>OX392522.1:10755400-15869760 GCA_947623375.1 Apotomis capreana | reverse complement strand
AACCTAACCTAACCTAACCTAACCTAACCTAACCTAACCTAACCTAACCTAACCTAACCTAACCTAACCTAACCTAACCTAACCTAACCTAACCTAACCTAACCTAACCTAACCTAACCTAACCTAACCTAACCTAACCTAACCTAACCTAACCTAACCTAACCTAACCTAACCTAACCTAACCTAACCTAACCTAACCTAACCTAACCTAACCTAACCTAACCTAACCTAACCTAACCTAACCTAACCTAACCTAACCTAACCTAACCTAACCTAACCTACCTAACCTAACCTAACCTAACCTAACCTAACCTAACCTAACCTAACCTAACCTAACCTAACCTAACCTAACCTAACCTAACCTAACCTAACCTAACCTAACCTAACCTAACCTAACCTAACCTAACCTAACCTAACCTAACCTAACCTAACCTAACCTAACCTAACCTAACCTAACCTAACCTAACCTAACCTAACCTAACCTAACCTAACCTAACCTAACCTAACCTAACCTAACCTAACCTAACCTAACCTAACCTAACCTAACCTAACCTAACCTAACCTAACCTAACCTAACCTAACCTAACCTAACCTAACCTAACCTAACCTAACCTAACCTAACCTAACCTAACCTAACCTAACCTAACCTAACCTAACCTAACCTAACCTAACCTAACCTAACCTAACCTAACCTAACCTAACCTAACCTAACCTAACCTAACCTAACCTAACCTAACCTAACCTAACCTAACCTAACTAACCTAACCTAACCTAACCTAACTAACCTAACCTAACCTAACCTAACCTAACCTAACCTAACCTAACCTAACCTAACCTAACCTAACCTAACCTAACCTAACCTAACCTAACCTAACCTAACTAACCTAACCTAACCTAACCTAACCTAACCTAACCTAACCTAACCTAACCTAACCTAACCTAACCTAACCTAACCTAACCTAACCTAACCTAACCTAACCTAACCTAACCTAACCTAACCTAACCTAACCTAACCTAACCTAACCTAACCTAACCTAACCTAACCTAACCTAACCTAACCTAACCTAACCTAACCTAACCTAACCTAACCTACCTAACCTAACCTAACCTAACCTAACCTAACCTAACCTAACCTAACCTAACCTAACCTAACCTAACCTAACCTAACCTAACCTAACCTAACCTAACCTAACCTAACCTAACCTAACCTAACCTAACCTAACCTAACCTAACCTAACCTAACCTAACCTAACCTAACCTAACCTAACCTAACCTAACCTAACCTAACCTAACCTAACCTAACCTAACCTAACCTAACCTAACCTAACCTAACCTAACCTAACCTAACCTAACCTAACCTAACCTAACCTAACCTAACCTAACCTAACCTAACCTAACCTAACCTAACCTAACCTAACCTAACCTAACCTAACCTAACCTAACCTAACCTAACCTAACCTAACCTAACCTAACCTAACCTAACCTAACCTAACCTAACCTAACCTAACCTAACCTAACCTAACCTAACCTAACCTAACCTAACCTAACCTAACCTAACCTAACCTAACCTAACCTAACCTAACCTAACCTAACCTAACCTAACCTAACCTAACCTAACCTAACCTAACCTAACCTAACCTAACCTAACCTAACCTAACCTAACCTAACCTAACCTAACCTAACCTAACCTAACCTAACCTAACCTAACCTAACCTAACCTAACCTAACCTAACCTAACCTAACCTAACCTAACCTAACCTAACCTAACCTAACCTAACCTAACCTAACCTAACCTAACCTAACCTAACCTAACCTAACCTAACCTAACCTAACCTAACCTAACCTAACCTAACCTAACCTAACCTAACCTAACCTAACCTAACCTAACCTAACCTAACCTAACCTAACCTAACCTAACCTAACCTAACCTAACCTAACCTAACCTAACCTAACCTAACCTAACCTAACCTAACCTAACCTAACCTAACCTAACCTAACCTAACCTAACCTAACCTAACCTAACCTAACCTAACCTAACCTAACCTAACCTAACCTAACCTAACCTAACCTAACCTAACCTAACCTAACCTAACCTAACCTAACCTAACCTAACCTAACCTAACCTAACCTAACCTAACCTAACCTAACCTAACCTAACCTAACCTAACCTAACCTAACCTAACCTAACCTAACCTAACCTAACCTAACCTAACCTAACCTAACCTAACCTAACCTAACCTAACCTAACCTAACCTAACCTAACCTAACCTAACCTAACCTAACCTAACCTAACCTAACCTAACCTAACCTAACCTAACCTAACCTAACCTAACCTAACCTAACCTAACCTAACCTAACCTAACCTAACCTAACCTAACCTAACCTAACCTAACCTAACCTAACCTAACCTAACCTAACCTAACCTAACCTAACCTAACCTAACCTAACCTAACCTAACCTAACCTAACCTAACCTAACCTAACCTAACCTAACCTAACCTAACCTAACCTAACCTAACCTAACCTAACCTAACCTAACCTAACCTAACCTAACCTAACCTAACCTAACCTAACCTAACCTAACCTAACCTAACCTAACCTAACCTAACCTAACCTAACCTAACCTAACCTAACCTAACCTAACCTAACCTAACCTAACCTAACCTAACCTAACCTAACCTAACCTAACCTAACCTAACCTAACCTAACCTAACCTAACCTAACCTAACCTAACCTAACCTAACCTAACCTAACCTAACCTAACCTAACCTAACCTAACCTAACCTAACCTAACCTAACCTAACCTAACCTAACCTAACCTAACCTAACCTAACCTAACCTAACCTAACCTAACCTAACCTAACCTAACCTAACCTAACCTAACCTAACCTAACCTAACCTAACCTAACCTAACCTAACCTAACCTAACCTAACCTAACCTAACCTAACCTAACCTAACCTAACCTAACCTAACCTAACCTAACCTAACCTAACCTAACCTAACCTAACCTAACCTAACCTAACCTAACCTAACCTAACCTAACCTAACCTAACCTAACCTAACCTAACCTAACCTAACCTAACCTAACCTAACCTAACCTAACCTAACCTAACCTAACCTAACCTAACCTAACCTAACCTAACCTAACCTAACCTAACCTAACCTAACCTAACCTAACCTAACCTAACCTAACCTAACCTAACCTAACCTAACCTAACCTAACCTAACCTAACCTAACCTAACCTAACCTAACCTAACCTAACCTAACCTAACCTAACCTAACCTAACCTAACCTAACCTAACCTAACCTAACCTAACCTAACCTAACCTAACCTAACCTAACCTAACCTAACCTAACCTAACCTAACCTAACCTAACCTAACCTAACCTAACCTAACCTAACCTAACCTAACCTAACCTAACCTAACCTAACCTAACCTAACCTAACCTAACCTAACCTAACCTAACCTAACCTAACCTAACCTAACCTAACCTAACCTAACCTAACCTAACCTAACCTAACCTAACCTAACCTAACCTAACCTAACCTAACCTAACCTAACCTAACCTAACCTAACCTAACCTAACCTAACCTAACCTAACCTAACCTAACCTAACCTAACCTAACCTAACCTAACCTAACCTAACCTAACCTAACCTAACCTAACCTAACCTAACCTAACCTAACCTAACCTAACCTAACCTAACCTAACCTAACCTAACCTAACCTAACCTAACCTAACCTAACCTAACCTAACCTAACCTAACCTAACCTAACCTAACCTAACCTAACCTAACCTAACCTAACCTAACCTAACCTAACCTAACCTAACCTAACCTAACCTAACCTAACCTAACCTAACCTAACCTAACCTAACCTAACCTAACCTAACCTAACCTAACCTAACCTAACCTAACCTAACCTAACCTAACCTAACCTAACCTAACCTAACCTAACCTAACCTAACCTAACCTAACCTAACCTAACCTAACCTAACCTAACCTAACCTAACCTAACCTAACCTAACCTAACCTAACCTAACCTAACCTAACCTAACCTAACCTAACCTAACCTAACCTAACCTAACCTAACCTAACCTAACCTAACCTAACCTAACCTAACCTAACCTAACCTAACCTAACCTAACCTAACCTAACCTAACCTAACCTAACCTAACCTAACCTAACCTAACCTAACCTAACCTAACCTAACCTAACCTAACCTAACCTAACCTAACCTAACCTAACCTAACCTAACCTAACCTAACCTAACCTAACCTAACCTAACCTAACCTAACCTAACCTAACCTAACCTAACCTAACCTAACCTAACCTAACCTAACCTAACCTAACCTAACCTAACCTAACCTAACCTAACCTAACCTAACCTAACCTAACCTAACCTAACCTAACCTAACCTAACCTAACCTAACCTAACCTAACCTAACCTAACCTAACCTAACCTAACCTAACCTAACCTAACCTAACCTAACCTAACCTAACCTAACCTAACCTAACCTAACCTAACCTAACCTAACCTAACCTAACCTAACCTAACCTAACCTAACCTAACCTAACCTAACCTAACCTAACCTAACCTAACCTAACCTAACCTAACCTAACCTAACCTAACCTAACCTAACCTAACCTAACCTAACCTAACCTAACCTAACCTAACCTAACCTAACCTAACCTAACCTAACCTAACCTAACCTAACCTAACCTAACCTAACCTAACCTAACCTAACCTAACCTAACCTAACCTAACCTAACCTAACCTAACCTAACCTAACCTAACCTAACCTAACCTAACCTAACCTAACCTAACCTAACCTAACCTAACCTAACCTAACCTAACCTAACCTAACCTAACCTAACCTAACCTAACCTAACCTAACCTAACCTAACCTAACCTAACCTAACCTAACCTAACCTAACCTAACCTAACCTAACCTAACCTAACCTAACCTAACCTAACCTAACCTAACCTAACCTAACCTAACCTAACCTAACCTAACCTAACCTAACCTAACCTAACCTAACCTAACCTAACCTAACCTAACCTAACCTAACCTAACCTAACCTAACCTAACCTAACCTAACCTAACCTAACCTAACCTAACCTAACCTAACCTAACCTAACCTAACCTAACCTAACCTAACCTAACCTAACCTAACCTAACCTAACCTAACCTAACCTAACCTAACCTAACCTAACCTAACCTAACCTAACCTAACCTAACCTAACCTAACCTAACCTAACCTAACCTAACCTAACCTAACCTAACCTAACCTAACCTAACCTAACCTAACCTAACCTAACCTAACCTAACCTAACCTAACCTAACCTAACCTAACCTAACCTAACCTAACCTAACCTAACCTAACCTAACCTAACCTAACCTAACCTAACCTAACCTAACCTAACCTAACCTAACCTAACCTAACCTAACCTAACCTAACCTAACCTAACCTAACCTAACCTAACCTAACCTAACCTAACCTAACCTAACCTAACCTAACCTAACCTAACCTAACCTAACCTAACCTAACCTAACCTAACCTAACCTAACCTAACCTAACCTAACCTAACCTAACCTAACCTAACCTAACCTAACCTAACCTAACCTAACCTAACCTAACCTAACCTAACCTAACCTAACCTAACCTAACCTAACCTAACCTAACCTAACCTAACCTAACCTAACCTAACCTAACCTAACCTAACCTAACCTAACCTAACCTAACCTAACCTAACCTAACCTAA
The DNA here is from genome assembly GCA_947623375.1 of Apotomis capreana. Lineage (NCBI taxonomy): Eukaryota > Metazoa > Arthropoda > Insecta > Lepidoptera > Tortricidae > Apotomis > Apotomis capreana. The sequence goes on along the minus strand of OX392522.1, from coordinate 15,863,993 downwards.
CCTAACCTAACCTAACCTAACCTAACCTAACCTAACCTAACCTAACCTAACCTAACCTAACCTAACCTAACCTAACCTAACCTAACCTAACCTAACCTAACCTAACCTAACCTAACCTAACCTAACCTAACCTAACCTAACCTAACCTAACCTAACCTAACCTAACCTAACCTAACCTAACCTAACCTAACCTAACCTAACCTAACCTAACCTAACCTAACCTAACCTAACCTAACCTAACCTAACCTAACCTAACCTAACCTAACCTAACCTAACCTAACCTAACCTAACCTAACCTAACCTAACCTAACCTAACCTAACCTAACCTAACCTAACCTAACCTAACCTAACCTAACCTAACCTAACCTAACCTAACCTAACCTAACCTAACCTAACCTAACCTAACCTAACCTAACCTAACCTAACCTAACCTAACCTAACCTAACCTAACCTAACCTAACCTAACCTAACCTAACCTAACCTAACCTAACCTAACCTAACCTAACCTAACCTAACCTAACCTAACCTAACCTAACCTAACCTAACCTAACCTAACCTAACCTAACCTAACCTAACCTAACCTAACCTAACCTAACCTAACCTAACCTAACCTAACCTAACCTAACCTAACCTAACCTAACCTAACCTAACCTAACCTAACCTAACCTAACCTAACCTAACCTAACCTAACCTAACCTAACCTAACCTAACCTAACCTAACCTAACCTAACCTAACCTAACCTAACCTAACCTAACCTAACCTAACCTAACCTAACCTAACCTAACCTAACCTAACCTAACCTAACCTAACCTAACCTAACCTAACCTAACCTAACCTAACCTAACCTAACCTAACCTAACCTAACCTAACCTAACCTAACCTAACCTAACCTAACCTAACCTAACCTAACCTAACCTAACCTAACCTAACCTAACCTAACCTAACCTAACCTAACCTAACCTAACCTAACCTAACCTAACCTAACCTAACCTAACCTAACCTAACCTAACCTAACCTAACCTAACCTAACCTAACCTAACCTAACCTAACCTAACCTAACCTAACCTAACCTAACCTAACCTAACCTAACCTAACCTAACCTAACCTAACCTAACCTAACCTAACCTAACCTAACCTAACCTAACCTAACCTAACCTAACCTAACCTAACCTAACCTAACCTAACCTAACCTAACCTAACCTAACCTAACCTAACCTAACCTAACCTAACCTAACCTAACCTAACCTAACCTAACCTAACCTAACCTAACCTAACCTAACCTAACCTAACCTAACCTAACCTAACCTAACCTAACCTAACCTAACCTAACCTAACCTAACCTAACCTAACCTAACCTAACCTAACCTAACCTAACCTAACCTAACCTAACCTAACCTAACCTAACCTAACCTAACCTAACCTAACCTAACCTAACCTAACCTAACCTAACCTAACCTAACCTAACCTAACCTAACCTAACCTAACCTAACCTAACCTAACCTAACCTAACCTAACCTAACCTAACCTAACCTAACCTAACCTAACCTAACCTAACCTAACCTAACCTAACCTAACCTAACCTAACCTAACCTAACCTAACCTAACCTAACCTAACCTAACCTAACCTAACCTAACCTAACCTAACCTAACCTAACCTAACCTAACCTAACCTAACCTAACCTAACCTAACCTAACCTAACCTAACCTAACCTAACCTAACCTAACCTAACCTAACCTAACCTAACCTAACCTAACCTAACCTAACCTAACCTAACCTAACCTAACCTAACCTAACCTAACCTAACCTAACCTAACCTAACCTAACCTAACCTAACCTAACCTAACCTAACCTAACCTAACCTAACCTAACCTAACCTAACCTAACCTAACCTAACCTAACCTAACCTAACCTAACCTAACCTAACCTAACCTAACCTAACCTAACCTAACCTAACCTAACCTAACCTAACCTAACCTAACCTAACCTAACCTAACCTAACCTAACCTAACCTAACCTAACCTAACCTAACCTAACCTAACCTAACCTAACCTAACCTAACCTAACCTAACCTAACCTAACCTAACCTAACCTAACCTAACCTAACCTAACCTAACCTAACCTAACCTAACCTAACCTAACCTAACCTAACCTAACCTAACCTAACCTAACCTAACCTAACCTAACCTAACCTAACCTAACCTAACCTAACCTAACCTAACCTAACCTAACCTAACCTAACCTAACCTAACCTAACCTAACCTAACCTAACCTAACCTAACCTAACCTAACCTAACCTAACCTAACCTAACCTAACCTAACCTAACCTAACCTAACCTAACCTAACCTAACCTAACCTAACCTAACCTAACCTAACCTAACCTAACCTAACCTAACCTAACCTAACCTAACCTAACCTAACCTAACCTAACCTAACCTAACCTAACCTAACCTAACCTAACCTAACCTAACCTAACCTAACCTAACCTAACCTAACCTAACCTAACCTAACCTAACCTAACCTAACCTAACCTAACCTAACCTAACCTAACCTAACCTAACCTAACCTAACCTAACCTAACCTAACCTAACCTAACCTAACCTAACCTAACCTAACCTAACCTAACCTAACCTAACCTAACCTAACCTAACCTAACCTAACCTAACCTAACCTAACCTAACCTAACCTAACCTAACCTAACCTAACCTAACCTAACCTAACCTAACCTAACCTAACCTAACCTAACCTAACCTAACCTAACCTAACCTAACCTAACCTAACCTAACCTAACCTAACCTAACCTAACCTAACCTAACCTAACCTAACCTAACCTAACCTAACCTAACCTAACCTAACCTAACCTAACCTAACCTAACCTAACCTAACCTAACCTAACCTAACCTAACCTAACCTAACCTAACCTAACCTAACCTAACCTAACCTAACCTAACCTAACCTAACCTAACCTAACCTAACCTAACCTAACCTAACCTAACCTAACCTAACCTAACCTAACCTTTTTTTTTTTTTTTTTTTTTTTTTCGTTGGAAAAATGCTTTATGCATACCCGCACCCTCGGGGGAGGGGATGCGGGTTATGTGGGACTCGGCAAAAAAAGCCGCCGCTACCCACTAAAAAACCAACGTTGTGTCTGCGCGCCACCAGTGGGGCGTGGCCACGGGATCTCCTAAGTACGCAACCGCGACCACGCCGGCGCCGCCCGCCGCTAGCACACGCAGCGGGCCCGTCTCTGGGAGGGGTAGAGAGGAACTTCTACCCCTGCTTCCTCAGAAGGCGCGTGGACACACCACGCGCGCCTTCTCGGCGAGGACTATGTTTCGGGCAGCGGCGCCCCCGCGCCACTGCCCAGGCCTCGCTAGGTGGGGGGGATGAGGTGGGCGTACGCCCTTCTCCGGGCCCCAACGCGCTTGCGGCGGATCGGGTGCGACGCTGGGTCAGCCTCCCGCTCCCTCTCCGCCTTCTCCTTCTGCGACATCACATCCTCGCAGAAGGAGAGGACCGCTTTCCACGACCTCTCGTCGGCGACCATAGCCTTGACTACGGCCGGCAAGGAGAGGTCGTCCCCCACCACTGCCACGAGGTCGCGGCGCTGCCCCGCCCAAGCTGGGCATTCCTCCAGGGTATGCTGCGCCGTGTCCTCGTCGCTGCTGCACTGGTGGCACCCGGCCGTCACCTCCCGTCTGGCGAACCGGTGCAGGTAGCTCCCAAAGCAGCCATGCCCCGTGAGCACCTGCACCAACCGGAAGGTCAGCGAACCCCGCTCTCTCTCCAGCCAGTCTCGTAGGACCGGCCGGACCGCCTCGACAGTCCTATGTCCCCCCTCGACTCTAGCTAGTCGCTCCTCCCATTGAAGGACAATGGACTGTCGGAGGAGGAGCTTCTGCTCTTCTACCTCCCCGGGCGCAGGATGGTACTCCTGAAGCCGGAGGTCCCTTCGCCACTGGTACAGAGACGCTTGGGCCTCCGCCTCCAGGTCCCAGGGAGGCGTTCCCGCCAGTAAGCACGCCGCATCGTATGAGGTGGTGCGGTACCCGCGTACAACGCTGACGGCCATCGCCCTCTGAGCCTTCCTCAGCAGGGCGACATTGCGGGCCGCCAGGTTTACCGCCCAGATCGGGGCCCCGTACAGGGCCATCGATCGCACCACCCCCATATACAGGCGGCGGCTCGCACTCTCTGGCCCCCCGACGTTGGGCATCAGCCGCTTCAATGCGCCCGATGCTGCCATCAATCGGGGGGTCAGGCGGGTGAAGTGTTGGCGGAAGCTCCAACGGGAATCGAGGACAAGTCCAAGATACTTCATGTCGGACTTGACCTCGATTCGAGTGCCACCGACGACGATGCTGGATCCTGCAGGTGGCGCCTTCCGGGCGGCGTGGAAGCAAATTGCTTCGGACTTGTGTAGCGCCACCTCCAGCCCCAGCATCGTTATGCGCCTTACCACCAGTGCTACTGTCACTGTAGCGAGGCGTGCTGCCTCCCGGTACGAGGTCCCCCGGGACGTGACTAGCGTGTCGTCTGCGTAGCAGGTCACGCTCGATCCCGAGAGAAGCTCCCCCCGCAGCACCCAGTCGTACCCGATGTTCCACAGGAGCGGCCCTAAGACCGAGCCCTGTGGAACACCGCACGACATCTCCCACCTTGTCAGCCCACCGTCCTGGACCGGGTACTCCACACACCGTTCCGAGAGGTAGGCCCCGACTATTTTGCATAGGTAGGGAGGCACCTTGTGGTGTTTTAGCGCCTCCCTAACGCATGACCACGGCAGAGTGTTGAATGCGTTGGCGATATCTAGCGATACCGCCAGGAGCACCCCACCGTGGTCGACCGCCTCATCCGAGAGGGCTTTAATGCGCGCGACCGCATCCACGGTCGACCTGCCCTCTCGGAATCCAAACTGATGTTCGGATAAGTCGGGACCCACCTCCCGGAGGTGCTCGACGAGGCGACAACAGATGATACGCTCGAACAGCTTGTCCGCCTCATCGAGCAACACGATTGGGCGGTAGGCTGATGGAGATTCCGCGGGACGCCCGTCTTTTTTAAGTAAGACGAGCCGGCCGGTTTTCCATATGGTCGGAAATTGGCCGGACTGAAGACAGGCGTCCAGTAGCCCGCGGAATCTCTCCCCCAGGGCCTGCAGCGCCAGAGCCAGGACGCGTCCCGGGATCCCATCTGGCCCCGGTGCCGTGTTTTTGGCTTTAAGCCTCAGCACGGCCGCGTCTAGCTCTGCCTCCGTTACCGGAGGCACCTCGACTTCCGCGCCCTCATACGCGACGTGCTGACGGGGTGGTGCCATTTCCGGAGGCCGGTGTTCCGGTCTGTTCGGGAACAGATTGGAGACAACGGCCCCCAGCAGTCGAGGCTCGAGACTCTCCGTCAAGGGGGGGGCCCAGGGGCGTAGCTTACCCCTGACCGCCTTGTACGGCCTCCCCCATGGATCTCGGTTTAGAGTCTCGAGAAGCTCCGCTCTGGCGCTCGCCTTCGCCTCGCAGATGGAGAGCTGCAGCGCCTTGACCGCCTCTCTATAGGCGCTGTACAGCTGCGTCTCCTCGTCAATGTCTCGGGTCTGCCTGCGTCGGCGCGACCGTGTGTACTGGCGTCTCGCCCTGCCGCAGCGGGATCGAAGTTCTTCGATATCACGAGACCACCAGTACACTTGTCGCTTCGGAGGCCGAGGCTTGGCTCGGGACATGCCTGCGTCACAAACTTGTGACATGGCGTCCCGGAACCTGACTGCCTCTTCCTCGACCTCCACAGGCCCGGAAGATGTTGTCCAGGCCTGGACGAGGGACGCTATCTCCACTGCTTCTCGATCCAGGCTGCTTAAGGCCCATCTGGGGGACGGGGTCGCAGCACGGCCATTCGGACGACGATCCGTGTCCAATGTGACTTCGGAGGAGGTGGAGACATCAAACTGGATATACATATGGTCTGATAATGTCTCCACCTTCTCCAGGACTCTCCAGTCTTGGACACGCGGCGCAAGGGCAGAGGTCGCGAACGTTACGTCCACGATGGACTCCCCCTGCCAGCGCACGCAGGTGCTGGCCGACCCTCGGTTCAATACCGACAGGCCGGTCATCGTCGCCCACTCCTCGAGAAGGTCTCCACGAGTGTCGGTCGCGGGACAACCCCAAGCCATGGATTTGGCATTTAGGTCGCCCGCGACAACCACCGGGCGCGGTAGGGTCTGCCCAATGAGGGCCCCTAGCTGGCCAAGGAAGGCTTCAAACTCGGGGACACTTCTGTTGGGGGAGAAATATACCCCGATCAAGGTTATTTCTCCCCAGAGGACCGCCACGTAGCCTTGACCCCTCGACACGATGTAGGGGGGCAATGTGCCTTCTGCCCCCACTTTTAAAATGATGGCCACCAATCCGTCCAGATCCGCAGCCCAGTTATCCCTAGGAGGGACATAGTATGGCTCGGCGACCACGGCAGCATCTATCGACCACTGCGCCATGGACTGCAGGAGGAGATCTTGAGCCCCGGCGCAGTGGTTGATGTTCGCCTGGAGGACCCGATTAACAGGCGTCATGTTGGCGCAGTGTCAGTCGGGCCCTCTTGTGCAGCCGGAAGCGATGACGCTCTAGGGGTGTCTGGTCTGCCGGCCATCTTCCAAGGCACACGTTTCGGGGCTTTGGCCCCCGTCGTGCAGTTGCCACTGCCGGCGCTATGGTCTGCAGGTTTGCCCGCTGCTGCGCACAGAGAGCAGTGAGGCGTGGCCATGCAGTCTCTGGCCAGGTGGCCGGTTTGACCGCAGCGGTAGCATTGGTCACTGCGGTCAATTTCCGATGTGCACCCCTTCCTGACATGGCCAGGCATCAGGCATCGGTAGCACCTCAGAGGGCGGGCCTCCAACAGTTTTACCTGCGCCGAAGCCCAGCCAACCAGTAGCCGCCCCTCAGCCACTTTCTTGGCGGCTGCTACGGGGCAGCGAACCCACGCCGTACCCAGGCCTGTTGGCGTGCGGGAGATCCGGCCAACTTTCACCGCCTCTAGGGCACAGCCTCCACATTGCGCCACAGCAGCGGCGAGTTCGCCTTCTGTGACCGAGTCATCCAGGCCAGAAATACGCATCTCCGCGCACTTTACCGGCCTGGAGATACGGACATCGGCCTCCTTTAGCGTCTCCTTCAGCTTAGCAGCAAGGGAGTCCGCTTTCTCGCCGCTAGAGGTGCCCGGGCCCGGGATTTCCAGGATCGCTGCCCCCGTCACCGCTCTGCGGAACCTTAGACCGGTGATACCGAGTACGTCCAGGGAGATTTTGGCTTTGGCCTCGGTAATCACCGTTCCGTAGGTGATGCCTCTCTCCTCCGCTCCCTCCTGGAGGGTCAGGACGACGGCTGCTGACCGTGGGGCGCGCAGCGCTGCCATTTTCTTCTGGCCCTTCCCCCCTTTTGCTCCCTGCGGCATCGCTGGCTGTGGGGGCTTGCCAGTCGCCTCTGTGCCGGTGGACGGAACCAGGATCTTCTTCTTCTTGCCCCACTTGACCACAGTCGACCAATCATTCCCAGTCGCAGGCCCTGGGGGCTGAGGCTGCTGGGATTGGGAAGCGGGGCCAGGGCGAGTCTTAGGAGGCTTCTTGGACTCCTTTTTCTTTTGCCCCTTTTTTCGTTTCGCACTCGGTGAGATGGTAGTAGCCGGGGTGCGACCAGGGGGGGAGCTTCCAGTGACCGAGGGTCTTGACTGGACGGTCCTCCCTTCCTTTGCCGGCGCAGGTGCCTGGGTCGTCTGCTGTGGGAGCAGTCTTTCCTCCCAGGCGCTCATCCTTGCTTCCATCATGGCACTTACCTGGTCCACGATACTGCGCTCCATCGTCCTTGCCTCTTCAGGTGCATCTTCGGGGCGCCGCCCGAGACTGGCACGCAGCTCGCCCATCTCCTTACGGAGATCGGCCATTTCGGCCTTTAGGCGTGCGTTCTCGGCAGCTAACCTCCTGGTCTCATCAGAGACAGTACGGTCCCCCAGCTCGGAGACCACATCCCGGATCGCGGCCACAGCCTCCTTCAGGGCACGTTGGAATGTGCCCTTCAAGTTTCGCGACTTCGTAGCCACGTCCGTGATGAGCCCCAGACTATCGCGCACCTGTTCCTTTAGGGCCAGGGCTGTGCGGGTGCCCTCATCGTCAGATCCACATGGCGTACTCAGGAGTTCCGGCCTAAGGGCCAGGCGCCTCTTTGCCAGTCTGTGCGACGTCATCCTCAGCTCTTCTTCGGCCTGAAGCTCGAGCTCCTGCTGCTTCAGCTCCTGTAGCTCGGCTTTGGCCTTGGCGAGCCCTAAGTGGTGTGCCTTGGATAGAGGGCGGCCTCTTCCTCGCTTGGAAGGTGCCGAGGTAGATTTCCCTCGCTCCGTGGCATCGGAAGTCTCGTCGCTCCCTGGTGCTTCCGTCTCACTCCCCCCGCTACGCTGCCTTTTCCGCCTATCAGCCGTTTGAGTGGCCTGAGCAGGCATGGAAACGTCGGATTCGGCAGTTTCCGCGTCGGTTGGCTCCGGAGAGAAAAATTCCCCGCCTCCAGGCAGGTCACCCGCGTCTATTCTCCTGGGGGAGAAGAACTCCTCCCTGCCGAGAGAAGGGACCCTTTCTGTCAACCTCTCCAATACCACGACGGCTTTACGCCTCTCACTAAGCACCTTCGTTGTGTCGAGTGGGGAGTGCGACGAGTCCGAGGCCGTTCCAGTGGGCACGTCTCCAACGTGGCGCACAAAGCGCCCCTGGGCATCACGTAGGGGCCGGAACCCATTATTTGGGGGCGTAGTAGACGCATCTGCCCCTGCCGGACAGCCATCCTCCTCGTTGCCCCCTCCGTTCAACCTCAAAACCAAGTCATTGTGTACATCGGTGTCCATTATGCATTCGCCAAAGTCGTCGATTTCGGATCGCGAGTGGTTTGCCCCCCCAGAATACGGAAGGCGGCATGTCTCCACAGCACGGGCACTTACCCGTCCTGTGGTGACATGGAGGATTGAAACCTCCTGGGGTAGTTTTACAATTTCGTTTCCACTCATGTTTGCTATGTTTAAGGAGGTTTGCCCCTCCCTGACATTAGGGACTGGACTCCCTCCAGCCACGCATCCCCTCAGCACGCCAGACACGCCTTGGGATTGGGGTGATTTTTATAGTGGTTTTCTTCCACGTGATTTCCCTCTCAGTGAGGGAAACCCCCGGCCCACTCAGTGTGGGTTACGGGTTGCCCGGCGGTGGCCGAAACCAACGTCCGTCTGCAGACCGCGAGACGAACCCGCCGCGCCTCGTGGCCGGAGCCACACCCTCCTTCACAGTCCAACCCAAATGGGCTCAACCACCATCCCAGCAGGGACATTGCGGCTCACACTGTGCCCTCTGCTACTCAGAGGGACACGCGGAGCCGCCCGCCGTGTGCCACGATAGTCTGGCCCTTCTCCCCGGGCCTGATCGTTATGGGAGGCCCTATACGGCATAGCCCCGGGAATCACAAGGGCCACTAACTACTCGGCCACTCCTCGGGGTGTCAATCAAGGAACTGCGTTGCGCGCGGACCAATGCAGTGACCCGATTGACACCACCTAAGACCTCGACAGAACGAGGCTTAGCACGGCTCCTCCTCTCGACTCATCCACTGCGCCCTCTGCTATTCAGAGGGACGCGCGGAGAGTCCCTCCCGGGCCGTAGCCCCCCCGTTTCCCCCCCGGTGTTTGGTTCGCGGGACTATGTCCTACCCCGGCTCGACGTCAGCAGCCGGGGCGTTCCCCTATCCACCACCTGGGGACGCGCCACGTCGGGGTTCACCTCCCCGCCCACTCGGACAACCGAGCAGGTCCGTGGAACCTTTTTTTTTTTTTTTTTTTTTTTTTTTTTTTTTTTTTTTTTTTTCGTTGGAAAAATGCTTTATGCATACCCGCACCCTCGGGGGAGGAGATGCGGGTTATGTGGGACTCGGCAAAAAAAAGCCGCCGCTACCCACTAAAAAACCAACGTTGTGTCTGCGCGCCACCAGTGGGGCGTGGCCACGGGATCTCCTAAGTACGCAACCGCGACCACGCCGGCGCCGCCCGCCGCTAGCACACGCAGCGGGCCCTTCTCTGGGAGGGGTAGAGAGGAACTTCTACCCCTGCCTCCTCAGAAGGCGCGTGGACACACCACGCGCGCCTTCTCGGCGAGGCTTATGTTACGGGCAGCGACGCCCCCGCGCCACTGCCCAGGCCTCGCTAGGTGGGGGGGATGAGGTGGGCGTACGCCCTTCTCCGGGCCCCCGCGCGCTTGCGGCGGATCGGGTGCGATGCTGGGTCAACCTTTTTTTTTTTTTTTTTTTTTTTTTTTTTTTTTTTTTTTTTTTTTTTTTTTTTTTTTTTTTTTACGAGGGGAAATGCGTTACGCATCCCGTCCTTGAGGTGTTGGAATAAGGACGGGTATGTGGGACTCCTGGTCTCCAGTCTACCCACTAAAACCCCTCGGTCTGACCTCTCTCCACCTGGTGTGGGGCTACGGGGACGCTTGGCGCTTACCGCGGCACCCACTTGCGGCGTCCCGGCGGTCCCGGTTAGGGCGGTATTTGGCGGTCATAGGCGGCCCGCCTTCGCCCTACTCTCCTTCGGCGAGTGGGTGGTGCGAGGGGGTCGTCCTCTCGCTCCCTCTCCGCCGCCTCCTTTTGGGACATGACGGCGTTGCAGAATGCAACCACCGCCTCCCACGCGTCCCTGCTGCGTGTCATTACCCCGACCATGACTGGCAGCGAGAGGTCCGCCCCGATGGCCGCGATCAGTTGTGATCGCGGTACTTGCCATGCGGGGCACACGGCGCGGGTGTGCTGCGCCGTGTCCTCATCTCCACCCGTGCAGTGTTTGCACACTGTGGTGTCCTCGCGGCGGGCCACCTGACACAGGTATTTGCCGAAGCATCCGTGCCCGGTGAGTATCTGTGTCAGGTGGAAAGTCGTCTCGCCGAAATCGCGGCCCAGCCAGTCCCTGAGGACCGGACGTATGGCGCCCACCACCTCCCGGCTTGCGCTTGGGGCCTGCAGCCTTTCATCCCACTTCCTGAGGAGATCACCCCTGGCTTCGTCCCTCCAGAGCTTGATCTCCTCCGGAAGTGGACGATTGCCCTCCGCTCGCACTGCTGCTACTTGCCAGTATACCGCTGCAAGGACCTCGGCTTCGAGGTCCCACGGCGGGCTACCTGCCAGCAGGGTTGCCGCTTCAAACGAGACCGTCCTGTACGCTCGGATGGCCCTGGTCGCTATTACCCGTTGGGGTCTGCGCAACTGGGCCACGTTCCGAGCGTTCAGGGCCTCCGCCCATATGGGAGCCCCGTACATCGCCATAGAGCGTACAACCCCCTGGTACAGGCGGCGGCATGTGCTGCCCGGCCCTCCGATATTCGGGAGTAGCCCCCCGAGTGCTCCGGCTGCGGCCACCAGCTTTGGCGCTTTGCGGGAGAAATGCTCCGTGAAGCTCCATCGCCCATCGAGGACAATACCTAGGTATCGCAGCGTCGACTCGATGGCGATGGAGGTGCCCCCTATGACGATCGCCATACCGGGAGGCGGCGCGTTTCGAGGCCCATGGAAGAAGAGGGCCTCCGACTTGTTTAGGGCCACTTCGAGCCCCAGGGCCCTAATACGGCTCACCACGTGGGCAACCCCCGCTGTGGCAAGGAGCACGGCTTGTCTGTGGGTGCTCCCGTTTGCGGTGACGAGAGTGTCGTCGGCGTAGCAGATTACGCCGACGCCCCGCAGGTTGGTACCGCGGAGCACCCAGTCGTATCCGATGTTCCACAGGAGTGGTCCAAGGACCGACCCCTGTGGAACACCGCATGTGACCCTCCGATTTACCCATCCGTTTTGGACCGGATAGATGATGGCCCGGTCCCGGAAGTAGTCCCCTACTATGTTCTGCAGGTACCGGGGCACTCCGTGGTACTGCAGCGCTGCCTTGACTGTCTCAAAGGGCAGGGTGTTGAAGGCATTCGCTATGTCAAGCGACACGGCCAACATCACTCCGCCCTGCGAGACAGCCTCCTCGGCGAGGACCCTCAGTTGCGCAATCGCGTCTATCGTCGACCTTTCCCGCCGGAAGCCGTACTGGCAGTCGTGCAGGTCGGGTCCTACCTCCTCGAGGTGCTTGACGAGACGGGCAGCGATAACCCGTTCGAAAAGCTTGCCCATCTCGTCAAGCAGGACGATGGGGCGGTAGGCCGACGGCGACTCTGCCGGGCGCCCGTCCTTCTGAAGGAGGACGAGCTTACCCGTCTTCCAGCTTCGCGGGAACTGACCTCGGTCGAGACATGCGCTAAAGAGGGTCCTCACCCTCTCCTCCAGCTCTTCTGCCGCAAGCGCGAGCACCACGATGCGCCCAGGCACGCCATCGGGTCCGGGAGCGCCGTTTTTCAGTTTGAGCCTGGCTATTGCGGCCCCAAGCTCTGCCTCTGTCACAGGAGGCACTACGTCCTCGCTTCTCGCCGGGTTTCCACCCATCGCCGGTGGACGCCATGCCTCTCTCTCGGGGAACAGGCCGGAGAGGACCCGCTCTAGGAGGAGGGGCTCGAGACTACTGGTCAGCGGGGGGGCCCATGGCCGGAGTTTTGCCCTTACAGTTTTGTAAGGGCGCCCCCATGGGTGTAAGTCCAGCGTCTCCAGCCACTCCTTCCACGCGGCCTCCTTCGCCCGTGCAATGTCCGCCTGGAGCTGGTGGCATTTTTCTCGGTAGGCAGCGTAAAGCGCCTCCTCCCTGACGGGGTCGCGCACCCTTCTCCGCCTGCTCCTGGTGTACTGGCGGCGCGCCGCCGTGCACTCGCTCCGTGAGACGCGGATCTCCTCGCGCCACCAGTACACGCGACGACGAGGCGGGGCTGGCCTCGCGCGGGGCATAGCGGCATCGCAAATCCGGTGCGTGGCGGCAACCTGCTGCTCCGTCTCGACATCGATGTCGCCTATGGGCCCAGCTCCGACCTGCCACGACTCCACCAGGACTGCCTCTTGGGCCATCTCCCTGTCCAGTTGCCCCAGCCGCCACCGCGGCCCTTCCCCTGCAGGGGGTCGGTTCTCGCTCCTTGGGGTGAGGGGGAACGTGGAGACCTCGAAACGGATGTAGCGATGGTCCGAGAGCGTCTCCACGTCCGTCATCACTTTCCAGCCTGAAACACGTCGTGCGAGGGCGGGGCTGGCCAATGTTATGTCCACAATTGAGCCTCCCCGCTGTCGCACGCACGTGTTCGTTGACCCCCTGTTGAGGATCAGCAGCCCCACTTCGACCGCCCATTCCTCCAGCGCCTGCCCTCGCGCGTCAGTCGCCGGAGATCCCCACGCCGTGGACTTAGCGTTGAAGTCTCCAGCGACCAGCAGCTGCACAGGGCGATTTTCGCCAAACAGGGAACCCACCTCGTCAAGAAAGGACTCGAACTCGGTGAGGCTCCTGTTTGGCGAAAAATAGGTCCCAACGACCATTGTGTCCCCCAGATGCGTCGACACAAAACCACGCCCCTTGGTGACGTCTCGGTGGGGTGCGGATCCCGCTTGCGGCTGGGTGACCACTGCCACTAATCCATCTCTATCCCCAACCCAGTTTGCCCTGGAGGGGACCGAGTACGGCTCGGCCACGACTGCGATTTGTATCAACCACTCCGCCATGCTCTGGAGCAGAAGGTCCTGAGCTCTGGCGGAGTGGTTTATGTTCGCCTGTAAATATTGGGTGGCCATTTACTAGTCCGTGACCATCCGATCCTCCTCGGCCCTGGGTTCAGGTGGGCGACTAGGCTGCGATGTGGCTTCGGACCTGTCGGCAGCAGTCCTCTTTCTTTTGGGTGGGTTGCACGAAACGCTTCCCACCCTGTGGCCCGCGGGGGCGCCCGCCTCCGCGCACAGCGCGCAGTGTGCGGCAGCGTTGCAGTCGCGGGCGATATGGCCCGACCCGCTGCACCGATAGCAAAGGAGGCTGCGGTCTACCTCGGACTTGCACGCGGCGCGCACGTGCCCCATTTCCAAGCATCGGAAACATCGTATGGGCCGGGCGTCCAGCAACTTCACCTGCGCCGACACCCACCCCACGCGGAGACGTCCGGCCTGCGCCACCTTTTTTGCAGCCGCAATAGGACATCGCAGCCACACAGTGCCCAGTCCCGAGGAGCCGAGCGTCACTTCGCCAGCCTTGACGTCCTCCGCCGCGCAACCACCCTCTCGTGCAACCGCCGCGACCACCTCCGGAGATGTCACCGAATCATCCAGGCCCGAGATGCGCATCTCCGCACATTTTGTGGGCCTGGAGATCCGGACCACGGCGGGATCCATCACCTCCCTTAGTTTTTGGGCAAGGGCGTCGGCCTTTTCGCCACTCTCACCGCCGGGAATCTCGAATATGCGGGCATTCGTCGCGGTACGTCGGACCCGAACACCCGAGATCCCCAGCGCATCGAGGTCTACCCGCTTTTTGGCCTCCCCGATGATGGCCGCGTAAGTGTCTCTTCTTTCGCTAGTGTCTGCCTTGGGCTCCACTAGCGTGAAAACTACTGCCGTTGACCGGGGGAGACGCAGCCTCCGGGCCTTCTCTTTTGGGGCTGCCTGGTTTGTAGGGCCGTCCCTCTGCTTCTTCCTTGTTTTGCCCTTCACCGTCCTCCAGGGCTCTCCCAACGCTGCAGGCGCAGGCGCAGGCGCTGTTGCTTCCGGGCCCAACTCTCTCGGGGCTGGGACCCTCCCGGAAGAAAATCCCCTGCCTTTTCGTCTTTTTGACCGCTTCACAGCGCCCGCGTAGGAGGCTCCACCTACAGAAGCGGGAGCGGAAGCGGGGGCCACGCCAGACTCCGGCTCTGCTCCCCCAGTTTTGTCCCGGTTTGCCAGCGGAGGCCGCGCCCTCTTCTCCGGGAGGAGTCTGTCGCTGATTACGGCCATGCGGGCGTCCAGATACGTCCCGACCTGGGCCATGACCACTCGACAAATCTCCTCCGTTAAAGGGATAGAAGGGGTGGCATTGGCACGACCGTCTGTCCGTTCGCTGGTAGAGGGCAGCGCGGGGGGCCGCTCCTTCTCGTTACGTCGGGTTGGGGAGGGTGTAGGATTTCCCTGCTTCCGCAGCCCCTCCAGTTGGGCCTTGATTTCGGCCATCTCTTTTCGTAAGCCGGCCATTTCTGACCTTAGCCGGCTGTTGTCTGCTTGAAGCCGCGCCGTTTCCTCGGAAACGGTGCGTTTGCTGAGTACGGCAAACGCATCCGATATAGCGGACGCGGCATCTTTAAGGCACCGGATGTACCCACCCTTCAGGTTTTTAGAGGTGGCCGCTACTTTCTCAATGACAGCCACACTGTCTGCGACCTGCTGCCCAAGTTCTATGTTGGCAGCGGCCTCCTCGGGATTCAGCGCAGGCGGAGAAGGAGTGCACTTCGAATACCCTTGCCGGGTTCTGATGTGCATCTCTTGCACGTCTCTCTCCGCCTCGAGGCGAGTCTCTTCATGCATGGCCCGTTTGTAGGCCTCTTTCGCCTTGGCCAGGCCAACATACTTCCCCGTAGAAGGGGGCCGGCCTCGTCCTCGTCCTTTTGCTGCCTGCGACGAGCCTTCGCTTGTGGCGGACGGACAGGACTCGTCTCCATCATCCCCGCTGGATCCCGTCTGGCAACTGGCGTGGAACCGTGGCCTCTTACGGGGGTTCCGCCACATGCGACCGCTTACTGCAGGGCTATCCGTGCCGGGAGGGACTAGCTCCTTTTCCGCGTCGGTCGGGTACGCCTCTGCGCCTTCCTCCCTTTGCCCCAGTGCCTCCTCCTTATCACTATGCTGCGTTGGGGAGCTCGGTGATTCGCAACCCCCTGCTACCTCTCCAGACTTAAAGGGAGTCTGCGTCCGCGAGCGCGCCTTTCCCTTCCCCCCCGGGCCAGCCCTCTCCACCGGCAGGTCCTTCTTCTGGCGACTTGGGGAGGTCGCTGGCGACGAGAAGGTGGACCGCACCGTGTGCATACTGTCGTCAGTATCCTGTGCGGAATCCCCACGCGCCAGGATCCCCTCATCCAGCCGTGTGAGAAGGACCTTCGCGACCTTCATAGGCTCCTCTGTCGTCTTGCTGCGCCGCACGAAACGGCCATGGCGGCCGCGCGCTTGTCCGCCGCCCTCCTTCCTCGCCGGGATCTGGATCGCGGCGGAGTCCAGGTCTATGTGTGGGCTCCCATCCAGGGCGACCCCTCGCAGCGGTGACCTCGCGAGGGACATGTGAGGGCGGAAAATTTCCTCCTCGTTCTCCACCGTTGGGAAGGTTGGAGAGGGTGGCGCAGCAGCTGCCTTCTCGTCCTCCCTGTCCCCTCCTCCGCGTAGCCTTGGAGCCAATCCATGCGCATCGGTGTCCATTAAACGTTTGCCATAGTCGTCTTTGCTTTCCGGTCCAGAGTGGTGTGCCCCCCCAGAATACGAAGGGCGGCGTGTCTCCACAGCGCGGGCACTTGCCCGTTCTGTGGTGACACGGAGGATTGGAACCTCCTGGGGTAGTTTCTTACATTGTAGGCCACTCATATTTGCTATTGTTTTAAGGAGGTATGCCCCCCCTTTCTGACGTTTGTGACTGGGCTCCCCCCAGCCACGCATCCCATCAGCACGCCAGTCACACCTTGGGATTGGGGATTTTTTATAGTGGTTTACTCCACGTGACCTTCCTCTCAATGAGGAAGGTCCCCGGTCTGCTCAGTGCAGGTTACGGGTTGCCCGCCGGTGACCGTAGCCACAACGTCGCGCCGGTGGCCGAAGCCACCATCACCCGTGAGGGCGAGCTCCATCTCCGTCCCGAGGGACCTGGCGTCTCACACTGTGCCCTCTGCTGGTTTCAGAGGGACACGCGGAGCCACACGTCGGGGTGCTGTTCTTTGTCTGGCCCCTCTCCTCAGGCCTGTCCGGTTTGGGAGGCCCTGTCCGGCATAGCCCTGAGGGTCATTGGGGCACTCAAGCCCCTTCACCACGGCAAGGTGACAGCACGTCGAAGGTCGAAGTATATGTTGACACCGTGCAAAAGAGCTCCCCGGATCACCCGATCGTATCCAATATTCCACAGGAGTGGACCTAGGACCGACCCCTGTGGAACTCCGCATGCCATCTCCTTTCTTCCCCACTCCTGATGTCCAGGCCAGGTGACAAACCTCTCACTGAGGTAGGCTTGTACGATGCGGAGCAGGTGTAGGGGAACCCGGTGATAGCGAAGCGCCTCTTTTATGGCCTCCCAGGGCAGGGTGTTAAAAGCGTTCGCAATATCAAGTGAGACCGCCAGGACGGTTTCGCCACGGGACACAGCCTCCTGTGCCATCGACTTTACCCGCTGGATAGCATCGACTGTTGAACGGCCGCCACGAAAGCCAAATTGACAATCAGCTAAATCGGGCCCCTCTCCTTCCAGGTGCTTGATGATGCGAGCTGCAATTATACGCTCAAAGAGCTTAGCCGCTTCATCAAGCAGGACTATAGGGCGATAGCCAGATGGGGACTCGGCTGGCCGACCTTCCTTCCGAAGTAGAACCAGCTTCCCGGACTTCCACTCTTTCGGGAAGCATCCCTGTTCCAGGCACGCCGTCAAGAGACGCAGCACCCTCGGCTCCAAAGCTTCCATGGCCAAGACCCAGGCACGACCCGGAATGCCGTCAGGCCCTGGGGCGGTGTTTTTGGCACGGAGCCGTGAGACTGCCCAACCAAGCTCTCCAGCACTAACCGGCGGAACGTTGTCCTCCACCCTTACCATCGCCGTTCGTGGTGCCATTACTGGCGGATCCTGGGATACTCTGTCCGGAAAGAGTGACTCAACCACGCGGGTCACGAATTCAGGCTGGAGCGTCTGGGTCAACGGAGGCGCCCAGGGCCGTAATTTGTTCCGGACGAGTTTGTATGGCCTTCCCCATGGGTCAGCATTGAGGGTCTCCAGGAATTCGGCACGACTCGCCTCAATCGCTTCCCCGATCGCCACAGAGAGCTTCAGTTTCCAGTCCTTGTAAACACTGTAAAGACGGCGCTCCTCGTCTTCGTCAGTTTGCCTTCGCCTTCTCTGTCGCATGTACCGGCGCCGTGCGGCTATGCAGCCCTCACGCAACTGCGCAATTTCGACGTTCCACCAGTACACGCTTTGTTTTGGTGGCAGACACTTAGCCCGGGGCATCGCTGCGTCACAGATCCGTGTCATGGACTCCCGGAGCCGGGCCGCTTCACTGTTGACCACCAATTCACCTTCCTGTGTAGGCAGCCAGGCCTCTATGATTGCTGCCTCCTCTAAGAGGTCCCGGTCAAGTTTAGTGAGGGCCCACCTTGGACCGCTTGCAGCTCGGTCGAGATTGTTCCGGGCGAGTGACACTGAGGAAATTTCGAACCGAATGTATCGGTGGTCAGATAACGTTTCGGTTCCCTCCAGGACTTCCCAACCGTGGACATCACGAGCCAGAGGGGAACTCGCGCAAGTGATGTCCACGATCGAGCCACCCTGTTGACGCACACACGTGTTTACTGAGCCTTGGTTAATAACTACGAGGCCTGTCGCAACCAACCACTCTGCAAGAGCTGCGCCCCTCGCATCCGTAGCCGGAGAGCCCCAAAGCGTGGATTTGGCGTTAAAGTCACCTGCAACGATTACGGGACTCGGGTGAAGCTGACTGACTCGAGCCCCAATAACATTTAGGAAATGCTCAAAAGCCACTAGAGGGCGGTTCGGGGAAAAGTAAACTCCCATAAACCAAACCTCGCCACATTGCGCCATCACGTAACCACTACCTTTTACGGCACCAGTCAACTGAGGACAGCCCGTCACCGTGCGCACGACCAGTGCCACCAGACCATCAACATCTCCTATCCAGTCATCCCGAGGAGGAATCGAATAGGGTTCCGCGACCACCGCAACACCGATTGTCCACTGTGCCAGAGATTGCAACAAGAGGTCCTGGGCCCTGGCACAGTGGTTGAGGTTCGCTTGTAAAATGCGTAGTGCCATATTCTATTCGACGGCCATATGATCCCCCTCTTCCGCACCCACGCACAGTGATGCAGATGGCTGGGTGGTCTGGGATGGGGCCCGAGGGCCAGTGCCAGCCTTCAACCTCGGCGTCTTCGGGCCCGGGGCTTTGCATGAGCCTAGCCTATGATCTGCCTTTTTCCCTGCAGCATCACAAACCACGCACTGTGGTGCTTCAACACAACCAGCCGCTAGATGGCCTGGCTTGCTGCACCGGTAGCACAGATTGCTACGATCGGTGGCACTCGCACATTGTGCCACTACGTGTCCCTTTTCAAGGCACTTGTAACAGCGCATGGGACGTGGGTCCAGGAGTTTGACTGCGGCACGAACCCAGCCCACCTGAAGCCGGCCGCGGTCAGCCTCTACTACTTTTTTAGCTGCGGCGACAGGGCAGCGGACCCATATTGTGCCAAGGCCGGTGTTATTCGTCCGGATTTCCCCAGCCTTGATTTGCCCCTCCTCGCAACCGCCAGCTTTTGCAACAGCAGCCGCAACCTCAGAGGACGACACTGAGTCATCCATTTGCGAAATGCGCAGCTCTACGCATTTTGTCGGTCTGGCGACCCGGACATCCTGCCCAAGTTTCTCAGCCAGCTGTCTGGCCAGAGAGTCGGCCTTTTCCCCACTATCGATACCCGGCACTTCAAGCACTCTGCCGCCGGTAGCCGCCCTTTTGAATTTTATTGCGCTGATGCCAAGGCCACTGAGGTCAACGCTTTCCTTTGCCTTTGAAAGCATTTGCGCGTACGTCACCCCTTTTTCTACCGCGGCAGGCTGTAGTGTCAGTACCACTGCCGCCGAGCGAGGGGGGCGTAGTTTACGCGGCTTCTGTCGCTTGGGATTCTGCTTTTGAGGCAGAGGCCGGGAAGCCGACTTGCGATTTTCCACTTTTTTGTTCTTCCTTCGGCCAACTACGATCCAGCCTTCATCCGTAGATGGTACTGAGGGTGACGGCTGAGGTGTTGGCGTCGCAGAAGGAGTAGCCGGGGGAACAAAGGCAACTGTCTTTGCCTTCGTCTTCTTCCCTTTCCCCTTTCCCTTCTTACCCTTTTGGGGCTCCTCCGTGAAGTTCGGGGGTCCTCTCTTCGCAGCCGTTGCGGTACTCGGCTTACCGGAAGGTACCGTTTGCGGCTTAGGAACAGGCGCAGACTCCTGCCCCGTTTGTCTTTTCCGGTCGGCGGCCAACGGGGGCCGCATTGGTTGGGCAGGCAGGATCCTACCCTCGAGCTCAAGAGCTCCCAGTCTCGCATCCAGCATGAGCCCCACCTGCACTGTTACGGCCCGCACCATATCATCTACGTTCGTAGAACCTGGACCGGCAGGTGTTGCAGTCTCTGTGAGTGGAGAGGAAGCCGGTGGCTGCCTCTCGGAGGGCTTTCGGATTTCGGATCTTAGCTGAGCCATTTCCTCGCGAAGCTCTGTTAGCTCAGCACGCAGGCGGTCGTTTTGTGCCTGAAGTCGACGCGTCTCCTCAGTGGATGTGCGATCAATCAATACCTGAAAGGCATCTTTGATAGTCGCAACGGCGCCATTGAGGGTCCTTACGAAGGTACCCTTCAAGTTCCCTGATTTGGACGCAACCAGGGCTATGGCCGCCAAGCCGTCCTCTGCTCGTTTTGTGAGCGACGCTAAGGAGAGCTCGTCTTCCGCGCCTGACTGGTCCAAAGTCAGCCTGATCTTGCCGGTCTGAGGACGTGTCAGGAATGACTGTTGCAGATTGGCAGCCTCCTCTTCTGCTCTCAAACGGAGCTCCTCCCGCCTGAGGCGGTTCAGCTCCCGCTTTGCCAGGGCAAGGCCCATGTCGTGCGCCATGGTAGTTGGCCGAGGGTTGCCCTCCTCCAGTGAGCCACCGCTCCACGCTGAGTCCGACTCGGCGCCCGCATTGGGAGGACTATGGCTCCGGATGACGGGCCCATCAGTCGCTTCCGTCTCCTGCGACTCCTGCGCTTTTGTTTGGCTGCGCTGGGTGGGATTATCACCACTAGGTGAGCGCGATCTAAGCTGGATGCGCTCGACCAAAACAATGGGTGTTTGGAGAAGTGGATCGGTCCTCTCTCCAGGGCCGGTTTTACGCCCCCCTCCTTTGCCCCTTCTGCCTCTCTTGGCAGCGCCTATCGGGGGTCGCACGACTTCCACTTCGATCTCTGAGCCGGAAGACAGCGCCAACTCATTCGCGGGTCGTTTGTCGGGCCTCGAGTGCCAGAACTTCCGGCCCATGCCTGAGGTCGAGGGCTCCGCTTGCGCCTTTGGAGGACACCTCTCCGCCGAACCCTCCGAGTCGCCGGTGTTGGCCTCTCCCTCGCCCAACAGGTCGCGACCGTCCAACCTTGAGGGGGAGAAGAACTCCTCTCTCTCAGGAGACTGGGTCGCCTCCACTCCGCGGGTGCCAGCACTCCTCCCGGTAAAAACCCTCGTCCGGTTTGGAGTGGCAGGACGCACGAACTGCCTGCGCCCTGAGAGCACAGGCGCATCCTCCTCCCTCGTTGCGGTATCGGGCGCGGGGTAGCGTATATAGCGCCCAAGCGCGTCCCGCATTGGGCGGTACTCCGCCGGTACGGGCTTAGGAGATGGCAGGGCAAGGCCGGGTGAGGACAGGGTACCCGCCGCCTCCTCGCTGACCATGTCTCCTCCGCCGTGTGCACGTTTCGGTGAAAGGTTGATCACCGCCTCCTCCGCATCTCCTCCTCCACGTAGCCTAAGCAACAAGTCCACTTCGTGAGCATCGGTATCAGTTGAACGTTTGCCAGAGTCGTTTGTGTGCATCCTAGAGTGGTGTGCCCCCCCAGAATACGAAGGGCGGCATGTCACCACAGTACGGGTAGATACCCGTTCTGTGGTGACACGGAGGATTGGGACCTCCTGGGGTAGTTGTACAGTACGTTGGCCACTCATGATTTGCTATTTTTTAAGGAGGTATGCCCCCCCTTTCTGACGTTTGTGACTGGGCTCCCCCCAGCCACGCATCCCATCAGCACGCCAGTCACACCTTGGGATTGGGGATTTTTTATAGTGGTTAACTCCACGTGACCCCCTCTCAGTGAGGAAGGTCCCCGGTCTGCTCAGTGCAGGTTACGGGTTGCCCGCCGGTGGCCGTAGCCACAACGTCGCGCCGGTGGCCGAAGCCACCATCACCCATGAGGGCGAGCTCCATCTCCGTCCCGAGGGACCTGGCGTCTCACACTGTGCCCTCTGCTGGTTTCAGAGGGACACGCGGAGCCACACGTCAGGGTGCTGTTCTTTGTCCGGCCCCTCTCCTCAGGCCTGTCCGGTTTGGGAGGCCCTGTCCGGCATAGCCCTGAGGGTCATTGGGGCACTCAAGCCCCTTCACCACGGCAAGGTGACAGCACGTCGAAGGGGAACCTAACCTAACCTAACCTAACCTAACCTAACCTTTTTTTTTTTTTTTTTTTTTTTTTTTTTTTTTTTTTTTGACCCAGAGAAATGCATTGACTTGCATACCACTACGTAATATGAGACCCTCGGGGGGAGAGTCAGACATTACGCATTGGTTATGTGGGGCTCTCTAGTCAGAAGGACTAGCCTACCCACTAAAACTCTGGGATGCTGCCAACCTGTGCCGTAGTGGTGGCGCCATGGGATCGCGAACATGTCACCACGACACCACCGGCACTTTCGCCCTAAGGCGAACCCTCGCCGACAGACACACTGTAGCATAGCAGTGTGCCTAACCCTCACCTGCTTCCCCAAGCCCCCAGGAAGCGGGGACCGCCACCGACACACGGTGCTGCGGTCCCACCCTCCTTGCTGAGGGAGGACAAAAGCCCCTACCCCTCAGCTGGCCATGGGAGGACAAAAGCCCCTACCCCACGACCCCCTCTCCACGTCCCACATCAGTCGTGGACTCTGCTGCTGCAGAGCCACGCTGAGGGCCCCTCTGGAAGCTAGGACCGCCACCGACACACGGTGCTTCGGTCCCAGCCTCCTGGCCACGGGAGGACAAAAGCCCCTACCCCACAGCCGGCCGTGGGAGGACAAACGCCCCTACCCCACGACCCCCTCTCCACGCCAAGGGAGGACAAACGCCCCTACCCCTCGGCCCGCCACGGGAGGACAAACGCCCCTACCCCTCACCCAACCACGGGAGGACAAAAGCCCCTACCCCGTGGGTTCCCTCCCCAGGTGCCGACGGATGTCCCGTCCCACGCGAATCCCAGAAACTCGGCCCCCGCAGAGGCCGTCAGAAGCCGGAAACCCCCCTGACGTGTCACAGACATGCATGACACCTGATATGTGATCCTCCCGCCTCGCTAATACAGCCGACCCGCCTGGGGAATGGATTTGCGTTTTCGATTTCTCAGAAATCGAAATGCACAATCCTTCCTGGCAGGTAGGCAGTATCAGAGGAGCAGGAGGCTCACTAGCCAGGCAGCCACCCACAGCTACGACACGTCGAGAGTCCTTCCGACATCCTCCAACAACTACAAGGTCAGAGCCCCCAGGACCCACGCAGGCCGAAGACACCAACCAGCACCTGTCTCCCCCACCCGTCTTGGCCCGTAGGCCCCCTCCCTGGTGTCTCTTGGCTTCCCCGCGCGCACAACGCAGGTACTGAGCCCCCCCACCACGACAAGGTGGACACCCTCGGGGGGGAAACCTAACCTAACCTAACCTAACCTAACCTAACCTAACCTAACCTAACCTTTTTTTTTTTTTTTTTTTTTTTTTTTTTTTTTTAACGTGGGGGAAATGCCTTATGCATACCCGTCCTCTCAGGGGGGCGAGGACGGGTTATGTCGGACTCGCACCGACTAAAACCTACCACGAAATACCGCCAAAACGCAAGAGACGGGGTTACGGGAACGCTACCGCACACAACCGCGACCCCGCCAGCGGCAGCCACACAACGGCGGCCCCTTCTCAAATATCTCCTCCTCGTTGGACGCACCAGATGTTAGGGCACGTCCTCCTCTCCTCGGCCCCCATCCAGTAGAGTGACGAACCCCCCCCGGGTCCGACACATGGAGGCCATGGGCACCGGGAAGGGAAATCCAACCCAGCACCCCACAGCTCAACTTTTCATGCGGGCAATGGGCTCTCGACCCTATTCCCGCAGACTCACTGAGGCGGCATCATACGGCCCGCAAAGGCCATTCGACGCCGGCCTGGTCTCCTCCTTCGCTGCGGCAGAGCATTGGCGTCATCCTCACGCTCTCTCTCCGCCGCCTCTTTTTGAGCCATTACGACCTCACTGAAGGCCGCCACTGCCGCCCAGGCCTCCTCACTGCCAGCCATCATCTCCACCACCACTGGCAGGGAGAGATCCGCACCAATGACCGCGGACAGAGCTGCGCGTGGCTCCGCCCAGGCAGGGCACTCAACGCGCGTATGCTGTGCTGTGTCCACGGTCCCTCCATCGCAATGGTGACACCTCGTGGTTGCCTCCCTGCCCAACACCTCACACAGGTACTTGCCGAAGCAACCATGCCCGGTCAAGAGCTGCGTGAGGCGGAAGGTGGGTGCGCCGTGCTTGCGTCCGACCCACTCTTTAAGAATAGGCCGAACAGCGGCTACAAGATCTTGACTAGGCCCCGGGAGACCTAGCCTTTCTTCCCACCTTCCAAAGAGGACACCACGGGCTTCCTCACGCCACTGCCGGACCTCCTGCGGATGAGGCCAGTTCTGGCCCTCCCTGGCTGCCAGCATCCTCCGATACACCAAAGAATGGACCTCGGCTTCAAGGTCCCACGGCGGACTGCCAGCAATCAGACTGGCTCCTACGAAAGAGACAGTACGGTACGCTCTCGCTGCTCTGAGCACCATCGCACGCTGCGGACGTCGCAGAAGATCAACATTGTGTGGGCTCAGGGCATCTGCCCATATCGGCGCCCCATAGAGCGCCATTGAACGCACCACCCCTGCGTAAAGGCGGCGACAAACTCCGCCTGGTCCTCCTATATTTGGCAGGATCCGCCCGAGCGCTCCGGCAGCAGCCACCAACTTAGGGGCCAAGCGCCGGAAGTGCTCCTGGAACTTCCATCTGCCGTCGAGGACAAGTCCCAGGTACTTCATTGTCGACCCGACGGCAATGGTAGCTCCTCCTACCGTCAATGTTGCTCCCGGTGGTGGCGCATTTCGAGGCCCGTGGAAGACTAGGGCCTCAGATTTGTGAAGGGCCACCTCCAGGCCCAACGCACGGATCCTCTGGACCACATGTGCCACGCCAGCCGTAGCGAGATAGGCTGCCTCCCGGTATGTGCTACCACGGGCCGACACAAGAGTATCGTCAGCGTAACAGGTTACGCTGACCCCCCGCAAAGTGGCCCCGCGCAGCACCCAGTCGTAACCGATGTTCCACAGGAGCGGCCCTAATACCGAACCCTGTGGAACACCGCACGACATGGCCCTCCTTCCCCAGCCATCCTTAGTCGGATAGGCGACCTCCCTCCCTGCAAAGTAGTCAGCAATCGTTTGCTGTAGGTACCTTGGCACATTGTGGTACCGCAGTGCCGACTTGATAGTTTCCCAGGGCAGGGTATTGAAGGCGTTGGAGATATCCAGAGACACTGCCATCAATACCCCGCCCTGCGAAATTTCCTCCTCAGCGAGACGCCTGACGCGGGCGATCGCGTCAAGAGTCGAGCGACCTTGCCGAAACCCGAACTGCCACTCACTCAAACCCGGCTCCATACACCTGGTGAGACGCGCAGCAAGCACACGCTCAAAGAGCTTGCTGATCTCACCAAGGAGCACAATGGGGCGATAGGCCGACGGCTGATCGGGCGGGCGCCCCTCCTTTCGAAGGAGCACCAACCTACCCGTTTTCCACCTTTGCGGAAATCGCCCCTGCTCCAGGCAAGCGGTGAAAATGGCCCTGACCCTGTCGCCAATCTCACCCAACGCAATTGCCAAGGCACGGCCCGGCACCCCGTCAAGACCAGGCGCCGTCTTCCTAGAACGCATTCTTAATACAGCGATCTCGAGTTCCGCCTCAGATACCGGCGGCACCTCCTCCTCAAAGTCCTGCGGTGCGACAATGGTAGCCATTAACGGCGGCACAAACTCCCCTCGCTCCGGGAAAAGCGCACCTACGACTTGATCCAGAAGATCTGGCTGAAGACTACTGGTTAATGGAGGAGCCCAAGGCCGCAACTTTTGCCTTATGACACGATACGGCCTCCCCCACGGATCTCTGTCCAGAGTCTCCAACCACTCCTTCCAAGACGCCTCCTTGGCCTGTGCTATGGCTGCTTGCAGCGTTTTACAAGCGACCCTGTATGAATCGTACAGAGCGTCCTCCTGCTGCTGTTCGCGCACCCTTCTCCTCCTGTACCTTGCATACTGGCGGCGCGCAGCCACGCAAGCGTTCCGCAATTGGCGGATTTCCGGGCGCCACCAGTACACTTGCCGCCTTGGGGAGGCTGGTTTTGCCCTAGGCATAGCCGCATCACAGATGCGCGTCAGTGCAATGGCAAGCTGCTCGGCCTGCTGGTCAACCTGGTCCTCCATATCCGCATTAGTCCCCCAGGATTCGACGATAGCCGCTTCCTTGGCAAGTTGTCGGTCAAGTTTACTCAACACCCAACGTGGGCCATCCTCAGGCCGACTTCCCTCCAAGGGAGGAGTGGGGGCCGCAGATATGCTAAACCGGATATATCGGTGATCCGAAAGGGTCTCCTCACTAGTTTCCACCCTCCAGTCTAGAACACGGCGGGCCAGGGCGTGGGACGCGAACGTTACGTCCACGATCGATTCGCCCTGCCGCCGCACGCACGTGCTCTCCGAACCCTGGTTCAGGATCACCAACTCCTGTGCCACCGCCCACTCCTCCAGCACCTCACCACGTGGATCAGTCCCGAGGCACCCCCACGCCGTAGACTTGGCATTAAAGTCACCGGCAACCAAAATTGGTGTTGGACGTATCTGTCCTATAAGACCTCCAACCTCCGCTAGCATCTGTTCAAAATCAGCCAAGCTGCGGCTGGGGGGATAATAAATCCCGATAACGGCCAGACCAGCCATACATACTAGCACGTAACCGACACCCCTTGAAACTCTGTCATAAGGCAGTATGCTTCCCGTCGAAACAATGACAGCCACGCCATCCTCCTCATCAGATTGCCAGCCAATCCCAGTAGGAACAAAATAAGGCTCCGAAACTACCGCCACTTGTATTTGCCACTCGGCTATAGACTGGACTAAAAGGTCCTGAGCCCTAGCCGAGTGGTTGATGTTGGCTTGCAGAAACTGTAAGGCCATTATTGAATAGTTTCCATTGGCTCCTCCTGTCTACTCGGCTGCGACAGCTGACCGGATAGCGACCCTACCGCCGCCTCCGTTATCGCCACCTTGGCCCCTTGAGAGTAGCTGGGGCATTCCTTGCTACCGATGGAATGCCCTGCTGGCTTACCAGCTGCCACGCATAGTGCACAGCTCGCCTCAGCAGCAGGACACTCACGCGCCTTATGGCCGCATTCCCCACAGCGGAAACAGATATTACTGCGGTCCACCGACCCAGTGCACTTGGCCCCCACGTGGCCTGCTTCTAGGCACCTGTAGCAGCGAAAGGGCCTAGGCTCAAGTAGCACCACACGCGCCGAAACCCAACCCACTGTAACTCGACCTACCTCCACAAGCTTCTTAGCCACTACGACGGGGCAATTAAGCCAAAGCGACCCCATGCCACTCGGGCCACGGGATATTACGCCTGGCCTAATTGCGTCAGTGCCGCATCCTCCTTCCCTAGCTACTGCTGCTACCACCTCCTCAACAGCGATGGAGTCATCGAGCCCCAAGACTCGTACTTCAGCGCACTTCACGGGGCGATGGACCTGCACTACGTCACTGTCTAAAACTTCGCGAAGCTTTTCTGCCAGAGCATCAGCAGCCTTCTCGGCATTTTCAGTGCCAGGAGGAATCTCCAGCATCCGTGCTCCAGTGACCGTCGTCCGGAAACGCACCTGGGTAAGGCCAACCTCGTGAAGCTTTATGCGGCTCTTGGCCTCCGCCAAGAGCGTTTCATATTTGTGGCCACCTTCAACGGCCCCCGGCTTCAAAGTGAGCGTAACTGCCGCCGTACGAGGAGGGCGAAGCTTGGGTGCCTTCCCTTGAACACTAGGAGGCGGCCCGCTCTTACCTACCACCACTTTTCTTCTGGTCTTCCTTCCAACTACCGTAGCCCAAGAGTTGTCTCCAGGTGCACCCTCCACTACCAGTTCAGGCCCTTGAGGTTGTGACTGTGGCTGAGGCTTACGGGCTGAAATTGCCGCCATCGTCCGCTTCTTCCTCCTGCGCTTATTGCCCCTTTTCCCTGCTACCATCCTAGGGGCTCCAGCGACAGCCTTACCAGCTACTGGTTTTGCAGGCAAAGACCCCGAAGCAGCAGTAGAAGCCTGAGGGACTCTCAGCCTGTCAGCAGCCAACGAAGGACGCGATGCCGGCGTTACGAGATCCGCCAGCCTAGCATCAAACCGCGCATTTACTATCGCACCCACTTGCGCAATCAGCTCCTGCTTGAACTTCTCCATGTATGCCTGCACACCCTCAAGCATACCATGTCCACCGTCCCCTGACGTGGACAAGGGCACTGGGCTAGAACGCTGATTGCGCACCTCGGTCCTGAGCAGCTCGAAATCTTTCCGGATTCCAACCAGTTCCGCTCGCAAGCGATCGTTCTCAGCCTGCAGCCTCCTTGACTCGTCTGATTGTGACCTTCCAGCCAACTCCAGAACTGCCTCCTTGATTGACTCAGCAGCGTCCTTCAAATCACGCACAAAAGTGCCTTTAAGGTTCTTGGACTTCGCAGCAATAGAGGTGATTAACTCCACACTATCCAACACTCTATCACTCAGCTCCGAAGCCACAGCCTCACCACACTTTGATGGCTGTGAAAGAACCGCCTCTCGTGCATGACGCGCTCTGGTACACCTTTCCATCAGATCTTTCTCCGCGGCAATCCTTAGCTCCTCCTGTGCAGCAGCATTCAAAGCCTCCTTGGCTTTAGCTAGGCCCACATACTGCCCTGTCGTAGGGGGACGACCCCTTCCACGCACAGCTGGTACCAGCCCTGCTTCTGCCTCCTCGCCTGACTCACCAGACAACTGTGAGCAACTTCCACCGACTCTCTGCCTCTTAGCGCCTTGACTCTTTTTCTTATAGCGGCCTGCAGCCCCCCTGATCGTAGCAGTGCAACGCACTGCTTCCGAGTTCTCCGCCTCCGTTTCCTCCAACTCCACGACCTCCTGATCTACGTCACACGCAGCAGGTACCTCCTCACCACTTTCACTTAAAACTATAGCACTTAATCCTAGGTTTTTGGAACTTGACATTTCTGATCCCACGAGTATGGGGGAAAAAATCAGTCCACCCAGGCAGTGCCCCCTGTACCTGGGTAACCCTAAATACATCTGTGATTTCGGGCGGTTTCACAGGAAACTTAACCTAGCGCGGGCCGGCCAATTAAGGCAAGCCCTCCGGTCCGCAGCGCCACCCGTACCCCATTAACGCCTGAACTGGGGATCGTTGGAATGACACTGCGGGTTCCGGGATTCAAGGCGAGCTGGCGTAAACTCCCCTCATTGGTAGCTTCCCAACAGGAAGCCACCACCATCCTCCCGATGTATCGGGTCACCTTCACCTCAGAGTCACGTCTGCACAGTCCTCTGCTCTGCAGAGGAGCGCAGAGTCACCACCACGAGGCCTCCTAAAGGCCCGTCCATCCCAAACGGCAGGCTCTAACAAGCCCCCCGCCGGGATGTGCTGCTCTTCGTCTGGCTCCTCCCCCCTCGCCTTCCCGGTATGGGTAACCCTGTCCGGTATAGCCTCGGGGATCACAGGAGCACGCAAGCCCCCCCACCACAGCAAGGTGGCAGCACGTCGGGGGGGAACCTAACCTAACCTTTTTTTTTTTTTTTTTTTTTTTCGTTGGAAAAATGCTTTATGCATACCCGCACCCTCGGGGGAGGAGATGCGGGTTATGTGGGACTCGGCAAAAAAGCCGCCGCTACCCACTAAAAAACCAACGTTGTGTCTGCGCGCCACCAGTGGGGCGTGGCCACGGGATCTCCTAAGTACGCAACCGCGACCACGCCGGCGCCGCCCGCCGCTAGCACACGCAGCGGGCCCTTCTCTGGGAGGGGTAGAGAGGAACTTCTGCCCCTGCCTCCTCAGAAGGCGCGTGGACACACCACGCGCGCCTTCTCGGCGAGGCTTATGTTACGGGCAGCGACGCCCCCGCGCCACTGCCCAGGCCTCGCTAGGTGGGGGGGATGAGGTGGGCGTACGCCCTTCTCCGGGCCCCCGCGCGCTTGCGGCGGATCGGGTGCGATGCTGGGTCAGCCTCCCGCTCCCTCTCCGCATTCTCCTTCTGCGACATCACATCCTCGCAGAAGGAGAGGACCGCTTTCCACGACCTCTCGTCGGCGACCATAGCCTTGACTACGGCCGGCAAGGAGAGGTCGTCCCCCACCACTGCCACGAGGTCGCGGCGCTGCCCCGCCCAAGCTGGGCATTCCTCCAAGGTGTGCTGCGCCGTGTCCTCGTCGCTGCTGCACTGGTGGCACCCGGCCGTCACCTCCCGTCTGGCGAACCGGTGCAGGTAGCTCCCAAAGCAGCCATGCCCCGTGAGCACCTGCACCAACCGGAAGGTCAGCGAACCCCGCTCTCTCTCCAGCCAGTCTCGTAGGACCGGCCGAACCGCCTCGACAGTCCTATGTCCCCCCTCGACTCTAGCTAGTCGCTCCTCCCATTGAAGGACAATGGACTGTCGGAGGAGGAGCAACCTAACCTAACCTAACCTAACCTAACCTAACCTAACCTAACCTAACCTAACTTTTTTTTTTTTTTTTTTTTTTTTTTTTTTTTTTTTTTTTTTTTTTTTTTTTTTTTTTTTTACCAATTAGAAATTAGGTACTTACAAGTAGTATACAAGTCTGTAGTAGACTTACGCACTGCCCCGCCCAAGTGCCAACTAATTCTGTTTAGGCTCCACTCCCAGGCGCCCTACGCCAGGCAGCTGTGACAAACTGACAAACACCAACACACGAAATGCTCACTCAAATTTCCCGAGGACCAACAACACAACGCGTTTAATTTCGACGATGCACCGACGCGTCGTCCACTCGTCGTCCACTACTAATATCATTTGGCATAGAATCGAATCGCCGTTGAGTTGTTATAATGTGCGAAGACCTTTATCCCATGGAAACTTCTATGCCGCCCTCCATATCCCGTTGACAAGTTTTTTTTTTGCGTTAATTTTAAATCTTTATTTCAGTTATTTTCTATTTTTACTCACCGACTTCAAAAAAAAAAAAAAAAGGAGGGGGTTCTCAGTTCGGTCGTTATTTTTTTTTTTTATGTTTGTTACCTCATGACTCCGCCATTTATGAGTCGATTTGGAAAATTCTTTTTAGGTTCATGAATAAACATCTCAACGTTGGTTCCATAAAAATTTGGTGAATATCGGATGACGAGATCCATGAGGAATTGAAGGAATACCTGAAATTTTATAGGCACTCATAATATTTTTCATGTATTTTCTAAAACTATTTAAGTATTTGCATATGGTAGTCATTATCTTCCAATGCTGAAGTGATGATGAAAGGTACAACTCCTTAACGGTTAGGAGTTAGGAGATAATTCAAACGAGATGCATGCCTTCATGACCTCCCTGATCACCCCGCCATAAGTATATAATGTGAATCACTAAAAAGCGAAAAAAAAATTTTAACAAAAAAAAGAACCGACCAGTAAAACTAAAAAGCCAAAAATAACCCGTTCAAGTACAGATTACATTTGACTCACCCTTTGAAGTCAGGTCGGTTCTTTTTTTTGTTATTTTTTTTTTTCCAATTTGTTATTACTTTTATTTACTATTTAGTTAATTTATATTTTTTACCATCTCATACTAAATGTTTCTAAGATATTTATTAGGCATTTACTCATGTGCTAGCTAGAAAGCTATTTATTTATATTTGAAAATTTATAATATTTACCGGCGCTTCTAAACAAGGCTTGCGTGATAAAGAAGCACCGCAATAAAACACAGATTGCCTTTTTAATATAATTCTATCAAGCCTGTCAGCAAAATATATAAATTAGTTCAAAGATTTTAATGAAGATTTTTTCCAAGCTCAAACCCATCGATAAGTGCGCTTGTAAGAATGTAAAGCTTTGTGAGGAGTATGCGGTAACTCACGGCCTGAGGTACAATACTGTGAGAAACGGAACGTTCCTCAGCTATCTCGCTCACTGCGACGTCTTGCTCTCTCTTGCAATGTACGACACACGGTGACTTAACGTCTAAGAATAAATTCCAAGTATTAATTAATTACGAGGTTTTATTAATATACATCAAATACCAACAAGAGCGAACTGTTAATTTTTTTGCAGGTTACGCACTCCATTCTGTTCCGATGGTATTATTAGGAGGAGCTCCTCTTAAAAGGGTCAGCCGTTTCAAGTACCTCGGGCATTGGATTACCGAGAATCTCCAAGACGATATGGATACTGAGCGGGAGCGTAGGGCATTGGCCGTGCACTGTAATATGTTGGCTCGCAGGTTTGCACGCTGTGAGAGGAGTGTCAAAATAACTCTTTTCAGAGCGTTTTGTCAAACCTTTTACACGTGCAGCCTGTGGACAAATTATACTAAAAAGGCGATCAATGCCCTGCGGGTCCAGTTCAATAACGGATTCAGAATGCTGATGGGACTGCCACGCTACTGCAGCGCTTCAGGAATGTTCGCGGAGGCGCGTACGGATGGTTTCAGTGCGATCATTCGCAAAAGGAACGCCTCTGATGCGGCGCGTGAGTGGCAGCTCCAACAGCCTGGCCCGCCTGGTGGCCGAGTACCATGCCTGCGCTTTTTGGGAGCACTGGAATGTTGTCCATATGGGCTCCAGAGGCTCAGTATATAATATCTCAGACTCAGTATTTAAAGTTAATTAAAAATAAGTTTACTAACATAGTTATAAGTTATAATGTTACTAACAATATATGGACATGATCTGAAATAAATGATATTTAATTTAATTTAATTTAATTTATCAAGTTGATTATTTTCGGGAATGCTTTGGCATGTATTATGTGGGGCTCTTAAAATTTTGTTGTAATCGGTTGAGAAATGAAGCCTGTAGGCCAGATCAGCCTGAAATTCAAATATGCGAAATAAATTATGGCGAAGCTGAAACAGAGACGCTTCGCTCGCTCGGCCAATGATTCCGTGTTGCCAGTTTGATAAGGTAGAGACGGTCACCAACGTATACTTATGTGTTATTTCTTACGTATTCTTATCATCGGCAATTTATTCATATCCATATCGCCTGACGGAAGCGGTGTGACGTGGCGTCTCCCCGCACCACCTCTTCTCGCCGCAAACTTTCGCTAACTTTTTATTACCAAAGTTGGCGGCCGAGAAAGGCGTTCGCTGGAAAAACTAAAAAGAGATGCGTTGATGAACTTTTTTAATCAGGGAGTCACGAAAACCGCCGGCAGAACTAGCGCTGGCGCGCGGCGGGCGATTGCCGGGATTATGAATTGGCATTAAAGCGACATCAAATGACGAGAGTAGTCAGATCATTACCGCGACGGAGACGCGCGGTGATCGCGCGCGAACTTTGGTGACAGAAATATTAAAACAATTCATGCTCCAAGAACCTCGGCGCGCTGCGGCGACTCGGGCGGTGGCTCCTTTGTACTCTCGCGCTCGTTACACCGCAGCAATTACACCTAAAATAAATATTCGTTCTCCAAAGAAAGCCTTTCTTTGTTTACTTTTTAAGCGCAAGGACATAAAAAGAGGCGATAATAAGGAGAGGAGGGAGCGGGCGGCGTGTGTTCGCGCGGTGTCCCGCGTCGCGTCGCCGCGCGGCCGCGGAGAACAAGCGCGGTAAATATCCATTGTCTGCGGGCGCCGCGCGCCGCCGGCGCTCGCGGCGTCTTCCAGGAAATTGCCGCGTGGCGGAGTCTTGCACAATTCGGAGGATGCCTTTTTTGAGCCATAATTGCATAAAAAGTGCAATCTCTGAATACCGTGTCGTTCTTTTGCAAAAAGTCGGCCGCGTCTCGGGGCCTCATTAACCCGTACATTATGCGCTGCTGTTTCGAGATATTGTCGGTCGGAGGTGCTCCGTTCGAGCCGAAGGCCGCGAGCGCGCGGGGTGGGTGGGGGGCGGAGGGAGGAGGAGTTAAGTTTTAATTGTGGAACTTGACTCGCCGCACGTTTCATCCCGCGCTAATTGCCCCGCGGAGGCGATGATCCGCCGATCGGCGAGCGTGTGTGAATAATGAGCACAAGTTGGAGCAAACAGAAGAGTCTCGGATGCGGGCCGCGGGAGCCGCGGGAGCCGCGCCGTGTTTGCGACAATCAGCGCCCGTATTTGCGCGCCCGCGGGTGCCAAGTTATCATTAGCCGTGGCGCGCCTCCTATGACACTATTCTTACACCGGCGCAACGAACCGGGGAACTATTTGAGATGGGCTTTACGACTCCAAGAGTTGTTGCGATGTGAATATTGAACGAATGTAGCCAATAAAATAACGCCGTGACTTTTCGACCCAATCGAAATGCATAATGGTGGTTTCTCGAAAGGAATGTCGTTCAACAACGCTATTATTAATTTGTGTAGTACTGGAATGCGAATGCGTAGCTAAATAACAGAAATGACGATGTTGACGATGGACTAAATCAATTTTTGTTCGGCCCCGGATGGAGAACGTTTTTCTTGCAGAGACTGTGCTGTTACCTCTGTCTGTTTGACGACGCGTTTGGCTCGGTTTGTAGACACCTGCCTACTGAGCCGGCGGTCCCGGGTTCGAATCCCGGCCGGGGCAAATATTTGTGTGATGAACTCGAATATTTGTGCTTGGGTCATGGTTGTTCTATATATTTAAGTATATATTTATCTATAAAAGTACGTATATATCGTCGTCTAGTATCCATAACACAAGCCTTCATGAGCTTACTGTGGGACTAGATTGATTTG
Source organism: Apotomis capreana (assembly GCA_947623375.1). NCBI lineage: Eukaryota > Metazoa > Arthropoda > Insecta > Lepidoptera > Tortricidae > Apotomis > Apotomis capreana. The sequence goes on along the minus strand of OX392522.1, from coordinate 15,829,093 downwards.
TGTGAGGTTGTCCGATTATTTTTTATTTTTTTTTATTTACCTTTGCTCCATAACACACCTTAGAGTAGAGTGCCGCACGGTCAAGGAGGCGCGGGCGCGACGGCTCGGAAACCTCGATAGCGGGCGGCGCGTGGCCCCGGCCGCGGCTATCGGCTGGAACAAACAAAAGCCTCAATATCTCCGGTTTCCGGCTCGCTATCGTCTCTGTTGAATGGTTACCGTCATTGCGATTCGATTAATTGGAATGTTGGCCAGCGCTTTTGTATTCGTGCCAAGCTAATGAAGAGCGTTTTTATTTAAATTCGGTGGGGTCGGACAAACAAGACGGCATTTAGTGAGTTATCGAGTTACGCGGCACAAAACAAACTAACTAACGAACTCGGACGGCGCTCAATTGGATGTGCAAACTGAAAAAAGTCCTGTGAACGCACCGCGTCCCCCCCTCCGGTCTCGGTGCGCGTGGTGCCAGCGCGGGCTCTTGTACCGACAACAAGACAAGGTTACACTTTTGTACTAAGTACCTACGTCCAACAATTGTAGATAAAGAAGTAAATAAATATTAAACAACCTAAGACATATAATCTGTAACTTAGTGAAGTAATATAAGCACGTATAAATCGTTTGGTTGGTAGTTAAATATGATATCCGCGCGACATTCGAAATTAGTTTTACAATGCGTTCAGCAACCAAAAATAAATTCGTCCCGAGTGAAGCGCAAGCAAGACTATGACATAGATGTAAACTTCATAAAATCTTAAATAACTCATACTGTCGACGAACAAAAAAAATATTTCTGTTGAATAACTCTTAGGTAAAAACCAGAAGGCAGGAAAGAAGTGTCAAATAAAAAAGGGTGATAAAACCATCTGATGGGACGCAGAGCGGGAACTTTTAAAACATTAATTTGATAAGCAGGATCATAAATATTCATCTGGAGACGTCGGCGAGTCACCGCGGGAAGGGGGGCGGGAGGAGTAATGAATTCAAACGTCGAGTGAAACAGCTCATCGTCGCAATTCAAAAGGAAAGTTGCGGTAAGTTTTTTGAGTCGCCGGGATCGTTGGCGGTGGGACGGGGGCAGGTGCACGGGGGGGGCAAGTTTTAATTGCGGCTCGCGGTAATTGCAACAGTTATCGGGTTACACGGCGCGCGCGGCGATTCCTACACCGCCCCCCGCCCCTCCCACCGCCTTCTCGTAATCTTAATACAATAAACTGCGGTGTACATGGCTCTACCAGACCGGCGGCTATATATTCTGTTACCAATAAATGAAGGGCTATAATATTATACACACCCATTCACAAACACTTATTAAGCACATGATGCATTACGTTCGATCACATTTCATGGCACTCCTAGCTTTTCTCAAACATAAATGGCGCTAAGCCTACACTTGCTGCCACAGTTCTTTGAGAAATAAATTAACATGTTATTGAAAGATGTCTGGGACGGTCCACGACTCGGGCGTCTCCGCCGCCTCCGCTGTGGCTCGCAGACTCGCGACAGCTTGCAGGACCCCAGTCCTCGCGTCGCTCGAGACTCTCGTATTAAAACAACGTCGTCGCCTCGCCGCACACGTGCACACGTCGCGAGTGCCACGGGAACTTTCTGGGGCACTGGATTATCACAACTTCTCTTAGAATTGTTCGTACCTACTTCAAGAGAACATGGAGTAAACGAATGTATTATTAACTCGATTTATGTCGCTCCCAGAATAATAGTGCCGGCCACAATATTATCGATGTGTTCTGTATCGAGCACGCATCGCCGAGTCGCGTAATGCGGGGGATCCCACTTGAGTAATGATACCTACTGCCGATGCCAAATATATCGCTTATGGTAAGCAGGGGAAATTAGTTTTTGTGCCGAACTGGGTTAAGCTGGGAGGATAATCAATAATACTTAAGAACTACCACTATAACCGATATCAGAAGAGGGATAGCTTTTGCTAAGTTGCGGACGAGGATTAGACAAATGAGCGCACTACATGAGGAAGTAGCGCTCGAACTCGAAACAGACTCGAGCGGCGCGCGGCGGCCGTGTCAATCTCTGTGTGATTCATTCGGTTCGTTGGAACATACTGTTATTTTAACAAATGGTACAAAGTTATGATTAAGTACATTAACTATAGCTTAAAAATATAATTGGCCAAGAATTAGGGAAACACAAGGGTTGCCTGTTTTGTAACCACATCTCTTTTAACAGCCTGAGTCGGGATCCACGTCTGTTAAAATAACTAATTGGTGTAATTGTCAATGGCCATAACATAGGTACGTCATGTTGAGACTGACTGGCAGTGTATGTATCGCACCCCTGACACTCCCCCCCCGGGAGTGCTCCGCGCCAGCACGCCGCGGTTCAGCGCCCCAGGAAAGTGGTTTCCGCGACAACGTAAATAAGTGCGTTGATGTGGTTTCGAAAACAGTACCTAAAATATATATTTTTAACCAACTTCAAATGGAGATAATATTTTACGTCTGTGTGTATTTTATTTAGTAATACATTTTCTAGAATCATCGATTAGTCGATGATTGTTATTAGCCAAACACGACAAATTCAAAAGGGAGGGTTACGATTTGACCAGTATTTTTTGACGGGGATTTGTATTTACGTTTGTGACGTATAAAAAAAACTTATGAATCATGGAACTGTTATCCGAACTTGAATGCGTTATTATGTTAACTGAAGTGTGTAGAATGTAAAACACCCATGTCATAACGGCAATTTAGTTATTTTATTTTAGTTACCTTTCGGGGTGATGACGTCACGGCACCCTAGCCATCTGTATGGAGTGATTGATTGGAGCGTGTCGAACTTTAACTGTAATCATTTTACTATTATTAAAGTGTTCTAAAAGTATCTAATCTCATATAGTATTTATTTCTTGTCTTTTAATTATTAACTTCAAATGCAATCATTTATGTTTGTAGCAATTTATTTTGTTAAGAAGTTATTTTTATGCATGTTGTGTTCACATCAAGGAGGGCGTAGGTACACTATGGACATTGTTGAAGTGGAACTTCTAATGCGACTTCCAACAACCGTGGAGGGGGTAGGAAAGCAATGTTGCGTTAAGCGTTCAACGCTCCTGGCAAGGGGGAATAGAAAGAGACAGAGCGAGAGTGAAGAAGTTTGTCTTAAAGAAACAATATGAGTTCACTAAAAATAAATTTCTACCCCTTCCTATTTTCATTTCCACATTACGAAGTTTCACTTCTTCCGCGCGGAGGGACTCCACGCACTATTTTTGAAGTGAAACCTCTAATGCGACTTGCAACAAGGTTGCGTTAAACGTTTAACGTTTAACGCTACCGTGGAAGGGGTAGGAAAGCACTGTTGCGTTAAACGTTCAACGCAACAATCCCACGGACAATGCGACGGATTTAAGGTTATGTCAAGGTACGTCTCTTGTGAATATCAATTGATTGTGAGGTTTTCTCTTTTGAAATTACAATTTTACCCCTTCCTATTTTCATTTCCACATTACGAAGTTTCACTTCTTCCGCGCGGAGGGCCTCCACGCACTATTTTTTTTTTATTATATTTCAGTTCAAGCTTGCGTGTGTAACGTTGAGTTTTGTGACCCTAATAAAAAATACATATAATATGTAGACATTACATTCCAATAAAAAATAGGATCGATTGAAATCTTCAAAAACTTTCAATAGGTTAAACATTCTGTAGTGAAGTTCAAGTGTTCATTATAGTTCCATGATAATGTGTTATTAGGTGGGTTGGTGTAGAAGAGTGGGACAGTTTTTAGGTAAAAAAATAATTGAAATGGAAAAACACGGAAAGCAAAAGCTCGTATGGCGGGTGGTTCTAGTTCATTCTGCGAGCGAAGTTTGTGCAGAATTGAGTGAAGCTAAATAAAAGCCGGTTACCTGCGAGCTCCGAGCAGGCGCGTCAATGTTTTATTTTGTTACCAAAACTAGTCATTACACTCTGTCACACAACTTTCAGGTCGTACCTATAGCATGTGTAGCGCAAACTTGTAATAAGCTAAATAAGTCTGCTTTTTTTGCAATAGTACAGAGAGCAGCGAGCGAGCCTCGCGCCTACGGCCACGGCATTTATTACAGAACTATAATATGTAAATAATTACATACATAAACAGTGAAATGGATTGACAAAGTCATGTTTAGCTACGCCGTAGTTCGTAGCAGTGTCTCTGTGCCCGCCGTCCGTAGCTACAGTGCCGCTACGTAATGATTCGCGTAGCGTAGGCGCAATAAAATTTGGGGTACAAGGGGCTAAATTACTTAAATAAATATATATCAAAGGACAATCTTACACAAATTGACCTAGTATCAAACTAAGCAATGCTTGTACTATGGATACTAGTCGATGATATACATAATATATAAATACGTAAATAACATTTATAACACAATGATATTTGACAATTAAATCGGTTAGTAGCGCTCCTAAAGTGAAGCCCTTAATAAGAGTCAATTTGTAGTTTATCGCTATGTATGGCAGCGGTGTAGTTGATTTTTGGAAAGAAAGAGACAAATAAGACTGAGCGACTGGGTAGTAAATATTGCAACTGTTATGTTAGTGTATAACGTATCTACTTATAAAACACCATTGCTGTGAGCATGAAAAATATTGGAGTTCAAATACTTGCCCTTGCCGGGATTCGAACCCAGGATCACCGGCACAGTAGGCAGCTGCACTACAAACTGCGCCAGCCGCGTTGTTAAAACATTCATAAAATATGAGAATATATTATATATTCTAACAAGTGTCGGCCTGGCCCAGGGATAGTGGCGCTACAAACAGCTTTCATATGACAATAATGAGCATGTACATCATTATATTTGCATAATTAAACGTCAGTAGAAATTCGTCGAGGATTTGTCATCAACCAAATTAAAAAAAAATGTTTACCGGAATGCGGCTCAATCCTTCGTTTTTCTTGCCAAATAAATACTGAATCCTATTGCAAAAAACTTTACTTTCACTTTTACTTTTCAAAAAATACTTGTTTACGGAATATTTAGTCCTATTTCCCGTTTCTTTACATCAGTGACATTAACTGACATTTAACGTCATCAGTTACCAAAAATATGTAATACATATGTATACTTGATAAAAAAATCGATGAAATGTTTGTCGACTATACAAGGGGACCGCGGTTTAATTTAATACCTATCCCCTATAAACTGTCAGACTTTTTAAGTTTGTTATGTACCGGTCCTTAAGATAAACGTCTCAAGTTTGTACACCTCAATCAATAAAGTCTCTGTTAAGCGATATGGTGCCAACTAACGTGGCTTACTAGGACATTTTCCGTAGCGTGCCGTAGCATTCGATACCTTTAACGAATAAGATCCACACTCGAGAACCGATGCACCGCGTGCGGGCGCGGGTGCGGGCGGCGGGCGGCGGGCGCGGCAGAACATTACGATAAGAGTTATAACACTAACTTCGCCGTGCTCGCCGCACAGCGCAACTGCCGACAGACACACTACTTCCATCTTCCGTGGTTAGCCATGTATCGCTGAATGTATTTTTTTAGGATATAAGAAAGTCCTGAAAGAATCTTCAAATTTCATAGATTTATTTGCTAGGAGTAAAGTGTTATACATAATAATATAGATCTTAAAGTATTTTTTGTATCATGTATTGTATTCAGTCTATACGTAAGGCATACAAATATTTGAGTATTCTTCCTTCCTGGTTTTGTTTTAATTATCGTCATCATCATCATCTTTGTTGATTTCGAATGGTGAAATAGTTTTAGTAGATGTTTAATAAATACTATGTGCTCGTATGCGTGATTGAAAAACACCTTTCTATCGAATGGGTTAGTTTGAGGTTTTCGGTTTGATCGTACCGATAATGATTGTAGGTACTAGGCGTAGGTACAGTTTTCTTAGTTAACAACTAAACTTCTAAGACAGGTTCAGTCCGATGAGTTTCGATACGCAGTTAAAAGTTGTAGCAATTTTAATCAAACTTAGTTTTACAAAATGTACCTATCCCAGTGAATTTCTATTATTACCTAAAAAAAATATTTCAAAAGCTACTACAAAATTCCTGTGAATCTAGCTACTAAGGCTAGCTAAGAGCTTTAAATTTGTAATCTGATGTGAAGTTAAAAAAACTTTATAAAAGCGTGTGCGGAGTGGCCCCGCTGCGCTCAGCAATGCGCGCTCCCATGGATCCAGTGACCTATTTCTTTTCCATAATGAGTTCCTCTAAGTTCTCCCCCTCCTGTCCTATTGTTCCTTGCGGCGTTCGAACCCGAACTCGCTTCACTATTCACCAATAAATATGTTTGTTCGTCTCGTGTTGCCTCTTCTAGAAATGTAGACCGTCCCAGCGTGCTGGATGGCGGCCAACTTGTAAAATTTGTACAGATTTACTGAAACAATCTCGACCGTCGTCAATTTTCGTATTTCACGATTATTATTTCCGAGCGGTTTTATGTTTTCATATTATGGAAAAAACGACATGGGAACTAATTTAAATGAGTAGATAATTATAACTATAGCGGTAACTTTTCATACGAAAATCTATTATATTATAATAATGGGTATATCTGTTCAGTCTCATGTAAAACACGTCCTTATTGATGTTTATTAGATCTTATTAAAATGTACTTAATCTTCTTAGTATTTGTTTAAAGGTGTAGACACATATATGTTTGTGTACTTAACTTACGCTGTAATTGTACCAAATAGTTGCTTACATTGCAATAACAATAATTGCTAGATTAACTTATGAGTTGTGATAACTAAACGAAGTGAATACACTAGGAACTCTGAAGGTTTAATAATTGAACGAAAGAAAGGAAACAAACACAGATTTACTCAACTACAGTGTCCACCCAATGAATGCCGCGTGACAGAAGGCTGATCATGCGCCGCTGCGACAGCGTCAGCCCGTACCTCTTCTCACTCTGCGCGACTATGACTCTATTTTCGGATTTGGGTAACATATTTATACTTTTATAAATATTTATTTATTTATTAATATTGACACAAAGGTAAATTATGAAAGAAAAATGTAATGTGATCCACTGCAATGTAAGCAGGACTCGAACCTGCGACCCTACGTTTCCGGCGGAGTGCTCTACCAACTGAGCTATCACATCGTTACGTCAATCACACCAAATCTTTGATTCCATAGTTCTACGCTACTCGAGCGCCCTCTGTGTCATGTGTGTTTAAAATGCTTATGCGCATTAGCCATACCCTAGGATGTGCGTTTACACGCACGATCCCCAGTCCTACATTGCTTTACAGCAAGTGCGAGGACCGCGAGAGGAATGGCGCTGTTCAACATTTTTTTTAATAGAATCTTTTATCGATTCTGTTTTAATGTGGAAATACCACATGTTTACTTTTATAAATTGTCCCTTAATATTTATTTTATTTATTTATAAATATTGACACAAAGGTAAATTATGAAACAAAAATTGAATGTGATCCACTGCAATGTAAGCAGGACTCGAATCTGCGATCCAACGTTTCTGGCGTAGTGCTCTACCAACTGAGCTATCACATCATTACGTCAATCACACCAAATCTTTGAATGTAGAAAAGCGCCAACTCTCTCGCGCTCCTCGCACTTGCTCTAAAGCAATGGGGATTGGGGATCGTGCGTGTAAACGCACATCCTAGGGTATGGCCAATGCGCATAAGGATTTTAAACACACATGACACAGAGGGTGCTCCAGTAGCGTAGAATTATGGAATCAAAAATTGCTATGAATTTGCGGTGGTTGTCTTTAGGGAAATCACGCAGGGGAGCAGTCATTATGAGTATGATATGTCGCATTTTAGTGTTATTTATATGTAAAGAAGTGGAGTGAGAGCGCGAGACCCGCGAGAACTTGGGCCTGGCAGCACGGAGGGGGCATAGCCGCGGCCAAAGCGCTCACTCGACTCCGGGTTATTCCGCTAAAGTCCAATAAACACCGAATATAAATAATTTCGGCTTCCCCCCACAGATAGAATCAAAAAGCATCCGTCCGACAACTCGTCCTTTGTTATTCAAATGCTTCAGAGATTTATTTCGCGTTACGACAACTCCCTCTCATCTTGGTGCGGTTGTCTGATCACTATTGCTATGGTCGTAAAGTCGAAAAGATGGCGGCCGACTGGGAAGGAGGTTTGTGTTGATTTCGCTTTAGTCTGAAAGGGGATTGTATTAATTTCATCTTTCTGCGAACGTAAGGTCCTGCGTTGCCGGGTCAGTCCGGGCGCGGACCGCAAGTCACACGTCTCACTTAATGTGTGTAAATTTCAAGCAGGGTCACATGATATTGCTATTACCATGTTATCCTTTCACCTGCTGCTCTTTGTCCTGACACTATTTGTGGTTTCTAAGGTTAATTCAAACTATACACAAGTGAGTTCCATACTGAAGTAGTCATAAGTAAGTAAGTTTATTCATTGAACAATATACATTAGTCCCTGAATTCCTTTATGGAACTTTGAAATGGACTCAGTCAGCCAAAACTTCAGGGAGGAAAGTGGATGGAAAAAAATGAGCATTCTTTATGTAACAAGCAAATGAATGCCATAACATTTGTCGTCCACGTCGGGACTGGCCCCGGGACTCTATTACGGCATTGTGATAGAAACGCTACAGGAATCAGCCGGTCAACTATTGTGGGAATAATGCGCGTGACGGAGGTGGACCATTGTGTCCAATAAAGATGGCGGCGCTATTCCCCACCAAGGCCCAGCGGTTCTTTGGATTGAGTTTCTTATTATACCTATTTTTTACCACTATGTTATGTACCTTAGTAACAATAGAAGTTATACATGTGAACGGTTTCGTTACATAACGATTGACAGACAATGCAAAGCCCAAAATAAAGATAGAAAGATAAAATTTGGTACACATACTAAATAGATGTATAGATAAGTCTATAAGAAATATATTTTTATTTAAAATTTTAAAGGACTGGAACGGGACATGAAAGTAATTGCGTGAGAAAAACTGACGAAATCGTATGACTACATCTCGAAGAGCATGAATACTGTCCACAAATAGGGATGAGTGTAGGTAACTAGTAAACTTCAGTTTTGGGATAGAATATCTCGACGGCCAAGAAAGGCTTTGCTCACAATAAATACACAACACTAAGCTCCTAAATTATGGTAGTGAGGAAGACCATAGTCCCGCGACGTGGCTAAGTTATGACAGCTCGAGAGAGGAGTGAGACGGGCTCAGACAAATGGCCGCTCACTTACGATTATTACTCGTGCCCAAGTTTGGCGCATATACTTTTTGTCTATTGACCGTTTGGAAGTTTTCTCGTGGAACTATAATAGATGTTTAGACGTTGTACGGAACTGTGATAACTAAGTAGAAAGATCCGAGATAATAGCCCTGAAAACGCGTTTTCCGCGTGTAGTATGGGTTCAGATATTTAGCTAACTGGGATAAGTAAGTGAGGAGACGTGTCTACCGAGAAGCCACAAAGAAATCGACGATAGTAAACTTTTCGTCTACACTACGCGATAGTAACTTTGCTGTCTTTGATTTGTGATTTAGAAGGAACTTTATTCGATAAATAATTTATAGGTAAACCTTTATTTATGATACTTTGTTATTTCTGTGGCATTGACTTTCTAGGCTTTCCCGCGGCATTGCTCGCGTGGTAAACAGATTTTCCGGGATACTAAAGCACTTGTTCATCTTTGGTAATCTATGCAAAACCATCCGTTGCTCAGTTATTGTTTTAAACAGATGTCAACCGACAACCCCAATAACCCAACAAAGACAGACACAAACGGAAAAAATGTTATATGCAATACATAAAAGTAACCTAAATTAAACATTTAAAACACCCCCGATATAAGTAGCTGGTCACCATACCCTCATTTATAAAGAATCAAAACACTAGTTATTGGATAACAATATATTTTTATACTGAACTTGAACAATTAACAATCTTATATAAGAATCAGTGAAAAGCTACTCCGCTCGGCGGCAATCTGGCTGTCAGTGCCTGTGTTGCCAGCCATCACGTACGTTCCGTTACGTGTTCTTAACAGTCGGCCATCCTGGTATAACCTTCGTCCACGAAGGTCATCTCATCAAGACCTTCTTCAACTTGACCAACAGCATCAGCACGCTCGTCTCAGCAAACTTCACTCGAATCAGTTGCAGCGGACTCCCGCCCTGCTCGTCACCTTAGCTCTGCGAGTAGACCAAAAACATATTTAGGGAAACCGTTACAATCGTCTTGGGGCGTACTTGGGCTGCAATATATTCACTTTATTCTGATTCAAAGAGATTACAAATTCATTTCAACTAGAGATGGAATTGTATTGACATGTAGGTATATGACGTACATTATTCTACCCAAATTATAACATAATTTGACATCACTAAGTTGTCTGATACGATAGCTAATTAGTTATGATATAAATGCATTTTCTTATGTTATTTTTTTTTTAGTTACAATGCTGCTATTGTACAGATTCAGTAATAGGATTAATTGACATCAATCATGACATCAAAGCGACCGACACTGTTAAAATGAATGACCATCCGTATACACATTTACCCCGGTAGATTCCCTATCAGACATGGAACGAACTCACAGTTTATTCCAGCATAGTAGAGGCGGCTTCCACTCGCATAATCAGCCTTGGGTGCCACGCTTTCAATCCACAAAGACGTGCGGAACAGCTCGTGCAGTCTGCCACAGCAGTCGTTCATAGCAGCCCTCGCATACAGCTCATGGAAACAAAGATGTTTGTGAATAGTGACGTGGCAACCACTACGATTCATCTTAAGAGTACATTAATGATGTTATCATTGTCAGATAATAACATTATCTGTAACCACTTCAGTTATTTAGTATGTAATTATAATTACTGTATATTCAACTCTTCGAAACACAAACAAATTAAATTTATTAACATTATTATTATTACACAAAACGGCAACGTTATTTTTCACTAGGTATTGAAATATATACCTGCATAATTTCCAACTATGTAGTTACCTAAATCGAATACTCAGTATTTATTTTTTTTCATTAGCTATCTTAAAACAAGAAGTTCGCAGTCTAATAATTAGATAGAATAAAAAAATTAAGTCAGAACATGACCAAAATTACATTTTACCCCTTGTATGCTTAAGTGCAGCTCTGTGCATGACATTTGAACCTGACGTTAAAATATCAGTTAGTCTCAATTTGACTAGCAAATTTTGACATTGCAAACGAGAGGTTAAGCAATCATGTATCTCGCAACGACATCATGCTACGTTACTAACAACTTTCTGACTGAGAACGAAAAGATCAAATAGTTACATTTACATTTCCTAGGTACAAAATCACACTTGTTAATATTACGTTCGGCCATCCGCCACTAATTGAATGACCCCATTCAATATTTTTGAAACAAGAACAGTCTATGGTAGATCGCCGCTCCACTCACTTGCTTCGAAATTCGAGATGAACTCTATTTATATAATAAAATAAGAGTGTTGACCAGTAGCAATTGAGTGGTTAATAGCGAGGTATATGTTGAGGCTGCAACGGCTTCTTATGTCTTCGATTATCACGAGGTATAACTAGCTTTTAGCAGGTAATCTGCTAAAAGTACCTAAATCACGTCCAACACAAACAGCTGGCAGTCTCTACTTCATGTGTACTAAAATATGCAACAAACTTCCGAGAGATATAAAAGACCTTATCTTGAGCCTGAAATTTTATGCATTGCTATGCGAATTTAACTTTTATTCAATAAGATAGTTTCTGAATACGAGATAATATATACTTCTAGAATAACAACTTCTCTATTTTGTTGATATAGAGAAACATCAACATTTAGACACCAATATTCGCATGCTGAGTAAGTAGAGTATGGAGAACAACGCTTATAATAAACATTGTGATACCTATGTAACCCACCCATATTCCGCAACTAATAAATATTTTATTTCATTTCATTTCAATATTTTTTATCATTTCATTTCAATATTTCTTTTCATTTCATTTCAATGTTTCTTTTCATTTCATTTCAGCTTCTGATGTCTTACAAAATCATGACAGCAAATATATATTCAGTTATGACACATAATCTTATTAATATACTGTTTACCCCAAATAAGTTCAAAATAGTAGTAATAGTAATCTACAGTAGGTAAGAATAAGTTTGGGTACCGCTTCCACGCACAAGGTGCTTCTGCCTCCTCCAGTGATGGTTGACATTTCAAGAGTCGCTTGCACAAACCAGGAGCTTCGATATCCTCCAGAAAAATAGTCCGGCTACCGTTTGCACAGATTGGGTGCTCCGGCCTCGTCCAGAAAATAAAGTCCTGGGTGTCGCTTGCACGCACCAGGTGCTTCGATAACCTCCAGCGAAATAGTCCGGCTACCGTTTGCACAGATCGGGTGCTCCGGCCTCGTCCAGAAAATAAAGTCCTGGGTGTCGCTTGCACGCACCAGGTGCTTCGATAACCTCCAGATAAATAGTCCGGCTACCGTTTGCACAGATCGGCATCGTCCAGAATGAATCAGTCCAGAAGGCATCGTCCAAATTGCATCGGCCTCTGGAACACTAGAAACAGACACAGAACACCAGAACAGTTTCGGTATGCATATTGCACTAAGCCTGTAATTTACAGGTAAAGGAATCAAACCGAATCTGATCATTTAACCAATTGCTTTCATACTAGTCCACAGATTCCAGATCGCCATATCAAAAAACTAAACACTAATAGAAAAAAAACAACGAGACAAAAACTAATAGATAATTCTTCTACTCAGTGGATGAATTTCTAAACAAAAATAATTAAATCGATGTAATAATAATACTAAGTTTAATGTAATGTTGTAAATGTAATAATAATGAGTTATGTAAACCTTGAAATGTAAATAATTTGACTTGTAACTGTTGTTATCAATAAATAATTGAATTGTATTGAATTAAAAAGTAGTATGGAAACGCATTCTCACAGCTGCTTTAGCCTTAATTTTAGATGCTTTTCCGAAATCTTACTAAACAGACTATTCCTAAATATAGGTGCTTCTGCCCTTAGTAATTCGGATTCAAACCGAACAACTTGCTCATTACCTAAGATATCATTTAATTTCCGTGATATTCTTTCTATTACTCCATATTATCCACTGATATCCTTACAAGGTCATCGGTCCACCCCGAGAGTGAACCGACAGAAGAAAAGTGTGTGGCCATGTTTACACTAGAACTCAGGCAACCTTCGCAAAACATAACTACATAAGAATAACCTGCATACATATTGCATAGGTATTTAAAAGGGTCTTTACACATTCAAAAGGGTATTTAAATGCTAAAATGAGCACATTCACATTTTCCATAAGTCATAACTCACAAGTTGCATCGCTTGCACCCATTATTGCATTGCTTGATCACACTTTATTAGTACATTAATGTGTGAACAAATGTCTTATAATTTACTCTTGACCTTGTCCCATATAAATTGAGTATTTTACATACAAACACATATAATATCAACAAGCTACATTACTTATAACATCAACAGTGCATGTTGATTGCACTCACACATACTTACAACAGGTATAATTAATTGTAAACTTTAAACTCACCTATTAGGTCATAACATAATACTTACAATATTTACCTGACATAATATTCGTTCTTACCAGTTGATATTTGTTATTTATCATAACCTTTGCTGAACACTAGTTGAAGAAAGCTGTTAATCATTCCATTACCACTATATCCCCAATAGCAAACCACATTCTTGTCACCTTTGTTTGGACACCTTCGGTTCTCATCATCTTATTTCCTATTTGTTCACACTGGATGTCTGTATTCAAACACCAATTTAAGAAATTAGGTAAGCATCTGAAATCATATTATATGATTAAAATTACTATTATAGTAGTTACATAGTTCAACGGGGAGTATTCTGATTGTTGATAGCACCAAATGCCTCCTTCCTGCTGTTAATTTGCAACTTGTCATATTAATCACCAGACATCCTATTTCTCTGTAAAACACAATACACCACAGAAACACAATAGTAGCAATATATTATAATACCGTTAGTCAAAAAGGTATTTTATATAACTCTTGTTTAGGCTTTGAACCACTTTATCAATTATGAGATATGTTTCCGAATTCCTCTGTACTGTTCAGATATCCATGTGCATTACTCATAGTGTAATCAATCAATGTTGTCATTTATATTATATCTTGATATGTTCAGGTTTACTATAGGTACATAATCCCAGTTGTACTAAATAACTAACAATAATGGTTTTTATATAATATATTAGTTACTTGAGTATGCAATATTAAAATAAACTAATACTCATACCTCATTTACTCCACCAGTTGCTTAATTACAAATGCAACTATTTACCTCTGTTAACTACAGAATCTCACCGACAACCAACTTGTCCAGGTTTCAAATAAAATATAAAATTCAGTTCACCTGTGAAACTTAGAAGCAAAACCACACACCACACCAATATTATGTTACAAAATGCATACAAATAATGAAAACTTGCTGTAAAGCCCACATGAAACAGGTAAGTAGTAGACCCAATCATAATAATAATCAATATATGTCATATCATAGAACACTTTAAGATGCAATCAGTAGTATCAGTACACCGCCAGATTGTATGGCTTTTATTTTAATGTCACACATAAAAACAGTGATATTTTAGTAAGCCACATGAATGCAACACACATATAGTTTATTTTATTAATAATAGAATCGAGTTCCTTTCATCAAGAATAGTAGCGATGCACCCATAGTATCCAAAGTACTGCAAAATACCTTACCAATTTGTTATGGTGTAGTGTAGTACAATACACTCCGGCCAATTTCTTACGGATTTTGAAGGACTTACCGTGTCACCGCCACATTGTTTACTTGCACCAAGTCTTAATGAAAACTATCAAATATATACTTAATGTTAACACGATAATACTCGTTATTTAATAAACTATCCAATAAGTAGTGCCTTTATAAAAAAAAATACAAAGTAAAACGAACGCAAAGCGTCATTCCTTCGTTTTACAAGACAATCAGGATTTCATATGAGAATCAATTTAATAGACCGAAATATTTTGTAGGCATGGAATTAGAAGATCCCGATTCTGAACTATAAAGAATCAAAACACTAGTTATTGGATAACAATATATTTTTATACTCAACTTGAACAATTAACAATCTTATATAAGAATCAGTGAAAAGCTACTCCGCTCGGCGGCAATCTGGCTGTCAGTGCCTGTGTTGCCAGCCATCACGTACGTTCCGTTACGTGTTCTTAACACATTCAATAAGTGATATTATTATAGTATATAAGTGTCTGAGTCAGATATGTGCCTCAAATTCTAAATGTATAAAATGTACGAGGTTCGAGCTCATCCGAGCATTGTAATTAGCTCCACGTGTCCTTGCGCTGGTTATTAAGTGCTCCAAGTCAAGATTCCACTGCACTTTGTATGTTAATATGTGCATATATGATTGCATGCAATGTACCTACTATTAACAAAATCTAAAAAATACTACATTGCTTGCATGTTGCAATTTTTTTTTAATCAAAAGTCTTAATCATCTCACTGCTGCACAAAGGTTTCGCCAACGAATCTGGTCTTGCGGTATCCAACAGGTTCTCGCGGTCTTTACAAGATAGAATCAAGATCAGATTTTGAAATACGATCGACATAAGCTCTAAACATCTCCAGTACCTACGAGTGTCGGTAACTTGTCGCTCAGTTCCGACAAATGCAAGTACAGTAGGTATATAAAACTAGGAAAGGGCGCGGCCGCGTGTCGCGACACAATGCGGCTCGTTATGGTCCGCGTCGCAGCCGCCGCACAGCCACACCATTTCCATCGTCCAGCCAGGATTAAGGCATATAGAGGCAATGTGAGCAGTTGTAGTGAAGAACATGACTATGACAGTGAAAGACGTTTCACTATTTTACGGAACACTATGTTTATAACACACTAATACACTATACTAAATAATACGCACTATAAAGCACTATCACTATGGTAATATTTACCAAACACTATTATAGAACACTGTCTCCTGTTGAACTATGTCGCACTGTTAACCAAACTGTTCACCATTCCACTTTTATTCCTGAAGATGATTAGAACACTGTTAGAATTAAACTGATTCACCCATTAGCAACCCGGACGGTCTTTGTACTATTTACGCCAATACGAGAATTCACCAGAAAAGTCGGTATTGGACGCGTAATATGTTCGAATAAAATTATTTTTCCAAAATAAAATCGGCCATAAGCAACCATATTCCATATAAAATACGGTCCAAGGACTCCAAGGCCAAATATTTACGTGGCCGCCTGTTTGTTATAGAAAGGATCGGAAACGAAGGCATTGCCAATTGGCGGCGCCGGCGCTGTAATACTGAGCGTGCGGCGTCCCGTCTATGCAAAGATACGTCATTTTTTTGCGTAAAATGCACCGCAATTAGATAAGATAAGATAAGATATTTATTGAATAATAACTTATTATACAGTAATAATAACTATAGCCTAAGACATTCTATGTGCAAAAAATGACATGCGCCTGAACTAGGATTCCCTGTGTTTCAGGCATATAGAGGACTAACTTATTAACAATTTCTTAAATAAATAATCATAAACACATGAAACAATAATTTAGTTCTCATTAAATAGTTTGATAAATTATAGATCGGATACAAAAATAATAAATTAAAATGAATACATGAAAATCAACTTAGAACAATCAGTAACTTCTCTGTATCTTCGTATGACATATTTTGTAGCGCTACTTGGAGTGTTTTCTTACATTTCGCGTAGCTGAGCGGATATATATCCAGCTTCGTATTAAGCCTACTGTACAGAAGAGGACCCAGCGAAACAAAAAATCTAAAACAGAAGTGACTTCTTCGAATAGTTTTAGAGCAAACAATATCCTTTCGCCGTTTATTAGTATAATCTGTGCTATAAGGGATTGCAGCGTGCTGTTTCAGGACCGTGCTTAGTATAAATAGTTGCCGAACGGTTAGTACTTCACAAGACTTATAAAGAAGGTTAGTAGGGTAGAGGATAGGACGGGAAGTGGATACCTTTAGAATTGCTCTTTGAGCTCTTTCTAAGTTTATTAATGTAGTTTTGGCCAGCCCGCCCCATGCGGAAAATGATTGTAGTGTGTCAAAAGATGCGGAAGGCGGAGCCGAGCACCTCGGTGCGCGTTGGTGGCGTCTGCGTGGGCTATCTAGCGCTGCCTGTAGCGCGTAGTGAGCCCATATTGCCCACATATCATTTTCTCAACGTACCAGTAATAGTGTATGTATACAATGATTAACTGCAAGCAGCGGAAACAATCTATGAAAGAAACGCCTGCAGCTGCCCCTTGCGGGCTGTGACTTGCAAATGAACTTAAAAATTCACCAACAAATGGAAATAGGAAAAGTTGTGGTCCCGGCGGGAAATGACGGAACACACAAACAGGCGGAGCAACAACTTTATATTATATGCAGGAAACTTCGCGAGCGCGGCCCAAATTAGAACTATCGGTAACCGCTTCCAACTACATAGAATACTTAGTTATTTTGTTTTATTAGCCCAACTCGTGAGCCTACGCAACTAGTTAATCTATTTAGAAACGTCAAGAGATTATAACAGACAAGTTTCAGTACAGACCTTTGCGGAATTAATGTGGTTAAAATATTATACCTAATATAAATAAATCCCTGAGGGGCTGTGACGAACGAATCAAGTACAGACCAATACCACGATATACAGGTTAAGACAATGTTAAAAATACTAGCAAACCGTCCCGACTTCACCCGTCCTTATATCAATAGAAGACGATAGCGCGCAGCGACGGAGGATCGCGGGCGCGCCGGCTGCTGGCTGCATCAACCGCGACTTTGCTAGGTGCCAGCTTCCAGACCGCTTGACTTTATTCCCCGGATTTTTCAATTTACGATAACTCTTAAGATATTTATTTAAATTGCATGGTGCTACGGACTATCTTTACCTTTAAACGAGCAGCCATTCTTGTATATAATTATAAAGATTATGAAGGCCTGTAATGTTAAAGATGATAAAGTTCGAGCAGGTATATCCAGACTGTACGAAACCTGGTGTAGTAAAATGGTTTTTTAGGGACTCTTGTTGGTGGATTGAAAGGCAGTGCGAAGTGGTTATGGTAATGATACTTTATTTTAAATATCTGCTACTTATATACTAAACTAGGTTAACAAATTTATAATTTATGTT
This sequence comes from Apotomis capreana, assembly GCA_947623375.1. Classification (NCBI taxonomy): domain Eukaryota; kingdom Metazoa; phylum Arthropoda; class Insecta; order Lepidoptera; family Tortricidae; genus Apotomis; species Apotomis capreana. Next base: position 15,810,865 of record OX392522.1, on the reverse strand, counting down.
GGTAGTTGGGAACTTAGTGTTCTCAACTACCGCGATACTAAAAACACAAAAATGTACCTAGATTTAAGCACAGCGAGGCAAACATAGTGATTTTTACATGTAGGTAGTTGGAAACGCCGAGTTTCTCAACTACCTCAGTACGCTACGCGTCCCGCGGCGCGCGTGCATATAAAGCGCGCTGCAGCGCCGCGCTCGCTCTTTCTGCTGCCGGCCGCCGTCGAGTGAACATCGCCTCGCGCTCCGTGCTTCGTGCCACATACTTCGCACCTGCGACGCTGACTCCACCTTGCTTCATCAACAGTCCTCATCGAGTTGTTCTAGGTGGAACACAACGTCAATCCTGTCTGTTTCTGTTTGATTCAGACGTCAATCATGCTACAGTCTGTTTCTATTTTGACTCAGACGTCAATCACACTACAGGGCTCCGCCTTAAGTGAAACGTACGGGTAATTTGATAGGACGTCCTCTGTGGGATCGTTTCAGGTGGTCCGTAGGCCTCGTGTCGGTTGGCGTCGTGATAATTTCTGGTTTTTGTTTCAGGATTCTGGTTTCGTTGTTGCAGGAGTAGTTTGCTGGTTTCTGGGCTTTGTTGTTGCAGGAATTCGGTTCATCTATGGGTTCAGCGATGACGTAGGCAGGCTTCAGGCGGTCGATTGAGATGTTTGCTTCTCTGTTTGGTAGTTTTAGGGTGAACACCTTATCGTTGCGTTTCAGGACTCTGTAGGGACCGTCGTACGGGGCTTGTAATGGTTTCCTAACGGCGTCCACTCGCACGAAAACTTGATCGGTAGTAAGCAGGTCACGGTGAACGAAAATAGCTTTGTTGTTGTTGTGTGATTGATCCGGCATTGGTTTTAGGCTTTTTATTGTTGCCTTCAGTTGATCGACGTAAGCGGAGTTCATAACGGTCTCGTGTGGTGCCGATGAGAAAAATTCGCCGGGTAATCTGATGTTGCAGCCGTAAGTAAGCTGTGCTGCGCTGATGCCAGTATCGAGTCTTAATGCTGCGCGCACGCCGAGTAGGACCGTAGGTAATTCATCGATCCAGCAGGAGCCAGCATTTTGTAGTCTTGCTTTCAGCGCTGTTTTAAGGGTACGATGCCAGCGCTCGACGATGCCATTTGCTTGGGGATGATATGGTGTTGTACGAGTTTTTTCGGCGCCTAGTAACTGTGATAGGCTCGCGAAAACTCTACTCTCAAATTGTCTGCCTTGGTCGGTGGTGATTTTTATAGGACAGCCGAAACGAGCAATCCAGGTTTCATATACAGCCTTTGCGACGTTTTCAGCTGTTATTTCCTGTAGTGCACGAGCTTCGGGCCAGCGAGTTGCACGATCGATGAAGGTCACGCAGTAACGGTCTCCATCGGGCGTTATTGAAAGCGGTCCAATGATATCAATGTGAATTTGTTCGAATCGACCTGCAGGCTGGAACGATGATATAGGACTTGTTGTGTGTCGCTGTATCTTCGCTCGCTGGCACTGTATGCACGATCTTGCCCAATTTCCGACATCGATGTTCATTTCTGGCCAGAAGTACTTTTGTGCAATTAATTTTCGACTGGTTCTTATTCCAGGGTGGCTGATATTGTGGACGGAGGCAAAAATGGTGCGTCTAAATTCTTGAGGTATGTATGGGCGTATGTGTTCGGTTGAAATTTCGCAGTATATTTTTACGTTGGTTCCAGGCAAGGTAACTTGTTTTAACACTAAGTTGTTTTGCTGTGCCAATGATGGTATAGCGCTGTCTCTTTCTTGTGCGGCGGCTAGCTCGGCATAGTTGATTGGCGTGGGGCAGGAGATTGCTTCAACTCGGGAAAGTGTGTCCGCTACGATGTTGGTTTTTCCCCTTATGTAGCGAATATCTGTGGTGAACTCGCTAATAAATAGTAATTGTCGAGTGCGTCTCGGCGATTCACTGTCCGTCGATATCTTCGTAAATGCAAACGTGAGGGGTTTATGGTCAGTATATATGGTGACCGCTCGTCCCTCAAACATTTTGCGGAAATGCTTGGTTGCCATGTACATTGCCTGGAGTTCCCGATCATAGGTACTGTATCTTCTCTGCGTGTCAGTGAATTTTTTTGAAAAGTAGCCCAAGGGTTGCCACGACCTGTTGACGTACTGCTGCAGGACGGCGCCAGCAGAAGCGGAGGAGGCATCGCAAAAAATAGCGAGTTCTGCTTCGTGAGATGGATGAGCAAGTAGAGCGGCGTTTTGTATGCTCACTTTACATGCTTCGTATGCCTGTGTTGCTTCCTGTGTCCAATTTATTTCGGTCTTGTCGTTTTTCTTCGCGTTGTGTAAATAGTGGTTTAGTGGTGCTTGAATAGTGGCTGCATCTTTAATATTTTCACGGTAGAAGTTAATCATGCCCAGGAAACGCCTCAGTTGGTCAATTGATCGGGGCTTCGGGAAATCTATAATACTTTGTATCTTGTCCTGCGGTGGTTGTATGCCTTCTTTTGATACTTCGTAACCGAGGAATTTTACTTGAGGTTGACCGAAGACACATTTAGATGGGTTGATGGTAATTCCGTAGTCTTCTAACCGCTGCAACACGGCGCGTAAGTGTGACTGATGTTCTTCTTCGTTGTGAGATGCCACAAGAAGATCATCAACAAAAGGAAACACGTAGTCCAATCCTCGTAGTACCTCATGGATGAACCTTTGAAAGGTTTGACCGGCATTTTTGAGTCCCGGACACATACGCGGGAATTCAAAAAGCCCAAATGGCGTGATTATTGCCGTTTTTTCGATGTCTTGCTTGTTGACTGGCAGTTGTTGGTATGCACGATTTAGGTCGATTGTGGAGAAAATCTGCTTGCCGGCGAGTTGGTACGTGAAGTCTCTTATTCGTGGTATGGGATATCGGTCAGGCTTGGTAATTGCGTTCAATCTTCTATAGTTAAATAATATACAAATGTAGTAACGCATAGTTGCCACCACTACCTGCACTATGTTGAGAAAAAAATATGAAGGTAATCCTCAAAATTTCGTCTTATTTTGGGGGTAATCTCAGTTCCGGCTGGGCTTGGCCGCGCCCAGTGCCAGACTCGCAGCTCATTAGTTTGGAGTTCCTGATGAAACCCACAACCATAGCTACGGGTGTAGGGCGGGCGGGGGTTATTAATCTCTTCAGACGAATCACTCGTATAATTATGATAGAACTTCACTTGGTAAGTTCGTTTAATCACTAATTATACTTCGTGATTCGTCTTTCTAGATTAATAACCTGGAAATAAAAGTTAAATAATATACAAATGTAGACTTTGAGAGTGGTTACTGGGTTTCGTCAGGGAAATAAATATAAATAATGCGAACCACTCATAATCAATACTTATTTATTAAACATGATGTTATGATACAGTGGTACACAAACATATTTCCGAAAGTAATCTTCAAATTATGGTACTTAATTATAAACAAAACAGGTCATTGGCTCAGTTTTTTCCACCTTAAATCATTGGTTTATGATTGCATTAGCAAAATCTGTCTCGTTAGTGTCAAGTATAGTCCTATTGTAGAACCTGGCGAAAGTACTTAAGCTTCCGCTCCAGCCAGCAGTCTTGCGGATGAGGTCGATGTTAGTGCCGCATGAATATGCGCGTGACGTTGACGCGTGTCGTGTGCTGTGCGCCGAAAATATAGATACGTCTATCCCGCTGTCACTTAGGATACATTATGCCGGAACCACACTTCGCTATGCGTTATTTGTTATGTGACTACGCTGTATTCGCTCAAATATTTGTTATGTGAGCGAACAACAAACGCGGCATCCACACTTCGTGCCGGTGTGCCAAACTTGGTGCCGGTGTGCCAAACATATGTGGTGCGTTTTGACTTTGAACAAACAAAATGGACGTGTTGACTGTGGCTGCTATTTTTTTCATTTAAATGCAACTTATCAATACCAATACCTGTTGTATAAGTACAAAGTTACTAAAAGAGCCCGCAGAAAACGCTGGTGGATGATCACAAGTCATAGGAAACGAACTGTGTAAGTATTATCCAATCGTACCATAATTCTAAGATATTTGTTACTTCATTTCACGTTCATTTCATAAGGTTCATTGTTTTTATTTTAAAATTTTATGTAAGACTCTGTGATGTTAAATAAAGTTTTTCTTTGTCTATGTCTAAAATTAAAATTGTCTTTTCCAGGGAAAGTATGGAGATGCAATTCCAAGAAATGTTGGCAGAACCGTCGAATGAATTCCATAATTTCTGCAGAATGTCATACACAGATTTTGAGCTATTGTTACAAAAAGTTGATCCAATAATTTCAAAAAGAAATACCAATTGGAGAGATACATGTTGGTTCTCCCATATTATTTTTTATTTCAACCCAGGCATCGTTAACCTTTGTTTTTACCTTATGGCAACTATTTCTTGGATCCCAGATGCACGGCTGCATTTGATATAACTCCAGAAATTGCATTACTTTCTCGTTCGTCCACTCCATTTTCACATACACAGCACAATACTAGTAGGTACACGGAACACGTCGAGACATGACCGCCGCAAGCGAGTGAATGAGTGAACGAAGTGTGGGCAGTCGAGACGCATATTCGGCTTATTCGTGTCCTTTGAAGTGTGTCAAAAAACCGACAGGTGGACGGATAGGCGTATTTGCTATTCGCGCTTATGCGTAATGCGGGCAAATATAGCAAATATAGACGAATGAACCCTCCACACTTCGTCATATGCGGCCGAATAACGCGCATAACAAATAACGCATAGCGAAGTGTGGTTCCGGCATTAGATCCAGCGACTTAAGGTTTGAGTAGTCACTGGTTTGTAAGGCCTTTTAAAACTAACAAAGAGGGAATTGGATTGGCGTATTGATACGGTTTTATCGAGATAAGTAGCAAGGGTATTTGCGGGACAAATTGCGGGTTTATCACGGAAGAATGGTAGAAGTAAAATTGGTTGGTTTGCACCCAAACGAGAAGTTTTAATAAGGTCGGGTATTTTAATAACGATTTGAGTCTGAAAGATTTCGATGTTAGTGACTTTAATTTTCAAAAGTGTCTGCACTCTATGAGCAGTTACCAGTGCTAGTAAGGCACAACATTTTTTGGAAAGTTGTTCTAGAGTTAACCCTTCATTAGGGTACTGGATTTGTAAATAATTTAAGACACAGCTTGTATCCCAGGTAAAGTCGTATTTTGGCTTCGGCGGTCGAAGACGAAATACGCCCTTAAAAAATCTTTGCATTTTATCATCCGCGATGATATCTGGACCTAGTAATAAAGACAGCGCTGCTCTACAGCTGTTAAGAGTTCCGTACTGGCTGCCAGTATTATAGACTTCAGATAAAAAATCTAAAACTTTTGATATAGGGGCGTTAAAAATATCGACGGTGTTTTTTGAACAAAAATTGTGCCATTTTTTAAAATAGACATTGTACTGTTTCATCGAATTCGGTGAAATAGAAGATAACATTATTTCTATCGATGAAAGCGGTGCGCCTCGTTCTCGTAACGCCGCCACGACAATATCCCGGCAGCCAGGGTAAGGTTCATGACTGTGTATTTGCCGGTTGTCTCTGTAATGAGAAGAAGACATATGTTCACTTGCTTTGAAGAATAAACATTCTGATACAAGTAAACTTGTGAAAACGGGATACCATGGTTGGGTAGGCCATACTGGTACGACCATGATACCGGTAGCTTTATCCGTAATTATCTTTTTCAAGGTTTTAAGAATTACGGAGAAAGGTGGAAAAGCGTAAAAATAATAGCTAGTCCAGTCAAGGGTGAAGGCGTTGATAGCAAAGGCGTCAGGGTCTCTGTGCCAGGAAACGTACTTGATGCATTTGTTGTTGAGCCGACTTGCAAATAGGTCTATATCGGGAGTTCCGAATCTATCAATCAGATTTCTATAGGCTGACTCCGACAACTCCCATTCTATGTCTGGGTGTACTTTTCGAGATTCAGCATCTGCTATTATGTTATCCGCAGACTTAATGTACGAGGCAAAAATAAAAATCTTTCGACCTTCACACCATTTCCAGATGTTCTTGGCTAACTGGGTGAGATGCGGAAATTGAATATACGGTTGATATAGGAGATAGCCGTGGAGTTGTCGATCCTTAGCAATATTTGACAATCGGTCAGGTCCCTTGCAAATATCTTTAATGCTATAAAGGCAGCAAGAAGTTCTAAATAGTTAATGTGATGTGTACGCTCGCTGTGTGACCACTGGCCACTAGCAGTTTCCTCATCACAGGATGCACCCCACCCCATCGTTTAGGCGTCAGAGTATATGACAGTGGTGTAAACATCACTTCGTATACTTTTTGATGAGTTTTGGATTGCTTTTAACCACCATTGTAAGTCAGGTAGCAAGGAACTTGAAATGTTCATGTATAGGTTATAGTAATTGTGCCCATCGAGGTTAAGAAATTTGCTACGTTCAAGTTGTTTTGTATAGAGCAGACCATATTCGACGGCTGGGCATGCTGAGACTAATAATCCTACCATTTGAGCAGATGTTCGAATTTTACAGCGTTTTAATGACATAAATGTTATAAGTTCATTTTTTATTCGTTTTATTTTGTCCTTTGGCAAAGAAACTTGCATTTTTTGTGAATTTATTAAAAAGCCCAGGAATTTACAACTAGTTGAAGGTATAAGGCTGCTTTTTTCTTTATTAATAACAAATCCTAAAGACAGAAGCAGCCTCTTTGTTAACTCGATATTAAGATAGCATTCTTGATAGGTACGTCCTAGTAAAAGTATGTCATCGAGGTATATTGTTGATAAATAACCAGTGGATCGTAGCAGTTTAACTACTGGTTTCATGATTTTTGTGAATATCTGTGGTGATGTGTTGAGACCAAACGGAAGGGCATTAAACTCATAAGTTTTGTTATCCCATATAAATCGCAGGTATTTTCTACTACAACGATCTATATTTATAAAGAAATAGGCATCTTTCAGGTCCAGTGTCGCCATGTAGCCATGTTTGGAAACTAATTTTACAGCCGTGCGCAAGTCTTCTATTTTAAAATGTTGAGTGCTAATAAACTTATTTAGCTCCTTCAGATTTAAAATGAAGCGCATTTTACCGTTTGGTTTTGGTCGTAGAAAAAAACTTGATATGAACTGTCCCTCACATGGCAAACATTCAGACACAGCACCTGAACGTAATAAATCATTTATGGCCTTATCTATGTGAATCAATTCCGAACTGCTGAATTTTGGAGCTACAGGGATTCGATGTTGTACAACAGGTTTAGAAAATTCTATTTTATAACCTTTAATCCATTTAAGGATGTTACGGTCAGACGTAATAAGAGCCCATTGTTTATAATATTTCGAAAGTTGCCCAGCAAACTTCACCTCGTCTATCGGCGGCGGGTCGTCGCGAAGCGTCGCGGCGAGCGTCTCGACGAGCTCGGAGGCTGCTTGCGTGTCGCCGTCGCAGGCTCGCGGCTCCGTTGTGGTCCCGTTTGCCTGCGAACTGGGGCCGGAGGCTTCCAATTTAAATTTTTTGCAGCTTGGCTTTTAGGAAGCGGCGCAGGTTTTTTGAAAGTCGACGCCGCACTAACTTTCAAGTCCGTCCCTGACTTGTTGACAGCCTTAGCAGCTTTTAGCGCATCTGATAAGTTGTCCCCAAATAGGTATTTATCTATTTTGGTATTGGAGAGATGTTCTTTTAGGTCTTTTTTGAGTGAGAATAGGGCAAAGTTGCGTCTGGTAACCGATTCCGAATGTTGTATGTCACAAAGCAGGCGGCCAGTGTCCATTAGTTGCTTGAGTAGCTCTTGATTTTTGTCGGAGCTATTAAGCTGGTCGGTGATAATAGAAGCCACGGACGAGATCGCTTTCGCGAGAAGTTTTTGCCGCACTTCGATGGCCTTGTCCCTTTTAACAAGATTCTCGGGTAATGCAGCCTTAATTTCCGCATTTAACATTGGAGCACCGATGCGGACGCAATTTGATGGCACCAGATATTTATCGCTTAACTCCTTACGGCCCTCTTTAGTAAGGCCATTCGACGCAAAATATTCTAACGGCTTGCAAGCTGCCCGTGGACTTCCTTGCCATATTCAGTAGTCGCTGTCGGATCATCTCCCAAAATGTCCAATATTATGCTATCGAGCGCCGCATCTGCAGCCGGGTTGGTTTCTTGCGTGATGTCGGCCTGATGATTGACAGCTTTATCCACTTGTGTTGGTGTACATCCATCCAAGATGTGTGTGACATAATCTTGAGATGACGCAGCTTGAATTTCAGGCGCTGGTTCGATTTGAGATTCCTCCGAGTCCATGATGTCTCCGCCTGAAAGACGGAAGTAATACGAACATTACTAGTTGTAATTATTACTTATATCAACAGTTCTACGGCGACAAAAATAAATGCCCAGCTAGTAGCTAATTAGTTCTGTGTCGGGCTTTGTAGGCCCGACGTGGCCGGCCGTGACTATGTAGGCGAGATGGCATTTTATACCTATGTAGGTATGTAACTACGTTTAAAGTAGTAATGCGTTAGGCTGTTGCTTTACGCACGTCTCGGGTAAGGTAATATTCCCATAGAATATTACGCAGCCCATGTACCCATTGTCGAGACAGTCCCACAGACAGCTCTGGTAATGGTTCATATTGCCATGCCAATCATTGGTAAGGTAAAGCTCCCAAAGAACAAAACGCAAACCAAATCAAACAAATGCGGCGAGACAGTCCCATAAACTGCTCAGGGTGCATTTTAAAGTAGGTCAAGCAATGCGCGATGCGCGTGCCATAACCTGTTGTAGGCATAACTGCGTGTTTTTTTTGCGAAATATAAGTTTCTGTAGAAAATGACATTTTAGTGGCAAGCTTTTATAGCCGACTGTACTTTTCTTTGTATATCCATCAAATGCTCACTGAGACGATTCTAAAGAGCCCAAGCTCGGTAGGATTGCCTTTTCTATTATAGAGTTCCTATGGCCACCTTCCGGCTCCATCATCAGATCAGCCCCATGGTACCATATTATTGTATTGTCATCAAAGTTAGGTAAGTATGCAAAATTTCAGCTCAATCGGTTATCGGACGATATCTGCTTCAAAATTGAGTTGCAAGATTTCACCCGAACATACATACTTTAAACATACCATGCAAGCTAAATAAAAGCTTGTAAAAAGTAGGGTATATTTACCTTGTAGGTTCGCCGGAGCGGGCGAGGAGTCTCGTGATGTCTCCGACGATGAAGATGAGTCTTCTATAACACGTATGCGACGACGAGCATTAGGTTTTTTAAGTTTTTCTTCAAGCAATTTTAATCTCTTTTTTTTAAGGATTGCAAATCTTCAAGGTCGGAACTTTTACGTTTAGGCATTTTTGAAATCGTCTAGTATCGCTAGACAGTATTTTACTTATAAAGAACAAAGAAATAATTAGGTTGTTAAAGTAATTGAAATGTTTTATCCAACCGTTAATTTGAATATTGAATTTAGTGATACGTGGTGAGTGGTGAAGCATTAAATTGCGAATGAGCTGCGAGTCTGGCACTGGGCGCGGCCAAGCCCAGCCGGAACTGAGATTACCCCCAAAATAAGACGAAACTTTGAGGATTACCTTCATATGGGCATTTCTCAGGAGTGGCATTTTTAAGTGTCCGGGCTTGAAAATGGTTAAATTTACCATCGAATATTTCTGAATAAAATCAAGCTAGTACCTAACGGTTTGTTTCGTCTGGCGAGCTATGTAAACATTTCATGATAATTCATTAACATGACAATAAAAAAAAGTTATTACAAAAATTGACGTTCACTGGGACCATCCGCTTACTAGATTTGTTGAAACAAAAAATCATAACTGGATATTGGGGCTGGATACTATGATTTCAAATGTGTTCCCGTATTCAGCATTAGTTTATTAATCATTTTGTTCCTATAGATATAATTTATCTGCTAAACATTTTAAATAAAAACAATTTTTCGGAGCGTCCGAGGGTAACTAGTGATTTCGGTGGAAACTTTCAAACACGTCAGCACTGCCTTAAAGAAGTATACTAGGAAACCCGCAGCTCGCAAGCAACTAGCTTCAGTTGTGTTCTCATCGCCGCTGAGAGTAGACGTCGGCTCAATGGCTTGTAGGTAGAGTTCGTGTGGGTTCGTTCGTCATTCGGTGGATTTGGTTACGTGTTTTGTTGAATTCGGTGGAACAATTTGTGTTGTTCAGTGATTGTGTGTCTGCAATTTTATAAGTGAATAAACTATCTCCGGGAGAATGTAAGTCCATAATAATTTGTTCGTGTCTATATTACTTTTAGTATTCCTTAAATCGATAAAAAACATTAAATTTTAAAATCGGTGGAATTGATTTCCATGGATTCGGTGTAATTTTTGACCACTGAAGTCAATAAAAATTGCCACCGCTATCAATTTTTACGATAAAACCTACTGGTTTTACATTATTTCTATATTGCCATGCCCCTCAATCGGTTCCTCAATGCTTATATTCGTGATTTTGTTAATGCAGCATAGTTCTGACTGTGATTCTCTTGTTTACTAATTTCGGTGGGTTGCTGTTCGTTAGGCTGCTTTCACCGGCATCTCATTGGCATTTTAGCACATGGTTTACCCATCTCGTTGAACTGGTGCATCAGGGTATTATGCCTCAACAGCCTGACACTACAAATATTCCTAAGGGTCGTCATTTCAGCGAGCTACACATCGAAAACTATGAAGTATTGAGCCTTTGATTTCGGTGATTGTAAAATCTTAAATATCTTATGAACCACTAAGTTCAGAAGAGGACCTTTGCTACCAATATTTTTTTAAATTAGGCCGTTTTCATATATTAAAGTCACGAATCAAAAATATGAAAAATAAAATTGACCACCGAAGTCAAGCAAAATAGCTCGGCCCGGAGAATCGCCCATATTTTTTTCTCAACATAGTGCAGGTAGTGGTGGCAACTATGCGTTACTACATTTGTATATTATTTAACTTTCATTTTCAGGTTATTAATCTAGAAAGACGAATCACGAAGTATAATATACTATTTGAAGCAAACATATTTCATACCAATTTCAAGCATACTTTCACACAGCCGCGCATAGTTACTTTACTAACACTGTGCACTCACTGAAACCACCCAATATAAAAAAAAAATATTACAGAACAACTTGTGAGAACCGGCCGAAGTAGGACCGACCACAAATAATGAGTGACCGCGGGCACCAGCGCGCGGCGAGGGAAACGAACTCCTTCCACGTCGGCATAAGGCGGCATCTCCTGTACTTGATGTAAATACTTACTAAAGGGCTAGGTCATTAGTATAAATTCTCGGCAAAAACGATATGGGAGGAATTCATGGTGCGCGAGAGCCCGTTCTGATGTGCTTTATGCCTTTACGATGCCATTGAATTTTGATACGCGCCTGGTCGCGCGCTGTTTACGCGCCGCGCGCCGCCGCTATCTCGTGCGTGCGGGCTATTACATTTTATGTGCTCAAAATTATCATTAATCTTTTGATGTGATATTTACGTCTCGCTGTAAACATTAGGTGCAATTTGTATTCAAATTGTTATGCCTTTCGGTATTTACGACTAACGCTTTGGGTCATTTGTTTTCGTCACACATTGACAGAATTCCAAAATTTTCATATTTTCTATAACTTATTTCTTACTGAAACAGTTTTTGGATGCATTTAATATAATTCGTCTTTACTCTAAGAAAATTAATAAAATCAGGGGAAATAATTCGTGTAGTTTTGAAAATTGGTACAGTTATACCCTATGGTGTCTAGATGAACATACTAAAAGTCCTCGAGGGTGGGGGCTGTGCTAAGGGAGTAGGGGGGGGGGGGGGGGGTTAAAGGTACCTTTTTCCTTATTTTCGCTCATATCTCAAATATTTGTAGAAATAGTATTATGATTACTTCGGACAAAAGTTTTTACATAAAATTCCCTGCAAATTTGGTCATATTCATTTTTTCTCTACGATCAATACTTTGGGAGCTACAGGGTGTTTAAGTTAACAGAAATATCAAAAAATGGTCGTTCAAGAAAACGTAGTTTTTTCGTAGTTGCTCATCATAACACGTGAACGTGTTGCAACGTTGTGTAGTTGAGAAATTCCTGTTACCGGTAAATTCCCATTTAGGAATATTCCAAGTAAATTCCCAATGTTCCCGGGAATATACGAGCTCGGTGGACCCATTCCTTTGATATTTCGTTTTGAGCTAATTAATTGAATACAAGCAAACCGTTTTCACTTTTTGACTCATCCTGAATCATCACTTAGAGTGAGTATCATAAAATTTACCTGATGATGGACCCTGGAAGCCCGTAATGGATCGGATCTCAAGATACGTTCAACGGAGACATGTGCGGTTTTCATATTTCAATTCATTTTGATGAGCAGTTAGAGCCGGTATCATTAAATAAACCTGATGATGGACCTTAGAAGCCCGTAATGGATCTCAGGATACGTTCAACGTAGACATGTGCGGTTTTCCTATTTCAATTCACCTTGATGAACAATTAGAGCCGGTGCCATAAAATAAACCTGATGATGGTGTTAAGAACAGCGCCATCTATGTTCCCAGACTGGAACCACTAGATGGCTTAATTAGGTTAATTGCATAGTTTCTCTCATAGGAAACTATTTAAGTACGTAGTTAATGATTTTCTCCAGAGATGTCGCTATAATTAAAAACGCCTCGTCAATTGTCATTAGTATTAATTTATTATTCACTTGTAAAATATACACGATCGAAACGAGTGGCTGGTCCTTTGATATTCCAATCCTGCCCGACGCACTCCCCTGCCCCCCCCCCCCCCCTACTCCCTTAGCACAGCCCCCACCCTCGAGGACTTTTAGTATGTTCATCTAGACACCATAAGGTATAACTGTACCAATTTTCAAAACTACACGAATTATTTCCCCTGATTGCCCAAATTCGGCTTAATTTGCTTGAGCTACTTGTGGAGCTAGTTTTAATAATCTAATCTGAATAAAAAAAAAATAACGCAGTCGTGAGGGAGTAGAAATGGATTCCTTATCTGTTGTAAGTTTTATGTCACACATTTTTATTTAAAGAGTGCATTCAAAGAAAATTTTAGTATTTTTAAAGAAGTACTACTATTTAAGATAGTCGACCGATTAGAAGAATATTTAAAGACTTCAATGGATTCATCGAACAGTGAATTCAAAATCGATTCAATATTGAAATGTTCATGACCATGTAACTCTTCGGGAAAATGCCGCGGGGGGACACTTTTGTATCTACAGATTTATTTTAGGTATATAGTTAATTGTTTAATGCTTTAGTTTATTTTTTTAGGAACTTAAGCTTTCTTTTTTTATTTATGTATGGCTTAAAAATATTTTTTTGAAAGTGAGAGCAGTTACATTAGAACTTAAAGTAAAAATAGTCAAATAGCACCGTCATCCACACGCGTCTTCTATGACAGCCAGATTATTCCTCAGTCTCGTGCCCTTGACAGCGCGCAGAATAACAGATTTATCAACTAATATGGTCTCGCAAACATGTGTTTACACGACGCGAGCAAATAGTCTGTTATTAAGTATGTCCCGCGAGTCGCTCCGCAAACAGGCGGTCGGTGACAGGTCCTGCGCGCCCCGGCCGGCTGATGTGCCCTATATTTGCTAAAGCTGAGAGATGATTGAATAATTCATTCTCTGGTCCGAGAGGGTTATGTTCAGAACTTTATCTGGCAGAGTGGCTTGCGTAACGGCTGCGGACCGAGGCAGGGATTCGACCGAGCTGATCTTATCGCCACCTTATACGTGACAGAACATTAGTTCTAATCAACGTTTATGCAACTGGATGCAAATCTAGTCTGTGTCGCGTGTTGCATAAGTAAATAGAGCTTTTAAAGTGTCTTTTAGCAATAGGTACATTGAAATATCTACCGGTGATATTATATTCTTATGCTCTCGTCTTACCAAAATGCAAATACCTACATATCTGTTTCATAATCGGAAAGGGCAGTAGTTTGTAACTTTTTATTACATGTGCTTACATGCTTACAATACTTACAACCTGTAAATCTATGAACTACAACTTTAGTAGATAAACTCTTTATAAATAATGACACAAAGGTAAATTAAGAAAGAAAAATTGAATGCGATGCACTACAATCAATTTATAAAAAAAAATGTGGTATTTCCACATAAAAAAATAGAATCGATAAAACAAAAAAAGATTCTACAAAAATAGATAAACTCTTGCTGATTTAGTACCGAATTTAACCGAATTTACCTATATCAGTGTTTTAGAGTTGAAACCTTTTTCATCTTGCTATATTAGGGTTCCGTAGCCAAATGGCAAAAAACGGAACCCTTATAGATTCGTCATGTCTGTCTGTCCGTCTGTCCGTCTGTCTGTCCGTCCGTATGTCACAGCCATTTTTTTCCGAAACTATAAGAGCTATACTGTTGAAACTTGGTAGGTAGATGTATTCTGTGAACCGCATTAAGATTTTGATGCAAAAATAAAATAATAATAATAAATATTGGGGGCTCCCCATACTTAGAACAGACACTCAAAAATTTTTTTTTCATCAAACACATACGTGTGGGGTATCTATGGATAGGTCTTCAAAAATGATATCGAGGTTTCTAAAACATTTTTTTTCTAAACCGAATAGTTTGCGTGACAGACGCCTCCAAAGTGGAAAAAAGTTGGTCCCCCCCCCTCTAACTTCTAAAATAAGAAAATTAAAAATCTAAAAAAAACATATGATGTACATTACTATAAAAACTACCAACGAATATTGTTTTGAACGAGATCTAGTAAGTAGTTTTTTTAATACCTAACTTTGCACCTAATTTATATGGGGCGCTATACATACCAGGTGCAAACTTAACTTAACCACTTAGGGATGGAAAGTGTTTGTACGGAACCCTCGGTGCGCGAGTCCGACTCGCACTTGGCCGGTTTTTTTTTAAATTGGTTATAGTTCAGTGAACAAGAGAGTTTCTAAAAGGGAATAAGATTTAGAATACCTAATTAAGTCGATTATTATTTTCTATAGGAGGATTACTATTTTCTATGCCAATTGTATTTTGTCTTGAGACGTGGTAGAATTCAGAATTAAGTTAGCATAATTATTTGCCCCTTTCAGGTGAAAGTCCCGCGGAGGTTAGCGCCGCCGGGGCCCGGGGCGGGGGCGGGGGCGGGGGCCCCTCACGCATGTAAAGCGAATCCGACCTGATCGCTCGCCGATTGAGATTGATCGACCAATCTAATTGCAACTCGCTTGATGTATTGCCGACTTTATTTAATATTTTATTTTTTGTATATGGTTCGTTTGAAAGTCAAGAATTTTGCATTAACGTTCGATCGTTCAATATATTCGACGATCGCAATTCACAAAACTTGAAGCAAAATTTTTTCTTCATTTTGTTTACTATATTTATATTTCTATGTGAAGCTTTGTGGGTTGTTGACAGATAAAATTACCTAATGATAACCATCAGTCTGCGTTGACTAAAAAATTGCGGCTGACCATTTTTCAAGAATGTAGGGTAAATCGGCAATTTATTAGCCATCTTTCAATAAACTGGGTCCCCCGAAACTAGAAATTTACTCTGTTCACATACAAACAGAATTAATTTCAGTATAAAGTTGCCAATTATTGAAGGGAGGCCAGTAATTAACACCATATACTTAAAATGAATTCTGTTTATAGTCGAACAGAATTTATTTTTAGGATGAGGTGGCCAGTAATTGATTATTTAATTAACCCTATTTTAAATACTAAAAGAAGGTTATAAGCTTCTTAGACAGCACTATGTATGTATCATCATTCAAAGTAAATTTATTAGATAGGTACGTTTTTCTGACTGTTCTTACGGACTCGGGAATCTCAGACTTCCTTTTTAAAGCGGATCTCACCTTATGGGAATGCTTCAATGTCATTGGACAATATACTAAGTATCATAAGTGTCATGAAAATTACTTAATATTGGATATTTAGAATGATTTAGTCGATCTTCGTCGAGCCCTTAGGTAATATATTTAAAAGAAGAATATTATGCCACCTTAAAAGGAATCATGTTCGGTATTGTTGTAAGCGTGTAAGAGAACAATGCCCCAAATCATAAACAAAACACTGGGAAAGTTTCGGCGAAAAGGACAGACGTCAAACAAACTACTCCGGCTTCCCGTCAAGTACAGATATTTATCTGCCATAGTCATAACAGTTTCGGGGGAGTGGGGGGAGAGGGGGAGGCGCGGGGCTATCGCATTACATAAATTGGAGGGAACGCACCATTTCATTGTGAGTTCCGTTCCGCCCTTTGCGTCGAGCGCACGTTCGTCGTCTGCAGCTCCGCAAGGTCAAACTCAACTCGCGCCCTGCGCAGTGCTACCTCCAACCGCGCGCGGCCCTGCCGCTGCGCCGCGTGTTCAGTGCCTAGCCGTGCCTCCCCGTATGGGTTGAGTGCATGTGCAGTGTTTTCAAGTGCATTACGCAACTTTTAGTGTCATTGCGCAACATTTTCGTGTGTTACGTAATATTACGAAAATAAACAAAGACAGTGACTTTATAGTGCCCCTAGGTTTGCCATGTACTAGTGCGGACGCTTATAACTCTGTAACCATGGCAAACAGTGCGAACAGTGACGATCAGTCCAAGGACCTTATGGCCTTTGTGTCATTTATATTGAGGAAAAACCCACGTCTGTGGGAGGAATTTCTCCACGAGGAAGGAGCGGCAGCGGCGGAGCTCGCATGCACGCCGATGCCCGAACGGGAACTCCACACTCCGGATTTGGAAAAAACCGGGCCCTCGCCAGCCGAGGCCCATCCAGGTACCCCGTCAGATTTTCTGACTAAACCATGGGCAGGCCCTGGGCCTCACCATGGCAGCATCGACAGGTCGGTTCGAGCCCGGCCTTACCCGTACATACCCAAGAACACCAACACCGCGGCTGTGGTGTTCGACACGGCTCCGAGGTCGCCCTCCCCGCTGAGCGGCGCCACCGCCGTGGACACCCAGCTGACCCTGGGCCAGCGTACCCAGGACTCGGTACTACAACTTGGTCAGGTTTGTCCAATTACACAACCACAGACTCTTACAATTGACACGACAAATATTTTTGTCTCACCCGTTGGCTCCGTAGAGGGGCCCTCCCGGGAGGACTCCCTCGCCAGTCCGGGTAGTGCGAGGGGGCGGGGCTTAATTGACTCCGACCATACAGCAAACGAAATGGAGTATGAATCTGTCATCTCGGATAATGAAGGGTTCATAGAAGTTAAAGCTAAACGCAAACATAAGCGCAAAAGGGATACGCCCACCCCTTCCCCCCCGCTCTCCCCGGGCCGGAAAAGTATCACTATAAGAAATTCTAAGGGGAAAATTGGCAAAACCGGAGAAGCATTCGGCTCTCATTCAATAAATTATAACGACAATGTAAATGGGCACAAGGGGCCCAACCCTAACACCACAGGACCGAAAGGGCCTAACTCAAACTTAAACTCGTCAATTAATGTGCAGTCGGGTGCGGCAGGGCCCGCGGCGCCCGCTTCTTCGCAATTAATCCTAACTCCAAGTTTAAATAATACTCGTACCGACGGCGACGACCGGCACGTCTCCACAAATAACAATAATAACGAGGACTCCCCGCGTATTATAAAACCACCGCCATTTGTGATCGGGGCTCATATTAAATGGACGGAAATTTCAAAAAGAGCCTATAACATGGGCCTACATTTTCTAAAGGCTAAGGAGCACACTCATGGCACTGAGGTATTCACACAAAATATTGAACAGTTCCGGCAGTGGCGCCAGCTACTTGGTGCTGATTTTTACACTTTTCCCATGGAAAACGAGAAGGTGATGCGCGTGATGATCCGCGGCGTCCCCACCAACATCGAAGAGGACGAGGTCCTCGAAGACCTTGTAGCACAAGGCCTCCCCGCTCACTCGGTACAGAGGATGAGACGGGGAGAATCCCGCGAAACTTTCAATGCGGTGAAAGTTGCACTGGATAGATCAGCAGAAGGTAAACAAGTTTTTAATCTACGAGCGATTTGCGGCCTCAGTGGCCTCCGCATTACCAACTACCATACTTTTGGTCGACCATGCCAGTGCAACAATTGTCAAAGGTGGGGACATACGCAGAAGTACTGCACAATGCCGGTCCGCTGCCGGAAGTGTGCGGGTTCCCATCCCACTGCGGATTGCGAACAAACCGCCGAAAACTTAGACAAAATCCCAATAAAATGCGCAAACTGTGGGGGCCCACACTGGGCCAACTATTTTAGCTGCCCATCCATGCCTGTGATCCGTAACAAAACGGGAAATAATAATAATAAAAATAAAAATAAAAAGAAAAACAAAAGAAACAAAAATAAAGCCAGCCAAGGTGGAGAATGGGCGGTCCCCATCCCTGACTTCGCCGGGGTAAATCCCGACGCCTTGGGGGGTGCCACCCAGTCTCCTCCACAGCTGACTAGTACGAGCACGTTCACGAATAGCAGTTACCTCGAAAAGGCGTTCCCGCCGCTCAAAAAGTCCTCGGTGGGGCCAGCTGCCGCCGCCGCAGTCGTCACGGGTAACTTGTACGAAAAACCGGCCCACGGTGCACAAGGTGCACCCCAACGCGCCCCCGCTGCACCCGCTGCAATAAAACCTGCAAATAAAAGCAATAAAAATTACGCTAACACAGTTGCAAATAATAATAACCGCCCTCCCCTAAACAACAAAGGTGGACCACCAAATTTTGACCAAAGGGGAACGTGGGTAGGGTTGGACCCCTCACCACCAAAAATTAATAAAAATAATTCAAAAAATTATTCTA
Organism: Apotomis capreana; assembly: GCA_947623375.1. Taxonomy (NCBI): domain Eukaryota; kingdom Metazoa; phylum Arthropoda; class Insecta; order Lepidoptera; family Tortricidae; genus Apotomis; species Apotomis capreana. Next base: position 15,792,093 of record OX392522.1, on the reverse strand, counting down.
AAAATACCACAGCACCTATCTTCTCCGGTTCTGCCAATAATAATACTGCTACACAGAATCAGGCTGCGCATGTTGGTGACCTTAGGTCCAGCATGCAATTAATCTTAAATATAGCCAATTTAATAGACATTGACGAAGTGTGCACACTAGCCACCAAGCTGAGTGGGGCCACTTCTCAATTAGATCAGCTCACTGCACTGCACCAACATGCGCAGCTACTCAGGAACCTAAAGCAACTTAACCCCACTAATGGATAATACACCCACAAGCAGAGTTAAGCCATCACAACTAACTTTGGCGACGTTTAACGCCAATAGCCTCGCTCACCAAAAAGAGGAGGTCTCCCTGTACCTAAGGAAATATCATATTGATATTCTGATGGTGCAGGAGACCTTCCTCAAGCCCAGGATGCGCGACCCTAAGATCGCCAATTTCAGAGTAGTGCGGAATGACCGCACTAGTGGCCGTCTAGGGGGCACTTTAATTTACTATAAGGCAGCCCTTCACTGCTCTCCAGTGGACCCGCCTCCTGGGCTAATTAACTTAGAAGTCTCGATACTTAGGTTGGCAATGATGGGGCATGCGCCCATCACCTTGTGCTCTGTATATCTTCCACCTGGCAAAGAAATTCTCAAAAAAGACCTGGAAATTCTCTTTGGGTTGGACGAGTCGGTCATATTGGCCGGCGACTTCAACTCAAAGAACGAAGCCTGGAATTGCCGGGTGAGTAATCGAAATGGCAGGTTACTCTATACCATGTTTAGATCAATACACGCGGACCTCATTGCCCCGGTTGAACCAACACGAATTCCGACCATAAAGGGTCAGAAGGGGGACATTCTTGATATCTTCATTCTTAAAAAGGTGGGCCTAAGGTTCTACCACATAGAAGTTCACCACGAACTTACGTCGGACCACCGACCGGTACTTATCAAACTCGGTCCCCCTTGTGACCTTCCGCCTCAAACGGTGCGTAGGGTCGATTGGGACCAGGTTGGAGTGGAACTAAACAAAAAAGATGACAACGCTTTACTCAGCCTGGTCCCCCCCGGCCTTATGGGCCCGAGCGAGACTAACAAAGCAGTCGAAACCTTCACGGGCTCGCTCCAAGGCATCTTGGCAAAATGCTCAGTTGAGGGCCCGGCGGATGATGGCCAAAGATGGCGCCTGCCGCACAGCCTGAGCGAACTCGTGAAGGCAAAGAACCGCGCAACTCATAATTACGATAAGTATCCATGCCCCGAAAACAAGAACATTCTAAACCATTTGCGAACTAAATTGAAACGAGAAATGAAGCAATTCAGGAGTCAGAAGTGGGATGACACCATGGAGGAGATCACGCCACATCATCACGCTTTCTGGCAGCTCGCTCGTAAATTAAAAGATCCCTCCGTGGTGGCGATGCCCCCACTTGTGGCTCCTGACTCAGCTTCACTGGCATTCACGGATGAGGAGAAGGCTGAATGTCTGGCGGTCTCGCTGGAGAAGCAGTGCTCTCCCAGCCTCCAGCCTCTAGACTGTGAGCACCACCAAACGGTGGTAAGCGAGGTAGCCAGGCGTTTGTCTTCGCCCCCAACAAGCTTACCCATTAAAATCGCAACAATAGACGAGGTTAAGTCTCTGGTCAAGAGGCTTTCAGTAAGAAAGGCACCAGGGGAGGACAGCATCCCGAACAAGATGCTCAGGTTAATGCCCAATTCGGTACTATCCTCTCTCGTCTCTATTTTCAATAGTGCCCTATGCAACTGCCAGTTTCCCTCCGCATGGAAGGAGGCGGTTGTTATAGGCATTCACAAACCTGGTAAACCAAGACCAGACCCTTCCAGCTACCGCCCCATTAGTCTCTTAAAGACTATGGGGAAAGTATTTGAGCGGATTGTCCAGGCCCGCATCATGGACCACGTGTCCTCAGCGGGCCTCATTGTCGACGAGCAGTTTGGCTTTCGAGCAGAACACTCCAGTACTCATCAGGTGTACCGCATCACCGAAAATATTCTCGAGGGGTTGACGGGGCGAAAGAAGCCTGTACCTACAGGCGCCGTCTTCCTCGATGTGGCTAAAGCCTTTGACAAGGTCTGGCATGTCGGGTTGTTGTACAAATTGTACAACTACGACGTGCCAGACCGTCTTGTACTATTGGTACAAGACTACTTATCCAATAGAGGCTTTAGGTACAAAGTCGAAGGCTCTCTTTCGGACCGCCATCCCATACGAGCCGGAGTGCCGCAAGGCTCCGTTCTATCTCCCCTTTTGTTCTCGTTATACATTAACGACATTCCCAAAATTCGCGGTGTCAATTATGCCTTATTCGCAGATGACACCGCCTTATATGTTTCCCACCGTCGCCGTCGGTTGTTGACGAACCGCCTACAGGAGGCACTAAATCACCTAGGTGATTGGTGTCGCCGGTGGAGGGTTGAAGTCAACCCCGACAAAAGTGCGGCAATGCTATTTTCCCGAAGGGGCGACTACCCTGCGTTCGTCCGAACCTTCAAACAACCGTGCCTATTTAATAGACCCATACCGTGGGTAGACGAGACGCGCTATTTAGGCGTCATCCTTGACCGGCGCCTTAATTTTAGTAGGCACATCAAAATTGTAAGAAATCGCTCTCTCTTCTATCTCAGTAGACTCCATTGCCTTCTAAACCGCAGTAGCAAACTTTCACGTCGAAACAAGCTCACAATCTTCAAAACTTGCATACGGCCCGTGTTCTCGTACGCGAGCCCCGCATTCGCTCACGCAGCACCTAGCAGGATCCAATCCCTACAGGTGCTGCAGAGCAGATTTCTCCGCAATGCGGTAGGAGCTCCGCCCTTCGTACGAGACACGGACCTACACCGTGACCTCCACCTTGAGCCAGTTCAAACCTGGCTCAAAACCTGCTCGCAAAGGTTTTTCGACAAGGCGGAAATCAGCAAAAACCCACTTATAACTAACGCTGTAAAATATACTCCAGCCCCAGATGTGCCTACTAAGGATCGTAGACCTAGACACATACTGACGGACAGACGTAACAAATTAGCCCAACATTACCATGATCATCCTCCATCGTACATGATCAAAACAAATTACTGGACGGACGAGGAGTCAGATGACGATTTTAGCAAATCGACACCTGGCCCCAAACCCGTTAAACGAATCACCTCACCTGCCGAGGACGATACCAGTAACTCGCCCGCGCCCGTGCCCGCGCCCGCGCCTGAGCCCGAGCCCGTACTTGCGCCCGAGCCCGCGCCCGCGCCTACGCCCTTACACACCACACATATTTTACACCCCAGCGCGTCTGGATACAATACGCGTGCACCAACACAAACTTGGAGGGCTTCCATCAGGAAGCACACCAGGTGGAAGCCCCCCAAGAAACAGAGACCCGGCGCTCCTGCTGTACACGCAGCGAGAGCTCGCTATTTCTCCCGAGCTCCCCATTGGGAGACCACGAAGAAACACAAGGATTCATAACTTGCCGCAACCCTCGGCACCACCAGCCGCCGCGGCTCCGCCGCGCCGGCCGCTGCTGCCGCAGACCAGCCACCACAGAAAAAGCTGTGAGTTCCAAACACTCCCGGCTCGTAGGTTAGTTTTTAGTATATAAGCTTAGGTTAAGTCAAATCTCGGCGGCCCGCCCTAAAGGGCGGGCCGCGTCAGTATAAAGCAGTGCAAAGGGCCCTACGGGCCCGCAAGCAAAGAAAATATAAAAAAAAAAAAAAAAAAAAACCATTTCATTGTTTGTCGGAATCGATGTTTTTGCGGCGGATGTGTCATATCGGGCCGGTGTTGCCAGTCGGCAGCTTTGGAGCCAAATGTAGCATGTTGAAATGGTTTGACAATTAAATTGCCTTTGAAAGCTTTTAAAGTGAAAGTTGATGAGGTGTTTTGTTATATTGGAATACATAATGGCTATGTATGTTATGTTTAGTGCTATCCCATTTAAGATTGCTACAAGCATGGAGTTATGTATATCTGGTCTCGTTTCGACCGTTTAGGTCGATTCTATGTGGACATTTTGTGCTGGTTCGGTTATTTTTGTGTGTAATAAATAAATTACCGCTCTTACTAGTTAAATAATAATAATAATAATTCGTTTATTTCAGGCATCAAAGGCCCATAGATAAATACCTTACAATCTAACATACATATTAAATATTAAAATACTAAACACTAGGTCACGATGTCTTTCGTAAGTCCGTGGTGTTGGGTAGCCGACCGCGGAAACGCCGGAATAAAACACCTTTCGGCCAAAATTCTTCCTTCATGAAGGTCGCCAGCTGGTCAGTCGGAACCCCCAACACGTAAGAATTAAAATTCACTTTGTGGTGAGACTCCAACTTCACGACCCTCAGGATAATTCCGGTCTTCACACGTACATACTCTACGATCTCCTCGGCCTTCGTAGAGTAATGCAGACGGGACACATACAATTGCGTCGTCGGCAGGGCGGGACGCAGCAGGTGTTTGGGCCCAGTCGGTGCGGTACCGCACTGATTTCGGCAAGCCGGCTTCTTCCTTCCTTTCCACCTTGATGAAGCCATCCTTGTCACATTTTGACTCCCGAGGAGCCGGTTTAGGCAGATCCTTGTGAACGGGTTCACACCGGTTCTGCACCCCTTTTGATGACCGCTGCTTAGATCTTGAAACAGCGGGACTTTTTGCGGCGATTTCAGCATAAGCACGTTGAGGGGTCATAGTGCTTACACGTGACGTACCCGCCTTCACTTCTATAGCAGGCGGGTGATCGGCGGGGCGCGGGGTGAGCGGCGCCGGATCGGCGGAGTTAAAAGTGAGTAAGATTGGTTGTCTGCTATTTGTTTGTAATTATTTCTACCTTTTGGCTTCCAACAAAGAGTGTTTAAGCACGCATTCTCACTTATTTTTAGCCAAAGTCGATTCCCAGCAGGCAATCTCGTGCGACGCGTGAGAACGCCTGAGGCTTCGCATCGGTGCCACTGGTACCGTAGATGTTTGCGTTTCCAGCTGACGCTGGCGACGACACACTCATTTATAGGAAAACATATCGCTTCACGCGTTTCTGTTTTGCTGGATATCTTATCTAACATTCATATTAGATAACTAACCTGACTTTTCTTGCGGCTTCACCCGTATTTTGCTCATCTTTCAGGAACCGTGCTTTGTTTCAGGGTAAAAATAGTCAATAGCTATTCCGTTACTCACAGTGTATGTGCCCAAAACATGTTTTGGGTACTTCTTAAATATAATAGTGACTACAAAAATACTTAAGTCTTTAATACAAAGATCAAAGCTTAAAGAAAAATTGAAAAAGGAGCTACCTGGTGGAAGACACCTCTGTATTGCCGGTCCAGCGCGTTAACCATTTCGCTACCCTAGCTCCTAAATGGTTAGTTAACGCGCTGGACCGGCAATCCAGAGGTGTCTTCCACCAGGTAGCTCCTTTTTCAATTTTTCTTTAAGCTTTGATCTTTGTATTAAAGGCTTAAATAAAAAAATGTGGTGTACCCACATTAAAATAAATGAGACATTACATGTTTCATAAATTTATACAAAAATACTTGTTTATTATATAGGTTGCGATTATTTATTGCAGAGGTAGGCTTTGTCTAATATAACTATTTCATTGTATTTTGGATATGGACACTTCGGGAGAATGTATATAAATATTACGTTCTTTCACTACACACTTTACTTACATAATTGGCTTGTTTTTGCTGTAGTCTGTAAAAACTGATTCACGGGACCTCAGCTCCCCTATAGAGCGTTACCTTATACTGAAAGAGCGTATGAGCATAGAAGCTGGGCGGCGCTTAGGTCCTTAATGTCTCAGCCGGCTCAGGAATGAAGCAGTTAGAGGCAACTGCCACCGTTATGCTCGGTAACGCGGCAGTTTTGCTGCTGAGTTGCCGCACCTGATTCTTTAATGAAATCTTCCCCCATTTCTCAATAAGTTCACTCGAGTAAGCACAATGTTTTAAGATCCTACGAGTATTAGGTGGCTCACAGTGTACACGCAAATTGTTAATCGTAAATTATGTCGCGTTGATATATTCCTGACGGTTCTAGAGACAAGGTAGAACAACGCCAATGATAAACTTGACGAAGTACCATCTCAGCGGACAATTTATTCCTCGTAGTTTACGTTTTTCCGCATTTTGCATCGCGGATGATAGTTCCGCATTTTGCACTGTGTGTGAGAGAGGTTTCTGTGGCGGTAATTAGTTGGGAAGCGCTTCAGGTGCTAACTAAGTGGCGCGTCTGTAAACTACGGCTCCGTCCATTCCGTCCAGTGTAAGGCCGCGGAGACGCGCGCTGCTCGCTTTATCCTAGACGTGACTGGGTTTTCTGAATATGCACTCTTTAAATTGTTGAAAAGAAGCGGAAATTACAGAGGAGACTGACTGTTTTATTCCTTAACATACTATTTTATGTAGCTCTCAGTGGCGTGGAATCAAAGCTTATTGCTTACAGAATAAGAGTTTCTTATCTAGTAATTGGTGTAAATTATTTTATTTCAACTACTATAAAATATTGTTTCGGTAGGGAAGTAAATATGCGTAGAAAGTTTACGTACATGGTTAATGATAAAAAATTGGGCAAGTGCGAGTCGGACCCGCGCACCGAGGGTTCCGTACAAACACTTTTCATCCTTAAGTGGTTAAGTTAAGTTTGCACCTGGTATGTATAGCGCCCCATACAAATGAGGTGCAAAGTTAACGCAACCAAACCGTTTGTTGTATGGGAGCCCCCCTAAAATATTAATTTTATTTTATTGTTAGTATTTGTTGTTATAGCGGAAATAGAAATACATCATCTGTGAAAATTTCAACTGTCTAGCTATCACCGTTCTTGAGATACAGCCTGGTGACAGACGGACGGACGGACGGACGGACAGCGAAGTCTCAGTAATAGGGTCCCGTTTTTACCCTTTGGGTACGGAACCCTAAAAAATATGTAACTCGGACACAGGGACAAGGTCGAGGAGTGCGGAAGCCGCAGATGTCCCGGTAAGATCTCCCTTCATCAGAAATAAATCGGAAAGTCCGCTCGGATCTGATTGATCTGGAATATCGCGGGTAACAAGCGCTCGGTCGGGGCTTTACTTTGTTTTGTCAGCGCCAAATTAGAGACCTTAATGTCAGCAAAGGTTATTGTGCCTCAATTTATATGTTCTCGATTTAATTTAATATAATTCGCAGAAGTAATTTGAATATCTGCTCATGAACCAAAACAATATAGTTTAATAAAATTAAAGCGTTTAAATTGTTTGCTGTAAATACTGTTCCAGTAGTCAATTCAGAGTTCATTTTGTTACTATTCAAATAAGTTAAACTTGACCACTCCACATCCAGTCTATCAATTATTTGGGTCTGTTTGAATATGCAAACTGATGCTCAATGTCAAGAACATTACGAAGGATTGATATTATAGAACTACTTTAGGTATCCTTCGTTCAACTCGTCTTCATAAGCTTGGAACAAATTGCTTTAGGTCCGTTTCTATTCTTAACAACTTTGAGACCTTGTAGTGAGTAATTGATTCAATAATGCTATGGTTGTTTTTGTACTTACTGAAGAACCAGTTGATTGCTTTCTAAAGCTCTTAAAACGTTTCTTTTCTGGCCTGTAGTTTGAACATGATGTCTCTGAAGCAAGGTTGCTTTTTCAATGTTTCAGCCAAGCCCCTGTCGAGTAGAGTGAGGTTCCGAGTTCCGAGCTATCGGCAATCGACTTAGTGCTCGGTACATTCCTTTACTCAGTTATATTTTATTGGAGACAAAGAAATATCAGGCAACCGTAATAAAGTTTCAAAAGATTCAATTTCATTGCAGTAATGAAAACGTAAAGTAATTTAGTTTACAATTACTTCTATTAGATTAGTGAGACAATGTTTTTGGCTCAAATTATTTACTAAATAACTAGAATAAGAGTTTCAAAAAAATTTGAATGGATAAATTATTAGTATTTATAAAAAAAACACAATAAATAATTATGAATATTTGAATCAAGTTACGTATTTACGTATTTTCTGTTATATTTATCTTCTTACAGCGCACAGATAAACAAAATTCCGCAATTTGAACAGCGTCTCAGTTTTTCCGCAACTTGTCCGGGTTATTTATGGGCAGATATGGCGGCGGATTGGACAATCACATTAGTGCGGCGCCCCTCCCCTCCCCTCCCCACGCTCGAGACGGGGAAGATATGAATAGCCCTATTAATATTACCTACGCTAGTGCCTTAGATAAGACACACTCGTAACACTTCTAGTAATGGACTTGTTTGGTTAAAGTTCTCCACTTAATAGCACCTACTATACTGATTGGTCCACGAACTAGGAATTTTTCATACTTACAGGAACTTAATACAAATGAAATTAACAGGTTGCTCTTGTATTAATCTGTTGGAAATTAAATATTTATCTAACAGTGCACCAAGAGCCAAGTGACCGAGTAATCGAAAAATTTGATTTATAATATTATAGTCTCAGAAAAATAGATAAGTACATAATTATTTTTTTACCGTATCTATAGTGTAATTGGAAATAAATAAATTTAAACGTTTTCGGACGATGGGAGAATAAATAACAATCAGTAATCAGTAATCAGTAATCAGTCATTTATTTGCTTAAACATGGTATAACAAGCTCTTGTTTAAACGGGCTAAAAATAATAAAAAAAATCTTCTTTTTAACCGACTTCAAAAAAAGGAGGAGGTTCTCTATTCGAACTCATTTTTTTTTATTTTTTTGTATGTATGTTACTCGATATCTCCGAGAACCGTGAACCGATTCTCAATTTTTTTTTTTATCGAATGGGTATAACTCCGAGTTGGTCCCGTTGGCACTAAGTCGGGATCTGATGATGGAATCTTGGAGAAATCGAGGGAACTCTTCAAATGTTATAGGGACATGTACGGCGCTTTCGGTAATTTATTGATAAAGTCAAGAATTTACATTCAGTAAATAGGATTTGGTGTAAGGAAACTGATGATGAATCACTAAAAAGCAAAAAATAAAAAAAATTTACAAAAAAAAGAACCGACTTCAGTAAAACTATAAAACCAAAAATAACCCGTTCAAGTACAGATTACATTTGACTCACCCTTCGAAGTCGGTGCCAAACCTCGCGTAAACTATAATATAACTATAAATATAAGAACTGAGTGGTTTGGGATCGACTTCGAAGGGTGATTCAAATGTAATCTGTATTTGAACGGGTTATTTTTGGTTTTTTAGTTTTACTGAAGTCGGTTCTTTTTTTTGTAAAAAATTTTTTTTAATCTTTTACTATCAACTTATAACGTCATTACACAGTTTATATATGATATAAAAGCTTGTCGCGTCGAATTTTAATTTTTCTTTGCGTATTGATCTTTAGCGAGCCCTTTCCTTTGATACCAATTGTAGGGGTGCATTAAAAATAACTAGCCCGCCATTTTAGTTGTTTCGCCATGTTGGATGTAGAATTGCGTCATACAGCCAACCATGCATAGTCATCCAATCCTATCTAAATGTGTATAATAAATTCGGCTCAATGGATATAAAAACTTATAAAAATAAACCTCATAAATATAATGAGAAGTACTGACTCATCGCCTTGTCCAAATCCCTGAACCTGTTAATCAGAAATAATGAATAAAGGCCCCAACGATATGACCAAAGTTTGGAAATCCCCATGGGATAGCGAGGACGATGCAAAGCGTGAAGTGGGTCGCTAGTTAGTAAAAGATAAACTAGAATCCAGCCGGCAGCCATGTCCTGAATATCTTAACTAGCTTTTCTGAAGAAAAAACCGCTGTCGCCGTGATAAAATATAGTAAGATTCAATAACACTGTAAAATGCACGAAACAAAACTCCGTAGTTTCCCACTTCATATACTTTTGTATTGTTCACGGTGACATGCTGCACACGTCTAGCATAACCGTGACATGCGACTCGTTGTCGCGCGACAAATACTATCTGTCACTTTCCTTTCAATACCGTGCGAGCGTGACAGGTGATGCTGAGTCGCTACAAGCGAAGTCACGGCAAGATATACTAGTCCTGCACCCTGCTGCGCGCTCGTGTGCCGGCAGCACTTGTTTCAGTATTCGAGGACTTGGTTTTTCAGGAATATACTTTACTTTAGTGCTTTACACAAGGCCAGTATAAATGCTTAGTTAATACACGTGTCGCCTGTCACGCGGCGCCGCGCGCACATCATGAGCCCCTAATGTGATGAAAGCGCGTCACGACGGTTGCCGCGCAGTGGACTCATTATTCGCGCGTTATGAGATGTTCTTTGTGCCAATTTGCAGTTATTTATTTTCGTATGTGGCAGTTGGTATCAAAATGTCTTCTTTTATGACTATTGCGTATTGTACTTTGAGTTACAGGTAATAATGAGAAGAGCAAAAAGGAATAGAGGGATCCAAATCATGTAGTTTAACTAAAGATCATCTTTGAATAGGGAACAAGGAAAATATTTGTATCTACTTAATATCTTCTAATGTGTGATATTTGTATGATTTAAATAGAAAAAAAAATGGGCAAGTGCGAGTCCGACTCGCGCATGAAGGGTTCCGTACCATAATCTATAACAAGTTTGTTGTATGGGAGCCCCCCTTAAATATTTATTTTATTTTGTTTTTAGTATTTTCTGTTATAGCGGCTTTAGAAATACATCATCTGTGAAAATTTCAACTGTCTAGCTATAACCGTTCTTGAGATACAGCCTGGTGAAAGACGGACGGACGGACGGACGGACGGACAGCGAAGTCTCAGTAATAGGTTCCCGTTTTTACCCTTTGGCTACGGAACCCTAAAAACATCTTACATACAACTTTTTATGAATCGATATTTTCTGTTAGCTTGGATTTGTTCAAAAAAAAAACGTCACTTTCTGGGCTATCATTAATTGAATAAATCATTATGTCAATAAAGCATGTCCTTTGTGTGTTTGAATTCTGTATAAAAAAGTAACCAATAAACACTTCTTCGAATTTCCAATCACAAGTAAGAATAGGAACGTATTCATAATGTCTGATGAAAAAAAAATTGGTGAAATAGTATCTCGTGTGTTGGTGATGGTGAACCGTAAAATTTGAATTGCTATTTTGTAGTTTAAGTTAACAAAAAACCGGCCAAGTGCGAGTCTGACTCGCGCACCGAAGGTTCCGTACAAATACATACATATCCCATCTTAACTGGCCAGGTCCAGTTAAGTTTGCACCTGGTATGTATGGCGCCGCATACAAATGAGGTGCAAAGTTAGCGCAACCGATCACGTTTGTTGTATGGGAGCCCCCTTAAATGTTAAAGCGCGGAACGAAACGGAACCCTATAAACTACAGGGTCCAATCTAAAAGGAAATAACTTTGGTTTCGGCCGTATTTCTAGCCGCGCAGTGCTCGTGCCGGCTCACCGTCGGCTGCAGCTATCCCAAAACTCGCTCATTGCTCTCTTAGCGCTGGTTGGTAGCAGTGTATCTATGAGCAATTCCCCGTTACCTGATCCTACATCATCGCAACCCAAAGATTGCCCTTTTAAACTCTCAACACTTGTAGCTAACGACCATTTTAAACAGAAAACTACCGAGCTGCTCAACTACGGTATGCAACGATATTTAAATTACAGATGAATAAATTCTCTACTAAACATTAAAAACGAGGTGAGTAATTGTTCTTTAATTTAAATCAGCACTTACTTTACCAAATCGGAAAGAAATCCAAGGCGTAGCAGAAAGACAAAACTAGCTAATTAAAATTCAACGATTCCGCAAAACTCCTCATTATTTTTGTTTTGTGGAATCTTGGATCTCGAATACAGTCCATTATCTATCCCAGAACGAGAAAGACGTTGGAAAGAAAAAAGTAGCAAGAGATAAGGGAACCTCAAGGTGTGTATTACATTTCGAAACACTAGAAAGACGGAACGAGCTTCCTCTGAGATAATTGGATGTGATAGACAGTCGGACTGACAGCCGCGTTTTTATACTGTTACGGTTCGTGAAGCAAAATGGCTGTCGCGATTTGATGTATTCTGGGAATAAAACGCTCCATGAGTTAAATTTTGATGAACCGAGTGAGAATTGATGCAATTATAATGGGAGCCCCCATTCGGGGCCTTTCTTCATAATTCAGTTTCAAATTAAACTCTTTTTTTTATATTGGAAGAATTAAATATGCTAAGAATAAAGTTCAGCAGATTGGTGCGTTCTCTTGACAACTTTGAGACAACAGCGTCTTGACCCTTGACTGAGTTTTTTTAAGAGACAGGGTCTCCTTCGTCATTATATTATGCAATAAATATCGAACGACAAATCCGAGTATCACGATGTCAAGTGAAACCGAAGAATCACTTAGTTACTACGCCGTTGGTTCAGCGACTCAAAGTGGATCTTGACCTCCGACACAAAGCAACGCCTGTCTTCCCTGTTTGTCGCCAGTCACAATCGGCTCCTCGAAGCTGGTGCAGGTCTTTCTGTACCGCGGTGATCCAACGATACCTACGACACCCACCGGACGCCGTCCACTAGGACGCTCCAGAATTCAGATTTCAGAAATTGGTGATATACATAATATTAAATATAAGAAATAGGTGAATCTACTGCATATAAATCTTATAAAAGAAACATAGTATTATTATCAAGCTAACAGTAAGAAACAGGAAATATACTAACTTGCGTACTTACTTTTACGAAAATAGGTTAATGATTACACAAATATAATATAAATTTCTATGTAAAAACTAGCCAAGTCAAGTCTTGCTATTGATTACATCCCAAGTAAAATAAATGCATTGAGTATGTCGCATGTCCTTGTATCTAAAAATTTTAGGGTAAAGAACTTGGCGCCCATATAGATCTCAATTCTTTTGTCGGCGAAGTGCACGCGATATTGAACTTGGGTCTCATTTAACATTTACGTATGTTTTTGATGGGATACATAATTCTGGAGCGTCCTAGTGGACGGCGTCCGGTGGGTGTCTATCTGCTAGAGCACTGCAGCGGTTATTTACGCACTTTGCACAAAACCAGCATACCTACTTAACTAATTAGTCTTTATCTTTCATTCAGTGTTTGCATTAAAAAATGCCAAAATGAACTATAAAATCGTTTTCGTTTAGTTAACTTGCTTTAAATTAGCGAAGTGATTTTAGATGATAAATGCCTAGTTTCAGTTTTGAAATTTTATCGGAAAATGAAATCACATTTCAGTCACTGACTTAAAAGTACTGACTTGGTAGTTGCGTTTTCTATTCAATTAAAATAGCTCACCAATTAAAAATTTGAGCCAATAGTAAGCCAATTAGTAAAATATAAGGGCAATTAAAATAGGTAAATTGCAGCGACATGACGAGGCTCATTCTCTTCCCCACTCAGAAATAGAATACATTAGTTACAATTGCAAAAAAAGGAACCAGGATAATCATTATATTTTGAAAAGCGATTGCATTTGAGATTTTTCAACTGACTTAAACATGGAGAAGGGTTGACTAATAAAAGCTTTCTTTATGTCGCTTCTTGTTACCCTTCGACATTAATGATCCGACGTAGGTGAAAAACAACTGGAACTCATTAATAGTGTCAGGCCCACATATAGATATTTGAACGTTTCCTATATAGACGTATGCTTTTCTCCTCCTAGTAACCACCATGCCCTTGGGAAGTGACGCTTATTTTGCAAATTACGGTGAAACTTGTTGAGATAGCTAAGCTAAAATTCGCGGCCCCTGCTGTAGCCTAATATGTAAGCTATATTATATATGATAATGTAAAATATACGTGTTTTTTGCGTTATATATAAGATTTTGTTGGTAGTGTTTGGTAACATCACTTATCTCTAACACGCCACTTCTCAGAGAGAGATAACCGAATCCTTTATACAGCAATTAAGAACAACCCCTCAAACTAAAACCGCGAAACTAAGTGCTCGTCAACCTGGTTAGAATCGGAGAGCGTGTGTAATGTCAGCGGTCGTCAACCTTCATTGCAGTGTTTAATATCAGCGCCGGTAGGCGGCGCTGCTCGCTGACAGTTATAATTTTGCAAAGAATATTCTTAAGACCACCTGCGCCGTGTAACCTTCTAGGGAGGGGAAGCTTACTACTATTTGAAAAGAGATATTTAATAAATTTATGAAACATGTAATGTCTATTTTTTTTAAAAGTGGGTACACTACTTTTTTATATTGTACCATTGATACAAAGATAAAAGCACAAAGAAAAATTGAAATGCGTAATCTGGAGAGAAGATATAAAAAAAAATTAAAATGGGTAATGCAATTTCAGAATGAAACAAGTTTTTAAAATGAAGACTTAGAATGTAGGTAACCAATTTTTTATATGTTGCTTATTTATTTAATAGAAGCATAGAATATTTTTTTTTACAGTGAGTTGTGATATATCTCTTTTGGAAATTTGCGTAATGTGTTTATTGATGAAACACATATACAGGTCTTAGTCTCACATTTTACGTAAAGAGAGTTCTAGTGAAGTCTGGTTGCATAATCCATACTTAATATTATAAATGCGAAAGTGTGTCTGTCTGTCTGTCTGTCTGTCTGTTACCTCTTCACGCTTAAACCGCTGAATCGATTTTGATGAAATTTGGCATGGAGATAGTTTAAGAACCGAGGAAGGACATAGGATAGTTTTCATCCTGGAAATTATCCCTATAAAGATTGAAAAGTGAGTAAGTAATTCATGATGACATTGATGACCCTGTAGAAAATGTAATGATTAGACCAAAAACACAATTGCTCTTACATTTGCTTAGGCGCTCTTTTATTAATTAAGGTGATTAGGTGGATATCTATCGTGTTGTACGAGGTTGCTTCCATACTTCCAAGTTCCACGCGGACGTAGTCGCGGGCAAAAGCTAGTTAAGAATAAATTCTGATGGTGTTGCACTCTGATTCCAATTCTGTGATGAACTGTGATTCGGCATAGTAATTGATTGACTCGGGATAATCCATACTTAATATTATAAATGCGAAAGTGTGTCTGTCTGTCTGTCTGTTACCTCTTCACGCTTAAACTGCTGAACCGATTTAGATGAAATTTGGTATATAGATAGCTTCAGTCCCGGGGAAGGACATAGGATACTTTTCATCCCGAACAAATGTAGTGTTCCCGTGGGATGAGCGGGTAACACCGCGGGGCACAGCTAGTAATAGAATATTTTTTATCATCAATAATATACTCGAAAAATAAACTTAGGTATATATTTCAGAAAATTTTCAGGTTCCACTATCATAACGGGTTTGGTTATTTGAAGGAGATTCAGATTTTCTTGAGAGAAAGCTGTGATGATAATATTGGTAATGTACAAATTGTAGGCCCGGGGAATTAGACCCGCCGCGCCCTGTCCCAGCACTGGGCCTTTAATGACAGTCATTAGTGCCCGCGCGCAGTAAATAAAAATTTGCAATCGTTCCCGGCAGCTGCCGCGATCCGGGACAAGAGTTACAGCGGAACACACGGGCCGGGAAGCCGCCCGCGCCCGCTTAGCGAACGGGTGTCTACTTTTGATATATCAGAGACGTGAGTTACCTGCCGGCAGCTGCCGTGATCCGGGAAAAGAGTTACAGCGGAATACGCCCCGCCCACATACTCTCTGCCCTGTAAGTGTCTACCAGTAGCGTGGCGTATCGTCGGGCCAGTTTAAATATATTCACGGGTAAGCCGCAGCGGACCTGTTTTAGTTTTTCTTTAAGAACAGTGGCATTAGGTCACTCAGAGCTGCCTAAAGCTGGCAAAGCGGTGAGAATCGAATTCTATGGACGCAAAACCACTGGTATCTACTATCGACACAAAATATCGCATGCGGACTGCACGGGCACGCTGGCCGATAACGCTCGCCTTGTGAGAACACTGCCTGGCCTTATGGACCAGCCCCGCCGCGACTTGCGCTACCAGCGGCAGCGAAGCGAAGGTACCGAGCGAGGTGATACTAGTGAGACACACACTCGTATGGCTGCCGCTTACCGTAGAAGTCGTGGCATTTTCGTTGATGTGATTAAAACATGTATATTATAATGCAACTATATTAACGCGCAACTTGCGCAATCCATGAACCCTTACTTTTTGAGCTCCGTAATCGATGTTTTTTTTTGTTTTCTCGTTTTCGGCGATATGCCCTCGTGATTAGATTAAATCACAAGATTGTCATCATAACTAATGTATCATACAAATAATCCCCAGTCAAAAACGTAATATTACCCCGTGTGTTCGTCCCTACATTCGCGAGTCATTTGTCCCCTCGCCGCGGCCTCCACTGCGCGCTCTCGCTGCTGATGGCTCTCCATTCCCGACGAGAGCAGTAATGCATAGCAAAGGAGTCGAGTGGGTAGGCTTGAATTCATAATCAAGTACACTGCGTATCTGTAGAACAAGGTACGGGGCTATTCAGGCGCTCTGGATATGAAGTAGAATCTATAATAATAATATTCATTTCTGGAATTAATTAATAATTTGTGCGAGTTCACTGTTTAAACAAAACGTCGTTAATAATCTGCACAAATTAAGTTTTTTCTCCGGGCTCTATAGGTATTGCCCACGCAAAGTAATTGACAGCAGTTTAGCAGTTAGCACAGATTGTTTGTGGCACGTTATCGTATCGCGGATTTGGAAAGCAATGTTTTTGTTTCGATTGACATTAAACATGGATTCTCGGTTAAATTAGAACGTATCGCTGACACGTCGACAACTACCACAGTACATCTCTAGAGTGCAGACTCACATGACATGGTCGCAATTCGTAAAGCAAATAAGTCATTGTTCTATTTGGTTCTTTAACCCGTAAAATATTTATAATATTAGGTATGCATGAGAAGTAGAAAAACCATAGTAAAATTTAGCATCCTCGGACAATTAAATGGATTATGTTTTGTACATAGGTCTGTCACATCTGAAAGCACCTAAAAGGTTATAATTAATTCTCACCGTCAAAAGTGCAAGCATAAAAAAGACGTCTGCACTTCTAGCACAATTTTTTCGCTACTTATATCACATATATCTTTCTGTGCAGTACCTCTTAGAGCCGAAAGAAAACGAGCGCTTAGATGAGCGTCAGGACCAGTGAATTTGGTGGGAAGCAAATCAAAGTGTAAATGGTGTTAAGGCTAAAGGAAATATTGTGCCGCTGCACCACCCAGGTAAGATTCCGTGATAGAAACTCCAGGATTCCTCGCGATGTTTAGCCGAATGTCACATACAGGGTGCTACGGCGCCCCACGGTTTAATATCCGGGCCGACGCGGCGCGTGGAAACGACGCACTCGCCGCCTCCGCGCGTGCTGTACAACCTGCACGCTAATTGTGTCATTACACTTCTGACACTTGTTTTGGAATTGGATTATTAGACAGACAGAGAATAAGACCCGTTCAAGTTATATTCTCTCCTAGGCCGTTTTCGGCCACGGCGACTGCTTCAACTACGTTGTTGGCGGCGCTCGTGTGCTCTTGTGTGACAAGAGTTAAGAAGACAAATGCCAGTGTATTTGGTCGACGATTAAAAATGGTCAAAAGGCCTGTCTGTAGTAAATCTAGTTACGGCGCGTAAACGCCCTGGACATCGAACAGAGTGTAGTACATCCACGTGTGATGAAACTTCTTTTCATTAAAGCTTTGGAAGACTTGTCTCAGACTCTCATACGCAATAAATCTTTTCTTCCCCGTACAAAAACTATAGAATCTAACCATGGTGATCGTCTGATCGAACAATGGGTGCTGAGTGCTGTCGTGAGAACGCTAAAGCAATTAATGTGTCGTAGGATGATTAGGTAAATCGAATTTTCGTGAACATTCTAGGATTGTGGTGAAAACACCAGATAATTAGACATTAGTATTTTAGACAAACTGCTTCCGTTTATAATTTTCGTATAAATTCGATTTATGAAATGAACCATAATTGCGATATAGGAACGTATTTATTATGTGGTGTTGTATTTGCAATGTGGTGCATTAGAAAAAGAGACTGCATCATTCCATTCACATATTTCACTTGAGACAAGTTACTTCGATCGAGAATTGAACACCGATCCACTTGCCAAAATGTTATCTACCGCTGTTTAAACGAGTTGCTTCGAGAAAAGAGGCGCAATTGTGCCAATAACTCAACTTGATATAACTTCTGTGTAACTAATCCTAGATTTTTATGGGAATTGTAAGTTCCATTAGGGTTTTCCGAGGCTACATTTGTTTTTGCTCATCCAACGGGACCTGAGATGTTTTTGGAATAAAAAGTGGCATATATTATATAGAACTCTCCAGCTAATATTCCATCTTTACAAAAGAAGCGTCGGTTCAGTTTCCGCGTAAAGGGATTTGTTTGTATTATAGCGAAAAAATTAAGATATATATCCCGTAAACAAATCAAGTATTATATTTGTTGTAACTCAAGAGTTATAGTTCTATGACAGATATCGTTGCCTTAAGAAAGGGTTATGTGGAGCTTAGAAATAAGGTTGTTTAACCCTTTCGTCACGTCGATCTGGCATTTTCGTCGATTTCGTGAGAAAATAAATAACAAATCAACGAACAAAGCAATTGCATATGTAGTGCAATATTTTTACATATTTCAGTGCCTCCAGTGAATAAGGGAATAACTCAAAAACGGCACTTTTCAGGAGAGACAAAAAACGATTTTTTAATAGAAGATATTTAGAACTTTCACTTTTTAAGCATTTTTATACAAGCTATGGTGTTAGGCATTCGTCTTATGAATAAATAACTAATAATTTGGCCCTGTAAGTAAGTTTTTTTCAGGTTTTTTTGTAGTTATGCCTTTTGTTCACGAATATTTAAGGACATAACTCAATTTATATGGCCCAATTTTAGCGATTTTTTAGCAATTAAACGACTTATGCCCTTATAAACGACGTGCATAAAAGATGAACACGACTTATACCATTATGAACGACGTGCATAAACGAAAAAAGTACGACTTATAACCTATGTGAAAGACGTGCATAAACGAAACGAAACGACTTATACCAATTTTTAATATGGTACTTTAGATATTACACGACTTAAGTTTGAAATTGGCTACCTAAGGAGTCAAATGTGGCTGTGTAATAGAATGATCATAAGAAAACATTGATGAAATAAATCATTCTCGTTTATTACTATTATCAAATATATCAATATCAACATAAATATCATTGTACTCACTGTCAATGAATGGCAACAGCTCTATTTAGATCCTCCGATTTCTCAACACATATCAGTAACGGAATTTCGGATAATGTCTGTTAAAGTTATACTAAGAAGATTTTCATATCTTCCATGCCTTTTAATTAAAAGCGTACATTTTTCTTTGCAATTCATCAAGTACCGAGACGAATTTAAGAAGCCCAAACTCAGTAGGATTGCGTTATTTTATTATAGAGTTTTGCCTATGCCCACCATCTCTGGCCCTATCATCAGATCAGGTCCATGCTTATTGTATTAAAATTTCCGAGGACTTGAGTTGAAACTATGTATGTTATGTAAGTATATGTAAACCTAATTTCAGCTCAAGTCCTCGGAAAGGGAATTAAATCTTCCTTGAAATATTTTTTAACATACAATATGTAAATATTAATAAAAACTTTTAATAAAGAACGTGTTAATACCTCCTCCATTATTATTCCGTTTGTTATTGTTTTTTTCGTCAAGCTTAGCCCACTTTTATAAACTATCCTCTTAATAAAACACTTCACGAATAGAATGAAAATCACGAGTCGTTGACAAAGTCCAGACTGATGAATTAATTATAATAAAGTAAATAGACACCATACTTTTCTCGATGGATTAATTTACAAAATTTTCAACTTTCTTACCACTTGTATATTTTTGAGTTTAAAAATACAACATAAGTATTATCCTGTCCTGTTCACGTTACTCAGATAATGCAGTGAGATTGAAAAGTTTGTTAAATATTTATTCATAATTCAATAGTGGATGAAAGAGTCATGTCAGAAAACTATAGTTAAGTAGAAACTGTAACTGATTCGATAGGATATTGAAATATACATGACAATGTCAGTAATAATATGTTGAATGTATAATTATATAGGTACAATACAATACCATACATGAGTACGTTCTCTTTATTGGGCACCTCGTAACTAAAACATACAGGAGATATACAACGCAATATATATTTTAAAGATAATTAATTTGAATAACTTCATTCATGGTTAAAGTTTGCATGTAAATAAGTAAAACTTAGCCCAGTTTCAATGAATTAGTCACATTTTCATCAAAAACTAACACCCAGTTAACGCAAATACCCGCATAAATAAACGTTATAAAAATGATAATGTGATTTAATTTCAACATAACACTTTCTTTCTTCTCAAAAAATTAAAATAATACACATTTGCGACTGTGACATGCATAAAGGTGCTATGTAAAAACAGCTAGAAGTGAAAGCTATAGTAAAAAATATACATATGCTATGTGGAAATTGTAGTGGAAAACTTTTTTCCACTACAATTTCTTCTCACTGGTAAAACTGTTGCCACTTTCATTCATCTATTGAGTTTAAGGCTTTTATAACTTAAAAAAAATTAATATCGAGAGGGGGGTTTTATTAAAACTTCAAAGGTTAATTAATGAAATAACTGCGGTACGCAAATAGACTAATAGCAAGACGGTATTGGTAGCGAAACTGTCCTATGGCGTTACTTGGTCCGGTGGCACTAAACGAGTTATTCCTTTATGAGCATGTTAGAAAAATTACATAAATGTGTTTATGTCAAAATGGCGCTACTTGGTCCGGTGGCACTAAACGAGTTATTCCTTTATGCTCATGTTAGAATCATGGCATAGATGTGTTTATGTCCAAATTCAAAAATATAAGTGTAAATATTTCCTTGGGTTCATGCGTAATTTTGGCTCGACATCATTTATTCCCTTGTTAACGTCTGCAATGCAAAATAAGAGTAACTTATACCTTTTTGAACCTCGACTTATACCCTTTAGCTCATCGAAAAAAGTAGGTTAGGAGACAGCTAGAGATACGTCCTTTTGATATAATATGTAGTTTGACAAGCTGATTCCAATGGTGCAATAAAATCCAAAGGGAATAACTCGTCTTATTCCGTTCTTCACTGGAGGCACTGATTTATTATGTAAGTATAATTATAGTACCCGTTGTACCCGTAGTTGTCAACGCGTTTGGCTCGGTTGGTAGACACCTGCCTACTGAGTCGGCGGTCCCGAGTTCGAATCCCAGCCGCACAGTGCGATGAAACCCCGATCTAGGTGGACAAAAAGGGTCACGCTATTTCATTATCTGTGGTGGCTATAGCGATAGCCAACATCCTAGAAGGAATGATTCCAGTAATAGTTTTGTCCTACTACCCTCATAAAATTAATAAATAATGTCGAAGCGAACCGAAACACTGTCATCGATAGTGAAATCGTGCGTTCTACTGCTCTTCGCTTATCAATATTTTTCTTGGTGCGCAAGCACCTTTTGGAAAATCTTCAACATTAGGTAAATCTCGTCGTAGTCATTTAACAGCAGGTACCCTATATATATAATCCATATTCATATATATTCATACTCATATATATATATATAGTATAAATAAATATTATATACACGATGATTTTTAATCGGTGATCAGGTACCAACTTTTCTAACTCAGTAAATGATGGCGGTCACGTTGAAGTCGTAATTAGTACATGAAAACAAACTTTTTAATTTTCTATGATAATTTTTATTTTGAAACCAATTTTGTCTTAAATTCCTTGTCACCCAACTAATCTGTATCTGTAAGCTCACAACCTTTTTAATAATTTAATGGCAATGACGTATTTATGAGTAATAACTTGTCATTGTCATTACTCATTACCTATACAAAGTCGTAGAAAATTTCGTAAAATTTCCCGCCAAAGCGATGACACTTGACGTAGGTGTATCGTACTTAAATAATTTATGTAGAATGACCATGCATCTAGTGGTTATTAGTTTTAAATATGTTTCAACTTTTAATTGATTAAACATTGAGGTAATTGCGTGAGACCTCGCCTATTAACTTTAATTTTAGCTGGATATTAATAATTTTCTACTCCTGATTACCGATTAAAAATCATCGTGTATATGTTCCCATAATTATGTATTTATCAACGTAACTAGTGTTTTTTTTTTGTTTCGATATTTGCATCGTGTGTATACACGTATTGTTGTACACCCTTCCCGCACCTATAATGTCTCTGTTTGACCTTGTGGTTGACTGGTAGAGAATGCCTCATGGCATTAAGGCGACTCCGTACGTGGAATGGTGATTTTTAAAGTCCTAAGGCTCGTAATCTAGCCAACGGAAAAATCTGAAAAAAATATATGTTATTTTTGACTATTTCTTCTAAAAAATTATAGTTGGATTTTTAAAGCAATAATTACTATGGAAAAAATAATGTTGAAATAGGGTCGTTTTCAATTTTCAATTCCCTAAGGCTTCTAAACTACAAGTGATATTTACACGGCTCTTTCGCAAGAACATTGACAATTCATTGATCTTTAATCGTATTGTTTAAAAGTTAGTAAAATGGAAATTCGGTCTAATAAAGCATCAAAAAACTGAATTTCCGCGAGCGCGGCCGTGCCCGGGCTGCGAGCTCAGTGTAAATCTAACCGTCGAAGGCGAAGGCTGTGTCACTTGCTCTCGCGATCCATCTAGTTACGGAAAATTGTTATAGTAACGGATCCCGCGGAGGTTCGATCTGTCTTCGTGCGTTTGAAGTGTATTTTAAGAGAGCGTAGTTCGTTTTTTCACACGACTACACTATGCGCCATAACAAAAAGCACTCATTTTCATATAGAATTAAATTCAACTGTTTTTTTTCGTATTTAGGTATCTATTAATTTTAAGTACTTATAAAAAAAAATTGGCATTGCTTAGCATTCCCGAACACATTTAGATACTTAGATATTCTCAGTCATGGGCCCACACCAGACAGGATTCCCAGAAAATAACACTTTTGGTGTGGGTTTTAGGGCCCTTCTCTGTGTAATATTAGAGTACCTTAGGTATTTCGGTTAGTAAAAAAATCTGATAATACAGATATTTAAGTAGGTATGATAACGTCTAATGATCTTTATGAATTCAACCCTAAGAGATATGAATATCGTAATGCAGAACAAGTATTGTTCGTTTGAATACCATTGTAATATTCGGTAAAACGCTAATTTACGAATACGAATATTTATTGTAATTATTCACATTCTTTGCGTCACTAGTACAGTACATGGCATCTTCATCCTCCTAGCCTTTGTCGCATATCTTTGTAGAGAGTGAATTCTCAATCGGGGTCGGCTACCTACTCGTAAATCCCAAGATGTGGCGTAGGCACTCATTTTTACGCAAGCGACTGCCATCAGACCTTCCAACCCAGCGGGGAAACTAGGCCTTATTGGGCTTAGGTGGTTTCCTCACGATGTTTTCCTTCACGGAAAAGCGAGTGGTAAATATCAAATGACATTCCGTACATAAGTTCTGAAAAACTCATTGGTACGGGCCGGGTTCGAACTCGCGACCTCCGGATTGAAAGTCGCATGTCCTAACCACTAGGCTACCACCGCTTCCACTAGGCTACCACCGCTTACAGTACAGTACATGGCATATGATATAAAAATACATTATAAAAAAATTACAATAATTTTCTAGTCCAAGAAGGCAAGTGACAATTTTGGCATGAGGGCTTATTTATGTAAATATAGGCAGAATACATATTTGTATCAATATATTTCCCACTTCATATTTAAATCTAAATGAGCGTTAGTAATTATTGACATATCCGCCGGGCCTAGGTAGACAAATACCTAGCCTGGCCATAAGTTCTGTTCCAATTGTTTACCGTTTATAAAATAAAAACCTGATTTTTATTACATATCGTTTAAAAGCCATATATTAATGATCGGATTACAGTTGAATTAATGAAAAATATATAACTTTATTTAGACTCATCGTAATGCCCGGACTTGATTTTTGACTAATGCTCAGAATTTTTCTCTCTAAGTTTGTCAGAGGGCAATGAAACGATCTTGGATCAAATTAATCGATCGCGGAAGGAACGCCAAAACCCAAATAGCTTACGTAACCCAGACAACCGCTAAACTAAAGTAGAGCTGACACGTTTGCCGCATGTCAACCAATCTGCAGATATATAGTCCAAATTCTATTTTGACAGCCATTTTGCGTAAGCGATGCTAAATTTTAAATTATTCCATTAATAGACAAAATAACAAAAGCGACATGTAGAGAACATGATGTTGTTTATAATTATAAAATGCTTCATTTAAAAAGTAGGTCCACAGAATAATATAATCTAATATTCTGTGAACCTACGCAAAATGGCTGTCAAAATAGAATTTGGTAAAAATATCTAAACGACACGTTTCCCGAGAAATTAGTCTGGTAAAATAGTATAATCTACATTTTACACAACTATCAACACAGTAAACAATATCTATGTGCATACGATGCTCATTTTATATAAACAATATCATGTTTTTTACATGTTGCTTTTGTTATTTTGTCTATTAATGGAATATTTTAGGATTTAGCGTCGCTTACGCAAAATGGCCGTCAAAATAGAATTAGGTAAAATTATCTAAACGACACGTTTCCCGAGAAATTAGTCAAGTAAAATAGTATGATCTATTACACAACAATCAACACAGTTAACAATATATATGTGCATGCTCATTTTATAGTCAGGTGAATATATAAATGTGCATAAATCAGCATGAAATAAATCAAGAAAAATCATCTAATCACCTTTGTAGGACATATTTCAGACATGAAAAGCTATTTATCGTACAATAAAACCTCACGCTTAATGTTTTAATTAGAGGAAAACATTTATTTTCAAACATTAAAATTAATGAAGTGACATTTAAAGTTCTCTAAGACAAAAACTTATGGTCCAACTACGCAAATATAAAAAAAAACTGCTTTAGAAATGTATGCTTCATCAGATATCACGTGAAATTTCAATTTTATCAATTTTTATGTGTGATCTGCTGAAAGATTTCCAGTAGTTCTAGACCAATGTATGGTAGCAAACGATAACTATGACTCTGTGGCCTACTTAGTCGTAAGTTACATTTACACATACAAATATAATACACATGTACAATACATAGTATTTATATACACAAATATAATTCTTATAAATATATATAATTACATACATATATACACGTATACATATAAATACATACATAATATTATAAGCCATCATATTACATACATAATGCCTACCTATCGGTCGAGTATCGATATATCGATAAATATATCGATACATTAATTATCGACCTACTGCACCGCACCGATAGCCGTTAGCGTCAAACCGGCTGGACAACGTCGCTGCGCCCGCGCGCATGCTTAGAGGTCAAAGCAGTCACTACACATATGCGACGCCGAACGCACGCTTAACGCTCTCGCTATCTGTATACGCGGCTTGCATTGTTTTGCCTTATTTACTATAAATTACTGCCTGTTTTCTACTTCCGTGCTTTCCTATAAACTGTTTTTCTGCCTATGAACTATATCTGTGCTTGTGCTTGTGCCTCTTGCTCTTCTGTGCCTTCTGTATTGGATTCTCTGTGTCTACCTGGACAATACATCGATGAAACTGTAAGTGCAGTGTTTTATTGACAACAACACCTGGTAGGCCACTACATATCTTTACCCAAACTGGTGACCCCTAGAAAGACACAATGTCACAAGAGCAAAGAGCTGAGCCCGCCCGGCAACCAGGACAAAGCGCTAGTGATGGGGGCATAACGATAAAACCTGTCGATGTTTACAAAGTCGGCGTACGAGTACCACCTTTTTGGCCTGAAGAACCCGATATATGGTTTGCTCAAGTCGAAGGTCAATTCGCCTTATCCGGCATAACCAGTGACTTGACTAAATTCAATTATGTGATTGGGCATCTCGACAATCACCATTCTAAGGCAGTTAAGGATGTGATCATTAATCCGCCTGCGACCGATAAATACGAGAAGCTGAAGAGTGAGCTAACAAAGAGGCTTAGTGACTCCAAGGAGAAGAGGATCCAGCAGCTGATGATGCACGAGGAGCTTGGAGACCGAAAGCCCTCACAATTCCTCCGACACCTTCAAAGTCTCGCCGGTACCGGCGTCACAGAGGATTTTATGAAGACGATGTGGATAAATCGTTTACCCTACGGAATCCAGACGGTCCTCGCAGGTCAGCCAGAATCCGCAAATCTGGAATCTTTAGCGGACTTAGCTGACAGAGCAAACGACCTCGCTTCATCTTCACCGAAAGTGGCAGCAGTGAGCCATGCAGTACCCAGCTCGCTCATCAGTGACCTCACGAGAGAAGTGGCAGAGCTTCGTAGGGAGTTCCAGAAGCTGAAAGCATCAGGATCAGGGAGAAACTCCAGATCCCGTACTCCAGCATCAGGTTCGCGAGGCAGCCGCAGTAGCTCCAGACAGCGATCCCAGTCCAACTACAGGAAGTACCCCTTGTGCTGGTACCACAGCAAGTTTGGAGAGAAAGCTGCGAAGTGTACTCGTCCCTGTGACTATACGGTGGAAAACCCGAGGGGCGGTCGATAATGGCGGCGGACGATTGCCCCACATCTTCAACTGGCCGCCTGTTCGTGACCGATCGATCTTCGAAGATGCAGTTTTTGGTCGACACCGGAAGCGACCTCTGTGTCTTCCCACGGTCGGCTCTTCGTGAACGTCGTTCAAAGACTAACTACAACTTGTGTGCTGCTAATGGTTCTAGTATTAACACATACGGCTATGTAACTTTAGACCTAGATCTCAATTTACGTAGGACCTTTCCATGGCGTTTTGTAGTCGCTGACGTAACAAAGCCAATCATAGGGGTTGATTTTTAAAATTTTTACAATATTATTGTAGATTGTCGCAATAAACAATTAATTGATAATCTCACTTCTATTGCAGCCATTGCTACGTCAGCGAATTGCCCAAGCGTTTCGTCGGTGAAGGTGGTGACTGGAGAGACACGGTATCATAAGATTCTCAACGATTATCCTGAGATCACTCGACCGGCAGGTAGACACCACCCTACACCACACAACACAGTACACCACATACGAACGACACCAGGCCCCCCAGTATTTTCTCCTCCCCGTCGTTTAGCGCCAGACAAACTCAAGATCGCCCAGAACGAGTTTCAGTCTATGCTGGCCTGCGGTACAGCTAGACCGTCGGAAAGCTCATGGGCATCTCCACTTCATCTGGCGCCAAAAAAGAATAACGGATGGCGCCCCTGCGGTGACTATCGTAAGCTGAACGCCCGGACGGTGCCTGACAGGTATCCGATTAAGCATATCCATGACTTTACTCATAATGTTGCCGGTTGCTCTATATTTAGCACATTAGATCTGGAAAAAGCTTATAATCAGATACCTGTCAACCCCGAGGACATTCCGAAGACCGCCATAACAACTCCATTCGGGTTGTACGAATTTCCTTATATGAGTTTCGGACTTCGGAATGCGGGCCAAACCTGTCAGCGTTTTGTAGACGAGATAACCAGAGGTCTCGATTTTGTTTATTCGTATCTGGACGACTTTCTCATTTACTCCAACAGCGAAGCCGAGCACGAAGAACATCTGCGAACAGTCTTTCAAAGGCTAAAGGACTACGGCATGATGGGCAACACATCCAAATGTGTCTTCGGCGAAAAAGAGGTAACTTTTTTAGGATACCAGATCTCGCAAAATGGCTGCAGACCCGTGGACTCTAAGGTGCAGGCTTTAAAGGACTTCCCACCTCCCACCAACGTGCGACAGCTGAGAGGCTTTTTGGGTATGCTGAATTACTATAGGAGATTTCTTCCTCAAGCAGCCCAAATCCAGGCCCCTCTTCACGCTCTGTTAACGGGCACGGTCAAAGGCACTCAGCCCATCACTCTGGCAGGTGACACTTTAGCAACGTTCGAGGCCTGCAAAGAGAGCTTGACCAATGCTGCCCTGCTGGCTCACCCTGACTGTTCGGCAAAGCTTGCTGTGGTGACAGATGCTTCTGACAAAGCCATAGGAGCAGTTCTTCAGCAGCTTAAGGACGACGCTTGGGAGCCGCTAGCGTTCTTCTCCAGGAAACTCTCTCCCTCGCAGACCAAGTACTCACCTTATGACAGGGAGCTGCTTGCAATTTACGAGGCCATTAAATACTTTCGCCACATGCTCGAGGCCAGGCATTTTGTCGTCTATACTGACCACAAACCCATCAGTTTCGCATTTCACGAACGAAAAAGTAACTGTTCACCAAGGCAGTATAGACACCTCTATTTCATCTCCCAGTTCACAACTGACATTCGGCATATATCCGGGAAGGATAATGTTGTGGCCGATACTTTGTCACGTATTGAAGAACTGGGAGCGCCTGTAAGCCTCGAAGCATTGGCCGAAAGTCAGGCGTCTGACCCCGAATTGCAAGCACTCCTCACTGAAGGATCATCCCTGCAGCTGCGGAAACTACATGTACCCGGTGGTAGGTTGCCATTGTACTGCAACGTCAGTACCCCAACCTCCAGGCCATATGTTACCAAGCCCTTCCGTAAACAGGTATTCGAAAGCCTTCACTCGCTTAGTCATCCTGGCTCCAACGCCTCTGCTAAGTTAGTTGCTGAGAGGTTTGTTTGGCCAGGGGTGCAGAAGGATTGCAGGGAGTGGACGCGAGCATGCTTGCAGTGCCAGCGGGCAAAGGTTAATAGGCATGTAACTGCCCCCCTTGGCACCTTCAACCTACCACGTGCTCGGTTTAAGCAGGTTCACATCGACCTGGTCGGCCCTCTTCCTCTCTCGTGCGGCTACCGGTACTGCCTTACTGCGGTGGACAGGTTTACTCGTTGGCCGGAAGCAGTACCTATACGTGACATCACTGCCGAAACTGTTGCGAAGGCCCTGCTGTCGTCCTGGATAGCTCGATTCGGCTGCCCTACAGACATCGTGACTGACCGTGGCAGTCAATTCGAGTCCACGTTGTTCCAGTGTCTGTCACAAATAGCCGGATTCGAGCACAAAAGGACGACAGCCTACCATCCTGCATGCAACGGTCTCGTTGAACGTTTCCATCGCCAACTGAAAGCGGCCATTGTATGTCACGCGAACGAGAAGTGGACAGAGTCGTTACCTTGGGTGCTGCTGGGAGTGAGAACAGCTTTTAAGGAAGACCTACAGTCATCTGCAGCGGAGCTGGTCTACGGTGAAACACTAAGGCTTCCCGGCGAGTTCTTCGATTCAGGAACAGGTGGTACCACGGACATAACCGAATTTACCGCTAGGCTCAGAAACTTCGCCGAAAAGCTAAGGCCAATACCAGCTGC
This sequence comes from Apotomis capreana, assembly GCA_947623375.1. Classification (NCBI taxonomy): domain Eukaryota; kingdom Metazoa; phylum Arthropoda; class Insecta; order Lepidoptera; family Tortricidae; genus Apotomis; species Apotomis capreana. Next base: position 15,762,808 of record OX392522.1, on the reverse strand, counting down.
CCGACATTGTAAATCTAAAGTTTTTGTTTACAAAGAACTCAAAACTTGCGATTACGTGTTCCTTCGTGAAGACGCATTGCGAGGCTCTCTCCAAGCAGCATACACCGGACCCTATAAGGTTCTATCGCGTGGGGATAAGGTATTTAAAATAATGCTGAAAAATAAGGAGAAGTCAGTCTCTATAGATAGGCTTAAACCAGCCTTTACATTGTCTGCTGATGGTGATGCGAAAGATCCAGCTCCTATTGTACCTACTCCCAAAACACATCAGTATGTTACCCGTTCCGGTCGTCAGGTGAAGTTTCCAGACTATTATCGCCCTTGACGGTCTCTGGAGGGGAGTGATGTGGCCTACTTAGTCGTAAGTTACATTTACACATACAAATATAATACACATGTACAATACATAGTATTTATATACACAAATATAATTCTTATAAATATATATAATTACATACATATATACACGTATACATATAAATACATACATAATATTATAAGCCATCATATTACATACATAATGCCTACCTATCGGTCGAGTATCGATATATCGATAAATATATCGATACATTAATTATCGACCTACTGCACCGCACCGATAGCCGTTAGCGTCAAACCGGCTGGACAACGTCGCTGCGCCCGCGCGCATGCTTAGAGGTCAAAGCAGTCACTACACATATGCGACGCCGAACGCACGCTTAACGCTCTCGCTATCTGTATACGCGGCTTGCATTGTTTTGCCTTATTTACTATAAATTACTGCCTGTTTTCTACTTCCGTGCTTTCCTATAAACTGTTTTTCTGCCTATGAACTATATCTGTGCTTGTGCTTGTGCCTCTTGCTCTTCTGTGCCTTCTGTATTGGATTCTCTGTGTCTACCTGGACAATACATCGATGAAACTGTAAGTGCAGTGTTTTATTGACAACAACACCTGGTAGGCCACTACATATCTTTACCCAAAACTCTAATGAGAACAGCCCAAGAGTTCTCAACACTGCAGTCACGCGGAACTCATTAAGGAATTTTAAATCACGAACTACGTGAAATTTCAAGTTTTACAATTGCAATGAGATAATATCCTATCCTTACAAGAATAACAAAACTACCTACAACTCTGTGTGGTATAAGTGACGTCTCGTAAGACACTGTTTGAGTGAGATGGCGTTTGGGTCCATCAAGCGAGTCCAAAGTAATGCCTTAGCGCCACAGACACAGCCTTAACGGCCTTTATAAATATATTTAATTACTACCAAATGTGTGATATTTTATAAAACAGAACCGGTAAAGTTGTCTAACTACCAATTTAACGAAAATATTTGTTCTTTTAGTACATTCTATGCGACAAATACGACTCAATTGTCATTCAAGCAATTCAAGATAAGCGACAGTAGTCGATCAAAGTCATATCAGGTAAAAAAAGGATAAGCGCCAATGGTTTCATAGTATCAAAGCCGGTAAATTTGGATAAACGCCAGTAGTTGTTATTTTTTTTATAGAATCATATATCGATTCTGTTTAATAATGTGGAAATACCACATTTTTAATCATATGGAATCAAAGATTTAGTGTGATTGACGTAACGATATGATAGCTCAGTTGGTAGAGCACTACGCCGGAAACTTAGGGTCGCAGGTTCGAGTCCTGCTTACATTGCAGTGGATCACATTAATTTCATAATTTACCTTTATGTTAATTTTATCATAAAGACAGGTAAAATGCCTCAAACGACATTAAAATATATTTTAAGATCAGGTAAAAACAGTTAACCAACAAGGGCAAGGTTAGTTGCAATAAAGAAAAATTATCCAAGTTGTTTGATCTGTTTTGACAAATAAGTAAGAAAGCTCTATGGTTCATTATTATGCAAAAAACTTTTTATGTAATCTCCATTTTGCTAAAAAATACCTCAAAAATCAAGTCGTTTGGTAGAAAAAAAATGTAGAGATTCTCTAAATCACCGACGGGATAAGCGACACAAGAGTCGTCAGACAGATATATACGAGACCCAACCCATTCGATGCAGAAAAATCTGCCGATCCTAACAGTGTGTAAACTCGATATCCCCAAAAATGTCGCTTAGATAATTTCTCCTTTCCAGCATCGGTATATTTTGACACTCAAGTAAATTAACATTTATAGGGTATCCATTGACCTTGAACATTGAAATTTGGTAAAACATATCGTCTAGTAAATTATCGTCAATATCAACAAGTATAGGGAAAAATCTGAGAACATTACTAATGTAGTTATAAAAAACTATCACTGTTTATAAGTAAAGGACGTAAATCCGTTTTACAACGGTAAAGTTGAGTTTGTCGCTCTATTATATATAGTTTATCTTTTCATTAGAGCAACATGACTCGGGGGATAAAGCTGTGCCTCCACTACAATGTTAAAATATCGGTTCATCCGCTAGGTCACGATATGATTTATTTATTAAAAAACGGTATTTTTTATTTCTGCATGATTTTACACGTATAATCAAGAATCTAGTCGGCATTGTGATGTCCTGTGGTTCCATGCGGGAGTAGATTCAATAAAACACTTAAATGGGTTTTCTGTCGGCCATCACCTGCCCGCCCCCGTTGACGTCTGTCATCGCAATGGCGGCAGGCGGGCAGCCGTGGAGACACTTTATTATCATAAAGGTACTCGTAATACACCACACCATCCTCTTTTCATAAATTCGAAATAGTTATTTATTGACACCTTATTTATTTAATTATTACTAGATATGAACATTTCATATCACCATTGCATAACATGTACATTTAATATATTTCTGGAATCTAGATAAATTCATATTATTAATAATTACAGATATTCTGCGGATTCGCTCACTGCTCCGTCTGAGTGAATTGAACTGAATTCGAGGCTCACCTCTAGATGCCCCACACCAGCCAGCTACGCCAAACACCAAGGTGCGAAGCATTTGCTCAGACTCAGGGTTCGGCTGAGCACGGTTATCGTGGCGGTGTAGTGCATCCAGCACTTTCGCTGTGACAGCGAGGATGGGAGTTTCGCCATTAATATGGGTTGCTTGTGCGTCGGCGGAGTGAGCAAAACAGACAACATAGTTCAAAGTAACTGCACAACATACCTATTAGTAATATCTCGGTCACTAGTTGTAGTAGTGTCTTTATTCTGTGACTGTAGTTGGAAATGTAATATTTCTAATTCAATCCTTAATTACTAATTATAAAACGGTATAAACTCACGTAAAAATTGTCAGGAACGGCCCGACATGTCGCGAGTCGCGTAGCAGCACGGATAGCTACCCCTGATGAAGAGCTCCAAATGAGTTCGAAACATGTCGGGCCGTTCCTGACAATTTTTACGTGAGTTTATACCGTTTTATAATTAGTAAAGATGTCTCACGATAGTTTTAATAAAATCAATCCTTAATCATGAATTTGAATGTACATTGAAATGTAACACGAGTTTAATCTTATCAACAACTGTATTGTAAATTTGTAATAAATGTGTCATAAAGAAATGTTTTGCTTTGTTACTATTCGCGTATTCAGTATTTATTCTCCTTTTGAGACAAGGTTTTTAACCATAAGTTTATGCATACATGAAGTTAATTTAGTGAGTGATACTTATTATTTAGTAGTTTCAAGTTTAATAATTTTGTCTTCATTTTTACATCATTAAATAATTCTATGTTCTCGTTTCCGTTCCCTCCTCTTTCCCTGTGTTTTTTTTTCTTTTTTCTTTTTTTTAGGTACTTGTTCTTTATTGGTAAATGGAATGACGCAGGAATGGAATATTTTGTATTTGGTATTGTAACAGTTATTTTTATTTTATTGCTTTCGCCAATCATAACATTGGATTACACATATATATTATATATTCATTTACCCGTGAATTAATGTACTATGAAGCTATTATTTACGAAAATTTAGGAATCTACCAGCGCTTCCAACTAAGGCCTTTGTGAGAAAGAAGCGCCGCAAGAAAACTCACAGTTTGCCTTTTTCAATGATATATACATTTTCCAATTTTTGGTATGAAGTTAAAAATCTTCTCACGAAATGTAAGTATTTCAGAATACTAAACCGGCGTTTAGTCATCACTTGAAAAGAAAGTCTGTTTACTTTAGAATTTCTATATAGTGAAATTTACATAACTGATTGGTACACCGACCATAATCGCAAATACCGTAGTAACTTCATAAGGAATCACAAATTATTACTGCATTATTGAAATTTATATTTAAAGTTACAGGTGAGTATAACTCAAGGAAAATAGATAGGTAAACACACCACCCACGTCTCTTATGAGGGCTCGTGGATCATTATTAAGACTAGATGCAAAATATTATAAATGCTGCGTCTCTCGATTAAAACAGTCTTCAATTTGGAAAACCCTCGTCCAACCCAAATTTTATTCATTTTACCATTTAATTCAGGGACAGCACTGTTTTAATGCATGTATAATCACGAAGACTCATTTCTCATAAGTACTGAAAATCTAAAATTAGTTTTTTGAAAATAGGAACCACAATCGTTTACACTTCATTCTAAAGCAGGTCGCAGGTTTCACAGCCTTAATATATATATATTTATATATATAATTATTAATATCATCGTCTAGTACCCATAGTACAAGCTTTGCTTAGTTTGGGGTTTGGGACTAGGTCGATTTGTGTATGATTGTCCCTTAATATTTATTTATTATTTATTAATTATACATTTTATTATTTATATGTCTCTTGGCAAGTTTTTCACCTTTGTGGTCCCTCCGGCACCTTGTTATTTTGTGCCCATTGGCATTTTTTGTATGCACGTTAGCATTTTGTATATTATGTATACCGTGGTACATTTTGTACACCATGGTAAATTTTGTACACCATGGTACATTTTGTACACCATGGTACATTTTGTACACCATGGTACATTTTGTACACCAAGGTACATTTTGTACACCATAGTACATTTTGTACACTGTGGTACATTTTGTAGACTATAGTACATTTTGTACACCATGGTACATTTTGTACACCATAGTACATTTTGTACACTATGGTACATTTTGTAAACTATGGTACATTTTGGCCCCTTCGGCAATTTTTTGTTTCCAAATTAGCAGTTTGCATTATTATTTATTATTATTATTATTTTTTGTTCTTTGTGCCCCTTCGGCATTTTTGTAGTTGTGCCCCTTCGGCATTTTTTTGTTTGGGCTTTGTGCTCCTTCGGCACTTTTTATACACCATTGTACCTTTATTATTCTAAACCCGATGTAATGATTATTCAGTCTACCTAGTCGTAGCGCGAACAACCGAGTACACTGCTAGAAATGATATAACGGAATAACATAAATTCCTCAATCAAAATATCTTTTAATTATACCCAATCAAATTACATAATATTGAGAGGAAGTTTTCATTTGTTTATTGCAAGAATACTAATATGAATATGATTAATTGATTACGATTTTTATGTACATACGTACCCGAAGAAATAAATAAATACGTAGGTCTGTAAGTAACTGCGCTGTTCTAGTGATTGATAATTTCTAACTGAAGATGTACTTTAAACGCCACAAACGACAATTTACTTAAAGATGTCTTTACCATAATACCTGTGTTATAGGATTTGCTTGTACTCGTAATCGTTTATTTATAATGCACGGATACCTACTTTAAATGTCGTTACTACTAGTATATATTATTTTGTTATATACCTTATTCTATAGTGAACTCCAATTCAAGTCAAATCGTTTCAACTTCTAGAACACGGTTTATTTAAGTAATAGAGTATAATACTAGTTGTCGAGTTTAAGTGTTGTTAAATAAATACCGCGTTTATTATATATTCAATCAATTTCGCGATTAGCCCTCTACGACGGAATTACTGTAACATTTTTATCCCTATTACGGCCATCTATACGACTTAAATTTTAGAAGACTACTTTTTAGGGTTCCGTAGCCAAATGGCAAAAAACGGAACCCTTATAGATTCGTCATGTCTGTCTGTCTGTCCGTCTGTCCGTCCGTATGTCACAGCCATTTTTTTCCGAAACTATAAGAGCTATACTGTTGAAACTTGGTAGGTAGATGTATTCTGTGAACCGCATTAAGATTTTGATGCAAAAATAAAAAAATAATAATAAATATTGGGGGCTCCCCATACTTAGAACAGAAACTAGGTCTTCAAAAATGATATCGAGGTTTCTAAAACATTTTTTTTTAAACCGAATAGTTTGCGTGACAGACGCTTCCAAAGTGGAAAAAAGTTGGTCCCCCCCCCCTCTAACTTCTAAAATAAGAAAATGAAAAATCTAAAAAAAACCTATGATGTACATTATTATAAAAACTACTAACGAAAATTGTTTTGAACGAGATCTAGTAAGTAGTTTTTTTTTAATACCTATTAATACCTAACTTTGCACCTAATTTATATGGGGCGCTATACATACCAGGTGCAAACTTAACTTAACCACCTAGGGATGGAAAGTGTTTGTACGGAGCCCTCGGTGCGCGAGTCCGACTCGCACTTGACCGGGTTTTTTTTCTTTCTTTGCCAACGCGTGACAGCTTCTTTTGTAGTTCATCTACTTTTTAAGGGACATTTCAAGTGAACATGAGAAATGGTATTTTGCTACGGTGTATGATGTAAATATATTTTTCGAACATATACAGGCATGGTTTATTATTCTTTATAAAGTTAATATTACTAAACTGACATTGGCCAAAGCCACGAGGTGCCATTCCTGTATTAATATATAATATATCGATACCTTTGGGTTCAATTGGCGTAAAGGACATTTTGGCGAAAATGAGTTATATATATAGTTTTGTTCAGAATTTCAAGCTCTATCGTTCTGTGTAGTTAAAATTTCGATAGCTTTAAAAAAAATGCCTTTACGACCCAGTTTTTATTCATCATGTTCGCAAATCTAGCTCAGGTTAAGGGACGTAAGTGTCCAGTTATAAATTACGAATTAAAAGGTGTATCGTAAAGTAAACCGGTAAATATTAATACTGTCGTAGATGACGTATTTTTTTCTTGGTAACCTTTAAGCCCTTAATTTCTCACGATTACTTTCCATTAGCGCATAGTCGAAATGGGCGTTAAGGACATGTTTTCTTTTACTTGTCCTTTACGACCTGCATTCAAATTATGATACTCGAATTTGATAAACCAAATAAGGTTGTAAAGGGCATGTATTATTTTAGTTGTCCTTTACGACCTCCTTAAAAATGATTACACCATTTTTTGATAGAATTAAGTAGGTTGTAAAGGACATGTATTCCTTTACATGTCCCTTACGACCTACCTTCGAATTATTGTACTTGTTTACATACCGTAATTTGATAAACCGAACACGGCTGTAAAGGGCAAGTAGTCTTTTAATTGTCCTTTAAAACCTGCCTTAAATCTAATTATAGCACAGTTTTTTAAAAAGAGCTGGGTCGTATAGGGCTAGCCTTTATATTTGGCATTTACTGCCACAAATGTGTGTATAAATTCTGAAAAAAAAGCAATTGACGTAATCGTAAAGGTCTAAAATATAAAATAAATAGTTTTCTTGGTCCTTTATAACTACAAAAAGTTGTTCGATCAGAAAGTGGAAGATCAGAAATGGAAGTTAGATGTCCTTTACAACTGGTAAAAATGCTATCAATGTCATTTACACCCGTGACTTTTAGGGGTATTTGGAAATGATGGGGTTGTAAATGACGGTCTCAGATGACTTTAGTCTAATTTCGGGGCGTAAAGTTAATAGCTATGTAATAAAAATGGACAGTTTTCAACTTAATTTACCTTAAAGAGACTTGAACAATGTATTATAAAGATAATGAATTCAGCAGGCATGTCCAGATTATATTTAAAATGAATATTTTTTGGAAAACGCAATAATAACTATGAAAGAACTATTTTGTAATCAGATTTGAAATAAAAAAAATATTTATTGTTTATAAACTGACTAGATTGCGGGAACAAGGAGGGAAATAATGTCATACTAGTGTTCTACTCTCTTCCAATAGCACTAAATAATAGTAATGGAAGTGACAGAGTGGCTAATGGTTATCGACATTAGGATGTCAAACATTATTAGGACGAGTACGTAGTGAGTAAAATACTGTAAATGTAAACAATAAGTATAATAGCATGAAAAATAATGCAGTCTTGCGTACATAATGACAGTTACATTAAAAAATCTTACTACTAGGTCTTATTTTAATTAGTAATATTTGTACCTCATGAGAAAAGTCACGGTACAAGTATTATTTATTTAGTTTCACGTAACTTGTACCATTTTCCAGTATACATTTCCATTAGGGTTTATTGCCCAAATTAAAACAAAAAACTTAATGGTTTCAACGATTGTTGAATATAGAAATATAAAAACTTAACAGATCTTAATGGACGTATTATTTATTTATAAATTCGTAGCAATATGTTTCAAACACTTTATAAACCTTACGCTGTTTTTTACCCTGCAATTCCTTCATTCACGATTAACTACAATAAAATGTTAGAGACCAATCGAAATATTAAATTATAAATACTTATATATCAGGGACTGGAACCGGTAACCGGAATTCATACAAATATATTTGTATGAGTTCCCGGTATCGGATAAAAGCTTTCCTTTGTTTTTCGTTTATTATTTTATATTTAATCGGACAATATAAACATACGTATTCGTCATTTAATACATGATTGAGTCCCGTATAAAGAGCATAAAATATTGGGTTATTGCTGCAAATACCGGTTCCGGTCCCTGCTATATATAGGTACCTAATAGAAACAGTTTAAACTTATTATTGCTCTTCTACTCACTCTCGATCTCATCTTCTTCGTCAGTTTCTGGAAGTTTATCTTTTATTTTTGATTGGAACGGTAACGTTGCGTATTCAAGATGAAAACGCCGTGGTATAGTAGCCTGGTCGCAAAGCTTTTTCAGGTCTCTATACTTTGCTTCTGAAATTGGCAATCGTTCAGTGTATAAAGTTTTTGGTCTCATTACACCCACATCAGACACTGTTTTTACTGTTTTTTTTTCCTTTTCCCTTTTTTTCGGAATGTCGCTACTCGCACTGCACGCATTTGAATTTGACTCAAAACTTTGGTCGTGAATGTTTTGTTAGTAAGGTCATCAAACACGCATTGACTTTGCTACTATACCACGGCGTTTTCATCTTGAATACGCAACGTTACCGTTCCAATCAAAAATAAAAGATAAACTTCCAGAAACTGACGAAGAAGATGAGATCGAGAGTGAGTAGAAGAGCAATAATAAGTTTAAACTGTTTCTATTAGGTACCTATATAAAGCAGGGACCGGAACCGGTATTTGCAGCAATAACCCAATGTTTTATGCTCTTTATACGGGACTCAATCATGTATTAAATGACGAATACGTATGTTTATATTGTCCGACTAAATATAAAATAATAAACGAAAAACAAAGGAAAGCTTTTATCCGATACCGGGAACTCATACAAATATATTTGTATGAATTCCGGTTACCGGTTCCAGTCCCTGATATATAAGTATTTATAATTTAATATTTCGATTGGTCTCTAACATTTTTTTGTAGTTAATCGTGAATGAAGGGATTGCAGGGTAAAAAACAGCGTAAGGTTTATAAAGTGTTTGAAACATATTGCTACGAATTTATAAATAAATAATACGTCCATTAAGATCTGTTAAGTTTTTATATTTCTATATTCAACAATCGTTGAAACCATTAAGTTTTTTGTTTTAAATTTGGGCAATAAACCCTCATGGAAATGTATAGTGGAAAATCGTACAAGTTACGTGAAACTAAATAAATAATACTTGTACCGTGACTTTCTCATGAGGTACAAATATTACTAATTAAAATAAGACCTAGTAGTAAGATTTTTTAATGTAACTGTCATTATGTACGCAAGACTGCATTATTTTTCATACTATTATAGTTATTGTTTACATTTACAGTATTTTACTCACTACGTACTCGTCCTAATAATGTTTGACATCCTAATGTCGATAATCATTAGCCACTCTGTCACTTCCATTACTATTATTTATTGCTATTGGAAGAGAGTAGAACACTAGTATGACATTATTTCCCTCCTTGTTCCCGCAATCTAGTCAGTTTATAAACAATTAATATTTTTTTTATTTCAAATCTGATTACAAAATAGTTAGTTCTTTCATAGTTATTGCGTTTTCCAAAACATATTCATTTTAAATATAATCTGGACATGCCTAGCTGAATTCATTGTCTTTATAATACATTGTTTGATTGTAAATTAAGTTGAAAACTGTCCATTTTTATTACATAGCTATTAACTTTACGCCTCGAAATTAGACTAAAGTCATCTGAGACCGTCATTTACAACCCCATCATTTCCAAATACCCCAAAAAGTCACGGGTGTAAATGACATTGATAGCATTTTTACCAGTTGTAAAGGACATCTAACTTCCATAATTCATTGTTTACAGGAATAACTGTCATAAAAGGTTAAAGATATGGACAATTCAAATATATTTCATACACATGTCAAAAATATAGGTCGAGAAACAAAAAAAGTATAGCCATTTTTTGTAAAATAAAACAGTTTTTTGCTTCTCCTCAAAACCAGCGTTTTGTCCTTTACCCCAATTGAACCCAAAGGTATCGATATCTTTTTAGGGCTGATCCGTAGATCATTTTATTTCCCGCCTGTCATTTCCAATCAATGACAGCTTGTGTTGTAGTTGTTTCGTGCTGAAACAGCTCAACTGATTTTATTTTGATACCCTAAATAGGGTTGTTTTCCGCCAATCCGGTTGGTTTTGTTTTAATCTCATAGTCTTGTTTTAACTATGGTCCAATCCTATAATTTTATTTAAAAGTGTTTTTAGTTCCTTTATTTATTGGCTACTAAGCAAAGAGATACCTAAATATTTAGGTAGTTTATTTAAGCAAATTGTATTACGAATATTTGAAGCATCGGGCTTTGCATCATCTGCATCTAGCTCATTATCTTGTCGCGCGACTCAGCATCGCCTGCCTAGTTCGCACGATATTGGAATGAAAGTGACAGGTAGTTTATGTCGCGCAGTAAAGAGTTGTGTGTCACCATTATGATAGACACCCTGACGGGCTAGTTAAATATTGTTTTATTTAGATGCGAATTTCCAACTGTACCTGTGCTTTTTGTACTAAGTAGTTGTATTTTTTAACTGCTTTTGCGTCTTTCAACCGAATAATGTACTCAATACTCAATCATTTATTGCAATATCACAAAAGTAGGTACAGATGTTAACTTGAAGCTACAGATCATTGTGTACCCTGTTGGGCACTGCAATGTTAGGGAGAGGGAGACTTACTAAGTGTTTATAATTTATCTTCTAAGTATTCATTTAGCGTGTAATAGGCTTTAGTTAGTAGTAGTTGCTTTAGTTTAATTATATACTTTTTATCGTCTTCTTCTTCTTTTAAAGAATCAGGTAAATTAATATGTCTTAATTGAAATTATTAATGGGCCTGAGGATAGCAGTTTCAGTTTAGCGGGCGGTGGAACGAGCCTATTCTTATGACGGATAGATCGTGATGAGGGAATGTCACCGCGTTTTACATAGAGCTCTATATGTTTCCGTACAAACTTACAGGTCTCAAAGATGTATATACTAGGAAGAGTTAGTAGTTCATATTAATATGTACTTTGATAAGTAGGTTATATGTTATATTACTTAGTCATCAAGTGACTCTTATATTGTTATTCTTGTTTTATTTAGGTACATGCACATAGTCTATTCCCGATGTCACAACTAATTCACGCATATATTGGCGATTAGTAACGTTAAATTTGTTACTGCCGAACATCAGTCGATACTTCGGTTTGGTTGATAAAAGGAAACATAGGTTCTTGTATGGGGGATAAAATTAACAGTATCTGGATTAGGCCTTTCCACCTTTTGTTTGGTACCAGGGGTATTCATTACTCTTGGCTCTTTTACAAAGAACCTCGAGGACTCTTCACTCCTTGAATCTTGATTGCTACATAACATATAGTGCAAACAATTGACACATTATTTTCAGTCCCAAGACATGAGAAACTCGGTGTGCTTACGCTCTTTTGTGTTTGTTATGTTATATTTACTATATTTACTCGCACTTAGCTCGCACTTAGAAACATAATAATACTAAGGATTGCCCCGAGAATTATAAATACGATTAGGTACATTCAGTCTATGTAGAACTCATGCAGCTTTTACTCCTTCATATATTATGTTTGCATAGACGGGCAGTATGTAAGTAGGTGTGAATTGCATAAACTGATGTTATTTAGTTTCCAGTTTATGAGGAACTCGGGGGCTTCACTTCCCCATAACTTATTTTAATTCACTAATATTTACAGGCACTCTTTGTTATTGTTGTTGTGTAGGTAATTCGTAAAACATGATATATTTTAATAATAACACACTAACCTATTTACATCGAAAGTATGTAGGTATATTTTAGTCCAGCTGATGCTAGGTAACCTGATCACGTAACGATGTAAATAGGTACAGGTAGGTGTGGGTTTTCAATATTAATTACTCACTTACCTACTGAGAATCGTATGGAATGGTAATATTGTTCAAGTTATTATCATAAATTGAACGCAGATCCAAATAATATCATAACAACTTATTGCGCGACAGCTAGATATGTACAAGAAAGTTGCATATTTTCGTTACACAACAGTACTGCCTTCCTTTTGTTAGTTTCACGGTAGCCTTTATTTGAACATACTTATTCTCAAGGCACTTAGATATTCAGTTTTAATGTGTAACTTTATTTAGAAATATTAATATGTAACGAAACATTTGTAGGTAGATAACGAAATGGTAACTGGCTGTCTAACATCCATCAAGCATTTTATTTAACGACTAATTACGCCGACCGTTATCAGTTTGTTTTCAATTTCTCTGTTTTATTTTTTTGACATTACTGCACAAAGTACTGATCACAATGTTATATGACTTTTGTTGTAAGCACTTCAATATTCTAAGCCACTATACCCACTTTTCCTTTTTCTTTTCGTTTTCCGGAAATATTTAAAAGGATATCATTTCGTGTTTGGGTTTTTTTAATCCTCGTCGTCAGTGTGATGTCCTGTGGTTCCATGCGGGAGTAGATTCAATAAAACACTTAAATGGGTTTTCTGTCGGCCATCACCTGCCCGCCCCCGTTGACGTCTGTCATCGCAATGGCGGCAGGCGGGCAGCCGTGGAGACACTTTATTATCATAAAGGTGTCTATACACCACAGGCATTTTAACTATTTTTGGTAGGTTAACCTACACATACAAAAGAAACTAAAAAGTATTTTTCGATTCGAGACTTCCAAATGGCTAATTTCACTTATTTTTTTGGAAAATAGCTTTAACGCATTTTATTTTTAATATTTACTGTAGTGGGTAAATAGATATTTAGTAATCCGCAATAATTATATCATTGTTTAAATGATTTATTTTACTTCGAGATTTTTCAATGCCTTTAAATAAGGTATAAGGTTTGTTGATCTTCAACTCACGCTCGGACTATGCGAGTGTATGAAGCTGCTTGGACGCCACTCAACGAGATTATGAACGATGTTCCGGGGGCGCACGGTCGGCGGGGGGAATAACGTTAGGCTCCGCCCAGATCCTCAAGGACGTTGGGATTAGGAGTCGCCTTAAGTCCGCCATTTGTACTTTTACTTATGTATTTTGTGCAATAAAGTTTAAATAAATAAATAAATAAATATTTTATAATAATTATCAATCAGATCGTGCTACTTCTAGTCATGGATCGTGAAGTAAATGGTAAGGACTACATTTTAAAATATTAATTGTTAAAAACGGATATTCCTTTGCCAATAAAAATCAACTTTAACGTAAAAAACTCCTATTTTTTTGCATGAGTTTCGTGTTTCATATACAAGGAAAAGGATGCCCCCCCTTGCCCCCGGGCTGGATTTTTTTTTAATGATAGAGTTTTTAATGTTCTTTCGTTTGATGCATGTTAGAAACTGCGATCTGATGCGAGTCTTTGACTTTTTTTTAGAAATCGAACTATCCGTACCTAGGAGGGAGTCTTATGAAGAATGGTTAAAACACGCTAAAAAGGATAAAAATAACCGTCTTTTCGATTATTTTTCAATTAAATTTGATTTGAGCAGAGTCACGCCAGATTCACTAAGAAATTTCAAGAGAAATATAGCTCGTATTTCTGGGAAATTATTAGAAAACGTGTGTGTTAGCGATTCAGAGTAAGGTACTTACCTAATAAACCGCATAAATTATTAGTGTTGTTTTATTTACTTCATAGTGCTGTGAAAATAATATGAATATAAAATGTGTGTCAAAAACTACATTTATACTGCCTAAAACAAAGTCTAATATAAATTGGCTTTCACGCGTGTAGTAATTCTTAGTACCAATAGGTCAGCTTATACTGGTTTTTAATTTTAATGTGATTTTGTAATTTCTTTCATTTCATTTCTATTTTGACATCATAATATGACCTACTAGAGTCGGTTTTGAGGCTTAAATAATATTGTCCACCTAGATCGGGGTTTCATCGCACTGTGAGCCGGGGCAAATATTTGTGCAAAAATATTTGTTCTTGGGTCATGGATGTTATCTATATATAATAATAATAATAATAATATAATATAATTTATTTCAGATCATGTCCATATATTGTTAGTAACATTATAACTTATCACTATGTAAGTAAACATATTATTAATTAATTTTAAAATATATTATAATATACTGAGCCTCTGGAGCCCATATGGACAACATTCCAGTGCTCCCAAAAAGCGCAGGCAGGGTACTCGGCCACCAGGCGGACCAGGCTGTTGGAGCTGCCACTCACGCGCCGCATCAGAGAGGCGGTCCTTTTGCGAATGATCGCACTGAAACCATCCGTACGCGCATATATGTATTTATATATTATGTATATCGTCGTCTAGTACCCATAGTACAAGCTTTGCTTAGTTTGGGACTAGGTCGATTCGTGTATGATTGTTCCTTAATATTTATTTATTTATTTATAGTATTATCTGTAACATAATCGTAGCGGTTCTTTGTAGTACACAATAAATTTCAGCAAAAGTATCGGCACCCCTTTAGCGGTCATTAGAGAGCCGTCAATCGCGAAGTAACGTGATTATCAAAAAGCGTTTACCGCGAGCGCGCGTGATGGATGGGTATCGAATGATTTATACGGACGGGCCAATCCGCGCCCGCGCAGCCCGGCGACTAGCAGTCGCATCGCAGCCAGTAGTCGCAACTCAGTTATGTTTCGTTACACTTTGGTTATGTATGTATGTATGTATGTAAACACTTTACTGTACACAAAAACAAGAAATACATTTTGAAACAATAAACATGTACAAAGGCAAACTTATCCCTTCAAGGGATCTCTTCCAGCTAACCTTATTATTATTCCTTATTATTTATTTATTCTGGTTATTTGAACTTACATATAACAATGTGACAAAAATACCTACTGGCCAAGAGAGTTAACTCGTGCACGAAGAATTAATTTTTAAACCATTTTATTTTCATTATTTGTTGTTGAAGTGGCTTCACATTATGCCAAAAAATCAAGTTTCTAAGTATAATGAACCTAACACCTTTAGGTCCATTATATTTAGAAACTACTACATACTTAGAATCCCTGTGACAGCGGAGGCTGATTATTTAGAACCCCTTTGGGTGCGGAACCATAAAAAAAGGATTCATGTCCATCTCAATTTGAGGAATGAAAATGTTTCATTTTATTAAAAACATTTTTGGTTTCAATCCGATAAATTTATTTACTAAAAAATATTCTGAGAAATGTAATTTGAGGGAAAATGTAGACAACTACGTACGTACGTACGTATACGTAGCGAAATTAAGAATTAAACTATGACTTAGTGTAAGTATCATCTCTTTCTCAAATGGGTGTATTATCCGTCTGTTAGGGTGCGTCTCCACTAAAGCAGAGCGGAGCGGAGCGGAGCGGAGACGTGCGGAATAGACCAATCACCTGAGTTGAAATCTGTATCTCAGCTCCGCTCCTACTAGGAACTACCATCTTTACCGGGGCCCATTACAATCTCTACCAAGAAATGTGCAAATCGCAAGCCTAATAATAGAAAATAAAATGAAAAAGTCGTTCGTCTGCGCCTCCCTCGTCGATAGACAGCATCGCAAGAGAATCGGATTTACATGTATTTGTTAATCCAGCCGCGCGCGGCCGATCCGTCTTCGAGATTCGATCGGCATCTCCGAGCAGTCGGTACTACTTTTTATATTCTGCTATTGCGAAATAAAAGGTTTCTGGAAAACAACTTCATCTTATCTCTATTAAACATATTTCAGAATTATATTTAATGAAAATATATTCAGCGAAACACAATTTTAGTCATATAATACTCTCGACAAAATGGTCCTATACTTGTGTATGGCGAGTGTTGTCAAAACGACTTCTCACATCTATTGCTATACACAATATTTTATATATTATAATCTAACACGTATTGTGTTAAGATGATGTAAATATGGTGGAGTGAAAATCGAAAATCTAGAAACTGAGTGCTACTTGCACTTGCATCACCAGGGTTTTCCGGCAGTGAGATCGTAGTTGAACCTACACATTCCCACTTTTGAATATGTTTAAGTCTTTCTGCAAATTACATTTCCTACTATTATCGTACTTTGGGATCGATCCAAATATTTCTTAATACTTAATGTTTTTAGAATATTTTTTTCTTGATTCTGTTTTTAATGAGGAAATAGTTACATAAACACTGACGCGAAGGTTTTGAAAGACAAATGTAATGTCATGTGACGCGCCCCCTCTGGCTCATTGGTTTTTAAAACCCATATAGTGTTATATAATAGTGTCGCATAATTGTTACTTGTACGTATTAGAGAAAATATAATAGAAAAGATGCCTAATTTAATTTTTATTTACTTACCTGTTTGAAGACATTTAAAATAAATGCTTGAAACATTTTTTTGTTTCAATTGGAGAAAATCAGCGTGAGATTTGTAATATAGCTACTCGTTCTGGGACATTTTCAAAGCGTTTTAGTTTGGATGACAATCTTGCAAGAATAATCTCCTCTATCTTGCAAGATTAATGATGATAGATATTGTCGTGTTACCCGGTCCTCCGAGGAGTCGAAGGACAGGATAACAGACGTGAGAGAGAGAAAAATAAGGGAGAAAAGAAGTAGAAAGAAAAAGTAATAAGTTCAGGGTCAGGGTACTTTATTTTCACTTGGTAGTCACCAAGGCAGTGGGATAACAGAGTATGAGGAAGGTTGGTCGTCCTAAGTCGGAGCGGTCGCTGTTGATATAGTCTGGCAACCCTAGCCAAGTAAACACAACATGAAAGAGCTCTTCGAATTATATTTAAACATAATTGGTGAAATAGGGCAAAATACAGTGACTAACTGTTGTCAAGACGTTTTAGCAACCTTACCTTCATATATCATCCTACTAGCACAGAATTGTCAAGGAAAAGCACTGAACTGGAACTCGGTGAGACACATATATTTAGCCGTTTATTTTGAAATTAATAAACAACGTTGAAACAAAGTAAATTATCAAGCTAACATCAGTATTACTTAACCTAATGAACAGCTGATTGGATGACACTACACTAACTAATGACAGTTGACGAACGCAATCGTACCACCAATACAGAACTAATTCGTGTTGCCAGTAATAACTCAACTAAAGTCAAATATTCCGTTCATTGACTACAACGCCATCTCGTACTGCGCGAACGAACCTTGATGAATAATCGATAACAAAACACGTTAGTTTGGTTAAAGCCAAGACTGCAACGCTAATTATAGAACCTGTTACTACATAAATCCGCAAGATGTTATCACCAGTATCCAACATTGAAATAAACGCAACTTCTTCGAAACTTACAGCGGACAGCTTAAAGTGCTCGATATGTCGGAAAACGTATTTAATTAACAAGACCAATGTTGGCCCAAACAAACCCCGTTCAAGTACTAAAGAACAAAAAACAAACTGGAAATGTTCTGCCTGCACTACATCTGGGTCTCAAATTAAAAATATTAAATCAAATACACGTGAAATATCACTGGAACCGGACAACGTAACAAAAAGGAAGCCTAGGCCGGATCAGGTACTCTCCCTTTCGCCAGTGGATGAAGACGGCATCACAAACTCCGAGTTGAACTCTCACAACTCAACACTAGATGGCGACACACATCGCAGTTTACCAAACATCTCGGTGACGGAAAGTGTAATGTTGATCGATTTAAAGTATGAAGTCGGCAACCTTTCACAACAACTAGCCATCGCCCATGCTGAGATAGAAAAGTTAAATACCGAGGCTACAAATCTAAATAAAATTATCGCTGACCAACTGAAAAAAATTGAGATGTACAAAACAATCATGACAGGAAATGTGCCCCGTGCAGCGTCCCCTCTAAAGCTCAATACTAATATTCGTAAGTCGTTGCTTCAAAATAACAACACCATAAAGAGTGCCTCACTCATCCCCAGTTCAAATAAAAAATTGGTCGCTAATCAAAATCAACAGGATATCAGTTCCGCCACCACCGAAGAACAGTTATCGACTCGACCAGAGCAGCGTTAGCCCTCTAATCTACAATCCGAACAGCAACACACTCAATCAGAACTTTCGCGGCAATCGCTCAATGAATTACAACCTGGACAGCGGTTATCCACCCAAATGGACTGCTGTACGGGTTGCTCAGGAGCAACCCGTACAGCCGCAGCCCGAAGAGCAGCTCGTGCAACCGCGACCCGGCTCCGTCGGCACCGGTCGTCTGCAAATCAATCAGTCAGAAACAAACGGAAGAAAGATTTTTATCGTTGGAGATCAGGAAGCAAGAAACCTGTCATCAACACTCCTGCTTCATAGAGAAAACTACAAGAACCCTAAAAAGTACACTATAATAGGGTGCACTTACACAGATGCGACACTTAATTATATCATGAAACAACCTGCCATCAAAGAACAAACGTTTAACGAGGAAGACTGGGTTGTGTTATGTCTCGGTTCAAATGAGTATAACCCTACAAAATTCCTTGCAGATCTGGCTGTGTTACTAACAAAAATATCTAAACCTAGAATTATTGTTACTAGTGTAATGAAAAACCGGTACTTAAACGAAAATAAATTAAATAATCGTATAGCAACTTTAGTTAAAATATTTCCAAACTGTACATTCATAAATTTAAATATAGTTGAAAGCCCTTTCCAGCGCCCAGTAAATGTAAGGCGCCGTTCTGCTATGATCAATACAGTTATCGATAATGACGATTACAGTAATAATTATCTTATAAATGGCCTAACCAATAATCAAGGTCACCTTCTCCAGGTCAACAAAAAATGCGCGGGCGTTATGAATATGTCGAATAGTAAACTTTCGCAACGTAAAATAATATCATCAAATAATGAAAAGCGTAAACAGGTAAACACAATAACAAATTATTACAAGGTCATACAAAAACCTACGCAACAGGATTCGATTTTGGACACTAGCTCAACAAAAATTAACTCCAATATTACACCAAAGAGCACGTTTATTCGTGAACAATAATAATAATAAAATCAATATATTCCATCAAAACATTGCCGGTGCTCTTAACAAACTTGATAGTATTACTATTGCATTGAATGACTTTAGAACTAAGCATAACTCTATGGATGTAATATGTCTAACGGAGCATTTTATCAAAAGTGGGAAAGAGAGTAACATGGTACTACAAGGTTACAATTTGAGTGCCTGTTATTGTCGTGATAAAGCTAGTCGTGGTGGATCATGCATATTGCTCCGTAATGGTTTGAGGGGTGAATCTATTGATTGGATTAAAGATCTATGTACTGAATCCTGCTTTGAATGTTGTGGTGTTTCTATCAAAGAGTCTAATTTAATAGTCGTTTGTGTATACAGAACTCCAAATTCTAACATCAGAACCTTTTTTGAAAAATTGGATACTATGCTGTCAAAACTGTCCAAAAAACATAAGCAAAAAATTGTAATATGTGGCGATTTTAATATAGACCGCCACAAGAAAAATATTCTTAATAACTATTTTGAAACTCTTCTCTTAGAATATCATTTTAAACTACAAATTGACAAGCCTACAAGAGTAACTTCCACAACGAAAACTTGCATAGATAATTTTGCACTCAATTTTAAAAACAAAAATGCTGCTATGGTTTGTGACCTTAAGCTATCTGACCATACTGCCCAAACAATAGCTATACCAGTTAAATATAAAAAAATATTACAGTCATGGTACACCTGGAAAAGAGATATGAGCCAACATAACCGAAATAAATTTAGAGAGTGTATGAACAGCCTGTCTTTTAGTGAAGTGTTTAAAGCGGATAATACCGACGAGGCATTCACGGAATTTCATAACCATCTTGTTTTGTTCTTTGAATTATGCTTTCCGCTTATTCAAGTGAAAACTCAAAATACAAGAAAAGTGAAATGGCTAACACCAGGTATAAAAATATCGTCAAAAGCGAAAAGAATCAGGTTCCACAGGTACGTACACTGTCCCAACGAAAATCTTAAGCAATCGTATAAGACATACGCAAACATATTAAAAAAATGTATACTTAAGTCTCACAAAATTTATAATGCTAAATACGTTTGTAAATGCAATAATGTCGTTAGAGCCACCTGGAACATAATTAAGGATAATACTGTGGACAGGAATTTAAACAGGCAATTAGAGACAATTAATATCAATGGTGATATAGTTTCATCGCCTACAAAAATTGCTACTGCTTTTAACAACAAATTTATTGATGAAGTTAGTAGAGGTTATCATGACAATGAAAGAACTAAAGACATCTCGTACACAGAAAACCATAACTCTTTGTCCTCAACTATTTACCTTAACCCAACTGATCCATCAGAGATCATGAGAGTTATAAGACAATTGCGTAATACCAACTCAGTAGGATACGACAATATCCCAACTTCTGTAATAAAGGAAAACGCTGATCTATTCGTTTACCCGCTCAGTCACATTATTAATTTATCTATTAGGGACGGATGTTTTCCTGATAAACTTAAGAGGACGATTATTAAACCTATTTTTAAAAAGGGACAATCCACAGACATAGACAAAGCTACAGACCGATCGCTCTTATTCCAGTGTTATCAAAAATTCTGGAAAAGATAATCTACCGGAGGCTAACAGAATTTTTTGATAAACATAAAACACTATCCTCTGCTCAGTTTGGTTTTCGAGCTAATAAATCAACATCGTTAGCTGTATATGAGCTTGTCAAAGTTATATCTCTATAGCTGTGCCCCGCGGTGTCACCCGCTCATCCCACGGGAACACTAAATTTATTCGGGATGAAAAGTATCCTATGTCCTTTCCCGGGACTGACACTATCTATATACCAAATTTCATCTAAATCGGTTCAGCGGTTTAAGCGTGAAGAGGTAACAGACAGACAGAGAGACAGACAGACAGACTTTCGCATTTATAATATTAAGTATGGATGTAGAAATGACAGAGTACCTGTGTCTGCTATCTTTATGGACATGTCCAAAGCCTTTGACCGAGTATGTCATAAAAAACTCCTAAATAAATTATATAATTGTGGTATAAGGGGTAATTGTCATGCATGGCTTCAATCGTATCTTGAAAACATACAACAATATACTGAGATACAAACATATAATGAGAGTGAGAGAGCATTTTTCAATCACAAATCTGGGTGTAGAGTGGTTAAAGCTGGAGTTCCCCAAGGTAGCATTCTTGGACCTCTATTATTACGCTAAGCTACTACTCAGTAAAACCTTATATAGTATAAAAGAATACATGAATAATAAATATTAATGACAATTTAAGTGTATAATAATAATAAATAGTATAAATAATAAATATTTACAGTTCATAATGTTTCTAAATAAAAATAGTGTATTTGTTTATTAAGTTAATGATAAATAAATATTAAGCATATTGTTATGTCATGTTCAGTAGGTAGATAATTGTTAATGTCAATAATTATATTAAGTAAGCACCTGAATGTTAATTTACCTTCATTTAATATTGTTTAAAGTTTCTATAAAATGTGTAAAATCATGACGATCTCAATATGTTAACATATTTTCTATTTTGTAAATTATGTAAAACTATTGAGAAATAAAGAAATCTGAATCTGAATCTGAATCTATTTCTCGTTTACATAAACGACTTGCCTAATATCACTAAGCACAAGATACTGCTTTTTGCAGATGACTGTTCAATAGTGATTCGTAGTGATGAGACACAGGATTATGAAGCAGAAATCAATAGAGTGTTTCATGACGTCAATGTGTGGATGGAGCTAAATGATTTATAATAATAATAATAATAATAATATGCTTTATTTCGACCAACATGGATCATTTTGTTAGTAACAATAAAAACTTACAAAAACTAGTGTTAGTAATTATTACCTATTTATCTATTTCTAATTACATGAATCATGCAACATTTATTTATATACAGGAAATCTAGCCTGTCCGCAATCATTTTCAGAATGCTGTTGGGGCTGTTCCTCACTCTGCGCACTAGGGACGTAGATCGCTTGCGCATAGTGGTATAGAAGCAATCCACGCGCGCCTCCGCGAACATCCCCGACGCACTACAAAATCTAGGCAGCCCCATCAACACTCTGAAAGCGTTATTATATTGAATGCGCAGAGCGCTGTATCGTCTATGAGTATAATCAGCCCACAGGCTGCTTGTATAAAAAGTGGTGCAGTAGGCTCTGAAGAGAGTAATTTTTGCTTCGACAGAACAATGAGCAAACCTGCGGGCTATCATATTAGCTCTAACGGAAAGCGCCCTGCGCTCGCGCTCAATATCGGCGTCATCTTTGAGATCGGCTGTCACCATATGCCCCAAATACTTAAATTGGTCTACTATCCGAAGTGGATGACCGTTCAGCTTAACGAATGGAAACATAGGTGTCTTCTTGCCCTTGACCTTAAAAACGACGCATTCACTTTTGTTGATATTATATATCAAACCGTGACTAGCGGCATATTTCTTACATATGGATATGAGCCTGGAAAGACCACACGCTGAGGCGCTCAGTAACACCATGTCATCTGCGTAGCTGATGTTATTTACACATACTCCATCAATGTGGCATCCGATGCGGGTGTTGCTGAGCTCCTCTATGAGCGCATTTACATACAGGTTGAATAACTTTGGCGAAGTTAAACCACCCTGTCTTACACCGCATTCAAGCCCATATGGTTGGGAATATGATTCTGACCATCTCACGACGTTGACCTGGTTATGGTACCAGAACTTGAAGATACCCCTGACTTCTACGGGCATATTTATACTTTCAAGTTTCTGCCACAATACATCATAGTGAACCAGGTCGAACGCCTTGGACAGGTCTAGAAAACAAGCATAAATAGCTGTACCGCGGTCTGTATAGTATCTAATGGTCTGCTTTAAAGCCAAGATAGCGCTTTCTGTAGATAAACCTGGTCTAAAATCAAATTGGTTGTCATGAAGTTTCATACATTTATCCAATTGAGCGTTAAGCAGACCATCAAATACCTTAGCGACTATGGTCGCGAGCGAAATAGGCCTGTAGTTGCACTTGTCACTAACATCTCCGGTTATATTTTTCACTATTGGGACCACCACAGTCTTCATCATGTCGGCGGGTAGATAAGTGTGTGATATACAGAGAGAGTAGAACATCGCCAGTATAAGGGCAGCTACCCTCGCGCAGTGTGTAGTTAACAGCATTGTTACTTTGCTCCGCTATGTTATTGTGTTAAAATAGGAAAAAGTTGACAACCATTATTGATTTTTTGAAAAATACATTGTTATCGTGTGTTTTATGTGACTGTGAACTGGCCAGTGCATTGGTTTTTGTTTAAGTGTAGTATAATCTACAAGACAATTAACTTAACTCGACGATCTACCGCCTGAAACTCGTAGATTAACACTGTTTGTCACAAACCCATAAGCGCCGTAATTTGCACGGCGCTTACGACCTTTTTGCCGAGAAGTTTGCAACGACGCGACAGTGCTCTGCAGTATCGGGAGATTTTATTAGCGTGCGCAGTTTACTCGATTTATTGCCAGAGCGTTTATTATAGTGCTACAATTAAATAATATCATTTCAATTTAATAAAAGAAAATAAAAAGAAATGTCTAAAAGTGCAACACAGTTATGCGGCGGATGCCCGCAACCCATTCTGCATGTTTCGGATGCTTTGAGATGCTCGTCATGCAAGTCCTATTACCATATCTCCTGTGTTTTCCCGGGCCAGGACAAGCCATCTGATGTGACTTCCGACGGATCTTCGTGGCTATGCCCTATTTGTAAACCTAAAGCCTCGACTGCCGATAACACCCCAGTACGAGCGAGTAACGCGGGTCATAAAAAAACCGGAGATTCGAATGTCACGCACCGTAAAAAAGGAGCAGCTACTCCTGTGGACACACCAACCAAGGATGACATTGTCTTAACAAGCGAAGCAGTCCGAGAAATAGTGAAGGGTGAAATAAAGGATCTTTTAAAGCACCTTAATGATACTATGGCCAATTTTGTGAACAAGGAACTAAAATCAATTAAGGATGAAATCATGAGCGCCAGGGAATCTATGACATTTATGAATGACCAGTATGAGGAGATTAAATCGGAGGTAAGCTCTAAGTTTAGCGTGATAGAACAACTTCAAAAGGAAAACGAGGAGCTGAAGTCCACTGTAAAAGAACTGAACGCACGGGTTAATTCGATGGAACAACAGGCACGCTTGTGCAATGTCGAAATACAGTGCCTGCCCGAATTCAGAAGTGAGAACCTGGTGTCTACGGTTATGAACGTGGGCAGAGTTATATCGTGCAACATATCCGAAAATAATATACATAATGTCACAAGAATCGCCAAGAAAAATTCGGAAAACACCCGGCCGAAATCGATTGTTGTGCAGTTCAGCAGCCCAAGAATACGGGACGAATTTCTGGCAGCATCCATCAAATATAACAAAGATAATTCCGACGATAAACTCAGTACCGCAACCCTCGGCATTGGAGGTGATAAACAAAGTGTATACATCGTGGAGCACCTCTCGGCTTACTACAAAGCTCTGCATGCTGCTGCTAGGAAGAAGGGCAAGGAACTACAATACAAGTACGTCTGGGTTCGCAATGGAAGAATATTTATGAGGAAGACTGATGGTTCGGAGTACAAATACATAAGGGACTTTGATACTTTATCTAGATTAGACTAATCTATTTTAAATATCCAGAAAACGCATTAATCTTCGTACGTTATCTTCGATAGTTTAAATATTTACTACCAGAACGTGAGAGGACTGAAAACTAAACTTAAAGATGTATATTGTAAAACAGCATTGCATACTTATGATATTCTTATTTTTACTGAAACATGGCTTAATAACAGCGTTAACGACTCTGAGATCTTTGGTGAAAAATATGATGTGTATAGACGAGATCGCAGTGTCACTTCATTTAATAATAAAATTGAGGGAGGAGGTGTATTGATCGCCGTTTCAAAAACGTATAATTCACGGCGATTGTTTGCTTGTGAAAGCTCTTGTGAGGATCTCTGGATCAAAGTTACTATTAAAATAAATAATACCTTCTTAGAAGTTTGCCTGTGTGCGGTGTATATACCTCCACCCATTAATGACAATATACTAAATCACTTTACAGAAAATGCGAGCTCTGTGCTGAAGCAATATGATAAATATATTATTGTAGGAGATTTTAATATTAGCACTATAGACTGGTTACATAATGACGGAACATTAATTACTTCACCTTTTCATTATAAAAATAACGTAGAAAGAATATTTTGGGAATTTACAGCACTTAATGACCTGGTTCAGACCAATTGTATACCAAACCACAACAACAGGATTCTTGACTTAGTTTTAACAAACTTGAGTAACATAACTGTAACTGCGTCAACTGACATTGTTTCTAAAATAGATGAGCATCACCCACCTCTTAATATACAGTTATTAAAAACAAAAGTAATTATTCGAAAAGTATGTGAGTTAGACAAATATAACTTTTTTAATGCAGATTACATTGCTATACGTAAGAAGGTGGACGCTATTGATTGGCAGGAAAAACTACAGCCTTATACTTCGGTGGACTATATGGTTGATGTATTTTATTCTGAGCTTCGTATTATAATAGAAGATCATGTTCCTAAAACGAAGATTAAAGGTTGTAAACATCCACACTGGTTTTCCAAAGAGTTAATTAAAATGCTTAACGAAAAAAATAAAATCAGACAGAGACTAAATAAATATGGTAACCCTATGGATGCTCTGACTTTTAATCTACTGAGAAAACGATGCGACAAAATGGCTCTAAGTTGTTATAACTCATATATTGCTTCAGTTGAATCAAAAATATCCACAAATCCGAAATATTTCTGGAGTTACTTAAAGATGAAGAGGGGTGGTGGTAGTTCGTATCCGGATGTAATGTCAAATGGATCAGAGACTTCGGATGATCGTGGTGTAATCTGTGATTTGTTTGCGGCCCATTTTTCAAGTGTTTATAAAAATCAGGACGATAGTAATACTTCCATTACTCCAAATTTAATAAAAAATCAGAATAACAGTAACCTTGGCAACATAACTTTCACAGAAAACCAAGTGAAAACAGCTTTGGAACGTTTAGACATTAACAAGGGCGCTGGGGCTGATGACATTCCTCCTGTATTCTTGGTTAGGACTGCCGATAGTCTGTCATTTCCAATAACATTAATTTTTAACAAGTCCATTAGTCTTGGTGTATTTCCATCGGCTTGGAAAAATACAAGGATAGTTCCTGTTTTCAAGAATGGTGATCGATCATTAGTAAATAATTACAGACCTATTGCTATTCTACCAGTGTTAGGTAAAGTGTTTGAGGCCTTAATTTGTCCGATACTTACTTGGCACGTCTCCCAACTCTTACTGAGTGACCAGCATGGTTTCATAAAAAATAGATCTTGCGGAACTAATTTAGTTACGTACGTTGAAGACCTCGTCGATCTGGTTGATAGGCGCATACAGGTTGACGCCGTATACACTGATTTCAGCAAGGCATTCGATACAGTGAACCATGCAATCCTGTTAAATAAATTAGAATGTTATGGTACTGTGAATCCCTTGCTGAGTTGGTTCGCCTCTTATCTTCGTGGGCGTAGTCTTCGGGTTGTCATGGATGGTTGTAGATCTATTGAGTATGCTGCTACATCAGGCATACCGCAGGGCTCGCACCTTGGACCTTACCTCTTTATAATTTTTATTAATGACATCAGTCAGTGTTTTCAAAATTCGAAATTTTATTTAGTTGCTGACGACTTAAAAGTATTTTCACAGATAAATTCATTTTCTGATACAGTGGCATTTCAAAACGACCTCAATAGGCTTTCAGAATGGTGTGTAATGAATAAAATGTGTCTTAATGTAAAGAAATGTAAGCATATAAAATTTACAAAGAACAAAAACATTGTGCCCTCTGTGTACGGTTTGAATAATGAAACGCTTGAGGAGGTCATGAGCATAAGGGACCTTGGAGTTAATTTCGATAGTAAGCTAAAATTTAATGAACATATCGATGAGATTGTCTTAAAAGCTTCGCGACTGTTAGGTTTTGTATTAAGAGAGTGCAAGAATTTTAGGAAAACTGACACGAAGATTATTATGTATAATGCCTTGGTTAGGAGTAATTTAGAATATTGCAGCGTAGTTTGGTCCCCGTGTTATAATGTTAACATAAATAGAATTGAAAAAGTCCAGAAAAGATTTATATCAAGTTTAACATACAGTTATAAGAAAAATAAGGAACTTAAAAGTTATCACGCACGTCTCAAATATTTTAAAATAGGATCGCTGTCGGCAAGAAGGCGTATGATGGATTTAATTTTCCTAAAAAGAATTGTCACCGGTAGTCTAAACTGTCCTGATTTACTGCTAAAAATAAATTTTCATGTTCCGTCTAAAATGCCTAGGCCAGGTAACTTAAGACTCTTTGGCTCAACTAATTGTCGCACCAACCTCAAACGACACTGTCCGCTCTCGCGCATGTTTTCTATATATAGGGAGTTCCAGCACTGTATTGATCTCAACTTCTCCTCAATCTCTTGCATAAAGGCTGCTCTCGTTAAGGAAATGTAGGCAAAATACAGTAGATTGTCTATACAATTTTAATTTAAGTGTATTTTATAATATAAGTTTAGTTCAAGGTACAATAAAGAGCAAGTAACAATTTATCTTAATTATAAGTTAGTTATAATTATTACTGCTAATTAGTGCATGCGGTGTCCTTCTGTAAGTAATAAGATACTTAGTTTTAAATCTGTAATTGTATAAAAAAGTGTAAAAGTGTACTTATTGTTGAAGGTCCAATAAATAAAATAAAAATAAAAAATAAAATAATATGCAATCAAAATATGGGTACGACCTTAAATGTCCAAGTTCGAAATCTGCACTCCTTAGCAAAAGTGTATTATGTATGAGTGTGAAGGTTTATAATAAACTACCAGTTGAGCTTAAAAAACTTCACCCAAAACCTTTTAAGAATCGACTGTACAATTGGCTCATCAATCAGTGTTTCTACAGCCTTAATGAATTTTTCGAAAGTTGACCTATTTATAAAATATCTAATGTGTAAATGACATCATAAAATATAATGTAATGTGTGAGATTTAATAATAATAATAAAAAATATAATGCTATATATGAAAGATTAATGTTAATAATGTTTATAATAATAATAATTTGAATTTAGTAATGATATAATTAATGTGTGATAGCTCTATATTTTATATAATGTTGATGATGATAATAAGAATTGAGAAATTTACATGTAACGACATACCTAGATATTAAGTTCAGTATTGCACGCCTCTGTGAGGCAGGATATGGAAGAACCTAAACTATTATTGTAAGAACTTTGTACACACATAACCATGCAATAAATATTTTGAATTTGAATTTGAATTTGAATTTGAAGCGATGGTCGTAGAGCCTGGTGTGAGTCCGCAGCAGGTGGTCGCACAGGTGGTCGCAGGTCGCCGCAGTTGCAGCAAGTGGACGTTATCACAGTGGTAGCAGGTGGGCGTATACGCGGTGACAGCAGGAGGGCGTATATGCAGTGGCAGCAGGAAAGGCGTATACGAAGTGGCAGCAGGTGGGCGTATACGCGGTGACAGCAGGAGGGCGTATATGCAGTGGCAGCAGGAAAGGCGTATACGAAGTGGCAGCAGGTGGGCGTATACGCGGTGACAGCAGGAGGGCGTATATGCAGTGGCAGCAGGAAAGGCGTATACGAAGTGGCAGCAGGTGGGCGTATACGCGGTGACAGCAGGAGGGCGTATATGCAGTGGCAGCAGGAAAGGCGTAAACGAAGTGGCAGCAGGTGGGCGTATACGCGGTGACAGCAGGAGGGCGTATATGCAGTGGCAGCAGGAAAGGCGTATACGAAGTGGCAGCAGGTGGGCGTATACGCAGTGGCAGCAGGAAAGGCGTAAACGAAGTGGCAGCAGGTGGGCGTATACGCGGTGACAGCAGGAGGGCGTATATGCAGTGGCAGCAGAAAGGCGTATACGAAGTGGCAGCAGGTGGGCGTATACGCGGTGACAGCAGGAGGCCGTATATGCAGTGGCAGCAGGAAAGGCGTATACGAAGTGGCAGCAGGTGGGCGTATACGCGGTGACAGCAGGAGGGCGTATATGCAGTGGCAGCAGGAAAGGCGTATACGAAGTGGCAGCAGGTGGGCGTATACGCGGTGACAGCAGGAGGGCGTATATGCAGTGGCAGCAGGAAAGGCGTAAACGAAGTGGCAGCAGGTGGGCGTATACGCGGTGACAGTAGGAGGGCGTATATGCAGTGGTAGCAGGAAAGGCGTAAACGAAGTGGCAGCAGGTGGGCGTATACGCGGTGACAGCAGGAGGGCGTATATGCAGTGGCAGCAGGTGGGCGTATACGCAGTGGCAGCAGGTGGGCGTATACGCAGTAGCAGCAGGACAGCAAGGTTCCTTCTTGCAGCCGGCAGGGCCTCCAGTAGTGGCAATAGACAAGGCCTTTCAGCGTCCGAGCGAGTCAGTAGTCTTGTAGGGGACAGCCAAAGGGGAAAAGGGGTCTCTCTTGAGTGCAGGGCCAAGCTTTGGCCCTGCACAGACCAATTTCGAGATCCTCTTTAGTTGAGAGGCTCGAGTAGACTGAATTTTGAGCTGATGGCAGCGCTTTTATATCAGGCTCGCTGACAAAAGGTTCCAGAATAGATAAAAATATGAATTTTGAATTTTATGAAGTACTAAGGATCCAGCCAAACGATAAAGTTAATACGACCTAGCTCAAATATATCCAACCTCACCGCTTTGGAAGTAAAATTAAGTAAAATGGACAATTTTATAAGACAAGACGTTGCTATGACATTTTTTCAAACAGAAATGTCATACCAAATTAAATAAGCTAAATTAGTGATTTTAGGGAATAAATCGTTACTAAACAATAAGAAAAAGGCGGAGAGAAAAATAATGGAAGTAGCAGCCTGCGTCAAATCGATTTTCAGTGAGCTAGTTTAAAAATGATGAACGTTTCAGCCAATATACCGAAGCAAGCAAATTATACCGAACGATCAACGTACTAGAGATAAACAGAGCATTGAATGATATAAGGGAGCCTCGAATTTCATCGCTTAAAGGAATTACCAAGGTAAGTGAACACTACAATATTCAGAAAAAACGTATTCGTTATGATGTTCACGTCGGAGACTTCATTATCGGGCGTGTGCACCGCAGATGACGCCGCCTTTATTGCCCAATCGGCCGAATGACTCCGGCGGCTCTCCCGGGCAACCTTCAGCCACATGCTAATAGAAAACAAACAAAAGTCTCGGTGCACATTACATTTAAAGCAGTATCTTCACTTCATGAAAGTGGGCTAGCATATAAACAAAAAAAGTGTGTGTGTCAGCTCCGACGCACGACTGGAGTTTACTCTTCAGGCCAGGCGCGCACCACTTTTTTGTCGCAGAAATAAGCGTACTTATGGGTTTATGAAAATCGTGGTGCGCGCACTGTCATATAAACCCATATCTTGCGACACTTTAAACCACTATAGATTGAAAACTAAAGAATATATTTTTATAATTATTATTTTTAATAACTAACAATAGTCAATTGTTTACGCACCAATAGTTCGTACAGTGAAAAAGTTTTACGGGGGAGCGGGGGAGCAATCAAAGATGGCGAGTTTCGATATTTCAATATAGGTATTTCTTAAAATTTCGGACTCTCAACAGTTTAATTTTGTTACAAGTTTTTACAATTCTTATTTACACATTTACACAAGGATATACATTTCAGTGCTGCTTTTTTGCAGGTACACGACAACTGTTGAGAGTCCGAAATTTTAAGAAATATATTGAAATATCGAAACTCGCTATCTTTGATTGCTCCCCCCACTCCCCCGTGCAACTTTTTCACTGTACGAACTATTGGTGCGTAAACAATGGACTATTGTTAATGATTAAAAATAATAATTATAAAAATATATTCATTAGTTTTCAATCTATAGTGGTTTAAAGTTAACTCGAAAATGGAGCATTTTAGTAAAATTTCAAAAAATCTTAGAGAAAGTGTAAGAAATGTTATAGTGTGCTATATATTCGTGATCTACTCAATAATCCCTTTCATTTGATACCCCACACGGTATGGCTTGATGAGTTTTTTTTTTAATTTGTATGGCATTTTTAATTGCCGGGGGGGGGAGGGGGACCACAAAACTGGTTGGCAACATTTGTTTGTAGGATGTCTGGGATCTATACAATATATATCAGAAGTCAGATTGAGGTCCGATATTTTTGCAAACGGATATCTCCTTGTAACCTGCTCTAAGAAAAAGGCCTGATCTGACTTGGTTGTGAATTGTTTGCCTGTAAAGAGGCAGGTGGCGACGTAATTGCGCCAGCACGAATGCCATGGGTTCTACTGATGTGTATATTAAGTCCTTTCTGACCTTAAAAGAAACGAATCTGGGAGCAATGTGGGCACTGTACGGAATTCTCCAGCGACAGCGACACAGACCTGGAAGCGACATTCTGAGAGGAGCCCGTGCTATTAGGATTCATCAAGTAAACTATTAAAAAACGCAATAGATAAAAACTTACGGCTACGATAACAAATAAAGTATTTAAAAAACCGCTCCAATTTTCGGCACACAAATTGCCCCATAAAGTTCCTGGGGGAAGCGGTGGTTTATAATTGCACATATAACTAGATAGTACTCATGCACTGATAGCAATCACACTCGTAACCTGATAGAGATTCACGCAAAATATTAGCAAAAACTTGAAAACAAAAACACATTTCTCAGCTGTTGTAGATTGACAACTGTCAGTCAAGCTGCCCGATGCGCACTTGCGCAGCAACGCGCCGTGTAGGCCGCCAGCCGCCGCCGCAGTCTCCGCGGAGAAATTATGAATATGTTTCTTGTCTATGTTATTTGTTAAGCCTCTTGTGGTAATTTAAAATAAAAAAATAAATGGCAGAGAACAATTAATATTAATTTTCTCTAACGGAAGCCATGTTTTCCCGTTGCTAAGTACATTTAAAATACATTTCATCAAATAAACATCTCGGTGATGGTCATTTTATATCGGGGTCTTAGTCTATAACGCTTAACGTAACGCATAACCTGCTAATTTAAGAAGTCGTATTTTTACCCCGATCGTATACTGAGATACTACTTTTTAAATTAGCACGGCAGATACGTTCGATTTTACACCCCATATTTTTCATACCCCGGGCTTATATATGAAAATCGATTCTTAAGGAGTAAACTCCAAAAAATGCACAGACGCGAATTGCGGTATCACTTACAGCTTCATCCTTTTTTTGCTCTTCTCAACGTAATTGTGATGGCATATACCATTTATGTGGACTTCCATTCAGATCTTAATGCGGCAATTGTCAAGCCTTCACGAGCTTCATTTGTATTGGGACTAGATCGTTGTGAGGTCATCCGATATTTATTTATTTCATTGTCCTTCAGGTTAATAACCGACCTTATTTTCCTGATTGTCGCTACTACTCCTGAGCTGAGGAGTACTGCTATCTTACATGTCATTGATACGGTTTTTCTGGCGTTATCAGAAATAACGTTTATAAAATGTTACTACTACTACTAATAAAGTAATTTCAGCGAGATGTGTGACTAACGGATGAAGGACAATGTTATTAGGTACTTTAGATATCTATATTTATTTAAAAATATATATTTTTAAGGGATATGCGATTTGATTTAATCTCTTTATGGTAATCATTTTTGATAATGGGATGATAGGTATTCCATAAAGCATTAAATAAAATGGTGGTATAACATACGACGTCTATCCATAGTTAAATATGTCCACTGGTTGTTATATAAATATAGATCAATAATACATAATAGGTATATAAATGTACCATAAGTTGATATAGTGACTGTTACGCACTAAATTTCAGAAATAATGTGCTGTAGTCGCCGCAATTACGTTTAGTTGCAATCAGTAAACATCTTTCAGTCAAGATACTGGTTCCAATAATTGTACTGTAGTGTTTTCGAAGTTGTCAACTCAGCAATTTAGTCCCAACAAAGGGAGAAAATAAAGGAGCGCCACACTACACGCCCACTCGCTCATTTGGACCACTTTACTCGTGTTGTGACATGCGTCAGCTTTTCAACTTGCCGACCAGGAGCGAGGCAAAGTCAAAGTGCTGTTACAAATTCTCTATTTAGAAAATTGAATAAAAATATACGTAGCCAGTTTTTGTTAACGAAACTAACATATATTATAGTTTTTAAGAAAACGTGTTTAATAGTTCAGTCACCACCGTGGTTAAATATTGAACTTTAAACACCTATTAAAATTTTGAGAGTACTTTTGAGAGTAATTGCTTCAAATCGTTTTCTAGAGGGATATATATATTATATAATTATCCAATCTGTCTTTGGCTCTCAACCCGAATAGTAGCGCGCCTGAAAGGCTGGACCGCCAGCGCTTGTGGGACGATGCAGGGGTAGCGCGAATACTGTGCTCTCTTGTCGATGGCGCGGAGGGGGTGGATAGGGCAAGGTAGAGAGCCGTGTCGAAGCCGGAGTCTGGGGCGTGGTTACATGCGCTTCCCTCCCCCACCTAGGCACTCTGCTCGACGACAAATCGATGCGGGTGGCTGTGGCTCTCCGCCTGGGCTGCGATGTTTGTGAACCACATTTATGCATCTGCGGTACCAGGGTGGAGAGCAACGGGCACTATGCGTTGGGTTGCTGTCGTTGTGCGGGGAGATTCTTGCGCTATCACGCTCTGAATGATATCGTGCGGAGGGCGCTAGTATCAGCCAACATACCGTGTGTTCTGGAGCCTTCAGGGTTGAGCAGGTCGGATGGGAAAAGGCCGGATGGGTTGACCTTGGTTCCGTGGCAGAAGGGCAAGTGCCTGCTGTGGGACGCAACATGCGTCAGCACTTTCGCTGCCTCGCACCTGGGTCGTACCATCTGTGCAGCCGGAGCGGCGGCCGACGGCTGCCCGTAGAAAGAGGTCGAAGGCGAGAGTGAGTTCATGACCCCCGTGCCGGGTCATTTCTGTTGCAAAGGCTGTCGATCGCGATTCAACGCGGTAAAGCAGCGAGCGTGATGGGCACCTTTGCTCCCGGAATGACTCGGGGCGGGTTATTTGATTAATAGGTACTTATTTAGGTTGTGTTAGGTTAAGTGACTGATTACATTGACATTTGGTATTATTTTTGAATAAAGATTCTTGGCTTAATCTGTCTTTAAGGTAAAATGCATAATAAGTAAAAAAATAACTATAGTCTTATTTTTTAAGAGTTTTGTTATTAAACTACTTCTACCTAACAATTTCCAAGAGCTGTTTTTACTCAGAGTATGAATAATGAAATTTCTAGAATATTTTAAGCGATTGTCCTGCAGGTTGTCAGCGGCGGACTTAAGGCCGCAGCCGGGATTAGCTCGACTTACGAGGCTCACTAATAGTCCTCTTGTACAAGCGGCGAGATGGCTGCTATTTACTGCTGTAAGTTGTAATGTTTAAAGGTTTTTGTGGCTTCACGCGCTTGGCGAAGGTATTTTGCTGGTCATTAATAAAGTGTTTTTTTCGGTAGTAAAGTATCCGACACTAACCACATTAAGTCTCTAGAGTAGATATTTAGAATAATGGCAAGATCTCACACAAATTCAGCTCCATCATCTAAATTTAAAAATGTGGTTATAGAGCTGTTTATAAAACAACCCTTCGTTCCACCCCCAAATCACAAGACTGCTCTTATAATCTCACGAAGGTCATTTAATATCCAGTTCTTGTAAATTCGTGCATTTTTTTTCAAAATGTATACTCTGAATTAAATTACGTCGAGTTGTAGATTTGTCGAACAATATTCGCAGTGAAGTGCGAAAAGAGCGCGCGCAATATCGCAAAAATATCCTAATAAATAACAATCTCATGCCTCAACTCCCGACTACCACATTCCAGTGCTGCGGGTCCGTAATATTACATTCTTGAAAATAATTTACTTCCCCCACAACCTTGTATGTAAAATATTGGATATCCTCGATTGAATCTCGAAACTATGTTCTCGATTCTGAAATACAAATGACCGTAAAGACGTCATAATGGAACGTCGCTTTATCGTGAGAAGGGACGTTGCGGCAACATGCTACGATCGACGTGTAGGTATGCCTACGCCGAAGTGGGTAGGTATAAATTCATCCGAATATTCGATCCCTGTTTATAGCGCTAGTTTGTAGTACGTGAAGTGGTGGAGTGTAGACAAACTCTCGTCCAATCGTGTAGAAGGGACTCGGCTGGCTGACGACACCGATTTAAACTAATTATTTCGCCCCGGGCAACGCGATAACAGCCTCACAATGAATCGGCTTGCTCTACTAAGCTTATTAAATATCTGTTATTACTATATTAGACAAAATAATTGCTAAACTTGAAATCGAGTCCACAGAACGTGTCTTCAGACTTTCTATCGTGTTGTGAATAGGTACTCGTAAATAAGCTTACGAATAGTGAGCTTAATATTATGTATTTAAAATATTAAAAGGCCTATAACGACGCACTTATATTGGCTAAAGAAATATAATTTTGAGTAAATTGTGAAGAAAAATAATGACAATAATGAAAAATATATAGGTAATATGGAACTATCTAGGTACTGTGTGTTCAAAATGCGTGACGACCAAGTTAATGAAATCCCACCTGCAACAGACGAGACTGTATTCCGTTTACAATACACTAATAACAATATACAAAAACTCAGTGCCAATTTAACTTCTCAAGCGTAAATTGCACACAAAAATAAAATAAAAACCAGCGTTCAATACGAACCTTTTAAGCCTGTAATATGGAAACTCCAATTACGTCCATTTGGGTATCAATTTTTTACCATTACAAAGGAAACCGCGCGCGGGGTCCGTCGGGCTGGACGGCCGGACGGCCGGACGGAGTCGCACGGACCGACCGGATCACCGACAAGTGGCCGGTGAAATATCAGTGTTAAATCAGACGATTATTGTGAAAGCTTTTTAAACTTTATCCGCGGCGCAAGTTGCAAGAGATTCCCTATTTTGACTACAAGGTACGAAAATAATATATTTGTTGCTACAATTGCATCTCTGCTGACGTCTACGGTTAAAGTTAAAGAACAGATCTAAAGATAGTTGGGATATTTTTTACCCGACTACGGAAAAAAATCGTTGACGGAGGTGCTGGTACCTTACGTATATTTAACTTACAAATGCTTTTAGCATTGTATAACTTTACATACTAAATAATGTTAAACTTTGCTTATGTTCTAAATGACTGAAACCTGTAGGTATATATGTAAACTTAGATAGAACATAACCTATGGTGTCCGGAGGAGGGCGTAACTGACTGCGACACAGTTTATATTAACTACTGCAGTGGTTACGTGCATTTGTTTTATGTACTGTTTTGTTATTATGTTCAATAAAAATCTTTAAATCTTTAAATTTGGTTAAAAGATATAACTAAGCCTTCAAATATGCCCTTAAGTAAAAATTATGTATATTAAAGATTCCGTGACTATAATAGTTGAATTTATAAAAGTTTTGAAAAGTTTCAAATAAAATCTTGCAAGCGGGAAAAATAATGAGCCCATTCGTAAGTGACCGAAAAAACCCAAAACCTTGTCGCTGCAAAGCATCCCCGCACCTTGCACCGCCCGCCAGAAGCGCTATACATTATCGCGAAGCGAAATTGTAGCAGATTACTCATCGCAGGAGTTTTGTTTTGGCGAATTAACGCTCATCAGACAGCCGGGATTGGAAAAATGCTTAATGGCCGCCGTAATGGAACGCCGAGATTAGCCGTAAATTTGTTGCCAACTGATGCGCCGGAGTGTTTGAGTAATGTGCGGTTGGAGGCTATCACCATATTCATAAGGCGCTCGTCAGGGCACGTCGCAGCATCACATGCGCTAGAGGGGGTTGTTCAGGCTTTCGTGTTGGGCGCTGCGCTGGGGGGCTCCTTGTACCTATTACTGAAACTTCAGAAGATTTGTGTATCATAGTTTTAGGGGATATTTTAAGTAATACCTAAGTGCAATATCACCGCACAACAATTTCACAAGGAAATCTATTTATTACCATCTTTGAAAATATCGTTTATGTTTATAGACGATATTTTCAACCATCTTACAGTTCTGATTAAACGATTGAATAAAATTTGAGTGGTGCCTAGTGAAAGAGTCTAAATTATACCACATTGATCGATATGAAGAGTATATCATAATCAACCCGCAACATGCAACCCAATCTTTGTAATCGCGCAGCCGCATTTATAAGTGAAAACCGTCTTATACTGACAAATTAAAAGATAAATAGATACGGTCGTCTGGAAGGTACGACAATTCTCTGAATAGCGTCCCAGAAGTGTTGCACAACACAACTGATTGCGGCTTCACTTTACAAGCGACAGACGCTAGAGGAAGATTCAATGCCAAATCAAACTCCTTGCAGCTTTGATGATTTAAGAATAAGTCGAAAATATTTTATAGAGAATATATATAAAAATATATATATGTTACTATAATTGTATTCCAACAGATTTGATTGTTTAAGACTGAACAAATGAAAAGTTTAGCGCTATTTATAATGTGAATACTATGTTGCAATATTGTACGCATATATAATTAGGTCTATCTATGTCACCGTAAAATTGTGAACAACCGTCAGCTTATTACAGTACGATTAAGATCAGTTAACACTTCGGCTTTTCTCGGGTATCATCGCCTAAATCCGGAGACGGAAATGACACGAAATACATTACCGCGATTTCTTTTAGGTAGCATTCAATTTGAAGTATCATAAACGCAATGTATAACACCTGCCAAGATGACATTACTAACCGGTAGACCTAAGAAATTTATTATGCAGAAGCGACATGAATTTTAACACTCTTGTAGAGGTATACAATATATAAAAAACATATATAAGTCAATATTTTACTGTTTGATGTAAGTAGTACCTACGATATTACGTCGGATTAATAATTAATAATAGTCACCAAATAAAAAATTAAAAAAAACGATTTCAACCGATTTTTGTTGATATTTCATAAACTGCTTGACCGATTTTGATAAAATTTACATGGGACCATCTCGGAAGTATACCCTATCAAATACAAAAGAATTTTGTAAATCAGTCATATCTGTAAATTGATAACTCTATGTGAGAGATGAGGGATTCACGACAATTACCGAGGTTGGCCGAAGTGTTAACTGATTTTAATCGTACTGTATTTATAGTTCGGTGACTAGAGACTAAAGTAATAGGGGTGACCTTACAAACCGGTTCGGTAGTTTTGAATTTTTGATATGTTGTCTAGGATGGTTAGTGAGTGCTTAAAATGAAAAATGCACATGCATTTCCGGAAATTTGACAAAGTCTGGCTTAAGAACGCTGTAATTCAGTTACGGACTAGTCTAAGCTAGCAAGTATCAAAATAAAACTTGTAGGAAATTATATTTTATAAAACGCATGTACATTTTTTACATACATTCCCGGAAAACTTGACTTTATTTTTTACATATCTCCGTAATTGACAACATTTCATATTTTTAAGACTATCATTTTATTACTTTTCTGAATTCTGCTTAAAAAGATGAAGTAATCTCTGTTTTTATTTATTTTCTGAGATGAATATTTATTTTAGGCCTTGGTACAAACAGTTCAACATTTCTACTGCAACAAAATTACCAAAAATATAACTAAATTAAGCCGTTTGATTAAAAATTGTATGTAATATTGACAGAATTTCACTAAGTGTTTATCACGGTTCTTCTGGAAAGATTGTCTATCTCAATTTTCAAATATACCTAATGTTATAAATATGAAATGTTGTCAATTATCTGTCCTAGAAACAAAATTTGAAATGTAAATTATAGTCAATTTAATACTCTATGACATTGCTTAACCTTTTCTAGCTAAAATTTATATTATTTGTTAGTCACAATTTTTTTCTTCAACTTCATGGTTTATCACTACAAAATATGAAATAATATCTGTCCCTATGTATGCTTAGATCTTTTAAACTACGCAATGGAATTTGATTCGGTTTTTTAATAGATAGAGTGATCGAAGAGGAAGGTTTATATGTATACTACATGGATTGTATATTTAGTATCAGCATTGCACCCGTGCGAAGCCGGGGCGGGTCGCTAGTTATTTACATTACTCTTTATGTTTTTATGAAAGGTCTTAAAAATATTCAACACAAGACGAGAAAATTCTGAAAATTTCGAGAATTTTCTTCAAGTTGCGTACTCATACTGAGGACTGTTATGAAATCATCGACAGTTTATCTCAGTTGCGATCTTTCAAATAACTTGTTGGTCGCCTTTGACCTGAGACACATTATTTATCGCCATAAGTGCTAGAATCGTTATCGAGCGCAAGTTCGCGATATGAAAGCTACCAGAGGCCCTCAGCTGGAATAATTCTGGCACGAGTAGTACGGTGGATTACTGTAAGTATCGCTCGAAGCATGATTTAACCCTCACTATCCCCGTTCATGATACTTAACGCTACTTACGAGGCTGGTGTTAACTCTGAACAATTACTTACTCTCGACAGAAAAGGTCCAGGTTCGGTGATCAGATATTTTCGTAGTATAGTCATCAACGGCGATGTGGGTTTACGCCACAAGTGCTGCAACAACCATCTACAACAGATGCTGTGCCCAATGATGATGAACCCAAATTATCATAATACTCTACAATCTTGTTATACGTAGTACACTGACAAACGCGTAGTAGTAGGCAGCGGGTGCTTTAATTGGTATCATAAGCAATGTGAAATGTATGTATGTTTTCTTCTGTTTGCTTCTGTCGATGATAATAACGGAGTACCATAACCAAAAGTTGTGGAAATACTCTATTAATACGCTGTTAGAAATTCGTCGGTGAAAACTGTCCAACACAACGAACATTACAATTTATAACGCTGAATTAAAACAAACTGGCCATTTTGATTATTACAAATTACACAAACACGCCAAAAAAGAAGCTTTCCTTTATAAAATTAGCAATAAATTTAAAGAGTCGGGAAGTTAGTTCCCGTCACTATTAATCTCCCGTTTGGCAACGTTACAATTCGTACGTCTCGACATGAAAAATGTACGGAACCCGGTTTATCTGCTGTGGCCGGGCCACTTAGTCGCTTAATGAACTCTGGCGGCCGCAGACCTGTCGTGGAGTAGATGTCGCAAGTGATTCCACCCACCAGGAAAAAGTTTGGTTAAAGGTCTAAAATGTGACCATATATTTCTAAAGTACAATTATATACAAGTACAAGTATATACAATAATAATATAAATAGGTACAACACCATAATAGTAGATTGTTTGACAAGGGGCTAAAGCAAGCCATTATGACACGAGGTAATTATTTGGACGAGCGAACGAAATGAGCGAGGCCAAATATATCTGAGTGTCATAATGGCTTGTAGCCCCGTGTTAAACACTCTGCTTTTCACTTCGAATGAAAAAATAAAAAACTTAAAAATTAAAATAATTTATTAAAAAAAAAATTGAAAGTACAATTTGAGCAATTTTTTATATTTAATGTTACAGCCTTTCCTGGTAAATTTATGTTGGCATTGGTGTTATTTTTATTGAAGATTAGCGCGTA
Source organism: Apotomis capreana (assembly GCA_947623375.1). Classification (NCBI taxonomy): domain Eukaryota; kingdom Metazoa; phylum Arthropoda; class Insecta; order Lepidoptera; family Tortricidae; genus Apotomis; species Apotomis capreana. The sequence continues at coordinate 15,721,593 of OX392522.1, read as the reverse complement.
TTTTTTTTTAAGTAGTAGCAGGTTTAGTCGCGGTGTGATCAGAAAAATATAAGAATGGAATAACATTTAATTTATTTTATCATTTAATATTCTTAGCCAAGATAAAATGTTTAAGATTAAATTATTTTCGTTGATTAGAAAACGTGCTAAAATAAAATTTCAGTCCGTGGGGTCCCAGTGCCCACAAACTACTAAATGAAATTAGTAAAAGGCTCATTGAGTCCACTGGCGGTCGAAAAGCTGGCAGCTTCCTCGCACAACGCATCAGCATTGCGATTCAGCGAGGAAATGCTGCCAGCGTCTTCGGGACTATGCCGCGGGGGCACAGTTTTGTAGATTTATTTTAGCACAATTTAATTTACTTTATTTTAGTTCTTTTGTTTTAATTTGAATTTAATTGTCCTAAATTTCAGTTAATATTCCAGTACATTGTAAACAAAAACTTTTTGGTTTATTTTTTTAATTGGGTCGATCTGATCAGGTTGCAGGTTGGTTTATTTTATTTGTAAATAGTATGTAGCTGGCCGGTAACAAGAGTTTTTTTTCAGTGTCATAGAAATTTGTATGGGATTATATGGTTTCATTTTAAACCCTAGGGGCTAAATGAACTATTTTGCGAACTTAAAACGACGTACTTTTTGAGCAGGAGAAGTGAAAAAAAACTTAAACTAGGTCGATGCAGAGTCAGCCACCGGTTAAGCTTGCACCATAGATTGGAGCAGATTTTTTTTTTTTTTCAAAATTTTCTCTTCGTCACGACCTAGCAAAATTTAATTTTTGCATTTTAAAACAAAAATTTCTAAAATCGGTTGAGAACTCGCTGAGATCTGCGCATTGTCACAAAGTCCATTCGAGTCGATCCATGGGAGCTTCGCTCGCTCCGCTCCAATTAAGTTGTAAATGAAATATTTACAAACTAAATCCTAAAAATAAATTAAATCAAACACAATTCCACGTCACGTCGTCCTGACGCGGACTTAGGTTCTGTGACAAAAGTATGAGTAGCATAAAACCTGAAAGTTTACAATAACATAGTCGGTTTTTTTATCCAACTTTTAACAACAAACGCCGATTATTTTCTTCGGTTTCGGCGACTGTGACACATTGAAATAAAACAATTTAAACGGATTATATCGCGTATATTAATTATTTGAGCCTCAATGAAGTTTCGGTAGCTTAACAAATACCGTTGACTGAGAAAAACATATTTTCTCTGTCAAAGGTTGACTGAGAAACATTGACGTATTAATTACATGGACACACAATCCGACGGAAAAAATGGCACCCTCCCAACTAATGCAAAATCACAAATCGCATTAGTTGGGCGATCAGTCTCGTTTAGACCATGACACGTGACGGGTCTCAAAAATGACTTAATTTTCAGTGAAAAATTGCAGAAATAACAGCTATAAAATGAAGAAAAAGGTCGGAATATTCTTTATTACGCAGATTCTATTGATTAATTAACGAGTCCTATGTAAAATCATAGCATAATTTAGATTAGAATTATTAACTTTGTCCCTACAAAATGCACCTCATCACAGAACAAAAATCTAAGGAGTCGCTATAGTTTTATATTTTATTAATTAATAAAGGAGTGCAATAAATAATTATCCTATTTTTTTTTATTAAAGATTCCCACGCGATCCTAAACAACGTGAAAAATTGAGGTCACGTTTAGTAAGAGACAGACGTCAAGAATAATTTCAGCCAAATAATTCGTCTCTCGTGTGTTCGTTCGGCATAATCATACATGTTTTTTTTTTATGTTTAATCAAAAGAAGCGTAAAAGTCTTTCACTCAACACAGCTTTAATATCTCAATAAAAACGTAAAAAAATGACAATGTATACAAAAGAAGCGTAAAATGGTTATGTAGTGTTTGTGGTAGTAGGTATCTATACATAAATAGATATACACTGTCTGAGGCGCACGTCACATAGGATGCTGCGTTTAGTTACACGCGAGCCGAGGGCGAGAGTGGACGCATGACATTGCTATGTGTGCGGCGGCGAGTGAGCCAGTGTTATGAACATATGCCTTTTACAGGCAGATCCTACAGGTTACATTAATAAATTAATAAAAAAATTGCTCTGTTGTCATTGTTTTATTTTGTCTCAGAGTCTAGACACTGTCAGTTTAAACCTTTGAACGCCAAGAACACCTAAAGACAATGTGTGCTGCCGTGCATACTACGCCACAGACTTTCACGCCACGCCATCAAACTTTAAGGGTTAAAAATGTTAATATTTTGCACTTGCCTTACTCTCATTTCACATACTAGAACCAGATGAGTTGAGAAATCATAATGTCATTATTACTGTTCCCTTCTAAGCAGTGTCGACACCCTTTTATGCAGTTGTTAAATAAAAACGTAACTTAATTTGTTATTAACAATTTACGAGTTTATTTAGTTCAAACAACAAATATATTTTAATACCTACATAAAATAATAATGAAAATATTTTTAATATGTAAAACTATTAAAATCTGCTCCGTTCGTGCCATGTTCCAAGTTTGACAAGAGACATGAGTCAGAATACGCTAAAAAATTTTAACAAAAAATAGAACCGACTTCAATAAAACTAAAAAGCCAAAAATAACCCGTTCAAGTACCGATTTCCTTTTGACTCACTCTTTGAAGTCGATCCCAAACCACTCAGTTATTATATTTATATTTTATAGTTTACGTGAGGTTTGGCCCCGACTTCAAAGAGTGAGTCAAAGGTAATCTGTACTTGAACGGGTTATTTTTGGCTTTTTAGTTTTATTGAAGTCGGTTCTATTTTTAGTTAAAATTTTTTTTTTTTTTGCTTTTTAGTGATTCTTTAAAACACTTATGGCAGGGTGATCAGGGAGGTCTTGAAGGCATGCATCTCGTTCGAATTATCTCCTAACTCCTAACCGTTGAGGAGTTGTACCTTCCATCATCAGCTCAGCATTGGAAGATGATGACTACCATATGCAAATACTTAAATAGTTTTATAAAAAAATATGTGAAAAATATTATAAGTGCCTATAAAATTTCAGGAATTCCTTCGATTCCTCATGGATCTCGTCATCCGATCTTCACCAAAATTTTATGGGACCAACCTTGAGATGTCTATTCATGAACCTGAAAAGAATTTTCCAAATCGACTCATAAATGACGGAGTTCTGAGGTAACAAACATAAAAAAAAAAAAAAAAAACATACAACCGAACTGAGAACCCCCTTCTTTTTTTGAAGTCGGTTAAAAAAGTTAATTTACACCAAAATTATTTGTGGTAATAAGTACGTAAGCCAATTTGACACTTAAACGTTTGAGTAAAGAGTTATTTTGTACGGAGTAATTATGTTGTTGTAAATTATAAATAAGCGTTATTGGCATCTACTTGAACATGACAGCAGTGCCACTTTTTTCGACAATTTTGTTCGGGTCTGTGGCTCTATTATAAATAATACCTCAATGCTGAGAAAACACAATTTTTCTCTGTCAAAGTTATATTTGTGCCAACCAAACGCCGATTGACTTTGGTATGGGTCTAATTATATCCATGGAAGAACGATAACGATTTGCCATGGCTTCGTTTTATGAAATAAAATATTCAGTGTAGGTAATAAAACTCATCAATCACAAAAACAAGTTTCGATGAAAATTTTACCTGCACAATAAAAAATGGTGTCTACCATGGCGCTATGTCGGTCTAACATGTCTGTGTATGGTCGTCGGTCGCCTGATCTTAGCTCGATTAGCGACGGCGCGGGATCAAAACTGCAGCCGAGTGAAGATTATGTAGAATTAAGTACCGTTTAACGTTTTACAGGGATACCATGGACTGGGACCGCGGAACTATCGAAAGCCCCACGACTAATGATTTACACACCCACTCACAAAATACTACGAGTATAATGTGTTGTTGTTACACGATATACCTATACATCATTTGTATCCAAATCACACGACCATTCTTCGACATAGCAAGTATTTATTTATAATTATATTAATTGATTCCATACCTGCTGTCGACAATGCACAGCCTCAAAATATAGGAATCAAATCTGGATTCCTAATTGATTGAATAAATCATACTTACAGTATTAGTGAAGCAATTGTAAATGCCGTGAAACGGAAAGTACCTAAAAGTTTTGGCTTATTGTTTTTGTTGGCTTATTGGGTCATGGTTGTTCCATCTATTTAAGTACATATATATTTATCTATATAAGTACGTATATCGTCGTCTAGTACCCATAACACAAGCCTTCTTGGGGTCTATATTGGAATCCATAATTTCCTTTGTCCTATTTGTAAATTCCATAATAACTGTGGTCATAATGATCTTTTGCCATAATAACGTTTATCCTAATGTAAATGCCATAATATTGATCATCCTAATATTGAATATCCTAATGATTATTTGCACTATTATCTTAAGTACTAATGATCAAGTGTCCTATCAGTTACATATCCTAATACTAGTCGCCATAATAATCATATGTCTTAATAGTTACTTATCCTAATTATTATCACGTGTCACACACACGTGTCATCATAATTCCGAATGTTTTAAAACTCCGAATATAAGTACTATGTCGATTTTTTATTTTTCCGATTTTTATAACCTAACCTATAGTTTTCGGGGTTCAGCAAATCTGACGCTCCGCTATACGTTGGTCACAATACAAACCTAACCTAACCTACAGTTTTCGGGGTTCAGCCAATAACCTAACCTATAGTTTTCGGGGTTCAGCAAGTCTAACGCTCCGCTCGCTCCGCTGTACGTGGTCACAATACAAACCTAACCTAACGTACAGTTTTCTGGGTTCAGCCAATAATCCAACCTTCAGTTTTCGGGGTTCAGCAAGTCTTTTGACGCTCCGCTCGCTCCGCTGTACGTGGTCACAATACAAACTTAACCTAACCTACAGTTTTCGGGGTTCAGCCAATAACGTAACCTATAGTTTTCGGGGTTCAGCAAGTCTGACGCTCCGCTCGCTTCGCTCGCTCCGCTATACGTCGACACAATACAAACCTAACCTAACCTACAGTTTTCGGGGATCAGCCAATAACCTAACCTATAGTTTTCGAGGTTCAGCAAGTCTGACGCTCCGCTCGCTTCGCTCGCTCCGCTACACGTGGTCACAATACAAACCTAACCTAACCTACAGTTTTCGGGGTTCAGCCAATAATCTAACCTATAGTTTTCGGGGTTCAGCAAGTCTGACGCTCCGCTCGCTTCGCTCGCTCCGCTATACGTGGTCACAATACAAACCTAACCTAACCTACAGTTTTCGGGGTTCAGCCAATAACCCAACCTACAGTTTTCGGGGTTTAGCCAATTCGATATTTGTCCAAGTCGGACCTGCCGTAAGGTGAAATAGGTAATGTAAGGAATCGTAAGACAAGTCGGACCTGCGCGGCTCGCTCGCTTCGCTCGCTCGTTAGGGTCATAGTTCAACCTAACACTCCTCCTCGCTTCGCTCGTCGTCGTACCTAACCTAACCCAAGTCTGACCTGCCTTAAAGTAGGATATTAGGCAATGTTATTATAGCTTATGATCATTATGGCAAGTAATCATCATGGCATTTGACTTTAGGACATGTGATTTATGGTTTTGTATATTATGACTCGTAAGTTTTATGTGTTAATAGATTAGTACAAAACATATTAGGTATTTAGAGCATTAGATAATGTAATATTATGGTATTTGATCATTAGGATGTAAGATCATTATGGCAAATAATCATTATGACAAATGATTGATATGTCAAAAGTGTTTAGGGTAAATGTGGTATGGCATTTGACTTTAGGACATACGATATTATGGATTGCGAAGGAGACCCGTAAGTTTTATGTGTTAATAGATTAGTACAAAACATATTAGGTATTTAGAGCATTAGGTAATGTAATATTATGGTATATGATCATTAGGATGTAAGATCATTATGGCAAATAATCATTATGACAAATGATTGATATGTCAAAAGTGTTTAGGGTAAATGTGGTATGGCATTTGACTTTAGGACATACGATATTATGGATTGCGAAGGAGACCCGCCTTCTTGAGCTTAATTTGGGACTAGATCGATATGTGTGAGGTTGTCCGATATTTCTTTTATTTGGGTCATACTACACAGTTCAAAAAACAAAAGTCGTCCCTCCTGTGGTCAAAAGTTAAGAGCTTGTATGTATCCAGGTTATATTGCTATTACATCGGATTATAGACGAGGGACGTTCTTTATTCTCATATGAGTTTAATCAGAAAATACGGCCCTGGAATCCTTCAATTCGCTTATGTCCACAGGAAAGACTTGAACCTAAATCTGTGTATGACCCATTCATTTATTTTTTGTAATTTTTACCTACACTGTAACAACCCGTTTAATGTGTTTCGTATAGTTTACTTCTGAACGGCCAGCGGAATTAACTTATTGCACGAGTTGCTTTACTCACGGCCACCGGTGAATTATAACATAAGCATAACCTGCCCATCCTCATTTGCACAACAGTCGGGTAAGCGGCACGCGGAACAACGTAAGGCGATTATCGCGCGTTAAGCCGGCACGGCGAGCACTCGCCTCGTTACCGCCCGCCGAGCGACACCGTCAGCTCACATCGAGTACACATACACAACCATAAAATAGTTCATTATAATAACCTGTGATAATTATTTTAAGCTTTGATTATGTACCTCTACTAGATGTTGAGTATCCAAACTATTTTCTATCACAATAACTAACAATAAGATTTAGTATAGATAATGCTTAGCCATTGACTTTATATCTATACCATTTACAAAAATAACGTTTGTTCATGTACAAGCAGTATCATCTCCGGCTGTCAGAATCAGAATGGCTGCCGCCGCGTTGGAAAGCTGTTTTTTGGTTTTCCACAGTCCATCAAAAAGTGTATTTAATCCATCCGTCGACGCCAAGCTACCCTTTCGTTTTATAATATCAATCCCACGGGTTTGCTGAAATACTAAATGTAAAATGTATATTTATACAAATGGGCGCACGACCTTGGACTTGCGATTAATTACACCAAAACAAAGCTAATGCACATACACTCACCTTATAAAAAAACGGATATCGTGCCCGAGATCGTGGCCCACGAGCACAGTTGCTTGCATTCACCTAGCGCGAGTTGCGACTGTGATCACTTGGATATTGTCAAAGAACATACATACCTTGGATTAATAATAGACCACAAATTTAACTGGGGTCCGCATGTTGATTATGTATGTGCCAAACTCAGATCCGTACTATCAAAATTGACTGTGCTTAAGTACAAAGTTCCTTACAGTACCCTAAGGCTACTATATATGTCAATGGCCGACTCTGTCATAAGCTACGGCTTAACGAGTTACGGACGAACCTTCAAAACATATCTAAACAACATATATAATCTTCAGATACGTTTGTTAAAAACTATTGTTCCCACAAAGATCAAATATCAATTTAGAAATAACTATGAAGATCTATTTGATTATTGTAGAGTTATGACCGTATTTGAAAAGACCGACCTAGCAATTGTAATTCAATATAGCAAAAACATCACAAACCTAAAGAAAAGAACAAGACCAAATAACTTACGAAATTTGTCAAACATGCTAACTTTTGATATACCAAAAAGGACTAACGAATACGGTCAGAGAACTTGGATGTGTATTCTCCCGCGTATATTAAATAGGTTTTCAACTGAGTTATTAACTGATATTGAAAATAAAACTAGTAACCAAACAAAGCGCATTGTTAAGAGATATATATTAAAAAACAGGACAGTGTTACCCTCCCACAATGTTGAAACTGTGTCATAATAATCAAGTGCAATTATAAGCTCCTTAACTAAAAATCTTTAATATTTAAGATTGTAAGTTAAGTTTTTTTATGTATTTTTTACTAAGAATTTTCTATGAAATAAACAGCTAAAAAGCTAAAAAATTTAAAATTTATACGTAGCGCCCCTGTTAGGCACTCTAACTTTAATACTCAGCTTAGCTGTCGCAAATTGTCTCTTAATAGATCACTTCGCTCCAGAACGTAATACATTGCCAGAAAACCAACAACGGCGATATTTTTGAACAAAATCCGAACAAAAAATAAAGCGAGCGTAGCAATAAAATGGCGTAAACCCGATGGCATTAATTTCTTTATTTGCACTGAGCCGGTAAACACGAAAAGTGGTTCATAAAAGAATTATGTGTTTGCACGTTACCTGCGGACCAGCGTTAAGGTGCTATCGTCTATGCTTACTTGTAAAACAATAACGGAATATCATATTTAATGATGCATTGCATTTTTATAATTTAGCAATATTTTGGCTTAATCGCGGCTATATAACGTTATATAAAATCTGGCTACGACCTGCATTAAATGATTGACAAGTTTGAATTCGAGTGAATACCGAGACTTCAAATTGGTAATACAAAAGTAATGATTTGCATACATCATCTCTCTAATGTAAACCTTTACGCTAAGTCTCATGCATCTAAAATAAACAAAAGTAGCTTATTTTGTAAGTTTTAAACTATTACATTAAGGAAATAAATGATCCCACCAAAACATTTCATGTAAAATTGGCGGCCAAGACTCACATGCTCATAACGCTTTCGCTGTAAAAAGTTATCAGATCCCAGGAAAAGCCAAGCCCCTAAGCCCTGACTTTACTAACCCTACACCTTGGTTTCAAAAGTATGGCACGGCTGTTTCATAGGTTACCGTAAATATAAACCGTAATGCGCCAGATGGTCCGTTGGACTTATTTACAGTACTATGAAACGGCCAAGCCATACTTTTGAAACCAAGGTGTAGGGTTAGTAAAGTCAGGGCTTAGGGGCTTGGCTTTTCCTGGGATCTGATAACTTTTTACAGCGAAAGCGTTATGAGCATGTGAGTCTTGGCCGCCAATTTTACATGAAAATGTTTTGGTGGGATCTCATTTCTTTTTGTAAGGTGCGCTAGTTTTTTTTTTGGGCTGTAGGTGGGTTTAAAAATGAGACGAAATGGTTCGAGAAAAGGTAGGTAGAGCCCCGCCTCTTTTTTGTTCGTCTTGGTGGGGGCACTACCGTGCCCCCAGATTTAAAATACGAAGTCAAAGTATAGATACAGAAGTAGTAATAATTGTGTATTTAAGAAATACTTACGTTTAGCCCCATATATAATAAATTTGTATCCCCTATTATGGGAACCCCATACAAACTTCCATCCCCTTATTTAAAGGGTGGGAGGGTGATTTTCTAAAAATCCCAGAACATTATGTGTTTTATTTATAACTAGGAGTCCCTATATAAATTTTCAGACCTCTAGTATCAAAATTTGCAGAAGTCTCATACAAACTTCCATCCCCTAGGTTAAGGGGTTGGGGGGTAAAAGTTCCAAGTTTAAGAATTATTTTGTTGTTTGTGTACTAATACTAGCTTACATACCGAATTTCAGCTTTGTAGGTGATCGGGAAGTACCCCAGAGGTTTTGATACGTCAGTGTATAAGTGAGTGGCAAAATCGGCGTATTTTAGATACCAATAACACCTAAAATATAAAACCTAGATCAGTGAAATTAAGTACATTTTATATGTTCCCTAACTGCATCTTAACCTGTGAATTTGGGCGCTCTGGTGTTAACTGGGACGAAACTATGAGGGTTTGAAAATGAGACGAAACGGTTCGAGAAAAGGTAGGTAGTGCCTCGCCTCTGTTTTGTTCGTCTTGGCGGGGGCACTACCGTGCCCCCAGATTCTTATTCTTATTCTTAATGCGGTAACCCTACCACTAATGATTTAAAACAAAGAGGTTTAAAGTAGGTACTTCAAATCAACACTTTCCTCTTTGGTCTGACATAGCATTTATGAAGTATGTTTACTAATACGAGATTACTACTCTATTTCTACTATTTTCTAAATCAAGTAGATAGATCTACTGCTTTATCAGTAGATATGGCATCACTGCAGTGGTTAGGTTAGGTTAGGTTAGGTTAGTAGTCAAACAAAATAAGCTCTCCCGTTATTTTTAAACAAATGCCTCGTCTTTACCCCTGCACCTACACTATTAACATTCAAAGAATGGATATGTTATCTTTTTATTTTACATCGCGAAGTAGGTACCGCTTTTTACTATATTATATTAGATACTAAAAATAGTATATGTCACATCCCCAGCCCGTAAAAAATCGTGTTGTAGATAAAACAATATATATAACAAACTTCCGGATTAATTATTAACAGCCGACAACACGGCGCTTAAATAAAAATATTTGTTCATTTAATAAAGTTTATTCAGAAAACGGCCTCTTAACCTCCCGGTTATCCTTCGGCGATAAATCAGCGCTAAAGACGAACAAACACAATTAAACGTAAGCCGATTGTATTAAACGTTTCGGGGACGGTTTTGAGTCTTTATAGGTAATGTAGGCGCACACGCAGCTTGAGCGGCACACCTGAGCACGCCAAATCTCGAATTATAACATTATAACAATCGTTACAATTAAAATTGTGTTATATTTATCTCGACGTTACCTAATACAACTACTACTAAAAAACTATACATTTGTTTTCCAGGTGGCCCTATTATTTCGGAATAATGCTATACAAACCAAGTACATCGCATGAAATCTCTTGCATTAAGTGCGTCACGTGTGGCTGGGGTGGTAAAGATGGGTAGGGTCAAAGCTCAAACTCATGCTGCTTTAGATTGCATAGATATTATTATTTGTTAATGATCTTTGTGTCAATATTGAAATACTTACTAGTCGTCGTAAGAGTCGGTTCCTAATTTAATACACCGATAGTTAGTGTGTTAATAATTATTGGCTTCATTAGTAACACCATATTAGAAACATAAAAGGAGCTTCTGATCGCGGCGCATCTTTCGGTCGACGTCTAACTTCCAAATTTATCTAAACTCCGTCGATTTCCGGACCACATGGACCCCGGTCTGGTCCGGTCCGTTGTAAAATAAACCCTGTTTATTTGTTTCCCCGCCATAAATCCCGAGGATGCCCAGATCGGTGCAGCCGGAAATCGAACCCGTTTCCTCGCCCGAGCCTGCTACTAAATAAATTGCTTACTGGCAACCGCACAAAAGTGTTTAGTTAATGTTATCCTATTGAATATTTATGAAGGCATAGGCGGGATCTGAAAATTGAGATCTATTGAGGAACATTATGTGCGATATGGCACACGTTCAGGACTGGTTGCCTGATATGATGGCCTTACTGTACAAGTTGCACCGGTCTCGAAGGGATAGAATGAAATACCGAGATTGATGACAATGCAACGTATGTTTATTCTTGGACTATATGTAACCACACATATCGACAACATAACAATAATTATTTGCAGTACTTATAAATTTTAAGGGAAACAAACGTTCGCGTGATTCACAATTGACGCTCTACAGTACAGTGCCATCTATCAGGCAATTGAGACATCTAACTACTGAATAACAACTTAAACATACCGCCCACCAAGGACAACATGTCCTTCATCGTAGCCGCCCACCATGGAACGACTCACATTACCGTAAAACATTGAAAACTTGAATTAATATATAACAAACTAAGAAAAATAAACCATTATAACTTCATTAAAACAAAAAACACTTAAAATCATTTGAAATTTGACTAATCCGTCACTGGCAAAACACAAAGTTTTGACGTCGGGCGTTTAATCAAAATTCAAAATTCAAAATTCAAAATTCTTTATTGCATGTCACATTACAAATATAGTTGGAATTAAAAATAAATAGGTCTACATGTGACGCCCTGCAAAGGGCACAGCAATGTCAGAGGGCTAGAAGTAGTTAATTTAATTACAATAATTTTATTCTATTCTTTAAATATCATACTAAATTCATAAATTATTACTACGCATTAATTTCAATTCTGATTATTCATGTTATTTACTTATTACTAAGCATAATATGTATATATTCATACTCACATACTAACATGGTTAAAAAATTCATTTACATTATAAAAACAAGCATTAACTAAATACAATTTCAATTGTTTTTGGAACAATCTAGGGTCCTCTAGATCTTTTATAGAGTTTGGAAGGTGATTATAAATTTTGATAGTCATATAATGGGGGCCACGCGTAATAAGTTTTAATTTTGAGAAGGGCATTTGGAGTTTATTTACTAATCAACGTATTCTTACATCTTAAAGTTACAACTCTAGTTAACAAGTCTGAGCCAGGATGTTTTTGAATAATCTTGCCGAAAAGCCACTTAGACGGAGGCATGTCATCTTCTTTCACCAGAACGATATCTCCTACCTTAGGTTCTGAGACTTGATGAGCCCACTTATATCGGTGCAAATAATAAGTCAAATACTCATTGGACCATCGACGCCAAAAATTTTGCAACATGCGCTGTGTCAACTGCCATCGCTTTAAAGTGCTCAAAGTTGAGTGTTCATAATTTACTTCTGGAACCGTGATTATGGGCTCCCCTATTAAAAAATGCCCGGGTGTTAAAGGCGTTGGCTCATTTGGATCATTGTGCATGACTGATATAGGTCGCGAATTCAGACAGGCCTCTATTTGAGTAAGTAATGTCGACATCTCTTCATAGGTCAATGTCGAGTCACCAATTACTCTTTTGATGTGGTATTTGGTAGATTTTATCCCTGCTTCCCATAAACCACCAAAATTGGGACTTTTCGGAGGTATAAAATGCCAAGACGTTCCTTGAGACGCTAGTCCTTCTGCTACCTCTTGGATCATGCTTGATTTTTCAGCATCAAACAATTCCTTTAATTCTTTGGCAGCCCCCACAAAGTTTGTCCCATTATCACTAAAGATCTCTACACAGCGGCCACGTCGGCCTACAAATCGCTTGAAAGCTTCCAGAAATCCACGAGAAGTCAAATTACTGACTACTTCTAAATGTATGGCTTTTGTAACCAAACAAATAAACAGACACACGTACCCTTTATAAGAATGATGTCCACTGCCCTTTGATGTCCTTAGACTGATGGGCCCTGCGTAGTCAACTCCACAGCGTATAAATGCTCTATCCGGGGTAACTCTGGCCGGCGGTAAGGCTCCCATCAGTTGAGTCTGATTCTTGGCTCTATTTCTTATGCAAGGGACACATTTTCGAATGTGCTGTTTTACCAGATCTTTTACTCTCACTATCCAATATGCTGATCTGAGATAATTTAACATTGTTTGCCGTCCTCCATGTAAAGTTTTGACATGAGCATCGGCAACTATCAACCTGGACAGATGAGAATTATACGGTAGGATAATAGGGTGTTTTACGTTTTCTGACTCTGACGAATTTTCTAGTCGACCACCAACACGCAGTACTCCGTTTTCTAAAAAGGGAGTCAGAGAACGTATCTTCGATGTCTTCAATTTGATGTGTCCGTATCCGTTGATATCTGTTATTTCTATTTTGAACTCAGCATTTTGACATATTTTAATGCAGTTTGTCATTGCCTCATCTAATTCCCATTTTTGTAGATATTTGGTATGATCTCGGTTTTCAAGAGAAACACGTTTATTTAAAAACCGTCTGCAATAAGCAACAACACGAATAAGTTTGATTAGTGACGAATATTTATTCCAAAAAGGCTCCTCCGTGACTCCTAGAAGAACTCTTGTTGATTTTTCCATATCAGTTTCATTGTTTTTAGGTTTTTTGTACTCAATTACTTGTTCGTATAAAAATGTTGGACCAAATTTCCAAAGATTCTGATTTAACAACTCTGCCGGCCGTATTCCTCTAGACGCACAATCTGCGGGATTCTCTTTGGTAGAGACGTGTGACCATTCTGACGAATCCATAGTTGTTAAGATCTCTGAGACCCTATTGGCTACGAAGGTTTTCCAATTACTCGGATGTTTATTGATCCAAGCAAGAACTACTGTGGAATCCGTCCATGCTCTTACATTGTGTTTGGGTATGTTCATCACTTCTGCAACTTCCATGAGCAACTTAGTCAGAAGAACTGCCCCGCAGAGTTCTAACCTTGGAATGGAGATTTGCTTGACGGGCGCAAGTCTTGTTTTGGCTGCCACTAATGACACACAAATGTCCCCTGATGCGTTAATTACCCGAAGATAAACAACAGCAGAGTAAGCAGCACTTGAGGCATCACTGAACCCGTGCAACTCTACCAATGTGTCACTTGAATTGGTATGCAGCCATCTGGGTATTCTGAAATCCTGCAGATGAATCAATTGTTCACGGTAAGTTAGCCAATCGTGTAATATATCAGCTGGTGGCTCCTCATCCCATCCAACACCCGATATCCATAATCGCTGAATGAACATCTTTGCTTTTATGACACATGGCGCTAACCATCCCAATGGATCGAATAAACGTGAAACATCCGAAATTATTTTTCTTTTTGTTGCAGGTGGCGACAGCGGCGGCAATTTCACCGAATATTGAAATTGGTCTTGATCTTTGTTCCAGGTAAGTCCCAAAATTTTTATTATGCTATCTGTTTTAAGCTCAAGATTCTTTGTTTCCTTTACAATCTCATTGTTCTCTTTTTCTTGTATTTGTTGAGAAAGCTCGTATTTATTGCTAGACCATTTTTGCATAATAAATCCTCCCTTACTTAAAAGTTCTTTCATTTCTGTATAAAGCTGCCATACTTCATCACTCGTTTGTCCTCCAGTCATTAAATCGTCCATGTAGAACTCCATGCCAACTTTACTCGCTGCTAACGGAAATTCATTCTTATGATCGAGAGCAACTTGATTTAATGCCTTGACAGCTAAATACGGAGCCGAAGATGTGCCGAATGTTACGGTTAGTAGTTTATAATCTTGAATTTTATTTTCAGGTTCTTCTCTCCAGACAATACGTTGAAAATCCGTGTCTTCTTCTGTGACCTTAACCATCCTATACATCTTTACAATGTCACCGATCAAGCAAACTGGATATTTTCTCCAGTTCATTATAATATGACGCAAATCTGGTTGCAGTCTTTGTCCGACCATGAGAATATCATTCAAGGATACACCCTCCTCATTTTTACAGGACGCATCGAAAACCACCCTGACCTTCGTTGTAGTTCTCTCTTCGCGAACAACAGCATGATGCGGTAAGTAGATCGCTTCCCTCCTTTTATGATCAATGTCTTTTACCGGTGCCATATGTCCTAGCTGTACATATTCTTTTAAAACTTCCGTATATTTAGCCTTAAGGTTTATATCTTTTTTAAACTTTCTTTCCAGCGACAGTAATCTTTTCACAGCTATATCACGTGAATCTCCAATACATTCTGGATGGTGTTCACGGAACGGCAGCTTCACCACATATCTGCCATCTTCGTCTCTAACTGTCGTGGATGCAAAAAGATCTTCGCACCTTTGTTCTTCTACAGTGAACTGTTTGGACTTAGTTGAAGGTTCAGCTTCTATTTCCCAGAAACGCTTTAGCATTTCGTCCTCACTCACTTGTGTATGTAATACAGTTACATTTTCATTGACACTTGCAGAACCCACTGGACCAGACAGGATCCAACCGAGCGTAGTGCATTGTGCGACTAAACTACCTATTGGACCCCTCAGCACTCCATCTTTTAGAATTTGGCAGTAAACTTCTGCGCCCAACAACACATCAATTTTGTTGGGTGAGCTATAAGTTGGATCGGCCAACGTGAGCTGTTTTAATTCCAACCATTCTGGAATTGCTACTTTCTTACCAGGAAGATTAGTAGTGATCTTGTTCAAAACATATGCGTTCAAAATCATATTGAACGTTGGATCAGTCAGCGATTGAACCTTCAATTGTACCATATATTTAGAACCTACACAGGTCTGATCGCCGCCTAATCCTGATATTGTTCCTTTTGTGTGAATTTTCTTTATCCCTAAAGCTTGCACCGCAGCCTCAGTAATAAATGAGGCTTGGGAGCCTTGATCTAAGAGCCCTCGAATAACTTGATAGTCTCCTGTTTTAGATTCAACCTTTACAAGAGCTGTGGCCAACAAAATCTCTTCCTTTACCGTCCCCTTCGTAAAACAGCTGACTATCGGTGTGATCTCTGATTGCTCTACTTGTGTTTGGTCTGTAACGATATGTGTGACTTCCCCCGAGACACTCTCACCTGTTTGAACTACGATCCTCCGGTTAGCAGGTGGAGTTGAGACTTCATTCTGATGAAGTAAAGAATGATGTCGCCTTTTACAAATTCGACAGCTAGTGGCCTTTTGACAAAATCGAACAGAATGGTTACTCCCTAAACAATTGTAGCACATGCGATTATTTGTCACAAATTCGTGCCTTTTAGCAAAATTCTCACTTGCGAACTTCTTACAAAAGCATAACTTGTGAGGTTCAGTACAGAATTCGCACGCTATGGTCGGTACGTTGGCAACATGGAGCACATTTGGTTTACCTGAACTACCGGCAGTCGCTTTCACGTAAGCACTAGGAAATTTATTATTATATCTGGGTTCAATAAACTCTAAGGCTCTGTATCGGCTGGTTAAAAACTTTAAATTGCTCAAATGTAGGCAAGCTATCCGATACTGAGTTTGCCGCAACATTAAATTCCCACTGCTTACGCGATTCTGGATCTAACTTTAACGCCAACAGATGAATTACAATGATGTCCCATGAAGAGACATCGATGCCTAAATTAGACAGTCAGTTGACGTATCCATCAGATCCTTCAGAAATCCAGGAGACTCAGTGCTTGCACTCTTTTGACTTAACAAACGTTTTAATATACAGTGAGATAAATATTTCTTATTATTGTAACGTTGTTCTAATTGACTCCAGCACCGAGTGTAATTGGAATCCGACACAGGTATATTACGTAGCAACTGCTCGGCCTCACCAGTCAAATAACTTTTGAGATATTGCAGCTTTTGCACATTATCTAATGAGCTATTATTATGGATCATAGACGTAAAGAGATCTCTAAATGTCGTCCACTCCTGGTATTTCCCAGAAAAACTAGGAATACAGATTTTCGGTAGCTTTACTAGACTCGATTTCGCTTGCTTATACTCCTCATTGCCCTTTGACGGACTAGCCATAACACCAGTGAACTGCGCTAACTTAGCCTTTAATTCGCACTTGTGATCTGTATATTCTTCCTCTGTTTTGTCATAAATTTCCTCTGTTATATACGATTTTGTTTTTAACACTGTTCGATCGCTTGTTTTCATTATTTCCTTGTGTCCCTGTCTAAATTCCAACCAAAGTTGATCTAAAGCTTCCAACCTACTTTCAATATAATGTTGATTAACACGTTCCTTCGGAGATTTTTTAAAATTACTATGTGCTTTAAAGATGCGACAGGAAAGGTCATCTTGATAATTTAGTATAGTTTCCATTTTGTTATTATTGAAAGTATCTCGGACCAACTGGAAATATTTAACTAACTTTTTAAACAGTGACACAATCCAACACTTAGATGCAACGCGATAAAAAAACCCAAAAAAATTACAAGTGTTTGACACAGTATGACAATCCAGCACTTAGAAAACACAAGATCACAATGCTGAAAATTTTACAAGTGTTTGACAGATCAGCACTTAGAAAAAACACGAACAAAATGCTGAAAATATTCTAAGTCTTTAGAACTTTGTCACTCTAACTGAAATCGGGCATGGATTCCCCGTTCCAACCGTTTTTTTTTGTAATTATTCTAAGTTCTATCTAAACTAAATTTTATAAGTTAATTAAGTACTGAATTTAAAGTCTAATTTCGAACAAGTAATATTTTTCTTCTCTTGATGAAACCGATGACGAAATTTTCTAAGTCCATGTAAACAAAGCCGAAAATGTTCAAAGTAATTAATATGTTCACTAGGTCGAAACTCGCGTTTAAAATAAATTTAAAGTACTCACGGTTCACACTTGACTCACTCACGTATTAACCACTCTCCAAATACTTGTGACGTCACACTCCGTTGAACTTCGTTACTGCCGCTTACAGAGGGCGCTAGTTGTACCACTAACTCCTGTCTCGTCTCTTGATGCCGCTAGTGGTACCGCTGCTTGCATTCAAATTCTTCTCGTCGTAGGAAGTTTCCGGCTTCTCGCTACTAGATGGCGCTGGTAGTAGCCACTTTTGCCTGAAAATTCCCGGCGACCTTTGCCTCAGCGCTCCCCTGAGACGTGCGGGCGAAGTGTGATAACCACACTGAACTTTTCAAATTTACCAAAAAAGCCACGGTAGGGCTAATCCGGTTCGAAGGACCATGTACAAGTTGCACCGGTCTCGAAGGGATAGAATGAAACACCGAGATTGATGACAATGCAACGTATGTTTATTCTTGGACTATATGTAACCACACATATCGACAACATAACAATAATTATTTGCAGTACTTATAAATTTTAAGGGAAACAAACGTTCGCGTGATTCACAATTGACGCTCTACAGTACAGTGCCATCTATCAGGCAATTGAGACATCTAACTACTGAATAACAACTTAAACACTTACGATAACCCTAAAACGTGTAGTCAGACACCAACGCTTAGGACTCTTGTTCATAAATTGTGTGCGACACTTATCAAAATATTCGCTGTCACATCTTTGCCTTCGTTTTGTTATGTCAAGTGCCTATTTGCTTGACACACGTAGTACCGTTAATAGTTACAAGAGAGACGAACGGAAGCGTGACGATATGTGCGATGTAAATTTCTTTCCAGCTCTTTCCCTTTTATCGAGTGACGGACGGAACATTTATACCTACCTATTATGTCACTTGGCAACCGGTGTGTATAAGTGGCGTACTTTAAAATATACAAAAAACTGAAAACTACGTGAAAATCGTCCAGTACAATCAAGTGGGCACAGGCCCTCTACCGTGCGTGGCGTAAGGGATATGAATTTACAATATTTACGTTTATTGGAGATGCAGTCAATTTTAATGATACTTTATTTGCTGAATATACAAAGGTTTTGTAAGTTCATAGAGATGGAAATTGTAAAATACGTATAAATTAAATGTATACACCTACATATTATATATATAGAGAGAGTTTAATTTTGATAGTTCTATGAGAACGGTGCGTTAAATAATCGTGTAAATAGATTTTTTAGACATGATAGAACTGGCCCTCATTGCAAGTGAGTCTGACTTTGTGTTGGAATACAAACCCACTAACGGGAATAATTCCGCGCCACATTAATGATGAGCATTAGCTATTAAGCCCTCGCTGTTTAAGAAAACGGTGCCTTACATAATGGCCCTCTTGATATAGTAGAGGATGCTACATAGACAAGGTAGGTACCACATTGTTATCCCCAGTGGCTTCATCACATTTAACTACACGACAAATATAATAAAATTTAGATCTTTGCTAATCAAGTGTTTTGGCTACATAATAATAAAATTAAAAATATCGCCCGCGCCTTTCATTAAACTGCACTGTAAAGATTGGTATCATGAATTTAACGTCTATCAGAAGAGAAAATAATTATTATTGTACTCGTCTAAATAAGAAGGAATATTTCATACCGGTTACTTCGATTAGAATACATCGTTAAAGTTGACATACTCGTATTGTCGAATCTCGGACACATATGTCAATAGAAAGTCCAATTTACTTTCACGTTACTGGTTACCTTTGGTGTACTGCCGTTTGGCAAATAATGTTTCCCAAATATGACTTCCCAAATAACTTATCGCAACAGTTTTATTTCCCAAATGCATCTCTAGCAAAGTTACATTTCCCATTGTATTCATTTGGTCAAATCATCTTTTCCCAAAATTTCACTTTGTCAAGATTTTATTTGGGTGCGTCCCACGAGATATAACTACATATTTAATATATAATTTCATATTAATAACGTTCACAAGATATAATAAACTTTTGCTATAACATCAAAATCAATATTTTTATTAGGAATAACGGTCAATTAGCATAATACTCATGTTGTAGAATGATTTTTTATATAACACTCAAATACTCTAAATTCAGTTGATATAACATACATAACGTATATTGATCATAGTATATACTTTCTTTTAGTATAATGATTAGAAAATATAATAGCGTATGATATACTAAATAGGTTATAACTGCTACCCCTATGCCCCTAAAATGGAACATGAGGGTCAAAAACCGAAAACTATAGGTTAGGTTAGGTTCGTTTTATGACCATAGATAGCGGAGCGAGCAAAGCGAGCGGAGCGTCAAAATGCTTGCTTGTATGGAGGTATATTAAAATTTTACAGCGAACTTGCATACGTATGTTCACAATTGATAATGGCAGATGAAATTCTGGCAAATACGAGTATACCGTTTGGAAGAACTGCGGCAAAATGGAATATGGGTCAAAAACCGAAAACTGTAGGTTAGATTAGGTTTGTTTTATGACCATGGATAGCGGAGCGAGCGAAGCGAGCGGAGCGTCAAAATTCTTGTTTGCATGGAGGTATATTAAAATTTTACAGCGAACTTGCATACGTATGTTCACAATTGATAATGGCAGATGAAATTATGGCAAATACGAGTATACCGTTTGGAAGAACTGCGACAAAATGGAATATGGGTCAAAAACCGAAAACCGTAGGTTAGGTTAGGTTTGTTTTATGGCCATGGATAGCGGAGCGAGCGAAGCGAGCGGAGCGTCAAAATTCTTGTTTGCATGGAGGTAATTAAAATTTTACAGCGAACTATTGCATACGTATGTTCACAATTCATAATGGCAGATGAAATTCTGGCAAATACGAGTATACCGTTTGGAAGAACTGCGACAAAATGGACCGAAAACTGTAGGTTAGGTTAGGTTTGTTTTATGACCATGGATAGCGGAGCGTCAAAATTCTTGTTTGCATGGAGGTATATTAAAATTTTACAGCGAACTATTGCATAAGTATATGTGAAGGCGGTTATTCTATACGAGCATTATGCATTTTGGTGTTAGATGTATTGAGTAATATACATTATACATCTGAGATATTATGAACTGTATACGTTATGATCGTTATATACAATGATATTATACTTAAATAACGTTATACTGAACAAAAATAGATATTTTGATGTTATATCTAACGTTCGGTATACACCTTGAACGGTATACAAAACAAGCTTATACAATATATTGCTTATTACTTATATAAATTATTTCAAATGGCGTCTTCAACTATGAAATGTGCAGGTTGCCTGAACATTGCTATGAATGGAACACTGCGATGCTATTTATGCTTAAATCTTTACGATCTAGATTGCGCCAATATCTCCGAGGAGCTATATGACAGCATGTTAAAGAGTGGCCAGGGACACACGTGGAAATGTCCGGAATGTGTATGTAAGCAGACGAAATTAAATAACACCAATACGCCGGTGCGAGAGGCTGCTTTGAACCACGGTATTATTCATGCGATACTGGATGAGTCGATGGATACTAGCTGCTTGGATCAATCTATAAACCAACCAGCACACCAAAACGTCACGGTTCGACGCCAACAGCCGGATCCTAATAGCTCAGCTGATTCTATTTGCCTGGAAAATATTCGTGTGCTAGTCAGAGAGGAACTTCAGTACTGTCTGAACGAGCGCCTATCAAATGTAATTAGCAACGCAATCGCAAGCCAAATTGCTCCGTTAGTTCAGACAGTTGCGCAGCTGAATGCGAGAGTAACTGCCTTGGAAGACAGGTTAAACTGTATATCGGCCCATCATAAGCAGAATGTACCAGAGGTGACGTACTCTTCTATCGTTGAAGGAGGGCAAAATCAGACCCCAGCAAATCCCAGGTCGATTAGAGAGTCCGGGGTAGTCACGTCTGAAAACAGCGAGATACGGTCAATGGATCACAAACAGGCAGAGCCAGCTCTAGGTAAAAAGGACTTTATTGTTACTCAAGAACGCCCACGCAGCAGAAAACTAGAGGTTAAACGAGGCACAGCTGCTCCTGGTACTACATGCGCCCTGGAAGCATCAGAGAAGCAGCGACTTATTCACCTGTTCTATGTTAAGTCGGGTACCACGGATGAACAGGTGCGCACTCATCTAACTGCTATATGCAAGAGGGACGTTTGCACCGTGGAGACGCTAAGAGCGAAAGGGAATTATGCGTCATTTAAGTTGAGTGTCCCAGTGAAGTTTGCAGACAATGTGTTGGACCCCGCAAACTGGGCCGAAGATATTTGCATAAAGCCCTGGAAGCAAAACTTTCGAAGCTTTCACAACAAAAGTAGCAACAAAGAGTAAATCGAACTATACATTAAGTGCGTACTACCAAAATGTTAGAGGACTGCGTAGTAAGTTACTGGAATGGAGGACTAACTTAACCCTGGCATCGGACGATTTGCACTTAATAGCGGCAACGGAAACTTATCTTAACGAATCAGTGGAGGACGCGGAGCTGTGCGTTCGAGAGTGGAAGGTGTTGCGGCGCGACCGCGCGGACGGGCGGGACGGCGGCGGCGTGCTGCTGGCGGCACGCCCACCAGTTCTCCTGGAGCGTATGACCCAATATGAAACACCATATGGAGAGGATCTATGGGCACGCTTCCAAGTTGATGGCCAGTATATTTATGTGTGCGTTGTCTATATACCGCCGAATGTTGATGACATTGTCTATTCGAATTGGTTTGAAAGTGTTGAAATTGTCAGTGAAAAAGTGTGTAGAATGAAAATGTTAATTTTAGGTGATTTAAACTATCATAGTGCTAGTAGTAATACACTTGTACTTTATGATTATTTTTTATGTAAATGCGATTTGAGCCAATATAATAAGGTACTAAACAAAAATGAGAGAATCCTAGATGCGGTACTTACGAGTCCAGAGTTGATCGATGGAGTGCGGGTTCGAGGAGCGGAACCAGGAGACGAACTGTCAGTTATCGATGGGCATCACCCGCCTTTATTCATCGATTTTGAGTACAACCTACATAAAACAGCTACCGTTGTGGCACCATCAAATGCCCAGTCGGATCGAGACTGGGATTTCAAAAAAGGGGACTATGAGATGTTGTATAACAGAGTACAAAATATGGATTGGGATGAATTAAAAAACGTGTTGGAACCAGATAAAGCGGTAGAAATATTTTATACAAGTATGTACAATGTTTTTAACACCTGCATTCCAAAAAAAACCCGAAGAAATGTGCCTGTTAGAGTTTATCCAGTTTATTATACTAAGCAAATAATTTCAGATCTAAAGCATAAATCAGAACTACATCGTTTATGGAAAAAAAGTAGGGACAGTAAATTAGGGGACGAATTTAAACATATGCGGACAAAATTAAAAAAAGATATAAAAAATGCCTTTGATGACTACGTAAAAGACGTGTCCAATCGTTTATGTTGTCATCCGGCTAAATTTTGGGAGTACGTCAACAGCCTAAGATGCCGGGGAGGGATAGAGACTAAGATGAATTACGGCGATAAAGAATGCCATGGAGTGGATATGGCGGCTGCTTTTGCGGAGCATTTTCAGTCGGTGTTTCTGTCCGATGTCCCGCAACTGGACCCAGCCGTGGCAGACGCAACTAGCGGAGTCGATTCGCGGCGCATTGAGGTGCAAAGTTTTAGTTTAGCCGAGATACGACGAGCTATAAAAAAACTAAGAGCAAACACAGCTGCGGGTCCAGACGCTATACCGCCATACGTCATTAAAGGATGTATAGAGTATTTACTAGAACCTATAACGTACATATTCAATTTAATATTATCAGCAGGTGTATATCCAACGATTTGGAAACTGTCTAGAGTGACTCCAATTCCAAAAACAGGGTCAAAACTTCAAGTAGAAAATTATCGTCCAGTAGCGATTCTGTGCTCATTGGCTAAGGTCTTCGAAATGTCACTGCATGATCGCATTTTGCCTCAATGCTTGCCATACATCACCCCCGCACAACACGCTTTCCTGCCGAAACGATCAGTGACCACTAATCTCGTTGAACTTGTTACCTTAATAACAAAAGAAGTGGACAATAAGAAACAGGTCGACGTAGTCTACTTGGATTTCCAAAAAGCGTTTGACAGAGTGGACAATGATGTCCTTCTAAGAAAGCTGAGCGGTATGGGTTTTGTACCAGGGTTGCTCACTGTATTCTCGAGCTACTTAGCTGAGAGAAAACAATTTGTAAAATATGGTCCATATTATTCGGAACCATATTGCACTCTCTCGGGAATAAGTCAGGGATCAAATTTAGGGCCTGTACTTTTTAATATTTTAATAAATGACCTGCCGGAGCTAGTTCAATATTCAAAAGTATTGATGTTTGCTGATGACGTAAAACTAGTCAAAGTAATTAATAATATTGACGATTGCATGGCTTTACAGGACGACATTAACACACTTTATGATTGGAGTATGCGGAACAGGCTATATTTTAATATTAAAAAGTGCGAAACGATGAGCTTCACCCGATCGAGGCATCCGTACAATCACCAATATAGTCTGGATAGTTCGGCCATAGATAGAGTGATACAAGTTCGTGACCTTGGCGTGTACTTCGACCCCCAACTCACCTTCAGAGACCATATTATTAAAATGGCCAAGAAATCAGCGAAAAAGTCAGGGTTCGTGATAAGGAATTCGCAAAACCTCACGACGAATGCTTTTCGAATTCTCTACGCAGCCTTAGTGAGGAGCGTGCTCGAAGCAAATGCATCGGTCTGGAATCCCCACGAAGCTAAATATACGTTAATGCTAGAAAAGGTCCAAAAGAAGTTCTTAAGGTGTCTATATAAAAAGGAATATACCTATTACCCATATCTCTATCCAACATTGTTTCTTTTGGGGGTACTAGGATATGAATCTTTAGAAGTGAGGCGATACCTGGCAGTGGCCAAATTTGCGTTGGGCATAATTAATAGTAAGGTTGATTGCACGGGGTTGGTTGAGAAGGTAGTTCGGCTATATGCGCCTAGCGCGCGATCACGATTGCGGCGCACTCCCCTGCTGGCGGTGCCGAGCGCACGCACTGCGCTAGCGCTACTGAAGCATGCGCCGATCTCGAGCGCACTCTCCATCATCAACTCTGTACTCGACGTGGCCCCGCACTGCGATATATTTGCTACTAGCTTTGCGAATCTACTGGTGGAGTGCAGGAAATATCTCGAACGGCGGTAAATTCAATGTTTGTATTTGTATTCGTATTTTTCTTTTATAAATTGTTTTGCTGTGCACTAAAGTATAGTTACTGTTTTATTCTTTCTTCTTTGTTGTTTTTAATTTTTAACTATTAACTTTTAAGGATATAGATAATGCTTGTTGTTTAATTTTAAGTTAAGACCTGTAACGCCTTGGCAGTTAGCTGTAAGTTGCAGGTATGTAATTATTATAAAATAAAATAAAATAAAATAAAATATGAGCGTATATAATATGAATATTATAGTATAAGTTCTTATATCTTATATTACTTACCCATTTTATTTAGCAAATGCTTATAAAGCAAATGTTTGATTTTGTTATAAATTATTTTCCAAACAAAATTTTCCCAAATTAGTCACTTTGCAAGCTGAACTTATAGCAAAAGTCTGGTAAATTGTAAGCCCTAAGTATTCCTAAATATTACCTAATAGTAGTGCGTAAGGCAGGTCCGACTTGGCTTAGGTTAGGTACGACGACGAGCGTAGCGAGGAGGAGTGTTAGGTTGAGTTGCGACCCTAACGAGCGAGCGTAGCGAGCGAGCCACGCGGCCCTATAGTGATAGCGAGTGGGCGAAACATCATAATATCACTTATTTCACTTTAAGGGAAATCCGACTTGGCTCAGGTTAGGTACGACGACGAGCGTAGCGAGGAGGAGTGTTAGGTTGAGTTGCGACCCTAACGAGCGAGCGTAGCGAGCGAGCCACGCAGCCCTATAGTGATAGCGAGTGGGCGAAACATCATAATATCACTTATTTCACCTTAAGGGAAATCCGACTTGGCTCAGGTTAGGTACGACGACGAGCGTAGAGAGGAGGAGTGTTAGGTTGAGCTGCGACCCTAACGAGCGAGCCACGCGGCCCTATAATGATAGCGAGTGGGCGAAACATAATAATATCACTTATTTCACCATAAGGGAAATCCGACTTGGCTCAGGTTAGGTACGACGACGAGCGTAGCGAGGAGGAGTTTTAGGTTGAGTTGCGACCTTAACGAGCGAGCGTAGCGAGCGAGCCACGCGGCCCTATAGTGAGCGGGCCAAACATCATAGTATTACTTATTTCACCTTATACTGGGATATAAATCGTATGCCATGCAATATTTTGGGATAAGAATGTTATGCCAAACGATATATTTGCAAAAAAAAATTGGGAAAGTAAAACCAGTAATTATTTGCTAAGCAACCACTTGCTAAACAAAATGTTTGCAAACTGTAAATTTGCGATACGTAGTTTTGCTAATTGCACTTTTTGCCAAATAAAAATTTGGGAAACAAAATTTGCGATGTGATACTTTGGGAAAGATTATTTGCCAAACATTAGTTATCCGTTACCTTTACGTGCCACTATTCGTTTACGTAACTAGCCGGTAGAGGGATCTGGCGCGCCGCCAACGCCATCTGATGACCGCCGGCCTTTTGTAAAATACCCACATTTGCATTTAAATGATTCGCGGGTTTGTCAGATTTCTGACAATATGCTTATTCGATTTCGACCTTGACAATTCTTAATCGATTGGTTTATTGTCCAAGTTAGGTCAAAATTTGGTAATGCGAAAATACGTGAGATTACTTTGGTATTAAACGACTCACCGAAATGCAGTTCCTGTGCCGTGCGCCGCTACATGCACTAGCTCGTGATCGTGAGTTTAAAGTACGTACAATGAGCTGCAGAATTGCATGACTCATTTATGAATGAATTCATTTATAGATGGACCATCCATTTGTGCAGCCCCATAGTACATAGGTATAGTTGTGTGGGGTTCTTTTTCATTTCTTCTGATTTCTATTTCATTGAAATGAAAAGAAATGAAATATATGAAATGAAATAATTTATTCAGTAAGTAATCCACAAGGGCACTTTTACAAGTCCGATTGTGTACCTTACGGCTTTTCCCAAGAGGAGACCGCTGTTGAGAAGAAAGCCGAAAGAAACTCAACAATAAGTAATTTTTTTGTAAATCATACTAAAACAAAAATTTATATTTATGGTATAACTAAATAAATTGGTATGCGTAAAGGAGATGTATAGATTCTCCAAATCAATGTCAAGGAAGTAACTACATTTATACAAAATTTATTCAATTCAAACTAATGATTTCCCCAGAGACGTATAAAGTCTCTAGACGTCTCGACATTGACATTTCCTCTGTACCTGTCTCTCTGCCACACCGTAGCTCCTAAATCCATCAACGTATGTGTATTTAGTTTTCTGTCTATTTCAATGCAACTACGTTGGTTATGGTTTCATCGATACCGTCGACAATTCCGCTGATTTCAAGGTATTGTATTAAGCGGTTTACACTCACGTGAAATTGTCAGGAACGGCCCCACATGTTTCGAACTCGTAAAGAGCTTCATCAGGGACGGCTGCCCGTACACCGCCGCGGCAAACTCGTCACCGTGAAAGCTGACCGTCTTCTTGAAGCTCCATACGAGTTCGAAACATGTCGGGCCGTTCCTGACAATTTCACGTGAGTGTAAACCGCTTAATACAATGATTTCAAGGTTGTTTGAGCTATACTCAACACTTGTAAACTGTTCAGTCATTTAAAGTTAATTAGTGTCTTCTAGGTGTGTGTTCTCTATTCTTTGAGCGATTATTCCTAATGCACATTATTTCTTCCCCGGACTTAGTGAGTTTTCAATAATTTTGTTTATTTTCTAAAATAGTACATTATTTACCTACGGCGGTGAATTCGTAAATATTCCAGGACGCAGGTGTTTGTGATAATCGCATAAATATGCAATCTGGGCTTAATGAATTACCGCCCGTGGTTTGTCTAAAAATTTTACGTCGTGCCTTGACCAGAAAGGGGGCTTTTCTTCCCGCGTAGCTGGCAGACAATCCCGCTTTTGGCCTAGGGTGACAATGACGTAAAGCATCTTACGTTAATCACATGCTTACATTTTTGTTTAAAATATAGTTTTGTTGTTTTAAATGGATAAGGCAACAAAAACATTTTCGGACATAATGATTTTTATACCTACCGATAAAAATATTAAACAATAATCTCTGGAAGAATTGAGAATATATCGAAAAAGCGTCTAAAGAAAACAATTTCATTCCCGCACATAAAATCCTAAAGAGATCTATTTCCGATTGTTATGTAAATATGAAGTTCGATGGATGTTTGATCAAAGACGATCTAAACGTATGTATTACATAATGTATCCCATTTTGTTTGCCGTCCGTCCGATATTGGGGAGTCCAAGTTTCGAGCTGAACCAAAGAGTATGACATTTGTAGATTGTAATTTGAAAATGTCTAAAAAGATTGAACTGCTTAGTTTAACGCGATTAAAATTTAAATCTAATTACAACTGCTTTTATTGTTACACGTTATGTTTATGTGTTATATCACCAAAGCATGGTTGCGATTTAGCTAATACCACTTAAAGTCACAAATTATGTTTCTGGTAAATGGCCGAGTTTTATTTATGTGCCAGTAAGTAATTCGTCATGCTATCAATTTTCGATTTTGACTCCGCAATAAACTGCCATATTTAATCTGCAATGTGCGTTAGTGCATCAGAATTAGACACGACAAAATGATACTTCGATTGTCGTACTAACGTGCGTCGAACTTTTGGCCGTCGGCAAAAAAATTGTCGCAGTAAAGTATTTTCGATGTATCATTTGTCGCGTTAAAATTCTGTCGCACTAACAATCATCGCAGATTTATGCTTCACGGTTCAATTGCGGAGCCCAGTAGAACACGGTTTATTTTCAAAGCCCAAATACAGAGGCTGTTTTAGTGGCTTTTATCAAATTAGCATAAATATTTTGTATTTATATATTACAATACTCAATAATAGCGATCAGACTAACATAAGTATGATCCCCATGAGATCAAAATCCCTAACTTCCGTAAAAAAAAAACATTTACGTACGGCAAATAAATATTGTGTGGATATTGTTTACCTATATTGCTGAACTGCAACATCAAATATACTGGCAATATAGCCCGTACGAGTATGTATAATGCCAACACTGTTAATACATCATCATCATATAGCCGATATATGTCCACTGCTGGACAAAGGGAAAACATACCTACATCCACTTTCCATCATACTTCATCTTTTTCGAAATTTGAAAATTGTTAAAATAAGCAAAGCTACATAGCTTTGGTTATTACAATTACGATTCCGAAGTAAGAGCTTACTTATAAATGGAACATTAAAAGGTATGTATATTCCCACTTACATAAATGTGCAGTATTTTAAAGATACGTTCGTTCTATCAGTGCGCATTCTGTGACGGAACTATATGCGCCCCAGGCCGCTATTACGGGGGAATGTCGGGCATTTAATAAAGTATGGCGAATAAAATATTATAATGCTAAAGTGGCTTCGGCGGCCGCTGCACGGGGAGGTTTATTTCTGACGGTTCCTCGTAGGCCGTGAGTCGGGCGCAGTTTTATCTGTGTCATCGGATATTTTTCATAAACTATTGGCAATATTGTTTCTATATAAAACCCGCCTTTATTTAATTCACTTTACTCACAGTGCCGTATTTACCCCTAGGCCCATAAGGCCCAGCCAGTCTAGGGGCACAGTATATATCTAGGGGCCCTAATCACAGAAGTAGGACTTGCACCATACTAATAGTCTTCTTATTTATAACTTATATGGTTTAAGACATTTTCTCATAAGAATTTGATTCACTTAAAATACTACTACCTACTATTTAATTTGCTGAAAAGCGTTTGGAGATAGGGGAGGGGGCCCCAAATGACAAGTGCCTAGCCTAGGGGCACCGGCCCTCTAAGTCCGGGCCTGTTTACGATTCTTTGGTTTAACTCCCACTACGCATTACCCCAATATAATGATCCATTTGTACTTTAAAAAAATTGGATAATCGTTAGTGTTGATACAATCGACCGAATTCTTCAGTGAAACAGTGACTGTCGCGTTGAAATTCAATCTACTGACTACCGTCTTTTTCAATATACTGTTTTCACCGTATTTTTCTTTGAAGCCGATAACTTTTTAAGATTTTAAGATAAATGACGGTTACATAAGGGCTTTAATTTGCTACCTCTTTAAAAATCATAGAAAATAAAATTCACGAGGGAAAAATGTAATGTCAATTCAATGAATTAAGTTGTTTACAAAATGATCATGTGCAAAACTAATAGAAATACCAAATATTAAACACAGGAATATAGGCATTCTTCCGTAATCGCTGTGCCCGAGACTTTAAAATAAGGGGAGTATCTACACGGAGGACTGTGAACCACAGTCCTCAGACGATTATCTAGAGTACGGTTGTACCTTGTTTTGCCTAACAACTTTTTGCCTAATTTCGGTTTGCCTAATTTCATTTAAACTAATATTATTTTGCATAACTATTCACTTTGCCTAATTTTCATTTGAGTGAAAGTCGTTTTATATAATTACTCATTTCACATAATCTTATTTCGTCTAATTTTATTTGGCCTAATTTTTAATTCGTATTAACATATTTTGCCTAACAATTTTTTTGCCTAATTTATTTATTTGGCAAGCATTCTGACGCTCCGCTCGCTTCGCTCGCTCCGCTATCCATGGTCATAAAACAAACCTAACCTAACCTACAGAATTCGGTCTTTAACCTAACCTACAATTTTCAAAATAAGAATCGACAAAGTGAGTTTTAGATAAAATAATATTCGACAAAACAAGAGTTATGAAAATAAAATGATAATTTAGACAAAACGAATTTCGACAAAATAATAATTATGAGAAATGATATTATACATATTGACTTTAGATAAAAATGTTTAATGTTTAAATTATGAGAAATGATATTATACATATTGACTTTAGATAAAAATGTTCATTATGGTAAAAGTTGTAAGACAAACTGAAATTAGACAAAAAAAAATTAGACAAATCAAGGGAATACCCTAGAGTACCTTGTAAGTAGTCCAATAGACAAAATGTGTGAGACAGCGACCTAGTCGACAGCAGGTCGCTATCCTTTTGATTAGTCCATGGTATCGAGTGCATGCAAGGTTAGCAAGCTCGGCAAGGTACATAATGTCACAACTACATCTCGGTCTACAGGGAAAATGTGAGGAAATCGTCCTCTACGTGTCACTCTCCCCACTGAAGCCTGAAATAGTAACGCGTATATCTCGCGGTCTATTAAATTAGCTCGCGTGTGCGAAACTATACTGAACGAGTTATTCGAAGCGGTTGGCTTGCTCGGGGAAATTCAACCACTAGGGCAGTAATTCGACTAAGCAAACACATTGCTAAAGTAGGCATTCAGTGGTGAGAACTTGGATACGTGATTTAAAATCTTACAGTAACAGTTGTTAGTACACTAAGGGATGATTGGGATGCCAATGCATCCGTAATTTACGTAAACATTTATAAAATATAAATATAAAAAAATATATATATGAGACAATCATTTTTTTTTTTTTTTTTTTTTTTTTTTTTTTTTTTTTTTTTTTTTTTTTTTTTTTCCTCGTGGGTAGGCAAACAATAAACACACGAAATTTGTAGTGCTATAATTTTAATTTGTTAAAAATAAGATAAACAAATAAGTTTAGTGTAATGTTCACTTACATGTGACACTTAACTCCTCTTTGCCACCTATAGCTATTTTTCACCACTTTCACTAACTTTTTTGTATCAACTCTTTGTGACACTCAAGAGTCCAAAGGTCACCTTTGATACACTCAACAATGGACCAACTAGTGCATCTGCAGAGAAGTTTGGAGGATATGAAGAGCATGTTTTCAAAACAGATGGCCAATTTTGAGAACTCCGTGACCACCCGGAGTACAGACACTCTTACAGCGGAGTACAGCACATTCAAGGCGCTGGTTTGGAAAGCTGTCCAAAGTTTGCAGGAGCAAATGGGTTATGTCCTAGGAACTTTAGAGGAGATGGAGACCCGTTCCCGTTCCAACATCCTCCTACTACATGGTGTTCCTGAGGCAAGGAATGAGGATGCTATGACAACAGCGGTCAACCTTTTGCAGCAAAAGATGGGGCTGCAGGCGGTCTCAACACTGTCCTTCATTGCAGTGTACCGTCTTGGTAAGGACGTGGTGCCATCAAAGCCGAGGCCTCTGCTGCTTAAATTTGCCTGCCTAAGGACTCGGAGTGCAGTTTGGTCCTCCAAGAAAAAACTCAAAGGCTCCGGACAGACTGTGTCTGAGTTTTTAACAAGTAGCCGGCATGCAGTATTCTTGGAAGCCCGCAAACTGTATGGTGTCAAGGGCAGCTGGACGAGCGACGGGCGCATCGTGGTGCAGTGTCATGACGGAGTGCGCCGAAAGGTGACGTCGTTCGTGGAGCTGCGTGCGTTGCCTGCACCGAACGTTGTGGCGGACACTGGCGTCATGGTGACGAAGACCTCTTCCTCAACGCCGAAGGCAACGTCTGTTGATGTGGTTCAAGGCGTCGCACCGCCTCAGGAAACATCACGTCGAACCAGGCCCACCCGTTCAGGCAGTTCCGGCAGAGGCAAGAACCCAAAATCCACGACTGTGCCGAGTTCTTAGGGAGTACTTTTCATAGTTAGTGTTACTTTTCCTTGTTTCTAACGGTACATTGTGTGTTCTTGGAGGTAATATCTTATTTTTTCTTTTTTCTTAATGTTTAACGGTGATACGAAAACAAACGCTGTACGTCACAATCACAACTGTCATTAATGTCGAGTCGAGTGTCCTGTCATTTACGTTGACGTACAGTGCGTTTAGTATTTGCTTTGTGAGAGTCGTATTTTCCTGTTTTGTATAATTTTAATGTTTTCTTGTGTGTCACTTAATGGCTATTTATTATTATAAATCTATTTTACTGTTTCTTCACGAGCTACTGGCGAGCAAATGAGGTGATAAGCTTTTTGTGGTTGTCTTTTAAATATAAATTATATATATATATATATATAAATATTATTTTAGTAGGTAGTCTATTGTATATATATATTGTTACATTTTATATATAATTTTAAGTATTCTGTTGTACTCACTATGTCAGACGTTTTCAATGCCAGTTTAGATAGCGAATTCTTCTCACTTTCTTCTTCAAGCCACTACGATTCCTTGAGTGATGCATCAGATATGCCTGATCTGAGTGACCGATTGCAACTAACGTTTGGCTCGTCCATTAAACGTTTCAATGTCGTCCACATTAATGCACAGAGTATACCGGCACATTACTCTGAACTACTGGCATCTTTTAGCTCCAATAAAAATATACACGCCATTCTTATTTCGGAGTCTTGGCTAAAACCGTCGCTGCCATCGACTCTGTACCCTTTACCCGGCTACCGTCTAATTCGCAATGACAGGACAGGCACAAAGGATGGCGGGACGGAAACCGTTCGTGGCGGCGGTGTTGCCATTTACATCAAGAGTAATATTGCTTGTCAAGTAGTTGCTCAGTCACCGACAGTTTACTCAAATAACTCTCCCGAGTATCTTTTCTTAGATGTTACTTTGCATCATTCCAAAGTCCTTCTTGGCGTCTTTTACAGCCCATCCTCGAATATTAATTACTTTGATACCCTGTACAGCACAATTTCTGATTTAGGCCCACAGTTTGACCATAGTATTATCATGGGCGACTTCAACACTTGTCTTCTCAAAAACGATCTTCGTACCTCTAAACTTCAGTCACTAGCAACTTCTCTTAACCTTAGTGTATTATCTCTTAGTCCCACCCATTTTCCGCATAACGGCCCCCCCTCGCTTTTAGATCTTATTTTAACTTCTTCTCCAGACTTGGTCTCGTTTCATGGTCAATTTAATGCTGCAGGTTTCTCCAATCATGACCTTATTTATGCTTCATTTAATATTCGTCCCCCGAAAAGGAAGCATAAAGTAATTATGCGCAGAAATCTACATGATGTAGATATACAGGCGCTTTATAACGATGTTGCAAGTGCAGATTGGCATAGCATTGAGCTCCTGGATGATGTCGACCTTAAGGTGCAGGCTTTCAATGGCATATTGCTTGCGATTTATGATAAACATGCTCCACTGAAACCGACGCGTGTGAAGCATTACCCTGCTCCGTGGCTTACACCGGATATTAAATCGCTTATGGCTAAAAGGGACCGAGCACGCGTCAAAGCTCGGCAAAACAGTGACTACCAACAGGCATATATCTCTTTACGAAACCGCTGTAATAAGATCTGTAGAGATGCCAGACGCCGCCATATCCACAGCTGCATTGAGGATTGTCCCCCGACTAAGCTGTGGAAATTTCTCAGGTCATTGGGTGTGGGCAAAGCTCAACAAAGTTCCTCTTGCTTTCTTGATCTTGACGCCATCAATATTCACTTTAGTACTTCTCCGGTTACTCTCCACCCTTCTATTAAACAATCTACATTAAATCTTCTTGCTAATACGCCACACCCCGTTTCACCTCCCTTTGAGCTTGGTAGCATTTCTCCGCAAGAGACACTTGCCTATCTGAAATCTATTAAGACGAAGGCCATTGGTGAAGATAGCCTTAGTATAGACATGCTTATGCTCGTCGCGGAATCCATTGCTCCGATCCTTTCTAGTATATTAAATTTCTCATTTTCCTCGGGCACATTTCCTTCATGTTGGAAACATGCCCATGTAATTCCCCTTCCCAAAAAACCTAATCCTACTGATTTTTCACAATATCGCCCCATTTCCATACTCCCAGTTTTGTCTAAAATTATTGAACATTTTGTAAATCGCCGGCTCCTTTCACATCTTAATAGGTATTCATTGTTTAACCCATTTCAATCCGGATTCCGCCCCGGGCATAGCACAGTTACTGCTCTGGTTAAGGTCACTGATGACATCCGTCTTAATATAGAACACAAAAAACTCACCGTACTTGTCCTTCTCGATTTTAGTAGTGCTTTCAATACCGTAGATTTTGACATCCTCCTTGGTATCCTTCGTACACTTAATCTGTCTCACTCATCCCTATCTTGGTTTCACGACTACCTCTTTGGTCGACGCCAGCGGGTTAGGGTCGACGACAAACTGTCGGAATGGCGTGAAATTTCCGCTGGTGTCCCTCAGGGGGGCGTCCTCTCTCCACTTCTCTTCTCAATATTTATTGGTGGGATCACCGAGTGTTTAAGATCCTCGTTCCATCTTTATGCAGATGACCTGCAGATCTATGCAGCGGCTAGTATCGAGGATATGCCGTCGCTTATTAATTTGATCAATGCGGATTTGAAGTCTATTAACACCTGGGCAAATAACTTCGGGTTAAACATAAACGCAAAAAAGTCGCAAGCAATTGTTATTGGTAGTCCTCACTTTGTAAATAAAGTATCTGATATGGTGGTACCTGATATTCTTTTTGGTGGGATTCCTATCCCCCTTTCCTCTACAGTTAGAAATTTGGGTATCACCATGGACCAGACGCTTTCGTGGGCACCGCACATAGCGCAAGTTAGCCAGAGGCTTTTTGCATCTCTCCACTCTTTAAGGCGCCTACAGAACTTTCTGCCAATTTCCACCAAGATCACTCTTGCCAGATCTCTCTTGCTCCCTCTACTAGACTATGGTGATATTGCTCTACTGGATCTTAAGGAGGAACTACTTGACAAGCTTGAACGCCTACAAAATGTGTGTATCAGGTATATATTTGGATTGCGAAAATATGACCACATCTCTTCCTTTCGAGCGCAGCTGGGTTGGCTACCGATTCGTCGGCGTAGAGACGTGCATGTCCTTTCATTGCTCTTTAATGTCCTGTTTAATCCTACTTCTCCTCCTTACCTTAGTGAAAGATTTTCGTATATGGCTGATGGCAGTGGTCACCGCTTGCGGTCTAGCGCCAATCTCACTCTGGCTGTACCGTCTAATAAGACGCGTACCTACAGCAAGTCTTTCACGGTAAGCGCAGTGAAGTTGTGGAATGAGTTGCCTTTGTCCCTTAGGAAGTCTCCATCTGTTGCATCACTTAAGATTAACTTGAAGAAATTGTGGCTGTCCGATGACGTGTGAATTCATTGAATACTATATTTATTTACGCATTTATATGTATTATATATAGATATGTATATATATATTATATATCTTATAAATAGTATAAATATATGTGTATTATTACTTACTTAGTTTATGTACTTATTATAGTTTTATTAAGTATAATATAGATATCTTGGTTGTACGCAGTGTAGTTTGCCTATTTTCTTCGAATACCCATTCCTTCAATTGCTCAAAGGTTAACTGGAAGAGATCCCTAATAGGGATAAGTTCGCCTTTGTACATATTTCATTTGTTATCAATGTATTTATAACCAGTTGTTGTGTACAATAAAGCGTTTACATACATACATACATACAATCATACACAAATCGACCTAGTCCCAAACTAAGCAAAGCTTGTACTATGGGTACTAGACGACGATATACATAATATATAAGTACATATTATAACAAAATATTCGAGTTCATCACACATTACACACACGGGATTCAACCCGGGACCGCCGGCCCAGTAGGCAGGTGTCTGCAAACTGCGCCAACCGCGTCGTCATGCATTATCATTTACGGTAAAAGATAAATATAACATGCAACCGAACCAGCGCATCTTCCTCCGCCTGTGTTCGGCAAAGGTTTTGTTCCGTCGTAAAGCGGCACAACATTCTGTAGCGGAACACGGCGAAGTTTCCGAAGATTATTGAAGCAGATGATTGTGTTAGCAAAACTGAGCTAAATGTTCGTCGGCGGCGTCTCTTTCACAAACTAGTCTAGCGGGCTGTACGAAACTTAAAAGGATATTCAAATGTTTGAGTGACATATAGCTTTTTAGTGTCTATTCAGTTTATAGATTTTTTAGGGTTCCGTACCCAAAGGGTAAAAACGGGACCCTATTACTGAGACTTCGCTGTCCGTCCGTCCGTCCGTCCGTCTGTCCGTCCGTCTGTCACCAGGCTGTATCTCAACAACGGTGATAGCTAGACAGTTGAATTTTCACAGATGATGTATTTCTATTGCCGCTATAACAACAAATACTAAAAATAAAATAAATATTTAAGGGGGCTCCCATACAACAAACTTGTTATAGATTATATATATATAATGTATAGGTACGGAACCCTTCATGCGCGAGTCGGGCTCGCACTTGCCAAATTTTTATTTCAAAAAGGGAAGGTAAAAAAAAGCAATTCAGCCATTTAAAAAAAACTGGCGAGGTCTACAGCTCACAGATCACTTATTTTAGAAGCCAGTGTGTAATTATACAAAGGGTTAAGATATTTATAGGTAACTGAACAATTGCATTAAAAATATGAAAAAAAAAACAATTAAGTGTATTACATAGAATTAAGTGAATTAAATAGGTAAGTTATATATAATTACTTATATATACTTAAACTATTGTTTAGTTGATCTATTATGTCATCAGTTAGAGATCGGTGAACAGACCATATTATGCCGGGTGTGGCCTGTAATAGGAGCAATAAAATAATAAAATGAAACATAGATTCTTCTCTTGAAACTAAACAACATTTAAACCATGAATACAAATTACAATTTGTATTCATGGTTTAAATAAAAATTGTGGTGTACCCACATTAAAAAATGAGACATTACATGTTTCATAAATTTATAAACAACATTTGTTAATGATATTTTGTAGAATAATGTTTACAAAAAGAACTAATATATACCGAAATGTCCGATATTAGTAGACTGACAGCTATATTAATGTTCAGGGAATGTCGATGTTGGACGACGTATACATTGAAAATACTATTTAATTTGTTTGAATACAATAATAACCTGAAAACTTACTTTTATTAAAAGATGCGGAACAAAATGTTGTTCAGTTTGAAGACTTCATAGTTTATAGCATTTATTGGTAAATATTCACATTTACAAGTCGCTTAAAATTTAAGTTATAGATATTAATATTGGATAAGGCAAACAATTAAAGTTACATTAGTTGAATCTATGTTTTAATTTATTGCTCCTATTACAGGCCACACCCAAGTTGTATCATAAATATCCTCGCAATTTATAAATTCATCCGTTCATTTTAACTTTTTAGGCTTCTTGTCATAATACTCATCGTTGTTATTTCAAGCAAAATAAACGAGGCGAATTATTAAGCGATTTACAGAAATAATAATAATAGAATATTCTCATTGCTCACGAGACATGTCACCCACACGTGTCAGTGAGCCGCATTAAAATGATAATGATTGTCTTTGTGCTCAATCCTGAGCATAAACCTTCCAAGACGAGCGTCAATATTACGCAACTTCGACTGAACGCTGAAGCATATTTCGGTCGCCTCTAATATATTCGTCTATTCTGACTTATCGGGCAGTTTCCAGCGCTCTGAACTAACCCGTATTTATATGTTTGCTTTAAACAATAACCGGATTGGAGCCCACCGAGATACGGCCATAATTGATAACGCTCCAGCCAAAACAACACCATTTATCCGAATAACATTCCAAAACTAAACTTTTCCAATACAGACCACACTTATCAGGGTATCGCTGACGCGCTCACCTCTGGCCGCCTTCCAGCTCTTTATAGCCGCACCCTCGCTCGCGAATAACGACCCCTCGCCCGCCCACTGCAGCCGGCCACGCGAAACTCAATCCTAAATCAGAAGTGGGATGGATTCCAAAAATGTACGGAAGAGAAAAATCTCAGCCGAACAGCAAAGATTCTTCCAAAATTGATCCAAGCGATGTTCAAGCTTATGAGATCGGGATAGAGGTGGCGTCGGAAGCAAATTATAGGAAGCTGTACTGTTTAAAATTGAATAAGAGAATTGGATCTCTGTTGAGTTATCGGGGGTTGTAAGTAGGTAGTTTTTTTAGTTCCAAGTGTTTTAAATTTTACGACAAATTGAGCTGAAGATCTCGGAGCTTATTCAGATGATCCGGGCGCCGGGCCGGGCCGGGCCGCCGGCGGGTGCGGTATCGCGCGGCGGAAGCGGCGGCGAGTAAATTACTTCTTTGTCAGGAGCTGCGGGTAGTGCGCCAGTCGTTTGAACATTTTGTTTGCTGTTGCCGACTTAGGAAACTGGTAAATAAGTTGGAAATATTGTACAGAACCGGAAATCTTCCCTTGTTACATTACGAGGAATAGTGGATATTAAATGAAGGCTATTTGCCTTTCTTTAGTCGCAAGATATAAAAAAAATATGTTATTGTAGGATGTAGGAAAGGAAAATTATTTCTACCGTCGTCGTCAGTAACTAATCATTTTACTCTAGTCCCATACTACCTCCTCATTGTGCTTGTCATAAGAGTAACACAATCATGCCCTGAAAAAATATTTCAGCTTTCGATTCCGGAACTTTTTGTACAGACAATACCGGAAATCCATTATTTATTCATTTATATAAAATGTATATAAAAGAAAAGCACAAATGGTGGTCATGGCAATGCCGTGGGCGGACGGTATGTTACCCCGGAATCGATATTGACAATTGTGTCAATATCGATTCCAGGGTAAGATTCAGGGGTGGAAGAGATCGCTCTTTAGCGATAAGACCGCCTGTTGTTTACCTCTAATTGTAATTTCTCGCATTGTATCTCTCCTGTATATTTTATGAGGTGTGCAATAAAGAGTACTTGTATTTGTATTTGTAATATAGCCATGTGGGGGATATTTCAAACATATCACGAAATGTTGGGTGTGACCTGTGACAGGGGCAATAAATAAAACCATATATTTACTCTTTAATCTGAACAACCAACCACAAGTGTTATACAAACTTAAAAAAAAAAATCAGTTATCAGATGCTCATTATTTCTAACAAATATAATGATATTTTTAATTTACGCCATCCAACATTGACACTGACATTTCGTAATACTTGACACTGACATTTCGTAATACTTTGCTTTTTTGAATAAATGATATTTTAGAAGTTAAGTATTAAATAATACAATCAATTTTTAATTATGTGCTCCCTTCACCTTCTGCTGCACCTACTCTGTATTAAGTTAGAATTTTCATCAATTTCACTACCCAAAGGTTGTCTGGAAGAGATCGCTTTTTAGCGATAAGACCGCCTGTTGTCTACCGTTATTTATAAATTGTATTTGTCTTGTTTCCTTTTGTAAACTTTTATTGGTGTGCAATAAAGTATTGTATTATTATTGTATTATTATTTTTTTTTTTTTTATATTGCCAACCAAATGGTGTTTATTTTAAAAAAGAGTCTAGAATCTATGTTTCAATTTATTTCTCCTGTTATAGGCCTCATCCGGTATAATTTTTTATATTTCCAGCTGCATTCAGTAAAACTGATAAGTGTCATTTAACGGTAACACATTGCATCGTTAATTTAGACAGATATCATTAAAAACGTAAAATCAAGCTCCTGTCTTTCTGATTATTTTAGCTCGCAATTTAAAAGACCATTTCTATTCTCAGTGATTCACTCAGAGACCCTTTGCCCGCCACTATCGTGATCCAGCCGGATCTGCGCAGCACAGACACATAATTTGAGCCTAAATTACATCATCAGACAGTATTTTGCCGACCGAAGGGTCTGATATAGTGACAATAAAAATGAAATGAGGCGGCAAATTCGGGCGAGTGTCACGGCTACGGGATAATGCTGTGCCGCAGCGCACACACGTGCAGAGGAGCCATTCATACAGTCAGGGCCACATCAGTGCGTGAATTATACATTTAAGCTCTCATGCGATACTGCGATGTGACGCAACCACGACTATCAAGTAAAATTTGGACACAAAATTGTGATCCTTACTCTTATGTATAGTAAGTAGGTACGTACGGAATCCTCTGTAGGATTTCCGTTACAGAATCAATTTGTTGTTTGCATGGGAAGAAAGGAATCGAAACCTATCTAATCTTGAAATTAATTGATCGAGCGAGCGAAGCGTCTCTGTTTCAGCTTCGCCAAAATTTCTTTCGTATGTGCGGTTTTTTGGATGTTCAGATTTTTGGCTGTTCTAGCTTACAGGTAGGGTTGCCAGGTCCGATTGGACCGACTAATCGGCATTTAGGTTTTTAAATCGGGACAAATAAATTTTTATACTTTCTTATAAATGCTTCATTTATTGCTTTTCGGAACTAATATTACTTGCCAGTAAATTCAATTTTTATCGATTATAATGGTTTTTCATAAGTTTATCGATTTATCGGAACATTTAACGTCCCGATCACGTGCAAATCGGGACGCGTCCCTAGAGCCCTGAAATCGGGACATCCCGCGCAAATCCGATGGTGATAAGTAGATAGATTTTTGTCAATCCAGGTTGTCATAGTAAACGGGTTGTACGTAGAATCTGGGTGCGCCCATAGAAGGGCAATCTTTAGTAGGCATTGTCCACCAAAACCAAGTGTACCAGCATCCTGAATGGTCCATCTTGTGTGTTCGTTGTGCAGTATGCACCCTCTGTCCTGTGCGCTGTGTTCTCGTTATCTGGAGAGAGTGGGTGTCGCGGCATGAAATATGTCAGGCGCAGCCGCGCTTCTTTATTCGGCTCCGCGTAATTAAACATGTAGTGGTCGCTCTAACTGAGCAGCGAGAAGCCGGCATGCGACCAGGTGACGTTTAGGGGTTATATGTAATCTAAGAATAAATAGATGTGGCGGTGCACAGAAAAAAATAATATTTCTGCATGAAAACGAAAAAAAAACTGATTCCGGTATGTTAATATGCTTAAAAACAGAGCATGAGCATTTCTGATTCCGTTTAAACAATAAAATAACATATAGAATTCATTTGCACACCTCAATTTAGGCACTAACATAATTATTTAAGATTATTTTTGTATTACTAACAAAAAAATATATTCTGGTATGTTAATATGGTTTCAAAACAGACCATGAGCATTTTCTGCGGGCTTATGATGGTTACGTTTATCACACGGTAAATAAGTGACAAAGCACCTGTCACGTTTCGAAAAAATGTTAGTGTGAGTGACAGATGCCTTGTCACTTATTTATCGCGTGATAAAAGCAACCATCATAGCCTCCCTGATTCCGTTTAAACAATAAAATAATTTATAGAATTCATTTGCACACCTTAATTTAGGCACTAACATAGTTATTTAAGTTATTTTTGTAATACTAACCATATATTGACGACGCGGTTGGCGCAGTGGTTAAGCAACTGCCTACTGAGCCGACGGTCCCGGGTTCGAATCCCGGCAAGGGCATATATTTGTGTGATGAACACGAATATTTGTGCCTGGGTCATGGATGTTCTATGTATTTAAGTATGTATTTATCTATATAAGTATGTATATCGTCGCCTAGCA
Organism: Apotomis capreana; assembly: GCA_947623375.1. Taxonomy (NCBI): domain Eukaryota; kingdom Metazoa; phylum Arthropoda; class Insecta; order Lepidoptera; family Tortricidae; genus Apotomis; species Apotomis capreana. Next base: position 15,679,365 of record OX392522.1, on the reverse strand, counting down.
CCCATAACACAAGCCTTCTTGAGCTTAATTTGGGACTAGGTTGATTTGTGTGAGGTTGTCTGATATTTATTTATTTATTTATTTATTTATATGGATTAATATATCCGAAATAGGTAAATGCTTTTTTTTCCCCCGAAAATGAATCCCGTCTAATCTTAGACTGAAATTAAGAGCGATTTGAAAATGTTGATGTCTTAATCTTTTGAAGCTATTGCATTAATTTCAATTAACCTTCATTATCCAACGTTTCCTTGCAGTTTCATGTATCACGATCGTGAATGGCATGATGAATCAGCAAAATGTTATAAGAGTTGTCAGCCGATGTATGGCTTCCTGCCGATTGTCCATTAAAATGAATGCATACAATTATGAAGTTCAAACTACTGTTCATTATCGTAAATCATGATTGGCACTCTTTGCCGCTTTACCATACAATAAATTCAAGTCGATGTCGTCTCTCTGACGGTTATGAATAATCTCCTAGTTGTTTGATAAATACCATTGAGGTATTGTAATTAATACGTCAATGATAAATACCTTGATCGTAGCTTGCTATTTTCAATCGATTTCAATCTTAGGTCGATGCATATATTTTTTAATGTTGTCATGTACCTCAGAACTGCCTCATCTTAATCAAAAGCTTAAAAACGATCGGTCTATTAATGAGATGTCATGATGGGATCCACCAGGAATAGACGAAAACTCATTTGAGCGTTTTTCAAATTAACTCGTGACTATTCGCTCCGAGACTGCATCATTTCAAGCTGCCTAGTAAGAGAATAGGATTTGTTATTGTTCAAGTACATTTTTTGTTACAAGTTATAATTATAATAAGAAAGGCAATCGTTAACTTGTCGCATGAAGGTCGAATATCAGCTCAAATCACCATTCGCCTCACCTCTTTGAATACCAACCGGTTAAGTTAACGTTGACACCTAATTTGTACCAAACATCGTAAAAACTAGATGCAAACTGAACTCAACCGACTTACCGTAATCCATGGACCGCGATTAAGCTGGTTTATGGCCCATAAGCGGCAGAAAGTCGTAAAGGCTGTAGTCGTCGTATAAGTGCGTTGTATCGGTGCTTTGTATGCGGCGCCAGCGCTGGCCGCGACAATGAGGGTGCTTGGCTCAAAAGAGAAAATAATGATGGCCTGTTAAACGCCGATGCCATAGTCCTTATGTATATTGTAACTTTGGAAATTTGGTTGGTTTGTGTTTTAACTGAATATCCGGGTAACGAGTGTGGGGCAAAAAGTGCCCTATGTGTTTACGTATTTAAAGAAGGACTACATTGAATTATATTTGTTTAGTTATACCTCATATATCGATGCACAATATTTTTATACATGTACCTCATTTAATCTCGTATTCTAGTTTTATGCAAAAACCACAGTGATATGTCCTACCACATTCATTATGCGAATGAAGGACAAATTACTTATCAACGCACATCTGACGCTTTCATAATCTTCATCTCAGTTGTTCTATCATTGACATATCTTCTCTCGCTGTTAGTTGCACAGATTAATTGGGATGATAATAAATAATGTACATCTTACATGTAAATCTTTAACACTTAGTTAAATAGCAGTCTTCTTGCTTCAACTATCAACTTTCTGTACCAGCCCCTAGGTAGGTAACTCGCAAATGGTATTTATTATGACAATAAAACAACAATTAAGTAACTAATGAATTTATTTACATATTCACATATAATCTGCAACATTGACGTATATTTCTTATCTTAGACTAGTCATTATGTGTCTATCACAACATTCAGTTTCTTAGAGCGAGGCGGGGTGGCGCGATCATAACAAGTGACAGGCGCACGCGCACGCCAACAGGAACACGCTCCAGGAGGCCGCCACACCTGCCAAGAACAACATATCATTGTAAAAATAATGTAAAGTGACAAGGAAAAATATCGTGAGGAATTCGGGGATGTTTCATGGCATTGGAAGAGGTGGAGGGGGGTAACCTGGTAGATGACAGTAATAATGGTGACGGTGAGATCCCTGAACTTAGCTGTAAATGACGACAATACTCCATACCAGAACGTTACTGACAGTGGAACAAGTGACATGATAAAGATAAAGTTAACTAGTAGGAAGCCTAACAGTAAAAATGGTGACAGCGAGCCACATCATATCAATGTCGGTAGGTAATGTGTGACACCTGAGCGTAGCTAAGCCATTCCATTTGTGGCTGCAAATGTCGACAAAAGACCGATTGTGTTGAACGATGAGTTACCCGAGGAGTCCTCGCCGGTGACGGAGGCGGGGCGGGGCGCGTCCTCGCGGACGGTGGCCGGCTCGGACTTGCGCGCGTAGATGTCCAGTATCGTGGACACGCAGCCCAGCTCGAACTGCCCGCTCGGCGGGGGCACCATCGTGTATCTGTCAAGCATACACAAATATTTATTACTACGAGGAGCCCGCTACTTCGTCCAAGTATTTTTTGCTTTGCCGTAGAAGGGTAAAATGTCCTCTATAACCATATCCCTGTACCAAATATGGTTGAAATCTGTCCAGCCGTTTCGGCGTGATGAGATGGAAATGGAAATTATGAGCAACGGATGGCGCCAGACTGACATGGTGCCGCCACCCATACAAAACAAATGACGATCCCGCATCCTCTACATAGAAAACTGATTTGATTATAAATCTAGAATGTTATAAAAGTATAGATGATGTCTTAAAAGACACTTTTTCAGTTGTTTATATGTCATAACATTTTTGACTTGTCCATCTCATAAATAGAATGTACACATATACTCAATATTGGAAACTTACCCATCTAAGTTTCCTACTAAGTTTGATGAAATTAAATTATTTATTTGCTTTAGATAATTATGGTACAGATAGATGGATAAAATTGCACTAATGACTTAACTAACCAGCAATGCTGGCATGCGAAAAACATACAATAAAGTCTATAGCTATAAAAGTTAACAATAGTTATTTACGATACAAGTGTGGAAGGTTGGTAGATTTGAGACGAGTGTGATTTTTAGTCACGAGCGAGGTACGAGCGAGTGATTAAACAAACACGAGTCGGAAATCATCTTACACACGAGTTCCGTACAAAACTTTACTATGCATGTACGAGAAAATAGAAAATACTTGAATACTCACAAAGACTGTTTACATTGGAAAAAAAGTATTTTGATTTGATTTATCCAACAAGAAGCCGTCGTTCACATTTTTACTTCTTCAATAACATTTTACGGGTTTAAATTCATGATTCGTCCCTTTATCTCGCCATTATTTCAGCAGATTTGCACAAAACAACTTCAAAATAAACTAGACATCAATAAAAAATGGCGGAGTTATTTGGAAACCGCGCTCGACATAATCTACTACTGCGCATGTGCAAAAGTATTTTTTTAATATTCGTCCTCGTCAAAATGGCACAAGCGCGTGTACATTCAGCCAAATTTATTTAATGAATAATGATTTAAAGTTCGTTTATTAATCAAATTTTATATCTAATGTAATTAATGACGTGTTAAATGAATTAATTAATGAAATAGTGGTATTATTGTACTTTTATACGTGATAATAATCGGTATTTGACTTATTTATCAAACTTTTTGTAAATAATAAAACCTCTTTGTGTCAGGCTATCAGATACGGCTATAAATTAAAAAAAAATTGAAAAGTAAAAAGCACTAGTGCGGAAAAGTAGTACTTTCCGCACAGTTTGAATGCCTAGAATACGCTCTTTTCGAGCACATGCATTGTAAAATACATAACATGTCAAATTAAATATCATCATCACTCCCATACTCATACGAATTAACTTTATTTTACACTTAATGAAATGAACGTCCTCACTTAATTATTTTAATTATCCCTAACCGAATAAAATGTCTTTTCTTTTAACCAATTGTATGTTTGCTGATTTTTATTATTATTTATAGTCATTCTTTTCATAATTTTGTATTTATATATCTGCTACGAATCACTTCACTCTACACAAAAACATTACTTACCTGTATTTTCAAATTGAGATTCAACGTAGTTCAGATACTTTCATAGAAATAATATTATATCTGAAATAAACCTTAAATGTTTTTTTTTTCCCTTATGTAATACAAACACAATTTACAAACATCTTAAAAAACCTTAAAAATACTAAAACTAATCTAAGCTTTACAAAATCCTCACTCCCCGTCCTCCCCGACGCAAAGGTGCCCATGCCCATCACGCTCGCCGCGTTGCCAGGTTGAACCGCAATCACAGACAACCCCCACTAGACGGAGCATGTAAGGCGACCCGCGCGCACCAATGATATGGTACGGCAGAACATTAAAGTATGAACACGGCGGCCACCGTTTAGTTGCGTCCATGTTTATGATCCATGCGTACGTCAACGAAAAAAGAAATTAAATAAATAACATGGTAAATTGTAGTGTTAAGTGGTGTAGAGAGACCTCATAAACATGGACGCAACTAAACGGTGGCCGCCATGTTGATACTTTAATGTTCTGCCGTACCATATCGTTGGTGCGCGCGGGTCGCCTTACATGTGCCTTACATGCTCCGTCTAGTGGGGGTGGTCTGTGACCGCAATAGACAACCTTTGCATCAGGAAGGACCCGGAGCGAAGGTCAAGCCCCGCCTCCCGCAATCGCCGCCCAAGTTCGGCTAAGAACTCCTTAGCCTCCGAGACCACCAATTGTATAATTTAGTTTTAAATGAACTGAATCTTGAGCACATGAATGTCTAATTGGCCCTGTATGTTTGTGTTTCTTGTTGCTTGTGTAGTCTTGGCTCCAGTTAGACTCAGCCTTGTAACTGCAGATGGAACTTTACTCAAACCCGGCTGTATAGTATACTGTTCAATGTTCATGGCTCACCGACAGTGAGTCATCCCTGTTCGTCTCACCTGACGGTAGTCCGTTTCTTCTTCTCCTCGCCGTAGTCGCGGTAGGCGCGCGCCAGGCTGTCGCTGGTGTAGGTGAGCCATCCCTGGTCGTGTCTCACCTGACGGTAGTCCGGTTCTTCTTCTCCTCGCCGTAGTCGCGGTAGGCGTGCGCCAGGCTGTCGCTGGTGTAGGTGAGCCATCGCTGGTCGTGTCTCACCTGACGGTAGTCCGGTTCTTCTTCTCCTCGCCGTAGTCGCGGTAGGCGCGCGCCAGGCTGGCGCTGGTGTAGGTGAGCCCGACCCGGTACTGCTCCGTCTCCAGCACCGTGATCTCGAGCTGGCTGGAGGCGCCTCGCTCAGTGAAGTCTAGCTCTGATACCGGCTCCGGTATCGTCTCTGCAATCTGTGAACAATAAGTACTTACCTATTAGTACGAATCGTATGTAATGTGTAATTAAAGTGAAGTTCAAATCTGTTTTATATCTAGTCCCAAACTAAGCAAAGCTTGTAGTATGGGTACTAGACGACGATAAACATAATATATAAATACATATATATATATATATATATATATAGATAAACATCCATGACCCAAGAACAAATATTTTGCACACATATTTGCCCCGGCCGGGATTCGAACCCGGGACCGCCGACTCAGTAGGCAGGTGTCTACCAACCGAGCCAAACGCGTCGTGTTTATTTACTGATAACGAAATTTAGTGTTATGTGGGTAGAATTAGGAATCATGTAACGCGGCTGTGACCGCACGCTGTCAGTCGGAATATACGGGTGTTACGTACGGACGTTGTTTTGTTTTGTCTCCATCCGGCTCCCTCTTTCGAGAACTAACAGTGGCGACGACTAAATTAATTTTCGGTTACGCGTGTGACAATGGCTAAAGTGACGGTTGGATCTTTATCAACTTTCAATCATGAAGTGCAAGAGTGGGCCATTTATAAAGATAGGCTAGAACAATGGTTCTTAGCGAACGAACTGGAGGAGGCTGGAGACAAGCCAAGCAAGCAAAACGCAAAACGCCGCGCCATTTTGTTAAGTAGCTTAACCGAGACAACTTATAAACTAGTGCGTGACCTTGCGCTGCCGGCGGCGGTAGCAAATTTAAGTTACGCGGATGTGGTGAAATTGCTCGATGAACATTTTCAAAGCAAAAAATGTGGGTTCGCGGAGCGTTATACATTCCATACGGCGGTTCAATATGCGAACGAGACCATGGCGGAGTGGGCGGCTCGCGTGCGAGGGTTGGCCGCGCATTGCGAGTTCACCGCGGAGAGTTTCAGCGATCTGCTTCGCGACCGTTTCGTGCTCGGGATGGCGCACGGACCAGAACGAGATAAGCTTTTTACTACAAATATGAAGGATATGACGTTAAAAAAAGCGTTAGAGGTCGCAGAGGGAATGCGCAGTGTGCGACTGGGGTCTCAGCGAGGCCAGCAAGTGCTGTCGGGTATGTCGGAGGCGCACGTTCCTCTGCAAGTTTTGAAGATGTCGACGGGAGCGGCGCGCGGCAGCGCCGCCGACGACGGCGCGCGCGGCGCCGCCTGCGAGGTGTGCGGTTACGCCGGCCACGGCGCGGAGTCGTGCAGATTTAAGCATCACGTGTGTAAGCGGTGCGGTGTTAGAGGACATCTAAAACGGATGTGTACGAAAGGGGTGTCCCGACAGTACTACGTCGAGTGTGACGCTGACGATGACGTCGAGGTGAACGGTAAGCGTATTGTTTGCAATATACGTACGGTCGGGGGAGAACCCATGAAGGAATCTGTCGTAGTAGGCGAAAATATTCTTAATTTCGAAATTGACACGGGTTCCGCGGTAACTATAATACCGGAACATAGTTACAAGTCGTTATTTGCGAATCACAGACTGCAAGGGAGTAAGGTACTGCTGCAAAGTTATAACGGTGGCCGCATCGATACACTCGGCACTTTAGAGTTACCTTTTAGATATAAATCAATAACAGAAAATATCACGGTATTCGTAGTGCGGGGCAATGGTCCATTTACTTTAAGGACGGATAATAAGCCACTTTTATCGATATTTAATCCAAATAAAGGTGTACCGGAAATTTCGGCGAACAGGTTGCAGCGATACGCATTATTCCTATCGGCATATAACTATGTCATTGAGCATGTTCCAAGTTCGCGTAACACGGCTGATTATTTGAGCCGCGCGCCGTGTGAGGAACCGGTTTCGCACATGGACGAAGCGTCAGAAGATTATTTTGTAAACTTTGTTTGTGATGGCGATCGTTTTTTATCACAAAATGAGATCAATATAGGCATTCAATCGGATAATATTCTGGCGCGGGTGAGGTCCTTCGTGCGAGAGGGTTGGCCAAACAAAATAAATGATTTGTTGTTAAAACCATATTATGATATTCGCAAGGAATTAGCAATTGAAAACGATCTTCTAATGAGGGGAAGTAAGTTAGTTATACCGCGTGCGTGTTACTCGTAACATAATGGAGGAGTTGCATAACGGTCATTTAGGGGTACACAAAATGAAAACGCAAGCCCGGGACAGGTTTGGGTGGCCTCGGTTATCAACAGATATTGAAGAGTACGTCGCGAAGTGCAGTGTTTGCGCGGCGCTGCGGCCAGCCCCAGCTCGCACGCCACTCACGCCTTGGCCGTTTCCACCAAGTAGTTGGTATCGGGTACACATAGATTTACTAGGGCCTATCTAAATATATAAAAGAAGAAACTGACTGACTGACTGACTGATTGACTGACTGACATATCAACGCACAGCCCAAACCGCTAGTTCTAGAGAGTTCAAATTTGGCACGTAGGTTCCTTATAAGGTGTAGGGGTGCACTAAGAAAGGATTTTTCAAAACTTACCCCCTAAAGGGGTGAACTGGGGTTCCAAAGTTTGTAAGGGGAAACAAGATTAGTTAGACCATTTTATTCGAAACTTCACAGGAGTATTTTTAACGATAAATGAGCCCAAGTAGCACAAGAACCTGTTTAAGAGCTGTTTATCAGAATATGTTTACGGCTACAGCTGAATTACTCAGCTGAATAAGAGCTGAAAAAGCGCTTTTTCAGCCTTTATTCATCTAAATTGGGCACAAATTATTCAGCCCTAAGTTCACATTGCTGCTTAAAAGCTGCTTAAGAGCAATTTAACGGTGGTATAAAGGGTTACAGGAGTTATAAGGGCTGAATACCAACTGACTAAGGGAGCACTAGTTACCCTTTATTCAGAATTTTATTCACATGTGCACTTTTATAAATCTATTAAGCATACATAGGCTGCCGCTGAGCTGTATTATGAGAAACTATTTTTATTAAACATTGCCAAACAGTAACATAATTGGTTCGAGTCAATGCACAGGTGATGGTGACTTTATTGTCTCAAGTGTTACAAGTTACAAAGTATTTTTTAATGGAGGACACATTTTTTTACCATCGGGAATGTAGCTGTTTTTCACAATAACGTGAAGAAAATGATTGGGAATGGGAGTTTACTGTCATTATACCTATATAATATATAAGATATTTTTGACGCGCCACGAAAATATTCATTTTTTTCTCTGATATTTGATATAAATAAGCCTTGGTGTAAACATTACAAATATTTTTTTATTGCTTTAAACGTAAATATTAGGTTAAAAGTTATTACAATGATTTTAGGAAGTAAACATTAGTTCTTTCGGTTTAGTATTCACGCCTAAACCTCTTAAAACGAAAAAAATTATATGATAATTTCTAAATTCACAATATAAAATGGTGGCTTGATGCTAAGCAGCGATGTGAACCATTATACATTCAAATTCTTGCTAAGGGCTATTTTGTAGGTCACTTGTGTTCTGCTAATTAGCAAAAAACTGTGTAAAATTCAACACGTGAACTGTAATCAGCTATAACCTGTTTTGTTTATGTTTAATAGTTCACATGCTCGGTATTTAGCCTTGCCGTGAACATTTAAACAGGTCTTATATAGCAATTTAGGAATCCACATTTAAGCCTCTTGGATACTTTTAGTGCAATACAAATTATTCTTTGTTATTTTACTTTAGTGGAGCAAAATCCGTTTCTCAGCCATCAACAGATAAATAAACTGATTTAAGTACCACATTTACTTCATTTACTGCACAAAGGTCCACACCTACTCATTTATTCAGACAAAGTCTGATGAAAGTTACTTTTGTGAACTACTATTAAGTAACAACCGGTATACCGGTACATTAGTGTACCTTTAAAGAGCATTTAGGCATCTAGTGAATGTTTAAACAGCCCCTATGCAGACTATATCAACGGCAGCATAAAGGTTGGTTAGCGGTAAATACGGTCAGCATTACGCAGTATAATAAACCACATTTCATCCATTATACGCCTATTGACTGTATAATAGTTCACTCGTGGTACCTTAAAAGTCAGCGGAATAGTAGTTCACACAGACCTCGTTATACCGCTGTCAGCAAAATTTTATCCAATAAACAGCCCTTATTCAGGTAAAAGGTCTAAATCCCGGTTAAAGCTGAATAGAAGCGATATAATGATGCTTTTGTGGACATAATGCAGCTGTTAATCAGACTTAAGCTGAATAAAAAATACTGAATGCTACTATGCAGCTGAAAGTGGTAAAAGCTGAATAGAAGCGATATAATGACACATTTTTTGGACGTAATACAGCTGTTAATCAGACTTGATCTAAATAAAAAGTACTGAATGCTATTATTCAGCTGAAAGTCTACCAGCGAACTCTTATTAGAGTCTTTTTACACCAAGAGCTCTAAAATAGTCCAAATGTGAATAGTTATACAGCAACTTGTGTTACTTGGGAGTAAGCACGTGTTTCAGGTTTTTTGTAAATTCAACCCCTAAAATGGAGAAATGTGGTGACAAAGTCTGAAAATCAACATGGGTATTGTTTTTATGGTTTATCGGGTCGCTGATTACGAAAACCACAATGATTTTAAAATCCAACGAGGCGGACGTGAGTAACCATCTCCCCTGTTGGGGTGAAATGGGGTTGAAATGTCTAAACACTAAACCGCTGGTTCTAGAGAGTTCAAATTTGGCACGTAGGTTCCTTATAAGGTGTAGGGGTGCAATAAGAAATGATTTTTCAAAACTCACCCCCTAAAGGGGTGAAATGGGGTTCCAAAGTTTGTATGGGGAAACAAGATTAGTTTGACCATTTTATTCGAAACTTCATAGGAGTATTTCTAACAATAAATGAGTAAATAAATGTTTCAGGTTTTTTGAAAATTCAACCCCTATAAGGGAGAAATGTGACAAAGTCTGAAAATCAGCATGGGTATTGTTTTTATGGTTTATCGGGTCGCTGATTACGAAAACCGCAACGATTTTAAATTCCGACGTGGCGGACGTGAGTTACCATCTCCCCTGTTGGGGTGAAATGGGGTTGAAATGTCTAAATACTCAACCGCTGGTTCTAAAGAGTTCAAATTTGGCACGTAGGTTTCTTATAAGGTGTAGGGGTGTACTAAGAAAGGATTCTTCAAAACTCACCCCCTGAAGGGGTGAAATGGGGTTCCAAAGTTTGTATGGGGAAACAAGATTAGTGACTATTTTATTCGAAACTTCACAGGAGTAATTTTAACGATAAATGAGTAAATACGTGTTTCAGGTTTTTTAAAAATTCAACATTTATAAGGGAGAAATGTGGTGACAAAGTCTGAAAATCAACATGGGTATTGTTTTTATGGTTTATCGGGTCGCTGATTACGAAAACCGCAACGATTTTAAAATCCGACGTGGCGGATGTGAATTAAAATCTCCCCTGTTGGGGTTGAAATGTCTAAATGCTAAACCGCGGGTCTAGAGAGTCCAATTTGGCACGTAGGTTCCTTATAAGGTGTAGGGGTGCACTAAGAGATAATTTTTCAAAAGTCGTCCCCCGAAGGGGTGAAATGGGGTCCAAAGTTTGTATGGGGAAACAAGATTAGTTAAACTGGAGGAAATGGAGTTGAAATGTCTAAATACTAAACCGCTGGTTCTAGAGAGTCCAATTTGGCACGTAGGTTCCTTATAAGGTGTACGGGTGTACTAAGAAAGGATTTTTCAAAACTCACCCCCTAAAGGGGTGAAATGGGGTTCCAAAGTTTGTATAGGGAAACAAGATTAGTTAGACCATTTTATTCGAAACTTCACAGGAGTATTTCTAACGATAAATGAGTATACACGTGTTTCAGGTTTTTTGAAAATTCAACCCCTAAAATGGAGAAATGTGGTGACAAAGTCTGAAAATCAACATGGGTATTGTTTTTATGGTTTATCGGGTCGCTGATTACGAAAACCACAATGATTTTAAAATCCAACGAGGCGGACGTGAGTAACCATCTCCCCTGTTGGGGTGAAATGGGGTTGAAATGTCTAAACACTAAACCGCTGGTTCTAGAGAGTTCAAATTTGGCACGTAGGTTCCTTATAAGGTGTAGGGGTGCACTAAGAAATGATTTTTCAAAACTCACCCCCTAAAGGGGTGAAATGGGGTTCCAAAGTTTGTATGGGGAAACAAGATTAGTTTGACCATTTTATTCGAAACTTCATAGGAGTATTTCTAACGATAAATGAGTAAATAAATGTTTCAGGTTTTTTGAAAATTCAACCCCTATAAGGGAGAAATGTGACAAAGTCTGAAAATCAGCATGGGTATTGTTTTTATGGTTTATCGGGTCGCTGATTACGAAAACCGCAATGATTTTAAATTCCGATGTGGCGGACGTGAGTTACCATCTCCCCTGTTGGGGTGAAATGGGGTTGAAATGTCTAAATACTCAACCGCTGGTTCTAAAGAGTTCAAATTTGGCACGTAGGTTTCTTATAAGGTGTAGGGGTGTACTAAGAAAGGATTCTTCAAAACTCACCCCCTGAAGGGGTGAAATGGGGTTCCAAAGTTTGTATGGGGAAACAAGATTAGTGACTATTTTATTCGAAACTTCACAGGAGTAATTTTAACGATAAATGAATAAATACGTGTTTCAGGTTTTTTAAAAATTCAACACCTATAAGGGAGAAATGTTGTGACAAAGTCTGAAAATCAACATGGGTATTGTTTTTATGGTTTATCGGGTCGCTGATAACGAAAACCGCAACGATTTTAAAATCCAACGTGGCGGATGTGAATTACAATCTCCCCTGTTGGGGTTGAAATGTCTAAATGCTAAACCGCGGGTCTAGAGAGTCCAATTTGGCACGTAGGTTCCTTATAAGGTGTAGGGGTGCAATAAGAGAGAATTTTTCAAAAGTCGTCCCCCAAAGGGGTGAAATGGGGTCCAAAGTTTGTATGGGGAAACAAGATTAGTTAAACTGGAGGAAATGGAGTTGAAATCTCTAAATACTAAACCGCTGGTTCTAGAGAGTCCAATTTGGCACGTAGGTTCCTTATAAGGTGTAGGGGTGCACTAAGAGAGAATTTTTCAAAAGTCACCCCCATAGGAGTGAAATGGGGGTCCAAAGTTTGTATGGGGAAACAAGATTAGTTAAACTATTTTATTCGAAACTTCACAGGAGTATTTTTAACGATAAATGAAAAAACACGTGTTTCAGTTTTTTTTTTAAATTCAACCCCTAAAAGGGAGAAATGTGGTGACAATTTCTGAAAATCAACATTGGTAATGCTTTTATGGTTTAACGGATCGCTGATTACGAAAACCGCAACGATTTTAAAATCCAACGTGGCGGACGTGAATTAACATCTCCCCTGTTGGGGTAAAATGGGGTTGAAATGTCTAAATATGAGTACCTATGGGTGTAATTTTTATGGTTTCTTGGGACGTTAATTACGAAAATGCCACCGATTTTGAAATTTTATATTGTGGACATGAAAATTCTTGAAAGCATTTGCGCCAAATTGCAGCATTTGGCCAATTAAATGGTCCAGTAGTTTTGCAGCAAATCGGTTGTAACAGACGGACTTTGACAGACAGCTACATGTGATCCTATAAGGGGGTTCTATTTTTGCTTTTGAGGTATGGATAGAGACCCGCGTTATCCTAATAGATAAAAAAATTGTATTTGGTGGCATCTCGATCGTCGTCAATCGGTACCTAGGCGGGCGGCGCGTTGGGACGGGAGGAGTTATGATCAGGAAACTTCCTGCATACGTAATAAATACATTCAAGCTTTTCAATAGTTATGTTAAGTCATTTCAGAATTCTGAATTACGTTTATCTGGCTCGGAGTAATGGGTACATTTTTCATTCATCAACGAAGAGAACCTCAATATCTTACAATAGAATATGACGTAACTTAGAACATGGCTTAGAATCATTAAACCAATCTCGAATATCCCAAGTCGATAAGCGGAGGCTCGGGACATTATAAAAGCTTTATACAAATAAAATGCACACATATCCCGGTGTCTTAGCTTCACTTCGAGTTATGAATTTTGAAGTGAACTTTATTTGGATACAGTAAAAGCTGAGATCGCTTGATTTGAGTGCTTGAGTTTTCGGTTTGATTTGTTAAAGTGGAGTTGTGATAACATAAAAGTATTTCCCAGTATAATATTAGAAAAGCGAAAGTCTGTGTATGTTTGTTACTTCTTCACGCTAAAACGGCTGGACGGATATGCATGAGGGAAATGCAGATTGCAGATTATACCCCAACTTAACAAATAAGCCTACTTTCAATCCTGAAAAAAAGAGCATTGTTCCCGTAGGATGATGTATATTATATAGGCACGCGAGCGAAGCCGCGGGTTAATGCTAGTCAATAATAAGACCTTTTTAGTGGTAGTTGACGCTTATTCGAAATGGGTCGAGTGTTTCGATGTGTCCAACGGTTACAGTACTCGCGTGATTATAGAACGGTTATGTGAAGTAATGGCGAGGTTTGGATTATTTCATACTATTTGTTCGGATAACGGGACTTATTTCGTGTCGAATGAGTTCAAGGAGTTCTGTTTACGTAATGGAATAGAACATATTACGTCACCTACTTACAATCCGGCCAGTAATGGCCAAGCCGAAAGTTACGTAAAAATAATAAAACGGGCTATTAAGGCGATCACACTTTCGGGAAATGGTGGCAAAAAATTAGGTATTAAGTTACAAGAATTTCTATTCCATTACAGAAATTCGAAGCACAGCACTACGGACAGATCCCCTTCAGAAATTTTATTTGGCCGGAAATTAAGAAGTAGATTGGATTTCATAGTTCCTCAAAACTTAACGGCATCCAGCGTGCCACTCGACGGCGACGTACATGTCAAAGAAAAACAATTTCAACAGAGTAAGCAGTATCGTGGTTCTCGTATAGTTAACTTTCAAATAGGTGAACAAGTGTTAGTGCAAGTGTTTTTAGGGCAAAATAAACAATGGGTCAAAGGACAAATAACGAAAAAACTCGGTTCCTCGGTGTATATGGTTCACTTATATAATTTAAATCGTGGCGTTAAAAAACACGCAAATCAAATTTTAAAAGATAAGGGGGAGGAAGGACAAGTGTTGGACTACAGTTCGACGGCTATTCCGGTGACGGGTGGCTCGTCAGCGTCATCGTCCGGTCCGGCGGAGATGCCGCCCATTTTGCTGGGTCAGCCAGTATCATCCCTCGACGCGACCTTGCCTGTCCCCTTGGGCGACCAGCAGGGCATTGCGGCGCCTACATCAATGGTGCCGCCGCAACCGTTGTTGTTACCTGGTGCTGGGATCGGAGAACGTTCCGTCGTCTGCGACCCCCTTAACAACCAACTGACTGAAACGGGCGAGAGCCCAGCGCCCCAGAGCCCAGAGAGGCGGAGGGGGACCGTTGGCTCGAGTGTGAGGAGGACTCCGCTCCGGATCCGGACGGCACCACCGCGCCGACAGATAGTGCCGCGGCTTGCGATCGCGGAGTGCAAGCTTCGTCCGAACCGGAATCGTCCGAAGCGACCGGAAAGCGGTCCCGGAAAAAAGTGAACTACAAAGCTTTCTTTTAAATTTAAGAATTGTGTTAGAAAATAAAGGTGGAGGGATGTTATGTGGGTAGAATTAGGAATCATGTGACGCGGCTGTGACCGCACGCTGTCAGTCAGAATATACGGGTGTTACGTACGGACGTTGTTTTGTTTTGTCTCCATCCGGCTCCCTCTTTCGAGAACTAACATTTAGAAAAAACACTAGATGTATTAAGATGTATTAGCGGTGGTAGCCTAGTGGTTAGGGCATGCGACTTTCAATCCGGAGGTCGAAGGTTCGAACCCGGCCCGTACCAATGAGTTTTTCGGAACTTATGTACGGAATGTCATTTGATATTTACCACTCGCTTTTCGGTGAAGGAAAACATCGTGAGGAAACCACCTAAGCCCAATAAGGCCTAGTTTCCCCTCTGGGTTGGAAGGTCAGATGGTAGTCGCTTGCGTAAAAACTAGTGTCTACGCCACATCTTGGGATTTAGGTAGCCGACCCCGATTGAGAATTCATTCTCAAAAAATGGGACAAAGGCTAGGAGGATGATGAGGATGACTAGATGTATTAACATAACACGCATTTTGAATAGTTCTATGTTTATTCCATTTACTCATATCCACTCAATTGCTTTTGGTAATAACGGGTAAATATCCGTCCATCCGTCCGTCCGTGCGTCCGTCCGTCTGTCACCAGGCTGTATCTCAAGAACGGTGATAGCTAGACAGTGGAAATTTTCACAGATGATGTATTCTATTGCCACTATAACAACAAATACTAAAAATAAAATAAAATAAATATTTAAGGGGGCTCCCATACAACAAACTTGTTATAGATTATGGTACGGAACCCTTCATGCGCGAGTCGGACTCGCACTTGCCTAATTTTTTATTATATAAATAGTGTCCAACTCAAAATTCGAAGCAATTGAGTGGCTAGAAGATTTTCAAAGTGACCCATATCAACCTAGCATGAGCAAGCAACTGCTGGGGCATCGCAAAACTTACTTTTAGCAACTCATTCAAAACATTGATGCAAATAAAATGCATTTCTGCGCGACACGATCCAATCTAATACAGAATACACTACGGAAACGACCCAACCCAATACGGAATAGAAAAGTGTGAATAATACAAATGATATCTCGTCTAGCTCTCCCCCGGGCGCGCCTCGTCCAACTTCGCGGGCAGTTAAACCTCTCGGCCGACGGGGATGCTCATTAATTAAATATTAATAGTTTATTATAACACAAAAGCCCTGACCCGAAACTTGGTCCCGCGAGAGCAACTTCCGCACTAATCGTCGCGCCGACAAGCTTAATGTTCAAGCTCGCATTTTACACAGCATGTTCAACATAACTTGATAGCGGGAGCTCTGGCTTCTTCGCTTGTGTATAAATAAATAAGCCCTGGAATGTAAGAGTGCATTAGGGAGACTGCTGAATATCGCAGAGTGCTTTGACGCTGCTCTAATTATATAAAGACTATAAAATATGTTTATGCTCGTATATTCCGTGACATAGTTTGCTATTCCTTTCTGGTTTCGTTACGCTTCGCTTTCTGCTCGAGGGAAGCAAAATAAAAGGGGAGTTTGGAGAATTATATTTAGTCGCAGTTGTAACAAGTGTTAAGACGTTGTTTATTATTTAGATTTACATTTGTACTCAGGAGATCCTGATCCTTTTATATCATTTTGAAAGAGTGTTTGTTGGTCCTATGATGAAGCTTCACAATATCTTTGTTTGAATTTATATCGAAATACAGTAGCCGTAAATGTTATTCTAATATTTTAAACACCTATGGACCAAATATGCCTCCACTCAATCGGACTTGCAGGAGTGGTTCCAAATTGCCTCAAACTCGGACGGATCACTCACCAACATTACAGCTTGAATAGTCCCGGTAAAAGCCGGAACGAGCATCGCACCCGGTCGTTAGCCGGTGGAGCCTTCTACTACTGGTACCGTTATGTTTACACCTGCGGTAAGAAGCCGGTTGGGTCATGTAAATGAGGTATTTCGTGCACATTTTGCAGTAATAGGTAATAGTTTTAAAATTCTCAGTCATCCCTAATAATTTTGAAACTACATGCCCAAATATATTATTTTTCTTTCAAACTTTGAATGTTGTCAAATTGTCAGGAACGGCCCGACATTCCTGACATTTCCTGACAATTTGTCCGCATACAACTGGATTTCAAAAACCGAGGGTTATACTTGTAACTACTTAACGTTGTTGCATTGTAATCTTTCACGGCAGCCTCCTACCACATACGGTAGTAGTTTAAGCGCTCCGTGTGTAAGTAATCCTATGATGATAATTTAAAAGTCTAGGATTGAAAGCCTTAGCATATAAATAATTAGGAAGCATGTGCGTACATTACAAGGAAATGCCATGCTTGAGTCTTTAAATCAAGATTTGAGTCGTCTGATCAAGTGATTCAACTTTGAATCATCCAGACATCTTAACACGTTAAAGAAAAGCCCTGTATATAATATATTTAGGTATATACATGCGTCCTTCATTATCATTATAAACAATAAACACGCACGACGATGCAAGGAGGGAAAATTAAATGTCAGTATAATCTGAAGCAAAGAGTTAAAATTGATGAGTGAATTTTGATTTAAATTTTGGAACAAAAGCGCAGAAAATTGCTTTTTAACATCCATCTCGAGCGTTCATATTTGTTTAAACATGGCGAGTCTCTCAATTATTTTTCAATCTAGGGTTTATCGTTGTTTTATCGACGAAAGTATCATCGATAGCATTTTTCTCTGACACTGTTAAAATTTTGGAGTTATTGCAAAGCAAACCTTGGGTTCTATAGCTTAGTTGGTTAAGAGTGCCGCCCCAGATTGGCATTAGATACAGTCACCCAAAGAGGATCTTGACCTCTAACACAAGAGAACGCCATTCTTCTCTGTTTTGCACCTTTTTCCGCCAGTCAGGGTTATTTAGGGTGCACAAAGCCTTCTGTACTTTATCTTTCCAGCGGTATCTACGTATAGGATGGTCGACTGGACGTTTCGCACTTGGTTGCCCCTGGCGTGCTCTCTTTACGGCCCGATCGTCTCCCATCTTCTCCAGGTGACCCAGCCAGCGAAGTCGTGTGGCATTGATTTCGCCAATTATGTTAGGTGTAGCCACCAGCTCTTCCAACTCCCTCATTTCCTATAAGGTTGGCATTAGATACTGGTTTAAAAGCATTCAGGTTCTAATTGACGGAACTCTCCCATTTTTTTAAGGACACCAATAGAAAATGGCTCGTTTTCATAATTACGAGTAAACTCATACATTTGCTCTCAGACTACAATTTTTTTGTTGAAGTTGCTGTAATTGTTAAAAAGTGATATTTTCATATTGCAGTAGACTGTACCGATGATCGAGAGAACCCCCTCCTTTACCCCTCCGCTCCGCCCCGCTCGAGTTCAATATTTTAGGCACAGCCACACGGAAAGAAAAACGCAGCAAAAATATTTACGGAGAGCTTTTTTCATTTCGAGTGATTTTAGTTTGTTCAACATCGCGTGGCTGCTGTGCGCTGGAACCAGGCATGTACATTTTAGCAAGCTTTTAATTTATATCTATTTTTAAGTAAGTTAGATTTAATTTGTGAACTTATTACTTACAATACAACTACTTCTAATTATTGCATTGCTTTGAATAGTAAATGGTCTTTAACCGTAGATCCGATCGGCAACAAAGAAAATAAAACTCATAAAATAGACTTTTCGTAGTTGTTCTTCGCTGATTGCGCTGGCTTATTTTATGCTGGCATATATTACGGTCCACATTACAGGCATACAAGTAAGACACGTCACATGATATTGTTGAACAACAAAAATCATCGACCAAAAAAAAAAAAATTAAATCAATATAATTATAACACTAAGTACTGCCTGGACGGTGCGTATCGTAAGGAGGTTTCGATCTCTGTAGCCCTAACCTGCGTCGCAGCCGGCGGCATTTTTTGACATGAGACGTGAAAATATCCTATTGTCGAATTGCAAATAATAAACGAATAAATTTGTAAAAATTGTACCCAGTGTTGATCCGGATCACCAGGAATCGCCGCTACCCGCAGCCGCTGCGCAAGAAGCAAAACGAAACGCGCGCCCTAATGACCGCCGTGAGGAATTGCGTTTTGTTTTCGATGCCTCGCCACCGAGCACCGGCCAGAGAGCACCTTTTTTCAATAAGTGCTTTTCAATAAATGTTTCAAGGGTTCGGTCGTGGTCGTAGGTAGCTTAAAGATTTTAAAACATATAAATAAATTTCAAAACTCATCACTACATAGTATAAAACAAAGTCGCTTCCTTCTGTCTGTCCCTATATGTATGTATCTTTAAAACTACGCAACATATTTTGATGCGGTTTTTTTTATCGATAGAGTGATTCATGAAGGAGCTTTATATGTATAATAATAGCATTAGCACCCATGCGAAGCCGGGGCGGGTCGCTAGTTTGCTATAAAATCCAACTTTGAAGTTTGGGCAAGTGTCTAAGAACATTAATTTATTAAACATCTCGTTTAAAAAAAAGTACTAATAACGCAAACTTAAAGAGAATATTATGTTCCATTTCTATAATCGTTTTAGTTGTTAGAACTGTAAGAAGATTAGCAGTCCAGTTTACTTAACTCGGAAAAATACGGGACCCCTAAAAAGTCCAGTTTCGACTTCCGCTCCAACAGAGTTCATTACGAGCAGAAGTTTATCGGCAAGAAGCAATTTGTTAAAATCGAGAACAATTTTCCATTGTGTAAGTTTTCCGCCCGCAGATGTGTTGGGCTTATTAAAATTTATAAGGACGTTTGGAAATGAAAACGTTAAATTCGTTAAAAGGTCACTAGTTGTTGAATAATTGCGTTCAATTATTTTCACGGTTTGTTGGAAGAATATTTGCTCGTGCTTCCAAGCGTAGGAGTAATTTCATTCCTGAGTGTCAAAAATTTTATTCATATGGAATAATTTACTGTACGTAAATGGAATAATTTACTGGATAGGTAACCCAGAAAGCGATGGACGGACTGTATAGAGAAGGAATTATGGTGCATAGGCTGGAGAAGGGAGGCCTGAGATAGATCAAAACGGCAGAAGATTGTTGAGGAGCCCAAGCCGCACAATGGGTTGCAGCGCGGTAGAAGTGATAAAATAAGTAAGTACGTGTGAAGTGACCTTGTGTTCGTCGACTATCCACGTGATGTTTGGGGCCGGGTAGGCCTCGTCGACGGTGCAGTGGGCGCGGATGACGTCGCCGCGCGCGTAGTTGCCGCGCGACACCGTCAGACGCGGCGCGCGGAACGGCGGGTCTGGGGAAAGAAAATGGGTAATTTTAGATCAGCATTGCATGAATATTTCTATTTTCACCATACAAGTTTCAAGAGAATTGCCAACCATTTACTTCTTAACGTACAATACGACTCACGAGAAAATTTATTAGGTCCTCAATATAGAAATTTTAAAAAATTGTCATTAAATTTGGAAAACCTAGGTACTCGTAAGAAAACATTTAATACTCGCTTTAAATAAAATGGCACATCATTACGAATTTGCAAGCTGAAAAAAGTAAACTTCACTTTCATCTTAGTGAAGAGCTTACTTTTCCAACCGCTGTGGACCTCGCCTCGCAGACACGGACGTGTCACCTCTAAATAGCAATACTAACCACTAGTCTACCTCAGTCCGCAACCGCTAGCCCATATTGAATTCCCTCGCTGCATCACTCTGGCGTGTTTGGGCAAGTAATAGCTTGCAGCTACTCAGCCTTGTTGACACGGGCCGCGTCGCCTCGTCCGTTGTATTGTGAGGGATCGAATCAGTCTCCATGCTTGCACACTTACATTTATATCTCATTCAGAACTCGCCTAGAGTTTGAGCTGCTTACATTAATTGACGCGCTGGAGTGCAAACATACCTAAATCACGGTAAGGGTCCCATCACCAGACCCTGTCTTCATGACAGCTAAAAAATATACCCTTTCAAACAAAAACGATATTTCCTACTTACTCGTCTAATATACATACCTATATAAAATAATCGGTCCACTTGTCTTCGAGTAATCGGGGAACATACATAAAAAAAACTATTAATTGAAAACCTAATCCGTTTTACAAAATGATTCAGTACCTATTCAGTTTCGTGTTTATTACCACAATATGGCGTCATTATTTTATTGGCTCATAATTAATTCTTGATTAATATTATGGTCTGTATGTTTAATAATTTAGAACAAAATTCTATCACATTTATCAGTACATAAATCATTTGTTCAGTTTATAATGTAGACCGCTTTTACTCCATTTGTACGATGTATTACGTAAATATGTTTACCGAAACATTGCTCACGACTTCAAGAAACATACGAAGTCGATAAAACGTCGGTAACTCGCCAGACAGTTTATGGTTGCTAAGAAAATAACTTGCGAAAACATTGTTGGGTGATCGTTGCTGACTGTTTTTACTTTTATGCTAGTCGGGCCCTGATTCGGCGTGGTTTTGCTATATCACAATAGTACCTATTATGTTAGCTTTAACACGGCCACTAACAATAATATATATTTTTTTTGTTATTAGAGCTGTATTATGTGAAATCTCAAAAGAAATACGGCTAAATGTATCAAAATTATATAAAATGCGCGCATCTGTTATTCTCATATTCGGGATATAACTTGTCGAAATATTAGTGTAGGTCTTTATTGAAATCAAAGGAAATATCATTACGGTCTTCTTATAGAGTATTTAGGTATAGTAGACATTTATTGGTGAGATCTTGGACATATGCCACTAGAAACGTCGAACTCAGCTTCGGGTTGTCACAACTTCGTTTAATATCCTTGGGAAATCCTTAAGAACACCCGTTATAAGTTGAGCGAGATTTTACTGTCTCTATTTTACTAACTTTAAAGAGTGCCGTTTAAAAGTTTTATTTAATATCTTTTTTATTAGGTTGATGACTGATAAGCAAAGCAGAGATATAGGGTGAAGACAGCCAACGGGACCACCACGTGAAATAACTGGGAAGTAGAAGTTAAACACCGGATTTATGTCTGTGTCAACTTTACGCTGTACAAGTTTTTAATGACTTCATAACTAGCTATTATATTTACCCCTCCGACACCTTTGCGAGGTTAATTAGAAGTACATTTTTAGTGTAGAAATTTAATACTGGTCAAGAGCGAGTCTAAATTGCGAGTTAAGCTTTCTATGTTGTGCATGAAGCTTATGGTTTCCTCTAAGGGTAACTGGACGAGATTCCTTACAGGGATAAGATCACCTTTTATGGATTATATTTAGCTAGCTGGTTGAGAAGTCAAGGAAGAATAGTTTAAATCAATCTTCTTCTTCTAAATATATAAAAGAAGAAACTGACTGACTGACTGACTGACTGACTGACATATCAACGCACAGCCCAAACCGCTGGTTCTAGAGAGTCCAAATTTGGCACGTAGGTTCCTTATAAGGTGTAGGGGTGCACTAAGAAAGGATTTTTCAAAATTCACCCCCTAAAGGGGTGAAAAGGGGGTCCAAAGTTTGTATGAGGAAACAAGATTAGTTAGACTATTTTATTTGAAACTTCACAGGAGTATTTCTAACGATAAATGAGTAAGCACGTGTTTCAGGTTTTTTGAAAATTCAACCCCTAAAAGAGAGAAATGTGCTGACAAAGTCTGAAAATCAACATGGGTATTGTTTTTATGGTTTATCGGGTTGCTGATTACGAAAACCGCAACGATTTTAAAATCCAACGTGGCGGACGTGAATTATCATCTCCCCTGTAGGGGTGAAATGGGGTTGAAATGTCTAAATACTAAACCGCTGGTTCTAGAGAGTCCAAATTTGGCACGTAGGTTCCTTATAACGTGTAAGGGTGCACTAAGAAAGGATTTTAAAAAATTAACCCCCTAAAGGGGTAAAATGGGGGTCCAAAGTTTGTATGGGGAAACAAGATTAGTGAGACTATTTTATTCGAAACTTCACAGGAGTATTTCTAACGATAAATGAGTAAACACGTGTTTCAGGTTTTTTGAAAATTCAACCCCTAAAAGGGAGAAATGTGGTGATAAAGTCTGAAAATCAACATGGGTATTGTTTTTATGGTTTATCGGGTTGCTGATTACGAAAACCGCAACGATTTTAAAATCCAACGTGGCGGACGTGAATTACCATCTCCCCTGTTGGGGTGAAATGGGGTTGAAATGTCTAAATACTAAACCGCTGGTTCTAGAGAGTCCAAATTTGGCACGTAGGTTCCTTATAACGTGTAAGGGTGCACTAAGAAAGGATTTTAAAAAATTAACCCCTTAAAGGGGAGAAATGTGGGTACAAAGTTTGTATGGGGAAACAAGATTAGTTAGACTATTTTATTCAAAACTTCACAGGAGTATTTCTTACAATAAATGAGAAAACACGTGTTTCCGGTTTTTTGAGAATTCAACTCCTAAAAGGGAGAAATGTGGTGACAAAGTCTGAAAATCAACATGGGTATTTGTTATTATGGTTTATCGGGTCGCTGTATCCCGGAAGGAAGAGAGAAGAGGGATGAGGGAAGAGGGAAGAGGGAAGAGGGAAGAGGGAAGAGGGAAGAGGGAAGAGGGAAGGGGGAAGGGGGAAGGGGGAAGGGGGAAGGGGGAAGGGGGAAGGGGGAGGGGGGAGGGGGGAAGTGGGAAGGGGGAAGGGGGCAGGGGGAAGGGGGAAGGGGGAAGGGGGAAGGGGAAGAGGGAATAGTTGGTTTCTATGGATTATCGGGTTGCTGATTACTAAAAAAAGAATGATTTTAAAATTCAACGTGGCGGACGTGTAAATACCATCTCTCATGTTAGGGCGCGATGGGGTAGAAATGTCTAAATAATGTCTAAAAATATGGGTGTCGTTTTTAAACACACAGCCCAAAACCGCTGATTCTAAAGAGTCCAAATTTGGAACGTAGGTTCCTTATAAGGTCTAGGGGCGCACTAATAAACGATTTTTCTGAAGGGGGTGAAATCGAGAGATCCAAAGTTTGTATAGGAAAACAAGATTAGACTATTTATATTTATTCGAAACTTCACAGGAGTATTTCTAACAATAAATGAGTAAACCTACAAGTACTCTTTATTGCACACCTCATAAAATATACAGGAGAAATACAATGCAAGACATTACAATTAGAGGTAAACAACAGGCGGTCTTATCGCTAACGAGCGATCTCTTCCAGACAACCTTTGGGTAGTGGAGAACTTGAAAAATAAGATTTTGTTATTAGGCGGTGCAAAAATCTGAGAGTAATAATAATAATATATACATAAAAAACAAATAAATACATAAATATAATAAAAAATAAATACATAAATACATACATACATACATTCAGCCAACAGATAATAGGACCATTTGAATAAAATACGAATTATGAAAGGGATAGATAGTGTTCTTTCAGTTGAGCTTTGAAAGAAACAAGAGATTTAGCGCGCCTTAAGCTAACATTCAAGGAGTTCCATAAACAGACAGCTTTAAAAGTAAACGAATTATTATCAAATTTTGAGACGGAAGAAGGTACGGCAAGGAGCAAATTTTGGGCAGATCGAGCAGAAGTGAGATAAGTGAAACGCTCTTTGGGATAGCGGGGAGTTGCAGGATGAAAAAGTATACTATAAAGAAGAGCAAGAATATGAGAGTTACGACCTAAACTTAACCCTAATAGATGTTTAAATTTGTATTTGGTGCCATCTCGATTGTCGTCAAGGCCAGTGCGGGCGGCGCGGCGGGACTGGAGGAGTAGTCATTGGGAAACTTCCTGCAGCCGTAATAAATGCATTCAAGCTTTTCAACAATAAAACGGCTAGACGGATATGCATGAGGGATAAGCAGGTAATACCCTAACTTTAACAAATAGCCTAATTTTTAACCTGAAAAAAAAGAGCATCGTTCCCATAGGATAATGTATATTGTATAGGAACGCGGGCGAAGCCGCGGGTTAATGCTAGTATAATATAAATATGGCCGTTATATAGATGATTTTAAAGTACTATATTGTTTACTACTTTTATTTGTTACTTGAATCTGCGAACGGGTTTAACGTACACGCATTGTCAACGACATTGCTGTCGGCAACTAGTGCACATGGTCAGCTACAGAAGAAACGAATCCCCTGCCTTCCCTTTATATCAATATGCATGGATGGTCTTTGCTTTCCAAACTGATCGTCGATCGTGTAAGAATAAGTTCCATTCCATTTTCATTATGTATGGAAAAATGAATGTGATCATCACTGGGGTTTTCGGTGTACTAGTGATTCGTGCACCCAAAATCCCGGGGTAAGGTGAATATCGCATGTCGGTGCAGTGGACGTCAACTATTACGCTGTCTTAACTTACCGACTACGGTGAGCGGCGCCGAGCGTATGTCGGTGTGGAAGAGCGGCGCGTCGGCGGAGACCTCGCACTGGTAGTCGCCGCTGAGCCGCCTGTTCAGGTTCACGATGCGGACTTGGTTCTCGTCAGACTGCGTCAGCTGTGAACAATTATCATAATGTATGAGTACTGTCTGCTTAACTCCAGCAAGTTTTTCATAAAAATATGGGAAGCGGAAGAATACATTCTACATATTATCTTAAATCTTCTCTCTGTCGTCAAATCTCGCAACCTCAACTTCTTTGGACACACGTCTAAGCGAGACGTAACGTGCATAGAACGCCTCGTTGTTTAGTGGAAGGTGTCAGAACTAGAGGAAGATCGCTGATGAGATGGACCGACCAGATCAAAACCACTCAGAACTTCACAAATACATAATGGCCACGACCACTCTGTAGAGAGTGTACCGAAGAAGAAGAAGATCTTAAAAAACTTATATGGTCTGAATTGTGTTAATGCAGTTTCCCTCTGCAGGTCCTAGGGGCTATAGAGTTTTTATCAGTATACTTACGTCAACCGACGCCCCTGGAAGCGGGAACACCATGCTGGGTGGCAGTTCCCTCGGCACGTAGCGGTAGAACTCGGTCTCGGCGCGGTACCAGCGGATGCTGTACAGCGCCGCGCCCTCCAGGTCGTAGGAGCAGCGCAGCACCGCCGCCTGCCCCTCGCCAGAGAGCACGGCGCGGGGGACGGAGATCGACAGGTTCTTGAGGGACCATACTCCGCCTGGAACAAAGTGACAGTAGTTATTGAAATGCGGAAGAGATAAAGTTAAACGTACTCCTTACCCCATAATATAGAGGTATGAAGACTCTGTTTATCTATAACCTTTTCACAGCGTTTTTTTTTCAATAGAACCGACTTTGAAGTTCGGTGTCAAGAAAACTCAAGGTTCAACATTGACTATCCACTTGTTTAAAGTTTACCTCCTAGTTCCTGTGCCTCCGCATGAGGAGAAAGTGATATTGACCTCATAAATCGAACTCCACGCGGGCGAAGCTGCAGGTGCAACGAGTTTTCAATAAAAATAAAAACGATTTGTTAAAAATATGCTACCAATTTATTTTTCATTGGTAAGTTTCTGGAAAAAGATACACAATGTTAAACTTACAACCCACTCATTGTGTTCTTTCGTGGGTTTAAAAGAACTATTTCGTATACTCGTGCAGGCTAAATATAGCGTGGACGATAAACCACAGCCTGGGACCCTAACTACCGAGATTATGACCACCCGACTCAGCGGAAATCCCGTAAGGATTACCGATGCTTATGACGTCAAACCCTGTTTAAGATGCCTACGTCGGCCTTCAAAGCTCATATTCACAGGTCTGAATTCCAGCAGGGTTTTTTATATATACCTATTTCACCGTTGAATGAGATGAAGCATGTTTGTCTAGATAATGTCAAGTTATTGTCGCATTAAAGGGATAAACAGTGGTTTCTGTTTTATAGTGCATGTAAATCCCTCATATCTCGTTGTAGGTGGTATGTGCTACATGCTACATGCAGTGATAGAATAAACTAGCAACCATCGATCAATCGATACAAAAGATTGAAAAGACATAAAGTCGCGTTCCACGTGCCATCTTGCGAGGTTTCTGTTCCATACAATTCATATGGCGCTTGGACCTTTCCAAATGTACAGATGGCGATAATGAGTTAAATGTGACGTAAGCGCTTTACGAAATTATATTATGAAGGCGTCATTTACGTAAGGATATTATATTATCTCCTAATAAATAACGCGACTATGTTCTGACATTGGCAGTCCACCTAAATGATGGTCAATGCCGCCACCAAAAGCTTATTCCGTTATTAAATCAACGCGTTGCCGCTGAACCGACGAATGCTCTTAATCAGTGCATTCCGGCGGAAACTTTGAAACATCGCGGCCATAGTTAGCGGAGTTGCGAGCGCGCGACTAGATTCTTCAGTTATGCATGGGTTGGGTTCTCTCAGGCACTATATGGAAATAATCTAGGGGCACGGCAGTGCCTCCGCCAAGACAAACAGAAAATTAGGCCACGCCTTTTTTTACGAAGGTTTTTATGGCTTGGCCGTTTCATAGGTCAGTTTAATTCCTTGATATTGTGATTATATTAATCTTAATTCCTATCTGTAGCGGCTAGACGGTCTGAAGGACTTATTTACGGCAGGAAATTACATCACAGGTCTTTAATGTTATAATATGCAATAGATCTATGAAACGGCCAGGCCATGTTTTTTTTAACCAAGTAGGGTTTGTAAAATTTGTTTTTTTTAAGTTAAATCAGTTAGAGCTTTCACGTCATGGCTGCTAATTTTACATAAAATCCCTCCTTTTCCAGTTCTCGTTGCTAGATTTCTTGGTATAATTTTAGTAAAAATAGTCTGTATAATCCTGTCCTGCGCAAATCTATGTGAAACATAGCGCGATAGTATGTAAATACCTCAAAGAGATCTGTACATATTATAGACAACGAGATATAAAGAGGGCCCTCGGCGCAGCGGCGAGTGCGTCTGTCCGGAACGTCCGGCGGCAGGTGCGGGTGATTAGTGACCCTTCCGCCACAGAGCGCGAGGGAATGGGCGGTCCACTACCAACAGCTCTCTTCACACAAAGTTGCTGTTGTGATCAGTTCCTCTCCTTAATCTGGCATTAAATTTAATTAAGAATATAGAAAATAGCAGAGTGGTTCCCGAGAGATGAAAAAAAGGAACGGAGATAAAAAAATAAATGTTGATTGGTTGATTTGAAATTGACTGTAGGAGCAAAATGGAGCAGAGTGGCAAATGACAGAAGCCAGTGGAAATCCTTGAGGCCTATGCCAAAAGGCATACTAAAATTGGGATATATTTATTTAATTAAATAATAATAATAACTTATTGTAAAGTGTAATAACGCTTTATTATTATTAATTTGTTTCTCTTTTCGAGGCTTGGGTTCATACGTCCCGGTCTTTTGGAAGGCTTGCGTGGGGATATGGATCCAATACGTAGAAGAATTTGTCCCTTAGAGAAATTTGCTGTGGCTGAAGCCCTAGTAGCCTTTTTATTATAATAATATTAACTAGAACCGTGAACTTCGCCCTACGAGGAAGAAACAAACATAACCTTCTTCTTATACCTGAATTGCTTGAATGTTTCTATCATATATTATAACCATGGGTATATTTGTGGATGATTAACTATCCGTGTACCAAAAATACTATTACACAAAACCGCTGAATAATGTTCAATAAGATTGACTTTTTACACGCATATAACTGCGAGCGTCTACTTTATAACATTAGTAAAATGTACCTCTAAAACGGTGTACTGCATGCGCCACTGTTCCGACCGCTCGTTCTGTCCCGGCGTTTACCCGCGCTAGATGCTAAACATTGTTCCCGAGCTCCGCTCCCAGGGGTCGTCACGAGTTCACAATTTTTCCCCCAAACTCGAGACAATATCACCAACTAATTTGAAAATATACCTTATCCACTGAGCCCCGAAAAACTCCGCGTTTAATGAAATCACGAGTTTGATGCTTTAACTTTTTGGAGATTTTCCTTTGTATAGTCTGGTTCATTAGCGATGTCGTAAGTCAATTTCTCGCTCGTAACAAGTTTGTCTTTGTTAGTTATCGATCGCGAATATGATCGCATCTCGATAATTAGATTGTACTGGGAGACGCGTCACAAATAGGATCCGAAGCGCGAATTTTGGCTTATATTTCCACGCTGCGGTTAGGCGCGCTGTTTTTAATATTAATAATAATATAATTAGTGCACGTAGTTTTTCATCATTTACCGCCTCGTATTTGGCTTTTGATGAAATGAAATGAAATGAAATGAAATAATTTATTCAGTAAGTAGGCCACAGGGGCACTTTTACAAGTCAGATTGTGAATCTACCGGCATTTCGCAAGAGGAGACCGCTGTTGAGAAGAAAGCCGAAAGAAACTCAACAGTAAGTCATTTTTCGTAAATAATACTTAAAAAAATTACATGATACAGTTGTGTTATAACTAATTACACTGGTACACGTAAAGGAGATGCATAGATACTCCAAATCAATGTTAAGTAGGAACATTAAAATAAAAATTTAATAAATTTAAAATATTAAATATACCCAGAGATGTATAAAGTCTCTGGGTGTCACAACATGCAATAAAATATAATTACTTAATTAATTTAATTCCATAGAGATGTAGGCGTCAACGTGAATAATTTAGAAAATAATTATTAAACCTAAAATTCTTAGAGATGTATATGGTCTCTAGGCGTCATAACATGCAATAAAATATTTTAAAATGATTTAATTTCCTCAGAGATGTATAAAGTCTCTGAGTGTCATACTACACTAAGCTGTTTCTTAGAGATGTATACAGTCTCCAAGAGTTCAAAAAGATAAAATCAACATTGAATAACTTCAATCGAGTACAGGATGAAGTTTCTCACGTTTGCTTAATTTAACACTAGTATGCGGTTGCTACATATTTAATTTGGCCCTTGCTAGCATGAACAGACCGGACCCCACAAACGGCACCCGTTCACGAGTATGACGCATATCTCAGCCATCGCCTCCCTCATGGAGCACTAGCACTTTATATCCCTGAACGCTATTTTTGATAAACCGCTTTTAGGGTTCCGTACCCAAAGGGTGCTGACGGGACTTAGTAATAACTAAGCCTCCGGTCTGCCTGTCTGTCACAGGGCTCTATTTTTCCCACTTTATTAGGTGGAGACTTGATATTTTATAAATATTGACACAAAGGTAAATAATGAAATGAAAATGTAATAATATTTTCATGGACTATATTATTTGTTTTCATGTGATGGTTGGATCTTGTTTCCACTGTGCGTGAGTTCGACTCGCGCTTAACCGGGTTTTACATTTTTAATGGAGTAATCGAACACGTTTTTAAATATTCTTTTTGACGTTGAATCAATATGTGACAATATTTGGCATGAAAAGACTTAGAATAAATATTGCAGCGACAATCGTAGATGTAGTGGGCGTTGCCACAACATAACTAAATTTAAGGCCAGGGCATGGTTAGGTTAGCAGAAAGCCGTTCTTTAGAAGGAACCTCCTAATTTTAACCTTAATATAAAAGAAATACAAACAGTACCTACTGTAGAGGCGAGAGGTGTAAAAAGAGATCGTTTCCAGACAATATTTGATTAGCAGAATCTTTCACTATATTTTCTTCGGTTTCCGCGACTGTCACGCATTTAAATAAAACAATTTAAACGGATTATATCGCGTATATTAATTATTTGAGCCTTCCTGACGTTTCAGTACCTTTACAGATGCCGTTGTCAACCTTTGACAAATCTTAAACGAACAGAAATTAATCTTTCACTATTAATTTCAGTTCGATTTAGGACATAAGTATCTTGCGTTTGCTTAGAAAATCTGCGCCGCTGTTATTTCTGTTGTTCGGGAATTTTTCGAAACAAATGACAGGCGCGCGAATGTCGCCATGTTTTTTATGCTGATCAATAAAAACTTTTACGGTCTCTTTTACCGCTTTCAGCTTAAAGATAATTTTAAACTCGGAACATATTTTTGGGACGTAAAACGTTGATCTTCTGTTATCATAACCGTTGAGTATCTTCATGTATCGTTTATACTCGTACTAAAGAGATTTTTGCTGAGCCTTCCGAAACAAGTTTTTTAACGGATTTTTCTTGGAATCGTTTCAGTGATAATAATCTGGGCACTAAAGTGTCAGATACTTTCTGTGTGTGTTTTTTTCAGAGCTTATCCTAAAAGAAGTAATGCTACTCCTCCGCACCAGTCGTCATTCCTAGTATACGAGTTGCTATCGCTCGCAACGTCGGACTTTAGTCGAAATTGATAATACTCTGACCCAACATCGTGCCCCATCTTCTTACTCATGTAATCCTCTTTGTGTAAGTAGCGGCTGTCAAACTTGGCATTAAATTGAAATCATCTCGGAGCGCCGTGTCCGCCGCCGCGAGCAATTACACCGTGCTCGTGCATAATCTGTGGCTTGTAGGCCGGCAGCTCGCGGCGAGACTGATCACTTCAGTGAAACCATCTCCGAGCGCCGTGTCCGCCGCCGCGAGCAATTACACCGTGCTCCTGCATAATCTGTGGCTTGTAGGCCGGCAGC
The DNA here is from genome assembly GCA_947623375.1 of Apotomis capreana. Taxonomy (NCBI): domain Eukaryota; kingdom Metazoa; phylum Arthropoda; class Insecta; order Lepidoptera; family Tortricidae; genus Apotomis; species Apotomis capreana. Next base: position 15,648,109 of record OX392522.1, on the reverse strand, counting down.
CCGCGGCGAGACTGATCACTCCAGTGAAACCATCTCCGAGCGCCGTGTCCGGTGCCGCGAGCATTTACACCGTGTTCCTGCATAATCTGTGACTTGTAGGCCGGCAGCCCGCGGCGAGACTGATCACTCCAGTGAAACCATCTCCGAGCGCCGTGTCCGGTGCCGCGAGCATTTACACCGTGTTCCTGCATAATCTGTGACTTGTAGGCCGGCAGCCCGCGGCGAGACTGATCACTCTAGTGAAACCATATCCAAGCGCCGTGTCCGCCGCCGCGAGCAATTACACCGTGCTCCTGCATAATCTGTGGCTTGTAAGCCGGCAGCCCGTGGCGAGACTGATCACTCCAGTGAAACCATCTCCAAGCGCCGTGTCCAGCGCTGCAAGCAATTACACCGTGCTCCTGCATAATCTGTGGCTTGTAGGCTGGCAGCCCGCGGCGAGACTGATCACTCCAGTGAAACTATCTCTGAGCGCCGTATCCGGCGCCGCGAGCAATTACACCGTGCTTCTGCATAATCTGTGGCTTATAGGCCGGCGGCTCGCGGCGAGACCGATCACTTCAGTGAAACCATCTCCGAGAGTTGTTTGTTTTTATTATAGTTGAACACTAACGACCTCCTTGTCCTTGCAGAGTACATTTTAAACGAAATGGGAGGAAGATTGTACGCCATGCTACCACTATACCATATGACAACTCAGGAGCATAAGTCAAAGACGAGATGCTTATAATGAGTTTATGAGTTCCGAGTAAAACAGTATATTTGGCAAATTTTCTAATTGCTGAGATATATGCATGAGATTTTGTTCGACGCCTTGAAATATTCAATTCAAACACTCGATGAAGTTAGGTTTGTTATCTATGAATCCGAGCCTACATCGAGTCCTGAGCAAACAGTCCGGGTCGGGGCACAGGGCAGCGCAAAAACGTCGATAATGGGTTTAGGATTTGCTCGAGGTTAAGTTCAGGGAGTGTAGGGACAGAGGGGAATTTTAAACAGGCCCGAAGACAGGGCCTTTCAGGAGAACAAGTCTGAGTCGGGTTGAGTGCTATTGGGGGGAAGTTTCATTTGTGTGCTGTGTGGAAGATTGTATTATTGCGATATTCTGATTTTACCTTAGTCTCGGTTCTCACGTTGTAATGCGCATTCTATTTTCATTCCTTGTTTAATATTTTGTTTATACGTTTTGCACTCAAAATGACAAATAGTCAAATTTGTAGTTCACTTAGCTATTTGTAATTTATTTATTATTTATTTTACGGATTCACAGAGTAACGCAAATATGAGTTCACCGCCATACAAGTTTGTCCCCTGGCAGTGAGTACGTTAAGAGCCGAGAGGGTTCCACTTCTGGTCAAAGACCTTCCTCTCATCTTTCCATGTGTCCCTTGTAGGTGGATGTGGATAGCTCGAAAGTGTAATGAATAAAATACATTTCATTAATTCGGAGTGAAATAAAAGAAAAATTAAACTAAGTAGTCACTATACACTAACATCTAAATCAATCTCATCCCAAGCTTAACGTTTAGTTTTACAAGGTTAAAACTACGAGCAGTTCGTAAATCCACGCTATTGCCGTCGTAAAATACTCCTCCCTTCTCCCCGCCGCGATACTATTACATAAACAAGGATTTACTCCCTAGTGCAGGAATAGCCAGGGATCGTAGATTTTCACGAAGACCATTTTCTAACCGTTAATGTTGTTAATAAGTGGGTTGGAAATAATCATGACATTTTAACATCGCGGTCATCAAAGATGCGCACTAAGTTGCTCTACTCCGCCCTTCGCTTTTGGTCGGATAAAATTTTTCGTGCATATCATGGCTGTTGGAGCAGTAACTTTCTTAATTACAAAAGTTTTTAGATTTATTTATTCATAAAAAATCCTATACTATCCACTATTTTAATACTAAAAATAAAAATAAAATTGCGACAGTTTCATGTTTGTAAAGTATGTAAATATTTTTTAAGCAAATGTATTAATTTTTAAATTATTTGTATGATAAGGTGTCAAAACTATAAGCCTTTCCATATGTCATGGTTCTCTCTGGTGGTCTCTAGTTCATATTACTGCAATAGTTAAGTGTCCTTTACCTAAAAATTGCGGACTGTCGAGTTTATTTCGGCGTTTCGTCTCAGCAGTATTCTCCTCTCGCAAAATGCCGATAGTTCATTGAGTGGTGACCACGTCCCGGAACAAATAGCGTACTTTTACAAGTTGGAACGATCTGGTCAAGATCTAAGGGAAAACTAAGAAGCTTGCCACTAGAGAAATAAAACGGCGCGATTGATTTCGTTATCATATTTTTTCATCAAATTGTCCGTTTCGTCTGTGCGGTTTTAGTAGAATTGAATTCTGTTCAGAAATCTAAGGTATTTGTCAACTAAATAGACACTCTAACTCACTCTAGCGTATTAAATCGTTCTATTATTCCTTTCGATTCGATGCTGCTCTCACAGCTTACCGACTCAAGTAGCTACGCAAGAGACCCTTAATTCTTAAATATTTATTCAGAAATAAATATCTTTCTTAATCCTTTTTAGGGTTCCGTAGCCAAATGGCAAAAAACGGAACCCTTATAGATTCGTCATGTCTGTCTGTCCGTCTGTCTGTCTGTCTGTCCGTATGTCACAGCCATTTTTTTCCGAAACTATAAGAGCTATACTGTTGAAACTTGGTAGGTAGATGTATTCTGTAAACCGCATTAAGATTTTGATGCAAAAATAAAAAAATAATAATAAATATTGGGGGCTCCCCATACTTAGAACTGAAACTCAAACTCTTCAAAAATGATATCGAGGTTTTAAAATATTTTTTTTCTAAACCGAATAGTTTGCGTGACAGACGCTTCCAAAGTGGAAAAAAGTTGGCTCCCCCCCCCCCTCTAACTTCTAAAATAAGAAAATGAAAAATGTAAAAAAAAACATATGATGTTGCTATAAAAACTACCAACGAAAATTGTTTTGAACGAGATCTAGTAAGTAGTCTTTTTTTAATACCTAACTTTGCACCTAATTTATATGGGGCGCTATACATACCAGGTGCAAACTTAACTTAACCACTTAGGGATGGAAAGTGTTTGTACGGAACCCTCGGTGCGCGAGTTCGACTCGCACTTTGCCGGTTTTTTTGTGAAGACCTCGACCCATCACACGATAAAGACTTGAAAATTCGTCCAAAATATCTCACAAAAGTTTAAAAAGTTCTCATTGTATTTAAATATCGCTCAAGTGGTTATCAACTCGGGTTTCGACAATGACTTCTACAACACTTGACCCGAAACGACGAGTCTGACCTCCACATACCTTCCAAAGGACAACCTTCGCTAAATATATGAACTCGCCAGCAAAAATCGTTGCGGTAACTTCAGAAGACTTCATTTCTATTATACTGATAGCCTTGATACGACATTTTGAAAGCTAGTCATTCACATTACCAAGTCAAATATGCAGTTGAGAATACGGCAAATGTACGTGACTCCGCACAAAGATATTGCAGAATCAAAGGAGGTGGTGGATCTAGCTGCAAATGTAAGTTGGCGACAGTTAGCACCCTGTAGCATTATGATATTTATTCTCGGCCCTCGGGGTAACCCTTTAAATACTGTGACTTAGATGTGAATTATAATTTAACCCTTTCGGACGGGACCATAAAATTAGGTATATCTACTGCTTTGCATTTAGATTATCTTCGAAGGTACTTAAGTAAGGTTAGTAAGTTGGAAGTTACTTACCCACTAAAATATATGTGCATGCTTTAAGTATATAAAAAAATATGCATAGTAGCTATCGGGTGATATTTCTCTGAATATAGTCTGCATAATTTGTTTTTTTTTTTAAGTCTCTGAGGCAGTTTCATTTTTAATCAACTTGTTGATTTGGATGTACAACTTCAAGGACAAGAAAACTGTCACATTATTACAAAGGTGAAAACTGCTGGTTTAGGATGATGCACATCATGGGGCAGCATAACCATAGTTAATACAGCATCAGTCAAGGTGAATCACGACGGTGATGCAACTTTTAACGACGTCATATTAACAGTTTGAACTGTTTGAAGTATATTACAATAATCAATGATATTTCAACAATTACCTACTGTCCCTGAAGGCATATAGGAAAAGGTTTTAATACTCGTATATATTATGCCAAATTTACATCAAGGTGAAAAAAAACATACCAGGACCTCAGGACTGTGAAGAGAGAGAATTTCTCCGCAACACGCCGTCATAATTAAAAATAATCACATTACATACCCCGTCCCTTACCGCGAAACACTCCTGACAACCCCGATCCCTCCCTCCACTTCCACTGCCGCTAATGGCCGTGACAAATGAACGCGCGCGCGAAGTCGAGCGTCGATGTATAGCGCCCATTGCGGGAACGACCGGCGGCGCTATAATGGCACGATATGTCCAAGTTAGCATTGACGGGGTATTTTTCTTTGGAGTAATTCTGTTGATTACTCGATCGAACGCGGATTGGACGGGATCCAAAATGTGTTAATTTCTCGTTGAATGGTTGCGTAGCGAACGATGCCGATGGTCTTAATAAAATGCAAAACAATACACTGCGCCAAATTAAATTGCGCGTTTGTAATGGATTACATTAATTGCAAAGATATTGTCTACAGGCGCCTAGACACCGAAGGCTTTATGTTTACCACTAGCATTAATATGAGCACGGAAAACGCAGAAATCCTCATTTGTTTCTTTTAAAATAAATAACTAAATAGTATCTCGCAAATTCATCTGCGTAATTCTACAATCTTTCTGATACAAGGTTTTTTCCCCATGTAGTTCGGCTGTTCCGTATCTTTTTTTTTATTTTTTTATACTACGACGGTGGCAAACAAGCATGCGGCCCGCCTGATGTTAAGCAGTTACCGCCGCCTATGAACGCTTGCAACGCCAGGAGCATCACGCGCGCGTTGCCGACCCTTTAAGAACCTAAGGAATATGTGTTAATAATTGCATACCCACCTGTTCTTTCAGTGGTTTAGAATTCTGAGGAACATTAGTCACGGAAACTTCTTAAATGTTTACCAGATACATGAAGTTTATAGCAACTGTATTGTTAAAATGTATAGCTTAAAACATCACCTGTAAGCTAACAGTTGAGTGTCCAGAAGGCTGTCATGGATGCGCCGTCGCCACACCACATACTCGTAGTAATGTCAACCCTTTGTGTGGGAAGTCGGCTCTTTAATTAGCTGACACTTCACCTGCGGGCGCTTGTACTTGCGCGGTCTGTCTCAACCCCAACGTCATGCGGGAGCAGCCAACGACAATCTACACAATCGACCGAGCCAAAATTCTTTCGTATGTCTGGATGTACACTTGTTCTCGCGTATAGTTGGGATTTCTCACAGACCATAAGAATACTCCGTGGGATTTCTCAACTAATTCTTGTGAACATTCTCGAGTAGGTTTGATATAGAACAGTTTTCTCGAAATTTTAAAAATGGCAGTTGAAAACGTAAATATTGTACACTGTAGCCATTTCGAAATAAACTATTAAGCTCACGGAGTTACTATAACATGCTTGAGTATGGAACACAACAGAAATCCTATGTGTACCTAAATTTTATAATCTGTACCGTAGAATGATTTAGCAATAAGATTGGAAATTGAGTGTCTGATAATATTAATATGTGTAAGAATCAAAACCGAATGCAGATTACAGCATTATTTTGAAATTTATGTTATTTTACTATGTTGTCGCAGCGGTGGGACTCGCAGGAGCAAAATCAGTCAGTCAACCACGCTCGTGTTTTAAGACCTCTCAATATATAACACTTATACAATACATTCAAGGACGGGCCGCTGTAAAGCCTGCCTATGACCGTATGAAGACGTTAAAATAGGGATATCTTTAGGGTGGGTGCCCGACGTTTCATATAACTTCACTTAATCTATTTTGGTTTGATATACCATTGCTTTGTATAATGTAACTTATAGTATAATATTGTTTTAGATAATTTTCAAATGATCTAATGTAACAATTGATATAATGGTTTATAGGTATAATTACTTTTAGTATAATGTACATTTACTATATTTATTACTTGGTATAAAACGTATTTATCATAATGACTTACTTGATATAATTCGTCAATGCTATAAACTACAGAAGATATAAGTTGATTTTACTATAACCAAAAAAGATGGTTCCGACTAGATAAATTAGGCTGTCACCCCCTATATCACCTTAAAGCAGGTCCGACTTGGCTTAGGTTAGGTACGACGACGAGCGAAGCGAGGAGGAGTGTTAGGTTGAACTGCGACCCTAACGAGCGAGCGAAGCGAGCGAGCCGCGCAGGTCTGACTTGGCTTATGATTCCTAACATTACCTATTACACCATAAGGCAGGTCCGACTTGGCTTAGGTTAGGTACGACGACGAGCGAAGCGAGGAGGAGTGTTAGGTTGAACTGCGACCCTAACGAGCGAGCGAAGCGAGCGAGCCGCGCAGGTCCGACTTGGCTTACGATTCCTAACATTACCTATTTCACCTTAAGGCAGTATTTATATGAAAACGCTATTATTTTAAATAGTATGTATGTTAAACAAATTTATGTGATAAATATGTTATATGAAAGTATAATTATGTATATTGTCAATTATGTCATTTAGCCTATTATATCAATCGATAATTAGAGAAAAGCTAGATAGGAATAAAACATTATATGAAACGTTACATTATATGAAACAACTTTATATCAATCGATTGTATATCAAGTGTATGTTAGTTTATCTGACATTATATGAAATATTACGGACCCCTTTAGGGTGCATCTCCACTCAATCGACCGATCACCCGACTTGAAATCTGTATCTCAGCTCCGCTTCACTTTTGAGATTGGTCGATTCCGCAGGTCTCCGCTCCGCTCCGCTCCGCTCCACTCCGCTTCAGTGGAGACGCACCCTTAGAGTAACTTCTGCCATGAGATTAAATTAACACGTTGAACGCCATACAAAAACCACGTTTAGCCCAGGGGGCCGCGGCGGACACCATGTGACCTGAACATGTCGAGTCCATGGGGCCGCGTCGGACACTAAGTGTCCGCATGCTCACGATCGCTTCAGAAGCCTATACGCGGCCGACGGATGGCATTTGAATGGTTTTTACTAAGGCGAGTGACCCGCGCGGCCCCACTGAACAACCTGGCCGCTTGGCACAAAAAAAAACCAAAGTTCTTAAGATTTCTGGATATTTTTACATGATGTCTCCAAAAGTGTAGTAAGTAGGTATAAAAACTGAGTATTTTATATCATTAAATAAAATGCTATTATAGTTATCACGTAGTTTTTTAGTTTAAGAAGACATTAGAAATTCTTTAGATTTAAAATTGCTTTCAATCTAGTCGGTATCAAATCAGAAACGGGTTCCGTACCTATTTGATACTTTACGTAAGAAGTTACCTTTTCTGTATAAAATTTTCGGCTTGATTATATGTCGATGCCTTAAGGAAATCATAAAACCCGTTAAATTTGAATTTTGATAAATACTTACTATGTATATACCTAAATGTTTAGACCGACAGCGTGACCCGCGCGGCGCCTACGGAAGGAAATACGGTTGGACGCTGGCACAGGCCGCGACGGACACTGGTGTCTGCCATTTTAACTTTTCAGAAAATAATGAATATAGCGCTGTTTCTGTAAGTCGCCCATTATTTTTGAGATATTTCTTGACAATAATTGCAAAAAAACACACCAACGATTTTGGGACGATTCTCGATTTATGGTCCGGCCGCTGGGGAAAGTATACTGTCGGCTACATGGTGTCCGTCATGGCGCTCAACGTGTTAAGTATGTAAATACAAGAATAACATCTGAAGCGGACCTCTACAAATGTCTCGCCTGACTGATCCCGCCGCGACCCGCTAAGATGCACTAGACGGAGTAGTTGGACAAGGTCTTGAAATTTTAAATCAGTTCGCATCAAGTTCGGTGGAAGTTTCATTATTACAGCGCTAGGCTTTTAGTGCTGAAATGTCCGTGTACTAGGTAGTGAGGCTTTTGCCGAATGCGATTTGAATAATTCAGGCTTTTGTCTAAGCTAAAACTAAGGAAGTCGGATTATAAATACCTACTGAAGATTAACTATGTTTTAGATTTAGTTTGAACTAGAGATGCAGTGAATAGTTAGGCCGGATATTAGGCCAAATGTGTTTTCATCTCAATAATGTAACATAATAGTTTCATGCTATGGTTCCAATTTTCGGTATACCATTGGTTATGCCCTGTAGGTATGTATTTAATATAGGCCGAATATCGAGCCGCACTATTCGTTAAATGTCTAGTTATGACACATTACACGCTTTCGTATTACTTGCCCCGGTGTTTGTCCATATTTGTTCGTCACACTTGTTTTTAGTTAGTTTGATTTCGATTTGATCTCACCAGTGACCAACGTTCTCGTGGGAGTCAAGTTCACAACGTAGGACGTACCTAAAAACAAAATAAGAATTTCAGAAACATTTCATAACTCCAAGCAGAAAATTACGACGCGTTCGGCGCAGTGGTTAGGCAACTGCCTACTGAGCCGACGGTCCCGGGTTCGAATCCCGGCAAGGGAAAATATTTGTGTGATAAACACGAATATTTGTGCCTGGGTCATGGATGTTCTATGTATTTAAGTATTTATTTATCTATATAAGTATGTATATCGTCGCCTAGTACATACCCATAATACAAGGCTTCTTGAGCTTAATTTGGGACTAGGTTGATTTGTGTGAAGTCTTCTGATATTTATTTATTTATTGTATTAAGCGGTTTACACTCACGTGAAATTGTCAGGAACGGCCCGACATGTTTCGAACTCGTATGGAGCCCTTCATCAGGGACGGCTGCCCGTGCACGTACACCGCCGCGGCAAACTCGTCACTGCTGATACTTTGACCGACGTTCCGCTCTGAGCGCGCGCGCCGATGGCGCGGGGGCGCGGGGTGCTTGCAAGCCCGCTACTTGTTCGTCCAGCACTCCAAACGTCACTTTTGTCCTCTATAGACGTTACGCACACTTGACTAATGGTGTCCACGGGATTGTCCAAACGCACAATATGTTTCGCCGCCGGAAGCACAGGCTTCCATGCTGGAGGTAAAGCCCAACCACCGTCTCTATTAAAATTCGGGCGCCGTCCGATCTCGATAGCTTCGTGTACCTTACGTTGTATACAACGTTTCTCACGTACCAACACTCTTGCTTTATCGAAACGGACAAAATGAGACGCACCGGCTTCGACGACATGTTCAGCGACCGCGGAATTATTCGTGTCCAGCTTTCGTACACTGCGTATGTGCTCAGACAACCTTGCAGACACATTACGTCCCGTCTCCCCGATGTACGCCTTGCCACACTCACAGGGTATTTCATATACGCCCGGGCTACCGAACGGATCTTTATCTTTAGGAGACTGCAACAACTGCCTTACCTTAGTCAACGGACGGAACCAGGTTCTAATACTGTATCGGCGGCGTAACATGTGTCCGATGGTATCCGTCACCCCTTTAATATAAGGCAAGTACGCAGGTGCTCTCTCTACAGTCTGCGGTCGTTGCGCTACACTCGGGTTCGCTACACGCTGACTCTGTCTCCACTTGTATCCATTGCTCTCCAACACTTGTCGCACATGCGCCAACTCTTTATTCACGTACTGCGGGTCGCATAAACGCAGAGCCCTATTAATGAGCGCCCGCGGTACTGACGACAAGTGTGCTGGATGGTGATGTGAATCAGCTTGCAGGTATCGATCAGTGTGCGTGGATTTGCGGTACACCGTATGACTCAGCCGTCCGTTCTTTCTGAGAAAGAGTCCAATGGAGCGCTTCCATTTTTGGACGTGCTGGTGAAACGCATGCCGGAAGGACGGCTGAGTCATACGGTGTACCGCAAATCCACGCACACTGATCGATACCTGCAAGCTGATTCACATCACCATCCAGCACACTTGTCGTCAGTACCGCGGGCGCTCATTAATAGGGCTCTGCGTTTATGCGACCCGCAGTACGTGAATAAAGAGTTGGCGCATGTGCGACAAGTGTTGGAGAGCAATGGATACAAGTGGAGACAGAGTCAGCGTGTAGCGAACCCGAGTGTAGCGCAACGACCGCAGACTGTAGAGAGAGCACCTGCGTACTTGCCTTATATTAAAGGGGTGACGGATACCATCGGACACATGTTACGCCGCCGATACAGTATTAGAACCTGGTTCCGTCCGTTGACTAAGGTAAGGCAGTTGTTGCAGTCTCCTAAAGATAAAGATCCGTTCGGTAGCCCGGGCGTATATGAAATACCCTGTGAGTGTGGCAAGGCGTACATCGGGGAGACGGGACGTAATGTGTCTGCAAGGTTGTCTGAGCACATACGCAGTGTACGAAAGCTGGACACGAATAATTCCGCGGTCGCTGAACATGTCGTCGAAGCCGGTGCGTCTCATTTTGTCCGTTTCGATAAAGCAAGAGTGTTGGTACGTGAGAAACGTTGTATACAACGTAAGGTACACGAAGCTATCGAGATCGGACGGCGCCCGAATTTTAATAGAGACGGTGGTTGGGCTTTACCTCCAGCATGGAAGCCTGTGCTTCCGGCGGCGAAACATATTGTGCGTTTGGACAATCCCGTGGACACCATTAGTCAAGTGTGCGTAACGTCTATAGAGGACAAAAGTGACGTTGGAGTGCTGGACGAACAAGTAGCGGGCTTGCAAGCACCCCGCGCCCCCGCGCCATCGGCGCGCGCGCTCAGAGCGGAACGTCGGTCAAAGTATCAGCAGTGACGAGTTTGCCGCGGCGGTGTACGTGCACGGGCAGCCGTCCCTGATGAAGGGCTCCATACGAGTTCGAAACATGTCGGGCCGTTCCTGACAATTTCACGTGAGTGTAAACCGCTTAATACAATAATTAAATATGTCTCACGAAAGTTTTAATAAAATTTATTTATTTATTTTATTTCATTACATTAAGTATGTGTATGTCGATTTCAATATCTACAAGCCTTATTAAATTGATTATTTTATTTTATTTTTATTTATTGGAGATCAAACAGAAATAAGTACAGGATAGTCTTACAATCTATATACAATTAAACAGTAACCATGCACTTATTTCCTAAACAGCTCTCACTAAAACACATTTTGATGAATATATTCTTAACCTACGATACATTCTAGGTACACTGTGCCAATAACAATTCGTAACTTAGCGTGAACCATTTAAGTAACACGAAATAAATAAGCAAGAATAAACAAAAACAAAGAAAGCCAAAAGCAAAAGAACCACCAGCTAGTTTTACCTACTAGTTATAGAATTAAGACGAGCGTGATGCTGAGCACCAAGTAATGACGACATTATACTAACTTTCGGGGGCAAGAACGTTCAGAATCTGTTTCCGGAAATTGGGTCGACTTAACTTGAAGAGGTCCACCGATGTGAACATCTTATTGTACGTGTTGCACAAACGGCGTAAGGGAGCACGTACCCCGGCGTTACTTGCAGCGTTGGGGACGGCAAACACGGCGGCCGAGCGCGAGGTGCAGCGTGCCGGCACCATGAAGCGAATCCGCTCCAACAGCTCAATACTGTTATAATGCCCGCTGCAGATGTTGTATAAGATGGTTGCGTCTGAGCATTGGCGCCTGGCTTCCAACGAATGCAACTTATAGTGATGCAGTAGGTTTGAATAGGGCATTTGTTTGCCAGTCAAACGTCTATGTAGAATACGCAGAAATTTTTTCTGCACCAATTCCAAATCACTGACCCGTATTCGAGGTGTGGTCGAACGAGCAATTTATACAACAACAAATATGTAGACGATTTCTTAAAGACTTTTGCAGTTCTCAACACAAAACCTAGCATTTGATAAGCTTTGGAGGTGATACGTTCTATATGATATTTAAAATCTAGTTTATCGTCAAACAGTATACCTAAGTCCCGTGTTGAAGAAACTTTTTTAATTAATGAATTTCCGATCCTGTAAGTGGAGTCAAAAATATGTTTTTTGTTTTTTGTAAAGGTCATGTGTAAACACTTGTCACCTGCTAGCTGTAGTTTGTTCTTATGACAGTATTCGAAGAACTCATTAAGATCATCCTGGATTAGCCTGGTATCATTAATCGATTTCACAGTCTTAAATATTTTAAGATCATCGGCAAACATAAGAAAGTTGCAATTTTTAAAACATAAGTTTAGATCATTGATAAATAAGGTATACAGGAGCGGGCCCAGTATAGATCCTTGAATTACTCCTGATGTGACTATTGTACAATCCGACCTAAAACCGTTTGCAACCACAATTTGCGATCTGTTTGAGAGGTACGATGCAAACCATCGCAGGAGGTTCCCGCGAATACCATTATACGCCAGTTTTTCAAGGAGGAGTTTATGATAGACCTTGTCAAAGGCTTTCTTAAAATCTGTAAATATCACATCTACTTGTTGTCTTCTGTCCATTGATTCAAAGAGGAAATTACTGTAAAGCATAAGATTAGTGATGGTGGATCTATTTTTCATAAAACCATGTTGTTCTTCCAAGATGTTAGACTGAAGTGCTGGGTAAATGAGATCATGAACAAGGCTCTCAAATATTTTCGGTATACAGGACTGCACTGATATAGGCCTATAGTTTGTGATGTGGGAGCGTGAACCGCTTTTATGTATCGGAGTGACATGTGATACTTTCCACTTATCAGGAAAAATACCCGAGCTCAAGCATTTATTAAAGATAATATATAAAGGAGTCACTAGCGCCTTGGCAGATTTATTTACGAAGACGGGGCTTATATTGTCAGGTCCAGTGTCTTTGTTGATATCGACATTGTTAAGTTTTTTTAGGACATCTGGTTTTTTTATATAGATGTCAGACAAATTTGGGGCCCTATCAGATACCGGAAAGTTCAGTAAATCGTTATCATTTAAGTTATCTTTGGGTTCAAAAACAGACAAAAAGAACTTTGAAAACATATTGGCTATTTGTTCACCACCTGTCAACGAATCATCTTCGTAGAACATCGTCGCAGGATAGCCCATAGAGTCTTTTTTGAGCGATGCGACATATGACCAAAATGCTTTAATATTTTGTTTTAAAGACGTTTCTGTGTTTACAGTATATAATTAGTAAAATCCTTTAACATTAAGACTTTGCAACGAGTACGAAGCAGTGAAAATTCACGGTAATCAGCCAAAGATTTGTATATTTTCCATTTACGCCAAACTTTAATTTTTCGTTTTAGAGTAGCCATAAGGGCAGAGGAGAACCATTTTGGATATTTTTCAGATTTAATACGCTTCAGGGGCACACACTTGTCAATAACATAAAATATTAAATGGTAGAACTGCTCGATCGCCTCATTTGGTTCCAAATTGGCGAGTTCAGAATCCCAATCTACTTTGCTTACCTCTTGCTCTACAACATCATAATCAGCTTTTAAGTAATTATATTTTGGTATACGCTTTATGGGAATAGTAGGCAGAGGATCGAGGTTGACACTGAATTGAACAGCCGGGTGGTGTCTGTCTATATTAGATAATTCAATTTCTGGGACAGAGATTTCACATACTTGGTCCAGAAATATTAAATCTAAAATCCTTTCATTGACATTCAGAAATTTATTGTACTGTTTTAAATCTAACATATTAACGGCGTTCAAAACAAGTTTACTTAGGGGGCAAAGGTCATTAGTAGAGGGTGTGAGCTCTCCAGTGTTAAAGTTTTGTACCCAATTAATTGTTGGTAGATTGAAGTCGCCGATAATACAAATATCGACTTCTTCATAAAAATCATTTATTTTTTCAATCTTACTACAATAATTTTCATAATCGCTGCTCGCTGATTTTGGGGGGATATAAACGCCGTTAATTAATAATTTGCGTTTACCCACTGTTACCACAATAAACACATCTTCGACAACAATTGACTCCCAATCAGTATACCGGGTCGCTTGAAGGTTTGACTTAACAGCTATTAAAACACCACCACCTCCCTTTTTCGCCGTGCTCACCAAGTCCCTGTCGCGTCGAAAAATATTATACTTGCTGTCAAACAATTCGGAATTATATATGTCAGACGTAAGCCACGTTTCAGTTAGTATAATGACGTCATAGTCACACTGCAATATATTTAAACGTACATCCAATATTTTCGATTTAAGGCCACCACAATTTTGGTAATAAAACGTTAAATTATTAGGAGATGCGCCTAAAAACCATGTATGATACAATATAACAGTATGCGTAATAATAGTAATAGTATAGACAATGATAGCGTGACCTTATAATATTATTAGAAGAAATATGTCGCTCAGGGGATGATACAAAAATCAAAATATATGGTGTTTTCAAAATATTTACGTTCTCAATAGCTGATATTGGTGGTAATTTGCCGTATAGTACGAAATAGTGGTAAAAATAGTAGATTAAATTACGATATACAAAAATTAAGGCTATTTTACAGTGGCTCGATTTACTCGTATAGCAATAAAGGTTCAATTTATTTAGTTTTAGTTCACCTACGCAAGCAAATGGCATAACAGTAGAATATGCTCGAAAACTTCACAACTTGGCCAAATCATCCTCTTTGCGGATGCGAATAACAGAAGAAGAATCATCTTTTCTAACCAGTATAGCTGCATTTTTTATCCAGACCCATTTATATTTTTTAGTGTTGGCTGCCTTTCGGGTTTTCGCGTGCAGGATTTTATTCTTCAGCGTAAGGTGTTCATTTAAGGTGCGCCCAGACCGCCGCTTAAAATACGGTGACGGTACGGAATCGCAGTGACGCATCGTATCCGTACCGTTTTTATCGCATGCCCTCCACACCGCCGCTTAAAATACGGAGTCGGTACGGAATCGCAGTGACGCATCGTATCCGTACCGTTTTTAACGCATGCCCTCCACACCGCTGCTTAAAATACGGAGACGGTACGGAATCGCAGTGACGCATTGTATCTATTGTATAATAATTCAGTGAATTAAGGAGTTTGACCTTACAAACGGTCCAGAAGTTTAGAATTTTTGATAATATGTTGTCTAGGATGGTTAGTGAGTGTTTAAAATACATTTTTTTTTAATAAAAAAAGAACCGACTTCAAATTAACTGAAAAGCCGAAAATAACCCGTTCATGTACCTACAGATTACATTTGAATCACTTTTTGAAGTCGGTGCCAAACCACTCAACTTTTACTATGAAAAATGATGCCGCGCAAATTTTTGTTCGATATGATATAATATTATATTCTAGGAGAACCGTTTGGGACACCATACGGAGCGGACGCGTTTTCTTAGCCTCTGCCGATCTGTATTGGCATCGTAAAAACCCGGCCAAAACAATAGTCACGAGACAAAAACAAGGCTCGACCAGATGTTTGCATAGTCGCCTGTTAAATTTTTACCGCGTGTAAACGAATTCACCGCGCTATACCTTTCCTTCTGTCTTTCTTTCAAATATTTAGTGACTAAGACGATAGCATAGTATTTGGTGCGTCTATATTACTCGGCCTATCTGTGAGTGTTGATCAAGTGTGTGTTCCGAGTCTGCAGTACCCCTCCGCCGCGCCGGCCACACCACAGCAGCTTAATTTGGTGAGACCGTTCCATTTTCTAATGCCAATTGCAATAATATTATATATCTCCTTGTCTACGACCTGGCTATGCCGGCCCGCCACAAGAAAAGCTAAGAAAGGATACGGCTTAAGAGTTTAAGCTAAAACCAGTACCAAGTTTAGATGGGCATACGGCCAAGCTCGACCCGTATAGTAACACTCTTTAACTAACGTCAATTATGCACCTTTTCTTGGAAATCAGGCCACACTTCATCAACCTCTACCTGTGGAGCAGCGTAATATAGGTAGTACGACCCAGCCGTCTCACGGTATTCGTCAGAACAATTATATCTTTAGTTATTTTAAGTTGCAAATAAACGGTACTCGCAACAACATCGGGAGTTGTTGTAAAATATATACAATATTTGTCATTTAATACATTTTAATACTAGCAAACATTCAATAAAATATTAGTAATAATTTAAATAAATAGGCCAGTTAGTTTTAAATCCAGGCTTTATTTATTGGAATCGTTATTAATGTAGTTTTAGGTTTTATTCGCTGTAATTTTCATTACTTAAGTACTTTTCCTACCCGAGGGACTTTCCCTCACTTCAGTACTTGTACTACTTTCCCATAAAATTTATATTTCTAACCGTAATTAAATTATATTAGGTTTAGTAGATGATTGTGGACAGTTTGTAATTCATCTAGTGAAATAATAAACTAACCTAACCTACCCGTCAGTTTACAATGTCACTGGTTAGATTACAAACGGATGGTATATTAGTCATAATTACTGTACGTTTTTGTTTTTTCCTTTTATGTTTTACAACCATAATCGAAAGATACCGGCGTGCGCGTTTTCTTGCTGATATAACCTACTTCGGTTCGATGGTGTACCTAATTAATGCCTTGTAATTTTGTAAGGGACGAAGAGGTGAACGGCCAGCTAAATAATTATTCGCTTATATTTTTGTTTTAGTGTCTTTTTTGTATATTACACAAATAATTATGCTCGTTACATTATGTAATACCAAAATTATACTAAAAGTCCTGCCTTAAATCGAATATTAACCAAGTGTGGTGTATGATACACATCTATATTTTTTGCCGTAGGACTCAAATAGCATAGTTTGGGTAATTTACAAATATATATTAACCGTTCAACAGTAATAATTTCGTTAGAGGCTACGTAATCAAGAAATGCAACAGCCTGCAAGCAATAACTTCCTAGAACAAAGAGGTCCCTTTTTTCATTGCTCTTAACGGCCAGCTCACTTTGTCCCGAACACGTGCGGACACCGCCAGCTAGCAACAATTGGACATCATCAAAAAAAGGGGACTAACATAAATAAGTGCATCGCCGGCTCATCCATAACATTAAACTCGACTGTCTTCATTTATCACGATGGAAATTTTACCAATTCCCAAGGGAGGCAATTGTCTGTACACCTATAAGGGCGATAGCGAACCAGTTGAAAATCGTGTTGATACCAATTTCGACCATCGATGGAGTTTCGAGGATTGCTCGCTAATCACTTGTCCGACGAGAAAAATAACAGGCAAATCCAATTAGACATTAATGGCAGTGTTTCAGACTTAATGTCTCCCGGTTACAATGCTTCTCCCTTCGCGGAACAAATTGATAACACATTCGGAACCAGTTTAGAAACGGTTTTCAGGGTGGATAAAATATGATTATATTTGCCGCCGTGAGTTGCTCTACGGTAAATATCTATGAGCATATGAATCACCAGCGATCACTACAATATAGGACACCCCATATACCTAGAAATACCGCAATGCCAAATCTTCGTGTCTTCTACGACTTCGCGGAGCTCCGTCCACTTCAACAGTCCTGACACTGAAGCATCATTGATTCAACAATCCAGCCAAACCAGGACCAAACCACGACCGATGTAATACGCCGCTACCGATTAATTGACGCACAACCTAAAATAAACTAAAAACGCATGCTATCACGCTACCTCACAATAACAGCTATGGTAAAGAAATATCAAAAGGAATCGAACCGTCACCAAACGGCCATAATCACGATGTCACAAGGTGAAGAAGAACGTGTCTAATAAGAACCCAACCTGGGGCGAATCCAACGAGATCTCATACAGACATCAAATAAGACCCCGCCATAGAACTTGATTTGGCTCGCGACCGCCTCTCTTCAGTTATCACTAAATAAACTTCAAGAAGTTACCTACAAAGACGCCCACACACACGCAATATTATCTGAACTGGAGTTGACGGAAAGCACAAGCAAATTTTATTCACTAGAGTAATCATCCAGAACGAGAATACTATCCCCAGAACATGGACCCAACACGGCCACTTGTAGTGTGCATGGAAAATCTAAAATAGATAAAAACAGACACAGAATCAAAACCGGAGGACAATTACACACAAATAGCGACGGCTCAGCGACATAAACCTACAACACAAGAACTTATCCTACGTTGTAACCTGAAACTTTGGACGACGAGACGCAGTCTACTATCCTTCCCTGTATATATTTACACAACTATCTGTCTATTTCCTTTCTGGCTCGATGCTGGTATTCTTGTCGGATCTCTCCCGTCGGTCCTCATCCTGACTGCAAAATAACCTACACTCCCAACCTGTAAACTTTTGGCTCCCCGGTGCCTCGGATAGGAGGGCCAGTTGATCTTACCGGAGCGGCAAAAGACGGAGGGGAACACGAGAGGACCCGGATACGTGCCCTGTCTCAGAACCGAAAGCTCCGGCCAGGGAATGTTAAGGTTTCTATACTACCCTGAACGACTTTCGGTATTGTGCCAGTATGCGCTTCTGAGTCATTTCGTTGAGCTTCTTTGTCTTTCCCTCTCTTGCATGCTCAACGCCTCCGCGTCCTTGCAGCAGAACTGCTGGCTGGGTGTAGTCACCGAAACGAAACGAAACGAAACGATATGATATAATATTATATTCTAGTTTACGTGAGGTTTGGCACCGACTTCAAAAAGTGATTCAAATGTAATCTGTACATGAACGGGTTATTTTCGGCTTTTCAGTTATTCTGAAGTCGGTTATTTTTTTATAAAAAAAAATTGCATTTTAAACACTAACCATCCTAGACAACATATTAACAAAAATTTAAAACTTCTGGACCGTTTGTAAGGTCAAACTCCTTAATTCACTGAATTATTATACAATGGATACAATGCGTCACTGCGATTCCGTACCGTCTCCGTATTTTAAGCAGCGGTGTGGAGGGCATGCGTTAAAAACGGTACGGATACGATGCGTCACTGCGATTCCGTACCGACTCCGTATTTTAAGCGGCGGTGTGGAGGGCATGCGATAAAAACGGTACGGATACGATGCGTCACTGCGATTCCGTACCGTCACCGTATTTTAAGCGGCGGTCTGGGCGCACCTTTATATAGATGGGTCGGGTATCCGCTGTTTGAGTGGCCGGCGCGCTGTCGGCGGACGTCCCGGACGTCGCGGCGGTGGCGGCGGCGCCGGGGCCGAGCGCGGCGCCCATCAGCTGGCCGACGGTGATGCCGCGCCGGGCGCGGGCCGCCGCTATAAAGTCGTCACGCAACCGGCGAGAACTTAATTCCACGATAACGTTTTTAAGACGGTCACTCTGGACATTCGGGGCCACCCGGTGCACTGCTCTTATGGACTCAGCTGTAACGGGAATGTTTAGTAATTTCCCCAAAGCAAGTGTAATATGAACTAAATTTTCAGATGCTTTAATAGGTAAGTTCTGTATCTCAATATTACACTGCCGTGCCTTTTGCTCCTGCTCATCAATGTTCTGTTGGAGTTGTTCCAGCTGACTACGAAGAAGCGCATTTTCCTCCTTCACCGCGGCGACATCGGCTTGGACATGCGTGACCGTCTGTTCTAGCTCCTGGAATTTGTTAGACCAGATATTAAATGTGGCGGTTAATGCATCCAACTTTGTGCTAAAACTGTTTTTAAGCTCCGCCATGTCCTGTGATAGTTGCTGAAATTGTCCGTTCATTGTATTTAATAACGCACCAGTGTCAATACTAACAATCGACGGCAAGTTTATAGCGTTCTCGTTCGGATCTTCGTTCAGGAGCAGTGGTGACTGGCTCTGGGCTGGGCTTGACGAGGCCGAGGGTGTCGCTAACTTCTTTTGCTGCTTGCATGTGGAACACTTCGATTGGATACCAAGTACAGTCAACGTCAAAAGCAAATGTTCTGGTGAAGTGACAACTTGCGTTTTTCAACCCAAACTAACGTAAAACCACATGTAAATAATAAAACCTTCTAAAACCGTCATTGTATATTTTAAATTTTATTCTACTCCCATGCATCCAAATTCAATTACCATATATTTTTCAGTTTAATATTTCAAAGGTTTCAGGTTTATTTGGACGCTCGCTTTGTCCATTGATCGGGAGGCGTGTTGAATGCGGGACAAATTGCGTAAAACCGTCGGCGACAAATATTCGGGTCTGTACCGACAGCTTTTCCATTTTCTTAAATGTCGGAGTATTGAGGTAAAAACAATCAATGTTTTGTAAACGCGTGATACCACTTTTTTAAAGTCGATTAACCATTTGTAAAACCATTTATACGTATTAACTATTTGTAATTAAAATTTTATTGCACACAATATAATCAGTACAAATGGCGAAATTAGTGCCAAATGGCATTCTATACCTGTCAGCCATAGGGCCAAAACAGAGATATTTCAAGATAGTGCAGAGTAGAGATTAACTTTGGCGTCGTATTTTATTTTTTATTTATTATTCGTCGTACATTCATTAATAGTCTATAATGTATACTTTTGCAATTTTCTAAATGTCGACGACAAAAAGACTGACAGGCGAAATTTTGGGAAACGATACATCCAGCTTATTATAATATAGGTAATTGAGTCTCGTTAATGTCGGGGTCTCCTCGGGAACAGGGAAACCTTTTTGTGCTGCGGAGCAGAGGATTGGCTGCGGAGGGAAATCAGTGGCTCATTCTCATGTTTGGAGAGAGGGTTCCGCACAGATTATTAATGAAATGCCACCATTTTGGTAAACGATGCACCGAGCATTCTTATGATAAATACTACACAGAAGCCTCATTGAGTCGAGGTGTCCTTGGGGCCACGGAATTCTGTACATACGACGGTGCGGAGGCTACGAGGAGTGCGTCTCAGAGGGGTAATTAGTGGCTCATTCTTGTTTGGAGAGTGATCGCGAGGTTTACGACTCGCAGAACCACTAAATATTGTAGGGAAACATTACCTAAAGTGTTAGGCTACTAAGGAAAGTTGATAACGGAATTATAATATGAAAAATTAAAGAAAACAATATAGATAATGGGAATAATGTCTGATATGAAATCCTGGAACATGCTGTAGTTACTCCTACGAGTATTTATATGCATAAAAGTAGCTGACTATTCTCACGAAATAAAGAAAAAAGGTACTTTGAGAAATTTGACTTAAGGATACGCAAATTTTTGTCATCTATATTTGTCATCTTATACCTATTATCGAAGATAATTTTGGTTATCTTAATTATTTTTGATAGTGATAATTGCAGAAAAAAATATATGGAGAGTTTGTAAAGTTTTTGTTTAGTAATAACAAACAACGATTATAGCCGTGATAAACTCAAGATGCATTGGAGATTTCGCAATCCCTCCTGTTAAGACTAGTGAGCGTTTTCTTGGCGGTTGCGACTGAAGCGCCCGCGCTGTTCTACGCTGCGCTCGCTCAAGTTACGCAGTTTGTTTGAAAATCCGGGCTTTTTAAAAATAAAACGCTTCTAAATTTGGAATTTTGCGGTTCCCAGCTTTCGTTTTAATATTTGATTCGGCTTCCGTATGGGCGTTTTAGAAAAATTGGACTCCACAATGGAGTTTTGTTAACGCGCCTCCGTAAACTGGTTCGTTTGTTTATTTTACAACGGGGTGAAAAAGGAGTTGGAGAACTGTGAACTTGTTTCGGACACTTGAAATAATAATTGCGTCTGCGAGTATACAGTAAACTCGACTACGATATACATTTTGGCTGTATTCTATTCGCTTCGAACTTTGTACTTACAGTGGTTGTGTTTTTTTATTTCAGCAGACAATGAGTCCTTCAGATAGTTTAAGTATATATTTCTTACAAAGGGTTCCGTTTTCTTTGCTCGTAAAGCATCTCAAGAAATGCATTTTTTTTATAAAATAGATTTTGGAATAGAGTGTTGAATTAGAAATACAGTAGTAAAGTACATTACTTTCACGATGTTCGTAATTTTAGTGAATTTCTTCATTGGTAGTTTTGTTACTGTACAAAGTACACTGCTCAAGTCATAATTTTCTAACGGAAATAATCTTGGTTTAAACCCTAAAAACAGCCTCGTTTCCACTTTAAAATACTACATCACAATGCCGTCTATTTATTTAGAAGCTACAAAGCCACGTACAAACACACATATTCACAAATTAAATTTAAAATACCTAACTTTAATATAACATCCTCATTCGAATTTGAAACAAATATCAAACCATCTCCATCACCTCTGGCCTGAACACATAAACCACTTGAACCCGCCGGGGTAATGTGGCGAAGTCCGTTTAATAAATCAACTTACAATTTAATCCTCGCACTTCACTAATCACGATCAAAACTAATTAAATCAGGCCCGGCCATACGTCATCTCCAATAGAGGTGGGAAAAGCGTCTATCGCCGTTATTGTCGTTCCAATTAAAAAAAAACACTGCGAATTATTTTAGACTTAGTCACGCCTGTTACTGGTGTGAGGATAAAGTTACTCATTATAATGTGACAGATTGTTATATTAGGAGTATCTAGATGCACTACGCGCCGAGAATCTCGCAAGTAAGCCAATTGACCAGCAAAGACTATCATCACGGTGCTTGAGCAATTCCGAGTAAATCCTTTTGTAGTCATTCCTAGAGACTCGCAAGCATCGGTCGTGACGCCACGCTTTAGGACCAATTGCGTCCTATTTTACAATCAATAAAATTATCGTTATCGTGTGGCTTTTCTGCACTCTTATAGCAAACGGCGGAAAATCGTTATGAGACATTTCGAGTTAATTGCGAAAATGTGAACGTTGGCGCCTACTACTCGTAGGTAATTGTAATCATATCCTTATAATATTAGCAAGATTTTGTCGCGTTAGTTAACTAAATGCGCTTTGAAAGTAATTACTTTAGAATATTCACCAAAAATAATGTTGACGGGTCTGGCAGTGAAAATAGTACCTACGTGATTTCGTAACGATGCTCCTTCGCGACAGGTGTGATCTCAGTCTGAGGGTGTGATACTTTCAGACCCTCGATCACTGTGACTTTTTATGTTAACGTTATTTATCACATCTCTAACCTCCACTTCAAATTAAACTTACTGTAATATCCCACTTTACACCGTATCCGAAGCACATTGAGATTCAAACTCGAATGCCAATATATTAACATCTCGTCAAGAGGTCTACGCGGAAAACAACCATGATACGACGCCATTGGATTGGTTTTAAAACGTCGCCGAGTAAGAGGATTCTGATGGATCTGGGAAGTTTGGGTCGTTTTGGGGAATCGTTTCGTTAGGAAGTATTTGTTTTATCTCCGATGATCGGGCGATAACGTCCTGAATTAGAGCGGAGGTAAACACGGGGCCAGATGGACAGATTTTAAAGGGGATGGAAAACAAATTAGATTACCGTCTGACCTCAATCCAACATTTGTCACTGACAGCTATCGGAGATCTTGCCACTAGGTATATTTATTTTGAAGCGATTTGCGCTAATTGACCGTTACTGCACTGACATCTTTCTTCTTGATGTAAATGTAGAATTATCTTGGATAGCTATATCAATAGGTATTGGCAAAAGACATTATGTATAGTATAGTATATATGTCTTGGATATCCGCCCCCGCTCCTCCGTTGTATTACCTTAAACTTGAAATAAAACAATTTAAACGGATTATATCACGTATATCAAATGACGTTATGAACTTTAATAATTATGAGTATTGCCTGTTCTGTTGATTAATTATAATAATGAGTATTGCCTGTTCTTTTGAATAATTTATTATGTCTATTGAAATTATGAATTTTGTTTTTAAACTATTTTTTTAATTACGCATTTTGAAATACGTAGTTACGTAGTTATAAAAGTGAGCGCAGCATTCGCCAATAAACGTATGTTTGGCGATAGTAAGATATATGTACCAAATGTAAGCTATGCATGAGATAAAAAAAAAAAAAAAAAAAAAAAAAAAAAAAAAAAAAAAAAAAAAAAAATATAAAGCGATATTTAAGATCCATATTATCTAAGTAGTCATCCTTTGAAACCGAGCCGTCTACACTTACCACTTATCTTCTTATTTCAACCCCCTCAATATTATGAGACCTCAAACAAATAATTGGAGTAGAACTAGCGTGGAGAAAACAGGTGATTTAATTAAATTTCAAAGTTACGGAGGACTCCAGAGCGAGCTGTGAAATAAATTAGGTTTTTGTAGTTTCAGTAAGTAGTTATATTAAAAGCGGATTTTATTATCCAGCAATTCAAACTAGTGACTATATGAGCTGCAAACCTCGCGAGTTTGACTCCAAATGACTGAAATTTGTAATTTTTTTATTTTACAAAAATATCTGTACCATTTTTTTTATTTCGAAATCTATGTGCTTTTTTAACGGACAGGCCAGGCTAAAATCTGAAAGAAATTTTGGCGAAGCTTAAACAGGGACGCTACACTCGCTACGCTCGATCAGTCAATAAGTAACTTACATGAGGCTTAATTAGATATTACGTATACCAAATATAAACTATAATTCCAAATTAACCAATTTGGTAAGATGTGGTTCAAAGGTAAAATGGCTGACAGTTGAGTTTCTTTCGACTTTCTTCTCAATAGTGGTCTTACGTAGACTCAGACGTGTAAATGTGCCCTTGGGGCATACTTACAGAATAAAGTATATTTTTTTTCATTATGGCATAATAATGAAATAACTAACTTTATTCTGCAAGTAGGCCACAAGGGCACTGTACATTTCTGAGTCTGCCGGCATTTCACAAGAGGAGACCACTAGCTGTTGAGAAGAAACGCCGAAAGACACTATAATTATTTATTTCAAATAAGTAAAGCAGTTAAAAACAGTCTTATCTCACAAGAAATATTATTCAAGTGCATGTGGAAGTCAGGCACACAGCAAGTAGGGTAGGATCGGAACCCAGAATTGGTTCCTGTATAACATTGATAAGTTGTCATAAATTTGACGCGCGGCATGATGACGTGTGATGCCGTAGCCGCGACCGCAAACAACATTATACCCAAAGTGATCATAGAAGGTTGTCGCCGCTTGATTTACACACCATTAGCTCCAGGGTTGACCCATCTATACTAATGTAAAATTCTAAAATTGTATTGAATATCACTTTTCCATGTACAGTAGCGAAGCCCTAGCCGGTTAGTGCCATCTGTACACAAAAAAATATTTTTCCGCTCATCAAGCCGCAACGACTGAACGAATTCCAGTCATTATGCACTATGCAGATAAGAGCAACATAGGCAACAGATTCACTAAAACAGGCTCAAGTTCAATTTCCAGGTGGCTTTTGCGATAGTCAAAAGAGAGAACGATCTGTATTATTTTTGAATACATCTTACCAGAAGCAGAATCGAAATATATTATTATTATTTTCTGACATTGCATTTATTTTAATTTAATTTGATGTTACTTTTTGTTATAATTATTACCTATTTAATTTAATTTCAATTAATGGAGCGCGCTCAAATGTTTGCACGCCTGCTTGCAGGCAGAATACATGGCGGAGGAACGTTTATATACGTACATACTTAATATTAAGATCTGTTAAAATGTGAAAACTGTATTCATGCAAATAAACAATTTTGAATTTTGAATTTTGAATTATAATAAAATATAGAAACAGATTAATTAGATCAGGTTGAAACTCGAAATTGTAATGGTTCTTCAATAACATTGATTAGATTGTCTCAAGTTTGACCCACAGCCATGATAACGTGTGACAACGGTGGCCCCGACCTCCCTAACTACTTCAAAAGGAGATAACTTTATATCCGTTTCACAGTAAGATACGCTGTTTCACCGCAGCGCGGCAGCGAGCAAACAACATTATGCAGCCCAAACTAATAATTAAAGGGTGTCGCCGCTTGATTTACAGACCATTAGCTCCACGGTTGACCCTACACGACCTTCACGTATTTCAATAATGGAGACTAAAGCTAAAGTAGGTCGTAGTTTCGGTTACTGTGGGTCAGATTACCTGGTAACAATTTTACTTAGTTAAGTTATCCTTAAATAATTAAAAAAATATATATATACTCGCGTACTGTAATCTATCAATTATAATTTTACAGACAAAATTACAATAACGCACTTTTAAAACCTGTACTAAAATTCTATTCTCTATGGCATCCGCTACTGAATTTTAATACTTTATAAGACTCGGCAAACCTTGTGGCCTAAACGCGGTACTCGACTTTAATAACCTTCATTATGCAACGATTGCATACTATAAAAATCCATATTTAAAGTTATTTAGGAATTACTAGACTTTCCGAATCAATTGTTTAGGCTGGGTTGTTCCACGAGAATGCCGTTCTGTTGACTGTTAGAGTCTGGCTACTGAAATATTACTCAAATGTATGGCGGGAAATTCAAAAATCTTGGGCTGGTTAGTCTTGGTTTGACATATTTAACTTATTTCCTTAGGTAACTTATGCTTAATTTTCTGTCCATTGCTATGGACAGAAAATTTAAATTATTTTCTAGTATCAAAACTATAATTCTCTCTACACAAAGCGTGACCGCCCAAGATTTTTTAAATCTCCCGCCAAGTATATATTTCGGTAGCCAGACTTTATACGTCAATGTAAGTAACAAGCACCGCGGTTATTGGCGGTGTCACGGCTACGGTGGTGACCACTCGAGCGGTAATCGCGGAGACAGCTTATTACTGCCGCCGTCGCGGAGGTGACGTCACATCGTGGCGTTTTATATTGCAGTTTTAATCAATATTTATTCATGTATCATTACTAGGAGGTGCCCGCAACTTGGTCTGCGTATTTATTTCTTTGCCGTAGAACAGAAGGATGTCTGTCGGGTCAGTTAGTTATAAAATAAAAGTAAATAAACGCCATATATATTTACGTTGACTACCGGCTCATGGGTACACACAAATAGTGACTCCCAGGGCCCTATTCAATAAACATTACAATCCGACAAATTTGTAAAAAAGTGACATAATTGTAGAATTGTAAGGTTAAAACTTGTTCAATAAAAGTACAAATTTGTAATTGTACCACTGCTAAAAAATGTTAAAATGTCACACTTGTAAACCCTGTTCAATAAAACTTTACAATTGCAAAAAACGCCTGTCGCTTTCGATGACAATTGTAATTTACAAATATGTCATGGTAAGTTACAATTTACAATTAAGTGTAATATTATGTGTTTTAATGACTAACAATGACGGTAGAATAAAATTCAGTTGCTAACTTTTTCGACAAATTGCATTTCAGAGTACGTTCACGATTAAATCGCAGTTATTATTCCAACCATATGTCGGTACTTGGACATAAATAACTTATTATTTTAAGTTAAGCACTATTTATTTCATACCTTTTTTTATCTTACTTGGTAACTACATATTATTAGAAAAAACAAACCTAAATCTTAATTTGGACCACATACCACCATGACGTTCATAGAATGATTCAAATCTCTATCTACGAATGCTGGTTCATTCTGCCAAGGAGCATCCATTTGAATTAGAGAACCATCTACAATACCAGCTATTCTAGGTATATTATGAATCATAAATAATCTAGAAATCTCATGACAGTTTTCCGGCCAGCGGACCTCATATGAGTTAACAGATTCTTCGGCCTAAGAATCTGTTAACAATTGAAGTTGTCACCCGTGTCAGACAGTTGTGTACAGTCGCTTTAAAAATTCCATGCGTACCTATCTGCTATTATATGGTATTGTGAGCCAGAACCCATCCAATTCAAAGCGCACAAAATTTGCTCGGAGGGTGTAAGAGCTGCGTTTCTGTTACTTCCGTGAGCAAGCTCGTTGCTCATTACATTTATCAAATATTCGACGGTTGTTTTGCTTCCTCTGAATTTCTCATTAAATGTGAAATCGGTAACATCAAGATTGAAATTCCTCCTTCTTCGAAATATTCGCCTGCGTCGCACAATAACCACTGGATATTTTTCGTCCCTTTCACTACTTGATGATCACGTGAGCATCATATTAGGATTCGAAAAGCTACGAGTATGTCTAAACTGTATTCAACAATTTTTACACCGGGTGAGTGCGCCTGTCAGAATTTTGTTACAATTCTACAAATATGTAAACTTGTAACTACAACTATGCGTTTAATAAACTGGTTTTTCTGACAAAATTGTAAATTATTGCCTGTCAAGTGAAAATCTTTATTGAACAGAGATATGTAAAATTGTCGTTACAATCCGACAATTTTGTAAATTTTTCACCATTACAAAATTGTAACTTGTATTTTTTATTGAACAGGATATACATAAAAATGTAAATTGTAATTGTAATTACAAATTGTAAATTGTAAGTTTTATTGAATAGGGCCCAGGAAACAGCAACACTCGGTTGGCGGCTGTGTAAAATGGACCAATCAGAGTCCTCAGATTTAAATGCTTTTAACTTTTTTGGGCTTCACAAAGACGCATCCTGATTGGTCAATTTTCTGCGCTCCATTTTTATGGATGCAGCCTTGAAGATTTAAAAAAGTTTAATATTATTTTCTCATTTGTTTAACAAGTAAATGCTGCCGGCTTCTACGCAAGTAGGCTCATTTATTGATTCTCAATTATATTACACCCCGTTCCAATAAGTCTAACTATCAAAACGACTTGATTAACAATCGTTTAATAATGCAGGCGCAGACATTTCATAATTTTTATCAATACAATCGTCACCTTTATCTTGTGTGATTTAAAAAAATTACAGACAGGATCACCTAGCAACGAGACGTATCCGAGTGAGTAAGGATTTCTTGGAGATTCCTTGAAAAAGTTAAATATTAAATGCAAAATATCTTTACTATTTCTATCAATTGTTCTCCAAAGAAGTTGTAGTTACAGAGAAGAAAGCGCGGTATACCGGATAAGTGGCGAGCATTTTATCTGCAGAGAATTGCTTAGGAAAGTGCTTGAGAGCACCGAAGTGTAAACCAACTCGTCTTCGATCGATCGCAACTCAAACAGCAACTGAGCTATGATCTTGTGCGTTTCAGACATCATTTGGGCCTCAATTCGACAAGTGACACTGACGTATAACCAAGATATCTCCACTAATTTCCATTTATACTTTATCGATATGCCACCTTTCCAGTATTTTTTTTTCTAAATTTGATTGATATACCGTAACCTGGAGCGAAATAAAGACATGATCATTATCATCGGTCAAGAGACGTCCACATCCGGATATAATAAAGCCAACGAACTCAATGGTCAAGGGAGGAAATAAAGGCATTAGTTAATTTTATACCAGTTTACGATAAAACAAAACAAGACCAGTTTTAAAGGATATTTGTATGGTCTACCTATATAATACAATATTGTAATCACTTGCATGCGAATAATGGCTTTCCACTCCACAATCAGAACGGTAATGCAACGCATCCAACAGCTTTCCATGAGCTTTACAAGATCATCGATTTACCTTGAAGGAGTCACACCGTATCTTTTAGGACGTGGTTGAATTTCTAAGAGCATTTCTAGTTTGGCGATGTTTTTATTCTGTGTGTGGATTTCATAATTTCTCTCTAGTAGATAAAATCGATCAACCTCCTCGCTAGCAGTCTTGTGGCATTTATAAAACTCCCACCGGCTTACCCAATTAAGGACAATCGAACATCCATTATTCACTGTTACTGAAGAGAATGTAAGCGAAATGAACCCCGGCTTGCCCTGAGTGTGTGTTTGACGCAACGTCATCGGTAGCTAGTGGTTCCTTACAAGACGATTTGATCTACATATGTTTGTAGATAGATGTACAAAATAACACGTGTACACATATCGCGGCGTGTAACCAGATCATTAGCCGATGGGATGATGTTTGGACGTGTCTAATTAGGGCCGTAACTGCTGTTTGCGGCGGCTCGGGTTCGAATCCGCTTAAGGCTTTGGCCTGCACCGGTCTAGATGATACGTAACCAATCATAGTTCGAAAGCCATCTACCCGTTATAGAATAGAATAGAATAGAATGATAATTTATTCGTTATCATACACAAAGACAAAGTGGACAACTAATATCCATACTAATATTATAAATGCGAAAGTGTGTCTGTCTGTCTGTCTGTCTGTCTGTTACCTCTTCACGCTTAAACCGCTGAACCGATTTAGATGAAATTTGGTATATAGATAGTTTCCGTCCCGGGGAAGGACATAGGATACTTTTCATCCCGAATAAATGTAGTGTTCCCGTGGGATGAGCGGGTAAAACCGCGGGGCACACCTAGTAAGAAATAAAACAAAATAAAATCCTTGCGTATGCGATGAAAAGGTCACACCTCAGCATAAATGCTGGCCCGGGAACCAGTGCTGGTCTTCCGATGAAACCTATAGGTGACGCCTCGGTGAACCGCACACACACGAATCCACGATGCCAACATAAGGCAATGTAACTACAATCCACACATTTTTCATCGAGCATTATGTATAATCTATTAGGTACATCGGATTAATATTAATAGAAAAGTGCCACAATGCGAGACTCGAGAAACAAAACAATAGATAGCATTAGATATCCGATAACTTGCACGTATTCGATTTTGGCTTTGTATTTTTCTGCGATATCGCAAAAATATCATGGGGGTCTATGATGGTTGCTTTTATCCCACGATAAATAAGTGACAAAGCATCGGTCGCGTTTTGACAAGATGCGTGATAAATAATTGATAGATGCTTTGTCACTTATTTATCACGTGGTAAACGCAACCATCATAGGCCCCCGTGTCAATTTATATGTATTAAGTACAAAAGGTAAGGAGAAGCCATATTTCTCCTTTTTACCATTATCTCCTTCAAATGTACCCGCTTGTGCTGTTTAACTTTGCAACGCAGCAAAGAATAATATAACTTAGAGAATGACACAAACTTTTGATATACTGACGGAATAATATTGTTTTCATAAACGGATAAGTATTATCGTTCGCCACCAGTATCATCATCATCATCATCAATGGCCGCTGCTTCCTTGACGAATGATTGTTGTAACGCTGTGTCATGTTTGGTTGTTTCGGCTGATACAGCTTCGCCTATGGCTGTATTAGCCAATGGCAGCATGACATATTTTAGTTACCAGAATTACCCAGTGTAATTCGCATTTTTACAGACGTAGTAAGCAAACAGAGGTAAATTAGAAAGGCTTCGCATTGGGACGTTTAGCCCTGGGTCGGTTTGCCCTGAGGCTAATGTCCAATAACTATGCCCGGCCGTGTTTTTCAGCCGCTCAAAGGAGATTAAATTCCCTTCACCGGCCATTGCTCGGGTGCTATTGATTTAGAATGGGGACGTTTACATTGTACGTGAAAATAAAATAAAAAATCTACAAACAGGCAGTTGTTTTAAAAAAAGGGTAATGGGATGTATTTATTTTGATTATTTTTATCTTCACAAACAAGCGAACAGACCATTTTTTTGCCATAAATTACCTACTCAAAATATTATGGAAATTCAAAAATCTTACTAGAATTAAATACTCAATAAAATTTAGCCGGACAGGTGTCCGTCGATACAAAATCGCTAGATTGCACGCTAGCTTCAAGCGGACAGCACCGTTTGATTTGCAGTTTCGATGCAGTTATATTAACTACAGACTAGTATCCGAACTGCATTTTTATGGCTTGCAGTCCGTCTGTGTCATAGACTCATAGTAATACAGAAAAAAATCGTGTCGTATCCGTCTCGGCGGCGCTCGTGGAGCGACGCGATGTACATTGCGGTGTTCGCGAGCGCCGACAAATATCGGCGCGTTTGATTGAAATCCGCCGACACGTGTCGCCAGATTAGCTGTTCATATTCTTTGTTTTTGTTTATACGGTTTTTGCACGAAGATGGAAATAAAATAAAATATTTCTGCTTTTAGGCGAGGATTTAGCCGTTACCTTTCACGCGATTACGTCTAAGCTGCATGGCTGTATGTCATACATCAAATTCTGATGACGAATACATGATATTCAATAGTTTATGTTAGTATTTACGTAAACATGTTCCATCGCATCACTTAAATTCATCATCAGAATTTAATGAATGAGGTAGTATTTTTAGGCTGTAATGATGCGTGTTTCGGAACGCAACCGTGCTCCGTGAACGCGCCCGGTGAGGTTGGCAACACAGCCTTTTTTTTTGACAGCGAGCGCGGAGAAGGGCGCCGCGTGGGTTTTTAACGCAAGGGAAAATGTCGGAATAAAAGCCAAGAGAGAAACACTCCATCATCGCGGGCCGGTCTGCTCGACTACCTTGAACGCCCAGACGGTGAGGTGCAGTGAATCCCAGTGTTGGCTTGCCACTGGATACCCGGAGTTGACATCGAAGTACTTAACCCAAGCGGACTCGTTTTCCTCCAAAAGGTTGGTCAATTTGATATATTATCCGCTTGCATACTACAGTCGCTCATTGACACCCCCCGAGCGGAATTATTCAGCCACTGAACGAGAAGCCTTGGCGGTTGTCAGTACCGTGGAACATTTTAGACCCTACCTGGAGGGAAATAAGCAATTTAAAGTCATAACGGATCATTCGAGCCTTAAATGGTTCCTTTCTCTCCAAAATAAAACAGGAAGACTTGAACGTTGGGGATGTCGTTTGTCACCCTATAATTTCACGATTGAGCACCGTAGTGGCTCGCAAAATATAGTACCGGACGCCTTATCCAGGTCCGTCCCGGTGTGTCTCTTAAATTCAGATTTCATTTTGGATGACTGGTACCTGTCAGTACGCAAACGTTGTGAAGAGAACCCAGCCTCATGTCCGAATTACAAAATTATTAATAATCGACTTTATAGATACACTAAACCCATTAATCCACTGAGTAAAGACTTTGAGTGGAAGGAGGTAATCCCGGCAGATTTTAGAAAAGAAATACTCTCGGAAAATCACTCCGTTCCAACGGCCGCTCATTTGGGTGTCGCGAAAACTTATAAAAGGCTCAAATTGCGATACTTTTGGCCTAGAATGTACTCGGACGTGGTGAAATACGTCGCCGATTGTTCTGTGTGTGCAGCGTACAAACACAGTCAACAACCTACCCCTGGGTTTATGGGTAGTGCAAAGGAGTGTTCTAGACCGTTTCAATGCCTAAGTCTAGATCTGGTTGGACCTTTGCCACCTTCTCGGAAGTTGAACACATACTTGTTGGTAGTAGTATGTTGTTTTAGCAAATACTGTATGTTGTTCCCACTTCGCCGCGCTACAGGCAAAGTGATTGCTCAGCGTCTAGATGATCACGTCTTTATGGTCCACGGCATTCCCAGAACTATCATAGCAGATAACGCGTCGTACTTCACGGGCGGCGACGTTCAGCAGCTTTTTACAAAGCGCAACATTCCTGAGATACATCTTACACCTGTGTACTGCCCACAAGTTAATACCGTGGAACGTTACAACAAGACTGTAATGACGGCGGTCTCGAGCTTTGTGGAAGCTGACCACAGAACGTGGGATTTAAAGTTACCGGAAATACAATTTGCCATAAATACAGCCGTGAATGAATCTATCTACTCATTATACTCCGTTCCTTTTAGTTCATGGACGGGAAGCAGTCCCCGATGGTACTATTTATGGAGACCCAGAAGCCGTGGAAGAAATAGTGTTCTCTTCAAGGCGCGACTATTTTGACAAGCTCACTGTACTAAAGGACACTTTCGTTAAAGTCAAAAAGTCATTGCAGGAAGCACATGACCGGAACATTAAACATTATAACAATAAACGTCGCGACATAGAGTTTGAAGTAGGTGATGTTGTTTGGAAACGCACCTTCAAACAAAGTAATGCTGGTAAATACTTTGCTTCAAAATTGGCACCAAAGTATGAAAAATGTAAAGTCATTCGTAAGCTTTCAAAACTGGTGTACGAATTGGAGGACGAATCCGGCAAGCCTTTAGGAAAATGGCATGTCAAGGATTGTAAACCTCTGACTAAGCATACAACCAATACAAATTGAGCCAAAATACAGGTTATCTACTACTGCACCCGTAGGCCTAGCTGCATAGGTTTCCAGCGACGACCACGCGGACTCCTTTGATGCCAAGGGGGCAGTAGGACGTGCGGTTCTTTGGTCGGGAATCCACGTCACCTCTAACGAACCTGTCGTATTATTGCTACATGATTGCACTGGTCTCTGCCCTGGACGTGTGTAGAAGCTCGGGGGCGAGCTTGAATTGTACGTCTTCGTCGCTCCGACGTAAAATTCTCCTGGTTAAGGGGGTGTGTAATGATGCGTGTTTCGGAACGCAACCGTGCTCCGTGAACGCGCCCGGTGAGGTTGGCAGCACAGCCTTTTTTTTTGACAGCGAGCGCGGAGAAGGGCGCCGCGTGGGTTTTTAACGCAAGGGAAAATGTCGGAATAAAAGCCAAGAGAGAAACACTCCATCATCGCGGGCCGGTCTGCTCGACTACCTTGAACGCCCAGACGGTGAGGTGCAGTGAATCCCAGTGTTGGCTTGCCACTGGATACCCGGAGTTGACATCGAAGTACTTAACCCAAGCGGACTCGTTTTCCTCCAAAAGGTTGGTCAATTTGATATATTATCCGCTTGTTCGCCAGTCGTAATATGGTTTATTGATTACATAAATGTCCTGACAGTCTACTAACTCGGCCGTGAGAGGTTATACGTTCACGACTCACATGGATTGCGTTTGATTTACATTGTACTTGACCAAGGTCAATAAGCGCCACTGTTGTCTGAACCCCTGATGCCACAGGAGCCGGCGCGCGTTGTAAACGTGGTAGACCTGCGCTGTGAGGTCACCGCAGCTGTCGCCCTGTGATCCGTTCCCCGGTACCGGACGGCTCCAGGACTGACTACGTTCCCTCTTCGCTGACAGTTGCTCCGGCAAGCTGTGAGGCCGGCCTATTTCATCGTTCTCCAGATGAGTGCATCTTTCTTAGTTTTATCTGTCTAAATATAAAAGAGTGAACGACCAAAATTAGGCTTAGAATCCTAGTAACAATCTGCATAGGGCCAGTCGGTACTGCAACTCCGCTGGCTAGGTTCCCTTAGATTTTATAGTACCTACTTTAATGTAAGAGAATTAAACATAGTTCTAGTTAAGTAACCTTTTGTTTCATTTATATGAGTCCAATGCGATATCCTTACATAACTAAAATAATAAACATTTCAAGGCGAAGGCTAGACGTAAAATACTTTGATTCATTAATATGGGAAATACTGATGGATCACATTCTGAGTCCAGAAATCTAGATATTCGTGACAAATTTAATGTCGCCATCCATCAATATAGCAGAATATATCACAATATTTGATAAATATCTGTGTATCACAGTATTTATTGTACGTCTAGCCTTCCCCTTATGGCCGCGTAACGTGGACAATATTTCATCTGTTGACAACCAAAACTCACTAAGTAACAAATACCTACTTAAAGCTCGTATCTCAGTATCAATCTATAAACAAGATACGAGGTTTTGAAAAGTAGTGACAGAAATTTTAGTGAGTTTTGGTTGTCATCAGGCGATTTTTAACAGACTTGAAAAAATTCACACGTTTGTAATAATGTCTGTATCAGCGCAAAGTTTTTCATCTCAACGGTGCATGCGGAAAAAATCACCAATGCCAAGCTTAGTTATCTTTTGTGTTGGATTTTTAGGGTTCCGTAGCCAAATGGCAAAAAACGGAACCCTTATAGATTCGTCATGTCTGTCTGTCTGTCTGTCCGTCCGTATGTCACAGCCATTTTTTTCCGAAACTATAAGAGCTATACTGTTGAAACTTGGTAGGTAGATGTATTCTGTGAACCGCATTAAGATTTTGATGCAAAAATAAAAAAATAATAATAAATATTAGGGGCTCCCCATACTTAGAACTGAAACGCAAAAATTTTTTTTTCATCAAACACATACGTGTGGGGTATCTATGGATAGGTCTTCAAAAATGATATCGAGGTTTCTAAAACATTTTTTTTCTAAACCGAATAGTTTGCGTGACAGAAGCTTCCAAAGTGGAAAAAAGTTGGTCCCCCCCCCTCTAACTTCTAAAATAAGAAAATGAAAAATCTAAAAAAAACATATGATGTACATTACTATAAAAACTACCAACGAAAATTGTTTTGAACGAGATCTAGTAAGTAGTTTTTTTTTAATACCTATTAATACCTAACTTTGCACCTAATTTATATGGGGCGCTATACATACCAGGTGCAAACTTAACTTAACCACTTAGGGATGGAAAGTGTTTGTACGGAACCCTCGGTGCGCGAGTCCGACTCGCACTTGGCCGGTTTTTATTTTTGCGTTGCTCATTTGGGAGAAAAGCTGCCTCAGAATAATAAAAAATGCATTTATTTCGGACAACAGAACCCATAAATTGGTACTAGGTATTGCAGACACTTCCATAACTACCAATATTAGTATTTTGGTTTAAATGCAGAATAATATAGTATTTGGTGCGTAATAATTTTTGTATGAACTTAATTTATAATGGAAAGTAATGCATGTGCCTAGTATTATTGTCATTGGATTATTATTATTAGTGACTGTGCTGACTTTTCAACCATGTGTATTGCATGCCTGTAAGGTGAAATAATGTACTGTAATTTATATTTAAAATCTATGTGACCATTATTTCAAGCAATAAATGATTATGATTATGATTATGATTATCAAGTACCTCCCCATTTGCATTAAAATAACAACAGAAATCATAGCATTCAACTATACGAATAAAATGAAAATAATTAAGTCCCCATTAAACGTGTCTTGGAATGCAATGTTCAAGACAATTAACTTCCCACTTCATTTATCGAGCAAATAATCCTTTTAACCGAAAAACAGGTAATGTTTGGCGCAGAAACCTAATTACTCGGTCCGCGCACCTTTATTCGAAGCTCTCCATTACCTCCGCAAACAGTATCGGGAACCGATCGCCGCGCGCGCACGGCATACTAATGCTACTGGGATGTAGCCCGAGAGCCGATTGGTGGGCCATTTTCTCTAAAGTACATTTTTTTTGTGCACAGAAGGGTACAATTTTGAAACAAATTTACCTGGGCCAAACACGACCATCATGTGTACATGTTTGTCATGCGATATTATATATTACTAGATGATGAAAACCCATAACCTATCTTGCATGTGACGTAATATATATATTCTAACGGCACAGGCGTGAGACCTGCACAACATCCGTCACTAAATAAGACCGACACCAGGTGAAAGGACAAAAAATATATATGGAGGCCGTGAAAGCAAACATAGGTCAGTTTTGCACAATCACACAAAATAAACACTTTTAACGCCCTGTGCGTATAGTATAATTTTAATATGGAGTACTCTAATAGTTTTTAATTATTTCAGACATATACTCCTGCCTAGTTTTTATACATTGTACAATACCGACCCATTTATCATTTAACCTGTTTCACTCGGTGTCGATCATGGCTGTACTCGATCAGGTACGATTACCGATGTTCACCGCTCGGTCTACATCGCATACTAATGCCCCCGGTGCGCACTCTTAACGTTCCGCGGTCGATGTGGTTGGTAGCTCAAACTGAAGATTGCCTTTCCAAAATATACAGGGTGAACAATCTAACTGGGTCAGTCTGAACGTCAGAAATAAAAAAAAATGAGTAAAATTTGGTCATATGAACCATGTCACTTATTCACATTTAAGAATGATTGCATTTACGGATTTTTAATATAAATGCATGTATTTCAGTGTGAAATGGAAAAATAATAGGGAAATCTGTTCTGATAAAAAATATCATGCACGTGTTGAGTTTTGGAAATACTTCCATGTGCACTGTATGTAAGTTTTAATTTTGCATCGAGCGAGGTAGGTATTTATGTTCTATAGCTTGGATTGCTAACACGACGACGACGTACTAACACGATGCTGAGATAGTGTGAACGATCAAATTTCTATCACAATGTTGTAATGAATTTTAACATTGGTTACAGTGCATTGGTACTTCCATATTAATGGTATTTTAAATGTTCTAATGTAAGTAATAGACATAGGAGAAATTGTAATTGCTCCTTTGACTGAGAAACAGATTGTATTTTACACAGGAAGGAATAACGAATGGCTGCGTTGCAAGCGAAAAGGTCCTAACTCAATACTGCACTTTTGCAATAGTATTTTGCTCGTATAATTTGCTGTTCTAACGTTTTGCGGTTAAGGTTCGCTGCTGTACGAGTAGGTAGCGGATGTTTCGTACATGGTTGGAGTTAGGATTGCTACGGATTAAGGTTGAGCTCGACATGTACTCCTTTTACCTTTATGTAAATTCTGAAATGGCTTTGTTCGACAACAGCACTTGTATATGAATACTCTTGAAATACCTATTAATGCGAAGGCTAGACGTACAATAATCTGTCGTCAATATGGTAAATTACTGAGGGATCACATTCCGGGAATCCAGACATCTGTATATCACAGTATTAGATAAAGAGACACGTGTGTGTATTGCCGTCTGTAATTTCGTACACAAACGTTGATTGCTCATCGAACTGTGCTGTTTAAGAGTTCCTCCGTCCAACCCGTCCGTTTTATCATAATCAGAGTTTAGATACTAAATTATTGTATAGTCACGTGAACCACATATTTATACATAGATCATATTTTTTGATACAATAATAATAAGAAGTAGGTTAAAATTTACTTCTAGTTAAGACAGGCTATCCCCACGCGTTTCGGCCGCGCGAAACATTCCAATCTCTAAGTGGCAACCCGGCGCGACAAAATGCCAGTGGGCTGCCACGCCTGTGCTGTGCTGTACGATGTCGAAAAATAAAAGTCGGGCATATTGTTTTTGTGGCAACAAAGACGATTGAAAATGATTTCATTTGTTCCAGAACACATTAAACCCTCCGGAATAAAAGATTTTGTTTAAGAATTAACGTTTACTGGGGCACTATTGACACGTCACTATTAAAGTCTGGGTATTTCTCTAAAAATCTTTATGGGGGCGCCTAGCTTTTTTTCGAATTAATTGTGTTGGTTTGATTCCATGCTGTGTTGTTATTACTGAATGTTTAGTTATACAATCAATAAGTAAAATATTTAAAGATTCACTCTATTATTCGTTATGTTTTAGAAACACGATTACTTGTAGTTTCCTCGATAGTTTTTTTTTTAAAGTTATCTAAAAAAAACAACATAAACCCTTAGAGTATGTCATAAATACTGCAGGGAAAGTTATCAGTTTTTTTGGAGCGGAGCGAGCGAAGCGAGCGAAGCTCCCATGGATCGACTCGAATGGACTTTGTAACAATGCGCAGATCTCAGCGAGTTCTCAACCGATTTTAGAAATTTTTGTTTTAATATGCACAAATTAAATTTCGCTAGGTCGTGACGAAGAGAAAATTTCGAAAAAAAAAAAAAAAAAAACCGCTCCAATCTATGGTGCAAGCTTAGCCGGTGGCTGACTGCATCGACCTAGTTGGAGCGGAGCGAGCGAAGCGAGCGAAGCTCCCATGGATCGACTCGAATGGACTTTGTAACAATGCGTAGATCTCAGCGAGTTCTCAACCGATTTTAGAAATTTTTGTTTTAAAATGCACAAATTAAATTTCGCTAGGTCGTGACGAAGAGAAAATTTCGAAAAGAAAAAAAAAACTCCGCTCCAATCTATGGTGCATGCTTAGCCGGTGGCTGACTCTGCATCGACCTAGTTAATAATAACATAACGAGATGTTAACTATAATGTATACGTCTTACATTTTCAAAATCTGTATTATTTTAATAATTAAACCGAAAAAACATGATTTCCGCGCTCCCAGCAGAGATGGGCAAAAGTTAATCGATTAACGATTAAGATTAACTTTTTTAATCTCGATTAACGATTAAAATTGTCGATTAGTTAATCAAATCGTACGAGTTCCGATTGATTTAATCTCGAAAGATTAAGTTACCTAATTGTCGATTATTTTTTAGCGATAAAATTTTTTATCGATTAATTAATTCGATTAACTTTCTCTCGATTAATATTAGGAAAAATAAGATAAGACTTTTTGTAAGTCTAAGTCCCTGCCTAGAACATCTTAGAGTACCGCACTATAAAAACCATCTTGTATTACTGTAACAAGAGGGAAGAGGGAAGAGCGGAGAGGGAAGAGCGGAAAGCGGCGATTGGAGAGCGGAGAAAGGCGTGCGGAGAGCGGAGAGTAGCGTGCGGAAAGCGGAGAGCGGCGTGCGGAGAGCGGAGTGCGGCGTGCGGAGAGCGGAGAGCGGTGTGCGGAGAGCGACGTGCGGAGTGGAGAGTGGCGTGCGGAGAGCGTAGTGCAGCGTGCGGAGAGCGGCGTGCGGAAAACGGAGAAAGGCGTGCGGAAAGCGGAGAGTGGCGTGCGGAGAGCGTAGTGCAGCGTGCGTAGAGCGGAGAGTGGCGCGCGGAGAGCGGAGAAAGGCGTGCGGAGAGCGGAGAGTGGCGTGCGGAAAGCGGAGAGTGGAGGGCGGCGTGCGAAAAGCAGAGTGCGGCGTGCGGAGAGTGGAGAGCGGCGTGCGGAGAGCGGAGAAAGGCGTGCGGAGAGCGGAGAGCGGAGTGTGGCGTGCGGAGAGCGGAGAGCGGCGTGCGGAGAGTGGCGTGTGGGGAGCGGCGTGCGGAAAGCGGCGTGCGGAGAGCGGCGTGCGGAGAGCGGAGTGTGGCGTGTGGAAAGCGGTGTGCGGAGAGCGGCGTGCGGAGAGCGGCGTGCGGAGAGCGGAGTGCGGCGTGCGGTGAGCGGTGTGCGGAGAGCGGAGTGCGGCGTGCGGTGAGCGGCGTGCGGAGAGCGGAGAGCGGCGTGCGGAAAGCGGCGTGCGGAGTGCGGCGTGCGGAGAGCGGAGAGCGGCGTGCGGAGAACGGAAAGCAGAGAAGCGGAAAGAGGGAACGGTCGGATGCAAAGGTAACCAAACGGTTTGAACAAGATCTTTTTAAAGAAAAAGACCCTGTTCAAACCGTGTAGAAAATGGTGTTTAATCGTCCTGAAGTGGGCAACCCAGTGGGAATCGGGTTGTCAGGACGCCAAGCCTCTGCTGACTAGACTGGTTGACCAAACGAGCGAAGGCACGAGAAAAAGCTAGCGTTTACATAACGGAGGCAACCCTAGCGCACATTCCAATGACGTTGCGTCACCCGCGGGAGGGGGCATCGATAGCGGTGGCAACGCCTGCCGTCCAAACAAGTGGGGTATCTGTTACGTAGTAACTTGTATATAATCTGTGGTTAAGATCTAATAACATTGTTAGTTACAAATAAACAAAAAAACTTATTTACAAGTAAAGGTAATAAAAGCGTGTTAAAAATCGTCTACTCTTTATGCGAAGGGAAGAACAATCATCCCCGGTTTCGACTTAATTAAAACAGATTGGCATGGTAAGATGCCAAAATTAGATCAGACTAATCGAGAACTTGATAAAAATTAAAATAGATTATAATGATAGAACTGGCTAAAACACTGGGATAGCTACAGTAATCGAGGTATAATTTTGAAATATTTTGAAATGTCCACTTCTCCGCAGCCCCGCTCTTGCCACAATGTTTCACCAAATAAAATCAGAACAAGCCATATCAAATTAGCCGCGCGGAGCGGCCTCCTTGACAAAGTGCCGGAGATCCGCAAAAAGCCGACTGCGGGCTACGTGGCGGATACGTGGCTAGATTAGGGGATAGTCGGGTTTTTTGTACTGAAATTGCCTCGAATACGAGGCGAACGTAGGTCTCGGCCGATGTTTTTGACGCGTGGCTTTCGTGAATAGAATTTAGCTTCCAGAGTGTAATGTACAAGTAAACGCTAACGTTAATTCATTTTATTCACTGTGATTTTAAAAGTTTATTTATTTTATTCTTTAATTGCACAATGAGTACATTAAATCTAAAATCTAAAGCCGTAAATTAAATCTCCCATAGGCAGAG
This sequence comes from Apotomis capreana, assembly GCA_947623375.1. Lineage (NCBI taxonomy): Eukaryota > Metazoa > Arthropoda > Insecta > Lepidoptera > Tortricidae > Apotomis > Apotomis capreana. The sequence goes on along the minus strand of OX392522.1, from coordinate 15,606,434 downwards.
TTTCAATAATACAGGTGCCAGTTCCCTTCTGAATTGTAAATCAATCAAATTTATATTCATTTATTTAAAATCCATTCAAAACTAGCACTAGTTTTGAATTGTGTTTCAGATTTTACATGATTAGTACTAGAATAAAAACAGTAGCTAGCTTAAAAGTAGCGGCAGATGTGCTACTTAATATTCTCTGAACAAACGACTTCACATAGTACATTAAATACAATAAAGTTCTAACAACAAATACTAATAATTCGCAAGCTGCTCGCTCTTGGAGGAAACGAACTAAAGAACTCGACGGAAAGAAGCAAATTAAACCCACCATTGTAAGAGGAACTTGAACTACAGTTCAGGGAGTAAATTTGAATCCAGTTTTAAATGAAAGCTTTCACTAAACTAGCTTTATAAGCTCGCGTTAATATTTTACGGGAAGTTCTCTGCTCGACCTAGTTGGAGCTTTCGGCGTTGCGTACAGTCGGTGCCAATATATATTTAAATATTACTAGCGCCTATAGCGCCATTGCCAATCTTTCATAAAACATTATAAAGTTCCTGCTGTTTAAAGAACGTCCATATCATTTTATAAAAAGAAAAACATAAAATTTTAACGTTATCTGGCAAAAATAATTTTACCGAAATGATACTTGAACCGTGAACCACAAAAAGGCAGTATCTTGTCTTGATAACAGTAAAATATCTGCATGAACAGATAGCCTTTTCTTATTTTTTGGATCGTCATAAAAGTTGCGTGGGTTTTTACTATATTTAGTATAATAAAACGCATATCAATGGCCTTTATTTCTCATTTACTGAAGTAACAACAAAAAATTGATCTTACATAAATAATATAATTTAATATAATGTCATAGGCTTGGCTTGCGACACGTAGATTTGTTTATATTTTATAAAATATTGTCAACAATTTAAAATAATTGATTTTGTTTCATGCACAAGAAAACACACTTTAACCATGAATAATGAATAAGTTCAGTCAAGACAAGTGTGCGAGCGAGACAAGCACTCTGTCTTACTTTAATTTGTTTAGTATAGTTGCGTGGATATAAGATGGCGTTAGTAGTATAACTTCTGTACTTTTAGATATTTTGATATGGTAAGTGTAACTGTAACAAAATGGCATTATAATATTTATGTAACAGAACATCATGGCACAAACGCACGGTTTTATATTTTTGAAAAAAAAAAATGCTTTTCTTACTCTGATAAAACAAACCGCGAGTTTCATATTATTTCTTTGTCATAAATCTACACAAAATACTGCTTCCGCTTATAATTGGCGAGAATAAAAAACCTTAATTAGCGGCTAAAATGCCCCTTTAAGTTCCCGCGAATTGATAGCCTGTAATTATCACGAAGGGCTGTCTGTTATCAGGAAAATAAGGCATTCATTACAATACTAGGGCCTAATGTCGATTGACATGGAGATATCATTTCAACGAATATGTAAGGTATATATATCACTATGCTCGATAACTATTTAGGCAGATTTTAAAATTACTGGTCGACGTCACTGAGACCCGAAGAGGTGGCAACTTCCTCGCTCAACGTATTCGCGTTGCTATTCATATTAAAAATCCGTTTTAGTATACTTATATTTGGGCGAAGACTAAAAAGTTTGCTGCCTTAACCTGAACCTTAAAACAGTACCTTAAGGTAATATTCGATGGTTGATTTGCCGTCGTACAATGGAAAATTGATACAAATTTTAATTCATTGAGTTAAATGCAGCAAACTTTTTGGTCTTTACCCGTTTAAGTTATTTAAGTTCTTAGTTTATAGTTAGTTTTTTGATTTCTGTAGTATTGATATTGCTATTTTTGAATTATAAAGGCATATCACTAATATAAAAATATATATATCGCCATATACCATTTGAAACTTCAAAACTGCTTAATTGTTTGGCAGTTCCGATGCAGTTACATCAGCACATTATAACTTAATTCTAATTGCACTTTCGTGGCGAGAATGCAACTTAAATGCAGTTCGATTGTTATTATTTTTGGTACATCAGTCGCTGGGTGTTCACCCATGGTAATAGGGTTATCTATTTAAATAAAACAATTTAAACGGATTATATCGCGTATTATAATTATTTGAGCCTCCCTGACGTTTCGGTAGTTTTACAGATACCGTTGTCATTGTTGAAAGGTTGACTGACTCAAATAATTATTATAACGCGATATAATCCGTTTACTTAAATTGTTTTATTTAAATGTGTGACAGTCGCGGAAACCGAAGAAAATATTATTTTATCTAACTAAAACTGACTTTTTTCTTCTCCCCGTGCGAAGATTCGGGCGTCTTTTAGTACCTACTTCAATATGAATGTAATACTAATAAAGAGAAAGGCATACCAAAGCAAAACGATGACAAATAAATCATGAACATTGCAGCTAAATAATACTTATTTACCCGCTACTTCATTACCTCGGGATTACTTACATAATAACGAAAGTAAATGGAAAATATGACGCGAGACGGAAAAATGCTACACATTTTTAGCAATTTTCCAACCAATGTCGGAGAAATAAATTTGTATTTGGGGATCGAGCAGGATTTTTCGATGGAACCTGTTTTTCCTTACAGCAGACTTGGAAATAAGGAGTGAACGTTGTCTATTCGAAGTAATATTTATTGTAAGTTAATACATAAATAAATATGGTAAAACATAAATAATTAGTCATGTTAAGATGATTATAATTATATATATTTTAAATGGATTTATTTATTAGAATTTTTAATGATATGGCTAAAGTAGACACACAGTGGTAGCCACGGGTGGTAACACTTTGGACAAATGCTATTGATAACGTCAAATGTATCCCGCGATAATGAATATTACGTGAATTTAATTACTTACTTGCGTGATCTTATTATTAATTCGGTTTCCGACGATTAAAGTGCAGGGCAAGTAAACAGAATATTGTAAGTAATATCGCAAGCAACAAAACGCGCAGTTCTACACAATGAATACAGGGTGACTTAGGAAACGTGATCTAACGTGAAGTCTTTATGGATACTCGTTCTTGCGAACACAAACTTGCCTACAACACAAAGACTCAGTTTTACTCCAAGCCGACACTTCATTTTGACATTTCAAAAATTCACATTGTAATGGCGCCGATGTCACATGAACATTTTTGTAAGTCTGTTAAAAATATACAGGGTGATCAATCCAAATATCCAAATGGATCAGTAGGAAGAAGTCACAAATTATAAGAGTTAGGGAAATTTGTACTAAGGAACCATGGCGTCGATTTTAGTTTTAATAAAACCTGTTTTTTATTTTACTTTAAACATAACACGGTCAAAGCCACTGTAAGGAATGTTACAGAATTTAAACAGACTCAATTCTTGGTTATGCGTGAGATATAAAAAAAAAAACCGGCTAAGAGCATGTCGGGCCACGCTCAGTGTAGGGTTCCGTAGTTGCTCATCCTTCACAATAAACTGCTGTTTTAAGCCCGAGGTTTACGTGAAGAAAGATTTTAAGCTCTATAAAAAGGTCGTAAACGCCCTAGAAACTGTAATCACTTATTACCTACTGGAAGTCAACTTACGACCTTTTAAAGAAAAAATATGAAATTTGGCGATAACTCAAAAACGGCTCAACCGATTTTGTTCAATATAGTTTTCATTGAAAGTACTTATAAGGCCTCATTAACATGAATTTTTCCAAATTTTTTTGATCCGTAGTTGAAAAGTTAGAGGGGGGGGACACAATTTTTTTTGTTTTTGGAGCGAATATTTACAATACTGCTGACTTTATCAAAAAATAATGTTAGAAGACCCCTATTATTTTTACAAGACCTATTCAACGATACCCCACACACCAGTGTTGAAAAGAAAAAAAAAATTCACCCCCACTTTAGGTGTTCGAGAGGTACCAGAAAAAAAAATTTTTTTTTTAATTTTATTTTACCGTTCTGTCGGCGTTATACAGACACATACTCATACCAAATTTCAGCTTTCTAGTACTAATGATCACGGAGCTAAGCCGCGGACGGACGGACGGACGGACGGACAGACGGACAGACGGACTTGGCGAAACTATAAGGGTTCCTAGTTGACTACGGAACCCTAAAAAATGCAATGTCTATTAAATCTCAAATCGACGAGATGGTTTCTAAGAACCATGTTTGCGTTTTCACGTATAATATTTTTTTCGTAAAAAACATTTGCATGCTTAGCAATATTATTTGAAATTTATCACATCTTGTGAAGCCGACCGATTCACCGACAGGGGTATAGTATACACGTAGTACACGAAGTTGTACACGTAGTTTTTTTGTTACCGAAAGAAGTAATTTTCTATGAAATTTTGATTCAATAATTATTTTGTATTGTTCCCTATTCACGTTGACGCCTAGAGACTTTATACATCTCTGTGGAATGAACTTCACTAAGTGTATCTTATTGCATGTCAAGACGCCTAGAGACTTTATAATTACATCTCTGCAGAAATCATTCGTTTGAATTGAATACATTTTATATAAAGAATACCAATAAATAAATAAATGTAGTTTCTTCCTTAACATTGATTTGGAGAATCTATACATCTCCTTTACGTATATCAATGTATTTAGTAATACCATAAATATAAATTATTGTTTTAAGTATGATTTATGAAAAATTGGGCAAGTGCGAGCCCGACTCGCGCATGAAGGGTTCCGTACCTATACATATATATAATCTATAACAAGTTTGTTGTATGGGAGCCCCCTTAAATATATATTTTATTTTATTTTTAGTATTTGTTGTTATAGCGGCAATAGAGATACATCATCTGTGAAAATTTCAACTGTCTAGCTATCACCGTTCTTGAGATACAGCCTGGTGACAGACGGACGGACGGACGGACGGACGGATGGACGGACGGACGGACGGACGGACAGCGAAGTCTCAGTAATAGGGTCCCGTTTTTACCCTTTGGGTACGGAACCCTAAAAAATGGCTTACTGTTGAGTTTCTTTCGGCTTTCTTCTCAACAGCGGTCTCCTCTTGGGAAATGCCAGTAGATTCATAATCTGACTTGTAAAAGTGCCCTTGTGGCCTACTTACTGAATAAATTATTTCATTTCATTTTATGCCGTAGCCTTTACGTATAAACTTAATCTGTGTTGAACTGCTCCGCGATATAGAAGGAATTGTACCTGTAACAAAGAATAAAAACACATTAGTACACGGTATATGTGTTTCAATCACGAAGATAAATGAGCATCAAGCGTCACGCTTAACGAAGTTGGCTGCGGAACGCCCTGGGAAGCGGTAGTTCCAGATTCGAATACCTGCGAGGTCAAATTTGTTTGACGAACCCCTAATTAAAAATAAATAGAAATAATAAGCGTTTCAATCATTGAGGTATTATTTATAATAGAGCCACAGACCCGAACAAAATTGTCGAAGAAAGTGGCACTGCTGTCATGTTCAAGTAGATGCCAATAACGCTTATTTATAATTTACAGCAACATAATTACTTCGTACAAAATAACTCTTTACTCAAACGTTTAAGTGTCAAATTGGCTTACGTACTTATTACCACAAATATTTTTCGTGTAAATTAACTTTTTTAGCGTATCATGCGCATAGCGACTCATGTCTCTAGTCAAACTTGGAACATGGCACGAATGGAGCAGATTTTAATAGTTTTACATACTAAAAATATTTTCATTATTATTTTATTTAGGTATTAAAATATATTTGTTGTTTGAACTAAAAAAACTCGTAAATTGATAATAACAAATTAAGTTATGTTTTTATTTAAAAACTGCATAAAAGGTTCCCGACACTGCATAGAAGGGATCAGTAATAATGACATTATGATTTCTAAGCTCATCTTGTTCTAGTATGTGAAATGAGAGTAAGGCAAGTGCAAAATATTAACATTTTTAACCCTTTAAAGTTTGATGGCGTGGCGTGAAAGTCAGTGGCGTAGTATGCACGGCAGCACACATTGTCTTTAGGTGTTCTTGGCGTTCAAAGGTTTAAACTGACAGTGTCTAGACTCTGAGACAAAATAAAACAATGACAACAGAGCAATTTTTTTATTAATTTATTAATGTAACCTGTAGGATCTGCCTGTAAAAGGCATATGTTCATAACACTGGCTCACTCGCCGCCGCACACATAGCAATGTCATGCGTCCACTCTCGCCCTCGGCTCGCGTGTAACTAAACGCAGCATCCTATGTGACGTGCGCCTGAGACAGTGTATATATTTTTATGTATAGACAGCTACTACTACAAATACTACATAACCATTTTACACTTCTTTTGTATACATTGTCATTTTTTACGTTTTTATTGAGATATTAAAGCTGTGTTGAGTGCAAGACTTTTACGCTTCTTTTGATTAAACATAAAAAAAAAAAACATATACCTATGATTATGCCGAACGAACACACGAATAGAATAGAATAGAATAGAATAGAATAGAATAGAATAGCCATTTATTTATATTTTATACATTACTTTACAATTAATTCCACATTTTATACACAACAATTTAAATGTAAAATTTTAATATTTGGATTTTTAAGTAACATATTATTTTACTAATTAAGCTTAATTTAATGAAATTTTATGAAATGGCCTCTCCTTCAGTGAAGAAGGAGGGACGGTATTAAGACTCCTTGGGTTACCTGCCCTGCTAGGAGAATAACACACACGAACACACGAGAGACGAATTATTTGGCTGAAATTATTCTTGACGTGGGTCTCTTACTAAACGTGACCTCAATTTTTCACGTTGTTTAAGATCGCGTGGCAATCTTTAATAAAAAAAGAGGATAATTATTTATTGTTCTCCTTTATTAATTAATAAAATATAAAACTGTAGCGACTCCTTAGATTTTTGTTCTGTGATAAGGTGCATTTTGTAGGGACAAAGTTAATAATTCTAATCTAAAATATGCTATGATTTTACATAGGATTCGTTAATTAATCAATAGAATCTGCGTAAAAAAGAATATTCCGACCTTTTTCTTTATTTTATAGCTGTTATTTCTGCAATTTTTCACTGAAAATTAAGTCATTTTGAGATCCGTCACGTGTCATGGTCTAAACGAGACTGATCGCCCAACTAATGCGATTTGTGATTTTGCATTAGTTAGGAGGGTGCCATTTTTTCCGTCGGATTGTGTGTCCATGTAATTAATACGTCAATGGTTTCAATAAAATATCTTTAATCGGAAAAGTCATTAACACGTTTCCATAGATAACCAGCACACGAAAAAAACCAAATAAAAGCACTAGTTACTTCAGTATAAAACCTAAAACCGCAAAGGAACTCGCTCAACGCGTGTTGTCGGGTCATAATATATTAGGTAAAAACTAGAACTCTGGGGCGTGAGGAAGTTACGCGGGAAGAATGGTGGGGTGCGAGGGGGATATGACTCACACTTAAACTTAGTTAGCTTTCTTAGTACCTTTCAGGAACGCGGTTCATATTTAGACCGGGATTGAAACTCGGGTCGGTTCACATCTGTTTGTAAGGTGAAGCCTCACCGCGAGCACTCGTCTGTAGTGTAGCAAAAAGTTTAAATTTATTTATATTTTAAAATTTAAATGTTTACGTTTTGCTCGGCTACGGCAAAATTAAAAAAGGGTAATGGTCTATATTAAATGTTGAGAATAGAAATATAATAGAATAGAATTAAAATTTATTCGTTAACATACACAAACATATTGTTTTTTAACTTGGTTGACACTGGCTAAATAAACATACTTGAAGAAAGAGAAGACGTAACCTCTCAAATTTAGTAAAATAGTGAAGAGTGGACTTTAAAAGCTCTTTTTTATCTGGATATCCGGTATCCGGACATACGAAAGCAATTTTACCCAAGTTAATACGACGAAGCTTCGTTCTCTCGCCAATCACACTACAAGCTAGCAACACTATAAGAGATCACTAATTCATTAGTAGACTTACTTAAAATCACACCTCACATAGTTTTTTTTATTCCATGCTTCAATAACCGGCGGACTTAATGCTCCTCGCAATGACAGTGTCACTCGCCACCATCCACTGCGGAAGTCTCTCCAAACTAAGTTTGTCCAAGTCTAAACAGTTGGCCAACTGTTTTGCCGGCCACTTCGCTGTTGTGGGTAGACGTGGCCAGTTTTTAGGGTTCCGTTGTTGAACAAGAAATGTATATTTATAAATTTTTTTGTCTGTCTCTATGTATAACTCATTATTTTTTATTAAAGCAGTAACGTCTGCTAACGTAAACCAAATGTTTACAATGAAGCGAAAAAATAATTAATTCGGGTGTAGCACATCGTTACTATCGATTCTCAACAAATTTGAGACGATGGTGCCGACTATAAAGTCTAATTCTTTACGGTAGCTGGCACTACGATGCCACCCTAAGGCATGTTGAAGCAACTGGTTGAAAGATTCAATGGCTCTGACATCTGGTTCGGTGGTCCAGTTGGTAGGGCCCGGAAAGCCGTTGGAAACGCAGGTTCGAATCCTGTCTGAATTATTGCATTTTTCGCTTCATTGTAAACATCACACATTATAACTAAAGGCGAAAGTTTGTGAGTGTATTTATATGTATGTCCGTTACTTATTCACGCTCAAACGGCTGGACCAATTTTAATAGATTTTGATATGAAGGTAGCCGACTCCCTGGATTAACACACAGGCTTCTTTTTATCCCGAAAATTAAGTGTTCTCGTGGGATGAGCGAGTAGCATTGCGGGGCGCAGTTAGTAATGTTATAAATTATGAAAATCTATCAAGTTATAAAGCTAAATTTGTATACTCATTTTATGTACATAATTATACTAGGTAAAAAAATAATTATAAGCAAAGAAGTTTCCCCATTCATTTTATATTAACATATTAGAATGTTACAAAAAGATGCTTGATACTTCCAAAACTAAACCACACCTTTTTAATCACTTGTTATGTTACACTACACCAAGCGGCGGACTTATGCCACGTGGCGACGACAGAGCCCGCGACCGTCCATCACGAAAGTATCTCCTGACCCAACTAAGTTTGTCCAAGTTTAAACAGTTGGCAATGTTTCGACGGCCACTTCGCTGTTGTGTATCCAGGTTTTAGGGTTCCGTTGCCAAAAAATATATAATTTCGTTATGAACCAAATTTAGCCCTGCTTGTTTTCTACCTCTCTCTGTATCTATAAATGCTACACTCATTTTATCTTAAAAGCTATCACCATTATCATCAATTTAAAAGCTGGGCTATTGTAGGTGGAGTAACATATATTTCTCTATCCTTAGCCTTCAGTTTGACATCCGGACACGCCACGATATTTACTATTTCCTTGATTTGATTTGCATAAAATGTCTTTGGGATCCTTTCCTCTTTTCTTTCTTCCCTTTCTGAAGAGCAAAACTTATGTAATATGTACGTCTAGTGTCTTCACACACGGCACATGAATGTTGCTTTCACGCTCCTTACTTTTTACGCCTATTCGCAGCCACAAATCATAGTAACAACTTCCTGCTATAATAAAACCGCCAAAGCCTTTAACTTTTCGCCGGTTAGTTTAACCCTTGTCTAATTCACGGCACTATAAAGCGATAAATCTCCCGAGTAGAGCGACATCGACAATAAAAACTCCCAACTCGAGAAGTTTCGAGTGACTTCGCGACTCGATACATGGGGGAGAGAGTCGGGTTCCAATTGACGTTATTATTTTATAAGTCGCAGGGAAAAGTTCTGGTTTGTATCCTGAGACGCTATCACATTTGCGTTAAATGATGCTGTGATTATATCGAAACACGCAGAAGTGTTAATTTCTACCCGACTTCAAATAAATGAAGGTTCTCAGTTCTGCAGAATATGTTTTGAGTGAATTTAATTATTGCTGTTTGGCGAGTTCCATAGGCATTTAGGCAAAATTTTTAGTACGGCAATTTGCAATGTCGACGGAAAATCTGAACATTAAAATAGCAATATTACGAAAAGATAAAGCCCTGTTACAGACAGAAAAACAGCAAATATTCACCAATAGGGCCCCGATGATACTGAACCTAAAAATCAACCCTGTAATGCCACGAAACATCACTTCAACTTTTATCTCTCCATCCATTTATGTTCCCAATTTCCTGTAAATCTAAAGTCAGTTTACCTCCGCTGCGTAAACGACACCATTTGAAGGCGGCCGCCGCCGCCGCGAATAAAAAACTATGGCTGCCCTTCCGATAATGCTTTTTTCAGTAAAGCTTAAAGGTCTAGAAAGTACTCGTAAAGCTTCCGGCAGTTCCTTTATTTATTAAGGTTGTGAAATACATACTCGTGCAGCGAAACCAGGTAAAGAAAAATGACGCCAGTTAAAAGATCAACAAGTTTTTACAAAGTTAAGTATTATGTAGTTATTTTGTGTGTGCTTATTTTGAGACACGCTTCTATTGCCGACTATACTTTCTTGCATTAACGTTAATCGCTCATCAAGACCAATGAAATGAGCCCAAACACGATGGGTTTATCTTGTGCTGTTCAGGAGCTCCTAGGGTCACCTTCCCTCTTCAGATCAGCTTCAAGATACATGTAGTTTTATTTCGATACGACTATAAAATAAATAAATAAATAAAATAAATGATGAGGAGGATCATGAATCATACACAAATCGACCTAGTCCCAAACTAAGCAAAGCTTGTACCTTGTACTATGGGTACTAGACGACGATATACATAATATATAAATACATATATAGATAACATCCATGACCCAAGAACAAATATTTTGCACAAATATTTGCCCCGGCCGGGATTCGAACCCGGGACCGCCGACTCAGTAGGCAGGTGTCTACCAACCGAGCCAAACGCGTCGTCAAACTATTAGAAGTATGTAGGTTAAAGTTAACTTCCAAGATTTAATATATTTTTTAGATTTCTAATAAATTAAAAGGCATGTTAAAAAATATATTCATTTTAATTCAAACACGTTGTGTAGTTACCTTTTTTTATTTTGTCTACATAAGACAAAATAAAAAAGGGAAGCGCAGTGCGGGTTTTTTATTATTGGTACAAAACCCTTAAAACACCGTTTTAATTAAAATTGTCTTATAAAATTCAAACAGGCATTACAATTTATCATCACTGATCATTTTCCTTTAACAATTCTAGCCTGTTAATTTAATTGCCGTTTCATATTTTGTACTCTGTGTTCTAAAATAAAAGTGTTCTGTCTTTCACATCCGTCGATACTTATTTATTTCGTAACAAGGTAATTACTAAAGAAAAAAAAATACGATAAAAAATTCACAAAAAGTATATTCATAGAGAAACTTGCCCAACCATAACCATTTTCCCATTTCCTAAAGCTTGGACACTAATGGTAGCTTCTCCACACCCACAATAGACACAAATTGATGTAATTTATGTGAAGGTGCGTATGATTTACCGTGCCAGTTACTCCTCCGTCGTTTAGCATCGATTAGGTACTTGCCTTGGGTTCGCAACAAAATTAACAATTTGCTAATTTCGAAATTTAAGATTGAAACTTATTCTTTATAAAGGGACACGGGCTCAGAAATGGGTCAAATAATCGTTCGGTAATCTTCTATTTGGCATAAATTATAATTGTAACAAAGTCATGTCTAAATTATTTACGAGTAGTTTTTGCCACGCAATTAAAATTCTCAACACTGTTGCATTTTTTACATAAAATACTTCCGTGAATCTCAGACTAAACACATTTAAGCGACACTCTATTTGAAAGACTTGAGTAAATCCGTTTCATATGTATTTTTATACTGTTGCATTCACTGTACCTTTCCTTTAGGTGTGAGGCGTGATAATTGGACCGTTTAATTTTTCTTTGGGCTCCGTATCTCAAAAGGGAAAAGAGAACTTTCATAGATACTCTTCGTAGTGTTGGCACTGTTGGCAGTCATAATTATAACCTATATGGGCTAGAAATTTGGCAAGATGCAACGTCTTGTAGTACAAAATGGGGGAAAATTTAAATATGAACAATCCGGTTACGGGAGCAACTTGGCTTAAGCGTTATGAAAATTGATCTAATTTATGTGAAGGCGCGTACTGGCATGATTTACTCGCGCCAGTAGCTCGCCCGGCGCTCGCTCGCGCGTCGCGTGCTTACGCTCGTTAGTGCTTTATTGCATTTAATAAGTGTACAGGGTGTATTGCACGATACTTATCTTATTTATTGAATACTTGTTTTTGACCGCGGGTTCTGTTTTGCTTTACTTTAAAATAAGCTTTACATAATTTGCAGTTTAAATTTTAAACTTCATTCTGGAAAAGTTGACATCGGACGCAGTCTGAGTTAATCGTAAATCGTTACAAATATTTCAAAAGCATACATAATTGTACTAAAATTAATTTATTTGATACTGGCAAGCGAAGTTCGTCCACTTGGAAGAAAAAGAGCTACCCTCCTTTTTTGCTTCTCCGTAGTCGGGTAAAAAGTTATAGGATATCTGGGGATATCTGGTCTGGTGGATGCCCAGCCACCCGAGCCAAATTATGTACGGGAGTACATAAAGTTGTTAAAAATTGGGCAAGTGCGAGTCCGACTCGCGCATGAAGGGTTCCGTACCTATACATATATATAATCTATAACAAGTTTGTTGTATGGGAGCCCCCCTTAAATATTTATTTTATTTTGTTTTTAGTATTTGTTGTTATAGCGGCAATAGAAATACATCATCTGTGAAAATTTCAACTGTCTAGCTATCACCGTTCTTGAGATACAGCCTGGTGACAGACGGACGGACGGACGGACGGACGGACAGCGAAGTCTCAGTAATAGGGTCCCGTTCTTACCCTTTGGGTACGGAACCCTAAAAATGATCAAAAAAGAAGCCATGTTAAAACTTAGTTAATTAAGTTATAAAAAATATGAAGGTACAGATTGGTTTTGATGGACGCGTGTGTGTGGTACGGAGACCATGGGCGAATAGATATTTTTCTTAAATCGATCTAACCATTTAGTTGTGATGAGGGCACAAATACAAAATATCCAAAAAAAATACAAAAAGGGAGTTGTAGAACTGTAACCGAGTTGGAGATTCTACTACGAAACTATTAATTGCATGACAGTACAATATTAACACTAAGCTTCGTGCGAAATATTACAAACCAATACACTCAATGACATTTCTATATTAGTAGCAATAACTATTAGTCGGTTTGGAAACAAATAAGTTAAACGTTAACTACTAAAACTGCCAAATGTACAGTCGGCAGCAGAAGTTGCTACGCACGCCAGGCTCTCAAAATGATATGCACACGGACTTTATTATCTAGAGAGTAAGGGTTGTACAGATCATTGTGGGCGTGTTATTATGCTTAGATACTTTTGCTGCTGACTGTACTGTGATGTAATTTTATTTAGTATGGCGTTGTTTCAGGGTGCTTGTTAGTATTCACATTGCGTTTTTGGGATGAATTATTCAAAACCGAATAGGAAGTATATTTTCCTGTTATTTCAATCGAAAGCTAACACATCATATATTTACGAGTGTATCTGACCCATTTTCGAAATTTTGGCTCTTGGGCTGCCTCGGGGGTTTTGTTGCAACGTTGCGATTATCTATATATATAAATGCAAGTGTCCTGACTGACTGACTCATCAACGCAGAGCCGAAACTACAAATGCTAGAGAGTTGAAATTTGCACACTAGGTTGCATTTATAAAGTGTACAAGAGATAAAAAGGGGTGCAAGGTTTATATGGGAGAAACTTTTTTTTTTAACTAGAGACTTGAAACTTTGTAGAAGCTTACGTAATCAAATACAAAAAAAGTAATTTCAGCGTTTTGGAAAATTTCAATAATCAAATACAAAAAAAGTAATTTCAGCGTTTTGGAAAATTTCACCTCTAAGGGGGTTAAAAAGGGGTGCAAAGTTTGTATGGGGAAATCCGCTAATCTATTATATAAATGCAAGTGTCCTGACTGACTGACTCATCAAAAGGCCAAGAGCGAGTCGGACTCGCGTACGAAGGGTTCGTTACTATTTCGTATACAATTGCAAAAAAAGCACGTTTAGCAATTTCAACATTACTTAGATCTGAAAATAATAAAGATGTAAAATTTTCAAGATAATGGTTCCACGCGGACGAAGTCGCGGGCAACAGCTAGTGTAAATATAAATCAGTATAAAAATAGTGGTAATAATCAATGCATAATGTACAATTGATGAATTTAATATATTTTTTTAAAGCAGTGACAGTCATCTGCAAGCGTAAATCAAATGTAACACTGAAGCGAAACATTTGAAAATGTAATGGTTCGGGCGAGGTTCGAACCCGCCCCGCCGCGCGTTTCCAACGGCTTTCTGGGGCAATACGGGCCTCTTGCCTATTAGACCACCGAAACGTGGGTGTTACTCCGCCGGAAGCATATTTTTTCAATGACTTACTCGCTTTAATGTTTTATTTTGAATATTTTGAGCTGTGACTGACTTAAATGTTTCATCCTTTTACTTATTTCTAGTCCGGTCTTCTTAGCGCCAGTTGCTTAGTTAAATTGTCAATACGACGCGACATTACCTTTCCTTTGACATGACAAGTTGTAACTTTAAGTTAAATTTAGTGCATGGCTTAAGTAGATAATATACTGGTGAAAAGTACACTTGACACCGAAACAATTAAAATTAAGAACACGGCAGCGACTATATTGCTTATCCACGCAGTTACTTGGGCTTTTGATATTTAAAAATAGCATTCGTCCGAAATTTATTTTTAAAATATCAAATTTAGCCCAAGCAATATAGTCGCCTTATATTTCTAGTGCGTCATATACAGGCTTATTTGTAGTGGCCCAAGGGACGCATTAGGGCCACAAATTGTGGGAATAATTTAACTTTGACGGACCTTCGTCGTCGGCGTTGATATTCGGGACCTTATTTAAATTGACCGCGTCGTGAGCACAGGGACTACGGCTGAAATACGTAATTAAAATTAAAATATAAGTCACATGGGTGTGTTCAGTAGGTGTCACATTCCCATTCACTGAAGAATTAAATAAGTACTTGCAAAAGAACGTTATAATAAATAAAATTATGTGAAATTAAAGTAGCAGCCTCAAATTAAAACTAAAGCTAAACCCTTTGAATGTGTTTTACTTTTAAAGTCTAATCATAATCGTAAAGATTAGATGAATACCAATTGCTCTCTGTTACGTCAAATGCCTACGAGAGTGCGCCTTCAACTCGCGTAGCACGTCCGTAGCTTCCGTAGTAAGCTACGGCGTAGCAAGTGTCAAATGACACTTGCAAATGTAAAAGAAAATGCTAGCCTCTTCGTTTCAGTTTTGTATGCTATACGTGAATGATATAATACTCAAATTTTCGATTAAATATAGTAAAGGTATATCGATTTTAAATCATTTTGGTTTCAATTGTTACTATTTAAAACAATTATAGAATTTGGTGTATTTAGACTAATAAACTTTCTTGAAATCAATATACATAAATAAATTATATTTGAGTTATCAAATCATGTTATTTAAAATTTCTTGCGAAAATAAATACAATAACAGTATTATGTATACAAGTTGGTATTTATTATATTGTGCATGCATGTAGCAAGTAAACGTCTACTGCCCGAAAAAATATAGGAAAAATGTCTATTTCTATTTATATTCAGTAGAGGGTAAATAGTTGGAGGATTAGATTGACGAAAAAGATTGTGCAATAAGAAACGCGGATCAAGCCGGGAAACGCAGGTGATCGAGTCTGACGCACAAACAATCAGTACACTGCCGTGCAGTGAAACGTGTACACTCAGATATCTTGTGTTTCTCTTGTAAATTGTGTGCAATAAAGCAGTTTTGTATTGTTTTGTACTTACTTTGTATAATATTACAGGGCTCTCAGCTCCTACAAACATTTAGTCATGAACTAAGAGCCTCATGTTTCAAACATAACATGTAACGATTAGAAGTGTTAAGATGAACATTTTTAGACTTAACATGATTTGAACCAATATCTTGTTCCCCGCTAAAGCGACACGTTATATACCGATTAAGCTACGAATCTATTCACCAAATTATAAAATTTTGCCTTTTATACTTTTTACATGCCATGAATGATTTTCGTATGCATTCGTTTACAATGTAATGACTATAATAACTGACATAAAATAATTTCTTACCGTTTTTAGGGTTCCGTAGCCAAATGGCAAAAAACGGAACCCTTATAGATTCGTCATGTCTGTCTGTCCGTCTGTCCGTCCGTATGTCACAGCCATTTTTTTCCGAAACTATAAGAGCTATACTGTTGAAACTTGGTAGGTAGATGTATTCTGCGAACCGCATTAAGATTTTGATACAAAAATAAAAAAATAATAATAAATATTGGGGGCTCCCAATACTTAGAAATGAAGCTCAAAAATTTTTTTTTCATCAAACACATACGTGTGGGGTATCTATAGGATAGGTCTTCAAAAATGATATCGAGGTTTCTAAAATATATTTTTTCTAAACCGAATAGTTTGCGTGACGGACGCTTCCAAAGTGGAAAAAAGTTGGTCCCCCCTCCTCTAACTTCTAAAATAAGAAAATGAAAAATCTAAAAAAAACATATGATGTACATTACTATAAAAACTACCAACGAAAATTGTTTTGAACGAGATCTAGTAAGTAGTTTTTTTTAATACCTAACTTTGCACCTAATTTATATGGGGCGCTATACATACCAGGTGCAAACTTAACTTAACCACTTAGGGATGGAAAGTGTTTGTACGGAACCCTCGGTGCGCGAGTCCGACTCGCACTTGGCCGTTTTTTTTTTAATCTTTGATCCGTTTTTTGAATCGTTCTTGAGTAATCATTAAGGTGCTTGGTGTTTGTAATATAATGCGCATATAAAAATAGTAGGTAAATTATGACGACTGTTATAGGGATTATAGTGTAAACTAATAATAATATTACAAATGCGAAGGTTTGAGAGTGTGTTTGTATGTTTGTTCGTTCTTAGGTAGCTGACACCCTGGATTAACACATAGGCTACTTTTTATCCCGAAAAAAAGGTGTTCTCGTGGGATGAGCGAGTAACACCGCGCGGCGCAGCGAGAAGGAGATAATATTATATATTATATATAAATAAAATTCACCAATACTGTATTGCATAAATTTGTTAAAAGTTCAATATCCATATGGGTAAGGCCGCGGAAAGTTACCAATTTGGACGTTTTAAATTTACCCAGCTGATTAAAAAAAAATGGTAATCCCTACAGTTTCAAAAATATTTTTATTATATGTAGGGATGGGAAATCTCGTGGTCGCAAGATAGATAATTGATATAAACCCCTTCAAAAAAAAACAAAAAATATATTTCCGTCCAAAACGTAACGAAAGTTGGTTAATTTTTTCGACCACGCATCATAAGTGCTCTGTTATTTTCATGATATTTTAACTTTCATGGTCATACTTTTGTTTTAAACTAAAATTTATGACATAGCGATAGTAATACCGATTACAGAAAAAGTATGGTAATACAAATTTATTTTTTTATCTTACTTTACTTTAATGGTTCATGATTCCACACTTGTGTTACGAATACTTTCGTGACGCTTTATGTAGCTTGTTTTTAAATATTTTTTGGCGAAAATACGTTTACGTGCACTGGCAACTCATATTCTAGTAGGGCAACACCGATGAGCAAGTCCAAATCCGTCAGTTTGTCAACAAACGCAATTCAAAGTAGACACAGTCATAGTTTCGTGAAAGTACCCCCAAAGTGTCGTGTGTGATTTTAAAGGTAAGGAGTGATTGTATTTAATCAGTTTTTTTTTGTACAATAGCGTAACGGTTTTCAAGCAAGTGACACGTATTATTGTATTAAAAATGTCTTTATTTCACCATGAAAATCCACTTTTTTTCAAAAATACGTTACACTTTCGTTGCGAATATGTTACATTTTTGCAAAATGTTACGTATTTTCTACGTAACATAACGAATAAATGTTGTAAAGGGAAGTGCACACAGAATATACTAACTTAAATGAGTTTTATTACATTTTTAATGACCCGAAAATATACAAAGTCGAACAAAACTCCTGTACAATAATAAAATAAATAAAAACAACATCTTAATAAAAAAAACTGTTTTAAGAAGAAAAAAAAAATATTTTCGACCTCAAGTCACAGTAGAATCATTGATTCTAAAGCTGTTTTATTGTTATACGGTCGTCTTGTTACTAGTATTGGGTACCAGCAGTGAACAAATAGTAATTACTGCCACCTGGTACAAAATGAGAGGCTTTAAAACACTAGAGCGGTTTGGGTTTCATTAGTTCCATCACACGCGTGTTTCATTATATTGATTTTAATGTGCCATGAAAATTTTGTTTACAGGCAGTAAAAACTAATAATTTTATAACTTGATTTTTTTTCTTAGCTACGTTATTTAATGGGAATATTTTCCAGTATGATCTAAGCTTTATAACGACTTATGTTACGTTTTATGATAACATAACGTAAATCTTTTTATGTTACTTCTATGTCACATTGGTAACTTTCCGCGGCCTTACCCATATAAGACTTACAAGCACATATACAGGGTGATTTAGGAGTCAAGAGCAGGAGTTTAGGGTTGATGGGGTGGATTACACTGAGCAACTTTCACTCTGTATAAATTGTAATAAGTCTAAGGCTCAGACACAGGACGAGTGGCGATATTTCCGCCAGACTAACAAGTACATTATGCTATAACTATGTAAAGAGCTCTAACATAGTAAAAATGTTGGGACTTAATATCGATCCTGCCATGTCTTGGAAAACCCATATAGACTCTGTATTTAGCAAAATGGCAACTGGTATATATGCACTAAGATGACTACGTCCACTTTTATCAAAGGAATGTCTCATAGAAGCTTATTATGCCTACGTGCATTCGAATATGTCATATGGCATAGTTTTATGGGGAAATTCTTCAGATCACGAGAGAATACTGAAAATGCAAAAGAAGGCAATACGAGTTATAATGAACGCTGGCTACAAAGATTTGTATCGAGAAATTTTCAAGACGCTCAACATCACGACATCGGTGGCACTATACATATTCGAAACCATAATGTTCGTCAGAGAAAATATTCACAATTTTCGGAAGAAGGGATCCTCTACACGACCAAGTCGGCAACCGAACAACCTCTGTTTAAGCCCACATAAATTAGCCATGGCAAAGAAGATGCCTGGAGTCATTGGACGACGACTTTACAATAAACTGCCAGAATCGATGAAGGAAGAACAATGACTGACGGTGTTCCGTAATAAATTAAAAGATCTATTAACTAATAAAACGATATAAAATATTAATGAATTTCAAATATAATCAAATTAATAAGACTGCAATGTATAATCTTATAATTTTTTTTATTAATGTCTACGAATAATATGTAATAAGTGACTAGCCACACCTGCAGTAGTATAGCAGTGTTCATGTATACATAAATACATAAAATGTATTACGCATTGTGTGATGAATAAAATATTATCTTATCTATCTTATCTTATCTTACACGTATTATATTGTCTTCAAGTGTAACAGCTACGGGGAAGGCTAATAATGGAGCCCAGGAAAATGTGAAATTAATAGTGGGAATCAATGCCCGCCCGTAAACATTTTGTTATTCCACTTAAGCCTCCAATAACAAACAGATTTCGCCGAAAACGAAAATACACCCTCTCTCGATGAAGTAAGATCGATTTTGTGAAGACTTTTTTCGACGCTTAAAATGAGAAAATAATTCGGACGTTTTTATCCGTATTACGCTTCTTGCTGTTAATTTTGCGAGTAATTTTCCGGTTTTAATGTTAATAGGTTTCAACGATAAGGTTCTTAATATTTGGTGCTGTAATTAGAAGGTACAAATGATTTATTTTCGATCTGATGTCGAAGATTATTATTTTATCATTAATTTTGAGAATTCTTCAATATCACTGCGTTTGCTCTTTTTGGGATTCCGTACCCAAAGGGTAAAAACGGGACCCTATTACTAAAAACTGCCACTTCCACTGTCCGTCTGTCTGTCATCAGGCTGTATCTCATGAATCGTGATAGCTTGATAGTTGAAACACATGTGTAACACGTTGCCGCTATAACAACACATACTTAAAATATAATAACATTTATATTTTAGTGCACCTATAAAACAAACGTAATCGGTTGCGTTAACTTTGCACCTCATTTATGTATCCGGCGCCATACATAGGTACCAGGTGCAAAATTAACTTAACCCGGCCAGTTATTTTATTTGCTGCTACGGAACCCTTCGAGCGCGAGTCCGACTCGCACTTGGTCTGTTTCTTAGAACCCTGCTCGTCTCTAAGAGGATAGATTTAATATTAGGTACTCATCTCAGGAAGATAACAACAAAATATTTAAAAATAAATTAAAGGCACTTTTAATCGAGAAATGTTATTACACAGTACACCAGTTTTTAAATGATAATACATTATAAATAACATACTCAAATTGACATTTTATATTCTTGTATACTAATCTATTTGTATTAAATTGAATTATATTAAGTTAAATTATGCATGTTAGTATTAAGTTATTGTGTGCCCTTACAGGGTGTCATGTTCTGACTTATACTGTATGTAACACCTTAACCAAAATGTACATGGCTTTACAAGTGAATAAATGATGATGATCTCAGTAATGTAATCCCGATTGGAATCGGTTTTGTCTAAATTGTAGGAAAATTATATAATATTAAGTTGGTGGTTTTGACAATTTCCTTCAAATTCGAGTAGAAAAACATAACGCGACAGGGGACAGAAGTTTGAATAGCTCCACAGGTGCAAATCATCTACAATTCATCAGAATATGAGTATCGAATCTACAGAAACGTTTCAACAATGCCTTTTAAAAACGATATCAAAGCAATATCTCACAACTTCACCGAAGCGAGAACTCGACACAAAGTTATTTTCGACTACAATCGAAATCGATACAAAAATCATTATTTTCGATAACAATCCGATTCCTGGTTAATCCCTTGCGACAACTCTATTCGAAACATCACAAGCGAAAACAAACCCTCATTTCACTTCGTAACGTTCAAAATATAATAAGCAATCCCTCGGGCAATCCTCGCTGTGTTTCGAACAAGTGAAAAAAGACTTAATCTTTGAGGAACACGATAGGTTTTTGCTTGATGACTCGAGCTCGTTATCTACCCCATATTTTGGCTTTTATGACTTAGAACAACCCTAACGAAGATCCTTTGTGTTGTCCGAAGTTTTAATTAACTTTTAAAAGATCAAATAAAAGTCTTTTCATACTTTTTTAAAGATGTTGCCGCTGTCCGTGTTCATCGGAAACTCGCTCCAAATAAAATACTTTGAACTATTCGCGATGCAAATTAACTCGGGAACCGTAACATTTGAACGATGAATTATAATTTTTTCGTGTTTGGCGGTAATTATTTGTTGATAAACTAGTAGTAGGTAGTTCATGAAAAAAATACTGGTTACCTACAATTGTTTTCATAAACATCACATTATTTTGAAGTAATTGAATTATATTTTTATGTGTTTGGTAGCCGAACCAAGTTGCGCGTATTGTATACCTATTTAATGGCTCCAATTGTACCTTATTGTCAATAAGTGGACGAAACCATTATTCACTGAGCGAGCAAAGCATCTCCATTTCAGCTGGGTCATAAATTATTTCACATGTCCGAAATCTGGGTCTTCGAATTCCAGTTGTCCAGATTTCCGGCTATTCTCGCCTATATGTGACATTTTCAACCGATTCTCGCGAAATTTTCTGAGCAGGTTCGATAATTATTATAAAAATTAGAGATATGGGGGTTGAAAACGTGAAAAGAAAATATTTCCATACAAATTAATTGTTTCAAGAATTGAAGGCTATACCGTAATTACTTGTTAGAACATAACGTTGTAAAAAAAAAACATGATTACTATTCAACCCAGCACGCGTCAAATCAAACATACGAGTATAGGTACATAGCCAGAAATCGATCCAAAAAAATAAGGCTAGCTAAATAAAAAACAATATAGGCGTTAAACGTGACACCACTTAACATAATTCGGTCTAAAGCGGCAATATTCAACGATGCCCAAAAAACTGTTAAACTTAACTAAACTACTCAAATGGTATATAACAACTGAACACTAACCAAGTGTGAAGCAACACACAACATATATTATTACATACTCGTACACCGTGGCTTAAGACTGTTAATAGCCCAATCCAACCGCTCCAACGCCTCACTACACATCCGAATACCTCAGGCCAATCGCACCTACGTTGATCCGAGACAATAGTGGCGAGGCTCGATTAGCTGTCGGCCTCTATCGGCCCCCGCTGGCCCCCGTCGGCCTCTGTCGGACCCCACCACAAAGGCCATTGTTATCTGTCGAGATCGGCAATGACGGGGTGAATACACTTATCTTAGTTCTTGTCTTTGTAAAGGGTTAGTGTTTGATTTGCTCTGGACTTCAGGTAGATTGCAACAATTGTAACAAGTAAGGCTTTAATTTTATTAGGATTGTGAAGTTTTAAATGACAGGTACAGTTTACAAAAAGATTACGTTTTGTTTTTACTGCACTGTTTTTGTATTATGTATGTTGGAGGTCTTTACATATCAATAATTACTGTTTAAGGTTCCGTACCCAAAGGGTAAAAACAGGACCCTATTACTGAGACTTCGCTGTCCGTCCGTCCGTCCGTCCGTCTGTCACCAGGCTGTACCTCAAGAACGGTGATAGCTAGACAGTTGAAATTTTCACAGATGATGTATTTCTATTGCCGCTATAACAACAAATACTAAAAATAAAACAAATATTTAAGGGGGGCTACCATACAATAAACTTGTCATAGATTATGATACGGAACCCTCCATGCGCGAGTCGGACTCGCACTTGCCCAATTTTTAAGTTCTCTGTTAGTGTTAAGTATTTATTGTAGATACAGCCTAGTAAATATATCATGTTAAAGGGGCTGGCAGGGATAGCTGGATATTAAAGTAAAGTTATATTTTTTACGCGAACAGAAGGCTATGCTTTTTCTTTCACAATTGAAGTTGCGGGCCAATTCTATCAAATTAAAATCAACTTTTGAGAACTTCATCGCATATAGACTAACGTCGACATGTGAAGTCAGCCGCAGTTAACGGGGTTAATAAAACATCGGCGGGGCCGGGGTTCGCAATAAGGCCCCAAACTTGGTAAGCTGGCGGACTTATCCGGGAACTTGCAAAGCTCTCGTTTTTCACCCCGCAGGTACGACTGAGGAGTGTAGTTTTACCATTATCCAAGATTATGGTGTAGAAATCTCAGATAACTGGGCAGTCATTCGACGGAACTTTACAGTATTTTGAATTTCAAGCAATATCTGTACCTACATATACCTACCTACCAGAAAATAACTCAAAATTACGACTTTCAATATGCTGGAAACTTAGGTTTTAGCCAAGTCGAGAGTGAATAGGCATTTTGTAAACAAGCAAGCTCCGTAGAGCATGACTACTAAAGAAGTTCCAAAACAAGCATTGGGCCTTGATTGCAGCTAATGTTAAGTGACAATAAGGCCTAAGAGTGAATAGACATTTTCTAAGTAGTCATGCTCCGTATGCTTGCTTGGAAAATGCCTATTCATTTTTAGGCCTTATTGTCACTTAGCATCAGATGCAGTCGAGGCCAAATGCTTTATTATATTTAAAAAACCTTGTGTTTACTTTGGTATTGAGAGTATTAAAATTTTATCTTCTCCCTTTTTATTGACACAACGAGGCCCCGCAATTACATGTCACAATACGTGTTCAATTTATAATATTTTCCTACACCGGCCACGTGTCGATGTTTAGCCGACAGAACAAATGTTGTTCTAGTCCGGCACTTGACCTCCCCCCCTCAATTCTCAAGTGGGGGGTGGGACAATTGGTGCTTGACAAAATATTTCTTTGGAACAATTTGGGTTTGTATTAATCTTTCTAGGAAGTGGCCACGAGCAAATATTACCTATTCTTTTGCTTTTACAGGCTTTTGCTTAAAGGGTGTCGTGGGGTTTTAAAAGATGATTCATAACCTTTATTTAGGCCCTGATCGGTTGTCTGAAATCATGTCACATTATTACGCATATATACATATACTAGCATTAACCCGCGGCTTCGCCCGCGTTCCTATACAATAAACATTATCCTACGGGAACGATGCTCTTTTTTTCAGGTAAAAAATTAGGCTATTTGTTAAAGTTAGGGTATTATCTGCTTACCCCTCATGCATATCCGTCTAGCCGTTTTATTGTTGAAAAGCTTGAATGCATTTATTACGGCTGCAGGAAGTTTCCCGATGACTACTCCTCCAGTCCCGCCGCGCCGCCCGCACTGGCCTTGACGACAATCGAGATGGCACCAAACACAAATTTAAACATCTATTAGGTTTAAGTTTAGGTCGTAACTCTCATATTCTTGCTCTTCTTTATAGTATACTTTTTCATCCTGCAAGTCCCCGCTATCTCAAAGAGCGTTTCACTTATCTCACTTCTGCTCGATCTGCCCAAAATTTGCTGCTTGCCGTACCTTCTTCCGTCTCTAAATTTTATAATAATTCGTTTATTTTTAAAGCTGTCTGTTTATGGAACTCCTTGCCTGTTAGCTTAAGGCGCGCTAAATCTCTCGTTTCTTTCAAAGCTCAACTGAAAGAACACTATCTATCCCTTTCATAATTCGTATTTTATTCAAATGGTCCTATTATCTGTTGGCTGAATGTATGTATGTATTTATGTATTTATTTTTTATTATATTTATGTAATTATTATTATTATTTTTTTTTGTATATATTATTATTATTACTATGCGATTTTTGCATCGCCTAATAACAAAATCTTATTTTTTCAAGTTCTCCACTACCCAAAGGTTGTCTGGAAGAGATCGCTCGTTAGCGATAAGACCGCCTGTTGTTTACCTCGAATTGTAATGTCTTGCATTGTATTTCTCCTGTATATTTTATGAGATGTGCAATAAAGAGTACTTGTAGGTTTACTCATTTATTGTTAGAAATACTCCTGTGAAGTTTCGAATATAAATAGTCTAATTTTGTTTTCCCATACAAACTTTGGATCTCTCTATTACACCCCCTTTAGAAAAATAGTTTATTAGTGCGCCCCTAGACCTTACCCTACGTTCCAAATTTGGACTCAGCTTTAGAATCAGCGGTTTTGGGCTGTGATTTTAAAATCATTCTTTTTTTAGTAATCAGCGACCCGATAATCCATAGAAACCAACTATTCCCTCTTCCCTCTCCCCTCTCCCCTCTCCCCTCTCCCCTCTCCTCTCTCCCCTCTCCCATCTCCCCTCTCCCTCTCCCCTCTCCCCTCTACCTCTCCCCTCTACCTCTCCCCTCTCCCCTCTCCCCTCTCCCCTCTCCCCTCTCCCCTCTCCCCTCTCCCCTCTCCCCTCTCCCCTCTCCCCTCTCCCCTCTCCCCTCTCCCCTCTCCCCTCTCCCCTCTCCACTCTCCCCTCTCCCCTCTCCCCTCTCCCCTCTCCCCTCCTTCTTAGTGCACCCTTACACCTTATAAGGTGCCAAATTTGGACTCTTTAGAACCAGCGGTTTAGTATTTAGACATTTCAACCCCATTTCACCCCTACAGGGGAGATGATAATTCACGACCGCCACGTTGGATTTTAAAATCGTTGCGGTTTTCGTAATTAGCGACCCGATAAACCATAAACACAATACCCATGTTGATTTTCAGACTTTGTCACCACATTTCTCCCTTTTCGGGGTTGAATTTTCAAAAAACCTGAAACACGTGTTTACTTATTTATCGTTAGAAATACTCCTGTGAAGTTTCAAATAAAATAGTCTAACTAATCTTGTTTCCCCATACAAACTTTGGACCCCCATTTCACCCCTTTTGGGGGTGAATTTTGAACAATCCTTTCTTAGTGCACCCTTACATCTTATAAGGAACCTACGTGCCAAATTTGAACTCTCTAGAACCAGCGGTTTGGGCTGTGCGTTGATATGTCAGTCAGTCAGTCAGTCAGTCAGTTTCTACTTTTATATATTTAAGAAGATAGATGTGCGTCATAAATATATATGCACCCCTGACCGTGGCGGTGACACGTACATTATATACCGCACTGGTGCGGAGTATCCTAGAAACGAATGCAGTGGTCTGGGCCCCACATGAGGCTAAGTACAATCTTATGTTGGAACAAGTCCAGAAAAGGTTTCTCAGAGATCTTTACAAAAAGATATATAAGTATTATCCTTACCTATATCCGACTCATTACCTGTTAGGGTGTTTGGGTTATGAATCCTTAAAGATGCGCAGGTCTATTAGCCTGCTTTTATTTATTTTGAATATACTAAGAAATAAGATCGACAGCGTCAGTATCCTGGGGAAGGTCCTTAAACTAAAAGTACCGGACGACTACCGCAACAGGCGACGGGAAGTACCGCTTCTAGCACTAGCTCCCTCACGCACGCACTTGTACCGCCATCGCCACTCGCCCATTTCTCGTGCGACTGCCCTGCTCAACTCAGTACTCGAGGCGTCACCGCAGTGCGATGTGTTTGTGACAGGGATAGCGCGACTGATGATCGAATGGAAGAGAGTGATTGAGAGAAGTTGGAAAAGATTGTATTTATTTTGTATTATTAATTCTGTATTATTGTTTATTATTGTATTAGATTTATAGATTTGTATTACTCTAGATTAAGAATCGATGTAGCGCAATGGACAACACTGTAATGTTACAAATAATGATTCATCCTAATTAAAATAAAATAAATATAAAAATAAATGTCATAATTGCAACATGTCTTTAACATAGGTATTGAATAATGGGATCATAAAGTACCCAGGTTCATTACTACCTAGCCTAGGTTCATCAGTATCAATGTTCTTAAACAAAAGGAGAGGAGGATTATTAATTCCCAGAATAAAAAAACCTTTCTACCCAGAAAAAAAATAGTCTATTAGTTTTAAAATTTACAAATCAAAGTTTCCAACCCTTAGAAAAAACTGAAAAGAAAATCTTAACTAAAATCTATTTCAACTAAACGTGGATTCTCGGTGGACTTGGAAATTGTTTTTGTTTGAAAGTTATACTTTTAAAAGCTTATATAAGTTGGGACATGATAAGCATTTTAACCAGAATCAGATACAATCCTGAGCCGTCTAGGGACGTATACATAGCTGTATCGAGTCAAGTATTCAAAAGGTTTAACTTTCAGCACTTTTAATGGGACTTACGACTTTCTTTCTATGTTCTATTTAAGTTAGTGAGTGCGTTTTCCGATTATTGGCTACGTGAGGTGGGTGAGACATTTGTAATAAAATAACCGATTCATGGGTGAGCTATTGCTAATAATCCGTTTTGTATGTATTTATACATATGTCAACTTCGACTCGTCTCTTGTAATTTGTATGTTATTTATTAATAATAAAAAATATACATATATTTTAAAAAAATTACTTTACCTTTTCGCTTTGTTTGTTTTTTCCTATTATCTCCACTCCCCAAAGATTGTACAGAAGATATCGCTTTCTAGTAATAAATTTGACATATTAAAGTAAACATCCCTTTGCTCGACATGCTAATGCCTAATAGTCGACACTATGCTGTCACCTCTATTGCGAATGACATAACATTCAAGGTGGCAACTATTGGGACAGTGTCGAGCACAGGGACGTTTACATTTTTAACTGTATTGTTTGTTTGCAAAAAAAAATATTGTTTTGTGTTGTACATTTATGATGTCTATCTCTTAATGAGAAGCTTGGTCATTAGGGCTACCTCTTTTTAAACTCTTATTTACTACTCCGAAGCATCTTGATAGGTCCATTCCTCGCCAGGTCTTCCCGTACGTGTTATAGTGGTTTTGAATCTTTACATGAGAAATATGAGCAACAATTAGCGTACTATGGGCTGCAGAATTACATGGCCCATTTATGAATGAATTCATTCATAAATGGGCCATGCAATTCTGCAGCTCATTATACATACCTAACGCCCCCATCCAAATTACCCCGCCACCCAAATTAGTATGAATATATGAATTCAGCTCTGTTATCATCATATTTTCTTAAACCGTTACCCCATTTTCCATAAAAATGCTCACCTGGCGAAGAGATCAAAGGACTGGGATTAGAGCGGGACGCTAAAAACAACTTTTTATTAGCCATCCTTGTCTGTCCGCAGTACAGATCAAGTCAGCCTAGTCACTCGAAATAAACGCACCATGCCATTGCTCAACGCTACAACTAACGCCAGTAAAGTTACTTGAAGCTAACGCATGTCATGATGAGGTACCTAATAATGTTTTCATTTCTTTTACTCAAAAATTAGGCTATTTTTAGCTTGGCGAAGCGGGGCACACATTTTGCTTCATCTGGAAGGAACAACGGTCTACCGTTTTACAGAATTGTGTATTATTTATATTTGTTATTGCAAGCGAGTTTACTATGTCTCAAGTGCCGCCAGCGTTTTTTATACAAGTGATCTTCTGAATATAAATTCGATGATAGGAAAACAAAGGTACACTCAGGGAAAAATACCATAATAACAACGGTGAGAGCCCTTGGACCCTCTCTGGATTTACGAGGGTCATCGTTTAGGCATTTGATCTGGTTTGTTCCTGTTCCAAGTAGAGAAATAATATAATTAATATTTAAGTTCCTTTTTATGAGAAAGGTAGCTTTTGTCACAAAAGAAATATTTGAGATTGTTGTTGTTACCGATTTGTTGAAAATTCGGTATCTCAGTGATGTAATAAGATTTGGTATTGTTTTGTTCTTTCACCGTAAAGACTGGAAGCTATATCCGTCGGCCCTCGCCCAAAGATCCATTGTTTATTCCCGGTTGTACGACAGCAAAGACTTGGTTCTAATTTTTACGCGCATATATTTAAGAAATGTAAATTTTATCCCATAGAGTAAAACAAAAAAGAGGGATGTTACTTGAAGTAGTGAGCTTTTAACCTGTAATTTTGTGTTATATTGGCATAAAATGACAGAAGGAAGCGAAAAGTCGCGGCTCAAAAGCTAGTAACCAATAAAAATGTTTTCCTATCATTCGACAGCATCTTGAAACCGCAAAAGACCCTCAAAAGGTCCTCAAAGACCCTAACAGTGATTACATATCACGTGTTCAATGGATCAAGGTCATAAACGACAGTACAGCAAAGGCACTTGAGTTGTTTTGACCCTGGAGGCTGTAGATCACCGTGCTTTGATCTGTTCTGGTATGAGCAGCCAATTTCCGGAGATGTCCGGTTCCGCGCGAAACTATCAGCTTTTTCTGATGTTATTATACCTCGTGATGCGCCATTTAATTGTTCTATAATATTTATTTACACAGGAATTACACGGTATATTAGTAAAACCAAATAAACTTGCCTGCAACATCGTATGCATAATACCTTTTATTATTAAACGCTAGGACTCGTATGTCGTACTTAACCTAACCTATTCTATTCTATTCTTAAAAGTCCTCTTCACTTATGTGAAGAGGGCTTTTAAGAATAGAACTTCGTTCAAACCCGTCCAGTTTTTATAAACTGGACGGGTTTGAACGATTTCTGATCGAGTTCCCCAGTTGACATCTGCGGTTAGTTATTGGCTCCTTTTGAGCTAAAATACAGTAACAACTCTTATAATCTTCGTGTACAAATTTACAATACGATTGCCATAGAATAGCTACATAACAAAACCAGGCAGTCCCAAACGGGGGCCGGAAATTAGTCCATCGACTTTGTCGCGTTTCAATCAGGCTGTTTATCCCGCGGGATGGATGCAAATGTCCCGGTAACGACCGGAACAGATGCGGATGCAAATGTGGATGTAAATGTGAACCTGACGGTTGTTGATTTTTGCTCATTTGCGTTCTATTCGTGTTATCTTTTTGCTGGGTTGGCTGAAACGTTGGTTAATGTTGTTGAGGTATGGCGTTGCGGCAAGTTAGGAGAGTGCACTGCGGTCCAGAAAGAAGCTGAGACAATTGTAAAGCAAAACACAATATGCAATTCAACTAACACTACTGTTTATTTGGCACCATTATTTAGTAACAATATAAGAAATTATAACATACGAAAAGAAATTGTAAGCAGATAATTACTTAATGAATAATGAATCGTCAAGAGACGCTGGCTCAATATTACAAAATACTATGTTTCACTTTTGACGAGTTCTAATTTTAAAATTGTCATAATGACATGAAGTCTAATTTAAACTACTCTGAATATTTAACATAGAGCGATAGAACCATGTAATATTGGCACCAAGACGTTCAGATGCAAGGATTTTGGATTACTCGTGCGAAGTTTTACTAAGAAAGCTTGGAATTACTGTAATAGACATAATCAAACTGTCAAGACAGGCTCATGTGCCACGACCCGCGCTAGTAGGCTACGCGGCTTTGCACGCGTTACACCTCTGGGTTCGTCCCGCCATGCCCGACACATTGGATTTTACGTAAACAAACAATGAAATGATTTTAATTTTTCAATCTTTTAATCTTTGCGAAACCTCAGCACTGTTCTCCTATAGAGTCTAATGTATAAATATTTCATTAAATAATCCTAAATGTGAAGTTCATCCAATATCTTCTAGGTTAATCATTGAATTTTTTTTTTAATGAAATGAAATAAATTAAATAAAAAGAAATATTTTGTAGAACTTGAAACCGTAAAACTCCATGGGATATCCAGTGAGCCACGAATTAGGTTGCGCCGCGCCTGTATCCTGGGACTCCGAGCCTTTATCTCGAAATTATCGATCACAATCCACGCGCAAATGTAGCAACTGTAGCAAGTACTTAAAAAAACATAGACTAAACAGAAAATACAAACTTCACGCTAAGCATTTTACTTACCAGATAGGCCGTACGTTAAACTTATCATAATAGATCACGAATCTTCAGGGAGCCTCAGCCCTACGAATGTAAATAATTCATCCGCGGCGTTTAAAGTGAGTGGCAATTCAATTTCAGGTCATACAATATAGATGTGGATCTCTTTACGATGCTGTTGCTGCTGTTCTTTAAATAACGCGAAGCTGTTCACAAAATGTCCGTCCGTGCTACGCGCCGCTCTGGCTGATCTGCTGCCATCATTAATGTGAACCCTAGACATGTATCAAATAATTGTAAACATGAATTATATTAAGTAGGTATTATCTGTTTATCGGTTTAGTATTATTATGACCACTTATAACGACCCACCAAGCCTGGAACCGAGCCGCTACACCGAGCCCAACGTCACCGCGTGACGTCAGCACCGGTCGTCACTGCCTGACGTCATCACCACAGCGGCGGCGCGGCGGATACTGTTAGACGGATGGCTATATAAACCGCCACGGACCGGGCAACGGGAGCGCTCCAGTGCTTCTCCAAGCGGAGTAGCACGTCTGGCACCAGCAGTGCAAAGGGTCCTTCGGACCCGCAAGCAACCGTGGATAAAAAAAAAAAAAAGCAACGGGAGCGGTGTCTTACAGTCGCTCAAGCAGGCAGGTCGAGTTACCTCTGCGAGTGGTGTAAGGAATCGCTCTCCGTGGCTCGGAGTGTATTGGCGCTTCTTGAATCTTGAGACATAGTAGGGCCTCCATCCGAACCTACGTAAGAGGTTTGGTCTTTGTCCTGTTGAGGGCGGGAGTCCTAGGATCCCTAGCGCGGAGTGTATTAACGTTTCTGGCTCGCTCTTAAGGGGATCCTAGCGCTACCACTCTTGGGTAGCCTGTCGCGGTGTGGTGACCACGCATCTGGAACGACTGGCCTCACCCTGAAGGACAACGATCAGGTTCCTTACGACTAACCGTTTGCTCCGTCAGAATACTAACTCCTCCCCCGCACAATAGGGACACCGCGTCACTCCGAATAGCATAGGGAATTAGGGAAATTAGGATATTAGGATTAGGTTCAGTCTTAGTTTGAATAAACCTGTTATTTAGTGTTTAAACCTGGTTCCATTTAGCCCCCAATCCCTTGTCTCCCGACAGAGCTAGTTCTGGAAACCTACAAGATCCCGTCTGGATAGAAGGATATGTACTAGTGCCAGGCTCGTTACGCCATAATAGACCTAACGGGCTTAGCACTACGTCACACACTATTTCACATCTCCAATTGCTTGAACGATGATTTACCCGGGGCTACAGGTCAGTCGGCATCATATTTCAAGTAGCATATTCAAGCGAACCAAGTTGTCAAATACGGGAACACCCAAATATTCCGAAATATTTTATTCCGAATTTATTAATTCCGATTTTTAAAACTCCGAATTTCATAATTCCTAGGAAATAAAATACCAAATACTAAAAAACACGAAATCTATTCAACCGAATTTCAAAATTCTGATTGTATATTATTCCGATTTTTATAACTCCGAATAATGAAAAGCCCGAAGTGCCATTGGCCTGAAAATCAAAATTCCGATTATTAATTTTCCGAAACTTCATTACTCATTCGGAAATTTGATATTCGGGATAATGACACTCGAGTTTTCAATAATCGGAAATTTAGTCTTAGGAATTATGAAATTCGGAGTTTTAAAAATCGGAATTAGTAAATTCGGAATAAAATTTTTCGGAGTATTTGGGTAAATATTATTTACTTAACCGATTTTTTACGTTAAAACAAAAATAGAAAACCGGATTTGGACAAATATAGAATTGGCTGAACCCCGAAAACTGTAGGTTAGGTTTGTATTGTGCCCACGTATAGCGGAGCGTCAAAAGACTTGCTGAACCATGAAAACTGTAAGTTGGGTTATTGGCTGAACCCCGAAAACTGTAGGTTAGGTTATTGGCTGAACCCCGAAAACTGTAGGTTAGGTTAGGTTTGTATTGTGACCACGTGTAGTCAATAGATTTGCTGAACCCCGAAAACTGTAGGTTAGATTAAATTTAAATCCTAACATTACCTATTTCACCTTGAGGCAGGCATCCGTTAGCCCGAAAAACTTTCACATACCTATTTAGGTTTATATTTTATAGTTCTTAATAACAGCAATTCGTAATTGTGATGTTTCGGACTTTTGATTAGTCGGGTTTATTATTGGTCGGTGTAATGATATTCGGAGTTTTGAAAATCGGTATTTTTATAATCGGAATTCGTATTTTTGATATTTCGGATTATTATTCATTCGGACTTCTTATTGTTCGGTGTATTTAATATCGGAATTTTGAAAACCGTGATTGTAAACGTTCGGATTCAAAAAAAGTGTGTGTGTCAGCTCCGACGCACGACTGGAGTTTACTCTTCAGGCCAGGCGCGCACCACGATTTTTTTTAGTCGCGCGATAATTTTGTCGCAGAAATAAGCTTACTTATGGGTTTATGAAAATCGTGGTGCGCGCACTCTCATATAAATAAACCCATAGACGCTGACGGAACAATTCTACGGGTATGGCTACGCCGGGATTAAGAGCCGTCCAGGCCGTCAAAGCATCGGAGGCGTAAGGAATGATAGCCTTGTCACCATCAAAAGATAAAATTTGAGTGACAAGGTCCACCACCCCACACGCCGAAGCCAGGAAGGCCGGGAGGCTCACATCTCGCGCGCGACGCACGCCCAAACCACCAGTTCGAATCGGCAGAGAAACCTGGTCCCATTGACCTTGGTTAAGGGAGACGTTCAGCACCTTTTCCAAACTCTCCTTCAACACGAAGTCAAAGGAGTCTGTCTGGACAGGGTGTAGCCAGGCTGGCACGGTGCACAAGAAATATGTCAGCTTAGGCACGGCAAAGCAAACTCGCAACATAACGAGGGCTACGTGAGCCGAAAGTTCATTCAACCTCTGCACAGCCATCAGCAGAAGCAGCTTTCTCTCCTCGAAGGCTTCAGGAATGGCTTCTGGGAATATTGGGGACCCCAAGAGGTTTAAAGATCTCGCCGACAACACTTTCAGTCCGGGGAGCAGAGCACTGAATAAGGGGAAAGAATCGTGTGAGTTGGTACTGCAGGGGAAAAATTAGCATTTGCTGAAATTAATATCTAAACCCAGAGCTTTTAAACGAGGCAGGAGCATGAGCAAGTCTTGTTCCACTTCTTCAGGTTTACCACCTAGGGTACCGTCATCTGGGTACCAGATATTCAATGGGGATTTAACCTCTGAAATTACCTTTTGTATGGCCAGACAGAAAACTAAAGGGCCTAGCGGATCCCCCTGCTGTGCACCAACTTGGGAAAGAACAAGAGGACCATTGTAGAAAAGATTAGAAGCGGAAGAATATACTTGGAAAATGAAGGGGTAGAGTGACGGCACTTTATCCTTCACTTCGGACAGTAAAACATCACGCTCCACTGAGTTAAACACGTTTTTTAAATCAATTTTAATTAATAATAATAATAATAATGAAATAATGAACTTTATTCTGCAAGTAGGCCACAAGGGCACTTTTACATGTCTGAGTCTACCGGCATTTCACAAGAGGAGACCACTGTTGAGAAGAAACGCCGAAAGAAACTCAACAGTCAGTCATTTTTTCAGAAAGCATAAGTACTTAACTATTACAATGATATGAACTTAACTATACGTATTAAAACGGATTCTAAGTTTTTGCTATCTACCGAAAAAGCCCGCGTAGCGTGAATTGCAGCCTCGCAGCCCAATCTTGTGCCAAACCCTAATTGGCAAGGTTGCAGATAAGCTGCCATTTCTTCTCTCACTGCACGCCATCCTAGCTTTGCCGTTAAGCGGCGGAAAGCGCTGCCTATGGCAATGGGTCTTATACCACCGTCTTTTTTTGACAGCGCACATAAGGAAGCACCATAAATATAGGAGCAAACTTCAGGGTTTAATTGACCACTGAGCAAAAAATTACAAAGCTTGGCCAGATGTTCCAGGAGCCGAAAATCGGCGTCTCCCGCAGATGCAGACGTAAGCTCCTTAAGATGAACAGGGCGGATACCATCCAAACCGGCGGCCGAACTATTGTTGAAAGAGCTGAGTGCCTGCACCACTTCCTCCGGCTTAACAGTTAAGGCAGAAATAGATATGTCAGGTTCCGGTGGAAGTACCAGCGGCCGGGACGGGGCTGGATGCTTCGACTGCAGCGTAGCTAAAGTCTCAGGGCTCGACGGCGCCACGCCCTCATCCGACATAAGCACTGCACCTGAGATCCCCTTCATGTACTTTACGCTCAATTGTCTTCAGTATGGAGTGTGATCTCAAAGGCGTGGTCTCTGCACCGATGTTTCCACTGATATCAAAAGAAGCAGAGTTAATATGTCTCTTAACTTTCGTGGTTAAATTGCCCGTGGCCGACGCTTCAGGCGATTTGAGTGCGGAATAGGCAAAAGACAGTAAACTAAACCATTCGAGAGTGCCATTGGAGTCGATACACTTATCAATGAGGTCGCTCAATTTGGCCGCTGCCAAGTTTCGCGCCCCTTTGGGGATATGCCGTAACACACGTACTGACTGCTTTAACGTAGCTAGATCACCAAAATCTAGATGAATGGGGTTGTTACCATGAGCTTGCTGTGAAACCGACAGTCTAGGGTTGGAGGGGATGACTTGGGGAAAATGTTTATGCATGTGCCCTATATGCACTTTAAGTCCATGAGGGGTAAAAGTTCGAGTTGAGTTGGGACAATGGGGACAGCGCAAGGATGAAGAAGGATCACTCATATTTATAACTAACACTTACAAATAAAAGTAAAAATACAAGCAATTATAATAAAAAAAGATACAATTTAAAAGCCAACATCAAAAACATAACAATTTCGATTTAAACTTCATAGGTTCTTGTCGGTCGGCAAGACTCCCGTCTAGAAAATGAATGGCTCGGTTGTGTTGGATCCTTGATTTATGTATGTATTTATCCTGGAAAGTTTCACGAAATCAAAACCATTCTGCGGCTGAATGCAGGAAAATGAGAGCAGTGGTGATGGAAAAGTATTCACGCCTTCTCTATTTCTAAGCTTAAAGCTGAGTCACAATTAAAGCGGTCTCTCTCTCTACAGCAAGACGTCTTCTTCGATCTTAGCACCATACAAGCACGGCTTAAACACCAAGAAAACACGGTCTTTGCATTGCACGTTATAAAAGTTGTAATCTTGGATATCACAAAAATTCGTTAGGTTTGTTTGGGAGCTGAAACGAACACTTATCTTTTAGCCGATTGTGTGACGGGCGCTATTGTTTCAAAAGCAGCACATTTTACCCGTTAAGCGTAGATTTGATTAAATTTTATTTTATTTATAAAATTTTGTTGACACTCGACATGAAGTTGACATTGACAATTTTATAGTTTGTTTATGTGAACATAATGGTAGTTTAAAAAGTCGTATCTCAGTATACGATCGGGGTAAAAATACGACTTCTTAATTTAGCAGGTTATGCGTTAAGCGTTATAGACTAAGATCCCGATATAAAACGACCTTCACCGAGATGTTTATTTGATGAATGTATTTTATATTTAGTTTAATATGTCAATAAATATATTGCATATGGGTTGCCTAACAATTTTTAGTCCAGGGTATGTTTAGTAAAAAATAAAAATATATATTTTTTTAACATTTCACCGATTTGATTATTAGATAAATTCATAATTAAATAATCTTTAATTTTATACAGTTTCAATTCAATAATCAGACCGTTGCAAAATGCTAGTAGGTATAGATTTACCTGTTTATACCTGGCTACCCGATAGTTGTGACGGGAAAAGAATAGGTAACCTAACGTTTGCATATTCTATGGGCTTCATACTTTCGATTGGTATAGAATTTATCTAATATTAATCAAACCGGTGAAATGTTTAAAACATTTTTTTTATTATTAATTAAACATACCCTGGACTAAAATTTGTTAGGCAACCCATATGCAATATATTTATTGACATATTAAATTGATTATAAAATACATTTCATAAAATAAACATCTCGGTGAAGGTCATTTTATATCGGGATCTTAGCCTATAACGCGTAACGCATAACCTGCTAAATTAAGAAGTCGTATTTTTACTCCGATCGTATACTGAGATACGACTTTTTAAATTAGCACGGCAGATACGTTCGATTTTATACCCCATATTTTTCATACCCCGGGCTTATATATGAAAATCGATTCTTAAGGAGTAAACTCCAAAAAATCGGAAAAATGAAAAATCGAAATACTTATATTCGGAGTTTTAAAACATTCGGAATTATAATAATCGGTATTATGAAATTCGTGATTCCGATAATCGGAATTTAGTTTTCGTATTTATGTAGTGTACCTACCCGTCAAATACATACCGAAAATGACAGAGCAGTAAGAATGTGTTACAATTTATTTGGTGACTTTGCCTGCTACAAACTATATGCCTATTCGTGATTTTGTGAATATTATTATATACACTATCTACTTAACTATCTAGAAAAGTCAATAGTATCAGTAGAATAACAATTAAGCGAAATGAGCGTTATGCGAAACTTTACGTTCGGCAAATTGTAAAACAATTTTCTGCGGAATCAGTGTAACCCTATAATACCAACCCTAATGATACATGATAAAGTAAGAAATAACATATTTTTCATCGCACAACGCATCGAAATGATTTTCACACATAGATTTATTGACCGAAGAATGACAAGAACCCATCAATTGCCAGCCGGTCTGACAGGCCTGGAGGGACGCAGATATTTTTTAGAACACCTAGGACATATTTATAGCCTCCCTGCTAGCCTGTCAGTTCGCGGGGCCATTTATACTTAGATGCTTTTTATACCGACAAAACGCACGGAAAAAAGTAAGTTACAGTACGTGAGCTAACAGAACTAGATTGTAATTGTCTACCTGTGTCGCTCGCTCTTATGCGATCGGGATAAGATCCTCTCCGATTTCACCCGAACCCGCATCCTAATTTAAGAGGTCATGGACTATGCGCTTATTGTCGCACTTATTATTGCACCAGAAAGCCAATCTCCAAACCCTACTCGAAGTTACCTGCTTCTGTTTTTGGTGTAGGTATTTTTTTTTCTTTGCACGTTGATCTTTGTATACATATCGCACGAAAAGAAACTAGTTAGGTGTATAACCCATAGTTTTCACACCTCACGCGATAGTGGCGCCAACAGTTGGCGAGCAGTTACTGGTGAGCACAAAGTCCAGTCAATCCCACTCAAATACTTTTATTTCAACTGCGACGGCACACAGTGTCCCACCGTATTAGTTACACTGACGTCAACATTGTACAGTATTATTACACCGAATTTCGATTATAAATTAACATCAACTGCAGAGGCGAATCTGAAATTGTGTTGATATTCGAATGGAAATTGTGTTCAAATTGGATTATTTACAAGCACATTATTAACTTCATTGGTTGATATTTAATTAAAAACTTTCGTAAATAGACTTTGTACTTCAATTTTCAATCTCCTGCAACATTTGTGATTAATTCAATGATAATGAAATAGTACTAAACCTCCGATTGGAATAAAAGTATACCTAAGTCTCAACACCCAACGTACACTTTTAAATAGAAGAAACCTTGCTGAAAATAATTTGCCGTTATTAATAGTTACAGACTTATTACGAACAAATTTTATATTAAGACATTTCAGTTTACCGCTGTACGTAAAGTTGATAGGTACTACCACGGTCCTACGATCTGTATTGAAGTCTGATGTGATATAGTGAGCATCGACCCAACATTTAGTGATGTCTAAATAAACAATCAAACTAATATCTGAAGTATAATGAATTAACCTTTTTATTGTGTCATAGGTTTGGAGTTGCTACATTTTAGAATGAGTAAATTTTAATTAATAAATAATGAATTAATGAATAAATAAATGAATGATTTATTGCGTGTATGGAAATTTAGGTTTACAATTGACTCATACCCTGGCGGCGCAGCCAAAGGGAATATCACTTCTTATCATATTTTAGAGAACAGAGCCACGGCCAAGAGCTAGTTCAGCTCACCAAACGAATGGCAATTGTTCACAAAACTTTCGTCTCATTAAAACGTGTCGTCGCTCCATCAGAATGGATCATTTCCACTTTCAAAAAGTATTCTTCCCCAATGCTCCGGTTTATAAAACTCGTTACGGGCACAAAGGAGCCTATTGCCTAAACAATGGGCGTCAGGCGCAGGCCCAAGAGGAATTATTTGCATCATTTGTTAGGAGATATAGATGGCTTTTTATCAACTTTTTGAATGTCGGAAGATGTTCAATTGTTGTACGTCAAAAAGCCAGTCATTTTGGTATGATTTGAATATTTGTCGCTTTCAATGTTGTACACTCCAAAATATAAAACACGTTATGGCATTTACCGAAGAGATCTAAAACAGACCAAACTAGGGAAAAAAATAAACTTTTCTATTGATATGTCAAAAAAGAGGCTGAAAATAGAGAAAAATGCAAAATGCTCAATCCTAACGCGCCCTAACTTTTTATGATGTTGACAAATCGGTATATATGGAAGACTTAAGGCAATCTCTGTCAGCCAATCGTAAGGCCAAATAGAAATCGGTTGCTGTCGTTTTTTCTACTTTTAAAGTTTTAGAAAAAAATTCCATCGGATTACAGGCGTCATTAGTGTAATCTGCGGAATGGACGGCACCATTAGTTAAACTAACAGGCGTCTAAAGGCCCGCAATAACAGACTTAATTGATCGGCCATAAATCTAAGTAAATCGACGCAATATCTTTACTGTCAGTCTGTAACTAGCTACTGCAAGCTATATATTATATGTAGGTATATATTTACCAAAACAGAATTCTACATTAGGTACAATGAGTTGCAGATATTGTGCAGCCCATAGATATGGCGTTCACCTTACGTGCTACGATCTGTTGATTTAATATATAAAATCATATTTTATTTTTACAAGCTTTTGTCTAGTTTCATCTGATACACTATACACATCTGATAGACTGTACACGTCTCAAAAAAAAAAGTTTGGTAAAAAATGTAAATTCTTGTGCAGATTTATTTCCACTGCGGAATGTGTTTTCAACTAAGTTATGAAAGACAAATACACACCTATCTAAAAAGAAAATAATCATATCGGAGGGAAAAATAAGGCAAACACAAATGAGGATGGCTATGGATTTAGTTTTTTTCTGATGCTGATTGCTAACTAAACCACTACACACAAAAATGTGCATAAACTCATCCAGTATTTTAAAAGCGATTCAAACATCCAAAAACATTATTTCGCATATTACTTAATAAAAACCCTCGCAAACAGACATTCCTCGGGGCTTTGATGTGGCGTGCGGTGCGCGTACTCATACATGTATACATACAACGTGTATGGTTGTAGGTCGCGGCGCCGGTGCTGCGCATAGCTGAGGTTTGGGACCGCGACCAGTGATGTGCTTCGTACGGAGTAATATTCCGTACGAAGCATATTATGTTAATGTTTCTTTATCAGATGTATACCATACGCCGGGAATCTAAGCATGCAACGATATCGAAGATGATACTCGAAAAACTATTGCTTGAGATAACCGCATTCGTGTTATGATTACCTATAGAAAATCTCAAAATTTCTTCTTGGCAGGTTATTTGGACGAGATCGCTCTTTAGTGTTAAGACCGCCTATTGTCAATATACGATTTTCTGTGTTTGTATTTCTTTATTTTGAGGTGTGCAATAAAGAGTAAGTTATCTATTATCTTACTTGGTGCCATTTCCGATCATCTTATTCAGACATTAAGGAACCCTTGCGAAACCTTTCAAAATTATTTCAGATTTTTCTATTTGAGATAACATAAGGCAATTTTTATATAGGTATTTAGACGGATGGAATATTGCAGATATGTGAAACAAGAGAGATGCAATGTTTGAAATGTAGTTGGGCATATTTGCATTTAGATATTTAATGGTGAGGATAATGTCAGTTGTAGATGGCGTATACGGCGCACTTCTGGATGTCTTTCGTACAACCCTCGCGCGGCCGTCGCAGGTGGGTATAATATTAATACGGATATAATATTAATTGCCAGGTGTTTATTATCAGACTGCTCGCGCCAGTTGACTTAGAGTTCGGTATTTAGCTTGCACGTTTTGAACTGTCCGCGTTTGTATCCTGCATTACTATTGTATCTTAATACATTTCATCATCATTTCAGCAGAATGTCGTCTGTTGTTGGAAAAAAGTCTTCGTCTTAAGGTTTTTACATCGACCGGTCTCAATCGACGGCCTCCCGTAATTCTGACCAGATCCAGGGTCCATCTTAATTACCCACGCGAGCCTTCTGAAACTGCTTTTATCTACGAGAAATATAAGCAGGGAGGCATCAGCGAGAGAATCAAATATGGATATAAAACTGCTTTGCTGTTTGTACGTACGGTTGACGTATTTGTGAATTACGAGCTTTATTTCTCTATTACCTATCCACTTTAATGTTTTTTTTTGGGTAAATATAAACAAATAGTTTTTTGCAGTTTCGCTCCCTTTAAAATGTATTATACGGTTTCCTGTGGTAATGGTATGTTTATCTAGTAAAAAGTAGCTTTTATGTGTTATGTTAGGGTATAATTAGTATTTAATACTAATTAGCTATATTAATTTAAAATAAAAAGGACCTGTTCCAAATGTTGCCGTTGCCAATAAATTTTTCATTTTCATGCAAACCAGTCCAGCCATTTCGGTGTGAGGAAATAACAAACATAATAATACACACAAACTTTCGCTTGTGTACACTACTTAAAAAAATAAGAGTCAAGTAATTTTTGTAAGCTACTGATTTAACAGCATAGCCTTAATAAAGGCAAAAATATTAATTTGAGAATTGATGTTACGTAGTTTTCACCCTACTACTTTGAGGTTCCCTTTTATTGTTATTAAGAAGGTTGTTTTATGAAAATGATAAAGTAAAGTGTGCAAAATTT
Organism: Apotomis capreana; assembly: GCA_947623375.1. Taxonomy (NCBI): domain Eukaryota; kingdom Metazoa; phylum Arthropoda; class Insecta; order Lepidoptera; family Tortricidae; genus Apotomis; species Apotomis capreana. Next base: position 15,564,662 of record OX392522.1, on the reverse strand, counting down.
GAGTGGCCTGTAGTATTTTAAATCAATGTAAAGGGTACCAAGTAAAGTACAATTTTTAGAGTGTAGCTACTTTGCTCATTGCTTAATCGTACACGCCGATTAAGCAATGTAGGGCTTTGGCGTGTTCGTGGTTGTTTTGAAGTTTGTGTAAAATAAGTAAAAAAAAAACACCCGCGTCAGTATGATAGCGTCTCTTAATTTTAGCACTCCCTCCGACATCAACCTATGCTTACTTATACATTGTTCAAAATTTCCAAGAAATCCACAGGCCTCTTGTTTTTCAATTTTGTTTTGTGATTCTCTGCTGTCAAAGAGCTCTGAATCTTCGCAAAGCAGATGGACATTATTTTTTAAGAGTTGGTTAATTTTTCACGCGATAGCACCCCCGAGCTCGATTCGGCTTTTAAACTTTTTAATGGAATGAAGGAGCGGTGTTTTTGTCAACTTTCGTCCCTGTTGTCATTTTTTTACTAAATAATGCCACGACGACAAGATTCACTAGGTCTTTCCCTAAATACCATGATACTCCTTGAGTCCAGGCTCCAGAGACATAAAATTTAGTCAGGCAAAAATTTGCATGGGTCGTGTGGGTGACTTTTGAGAATCTTGATCCGATAGCTTATTTTAACGGACGCATCCTTTGAGATGAACATGACGCAGCTGTTAAACTAAAATCCACAGACCTACGGACTAAATTGACAAATGACTGACAGGTAAAATGATACCAGGAACAGCAAAATAAAAATAGTGAAGGGTATATGTCGATCACAATATATCGACAAGTTGTAAAGTACAAATAACAGACTAGTTTAAATTAAAAATAAGTATATTAGTTTGAAATAAGAGGTACAAGTTTTGGTTTTTTTGGTTTTCGAGGTAGTGGATGGATAAAACGCGTTTTTACCCACTAGTTTTAAAACATAAAAAGGTTTCCGAGCCTGTAGGTAAAAAATAAAACACCTTGTCCGACGATAACTAGTCTTTATTATAAAATATTATTCATTCCCAGGCTCCGTTATTTCGTCATCTACATCATCATCATCAGTAACATTTATAATAAATAAAACGATCCAAAACATTGTCCACTAAATGGTCGAGTTGTAACATTTTGTAAACTTCTCTTGTTCTTTGTATTCTTTCAAAACTTTAAAACCTGAACTTCTTGAAATACCAAGAAATTCGGATGATTTCATGACACACTCGTTTTTATTGTCATGAATGTCCTCTGGGATATCTTGTTCGTCCTGCAATCTGTCTACCATCTCATTAGAAATATAAGCGTAAACTTTATGAATTGTCTCTTTTTCAATTTCACTAATAGATTTTTTTCTCCTTTATATCGGAGGCGAACATTTTGATGAACATGGCTCTGGTCCCGAATCTTGCGAATCCATAATAACACGTAACAATTTCAAGAAACACTCGTAATAGCAATGATAACGTATATCGTTAGATACATAAAAGTAGTTTGTAAACAGCGGTCAACTGTTTTTGAAGATACCCGCTTTTTTTTTGTTAAAAAGATGGACCACATTGTTGGGAATTTGAAAATAAAGAACAATAATTTTATTAATTCATTTAATTAAATGTATGTATTCAATAAACTATCAATTATCATAAATATATAATTGCATGTTTCATGTATATTATTGCTGGTTTGACATTAAATTTTTATCTCTAATTAGGGGTCTACAGACCATTTGATCTGTCAAAATCACTGGAAAAGGTTGGTATATAGATTAGCCGATCAAATTGCCAATTTGATTGTCCCGTCTGGGTGGACCTTAAACCTACGATGTAACAATAATTTTAATATCGATGAGAACGACACTGGCCAAACTGTGGCAACATTTGTTCATACTTACTTGTCAATTTAGTCCGCAGGTCTGTGGATTTTACTTTAGGTAACCACTCAAGGACAGTCAGACGCGGTAATGATTGTAATAACTCTCTTGTAGTAAAAAATGCAATGTAAAATGACAGTTTTGTATTAACATACGTATGGAACGGGTTCTTTCACGTCATTTTTGTATTGTCATACAATTGAATTCATCATTGTAAACTTAAGAGCTTAATTCTTGTCGGTGGAGCAACTTCCATGCTTTTCTATCTTAAGTTTTATTTTTGATTTCCTGATACGACATGCCGTTTTCCTTCTCCAATTGATTTATCCGTCATAAAATCGAGATCTACGTTAATTTTATTAAGAATCAAGTCGTCGTGAGGTCAGCACCAAGCAGTCGTCTTGAATGCTTTGCTGTAACAACCACACAAACAAACCGTGGCATCGCGTAAACATGTTTTCACGACAATACTTCTACATTTTCGCCAAGATGTTATATAAAAATTGTTATTCGTCGAAACAACGACGGACTCTGGACTGGGGCCAATTTGTGAACGGCTTAGTCCGGTGGGGGGTGGGGGGACGTATGGAGGGGGTAAGTGAATTTGGGGCATAAATGTGGACGGTGTCTTCGGGGGACTTTGTTGGCAGTAAATTGAGGAATTAAGGCCAGTGGGAACGGGATTTGGTTACTTGTGTTTATCGCGTTTTCAGGTAGCATGGCTTTTTTGATGAACTAGAATTAGAGTAAGCTTTTTCGATTGAAGTCGTGGAAATTGTTGAAATAAATATGATATACATATAAATCGACAAATGAATGGAGATGTCAGGCTGTTAGCACGTTAACACGGGCGAAGCCATGGTTAAATGTTACTTGAAAATTATTAACTATTACACTTTATTCATACCACAAGTATGCAGAAAAATTGTTCCCTAAAATTACACCAAAATAACAAATCATATATTCCTGCTTCACGTGGTTGGTTATCCGATGCCGTAGTCGTGAAGAGATCCCTTTGGCGCACAACTGCTCCGGATAGGAATGTCCTTCCGGCATCTATTTCCACTAATCTACAACCTGAACATTTAGAACTAGAGCGACGACAACTTCTGTGTAAGCGCGCTTCACTATTTATAGCAACATAAGTAAATAAGATTACAAATTGAAAATATAATCAATGAAATGGTATTATTTGGAAGCTCAGCTTAGTAGGATCATAAAAGACACTGAATAATTTGGTCCACCAACCTGACCGGTTGCAAATCGTTTTTGCAATTTAAAGTGTAGTTACAATATGACACGGATATTAAAACATAAAAAAAAACAAAGCCCAACCATCCGGTTCCTCTAAATAGAACTGCCGACGTCACCCAAAAATATGAGTCAAGAGTATCGATTAGAGGCCGGCTGCCGTTTTATTAAACCGGCCGGTTATAAATCACCGCCGGGTATGACCGGGGCACTTTTCAGTATTTTTATAGCTATTTTATTGCATCGACCCGGATAATCCGGTAAACAATGCTGTAAATATTGACACGTCGGTCCGGCTTGGTGTCGATTTTTGTAAATACATGTATTGTGTATAATGTATTTTTAAGGTATTTTTCTATATTTGAACTACTTAATATTACCTACTCCGTTGAACCAGAATCGAATGAAAAAAGACATTCCCCATTGTGATATAAATATAACCAATCAATAGTCATAATCGTTTTACTACTGGAGCTGCATTAAGTAGATATTGACAAGTTGACATTCTTACTTTTGAATAGTATAAGTAACTAAAGGACAACAGTAAGTAGATATTTCTCGGACATAATATTATGTTATAAACAAGAACGTACTTCGAGAGCTGTATTGTAAGTTTGATTTTAGCAGAAGAACCTCTCAAACGCGTTTGTGAACCGTGTGATCCAAGTGTTTTTCTGCATTGGCAACTTACACCTGTGGCTCAGGTCTTACCCTAGTTCCGGGCGGATGCGCCTCGTGACGGATAGTTAATTGCGCTCCGATCCTGATTACCGGTATCCCGGACCGCGCCGAACGGAAGAAACCACTGCACTGGAAACTTTCCTAATTAACTGTTGTTTGATATTTATCTGTGGAGTTGGGTAAAAACACGTTTACTTTACCCTTTTTCCCTTCTTTTGGTTTTCATCAAAGCTTCTAACACTTTTCTCCTCAGTTCTCAGTACTGGGAAGTTCGCAGCGCAAGGTCCATATCTCGCTTCCTCTCTCAAATATCGGTTGATACGAGAACGAAAGTGAAGCCGTATGAACTTCGGAGTTTAGAGTCTCTGGTAAATAGGTTGTAGCCTCGGATCTCGACTTGATGTCAGTGTCAAACGTCAAATTGAGTTTCTGGTCATTAAGGACTTTGTAACTCACGTTTTCGATTTCCCGAGCCATTGTACATACGTCGTCGCAGTTCTTGACGATTTCCTTTTCTCCTGTTCCAATTCCTCAATTTCTTTTTGTCCGTGAGACACGATCCCAAGGCCCCATAATTCTCTCCGGAGGCTTATCACTCCACCGTTGGTCTCATTCATTATTCAGGGCGGATCAGGCAAGTTTATTTAAGCGTGGTCGACATTATGAAATGTCCACCAACCACGATCGGAGCACGGACCTTGGTTCTCCTGCGGATCTCTTCAGTGCTGATTCGATCATGCAAGGAAACTCCGAGAATAAGCCACGTAGCTTAGCTTGTAAAAAAGGCGATTAACAGCTATTCTGAGTGATGCTGAGTTATTTTGTGGTGGGGTTTTTCTCACACGCAACGAGGTTTATTTATAACATAATTTGACTAAATCTAAACAAAAAGCTAAGTTTATGTCGATTTATATGTAGAGGCTTATTGATGTTACTGGTGACCAGAGAGCTGGCGGTTTCCTCGCTCAAAGAATCAGTTTGGCGATTCAGCGAGGAAATGCCGCCAGCATCTTTGGCACTATGCCGCAGGGGCCATTTTTAGATTTAGTTTAAGTTTATTATGTTCGAGTTTAGTTTAATTTTTAGTATAGTTTTATTGTAAGTATTTTAAGTTGTATTCCTTAGACTTTATTTTGTACTAGCAAATGATTTATATGTAGTGAATGTAAATTTTACTAAAGTTATATACCTACAACATTGAGGACACATGGAGTTACGCAGCTCACCCGTATCACTATAATTATCTGTTCTCTTATTTTCATCGGTGTTCTTAGCATTTCCCTTTTATCCTCTGCTCTGTCAGCCACGAATTTTTCAGACAACCCGAGGGCTCACGATTCTCTCCGGCGACTTATCACCGGCGTGGATCAGATCTATTATTCAGGGGATCCGGCAACTTTACAGGCGTGCTCCGAGATCTAATTCTGAAGATGATATCTATTCGAGGTTCCGCAGAAGTGATGATGTTTTGCTGCAAATACAACGACACTTACTACGCGTTGCGAATTGCGTTATAGATGTGTTTTGAAAATCTATTCATATAAAGTACTGTTCGCGTTACAGTTTTTAACATCAATAATTGATATCGATAAATTGTCTGACGATGGCATTACGCATTTGAGCCAATGCGCATGCTGCACCTAGCGCCACCTACAACTGCGAGCTCTCGGGTCCGCGCGCGTCGAAAACGAACAACAAGAAGTGAAAATTGTGAATCCGTTTTAAAAAATAGTCACAACCCAACAAAACTGTGTTAAACTCATTGCCAGTTCGTAATGTGCAACCAACAATTAATAGAAGCCCGGGTATTCGTGACATTCATTCATTTTAATCTTCAACATTTGAAGAAACGGCGTGCAGCAGTTCAGGTCAGTGGTGTTGCATTATAATTGTCGGAGTCAGATAAGTTCAGTCTAATTTTCTCATCGGCGAGGATCACCTCGACCCTGTGTACCGATACTCAATTTTGGTACATTATTTTGGTGCCAAAAACCAGGGAAAGATTCTTATTAGAAAATAGATTCCGTCCGCCATTTTTTATTCATTGCAATAGCAACATGAAATAAAACAAATAAAACTGTATTATAAATACGCAATATCCATCACTTTAACTACATAGCTACTGAATTTCTGCTTTAAGTTCATGATATTTTATGTTCATTCAATCATCCAGTTCCAAAATATCCTTATTTTTCAATATTAATCCATAAAACAAAACACTAACAAATTTACCTACACTACTATGGCGGATGCTTGACCAACGCGATTCAGTAATTATTTGTGGATGCGATGTGTGTTGTGGATTCGGAGATAACAAATAATTCAATTTGTCTTACTATTTTTTTGTCGTAATTTGTGTACATAATGTTTCGTTACACATCTCTTGAATATTCGGTTCAGTACTAAAATCTGCTTTGATATCGTAGGATCGTATAAGACAATCTTTCATTTCGTTGGTGTTTATACAATGCTGTTGGCCTGCGATAATCATATTGTTGTTTTATGTTAGTACTGAAATCATGCTTGGTAGGTATTGTAAGTTCGTACAAGACAATCTTTAATAATTCGGTGTCTGTATTTTTAGTTTGATACTTACGATAATCGATAATAATATGATGCTTTGTTGTGGTGATTCATTCAAATTAATGTTATATTTCGTATAAATAAAACGAAAATAGATAATTCTTTTTCTTAGTATATTATGGCCTATTTTGCAGTTCATACCACGTTCCGTTTTATACAATTATAAGTGTTGCATTTTAAAAATTCGACTGCAAATAAAGGTTTACAGAGAGTTGACGTATTACGGAACGCGATAAAGACGTCAAATGAAATGTCAGAGAACGTAATTTTATCCCATGAGTGACATTTGTTTTCGAAGTGTTTAGTGAATAGTTTTCTTACTTTTTGTGCTAAATAGTGGTGTTGTTGTGTTTTTAATAGTGCCTAAAAATAAACTAAACTATGGGTAGTAAAGAAAGCGGTGGTTCTAAACAAAAAACAATGGAGAATACTGTCAAAGATTTACCTGTATTACGTCGAAAGCGTACGATGTCTTTAAACAGATTATCTAACGTTAGAAGTAGGTGAACAGGCGATAGAAGATAGGACAAACTTAGCGTTGTTTCTGTCACATTATTCTAATGTTGAGAAGTCCTATACAACCTTTGAAGAGTGTCACTTGAGTATATTAGACCTAGAGGCAAGTGGTGATGAAAGTGTAGAAAATGCAGACGCCTTGCAGACTCAGTGTGATGAAATCTATTACAATATACTAACATTACATCGGAATTTGGTCCCAGCAGAATATGCCAGTGATAGTGCAGTAAATGAATTGCCTAGTCAGCGCTCACATTTGCCCAATAATATCAAGTTGCCTAAAATAGTTCTTCCGGCATTTTCGGGTGACATTAAACAATGGCCAACATTTTACGACACATTCAACTCATTGATACACATGAATGAAGCCTTAACCAACACGGAGCGGATGCACTATCTCATTTCTTGCCTAAAGGGAGATGCGCTTGTCTTGGTGAGTACATATCCTGTCACTGGTAATTATTATGTGGAAGCCTACAATGCTCTTATTAAACGTTATAAAAATAATCGTGAGTTAGCATATACCTGTTGGAAGGAAATGTTGAACTTTAACTTAAGCAAAGCAAGCTCGCCTCTGGAATATAGACGCATATTTGACACATTCAATGAAAATTTGAAAATACTTAAAACACTAAATCTGCCTATAGATCAATGGGATTTTGTATTATGTTACCTAGTCTTATCCAAATTGGATACAAAAACGCGTTGTGACTTTGAGGAAACTCAACCCTCTCCAAATTTACCATCTTACTCCTCTCTGAAGGAATTTATATATTCAAGATGTGACGCTTTAGTGTGTGATAGTCATTTCCAGCAAAAGGAAAATAAAATGCCAATGCCCTCAACATCGGGCTATAAAATGCCTTTAAGGTTCGGTACACCTCCTGGTAATCGCGTTACCAAGAGTGTGCCCGTGAACACTCTTGTTTCGGATGGTGTTGAAATGAGGGGAATTTCAAAATGCTCTTTATGTCAGGAACAGCACTCTATAAATAATTGCTCCTCATTTCTAGCCAAATCGGTTGCTGAACGTCAAGAATTTGCTAAACAAAGACAATGGTGTTTCAATTGTTTGAAGGCGTCACACTACCTAAGAGACTGTAAGTCACCTTTCAGATGTCAAAGGTGTAAACAAAAGCATCACACTCTATTACATATTGACAATACTCCGCCTCAGCATGCCATGCCTGCTATGCCGGATGCAAGTGAGGAGTTTTACCCAGCAATGACTACAAGTACAAATGATATACAATCAGAACCAAATGCACTGACTACATTCAGCCATCATTCTGTGGTAATGCTTTCTACTGCACAAATTCAAATAAGAGATTCCAAGGGCAATTACCAATCTATGCGTGCACTGATTGACTCGGGTAGTCAAGCGCATTTCATATCGGAAGATGCAGCGCGCCGACTGGGGTTCACACCTTCAACTGCTAAGCGGAATGTAAGCGGATTAGGTACAACTTCAGCTAAAGTCACTGGATCAATCTCATGTTGTATAGGAAAGGACGATGAAACTTATTTCAACATTGATTTACTGACATTACCTGTAATCTGTGGCATTATGCCATCGATGCACCTTGATATATCATCATGGAAACATGTTAAAAATCTGCAGCTCGCTGATCCTCAATGCAACATCCCGGGACAAATTGATGTGTTGCTTGGGGCTGAAGTCTTTACAAATGTCATGCTACCTGGCCGAATCGATGGAGAAGCAAATCAGCCTTCAGCTTTGAATTCAGTATTCGGTTGGTTACTGATTGGCAAAACCAGTGTGCCAAGTAAGCAGATAAGCAATAATCTTTGTACGCTACTGTGCACTAGTGATGTGTCCCTACATGAACATGTCAGAAGGATGTGGGAACTCGAAGATATTCCTTATTCATCAAGTCTAACCTCAGAAGAAGAGCTATGTGAAAGGAAATATGAATTAGGTACAAGCAGAGATGAAGATGGGCGTTACATAGTTCCTTTGCCTTTTAAGTCTGAAAAGCGCCCTGAATTTCCAGGATCCCGTGAAATTGCTCTGCGAAGATTTTATTTCTTGGAACGTCGACTGCTGAAGGATCCACAACTCTATAATGCATACAAGGAATTTTTGATGGATTATGAAGATAATCAGCATATGACGGCAGTAGATGTTGGAGAAGTAACAAAAGGTAAATATTATATTCCACATCACTGCGTTACCCGTCCTGAGAGTGAAACAACAAAGACTAGAGTTGTCTTTGATGCATCGGCTGTATGTTCCTCTGGCCAATCTCTTAATGATGCATTGCTTATTGGTCCCAGACTACAAGGAAACATAACAACAGTTCTCCTACGTTTTAGATTGCATGCTGTGGTATTCATCGGAAATGTGAAACAAATGTTCCGTCAGGTAAAGATAAGAGCTGAAGATCAAGACTATCAACGCATTCTTTGGAGGTTCGATCACAATTCTCCGATTCAGGAATACCGTTTAGAAACTGTGACTTACGGTACTTCTGCTGCACCGTACCTCGCGTGTCGAACTATCAAACAACTTGTCAACGACGAAGGTGAGAAGTTTCCTCTAGCTGCCAAAATCCTAAAATCCGACTTGTATGTGGACGATGTCACTACAGGTGCTTCATCTTTAGAGGAAGCCAACGTACTTAAAGAAGAAGTCATAAACTTACTTAAATGTGGTGGATTTGAATTAAGAAAATGGGCAAGCAATGTACCCGAGCTATTGAACGACATTCGTCCTGAGGATTATTTACATGGATCGGCTTCATTTGATGATAAGGAAGTCACGTCTTTAAAAGTTCTCGGGCTCAAGTGGAGTGCCGACAACTTCGTATTTGATGTGAAGTACTGTGAACGGGAATGCACCAAACGTAACATCTTAAGTGAAATTGCGCGCATTTTTGATCCGTTAGGTTTTTTGTCACCTGTCACCTTTCTAGCCAAACAGCTAATCCAAATTTTGTGGGTTCAAGGCATCGGTTGGGACGTAAAACCTTCAGATAACATTGTTAATCAGTGGCGTTCATATATCGAACAACTGCCATTACTCAGAAAGATTCGTATTTCACGTCGCATCACTGTTGACGAGGCAGTGTCATATCAATTGCACGGATTTGGTGACAGTTCAGAAGCTGGGTATGGAGCTGTCGTCTACCTCCGAGCCGTTGATGCAAATAGTCACATAACTGTGAAATTAGTGTGTGCCAAGGGACGTGTATCCCCTTTAAAACAGCAAACTTTGCCTCGTCTGGAGTTGTGTGCTGCAGTCCTGCTTGCAGATTTGCTACAATACGTTAAGAATACGTATACTAATGACATACCAATAGAGCAAACATATGCTTGGTCAGATTCGACTGTAGTTCTTTCGTGGCTCCAGTCTCACCCATCTCGATGGAAAACGTTTGTGGCTAATCGGGTTAGTCACATTCAAGAAATTGTCCCTCGCTCATGCTGGCATCACATCTCTACAAACGATAACCCAGCTGACGTATGTTCACGAGGCGCATTACCAAAAGATCTTATTGAGCACCCCCTATGGTGGGCGGGACCAGTTTGGCTCAAGCAAGCCAGTGAATTTTGGCCGATACGTACAGAAACCGAAGAAGTTCAAGACGATGTGAAATGCGAAGAGCGTGTAACGGTATTACTAACTGAACAAACAACCAACGTTTTGGACAAGTTACTGGAAGACCATGCTGCCTTGAGTAAGGTCATACGTCTCGCCGCCTATTGCTTGAGACTCATCCACAATCTTCGTAACCCAAGGGACAAATCAATCGGTATACTATCAAACTCGGAGCGCAGAGACGCCTTGCGACTACTTGTCAAACGAACTCAAGATCAACACTTTTCGACAGAAATGGAGCGGCTTCAAGCTGGTAAACCCTTGTCGAAACCATTTCGAAAATTGAACCCATTTATCGATGAAAGAGGAGTGCTCAGGATGGGGTTTGTTGTACGAACACAAGCATCCTGCTTTATTACCCCGTAAGTCTGATCTAACCAAGTTAATTATACGTGAAACCCACCGTAACAATTGCCATCCTGGTATAAATACGACACATTATATAATATCTCAGCAATTTTGGATTCTGTCCCCCAGACGTGCAATTCAATCCGCACTACAACAATGTGTTCGATGCTTCCGAACAAATCCTAAGGTTTTGGAACCCTTTATGAGTGATTTGCCAGCTGCACGTGTAAATGCAGTTAAACCATTCTCTGTGGTAGGCGTTGACTTTGGTGGTCCTTTCAATATTAAACACGGAACTCATAGAGGAGCAAAAATAGGCAAGGCATATCTCTGTCTCTTCATCTGTTTTACAACCAAAGCAGTTCACCTGGAAGTTGTATCTGATCTGTCCTCTGAAGCTTTTATAGCTGCTCTACGACGTTTCATAGCTAGGCACGGTCGATGCAATGTAATCCATTCCGACTGTGGAACAAATTTTGTAGGGGCTAAGAACCAGCTAGCAGAATTAATGTCCACCGCAGCCAGTCAAAACAAAATAGAATTTAGATTCAACCCCCCTGCGGCTCCCCATTTCGGAGGCGTGTGGGAGATCCAAATAAAAGCGGCAAAGTCATTATTATACAGGACGGTTGGTACGCAATGTTTGACGTTTGAGGAACTCTATACGTTATTTACCCAGATCGAATCCACAATGAATTCACGCCCTTTGTGTCCCCTTAGTTCAGATCCGAACGACATGAATGTTTTAACACCAGGCCATTTTTTGACTATGGAGCCTCTGACAACGGTACCCGAAGAGGACTTAACTGATGTAAAGCTATATCGACTTAATCGTTGGCAACTCATCCAACAATTGCATCAGGGTTTTTGGAAAAGGTGGAGCGCTGAATACTTAAATTCATTAACTCAAAGGGCTAAATGGACCCAAAATTCTAAACCTTTAAAGGTAAATTCAGTGGTTATTGTTAAAAGTGATAATGTATATCCTTTACACTGGCCATTAGCTCGAGTCGTAGAACTACATGCTAGTCCCGACGGCGTAATCCGTCAAGCGACTGTTAAGACGGCTACGGGTACTCTTCGGAGACCCTTGGTTAAACTTTGTCCATTGCCAGACGGTTGTGATTAAGTTAACTTAGCTTATCACTCATGTATATATGTCCTGATTCTATCATTTACTTAAGAAATATATATATATATATATTGCCAGTGTTGCTATGTTTTAGTTAGATTTTTATAAAAAAACCCCTTACTATATATATGTAAAAAAAAAAAAACATATATATATACAATTATTTAGAAAAATATGTACTTATATTTTTGGTGGGCGGAATGTTCGCGTTACAGTTTTTAACATCAATAATTGATATCGATAAATTGTCTGACGATGGCATTACGCATTTGAGCCAATGCGCATGCTGCACCTAGCGCCACCTACAACTGCGAGCTCTCGGGTCCGCGCGCGTCGAAAACGAACAACAAGAAGTGAAAATTGTGAATCCGTTTTAAAAAATAGTCACAACCCAACAAAACTGTGTTAAACTCATTGCCAGTTCGTAATGTGCAACCAACAATTAATAGAAGCCCGGGTATTCGTGACATTCATTCATTTTAATCTTCAACATTTGAAGAAACGGCGTGCAGCAGTTCAGGTCAGTGGTGTTGCATTATAATTGTCGGAGTCAGATAAGTTCAGTCTAATTTTCTCATCGGCGAGGATCACCTTGACCCTGTGTACCGATACTCAATTTTGGTACAAGTACTTTATAAATCTAGTTTAAAGTTTGGGCCCTAACAAATGAAACGACAAACAACCTGTGAAGTCGTGTCAATAAATAAACTTGACATTTGGATCACAGTCATATATTTATTTTTATGAAATAAGGGGGCAATCGAGAATACGGATCGCCTGATGGAAGATGGAAAGGAAAGGATATTCCTTAGTAGATGGTAAACATTTTTTTCTAAGGCCTATACTCAAAGGGGATGGAACGGGGAATGATTCGATACTGCGAAAAATCCAAACAAAGTCGTGTAGTGAAGGCTGTTACATAAAATCAAAAATAATGATGTTGTAAGAGTATCATAAACATTCACAACTCTCACATAAATATATAACACTTTATATTCCATCTATACACGAATACACATAACAAATACGTGTAATTTATAACGTAACCGCCTAGAATTGTACAGGCAAAAACCAATTCACTTATTAAAAGTAAAGGGTTCACTCTTCTCTGGCATTTCGAAGGAGTTTGATTCACGGAGAACCGACGAGTACGCCCTCCGAAAAGTCCAACTATTCAGAGTTTTAGAACGCGCGGGGTGAAGCGAGGAATTTTAATATACCTGATATTGCAGGTTAAATTAATTTGAGCACACCTATCAATGGGGTGGGTATTTCGCGTAAATTACTCATTTGAACAATATAAGGTTAGAACTTAGGAATCAAAAATCAATGTTTTTTTGTAAATTTCCTAGACCACGCTGGCACTTTTAGAAGTCATTATGGACTAGCAAATTTTAGACGAAAACAAATTGTAAGGGTTGAAAAAAGAAAATCGCAACTTCGTAAAGAATGTGGCTCTCATTCTTTTTTAAGAAGTATATTATTTTTGTAACGGTATTAAAATACAATACAATACAACAATAATTTATTACACACCAACAAAAAAACGTGAAGTATTACGTCAGTTTATGGCAACAACATGTATTTCAAATTCAAATTCAATATTTGCTGTGCACAGTTATGTTTATCTATGAATGTTTCCTATAACTGATTAGCCATTGACTTCCTTTTAATGCTATGTAAGAATAATTTCATAGTAGGACACATGAGTATGCGAAAATGTTACTTTTACCAAAGTATAATAATTGTTCGCGAACACAGATAAGAGCGGAAGCTCAGTATGGCAGACCGTTGTGGTTTGTATTAAATGCAATGTTAACGATGGAGTAAATGCTCGCTCGGCGTTCCGCATTCCATGTGCATATTTATGAGCCTTGGGTCTGTATACATAGTTCTATGTAACGTGTAAGTTTGATGTTTTTCTTAACATTACACAACAAAATAAAAGCCATCGACGTTTCGTTCGACCGCGCTCATACCGGTCATGGTTTCTTTGACTATCAGGGAATTACTAATGCAAGGCAATTTGATAATATTAATATGTATACTATCTTCAAATCAACAATTTCTATTAAGCTTCTGGGAATTGTACTTTTACCTAGTTTTGAACTTGTGTTACTTTCCAACTCATATTCCGAGTGTGTAAAAAATAATACATCTGTCTGTTTCTCCTGGGCTGCGTTATAACAGGATAAAACCGACAGCCTTACCAACCTATAAACAAACACGTTGAGGGCGTGTTATTAAACGGTATTAGCATCGGTATATATACTTACTTTGATCAGAGTTTATTCTTTCATCCGCTTGTTATTTCATCCGCTTTGAACTTTGACATTATCACTTTTTTCCAAACCTAATTACAAATGACGTTAAGCCCGAAAATATTTCCCAACAAAATCCATTAACTTATAATAAAAAGTTCAATTACCGAGTTGCGAAGCTTTCAGATATTTAATAAGTCCATTAAAGTCCGATGAGCATGGGCATCCTACTTCGCGTACAACACGTAATGTTCACACGTAATAGGGTGACCAAGTTGGTGCAAAACGTGTTGTCCCGCAAGTGGTCCGGTAACGAAGCGTGGTCGCCGGTTGCAAAAACCTGAGGGAATTCGCGCGACACGCGATAACAAGGTGGAAATACAACGTGTGAAATATAAGTCGTAACTTGCGAAGTGGAGGGAGCGCGTGGTCCAAGTCACCGGGGAATAGAGACTGGTAGACGTAATCATGAAATCGAATAGACAAACTGCAACTGTGAAATAATATACTCAATATGACATGCTGAATCCGGAAGAGAGAGATCTAAAAAGAAATAAGATTTTCTTCGCTATCTGTGGTTAATAGCAATTTATAAGACCATTTTATGACATTAAAAAAGAAAATAATGTTTTCTAATTCTAAAGCCACTAACCCACAATCGTTAGGAATAAAAAAGATTAATATTTAATAACTTACATGTGGATCTGTATAAATATGTTAATTTTCCATACGAATGTAAAAATTGTCAGGAACGGCCCGACATGTTTCGAACTCATTTGGAGCTCTTCATCAGGGGTAGGGGGCTGCCCTCCCCGCGCCGCGCTATCTGCGCGTGCGCAGAGGGCGGCAAGAAGAGCGATTAAAAGTGCAGTGGGTCGCGAGTCGCGTAGCAGTACGGATAGCTACCCCTGATGAAGAGCTCCAAATGACTTCGAAACATGTCGGGCCGTTCCTGACAATTTTTACGTGAGTTTATACCGTTTTTATAATTAGTAAAGATGTTTCCATACGAATGGTTTTGATTGTTAAATATATTTCATACTAGCTGTGCCCCGCGGTGTTACCCGCTCATCCCACGGGAACACTAAATTTATTCGGGATGAAAAGTATCCTATATCCTTCCCCGGGACTGAAACTATCTACGAGTTTATACCAAATTTCAACTTAATCGGTTCAGCGGTTTAAGCGTGAAGAGGTAACAGACAGACAGACAGACAGACAGACACACTTTCGCATTTATAATATTATAGTATATAGTATATAGTATAGTATAATAGTATAATATATAGTATATAGTATGGATTAGTACGGGCATAATTCTTAAAAATATAATCGAATATGTACAATACATTATTAAATATACTTTTTTAATAATAACACGTCGACGGTAAATTCACGCTGTTAGTATAATCTCTTGCTTTGCGCCAAACCCCGTTTTCACCTATGGACTGGTAGTTAATGGACTCTGTACGCTCAGGGCGTTCAAAACAGGCGCTAACGCGTATGTTGTGTTTTAGGATCATAGAAATGATTCAACAATCCGTATCTGGCGATTTGCACTACCATGTTTACCTGAGTCACAAAATAGGTAATGTACAGTAAAGGAAACTGAAACGCGTACTTTTCTGACCCTTATTGTCATTCTGATCCTTATTCACCTTGACGGGCTTGACGTATGCGTCATCAGCGCCTTGTTTCTAGCGTGTGCGCGCACGTGGCTACTAAATCCTAGCTTAATAATCAATAAGTGGGAATACGCATATTTCTACGCAAAAAATATCTCTAACGCATTTGTGACAAAGTTATTTGCAATTTCCACTGAGTCTCAGGGGTACATAGTATATAATGTGCTTCTGTTCAGCACAGCGTTGACAACTCGCCACTAGCGTTAAACTTGGACCACAGAGCCACCTATGGATCGGACAGTTAATGCACTGCACAGGTCCAATACAGCTCACGAGTGGGCTGCAGCGAACGCTCAAATTACTCACTTGATTGGCTTTTAAACCGACTTCTCTTTTTAAGACCGCGCTAAAAGCGAACGGTAAATATTGTTATTTCAAAAGGGTAACATTTTGTGAAAATACGAAGTTTGATGCTATACAGGTAATACCTACGTATTAAATCAGTTAGTTTTATAGGTACCTCTACAATTTCAATGGCGCTTACTAATAATACCGCCTTTGTTTACTTTTTATTGTAAAACATTTACAAAACGTTCAAAACAACAATGTAAACAGAAAAAAAAACTTCATGATCACACGTCAATAGGTATAGCTGTGTTATTTATTAACGACAGAGCAACCAGTCTTCCTCTGATACTACTATCTAAGAGGGATAAAACGAATAATATAATACTTTGCTATAGAAGAACATTTCCTAAGAACAGGTTTACAATAATTTTCCTTTTATAGCGTGCTAATATTCTTACCTAACAGCATTTGTTTACTATTTGCTGAACAAACTTGGTATGAATATCCGTGTGTTTGTGGTGGAAGGGATTCGGTTCCGACTATCTTGTACAATGAAAACATCATAGTCAGCACAATGACGTCATAAAAGTATCCCGTAATACATGCGCGCAAAATGTTATTGAGACTTATTATTAGCAAATAGAGCGCGGTCGGCTTAGTAGCTGTTCGTTTCGCTGCCAGTAATGTCAGTGTCAATAAAGTTTCTAATTTTAATACCCCAAATTATACCCTTTCGGTTTATTTTTAGTTTAAGCAAATGATTGTTTTATTAAGAAAAGTAAGTACGCACAAGCACATGTTATTAACAGTTTTTCAAGGACTTCGTAGTACAACGCTCGCTCGTAGCCAATAACATGAGAAAATGCGTATGTAAAGGAAACATCGCTATCGTAGGATGAAAATCAACGTGCCGATCACGTCATAAATTATTCAGCCGAACCTCTCGTACCGACTCGTTGCATCTTCTACAGAGCGAGTGAAACGTCTGGTCTAATGTTTATAACTCCATTCGCACGTTAATTTTAACCCGACAATACGAGCTTAGCGAACGGACTGGGTTCTCAGTATTGAATGTGTTAAAATATTTAATATTTGTTCTTAATGTGATTCACCCTCCACACCGGTAGCTTCACAGGCCCCAGGCCAAGGAGCTAACCGCGTCGAAAAAAGATTAAAGATGAAGTTAAAGAACTGCACGAATATCAATGCTGTGGTCGCGCCGGTCCGATAACGTTATTAGACCGCCTCGCCTCAACCGGAATTTCGAATGTTCTCGGCTTTTTGCGGCGCCAAGAAATCTGCGGAGGAACTTTTTACCATCTATTTTCAATCCAGTGCCTCTAGATAATGAAAATACACACATAGACTTTAAAGTTTGTTTCTGAGGATTTTTCTACCGAAAGGATGATGAAATCTCTTTAATTAAGTTTGAGGAAAACTATTTTATTCCAAGTGGTGGGATGGATGGAGCTTTTTTGTACGGATAGCGACAAAACTTTCGCGTTCTCCGATAGTAAGATTCTCTTTCCTAAAAATAAGATCATGATCTGATTGAAATAATAATGAAAATATTTCAAAACATGATTTTAAGTTTTTACTGTATTTATCAACAATCTATGGATGGAATAAACCGCTTCATATAAAAATTATCTATGGAATAATTTGAATGGAATTGAATTGGTAATCAAATTGTTGGGAGATTATACTCGTATATTTTAGACTTGGATGTTACTTTACCTACGGGAGTTAACGTGTATAATGTTAAACTAAAAAGACTAGATAGATTTGAGTAAGATTGTCGCCTTATATTATACGTAATTTAAATCAAACCGTCAGGTACTGTCTTTGGTCCTTCGCCTTCACGCTATAAAAATATTTAGAAATACAGTTGTAGGTAGTTTACAGCTACTTGTAAATTCTTCGATTACCTAAAGACACTACAATGCGCGCTTTTCTGCTCAGCGAGCGTAAATATTCCTTTTTTGCTCTTCTGCGATACAACGCTTTGTGGTTAGTTCAGAGACAACACGTTGTGGTTTCCCTTAATTACCAGCCTCACGAGGCGTAGTCGTAAAGATTGGCCTAATGCTGTGATATAAAGGCAATTGGAACGTACTTTTTTTAGAATAAAATAGAATAGAATGAAATTTTAGGGTTTCTTAGTTAAACAAGGAATCTAGTTTTCTCTAAAAATTTACATGAGCTTTTAAATGATGCACACTTAAGTAAACTTCTACAAGCGAGTACTACGAGCTCTGAAAGTATTGGCATCAAAATAGTTAGGACCTTATATAGTTAGTTATAAAATTGCTTTCATATAGGACTGAAAATATAAATGAACATTTATCTATATCACAAGCGCAATTTCAAACTTTGTTTGCGAGTAAACTTTTGATTTCACTTGTAAATAATTGTAGTGAGTAAGTAAGTAAACACTTTATTCTACACAAAAAGACATGAATAACAAATACCATAGGTAAAAGGCAAAGTTATCCCTATAAGGGATGTCTTCCAGTTAACCTTTGAGCAATTGAGTGAGTACGAGAAGGTTATTTATAATTACGTATTTCCCTAAGTAAGTAAATGTATCTGTACTCGTAGCTCGGAAGTTCACCGAATACAAACTTTCAAAGTTTGTTTTCTTTGAAATTGAATGTCAATCAGAAGCAAATCATGCGGTTCGGAGTGAATGATGAAAGAAAATGCTCAAAATAAATCAAGAAAACTTTTACAAATATACTCGCACCGCACACATGTGGTACATTTCCAGCTAGAATGACACGGTCACGGACTCAGGACCGTTTTTACAATTCCATGCTGCGGCACAAATAAGACTCATAAAAAAGTTCTAGCCAAAAACAATTGGCAATTGGTTTTACATAAAAACAATGAGAAATTTTCGACTGTAGACGAAGTGGCAGTTTTGGAGAGATCGCAAAACGACGCCGTCCACAGACGTGCTGCCGTATCAAGAGGATATTTACGTCCCTGGATGTACTGTCCGAGAAAGTATTAATTTAAAAAGGAATTTAAAGAGCATCCCTTCTCACACAAATCTACCTAATCCCAAGCTCTTGGGTTATAGCTACTTACTTACTTACTGCGGTGACTCAAACGACCCAAAGTAAGTCTACCTAGCTACTAGACGAGGATAATACACTCATACCTATATTGATCATTATTTTTTATACGGAAATACATAGACAAAATTCCACGACCCAGGAATAATTATTTGAGTTCATCACACAAAATATATTTGCCCTTGCTGGGATTTGAATCAAGGACCGCCGGCTCAGTAAACTGCTCTACCAACCGTTTCGTCGAAATCACATTACATTAGTAAATGAAAAGCAAGCACATGACAGTGTAATAGACTCCTATTACACTGTGACATGCTTGTATTCTAGTAAGACATGACAAATTACATTAGGTATGTCCTCTTAGATTAGTGGTCACCTAATCGTAATGTATTTGCGGTGACATCGGGACACATTATTTGTGCAATCAGCGGCGCGTGATTAATGTCTGTATACCTACATGATGAATGCCCAGTACATTCATATGTGTTTATGTATGGTACGTGAAATTCGGTGTCGAAGTATGCAATTGCAGATTTACTATGGAACATTTTAAGGAAAGCGCTTTTTTTATAACGGCACAACCTAGTGGCTCCACTTCTCCTGATGGTAAGCAAAAAGGGGGTCTCAATGACAACTGACAAGAAACCAACGTTGCCTTGTGCTTCGGGGCCTCGTAAGCGCTTGTGTCTGTGTGTGCTGTTTGGACCGTTTGTACGTAGTTTCCATACTGCACAATGGAGGTGCTGCCTGGTGGAAGCGCCGCCAATCTGAATCTTTCACCTTCATTACTTAAAATTTACATTAACAGCTCACGACGCAGTCCTTGCGCTTAGTGCGCCCGCGTTACTGTAAATCACAGACCACTTAACCCTATAGACCCCGCTTCATAAAACTTTCTCTAGTATCTCATTTTGCCAAATTGGCGGGGTGAGGGGGGCAACAAGTGCACTGTGATTGGCTAGTTCAAGGTCAGCGAGCAATGACGCATGCGGTGCAAGATGCGCGCCATTTTTAATAGTGATGGGACACACTCGAAAAAGAAACTGCAGAATGTAAGTAGATACCTATGTTTTTAATTGGAATCAATAATAATACGAGAATGGTTTAAAATGCATTTCAATTAAAAATATTAAATGTAAATCAACTCATTAATTATTATTAGAAAAAACAATAAATATGAAACCAGACATTATTGCTTTAACGGAGATGTGGCTTGAACCGCTTGAGTTTCAATCTATAAATCGAAATGGATACTGTATCGCAGCTGAAAGTTCCCTCTATATAACTAAGGGTGGTGGTACACTTTTCTTTATTAAAAGGTTGAAATCTGATTCAACATTGCACACTATCGATGCAGATATTGTTCATAATATCGAAAAAGAATGAGAAATGTGTGGTTTAAGCGTAAATATAGATTAAAATTTAGGCAATTAAAACTCCATATGTAATTGTTCATTATTACAGATGTCCTCAGTCAAGTGTAAAATCATTGCTCCATACTATCACAAAAAAATAATTTTAGATTTAAGCACCATTAAAAACACGAACGTCGTAATATTATGTGGCGACTTTAATATTGATTTTTCAGACCAAAAGGTGTCGATACTAAGGAATTGTTACAAATATTTCGCGAAACATAAAATGAAGCCAACTACGGACTACAACAGAAACAGCTTCAACAATAGATTACTTTGTTACTGATGGTAATTATAAAAATAATAAAAATAAAACAAATTCATACGGCCTTGATGGTATACCGGCTGCAATATTGACATTTTACGTATACCACTGTGCAACATTTTCAACGAGCATATTAAAGCTGGGGTGTACTCCTGATGTACTTAAGGATGCTAAAGTAATTCCCATATTTTGAAAGAAGGCAGTCCTTCGGTAAATACCTTAATGACAATTCATATCTTTCTAATAGATAATACGGTTTCTGTAGAAATAAAAACATCTGCTATAACTGGACTTGTATCTGAAACTCTTAACAACATGAATCAAGGTATGAAATGTTCAGGGATGTGACTTAATCAAAGCGTTCGATTGCGATGATTTTGGTTGCTCAATTTCTATTAATTTGGTTCTTGAATGTTGATCTAGAATTTAATTTATAGTGGCATAATCATAAACACAAAATTTCCAAGAAATCAGCAAGTGCATTTTACTCCTTAAAGACATTAGGTAAGTTAAGTAATAACTCTACACTTAAGCCAGTGTATTTTGCATATGCCGAAAGTACATTTGGCTACGGGATGGGAGGGATAGGAGGCCTGAGAAAGCAGTAATGATGAGAATAATGTATTATATTTACAAAAGAAATGTAGAAGGTCGATAGAGGGCTACTTTCCAGATACTCATAGGCTATTTCTAAAAAAATCTATTCTATTCATAAAAAATCGCATTTACACTGTAATCTCGCTGTACGACATTGTGTCATTACAAATCCAACAAGCAAACAAAAAATGGGGATTTTTTCGGCAGATTAATGAAGTTTTCATCAAAATCAGTTCAGCCGTTTTCACGTGATGCGCGGTCGAATAAACAGACAAACTGATAAACAAACAAACGGATAAAAAAATAAACAGATAAAAATTCTAAAAACTATTGGAACGTGTTCTGTTATGGATTCTAAGTATCCCCCGCCAACTTTCTTTCGAATATCTTCCATGTACAGATTTTCGAGCCACTTCAGCTTTATTTTATGTATAGATGTATCGTATTTATCCAGGATATTAAGTAGTCTTTCTCCGTGATTACAACTATCTGTTTTCTAAAATTCATCGAAATTCAGCAGTTTAGACATTTATGGTTTCATAATTGTACATTTATGTACTTAACATACATTTCGATTATTCAATACTAAAAAAGTTTATCTTCTATAAAAAGTTCAATATTGTTTAAAGGGTATCGGTTACGTACCTACGTAAGTAATTAATCAGTCACATCCCTACTAAAAACACTGCAAAGGTTAGAAAAAGACGGAATTACATAATTAGCAAGCGAAAGTAAGAGACAGTTGACAGTTGACAGAAGACATTAACGCGTCGCTAGGTTACCAACCTACATTTATAACTTATTACATTCTTTGTAAAATAGTAAAATATAGCATAATCGTGAAATGAAATCCCATAGTTTTGAAGACTACATGTTTTGCTGCATTTTCCATACATTAAGGCATATTTTGAACACTTTATAAGCCAAGTAAGCAGTGGAATATTGCATGTTACTTCGTCAACAGTCGACCGCGAACTAAGAGAGCGTTTGGGGGCGTGGTGAGCGCATCTTGTTTGTTGAGCTTAAGCTTGGCTCACCCGGGCGCCCTTATAAGCGGAGTCTACAGGTTAAGTTGTCTGTGCTGTAAATTTATATGACAGCTTTGTATCTTTCAATGCTCGTAAAATTGTATATAAATTATTGAATGAATCCGGCACCCTTAAGGAAAATAACATCATTAATGTAATTGGTGTTATTATGTAACGTATAATGGCTCTGATTTATACAACGACGGTGGCAAACAAGCATGCGGCCCGCCCTTGCAGCGCCAGGAGCCTCACACGCGCGCTGCGGACCCTGCCAATTTGGGTCAAATGTTGAGGGCGGAAACTCTAAGGGAACGATTGTAAGAAAATATGTCATGTTATGAAATTGAGATCGGAATCATTTATTCAGTAAGTAGGCCACAAGGGCACTTTTACAAGTCGGATCGTGAATATACCGGCATGATATCAGATTTGTTTACAATAATCAAGTTTATGAATAAACAATATCCTCCTGTATTTTCTCATCTTAAAATCAATCGGTACGACACAAGGCCCTTTCTGTCCCTTTGTGGCATCACCAATTTTACAAGTTTATCGCCGTAATGTATACCTTATTGCAATCTTCGTAAATGCCGAATTTTAGTAGACGCTGCTTAACTCATCTATTATAGATTTAAATTAATGTAATAGGATGCCAATGATGATGATGAGAGCAAATATTCCTTGATTTTTGCTATTAGGGCAGCACTATAAGTGACATTGATAAGATGAACAGCCCATAGAATGTTACATACACCGCATTACAATCACTATTACATAGTTGTCGGAGCCCCGTAAATAATTAATTCAGATTAGGTGCCTAAGACGCATCTAGCCTAAGTGGGTTCCACTAATACTATACACACAGAACACCATGGAAGCTACGAGGGGCTGAACAGGTTAATACAGTGAGACTAAGATATTCTATAAACTAATTTTTATTAACGCCGTAACATCATCTAGCGTAAACCAAATGTTTATATTTGATTTCCGAGCCAACGAGTAAGAATTTTTACATTATATACATATATCACATTCTAAATCAAAGGTCACTAAAATAACAACAAAATATGTAGTTCCAAAGCTTTCTAATCATCTTTTGACCTGTATCAGTGTAGGTGGACTAGGCTAGACAGCGCACGTTTACAAAGACACGATATTATACCCTAGGGCACAAACACAACATTACATCCATCAAAATGTATACTAAACGTTAAAATTCGCAGAACAGTCTCGCTGAGGCAAATAATAGGGAACTTGCACGAAATTTAGTAAATTGAGAAATCATAATTCATAGTATCGATAATTAACGACGGTCCAGGGTTCGGATCCCAGCAGGGCGATTACTTTTTGTGATTTATTCGAATATTTGTTCCTCGGTTATGGATCCTTCTATATATTTAAGTGCATATGTGTTATCGAAAACCATCGGATGGGAAAATCGACAATTCTTAATATCAGAAAATATCAGATCTTGTGAGCAGCGCCGAAGCGCGGTAAACAGCGCCATCTATTGGCCGCTAGTATGAAGGTTAAGTTGTCCTACTACTCATTTTATACGTATTAATATTATTATACAACACAATAAATAACCAAAAATATAGAGTATGTACTATAGCTTACTTTGGGACTAGATTGATTGTGTGACGTTGTCGGACATTATTTAAACAATAATCTTACAAAAAAATGCATTCATAACTAAAATCTAGGATACCTATAGACTAAAAATAATAATCATGTAAGTTCCCTATTTGCAGAAACTGTCTCTCTGAGGCAAATAATTCGAGAACTATGCCCCGTATATTTGCGAGGGCACTGAGATGGGAGTTCGCGAGGCTGTATTGTTTCGTTTGCGAGTTCTTTAAAAAAGCTGAGAACAGTTCTCGTCTAAGGCTGCAGTCCGAAGAGAGCGCACCAGTAGTTAGCATATCTTGCTGTGACATCGCTTGTCTTGCGATTCAGTGTCACCGGTCTCGATCGCACGGTATTGACAGAAAAGTGACAGGTAGTGTTTGTCGCGCGATAAAGAGTCGCGGGTCACAGTTATGCTAGACGCGCAGATCTACAAAGAGACGTGGCTAATTTTGTACATTACTATGATAATGTTGCAAAATGTATTGTGGTATCAGTCTCACTTGGTTGTCTACAGGTACTCCTAATATCTTACTTTGTATAATTAAAAGTTTCTTGCAATTGGTCCCGCCCAAGGACATGCTCAATATCAATATTTTTAGTAAGTTACCTACACATTTACGGATGCACATTTTTTACACTTCTTAATTTTTTCTAATCTGATTATAGGTACCAATGTAAAATCATAATTTTTATCATATTAAGTAGGTGGCAAAAATACGTCCACAGCTAAAACAAAGTCTCCCTAAGGTTCTCCACAACGACCGGCCGTGCTCCGCCCATGTCCAACAGCATTTTCACAATTGTGACCACATCGTCGGTCCACCTTATTGGGATATCCTAAGTTTTTTCGGCACTCACAAGAACCTTTACAAATGCATTCATGCCTAAGGGTTATGTACACCGCTCTCAGCTACTTAAGTGTGGCAACTCTCTGCAGTATTTAAAATCATGTCCTATAATAAACTCGCTGCAGCTAAAGCGTGTCCTATCACGTCCCGCGATAATTGCCAGCGTCTGTCTCAGCGTCGCCAACGCTTTATTACCGCTATTGCACAATGCGCTGTTTTCCGCCCTAGACAATGAAGTTGATATTCCTACCAATGTACGCCCATCCCACAACAAACCATGCAGTTCATGAGGACATACATTGATTGGCAATAGGGTTCTAAATTGAATAAACCAACACAGTGATATTGTTGCTATGTGAAGAACAATGTATGTCGCTCACAACGATACTTTTACAGTGGAATAAGGATCAATACAGAATAAATGAGTCACATATAATTGTTGCCCGAACGAAGTACGTTTCACTCACGACTCTAGAGGCTCAGTAACAAAGTCGACGTTACACTTGAGTCGAAGCTGGCACACGACACGGGAACGCAAAGTTGTTACTCATTAACGGTTTATTAGCTGAACATTAGAGACGTCGTTTCTGTAGGACCCCTTGGTCCTACGCGGGGCTTCCTGATTCACTAATATCCTTCTTTTAGGGTCCCGTACCGAAAGGGTGCTAGTGGAACCCTATTAATAAGCCTCCACTAGCTGTGTTTGTCCGTTTGTCATAGGGCTGTATCGTTTTAACTTTTGATGTAAAAAGAGGGAAGTTATTTAAGTTCAGTAAGTGTACCTATCTGTGTACCTATGTGTGTACCAAAGGCAGGTAAGTACCTGTCTGTGGGATTGTAGCTTTCAATATCTTGATAGCTGCCTTCTTTGCGGTGGCTAAATTAATAGTTGAAGTGAAGAAAATCGGACTGTGTTTTTAAAACGTGACGTTGATTTTAAAGAATGATGACTGTTTGTAAACCGACGTTCATTTTCCCTTTTTGTTCTATTGATAGTAAGTAACTGGTCATGGCTAGTGGGAAAATATTCTGACAACACTTCGGTAGCGAGTATATTCAGATTAATTGTGATTGATTGGAAAGTCCGGTTGTCCGCAGCCATTTTAAGATAATAAACACAGGTAAGTCACGGACAGCCCGACATGCTTCCAATTCGTATGGAGCTTTTCATCAGGGCGAGCTCTCCGTGCTACTTTACAAAAAACGGTCCTTTAAATCGTTTATTATTATTACTAAAGATGTTAAGTTTCACGATTGATTTGCCTTAAGCTAATTACTCTGACTAAACAAATCATAGCGGAGAAACAAGTAGCAGCAGAACATACATAAGAAGTTATACTTGTAAGTTTCGTACCGTTGTGAGTTACTGTTTCCAGTAACTGTGTGAAAATAAATGAAATGTCGGTACAACAGTTACGAACTACGGGAAACTTTTGAACATCCAGGTTGGAAATGTCCCAAGGGCTTCTCTGTGTATCGTACATGAGAACATTTGCACTATTCGCAGCATTTCATTTGGCCAAACATTGCACTATTAGGTAGGTATAGAATAAAACATTCCAGAAGGTTCTCTCTTCTTTTGATCTTCGCAAAGCACACTCGAGAACTATGTGGTATTGGTTGTTTATGTCAACTGGCACGAAGTTGGGCGTGGCTCGTAGCGATATCACGAGAGTAAAAAAAAAGAACCTTCTGCAGTATTTTATTCATGTCATGACTTTGCACAGGAAAACATTTATTTTTCAAACATTGCTCAAACTATAATTGTATTGAAAATCTATTTTCAATTTAGAGGGGCTTAAGTAAAAAATGTTAACAGCGCAAATATTATTATTATTATTATTTTTTTTTCCAAAAAAATACTTAATTATGTTAGAACTAGAGACTAGAACGTGACGCCTACCTTAAAAACATACAGAAAGTTCAGGAATTTACATCAATATCATCATCATCATCATCATCATCATAGGCCGTTTCGTCTGTTACAGACGATCTTATGCAGTGCTATGGAGACACCTTTTTTGGTGACTGTGTAGTCCGATGCGAGACCAGCGCGATCGCCCGCACTTCTGACATAAATACTTTATGTCAGTAATTTATCTTGTGCTGGTTTGCTGCCTACGCATCCTACCGACTAAAGTCTCAAACCAGGCTTCATTACAAGGTTTGCGACCAATCGAAAACGCGTTTGCGCCACCATCCGTCTCGGTTTTCGGCAAATGTTTCCCAAGCCTTGTAGTCAATTTTAAAAACAGCCATATCTTGCTTGGCGCAGTCCTTAAAGCGGAGCATTGGTCTTCCAATTTTCCTTTTACCTAGGCACGACGCGGTATCCGAGAGGGTTCCATTCGATGCACATGCCCTAACCACCGCAGGCGCCAAAAGCTATGTAAAATAAAATAATGACACACCAAGCATTTACTTTCTAACTATATAGGTAAGTATGAAATGAAAAGAATAGCGTCACGTGCCTCAGAATCTTGTGGAACTCTCCATTACTTATTTTTTTCGTATAAGTATCATTTAAATATATGTAGGTATTTTTGTGGGCTGAGGAGAGAGTACCTATTTTTCAAAAACACAAATTCATTACCGTCGTTGCTTAAGATTAATCTTATGGAGTGATATCAGGAGCATTACCAATGTGACCTATTCTTCCTTTTCGAATTCTGTTACTTATCGCCATTTGAATGCAATAGTCATTACCTGAAACAAGTAAAAATACATATTTTAGCTATTTGTTCAATAATCAATAATTAGAAGTGACGATAATGTGGCAAAGAGACATACGGCCTATTTGGTAAGCAATGACTACTACCTATGGACATCAAAGCTTAAACATACAAAGATCAAAGCTTAAAGAAAAATTGAAAAAGGAGCTACCTGGTGGAATGCTCGTTCACCGCTGTAAAGTGGTGCGGTAAGATGTGAATATTTACTTATTTACATAGAGGTCGCTAAGGTGTAAAAACCTTTCAAATAAACAATGCAAAGATCGACATACAAAGCATAAGGAAAAATTCGTCAGGTTTACCTGGAGCTAGGATAGCGAAGTGGTTAATGCGCTGGACCGGTAATCCACCAGGTAGCTCCTTGTTCAACTTTTCTTTAAGCTTTGATCTTTGTATTAATGGTTTAAATAAAAAGCCACTGCCAACGTTAAAGGTAATAATTCAAACAGGTTATTGCGTAGGTATATTAAGTAACTGAAGCCCCCCAAGTTTCAACTACAGCTTCGGTTCTCTCGGAATCGACTGAGGAAAATAGCAAAAGTCGTTTCGAGAAGTAAGGAATTCCAATGAATCAAAAAACGCGTAATATTTCGTCAAAAACATAACAAAAAGCGTGACAATCATGAAAACCACATGTGGAAACAATGATAATATTTTCCACCTTTAGTCGTTGAAATAGAACAATCCCCTGTATCCCAATGAGACCATATTGTTATGAGATGCAATAGTAAAGTCGTTCTAACAATCCCTCGCTAGAAGCTATACCGTAAGAGTCAATATTAAAGTCGTCCTGGCAATTCTAGGCCAAAACCATACCATTACAGTCACATTCCCTCCATCACCAAACCAACCCAATTAGGTCCACACGACAGAATGACCCGCGATGCCTCTTTGACCTCTTTAACAGCCTGCTAATTGCTCCCCTTTTTATTGAAACCCTCTTAAACGCCCCTTAATTCGACAAGGTTGTACAATAAAACCGGCCCGGGGCGTTTAGGAACTTTGTCGCAATTAACTGATATTATTTTAGGTGGTATTGTTGGACGGGTTAATTAAGGCGGAATGGGGGAATAAAAGGAGTTGTGATACAAGTGAGCGCGATTAGGGGCTAGTGCGGGGTCTGATTAGTTATTTACTGCGGACTGGGGACAATGAGGTTTTCGGATGTCTTTTGCCGAGGCCTTTCGGTTTGTAATGATTTTTCAGTGAAAGGACTAAAGTTTGGATTAGGGTTATGAATTGCCTATTACTCTTTGTTTTGAGGACATGGGACCGGGAATTCCCGGTTCTCGCCATATAAGATCAGAACCGGGATCATTCCCTACCGAATACCCAAACATGCAAAGACACAATATCGTAATTTGAAGAAGTCTCTACGATGAACTAATCTCACAAAAAAATTACACTGCATTCTAAAAATTTCATTGATTGGACTTTGATCATATTTTTTCAACAGATTTTTAAATGAAAGCATTTTTTATTTAACCTTAACCTAACCTACCGACATTTATACGATGTCTTTCAATAATCAAAATGATCATAATAAAAAATTATGTTCGATGAAACGAAATCTCTATGAAAAGAAACATTTCTTGAAACGTTAGTCAGTGAAATAAAACAAGCAGGGGTCCTGCATCGATATAGTATGATACTACATTTATCTATAACATTTTAAAGTTAAATTTAGTGACAAATCTGTGGAGCCCGTAGTTCCAAATATCACAATAATAAGTATTATAAAAGCGAAAGTTTGTGTGTTTGTTGCTTCTTCGCGCTCAACCGGCTTGACCAATTCTGATTAATTTTGATGTCAAGGTAGCTGATACCCTGGATTAACACATAGGCTTCCTTTTATCCCGAAAAATTTAGTGTTCCCGCGGCATGAGCGGGTGACACCGCGCGGCGCAGCTAGTACCTAAGTTAAAATCTGAACACAGACTTCCAGTGCCAGTTTATTTTTTTAAACTTCAGAGGCATAATAATATGTTATGAAATATGACGTGCAGATGCTCCATTACTAGCAGATAATTACTATGAGAAGTAACATAATATAATCTAAAACGAAGGACACAGGACACTGTCTAGTCATCACATCATCTGTACGCAAGCAGCCCTGGGCGCGGTCCGGTCACTCCACAAACAATAACACGTGCAATTCCCTTCGACCTGTTTTTGCAACAGTTTGGGCTGGTCTTTGTTAAGCTTCTTGATTCTGTTACGGCGGCTACACACGCAAGCTGAGGATTATTTTTAACCGACTGTGTCAAGAAGTTTGTGTTTCGAGTACTTGCTTTGATACTATCGTAAGTACATAGCTCAAATGGCATACATTTATTTATACGATTGTACTCGTTTTAGTCTTGGAAGAGGAAATGTCAGCAAAAAGAAAAAGTCAGATCATTTATGAAGATGATAATAATTACTACGAGACTTGTAGCACCAAAAGAAAAAACATTTGTATAGATCCGATTGCGTGTGCTGGACAATGTCAAATGACAAAACCTTGTGTTGCGGTTGACTGTTAGAGAATGCCTAAATGCATTAAGTCCGCCATTTATATTTTTTTGTATTGTGCAATAAAGTTTAAATAAATAAATAAAACCGTTGCCAACTTTGAAATACCTAACAGATCAAAAAGCTTGCCAAC
Organism: Apotomis capreana; assembly: GCA_947623375.1. Classification (NCBI taxonomy): domain Eukaryota; kingdom Metazoa; phylum Arthropoda; class Insecta; order Lepidoptera; family Tortricidae; genus Apotomis; species Apotomis capreana. The sequence continues at coordinate 15,534,207 of OX392522.1, read as the reverse complement.
TGCAGAAAGGTAAAATTTTACTTTTCTGGATTTTTCGCCGTGTTTCGTTGCCTTTATTGGGCCGCAGGGTGCAGGTTACTTTTGAACTGATTCTTATGAAGGACCAATTACTTATTTCTTTGTACTGTGTTTCGTCACACTTAAGGCGTCCTAACAAAATAAAGTCCATTTTTAGAAAATTATACGACCATGAAAGCGGATTCCCTTTGTGTTTTACTACTGTTATATACTTATACTTAAGGAATAAGAAGAAAGTACGTGCGTTTATTGTATTGTACTGTTATTACCGAACTTGTGCCGAACTGGGAGGGAAGGGGCCTTGTCGACGGTTAAAAAAGATTGACGAATCTACGATTCGCCGACGATATTGTCCTCTTTTCTTCGACAGCTTCTGAGCTACAACTCATGCTTGAAGACCTAAGCAACGCAAGAGGCTGGACTGATGATGAACATGTCAAAGACTAAGCTTATGACCAATAGCACAAAACGTAGGGTTGAGATAAACGGTGAACTCATTACATATGTCCATGATTACCCTTATGTGGGCTAATTAGTCTCTTTCCAGGTACGACAAGAAAAAAGACTAAAACGGAGGTTCATCGAAATGTGCATCCTTCCAGTCCTCACCTACGGTGCTAAGACTTGGTCTTTGACAGAAGCTCAAAGGTCCAAACTCGGGTTTTGTCAGCGAGCCCTGGAGCGCAGCATTATTAGGTGTAAAATTAAAGGCTCGCATCCGGAATACCACGCTGCGCTCCAAGACTCAGATAGTCGACGTAGCTCAAAATCACATCTCGTTTCCATTACAAAAAAAAATGTTTATATTAATATATATTTTTTCCCTGTGTATGTATACTGCAGAACCCTCGATGCTCGAGTCTGACTCGCACTTGGACGCTTTTTCCTTTCATGTGAATTATGTAGTAAAGTGTAACTAGTAAGGACAGTCCAATTGGTAGATTACAATTACATCTGTCATGTCTAAATTAGGAACGACAGGTCTGAGTCCGCGTGCATTCACTCAAATAGCATTAACTATGAGTGACGAATGTCATGTCTAACAAAGTACACGTGGTAATCTTCTGTCATTAGCATGCGATTACGTGCGCGGTGCAGCAAATTGAAATAGTGATAGATTATGAGCTAATGATATCGCTTAATGATGTATTAGCCCATTTATATTGTACCGGAATAATTTTAATTTATGAAGTTAAATTATAGATTTAGGGGTTCATTTGAGCATTTCTTGAAAAGTTTGTACACAATTAAGACAGAAAATTAAAGTCCAATATAATTTTCCTATTTTGTTACCATTTTTTATTGTGATTTCCAATACATTGATATCAGATCATGTATAATTAACAAAGTATAAGCATAACAGAACCTTAATTACCGAACATAACCATAACATTGATATAAAATTACTAAAATAATTCGTAACAAAACAGGAAAATTATATTGGACTTTAATTTTCTGTCTTAATTGTGTACAAACTTTTTGAGAAATGCTCATTTATGATATTCAAAATACAATGTGAGCTGTAGATCTTGCTAATTTGTTTCGTAATTGCTGAAATTTGTAATTTTCTAGGTTTTCAACCCTTCTGAAAACAATTTTGAATATTTTCGAAATACTTAAAAAAAAACGATTAAAAATCTATACACTTATTGAACCTACTAGATTTTATATGAATCGGTTGAAAAATGTGTCCTATAGGCGAGAACAGCCAGAATTCCGAACAACCAAATGGCCAAATATTTGACAAAGCTGAAACAAATACGCTCGTTCACTTCTCTCGCATTGTCGATAAAAAGTTATAGACGTGTTGTCCAAGGATAAGAATACAATGCAGTATTTAATAAAAGGCTTGCAAACGTATTGGCTGTGGAAATATCTGGAAAAGTTGCAAACCGAAACAATTGAAACAATAGCTATCTATCACAGTGTCAGATTTACAAACACGCTTGTTCAGTCGCCGTCGGCCGCCGCGTCGCGCTAAAAACAATTGCCGCGTCGAAACCGCGACAATGCAGCAATCGACACAAAGGGCGTCGCGCGACAGCGGGACAATGACGGTTGCGGGCGGGAGGGAGGTGCAATTGGCCTGCAATACTGGGTTAATACAAGTATTCACATCTCTTTTTTATCAGCCTGATTGAGTGTCCCGCTGCTGGACAAAGGTCTCGCCCCTTGATTTCACGACTCCCGATCAAATGCTTCCCCGGGCTGCCGGTGAGAAACGTGTCCAGGTCGTCCCGCCATCTTCGCCTGCGCTGCCCATCTTGTGGCACCCACTCAGTGGCCAAGCTAGCCGGATGACCAGACGTGGCCGGCCCAGTCCCACTTTAGCCTGGCGGTGGTTTCTCCAACATCGGAGATTCAAAATGAAAATGTTTATTTGTTTCTCAAATTGTGTTCAAGCTATAACACGACAAGTAAGTCACATCCATACTAATATTATAAATGCGAAAGTGTGTCTGTCTGTCTGTTACCTCTTCACGCTTAAACCGCTGAATCGATTATGATGAAATTTGGCATATAGATAGTTTAAGATCCGAGGAGGGACATAGTATAGTTTTCATCCTGGAAGTTATACCTAAAAAGATTGAAAAAGTGAGTGAACATTGTTGTTGGGGTGCGGTGACCCTGTAGGAAATGAAATTATTAGACCAAAAGCACAATTGCTCTTACATTTGCTTAGGCGCTTTTAATAATCCCTTTTATCAAGTTCCACGCGTACGTAGTCGCGGGCAAAAGCTCGTACTTTATACATTTTACAAAGAAAACTACAGACATATTAAAATACATAAACGGGTAGATTACGTCGCGGTGGTCATGTCGAGTGATATTCGACTATACGACGTTAGTAAACCCGTTTATAATAAATACCAGACAACCTCACACAAATCAACCTAATCCCAAATTAAGCTCAAGAAGGCTTGTGTTATGGGTACTAGGCGATGATATACATACTTATATAGATAAATAAATACTTAAATACATAGAACATCCATGACCCAGGCACAAATATTCGTGTTCATCACACAAATATTTGCCCTTGCCGGGATTCGAACCCGGGACCGTCGGCTCAATAGGCGGTTGCTTAACCACTGCGCCAACCGCGTCGTCATTATGTATTTTAATACTTTATACATTATTAGTGAATAGTATTAAAATACATATGTAAATTTGTAATGGCAAATGATGTTAGAAATATCTACTTTAGCAATCTGCTCACTAATCTTCAATTGTCAGCATGTAATGCAACTAAAACAAAGCCAAACCATTCAAAAGATAAAAATCTAAGATGCAGTATTTAATAAAAGGCCTTCAAACGCATTGGCTCTAGAAATATCTAGAAACGCTGCACCCGGACAGCGAGAACAATAGCTATCACAATGTCAGATTTTCAAACCGAGCACGTTTGTAGCACCGTCGGCTGCCGCGTCGCGCTAAAAACAAGCGCGTCGAAATCGCGACAGTGCAGTAATCGACACAATGGACGTCGCGCGACAGGGACAATGGTGTGACTGTGGCGGTAAGTGTACCTAGGAAATAGCAGCAGCGGGTTAAGGGAAGTGTTCAAAAATGAATAGTATTTACTCTTGTATACATAAAAAGGGCAAAAGCCAACATTTTTTTGTGCGATCTACTGCAGTCGAAGGTGGGACTCGCACCCACGACCTCTGTTTGACCGGAACAGTGCTCTTCCAACTGAGCTACAGGACCACATTCTGCTTCTTACAGCGCCCTCTTCATTTTATGTTTTTAGAATGCTAAGCTTTCCTACGTACGTATTATTTTCTTTTCATGCGGTATCACTACAAAAATAAGATAAACATTGATCCCGTTCAATAAAGTATTTACGAGTTATTCTTCAATGCATATAATTTTTCTAAATAAGGCATTTACATGCGGCTTTTGTAAAAAACGAGGACAATGCTCCCCATATAGTTTTGATCCCAATAGGTTAAGTTAGATTTAATTAGCCCATATACGTTTGATAATATTAGCGTTTAAAAAGTCCGTGTGCAGCTTCTTTGCTGGCAGAGATGAGGTCTCGTAGGCTATCTGCTTAGTATGTTTCATCGCTGTATATGTATATTTATTTATATTATAGGTATGTAGGGTGTAACCGACAGCGTACCGAAAACGAAAACTGTAGTTTTAGACCATAATCACGAACTGAAAAAGAGTATTCATTTTCTCGGAAAACTCAAGGATAAGTATTTCCAAAATAAATTATAAAACTCGACGCGCAATGTATTGCGTCCAATTCTCTCGGGTGCAGACGCGCGGGGAGGGGAGAGCATCGACCGGTCCACGCGCTCCCCACTCCACTCACGCGTCAGCGCAAAACATACCGTTACGCCAATGCGCATCGAATGACATGAATGAATGCAACCACAAAAACAACGCAACCACAGATCACAACTAGTGTATGTGTATACTACCTAACACCAATATCAACTGACCGATAAATTAAAACAGTAACAAGATTATTTTCATTCAAGCAAGTAAAGCAAATAAAATGTGCGGATAGGTAAACATTAATGCGGGTAGGTAATTAAAACAGTGCGAGCGCACTGGCCTGGCGGATCAATGACCGGCCAGTCCCGTTATCTTTCCCACTCCACGCGCACTGTGTAGTTACCGTAAAGCTTACATAATACTGTTTGTGATACATTGCGTGTTTTGCGGAAAATGCTATTTTAAAAATTGTTACCGGTAGAGTTCGATTAACGGAAAAATAAAGAAAAAATGAAAACTCGCGAGGAAATTTGTGAATTTTCTCAAAGAAATTTCCACGAATTTCCAGCCCAGAATAATGGTCTGAAGCCATGGTTTCAGTTTTCGGTACACCGTCGGGTCGGTTACACCCTGTATATTTACATGAATAGCAAAATTTATGTATAAGTATTATAATTGTATTTTGTTACTTATGTGTAAGTTAGTTGCACCGCCTACAATTTTTCCGCTTTGCCCTAAGGTTGACTGGTAGAGAATACCTCATGAATTAGGTCCGCCTTTTGTACGATAAGTTTTCTTTTGTGCAATAATAGTAGATTGTTTGACAAGGGGCTAAAATAAGCCATTATATGACACGAGGTAATTATTTGGACGAGCGAACGAGGTGAGCGAGGCCCAATATATCTGAGTGTCATAATGGCTTGTAGCCCCGTGTTAAACACTCTGCTTTTCACTTCGACTGAAAAAAAAAACGACTGAAATAATTTATTTTATTTTATCATTTAATATTCTTAGCCAAGATGAAATGTTTAAGATTAAATTTCTTTTCGTTGATTATAAAACGTGCTAAAATAAAATTTCAGTTAATATTCCAGTAAATTGTAAATAAAAACTTTTTAGTTTATTTTTTACATGGGTCGATCTGATCAAGTTGCAGGTTGATTTATTTTATTTGTAAATAGTATGTAGCTGGCCGGTAACAAGATTTTTTTTTCAGGGTCATAGAAATTTGTATGGGATTATATGGTTTCCTTTTAAACCCTAGGGGCTAAATGTACTATTTTAGCCCCGCTTTGCGAACTTAAAACGACGTACTTTTTGAGCAGGAGAAGTGAAAATATTAAATAAATTAATTAATAAAAGTATATTTTACTTAATGCTTTTTTAAATAGTCTCCTCATTTTAATTATTGTTACAAAGAAAGCTATATTATTTTTTTATACTTAATGATTGCAATTAATAACAAATTTCACTAACAAAATATCGATATCATAGACATTAGTTTTAACCGAACTTTTGGAAAGTCTTACCTAGGTACTTGGGAAAAACATTGTTAGAACCTAATCATTTCTAAATCATTGTAAAAAAAGGATGGTAAATGTATTATATTCCTAATGGTTTTAAATCACAATCCAAAAACATAGCATCTTGAATATTTTGTATAATTGGTATTAAGTGTTTCAGGTATTAAGATAAAAGATCGATATGTACAAAATAGTTTCATAAAGTTAACTGTTTCTAAAAATGCTTTGACATACGAATCATGGCTGAAATTCTCATGGCGATTGTAATTTGGTTATGAATTCCTAAAAAAGTTGAGTCCCTCAAAAATATTACGTCGCAACATGATGTACCTAATTAAAGTCATTCATCCCGTCTCTTTGAAGTCCCACTCGCTTCCTCTCCCCTCACTTGTAAAAACCAATTTCGGAAGAAACAAATTATTTGATCAAATTGGTCCAAGAATTGATATTTGCCCCGCTTCGGGTGTCGTTCGGCAATTAGGTTGGGAATTAGTTTATATTGGTAACAAACTCAGTTTAGGTTCCTCTCGGGATAACGGGACCTTTTTGGTAAATTTGGGTACGTTTTGAAGCCTGAAAGTCAAAAATCAAAATCAAAATCATTTATTATTAACATAGTTTTTACAAAAACTTGTCGAATCCTCCTTTTAAGTTTTACACTTGTGTTAGGAGGTATTCGCTCTTTCATACAGATGTTGACACAGTTAATAACATAAGGTTTAGTTATTGTTATCTTAAAAGCTAACTTAATCTATAGAAATTGGTGAGAACAGCAGTAGGTAAGTCCCACAGTGGGACGAGAATATCATATTGTATTATATAGTGTTTTACATAAGTTCGGTGTTCGGTGGGGTAAATTATTTGTATTATGTTGTGCTATATTTATAGATCTATTGATATGTATAAAATTAATATGCTATATATGCAAGTGCGCGTGAAATATACTCTCACTCCTACATACACACATACACACACATATATATATATATATATAAGAGCGAGAGTCGGAATGAAAATATCTGCTCTTAAGGTAGGTCTGTATTAAGTAGGTGCATGTGCTAGGTGATTTCTGATTACAGTCTTTGTATGAGTATTTCAATTTCTTCATAGCTTTTTGTTTTTAACCATGATGTTATTTGTTTTTTACACTCTCCATATGTTTTACCGTAGATATTAGTCACTCTGTTAATTTTGTTATATAAGTAAATTGATGCTACATTAAATTGTCTTTTTGCAAAAGAAGTTCTACTAAAAGTTGCCTGCTTAATTACTGAGAAAGGGTTTCGTTTATTTATTATATTAGTATCAGGTTTATTATTTTTATGAATTTTTAGGATGCAATTCAGGATATATAATTGCCTTACCGTGAGTACGTTTGCTTCTGAATAACATTCATGGTACTATAGCGTATATTTTTACCTAGCAGTACTTTCAGAATTGAACGTTGTGCCCTCTCCAGTACGATAAGTTTAGTTTTGTGACAACCTCCCCAAACTGGTAAACAGTAAAGAACAACAGATTGCACTAGTGTTTTGTAGATATATACCAAGAGTTCCTTATCGGTAATATGACGTAGATATTTGAACAACCATATTAACCGTCGAATTCTCTTAGCTGTAATTTCTATTTGTTGGTGCCACGAGAGAAGCTGGTCTATGTATATACCCAGGTACTTAGTTGAAGTCACATGATTGACACACAAACAAGAACAGGCGATTGCACAACTATTTGAGCAAGTGTGGGCTATTAGTTTAAATTTAGTTTCATCAGGTTGCGTAGAATTTAGGATTGAAAATGTTATGTAATTTGTTTTGTTTATATTCAATGTAAGTAAATTCGTCTCTAACCATGTCATTACTTTGGCCAGTCCCGCCTCTGCATAGGCATAAGCCTCCTCCCAGGTGTCTCCATGAAATAGAAGCGCTGTATCATCTGCATATGAGATGACTTGACCGTTCGTTAGTTGAATGTCTGTAAGGTCATTTATATAGACGAGAAAGAGCGTCGGGCCTAAGACACTCCCCTGAGGAATGCCAAAGTGGGTGGAAGTCTCGTCATCGCTGTAGACATTGTCGTTTAATTTAACGCGTTGCTCTCTCTCATACAAATAGCTCGTAATGAGGTCAAGGAATTTCCCACGAATACCCATTAGCTCAAGTTTGCGTATAAGGATGGGGACAGAGACTGAGTCGAAGGCTTTTTTTAAATCAAGAAATATACACAAAGACTTTTTTTTCTCCTCTAAATGCTTCACAATAGAATTAGTTAGCTCCAATACTGCTTCTTCAGTACTTTTCCCTTCACGAAAGCCATATTGTCTCGGTGATAAAAGACCAAATGAATTTAGATATTTAATTAATCTATTGTTTATCAATTTTTCTATTATTTTAGATATAGAAGGGAGTACCGATATTGGCCTGTAATTGTTGACATCGTCTTTGTTCCCATCCTTATAGACTGGGTGAATAATTGCCCGCTTGAGTGCAGTGGGAAATATGCCCTGGGATAAACAGAGTGAGCTTAGATGTGTAATCACGGGAAGTAACTCATATTTTGCAGATTTAATAAAAATATTAGGTATGTTGTCCCAACCTGAGGCAGATTTAGTTTTAATATTTGAAATTAACGAATCAGTTTCACTTATATTAGGTTCAATTATTCCAATTGAAGAAGATTGTGAATCCAAGGAATTCAGGTAAGAGTTAAGATTTGGATGTACAGTTCCTGACGGTGCAATATGTTCAGCTAATTGCTGACCAACATTGACAAAGTGCGTATTTGAAAGTTAGTAATAATTTTGCATTTAATTGAGTTATGATTATATCTATACAAATGACACTTAATTTAGTAGCGAGCTAAATATTTAAAAAATGGAACTTAAAAGATTGAACATATACTATCTACTTGTTTCAATAATACCTAGATTTAACAAGACCTTACCTAACTATTTGAGCGTAGTTACCTAAAGTTTGTCGATGCGTTTGGTGCAGTTTGTAGTGCACCTGCCTACCGAGCCGGCGGTCCTGGTTTTGAATCCCGGCCAGGGCAAATACATATTTGTGTGAGGAACTTGAATATTTGTGCTTGGGTCATGGATGTTGTCGTGTTACCCGGTCCTCCGAGGAGTCGAAGGACAGGATAACAGACGTGAAAGAGAGAAAGATAAGAGGAAAGAAGTAGAAAGAGAAAAACAGTAAATTCAGGGTTAGGGTTCTTTATTTTCACTCAGTCACCAAGGCAGTGGGATAACGGAGTAAAGGGGAGGTTGGTAGTCCTAGGTCCGATCGGATGCAGATGAGGCGATGTCCGTGTAGCCTGATATCAGTCCGTAGCCGGTGGGTTGCAGATGGGGCGATGACCGTGTAGCCTGGTATCAGTCCGTAGCAGGTGGTCACACAGGTGGTCGCAGGAAGGCGTATGTGCAGTGACAGCAGGATGGCGTTTACGCAGTGGCAGCACTGGAGGGCGTATACGCAACAGCAGCAGGAGGGCGTATACGCAACAGTAGCAGGAGGGCGTATACGCAACAGCAGCAGGAGGGCGTATACGCAACAGCAGCAGGAGGGCGTATACTCGGTCGCATACACAGCGGTAGCAGATACGCAGTGGCAGCAGGTGGGCGTATTCGTAGTGACAGCAGGTGGACGAAAATGCAGTTGCAGCAGGCAAGGCCCTTCAGCGTCCGAGCGAGTCAGTAGTCTTGTTTGGGAATAGCCAAAGGGGAAAAAGGGTCTCTCTTGAGTGCAGGGCCAAGCTTTGGCCCTGCACAGACCAATTTCGAGTTCCTCCTTAGTTGAGAGGCAGAAGACTGAATTTTGAGCTGATGGCAGCGCTTTTATATTAGGCTCGCAGACAAAATGTTCCAGAATAGATAAAAATATGAATTTTGAATTTTAAGAAGTACTAAGGCACCAGCCAAACGATAAAGTTAATACGACCTAGCTCAAATATATCCAACCTCACCGCTTTGGTAGTAAAATTACGTGAAATGGAGAATTTTATATGACAAGACGTTGCTATGACATTTTTTTCAAACAGAAATGTCATAACAAAGCTAAAATTGTATATTAGTGTTTTTTATACAATATATCGTTATTATAAAAGAAAAAAGGAGGAGAGAAAAATAATGTAAGTAGCAGCCTGCGTCAAATCGATTTTCAGTGAGTTAGAGTTTAATATTGTTTATCTTTTCAGTAAATATATCGAAGCAAGCGAATATACCGAACGAACAACGTGCTAGAGAGATAAACAGAGCATTGAATGATATAAGGGAGCCCCGAATTTCATCGCTTAAAGGAATTACCAAGGTAAGTGAACACTACAATGTTATCTATATTTGTATTCATATATGTATATCGTCGTCTAGTACTCATATAACAAGCTTTGCTTAATTTGGGACTAAGTAGTTCGCTTCGTGTAAGATTGTCCTTTAATATTAAAAAGGGGATCTTGGGGTCTGGCCCCAGTCCTGAGCCAACTCTCACTTTCTTTTATGTCAAGGCAAGGGCAAGCGAGCAAATAAATCGCCTGATGGTGCGCGATTACCATCGCTAGACACCTGCAATACCAGAGGAGTCACAAGTGCGTTGCCGGCCTTTCAGGTGGGAGTTGTCTATACAAGTATGTATATCATCATTTATTAGTTATTACCTACCTACAAGTCGATTTGTGTGAGGTTGTCTGATATTCATTTTCTCGCTCTTCAGATAAATCGGCGCATGAAGCGAGGTTGTCGGAAAGCGGTGAAGTCCCAGACGTTCTACTGGCTGATCATCCTTCTGGTGTTTATGAACACTGTCGTACTGGCCAGTGAACATTATCAGTGAGTATACTTAAATAATTAAAAAAACAGAAAGAAAGATGTAAAGAAAAAAGAGAAGAAAGAAAGAGATGAAGAATCAAAGAAAGAGATGTTTATTTGCTAGAATACGCACATAGAAGGTGTTTAATATTCTCCCATGTGCGTAACCGTATTCAGCCGATATTGCATGCAAATTTTGTATTTGTCATACTAAAATTATATATCAAAATGGAGGTCAGTAATAATAATCTGAACATGATTTTTTTTTTCTTGGACTCTGGTTTTGAATGCCGGGTGTGTCCTGTAACAGGAGCAATAAATTAAAACATAGATTCTACCCTTCACACCCGGTGTTCGGCATCTACTAGTACGCTCTTTTCGGTTTTAATGATGCCAAAAGGTTACTAAGATTCTTCTGGACTTGGTCACTTTTATCTATATCTACGCCGCTACGGGTCTGCGACCACTCGGTCTTCCTAGGTTACAATTATAACCACGGCGTCCACTGGCAATGGCTATTTTTATTAGTTTAAGCTACATTTAACATTTTAAGATTTAGCAACTCTGGGGATCTATGATGGTGGCGATTATCTCGTGATAAATAAGTGACAAAGCATTTCTAACTCACACTCGCATTTTGTCAAATCGTGGCGGATGCTTTGTCATTTATTTATCGTGTGATAAAAGCAACCATCGTAAACTCCCTGGTTTCGAGTGATAAAATAGCACTATTAGCAGTTATCGACTCATCGACAACACTACGAGTGGCTACGCGACTTGCGTTAGCAGTCACCATCGTGTAACACTCCTAGTACAATGCGTGCCAGCCTCCATCCCAATTGGCAGCGATTCAAATTAAACGTTTTGTTATAACTGTCACGACACCCTGTGGGCTTCCAGTTAGGGTTCCGCACAAAGTCAAGGTTTGATTAAGCTTCGTCGCCTGTTCGACTGTCTCTTTGTCCGGGTAATATTTTTAGTACCTGTTTATATGACCAATATTTATAATAAAATACGTTAAACGTGTTTGGATACGAGCAGTATCTGCAAAGAGGCAGTCTCCATAGAAGAAACTTATTGCTTTCGGAGTTACATATTTTTTACCGATTTCCAAAAAGGTAATTCAAATGTGTGTTTTAAGTTATAAACATCGCAATAAATACTTAGAAGAAAGTTTAATAAGGCCAATAAATGAGACATGTTTTTTTTCGGCGTATTTTGCAAACGGAACCCTTCGGACTGGCGCCCGTTTTAAGTGAACCGTTTGTTATAACCGACGCGACCACTCCCAGTGGGATTCCATTTTTAAAACGATTTTTACTAGCTTCTATATTTTTGGAGCGATAATCTGAATTGTAAAAGTGCCAAAGCGATAATATTTGTAGAATAACGTTTTGAATATTGAATTTGCGAATATTTCATTCCATGATAAGTGAACTGCGAAAAGCGGGGAATGTTATGCAAGAGGAATGAAGTGGATAGTAACATATTCGCTTTAAATTAACTATGACGATCCCAAAATAATGTAAACTATGATTTTACTATAGTTTTGCTTATTGGGCAAAGGGTTTTTGCTTACAATTTGGGGGTTTTGTCGTATACAAAATTGGTAGCGTTGTCAGTTGTCGGTTTTGGTCAGTAGTCGACAATTTTCGGCTGATATGAGCATGACGGAACTTTTTAAAGTGCAAATAGATCTTAATATTGACTATAGGCTCGTCTAATATCTAGTCTGACCTTTCGGACCACTAGGCCACGAACGCTTTGTACTCACCAAGATTGTTTATTTCCAGAAATAGCGCGGCGAGATCATAAAACTTGAAGTTCGACGGAAGAACAGCGTCCAAGTTGGCAAAGTCTATACTTAGCTAAGGCTTAAAGTAAAAATTGATTCTGAAACTGTTTTTAATTAAAAGCATTTCCGACAAAGAAACTACCATCTAACATAATTATATGGTGTGGTAATTTTTGCTTTTGATTATGCTGTAGTGGTAATTTTGAGAAACTCGTTCGTAGCCGGTTAAATTGGACCTCATTTATTTTTCCTGCTACATTCGTCTAAATCTAAAGATTCTCTGAAAATGTAACAGTTTAAGGAACCTTTATATATTACATTGTTATGAATACTTTGTTAATTATGAAAAACATGGTGATTTGGCTTAAATTTTAATACATTTTAAACTGTTCGTTGGCGCATCTGTCACAACGTCCATATTTTACAAGCAAAACGCCTTTGTAGACACGCACACATTCAAACCAAGAGCGGCTTGATTTTTCACAAATCTGTTGTATCAAGACTCAATTAGTTCTAAGATTTTAAAGTGTAAACATACAAATTTGGAATACGTATTAATCAACTTTATAAGAAAATACTTCGGCCTAGAGCTGGACCGCAGAGATATACAGGAGGTCAGGAGAATAGGAAAGAAGGGAGAAAAGACTCGCCCATTGGTGGCTAGTTTCTCTACACTGGGGATAAAAATAAACATATTTAAACAGAAGAAAGCCCTAGAAGATACTGCGTACTATATTAAAGAAGATTACCCTCTGTATGTCCTTGAAAAAAGAAAGGAATTACAAGAGCAAGTAAGAATAGAAAAAGAAAAGGGAAATTCCGTATCTATCAAATATGACAAGCTGATAATACGTGAAAAAAATTCGAGCACCGCAAGCAGCAATAAAAGGATGCTTTCCGAATCACCAGAGAGCACCCCCCAGGCTCACGAGGAAAAGAAGTCACAGGCCAAAAAGAAGAATAAAACTCAGACCCCGCTAAAAAGATCTGCCAGCTTATCAGACGGACTTCTAAAACCAAGCATGCTTAACTTCATAACTACCAAGAACCTGAACGTCGAGTCAAAACAACAGACTGACAATAATAAGGAACTATAGCAACTAGCGCCCCCCTCTCAGATGGATTATAAGAATAAACTAATAGCAAAAAACAAAATAAATCTTCCAAGCCGGTCGGTCACCGTGGAAGAATACGACCGAAACCCTCCAAAGAATCAAACAAAACCATTACAAAAACTATACATAATTACATACAACGTCAAAACTCTATCATCACACGGACGCCTAATTGAACTTAGCGAAGCTTAGAAAAATATCAAATACGATATAATAGGACTAGCGGAAATAAGGCGTACTGGAAATGTAATAGAAGAGTATGAGAACTTTATTCTATGCCATACAGGCACCACACCCGGACAATATGGGGTAGGTTTCCTCATAAATAAATGCCATAAAGAAAAAATAGTAAGCTACATTGGCCTCACAGAAAGAGTTGCTATACTGAACTTAAACATCGAAGGAGTCAGCTTATCTATAATTCAAGTATATGCACCTTCAGAAAAAGCGAGTGAAGAAGAGATTTGTAGTTTTTACGAAACAACAAATAATGCGATTAAAATATCACACAAAAACTATATATTAATGGGAGACTTCAATGCAAAAATAGGGCAACCCAAAAAAGAAGAATATCGGATCATGAAATCAAGCGGCTACGGCGAAAGGAACGCAAGAGGACAAAAATTAATAGATTTTGCAATCGAAAACCAATTATCAATTCTGAATACATTTTTTAAGAAAAAAAATAAAAATAAATGGACTTGGCGGTCCCCGGACTGGAGATATAAAAACGAAATCGACTTCATTCTTTCTAATCGACCTTGTATATTTCAAAACTTGGAAGTACTCCACATAAATTACCCTTCAGATCACCGGCCCGTAAGAGCAACGATCACGTTTGCTCAAACAAAAAAGAGCAGAGCGAAATACAATAACTGTAATTGTAACACATTGAAGAACGAAGAAGACATTTCAAAATTTAAAGAAACTTTAGACTCTTACGCATCAAGGGGCCTCCTGGAGCTGCAAATAAACACGCCGATACAGTCATACTACGATAACTTAATTAAAATTATCAATAAATGCATGCAGAATGCTCAAAATACGGAAAAAAAGAGCAACACCCAAAAAATACTATCAGAAAGCACAAGGCGACTTATAACGAGAAGACAAGAGCTACAAAAGTCTAACGTCAAAACACGAGCCATGAAAAATGAAATTTCAGCTCTCTATAAGTTAATTAGTAAATATATTAGAAAGGATTATAACGATCATAGACACAAGACGATCGAAAAACATCTGAGTCAAGTCGGCAGCACAAGAAAAGCTTATAAAGAACTTACAACTAGTAAAACATGGATCGAGGGGCTGAAACGAGACGGAAAAATACTAAACAGCCGCAGCGAGATCATCACCGTTGCAACCGAATTTTACAAAAATTTATACACTGCGAAGGAGCCTAAAAAGATTGTTTACAATGACAACCAAAATACCTCAAAATACATCTATAACATAAATACATCTCAAATTAAAGTAGAAGAAGTAATAAGAGCACTGAAAAAGCTGAAAGCAGGAAAAAGTCCAGGCTCGGATAATATTACAAATGAAGCGTTGAAAACTACTTCTGCAACACTAGCTGTACCCTTGACAAACCTATTTAATCTCATTCTGGATTCAGGGGAGACTCCCGTACAATGGTCGGAATCCAACATTATTTTAATTTACAAAAAAGGCGACCCAAATGATATCGGGAATTACAGGCCGATAAGCTTGTTACCATCTCTATACAAGTTTTTTTCATCAATTATCAATCAAAGGATAAGCGTTCCAATAGAGTCGAGGCAGCCTATAGAACAAGCTGGTTTTAGGAAAGGATTTTCCACGATCGACCACATACACACGCTAGAACTCCTTATCGAGAAATATCAGGAGAGAAGGCGACCGCTCTATATCGCATATATTGATTACCAAAAAGCTTTCGATACCATCTCACATGATAGCATATGGGAATCTCTATCAGCTCAGAAAGTGGAAGAAAAGTACATCCAAGTAATCAAAAGCGTCTATAATAAAAGTAGAAGCCGAGTAAAGCTAGAGTCAGCAGGACCATGGTTTCCAATCAAAAGAGGTGTAAGACAAGGAGACTCGCTGTCACCAAAGCTATTTATAGCTACACTGGAATCGGTAATTAGTCAACTAGATTGGAAACGATGTGGTATAAAAGTGGGAAAGTGGTATCTAAGTCACCTACGATTCGCAGACGACTTGGTGTTGTTATCAGAAACGGGATAAGAGCTACAAACCATGATAGAGGCACTAAACAATGCCAGTACGCTGGTAGGTTTAGAAATAAACCTGACAAAAACAATGGTAATGACTAACAGTATCATCAAGAGACCCATAAACGTAGGCAGCACGCCTCTGAAGTATACGGATCAGTACATATACCTTGGTAAACAAATAAGTTTCGATAGAGCAAACAACGACCGAGAAGTAGAACGCAGGGCCCAACTTACGTGGAACAAGTATTGGAGCTTAAAAGAAATATTCAAAAGCAACATGCCAATAAGCATTAAAACCAAATTATTAAACTCTAGCCTCCTACCTGGCCTGACATATGCTTGTCAAACATGGACTTTCAATAGCAAGACAAGAAGCAAGATAGTTACATGCCAACGCGGTATAGAGCGAAGCATGTTGAATATTAACAAAATGCAAAGAATAAGACACACAAAATAAGAAATATAACCAAAGCAAAAGACGGACTTGCACATGCTCTAGCATTGAAATGGAAATGGGCAGGCCATTCAGGCCTTTCATTCACGCCTTCAGGACCGGAGATGGACCAAACGGATCACAACATGGCAAGGCCCCCAAGGCAAAAGAAAAAAAGGAAGACCTTTTGCTAGATGGGAAGACGAGATCAGAAAAACAGCTGGTCACAACTGGTGCCAAACAGCCCAATCAAGAGAGGATTGGCTATCTTTGGAGGAGGCCTTCACCTGTAGAGGGGTTCTTACAGATATTTAAATACCTAGTTTAGATTCATTCATTTATTACTAAAAAATACGCTAAAAATTTGAAAAATTAAACTTAAAAATAATAGTAATGTACCTAAAAAAAAAATATATAACAGATAATATAAACACATACCTACATAGCTAACTTTAAGTAACCACTGTATTTTTTTCTTTGTAGCGATCTTATCGTGGTAAGAAATAAAATGCTTTTTATTTTATTTTATTTTATTTTTATTATTATTAAAGTGTAAACAATGCATTTATCACCTCACCAGACCAAAGCTTCGCGTAGGCTTCTCTTGCCATACTAGGCCTACAATTGTGAAAAAACTTTCTTTGTTAAATAATTTTAAGTCGAATAAAAAGTAAAGTACCTATATCCCAGTATTATTTCATGCAAATATTTCTTAAATATATAATATATACAATGCTAAACCACTTCCAGGCTTACTCGTAAAAGGCTTGGAATCGAAGTCTGTCGAAACCAATTGCACAAACACAATGCACTCCAACACATGGCCGCATTCTCGGTGTGCGCTCACCACATTTGTATTCATAAGTTAGTACAGTCGAGCGTAAATATTGAGAGATTTGATATTTTATTTGAGCCGAAGTATTAGAAGATTCGCTGGAGAACCACTGGCGTGGACATAGCTCAGATACTGAAGAAAAACTGCCCCAACAGTCGCAACGACGACCGATGGGGCTGAAACGTTATTTAGTGGCAACCGCGTACCGGACGATGCAGCGTCAGTAGGCCACTAATAAATAAAAATAAAACTAAATAAATAACGAACAACCTCTCACAAATCGATCAAGTCTAAGCTTGTATTATGGGCACTGAAGTACGTAAGAAGTAAAGAATGCACTGAGCGAAATGTGAAAAATAGGCAATTGCCGTTAAATAGACCACGTCAACACTAATTGTTTAATCCATTTCTAAAGTATAAATATTTAGCACTTCGAAGAATGTGTTAACAACTTCTCCGTGGAAAAATTATAAGATTATTAATATTTTACCCTAGAAAACTAAGTAAAGTTGGACTGAAATATATTCTGATTTTCAGTTAAAAAAAAATGAATGTTTACATTACAATTTGCCCGCATCAAATATTTCAATTATTATCTGGTATTAAAGGTCCAGATTTATCAAAAAGTCTCTTTTTATTCTCCATACACTTTTACTATGGCGGCCGCGCACCGATCTTACTACGCAATCCCCCCGCTCTATGGTTCAGTCGCTAACGCTCGGCGCAGTCTTAAATATTTACCTACTTAGATCATCCATGACCGAGGAACAAATATTCGAGTTCATCACATAAATATTTGCCCTTGCCGGGATTCAAACCCAGGATCACCGGCTTAGTAGGCGGCTGTACTACCACACTGCGCCAACCGAGCCGTCAAGAATAAGATGGAACGTCATGGAATGTCACGTTTCTTGAATCACCGTGTATACAGTATCTACTTTTCCGTCGCATGCTCTCTATACCTAAATGCGTATGCAAAAAAGCTCATAGAAGCAGAAAATACGCCAGAGCTACACTCTCACGGTTGCAATTTCACAACCAAATCACTTTTTAGCTGCAAGTCCTTATCTTTATTAATTTAAAGTAAATCATTCCTCGTTCACGTTTCGATCAAAATCATGCTCGATCATTCCCACGCACAGGTAAACAGAAACAAATGACTGCTGAAAAAACGATAAAGTGCTTCCAATTCCGTATTTGATTATGCATCTTATGTGTACTACTACTAAGGTATACTAGCAATAAGCTCTTCAATGGAAGCGCGGGGATTAGTTAAAATCATGCGGATATATTTGCTTTGGCACAATTGCTGTAAGTTTACTTTTGAATTAAAATAATTGAATTTACTCTACTGGATACGGTTAAATTTGCTCACCTTCTGTTTGGTCAATCACGACCGTTAAGCTATGTGATAGCTCTCATAGTTATGCCTATTCTCTGCCCTAAAATCACGATAGTACTTGCCTTTTTTACCTCTTTTATTATGGTACTATTCAAATTTTCGAATATTGCTACCTGTTTGTAAATGAGAACATTAAAAATGCTACGCCACTAATTATTTCCATGAAACTTATAAGCGTTAAATCGCGCTCGCTCGGCTTTCTTGATTATTAATTAAAAATAACAACCTGAGAACCAGAAGTTGCCCGCGCCGTGTAAACCCAAGAGTATGCTAATAAGCAAGAATTGAAATTCCGAAGTTGATAACGCTTCGAACAAAAGATTTAAAAAGGCAAGTTGGCTGCCAAGAGTCGGTCGGAATTTTAAAATAACGAAATGCGAAGTGCGCGGAGTGCCGAGAGATGGCGACACTGCCGCTGACACTGGAGGAGTATTTGTGCTTCTTGGAAATTGTAATGCGATGCTAAGACGCTACGAATGTTAGTATTATGAAGAAAGGTTTAATTCCGGATGTCGAAGGAAGTGTGCACACTATGTAGTCGTAATATTGTATTTAGTGTTAGTATGTTTTATATAAGGATGTAGCTATTTAATTTAAAGATTTATTGCTGGTAAAAAAACTCATTTGTACCAAAAACTACTTGAAATTTCTATCTCTGTAACTTTATCATGTAAATAGGCTACAATGCAAGGGCATTTTTACACGTCTGAATCTATCAATTCTTTCAATTGTTTAAAGGGTGACCATGCCCTTGGGTAACCATTCCCATTTATTTTGTGTTGAGAGCAGAGACTCCAACATTTGTAAGGCATTAGATATTTTATAGGGTAAATGTAACCTATGTGATTAATACACAATTTGAATGGCAAATTTTTATAATTTTTTTTTGAGAGAGATTATATGATAATAATAATACTAATAATTTTGTTGGAACAGACAGGAATTTTAATAAAAATAATTTTATCCTTAACTATAACATATTTCTTTTGAAACAGTGACACTGGGACATGATGACGATATTTTTTTTTGGGGAGACCAACTAATTATTTTTTTATCTTTGACATATTCTTGTAAAGTGTATAAACTTAATTATAAGTAGTTTACACACAGGTCCCCATCTTCATTTCGAATTGTAAACAAGTAACATGCATTATTTTTTTTTCTTTTTCTCCAGCACCCCGGGGGTGAAGGAATCTTACGGGGAAGCTGTAGTATGTAGCTAATGTCTACATTTAGTATAGCATGCAGTATAACTGTAGCCTAATGCATATTGCTTGGATAAGCGTTAACCTTATTGTAAAAATGTATATAAGCTAATGTTTTAAGTAATTCAACATCAACGTACCCTGGTCAACCACATTATTACATATATTACAATTCAATTAAGAATCATTTTTCAATCATGAAGTAATAGGTTGACGTAATGTTTGCAGATCATCGTTTTGTTAAGTTTGAGGTTATTGGATGCAATATTTTAACAAAATTTACGTAAAAATATTATTAATTGGTAATTGGTTATTAACCAAATCGACTATAATAAACGTCTTCTATCCGTGTCCGTTCTTTGATCTACACGCAATAAAATTGATTGTTATTATTGATCTTGGTGTTCATTATAAATCTTCAGTCCATACAATTCGGTTCAAATTCCTCAAATCCATGCGTTGCTGTACAAACATACAGAGAAAACAAGTATAAACAGATATTTAACTTTACTGCATCAATGCACTGCCTCTTTTTACACCCTCCAATGCACTTTTCACAGCTTCACACAACTTTACAACTCCTGTCACAACCTTATTCCTAAATTGGGTGAGACTGAAGTGTCACCGTGTGCTCTAGTGGTAACCTTAGATCACGTCGGAGTGTCTGAGACCGCTCTACAGAATAACGAACGCTAAACAAGATTTTATGGAAATGTTTTCGTTCGTGATATACGTTTGGTTACAAATGAGGGTTGTTTATGATGTAGTATGAAATTATTGTTGTGTGGCTTACACTATAAAATTTAATGGCCATAAATGCATAACTATCAAATATCATTCGTTCACCAAAGCAAGTGCATTGTTTCACAGCTTCAAACAACCATACTAAACCATAAACATACCTTCACAGATACAAACCATAGATATAAATTGGTTGAAAGTCAAATGAATAGATAGTGATGGAGTGTCGGAAACAGCTTTACAGAGAGTAAAGAACGCAAACAAGACATATATTTTTTTTATTAATTTTATTATTTTTTAGAAATTATTTTATAGAAATGTTTTCCTTTGTTTGTGTATAATAATACACGCTTGGAAAAATTAAAGGTTTTTACGACGAAGTGATTAGGATTGTGTTCAGTAAACATTTTAAAAGAATAAATAAGATATAGTCGTATATAAATAATAATAAATAATAAATATCAGTTACATACAACCTCACACAAATCAACCTAGTCCCAAATTAAGCTCAAGAAGGCTTGTGTTATGGGTACTAGGCGACGATATACATACTTATATAGATAAATAAATACTTAAATAAATAGAACATCCATGGCAGTAATATTTATAAAATATTGCTAATTTATTAATACATATACAGATATTTAAATCGCTGGCATTGTCTAGCATAGTTACATTGATCTATCTGCACTTTTCACAGCTTTCTAAATTCCAAACACAAGACACTTTGAAATTCCTCTAATATACCTTTATCCAAATTGGCTGAGAGTCAAGTATCACCGTGTGCTCTAGTAGGAACCCTAAAGCAGTGTCGGAGTTCCAGAAATCGCTCTACAGAGAGTAACACACGCTAACAACACTCAAAGATAATTTTATGTAAATGTTTTCGTTCGTTATATAAATATGTTTGGATACAAATGAGGGTGGCTTACGATTTGTGAGTTGTTGCCGAGTTGGAATGCGTGTAAACATTGTGGAGTAGAATTAAGTTGTAAATGGAGGAGTTAAGAATTTAATGGGGTAATTAAATTAGTAACAATTTGCTGATGACTAAGTTAAGCTACCCATAAAACCTGTAGAAACTTTTTAAAGATAAAGCACTTAATGTAAGCGAAGATAGATGAACAGAGCCATAGCTAAAATGAGAATGAATTAATCTGGCTGAATTTTTTACATACTTAATCGGAACTTTGAGGGATTTTTGCATTTACGAAATACTAAGCAATCTAAATACGTCGCTATTTTGCAAAAAAATAAAAAAAGAACGTCTATATCTAAATATTTGAAATGGAAATTGTACCAATTAGTAAGCATATAACAAAAATTGAACAACCGGAGAAGTCAAACACTGAAACAAAAGACAATTGTCGACCTTGGCATTCAATATTATAATTGAGTATGGAATTTAATTATCACTCACTCAATCTCTTATTAGAATGTATAAAGAATAGCTAATAAGAATGTAGTGTTTTACGGCCTGTTATTGAGTTGATAACGCAACATTTCGTTGAATAGAATATTTTTAGAGACGTTATGAGACGTATCCCATCTGTGTACTTAGTACTCGTATGTCCCAGCAAATCACTGATTAACAATTCATTGTCGTCTATCTCAAGCTAAACGTCACCCGAGCTCTCACCCTTAACTCAACCATATACCATAGTATATGTAAACGAAAACAGTAAAACAAATGAAAAGTTCAGAGCAGTAAGCACAAAACGGATGAGTCCGATAACACCGATTATGCAGAAAACATTATCTAAGTACAGGCGAGAGTACAAGTGCCAAAAAAAAAGCATCCATATTTTTTACCAACTATTCAGTAGTCCAGCCATTTTGCCTACACGACTACGTACTAATAAAAATAATCACATTAATATTACAAAGGCGAAAGTTTGTAAGTGTGTTTATGTGTATATGTTTCTTACTTCTTCACGCTCAAACGGCTGGACCAATGTTAATAAACTTTGGTATGTAGATGGCTGACACCCTAAATTAACACATAGGCTACTTTTTATTCCGAAAAATGTAGTGTTCCCGTGGGATGAGCGGGTAACGCCGCACGGCGCAGCTCAAAATAATACATTTCAATTCTCAAATAGCTCATAGAGGAAGAGCCAGGGGCCGCATGCCTTTCCTTGAAGTATAGAGGCTGAAAGTTTCTCTACGTATAGTCCCAATGCAGGTAAGAACGATCGCCGAAATGGAATTTGGGTATAGATGGCTCGGGCCGGAAGAGGCCGGTAAAGGTGGGCGAAATTGGACCTAAAATTCGTTATTGTAATCAGTCACGGATGAACATTTACAGACACTAAGTGTGGTTCCGACTCCCTAGCGTATAGTTACGAGTATGACCTCTCTCTCTCTGGAGTCGGTCCCTCATGTCTGAGGATCGTGGTTAGCTTTAGGGTTGCATCTGGCGCGGATGATCTGCCTCCACCGGTTTCTGTCCAGCGCGTCTCTTACAACAGAGTAGAATTTAGAAGTCGATGAGTCTTTTTACTTGATCGGTCCAACTTCTTAGTGAACGATCGCGCGATTTTTTGCCTTCGGTGTTTCCAACCACAATCAGTATGACCTACTGCTTCAGATATTACTGTTATTACCGAGTGCATGTGTAAATTGATCCACAGCGTGCGCCGGGTGTACGTAGTGTGTATGTACTTACGTATGTACGCTCGTATATACAAGTTAATTACCGTCTCTCTACGGGCCTTTGTAGTGCGAAGTGGTTCAATTATTTTAGCTTAAATGTGGAATTGCGCTTTAGCTTGTGTTAGTTATGTACTCGTAAGAAACTTCAGCATTCTGTCGTCGTGGTAAGAAATTTCAGCATTCGACGTAGTTGTCCCACATTCTGAACGTGGTGACTTTACCCTTCAGTGAGTGTCCATTGAAGCATTTAAAGGTTGGGCGTGGAAAATAAACACCCAAATGCCTTCAAAAATTTATTATAAAAAAACCGAGCAGAGGGGTCGTGGTCGTAAATAAAAATATAGGCCTGTCTGGTTCGCTGACGCAGGTGGGTACTCCCCTGACGAGTGTGCGGTATTGGTGCAGGTCCTGAGTGGAGTGGCCGGGAGCGACCCGGGGGACCGTCGTGGACAGCTGGTGCTTGAGATTGCAGTGGAGGGACTCTCTGTGGCCGGCCGGTATCACAGGCTGGGCCACATAAGCCCGGGAATTAACCGTAAACTTGCACCCTGGAATGCACATCATCCATTCTTTAGGACCACGTAATCTAGGACCGCTCCTTATGAACCCCAACTATGTCGCTAGGCAAAAAACAAGGGAGCAACGGAAAATAGCTGGTGGGTGTTCATAATCAGAACGGAGTTACAGTTGGTGCGATGATAGAAAGTGCAAAAAGACAGAGCGTCAACATTAGAAAATTAAATAGGATATAAAATTACATTAATTTACTTGCAAAATAGCATCAAGCTAAGCACTATAATGCGGGAGTGAACAAAATATGGTTACAAATCTGCTTGGGCCAAATGTATGGGCAGCCATTTTATAACGGTACTTTAACCGATACGGCGCAGTGTTCTTCATGCGATAACTCGGTGAATACTTTTAAATACGTGATGCTAAGTGTTAAGGAAGGCAAAATTAACACAAAGAAAAACATTATGACAAAATGAAACTAGCAATTCATAAATCTAAGTAACGATCGACACTTACCCTTTATCAGGGGAGCAAGACGGTACGTAAGCACGTTCGATGCGCACTTGTTACTTTCACAAATAATCTTTTCTAAATTTTAAATATGGTTATTATTGTAGAATAGAAACTTAAATTCCGCCAGCGCGTGAGACGACACGGCCCAGGGCCTGTGAACGCAGCCGGCAGGTGAAGTACGTGCGACCAACGAGACGGTCTGAACGAGAGTGAGGCGCGGTGGGGCGCGCCCGCGCATAATTATGAATATTCTAAGCGAAGCAAAACTGCTGACGCGGTTGCTACGCCGCAGTACAGTTGCGCGCAGAAAAATGTATGCAATAATCGTTTTAATGTTGTTACTTGCATAGCAAATTATTAAAATCTAATTATTTCATTTATAATAATACTAACATGAACCTTACTATTAAGTTAATATTTTATTTATCATTTTAAATAATTTTTCTGTTACTTCTTAAACACCAGTAACGTATGCATCGTTACACCATTACACTGGAACTAAACTGGGATGTAGTGATTTGGCGTCCATAGAACTTGATTCCCACTGGCTTGCCCGTTTACGAAAATGTTGCCCTATTAAAGTTGAAGTGTTGAAGGCTTTGTCTACAGCAGAAATGCTCTTTTAGTGAGAAATAGTTTTGGGATTTACGGAAATTTAGAACAAAGATGCTTTTGGACAGATGGAGCTTCGGAAATGAAATGAAATGAAATGAAATATTTATTGCCGAACACATGTAAATATAGATAAGGTCTTAACAATATGGTTGTATCAACATGTTCTGCCTCTATTGGCGTGCAATGTCATTCCTCCTTAAACAAAGAAGAAATATAAAATTAAAATGTAATACTAGAAATTAATTATGTCCGTAAACTAAGAATATGTTTAAATTAAATAATGCGCATTACAAAATTATTTACATAAAGGGTATCTATATATTATTATTATAATCTAGGAAGTCATGAACCGAATAGAAACACTTATCTAATAGCCAAACATGTAAATTTTTCTTAAACTTAGCGGTATTCATGTCATAAAAATGTCGCGGTAATTTATTAAACAGCTTGATACACATACAATATACATTTTTCTTAAAAATACTAAGGTTAATCCTTGGTGTACATAGGTACTTATCTTTTCTTGTACTTCGTTTTCCACCGGCTATGTACAATTCGAATAAGTGTTCGTTTTCTTTGACTAGTACACACATTTCTTTTATATACATGCACGGGAGTGGCAAGATGTTTAAATCCTTGAAAATCGGTCTGCAAGAATCATTATAACTAGCCCCAACTATAGCTCTAATACTTTTTTTTTGAGCTCTAAACGCTTTAACAATGTCAACGGAGTTGCCCCATATTATCAAACCGTACCTAAGAATCGAGGCTACGTACCCATGATATGCTGTGATAGCTGCGTCTTTTGAGGCGATTTCCCTTAAGTGTCTGAGTGCGAAGACAAACCTATCTATTCTATGAACAACGTACTCCACGTGTTCCTTCCAGTTGCAGTTCATGTCCATTATTACACCAAGAAATTTAGTACTACATACTTCTTCTACCGGAATGCCTTGATACATTATATTAATTTTAGCTGGAATAGAATTATAGCTACGAAGTTGGACCAATTTGGTTTTAGAGACGTTAATTTTTAAGTCATTAGCATTTAACCAGTTACCTAAATTTAGAAGCGTAGTATTAATCTCATTCTCAAATGTCAATTTATCCTGTGATGTAATTATAATTGTAGTGTCGTCCGCAAATAATATGGTTTTATGATTAGTTAATTTTGGTATTTCATTGATATATAACAAGAACAATAATGGTCCCAACACACTGCCCTGGGGAACGCCACGGCCATTTAGTTTACAAGTAGATTGAATCTTAATTTTATGCTTATTTTTTGGACCATTTATCTCCACATATTGGTAGCGATCGCTTAGATATTGTTTTATCCAATCCAGTCCCCTTCCTCTTATTCCATACTTACCCAGTTTATTTAGTAGTTTACAATGGTTTACTGTATCAAACGCTTTGCTTAAATCAAGGAATAACACAGCTACATTCATTTTTTTATTTAAACTTTCTGTTATCGATTTAACCAAAGAAAAGCAAGCCAAAGCGGTAGAACTTTTTTTCCGGAAGCCAAACTGATTAGGACTAAGGATATTGCATTTATCAACAAATTCTATGATTCGCTTAAACATTGTCTTCTCGAGTACTTTAGATAAGATTGGTATTAAGGTTACTGGGCGGTAGTTGTTTGGAACTATTGGGCATGCCAAATGAGCATCATTATTATCATCATCATCGTTATGATGATAATCATCATTATGATCTTATAATTAACCAACATTGTCATGATAATAACTTGCAAGAACACCTAGTCTCCGGAATCTGAACTCTCTCATTATAATCCACAAACTCAAACAGTAACCAACTTGAGTTACATAAGCACGGCAAGTCCGTGCGCCGCTACGAGTGAGCGAGAATCATAATTATTAATGCCTCGTGCGCTTGCAGTTCATTATGGACCTCGTGTACTATTAACGTTCGAGTATTCGTCCGCGGCGTTACCTCGTGGCGAACGTATTTCGCTCGTGCTCCGTGCCTTTTAGCCCTTGCTCTTTACAGATAACGAGTAAAGATTTTTTTTTCAAGAATTTTATATTCTTCGCGAGGAAAATCCGTTCCTCGGAGATAACTATTTATCTCGCAGGATTTTATTTTCCTCACAGGTAACTGTTCTTTTAACAGTTAGTACATTACTGCAGACGCCGAGAAATAAGGGCTTGCCGGCTGAGTAGGTATAGACGGCCAACCGTAAGGAAGGCAGGATTGTGATACGAAGCCGGCAAGGCCATTTCACGGCTAAGGCATGTATAGTGCTTCTCTCAAACATATGCAATGAAATAAAAAAAAAAACACCACTAAAAAAAACACACAATTCAGCTGTTCAGCCAGTTCATGAAGACAGACACCATGTTTAAAAAAGTATTTTTAATTTTCCGTCCAATCCCTCCATATTTTTTTTTTCGTGTGTATTGTTCGAAAATTAGGGCCATTATACACAACCTGATAATAAGAATCTTAATTAATATAATAAATAAAATAAAGACAGAGGATTTTTAATATTGTCTATGGTCTCTGGTGACTTACATTTAGACAGTATTTTAATTTTATTTATCAACACATTGAAACATACAGATTTGTATTCTTAATATCAGTTCGTGTGTAATAGGCCTTAACGCGGATATTGTTGGTCCGATACCCAGCCAGCCTCTAAAAGAAAAATTAAAAAATTTACTTCAGCTGTTTAGCCTGTCCATGAACACGACGCCATGTTTACATTACAATTAAAAAAAGAATACTTCCCGGGCTAGGCCTTCAATTTTGTATCAAATTCCTTTACAGTTCTCTCGAATTGTTCCGCCCGAAACTTGACACTTCGAAGCCTGTTTTAACGCACGTTATGACGATATTTTATTGCATGTTTGAGAAAAACCAGTTCCACGGAGATAATTAGTTATCTGGGAGGATTTTATTTCTTCTACACGGTTGTCTGTACGGAACAAGGGGTTTATAAGGATATTATCATATAAACGCGCAGATAGGTACCTAAAAAGCGTCGCCGTCGCTGTGGAAGAGATCCCTAATAGGGAATTATTTTGACGACGTCATTGGCGCCGTTCGCAGCCTACTGAGCCGGCGGCCCTGGGTTCGAATTCTGGCCAGGGCAAAATTTGTATGATGAACTCTAATATTTGTTCCTGGGTTATGGATTTTATCTATATATGTATTTATGTCGTCGTCTAGCACCCATAGTATAAGCTTTGCTTAGTTTGGCACTAGGTCGATTTGTGTAAGGTTGTCTTAATATTTATTTATTTATCTATTTAGGGATATCTTTGTACATAAACGTGTATTTGTTATGAATGTATTACGAAATAAATTAAAACTTAGCTAGATTTAGATTGTACTTTTCAAACTGCACAACGTTTTTTTTACAACTTATGAAAATAAACTTGTACAATAAGGTTAATAAAAATATAATATTCCGTCATTCTTCCGTTAAAATTCAAAAATTGAATTCAAATTTTTCTATGGGTCATTCTTAAAAAAAATCTAAAACCTGTACTGCGGCTGTACAGGGTTTGTATATGGGTGCGTGGCATTCACCACACAGCACCATATCTGTTGATGAAATTTTCTTTGCCCTTTCACTACAAGGATAGCTGGAGATCCAAAGGTTATAGGATACTACTATTTAGCCGACACTGGATTAAGCCAATTTAAGTTCCGAATTGTTTTAAAGTGTTCCAAGTCCGTATTCATACTCGTAAGAACAGTGTGCTTCATAAGGTACATAAGATCCTGTTTCAGTGCGCAAACTCCAAGTCCACGCCTTGTCTAAGCTAAATCGACTTAGGAAAACATGGCCAAGTTCTAGCGCATAAATGATTAAAACCCCATCCGCCTGCTTACAGAAGGGCATTGTAGAGAAGCTGCAGTCCGTTGAATCCCGTGTGCAACGATTGCTCGCAATATGAGCTCGAATAATTATTAATGCTTTTGCATTTGGTACTCGAGTGCGCTGCACGTAGCTCTTTCTGTAGCATTTAGAATCTCATCTGAACTAGAATGCATTATACCAGTTGCTACTATCATCTCATCGCATGTTTTTGACGAGATTGTTTATTGTTTATTTCTGTAACGGAACTATGCTCCAGTGAGTTTTAGCCAATGGTTTTATGACGTGAAGCGCCATCTAGTGTTTTATTGGGAGTCTATTGTAAAGGGACAGCGTCTACGCTGCCTGACCTTACAACGCCATCTCGTAATTCATTGATGAATTAAATATTGATAGGGTTGCTGGAGCGTGGATTAAGTTTAAATCTTTCACACTAGCGGGCGTTGTGATAGACAAGCATAAAACAAGGATGTGTTTATTAAATATTTTAATATAATTTAAAGGCCGCATGCTGTATTGATCTCAATGCTTGTAATTGTGCTGGAAAGCTCAGTTGTTGTTAATTATATGATATGCGTTGGTGTTTCTAGGAGGTTTGTTGATGTGGTCTTGTCGAGTGTAATAGAAATGTCAGTGACGTTTTGGGAGAAATTGCGTTTAAGTCACGTTCTTATTATCTTACAGGCATTGGGAACTTTTAAAACGTACCGAATTTTAAAGACAGCTATGTTGGGATTAATAATTAATCTATAATAATAAAGATACATTTTAATTTGGTTTAATTTGCCGCCAATATCAGTGGCTACAGTAGCGACCAACGGCGAGTAGCGGAACTAAAGTATATCTACCTATAAGCCTATAGATATCTTTTATTTGTGTGAGTTGTATATAATACCAACCAATGAGGAACTGGGAATTCATGGAAACATAAAACACATGGACACAAATTGAGTTCCGCTATCCGACGCGGTGGCGCTTATGGAGATTTTGGATTGATTTTGATCGAGAAGGTTCGAGATGGGGGCTCGGGGAAGAAAAACGATGGAGATGGAAGGAAGTGCGGAAGGACTGGTGTTCTTGGGGCTGGATCGAGAGGTGTAAGAAAAAACTGACGGATAAGTATCGAAAATCAGCTGTTCTGGGTTTCGGAAGAGGTTGATGGTCATGTGGGATGTGGTGTGGAGTGTTATTATGTCGGATTGTTTGCTTGCAATAATCCTTATTGCGAGAGAGGTAAGCGCTGTTGTTTATTTCCACAGAAATGTCTTTTCCGGCCAGGCCTCCTTTAACACTAGATGCATTTCCATGATTCATTTTACGGTTCAATAAAGCCCTCATGACGAGAGTGTTAAGATACGGGCCCTATGCACTTCTGTTGCTAAGTGGCCGAGTTATCCGCACTGTGTTTCAGCTTGTAATTTAGACAAGTAGGTACCAAACATGTATATCTTATGTAATTGTGGATAGATAAATTATCCCCAGAAATAGCTGTGTTATTAATTACATTTCCTTCACACTATAATGACTACACGTTTAACACACCTATTTTAATATCGGTATGGGTACACAGATTTGTCTTTGTTTAAAAATAGCTACAGAGGCAGGTCTGTCTTGAAGGTATAAGGTATGTGGTACACTCTCCTTCGAAGCAATGTCAATGAACAGAATGATTCAACTTGGTGAAATATACTACCTTGGTAGTCGTTTGGTTGTCTGTTCCAGATTGACATTAGAGGCTCATCTGATATGGCGACTGGTTTGCAAAGACCTTTGTGTCATACATAGTACCAGCATCGAAGCGTATTGCTGGTCAAAGGAGTCCTCTATAGAGCAATTCCGGAGATCGGCTATAAGCTTTAATACTAGGAAGGCTCGGGCTGTGCACTGTGGTGTCTAAAACCATCTACTAAAGACTTGGAGTTTTCTCTGACGAGGGAGAAGGTTGGCGACTATCGACTTTGCAGAGACCCTTTGTCAATCGACTATAAGTCTTAATTCGGGGCGACGACTAAACCCATATTTGATCCAAGTTGAATATGACTTCTAATATTTAGAAATGCTGATGGGAAGAGTCTGGTATAGGTAAAGGTTTTACAAAGGTAAAATATCCTACCCTTCCTTCTGACTCTCCTGACACAGTCTGATATTTTTATCATAAGAGAAACGGCTGGTTTCATTGTTATATCAACTATCATCATCACCCAACCATGTTGTGTTAATACATTGCTATGGTCTGGTATTACTTAAGTGTCATTTCTCAGTTGTGGTTCTCTTATGAGATGGATGATCTGTCTATATACCTAATAAAATAGCTGAAACAGACACTACCAGTATTTTCATACTGCATTTACAAGCGACCATTATGGCAGAATATATTTATTTGGTTATTAGCCCTTTATATTGACATAACTTGGTGGCTAGATATTAACATGAGGATATGGCTGAGTCCATCCCCTGTTTTACTTATTCAACTCAGCTG
This sequence comes from Apotomis capreana, assembly GCA_947623375.1. Taxonomy (NCBI): domain Eukaryota; kingdom Metazoa; phylum Arthropoda; class Insecta; order Lepidoptera; family Tortricidae; genus Apotomis; species Apotomis capreana. The sequence goes on along the minus strand of OX392522.1, from coordinate 15,503,256 downwards.
TCAGGTTGTGTAATTCACTGCTTGGTCTTGTGCTACTTTTAGTGTCATGTATCAGTTGCATGTCTCCTGGGACAGATTATCTATCTATATATTTAATAACTGAAAGAGACACTAGCAATATTTTATATTGCATCAACATATGACCATTTAGCAGAATATATTTATTTTGGTTTATTAACCATTAAATTGACATAGCTTGGTGATGAGAAATCTCTATCAATAACTTATGATGGAATTAGCCGTTTTATTATAGCGTTCCAAATATGTGTCTTCCCTTTATCCTGTCAAGGACGGATTAATTGTTGGTCGAATCTGATATCCGGACAGCGGGGTGGGGCTGTCCTTTCCTAAACAAAAAACCCCTTTAGTTATATATTTATGTATTATATCAAACACTAAACAGCCATACACTATCCACATTCCTACTGGGTCATTTGGAAAAATGTTAGAACAGAGACATTGCATCATATAAATAAATATTTCAACCTTTATTTATTGTTTGTTTATTAATTAAATAACTAACACTACTTCTCGTCCAAGATGTATATTTAGATTCATTAACCTTCATTATTGCTTCTGCGAATAATTATTAAATAATATTGACTTGTCCTAAATAAACTGCTAATGTCGTCTGATTTGTATCCTTACCGCAGAGAATCTGGTTACTATAACACACAACTGGATCCTATAACCCACTAGACATGATCACAATCTATTATTAATTAAGGCCAAAACATATAGTCAAATTGCTATATCAAATACTGAATTCTGGTATTGAGTCCGGTAAGGTGACTGACCCTTGCTCCTTTAGCTCCTTCCAGTTGAAGTCTTTACAATTGATGCCAAGGCCGTTCCCAGGATCTATCTATATACCTATTTGATGCCAAATTGGCACAATTGGTTCTGTGAATGGAACTGTGGTTTCAAAAGGGTTACATTTCAGACGATTGAGATTTTATTATATTATAGGACATTAGTTATTTAAAATAAGTCATGAACACATTTATTAAAGAAGTGGGTAGAAGCTACACGAGTGCTATAGCTCCCCAAATAATTTATTATTTATCGCGATAAAATGTCTCACGCAAGCCTAGACGCGATTGAAAAAGTGATCTTAAAGTGTTTAGCACCCATTAATAAACAAATCGCGTCATTAACGCTTTCATTAAAGAAAATAGAAGACAAATTGCTGAAGCAAGGATTCATGCACAATGACAGCGAAATAATAATGGACGCGCCAAGTACCGAAGCAATCCCAAAAATAGCAGGAAGTAAAAAAGCATCACAACCCGCCGAATTGCAAGGTACGTCCTCATCTGACTCAGGTACCACACGTAGCCAGAGAGCAAAAGCAAGAGATGTGCGGAGCACGCGAAGTAACAGCTGCACCAAAACTACTAAAACTACACCCGTATCACACAAAGCTACAGAAAAACCACCGCGGAAGTCATTGTCAGCTAAGACGGATACGCAACCTAAGATCGACAATCCTGCCGCAACAGCCTCGGCGACACCAGAAAGTCTCGTAACCATCACACCCATAAATATCTCCACACCTATTACTACTTTAGATACCACCGGCACATCGCCGTCTAACGACGACTACTCTAAATGGAACACCGCACAGTCACGAAAACAGCGCCGCCGCACAGCCCGAGCGGTAATCCGTGGTTCGGGTCCTGCTAACGATTGCCTTCAAACGGTAGAACGAACAAAAAAAATTCACGCTTGTTTCTTTAAACCGGAGACTTCCCCGGAGTCACTGACGAAGTACATGCATTACATAAATCCATCTCACAAATATATCGTCGAAAAGCTGACACTTAAACACAACTACTATGCGTCGTTTGGGATAGTACTTCCAGACAGTGCATACGAATTTTTCATGCGTCCTGACAACTGGCCGCCGGGAACAGAAGTAAGCGAGTGGTTTCGTCGCAGCGGCGGGCGAGCGATGTGCTCGCCAAACCGGTCCGAGCGTAGTATCCCTTCCGATGGACGGCCCCCGCGTCCCCACCGCCGGAGTGCGTCAGCTGACGACGCCGCGGACAACTGATAACGACAACTGTTGTTACAATGCACCACTCATAATTTGTCATCAAAACATTCAATCACTCAACTCAAAAACAAGAAAACTCGAAATATTATTAAAAAATGAACTAAGCTGCGATATACTTGCGCTAACCGAACACTGGTTGGCAAAACAGCAATTAGAATGTGTTCATATAAATAATTATGTATTAGTTTCTCAATACTGTAGAAGTCCCCGTTTACATGGTGGATCTTGTTTATACATTAAAAACTCTATTAAAGCAGTAGAATGTCCCGAGCTTTGTAAATTATCAGTAGAACGATTTTGCGAAATATCAGCTATTGAGTTGTTAGACTACAAATTAGTTGTGATATGTATATACCGTAGTAATTTAATAAAATCAACTGACTTCATTGACATGTTGGATAAGCTGCTAGCCAAGGTAAATGAACTGCGTGTTGATTGCGTTATTGTCGGAGACACCAACATCGATTGTTTACTCAGTAATTTGGACCATAAAATATTGCAAGACACTTTAACGAGTAATAACTTTACGAACGAAATCGAGTTCCCTACTAGAGTAACCCGGTTGACCTCCACCTGTCTCGACCATTTATATACCAACCTGCCCTCAGACTCCATAGCAACGTCAGTGGTGGTGTCAAACGTCAGCGACCATTACGGGATCCGTGCAGAGATCACTTGCGAGCCACAAACTCCACTTCTGCCGATAGTCCGACGCAGTCGTAATATAACATGCGCCTCGCGAAGTTCCTTTGTCCAAGCGATGGAAAGCGTTGACTGGTCCGATATCTTCAACCGTAAAACCACGACAGGTGACAGAGCCAAAGCTGTTGTAGATATCCTAACCAACAAGATAGAAATATGTTTTCCATTCAAAAGTATAAGCACAGCATATAGAAAACAATCGTGGATAAACGATGAAATTATAAATCTAAAATATTTACTGTTTGATTTAATAGACCTCAATAAAAAATTCCCAGCATGTCCCGGGATCGTGAGTCGCGTTAATGACTTAAACAACAAATACAACGAACTGACCCGAAACACAAGGACGCGTCATTATACAAAATTAATAAACGACAGCAAAAACACAACGAAAACTATGTGGCAGATAGTAAACACGGAGTGTGGGAAAAAATCCAAAGCAGCAATCGAGTTCACCGACGTAATTAAAAAAAAGGATGGCTCTAGTTATACCTCAAAAAAGCAACTCGTTAACACCCTGAACTTGCAGTTTGTGTCAGCGGCAGCGCAGTGCGGAGCTCCCCGCGCCGACGTGTCCGGCGCGCTCGCCGCGCTGGCCGGCGCACGGCCCCCCAATGATCGCTCGCTGTTTCTGACCCGCTTCACCCCTTACGAGATTCTACAAATAATATCGCGACGAGTTGCTATAAAAAATACCAAGGACCTTTATGGAATCTCCACCGAGATACTAAATCTGGTCGCGGGAAACCTGTCTGCACCACTAGCAGTACTCTTTAATGAATTACTTCGCTTTGGAAAATACCCTCGAGTCTTTAAGGAAATTAAAGTTTGTCCTATATTTAAAGGAAAGGGTAACAAGAGCGATCCAAACTATTACAGACCCATAAGTATAATACCAGCAGTAGCAAAGGTCCTTGAAAATGGTATAACAACGCGGATAACCAACTTCCTTAATGCGTCCGGTGAACTATCGACAAGGCAGTACGCGTATCGCGCGGGAAGATCCACCACCATGCTAGCTCGCGAGATTGTACGTCGCATTTTAATAGCACGCGAATCAAAGAGAGAGGTCGCTGTACTTTTCTGTGACCTCTCCAAGGCCTTTGACGTAGTAGACCATCCAGTGCTGACAAAAAAGCTTCACCATTACGGCATACGCGGACCCGCCCTCATGCTAATGACCGACTTCTTAAGCGACAGATCACAATACGTTGTAGGCCAGGGAGGAAACCTAAAGTCGGAAGGCCTCTCGAGCGATATGGGTGTTCCCCAAGGATCATCCCTGTCCAACCTCGCTTTCTCCCTCCTTTTAAATGACCTACCAGATGTCGTAAGCGCGGGTGAAGTTTTCATGTACGCCGACGACGTTGCTGCAATTGTTACAGCGGATGATCAAACTGAATTGCAATCCGAACTGAACACCACCGCAGGACAACTATTCAAGTGGTGTCATAAGAATGGGTTGTTGTTGAACCTTACAAAAACCCAGTTCATACAGTTCGACCTATCAGGGAGACAACGTCGTCCGCTGCACGTACACCACAATGGCACCACCATCAACCAGGTAACTTCAACCACTTTCCTGGGCTTTCAGCTGGATCAAACCTTAACTTGGGAGTCGCAAATTAGTATAGTTTGCGCCAAGCTCAGCAAGGCGTGTTTTGCACTGACGAGGTTGAATCAAACACTGCAACGCGAAGCGGTTCGCTCGTGCTACTTCGCAAGCGTTCAAGCGCTGGTTCAATACGGGTTAGAACTGTGGGGCCGTGCCGCCGATTGGCAGCGCGTGTTTCGTCTCCAAAAACGCGCCGTGCGCATCCTGGCTGGTGCCAGTTTCGACGACAGCGCCAAACCACACTTCATAGCCAATAGGATCCTTACACTCCCTGCACTACTCATACTACAGGTTGCTATATATGTACGAGAGAATCTCGCGCTATATCGTAGACGAGGTGAAGGCTCCACCCGGAGCTCTCGAAATGGGGACAAGCTCGCGATAATTCCACACAAATTGGCCAAAACTGGAAAAACAATCCATGTGATGGGTCCCATAGTATACAATAGGTTACCCAAACCAATAATTGAAGCCTGCAGCTTATCCAGCTTTAAATATAAATTGAAGATGTGGCTCATTGAGCAGTGTTTTTACACATTTAAAGAATTCACAGATATTAAATTAACATAAATATTGGAATGTAAAGTACACAAAATTAAATAATGTTTCATAATTAAATATATGTATATAATAATAATCTAATATACTTATAGCGAATAAGTGACTTGTAATTAACCTACTCAATTACCAATAAATGATGTCTATGTCTATGTCTATGTCTATTCCACATATTACATTTGCACACACTCATAACAAAAAAAACAAATACAACACCATATTTGACTTTCAAAATCCATGCTTGTATAATGTATATTATTGTCAGGAATAAATTATTCTATATCACGATTGTCTTTCACTCCCATCCAATGTGGCAAAATAGGGCTTTGCAGGTACCTAAAAACAAGAAATGAAAGGTTAATATAGCCATAAACCAGTTAAAGAAGAAAGAAGAAAAACATTTGAAAAAAGCAATCATGCTACCTCAACCAATTTCGCCGAGCATGAAGATGCATTGCGTATTACTGCGTCCTGCGGCAGTCTTGTGGTCTTCATGTCTGCGGGGCGTAGGCAAGTTGTTCGCGGCCGCGGCGGTGAGAACTGAGAAGCCTCCAAATAGTCGTCAAACGAACAAAGGAATAAAATGCTTCAATTGCTGCTGTTTTGAATAATAGACGTGTTTCACTGAGTTTATTGTTCTTCAATTCTGTAATTATGGTTTTCTGGGCTGGAATTGACATTTTCTTATTATTTTCCATAATTTTGTTCAAATGAATTTCACGTTTAGGTAAATATTTAAGGTTATATTATATTGGCGTCTGTCAAATGGTAGACTAGGGTGATTTTGGGGGTTGCCACAAGAATAGTTATATAGTCCCAACAAGTTAGATTTGTTTTTAGGTCCGTTACAAACTATTTACTGTATAGTTACTAAAGGGATCTTATCAGGATGAAATAAAATAAGTATGGTTGGTAGATAGATACGGTGCATGATAATCACTGCGCATGTAGTTTAAGCCCCGCAATATCCTACGTTGATTTTTAATGTTTACTTGGATAATTCTTCTGATCTATAAATTTCTTGCATATATATCTATCGTAATCACATGGTAGTTAGGTTACTGTACATAGGGAATATATAATATTGTATATTATATAACGTGCATTAAAAATTATCGACATTAATTACGGATCACTATAATTAGTCCACACTTATTTCCATGATACTTATTTGATTTATCTCGCTACTTGCGGTATTTTATGCTTCTATATATGTAAATTATTATTTTATTAATTTTAAATTTTAATTAATTTACTTGATATTTTACTTCATAATTTGCTGGATTTTATGCCAGCCTGGCAACATTAGGACAAAGTCGCGTTCGAATACCATGCCAGTTCACCGTAATATTTTGGAAATGTTTTAGTTTCTGTATAATCTATTTTTGTAAACTATATTTGTGATTGTAAACTGGTAGTTTTCCATTACAATAAATAAATAAGGTGCGGTTGCGCTGTAAGCAGTGTCAATCAGGCAATAAAATAATAAATGTCAAACAGGGATAATGCTGAAGGATGAAAGAGTGTGTACGGGGCGCCTCGGATTACTTAGTGAAAAGGTTATGAGTTTCTGGACGAAATGTCAAGTGAGTGTCAAATGATAATATGGAATGCAGGTAATTTTGTTTAAATACAAGTCGGTATTCATGTAAATATGGCTATTAAATTGTGTTTACATTACGTGAAATAAATAAGTGTAGTGTTCTGTGGTGCATTATGTACTATGAATGTTATATATCACGTGAACTGTGTATTTTAGGTGACTTTGTACCAAGTTCGGGTAAGTTGTGTTCTGAGAGGAACTACTTTTAAAGTTGTGAATATTAGACGTCGAGAAAGGTGATTTAGCCCAGCTATGCGAAATGTTGTACATATCTTATATCTGATATTTATTATTGCTAAGCTTGCTCTGCCTAAATTCTGTTTACACCCTTAGAGTTCTTATGAAAAATGAAGTTTTGTTTTAGGTATTATAATATTCGTAATATTTATTTTAGTTGTGAAGAACCTTGTCCCCTTTTAACTTTAGGTCTTATTAAGTAATTGTTATACGTATAGATTAAGTATTAGTTGTATGTGCATATATTTGAATGAAAAAAAAAAATAGTTATTTTTTTTATAATCATGAATATCATATATCAGAAGGTAGGACTTATTAATTATTGTTAAGTCTTACTGGTCTTGGTGAAAAGAGGTTTTGGGTAGCTTCCAGTTGAAATTATGTCTAATATTGGATATATCATCTGTCAGTTAGCGGTTGTAAATGATGGTGAATAAATACATTGAAAATAATTAGGAATAACCATGAAATCAATAATTATTTTAATAGTCGGCTGTGGAGGTTGTCCGGTTGTGTTTATTTATGTATTCTATTTTAATTTATATAAGATAGATTGGCATCTTATTTTTATTTTACCTTTAGGACATATTTATTATTCTAAAGCCTTTCTGAATAGTCATTAACTGTGCTGCTTTTCAGCATAGGCCTCCCTAAGGTTTTGCAAGTCACCTTGTTTGTTTTGCTGTACCTAGGACACAATTCCATCACATCTTTAGCTCATTTTCCCTATTAGTTCTTTAAGATGGCTTGTCCAGTCCTATTTTAGCTTTGATACATTTTATTATGTTGGTAACTTGTATTCTTATCGCATTATTTTGTGCAAGTGAAAACTTGTCTTGTAACTTAATAGCTAGAATACTTCTCTTCATACTGTGTTTATACGTTGTAGAGCTTTGTTATTTGTAAATCATATTCGGTAGAATGTTAGTATCAAATTCTTTCTTTTAGCGTCCAATTGAATTCCATTCCAAATGATAATCATCCTGATATTAATTTCTTTGTTGGTGATATTATTTGTCCAAGATATGTATATTCCTCCGCATCTTCTGCTAAACTGTTGTAATCGGGTTTATATGGTCTGTCAGTACTTTTGTTTTCCTTTATTCTTAGTAAGCCGACCTTTTGCTTCTGAAGACTAGTTGTTTGATCATTTTTATAATTTAATTTTGTTATTTATTTAATCATGTATAATTTACTATAGCTTGTATTCACAAGTAGGAGCATAGCAGTGCTTCTTCTGTAGACCGGGATGTCAACTCCATGTCTCGGTGCTGTGTGTTGATAATAATAACAAGTGATTTTAATGAGTGTTAGTTAAAGTGGATGTGTGGTGAAGTGATTCAGATGTTTTAGTGAATTGAAGAGTCAGTTATGGTTGTAATTTACATAAATAATACAATATTCAGTGAAAACAATTATGATATTAGTGTTTAGTTTAAAGGAATTCTTTTGTTAAGTGATTCAAGGAAAGATGAAGCGTATCAAGTAATGCCGGAAAGTTTATATAGGCAAGTCCATGGGGCAGCACATCCAAGGAACAGAACTAGTCTCCATTGATGAATCATGTTAGGGTTAAGAAACATTACATTTCACATAAATAATAAATCCCATTTTAATTTTATTTCCATGTGTTTCATTATATTTGTAGTTTAATATAACAGTTGTAGGATGCTTATTTGGTAGGGAAAATGCGTGGGTGGGGTCGTGAACGCCTCTTAGTATTCTATATATTTTTATTTTGTTGATACTAGGTGTGTATGTATATAGACTCTTTATCATGTGCGAAAGCAGGTTATAAGTTATAAATGTGGTGGGGTAGGATTAAAAGAGTATAATTTTCTCTTAAAGTGCATTGATCAATCTATGATGCATGTATATGTATATATTTAGGTCACTTTGTGGTAGGAAGGCTTGTGTTTTTTTTTTCTCTTTTTATTTGTTTATTTATTATTCTTCTGCTCTTAGTTGTAGTATTTTGGTTATCTTTATTTTCTTCTCCTTTGTTTGCTCTGGGTTCCCTTTCTTTTTTCTAGAACTTAATTCTGATAAACGCCATTAAGTTCTGCGGGGCGGATGTAACGGAACTATGCTCCAGTGAGTTTTAGCCAATGGTTTTATGACGTGAAGCGCCATCTAGTGTTTTATTGGGAGTCTATTGTAAAGGGACAGCGTCTACGCTGCCTGACCTTACAACGCCATCTCGTAATTCATTGATGAATTAAATATTGATAGGGTTGCTGGAGCGTGGATTAAGTTTAAATCTTTCACACTAGCGGGCGTTGTGATAGACAAGCATAAAACAAGGATGTGTTTATTAAATATTTTAATATAATTTAAAGGCCGCATGCTGTATTGATCTCAATGCTTGTAATTGTGCTGGAAAGCTCAGTTGTTGTTAATTATATGATATGCGTTGGTGTTTCTAGGAGGTTTGTTGATGTGGTCTTGTCGAGTGTAATAGAAATGTCAGTGACGTTTTGGGAGAAATTGCGTTTAAGTCACGTTCTTATTATCTTACAGGCATTGGGAACTTTTAAAACGTACCGAATTTTAAAGACAGCTATGTTGGGATTAATAATTAATCTATAATAATAAAGATACATTTTAATTTGGTTTAATTTGCCGCCAATATCAGTGGCTACAGTAGCGACCAACGGCGAGTAGCGGAACTAAAGTATATCTACCTATAAGCCTATAGATATCTTTTATTTGTGTGAGTTGTATATAATACCAACCAATGAGGAACTGGGAATTCATGGAAACATAAAACACATGGACACAAATTGAGTTCCGCTATCCGACGCGGTGGCGCTTATGGAGATTTTGGATTGATTTTGATCGAGAAGGTTCGAGATGGGGGCTCGGGGAAGAAAAACGATGGAGATGGAAGGAAGTGCGGAAGGACTGGTGTTCTTGGGGCTGGATCGAGAGGTGTAAGAAAAAACTCTGACGGATAAGTATCGAAAATCAGCTGTTCTGGGTTTCGGAAGAGGTTGATGGTCATGTGGGATGTGGTGTGGAGTGTTATTATGTCGGATTGTTTGCTTGCAATAATCCTTATTGCGAGAGAGGTAAGCGCTGTTGTTTATTTCCACAGAAATGTCTTTTCCGGCCAGGCCTCCTTTAACACTAGATGCATTTCCATGATTCATTTTACGGTTCAATAAAGCCCTCATGACGAGAGTGTTAAGATACGGGCCCTATGCACTTCTGTTGCTAAGTGGCCGAGTTATCCGCACTGTGTTTCAGCTTGTAATTTAGACAAGTAGGTACCAAACATGTATATCTTATGTAATTGTGGATAGATAAATTATCCCCAGAAATAGCTGTGTTATTAATTACATTTCCTTCACACTATAATGACTACACGTTTAACACACCTATTTTAATATCGGTATGGGTACACAGATTTGTCTTTGTTTAAAAATAGCTACAGAGGCAGGTCTGTCTTGAAGGTATAAGGTATGTGGTACACTCTCCTTCGAAGCAATGTCAATGAACAGAATGATTCAACTTGGTGAAATATACTACCTTGGTAGTCGTTTGGTTGTCTGTTCCAGATTGACATTAGAGGCTCATCTGATATGGCGACTGGTTTGCAAAGACCTTTGTGTCATACATAGTACCAGCATCGAAGCGTATTGCTGGTCAAAGGAGTCCTCTATAGAGCAATTCCGGAGATCGGCTATAAGCTTTAATACTAGGAAGGCTCGGGCTGTGCACTGTGGTGTCTAAAACCATCTACTAAAGACTTGGAGTTTTCTCTGACGAGGGAGAAGGTTGGCGACTATCGACTTTGCAGAGACCCTTTGTCAATCGACTATAAGTCTTAATTCGGGGCGACGACTAAACCCATATTTGATCCAAGTTGAATATGACTTCTAATATTTAGAAATGCTGATGGGAAGAGTCTGGTATAGGTAAAGGTTTTACAAAGGTAAAATATCCTACCCTTCCTTCTGACTCTCCTGACACAGTCTGATATTTTTATCATAAGAGAAACGGCTGGTTTCATTGTTATATCAACTATCATCATCACCCAACCATGTTGTGTTAATACATTGCTATGGTCTGGTATTACTTAAGTGTCATTTCTCAGTTGTGGTTCTCTTATGAGATGGATGATCTGTCTATATACCTAATAAAATAGCTGAAACAGACACTACCAGTATTTTCATACTGCATTTACAAGCGACCATTATGGCAGAATATATTTATTTGGTTATTAGCCCTTTATATTGACATAACTTGGTGGCTAGATATTAACATGAGGATATGGCTGAGTCCATCCCCTGTTTTACTTATTCAACTCAGCTGTCAGGTTGTGTAATTCACTGCTTGGTCTTGTGCTACTTTTAGTGTCATGTATCAGTTGCATGTCTCCTGGGACAGATTATCTATCTATATATTTAATAACTGAAAGAGACACTAGCAATATTTTATATTGCATCAACATATGACCATTTAGCAGAATATATTTATTTTGGTTTATTAACCATTAAATTGACATAGCTTGGTGATGAGAAATCTCTATCAATAACTTATGATGGAATTAGCCGTTTTATTATAGCGTTCCAAATATGTGTCTTCCCTTTATCCTGTCAAGGACGGATTAATTGTTGGTCGAATCTGATATCCGGACAGCGGGGTGGGGCTGTCCTTTCCTAAACAAAAAACCCCTTTAGTTATATATTTATGTATTATATCAAACACTAAACAGCCATACACTATCCACATTCCTACTGGGTCATTTGGAAAAATGTTAGAACAGAGACATTGCATCATATAAATAAATATTTCAACCTTTATTTATTGTTTGTTTATTAATTAAATAACTAACACTACTTCTCGTCCAAGATGTATATTTAGATTCATTAACCTTCATTATTGCTTCTGCGAATAATTATTAAATAATATTGACTTGTCCTAAATAAACTGCTAATGTCGTCTGATTTGTATCCTTACCGCAGAGAATCTGGTTACTATAACACACAACTGGATCCTATAACCCACTAGACATGATCACAATCTATTATTAATTAAGGCCAAAACATATAGTCAAATTGCTATATCAAATACTGAATTCTGGTATTGAGTCCGGTAAGGTGACTGACCCTTGCTCCTTTAGCTCCTTCCAGTCCAAGTCTTTACATTTCTCATGTAGGTATACTATGATACACTTATGTTCGTCAATGTACATCAAATAAATACTTGAAAATTAATTAGTGTTCATTACATTATTAATATTACATTGTTTCCAAATATCTTTATCTGTTATGTAATCTGACACTCTATAGTACAGTGTGTAGTAGTAGTAGTAGTGTAGTAGTAGTAGTGTAGATCTGTTGTTTCGCAACATTCTGTATAATGGGATGTGTTCTGAGGAATTGTTTGATATTTTGGCCGGCAACGACGATAATCGCTTTCCATCAGGCAAACCGTTTGCTCGTTTGCCCCCTATGACGTAAACAAAAGACATAATGACCACGGCTGCTTTCTACCATCGCACTGCTCGCCATCGGCAAGGTGTTAATCCTCACACACTGGAGCCTAAATGGTCGAGAACTGTGCGGTACTAGAGGAATTTCCTACCGCGAAAGCTCCGCATGTGGAATGAGCTTCCTGCCGAGGTTTTCCCCGGGGGTTCCAGTATGCGGTTCTTCAAGAGGGGAGATAGGTTCTTAAAAAGTCAGCAACGCGCATGAGATGCTCCTGGCGTCGCCGCCAGCGTCCATAGGCGGGGGTGCTTAACATCACGCGTGCCGTAAGCTTGTTTGCCACCGTCGTAGAATAAAAAAAAGTCCGAATAAGGACATCTCAGAATAACCCGTAATGCGGGGCACAACACCTAATTTACAATCGCGACCGACTCGGTAACAACGTTCAGCGGGAAGAGGAATGTGCCAAAACGCAACAGCCCGAGTTAGCGCATTATGGAAACTCGACGCCATCGCCATTTGCGCGCTACTTTATTTTGAAAGCGGCAATAAGAGTTCTTGGGAATTTAGAAGTTTCGTTCTAAATTAGCTTTATTGATGGTTAGCGAAACACTTATGTTTCTAAGCACGTTCACGCACGGCTTTGAGAGATATTCTTTTATTGATATCAGATGGCAGCGAACAAAGATTGGAAAGTCAGAGCCCCATTCAACGTTTAACATTGACTTTTGTCCGAAATCCGCTGTATTTGTGGACTGCATTAATATGCGCTGTTATAGGTATCATTTACAACTGAATTACGGACAACGGAGTTCATTTAAAGATACGCAAACCTATTCTACATAGAAAACTACCGTGAGTAGGTACATATTAAAAGACGTAAAAGGGTTTACTCACGTAAGGACTGGATCGGAGAGGGCGATTGGCTCGCAATGTTCGGTTGGCCGCTGCCACGACTGATCGGTTCTCCTGATGATGTATCGCCGTTTTGAAACCTATCGAGCGATATTCGACTTCTACGTCGTGATTAAACCTGTTTATGTATTTTAATATCAGAAAACCTCTTTGCCGTCCTACAGCCATACACTGGAAAACATTAGATTTGTTAACAGTAGCCCTAATGTTAGCTGCAAGTTACATAAATCCGAGGACTGATAAACTGAGGGCAAACCAAAGGCAGTATCCAAAATAAGTTATGAAAAAATAGCATAATTATAAACCTATTTAAGTTAGTTGCACCGCCCACAACTTATCTGCTTTGCCCGATGGTTGACTGGTAGAGAATGCCCAATGGCATTAAGTCCGCCTTTTTGTACGATTTGTTTTCATTTGTGCAATAAAGATTAAATAAATAAATAAATAATTTGGGTTTCTACTAAGCACAATTTCGTTATTTCTCAAGTAAATATAGTTAAACTAGGTGAGCAATTTTTTTTCAGCGTATTGTTGATTGACAAGTAAGTACTATAAATGTTGTGAAATTGCTTTAATGTTAAGTATTTAAAGATCGAATCGGTGTATTTGCTCACAACCTTTTAGAGAGGGATTCAGGAACTAATGCGGCTTTCACGATTGTAAATCTGGAATGTTCTGTCGCAGAGCGTTAAGCGTGTGTCCCGACCGCAGCGCCAGCTAAAACATTTAAAATGCAGCTTTATTCGAGTTAGCGTGTACTCGAAGAATACCATTACAACTACTTTGTAAATAAATTTCAGAATTTACGGGTACTTTTCTTTTATGGCTTCAAACTGCAGCCCTTTAAGCATTTTAGTTAAAACACGCCTTTAAAAAGCCTTCTTCTTTAAATGATGAGATTAAGAAGAGAAGAGTTCGATCGATACGGATTCATCATAAAAGGTAAAGCAAAATATTATAATATGTGGCTCGTTTATAACGCTCAAAGAAACACTGCTGATGATCCTGTAGTATGGATATTTAGAAGTTTCTATGAGGGACGACAGCTAAACTTTAACAGAGACCTATCCGCTTGATATCGATAATCTAGCGCGTTCTCAGATGGGTTCATGATGATCATATTTAAAGATAGGGACCACTAACTCAACTGAGAGAAGATCCAAAACCCAGCTAAGTTTCTGATGACACTTTCTTATTGAAAAGAAATCCCTGATGATTGAATGGCGACTTTTTTCTCCAAGATTAAAAACGAATCAATCTCCATGAGAATGACAATACCGTTCTCGTTAATGTTACATAGCCTAATTTAATTTACATTTCATAACTCTAGTGAAGATGATGTCATTAATCAAGATTGAAGCCGTCACTGTGACGTCAGCACAATGACGTATGTACTGGCAAGTTTGAGACTTACGATTGAAACGTTCTTAGGAACAACTTGGCTCATTATCCTTTTGAATCTTATGATGTCCTCATAAGGCGGGTATTTCTAGTGAGCCTGTATCGTAGCTTGGATTTGTTGTTTGAGGGTTGCAAGTTGATGAGTCAGCATGATTGGAGAGTTGCCGAAGACGCAAATAAGTTTGGTAATGATGGAACTGACAATGCGAAGATGACTGGCGATGGCGGGGATGGAAGTGATAGTCATCATCATTATCAGCTGACTGTTGTAGTGAACCCTCTGGTGTTGATATCTTTATCTTAACATTGAAAAACAAAGAAAGCATTGGGAATCATATTTCCTCTGACAACGTACTTTATTAAGTATTCTTAGGGCAACGTTCAGGTTAAAATATAACCCAGAATCAAAGACAGAATTATCGCCAAGATAATCTGTATTTAAATTAATTATTTACACCTCAATCTGGAATTCATTCGCTTTCCTGAGATAAAATGTACTATTTAAAATTACGACCCATAGTGAGTAACTTCTCTTAGTGTTACGTTGCAATTGCAAGTACGTAAAGTTATGCTGAAACATTAAATGTGATGCCCTTTGCGCTGTCGCGCTACCGCACATAGTCTTGTTTCAGACCATAGTGTACAAATTAAGCAATTTCGTATTGTACGTTCCGACACAAATTACACATTTCGCAGCATAACATGCTTCATAATAGCTTGCTGCGGACAAAGACGTCTCATATTTCAACAAAGCAAAACACTAGTGTCACACCATAATTACTTGCATCAAAAGGCAAAAGCTCGCGAATTGCCAAATTAACGAAACGGGAGCACACCACATATCATGCCGAAACGGAATTTCGCACGCACGAGAATGCACCAGCGACAGTCGCGTTGGTTCCACTTTATGTCTGGGGTAATAGGGTTATTTTACCCACAAGTTCTGTAAAGCTATTTGGCAACTGACGAGAGGTCGAGCGTTTCAGTTTAATTTATTGTACGAGAAATGTCTTATTTGGTATTGTTATTATAATGTCCCAACTGCACATTTTGGACTATAAATCTTAGGATTTAGACTCAAATTTCAATGAGGAAAATGGTCACAGCTTTATCATGTTTTGTGACTTTTGTTTCAAGCTGTTTTGGGTTCTGTCGCTTTGTGTGAGGGTTGTTAATGCTTGTTGTTAGACTGTGGAGTGTATTATTTATGGAGCGTTAAGCATTTTCAGGAATTTAATGGAACAAGTTGTTCCGAGGATTAATGCGGCAGTTGTATGGGAGTTGCGATTGTCCTAATTAGGATTTACACTTAGAATAAGATGTTAATGACATCAAAATTAAAGTGTCGTTGCTTCTTTTTTAACGTTCCTTTGCACGCCCAAATGTCATATTTCACATCTAACGGTAATCATAATTTTTAGGGTTGACTGGTAGAGAATGTCTAATGATAATGACATTACGAGGGTTGTTTAATAAATACACGTTTTAAAAAGCTATTCTTGTTACTGGCTGAAATTATGTATACGAACTTTTTAGGCATCCTTTATGGACTAGAAAATTAAAAAAAAAATACAGCGTTCTTTTGTTTTTTTTCTTTTAACGGCTTTTTACGACGGAGTTCGCGTTGTTATTGCAATAATGGAGAAAGAACAGTATCGTTCTGTAATTCGTTTTCTGTTTTTGGAAGGAAATTCTTGTGATGAAATAAAAGTACGCATGCAAGCTGTTGTTTACAATGATCATACTCCTTCTATGACAACCATTAGATATTGGTACAATGAATTTAAACGAGGCAGAACGTCCATCTTTGATGAAGATCGCCCAGGACGTCCTGTTGAGGTGACCACAGGTGATATGGTAAAAAAATTGAGAATATTGTATTAAGCGATCGCCGAATAAAACTTAGAGAAATTGTCGACATTGTAAATGTTTCGATTGAACGCGTGCAGCACATTTTAGAACACAAAGAAGGCATGAAGAAGGTTTCGGCGAGGTGGGTGCCGCGTTTGCTCACCGAGGAACAAAAGCTCACCCGGAAGCAAATTTCAAGGCACTGTTTAGATAAGTACGAAAGTAGTCCGGGTGAGTTCCTTCGGCGTTTTGTGACTGTTGATGAAACGTGGATACACCACTATACCCCAGAAAGTAAAGAACAGTCTAAACAGTGGATTTTGCCGGGGGAATCAGCTCCAAAGAAGGCGAAGACCGTTCCATCGGCCGGAAAGGTCATGGCGACTGTTTTTTGGGACTCGCAGGGAATCATCCATACTGATTATTTACAAAAAGGAAGAACGATAACCGGGCAATATTACGCTAATTTATTGCAAGAATTTGATACCATTTTGAAAAAAAGAGACCACATCTAAATAAGAAAAAAGTTCTCTTTCATCATGATAATGCACCAGCTCACTCCTCAAGAATCGCAGACTCCAAATTAAAGCAATTACATTATGAATTACTGCCTCATCCGCCCTATTCCCCAGACCTGGCTCCCTGTGACTTCTTCCTATTCCCAAATTTTAAAAAAATGGCTCGGTGGAAAGAAATTTTCGTCCAATGAAGAGGTCATTGCCGCCACGGAGGCCTATTTTCACGACTTTCCGAAATCTTATTTTTTAGACGGCTTATTAAAGCTAGAACACCGTTGGAACAAGTGTATAGAGTTGGAAGGTGACTATGTAGAAAAATAAATATAAACGTATACAAACCTTTGTTGTTTTTTTCTAAGCACGGGTATTTATCAAACAACCCTCGTAAATCCACCATTTGTAGGTACAGTCCGTTTCCTCTTATATAAAAAATAATTATTAAATTTATAATCCGCATTACCTATATCACCTATATCTCCAAAACCGATAAAGAAAAAGTAACGAGCACACGTAGTTCTGAGGGAATACCTTTACTCGCCCATATTGAATTTGCCATGAATATACCTCTAATAAACCGTAAACTCCTCGGGATTTTTTTAAATATTATTCATGTAGAAATAATTAGGTTAGGTTTGGTTTTTAGGGTTCCGTATCCAAAGGGTAAGCACGGGACTCTATTACTAAGCCTCCGCTGTCCGTCCGTCTGTCCGTCAGTCACCAGGCTGTATCTCATCAACTGTCACATCTAGACCACTGTAATTTTTACAGACGATGTCTTTCTGTTGCCGCTATTACAACAAATACTAAAAACATAATAAAATAAATATTTGAATGGGGCTCCCATACAGCAAACATGATTTCTAAATGCCGTTTTTAGGGTTCCGCACCCAAAGGGTAAAAACGGTACCCTATTACTGAGATTTCGCTGTCCGTCCGTCCGTCTGTCACCAGGCTGTATCTCAAGAACGGTGATAGCTAGACAGTTGAAATTTTCACAGATGATGTATTTCTATTGCCGCTATAACAACAAATCATCATCATCATTTCAGCCATAGGACGTCCACTGCTGGACACAGGCCTCCTCAATTGACTTCCACATGGGCCGGATAGAAGCGACCAGCGAGTCCCCGCAACCCTGACCAGGTCGTCCGACCACCTTGCGGGTGGCCGTCCTACGCTGCGCTTGCCGGTACGTGGTCTCCACTCGAGAACCTTTCTGCCCCAACGGCCATCGGTTCTTCGAACTATGTGCCCTGCCCATTGCCACTTCAGTTTGCTAACCCTGTTTGCTATGTCGGTGACATTAGTTCGTCTACGAATCTCATTATTTCTGATTTGATCACGTAGAGAGATCCCGAGCATAGCCCTTTCCATAGCTCGCTGAGTGACTCTGAGCTTCCTTAAGAGGCCCATAGTTAGAGACCACGTCTCGGCTCCGTAGGTCATCACCGGTAATACGCACTGGTTGAAGACTTTTGTCTTCAATCACTGAGGTATCTTGGACGAGAAGACACTTCGCAGTTTCCCGAACGCTGCCCATCCGAGTTGAATCCGTCGATTGATCTCTTTCTCGAAGTTGGACCTGCCTAATTGGATCGTCTGACCTAGATAGACGTATTCGTCGACAACTTCGAGGACCGAGTTCCCAACCAATACTGGGGTGGGTGCTACATGGACATTCGACATGACCTTCGTCTTGTCCATGTTCATCTTAAGGCCTACCTGTTGGGATACTCGGTTGAGATCATCCAGCATTATACCGAGATCCTTCAGAGTCTCCGCCATCATGACCACGATATCGTCAGCAAACCGAAGGTGCGTGATGTACTCGCCATTTATGTTGATGCCAAGTCCTTGCCATTCCAAGAGCTTGAAGGCGTCTTCCATTGTGTTGGTGAAGAGCTTCGGAGATATTACATCTCCTTGTCTCACACCTCTCTGCAATGGAATTGCCTCCGTACACTGGTCTTGTACTCGGACTGACATAGTGGCGTTGTTGTACATACTCCTGAGCACCTCGACATACCGATGGTCAATTCGGCATCGCAACAACAAATACTAAATATAAAATAAAATAAATATTTAAGGGGGGCTCCCATACAACAAACTTACAGATAATGGTACGGAACCCTTCGTGCGCGAGTCCCAATCGCACTTGGCCGATATTTTTTGTTCTACTGTCACCAGGCTGTAGTAATATTTTCACAGATTATGTATTTCTCTTGCCGCTTTAATAACAAATTCAGAAAACTGAAAAAATTAAACATTATTTAGTTGTACGCAACCCTCGGTGCGCGAGTCAGGCTCGCACTTGGTCGGTTTTTATAATAATCGTGAAGTTTCAGTTTATAGAGAAAAATGTAACTACGGCAAATAAATATTATGGCACAAGCTACATTATGGCATATGAGATTCGGGAAAACGTTGGGGAACCAGTTCAGAGAATACGTTGTCAAGGGTGCACAGTAAATGTCAAAACTAAGTTATCTTTCAAGAACTTAACAATAAAGTATTGAAAGAAGTTAAAGTTCGCGGAGACACTGAAACTACATTGAGCGGTTGCTAGTAACTGGCAGATAGCAGTCAAGATGTCTTCAGGCTGGCGGAGGACGAGTGCTATGACGACCGCTTGTCGAGGACCACAAATTGATAGACGGGGTCACGATCCTCAGCACTTGACATACTGTTATGCTATCATATTTCGTAACTTCTCAGCTTTAGCACTCCTCACCTCGTGGAGTGCTAAAGCTGAGAAGTTACGAAATATGATGAGACTGATGTAGACTATAATATACCTATGTGCCCTTTTGTTTCTACAAAAGACGAATTAAGTAGCCTCTAATAAAGTACGGCCTGCGAAGATGGCTGACAGCCATGGCCGCATAATTGTAAAAAAAATGTTACATCTATATCGATAAGCTGCACGCTTGTGTCTCAGGTTTATTTATTTATCGTATGGCTTACGTTATAGTTCTCTACTTAAATTTTTAAAGGGTTAGATTTGAGGAATGGAACTGCATCCTTCGAGAGTTTCTTGAGATCCGCCATTGTCCCCCTAAATTTGGTGATAGGGCATTCAAATTGTACTGTCTGATCTGGGCAACCACACTGGTTGGAGGTTACGCTTGTGGGAAAGAGAAGCAAACTATAGGCTCACACGATGATGTGCGATCACACCATCGAACAGGTTCTTCCTCCATAGGTCACGGTTTATGCTACTACTATAACACTCTATTCATTTACGTTGGCGAATGAGGATTGAACATATTATAATATATATGGTTTCAGGTTGACCTTTAGCGGTCACTGTGCAGTGTGCACGTAAAGTACCTTTACTATAAATACCCCGCCTGTAGACCTCTCTTAACCCTCTGTCTCCCAAGTTATCAAATTAATATTAGTCACATTTGACCACAAAGTCACTCGGCTCAATGTCAATCACATACCCCTTGTAACACACTCGCGGCAACTTAGCCAAACTTAGCTAAACTTAGCCTAAGTTAGTCTCACTTAGCTAAGCGCCCTCAATGGCTCCACGACACGCCCGATCATTGATTACGTTAAGTTTTCAGTTAATTAGGTTAAAAGGGTTCTTTCGCAGATTGAGTCGGTTTTTTTGTTCTTTTTGTACTTTTTGTTGCGAATTAGTCTCGAGGGACGCGGGCCGCGAAACGGGCTTTGTTCTCGTGTTGCCTATTGTTTGGTCAAATTATCTATGTCGGTTTAATAGGCCTTAAGATAACTTAGTTATGTTTTAAGTCGGTGAAACATAACTAAGAGTAGGTTTTTAAATATTTGTATAGAATCTTTTTATCGATTCTATATTTTTTATGTGGTAATACCACATTTTTATTTTTTTATAAACAATGACACAAAGGTAAATTAAGAAAGAAAAATATAAAAAAAGTAGGTTTTTAAGTCGATAACTATGTGTTTTTAATGCTCTTACCTCAGAATTTCGTCATTTATGAACCGATTTGAAAATTAAAGTCAGAATCACGTATCGTGGTAAAGGCTAGTTTCCCGAAGACAACTACTACGCGGTGGGACTTGCATTAAACGCATGAATACATGAAAAAATACGCAAATAAGTCTATCGAGTTAGCATTCATTGACTGGCACGTTATTGTATCGCAGATTAGCAAAGCCATTTATTGTTTTCATTGATATGGATTCTCGCAAAAAGTGACGCTTGATTCAATATGTTTTTTTACAAATACAATAAGGGCAGATAACAGACGGTTTTACTGCTAAAGAGCGATCTCGTACAGACAACCTTTGGGTAGTGAATCGGTATAGCCTCCCTCTTTTTACACTTCATTGTCGGTCGCGTGCAGCTCGCGCGGCGCCGCGGGCTGCGAATAAATCTCAATTAGAGCCCCCATTACTCACTATTACCGGCTTCGATCCCGGCTTGGACACCGGGGCCTGCTGAGACGTTTTGCAACAAATTCGTCTACAAAAACATTACAAACTTATAATGAACTATCGCGACACAAAAAAAAATTAGAATGTGCAGGCATCTTTACCGCATAAATTTCTACTGGCATCGTGCAACTGAGATTTTTCCTGAAACAATCACCCTTCCGCATAGAAAACTTATATTCGATAGATAATGTATATATACTTATCACTTTAATTATTGATAGATCATCATAATATCAGCTGAAACATGTCCACTGGTGTACAAAAACAAAGTTCTCCACAACGATCGGTCGTGCGCCACCTTCATCCAACAGCTTTCCGCGATCCTAATCAGGCCGTCGATTCACCTTGTTGGGGTCCTACCACTCAAGAACCTTTCTGTTGCAACGGCCATCGGTTTTACGAGCAAAGTGAGCCGCCGATTGCCACCTAAGTTTGGAAAATGTCCGAGCTGTATCCACATTGATTTTCCTACGTCTTGTTCTACAAATGTTCTATCTTAAAGTGGTTAACGGTTAATCAAACGAAAAATGCCTTTCTAACTAGGTATGGCGTAAACTTCATTAAACGATAAACTAGTATAACCCAAAAATAACTTTACTATCTTAACTTGACCCCTAAGAGATCTTAACTATAGAATACCTGACTCACTTTGCATGGTTTGACAGTTCATTTGCTTAGAAGAGTTAGCGTGGTCTGACTATAAAAGCAATGATAACCCCAACATTCGGGTTTAAGTCAGGACACCCATGAGGCGGGGCACGGTTAGCTCCAAGGACCGATGGCCGTTGGGGCAGAAAGGTTCTCGAGTGGAGACCACGTACCTACTGGCAAGCGCAGTGTAGGACGACCACCCGCAAGGTGGTCGGACGACCTGGTTAGAGTTGCGGGGACTCGCTGGATGCGGGTCGCTGCTATCCGGCCCATGTGGAAATCTATTGAGGAGGCCTGTGTCCAGCAGTGGCTGAAATGATGATGATGATGATGACCCATGATGCTGGCTACATTACCCGGCTGAATAGCCATGCTAATCCTTTGGCCGAAGAATGAGCCAGCTCTGTGGTCCGAAGAACACTTTCTTACCTACAAAACCTTATTTCAAATCCGACGGGGAACATTAATTTGAAACATGGTGAGAACAGATTTGTCGGACACTCGCGGGCTGCAGAAATATCGAAAGAGCGTTTAGCGATCCGCGATAACACGGCAATACATCACAGGCGAGATTGATGCCATCGAGCCGTCGCCGATAGCTCGCCGTGATTTATGTCCGTGGTAACGCTGTTCGTGTCATCCCTTATGAGTTTTCTTTAGAGTTCCAAAAATCTTCACAAGTATAGGCAAGAGCGGCTCACTTAAAACTGCAAGCCGAGCTATTAGTTTATGCTCCGTCGCGAGTCATGATCGCAAATAATAAACTTTATTCTCAGATTGTTTTCAGGAGGCTTAGTACCCTTCTTTTAATATCGTTCTATATTGTCGTATTTAATTGTTTTTCCGCTGCATCAGACCATCGGTTCCAACGGTCATCGGTTCTAAAAGTCGTCAAAACGTGCTTTATCAAATCGATACCTCCTACGTATACTGATACAACTGACATTTTTACGATTTTCGTTTTTTTGCATATTTAGGATCAAAATACTTATATCTACATGTTATAAAATTTTCATGACAAAATTACTGCTAGTTTTCGAAATAAAGTGACGTATACTGATACAACTAACACCGTTTTTTAATTTAGAACATCGTATACTGAGATAAGTCGCTTGTACCACTATACGCAGTACACCTATCGGGGAAGGGCGGGTCGGGCGTGGCACAAGTGGCAGTTACCTCAGTATGCTTGCTCGTCGTCGTTGCGGACGTAAGATGTCCCACTATGCGCGACGGACAGTCGATGCGGCCTACGTCTTTTCTACCTACTACGTATCAAATTAGGCTTACTTTTGGTTATGATACAGTTTTCTCCAATCAGTACCGATGGTTGTTTGGAGTACAATAATAGCTATATGTCGCCATTACCTACGGATAAACTAGAGTCACCACTAGCGCTCACATCCGTCTGAGTTTCCCCGGATTTGTCCTAGTTTGAGGCCGTCCGGGGACCGTCCGGGGGCCGTCCGGGGGAAAAAAAGCAATTATTTTTTTAATTTTATTATTTTCGGGGTAAATGCAAGTTACGCCAAATGTCCCGGTTTTTAAGTCTTTGTCCATGTTTGGCGAATTTAGAGATGGCAGCTGCTTAGTTGGCACGACAGGCAATCGTAAAATAAAATGGCAAAAAAGATGTCGGTAACTTACGTGTAATTTAAATAATATGTGGATCAACGAACAAAGAAAGTAAAAATCTAATCATGAGTTTAAATAAAATAAAAATACGGGAAAAACAAGCCAAGAAAACAAATAATAAACATGTAAGACAAAAATTACGTAAAATTTTAGTGAACGGATTTTTTTAAATAATAAATAAATATTAAGGGACCATCTTACACAAATCGACCCAGTTTCCCAAGCAAAGTAAAGCTTGTACCTACTATGGGTACTAGACGACGATATATACATAATTTATAAAGTACATGTAGAGATAACATCCATCACCAGGAATAAATATTCAAGTTCGTAACACACAATTTTGCTGGCGGAAGTTTGAATTTCATTGAAATATATAATTTGTACAAGGAGTGGTTTAATTCTACCAAATACGAAGCGCAAGCTTAGTCTGTTCGACAATACCGTGATATTTTCAGTCAAAATATTAAATTGACGCTTGTCACATTTACGAGAATTTGAAAACACCTACTGAAAAACAAACAACCAAATACATTGGCACATGGAGGAAAGAGACTTGAAATAAATAGGAAAAAAAAAACTCAAACTTAATAAAAAAATGCGACTGCTGTATTCGACCTTCAAAAACCTTGTCATCTCCTCACGGTAATATTAAGCGTGTTTTATTACAAAAAAAAACTTAAAACTGTATAATTTCACAGCATTTGGTTTGGGAATGCTACTTGTTAGGTACTGTTGACATGACTAAATGACAAATTATTTGACTTAATTAAATTAATACTTCAAGATGATGTAGATGAATTCAGGTTTTGGTCTGACAATTATTGTGATGGACAAAATAGGAACTGGAATCTACTATATATAAATGTTAAAACAGTAATAATGTTGATAATACCGCTGTAACAAAGACAAAAAACACCATTCCCTAAATGCGGGCTGTGATTTTAATTACCTTTTAAATAAACGTAATTTTAGTGTAAATTTCCTTTATTTATTGTCTTTCAAAAGTAATTTGCTTAAATATCCTAAATACCAACTTCTGAACTTACTATATTGGATATAACATACAAAATAACCTTAACAGTATACTGGTACATAACGGATTCATTCAGGCGTATACTGGTACAAGTGACAAATCAGATGAAACTAACCGATCAGATCCATCCAAACACGAGCTTTAAGTTTGTTTATATATCTAATAAATGGTACATGTCGCATAATAGGCATAATAATAATATAATTATCCATATTCATCTAATCATAGTTTACGATGTATACTGGATCAAGTGGTAGTTGTCTCAGTATACCCGAAAACTAGAACTCTTAAATTTCACGTATACTGGTATAACTACCTTTTTTACTAAAAGTACAATTAATTTTGAAATAGTAAATATGTAGATTTAAGGAAAATATATTCATTAAAATTATTTGAAAATTTCATTACATTATTTCAACGTATGAGTTAGTGATGGCACTTTATACCTTTGAACAGCCCTCCTGTAAAATCGTGATTTTGCACTTGTATCAGTATACGTAGGAGGTGTCGAAATTATCACATTCAATGGGGGCGTGGTCTAAGAACAAACTTGTATGACAGCAAACGCATATATGCGTTGCTGGCAGTGAATGCGTTAAAATTGCCACGTTGGTGTACCCAATGTAATCATTTAATTGTCTACTTATTGACATTGTGACAGAACGACATTAGAACCTCTGTAATAAGGTTCCGATAATACGCTTTTGATACAGAACCCTAACAAATATTTGTGCAATTCGGCAACAAAAGCAAAGTTTTATTATAGGTACAACTAAAGTGCCGTTTTAAAGTGTAACGAGTGACATTGACAAGTGTCCGGCGAAGGCTTCTGGAAGTTTCTAGTGCGCCTGTCGCTTGTTTTTCTCCGGCTTTTAGTTGCGAATTGCTGACTTTTATTTATATTTGGTGTTGTGTTATCTTAGATTGTGTAAAAGTTCAAAATAACCCAATTTTATGAGAGTTCCGTACAATTGAATATCGTAACGTAATTTAAAAGACTATACTTTTTATGATTTAATTACAAATGTATTATACACTTTCAGATTTGTCCCAATATTTTCCTTGTAGTATAAGACGGTATTACTTACTTGTCAAGTTACATAGTTCTAGATTAACATCTAGAACTACGATGGAAAACACCCTGTAAATTTTGATTCCCTTGTGCGTTTTTGCGGCTTAAACGGCCACATCTTTCTTTTTACGTCAACTTAGAAGTTTGATTTTTTCACAGCTTCAAGGGACTGAAGTCGATACACGACTGCAAGTCGATACCTCTACGCAGTTCCGAGATAAAGGGTCTTGACAGGCGAACGGACGGACAACAAAGTGATCGTATAAGGGTTCCATTTTTCCTTTTGTGGTACCGAAACCCTAAAAACGATATATTTGAAAAATCGTCCGCTGCTAACACAAAATACCTATTCATTTGATAGTTGCGACAGGTTAGTTTATTTATTTGTTTATTTATTTGTTTATTAGGTTACACAGTATTACAGTCTTAAAACTAATTCACTGTGAAACTTAAAATAACATAAATTGTAACTAGCTAAATTACAATATGTTCAACAATAACTACGTAACATCAAACATTTTTAACATTAAAACATCATGCGAATACACTGGATTGCCTTTTATCCATCATCTCACAAAACTTCAAGCATTCATAACATACAGCTGCCCATCGCCACGCAAACAGATCACATTCCGGTGCTGATAGTGTATAGGTACAATTGTATTTGCATTATCCATGTCAATTAATTTTAAATTATATAGGTATGATAATTATTTTATTTTTTTACTACATTAAATGGCGGAGATTATTATGATGCATGCATGTTAACATGACAGAGGACCAGTTGCAGCAGTTATTGGGAGCTATCACGACTGCGGCAAGACCTGCTCCAGCTCCACCCCAACCTGGTTCCTTCGAGAAGGCTACGTTTGCTTACCATGGCGAACGAGATCCAACCTGCGTGCAGACATTTTTGACGGCGGCTTCGTGCTTCAAACGCGTTGGAAACATTACCGACGACGACGCACTGAAGAGCCTACCACTGATTCTAAAGGACGCAGCAGCTGTTTGGTGGAATGGTGTAGGAAGTTCAATCAAAACTTGGAGTGACTTCGAGAACAGACTGCGCAGAGCATTCGCACCAAGGAAACCTGCACATATGCTCTACCGGGAAATATGTTTGGCGGAACAAGGTCCACGAGAACTTACCGAGACCTTCGTTGCTAAGCAAAGGGACTTGCTTGCACAGCTTCCAGAGCCACATCTCCTTGAAAAACAACAGCTGGATATGGTGTACGGAACTCTTCACCGAAGAATCAAGGAAAAGGTGCCAAGGGAAACCGCTCTGAACTTTGATGTCCTTCTGGAAGCAGCACGGTCAGTCGAAGAATTGCTGGATGACGTGCCACCGCCAGCGCTAACGGTAAAACCTAAGGAGCGTATCCGTTGTAGTTACTGTCGAATAGTAGGACACACGGAAGATGTGTGCCGCAAAAAGGCCAGGGAAGCGGCAGCACGTGAAGCAGCCCAAGAGGCAGCGAAAATCAAAGCACTTTCACTAAACACAGCCTCTACTGCAGCTGCGACACAAGCACCTTCTCCGTCTCGGCCGATCTTCGAGTGCTATGGTTGTGGGACACCTGGCGTAGTTAGGAGCAAATGTCCGAAATGCGCTGAAAGCAAGAAACCGGTCAAGACAGAGCGTGTTGATTTCTGTGCTACTGGGATTAAGGAAGACACCTGTATGGATATACGTACGAGACCGGTCATTGGCATCGGCATTGATACCATTACGGGGACAGCATTTATCGACACATGTGCCAAGAGCAACGTGGCATCGTTTGAGCTTTTCACTTGCCTGAAAATGCGTGGCTATCGGATCACTGCAGAGCACGCGCGAGTAACGCTGGCTGACGGAGTCGAAAAGCTACAGGAGGTTTTGAAGGTGAAATGCGTCGTGAACGTGTGCGACCGCGCCGTCCCCACCAAATTTATCGTTTTTCCCGGGAAACGCGACACAAGGACACTCCTGGGAGTACCCTTCCTCCAGGACGCAGGCATCATCATAAACATGCCGCAGATGACGTGGCATTTTATTGACAACCCCTCCAAGGTCTTCGAACTAGGAGAGGAAGATGCTATGGGGAAGTCCTTAACGTACGATTCTCATTCGGGCGTGAGCGCCGCCATAGCAGCTTCTGCAGTGACGCAGAGCGCACCTGATTTAGAAACCCGAAGAAGCACTCTCCAACGAGCCTTGCCTTTCGACTGTGACATGCCTTCTGAGAGTGCATTATTCCCATACAAGCTGTACCCGCTGGCGTTTACGGACCAGCCAAACGCTTCTCCGTACAAGAGAACGAAGACTCTGTTTGACGGCTATTCCCCCAGATTTGTGGATGACATGTACAATGACGCCCAGCAAACTTTCCTTGCATCGGAAGTGGAGTTGTCCCCACACGCAGAGGGATTATTTCCGGAGCCCAGCAGAACTGGTATGAATTAGGTAGGCGTTAAGACTGCGCACGCTTAGTGTACCTCACAGGACCTTGGCGGACCGTCTTAACAAATCTTCCACAACTCCTTTGTGCTCGGCAGTTGGCCTCTCAGGACGCTGTTCGGCCCTAGGACGTCACGTTAGTACCTAAGTTACTCCACTGTACTTGATTAGTGGTTCCAATATACTGCTACGTCTCTGTCTCGCTGTGTTTTCCTTCATCATCTCGCCGCACGCCCCGACCCGTGGAAGAATCATCCCTTACATCATGCATTCATTGACTGGCACGTTATTGTATCGCAGATTAGCAAAGCCATTTATTGTTTTCATTGATATGGATTCTCGCAAAAAGTGACGCTTGATTCAATATGTTTTTTTACAAATACAATAAGGGCAGATAACAGACGGTTTTACTGCTAAAGAGCGATCTCGTACAGACAACCTTTGGGTAGTGAATCGGTATAGCCTCCCTCTTTTTACACTTCATTGTCGGTCGCGTGCAGCTCGCGCGGCGCCGCGGGCTGCGAATAAATCTCAATTAGAGCCCCCATTACTCACTATTACCGGCTTCGATCCCGGCTTGGACACCGGGGCCTGCTGAGACGTTTTGCAACAAATTCGTCTACAAAAACATTACAAACTTATAATGAACTATCGCGACACAAAAAAAAATTAGAATGTGCAGGCATCTTTACCGCATAAATTTCTACTGGCATCGTGCAACTGAGATTTTTCCTGAAACAATCACCCTTCCGCATAGAAAACTTATATTCGATAGATAATGTATATATACTTATCACTTTAATTATTGATAGATCATCATAATATCAGCTGAAACATGTCCACTGGTGTACAAAAACAAAGTTCTCCACAACGATCGGTCGTGCGCCACCTTCATCCAACAGCTTTCCGCGATCCTAATCAGGCCGTCGATTCACCTTGTTGGGGTCCTACCACTCAAGAACCTTTCTGTTGCAACGGCCATCGGTTTTACGAGCAAAGTGAGCCGCCGATTGCCACCTAAGTTTGGAAAATGTCCGAGCTGTATCCACATTGATTTTCCTACGTCTTGTTCTACAAATGTTCTATCTTAAAGTGGTTAACGGTTAATCAAACGAAAAATGCCTTTCTAACTAGGTATGGCGTAAACTTCATTAAACGATAAACTAGTATAACCCAAAAATAACTTTACTATCTTAACTTGACCCCTAAGAGATCTTAACTATAGAATACCTGACTCACTTTGCATGGTTTGACAGTTCATTTGCTTAGAAGAGTTAGCGTGGTCTGACTATAAAAGCAATGATAACCCCAACATTCGGGTTTAAGTCAGGACACCCATGAGGCGGGGCACGGTTAGCTCCAAGGACCGATGGCCGTTGGGGCAGAAAGGTTCTCGAGTGGAGACCACGTACCTACTGGCAAGCGCAGTGTAGGACGACCACCCGCAAGGTGGTCGGACGACCTGGTTAGAGTTGCGGGGACTCGCTGGATGCGGGTCGCTGCTATCCGGCCCATGTGGAAATCTATTGAGGAGGCCTGTGTCCAGCAGTGGCTGAAATGATGATGATGATGATGACCCATGATGCTGGCTACATTACCCGGCTGAATAGCCATGCTAATCCTTTGGCCGAAGAATGAGCCAGCTCTGTGGTCCGAAGAACACTTTCTTACCTACAAAACCTTATTTCAAATCCGACGGGGAACATTAATTTGAAACATGGTGAGAACAGATTTGTCGGACACTCGCGGGCTGCAGAAATATCGAAAGAGCGTTTAGCGATCCGCGATAACACGGCAATACATCACAGGCGAGATTGATGCCATCGAGCCGTCGCCGATAGCTCGCCGTGATTTATGTCCGTGGTAACGCTGTTCGTGTCATCCCTTATGAGTTTTCTTTAGAGTTCCAAAAATCTTCACAAGTATAGGCAAGAGCGGCTCACTTAAAACTGCAAGCCGAGCTATTAGTTTATGCTCCGTCGCGAGTCATGATCGCAAATAATAAACTTTATTCTCAGATTGTTTTCAGGAGGCTTAGTACCCTTCTTTTAATATCGTTCTATATTGTCGTATTTAATTGTTTTTCCGCTGCATCAGACCATCGGTTCCAACGGTCATCGGTTCTAAAAGTCGTCAAAACGTGCTTTATCAAATCGATACCTCCTACGTATACTGATACAACTGACATTTTTACGATTTTCGTTTTTTTGCATATTTAGGATCAAAATACTTATATCTACATGTTATAAAATTTTCATGACAAAATTACTGCTAGTTTTCGAAAT
This sequence comes from Apotomis capreana, assembly GCA_947623375.1. Lineage (NCBI taxonomy): Eukaryota > Metazoa > Arthropoda > Insecta > Lepidoptera > Tortricidae > Apotomis > Apotomis capreana. The sequence continues at coordinate 15,472,812 of OX392522.1, read as the reverse complement.
AAAGTGACGTATACTGATACAACTAACACCGTTTTTTAATTTAGAACATCGTATACTGAGATAAGTCGCTTGTACCACTATACGCAGTACACCTATCGGGGAAGGGCGGGTCGGGCGTGGCACAAGTGGCAGTTACCTCAGTATGCTTGCTCGTCGTCGTTGCGGACGTAAGATGTCCCACTATGCGCGACGGACAGTCGATGCGGCCTACGTCTTTTCTACCTACTACGTATCAAATTAGGCTTACTTTTGGTTATGATACAGTTTTCTCCAATCAGTACCGATGGTTGTTTGGAGTACAATAATAGCTATATGTCGCCATTACCTACGGATAAACTAGAGTCACCACTAGCGCTCACATCCGTCTGAGTTTCCCCGGATTTGTCCTAGTTTGAGGCCGTCCGGGGACCGTCCGGGGGCCGTCCGGGGGAAAAAAAGCAATTATTTTTTTAATTTTATTATTTTCGGGGTAAATGCAAGTTACGCCAAATGTCCCGGTTTTTAAGTCTTTGTCCATGTTTGGCGAATTTAGAGATGGCAGCTGCTTAGTTGGCACGACAGGCAATCGTAAAATAAAATGGCAAAAAAGATGTCGGTAACTTACGTGTAATTTAAATAATATGTGGATCAACGAACAAAGAAAGTAAAAATCTAATCATGAGTTTAAATAAAATAAAAATACGGGAAAAACAAGCCAAGAAAACAAATAATAAACATGTAAGACAAAAATTACGTAAAATTTTAGTGAACGGATTTTTTTAAATAATAAATAAATATTAAGGGACCATCTTACACAAATCGACCCAGTTTCCCAAGCAAAGTAAAGCTTGTACCTACTATGGGTACTAGACGACGATATATACATAATTTATAAAGTACATGTAGAGATAACATCCATCACCAGGAATAAATATTCAAGTTCGTAACACACAATTTTGCTGGCGGAAGTTTGAATTTCATTGAAATATATAATTTGTACAAGGAGTGGTTTAATTCTACCAAATACGAAGCGCAAGCTTAGTCTGTTCGACAATACCGTGATATTTTCAGTCAAAATATTAAATTGACGCTTGTCACATTTACGAGAATTTGAAAACACCTACTGAAAAACAAACAACCAAATACATTGGCACATGGAGGAAAGAGACTTGAAATAAATAGGAAAAAAAAAACTCAAACTTAATAAAAAAATGCGACTGCTGTATTCGACCTTCAAAAACCTTGTCATCTCCTCACGGTAATATTAAGCGTGTTTTATTACAAAAAAAAACTTAAAACTGTATAATTTCACAGCATTTGGTTTGGGAATGCTACTTGTTAGGTACTGTTGACATGACTAAATGACAAATTATTTGACTTAATTAAATTAATACTACAAGATGATGTAGATGAATTCAGGTTTTGGTCTGACAATTATTGTGATGGACAAAATAGGAACTGGAATCTACTATATATAAATGTTAAAACAGTAATAATGTTGATAATACCGCTGTAACAAAGACAAAAAACACCATTCCCTAAATGCGGGCTGTGATTTTAATTACCTTTTAAATAAACGTAATTTTAGTGTAAATTTCCTTTATTTATTGTCTTTCAAAAGTAATTTGCTTAAATATCCTAAATACCAACTTCTGAACTTACTATATTGGATATAACATACAAAATAACCTTAACAGTATACTGGTACATAACGGATTCATTCAGGCGTATACTGGTACAAGTGACAAATCAGATGAAACTAACCGATCAGATCCATCCAAACACGAGCTTTAAGTTTGTTTATATATCTAATAAATGGTACATGTCGCATAATAGGCATAATAATAATATAATTATCCATATTCATCTAATCATAGTTTACGATGTATACTGGATCAAGTGGTAGTTGTCTCAGTATACCCGAAAACTAGAACTCTTAAATTTCACGTATACTGGTATAACTACCTTTTTTACTAAAAGTACAATTAATTTTGAAATAGTAAATATGTAGATTTAAGGAAAATATATTCATTAAAATTATTTGAAAATTTCATTACATTATTTCAACGTATGAGTTAGTGATGGCACTTTATACCTTTGAACAGCCCTCCTGTAAAATCGTGATTTTGCACTTGTATCAGTATACGTAGGAGGTGTCGAAATTATCACATTCAATGGGGGCGTGGTCTAAGAACAAACTTGTATGACAGCAAACGCATATATGCGTTGCTGGCAGTGAATGCGTTAAAATTGCCACGTTGGTGTACCCAATGTAATCATTTAATTGTCTACTTATTGACATTGTGACAGAACGACATTAGAACCTCTGTAATAAGGTTCCGATAATACGCTTTTGATACAGAACCCTAACAAATATTTGTGCAATTCGGCAACAAAAGCAAAGTTTTATTATAGGTACAACTAAAGTGCCGTTTTAAAGTGTAACGAGTGACATTGACAAGTGTCCGGCGAAGGCTTCTGGAAGTTTCTAGTGCGCCTGTCGCTTGTTTTTCTCCGGCTTTTAGTTGCGAATTGCTGACTTTTATTTATATTTGGTGTTGTGTTATCTTAGATTGTGTAAAAGTTCAAAATAACCCAATTTTATGAGAGTTCCGTACAATTGAATATCGTAACGTAATTTAAAAGACTATACTTTTTATGATTTAATTACAAATGTATTATACACTTTCAGATTTGTCCCAATATTTTCCTTGTAGTATAAGACGGTATTACTTACTTGTCAAGTTACATAGTTCTAGATTAACATCTAGAACTACGATGGAAAACACCCTGTAAATTTTGATTCCCTTGTGCGTTTTTGCGGCTTAAACGGCCACATCTTTCTTTTTACGTCAACTTAGAAGTTTGATTTTTTCACAGCTTCAAGGGACTGAAGTCGATACACGACTGCAAGTCGATACCTCTACGCAGTTCCGAGATAAAGGGTCTTGACAGGCGAACGGACGGACAACAAAGTGATCGTATAAGGGTTCCATTTTTCCTTTTGTGGTACCGAAACCCTAAAAACGATATATTTGAAAAATCGTCCGCTGCTAACACAAAATACCTATTCATTTGATAGTTGCGACAGGTTAGTTTATTTATTTGTTTATTTATTTGTTTATTAGGTTACACAGTATTACAGTCTTAAAACTAATTCACTGTGAAACTTAAAATAACATAAATTGTAACTAGCTAAATTACAATATGTTCAACAATAACTACGTAACATCAAACATTTTTAACATTAAAACATCATGCGAATACACTGGATTGCCTTTTATCCATCATCTCACAAAACTTCAAGCATTCATAACATACAGCTGCCCATCGCCACGCAAACAGATCACATTCCGGTGCTGATAGTGTATAGGTACAATTGTATTTGCATTATCCATGTCAATTAATTTTAAATTATATAGGTATGATAATTATTTTATTTTTTTACTACATTAAATGGCGGAGATTATTATGGGATTGTAAGGGATGATTCTTCCACGGGTCGGGGCGTGCGGCGAGATGATGAAGGAAAACACAGCGAGACAGAGACGTAGCAGTATATTGGAACCACTAATCAAGTACAGTGGAGTAACTTAGGTACTAACGTGACGTCCTAGGGCCGAACAGCGTCCTGAGAGGCCAACTGCCGAGCACAAAGGAGTTGTGGAAGATTTGTTAAGACGGTCCGCCAAGGTCCTGTGAGGTACACTAAGCGTGCGCAGTCTTAACTCCTACCTAATATTTCTCGATTGAACAATATTAGAGACATAGGGTCATTAACTCAGGAAAAATCTTAACAGCGCGATGTACGTTTACATGGTGTCCAGTACAGCGACATCTATCGGGTAATAGCTTAACCACATTATTGCACTAACATGAACACATTATACATGTTTTACGATTGGGATACATTTAACATAATTTTAGTAGTAGGTTACAAGATGTTCCACAATTTTACAGGTTTCAGGAAACTAGATTGGCATATGAATATCAAAACTACTAACGACATCTATTCGCACATGAGTGAACTATACATATAAAACATCAGTCATGCATTAGTATGGAATTACAAATACTTAACGCTTAACTAAAAATCTCAGCAACACGAAACGCCATGTTTCGTAATTTTAAGACTACGGAAAAGGAGTGAAATTTGGTTAATACTGACGCTACTAGCGCCATCTAGTTGGTCTTAGGGTCAACTATTCTTAAAAACTAATAATGGAAAGGTGGGATTTTGCTGTCGCGCTACAGTGTCCTCTTCTGGGACCGCAGACGACCCGGCAAGGTGACAGGACAATCTAGGTGATTATCGCTGGGCCTGGATCATTGGTCGTCCACGTCCATTGCTGCTCTTCAGATGCGGCCGCGGGCTCGGCGCTCACCGCTGCCATCTTCTTGCTATTCTGTCTGGCTTTCTGCTGGGCTCGTGTCTTGTGCACGAGGCTCTTCGCGCACTTGACTGGCTTCGGTGACGTCTCCCTCTTTGAAGCCGGCGTGTTCGACGAGGGCCACGTCTCGTTCGGGTCGGGTGTCGACCAGTCGGTTGCCCAGTTGTCGTCGTGGATGGAGGCGGACGTGCTAGGCGCAGGCTTGTCGGTGTGCAAGGCGAAGGGATCATACGCGCTGGGCGGCGCGAAGTTGCAGCCGCTGCGCTTCTCATTAGACTTGGGGGCGAAGCCGCCGTTGAGCGTGAACGGGTTCCGGATGGCGTCGGGCGCGTCCGAATTCATACCAGTTCTGCTGGGCTCCGGAAATAATTTCTCTGCGTGTGAGGACAACTCAACTTCCGATGCAAGGAGAGTTTGCTGAGCGTCCTTCAGGATCAGTGATAAGCTCTTCAGTGCGTCATCGTCAGTAATTTTTCCGACGCGTTTGAAGCACGAAGCCGCCGTCAAAAATGTCCGCACGTAGGTTGGTTCTCGTTCGCCGTGGTAAGCAAACGTAGCCTTGTTGAAGGAACCAGGTTGGAGTGGAGCTGGAGCAGGTATCGCCGCAGTCGCGATAGCTCCCAATAACTGCTGCAACTGGTCCTCTGTCATGTTAACAATGACGTCTCCTTCTCTCATTAGTTTAGCCTGTCGTCGCGTGACCACTGGCATATAAACTTCTCACGGCACGGCCCCACGTTGGGCGCCAGATGTAAGGGATGATTCTTCCACGGGTCGGGGCGTGCGGCGAGATGATGAAGGAAAACACAGCGAGACAGAGACGTAGCAGTATATTGGAACCACTAATCAAGTACAGTGGAGTAACTTAGGTACTAACGTGACGTCCTAGGGCCGAACAGCGTCCTGAGAGGCCAACTGCCGAGCACAAAGGAGTTGTGGAAGATTTGTTAAGACGGTCCGCCAAGGTCCTGTGAGGTACACTAAGCGTGCGCAGTCTTAACTCCTACCTAATATTTCTCGATTGAACAATATTAGAGACATAGGGTCATTAACTCAGGAAAAATCTTAACAGCGCGATGTACGTTTACATGGTGTCCAGTACAGCGACATCTATCGGGTAATAGCTTAACCACATTATTGCACTAACATGAACACATTATACATGTTTTACGATTGGGATACATTTAACATAATTTTAGTAGTAGGTTACAAGATGTTCCACAATTTTACAGGTTTCAGGAAACTAGATTGGCATATGAATATCAAAACTACTAACGACATCTATTCGCACATGAGTGAACTATACATATAAAACATCAGTCATGCATTAGTATGGAATTACAAATACTTAACGCTTAACTAAAAATCTCAGCAACACGAAACGCCATGTTTCGTAATTTTAAGACTACGGAAAAGGAGTGAAATTTGGTTAATACTGACGCTACTAGCGCCATCTAGTTGGTCTTAGGGTCAACTATTCTTAAAAACTAATAATGGAAAGGTGGGATTTTGCTGTCGCGCTACAGGATTGAAAAAAAATACCTAAAAAAATCTGCCTTTTTGAAACAAGTTCGCGAGGCCTACAGCTCACGTTGCTACGAGTAAATATTTCTCGCGCGACTCTTTGTCCGTCATAACCTTGCGAACAAAACAGGAGATTCTGACTCGCGCGACAAGTGAAGTCGGCCCTGCATGTCTAGCATAACTGTGACACGCGACTCTTTGTCGCGCGACAAATACTACCCGTCACTTTCTTGTCAATACCGTGCGAGCAAGACAGGTGACACTGAGTCGCGCGACAAGCAATGTTGCGGCAAGGTAACTACCCATCACTTTCTTGTCAGTACCGTGCGAGCAAGACAGGTGACGCTGAGTGTGCGACAAGCAATGTCGCGGCAAGGTAATGTTGCAAACAAACAGACGCCGCACTCTAATGAACACGGCGCAGACGAGCGTTTGTGGGCAGCCGAGCGACTAATGGTTCAGAACTGTTGTGGCTGACATTTTTTGAGCTGACCGTTTACCACTTGAGATTTCGTCTCATGAACAACGCCACATAATACCATCGTTTTACTCAAAGTGAACTTTTCAATTACAGAAGCTTACAAAAAAATTAATCTAGTAACAAATAGACGCATATAAAACCAAAGTCTATAAACTATGTTCCCTAAAAGTAAATTTATCTCAAACTCCTATTCAATTATCTTTCGTATTAATTAAATTATTTAAGCTAACCCCCTGCTACTTCCGAATCATAACCCAAAATCAGTTCGGGTGAAAAACTCATCACACTACACAGTGAATGAGTATATGGGCACGCTTATTCCTCAGTTAATACGTTTTTCATCACGCGAATTAAAATCGCTTGAAAGATGTCCATCATCATCATTATATCAGCCAATAGACGTCTACTGCTAGATAAAGATCTCCCCCAAAGAAGTATGACATCATCATTCTCCTAGCGTTTGTCCCATCCAGAGACGGGGTCCGCTTTCCTGCATTTTTGCTTCCACTTCGCTCTATCCTGGACATCGTCTTCGTCTAACCCGCAGCTGTTCAGGTCCTTCCTTATAATATTGAGCCATAAAAGCCTAGGCCTTCCCCTCCGCCCAATACCAGGCAAGGTCAGGTCAAGTGCCCTGTTACCGACGTATTCAGACGTCCTTCTCTTGACATGCCCAAACCATCGTAGTCGACTTTCTTGGAGCTTGTCGGCGATATCCCTAACTCCAAGGCTGCCATGGATGTATTCATTTCTGATCCTGTCAACCCTGGAGACTCCAGACATCCACCTCAGCATCTTCATTTCTGCAACTTGGATGGCATGGACATGTCTTTGTGTCACCGTCCACGTCCACGTCCCCTTACATCCCAAAGAAGTATGACAAAGATAAAAAAAAGTTAATCAAACGCCAGTTGCTGGTGTTGAAACCGCCGGTCTGCGTTGCACCTTTCACACGTCATTGCGGCAATTCAACAGCGCGTGAATCATCGATACGGAGCGTGTGAGTTTATGGGCGCGCCTGTTCGACGACGAGGGCACGCAGCGGAATAACGCTCGTCTGGAAAGCGATCAATTTTAAAATTGTTCTGAACGCTGAAGGGAGTAAAGCTATACTCGTAGATGTAAGGAGTTGAACGGGGTCAGCTCACACCGAGACGCGACGCGACGCGACGCGACGATACTGGAAGAGGCCGGTGATTTCGCACTGCGCCGCGCGCCGCCGCCGCGAGACGCATCGCAACGTAGCGAGGCGCATCGTAAAATCGTTGGCAGCACGACGCCTCGCTGCGCAGCGAGACGCCGCGCGGTGCCGCGTCCAACCACCCCGCAGTCTACCTATTGCAAGCCCAACTCAAAGTGCGATACGGCAAGCTCTGCTCGGAGATTCATTGCGTGACCTATTTATAAATGAAGAAATCCTCAGGAGAACAAGAAGTAACGGGTTACCTATCTGAAATACTAATTTTTGTTTCCGATCTGTAACGTTGCGCCAAATTTTCGTTTCCGAAAAACATTTCTTTCGAAAGCTTTTAATTTTTTTGAATAATTATAAAACAAACCTATCCTAACCTAAGCTCCATTTTTTTTCTCCACTTGAATCTGTCTTTTTGGGAACGAGGAGTAATGGACTCGCCCATTCTGACTGTGATTCTTCTATGATGTCATTTTCTAACATTTATTTTATTTGTTTATCTATCTCGGATTTTTGTGATTGCGGTAAACGATAAGGTTTACTATATACTGGTGACGCGTTTGGTTTTAATCTTAATTATTGTTCATATAAGTTTGTAGTGTTTAATGAGTCACCTGGCAGTTGAAAAATGTCAGCATATTCTATACCGATGACACCAAGAGTATGATTACAGAGCTAGCTCATTGTATAAACAAATATGATACAGGGTCCGGACCCCGATTATGTATAACTAGAGACCCGTTGCGGCGTCGAACCGCCGCTAGAATATGGAAATCCGGTAGTGTTACAGAAAATAACTACTTTATCGATAAGAAGTTTTTGGGGAATGAAGAATAAATTAATACTGTAAAAAAACACATTAAAATTATGTTTTAAAAACGTTAAAACATGCCAGGCTAGAGGCAGGCCTGATAGCCAACTGCCAGCTTCATCGTGACAATTTATTCAACTCTTTTGTAAAAATAACTTGTGCATGACATGTGATCTGCTGATCTGTTTCACAAATAAAATGCATATTATTCGATTTATGGAAAAACATATTCATGACAATAGTCCCATATCTTAAAAATATAATTGACATATTTTCATAGGACCGAACATAAGATTGGTAGAATTTTAATTTGTTGTTCTTTCTTCAGGACATAAATTTATCGATTTGATCGATTTCTATCAATTTCCAGAAATAGCACATGAATCGAAACGACAGATTTGAGGAAACAGGAAATCATGGAGTGCGTAACTGTTTATGTATTCATTTATAATCGTAGATATTTCACAATATTAATAATAAAAAATGTTACAAAAACTCAATTGTATGAAATAGAGAGTAAAAAACGTTTATAGATACACGAAAAACCACTATTATCAATGCTTGTTTTTTTTTATGAAATTCATTAGATCGTGCAAGTTTTCTTAATATGGGTGCTGCCATGTCATCATCATCAATCATTTATTCAATAACAATTACACATTGTGTTTGAAATTCTTACGCTAGTTATACTTAATCAAACCCTACTTACTAATCTAAATAAATTACTGACCAACAATACTCCACCATAAAAAAAAGAATGTGTCAAATATGTGTAATAAGAAAAAACAATATATAAAACAGCTAAACATGTTTGAAAAAAGAATAATTCAAACTTTCGTGTCTTTCCTCTCATTGAAATTGTGTCTGACAGAAGAGTGAGGGAGATGCTAAAGACTCTCAAGCCTATAATATAAACCTAATTTTAGGGTTCCTTACCATATTCGGTAAAAACGGAAACCTTATAAAATCAATTTGTTTTGTTGACCGCAGAATTTGTCAATTTTTATTTTGAATGAGAATAAGAATGATCAGCCAGACGTCATTAATTCAAATATGATTTATTCTTGAGCGCGTCGATTTTTTGAAATTTACATCATATGTAGGTTATTTCTCCATCAAGTTTCGCATGTTAGCGTAACATGTTAATTATTCCACATTGCCAACTCGTCCACAATGTCAGCTCGTCTATATTCCCATCTGGGTCCCAATGCCAACTTGTCCATACACCCAACACGTCTACATTGCCAACTCGTTCATACACCCAACTCATCTGCATTGCAAACTCGTCTATATTACCAATTCGTCTCCATTGGCAACTCGTCCATATTCCCAATTCGTCCATAATGCCACCTCGTCCATATTACCAACTCGTCCACAATTCCAACGCGTCCATATTGCTTACTCGTCCACAATGCCAACTCGTCCACAAATACAACTCGTCCACATTCTCAACTCGTACACAATGCCAAATCGTTCATATTGCCCACTCGCCCATACACCCAACTCATCTACATTGCCAACTCGTTCATATTACCAACTCGTCTTTATTGCCAACTCATCTATATTCCCAACTCGTCCACAATGCCAACTCATCCATATTGCTAACTCGTCCACATTTCCAACTCGTCCATACACCCAACTCGTCTACAATACCAACTCGTCCTTATTATTAACTCATCTTTATTGCCAATCTCGTCCATATTATTAACTCGTCCGTATTAGCAACTCGTCTTCATTGCCAACTCGTTTATATTCCCAACTCATCCACAATGCCAACGCGTCCATATTACTTGCTCGTCCACAATGCCAACTCGTCCACAAATACAACTCGTCCACATTTCCAACTCGTCCATATTCCCACCTCGTCCACAATTCCAAGTCGTCCACATTGCCAACTCATCCACATTTCTAACTCGTCCATATTCCCAACTCGATGATACACCCAACTCGTCTACAATACAAACTCGTCCTTATTATCAGCTCGTCTTTATTGCCAACTCGTCCATATTCCCAACTTGTTCATTTTGCCAACTCATCCACATTTCCAACTCGTCCATATTCTTAACTTGTCCACGTTGACAACTCGTCCGTATTACCAAGTCGTCTTCATTGCCCACTCGTCCGTGTTCCCAACTTGTTCATGCCAACTCATCCACATTCCCAACTCGTCCATATTCACAACTCGTCCATAATACCAACTTGTCCGTATTACCAACTCGTCTTCATTGCCAACTCGTCCATAATACGAACTCGTCCACATTGCCCCCTTGTCCATGTTCTCAACTTGTCAATTTTACCAACTCATTCATATTGCCAACTCATCCACATTTCCAACTCGTCCATATTCCCAACTCGACGATACACCCAACTTGTCTACAATACCAACTTGTCCTTATTATGAGCTCGTCTTTATTGCCAAATCTTCCATATCACCAACTCGTCCGTATTACCAAGTCGTCTTCATTGCCAACTTATCCGTATTACCAACTCGTCTTCACTGCCAACTCGTCCATAATGCGAACTCGTCCATAGTGCCCACTTGTCCATTTTCCCAACTTGTCAATTTTACCAACTCATCCACATTGCCAATTCATCCCCATTTCCAACTCGTCCATATTCCCAACTCGACGATACACCCAACTCGTCTACAATACCAACTTGTCCTTTTTATCAGCTCGTCTTTATTGCGAAATCTTCCATATCTACAACTCGTCCGTATTACCAAGTCGTCTTCATTGCCAACTCGTCCATATTCTCAACTCGTCCACATTGCCCACTCGTCCGTGTTCCCAACTTGTTTATTTTGCCAACTCATCCACATTTCCAACTCGTCCACATTGCCCACTCGTCCGTATTCCCAACTTGTTTACTTTGCCCACTCATCCACATTCCCAACTCGTCCATATTCCCAACTCGTCCATATTCCCAACTCGTCCACATTTCCAACTCGTCCATTTTACCAACTCATCCATATTACCAATGAAGATACATTCCCAACTTATCTACATTGTCAAGTCGTCCATATTCTCAACTCGGCCACATTTCCCATCCCGTCGACATGCAAGCGGAAGGACTAAGTTTCTTCTTGTAAAATACCATTTAATTTACCATAACTCATGCCATTTTCCTTGGAATTATTTTTTTGATGGACTTATATATTCATATTTATAATAATCTACCATAAATTTACATATTTGAATGACGTTTAAATTAGTTTTACTATTTTTTTTCTGCTTTGATTTAGATTTAGTAAAACTCGCCTATAGAAATAATCTATTCTTGAATGACGGTCAGTTTTTCTAGTCTCTCGAGCACCAGTCCAACTCACACTTGACCGGCTTTTTTCTCCACATTTTTAACAGGTATGCGAAATAAGTTTCCATATCAACATTTTAAAAAAAAAAACAACCTGGCAATTTAGAGCATTGACATAATAGCCCCCAATAAAAAAGACATTAAAAGTTGTCAGAATATGGCTACTGTCATTCATTGTCAACAAACTGTAAAATTATTTTTGCATATTTGTACATGTTTTAAGTGTTGCGGATATTATGTTGCCGACTCAAAAATAATATTTCATCATGCTGAACAACTTACTACAGGTTTGTGAGCAAATCATGCTTATTATTATTTGGTCATCTTATGTCAAAATAGGGATCACAGGTCACGTGGTCAAAGTCACGTGGTTAGCGCACAGTAGTTTTTTCAAATCCATTTTTCAGTACCTTTTCAGGAAAAAATTAAAATTCCAAGAGTTTTATGCACCTCTCCAGCATGAGACGAATCTAATGACATATAATTTATCAAAATCGGACCATAACTGTAGATCTGATGGGATGTACAAAAATCGGCCTCGCGTAATATATATATAGATTAAAGGTGTCACAAAAATAACAAATAAAGATGACAGACGTGTCATCCTAAATGACTTCCATTTATTACCGACCAGTGGGCATGCAGGCATTCGAAGAATGACCAATAACGTGAAACGTTACTACTACTGGCCAGGAATGGATAATGACATTATGGAATTTGTAAAAAGATGTAATCAATGTCAAAAACAAAAATTCCATCAACATGTGAAACAGCCACTGTGTATCTTTTTAGACTTATGCGGACCCCTAGCTAAGGACGAAAATGATTATTGCTATATACTTACGTTGTAGTGCGAACTCACGAAGTATGTAGAAGCTTACCCGCTTCCAAATAAGGAAACGAACACAGTAGCAAAAGCGTTAGTTGATAATTGAAATTATTTTGCGATATGGAATTCCTAAGAAAATCGGAACAGACCGGGGAAGTGAATTAATTTCATCAACTATGCGCGAAATATGTAATATTTTAGGTGTAAAACAATTGCAATCAACTGCTTACCACCATGAAAGTCTTGGTTCCTTAGAAAATTCACATAAAGCTTTAGGAGCATTTTTAAGGATACAAACAAATAACCAAGCTCATCTGTGGAATTAAAACTAAAATTAATAGAAAAGTAAGTTATGATTTAAAAACTAACCCTGTAACCTATAATATAGGAGATTTAATATTAGTCCGAAAGGAGGATAGAGATAAGATGGACCCAGTGTATAAGGGACCATATACTTACTGTAATTCTAGACCTAGGTACTAACGTAAAAATATTAGTTTTAGGAAAAGAGCACATAGTGCATAAAAATAGAACTAAACCTTTCTATGTATAAATAAAATAATAACCACTACCACATCACAAGTAGCCACTAAGAAACATGATATGTATTGCAAGTATGAATGTAACAAAATCAGCCATACCCATATAGGGCACATGGAATGTAAACATTACAATACCACTAAGATAAGAACCACTTTGTAAACCATTTAGTATGAAGCTTATTTTAACCGACTTCAAAAGAAACTTCACTGTTTGTATTCTCATCTAAAAAGTAAACAACTCCATATTAATTTTGTATACCATAGACATAAGTAGATTAACTATTATATAAGCCAAAAACAGTTGCAATTTTTACTATTTTTGTCTCAAAAATAAGGGGAGAGATGCGGTATGGCCCTCAGCTGATGTGAATCATAATTGATAAACACGTGTCGGTTCAAGGCAACAGATAGAACCTTGACTAGCAAGGCCATTTGCTGTGCAGATCACGTGCAGATAAAGGAAATGATCATATGTTGTTTAGTATATAAGAACCTGATTTTTCTAATAAAATGTTCATTCTAATACCGAGCATCGTCGTATCATTATCCCCGTGCTACCACACTTCAATGGGTTTTTTAAAACAATGTTTATAAAATCCTGAAAATATTATGGGTTTCAGGTAAAAATATTTGGGGCAAATGAAAATTTGGCGAAAACAATGTTTCGGAGTTAATAGATTATAACGAAGTGACGATATGTCAATATAATTTCATTTAAAACCAATTCAATATGCCGTAAACTTTAATTCCGCTACCCAAAAGTTGTTTGTAAAATATGGCAGAACCTTATTTTCTTTTTTTCTATGTTTTTCTTCTTCAATATTAATTCTTCTTCAATTCTTCAGTTCAAAAATATCATAAAAAAAAACAAAAAAATATAAAGACACCTCAAGTGAACACAAAATCATTGGAAATGATATTATATAGGCTATATTAATTACTAACACTATTTTTTTTTACAGAATTAAAGATCGGTTTTCCTGCCACTTAATACTAACTATACCACTTAATACTAACTATGCCACTTAATATAACTCTTGACGTCAAAAACCACACTACTGCCGTATTTTTAGACATGTCTAAGGCGTTCGATTTTGTTAATCACTCTTTGCTATTGGGAAAACTAGAGAAATATGGGGTAAGAGGACCCGCACTGAGGTGGTTCCAAACATACCTGCTAGGAAGACAGCAAGTTGTCGATATTGCCGCAGTGAATAATAGAAATGAGGAGATTCACTATACATCGGAATCTCATTATAATAACTTCGGTGTTCCTCAAGGTAGTGTGCTTGGTCCACTACTATTTATTATTTATATAAATGATATTTGTGATGCAATAACTGAAAAATTCGTTCTCTTTGCTGACGATATTTCGATAATTGTAACTTCAAATAAAGCTGACTGTATAAAAAAACATGAACGTAAAGTAAACACGACGTTAGAAACGGTGATCGAATGGCTGGAGAGACATAATTTGAACATTAATTTGGATAAAACGAATTATGTCCAATTTAGTACGAAACGAGGTAAAAAGCAACAATTAAGTTTACAACATAAAAATAATATTATACACGAAAGAGACGATGTAACATTCCTAGGATTAAAAATGGACAAATACTTAGACTGGCAGGAACAAGTCGAAAAAGTATGTTGTAAAATAAACAGGTTTGCGTATGTTTTACGTCGATTAAAGCGCATATCAGGTTTGCAAGCCACTTTAGCAGCGTATCATGGATATATCAGCTCTAATTTAAGATACGGTTTAATACTATGGGGAAATTGTACAAGCTCTAATAGAGTGTTCATTGCTCAAAAAAATGTATTCGAGCCATATGTGATGCAGCTTATGGCAAATCATGTAAGCCAATGTTTAAAAAATTAAAGATTCTACCCTTTCCATGTCTGTATATTCTTGAAAGCTGCATTTTTGTAAAAAGACAAATGTATTTGTTTAAGACAGCCAAAGACGTGTTTCCAAATTGCACAAGAAACACGGGGCGTCTTGTGCATGACCACGTTCCTAGAACTGCACTGTATATGAAGCAATGCTATGCAATGTGTTTAAAACTGTTTAATAAGTTACCGAAAACCATTAAGGAACTTCCTATAAATAAATTCAAAAATAGCCTGACAAATTATTTACTGGAGAAAAGCTACTATGATGTCAAAGAATTTTTGCTTCATAGTACGCTGTAATTAATTTGGAGGAAATATATATTTGCATGCTAGTATTAATAGTACATATAGCAGAATAAGCCGCCTAATGTCTATGTTCACCTGTTGACAATTCACTGTACCCACTTATTCTATGCAAATAAATTATTCTTATTCTTATTCTTATTCTTATTCTTATTCTTATTCTTATTCTTATTCTTATTGTAACCAAAGTCCTCCAATATTACACACCACCTCCCTACAACCTGTCTGCTTAAACACGCTAACATATTTCAAATATGGCATCACCCACGGCGGGATCCACACATAAATACACAACTTCGGGAATATAAGAACTTGGCCCGAGTTCTTATTGCGAACATAACTCGCTACCCTTTATTTAAAGATATCTTCGCAAGTTCCGTGAATATTGTGAGAAACTTTATGAACTTCTCACTGATGCGTACCATTCCATTAATGTAAGAATATTATGTGGGCCTTAGGCTTTGCGATCTTCCTAAAATATTTAGCTTGGTTTAAATTTTGATACATTGTCACCACAAAACGTGATTTATGGCTCGACCACACCATTGCTCAAAAATTGATTGTAAGTTTACGCAGTGACGTGTCGTATGGGTGCCGTTTTTACCTCAAGCTACAAAACTTTCTACACTGCTGCTGCTGCTAAAAAAACGGCGACGCACCGTAAACGCAATCAGATGTATGATAACAGTAGACGCGTGACGTTTGCGTCTCTTTCATACATTAGTCACGCTGCAGCGTAGTTTGTGCAGTGGTTTAGTCGTACCTCTAATAAAATTGACAACATTTAAAATGTTCACATAGTGTTAAGTTTTTACAAATGAAGCGAAAATTGAAAAATTTAATGATTCGGACAGGATTCGAACCTGCGTTTCCAACGGCTTTCCGGGCCAACACTGGCGTCCTCCCAATTGGACCACCGAATCAGATGTCAGAGCCATTGAATTTTTCAACCAGTTACTTCGACATGCCTTAGGGTGGCATCGTAGCGCCATCTACCGTAAAGATTTAGACTTTATCGTCGGAACCATCGTCTCAAATTTGTTAAGAACCGATAGTAACGATGTGCTACACCCGAATTACTTATTTTTTATTAAAGCAGTTAACATCTGCTAACGTAAACTAAATGTTTACAAATGAAGCAAAAATTGACATTTGTTGACATTTAGTTTACGTTAGCAGATGTTACTGCTTTAATAAAAAATAAGTGTTAAGTTTTATCTAAATTCATTACTTTATTTGCATAGAACCCAACTATATTAGTTTTATTTAATTATACGGACCATTTTTGAAAATAAATAAAAAATGGTGAAAGCAGCGTCGTCTAAGAATCAGTACTCAATTGACGTCACCTTGTGGAGAATAGATAGTCGCAATGTACAAAAAGAACAGTAGTACAATTTCCATACTAAATCCGCCTTAGTAATAGTCCGGCTGTATGATTTACTGCGCTGTGACCAATTACTGGTCACCTGCGAATCATCAACTTTTCAAATGGATTTTTTTATTCATAAATTGGGTATATTAATTTTTTTATGCTTTACTTGATTATATAGGAAAAAGGCGTAGTCAAAAAATTTTGATGTTGTCAATAGCTTATAAGCATGATGAATATAATTTGTTGGCTGTTTATATGAGATTTTATCTGAGGCTGCGCTCGCTTAAAGACATAAACACTATCTTACGGGGATAATGTTTTTTCGTAATAAAAAGTAGCCCATGCGTTAAGTTAGGGTTCACTATCCCCGTTCCTTTGATGCTAATCCGACCAGAAGTAACAAACATACACATACATACAAACTTTCGCTTTTATAAAATTAGTGGAAAACTCTTCATATTTATAAGTGCTTTCTTCTTAATTCAACAATGACCTTCTGGTTCCAATACCTGTAATTATTGCGAAGCCTTTGGCATAGCTCGAATACCAACTTATTCACTTTTCTGTTAACTATACTAAATAATGAAATTGTTACGGTAAGCCGGGTACTCATTAGCGAGCCGTAACTGTAACCAAACAGATACAGTAACGAGGTTCTAGTGTGTACGCGTGTTACAGTTCAGGCTCGCGACGTCGCTGGTTCGCTGTCTCCGAGCGTACTCATTAGCGAGCTGTAACTGTAACCAAACAGATACAGTAACGAGGTTCTAGTGTGTACGCGTGTTACAATTCAGGCTTGCGACGTCGCCGGTTCGCTGTGTCCGAGCGTACTCATTAGCGAGCTGTAACTGTAACCAAACAGATACAGTAACGAGGTTCTAGTGTGTACGAGGAGGCCACCGTGGGACAAGCCGGACCCGCAGTCTTGGTTTGTAACTCCACGATGTCGGACGAAGTGTCTCTCGCTTGTGCAGCATACATACTTGTAAAAAGCAAAAGACATTTATCTTCTGACCATTCACTCATGACGATACTCGAAAATCAGTTCGCAGCGGCTAGCAACAACCTCTCCTCTTGACGTCCACGAGCGCACTGCGAGCGCGAACGCCCTTTGATTCGCGGCAAAAACCGACAACCATCGGCTCGCTGCGAGCCGCACGCGTACCGCTCGCAGCAGGCTCGCGAACCACGTACACACTGTGTTTCTGGTAACAGTAACGGTTACAGTTACGTGCAACGTTACAGGTTCAGAGATGAGTACGTTGTAAAGGTCGGCTCGCTGCGAGCCGCACGCGTACCGCTCGCAGCAGGCTCGCGAACCACGTACACACTATGTTTTTTTGGTTACAGTAACTGCAACGGTTACGGTTACAGCTCGCTAATGAGTACCCGGCTGTAGAGAGCACTAGAAATTATGAATTAAATCGAACCAAACCGTCGTAGTTAACAAAATTCAATTTGAAAGAAGATTGTTATAGATTTTGTAAAGCTTTAAATATCACTCCACCATATACCTAATTAATATTAGAATCATTTCGTTGCCGTCGTTGTGTTTTTCAAAACTTTGTAGTGGACACTTATTATTATAGTAAACCTTCCATCAGCATTGTCCGACCACACCGCCCATTCCGCCCGCAACTGCGTAACCGAACCGTACAACACCCAATTTGCTATCAACATAATAAATGGACCGCCAATCCAATATATTAATTAACCAAAAGCTTCGTTTTTCTTGTTTACCCCATTTTCCCGACATGGCCGGACGCTGGCGCCGCGCGAGGCGATTTAAAATCCATTTCCGCGAGGCCGGAAACCGATGCGTTTGGATCGCATTTGCTGTGGACTGTACACGACCTAGATAAATAGGGTTTAGAGGAGATTAATGCTGATGCATTTTTGTCGGTTTGTTACACGAATAAACAAGTGTACGTGATGTATTTCGGGGATTGTTTGAGTTGGTGATGGGTTGATCCTACCGGCTGCGCCAGATACGTTTTGTATCGCGATAAATGTAAATATGGGAAGAGTAATGAAGTGCAAAATAAATTTTACAAATATAAAATGTAAAGGCTTGTTGTTTTTAGTTTATTGCCAGTACTGATATAATACACAAGATACCACCATACTATATTTTGACTTTTATATAATCCTTTTTATAAAAAAGATTTCACTCAGTTTGTACCTACTAAAGCAGTACTGCAAACCTCACTTTACTACTTATGAATGCATTGTGAACATTTTCTTTAAAATATTTTAAAATCCCTTTCCTGAGGAAAAGCTAAGACTTTGCAAGAAGACGCAAAAATAACGATAGAAAACAGGTATTTCTCGGCGATGCGTTCATTTGGAGGCTTCTTTTAGTATATTTTTAAAGGAATGCTTTTAATAGAAGCCTTTTGCTTTGGAAAATGAATAAAATATATTCAGAAATCGTGACTTAAATTAAATTATACACAATTGCTTTTCCTCTACAAATATTATGTATAATGAAATGTCTGTCTAGAATATTTAATTTAATCTAAGTAAATTCAAGAATCCAGTTTATGTTTGACTTTAACGGCATACTAAGATATTTTATGGTAGCCTTTCGCATTTTTACTTGGATGCGTACAGCAAAGTCCGGCTTACAGTTTTTGCGCGTAGTTTTTAGGGTTCCGTACCCAAAGGGTAAAAACGGGACCCTATTACTGAGACTTCGCTGTCCGTCCGTCCGTCCGTCCGTCCGTCCGTCCGTCCGTCTGTCACCAGGCTGTATCTCAAGAACGGTGATAGCTAGACAGTTGAAATTTTCACAGATGATGTATTTCTATTGCCGCTATAACAACAAATACTAAAAATAAAATAAATATTTAGGGGGGCTCCCATACAACACACTTGTTATACCTATATATATATATATAGGTACGGATCCCTTCATGCGCGAGTAGGACTCGCACTTGCCCAATTTTTTTATGATACGTATATATATATTTTATGATATGATATATATTTATATAAAAATTGGGCATTCTCTTAAAAAAAAATTTAATACTCTTAATAATACTTTACATAACTGGCACACAAATGTACTAACCAGAAATTTTGAAAAATAAATAAGTAAGTATTTGAAATATTTCAATGTATAAAAAATTTATCTAAATATATTTATATATGTAAACAAATAAATACCACATCCTTCCTTTACAAAATGAAGCACATAGCACACGCCGCGCCGCCACGTCGCAGCATTCCGCTCAACACGTCCTCATTACACCGACAACCTTCGGCATTTTTCCTCCAAATTCATCGCTCACCGAGTATTCCGGTGATGAAATTAATTTGGCCCTAAGTGCTGAGTGTTGAGGGTGGTTTAATTTCATTAAGCTCTAAACAGACCCCCCTCCGGCCGTCTCAAACAATTTGGGAAGCTTTTAAGGCCCCCACATGAGTTAAATTGCAATTATCCTGCGGTAGCCAGCGCCAGTAACTCCGAGTTACCGTGACGCGGGCTCAACGATCTTGGAGACGTTTTGGTCACCGCGAACAACAGCTATAACTGGGCTGCTACGAAGTATCTTTGATCTGATTTCCTTTAAGTTTTTTTTAACTGCATTATCTATACTCTAGGTACTCATATTATACAACAAAATTATGTTTTCTATTTGTTAGGTTTCCGCACCTCAAAAGGGAAAAAGGAATCCTTATAGGATCACTTTGTTGACCTAGAACTATGAAATTCGGCAAGTAATAATAACTTTTTGTATTACAAGTAAAAAGTATAGGAAAAAATCTGGAAGAAATGAAATCATAAAAACATAAATCATTTACAATATTATATATGTAACTATAAACGTCTACGTAATCCTCAAGAGGCAAGTCCGATGCGCAAATGTACACTTTTTTATCTTTAAAAGACGTATTTTAGGATTAAAGTACGAGTATATCTTGACGTTGACTTTCTACGGATTCCCAATTTCCCAAAAATAAATAAAATGATTACTAGAATTTATATTATTACCTTTTTAATATCTGATTTCACTCCGATGTAAATTGATGTAAATATTATGAAAATGTTTATGAAACAGTTTCATTATGCTGTGTCATAACAACGTCTAATTTGTATCTCAGCACGGAAGTCTTCGCTCCGTCTGCCAGCGCACTGGCTTTACAACGAATTCATTTAATTATTAAGCTACCAGTTATGTTAATTAAACCCTTCTCTATGCTTAGAGTTTCTATAATTGTAGTCGACAATAATGAGAATATGGTATTTCTGTACTTGGAAATAGTATTATTATATATTTGCTATTTTTAATAGGCTTAGAGAGGAGATCGATCTTTTGATAGTTGAAAGAAAGATTCTGCGCAAAACTCTTGTCTCAAATAGAGTTCTGCTGGCAGTAAGCGGTTGAAGCAAATATAATTGTAGCGAGGAAAACACACATTCTCTTACTCGTAATAAGTGGATATGGTCACGTAAAGCAAATGGGATAAGATCGTCCGATCCTCATCATTATGTTAAGAGGGTCCAAGATGCTAGCACAACTATCCTTCGCGACTCTTGTCGCGATATATAGCATCACCCGTCTCTATCCCACAGTACCGCACAGTAAGGAATAGGTATCTAGTGCGAGAGAGAGTCGCATGTCGCAGTTGGACCAGGTACATATACCAGAATATTCAGGGTTTTTCCAGCAAGGAATTAGAAATAGGCTTATTTTTGGATAATAAGAATATTCAAGTTATGTGTATTACTGAGCATTGGCTGAGACAAGAACAGTTGATTTTTGATTTTGTTAATTTTAAATTAGTGAGCTGTTTTACTAGAAAATTTTCCATTCATGGTGGTTCTCTTATTATTGTTAAAAGTTCCTTAAAATCCAAAGAACGAGAAGATATTGTTAATTTTTCAATAGAACGAGTCATAGAAATTGCTTGTGTAGAATTAGAGAATTATGTAATTATATGTGTTTACCGACCACCGGCAACTGATTTTCATTCATTTGAATCGACTATGGAAAATGATTTAAAAATAGCATGTAAAGGTAAAAAACATGTTATAGTTTGTGGAGACTTTAATGTTAATTTACTTGAAATGACCAGTGATACTGTTAAGCTGTTAAGTTTGTTCAAATCTTTTCATTTGGTCAATATGTTCCTGGAGCCTACCCGGGTAGGTGTAACTAGTAAAACCTGTTTAGACAATATTTTTTGTGATTGTGATTACTTAGAAAAGGAAATATTTAAGTGTTTTAATTCAGATCATAGAGGGCAGAAAGCTTCTTTTCCTAACAATTTACAGGAAACACTACAACCACAAACTATAACATGCAGACCCATAACTAGTTATCGTTTGGAATCATTCAAAAATGAAATTCATAATGATCTTTGTATGTTACCTCTTTCATGTAACGACTTAAATAGTACTTACAAAGATTTAGTGACGACGCGTTTGGCTCGGTTGGTAGACACCTGCCTACTGAGTCGGCGGTCCTGGGTTCGAATCCCGGCTGGGGCAAATATTTGTGCAAAATATTTGTTCTTGGGTCATGGATGTTATCTATATATGTATTTATATATTATGTATATCGTCGTCTAGTACCCATAGTACAAGCTTTGCTTAGTTTGGGACTAGGTCGATTTGTGTAAGATTGTCCCTTAATATTTATTATTTATTATTATTTATTTGGCATAATAATGGATCAATTCAATACACATTTCAAAAAGAAAACTATATCTGGGTCGACTACAAAAACAAAGTTTAATGAATGGGCTACTGTAGGTATTCATAGAAGCAGAACCAGGCTTTATGAACTGTATGCAGAGAAGGAAGTGAACAAGGACGCAGATTTTTAAACTATGTTAAGAACTATTCAAAATTGTTTAAGCAAGTGTGCATAGCCGCAAAAGCAAATTATATTAGTTCTAAAGTCAAAATGTCGGACAACAAAGTGAAAACTATTTGGAATGTTATTAACAGAGAAACTGGTAAATCCAAAACTCGCAATTGCCAAGTCAACATTGTCAGAGGAAACGGGCAGACTATGTCAAATCATGATGTTGCCTCGGCATTCGAGGATTATTTTTCCAACATTGCAGTTAATACCACAAAATGTTTAAAATCATCTGCATCCGAAGCCCATACCTTACTTTGTGCTAATTGTAAGAAATGTGATGTTGAGTTTCAATTTAGACAAGTAAATACAGTAGATGTTATTAAAACATTTAAATCACTCAATTTAAAGAAAACAGAGGATTTATGGGGAGCATCAGTAAAAATAATTAATCATATCATAGATTCAATTGCACCTTACCTAGCTTTGATTTACAATAGTTGCATAGCAGAGGGAGTTTTCCCAAATCTTATGAAAATTTGTAAAGTCATACCTCTTTTTAACCCTTTACCGCATATAGGAAAAAAATAGTTTTTTGAATTTGAACCTTGACCTGTGCCAATAAGGTCCAAGTTCATATCTGCCATATATGGCTTCGTATGCGGTAAAGGTTTAAATCGGGTGATTTGAGTGATCTGACTAATTTCCGTCCGATATCTATACTACCTGTTTTAAGTAAAGTTTTCGAAGAATTAATGTTGAAAAATCTACTAGGACACTTCAATAGAAATAAATTACTCTCTAGTAAACAGTTCGGTTTCACAAGGGGACGTTCCACGACTGATGCAGCATCTGTACTTATTAAACACATTGTTGACAGACAGCTGGGAGGAATCTTGTGATGCAATTGGGATCTTCTGCGACCTTTCTAAGGCATTCGACTGCGTTCATCCTGGAACACTCATTTTGAAATTAGAACATTATGGTCTGTCTTCAAATGCTTTAAGCCTTATGTCTTCATACCTCAGTGATAGAATGCAAACAGTGGATGTAAATGGAACCCAGTCCAATGGAGCTATAATTAAGCTAGGAGTGCCACAGGGCTCTATTTTAAGTCCATTTCTATTTTTGGTTTATATAAATGACCTACCATCTAGATAATCTTTGTAATATAGTACTATTTGCTGACGATACATCATTAATTTTCAAGGTTCACCGGAAATCAACCGACTATGCGGAAATTAATGGCACACTAGAGAAAGTACTTAACTGGTTTACTACTAATAATCTTCTATTAAATGCCAAGAAGACTAAATGTGTTAGATTTGCTTTACCGAATGTTACGGCGGTAGATTCTACTATATTACTAAATGGTGATTGTTTAGAAATAGTGAATAAGGCATTATTCTTAGGTATAACATTGGACAGTAATTTGCAATGGAGTCCACATATAGCAGTGCTTGCAGGTAAATTAAGTTCAGCGGCGTACGCTGTTAGGAAAATTAGACAATTGAGTAATGTTGATACAGCTCGCTTAGTTTATCATAGTTATTTTCATAGTGTCATGTCATATGGTATTCTGGTTTGGGGCAAAGCAGCTGACATTCAGAATATATCTGTGCTACAAAAAAGAGCCATTCGTTCTTAACCTAAATTCTCGTGACTCCTTAAGAGACATTTTCAAAGATATAAACATCTTAACAGCTGTAGCGTCCCAATATATTTATGAGAGTATTATGTATGTTATTAGAAACCTAGATTAATTTACAAAAAATTCCAATGTCCACAGTTTTAACACTAGAAATAAAAATAAAATTGCTATTAGAAAGTTTCGTGTTCGTAAAGTAAGTAAATCATTTTTAGGCCAATGTATTCATTTTTATAATAAGTTACCTGATCATGTTTTAATTAGCCTTTCCATCTCTCAAAAATTATTTAAAAAAATCTCTAATGTCAAAAGCATATTATACAGTAGAGGACTATCTGACAGACAAAAATGCATGGCCTGAACCAGAAACCGCGTAGCTGACTCCTTCTTAGATTGTACCTAACTAGTTTAAGGGACACAGTTCTAATAAGAAAGCATATCAAACGTAGATGAATTGTGATAAACCGTCAGGCTTTCTTGTAGTTTCTATTTTATTCTTACACTTTTCCTCACTTATATCTTAAAATACACTTTTAATATGTTTTCTCGTAGAACTACGTATAGTTAAGTTCATATCATTGTAATAGTTAAGTAACTACTTATGCTTTCTGAAAAAATGACTTACTGTTGAGTTTCTTTCGGCGTTTCTTCTCAACAGTGGTCTCCTCTTGTGAAATGCCGGTAGACTCAGACATGTAAAAGTGCCCTTGTGGCCTACTTGCAGAATAAAGTTCATTATTTCATTATGGGCGGACGAAGGCGAGATCTACATTAGCTTGCGCACTAAATAGCAACTGACGCGAAAAGCTCGGATTTGAAGCTAAGACACACTTTGGGACGCACTTCCTACTGAGCTGGCGGTCCTGGGTTCAAATCCCGGCAAGGATACATACCTATTTGTGTGATGAACTCGAACGTATCATGGATGTTTTACATAATTATCTATATAAATAAGTATATCGTCGTCGTCTCATAATACAAACCTTCGTGAGCTTGATTTGCGACTAACGAAATAAAGTGTGAGATTGTTAGATATTTATTATTACTGATAAATAAGTATGCTTTTACCGCGGTTATGACGTATATTTTATCGTAATTCTCGCGTCTCATGCTTGTACCAAGGGCATATTATATTACTAGCTTTTGCCCGCGACTACGTCCGTGTGGAACTTCGAAGTATGGAAGCAACCTCGTACAACACGATAGATATCCACCTAATCACCTTAATTAATAAAAGAGCGCCTAAGCAAATGTGAGAGCAATTGTGCTTTTGGGTTTATCATTACATTTTCTACAGGGTCATCAATGTCATCATGAATTACTTACTCACTTTTCAATCTTTTTAGGGATAATTTCCAGGATGAAAACTATCCTATGTCCTTCCTCGGATCTTAAACTATCTCCATGCCAAATTTCATCAAAATCGATTCAGCGGTTTAAGCGTGAAGAGGTAACAGACAGACAGACAGACAGACAGACAGACAGACACACTTTCGCATTTATAATATTAGTATGGATAGTATGGATTAAGGTTTTTTGTACCTGAAAAAACGTCACATCTGCGAAATCGAAGGAAAAACCTAGTTAGATATACATTGTAATGGCATGCATTAATTGATCTATAATAAAGTTCTAAGCATCTAAAAACTTCGCCCAGAAATTGATTCGTAGAAATGTTACTGGCTAGGTTCTCACATAAAAACAACCATAAATTTAAATTCTTTCTAAGTAATAAATTTAGAAAGCTGACCGACGCTAGCGTTAACTAATAAATACTTAAAGTCCTTTGTCTAATATTGCATGGAGACATTAAGAAAACATCCCAGTTACATTTTACGATTTGCACATGTTAAAAACGATTAACCGAAGGTCTAAAAAGCACAAGATTTTGAAGTGTTGTTTTCTGGTACGCAACAAACAACTTCATAACAAAAGGACTAGGGCGCATTCATAAAAGCACAATCTACTTTCCGAAAAACAAATGTTTTCAGATAGTTCGTGGCATTATTTTTTCTACATCTTGATGGGGCAGTACTTCTGACAAGGACAGCACGAGCATTCTAACGAGATGAGATGATCTCGTGCGAGGGAACGAGATGGCGCATCATATAAGAAAGGGACGGAGCGAGTCTACGCCCAGAGAGAAGCGGGGCAGTCAGCAGCGCCGGGGTAGATGCGCGTGCGCTGGGAGATACACATCGCGGAGTCTTATTTTGTTATGTTTAAGGCTTAATTTTATATAACTATAATTAGAAGTAATTGTTAGGGATCGGGGGTTAAGTTCGAATATTGGCGAGGAGAATGGGGATCACTTCTCGGGGAAGAGCTGGAGGCGGCGGGAGCCTACATGGGGGTTTCGAGTAGCAGAAACAAGCAGTCTATTTTGTTGTTGTTTTGTTTGTTAATTGAGTGCAGTAATGAAGTATTAATATAGTAAAATCAGTGAAATGCGGAGAGCTCAGTACAAAGCTAAGTACATTATTAATCTCTGGTCATGAATATTTGGAAATCTAATTTGTTTAATTTACACTATTCAACGTACATTTTAGGACTTGGCTACTTACATCAATCAAGCGCTAATTGATGTTATTAATTTTGGTACCTATTTAATTAATAGAAACACTCCAAATAACCATGACCTAACCTCCCATTCAACTTGTGTTGTTATTATGTTTGGTGTTATTCAGTTATTCTGAGAGGTTCGACTCCTTGACGAAATATAAACAATTTTCTCTTTATTTCTTTAAATTGAGAGCTATTGATTAAACCTAAACGCCGAGTTCGATTCTCGTCGATTTGTATAATTATGTCACAAGTATTACAGTTATGGTGTTTATTATTATGGCATTACGAAGAATGTTGGGCATTGATAAATTTCATATGAGAGAAGGTGTATGAAATACTGACATAATGTTTGTAGAAAAAGTAGCCGGGTTCGAGGCCCGTTGGCATTTTGATTTTAGAATTTATCTGGGAGATAAATTCAATTACTTAATGTTATAATTTAATATTCGTAGATAATTGTATCGGAATTCGAGGTCCGTTGTTATTTTATTTTGGGAATTTATCTGAGAGATAAATCGATACACTATATTGCCTTATATGCGCAAGCGCATTGATGACCTTACTAAATGTTAACACAGAAGTCCTTAAATTATTTAATGATTTATAACTTACCCTTTTATTGCCACTACAATTACAATGGTGTGTGAAATTGCTATTATACTTAATAACTAAGTATGGTTTATTTATGTGATAAAGTGTTGGAAATCTCATTCGTTCAACAGATTATAAAACCGTGTGGTTATAATTCTGTAACATCCTATATTGGTTAGGATCTGATTATATTTTGGTTATTGGTTAATATTAAATTGGGATAATTTATTAATTTAGTATAAAACACGAGCATCAAGAGTTTTTCTTTAGCCTGCTTTGTTTTCTCTTGATTTACTGATTTGTTTGGCTCTAGGAACTAAATGCAGGCCTTGAATAAGATAATGTTATCTATCTTATTCAAGAAATTAGTCAAAGTTTCGATTAAATACTATTATTACAAATCAACTGGAGTTATGGTACAATAAATATAATTTTAACTCCTCTCTGAATTTTATTTATAGCATTATTTAGGTTCCCTCTTATTATTAAATTCTGGTAAGCAGCGAGTATGTGAGTATGCTTTCGCTTCGACTATTTGTCATTAAACTTCAGGTTTAACTTCATCATTCAAATTAGTAGGTAGGGTTTGATTGGTAGCTATCAGATACCATCACACGATACCTAAGTATAATGATCCATACTTCCATACTATCCATACTATACTAATATTATAAATGCGAAAGTGTGTCTGTCTATCTGTGTTACCTCTTCACGCTTAAACCGCTGAATCGATTTTGACGAAATTTGGCATGGAGATAGTTTAAGATCCGAGGAAGGACATAGGATAGTTTTCATCGTGGAAATTATCCCTGAAAAGATTGAAAAGTGAAAAGTAATTCATGATGACATTGATGACCCTGTAGAGAATGTAATGATTAGACCAAAAACACAATTGCTCTTACATTTGCTTAGGCGCTTTAAATAATCCCTTTTATTAATTAAGGTGATTAGGTGGATATCTATCGTGTTGTACGAGGTTGCTTCCATACTTCCAAGTTCCGCGCGGACGTAGTCGCGGGCAAAAGCTAGTATTAAAATATTTTTATCCAATTGTTGAACCACACTATCCGGGGAATAATTTTGATCAATGTAGTATTCGTAGTCAACTGTAACTAATGTTACCTACAGATTTATTCCACTAGTTAAGAACAGTACGATGAATTTGTTTTCCGACAAACGAGAGTGCGGTAATGAGAGATTCAATTTACACAGAACATTACAATTCTGCTTCATAATATTCTGAAATACACTTGTATGACAAAATATTACCTTACTGAGAACTATTTGCTGCAAAGCTGTAAGTTTTTTAACAAAAGAACAAAGTGTTTTTCTTTTGTACGTTATATTTGTCAACAGTTGCAAAATTGGATGTGGGGGTTGTTGGTCATGTTGCTGGTGAAAAGATGAGCCGATACGTGCGTGGCTACGACTGGTTACAGAGACGGGCGCTAGCGCGTAACGCGGTTCGCATCTTACAAAAAACAATACATACAGTAAAACATCCTAATTTCTTTAAAAGTCAATTAAAAAAACTAAAGTTTATTAGTAAAACTTTTAAAACCTACATTGATACAGAATATCAATAACAATATGGAAAAAATTAAACTCGCTTTTATTGCGGCCTATAATTTTTACACAAAAGTTTAATTTTCTCGTCATGACGAAAAACCGAAGTTGAATACCGATATTTTGTATGAAACGAAAACTGATATTCAATGCCTTGTTAAAACACGAACACATGTAAAACCATGAACGTATATATAGGAAGATCATTCTGTAAAAAATATGTTTATTGTACTTATACCTTGCGACCAGCGGCGTTAACCATATCTGGCTCTGTCCTAAACCCCATTTTTATGTTAATAAACCGAATTGAATTCTCGCGACTTACTACACTCCGCTCGTGCCAGGCGCTCTTGCCAGGGCCCATTAAGTGCATCTACATTGAGTTAACTGTGGTTCTGGTGTTTTTGGGAATGGTCGCGTTGGCTCGCTCTGTATTATTCTGTATCTAGCGAAGTGCTTTGCATGCCAACTCCTTGTTGAGACAATGTGAGCGCGTGACGAATGGCCGAAACTGTATGGGGCTTTATTTGAGTGGTTATTTTATTGAGCTGGAGACATAAAACATTAAGGAGTCCATTTTACATAGAACAGAACACACAACACAGATATATACACAAACAATAATGAAACAATAGCAATTTGTGGTCACAGTTTCATATTGCACCCTGCAATGCGCGTAGCCCGACCGGTCGAGCCGGTGTTTTTATTATTATTTTATTTTGGAATTGGGAAGACTATAATAACGATTAAAATGTAACGTTTTCCCTCTCTCTATAGTCTTTAAAACTACATACCTACTATTCTTCTTATACGTAACTGTACGAGTTAATCCTCAGCAACGCGTTGTGTTATAAACTTTGCATACCTGTAACAAACAAAGCTTCGTTATTTGGTGATAACACGAGAGCATTTCACATAGACATAGTTAAAAATGAGCACCAGTTCATTTTGTCTTCCAATCGGAACTCGAAAAACACAAAATATTTGAAATTAGAATCAAACACGATGAAGCCCTTTTGGACTCTTTGCTAAATAAAGTGTTGAATCATGAATATAACTTGAATCCAAATGTATAATTTAGATAAATAAAACAGTACCGTATTCTGAAAAGGCCTTGATTTGCCAATTAATATCTTTTAACAATTACAACATGAAAAAGCGGCGAGTGATACTGATGAGTGAAATAGCCAGTAGGTACTATTGGCTTCATTCTGTGAAATTGATTCAAAAGAGTGCTTGTTATTCTCGGCGGGGCCTCGAGGCGAGCGGTTTTGTTCAGTTTTAATCGGCTTTTCTGTCTGTATGAGGAGGAAAATATTAATGATACAAACGAAAAACTTGGAAAATATTCAACAAATTCCTTAGCTCCGAAATATTCTACAGAAACTTTAGCTGTAAAAGTCAATAAGAACTGAATAAAATACCCTGTTTCCCAGAATGAAACACTACAGAAGTATTTTTCTTTCGACCTTTGAAAAAACCGCCTGATAAGGTATTTTTGACCGAGCTTTCGTCTCCCTTTCACCTTAGTGTCACTATCCTAGTCTTCGGTTTACTTTGTTGGGGAACTTCCCACACTGCATCTTCCAGAGTACTGTCGCCATTAAAGCCCTGTTTGCCTGCGGCTGTAACCTGGCGTCCATAGTACCTGATTCCCATGAGCTTGCCCACTTCAGGATAATAAAAAACCATTCTCAATCGCTACTAAAGGAAATGCAAGTTAATTTCACCCCGGCTGGTTTTTTACAACATGCCACTGCTAAACGGCCATATGAGAATTTTAGCTAAAGTATGGTGGAGGTTAGTAAGCTTTATTCAATCACGTGATAACGCTCTGAAAGTATTCGGGTAAATTTAAGCATTCTTATCTGAAATCTTAAGTTGCCTTATGCTTGCACTAAATGAATTCGAAACCGCATCGCATTCAAAATTCGTTTCACAATGTAATTACAACGCGTTTATTTTCTAATTATCCAGTTCTGTGGCCTCGTTAGTGTCGCAAAGACGTTCGTTTCTTAATTTCCATTCTGCTTCGCCTTATTCCCATTTTGCTTCGTCTTATTTCCGTTTTGCTTCGTTCTATTTTCCTTTCCGCTGCAGTTTCCTGCTCATTGTTCCTGGCTCGAGGATCAGCGAAGCTTTGCATTTCAGCAATTGATTAAAGCGAAAGCTTGCGGTTTGTTTTAATTAATTAGTCTCGATTGATTTGAAAATGTTGCTCTTGAGGCGGATTGGATGCAATTCTGTGAGGTTTCTTTTCTTTTTTATTGTATCTTGACCCGTTGTTGGTATAATGTTTCAAGATTGGTGGACATTTTGGGAAGTATTTTTATTGATATTTACTTTCGGGATTAGTAGCTTCACTTTTTGATAAATCAAACATGTCGACCAACATTTGGACGCGACTCATTGACCCGTTTCATATGCATTTTAATATTTCAAATGTCGTATGGACATGTCATACTCGTAATGCTGTAATTTTGTGTAGGTGGAAATTATTTGCCTCATTTATTACTGATGCATTGATACTTGTCGTGAAACAATAGTGTCCAGACATTTGGGGGACTTTCACGAAGCTGAAACACGATCTTAGCCTTTTCAATATAAACGTACGACGGGCCCTAGAGAGAATCGTACGTTTTCCAGGAAAAAACTTCCCTGAATGAATAATACACAGGTAGACGGTGACTTGCTCCCCGTTTGACGACCCCGGAAATAATGACACGCAATTATGACCTGAGGACCACAATGTTGATACTATTATAAATACAGCATTATATTTTCCAAATTAAACTAAATATAACCGAGCAGTGGATCGATGTTATTTTGCAGAAAGATAAAATGATGATCTAAAGATTCTCTTAATAATTAATGAATAATTACCTCCCGAAGACGAAGGAAACTGATTTTCAATGCAAATATTCTAATACTATTTAAAAGTCAGAAGGGATGAGCGGAAAGCCCGACCACCTGTAATCAGCTACAATTATGTTTGTATGAGGTCTCAAGTGCCCTTTGTGTGGGAGGATCTTCAAAAATAAGACAGGCTACGTCAGTAACATGAGAGCACACAAAAGCCAGCAACGGAGTTGAGGCAGTCGCCGTGCCGGTCTGGAAAAAATATCTATACTATTATAAAATTCTAGATTTAAATTGAAAATCTGTTGTGTCATGATTTCAGGCAAAATCTTAATAGCTTGGTGCTGGATTTGTTGGGCTTAATTTCCATTGTCCTCTCGGCCGGACGGATTTTAACCAATCTTGGTATGGGGATAGCTGAACGTCCAAAGATGGTTATAGGATACTTTTTACCCGAATATGGTATAAAAAGAAATACGCGTACGAAGTTGCCCACCTTCTAGTGTATATATGAATGAATGAATGAATGAAAATCTTTATTATAAATATATAATATAAGTATATTATTTATCCTCGCGATGTACTCGTCAGAACGAGTGTAGCTATTTCAAGTTAATGAAAAAACTGAGGGTATTATCAGTCGAACACGTTGTTTCTCATTTTCAGAAACATCTCAAATGTTATTTCAGCATTGACAAAGAAGAATCCAATTGTGATCGATCCGTCTCAGGCCACAATTCAGGAACCTACAATTGAATTGTTCCTTGTGCTTGGTTGTTTGATGTCGTAATAGCAATTGTGTTGTTGTCAGGTTGAAAATAAGAACCTATCCTTATAAATAATGACACAAAGGTAAATTAAGAAAGAAAAATTGAATGCGATCTACTACAATCGAAGCGGGGTTTGAACCCGCGACCTCTGCGTTTCCGGCGCATTGCTCTCCCAACTGAGCTATCTGATCGCTACATAAAAATATAGACTCGATAAAAAGATTCTATACAAATATTAAGAACCTATCCTATTATAAACGCGAAATTTGTGATAATAGACGTTTCACTTACACCCAAACGATACAGTAATAGATTTTCATAAAGTACTATAGCTTAAATATTTATTATTTTAAGACGACTAAAGAGGGGTTGAGAGTTTGTACGGCATATTTAATTTTCATCCTTCTGCTAGAGCAAAGCCGCGGGGAGAAACTAGATGATGTATTTATTTTGTTACTGTACCTTTCTTAAAGGTGGAAATTGTGTGACACTACTAACATCCAGGTTAAATAATATTCTGAGTGTGGTCCTCAGTCAAATACTTTGCTGGCATTTTGCTGCGTGTCTATTTTACGAACTTTGCAAAAGATTTATCAAGTCGCTGTAACAAACAAACTAGGTACCAAATGTACTTAAACTATGCATAGTTCTGTACAAATATTTGACTTGCAAATAAGTCTGATTGGTATTCAAATGTTTGTTTTCAGCCTTTTATATAAAGTTTTGAATTGGTTTAGCCCGAGTTTTATTAAAGAAAGGCGTAGTGAAATTTTGAATTCACAAAACGAGCCAGAATTTAATTTTGTTTCTTTTTCCAATTTTTGGATGCTATGTTCAGTGCGCTATAATTTAACCGCAACGTTCAAATTCTAATATTCATACATATTAATATTCAAAACTTTGTCTGCAAGTTAGCCTGTAAAGCCCTTAGTTATTACGTGCACTATTCTACAACTTTGATTCCATTAGTGATTCGAAAATTACACGAGCTGAATCGACGAGGCTTGGCTATACTTAGCAATATCTCAAGATCAAAAAATCAAAAATGAAAATTCTTTATTGCGTAAAAACACGTCTTATATGATCTAAGGGATGGGGCCGCCCTGTAAGCAAACAATTGCCTGTGGTGGGAGACACCGCTCTTCCTTAGGTGACATGAGGTTTCAATACTTATGAGTAATTCTTAAAAAATAAAAATTCTTTAAATTACACTTATGCAATTTTACGCTCACTGTCAAAATGTGCGCGCGCGCGTTGTGTATGTGTGTATGCGTGCGTGCGTGCGTGCGTGCGTGCGTGCGTGCGTGCGTGCGTGCGTGCGTGCGTGCGTGCGTGCGTGCGTGCGTGCGTGCGTGCGTGCGTGCGTGCGTGCGTGCGTGCGTGCGTGCGTGCGTGCGTGCGTGCGTGCGTGCGTGCGTGCGTGCGTGCGTGCGTGCGTGCGTGCGTGCGTGCGTGCGTGCGTGCGTGCGTGCGTGCGTGCGTGCGTGCGTGCGTGCGTGCGTGCGTGCGTGCGTGCGTGCGTGCGTGCGTGCGTGCGTGCGTGCGTGCGTGCGTGCGTGCGTGCGTGCGTGCGTGCGTGCGTGCGTGCGTGCGTGCGTGCGTGCGTGCGTGCGTGCGTGCGTGCGTGCGTGCGTGCGTGCGTGCGTGCGTGCGGACGTATATTTATTTATGCAGCTTCACTGGAAACGTCCATTCTAGCTCTAGACTGGTTTTGCACTTATGTAATTCACACACAAAAGTAATTCACTGTAAAACTAAAATTAATAATAAGTAGAACTAGTAATTAAGCTACAAGTGATAGACAAACGAAAAACGAACAAATGAATACGCGCAAATATACAAAACGTACAACAAAAGGAATATAGTATATGCATCCAGAAAAAAATATATATACACGTAATTACATGTGTATATTACCGATGTTACACCCACTTATTTACGGGTCTCTGTTTTTTATCGAATTATTGAAATCGAATGTTTCATTTCGCCGACGATGTGTCATTTTCGTAGTTTCGTACTTTCTTTGAAACCGTTAACTATTTGCTATTGTTATAAAACAAACCTAACCTAACCTGATCTATAGGATGATATTTTTTAAGAAATTTAAGACATATTTTTTTTTATCTCCATCATACAAGCGAAAAAAAATAATATTAATTTGATACAGGAAACAGTAACGTATAATAACCAATTAAGTACAATTAGCATTCTAACCCATTATGAATGCAATATCAATTGAAAACGTCTTAATAAAGCGATTCAACAATAAATGTCTGTAATTGAAGCAATTAAGTCTTAATTATGATACCACTAGCTTATGCAAATTATTTTGCTTAATTAAGTCATAAATTGATATGAGACCTACGGGGGGAGAACATTGCTAAATTAAAACATCTTGCTCTGAATGCGATTGTTATTTATTTATGTAATTTATCTTGTTTATTGAGATTAAGGTTTTAACCAATGGGTAGCTAGTGATGATATATGGGAATAAGTCGTAGACCAATAATAGACCACTTAAGAAGGGTCAAAGGTACATAAAACTCTTAAATAACAAGTGAAGCGAGCTGTGCTTGGAGTTTCCTTGCGTGATCTAATAAGAATGGAAGTGTTTATAAGAACTACTAACTTATCGACATAACAAAGAAAGATGGCAGGCTTAAATTGGTTGAGGAGGAGAAGAAAATATCGCTATTTAGTAAATAATGAAATAATGAACTTTATTCTGCAAGTAGGCCACAAGAGCACTTTTACATGTCTGAGTATACCGGCATTCTACAAAAGGAGACCACTGTGGAGAAAAAACGCCGAAAGAAACTCAACAGTTAGACAGTTAGTAATAACAGTAATACTGCCTGTTGTCTATCGTTATGTGAATTATAGTATTTATTTTCCTTTTGTAGATTCATTTTGGTGTGTAGGCTTTTGGATGATATTAATGATGTGATAAATGCCTCTTTAATTAATCTAAATGGTTAATGTGTAATGTTTTCGATATCCACAGACTAGCATGTGTTCCTAAATACGACTACTCAGGGCTTTCCTGTAAGACATTCAAAACTTGTAAAGTAATTCAGACTAGCGCAAACTAAGGAACTAGCTCAACAACTCTCGCGTCGCCAGTATACCCGGCATAACTCTGGAAATACTTGCAAATACTAAGCATCTTTAAGTTTAGTATAGGTAACTTGAAGGTGGGCAACTCGCAAAAAAGGATAAAAATAGAACAAAATCCTTTTTATAACCAGACTATGAAACGTGACATTGTGTAGGTATGCATCTTTGTAAATTGGTGGAATTAGCCAGTCAGTTAAATGGCTAGCCCATTGATTGATTGTTGGCATTCAATTGAATCGCTCAATGACGCCTAGTTACGAACGGGTTTAGCCGTTGAGTAAAAAGTAAGTTCGGGTCGGTTAGGTTTGTTGTTAGGTCTTGCGTGCCTAAGAGCAGAAATAGAAGCCCCGCGAAGCAGAACTTCGTCAACTGGACATCAAATATGTCCGAGAGATGCTTCTTCACGCTTCTTTCATTCTTTCTTTCTGTTTAACTGGTAACTTCAACCACTTAGGTAATTATAAATTAGCAGTATTTTTTAATGATCCATGCTTGCAAGGGATCCTGTCGTAACACGGTCCTTAATAATAAAGTTTCATTATCCGCGATAAGTACTGAGGGCAGTTTTATGTAGCAGTCAAATTTTGCCAAGAATTTTATTTTATTAGTCACAAAATCAGGGGTAGCAATTTGTCTTTCGTTGTAGAGAGGTTTATAACCGTATGCAAGTTTTTTTATATTACCTAGAAATGTTAATTATATCATGGAATATCATTGTTTTTATTCATTGTACTCGAATCATTGTTTTGTCATGTTCCCAAAAAATACACAAGAGCTTTCTTTAAATAGATTTAAAAACAAAGTAACGCAACTATTAAATGAAATAATTTACTACAGTGTGAAGAATTTCCTCTCTCGTGAGATGTAATGTCCAAAATATTGGCATGGTAGTATTGAAGCACAGATAGCAGAATAAGCTGCCTATCGCCACATATCACACTATATCACTTTTGTACCTAGTTACTTATTCTAAGCAAATAAATACCTGGGCCATTTTTTCTAAACTTGTACACCCCACTTTTTTTAACACCCCACTTAATTAGGAGAAAAAAATGACAGTTTTTTTCTCCTAATTAGATCGAAAGAGCTCGTGATTCTGAGTAGAAAATACCCAAAATATCTAAAATAAAAAAGAGTGGGGTGTACTACTTTAGAAAAAATGGCCCACCTATTCTATTCTATACCTATATGAGTCTCTTCTAGCATGTTCTGCTGGGCTAACATATCTTGTCACGACTTCGGCTGTCACGCGACTCAGCATTACAGATCTAGCTCGCACGGTATTGAAAGGAAAGTGACAGGGAGCATTTTGTCGCGCGTCAAATAGTCGCGTCTCACTTCAAAATTATGCTGGGTGTATTGCTCATCATCATTATATCAGCCGATAGACATCCACACCTCAAAGGCCTGCCAACAAAATTGAAGTAGAATTAAAATGTTCCGTATAAATTAAATATCTCATTACGGCACTCGTATTTCGGTGACGACTATCAAACAAATTCATTGAGCTATTCTTAAATAGCGGAATTAATGAACCTCAGTTACAGTGAACATTAATTAAAGTTTTTCCGCAGTTAGTGTGGTTCGACAGTTGGATTTAATTGTTTTTAATTTAATTAAAATGCATATCATTAAATTCCATTGTTGTTAACCTCTGTTTATTTTTACTGTTATATCTCTCATGTTTTGTATCCCTGTGTATTTGAGGCGTGCAATAAAGTGGATTTGTATTGTATCATTATATTATATAGACTTTTCCTTCGACTTCGTAGATGTGACTTTTAAAGTCAGGTTAAAAAGCGGGGTAAGTGCAAGTTGGGCTCGCGCACTCAGCGTTCCGTAAAAAACATGATAAGATGCAGTATAGCTCTAATAAAAAAATAAACTGGATTGAGGGACAAACTGAACTCTGCCGTTAGAAAACTGTTATAACCGCGACCTAATATATTGACGTATGGGGATACGTCAATACATATATTAGGTCACGGTTAGTTTACCAACTGCAAATAAGTTTACAATTGAAAAAAGTTATTATATTAGTTATAGAAGTTACTACAAATTAACGGTTTTCGCATGACTTCCTTTACTTGTGCTACATGGCATTGCTTCTTGTCAATTGTCATGGTACTACGTCAATGGGTTCTGTTTGACATGCGGAGGGGAGTGCGGCAGGGATGCGTTTTAGCTCCAACACTTTTTGGCATATTTTTCTCGTTGCTTCTGAAGGTTGCATATGGAGACGTCGTACAGGGCATACACTTGCATACCAGAGCGGATGGGAAACTTTTTAATTCTACCCTGTTGAGGTCTCGCCGTAAACGAGAAGACCTATATGTCGATTCATTGCTCTTTGCCGATGATGCCGCTTGCGTAGCCAAATCCCCTCAAGACTTACAGGTTCTCCTAGACAATTTTGCACATGCTTGTTCTCTCTTTTCTATGTCAATTAATTCTAAAAAGACGGTTGTTCTGGCGCAGGGCTTCAACCAGAAACCAACAATTTTGTTGGATGGTACGCCCCTTGATGTTGTTGATCAATTTTGTTACTTGGGATCCAACGTGTCAAACAATCTGTCGCTGGATGTGGAAATTGGGAGTCGGCTCGGGAAGGCGGCTACGACGTTTGGGAGGCTCAGTGCAAGAGTGTGGAATAACCACCGCTTGACAACCAGGACCAAAATTTTAGTGTACCAAACTTGTGTTCTGAGTACACTTTTGTATGGAGCTGAAACCTGGACGTTGTATGCAAAGCAAGAAAAAAGACTCAATAAGTTTCACATGCGCTGCCTCCGGAATATTTTAGTCATCAGTTGGCGAGACAGGGTCACTAATGCCTTGACTGCTTCAAGTTGCACAGCTTCCCAGCATTACCGCAATGCTTAAACAGCGCAGACTGCGATGGCTGCCACTATGGATGCACCGTATGGATGCCACTCGCTTGCCAAGACGCACCCTGTTAAGCGAAGTTGCTTTTGCTAAGAGAAGAGTGGGGAGGCTCATGTTACGTTTTAAGGACTGCACAAAGCGCGACATGCTTACGTTTGGCATCAGCCCTGCTAATTGGGAAACTTTGGCTAACGAGCGTAGCAAATGGAGAGCGTCTCTTGCCGAAGGCTGCAAAGCTCATGACGGAAGTTGGTTTCGGGCTCTGGCTGCGAAACGTGAGAGGAGACACCAACATGAGAGGGGGGTCACTTCACCAACTCAATCTTCAAACGACCCCCTAATGAGATGTCAATCTTGCGGACGTTACTGTCGCTCACGCATCGGACTGTATAGTAATTTCAAACACTGCCACAAAAATGCTGCATAAAATCATCTGATAAAGATGTAAAGGCCTATGATGACGTCACTGAGAAGTCATCGTTAGGTTTTGTTCCCTTGAGGCAATATATGCGCTATATTATATATATAAATAATATTATATATAAAAATATATATAAACGGAACATAAACGGCCTTATCTTTAGATTGTAAGTTTGATTTTACCAGTGCTCATACCCGCGTTTCTGGGATAAATACCTTGACAGACGGACAGACCGATAAATAGGCAACAAAGTGATCCTATGAGGATTTCGTTTATGCCAATTGAAGTACCCTTAAAATGAATAAATATGAGTATTATGTTAAATAATGCCGTGATAAAACAGAGATATTAATTATTAGCACTCAAATCGTATCAGAAACTTCCTTTGTGATTTCCTCATACGTTTTAATTTCCGACATTCCTGCATAGAGGAGGTGTTATTCTTAACAACATGCCACGTGGTATGAAAGTCACCAACAGCTGATTAACAAGTTTTAATTAAACTTGGCTTATTAAAATTTAGCCACAGCCGTACTTTAATGTAAATACGAGGATTACACCACAGAAAACACGTTTCTGCAAGCTTTTTGGAGTTGCAGCGTTCTTGCATTTTATCCCAGTTCAGTAATAGCACAGCGTGATAATATTTCAGTTACTATTACTTTAGTCCCACTTCCAAAGTCACTGTGACATTTTCAGGACTGATATTTACCTCATTTTAAAGTTACATAAGTAATTTAATGTCATCAGATCTCTGTCGAGAAATTATCGTGATCGCGGAATGAAAGATTACAGAAGGCTCTCTTTCTTTGTATTACATCGGTTGTTTGTGTTCGCAATTGGCCGTGGGGCGTGGTGCTAGGACCGACCGACGCCTGTTGTGTCGATACAAATTACAAAATGTGCGCCTATTTAGAATGAACAAAAGGCAGAGTGGAGCATCTACGTAGTTGGCTAGTACCGTGGAAGGCGACGTGTAGTTTGCCCATCTTGTTGTTTCATTACATCGAATTTTCATTTCGTCGATTTTTATTCCCCTGTCATCATAAATTTGTCATAATTCTTAAACTAAATTTTGGTCCTATTGATTTAATAATAGGAACGTCAATTAAAAGAAACAATCGATAAACAAATTATCGACGAAACGAAGGTTAAACCGCCCATCCTGCCGTGATGAGTTATTTCATACGTTACTTCTTCGAGACAGGTCACAGTGATAATTTCTAACGATCTCTGTTACTTACATTTTCATCGTGACGATCACCCATCTCTATCCCAAAGGGAAACATGTCAAGGCTGAATACAGAAGACGCTTAATTTGAATTTCATACTGCAACGTCAAACGAATACTAACTTTAAAATTCAAATTTTCGTGTCAAAGACATGCACGACTTTGTCTTTGCAACAAGTTGTCGAGTTTACGAATAAGGTCATAGCGTGTATAATGTTACTACTGAAAATTAACATTACAAAATTGTAACCTACTTACGAATAACTTGGCAGTTATGGCTACTGAGCAAGCCGCAGTAAATACAGTGTGTCGCCATGTTTTCGTAACTAGGAAGGACTGGCAATTTAGCAAATAATGAATTCGCGAGAAAATTTCCAAAGTGCCAGTTTAGATAATAATACCAAACCTCATCTTCTTAGTTATTATATTGTACCACGGCGTGCGCTGTGATTGTTTTACTGTACTTACAAAATGAAACTTCTTACATAGCCAATATGCATCAGGATTGATTTAGTTGACACTAGTGGCAATAAAGAGAGAGAAATAGATGGTGGGAGAATTAATGTCCCTTAAACTATTGCATTTATTCCAAAAATAATAAAAGCC
The DNA here is from genome assembly GCA_947623375.1 of Apotomis capreana. NCBI lineage: Eukaryota > Metazoa > Arthropoda > Insecta > Lepidoptera > Tortricidae > Apotomis > Apotomis capreana. The sequence continues at coordinate 15,432,101 of OX392522.1, read as the reverse complement.
CTTCGGCTGTTTTAGAAGCAGGCTTTTTCTATACCTTCATGTAACTGCTGGTCCCCGTTCACCCAAAAACGACTGAGATAACTGTCTATAGTGTATTTTCTTCGTGGAGGGAAAACTCTTTCATGAAAACTGGCCTTGAAAAGCCTCGTACAGAACCAGTTCTGATTCCTGTTTTATAGATGGACGAAGGGATTTTAAGATTTACCACTTTAACATTCTTTAGACTGGTCTAAATAATACATCTTTTGTAATTAAACATTTATAGTCTACAAATTCAACTAACAGTACAACCCTCGATAAAATTAGCCACAAACAAGGCCTTAAATAAATCCATCCGGGTTCAATAACATTCTTTACGGAACCCTCGAGGCTCGGAACCCTCAGAGGGTACAATTACCCGCATTAAATAATAACGGAAAATCGATACGAGTCTGAGTGATTTTGGGCGATTGAGGGAAGCTAATCGCCTCGGGCCGGCCACTCGATAGTTTCCACCGTTTTAAACATTTTCATGTAGTGTAAAAGGTCCATTTATAATTAAAATCCAATTAAGGAGCCTTTATGAAAGGTTGTGTAACATGTATTATTGTCCATTAACGTAGTGGCGTTGGCGTTTGAAATTCTATTTTAGAGTTTGTTACGTTTTTGTTAAAAGCATTTTTATTGACAGTTTTTTATTTCTTTCCTGTGTGCTATGCGACAAACATATTTTGTTTTAGTAAAAGTTGCAATTTTGTGGACGTCACAGTAAAAATGAACTGAGACCAGCTTGAAATTGAAAAATTACATTTTATAAAATGTTGAAAAAGTTGTGATGAGATACGCTGTAAACGAATAACAAGGTATAATTTTATTTTGCTTCGCCATAATCTGACGGCTCATAAATTAATAATAAAAACACCAGTTACTGTGTAGGGATCCGTAACTAAAGGGCGGTCAGGCCCGGCCGTCCGTCTGTAACATTGTCTACCTCCTACGACGGTGTAAGATACATAATTATTATACTACTTGTGCTACTTGTGCCCGATATTACATTAAGTTAGTATTTGCCAAATACCAAATCTAACGGTAAAATCTCCAAAAAATCCCCAAGCAATTCAATTTGGAAAACAAAATTCCTCCAAACGGGATGCATTCCGACTTATCCCAAGACATTAAATGCCGCGACGGCACCGAGGATAAAGAAACTGGATCCCGTAATCTATCCCACGGGATGACGCACAGGACGGGGAGTTAATGACACTTTGCAAAATTAAAAACCCGGACCGGGCCCGACAATTTGCCTAAATTAAAGTAGGAGTTGGCAGTTTGAGTACTACTTGCTTTTATGGCGAGGATAGATTTTTTTATTGGACTTTTTGTCCCGGGGCTAGATTCCAACGGACTGATGACGTTTGTCCGAGTGATCACTAGTATTTGGCTTTTGACCATATCATCATTCATCATTTCAGCCTATTGCAGTCCACTGCTGGACGTAAGCCTCCCCCAGGGTTCGCCACATGGCCCGATCTCCCGTTTTCGCCATCCAGTCACCACCAGCCACTTTTTTCAGGTCGTCGGTCCATCTGGCCGGAGGGCGTCCTACACTACGCTTGCCGCTTGACCATATGCTCTATTCTAAATAATATTTTCAACATTCATATTGCTAAATCACAAATAAATGTCAAGAGCGACCAAGTTATGAATGTATCCATCTTTGCTATTTGAACTGAATAGACTGCTGATTTTTTCACCACAGATGTGGGAAATTATATGTATCTCATTTTACCACATCTTTTCTATCCAGACCAGAATAGCAAAGATCCGTCAGAGCTAATTAGATATCCGATATAATACTTGGATGAAACCGATCCACTGCCTAATTTGGGACATACCAAAGCCTTACAACACCAAATGTTCCTGAACCTTTAAATTTTTCAATTTTTCAAGCAGGGTTCGAACCTGCGTTTCCAACGGCTTTCCGGGCCAACACCCGATTATAAAGTCTAAATCTTTACGGTAGATGGAACTACGATGCCACCCTAAGGCATGTAGAAGCAACTGGTTGAAACATTCAATAGCTCTCACGTTAGACGACGCAACGGAGCCACGCTGTTACGTCGCCTAAATCAAATTAGATTTAAGTTTTTTTCTTTTGTGATGTAATTTTGTAGTTCACAGTGCCTTGGTTTATTTACTGTTATGCTGTGTAACTAATTTAAATAAATAAATAAATAAATCAGGTTCGGTGGTCCAATTGGTAGGACGCCCGTGCTGGCCCGGAAAGCCGTTGACGCAGGTTCGAACAATGGAATTATATTTATTTGTTTCTTTCAAGAAATTGTTCGTGTTCGATTATCATGAGATAATGAACCATTGTGTCAATATTTAAAACTAACCTTATTCAAGATTACCTAATCACACACAGACACACAGGGACATAATCACTGCTGAATTTTAGTATTCTACGTTCAAGGGTTTGGCTTTAGTAATACAGTTAGGATATCAATTATTATTCAGAACGAATTTCACAGCACAAAGCCTGTGGAACAAAGCACTTTATGACATTGAATTGAGAACAATCAGACTTAGGTCATAAGGTTATCCTCATCCCTAAATAACATAAGTCTAAACATCTCACAGCCAAAAGCAAACTTAGAAGATTATGAAATAAGACTCATTGTGGGAGAACTTTGAGGTCGTTGTAAAGGTATTTATGGGACATGGAAAGTTCCGCACTTTTTCGCAGTCTTTGTTGAAAAATATTATCATGATTTCATTAATCAAAGTTTCTTTCTTATCGCCAAGGGTGGGAGACGGGTAAACAAGATTAAACAGGCTAAATAAAAACAGGCCGGGGTTAGGAAAACTTGCCGAAACAAGATGGTGGAATACATAGTACCCCCTATGTTATGCTCCTGAATAAGATATAGCAGGCTGCCTTTCGGCGTAAACAAAATACGATTTGTTTAGTCGAGTAAAGTGAACGATGTCATCCAGAAGGTTTGTAGGTAGAACGGCATGCAGGACATCTTGTAAAATTTCTTTCCTTGCCCAATGCAATGTGGATAGTTTTAAAATCATTAAATACATGTTGAGTACCCAAATCCAGCTCCTGTTTTTGGTCCCTGAAGATGCTATATTGTAGCGTAATGGGAACATAATACAAAACATTTCTTTTAATGATAGTAATACTTGTTTGTTTTCATTACATTTTAAAAATCACAGTGGAAAAAAATATGCCTGATTTTCAGTTTAAAAGCTTTCATTTTGGATGCCTAAATTCGATAGTGGTGATGACATATCCACTTCGATACACTCTTCAAAAGCTAAACCATTCTTCAAATACTATTAATCCGATCACCAAAATAAAGATTGAATTGCTCTCAACAAAACCCACGCAAAGGTCGCTGTTTCCAGCCAGGTTAGGTTAGTGTGCAGAATGTATGAATTTTTTGTTTAAAACAACAATTAACATTCATAAAATGACGCCAGCAGCTGTCTGCGCAGATAAATAAACGTTATTTCTCATACCGTTGGATTTAAAGCGAACGTAATTCACATTAGCGTTAGCAAACAACCCAACAGATATAGCTGTAATTACTTAATTTGTTATATCAATTTTTCGTTTGGTTTTTGTGTCGTTTAAATTCATGAAAAAATGTTTGGCGCCAATAAAATATCTGACACAAACATACATCCATAAGTATCAAGAAAATTTATATTCATAATTTTTACGATTTAACCCGTCGATTTCCAGATACGTACATTTTCCGGAAAAGTTAACTAGGTACATGTTATACATGAACCATCAAATTACAGCTATATGCTTTATAAACATTTTCCACGGTTCATTAGATTCAAATAACGGAAGGTTTGTTTATGCAAATATGGCACGTTTACAAATTTTAATCGACTATCAATTTAAAATATTATGGAGATAAAAACAGAAAAATCCTATGCACCTATGCACGTAGCATTCATTAATTTCATTAATTTATTCACGTAGAGTTCATTAATTTATTCACTTTATGTAAACCTGTTTATGCGATGAAACACTTCAATTAACTCGAAGATACTTTAGCTGCAGCCATAGGCATTACCATTGAATTCTCCAGTGGCTCTAAAAGTACTCAAATCTTGAGCAAATCCTAAAAATACCTTCATTTAAACGCCCCAAGAACGGCGGGAAACAAACGACCCTCCCTCAATTATTAATAGAATTAAAAGATGGCACCAAAATCGCGGTCCGCCATTTAAGTTGACTAGAGACCCGTTGCGGCGTCGAACCGCCGCTAGAATATGGAAATCCGGTAGTGTTACAGAAAATAACTACTTTATCGATAAGAAGTTTTTGGGGAATGAAGAATAAATTAATACTGTAAAAAAACACATTAAAATTATGTTTTAAAAACGTTAAAACATGCCAGGCTAGAGGCAGGCCTGATAGCCAACTGCCAGCTTCATCGTGACAATTTATTCAACTCTTTTGTAAAAATAACTTGTGCATGACATGTGATCTGCTGATCTGTTTCACAAATAAAATGCATATTATTCGATTTATGGAAAAATATATTCATGACAATAGTCCCATATCTTAAAAATATAATTGACATATTTTCATAGGACCGAACATAAGATTGGTAGAATTTTAATTTGTTGTTCTTTCTTCAGGACATAAATTTATCGATTTGATCGATTTCTATCAATTTCCAGAAATAGCACATGAATCGAAACGACAGATTTGAGGAAACAGGAAATCATGGAGTGCGTAACTGTTTATGTATTCATTTATAATCGTAAATATTTCACAATATTAATAATAAAAAATGTTACAAAAACTCAATTGTATGAAATAGAGAGTAAAAAACGTTTATAGATACACGAAAAACCACTATTATCAATGCTTGTTTTTTTTTATGAAATTCATTAGATCGTGCAAGTTTTCTTAATATGGGTGCTGCCATGTCATCATCATCAATCATTTATTCAATAACAATTACACATTGTGTTTGAAATTCTTACGCTAGTTATACTTAATCAAACCCTACTTACTAATCTAAATAAATTACTGACCAACAATACTCCACCATAAAAAAAAGAATGTGTCAAATATGTGTAATAAGAAAAAACAATATATAAAACAGCTAAACATGTTTGAAAAAAGAATAATTCAAACTTTCGTGTCTTTCCTCTCATTGAAATTGTGTCTGACAGAAGAGTGAGGGAGATGCTAAAGACTCTCAAGCCTATAATATAAACCTAATTTTAGGGTTCCTTACCATATTCGGTAAAAACGGAAACCTTATAAAATCAATTTGTTTTGTTGACCGCAGAATTTGTCAATTTTTATTTTGAATGAGAATAAGAATGATCAGCCAGACGTCATTAATTCAAATATGATTTATTCTTGAGCGCGTCGATTTTTTGAAATTTGCATCATATGTAGGTTATTTCTCCATCAAGTTTCGCATGTTAGCGTAACATGTTAATTATTCCACATTGCCAACTCGTCCACAATGTCAGCTCGTCTATATTCCCATCTGGGTCACAATGCCAACTTGTCCATACACCCAACACGTCTACATTGCCAACTCGTTCATACACCCAACTCATCTGCATTGCAAACTCGTCTATATTACCAATTCGTCTCCATTGGCAACTCGTCCATATTCCCAATTCGTCCATAATGCCACCTCGTCCATATTACCAACTCGTCCACAATTCCAACGCGTCCATATTGCTTACTCGTCCACAATGCCAACTCGTCCACAAATACAACTCGTCCACATTCTCAACTCGTACACAATGCCAAATCGTTCATATTGCCCACTCGCCCATACACCCAACTCATCTACATTGCCAACTCGTTCATATTACCAACTCGTCTTTATTGCCAACTCATCTATATTCCCAACTCGTCCACAATGCCAACTCATCCATATTGCTAACTCGTCCACATTTCCAACTCGTCCATACACCCAACTCGTCTACAATACCAACTCGTCCTTATTATTAACTCATCTTTATTGCCAATCTCGTCCATATTATTAACTCGTCCGTATTAGCAACTCGTCTTCATTGCCAACTCGTTTATATTCCCAACTCATCCACAATGCCAACGCGTCCATATTACTTGCTCGTCCACAATGCCAACTCGTCCACAAATACAACTCGTCCACATTTCCAACTCGTCCATATTCCCACCTCGTCCACAATTCCAAGTCGTCCACATTGCCAACTCATCCACATTTCTAACTCGTCCATATTCCCAACTCGATGATACACCCAACTCGTCTACAATACAAACTCGTCCTTATTATCAGCTCGTCTTTATTGCCAACTCGTCCATATTCCCAACTTGTTCATTTTGCCAACTCATCCACATTTCCAACTCGTCCATATTCTTAACTTGTCCACGTTGACAACTCGTCCGTATTACCAAGTCGTCTTCATTGCCCACTCGTCCGTGTTCCCAACTTGTTCATGCCAACTCATCCACATTCCCAACTCGTCCATATTCACAACTCGTCCATAATACCAACTTGTCCGTATTACCAACTCGTCTTCATTGCCAACTCGTCCATAATACGAACTCGTCCACATTGCCCCCTTGTCCATGTTCTCAACTTGTCAATTTTACCAACTCATTCATATTGCCAACTCATCCACATTTCCAACTCGTCCATATTCCCAACTCGACGATACACCCAACTTGTCTACAATACCAACTTGTCCTTATTATCAGCTCGTCTTTATTGCCAAATCTTCCATATCACCAACTCGTCCGTATTACCAAGTCGTCTTCATTGCCAACTTATCCGTATTACCAACTCGTCTTCACTGCCAACTCGTCCATAATGCGAACTCGTCCATAGTGCCCACTTGTCCATTTTCCCAACTTGTCAATTTTACCAACTCATCCACATTGCCAATTCATCCCCATTTCCAACTCGTCCATATTCCCAACTCGACGATACACCCAACTCGTCTACAATACCAACTTGTCCTTTTTATCAGCTCGTCTTTATTGCGAAATCTTCCATATCTACAACTCGTCCGTATTACCAAGTCGTCTTCATTGCCAACTCGTCCATATTCTCAACTCGTCCACATTGCCCACTCGTCCGTGTTCCCAACTTGTTTATTTTGCCAACTCATCCACATTTCCAACTCGTCCACATTGCCCACTCGTCCGTATTCCCAACTTGTTTACTTTGCCCACTCATCCACATTCCCAACTCGTCCATATTCCCAACTCGTCCATATTCCCAACTCGTCCACATTTCCAACTCGTCCATTTTACCAACTCATCCATATTACCAATGAAGATACATTCCCAACTTATCTACATTGTCAAGTCGTCCATATTCTCAACTCGGCCACATTTCCCATCCCGTCGACATGCAAGCGGAAGGACTAAGTTTCTTCTTGTAAAATACCATTTAATTTACCATAACTCATGCCATTTTCCTTGGAATTATTTTTTTGATGGACTTATATATTCATATTTATAATAATCTACCATAAATTTACATATTTGAATGACGTTTAAATTAGTTTTACTATTTTTTTTCTGCTTTGATTTAGATTTAGTAAAACTCGCCTATAGAAATAATCTATTCTTGAATGACGGTCAGTTTTTCTAGTCTTTCGAGCACCAGTCCAACTCACACTTGACCGGCTTTTTTCTCCACATTTTTAACAGGTATGCGAAATAAGTTTCCATATCAACATTTAAAAAAAAAAAACAACCTGGCAATTTAGAGCATTGACATAATAGCCCCCAATAAAAAAGACATTAAAAGTTGTCAGAATATGGCTACTGTCATTCATTGTCAACAAACTGTAAAATTATTTTTGCATATTTGTACATGTTTTAAGTGTTGCGGATATTATGTTGCCGACTCAAAAATAATATTTCATCATGCTGAACAACTTACTACAGGTTTGTGAGCAAATCATGCTTATTATTATTTGGTCATCTTATGTCAAAATAGGGATCACAGGTCACGTGGTTAAAGTCACGTGGTTAGCGCACAGTAGTTTTTTCAAATCCATTTTTCAGTACCTTTTCAGGAAAAAATTAAAATTCCAAGAGTTTTATGCACCTCTCCAGCATGAGACGAATCTAATGACATATCATTTATCAAAATCGGACCATAACTGTAGATCTGATGGGATGTACAAAAATCGGCCTCGCGTAATATATATATAGATGCGGTCGGAAAGAGATCATTGGATTCTGAAAGGGATGCCGTTTGGGTTATGTAGCGCGCCCCCGACATTCCAGACTGGAAAAAGGTATTGAATAAATAAGTGCTTCAACTGATTATTAGCAAATATCTGAGTGTTTTGTGAATTTTGTGTGAAGTTGAGGAGAAAGTCGGTGGCATTTTCGCCGAAGGGTAGGGGGAGTAGATAATTGCTTTTCTAAAATTATTTACTGCTAATGTAGGCGTAATATTATATTGGTCGGTAAATGGCAAGATGTCAAAGTATCTTTGAGAAAGGCGGAGCAAATTTTAGCTTACTTTTTGTAACATCTGAAAATGTTCTGTTCTGATGATGATTAAAATGAAATTGAAAGTACATAATTTATTGTTGGGGTATATTTATATAGTGTCAGGGTTTTTTGAGTGGCGACCGCGTACCGGAAGACGCAGCGTAGAAAGGCCCCCCAACAAGGGGGATCGACGACCTATCTAGGATCGCTGGAAGCATTGTGAAGAACATTGGGGGACGCTTTTGTCCAGCAGTGGAAACCTATTGACTGATAAGATGATGATGATTATTCATTGTTGCAATCTCCATCGCCATAATAAATAAGAAAGGAAAACAAATAAAACCAGATCTTTTCAGAAATTACGAGTCATAGCCGGGAAACACTTGCAGGTTACTTAAATAAATGCACACCTTTTTATTACCCAGTTCATCGTGGAGCGGAGTAAAGCGATGAAGAAGCGTTATTAGCGCTGATTACGCGACATCCGAGCGCGATAAATCTCCGCCAACTTAAATTGCTTCGACAAATTTATCGCCAGTATTGTTTATTGCTCGACAGTGTAAGCAGCGTAAACAGTACGATAACTTTGTACAAACGTCGATATAATTTAGCTTTAAATTTTGTCACAAACCTGCCGTATTTAAATTTTTCTGTCTACAACTTACTTTGAAACAGAAAATTTTACTGTTTTTTTTATAGTTGTAATATTTTTATGGTTAGGTTTACTCGTATTATATATATACAATTTGCACAAAATGTAGGAAATAAAAACGTTTTGTACCATTAATAGTAGACTATTCTTGAATTAATCAAAAATTTTCAAGATGAACATAAGTCATCGCTTATTGCTTATTAAATTTTAACACTAAAATTTCTAGTATAGGTTACATCAAAGTTGTCAAAGTCACTTCTAAAGTGTTTGAAAGATGCGCGATGTGGATGATGGTGATGACTCGTTTTTATTAAGTCAAAGCACTGCTTATTACATTTTAGTGTGGCAGAGCTACGTATGATAATACTACTACTGGCTACTCAGGTACATAAACAATGAAATAATGTCTACAGCCAAACACATTTTTCCTTATGCTTTGTGTGTCGATCTTTGAATTATTTATTTGAAACTGGCCGGCAATCCAGATGTACCGTTATTTATAAATTGTATTTGTTTTGTTTCCTTTTTGTAAACTTTTATTGGTGTGCAATAAAGTATTGTTGTATTGTATTGTATTGAATTGTACCGGGTTCGATTCCCGGTCTCTTCCACCTGGTTACGCATTTCAATTGTATCAATGGTTTAACAAAAATATATTTAGTTCAAGGTTTGACACTGATGGCAGTCTATCCGAAATGTCACCATTTTATTAAGTATCACTTTAGCGATATGCTGTACTCGATAAAAAAAAACGTAATGAGCAATACAATCTTTGTCATGATATTAGAAACGACAATTTAATCCCAAAAGTTTTAATTTTGATGGTTATGTTTGGTAAAACTAATACGAGTAAATGTAAATAGTCAATGTCAGTCATTTGTGTAACAGGTGTGCCGACTTTAGTGTTATTTAAACAGACTGTTAGACACGGCGGGCAAACGTTATGCTTGCTAAATTACTGATGGTTAGGTAAACGGAATAATTTCTAAATCAGTTAGTTTTTGTTAAAAACAAGCAGATTTATATGGAATAAATAGTTTTTATTAGAGGAAAATTAATTCCAAAAATTTTGTTAAAAGAGAGAACAATATTTCATTTATTATCTTCGTGTTTTAATGTAAAAACTTTCATATCATTATATTCTATCCTTTGATTGATAGGCAAAAACTGCAGGAGATTTGAATATGAAATACGTGAATAAGAATGAGATCTATGATCTACTTAGAAGATAGATTTTTCTAAAAAACTCCTGACTCAAATTCACATGAGACGAGCTAAACAAATCTACGCAAACGAAGCCAAGGGTCAGAGTTGTATAAATATGTAATCCCTCGCAATGCCCAACTGAGGCACAATTGCATTTATAAGTGGAGCTGTGACAATACTAGAGCTGATCCGACAGATATTAAATCCTTTGTGAGGAGACAAAACATCGCCGCTTACGGAATCTCCGTTGGAACTTGGAAGCGACTACGTTAAGCATTTTACTATGGCTATTTCTATTAATGTTATCAAACGATCGTGAGACATCTTTAATAATAATAAAAACTGTTTAAACTCACTCACTCCCTCGTGTGACGAATACCATCGGGCATATTTTAAGGCGTAGATTCAGCTTTAACTTGGTTTCGTCCTATGACTAAGATGAGGCAGTTAATACGATCTCCTAAAGAGTAAATGCGTTCACAGTTTTTCAATGTCGTCTGACTTGAGACCATAAAAAGTGATATTCAATTCGCAGTTTCGGATTTTACTGCGATTTAGGGAATGAAAAGTTTATGACTGGTAAGGTTCAGTAACCGAGTGTTAATAATTTGGTATGTTTCCATAAAACCGCACAATTGTAACTAAAAAGTATTTTATATTTAGTTTCAATTTCATCTGTAACTGTAACTTGTTCTTAGTTGTCCTTACTTTTGGCTAATCTGAATTATTTTGTATGCAGGTATTGTAAATGTTCGGTTGTATATCCGAAACTATTCCTATCTATTTTTTTTATACATATCCTACGATATAACTATATGTGACGTAGTCGCAACGCAAGGTTAGGAATTAGACAATTTTCGGTATTGTAGAATTCAATTATAACATAATTATGTTAATAGCTTCAGCGCCAAAAAATTACTAAATGTGTTGTGATTTGTTTTCAGTGAAATGATTAACTTTATTCTGCAAGACACAAAAGCACTTAAATCTGAGTCTCCCGGCCTTTTAAATTATATAACGCATTTCTTATCCCAAATTGTCGATAGCGAATCCGACACGCAATACCCCGGAAATGTATCCCAGAGAACAACTAACAAAGAGCTGAAAGAAGTGGGGGCGAAACAATAGCCTTTTGTTTGCTAAACAATCCAATTAGTGTTGCGAAAAGACGCGCGATAATTAAAAAAACCGCCCCGGCCGGAAAGGCAGCTACTTTGATGTTCGATTTGATGTTCGGAATGTGGACGATTACTTTTATTGGTTGCGGTGTTTTGACGTAAACCGATCGATTTTAGTGGCGCGTGTTAGATGTACAGGGTGATTCGAGAGACGTAATTAAGACATCTGTTTACCTAATACTTAATGTAGATCACAGATATAATCACTTTTTAACAAAAAAAAAAACGATTTCAACGTAAATAAACCGTATTACGTAGAGTTATTAAGAAATTACCCAATTAACGATACGTGTGACTTTAATGTTTAAAGGGTTTCCTCCATTTCTTCAGGAACCCATAATCATATTGCCTGCTGAGAATGGGACTAAATAAAAAGTCTGTCAAACAAAAAAGTACTTTCAAAATTGGTTCAGCCGTCTTTAAGTCATTGGGGAAAATACAGTTATGAAAAACGTGCCGAACTGAGAACCTTTTCCATTTCAAAAAGTTAGTTCAAAATTATCCTTATCCATAATAACGTTAACAACTTTTGTCTTAATCCCGTAAAAATAAAAATAACGTACATAAATAACACAGAACCTCACACAAATCGATCTAGTCCCACAGTAAGGTCTAGTAGGCTTGTGTTTCGAAATAAATAAGGTGAATAGATGTTAATCCAACGGATGTTCCCATCGATGCTGAAACGAAAATTCCTGCTTTGCCAGTGCAGCGAATAACCCGAATAACAATAATACTTGCACGCGCTGATGGCTAGAATATCAAGTATACGTCGTATACGTGTATAAATATATGGACATTGCTAAAATAGTAAAAAGTGAAGAGAAGAATTTGAAAGAGGTCTAGTTCTGAAAACGGACTACCTAATAAAGGCTGAAAAAGAAAGTATTCTTCGCTAAAATGCCAAAATGAGCAAATAACAAACAGTCAAATAGATTAAATAGATAAATCGCATGCACATTACAAATTCCGTTCCGCGTCTCATCACATTACCTCAGATAGTGTCACGTAAGCTTAAAGGAGATTGCAGACAGGGCCAATGTTATTTAAGCTAAAGGGAAGGTTCGCCAGAACCAATACATGGAACACCTTTCTAGGCTTCAGGTCGAATAGGAACTCGATCGAGGTGCCATTTGCGGCGTTTTTCGTCTTGAACGAAAAACAACTTTGAAAATTCTAACGTAGAATTTCAAATGGAGGTTGGCGCGAAATAGGTCACTCGAGATGGAATTATTGGAAACAACGTGGAGACGTCTTAGTTCTCTTTTGAAAGAATTTGTAACGGAACATTTCTAAGTTAATGGTCCGTGTTTGTGGGAAGCAATTTACGGGAAATAAACAATGAAATAACAGCGTAGCAGGAATCTAACAGTCGTCCTGTGCTACTGTTAAGTTAGGTTTAGAAATTGTGTGTAGTAAGCTTTGGAAAAAGCGCATGATCGATCAGCGGGAAGATTTTTAGGGGTTGTCTTTGTCTAATAGTTGTCTTCTCAAGAGCCTTTGAACAGCTGTCACAACTATTGGTCTCTTTATTGACGATATTTTTAGGAAACCATACACATTTGAAAACAAAATGTACGTGGCTCAGAATTTTCCGAAATAGCCATCATTAGCATTAAAGTTTTCAAGGAAGCCGTCATTATCATAATCCCCAGAAATAACACAATCGTATTTAGAATTTTGTTAATGTATTTTTTTTACATCCTATATTAAGAAAATTCTTCTGCATTACAATTGGGAAAATCATTTAAATTTACCATTTTAGTATTGAAAACATCTGCTTGTATTCCCACCATAAATAAATTACATAAGCGCCCGCCATATTGAAACATTTCCGCGAAAATTTGCTCTCCAGCTACGTCTTAGGATTGGAAACATGTTTCTGTTATTTGCAGTGATTCAGCTTCACCAGTGTATTTTACGATCTCCACAGAGCTTTTCACTATTCTAGCCAAAATTTTTATTATACTACATTTCAACATTGACACATACAAAGTTACAAAGGCCGAAGTGTACGGAAAAACTAAAATACTTTTACCCAATGTTCAGTTCTCCACTATCCAAACCAAAGGTTGTCTGGAAGAGATCGCTCTTTAGCGATAAGATAACCGCCTGTTGTTTACCTCTAACTGTAATTTCTTGCGTTGTGTTTTTTGCATTGGCACGGGTATTTGCACAGTGAAATTATGAATTTATTGGACTTATAGCTAGTATATTGGGATGTTTTAAACCGAAAGGGTCCACTTTATCACTTACCATAAGGGCGCATTAACAGGTAATTAGAATGGTGGAATAGAATATAATGGAATAAATGACAATAAAAAAAAACCGGCCAAGTGCGAGTCTGACTCGTGCACCGAGGGTTCCGTGCAAATACTTATTCTATCTTAGTCCTCTCATCTGTTAATTGTCTTTTTGTGATCAAATTTTGTATCTCAAATCTGACTTACTTCCCAGTTTTCGCTTGGGATGAAATTTGGTATACATATTATGTAAATCGGATAGCAATGCAATCCATGAAGGTAGTTACGGAATCCTATCGAGGCTGAGGGAGAGTAACGAATGTGGGCTCGTTTGATGAGGTTTGACGATTAGTTGCCGTTTGTGCTAGTAAGTATCATCGGCAATTAAAGTGTTATACGATTTTTGATAAAATCTTTTCCTTGTGCCGTTCCCAAAGCATATCCTTTAAGTCGTCTGCAGTTCGTTAGCTCGAGTAACGTATCTCCGTCTTTAGATCGAAGCTGTCGCCATGTTTGTTCGAAGAGATTAGGGCTTTATTAAACAAATCCTCGGATCCGCGTCGCTGTGCCGCTCAGTTACAACAACGACACATACTTCATTAAAACTGATAGGACTTACGCCATTTTAGCACTCAGTACGAAGCTGCCTTACGCACCACAAGAAGGACGTATAAGTCTTTAAAATATATTAGACTTAGACTGTTTAAGAGTTGGGGGTTTGACGACTCTGTTGAGCTCGTGTGGCGCCGTTTGAGTACAGAAGCAATTTGTCAAAATGTTGACGAAGTAAATTGCATTTTCTCCATTATTGTTTTTAAACCGTCGCAGCGGAGGTAGGTCGTCATTTGTTTACCTGTGGCATCTTACCGCTCCGATCGACAGAGGGCGCTTAGTTCACTCTAAGTTCAATAAGAATATCAGTTATAATTATGTAACCTGAGTTTTCTAAATCATTTATAATACTAGTGGCTCTGTGAACTCTAGACCTCATGAATTTGTTTAGAAATGGTTCAAATTTGTATATTTTACATTTTCAGCCCCCATATCATCGCCATTTTGAAATTTTCGAAAAACTGAATTTCTATATAATTAATAAACCTACTCATAAAATTTAATGAGAATCCGATGGGAAATGCAGCTTCTTGGCGACACCAGACGAAAATCTAAACATCCGGACATACGAAAGAAATTTGGGCTAAACTGAAACGGACACGCGCTTCCTCGCTCCAAAATTCTTTCATATGTCCATTTTCAGGCTGTTCTTGTCTACATTTTTCGGGCAACGGTTGGACGATTATAATAAATTTTAAAAAATTTCAAAATCGCAAAAGGGAGTTGAAAAACATACTCGCGAAATTTACAGCTCACAGATCCACTAGTTGAAATACTTGTTTTCCCCTTACAGTGGCACTACAAGGGTTCCAACTGTTCACGGAACTCCAAATATTTGACCTACTCAGCAACCTACCTAAACTAAAACACGGGCATAATCGAATCCACGTCCAAATTGTTTGCATTGAATATCCAATTTTACGAGGGAAACTTTTCAACGACCTTTTACGATTGTGTAGTGCCGAATAAAGATAAGCAACAACACGAAAACTGCAATAATAGATAACATTACAAACTAGCTCCGCGCGACGGCGACAGTAAAACCAAATCCGCTTCGGGCCCAGATATGACAGCCTTCACAATGTATGAAACTTTTACCTCGGTTATTCCCTTTCGCCTTTCGCTGCACCTACTCTGTATTAAGTTAAAATTTTCATCAATTTCACTGCCCAAAGGTTGTCTGGAAGAGATCGCTCTTTAGCGATAAGACCGCCTGTTGTCTACCGTTATTTATAAATTGTATCTATCTTGTTTCCTTTTGTAAACTTTTTTGGTGTGCAATAAAGTATTGTTGTATTGTAATGTATTGTTATTCACGAATTCAGTGGATGAATAACGTTTACCCGAAATAATCTCGGTCATAATTATACAGTTATTCACATTACAAAATGTAAATCATAATTAACATTAGAATATAGTAATTGTTGGACTGTACTAAATGTACATTTCTATGACTACCATCGTATTTATGACATCTAATGACATATGCACACGACGCTTTTTAAACGAGCTAACGACCGCGTTTTTAATGAGTGCATCGTCAGCGCGTAATCAGCGCATATTAGCAGATTGAAAGGCGTTTGTACTGATACAAACGCGGTTCGAACAGCCGAAGCAGTGGAGAAAGACGTGTAATTTAAATAGCACCAAGCCTAACGTAGTTGCATCTCAATTCCTGTAGATGATGGCTGCTTTCTGCGCGTTTGTATCGCTTGCCGCACGTTACTTACGTTACGGCACATCCACATCGACGTATCTGCGCGTATACGCGCGATATGTAACGATATAAACTCGAGGCTCGTGTGCAGGAGTCGCAACTTGCCGACTGCCTTGCGTTTGATGAGCGTCTAAATCTCGTTCAACGCGCTTTGTCAGCTCGCTTAAATAACTCCATAAGCGTAGGCTATAGGCATATATCCACTACAGTTTCATAGTCGCGACTGATATGATTAACCGTCAGCTAAATCTGGTTTTATTTGTTTATCATCAGATTTTTTGGAACCTTTGAAAATTTGTTTAATGAATAAACGTTCCAGTAACCAGAAGAAGGTTTTTTTGCTAGACTTTCGAGCGTTTTACTTAAATCCGAAATAATTATTACGTTTCATTTTTTATCTGGTGTGTGTATTGAGCAATTAAGTGGCAGACTGGAATATTGAAGTTTACAGTACCTGTAACAAAAATAACACAACTTTAGTATGTTATTGGAAACGTACAGAAATACTTTGCTTGAAATAGGTATGAAAGATGAAATTTTCGGCTTTAGATTGGGTTCGATGTTTATCCCTTTCTACTTTTCTTCTAACATACAAATAAATAGCATATTTTAAACAATTTCATTTAGGAAATTTTTGTCCGGGGACTAGTTTCTGCTTGCATTTAACTATCTTTCACGTATTTAAAAAGTAGCGTACCTATCACAGTTGTACTAGAAAGGTGAGGGATGAACAGAAATGCAAAGTTCCTCAGTTAGAAACCGTGACGTTAGTACAGCGCGTGTTTTGTTTAGTGAAAAGGCTGTTCTTTTTGCCAGTGACACAGCTAGTGTTATCTAACCTTATCGCCAGTTAAAAGTTGTGGCGTAATGCGTACAGTTTGTTTGTCCGTCACGTAAGCTGCGTTTTCTCGGTATCTGGTTAGTTTGATAACATGGATGTAAATGGATGCTTTTTAAATACTATTAATACTATTATAATAATTAAAACGCATTCGCAAAGCCGCCCAGTTGAACATCGTTAACAATGTAAAAGAGATTAGCATGGTTGAAAAGAGAAGAAAGCGTTTAATGTTCTGAAAAAGTATTGACACTTACTAGCCAATTACTCCTTTAGAAGGAAATCACTTTATACGTAGTGCTGCTTAGGTCCATTCATTATATTCAATACTCAGCGATGCTACGTGTGCTACGCCGTAGCAGTTCCTGCTAGTACGTAGCGTTGACCCCTCGTAGACCCATATGTCATAACTCTGAAGATTATATGCTTTGAGCGGGGATTTTTTAACTTTTCGCTTCTATATAAACATTTAATTTACGCTAACAGACGTGCTTTAATAAAAATTGATTGTAATTTTAGTCGATTGGTGTTGTGTTTCGTCGTAAATATGTAAAATTCCCCCACATTTTCACTGGACTATTAACACATTCAACACCGGGAGCCCGCTCCGTGGGCACTGTGCTCGTAGCCAGTTTTCGCTACATACGCATTTCCCCATGTTATCGGCTATGCGCGTAGCGCTACGAAATCCTCGGTTGCGAAAGAGTTAATCATTTTTGTTAGAAACTTCAATTTCTACAAAACACGTACATTGGTCCGTCATCGGCTAAAACCCCGCACACAACAACTGTGCCCCACCTGACCCCGACACAGCAACTGTGCCCCACCTGACCCTGACACCCCCATAATTCAGCCGCAAATAACATTTACACCGAAATTATCATCGCGTCAAGCGCCAACTTCGTTAGCCGTAAAAAATGAAACCCCCGCTAAAAGCTGGAGTATAAAGCCAAAGGCAGATTAGAGTAATTTACAGAAACAAAGCGAATAAAAATAATACGAAAGCGTTGCTTTATGGGCTGTGCAGCGATAAAAATTTAATTTACGCTGCAAACAAGTTCGGGTGCAGCGGGGAGATAGGGGGGATGTGACGAGTGAGCAACGGATTTATGGCCACTGGCTAGGTTACATTTGGCTAAACTGTTACAAGTCGCGGTACAGGTTAAGCTGACTGAGTTTTACAGGCATTTTAACAAATACAGTATACACAAACACAATAAAAATAATACTTTTTGTGCCATCGCCGTTAACCGAAGTATCTTTCTAAAACCCAACGACGATATTTGTTTATTTATTTAACCTACAGCTAATACAGTGCACATAAAACTTAAATAGAAGTAATACAGGGGCTCACAAATAGTTTTTGCACATGAAAGAACACTTAAGTAACAACGTTAACGATATAGACGATAAATACCTACTTAAGCCTGTCTTTTCAGCCACTAAAGACGGTGTCTCGCTGTCTGAAGACTACAATTACATCTGTAATAGACTATGATGACGACATTATTATTATTTATTTATTTATTATTATTTATTTATTATACAGAATTAGCACTAACAGCTGAACCTTACGTGCTAATTGTTAGTTGTTAGAAGAATACATACATCATTAATTGAACTAGGTAATATACATTATTGCATTATTTACATTATATTATTAAATTAAATTAAACTAATCTTCATTACATTAAATTATCAGTATCATTAAATTTAAATTCATATAATAACATTCGATAACATTCAATAAAATTCAATAAAATTCAATAAAATTCAATAAAATTCAATAAAATTGTTAAGCACATATAGCAAACTCATTCTTGGACACTGCTCGGGGTAACTATTGTTTCCAAGTAGCGAGTTGATGCGGTCAGAAATTTCGCCTCGGAGGTAAAAAACATATCTAATTGGCTGTCACTGTTTAAGATATCGTTCAGTAGCGTTAGTGCTTGGTGGAGGGGAGAGCATTTGAGTACGCGGGTTCTCGCCGGAGGGACGGCGAAAAGGCTGCGGCGACGAGCGCGGAGTAGCACAGGCGTAACATACGGAACACGTATGGTTATCTGTGCTAGCAGATCCGGATTGCATGTGAGTCCACGTATTAGTCGGAAGAAACATTAAGCCATAACGTCATTTTACATTACATCCCTTAAACAAAAAATGATGACGATGAATTTTATTTTTCTTAGACGGAGATCAAGTTGTGTTTATAATAAATTATTTCCAAATGGCTTATTATTTTTGTGGCGACAGAAAAATTAAAGAGCAGCAAACTATTTGCAACTAAAATAATAACTTGTCAGCGATTAAATATTTTGGCAATCATTTATATTAAATGAGCTTTAAACTAAGGATATTTTAAAATTCAAATAATGGCAGCTACTTTAAGGTAGCAGAAATAATAAACAAGATTACTGAAATCATAGGTGAGGTACTATAAATAATGACTTGGCGACTAATATTAGCAGAAGGATAACAAACTTTATATTAGTGGCAACTACAGGTCTCCATCTAAAAAAGCATTTTGGGCTTTGATTTGCTGGCAGCTTAAATATTAAAATGGGTACTATATAAAAGTAATGGGGAGTTATTTTTTTAGTTTTCGAAACCATAATTTAATGAAAACGGCGATAAGCGTTTTTTAGGTAAAAATGTTTTGCCCATACAAAACACGCTTATTTTAGTCCGAATCTAGCTAAAACACGCTACGCTAAAATAAGCATTGCATTATCATAAGACTTGCCTCAGAACCGAAGCTGTCAACCCGATTCCACGTGGTCTTGTCTGCCCTACCCCTAGAGTGTATATAAAAAGCCGGAGGCGCGGAGTACGGGCGACCGTGCTTTGCCACGCAAGGGCGGAAGGGCTGCACTTCCCGCAGCGCCGGAGCTAAGGCAGAGTCTGACATAATATCCAAAAAAATATTGTCGGTTTTAGGAGTCCATATCTCGGAAATTATTAAGTTTAGAAAAAAGTTGTCCATACAAAACACGTTTATTTTAACGTATTCTATACGATAGAATCATAAAAAATAGGTGTCAATATGACATCACACCTGACGAAAAATTGACCAAAATCAGAGCCACTAAATAAAACTATAGACCAAAATTATTATTTATACATGCAATTTTCAACTTTGATTAAAGCTCTTAAATTGTCGCACAAAGTATTTTTTTTATGACCTTGATTTATTTTATATGTAATCTCCATTGAACAATTAGAGTAGGCCATTTTCAACTTTTTATCCGCTGTCATGTTTCCGCTTAATTAGTTAATTCAGTCGCCAAAACAATAACTCGATGCTAGTTTATATTGAAACAAAGCCGAAAATTGATTACTTAGCTGCTACTTTTTACTTTAATAGTCTCCGCAATTAGTCGCCAACTTATTATTTTTGCTATCCTCTTTAATTTTTTATAAATCCCTAAATCTGATTAATTTGTCGCCGCGTTAAATACATGCCTTAGTATTTATATGTATAACAGCCGGCGAAAATGGTCCTGAAAAACAGAGTCCTAATTAAGGGTCGAAATCTAACACAAAACGTGAGGTGATGTGAAGTGAAACGGAACATTGCGTCATCGTGACGCTATTTATGAAATAGAATGTGTTAATTCACGGCAGGATGAAACGAACGGTGGAACGTTGCTATAAATTGCCACGTCACGTGGTAGTGATTTGGAAAGGCATGTATTTAACGCGGCGACAAATTAATCAGATTTAGGGATTTATAAAAAAATAAAGGGGATAGCAAAAATAATAAGTTGGCGACTAATTGCGGAGACTATTAAAGTAAAAAGTAGCAGCTAAGTAATCAATTTTCGGCTTTGTTTCAATATAAACTAGCATCGAGTTATTGTTTTGGCGACTGAATTAACTAATTAAGCGGAAACATGACAGCGGATAAAAAGTTGAAAATGGCCTACTCTAATTGTTCAATGGAGATTACATATAAAATAAATCAAGGTCATAAAAAAAATACTTTGTGCGACAATTTAAGAGCTTTAATCAAAGTTGAAAATTGCATGTATAAATAATAATTTTGGTCTATAGTTTTATTTAGTGGCTCTGATTTTGGTCAATTTTTCGTCAGGTGTGATGTCATATTGACACCTATTTTTTATGATTCTATCGTATAGAATACGTTAAAATAAACGTGTTTTGTATGGACAACTTTTTTCTAAACTTAATAATTTCCGAGATATGGACTCCTAAAACCGACAATATTTTATTGGATATTATGTCAGACTCTGCCTTAGCTCCGGCGCTGCGGGAAGTGCAGCCCTTCCGCCCTTGCGTGGCAAAGCACGGTCGCCCGTACTCCGCGCCTCCGGCTTTTTATATACACTCTAGGGGTAGGGCAGACAAGACCACGTGGAATCGGGGTTGACAGCTTCGGTTCTGAGGCAAGTCTAATGATAATGCAATGCTTATTTTAGCGTAGCGTGTTTTAGCTAGATTCGGACTAAAATAAGCGTGTTTTGTATGGGCAAAACATTTTTACCTAAAAAACGTTTATCGCCGTTTTCATTAAATTATGGTTTCGAAAACTAAAAAAATAACGCCCCATTACTTTTATATAGTACCCATTTTAATATTTAAGCTGCCAGCAAATCAAAGCCCAAAATGCTTTTTTAGATGGAGACCTGTAGTTGCCACTAATATAAAGTTTGTTATCCTTCTGCTAAATATTAGTCGCCAAGTCATTATTTATAGTACCTCACCTATGATTTCAGTAATCTTGTTTATTATTTCTGCTACCTTAAAGTAGCTGCCATTATTTTAATTTTAAAATATCCTTAGTTTAAAGCTCATTTAATATAAATGATTGCCAAAATATTTAATCGCTGACAAGTTATTATTTTAGTTGCAAATAGTTTGCTGCTCTTTAATTTTTCTGTCGCCGCGAAAATAATAAGCCAAATACTAATAAGGAAGAGCGTATAGTAAAAAGACATTTTCACATAAGAGATAAATTAACCTGTAAATTTTCACAAGTAATTTCTCTGGAAACCAGGGGAATAATCCTTTAGCAAATTCAAAAGATCTCGCAATATATAAAAATCTAAAGTGCAAATGATAGGTGCGACCGTTATAATATTATTTTGACAGCTATAATCTTTTTATAAAATGTCAAACTGACAATGTCATTTAATGAAGTTCCTATAACAATCATTGTCTTCATGTTTGCCATAAATTGGGGATAGAGCACTGCTTCGTCGAATTAAGCTCCTTGCCCATCACAGTGTGTTGTTGTGGAACTAACTACGCTACGGTAATAATCCGTTTTCACACATTAGATAAATTAACCTGTACATTTCCGCAAATAATTTTCCATCGACGCCAGGGTAATAATCCTTTCGCAAACTCAAAAGTTGGCGAAATCTCGCAGCAGCTAATTTATCAAAATTGCGAGCACTTTGCATTTGAATTGTAACTGTCTTGGGATGAGATGGGAAAAGTTTGTCGAGTAATGAGCTGCAAGGACGACTAGTGGAAATTGTCGTGAAGAAGAAAGAAAAAATACATTATACTGTTTTTGTTTTCACATAATCTAAATCTTTAACTCTGATTCACGGGTTTTTTTTTAAGTATATACCTGATGGTAACCCAGTTTTACTGCTGCACTGGAAGATGCCTTCAAGCGGATACTGGATTGGAACGGACTTGGCATCAACATCAACGGCGAGCACCTCACTCACCTTCGATTTGCAGATAGAATAGAATAGAATAAAAATTTATTCGTTAACATACACAAAGTGGACAACAAATATTAGAAAAATAAAATAAAATAATATCGTTGTTGTGTATGCCACGAAAAGGTCACACCTCAGCATAAATGCTGGCCCGGGAACCAGCGCTGGTCTTCCGGTGAAACCTATCACCTATCAGATGATATCGTGGTCATGGCGGAGTCATTGGAGAGATTAAGCGCTATGCTCGAAGACCTCGACAGAGTCTCCCAACAGGTAGGTCTGAAAATGAACATGGACAAAACTAAAATCATGTCGAATGACCATGTTGCGCCTTACCCGATAGTGGTTGGGAACTCTGCCCTCGAAGTTGTCGACGAGTATGTGTACCTGGGACAAATTGTCCAGCTAGGTAAGTCCAACTTCGAGAAGGAGGTTAATCGACGAATTCAACTCGGCTGGGCAGCGTTCGGGAAGCTACGTCATATCTTCCCGTCGAAAATTCCCCAGTGCCTGAAGACGAAAGTCTTCGAACAGTGCGTGTTGCCAGTGATGACTTACGGAACTGAGACATGGTCGTTCACAATGGGACTCATGAGGCGGTTAAGAGTCACGCAACGTGCAATGGAAAGGGCAATGCTCGGAGTTTATTTGCGCGATAGAATCAGAAATGAGGATATCCGCAGAAGAACCAAGGTAACCGACATAGTGCACAGGATTGCCCGGTTGAAGTGGCAATGGGCAGGCCATGTAGCCCGGAGAACGGACGGCCGTTGGGGCAGCAAAGTCCTAGAGTGGCGACCACGTATAGGAAAGCGCAGCGTGGGTCGGCCCCCGACTAGATGGACGGATGACCTCGTGAGGGTAGCGGGGAATCATTGGATGCGGTCTGCACAGGATCGCACTTTGTGGCGAGTCATGGGGGAGGCCTATGTTCAGCAGTGGATGTCTGTGGCTGATAGATAGAACCCAGTCCGTGATTAATATTTGTGTAGAATCTCATGTAAATCTGCTGCGGGCTGTATCTTCACAAACTTCCACATTTACAATATTAAAGATATCAGCTTTAACCCATTCATTGCCGACGCCTCATATTTTTACTCATCACGCAGTGCCGCCTTCCAAGCGACGACGCGAATTCACGTCCGCGGCATTAGGTTAACCCATTTCAAGGACGCGAATTCGCGTCCGCGGCATTACGTTGTCCAGGACGCTTAAACCGCAAACGTTAGTTCCAATATAATACTGAACTTAGGGCCACTATACTCAAAGCTCTAACTTAGGAATATTCATTACGGGGTCTCTCAAACCAACCGCAACAAGTCCAATAATCCCCCCCCCACACTGCCTCTGAATAGCACTAATCATTGGCACGTAAGCGTGTCCTCGACACCATTACGGTGTCCGGCGTGGAACCGCTAATGAATACAGACGACTGCTTACACGATACGGAGACGGTATATTTGCCGGCAAACTTTTTGAACAATGGCGGATCTGCGCATGTACATTTGTATGTAAATCGGCTACTGCGCAGTCAAGGTTATGCTCCAGAAGTTTGCCGGAAACTGTACAATTTAACGTGTGTCAGTCGAGAAAGTGTATGATGTTGTTAAAACGTCATGAATATTGTATTGAAATATACCGTGTTCTTTATTGGCACACCATAGTGGCTCCACTTCGCCTGATAGTAAGCAAGAAGGAGAGCCCAAGTTGCAATAGCAACTGACAAGAAACCAACAATGCCTTGTCCGTTGACCCTACCATGCCGGCCCGAAAGATGCTTCTTCACGTTTCATTTGAAGGGTCCCATATTGTTGAAGAATTTGAAATGTTTAACTTTATACTTTTATCGATACGGATAAATTTGATTTTGTTTTACACCTGTCTGTCATTTTTTATTTAGGTCAAATAGTCGATCGTGTCGTAGTCGTAACGTCGTACACAGACCGCTACAGGAGCATAATGCCGAGTGTGCGATTAATCGAACAGCAGTTGATTAAGACTCAAAGGCTGCATTGTGTTACGGATCAGCGGATATAGCTACTAATTCTATTGTATCATTTGTGTACAATCAGAAGTGGGATTGGGTCCTGATTATTATAACTTTGTTGATAATAACTAGAACTACTTATATTATGATCAATATTATAGTCTAAGTTACTATACCGGGTGGAACGAAGCGATGTTCATTCCTGAAACTATAATGCTATGTATTTCATGTAGAATCGACCTGCAATAGTTAAATTCCTTTAATAATAAAAAAACGAAAATCGATTAAAATTGTATTTTTTAATGTATGTACAACCCTAGTTTTTTTAAACTATTATTTGACGTTTGGGAGTATTTACAATTACCTACATTTACATCCGGTGTTCGAAAGTACCGCCGTGGCGTACGATACACGCCGCTGCTCGTGCCCGCGTGTGGCGATGCACCCTCGACAAGATGTTGTGTCGGTTATTTCTTCTGCGAAGACTTTCAAAGGCCACCCTTAGCCTTTCCCTCATCTCTTCAGCCTTCTCACACTCAGTCTTGTAAACGATGTCCTTTACGGTGCCCCACAGAAAAAAATCCAAGGGTGTGAGATCTGGAGACCTAGGAGGCCAACGGTGCGGCCCATATCGGCCGATCCAGCGATCCTCAAACACATTATTCAGTGTTTCACGTACTTCGACTACTGAATGAGCTGGTGCTCCATCTTGTTGGAACCAAGTGCGTCTTCTTTCTGCCAGCGTCAACTCATCCAGATAGTCGTCGAGCTCTATCCTCAACAGAGCCATGTATCCGTGTCTGTTTAAAGTCTGAGGCAGAAATACAGGGCCTATTATTGTATCCCCGTGTATCGCCGCCCAAACATTAACAGACCAACGATACTGGTGTCCCGTATAACGGTAAGCAAACGGATTTTCTTCGGCATACACGTGTTCGTTATGCCTGTTCCACATACCGTTCCGTGTGAACAAGCTTTCATCACTCCATATTACGTGTTTGATGAAGTCTCGGTCTTCTAACACCTTTTGCAGTAGCCACCGGCAATAGGCTTCGCGAACGGGGCAATCTCTTGGTAGTAATGCCTGGACTCTTTGTATTTTGTAAGGGTGACGGCCCTCACGTTTTAGTATTCTGAGTATTTTCGTATGAGTCATACGAAAATGTCGGCCCGCTTGTCTTGAACTTGACCTCGGATAATCTTCGAAGTACTGCAGCACTCTCTCTTCCAATCTGACATCATGTTGAATAACGCGTCCTCCGCGCTGGTCATCCTGACCCGTTCGTGGCACAATAGGACGATTGTTACCAACACGGTCAAGAGCGCGTAATATCGTACTAGAGTGTGTTGGGTGAGGAGGAGGATACCTGTTCCGGTATTGGCGCAAAGTCTCTCCAGTATTGTAATCGCACTCCGCGTACAAAAGAAGCAAATTCAAATAGCCTCTAGCGTTTAATTCCGGCATTTTTGCACACAGCATACGATACAAAAAGTCAATGTAACGTCTATCAATCATGTCAACTAAAAAGTCTAAAAACAATCTTAAGGGTATTTTCAAAGGTTTTTAAACCGATAAGAAATGGCTAGGCAATTTGTAAAAAGTTTGTTTACAAAAGTTAACTGTGTTATGAAGAGGTCATTGCACTCTAAAATAGGGTTGTACACACACACTTTTTCGTATGAAAGTTTAACATGCTATAACTGGAAAACGGTGAGAGATATTAATAAAGTTTATTTGGAGAAAATAATATTCTAAGCCTGTATAATGCCACAGTTAAAGGAAATAACGTCGTTTCGTTCCACCCTGTATATTGAGCAAAAGACCTGCCCCTTTAGCACAACTGTGACACGCGACTCTTTCTCGCGCGAGAAATATTACCTATCTCTTTCTATGCGGTACTATGAGACAGTGACGGGTGACGCTATGTCGCGCGACAAAAGTCGCGACGAATTGTTATACTCGACGTGCTGATTGCGTTTATTTCTATAGTACATATTATCACACGAAGTAGCTTGTGTTTGACATTTAAATAGATACTTCTTCTTGGTCGCTCTCTCATAATTGGTCAAAGTTAACGTTTTTTTTCATTCATTTCTTCGTCAATATTCCTTTTGGAAAATCGAACTTCGGACCTTTGTAAACCACTGAGCTGCCGACCCTAAACCAGCTCAATCCAGTTACATCTCGTTTCACACCGAAAGTTGAAGCCCCGCAGGGCGCTGATTTACTACCATCCTCGTCCTGGCGCACTCCATATATTAGGGGAGCGCAACGATGGCAACTCTTTCGGCAATCTAAAGTTGGGTTTAGGCTCTCTGTGTCATCAAAAGTCTTGTAAATCTCGCCAGTTCTCTAACTTTTAGTTTACTTAATATAAAAAATCGAGTCAATCCACGGTCACTTTGTTCTTGAGATGTATTTAGAGTAGCAAAAATTTGGGTACCTAACCGCAATTTTTGTATACGCTCCGTTTGTTCATAAATAAATGACAGACCAGCTCAGCTAGGCAGGCACACCAGCTCCTTTCAAAGCAGCGAGGCAAAGCAATGCGGCTGGTAACTTTTTTGACGTGTTCAGCATCTTCCAATGCCGTTACATATCCCTAGTTGTGCAAATTTATGTGGGTTTACACTGGAATAAATCAACACCACTAAATCTAAATTTAGAACATCTAAAATATGTTAATTTCGTCGAACATACTAAATCACTCCGTTACAACAAACGTGATTACGTATTTAGTCCATAATTACCAGCATTTAGTTAAACCAACGAAATCGCCGATTAGTTAATGACTGACGAATCGAATTATCCTTTCATTAGCGAGTGCAGTTGAACCGCGTTGAATCTAGTTGAATCGCTGCGATAATTGTTCAACTTTAGTATTATCAACGCAAAGCGCAGTAATGAGCTTGGGAGTTTTTAAGTTTAAACGAATGCCGTTTGGCTGAGGATTTTTTAAAGCGAAGTCAACTATATTAAGAACGGTACTTAATCGTCTATCCTTACTCATACATTCTTACTTTAGTCTTAAATGAGATACTGTGTGTGTTGGTGTGAATTTTTTTATACTTCTTTCCTATGAACTTCTATAATACAATTTTCTTCAGTCTAGGTGGGTGAAAAGTATTTTATAACCATGCTTGGACGGCTAGATATTAGTGTTAAATTGATGTAATGAAACACACGTGAGTTCACACATTTGTATATTATATAAATAATATATACAAAAAATTCAGTGACCTCCATACAGCTCTCTATTTTTCAATTTCGTGATTTTATGTACAAAAACGTTTAATTTATGTAATGACACGATCCATAACAGGACACTTTCCACTACCACATATCTGCCGTGCAATACTTAAACAACAGTAAGTGCAAAAAGTGAGTTTCGAGAAAAACGCAAAAAACCCTTTCAAAGCGTTTTTTTTTGGTGTTCTCGATGATTATTTACAAATACTTGAATATCAAAATATAGCACGGAATACATGCAATACGAATACGTGAACATTTTTTTATTTTAACAATAATTGAATAAATTATTGCTATTTTAATTTTTTTCATAGTTTTACTGTACTCTCGAAAATAACTAAAAACACAATAAATGCAGAATAAAGTGCAGTAAAAAAGCGGATTACTGCAAATGACCCTCGTACACTAATAGCTACTTGAATTAATTGCAGACTAAAGTACAGTATTCATAACAATTTACTGCAATTTACTTAGTATTTATATTGATTGAGTTCTTCGAGATACCAACACGTCGTGGTACAAATAAGGTATGTTTATAAATAATACACATATTTGGCCAAAAATTGTTTTCCAAAGTATCACTTCCCAAACTGTTTCATTTCCCAACTCACGGTTTTCTCTGAAACCATATTTTTTTCGGATCTTTCATAAAACAAATCTAACCTAACCTACTGTATTCTATAAGAGTATAAAAAAATTAAATTAAGATTTTTTTTTCTCTTTAAGAGAAAATCGTGAGTTGGGAAATGAAACAGTTTGGCAAATAAATCAGTTTGGAAAAATATTTTGGCGAAAAGGCAGGATACCAAATTGTTACTATGTTATACATACAAATTCAAGAAAAATGAAATTTTTATCTTCTCGTCTACATGCTGTAGCCTTACCACGAGGTTGACACCGACGTGACACTGAAATGTTCGGGTAAGGCTACTGAATAAAAATACTTGTAATAAAAACATTCACAGACATCTAAGTATATGTTACTTAGACATCTTCACTCTGTCTTCAAACGCAAAATCAATGGTGTGCAATAAAGAGTATTTGTATTTGTATTGTATTTGTCAAATCTTTTCCTTCACCTGAGCCTGCAGTAATAGGTATTTTTTCCAAAGCAGAAGTCTATTTAAATAGACTTGGAATGATTTTTTTACTAAATTCCATCAGTTGCCATAGCTTTTTAAAGAGATTAAATTTCTTGATTAAATTGACACCTTTAGCCACAGTTTTCATTGATGCATCAGGGATTTTTTTTATTTCAGACATGTTAATTTTCCGTATTCTTGCGACTCGAAATAAACAATATCTGTCCCCTCTGTACCATGGCTTCGACAGTGACTTTCATTCATTCATTCATAGTAATCGGATATATTCATAGATTTTACCTGTACTTTTCCTGGGGTTACAAGCTCGAGTAAAAACTCCAAAAACGAACACTTTTCTCATTTTTTGAAGTAAATTTTGCTCTACATTGTGGTGGAAGGAGTCATCAGACATGAAAGTGTGGCTTGGCTCAAAGTATTTTAAAACCATTTTATGTTTGAAGAGCAAAATTCAACCTAATCTACAGTGAATTGCTGTCATGATTGCAGTAAACACATTTAAAAATAGCCAAATGACAGTTTAAGTCACAGTAAGTGAGCTTAATACTGTACATTAGGTTGTATTTTGCTCTCTTATTTACGACTGTTCGACCACTTAAATTATAGTAAGGAAATACTGTTACTGCATTTTAACTAGTAATTATGCTGAAAAATCATTAAAATACCAAACACAGTACAAATATTTTAGAACATTTATATTGTACTGTATTTTAAACAGTTTTTGGCGCAAATATTAACTTCTGTTTACATGTTAATTTACGATTGACAGGAGACCTTTACTGTATTTTAATCAGTGAAGTCTTAAAATTCATAGCCGACAACTCTATTACGGCATTTTAGTTGGTTTTACCTCAATAATTTACTAAATTCTTCTGATTTACTGTACATGGAGGCTTCGATTTTTATATGTTCCCATTGTCATAATCGCACGTGGACTATATACATGTGTGCGTCATGACACGGTGATCTACGATCAAGAAAAAACAAAAAATCGCAAAAGTAGCACTTACTGTTGTTTAAGTATTGCACGGCAGATATAATTTAAAGTCTATTCTTAGATTGGATAAAAGACAATATTACCAAACCAGCAGATGGGACGAAATGCAAAAAAATGCTTTGAAGTGTAACAAATATTATTATTATTTAATATGAGCCCATTGTGTCCCACAGTTGGGCAAAAACTTCATCCCCTAAGTAACCACTTAGGGGATGAAGTTTTTGTACTGTGATGAAGAGGTACATAAGTAACATCATTTGTTATGGGGTGATCAGGTAAACCAAATAACGGCAACAATTTAAAATGAACAACTAAACTTTAATAACTAGGTTCTTAAATCTAACTTAAATTTAAAGGGCGCCAGGAGAGTTTTAGTTCTGTATATTACTGGGAACTCTGCCTATCCTTGCCAAGCGTAGCTCAGTCTGCTTCCCAATGGAAGCCGTGGGTTTAAAGGGCGTATCGGTAGGCTAAAATACAAACATTCTAATATTAGCTATTTTGTTAAAAATGTAAACTAGCAAGCCCTACAGATTACGATCCATTATGAACTTACCCCTTTTTTAATATTCACAGCACACCAAAATATAAAATTAGTCACTGCCACTAGATGGATTTCCGGAAACTCAGTTCCACAATTTCTATAATGTTATTTGCCAAATCACACACTAAGTGGAGGATCTTTACTGGTCGCTAGTCAGAGCTCAATTGTCGAATATGCCAGTCATGACCCCAAACCATATTTTAAATAAATTACATGCATACCGTGCTAGAAAAATGCAACTAAATTTAGAAAAAGAATAAATAAGAAAACACCTGGGGATCGAACTCCCGACCTCCTGCTTACTAGTCCACTATGTAGACCGCTGCGCCAGAAGCGCAAATAATTTGCCTCACGAAATATGCGATTACTAGTTCCTACTTGTTCAATGTAAGTGTCACAATGGAATAGCAACTCTCGGAGCTGGAAATAAGGTCCTCAAATTCTACAGCTACGTCAGTCTACATCATTAATATGACAACAAAGTCTGCACTTTGACATAACATGCCCCTTCCCTCATGAAAATAAATAAATCTCATTTATTTATTTTTTACATAGTAGGGTTTCAAGTCCTTGATGTGCCAGACCCCTAAGTTCTTGCCAAGTACATTATTTAATCTGAAAACTACATCCGATATTTTTTCTACTATAATCGCCCTTTCGAATTTTGGTGCCAGCTTAGCCATGAATTTATTACTTGCATTAGATAGATGTTTGGTTCTTTTCCAGACTGTATCTCCTAACTGAAAGGTTCCTTGCTGTCTTTTTTTGTTATAGTGCCCCTGGCTCCTAAAATGTGCCAAATTAATTTTTTTTGAACCTCTTTTAAAATTGCCTCTTTTTCCTTGATAATATCCAAATGATCATCCGTGTTTATAGTATAGCAATCTGGCCTCATAGAATATGCCTGTGTTACAGGGCCTGTTGTTAAGTTAGACACTGATGTCTCCCTACCGAAGAACAAATACGATGGCGTATACCCGGTCGTCTCGTGCACTGCTGTTCTAATAGCATGACCTATTTCATCCAGATTGCTATCCCATTCATTATGCTTCCTAGATTTTAAATATGATGCTATCATGGTACCTATAACACGATTCACTCTTTCGGTCGGGTTGCTTTGCGGGTGATAGCGTGGCGTATACATGATTTGTGACTTATATTTACTTGCTAAGTCTTTAAACAATTGTGACTCAACTGCTTCCCGTTATCGCATACTATAGCCTTAGGGGCACCATATAGCAGAAACTGTTTTTCGACTATCTCGCACATTTTGTCAGCTTTGCCAGTACGAAGAGGAAATAACACGGTGAATTTACTGAAAAGGCATGTCATAACAAATAACATAGTGTTGCACCTCTTGCTTTTTGGAAAAGGGCCCATAAAATCCATTGCTACTACTTGCCACGGACCCGTCACCTCTCGTTGCTGTCCCATATGACCCAATGGCAGTTTCTGCGAAACTTTGCGGCTGGCACAACATTCACATTCATTCACATATTTCTTGACGTCTCTCAACATACTATGCCAGTAAAATTTCTGTCTAACCTTAAAGTACGTCTTTCTTATTCCTAAATGCCCCGAAGTAGGATTATCGAGACATTCTTCCAAAACTTTCTTACGCAAGGGCTCAGGTACATACAGTTTAAACAAGTCCTCTTTATTCGGAAACTGTTTCAATGGTACCTTTTTAAAGAGACGTCCTTCGGAAACTAACCAATCAGAATCTTGATTTCCCATGGATATCTTTGCCACCTGACTTTTGTACCAGGCGTCCTTGTGTTGATCTGAGATCTCAATGGTATTGAGATCACACTTCGCTTGTACCACACTTCTGGACAAAGCGTCAGGCACTGTGTGACACTTACCAGGTCTATGGATGATCTCGAAATCAAATTGCTGTAATTTCATAGCCCAGCGTGCCAATCTGCCGTGAGGATCCTTTATTTTGTGTAGCCAAAGCAACGCCCTGTGATCAGTCACCACCGTAAAGTGTGTACCATCAATGTACGATCTAAACTTCTCTACCGCATAAACCACACTTAGAAGTACTCTTTCCGAAGCTGAGTACTTTGCCTCGCGATCATTTAACTTCCGACTTAAATACGCTACTGGTTGCTCAATGTCATTAATCTTTTGACAAAGTACTGCTCCGATTCCTGACCCTGAAGCGTCACACTGAATGATAAATGGCTTCTCGAAGTCTGGACACGTTACTACTGGAGTTGAAGTTAACAAGGCTTTTAGCCTCAACCAGGCCGTCTCCGCCTCTGATGTCCAAACAAACTTCTTCGTTTTCTTACCCTTGGTCAGCTCGTGCAATGG
This sequence comes from Apotomis capreana, assembly GCA_947623375.1. Lineage (NCBI taxonomy): Eukaryota > Metazoa > Arthropoda > Insecta > Lepidoptera > Tortricidae > Apotomis > Apotomis capreana. The sequence goes on along the minus strand of OX392522.1, from coordinate 15,399,274 downwards.
AGCAGCCACATTTGAAAAGTCTTTAACGAACCGTCTGTACCAACTCGCGAGACCTATAAAGCGTTTCAACTCCGTGAACGTATTTGGCCTCGGAAAATTTAGTATGGCCTCTACCTTTTCAGGATCCGTTCTAAGCCCATCCTTATCTATGACATAACCAAGGTAACGTAAGCTGGGCCTAGCAAACTTACATTTGTCAATATTTATTGTCAAATTAGCCTTACTGAGGATCGACACGACCTTCCTCAAAAGTTGCATATGTTCGTCAAAGTCCGCTGAACATATTACGATGTCGTCAAGATATGCCCATACTCTATCATCCTCTGCATGAAACAATATGTCCATTAACCTTTGTTGGGTTTGTGATGCATTTACGAGGCCAAATGGCATGACCTTGAAATGATATAGACCCCTGCCCGGCACCGCAAACGCCGTCTTCTCTTTACTACCATCTTCGAGCTGAATCTGCCAAAACGCTGACTTAAGATCTATAGTGCTCAAAAATTTGGCATTTCGCAAATTGTCTATAATGTTGGCCACTCTATGCAACGGATAAGTGTCTCTTTTTGTGATCCGATTGAGTTGCCTACTGTCTAAGCATAACCTATTGTCCCCATTAGGCTTCTTGACAATTAGTACTGGCGAGCACCATGAACTATATGAAGGTTCCACAACATCTTTGGCCAGCATTTCATCCAATTCTTTTTCTATGGCTTTTTTTACTACCGGTGAGAAATTGTATTGTCTTTGATGTATGGGCTTATTGTCCGCTGTATCAATATTATGCTTCAGAATCTGTTCTTCCTAGACCCATACCGATTCTCAGTTTCATGTCCTCTATCACAGAGCCTAAAATTTGCTGCTGATCTTCCTTTAGTTCTTCTCTAGCAATTATGGACGGACCATTCATTTCAATTACCCCGATTTCCGCCCTATCATATTTAATATCCCCCTTGAAATGTAATTCTACCCCGAACTCATCAAAGAAATCTTTGCCTAAAACCAACTGTTGCGTAAGACTGGGCATGACCATAATTGACAATAACTTGAACTGATTGTCAAAGGATATGGGAATGTCAATCGTTTCTGTAATTTGATGAGTTACTCCATCTGCGGTAACGATTCCCATAGGATTAGACTTAATGGTCTTAAGTCCTAATCTTTTCAAGATGTCCGCAAAATGTGCGTTGATGACGGTGCGATTTGCTCCTGAATCCAACAAACCTGCACACTTATAACCTAAAATACTTAACCTTACATACATTCTATTATCATTCACCCTTTTAACTAATAATGGACATAAATGACCATCATCGTGCGCAAAAAAAATTCTTACAGTTTCCAACCATGACTGCCATTCGCTGCTTTCCCGATCAAGGGAGAAATTCAGTTGGCAGAACTCAAATTTCCCCCTTGTGCGTTTCCCTTACATTCACATTCCCTCGACGTCTTACCAAACCTTCCACACCGATAGCAAAACAGTCGCTGTTTTGGCACCTCACATTCTCTAAAAACATGTCCGCTTTCGCGACAGTTCCAGCAGCGCTTCTCTGACTGCTTAACTGAACCTTCCACACGAACGTCTGCGGTCCTCATTTCTGCCGCTTCTCCCATATTTCTAACATCTTGCATAGCCATAACATTTCCAAATCTATAGGCCAGATCTGGCTCTAAGATGTTACTGCGCATCTTTGGTTCCTGAAACCTATCACAGTTTACTTTCGTTCTTTCCAATATCCTTAAAACATTAACCAAGTCGGGAACCGAATCAAAACTATCACGACAAACAGCCTGTTGGTAGTATGGCTGCAAGTTCTTAAGTATTATTACATTTTTTTCCGATTCCGTAATCCTGCTAGGTAACCTATTAAACATATTCTGCATTACAGATATATAAATTAATACCGACTCATCAGCTCCTTGAGTCCTGGCTCGAATCTCGGTCAACAGCTCCTCCTGGTAATAAGGTCTCTGGAACGCCCGTCTTAGCAGAATAACAAGCTCTTCCCAACTGGTGGCATACTCTTTATTTGCCCTATACCATATTAATGCATCCCCTTCAAAAAAATCAATGGCGTACCTCCACAAATCACCATCGGTAGCATTCCTAGCCTCCTTCAGTTCCATGACCCGTTCCAGAAATGCATTTACACTCATGCTATTACCTCCTGAAAATTTCAAACCCCACTGATAAACCGGTACTAATTTGCGTTTCGAAAAATCTTCGTCTATAGTTGAGGTGCGGCCTAACCTCGACCTCGTATGCCTATCTTGATTCCACTGGTTAGCCACAAATGAAACATTCCTTTCGGACTTATCAATTACCTCGTGAGATCTACGATCCGAACTACCCCCTGGGGCACTAGTCATCTCCCGAGAAAGATCCCCGTTATTTTCCAGTTTCTGAACTATAACACGCCCCAATTCCCCTAACGTCTGCTCTAACATTTCCTTATCCTTAGCTGATAAGTTTTCCTCATCAACCATGTCATCCTGACCCTCTAATTTATCCAACAGCACCTGACATTGCTGTAAAAGACCCTCCTTCTGAATACCATCATCTTCTGCCTCATGATGTAACAGATGAATTCTTTTTTGAACATGATACAGCCTAGAAACTTACCTTCTAAATAAAGTTCTATCTGGTTTGCCGTTTAATTCTGAAATATAATTCGAAAGAACATTTAATTTTGCCTTACATATTTCCAGCTCATATTTAACAGTGCTCGGTTGTGGTGCTTTTATTTCCAGGGCTGATCCCTCCGTATGTTCTGCCTGCAATAATTCCTTTAACACTTTTTTCATGACCGGCACGGTTGTTTTTAACGCAACACAACACACAAGCTCATATTCTAATTCATCTTTTAACAAAAATTGAGGGTCCATTATAAATATGTCAGTACAAAACTTGATTTTCTCAAACCTAAATACGTAACACAATTTTAACCTGATTTTGCACCAATGTTTACTGAACACACAATTGTCAGGATAACTTTTAACCAAGTTCCAATAAACAATTATTATTACACAAGAACCTAACAAAACAAAATTTAAATTAAAACTAAACACATTAAATTAACCACCTTAAACAAAACAACCGTAAATTACTGTAGTGAAAATAAATTTAAAATCTTTTTAAAGTATTAAGTGTTCTCCTAACCTAATTTAACGGACAACCACAGCCGTAAATTTATTTTCAAAGTGCCGTGCCAGTTATCTTCAACATTCATTACATCTGAACAACTAAACAGCTATGTAATTAATATAAACAACAAATTGCAACTATATTACAAACAAAAACCTAGCTAAACCCGTCGATACGTAACAATCTAAAATCAATAACACCTGACCATCCCAAATTTTTTACGTTGGGCGCTATTGTTATGGGGTGATCAGGTAAACCAAATAACGGCAACAATTTAAAATGAAAAACTAAACTTTAATAACTAGGTTCTTAAATCTAACTTAAATTTAAAGGGCGCCAGGAGAGTTTTAGTTCTGTATTACTGGGAACTCTGCCTATCCTTGCCAAGCGTAGCTCAGTCTGCTTCCCAATGTAAGCCGTGGGTTTAAAGGGCGTATCGGTAGGCTAAAATACAAACATTCTAATATTAGCTATTTTGTTAAAAATGTAAACTAGCAAGCCCTACAGATTACGATCCATTATGAACTTACCCCTTTTTTAATATTCACAGCACACCAAAATATAAAATTAGTCACTGCCACTAGATGGATGTCCGAAAACTCAGTTCCACAATTTCTATAATGTTATTTCCTAAATCACACACTAAGTGGAGGATCTTTACTGGTCGCTAGTCAGAGCTCAATTGTCGAATATGCCAGTCATGACCCCAAACAATATTTTAAATAAATTACATGCATACCGTGCTAGAAAAATGCAACTAAATTTAGAAAAAGAATAAATAAGAAAACACCTGGGGATCGAACTCCCGACCTCCTGCTTACTAGTCCACTATGTAGACCGCTGCGCCAGAAGCGCAATTAATTTGCCTCACGAAATATGCGATTACTAGTTCCTACTTGTTCAATGTAAGTGTCACAATGGAATAGCAACTCTCGGAGCTGGAAATAAGGTCCTCAAATTCTACAGCTACGTCAGTCTACATCATTAATATGACAACAAAGTCTGCACTTTGACATAACATATATTTTATACAATAATGTTACTACTAATATAAACTTTTCTAATAATTTTGCTCCGTAAGGTAGTGTCAGAAAACAATACGTCTACATTTTCATAAAGCAAAATGACAACCATGTAATATCAAGTTTTGATTCGGTTCCATCTTTTGTTCGCATTTTCCCCCGTCACTTTATAACACCATCATACTCGTATGAAAGTCATAACCAACAAGGAAATGTTATTGAAAACCGTCCTTTTACAACCGTGGAGTAGGTGTCAAAGTGAGCCTTTATACCACCCACGCCCACCCGATACAGTTAAACAATAAACCAGTTCCGCGCGTCTGTATGGTAATCGGGCTTTGCGCAAAGTGCCAAAGATGGCGATTTACATACGACTCGATTGAACCGGGTTATGGAGCGATTTGTAGACCGAACGAACTCGAGTAGTGCAGATTTATTCCATTCTAGAATAGCACCTTATAAAAGAGTACTCGTATTGGTTTCAGTTTTATGTATGGGAGCCAATGTTTTACCGTATATCTAAATGTATCATGGTTTGTTATTCGTTCTTATAGTTTAGGTACTATTTTCTATTACTGTGGCAAGATATTCAGGTGATTATTTGAGCATTTAAAACGTCTTATTTGTTATTACTCTGTCTCAATATTGATGAACTCCGTATGAACTGTGGTGCCATTTTTGGCTGCCTTGTTGAAGTCGCGGCTTTTAAAATGTATTATCAAAATGCTGTTGATTGATTTTATTGTAAGTAATAGAATAAGAATAAAAAGTAACACTTCATGTTGCCTAAATTTTAAAAACCTTTTAAAGCGCACGGTTGATACATAGATATAAGGACAAAGAAAAATACTTAGAATTTACTGAAAGAAAGAAGATAAATTTATTGAGAACTGACTAAACAACACCAAAATTATATAAAAGTAACACTGCAATAGAAGTGTTCTAAATGACAGTAATGACGTTGAGGAATTCCATGCTATTTAAGCCTGGATCAACTAAGACTGGATTCAGTTAGCAAAGTTTTAGAAAAGCGTTTGGAAACAAGCGAAACGATGGCTTTGACGAGACCGAGGGTGTACCACTTACAAGCCACGCGCTGAATGCAAGCTTCATTAAGGGAATTATGTCAGTTCCTGCGACGTTCCTTTATCATTCATGAACCAACTTGCGACCAAAGAGTCCGCAATATGCTTCCACACACACTGCCAGCTGATTTCAAAACCTAAGGTTCGAAACAAGCTGACAGCGTGTATTTTAAAACAGTAAGTCCCCCAAACTGTCATTGAACGTAAATTGTTCTTTTAGGGAAAATTGAAAAAAAAAACTGTTTTATTTATTTTATGATTCTAAATCCAATAGGTATTTCAGCTAATACTTTCAAGTTGTACAACTTTAGTATTGCCATTTCAAACCAAAAGTCTGCAGTATGCTTCTATACAGTTAGAAGCCTATTAAACCAGCATCAGGGCATCCATAATCAAAAAGTTCTTTTTCAGCATTCATGTGTAGGAAGTAAAGTAATTTTTTGTACGTATATTACTGTATTACCCATAAATTACTGGTAAGTACCGAACAAAAAAATTACCGGTTTGCATTATATTATGTGTATCCGTGACCATCACTCCATGTAACCTTCTAGCCGAATAAAATCTTGATTTTATTTTTGGAATTCTTAGTGTCCTGTATCAACTTCCCTGTACCACATAGTCGCCATGCGCTGAATGTAAACATCGCAAAAATAAGAAGAGACTATATGTGCACCTGCTGTGTTCCTTTAATATTCATGAACCAACTTGCAAGCAAGTAGTTTGCGACGAGTATTATACATGAGCTTAGAAGCAAGAACTTGGTCACTAATCAATCGACCAATTTACGGCTATATGTTAGTGATATGGCCGATACATCGCTAAAATTACTATCCATAATATGACTGTGAATAATAATAAAATCATTTCCCGATTACCTCCTTGCACATCTCCTCTATATGTTTTCGTTTAAGCCCCTACCATCCATCTCCATTAAATGTTTACCACGCCTCGAAATGCGTTTAAGTCGTTCCGCCATATCCTTTCCAATTTTCCTCAGTTCCGGTAGCCATCTTGCTGTGTGAATCCCACCACCAATCCCAAAGGCAAAAAGGTCTTTAAGTCTCAAACTATAAGTCTTGTTTTAAAACTAGGCGTCAGTCTCCAAGTTGTTTTTTAAACCCCCGAAACATTTCTGAGCGCGCAATAAATTTCACAAACTCTGCAAATAATCCAGGCGCATATCGCCTGAATTTACTTTAAAATAAATCACATTGGATCCAACTTTCATTGAAACGAGAATACCTTTAAAATTTAACTGACATACCAACGTAAACTCTAAACCTTTGAGCGTAGGACTGGAAAATAAATGAGAAGGGCTTGGGAAAAGTTGAAGACAACGAATTAATATGAAACTAGAGAATTTGTGGAAGTCGATTTTGTTTCGATCGGAAATTCAATTAAATTGGAGTGATAATGGCGTGTATCAATTACAAGCGTTAAGGGGGTTTATTGTCGATTTGAGAGGAGAGAGTTTCCTGGTTCTGTATACCCCATGTCGAATGATCTTATTATTGTCTACTTACTTCAAAATTTGAGGTTCTAAAGTGATTTATCATGTTTATGTTGTTTCCATGAGGGCGGCGCAAGATCGATCGTTGTGGAGAACTTTGGGGGAGGCCTTTGTCCAGCAGTGGACGTCTATAGGCTGATATGATGATGATGATGATGATGTTGTTTCCATTGAACTCTGTCATTTTGAATGGTCAATCGGTTTGCTCAAACCATACGGATAAGTCCGATTTTAATCACAATTGAGATCTGATGGTGACAATTTATGGGATCTATTCCGATCTTAAATTGTCATAGGCACATGTGTATAATATATATAAACCTTCCTCTTAAAAAAGCGCATCAAAATCCATTGCGTAGTTTCAAAGATCTAAACATACATAGGGACAGACAGACAGCAGGAGGCGACTTTGTTTTATACTTTGTAGTGATAAGATTTACAACGTCAACTTACGCAAGTCTGAAGCATATCGAGCGATATTCGTGTTCGGGTAGCAGTCCCTGATAAAGACCTCCATACAAGATCCAAACATGTGGGGCCGTTCCTGACAATTTCACGTGAGTGTAAACCGCTTAATACAATAATTAAATATGTCTCACAAAAGTTTTAACAAGATTATAGTTTTGTTAATCTTACCGTTATGCTAAGGTCCTATTCAACGCTGATTTTATAATATATTGTTTTTAATGTTCCGACGTGCATAATTATTGTTTATAACGTTAAATAAAATATACTTAGATTTTTTTCTTACTATTGTATCTAAGTCTCACAGGAGTTATAAGTTTTCCATTGCCTCGGCTGATATTATTTAACGAAATTCTAAGGCCTCCCCAAGTCGTACTGTTATATCTAAGTCAGATATAATAAGTTTAGCATATTCCATTAGGTGTTTCTATTTTTCTATTCCCAACTTCGCTCAAACTAAGCAGAGCTTGACTTCGAAAATGGAATATAATAGTGATTTGGTAGGCTTTCACGGAGCTGAGGTCTCAAATCCCGCAAAGTTTTCTTGATAATTTTATTCTAAAAAGTTTTTCTGTAGAACATCAGAGAGCCCACGGTAAAATACTTTTATATTTCTCTCGTGATTTATACGTAGCTTTGGGAAAGCAGAAATATAAGCTGAGCTTTGCAAACGCGTTTCCATTAAATTAGGGCGGTAAATACCTACATTTGATTTTAACATAAATGTTTTGTATGTTTGTGATGGATGGCTACTGAAGCAGAGTCAGACAGAAAATGTAATGGCGGAACGACTTAGACCCATACTAGAACGCATGACAGGAGCATGCGTGCTTTGTTTATTGATCTTTGTATTGTTTATTTGATAGGTATTTATATCCCCAGATTGATTGATGCTTCAAATATGACATTTTGAACGCCTTCTATTAAATAAGTTCTAAAAATAAAATTTGCCAGCATTATAAAACAACGTACAACTTTCGCAAACACAAGTAACACAACGCAAATTATCTCAAACGTGTAACTTTTTAAATTCAAACAATAAATTAGAGAAAAGCAGCGTGGCCCACCGGCCCCAATAAAACCGAATTACAAAGAACATTAAAATACTTGGATGCTTAATAACAATTACTAAGTTTGCGGCGGACCAAGTTTTACAGGCCTGCGAATTTCGGGTATATTTTAACACTCTCACTAATTTTGTGAGTGAAGAATGTTCTGGTCTTTTTCTTGAACTGTTATCGTAGCGACCCTCAACCTGTATAACTATACCAAACTTTAAAATGTATAACGAATGGGTGCGAACGTTTTTTTTAAGTAAATTCTGAAACCACATCCGAGAATAGAGTTTATGTACCGCAATAAACAATTCAATTGTGCCAATATACCACCTGTGGAAAATTCTTCATATGAGATTTTTTTGACTTTCTCTTGTTCTTGCCGTTTTCTAGTACAAGTCAAGTCATCATCATCAGCCCGGAGTCGTCCACTGCTGGACATAGGCCTTCCCCTGTTCGCGCCACCATACCCGGTCCTCAGCTTTCCGCATCCAACCACTTCCCGCCACTCTTTTTAGGTCGTCGGTCCACCTGGCGGGAGGCCGTCCTACAGGGCGTGTCGTTCGTGGTCTCCACTCTAGAACTCGTCTGCCCCATCGACCATCGGCTCTACGACAAATATGCCCCGCCCACTGCCACTTCAACTTGCATATCTTTAGGACTATGTCGGTCACTTTGGTTCTCCGTCGGATCTCCTGGTTCCGGATTTTGTCCTTCAGAGAAACTCCGAGCATAGCCCTCTCCATAGCTCGCTGAGCAACTTGGAATTTGTGGATGAGGCCTTTTGTTAGTGTCCACGTCTCGGCCCCATAAATAAGGACCGGAAGGACGCACTGGTCGAAGACTTTGGACTTAAGGCACTGGGGCAGTGATAATGATTGAAAAAAAAAAAATATGGCGCAACTTCCCATATGCTGCCCAGTTCAACCTGATTCTTCTGTCAGCTTCCTTGTCGAAGTTGTTTCTACCTAACTGGACCATTTGGCCTAGGTACGTGTACTCTTTAACAACTTCAAGTCAAGTCAATCGTGACACAATCACAAAATGCTTAATATGGAGAAAAATAACTAAACGTATCAAAGTGGCAAACGAATGAAATTAGTATCTTGAGTTTACATATATTTTACGATATTAGCAAAAAAAATAAAATAGAAAAAGTAATTTTTTTTGCTATGTTCCGACTGGTGTCCCCAATATGAGTACATATTTCACCTTATCTCATAGTGCTGCTCTCTATCGTTCGTAAACATCTCCTATACAGATACTTTTTACGCTTGACGCAAAACTTGAGGGTTTCGTTTCTCTCAAGCTCAAATGAATTAATATGTACGTGATAATATTCCTACTCCTGAGGTTGCTTTACTTAAATGTAGAGAGAGATGTTTGGTACTGATTTATTTTCTTTAGGGCAAAACCTATTGACAAGATAAGCTTTAAAAAAAGTAATACTAAGAGGCCTATGAATTCCAGAGCCGGAACTTCCCTTGATTGAACAGAAACCAAACAACTGCATTGGTTAATACTAAATCTCTTTGTAGAAAAAATAACCTACGTTAACGGAGCAGAATGATGCTTCCTTTTAGAAAACAACTGTTCTAGTTACCTATCCGTGATATAACGAGTGATTCCAGTTACAGTTCCATTGTAAAATATACATCCTTGCCTTTAGTCGGTAGTCGGTAGAGCACAATCTCGAAACCTGTCGGATTGGACAGAGAAATCGCTCTCTAGCTGCTGAAGGAGCTTGGCTGATACACAGTGTACAGTATTATTTGCGTTGGCAATACATATATATTCCAAAAAATGCTTTCCGATGTTTTCGAATAAAAATTATGGACACACTGATTTGATCCTACTCTACAACTTTTTTTTTTGCCAACACGTTGACGTTTGTGTCCCAGATACTATAAGCATCGTCGCCTACCACAAGGATTGATTAATTTAGAATAAGATTCGCCGTGACTTCTGTAAGATTTTTCCTTAATGCCATTTTATATTTTACTTATTCATTTAGTCCCTACAAACAAACCCTCTGTGTGTACTCTGTGTACTGTGATAGAGGTCATATTTCACAGCTATCGAAGTGCACCTGCTAGCCAAAACTCCAGTTACTTACTGAAACGTCAGTTCTCTACACTTAGAACTATCTAGAAATAGGGCCCTCTGTGACTACTCTGTGTACTGTTGCGGCCATTTTTCACAGCTATCTACACCTGTCGGCCAGAACTGTTATTACTTACTAGAGGTTCAAGCCTTGAGCTATAGATCAATGGAAATCTCTAGAGACACTCTAGATTTAAAACTATCCGGAAACAAAACTATCTGTAATTAACACAAATTGTAATGGGTCTATCGCGATATTCCTTATTTACCATCATTATCTTACGTTTCGGTGGTCACACGCCGTGGTCTCAGATGTACTGAAAATAATGAAGGTAAATAAGGAATATCGCGATATACCCGTTATAATTATTTGTGTTAATTATGTGTACAGACCGCGAGAGTATATATGCCATAAAATTAACTCTCTGTGTCTCCTCTGTGTACTGTTGCGGTCATATTTCACGGCTATCGAGCTGCACCTGCCGGCCAGGAGTCCAGTTACTTACTGGAGGGTCAGAGCTGAGCTACTCGTATAGATCCACGTAAATCTATACTTATGTCGACTTATCTAGAAACAAACTATTTCTATTGTGTTGGCGACAGGAATAGAAACACACATATAAAGTATATAATTATTATATTGTAATGTTAACCATGACAAATTCAAAATATTGATGGAAAAGGAAACAGTATCCATACTAATATTATAAATGCGAAAGTGTGTCTGTCTGTCTGTTACCTCTTCACGCTTAAACTGCTGAACCGACTTAGATGAAATTTGGTATGGAGATAGTTTGAGACCCGGGAAAGGACATAGGATACTTTTCATCCCGAATAAATTTAGTGTTCCCGTGGGATAAGCGGGTAAAACCGCGGGGCACAGCTAGTATTACATAAAAAGCAATCAATGGTCCGTTAATTCCTGTAAAAACGGGACACCAACTACAACCAGCAACATCGTCTGCATATTTTTTACACTTACCATAATCAGATAAAATTATCTTGTAACCATCTTTAGATGACCAGCTATCGTTCTATTAAAATTGGTTAAAATCTGTTCAACCATTTTAGCGTGATAAAAGGACAAAAAAAAATTACCAACCGAATGCATTATACGGCCGGCACCACGCTGCTGGTGCATCGTGCTGTTAAGATTGTCCTAAAATGTGACCGTCCATGACTAAAGGCTCCTTATGGCAGGTATTGAGTTAAGCACAGGTTCTAAATCTATGTTAAATAAGCTATTTAACACAGAAAGAATCATGACCCTAAGTCTCATACTTTAAAAAAAATAACATCATACTTACACTTGCTAAAATTTCACTTTTGAGAAAACGTCAAAAGAAGTTTAAAACTAACTTTAAGTATGTTCCCATTGGAAGTTACATAGATTATGATTGATTTTGTATCTCAAGGGGTTTTTCTATTGAACTCAGTCATGGTTTCATCAATGTGACTTCCAGATCCTGAGAAAACAGAGGGCACATTCCAATTATAATCATTTGCTAGTAAGTAATGCCCCCCAGGTCATTAATAATGTATACACTTTTTGGCCTTGTCGAATGCGTTTGCTTACAAATTGTAGGCGACCGCATTCGACTGGGTGAAAAAGTGTACACATATTAAGGCGGGCTTTTCCCAGTAGACGCCGAACTCACTCATTTTCATACTCGTCGTAGACGTTTAATCAGTGTTTGAAGATTATGAAAAACATATATATCATACTTAAGGATCTTCTGAATATGAAATCGTGTTCAGCAACATGATTGGAAAAATTTCGGTTGATAGAAAACGATCCCAAAGTTACCTCTATTCGTAATATCTTTTCTATAGAATAGCTAAAATACGAACCTTTTTTACCCGTTTTTTGCGTAAATGTATAGATACTAACATTATCTAGTTGAAGTGGATGGGATTTTCTGAATAAAATTATTTATTTAATCACTAGAACGAAATATCTACTAAAACTATGAGGGCGATAGCTCGCGGTGCCATTTCAGTCGCGCTTCGGCGCTTGAAGGGGATGGACCTGTGTCAATTTGTTCCGCGCGACCACGTGATCGCATTTACGAATTATTGTTACAAAAAAATCAGAAATAAAGCAGCAACGTAAACAAAAAGCTTTTCATATTATAAAACGAATAAAAAAAGACAATGCTCGAGCAAGGAATGCCAAAAAGTAAGTTAATGTTTTATTTATAATAAATTAACAGAACTGAACATAAATGTCAAAAAGTGGCACGGTTGACATGTTCAAGTATATGCTAATAACGCTTTATTCATAATTTAAAACAACATAATTACTTCCTACAAAAGAACTCATTGCTCAAAGCACTAAGTGTCAAATTGACTTACGAACTTAGTTTTTTTGCGTATTCTGACTTATGTCTCTTGTCAAACTTGGAACATGGATTTAGTACACAGTTAACATATATCAGTACTTTAAGTCCCTGCCTGGGGAAAAGGCATGATTATGTATGTTATGTAACCTAGATATAGGTAAGTAAAAAAAACTGTACTTTACAAATGCTCCTCAGTACTTGTTCTTTCTTAAGGCCTTTAGCAACAATCGACTCCTAGGTAAGGTATGTAGTATATTTTTACCCGACAGCGCGACGCAAAGGAGGGTAATGTGTTTAGCGCAGTCTGTTTATGTATGATAGCACCTTTGAGATTATTTCACATTTAAAAGTATCTAAAAAAACAAATAATTTTATTAATTGTATCTAGAGGCACGCCATTGCCCCCTCCAACTCGAGAAAACGCGCTTACCGGCACACCGCAACATCCTTTTCCTTTTTTCGAAGCCATTCAGACCATTTTCAAACCCCCTGTATTTCGTCGTGAACAAAGCTAGAAGCCTGAATTTTCAGTAACTAGGTGGGCATAGTATAACCTAGGCATATTCCAAGTTACATTCAATTTGAACAAGTAAGTTAAGAATTATTGCGAGTCAAAGTTCCTTAATTTTGTCACTCACTAATTCACTGACTCATATACACACGATCATACGAATTCTAAGATATTTCCAGCAGACACACAAGCTTGAAATTTTGAACTCTATTACTGTTTAGTGTACAGTTATGCGACCTGCATAGGAAAATTTGTATTTCCTTATGAACCCTATAAAAAATACTCGATTACAAAGTTGATTTTGCGGTTCATATAACCTTCTGTTTAGATACTAAAACCTCAGGCACAGAATTTATACATACAGAATGGACACGCACACCCCCGTGCCGAATTGAGTTACCTCACCCCGCAGGGGCAGTGAGTTGGAATCGTTTTTTCTGCGTAGATAATTTTGAAATGGTCGTGTGCACAGGCATAGGTAGAACAATAATGATGACTCGTCAAATAATGATGCTGTTGGTGATAGTAATGATGATAATGATGATGGTGGTGTTGTGGGTCATGCTTATGATGATGATGATAGTGGTGGTGTTGTTGATGATTGTGTTGTTGTTGATGATTCTGATGATAATGATGGTCATGACGATGATGGTGATTAGGAATGATGATGGCGGTGTTGATTCAGATGGTAATGGTCATGGTGATGACTGATGATGAATAATGACGATGATTGTGATGACAATCCTTGTGGTGATGATGGGTCATTATGGGTCATGAGAGTGATCATGAGAGGAATCAAGAGACAGATCATTATGGATGCTAAGAGGGATCATGAGAAGGATCTAGGGGCACGACAGTGCCTCCGCTAAGTCATTATTTACCATGAGATCGTTATGGATCATGAGAGTGATCAATATGGATCATAAGAGGAAGTGACAAGTCTGTGCGGTTTACATCTAGTTCACGTCGACTCCGCAACTGCAGAGTATAATAGAATAAGAAGTATTTACCGTCTTGGCTTGTCAAAAAAAGGACCACTTAAAAAAAATTAGATCCCATCAAAAACATAACATGCATGCAAGTCTCGCAACCATCTACCGCAAAAAAGTGTGATACAATATAACACCAAGTCGGTTAATTTATTTATTAAGTGACCCCCGGCCTATATTATAACATTGACATACATTTTCACAGAATTACATAACTAAAAACATATTGCCATAACCGTTTTAGTGCCCGCATTAATAATGTAATGTATTAAACATTTTTATCTTTATAATAAAATTTAAGGACTTGGCAATCGCACACGGTAATATACTCTAGATATAATGAAAACATCTACCAAATATCATTAACGCTTTAAATGTCACGCTTAATTTATATGCGTAAATTCCTACTCATTGTTTCATCTTGGCCGTCCTTACTATGATAAAAGATGGACCTGGCCACACGGGCAAAAGTGGACGACAGAAGATAATAGAGGAAGATGAGATAGTAAAAACAGCCGAAAAAAACGGGAGGAGCAGAGCTCAACACCGAACGAAATGGCCAAACTATCTAAATTGTAAACTATTAGATAAAGCTAAAAATATAATAATCACTTTAAAAGGAGATTTACTCGTGTTCCTATGTACATACTTACAGTGCGACACAAAAGAGTAGAAAACGGATGATAAAGGAACTACAATTTTTCATACAAAATTGTTACCATATTCAAGCACTTTACGTCAAAAATGTGACACTTGCGAAGGAAGTGGCACCCTCATTTATTTTCTACTCTTTTGTGTCGCACTGTATGTTGCTGTGCGATGGCCAAGTCATTACATTTATTATAAAGATAAAGATGTGTAATATTAATGCAAACACTACAACGGCCATGGTAATATGTTTTTAGTTATGTAACCCGGTGAAAATGTATGTCAAAGTTGTCATATAGGTGGGGGGTCACTCTGATAGGGACTGAATAAATTAACCAACTTGGTTTTATATTGTAATCACACAACTTTTAGCGGTAGAAGGTTGCGATGCGAGACTTGCAATTTTCTACATGTTATGTTTTTGGTGGGATACTTATTCCGTAATTCCTCCACAGAACACAGTCGCAAGTAAAAACTATAAAAAATAAATTAAGTTAAAACAAACATTTAGTTAAAACGAAAAATAATATTTAGTACTTCTATAGCAAGAATTCGCATTTCACTTTGAACATAAATTATAACCCGCTTTGCACCGGCCACTTAAAAAACTGCCGACTGATATCACTGTATTGTGACACCCCTCTACAGTGTACATTGCCATCGCAATTTCGCGTTAGCGAACTCGGCGAGCGGGGTCGAGGCGCGCGGGCGGCGCTCCGCGTCTTGCCGCGCACCTCACCCCCTCAATTCCGCCGTAGGGCCGGACAATATCGCCTTAATGACCTTGACTATACATATTATTTTTGCGTTAAATTTTAAATTAACTAACAACAATCAGATATAACATGTCTTTCGACGCGCGCCGAGAGATGTTTTGACGTCAGACAAAAAATGTAGTACCTACCTACATTTTACGTAAAACCTAAAATTACCATAGGTACTTAGCAAAGAAATAGACCTTTGTCATTCTTGTATGCCATTTCCCACAAAGACCCTTTTCTACTAAACTTAAAACTCCGTTTTAATAAAGAAAGAATTAACGTACACAACTGAAACCAAGGTACAAATACAGCTCTATCTTTGTATTTTACTATAATGCATAAAACAAAAAGAATATAATTTTGAAGGATTTTACAAAACAGCAAATATCTCCGTAACTAGAAACTGCCATAAGGACCCTTTTCTCATGGACGGCCACAAATAATGACCTGTCTCCGTAGAAAACCCCTCTTAAACAGCTTTAGACTGAAATAAAGCTATACTTACGATAATAATGATCTCAAAGTTATACCCTATTTTACGAGCAAACTTTACTACCAAAGTTAACGTAAAAAAAATATTCTTTACCTATTAAAGTAGGCCTGGCTACAAGCACTTTCAAATCACCAGCCACAGAGAGCAGAGTTACATTACCTATATAGAAATAAAAAAAAAGTGTGTGTGTCAGCTCCGACGCACGACTGGAGTTTACTCTTCAGGCCAGGCGCGCACCACGATTTTTTTTTAGTCGCGCGATAATTTTGTCGCAGAAATAAGCGTACTTCTGGGTTTATGAAAATCGTGGTGCGCGCACTCTCATATAAACCCATATCTTGCATTTATGCGACAAAATTATCGCGCGACTAAAATCGTGGTGCGCGCCTGGCCTTAAGAACGATTATAAAATATATGTATACTCAATACATTTATTGCACATAATGATTAGTAAATAGTTTAAGTATCACATTATGTACCCTGTTGGGTGCTGCAAACAAGAACAAGGTAGGCACTTACATAATATTAATATACGAGTATAATATACAACAAAATTACAATATTTTACAAGGAAAATTTACTTCCGATCCATTTTTACCAAATTAGAGAGAGCATGAGTAGTAACTAAATAAGGAAGCGTGATGTAAAGCGCCCTCGAGCGGCTAGTTTTGTTACTACAGTCTGCAGTGCTACGGAAAAAAACCGTATCTTACTATGAAATCCATACACCTTTCTACCGTAGTATCGCAATACTTTTTTTTTTTAATCTATTAATTAAGGAGCTTTGATCATTTTTATGAACATGCCAGCTCCAGCAGGCCTAATACACAACATCATTCATCTAAAAGACATAGATAAATAAAAACATAAACCGTATAAACTTAAAAATAACATGTACACGAAAACAACTAAATTTGTATACACTATTTACATAAAAAAAACTGTATACAAATTTAGCCGATTCCGATAAGGGTTCCGCCAATATTGAATTGAACATTACATTCAAGAAAGATCTGGTATTAGACCTAGCCGTTTACATTAGACAAAAACAAACTTACAAAATCACCTTCCTTAAAAAAATCCTTAAATAAATCCAAAATCTCCTTAACAACAACTCCAAACAGCGTTTTGAAGTTCTCCTCCCAACTTTCGGTAGAAAGCAAAATATCCTTCGTCTTCTCAACCAGCCTTTCAAAAGTAATACGTCTCTTCATCTTGTCCTTATTTTGTCTTTGATCTTCCATATCAGCCCGCTCAATAGTAGGCTGATTGACCAATAGACACTCGGACCTCTTCACATCTGTGTTACTCTTTTTGACTTCCGCGGCTTACGAACCTCTTGTTGTGGCTCGCTCTCTAATCTGTACTGACTTACTGATCGCTGGCCCTCAGCCTGACAGACAGAGTCTTCAGACTCTTTAGATTGTAACGGCTTCGACAAAACAGCATCTCTATATGACTTTCCAAAACTTAAGTCATTCTCAAAAACAGATGGCGCATCCTGACTACAAACATCCGTATCGTTTTTTTCCTTTTTTTGCATATACAACCAAAAAGCCCGTTTATATATACATCCCTCAGCAGACATAATCCTGCGAATTTCTTACTCCTTCACAAAAACCGGGCACGACTTATCTAAGGCCATATGGCTGCCTTTACAATTAATGCATCTAAAAATAGTCGTTTCGCAATTGGCATGCTCCCCGCCGCATTTCGGACAAGTAACTTTAGTAGTAGGACAAAACCTGCTCAGATGACCGAACTTCCAACATATTGAACATTGGGTAACCGGGAAAGTGTACTGATTTACCTTAAATCGGCAACCGTAGGCATAAACATATGGCGGTAAAGAAGTTCCCTTAAAACACAGACGAATAGCTTCAGCCTTAACCCAACGCCCATCATGATCCAAACGGTTCAGTCTACATATTGACAAAATGTCTTCAGACCCTTCAATATTCTTTAAAAATTCGTCTTCCTCAACCTCCAACTCAACCTGCCTTATAATTCCATAAGTGCAGCATGCCATATTAGACCAATAAGAACGTCTCGTCTCATTGTTAAACTCCTGAGAAGCCAGAAGCTTCTCCGCATCATCCTTAGAGTTAAACTGTATGCGAACTTTACGTGAACCCATAAACTTGATGGATAAAATTCCTTTTATACCCTTAAATTGCAGCAACTTTGCCAAACCAATCTGTTTCGGTAAATCTTCTTTTGACACTATATAAACTTCAAATAGCTAGTCAGGCACACCGTCCGGCTCCAGCTGCGTTTTGGTGGTTGCTAAAACCCGCAAGCGTTTAGGTTTCCTGCCTATTGTGATAAAACTATCACTACAACCACAGCTTTCGTCGCTCAGACCACAAGCACGCTTCACCGCTATATGCCGCACATCCGACATGGACTCAGCGTCCGATACAATATCCGATTGACTCGGCCCTGCCTTATTATCAAACTCCACTTCAGATAGCCACGACGGAGCTGCCCGGTGCCCACATTCTAAAAGTGACGTATCACTCACGACACCTCGACTTGACTCACTCATCGCAAAAACAGCGAAAAGGACTCTAAAACTGAATTAACTTATAAATAAAATAAAATTTGATAAAATTTTCAACCGTCGCCTTTGACAACCAAACGTCAATCCTCGCAATACTTATATTTTTGGAACGTATCTGCCGTGCTATATTAAAAAGTCGTATCTCAGTATACGATCGGGGTAAAAATACGACTTCTTAATTTAGCAGGTTATGCGTTAAGCGTTATAGACTAAGCTCCCGATATAAAATGACCTTCACAGAGATGTTTTTTTGATGAAATGTATTTTATATTTAGTTTAAAATGTCAATAAATATATTGCATATGGGTTGCCTAACAAATTTTAGTCCAGGGTATGTTTAGTTTAAAATTAAAAAATTTTTTTTTTTTACATTTCACCGATTTGATTATTAGATAAATTCATAATTAAATAATCTTTAATTTTATTTAATTTCAATTCAACAATCAGACCTTTGCAAAATGCTAGTAGGTATAGATTTACCTGTTTATACCTGGCTACCCAATAGTTGTGACGGGAAAAGAATAGGCAACCTAACGTTTGCATATTCTATGGGCTTCATACTTTCGATTGGTATAGAATTTATCTAATATTAATCAAACCGGTGAAATGTTTAAAACAATTTTTTTTTATTATTAATTAAACATACCCTGGACTAAAATTTGTTAGGCAACCCATATGCAATATAATTATTGACATATTAAATTAAATATAAAATACATTTTATCAAATAAACATCTCGGTGAAGGTTATTTTATATCGGGACCTTAGTCTATAACGCTTAACGCATAACCTGCTAAATTACGAAGTCGTATTTTTACCCCGATCGTATACTGAGATACGAATTTTTAAATTAGCACGGCAGATACGTTCGATTTTACACCCCATATTTTTCATACCCCGGGCTTATATATGAAAATCGATTCTTAAGGAGTAAACTCCAAAAAAAACCCAAAAAGGATCGTTGACAAATAAAAAAAATACAAATAAGAACGAAGGCTAGAATGTTTCTAGAATAACATGCTAAGAAATGTCTAAATGTGTAATAAAAATATATATTAAAATATTAGTACCTTAATAGGTAGGTATTCGTTAAAATAATTACACACAACTTAGCTTTAATTTTGATTAATTCCACGGTTTATCATTCATGTAGTCATTTGTGCTGTAATAAGCTTTAGCACCTTCATCACACAAATACATGTACATTTATGTTAATGCTTACCGTGTTATCATAACGATAATAACAATAACCCACATCTATAGATTGCTTGTAGAAATTGACAACTTTACCCATTATCCTTACTTTAATAAAAGAGCATAACATCATTCCCCGGTTGAGAAAAACTTTGCACCTAAAATCTGTGACATCCCATACAAAGTAGGTGCAAACTTAGCTGAAAGCAATGCTTAGGTTTAGCGTGAAGGGGGTTGAGTGCGGACAAAACACATTTAGCCAACAATCCTAATAACCTCTCTTAACCCTTCCCACGCCCACTTGTGCTGGAGGGTTAAGTATGTGGGTACCCTCGTGTGAGGGTTGAAGACAATGTAGATGTTGTTTTTACGTTTCTGATGGATACTAAGCATTTTTACCCTGATTTAGGTACTTGTTACAAGTTTCGCGTCGATTATTCCCTTGTATAGTATTTTGGTTTTTTACCCAACTGCGTCAGGAGGGTTATATTTATGAAATAGAAGGTACTCGCAACCTCGTCCGTGTTTCAACCTTTTTCTTTGCCATAGTTGGTTTTTTCCTTGTTTAAAATCCGTCCGTTTTGGCATGATGAGAGGACACACAAACTTTACCCAACAGATGGACCTATATTTTGGACTGATATTCATTAATTTCATCATCATCATCATTTCAGCCATAGGACGTCCACTGTTGGATAGAGGCCTCCTCAATAGACTTCCACATGGGCCGGATAGCAGCGACCCTCATCCAGAGAGTCCCCGCAACTCTAACCAGGTCGTCCAACCACCTTCCTACACTGCGCTTGCCGGTGCGTGGTCTCCACTAGAGAACCTGTCTGCCCAAAGGCCATCGGTAGCATCGCTTCTTATTAATTTATTTCATTTAATGTATTTGTTTTCCGGCTTTGTGCCGGTAAGTTTGTTCTCAATCACTATACACAGTCCCATAAATATTTTACAGAATCCCTCCGCCAGTGTTGTCAAAAGAAAACCATTCACAGCTCTACAGAAAGACCTGAAAATAATTAAATATTCACTTCACTTTGTTTCTGCAGCGGCTTCAATGAATTAGATTTACAATATCCCGCGGGAGCTCGTCCCAGATAAAACAAGGTTTTCCAGGACAGTACATTTTTATTATATGAGCTTTTATTAATAGTGTAATGTACAAAACATTTTAGACTTATTTTGTTGAAATTAGTTAGCCTAAGCGTTACCTTATTACTTATAAAAACTTAAAATAAAGTCCTAGCAAAAGTTCTTCCTTTGGACTGTAAGGGAACGACCACATATTAGTGATATGTTGCGCCATCTCGCGGATTATTGGGAAACATTGCCGAGACATTCTGACGTAGCTCTCTGGGACGCCATCTCGTGATTCATGGGTGAATTAAGTATTGATAGATTGCTGGAGCGTGGCTTAAGTTTAAATCTTTCACACTAGGGGGCGTTGTGATAGACAAGCATAAAACAAGGATGTGTTTATTAAATATTTTAATATAATTTAAAGGCCGCATGCTGTATTGGTCTCAATGCTTGTAATTGTGCTGGGAAGCTCAGTTGTTGTTAATTATATGATATGCGTTGGTGTTTCTAGGAGGTTTGTTGATGTGGTTTTGTCGAGTGTAATAGAAATGTCAGTGACGTTTTGGGAGAAATTGCGTTTAAGTCACGTTCTTATTATTTTACAGGCATTGGGAACTTTTAAAACGGACCGAATTTTAAAGACAGCTATGTTGGGATTAATAATTAATCTATAATAATAAAGATAAATTTTAATTTGGTTTAATTTGCCGCCAATATCATTGGCTACAGTAGCGACTAACGGCGAGTAGCGGAACTAAAGTTATCTACACATAAGCCTATAGATATCTTTTATTTGTGTGAGTTGTAGATAATACCAACCAATGAGGAACTGGGAATTCATTGAAACATAAAACACATGTACACAAATTGAGTTCCGCTATCCGACGCGGTGGCGCTTATAGAGATTGGGATGGATGGAAAAACGATGGAGATGGAAGGAAGTGCGGAAGGACTGGTGTTCTTGGGGCTGGATCGAGAGGTGTAAGAAAAAATTCTGACGGATAAGTATCGAAAATCAGCTGTTCTGGGTTTCGGAAGAGATTGATGGTCATGTGGGATGTGGTGTGGAGTGTTATTATGTCGGATTGTTTGCTTGCAATAATCGTTATTGCGAGAGAGGTAAGCGCTGTTGTTTATTTCCACAGAAATGTCTTTTCCGGCCAGGCCTCCTTTAACACTAGATGCATTTCCATGATTCATTTTACGGTTCAATAAAGCCCTCATGACGAGAGTGTTAAGATTTTTTTTTTTTTTTTATACTACGACGGTGGCAAACAAGCATGCGGCCCGCCTGATGTTAAGCAGTTACCGCCGCCTATGAACGCTTGCAACGCCAGGAGCATCACGCGCGCGTTGCCGACCCTTTAAGAACCTATTTACTCCCCTCTTGAAGAACCGCATACTGTAGCCCCCATACCGCATACTGTAGATACGGGCCCTATGCACTTCTGTTGCTAAGTGGCCGAGTTATCCGCACTGTGTTTCAGCTTGTAATTTAGACAAGTAGGTACCAAACATGTATATCTTATGTAATTGTGGATAGATAAATTATCCCCAGAAATAGCTGTGTTATTAATTACATTTCCTTCACACTATACTGACTACACGTTTAACACACCTATTTTAATATCGGTATGGGTACACAGATTTGTCTTTGTTTAAAAATAGCTACAGAGGCAGGTCTGTCTTGAAGGTATAAGGTATGTGGTACACTCTCTCCTTCGAAGCAATGTCAGTGAACAGAATGTTCAGCTTGGAGAAATATGCTACATGAGTAGTCAGGTTGGTTGTCTGTTCCAGATTGACATGAGAGGCTAATCTGATATGGCGACTGGTTTGCAAAGACCTTTTGTCATACATAGTAACGGGACGAAGCTTATCGCTGGTCAAAGGAGTCCTCAATAGAGCAATTCCAGAGATCGGCTATAAACTTTAATCTTTGGGAGGCTCGGGGTCTGTACTGCTGTGCCTAAATCCATCTCCTAAAGACTTGGGTATTCTCTAACGAGGGAGATGGTTGGTGGCTATCGACTTTGCAGATACTCTTTGTCAACCGGCTAGACCTTAATAGGCGCAACGACTAAACCCATATTTGATCCAAGTTGAATATGTTCTCAAATAATTAAAAATGCTGATGGGAAGAGTCTGGTATAGGTAAAGGTTTTTCAAGGTAAAATATCCTACCCTTCCTTCATTATGTGACAATGTGTGCTGGAAATTGGCAAGTAATAGGATCTAGGTCGGTACTCACGGTTGCTGGCGATCCAGGCACACACTTGTCGAATAGTTCCTTAGGTTTTGTCACGGGCCCGGACTGAGGCTGAATATCACTGATCACCAGGAAGCAGTTCTTGATCACTAGTTTTAGGGAACGTTGCGATCCGCTCGTAAGACGCGCGCGTTCGGCTCAATATCGGGAGCACACTGGTGCGGCGCGCGGCGCGAAGTACCGGGGGTCGTAGGGTAGATTTAGTATTGGAAGGATGAGGGTAGAGGAACCTCACACATTGCCACATCCCCCCCCACTAATCTTGAACGGTACGGTTTTAAATGTGATATATTTGCTTTTTTAATTAAGTTTGAATTCGGCTTTGACAATACTGCTTGACCGTGTCTTATGCTTTTAATTACGTACGGACCGGTCCATCTGGGACAGAATGCCGCATATACTCCCCGATCGGAATTAGTGTTCGGAAACGTTTTCATTAGAACACTTTGATTGATTTGAAAGTCATTAGGTCGCCTATTTCTATTATAGTACCGTTTCTGACGTTCGTGTGCTTTTGATAAGTTTAATGCTACTTCACTTAGATCGCAACCCTGATCTTTAACTTCGTTATTATCACTCAATACGAAATCTAGTTCCCATTTATTTTCCAACG
The DNA here is from genome assembly GCA_947623375.1 of Apotomis capreana. Classification (NCBI taxonomy): domain Eukaryota; kingdom Metazoa; phylum Arthropoda; class Insecta; order Lepidoptera; family Tortricidae; genus Apotomis; species Apotomis capreana. The sequence goes on along the minus strand of OX392522.1, from coordinate 15,375,417 downwards.
GATTCCTAATTTCCCGGCCTATAAATACTTGTGCCGGTGTCCTTATAGAACTCTCGTGGACCGATGTATTTAATGCTAATTGGAAGTGTGGTAGTAACGTATCCCAGTTAGATTTTACCTTTCTGCAATAGATGTTTAACATCATGCTTAAATTTCGATTAACCCGTTCAACGGCGTTTGCCTTCGGATAATAAGGTGATATTTTGATATCTATTATCCCCCACTCCCGGCACATGTCCTTATAAGCAAGAGCTGTGAAATGGGTTCCGTTATCAGAGACGAGCCTGCGCGGGGGCCCGTACCGTCCCCAGACGTACCGTGTGAGCGCGCGGACGGTGTTGGAGGCGGTTGCCGCACGCACGGCTATTAACTCAACCCACTTTGAGAATGAATCCATGATCACCAAGATATATTTATTCCCACTTTTTGAAGTGGGTAAAGGGCCTTTGTAGTCAATGTAGACGGTATGCCACACCTCTTTGGGCACTTCAGAGGCCATTAACCCGACCGGCTTCTTGTTTACAGGTTTAGACGTTTGGCATAGTAAACACGAATTTACGTATTCCTTAACATCTTGATATAACGATTTCCACCAAAACACTTTTTTAATTCTATTTATTGTCTTGGTAATCCCTAAATGACCTGATACTTCGTGATCGTGATAATAGTTTAAAATTACATTTTTAATGTTTGTTGGCATAACTATGCGCCATTTCTTATTTTTACCGACTTGTGTGCATAATAAGTCGTTTCTTAATTTAAATTTTGTCAGTTTGTCCCCATTTTGAATTTGAATTATTAGTTTATTACAATATTCGTCATTAATTTGATGTTGCTGCAATGAGCGTGAATTTAATGGGTCATCTCGGAGCGCGGTGCACTGGGCCTCCTCAGTCTCACCATACATTCTACTAAGGCAATCCGCGACGTTGTTAGTAGATCCTTTGATGTGTTTTATATTTATTTTAAATCTTGATAGAAGCAGCACCCACCGTCCCAACTTTCCCACTTGTTTCGGGTGGTGAAATAGCCAGGACAAGGCGGCGTTATCCGTCTGTAATTCAAACGGAGCGACTTCTAAGTATTGTTTGAATTTGGTAACTCCAAATACGGCGGCGGCGCATTCAAGCTCATAAACGGTGAGTCGGCGCTCGGCGGGGGTGAGCAGGCGGCTCGCGAAGCTCACGGGCGCGAGGGCGCCGTCAACTTCCTGTTGCAGGACGGCCCCTAACCCGAACCCAGAGGCGTCTGTTTGCAAAATGAATTTCTTATTAAAATCTGGGAATCTCAAAACATTCGGTGAAACTAATTCTCGTTTCAAACGTTTGAACGCCTCGTTTTGAGCGGTTCCCCACACATACTTGACATCTTTTTTTTTTAGATAATTCAATGGTTCCGCAATTTCAGCATACCGAGGTATGAATTTGGCATAAAAACTCGTCATTCCCAAAAAAGTTTTTAATTGCTTAATGTTCACTGGTTGCGGATAGTCAAGAACAACGCTGACCTTGTCGGTATCAACGGACAAGCCATTCGGACTGATGTTGTAACCCAAAAAACGGACCGATTCCTGGCATATTTTAATTTTTTTTGGATTTACTGTTAATCCCGCCTTCCCGAGCCTAGTAAGGACCTCATCTAAATGTCGAAAGTGTGATTCTTTGTCTTTAGAGAAAACGCAGATATCATCAACAAAAGGGATTATATACTTATATTTTATATCTCCGAAAACCATATCGACAACCCTATTAAGTGCTTGAGGACTAACACACAAGCCAAATGGTACATAATTATAGTGATATAACCCGAATGGAGTTATGAAAGCTGTCACTCTCTTTGATTCTTCGGTAAGAGGTATTTGGTTGAAAGAACTATTTAGATCGATTATGGAAAAAAATTTGGCCCCTCCTAAATATTGAAACACTGATTCAATAGAAGGCATCGGATAGCTGTCATAAATAATCTTCTTGTTAACTGCCCTATAATCAGAGCAAAGTCTTTTACCACCGCTGGACTTATCAACTAAAAAGGCAGGCGACGCATAAGGAGAGTTAGATTTTTCTATTATACCCTTTTCCAAAAGTTGACTTATATGACTTTCCATTTCCGCCGCTTTTGGCGGCGATAACGGGTAAAAACGGGAACGATCGGTAAGTTTTATTTCGTAACTTAAAATATTTGTTCTTCCCAGTTTCTCGGTAACCACCGTCTGATGCTTATTAAATAATTGTTCAGTTCGTTTAGTTACATAATCATCCGTATCCAAGGTACTTAAGTAATTTCCTAGACTGTCGGAATACCTACTTAGGGTTATTTTAACTTCTTTATTAAATTTAAAACAAATCTCCGAGTCGTAAACATTTAAAATGAGCATAGTTTTATTTATAAAATCACACCCCAAAATTACTGACGTAATTAGTTTAGGCGCGACGATAAAACTAAATTTCCATGTAAATTTCTTAATTGTTATAAGTAGTGTAAGCATTTCGGTTGCTTTGAAACTATCACGACCAGCAGTAGTACACAATATATCGCAATCAGATGAAAACACTTTTCGCCTGCCCCTTAATTTGTCTGCCAAACTTTTATCTATGAACGATCTAGTAGCCCCAGAGTCTATAAGAGCTGGGATTACCAAATTTCCCATGACAACTTCGATACAAGGTTTGTTCATAAACTGACCTAGAAGCATGTCGCCCTGTTTACCGTCGGTATCAGTTGTCGCGAGAGTAAGTTGACGGTGCAGAATATCGCTTACTCTCTGCGGCCGTTTCCCGCGTCGACATTATATTCCTGTCGTCTCAGACGTAGTTCGCAATTTCGACCTAAATGCCCATAACCATTGCACTCAAAACAGCGTGGTCCTCGCGTTTCCATACCCGATCTAGTAGTATTCGCATTCGATGCGCCGGCGCGCGAAGTCGACGTCGGCCTTACGCTATCTCTCTCTCGCTGCCGCGGCGCCTCGCTCGCGCGCCGATGCGGCGGCTGCATACCACTCGACGCGTGCGAGCTGTAATTCGCCCGGTACGAATTAAAGTGCACGTTGCTACCTTGATAATAATTATTATGAATATTACGATTGTTATAGACTTGGGAATGTAAACGATCTCGCAAAATTGCACCTTCGATCTCGCTGCTGATTTGAGTTAACTGAGAAAGACTCTTAATCTCGGTAGGATTACTTCTCAGGTAATAGTAAGATCTGGGCGATATTCTACTCAAAATGGTTTGAATCATAGCCTCTTCCGACCAGCCTAGGTTAAGCGCGTTCGCTACCGCATCTATCGAATGAGCGAACTCTAAAAGTGTTTCGGACTCGTACTGATAACGAAAGCACATTTCGTTTTTTAATGTCTCAATATGTACCGGCGACAAAATTTCTCCCAACATAAGCGACTTAACTTCTACCCAATTCCCTATTGACGATGCTCTCTGGAACCACCAATTTGCGAGAAAACCCGACGTTCTAGTCATGATCCAAGTTACGTATTCGATGTTCGATACTAAATTCATGCGTACTAACTTGTCGATCTCGATAATAAACTGAATTAATTGCTTTGCATTTTTACCATCGCAAATAGGTATTTCCAGCAGTATTTTCTGCATTAATTTACTTTTGCTTTTATCTAAGGATGGAGCCTCAAACTCACACGAACCAGACAACGGAGACTTAATTTTAGAATCTTTTACATCCTTTACCGCGGCAGATGTACCCGCCATTTGCAAACGTACCTAGGTATTAGCTTCCAACGAATTAATTCGACTCTGTAGATTACTTATTTGTGTATTTTGAGTCTCAATTTTGTCGCGCAACATAGTCAAAGCCGGATTTATGTTTTCTAAGTTTAACGCCTTAAAATATTTATACATCTCCGCTACCCGAGTAACGGATTTTTCTTCGGTATCAGACATTGCAAACTTGCTTACGTAACCTGACACTAACCGTTTACAAGACGATTTACTAATAACGGTTTAACTAATTTATTTATTTTATTGGGGCTTTCGCACCTCCACCAATTATGTGACAATGTGTGCTGGAAATTGGCAAGTAATAGGATCTAGGTCGGTACTCACGGTTGCTGGCGATCCAGGCACACACTTGTCGAATAGTTCCTTAGGTTTTGTCACGGGCTCGGACTGAGGCTGAATATCACTGATCACCAGGAAGCAGTTCTTGATCACTAGTTTTAGGGAACGTTGCGATCCGCTCGTAAGACGCGCGCGTTCGGCTCAATATCGGGAGCACACTGGTGCGGCGCGCGGCGCGAAGTACCGGGGGTCGTAGGGTAGATTTAGTATTGGAAGGATGAGGGTAGAGGAACCTCACACATTGCCACATGACTCTCCTGACACAGAATCATATTTTTATTATAAAGAAACGGCTGGTTTCATTGTTATATCAAACATTTATCATCACCCAACCATGTTGTGTTAATCCATTGCTATGGTCTGGTATTACTTATGTGTCATTTCTCAGTTGTGATTCTCTTATGAGATGGATGATCTGTCTATATACCTAATAATAGCTGAAACAGACACTATCAGTATTTTCATACTGCATTTACAAGCGACCATTATGGCAGAATATATTTATTTGGTTTATTAGCCTTATATTGACATAACTTGGTGGCGAGATATTAACATGAGGATATGGCTGAGTCCATCTCCTGTTTTACTTATCCAACTCAGCTGCCTGGTTGTGTAATTTACTGCTTTGGTCTTGTACTCCTTTTAGTGTCTATGTATCAGTTGCATGTCTCCTGGGACAGATTATCTATCTATACATTTAATAACTGAAAGAGACACTAGCAATGTTTTTATATTGCATTAACATATGACCATTATGGCAGAATATATTTATTGGTTTATTAGCCATTATATTGACATGACTGGCTGATGAGGAATCTCTATCAATAACTTATAATGGAATTAGCTGTTTTGTTGTAGCATTCCAAATATGTGTCTTCCCTTAATCCTTTCAAGGACGGATTTATTTGTTGGACGAATCTGACTTTGGACAGCGGGGTGGGGCTGTCCTTTCCTAAACAAAAAACCCCTTTAGTTATATATTTATGTATTATATCGAACACTAAACAGCCATACACTATCCACATTCCTACTGGGTCATTTGGAAAAATGTTAGAACAGAGACATTGCATCATATAAATAAATATTTCAACCTTTATTTATTATTTGTTTATTAATTAAATAACTAACACTACTTCTCGTCCAAGATGTATATTTAGATTCATTAACCTTCATTATTGCTTCTGCTAATAATTATTAAATAATATTGACTTGTCCTAAATAAACTGCTAATGTCGTCTGATTTGTATCCTTACCGCAGAGAATCTGGTTATTATAACACACAACTGGATCCTTTAACCCACTAGACATGATCACAATCTATTATTAATTAAGGCCAAAACATAATCTAATTGCTGTATCAATTACTGAATTCTGGTGTGGAATCCGGTAAGGTGACTGACCCTTGCTCCTTTGGCTCCTTCCAGTTGAAGTTTTTACAGGACCTACGCAAAATGCCGACAAGAAATTGTTTTTATTGGTTATTTACGTCCAATGACGAGATCAAAATCCCTTAGTCGTGGACGACTTGACCTTTGAATCAAACCGGTTCTTAAGTAGGTCCTATCTGAGGTTCGATAGCGTCCAATGTTCGATGATGTTGGTATTCTAGTTGCTAAATTTTTTGGTTGAAATTATAGTACACAGGAGTTGCGATGGATCAACATTCACGGACACAGGACCATTTTGGAAATTGCATGCCGCGGCGCAGACAAAACTCATACAAAAAAGATCTAGCCGAAAACGGGACAAGGCATTTGCCAAACAAATTGCATGTGGCGTGGTATATCATATCATGGTATTACATGTGGCGTGTTAGTTAAGCAGTTAGTATTAGCTTAGAGACAAAAATGTTCAGCTGTAGACAAAATAACATGCGATGATATAAATTCCTCGTTCACAAACGGGGTGCCGCGTATCACTGGTCCTAATTTGCGTCTCTCGACGTACTGGCTGAGAAAGTTTTAAAATTAGGCAATTCACTGGAAATCAGGTTAACACCGCTGCAATGATAAATCTTCGAAAATCACGAGCTCGTTCGCACCTACTATAAAATGCTGAATGAAATACGAAAGCGGGTTTTAAACTTGCCTTTACTCTATTAACGAGCGCTGGATTTTATTTACAGGGGACATTATTCCCAACATTCCCTACGGCCGCTTAAATATGAATTAACTGCGGTGTTGTATCGAACTGACCCGACTTGTAACAAAAAGGCGCAAATGTATTTAATTTCAATAGTTGCTTGTAACCTTTTTCTTTTGGGAGACTTACTGACCAGGCTTACCTATATGGCTCGAATGAAAATGATAAGAGTTTATTACTCGTAATCTGATATACAAGTTGGGAAATATCGGCGCGTCCGCATGGATACTATTATGGATAGTATGCAGGTATAGGCAGTTTAGTAGAGGTTATGAAAATAATTAATATTGTCCAAACTTGTTTTTAATATCGAAATTAAACGTCAAATTCTGAAATGTCATCAGCTTTCATGACCACATTTAGGAACACTCAGATTGCTAGCCAGGGACAGTCAGACCAATTATTGTTAAATTATTACTGGAAATGGAGCGCATCGAAGCCCGTCATTATAAAGTAATAGCCGTGGTACAGAGAATATTAGATAGACATTCGTATTGTAAAAGGCAACAGACTTAATGCTCATAATTGTCAATTTTGTTAATGTAAAGTACCTTCCGCAACGATATGGCCAGCCTATTTCAATTGAGGTCGAACTTTATTCTGTAAATAGGCCACGAAGGCACTTTTCTCTGTTGTCTGATGTCTGAGTTTACCGGCATTTCACATGAGGAGACCAGGGATGATAAGAAATGCCGAAAGAAACTCGTAACCTGCAAATTGTCGCTTCACGTAGTAGAACGAGTAGTAATGGCGAAATTTTATTCGTCCGAAAGCAAAATTAGACCAAAGTATAATTATGATTTCAGGCAAATTAAGCTTCAGAGTCGGGGTAGGGGGTACTCATTAAAGAAATTATAATTACTTCGGGTATAATCCCGGAATATTGCCAAATTGAAGGTATCACTAAGCCCCGTTGAATTAGCGGGATGAATGTTAAAAAAAGCAGGTCAAGTTTAGTGCGAGTCAAACTCCAATACAATAATTACGCATTTTAAAAAAGAGACGTGCTAGTAGTTTAACATGTGTATCTGTGTGTCTGTCTGTGGCATCATTGTGCAGTTTTTTATTTTATCGAAACACTTGTCCGTCGATATGGCTCTAAGTTATGTTTGGTCAAAATAGGACCAGTATTTTCCAAGATATTCAGTTTTATTTGGAACAAGTGACAAATTGTTACTTATAAAAATCCAATAGAACATCAAACTACACTAATTCACTGCAATTAATCGCAGTTATACTTGATCTTATAGAAAATAACAGATTTAACTTATGATTTCAGAAAAACGAAACTAAAAGCTAATCTCAACAAATATCAAATTCATATTTGTTTTGCACGGCAGCCTGAAGCACTTAATGAAAGATTAAAATTAACCCGGCTGTTTAAAATTCCGTCGTTTTGTACAAATTAAATTTAAATCGAACGAAGCAACTAAGCTCACTAATTTCCTTTTAAATAAACAAGTTGGAACGGAACCCAATTACTTTAATGAAATCGGGATTCCACTTTAACGAAGGATCTATCAATTAATGACCTTATAATTAAAAATCATCGCCCGCTCTCGGGAGCTTTGATCAGTATTAATTGGTATTATGGACTTGTTAGTTGATATCAAGTTAGCTTTGATGCCTATTAAAATTGCTTTCCATTTATTTGGCCAGTTTTAAGGTACAATAAATTAAGATATTATACTTACCTTTACTAAAAATATTAGGTTTCCTGTTATAAACTTTAGATTTTATTCTGTATACTTCATTCACGTGGCCAACATCAAAAGCATAAGGTATGGTGAGGTAAGACCATCACCGAGGGAAGACAGAATTACGAATAGGAAGAAACAATAATGGCATGAGCGTCGAATAATCCCAATAGCCGACTGTTAGTCCGACCCCATTAGACAATAAATAACGTAAGTTACTCTTATCTCACCTTCTTAAACCCTATTTTTTGCTTGCCAGTCGAATATATAAACTGTCCAAAGCTTGTAAAAAATAAAAAATACAACACTAATTTTGACATTATGCATTTACGGGTCCAAATTCGGTTATTGTAATCAATCGAGCGAGCGAAGCGACTCCGCTTCAGCTTGGCCAAACCATCGTTCGTATGTCCGCGGTCCGGAAGTAAGGATGTCCGCTTGTCCGGATTTCCAGCAGTTGTCGCTTAGAGGCCGTATTTCTCAACCAATTCTCGTGAATTTTAGGGATCAGGTTCAATAAATAAAGTAGCACTAGTAGTCCGTAGTCAACTAGGAACTCTTATAGTTTCGCCACGTCCGTCTGTCCGTCTGTCCATCCGCGGCTTAGCTCAGTGATCATTAATACTAGAAACATTACTAGAAAGCTGAAATTTGGTATGAGTATGTGTATATATCACGCCGACAAAACGGTAAAATAAAAACTTTTTCGGGTACCTCCCGTACACCTATTATAAAGTGGGGGTGGATTTTTTTTCGTTCCAACACTAGTGCCAGGGGTGTCGTTGAATAGGTCTTTCAAAAATAATAGGGGTCTCCAAAATATTTTTTTTATAAAGTTAGCAGTTTCGTACATATTTGCTCCGGAAATCCAAAGAATAGCCTCCCCCCCTCTAACTTTTCAACCACGGGTCAAAAATTTATTAAGATGAAGCCTTATAGGGTCGTTCTCAAAATATTTGCACCGCTGCGTGAATTTTGCATTTTTTTTTAAAGTTGCGATTTCTTCTTTTATTTTTCATAGGATCGCTAGAAATATATTCAGACAATTGATATCACGTCGAGGGAAGTAGTTAAATTGAATATCTTAGAAGATATAGGTGTTTGAAATTTTAGGTCGACAGGTGAAAGACATCGATGTCAGGTAAACGACATTTGTTACCAAGTTATCGACAATGGGTGCAGGTTTGCGACAAATATGTTCCAACTTAACTGAATTTGCTAGCAGGTTAACGACGACGGTTGCAGGTAAGTGACATTTTAAATAAAACCTAGGTTGAACAGTCAACTAGTGCTTTTTTGATTGTTGTTTTTTTCTTTTTTCCTTATGTTAGTAATTTGAATAAAGAGAACAAGCATTTAATTCTCATCTCATAGGATATTTTTTAGGAGGTTCTTTGACGCCTGTGCAATCCAGAAAGGTCATAACTGGCCAAAAGATGCAAGACTCAAGCATACCCACGTGATTTTATAAATTTCTTATGAAAGTTCAACAGCGAATCATTTAAATAACGTTTCTGCATTCTAATGCTGCCTCTTTTGAAATATTCTTTCTTACCCGCTGAGTTACCTACTGCTGTTTTCGTCATCTTCGAGGAATTCCTTCACATCTGATAACCAGAAAGCATTCGGCTGCGTAAGGGAGGTATTGTCTGAAGCTGCCAGCATATCTGGTAACACTTTATAAAGCCTTTACGAGTCTGGATACAGAATGGTGTCGGTAGGAGATGTCACATACAAGAACTTTAAGTTCCGGAAAGGCGTACGACAGGGATGCATAATATCCCCAATACTATTTAACAGATATAGAGCCCTTGAAGGTACGTGATAGACATCGCCTATTTTGCATCACCCGAAGCAGAAGTGGCCCAACTTTTGGAATGACTCAAAACAACCAGCCTCAGAATGGGTCTCGATATTAATAAAAATAAGACCGAGCTGATGATATTCGACCATTACTAGTCGACAAAGTACTAACCTGCTTCAAGAGTTCGATACTGTTGATCAGTTCCAGTACCTTGGCTCCATTGCCACAAATAGAGGCACATGCAAACCAGAGATTCGCTGGTGAATCGGAATGGCCAAAACAGCGATGACCCAACGCGGCAAAATATAGAAAGATAGAAACAACCCTAACCGGACTAACATCCACCTCGTCTGTGCACTTGTCTTCTTCATATTTCTTTATGGGGCAGAGACCTGGACGCTCAAAGCCACTGACAGGCAGAGGATAGATGCTTTCGAAATCTGGTGCGGGCGCTGCCTGCTAAGGATTCCTAAGACAGCTTGAAAGTAAAATGGAATACTCAAACCAAGCTTTTTCGGTAATATGTGTTTTTATAACAACGAAACATGAGTTGAGACACGGCGAGTGACCGATAAAACCTGGTTTTTAAATAATTTTGTATGTGTTTACCTAAATAATTGTCGTTCACCTGCCGTATGTGTCGTTCACCTGTTTTTATATAGACAAGTGAACGACATACAGGCGATGGACAAAATGACAGTTATGTCATCAAAACAAATAAAGTATTTCGTTGATGAACTGCATATTTATACACATAAAAGTAGACCATACTTTACGCGTTATAAATTAAAATGAATGCAATAGTACACACGTTAACCAAAATATGGAAGGCAGAATATAGACTACATACCCATTACAAACTCCCGCTCGCGTAAGTGTATGTATCATATTTTTTTAGTGCAGCACACTGACGACGTGTCACTTGGAACAGTGTTAGGTGACAACTGAAGGTCTCGATTTATGCGGGTTGAGGCAGGGGAAACGAAATAGTAGTCACACAATTGTAATGTTTGTCTCATGACAAGTGAACGACAAAAAATGGCGTGGACAAACTTAAATTGCAAATAATTCGCAACATAAGCATAGTATTACTATTCGATATGGTAGTATTCAATCTTCATCATATATGAAAATAAAATGGAGTACTGAACTTAAGCTAAGTCGGTAATGTATATGTTTTTATTACAACGAAACATGAGTACCTCGCGTTGGGACACAGCAAGTGACCGACAAAACCTAGTTTTAAATCGTTTTTTTGTCTATTAATATACTTTAGTTTTAATTAAAAGCATTTGGCCCCTATTAAAAAAGTGTCTATAGATATGTGTTGATAATTGAATATTTAAAATAATGCGTTGTAAAAAACTTCTTCTAAGACAAACCTGTTGACAGGTGGCGGTGCAAATTTTTTGAGAACGACCCTATAAGTAATTTCAATGAAAACTATATCGAATAAAATCGGCTGAGCCGTTTTTAAATTATCGCAAAATTTCATAAATTGTGTCCTTATACTTCGAACGTTACACATTAGTTAAGTGCCATACTGCATTAAAATCATTCCACTCAATCTGGTGCGTATAATCGATAACTTCCAAAAGGTAATAAGTAATGATAGTTACTTCGGCGTTTACGACCTTTTTATAGAGCTTGAAATCTTTCTCGTAATTTAAACCTCTGGCTTAAAACCAGTCTATCTGTGAAGGATGGACAACTACGGAAACCCTACACTGAGCGTGGCCCGACATGTTTTACGAAATTTGCACTGTTATCAGAATCCTATAAGTACCAAGGACACTTTTACACCGGCATTTCGCAAGAGAAGACCGCTGTTGAGAAGAAAGCCTAAAAAAACTCGACAGTATTATTTCGAATATATATTTTAAACGATCTTCCAATTATGTTATAATTAATTGTTAAACTTAGATGAGATGTACAAGAGTCTCCAAATCAATGTTAGATTAGTTTTAATAATATAAAATTTAAACTAACAATGTCCAGTCATTCCAAGTTTTAATCCCACTCGAGTAATGGAAACGAGTGGGTTTGAAACAATAAATATTAACACATAACATACCTCGTTACAGAGAGGCACAAAGAGGTAAAGTTAAATTAAGGCTCGTTAAAATAATACCTAATTTGGAAACACAAACACATAAAAAAGACAACTCTGTGGATTTTAGGATTAGGCGTATAATCACATGACAAACCGCCCCTTCCAGTGTCACCGCCAACTCGAACAATTTCGCACCCCGTTTTTAGTCTAGTGCACCTTTATGCTCACAAGTAGATAATTGGATGTGAAGGCTTTTTTTTAAAGAAATGTTTTCGGGTCAGAACACTATTTCAGGTTTCCTACGTCGTGACGTGGAAATTTAGATCGTGCCAAAATGTCACGGCTAGTTCGAATGTTAGGCAATGGAGACCGGACAGAGTCTCAACGCGCAGGGAACTAGGCTTAGGGTGCGTCTCCACAGATTCGTACGCTACCTTCCATTTACATTTTAGAAGTAGGTACTTTCGTAAAGAAAAACCAAAACATTTTCCCACAGTACTCTCGTCCACCTACTTTGCGCCCCCACAATGCATTAGCCCGGCCGCTCTCAAAGTTAAAAATGTTCGACTCAGGTCTCATGTGTGTGAAAATTTATAACAAATTACCACAAGTGATTAGAGAAGAAAGCAACTTATCACGTTATAAAAGTTTATTAAAAAAATATCTAATTCATAAATGTTTTTATTCAGTAAATGACTATTTAACTGCATGTAATAAATAGATATATATGACAGTATATGATATAAATTTAATGAATATGTATAATGAAATGATACAAAATGGTCATAGAAAATATTGTAAACTAGCTTTAGGTTACTTAATTTTAAGATATTGCTGTGCCCTTGCTGGGTTCATGACCGCTACTGTAAACCTTCTACCGGGTGGAACGAAGCGATGTTCATTCCTGAAACTATAATGCTATGTATTTCATGTAGAATCGACCTGCAATAGTTAAATTCTTTTAATAATAAAAAAACGAAAATCGATTAAAATTGTATTTTTTAATGTATGTACAACCCTAGTTTTTTTAAACTATTATTTGACGTTTGGGAGTATTTACAATTACCTACATTTACATCCGGTGTTCGAAAGTACCGCCGTGGCGTACGATACACGCCGCTGCTCGTGCCCGCGTGTGGCGATGCACCCTCGACAAGATGTTGTGTCGGTTATTTCTTCTGCGAAGACTTTCAAAGGCCACCCTTAGCCTTTCCCTCATCTCTTCAGCCGTCTCACACTCAGTCTTGTAAACGATGTCCTTTACGGTGCCCCACAGAAAAAAATCCAAGGGTGTGAGATCTGGAGACCTAGGAGGCCAACGGTGCGGCCCATATCGGCCGATCCAGCGATCCTCAAACACATTATTCAGTGTTTCACGTACTTCGACTACTGAATGAGCTGGTGCTCCATCTTGTTGGAACCAAGTGCGTCTTCTTTCTGCCAGCGTCAACTCATCCAGATAGTCGTCGAGCTCTATCCTCAACAGAGCCATGTATCCGTGTCTGTTTAAAGTCTGAGGCAGAAATACAGGGCCTATTATTGTATCCCCGTGTATCGCCGCCCAAACATTAACAGACCAACGATACTGGTGTCCCGTATAACGGTAGGCAAACGGATTTTTTTCGGCATACACGTGTTCGTAATGCCTGTTCCACATACCGTTCCGTGTGAACAAGCTTTCATCACTCCATATTACGTGTTTGATGAAGTCTCGGTCTTCTAACACCTTTTGCAGTAGCCACCGGCAATAGGCTTCGCGAACGGGGCAATCTCTTGGTAGTAATGCCTGGACTCTTTGTATTTTGTAAGGGTGACGGCCCTCACGTTTTAGTATTCTGAGTATTTTCGTATGAGTCATACGAAAATGTCGGCCCGCTTGTCTTGAACTTGACCTCGGATAATCTTCGAAGTACTGCAGCACTCTCTCTTCCAATCTGACATCATGTTGAATAACGCGTCCTCCGCGCTGGTCATCCTGACCCGTTCGTGGCACAATAGGACGATTGTTACCAACACGGTCAAGAGCGCGTAATATCGTACTAGAGTGTGTTGGGTGAGGAGGAGGATACCTGTTCCGGTATTGGCGCAAAGTCTCTCCAGTATTGTAATCGCACTCCGCGTACAAAAGAAGCAAATTCAAATAGCCTCTAGCGTTTAATTCCGGCATTTTTGCACACAGCATACGATACAAAAAGTCAATGTAACGTCTATCAATCATGTCAACTAAAAAGTCTAAAAACAATCTTAAGGGTATTTTCAAAGGTTTTTAAACCGATAAGAAATGGCTAGGCAATTTGTAAAAAGTTTGTTTACAAAAGTTAACTGTGTTATGAAGAGGTCATTGCACTCTAAAATAGGGTTGTACACACACACTTTTTCGTATGAAAGTTTAACATGCTATAACTGGAAAACGGTGAGAGATATTAATAAAGTTTATTTGGAGAAAATAATATTCTAAGCCTGTATAATGCCACAGTTAAAGGAAATAACGTCGTTTCGTTCCACCCTGTATATCATCTACTTGTACCATGAATGCAATAAATCACTTTGACTTTGACTTTAAAGCGGAGTAGAGCGGAATCGACCAATCACCTGAGTTGGAATCTGTATCTCAGCATTGTCCCTCCACTCCTCTTCAGTGGAGACGCACCCTAAGAAGGGCCCGGCCACGATTTTGGTAATTATTTCAGGAAAAATCTTAACAGCGCGATGCAGGGTTTGTATGGGCGCGTGGCGCTATCTGTTGCTCATCATGCTGAAATGGCTGGACGGATTTTAATCAATATTGGTACAGGTATTAGCCAAGTAGCACAACATGATGTGTAAGAGCTTTTACAGCCCTTACGCAACTGAAATAAGCCGTGTGCTGTGAGCCACTTGGGTAGATATCCAACGATGTGGTTTTACCGTATATTGGTAAAAGTATCCAATAAATAGGATACTTTTTACCAAACTACGGTAAAAAAAAGCTGAAGTAAGGGCCCTTCTAGTAACTAGTAAAATATAGTTCTCAGGCAACTTTTGCGAAGATGAATTGATAACCTCTAGTGTTTGAACTATGTGATCGTGAGGTCAGAACGTTACACGTCACGATAACTCCCTGTGGCGCGGAGATAATCCCATCAGCGGGTTATACTCCCACACAAAGTCCGACTACTGGTAGTGAGGTCTAGCCAGCCCTGATACAGTTCAAGTCATGTCTTAAAAAAACACGATAACATAATGTGTAATTGAATTCAGACCCTTGCACACAAACTCGTAATTAAATTAGAGAGAGTTTTGTGGCACATTGTCTGGGACACCTTTCATCTGCCCCGTCTGGTGCTGAGCGTACAACTTATTTAAAAACATGTAGATTTGAGAACATAATATTTCCAAATATTTTGACTGCTAGAATAGAGTCTGGCTAAAATATCTTTGCCCCAGCAATTTTAGCTTTTTATCCGTATATGACAACACTGAATATTGGGCACTAATTAGTCTTTGTACTTTTGTAATATCCGTAATCCTTAAACTAGTATTAGATTAAAACTATAATTAAAGCCTGAACAGAAATATATGAGGATTGTCAAGAGGGCATAATTTATAAGCTTTATATGGCAACAATTTTGCAACCAATCGCAACCCACCATAATGACATTAGTTTAAATACTTGTCAGTTCCACTATTTTAACCTCGTAATATCATTAAATGGAATGCACTCTTTTCATTTTCGTATAGTAAACACGTGTACACTTTATTTATAACCTTACGTTCACGACTGTGAATTGTTTTTGGCATTTTCTTTGGATAATTTTAAATATTTGTCTTTTAAAGAAACCACTACGAATGACATTGACATTGTCAACAAACCATCATATAATCAATGCCAGTAAGAGAAATTAGTTCCAGTGAAATTCCGCAATATGGCGCATCCTCACATTATATTTCTGATCAGGCTTTAAATGGCATGTATTGGTGTATCCATTATGTTTATACTCGCGTGAGCTTAAAAACATGCCTGAATTTTGCAGGCTGATCAAATAAATAATTGAGAGGAATTTTGGATATAAGGTTAACCTTTAGATTTAGGGTTTTCCCATGGTTAACACTTTTAGAATGATTACTTATGAGTTATGACGCATTAACAACTTGACATCTGTGTCAAATACAAAACATTGCCATACCACGCCATTCTTAACTTACTAGTTAACTTACGGTTAACTGAAAGAGATCCTTTATTTGTAATAGATGTATTTTAACTGTTTTTGTGTACAATAAAGTGTTTACTTACTTTACTTACTTAGTTTTCACGTGTTTGACAGTTCATTGGCTTGTAGTCCGGCTATTGTTTTTGTGATTTTATCGGTCCTTTGTGTATAACATGCAGCTGGTTGCTGTAAGTATAAAATATTATACAGGCTACAGGGAAGCTGTGTGCAGCGGGTAGCAGACTGTCCCGTTCCATCGGCCAGTTAATTAAAGTGCATCAAATTTGCATAAAGCGTAGTTTTCTATGCAGTCCGCATTATTCATGAGGTGGCTATGCGCCTAATCATACAGGGGGGGGGAGGGGGATATCGCTATTTGCATGGTGTGAATGCAGTAAAGTGCATGACAAAGGGACAATTTTCATATTTGTGTGACGGAGAATATTACAACAATAATACAAACGAAACCTCAAATTAAACAATGGTAGACAAATACGCCGACGTATCGCTACTCTTATCTCTTCCAGACAACTTTTCTATGTATGCTGTATGCAATCATACAGGATATGCTATCAGGAAATTTTTTGTGCTACTACACTTGTAACAAAAGAAATAATGACATCTGAACAATATTGTAACAAAATAACATAATTTAACGAATAACATCGCTTATATTAATTATTTGAGCCTTTCTGACATTTCAGCAACTTTCCAGTTACCGCTGTCAAAAGTTGACTATGATAACACTATTTTTCTCTCGCTTTTTTGCTTTCGCTATTATGGTTTTTCCTGAAAATTACCCCTTAGAAAAGGGATTTTCAATGGAAATCTAGAATTTAGTGTAAGCTGTTACCAAATACCATGAATGCTAGTTGCCCTCAGACCAGTTTGAATTGCCAGAACCATTCGTGACAGTTATACCGCGAGCTACAACATTAAAATACTTTTATAGCACCATAAATCATTGCGTAAGCATAAAACGTTATAAGCGTGTTAAACATTATCGTGAAAAACTTTCATAATACTTCCGTAGCAAACAACATAACGTCATAACACTTAAATAACGACACAAAGGCACATTTAACCCCCACACTCTAGTAATATATGTAACAATAACCCTTGTAACAAAAGGGCTTAAGTATACCCCACGTTCTGTGTACTTATGGCATTTGTAGTGGCAAGAAATGCCAATAGTTCAGGCGGATAGCAAAACTGTATGGACGGGAGGGTGGATGGGGGCAGATTCATTCCGGTCGTTTGAGACGCAAATTGAGTTTTTCGAAGACAAGACACTGGCACGATACCAAGGGGAGATATGCCTCCTAAAGGAAACAATATAGTTAAATATGTGAAATATTGCTATGGGTAGGAATTATCCTACGCTTGTCAAGCACAGTCGAGAAAGAAACAAAATTGCGTACTATAATCATTAATTTCGGCACGTCCTAGCTTGGCGTAACCTAAGGGAGATCGCATACGATGACTTTTAGTAGCGATTTAGTCGCGCGATTCGTGAACACGCGACTGCAATGCGTCACGTGCACTTTCTCGCATTTGCGACGCGTGACAAAATCGCGTCTTATTGATTCCTGTAATGCGACAGTGTTGATGCAGAATAGTGTTTACGTGGGCTAAGGGTATGTGGCCAGTGACTGTATCGCAACTTTTTTGCGACTGTCGCTGTAGGTATGCTATCTCCTTAAAGCTGTGTTTATGTCCTCATAAATTTTACTCATTTTTTTTTTAAACATTACATTTATTTTGGTGTATACACATGTAGAACTCATTATTTTACTGCGTGTTTACTGGTACACAGTGTACATAAGGTAAGATGATCGTTGTTACAATCGATTAAAAATAATTTAATCAGTAAATTAAATAAACCTAAAAGGCTGTTATTGTATGCCTGTATAGGTACTTCAGTGTCCCTCTAATTTCAAGTGTCTTCGTTTTCCTATTTTTTTATTCCTGTCTACACTGTGCACATAAAATAATTGTCTATATTGGCTTTACAATACAAACAAAAATCTGTCGGTCATTTAAACGCCGCCATGGAAAATTCATAAATTAATGACACTCTCGTATAAGCCGCACGCCGAAATATCAAAAATATTTCACCGCAACCGCGCCCTCGCGGCCTGATGGGCCTGAAAAAGTCTAGTTTATTCAAATCCGGACTCAGTATATCGTATTAATCTGATCAATCCTCCCCTGCCTCCCCCCGTGTCGCTTGGGAATGTATTATTAAGTGTTCCCACCAGGGCAGCCTTTATTTACGCTTGCGTTGGTGTCTTACGCTTGACGTGCACTTTGATTTTCTTCCGATTTTCTTTTGTAGAAAGATTGCCTAGACATTGCGCTTGAATTAACTGTGTCATGTCTATAAGCAGTTATCAATTTTTACAAACACTGGAAGAAAAAATATCAGGCTAGTTTTTGACAGTCAGTTTTAGTAATCTGCTTCCATAGATCTGAACGCAAAAAAATTTGAAAGAAAATATTTATAATAAACAGATTTAAAGCTCTTGTAGACGCAACATTATCGCGTCGTTCCACGTCACGTCCTTTTGTAGATAACTTTTACGTTGCGTAAGGTAAATTTTGACGTTAATGACTTACCGTCCAATTATGTTTAGGTCCTATTGCATAGTTGCTTTAAAATATTACCACAAATACCAACTTCATGACAGTTCAGGATTGCACAGTATCCGGGTTAGACGGTTGCATTATAATATATCCCACGTAGCACAGTCGGCATAAGATCTTATACAGACCTTATACGGCTTATTTTAGCTGTGTAAGGGCAAGGGATGTCGCTTCATACTGTTGGGTCCTGAGAGGGTTCAGACGCTCAGCGGTTTACCCAACTTGGAGTACGTACCTGCAACAAGACGGGATATATGTATAATAGAGTATAATATAATAGACAGAGCCACGGATAGTGAACGGAACTTATTGAGTTGCTTAGTAATTGTAGTAACTAGCCATCCTTTTCTCGAATAAATAAACATCCTAAAATCTCACACAAATCGATCTAGTCACACAGTAAGCTCTAGTAAGCTTGTGTTATGGGCACTAGACGGCGATAAACGTACTTATATAAATAAATATATACTTAAACAAAAATATTCCAGTTCACCACACAAATATTTGCCTTTGCCGGAATTCAAACCCCGGACTTTCGGCTTAGACGGCAGCTGAACTACCACCGCGGCAACCGCGTCGTCCAATAATACACTTGCAAGACCGGGAAATTAGACACAGCTCAGCAAATTAAAATGTTCATCAGTCTGTCTGTCTGTCCGTGTATCAAGGCCCTTTTCTCAGGAACGTCTGAAGTTATGACGTGGCCGTCATAACGTTACGCATCACGACGACGTCAGGTCAAACTTTTATTTTGACCGCTTTTAATTGAACAAACATTACCACAAATACCAACTTCATGACAGTTCAGGATCGCAATATCCGCTTTAGACAGATGCATATAATTGATGTAGCTACATACTGCTGGGTCCTGACAGGGTAAGCCCCGCTCAGGGGCTTAAAACTTCGAGTATGCTGCTATAACGGTATAAGGTCGTATCTTTACACGGATTTTGTAGTAAGATACGTCTTTTCACTGTAACAAGTACCTGGAATACCGGGATATTAGATTGAGCCACGGATAATGAACAGAACTTATTGAGTTGCTTGGTTACCGTTATAACTAGGGCATTCCTTCATATCGCGTTTCTATTATTCCCAAACTTTAATTTACTTTTTCAACTTAGGATTGTTTTTGAAATCCAGAACCTTTCCGTCTTTTTTATCGTTTTGTAAATTCAAACGGTTAGAGGATTGTTTTAGGTATAAAAGTTCGGAACAGTTTTGAAATTAAAGATTAAAAGGTTCGCGAAATATAGGTAGACCAATAATTATCAAAGGCATGTATTTAACGCGGCGACAAATTAATCTGATTTAGGGATTTATAAAAAATTAAAGGGAGTAGCAAAAATAATAAGTTGGCGACTAATTGCGGAGACTAATAAAGTAAAAGGTAGCAGCTAAGTAATCAATTTTCGGCTTTGTTTCAATATAAATTAGCATCGAGTTTTGGCGACTGAATTAACTAATAAGCGGAAACATGACAGCGGATAAAAAGTTGAAAATGGCCTACTCTAATTGTTCAATGGAGATTGCAAATAATATAAATCAAGGCCATAAAAAAATTAAAAGGAGCGCTTTTAGGGATATAAAAAAAAAACCAACCTAACCTAACCCGGCCGAGTCGGATTTTCTGCTAATATTAGTCGCCAAGTCATTATTTATAGTACCTCGCCTATGATTTCAGTAATCTTGTTTATTATTTCTGCTACCTTAAAGTAGCTGCCATTATTTGAATTTTAAAATATCCTTAGTTTAAAGCTCATTTAATATAAATGATTGCCAAAATATTTAATCGCTGACAAGTTATTATTTTAGTTGCAAATAGTTTGCTGCTCTTTAATTTTTCTGTCACCGCGAAAATAATAAGCCATTATCAAATGTTTACCTCT
Organism: Apotomis capreana; assembly: GCA_947623375.1. Classification (NCBI taxonomy): domain Eukaryota; kingdom Metazoa; phylum Arthropoda; class Insecta; order Lepidoptera; family Tortricidae; genus Apotomis; species Apotomis capreana. Next base: position 15,354,904 of record OX392522.1, on the reverse strand, counting down.
AAATTGTAAATTCTACAAGTTATATTTATTTGTATTTATTTCTTGTTGAGGTGTGCAATAAACAGTATTCCATTCTATTCTATTCTATCAGTCCTTAAGGGGCCTTATTACTTTTAAATTATGTTCTTCATATCATTACAAATATATTCATAATTTCAACCAACTTTTTGATGTGTTCTAGTGTAGAATTCGGCAGATTGCCCCGGAACTGCCGGAACACGACACCCTTCGGCCAGAAGTCTGCGATGGTGTCCTGCAGCGGCCGCGGCACGCGCACCACAAACGAGCTGAAGTAAACGTAAGTACGGGACTGCAGCTGGTGCACTCTCAGTGAGAAGCCAGTCATCCGGCGAACGTACTCCACCACATCGTCAGCCACGGCGGAGTGATGCAAGCGCGACACATAGAGCGCCTTACTCGGTGTCGCAGTCCGTAGACCAGAACCAACTGGCTCGGCAGTGCCACTCAGTCTTGCGGGGCATCCTAAGCGCCTTGCCACCAGTGTGAATCCCTCTCCTTATCTACTTTGATGCGGAAGGACTTTTCCTTATCAGGAACCCGTACTGAGGCCCGGTTAGCTGCGACAGACTTACCCGCGACGTCAGCATAAGCGCGCAACTTCGAAACTAGTAGAGGCGGCCGCACCGGACATTTCAAATATTTATACCAATAAATCGCAATAGCCCTGTTCTAAGTAGTAACATTGATAATATGTAAAGAAACATTGTGAATCATAGAGAAAACTATCAGCATTTTTACGAATAAGGAGCCTTAAACGTTTGAGTTGACTAATATATTTCAATTGAGAGGAATTCATAAGAAAAATACGCAATTTCAGCTATTCAACTAAGCTAAGGTCCTTACTAAATCTTTTTTTAAGGTTTGCGTTGAATCACAACTTATTTTGTTTTATAGATTCATCGAACTCAATGCATCAAACCTAAAAATGTTCATGGGAAAGCATATCCACAATCTTATGGTATATATAAGAAATAACACATCCTTGAAATCCAATAATGTTTGACGCAAAGGACAGTCAATATGCGTGTGCCCCGAGCACATAGCGCGGGTAAACCCTTTCGCGAGGGTTAACCCTTCCGTATATTGCCGCGGCGGCGAGTGATGAGCGACGATGTATCGCCGATATTGGCTGTCGCAGTCGACTCGCTGTATTCAAATCAAAGAGTAAAGAGTTGATATATAGTCTGTGAAACTTACGTGCCGACGGGAAAGTATGAAAAATTATCTCGTACGAAGACGACGCGTTTGGCTCGGTTTGTAGACACCTGCTTACTGAGTCGACGGTCCCGGGTTCGAATCCCGGCCGGGGCAAATATTTGTGCAAATATTTGTGCTTGGGTCATGGATGTTATCTATATATGTATTTATATATATATATATATATATTATGTATATCGTCGTCTAGTACCCATAGTACAAGCTTTGCTTAGTTTGGGACTAGGTCGATTTGTGTATGATTGTCCCTTAATATTTATTTATTTATTTTTATATTTAAAGGCCTTTAGTGGTTGTTTTGTAAAAGGAAGCCCCACAACTCGAACGTGGCAGACCTTGTAGGCGATGGCGGGATGACTTGGACTCATTTTTGAAGGACTGGCCAGATACAACTCAAAACCGTGACAGTGACCGTGTAAATACGTAGTAATTATTATGTAAAATGGAAGAGATTAGGCGTGGCTATGCGACCGACAGACACGTACCGCTACTACTAGCTACGAATGCACGCAATGATGACCAAACCAAATGAAGTTGAAGCCGAATCTTAGTAAATTTTCTTGTTTACAATATTAAAAAACTCGCTACTAAACAAGAGGAGAAAACACCGAGCTAAATACACCCTATTTATAGTGTTAATTCCCGTTTCAATCCATTCGAAACCTATTTCTCCCGGCGAGGCGGGGTGCTATTCTGTCTCGTGGGACCGCTGCACAATGTCACTGAGCGTTTATGTCGTGCACTCTGACAATCGACCGCCGCGCAATTGTCGTGTGCTTTGTATTGTGGGAGCATGGAGCATGTATGTAGACGCATACTATATATACATAGAGTAGAAACATACAAATCATACAATAACTATTGACCTTGTGAGCTGTAGACCGCGTGAGTCTGCTTTTTTTACGTTTTCTACCCCCATATATACTACCACTAAATAGACAAGAACCTTCAATATAATTTCAAGAGAACAGCTGGCAATCTAGTCAATTAGGGCCGGTACAGTTGGAACGACTGCAATATAACCGCATAACAACTGCTCAAATTTCGACGCGTCAAATTTCATACCTACTGAAATACGTATGCACTCTATGCACTTCCAAAAGTAAATGGCGGCGCGGAACTTAAACACTGCACACATTATTAGCAGTATCTGCAACAGCATACCACTGCATTACGAGTTTGCAGCCAGATTGCAGTCGGTATGCGGTTTACAGGACTGCACGGCAAATGGACTGCACAGTCGGTTTGCAGTTTTGATGTTACCAACGGCAGCAGAACTGCACTTGAACTGCCTTTTTGCAGCTATGTTTCAGTTAAAATGCTGTTCGTCTGTACTGACCCTAATCCTTCGCACATCTAAATAATCCGGACATACGAAATATTTTTTGTCCAAGCTGAACAAAAACATCGGATTCCTTCACTTCCCCGAATTTCATTTGGTATAAATGTATCACTTGCCATAATTTTCATTTGCCATAAACTATTTATTTCATAAATCATAAACTCTCTCATTTCTTTAATACTATTCATGGAGATGTCATTAGGTTAGGTTAGGTTTGTTTTATAACTATCCCGAAAAGTTTCACCTTACAGAGAAAAATAGATTTATGGCAAATGAATATTATGGCAAGTGATAGATTATAGCATATGAAATTCGGGCAAACGATAGGAACCCAAAAACATGTCTCTCGAATAGAACGACGGACCAAAAACGCATTTAAAAACAACCAGCAAGACACTCTCCTTTGTGGATAACCGGTCACTAGAAATTTCTAATAGAACAGACAGAGCAAAAACCCCAACCATTTCGAATTGAATAAATATTATTGGAAAATATTTTGTTGCACTCAACACTCAACGTGGCCGCACTCAACCGCGGCTCCAGTTGCACTCAATCGGACAATAGACGCTCCGGTGAAGGATTTCAAAATCACTTTTAAGTGGTTGTCGATTGTTTTTATAATAAATAATAATAGTAAATATCAGACAACCGCACACAAATCGATCTAGTCCCAAATTAAGCTCAAGAAGGGTAGTGTTATGGGTACTAGACGACGATATACATACTTATATAGATACATCATCATCATCCTCCTAGCCTTTGTCCCATTTTTTTGAGAATGAATTCTCAATCGGGGTCGGCTACCTAAATCCCAAGATGTGGCGTAGGCACTAGTTTTTACGCAAGCGACTGCCATCTGACCTTCCAACCCAAAGGGGAAACTAGGCCTTATTGGGCTTAGGTGGTTTCCTCACGATGTTTTCCTTCACCGACTTATAAAGATAAATATATACTTAAATACATAGGAACAACCATGAGCAAAGTCTAAACACAAAACTAGAGCTTTACTCGTAGGTCTATTATGATAACGTATAAATATTGTAAAATATGACATTTTAAGCACTTGATGCCGACTGTACATTGGACACTCCTGTACTCGTTGGAAGCAATATTTGCTGGATTTGAATCGTAAAAGGATGCAAACAGCGAGAAACCTTTTACATAACATCTTAGCGTAACCTTACAAGACGTAGCTTTATATAGAACAAATAGAATGGAATAGAATATTCGTTATTGCACATATTAAAAGTATCGCAAAATTAAAATATAAATATTCAGACAAAACGTAAAGTTGTAATAGAAATAGGCAACAGGTGGGTTTATCGCTGAACAGCAATCTTTTGAAGATAACCACGAGGAAGCGATATAAATAAATAACAAACTAGTACGTTTTATTTACATAAGAAATGCCCCTTATTATAGTGTGACATGAAATGCCTGAGGATATTTAACAAAACATTGAACGTTCTTCGAACGAAGGCTATTCGGAAATCGCCGAATTGAAAAATATATTTAAAAAACAAATTTCATGTACGTTTATATTTATTCGGGTAGCGAATTGGTATCGACATAATTAAACTTAGGTATTGGATATTTTTTACATCAAAAGTGCTCCAAGTTATTTCAAAATTTGTTTATTGTGTTTCGATCCAAAATTTTCCGGTCAACAAATATTATTCGTAAATACTCCATCAATGTAATTTAACCACCAATAAAGTTTTATTCAGATACTTGAAAACTCTCCTTCCTTTTCCTCAAAACCATCGGACCAACCAACGAATCAAAACATTAGCCCCCAAATAGCTGCAATAAACGACGTCCATCTCAGCTCTAATAGATCAGGGGTCGCGAACCTTTTTAAACATGTTTTTCGCAATTTGTCATTCCCAGTTTTAAAGGCAGAAAATGAAAAGCAATCGTCACCGATTCATTAATATTAAAAGAGCAATTCTGTCATCGCTATATTTCTCGATTGACGGGATTGCCTACGTTTTATCAGTCGCTAACGAGATGCCTTTTTTTAATTAATGACAGTTTATAAAATGGATGCTTGAAATGGTTTTTATTTGAGCGACAAATGATTTTTTGAGGATGTTTTCCGGGTGTTCTGTTGTTTTGCGACGAATTTTTTCGATTGTTTAGTGGATTGTTTGGATGCTTTTGTATCTATTGTTGTTGAATGTGACCAGATGTGCAAGCGTGAGTTAAGAACAGTTTTATTTTTTATTTTGCAAAATTACCAGAAAGCATAACAAAACATCGACCGAGGGCTAATCAAACTCGCACATCAAGGGTTTTTTACAATTTTTTTTGGTCATAGGAATACAAACATAACGAAAATTTCAAGTGTCTGTCATTCAACCGATGGAAAAAAGTAAAAAACCCTAAAAACATGTTTTTATATGGCCCCTTTAATTTTCAACTTTTTTTAATATTTATGGCTCAGTTTATAACGCCTCGTTTGTCACCTTGTCATCTGACTGCGTTTACGGTGCGTGAAAGTTTTTGGAGCAACGGTGTGGTTGCTCCTTAAATATCAAAGTTTGTAGGTAACGATGAGAAACTGTCACTGCGTTACTCTTATTGCGTTCTTTGGTAACATAATAATCACCAGTAGCTACACCAAAAATTAAAGAGAACTCTGTTTGACTTAAGTACCAAAATTAATTACAAACCTAAAACATGTTGTTATCAAAATCACAATACGATTCCAACTTTCAAGTAGCTGACAAAATCAAAACACGCGCTGAAAACAAGTTACCAAACTTTATGAAAGTCCTACTTATCAACTCCGTCAATTAGACAAAGTGATCTTGAGCGTACAGTTTTTAAGATAAAATAATTCAGAGCAAACATCCCTCTGTCAACCGACAGAACAAATATTAATGACTGTAAATGTGTTTGTTTTGAACAAATTAAACAGAGTTTGTACAAGAAATAATCTGCGAGAAACCTCAGGCTGAATTGCCACAGCTAACGAGCAGTACGTTAACTTCGTATAAACGCCAAACAGCGCCCTAAAGCCATATTGATCTCTTTTGATATCCGAAGTTCACTAACCCATTCGCGTTAAGTCTGCGACGCCATAGTACCAGGTGCAAACTTTAGTAACGTAAAATATCACTAAATTATGAAACTTGAAACTTACGAATCTTTGCGAGATTCGTAATTCAGCAATATCTCTATTTTACTATTCAACCTTTACTGAGTGATATTCAATAGATGAGACGGTAGAAAGGAGACAAATGGTAAAGTAAGGCATTTCATGTCATTAAATGACATGAGATGTCTTATTTTGTACTTCAGTAATATGACTTGCCTTTTTGTATTTTACGAAGAGGCCATCACATTTATAATTGAATAGTACATATCACTAAAACACAAATATAGTGGCGGGATCTCGAATAGAAGTCAGTGCAAATTTCGAATTGAGGTAAGTAGAAGACTTAGCAGGTTGGAATATATTTAGTCTTTGTTTCCAATGATGCAAATACAACTGCACTTAGGTCAATATTATTAATACATAGTAATTCTTAAAATATTTTTTTTAGGCTGATTTACAATTTTTACTTTCGCAACGTTTATTTTCGTCAAAATACTGACCATTAATCCAATTGTTGTATCACCCACAAAATTGAAACTGGAAACTTAGGAATTACACAGAACTCTGTTTCTGTAATCAACGCTATGGTAATAATTAGTAGAGCGCTATTATTTCATAATTAGAACATGGCTATATAATATCGCTCCAAAGTTGTGCAATTTTTAATGAGTCGACTTAAGTTTAAGGTGCCTCTTGAGGTTTTAATTAAGAGAAGTTTGAGAACCTTTAAAGTTTAAAGTTCAGAAAGGGTTGAAACGGTATTGTGTATCACGGTAAATATCCCTACTGTACATTTTAGTACGAACCTCTGCGAATAAAAATAAAATATCAGACAGTTAAAACTCGAATGACCAATGTAAAGAACTATGTAGGAGAGACTGGCCGAAACATTTCCACAAGAGTGACTGAACACATACGTACTTAGTATAAAAAATCGAGATACCCGGGATTCTGCAGTGACGGAACATTCACTGAACTCGGATGCGTCTCACTATAATATTCGGTTTGATAAGGTAACTGTGCTGGCGAGAGAAAAGTTTTTATTCCGCGGAAAGTACGGGAGGCTATCGAAATTAGTCATCATCCGAATATTAACCGGGATTAGGGATCAGTGCCCCGCAGCTGATGGACGGATATGGATACTATACATCGGTGGTTAGTGTAGACGAGACCTTAGTAAATGACGTAGTAAGTGTTATGTGCAACCCAACAATTGACATTGTGCGTGATGATGAGGGTGTAGGTAGTTTTTCGCCTCCGCCGGTGACACTCGCGTCGAGAAGCCGCGCGGACAGGGCGCGTGCTCGCAGTGTTCGGTTGGCCGCCGCCGCATGATCGGCTCTCCTGATGATGTATACCGATTCGAAACATCGTTATTCGACTTCTAACGACGTGAGTAAACCCGTTTAAGTATTTTAATATGTCTGAGACTCACGGTAGTTTTCTATGTAATATCAAAATTACGCTATATCTGCGTTACCGTAAGAAACATGTCGTCGTTGGCGTGTAGTACGGCGACTAGCCACTTTAAATAATGTGCAATAACATATTGGTTTACTGCAACAAGTGAAATCAATGTATGAAAGAATAGGCATTGATTAATTAAACGAGATTACCTTAACTACCAGCATCGACTAAAAAACCTCCTCACAATCATCATTTATTTTATTACAGTGTGAGGCAAGGAAGCCCATGGACGCTTGCCAACTAGACGGACTGACTAAGTCAGGGAAGCCACTTCCTTAACCAAATTCCATTCAGCGTTGAGAGTAACGATGGATTGAGAACGATGGAGACAACTCATCGCGGTTGTGGCCAATCTTGTGAGCACGACCCTCGGAAATCGAGTTCGTACCTAGTTTGGCCTCAAGTGGAACTCTTTGCCGGCACATGTGTTTCCTCCTCCCTACAATATGGGTCCCTTCAACCGAAGCGTGAAGAAGAGTCTCAGGGGCCAGCATGGCAGTGTCAACTGTAAAAGGAACCTTTGGTTTTAGATTTAGGCTACCCATTTCACTTACTATCAGGCGAAGAAGTCACTATGTTGTGCCAATAAAACAAAATTGTAACTTATGTATATCAGTATAACGCAGCATGCAAAAATGTTTCAGAAATGTCATCAACAACAACAAGAGATATAACAATTGTGATAACACGCAAATATTTTATGCATCTCTCGTGAAACCTTAGCAGCCTACGGCGATGTTTTGAATAATTTTCGAGTTGTTTAGACTCGACTCGTTTTCAGTGTAAACATGTTTTTAATAAATCAGGACTCGGTTGTTCGGGCAATTACATTAATCAAATGCTGACGATTTTGATTGTGGACCAAGTTGGTTTAAAGCCTACTGTGACTGAAGCATTTTATATATTTTTTACTTAAATGATCTCTATGATAAAACTGCCCCAAGCGTGATATGACTGTTTTTAAAATTGGCTTGGGAAACATTTGCCGAAGACTGAGATGGGTGGCGCAAACGCGTTTTCGATGGTCGAAACCTTGTGATTAAGCCTGGCTTGATACTTAAATGGTAGAGGGATGCGTAGGCAGCAAACCAGCACTAGAGAAACTACTGACAACTATTTATGTCAGAAGTGCGGGCAATCGTGTCGGTCTCGCATCGGACTACACAGTCACCAAAAAAGGTGTCTCCATAGCACTGCAGAAGATCGTCTGTACCAGAGGAAAAGGCCGGCAATGATGAGGATGATCGACGCCCACAAAATTTAAACTTACATATTTTAATGCTTCATCCTACTAAGATACAGCAAATGGTATGCTATTTTCGTTTTTAATAATAACACGAAAAAAGATGCCACTTAAATCTAGTGGCGCTGCCTGTGAACTGTAGACCTCACGATAATTTTTTGAAATTGCTAAAATATTACTTTTTTACGTTTTCAAGTATCCCCACCATTACAAAAAATAAAGTAATATCTGCGTAAACACACGCCTAAATAACTTCCGTCACTTTAATTAAATTTATCTTTTTCAATAAATACCTTTTACGCAGATATAAGACGTTATTACTTATTAGGGAGAAAGGAAATTGAGCGAACAAATAAATGACCTAAAAACTCGGCAGCGTGAAACTTTTTATGATTTTCTCAAAGAGGAAATGAGAAAAATTTAACTGATTTCCTTAAAAAGGAATGGAATTTAGCATAAGCTGTGCGGTGTGTGTCTTGCACCTTCTGATGTTAATGAAAAAAGGCCGAACGAGCAGATTTTTCTTTTGATCTTCAAATATTAATAATTTCATTTTTGTGACAAGCATAATATATAAGCTTGCTATAAATAGCTGACTGTATTTTGCTTTGAACATCCATCAATTGCTCACTTATACGATTCTAAAGAGCCCAAACTCAGTAAGATTGCTTTAATCTATTACAGAGTTCCTAGTTCTCTTTAGTTCCATCATCAGAAAATCCCCGTGGTCGATATTAACGACCACATTATGGTATTGTCATCTAAGTTATGTATGCAAAATTTCACCTCAATCGGTAGAAGATATCTGCAAAATTGAGTTGCAAGATTCCACCCGAACAGACATAGTTATATACATACATTGCAAGTTAAATAAAATCTTGTAAATAGTCGCCTGCGCACTACATTTTATCGGTTGTTTGTGTAATCAAAATGAGGGGCACTTGATTGTGAGGTGTGGACCGCCCGACGTAGGTGTACCTACCACTACGAGTGATTGCGAACGCGTTTAGTCAAACTGCGGATAAAAACGTGAAAGGTAGAGCCAGGCATCATGGTGCGCGTTGGCGACGTAGGTAATGAGCTTGGGATAATTAATTTTACTGTAGAAATATTTAGGAGAATGTTTTTAGGTAGCTATTTAAATATTTCAGATAGAATCATAACACTTCCACTTTTTGCGCGGCCCCCGCCCGTGGTTAGTTATAAGCGCGATATCCAATTACATAAGCGCGATGACCAAAGAATATAACGTCTGGTGACACCAAAACTCACTAAGTAACAAATACCTACTTAAAACAAAGCTCGTATCTCAGTATCAAACTACAAACTAGATACGAGGATTAGAAGAGTACCTAGTGATAGAAATTTTAGTGACTTTTGGTTGTAACCAGGCGATAAGTACTCGAGAGCGGTACTCGAGTACTGGCGGTGACAGTATATTGTCCACGCGCCGTTAGTGTATGCTGAGGCGACTTGATGGCGTTACGGATTTGATAGTTGTGTGCTGCAGTTTGAAATGTCATACAAAGGATATTGAACGTCTCGAGTTGAGCCAATGTCGGTCCTTCGCCGGCCGGTTAGGTGTGCGGCAGCTTTACGAGAATCGGTGGAGGTCAGTACTATCCCTATGGATTCAACTGTGGACAAAGTTCAGTATTGACGAGTTGTCGTCGGTAGTCGCCCTTTGAGCGGGTTCGAGTCCCGGTGGGGCAAAGTTTGCTATCTGATATTGTCCGAAAATAAAACAGGAAGCTTTTTCTTTTGACCTTCGAAACAGACGCCTGAGAACAGTAATTTATTAGTTCTTTGTTAAAAATGCGAAACAATTGAAAGAAAGAAAGAAACATTTATTGCCACACTGAACAATAAAATAGGTACATGGATAAGAAAGAATATTAAATTGTCAGTAGATTGTCCACCCAAATTATTCCGTGTGACAAAAGCGGACTCAGCATGAGCAATTGAACAATCTCCATTTCACCCGGTTGTCTGCGGAGCGAATGCACTGCACCGTGGAGCTACGTGTGGTATTTTTAATAAGGTGGGTCCAGCGAGTCGGTGATCGGCCTCGTCCTCTCTTGCCTTCTATCTGGTTCTGGACTACCAATCTTTCCATGGAGTTCTTATTTCGGGAGATGTGGCCAAAGAACTTTAATACTCGGAAGGGTGACATATGCGTTAAGATCGCTTTACAGGTTTAAAAATTGTCTCCCGGTGAGCACTAAGACTCTTCTCATCCAAGCTCTTGTCCTCCCCGTTATCGACTATGCTGATGTGTGTTGCTCTAATCTCACCCAGGCCTCCCTGAATAAGCTGGAGCGTCTGCTGAACAACTGTATCAGGTTTGTTTTTGGCCTTCGTAAGTACGACCACATTTCTGACTTTCGCCGAAAATTAAACTGGCTTCCTGTACGTGAACGTAGGTCTCAAAGAATTCTTTGCACTCTCTTTTCAATCTTATTCGATCCTACGACTCCAGATTATCTCAAATCTAAGTTTCAATTTGTGACTGCTCGCCCTGGTTGCACTCTCCGTACTTCTCGTAGACTTAAACTCGTTGTCCCTCTCCACCGCTCCGGTTTCATGTCCAATTCCTTCACGGTTCAGGCAATACGCCTCTGGAACGCTCTCCCACTCAACATTAGACAAGCTCAGAGCAAACTCTCCTTCAAGCGCATGTTGCGCAAGCATCTTTCGGACAATCTCTCTTCCTAACTTTCTTCGAAATATTTTACTTTGGGTACATAATATATCGATACCTTTGGGTTCAATTGGCGTAAAGGACATTTTGGCGAAAATGAGTTATATATATAGTTTTGTTCAGAATTTCAAGCTCTATCGTTCTGTGTAGTTAAAATTTCGATAGCTTTAAAAAAAATGCCTTTACGACCCAGTTTTTATTCATCATGTTCGCAAATCTAGCAGAGGTTAAGGGACGTAAGTGTCCAGTTATAAATTACGAATTAAAAGGTGCATCGTAAAGTAAACCGGTAAATATTAATACTGTCGTAGATGACGTATTTTTTTCTTGGTAACCTTTAAGCCCTTAATTTCTCACGATTACTTTCCATTAGCGCATAGTCGAAATGGGCGTTAAGGACATGTTTTCTTTTACTTGTCCTTTACGACCTGCATTCAAATTATGTTACTCGAATTTGATAAACCGAATAAGGTTGTAAAGGGCTTGTATTATTTTAGTAGTCCTTTACGACCTCCTTAAAAATGATTACACCATTTTTTGATAGAATTAAGTAGGTTGTAAAGGACTTGTATTCCTTTACATGTCCCTTACGACCTACCTTAGAATTATTATACTTGTTTACATACCGTAATTTGATAAACCGAACACGGCTGTAAAGGGCAAGTAGTCTTTTAATTGTCCTTTAAAACCTGCCTTAAATCTAATCGATACTTTTGGGTTCAATTGGGGTAAAGGACAAAACGCTGGTTTTGAGGAGAAGCAAAAAACTGTTTTATTTTACAAAAAATGGCTATACTTTTTTTGTTTCTCGACCTATATTTTTGACATGTATATGAAATATATTTGAATTGTCCATATCTTTAACCTTTTATGACAGTTATTCCTGTAAACAATCAATTATGGAAGTTAGATGTCCTTTACAACTGGTAAAAATGCTATCAATGTCATTTACACCCGTGACTTTTTGGGGTATTTGGAAATGATGAGGTTGTAAATGACGGTCTCAGATGACTTTAGTCTAATTTCGGGGCGTAAAGTTAATAGCTATGTAATAAAAATGGACAGTTTTCAACTTAATTTACCTTAAAGAGACTTGAAAAATGTATTATAAAGATAATGAATTCAGCTAGGCATGTCCAGATTATATTTAAAATGAATATTTTTTGGAAAACGCAATAATAACTATGAAAGAACTAACGATTTTGTAATCAGATTTGAAATAAAAAAAATATTAATTGTTTATAAACTGACTAGATTGCGGGAACAAGGAGGGAAATAATGTCATACTAGTGTCTCTCTCTAATCTAGTCTCTCTTCCAATAGCACTAAATAATAGTAATGGAAATGACAGAGTGGCTAATGATTATCGACATTAGGATGTCAAACATTATTAGGACGAGTACGTAGTGAGTAAAATACTGTAAATGTAAACAATAAGTATAATAGTATGAAAAATAATGCAGTCTTGCGTACATAATGACAGTTACATTAAAAAATCTTACTACTAGGTCTTATTTTAATTAGTAATATTTGTACCTCATGAGAAAAGTCACGGTGCAAGTATTATTTATTTAGTTTCACGTAACTTGTACCATTTTCCACTATACATTTCCATTAGGGTTTATTGCCCAAATTTAAAACAAAAAACTTAATGGTTTCAACGATTGTTGAATATAGAAATATAAAAACTTAACAGATCTTAATGGACGTATTATTTATTTATAAATTCGTAGCAATATGTTTCAAACACTTTATAAACCTTACGCTGTTTTTTACCCTGCAATCCCTTCACTCACGATTAACTACAATAAAATGTTAGAGACTAATCGAAATATTAAATTATAAATACTTATAATTATATCAGGGACTGGAACCGGTAACCGGAATTCATACAAATATAATTTATTTGTATGAATTCCCGGTATCGGATAAAAGCTTTTCTTTGTTTTTCGTTTATTATTTTATATTTAATCGGACAATATAAACATACGTATTCATCATTTAATACATGATTGAGTCCCGTATGAAGAGCATAAAATATTGGGTTATTGCTGCAAATACCGGTTCCGGTCCCTGCTATATATAGGTACCTAATAGAAACAGTTTAAACTTATTGTTGCTCTTCTACTCACTCTCGATCTCATCTTCTTCGTCAGTTTCTGGAAGTTTATCTTTTATTTTACCAAAGTTTTGAGTCAAATTCAAATGCGTGCAGTGCAAGTAGCGACATTCCGAAAAAAAACACAAGAATGTGATGGAAATTAAATATTCTATGGCAGTTGGTGCAGAAGTACACCCTGTAATACTATTTGATTCTGGCCCGGTTAAAGTGAGATCAAAAGGGAAGGGAAAAGGAAAAAAACAGTAAAAACAGTGTCTGATGTGGGTGTAATGAGACCAAAAACTTTATACACTGAACGATTGCCAATTTCAGAAGCAAAGTATAGAGACCTGAAAAAGCATTGCGACCAGGCTAATATACCACGGCGTTTTCATCCTGAATACGCAACGTTACCGTTCCAATCACAAATAAAAGATAAACTTCCAGAAACTGACGAAGAAGATGAGATCGAGAGTGAGTAGAAGAGCAACAATAAGTTTAAACTGTTTCTATTAGGTACCTATATATAGCAGGGACCGGAACCGGTATTTGCAGCAATAACCCAATATTTTATGCTCTTTATACGGGACTCAATCATGTATTAAATGATGAATACGTATGTTTATATTGTCCGATTAAATATAAAATAATAAATGAAAAACAAAGGAAAGCTTTTATCCGATACCGGGAATTCATACAAATAAATTATATTTGTATGAATTCCGGTTACCGGTTCCAGTCCCTGATATAATTATAAGTATTTATAATTTAATATTTCGATTGGTCTCTAACATTTTATTGTAGTTAATCGTGAATGAAGGGATTGCAGGGTAAAAATCAGCGTAAGGTTTATAAAGTGTTTGAAACATATTGCTACGAATTTATAAATAAATAATACGTCCATTAAGATCTGTTAAGTTTTTATATTTCTATATTCAACAATCGTTGAAACCAGTAAGTTTTTTGTTTTAAATTTGGGCAATAAACCCTAATGGAAATGTATAGTGGAAAATGGTACAAGTTACGTGAAACTAAATAAATAATACTTGCACCGTGACTTTTCTCATGAGGTACAAATATTACTAATTAAAATAAGACCTAGTAGTAAGATTTTTTAATGTAACTGTCATTATGTACGCAAGACTGCATTATTTTTCATACTATTATACTTATTGTTTACATTTACAGTATTTTACTCACTACGTACTCGTCCTAATAATGTTTGACATCCTAATGTCGATAATCATTAGCCACTCTGTCACTTCCATTACTATTATTTAGTGTGCTATTGGAAGAGAGTAGAACACTAGTATGGCATTATTTCCCTCCTTGTTCCCGCAATCTAGAATCTAGTCAGTTTATAAACAATTAATATTTTTTTTATTTCAAATCTGATTACAGAATCGTTAGTTCTTTCATAGTTATTATTGCGTTTTCCAAAAAATATTCATTTTAAATATAATCTGTACATGCCTAGCTGAATTCATTATCTTTATAATACATTTTTCAAGTCTCTTTAAGGTAAATTAAGTTGAAAACTGTCCATTTTTATTACATAGCTATTAACTTTACGCCCCGAAATTAGACTAAAGTCATCTGAGACCGTCATTTACAACCTCATCATTTCCAAATACCCCAAAAAGTCACGGGTGTAAATGACATTGATAGCATTTTTACCAGTTGTAAAGGACATCTAACTTCCATAATTGATTGTTTACAGGAATAACTGTCATAAAAGGTTAAAGATATGGACAATTCAAATATATTTCATATACATGTCAAAAATATAGGTCGAGAAACAAAAAAAGTATAGCCATTTTTTGTAAAATAAAACAGTTTTTTGCTTCTCCTCAAAACCAGCGTTTTGTCCTTTACCCCAATTGAACCCAAAGGTATCGATATGTATGTAAGTATATCATATAAAGTATTCGTGTACGTTTATGGCAATTATATATACATTCCTATATATATCTTATATTATTGATTTGTGTTTTAATTATTTTGTTTCTCTGTAACTCTGATCCTGCACCGACTACATATTTCTGTTTAACCCAGTGGTTGACTGGTAGAGAATGCCTAAAGGCATTAAGTCCGCCATTTGTACTTTTTTTTTGTATTGTGCAATAAAGTTTAAATAAATAAATAAATAAATAAATAAGGCCAATACCAACCACCAATATTCCGTCGTTTTCCAACCAAGACTATACAAAGTTTAAGTATTGACGAGCTACCATCGGCCATAGCCCTCAGTGTATGATAAACTATTAACACATATCACTAAAGTAGAACATGAATATACATGCATTCATCGACGAAATCTTTATCAAGCGGTAAATTGAGGTTTTTAGTTTTTATTTTTCGCTTTCTAACGTTAATTTTTCAGCAAGGTATGCCCTAAATCTTAATCTTATTAAATAAACGACAAACCCTTTATCCATTAGTAAATCAATTCGTAATCCAGCATCCGTCCGAACAACGAGGGTCCGCCTGCGATGACACGCGCGATACACGTAATGTATGGCCGATTTTTAATAGCGGAGGGTTCGGCCCGGAATTGGATATTCGATAAAAATGGTGATTCGGGATGTTTGCACTGGCGGGGAGGACAGACTGCACACTGTTTTGTTAAACGCTTTTAATTTTACGAACTAGCGGGTTCGTGGGTAGGACGTTGCAAAGAGTTCGTTTCAGTTTTTATTATTTTGTTCGGAATAATATTATTTTATAAGAAAATCGCAATTTGAGACTAACACGACTAAAATGCAATGGAATATGTGACCCCGAACTAGACTAGGCCTGCATCTGACATATTATGTAAACTTAGCGTGATATTAAGTTCTAGCATAGACTAGCTGGCTCGCAAGTTCAAATTTGAACTTTGAGTCATAATGATATGAAATCTTATTTTAACTACTCTGAAAATGTAACAGGACCCTATAGGTAATATTGGGCCAACGTAGTGTGATACAAATGATGTGTCAAGTGAAAAGTAAAGTCCTACCTAATTTGTTATGCTAGCTCGGCTATGGTATCCTACTCTAGTGAGATTAGATACATAATGAGGTAAATATACTATTTATTTATTTTTTAATCTTTATTTTACAAAAGAAAACTTATCGTACAAAAGGCGGAATTATTATTGTACCGTGATAATACCATACATTTTAATCCTTGTTGAGAGCACTTCTTCCATCATCTTGCTACACCGACAAGAGCGCAACTTAAACTGAAGAAGAAAAAGAGTTGAGAGCACAATAAACCGATACTAAATTCCATAATAACTATTAAACGACAGCTAAAAAGAGAGTAAATAGGCTGACACATCTACCGTGATCCGTGTTCGCGACGTTTGTCCGATAGCCAGTCCTCAACCTTCCACAGCGGACATTAAACCCCAAAATGGCGCGACACCTTTTATATCGGACGGGATATCGGCACGAAATTTTTAAGCGGTGATTATTTGTTGCCCCAATTAAAGGTTAGCTTAAATGGGTTTTGGAGTCCACTCTGTTGATTGATAAAAACAGAACGAGGGTTGGTATTGTCTGTTCAAGAGGGAAGCTGTCTGTTTTGATTCTGCGTTTTCCTTGTTTTAAATCCTTAGGCCTTATTCGATTAACACTGACATACAGCCCTTTGGACGATACGCTCGTGATATTGTCGACTTTGCCGATACTTTACTAAGTCGATTACGAAAGTTACAAACACTCTCTAAAATAATGCAGCTATACAACCTTCAAAGGAATTAAGGTTTCTTAAAATACATAATGGCTGATTGGTTTGCCTCCTACCTTCAAGAACGCCGTCAGATGGTACGCGCTGATCGATCTACTTTTTCGGACTGGTGTGAACTCACTTCTGGTGTTCCACAAGGCGGCATTCTATCTCCACTCCTTTTCTCAATTTTTATAAATTTAATTGCGTCTCACATCGTCTGCTCTTACCATTTGTATGCTGATGATCTGCAGCTGTACACTCAAGCTAAAATTTGTGATTTGGATCGTGCAGTCGCCGATATCAATAAAGACTTGAACCACATTTCAGCGTGGTCACGCAATTTTGGGATCGCCGTGAACCCGTCTAAATGTCAGGCCATCGTGCTCGGGAGTCCCCGATTACTCTCTACAGCAGACCTGACGTGCCTAGCGCCAGTCCAGTTCGAAGACGTACAAATACCATTGGTATCGCAAGTAAAAAACCTGGGTCTGATCTTGGATAGTGGTCTCTCGTGGGAGCCTCAGGTCTCGGACCTTTGTCGCAGAGTCACCAACACGCTGAGGTCGCTTTACCGGTTTAAGCACTTGCTCCCCATCAGTACTAAGACTCTTCTTATACAGGCCCTCGTGCTACCTATAGTCGACTATGCTGATGTGTGTACCACTAATCTTACTCAGACTTCATTGAGCAGACTGGATCGTCTTCTTAACAACTGCATAAGATTTATTTTCGGACTTCGTAAATATGACCATATTTCTGCTTTTCGCCGTCAACTGAACTGGCTTCCAATTCGTGAACGTAGGTCATTACGAGTCTTGTCCACACTATATTCTATCTTATTCGATCCAGCTGCGCCCGACTACCTCAGATCCAAATTTTCTTTTGTAATTGCCCGACCAGGCGGTAATCTTCGCACCTCACGGAATCTCAAACTCACCCTTCACCGCACTAGTTTCATGACGCACTCTTTCACAGCTGAAGCAGTTCGGCTTTGGAATGATCTACCGCTTCCCATCAGGCAAGCGCAAAGCAAGCTAACCTTCAAGCACATGTTGCGCAAGCATTTCTCCGATAAGCTATGTGACGAACTATCAGCATAATGATTCACACAAGGTACATTTATTATATAAGTAAGTATATTGTAGGTATGTCATATTTATGTACGTTTATGTTATATATATATATTTGCATACGAGGTATATTACTTATGTGTTATTTAATTGTTTCATGTAACAGATTACATAAAAGACCCTGCACCAAACAAATGTTTCTGTTTAGTCCTATGGTTGACTGGTAGAGAATGCCTTATGGCATTAAGTCCGCCATTTGTACTTTTACTTGTGTATTGTGTGCAATAAAGTTTAAATAAATAAATAAATAAATAAATAATGAAACATGTTTACTCACGTCATTAAAGTCGAATAAGTACCTAACGCCCGACATGTTTCGCGATTCATCTTCATTCAACATTATGTTTGCGATTAGCCGCTGTTGCAACCAAGTGAAGCTCACGCAGATGAATTGCGTATTTGAACATGTTTGAGACTCTCGGGAGTTTTATATGTAAAATTTAGGTTTCATTTTCGTCAGTATGTTTACTCCACAGCAAGTGAGTCCACATTTCACCACATTCATTTACCAGCACACTCGTATAAATCATCCGATAGCGGGCGCTTTTCGAGCGACGTCGTGGAGGCACGGAGCGACGATTTTATAATAATTTTATAGACGATACGTGTCTTGTCTCCGCCGATATTCCTGCTGCCGTGTCATGACAACACACTATAACTTGAAAAAAGTATTTTTTCAGAAATCGCAAAAAACATTTTTTTTCGTTATTTGGCCATAAAACTGTGAGTTTTCGTCCGATTCTGATAAAATTTGGACAAAATATTGGTGATGTTGTTGTTATGATATACAAATCATAAAAGAACAAAAATTTAACTAATTTTATTTATTTAAACACTAAAACTTGTTTTGTCTGGACATACGTTGCTTCGTACTTATATAAATTATCGTGACAAAACACTGCAACTATCATGTTACAGTGTTTTGTCACAACACGGTACCGTTTTTTGTATGGAGTTTACGGTCAAACACTGTAACTTTCCTTTTGTCGTATACTCCTGATAATAAAAACTGTACTTTTTAGTTCTTTAGTTATTTACTTAATACCATCGATTCTTCTTAGACCAGATTTTACCAAAAAATAATGTTTATGCCAAGATAAGATACTGTTTAAAAGAGAACAAATAAATATAATTATAATATAGTTAAATGAAACTAGAAGATAACTTAAGTAATCTATTTTCATTATCATTAAAGTTTTACAAATCTCAGTAATTAAAAGTCAACATCTCGTTCCGTAGCCAAATCAGCAACATCAGATATGACAAATTCTTCAAAAAATTGTCTTCCCGTTTCTAGCATAAACTGACATAATTTCAGAAGTTCTGTCTTCTTTTCTTTGCTTATTCCTCTCGGGGTTTCTTCTTTTTAATCATACCTAACAAACTTTTTTTAGCATTCATTAGCTTTTGTAATGAACTTTCCACAGTTTTTTTTTCAAAAAAGATTATTTCCTTGTAACTCGTATCATCATAGTTTGTTTTTATAAATAAGGACAGAAAACCTCTTCTTAGTTGTACGATTTTAAATCTGTGTATATTAAAACCATCAGGATATTTAACTTTACTGTCATCCTGGAATAAATATACGTTTTTGTGTGTCAGAAGTAGTGTCATTTTTTTTCCTCGACTGTGTTATTTTTTGTTCAAAATCATGAAAATCGTATAGGTATTTCGAACGTTCTGTATGACCAGGTTCTAGGTATTCAATATGAATATTTTCAATTGAATTTGACGGATCGTTGACGACTCTCACCAAAGACGAAAAAAATACTAGAGATTTATTTTTTTACTGATAACTGTAACGCACTCCTGTTACGACAAAATACTGTATCTTAAGATAACGGTTGACAATAAACGTAAGTGTTTTTTTGACAAAACACTGTATCTAAACATAAAGTGATTAGTCAAAACAAGACCCTATGTTTTACAAGTTACAGTGTAAAACGCCTAAAGGGTTTTCATTGATTTTGGTACAAAATGAGTGGTCTGTTAACAGAGATATATAGATAGGGACCCGAAAAGCTTAATTATTGATGTTACCACAAAACACTGTATCTTGAGATACAGTGTTTTGTCATGACACGGCAGCCTGGTTACATCGCTTTACATTGTACTATACAGGACGTGAAAACACCTATTTTTGTAGACGTGATCTTGAAGCGGGTGAGGTGCGTAAATCTGGCGTATCTATAATGATTCTTTAATAAATCTTGCCTGTGAAAAACGGATAAATAAATAATAAATAAATATCAGACAACCTCACACAAATTGATTTAGTCCCAAATTAAGCTCAAGAAGGCTTGTGTTATGGGTACTAGACGACGATATACATACTTATATAGTAATTAATTTAATATTTTGGATCAAAAGGCGAGGTACTTTGCGTCTGAACTTGCACATAAGATGTATACTACACAACTTAACAAATCGCATAGGTTGACAGGGTCAAGTTCTAATTCACCTTTAAGGAAGAGGGATAACGAACCAACGCCGCACCATGATTTTCACCCTCGTGTAAAGAATTTAACCAATGTTGAGTTTTTAAGAGATGAAGTGGGACTTTTGCAGAAAGGTTTGAAGTATAATTTCCAGCCAAAGATGACTCCCCAAACACTAGAGAATTTGGCAGTGGATTCAGAGGTAGCAATTGTACGGGGTCGTGGTGATTTGGATACGAAGACTGTGGTAGCTAATGTCATTAAGAGCAGTAAGAGCACTGGTTCATTAGTAGGCAGGCATGCTTGTTCTGATGGTTTATTATTGAGATCTATTCAACAGAAAGTGCAGGATAATGATTTAGTGGTTTCAAAAGCAGACAAAGGCAATTGCATTGTAATTATGGAGAGGGGACAGTACAATCAGAAAGTATTGGATCTTATTCAAGGTGTTGGTTTTTCAAGCTTACGTAGAGACCCTACTCCAGGATACCAGAAAGTTCTTAGACAAGCTATAAAAATTATTCGTTTGTTTTTGAAACCGAGCATCAGAAGAATATGATTCTGCCTATGAATCCACGAGCTCCTATTCTGTATGGTCTTCCGAAAATTCATAAAGACAATATCCCTATTCGTCCAGTGGTCTCATACTTAGGTGCACCTACGTATAATTTAGCAAAGAGATTGAATTGCATTATTAAGGAAAAGTCACAGTTTCAGCCGAAATATTGTTTAAAGAATAGCTTGGATTTAATAGAGAGGATTAAAGATATTAATATACCAGATAATGCTATCCTTTTGTCTTTGGATGTAGATAGTTTATTTACGAATGTACCATATTGTGATACTTTAGACATACTTAGGGGACTTTTTGAAAGGCAGCGATTACATCCAGGGGAGATAGATGAATTAATAGAATTAACTACGATTTGTATGAAACAAAATTATTTTAGGTTTGATGGACAATATTATTTGCAAAGTGATGGTTTGGCTATGGGTTCCCCGTTGAGTCCTTTAATGGCGGATATTTTTATGGACCATTTTGAAAACCAGCACATTGTGGGTAATAATTGTATTTTATATTACTTTAGATACGTGGATGATTTGATTATTTGTTGGACGGGGGGTATGAGCCAGCTGGACGAATTTATTGATGAGATAAATAACAAGCATCCAAAGATCAAGTTCAAAAAGGAACTGGAGCAAAACAACTCACTTAATTTCTTGGATTTAACGATTACTAAATTGAGTAATAGGCATCATTTTCAGATTTACCGTAAGCCCACACATACTGACACGGTTATCCCGGCTTCTTCCACGCATCCGTGGCAGCATAAGTTAGCTGCCTTTCATTGTTATGTGCATAGGCTGTTGACCGTGCCTCTCTCTGAGGAGCATTATCAGTCAGAATTAAATAATATTTATCACTTAGCGGTTTCAAACGGCTACGATAAGTCTGTGGTGGATGGTATAATCAGAAAAAAGCTCAATAATACGGTCAACGATGTTTACGGGTTACGACCAACAGAAACGTGCAAGACAATTTTTATTGAACTGAAAATATTAACTACACCTTGTTTATATATTTTTGAAATTGTAATGTATGTAAAGAACAATATTAATCAGTTTGTTGTATTTAAAAGTATCCGCCAGAGACATAGACTTAATACTATCCCATTGAAAACGGCATTATTAGCTAAAAGTGCATTCGGCATGGCACCGAAATTATATAATAAGTTACCTGTATTAAAACATTGTATTGTGCCACAATTTAAAAGTTTTTTATTTAATTTTTTAGCAGATAACGCATTTTATTCAATAAAGGAATACTTAGATTATAATGATAAAAAATATTAGTACTTATATTGTGTGACTACCATAAGTAATGCATGCTGCATGCTTACATAAATATTTGTATGCCACCAAATGGCTAAACATAGTGAGACTATTTGTACTTCTTTACCATCCTGTGTTATGTTACCTATGTTTTACAAATAAACAATCACTTACTTACTTACTTACTTAACGATTTGTTGTATGCTGCACAACCATCTGATCCTATTAAAAAATATAAGGCGAGCATAACTTATGTTGGCAAGTTA
The DNA here is from genome assembly GCA_947623375.1 of Apotomis capreana. Lineage (NCBI taxonomy): Eukaryota > Metazoa > Arthropoda > Insecta > Lepidoptera > Tortricidae > Apotomis > Apotomis capreana. The sequence goes on along the minus strand of OX392522.1, from coordinate 15,332,327 downwards.
TCGGATACTATTCACAAAATTTTGAAATGTAACGACATTAATGTGGCCTTTAAGACGAATAATTCCCTGCACTCTAAACTTTGTAATGGGAAAGATAAAATTGAGAGTGGGGAAAAAGTCCGGTATTTATAAGCTAACTTGTGACGATTGCAATAAAGTATATGTGGGACAAACGGGCCGCAATTTCAGCACGAGGTATAAAGAGCATGTTGCGTCATATAGACATAACCATCCTGAAAAGTCCAATTTCGCAAAACATTTAATAGATAGTGGCCATACTCTGCAGGAAGATCATTCTTTTACCGTTTTACATGTTTGCGAAAAAGGATTGCGTTTAAGTGTTCTGGAACAGTTGGAAATAATTAGGTACAACAATAGGGGTGAGATTCTTAACGAACAATTGAATGTCGTTACATCACCGTTACTACGAATTTTTGCTAATCACTCTCAGTTGCATAATAGGGGTGGCCAGGTTATAAATATGGCCGACCAGTCTGGGCAGCTTATTCGGTTGTCGGACTCCAGACCGTCAACATCTCCTGATGATGCCTCGTAGAGGGGCGAAACACGTGTCGAGTAAGTTCTGTTATTTTGGTGGTGGTTTGTTATATTTATTTGCGTATTCATTTTTCTTATCGTGGTGGGAGGGTGGGACCATTAAATGCATGTATGCATGAAAAAATACGCAAATAAGTATAACGGGTTAGCACAAATTTAACTGGCACGATATTATATCGCGGAATAGCAAAGCAATATTATTATTTTTCATACTTATATAGATAAATACGAGTATATACTTAAATACATAGAACAACCATGACCCAAGCACAAATATTCGAGTTCATCACACAAATATTTGCCCTGGCTGGGATTCGAACCCGGGACCGCCGGCTCAGTAGGCAGGTCTCTACAAACCGAACCAACCGCGTCGTCAACGTGAACGGATACATTATAATACTCCGAAGTTTCATTTGTCCGAATGTATCATCATTCCGAATTTTCTTAACTCGGAAAACCATGTTCTGACAACACTTTCGGAATTTTGAAAGGAATATTGTTGGTTTGGGATAAACGAAACTTTGATTTTTTGAGTGATCCCGTGGAAAACATCAAAGAGAATTAATAACACAACTCAATTTCATGTAAGTAGGTAGTCTTATCCAAAAGACATGTCCCGAAAATTCATACAATCACTTAGTCTTAAAATACCAACGACGATCCCTTAATCTCTCAATTCGCATCAGCCGCACAAAGAGTTGAAGAAATATTATTTTATCATCTGTCAATCCAAGATTTGAGGGATTTGTCTGGTCTAAATTACAGGATTTTTAGGCGGAGGTTGTTTGTACTGGTAATGGATTTGGAGCTTAACTATTATACCTTAATGCTCGCTATGAAAAAGCTTTTTGAAGTGTAGTTGTAATAACGAATGGTGTGTATGGGGTAAACATATTTAAAGGTTTTTTCCAGCAGTGAATACGGGCTTAGGTTTACCGTAAATACTGTCCAAGGGCGCGTGCAAAATCAAACTGAATCTACTGTTGTCTGTTAACTCTTCTTATTTTTCCACTCTTTTGTAATAGAATTTCTTGCTAAAGCTTTTAAATATTTTTCAATATTTCCATCCAGCTTTTCAATCAACTTACATCAGATCAAAGAAACGCGCGTCTATTTGAGACCGTTACCGATCGCTGTCGCCGAGAAGACGTCTACAGCGACACATGCATTTACATTCAAAGGCATGCATTCAAGCTCTGTGCATAACAAGGTGCATGTCGGATTACTAGCTTGAATCGCGCTACTACACACTAAAGCACTATTGCACAATATTATATATATTATAAAATATTTAAATCGTTCATTACATCAGTCCAAAAAGTTTTTGTTGCTCGTTGCCAAGGCGACATCCCGTCCCCAAAGTACGATCAAGGGCTATATTTATTTATATTTATTGATGAATTTACTGCACAATAAAAAAGTACAAATGGCAGCCTTGTTGCCTTAATATTCGCACTCTTAAGCCCATTTTTATGTAGAATATATCCTGACAATACCAATAGTATAGATTATCAACAAGGCTCAAGTGTCAAAATGTCCAAGGGGTCCAGGTGGCCTGATGCCATAAACACCACGGGGCATTTAGAAAATCCTAACGAAAATTAAAAAAAAAACATTGGGTCACGGGACAACAATGGGCTTCAAGAGATGGATTCCTCTTTTCGCTTTTGTTTGGGCAAAACCTTGCGCGTTCATAGACAATGCATTGTAATGGCAGGAGTTACGAAACAGTCATTGGCGTCACCATACCCCACGATCAATTACATGGCTTTCTACACAAAATTAATACGGTTTTCAGGCGGTTGGTGGTTTAAAACACTCAAATCATTATAATTTTATTTATTTATTTTATTTTATTTTATTTATAAGTTTACAATCAACACTTACAGTATATAACCAAGCATGCTGATTAACTTAGTATACATGGGTATTTATCGAAAGAGAAATAATAATAATAATGTTAGGCTGTAATTGAGCTAGGCCTAACAATAATAATTCGCTTGCCCTTATCGCATTTATTTGGGGTCGGCGCAGCATGTTTTCTTCCTCCATTCTTCCCCATCGTCTTCTCGTCGTTTACTTCCTTTTCCTTTTCTCTGGTCTTCCTCTTCTTCTAAATTAAAAATATTAAAACGCACAAATCACCCTTTTAGTCCGCGTCCTAAGGCAGACGGCTAAGTCTGTTTATTATTTAATTCACCGAAACTTGTGTTTCCCCATTCGTCGAATACCTATCGTCGTCTAGTGTCCATAACACAAGCCTATTAGAGCCTAATACTTTGGGACTAGATCGATTTCTGTGAGGTTGTCCGATATTTATTTATTTTATTTTATAAGAACTGGACTTTTCGCCCAAAAGAATATAATTTTATTTTAATATCTTTGGTCTTCCTGTATTTCTACATTAAAACACTCAAAAATCACCCTTTTAGTCACGTCCTAATTCAGATGGTTAGTCTGTTTATAATTAATTCACCGAAACTTGTGTTTTCTCAATTCTCCAGTACTTAATCCTTTTCACTGTCACGATAACAATCATTAAAAGCATCGTACAATTCCTGTTCCCAGCGAGCTGTTTCAAAGCTTTCCCCTGACGTGAAATATAATGAACTAAGCGTCTTATTTTGTCCGGTAAGTACGCCATTTTTATCCCATCACGGACATTTGTGGCGGCCGTAAATCAGCCGGACGGTCCGGCCTGGTCGCCCGTGGTTCAAATTCGAAGAGACATTGGGATATGGCCATTTTAGCGATATCTTAACCTTGTCACGAGCCCGACTATTACGACTGATATATTCGCTTTCGTAATTCAAATTGTATTTGGCATTCTGATATTTTAATGAAAATAATGGGAAAATTAGATAATTATCATGTTTACTTCTGTCATTTCCATTTTAGCGATGTGACTCAAGATCTTAAATTGTATGTCTATCAGTATACAATATATCTTAATGAAAACGAAAATGACTTAACGGTCACCTAGCCTGAAGAGGCAGATAGAAAACTTTTTATCAATCGCAATGCCAAAATAGTAGTGTTGCGAATAAACACGTTATGAGGTAGACATAATATTTTTATAGTAGCGAGATGTCGGACAGCTAAAATTTGAATCAAGCCATATACCCCGCTGTGGAAACGCATCGTTACGGCTATTATGAGTGAGTCAATAGAAGCGTCGAATCTGGCCGCAGCCCGGTTCAACCGGACGGATAAACGCTGTAGAAACGCACCGTTAACGGCTGTTATGAGCGAATACTGGGAGCAACATTTAACGAATGAACAGTTATTTTAACGAATGTATCAACAAAAATAATCTGACACAATTTGATAACTCTGTTAATAAATATTAAGGATAGATAATTATTGTTATTTGAAAAAGCATGGTAAATTTGGGCTTCAAGCTAACGGTCAGCATCAAAGTAAGTGTCAATTTTTAAACCACGACGAAAAAAGAGGTATGTTATAAGTTTAACATACCTACCTGTGTATTTGTGTATCTGTGTGTCTGTTTGTGGCATCGTAGCTCCCAAACGGATGGACCAATTTGAGTGCGGTTTTTTTGTATCAAAAGACTTGTTCAGTTTATTCATTTATTGAATTTTTATTGCACAAAAGAAAGAATTTATCGCACAACGGAATTAATGTCATAGAGCATTCTCTACCAGTCAACCACTGGGCTAAGCAGATAAATTGCGTGTTTATCGAGATGGTTCTCAACTATGTTTGGTAGAAATAGGACCAGTAGTTTCCAAGATACTTAGCTTTATTTGGAACAAGTGACAAGATCTCAGCCAATATTGAAGCTAAGAATTCCAAATTTTGTAGCTACTCGTATGTTAAACTTTAGTAGCATTTTCTATATCACTCATCGAATGAGGGTCTCATGATGACCAGCGACTTGTATGTATGTATGTAAACACTTTATTGTACAAAAAAACAGAAATACATTAAAACAAAAGAAATACATGTACAAAGGCGAACTTATCCCTTTAAGGGATCTCTTCCAGTTAACCTTTGAGTAAATGAGTGCTAAAGACAAATGTAAACGGTAGACAACCAAAGCAACATGTACAATACGAAGGAGGATAATGTAACAGTAATACTTACACATGAAAATGCAAAAAAAAAACGAAAATAGAGATATACTTGTGTTGGGGGTGTTTTAATTTTTTTTTCTTATACTGGCTTATGTGAAGTTGCATGTTAATATTGTTAGCCAATTTTGAAGCAAACTGTACATTCATCGGGAATAGGATACCGCTAACAATACCAGCCGAACCGATGCTCCGAGGACTCTTAAAACTTAACGACGTGATCCGTTTGCCGTCTCCAATTCAGAGCTGAATAATCGTTACAACTACGCCCATATCTCCTAAACACTCTTGAGTGCCAACGCGATAACCGTTACGTCTAATACGGGAGTTAAGCCGGAGGGTTATGGTATCATCAAGCCCACATTGGGGGGTTGAGTTTAATACTGAGTCAAAGTGGAAGAACATAACTGAGAAATATCGTGAAATCTTTGATGACGCGGTTGTCGCAGTGCTAAAGTAGCTGGCTACTGAGGCGATGGTCCTAGGTTCGAATCCCGGCAAGGGCAAATATTTGTATTTAAGTATGCATTTATTTACTTAAGTATGTTTATCGCCGTCTAGTGTCGATAACACGAGCCTACTAAAGCATACTGTGGGACTAGATCGATTTGTGTGAGGTTGTCCGATATTTATTTATTTTATTGTTTCCTAAGTTTCCACTTTTTTAATTTATTTGCCTTTCAGGAATGCAACTATGCATCCCTGCCCTATCTTCCAAAGGTATGTGTTGCAATGAAACGCTGGGATGAACTCGTCAAATTATTATGTGCACAGAATACATACAATGATATAATTAATGAATACTCATGTCTTGTGTTGACGGTCGTATAAATCCGTGTAAATAAACTTAATTATCGCAGGTTAATCTAGAGATTTAACAATTAGTCACGCGCGCAACACGTCTATTGCTACATTCCCATATATAAATAGATACAAAGGATAAATAAGAAGCCAAATTTTTTCGCAATCCACTGTGGTACAAGTGTGGGTCGAACCCACGACCTCTGCTTGACCAGAACTGTGCACAAGAAACAAAGACAAAAAACAAGAACAAAATAAGACATGTGTGTTATCACCACAAAAATAGGATAAATATTGCTTCTGTACTATATTGGATTTAGTTCCAATAGTTCCACATAATTCCAGATTTAATGGTTTTAGAAAACGTAAGTTACATATATGATGTATGAAACGTAATATTAGGATAAATGTTGCATTCGATGAATAAAAATTATATTAAAGTTTACGGATCCGTTATTGTAGCTATCACGTTCAGCAACACATCTGAAACGCTGAAAGCAATCAGTCATGCACAATTGCGTTCTCCGTACAGTCGGACCCGCTTCCACTACACGTTTCCAATTTTCACCTCAAAACTAACAAAATACGACGACTCCGCGCCCGGCTATACCGGAGCGGCCGCGATCCGCTGGATATGCAAACAAGCATTTAGCATTTTTCACGCAACTCCGGACCCACTCCAGAACTAAAACGCAGTAAAAGACTGGAAAGCAAATACGTTTTGTAACGTTTCTGCTGTCAGCGACGTAGCCGATTGTACCTACGTGCTACGTGCGATGTAGTTGCACTTTATCGCTTTTCGACGATGAAAAAAGATGCGGTCTGTGCCTCACGGATTCTCTTTCGGATTTTTGCCTTACGTTTCTGTTTTTGGATTTTGATGAGCATTTAATCCTCCACATAAAAAGAAGGGATCTAGGAAAGTTTAACACATGCATCTATATGTTTGTCTCTGTAACACGCGTGGATGATTTGCTTGCGGTATTTTAATTTGTTTTTTGGATGGTTCTTAGCTTAGTTGTTCTGGTCCTTAGTCACAACTTGGGCTAACCCTCTCCCGACTTCAAGTCTTTAGTAATTGCTTTAGGGAGGGTCAAAAGGGGAAAAGGCGTTTTTTAACCAGGTTTAGGGAACCTATGGTAGAACTGTTTGGTTCTCTATATTCAAGTGTCAAGAAAACCCTTTTACACTGCCAAATGGTCGGGCTAGCTATACAAAAAAAGACATATTTTGGCTTCTCCATCGTCGAGGATTTGCCAGTATGTAATATAATATTTTTGTGCACATTGAAATTGTCCTGTATTACAGAAGACCCTTATCTAAACAACACAACACGCTATCCGCAACACAATAGTTTCGTCACTTGTGTGGAGAGGTCAACAATAACAGTATTGTGTTACATGTTCGAACTGTTCAGGTCACCGATACGGGGATATCGGGGACACTACTTGGAATATACATAGACATCTTTACATTGTACGGATCATATTATCGACTACCTATATCTCTGTTTTTTTTCTAATAGAACATGCCTGTAACTTTGGCCGCGAAATGTACGATTCACATAGACTGGGCCGGACCGGGTCGCCTGCCGCCGCGTCGTAACGGGCGCTCTGGCAGCCCGCAGCGGCCGACCGCGTCCAGTGACCAGGTCGGGCGGGTTCAGCTGCCACCACGTTCTAGCGGACGCTGGAGCGCCCGGCGGCAGCCGACTGCGTCCGTCTGAGCGATTAAATTCTAGGGCGACGGACGTGCGAGTGGAGCCGATGGCGTGCGGCGGTATCCGAACGTAGCCGATGGCGCGCGGTGGTGAGCGAACGGAGCCGCTTACGCGCGACGACAGCCGAGCACCTCCGTGCGCGTCCGCAAGCGCCCGATCGGCCGGCAGCGGCGCCAATAACATTCGAATATGGGATCTGACTGTCGTAAAGAAGCTCTACATTCATTTGGCAACTATTTAGATGCGCTCCAGCGCGCGCCGACTCCGCCTGGTCAGTGGGAATCGTACAAAAGGCTCTCTTTTTTAACCTTGTCGTGTAAAATGTATACTACAACCATCTTTAGATGTACCGCTATTCCCATTCCAAAATTGGCTAAAATCCGTTGAGCAGTTTAGGCGCGATGACAGAACGACGAAAATTATTATGACTGACAGATGGCACTCTAATCAATCCCATGAAAGCAAAAACGTTGGCTGCAGGGCTTTTATCAGATTTGTAAGCTGAAATGCTAACAAAGCAAATTGGGGCTCGATATAATTTTAATTTTACTCGTATAATATTATTATACTCATTAAAATGTACTATAATATGAACCAGTACAATGACTATCGGGATGTTTTATTTACCTTTATTAATCTCAAACAAAGGTAAGCTTTAAGTAATTATGAATACAAACCACTAGAGTATGTTATGCTTTTGTGTTAGACGTGAGCTTCTATTATTCAATAAAACAAATAATAATACGACGCGGCGTGCTCGCTGCAACCATGTCCTTTTAAACCGCGAGCGATACGGCAAATATTCTTAGAGCTAAACTTTGCGGTGAAAGTTTTCAATAAAACTTGTGAGCATAAGCTGGCGTTTGACGGCAAAAAATTGGCGGGTTTCGTCGCCAGAGCTATTTGCACTGAAACTGTTTACAAGTTGGAGGACGGTTGGATACGTGACAATATATCAATGTATTTGTATAGAATCTTTTTATCGATTCTATATTTTTTATGTGGTAATACCACATTTTTATTTTTATAAATAAAAAATATAGAATCGATAAAAAGATTCTATACAAATATTTAGAACAGCGCCATCTCTCTCGCAGTCTTCACACTTGCTGTAAAGCAATGGGGATTGGGGATCGTGCGTGTAAAACGCACATCCTAGGGTATGGCTAATGCGCAATAAGCATTTCAAAAAAACATATATGACGCAGAGGGCGCTCCAGTAGCGTAAAGGATTAAGGGATGAAAGATTTGGTGTGACTGACGTAGCGGTCGAATAGCTCAGTTGGGAGAGCAATGCGCCGGTAACGCAGAGGTCGCGGGTTCAAACCCCGCTTCGATTGTAGTAGATCGCATTCAATTTTTCTTTCTTAATTTACCTTTGTGTCATTATTTATAAAAATAAAAATGTGGTATTACCACATAAAAAATATAGAATCGATAAAAAGTTTCTATACAAATATTTAGAACAGCGCCATCTCTCTCGCAGTCTTCACACTTGCTGTAAAGCAATGGGGATTGGGGATCGTGCGTGTAAAACGCACATCCTAGGGTATGGCTATAATGCGCAATAAGCATTTCAAAAAAACATATATGACGCAGAGGGCGCTCCAGTAGCGTAAAGGATTAAGGGATGAAAGATTTGGTGTGACTGACGTAGCGGTCGAATAGCTCAGTTGGGAGAGCAATGCGCCGGTAACGCAGAGGTCGCGGGTTCAAACCCCGCTTCGATTGTAGTAGATCGCATTCAATTTTTCTTTCTTAATTTACCTTTGTGTCATTATTTATAAAAATAAAAATGTGGTATTATCACATAAAAAATATAGAATCGATAAAAAGATTCTATACAAATATTTAGAACAGCGCCATCTCTCTCGCAGTCTTCACACTTGCTGTAAAGCAATGGGGATTGGGGATCGTGCGTGTAAAACGCACATCCTAGGGTATGGCTAATGCGCAATAAGCATTTCAAAAAAACATATATGACGCAGAGGGCGCTCCAGTAGCGTAAAGGATTAAGGGATGAAAGATTTGGTGTGACTGACGTAGCGGTCGAATAGCTCAGTTGGGAGAGCAATGCGCCGGTAACGCAGAGGTCGCGGGTTCAAACCCCGCTTCGATTGTAGTAGATCGCATTCAATTTTTCTTTCTTAATTTACCTTTGTGTCATTATTTATAAAATATATCAATGGTACAATATATCAAACGGCTGACAGACACAATCACGTACCTATAAATAGCTTGTATCTTAATTTTCACTTGATGCGATACGATCCTATATTTAATTCCAAAACCAAATGTTTCCAATGAAGCGAAACATTTAATGGTTAAGGCAATGTTCAAACCTGCTGCGTCTCCGACGGCCTTTCGGGCCAACATGGTAGTTGTATTGGACCACTGAACCTGATGCAAGTGCCATTAAATTTTTCAACCAGTTGCTTCTGCATGCCTTAGGATGGCATCATCGTAGCGCCATCTACAGTAAAGATTCACACTTTATGATCCCCTTTGTCATTTTTAAATTTTTCGCTTCATTGTTAACATTTGGTATGAAGTCTCGTCGGAGTCACGGTACAGAGCGGTCGCATCTGTGCAAGCCATCCCGAACGACCCAAAAACGCCACTTAAATCTTTGAGCCAAAACAATAGCCCCACGCGAAACAATAGTCCGGCCGTCGGTTCGTTCCAACCCCGTCATAAAGTTCAAAATTCTCACTGCGCGTTCGACGTTAAACTTGAAAGATTAGTTTAAACTAACCTCCGCCGCGTTCCCTAAATATCTTCAAACCAAAACCATCGGGCTTATACATAGTGCAGTGCGTCTAGATAACAAATAGCCTAAGTAGTGAGTGCAAACCTAGTGCTGGAGGCAGAAACTGCCGAGTAGAGTACAAAATACAGGAGTAACCACGCTGCGCGCTGCATCAATTAATGACACAGCGGCCCAAGGAGAACTCGGTGAGCTCTTTCCATTATCACTGCATACTTAATGTTCAAAAAATTAAACCATTAAATACCTTAGATATCCGAGTTGAAAAGCTATAAAGATCAGATCAGATCAGATAAGCACGTGCCTAACAACAGACCTCGTCAGGTCCTCGGCAAATTGCACCTCAAAAATTCCCCCGACCTCTTTTAAACCGCCACTCTTAGGTTCTATACCTCTACGAAGGATCTGTAATCTAGATGCACTGATCAACTCCAGGCCTTAATAAACTAACAAAGATTATTAAAAGCAGATTTTTATATATATACTTTACTTCACTAATAATTACATCGCTAAATCACAAATCAATAGAGTCCTAAACCTTCTCTATTATTAAACTGACCGAAGCGCATACATACATAAATAACCTCCACGAACGACGAACAGCTATAGTCGAGTTCGACGCCAGAAACAACGGGGCCAAGAATTTCAATCCAAAAACGCGGTCTATTTGCTTTGCAAACACCTAGTTAAAGTTAAATCTCATGGCTCATTAATTGGCGAAACTAAATCTAACATAAACTACTACCTAATACCACGCGCCCAACACAACTCCTAAAATACATACACACATTATTATATTATTATACCATCACTTCCAACGCAATTCACAGAATCTCGAAGAAGCTTGGGTTATAAGACATAATCAAACAAAAATATTCTTTGTTACAATTACAACCCACTCACAGCAAAGCACATGGTCAGTCCGGCAAACACCCCGTTTTATTGCCAACCAAAGCAGCTCTGGAGGAGCCAGGAACTAACCTTGGTATGATGGTATGCCGGTCACATCCTCCAATTTTTGAGTTTTTACGTTTCAGTTCGTCGAAGAACACTGCCACTGTCTTCACGACACAGATTAAGCGGAGATACGGTCACAATTGGTGTTTTTAAATTAGAAATGGATTTTTCGCAACGAAAGTCACTCGCGCGCGCGTTAGGAGGGAATTTAACTTGCCCCTGGCTCTTCGGACGGCGGGGGGGAAGGGAAGTGTGTTGCCATGTATGAATAATGTGAGTTCGTTTGAGGTATGTATTAAAAAGTTTATGCGTGTATGAGTGTTATGCAAAAAATATATAATATATTATTATACAATTAGTAACGGCGCAGCCAACTTCGGGGGGCCTAGAGGTTTCCTCTACATTGCATTAAAATAAAGAAAAAAAAAAAACTTTGAAATGTAACTTAACTTCTTAAAATTAAGACTAATACAATTGAGGTTAAAACTACTGAGTTGGTAACGGGCAGAGCCGAGTTACAGGGCGTATATAGCTTCCCGAAGGAGTTTTGACTCTAGCGACGCGAACGATATTATCTTTGCCAGGAAAAACTTCTGTGACAAGAGCGAGAGGCCAAAACATAGGATGCGCGTTATCCTCTTTAATTATGACAACAGTTCCCACACTCACAGGATTTGAGGGCGTATTCCATTTTTCGCGTTGTTGGAGAGAAGTAAGATACTCCATGCTCCATCGCTTCCAATAACTTTGAACAATTTTATTCAACAATTGATAACGAGTGAGTCTATTATCTGCGAGGGAGAGATCAATATTTTCTGCGGGCAAATATTTTAAAGGAGTTACATTCAGAAAATGACTGGGTGTTAAAGCGGATGGATCACAAGGATCTGACGCAAGAACACAGAGTGGTCGGCTGTTCAGTAAGCCTTCAATCTGTACTAGGGTTGTGTTCAATTCCTCATATGTGAGTATTTGACTTCCGATAGCTTTGAACAAGTGAGTTTTAACTGACTTTACATTCGTTTCGCTTAATCCGTTAAAATTTGGGCCATATGGCGGACTATGTTGAAATTGAATTTTATGTTGAGTGAGATAATAACTCATATAATTATTATAATCAGTGGACTGTATTAAAGAGTATATTTCATGTAATTTGCGCTTAGAGCCCATAAAATTCGTGCCTCCGTCGCTATAAAGAATAGAGACAGGACCGCGGCGTGCAATAAATCGTTTGAAAGCGGCGAGAAATAAGTCTGTACTGAGATCAGAAACTAGTTCTAAATGTATAGCCTTAGTCGTGAGACACACGAACAAACAAATATACGCTTTATGGCTTTTCACACCACGGCGACGATGACGATGAGTGACGTAAAAAGGTCCTGCGTAATCAACTGCAGTATGGACGAATGACTTGACTTGAGAGACTCTAATAACCGGGAGGTCACCCATTTGCGGGATCGTGTTGCGCGGTTTTATTTTAAAACAAGAATTACATTTGTAAACTCTGTGCCGGATTAAACTTCTGGCAGAGAGAATCCAATATTTTTGACGAGTTAGGGATAATACCAACGCGGGACTTGTGTGCAAATTTGTAACATGATAATAGTCAACTAGAAGAGAAACTATGCGACCTTTGGCCGACAGTAAAATTGGATGTTTTTGATTAAAATCCAAGTAAGAATGCGTAAGCCTGCCACCTACTCTCAGCAAACCTTTGTTGTCAATAAAAGGGTTGAGCTTTAAAATAGCTTTGCTAGAGCAAGCTTTGTTATTTTTAAGAGCGTCAATTGTGTGAGAGAGATACTCAGATTGTGCGTAGCGTATTGCGTAATATTCTGCCTTTTCTAAATCATCAATTGTTATAGCGCCTCGAGTATCGAGAAATTTTGCGAAGCGAAGTGTATATACGAGTGCGCGTATGAATTTGGTCCAAGTCGAGCAACGTTCTGCGAGTACGTGAATGGGATGCGCGACATCCGTCGTGTCACTCGTGTCCGTGATTTGTACCTGACAAGATATATTTTTAGTCTCACGAATTTCCATATTTTCATTGTGATTAACTTTATATTCTTTTACAGGCCAGGTGCTCACAGGATTGAGCAACCACTGCGGACCATGGAACCAAAATGTGTTATTTACTAATCCTTTCGGCGTTACAGGGCGAGAAACAATGTCAGACGGATTTTCAGTACCACGTACGTGAAACCAGTGAGACGCGGGTAAGTATTCATTTATTTGAGATATGCGATTAGCTACGAATGTGTGATATTTATAAGCGGGCGAATGAATCCATGTCAGAGTAACAGTGGAGTCTGAGAATGCGTATATCTCGTCTATGTTACAGCGTTTGCCGAGGACGGTGCGTACCGAATCAATTAATTTAGCGAGTAAAACTGCGGCGCAGAGCTCTAGGAGTGCGAGGGTTTTGTTCGGCGTCGAAATCTTTGATTTTGAGGTGAGTAATCTGACGGAATGGGCGTTAGCGTTTTCATCGGTGTCCACTCGTACGTAGACGGCAGAACCATAACATTGCTGACTAGCGTCCGCGAAACCTATGAGTATTATTCTTGCGTTGGAAGTGATTCCAATATGGCGCGGTATTTTAATTTCAGCTAGGCATGGGAGCTCGTTATGAAACTTGGTCCATTTAGTAAGAATGGAATCCGGAACCTCATCATCCCAGTCGAGATGAAGTTTCCAGCACTCCTGGACGAGCAGCTTCATATAAGCGACGACAGGGGCTAATACACCGATTGGATCGAACAGACGAGCAGTTACTGAGAGAATCGAGCGTTTGGTACAAATCTCTGGAAAATCTATATTTGTTTTGAAATGGAAATTGTCATCGGTAGGTTTCCATTGCATGCCTATAATCTTGGTATCTGCGTTAGGGTCGTCATCGAATTTGACAAAGAGAGGACTTTTATGAGCGGAGGGAATGCGTGACATGAATTGAGTATCATTTGAGATCCATTTAACTAAGTTAAAACCTCCTGACTTAAACATGGCGATCATTTCCTTGTAAGTATTTTCAGCGTCATCTGTATTATCGATTGAACTGATGTAGTCGTCAACATACATATGATTTTCAGCTTCATAAGCGGCGAGCGGATGAGAATTGCGGCTGTCAGCGGCGAGCTGACGCACGACACGTAAAGCGAGAAACGGGGAGCTGGAAACTCCGAAACACACACAGTTAAACTTGTATATATCAATTGGAGCGTTTGAGTCGAATCTAAATAAGATTCGCTGAAATGACTGGTGCTTTGGAGAAAGTTTCACTTGAAAATACATTTTTTCAATATCAGCGCTTAACGCGATTGGATACATGCGGAGGTTGAGGAGTAGATCAAATATGTTGTTATGCAAAATCGGACCTGTGTATAATAAATCATTAAGTGATTTCGATGATGTGGTTTTACAACCAGCATCCAGGACTACACGCGTTTTTGACGTTTCTTTCTCGGGGCGATAAACAGCTCTGTGCGGCATATAGTACGATTGATCGTCTTTAAAATCATTTTGAACTTTAGTCAGATATCCTTGGTCAATGTATGACTGAATAGTTGCGTTGTAACCAGTGCGCAAATTATCAGAGTCGAGTTTCTTTTCAAGATTTGATAAGCGGCGTTTTGCAATAGAGTAAGAGTGACCTAACTCAGAGGGCGGGTGTTTAAAAGGCAATTCCACCATGTATCTACCGGTGTCATCGCGGGAGTAGGTAGATTGAAATATTTTTTCACATGCTTCATCATCGGGACTAAAATGTTTTTTATCAGGAACACTTTCTATTTCCCAGAACCTTTGCGTTAATTGATTAAGCGACATATCTTCTGTTTGGCAGAAAAAAGATTTCTCTGCGTCATGCTTGTTTGCGTTAAGCGACGAGTACGAAAGGCATTCAGCTTTGCCCATAGCTACGAATCCTAGCGTAGTTTCAATACCTATGACCGACGAGTTCGGCGAGGTCGATTTTTGCGATCCGAGTAAAAGCGGGAATAATTCGTTACCTATCAAACAATCTATTTCACCAGGCGCGTAATATTGTTCATCAGCCATTGGTAAATTTTGCAAGTGAGTTAATTCTCGCCTATCAATTTCAGCATTAGGTAAACGATCCGTTATCGTGTCAATAACTCGCGCGCAAACTGTGTAAGAACAGCGCGGATCGAAGCGAGAGTACATCTTGAATTGCGTTATTCCGAGTGAGACATTTTCGAGTTGTCCGATACCTTTGACAACGGAAGGTGCGTGTGTAATTTTCAAATTTAAGCGATCGCAGCAGGATTTTGTAACAAAATTACTCATAGAGCCGGTATCTAAAAATAAGCGCATAGTGTTTTCTTTTGCGTTATTAAAAACATTAACAGTCGCGGTAGGTAACAATACTGTAGTATCATTACTTGTCTTAAGCGCTGGGACGGTTACTGAGAGCGCGCAGTTGTTGTTATCACTATTTAAATTCGAGCGCGAAATCGGCGGGTGTGGTTGCGTATTCTCCTGCGTAAGAGCGGGATGCGCGAACTGCTGACGAGTCGCGGTAGACTGGTGCGAGTGCGAGTGAGACGGCGCGGGAGACTGATGCGAGAATGAGTGAGACGGACGACTCCCGGCGGCGCTCGGCGAGGGCAGCGCTGTGCGCTCACGGCTTGGAACGTTGTCATGGTTACGAATACCATTATTATGATTATGATCATATGCGCGGGAACTATGATTTGAGTTGTTATCATAGTGCAACAAAGAATGATGTTTGCGGTTGCAAGCCGAACATCTGTTATTTGATTTACATGTACTTATGTGATGAAAGCCTAAGCAATTTATGCAGAATGAGTGTTGGCGTACAATATCATTGCGAACCTGAGTATCTTGTTTTAAGAATTGTTCACATTTGAACAAAGGATGAGAGAGTGGAGACTGACACACCTTACATGGAGATTGAGACGGAGCGATATTACTTTTATATTGAGTCTGAGGATCAGTACTTTGAGTTTGAGTGCAAAATGCTTTTGTTTTGCTTATTTGTGGTGCGACTGGTGCGGGTTTACTATATTGAGAGCGATTAGTAGTACTTGGCTGAGAGCGGGATGGAGCATGCAGCATGGACAGTTTACTTTGTTCGAGCAAAAATTCTTTTAAATCACTAAATGTGGGTATATCTTTCTGTCTATATGACTGTTCGAATAAGTCAAGCATTGTTTTATCAAGCTTGCTTAATGCAATATGAGTTATCATGAAATCTGACAAGTTATCAATTTTTAAGCGTTGCAATGCAGCTTCTGCGGAGCAAAAATTGTCCAGAATGTTATCAACGGACTGTCCAGGCTTTTGGTGTAGCATTTGTTCTATATACATAGAAGCTTGTACCCTAATATCTTGGTATTTAGTTAGAAGAGCCTTCCATATTATTTCATAATTGTCTGCGGTAGCAGAAATACCAGCACAAACATTAAGAGCCTTTCCAGACAGGCAACCTATCAAGTACTGAACCTTTTCACTGTTTGATAGCTGAGTATTTGTGTGTATAACACTTTGAAAGTTCTCATAGAACACGGGCCATTTATTTGGCGATCCGTCAAAACTTGTGAGTGTGAGCGAAGGCAATTTAATATTAACCTTTGAATTTATCTTTTTATCATCTATCTCCTGTCGCAGATTAGTTTCAGTTTGCTTTATGTAGCAATAGAGTTCATCAAATGTATTGAGAATACTATAGCTTTGCTGTACCTCGGGCTCAGCCTTAAGTTTTTCAATAAACAATTTGTCAATTGTATCTATATATTCTGTACGAGTTTTTTCCAAGGATTGGACTCTAGCGAGGAACTTTGTGCGGTTGACATAATCAGATACCTTTAAACTGAGGTTGTAAACCTCCTGGATGATTTGAAACAAACATTGTCGTTTTTGTTCGAGGAAACTAATTATGACTTGACTGTCATCGGAACTTTCACCCTTTTTAATCTTACTATCCATTTTAGTAGGCAAATGGATGCGTTTTTACTTTAGAGGTTCAAACATGAATTGATTTTCAATTTTAAATGAAAATACAAATTAAATTTGAATGGAAGTAGCAATGAACAAATATGGCGGCCAATAGTGGGTAGAATTTGCAAGGAACAAACGGCCGAAATTGACTATGAGATTCTAACCAGAAAATTTAAATATAATTATTTTACTGAAAATATCGAATGAAATAGGGAGTATATGCGTAGTTATTGCGTTTTAAGAGTATTTTACTTGGAAATAATAAGTACTGTAGGCGATGCGAGCAAGTTAAAGTTGGCTTGTGTGCGGCGTTTGCGTGTTATAATTATGCTGTATTGTTTATATATAATGCGTATAATAGAATAACGTTGAAATATAGAGTATTTTGTGAGTTTGAGCGGGATGAGGTTCGAAGGGACCACACTTGGAGGAGCCAGGAACTAACCTTGGTATGATGGTATGCCGGTCACATCCTCCAATTTTTGAGTTTTTACGTTTCAGTTCGTCGAAGAACACTGCCACTGTCTTCACGACACAGATTAAGCGGAGATACGGTCACAATTGGTGTTTTTAAATTAGAAATGGATTTTTCGCAACGAAAGTCACTCGCGCGCGCGTTAGGAGGGAATTTAACTTGCCCCTGGCTCTTCGGACGGCGGGGGGGAAGGGAAGTGTGTTGCCATGTATGAATAATGTGAGTTCGTTTGAGGTATGTATTAAAAAGTTTATGCGTGTATGAGTGTTATGCAAAAAATATATAATATATTATTATACAATTAGTAACGGCGCAGCCAAGCTCGACATAAAAAAACCCTTGTTAGAGCACTTACGCAACAGACCATTTTTTTTATCTAAAGCGCACCGCTTCTTCGAACGAAACCACATCTGGCAGCCACAAGTCACCAAAGAGAGTCTGTCAGGCCATATAACAATAGCAATTAAGTAGTAGAAAGTTGACGCAAGTTTGAAAGTCAGGATATCGATCACAATAGATAACTACCTAAGTCACACTGGAGCACAAAACAACACAGCCGGTGTGCATTAAAAACAAACACTACACCATATAACAATAAGTAAAATACCTAGCAACACACATAAATACCCCCGACAATACCATCCACTAATAACCTAGACTTTAAGCTCTCCCCACAGCGCGCCTCTCAGGACACGACAACAATCTACAAACATGGAAAGCAAAACGGCAATAAAGAATATACCCGGAGATGGTAACTGTCTTCTTCGAGCTATCGCCCACCAAATCAACGACTTATTTGGATTAACGTTTGATCATCAAGCAATCCGCAGAGACCTCGCACGATATGCCGATGTAAACCAACATGACCAAACAATGCGAAACGCGATCATAAGCAACAAGCCAAACCAAAATGAACAAATTAAGAAATATTTGACTTTGCAAGACCAAGATGAGGTGTGGGGTGGAGCCGATATACTTATATCTGCAGCACAATACTACGGCATCAATGTAATAGTATTTCAAGGCACCCCACTAAAATAAATCATACACTTTACCCCTAAAACACCAGCGACGCGGTAGGCACCATGACCTGGTCTACAGTCACAACCACTACGATTGTTTTGAAAACCACCTGAGTGTAAACACGACTAATATTTCATTTCATAAATAGGTAACACACAACTCACGCGAGCAGAAATAAACCTAAATACCGGAACGCCAGAGGAGAGCAGACGCAACTGGATACCGATTGTCACGACCTAGGCCGCACCACCCGGTCCACAATCACAACCCAATATATAGAACTAACGTGGCAACATGGAACGTTAAAGGAGCAGCTAAACCTAAGAAAAAAACAGATATTGATACGTTACTATAATCAAAATCAATACACATCGCACGCTTACAAGAAACTCACCTAAAAATCGGAACTCATTAATCCGATAACTACAAATGGAGTGTAAGCGGAAATAACTCCAACAGAGGTCTGGCCATCCTTATTAGGAAAAATAGCGGGCTAAAAATTAACTGGAAAGAAACCAATTTGAACAACATGGCAGCATCAATCGACGTTGATAACAAAACAATATTATTCGTCGTCACAATCACAACACACTGGTCAAACGAAACATCAGCAGCCACAAACGACCTGTCACGCCTACTCCGATTAATAAAGCTCAAGCCAAAAATCCGACCCTAATCGTTCTAGGTGACTTCAATGCACATATCGGGTATAAAGATGCAAAAACACGACGCAACTGTTACCGAATGGGTAAAAACCTATACCATCCAAACAGCAAGAGCAATGGGGAGAATTCACTGACCTAATAAGAATCGAGAAATTCCGATTGGAAACGTCATTCGGCCGAAGTAGCTCTAAAGTAACCTGGCAATCAGGCAGTAAAAAGTCACAAATAGACTACATAATGACCCAAAACAAGAGCTCATCCAACTTTAGCTTCATCAAAGGCCAGCACACGCCGTTACCAAATCATAAAATCATATGGGGCGAACTGAAACCACAAAAATCGAATAAGACCAACATAAACAAAACCTCCCGAGACAAAACCTCAGACGAATCACAATCCTTCAACTACAAGACATTAGTCTACAACATGCTCTAAGATAAAACTACAAAAAAGAAATATCAAAACATCGCACAAGAACTGGCAATGGTACAGAAACGTACAAAATAAAACCCACTCCAATGGCAAGAAGTCACGGAGATAATGAAAACGAACGCAGAGTAGCGCTAGCAAAACTACAGCAAGCAAAATTCAAGAAAAATCTACGCCCAAGTGACGTAACACGAATAAACAACCTCAGAGAATGCAGACGAAATCTACAAATAATTGAATCAACAGAAGACGAAAGGGAATGCAGAATATTCTTTAAGGGGCTAGCAAATACCCATCTGTCAAGGAGCATGAAAATCACCTACGACTTCTACAGACACACGAGCTCAAGGCAAGACAAAAATAAAAAAACACGCTTATCCCAATGTCCAGAGGGCCCAGCATTGAGCAAATAAGCGACGAAGACACAATAGATCTAGAACCGGAGCCCACGCTAGATGAAATAAAGCATATTATTTAAAAGATGCGTAATGGTACGGCCCCTGGAATAGATCAAACGGTGACTGAGCTAGCAAATCCAGACGAACTCACCAACCAAATATTAACGCAAATGCGGGCAGCGTGGATAACGAATACTCTGCCGGAGACACTTGGACACAATCAATCCAAGTACCGCTACCAAAAACAACGAACCTAAAATCTATAAATGACTACAGACGAATCTCTATCTGCAGCACGGGATACAGGATCTACGCTAATCTACTACTACTGAGCCTGGATGAAACCATTGACGACCTCGAAAGCTACCAGGCAGCATTTCTGAAAAACAGATCTACCTTGTCCTAGCAGTCGACCTAGAAAAAGCATTCGACACAATTGATCTCAACGCCATGAGGGACATATTATGCACGCGAACAAACAAGGCGCTAGCCAATCGTATAGTTAAAGCCGAAATGAACAAATCTACCTGCATCAAGTGGTTTGGACAACAAACCAGGTGGATCAATAAAGGCAAAGGCGTCAAACAGGGTTGCCCTCTCTAAACGCGACTATTCACCATCGTAATGGACGACGTGTTCAGAACACTAGAAGAAGAAATGCCCTTCGTAAAACTCAACCAAGACGAGGAAATACAGTTACCGATTATCTTAGCTTTTGCGGACGACGTGATATCGAACGGCCTCCAACAACTAAATCAGATATACGCGAAGGCCAAAACCTTATTTGAATCAGCAGGTCTAAAGGTGAACGAGACAAAAACAAAACTCCTAGTACGAGACCCAATAAACGAAATAACAGAAACTTCATTAACCTCACCGGGACAACAGTTACTCCAGTGAACGAAATCCGCTACTTGGGTACCTACATAACCTCCTCCCGCAGCAGAAAAAATACGATCAACGAACGGTGCAAGCCAGCGGTAAGAAATGCAAAAGCAGCCCATATGTACTGGAGGGAAAAACTGTAACCAAAAGGATAAAATGCCTTCGGCTATGCTACTACGGACACATCCTGCGACGCCCAAGACCCCACTTGCTGCATTCCGCGTACCGGCACAAAGCGCAAAAACTCAAAGTTGGCCGACCCAGCTTTACATGGAAAAACTCGTTGCACCAGGATATGCAATACTACGACATGAACCCCTCTGAGTGGGCAGAACTTGCATCAGACAAGAACAAATACATCACGGCAGCCCAAAAAATCTACCAACGACAAGAAACCGACAGCGAATCGGAGGATGAAAGTCAGACCAACGAACAGGAAACGTGATACCCCGACGGCTATCCGGTGAACACGACAAGCAAAGACGCCAACGAGAGCACGCGACAACTCACCAACGCTCATCCCCGATGCTCTGCCCCACCTCACCTAACTTCCAATATTGGCTCAAGGTTGCATAATCGGCTGATTGTGGTCGACCGGTTGCGGCTAGTCGGCCCTCCTATCCCATCCCAGAGCGTGTCACTCCTTATAAATCTGTGCCCCCTGGTGTATCCGGCTTGTCCGGGTCAGGCTACGACCTGGCTGGGTGTGGTGCCTATGTTCATGTTCATGTTCATGTTCATTGTTAACATTTGGTATGCTGCACCGCACTATCTGTTGGTATAAATTAATTTGTCCTCTCATCGCGCCAAAATGGCTGGACAGATTTCGACTAATTATGGTACAGGGATATCTGGACATCCAGAAATGGTAACCTATATGATACTAGAAGGTGCCCAACCTCTAGCACTATATTAATTTTATCAGTAGCTCCATTCGTTTCATGTTCAACATTGTCTACATATGTAGGCCGACATTTTGAACTAACATTAACCCTTTTCTTGGCAAAAAAATAAAGTTGTATTTCTATGAATACAGCTAAATAATTTGATAAATTATGATTTTTGGGGATAGAAAAAAATGCGAAAAAAATATTTCTTTTTGTTTTTTGGAAATATCATATGTATCTTACAGGATGCATTGCTAAGAACATGGTACATTTTGAATTAAATTTAACGTATCCCTAAAGATACCTTGTCTAGTTTAGGTAATAAAACAAATAAAAATAATCAAACTTTTTAATTATACAAAATACTCACAGCACTCATTATTTTGGCCTTAGGTTACTTTTTAGTGTGAAATGATACAAAACAATTACGTTTAGGTGTCAGGCAGACCTTCAGCTTGCACTTGGAACAGTGAATGGTAGTTTGCCCTTTGATGCAAAGCCTGCACCTCCCTTTTGCGCCAAACATGGGGAAGTGGCCATGCTGGTCAAGCCTGACATATGCTGTTGTGGGCCTGGGAACTACTGGAGCTTTTATAGTTTTCGACGTAGAGGGGCCCGCAACAACGTTTGTGGATGTACTTGCCGATCGCATTTCAACAAACCTTGTACAATGCAATAACGATTTGTTTTTAGGGATAGGTAATGTCCGGTATTTTCTTCAGCATTTTCCCTGCGGTATAAAATCCAGCTGTTGATCAAGCACATATCCAGTATTTGAGAAACCAAAGGCAAATACCAGTGGTGGCCTTTGAACTCAGTTCTGTTAAGTGCGATTAACATATCGACAAGATCAACACCGCCCATATGTGCATTGTACTGTTTTATGTTCTCAGGACATGGCACTGAAGTTTTCCGTTTTAGGTTTTTGTCATAACGTAGTATTGTACCCAATGGATGGACATCAGTGAAACTACTGGCAGTAGTCACACATTTATTGTCAAGTCACTTGACAAACTACTTGTGAGTGTGAACCTCTACTATTTTTTACCTCTTCTCGAAACTATTACCGACCGTGGATTTCGTTGAAATGTTCGTTCTGGGTAAGTATTTTGGCTAGGAGTTAGTGGCGATGGTATTGGTGCAGCTGGAGTAAGTGGTGGTGGTACTCGTGCAGTTGGAGTTAATGGCGAGAATAGTGGTGCTAATGGAGTTAGCGGAGAAGCTAGCGTGGGCGTAAAAGCGAGATTGGTTTCTTGAAATTCATCCACATCATCATCATCTGCAGTTTTTCGAATGAAGAAGGCAATGATGGAGCTGAAGAACTGCCATCATTGTCCTCATGCACATCTAACTTTGAAGAAGGTGGTGGAATTTCTGGTTCAGATTCAGATGATGCGTCGATATCAGATTTTACACCTGGTTTTGGTATCAAAGCCAGTATTTTTATGGCTCTGTAGAATGTGGGTCGTGCACCTCCCTAAAAATAAGAAAAAGCTCACACATTAAGCAAAGCAGACCTCTAATCCATGTATTTCAGTTGTCTTTTTTAAACCCCTAACCTAGCAATGTGCATCTTAAGATACGAAACGTTAGTGGCCCATAAACTCCATGAACCAGGCAACGTATACCACAGGATACGTAATGCAGAAACGTTAATTCACCACAAACCAGGCAATGTATATTTTGAGATACATTCAAGTTAACGGTTAGTTAGTTACAGAAAAAAAATGTAAAATATATTTTATTTTTCTTCCGCTCAACGTACATATTCCTTAGTTTATAAAAACAACAAAATGATGTAAAATTTCCCATGCTTAAAATATTAAAATCAAGTTTTCTTACCTTTCTGCGCGTGATCATGTCGGATTCGTTGACAGTCTGTGCTTTATCTTTTCGGAGGTGTTGCCAACTTAACGCAAACCACAGCTTATTCGTTCGGAAACATGTACAGATTTTGAAATTAAGGAAGTGTTCCGTTTTAATGCAGACACTTTTGCAAAAATATTTTTTTAAGTCGAACGTATCTTGTAGGATACGTTGTCAAGAAAAGGGTTAACTTCAACAACCAGTCATAACATTTCACTTAAGAGAATTCCCAAAAATTGGGCAAGTGCGAGTCCGACTCACGCATGAAGGGTTCCGTACCATAATCTATAACAAGTTTGTTGTATGGGAGCCCCCCCTTAAATATTTTTTTTATTTTATTTTTAGTATTTGTCGTTATAGCGGCAATAGAAATACATCATCTGTGAAAATTTCAACCGTCTAGCTATCACCGTTATTGAGATACAGTCTGGTGACAGAAGACGGACGGACGAACAGCGAAGTCTCAGTAATAGGGTCCCGTTTCTACCCTTTGGGTACGGAACCCTAATAAGTACACTCAGCTCAAGTTTCTCGTCAAACAATGGGCGCTGACTGTACTATTGAAGGCGCTCTAATTCTAAACATGACCCGAGCTCGCGCGAGAGGAGGCTGACCCTGCATCTTCCTTCACTGCTCAGCGTGAAGACGGGGTAAATGGAGATAGGCAAACGAACATCACTCATAATAAGCCAGCATAGATTTTTTTGTGTGAGACACTGACGTTACACAAATACTTGTAAATGTACGACTCGATTTGGAAAACTGGAAACTGGCGAGAGAAAGCTGTAGACAGAAAACACTGGCTTAATCTGGAAGACGCCTTCATGCGAAGAGGGTTCCTCTCCTTACATAATAAAATTAATTTTTATAATGCCTTTTTTACCTTATTCGATGTTATGTAAGAATGTAAGGAATTAATAAAGGCTTTTTATTTAATATATTTATAAGGCGCAGATTAACCCTGCATATACGGCGCCTAAATGCCAGCTTCTGCCTCTAGACCGCATGCAACGGAGAGCGACTAATATGACGATACGATGCTGCCACCGATTTTCAGATCGGCTTGACTTCTTGGCGCTGCGTAATATAGCCTCTATCTGCATCTTTTATGGCTTATATAACGGGGAGTTGTCCAGATTGATCCCTGCCGCATCGTTCTACGCGACAATTCATTCATCCTCACCATTTGATAGTCCTTAACTGTGTGTTTTTCTAGAAATGTTCTGCCTCGCACGACTGAATTATGGAATGAATTGTCAATTTCGATATTTCCGGACCAACACGACCTTTAAACCTTCAAGAAAAGAGCGTACTCCCACCTAAACGGCCGGCAACGCACTTGTGATTGTGTCTCCTCTGATGTTGCAGGTGTCGATGGGTGACGGTAATCGTTATCCATCAGGTGGTACGTCTGCTTGTTGCCCTATGACATAAAAAAAATGGAACCCCGCTGCTTTCAGGACTAATAAGAAGGTAGTTGGGCGTCCAACGGTCGGGTCAGCAGCGTATTCTGTCGTTGGTAGCTGTTGATTTATTCGAAACGACGACTCGATAGCGACATCCCTTTTGCGAGTTGCCTTATTATGTGCATAACTATATATAATAAAATGCCTACTGAATTCAAATCTATGGATATTAGAACATTTAAAAGACAATTGTATCAATTTATTAGTAATCAAAGTTTCTATAGTGTAAATGAATTTCTTGACATGAAGTGAATTATGAAATAGCATTTTTATTTTTATACTATTTTACTGGTAGTGATATTAATTATAATTAAAAATGTAAATAAATTGAAACAAGACAATTTAATCTGTATAGTTTCTGCAATACTTATGTACTTTTGTAATTACTTTTGCACACCAGTTATGGTTAAACATAGAAACTTACCCATTATTTATAAATAAGACCTGAATGTATTGGACATGTTTACTGCAAAAATAAATCTATTCTATTCTATTCTATTCTATTCTATTCATCTACAGCATGGTTAGTTACAACCAACTTGTAGAGCACCGTACGCGGTTCTGGACAGCAGCAGCGGTCGGGTCAGCCTGTCAGACCGTGCTCAGAGATTACAATGTAATACATACATTACCCGCGTTAACGCGTATTCTGTTGTTGGTAGATGTTGATTTATTCGAAAAGTATGCGGATGCGGTCACATCGGTGAATTTTCATAGAGAAAGTTTAGTGGCGTTCATATGTTATAGTTTTTATGGTTCCGTACCCAAAGGGTAAAAAGGGGACCCTATTACTAATTTTCGCTGTCTGTCTGTCTGTCTGTCACCAGGCTGTATCTTATGAACCGTGATAGCTAGACAGTTAAGATTTTCAGAGATGATGTATTTTGTTGCCGCTATAACATCAAAAAAACTAAAAACAATATAAAATAAATATTTAACTGGGGCTCCCATACAATAAACGTGTTCGGTTGCGTTAATTTTGCACCTCATTTTGTATGCGGCGCGATACGTACGGCCAGTTAAGATGGGAAGTGTTTGTACGATACCCTGGGTGCGCAAGTCCGACTCGCACTTGGCCGGTTTTTGTAATTTTTTTAATTAACTCAATACGTTCACCAATAGATTTGCTTTATTAGGCACGGCTTGTATGGAGCTTGTCTAGCCTTGGTTGTAGTAAACTGGTAAAATGTTGGTAATTACCGGTAATTTACCGATCCACTAATAATGTATTAATATTCAATAACAGTTACATTGTCTACATAGCTGAAGCTTTTGCCTAGTAATAGATCAAACATCTCAGATGAAACTCGTTCCAATCTTACGTAATCATCCCATCCTTTAACTGCGAGTATCTAACCCAGGTAAATGTATCAATGTGTATGTGTGACCACTGAACTGTTACCTCACTTGGCATATAACAGGGTGACGACGTGTTATCCGATAAGCGTGGCCCAATATTCCGTCCATATCCAATTACTGGCGTTGTACAAATGTATTCATAGCACACAATACAATACGGCATTGAGCATTAAGATGGATAATATTATCAAACTAGTTTACTAGATACATCTTCAAATGAAGTCTTTTTAACGTTTAGGTTTTTAATGACGCCTTTATCCGATGCGCTTCAAATGTAGTGCTGGAGAAGAATGCTTGACATATCATGGACAGAATTTCGCACCAACCAGTCTATTCTTCAAGAGCTGAACATAGAACAGCGCCTGTCGGCAATAGTGAAGTCCCGAATCCTCACCTTTTTCGGACACGTGTCAAGACGTGGAGGTTTGTCCATTGAGCGCCTGGTGGTTCAGGGCAAAGGAGACGGTACTAGACCACGCGGTAAATCTCCCATGAAGTGGACTGACCAAATCAAATCGGCCACAAATTGCCCTCTGCACGAGTACAAGAGGCGCGACTGTAAGAGAAGAATGGAACAACACAAGGAATGACAGAGCCTCGACCACTCTACCAAGAGTGTAACGACAAAGAAAAAGATATCCGATCTGATCAGATTAGATAAAATGTCTGAATATTTTATCCCCCCCCCCCCGCCCGCGCTCGAAACGTGTACTGAAACGTTTTAAAGAGTTACAGTAAAAACAAAACAAACAAACTAAATACGATTGGTTACTTCAAAAGAAAATTATCGATGATGCTCATCAATATTCCTATGGAAACTTCACATGTAAAATGAAAAACTGTGATCTGTCACGAGAGGAAAGTAAATAGCTAACGCATTAGGTAAAACGTCTGGATCGCGTTTTCGTTCCCGTTCTAGACGTTTATTTGCGGTTAATGCAAATTTACCTATACACTAAAGCCTCTGAAACGCAATCCTATACACGTCTCAAAGACTAATTCGTTTACTCTCAAACAGTTCTGTCACCAGCTCTGTGCCGGCGGCCAAGCATGGCAAGCAGGGATGCGCCGTTACCGGTTATTTGCGTATACCGGTAATATTTGCGGTAGTAAATTATTTGTACCAGATTACAGCGAAGCAACGAAAGTGTGTTATGAGTATGATTTAACATTGATTATTATTTAGGATTTTATAGTTTTTTAAAAGTAATGCCTTGGGGTTTGAAATCCGTCATTTTTGCTTACTTTTTTCTTGTGTTTAAATAAAGTTTGGTTAAATTAATTAATCAAATAAATTTAATGTATGTAACTTTAAGTGGGTATGAATATATTTATTACAATGGAAAATAAATTAAAAATATACATACTAAAACTTCAAATTAAAAAGAATCCCCCAGTACTGAAGCCGTCTGAGGCATCGTCCTTAGCACGCTCGCCGCGTTTCCCCTTTGAATGGCGAGGCTCAGTCTTTGAGCGAAAAAGGAGCCCGCTCTGATATTACCCGATACTCCGATTAATTTTTGTGAAATTTCTTTTACAATTTTCTTTGTATCCGAAGACCACGGGCCAAATGTTTCCACCACCAGTGCCGCAAATTCGTAATTTTTATTTAAGAAGGCATATTTGCGGCGCTTGACGATTTGGGCATCTTCTGCGGCCATCCCCGGTTTTCTGGCGGAACGTTGGACATGGGACGGGGCTAGAGTGTCCACACATGTAACATCCCACGCCAAAGGCCGCTCAAGATGCCATGGCACCAGTGTGCAGCCATCCGGTCTCTTCCCGTCTTCAGCGGAAAGTCCCACAGGCTCCAGAGTTGCTGGAACGGATGCTGTGCCAAGGGCCCGTCGAACGAGGTCGTTAAGTGCCCCGTGTCTATAAAAACGACCAGCGCTTGACTGGAAAAGAGGCCGTGTCGTCCGAGGGTATCAGCAGAGCCTCCGCAACGGCAGCAAGGGTGTGGCTCGCAAATTTTTATACCGAGACGGAGGCAGATTGCGATTCTAAGGGTACTTGGATCTAAGACGGAACCGATGTTGCGTGAGGGCAAGGCATGCAGCCAATGTCCCGACTCCGGCTCGGATACTGCCAGTAGGCGGGCCCGCTCGGTCGCAGTAAGGCAACTGTCTAATAGAAATGTGTGAATGGATTTTACTGTTATGTGATCCCAGGCAGCTTGGCTGGCTTTTTCAGATGGCGCGCTCTCACCCGGGTTCCTAGCGCTCCATGCTGACTCTGCATCCACCAGGTCCGAAACCTCTACATCAGTGGGATTAGAAATGTTAAGAATACCACTGATGAGGGTGACAGTACTGTGAATAGATGAGAGAAAGGCAGGAAGAGCAAGGTCGCCTGTGGAGCGTATGCCTAGTCCGCCATATTTAATAGGAAGAATTGCCTGGGACCAACTAGATAAATTTTGAGAAACGCTTAGAATTTTGCTCGTGGTTGTTTTTAATAGATCGTCGATAGTAGTGGTCAAAAAGGGAAATTTCCAGACAGGGCAGCAGCGTAAAATGAACATGAATTTGGGTGAAAAAAGACATAAACGTAAAATGTAGATAGCTACATGAGGGCTGATTTTAAATAACAAATCCGAAGAATTGCGAAACTGGTTTAGTTTTGAATTTATGGTTGGTGGAATGGCGTCTTTAAAAATTGGAGCACCGAGTAGGGTGAGGGATTCGCGATTAAGTAAAGTAATATTAGTGGGTATTAATTAATAACATAAATTGATTAATCAGAATTACAGATTAAATATATGTATACCTACTTTCATCATTTTCTATTTGACAGATTTGAGTTAGAGGTTAGGACTTACCTGTAAAAAAAACATACATTTTAATCAAATTAAATAATTTATATTACATTTATCTTTTACTTAATATCACAAGGCCCTCGACTGTGTTACTATCTCAAATACCTCGATTAGCACATTAATTTGTCTTTATTCTTATTTAAAATTCTTGTATGCAAATAAAACTGTAGCGATTAACAATTTAAATGATGGGCAATCAACACAAAGTGCCATCAGAGGCAACTTAATATGTCCAATTACATGACAGTGATTCCAAAGATTTTGATTTTTATTTTTGACAAGGTAAAAGGTTTGTAATGGTCGAATTAATAATTAAAATATAACCAGGGTTGCATTTGCTATTACAATTTATAATACGGCCCTACTTATTTATTTTTACCTTTCCGCCTTAAATAGTCCGACAGCTTACGTACGCTGTGACCAATTACTTGTCCCTTTTCTTTTGAATGGAACTTTTCGAATGGATTTTGAGTCATAAAATGGAATATTTTAAAAAATGTAACAAAATAAATCGGACTTCGCAAGTTTTACCCCTGATTTAGATACTCATGTGATGAACTGAGATGTTTTGAGGCCATAGAATAAAAACATCAATAAAAAATAGACTAAGCCAGATTTTCCCCTTACACCTTTTGTTAAACTACGATAACTCTGAATGCAATATTTGAAAAAGGTTTCCGTGATAGGTACACCACTAGGGTCCTCGCCCCTTTCGGCCCCTTGGGAGTGCCCACGCTCGTGACGGATGCGCCCTTACAGATGATGTCATCAGCCTGACTTATTGCCCGAGATCTTGTCGGCGGATTGCGGGCCAAAGTGTTCTTAGGCTAAGCCGTTTGAGACAAGAGTCCGAGGTATAGAGTGAAAGTTGTTAATATACTGTGGATAGACTTATTTTTAAATTGCAGTTTTATGATTTTTTTTATGTACATTTATTATAACTACGATTACAGTAAAAGTAAAACTTTAAACTTAGAACTAAGTTAGGACTGTGTTTCCGAAAGGACCTCGTAGAAATTTTGAATATAGCGGCGAAAAAACTGAGATATTTTTTATAATACCATGGGAGGTTCCACTAACCTTTATAAAGCTGCGGAATAGGAGCAAACAATGTGGCACACCAAAAAAGCGGATGATTGGTAGTATTAAAAAATAAAATTATAGCAATTTTTAACTGACTTCAACTGACACTGACTCACACTGACAATTAAATACAAGAACAAATTATTTTTTCATGATTTTTGGCGGCCATTAACGTCGCCACGCAGGTTGTTATAAGCGGATCCTTCGCATTATACTTACTTACTTACTTACTACGATGACCCAGCGACCCGAAGCGAATCTTGGCCTCCAACACGAGAGATCACGCCACTTTTCTCGATCCTGCGCCAGCTCTTTAAAAATATTAATTATCTCAAGCCTAAACAATAACTAAACTAAAATGAAAATTGGCCGAAGCTTGATGCTGGCTACATTTCCTCGCTCAATCGCCAAACTAATTCTATAGCCCTTAACCGCCAGCACTCCGGTCGCCCTACGTTATTTAAGCCTCCTTGAAATACATTTGATATTCCTGAAGAGACTATACCTCTTGCTTGGCCTCAAATTCTTTCGTATGTTAGGGTGACAAAACGCTTTCAGGCTGTTCTCGGTGAGAGGTCGATTTTCGTAAAATATTATGAGTAGGTTCGACAAGTATACATATAATTCAATTGACAAAACAGATAATGCAACATTTACAATACTAAGGAAATTAAATCGCATTTTTATGGACTTCCCCTTCGCTTCGGGCCACAAACACCTGCGACTTGGGACACGAACACACCGTCCTAGGTGTGTAATGTAATATTCTGTATTTACTTAGAATATGCATTATATGACGATGGATATCACATTGTTATCAATTTCTTCTATTTAGGCGGGTACTTTGCATTCCATAACAGTTAGTCCCCAGTTGGCAGTATGTAGATGAGCCGTCAGACACAGGACTATTATTCCTCCACATTTGCATGCTGCTGCGAGCAGCGCTCGTGTGACAGTAACGCCGTATTGTGGAATTCGTCGAGTTAATATTGAACTAGTGTAATTTTGGAAATGAGCGCCTTTGGAACAAATTGGCTACATAGTTATAATCATAACTGATGACGCACTATGCAATAGCCCAATAGTCTTCATGCGTGGGCGGGGCATATTGCTCGCAGAATCCATGGCAGTTGCGGCAAAAAGGTTCTTGAGCGAAGACGCAGCGTGGAAAGGTCCCCAACAAGGTGGACCGACGACCTAGTTAGGATGAACTTTGTGGGAGGCTTTTGTCAAGCAGTGGACAAAGATTGGCTGACACGATGATATTGAGGACTACCATTGTAATAGCCCGGTTCTCTTTTTTTTTTTTTCAAATAAACGCAATAGTTCAAACAACTAATCGGTTGAAACACATAGAGGTATCATCTTTTTATGATTAGGAAAAGGCAGTAAATGTGCATAATTAGGTATGTATAAAATACAAGTCATACCTATTTTTAAACATCATACACATATCTTCTTATTTAGTCGGTCCCTCATTCCTGAGGATCGTGATCACAAGGTATCGTATTCTTGATCAGGTGTCTCCATCGGTCTCGATCCATTGTTGCTCTCACAGCTTGATGTAATTTCTTCATACAGTATACAATACACATATACATGCACTTAAAGGAGAATTTTGAAGGTAAAACTTCTAAATCTTCCAATATTCCAAGAATTTACTAACACCTACCTCTAGTATTGATTTCATATATTTCAAGTCTACTTGATATATCGAAAAACGTAATTAGTACTTTCGGCGTCTTGAAATATTAATTCGACGCAGGTGCTCAGTGGTATCAACACGACTTCGTGACCTACATATATCTTCTATCTATTTTAAACTAGGTTAAATTCCGCGCCTATGCTCAACTTACGTGCCATACATTTCAACCGACCCCAAACAGGAGGTTCGCCAGTTAACGTGTAAATTGAATTCGTGGTGTCGGATTTTTGTCATTTAGAGATTGATTATAATATATTTTTTATTTGAATACCGAACCACTCATATGGTTCCATTTATGAAACTTAACAGATAACTTGGAGATAAAATTTTTTTGACGTCTTACATATTCAAAATTACACTTAGGATTTATTTTAGTATTGAAGAAGTATGTATATCGCCAATTTATTATAAGTAAATGGAGTTTCTTTATATGACCCTTTTTTATTGTATTATAGGTAATTTAGAGTAAGGTTTTATTATAATTTAAAATTTCACCAATTTATCATAGATTCAGTTATAATCAATCATTACATTATATAAAAATCCAAAACGAAAAAAAAACTATGTAACGCATACGCATATCATACAAGATGTATCTAGAACGATTTTCTCATTTGTCAAATAGCCTACTCCATCTAGCCTACTTCATCTATGTTTACTAAAATATCTTCAACGTACAAACATGGACAAAATGTATTCTATAACAGTATAGAAGATAACAAAAGGTTACTTTATTCCCAAGACAGCATTCTCCAATGCGAAACCATCCAACCATACTAACCGAACTCAGTATTCTGAAAAACGTTCTTTGTCTAACTAAGCAAGCAGGTGACGATTTCAAAGCAGCAGGGTAGCCGGTGTGCGTAATTTACAAAGAGCGGGTTTAACTAGGCGGAAATCAGAGTTTTGTAGAGACAGAAACAGAAAAATGAAACGGCGACAAGCTTGCTACCGGATAGGGACCAAATTCGACGTTTGACATTTATTTATCCGAGATATTTCAACTCAATTTCTACTTTAATAATAGGCTTGCTGAGACGACTGCAGATCTTTTTTTTTGTACTGAAATAAATGCATTTTTATTTCATAAGACATCAAAGTATTAGTTCTGTAACAATACAGGATATTCAACCTTTGTCGTGAGGGCTTTTTTTGTATAGAGATAAATGAATATAGGCAAATGATAGGAATAAAACAAATGGCGTATTATTTTTTTAAAGTACAAGTGCCAGGGGAGATCAGAATGTCTAATTTAAACCCGAATACGGGAAACAAAATGGAGGCTTATGATTTTTAAATCATATCGATTTGAAACTGTCAATTTGTCAACGCAGGTCAAACAGCGCAAAAATAATTAATATATTTCCCATAAAATTACATGACCAGAATCAAGTGATTGCTAAATAACAGATATTGCAAAGTTCCGTCAAATTAGCCCTAGGTTCAGTCAGGGTTGAAAGTAGCTTCGTGTTTGTACTTTGTCGCAGTAAATGCAGCTGAGTAGTGGCGGCGGACGTGGCAGATTAGTGAAAGTGACACGGTACTTAAATGTCCGGCTTTGCAGCACGGTTCGTTGTAGCACGTAGCTTTTTATATTTTCTTGCTCATGCAAGGTCATTTTGTGCAAAACATATTTTGCTTAGTTTTAATTCGTGCATCTTGTGTTTTATTTTTACCATAAAAGAGGAAGTTCTCAAGTTTACGCGAATATTTTTGTATGTTTTGGCTCCAGATCTTAGTCATATAACTAATTAGTTATATACCTAAGTGTAAAGCACCGGAGATCTCCGTCAAATTAATATATTTTAATTAAAATCTTGAACAGTTTTAAAATTATTCCCTTTTTATCATGAAAACTCGATGACAATTCTCAATAAAATAAACGTAAGGGTAAAAAAATATTTTATTCAGTAGACCTGAATTCAAAAAGGACCCACCCATTTTAACAAAGACAGAGTTCGTCATCTTAAGCGCTGCACCCCTATCTCACGTTAATAACGGGGTATAACGGGTTATAACCGTTATGGCGCACGCCGTTATCACGCTAATAGCAGCGGAAGGGTTAATTCATTACGCGGCTGCAGGCTCGGTTTAATTGCTGTAATTTCTCAGTTCGAGAGGGTTAATGAAGTCACCTTTTACTTACTATTTTTAATAACTACAGAGATTCCTCGGTTTTGCGGTTTTGACGGATATTTTTGGTGTTAGGTTTTCGTTGTACGTAGCAATGAATTTTATGACGTGACGACACGGTGGCTTAGTGGTCATGCAGGTGTTTATTGAGCCGGTGGTCCGGGTTCAAATCCCGGCAAGGGTAAATATTTGTGTGATGGACTTGAATATTTGTGCGTATTATTATAGGGTTAGCTGGACATCCAAAGATTTTTATGTCGTTTGTGGCTAAGGGGTAAAAACCTTTCAAATAAAACAATGCAAAGAACGACACACAAACCATAAGGAAAAAATAGTCAGGTCACTTGAAGTTAGGGGGTCATTGTCAGATTTAGGTGCGCGTCTTTCCGGTGGACATTTGCGAAATTAAGGATTCCAGGGCCTAATTTTCTGATTTAATGCCTGTGAGAACAAAGAACGTTCCCTCTTCTATAATCCGAAGTAATAGCAACATAACCTAGATTCATACAAGCTCTTAACTTTTGACCACCGAAGGGACAAATTTTGTTTTTTGAACTGACAATGACCCAGCGAAGTGATAAACGCGCTAGACCAGTAATCCAGAGGTACCGGGTTCAATTCCCGGTCTCTTCCACCAAGTAACTCCTTTTTAACCGACTTCAAAAAAAGGAGGGGGTTCTTAGTTCGGTTCTATGTTTTTTTTTTAATGTTTTTTACCTCAGAACTCCGTCATTTATGAGTCGATTTGAAAAATTATTTTAAGGTTCATGAATAGACATCTCAAGATTGGTCCCATAAAATTTTGGTGAAGATCGGATGACGAGATCCATGAGGAATCGAAGGAATGCTTGAAATTTTATAGGCACTCATAATATTTTTTATATATTTTCTACAACTATTCAAGTATTTGCATATGGTAGTCATTTTTTTTTTTTTTTTTTTTTTTAGATTTATTGCGTGTATGGTAATTCAGGTTTACAATAAGCAGATGTTATTAAATAAAACAGTTTCACCG
This sequence comes from Apotomis capreana, assembly GCA_947623375.1. Taxonomy (NCBI): domain Eukaryota; kingdom Metazoa; phylum Arthropoda; class Insecta; order Lepidoptera; family Tortricidae; genus Apotomis; species Apotomis capreana. The sequence continues at coordinate 15,297,241 of OX392522.1, read as the reverse complement.
AACCCTACCTTTGCAGGTGTGCACGCTTAAAATTATACAGTATAAAACCATAATAATATTATATAATAAGATTACAAAATGATTAGTTAACTATTACAAAATTACCTTCATATATTGGAATAACATGTCAAATATAAAATACAATATCAATGTCAAGCTCCATATATTCTTTTAAGTTATAAAAGCATTTGTCCGCGATCCAGCACTTAACTACTTGCTTAAATCTATTGCCATTAATTTGTTTGAAACTGTCTGGTAATTTATTATAAATGTCGATACACATTACGTAACAGTTTTTCGAGGTAAGTTTTAGTCTGGTACGAGGCTTGTAAAGTTTATGTGCATATTGTTGCCGTACTGTTCTGGAGGACATAGCCTGAACATCTTCAAACAAATGTTTGTGTTTATGTACAAATAAACAAACCTCCAGAATGTATATACTGTATATAGTTAGAATGCGATGTTTAAGAAAGTATGGTCGGCACGATTCATCTCTTTTAAGTCCAAATATTGCTCTTATGCATCGCTTCTGAATTAAAAACAAATCTGTGATATCTGTGGAATTTCCCCATATCACAACACCATATCGCAATGCCGAATCAATGTATCCGTTATAAGCTGTAATAGCGGCTTGCAAGGACACGACCTGCCGGACCTTTCTTAGAGCATACACAAACTTGTTTATTTTGGAGCACAAGTCATTAATATGTGTCTTCCAATTACAATGACAATCTATTGTTATACCTAAAAATGTTGTGTGTGACACTTCTTCGATGGTATCATCACCATATTTAACAATTAATGACTGCGTTTTGCTTTGAGAGGAACATAACTGCATAAATTTAGTTTTAGTTATATTTACTTTTAGATTATTTGATGTCAGCCATTTTATGGTTTGAGCTAATGTCGTGTTTATGTTATCATTATAAGTAGACAAGTCTTGCCCTCCTACGATAATGGTAGTATCGTCTGCAAACAAAACACAATCATCAGAAAGCACACTTGGGAGGTCATTTATGTAAACTAAAAACAGCAGAGGTCCAAGAATACTTCCCTGCGGTACACCATAAGTGTTTTCAATGAAAGATGACTTGCATGTCACAATAGTTTTTGTTTGCGAACAGTATTTTAATGTTTCTACACATTGTGTTCTGTTTGATAGATAAGTCTTAATCCAATCATATGCTGGGCCACGTATACCATATTTATTTAATTTTAAAAGAAGCCTTTTGTGACAGACAAAGTCAAAGGCTTTGCTCATGTTCATAAAAAGTATAGTGACAGGTATCCTATCGTCTATATATTCCATTATGCGCTTTATCAGTTTGAAAGCTGCAAGGGAAGTGCTCCTGCATCTCCTGAAGCCATGTTGTGCGTCAGTTATAATATCATGCGATTCGAAAAAGCTTATCAGTCTGTTATACATAACTTTCTCAAATATTTTCGAAAATATAGGGATTAAAGTGATTGGTCTATAATTTTCTGGTAAACATTTTGCACCTTTTTTATATACAGGCTTAACTACAGACAACTTTAAAACATTAGGAAAGACTCCTTGATTTAACGATAAGTTTATTAAATATATTAAAGAAATTGCAATAAGTGAAATGTTGTTTTTAATAATGTCAGTTCGTATAGAGTCGTATCCTACTGCTTTAGAATTGCTAAGTGATTTTACAATTTTTATAAGTTCATCAAAGCTAACAGGATTTAAAAATATTGTGGATTCTATACCTTCAATTTGTATAAAATCTGATGATCCGCTTTGGGAACTACAGTTATCTTTAATAACATTGACAAAATAGCTATTAAATATTTCGGCTATATTTTGTGGATCCGTGATTTCTGTACCATCAAATAAAAGTTTATCTACAAAACGAGAAGTCACGTCAGATGCAGTGTATTTTTTTACGACTTGCCAGACAGCTTTACACTTATTATCAGCATTATTGATGTAATTATCATTTTGGTGTTTTTGACATGATATTATACATTTCTTAAGACGCCGTGCGTAGTTTTTATATTGCTTATTGTAGTTTTTAGAATGTCGACTCAACAAATACAGTCGTCTTTTTGTGTGACAGGATTTTTTAATACCTCTTGTTAGCCAATTACAGGTTTGTTTTTTCATTGACATTTTAACCTTTACTACCGGGAAACATAAATCATAAAAAAGCACAAATAGATCATAAAAGGCAATAAAAGCCTGCTCTGCGTCAGTTTCTTGAAATACTTCTTCAAATGATAAAGAAGACAGGCATTCCGTAAACTTATTTTGATTTTCTTGACTATAGTCCCGTTTATATTCATACCACCATTTGACCGGTGGGCGGTGACGCTTCTGAATCGGAACTATGAATGATTGGGCAGTATGGTCAGATAATCCTAAATCATGAATAGTCACTTTCCCATCCTCGATGTTGCTCGCGATGTGATCGATGCACGTCTCCGATGTTGATGTGAGTCTTGTCGGCTCTCTTACTACCAGCTTGAGATTATACGATTCTAATATTCGAATGAGTTCAGTTGTTATTTTTGAGGTGCGTAGCAAGTCGATGTTCAGATCTCCACATATGACATATTTCTTCCTTTTATGCTGGCATAAAATATTTAAAAGCTCTTTAAGTTTTTGGAAAAAAAAAATAGCGTTTTTAGATTTTGGAGTTCTATTTGTATAGATGCATATAATGACAATGTTATACTTTACTATATTTGTTGCACAGCATTCAAAAACAAACGTTTGTGATATAGTTTCAGTTTTTGTTATGGTTGAACATTCAATATCTTTTCTCAATAATATTGCAACCCCTCCTCTTTTTGAATACTTTCGAGAAAAGCAAGCCGCGACCGCGGAAGTCCTCTAGTCGCAAATTACATTCTGTTCCTTGGAGCAAATTTGTTTCGCACAGGCAAATTGCATCTATTTCAGTACCATTTTGTTTTAAATCTGTTAATGCGTATAATAGATCATCTTGTTTATTTAATACTCCTGAAATATTTTGGTGCAGAATACCAAAACTATTACACGGATTTGCGACGAAAAAACGTCTGTGTTTTTATTACTGGAATCTGTTGCTCATTTTTTTTCGACGTCGGTCCTTTTTGGATCCTCATCATCTTCCAATGCTGAGCTGATGATGGAAGGTACAACTTCTAAGTTAGGAGTTAGGAGATTATTCAAACGAGATGCATGCCTTCAAGACCTCCCTGATCACCCCGCCATAAGTATTTTATATGAATCACTAAAAAGCAAAAAAAAAAAAAATTATTTGGGTTATTTTTGGCTTTTTAGTTTTACTGAAGTCGGTTCTATTTTTTGTAAAAAAAAAAACAATTTTTCTTTAAGCTTTGATCTTTGTATCAATGGTTTATGTGGCATTTTTTACCTGGTTACAGTAAAGAAAAAAGACTTTCTAGTAATCAATATGAATGCTAGCTATAGGTACCTAAGCTTTTACCAAAATCTCATCAGCCTAGATTGCAAATCCAACAGCGAATTAATTAAAACCAGCAACTGTCGCGAAAACACTTGTAAAACATCTAAGACGGGAAGGAATCCAATCAATCCCGGAAAAAATCGAACCCTTCGAGACGTAGACAGTAATAAGTATCAAATTGCTCAAAAAGGGACGGATGAGGCAGCTTCATTAGAGGCCCTTCGGTCCACGGCGGCTGCCATACAATTTGTAGAAGGGGATAAAGTGTAAATTTATAATAATGAAATTGATTGTTATACGTATCATTTACCAAAAAAATACTTACTGTTGAGTTTCTTTTAGCTTTCTTCTCAACAGCGGTGTCCTCTTGGGAAATAATCTGACTTGTAAAAGTGGCCTTGTGGCCTGCTTATTATTTCATTTCATGTACATAAAACTTTGGTTGAAAGATGACCAGCTTCAATCAATCACAAGCAATAAGTGATACTTGAGATCTTATTTGATTATATGTTCTTTGTCCGATTTATTGTAAGCAGATTCTCAAATGTCATCTCAAGACCATCCAAATTTCCAAGGACCTATTTCAAAGTAATATTGGTTAAAATACGTTTCAAATATTACTGTTTATCTTCGGATTACATTGACAGGCTGTTTAATGCATTAAATACCTCAATAGCGCCCGTTTTATCTCCTATCTCATCCACTCGGATCTGTAGATCCAAACAAGACAAGCAATTAATCACCATTTGTATGGGTCAGCAGTTCTGAAGGGTCCTGTCCGCACCTGCACTCCTGATTGATATCTCAATGGCTGTGGGGAGGAGGGAGGAGAGAGGAGGAGGGGAGATCTAGGGTGATCTGGGATCAAAGTTAGCTTGTACAAGTCAGTCAAAGTTGAAATTCGTAATAAAGAAGATGGGATTTGAAAAATACATTCATTTCAATTCCAAAGTATATTAAATGGTTAGTATTGATTTCTCAATTGTTTTTGAGAAGAAAAATAAAGGTAAGGGGAAGAACTGGCTGTGTCACAGTACTATTTTACGGTGCAATTTTTTTATACTGCGACGGTGACAAACGAGCATGCGGGCCGCCTGATGTTAAGCATTTACCGCGGGCTATGGACGTGCGATGCCAGGAGCAACGCACGCGCGTTGCCGACCCCTAAGAACCTATTTACTCCGGGCAAAACCTCGGCAGCGAGCTCATTCCACATGCGGAGCGTTCACGGTAGGAATTTCCTCTGGAACCGGACAGTTCTCGACCATTTAGGCTCCAGTTGCTGATGGCGAGCAGTAATTAAGGTTGTGATCACCCTATGGATGTATGGCATACGTAAAGAAAATCAGGACTCGGCGAGTTTTATCCATTTAGATAGTCATATTATAAAAATTGGATAATTTTGTAACCGTAAACCTTAACTGAGCCCATAGGCTATTTATAATTATAAGCCAAAAAGCGTGGTCCTTTAGTACCTATAATGTATGCGATTTCAACGCGCAAAGCCGCAGCCAAAAGCTAGGAGATTAACATCATCTGTGAAAAATTCACTTATGTCAAAGGATTAACGTATTTTACCTCCGAGGAAAAGATGGCTGAGATATGCGTCATACTCGTGAACGGGTGCCGTTTGTGGGGTCCGGTCTGTTCATGCTAGCAAGGGCCAAATTAAATATGTAGCAACCGCATACTAGTGTTAAATTAAGCAAACGCGAGAAACTTCACCTGTACTCGATTGAAGTTATTCAATGTTGATTTTATCTTTTTGAACTCTTAGAGACTGTATACATCTCTAAGAAACAGCTTAGTGTAGTATGACACTCAGAGACTTTATACATCTCTGAGGAAATTAAATCATTTTAAAATATTTTATTGCATGTTATGACGCCTAGAGACCATATACATCTCTAAGAATTTTAGGTTTAATAATTATTTTCTAAATTATTCACGTTGACGCCTAGAGACCTTATACATCTCTATGGAATTAAATTAATTAAGTAATTATATTTTATTGCATGTTGTGACACCCAGAGACTTTATACATCTCTGGGTATATTTAATATTTTAAATTTATTAAATTTTTATTTTAATGTTCCTACTTAACATTGATTTGGAGTATCTATACATCTCCTTTACGTGTACCCAGTGTAATTAGTTATAACACAACTGTATCATGTAATTGTTTTAAGTATTATTTACGAAAAAATGACTTACTGTTGAGTTTCTTTCGGCTTTCTTCTCAACAGCGGTCTCCTCTTGCGAAATGCCGGTAGATTCACAATCTGACTTGTAAAAGTGCCCCTGTGGCCTACTTACTGAATAAATTATTTCATTTCATTTCATTTCATATGGGATGGATAAAATATCACAATAGTTACGGGAGGGTTTAAGGGGAGAGATTTAGTGTGATTTGGGATCAAAGTTAGTAAACTTTACAAAGTCAATCAAAATATTCATATTACAGACAGAATTTCTAAAATCCTTATAACATTATTATATAAATCGTATGTGTGTTTTTTGATATAGAAAGGTAAACAAAAGAGAGAAGAGGCAAGGGAGGTCTAAGGGTAATCTGATATCTCGGTTAACACGTGTAAGTAATTTCTAGTCGATATACTATTCTATATGTATTTCTCCTTCACTAAATACATAGTATAAAACAAAGTCGCTTCCTGCTGTCTGTCTGTCTCTATGTATGCTTAGATCTTTAAAACCACGCAACGGATTTTGATGCGGGTTTCGATAGAGTGATTCAAGAGGAAAGGTTTATAATTATGTATAATATATGCATAGATAATTTATCAACATTACACCCGTGCGAAGCCGGGGCGGATCGCTAGTGTATGATATCATAATAATTTAACGTATTAGGATTAGGACTAAAACCTGCTGGGAAATGGATAAAAACTGTTGGGTGGTTAGGTTAAAATCTGTATTTAAATCTTTAATATTGTTTGATGAAGACGATGTGTTTTCGTCACATATCACGTATGGCTTAGATGTTTACAATGAAGCGATAAAAATGGAAAAAATTAACGGTTCAGCCAGGGTTCGAACCCGCGTCTCCAACGGCTTTCCGGGCCAACACGGGCGTACCACTGAACCTGATGCGAGAACCATTTAATTTTTCAACCAGTTGCTTCTGCATGCCTTAGGGTGGCATCGTAGCACCATCGTGCGTATGGCTTAGATGTTACGGCGGCGTGGAGTCCATACAAACCGATTCCCACCAGCATTCTTGTTGTGGTGTATGCAGTCTCTTTAGAGTGCTACATGTATGTGTTGAGATTAGACAACGTCATCTGACTGACGGCACTCTAAAGAGGCTGCATACACCACACTTGTGGCTACTGAAAAAAGTAAGTAAAATCTACAGTAGCCATAAGAAATTGTTACTAACAAATATATGGATTCAAGTCCGAAATAAAGAGTTTGAATTAGAATTTGAATTTGAAAAATCTAGCCCGGTTTGCCCTGAGTTTTTGTTCGACGCCATGCGTCTACGGAATAAACTCCACTCCAGTATTATTTTAACATTGAAAATAATTATGTTTTCATCTCGATTATTCATGCCCTGATTTATGAAATTGCGACATTTGCTGTAGTTTAGCAGATATGAAAGGTACGCGGATAGGTAATATTATGTCGAAATGAGCGTTTTCAAGAGGGCTTCACAGTGTACTTAAAATTCCTAAAATCGGTCGGGAACTTATTGAGATTTTCTTAAATATGACCATAATTCAAAAATTAAGCTCGCTATTAAAGAAACGGAATAAATTAGATCTCGGGATTGAATTAAGCTACAGTTCAAGCCATCTTTGGATGCGGGCGGACGAAAATTGTAGGCGGTAGGTAAATCAGACATGATGAAATTAGAGAAAATTGTTTTCTGACCCCGCGTGTAAGAGACCCACGCGCGACGTCAGAAAACAAATTTGTGTAATTATATCATAACTGATTTATTTTTAATTTACGTTTTCAATGGCTTTAATAGCTGTCCGTAGTGTGAGATCTGTAGATTTTTTGCCAATTTCTCTAAACAGAAAGTAATCGCTATGAAATAGGACTAAAACCTAAAAATAACTCAGTCTAGTAACTAAACTCAACTAATATCTTCAGAATCCATAAAGCTCACATAAAACTTTCAAACTAATAATAATTCACTTCCAATTCCCAAACAACTAACTTGACTATTGGTTCAGGTACGGGTACCAGTTCAACTTGTATTATTTCAATTTCGGAGCACCCCGCGGCGCCCGGGCCTGTTCGGATCGAGTTTATCTTGAGTTCAGATGGCATCCGTTACTCGAGTCATTTGAATACGAAGTCAGATCCTACCTGGTATAGTCCGTGATCTCTCAGATTGCGATTCAACTGAGAAAACGGAAAAGTTCTTATCTGGATCGTGTAAGAGCGAGTGAGACAGGTATAAAACTCGAATCGCATTCTGTCGGCTCACGCACTGTACAGTCGCCTTCTGATATATCGCAGCATATAAGGCGTTCATAAATATCTGAACACGACTCTTATTGACTGGGCGTCTGGGTCTTATTGAACGCCCAGTCAATAAGAGTCGTGTTCAGATATTTATGAACGCCTTCTTACTCGTATGTACCTAATTAAAACTTATTGAACCGGGTCTATCGCGATATTTTGATTTACCTTCATTGCCTGACGTTTCAACACGGTTTCACGTGCCGTGGTCTCAGGCGTACGTAAATCAAAATGAGTAAGTAATATAAGATATAAGAATTTATACTATAATATTCATATTATATACGCTCATATTGTATAAGCTTGTTATGTATACCGTTCAAGGTGTATAACGAACGTTAGATATAACATCAAAATATCTATTTTTGTTAAGTATAACGTTATTTAAGTATAATATCATTGTATATAACGATCATAACGTATAACGTTCATAATATCTCATCCATATTCCATTTTGTCGCAGTTCTTCCAAACGCTATACTCGTATATATTTGCCAGAATTTCATCTGCCATTATCAATTGTGTACATACTTATGCATTCGCTGTTAAATATTAATATACCTCCATGCAAGCAAGCATTTTGACGCTCCGCTCGCTTCGCTCGCTCCGCTATCCATGGTCATAAAACAAACCTAACCTAACCTACAGTTTTCAGTTTTTGACTCATGTTCCATTTTAGGGAATAAGGGTAGCAGTTATAACCTATTTAGTATATCATACGCTATTATATTTTCTAATCATTATACGAAAAGAAAGTATATACTATGATCGATATACGTTATGTATGTTATATCAACTGAATTTAGAGTATTTGAGTGTTATATAAAAAATCATTCTACAATATGAGTATTATGCTAATTGACCGTTATTCCTAATAAAAATATTGATTTTGATGTTATAGCAAAAGTTTATTATATCTTGTGAACGTTATTAATATGAAATTATATATTATGTAGTTATATCTCATGGGACGCACCCAATCAAAATATCGCGATAGACCCGGTTCAATAAGTTTTAATTATGTGTTCAAACCGCGAGAGTATAAAGTGTCACACTTACGAGTATGTAGAAAAATAAACACTTAAATACAAAGAAAACATCAATGAGCTAGGAACAAAAAATCGAGTTCATCACAATCATATTGTTCCTTGTCGGGATTTTAACCCAGGGCTGTCGGCTCAGTAGGCAGCTACAACTACTGCATCGTTGGAAAAGTAATAAATGCTTTTTAGAACACAAGGGACTTATTCTGGTCAGTTGCCAACTTGTCATGTCATAGGGGGCAAACGAGCAAACGGATCGCCTGATGGAAAGCGATTACCGTCGCCCATAGACACCTGCAACACCAAAGGAGTCACAAGTGCTTTCCCGGCCTTTCAGGTGGGAGTACGCTCTTTTCTTGAAGGTTTGAAGGTCGTATTAGTCCGGAATTATCACAAGCGACAATTGGTTAAAATCCACCCAGCAATGAGTCTTAGAAATAGCCTTGGAACACAAAATAAAATACTAAGGATCTTTTACCAAATCTTACTTTTTATATCCGTAACTACGTTAAGACGGATTGACTACTACACTGTACTACACTGTTACACAATAAAATTGTGTGTGGGGCGTAGGAATGCGGTCGACGAACGCGTTTGTACCTCTACGAGTGGCTATAAATGCACGCTGATTTTGCCTGAACGAGGTGAAAGGTGAAGCGCTTTGTGCATGTGCATAAGATATTTAGCGCGTAGTGAGCTCCTGAGACTGACGAAATGAAAACGCTCTTCGCTTATGCCTTATACTCCATCCACCAATCACAGTGGATTACTGTCGGACTGCGCCCTAATCGACCCTGTCCTTGACATAGTTGGTAAAGACAGGTTCTCCAGCACTTATCCTGGTCAGTTGCCAACCGTAGGCTTTTAAAAACTTTGCTTTATTTGTATCGAGCTCTAAAGTAAACCCAATTCGGTTAGTGAGTTATAGACGCCTTTGGGTTTGGGCTCAAAGCCTAAATGTGACATTTTGACACTATCACAAACCTTGCCACTATATTTCTGCATTAGGGATATGCCTACCCATTCGATCGCTACTGTAAACATATTTTCTGTCTCATTGATTATTATTTTTTATAGACGTAGAATCCGACATGGCGACTTAAATAGATAAACTACAAATGACAGGAGCAAGCAATATGCCTAATTTTAAAAAGTATCTTTTAAGATGTCACGCATATTTATATCACGCAAAAAAATCGCAAGGTCTGTAATAAAAACCATATGTTTTTGAAGTCGATCTTAAAATAACTTATCGTATCTATACAAGTAAATATATGTATACTCAAATCAATAGAAAAATCCATGACCCAGGAACAATTTATTGAAGTTCATTATACAAATGTTTGCCCTTGCCGGGATTCAAACCCAGGACCGCCGGCTCGGTAGGCAGCTGCATTACCACTGCGCCAACCGAACCGTTGAAACATGTTTGTACATTTTTTACTTTTTGAGTAAGTAAAAGCCGTTCATGACAATTCCTCGTCAGTGTAAACCGCATAATACAATAAATAAGTAAAAAATAAAATAATAATTGCATTGTATTATATCTCTCACTTGTAACTCCAAGAATCCGCACCCGCTACCGCTTATGCCTTACACTCTTTCCTCCCAGTCTATCCACTAATCGATCCAACATTAATATTCTCCGCGCACAACTCTATGACAATTCAATAGAGCTTCATGTTTTTATCGACTCCGCCGGAATCGAGTTATCTACTGGATTCGCGATTCAGCAATATAATAAACTTGTTACAGTGCCATCATAGGTCTCCTCTGGGACATGCCATTGAACCTGGATTTTCATTCGACGTACCATTATGACATCCCCAATTTTTAATAATATTGGCTTTGTCACGGACAAATAATGTACAAAATATCTACTTTGGTTAGCAGCATAAAATTAATTTTAAAGGTAAATAAAGAGAATATATTATTGCGCCGTTTTGTGGCTGATTCATTGCTCAAGCTATCTTACATAAACCAACATAGTCACGAACATAGAACCATTTTGAAAATTGTATTCGAGCCATAAACATGGCGTTATATAAAAACTATGACAAATGTTCGGCTGTAGACGGAGTGGCAGATTCGCGAAGATAAACGTCGCCGCCCACAGACGTGATGACGTATAGCTTCTAATTTACGTCCCTTTAACTATTGTCCGTGATAGTGTTAATCGAATGAAGACCCTTCAGGCCAGTAGGTGTCATGTGCGTACAAAATATTTATAATATATTCTGCTTTAAAGCCACGAATGCTACAAATACCGGAATCTCATGCGTAATCGGGTGGATGCTCAATGGTGCACGGTTAATTCGTCCCTCATACCTGAATACCTATCTCGAATTCTAAACATGACGCCTTACGACGTGGATCGCGGGTTGGCACTATTGGCAGGTTGTAACGGGACAAATACAAATACTCTTTATTGCACACCTCAAACATCGAGGAATACCTACAGTGTAGGTCACGTTGTGTACCTCATGTTGTGTTGTGTAGGTCCTACACAACACAACATGAGGTACATTAAAATAACAGGCAGAGGTAAACAATAGGCGGTCTTAGCACTAAATAACAACGGTGACCCTCATCATGTTTTCGTTTTACTAAAGTTGAAAATTGTTGATCAACTATTAAAATTTAAATCACATCCAAAATGTATTTACAGATTTTTTACTTTCCCCTTTTTAACGTCCCGTGGTAGGGCAAAGAACATAATATGATCTTTTTTGTATATATAATTATAAATAATAAAATAATAAATAATAAATATCGGACAACCTCACACAAATCGATCTAGTCCCAAATTAAGGTCAAGAAGGCTTGTGTTATGGGTACTAGACGACGATATACGTACTTATATACATAAATATATACTTAAACACATAGAACGACCATGACCCAAGCACAAATATTCGAGTTCATCACACAAATATTTGCCTCAATGTCAGATGAGACCATGCTCAGCCAAATAAAGTAATATTATATAATATTATATCAGATGAACACAATGCCGAACAATGTCTCTTTGATAAATAATCTTTATGGCACAATAAATGAACTAATTTCGTGGAAATTCGGTAATACCAGCCGAGAGTCGTAAGAAAGATAAATCGTATTCCAAGAATCTTAAATATAGTTGAAAATCTGATTAATGCTCTTAAAACTAACAACACAGCTACAAGTAAAAGAAGTTTTAATATAGCGGTTTATAAATGTAATGTTATACAGACTTTACAAGCGTCTACCTACTTAAGACTTAAGTTCTTAAGTATTCTAAAGTGAAGACGTCCAAAGATTCAAAGATTCAAAGATTCAAAGATTTTATTTGCCAGAATACAGTGTTTTAGATGTTACAAAACTTTCGTGTCATGTATTCAGCCTATATGTAGGCATGCAAATTTTAGAGTACAATTTAAAAAAATTAAAAATAAACATTGAATTATAATAACCTAAAAATAAACATTTCCAATAAATAATAATAAAATCAAAATATAATGTCAATAATAATTACCTGGTTCTACATGTCTCGAGAAAATATTTTACGCTATAAAAACAATTGTCAATAAGCCAGCTACTTAGTCTATCCTTAAAAATATTTCCATGAAGGGTTACAATTTCGTCAGGGATGCGATTATATATGTCAATGCACATGTTATATATATTTTTTTGGTACATTGCTTTACAGCATTGTGGTTTTAATAGCAGGTGCCTCCCTTTCAATCTTGTCTGCCTTTGTAAAGTTTCTCCACGCTTTTGGAAGTAATGTAAGTGGGAGTTTACAAAAACGCATACTTCCCTGATGTATAAGCAGGGCAAAGGCAGAACGTGTAGCTTTTTGAATAGGGGGACACAGCTTTCGTCAAACCATGCGTTACAAATTACTCTCACACACTTTTTCTGAATTTTAAATACTCTGTCTACATCCACAGAATTTCCCCACAAGATCAATCCATACAGGAGCACAGATGACACATAGCCATGATAGGCTGTGAGAGCTGCTTCCGCTGAGACAGTATCTCGCAACCGTCTCAGTGCAAAAACGAAACGATTTAGTTTAGCACATACCTGTTCCATTGTCTATCGTTGCTTAAGTTATGGCTCAAGTGTTTATTATTCTCGCTGGTTTGTAGCGTTGGAAGACCCCTAGGTCTTAATGCTGACTAGAATACTTTGCGATGAAAATAAGTGGCTTAAAACGTTAACCTTCATAAAGGAGGAGCTCTGGTCGAAGGGAGTCGTTTGCCGGCGATTCGAAGGCCGGTTAGTAGGCAAGAAGCGCCCACTGTCACTGAATTTTATTAATGTGTTTATGTGTTATTTGTTCTGTTTATTGTACTAATATCATAATATATTATGTCAGATTGTAAGGTATATAATATGTACTTAAGCCGTTCATGCCTGAAATAAATGAAGCAACTACCTGATTAATCGCGTCAATAAACTACCCGAACCCCGATTGTCTTAAGTCTAAATTCATATTTCTAACTGCTCGGCCTGGGTGCGAGCTGCGTTCATCCCGCATTCTCAACCTTACTCTTCGTCTCACCACACTGGTTTTATATCCAATTCCTTCACGATTCAAGCAATTCGTTATTGGAACGATCTTATTCTCTCCATTAGGCAAGCTCAGAGCAAGTTCTCGAAGCACATGGTGTGCGTAAATTCATTAATTTCAAAATTGATTAACACAAATTATAACGGGTCTGTTTCGATATTCCTTATTTACCTTCATAATCTAACGTGCCATACAAAACGGCGTGTGCAACCCCGCCGAGTTTCAATCATAGGATACGTCTTCCGGTGACAATAATAAGGAAACAAATGGGTGCCTGTGCTATCATCCTCAACATCTGCGACACAAAACAACATCGGCGCAGAGGTTCGAAGATTATATCCACCAGGTTACGTATTTAAAATGTTTCATTGAACTTTGATCTATGTATCAATAGTTTAAGTCATATATAGTCAAACCCAAGCCGACAGTTCTACCGCACTTTCTTTGCCATGCCACGCGTCGCGTAATCACGTTAGTCGCGCAATCCTAAACCAACAGCGCACGGAACTACACTAAATGATTTATCCGAGTTTGGATAAATACCCCGAGCGGGGGTTTGGGAGTCGGTCAGGTGTTGATAAGTCGTAGCAGATGAAGCTTGAAACTGACTTTAGTCGTACGTTAAAAGCAAACAGACTGAACAATGTAGGTATTATTTGTATTAACTATAAACGGTAATCCATCACTTTATCGAAAAACGTTTCATCGATTATAGTTTCCCATAACACTATTCGCAGAATTTTGTTACAACTTAGGAATCATTCATCGAACTTCGTTACATCGCTTGTACATTTGCTCGAATTACCTTTCATACAAGAATCAATTCATCGAATTTCACTTCATTATTTCATTTGTTCATCGACGTAGTCGTTCATCGAAACGTGTTTTTTTTTTTTAATGATTCGTCCTTCCGGACAGGCTAAGACCATAGGCCATACTGGCAACCCGACTTGGCTAGATGCGACCTGGTTGGGTTAGGTTTAGGTTATTTTTTTTTTATGACCTGAATCCCGACTTGGCTAGATCCGACCTGGTTGGGTTAGGTTTAGGTTATTTTTTTTTTATGACCTGAAACCCGACTTGGCTAGATCCGACCTGGTTGGGTTAGGTTTAGGTAATTTTTTTTTATGACCTGAAACCCGACTTGGCTAGATCCGACCTGGTTGGGTTAGGTTTAGGTTATTTTTTTGTATAAATGGGACGTGCCATCTGTGAATCATGTTTCGATGAAAGGTAAATTCGATGAATAGTTAAGCTACGATTTGAGACAAATTCGAAACAATTTACGTTGAATAGTTGATCGATGATTCGAAAAGCAATGAATTGATGATTATGTGATTCGAAAAAAAATGAAAAGACATTCGTGGAATAGTTTTCGATGAAATGAAAATCGATGTAAGAAATTTCGATAAAATGATAGACACCCCTATAAACACTATATCTACCTACACGGAAGAATTTCCCTTAAAGCAATAAGATGTCTCGTTTAGTTTATATATGAGTGTACGAATTTTTCTTTTGATTAGCATCAATTTTAGTTTTATTAGTTTACTAGCTGCGTCGCGCGGTGTTACCCACTCATCCTACGGGAACAAATACAAATACAAATACTCTTTATTGCACACCTCCAACATCAAGGAATATACAACACAACATGAGATACATTCATATAACAGGCAGAGGTAAACAACAGGCGGTCTTATCGCTAAATAGCGATCTCTTCCAGACAACCTTTAGGTAGCGGAGTAGTTGAAAAATAAATGTTTGAAATTAGTAGGTGGTGCATAATAATTAAAGGACTAAATGAACGACTACCATAAAAGACAAAGGTAATAAACATACATTAATAAAAATATACAGATATACTTACATAAATACTTAGACATAATAAATAAATATATTGTAAAGTAATAAATAAAACAAAAACAGTATGAGCCACAAAGTTAAAGGAGAGATTATTATTGCAGTGTACTAAGGGAGAGACAAGTAGTGTTTTTTGACGAGGGTTTTAAATGTTGCAAGAGATTGGGCACGCCTTATATCCAGAGGAAGCGAATTCCACAGTAAAGTAGCCCGGAAAGTGAAAGAACCATTATAAAATTTAGAAGATGAAGGGGGAACAGTAAGAACTAAGTTTTGTGCAGAGCGAACAGAACGCAAATAACTGAAGCGCTCCTTGAGGTAGCGGGGAGTTGTGGGGTTAAATAGTACATTATAAAGAAGAGACAGAATATGGGAGTGACGATGAGAACGGATTGAGAGCCACTTGAGCTGAGACCGGAAGTCGGATACATGGTCATACTTGCGTAACCCAAATATGAACCGAATGCAGATGTTTTGGATACGCTCAAGCTTATTAAGCTGCTCCTCCGTGAGGTCAAGGTAAGCTATGTCAGCATAGTCCAATATAGGAAGAAGTAGTGTTTGAGAGAGCGCAATTTTGGTGGCAATAGGCAGAAAATTACTGAGCCTTCTAAGAGAACCGACTGCCGCAAACATCTTTCTGCTTACTTCATTAACCTGTGGCACCCAAGATAAAGTGCGATCAAAAATGACACCGAGGTTTTTTACGCAGTGCGAAAAGGGTATATGAACTCCGTCAAAGAAAACAGGTTGGACATTATCAAAGTCAACCCTGGAGATCAGCTTCGAACTGCCAATTACGATAGCTTGAGTTTTAGCAGGATTGACTTTGAGACCAAACCTATGACTCCAATTTAAAATGCGCTCCAAATCACCGTCCCAAATCAAAACCTAGTAAGAGCATTTAGCGAAATTTTACAGGAGAGGCAAATAAAGACTTTGTTGAAAAAAAATAACCACAGAGACCTTTTGCACACAAGACTTGTAACCATTTAGAGAAGTATACCTTGCTTTACAAGACGAATTAGTCAAACTAAATTTATGTGTAATTTTACAAGTTTTATGTGCCTTACTAACGACTGACTATAAAAACTAGACAGAAATGTTATGTCAATTCCCATATAAAAAGCTAGCAAGTGGTCTTACTAAGTTTATGAATTGATTCTTTTCGTGGGTTAATTTTAGATCCCCAACATAAAACTTAGCAGTAGCATAATTAGGAAATTGGATTAGGATTTTTATTTGTTTTAACGGAAAATTTGTAGTATTGCAATCTAGTAGGTATATCTACATTAATCAGGAATTACGGAATACCACCTTTTCACTTCGCTGCGTAAACTTTTCTTTCACCCACTTAAGGGGTGATTTCCGGGATAAAAAGTATTATTTATTATAACTGTGTGCTTAATTTCACGCAAATCTATTTAGGCGTTTTAGCGGATTCAGTAACAAACATTCGAACGTTCATGTATAATATTTGTAAAATTAGTGGGGTCATAATTAAACAACTGCAATATATTTCAAAAAGAGTTTAATTATTAATCAAGAATCAATCGCATACGTCAGGCATTAATTTGCCCCCAGTTTGAAGATCAATTGATTGGTCGTTAATTGGCAGTTGATACCAAAAATCACGCATCGATGCTGGCATTAGAGGTACTAATTTAGCAACAATTATCTCCTTTTTTTGTGCTGGAATACCTCGAGAACCTGATATTTCTTTGGGAAGCTCTGTTACTTTATGGGTTTTAGGCAGGAAATCTAACTCTGCAAATGGCTCGTTAAAAGATGTCTTGTAAAGAAGATTTTTTAAGCCAGAAACGAATTTCACTCTAACAACTTAATCAAAAAATGTTATTATTCTATTAATGAGTATTTCAATGACTATGATGTTTAGATTAATTTAGTTAGCTATAAACATGTATATAGCAACTACCTATTTTGTATGTCCTAACCTAGGGTTGAACATAGCTGAACACATAAACGAAACTTGTTACCTATTATTACCTATTGTTCACAAATAAATAACTTTGACTTTGACTTAACTTGGTTAAGCAAGAAAGACTTCATTAAATCTTCATCATCATTCTTTCTTGGTGCTCTTTTCTTCCTGGGCCATTTTTTGACATTAGTGGATTCAATTACGCGTATATTTTACCTTGAACTGTTTACCACATCCTTAAAATCTTCATAGTCCAAGACATCTCCTTGCTTTCTCTATATTTCCGTGAACCGAATCCGCAGTCATATGAGTATGCCCTTTTGTTAAGTAACTCAAAGTTACTGTCTCCACCGTTTTTTCTGTATTGACAATTGTAGCCAAGGCCGTATACAGTATCCAGTTTTTATTTTGGGCCGTACAATTGTCAGCCCAGCCAGCTATTTTTTGGGGTAGAAATGCATCAATCATAGAACATTCTATTTCAAATTGCTTACGACATATTGTTATGTACCTACTTTAGAACAGGGTCGCAAAAATAATGTTAGTAAAAAGCATTTTTAAAGTATTCGTACCGCCATCCAAGCTCCATTAAAACTTAAAAAATAAAACAGAAACACTCAGCACCAAAAACCCATTTGCGATCGATTTTTAGGCAACACGATACACACAAGCAAAAAAAAAGATCATAATTACCTTCTAAGAGCAGCTGCTAAAATTCGTTTCGATCGACTTTTATACATTATGTATGCGTCCGCGCAGCAACGCAAAGTACAACCAACTACAAACTTCAAGTTGAAACTCGATCCCGATCCCGAATCGCAAATGCGTGCGCGCGCGGCGACCGTTAACGCCAACTTCACTCATTACCTACTGACTTGCTAGGTTTTATTTATTGTAATATTTGAACATTTTGAACTCCTTGTTCTACATTTCGGCAATTTTTTAAATTAAAAACCTAGTATGGGACAATTTCGGATTTAAAAACCTAGCAAGTTCCGTTTACAAATTAAAAAATCTAGTAAATGCCACATTTAATAGGTTTACGGACTTGGAAATGTTACTTACTAGTATTTTGAATTTGATATTTGCAAGTAAGATATGCACTTGCTAGGTTTGATAGGTCTCATAACTTTGATTCTAATTGTGATAGCAATACAGGTGTTTTTGCATTCGACGCAGCTCAAAATTTGAGGCAGGTTTATTAGAAAAACGTATTTTACCAAAAAATGTCCCTTGCTAGGTTTCGATTTGGGACAGCCGCATTTACGTCGCTAATAACAGACGCGAGGTCACCGAGAGCACCCTGCGAATAAATTTGAAGATCATCGGCATAAAGGTGATAATGTGAAGATAGATCATAATCTATCTTCACATTATCACCTTTACACATATGTAATGGAATCTATAAGGATAGAGAATAACAAAGGCGACAGCACTCCACCCTGAGGAACCCCAGCCAGCGTGCTGCACTGGGAACATTACTTTTTTCGGGATAAAAAGTAGCCTGTGTGTTAATCCAGGGTGTCAGCTACCTTCCTACCAAAATTTATCAAAATTGGCCCAGCCGTTTGGGTGTGAAGTAACAAACATACATATTCACTCAAAAACTTTCGCGTTTATAATATTAGTTTGATTACAGTCTCTATAGCTAGGCATAAGTTTTGAGAGTGTGTGATGTGTTCATTTTGAACCCAGAGCTTCCAGAAGTTACCTAAAACTGTCACCATTGCTCTTAATCAACTTTTTCCCAAACCCAACACGACAGACCGCCCATTAGCACATCAATTCCATCACAAGTATCTGTCAGTTCCCACCGCCGACAAAAACCAGTGCTCTCTCCGCCATACCGTCCACGGGCGAAGTGAGACAGTGCGAATTGGATCTACCGCGGTGCCGTAAAAAGGGCGTATTTTTGTACGGATTCCAAAGTAAGATACGACTTTTTGCCAGCCTATATGTCGGGGAGATCGGGCATTATCACCGTGACCCTAATAATCGGGCGAGCTGGGTCCAGCGTGCTTTGCATTTAAATGGCCACGGGCGGCGCTGATAGAGCTGATGGAGGGCTGTGTATGTGTTAATTCAAGTGTATGCTAATTTAATGTTGTGAACAATGTCAATATGCAGTTGGGTTTCAAATTTGTAATGAGATTTGTGACCAATCGATAGTGCTTATGCGTATAATAGGCACTAAACCAAATATGGCTGAACAAATGATTTGTTTTGTATGTTGGTATTAGCAAGTATTAGGTATATAATTATAACATAAATTATGTTAGAGGTTTTGTTAAGTAGCATCAGGTTACTTATACGTAACTCTTAAATAGCCTGACGGCTATAATGTGCCTAATACCCGAGCATACCAAATCCCACGTAGGACTATTCATACACAAACTTGATAAATTGCTTTTTCAGTTAAATACTAAATATAAAAAAAAGGAAATAATAGTATGTGGAGATTGGAACATCGATATTTTAAAGGACACCGTAGCCACAAAAGATCTTAAAAGTACTTTATTAACTCATGGTTTTAATATGCATGTCAACAAGCCGACCAGACTTAAGGCCTGTTTAGATCAAATTGCTTCTAACATAAAAAAAGTGGAAGCACTGACTCACAGTCTCTATCTATCTGATCACGACACGGCTCAAACATTGACTCTCAACGTAAAAAGGATGAATGCGTTGTCAACTTGGTTTGAGTACAAAAGAGACTACTGCAGTGACAACACGCGTAAGTTCAGGCAGTGCTTGGCTGCTCTTTCGTTTTCAGATGTATACAATGCAAACGACTTGCAAGACGCTTTCACGATTTTTTACGATACGGTATGCCTATTCTTTAATCTCTGTTTTCCAATAATAAAAGTAAGAGTTAGTAACCGGCGTCAAAACGTAAAGTGGTTAACTAAGGGGATAAAAAAATCGTGTCATGTAAAACGTAAGTTATATATTAGATGTAAAAGTAAAAGTAATAAGGATAGCCTAAATAAAGTTCATTTTAGAAAATATAGTCACATATTGAGAAAATGTATAAATAAATCGCAGAAATTACGTAACAATCACTACATTCTAAAGAATAAAAATAAGTGCAAGGCAACTTGGAATTTAATAAATTCAAATAGCTCTAGTAACGCTCATGACAATACCATAAACTCGCTGACTCATAATGATGTATCTTATAGTGACCCACAGGACATAAGTAATATTTTTAATGACTTTTTTATTGATATTGTTAATAGTCGTGTTTCATCTAACACCTCAAATAAAAGTTTTAATAGTCTATCGAAACACGCTCACTCTATGTTTTTAAGGCCCACTACTGACACTGAAGTGTTCAAACTTATAATGTCGTTAAAAAATAGCAAGTCTTGTGGCTATGATGATATGTCGACGATTTTACTTAAAAATAATGCTATATACATGTGCCATCCCTTAGCGTATTTAATTAATCTCTCCTTCAGTCAGGGCGTTTTTCCTAAACAACTAAAGCTGTCGATCGTAAAACCGCTATACAAAAAAGGCGACCCGAAAAATCCCAATAACTATAGGCCTATTACTATTGTGCCTGTTATGTCAAAGGTTATTGAGAAGGCTATGTTTGTGAGATTAATTGATTATTTGACGTTACATAAGATCTTACTGCCAGAACAGTTTGGCTTTCGTAAGGAGCGCTCAACCGAACTGGCCTGTTTTGAATTAATTAAGGATATAACCGAGGCTATAAATGATAAGTTACCAGTCATGTCAATATTTCTTGACATGAGTAAAGCCTTTGACTATGTAAACCACTCGCAGCTTCTTTCTAAGCTTGAGGCCTACGGCATTAGAGGTAACATTCTGGACTGGATGAGAAGCTATTTAGCCAACCGAGAACAATGCACTGAAATTTCTAGAGTGATTACAGAAGGGAAGAATGTTACAAGGGAAAAGTACAGGTCACAGTATCGTGCCAATGGCTCGGGTGTGCCACAACGAAGCAATCTAGGACCGTTGTTATTTTTACTGTATGTTAATGACCTGCCCCACGCAACATCGCAAAGGTGTATACTTTTTGCAGACGACACAACCATAATACTGAAAGGAAATGTCAAAAACACGTATGAAGCAGATATAAACAAAGCAATAGCAGACATTAATACATGGACATATCATAATAATCTTAATATAAATATTGACAAGACTTCATTTATCCAATTTTATTCATACAAATCAAACCCAGTTGTTCTCACTGTTAATCTTAATAATTCTCCCATTCATGAGACTGACAACACACAATTTTTAGGTATATTTATTGATAAACATTTAAACTGGAAATGTCATATTGACTTTGTGTGCTCTAAACTATCGAGATTTGTTTTCGCCCTGAGAAGGCTTAAACATACTGTTTCAACTCAGGCCGCGTTGACTGCTTTTCATGGTTATGTTTCGTCTACTCTTAATTACGGACTTTTGTTGTGGGGTAATTCTGTTGACACTCAGAGGGCATTTTTAATGCAGAAGAAATGTTTACGCGCAGTGGGTGGCATTCGATATGATGATAGCTGCAGACCCCTCTTCCAAAAGTTTAATGTCCTACCCTTAGCTTCAATGTACATTTTAAAGGCATGTTTGTTTACCAAAAGTCAGCCAGGGTATTTTAAAAAATATAACGAAATGTTCTCAAGGCATGTACGAGAACAGTACAAACACTTGTTATACCATCCACCATGCAAATCCAATATATATAAGAAAAATGCGAACAACATGTGTATTATTTTATTTAATAATCTCCCTAATGAAATAAGAATGTTGGACGGTAAACTATTTAAGGTAAGGCTGACTGAATGGTTACAGAATAATTGTTTTTATAGTGTTAATGACTTTTTAAATTTTAGCGGCTAAGTAAACAGTTTTCATTTTATTTATTTTATTACTATTATTGTTTTTCAGATATTTAAATTTTATTTGCATGTTATATTAATGTTATTTCTTTAAACTAGACATGGCTAAATTATAAAAATTCTTGGTATGAGGTAATTTGACAATAATTGAGATGTTATTTTTAATTGTGTAGGTATATAGTTGTAAATGATTTTGTTTCGCAATTTTATTCAAATTGACATTTTGTATCATTAGAGTATTTAATTTGTGTATTTTAGGATTAATAATGATTTGCATGTTGACTTTTATGTCGACTGAATACTGGTTCTGTAACAATAATAATCTTAAGACCTAATTGTTAAGTATTTCAGCAAATAAACATTTCTATTTCTATTTCTATTTCTATTTCTATTTCTATTTCTAAAATAAGCGCTATATCGTGTAAAGATGAGTGAAATGTATCTGATGATATTTACAGGTTGGCTCATTTAGATCGCTCAGTATGGGAAAGTCTGAAACTATAAGACATAAGAAGATCTGTTCTTAAGGACCATGTCATCGATTTTAATAACAAGAAAAACTGCATTCATACATTTAAAAACCTGTACTCAGCTCGAGAACCAGGACATTTTGAAAAATAGCACTAACATTATTTCTACTTAAACTCGTATATCAATTGTGTAGGTTGTGGATGTGCAGTGTATGTAACAAGCTGCAACACCGGCAAACAGCTACAAATAACTATAGAGACAATTTAGGTAGTTTCTTAGCCACAACAATAAAACTATCGTCATACGAATAATATAAAGACTTGTAAAAACTGAAACCCGAATGCAAAACCATCTAAATATAAATAAAAGCAAAGGATTTTTCGTTTCCTGAAGAATTATCGCTCTTTCGTCCTCCTGTTTTCAAGTCGGTTAAAAATTAAGCCTATGACATCCGGACCGTAATAACGAAAATCGGTTGAATAGTGTACGCGCCCTTGTGGAAACACTTAAATACATAATACGTACTTACATAGATTGCTACAATTATAACTTTTGGTTTTCCTATACTCGGGTAAAAAGTCACCTATAAATAAATCACCTGACGTTTACGAGAGAAACCCACAAGAAGAGATTTATTAAACTATTTAATTCCCGCACAATATGTGCAAAACTAATAAAACATGGCGGAGTGGAGCAAAGTTAATATACAAAGCGGGTAAGACGCAAACAACGGGAAATTACCTGCGCTGTGTGTTTTTAAACTTACGTGCAACGCCGTATAGCTGGAAAAAGTGTTCCTATTGTGGTGGCTGTTGTTTTGTGTTCATTGCGGTTTAAGTAATAAAGACATAGACCTGAATTTTGAACTTTTGAATGTGCCTGACTGCAGAAGTCATCATAAATTTAAGAGTCAAACTCTTGTCGGGGTAGCTGGTGAAGGATGTAGTTTTCTCTATCTCACTCTATCCGTCACCCCTCCGCCACTTCCTCGACTTCCCTGTACAACATGACGTCTATCTTCACAACAAAAGTGGATCGAGAAAATAAACAAATTAAGTTGCGTCTTTGTGAAGCCCAAAAGAAGTGCATTTAAATCTGAGGAATGTGATTGGAGAACGGATAGCCGGAACGCAACGGATAGAGAGGCAACTACGTGCAACTAAACACACTATTTTTTTTCTCCCATCAGTAACGTTTCGCCAAATTTTCATTTGTCCGAAAGTCATTTTTTCCAAACTGTTAATTTTTCAGAATAATTATAAAACAGACCTGACCTAACCTAATGGATGAATGGATGCTGATGGGGTTGCTTCGCTTCTGCAGTGCATCAGAGATGTTCATGGATGCTCGAGTCGATTGCTTTTATACCACCATGCGTAAACGATGTGCATCTCTGGTGCGCAGAGTGCGGGGTAGTGCCAACAGCATCATGAACATGGTCGCAAATAGGCTAGACTGCCCGACGGGGCAGTGCCCGTACCTGAACTATTGTTGTCAGCTTCACGTACGAGGTGTAAGGCCCTAAATTAAATAAAATGTTATGTTTTATTTGTTTATTTACTAACACTAGTATTAATATGATACATAATTGTAATTCTACTAACACTAATGATCCAAGTTGGTCGAAAATAAATGATTTATTATTATTATATTATTATAATGGGGCCTTTAAAACGATGTCGAGAACGGGACATCCCATCCCAAGCCATATTGGGAATTAATAGTAGCAATATACTACACTCAAACTGATCGTCGGGAACCAATCCCGCTCGAGTCATAAAAAAATTGACGACGCGCTTGGCGAAGTTTGTAGTGCTACCTACTGAGCCGGCGTTCCAGGGTTCGAATCCCTTCAAGGGCAAATATTTGTGTGATTACCTCGAAAATTCCAACGGTCATGGATGTTATCTTTATATGTATTTATTTATATATTATTTATATCGTCGTCTAGTAGCCATAGTACAAGCATTGATTGCTTGGTTTTGAACTAAATCGATTTGTGTAGGATTGTCCCTTAATATATATTTTTATTTTTCTCTGATGTCATTACATACTTACAGACCAATAGTATCTGACTTAGAAATGCTGCCAGGGTCACAATGCCACAGGGTCCAGTTTTAGATATAGATTTTTTTGCACTGAATAAGTTTTATTTTCTCCTTTTTTTATGTGTAATTTAGTATACGGTTTTATTATGTTAGATGTAAATTAGTTTCATTTAGTATTACCTAATTATAATTAATTTATTGTCATTACATCACTCTTTATCATCTACAAAGTTTTATAACATCACTTGAGTTTATAACCACACTCATGTTATTCTAATTTAACTTTGTTACTCTTGATTTTCTTATCTTGAAACTGACGTTAAGACATAATTGCTAAAATAACTTTAACAACTTGTACTACATTCAGCGCGGTACTTCACAGCGTTCAAATAATTATCCAACCTCTTCAGAATAATTAATTCAGTCCTTTCAAATATATTTTCAACTGTTGCTGCCGTAAATCAGAGCCAAGTATATGCTTTCGATTTAGATGAAATGAAGAGTATACACAATAGCAACTTTTTGAGTAATCGAGATTTAAGTTTGATATGATGTAATTATCCACATTTTCACACACATAAACCTACTTATTTTTAGTGACAAAAAAAAAAAAGAAGTAACACAAAGATTTGTAATTTAGTGAAACAAAAAAACAATCAAAACATGGCTTTGAGGTTGTTAAGTCAGGTTTTTAACGTACCTATAAGTTGTAGTCCATTATTTTGAGATAAAAAAAAATATTTTTAAGAAAATGTGGCTGAATATGATATTTCCGTGTAAGCTTCAAATGTTGCGCGACAGAGAATATACGTATATTATATCCCATCAAAAACATAAATGTTAAATTAGAGCCAAGTTCTCGCATGCAACGTTGTCGACTTCGCCGACAAAAGAATTGAGATCTATATGGGCGCCAAGTTCTTTGCCCTAAATTTTTTAGATACAAGGACATGCGACATACTCAATGCATTTATTTTACTTGGGGTGTAATTCAATATCAAGACTGGACTTGGCTAGTTTTTACATATAAATGTATATTACATTTGTCTAATCATTAACCTATTTTCGTAAAGGTATGTACGCAAGTTAGTGTACGTCCTGTTACTTATACTGTTAGCTTGATAATAATACTATGTTACTTTGATAAAATTAAGTCAGTTTGTGAAAACTAGCCAAGTCAAATCTTGATATTGAATTACACCCCAAGTAAAATAAATGCATTGAGTATGTCGCATGTCCTTGTATCTAAAAAATTTAGGGCAAAGAACTTGGCGCCCATATAGATCTCAATTCTTTTGTCGGCGAAGTCGACAACGTTGCATGCGAGAACTTGGCTCTAATTTAACATTTATGTTTTTGATGGGATATCATTACTTTTTGTACAGAAATTTGAATTGACGCCCCACCTGTCTTGACTAGAGTGACGCGGGGTAGAGGGAGGGGCCGGACCGCTCCTCGCCACGCCGCGCTCCCGCGCTTCGCTATCCGTCCCCGCGCCACGGCAATTTATTAACCTTCTCTGTGTGTGTGTGTGTGTGTGTGTGTGTGTGGTGTGTGTGTGAGAGAGAGAGTGCCATCTTACAAACAAAGAAAGAACTTTCCAAATCGGTTAATAAATGACGGAGTTCTGAGGCAACAAGCATAAATAATAATAATAATAAAACTAAAAAATATCACTGTTTTTGATTTTTATATGTGTACACACACAATTACCAAGCTGAATGCCAAATTTCATCTTTCTAGGTCACCTGGAAGTGGGTTAGGTTTTTGATTACTAGTGAGTCAGTCAGTCAGTGATAAAAATGCCGTTTTTTGGACGTCAATATCTCAATAACTATTTCATCTACATTTATGAAATTTGTGGTTCTAGTTGTTCTCAGGGACCTAAATACATAAGCCAAATTTCATTTTTTTCTGTTGAATAGATTTGGAGTTATTGAGGGGTCAAAAGTGGCTCCAAACGGTTCGTGTAATATAACACACGGCTGCTGCTCGCCAGTTCCTGCGGTGAACTTGGCTGGACACGCTGCCGCGTGTCTAGATCGACGGCAAAAAGCGGAAACGCCAATGAATTCCCTTGGTGTTTACTACGTTTCCGCTTTTTGCAGCGTTATAACGCGTGTCAAGGTTTTTTTGTTGTAGTATCAAGAGTAAGTACCATATAAATTGATAAAATAATTTTGAAAAGAAGTATATACCCGAATTTTTAATCCCAATCAAGCAAGGGTTGAAAAATGATTAAATCACAAGCGTAGCAAAGGAATCATATGTTTAAGTAAACTGAGAGAAAGAAAAGTAGTAATTTTCTATCTATATTTATATTGCAGATGGGATATTGTTGCGATGTATGAACGGAGTTTCTAATTGAGGAAAATTAGTTATGCAATAAAAACTTATGCAAAAAATAGTTACACGATTTTGATATGAAGCAGCCGAACTTCGGGCGTATTCGGACGAGTCCGGACTCGGTCGGGCCACGAGTAATTTTCTACTTGGACGATTACAATACTCGGGTAATCTTATTTAAGGAGATACGCGTTCAGGAATATTTCTATTGTTGGTTTGTTTTATTACAGGCCTGCAATGAAGGCTGTATTAGATGTTTGTCCAAGTAGCTAAATTGAATTGTGAGAGAATTAATTTAATACATAATTGGTATTATGCTTGGAATATTATGGTTTCTGTTAAAATTAAAATATTGTTTGTAGAATATTGTATAGAAAGTAAGATTTATAACAAAACACGGGAACGTTGTGTATTATTACGCCCTGGTGTGGAACTCTACGTTGTGCAACTTTGAAATTCACGTCACGGTGATGTATCGTAGAACGTCACGATACCTAACTATCTATGCGTATCATCCAATGGTAAACAAAGCAGATACCTGCATTTGTAGCACAACTGTGACGTGCAACTTTTACTCACTCGAGAAATATTACTTATTCTTTTCTTCGCTGTACTGTAAAAGAGTGACGGGCAATGCTATGTCACGCGACAAGGACCGAAAGTGATATTTTACTGATCACAACTGTCACAAATCTGTTGTCAATATCATTATACCAATTAGCATTTTGGAAACGGATCAATCATTTTCTTCTTACACGCCTCTTTAAATGCCTACTAATCCTACTATAGCGGCAACTTGAGCAGTACAAATAACATGAGAATACAAAGCAAGATCATTATAGTTGACAACATACATTCACTCGTTAATAAAATACGTATGTTATTGAAACTCATCGATCCTGGAAATCATTCATTCGAATCTACTAAGGTCTGTATAGCGACAACCCTAGTGTGCGGCAAGGGCGTGAATCGACATCATTACGAGTGACAGCCCTGCAACTGGTGTGATATAGCCACACGGGGCTGCTACGGGGTGAAACCAATGATAGGAAGATAAATTATTAGTATTGTATAGAATAACGTAAAGAATTTTACACCAGTCTAAATTTTTTTTTGCACTTTGATATTTAATATAGAATTATATGTTTTATAAACTCGTTGGCTGCATGTTTTTAATAAGTATCTGAACCTCTGCGGTTTAAGCTAAGACAATGTCCGTGACAGAACGAAGTGTAAGCAAACATTTAGATCAGCGGAACCCGTCTTCGGACGGGACAAACCTTAGAAGGACGATAATAATACGAAGGACGATGATTAAGTGAATTCATAATGCCTATTTCACTTCCGCAACTTAATCAAATTATTTATTGATCTTCGAAAACCCAAAACCTCCTTCTATGCCATTGTAATAAAAAAAATATAATAATTTACCAAGTGTAGTAAAAACCCTAGCGCGAGTTACAGTAGCAGTGCAAAGAGGTTACGTTACGATCGACAACTCTACAGCCTGATAAGGCCACGCTGGCGTGGAAGCGATGAGCGACGTATTTGTCAGCTATACATTTATTACAAGTAGTGAATATCCTAGTGACAGTGGCACCGCAAAGTGGCATCATTACGATCGCCAGCCTTACAGCCTGATAGGGCCCCCGCTGAGGTGGGAGCAATAAGTGACGTATTTGTTAGCTATACATTTATTACAAGTAGTGATAACCCTAGTGACAGTGGCACCGCAAAGTGGCATCATTATGATCGACAACCCTAGAGCCTAATAGGACCACGCTGGCTGAGGTGGGAGCACTAAGCGATGTATGTCAGCTATATGAGACTTGTGAGATAAACTCTAATGACATAGACGGTCTATGGTGGGAGCTTATGTACCTCTGTGTCTGTAATATGTATTATATATACAATACACAACAATTCTTCATTGCACACCAACAAGAATTTTTTACTAAGTGTTCTTAAATTCTCTCATTGTATTTAACATCGTATATTATTGAATTTAATTGAATTAGTAGAGTTGTTAGTCCGCTGTTTTCTAACATAATTCGCATCGGGTTACAAGCATGAAATTTCTAACACAGATAGAGTGTTCCACGGTGATTATTTTCAGATGTGGAGGGAAGTCAGATTCGTCCCCTGTGAGGTGGGAGAGCGGAGTGAATACGGCCAAGTATCCCTCTTTTCTTTCTTTATTGCTGGTCAGTTAAGTCTACCAGGACGTGTTTGGTATCGTTTCCATGTAAAACAAATATCAGAAATTCATTTTTTATGTTATTTTCGTATAGTTCTATATAAAAATATGGGTGTAATGGCCGAAAAGGTAAAAATCACAACAAGTTTTTTTATTCAGTGAGGTAAATTAGTTCAATTTCGTGAACATTTTCAAATTATTATTATTATTTCAAAAAGTTCATTTAATCTGGTTTCTAAAACTATATTAATGTTGGGCACTTCTCATACAAACAGTAGCTGAAAATATATCTTTACGTCGGCGTAACCAACGTAAATCTCCGAACGCATCCTATTTCGCTTCATTAAATACATTAAATAATGATTATTAACATGCTCTTACATATAATATTTACTATATACGTCCTAGAAAAACAAATGAATGTAATTAAAACAATTTTTTTTTGCAAATGTATCACGAGCACGCGGGCTAATCTCAACATCAACAATTTATTTAGGTTACTGTTTGTATGAAGAGTGCCCAATATTTATATATTTTTAGAAACAAGATTAAATTTGCTATTTTGCAATATTTTTTTTAGTTGTAAATATTCAGGAAATATAACTAATTTATCTCCCTGAATACAAAAAAACTTGTTGTGATTTTTACAATTTCGGAAATACAACCATATTTTTATATGGTACTATGAATTAATAAATAAATAAATAAAATAAATAAATAAATATTAAGGGACAATCTTACACAAATCGACCTAGTCCCAAACTAAGCAAAGCTTGTACTATGGGTACTAGACGACGATATACATAATATATAAATACATATATAGATAACATCCATGACCCAAGAACAAATATTTGCCCCGGCCGGGATTCGAACCCAGGACCGCCGACTCAGTAGGCAGGTGTCTACCAACCGAGCCAAACGCGTCGCGATTAATAACATGAAAAATGATTTCTTAATATCTGTTTTATACGAAAACGATACGACACAAGTAATAATAATAATAATAATAATGAATGTTGAATGTTGTCAGACGTGAGTGTGAGCCGATCGAAGCCATGGGGGCTGTGACTATCAGCCCCGATGATGTAAGGTGTGCGGCCCGTACGACCCAGAACTGGAAAAGTCCTGGGCCGGACGGGTTGCACAACTTTTGGATCAAGTGGTTTCGATTCTCACACGAACGTCTGGCAACACAATTTCAAGACGCCCTCGAGCTTGGTTCCCTGCCATCTTTCATGACTACTGGTCTTACCTTCCTGCTCCATAAGTCCGGTAGTACCACGGAAGCGAAAAACTATAGACCCATCACGTGCTTGCCCACTTTATACAAGCTCCTTACGTCCATTCTGAGAACAAAAATTAACACGCACATTGTTGCGAACAACGTTTTGGCCTTTTCTCAGAATGGGTGTAGGGTTGGGTCCCGTGGTACTAAAGAGCTCCTCCTCATTGACACGACCATTTGCCAACAAGTCCGACGGAACAAGGGGTCCCTCTCAACCGCTTGGATTGACTATAAGAAGGCCTATGATTCGGTGCCTCATTCATGGCTGGAGAGGATCTTAGAGCTGTATAAAATCGATACAGCTCTGAGATCCCTCTTAGGCGCATGTATGAGGCAGTGGACCACAGTCCTTCGTCAACCAGGAGGCGGGGATGGCCCCCCTGGTCCGCGGGACTTGATAAGGATTGAGAGAGGTATTTTCCAGGGTGACAGTTTGAGTCCTCTGTGGTTCTGCCTAGCCCTGAATCCGCTCAGCATTCTGCTGAAGGATTCAGGACTAGGTTGCCGGCTTCGAAGAGGAGGTGAGGTCATTTCTCATCTGCTGTACATGGATGATCTTAAGCTGTATGCACCAAAACGCCAGGATCTGGTGGAACTACTGGAAGTAACTGAAACCTTCAGTAGCGCCATCAAAATGGAGTTTGGTGTAGATAAGTGTGCAGTCATGCATGTACAGCGGGGGAAAGTCGTAAATTCCGCGAACTTACAGCTTTCTGAGACAATGACCCTCAGGTCTATCTCCGAAGTTGAAACCTACAAGTACCTTGGTATGTCACAGTCATTGGGTATTGCGGACGGAGACATTAGACAGGCGTTGCAGGAGCGTTTCTTTTGTCGTTTGACAAAAGTACTTAACAGTCTTTTGTCCGGTGGCAATAAGACACGCGCCTTCAACGCTTGGGTGATGCCTCTGCTCACTTACTCCTTTGGCATACTAAGGTGGACTCAGACTGCGCTGGACGCCCTGGATACGAGGGTCCGTCAGCTGCTCACTACACATCGCATGAGGCACCCACGCTCGTCAGTTATGAGAATGTACATCCCGCATAAGTGTGGGGGCCGTGGCTTTTTAAACGCCAAGGACCTCCATAACCGCGAGGTGTGCAATCTTAGAGAGTATTTCCGAAACAACGAGTGTGGGATTCATCGCGATGTAGTAGCAGTTGACAAAGGCCTCACCTCTCTCTCCTTAGCAAACGAGAACTGGCGCAGACCAAAGGTGCTTAGCATCGATGACCGCAGGGCTGTATGGAAGAGCAAGGAGCTACACGGGCGGTTCTACAAGGCCCTTACGGGGCCCGATGTAGATCTGCTCGCGTCGGTGAACTGGCTACGCTTCGGGGATCTCTTCGGGGAAACCGAAGGTTTTGTCTGTGCAATTGCGGACGAAGTAATGATGACGAACAATTACCGGAGATATATCCTGAAGGACGGTACGGTCGACATTTGTCGGGCATGCCGCCGTCCCGGTGAGTCACTCAGGCATATAATCTCCGGTTGTTCTCATCTTGCTAACGGCCAGTACTTGCACAGACATAACCAAGTAGCCAGGATCATTCACCAGCAACTTGCTCTTCAATACGGTCTTGTGGGGTCTGAGGTGCCGTACTATAAGTACGCACCGATGCCAGTTCTTGAGAATGGTCGTGCCACGCTCTATTGGGATCGATCTATCATCACGGACAGGACTATTGTAGCCAATAAGCCTGACATCGTTTTGGTAGATCGATCCAAGCGCCAGGCAGTGCTCGTCGACATCACCATCCCCCATGACGAGAACCTCGTGAAGGCCGAGAAGGACAAACTCAGCAAGTACCTTGACTTGGCTCACGAGGTGACCGCCATGTGGGATGTTGACTCGACGATCATTGTCCCGATAGTCGTTTCGGCGAACGGTCTTATAGCGAAGAGTCTCGACAAACATCTTAAGAGACTCTCGCTAGATGGCTGGATCAAGGGCCAGATACAAAAGGCGGTACTCCTGGACACGGCGTGCATTGTCAGGAGGTTCCTCTCTCTGCAGCCCTAACCACCGGTAGCCTGGGCCCTGCCCCGCTGCCGGCGGCACCCTAGGTTAGGTTTTTTTATAATATGTTTATATATTTTGTAATTTCTTTATTGTATTTTACTTTTTATATACAGATATTGTAAAAACCTAGCCTAAGAATTAAAATAAATAAAGGACATAATAATAATAATAAATCTTTATTTGCAACTTCAAATATACAATTTTATGTACCCTGGCTTTCAAAGTAGGTTTCCCTGTGTCTTGTAATCCAAGTCCTACTAGCGTTACCTGATCAGTAATATAAAAAGAAAAAGAGGACTCCTTTGTCCTATTCACCCCGCTTTCCCGCCGCACAGGGGACGAATCTGACTTCCTTCTACATCTGAAAATAATCACCGCAGAATACTCTATCTGTGGTAGAAATTTGGTGGTTGTATCCCGATGTACACAATTTCGCGACTTAGCAAAATGTACTAGAACACGCAGGCTAGGCTTAACATCAATATTTTTTAAGGTACTTTTTGTATGAGATGTGCCCAATATGTATACATTTTTAAAAACAACATTAAATTTGCTGTTTAGTTATATTTTTTTAAATTGTAAATATTCAGAATAGATAACTAATTTATCGTTTGAATAAAAAAAACTTGTTGTGATTTTTACCTTTTCGGCAATAAACCCAAATTTGTATATGAAACTATTCTTAAATAACATGAAAAATTAATAGCTGATATCTATTTTACACGAAAACGATGTCGCACAAGCCCTAATAGCCTTAACTGATCAGTAATAAAAAAAAGAAAAAGCTCCTCTTCACCCCGCTCTCCCACCACACAGGGGACGAATCTGACTTCCCTCCACATCTGAAAATAATCACCGTGGAACGTTCTATGTGTGGTAGAAATTTCATGCTTGTAACCGATGCGCACAATTTCGCGGCTTAGCAACTCTACTAAATAGAACACAGAGCAAATATACCCATACTATTATAAAATTAAATATCTGTACATTGCCGTTGCTATTTAAATTTTTAGTTAGTATGTATGTATGGTATGTGGGTTCCATATTGGGTTGCATAAATTTTTAAGCCATAATGTCGGTGCGCATAACCACTTTTGTCATAATAGTCCTTGCGCATAAGGTGTATAGTCATTAATTGATCCGCATAAATTTTATGACCATAATGTTTTTACGCATAAGTAAGGAATGTCATATAATTTTGGAGCATATCAACCTGAAACATACTCATTAATCGTCATAATGTTTTTATGCATATCGTGCATTGGCGCATAATACTGAAGAACATAAATATCAAGCTCCTAATTTTTTATTTCAACGTCAACCTGGTTTTCTGGCAGCAGTTCATTTCTGAGGGGGTCGCAGTTCTTTCAAACCTAACCTAACCTACTTTTTCTGGCCGATGTTCGTATTTGTAGGTTCACAATTCTAACCTAACCTAACCTACAACAAAGAGGTCAGTGTGGAGGAGGATTTCTTAATGTTCGCCCCCCCCGTCCCCCTTTTTGTTTTTGTGCTCATGTAACTTTTGTATCATTATTTCAAATTTTATAAAGTATTATGATTGGTACATGTGATATAACTTATACTATATCATTTTTATTGCCATTAATTATGAAAACCATTATTTATGCGTTGTTCTTCTTTGTACTATCAATTATTATGACATTCAATAATATTACTTGAAATTTTGTGCCATACTAAATTATGCTTATGAAAAGCCTGCTAAACAACAATTATGACATATAAATTGTTATGCAAATAATAATTTATGACAAATAACATGTATGAGGAAAGCCATTATGCGAAATGAGTTATGACAATCAAATTTATGACAAGAATTTTTATTCCACTAGAGGTGATCCAATGTATGTGACGTTGACGGCTTCATCACGCTAAGATAGCTAGACGAATTTCAACTATTTAGGTACACAGATTTCTGCTTATCTATCAATAAATACAGATAAGAAAAAAAGAGTGTTACGGCTTTTCCTGCTTCGTGGTAGAAAACTGCCTTCTATTGAAACAATAATAAACCACATAATATATTCTAGCAAGACAACATAACCGCTTATATTTTATAAATAAGTAATGTTAGTGTAGTGGCAACCCTAGCACCGAGGGTGACAATGGTCGCGTGAAGTGGCGTTATTACAATTGACAGCCCTACCGTGGTGTGGGTGTCATTCAGCTATTCAGCGATGAGCTGGCCAAGTAAACTAATTTTGTTCTATTTTACCGCAGTATTAGGCAACGTGAAGTTAAAAACTGACATTATCGTCATCACATCAGCCAAAAGACGATCTTTGCTCTACCGACCGAGCACCGTTCACATTTGTCTTTTACCGGTCAATTATATATTTTTCTCTAACATTTCTGAAACATCTCACGAGATATGCATGAATATGAGTCACCCTTGTTACTCGAAATAAACGATTTCATTAATTCATTCATTCATTCAATGAAATGTCGTCATAACGTGCGTTACAACAAGTATCACGTTTCGGCCGGAACAACTCGAGAGATCTGTAAAGGAATTTCATACAAAATCGAAGGCCTAAGCCGGGAAGTATTTTTTTGAACATGTCGTCTGTGTTCCTGAACAGGCTAAACAGCTGTTTTTTTGGAGTATTGAATTTTTATTTTTGTTTAGAAATAATATTAAAAGCCGGTCGCGGAATTAGTGAATACGCTCGTCGATTATATCCACACTGTCACGAGAGCAACGCCCGACACCAGTAATGTCAGCTCCACGCGACCTGTATCCAGGCTGCACGTGACAGCGAGCTCGAACGGTTTTTACATACTAGATTGAGTTTAGACTCGATTTGTGAAACTGTATTGAGGTCCATTGACAATTTGTGAATTCGTTTAACATAGATTTTTTAAAAAATAAATAAATATCGGACAACCTCACACAAATCGATCTAGTCCCAATTATTAAGCTCAAGAAGGATTGTGTTATGGGTACTAGACGACGATATACGTACTTATATAGATAAAAAAATACTTTTAAATACATAGGAACATCCATGACCCGAGCACAAATATTCGAGTTCATCACACAAATATTTGCCCTGGGCCCTGTTTCATATACGTGACAATGACAGGCGACAGGTGACAGGTGACAATTCGACATTTTGACAATTTTTCGTTTCATAAACATTACCTATGACAAATAAGTCGTGGTGGAAAAATTACAATTATGTCAAATTGTCGCGACATTTTGACATATTTCTGTTTCATAAATATTTTCCCTTGACAGGCGACAGGTGACAATTTGTCGCGAAAAACTTGACATATTTGTTTTATGAAACACAAAATTGTAATTACAAGTTGACAAATTTGTAGACTTGTCGAAGATTTCTGACAAGCGACCTCACCCAATGTCAGCGGCTACTTCTCACTAACGAATTACTTATTACCAGTGAAATGGTGCTAACATCGACACAATAGTAGCAACAGCGATGAAGAATATTTGGGCATTTCTCAGGAGTGGCATTTTTAAGTGTCCGGGCTTGAAAATGGTTAAATTTACCATTGAATATTTCTGAATAAAATCAAGCTAGTACCTAACGGTTTGTTTCGTCTGGCGAGCTATGTAAACATTTCATGATAATTCATTAACATGACAATAAAAAAAAGTTATTACAAAAATTGACGTTCACTGGGAGCGTCCGCTTACCAGATTTGTTGAAACAAAAAATCATAACTGGATATTGGGTCTGGATACTATGATTTCAAATATGTTCCCGTATTCAGCATTAGTTTATTAATCATTTTGTTTCTATAGATATAATTTATCTGCTAAACATTTTAAATAAAAACAATTTTTCGGAGCGTCCGAGGGTAACTAGTGATTTCGGTGTAAACTTCAAAACACGTCAGCACTGCCTTAAAGAAGTATACTAGGAAACCCGCAGCTCGTAAGCAACTAGCTTCAGTTGTGTTCTCATCGCCGCCGAGAGTAGACGTCGGCTCAATGGCTTGTAGGTAGAGTTCGTGTGAGTTCGTTGGTCATTCGGTGGATTTGGTTACGTGTTTTTTTGAATTCGGTGAAACAATTTGTGTTGTTCAGTGATTGTGTGTCTGCAATTTTATAAGTGAATAAACTATCTCCGGGAGAATGTAAGTCCATAATAATTTGTTCGTGTCTATATTACTTTTAGTATTCCTTATAGATGCGAAGCTGGTTGCTAACATTTCTAGCCCAGCCGCTAGAAACGGCTTATTTGGCTTATTATCATTTCTAGCGATAACAAGCGGCTGGAAACGGCTGCTTACATTTCATTGACATATTCACATGATTCAATGTTTGTTTTTGTTATTTTTCTTTTCATTTATTTACTATAGGATCTATTTAACATAAATAGACATAAACAATGACATTTGCATCTGTATTCAGTGTTAAAAACTCAAAATTCTCTTACAAAATGCGAAAGAGCAGTGGAATAGGACTATTTTAATAATTTATTTGTGAGAGATGGATTGGAAATAGGTATTTATCAGTTACCTAGTAATAGTAATAAGCATTTAGTTGTATTTCTATAATGCACCAGCGCAACGAGCTACGAGCCTCGCGCAC
The DNA here is from genome assembly GCA_947623375.1 of Apotomis capreana. NCBI lineage: Eukaryota > Metazoa > Arthropoda > Insecta > Lepidoptera > Tortricidae > Apotomis > Apotomis capreana. The sequence continues at coordinate 15,260,063 of OX392522.1, read as the reverse complement.
TCATCCCCGCATGCCCCGCGCACCCCTCAGCCCCCCACACGCATTTATCCTGCCGCGCGAATTCCCGCGTTTGGTTTACAATGATGATTAGATCCAAAATAAACTGATTTAGCTACCTTTATTCTTATAATTTTCATACACCGCCACCTGAACACAAATGTTGTTTCATAGTTTACTTTTCGTATTTGAATTAAGTAAATTAGTAGGTACAAATGGTGTCTTCGGGGTCTATTTTTTAAAAAAAGTACATAATAAGTGCTACTGTATAACAAAAATAAGAGTTTAACAAAAGAAAATGTAATAAAAATAATTTCCTTATTTGATGCTCAAGTCGGGTATCTACCCGGTATCAAGCGGCTGGTTATTCGTTTCTAGCCGCTGCTTTCGGTTACTACCGGCTTACAAGCCGCTGGTTTACAACTATAGTATTCCTTAAATCGATAAAAAACATTAAATTTTGAAATCAGTGGAATTGATTTCCATGGATTCGGTGTAATTTTTGACCACTGAAGTCAGTAAAAATTGCCACCGCTATCAATTTTTACGATAAAACCAACTGGTTTTACATTATTTCTATATTGCCATGCCCATCAATCGGTTCCTCAATGCTTATAATCGTGATTTTGTTAATGCAGCATAGTTCTGACTGTGATTCTCTTGTTTACTAATTTCGGTGGGTTGCTGTTCGTTACGCTGCTTTCACCGGCATCTCATTGGCATTTTAGCACATGGTTTACCCATCTCGTTGAACTGGTGCATCAGGGTATTATGCCTCAACAGCCTGACACTACAAATATTCCTAAGGGTCGTCATTTCAGTGAGCTACACATCGAAAACTATGAAGTATTGAGCCTTTGATTTCGGTGATTGTAAAATCTTAAATATCTTAGGAACCACTAAGTTCAGAAGAGGGCCTTTGCTGCCAATATTTTTTTTAAAATTAGGCCGTTTTAATATATTAAAGTCACGAATCAAAAATATGAAAAATAAAATTGACCACCGAAGTCAAGCAAAATAGCTCGGCCCGGAGAATCGCCCATTTAGTTCAACCAATACCTCGGCGTCGTCGAGCATTTAGGACAAGGGCAAACTTTACTTTTGACGTGGTTGACCTCACATTTATAGAAAAATTTCGAGTTTGTAAAACTGCCGTCGAATACTTAATAACTAAAATAGGACAAGAATTACATCACTCAACAACAAGAAATTTCGCAATTACTCCCACTCAGCAAATTTTATGCGTATTACAAACAAATTCAATAATTCAACAGGCCCAATATTTGCTAAATATACCCAATTCCCTTCAATTGCACTGCGATTTCCATCAATTTTTTTTTCGTGCGTCAAATGTTCACTAAATTGGCCAAACAATACATATTTCTCGGTTGTCTTGTATAAGGCCTAAAATTATTATTTTCGTGTCCATCTTACTTGTTGCAAGTAACCGAACAAATCCTAGAATGCTAGTCAAAATTATAATCTAAGACAAACATTTTTATTGCTGCTCTCATACTGCTATATCATTTTAACAAAAATGTATGCTGTGACATATTTGTCGCAATTTACGACAATTATGTCGATTATCATGACAAAAAAGTCTTGACAATTTTCTTAAATACTGACATTTTAAAACTGACAATTGTAGACCTTTATGAAACGCGATTGACACTGACAATTTTGTCAACTATTTACCTGTCGCAGTCGGACATATTTGTCACGTTTATGAAACAGAATTTGTAGCTACAATTCGACAATTTTGTCAAAAACTGACAAATTGTCAACTTGTCACGTATATGAAACAGGGCCCTGGCCGGGATTCCAACCCGGGACCGTCGGCTCAGTAGGCAGGTATCTACAAACTGCCCCAGACGCATCGTCGAGTATTTTTTTTGGCCTATTTGAAAATTTCACTGTGGAACCCATTTGCTACGGCTCTAATGTATCTTTCTTTTTACATTATTCACGCCTAAACGGCTGGATTGATTTCAACTATTTTAAGTAGTATTTTGTCGCGCGTCTAAGACACGCCTGTCACGTGCGGGTAGCGATGCGTAGTAAATACGAGGAACTAATAGGTGCAAAAATAAAATAAAATAGTGCTCCTGAAGTCTAGATTCTATATATTATAGACTGTATAGTGTATATTATATCTATATAGTTAGATAGGTATTGCACGAAAGTAAAGGTCACGCACACAACATGTACTTTTGGTGTTGTAAGCAGGCATATATAATTTACTCTATGGTTGTAGGTGTCTATGGGCGACGTAAATCGCTTTCCATCAGGCGATCCGTTAGCTAGTTTGCCCCCTATGACATAAAAAAAACTTTCGTACAGATGGAAAATTTAACAGCGAAGTGCAAATTGGACTTATAGTTTCTTTAAAGAATTCCGTTAAGTTCACCTCAGCTCTCGTGGCGAAAACGTATTATGATATTGTTACGAGCGTGGGGTTCGTATTTGATAGAAAAGCACAAATTAATCCACAAATGAAAACTCACAGTTTATTACCAAAATTACGCACTTACAATTCACGAACTGTACTTAAAATTCACTAATTAACACAAACACACTATTACACAAATTACGCACTCACTATTCACACGATATACATAGAGGCGACCCGTGCCATCCAGCGTGGCAATGCGGCCAGCTTTCTGGGCACACTTCCGAGCGATAGTGATTTCGCACATTTTTTTTTGTAAATAGTTTAGGTTTTTTGCATATGCTTAGTTTTAGTTTTTTGTTTATTGATTATTGTTTTTATTAATATATATGTTTTTATGGTTAAAAACTACATTTTCGTATTTACATCTAACGGTGGCTTTAGAAATAAAATTTATATGAATATTACCTATATTATAGCACGTTTCTTTACAGAATCGCGGTACGTTTCCGACGGGGATAATCATGCCGCAATCACGTGTCCCACAAATCACGCGAGCCGTCGACACGTAGGCACGTCGCCGCGTGCCGCCGGCTCTGTCGTGTCGCGTAAAAATTAGCTTCGTTTTGGCATCGCAAATATGAGAATCGTTATAGGGAAGCGTGAAAACCATTATTTTGGGGAAATTCGATAATGCAATAATAAATCGACAGAACTTTGCAATATTATTGACATAACAATATCTTTATAAGGGAGTATAATATAATATTGGGAATTCACCTAATTCATTTAATTGCTATTTGAACAGAATTGAGGGGGATAGACAAGGTGACATTTCAAAGGAGATATGGCTAATTTGGACATATTGTACGCTTCTACCATTCATACTTTAGCTATATGACGACAGAGCCAGAACGGAGATAATCAATGTGAAATCACGTGTCCCACAAATCACGCGAGCCGTCGACACGTAGGCACGTCGCCACGTGCTTTGTCATGTCGCGTAAAAATTTGCTTCGTTTTAGTATTCATTGCAAATATATGTATAAGCATGTAAGGCAAGTAAACGTGCAAGGCGTGTAATTGTGGCAATACTCTCGATAGTATATTATTTGCGATAGCAGGGCTACTCCCATGTTCGAAATTCGATTTTCACTAAATAAAAGGTAGAAACAGGAAACAGGACAATATCGCTGGTCAGTTTAGGAATAATGAAAAATTTGAATAATGAAATCTTTCGGCTTTTTTCTCAACAAGAGGACCACTCTAGAAGTTCTAGTAGGCTTGTAAAAGTGGCCATGTGGCCTTCTTACAGACTAAAATTCATTATTTCTTTATAACAATTCCAGCATCACTATTATGTAATTTAAACTTGTTTACGAGAAAAAATGTGACCTCTGTTTTATTTACATAATCTGTGACCCGTGTTTATGTGACAAAAGTCGTCACCCCATCAATTAGCGCAATTAAAGCGATCTCCTTTCGCGGTCGTCGGTCGTGTCGCCGACGTTGTTCATTGTGATTAATGCCGACATTAATTACATGTGCGATAAACATTGTTGTATTTGAATGCGGATGTGTTGAAAATTGTTTCATCTAGTGTATCATAACATCTTTGCTGAAAGGTGTAAAGCCTTTTAATAAACAATGCGAAGATCGACACACAAAGTATAAGGAAATTTCGAAAGGTTATTTGGCGATAGGGTGGTAGAGAGTTTAACACGCTGGACCGGTAATCCAGAGGGACCAGGTTCGGTTCCTGGTCTCTTCTGCGAGGCTACGCATTTCAATTTTCCTTTTTGCTTTGATCAATAGTATCTCTACAACGATCTTAAAAACTTTATTGTTGGAGCGAGCAAAGCGTCTCCACTTATGTTTGGCACAAAATTCTGTCATATGTTCGTATGTCCAGACACTTCCGCGCTTTTTTAGTCTAGAGGTCACATTTCTGAGTCGTTCCATTAAAATTTGTGAGTAAATTCAAAACGTAATTAATTTTTGAAGCTTTTCAAAATGGCGGACCCATTTGAATGCTCACAATAAAAAAAAAGAAAAACGGCGTACTTTGGACATATTTACAGAAACGCAAAATATGCCTTAACAAGAAATATGATTGAGGGAAAAATAGAACGAAGAAGAGGTAGAGGAAGACCTAGAACAACTTGGTGTGATAATATCAGGGACTGGGCCGGTATTAAGGACGTCACCACTCGTCAGCAGAGTGGCAAAAAAAAGAGAAGACTTTCGTATGATGATCGCCGACATCCGTTAGGATAAGGCACCGCAGTAAGAAGAAGAAAATGGCGGAGATATGAGTTGGAAACGTGACAAATTTCGGCCATTTTGAAACAAACATGCGAGGTCTACAGCTCACAGAGCTATTCTTGGTAAATTCTTTGACTACTACGAGCAGTAAGGTAGTGACCTTATAGCACAAGTTAATTGCGATTTCAGAAAATATATAGTTTCAACGGCCTTTCTTACATATAAAACTTTTGTGAGTCTCGAGACATATTAAAATACATATGAAATGGGTTTACCATGTTGTTTAAGTCGAATATTCTAAGTATCTGAGTATTTATCTATTAAAACATATTTAAGTTAGTTGCACCGCCCTCAACTTATCTGCTTTGCCCGTTGTTTGACTGGTAGAGAGTAGAGAATGCCCTATGGCATTTAGTCCGCCTTTTGTACGATCTGTTTTTCTTTTGTGCAATAAAGATTAAATAAATAAATATTGCTTTGTGTTTTGATTCGGTTCGCGATTCATCATCAGGAGTTCCTATCAATCGCAGCGGCGGCAAATCAAACTGTCTCTTTGTGATTTTTAGGAAATTTAGATAGATTCAGACTTGTAAAAATGCCCTTGTAGCCTACCTACTGCCCGAATAAAATAGATATTACATTTTCTTACACCTCCAGATCGGCAGTCAATCTGATAACTTTGTGCCAACAGGGTGCTAATTCGAGTGTAAGTACGTTGAGATGTCGCCAAATAAGCAATATCGTAGATATATCTCAGTGATATTGCCTTTAACTGTCATTAGGTGGTTACCTATAATTGGATAAGCATCCTGTTTGTCATTTGTGTACTTATACTATGTTATAGTCTGATGTGTTATCTGTTGGTCATCCTTAAATAAATAAAATAAATAAAAAATAAATTAGGACGCGGTGATTGCGTTTCTAGCTGGATAAAGTGACATTTCACATTGTTACCCGGTCAAGGTAAGTTTGCGCTTGAAATCTATAGGTAACAACGAATATAAATGAAGCGCAAACTAACGCGACGGGTTGGCGAAAATGCGATATACTAGATATATGTATAGCCACTTCGGGGATCTCTCTGAGATATCACAGAAGTATTTCTTCGTTACCTCAGCCACGAATGCTGACGTGTATACCTGAAACTATTTGCTCCCAAGTCGTCTGAACTATTTTAACAGTATCATACCTGTAACAAAAAAGGTAATTATTAATTACAGTGTCCATAAGTCCGTAAATTCTAGAAATTTTATTAATTTTTTGAGAAATTGTATTTAATTTTTTGACGTGATAACGAAAAAGCATTACTCAATTTTCACGTTCCGCCTGAGCCGAGCGTGTAAGCGATAGAGAGGCAGACGGACAGCGGAAAGCGACTTTGTTTTATACTATGTAGTGATGTATTTATATATAACGTATATCGTCGTCTAGTATCCATAGTACTAGCTTTGTTTCGTTTGGGACTAGGTCGATTTGTGTAAGGTTGTCCCTTAAAACTTATTATTTTTATTAATATTTATTATATGTACATCTGGTGATGGTGACTGTACACGTCTTACACTGGGTGCAGATGTAGAGCATGCAATCACTTCCTTGTTAGTGTGGACGACAACCGGGAGTCGTCGAGAATGCGGAGCAATCGCGCGCGAATTCGAGCTCGACCACAGCTTACATTTTACAGAAGGTGCACTTCATACAAGGCACACAATTATAGAAAAAAAATGCGTCTTTATAATTATGAAAAATGTGAAGAAAAATCATGAGTGCCAATTATTAATAGGGCAATCTGACGCGTGCATAAAATGAGATCTTTGATATGATGATATGCAACGTATAAATGTCAATCTTGCGGCCGTCACTGTCGCTTCCGCATCGGACTGTATAGTCATTTCAAACACTGCCACAAAAACGCTGCATAAAATCATCTAATAAAAATGTACATTCGACATAAAAGAGTAGAATTTAAAAAGTCGCAATACCGTAGTGTCGTCCCTTTCTAATTAATAAAAAAGGGACGGCACAACAGTATTGCCGCTTTTCAATTTCTACACTTTCTTGTCGTACTGTAAAGGCCTAATTATGATGATGAGTGTCCACAAAAATGATCCCGCTGTCACAAATACCTCTGTGTCCTCTCGGTGGCACGTCTGAGCACCACTGTTACATGTGCGCGGTGAGCACACGTGCCGCACAACGCACAGGACCAATCCTGCTTTTGTTAAGTTAATTTTTAGGGTTCCGTACCCAAATGGTGCTATTAGAGCCTATTACTAAGTATTACTCTGTCATAGGGCTGTATCTTGCAAACTGTAATAAATTGAGACTTGAAATATTTGCAGAATGTGTACCTATAGTATGACCGCAATGTGTATGTGTATTAGTAACAACAAATACTGAAAAAGCATAATAATTCAGTGGGATTCCCATTCAGCAAATTTATTCTTTTAGGGTTTGTTTAAGTTTTATTCCTAACAGTTGAAAGCTATTTTAAATTTGTATAAGGTGTGCATTACTATAGACACTATAACAAAAAAAATGTACGGAACCCTTAGGCCAGTCCACATGCACTTAGTTTTTTGTAAGTTACCTTGTATGTTAAGTGCTCATTTAATACGGTTGCCTAATTTTCTCGTCTGAAACGGCTACAATGTAGTAAAAAAATCTCTGGTTAGTAAAAGAAAAACTACTTCTCAAACATGTGTGGTTATGTTTCTATTAACCCTTTACCGCATATAGGAAAAAAATAGTTGTTTGAATTTGAACCTTGATCTGTGCCAATAAGGTCCTAGTTCATATCTGCCATATATGGCTTCGTATGCGGTAAAGGTTTAATTAAAATAAATAAATAAATAAATAAATATAAGGGATAATCATACAAAAATCGACCTAGTCCCAAACTAAGCAAAGCTTGTACTATGGGTACTAGACGACGATATACGATAAACATAATATATAAATGCATATATAGATAACATCCATGACCCAAGAACAAATATTTTGCACAAATATTTGCCACGGCCGGGATTCGAACCCGGGACCGCCGACTCAGTAGGCAGGTGTCTACCAACCGAGCCAAACGCGTCGTTAGATTAAGTAAAACAGACCACGGAGTCCTTCATTATCGGTGTTCACGCACAAAATTATCAACTCTCATAGCATATAACCATTGACATTAAATCTAAATTGCTTAGAATCGGACCTCAGTCTAAAAAATTAAACAATTTGCACGGATTATATGGCGTGTTCTTCATTATTTGAGACTTCCTGATGTTTCGACAACTGTTACAATTACCGTAGTCAAAATGTTTACAAATGAAGCGAAAATTGAAAAATTTAATGGTTCGGACAGGATTCGAACCTGCGTTTCCAACGGCTTTCCGGGCCAACACGGGTGTCCTCCCAATTGGACCACCGAACCAGATGTCAGAGACATTGGATTTTTTCAACCAGTTTGCTTCGACATGCCTTAGGGTGGCATCGTAGCGCCATCTACCGTAAAGATTTAGACTTTATCGTCGGCACCATCGTCTCAAATTTGTTGAGAATTGATAGTAACGATGTACTACACCCGAATTACTTATTATTTTTCAATTTTCGCTTCATTTGTAAACATTTAGTTTACGTTAGCAGACGTTACTGCTTTAATAAAAATAAATACGGAACTGCCCCATACTGCTAAATTAGGTATATTGCAATGCATCACTGAATGAGAACCCAGTTTGTTCTCAGAGTGTCACGTATAATAAATCAAGATAACCGCAAACACGTCATAATGTATAAACACCGGATGCCTCCATTTCAACCGTTAAATGACGTGTCACGATCGCATTTTACTTCATTATTTAATCTGGGTTTAATTCCAGTGTACTTTGAGATATTTCCACACTAGCTTTTGCCCGCGACTACGTCCGCCTAGAACTTGGAAGTATGGAAGCAACCTCGTACAACACGATAGATATTCACCTAATCACCTTAATTAATAAAAGGGATTATTAAAAGCGCCTAATCAATGTAAGAGCAATTGTGCTTTTGGTCTAATCATTACATTTCCTACAGGGTCATCAATGTCATCATGAATTACTTACTTACTTTTTAATCTTTTTAGGGATAATTTCCAGGATGAAAACTACCCTATGTCCTTCCTCGGATCTTAAACTATCTCCATGCCAAATTTCATCAAAATCGATTCAGCGGTTCAGCGGACACACTTTCGCATTTATAATATTAGTATGGATAAGCCATGGTCTCGGTATACCTTTACCTGTTAACCTTAAGCTGTGTCGATTCGAGCTGCATAAAGTGATATTTTATATTACTACCCGCAAGTTAGGGCCTTATCGCACTTGCGATTGGCGAGCGAGTTTTCTTTACAAATAAACGTTGCGGCATACTCGCTACGCGATGGCTATCATATGAAATTCGCCCGCAAATCACAGGCTCAGCCTAGCTTGGGGCCCGCTGGATATCATATGATGTATATTATGCCCTAAGTTTCAATAAATACCTACCTATATTTCATTTCATTTCATTTCAAATCGCAAGTGTAAATTTTAAGTTGGCGTTTGATCGCTAAGAATAAGTAGCAAACTTAACGCGACCGGGTTGGTGAAGTAGCGATACACTACATATATCGCCACATCAGAGATCTTTTCGAGCTATGAGAGAGGTATATGGAATTAGGGCCCTTCGGGCATTGTTTGTTCGTTTATATTTGTCTGACCAGCCACCGTGCTACTCACACTACTGCAGCTACTTCTACTACTAGTGAAATCGCTGCTAGTGAAATCGGCCATTCAAATTCACAAGGGTATTCCCCAGAAGTCATACATTTTCAGAAATCTTGAAAATGTCAAACAGGTTAAATTTGTGTTGTAACATTTCAAAATATATTATGGTATCAGAAAAAAAATGCTTTCGATATGAAAATTCGATTTGTCTATAAAGCAAGAGTAGGCCAAGTACTTCAGTTCTTTAAATTCGCTGAGCTACCTTCCTTCCGCTATTCCATTCTTTCGTTTTCTAGCTAGTTCTGTTCGCTAGGCCGCTAGCTATTTTCTCAGTAGAGAGGGCTCTGATTATAACAGCGCACCTATATTGTCGCCTGCCATGTTGACACTCTCGTCGAGTAATTTGCGCACTTGTATTTGAGCACCGTGTTTGCGCGGGCGGGCGTATTTGCGTCGCTTTGTGCTTCTTTTGAGCGCTAATGATGTTTGCCACCGTTTGAAGACGGGTAATTATGGGGATTGGGTGACGATTTGCGATTTTTTGAGCGCTGTCTTGATTGAATGGGATTTGGAGACTGTAAAATTGACAGATATATATCTCACGCTCAGACGGCTAACGGTATCAGTACTTTATCCTTGATAAGCGAATGACGTTTCATACAATATTATAGCAGGATTCAGTCTCGATTTCTTTTTTAATGTCAGGGGGCAAACGAGCAAACGGATCGTCTGATGGAAAGCGATTACCATCGCCCATAGACACCTGAAACACAGAGGAGTCACAAGTGCGTTGCCGACCTTTCAGGGGGGACTACGCGCTTTTCTTGAAGGTTTGAAGGATATGATATTGCTATTGTACGGTTACCAAATAATTAGCCACTTCAGTTTACTAAAGAGAGCTAAATCATTAACAGTTAATCATCGAGGGACTAGAATGTGTATCAGAAGACGCAGCTTAGGAAGACCCTAACAAGTAAGATCGATGATCTGGTCGGATCGAACGCTACACATTAGACGATTGGTCGATAAACCTTTGTCCAGCAGTGGACGTCTTTCGGCTGACATAATCTGCCTTATCGTTGCGGCTGCTTTAAAATTATTGTTAGATATAGAATGTTACTATAATCAAGCAATGGCGTCGCGTCAACAGGACCCGATTGCCACTGGCTTGCTTTTTTTAATGCTCTTGAAGAAACAGTAAGCCGAAATATGTTCCGGCTTGCCTAGGGAGTTTGAAGCCACGCCCCTGCCATAAAAATATAACATATCTAAATGGTTCCTTTTCATTCAAAAACTTTTCCACCTAAACAAAATGATTGTAAACTTTGTAATTAACATAGTTTCGCATGGCCGACAGCGGCCGACCCATGTCACAGCACACGGCTCCATCCTATGGCTACGATTACAACGTTATTCTAAACCATGCATTGTGCTGGAGATAATGGAGTTGTAGCACTTAAGCGACTTGATAGAAATACTCAGGCTGTTGAGATTTTTTTACCTATCTTTACCTTTAAATACCCTTGTCTTATCATTACACTTGAGATGGAAATTCTATGAAATAAAGCATTCGGTGAAGTGTTTTTCTATGAAAGAAGAGAATCCCGTTCGGCACACTTGGTAGCCTAAACAGCCTGACAGATTAAAGCGTGTGAAATGACATTTCATTCTCCTAATGTAGTTGTATAGTGTATTTCACATAGCTTTGTGCCTGTGGCATCTGTTGCACTGATATGACAGATGTCAGACGCACAAATTTATGCAAAATAGACTATATTCAGAATGACATCGACCGACTAAGTAGGTAAGAGGAAAGGATTTCTATTCAACTGCATTTTTAAATTAAAATATCAGCAACGAAATGAACATTGAAAGAGCATATTTACCTTAATAATTTAGGACTTTCAAGGCATGATCTAAAAGCTTCTTAGTTACTAGAGGTGGGTGATGAGTAATGAATAACGTTACGATGAAAAAATCACTGTGATTTGACGTCTGAAAGTATTATCGTAAATTTCACAAATAAATGAAATCATTATTCATTAGTGGCTTTGTGGCTGTAGACCTCGCGAGGAGGGAATCCTCCAGGTTCTGAATTTGTATGACGAGAACCGGCAATTCCCGATTTCGGTCCTGGATTTGTATGGATAAAGAGTACCGGGAGCAAAAACCGCTCGCGAGTTTGTTTCTTAAGTTGTTTTTTTTTCACGTTTTCAAAGACAATAAATAAATAATAAATTATTTCAATACAACAACAATATCTCGACCATTTTTAATAATTTCGATTAGCTAAATCGATAAAATAAAAAAATACCTAATTATTGAACGTACTCACAAAATTTCATGAGAATCGGCTGAGAAATGTGACCTATATGCGAGAATAGCCGGAATCCATCTGGACATCCCAAGATTAGCACATACAAATTTTTTGGGTCAAGCTGAAACTGACAAGATTCGCTCGGTCGATGAATTTGTCAAATTCACGGTGCAATCATTATTGATTACTGACATGACTATCGTGTAATCACTAGAGCTAAATTACGCACCTTAGCTGCTTGCAAATAAGGAACTTACTAACAGCCAGCTGTACCAAACCCTTAGTGCAGCTTAGTTCTAGTGAAAAAACCCCACAAGTTTGGTTACATTCAAATTAACCATGACACGAGTAACAGGCGCTACAAAATCATAGCCACAATTAAATCATTCATTTAATCAGGCGTTACTTTGCGGAAAACCATATCAATTATTACATGGATAATATTGTTTGCTAATCTGCGGTATAATAATTTCCAATCAATTAATGCTAACCCGTTATACTTATTTGCGTATTTTTTCATGCATTCTTGCATTTAAATAATTGTCCCACCGCCGTGCACCGCGATGAGAAAAATACGCAAATAAAACTTACTCGACGTGTTTCGCCCCTCTATCAGGCATCATCAGGAGATGTTGACGGTCTGGAGTCTGATTGAAAGACAGTTGTCGGACTTTTTAGGATTCCGTAGCCAAACGGGACCCTATTACTAAGACTCCGCTGTCCGTCCGTCTGTCTGTATGTCTGTCACGAGGCTGTATGTGATTAACCGTGATAGCTAGACAGTTGAAATTTTCACAGATGATGTATTTTTGTTGCCGCTATAACAACAATTGGTCGTTGCGTTAACTTTGCACCTCATTTTTATCCGGCGCCATAAATGCAAACTGAACTTAACCCGGCCAGTTGAGTAGGGATGGGAAGTGTTTGTACAGAACCCTCGGTACGAGAGTCGAACTCGCACTTGACCGGTTTTTTAAGTGGAACAACAGTCACCGCGTTTGAAATAGCTTTCCCTTCACTATTGCCGACATAGTTTGTGAGGGTCTGACCGCCGCTCGCGTAATATCTGGATCTCGGATGTGGTGTAATTATACTCATTAGTGTTGATTGAGATACTTGGGAATTAGATCTTGCTTAAAAGGGAAGTATGTTTGGTGGTATCTACAAGTGTACCTAGTCGGCGATATAATATCAATACCGGAATTCCGGTACATTTGTAGATACCACCAAACATACTTCCCTTTTAAGCAAGATAATGTTATAGTATTTTTTAGATTTTCGTTCCAAAACGGTGATAACGTGATAAATGACCAACCGTAATAGGTAGACTTCAGAATTGCATTGTGTATGCATTTAGTTTGCCCACTGTAACAACAAATACCGAAAATAATGAAGGTAAAAAATAAATCGTAGTTGAATGGTAATAATAATAATATATAAGTATCTACCACTGTAACTGCAAATACTTTTTTTGATATTACGGAACCATTCGTGTTCGTAATAAAGACACAAAAGAAGAAAACTGCAATATTATTAACTTTTATTTAAAAAGTTTCCTTGAGAACTGCGTAGGTATAACTCTAACTAAAATTCTTATATACCTATATAATAAGGCTAAGTTAATTATATTAAGATCAGATAAGATAGGTAAGATATTTATTGAATAATAACTTATTTTATAGTAAGAATAACTATAGACTAAGAAATTCTACTTGTCAAAAAATGCCCCTGTAACCTACTTAAAAAATTAAGTTCATTATTTCATGAGTTTAATTAATTTAAAATATTCTTAGCGGTATAAAAAGAAAACGTGTCTTCATTTCCTCCTGATAGTGTGTTTTTTGCGTGACCTCAAGTGTAAAAACGAAGACACAGTTAACTACACATCAATAGACCGCAACAAGTTACAAAAGGTCTATATCCGTTTACAAATGTGCAGTTAACAGTGTGTACGATAGTATAGCCGAATCATTTAATTTATGAGCAAACATTGATCAAAAATATCTAAACACGCTATGCCGTTTAAGAGGCCTTATTCCTTTTATTTATTTATTTTCATATTGTGACATGTAATAATAATTTAACCAACTTCTTGAAGTGAATAATATTTTTCCCTGAATTCTAGATAGTACTCGTAACATAGGTATTTTATGTTTTCATTACGTACAGTCGAAAATAAGTTGAAAAAAAACAGTTTTCTGCTTGAATTTTGTAAGTTTCGAGTAGTTTTTGAAACAATGAAAAAATCAAACTGTAGGTTTTAAATATAAACCAATAAATCGCAATAGCCCTGTTCTAAGTAGTAACACTGATAATATTAAGAGAATATTAAGAAACATGTTTAAACTTAGAGAAAAATGAATAAAACAATCGGCATTTTTGAACGAATAAGGAGCCTTATATAATTATAGCCGTGTTCACAAATGTTTGATCAAATGTTTGCTCATTTGATAAACTCGACTGTACGCAAAGTCTCTCATATCGCACGAGTGTGGATCCATTTCCATAACTCGAAGAACTTATCACTTAGCTTCGATCGGCCGTTACATTTATCTTTAATATGAACGACTTATTTGTTACTTCACTCTATGGTTATGGAAATGGAATAGAGATTAATGGGATTGACCTTTCGAGCAATAAATATCAGTTGACTTCTTTTTAGGGTTTCGTAAAAACCTAATCATATAGATGATTTTTGCAAGAATTATGAAAAATGTATGAAATTATTAATATGAATTCAGCGAAATTATTTTTCGGCGACATTAAACCCGTGCATGGCGTGAAGAACTTGATAAGTCCAAAATGGCAATTTTAAAGTGTGTCATTTTCTCCAAAATCTGTTTTCATCTAAAAGTCGTATTTATAGCTTGATTTAAGGGTAATTTTATGCGAACTTTTCAATTATTTTACTTATTTTGGTAGAATCATTGTATTTTGTAGAATCATTGTATACTAGACTTATCAACACATTCTTTACGTTCTTAGAAAATACCTTGTCTCAAATGTTATAAAAATCACCAAGTACCAAGTGATACAGCTTGCACAGTGAAACAATATATCAAAATAAACCTTGAAATAGCACAAATAAATTTGTAAAACGCTTAAAAATCGATAAAATTAAATCCATCTACATCAAAACATAAATCGGCTTAACGATTAACATAATTATGACTGTGATAAAAAACGTCAGCGGTCCCATCCAATTTATTTTCCATTTTTATCGCAATATCATCAATATAATAGAATATTCTTCTTTAAAAATGCTGTGATTTTTCAAGCCAGCTGACTGCACTTATTCCCAGTAGCCAATCTCTCGCAACATTGGTTCGAGATTTAAAAAGTATTTTCTGTTTTTCTATGAACCAGTTTCTTGCTACATAGATGTAGGATAGATCCAGTCGTATTCTAAACAAGGTTTGAAGAATCACTTTTTGTTGGTGCTAGTTTACTATTTCGCATGGGTTTGCTTGTGGTTTTCTCGTGACGTTACTCGTTCTTTGAAATTTTTCAGGATAATAAGACGACGCGTTGGGCGCAGTTTGTAGAGAACCTGCCTACTGAGCCGACGGCCTCGGGTTCGAATCCGGACTAGGGCAAATATTTGTGTGATGAACGCGAATATTAGTGTGTCATGTGCTTGGTTCTTGGTTGTTCTGTATTTAAGTATACAGTTATCTCTGTGCAGAGATGGGCAAAATTTATTCGAATGACGAATAACGAATAAGAATAACCAAATTATTCGCGAATGACGAATGAAAACCACGAATAATTATTCGTCATTCGAATAAATTATTCGTCGAATAATTTATCGCGAATAATTTATTCGTCGAATGAATTGTCACGAATAATTCTGTGGCCCTAGTAAAAAGAAGTATTAGTCAGATTTACCCTAGCTTAAGGGGCTCCCTACAGAAATCAGCCAATTTGATGATTTTTACATCGTATCTAGTTTGTGGATTATAGAGTTATAATGTCCTATTTAATATATATTGTAGTATGGTCTATGCTTAACACTTTGTAGTGACCCGAATTTTGATTTAACGACTGTGTATTTTATAAAAAAATCTTCGGTGAATGACCAAAAATACACTAATCTCGTTTCTACTTTTATCCCCGGTGTATATGTAGAAAATATCTTACATTTTATTGTTCTAAACCATATTCCACAAAATTTGTTGTGAAGTTTTTTCTATTTTTCTCAATACTTTTCGAGAAAAACGCAAAAAACCGTTTCCACAACTTTTTCCCCGAAAAAATCGTAAACTTTGACGGCCTGTATCTCAAAGTCAGTGACATGTGAAGGTACTTGATACGGTATTTTGTTGTGGAAAAACTATGTTATTATGATTATGAGCGGGGAGCCCCTTAAGGAGCCTTTCGCTAATCCCTCGTTTGTTATACTACCTGTGCCACAGGGCGGATACTGCCTTCTAAAAACTGAGTTTCGAATGTCAGTGATGATGATGATGATGATGATGATGTTGATGATGATGGTGATGATGATGATGATGATGATGATGATGGTGATGATGATGATGATGATGATGATGGTGGTGGTGAAGATGATGATGATGGTGATGATGATGATGATGATGATGATGATGGTGGTGGTGAAGATGATGATGATGATGATGATGGTGGTGGTGAAGATGATGATGATGATGATGATGATGATGATGATTATGATCATGATGATGATGATGATGATAATGATGGTGATGAACTGATGATGATGATGATGATGATCATGATGATGATGATTATGATCATGGCGATGATGGTGATGATGATGAAGATGATGATGATGATGATGATGATGATGATGCGGCAATCCAAGCATCCAAACATGCGGACATACGAATTTTTTAAATTTTTTTGAATTTACAAAAAGATCATGGCAACCAATTAATCTTTATATTTAACCAAAAAACAAATATATTTCGTGAATTTATTCGAATAAAAATAACGAATAAATCATTCGTCATTTGAAAAGTGGTCGAATGATTTATTCGCGGATAAATCATCCGCGAATAAATCATTCGCGAATAAAATCATCCGCGAATAAATTATTCGCGAATGAAAATAACGCGAATAATTTTTTATTCGAATGATTATTCGAATAAAAAATTATTCGAATAATGCCCATCTCTGTCTCTGTGTGTGTGTGTTTATGTATATCGTCGTCTAGTAACACGAGCCTTCTTGAGCTTTATTTATGTATTCTTTATTTTTTGATAAAGATTTTAAATAGAGAAAAGGCCGAGCTAGGAAATCGATGAGCAGTTAAGACAGTTGTCATAGAATTTATAATAAACTAACGAAACACTCTGTTCCTAGTTCTATAGTTTGAATCCTCGATATCCTTATATTAACAGGCTCGATGTTCAATTATAAGACACACACACACACAGTAAACTTTACTTGTACACATTACATACATCTCAAAGCATCAATGTTTGATGAACATGACTAACTAAACTCCTTGCTGCCTCACACAAAGCAAGCATGATCGAAATCTCATTGTGCGACAAAGAAAAACTTCCATTTACATACTCCATGAGCTGTATAGAAACTTGTATAAGACTCTTGAAAGGAGTTGCAGGTTATATGCATTTAATTATAACACGGCCATATTAAGTTTGCACCTTCTCTGTAGCCGACACCATACATGCCGAGTGCATAGTTAACTTAACCGGGTTATATGAGGGAAAGGCTTTCAATGTGGCAACCTATTTCGCTGGGCTAGAATAAAATATGCCACGAGCTCGGTGACAGAGTTAAAAGAATTTAAAATTTACTCGCTTTTTAATTAGCGAAGTTTCTTAATGCTTATTGTCATCACTGGTTGCAGTTGGCGGTGTAACTCAATGTGTAGTAAGAAGGCTTGTTTTATGGGTAGGTACTAGACGAAAAAAAAAAACATTAATATATACTTAAATATATAGAACATCCTTGACCTAGGCACAAATATTCGAGTTCATCACACGAATATTGGCCCGTGCCGGGATTCGAACCCAGGACCGTCGACCCAGTAGGCAGATGACCTACCACTGCACCAAAGTCGTCAAATTAGACTTCCTGTTGTTATGTTTATTTAGATGCCAAACTAAAATTGGACAGCGCATTGACGGTTACAATAATATTATTTGATTTATTTGCTTCATCAAAATCAACCAATCCCTAATTAGCAATTCTAATTAACACTTACTTCAATCATCCACAAAGTACATAACCAAATAAGCGCTTAAATTTGTACATAAATTTGGTTAAAATTACTAATAAACTGTGAACAACCCCTCGACGACAAAAAGTCATATTTGTTGTATATTTAATAAGGCTTTTGTGACGTTTTGGTGCCTGGGTGTTATGTTATCCGTCGGTGTAGTTAATATGCGCGTAGATGTAGATAGCACTGTAGAGCGCCTGCACTAGTGATGTAACTCTTCCGGGAGTCTTCTTTACCTATGAAACAATATCCAAGAAGAACTTTACTTTGAAGTAAATTTCATCATTCCTACAGGGCACTAAAAACGCTCCATACAAATGGCCTACCTACATATGACGTCATTTATTTATTTAAACTTTATTGCACAAAATACAGAAGTAAAAGTACAAATGGCGACCTTAATGCCATAAGGCAGACCAGTCAACCACACGTCATCTGTGGGATGACTTCCGCTATTTGTATGGAGACAATAGTAATTTGCCATTTTCACCGTGAAAAAGCGCGTTTAATTTCATGGTTGTCATACAATTACTGTTTAGTTCAATTATGAGGATTCTGAAAACAATTTAAAAATTTATTTTGATTTAAAAGAAATCATAAAATTGTCCAATCTTTGAAGTCACATTTATATTTCAAATAGTAGATTGTACAACAAGTGCATAAAACGCACCATTTTATACGAGACATTTATTCATCCGAGCGAGCTTGCGAGCGAGGATGAATATAAAGTCGAGTGTAAAATGCGTTTTATGGACGAGTTGCACACTCTACTTTTCACTTCGATTGCGAGAAAATTAAACTACATCATGTAAATATTATACTTAAAAACAAATTTAATTAAAATTTAAAAACATTTATATCTACGATAAATTATTATTGTAGTTTAAATAAATAGTATATTGATTTACTACAATAAAAATAAATTAAAAAAGTAATAAATGATAGTAAATAAAAATTACAAGTTTATTTCAAGAAGTTTGCTGTGTACTTTGGCTGTTGGTATTTTTGCCTTGGTCTTAGAATACTAACGAAACAAAAAAAAATAAAGAGTTTATTCTATAAAGTTTTATTTTTTTCGTGTGGCTGATGGACCGTTCGCCTTGGTCTTCGACGACGATTTTACTTTATGCTCTAGAGCATAAAAAGCGACTTTATGTCGCCTACGCACAGCATAAAGTCGAACTTTTAGAGCATGAGAAGTGAAAAAATATTTTTCTTTGTTTCATGACAAATATATTAAGCTAATTTTTATTCATAGGGTAGTTATACACTATGTCGTGTAATTCAACATCAATCGCATCCCCTATTGCTGAGACCGGGATCGGGAATTCGGTGGCGCATCACTAGAGCCATGTATTGCGACAATTACCTATTACACCGGGGAGCTAATCTGGTCGTTATTATTTTGATTAATATTAGGTTTGAGCACTTCGGAGCTACGAGCTATGGTTATAGCTGAATAATGGTTTTAAACATCTATTATTAATATTAGTTGGATAATACGACCACTGCAGAAATTGTTAAGATAGTGAAAGCCCTATTTATAAAAATAGCACTGGATATGGCGAAAAATACCTATGAAATTAATTAAACTAAGTATCGAGCACATAGATTAGTAAAATCCTTAAACCTATATTATAAATTTAACTTTAGAGAGTGGATTTTTTCCCGACGGTCTTAAAGAAGGCGTTAATACGGCCTTTACTTAAAAAGGGTCCAAACAGGACCTAAATAATTACAGTCCAATTATAAATAAGTAAATAAATGTTAAAGGATAATCTTACACAAATCGACTGCATACGAGTACTTGTGTCTGTGAGCTGTAGACCTCGCAAACGTTTTTTTTTTTTAAATGGCTGATCTATGTTTATGTATTTCTTTTTTGTGTTCAACCTCCATATTCTGTATCGCTCACTCGTTGTGCCGTGGCATCTCCGAAGGCGTTCTTCAACGCGGTAAGTTATGCAACGCGTTTTATACGCCAGTGTGGCGCCACGCTAACCCACCGGTCCGCTCGATTTGTTCGGCGCCATACAAATACCCGGCAACTTTTAACACGATAATTGATTCCCGAAGTTGCGGGATTGGTTCCAGCGCTCCCTTTCATTATTAGGCGCGTGTAGATTCTTGTTGTTTTTGAAGTTCCCGTTTGGGTGGTTTGGAATTGATTATTTTCGCCTGTTTACATAATAGTGGCTTAGAAAGGAGTTGATTATTTATATTGTTTTATGATCAAAGCTAACATTGTTGGGTTTGCCTAAGGTTACAGTGTTCTTAGTTAGTTATTAGCAAACAATATGCGCTGATCTGATGCTAGCCACCTTATATGACCCACAGACTGGACATCAAACATTCGTAAAGATATTAATAACCAACACTTGGTTTCATTTCCTTATTTTTTTACGACGTGATTAGCGCAGTTTGTAGTGCAGCTTCCTTCTGAGCCGGCGGTACGGGTTCGGTAAGGGCCGTTCGGTGATTTGTGCACAAGGCACAAATCACGTGAGGTTTTTTCGGCTTCTTTTTGGCAATCCCCCTGGTGATGTCTGGTGAGGTTTTTTGTTACCCTTCCCTCCCCTCACAAACCTATACCACAACGTGATCTGTAGTGATTTTTTTGTGACCCCCCTCCTCCCTATCTAACCTGACGTGATTTGTGCACAAGCCCTAAGGGCAAATATTTGTGTGATGAACGTGAATTTTGTCCCTGGGTCATGGATGTTATCTAAAATGTCGACTTGCCAAGATAACCCAGAAATATTGCTAAACTTCGCGCCCTGATTGAAGTAATCAAAAGACAAAGGATCTAGAACGTAAAAATAAGACGTTGGAATAACAAACACTATTGGATTCATTTAGTATTTCACGGAAACGAAACCTCAAAAACGGTATCCACGAATAACTTCCCTCATTATATTGAAGTGTAATTTCATCATGCGTCTAAATATCATACAAAAGGCTTCACGAATAAGTTTCTGGGAGCGACGCACCACTTCCTATATTACACTGAACTCTCTCGGGGCCACGTGGAGGGAACGAACACTCTTGCAGCCACAGATTATACACAAAAGATTTATCACTAATATTATAAAGGCGAAAGATTGTGAGTGTGTTTGTGTGCATGTTTGTTACTTCTTCACGCTCAAACGGCTGGTTCAATTTTGATGGTATAAATTTAATTTTGGTATGAATGTATGGTTGGTATGTACTTATTTGGTAGTTGACACCCTGGAATAACACATAGGCCACTTTTTATCTCGAATATATGTAATGTTCCTGTGGGATGAAGGGGTAACACCGTGCGGCGAAGCAAGAGATATTATAAGCGCGAAAGCTGGTAAGTGTGTTTGTATGTTTGTTAATAAGGTTAAGTTTAGTATATCAGTCATACTATTAATTTTATCAAGCTTCAGTATTTACGATACCTGCCAAACTGAAATAAAACCAACTTGTAGATATAGCACCAAACTATCAAACTTTAGGACTCATAGAAGCCGTGTGTCCACTTATCAGAAGTTATCTGGAACTATCGCACCTCAAACTTGAGGGAAGTTGAGTTAATCTGTTAAAGTAGCCACCGCTTCGCTAACACTTGCTGATCTAAGTTTTGTTGGGTTTATAATATTAAAACTATCGTGAGCTATCTTTAATAATTACTAAAACGGTCGGACGGTATGGCATGCCGTTTCTGACCATTTTTACGTGTGTTTAAACGTTTTTATAATTATCGAGAGACATTAACGTTAGTTTTAACGTCACGACGTCGTGACGTCGCACGTTGCGGCAACGTGCCACAGCACAACTCTGTGACACGTTGCCGGCACGATATTTTACGTTGCACGCAGTAGATTTCCTCGACACGACGTCGCAACGTTACACGATGCTGCAACGTGCCACGGATGTAACATCTAATTGTGTGTTGGCCCTAACGGCCCACTTAATATCACGTAGTCCCTGGTGAAGACCCTCAGTTCGAAACATGTCGGGCCATTTCTGACAATATTGACGTGAGTTTAAACCGTTTTTATAATTATAAACTATTGTATGTTTAAATTATTTATATACAGAGAGACATTGAAGAAGGACTATACATGAAAATAGACGCGACGGTTAAAACTTGACAACTGTTCCAAGCTGATTATTACATGGCTTGATCTTAAAAGAGTACATATCAGTATACCGTGCCGTGACAGTTCCGCTTTCCACCTTTGTTAGGATAAAATTGGCACCCGTTCGTAGCCAGACTTAGCGGCGCACACGCAACCAATAAAATATATATTTCAGGCAGTTTTTGCGATGTTCAAAAAGAGTGTTCGTTCTGTAGTAACTGAAGTCTGGGACCATTTTTACATTTATTTGACAACTAGCTTCGCCGCGCGGTATTACCCGCTAATAACACGGAAACACTACATTTTTCTGGATAAAAAGTAGCCTCTGTGATTATCCAGGGCGTCAGCTACCTTCATACTAAAATGTATCTAAATTGGTCCAGCAGTGTGAACGTGAAATAGGAACAAACATACACATAAACACACTCACACTTTCGCCTTTACAATATTTGTGTGATAAATTCCATATGTCGCTGATACTTTTAGCGTTACTTCGGTGTTAAGATAGTTTACGATACCAACCACAATGAAAGAAAACCAACTTGTATGTATAGCAAACTATCAAACTTTACTGGGAGTCATAAAAGCTCTATGTGTCCACTTACTCCGGAGTTATCTGAAACTATCGCGACAGAACTTGCGGAAAGCTGAGTTAATCTGTTGAAGTAGCCGCCCCTCTAACACTCACTGATCAAAGTTTTGTAGCATTTTTATTTATACAGGATATATCGAGACAAAGGACAAGAAATCAAAATGTATGCTACAGTTTATGTCCATATCTATGTAATAAATAAATAAATAGAAAACCAAACTTGACCACTGTACATTTCTGCTTCAGATATGATTCGGCATTTTTAGGGTTCCGTACCAGAAGGGTAAAAAAAACCGGCCAAGAGCACGTCGGGCCACGCTCAGTGTAGGGTTCCGTAGTTGCTTATCCTTCACAATAGACTTAAGTTACAGGAAAGATTTCAAGCTTTATAAAAAAGTCGTAAACGCCAAAGTAACTGTAATTACTTATTACCTTCTGGAAGTCAACTTACGTCCTTTTAAGAAAATTATGAAATTTTGCGATAACTCAAAAACGGCTCGACCGATTTTGTTCGATATAGTTTTCATTGAAAGAACTTATAAAGCCTCATTTTCATGATCTTTTCCATTATTTTTTGACCCGTGGTTAAAAAGTTAGAGGGGGGGGACGCTATTTTTTTTATTTTCGAAGCGAATATTTTCAAAACCGCTGAATTTATCAAAAAATAATGTTTGGAGACCCCTATTATTTTTTTAAGACCTATTCAACGACACCCCACGCACTAGTGATGGAACGAAAAAAAAAAATCACCCCCACTTTAAGTGTTCGAGAGGTACCCGAAAAAAATATTTTTTTTTAGTTTTTATTTTACCGTTTTGTCGGCGTAAACATAAATACACTCATACCAAATTTCAGCTTTCTAGTACTAATGATCACGAAGCTATGCCGCGGACGTCTGTCCGTCCGCGACAGACGGACAGACGGACATGGCGAAACTATAAGGGTTCCTAGTTGACTACGGAACCCTAAAAACGGGATTATTACTAAGACTCCGCTGTCCGTCCGTCTGTCCGTCTCTCACCAGGCTATATCTCTTAAACCGTGATAGCTGACAGTTAAAATTTTCACAGATCATGTATTTCTGTTGCCGCTATAACAGTAAATACTAAAAACAATAAATTGATATTTAAGTGGGAGTCCCATATCACAAACGTGATCGGTTGAGTAAAATTTGTACCACGTTTGTATACGGCGTCATACATACCAAGTGCATACTACAGTACGGAACGCTCGGTGCGCGAGTCCGACTCGCGCTTGGCCGGTTTTTACAAACTTTATTTAACTTGTAATGTATGTAACTTTGTATCTACGTATAACTAATTATTAGTTCGGGTGGAATCTTGCAACTCGAATTTGATGCAGATATCTTTAGCCGATTGAGCTGAAATTTTGCATACCTACTTATCTTTGATGACAATACAATAATAAAATGTTACTATGGGGCTAGTCTGATTATGGAGCCTAAAGGTAGCCCTAGAAACTCTGTAATATAGATAAAGCAATCTTACCGAGTTAGGGATCTTTAGAATCGACTCAGAGAGCAATTGATGGATATTCAAATAAAAGTACAGTCGGCTATAAAAGCTTGCGACAATAATGTCATTTTTGACAGAAAATTATTTGAGTTTTTGTCAGTAAAATGTCTCTTTTCCGGGAATGTAGTAATTGATTCACAGCGCGCAAATAACAGACATTTTATTACACGCATTTTCATTATTACCTTCTCATTACGTAATAAATCATTGAAACTGCGAAATAAATATTATTACGAGGAAATTACAAATGAAATAACTGGATTATTGCCTTAATTAATATTTTCCGCAGACTCGATTATTGTTCCCAATGTCGCATTTACGTCAACATAATTATTGACATGTATACGTCATCATAATATACGTATATGTTTAACATAAGGTTTGCTCAAAGGTACAGGTAAATAATAATCTTATTTTTGCAAAAAGGGTTCCATAGATTGGATAGTAACAATTTTGCCTTAACACGATGTTAGTAAACAATAACTTAAATAATTTTAATACCTGACTAAACATTAACATACCAATATTAATGGACATACACACTACACTTACTACACCACTATTTTTTGAATACGGAGAACTGAGTGCAACCCCTTTAACTTGCCCAACCCAAGTACATACGTACAATCTAATTTATCAACAAATACCTCATCGCATTAAGTATCTTTTTATACGGTAAGGTTTTATCATCATCATCATCATTTCAGCCATAGGACGTCCACTGCTGGACACAGGCCTCCTCAATTGACCTCCACATGGGCCGGATAGAAGCGACCCGCATCCAGCGAGTCCCCGCAACCCTGACCAGGTCGTCCGACCACCTTGCGGGTGGCCGTCCTACGCTGCGCTTGCCGGTACGTGGTCTCCACTCGAGAACCTTTCTGCCCCAACGGCCATCGGTTCTTCGAGCTATGTGCCCTGCCCATTGCCACTTCAGTTTGCTAACCCTGTTTGCTATGTCGGTGACATTAGTTCGTCTACGAATCTCATCATTTCTGATTCGATCACGTAGAGAGATCCCGAGCATAGCCCTTTCCATAGCTCGCTGAGTGACTCTGAGCTTCCTTAAGAGGCCCATAGTTAGAGACCACGTCTCGGCTCCGTAGGTCATCACCGGTAATACGCACTGGTTGAAGACTTTTGTCTTCAAGCACTGAGGTATGTTGGACGAGAAGACACTTCGCAGTTTCCCGAACGCTGCCCATCCGAGTTGAATCCGTCGATTGATCTCTTTCTCGAAGTTGGACCTGCCTAATTGGATCGTCTGACCTAGATAGACGTATTCGTCGACAACTTCGAGGACCGAGTTCCCAACCAATACTGGGGTGGGTGCTACATGGACATTCGACATGATCTTCGTCTTGTCCATGTTCATCTTAAGGCCTACCTGTTGGGATACTCGGTTGAGATCATCCAGCATTATACCGAGATCCTCCAGCGTCTCCGCCATGACCACGATATCGTCAGCAAACCGAAGGTGCGTGATGTACTCGCCATTTATGTTGATGCCAAGTCCTTGCCATTCCAAGAGCTTGAAGGCGTCTTCCATTGTGTTGGTGAAGAGCTTCGGAGATATTACATCTCCTTGTCTCACACCTCTCTGCAATGGAATCGCCTCCGTACACTGGTCTTGTACTCGGACTGACATAGTGGCGTTGTTGTACACACTCCTAAGCACCTCGACATACCGATGGTCAATTCGGCATCGCTGGAGGGACTGTAGTACTGCCCATGTCTCGACGGAATCAAAGGCCTTCTCATAGTCCACAAACGCTAAGCAGAGTGGCAGATTATACTCTTCGGTTTTCTGTATAACTTGCCGCAGCGTGTGTATGTGGTCTATGGTACTGAAGCCTTTTCGAAACCCGGCTTGTTCGGGAGGCTGGAATTCATCGAACCTGCTTGAGAGACGATTCGTAATGACCCTAGAAAAAAGCTTGTAGACATGGCTCAGAAGCGAGATGGGTCTATAATTCTTGAGCAGTGTTTTATCACCTTTCTTAAAGAAAAGCACCACCACACTCCTGTTCCATGCCTCTGGCGTGATTCCCTCGAGCAATACGGAATTGAAGAGCTTCTGAAGGACCTTAAGTACCGGTGTTCCACCCGCTTTCAGAAGCTCTGAAGTGATTCCGTCATCACCCGGCGCCTTGTTATTCTTGAGCTGTTTTAGGGCCATTCTAATCTCGTACAGGCTGATGTCCGGGATATCTTCGGTATAGTGTCGGGTCAGCTTGGCTCTCGGGTCTTTGGCCAAGTTATCAATAGGTTTGGCTACTGAGGTATATAACTGCCCATAGAACCTTTCGATCTCCCTCAACACCTCTGGCTTCGTCGACGCTACACTGCCGCCTTCTGTCTTCAGCTTCGTTAACTGGCTTTGGCCCATAGACAGGTCCCTGGCAAACACTTTGGAGCCCGAGTTCCGCTCTATCGTTTCTTTAATATGGTTGGTATTAAAGGAACGAATATCGTGTCGCATGGACCTATGGATCCGTCTATTGAGCTGCCTGTATGCTTCAGCGTCTTCAGAAGTCTGCAGCGTCATTGAACGTCTTTCAGCCATGAGGTTGAGGGTATGATCGGATAGTTTTTGGGGTCTATCTTTGCGGCGGGGTCTGAAAAATTTCTTCCCCACCTCGTGGACAGTTTCTACCAACCTATTATTTATATCGTCCACTGCAACGCAATCATCCAGGCAAGCGAAGCGATTTGTTAACTCCAGCTGAAAGTCTTCGGGGTTTTGTATGTGGGCTGTAGTTGGTCGGAGCGTAGACTTCATTAGGCGAGACCTTTCTAGGCGGACATTAATATTCAATGTGCCTCTTACCATTCGGTGATCGCTACCGGTTTTCACCCTATTGATCACTGAGACATCATTGAATATTTGCCTCTTTGTGGCCAGAATGAAGTCTATCTCATTTCTCGTGGAACCGTCGGGACTCATCCAGGTCCATTTTCTCTGAGGCGGCTTCTTGAAGAAGGAGTTCATCATGAAGAGTCCCTCCTTCTCCAGAAATTCGGCCAGCCTCTGGCCCCTTCGGTTCCGTTGCCCATATCCAAATTGCCCCACTCTCAGCTCGTTATCGCCTCTCATACCCAGCTTTGCGTTGAAGTCTCCCATAACAACAGTGAAGTGCGATTTGGAAGCATGTATGGCCCTACTGACGTCCTCATACATGGCCTCCACCTCCTCATCCGGGTGCGTCGAGGTCGGCGCGTATACTTGTATAACCTTCAACGAATATCTTCTAGATACTCTGAGTATCAGGTACGCAACCCTGCTCGACACACTCGAAATTGTCACTATGTTGTTAACGAGAGACTTGTGGACGATAAACCCGACACCACCCTGGGACTGCTGGTCGCCCTCCCGGTAGTACAGCAGGTTACCGGATTTCAGGGCTATCGTGTCCTCTCCCTCTCTTCGGACTTCAGATAACCCCATGATATCCCAGCGCATCCCGCTGACCTCCTTTTCCAGCTCCGTGACCTTTTCGTCCGTCCTCAGCGTGCGCGTGTTGTAGGTTACCAGTGATAGCCTACGTCGGTTGTCCGTACTATCGTTAGCCGAGGTCGTTTGACGGTGGAGCCCTACCCGGGGATTCTTAGCACCCCTGGCTCCAGTGCTCGGCCGACGCCCGTCTCCGTCAGCTTTGCAACTGCAGCCGCCGGGTACTTGGGGCCGTGGTAAAGTTGTCATCTCATTTGAGGGGTTCGGACCGTAACCCGCCACGCTGGTTGGAATAAGGTTTTATAGTGTGGAATAAAGATTAAATTTACCATATATTGATGGAGTGTGTCCGTAATGAGAGGCCTAGGCAACTGATATTCAGCGACAGTTCCATTGGATTATGTAATACGTACCTGTGCTACCCACTGTCCGACGAAGTCGGAAAGATTCTAGCCCTAGTTAAATGTGCCGTGCCATTAAAGATAGGTAGAATACCTCCATATTACCTCACTTTTTAATGTCTGGATGTTTAGATTGAGACTGAAATGTATTGTTATGTTGTTGTTTTATGGAGTGGCATATTCGCACTAGCGAAAAAAATCCTTAAATAAAAAGAGAAAAAAAAAAGATTAAATTTATAAAATAATGTACTTATCGGTGTGTCTATCTGTGGCATTGAAGCTCTTGCACTGACAAACCGATTTGAGTGCTGTTTTTTTAATAACGAAAGTCTTTAGTGACGAGATGTTGAGATAAAACGACGCTTAAATTAAAGGTGCGTACGCACTAGCCATAACTACGTGCCGTGACCACATAATGAGTAATTATTTTAATTATATGTGATTAAGTTCTTTAGATGCACCGCCTACAATTTTTCTGCTTTGCCCTAAGGTTCACTGGTAGAGAATGCCCCATGGCATTAAAGTCCGCCTTTTGTACGTTAAGTTTTTCTTTTGTGCAATAAAGTTTAAATAAATAAATATCATATAAAATATATTTATACGTATATCGTCGTCTAGTACAGTCAAGTTCATTTACATCTACACACTTTCGAGAACAAAAATATCTGAACACGACCCTATTGTCAGGAGCATAAAGTCGTGTTCAGATATTTTTGGTATCGTAAGTGTGTAGATGTAAATGAACTCGACTGTACCCATAACACAAGCCTTCTTGAGCTTAATTTGGGACTAGATCGATTTGTGTGGGTGGTCTGATATTCATTTATATTTATTTATTAAATAATTTTGTTGTGCGTTCTATCTTATATAATTTCATAAGAAATAAAATTAAAAATTTAAAAAACCCCCGACATGACAACCAATAAAAAGAAAGAAATAAAATCTACGAAATGTGCCTATACAATGAACAGTAGAAAAAGAATCCAAGCTTCGTTGCGTTCGGGGGACCGCTAAGTACTTACCTAAATGAAATAAAATATATTTTTCAACGCAAAATTGCATGTATGCATGCAATTGTGTGGGCTTCCCACTTTACGATTTTCAGTACATTGCATTTCATTTACTTAGCGGTCCCCCGACGCAACGAAGCTTGGATTCTTTTTCTACTGTTCATTGTATAGGCACATTTCGTAGATTTTATTTCTTTCTTTTTATTGGTTGTCATGTCGGGGGTTTTTTAAATTTGTTATTTTATTTTTATTTCATATTTTTTAAACAAACAGAAGTTTCGTCCCGGAATTTTCTTCTTTTGACACTATTTTTGTTTTACACCGTTTAAGGTTCAGGGTTTCCAATCTTTCGTCGAGCTTGATCCTTGACTATATGTAGATAACAACAGGATCCCAAGCCAGTGGTAATGAATGCCGTCTTCTCTAAGATTGAAGTTAGGATATAATATTTTGATTTCAATAGCCTTAAGCAACTTTCTGGGAAAAAATCGTTAAAGTCAGACTAGTAATGGCACTAGACTTATAATGGCAAAATGGCGAAGTTATTAGCCAAGACAATCAAAATATATACTTTAAATGCACTGCATGAGTCGCAAGAACCTGCTAACAGAACCAGGTTTCTATTTTACAGGATCCAAATAGTAGGTACGGCCTACGGGTGGCTTACTTAGCTCCATAAAAATTGCAGTTGGTGCTAGATAACTTGACTTAGTTTTGAGAGATCTAATCATCGATACCCCACACCATGGGATAAACATCCCCACTTTTGTTACGTGTAGGAAAGGTACACAAAAAAATGATTTTAAAATTGTATTCAACCACTATGTCTCTGACCTAAACTGTGGACAGACTGACACAAACTACAAAATCCTAAAAAGCTGTTATTCACTTAGGCAAGAGTACTTTTGCTAAAGCTTACGTTTCATTTAGTTGCGTTAAAATCTTGCAGGGTGTTGCTATTTGTGACCTCAATCAAAGGAACCTGTTCAATAGTCCTAATAACAATTCAGCTTAGCAGAATTCCGAAACTTAAAAATAGTGACCAGTGACAGTTGACTGTACTTTCTTACACAAATGTTAATTGCTCATCAAGAACAATCAGACGAGACGAGCCCAAACACCATGGGTTTATCTTGTGCTGTTTAGGAGTTCCTACGGCCATCTTCAGCTCCAAGGTACCAAATTATTGTACTGTAAAAAAATTATTAATCTGTTGATTACGCTAAAAAAACTTAACATTTATCCAAAATTAGAAATCCTTGGCTTAGATCCTTTCACAACTAGCTGGTCATGATGAGACCTTCATTTATTGAGTGGTATAGAAAATGCTAATAATACGAGTACTTAACATTTAACCAAAACTTTGGAATCCTTGGCTTCAATATTGGCTGAAATCCATTAACAACTAGCTTGTCATCATGAGACCTTCATTTATTGAGTGATATAGAAAATCCTAATAATACTTAACATTTAACCAAAATTCGGAATCCTTAGTTTCAATATGGGCTGAGATCCATTAACAACCACCTGGTCATCATGAGTCCTTCATTTATTGAGTGATATGGAAAATGCTAATAAATCTTATCATTATCCAAAATTTTGAATTCTTGGCTTCAATATTGGCTTAGATCCATAGACAACTACCTGGTCATCATGAGATTCTCAATTAGTGAGTCATATAGAAAATGCTAATAAAACTTAACATTTAGCCAATATTTCGAATTATTGACTTCATTATTGGCTGAGATCTCGTCACTTGTTCCAATTAAAGCTGAATATCTTCGAAACTACTGGTCCTATTTCCACCAAACATAGCTAAGAACCATCTTGACGGAAAAGTCTTTCGATAAAAAAAAAAACTGGCCAAGTGCGAGTCGGACTCGCGCACCGAGGGTTCCGTACAAACACTTTCCATCCCTAAGTGGTTAAGTTAAGTTTGCACCTGGTATGTATAGCGCCTCATATAAATTAGGTGCAAAGTTAGGTATTAAAATTAAAAAAAAAAACTACTTACTAGATCTCGTTCAATACAATTTTCGTTGGTAGTTTTTATAGTCTCTTCTTCTTCTCAGCATATATGCGTCCACTGCTGGACATATGCCTCTTGCATGGATTTCCAAGTTGATCTTGATGCGGTGATCCTACTCCAGGTCGGCCCTGCCGTCTTTTTAATGTCGTCCGACCATCTGGCTTGCGGTCTTCCGACGCTTCTGCCACCCGTTCGCGGCCTCCAGTGTAGCGCTCGCTGACTCCATCTGTCATCGTCTCTGCGACATATATGACCAGCCCATTGCCATTTCAATTGCGCAACTCTTTTGCCGATGTCGGTAAGTTTTTATAGTAATGTACATCATATATTATGTTTTTTTTAGATTTTTCATAATCTTATTTTAGAAGTTAGAGGGGGGGGGGGACCAACTTTTTTCCACTTTGGAAGCGTCTGTCACGCAAACTATTCGGTTTAGAAAAAAAATAATTTAGAAACCTCGATATCATTTTTAAAGACCTATCCATAGATAACCCACACGTACGTGTTTGATGAAAAAAAAAAATTTGAGTTTCAGTTCTAAGTATGGGGAGCCCCCAATATTTACTATTATTTTTTTATTTTTGCATCAAAATCTTAATGCGGTTTACAGAATACATCTACCTACCAAGTTTCAACAGTATAGCTCTTATAGTTTCGGAAAAAAATGGCTGTGACATACGGACGGACAGACGGACAGACAGACAGACAGACATGACGAATCTATAAGGGTTCCGTTTTTTGCCATTTGGCTACGGAACCCTAAAAACCGCACTTAAATTGGTCCATCCGCTTGGGCGCTACGATGCCACAGACAGACACACAGATACACATGTTAAACTTATAACACCCCCCTTTTTTCGTCGGGGGATAAAAATAATTATTAAGGGTTGCGTAGCGTCAGTCGGCTACCGCGTAAATACGCCCAGTGCGCACGCAACCTAAAATATTTCACTACTAATTATATAATATACTTAAGTTAGTTAAGTTCAATACCTACGTCGAATTTTGTTTTCTGTTTAGAGTCTAGACATTAATGTTTTGTGAGTATCGTGAAATGTTGCGTCACCGTGACGTGGAAATCTACGAACAAATCTTCTTCGAAAACGTGATAATTATCAAATTATAATACTTATTGAATTTTAAGATGACAAACATACATATTTTTTTTCAATAACTATCTACACAAGAATGGAAGCCAAAATTACCCGATTTACTTACTTATATACTTCTTTTTTCCAATAAAGTTCTACATGTAACTGAATAATTTTCTCAAAATAAGCGCTAATATTTCGTTGTCCTTCAAAAGAGAAACGTAACAAATGTATGTGAAGTGGAACAGTTCTTATTGCCTTCAGGTTAAAGGCGCGAAGCTTTCAGCGATTTGCGGGAATTCCTGCTTTGACATAATATCGCGGGATTTCCCGGTGTCTGCAATAAGGAAAACGAGGCGTCCCGGGACTGTCACGGTGACCAGTTTTTAAACAGGGTGTGAAAGTAATATCCAAAACATCCTCCTTTTTTCCCTTTTTTTTCCACTTCCTGTTGATCTTAGCAAAAGATATTTCAGTATTCCGCCGATGACAACGTTTGGACATATCAAATGAGAGGAGAATGGTCTGTAGAAAATTTTGATTTTTGCGATTGAATTTCTAGGATATGAAGACTTAATAAATAAATAAATAAATATCGGACAACCTCATACAAATCAATCTAGTCCCACAGTAAGCTCTAGTAGTAGGCTTGTGTTATGGACACTAGACGACGATAAACATACTTATATAGATAAATACACACTTAAATATAAATAACATCCATGACCCAGGCATAAATATTATATGAGCTCATCACACAAATATTTGCCCTTGCCGGGATTCGAACCCAGGACCGCCGGCTCAGTAGGCAGTTGCTTAACCGCTGACTTAAACTTCTAAAATTGCAATAAAAGCATATCGCCTATGTTGAGACCTTCCAGTACTTTATTGGTTTTGAAAACTGTCATGTTAACGTAAAAGTAACCGTACTGCAATATTTTACTTCGCTTTTAATTAGTATTTTCATGAAGGAAATAATCTCATTCAAACTTTAAGAAACTTTGAAGTAGTTAATTTCCATATAAGTTACAGAATAACAATACAAAAGATCCTTTCGTTTGATCTTCGCTAAACCCGTTCAAGAAGAGTATTATATGGATTGATTACATATTGTAAAATGTGACGCAAATGGTCGCTGGGCCTAGCGACGCAATCGGACGATGCATAGGGCTGTTCACGAATGCGCGCCCAGTCAATGCGGAAGTAGGTATCACTCAAATGCGGTGTTCGGGTAGCCACCTTTCTTTCTTCAAGGACTAGCAGAGAGGACCTTCTGTACTGCTGTATTCTGCGCTGACTGTGGCGATGAGGAAGCGTCTGTCTGATGCGCGACTGTTTGTGTCAATACCGGTAATTAGGTTCGTCCGACACGACGACGGCAATCGTCGCCCTGCCACGACAATTCCAAGGGAATCAAGGGAATGAGAAATGCGTTTTTTCTATGCATCCTTATGATGCCCTTTCGTTAAATAAAATAATAATAATAGCACATTACTGCAGACGCTGTTAAAGAAGGGATTGGCATTCACCGCAAGTCCGCCATTTGTATTGACTTTTGATTGGTGCAATAAGGTTTAAATAAATAAATATTTATATATATCATAACCTAGTTATAATATAATCGTAAAAGTTTTAAGTATAATTTAGGATAAAAAAATTAACTACTGTTGAGTTGAGACCTTCCGGCTTTCTTCGCAACAGCGGTCTCCTCTTGTGAAATGCCGGTAGATTCAGATTCAGACATGTAAAAGTGCCCTTGTAGCCTACTTCCTACTTACAGAATATTTATATTTTTGAAACGATGCAACATGATAGGCGATAGTGTGAAGCAAATATCTAAGCGTCATACGAAATGCATAAAACAGAGATCTTGAGCCCACCATGGCGAATTATAAAGAAGACAGCATGCGAGTTTGGTTTAACTTCAATTATTTAAAAATAATCGTACTATTGTTAGTTTGTTCTCTAAACAATGAAACTATGTCACGAAATGTCAAAAATAATGATCTCCAGTTGAAAAGCTTAAGCCGTAGCAGCCTCACAATGAAATTGTCATTTGTGCAATATTTCAAGCGCGCAACTTGAAAAGCAAGTTTCAACGAGTAAAAAGACTGCGCAAAGAAAGTTGCAAGATGGAAAAGGCAACTACCTGGATAAATTATTTACAGGACAACTAGGTACGCCCTGCCTTCTGATTTAATTATGGAAAGTTGAAACTTAAAATGGTACAAACTGGAACACTGTTTTATGAAGAACGGTCTTAACCCCTAAGGCCCCGCCGCTGTCTGTCTACATAGTGATTCTAATCTGGTTTTAAGGAGCGTGAAGTGAAGTGAAGCAAAGTGAAGTAAAGTGAAGTGAAGTGAAGTGAAGTGAAGTGAAGTTAAACTAAAATTATATGTAGAACAAAAATTTATAATAATAATAATAATACGCACCGATGCCAGTTCTTGAGAATGGTGGTGCCACGCTCTATTGGGATCGATCTATCATCACAGACAGGACAATATTGTAGCCAATAAGCCTGACATCGTGTTGGTAGATCGATCCAAGCGCAAGGCAGTGCTCGTCGACATCACCATCCCCATGACGAGAACCTCGTGAAGGCCGAGAAGGACAAACTCAGCAAGTACCTTGACTTGGCTCACGAGGTGACCGCCATGTGGGATGTTGACTCGACGATCATTGTCTCGATAGTCGTTTCGGCGAACGGTCTTATAGCGAAGAGTCTCGACAAACATCTTAAGAGACTCTCGCTAGATGGCTGGATCAAGGGTCAGATACAGAAGGCGGTACTCCTGGACACGGCGCGCATTGTCAGGAGGTTCCTCTCTCTGCAGTGCGGACAGCGAAGTCTCAGTAATAGGGTCCCGTTTTTACCCTTTGGGTACGGAACCCTAAAAACGAATAAAGGGAATAATAATTACTTTATTGTATTTTACTTTTTATATAAATTTATTGTTAAAAACCTAGCCTAAGACGAAACATTAATAAAGGAGATAATAATATTTTCTTTATTTCGGAATAATAATAAAATAAGTGATTATAAAACTAAAAGGGTTCTATGAACAGTTCCGGAAGGTGCCTGGCTCAAAGGTTCTTAGAATACTAGCGGAGTTGCTGGGCTGTGTAGTAAAATACAGTAAACAAGAACTCCTGAACTGTATATCACAAAGGTCAGTAGTCACAAGTGCGCCAACGGAACAAGCACACCTACCATACCGAAATCACTCTGACTTTTAGAGCAGTTAGTGAAGTTAGTTCCTAGACATTCAATCCCCATAAAAAAAGGGTCGATTAGCATGCTCAAAAAATTTTTCATCATGAAATGAAATGAAACAATTTATTCAGCACGCCACGAGGGCACTTTTACAAGCCAGATTGTGAATCTACTGCCATTTCCCAAGAGGAGAGCTGTTGAGAAGAAAGCCGGAAGACACAACAGTGTGTCGTTTTTTCGTAAATAATACTTAAAACAATTACATTACATGTATGTTATAAATTATGCCTATTATAGTAAGTTGGTTGGTAAGACAGTTCGGCATTTAGATTGTTGTTTCGACAAGTTGAAACTTTAATAGTTACGTTTTTCTCTACGCCATTCTTCGGACCACGCATTCAGCTGCTTTTTGTTCATGTTGGCCATTTTGGCCATTCCCTGCATGCTGGCAGATTTACGGGCACGCGGCTTTCAGGGCGGCTGTCCACATTCCATTTCCAGCCTATTTTGAGGCCACGGTTTTTATGAGCGCAGGATTGTGTTAGGGAACTAGGTTGCATTGTTACGTTGTGAACAACAGTGAAACACAATTAAAAGTGTGGTTGAATCTTCTTTATGTATAGGTAGGTTGTCTGGAGAATATTGGTCGTGTGATCAGATCTCTTGTCTCACCATCAATATGAACTAGAAGACATGTATTTCTGGATGTAGGCCTCCCCTAAAAAACGCCACCATGGTCTGTTCAGTGATCTTCACTAGGACATCAGTCTACCTTATGTGTCAGTTGGCTATTAATGTTTATTCTATTTTATAATAAACTTACTGAAAATTCCCCTCGAATGGAAAGAAAAACATCGTTCGTTATTTTTTATTTATAATTAGTTATTTATTTATATGATTTACTGTTGTTTTCATTTCTTTCGTCTTTCTTGTCCACACCGGTCTCCCCTCTGAAAATTCCGGTAGATTCATAATCTGACCTGTAAAAGTGCCCTTGTGGCTTTACTAACTAAATTATTTCTATTTCAAAAATTATAACAAAAAGTAATAAATTAAAATAAAAAAGTGTGTGTGTCAGCTCCGACGCACGACTGGAGTTTACTCTTCAGGCCAGGCACGCACCTTTTTTTTAGTCGCGCGATAATTTTGTCGCAGAAATAAGCGTACTTCTGGGTTTATGAAAATCGTGGTGCGCGCACTCTCATATAAACCCATATCTTGCATTTATGCGACAAAATTATCGCGCGACTAAAATCGTGGTGCGCGCCTGGCCTTAAGAACGATTATAAAATATATACTCAATACGTTTATTGCACATAATGATTAGTAAATAGTTTAAGTATCACATTATGTACCCTGTTGGGTGCTGCAAACAAGAACGAGAAGGTAGGCACTTACATAATATTAATATACGAGTATAATATACAGCAAAATTACAATATTTTACAAGGAAAATTTACTTCCGATTCATTTTTAACAAATTGGAGAGATCATGAGTAGTAACTAAATAAGGAAGCGTGATGTAAAGCGCCCTCGAGCGGCTAGTTTAGTTACTACAGTCTGCAGTGCTACGGAAAAAAAACCGTATCTTACTATGAAATCCATACAAAGATACGACCTTATTAATTAAGGAGCTTTGATCATTTTTATGAACATGCCAGCTCCAGCAGGCCTAATAAATACACAACATCATTCATCTAAAAGACATAGATAAATAAAAACATAAACCGTATAAACTTAAAAATAACATGTACACGAAAACAACTAAATTTGTATACACTATTTACATAAAAAAAACTGTATACAAATTTAGCCCTTTGTAATTTAGATAAGGGTTCCGCCAATATTGAATTGAACATTACATTCAAGAAAGATCTGGTATTAGACCTAGC
The DNA here is from genome assembly GCA_947623375.1 of Apotomis capreana. Taxonomy (NCBI): domain Eukaryota; kingdom Metazoa; phylum Arthropoda; class Insecta; order Lepidoptera; family Tortricidae; genus Apotomis; species Apotomis capreana. The sequence continues at coordinate 15,222,809 of OX392522.1, read as the reverse complement.
CATTTACATTAGACAAAAACAAACGTACAAAATCACCTTCCTTAAAAAAATCCTTAAATAAATCCAAAATCTCCTTAACAACAACAACTCCAAACAGCGTTTTGAACTTCTCCTCCCAACTTTCGGTAGAAAACAAAATATCCTTCGTCTTCTCAACCAGCCTTTCAAAAGTAATACGTCTCTTCTTCTTGTCCTTATTTTGTCTTTGATCTTCCATATCAGCCCGCTCAATAGTAGGCTGATTTACCAATAGACACTCGGACCTCTTCACATCTGTTACTCTTTTTGACTTCCGCGGCTTACGAACCTCTTGTTGTGGCTCGCTCTCTAATCTGTACTGACTTACTGATCGCTGGCCCTCAGCCTGACAGACAGAATCTTCAGACTCTTTAGATTGTAACGGCTTCGACAAAACAGCATCTCCATATGACTTTCCAAAACTTAAGTCATTCTCAAAAACAGATGGCGCATCCTGACTACAAACATCCGTATCCTTTTTTTCCTTATTTTGCATATACAACCAAAAAGCCCGTTTATATATACATCCCTCAGCAGACATAATCCTGCGAATTTCTTACTCCTTCACAAAAACCGGGCACGACTTATCTAAGGCCATATGGCTGCCTTTACAATTAATGCATCTAAAAATAGTCGTTTCGCAATTGGCATGCTCCCCGCCGCATTTCGGACAAGTAACTTTAGTAGTAGGACATAACCTGCTCAGATGACCGAACTTCCAACATCTTGAACATTGGGTAACCGGGAAAGTGTACTGATTTACCTTAAATCGGCAAACGTAGGCATAAACATATGGCGGTAAAGAAGTTCCCTTAAAACACAGACGAATAGCTTCAGCCTTAACCCAACGCCCATCATGATCCAACCGGTTCAGTCTACATATTGACAAAATGTCTTCAGACCCTTCAATATTCTTTAAAAATTCGTCTTCCTCAACCTCCAACTCAACCTGCCTTATAATTCCATAAGTGCAGCATGCCATATTAGACCAATAAGAACGTCTCGTCTCATTGTTAAACTCCTGAGAAGCCAGAAGCTTCTCCGCATCATCCTAAGAGTTAAACTGTATGCGAATTTTACGTGGACCCATAAACTTGACGGATAAAATTCCTTTTATACCCTTAAATTGCAGCAACTTTGCCAAACCAATCTGTTTCGGTAAATCTTCTTTTGACACTATATAAACTTCAAATAGCTTGTCAGGCACACCGCACCGTCCGGCTCCAGCTGCGTTTTGGCGGTTGCTAAAACCCGCAAGCGTTTAGGTTTCCTGCCTATTGTCATAAAACTATCACTACAACCACAGCTTTTGTCGCTCAGACCACAAGCACGCTTCACCGCTATATGCCGCACATCCGACATGGACTCAGCGTCCGATACAATATCCGATTGACTCGGCCCTGCCTTATTATCAAACTCCACTTCAGATAGCCACGACGGAGCTGCCCGCTGCCCACATTCTAAAAGTGACGTATCACTCGCGACACCTCGACTTGACTCACTCATCGCAAAAACAGCGAAAAGGACTCTAAAACTGAATTAACTTATAAATAAAATAAAATTTGATAAAATCTTCAACAGTCGCCTTTGACAACCAAACGTCAATCCTCGCAATACTTATATTTTTGGAACGTATCTGCCGTGCTAATTTAAAAAGTCGTATCTCAGTATACGATCGGGGTAAAAATACGACTTCTTAATTTAGCAGATTATGCGTTAAGCGTTATAGACTAAGCTCCCGATATAAAATGACCTTCACAGAGATGTTTATTTGATGAAATGTATTTTATATTTAGTTTAAAATGTCAATAAATATATTGCATATGGGTTGCCTAACAAATTTTAGTCCAGGGTATGTTTAGTTTAAAATTTTTTTTTTTTTTTTACATTTCACCGATTTGATTATTAGATAAATTCATAATTAAATAATCTTTAATTTTATTTAATTTCAATTCAACAATCAGACCTTTGCAAAATGCTAGTAGGTATAGATTTACCTGTTTATACCTGGCTACCCAATAGTTGTGACGGGAAAAGAATAGGCAACCTAACGTTTGCATATTCTATGGGCTTCATACTTTCGATTGGTATAGAATTTATCTAATATTAATCAAACCGGTGAAATGTTTAAAACAATTTTTTTTATTATTAATTAAACATATCCTGGACTAAAATTTGTTAGGCAACCCATATGCAATATAATTATTGACATATTAAATTAAATATAAAATACATTTCATCAAATAAACATCTCGGTGAAGGTTATTTTATATCGGGACCTTAGTCTATAACGCTTAACGCATAACCTGCTAAATTACGAAGTCGTATTTTTACCCCTATCGTATACTGAGATACGACTTTTTAAATTAGCACGGCAGATACGTTCGATTTTACACCCCATATTTTTCATACCGCGGGCTTATATATGAAAATCGATTCTTAAGGAGTAAACTCCAAAAATGTGTTATGCTTGCTCCTCCTTCACGGACCAAGTTACTAGCTCTTTCATAAAAGTATTTTCTCCTTTCATACTAACATGGAAAAAGGTAACCGGGGAAGGTACTCAAGTTAGCCCCGCCCTGACTGGGGGAACGTGCCTGCGGTGGCCATACATTTCCTTAAAGCGACATGATATTAAAACAAAGCACTCGCAGACACTGCTTATATTTTAGGCCAATTTTAAAAAAAGGAGAAGGTTTTCAAGTGTACCTAATTTTATATTTATATTACATGCGTAGCAAGGTATATGTATAAGTATTAAAAAGTATGTAAGTTAGTAGGCGGTGCCTACAACTTTTCTGCTTTGCCCTAAGGTTGACTGTTAGAGAATGCCTTATAGACCTTTTGTATGATAAGTTTTTTTTTGTAGAACTGCTTTTCTAATTTTTTATCCGAGTTAGGATTTAAAATATTAGGGTCTACGAAAACGAAGCTCCATAATTTATGAGAGCACACGTATGAAAATGCTGACGTATTTTTTATATTCACTTACATAATTATACTCTCGGAATGCATTATTGAATAAAGTGGAACTGTTGATAAAGACCATAGACAATCTGACAAAGCCCTAAATTATACGAATATTACGAATTGTAAGGCCGTGATACTGCTAAGGCTCAAAGTTAACCAAAGGGCATTAGAGTACACTGAAAATCTTCTTGCGTAGTCGAATCAAAAATGAGGAGATTCGCAAGACAACCAGGGCTGTAAATATAGCTCAGACAGTTGCCAAACTTAGTGGCAATTGGGCGGGGCACATTTTTTGAAAATGAAAAATAGTTTATTTGGTTATAGATTATTCTAAACAGCCAAGGTTGGAGCCTCCTATTAAGCAATTAATTCTTGCTTGTGTCACATTGCTCCAACCAAGGGCCGTTGGGACAAAACAATTCCTGATTGACGACCACGTACTGGTTGTGACAAACTTTGTGGGAGGCCTTTGTACAGCAGTGGACGTCTCATATTTTCTAAATTGGAGATATCACCGAACCGTAACCCCGAGTTTGAATCCCGGCTGAACAATTACATTTTTTGACTTCAATGTAAACATTTTGAGATATCACAAGCTTCGTCCCATGTTATAAGAAAGTAAGGTACTTATGCCACTCTGGAATGACAGACGAGACTTCTGACGTCATCTGATCACGCTATGATTGGTTGTGTCAATCCGTTTCTGTATTGCCGTAACTATACTCCTCGTGCCGTAATTATACTCCTCCTCCTAAGTATTATCATAATACTCCTCGATTCGTTGTAGCCTGTATGAATCTCATAAAATCGTGGGTATTTTAAATCAATTATTACAACAAAATAAAAATGTAATCTAGGTCGGCCTAGGTTTTGAGAAGGATTTCTTAACATTTTTTTTTTTTTATGTTTATCAGTCATGAAACTGTGCTCTTGCACTACCAAATTCACATGTATTAGTCCAATACACTACTCACAGCCTATTATTCCATTCAGAAGCGTTCTTTCACGGACTTTGGGAGGCTTTGCAACCCATCGGCTGATGGAGCGAACACAGCACAACCAAAAAGCCTGTTAATATTCGTCAATCTAATACACTTACGACTTTTCGACTTTAACGAAAAATGGGCGAAGTCTAGGCCTTTCGAATCCAAAAGGGCTTACGTGGATTGGTATTTTAAATGCTATGAGTCCTTTTAGTTTGTAAAGGATTCGGATGATGAGTGAGCGTATCGTCCCACGGGACCGAACGCGCCAAATATTTTGTATCACATATAAAATCGAATAAAATCGCCGAAATCAATTTGCGTAATGGGTTTATATGTATTTGGATAATAAAAGTGCAAGTGGAAATTGATATTGGACATTCAAATTTGGGTACGCTTAAGTGATGGATGCTGGTCCGACTGTTTATCTGGGATTATCTCGAGTAAGTACTCTGGGTATTTTTAGGTTAGATTAAATCGTTCCATTTACGAATAGTGTTTTTAAAATGTTTTGATTTTTTCTTGTTTTTTTTTTTGTTCTTGTTACATTTTTGACATTAAATTTTCTTTTCAAAATTACTGTTAGTCTTAAATGTAGAAATACATTTTCCATATCCCGAATGCTTCCATAATAAAATTAGTTCCATGTTCCCCCCTATTATTATTCTGAAAAGAAGATAAGAAATCAGGATCTGGATCATCAATAGAAGTAAGAAAAATATAAATAATATAATAGTTGATTCGGTAATTTTGAACACCATTAGTTAGATTTTTTGTTTATTTAATTATTTCTATATTCGATTACTTAAATCTTTTATTACAGGCTGCCCCAATGCGATAGACAAGTTAAATGGGCACTAACATTTAGATATAAAACCAATAGGTAAATATATCAATTTAAACATTCAATAACATATAATAAAAGTGCAGTGGGTCGCGAGTCGCGTAGCAGCACGGATAGCTGACCCCTGATGAAGAGCTCCAAATGAGTTCGGAACATGTCGGGCCGTTCCTGACAATTTTTACGTGAGTTTATACCGTTTTTATAATTATTAAAGATGTCTCACGATAGTTTTAATAACATTATTCAAAAGCATGAAAAAAAACAAAAGGCAGTAAATTTGTACTTTACAGTTGTGGTATTATTTTATCAAATACCTATTTGAAATTTTTACAAAACAATATTCCTCATTTTGTTTAGATTTGTTTTGTATGACATTACTAAATGTTTCATCTTTAAAATGTCAATTTTATTGACGTATGCTAACCGAATACCAAACTAATCCTAAAGGGATACGCATTTATATAACTTAATTTTTAAACGTAATTTTTAATATTTGTACGATAATATTTATATTTTCCATTCAAATGTCGTCAATTAACCTAATAGGCAATCAGACATATTGTTTTCGAATAATTTCCCTTATCGTTGAATCTCAACTTGTAACTTTTCCAAAACCTATAATGTCGACTATCGAATTTCCATTTAGACTTAATGACAGTGAGTCAAACGCAATTGGTAAATGTAGTATTATACAATTTAAAAATCGGTGGATTTTTTAGCCTAGCGTTAGCGTTGAGTATTACTACATATAATTAATGCACTTCAGAAGAGTACAAAGATCTACAAGCTGAATAGAACTATAACTGGAGATCGTTTACTACTACACGTGCAAGAGAAAATTTAAAACTAAATTGGGTCTATCTAGCCATTTCAGAGCCGACAGGAAGTTTATAGTAGTTGCATTGGATTTCCGTCATGGAAACTGATGAGGAGGATCGTATATAATTATCTTCGTCGGTTCTCTGCCTTTTCGCCGAATAACGTTTCGTCAAACGTTTCATTTCGCAAAAGTTTCATTTCGCCAAAAGCATTTTTCACTGAAACTGTAAACTATTTCGAATTGTTAAAAAACAAACCTAACCTAACCTAACCTAATCTAAAGGATGATATTTACAACAATCTGAAATAGTTTACAGTTTCATTGAAAAATGCTTTTGGCGAAATGAAACTTGCGAAATGAAACGTTTGCGAAACATAATTCGGCGAAAAGGAAGTACACCATCTTCGTCATTACACTCCTGGCAGTGGTCGTGGCTGTCATTCCTTGTGTGGTAAGCCTAACCACACGGCGCCATTCTTCTCTCACAGCCGCGCGTCTGCTCTCGTGCAGAGGACAGTTTGTGGCCGATTTGATTTGGTCAGTCCACCTCATGTATAATTATATCAAACTAATTAGACCTAAGTTTGAGAAACTCGCACGGCTTTAAGTTGTTTACACCCAAATCTCCAGTCGTTGTAATGATCGTAACGAATTAAGGTGGAACGTGTTGAAACGTCGGAAAATTAACATCTCAACATATTTAATTAATACTCGAAAGTCCTTTTTTTGTAACAATTATGTGCGAAAGTCGTGTAAATTTAAATCAAAATTGACTTCAATAAACAAATAAATTACATGATTCATGACATTGTCGGGATTTTTACATTGTTTACTGAAAAACAATGTCCTGGATTTTTGTGGAGTCCAATTTTAATGCATAATATTTTCATGTTTTTTTTTCTACTCTACTACTTTTTTCTGTCATCTACAGTTATATATATGTCATACAGGTATACATATGTCATTTACAGGGTCAACAGACATAGCACCCTTGGTTTCTTGTCAGTTGCCATTGCGACTGGAGCTCCTCTTTTTCCTTACCATCAAGCGAAGTGGAGCCACCATGTAGTGTTGTTAAAATCGTTATAAAAATATAAAAGTTATATTCACGTTACTTGATTATCTTTATGCCGCAAGTAATACCGTTTCCATTTAAACAGATTGTCATAATTTTTTCACGATTTTAATCATTGATACAGGACTTACTGAACATAGAAGGTTCGCCATGTTAAACGTTGATTTTCATCCGACTACGGTACGGAAGAGGGTAATTCTTTGTCGCATGGCAAGCTACGTCCGAGCCCGAGTGGCGAGGTGATCGCGAACACTCGGGGGACTCGAAAGTTCATTATACCGCGCGCAATTCCGAGTCTGTGATGAACTGAGTTTTATGAAATGTAGCTGACTGAACCCGACTTCAAAATGATACTTTTACTTTGAACTAAAAAGATACTTAATTTACCCATGTAAGTATTTTTTTCTCACAACCTGTGACTGTTTAACGGCTTTGTAAATAACTACTAACTCTATATGATGACTTATTAACCAATAGTTTAAGACATTTATTTCTCAAAAATTTTACATAATAATAATATATCACTTACTGAGAAACAATAATTTAATTATATCTAAATAGGAGAGGGTAGCATGCAAAAACGGTAAACTACTAAAACTTTCGTGAGACGTATTTAATTATGCGTTTTTCTAGAAATTTCCTGCCTCGCACGACTGCATTGTGGAATTTCCGGACCGATACGACCTTCAAACCTTCAAGAAAAGAGCTTACTCCCACTTGAAAGGCCGGCAACGCACTATTGTGACTCCTCTGGTGTTGCAGGTGTCTATGGGCGACAGTAATCGCTTTCCATTAGGCGATCCGTAGCGTTTGCCTCCTATGACATAAAAAAAGCGACTGCATCGCGGCCTTTTTGCGACTCACCGCTGAATCGCTGCAAAAACATTGCCAACGCAAATAATTTATTGCTTTGTCGCACAGGTTCTGTATCACTCAGAGCTGCGTGGTTGCGAACACTCGGGGCAACAAATATTAAGACTGCGCCGAGCAAAATGAGAAAAATAGGCAGTTGCCGTTAAGTAGACAACGTCAACACTAGTTGTTTAATCCATTTCTAAACTATATATTTAGCACTTCGAATTATGTGTTAACTTCTCCGTGGCAAAATTATAAGATTGTTAATATTTTACCCTAGAAAACTAAGTAAAGTTGGACGAAAATTGAAAAATCGTAAGCAGGCGTTAAGTGTTTTTTATACTTTAACAATGGAAATCTATTCTGATTTTCAGTTCAAAAAAAAGATGACTGTTTACATTACAATTTGTCCGCATCAAATATTTCAATTATTGTTTGGTATTAAAGGTCCAGATTTATCAAAAAGTGACCGAGCAAGCGAGAGAGGGCGCTGTTAGTTTTATAAATTTATGAAACATATAATGTCTCATTTTTTTTTTATGTGGGTAGGTACACCACAATTTTTATTCAAGCATTAAATACAAAGATCAAAGCTTAAAGAAAAATTGAAAAAATTGAAATTGAAAAAAAAAAAAAAAAAATGAGACATTATATGTTTCATAAATTTATAAAACTAACAGCGCCCTCTCTCGCTTGCTCGGTCACCACTGTAAAGTGGTGCGGTAAGATGTGAATATTAACGTATTCACATAGAGGTCGCTAAGGTGTAAAAAACCTTTCAAATAAACAATGCAAAGATCGACACACAAAGCATAAGGAAAAATTCGTCAGATCTTCCTGGAGCTAGGGTGGCGAAATGGTTAACGCGCTGGACCGGCAATCCAGAGGTACCGGGTTCGATTCCCGGTCTCTTCCCCCAGGTAGCTCCTTTTTCAATTTTTCTTTAAGCTTTGATCTTTGTATTTAATGCTTAAATAAAAATTGTGGTGTACCTACCCACATAAAAAAAATGAGACATTATATGTTTCATAAATTTATAAAATAAGAGTCCGTTGGTGTTACAATAAAGTGGCAATAAAAAGTTATTATTGTGCGATTATTTGAGCGTTTTAACCGCCTCATTAATATATTCGCAATATCGACGACCTCATGCGTCGCGGTCGCGCAGACGCGGATTTTAACAATTCTTAACAAAATGACGTTGATTGCTTTTATGAATTAGCCAATATTGTAGTCATATTAGAGACGTTTAAAACGCTCAAATAAACGCTCAATTATTACACTTTATTGCTACTTTATTGAAACATCAGCGGACTCTTATTTTGTTGTCAAGTTTTATCTTCATTCAGATATTTGTGAATTTGGTATTTGTAACATCAAAATGTATATTCATTTGCTTACAAATTAAAGGGTGCCGTCGGGTTTTTTCCTAAATTCCATCCACATCTCAATTCTAACAAACTTTGATCATTCGTGGGGATGTTAAATAAAATAAATAAGTTCTAAGGTTAACACCGTTAAATCATATAAAGTCAAAGTCAAAATATTCTTTATTCAAGTAGGTAGGCCTAGCTAAAAGCACTTTCGAATCGTCAGTTACAGAGAACAATTTATTGATAGACTTATAACTAAAAATAAAATAAAAAACAACATTATAGAAATAAAAGAAAAATCCTAAAAAGGATCGTCAACACATAAAAAAGTTATATAAATAAAAAACCTAGAGGCTAGAATATTATATTTATTTATTTAAGGCTAGAATATACGTGTCTTGAGAACCTCTATTTTGAAGTTGGTTAACAAAGACATACAGTTGGCGTATAAAGCGCATTTCTATTGTATGTTGTATAACCTGAGTATCTGATTTAGAGCAACGGGGAAGCCGGGAAGATCTCGGGGGAGTGAAGAGAGATCATTGTATCGCACGTAATACATTGCCCCGGTTCAAAATAACATTGGGTGAAGTATCATAACAAAAGCGTGTGTCGTAAAAATATTGTTTTTTCAAACATGCAATGAAATGTGATCATAGCGTGTGTTATAACAGGCTTCGAAGTATCACGTTTCGGGCGGAACAACTCGAGAGAAATGTAAAGGGATTTCATACAAAATTGAAGTCTTAAGACGGGAAGTATTTTTTAAAACATGGCGTCTGTGTTCATAACCAGGCTAAACGGCTGTTTTTTTTTATTTAATTGCATATGTTTGAGGAAAGCACTACACAAGCCTAGCCGCAAAAAGGACTTGCAGGCTTCGTATTACTAACCGGCCTCCCTACGGTCGGCTGTCTAATCACCGGGCAAGCCCTTCTTTCCCGGCGTCTACAGTAATGTACTGTTAATTGGCTTCCGTAACGGTAGCCCTGAGAGCATGACCGCGACGAGGCTGTTGAAATAAAAAAAAAGACAAAAGAACGTAAAAAAAAAATTCAAATAAAATGTATTTATTTAATTTTAAATAAAACGTCAGATGTTAACCGACGCGAAGTTATTAATTATTTAATATTTATGCACGATTCCCGTTTTCGTTGAGATGATAATGTGCCAAAATCAGGCTCTGAGAAGGAGGAAACACATGTACTGGCAAAGAGTTCAAAACCATTAAAAAGTGTTATAGTAGAGACTAGAGCTGGACCAAGTTTTTAGTACATTGCTTAAAGATTCAAGAAGAGTATAAATACCTTCATTAGACGCTATATTTATGCAATAATTTATGTGTGTTATTCACCTTTTCTTATATTAATATAGAAAAACATTTGTAACATAATTATAAACCTAATATAATTGCATTTCATTCGAGAAGTGGTAAATTTTTAAATATCATAGTACTTAGTTAAGATCATCCTTACCTTATGTGAAACTACTTTCTAACTTGTTGTACTATAAATATAAGTTGCTGTCAAAAAATTTTATATATCTGTCACAAGATCAAATTACAAAAATTTGCCGTAAAGTCACCAATAAATAAAAAAGTATTTGATAGCCCTTCACTCATTAATTTTTATTCACATCCGTACAGTTTTTTACTATTATTTTACACATTTTACAACGAAATTCAAGTCAAGAAAGTCAGTATTATGCTCCCGTAAAAATAATCGAAATTACTTTTCTAATCTAAATAAAATTAAGTTCCCATTTTTTATCTAAACTCACCATCTAACAGGAACAGCAGCCGAAACAGGATCCCAATCCGCTTCATCGTGCGTCCAAACACCAAACGTCACTTCACTTCACCCCACTGCACCCGCGTAGCGCGTCCGTCCGCCGCGCGCGCTCGGCGGCTACTGAGCTTCGTAGCACGTAGATTAGACACAGGATCGTAGCGCTACGAAGCGCTGCGTAGCAGTGCTACGAGATTGCTCATTATGAACGTACGCGGATTATACTGTTTAATAAGTCGCTGCAGTTTGCGTATGAATTTAGAGTGATGTGTAGGTTACACGGGGTGGGAATGGAAAGAGCGTAAAATAGGATGAGATTATATACAAGTAGAATGAATGAAAGGGTCAGTTTTGGTTTAGGAATATTCCTTTTTTAGTGACTTAAAATAGTGATATTTGTTTTATTCCACTGTGGACAGTTTTTGGTTGAATAAATGTAAACATCTTGATTTACTTTACGACAATTTGATTTCGTTTATACACGAATTTCTCACGAGCACAAACTATTTTTTAATAAATCTACCCCAAAAAACTTTATAATCCCACAAAAAGAAATACAATGCGAAAAAAACCATTGGATATCATTAAAGTATGTATAGATTCATATTTTCATAGAAACCTTTTGTAGTCAGTCCTACTATTATTTTAAAATTATAAATTCATCAACGTTCTTAAAACTTAAACTAATTTTAACGTAATTAATGTGACTGCAACAATATTAATGAAATTAATTAAAAGCTCAATGAACATTTAATTGAAACGTGCAGTAAAAACTAAGGTATTATTTTTAAAACGTGAAATTATTATAATTGCCATTGTATCAAGGTTAACAGAGAAATTCAGTATCTAATTAACGAAATTTTGCATTATAGTCTCAAACTAAACGATTATTTTTTTACTTAGCACTAAAACACTAAAATGTTGCCCAGGCGAAAGGTTACTGACTGTTATTTCACAAAAAAATAACTGACTTCAAGAGAAATACATAATATGTCTGAGAAGAACTAACTTATCATATACAGCGTGTATGGTTGATATTACCGCAAACTTTACGGGGTGTTACTATAGGCATTTATTAACATATTGCACCGTAAATTATTAAAAAAAATGAACTTTTTTTTCCATATAAATTAATTCAGCACGCAATGTCACTCAATACTCAATTTGTTTGTTGTTGTTTGTTTAGACTTAACATCATGATATGACAACTGTCACTGGTAAAACCTACGCCATACATTGCTGCTCAGAAAATTTTCAAAAATTAATTACGCTATAGCTGTTAACGCTAAATTAATAATTGGTTTAAATATCAGATTATAACACTAAAATCTCCGTCTGGCTTCAATTTGCGGCTATATCAAATATATACGCTGTATAGAAAAAAAAACCGAAATCGTTAAAGTTACGCGTATAATATTTGAACTTATGGATTTCGTCATCGAATCTTCATCAAAATTGTATGGCCGTTGGGAGTAAGGCCGTTTGAGTGGCAACCACACATAGGAAATCGCGGTGTAGGTTACCCCCCGACAAACTGACCTCCGTACATCGTAATCCTCATAGCCGAGGGTCGTGATAGCCTCCACAGATCAGCTTCCTTCGATTGATGTTGCGCCATCCACCTCCTCGGCCACCTTGAACGCGTCGTGGAAGTTGGAGTCAAGTGCATGCGGATTTGGTTGGTTGGACCAACGCATCGGGCTGCGGCCCCGAGGCCTCTTCCCCTGGATCTTTCCAGTGACCACTAGGTTTTCCAGATTATGGTAGGTACCCACTTCTGGAAATGTGATTAAAGTATTTCAGCACTTTTTGTGAGAGTTGATAAACGGTACCTTATTAGGTAGTGACTATTGTCACTTTTAGTTTCCTCAGAATGGAAGCATTTCGTCAGCTCAGGGGATATTAAGCATCTTCCTCCAGCACCACCACGGACTACACTGACGCATGCTCATGACTGTTGCAGGCAGGGGTTATAACCGTTAAACTAATCGATGCTAATTAACCGGTTAGAGATTTCGGTTGCCCGTTAACGACGCTTTGTACTGTGTAAAATTACTTGTTTCTCCGGGGTGAGAGCCTGGAGACTTGTAATACAGGTACCCACCTAGTTCAGACTTCAGTCTCTCACAAAGGACTACAGCATAATTTACTAGAATATGAACAGTGTTATTACAATTTAAGTTTTTCCTTTATGAGCTGACAAATAAAAAAATAAAAAATATTTTTGCTTTAAAATTTTGATTTCTTTGACGAGGATCATAGATACGGACCGCAATGTAGAAACCGCAAAATCTGTATTTAAGGAGATATTTAAAAATAAGATTAACCGGTTACAAGCCCTGGTAGCCGGTTAATCCGCAACTATCAAAGGCATTGAAAATGTAATTTAGAAATAAAGCACATGAACGAAATTTGTTTTCTGACCTCGCTCGTAAGATGCTCGCTCGCTCCTAAGTATGATGGCTCAAACTGTAGCTTAATTCAATTCCGGGATTCAATTGTTTCCATTTCTTGATTAGCGAGATCAAAAAAGTTATTGGGAAATTATCGATCAAAGTTTGCGAAAAATATGTGAAATTTTGAGAAATTTTACAAAATCTCAAAAAGTTATCAACCGATTTTAGTAATTCGAATTGCACTTTGAAGCTCTTTGACAGACGCACATTTTGACATACAGTCCATTGTTGTACCTATCATGTCTATGAAACTACAGGCAAGTATCACAATTTCATAAATTTCATTTCCGTCACGTTTTGACAAAATAAGAGTGTGAGTGACAGATGCTTTGTCACTTATGTATCACGTGATAAACGCAACCATCATAGGCCCCCGGGAGAACATTAAACATTTTCAATGTTAAATCCTCGTACAACAGGCCTGTCATAGAGAACCGAGGAGTTTTGAAACAGGTGAGCTGGCACAGAGGAGTCGGTGTTGAAAAAATCTATTTGTCAGTATTTAAATCCGTTAGCCGCTCGGTATCTACACAATTTTGTACATACTGGGGTTGTCTTCGTGAATTTATTAGCAGAGGTATATTTGTATGGCGGCCGCTTCCACGCTTTTCGGGCCAAAGTTTCCCGTCGGTGTTAACTCACATTTAATTCGATTTCCAATACGTTAACTATAGCCTAACTACCGCCAACTTGCGAAGAATCTCGCAAATTAGTTCAAGTCTTAATTATAATTTGAAATGTTACGCCTTGAGTCCTGATTTTAGCGAAAGTTTTGCAATAAGAAACAGAAGGGTCGACGAGATTTTTGACTCATAATTAAAACTTTAGACGAAGGTTTTTAAGCAATGTCCAGTGATGAGCGCATACAAATATTGAAAACAGCCAAAAGATTCTTCTCAGTTTAACAGTGTCATGTGACGTGTCACTGTAAAAAAAAATCTCTGGGCATGTCGGGACCAATTGTTTCCGAAAACGATAGGCAACATTTTCAAAAGTGTTGGGAATCGTGTACTACTGACCAACCAACAACCAGTAGTGTTACTGTTTAATGGCTTTAGGTAGGTACTTATATTCATATAACTTCAATCTTCAGTCATTTATTTTTAAATGCTTTATAATAATATAAACTATATTCGACCAATGCCTTTGTACTTAACACCTATATTCGTTACATCGCGAAAATGGATCGGAATATTTTCAGCATTCATTACCTCGCATCGGCTAACGAGCAGCGGATGTATCTTCGTTAGGTGGCAACACGTAGGGGGAGTGGGGGGAGTCAGGGGGACGTGGGACTGGACGATGGCTTCTAAATGCCAAGTTATATCTAACTTGGGCAACAAAACCAACAATTTTCAAACTAGTCAGAAACACCTTCAAATTTCAACTGTCTAACTATTACGGTGACAGACGGACAGACAGACAGACGGACGGACGGCGGAGTCTTAGTAATAGGATAACGTATTTTCACTTGGGTACGGAACCCTTATAAATTACTAAAAACACAACATAAATGATTTATGCCTTTGGATTCTGAGCTAAGATTCCTTGTGTTACAGGACCCATAGGCAGGGTAGGGTAATAAATTAAATTGATACAATATAAAAGTATAAGATTCTGAAAACATTAAATAAGAATTATAAGAAACTAGCTCAACCCGCTCAACCCACGGAAACAACTTTTTTTTTCGTTCTAAAAAATAGCCCTATCCAGGGTGTCAGCAGAGCTGTATATATACTAAAATTTATCACAATTACTTAGTCCAGCCATTTGGGCGTAAAGAAGTAACAAACATACACATAAACAATTAAACACTCTAAGGAACTTCGCGTTTATAATTATTAGTGTGATCAAGTGCCCTAGAAAAAAGACTATAATTAGATTCGATTTATTTCGTCAATTGCACAGACCACTTCACAAAACACTAAAATTTCTTGCAATAATTAAACTAAAAAGCTGACTGAGAACATTGGCGTCCAACTCGGCAGAAATAAACCCCCTTTACAGGTGAGCTGGGTTGATTGGCACCGAGCGAGGCGCCCGACCTAATCAAATGGCGCCGGATTGCAACCGATTGTGCGCAACTATTCACCGACTGACAATGAAGCTTTAACTGTGTCCGATCCCAGGCAATGTCCAACCAAGTCTGAATGCTTATACGATTGGTTATATTTCGACTGAATAGGTGTCTTTGGATCTGTCGGTTTTCTATAGCAAATTGGGAATGATTTACGAATATGTCCCAAACTGGTCAGTATTTCATTATTATGACTCTAAAAACTTCAGAAATGGAAGTAATAATAATAATACCCTAGGTTAGGTTTTTTTATAATGTATTTATATTTTGTAATTTCTTTATTGTATTTCACTTTTGATATAACTTTATTGTAAAATACCTAATCTCACCTTTAAAATAAAGAAAATAATAATAATCATAATAATGACAAAGGCGTAGGGATGTGACGACCCCATCGCCCGCTGGTATTACCAGCGCAATCAGTCACGCAGGGCAGCTTATGGCGAGCTGTTAGGGGGGCTTGCCGTAACCGGCCGGATAGAGTGGAGTCGCGAGAGTTGCGGCTCCGGGGCACATGTGGAAACGTAAGGGGTTAGTTGGTTTCGGTTTAAAGCCCAGTATTACACCTCTCCGCCCTTAGCCTTCCGCACCGGTGTTGCCCTTAGGCCACTCTATGTATCGCTATTTTATGGGTGCCCATCTAGCGGGAGGCGAGGCATCGTCTACCAGTGCCATTACACATTTCTTCCTGGACACAGACTTTTTTCCTAGTAGACGCCCGATAGTCTCAATCCATAGCCCAATTAACCAGTCCTCCATTTCATCCCCATAGCCCAATTTGTAACTTAGATTCCATATATACATCAATAGTTCTTGCACCTAGTGGGCGCTGTCTGTACAAAAACGCCCTCCTTTCTCTATAAGAAACTCACGTGGTTCTCAAACGATAGCAGTAACCAACGAATTCGAGCATCACGTGCAATTGTATTGCAGTTTCCCCGACACCGTTCAGCCGCTTTTAAAGGGAGTTTCCGATACCGAGCAACAAAATGTTGGAACAATATACCTCCACCTATTCGTAAACTAAAAAACAAATGGAATTTTAAATTAAAATATCGCCAACATCTTTTAAATTTGCAGAAATTACACACTTAAAATCCCTTATCAACTCATTTAACGAAATAGTTTTTATAAAAAAAAAAAAAATCTGTTCTGGTTTTGTTTTCGTTTATAAAATCGGTCACAGTATCCTTGCTCACTACTCATTACTCATTTTTGTATAATACACGTAAATTCCAGCAATTTCAACTTACCACCACAATCAATCTCACACTTATTTCACTCACACTCATACACACAAGCACTCCCATCCGTAAGCGTTGCAACGGCGAAGTTTTTGTTTTGTAAGGTCCTGGCAGAATACCAGCGAAGTGGCTTGCTGCTTCATAATGCTGAGTCAGCGCCTTTTCTCTGCCACGACACATGGTTTTAAAAATGTGCTTATATAATTGTTATATACTTGTACTAGTTTTAAGTAGCATGTTTCGACCGTATTATAATATTTAATGTGTCTATATAACCATGTAAGTTGTGGAAATGAATAAAGAATTTATCTATCTATCTATCTGTCTCTGTGTGCGTCCCATAACACAGATAGGGACAGCATCCGCTCGATGTACACCTTACATTCCATTAAATTGTCGAAAGGGTCTCTACGCATTGGCTTCGGCTCCGTGCACGCCTCCCTAAGGTCCGGGACACTATTGTCCCGTGAGCGGGGTGCATCATAACAATAAGTCAATATGAGACGTGTCTACTGAACGTCTCCTGAATCGCACTGTTAAGATTTTTCCTGTAATAATGACGGCTCTTAATAGAATATTGATTTTCTTCGACCTAAAATTGTATTTTCAGGGTGGTAAATAATATATCTATAATATATATAAAAGAAGAAGTCCTGACTGACTCATCAACGCACAGCCGAAACTACTAATGTTAGAGAGTTGATTTTTGCACAGTAGGTTACTTTTATAACGTGGGCTAGAGATAAGAAGGGATTTTTGGAAATACCACCCCTAAGAGGGTTAAATAGGAGTGCAAAGTTTGTATGGGGGAAACTTTTTTTTTGGAGCTAGAGACTTGAAACTTTGTAGAAAGATTACTTATTCAAAAACACAAAAAGTACTTTCTTTTCTTTATTTATTGAACTAGAGAGTTGAAACTTGTAGAAAGCTTACTTAATCAAATACAAAAAAGTGATTTCAGCGTTTTGAAAAATTCTGCCCCTAAGGGGGTGAATTAACTAAGAATAAAATTCCTTACCTACCTATTTTAATATCTTTGTCATCATCAAAAATCTACGCGGACGAAGTCGCGGGCGGCCGCTAGTATATAATATAAAAGAAGAAGTCCTGACTGACTCATCAACGCACAGCCGAAACTACTAATGTTAGAGAGTTGATTTTTGCACAGTAGGTTACTTTTATAACGTGGGCTAAAGATAAGAAGCGATTTTGAAAAATTCAATCCCTAAGGGTGTTAAAAAGGATTGCAAAGTTTGTATGGGGGAAACTTTTTTTTTTGAGCTAGAAACTTGAAACTTTGTAGAAAGCTTACTTAATCCAATACAAAAAAAATAATTTCAGCGTTTTGGAAAATTTTAACTTTAAGGGGGTTAAAAAGCGGTGCAAAGTTTGTGTGGGGGGAACTTTTTTTTTGAGCTAGAGACCTAAAACTTTGTAAAAAGATTACTTATTAGAATAAAAATAAAGCACTATCAGTGTTTTTGAAAATTTCACCTCTAAGGGTGTTAAAAAGGGATGCAAAGTTTGTATGGGCAAACTTTATTTTTTAGCTAGAGACTTGAAACTTTGTAGAAAGAATAACTTATTAAAGTACAAAAAAAGTAATTTCAGCGTTTAATGAAAATCGATGTAAGAAATTTCGATAAAATGATAGACACCCATCCTACTACTAAAACCTTCAATCTTTTTTAACCCCCGTAGGGATAGAATTTTATTAAACGCTGAAATTACTTTTTTTGTACTTTAATAAGTTATTCTTTCTACAAAGTTTCAAGTCTCTAGCTAAAAAATAAAGTTTTCCCCATACAAACTTTGCATCCCTTTTTAACACCCTTAGAGGTGAAATTTTCGGGTGTCTATCATTTTATCGAAATTTCTTACATCGATTTTCATTTCATCGAAAACTATTCCACGAATGTCTTTTCATTTTTTTTTCGAATCACATAATCATCAATTCATTGCTTTTCGAATCATCGATCAACTATTCAACGTAAATTGTTTCGAATTTGTCTCAAATCGTAGCTTAACTATTCATCGAATTTACCTTTCATCGAAACATGATTCACAGATGGCACGTCCCATTTAATACAAAAAAATAACCTAAACCTAACCCAACCAGGTCGGATCTAGCCAAGTCGGGTTTCAGGTCATAAAAAAAAAATAACGTAAACCTAACCCAACCAGGTCGGATCTAGCCAAGTCGGGTTTCAGGTCATAAAAAAAAATAACCTAAACCTAACCCAACCAGGTCGGATCTAGCCAAGTCGGGTTTCAGGTCATAAAAAAAAATAACCTAAACCTAACCCAACCAGGTCGGATCTAGCCAAGTCGGGTTGCCAGTATGGCCTATGGTCTTAGCCTGTCCGGAAGGACGAATCATTAAAAAAAAAAAAAAAACACGTTTCGATGAACGACTACGTCGATGAACAAATAAAATAATGAAGTGAAATTCGATGAATTGATTCTTGTGTGAAAGGTAATTTGAGCAAATGTACAAGCGATGTAACGAAGTTCGATGAATGATTCCTAAGTTGTAACAAAATTCTGCGAATAGTGTTATGGGAAACGATAATCGATGAAACGTTTTTCGATAAAGTGATGGATTAGGATAGTCATTTTGTTGTAGTTGGCGTTAATGTACGGATTGAATAGTTTTTCAAGACATTTTCAATTAGTACTTACCTGTTTTCACGTTATTTGGTGTTCATTTGATAAATGACAAAGTATAATAATATCTTATGTTATCATTTGATTTACAACTGCTAATAGTAAAGCTATATGTCGATAGATGGCGTTAGTAGTACCAATATTTTTAGCCTTTTTAATAACTGGGGTAGCTTCTAGACCATTGAGAAACATTTTGGCTGGCCTCGGGAACTCCGCCACACCACTCTTTTCGTGTAATAGCCAGGCCGGCGTATACCAAAACCAGTGCTGCCTTCCTTTGTATGAAAAAAGGTCATTATTTATTATTGTTATGAAATAAAGTTTATTTATTTATTATTTTTGAAAGAGATACTCTTCATTAAACTGCCTCCATCTCTCGATTTCCAGTGCTGAGTTTAAGATTGTTTTAACAGCCATACGATATTTAACTTTTTTTTTATCTAACTCATAATAACTAAGATCCCTATTTTCTAACTCCAAATCCATGCGTCGCTATAGAGGGACGCGAGCGATTTATCTTGCAGAGTAATTTTTGCCAAAGATTAAAAGCATCAGGTAACTGACGGAATAAGTATTAAGCATCCTGCAAACAATTCCCGTAATCCAATTGGATAATCTTCGTAAATTCTTTAACAATTGCATATCAGTGTCTGCCACTGTTTGAAATGTAATATGTCTAGACCATTTTAACTAAGAATAAAATTCACTTACCTATTTTAATATCTTTGTCATCATCAAAAATCTACGCGGACGAAGTCGCGGGCGGCCGCTAGTAATATATATATTTGGTGACTACAAATGTAAACCGCTTAAGCGACATGCTTGTTTATAACAGTTAATCTCCGAGTTAAAAATGCAAAGCTGTAACCCAAGATCCTTGCTGCTCGTTCGAGGGTCGAAAATGAGTAAACAATACAATATACCTACGTACAAAAGACATACATTGCGTACTAAAGTCCCAAAGTTTTTTGAGCAGAGTCAGAACTCTGTCATCTATTCCCTGATTTCTGTAGGTATTTATTTGAAAGCTTCCATTTTCGTTCTGTCCATTTTTTTCTGCTTATAGTTGTAAAAACAAACCGTACAATACAATAAATCCTACGCTCCAATATTGGTAGAACGGCGTTATTTACAGCGACAATGATTTGTCCCGGTCGCGATGAAACGTGCTCCGGCACCGCAGGCGATAGTAAATACATACATAAAATACCATATAAATGGTAAAACCACTACCACACACAGTAAACACACGTGAAAGAACACCTTAAAAAAATATTATTTAAGTGCCGACGGCGAAGTGTGATTGCTGGTGTAATTAGTAAATATATCTGTCTATATCATTGGTTCCCAACCAGTGGCCCGTGGGAGTCAAATAATTATGGACCCCGACATCAAATTTGCAGACTGATACATCGCCAACATCCGCCAAAGGAGGTGAATTCCGTTTACATTTTGGTCCCCGCAATCAAAAAATAAAAGTGGTCCCCCGGTCAAGAAAAGGTTTACATTTCTATCTTTGTAATGTTGTGAGCGGTAATGTACCTATGAAAGCAATAAATAAACTGATAACTGAAACCTTCGCGTGACGTTTAAACCTCCAACAGGTTTCTGCAACGCTTAGTAATTTTAAATTATTTGTGTTTACTTAACTTAAATAAATAAACAACTATACTATTATAAAATTCTAGGCGGGTCATGTATTCAGGAAAAATCTTAATAAAGCGATGCAGGACCGTCTTTCGTTAAGTATTAGCGCGCTGCGCCAATCTGGCGCCATCTGTTGGTCATAATTTATTTGTTCTCTCCATCACCCCGAAAAAGCTGGACAAATTTTAACTTATTTTGGTACAAGGATAGCTGAGTATTCCATAAATGGTTACAGTATACTTTTATCCGTCCACGATAACGAAAAAAATACGCGGACGAAGTTGCGGGCACCTCTTTAATTTTATTGTAAAACTAGACGTGCCCGCGGCTTCGCTCGCGTAAATCAAATGTACTTCCTATTTGTAATACTTGAATATGTAATTTTGGGGTAGGGGTCGGGTTGCACCATACTCATCATTACGCATAACTGTAAATAGTCATACATTTATGCGCATAACGTTTTTAATCATAATGTTTGATGTAGAACATACTGTGTAATGGGCATACAGTTGATGCGCATGAAATGATTTAAGCATACTTTGTCATGGTCATACATTGATTACTCATAAAACAATGCAACCATACTTTATAAACGCATACATTGCAAAACGCATAGTCAAGTCGGTTCTGACCAAGTCGGGTTTCAGGTCATAAAAAAAAACCTAAACCTAACCCAACCAAGTTGGATCTAGCCAAGTCGGATTTCAGGTCATAAAAAAAAAATAGCCTAAATCTAACCCAACCAAGTTGGATCTAGCAAGTCGGGTTTCAGGTCATAAAAAAAAATAACCTAAACATAACCCAACAAAATTTGATCTAGCCAAGTCGGGTTTCAGGTCATAAAAAAAAACCTAAACCTAACCCAACCAAGTCGGATCTAGCCAAGTCGAGTTTCAAGTCATAAAAAAAAAATAACCTAAACCTAACCCAAGCAAGTCGGATCTAGCCAAGTCGGGTTTTGGGTCTTAAAAAAAATAACTTAATCCTAACCTAACCAAGTCGGATGCGACCAAGTCCGATTTCAGGTCATAAAAAAAAAAACTTAAAGCTAACCCAACCAAGTCGGATCTGACCAATATAATATTGATAATTGTAATTATCAATATTATGGCTTGAAAAGTGTATGACATTTACAATTATCTTCTTCTTCTTTATTTCCTATTACCCTCTGCTGGGGTGTAGGGCTCGAATCAAATTCCTCCATTTGCAGCGGTCTTGGGCAGTCTGTTCTACTCTACCTCCTCCCACGTCATGTCCAAGACGCCCAGTTCCTGCTCTACTGAGCGACGCCAAGTTGTTCTGGGACTAAAAATAATACTAAAAATAATTGTAATTCTCAGACTAAATAAATGTATGACATATGACATTATGGCTAAACAATTATGACGTACAGAAATTATGACAGCGAACAATTATGACATTGTACAATTTATGCCAAAAAAATGTATGCGTAGCAACTTTATGCGTAAACTGTTATGACAATCGATATTATGAAAATTGTTATGCGACCAGAGGGTCCCCCGTAATTTAGTTTTCTCAATATATATAATGAAAAAAGGAAACTGCATTTAGTTACGTTGCAAGTTAAATAAAAGCTTTTTTAAAAAGGAAACTGCATTACTCAGTGCAAATAAAATTAATTATAATCAAAAGGGATTCAACAAAATCTATATTTGTATACATACATGGGCTCCAGAGTAATACGTAGGTACATGTACAAATGTTACTCAAAGCAAAGCAAAGCCTAGCAAACAAAAGTAAAAATATTAACCATTAATGGGCAGTGCCGTTTCAGTAACAGACAAATCCGTGATAAAAGAATCCGCAGAAAATAGGGTTAAAGGGTGTTTGTTTCGTCAAAATGGACTAAAAACTTAATGCTACGTTGTGTGTGTCTTGGAAAATAGTGGTGGACGTTAGCCTTTATCGGTAAAAGGGCCTCTTAATCTTTCAATAGAAAGTAATATGTTAAGATACATACCGATTTAACTAACATAGTTTCTGTGTTTATTTTACGCTTGTTTTCTCTCACAAACACGTTCCTACCCGTTATAGGTAAATATATGCCAGGCGTATACGGAGTATAACGTTTTGGCAACAATATAGTTGATCTTTTTTCACTAATTCCATTCAAAACATTAATACTATTCTATTCTATTTTTTTTAAAATGGCAACCGGTCACAGTTAAGCGACCATTACTGCCAATGTCTCGTTGCCAATCGCACTAGGCGACTAGATAGAGGATTGATACCACGTTGTACGGTGAGTTGAAAAAATCGTGCTTTTTAGGGTTCTGTACCCAAAGGGTAAAAACGGGACCCTATTACTGAGACTTCGCTGTCCGTCCGTCCGTCCGTCCGTCCGTCCGTCCGTCTGTCACCAGGCTGTATCTCAAGAACGGTGATAGCTAGACACTTGAAATTTTCACAGATGATGTATTTCTATTGCCGCTATAACAACAAATACTAAAAATAAAATAAAATAAATATTTAAGGGGGGCTCCCATACAACAAACGGGTTGGTTGCGTTAACTTTGCACCTCATTTGTATGGGGCGCTATACATACCAGGTGCAAACTTAACTTAACCACTTAAGGATGAAAAGTGTTTGTACGGAACCCTCGGTGCGTGAGTCCGACTCGCACTTGCCCAATTTTTGTAAAGTGATAGCGATTTACAAAAAACCACGCGGACTATCGGGCCTTGACCCAGGAAGGGCTATGAACGCTTCAAGTTGAATTCTTCATTAGCTATTCACTCATACGTTAGATCACTGCACAATACGCTATCAATACTACACATTGAACAACTAAAATGAATAAATAATGAACAACTAAACTTAAACGCATGCGGCCATCTTGGGACACGAACCGGAAGTCCAAAACATTAATACACATCACAGAGTTGAGGTTATGTCATGTTCATGTCGGCGTTTGACATTTCAATTGACTGAGACTGACGTTACATGTCGTCTCACTCTATCGTATAAGCAAAGTGCGTAGTCATTACATTTCGAGCAAAAAACTTCGATATAACGGCGTACCAACATGACGCCAAAAATGTTTGGCTACTTAAACTGGTCATATGGCGAAAAGAAACTTTAGGATACTTGAACCTAACCCGTAATAGCGAGAATAACCGAGGGATCGCCGAAAATGGCCGACGGTTGCGAAATGAAGAATTTTATGAAATTTCTTTAGCCGATTGTGAAGGAAATACGTAGCGAAAACGGTATTTTTTACGCTCTTATTCTATTCTCATATTTAGACAATAGATTTGAATCGTTGTTTCTGCGGTAACGTGCATCGTATTGGAGAAACGTGATCTAAAAGGACGTCGAGTTTTGTAAGGCGCCATCTCGCTTCCTCCCTAGTGCGTTATCCCGTTCTGGCATTTTCAATTTTATTATATAGATTCTAAAATGGTGTCGAAATTTCTATGGAAAAGTCATTATTATAGGAAGAACAACATAATTGATCGCATGACAACGAAGTAATCATAAACGGTTTCTTACTGCAAAGAACCGAACCACGGATGGCTGTAAAAGTTCCTCTGAGATGCCATCTTAAGCCAGATGTTGGTTCTATTAAATTGTGTTTGCTGTCGAGAATTAGCGAGCTAGAGTACACAACGGGTGGCCGCTTATCAAAAAATTGCGCTTTTTAATATTCGACGATAAATAAGTGTGACCTCAACGGGACTGATAAGTTTTTGAATAAATGAGTTTTACATAGCACGAGCTTTCTTGAACTATTATTATGGTCTAAATGCCTGTCTTATTTAATAGCTTAATTGACAACGTTTCATTTTCTAACAGGTGAAATTTGTTTTAAAATTACCTAAGACGATGACAGTAGTAGCGAGTTTATAAAATAATACATTAATTGAAGTTTTACGTGAGTTGTTTAGTTCTGAGCACCGAGGAACCAGGGGAAATATTGTCCAGGACATAAAAATGGTATTTTCAAATAAATCAAAAAGCTTTGGGTCGTGTACCTACGCCCTAAAAAATATTTTTATATTTTTTTCTATATGTAAAGAAATATAAGAAAATAGATGAAATAACCGAAATCTACGACAACTATACCTGTATGGAGTTCAAGTCTTCGACATATATCCGCAAAAAAAAGCTGTCAATAATTTTAATTATACACTAAGTATTGCGAAGTTGCCTTATTGAAACGACATGTGTTATTCGCGTGCTAAAATATGTGATAAGGCAATTTGGTTTATATTGCTTTTAAAATATTTTCAATCATTGGATATAAATCAATTTGGTTATGATGGTAGGTAATATCCCTTTATATTTATTTACAGAATATACAGGGCGTCCCACGGCCATGCCACATGGAGGGAAAGTACCTTAAATATTGTAGATAGAACATTTTACTGAAAGAAGACATTATTTTAATTTCAAAAACAATTTTAACTGCATCGATAGATTTTTGAATAATTACACGTTTGAACCGGGAATCGAACCCGCTACACGAAAAAAAAATCAACCTGTAGCTTTATCATACCAATCGAAAGGGTTCATCAGAAGGATTATTTTTTGCTAAATAACATAGCGTCAGAAAAAAAAGGAAGACCATGAATTTGAATACAAAGTTGCACTCTTTTGATTATTTCACTCCCTGTCGCTTTTTTGATCTTGCTGTGGTGGATATTTAGAATAATACGCCTAAGTTCTGTGGGTACATTGATTAGTAAGTAATAGGTACTTATGATAATTTCAGTTGTATGTCCTTACGGCAATGTTAGTAGCTCTTCATTAATCTGAACGAAATTCCACATCAAATGTTAAAATTCATGGTCTTCCTTTTATTTCTGACGCTATGTTATGTAGCAAAAAATAATCCTTCTAATGAACCCTTTCGATTGGTATGATAAAGCTACAGGATGATTTTTTTTCGTGTAGCGGGTTCGATTCCCGGTTCAAACGTGTAATTATTCAAAAATCTATGAATGCAGTTAAAAATTGTTTTTGAAATTAAAATAATGTCGTCTTTCAGTAAAATGTTCTATCTACAATATTTAAGGTACTTTCCCTCCATGTGGCATGGCCGTGTGGGACGCCCTGTATACGTTTGGGTCCTTTCACGGCAAGGGCACTGTTGCTTAACGTAGTCACTTACCATAAGGTGAAACCGAGGTCAATCGCCGGACAGTTTGTAAATAAAAACATCGGTCAAGTGCAAGTTGGACTCGTGCATCAAGGGTTCCGTACAAACACTTATCCCATCTTAACAGGCCGTGTTGAGTCAAGTTTGCACCCTGGTATGTATGGCGCCGGATACAAATGAAGTGCAAAATTACGCAACCGATCACGTTTGATGTAGTGCAGCCCCACTTAAATATTAATTTTATTCTGTTTTTAGTAGGTACTTATTTGTTGTTTGGCGAAATGCTGTCAATGCGGGTCTTGATAACTTTGAGCGCATCCGTCTTGAAGACCTTGACGCCAAACGTCAACTCCGTAAAACTCAGCCCAAGCTCTCCTACCACTACACTTATAACACAGATGGGATCCTGTACTGTGCTACATGCTGCCGCACTTTCAAAACCAAATTCGGGTTTGCTAGTCATGCCCGCGCTCACGCGCGTAGGCAAACGTAAAATACGTTCTTGTTAGGTTGTCGCCGTCGACGGATACGTCTGGGAGGACATCATCATCATCATCATCATTTGTTGTTATAGCGGCAACAAACTACATAATTTTTGAAAATTTCAAATGTTTATGCACTGTTTCAGAGATATAGCCTGGTGATACACAGACAGACGGACAGTGGAGTCTTAGTAATAGGGTACTGTTTTTTATCCTTTGGGTACGGAACCCTCAAATTATCCACCTTACTATTACTACTCTATGGACGCACGACGATGACCGATTGGGACAAATTCGAGTCATTATGTAAAACAAAATAAGTCTGTCTCAAATGCTAATGCAAAAGATGGATGCGCGGAAATGAGACGTCGACAAACTCGTCCTCACCCGATC
Organism: Apotomis capreana; assembly: GCA_947623375.1. Taxonomy (NCBI): domain Eukaryota; kingdom Metazoa; phylum Arthropoda; class Insecta; order Lepidoptera; family Tortricidae; genus Apotomis; species Apotomis capreana. Next base: position 15,195,995 of record OX392522.1, on the reverse strand, counting down.
TCAATCCCGTTCATTTCCGATTCAATCGAATTTGCTTAGCGCCCTTTTGCATTTTTAACGCGTGGATATTTTTTTAAAAGTTAGCGTTTGTTGATGGGGATAGTCTTCTATCTTTATGCTTATGAAGTTACTAGCTTCGCGGCGCGGTGATACACTCATCCCACGGGAAAAGTTCAGTTTTCAGGATAAAAAGTAGGTAGCCTATGTGTTGATCCAAGGACTCAACTACCTTCAAAATTGGTCCAGCCGTTTGAGCGTGAAGAAGTAACAAACATACACATAAACACACTCACAAACGCTAAGCGTTTCAGTATCGCAATACAGCGAGGTTATACTGCCATAGTCTTTGGTACGATGCTACGGAGGCTATTTTTAGATATAGTTTAGTTTTATCATACAAAATAAATGATAATACCGGTCGACGACCGGTCGATCGTCGCAGGAACCGTGGTGGAGGTGGATCTGCGTAAGCGTCAAGGCGAAAACTGGCGAGAAACAGTGCAGGATCGGGACAAGTGGCGTGCTCTCATTTAGGAGGCTAAGATCCGGTTTGAGTAGTGATCCTGTTTGGATAGTGGCTCTGTGGAGCCAAAGAAAGTTATATGATAAGTTAAATGGCTAACATTGAACGGAATATTGAACTCGATCAAGACATCAACACACTATCTCCTAACCAGGTGGGTCAAAGATCAGATAAATCCGGCGCACCGCTCCCCCATAAATTCGTCGGCGTCCGTCGCCTCGTGGCGGCCATATTTCACTATTCCGTCGCACACACTGTTTAAACGATTCGGTATGCGTCAAGTCATGGTGGTGGTATTACACTTACGGGATGGAGCTCAACTTTGTCAGCTAATATTTATTCATATTGTAGATACTTAATTAAATGGAAAACAAGTAAAAAATAACAATAACGAACATAACTTATTCTAAATAAGAACCCGACGTCCCCAAGATCACAGCCCTGCGGCAGGGTACCCATGATGCCGGCTACATTCCCTCGCTGAGTAGCCAATGACATCACGATTAATTAGGTGGCCATTTGTAAGTGTACAAAAAAATTGCCAGGCAATGTAAGCCATAACCCTCATGTTTGTTTCTCCGTTGTCGATTAAAAATTATCTACCTCTTTCGCCGATGCTAGAGGTACAAAATAGATAAAACAGTGATTTGCATTGCTGAATGTTCTATCTATTATTATTGCTATATGTATCTGCCCGCTTGTTGTATGGGTGATTCCGCATTCCGTGTTTTTTCGTTACTTTTAATCGAATTCCCAATCACCAACCGACAAACAAACACTGCATAGCCACTGTGGTACAGCAAACTCACTTTTGAACCGACTTCAAAAAAGGCGGATGTACCAAACAACGAAGATTCATAATTGGCGCACCAATCATGATATATATATATATACAACAAAACCACGAACCATCCGCGTTATGACTTCTTTTGCTTCTCCGTAGTTGCAGTCATTTCATTTTTTATTATTTTTATAAAATGCCATTTTAAGCTCACTGGCACTGATTTGAAACATGTTTTTGCAGCTATTATCTCTGAATGTGCTTTTGTGGGTTCATCACGCCGAAGACAGGAACGATTCCAGTTACACGGGTATTTTAGTTAGGTACACGGGTAGCTGGACGTCCACAGATAGTTACATAATCTCCACTTTACTTTTCTACCCTACTACGGATAAACAAATCAGAGGGCTATGACTTTCTCGTGCACTCGAACATAGTCGCTAGCTATGGCACTTTCTACTTGCAGAACACAAACCGGTAATTATTTCAATAAAAATTACCGCCTCATGTTTACCTTTAGCGTTATCTGTATTCATGTTTCTTTCTTGTATTGATTTGTATTTCTTTCTTGTTGCTAGGAGTGCAATAAAGAGTATTCTATTCTATTATCGGTATTTTACCGGTAATCCGATAATATTCTACTAGTTAACAAAGTAGTGAGTTAGCTGTGTAGTCTGTGGCAGTATCATCACGCAGTATGTTTGCCGCCGGTTTTTGTTGTCGGGTTTTTTGGCTCCGATGCAATCCTGAAGACAATGGGTTCGATTATCCGATGTGCTGTGGGGAGATAGATTTTGAAGTATTTTGGGTGCAGTCTGCCTAGGGCTGCCATCCGTCCGGGTTTCCCCGGATTTGTCCTCGTTTGGAGGCCGTCCGGAGCCGTCCAGGGGGGTTTTTAAGTGTCCGGGGAAAACCCGGATACTTTTTATGTGAGGAAACACCTTTCCTTCCTTACCTTCTATTCCTTTCCTTTTCCTTTGTATTGTACATGTTGCTTGGTTTGTCTACCATTTATATTTGTGTTAAGAACCCCCCTCGACTAGATGGACGGATGACCTCGTGAGGGTAGCGGGGAATCATTGGATGCGGTCTTCACAGGATCGCACTTTGTGGCGAGTCACGGGGGAGGCCTATGTTCAGCAGTGGACGTCTGTGGCTGATAGATAGATAGATAAATTAGCACTCATTTGCTCAAAGGTTAACTGGAAGAGATCCCTTAAAGGGATAAGTTCGCCTTTGTACATGCCTATTCTTTTGTAATGTGTTTTTCTTGTTTTTGTGTACAATAAAGTGTTGACATACATACATTACACTTTATTTAATTAATTATTAACCGGCATTAAACCCGTATAAATAATACAAAGCGCAATCAAGGCACTATAGCTTCATTCAGCGTAACCGTTAACAACGTAACAGTGTAAAGCGATTGTTTTTCTTTTATAAAATTATTTTCGACGACGCGGTTGGCGCAGTTTGTAGTGCCTACTGAGCCGGCGGTCCTGGGCTCAAATCCCGCCCGGGGAAAATATTTGTGTGATGACCTCGAATATTTGTTCCTGGGTCATGGATGTTATCTACATAATGTATTTATATATTATGTATATCGCCGTCTAGTACCCATAGTACAAGCTTTGCTTAGTTTGGGACTAGGTCGATTTTCGTATGATTGTCCCTTAATATTTATTTCTATAAGGCGGGACCCACTAACGCACCGTACGGGACCCTAACGCTCGCAATCGTCGTCGTGCGCGCAGCCATTTTACGTTGCCATAGCAACGCCGCTCCCTCCCACGCGGTTCCACCCGTAGACACCGGCCGCGCCGCTCGCCAGACGGCTCAAACAACTCGCGCGCAATCGTTGCCTTTTATAAATTTCGAGTTAAAACAGTCGTCTTTCTATATTTATTCGGTCACTTCCGGGGAAAATGCGATTTATGCCAAATGTCCGGTTTTTTTTAGTCTTCGTCCGGGTGAGGCAAATTTATAAATGGCAGCCCTAAGTCTGGTGCAAAAAGGTAATAAGAAATTTAAAAAAATATCCCTACATTGGATTTTTCGGGCGATACAATATTTACCTACTACTTACTTTATTACACACCTCGACACGAAAGAAATGCAAATACAGAAAAAAGTTAAAATTAAATAGAGGTAGACAACACGCGGGCTTATCGCTAAAGAGCGATCTCTTCCGGACAACCTTTGGGTAGCGGACGTTTTATATGAACGTCATAAATGATGATTTTACTGAGAATATTTTTTTAGATACCATCGATTAAAAAAATAACAAAAATGTCGGCCAAGCTAAAGTCTAAGAATTCGCACGTGACCGCTTTGAATAAATAATAAACTGTAATTTTCTTGGGCTTATTTTTTTATTTATCCCAATCGATTGTATTCTTGATCCTGGGCACACGTTATTGTGAAAATGCTCGTTATTGGGAAAACCGTGTGCGGTTTTCCCCGTTTCCTGGTTCCCGTGGGATAGAGTACATCTCATATCATTGGGCGAAGCCGCGGGCCAACGCTAGTACACAATATAGTTATGTATATAAAATGTGTAACTTATTTTACAGTTCTAGCACGATAACGCCATTCCCAAAGTTTGTTCAAGAACGTTTAAGTAAAATCATCATTAAACATTCAAAATATAAAATAATGCACTGTCTTTACAACTTGAGATAATATCTCTCGAATATTATGATAATAAGGATCGTTTAAAGTGAAGTATGAAACTACATTTGTCTCTCGAAGGTCGTCGTACGTTACCGCTCGCTCTCGCTTCAAAAAACATTTTCTTGAATATAAAGGATTCAATATTTTAAAACTTAAAAGATCTTTATACAGATTTCTAGGGTCTGACAATGTTCGCTAGGTACCGTCAAGCATTTTTAAGCCCAAGCTACTACATTAAAACTGTTGCAAAATAAGAAAATTATTTGATACATCCTCAAAGTGTCTTTGTGTTTCAAGCTGTGGCAAAATAATCATTATTTCACAAAAAAATAACCGACTTTAATGAGCAAAAAGCGCTAAATCGATTCATGTTTCTACATCAAATTCCATAAAATGAAAATGAAACCACCTCTGACTCTGAAGTACGATCTACCAAAAAAAAAATCGTCAACATTCAGTAATAATTGAAGGAATAATCGAATAAATAAAGAAAAACCAAACATCAAACATGCAACCGAATTGCGAACCTCCTTTTATGAAGTCGGTTGAAAACAGTCAAGCGCGTTTCTGCGTACCCAGCTAGGTTTTTATTTAATTTGTAATTATATAGGTACTTAAAAGAATCCATATTTCCCAAGGCAATTGATAAAGTAACTCGCTACAAAGAAAGCTCCGATATCGCCATTGATTTCTCATGGATTTCGTAACCAAGATGCTTCCTCTAAAATAAGGTTTCTTTCAAATCGTTATATCTATGACGGAGTTCCGAATTAAAAAATATACGAATTGAGCACTTCCTTTTTTATGAAGTCGGTTAAAGAGTGAAATGTCGTCATAACGTGCTTTATAGTCAGTCATATGCCAGTCTCGTAGTCGGACCCGTGCGGAATAGACGTGCATTTGCGTAAACACGTCACTTTAGTTGCAAGAAATGAGTGATCGCGTAACATAGTGTGTGGTCCAAGTTAATAAGCGACCGAGATGGCGCGGAGTGTCATTGTAGACGAGTTTCTCATGTTCGTTCAGAACAAGATAGACAAGTTAGATGAGCTGACTATTATGCAGATCTGTGCTTCTCATTTTACGGATGAAGAAATAGAGGCAGGCAAGAACGAGCTTTACAAGACTTGTCCGGGACCGGACAGAAATATACAGAGAAAAGGAGAAGACAAAAAGAAAAAGAACGTAAAAGACGTCATAAAACTTTTTAATGGGACGCATCTGGATCAGCAACCAATATTTGTCGCTATGGATCTAAATCGTATACCCGCTGTGACATTCGAACATATAGACGTCACACGTCTCTTAAAAGATTTATCATTTCTGAAAACGGAATTAAAGGCTACACGAGAACATGCCGTCTTAAAGACTGACCTCCAACAATGGCAGGCGGACATGAGTACTGAGTTGAGTGCTATTAAAAGTTTAATTAAACAAGACGCTTCAGTATTAAAAGAAAAAACATTGCCTGAGACCACTCCGAAACGACAAACCGCAAACCCGCGAGCGTCGATGTTTGTACCACCGCCAGTGGAAGGAACGCCCGAACCGGTTCATACACCACTGTACAGAGACATCGTCGAACGCAAAGCGCTCCAGCCGAGACAGCCTCAAGCGAATCGCGCACGTAACGCGTCTGCAAATACGGTTACAGGCGGCGTGCCAGCGCGAACGAACGAAATGATCGGTGATAAACCGCCAACTGATAAGGATGGATTTAAAACTGTAAATAGGAGGAAGGTGAAAAAACCAAAGCAAAATCTGTGTGGTACTTTGCTAACTTCGAGTAGAATACAGGTTACAGAGTCTAAAGCCTCGATTTATCTATCGCGTGCTAAAAAATGTACCACAGTTCAAGATATCACAGAACATATTCACGACATGAAAGAAAAATGTTATAGTGTGGAAATTTTAAAACAGTACAAGGAGTTGGATTTTTTATCATTTAAAATTGTGGTATCTGCGCATGATTTGCCTAAATTCTTACATCAAGACTTTTGGCCTAAGGGATTAAAATATCGACGTTTTAGAGACAGTTTCGTTCAGACAGAACGCAAGCCCGATAACAATAAAACATAATTATGGATGTACAACCAATACCAGTAACATTAGCTTCATTCAATTGTAAATCTATTAAGAGATCAGTACAGCACGTTAGAGATCTGTGCAAAAAGGCGGACCTCATAGCATTACAGGAAACCTGGTTAATGACACATGATCTCAATTTCATGAATGAAATAGACGAGGACTTTGGATGCTGTGCGAAATCGTCAGTAGATACTTCGGCTGGTGTACTTCGTGGCCGTCCATTCGGGGGATTGGGAATTATGTGGAAAAAGTCAATCTTCAACAACGTGACTCTCATTGACTGTGGCAGTGATCGAGTTATTGCAGTACGCGTCCATAGTAACGAAAACTCATTTATTGTATTTAGTGTATATTTGCCGTACGATAGTAACACCAATGACGACATAATAGAATTCACGAATTGCTTAGGCATTGTGAACGCTATTATCAGCGATAGTAATGTGGAGATGGCCTTTATACTTGGCGACTATAACGCTCATCCGGACTCGCGATTTGGACGTGAACTCGCGAACTTCTGTAAAGAAGAACAATGGGAGTGCGCTGACTTGAAGTTCTTGGGTGATAGTGCGGGTACCTATACCTACATGTGTGAGGCAAGTGGCGCGCGCAGGTGGCTCGACCATTGTGTGACGACGGCAGCGGCGTATGACGTCATAAAAAGTGTACGAGTAATTAATGATGTATGTTGGTCTGATCATTTTCCATTACTTATAGAATTAGATATGTCAGGAATAATAAATAAAGTTGAAATCAGCCAACCCTCGATCTTGAGCAGTATATTGTGGAAAAATAAAAATAGAGATCAATGTAATAAATACAGTGAATTATGTTACAATGCCTTAAAGAATATGAATTCGGAGAGTCATTGTGTTAACTGTGATAATAGGATATGCGTTAATTTAAATGAACATAGGTTATTTTTAGACGACCTATACAGTAATATTGTAAGTTCACTGCAGACGGCTGCATCCAGTACCTGCCGTCGTCCTCAGAGCGGTGCATTCCGAAAGAAACAGCAGGTCGCCGGCTGGAATCTTCACGTCAGGGAGGCCCACGGGGTAGCGAAAATGCATTTTAAATGGTGGGGAGAGGATGGATGCCCTAGTTCTGGTACTTACTATGATAATATGATTAATAGCCGTAAAGCGTTTAAAAATAAATTAAAATGGTACCAAAGAAATGAGGAAGAAATAAAAATGAATATCCTTACTTTAAGCAGAGCCAAGAATAATTTCTCAAAATTTTGGAAGGCAACGAAATCTCTTAACTGCAAAGAAGGGTTGCCTGTATCGGTTAATAGCACCAGTGATCCGAAACAGATAGCCGACATGTTCGCCGCTCATTTTAAGATCTCGCCGCTGGTCGTGGAGTGTGTGCCTGGCGACGGGCCCGTGGACCCGGTGACCCCGAATGCCACATTGATCACATTTACACCAAGTGACATTGCGAAAGTTGTGAAAACAATGAAACGAGGTAAGTCACCGGGACACGACGGGCTCAGCGTTGAGCACTTATTTTACGCTAGTGACGAATTATATCGTGTTCTGGCCGACCTTTTCAATGCTTGCTTAGAATATAGTCATCTTCCTCCTGATATGATGAAAACGATAGTAGTGCCTATTGTTAAAAATAAAACAGGTGACCTGTCTAGTCTTAATAACTACAGGCCAATTTCCCTAGGTACTATAATAGGTAAAGTTTTTGAGAGACTGTTGCAGCCCGAATTGGCAAGGAATCTTAAAATCGATCAGGCACAGTTGGGTTTTCGTCCAGAACTTTCAACGGATTCAGCGATACTGGGTCTAAAATATACTGTAAACTATTATGTTAATAGAGACACATCAGTATACGCTTGTTTTTTGGATCTAAGTCGCGCTTTCGATCTCGTCAATTATGATTTACTGTGGAATAAACTTTTTACGACCACTACGCCTCCCGAGATTGTTAAACTGTTGAAGTTCTGGTACGAGAACCAAACTAATTATGTAAAATGGGGCGACTCGCAATCTAATGATTATAGATTAGAATGTGGGGTGCGTCAAGGTGGATTGATATCTCCGGACCTTTTTAACTTTTATGTCAATGACCTTATTGAGGAGCTGAGACGTACCAACGTCGGTTGCCACGTTGGTAACGTTTGTGTAAACAACCTGAGCTACGCGGACGATATGGTGCTTCTCAGCCCTTCGATAAACGGTTTGGTGGAATTACTTGCTACGTGTGAACGTTACGCAAGTATTCATGGCCTCAAATATAATGTCAGCAAGACCGAAATGCTTGTTTTTTGGTCTGGAAAGGGTCCGGAGGTGGTGCCTACTGTGTATATAAACGGCTCGCCAATTAGGGTTGTAAAGAGTTTTAAGTACCTAGGGCATATTTTGAACGAATTCCTAAAAGATGACGCCGATATGGAGAGGGAACGCAGGGCTCTCGCAGTAAGATGTAATATGCTAGCGCGACGCTTTGCGCGTTGCTCGAGTGAGGTGAAAATAACCTTATTTAAGGCCTTCTGTCAATGTTTTTACACATGTCAGTTGTGGGTTAAATACACCAAACGCTCGTTCAACGCGCTAAGAGTTCAGTATAATAACGCCTTTCGTATCTTGCTGAAACTACCACCCTTCAGCAGTGCGAAGGGTATGTTTGCTGACGCGAGAGTACCTGACTTCTTCGCCATATTAAGAGCCCGGTCTGCGGCATTTCAGACAAGACTGAGAACCTCAGGCAACGAAATTCTGTCACTGATAGCCAACGACTACAGTGACGAGTTTCATAAACACTGGTTTAGCCTGCACCGCTCTGAGAACGCACATTTATAATTGTAGTTTTATATTTTTATATTTGTGGCCGTTTTATTTCTATGTTTTAGAGTGTAAGTTTTATTTTTACATTGTATTTTAATTTTAGTATTATTGTAATATGGGTTTCTTGCCTGCTAATAAACGAATTATTATTATTATTATTATTATAACAAGCTTCGAAGTATCACGTTTCGGGCAGAACAACTCGAGAGAACTGTAAAGGAATTTGACAAAAATTAAAGTTGTAAGGGAAGATTCTTCCACGGGTCGGGGCGTGCGGCGCGATGATGAAGGAAACACAGTGAGACAGAGAGACGTAGCAGTATATTGGAATTTACTAATTAAGTACAGTGGAGTGGCTTAGGTACTAACGTTACGTCCTAGGGCCGAACAGCGTCCTGAGAGGCCAACTGTCGAGCGCAAAGGAGTGTTGGAAGATTTGTTAAGACGGTCCGCCAAGGTCCTGTGAGGTACACAAAGCGTGCGCAGTCTTAACGCCTACCTAAGATTTCTCGAATAATCGATATTAAAGACATAGGGTCATTAACTCGGGAAAAATCTTAACAGCGCGATGTACATTTACATGGTGTCCAGTACAGCGACATCTATTAGGTAATTGCTTAATCACATTATTGCACTAACATGAACACATTATACATCCTTTACGATTGGGATACATTCAACATAATTTTAGTAGTAGGTTACAAGATGTTCTACAATTTTACAGGTTTCAGGAAACTAGATTTGGTTATGAATATCAAAACTACTAACGACATCTATTCGCACATGAGTGAACGATACATATAAAAACATCAGTCATGCATTAGTATGGAATTACAAATACTTAACGCTTAACTAAAAATCTAAGCAACACGGAACGCCATGTTTCGTAATTTTAAGACTACGGAAAAGGAGTGAAATTTCGTTAATACTGACACTACTAGCGCCATCTAGTTGGTCTTATGGTTAACTATCCTTATAAACTAATAACAGAATAGGTGGGATTTGGCTGTCGCGCTACAGTGTCCCCTTCTGGGACCGCAGACGACCCGGCAAGGTGACAGGACAATCTAGGTGATTTTCGCTGGCCTTGGATCATTGGTCGTCAATGTCCATTGCTGCTCTTCAGATACGGCCGCGAGCTCGGCGCTCACCGCCGCCGTCTCCTTGCTATTCTGCCTGGCTTTCTGCTGGGCGCGTTTGACAGAGAGACGTAGTATATTGGGAGTCAGCGTACATTGGGTAACTTAGGGACTAACGTGAAGTCCTAGGGCCGAACAGCGTCCTAAAAGGCCAACTGTCGAGCACAGAGGAATTTTGCAGATTTGTTAAGACGGTCCGCCAAGGTCCTGTGAGGTACACTAGGCGTGCGCAGTCTTAACGCCTACCTAATTCATACCAGTTCTGCTGGGCTCCGGAAATAATCCCTCTGCGTGTGGGGACAACTCCACTTCCGATGCAAGGAAAGTTTGCTGAGCGTCCTTCAGGATCAGTGATAAGCTCATCAGTGCGTCATCGTCAGTAATGTTTGAAGCACGAAGCCGCCGTCAAAAATGTCTGCACGTAGGTTGGTTCTCGTTCGCCGTGGTAAGCAAACGTAGCCTTGTTGAAGGAACCAGGTTGGAGTGGAGCTGGAGCAGGTATCGCCGCAGTCGCGATAGCTCCCAATAACTGCTGCAACTGGGTCCTCTGTCATGTTAACAATGACGTCTCCTTCTCTCATTAGTTTAGCCTGTCGTCGCGTGACCACTAGCATATAAACTTCTCACGGCACGGCCCCACGTTGGGCGCCAGATGTAAGGGAAGATTCTTCCACGGGTCGGGGCGTGCGGCGCGATGATGAAGGAAACACAGTGAGACAGAGAGACGTAGCAGTATATTGGAATTTACTAATTAAGTACAGTGGAGTGGCTTAGGTACTAACGTTACGTCCTAGGGCCGAACAGCGTCCTGAGAGGCCAACTGTCGAGCGCAAAGGAGTGTTGGAAGATTTGTTAAGACGGTCCGCCAAGGTCCTGTGAGGTACACAAAGCGTGCGCAGTCTTAACGCCTACCTAAGATTTCTCGAATAATCGATATTAAAGACATAGGGTCATTAACTCGGGAAAAATCTTAACAGCGCGATGTACATTTACATGGTGTCCAGTACAGCGACATCTATTAGGTAATTGCTTAATCACATTATTGCACTAACATGAACACATTATACATCCTTTACGATTGGGATACATTCAACATAATTTTAGTAGTAGGTTACAAGATGTTCTACAATTTTACAGGTTTCAGGAAACTAGATTTGGTTATGAATATCAAAACTACTAACGACATCTATTCGCACATGAGTGAACGATACATATAAAAACATCAGTCATGCATTAGTATGGAATTACAAATACTTAACGCTTAACTAAAAATCTAAGCAACACGGAACGCCATGTTTCGTAATTTTAAGACTACGGAAAAGGAGTGAAATTTCGTTAATACTGACACTACTAGCGCCATCTAGTTGGTCTTATGGTTAACTATCCTTATAAACTAATAACAGAATAGGTGGGATTTGGCTGTCGCGCTACAAAGTATTTTTTTTTACTAAACAACTGAATCATTTTTTTTTTGTGGAGTATTTTCTTTATTAGATTAGATTAGATTAGATTATTTATTTCACGATAAAAATTACATTACAAATTTGCTTAATGTCAAAATTATACGAATTAATATCATGATCGTCAAAAATAAGGCAAGATTAATAATACGAGAAAATGTTTACAATGTCAAAATAAGTTTAAAATAAAAGGGAAAGTCAACAGGTAAATAAAATATAAATAAATCAATCTAGTATCTCCCAATAAGGATCGTCATCACAAACTTAACATAATAATGGAATCAAATTAATAAAATAACACTAAGAATTTAAGCAAAAATTATTTACACAATGTCAAAATATACCAGATTTCCAATACAAAAATAAAATAAAATAAAAACAAGAAATATAAAAATAACAATAAACAAAATGTCAGTTTACAGAATACAAGCATATTTTTATTATAGTTTGAGTTCCATGTACTCGTTGACCGAGTACAGAGGGTTTTCCAACAAAAGGTTTCTCAGCCGGCGCTTGAATGTGTTGTCACATGGTTCGTTTCTTAAATCGGCAGGTAAGTGCTCGAAGTAAGTCGGACCTATGACGCGCGGGTTCTTTGCTGAAAGTGCCATGCGGCGAGGCACCGTTCTAAGGCGCCCAGTAGAACGAAGCTGTTTGCCTTTGACGTTTACTCTTGCAAACTGTGCAATATTTGTCTTTACAAATAACAACACTTCAAACAAGTATTGAGAGTAGTGTGTCATTATTCGCTGCGACAAGAAAAAACCACGACATGGATCCCTAGGCTTGGCTCCAACAAGTACACGGATAGCACGTTTTTGTAAAATTTCACTGCATATGTTTGAAAAAAGCACTATTCATGCCTTAGCCGTAAAAAAGGGCTTGCCGGCAATGCCGGCTTCGTATGTCTTACCTACTCACTACCTTCTTCAGTAATGTACTATATCATCGAGTAACTATTTCGTCAAATACAAATATGGCACTGTGGCGTATTTCCTCGTGTCACTACCACCTCAGCTAAACAGGCTGCGGCTTATCTTTAATGGGATTCGTCGCTGACCATGTCCCGTGTGTCTGAGTCCGCTATACCGACTGGCACACACCAGCACCGAGTAAGTGATATTTATGTTTACTGTAATATCCTACCTAAGAATCTGGATTTCCAGCAAACTATTGGAAAATTAAATACTATCCAACTTTGTCATGCAATGTGGTACACAAAACGTTCTTATTTAGGAGACATAAGCGAAAAAATTTAGGTTTTCCCTGCCTCTCAAGGTGAACAAGGTTCTAGAGGTCAAAATCTTAAAATCTAGGACCTACTTAAAGTTCCATTAACTTCAGATCCATCTTCCTTTGAGATATCGACTGTATTAAGTTCCATAGTTAAGTTTCTGTGTGTCTGCGGCATCGTAGCTTCTTCATCTTACTTACGTTTGGCAGAAAACAAGTAGTCGTTTCCAAGATATTCAGCTTTCTTTGGAAGAATTGACAACTTGTTGCTGTTGCTGACAATTGCTGACAGTTACTTACAACATATTGAAATTAAAAATTGAAATGTTTGTGGTAGGGTTTAATTTTGGTAGCCTTTTCTATACCACTCATAAAATGTAGTTATCATGATTACCAGCGACTGGTGGAAGGGGTGTTTTAAATGATTCAATTATTTGTACGTATAATTAATTAATATATCCATGCCCTGTACAATTTATTCAATGTTTTTTCATTATGGTCTGCAACAAACTGCTACCCATGTGATAAAGTATATGAGTAAACCAGACCTCTTTAATGGTAAGATTTTGTACTTAAGTGAGTAAGTGCCAACACACAGAAATCTCATTAAAGTCAATACTATTTAAAAGTGATGTTCAAACGGTCATCTCACAATATTGTCTCAATGTCTTTTACCACATTGTGATCTGAGACAGCCGCTATGCGTGTACCCAGATATTGAATATCTGTCTCGGCCCGCGATGTTTTCAATGGGTCGGATTTGCGAAATCCCCGCCAATATTGATGGCCCTTCGAAAGCGCATTATGAATAAACGGCCCTTTTCAGCTTTTTTGTCCCCGAGTTTCGGTGTTTGCTATTTTGGGGTTGTTTACAAAAAGACATACAGTGATATTGCGTTCGTATCTGTACATTTTAAGATTTTGTGACTTGAACGAAGATAAAAAAGGAAGATATATAATTATGTGGGAGCGCAAAACAAAATAGTACATTACATACCTAGAGCGGTGAATTAGTGAATGTCACAGATCGCAAATGTTTGTAACCCAAACCAAAGGTGAGGGCCATAAATATGCGATCTGAGGCTTTATTTATTACAGCCCGTGGTTTGTCTAAAGTTTTAGGTCTGGCCTTGGCCGGGAAATAAGATTTTCTCATAGCGTAGCGAGCAGTAAATCCCACTGACGGCCTAGAGCGACGTAAAAGAGTGACATACTAAGTTTTGATACAGTGTCTATGTCACTTTGATTTTCGCTTCGTTCATATATGTGACGCCATAGACATCAGGCAAACTTGACTTGTCCGGGAACGTGAAATGTCACGTTGCGCTTTAAGTAGCTCGCATCGTATTTTAAGATATACCGGAGATATACCTGAGAGATCGCAAATTTCAAAGTACACTCGAATTAGCGCTTTGGGCAGCGATTCCACTGTGCACTTAAAAGATGATAGTGAAGCTATTATAATATGATTCATTCTTATCGGCATGCGATTGTGCCAAATATAACATTTGAATTGTATTGTTCTCGCTAAATATGACGTCATTTGACGTTTCTCTAAATTATATTCTAGTTGCCAATATGAAACTGTCAAAACCCATACTAAAGTGAGTTGTCAAACTGATACTAACTGACTAATCTAAATACCAATTCAATTGAAATGCAGTCATCTGTTTAAAGTGGCATTTCACTTACACTAGAATTTGACGTCTTGCTTTAAGATGTTTACCTTGCGTTTAACTGTCAAAAAGTGACGTATTTTACAATATCATAAAGCTCAACGCAGGGGCCTGTTTTTAAGGTTCGGTACCCAAAGGGTAAAAACGGGACCCTGTCTGCCCGTCTGTCACCAGGCTGTAATTTTCACAGATGATAATATATTTATGTTGAAGCTATTACAACAGATACTAAAAACAAAATAAAATTAATATTAAAGTGAGGCTCCCATACAACAAACGTGATAGGCTGCGTTATTTTTGCATCTCATTTGTATGAGGAGCCATATACATATACCAGGTGCAAACTTAACTTAACTCGGCCAGTTAAGATGGAAAGTGTTTGTACGGATCACTCGTTGCGTGAGTACGACTCGCACTTGGCCGGTTTTTATCTTCTATTTAGAAGCATAAACAGACAAGGTTATACCGTCGTATATTTACCCAAATGTAGCGTTCTGTTTCCAACACCCGACGCCCTTTGTGTCTCTAGTAATGTTAAGTGGACTCACTCGGTGTGTGTGTGTATTGTTTCATTAAGTGCTTCTATTCCCAGCTAAGTCTAGCCGTACTTCATAATAATATTTCCAGGAGTAATGGGTCCATGTGAGGTGAGACATTAATTTTCCCCAAGTTGCTAAACATACAACGCAGGTGTATAATGCCTATAGAATTTTTGTGAGGCATCTGTTCGTTTCATTTTCATAGAAGTGTAATACAATTATACAACTAAACAATAAAAATTTGACACAAGTAAGTCATCAAGAAAAGCGCGTGCTCCTACGCTCGTTTTCCATCAAGTGATCCGTTTGTCGTTTGCCCCCTATGACATAAAAAAACACCCCAAATACACACGACGCTACATACAATAACAATTCGATTCTAGTTGTGAGATACTCAAACAGCATTTTGCGCTTCAACGTCCTGCTAGCGGCGACGCAACATCGACGCGACGTCTCTTAACGCCTTTCGAGCGTCTGCGTCTTGCCACTACCTCCTTCTCAAAGCACACCGTCTTTCTGCTCTGAAGGTGGTACGACGCGGATTTTTCTTTTTTTTAAAGACATTACTTGAACTGTATCACTATCAGTAGTTCGACTCTCCATAACCCGCTAATGGGATTATCTCCGTGCCACAGAAGTAATCTGGGGAGGGTGACGCAGGCGCACTAGGCACATGGACTGCTCGTGTATAGAATGAGTCAGTCTGACTTAGGGCGAGAGGAGAAAGAAAGAACGTCGGGCTATGATAGAGAAAAAACGTTAACTAAGTAGCAGTAGTACCCCGCCGGCGGGGACGCTGAGGCGCGTTCAAAGAGCGCGGTGACCATCGCTTGGATGGTTTCCGTGATCTCATCGTCGCGCTACGTCGTGGTAGGGAGTCGCGGGGCGAGGGGATTGCATTGCATACACTATCTGCTGCAGCGATACTGCGCGAGCGCTGACAGGACGCTGGTAAGACGCTGACGTTAGTGCCGTCGCGTTGACGCTACGTAAACTGTACATTCTGCGCTGGTAGTGTAGTATGCAGCGAACGAATAAAACATAGAAGCCTAACTAGCGTCGGAAAATGGCCCCACGGATTTTGTGTCAGTTAAGGCGGGGCGTAAATTTTGTGTCAAACGGCTGTTTAGTTTGCAAATGGCGACGCAGCCGAACAGTTGCATTACGTGACATATATGAAGTCTCAAAGTAAGAAAATATGCCATAATGTTCAGTGTAATGGTGTATTAATCACTCAGGAAAACACAAAAAAAAGATGGTATCAGTTTTCATACGTAAATAAAACTGTACACATATTAATTTAATTTATTTTACGGAACAGATTTTGTATAGGGATGGTGTTGTGCCATATGACTAATTTATATACGATGTTTGAAAAAAGTAATGCAATCGGTGGCGTGCCTAGGCTTATGGGTAAATCCATTTTATTGCCGCATTACTGTTCAAAGTACAATTTCAATAATACACAGGTTGGTCGTGGGTTTTGGGGAAAATATGAGCTGTTTTTTCTGAGCGAAAGTTAGAGTGCCTACCTTTCCTTCGCCTATTAAAAGACCTGCACACTTTAACTCATCACAATCGCACGGAACAACTCCTTCCATTGTTTAAAGCCACAGTAATCACAACAACAAACAAAATCAAAACACGATCACTATCTATCATATTACCTACTTCTACTTATTACTACGCTCAAACAAACACTACACTAACTAAATATTTCTAAACAACGTGAAGTTAAATCACTCCTGTTTACGCGAAATTTGCAAGTGGCCGATCCGTATCTAACTTCACTTCACTTGAAGCAACGTATAGTTATGTTGATACATAGGTTATTTCCATCTGTTAGAATAGGCGGTATGAAGCCCGATTGCAAGCCAACGCGTGCGAGGGAGATGACTAGCGGTGACATAGAACGGCGACGAGCCATAGCGCGGAGCGGTCGGTGCGCGGACAAATTTTGAACCACGCGGCATCGACAAAATTTGAAATTATGAAACACGTCACGGCGCGCAATTTCATATTGTTCAAGTAAATCAGTTTTTATCGTTTGTTAATATTGCTAGGGCAAGCCGGGCTTTTGTGCTTGTATAAATAAGACCGTCCCTAAAAGGCTATGCGTTTTCCGTCAGTCCGGTAGGAAAACGTATAAGTTCCTAATTATGTTTGATATTTTTCACTACAAAGATTGTACCGACTTTACATTTAAAATATTAGTTATTACAAAGAAGGAGAAATAATTATATATACAGCAGTTACAGCACGCATTAATAATAATCATTCAAAGTATTAGTAACAACAAGGAACAAACAAGGATTCCTTAAAAGATGTAATTTTTTTTTTAAATTCGTATGTAATAACCTTAACATTCAAGATTTATAATGAAGGAAACAAAAATGGCTCTTTACTGCATTAACGATTCACCAATTATGAGTTTTCACTGTCACCGCCATATTACCATAGACAAATATCATGCGTTTTGTCGAATCACATCTGGCCATTCGGAAATTGACGAATCACATTTATTTGTTATGCGTAATTGAAAACATTTGAGTGGCTGTGATTGGTACACCGGTGAGCATGCGCATTTCGACTGTTGGGCCGGTTTTTGATTGTAATTTTGTATGAAGCTCGTGTTCTATGTTTTATTCGTTCGCTGGTAGTATGTAGCTAATGTCTACATTTAGTATAGCATGCAGTATAGCTGTAGCCTAATGCATATTGCTTGGATAAGCGTTAACCTTATTATAAAAAATGTATATAAGCCAATGTTTTAAGTAATTAAACGTTCACTACTATCTAGAGCTCGGCATATACTTTGTCTCCCATCAACGACCCTGGTCAACCACATTATACCATATATTACATGGCGATCCTGCACTAACGTTCCGAAGACGAACTTCTGAACCAGCCAGAACCTCAGAACCTCGCACCGGACGGTGCGGCGGGACACCGCACCGTCCGGGACACCACACCGTCTGGGACACCACACCGTCCGGGACACCGCACCGTCCGGGACACCACACCGTCCGGGACACCACACCGTCCGGGACACCACACCGTCCGGGACACCACACCGTCCGGGACACCACAAGAAACAAGAGGAACCACCAGACTGACGATGCAGTATCAAGAAAAGAAGAGCGTTGTCCAGGGTTATCCCGGCTCGCAAATCAAGAGGTGTCCAGGGTTATCCCGGCCCATCTCAAGAGGTGTCCAGGGAAATCCCGGCCCATGCTCGAGGGTGTCCAGGGTTAGCCCGGCCCGTCATCGCATCGCGCATCAGCAACGGCATCGTGCTCCACGTGCCTGCCAGCCGCCAGCGCATCAACGTCCCGCCATGCATCGCGGCGATCCTGGCAGGATCGCCATGTAATATAGGTGATAATGTGGTGGACCAGGGTCGTTGATGGGAGACAAAGTATATGCAGAGCTCTAGATAGTAGTGAACGTTTAATTCCTTAAAACATTAGCTTATATACATTTTTACAATAAGGTTAACGCTTATCCAAGCAATATGCATTAGGCTACAGTTATACTGCATGCTATACTAAATGTAGACATTAGCTACATACTACAGCTTCCCCGTAAGATCCCTTCACCCCCGGGGTGCTGGAGAAAAAGAAAAAAAAAATGCATGTTACTTGTTTACAATTCGAAATGAAGATGGGGACCACTGTGTAAACTACTTAAAACTAAGTTTAAACACTTTACAAAAATTTATCAAAAATTAGTTGGTCACCTCATAAAAAAAATATCGTCATGTCCCAGTGTCACTGTATGTTAAAATAGAAAAAATTAGTAATCCTTTACGGTTATGAGTAAAATGTTTTCAATATAAATGTCTTCTGTGAAAATTAGTAATTACTGTTCTCTCAAATAATTAAATTATCTCCTTAAAAATAAATATATCTTTAGACCATGTTTACAAAATGTAGTACTGGTATTATGGTATCGGTACATTTACTCTATAAGATATCTAATGCCGTATTAGTGGAGTCTTCGCTCCAAAAAAAATAATAAACGGGAATGGTTACCCAGGGCATGGTCACCCTATATAATATCCTCAATGGGCTACGCGTCCACGCGCACCCTTTACTCAAAACATGGGCATGGTCACCCAAATGGCATATCAGGTCCGTCGCCTGTACTTAGAAACACAATATATATTAAGACTAAAAGTCTCCAAATACTTTCACGGAGGACGGTAGGTCACACTATGATCAAGTAAAAGGATTGTGAACTAACCGATTCAAGTACACACTATACAAATGTGCCTTCATCTCCTAACATAAATCTGTACCGTACCTTACCAAGTACTGAGAGAACAAAAAAAATGAAATTAAAATTTCATATTGTAATACTTTATAAAAGAAATATCTACGCAAATGTAACTCAATTAACTGTCACTAAATTATTAGGTGATCAATCCAATAACTAGCTATAGTATAATTGTTCAATAAAATTTCTAAGTGTGAATATCAAATTACATTCACCAATAATTAAAAGTTTACTTGTAGACAGCGAACACGCGTGACCTACTTAAAATTTTTGCTTACGCGCGGACTTCGCGGTGGCGTATGCATTTCCGTGCGGGCGGAAATTGCGAAATGTGTAAGTTGTTTACGACATTTCCATCTAAAAATGTATTAGCGACGATTATTATGATAATTTTAAGTGATGATTCAGATTCAGATTCAGATTCATTTATTTCATGTGAAAATAACTGTATACATTTGCATTAAATATTCAAAAATATAAGTATTCACATCATGATCGTCAAAATAAAAATATAATAATAAAACTAACTATAACAATGTCAAGCACAAGAAATGATAACCATAATAATAATAAGCAATATAATCTCCCAATAAGGATCGTCATCACAACTTGTCATTAAACTAAAACAAATCAAACAATAGAAAATAATAATCAGGTGACATCTCCTAATAATACAAAATAAAATCATCGTCGCAATACAAAATGATATAAAAATAGGCACACAACAGATATAAAAATAATAATTAGAAGTTTAGTTCCATGTACTCATTCACGGAGTACAGAGGGTTTTCCAACAAAATGTCTCTCAGTCGACGCCGAAATATTTCGTAAGATGGCTCATTTCGTAGGTTTTCAGGTAAATGCTCATAGTAAGTTGGGCCAATGACCCGTGGGTTTTTGCCTGAAAGCGCCATGCGACGAGGCACGGTTCTGAGTCGCCCGGTAGTGCGGAGGTGTTTACCTGCAACATGGACGCGCGCGAACTGTGAGATGTTAGTTCTTACAAATAGAAGTAAGTCGAAAAGATATTGTGAGTAGTGCGTCATTATGCGTTGCGATATAAAAAGTATTTTACAGGGGTGCCTAGGTGTAGCTCCGACAAGAGTGCGAATTGCTCGTTTTTGCATTATTAGAACCCTTTTTGCGTCAGTGGAGTTACCCCAAATAAGTGTTCCATATGACATGAGGGAGTGGAAATGAGCAAAGTATACTTGTTTTAACGCGTCTCCCGAGATTAGTGGTGCTAATTTTCGAAGCGCAAAGACAGCACCACTCAACCTACCACAAAGATTGTCGACATGGCACTTCCAGTTCAGGTTTGAGTCAAGCGTGAAACCAAGGAACTTACTCTCATCGCACAATGGCATTGGACAGGTGGCCATGCACGGAGGCACTTGAACCTTTCGACCAGAAAAGAGCATCGTATTTGATTTGCTAACATTAAGTAAAAGCCCATTTGCTGAGAACCAGATCTGCAACTGCTCACAAGCCTCAGCAACTTTTACACTGAGCTGCTCGTATGTCTTCGCAGAAACCAACACGGTCGTGTCATCCGCAAATAATACCGACAAACCAGCAGTAATGCTTGATGGTAGGTCATTAATGAATAAAAGAAACAGAGTATTTCCCAATGCAGATCCCTGGGGAATGCCGACACTGACAAATCCCGTATCAGACTGTATCATTTTGCCGTCTGCCGGTACTTTCACGACTTGTTTGCGGTCTGACAAAAACGAACTGAACAATCGGTGGGCGTTAGTCTCCACCCCGTAAAATTTCAGCTTGTTCAGCAGCAGAGTATGGCTAATGACGTCGAATGCCTTTGACAAGTCACACAATATCCCGGCCATCTTATTCCTATCATCCAACCCAGTCAATATGCAATCAAATATCCTGTTCGCCGCGGTAGTAGTTGACATATTCTGTCTATATGCGTATTGGTTATCTGTTAACAGGTTATTCAATTCCAGATGACTCATTAAATGAGATGATAAGACAGATTCGACTAGTTTTGATATCGCGGGAACTATTGTGATCGGTCTATAATTATTGACGTCACACCTATCGCCCTTTCCCTTGAAAACGGGACACACCCTGGTACTTTTCAGCACATCCGGGTATGTACCACTCTCAAACATCAGATTTATCAGGACGACAAGTACGTCGGCAACAACTGGCCACAGACAAAGAACAACATTCATCGAAATGTCATAAGCATCGACTGTTCCGCGTTTTTTCAACATTGGGCGCAAAACACTATCTAACAATCCACGAGTGACGACTGGCAGAGTGAACGGGGGCACATCAGAAAAGTCCAAATGCCTATGAAGGTATGCTGTTGACTTCGACATATCGCTTTGTATTGCATATTTTGACGCCACTCCAAGAAAGTGGGAGTTAAAGGTGTTAGGGACTTTGCTAGGCTCAATTTCAGTGTCATTTACATAATCGCGAAGGCTAATATTATTTGACGATTTTGTTTTCGTACCTACTTCCTCGTTAACTATACGCCACATCTCCTTAGGTTTGTTGCTACTGTCCGCAAGCCTATTTTCAATATGCGTTTTACGAGCTCGCATTGTTGTGGATTTAATGAGCTTAGAGTAGTGGTCTATACATTCCGTCAGTATGGGGTTGTTAGGATACTGACGCCTTATTTCATGGAGGTCACTGTGCTTACGTATTAATTCCGCCAATTCATCACTCATCCATGGCACATTATTATTTTTATTGCATTTAATCGTTTTCATTGGAAAGTGAATGTCCATATAATAGGTTATAATATTAAATAATTTATTAAATTTATGGTTTATGTCAAATTGTTTACTATATATAAAACTAAAATCATAATTTGCAATGTCATTATAAAATAATCGGATAGAATTCTCAGTAAACAGTCGACGCTCGACAACCGGTTTTGGATCAGTCTGAATGCCATACTTCACAGTCAAATCGAACCGTTGGGCGTTATGGTCGCTTATCGCAGTATTCACCGGCGTCCCTGTAAGGTCCTCGCTTGCGCAGTTTGATAATCCGCAGTCAATGCACGATGCACAGTCTGCAGTTTTGCGAGTGGTAAACGTAACGGTGTTGCGACTTCCGTAAGATGTTAATACATCATCAACACGTTGCCTTAAGCTGTTTTTAGACGAATAATCGACATTATGGTCGCCAACAATGAGAAACATTTTGTTTTCGTCAGTTAGCTTACATAACAATAATTCTAAATTCCGTAAATAAATGTCAAAGTCACCGTTTCCAGTGCGATACAAAACAACAATTATCAATTTACAATGAATAATTTCTATTGCAGCAATTTCAAAATGATATTGAACGGCGAAGATGTGTAGGTCATTACGCTGCCGATATTGTATACCGTCGCGCACGTACAAGGCTACCCCACCGTGAGCAATAGTCGAACGGCAGTAATAATTCGCGAGCGCATACCCGCTTAACCTAATCCGTTCAATTTCATTTTTATTGCACCAAATTTCGCTGCATCCTAGTATATCCGGGTTTTGCATACTTGTTAACACGTCTAATAATGTAGTTTTACCGAAAATTGATCTAACGTTTTGATGTATTACGACGAACTTATTACTATTTATTTTGCGTTGGTTAGTAAATGATATCTGGTTTAAAAAATAATAATTAGAAATGCTAAGTGACTCGGGTAACAATTTCATGTACGAAAGTTATCTAACAATTTATATATGTAAAAGAAAAAGATTTTGAATGAATTGGGCGTTAACCTGTATAGCTAATTAATTTTTATATAATAAAAAAAAAATCATAAAAAAAAAACTCATTCTAATTTCTTAGATGCGATTTCCTTTTGACGCCTCTGAGGGCCAAGTTTAACTAAATATTCTCTTGTATATTCCAACTTAGTATATAAATCTTGTAAGTAGACATAAAAAAATTAACTCGTGCATAAATGTAAAATCATTATAATAATCGTCGCTAATATTTTTTTTAGATGCAAATGTCGTAAACAACTTACACATTTCGCAATTTCCTCGCGCACGGAAATGCATACGCCGCCGCGAAGTCCGCGCGTAAGCAAAAATTTTAAGTAGGTCGCGCGTGTTCGCCGACTGCTAGTAACTTTTAAATTTCATTAAATGAAATTCGATACTCACACTTAGTGCGTTTCGAGATATAATAATTTGACTTCAACTAATTATTGGATTTATCACCTAATAATTTAGTGACAGTTGGGCGGAGGTGGGTCCAGAACAAGACATAATTTGCGACCGGTCGCTACTCTTGTACTGGGTTTGTCTCTATGGTAACTACCTGCCCGGTAGTTAACTTGGTGAATGGCCTCGGGGGGAGCTCACAGTTGCCTTGATCCTCGAGGCAAAACTGGTTGGGCTCCTTTCCGCGGTTACTGCCTGTTAACTACCTGGTTCTAACGAGGAAACAGGTAGCACGGAAACAACCAGTTGAGCCTCTAGAAATCCAAACCCTCCTTACTCCGCATATCCCACACAGTCAGCTGCAAGCGATGACGTGGCATGTCGCAGCGGGCTTTCCATCCACTAAGAAGGATGGTTAGCGGTAAAATGCCACCCGCGTGTTTGTGCCGTGCGCGGGGACCCGTACGGATGGAGAACGAGATCCTGGTAGGTTGAGTCGGACGGGGGTCGGAGTCGTTACCCTTGAAAGACAACATGCCACTTTGGCTCGGGATTCATCTCACACGGGCGGTCACGTCCTAGCCAGACGTGATCAATCGGCTGTTGCGTCCAGTCAGATGGCCGCGGGCGAGTGCCCTGGGGTGATGGGGTCCGTAGTCGGCGGCGCACGATTCCTGAGTCGCCTGTGGAGGTGACGATGGTTTTGGTGCCGTGCGGACTCATGGATAACTCATCCGGGGGCGCTATATCGGGCTGGTATCCCTGATGCGTCAAAGCATCCCCAGTAGGAGGGCTCCAAGGAGGGTGGGGAGCCAGTCTGACGAAGTCTTATGTGGTAGGTTAAATGGATTTCTCATTACCTAAAACGACGAGAAAGGGAGGACAAGCCGTACCCGCAAGGGAGGAGGCTAATGCGCAAGGCGCTACACTGGGTGTTACTGCAGGCCGCAACACTGCCTCTGGCAGAGATGCGGGAGCGGGCCCCAGCCACATAGGTGGACGTGGAGGTAGAGGACATGCTGGACCTGTTCACTTCAAAGGTGCCGTCCGATCTTTTCCCCAAGGGTCGAAAAGCGGACTCGCTCAGAAGGGACCCGAAAGGGGACCCACTGAAGCGACCGGAGGAGTGAGCAGCAAAGGCATGCCGAAGCCTACCGGCCAACCGTGCCGTACAGCCCTTCCGAATCCGACTGGGAATGTGCCCCATGAAGCGAGTGTGCCCAAACCTCAGGGTGAGGGTGCACAAGCCGAGGGTTTCGTTCTCAGCAAGAGGCAGAAGCGGCGTAATAACGCGCGAACAAGAGCCCGTCTGACTTCACAGACGGGCGCAGGTGTGACACCGGACGCACCTGCAACCGCGGCCCCTTCAGGGCAAAACAAAAGGCCACTGGGTTCGAGTGGCGACTCTACTCTGCTGGCTAGCGCCTCCAAAAGGACGAAGGTAGGGTCGTATGCGGAGGCGGTGGCGGCGGAGAGATTGGCCATTATCCCAGTGGACTACCCTGCCGTCAAGATTCAGGCTGGGCATCTGTCCGCTATCCAGGGCGCAGTACTAGCGCTCCTGGACGGTGCACCTGATCCCCTGCCGAGAATCGTGATCGGCAACATTGTGGGGGGCGCCCTCCACGTCAGTTGCCAAGGGAGGGGGGCCTCCACGTGGTTCAGCTCAGCAATCGGAGGAGTGGAGATTGCTGGACTGCACCTTAAGGTCGTGGACGCCAAGGATCTGCCGAAACCGGTCAAAATGGCCTGGAAGACGCGGGTCGTTGGCGCCCAGGACGTAAAACTAATGCTCCGTGTGCTGCAGAGGCTTAATCCTATGCTGCATACGGAGCAATGGAAGATAGTGGACACCCTGATGTCAGACGCAAGCACCCGACGCATCATCTTGATGGATCGGGAGTCGGCGGATGTCATCAAGGCGTCCAACTATCAACTCTTCTCGGGGGTGGATCTGAGCTCTTTCAAACTCCTCGAGGATGCGGAGGAGAGGATGCTTGGGAGGGCGGAGGTCGACCACCGGGCAACCGGGGGCGGGGCGGCCACAGAGGGCGATGTGGCCGCGTGTGGGGACGCGAACCCAGTGGGTGGTGCGGTACTGGAAGGCCCAGCCGATGACGCCGCAAACGTCGAGGCCAAGGAGGCACTGTCGGCAGACGGTGCGGAGGCCAAGACGGTAGAGGCAGAGGCGGGCACGGAGCCGGACGCGACGATGGTGGAGAGAGAGTGGAGGGAGGATCGTGCTGGGTCACGCATGGGTCGAGAGTCATCGCCGTTGTCAACGGTGGACTCGGAGGCCTTGCGTGATATGGCTGATCTGTACCTGGGATGCGACCTCTCCCCCATGTCTAGCGAGGCGCCACCACAGGCCGCTGATCTCAGCAGGCCCAAAACCGCATAATGGCGCAATGGCGGGTGTAAGGTGTGTACAAATTAACCTACAACACAACAAAGCAGCCACAGCCCTTCTGGCGAGGCAGTTAATTAATGATAAATTCGATATTGCTCTAATACAAGAACCATATATTTATAAAGGGGAAATTAGAGGTTTGGGCGGAACTGGCGGTACCATACTGTACCACTGCTCCGATGATAATATGAGGACATGCATCTACGTCAGAAATGGCATCGATGCTATGCCTTTACATGCTTTCTGTTCCAGGGATCTTACCAGTGTTAAGATCCAGAATAAAGGGGAGGGGAAGGCTCTTATCTTCTCGTCAGCCTACCTCCCTTACGAGGCGACGGACCCGATAACACAACAACTGCGGGATCTTGTCGTCGAAGGCAGCAAGGCGAACACCGACCTGATCATCGGCTGCGACGCGAACGCTCACAATGTCATCTGGGGCAGCTCGGATGTCAACAAGAGAGGGGAGAAGGTACTGGATTTTCTGGTGAGTTCCTCCTTACAAATTCTTAATAAAGGCAATGAACCAACCTTTGTCAACGCAAGGCGAGGCCAGGTAATTGATATAACGTTGGCTTCCAATAACACTAGCAAAAGCATCAACTCATGGCATGTTTCTAAGGAAATTTCTCTATCAGACCACAGATACATATGCTTTAGGTACAATACGAAGATAGATGTAAAAACTGTACTCAAAAGGAACCCTAGGAACACTGACTGGGAAGCGTACAAGGCTGACCTGAAAGTGGAACTGGGTGATCCGAAAGGTAAGCTCAATTCCATTATTGATATAGAGTTTGAAGCTGACAAAATAGTTCAAGCGGTATACACAGCTTGGACCAATAACTGCCCGGAAAAGAAAACTCTGGCAAAAAGAATACCCTGGTGGAATCCAGAGATAGCAAAACTCAGGAAAGAAACCAGGGCTATATTCAACGACGCAAAAGCCTCAAACAACTTTGAGAGTTATGCACACAAGCTCACAGAATATAATAAGGCTGTGAGAAAGGCAAAAAGAAGCGCGTGGAGGGGTCACTGCGACCAAATAGGGTCTATACCAGAAGGTATGAGACTAACAAAAGCACTAGCTGCGTCAAAGTCAGTCCCGCTCACAACCATTAAGGGTAGGGACGGGAAAATGACGGAGACAGGGCTAGAAACCTTAAAAATTATGTGTAGCACACACTTTCCAGGCTCAGTGATACACGAGAGCGAATTAGACGATGTTGCAATTAGTGTATTGGAACAAAGCGCAAGCACAACCAGACACAATTGGGACACGTCGAAAAAGGTAGTAGACCATAACAAATTGAAATGGGCAATTTCAACGTTCCAGCCGTTCAAGGCTCCGGGACCAGATGAAATCTACCCAGTACTACTACAAGAAGGCGCAACCGTACTCATTCCTCATCTGAGTAGACTGTACAGAGCGTCTATAGCATTTGGACACATACCACGAGTATGGAGAATGGTTAAAGTAATATACCTGCCTAAACCAGGCAAGGCAGACTACGGAGAAGCCAAATCGTACAGGCCTATAAGTCTGTCTTCATTTTTCCTAAAAACATTGGAAAAATTGGTGGACAGACATATAAGGGATGGTCCATTAAAAAGACGTCCGTTGCACAAACTACAATGTGCGTACCAACCTGGAAAGTCAACCGATACCGCGTTGCACCTGGTAACAACCAGAGCCGAACGGGCCATAGAAAATCAGGAACTATGCCTGGCGGCTTTTCTAGACGTGGAAGGAGCGTTTGATCGCACCACGTACCAAGCTATCAGTGAAGCAGCTGCAAGACATGGCATAGAACCGACCATCTGCAAATGGATAGGCAACATGTTAAACGCCAGGCTAATAAAGTCGTCTCTGATGGGAGATGAAATACTAGCTACGGCTACAAAAGGGTGTCCCCAGGGAGGAGTACTCTCACCTACTCTATGGAGTCTGGTGGTAAACTCCCTAATGGAGGAACTCAACAGTGGTCCTATCTATACGGTAGGATATGCAGATGATCTGGTGATTCTCGTAAATGGGAAATTTCCCAGTACGGTATCAGTAATTATGAGTGAAGCACTGAGGAAAGTGGAGAAATGGTGTAACAATCACCAACTATCCATTAACCCAGGCAAAACAGTGGTAATACCATTCACGAGAAAGAGGATTCTTAAAAACATGCAGGAACTAAAACTGTATGGACAGGTACTCGAAATGTCCAGTGAGGTGAAATATCTTGGTGTCATACTAGATAAGGAACTCAATTGGAAAAAGCATGTCGATCACACCATAACAAAGGCTCTCAGAGTATTTGGGATGTGTAGATCAGCGTATGGTAAGACGTGGGGATTAAGCCCAAAGGTACTAAAGTGGATTTATACCATGATGGTACGACCGATCATCCTATATGGCAGCCTCGTATGGTGGCCAAGGACGTTGAGGAGCACATGCAGAGACGCCTTGACGAAGGTGCAAAGAACGGCGTGCATGGCTATAACAGGGGCGTTTAGAACTACGCCAACCGCGGCGCTAGAAATATTGCTAGATCTACCACCGCTACATATAGTGATACAGTCCGAAGCGCGCAAATCGCTGCACAGGTTAAAAACAATGGACCTGTGGAGTTATTGCACGCCGAAGACTAAGCACACTAACATGGAAAGCAACAATTTTCTTGACAGAATAACAACCATGAGCTGCGATAAAATGCAGCCTAAGTTTGTATTCAATAGGAACTTCAAGGTACAAGTTCCAACGAGGGCGGAATGGGCCGAGGGTCGCGAGCCACCTACAGCGGATGGTGAGGACATTATTTGGTACACTGATGGATCAAAAATGGGATCAGGTACGGGAGCAGGCATTCATGCAAACGACTTCAATGCAAGTACAAGTATGGGAGGTTATGCGACTGTCTTCCAAGCGGAGACATACGCTATAATCGCCTGTGCCCAGGAGAACATAGATAGACTTACCAGAGGGAAGCACATCTACATACTCAGTGACAGTCAAGCGGCACTTAAAGCGCTAGGTGCGCCTAAAGTGGATTCTAGACTTGTGTATAATGGTGTCCTAGCTTTGAACAAGCTTGGAAGGCACAATAAGGTGCAACTGGTATGGATCCCAGGGCATGAAGGCTTCATCGGTAATGAAATTGCAGATGAACTTGCTAGAAAAGGGTCTGCGACAAGTTTCATAGGACCTGAACCATGTGTGGGTCTCTCGCAGGGAACCATAGCAACAGCCATCAAGGACTATGCCAAAAACCAGCACCAACAAGAGTGGAGGAAAATGGCAGGCTTGAGGCACTCAAAGCTATTCATGGAATGTATAGAATCAGGCTGGACCAAGAAATTATGGGAATACAGCAAAAGACAGCTCCGAATCATAACGGGGGTGTTTACCGGTCACTTTGGGGTCAAAGGACTATTGGCCAAGTTGGGACTGTCTGACAATACAGATTGTAGAATGTGTGGCGAGGAGCCAGAGACAATGAAGCACATACTGTGTGAATGTCATGCCCTCGCCAGACTCAGAATGAAGGAATTCGGTATTGGTTACCCAGAACCGAAGGAATTCCAGGCATTACCAACTGGTTCCATCATCCGATATATGAAGGTGGTGGAACAATCCTTTGAGTAGGCGCGATGGGGGTAACTACACAAAAGATCCCATTGGGTCGAAGTGTATCCGCAAGGACCCCTTCCTAATAAGATAAGATAGTGACAGTTAATTGAGTTATATTTGCGTAGATATTTCTTTTATAAAGTAATACAATATGAAATTTTAATTTCAATTTTTTTTTACTCTCTCAGTGCTCGGTAAGGTACGGTACATATTGATTAAGTATAAAGTTTGGGCGCTAGTCCTTCTTGTTTGCTCATGGTGTTCTGGACTATCGCGCCCTCCGTGAAAACAGTTGGAGACTTATTAAGTCTTAATGTATTTGCGACTCCGACTTACAGGCACATAGTACATGTAGCCGGATATGCCATGTGGGTGACCATGCCCACTATTTTTTTGAGTTAAGGGTGCGCACGGACGCGCAGCCCATTGAGGATATTATATAGGGTGACCATGCCCTGGGTAGCCATTCCCGTTAATTATTTTTGGAGCGAAGACTCCATCGGCATTAGATATTTTATAGGGTAAATGTACCGATACCGTAATACAGTACCTTATATATGATTAATACACAACTTTAATGGCAAATTTTTATATTTTTTTTTATTTTGAGAGAGATTATTTGATAATAATACTGATTATTTTGTTGAAACAGACAGGAATTTTAATAAAAATAATTTTAACTTCGTTCTTTTGAAACAGTGACACTGGGACATGACGATTATTTTTTTTTTGGGGAGACCAACTAATTATTTTTTCTCTTTGACATATTCTTGTAAAGTGTATAAACTTAATTATAAGTAGTTTACACAGTGGTGTCCCTATCTTCATTTCGAATTGTAAACAAGTAACATGCATTACATTTTTTCTTTTTCTCCAGCACCCCGGGGGTGAAGGGATCTTACGGGGAAGCTGTAGTATGTAGCTAATGTCTACATTTAGTATAGCATGCAGTATAGCTGTAGCCTAATTCATATTGCTTGGATAAGCGTTAACCTTATTATAAAAATGTATATAAGCCAATGTTTTAAGTAATTAAACGTTCACTACTATCTAGAGCTCGGCATATACTTTGTCTCCCATCAACGACCCTGGTCAACCACATTATACCATATATTACAGTAGGACTCGACGCTTAATAGACGTTAGTATGGGCTCTCTCTAAAAACAAATAACCGAAGCGATGTTCTCTCTACGACTATTGATAAGCTGACCCGAGACGGGGACCGGACGCAACGCCGCCCGCGTTTTCGAAGTCGGCCGTATTATCCAGTTATTACTATCGAATCGAAACATGTTTAGACATAATAAATAAATAAAAAACGACTTCAACGTAAAGATGTCGTATTTCAGAGAACAACTAAAAGCAATACTACAAATAGGTTTTGCAGAAATTGCCGTACATGGTGCCTGTAATATGTGAGAAGTTTCTTGGATTTGTCATGGTCATGGATCTCATTATCAGATCTTCACCAACATTTTATGGGAACAATTAGGAGATGTCCCTTCTTTATAGAAAAATAAATATTTCTATATCGGTTTATAAAGGACGTTCCGAGGTTACAAACATAAAAAAGCTACCGAATTGAGATGCTCTTCCACTTTTTGTTTCGGAGTTTTGTTGTTTTTGACTAGTAGTAGTAGTTAGTAGTTGTTCAAAAAGACAGGAACACAGAGACAAGTGTTGAGGTGTTTGACACCGGGGTGTCAGAAGGAATCGCTCTTCCAGAATTCATACACTCGAGAGACATAAATTAGGGCCCTCGTGATACGGCATCACGTCTGTGGACGACGACTTTTATCTCCCCAAACTACCACTCCATCTACAACTGAACATGTTTCGTAGTTTTTATTATAAAGGTATTCCTAAATGCCGTTTTTGATTAGAACTTATGTGTATGACTTTTGTCTGTGTCGCAACCTGCAATTTTTTAAATGGGCACGATTTTCACACATTATTATAACATAACGGTTTATAGTAATGGACCGGTATAACTAACTGTATTTGAAGTGCAGTGATTCAAACCAAGAAGGCTTTGCGTTTCGTGGTGGGTTCGACGCGTCGTCAGTTTTGATCCGTCTGGAACTTTTCTAGCGCATCAGTGCTTTTGAAGTCTTTATTATTGTGGCTGCAGTTGCATGTTTGAATAATTTTATCATTGGAAAGGAAGGAAAGTAAAAGCGCTTATCATCACTATCACTACATAGTATAAAACAAAGTCGCTTTATCTGTCCCTATGTCCCTTTGTATGCTTAAATCTTTACAACTACGGAACGGATTTTGATGCGGTATTTTTTAATAGATAGAGTGATTCAAGAGGAAGGTTTATATGTATAATACTTGCATAATTTATCAGCATTGCACCCGTGCGAAGCCGGGGCGGGTCGCTAGTATTATTATAAAGTGTACTTGAGCACAATATAGTAGGTACACGAATTCTATAATCATTTGCACAAAAATATATAAAAAAAAAATAAAAAAATTCGTAGTTTTGAAGGAGGAAACAGACGAGAACGAAACCTCGATATGTATAGGCCGGTTACATTAAGTTTGAACCTCATTTGTATCCGACATCACAGTTACCAGGTGCTAGCTGATAGTATGGAGAAAGGAGCAGTGAAGTGTCCTCTTAAGACTTTATACATCAAGTGCAGTCAAGTGACGACACAGCGCTCGCGTCCGCGTAGATATTAACAATTTAAATATATCCACATATATCGAAAACTGTAAGACGTATCGATAAATATTAAAATACTTAAACGGGTTTACTCACGTCGTAGAAGTCGAATAACGCTCGATTCGATTCGAGGTGTTCGATTGGCCGCCGCCGCGACTGGTCGTCTCTCCTGATGATGAATCGCGTACCGATTCGAAACATGTCGAGCGTTATTCGACTTCTACGACGTGAGTAAACCCGTTTAAGTATTTTAATATGTCTGAGACTCACGATAGTTTTCTACGTATCGATAAAATAACTTTTTAAGGCAGTAAAAATCTAATTTGGTGATACTAGTAATATTCTTCAATATTACTCTTTGATGAATGTGAATGTTGCAAGCAATGATACCCAGACTCGGAGACGCCACACACACTTCCGTGTATATAGAAATTATAGCTGTGTTTGCGTGGATTATCTTAATATCGCCCGTCATAAACAAGCCGGCATCTACATATCTATGATAATAAAACAAACTGTAACGCTTGTCTATGCTTTTATGCGCAAGCTGACGTCTGCCCTTTCTTTACGAACTTTTTATTACATTTACTTAGTTGCACGATCGTTATGGTTTTTATGCAATGGTTGTATTAAAGGAATTACAATACAAGGGCTGCTCACTAAACTTACGTTTGTTTGTGATGGTAAATGTAAGAATTAATTATCAATGTTTAAGCTTTCTATCTATCCACAGCTTAATATAGGTCTTTATAGCTGTCCGCGGCTGAATATAGGTCTCCCCCCTAGGTTGCCACAAGGTGCAGCGATCCTGTGCAGAACGCATCTATTGACTCCCTGCAACCCAAACGAGTCCACCTTGTCGAGGGCCTTCCCACGCTGCGCTTTCCTATACGTGGTCGCCACTCCACGGCTTTGGCGCCCCAATGGCCATCCATTCTCCGGGCTATATGGCTCGCCCATTGCCACTTCAACCGAGCAATCCTGTGAGCGATATCGGTAACCTTGTTTTTTTGCAAATATTCTCGTTTCTGATTCTATTACG
This sequence comes from Apotomis capreana, assembly GCA_947623375.1. NCBI lineage: Eukaryota > Metazoa > Arthropoda > Insecta > Lepidoptera > Tortricidae > Apotomis > Apotomis capreana. The sequence goes on along the minus strand of OX392522.1, from coordinate 15,162,910 downwards.
CAGAGAAATTCCGAGCTAGCCCTTTCCATTGCACGCTGCGTGACTCTTAGCCGCCTTATAAGTCCCATTGTGTACGACCACGTCTCAGTTCCGTAAGTCATCACTGGCAACACGCACTGTCCGAACACTTTCGTCTTCAGGCACAGGGGAATTTTTAGGCGTTACGGCTTTTAAATCACACACTAAATAGATTAACAACATATGTGGCTTGCATCAAATTGCAATGTTCTCTGTGTCTATAAAACGGGTGGTGAGTGCCAAAAAATAGATTGGATTGAAAGTCCTTTAGCATTGAGTAATGCAGACGCCGGCTGGCAAGCGATAGGCCGCTTTCAAGTGGTGAAAAGAGTCATCTGAAAGAAAAAAGAGTCATTTAGGTTCCGTACTCAAGGGGTGGGTGCTAACGGGACCTTAATACTAAATAAGCTCTCTGTCTGTCTATCATAGGGCTGTATCTTATGATGGCAGAGACTTAAAATTTTCCCATACTACATATGTATGGTCATACTGTGGTTAGCAAGGCGATTTGAATGTCCTATAATTACAATATTTTTACAGTATGTACTGCAAAATATGTGTGAAACAGATTATTTGTGAACGATAAACAAGTAAAAAACAACAACAACAACCAACTTAACCTATATTTATACTAAGAGAACCTAACTAAAGCTGATATCTCCAAGATCACGGCCCTGCTATATTTGTACCACTTAAGTTAAAACAAAATGGTACCTTGGTGCGCGAGTCCGACTCGCACTTAACCGTTTTTTTATGACGGATGCTAACGAGAAGGGATTGCGAGAATGAGGGATACATTCGTCCTCCTCCTCCTTGCGTCGGTTTGCCTCATTGTTGAGGATCGTGTTCATTTTCTCGGAACAGTCTCTCCCGGATGATGCGCCGCCATCTGCTCCTATCAGTAGCCGTGTGTAGCATCGTGAACTGTAGTGCCAAGGGTTGCGAATCTGGTCTGTCCAGCGTGTTGGGCTCCTGACTCTTGGTCGCGTGCCTTCGACTTTTCCGGTAATCATTAGTTTTTCTAGGTTATCACTTTCTTTCCTGGCAATGTGACCAAAGTACTCTAGAACCCCGCGAAGACAGGTCGTGGACAGTCTAGTTGGGATCTTGAGTTGGGCTAAGATCGATGCGTTGGTGCGGCGTGATGTCCATGGTATGCGCAGCGTTCTTCTCCAGCACCACCTTTCAAATGCACCATGTGTAAAAAAAATTTGTCTAAACATGTTTTTTTCGTGTACCTACCCTTCAAATGTAAAAGTACACAGCAAAACATACAAGCGCTGCCGATCGAATTTAAATGAACCAAAGATTTGCACAGACAGGCTATTAATTGATATTGAATTGGGACAGAAATAGACATCAAATAAAGCACGAGTTCACAGTAATGAAGCCACCTCTCCCCCCTGGGCCCACCCTGTTTTAGAATGCTTCTGCCGAGGACAAATCATTCAAAAAGACTGCTAATGCCATATAAATTTTTGCATTTTAGTAAAATATGTGGGTGCCCGATGTTTCGTAATAATGTTTTTTGACCAAATATAACGTTTTACATAATGTGACGTTTGATATAACCCGTTTTTAGGGTTCCGTACCCAAAGGGTAAAAACGGGACCCTATTACTGAGACTTCGCTGTCCGTCCGTCCGTCTGTCATCAGGCTGTATCTCAAGAACGGTGATAGCTAAACAGATTTTCACAGATGATGTATTTTTATTGCCGCTAAATATCTAAGGGGGGCTCCGCTCCCATACAACAAACTTGTTATCGATTATGGTACGGAACCCTTCATGCGCGAGTCGGACTCGCACTTGCCCAATTTTTTTACTTTAATTTATTTCAAATCTAGCTACGGTTATTTGTCAGGTGAGTTAGGTTACACTGGGATAGGTTGCGCAAGCGATCCTATGGCTCCCACCAAAAGTGATGTGAAGTGAAAACGCGCTGGGTTTCAGTGGGTAATGCCGCGGGTCTAACCGGGAGCCCCACATACCCGTTCCAAACCCTCGATCGGATGGGAGGCAGTAAATAAGGAAATGTGTGGGTCGGTGACTTTTGTGTGGTGCACGCCATTTTGTATAACCATTAGCAGTCTTTTTGAATAATTGGTCTATGTTTTTGTATACAAAACTTCCTTTCTCTGTCCTCTTAGTCGATTTCCTGTGCAAAATGTTCACACCAATTTGATTTAAGAGCTAAAATGCTTTTCCAAATTATAAATAAGTATCTCAACCAATTTCTATGATAAGAAAATAATTGGTTTTGGATATATCAGCAAATAATTGGTTTCAGATAGAAACTTACATGGCAAACGGAGACAGTTGGAAAATGGGGTGGAGTTGAAATATAAAAAAAAACTCGTTTATTTCAGAAACTCAGATTCCATATATTGTTAGTATAATTAACAAATATTGATTCCTAGAATTATTTTTTGTCAAATGTTTCATTTTGCCGAGAAATCATTTCTTAGAAAGCATTTTTATTTGTAATTTTGTTTTTTAAGTTAGTTACAGACGATGCAACTTGATTAAAAATGTAATAAAAATTAAAATGTAAAAAATCGTTCCAATTCGCGTACGTTACAAACGCAGTGGTATCTGAAAAGGCGCCAAGTTTGGCACTACATTGCTGACAGTTAAACTGAATTTATAGCCTCCAAATGCGTTTTGAGCCTTAACTTGGCAGATTTCTTAAATACTCAACACATTTCGTGGAAGTTAAGATACTGTATGGAAAATAATGGGACGAGAAAAATAGAGCATGAATAGGGCTTACCCTTGTCATTATTTTTTCAGCTCAGGGACCTAATTCGAGAATGCCGTTTGAGAGGTCGCAAAACGTCAAATCTCTATGAGATAACAGTGATATCGCCATAGAACTGTCATTAAAATTCAATGAGCCTCAAGTGATATATCTCATCTCAATTTGGGAAATACGAAGGCGATAATGATTCTCGAAAATGCTATTCATGCATATGAATTTCTGTTTTGAACGAAACGTAACTGACTCATTTTACGCAGTACACGGTCAAGTTCAAGTATGTGCTGGTTATTTATGCCGTCACAAACAAAGGAAACGCAAATTAACCGCGACCGGATTGACGAAGTTGCGATGTTCTAGGGATATCGCCACTTGTCAAGTAGGGTCACGTCAAAAGTGACGGATGGCGATGAAATGGAGAGATCTCCATCATCTCTCTAAAATTGGTCGAATTACCCCCCAGGACGACTTTATCCATAATCTTTTTAAAATACTTAAACGGGTTTACTCACGTCGTAGAAGTCGAATAACGCTCGACATGTTTCGAATCGGTACGATTCACACTGATCGATTGGTTCGCGTGTTCGATTGGCCGCCGCCACGACTGATCGTCTCTCCTGATGATGAATCGCGTACCGATTCGAAACATGTCGAGCGTTATTCGACTTCTACGACGTGAGTAAACCCGTTTAAGTATTTTAATATGTCTGAGACTCACGATAGTTTTCTACATAATCTTTTTCTCCTTTTTAGGGTTCCGTAGTCAACTAGGAACCCTTATAGTTTCGCCATGTCCGTCTGTCCGTCTGTCCGTCTGTCCGTCCGCGGCTTAGCTCCGTGATCATTAGTAATAGAAAGCTGAAATTTGGTATGAGTATGTGTATGTATCACGCCAACAAAACGGTAGAATAAAAACTAAAAAAAAACATTTTTTTTCGGGCAGCTCCCGTACACCTAAGGAGGGGGTGTTTTTTTTTTCGTTTAAACACTATTGTGTGGAGTGTCGTTGAATAGGTCTTTTAAAAGTAATAGGGGTCTCCGAACATTATTTTTTGAAAAAGTCAGCAGTTTTGTAAACATTCGCTCCGAAAATAAAAAAAATAGTGCCCCCCCCCCCCCCCTCTAACTTTTCAACCACGGGTCAAAAAATTATGGAAAAATTCATGAAAATGAGGCCTTATAATTACTTTCAATGAAAACTATATTGAATAAAATCGGTCGAGCCGCTTTTGAGTTATCGCAAAAAATTATAATTGTCTTTAAAATGACGTAAGTGCCGCGCGGTGTCCCTACACTTCGATCGTACACATATTGGTTAAGTGCCATACTATATTTAAACATTTCGCTTAATCTGGCGCGTATAATCGATAACTTCCAGAAGGTAATAAGTAATTACTGTTACTTTGGCGTTTACGACCTTTTTATAGAGCTTGAAATCTTTCTCGTAATTTTCGTCTATTGTAAAAGATGGGCAACTACGGAACCCTACACTGAGCGTGGCCCGACATGCTCTTGGCCGGTTTTTAACTTGTCCTTATTGTCATATGCTCCACTGTCGAAACGTTCCATAAATCCGCTCAAAGTGGCATCTCTCGTGGAGCGCTTTCGTATGAGGCGCTAACTCATCAACAATCCTGTATCGACCACAGTGCTGACTCATTTACATTCTTATCTCGATCACAGTGCGAATTCGTCCTCATTCCTTTTTTTACAAGCTTGATAAATGTGGACGATTCGGGACTGTAGACCAAAAAATACTGTTTATTGTTTATTGTAGTCGATAAAGGAGGTGGGCGAATTAGTACTGTAGGATTTGTATGCTGACGAAATGGCATTGTGGATGATTTAATATAATGACGAAATGGAACGGTGGACGAAGTTGTTATGAGATTTTTTTTCAGGATCACGAGAAACTAGTTTCGTTCCGTTAGTACGTATCCGTCCAAAAATGCTGATTGTTTTAGACAGTTTTCTCTATGATCAAACATGTTTCTAAAAATATTATAAATGTATTACTTAAAACAGTGCCATTGCGATTTAAAACATTTTTGAAATTATCAATATATTTGTCATAATATGAAAAAAATATTTTTTATAAGGAATAAGGCCTCGTAATAAGGATGAAGACAGCAGTATGTCTACCGCATGAGATGAGTTTGAAATTAATGAAAAATATTGTTCATACGAAGAACACAGTTATTGAAGTCGCAAGCCCGCGGCGCATATTGAAATGCTTGCAGTGCAACGGTTTCCCAATGCACTTGGTGGCAAAATATAACTATTTAATTTAAAAACTTATTATTGGTTTTTTCTTAGCAGGCCTAGTACATTTCGCCGCTACATTGCATGTCGTGGGATTCAGCGTCACCCTTTTTGCTTGCATGGTATCAGTTTATCAGTTTGGTATTGGTTTATAGTATTGTGACCAACAAAAAAATATTATCGCGCGAGAAACAGTCGCGTGTCACGGTTATGATAAATGAACCAATATTCGCAGTACCTACCAGGATACCAAGGTACCAAAGCTACCATGGATAACTGGACGCCCAAAGATGTTTAAAGGATACTTTTACCCGACTACGACAAAAAAAAAAGTTTCAGGTGCCTTCTAGTCTTATATAATAATAAACTGAATTTACAATCCTACACAATTGTACAGTTTGTATGCAGATGATAGTCTCTATAACATTTCTATTACATATAAAATATTTAATAAGTATAGGCATAGATAAATATCTATGCCACAAATTACCACCACAAATTAGCCTACTTACCTTGTGCAAATGCACAAGTTACGCAATTGCATTGTATGAATATGAGCAAGTTTTGCGTGGTAGGTATGTGTTAGTAATATTATTTTTTTATAAAATAATCTTGTTATCTTCATTTGTCCGTCAGTGTACGTCTTCGGAGTATTAAGAAAGTCATGTAAATACTTCTCGGCTTATAACCACTTCTGTATGACTTTTAATTTAACCAGCTTTCTACTTTATTCGACTCAACTTGTTCATATTATGCGTTCATAAAGTTTTTGTGTACGCTCAAATGATGACATGCCTTAAGGGATAGACTTTTTAAAACTTTCGTGAGATTTTATTCCATTATTATTTTTTTAATTAAAAACCGATTTTCAATAAAAATTGATAAAATGATGGGCGTGAGCAGTGGCAATCATAATATGCATATGTATATATCTTGAAAATTTTGATCTGGCCATTATAAGCTAGCAGTTTTGACAAACTATCTAACGAAAAACATTTTCTCTACCACGTGACCTCGTTGCGCCTCTGTCTGGTCATATATCAAACGCGTATTATTCTAAGAAGCGCTAGACTAAAATGTTTCTCGATAAATATGGCCCATTATACTTAATTACACTAATATTTACCGAGTAAATTTTACCGCTCAGTAATTTATCTCCTGTATTAACTGATTTATTATACGGTTTGATAAATAAGTATAATAAGTTCTGTCGCTTGGAAGATAACAAATAGATACACTACTTAATGTCAATAACAATAGGGCGTCAATATGATGGAGAAAATAGACTTACACAGATACAGTTAGCCAAATATTAGTTTATCACTTTTTGATTCTATTTCATATTACCTATGTATAGCATGTGTAATGTGTATAGCCAAACAGTTTTCCAGCCCGAGCCATATTGCGGATTTTTAGTATTACGAGTACTAATATATTTTTCTGTCATCGACAAATTTTTAGTAACTGACGTTGAATGTCACTGATGTAAACAAAGAAAGAGAAAGAGGGAATAGGAGTAAATATTCTGCAACTAAGTATTTTTTTTTAAATAAAACCAGAGCTATCCACAGCGAAGAAAGTAAAGTTTTTTTTTCAATAAATAGGACTAAGATTTTATTTCGGAAGAAGAATGAAGGATTGAGCAGCATTCCGGTAAAAAAATATTTTCAGTAATTGGTTTATGACAAACCGCTACTGATGTTTTACAATGCAAATATATGACGTATGCACATTGTTGCCGCATGGAAGCTGTTTGTCGCGCTAATCCCTAGGCAAAACCGACATTTGTTAGGCTACATTAATTTTATTATCAAACGATCCCGTGTTAAAACGTCACTCTTACGGACGTCACTGTCGCTCCCGCATCGGACTGTATAGTCATTTCAATCACGGCTGCAAATTATGATGAAAAATTATGATGATCATGATTTGGGTCCAAAAGTGATAGGGGGCAAGCGGGCAAACGGATCGCCTGATGGACAGCAATTACCGTCGCCCATACTAGATCGATTTGTGTGAGGTTATCAGATGATTATTATGGTTGTCTGTTGTTTGACCGAAATTTATATGCAATAATATTGATTTGCTCGAATTTCACTTACCCGAATTTCATTTGCCCGAATGTTTCGTTTCCTAGAAAAGTCATTTGACATACTCTTGTATTCCCGAATATTATATGCCATAATGATACGTATGCCATAAGTATTGTTTTCCATAGTATTAAGTGCCATAATATTGTTTGATAGAATATTTAAACGCCATACTAAATATTGTTTCCGTGCGAATCCACCCTGGCTATGCATTTGACATTGTCTAAAATTGTTTTTTTTTCTAGTCATTTCTAGCATTTTGATGTAATAATCGTCTATTTACGATGTACACATGCAAGCAAGCATTTTGACTATAAATATTGTGGCCACGTATGTACATAGACACTATGTACTACATGGTCACAATACAAACCTAACCTAAAGTTTTCGGTTCTGGTTGAATGTCGTACGTCCTTTTATCGTAGTTCTTCTAAAACTGTAAATTAGGCTAGGATTTGTATTTTGAAGCATTGCTTCGAAGACCCGTATAGCGGAGCTCGCTCCGCTATACGGGTCACAACACAAACCTAACCTAACCTATAGTTTTCGGTTATAGATCCATGTACTATTTGGTAGCAGTTCTTCTAAAACTAGGTTAGATTGTAAATTAGGAAACTCTGACGCTCATTGGGTTTGTATTTTGACGCTCCGCTATACGGGGTCATAAAACAAACCTAACCTAACCTACAGATGTCGGTTTTCGACCTATGTTCCATTTGGATAGCATATGAAATTATAGCATGTCACAACACAAACCTAACCTAACCTATAGTTTTCGGTTATAGATCCATGTACTATTTGGTAGCAGTTCTTCTAAAACTAGGTTAGATTGTAAATTAGGAAACTCTGACGCTCCGCTCGCTTCGCTCGCTCCGCTATACGGGTCACAAAACAAACCTAACCTAACCTATAGTTTTCGGTTTTAGATCCATGTACTATTTGGTAGCAGTTCTTCTAAAACTAGGTTAGATTGTAAATTAGGAAACTGTAAATTAGATTAGGATTTGTATTTTGAAGCAAACATTCTGACGCTCCGCTATACGGGTCACAACACAAACCTAACCTAACCTATAGTTTTCGGTTTTAGATCCATGTACTATTTGGTAGCAGTTCTTCTAAAACTAGATTAGATTGGGTTTGTATTTTGACGCTCCGCTATACGGGGTCATAAAACAAACCTAACCTAACCTACAGATGTCGGTTTTCGACCTATGTTCCATTTGGATAGCATATGAAATTATAGCATGTGACAATTATGGATTACAATCTTTATGGAAAATGTGATTATTGGAATTAATATTATGGGAAACAAAGATTCGGGCATAGGATTAATATGGCAAACAATGATTATGGGAAACATAATTATAAGAAACAAAGATTCGGACAATTGAATATTATGGCAGACGAAATTCGGGCATATGAAATTCGGGCAAGCGAAGGTATACCGATTATTATTATTACCTCCTTTATCTCCTTTATACACACCTGTATAGACACCTGCAACACCAGAGGAGTGCACAAGTGCATCGTCGGCCTTTCAGGTGAGAGTACGTTCTTCTCTTGAAGGTTTGAAGGTCGTATCGTATAAAAGCGGTTTCTTGGCAGACTCGTTATAAGAGCTAGTAATATCTGTATTTTTTGATATTTCGGTATGGTAGGTGCGCCGGACCAGCTGACTTTATATTTGCTATTGCGGTCAGTAGTTCTGAAGTCGGCTAGATTTAAGTGGGACTGGGCTGGGGCTATGGACATCCATAACCCAGGAAAAAATACATACTAATCATATAAATACATGCTTAAAACATTTAAATTGGTATGTACTTACTGTATAATTATGTATATCGTCATTTAGTGCCTATAACACAAACTTAAACCTACTAGTGTGAGGTCCAGTCCAGTTCACCAATGTACTTGCAGTCTTTTGACCAGCAATCTAATACCAAAATATTATACTCGTCTGTAAATGGGTACGTATTACAATCCCGAAAGTTCATAATACCTACAGTTGAAATACAGATGGTCAAAATACCGAAAATCAAAATACCGAAAGTACGAAAAGCCGATATTCGATACACCGATGCTCAAAAGACCTATTTTGAAAAGATCGAAAGTTCAAAATCTCGAATTTTATAATACCGAAAGTTTAAAATCTCGAAATTTTATAATCTCGAAAGTTTTGAATCTCGAAATTTTATAATCCCGAAAGTCAACCATTGTCAGTAAAATGCCAATGAAAAAAATTTTTTTTTTCTTTTAAGAATATGATCATAACTATAACAAAAGGAGCGCTTTTTAGGGATAATAAAAAAAAAACTAACCTAACCTAACCCGGCCGAGTCGGATCTGCTCTGAAAGGTGAATCATTTAAAGTTTAAGAATAGGTTGAGGTGAATCAATCACCTTTCAGAGCAGATCCGACTCGGCCGGGTTAGGTTAGGTTAGTTTTTTTTTTTTATATCCCTAAAAAACGCTCCTTTTGTTGTACTATTTTAATCGTTCGGCATTTGAACTGTAGGAATTCTAGCCGTCGGGATTACAGTCTTCGGGATTACAGTCTTCGGGATTACAATCTTCGGGATTACAGTCTTCGGGATTACAGTCTTCGGGATTTCATCCTTTCGGTCAAACGTTCTTTCGGGATTTTAAACTTTCGGTCAAATAAACATTCGACATTTTAATTTTCGGCCTTCTATTCATAGGTCTTATGAAATTCGGTATTTTGAACTTCGGCATTGTAATACGTACCCATTTTAATCGTTCGGCATTTGAACTGTAGGAATTCTAGCCGTCGGGATTACAGTCTTCGGGATTACAGTCTTCGGGATTACAATCTTCGGGATTACAGTCTTCGGGATTACAGTCTTCGGGATTTCATCCTTTCGGTCAAACGTTCTTTCGGGATTTTAAACTTTCGGTCAAATAAACATTCGACATTTTAATTTTCGGCCTTCTATCCATAGGTCTTATGAAATTCGGTATTTTGAACTTCGGCATTGTAATACGTACCCGTACTTACTGTATAATTATGTATATCGTCATTTAGTGCCTATAACACAAACTTAAACCTACTAGTGTGAGGTCCAGTCCAGTTCACCAATGTACTTGCAGTCTTTTGACCAGCAATCTAATACCAAAATATTATACTTCGTCTGTAAATGGTTCTCGTTTGAATATTCCATCGAAAACGAGTGCTATATGTAGCTATGTAAAGTAAAATTTCTTTACCTTCATACTAGATGAGCTCAACAAATCTCAGTAAACAATCTCCGATCCATTTCTATTAGGAGCCTTTTTATTCATTCATATTATTCATTTCATCTTTAGTATGGTAATAATGGGAGCTCTTAAAAATTATCTTCGAACTGCCTCCCCCAGAGAGGGGAGGGGTGCCCCCTTCATTGTGAACAGTCCTATCACTCTGATTGCATTTGAAACAACTGAGTTGAATGGAGTTGCGACAATAACATTGAACCTTTGAATGTTCTTATAAGCTTTGAGTGTTTCAGAGATTTTGAAGAAAAAGCATTACAAATATTGTCAGTATTATCCTCATCAGTAGCTATAAATCAGGAGTTTACAATTTGATGATTGCTGACATAGTTTAATGGTTTAAACCTAATTGCTGCAGATATTCAATTAGACACAAAAATGTAGCCAAAGCTCATGAATCCTTAAAAGATCGCTTTTAATTAAGATTTAATCGAACTTCCCAAGAAAATGTTACCGTCTTTACACACACTAGCTCTGTCCACGCACACACGGCCATCTCACATACATCAGTGACTTTGATACAATTTGCCGCGGAAAGTCGCCGCTTTGATGTATTACCGGAAAAATAACAGCTCCAGATTAAACGGCGACTTACATCCTGCAGAAAAGCCAATACGAAACAGATTTTCGCACTAGAGCATAAAGGCAAAAATCACTTGACGATGTCAGAAGTGGGATCGCGATGTTACGCGTTTTTCCAAGCGATAACTGACTTTAAAATAAAATGGATAGGGTTTGAGGTTGCTCTCTTGTTAGGGTTGATCAGAAAATTCTGCCATTACTCCCTCGGATGACTTTTCGTGAAATTTACTATTGCGAGGTTTTGTTCCCGCGATTGTTTATGGCAGATTAAAGCGAGAGCCGATATGCTTTAGCCTCTTTTATGTTCTCCTGGTAACTGTGTTTACGGATTTCTTGCTTAAGCGGATAAAAATATGTCGGAGGCAAAAAAATATGAATTCTCTATAATCCGGGAACATGTCCGTTCGAAGATGGCAACTGGCTTTGAGGCGGCTTTAGGCGGGGATTACTGTGGCTCGGCGAATTTTAACATGAAAGGTGTTTATTTAAATGTATTCGGGGAATATTGGCTGTCGGGAATTATTTGAAATACATTTCTAGACGTATTGTAGATTGTACTAGTCGGAGAGACTCACAAATTTACCTGTGGTCAAAGCTTTGCCTTCTTGTAGCTATTTCTAGAATGCTTATAATTTTGGCTAGCCAAATTAGCAAGTTAGTGATAGTAATTCGAGTCCCTTCAGCACGTTTCAATATTCCAGCATTATTAAAGTGAAAACCATGCACGCATGTATCTTTGTGTCATAAACCTGTTTCTATTTATTTAAGTTCGCTGTACCAACGTGTCAATCTGACTCCAATGAAGATCCGAACTGCAACTTATCTTCGTAAGGATACGGAGGATTCCGATCATATTGCTAGGAAACACAGTGACAATCTTGATAAACCGTTGATCACAGGGAAGGCAAAAGCCCGACACGTTGGACAGACCAGATCCGCACCACCCATGACACTACAGCACACGATGCCCTACTCTCAGCTACTGATAAGAACAGATGGTGGCCCATCATACAAGAAACACTGTACCAAGGAAAATACCTAGGCCCTTAATGATCAGGAGACCGATGCAAGGAAGATAGAATACATGTGGTAAAGTTAGACATAATGTACTTTAGCGATATGACACTCACTCCAATGAGAAAAACAATTAATTACGCTATAAAGTGAAAAATTAAAAACATTAAAGTAACGGTATGTTGGAAAGATCTCGGTAGTGTTGAACATAAGATTGTGACCAAGTAACTTAGCTTAAAATCGGAATTTGACACTCGTTACTACAAAACATCCAACGCTGACTCCGACAGAAATCAAAACAGCCGTTACTGTTGGTTCTCATTTGTTTGGCCGGCCGACTGCTTCGTTAGCGAAACACAGCTTGCATAGAGACCGTGTAATGTGGCACCCCTAGACAGAACACTATAATACACACACAACACAAACCCCCCTTATTTATTGCAAAAATTATAGATAACTAGTCATATAAAAAAACCGTACACAAGGCAATCTTATCGATAAATAGCGGTCTCTACCACACAACCTTTAAGGAATAAACACAAATATGTACATAACTTACCGTTAGTATAATATTGTTACGTCGCCTAAATCCAACTAGATTTAAGTTTATTTTAATATGTATGATTATGTAGTTCACAGTGCCTTACTGTAATGCTGTGCAACTAATTTGAATAAATAAATAAATAAATAAAATAAAATTGTACACAACTTTCCTACGCCTGTGACGCTACAAAAGCCCGCTTTCCGAACAACTGTGGAATCACTGGTGTCAGTCAACAAATATTTGAGCTCATCACACAACTATGTGCCCCTTGCCAGGATTCGAACCCAGGACCGTCGGCTCAGTAGGCGCTGCACTACCACTGCGCCAACCGCGCGTCGACAATAAATAAGCGTTACATTGAAAAGGGTTACAGTGACGCCAGTGTCACGCCGCTCCAGGGTTGCCACACGAGTGCAAACGGAATATCGTACCGACATACTAAAATTATCGTACTAGACGATTCAATTATCGTAAAAAAATGTACAAAGATGTATCGCTGGTCAAAGCCGCAGGATCAAAAGTAAACCAAAAAAACAGCTCCAAAAGCGATTTTTTTTTTACACAGATGTGTTATTACACAAATAATGAGCTATTAACTTTAATTTGATGATTTCTTACTTAGCTATTTTTGGGGAATTCAGACATCTGACATTGGCATCCCTGCTAATGGTGATAAGGTTTTTTTTTTTTGTTTCATCTTTATTTAAAGAGCTTAGTCGCTGAGGCGACTATGACACTCTGTTAGTATACAATTATTATATATCTTATCTCCTATTTAAACCTATTTTGACAATTTTGTACAATAGTTTAGCTTGTCATTAAATTAAGCTAGTTTTTTCTCTAAATGTAATTTTGTAGTTCACAGTGCCTTGGTTTAATTACTATAATACTGTGTAACTAATTTATTATTATTATTATTATTATTATTTATAATGAGGCAGGCAGTTTAACAACTGATAGTGCCTATATCCTGCGATCTGTGTATTGAGTTCGTTGCTCAGTGGTATGCTTGTCTAATTTATTCTTAAAATTATTGACGTTAGGTGCTGAAATTACATCCTCGGGGAGTTTGTTCCAAGCACTCACAACTCTATTGCCCAGAAAGTGTTTATGAGGGTTGTTGTGCGACCTGCAGGCAACTAGCTTTAGGTGATGACCTCTCAGTCGGGTATTGTTGTTGCGTACAAATATTTCACAAAAGTCCTTGAGGTCATCATGCCCAGTCAGAATCTTGTACGTCTCGATCAGGTCTCCACGTTCCCTGCGGCTCTTCAAGGTTGTTAGCTTCAGCGCCTGCAGTCTATCTTTATATGATTTATTTTTTAATTCCCGTGGTACTTTGGTGAAACTACGCTGAACTTTCTCCAGCATCTCAATGTCTTTAACAAAGTAAGGACTCCAAGCTTGGCAAGCGTATTCCAATAAGGGTCTGATATAGGTCTTGTGTATCTTCAACATCATTTCTTGTGTCAAGGCCCCAAAGGCTTTCCTGGTGAGGTAAATCAGGCTTTTCGCTTTCTTAGTGATTGTGATTATGTGCTCTTCCCACTTAAGATTTTCTGAGATTTTAATACCAAGATCTGTTTGCACTTTGACGGCCTCAAGTGGAGTATTTTCCATGTAGTAGGTTAAGCCAGGGTTGCGTTTCCCTATGTGTAGCACAGTACATTTTGCAGCATTTAGTTTTAACAGCCATTCTTTAGACCAGTTTGATTAAATAAATAATTTGAATAAATAAATAAAGCTTGTACCAAACAGTCGAAAATTTTGACGATTTGACCAGGTTAACAGTCATTTTATCTCGATTCAAGGGCACACCAGCGCGTTTTTCATATAATGTTATTAAAACTCTAGAATTTAACCCGACCTGCAGATTATCGCACTTTTGCGTTATCATTGTGTATCGTACAATCATCGTACCTGAGGCCAAATTATCGTACATCGTACCACAGGCCAACTTATCGTACATATGTATCGGCAACCCTGCGCCGCTCTACTCTCGCGTCAGAACAAAGAACGCCGAATGAATCCGCACCGTCGGGGTCCGCGCTCCAAAATAACAGAAACGCTCCTGTCGCGTGTCGCACTGCTCTGATATGTAGGGTTTTCTTTTCCTATTACTTTTTTTGCGTAGAAAGAGTATTATATTATTAGATACGGTATATTCTTCAACTATGCATCAGGGCGCCATTTTTACTGTTTTGTGATATCATCAGAGTCCAAAGACCAATCAATTCAAAAACCAAACTCAAGTACAAGGTATTAACAAGGTATAAAGTGGTGAAATGGAAATAAATATGTATTTTTTTATAGCAAGGGGCAAACGAGCAAACGGATCGCCTGATGGAAAGCGATTACCGTCGCCCATAGACACCTGCAACACCAGAGGAGCCACAAGTGCGTTGCCGGCCGCACAGGTGGAAGTATATATATTTATACCCAGGACTCGTACCTACTCGTACATGATGCCTATCTTTCGAATAAATATTAAAAAATTGGGCAAGTGCGAGTCCGACTCGCGCATGAAGGGTTCCGTACCTATACATATATATAATCTATAACAAGTTTGTTGTATGGGAGCCCCCCTTAAACATTTATTTTATTTTGTTTTTAGTATTTGTTGTTATAGCGGCAATAGAAATACATCATCTGTGAAAATTTCAACTGTCTAGCTATCACCGTTCTTGAGATACAGCCTGGTGACAGACGGACGGACGGACGGACAGCGAAGTCTCAGTAATAGGGTCCCGTTTTTACCCTTTGGGTACGGAACCCTAAAAACACAAACAAACTCTTGCATGCATAATATCAATAAATCGAACAACAAACTAAATCGTCCACTTACATTGATAACTCAGCATTGAAACAAGATACTTGAAAAATCGCCGCGTGAGACAAAGAAACTTTACCACCCACAAATCATAAATAGGGAATGGGGTGGTCAGTTGCAAAAACGTCATAAGAGACGCTACATTATACTGAGATATGACTTTTCGTAGTTAGGCTAGTGTGGAAAACAAAATGTCGCGCCATCGCCAGTCGCCGCTCGACGGGCATTATCATAAATCGCGCGATATCTCGTTCCAGTTCCGCGGTATAGTAGTTGCTGGACCAGCGAACCCTTCCCCTGATGTATTGTATTAAGATTTCTTTATTGAATAGTGAATTATCACAGTAAGAGGCCATTAGTTTAAGTTTGTATTCAATTATTCCGTAATTTTATGCAAAAATGCGTCTCGTGTTTGTTTTTTTTCATATAACGACATGACGGTGACATTAACTCTCCGGGTGGTAAGCATTCTTTCTAATTTGACGGTATTTTAACTTGAGCTCAACTTTACTTAAAATATATTGATTGTGGAGGAAATTAAATAAACATTTCTTAAACGCAATCAAGTCTCGTTTTGTTATAACAATTGAGCTTAACTTCCTTTAAAATCAACTCTCCGCATTATGCATCCGAACAAAATTACGTTTTTTATCCATCTTGGCGAAACTTTCGTAACTATATCATACGGAGCTACGAAACCGGAAGCTGCGAGAGGGTCGCCCGCCAGGCCGGATGTGCCCGCTGTGAGGCTGAACGTCTTCACATGTTCTGAGCATTTTGACACACGTATATCTGTTTTGAATATAATTTCGTAGATAAATATGTTAACATGAAATCTTTTCGAAAGAATTGTACTTAAATAACTTAAATCCCTCGACCCAATCAAACATAGTAGGTACAAGACAATCTCGACGGACATAACATTCGATAAAAAAACTCGCTCAAATTGTTCCGTCTGCTTGGGAGCTCCTACGCTACAGACAGATACACAGATACACAAATACACAGATACACATCTCAAAGTTGTAACAAACCTTTTCTTAAAGAGGTTGAAAATCCAAGACAACTTTACACATGTAATGAGTATCCGAACATTCATACTTTGTGGTATATGCGTTTCTGAACGTAGGTATCACCATAATTATATAATAATAAAACTAATAATGTCTCTCTCTCTTTTCGGGCTAGCTACAAGTAAGAAGTGCATGTAATATAATAAAATAAGAAGAGTAAAATAAATGCGTGTCTCCTCAACCAGCATCATATTTTATTTATATCAAGACATCAGAAAACTCCTGTGAGATTTAGACATTGTATGTCATGATGAGGGTAGGGTTTTCGCCTCCGCTGGTGCCGCCAGCATTTAGCAGCCGCGCAGAGAGAGCGTCAGCTCGCTGTTTTCGATTGGCCACCACCGCTACTGAACGTAGCTCCTGATGGCGAATCACGTACCGATTCGAAACATGTCAAGCGATATTCGACTTCCAAGGACGTGAGTCAATCCGTTTCGGATGCAATTTGACAAGATAATGTCCCTAACACTCCAGTCTCACATGTCAAACCCGGACAAATCGCTCTCACATCAAATCCCGCTCAAATCACGACAATAAAACCCCACAGTATTTCGTAAAACACTTCCACAGCACTTTGTCCTTTAATAGAGTATAAAAAACCCATTCCTTTCATTTTATGTCTTCCTGAGTAAATATATTTGAAATCGAAGCAATTTTAGGACACATTCTTAGATCGATTTAATTTCCAACTTCATTCTTAATCCCGTTTCGACTACGTACTCAGTTCTTTATACTTCTAAATACGTCCAAATAAAAGCAGCAGTGGATGGTGTGCAAAGCAATCGGACCACTTTAATTGTTGAGACAGGTAGCCGCTACCTTGTAATATATTTTTTCTCGCCAGTCATTTGTCTAGCGCGCGTGGTTTTTTGCACACATTAAGGATCTTAAAAAGGGCATTTACACAACCACCACAATACCTCCGCAACTGACAGTGGCGCCACCGTCTATGAACCTCGGAAAAAGTTAAAGGAATCATGAAGTTTCCGCATTCAGCCGCCGTGCGGTAATGTTGGTTTTTCGGCCCAAGTGGAGAAAATAACTGATTGTTTCGCGCACGTCTGAGCCGGGTAATGTATGGCGCTTCTTGCTGATGGGAAAAAGTGTTCCCGTAATATTATGAGCTGGCCTCATTAGGACGATAAGCCCATGATTTGGGGTTGCGTCACAGCTTGATTGCTGTCATTAAAAGGTACTCATAATCCAGTTAAAAGACTCGTTCCTGGAATGGGAACGTGTAGCTTTAAAGTTATACTTTGACAGCATATAAAAATAGTTCGGATAATAGTTTGAGATGTCCATCCATAAAGAACACCACCATGACCGCCTTTCGAATTCAGCAGATTTAAGTGACCTTCACCAGGTCATTAATTCACTTACCCACGCTGCATCATCCTTTTCGTGGTTGCCACTCAGGACTACAAAAAAAATCCAAGGATTTCCAAGATCTTAAATATTTATTTTAATATGCATGTAGTAGGTATTAAAACTGAATAGAAGGCGGACATCTAGTTTGTTCGGCGAAGAGGTGCTCTGTGAACAGCACCCTGGATGCCGTAGTGGGTCGGCAGCAGCGGAGCCCGCGGGCCGTGCGCGCGGTGCGCGGGCGGCGCGCGAGGCGCTGCGCGGATTGGTCGCGGACGCGTTCCTGTCAAAAATTGGAGTTAGATTTTGACTTTGTAAGATATATATAAAAGAAACCACAGTTACAGGCACGAAACTCAACCAATATGAAACTGCGCACAGTCACTATGACTCTCGTCTTATTATGGAAAAAATGCTGTAGGTACCTCCCTCTTCTAGAGTAAGTTTTGCAAAACAGTAAATGAATCTAAATAAATAAACGAACATACACAAGTACACAACCATAAGAAGAACTTTCTATGCGACACATCGATCTAAATATATAATATGTCATTTTTGAAATACATGATTTGGTACGGGACAATTTATATTTTGTTATTCCTTTTCTACTCAGTAAAGATAGAGTGTGTCGCACGACAAGAGATGACATGGCCAGTTATACCAGAATTGAGCTAATTGTCTGATTCTAGTAGTGATAAGTGGCGTGGCGTCCTCACAACCCGATTCTCACTGACTTGCCCATTTAGAGCACGGAAAAGAATGATACTTCTTTATTGCTCTTAGAGAAGAAGTAAGCCAATTTTACTCAATATTGTCAGGGATTTACTTAACGCCACACAACCTTGGAGGGTCTGGGAGTGACCAGCCTACTCAGACGTATTGTGGAGAGAAAAGTATCATCTAATTATGCCAGAGATGATACTTGTCTGGTTCTGGTAGGGTCTATACCATTCTCAAATGAAGTGGCACAGTTCGTACTGCCCGTAGACCAGCACCAGGGTCTGGTAGTGACCAGCCCATCAAATGTTTCGTTGGATTTCAGCGGGGCTACTGAGCCCCGGCTCGGTCGAGCTCGGCTACGAGCACTGGCCCGTAGTATAGTAGTCATTTCCATTGCCAGTAGACAGAAGCGTACTATCATAAATCATTATGCCAGAGATGATCACAGTGCCTTAGTGTCAAACTGTAATACTGTGTGATTATTTTAATAATAAATAAATAAATGATACTTGCCTGGTTCCGGTAGGGTCCATCCCATTCGCAAATGCTGTTGGATCTGCGCAGGGTTCAGTGGAGGTGGCACAGCTCGTACTGTCCTTGGTCCGGCTCCTGGTTCTGGCAGCGACCAGCCCATCAGCAGATGGTGTTGAATTTGTGCAGCGTTCAGTGCGGGTGCTGCAGTAGTTGATTCCGGCTGGGATGGAGCCGCACGGGTTGGTCGTGCTCCGATGCCTGTGGGAAAGATACCAATTCAGTCATAAGGTCTAATTCCTTCATTGTCCTTGATTTCGGCATTGGTTCAGTAAAACCAGTGGATACCTCAAAGTGTGCCACAAAAGCTAATTGAGATGTACCGTATGTGGGTAGATTACTAGGATTACGCATCTACCGGCCATTAAGAAATAAATCAGTCTTGAATATACAGGCGTGGTGTGTTATTTAGTCTCCCTATCAAAATACCTAGTACATATCATTTGGCGAACGAGGATGTCGAAAACAGTGCCGTTGAACGTCAAGGAGTTTAATTTACGTTCAGGAAAATGGAATACGTATATAAGCCAGTTAACAGCATGGTTTGATATAAATGAAGTAAAACCGGAATCACGGGCAAAGTACCTCATCGCGGTGGTCGGAACGGAAACTTTGGACTTGATAATAGATTTATGTTATCCATCGGAGCCGGACGAAGTGAGTTACGATGATATAGTGTCAAAAGTGCGGGAACATTTATCACCTAAGCGATCGGAATTGGCGGAGCGTATGTGTTTTAGAGCGTGCAAGCAAATGTCGGATCAGTCAATCTGTGAATACGTGGCGCAGCTCAAACAACTCGCCCAAAAGTGTAACTTCACCGGCAGTGCATATCTAGAAGAGAATTTGCGTGACCAGCTGGCATACGGAATGAAGAGTGAAGCGATCCGCATCCGACAGCCCGACCGCCATTTGAAACGTGGTAAACCTGCTCGGCTAAGGTCCCACGCTTCAAAAAGAGAGGAATAACGAATTCCTCAAAATATTGTGAGATAAAAACAACATTTAACCTGTCTCACAAACAATAAATGAAGAGAAACTACAGGTGTATAGAAAAATCAGTGCCTTTCAGAAAGATTCAGGGGATCTATAATGGATGTCAAGAAAAATATGTTAATTTGGTATGACAAATAATTTATTAATTATCAAAACTTTACTCAGACTGATGTCTGTTGTCACAGGCAACTTATCTATAGCAAACTCTCAGTTTCTTAAAATTACTACACCTGTATGTTTAAATTAAATGCTCAGTCGATAAAGCTAGGCGTAAACACTTGGGTTCAAAAATTACATACACTGAAACATTTGTACTGCCATCATAAATTACTACATCAATTCAAATCATCATTCACTACAAAATATGGAGACTAAGCACCCACCTCGAGTCACGCAGGTTGCTGTACCTGAACTAAAGTTGTCTCCTTGCCTCGCAGTGTGCTCACAATCCGGGGCATAGGGAATGTGGCTATGCCCAGGTATACACTCATCAGTTCAGCTACAGGCTGACAGATCCTTAGAGCTAGACAGCCTCAGTCCCATCAAACTCAAAATTAGGTTCAAATAAAGTTCTAAACATTGGAAAATTTATTCTAAAGGAAGTTAAGTTTAAGGTTATTTTAAATTCTATTAAGTTCTTTAATAGTAAATTATTTTAAGTCTTTCAAAGTTAATTTTAGTTCACGGATGCTGAACAGACTGTTAACGGAGACCAAATTAACGTTTAGCCGCGCAGTGGAGATAGCGACGTCGCTGGAAGCGGCGGATCGAGACTCAAAAGCGAGTGGATCCGGCAGCGGCGCCGGTGCCACAACATCGACGTCAATAGTGGTGAAGGAAGAGGGCGTGCACGCGGTGCGCGCCGGCGGCGGCGGCGGCAGCGGTGCGCGCGCGCCCCCGCGCCGCAGGGAAGCGACGGCGGCGGCGCCGCGCGCGCGCTGTCCCCGGTGCTTAGGAACTCATCACCCTCGACGTTGCTCATTCATCAACACGGAGTGTTATGTATGTGGCAAGAAAGGTCATATAGCGAAAGCGTGTAGAAGGCGCAAAGCCCATAGTGTCAACGTGTGTAGCGACTCCTTGGGCCTCAGCAGCGAGGCTGAGCCCGAGGAGGAAGACGAAGAGTACGACGTGCCGTTGTACATGATAGGCGGCAGCGACGCCGACGATGGACCGTGGTGGCGGACGGTCAAGGTCAACGGAGTGAACGTGCGTATGCAATTGGACAGTGGATCTGCGGTGAGCGTCATGTCTTACAAATTCTGTAGCAAGATGTTTAAAGATGTTAAATTATTACCTACTGCCATAAATTTAAAAATGTATTCGGGACAAAAGATTGTACCTAAAGGAATTCTCCCATGTGAAGTAATCTATAATAATAAAACGCTAACAAAATTGAGTTTAGTTGTAGTAGATTCGAAAGACAGCCCTCCCATTATGGGACGTCGGTGGATGACGGCCTTAGGTATCGAGTGTAATGCTAAACCGGTATTCAATGTTCAAAGTGAGAGCGGGGGCATGGGGACTCGGCTCGCGCGGGCATTCCCACTAGTTTTCGCGCCAGGAACAGGAAAATTCACAGGAAAACCCATCCATCTGACCGTGGCAGGCGATGCGCGTCCCGTGCTGTGCAGGCCGCGGCCCGTGCCGCACGCGCTGCGCGCCGCCGTCGAGGCCGAGCTGCGACGCCTGCAGGCCGACGGGGTCATCTCGCCGGTCGAGACCAGCGAGTGGGGGACGCCCGTCGTGCCCGTCATCAAACAATCGGGCGAGGTAAGGTTATGTGGAGATTTTAAAATAACGTTAAACCCGGTGCTGGAGGACGATAAATACCCGATTCCTCGCATAGACGAGATATTTTCGAATTTGCAGGGAGGTCAACTTTTTAGCAAAATAGACTTGAGCCACGCTTATCAGCAGTTACCACTTACGGAGGAATCTAAGCAGTTGTGCGTGATCGTCACGCATAAAGGTAGTTTTTGCTACAATAGGTTGCCATTTGGTATTAAGTGTGCCATGAGTAAATTTCAGCGTGTCCTGGATAACTTGTTTAAAAATATGGACTTTATTGCGGTATATTGCGACGACATTTTAGTAACAGGAATCGATGACAATGATCACTACAACCGATTATTGGCAGTATTTAAAATACTGTCAGAGGCAGGGTTAAGAGTAGCGGAAAAAAAATGTACTTTTTTCCAAAAGTCAGTCTCATACTTAGGATACGTCATCGATGCGAACGGTCTTAGTACGCAGCCAAGCAAAATCAATGCTGTGATGTCCGCTCCAGTGCCGGACAACGTTTCCCGTCTTAAAGCCTTTTTAGGACTGGTTAATTATTATGCTAAATTCGTACCGAACATAAGTGCAGTATTACACCCATTGTACGAACTTCTTAAAAAGCAAAATAAGTTTGTTTGGAGCAGGGAATGCAATATCGCGTTCAATAATATTAAAGCGTTGTTAGCAGCAAAACCAGTGCTGGCCCATTACAAGCCGGAGGCTCCCCTGCGGGTGTACTGTGATGCGTCACCATACGGGGTGGGGGTGGCGCTGATGCAGCCGGCAGTGGGGGGCGAGCGTCCAGTGGCGCACGCCTCGCGCGCGCTTACCCCGCCCGAGCGGAACTATGCCCAAATATGCCGGGAAGGGTTAGCTATCATATTTGCCGTTCAAAAGTTCCACCACTATTTATTTGGTAGGCGGTTCACTTTAGTGACGGATTGTAAACCGTTGTCGCATATATTCAGTCAGGATAAAAGCATTCCACAAATGGTAGCGGGACGTTTACAGCGTTGGGCTGTTATTCTAAGCGGGTACGACTACGAGATAGATTGCGTCAAATCGGAACAAAATTGTTTTGCTGATAATTTATCACGTCTACCGTTAGACATTATCAGAGACGAGCAAAAAGGTAAGGAGTCGTGCGAATTTTTAAACTTTATCGACGACAGTATATCACTTAATCATCGCGATATAGCTAAAGCAACTGAACGGGACCCCGTAATGAGTAAAGTGTTTAACCACCCTGGGAGTATTGCGGGGATGAAGAGGTCAAACAGTTCTGGCGCGTACGCGAAGCATTAAGTCGCGAGCAGGGTTGTATCATGTTCGGGTACCGCGTGGTGGTCCCGGAAGCGCTGCTGCGCGGGCGCGTGCTGCGCGAACTGCACGCGGCACACAGCGGGGCGGTGCGGACGAAGGCGCTGGCGCGCGCCTACGTGTGGTGGCCGGGCCTCGGCGCCGACGTGGAGCGCATGACGGCCGAGTGCGCCGTGTGCGAAGCGGAGCGCCCGGCGCCGCCCAGGGCTGCGACTCATCCATGGGAGTGGCCGCAGGACAGGTGGTACCGGGTACACGTAGACTTTCTTACGCCGTCGGCCGGTACGTATTACTTCGTCCTGGTCGATGCGTACTCTAAGTGGATAGAGGCCTGCAAAGTAAGAGGTACACGGGCCGAGGACACGATAGCTAAGTTACGTGAAATTTTCGCTCGTTTCGGAAACCCATACGAGTTGGTTTCGGACAACGGGCCCCCGTTCTCGAGCGGTCAATTTGAATTATATATGAAAAAGGAAGGTATTCGTCACATTCGCGTTTCCCCATACAAGCCGAGCAGCAACGGTGCGGCGGAAAAGGCAGTGGGTTTAATAAAAAAATGTCTTAAAAAAGCAGAGCGAGATAATGCGAACTTAGACGAGGCTTTACAAACATATTTATTAAATCATATAGATGCACGCCGCACTCCACAACGGGTAAGTCACCTGCAGATTTAATGTTAAAACGCAACATTCGTAATCGACTTGATTTACTGCGACCCGATCTAAGAGAATTGGTCCGGGAAGCCCAGAGAAAACAAATACGCAAGGAGGCGCCGACACGCGAATTTCAGGTAGGTGAGAAGATTATGTATAGGGTGTACCAACAAAACAAACAATTTTGGGCCACAGGTTCTATTATCCAACGGGTAGGGCCGCTTACGTACCGTATACGGGGAACTGATAGTAGTGAACACAAGAGGCACATAGATCAATTACTGATAGATCGTAGTAGTATAGACGTCCAGGATAGTAAATTAAAGTCGCTGTTTTGTGATGATGGGTTCAATCAGGCGGCAGCACCGAACCCGGCGGGCTGCGTCCGCGCCACCACTGAGTCTCCACGCCGCTCGGACAGTAGTAATACAAGCGCGCCGTTAGAACCACTAGAACCAATTCCGATACCTACACCTAAACCTAAACGCGTTCGTCGTCCGCCGATAAGATACGGGTTTGAATAAAAGTGTAAACAAAATATAAAATACATGTAATTATTGTTATGAATCTATGTATAACATGTTATTGTATGAAATAAAGCAATTGCTTAGGTATATTAGGCATAACTTGTAACGTGTCGGCTAAATAGTTATTCATTGTTATTACCTACTTGGGTTAGGAACCTATTAATATAAAGGTTTTACTAATGATGTAAGATAAACAGGTCTCCAACTTTCAACGTGTAACTGTTTTTAGTTTAGGTAAATACTACCTGATTGTATTGAATATGTATGTGAATGAGTCATTCATGGGTACAAAAGTAGATATCCATCCGTAACGTTATAACAAGAATTGTGTCATCTTGTTGCGATATCGATAGTGTATAATGAGTCGCCGTATCTAGATAGATTTAAGTAAGTTGTATCAGTTAGGGTTGATTTATGAAACAAAATTTAGTATATAAGAATAAGGAATAAGTTAATTTAAGGGGGGAAGGATGAGATGTACCGTATGTGGGTAGATTACTAGGATTACGCATCTACCGGCCATTAAGAAATAAATCAGTCTTGAATATACAGGCGTGGTGTGTTATTTAGTCTCCCTATCAAAATACCTAGTACATATCACTAATGACACAACAGGAATAGGTATAAACATGAAAGACATTGAAAAAATCGGTTAAATTGCACTTGACAGACATGTTATCTTGCTGTGGAAGTGGAACCAATGCAATTGGAGCAATGAGCAAATAAAAACATTGTCTTTGTGGTGACCGGAAACTGCGCTCCTTGCTTAGTTTTAGGAATGTTTAGCCTGATAATAATAATTGTTTTTTTTATTTTTTATTTATTCGGTTTGCCAACAGGTACAATACTATATATAACATACATAAAAAACAAATGCAGGTACGAAACATATCAGGGTATTTACCCAATTACAGGCAAACACAACTTGATGGTGTATTGTGAAACAAGATAAGTCTTCAAATGTACCGTCAGCATCAAAAGTAACTGACGAGCTTAGAATAATAACGCCTAGAATGATAGTTTCAAACGGCCGAAGCGTCACACGTGAGGCATAAAATGGATTCATGTAGTTGTGAACAACTCGTATTTACACGCGCCGATACGCACACAAACACACCAATAATGTTGCTAGCGCAATCAAATTCTCCAGAAATTGGCGGAATACTCTTGCCAGTGGTGTTTGGTTACTTTCAAAATTTTAATTGAATCTTAGACCTGTTGCTGAGTTCAAACATCATTAAATGCATTAACCAAAAGTTTTTTATTTATTATTTTAATTTAAAATGTCAGTTATGATGTAGGTATAGTCAAATCTGAATATGCAATAGAGCAAATCCTGAAACGGCCAAAAATTACTTTACAGCTAGCTGAAAACGATTCTAAATCACCGAAATTGACGTTTGAAGTTAATCCACCGGCGTAACAATATGATGTTGATCCAAAATCCACACAACTACTCTGACACAAAAAACTACAGTGTCAAATAAAATTAGACATGATTTTACAACTGACTTTACTTTTATTTGCACAGTCGTCAACTCATCATCAAGACATTTGTAAGTAATCAGTATATTATAATATAATTATATAGTGTTTATTATTATTGAATTATAAAGATATTAAATTGTAATGCTACGTTCATTTGACATACGATTGATTTGACTTAATAAATATGAATTTTGCATGCCTAATATAAGGTACAAACATTACTGAGACTGTTGAATAATGTGATCCATCTTGTATACATTTACGTATTGTTTAGCAAATAAAATATTTCATTTCATTTCATTTCATTTCATTTCATTATCAGGACAGAATTATGGGCAAATAATTCCGTTACACGGGTAACACTACGTGGTCATGCCGCTTATAAAAGATACGAATTTTTGATTACTGTTTTACGTAAAAATACGAGTTAAAGAATAATATTTACGAGTGAAATGTTATCTTAGAATGTTTATCATTTTTTTCCGATGCATTGTGACACCCTATCCTTGCACAAATCGTCATAATAATTGAAAATGTGGGAGCTCTATACACCTGTCACGCGTCCTTGCAACTGAGAAGCCGATCGGCGCTTTAAGCCATTTCTGGCTTACTTTTAGTGGCCTCACCGTTGCGCGTGAACTGGGTTTCTAGGCGTTATTATTCTAAGCTGACGAGTTTACTACTGGCATTATTTGTCAAATTGTGTTCTAAAATTGTCAGCTTGTACAACTGTTTCAGGAGTACTCACGTCGTCAATAGTTGAAGTTGAAGCTGACACAACTCTGACGTAGATTGCAGGCTATAGAAAGGTTACTGGTGGCACCTTCGAGCTTAGAATAATAACGCCTAGAAACCCAGTTCACGCGCAACGGTGAGGCCACTAAAAGTAAGCCAGAAATGGCTTAAAGCGCCGATCGGCTTCTCAGTTGCAAGGACGCGTGACAGGTGTATAGAGCTCCCACATTTTCAATTATTATGACGATTTGTGCAAGGATAGGGTGTCACAATGCATCGGAAAAAAATGATAAACATTCTAAGATAACATTTCACTCGTAAATATTATTCTTTAACTCGTATTTTTACGTAAAACAGTAATCAAAAATTCTTATCTTTTATAAGCGGCATGACCACGTAGTGTTACCCGTGTAACGGAATTATTTGCCCATAATTCTGTCCTGATAATGAAATGAAATGAAATGAAATGAAATGAAATGAAATGAAATGAAATGAAATGAAATATTTTATTTGCTAAACAATACGTAAATGTATACAAGATGTATCACATTATTCAACAGTCTCAGTAATGTTTGTACCTTATATTAGGCATGCAAAATTCATATTTATTAAGTCAAATCAATCGTATGTCAAATGAACGTAGCATTACAATTTAATATCTTTATAATTCAATAATAATAAACACTTGTCCCAAGAAGTAGTGATATACTGAAGCTGGGAGGTAGAGGACCTAGAGGGCTATCTAAATCACCCCCATGTATGTTCCGCGATTTTTCGTATTTTCGGAGTTATGACTTGTTTTTTAATTTTTCACCTACCGCCGAGTACGATGAGATTTTTATTTATGGTGACGTGAATTATCGCGGTAGATGCTTGATTTTTTTGTATGCTAAGCTGATAGATAGGCCAATTCAGTATGGTAACATTTACTATCGTTAGATCTTTGAATGGAATTAAAAAAAAAATTAAATGCCAAGAAAGATAAAATTACCCATTATGTTCACAACTTCATGAGCCTTCAAAACAATAAAATCACATAAAAAAAAATTACCGTTTGGCTTTTAAAAACTTGCTCTATCTATCAGGTAGCTACCCTGAAAATTTCATTTTATTATTCATAAGGCTTCAATCAAAAAATTGCCGCATTTGGACGAGTTAACCCGGAAATTGAGAGTAGCAGAAGAAACCATTAAAAATAATAGAAGTGCATTCCGACGTTTAAAAGACCGGCGATGTCGCACTTGCATTGAGCAACAGGGGGGCCATTTTGAAAATTTCTTGTAATTAAACACCTTGTAATTGGTTTTACTTTGTTTGCATTAATCATCATGTACATTAAAATTTTGCACTTACCACATTTAGATTTCAATTTTTTGATTGAAGCCTTATGAATAATAAAATGAAATTTTCAGGGTAGCTACCTGATAGATAGAGCAAGTTTTTAAAAGCCAAACGGTAATTTTTTTTTATGTGATTTTATTGTTTTGAGGGCTCATGAAGTTGTGAACATACTGGGTAATTTTATCTTTCTTGGCATTTAATTTTTTTTTTAATTCCATTCAAAGATCTAACGATAGTAAATGTTACCATACTGAATTGGCCTATCTATCAGCTTAGCACACAAAAAAAATCAAGCATCTACCGCGATAATTCACGTCACCATAAATAAAAATCTCATCGTACTCGGCGGTAGGTGAAAAATTAAAAAACAAGTCATAACTCCGAAAATACGAAAAATCGCGGAACATACATGGGGGTGATTTAGATAGCCCTCTAGGTCCTCTACCTCCCAGCTTCAGTATATCACTACTTCTTGGGACACCCTGTATAATTATATTATAATTTATATTTTTATTTATATTTATTCACTTGTAAAGCCATGTACATTTTGTTTAAGGTGTTAAATACAGTATAAGTCAGAACATGACACCCTGTAAGGGCACACAATAACTTAATACTAACATGCATAATTTAACTTAATATAATAATATACTGATTACTTACAAATGTCTTGATGATGAGTTGACGACTGTGCAAATAAAAGTAAAGTCAGTTGTAAAATCATGTCTAATTTTATTTGACACTGTAGTTTTTTGTGTCAGAGTAGTTGTGTGGATTTTGGATCAACATCATATTGTTACGCCGGTGGATTAACTTCAAACGTCAATTTCGGTGATTTAGAATCGTTTTCAGCTAGCTGTAAAGTAATTTTTGGCCGTTTCAGGATTTGCTCTATTGCATATTCAGATTTGACTATACCTACATCATAACTGACATTTTAAATTAAAATAATAAATAAAAAACTTTTGGTTAATGCATTTAATGATGTTTGAACTCAGCAACAGGTCTAAGATTCAATTAAAATTTTGAAAGTAACCAAACACCACTGGCAAGAGTATTCCGCCAATTTCTGGAGAATTTGATTGCGCTAGCAACATTATTGGTGTGTTTGTGTGCGTATCGGCGCGTGTAAATACGAGTTGTTCACAACTACATGAATCCATTTTATGCCTCACGTGTGACGCTTCGGCCGTTTGAAACTATCATTCTAGGCGTTATTATTCTAAGCCTTCGAGCTAACTACCAGACAAATGTAAACGCAACTACTTGTGATAGAGGGGATGTATTATTCACCTGGTTCTGGAGCATCCAGCCCATGAGCAGGTTTCTGAATGTTAAGTACCATTAATGGTGAGTTTGTAGTCGATTCTTGCGTCGTTGTTAGTGACTTCGATTGAACCGCTAGCGCCTGGGAAGCGAGGAATTAACCAGTTGTGTTTCAATTGTTACTTGCCTGTTACCGCCCAGCCTAACAGCAGTACCCTTGCCATTGAGTTTACAGTAGCCATATTCGCTAGCGACTGCGTAAACAATTTGTGCGGAAAATTGTAGTTCTACAAAGCAACCGCACTGTACTATTCACCATACAATCCGTTTATGCCGTCGCTAGCGAGAACAGTAACGTTAACTCATGGTTATGGTATAGGATTTGTAGGGTCTGCTTGGCGCTCAGCAGCGCTGGTATGATTACCTCTGATGTCGGCGCGATTGACTATTGAACCGTGAGCACCAGGAGCGAAGAATTTACTAGAAGTGTTCGAACTGCTACTTGCCTGGTTCTGGGAGCGCCCAGCCCATCAGCAGGTGTTGCTGAATCTGCACGGCACTCAGCGGTGACGCGGTAGTCACCTCTGGCATTGGTGCCATAGACTGCGATTCAACAGCGAACGCAAAGGAAACGAAGATCTGCAATTGATATAATGCAGTTCAATATAACGCCTCACATGATATGTATGTAAATAGTAGTACGTTTCTCTACCACAGATTAAATATATACAAGGCCTCTACTTGTCAACAGAAACATTGTTCATAGTACGGTCAGAATTGGTCAAAATCCAGTATTCTTCATATATTATTCTTTTAATTTTTTATTTCGTTTTTTAAAGATGACGCTCACCATAGATTCGTGTTAATTGACTAATGCGTAATTAATAATGTATACCTATGTGTGAAATAAATGTAAATGTTTATTTTTCATATGCTATTTCTACCTCCAAAGCATTTCATTAAAGTAATTTTTTAAACAATTTTTAACGTTTGTAGATAAGTACGAAAGGTTAACTTCGAAAATCATAGTGAAAGATCTTATTCTTACTCTTACTAACACTTAACTAGAAATTAAACTCGGAACCTTTAAATTAATAAATAGAAATAAATATTAAGGAACAATCTTACACAAATCGATCTAATCTCTAACTAAGCAACGCCTGTAGTATAGGTACTAGGCGACGATATACACAATAAAGAAATACATAAATAATAATCAATCACATGCACTTAAAGTTATCAACACCATTATAAATCATTAAGTAAAAGGTTTAATTAGCGGTGACTCGGAGGTTATGAACGTCATCAATAAATTAATTATTAAATATTAAGTACTCACCGTTTTTAATAATAATATGTAAACATCGTGTAAGTTCAAATAAATATCTGATACTAAAAGTAAAGAAGTTTAGATTATATTATTTAAAATTAAAAGAAACTAAGACAAGCCATTTCATTTTGGTACCGTATACGATATGTATCGAAAATCTTCAACACTGTAATTTTCTTCCAATAGGTTAACGGTCCGAGTTAATTAGGATTGTCATTTTTGGTCAACAATAGTAGGTAAATTAACCGCAAACGCCGAGAAAGTAGGTGATACGAAGCCGGCGAACCCTTTTTATGCAATAATAATAATAATAAAAAAACACCGCTCGAAAAAAAAACATTTGTTTAGACTGTTATCGAACACAGACGCCATGTTTAAAAACACAAACTTCCCGGTTTAGGCCTTTTTGTATGAGATTCCTTTACAGTTCTCTCGAGTTGTTCCGCCCGAAACGTAATACTTCGAAGCCTGTTATAAAGCGTTATGACGACAGCTCATTGTATGATTGAGAAAAGATTTTTGAAACAATATTAGACCAATTTTGGGAAATGTAGGCACCGTTTAATACACTGGTAACATTTATGGATATAAAATAAGTGAAAGTCGATACTTTGTTTTAATTTAAACCGAAATCAAGTGATTATAAAAAATTACTTACCAGTAGCCGATACATTCTGTGTCCGGTCGTCCAACCCGTCTGTCACTAAGCGCGCGCACTTATATACGACTCTAATGAGTTTGTTCACTAATGAGCTCAACCGTAATGTGCATTATCTGTCAGCGTCACAAATTACTGGTCTTTGAAGAACTTTGTCGCAGCAACGTGATTAATGCGGAAGTACGAATATCTCACAATAGTTACTTTGACAAGGTACTTAGGGCGGTTAGTTTTGGTGCGCGTATACCCGAATGCTGTTGTTTGTTGAGTGGTTGCAATCACTAGTTTAGGAGACAGAATCAATATTAAATATATTTATAAATACAAACACACAAAAGCAATGTACTTATTTGTATCAGGCACATTATTATAACGAAAAATATTCCCCAAACAATTGGGATTGTTTCGCTATTGCTTTCGACATTTATTTATATTTAGTTTCTGATTCTTAATTTCCCAGAGCTCATTTTAAATTAATTAGTATTTAGCTGGTTAAATTATACATTTATAATTTTATTACGGGCCTTATACGGGAACCTTACTGATGTGAATTTTTGCTCAACTTAGCCGTTGCTGACTTAAATTTTTATCCAGAATTGCTTCGAAAAATCAGATTCAGCGGCAAATTCTGTGATTTATTTCGAGCGTTTGCCGTATCCTACTTAAACTTCTATAAATTACTATGAAATTAAAAAAAAACCCTTTGGGAACCGGTGAAATTACTAGCATAGAGGTATTCTATCTTCGTCCTCCGTGTAGGCAAGCACTTGTGACTCCTCTGGTGTTGCAGGTGTTTATAGGCGACGGTAATCGCCATCAGGCGATATGTTTGCTCGTTGTATCGTTTGCCGCCAGTGACATAAAAAAAAAAAAAACATTGAAACGAGAGGGTACGATTATAAGGTAAAGGGGGTAAGACTATCACCAGGCGAAGACTGCCACAGTTCAATAACTAACTGTTACCTACCATGAGTTTACAGTGACAGTACTCACTAGAGACTGCGTAAAGGATTTTTATGGAGAATTGTAGTTCTACTAAGTAACCGCCAGGGGCGCCGCTGTACTATTGTCCATACAAATAGTTTTAACTGATACTAACTCATGGCATGGGTACTGTTACCCACGAGACTAACTATGTCAGTCTTACCTTACCTTACTCTACTAGTTTAATTCTAGAAAAAATATACTTCTTTCGTCCTGAGAGGACATTTACGAAAGAACTAGTTCAACATTCCGCTAGAGACATTAAACATCAATACTTTTTAAGCAGCTAATTTTAATATGAAGCGAGCTGGCAGCTTACAGGAGCTCGAAAGAAAGCTGGGATCATGAAACATGCACGACTATCTCTCTGGAGGGCCGTTTGAAAGGCCCAGAGAAGTTAACATGTTCTCATGTGCCGATACTAATATTACAGAATAGATATAAAGTATAAGTACTGTGAACTGGCGTTACTTTGATTTGTATTTATCACTATTTTTAAGC
Source organism: Apotomis capreana (assembly GCA_947623375.1). Classification (NCBI taxonomy): domain Eukaryota; kingdom Metazoa; phylum Arthropoda; class Insecta; order Lepidoptera; family Tortricidae; genus Apotomis; species Apotomis capreana. Next base: position 15,130,274 of record OX392522.1, on the reverse strand, counting down.
TATAAACTGGTTGTTATTAACAGGGTTTGTAACATCTTATTGCTAAAGGTGGCAACCGCGATAACAATACATTATCGATACAGTTTTTCTTCATATGTTTTTATTCATAATGCTTGTTTTGAGTTATAGTGAGTTAAGTGGACATGCAAGCAAGCATGCTAGCATTTTGACGCTCCGCTCGCTTCGCTCGCTCCGCTATACGTGGTTACGATACAAACCTAACCTAACCTACAGTTTTCGGTTTTGGACCCACGCTTCATTTTGGAGCAGCTTTCCCTAACGGTATACTTACTTAAATAAACTTTCTTCCCAAATCCATCCTGGCTCTGCATTTGCTTATAAAAAATTGATTTAATACTAGATTATTTACAAGTGTTCATGCAAGCAAGCATGTAAGCATTTTGACGCTCCGCTCGCTTCGCTCGCTCCGCTATACGTGGTCACAATACAAACCTGGGTGACACAAACCTAAAATTTCTGGGTGTTTGGATTGACTCAAGTTTGAATTGGAAAAAAGAGTTGTTCTCAATAGTACATTCCATTAGTTCCGCTTGTTATGCACTCAGAAACCTCCGGGATGAAGTGAAGTTGTCCCAATTAAAGATGGTTTACTATGCTTTGGTCGAGTCCAAGTTTATTTATTTATTTATTTATTTATTTCAATTAGTTACACAGCATAACAGTAAATAAACCAAGGCACTGTGAACTACAAAATTACATTACAAAACAAAAAAACTTAAATCTAATTTGATTTAGGCGACGTAACAGCGTGGCTCCGTTGCGTCGTCTGACTGGTGCAGGATTCGGCAGATTGCCCCGGAACTGCCGAAACACAACACCCTTCGGCCAGAAGTCTGCACTTGCGATGGTGCCCTGCAGCGGCAGCGGCACGCGCACCACAAACGAGCTGAAGTGCACGTAGTGGCGGGACTGCAGCTGGTGCACCCTCAGCGAGAAGCCAGTCTTCCGGCGAACGTACTCCACCACATCGTCAGCCACGGCGGAGTGATGCAAGCGCGACACATAGAGCGCCTTACTCGGTGTGGCAATCCGAAGACCAGAACCAACCGGCTCGGCAGTGCCACTCAGAGTCTTGCGGGACACCCTGCGCGCCTTGCTCTTCCTTTCCACCAGTGTGAACCCCTCCTTATCCACATTGGTGCGGGAGGACTTTTCCTTATCAGGAACCCGTACTGAGGCCCGGTTAGCTGCGACAGACTGACCGGCGACGTCAGCGTAAGCAGTAAGCACGCTGACGTAACTTCGAAACTTGAGGCGGCCGCACCGGCGGGGGGCGCGCGGGCGGTGTAGCGGCGGGTGCGGCACTTTTTACAGTGTCAGCAATATGCAAACTGACAGACTCGGGGCTTGTAGCGGCGGGTCGGTCATCGCTCTTGAAATTTGATGCCGCCGATTGAGCTGGAGCACTATTTCGCAAACTGTTGACTTCGTTGCGTAACTCAGTAATAGTGGCTTGGGCAGCTTCAAACTTCAAAATAATGTCTGCTAAACTTGTTTTTAGGGCCACGATATCCTTAAACAAGCAGCGAACGTCGATATCATCCGAAATCTGGAACGGCAGGATAGAGGCATCCGTCGCCACAAACTCCGAAATCCGCTCTTGGTTCTCCTTCAGGATTTTTTTAACATCCGCAAGGGTCTTTTTTCCTAATAAATAATTTATACATGTACCCGCCCTCGCTACGCTTACTATATTGTCTCCTCCTTCTCCTTGCGTCAGTTGCCTCATTGCTGAGGCATTCCCGGATGATGCGGCGCCATCTATTGCTGTCAGTAGCCGTGTGTAGAGCATCGTGTACTGTAGTGCCAAGGGTTGTGAGAATCTGGTCTATCCAGCGTGTCGTGCTCCTGCCTCTTGGTCGCTTGCTTTCAACTTTTCCAGTGATAGTCGTTTTTCCAGGTTATCACTGTCTTTCCTGGCAATGCGATCAAAGTACTCCAGAACCCTGCGAAGATAGGTCGTCGACAGTTTAGTTCGGATCTTGAGTTGGGCTAAGATCGGTGCGTTGACGTGGCGTGGTGTCCATGGTATGCGCAGCATTCTTCTCCAGCAGAAAGCATCAATTCGATCACGGTCCGCTTTCTTCAGTGTCCATGTTTCTGAGCCGTATGAAAATAGGGAGAACACCATAGTTCGGACGAAGGTAGTCTTAGTGTTGGCGGAGATGTTCCCGTCCTTCCGTACATTATTAAGCTGCGACATTGCGCCCTTGGCCATCCCAGCGCGAATTCTGCGAACTTCCGTCTTACATGAACCATTATTGCTAATGTTAGAACCCAGGTTCTCCGTGATTTGGAAGTTAAGTGTTCCACTGTTCTACCTTGCCTGTACGATCAATAATCATGAGTTTGGTCTTGGATCTGTTGATTGAGAGTCCGAATTCTTCACTAAAGCGTGCCATCCTGTTCAAGGCTGCTTTTATCCCCCAGAGCTTTGAAAACCTCGGAAGTAATGTCGTCTGGTCCAGGAGCTGTTATCTCTGATTTGAAGATGTTGAGCTTCAGGTTCAGAAGTCCCCAGTGCAACCGAGTGTCGGTGGATGTACAGGGTCTTTTGTACAGCTGCTAATAGTGGCCACGCCAGCGTTCTGCAATTTTGTCAAACCCATGCAGCGGTTGCTCATCGTGATTTTCAATGACCCAGATCTTGGGTTTGAACTTTCGACTCAGCAGGCGAACTTTCTTGAACAGATCCGGGGTTGTAATTTAAGTGGATGCGACTCGACTTCTTGGCATATGCTCGTTCTTGTCTCTGCGGCGTTCCCTTTGAATTGCTTTACATAGTTTCGAGTATTCCCTTTTCACCTTGGCGTCTTGACGGGCATTAATTTTAATTTCTTTCCGGCGCTTAATTAGGTTCCACGTTTCCTCAGTGATCCATGTGGACCTTCAACAGTCCCTTCCTCTCTTAGATACGATATGCTCAAAATCTTCATTTATTACCTGGACTCAGCATCACCTGTCCGCGGTGAATCTAAATTCATGAGCGTCGCTTCCGTCAGATTCTGGAAATGGGATCGCTCTATTGGATTCTAAGTTCTGGGTTTAGGTCGCGCGTTACGGTAAACGGCTTTGAGACGAATGGCGAAGGAGGGAACCAGTAACTGCATTCAGCTCAAGGGAAGGTTTCCACATTTTTGACAGATGACTTCCAGCACTTGTCTACCAGTATGTAGTCTATCTGATTCCTTAAACGACCCAGGTTCCAGGAGACTTCCAAGTGTAGAGTCATCTTTTGTGATGGTGAAAGAGTGTTAAAGTAATGGCCAGACACAGAACACAGAACTCTGCAAGCCTCTGACCTCGTTTCGTTCCTAGAGTCTAGACCATATTTTCCAATGGTGTCTCGGATTTCATGGACTATTTCTGAGCTTCCTATTTTAGCATTCCAGTCTCCTAATACCATTGCGATTTACAAAGAGACAAAGTTACTATAATTGATATCTTTGTGATATATTATTTGTATTGACTAGGTTTTTTTTGTGCAAATTAAACATGTATTCTTTTGTTTAATACTCTTGCTTACATTGTTTTTTCTTCATGTATATCATCAGGAGAAATTGGTATGTAAGTAATTTGGGTAGTGGGACGCGACGTGTCAATTAGGAGAATAGGACTAAAAGTTTTTTTTTCTACCCGAAGGGTTTTAAATATGTTCTTGAAAATTCATGTACAGCTCAATACGAATACCTGCTACGATCAAAAAATATAAGACATAATTAAATCAATAATTTTATATTTTTAAACAGCGAAGACAAGCAAAAATGTACGTCTGGAGAATGACCGCTATCTTAAACGCCTCGTATCTTAGAAAATATACAAGTTTTATAAAAAAAGACGAAAAGAGTATTCATGAGAAGCGTTATATCATGTAGAATAAAAAAAGCTAAATTTAAAATGAATTGACCGAAAACTCTTGGAGTAAGCCCCGTTTTACTACCACGCACTACGCTGCCAAAACTTTAACTAGCGATTTCTCGAAAAAATGGTTTTTTGAGATGTGGCCGTATAGCAGGCAGGGGGCGAGAATGTCCTCGACGGTGAAACTCGATGCCCACTCACTAAACTGGACAGCGGTCACCGCATCCATCTTGCCTTCCAGCAGTAGCTTCTCCTTCTGCTGCAGAAAGGCGAGGAAATCGTTCACGACGTATTGAGTCATCGCGTCGATTCGCTAGCAGCGGCCGGGCCGCGCTATATATCGCAATTAATATTTAATTACACATCAATGCGTCTACGTCGCTTGGCGCACTGGACACAACTCGAGTTACGATATAGCATCAAGTTCTGGGGAAACAGCTATCTGTATAACATCAATTCCGCCTTTGTTGATCAGAAAAGGGCAATTAGAACCATTGTACGGATACCTCAGACAACGTCGTGTAAGGCCTATTTTTCTGAGTTAGAGATCCTTACGGTACCCAGCTTATATATTCACGTGGTTCTTTGCGATTTAGTAAAATATCTTAGCTGCATAGAAACGCCAGAAGAAAGACAAGTGCGCCTAGCCACGAGGAGAAAAGACTTGCCTCGAACGATAGATGCCAGACTTAAGGTGGAAGGCCGATAAAGAAATAAAAAACTACAAGTCGACTTTAACCGAAAGTGGATACCTCATACTGAATAAAATAAACAAAAAACATTGTACAAGAGAAACGTCTACAACGAAAACAATCCTCGATCATATCTGCTCTAACATTAAGAACAACAAGTTTCATCTAGCAATAATTAACTCGTCTATGTCTGACCATAAGCAAGCATATCTGGAAGTTGTAAAATGTATACCAGAACCAAAAGCAAAAATCAAGTATCATGCCATGGACTACAGCAAGCTCTATAAAATTACGGAACAAAATATTCAAGCTAACAACGAAGATACTGAGTACGACAGCTTAGAGTGCAACCTAAAGGAAGCTGTGAGCAAGAGTAAAGTCCTCAAAACAAAAATTCAAAATCCACCTAGAAACGACTGGATTAACAAAGACATAATAAATGCAATACATGATAGAAATCAATTACTAAGAAGGGTCAAAAATAATCACCAAGAAAATGACGATATTGTCAAGACAAAGCTACAGGCAGCTAGAAAAGAAGTACAAAACAAAATACAAAGCAGCAAAAACAAATATTACATTAAAGCGTTTCAAAACTGTGAAAAAAGGCCCAACAAAATGTGGAAACTTATAGATAGTTTGGCATCTAATAAAAAACATGTAAGTTGTGGTCCGTCAAAGCTAATAATAAACGCGACCTCTATCACTGACACTAAGGAAATTTGCGAGAGCTTCAACTCATTCTTTGCAAATATTGGCTCTGACCTGGCCAGTCAGATACATCCTTTCTATCACAACAATATGACATATGAACACTTATACAACACTACACATGATCATACCCAAGCTGAGCTCAAAACACTTAAACCAGCGACAATCGATGAAATTGGTAAAATAATAGACTCCTTGAGCACAAAGACCAGCACAGGAGTGGACGGAATAAGCTGCAAAGTAATCAAATGTGTAAAACATCTGATCATAAATAACTTAACTTCTAGTATAAATGCTTGTTTAGAAAACGGTATATTCCCGGATTCTCTAAAATTGGCTAAAATAACCCCAATATTCAAATCCGGATCAAAGACAGACCCAGGCAATTACCGTCCGATTTCAGTACTTTCGATATTTTCTAAAATATTTGAAAAGGTTCTGTATAATCGCCTTTGCATATATCTTGATACAATCAAATTTCTTTTTGACAAGCAGTATGGTTTTCGACCAAAATCTAACACGCTTTCCGCAAATATTGATCTCGTAACAAAACTTAAAACAAACATAGATAGTAAAAATATTGCATTAGGGGTATTTATTGACCTAAAAAAGGCATTTGACACAATTAGTCACAGCCTACTTCTACAAAAACTGAACCATATCGGTGTCAAGGAAAAAGCGCTACAAATCTTCCGGTCATACCTTTCTAATCGCTACCAAGTGGTCAAAATATCTGAAGCAATAAGTACCCCTAAGTTAGTCAAGTGTGGTATTCCCCAAGGATCCATCCTAGGACCGTTACTTTTTATAATCTACATTAACAACATACATGAAATAGGCCTTAGAGGAGAATTATCACTTTACACGGATGATACCAGCTTATTTTATTTCAGTGACAATATAGAAACAATTGCTGAAAATGCTCAAAGTGATTTAAATAGCTTGAATACTTGGTTCAAACATAATTTATTAACAATAAATGTCTCTAAAACAAATTTTATGATCTTTCACGCAAAGAATAAAACAATAGGACCGCATCTACCATTACATATTAATAATGAACCCTTAGCTAAAGTGGACTCTGAAAAATATCTCGGCCTTATTTTAGACAGCAAAATGACCTGGAAACCACACTTAGAAAAATTGCGGTCAAAACTTTCGAGTCTTATAGGATCACTTCGAGGCATTGTGCGCTGTTTTCCTAAATCGGTACGATATATTATATACAATTCTATGGTAAAACCTCACCTTGAGTACCTAATAGAGATTTGGGGCACGGCAGGAAAGACAATTCTTAAAAATATTCAAACTACACAAAATAAAATTATCAAAATCCTATTTCACTACAACTATTTAACCCCTACAGAAAAAATATACAAAGAGACCGGCCTAATGACACTTACACAATTATACCACTACAAAACATGCATATTAATTAGAAAAATCTTAAACAATCAAATACATACTCAAATATCATTTACCAAAAAGGGACAAATACAAAAACGCTTAACTAGGCGAGCTAATCATATATGTCTTAGGTCACCAAGAACCAACTATGGCAAGCGCAATTTACTTTATGAAGGAGCACAACTATACAACAAGTTACCTAACGATATCAAAGAAATAAAATCCCAGTTACTGTACAAGAAAGTTTTAAAACATCACGTTTCGAAACGCTTTTCTAGATAAATTAACTAAAAACTTTTATTTTTCAAACTATACTTACTTACATTTCGATGGCCTTCGCCATTGCTATCACATTTGTCACGTAATAAGTGCCGCTACTCGTATACTAAAACCGGGCGACATGCACATTGCAATGTTCACCTACCGCAAATGAATAATACTAAAATTAATCTACCTACCTATTACTGTTAACACGATATTTACGATGTTTATGATATAGTTGTCACCGTTTTTTCTGTACGCTACTGTGTTATAGTTTAATTTTGTGAATGTGTTTTTCTCAATGTCAAGTGAATTGTATTCTTTCTGTTGAGAAAAAATGAAGAAAATAAATGTCTTAAACCTTAAACCTTAAGGTGGTTAAGCATTCTTCGGGTTATCAGTCCATTGTGCTCTTTAATAGGTTACCGATAGAATTAAAGACAGTGACAAGTGTCAACATATTTAAAAATAAACTGAGGTCTTTCTTGCTGATGAAGTGTTTTTATTCGGTTGATGAGTTTTACCAGCATAAAAATGTCAATAACTGAAACATATGTATAGTAGTTCTGTTAATAATTATTTGTTAATTATAATTCAATATTAATATTTGATTAATTATTTAAATATTGACATTTTAATAGAATAGAATAGAATAGAATACTCTTTATTGCACACCTCAAGAAGAAAGAAATACAAATACAAATGACACTTAACATTACAATAGAGGCAAACAATAGGCGATCTTATCGCTAAAAAGCGATCTCTTCCAGACAACCTTTGGGTAGCGGATTAATATAAATGAAATGAGATGAGTAGGCGATGCAAAAAGTAATCAAGAAAACTACTGTAAAATTATTAAAATCTACTAAAAACCTATAATAATATATATTGATACATAAACATACATAAAAATATACATAAGACTAAATATATACTCAGATATAAACTCACCGGTTCACGGTTTACTTAAACCTTATATTTAAAATAATATTTTGTGAAACGAACCACAGATTATGTCAGTCACCGTGACAGAGTATTAAAGGAGAGACAAGTAATGTTCTTTGAGGTGTGTTTTGAAAGTAGCAACGGATTGACTACGTTTCAATTCAACAGGGAGAGAGTTCCACAATAGAGTAGCCTGAAAGGTAAAAGAGCTGTTATAGAATTTGGAAGAAGAAGAAGGGACAGCCAGAAGCAAATTTTGAGAGGACCTAATAGAACGAAGGTAACTGAAACGCTCCTTGAGGTAGCAGGGAGTTGCAGGGTGAAAAAGAATATTGTAAAGAAGAGAGAGAATGTGAGAATTACGACGAAAGCGGATAGGAAGCCACTTGAGCTGCGAACGGAAACTGGAAACATGGTCATATTTACGAAGCCCAAATATGAACCTGATGCAAATATTCTGAATACGCTCAAGTTTATTAAGCTGTTCTTCTGTGAGATCAGGGTAGGAGATATCAGCATAATCTAAGATAGGAAGAAGTAAGGTTTGGCAAAGCGCAATTTTGGTGGCGATTGGAAGAAAATTACGGAGTCTTCTAAGAGAGCTCACCGCTGCAAACATCTTCCTGCTGACTTCATTCACCTGAGGCACCCAAGATAAGGTCTGGTCCAAAATAATACCCAGGTCTTTGACTTGTTGTGAAAAAGGAATTAAGACACCATCAAAATAAATTGATGGCAGCTTATCAACATCAACCCTAGCTATAAGTTTAGCACTACCAACTATAATAGCTTGAGTCTTTACTGGGTTTACCCTGAGACCAAAGCTATAGCTCCAGTTCAAAATGTGAGCCAAGTCGTCATTTACAGACTTAATAACAGACGGAAGTTCTCCAACTTCACCCTGCAAATAAATTTGAAGATCGTCGGCATAAAGGTGATAGCGCGAAGAAAGGTTACGTGTAATGGAATTAATGAAAATAGAAAACAACAAGGGTGATAGCACTCCACCCTGCGGAACACCGGCCAAAGTGTTGCACCACGAAGATCGGGAATTATCCACCTTTATTCTCTGCCGACGACCACCTAGATAACTACGAAACCAATCAATAACCGCAGGAGATATGTTAAGAGAACGTAGAGTACCTAATAAAATATCAAAATCAACAGTATTGAACGCATTGCTGAAATCAAGAAGCGTTAACACCGTTAATTTCCGCTTATCCATACCTTCTCGAATATCATCAGTAATTTTGATTAGAGCAGTAGCCGTACTATGACCAGGACGAAACCCAGACTGGAATACATTGTGCAGATCATTACGGTTAAGAAAAGATGCCAGCTGCTTATGTACAAGACGCTCAAGCACTTTAGATAGGAAGGGGAGAATGGAGATAGGTCGATAGTCCGAAAACACGGAAGGGTTGGGCTTCTTGGGTATCGGGATAATATTGGCATCCTTCCAGAGCGTAGGGAAAGTACTAGTGGATATAGAATTATTGAGGATAAAGGTAATAATGGGTACAAGGAGATCAAGGAGAGGGAGGATCATATTACGGCTAATGCAATCCACGCCAACGGCATTTGAGGTAATCGCTAATATGTTCTTCTTAACATCACTGTCGGTAAATTGTGCAAGAGAAAAAGGAGAAAAGTCAGGAGTTGGAAGCGACGAAAGATGATCAAGAGTCTTAACTTTAGTTGAGCCACTGAAAGTGGCAGAAGTGGAAAAATGCTGATTAAGCTGATCGAAATTTATATCACTAGTATAGGGGTTCTGCTGTGACTTTCCAACTCCAAGTGACTTAAGAAATTTCCAGACTTTTGCAGGGTCACCATTCTCCACAGACTGATGGATATGACGTCTCTGAGCATCACGACAAATCCTGTTGCATCGATTACGCAAGGCTAGATAGCGTGCTTTATTACTTTCTGTGCAATTAGTTTTATACTTTGACTTGGCTGCATTCTTCTTTTCAATCACCTCCTTAATTTCTTGGGTGAGCCAAGGAGCAGGAAGATGTCTTACCCGTACAGAACGGACTGGGGCGTGAATATCGTAGAGCTGCACAAGGAGGGAATTAAAAAGAGACACCTGTTCGTCCACACTAACAGCTCTACAGATGACACCCCAATCAATGTCAGCAGCATCCTCACGAAGTTTATCAACGTCCATTCGAGCAAAATTGCGCTGAAGGAGAGTTTTAACGTTGGGCTTAGGGAGTCTAATTTCATAAGACAAATACAACAGGTCGTGATAAGAAAAGGCATCTGCAGAGTGCTGACCGTGCTTAGCAACATGAGGAATAGATGAAGTGAGGGTAAGATCTAATAAAGATGGAGTACAATTGGGGAAGTTATGCGTTGCGCCAGAAGGGAGAATTCCTAGGTTGCAAGCCTCTGCCAGGGATAATAAAGATTTAGAACGGTGGTCATCCTTAAGTAAGCATGTATTGAAATCACCCATTATAATGTGATGGTTAAATGATGGCATGAGATTCTCCAGAGTTTTCTCGAAAGAAGTGAAGTAATCAACAGTAAGTGAAGGAGAATAGAAAACTCCGAGTAGAAGTTTCGTATGAGAAAGAGAGATGTCCAGAAATAAATATTCTGGAACGTCAGAAACAGGAGAATTAGGTGATATACAGGCAATAGAATATGGAATATACGAGCGAAGATAGATGGCAACTCCACCGCCACCTCTTTCAGAGCGGTCATGACGAATTAGGTGGAAACCAGGCAATGAATACAACAAAGAAGGTAGACACGGCTTAAGCCAAGATTCCGAGATTAGGATCGCATGGATATTACTTAAGTCAAAAGTTGAATTTAAATCCGTAAAATGAGCCGGGATACTCTGCGCATTAATATGAACTATGTTGAAATTTTTGGTGACATTAGAGAAAGTTATATCAAGAAAATCGTGGAGTGTAAGGGGTAGACTTTTGAAACTATCGTCAGACCCACTTTCCTGATCAGAAGTAGATAGAAAAACATCGTCACTTTCGCAACTGTGGTTGAGTGATATCATAAATATAAATAAATATATATAAATCTAATCTATAATACTAAAAATATCAATAATACTAAAAATATTTAACTACTATAAAATAATTAGCGCGATAGACACAACACGCTACCCGCCAGCATTTATAAAATTACAAAATTAAAACATTGAAAGTTAAATCACAGTAATAAAAATGTATGAAACAAAACGCAAAATTTAAGCGCCGGCAACACTGAAACATAGAGGCACTGGCAGTGACAGTGACAGGCAGCAATCTGTCAATTGTCAAAAGCAAATGCGATATCTTATTATTAAAAAGTAAATGATAAGCTAATGACAGTAGTACGCAAACAAAAGGGTAGAAGGATAAACAGTGTTACACGGCAAAATACAGATGGAACTATAATACAGACAAAAGGAAAGAACATAGAATCTCCAACACACAAGCTTACATTATGAAACAGATTTGGGGACTGCTCCACGCTTAGCTCTCCTAGACGGTTGCTGATCAGCCTGAGAGGCTGCCTTAGGGGCCTCAGACGAGGACAAAGCAGCCGGCGGGGCCTCGTCAGTCGGCTGTAGCACCGGCACATCCGGAAGGGCTTTCACCTCGGCGGCGCTGACTACACGGCGGCGCTGGCCATCGCTACCGAGGACGTGTATAACACCGTTCAAAGTCCAGCAATTTCGGACTCCGAAGCGTTCACGTGCCTCCAGAAACGCATCGTGACGAGGTTTGGTTAGAAACTCGCCGAGCGTCACGCCCGAACCCTTCAACGCCACCTTTTTAAACCACACATCGTCGCGAACAGATATATCCCGAAACTTAACGAGTATGGCCCTGGGATTCTTGCCACGTTGACCACTGCGGCGGCCTACACGATGGCTACGCCCAATATCTGCAGTTGTGAGTGAACTTCGAGCCGCTTTCAATTTGGCAACCACAATATTGGCTGTGTCTTCCCCCTCGGATTCAGCAACTCCATGCACCAGCAGCATCTTCCGACGGGAACGCATCTCCATATCGTCCACCTGGCGGGTAATGAGCTGGACTTGCCTTTGCAGGGTCTCGAGAGCCTTCGCAATGAACGATTTGAAGATGCTGAAGTCCATAGCTACCGATGCCACTGAAGGATTGCTGGGTCCTGCTTTCTCGAGGTCCTTCTCCAGCTCAGACATTCGTGAGTTGAATAACTCAGCCAGCTCCGCAAGTGAAGATTTAAAAGAGTCAACTTGTGACATGTTGAAAAAGTGTAGTGAGTGATGTACAATTTAACTTTCAGGAATAATGTCAAGAAAACGCTGGTAGGTGAAATAGGCTAGTTAACCATAAACTTAAACTGAATTTTGTGTCCAAAAAATGCTAAATATGATTTTAAAATATTAAATTTTGGGAACAAGATGTGTTTACTTTTTATTCACCTACCCCAATCCAATTAATTAATTATTGCATATTTCATTGTATTATCTAATTTTAGTGAGTTATTATTTATTATGGTTGTTTAATTTATTGTTATTGTGTTTTTTTTTTTATTTTTATTAATGTGATTTCAAACGCAATGTAAATTGTTAATTGAATAAATACTTATGACTTATGACCTAACCTAACCTACAGTTTTCGGTTTTTGAGCCATGTTCCATTTTGTCGCAGTCTCCTTATAAAATATAGGATTCTGGAGTTTATGAGTACAAACCAGTCTGCTTAAAAAAATTATGACAGTGAAAAATAGGATCAAAAACAGTTATGATGAATAAATGTATGAAAATAAAAAGTAGTTTTAGAGATATTTATGATAATTGACATTATGATTTTAAATGGTTCGGAGTTATGATCGGTATTATTAGTGACTAAGTATAAATAGTGACTATTATGATGAAAAATTGTATAAACAACATTTTCAGAGTTCCAATAATCGGGGTTGAAAAATTATGTGAACTTTGGCGCACCCTACAGAATGTTATTAGTCTTCAATTTTTGGTTGGCGTTAATTATAAGCACAATATGATAACGACCGTAGTAAAACGCGCGATTTATTTATAAGTGAAGAGTCTGTGCTGTCTGCTTGAAAAGCTAGGAACCTAACAAGAATATAGTTGTAGTTAGCCCGCTCGGCAGTTTGTATACAATTTTAATAAGCGCGCCGCCTTGTGGCGGTTTTATGATTTTAGGACTCTTTATATGCGTATTAGGCAGTAAAATACATAGTCTGTGCTCGCTGTACACGGGGGGTTTTACGAGTTTGTATGAATTTAGGAGATATGACTAAGCCCTGACTAAGCTACGTACTAAGTAAGCTACATGAATTACTTTAATCTTTGTCATTTGTAGACCTAAATTCCACGTTTCTAATTGTCTGAGTGAGCGAAGCGTCTGCGTTTCAGCTTGGCCTAAAAAAATCGATATCCGGATTTCCAAACGATTTCCGGCCGTTCTCGCCTAAGATATTCGAGTTTAGGTCCGAAAGTGTTTTTTTTATAGAAATATTTTTTGTTTTTGTTTTTGATATCGGACTACCGTAGAGTACACAAATGGACCTAGTCTCAAATAAAGCTCTAGTAGGCTTGTGTTATGGGAACTAAATGACGATTATATATTCTTACCTATTTCTCAATCGCTTCCAGGTTAACTGGAAGAGATCCCTAATAGGGATAAGCTCACCTTTGTAAATGTTTTATTTGTTATAAATATATAACCAGTTGTTGTGTACAATAAAGTGTTTACATAAGTACATACATACATGACGATATACACTACTATTGATGAATACATACAAACATCCATTACCCAGTAACAAATATTCGAGTTCATCTCACAAACATCTGCACTTGCCGGGATTCAAACCCAAGACTCTCAGTAGGTAGCTGCACTATTGTAACAACTGCGTTATTGAATCGTTATTTGAATTCATTAAAAATATATGAGAAGATAAAGGTTCTAGCAAAGCTATAATAGTTATAAGTTCCAGGCAACACCATTCGCTGGATTATCAACCTAATATAATTTCCCCTACTACTCGGATCTCAAGTAAATTTGTTACATCCGCCTCCGCCCTTGTATCCCGTATCGCGCGGGATGGGAAACAAATTCCGGACAAATTTCCCGACAAATGCCAAGCCAATGTTCCTGAGACGTTGACAAATATGACACGTCGGGCTCATTTATCCACACAGTATCCTACGTTCCTTTTAAATCGAACTACTTTCATATTGACTGTTGATTGATGAAGCTAGGTTATTGTCCCAAGCGAGCGTGCAACGGCACAGAGTAAAAAATTCCATAATCTTTCCGATCTCTAGCCAGTGGCGTATAAAAGTCTTTACAAGTATATTTGTTAGTCTGTGGCGTTTTGGTTGGTGTTGTATTGGAATGTGGACTGGTTTTACGAATAAAAAGCAAAGCGTAGCGCCATGTCCTCAAATATTTATAAAACACTCGAGCAGTCGATGCGCGTGTGAAAACATTCATCTAAAATTTACTGCGGTATCTAAAGCGAAAAGTATTGGATTGAGTTTCTAGAATTTAAAATTTATTGCACGAATCGCGGAAACAGAATGCTGATAGATTTCAATATATGCGTGGGCGAAATAAAATATCTCTTGTTAAATATAAAGAAACACCAGGAAAGGCAGCAGGACGATCGGCAGAACGTCCGTCATCGGTATCACTCATTATGGAGTCAAGATGGCGGAAACACGGAAATAAAATCACTTTTATCACAAATAACAATCACTGGTTTTATTTAAACACACTCGCAATCAAAATAAAGAAAGATTAACAAGATAAACACTGATTGAAAGCCAATAGGTTAGTATGCATGCACACTCGTGCCCAGCTGTCTGTCAAGTGACCAGCTGTCACCGGTTGGCGCCTGCCTACTACCCTATTCGGGGTGACCCGCTCTTATTTCAATATACCTTCAACATTTTTATTAATGTCAAGCGTTATCTAAAGTTACCCTCAATTATTTCATTGATGTAAACAACACTAGTTACTTTTACGATTTACAATCTTAAAATCAAATTAACCGTATAAATTACACAGAAAATCGGATAATCAAATCAAACTACAACAGACATTTTTGTACTTCCGCCTCCATTGATTATCATGTTAAGAGTAGTACTCTTTCTGATATTTCATCTATGCCCGTTGCTGTCTCTGATATCTTCTCTTTCTATCCCACTTCTGACGCTAATGTTAAAAAAATTATCAATAAAATTAAATCGAAAGCTGTTGGTTGTGATGATATTGGGCGTTATATGGTAGTATCAGTCCTGGACTGTGTGCTTCCCATAATAACCGATATCATCAACTCCTCGCTGCTTAATGGTGACTTTCCTTCTCTCTGGCGTCGCGCGTTCGTTATTCCTTTACCTAAAATTAGCAACCCCACATCACTTAGTAACTTTAGGCCAATTTCAATTCTCCCTTTTTTATCAAAAATTGCTGAAGCGGTGGCTCACAAGCAACTTTCTAGCTTTATACACTCTTTCAAACTGTTGAGCCCCTTTCAGTCTGGTTTTCGTCCCAGCCATAGTACTTGTACTGTACTTCTCAAAGTGACTGAAGATGTTAGGCGGGGCATGGAGGATCAATTGGTCACAGTACTTGTTCTCATTGACTTTTCTAACGCTTTCAATACTGTTGACCATGAGATCCTTCTTGCCTTGCTCAGCCATCTTAATGTGTCTTCTTCTGCTCTTGGCTGGTTTGCTTCATATCTTTGTGGGCGCCAGCAGGCAGTCCGTGTAGATCGGGCTTTGTCTGATTGGTGCGACCTTGCCACTGGTGTACCTCAAGGAGGAATTCTCTCTCCTTTATTATTTTCTCTTTTTGTAAACTTTATCACCCCTGGTCTTCGCTGTTCTTACCATCTTTATGCTGACGATTTACAAATTTACGACCAATGTAAAGTGTCTGATATTACTGACACAATTAACAAATTAAACCTGGATCTCTTACACATCCAACAATGGTCTGAGAAATTTGGTCTGTTTGTAAACCCCTCAAAGTGTCAGGCTATTATCATTGGCAGCTCTCGTCAGCTTGCTAAACTTGACCAGGATTCTGTAACTCCTGTAAATTTCAACGGAACGCCTATTCCTTTTAGTTCTAGTGTTAAGGACTTAGGTGTTTACTTAGATAGCACACTGAGCTGGAGGGTGCAGGTAGGTGAAATTAGCCGGAAAGTCATTGGCTCGCTTCATGCTCTCAACAAACTGAAAAAATTCTTGCCTATCAAAACTAAGGTATTGCTTGTAAATGCACTATTACTACCCATAATTGATTATGGTGATGTTTGTTATCCGGACTTAAATGAGGATCTTCTTGATAAGTTGGATCGACTTCTTAATAATTGTATTCGCTTTATTTTCTGTCTCCGTAAATATGATCACGTTTCTTCTTACCGCTCTCAGCTTGGCTGGTTGCCCATCCGTCAACGACGCAATATTCGTATGCTCTGCACTCTCTTTTCAATACTCAATGATCCACAAGCTCCTGAATACCTGAAAACCTTTTTCTGCTATGTTGAAACCACTCGTAACCGTAATTTTCGCTCTTCCGGCAATCTTGCCCTTTCTATTCCTCTTCACCGTGCTGGTTTCATGTCTAATTCTTTCTACTTGCAAGTGGCTTGCCTCTGGAACGGTCTTCCTCTCACAATCAAACAGGCTCCGAGTAAGTTGGCATTTAAAAGGGCCGTGCGAAGTTTCTTTGCTGGCAGAACTGAAGTCTCATAGTATATCTGCTTGGTTTGTTTCATCGTCGTATATATTTATGTATGTATATATTTATATATATGTATATTATATATATGTATGTACCTAATATTAGTATTTTAATTATATGTAATTATGTTGTTTGATGCACCGCCTACAATTTCTCTGCTTTGCCCTAAGGTTGACTGGTAGAGAATGCCTCATGGCATTAAGTCCGCCTTTTGTACGTTAAGTTTTTTCTTTTGTGCAATAAAGTTTAAATAAATAAATAAACTATTAATAACGGGCATCATATTTGCCAGCGCGCCGTCATAATATTTATATATTATGATGATCGGTATTTAAAAAGCAATTTACGGCTGCTTTTATAATAACATAGAATATATATCATTTTTATTAACTATGATTTTTTTCAAGATTTATCTTTGTAAGTACCACTAACCCCGATTGATATTGATGAATGAGGACAATCGCTTACTCATGGCAGTCATTGCAAACGCTTGGTTTAGTACCAGGTTTTACTTTTCGTTACAGCTATGTTCAATGCTTTCATAGTTAGTACTGAAACCTCGGTGCACAGGTCCGACTCGCACTTATCCCGGTTTATTTATTTATTTTCGAAACGTCGAATACAAACCCTGTATGAATAAATAAGGTATCCGTTGCGTTGCCGCGTGTTCGTGATGAATCCTTCTTATTCCCATTCTTATTATCCGGGATCATGCATAGGCAACGCTTACGTGGGTAATACGGCCTGACGCACCTGCTGCCAATGATCGTTGACTTTGTATGATGTTGTATTTATTTTACAAGCTGTTTTGTTACCCAGCCAAAGCCAAAAGGAAGGACTGTAATTTGGAAGTATATTATATTTGTATTTAAGTGTGTTTCATGATAGCACGTCAACTTCTAAGCTGGCTTTGATGATTGAGGTATTATTGATTCGTTATTATGATTTGGGTCACAAAAAGCTACATTTTTTACCGATTTCCAAAAAAGGACGGCGAGATAGAACTATAGGTTGTAAAACAAAAAGAAAATATGAATTTCCTCTGCCTCTTACTCCCATTTTTATTATCCGGGATCATGCATAGACAACGCTTATGTGGGTAATACGGCCTGACGCACCTGCTTCAAAAATAAACGTTAACTTTGTGTAGAGATGTTGTATTTAATTAACTAGCTGTTTTGTTACCCAGCTATTACGGTAAAGCCAAAACGAAGGACTGTAGTTTAGATGTCTACATATATTTATATTTAACATCAACTACTAAGCCGTGTGTGTTATCGATTCGTTATTATAGTTTGGGTGGCAAAAGCGACATTTTTAACCAATTTCAAAAAAGGAGGGCGAGATAGAACAATAATTAGTAAAACAGAAAAAAAAATATAAATTTCCTTCTCATCTGTATAAAATTGTGCACTTATGTGCTGAAGTTAAAGCAAATGCATTGCCAAATATTATACAAAGCGAAATTTTGAAATTCGTTGCTATGTTGCTTTGTGAGCAAATCAGCAAAAGCACACTCCTATAAGGAATATGGGTAGATATTTTCGTTATATTCCGTAGATATTTTTATTGTATCAAGCCCGTCACATTTTAGAACACAGCGTTCACATTTCAACAGAGTTAAATTGTATTCCACTATATTTTAAATAGGTATGACTATTCTACTAAAATCCCACGATTATTGTCAACGTATGTTCATTCACTTGAACGCAAGGTCTCTCCACATATGTGCGCTCTGAACTTAACAGCAACCATAGAACTGCATTTCCAATCCCAACTTCCTCAACCTCGTATTTAGCGTGAGCGTTGCAAAGCAAAATCTACTGTAGCGATAGTCGAATAAGGCCCATTACCTCGTTTGGAATTTGGAGGATAGGAGTGTGTAGAAGTAAAGGTAGAATCTCGCAAATATCAGCATTTATTGAGTCGAGTAGTCGCAGCTGCGAGTATAGACGTGCTTCAATAGTCATAGGATCTTTGAGAACGCTGTTCTAGGGTTCGCGGAAAGATGGCGGAATACGATTTAATTCGAGGAAGGTTTTAGTACCAGGCTGGATAGATTAGGTTAGGTTCTGTGAAACGATATAGGCAGATGTTGCCGGGCTTTTTTAAATTGGCCTACGTGTGAAGTGTGTTTTGCTTATCTTATGATTTGAGAGGTGACCTAGACACCTAGACAAACCATCGGCAGGAGAAATCTAAACGCACTATTGGTTTCATGTAGGTAAGTAGAGCGCAACAGGGTGTTTTTCAGGCCACACCATGTTGTTGATTATTAGTGGTAAGTACTAAGTTAATTTATTTTACTGGCAACGACAATTTTTTGTTAACTGTCGTTGAAAGTCAGTGGATGTCATTGTAATGGATGCACTGTAGATTTATTTATTTATTGAAAAACAGGTTACATAACATTACAGTTTTCACCAATGCGTCATGAACCGAACAATGTTTATTTTGACGGCGAAACAGCGTGGCCCCGTTGTTCCGTCATCTCGGGTAGATGATGTAAACAAGCAGAAACATGACTAAATAACCCGAAAATTTCAAGTAATTTTTGAGTAATCTATCCATAATGATGAAAGTCAAGTATTTTCAAAAGGATTCAGGATTAACTTCGCAAAAAGAACGAATGATTTAGCAGCATTTCGGTTAACAATGTTTTGAATTTGGTAAATGACAAATTGCTTCTGACTTTTAATAATGCAAATATAATGACGTATGCTCATTATCGCCACCTATGTCGCCACATGAAAGCTGTTTTTAGCGTCACTATGGTTATAAATGCTACGTATGACATTAATAACAGATATATATTGCTGCATTTTTGTAGTTTTTCAAATTGACTTTCACGGCAATTACCAAATTTCCAATAACTGAAAGTGAAACATAGAACTCTTCAATATTGAGCTAAAGGTATCAGTCTCAATAATAATGTCGCGTTCACTTGAGCCCATTATCTCATTCATTCATTCATTATCTACGACTGAATGGCTGAATTTATCAATGGTCCCCGGAGTTCGGGGGTAAATATTACTCGTCCGCCGCCAAGGGTAAGTCTGTCAATGTAAAACGGACATTACACAAGTCCCTTAGGGTTAAAACACAATTACAAAACACGACATCGCATCGTCGTACAACCCGACATCGTGCCACGATGCGACGTCGTGAATTTTAATTTTGCATCTTGTCCCATGCTGATAAAGTTCATTTTGGATTTATGTATTTCCACGACACGACGTCGCATCGTGGCACGATGTCGCGTCGTATGACGATGCGATTTCGTGTCTTGTAATTGTGTTTTGGCCCTATAGAATAAAATATGCTTTAAGTTTGACCAAATCCCTGCTCACCCTGGGAACCAAACTCCATTGTGGAGTCGCCATCTGTTGCATAATTCGCGAAACTTGTCAGACTCTCAGTTTCCTCGTTTTCATAATGCACTCGAACAGCGCGGGCACTTCATTAGCGCAGCTCGAGATGAGATCTTTGATATTTATACTTCTATACTATTATAAAATTGCATAAATGAATTGCTTTTATATTATGGGTTAAACTCACGTAAAAATAAGGAACGGTCCAACATGTTCAACACACCGAGCTCCATATGAATTCAAAACTCGCAAGTGACTCTCACTTTGGAAAATCCTACGTAATCTCGCATAAAACTGTGCCGTGATTAATGAAATGAAATGAAATGAAATGAAAATGAATGAAATGAAATGAAATGAAATGAAATGAAATGAAATGAAATGAAATGAAATGAAATGAAAATCTTTATTTGCTTTAAGTGTAGTTACATTTGGCTGACATAGTAAATGGCTTGTTTTTAGATCATACACTTAGCTTATCACAGCATGCAAAAATTTCAAATATTATTATTATTAATTATTATTTTTTATTGTGTTACTCATTTTCCATTATTTTACAATGACTTACACTCTAGAAATTCATTTAATGTATAGAAACATTTTTCTTTCAACCACTGACATAACACTCGTCTGAATTTCGCTAAACTTGGCAGTTGTCTAATTGCTAGTGGGATGTGGTTATATATTTTTATAGTCATTGCGTGACAATTGTTTCTCTGCAGCGCGGTTTTATATCGCGGAGCCATTAATTTTGCAGGATCTCTTGGTCGAAGTTTCGGATTAGCTACTGATGTCGTATATAAATTGGGATTTGCCCATACAAAAATGCCTATTTCCAAGATATACAACCCTGTAAGAGTTAATAGGTTGAGCTTCCTGAATAACGGTCTACATGACTCTAGAGGTCCTACTCCACTGAGGGCTCTTACACACTTTTTTTGGCTGGTAAATGCATTTTTCGCAATTGTTGAATTACCCCAAATAATAAGCCCGTACCTTAACAGAGATGCAACGTAGCCGTGGTATGCGGTCAGGGCAGCTTTTTCACCAGCAATACGTTTTAATCTTCTAAGGGCATATGTAAATCTTTCCAATTTGGTACAAATATTGTCCACATGATGTTTCCACTTACAGTGACGATCTACAATAATACCCAGAAATTTGGTTACATCTACTTCTTCGATTTCTTCTCCCTTACATTTAATGCTTAATTTCGGTGTGTGTGTCTTTGTATTGCAGAATTGTATGTATTTTGTTTTTTGGGTATTCACTAATAAATCATTATTTTCCAGCCAATTACATATAGAGTCAATAGTCATATTAATATTATTCCAATATGAAATGTTATCATTGTTATCATTAGGAATTATGATTGAAATGTCATCTGCAAATAAAACTGTTTTATAAATACAAGCTCTCGGAAGATCATTTATATATATAATAAATAGCAAGGGGCCTAATACACTGCCCTGAGGTACTCCAGAATTATGAATTTTATGTGATGATCTATATTTTTGTACTTCATTCTGTCTATTTATTTTATTTATTTCTACACACTGGTTTCGTCCAGAAAGGTAGCTTTTTAGCCAATTTAACGCAGTTCCTCTAATGCCATATTTTTCACATTTAGCTATTAACGTATTATGATTTACATAATCGAATGCTTTGCTCATGTCAAAAAATAATCCAGTTAAATACTTATTTTTATCAATTTGTTCCATTAAATATTCTATTAATGCATAGCAGGCTAACGTAGTCGATTTTCCTTTTTTGGAAACCGTTTTGTTCTTCAGTTATAATTTTATTTTTATTACAAAAACTTGTGACTCTTTGATGCATGGCTTTTTCGTATATTTTAGAAAAAATTGAAATGAGCGTTATTGGGCGGTAATTATTCATATCTTGCCGATCTTCTTTTTTGTATAAGGGTTTTACTATAGATTGTTTTAACCGAGAGGGAAATTTACCTTGACTGAAAGACTCATTTAACAAATGTGCTAGTATAGGAGCTATAAGATTGGCACTCGCTTTTATAATTCGTGTTGCTATACCGTCGAAACCTACAGCTTTGGTATTATTCAGCGATTTTATATGTTTCATTACTTCGTCTGGTGTGCAAGGAGTAATGAAAATGCTCGAACTTATAGGTATAATGTTTCCAATATTCGCTTGCCTATTAGTTGTATACTGTGCAATATTTAAAAAATGGTCGTTAAATGCATTTGCTATCTCTTTCGGATCGTGAATTATTTGGCTTCGTATTTTTACTGACTCAATACCTTCAAACACTCCTATATCATTTCCTGAATCTTTTATAATATCCCAAGTAGCTTTACTCTTATTTTTTGAGTTCAGTACAGTTTTGTAATTTACATTTTGTTGTGATTGTGAAATACATATTTTGAGTAATTTACTGTATCTCTTATAAGCTATTCTGTATTCAATTGTTTTATGTTTGTAGAATAAGAACCTGAGCTTCCTCTTTCTAATGCATGACGTTTTTATGCCTTTTGTGATCCAAGGCCGTGTTTTAGTATTTGAAATTAGCTTTAGCCTTCGTTCGGGAAAACAAAGGTCATAAAAAAGACAAAACATATCGTGAAAACTGTTAAAGGCTAGATCACTATCAGATTCATTTATTGCTTCAGACCATGTTAAAGCAGCAATAGATTTGAGAAATGCATTAATATTTTCATCGCTGTATACCCTGTTTTTAATGTAACAAAATTTATTGTGCTGTGTTAGTGGCTCGGTTGTTTCAAATTCAAGCACTTGGCATGTTTCATGATCAGATAGGTACAATTTGTAAAAGTTCAATTTGTTAAGTGACAGTGTTCTTCAAATAAACGCAAGCTCAAAATTTGAGGATATTACCGGCTGACTAGCTACGTCTCCTGGCTCCTCCATGTGTATAATTAGTATAATTATGTATATGTTTGTATCAATAATAGATACATTTGTCAATATACGGAGCTATTAATCAAAGCAACAGTGCGACGCGACGTCACCGTAGTTTCGGGAAAATATGACGGCCCGAATAAACGTGCCACCATCATTCAATCATTTGTCACTCGGGCACTAATTATTTGTAGATTCAATGTCGCATGTTCGAGTCTCAATTTGAGCTTTATATAACTAACATCAACTAGTGATCTCGCATCTATATTTTCTACTTAAAAGTGATATGCGCTATTCGAGATTACGTTTTAATAATTATAAAAACGGTTTATAAACAAGCAAAAATTGCTCTTGTGGCCTACTTGCAGAATAAAGTTCATTATTTCATTATATAAATAAACAAACTTTTATAATTTTTATGAAACATGTAATGTCTAATTTTTTTTTTAATGAGGTTACACCCACAATTTTTATTTAAACCATGAATACAAAGATCAAAGCTTAAAGAAAAATTAAAAAAGGAGCTACCTGGTGGAAGGGACCGAAGGGAACTTTTGTTCTTACATCATAGCTTTCAAAATATTAAACGCTCGTTTTAAACATTACGTCACACTCCTTGCAAGTTGTCCTCTGTAAATATGTATGTATGTCTGTCCGCGGCGCCGCAGCCATTAGTCACGCGCGACAGGTGACATAGTTCCGGTAAAAGGGTCGCAGTTGCTTCATTTGTCGTGGCAGTTTACATTCGTCTCAGCAACATTAGCCGAGAGTGCTGAGACCAAGTTAGATCCTTCATAGGTAATCTTGAAATTAGGCCGGGATGAGATACATACAAATACAAATACTCTTTATTGCACACCTCAAACATCAAGGAATAGACAGCACAACATGAGATACATTAAAATAACAGTCAGAGGTAAAAAACAGGCGGTCTTATCGTTAAATAGCGATCTCTTCCAGACAACCTAGCAGTAGGTAGCGGAGTAGTGACATATATATTACATAAAATGCAAAAAATGGTTCTGTGATCTACAGATAGCCCATTTATCGTATTTTGTGGAACACATCCTCAATGTACAAATATTTTATATTAACTTAAAATTTACTAACCCCCGACGAAAAAAGAGGGGTATTGTAAATTTAACATTTGTGTACCTGTGTATGTTTGTGGCATCGTACCCATTCGCAAGCGGTTTTTTGTAGTCGAAAACCTTGTCTATAGATGGTTCTTAGTTGGTTCTTGTATGCCAAATATACCTGCAATCGTTTCTAAGATTTTCAGGTTTGATTGGAACAAGTGTCAGGATCTCAGCCAATATTGAAGCTAAGTCAAAAATTTGGTGTTATGTTCAGGTTTAGTAGGGCTTCCGGTTCGTGACTTAAGATGGCCGCATGCGTTTAAGTTTCGTTGTTCATTATTTATTCATTTTCGTTGTTCAATGTGTAGTATTGATAGCGTATTGTGCAGTGATCTAACGTAGGAGTGAATAGCTAATGAAGAATTCAACTTGAAGCGTTCATAGCCCTTCCTGGGTCAAGGCCCGATAGTCCGCGTGGTT
This sequence comes from Apotomis capreana, assembly GCA_947623375.1. Taxonomy (NCBI): domain Eukaryota; kingdom Metazoa; phylum Arthropoda; class Insecta; order Lepidoptera; family Tortricidae; genus Apotomis; species Apotomis capreana. The sequence continues at coordinate 15,105,819 of OX392522.1, read as the reverse complement.
TTTTGTAAATCGCTATCACTTTACAAAAAGCAAAACCTCACCGAACAACGGCATGCTCTACGAGCAAACTCGAAATTGGCGAAATCATCATTAACTATGATGGAAGCCATATTTTAAAATGGCTTGGGTTTAAACGCCTACCAAATATATTGATAAATGATGAGGCATTTAGCAGTTTCTATGATACTTTCTGTTTATTTTATAAATTATGCTTTCCTGTAACTAAGGTCAAAATCTCGAACCGCTCAAAAAAGACAAAATGGATTACTAGAGGGTTGAAAAAATCTAGTAAAACCAAACGATATTTGTACTTCAAATATAGAGGTTCAAAGAAAAAAGCTAATAAAATTAAATTTAAACAATATAACTCGGTGTTTAAGTCATGCCTACTTAAAGCGCAGCAAATAATTAACAATAAATACATAAAAAATTCTAAAAACAAATCCAGAGCGACTTGGAATACAATCTCAAAAACCTTATCTAATGATTCATGTAAAAATGAAATAGAACATTTAAATTTTGAAAATAAATCTTATTTTGCCCCAAATGACATCTGCAACCACTTAAATAATTATCTTATAGCTTTGACCAATAATAAACACTCAAATCCATCTGAAATTAAACTACAAGGCTCGCTATTCGACTCTCGTTCAATCTTCCTGCGACCTTCTGACGATCGTGAAATTTATAAAATAATTATGTCGTTAAACAATACGAAGTCATCTGGGATTGACGAGATCACGACAAAAGTTTTAAAACTATGCGCTATGTCTATTTGCCGTCCTCTTTCGCATATAATTAATCTATCTTTCACTGAAGGGGTATTTCCCACGGACCTAAAATTGTCTATAGTTAAACCTCTTCACAAAAAGGGGGATAAGTCGGATCCAAATAATTATAGACCAATAACGATAATTCCAGTGTTATCCAAAGTGTTTGAAAAAGCATTATTACACAGGCTTAATGATTTCCTTAATAAATTTGACATATTATCACCTAAACAATTTGGTTTTCGTAAGGGAAAATCTACAACGTTGGCTTGTTTCAACTTTATAGAAATAATTTCAGAGAGCCTAAATCATAAAATCCCCATCATGGCAATTTTTCTCGACATGAGCAAAGCCTTTGACTTTGTTGACCACGCTATTCTAATGAAAAAACTAGAGTATTATGGCATAAGAGGTAAAGCCTATGACTGGGTGGAAAGTTACTTGAGAGATAGAAAGCAGTGTATTGAAATTACCAAACTTGTCCGAAATAGTAATAACTGTCTGACCAGAGAAATATTTAGATCAAATTTTCTGATCAATGGAACTGGTGTTCCTCAAGGCAGCATTCTTGGACCGTTGCTATTTATACTCGCTATTAATGACTTCCCACATTTTATTAAACAAGATTGCATTATCTTCGCCGATGATACTACCCTGATAGTAAAAGGCGACCATAAAGATCAGAATAAGCTTGAGATAAATGCTAATAAAACGTTATCGGACGCCATTGCCTGGTTGAAAAGCAACAATCTTAAAATTAATATTGAAAAGACAAAGGCTATGCAATTCGGTCACTATAATGCTAATTTCCAGCCCTTAGAAATAGGTTATGACAATTCAAAAGTAGATTCAGTTGACATCGTTACATTTTTAGGCTTAGATATTGACAACAATTTAAATTGGAAACACCATGTGGACCACGTATGTAAAAAACTGGATCGGTTCGTGTTTGCCCTGAAGCGACTGAGACAGACGGTATCAGTCGAAGCAGCGCTCACGGCATATCATGGCTACGTGGCATCGGTACTAAGTTACGGGTTGCTAGTGTGGGGCAACTCCGTAGATATTGAGAGAGCCTTCAGACTCCAAAAAAGGTGTGTTCGTGCTTTGGATAATGCTTGGTTCCTGGAGAGAGTAAACCTTTATTTAAAAATTCAATATACTCCCACTTCCGTGTCTATACATAAAAGCCGCTTGTCTACTAGTTAAGGATAATCCACAGTATTTTAGTCATCGTTCAGAGACCAGTAAAAGACATCAAAGAGCTCAGTACCGAAACCTAATATATCAGCCCCCTTGTCACACGTCCATGTACAAGAAGAATTGCTATAATATGTGTATTCTTCTATATAATCACTTGCCAGATGACATTAAAATAGAAAATAAAATTGTGTTTCGACGTAAATTGTCTAAATGGCTTCAAGATAATTGTTTTTATAGCATTAAGGAATATTTGAAATAATTGAACTGTATATGTATTATTTATATTCTAGATTTGGAAGATCCTGATGTTTTTGTTTTATATTACATTTTAATAATGTTAAACAATTTGCACACCTGCATGCAGGTTGAATTCGCATGTACATTTATTGTAGCCTTAAGATCTTGTAACCGTATTCTTGCAAATAAATATAATTTGAATTTGAATTTGAATTTAAATTACTACCAATAAATTCTTAATGCTCACCAAAACGGATGAATGCTCACCAAATAGTGTACCCCAAACTATTCTATAAATAAAGCAAATAATTCTTTTTCTTACATGCTATAAAAATATATGCACACCTAAAAAGTTAATTTCAGACCAAATAATCTAAATTACTGTTAAATGGATGTCACCAATATTTTATATTATTACTTCCATTTTAGTCATTTTTGCTGAGGCAAAAAACTAAATGCTCACCAAGATGGCTTTTTTCACCAAAATTTCAAATTGGTGCTAGGCGGCTAAAACTCGGTATCGGGGGCTCTCGGGGCTCAAAAATACGAATCTGAAATCTTGTCCGAAAATTCGGTCAAATTCGGAAAATATCGAAAAAAAACGATTCAAAATTTCAAATTGGTGCTAGGCGGCTAAAACTCGGTATCGGGGGGCTCTCGGGGCTCAAAAATATGAATCTGAAATCTTGTCCGAAAATTCGGTCAAATTCGGAAAATATCGAAAAAAAAACGATTCAAAATTTCAAATTGGTGCTAGGCGGCTAAAACTCGGTATCGGGGGGCTCTCGGGGCTCAAAAATATGAATCTGAAATCTTGTCCGAAAATTCGGTCTAATTCGGAAAATATCGAAAAAAAAAACGATTCAAAATTTCAAATTGGTGCTAGGCGGCTAAAACTCGGTATCGGGGGGCTCTCGGGGCTCAAAAATATGAATCTGAAATCTTGTCCGAAAATTCGGTCAAATTCGGAAAATATCGAAAAAAAAAAACGATTTGTATGGAGAAAATTTCAAATTGATATAGCATAGCTAATAATGACTACCGCACATTATGCAGCGTTTTTTAGGGATAAAAAAAAAACTAACCTAACCTAACCCGGCCGAGTCGGATCTGCTCTGAAAGGTGATCAGGATTAGATGGTTACCTAGCTGAAACACTAATTTATGAAGGGTACAATTTAAAAGCTCACCAAAATGGCTTTTATACCCCCAAAACTAAATACCAAATAAATTGAATTGCCTCCATTTAATATAAATTCACTCTATACAGTGCTCCCCAAATTAAATCATTTTGTATACCAAAATCGATATACATTACACCAGGATAATTTTATGTTGAGTCAGAATATCTTTTTAACCGACTTCAAAAAAAGGAGGAGGTTCTCTATTCGAACTAATTTTTTTTTTTTTTTGTGTGTATGTTACTCGATATCTCCGAGAACCGTGAACTTATTTTCAATTTTTTTTTTTAATCGAAAGGGTATAACTCCTAGTTGGTCCCGTTGGCACTAAGTCGGGATCTGATGATGGAATCTTGGAGAAATCGAGGGAACTCTTCAAATGTTATAGGCACATGTACGGCGCTTTCGGTAATTTATTGATAAAGTCAAGAATTTACATTCAGTAAATAGGATTTGGCCACTAAAACTTTTATATGAATCACTAAAAAGCAAAAAAAAAAAAAATTTTAACAAAAAAAAAGAACCGACTTCAGTAAAACTAAAAAACCAAAAATAACCCGTACAAGTACAGATTACATTTGACTCACCCTTCGAAGTCGGTGCCAAACCTCACGTAAACTATAATATAACTATAAATATAAGAACTGAGTGGTTTGGGATCGACTTCGAAGGGTGAGTCAAATGTAATCTGTACTTGTACGGGTTATTTTTGGTTTTTTAGTTTTACTGAAGTCGGTTCTTTTTTTTTTTTGTTAAAAATTTTTTGCTTCCCAAAATGGATTTTTTGCTCACCAAATATTGTTTTCATAAAACATCAAAATGATTACCAAAAAATATCTTTTTGCTTTCCAAAATGGATGTTTTGCTCACCAAAATGGATTTTTTGCTCACCAAATATTGTTTTCATAAATTAGTGTTTCAGCTAGGTAACCATCTAATCCTGATCACTTTTCAGAGCAGATCCGACTCGGCCGGGTTAGGTTAGGTTAGTTTTTTTAAACGCTCCATAATGTGCGGTAGTCATTATTAGCTATGCTATATCAATTTGAAATTTTCTCCATACAAATAGTTTTTTTTTCGATATTTTTCGAATTTGACCGAATTTTCGGACAAGATTTCAGATTCATATTTTTGAGCCCCGAGAGCCCCCCGATACCGAGTTGTAGCCGCCTAGCACCAATTTGAAATTTTGAATCGTTTTTTTTTCGATATTTTCCGAATTTGACCGAATTTCAGATTCATATTTTTGAGCCCCGAGAGCCCCCCGATACCGAGTTTTAGCCGCCTAGCACCAATTTGAAATTTTGGTGAAAAAAGCCATTTTGGTGAGCATTTAGTTTTTTGCCTCAGCAAAAATTACTAAAATGGAAGTAATAATATAAAATATTGGTGACATCCATTTAACAGTAATTTAGATTATTTGGTCTGAAATTAACTTTTTAGGTGTGCATATATTTTTATAGGATGTAAGAAAAAGAATTATTTGCTTTATTTATAGAATAGTTTGGGGTACACTATTTGGTGAGCATTCATCCGTTTTGGTGAGCATTAAGAATTTATTGGTAGTAATTTATCAATATATTTGGTAGGCGTTTAATCATATTTGGTAGGCGTTTAAACCCAAGCCATTTATGAAAACAATATTTGGTGAGCCAAACATCCATTTTGGTGAGCAAAACATCCATTTTGGGAAGCAAAAAGATATTTTTTGGTAATCATTTTGATGTTTTATGAAAACAATATTTGGTGAGCAAAAAATCCATTTTGGGAAGCAAAAAGATATTCTGACTCAACATAAAATTATTCTGGTGAAATGTATATCGATTTTGGTATACAAATTGATTTAATTTGGGGAGCACTGTATAGAGTGAATTTATAATAAATGGAGGCAATTCAATTTATTTGGTATTTAGTTTTGGGGGTATAAAAGCCATTTTGGTGAGCATTTAAATTGTACCCTTTTAAAATTAGAATAGACAGGTTTAGTAGAATTTTTGACCCACTCATTAAACGAAGGCCTCATGATGACGAGCTACTTTTATCGTTTTTTTTTAGATTATATTAGTAGTGTCGCATGTAGGCTAGGTATATTATGTAATAATTATAAGTTAGCTCGATCATATATAGCATGTAAGTAATCAGTTTAGAATAAGAAAATATTATATACACAATCGTATTTCTTTTCTCTTAATTTTACTTAGTATATAAGGTTAATTGCTCTCATTATTGTGTTAGGATAAGATATGAAGCTTTGGTTAATTACTATGTAAAACCACCTGAATAAATATATAATGAAACACATAGAAAGCTTCATCGAATAGGTTTAATATTGTAAACAATAGGATTTCCAATAAGAATCTTGTATGATAACTTTTTAATCAAAATATGTTCTACCAATGTACATTATGTAATATCAATGTGTATTTACTGAAATAAAGAGATAATGTTGTCCAGATTACATTCACACATAGCACCACACACATGTAAGAATTGAGTCACGCCCTTCTTACCCATTGGCCCAATCACAGCTTAATCTAGCGATCATTATATATATGGCCGGTCGATTAAATTGATTCATTCTCACGGCCGCCTCCGATCAAGCAACACTCCACACAGCATTATGTGAATTATCTTCAAGTGTTATTATTTTATTAGGAGCTTCCCTCTACTATCGAAGACCTCCAAGTCCAGTTTAAATTCAGTTTCAAGTACAGTCCACGCTCCTCATAAGTAGTGTGTAAGCTGTTTCAAAATTTAACTCTAAAACTAGCGAGTTTAGTTCAAAATTTCTGTATTTTTTTTTACGTTTTCAATCCAACACTCATATCGATACCTTAGTTCACACTCGTACTTTTTTTTGCCATTGAAATTGGAACCACATCGAATTGTGCACTAACGTCCTAATTGCAACAACTTTCTCCGAGATGTTAGTACGAGTGTGAACTAAAGTATCGATATATCACAGCCATTTTCAAAAAAAAATGTAAAAGGCGAAACAGAGATGATCTCGATCGCTCGCTTGGTCATTTATTCATCTTACATCATTAAACAGAAGTATACATAAAAACTCTTCAACAGAACATGTTGCAGACTTGTGATTCAAAGCCGAATTCAAACCAACCGTCTGGTTTAGAACCATGTTAGGTTGGATGAGCATGAATGTATGATTCCCTGCCGTGCTCGTCTCGTTGATAAATCACTGCGAGTGCTTCATAAACGCCCATGCATATTTATACCGGTCAAGTCGTCGACTGTACCTGTCACAGTGTTTAACAAACATTACTCGTAGCAATAATTATAAAAACGGTTTGAATTCACATAAAAATTGTCAGGAACGACTCAACCTATTTGGAACTCATATGAATTGTATCTACGACTGCTACTTGCCTGCATTCTGTAGTGGAGGCCATGAATCGGTAAACGTAGGGTAGGGCGCCCTCTAACAAGGTGGAGCGACGACATTCGTAGGACAGCGGGTGGTAACTGGAGGAGGGGAGCTGAAAATCGAGCTCAGTGGCGTACCATAGGAGAGGTCTATGTCCAGCAGTGGACTGATACGGGCGGATGATTATGATGATGAAGAAAAATGGTCTACCTACTGAAACACCTTATTAAATAAACACTTTTTGAACGCTCCCTCAGTCCTCAGTTTGTTATAATAACTACCTACAGAAAGTTTAATTTGGAAAATATTTATTTAGTTATTCTACCTACTGCTCTCTTTTATCAAAATCAGTATTCTGACGTCTGTCCATCGTTCTTGACATTAATAAAAATTGTGATTGATGTACTGTTCTTAAGTTACCGTGGACGTTGAAAAATGTACTCTATGACGTTGTCCCGCCCCGGCTCTCACAGACATGCGATCCTGGAGCAGGTGAATTTAAAACGCATTTCTGTGACGTTCACTCGCGCCCCACGACACGGGGACGAGACGATTGAGTAAAACGTACGCAACTACATCATCTCGCCAGTGCTGACAGACATGCAATCCTCGAGCAGGTGAATTTAAAACGCATTTCTGTGACGTTCAATCGCGGTTCACGACACGGGGACGATACGACTGAGTAATAAATGAACGCTATGACGTCATCCCAGCTCGGCTCTCACAGAAATGCGGGTCGACGCAGCGGTCGGACGAGCCGATAGATTTAAAACGCATTTCTGTGCATAGCGATACGACATCTTTCATTGCGGAAGTGTTAATTTAATCTTATTAAAACTTTTGTGAGACATATTTAATTGTTTACAAATGAAGCAAAAATTGAAAAATTTAATGATTCGGACGGAATTCGAACCTGCGTTTCCAACGGCTTTCCGAGCCGACACGGGCGTCCTCCCAATTGGACCAGAGCCATTGAATTTTTCAACCAGTTGCTTCGACATGCCTTAGGGTGGCATCGAAGCGCCATCTACCGTAAAGATTTAGACTTTATCGTCGGCACCATCGTCTCAAATTTGTTGAGAATCGATAGTAACGATGTGCTACACCCGAATTACTTATTTTTATTAAAGCAGTAGTTTGTAAACATTTACATTGTACCTAAACATTTAGTCTACGTTAGCAGACGTTACTGCTTTAATAAAAATAAGACATATTTAATTATTGTATTAACAGGTGACTCGTGTGAAATAGGCTAGTTGACTCATGTCAAATTGTAATAAACTAATGTTTATTCCGTATAGTATTTAGCAAAGGAAACCTAAATATCTATTCTTCAATTCATAAAAGTGAAAGATGGCTGAAATAATTGAAATTGAAAATATGGTTTTTAATCTGTATTTTGAAATGCTTAAAACGCTGTCCGCCATTTTCGCTTTTGATAGTGACGTCATCGGTCATGTAAACAAAACTGAAAGTCTACTTTGACGACTTCGAATAGTGCCGTCCCTCTCGATCTCCTGTCAAAGTATATTGGAGTGAGCGGAATGGCACTATACGACGGTCGAATTTAGAATATTTACAGGTAATTCTACGTCACGCCACAGATTAGCAAAAGGGAAAAATGGCGGAGGGCCTTTTTGACTGTTTATGAAATTTCTAATTTGCAATTGATAAAATTTAGCTTTCTAGCTTTCACAAAATTACAAGACATTTTTTTTAGAGCTAGTAAGATCATTATTAACCATTTCAAATATATTTCAAAACTGGGTCAACTAGCCTATTGTCAGGAACAGCGTACAGCGGCGCGGTAACTTAGCTTAAGTAACTGATACGCTGATTTTATTTGAAGTGGCAGTGGGCTGGCCGTATTAGCCGAAGAACCGATAACCTGTGGGGTAAACGTGTTCTTGAGTGGAGACCGCGGGTCGGCAAGCGTAGTGTGGGACGCCCTCAGACTAGGTGGAGCGATGATCTTTGCAGGGTGGCTGGCAAGAGCTGGATGAGAGTAGCCGAGGATCGTTCACAATGGCGTGCAGTTGGAGAGGCCTATGTCGAGCAGTGGACAAGGAATGGGCTGATGATGATGAACTGATACGCCGTCTCTGACGTCCGTACGAGTTCGACACATCTCGAGCCGTTCCTGACAATGTCACGTGAGTGTGAGTGTTAATTTATTTCAATTTCATAAGAAAATCAGAAATTCACTATACGTAATAGTCTGAAGGTGTAAGTGCTCCTTTTACAAATAACGGCACATATGAAATATTACTCGTGCGATTGCAATGCCATTTTCTATTTCCATGTTTGGATCATCAATATCGTAACTTGTCGTATGCGTTGGATAAAGTAGAGCACTTCAAAATACTGATTACTCTGTGGATACTGTATTTTGTGAAATATTTATACTTACTTTTATAATAATTAGACAGATGTTCGGCCTTGTCGTTAGGCACTGATATATATTCCAGATATCGCCACTATATTTGTATGCGTTCTAAACTTAAAAAAAAAACTGATTTTAGAAAATAGATCAAACCAGTTGCCTTAGACAAATTTAAAGATTCTTATGGCAACTTCGTTCTAAAATAATCCTTTTACTTAATCCTTTCCACCACTACTATCGGAAATTTGGGCAAGATGAATGTATCACGACAAATCAAGAAACTGCGACTAAATCATCATTCGGGAAAATAGGACATACATTTTGACTACTCATAAATCATAAATAAGTAGTAATAGTTCCAGTAATACACAAGCAAAGAGAAGTCGCAATTCTACTCATTCCCACCGTATACTCACGTCATTATCTAGTTATTTTCTGCAGCCGAACTTTGTCCCCGCTCGTAGCAGTGCTACGCCGTAGAACATCTACGGAGCTACGTAGGGTTACCACATTCACATAAATTCCTCAAAACTTTATAAATCAAAAATATAATGACCATTTTATTAACTAACTGAGAATTCCATAATTTCTGATTTTATTTTAAAATCACGTGCACACGAATAAAAGTTCCTTCTGTAATTGTTTCAACCAAAATTAGTCGATGTCGTATAAGGGGTTGATGATCCCTCTTAAATCACATGACAATGACGCGAAAAAAATTCTGCTAGTTGGTTTCTCCTCCACACAAAGTCCCAATCATTGGTTATTTTGGGTCAAACCTTGACACAGGTTCAAGTCATGTCTAATAAAAACCCTCTTTGGCTGTTTGTAAAAAGCCCGTTGTCTATATTAATTGATACAGAGATCTCTTTAAATTTATTTTATTTAGTATGAAATATTCTTTCCGCTCACCGAATGACTGTCTTTCATACCTTTTCATTTCAAAAACCTCTATATCACAATTATTTTAAAAACAACTAAGATGAGACATGTCAAGTGTTATTTTTTTCACACAGCCAATAAATGGCCAAATAAAACAAAAACGTTTACATAAACGTTTTTAATGTGAACGAATGTGAACAATCTCAAGTAAAAATCAAAAATCATATTTCCATTTCGCAATTTTTAAAGTGAAATTTTAATTATTGTAAGAGTGTCAGCCCTGAAATTGTTGCTCCAGTAACCATAATACGGCGTCTCGCTGCAGTAACGAAGTTACCGGGCGCCTGCGTTGTCTGCAACAATTACTGCTGAGATCTAATTTTTAGAGGCTCGTACCCAAATCATTTCCGTTAGTGGGTTTGTACCATACAAAGTCTGACTCACTGGTACTTTTGGTTCACCCTGATACAATTCAAGTCATGTCTAAGAAAATCCTGTTCCTTGGCTATATTGATACAGAGATCCTATTTATTTTATTTTATTCTTTCCGCTCAACGAATAAATTTCTTATTATTATAACACAAGTATTTAAAAAACAATTAAGATCAGAGATATAACTGTTATTGATTGTCTTTTTACAAAAATGATGATACCATGAATTTCGCAATTTTTAAAGTGAAAATAAAATTATTTTATGTGTGTCAGCCCTAAAATTGTTGCTCCACTAACCATAATACGGCGTCTCGCTGCAGTAACGAAGTTACCGGGCGCCGGCGTTGTCTGCAACAATTACTGCTCAGATCTCATTATTAGGATCCCGTACCCAAAGGTATATATATCTATCAGCCAGACGTCCGTTGCTGAACATAGGCCTGCCCCATGACTCACCACAAAGTGCGATCCCGTGAAGACCGCATCCATTGATTCACGAGATCACCCGTACAACTAGGCCAACCCACGCTGCGGTTTCCTATACGTGGTCGCCACTCTAGGAATTTGTTGTCCCAACAGGCGTTCATTCTCCGGGCTACATGGCCTGCCCATTACCACGTAACCGTGCAATCCTGTGAGCTATGTCGGTTACCTCGGTTCTTCTGCGGATATCCTCATTTCTGATTCTATCGCGTAAAGAAACTCCGAGCATAGCCCTTTCCATTGCACGTTGCAAGACTCTTAGCCGCCTTAAAGGATGCTAACAGGGCCCTAATAATTAAGTGAATAAAGGATTTTGACCTTACAAACGGTCCGGTAGTTTTGAATTTTTGATATGTTGTCTAGGATGGTTAGTCAGTGCTTAAAATGCAAAATGCACTATCCCCCCCCCCCCCCCCCCTCCGCGCCCGCCGCCATATTGAAAAAACCGGCACTCCCTTCATATTTTTGCTCATATCTTCCTGTAGGAGCATTATAGCTAGAAGAAAGCTTCGACAATATTATAGAGAGTTAAATTTACTACATTTTCCATATTATATTTTGTTTCTAGGACAGATAGTTACGGAGATATGCACATTTAAAAAAGCTTAAGAAATTGCAATTTCCAACTCAAAAACAAACTTCTGGATTATATCTTCGTTTAGGAGCATTTTAGCTAGAACAGTGCTCGGGCAATTTTGTAGAGAATTAAATTTACTATAATTTACATTTAAAATTTTGTTTCTAGGACAGATAATTACGGAGATATGTACAAAATAAAGTCACGTTTTCCGAAAATGTATGTAAAAATGGACATGAGTTTTATAAGCAATTATATTTCCTACATGTTTTAATTTGTCCTAGACTAGTACATAACTGAATGACAGCGTTCTAAACCAAGAATTTTGAGAAATTTTCGGAAAATTCGACTTTTCCTGTTTTTTAAATGTGCATATCTCCGTAACTAACCGTCCTTGAAACAAAATTTGAAGTGTAAATTATAGTAAATTTAATTCTCTACAACATTGCCCAAGCTTTGTTGTAGCTAAAATGTTCCTAAACGAAGATATAATCCAGAAGTTTGTTTTTCAGTAGGAAATTGCGATTTTTTTACGTTTTTTTAAAGGTGGATATCTCCGTAACTGTCTGTCCTAGAAAAAAAATATAAAATGGAAAATGTAGTAAATTTAACTCTCTATATCATTGTCGAAGCTTTCTTCTAGCTAAAATGCTCCTAAAGGAAGATATGAGTAAAAATATGAAGAGAGTGCCGGTTTTTTCAAAATGGCGGCGGGCGCGGAGGGGGGGGAATTGTGCATTTTGCATTTTAAGCACTGACTAACCATCCTAGACAACATATCAAAAATTCAAAACTACCGGACCGTTTGTAAGGTCACACATAGTACTTTAGTCTCTATTCACCATATTAAATACTATATGAAATAGACTAAAGTGTAATGCGTGTTATGTTATGTTAAGTTATTGCTTGTCATATATAACACGCTTTTACTAGGTACATTAAAAGTATAAGTATCTACGTAGTTTATTTACTGACTGAGTAACAAATTTTGTTACTCAAAATAACATTTTTCGGTTTGTTACGAGCAGAGGTTCCCACGCTCGCGACAAGTGTTCATCGATCGAGTCATCGGCGTTTCCCGATAATCGATTGCCGGAAAGTGCCGAGTGGACATACCTTAGTGAGTAACCCGCGAAGTGATGTGTGATGAGAATGAAGTGTCCGCGGCGTCTTATGCCTTCCATCGCGGTCGCGTAAGGTCGTGTGATCGACCTCGATCAATAGATTAAGTTTTAATTAAGTGATAATTATCTGCATTAACTCCGATTAAACGCACTTCGAACATTAAGTGATGTTTCTACTGTTATTCCCATCGGCGGCCCATACGTTATTGGTTTATTTTATTTGAGTTAGGTTTAACATGGAACCTGCAACTTGAGCAAAATTAAAAAAATGTCGAGGCTGTATCAAAGTTTTTGTATTAATATTCAATACAATTAGAGTAAAGTGATAAAATCAGAACAGCTTTTTACATCGTATCTCAAGTAGAATTTCAAGTAGTTTCGCAGAATCTCGCCTCTTGCATAGCCAATACCGGGCAGGTTCCCGAGGTATCTATTAAATTTGCAGTCAGCATTGAAGACTTCACAAGAGACATTTAAATAAAAGCCTGAAGAATGACTGGAAATAAAACTACGCTCTGAATTGTTCTGGCGGCGGCAGCCATACAAATGTATTTTTATTTCTCAAAAAATGTAATAAGTGTATCGAGATTCTCAGATATATTTTAATAAACTGGCCAAGTGCGAGTCTGACTCGCGCACCGATGGTTTCGTACAAATACTTATCCCATCTTACCTGGCCGGGTTAAGTTAGTTTACATTAGAATGTATTGGCACCGGATATAAAATGAGATGCAAAGATAACGCAAACGATCACATTTGTTGTATCGGAGTCTCTTAAATATTTATTTTATTCTGTTTTTTAGTATTGTTGTTATAGCGGCAACAAAAATATATCGTCCGTGACCGAAGGCCTTGCACCACAGACAACCCCCACAACACGGCGGCCACCGTTTAGTTGATACTTTAATGTTCTGCTGTACCATATCGTTGGTGCGCGCGGGTCGCCTTACATGCTCCGTCTAGCGGGGGTTGTCTGTGCCTTGCACTCTTAATTTACTAAGAGCTGTCGTTTGTTTTTTAATAGGTATGCAGTCGTTTGTGTGTCCGGCGGACTTGGGCGCACATCCTTAGCTATTCCAGCGCGGTTCTTTGAGGCGGCGCCAGTTTTATTATGCGCGGATAATTGCGAGCCAGAATCCCGCTTCGTTTAAACTCACTATTATGTTCTGCTTTTTGAGATTTTTTTTACCGTATCTTTTGTCTCATGTTATCTTAATTATCGTATCTACTTGTATCTTATGCATTTCAATACAAATATGTACAACTTTTTCAAAGAATCAAGCTTAACTCAGACAGTACGCCGCCATGTTTTGGTCCAAGATCTCTCAATTTCAATTTGATGGCTTTTGAACTAAGAACATAAATCCAATGCCACTTGAGAGTTTATTGCTTTTACAACAACAATAAACCTAAATTGAACTAAGTACTACTATACTCCTAGAATTATTTTTCACCGAATGTTTTTACTGTACAAAACATTTATCTTTGCAACTGTAAACTATTTGTGATTGTTATAAGTCAAACGAAACCTAACCTTATTCTAGTCAATAGGATGATTATCTGCAATAATTATGAAAAATGGATGTCTACAGAGGAATTTAAATTCAGCGCAATGATGATAATGAATGATTTCAGCGATATAAAACATTCGACAAAATAAGTTTCTAAAACTTAAAGGGCTCCCTTAATAAATACTTACTTATAATAAATAAAGATGCTATAAAATAATAAACTGAGTATGCAACAGCCGCGTCGAAAGATAAATAGATAAAAAAATAACGGATCACCTCACACAAATCGATCTAGTCCCAAATTAAGCTCAAGAAGGCTTGTGTTATGAGTACTAGACGACGATATATATGTACTTATATAGATAAATATATACTTAAATACATGGAACAACCATGACCCAAGCACAAATATTCGAGTTCATCACACAAATATTTGCCCTGGCCGGGATTCAAACCCAGGATCGTCAGCTCAGTAGGCAGGTCTCGACAAACTGAGCCAATCGCATCGTCAAGAAATAAAGATAAAATAAAATAATAAACTGAGTATTCAACAGCCGCGTAGAAAAACAAGTGTGTTCTTCTTGACGATTCTGTTTTGCTGGTGGCTTTAAGGCGACGGTGGTGATGCCCAACGCTCGTAGTGCGTCGCCATAGGTGTAGCCGCCAGCTCTTCCAACTCCCTATTTTTCCTTTGTCTCCTACCTCTTCCTCATTTCTTATTGGTCCCAGAATCTTTCGCCTCTTTTCTTCCTTTGAGCCAGTGGAAGCTTCACACCGATACGCGAGGGTTAGTCTAATTACCGTTTTGTAGACGCAAATCTACATAGATTTGCGTCTACAAAATAATTGATTGTTATTCGTACGCTGCAGAACTCCATGGAGTTCTGCAGCGTACGAATGTTTAAGGATTTCATATTCGCATTTTTGTCATAGGCGGCAAACGAGCAAACGTATCGCCTGAAATGGAAAGCAATTATCGTCGCCCACCAACACCAGAGGAGTCACAGGTACGTTGCCGGCCTTTCAGGTCAGATTACGCTCTTTCTTGAAGGTTTGAAGGTCGTATCGGTCCGGAAATATCGCAAGCGACAATTCATTCCACAATTTAGTCATGCGAAGCAGGAAATATTTATAACATTAAATTAAACCTGTTTCATTTCTACCCTGAGCTTAGCATCCGACTTCTTCAGTAGCTTATCACCCTTGTAGTAAGTAAGTCGAGTCAGTGTGTCGACGAGTCAGTAAGTCGCTATCGTGTTTCTGTCGGTAATCCCGCGACTGCCGTCCGCCCGTTACACCGAATACTACTTTTTCAATTTATTGCTTTGAAAATAAAAGCTTGCATATGGAATGTTAACGTATGGTAATACTTTAAATATAGTTTTACGGCGCGTTTGGCGCCATGGTAGTGCCGGTCCTGGGATCGAATCCCATCAGCAAGGTCCTCGGCAATGTAAATAAGTAAATAACGGACAACCTCACACAAATAGATCTATTCCCACAGTTATTTCTAGTAGGCTTGTTTTATGGGCACTATAAGACAACGAAATACAATGTTTTTAAAGATTAATACATGTATACTCAAATACTTACATGACATGACTTAGAAACAAATATTCGACTTCATGACACAAATATTTGCGCTTGCCGGGATTTGAACCCAGGGCAGCCGGCTCAGTAGGCAACGGCATGACCACTGCGCCAACTACGTTGTCCGTACGTAGGTTGCGACCTAGTGAGCAATTTTCTATCGCTATTCGTGTCGCTAATCCCATGATTGCCGTCTGACCATCACACCGTATTCCTGTTTTTTTTTACCTTAAGAATATCCATGAAGATTATAGTAATGTAACAGGACGTTAGTATAGTATTATTTTACCTAGATTTGATTTAACTTTTGGTATGTTAGGATTTTTTATTTTAACAATAGTTATTTGATTTTTTTATCATGAATCCATTTATTATTATAGAAATAATGAGTAAAGTCTACCCAGCCATTGTCATCTAGATCACCGTTTCAATTGAATTGACACCAAATTGAGTCTCCTTAAAATTTTGGCATAATCACAAAAATAAAATGTGTTTTGCCATTCATTAGATACAAATTATCTGCTTGCAATATATCGTAAAAATACATTACTTACACTAGAAATAGGCACGTAAACTGTAACAAAAAGAAATCTCCACAAAAAACCTCCAAGAAATGTCCTGCCAAGTTACTCACGTAAAATCCTCGCAAACTACAAGAAAGCCAAAACAAAACCCCGCCAATAAACCACTGTTTCAATCCCGCTATTAAATTTAATCGCCACAATACAACCGTAAACCGGGATTCGTAAGGTTGAAACAATTGAGAAAAGGCCCGGATAAACTTGTTATTCGTCACTTACTCGCTGCGACGTCGCGCCGCCGATTCCCGTGGCACGTGAGCTAGGTGCCAATGTGAACCACCACAGTGCATATAGGAACAGTAGAATAGACAAACAAATGTAAATAAAAACATTACTACCAAGACTACCGTGCATATGTCTCTTTGACATTGAGACATAGCATCATACTCTGGGGAAATTCCACAGATTGAAGTGGCCTTCGAGGGACTGAAAATATTTGCATTAGTTATTAGAATTAAAGTATTTATTTATTTATTTAATCTTTATTGCACAAAAGAAAACTTATCGTACAAAAGGCGGACTTAATGCCATGAGGCATTCTCTACCAGTCAACCTTAGGGCAAAGCGGAAAAATTGTAGGCGGTGCAACTAACTTACACAAGTAACAAAACATAATTATAATACTTATACATAATTTTTGCTATTCATGTAAATATATACATACATCTAATATAATATATACATATATAATATAAATAAATATATACAGCGATGAAACATACTAAGCAGATAGACTACGAGACTTAATTTCTGCCAGCAAAGAAGCTGCACACGGACTTTTTAAACGCTATCTTACTCGGTGCCTGTTTAATTGAGAGCGGAAGACCGTTCCAGAGGCGAGCCACTTGAATTGAGAATGAATTGGACATGAAACCAGTGCGGTGAAGAGGGATAGAAAGGGCGAGATTGCCGGAAGAGCGAAAATGACGGTTACGAGTGGATTCGATATAACAGAAGAAAGTCTTGAGGTATTCAGGAGATTGTGGATCGTTAAGAATCGAATAGAGAATGCAAAGCATACGAATGTTGCGTTAAGTATGTAGGTACTATAACGTATTCATATATTAAATCTTGTACGTTGGTGTTAATTTTAATTGCCACATTAGGCAATGTATAGTTGAAACAATTGAAGAAACATCTGATTATAAAACTAAACTTTTAATCACGTATCAGATAAATTATTTAAGTTAACTTTAGCACTTTTCCAGGTTAAAGTTGTCCTGCTGCCCCTTACTCCTGTGTCCAAGGTTATATAAAAAGAAACGTGCCGAGCGTCGCGAGAGTGCACTCCCTGTATTGAAGAGGGTTCCGTCGGTTTTGCGACAATCGGAATAATATTGAGCAAATGACAGCTTCATTTGTTGTCAATATTGTAAACAAGTCTTGATGTGTGCGTCTTCACAAGTTTGGCTTGCGTTTTAAAAATTGATAGGTACCTCTAGAACAAAAATTCGTTTGACTCACAATATCTATTCAAGATCTCACTGCTTTACTTATATTTTGGTGATAGTCGATAATTCGACCGTTGTAATCGTAATATTGTTAAACTAAAGATATTGGTTTTGAATTAGCGTCCAATAAATTATTTACGAAGTGATATCATCACCTTCTTTTACCATTGCGTTTATTGTCCTATACAGAAAAGTATAACTAAAAAGTTATTTACTATTTATCACATTTTGTAAATTAGTCCTCTAATATAAAACTTCAAAAACGAAGCCGCCGCAACTCTGGTTTTACGATGTGACTTTTTTTCTTTAAAGTGGACTGAGGCGGTCTTGACTCGGGCCTCATTACGAGACGGGATTTGTATTTTAAATGTCACTATAAACCATTGCATCATAGATCCAAAAACACTAAATAACTCATCCCAGTATAAACCGCAAACACACTTCTCACTTTTTGATATTTATTAACTTCAATTCTAAAGTTTCTCTTCATTGCTTTAGCAACCTTAAGGTCGTATCCTTCTTAAATAATTTGATGACTTTTGTCAATAGTCTCTATCCTGTCCTGTCCTCTGCTTTTTGTACAAATATCGTAATGGAGAAAACCTCGAACGCGGTAAAAAACTACTCCAAAGTTCGACAATTAAAGTTCGTACCTTTTCGTCCTTCTCAATCTTGTGTCAAACAATATTTGAGTGAGTGGGACGGTAGGTACAATCCGAACTTTAAATTGCGATTATTGGAGTTACAAAAATAACTCTCCGGTAGAAAGTGATACATCAATTTTGGATACCAAGTCGTTCAAGAATAGAAATGGACAGGTATTTATTTGCCTTAATCCATATGTATTCTAATATAGCAGACGAACCGTGAGCCATTTCCAAGAATTTTCGTAGTTAATTAAAGTTGTTTAAGAACTAAGTAGACTGGAATAACAACTTGGTTACCAGTAGCGAAGTTTTGCACACAACATTATTTGTATGATCTTAGACGTTTAAAACTCAAATTTTGTTTCAAAGTTTCATTTATCATTACTCAAACATTGTTCCTTTAACATTCTTTAGAGAAACTTTTAGAGTCACAGGTGTACGTAGATATCAAACAATTTAGGGTATATTTCCAGGGACATATTCTTCGCGACACTTTTCGCGTGACATAGTGCTACGCGTCACCCTCTCACAACATTACGGCACAGAAAGAGACAGGCAATTATCTCGCGCGAGAAATAGTCACTTGTATGTATGTATGTAAACACTTTATTGTACATAAAAACAAGAAAACACATTACAAAGAAATAAGCATGTACAAAGGCGAACTTATCCCTTTAAGGGATCTCTTCCAGTTAACCTTTGAGCAAATGAGTGCTAAACAAATGTAAATGGTAGACAAACCAAGCAACATGTACAACACAAAGGAGTAACTATAACTATACAATAATACACATGAAAATGCAAAAACCAACAGAGAGAGAGATAGGTAACAGTCAATACAATACATATTACATAATATCTATATAAATACATATACATAATATTCAACATAAATAAAATTATAATTATAGCAAAAACAGCAACCTAATCATTCGTTCGACAGCCACAATTCCTTTAACTTCCCCTTGAGCGATGCTACGGACTGCGTCTGCCTTAGGGCGGGAGACAATTTATTCCATAATTTCACGGCGCGCACAGCAAAAGACATATCGTAAACGTGAGATTTATGCGGTGGGATAGATAAAGTCAGATTCGCACTTGACCGCAGGCGATGGCCACTACCATCCGCCATGTAAGAGAACTTCCCTGCCAGGTAAGGAGGTGAAGAAGGAATGAAAAGGACATAATACAAAAGACAAAGAACGTGCAAGTCCCTACGCTGACGGATCGGAAGCCATTTAAGTTGAGCGTGGTATTGAGACACATGATCAAACTTGCGGAGACCAAATATATACCTAATACAAACGTTTTGTAGGCGTTCTAGCTTGTCAAGCAGCTCCCCCCGGAGATCCAGGAAAGCAACGTCACCGTAGTCGAGAAGTGGGAGCAAAAGAGAGCGGGCAAGTATGATCTTCGTATGGAGAGGAAGGAAATTCTGCAGACGCCTCAAGGAATGAAGGGACGCGAAAATTTTCCTACTGATCTCAGAAATATGAGGTGCCCATGACTCAAACTCAAACTTTGATCCATGGTAACGCCTACATTTTTTACAGTAGAAGTGAAAGGTATAGGCGTACCATCAAAGACAATAACTGGCTTAGCTAGATCTGAGAGCTTGGAAATAAAATGTGGGCTTCCAATGAAAATAGCCTGCGACTTCTTGGCATTCACCATCAAACCAAAGGATGAAGCCCAAACACGGATTGATTCCAGGTCCGAATTGATTTTAGAAACCAAGGCCCCAAAATCATCGATGCTGGCTGCCGCGTAAAGCTGCAAATCGTCTGCATAGAGATGGAACGAGGAAGAGAGTGACTTGGTAATTCCGTTAATAAAGATAGAAAAGAGTAATGGAGAGAGTATGCCCCCTTGAGGGACACCAGCAGACAGTTCGCACCAGCCAGAAAATCGGTCATCAACTCGAACCCGCTGTTGCCTCCCAAAGAGGTAATCACGAAACCAGGATAGTGAAGTTGGAGATATATTTAAAGTACTAAGTAAACTGAGAAGGATATCAAAATCAACAGTGTTAAAAGCACTACTAAAATCAAGGAGTACCAAAATAGTCACTTTCCTATTTTCTATATTAAGACGAATATCGTCGGTGATCTTAACCAAAGCTGTAGCTGTGCTATGCCCAGGACGGAAACCGGATTGAAACGGGTTGAACAAATTATGTCTATTTAGATGTGATGAGAGACGTCGATTAACAAAGGTTTCAATGATTTTGGATAAGACGGGAAGAATGGATATAGGACGATATTGTGAAAAGGACGACGGATTATGGGTTTTCGGGAGAGGAATTACATGGGCGCATTTCCATATTGAGGGAAACGTGCCAGAGGAGAAAGAAAAATTAATAATATGGGAAAGGATAGGAGCTATAGAATCCGCCACGAGCATAAGCATATCCAAGCTAAGATTATCCTCACCGACGGCTTTCGTCTTAATAGTCTTGAGAATGGCCAGGATTTCCTGCGGTGAAATATTATTAAGTACAAAAGGAGAAATATCAGGAGGTGGAGTATCGGCAAAAAGAGAGAGTGTCCGGTGCTTGACAGAAACGTCAAGTGCAACTGGAGAAGTGCTGAAGTGTTGATTGATGGCGTCTAAGTCTAGAACGTCATTAGAAACTTGTTTGACTTTGCCCACTCCAAGTGATTTTAAAAAGTTCCATAATTTAGCAGGAGGACAATCATCAATTGACTTATGTATATATCTACGCCTAGCATCTCTACAAGTCCTATTGCACCTGTTTCGCAAGGAAACATAAGCAGTACGGTTATGCTCCGATGGATCATGCCTAAGTTTGACCCGAGCTCGGTCCCTTCTTGCCATCAGATCCTTGATGCCGGAGGTAAGCCAAGGCGCCGGGAAATGTTTGACACGTGTAGGCTTTAAAGGTGCGTGTCTATCAAAAGTCGCTAGCAACATGTCGTTAAAAGCCCTCACCTTGCCATCAATATCACCTGACTCCCTCAAACCCTCCCAATTTATTTGGCTAACATCAGAAAGAAGCGCCTGCAGATCGATGTGAGCAAGATTTCGACGCATAATAATTTTATGACGCCGCTTAGGGGGACGAATTTTAAAAGAAGCGTAAATTAAATCATGATTTGAGAAAGCACTCGCATTGAATTGTCCGTGACAAGAAACAAGATCAGGAGAAGAAGTGAAAATTAAATCTAAAAGTGAAGGAGGTCCATTATGTGGAAAATGGGTGGGACTAAGTGGTAAAATTTTCAGATTAAGAGAATTCGCGAGAGTATTTAGCTTAATAGAGCGATGGTCATTTTTGACGAGGCAAGTATTGAAGTCACCCATAATGATACTATGATCAAACTGTGGGTAAAGGTTAGTTAAGGTATTTTCAAGAGTGTCAAAGTAGTCAACATTACAAGAAGGACTATAGAAAACTCCAAGGAGAACTTGACTGTGGTGTAATGTTACATTCAAAAATAAATATTCCGAAGAGTTGGAATAGACTGTAGGTGACTGCGCAACCACTTGACAAGCCAAATCGCCTCTTATGTATATGGCAACCCCACCTCCTCGAACCACGTTGTTTCCGCCATCATTAAATCCGTCATCATTAAAACTTGTGACAGTTGTGCTAGAGGTGTTGGGCAGAGCGCGGTGGAAAAGAGCGGTGAACATCGGCGACGCCTTCCCTGAAGTGTAGCCCGGAGGAGAGTCCTATTTATAGTTCACATTGCTAACTCACTCGCTTGCTCGAATTTCAGGTTTATTTAATTTTAGAAATTTATAATAGCGAGTTAATCACACAAATATTTGCCCTTGCCGGGATTCGAAGGACTGCCGGCTCAGTGAGCAGGTGCTTTACTACTGCGCCAACCGTGTCGTAAAAAAATAGCAGTAATTGTATAAATATCAGTTTACTATGAACAGGGGTCATAATTTTAGGAACTATATTAATAGCGCGATGCAGGATTTGTATTGGCGTGGCGTGCACCGCACAGGGCCATCTATTAGTAAAAAATGTATTTGTCCGCTCATCAATCACGCCATACCGGCTGGTCTTAGGAGCGATCACAAGATCAATTTTAGAATATAAATTTTAGAATATCAATAAAATTTATAAATAAAATTCTTCGGTGTAATAGATGGCCACCGTAACAAATATTCAACTGTTAGCAATCTCTCATTCTCCCTCTCTGTCACTCGTTTGCATTAAAACGAGAAGTAAACGAAGTGTTGACAAAAATTGGCAAATGAAAAAAGTTGCAGAAACGAGTGAATGAGTTTGGGAGCGGATTGAATGAATGGAAAGTTTTGTTGGAATGGTGTGGATTTTTCATTGGAGGTTTGAGTGACTTTTGGATTAACTCTCCGCTCTTTAAAGTCATTTCGTGCGTATTTTCTGTTCCGTACAAGTTGATGGTTATCTAAAAAGAGCATAATATCGAAATAAAGAGGGTTATTGTCTTTTTACCCTCGCGAACGAAGTTGCAGGTGTCTTCTAGTAGTGGCCGTCTTATATAACTACAAAATATGATTGCCTGCGTATTTGTATACTATAAGGTTAATGACCTAGTGCTTGACACCCATCAATTTTATTATTCGTAATGAAGATAACGCAGAGGGAGTCAACCATTGGAATTACGAGTAGGGTGTCAAAAATTGGAACAGTTACTTATGACTGTTGTTATCCTGCTATGATGCATTTTTTGACATAGGTAATAATTATAAAATTCTAGATTTGAATTAAAAATCAGTTTCCTATAGAGAGGAGTCATGATTTCAGGAAAAATCTTATACTTATTAACTCAACATGACATGTCATGAAACAAAGTTTTTTTTTTTTAATATTATTATGAACTTCAATTTTATGATTATTATAAAATTAATTACAATTTTTTATTTTATATGACAACCATGAACTTCAACGCACTTTTTCACGGTGAAAATGGCAAATTACTTTTTGTCTTCACACTTATATTGGTACCATTTGAATGGATCGTTTTTAGCGCTCCGTAGGAATATTGCATGAAATTTTCAGTCATTTCTGACTTAGAGCAGTCTAAGTGCAGTTAGTCCCGTACTTTTAGACATTAGATCCCAATAAAAAATATAATCGATTGACAATCTACAAGAATGGTCTAGACACGTCTATTATGCAGCCCATAGTATACCTAATACCTAAGTACTTGTTTCCATAATAGCGATATAAGTGTAGGCGAGAGCTGTCCAGTGCAGGACAACTAGTATATTCCCGACCTGTCCAACTATTGCGCCGTAGATCGAGTAAATATTGTAGATTTGATAGTTTTTAATGGATATTACGGTCTATAGTGCTAAGGCCATTTTGGAATCAGGTTTGATCGGGAGGTTGGAAATCGTCAAAAAGATGACCTAGTTTGAGTAGTGTAAAACTACAGGGGATGCAGTCAGATGGAGCTGATGGAAAGAGCAAAGGTTCTTCGTATAACTTTATTGCCCGGAGGCCAGTTTAAGACTCAATATCATTTATTACATTTGACGGGCGTCATGTTTCTTATTCTAAAACTTAAAAATCATATTTACTTTTATAAAGTGGCCAACACCACTAAGAGTGAAGTTCAAACCTTCACATTTCCCGCCGTCTCGGGGTGGACGAGGGACATCTGTCCTACTATAGAGACACTAGACAAATCTACTCCTGCTGCAACACATAAGAAGTCCCTACCTATGCAGATGATACCCATACATTTATACCCAGATGGTCTCTTGCTAAGAGATAACCAGGGTCAGGACATGTACGGACACTAGCCTATTATATTCCGACGTGTTGTCTGACACCGGCTTCGCCTTGACAAAAACCCCGCTTAAAAAGACAAGGCACCAACTTGACTACCCCAAGTGTCATTCGACTTAATAGACTAAAGCATAGACCATTCGATACAATATCAAAAATAACAAGCTTCAACAATTTAATCGCCTGGTGTAAAACCGGCTTAAATATATTACCCGATTTAATCGTCTCGAATGTTCCCACCTTAACTGCCTGGAGTATGACCATGACACACGTCACATGCTCCAAACAATTGTACCACGATATGTCACTGCCCTTATATTAGATGCTTGAAAACATTGTCTATGACACTCGCCTCAAACATCCATATAGAACTAACAAATAGTGACAACCGTATATCACTACCTTTATATTAGAATCCTGGAACATATTAGTTATGTTCCAAAAATCTGTACCATTAAAAAAAAAATATCTGGATTAAATCTCCGATTTAATCCAAATACTTGTACCAATAATAAAGATAGACCAGAACCTCATAATTAAATTTACGAACATAGACTATGGCAGTACATGTCATAATGACATGTCAAATGTTATGTCAAGTCGTGAATTCAATTACTAGTAAAACTCAACAGATCTTTTATTTAAAACCTACCTAACACCTAGCTAAAGTTAAAGAAATTTTATTTAATAATTAAAACCCTAGCTAAAAATGAACTCTTCGCTTCGGCCTGGTGCAGTGAAGTCCTTGGCTCGACACGCCAAGACCCCTGCCTCCGTCTGGTCGAAGGATGCGGGAAGCATCCAGGCGACCAGCTGCTGAAACTCCAGGGTGCTGGGACAGCCTTGGCCTCCGCGTGGTCGAGGGATGCGGGAAGCATCCAGGCGACCAGCTGCTGAAACCCAGGATGCTGGGACAGCCTTGGTCTCCGCGGCAGAATACATGCAAAAATCACGACAACCCTACTAAGAGTGAAGTTCAAACCTTCACAGTAGCAAGGAGTCGATGGATGCGGTCTGCACAGGATCGCGCCTTGTGGCGAGCTATAGGGTAGGCCTGTGTTCAGTTGTGGACGTCTGTGTCTGATAGATAAATAGATAGATCGTTTTGATTGAACTAGAGCTGTAGCAGACCTTACGATTTGGTTTTCAAATGGAAAAATAAATGATTTTTTAACTTTTGCAATGCCGTATTCGCTTAAATTTATTATGGCATTTGATGATCAGCAACTTCTGAACACTAAGAATATTTTAAGAAGGAGAGTCATCTTGAATTTTAGTGCAGGAATGAGTTATGACGTCATCTATTTTTTGTATGGGATTTTGACATTTTGTGTTCTGAATCCTATCATGTCACAAAATGTCAAAATACCTTACAAAAAACAGATGGCGTTATCACTCCCGTCTGCAATAAAATTCAAGAACTGCAACTTCAGAAAAACTGTACAAACAGTTTTGCTGGGAACTGTCCCAAGTAGCACAACTGGGTCTAAATAGCTCGTATATCATATCTAATTAGATGCTTAAGTGAAATTTACCACCATGACTAAGTGCTATATAGGTGGCAAGAACCCTTATGCCACCAGTATAGAACCAAAAGGAGAAAAATTGCAGCCTATTTTTGGTGCTAAATAGAATCCATAAGAGATCTCACAATTACCTTAAGTGGTAATTAGAACTATGGGTGAAAGTTATGCGCAGTGAACGAATGAAAACATTTCAGTTCGGTCAATGAGTGATAAATGAGTCGCCAAAATTATCTTTGAGTGGCGAGGCAACTGTCAAATTGTGTTTTATTAAAAGTAATACGTGATCCGCCATATTCATTTTGGATTTATATGTCTGTTTGATTGTGATTAAAACTTTACGTTATACAAGCATTGAAATAAGCACGAAATTCTTGCGAATTTTTTTTTACTGTGAAACTATAGTATGTTTTCTTTGTAAATTTCGACGCGCCCTTCATTTGATCAGGAATATTAAAAAAGAGAGTGCTAAATTAAATAAGGAATAGATACTGATAAGAAATAAAACTGTTAAAAACCTGACCTAATGATTGTAGGTTACGTACAATGTTAAAGTAACATCGTCACAACGGGTACGTATTACAATGCCGAAGTTCAAAATACCGAATTTCATAAGACCTATGGATGGAAGGCCGAAAATTAAAATGCCGAATGTTTATTTGACCGAAAGTTTAAAATCCCGAAAGAACGTTTGACCGAAAGGATGAAATCCCGAAGACTGTAATCCCGAAGACTGTAATCCCGAAGACTGTAATCCCGAAGATTGTAATCCCGAAGACTGTAATCCCGAAGACTGTAATCCCGACGGCTAGAATTCCTACAGTTTGCCGAACGATTAAAATAGTACAACAAAAGGAGCGTTTTTTAGGGATATAAAAAAAAAAAACTAACCTAACCTAACCCGGCCGAGTCGGATCTGCTCTGAAAGGTGATTGATTCACTTCAACCTATTCTCAAACTTTAAATGATTCACCTTTCAGAGCAGACCCGACTCGGCCGGGTTAGGTTAGGTTAGTTTTTTTTTTTTTTATATCCCTAAAAAACGCTCCTTTTGTTGTAGTTATGATCATATTTTTAAAAGAAATAAAATATTTTTTCATTGGCATTTTACTGCCAATGGTTGACTTTCGGGATTATAAAATTTCGAGATTCAAAACTTTCGGGATTATAAAATTTCGAGATTTTAAACTTTCGGTATTATAAAATTCGAGATTTTGAACTTTCGATCTTTTCAAAATAGGTCTTTTGAGCATCGGTATATCGAATATCGGCTTTTCGTACTTTCGGTATTTTGATTTTCGGTATTTTGACCATCGGTATTTCAACTGTAGGTATTATGAACTTTCGGGATTGTAATACGTACCCGTCACAACTATCAAAAGTCTGTGATTATGCGTGAGTGTGATAAAATTCTGGTTAAAATAATCAATTTTCATAGGCTTCCATTTGTAAACATGGCGAAACAAAAAAAATCCTACAGTGTTTATTTTCACTTATTTGTTCCTTATTTGGAACTATCAAGTCTAATAATCACTTATTTGTATCTTGCGAGTGGCAAAGCAGTGAATGCTATTACCAATAGTAATTATTTGCTCTTTTGTAGACTATTAAACAAGCAAGACTATTAAATATATTTTGACAAGGTGCAAATAGGAACAATAATAGAACTTTTATTTCGTTAGTGGTTTGAAATAAGTGAAAATAACTGCTTTTGGTTCCAAGAACCTCCTACTGAGACCTATGTATGCGTTGGAGTGGCAATAAGGTACTTCTTAGGCCTTAAAGTTGCAATATTTTTTGGTTCCAAAAGAGCCGTAAAATTATCCCTTTAGCCACTATTGGTGATATAATTCGCTATTGTACTAGTCATTTGGAACTTTTAGTTCCAAATAAGGGTATGTTCCCACTTATATGTAAAAGTTGCTTATAAGTGATTTTAAGGCCTTATATAGCACTATTGCTTCTTATTGAGTGACAATTTGAACCTGCATGCAACTTTAAGTAGCAAAATCGACTTTATCCCGCCATAAGTAATAAAGTAGAAACAAAAAACGTTCCTATGCAACTACAAGTGATAGGATGAACTCATATACAGTTTTGAGTTGTGTTTAAAGCTATAAGTTGTATCAAACACTGTTAAACCACTCATTTAGAACTTAAAGCTATAAGATAAGCTGCAAAATTCACTAATGTGCTGCTTGGGGTATATACTTAAGTTGTATAATTGAATGAATAAATGAATGTTGTATAATAATTTACTCTTATTTCTTTAAAACAAAATTGTATTACGTACTTTGGCTTTATCCATTTGACTTTACCATTAGCTTCGCTAACTTTTCATCAATTTCCAATCATTCTTCTAAATTTCTTATGACCTGTTTTCTCTCCTCAATACACGCGCCATTTTAAAGCGTTCGCAAAGTGAATGATTGAATGATTGATGAAGTGAGTGAATGGAGCGATCGCGAATGGATTGCCGCGACGGATGCGCAAATGAGCCGATTTCGGGGTGTACAGAGAAAATGATTATTTAATGATACGATTCGTCATAGCATTCTTTATTGCTAAGTACGTGAGATGTATTGCTATCGGGAATATGTGAATGTGCTTCTACGAGTAGTATGCGGGATTTTTAGTAAACTAATAATTCGGTGAATAGAGACTAAAGTACTATGTGTGACCTTACAAATTTACAAAATGTGACTTTATTTTTTACATATCTCCGTAACTAACCGTCATAAAACAAAATTTGAAATGTAAATTATAGTAAATTGAATTCTCTACAGCATCGGTCAAGCACTGTTCTAGCTAAAATGCTCCTAAACGAAGATATAATCAAGAAGTTTGTTTTTGAGTTGGAAATTGCGATTTTTTTACGTTTTTTTAAATGTGCATATCTCCGTAACTATCTGTCCTAGAAACAAAATATAAAATGGAGAATGTAGTAAATTTATCTCTCTATAACATTGTCAAAGCTTTCTTCTAGCTAAAATGCTCTTAAAGGAAGATATGAGCAAAAATATGAAGAAGGTGCCTGTTTTATCAATATGGCGGCGGGCGCGGAGGGGGGGGGGGGGGGAATTGTGAATTTTGAATTTTCAACACTGACTAACCATCCTAGACAACACATAAAAAATTCAAAACTACCAGACCGTTCGTAAGGTCAAACTCCTTTATTTACTGAATTATAATTGGATTTGAGATTTTCTTTGCTGGTTACTCCAGCTGCATTAAGTGATAAGTTTTATTATATAGTCCTCATTGACGTATCCGTCAGTGGCGAACCTGACTTCAAGATCTTCACGAGGGTCAATCATGTGCCCGAATGTGGCTTACAAAACCAAATTTAGTTTTAAAGGTTCTGTTGCAAGACTTGCAAGACGTGCAATGCAATGCAACTCACCTTTGTTAATGTACAGGAAGGCATTGGACGGGGTTTTCTGTTTAGGTGTATGCGTCGAGATCTTGCAAGAACTGTCAAGATCTCCTGAACAGATCTTCCCAATTATCGCACAGGATGTGGCATGCGGTAAAATGCCGTTTGATGACGTTCTTGTATCGCAGGAGCTAATCTCCATTGATACATATTATAAATAGCGGTGATAACTGAAATGTTTCTGTCAAACTTATTTTATATAGGTACTTATTGTAACTATTAATCAGTCCTTGTTGAAAAAATCCCATAGTTTCTTTTTTATAGATTAATTACTTTCTCTTTAGCAACTTTCAAATCCATCAGACCACATCTCAAAGATCACTGTGTGGTATTTAGTAAAAATATGTACCTAAAATATATATATATAAATAAAAACCCAAACTTATTTAATATTAATCCGAGCCGCAGAATTGCATTTCAAAGAATGAATGAATGAATGGTTTCAGTAATCCATTCGTTTCGAAGCCCTCTGACGAAGTGAGCGATAATTAAACGAGTGAGTCGAGAACCATTTCCAGCTGCAGTTATTACTCGTGTTTAATGCCTTTACGTTAAGCTCTTGGCAATTTAATTAAAGCACTGACTGTCTGAGGGGATCTTGTTTAACCCACTTAGAACTAACCAACTTCAAAAAGGAGTTTTGTTTTCGAGTGATTTTTGACCGCGCGAGCCAATTGATCACACCGTCTCCATTTCAGGTTTTTCTAGACAAAAAATATTTTGTATGTATGTGGCATGTATAGCGCCGGATTTGTATCTCATGAACCGTGATAGTTAGAAAGTTGAAATTCTCACAGATAGTTTACTTCTGTTGCCGCTATAACAACAAATACTAAAAAATCTCAATTGTTTGAGATGCAAAGTTAACGCAGCCGATCACGTTTTTTGTATGGGAGCCCTCTTAAATATCTATTTTTTTGTATTTGTTGTTATAGCGGCAACCGAAGTAAACTATCTGTGAAAATTTCAACTGTCTAACTATCACGGTTCATGAGATACAGCCTGGTGACAGATGGACAGACAGACAGACGGACAGTGGAGTCTTAGTAATAGGGTCCCGTTTTTTACCCTTTGGGTGAGGAACCCAAAAAACAGTTATCAGGAATATCAAGTGGCTTTTCCGACGGTTAAAATAGAGAAACTTCTAATTAAGTATATTCATTTATTCTATGTCAACACCTTTTTACATTAAAGAGTAAGTAGAGGTTTGGATTTCAGTCAAATTATTCAAATGAGTGAATGAATGAACGAATCCATTCCATTCACTCCATCTCGAGCACAATAACGCGCGCATTAAAACTCCGGCCGCCACTCCAGTCCGTGACGTCACTAATGAACATGTCAAATGTGGATTATGGGGAAAGTTCGGCCAAATGACCGGCGGGGCATCTGCGGTCCGTTATTTGTAGGATTTTCCGGATGTGAAAGTTAAATTCAAATTTGGACGGGTGTTCTCATAACAATTTGTACCTACTTGTCACATGGCTTGAGAGATGGTCGCCTTTATATTATTATAGGATGTTGATTCAACGATATATTGAGAGTATCCAA
This sequence comes from Apotomis capreana, assembly GCA_947623375.1. Lineage (NCBI taxonomy): Eukaryota > Metazoa > Arthropoda > Insecta > Lepidoptera > Tortricidae > Apotomis > Apotomis capreana. Next base: position 15,075,118 of record OX392522.1, on the reverse strand, counting down.
ATGAAATAAGTACTTTATTCTTAAGTAGCCCACAATAGCACCTACAAATCTGAATCTCATTATTATAACAAAACGGTATTTTTAGGGTTCCGTACTCAAAGGGTAAAAACGGGACCCTATTACTGAGACTTCGCTGTCCGTCCGTCCGTCCGTCCGTCCGCCCGTCCATCCGTCCACCCGTCCGTCTGTCACAAGCCTGTATCTCAAGAACGGTGATAGCTAGACAGTTGAAATTTTCACAGATGAGATATTTCTATTGCCGCTATAACAACAAATACTAAAAATAAAATAAAATAAATATAAACATTTAAGGGAGCTCCCATACAACAAACTTGTTATAGATTATGGTACGGAACCCTTCATGCGCGAGTCAGACTCGCACTTGCCCAAGTTTTTAATAGGAGACCACTATTGAAAAGAAAGCCGAAGCAAACTCAACATTAAGTAAGTAATTTTGTGTCATCAATTCATCATACTTAACTTTCCGCGTATTTTAAACTCACCAGTCTGCTCATTGCTCGTAGAACCGATGGTTGATAGCGCAGAATGGTTCTTAAGTGATGACTGCGTACTGGAGTACACAGCGTAGCAAGGCCCCCCAACAAGGTAGACGGACGATATGGCGAAGATCACAGCAAGCTTTTGCGTGAGAATGGCGAATGAACAATCGGGGAGAATTTTGGGGGAGGCCGCTGAGCAGTTGACGTCCCTTGGCTGATACCTATGATGATAATGATGATTCTTCATCATCATCAGTCGATCACCCTTGGCAGAGTGGTCATGGTTACGGCAATGGTGTCAAAATTTGGGTTTTCGTCCCCGTTATTCCTCTGGCAGACAGCAGCTCTCGCGATGCATCTCCATTTCACCCGGTTGTCTGCGGAGCGGGTACCCTGCACCATGGTGCTCCGTGTGATTAATAAGGTCGGTCCAGCGAGTCGGTGATCGGCCTCGTCCTCTCTTGCCTTTTATCTGGTCCGCCTTCAGTAACATACAAATTATACTCGTAATTATGTAAAATACAAGTCAGCAACATACAATACACAATACAATACAAAATGCTTTATTGCACACCAAAAAAATTTACAAATTGAACGCAGAAACAATAATTTTAATAACGGTAGATAACTGGCGGTCAACATATAAATGAATATAAACAAATAAATGAATTAATGAATGGATGATTGAATACATAGGTATATAAAATAATAATAATAAATAAGTATCGGACAACCTCACACAAATCAATCTAGTCCCACAGTAAGCTCTAATAGGCTTGTCTTGTGGCCACTAGACGACGATAAACATACTTATATCGATAAATACATATTTAAATACAAATAACATCCATGACCCAGGCACAAATATTCGAGTTCATCACACAAATATTAGCCCTTGCCGAGATTCGAACCCAGGACCGCTGGCTCAATAGGCAGCTGCTTTATATTTATTTAGCAAACACCTTAAACTAGTTAAATCTAAAACGGATTGGACGGAGTACCTAACGCCAGCTTCATTAATGGCGCTTTCTTAATGGACGTGGCCTATATTGGATTACGTAGTCTAGGCACGCTGACGTGTTTTAACGTCAAAAGAAAAAATCATCATTGAGAAAAAAACAGATAATCTCAGGCTATGCTTTGTATAGGGTTTGGTAGCTACCATCGAAGAAAGAACCTTTCTTCCATGGTAGCCACCGAATAAACGTTTTTAGTAACGGTTAAAATAATATGATATTTACATTGTCAACACCCATATGTTAGTCATTTTGGAACATTTCTAGAAATCTTGAATTATTGACGACGCGGTTGGCTCAGTTTGTAAGCACCTGCCTACTGAGCCGACGGTCCCGTGTTCGAATCCCGGCCAGGGCAAATTTTTGTGTGATGAACTCGAATATTTTTGCTTGGGTCATGGTTGTTCTATGTATTTAAGTATATATTTATCTATATATGTATGTATATCGTCGTCTAGTACCCAGAACACAAGCCTTCTTGAGCTTAATTTGGGACTAGATCGATTTGTGTGGGATTGTCTGATATTTATTTATTTATTTATTGGTGAATTGGCATTGATAAGTAAACCAATTATTTGACGTTAATAGTTTAATGAATATTTTACATAATGTTTGCTGTCTTAGAAATGTCGTATTCAGTAATTATTCATTCACAAATGAGATGTTCTTATACATAGATAGATTAAAATACTAAACCTAAAACTTAAACTAAACTAGAATACAGTAAGTTAAACTAAATCTAAAAAATGGCCCCTGTGGCATAGTGCCGAAGATGCTGGCGACATTTCCTCGCTGAATCGCCAAACTGATTCTTTGAGCGAGGAAACCGCCAGCTCTCCGGTCACCAGTAACATTCATAAGCCTCTTCGAGATATCTTTGAAGAGCGTTAAAGCGCTGGGGCCCCACTGACCCAGGGTCTCGACGCCAAAAGGTATGAATTTGTACTCAGCGCCAAGACCACTATACTTATTCCGTTTAATGCCTTCGGCCGCTTCTGTCGCCGCTCCGGCCCTTATTGAGGATCGGTGGAGATGTGACGGGGCCAGTGTGTCCACTCAAGTTGCATCCCACACTAGCACCCGTCCCTTACTCCACGGAATCAAAGACTTTCCGTCCGGTCTCTTGCCATCGTCTCCTGAGATGCCGGTACACTCTAAAAGGGCCAGCACATTGATTAACGCAAGAGACCGGCGGATGATGTCATTCAGAGCAGCATGTCTTGAGAAGCGGCCCGCACTGCTCTGGCAGGAAAGTCCGTGGTGACCCAGCCTGTCAACGTCTTTGCCGCAGCAGCATCGGGGCACATAACGTCGGGGATAGTGCAATACCGCGTAAGTAACAAGTGTAGATACGAATCAATATTCAAACAAATGCTAAGTATTTAAGGCGCCTCGCTTGGTCAACTACAGAACCTTCTCTCTTTTGATCTTCGCAAAATTCGCCTAAGAGCTGTATTTTATTGTTTTTTTGTGTAAAATGTGCCATGATTGCTCGCAGGGCGTGAAAACATGGCCCACCGATGTTTATCGACCCGGCCACGACTTTGCGTGACCAGCGGCAGCATAAGCTGCCTTCACGCATTCCTGAGAAAAGGGGACTGACGGACGGATAGACAGACAGCCAGATGAACAACAAAGTGATCCTACCTATAAGAGCCCCGTTCTTGCCGATTGAAATAGTGTGTAGCCAGTAACGTCCTTTTTGAAAATCGGTAAGATATTCTTATGAATTAAAAAGTTCAAGCAATCTCCAATTCCAAATGGTTAAAATTAAATAAGATTAAAATATTGAATTGAAATCCTATTAAGAAAGTCTCACTTGTGGATTCGTATCTATTAAACCACCTCCCCCCCTACTTAATGAGGATGGAAACTTTTAATACTTTTTGCTTATTCTAACTTGAATTGCACAGATAGTTTTAACTGAGTTGTAATTGGATATTGATTTTTATGTGTTTATTTTTCAACATAATTTGCTTACAATTAGAAAATGATAATATTTTTTGATAATTAGGACTTCGGAAACCCTCTACTATACGCTGAGAAGGAAGGTGGTATGAAAAAAGCTAGAGTTGCTGCCGAGTTTAAAAATTAAACATTTTGGGGGCTAGAGTAGTTGCCTAAAGTATTTACAGGAATAAAACGCATCTTTCAGTTAACAATGAATTTAATTGAAAGATATTATATACTTGCTGAAAATTTAATCATAAGTAATTACCCTTGCTACAATAGCCCCATCAATAACGTCTTTTAACCAACACTCTTCACTGATGTCTACTTAAAATAACACTTATCATAACAATGCCTTTATACAAATCTATGCCAGTATAATAACCAAATGACCCCATTCTCCCCGCCTCGTCTAGACAGGTAATTAATATTTTATCGGCCAATTAAAACATTGCCCAACTTCCCCTGGGATTCAACGCTGTTTATCTTTTAATTACGAAACTTGGATTTTTTGATAGCTCAAGTCAAATATTTCGTTTGTTAGGTAGGTATATACTTAGAAGATGTTCGCCACTTCGTTCGCACAACCCTGTTTTTTTATCTAAATGTCCTGTACCTATCTTTGAATGTAAAACTATCTCTATACAATGGGTTAAAATCAATTCTAACCTTTAACATTTACACGACCATGTAAAAAAATTAAAACTACACCAGAAAGCGACAGAACCCGCTAGATGGGTGCAACCTACCCTAGCTAGACGCCGACAGAGCCCGTCAGGTGGGCGCTTTTATAATACAATCTGCCCGGTGAGTTGGGCCGGCAAATGAGTAAAAATATACGAGCGCCCACCAGGCGGGTCGTGAGTGTTAAACGTGACGTGACCTCAAAGATAGTGCAATCAAAAGCTCCTTACCTCCAAACATTTTCAATATTTAAGATTAGAAATTAATTTTTATATGTATTTTCAAGAACTTTCTGTGAAATAAACAGCTTAAATTTTAGGGTTCCGTACCTAAAGGGTAAAATGGGACCCTATTACTGAGACTTCGCTGTCCGTCCGTCTGTCCGTCTGTCACCAGGCTGTATCTCAAGAACGTTGATAGCTAGACTATTTCTATTGCCGCTATAACAATAAATACTAAAAATAAAATAAAATAAATATTTAAGGGGGGCTCCCATACAACAAACTTACAGATAATGGTACGGAACCCTTCGTGCGCGAGTCCCACTCGCACTTGGCCGATATTTTTGTTATTTCGACCGGCAGCCGGGGGTTAGATATACATATACTTACGGCATGTACGCTCGTCACAAATATACGAATAACAGTTAAACCGATTTCAACTATTTTTACCAATATTGTCATGTAGGTATAGCTGGGCCATCGCAGCTATATAATATTTTTTACCCGACTACGACGAAGCAAATGAAGGTTATGACTTTTTCTTCCGCACCGACAAAGCTTGCCAGAGTATAATAAACTGCTATTTCTAGTAAATCGTCGTCTAATTAATATAAAACTTCATTAGCCCCACCGAGAGTTACGAGCGCGTCCCTCCGACGTCTTGCCCGTTTCCGGTTCCTATTTGTTCCAGTCGTCACTTCCGGTCATCATTTATGAGGTCTCTCTACACCACTTAACACTACAATTTACCATGTTATTTATTTAATATCTTTTTTTTGTTGACGTATTGTGAATAATGACTGCTCAGAGATGGCGTGGCGGTCACGGCGGTAGAATGACGTCATTTTCCCAATCATCAAATGGTTTTGACTATCACCGTGACCGCAAGAGGGCGTTCTACTGAAGCGAAGATGGCGCGGTTGTTCCCGCCAAAACCGGCCAATCAGCGTCGTCCGCTCGTCGTTGTTGGATCATGATTTGTCGAGCGTCGGTCAACCGTTTTGGATGACGGCGGTTGATCGAGGCCTGGTGTGAGGGGCACGAGGCGCCGTGGTCATTACGTGTTTAGCTGCCTTACGAGTAACTCAGTGAATAGTGCGAAGTGATTGTGCGGGTTTTAAAAAAGATAAGTACTTATAATCGTATAAGAGTTAGCTATCCCTTTGTTCTGAGGCTTATAGTTTTCTTGCTTATTCTTATGGCATTAAAAGTTTGCTTTAGTGTTCTTTGTAATAAATAATGTTAGATGAGTAAATTAACAGTTCAAATCATTTGATTCTAGTTCTATATACGCTTAACTTACAAGTAAATTGGTATTATAGTTTTTGCTTTTGAACAGCCATCTGGAGTGATAATTTCTTCTCAACTAAATAATTAACGATTCCTTAAAAATAATATTTTCGCTATTCTTGTGTTACAATAATAGTATGCACAGTTTTATAGTTATAATTTCATGGCTATTGTAGTTGCTTTTTTAATTTAACGGTTACTTGTGAGATTTATGTAATAAAGAATAGTAAGTACACTCATGTTCACGTTATGCTGTAACGGTTTTATTATGGTTATCATTAAAAATTTACAGGATTATTAGTTTCTATTTCCTTGTGTAAAAGTAAACGTGATTTTGCATTCTGGGTCATTGGTTCACTTATTAAATAAATGTTTTAATTGTTCATGGTGTTTTAAAATTCATTTAATAATAATAATAATAATAATAATAATAATAATAATAATAATAATAATATCGTTTATTGCATATCACATAGCTATAAAGGTAGGTACAATATAGGGCAGTTTTACATGTGATACCCTGCATAGGGCGCAGCAATATGAGAGGGCATCTACAGCTTAATAGCTATTTTTTTTTAAGTAAGTTATACATACAAATTTTTAAGACTTCAGATTCTAAACTTTATCATTAAAGAAATCGTCTATATTATAGTAGCATTTATCGACTAAATAAGCTTTTAATTTTGTACAGAACGATTTTAGTTCGGTCTCATTTTTTATAAAATTAGGTAAGTGGTTATAAATTTTTATTGTCATATAGTGCGGGCTAGATGTAACGAACTTTAATTTTGAAAAAGGTAATCTTAGTTTATTTAAATTTCGGTCATTTCTTTTGTTTTGCGTTATCTGGGAATATAAATCTATATGTTTTCTGACAAATTTACTCGACTCCAAAATGTACATGGATGTGACAGTCAATATTTTGTATTTTATGAAATGGGGTCTACACGATTCCATTTGATCTACGTTTGCCAATATCCTAACGCACTTTTTTTGTAAGATAAATATTTTTCCTATGTCTGTGCTATTACCCCATAAAATGAGTCCGTAGGACATCCTGGAGTAAGCATATGCATAATAGGCTGAAAGAGCGGAAGTTAGGTCAGTTAAACGCTTTAGGTGATTTAGAGCATATACAAAGGACGATAACTGTTTTGAAAGCTTTTGTATATGGAGTTTAAAATTCAAGCTAGAGTCTAACTCGATTCCCAATAATGTAGCTGAGGTCACATTTTCAAGTTTAAGATTATTATAGCTATAATTTATTGGAAGAAAGGTTTTTTGGTATGGCTTAAATTGTATAATTTTTGTTTTTTTAATGTTGAGCTCAAGATTATGTATTTGTAACCAGTTTAGTATTTTATCTAGAATTAAATTTAGTTTAGTTTCAACTTCGTCGATTTTAACACACGGAAATAATACGGAAATGTCGTCAGCAAATAGTGTGCAATGATCATTTAGGATATCTGGGAGGTCGTTTTTTTATCTCACATTATAATAACTTATCCAGCATTGCTACTGATTTTTATTTATAGGAGGTTTTAAGACAATGTTCAAGTGAAATAGTAATTTTAGCTATTTAACTAAGTATTCATAAAATATTGAACTTCACTCTAAATAAAAATCAGTAATGCCTAGTTCCCCTTACTTGATTTTGAAGGTTAAAATATGAAGTCGAACTAGTTTCTTAATTTGGCTTATTCATTTAGTAATTATAGATCTATAGTAGGGTTGTCCCGTAACGCCTAGCTTCATATATGGGTAGGTGTTGGGGTTGTACGAATAAAATAATAACACAGTTGTAACAGTATGCATGGATCATAAACAAGGACGCAACGAAACGGTGGCCGCCGTGTTGATACTTTAATGTTCTGCCCACGTTCTGCGGTACCATACCGTTGGTGCGCGCGGGTCGCCTCACATGCTCCGTCTAGTGGGGGTTGTCTGTGCTTCCGGTATATTGTTCTAGAGGATAGATGTGTTGGAATATAGAATTTCTAACTGACCATGCGAGCAAAGCTTACGGAAGTTATAATGAGATTATTATTTCTAATGTTTGATAGTAAGTAGGTTGACAACGCGGTTGGCTCGGTTTGTAGACTTGCCTACTGAGCCGGCGGTCCCGGGTTCGAATCCCGGCCAGGGCAAATGTTTGTGTGATGAACTCGAATATTTGTGCTTGCGTCATGGTTGTTCTATGTATTTAAGTATATATTTATCTATATAAGTATGTATATCGCCGTCTAGTATCCATAACACAAGCCTGCTTGAGCTTAATTTGGGACTAGATCGATTTGTGTGAGGTAGTCTGATATCTATTTATTTATAAGTCATCATCATCATCATCATCATTTCAGCCTATTGCAGTCCACTGCTGGACTGCTATTTATAAGTATAGCCTAAAAACTTGCGGCTAACCTTGGGATAACAGGAGTTTGTATACATCAATGGCATTCGATGACTCAACGTCACACTGCGATGTGTTCGCTACCAGGTATGCAAGCGTGATGAATGAATGCAGAAAGTTCTTAAAACGGTCTTAAAATGTGTTTTCCCCATATCTAGTTTTATATATATATTTGTAGTGTTTAGAATAAGATTCAGGTTTGTAACATGTTCAAGGGTGTTTTTTACCCGTAGATTTATTTATTTTAGGTTGAGATCTGTAACGCGTTGGCTTTAGCTGTAAGTTATAGATATGTTGTGAATAAATCATCATCATTATCAGACCAGAGTCGTCCACTGCTGGATATAGGCCATAAATAAATAAAATAAAATAAAAACATCGGTTACCAAAAAGATCATCCTTTTCACTTTAAGAAATGAGTACCACTAAACATCCGCAATATGGCGTAGTCTAAAAGGCAAATTGGACTATAATTTATTTTGACATTAGTTAACTAGCCTATTCCCTAAAACAAAGTCGAAACACTTCCGACAATAGGGCCCCGGAACGTCATCATATATTCCCGCGCGGTCCGTCTCACGACGGCGGCATAAATATCAAATCTCGGCGACTTCGCCCATAAATTATTTAGGTGGGCCCTTCCCATAGACCACAACAGACAGATGTCGCATTTGTGCTGATAGACATTTGAGCGATATAAGTCGATCACGTGTTATTTAAAAATTGGTATGTAGTCCTACACTGAGACCTCTCTTTGTAATGATATATATTTTTCATAATATCTTCACTTTTTGCTAAAACGTAATTAGATTCCTTTTAGGGGAAGGTTCAGTTTGGCACTTGAGTCATCTGCCTTGATTAGTTAGTTAGTTAGTTGCGCAGGGCATTTTCCGCAAGTCGACATCCAAATGTGCCTATTTTGCGTGTAAAGGGGGTAGCGCTACTACAACCACCCCGACTCCTCGACAAACCTTATCAAAGCTTTAATGTTGCTTGTGGCGTCGTGTACGGTACTTGGGGATCCTAGGTACTACGTCCTGTATACTTCTACCTGTTTGCAATCTAGTAGAATATGTTTGGTGGTTTCTTTTGCTTCCACGCATGCCCTGCATAGAGGGCTATCTGTTATCCCTAAATTGAAAAGGTGTTTGTTGAGAGTATCATGTCCCGTTATTATTCCTACTATTTTGCGTAGTTGGTTCCTGTGGATTCTCAGTAAGATTGTGGTGAGTTTGTGGTTCCTATTCGGAAGAATTTCTTTCGTCTGTCTACACGTTCCTATGTCTTCCCAGTATTTTTGGTGTTGGTATATTGTACCCACCAAAAACATTTCATGTAAAATTGACGGCCAAGACTCACATTCTCATAACGCTTTCGCTGTAAAAAAGTTATCAGATCCCAGGAAAAGCCAAGCCCCTAAGCCCCGACTTTACTAACCCCACCACCTTGGTTTAAAAAGTATGGCATCAACTGGCTTCAAGCCCCTAAACCCGGAGTTTACTAACCCTACACCTTTGTTTCAAAAGTATGGCTTGGCCGTTTCATAGACTACCGTAAATAAGTCCAACGGACCGTCTGGCCCATATGGTATCAAGAAACTCAGTTTATGTCTTTGATAATATATACTTATAAACTTAATTCCTTACGATATGGGCCGGACAGTCCGCTAGACTTATTTACGGTAGTCTATGAAACGGCCAAGCCATACTTTTGAAACAAAGGTGTAGGGTTAGTAAACTCCGGGGTTAGGGGCTTGAAGCCAGTTGATGCCATACTTTTTAAACCAAGGTGGTGGGGTTAGTAAAGTCGGGGCTTAGGGGCTTGGCTTTTCCTGGGATCTGATAACTTTTTTACAGCGAAAGCGTTATGAGAATGTGAGTCTTGGCCGTCAATTTTACATGAAATGTTTTTGGTGGGATCTCATTTCTTTTTGTAAGGTGCTTTAGTTTTTTTAATTTTTTTGGGCTGTAGGGTTTCTTGAGCGTCAACTGAAGTAGACAATTGTGTATTTAAGAAATACTTAAGTTTAGCCCCATATATACGAGTATATACACTTTTATCCCCTATTATGGGAAACCCATACAAACTTCCATCCCCTTATTTAAAGGGTGGGGGGTGATTTTTTAAAAGTCCTACAATATGTATTTGATTTATAACAATGAGTCCCTATAGGTTTCAATTTTCAGACCTGTAGTATCAAAATTTGCGGAAGTTTCATACAAACTTCCATCCCCTAGTTTAAGGGGTTGGGGGGTAAACGTTCCAAGTTTTAGAATTATTTTGTTGTTTGTGTACTAATACTAGCTTACATACCAAATTTCAGCTTTCTAGGTCATCGGGAAGTACCCCAGAGGTTTTGATACGTCAGTGAGTGAGTGGCAAAATCGGCGTATTTTAGGTACCTATAAAACCTAAAGTATAAAAGCTAGATCAATTAAATTTTGTACATTTTATATGTTTGCTAACTGCATCTTAACCTGAGAATTTGGGCACTCTAGTGTTAACTGGGACGAAACTATGATGGTTTGAATATGAGACGAAACGGTTCGAGAAAAGGTAGGTAGTGCCCCCTTCTTTTTTGTTCGTCTTGGCGGGGGCACTACCGTGCCCCCAGATATTTAAAATACGAAGTCGAAGTGTAGATATGGAAGTAGTAATAATTGTGTATAAGAAATACTTACGTTTAGCCCGATATATACTACTTTTATCGCCCATTATGGAAAACCCATAAAAACTTTCATCCCCTTATTTAAAGGGTGGGGGGTGATTTTTTTTAAATCCTGGAATATGTATTTTATTATTTATAAATAATAAAGGAGTCCCTATATCAATTTTCAGACCTCTAGTATCAAAATTTGCAGAAGTCTCATACAAACTTCCATCCCCTAGTTTAAGGGGTTGGGGGGTAAAAGTTCCAAATTTCAGAATTATTCTATTGTTTGTGTACTAAACCTAGCTTACATACCAAATTTCAGCTTTCTAGGTCATCGGGAAGTACCCCAGAGGTTTTGATACATCAGTGAGTGAGTGGCAAAATCGGCGTATTTTAGGTACCAATAAAACCTAAAGTATAAAAGCTAGATCAATGAAATTTAGTACATTTCATATGTTCCCTAACTGCATCTTAACCTGTGAATTTGGGCGCTCTGGACGGGACTGGGACGAAACTATGAGGGTTTGAAAATGAGACGAAACGGTTCGAGAAAAGGTAGGTAGTGCCCCGCCTCTTTTTTTTCGTCTTGGCGGGGGCACTACCGTGCCCCCAGATATTGGTTTATTGTATTGTATATGTAAGATTGTGGTAGGGGTATTATTGGCTCTGGTCCGCATGTTGGTGTCTCTGATCCTTGACGGGCCAGTTCGTCCGCTGCATCATTGCCTCTCGAGCCACTGTGTCCCTTTATCCACTGTAATGTTACCTTATTTTTGTCATTGCACACCTCTGTGATGCTGCGATGACATTCGTCTATTAGAGAAGAGGTACATTCATCACTGTCTAGTGCTTGTAGTACGAATTTGCTGTCTGATAGTATACGTAAGTTTGTGTTTTGAACCTGGCGTCTTTTTATAGCGTTGCAGGCTTCTATTATTCCTACGCATTCTGCCTGGAATACCGTGTTGTGTATACCTAGGGGTTTAGAGATGTGAATACTCAAATCCTCCGAGAATACACCACAGCCCGTTCCATTTTCAGTCTTTGACCCGTCTGTAAAGATTCTCAGGTCCTCTAGGTTCAGCCCCTCTTTTGGGTCTTCAGGTCTTCAGGTTATAGTCTTAGGTATCTTGTCGATTGGTGCTTCCATTATTGGGAATTTTGTGATCATATCACTGTAGATCTTTGTGTGTTGGGTATTGCTATTCGTCCATAGATTTTGGCTTTTTAGTCGCATCGCCGTGACGGCTGCTTCTCTTTGTATGTGTATGTGCAGTGGCGTGAGACCTAGCATTATTTCTAGTGCTGCTGTAGGGGTAGTCCTCATGCAGCCTGTTGTTGCCATGCATGCTAATCTTTTTATTTTCTGCAGGCCGGCAATCGCACATGCTAGCTGCGTTCGGGGCCACCATACTACTGCTCCGTAGCTGATCATAGGTACTATTACCGTCTTGTATAGCCACAAAATGATACGTGGGGCAAGACCCCACCTCTTGCCTATCATTCTTCGGCATTGCCAGAAGGCGACTGTGGCTTTGTTATATCTGTTCTCAAGATGTTTGTTCCAGATCAGTTTGTCATCTAAGGTTATCCCTAAATATTTCACTTGTTTGGAGAGTGTAAGCTTCGTACCAAAAAGGCTTGGCATTTCGTATGGCCCCAGTTTACGTTTGTGCGTGAAGAGAATTGTGTCAGTTTTTTTGGGGTTTACCGATAGGTCATTCTCCCTGCACCATTTCTCTACTATTTTTTTTTATTATATTTATATTATAATATGATTATAAACTTACAAATAGCACATATATACTCCCATGAACGTCATCATATTTATATTCTTAGCCGGTCCACCTCCCGACGGCGCCAAAAATTATTAAGGTGGGCCCTGCCCATAGACTACAACACAGACAGATATTGCATTTGAACGTAACATTGGGTAGGATTAATTTAGTAAATATCTGAACTACTTGAATTGCTTTTAAGTAAGTGTCATCGCCATCCCCAATGGACATCTCACTCGCCACAACAATAGACTCTGTTGAATTGAAAGGCTGTTGACTTCTGCATTTGTGCCCATTCAATGTTTGCCATCCGATCAAATATGCCAATGTCCGTTTTGTAGTTTATCAGTCACAAAAGTTCTGAAATGTCTCAGATATAAACATTGAGAAAATCAAAAGCAAAAGCAAAGTTTATCGCTAGTTCGCTTTGTGTTTAGTATTACAAATACGTTTATTCTCAAAAATGGTCGGGAATGTTGACTTTAATGATAAAAAGTCAGGACGCCACGTGCACGCCCTCCGGTCAACTCTGGTATTACAAATATGTTTATTCTCAAAAATGGCCGGGAATGTTGACTTTAATGATAAAAAGTCAGGACGCCACGTGCATGCCCTCCGGTCAACTCTGGCCACTTCCTAACTTGTCCACTTCCAAAGTTGCCCACTTCCTAACTGGTCCACTTCCTAACTTGTCCACTTCCAAAGTTGCCCACTTCCTAACTTGTCCACTTCCAAAGTTGCCCACTGCCTAACTTGTCCACTTCCAAACTTGTCCACTTCCAAAGTTGCCCACTTCCTAACTTGTCCACTTCCAAAGTTGCCCACTTCCTAACTTGTCCACTTCCAAAGTTGCCCACTTCCTAACTTGTCCACTTCCAAAGTTACCCACTTCCTTACTTGTCCACTTCCAAAGTTGCCCACTTCCTAACTTGTCCACTTTCAAAGTTGCCCACTTCCTAACTTGTCCACTTCCAAAGTTGCCCACTTCCTAACTTGTCCACTTCCAAAGTTGCCCACTGCCTAACTTGTCCACTTCCAAAGTTGCCCACTTCCTAACCTGTCCATTTCCTAACTAATTGTCTACTTCTATTCATTAAAAAAAACTTGCTTAATATTTAATATTTTAAATTGATCGATAAAATTTTATTTTAATGTTCCTACTTAACATTGATTTGGAGTTTCTTACATCTCCTTTACGTGTACCAGTGTAATTAGTTATAACACAAATGTATCATGTAATTGTTTTGAGCATTATTTACGAAAAAATGACTTTCTGTTGAGTTTCTTTCGGCTTTCTTCTCAACAGCGGTCTCCTCTTGCGAAATGCCGGTAGATTCACAATTTGACTTGTAAAAATGTCCCTATGGCCTACTTACTGAATAAATTATTTCATTTCATTTCCGGCTCGGTTTGCTCGATAAAAATGTTGTATAATATTCCTTCATTTGTTGAGGTACAAACTTTAAAAAAGCTAGAACGGCCATATAAAAAAGTCATAGCTCCTAGACAAAACGGAAGATCTTTTAAGAGACTTTTTAGTTGCCTCAAATAGTTTATGGCGTTTTTGGAAGAAAAATACAGTTCTACTTTTTTATGAAAAAAAAAGAGCAATGCAAGAATTTCAGTTTTGACATAATAGTGGCTGAGAAAATCACTATATTTGTCTCAGCCGGAAGGGCAATTTCTGGTTTCGTATTAAATTAAACGGACTCCCAAGGTAGTCCGTTTCAAATTAATACTCAGCCAGCAATTGCCTATTTCCTCGCTTCGACAATAATGTACTATTTAGTGTTTAATAAAACATTTTCCAACACGTCAAAACCTGTTTGAGCTATTGGTTGTAGGCTGTTTGCGCTGACATTGTTACATAAAACATACACGTCGTATTTGCGTAAATCAGGCGGACGGACGCGACACACGCGTTATACGAGTACAATCTTGATGTCTAGCCGACATGTTCTTGATTCCATGTTAACTCGTAAATGTATACTGAAGCGACATTACGAAGCCTGAAGAAGCATCTCTCGGGCCAGCGTGGCAGTGTCAACTGACAAGGCACCGCTGGTTTCTTGTCCGTTGCCATTGCGACATGGGCTCCCTTTTTGCTTACTATCAGGCGATGTGGCGCCACTATGTCGTGCCAATGTAATAAAAAAATAAAATAATAATAATTCAAATATAACTAACCGCTTCACATCAATTGACAAGTTTTTTACTTAAAACTACATAAACATGGATATATTTTGGTCATAATGCCGTATGATAAAAGGGAGATTATATTAGACTGGCCAAGTGCGAGTTGAATTCGCGCATGAAGGGCTCCATAAAATATAACATAAAAATAAATAATCATAATGTATAGTATTTGTTGTTATAGTGGTCATAATAATCAACATACTCTATAAAAAAAATATTACCATTCAACCATTACAGCAAAACCGTATAATACCTTAAAAAACACGTTATAGTAAGTACCTCCTTTAATTATTACCTTTAATTGTTAACCGTGTAATTTTCGCATAATGTATTTTAGACACATTTTGCGAAAATTTCAAGACTATCTATTATGGTTGGAGAAATACAGCCAGCATTAAAACTTTCGTGAGACATATTTAATTATTTAACCCCTTACCGCATACGAAGCCATATATGACAGTTATTAATGTCGACTTTATTGACACAGGTTAAAGTTCAATTTCGAAAAAAAATATATTTAAATATGCGGCAAGGGGTTAAAAAAAAAAATCTGTGCCAAAGTTACCGCAGGACTGTACGGGTAGCAGTCCCTTAAAGAGCTCTATACGAGTTTGATACATGTCGGGCCGTTCCTGACACAGCCCTGTAACCGACGAACAGACTGACAGTGGCTTAGTAATATCATTCCGTTAGCAGCCTTTGGCCACAGAACCCTAAAAAGAGGGCTATGACTTATGCACAGCGTCGTTACTGTGGCGCGTGCGCGGCAGTGCCAACAGCCTCCTAGCAACAGTCGCGGATAGGGTAGATGGCCCATTTTTGCAAGGATGGAATGCGTTGCATTTGTAACCTAGGTTAAGTTAGTTAAGGTTTGTTTGATATTTTTATGTTACTTGTCGTGAGATACTGGCAATCGACTATTTATGGTTCTAGATTTGATATGATTCAAATCTAGTGACAGATGTAAGATTGTTTATTAATGTTGACTTACTCCGTTGACAGCTGCTAAAGGGAACACATCTTATGTTGACATGTGTATTGTATTTTTAGAAGTTTATTATTAATGTGTTGTGCTTAAATAAATAAGTGTTTGAATTGCCAAGGCCCTTTCATTAAACCCATTAGAGGTTATGGGCCCAGGCAATTCAAACACTTATTTATTTAAGCACAACACATTAATAAGAAGATGGAAGAGGAGATGTAAGAAGAAATAATAGTAATGAAGTAGGTGGTCGAGAAGGTGATAATATGAGAAGAAGTATTGAAAATGAGTTTCGAGAAGGAGTTCAGTTGAGAAGGTTAAGCAGTGAAAGTGACATAAGTGAAATAAATGAAGGTGAAATAAATGAAGTTGAAACAAATGAAGGGGAAATAAATGAAGTTGAAACAAATGAAGGGGAAATAAATGAATGTGAATATAATCATGATGAAAGAAGAAGAGAAAACTGTGATAATTTTGGAAATGGTTTAAATTTTGATAATGAGATTTATTTTGATGAAAATGAAGAATTTTATGATATTAACAATGAAGATAATGGAGCAGGAGGAAATGCAGAACGAATTGAAGTTGAAGAGAATGTTGAAGTAAATAATGGGAACAGAAGAATCCAACCTCCAAGAGAACGGCGAAAGCCTGAAAGATATAAAGATTACTTAATGAATTATGATACTGAAGCTTCAATGTTGACCTATGAGGAGGCAACCGAATCCAAAGAAAAGGATAAATGGAAGAAGGCAATAAATGAAGAAATTAAATCATTAGATGAAAATAATACGTGGACATTTGTTGATGAAAAAGAAGCAAAGGGCAGAAAATTAGTAACGAGTAAATGGATATTTACAGTCAAATCAGATGGTCGATATAAAGCAAGATTAGTTGCAAGAGGTTTCCAACAAAAATATAAAATAGACTATGATGAAGTGTATAGTCCAGTAGTAAACAGTACTTCGCTGAGAGTATTATTATCAATTGCAGCAAGCAAAAATTTGAAAATGAAGCAGTTTGATGTGAAAACAGCCTTTTTACATGGAGATTTGAAAGAATGCATTTATATGAAAGTACCTAAAGGTTACAATGGTAAAGATGGCAAAGTTTGTAAATTAAACAAAAGCTTATATGGATTGAAACAAGCCCCACTTATGTGGAATATCAAATTTACAGAATTCTTATCAAAAATGGGTTTCAAGCAATTGAAATTGGACCAATGCATTTTTGTTATGGAAGGTGAGAGAAAAATCTTTTTAGCTGTATATGTAGATGATGGCTTAGTGTTCGGCGAAAAAGAAGAGGATCTTGTACATGTAATAAAAACAATTGGGAAAGCTTTTGAGCTAAGAATTTGTGACGAAGTTACTAACTACATTGGTTTAGATATAAAAAGAGAGGGACAGGGGATTAAAATTTATCAAAAGACATATAGTGATAAAATAATAAAGAAGTTTAACATGAATGCAGCCAAAGAGGTAAGATCTCCAACTATTTTGATAGAGCAACATCCGTCTGTCAAAATTGACATTAAGTCTAATGGCGGCTCCACATTAGTGCCGTGAAGCTCCGTGAACAAGCGTGAATGTGGATGGTTTTCGCGGGGTTCACGCGCGTGCACGCCTGTTCCCCGA
Source organism: Apotomis capreana (assembly GCA_947623375.1). Classification (NCBI taxonomy): domain Eukaryota; kingdom Metazoa; phylum Arthropoda; class Insecta; order Lepidoptera; family Tortricidae; genus Apotomis; species Apotomis capreana. Next base: position 15,057,804 of record OX392522.1, on the reverse strand, counting down.
TCCGAGTCGGTATTTTGTCCCGCGACAAAGGGTTCGCGTCCTCTTCACGCGGCGTTCACGTGTATACATCCACATTCACGGCCCCGTACCAGTTTACTATGGACTACAAAGGCGTACGGACGTGTGCAGCCGCTGTCCGCGCGCAATGGAGTCGCGGAGATGCTCTTTTTAGAGCATTACCATTCTGAATTCTTACTGGTATTGCTGGTCTAAATTGGGTATCTGTTTTAGAAATTATTGGAGAAACTTTCTGAAGCAAATTGATCGGTTACGATGTATTTCAGTCATCCACCATCTTCTATTTCTACTAACTTTCTTGTTTAAATAGTGATATGTTGCCACAGCAAACAAAGTTATTGCAGCATCAGTTTCTACGTCCATTTCGCGGCGGGTTTCACAAGCGATTGTGAGCATCCCGTGAATGTGGAGGGCACTACTTGGCCGTGAATTCATGCCGTGAATTCGCGCCGTGAATTCACGGCACTAATGTGGAGCCGCCATCATGAATTGTACCGTGAAATGGTAGGATCATTATTATATCTTGCAAATAAAACAAGACCTGATATAAGTTTCCAAGTAGGTTATTGTTCGAGACCTCAGAATTCTCCGAATTTAAATGATTTGAATAATGCCAAACAAATTTTAAAATTTTAAAAGGTTCAACAGAAAAAGGTATTCACTTTTCTGAAGGTGATAAAGTGCTCCGAGGATATTGTGATTCTGATTTCGCTGGGGATCCAGACACTAGACGAAGTACTTCTGGTTTCGTGATTTGGCTGAACGGTGGACCAGTGGCATGGAGCTCCAAGAAACAATCAGTTGTCGCGCTGAGCAGTACAGAAGCAGAGTTTATAGCGGCAGCAGAATGCTGTAAAGAATTACTGTTCGTAAGAGACTTAATTCATGAAATAACAGGAGAAAAGTTAGAAATTGAAATGAAGGTTGACAACCAATCTGCTATTTGGCTAATGAAGAAAGGCATCATGAGCAAAAGAAGTAAACACATAGATGTAAAATATTATTATCTGAAGGAGAAAATTGATGAAAATCAGATTACTGTTAAATATTGTCCAACAGGATCACAACTGGCAGATATATTAACAAAAAGTTTACCACCTGTAAAGTTTGAAAAGTGTCAGCGAAGATTAGTGTTTTAGTGGCAGGAGTTTATAAAATGTGTATATTTGTGGGCAAAAGTGAACTTAAATATTTATTTCGGCTTAGTGTAGGGGTCTTTTTTTTTTTTTTTTTTTATTGTGTTGTAGTATGTAAGTTTTTATAGGGTGTGTAATTTAGAACATTACAATCGTATTGTAAATGGAAGAAAACTTAAGGATTTCTAGGAAAAATAGTCAGGTTTAAGGGGGTGTTTGTTTTTAAATAATGATTCACTTAAGGGGGTGTAAGGTGAATCAGGTAAATATAACTGAATCATTATTTAGTTAAAAAGCAACAACGGAGAACTTAAATAATTTTTAATCTCTTATACACAGTTTTTCGAAATGAGAGCCTTAAGTATTTTTCTGTTTTTATATAAATTAATTTGATTGTATTTGTTTCTTATATATTGTATATTGTTTGTTATTTAGGTTTTTCTGGTTAGTGTGAATTGGTGATATGAGTGTGAGTTGTTGTTGGTTGTTGTATGTTGTAGGTTTATGAGTTTATTAAAATGAAGGAGTTGGTTGAGGAAAAGATAAAGGTTTAAATATTTATTGCAGTATAATGAAGATGAGGAGTCGAGTAGGAGAATAAAAAGGTGGAATATTTATTGTAGTTTTAGTAAAATGATGAGTCGAGTGGTAGAAGATAGTAGCTGAAATATTTATTGTAGTTTTATGAAGTGAGGATTCGAGTGGTAGAAGATAGTAGCTGAAATATTTATTGTAGTTTTATGAAGTGAGGATTCGAGTGGGAGAAGATAGTAGCTGAAATATTTATTGTAGTTTTATGAAGTGAGGATTCGAGTGGGTGTTTGAACTATGAACTCTAAGGTCTCGAAATTAAAGTCGGTTTAAATTAAAAGCCGCTTTAATGGTCTAAACTCTTCCAATCTAATTCTCACAAAATCAAATAAACTTATTGTCTTAACATTTCTACGTCAACATGTCGTTAGCTAGTTTGCGATGGCTAAAGAGCCATCTACCGGACAATAGAAACACTAAAATATTCAACTACATTAAATATAAATTGAACATACCGCCCACCAAGGACAGAATGTCCTTTCTAACCGCCCACCATAGCAACATTGACCTTTCCAGTCCTGGTGAGGGAAAATCAGAGATGAACTACTTATAAACTAAACAATACACAAACTAAGAATCACAAATAACACAGAATAACAATTAATAAATCCGTTCAATAGAAGTAAACATTAAAAATCCTACTCATTAATAGGTAAAACACAAAGTTTTGAAGTCGGTCGTTTCACAATTGAATTTTTGCATTTCAACGACACAACTCTAGTTAGTCCATCCGAGCCAGGATGCTTGGTGAGGACTTTACCGAAAAGCCATTTGCTAGGAGGTAAATCATCTTCTTTTATCAATACGATGTCATGAATACATCATCCACTACCAAATCCGAAAAATGTGACCGGTGTGACAGTATTATGGGCTTTTAACGTTTTCGGGTTGATGTGACTTGGATATTCTACCATCTACTCGAAGTAATCCATTATCATCAATGAACGGAGTTAAACAAAGCAATCTTGATGATTTGGATTTGATCTGTCCGTAAGTTTGTATTTCTCTTAATTTTATTTGGAATTCAGCAGCTTGTGTTAATTTGATGCATCTCACTAACGCTTCATCTAGCTCCCATTTGTTTAGAGATTTGACATTGTGACCTTTTTGAATAATAATATTTTTTGTATAAAATCTCCTACAATATGCTACCACTTTGATAAGTTTTTTCTTTTTGTTACAGGTGCTGACAGCGGGGGTAACTTCACCGAGTATTGAAATGCGTCGTGACTTCGGTTCCAGGTGAGTCCTAAAATCTTTACTATATTGTCCTGTTTTAGTTCTAAAGTTTTATCTAATCTGCTATCTTCTGTTTTTCCCGTTTGACCTATAATCTTTAGCAATTCCTCTTCATTGCTGGACCATTTTTGTAGAATAAATCCACCTTCCTTCAAAAGTGCATTCATCTCATTATATAATCTTATACCGTCCTCTATAGTTTGACAACCAGTCATTAGGTCATCCATGTAAAACTCCCTTGCAACCTTCTCTGATGCTATTGGATACGCTTCCTTGTGATCAATTGCGACTTGATTCAGCGCCTTAACTGCTAAATATGGGGCTGAAGCTGTACCAAATGTAACTGTGAGCAGTTTGTAATCTTGCACTTTATCTTCTGGATGTGTTCTCCACACTATGCGTTGAAAATCACAGTCCTGTTCTGCCACTTTTACCATTCGGTACATCTTCACAATGTCTGCTATTAGGCACACGGGATGTTCTCTCCAACTCATAATCAAGTGTCTCAAATCTGGTTGCAACCTAGGCCCAACCATCAAATTATCATTTAGCGAAATTCCATTTTCATTTTTACAGGATGCATCGAAGACTACCCTGACTTTAGTGGTAGTCCTATCTTCCCTAACGACTGCATGGTGTGGTAAGTAGACTGAATCTACATTAAGTTCCTGCTCTGGCACCAGCTCCATATGGCCTAACTGTAAGTATTCGTTTATCACTTCAGTATATCTTTCTTTTAGTTTTTCGTCTTTTGTGATCTTTCTTTCCAATGATTTAAGTCTTTTTATAGCAATTTCACGAGAGTTTCCATTTTTGCAGGTTGGCTCATCATCGCGGAACGGCAGTTTTACAACGTTTCTGCCATCTTCATCTCTGCGTGTCGTCGCTGAGAAGATGTCTTCGCATCTCTGTTCTTCTTTTGTTAAAATTGCTTTACTTAATAAAGGTTCGTTTTCCAACTCCCAGAATCGTTTTATTATTTCATTCTCTTCTATTTGCGTATGAAACACGGATATTTTGTTTTCTACACCTGTGGGACCTATCGGCCCCGACAATATCCAACCCAATGAGGTACACTGAGCTACCGGGGACCCTACAGGTCCTCTCAATACACCGTCCTTTAAGATTTGGCTATAGACTTCCGCTCCTAACAAAATGTCTATTTTATTGGGGGAATCAAAGTTTGTATCCGCTAGGCACAAGTTCTTTAATTGTACCCAGTCCGGGACCAAAACCTGTCGCTCTGGAAGTAAAGATGTAATGTTTGTTAAAACAAAACATTTCAGCTCCATTTTAAAGTTCGGATCTGTTAGTGACTGTATTTTTAATGTCACCGATGCTTTTGACCTTATTGACCTCTGATCAGCGCCTACTCCCGAAATTGTAAGGTTGGCCGACGTTTTCTGCAGTCCTAACCCTTGAACTGTAGCCTCCGTCACAAAGGAGGCTTGTGAACCCTGATCTAACAAAGCTCTAACTGGCTGGTATTGACCTGTTCTCGATTCTACATTCACAGTTGCCGTGGGTAACAAAACTTGGTTTCTTACCTGACCTTTTGAGAAACAAGTCACTACTGGTGTATCCTCATTTGAAGAATGACTAGACCCTAAATGAGCATTTACCCTAGTCACTTCATCACCCGTACTGTCTCCAAGTGATTGACCTGAACTACCTGACGTACCAGCGAAAACACCCTTTGGATGAAGTAACGAATGGTGTTTTTTGTTACAAATCCTGCAACAAGTGACTTTTTGGCAAAATCTCACACCATGGTTGCTACCTAGACAATTGTAGCAAATTCTATTTTTCGTTACAAATTCGTGTCTTTTTTCATAATCCTGGTTAGTGAACTTCTTGCAAAAACATAATTTGTGTTAATCTCCACAAAATTCACTACTCATTTTAACAACATTAGTTGCGTGCAACGCTTTGGTGTGACCTATTTTATGACTAGTCGATGCCTTTGAAGTAATTGCTATTGACTTATGTACATACTTCGGCTCAATGAATTCAAAAGCTCTATACCTGTTAGTTAAGAACGTTTGAAATTCCTTAAACGTCGGCAACGAATCCGATGACACATTAGTTGCTACATTTAATTCCCACTGCTTTCGTGATTCGGCATCCAGTTTAAGCGAGAGCAGGTGAATCACAATAATGTCCCAGGTCGAAACATCAATACCTATGTTTTTTAACGCGCTCAAACAATCGGATGAAGTATCCATTAATTCCTTTAAGCCAGTGGCGGATTCCGTCGTAATATTACGTTGACTAAGCAGCCACTTTAAAATGCAATGTGAGATATATTTTTTGTTATTATAACGTTCCGCCAATTGATTCCAACACTGATTATAGTTTGCGTCCGTCACTGGTGTATACCGAATCAATTGCTCTGCTTCTCCGGTCAAGAAACCCTTAAGATATTGCAACCGTTGTACGTTATCTAATGCCTGATTATTGTGTATCATTGACACGAACAAATCTCTAAACGTGGGCCACTCTGCATATTGGCCTGAAAATGTGGGAATGCTAATCTTGGGTAATATAGGACCTCTTGTCCTATGTATAGTTCTAGGTATGTAATCTGGGAGTTGGAATGATACTTCAAATATAAGTAAGTTAAGGCGTGTATTACGGAACACGGTTGAGAGGCAACTAGCGAGCTAGTGCGCATGAGGCTTCCCGTAGGCGCGTCTGGAATGCTTACCATGCATAATGTCCCTATAGTCGCCTCTCCCAAAAAAATAAAAATTTACAAAAAATTTTCAAAATTATTCTTAAAATTAGTGTTAAACAGAATTTTTCATATTTTTAAATTTGAAAATATTATTGTTAAACCAATGATTGAAAATAAATGTATTGTGTCTATTACCACTGTGTTTTATTTAAATCAACTTTATCTTTTAAAAGAACCAATTTGCGCCACGCAAACAATGTCGCGTTGTAATTTTAGTACCTGGAATTTATGAGCGATAAGAGAACACAATAACACATGGAACGTTACATAAAAATATTAAGGTTGAATTTAGAATACATTGTAGATCTTAGTCATATTATACAACACACTACGGTGTCTAAAAATAGAAACACATTTCTTACATCTAAATAAAATTAACACAATGAACGATTTGCACTGTTTTTACACTTTCACATAAATTTGTTGTGGTTGACTTGCAGTAGTCTGCAGACCTGGAGTCATCTGCTGGTCCATTGTCAAATTTCGAAATCTTTTTGTAACCCATTTGTTCATCTTCTTTTTGCAACTATTGCAAAAGTAGTATAGTAAAAATGTCACCAAGAGTATAATTATGACCAATAAAATTATACTGAATGTATTCAACTGATTTGCTATTCCGGAAACGTTAATAGATGCTTCTGCCGTTAATGTATTTGATTTGTCTGTATTATCGGAATCTTTTCTGCTTCCCCAATTTCCCATGATTACTTGTTTACTGTTCCGATGTTAAAAATGTAGTGCAAATAGTTCTTAATACAAAATTAAGAAACATATAACCTAAATTATTTATAATTACAATCATGCAAAACTTAACCTACTAAATTATTAAGTCTACTCATCACAAAATCGTACCGATTTCTTAACTACGCGGCCACTGCGTGTAATATAGGGTGCTACCCTATGCACAGGCGGAGCGTTTCCGCTGTCCGCTTGTGTCATACTTGGTAAAATTACATTTTGTGGTGAGTATACTCTGTCCTCAAGTAAATATGCAGGTTTTAACCTGTCAATTGACATGTTTACTTCACGGTCCTCTAATTTGATTTTAAAAACCTTATCATTTCTTTCAATAACTTTATAAGGCCCTTCATAAGGCGTTTGTAATGATGATTTTACAATTCGACGTACAAACACAAAATCACAAGTTTTAAGATCAGGACTAACAAAAAATTTATCATCTCTATGATGTGAAAATGGTCTTGGTTTCATTTTTCTTATAGTATCTTTAATCTTGTCTAACATACAATGTGGCTCAGTAATTTTATTATCGACATTACAATAAAATTCAGCAGGTAAACGTATGGAACAACCATAAACCAGTTGCGCTGCACTAACACCTGTATCTAATCTGGGTACTGTACGGAGGCCTAATAAAACTGTGCTTAACTCCGTAACCCAAGAAGTGTTGTCTAAGCGAGCTACTAACGCTGCTTTTAACGATCTATGCCAGCGTTCAATAATTGAATTACTTTGTGGGTGATATGGTGTGGTCCTAATTTTTTCTGTTCCTACGTACCTCATCAATTGTCGAAAAAGATTACTCTCAAACTGTTTTCCCTGATCACTAGTTAAGGTAGCTGGGCAGCCAAATCGCACTATCCAGCCGTCATAAATTGTCTGTGCTACCGTTTCTGCCGAGATGTTCTGCAACGGAAACGCTTCTGGCCAACCGGTAGCTCGATCTATAATAGTAAGACAATACCTGTAACCTTCAGCTGTAGTGATCAGTGGTCCAACGATGTCCGTATGTATGTGCTGGAACCTGTCTACTTCTGGAAACTTACCTGGTTCCGATTTGGTATGACGCATGACCTTGGATTTTTGGCACTGGACGCAGGTTTTGGCCCAAAGGCCTACGTCTTTGTTCATATTCTTCCAAAAATACCTATCTGCAATCATCTTCCGTGATACTCGTACACCTGGATGGCTTAAATTATGAATATGTCTAAAAATATCGCGACGAAATTGCTCAGGAATGTATGGTCTCGCATTACCTGTAGATATCTCGCAATACATACCATAAGTACAGTTAGGCAACATTATTTTCTTGAATTGCAATTTATCGTTTTGTAATAGTGTTTTCAACTCATCATCATTTCCCTGTGCCTTTGAAATTAAGGAAAAATCTATTGCAATGTTTTGAAAATCGACAGTCTCAATTCTAGACAATGCGTCAGCCACTACGTTGTCCCTACCCTGTACGTGCCTTATATCAGTAGTAAATTCGCTGATAAAAAGTAATTGTCTTGTTCGTCTTGGTATTTCTTTGTTATTATCCTTACTTAATTTACTAAAGGCATAAGTCAACGCTTTATGATCTGTATATATAATTAGTTCTCTGCCCTCATGCAGATACCTAAAATGTTGTACAGACAGATAAATAGCAAGAAGTTCTTTATCATACGTGCTATACTTAGTTTGCGGTGCCGTTAGCTTCTTAGAAAAGTAAGCCAACGGTTTCCATTTGCCTTCTGTGTATTGTTGTAATACAGAACCTACACACGTGTCGCTAGCGTCAGCATATAATGAAATAGGTACTGTGGGAAGCGGGTACGCTAATACTGCGGCGTTCTGTAAGCTGAGCTTACATTGTTCGAACGCTTCATCAGCTTCTTGCGTCCACTGTATGGGTGTTTTGTCGTTGCGTTTAGCTCTATGAATATACCTAAGCAATAATTCTTGGTATTGAACCGCGTGCTGTATGTGTGGTCTATAGAAGTTCACCATTCCTAGAAATGTTCGTAATTGACTAACAGTTTTTGGTTTCGGATAATTCTTAATAGCATCAACCTTACATTCCAATGGTTTAAACCCTTCTGGTGAAATTTCGTAACCCAAAAATTCTAATTTCCTTTCTTTAAATTTGCATTTCTCTAAGTTAATAGTGATGCCAAACTCACTCAGTCTCTTAAATAATTGATCTAGATGACCGTCGTGTTCTTCCTCTGAGAGAGAAGCAACAAGTATGTCGTCAAGATAGCAATACACAAAATCTAACCCTGTTAAAACTGTATCATTCATGAAACGTTGATAGGTACTACAACTATTTTTCATCCCAAAGCTCATTCTGGGGAATTCCCACAGTCCAAAAGGAGTCGTTATGGCCGTCTTTTCTACATCATCTGGATATACCATGATGTTATGGTAAGCCCTACGAATATCCACACAAGAAAATATTGACTTACCTGCTAATAAGTAGGTAAAATCGTGTACTCTGGCGATAGGGTAGCGGTCCGGCTTCGTGACGGCATTCAAAGCTCTGTAATCGCCACACGGCCGGATATCCCCATCCTTTTTAGGTACTATGTGTAAAGGACTAGACCACGGGCTCTTCGATGGTCTACATATGCCCATATCTTGCATTTTTTTAAATTCCTTTTTAGCCTTGTCGTACCTATCCGGAGGCAGTGGTCTAGTTCTTTGGTGTATCGGAGGCCCTGTTGTCTCTATATGATGGTAAACATTATGTTTAGGCGTCTCTAAAAATGACAACGGTTTTAAAATATCTGGATACCTACACAATAAATCGTATGCCTTATTATCTTTGTTAATACTATTAATTGAGGTGTCGGTATGGTTTGTAATTGTTCCAATCACAGAGATACTGGTCGAATTATCAATCAAACGTTTACCATGTAAATCTACAAGCAATCTATATTTGAGCAAAAAATCTGCACCAATAATTGGCTTTTTTACGTCGCATACAATAAAAGACCATTTAAAAAAACGTCCCAAATTCAGATTTAACGTTAGATTTACATAACCATATACTCTAATTTCCGTATTATTCGCGGCATATAATTTACAATTTTCAATAGGTTGTAAAGAGTCTTTTGAAAATTTAAAGTTCTTGGGAATAACACTAACATTTGCACCCGTATCTACCAAAAATTGAAATCCCGAGTTTCTATCAATCACATTTAGGCGATAGCTATTTACCACTGTGCAGGGTTCCGCCGAAAACGTCTGCACCTCTCCTAGTTTCCCGCTGGCGGTTGTCCCTTCCAGCTGCATGGCTGCACACATTTGTTTGCCTTCGACTTATACCGGTAATGATAAAAGCATAGCCAATCAGGGCTGTTCTGGGTCCTTCTAGCAGTATCCGGTCGGCTACGGTTGTCGGCGCGGGAGCGGCTACGTGCCCCTGCACGTGCTTGGCTTCTACCTCGTTCACGCCTTCGCGAACTGCATAACTCCGTTATCCGATCGTTGATTTTCGCAATTTCCATCATAATGTCTGTCGGCGGGCTCTGCCGTGAAGTTCCCTGTATTTCCGCTACTTCATTGGGTCTGAATGTCTCCATGACCTTGTCCGCGATATTCGCCAAGGTCTCCAAGTTCTTAGTGTCCGCCGAAGCTACGACGGCTCTAACTGAAGGCGGCAGGTGCCCTTGCCAAAAATATGCTAGGGTTTCCTCCGGGAATTTGTCGCGCGCAAGGTCGCGCATTTTCCGCATTAATTGAGATGGGCGTTGATCTCCCAATTCCGTCATCACGTCGGGGTCACCAGATATAGGACCTCTTGTCCTATGTATAGTTCTAGGTATGTAATCTGGGAGTTGGAATGATACTTCAAATATAAGTAAGTTAAGGCGTGTATTACGGAACACGGTTGAGAGGCAACTAGCGAGCTAGTGCGCATGAGGCTTCCCGTAGGCGCGTCTGGAATGCTTACCATGCATAATGTCCCTATAGGTAACTTGACTAGATTTGACTTCGTGTTTACATTTTCTCTATTGACATTTGACTGATTTGCATTATTCTCAGTTTTGAACGTAGTTAAAATATGTTTTAACTCGCACTTATAATTCATAAATTGATCCTCTGTTTGCTCGTAAACATCGTCTGACATATATGACTGCGCATTTAACAATGTACAATCAATTGTTTGTAACAGCTCTTTATGTCCCTGCCTAAAATCAATCCACAGTTGTTCTAATGCTTCCAACTTACTTTCGACATAAAATTCCGTTATACGTTCTTTAGGAGACTTTTTGAAATTCACTCTCGCTTTATTTATACGAGTTGACAAGTCAATTTGAAATGATATTAAAGATTCTATGTTTGCAACAACCAAACATAAGTTAACAAACCACACAAACAATCGAAAGTAACCGCCAGGCATTAATTTTAAAACCGACAATTAGGAAGCAAACACAATTAAAGTTAACACATAAATTACTCTACTATTAGGTTAACAATTAATTACCATTACTTAAAAAAATCACAAGTCCGAAATTACTCAAAAACACTTAGAAAATTTCATGGCAAAAATCGTGAAAAAATTACAAGTGTTTGAACTTATTGGGACTTAGACGAAATCCGGCATGGATTCCCCGCTCCTCCGTGTTTTTTCCACTAAATATTCTAAGTCCTAAATCTAATGAATTAAAATTTTACAAGTTATTTTTTAGTCCAATATTTTACTAAGTTAATGTTAAGAAACAATATTCAACAAATATGCTAAGTCCAGAACTGCTTCACCATAAGGTCCAAATTTCTTCAAATTATTAATGCTGCACTTAGTTCTCTTGATTTTCCAGAGTTAAATAAGTTATTTGCACTAAAGCTCAAATTTGCATGAAATAATTTTTAATGTACTCACGGTTCGCACTTGACCACTTCACTCACACACACCAGCACACTTTTGTGTGACGTAGAAACCTCCAACTCTCCGCTGTACTCCTGGTAGCCGTCCTCCAGCTATAACGCGCTGCCTGCAACGTTACCGCTACTCGCCACGAGATGGCGCTGCAATCGCTGCTGCCAAAAAATCCTTCGCCGCCCTCTGGACCAGCAATCCGCTGTAACTATGGGCGCGAAGCGGAGAATAGTTCTACGTTGAACTACACCCCTTTTTTTACTGCCTCAAAAACTTCCGATTCGAATGGACCAATGTTTGAACTATGAACTCTAAGGTCTCGAAATTAAAGTCGGTTAAAATTAAAAGCCGCTTTAATGGTCTAAACTCTTCCAATCTAATTCTCACAAAATCAAATAAACTTATTGTCTTAACATTTCTACGTCAACATGTCGTTAGCTAGTTTGCGATGGCTAAAGAGCCATCTACCGGACAATAGACACACTAAAATATTCAACTACATTAAATATAAATTGAACAGTGGGAGAAGATAGTACTCGTAGTTGAAATATTTATTGTAGTCTAGTGAAGTGAGGATTCAGGAGATGATGAAGTTTTTAAATATTAATTGAAGTTTAATGAGGTGATGTATCGAGTTGCAGAATTTGAAGGTCGTTATAGGAAAAGTTGGAAAGGGATGTTTAAATACTTATTGTGGTTTTTAATAAATGAAGTGTCGAGTGGAGTATAATAGAAGTTGATTTAAATATTGAAGTCGTGTATTGAAGTTTTTTGAGTGTAAGAATTTGAAATTCATGTTGAGTATTGATGACGAGTCTAGTGGAGATTTATAATGTTTTGTTAGTTGGTTTTATCGAATTTTAATGATGAGTGTGTGCCGAGATGAGGGTCAATGAACGTAGTAGCAAGGTTTGGTTAAAGTTTTTTGGATATGGATGTAAAATTATAATTCTTTGGAGGAGCTTGGAAATTGTACCAATTTATTGTATTTATACAGGGTGTCTAAAGATTGAAAAAATTGTGAATAAAGTTGAGTAGTTTAGGTATACAGGGTGGTTCAAAATTTGTGTACATACAGAGTAATTTTAGATAAGTCAGTCGATTGAGGGGGTGTGTCGTGAGATACTGGCAATCGACTATTTATGGTTCTAGATTTGATATGATTCAAATCTAGTGACAGATGTAAGATTGTTTATTAATGTTGACTTACTCCGTTGACAGCTGCTAAAGGGAACACATCTTATGTTGACATGTGTATTGTATTTTTAGAAGTTTATTATTAATGTGTTGTGCTTAAATAAATAAGTGTTTGAATTGCCAAGGCCCTTTGATTAAACCCATTAGATTACTAAACATTAGTTAAAAGGCTTATTATTTATGTTACTAACATGATGGATGAATTTCCGAAATAAATAATAATTATTGTTATTATGTCATCCCTGCGTGAACGTGATTTATAATCAAGTTATCTGTATCTGTATTTATTATGTAGCTATGTGTAGTATTGCACAGTGCAGAATCGCAGAATATCGGCTACAGTAACACGCGCGCCGAGTGAAATCTAATTCGCTATCGATGATAATACAAGCGGAAAAATCACAGGTAGAACTTTAAATGGATAGAGATGGACAAACTTTTAATTTCAACAGCAATCGATATCGCTCACCTTACATATTAGTTATATCATATATCATTATTATCATTTATTTTGCGAACATACAAAGGTGGTATAACACCGCACATGTCAGTAGAATTTAGTTACATGAAAGAATGTTTCGCCATAATTAAGCATGCAAAATTTATTGTAACTTAAAAAATGTTATTCCTTAAATCTTATTCTTACTTAAAAAATAGTAATTCCTTATTTCGTCATCATATTGTAAATATTGAGATTATTAATTTCATAACATTACGATGTAATGACGATGTTAGGAACGTTACTAATTTTTAACAAATATTTTTATCAGGTACCTATTAATAATACATTACATACCTAGAGCGGTGGATTCGTGAATGTCTCAGACCGCAGTTGTTTGTGTTGGCCAGAAAGTAAGATATTATCTCCCCGTAGCGGGCAGATAATCGGACTTACAGCGTGCGGTGACGTAAAATTTTACGCTCTGTTTTCGGGTGTGGTAACAGTGTTACATTACAGCATAAATCATGATATCAGATATAAGGTCACATTTTTAGAATTTGACTTAGTTTTTTGATCGGTAGCGACTCCGTGGACCATAAAACCACCGTATGCTACCATAACTTTTGAGCCTATTTATTTTAGTTCCCTTTTCTCGCTACAAACAGTCAAAATAAAAAACTGTCATAACAGTTTCGCAGGGCTTTAGATTATATGTAATCTTTGTTGTAAAATTAATAAAGAAATAAATAATAATAATAGCAATTCTAAATACAAGTAATGATGGGTGCATTTCGCTTCAACTATGAACCCAAGATGACAAACTTCGATGACCCTTTGTAGCTTGACCAGACACCGACAAATATTTACAATATAAGACAGCCAGTTAACCACGACCCCTCCTTGCACGGTATACGGTATTAAGAAGGGGTCGTAATGTTTTGGTGCAGCTAAGTCAATATTTGAAGCGAGTGGCTTCAGACAAAGTCCTTTATTAGGTGTGTTGTAAACTTGTACCTTTTGTTTATTTGCAGTCTTAAGATATTTCGGGTGAAGCAAATATTGGAAAATAAAATGACGGCGAAAACTATATTTAACTTCAATGGCAATACGAAGTTTACTTTGAGAAACAAAATAGTGTTCTAAGTAACAATTGAGAGAGACAAAATGGCTACATGAACATTTTCATTCAGTTAAGGATTATTTAGGCATGTACAATTAAAATTATTCAGATTATTACTTGTTTTTTAATGTTAACCTAATTTTAATATGACAGACACAAAATGTTCCTGCTATGTCGGCTGATTACTGTTACCAATGTAAAAATATGTTAACACCTTGTATTGCGAAATCAATAAAGTACTTAATATTTATTTGCTGAAATAAACATTTATTTATTTCTTTCATTTATCTTTGCCTTTCACAGTTCACATCGCATAAAACAGCCTTCTCTTTGTGAAACGCGACCCAACAAGCTCCAAGTACAATTAACATACAACCACAGAACATACTGGCTAACTAAGCGAACGCAACTATTTTTGATCCGAGAGACAAAGCGAAGTTGGCACTAGTTCAATATCAGTTTGTCAATACTTGCTAATGAATCCAAGTTTTACTGGCATCTAGCAAGTTTGAGAAGCCGGGAGTTAGGAGACAACAGAATATACACAAATTGATATACGCTTCCAATCAAAATGCAAAGGAGCAGTGATGAGACTTTGTAGAGCTGGAGCTAAATTTAAAGTTTCTAAATCTCGCCACTATAATTCTATATGTTTATTTAAGCGATGTACATACATAATTAACAAAAAATAACAAGTTTTCATTTCTCCTAAATGTACCTAGCTCCAATTTAAAAATCTATATAAATGGAGCATAATTATCACGTCCACAAGCCTGCGATACGGCCACTGTATCGCTCAAATGTATTTATTTCAACTTGCCAAATTAGTCTCGAAGCAAATCATTAACCCAGATTACGCGAATCACAATATGTGAAGACAGCAGAAAAGACAATTAAATTACACGGCCCCATGTTGGGCGCCACCGTTTCGTAAATGTTGGTCAATATATATAACACTATATCTCTATATCTCAAGTCTTCAAAGACGGCACTGACTTTGACATAATTGCCTGAGGTACAATCAAATAAAACGGAGAATGTCCCAATTTGACCTATGATCCCTATAGGCCTATAGCCCCCATGTTGGGCGCCACTTTAATATTAAGGGTATAAAACTCATTTTCATAAATTATTTTTGTTACGGACAACAAACTTAAATTTGTTCGTTTAAACTTAATAATCTTTCATTTGCCAGTTCTATGTCAACTCTTACATTTCTAAACCTCAAAATAGCTTAATCTTGAAATGCATTTATTTTAAGCAACTTCATAAGAGCGCATACATATTTCATAAGACAGCAGCACAAAGGAGTTAATTAGATTCTGTGCCACGCAGCATTCCCCGAAACCACCAGGCAAGAGACTCAATCATTTTCCCTAACAGACTTAAGCCAGCAAAGCGATTTGTGTCGCCTCTAGCTGTTGTGAAGCATCAGAGCACATATTAGCATACGTGTGATACCGTGTCGGTGTGTGTGTTTACTGTTGGCGATGGTACAAGTACATGGTTATACTATTATTTCAAACACATATATACAAGTAAGAACTTGATGGATTTTTCAAACCTTTGGACCACTCTTAAAGTTCAAGACACTTATTGCAGTGCAATCGCGCGCAGAAACATTCGGAGAAAATATTTCTCTATCCTTAACTTGAAAATGAAATCTGAATTCTGGTATAGGGAATTGAACAGCTAAACTTAAGTAAGTGGCAAGTGGCAATCAAGTTTGTACGATGCACCCAGAAAAGTGTACAATGGGCTCGAAATGGGCAAATATAGATATCGACGGGGAGGAGGAGGGGGGGAGTTGGGTTCAAAAGTTCCCCACTTTTGAACGTATTCTTCAGCAACTATGTAGCTACAGGAGGTATACCTAAATATAGATCTAAGGAAGACGCTTTTTCCTACCTGTGGGATAGTTGTACAGCGGGCTTATGATGGTCGCGTTTATCGCGTGATAAATAAATTACAAAGCAAACGTAACTCATCTATTTGTCAAAAGGTGACGTATCTCTGTCTCTCTCTGTCATATATACCGAGCGAGTGATGTGAGCGAAGCGTCTCCGGTTCAACTTGGATTTTTTTAAAACCACTGGTCTTATTACTTGCGCCATGGAAAGTGGCATTCACCATGCATTGCCTTTGATAAAGCGAGCGCAGTGCGCCAGGGGGCTGCTGTTTTAATCTGTGAAATGGCGGGAATAAATACTTTAATCAAAAAGAAATCAGTTCATTCATGACTACGGTTACCAGCAAATAGCTGCAAGCGTTGAACTAAATGATTAAATATACAGCATTTCTTGATTTAACATTTGAAACGAACATTTTTATACACGTAAAAATAATAATGATTAGTTAGTGCAGTAGTTAGGCCATTGAATTGTACGCCTATTGCCCAAAAATATTTAGATTGTGTGGGAAGACTCCCAACAAGATCCGACGATCTAGTTCGGATCGCGGGCAGAAGTTGGATAAGGGTGGCGCACGACCGATCGTTGTGGAGAACTTTTGGGAGGCCTTTGTCCAGCAGTGGACGTCTATCGACTGATATGCAACGGAGCCCCGCTGTTACGTCGCCTAAATCCAACTAGATTTAAGTTTTTTTTATGTTTTGATTTTGTAGTTCACAGTGCCTTTGTTTAATTACAGTAATGCTGTGTAACTAATTTGAATAAATAAATAAATAAATAAATGATGATGATGATGTAGATGGCACAGTTTTACAGTACGGGCAGAACTAGTATCCACTCATTGTTATTCGTAGCCCCTTGCATTTCGTTAAATTGTCGAAATCGCCTCTGCATGTTGGTTCCGGCTCTGCGCACGTCAATCCGTTTTGTAATTTAATTCATTCCTTCTCTCTGAGTTTTGTAAGACAGAGGGAGACAAAGCTCACTGAAAAGGAAATAAATAAATTACAAGACGGATTGATTAAAATAAATCCTTTACTATATACCTTAACTAATGTTGGGTCTCTCATAACAATTGACAAAACGTGCGCCATTTATCAAAATTTTGGATGACTGAGAAAAAAGGATTGTCCAGAAATCGACTACTTACCGAACAGATCAAACTGATTTTGATGCGATAAAACTTATAATTCAAGAGAGAAATCACGCAGCTTATTTATACGTGTAACTTCGTCATAAAAATGTCGGTCGTTAAACGCATTTCTACAGATTTTACACAAATTATGGAATATAACACAACATTTTCTTATACCGAATGCCAATGGGTGGTGAGGTCGTTTCTGGGCAAGTCGACAAACTGTGATTTTAAATGGGATATATCCAAAAATATGGTGATAGTTTATGCAGCTGTTATAAAATGAGATATATAAAAATGTCGATACTATTATCATGACATTTAATTTACATTTACATTGGTTACATACAGGAGATACACGTACTCCATTTAAATATTTCAAAAACGATACTCAAGCAACCTGTACAAAACAATTCAAAGATTTCCTAACAACATTTTGCAACAAAAGCTTACAGTTGTTTGTAATAATAAGAGCGCGTTTACACTAATCGCTCGGACAGGCACGAGGCTAATGGCGACAAAAACAACGACGCGACAGCCGCCAGACGACAACTGTCGCTGCCAAATGGTATTTGTGGAATTTAAAACGTTTTACTATAAGAAGCGGAATGGGATTTCTTCGTTTTTTTGAACCGGCTTTTGTGTAAAATTTTAGTTTTGGATTACGCTTTTAACCCAATTTTTAATGAAATGTCACGTTTAATATTAAAGATTTTAGATTGCTTACATTTCACTCTTTTGAAGTTGATTTCCAGATTAATATCCTTGGATCCTACTTAACAGTAATTTTAACTATTAGGTGGGCCATTTTTTCTAAAGTGGTACACCCCACTTTTTTTTTTAATTTTCGATATTTTGGGTATTTTCTACTCAGAATCACGAGCTCTTTCGATCTAATTAGAGAAAAAAAGTGTTCCAATGTTTTTTCGTTCCATTCCGTTACCATTTCCAATCCATATAACCTACGTAGGTACTAACAGCGGTAACGGAATGGAAAAACAGAAAATGTATGAATATTTTGGTACAGTTTTTTTCTCCTGATTAGATCGAAAGAGCTCGTGATTCTGAGTAGAAAATACCCAAAATATCGAAAATTAAAAAAATAAGTGGGATGTACAACTCTAGAAAAAATGGCCCAGGTACCTAGTTACGATGAAGAGCGAATATTCGCAAATCAATTTTAAGTAGATGGCTAAAAACGATACTTAGGTTATTCATCCTTCTACTTGAGTATGTATGCATGTATGTAAACTCTTTATTGTATATTAAAATATACATATACATAGCAAGGACATTAAACTAATGATATGTACAAAGGCGAACTTATCCCTGTAAGGGATTTCTTTCCAGTTAACCTTTGAGCAAATGAGAGAGAACAGAGAAGATCCAAGAAGATAGTATAACCGCGGTAAAAAGCTCGTTATAAAAAAACGTGCAGAAATAGTAAATGAATAACGGGGGTAATGTTAGTTGCCCTTAGTTTCCCACGCACGAGGAAAATAATACCTTGTACCTTTCAATGCAATACAATGGAATGCAATATAATGGAATGCAATGCAATGCAATGCAATGCAATGCAATGGAATGCAATGCAATGCAATGCAATGGAATGCAATGCAATGGAATGCAATACAATGCAATACAATGGAATGCAATGGAATGCAATATAATGGAATGCAATGGAATGCAATGCAATGCAAAACATTACAAGTACTCTTTATTGCACACAACAGACAACCTTTTGCGTAGTGGAGAACTTGATAGTGTAGTGTTATTAGGCGCATATGAACTTCTTCTTAGTCGTTTCACTCTTTTCAGAGCGGTCGTGATCAACTGCTAAAACTATTAGAGGCAGATTACAATATCTCTATCTCTCAACCTCAACATACTCCCATGACACGTTCGTCAAAGCACTGAAAAAACCGAACTAGCACGTCATAGCACTAAATTTACGTGCGACCAGCGCCGATCAGTTTTGTTCAGACGTAATAAATGGCGGGCGAATTTATGAGGCATCAGATGCGAAAACAACCTCGCTGCGACATTTTTCAGACGGTTGACAAATTTCGTACATGCTATTATTAAATTTATTTATTGTAAACTTTACTGCGCATTGCAAAGCCCTATTTTATAGTATTTGATGAAAGCTCAAATCAGCTACTCTTTATGTTAGTATGAAGTTTTTATGAAGATTCTGGCTTGTGACGTCATTTAGAGCAGTAATCAGTAGTAGTAGACACGTTTTCGTTTTAGCTTTTGTCTTATTAAAGATAGTAAAATTAATTGTTGTTTATTTTGGTTCCGTGTATTTTTAAATATATATTTAGTTGTCTCCATGATAAAAAAAAAAATCGCTATTGTCAAATACCATATTATTGGGCCTCCGTTCTCGCTTCACCTATTTGGCAATAGTGAAAATACCTTAAATTAATATCTCACTCTCACCTCTAATCAGATCGCCTAAAATACGGAGAATAAAATAAATTACCACTCATTTATGCCTAATATCATTTATTTACCTTGTTAGTACAAATGATGCCATTTTTAAGGGTAAACTTTAATAGCTTATTAAAAGTCATAGGTATGTAACAAAATATGATATTAGGATATTCAGTGGAATTAAACTAAGAAGGTACATCGATACTATCATTAAGGAACTCTATAATTGTATTGAAAATCAGTTTTCTACGGAAAGGGGTCATTATTTCAGGATGAATCTTAACAGCGCGATGCAGGTTACGTATATGGGCGCGTGGCGTCAGCCATGCAGCGCCATCTGTTGATTTAGTTTCCTTGTGCTTTCATCACACCGAAATGGCTGGACATCAGATTTGAAACAACTCTAGTACAGGAAAAGCAAGACATTCAAAGATGCTTATTAAATAGTTTTTACGTGATTACAAAGATGCTCTTTTTAATGTCTCTTTTTATTAGGTATCTTCACTTTAACTTGATGCATGTAAAATATTCTCATGACCGTAGTCGACTGAAAACGTTATAAGAATCACATACTCAAAGGAAGCTGGCTGTTACATATAAAGGCTCCAAGCTTATCCACCTTCATATTTATGTACATATGTCGGGTGGCATTAAAATGCCTTTAGGCTCCAGCCTCACGATGAAGCTAAGTAATCTGTACACTCGCTCGACGCATATGAATTGTGTATGATTTCATCTCCGCTAGTTCGCGGAATGAGTTCAAAGTTACGACATTTGTAACAAAACACAGTCGGCTAGGAAGGGGACGAGATTGTTGATGGTTCGTCGGTTGTCGTTTGTCGGCTGAGTTTTCAACAACAACTAAATTCTAGGGTTCTGTGAGCTGAAGACCTCTTAAACATCTTTGGAAAAAGCTGATGTATGTAATTTTTTACGTTTTCAACCCCCATATTTCCGCAATTTTGAGAATTTTCGAAATACTGAATCGAACTGAACCTCCTCCTTTCCGAAGTCCTAAACTGACTCTATTCCAAATTTTACTGAAATCCGTTCAGCCATTGTTGCATGACTGAGTGTGTGAAAAAACTAAATTAAAAAAATAAATAAATTGTGTTTTAAAATCCTCGAATCAGCTCGTCTATATCCAGTATAGGAAATTCCGGAAATCCCGACATTACTTTTAGTAAGGAATTAGGTATACTTGGTCGGGTAAAGATCCAAAAGTTGGACGAATTTAAGGCACAGTTAACCATGCAAAGTGGATTAAAAGAGCGACTGGACAAAGTTCCATTGTGATTCAAAAAGTAAACATAAAATAGAACCTTATTTAAGGGTTAATTGTCGTCGCACAACGGAAACTTTTATACCAATTAATCGAGTGAGTTAAGATGGTAATCTTTAGGTTTTCACCCATTTATAAAATTATTTATTTTTAATATTAGTAGGGTTCTCGTCGTCCAAGCACATCCCTAGCACTAGGAAGGGAAGCAAGGAGCAGGGTTCCGCATAATGCAATATCTCTAAATCCCATGAATACGGTATGACAGCGGAAGCGAAACGGCGCTATGTGGGATGGGTGGGGCGCCAATAAGAGCGTATTCCTCTTTTTAGCATATACGAGTGTAACTATAACACTGCCGGAAAAACTCCCGATCAGGGGCCTATGATGGTTGCGTTTATCACGGGATAAATAAGTGACAAAGCATCTGTCAAAACAAAATTCACACCCGCATTTTATCAATACGTTACGGATGCATTGTCACTTATTTATCTCGTGATAAAAGCAACCATCATACGCTGATGTCTTATCCTTTTCCGCCTGATCCAATAATTCTAATATCCCATAAATAAACTGATAAACTAAACTAGGTACGGTATGACAGCGGAATCGTTTCCTATTATTTTTCAGTAACTGTGAGTCTTGGCCTGGAGTCCAGTATCATATTTTTGGGTAAGTTTCTATGTTTAACCATAACTGGTGTGCAAAAGCAATTACAAAACTACAATACAATACAACAATACTTTATTGCACACCAATAAAAGTTTACAAAAGAAAACAAGACAAATACAATTAAAACTACATAAGTATAGGAGAAACTACAGATAACTTAATGATATGACGTACAGCACATACTAAATTAACTAATAATCTATATGATTTATATAAAAGAGGGCCAAAAAGTTTATTTTAAAATAAACACATACAATATAATATTTACAATACTAAAAACTACAGATAAACATAAAAGAAAGGATAATTACTATGTACAATTTGTCAAAACTAATTAGAAAAAGTAAAAATAAAATATATACATTTTCTATAAAAAGAATACCCAATCCAGCAGGTCTGCCTGCGGCATGGTTCCCATAACGCTGGCGGCGTTACCTCTTTGGATCGCAAGAGCGATCCTCTGTGAAAATTTATATATTTTATTTTTATTTTTACTAATTAGCTTTAACAAATTGTTAAATTAACTTATTATAATCATCTTATTTGAATTTATTTATATTTATTATAATGTATAACTGAAACACTTCTCAATCGTTACGCTCTTAATAGAGCGGTTCTGGACGTAAGGGAGATGCTGCGCTAAATTACGCTGTAGCTGCCTGGCTGATTCAGCTCACCTCACGATGCCCACCATTGTGGTATATTTACTACCAGCCTGACCTGACATTCCACTTCACTTGAACTTCGTAGGTAGTTTGATTTGGTTAGGTCCCCGAGTCATTGATGGGAGTACAAACCCACTAACGTGAAAACCCACTCCGCTCTACAGGAGTAACCGCTGCTGCTCTTTACACGCTTGCAGAGAGGCCCCACCCGTTGCACGCTAGCAGTGCGCCCCACCCTGCTCGAGCCGCAGCAGTGATTTGCGGCTAGCCTCGTAAACTAGTTGTTATGTACCCTCGTAAAAACTGACGCAACTTGACAGTGAACCGAACTGCCACTAGCGCTCATTCTGTGCTTATGAATACCATATCGAAAAGTTGGTAGAAACTAGGCCGCTTTGTCCGAAGATATATAGATAAATGTTATTTAACTGTTGAAATCATAATTGAGTGTGTAACTTACCTAAGTTACCTAGTATATGTTTGATCCTGGAGGTCTAAAATAGACACTTTAGTCACGCGACAACAAATGAAATCATGAAGAACCCGTCAAGTTCTGACAAGACTTTCGCATCCATGCAGAAGTCACAGATTGCAAAAAAAAACAACATTAAATTTATTTCGAGTAACATGACTCATAGTTATACGAATACGTTATAAAATGGCAGGTGGAAGCGTCATGGATAATAATGTTACGGCCCAGTAACATCTTCTGCAAGAGCGATACGCATTTTATTATGCAACTTTATTATATTTAACAGTAAGTACCTATATTAACTATCTATCTATCAGCCACAGACTGCTGAAAATAGGCCTCTCCTATAGCTCGCTACAAAGTGTCATCCCGTGCAGACCGCATCTATCGACTCCCACGCTGCGCTTTCCTATACGTGGTCGCCACTCTAGGACTTTGGTGCCCCAACGGCCATCCATTCTCCGTGCTGAATGGCCTACCTATATTATAACAATTTTATCTCTAGTTAATATGCAAGCTAACAAACTTTCAATAAAAATCTATAAGAAAATGAAACAATACTTCACTAATGCTAATACTCGTAAAAATATATTTACCCATACCTCCCCATACATAATCCAATTACGGATATTATTTCCACATGTTTGTACCTCAAGATGGCGTTTTTTCTGAGCTTGTTACATCTGCGCGGCGAAAACAAGATGGCTGTAATAACAACACATTTATAATGCCAAACTACCCCCATATTTCACTATAGCAAAACAAGTCTATATCTCTTGAAAAAATGAGCAAGAACTAAACTATGGAATCATTGGACTATGTTGATTTGTGTGAGGTTGTCTGATATTTATTTATTTATTTGCTAAAAAAATGTTTTGATCATTGGTCCATAAGTAAAAGTTGGGATCAATTTTATTTACAATACCGTAGACACTCACAGCATACAGATATTTTTTTTTTGACTTTGACTTTAGCATAACTTTTTTTTAGGGTCCGCACCCAAAGGATAAAAAACGGGACCCTATAATTAAGACTCAGCTGTCTGTCTGTCTATCCGTCTATCACCAGGCTGTATCTCAAGAACCGTGATACTCTATACAGTTGAAATTTTCACAGATGACGTATTTCACTACATACAACAAACGTGATCGGTTGCGCCAACTTTGCATCTCATTTGTATCCGGCGCTATATACATATACAAGAACTAGGTGCAAACTTAACATTACCCGGCCAGTTAACACGGGATAATTGTTTGTATGGAACCCTCGGTGTGCGAGTCAGACTCGCACTTGGCCGGTTTTTTATTCCTACACAATTCAACAACTATTCAATAGTCTCTCACAAACAATAATCAACCGCCATCTTGAATCGCGTTCTATCCCCGAGTCCCGACAAAAAACCCGGTAATCCCGTAATCCCGCGGCTCTCGGCTAATGAGATTGCCGGCCATGTCTAATATTTATTAACAATTAACTGTTTAAACGTTTACAAGGACGTACGATGTCGTCGGTCTTCTTTTGAATTTATTTTCGCCTTGTCGCCCTTTTTAGGGTTCCGTAGCCAAATGGCAAAAAACGGAACCCTTATAGATTCGTCATGTCTGTATGTCTGTCTGTCCGTCTGTCCGTCCGTATGTCACAGCCATTTTTTTCCGAAACTATAAGAGCTATACTGTTGAAACTTGGTAGGTAGATGTATTCTGTGAACTGCATTAAGATTTTGATGCAAAAATAAAAAAATAATAATAAATATTGGGGGCTCCCCATACTTAGAACTGAAACTCAAAAATGTTTTTTCATCAAACACATACTTGTGGGGTATCTATGGATAGGTCTTCAAAAATGATATCGAGGTTTCTAAAATATTTTTTTTCTAAACCGAATAGTTTGCGTGACAGACGCTTCCAAAGTGGAAAAAAGTTGGCCCCCCCCTCTAACTTCTAAAATAAGAAAATGGAAAATCTAAAAAAAACATATGATGTACATTACTATAAAAACTACCAACGAAAGTTGTTTTGAACGAGATCTAGTAAGTAGGTTTTTTTTAATATGTAGGGTGAGAGTGCGGAGTTGAGTAAAAGGCGATTGATCCAGTACGATGATCCTTTATTACTGACTACATTAAATGAGTACAGGTTATATATATATATATATATATATATATATATGTATCTACGAGCTACGTCATTAGCCGACATCACACCATCCACGCTGTTTAAAAATAAAAAATAAACATTAGTTTTTTTTTTTTTTTAGTTACATAGGCGCCTAGTTAACGTAATAAACAACTTAACTTAAGGTTAGTTACATTTGATAAGAAATACGTAAAAGTAAACTTATGACTATTGAATACATGGTTTTGTGCGATTTTTATGCACAATATCTTCTTTTCCATTTCTTAATATTTTAACATTACATCCTAAATCTTCTAGCACTAAATAAGGTCCTAAATATAAACATTGCGTTTTATCTTTACAAGCATTCCTGAGCCATAAGTATGTATTGTTTTTATAATCAACAGGCCTCGCGTTCGAGTCATATTTCTCTTTCCTTTTATGTTTGCTATTAATTAAATTATTGCGAGCGTCTTTTTGCGCTACTTCTAATCTATATTTTAATTCTAATGGATAGCTACTATGATTATATAAGGGTTTAACGTTACCATGTCTTAAATTACTAGGAAGCATGCACAACTTACCAAAAACTAATTCGTGAGGCGTATATTTCGTTTCCGTGTGCACCGTGTTATTGAACGTAAAACACCAGTAAGGCAACCATGTGCTCCAAGAATCCATTTTATTTTCACATTGTATTCTTAAATAGGCACCCATGGCCTTATGTGAATTCTCCAGAGCACCGATCGACTCATGGTGGTACGCTGTTGATACCTGCCGGTGTTTAATTTGTAGCAATTTACATACCTCAGACATGGTGCTAGATATGAACTCTGTCCCCCGGTCGGTGGCAATTTCAGCCGGAATACCGTATCGTAATATAAAATTCTCTACGAATGAACGCGCTACTGTTACCGTATCCTTAGACGGTAATGGATAAGTCTCTATAAACTTTGTTAACTCGCATTGTAGCGTTAACGCGTAACAATATCCGTGTGTATCTTTCGGGAGCGGTCCAATTAAATC
This sequence comes from Apotomis capreana, assembly GCA_947623375.1. Taxonomy (NCBI): domain Eukaryota; kingdom Metazoa; phylum Arthropoda; class Insecta; order Lepidoptera; family Tortricidae; genus Apotomis; species Apotomis capreana. The sequence goes on along the minus strand of OX392522.1, from coordinate 15,032,010 downwards.
CAAAAATATTTTTTCAAATGCACAATTGGCTGTGGTCGTTATTTCCATTGGTTGTTTAGTTGTAACGCAGTATTTCTGCTTTTGGCACTGCATACATTTTGACACAAATTCCATGATGTCTTTTTCCATGCTAGGCCAAAAATAATATTTCTTAATATTATTTAACATTCGCCTAATTCCCGCGTGGCCACTTGTGGGAAGTAGGTGAAAATCATTAATTATGACGCGCCTGTCTTGTAAATTACTTATTCTTTGCACGTTCCTTAAAACACATATCCTTGGTCCGGACCAACTTTTATATTTATTTATTTCTTGTATCATGCCCGCAATAAAGTTTTTATTTATTTCGTCTCTTATTATGCATAATTCTTTAACACTTATTTTCTTACACATTGATTCCAAATCTCTCGCTAATTCGGCTCGCGATATTGACGATTGAGATGTTGGATTCAGGTAAATACACGATTTACTGGGCACATAACTATAATACTTAGACGCTTCTCTCACAAAATTGACATTTAAAATCCTTTTATACTCTTTATTTGTCTTAATACACAATTCAGTAAAATTTTCTGGTTTTTTAATAATTTCCACAATTCTTGGTTGATCAGGCCTTGAACTAGTGGGAACATTAAGAACCGGAGAATTTGTCCCGTCTGTGCTCTGCATAGTCTCTAACTTTCGTCTCTGAGCTCGCGTCATCACATTCATTACTTGTTCATTCATATGTTTTAGATCCTCTGACGAGATAATAATACGCGACAGGGCGTCTGCTGCTGAATTCTTAGAACCTTTTATATACTCGACTATAAAGTTGTACTCCTCTAATTGCAAACGAAACTTTAATAACCTACTGGTTGGATCTCTCATGCCGAATAAATATACAAGTGGGCGATGGTCGCTCTGTATTTTAAACTGTCTGCCATATAAATAAGGTCGGAAATACTTTACACTCCATACTATTGATAAAAGCTCTTTTTCAATAATAGGGTAGCGTAATTCAGCCTCATTTAGACTTCGACTGGCGTAAGCCACAGGTCGACCATCACTGTTACACAATACTGAACCTAAAGATTTTCCTGACGCATCGCATTGGATTAAAAACTGATTTTTCTCGGAAAAAATCTGGGTACTGTAGTACTGGTGGTGTAATTAGGGCAGATTTTAAACACTTAAAAGATTTCTCGCACTCTTGAGACCATATGAAAGGTACATTCTTACAACACAATTTATTTAACGGGTATGCTTTATCCGAAAAATTAGCTATAAATTTTCGATAATAACTAGCAAATGCCACGAATCGTTTGACTTCGTCAGCATTTTGTGGTTTGGGGTAATTTCGTAAAACCATAGTCTTTTTGGGATCCGGTAAAATTCCACTTGCCGAAACTAAATGACCTAAATACAATATTTCTTTTTGTAAAAATTTACATTTAGCCGGATTTAGCTTCAAGTTAACTTTTCTTAGTCTGCCAAAAACGTCTAACAAATTTTGATTATGTATAGCCAGGTTTCTTCCAAACACAACCAAATCGTCTTGATAAACTAAACATTGCTCATAATTTAAACCGGACATAGCAACGGTCATCATTCTTGAAAAAGCGTTTGGGCTTGTTTTTAATCCTTGCGGTAGTCTGGTCATTTGATATTGGTTTTTACCAGTTGTAAAAGCAGTTAAAGGTCGGCTTGATTCTTCCAAATTAATTTGATAGAACCCTTGATATAAATCTAAATGTGAAAAATAGACTGCGCCTGATAAGGAATCTAAAACTTCGGTTATATTGGGAAGAGGGAATTTGTCATCTTTAACTTGATCATTTAATTTTCTGTAATCGATAACTACGCGCCATTTTTTCTGATTTGTGGAATCTAGTTTTTTTGGTACTAATAATAACGGACTGGACCATGCACTCCTCGCTTCTTCAATTATCCCATCATCAAGCATTCCTTGAGTTTGCCTATCAATTTCTGATTTTTGTGCATATGGTAATCGGTATGGCTTAACATAGGTGGGAGAGCTATCTGGCTTTAATTCTATGGTTTGCTTATATAGCATTGTTGTTGTTAATTTATCCCCGGGCAGGAAAAATACGTCTGGGAATTTGGCACAAATGTTCTCAATCGATTTTTGCTCCTCTTCGTTTAATTTCCGTAAATCTAACGCAGAAAATAACGACTTCACTCGTTCGGCATTCATACATGGTTTAGCAAAGTTCATCATCATCAGCCCGGAGTCATCCACTGCTGGACATAGGCCTTAGCAAAGTTACAAATATAAAATTCGCTTAATTTATTTTTACTTACCGAAAAACGACCTAAACTAACGTCTGTATCTCGCGTATTTAATATTCTGATCGGTATTTTGCCCTTATTCGGCCTAACTATCGCATTGGCAACAAATATTCCTTCACATAATTCTTGATTATTAACTACGCAATCTTCTGTTATACTTGTCTCGATGTAATGTACGAATTCACTACGAGCCGGTATTGTCAGGTAATTATTGTGATTAGTTGAGGAATGTCCAAAAGGAATTGTTAACGGTTCACCTCCTTGAGTTACTAATTGCAACGTGTTTAATTCAAAATTTAAAACAGCACCGTATTTTCTAAGAAAATCCTGACCTAAAATACCCTCCGTAATACAGGATAATGTTTTAAATACATAAAATTTATGTTCGAAGTAATATGCATTATGATGTAATTTTAGTATCACATATCCATCCGTCGTTATTTGTCCACCTATACCTCTGACACATAGCCGCCTTTTATGGAATGGGATGGATAGATTCTTTATGCTGTCGTATTTGATTGCACTCAAAGAAGCGCCGGTATCTATAAGCCAACTGAAATTGATCTTGCCTATATCAAATGAGATTCTACTTAAGTCGTTACAAGAATAAATAAAGTCAGTCTCGAAAAAAATGATTCAGTTCCTCCGTATTGGGCGACACGTGTTGCGTTACCGAGCTGTTTTCGGTCATCATGTGCAAGCTACCCCGGGCGCTGAACCCACGACCCCGATACTTGCCGCGTGAGCTACCCCGGGCCCATCTGCCTCGTGACCTGTCACCACGACCAAAATCATGTGAATTGTATTGGGTTTGATGATAACGACCGTATGAACTTTGTCGCGGCCCTCTCTGAAAATTCTGTCCTCGACCCCTAAATGCGTTGTTGCGAATGTTGGGGCCTCTGTACCTGCTAAAAGAGCTGTGTTGCCGGTACCCATCACTTCTGCTTCGCTGGACGTCGACGGCCTCGACTCGTCCCGCGCAGCCTGGATAGCGTCCTTCAGGCTGCCGAAGTTCCTTGCTGCAATTATGGTGCTGAGCCTTTGATCTTTTAAACCGTCTGCAAACTTTTTTATGCATGCTTTTTCGTTTAAAGGTTTTAAAACATCAAAACTGGCTGAGTTACCATCTGCCTGGGTGATGGTTAATTCTGAGAAGAGATGCTCGATCTCGGACCCATACTGATCTACAGACCGCCAACCCTGACTAATGTTTTCGAGCCTAGCTTGAATAGCTGTGAAAGATTTTTTTGGTAAAAGATGGTTCCGTAAATCCCTTATAAGTGACTCCACTGAGACATAACTATTTGACATGCGTAACTTTGCGCCTTCAGACAGTCTGCCTTTTAAAACAAAAGTTATTAATGTATTTTTGCCTGCATCGCTTAACATGCTCGAATACTATGGCATCAATCAAACGTTTCGTAGTATTTTCAGTACCGTCCATAAGGGGTATAAGGCTACAGGCTGATTTTAAATCGAACTCCATGTTTACAATTTCTGTACTACGAGTACTTGTTTGAATATGCGAACTACTACTACTAGTCTCTACTGTAGTATTTATACATAAAATCAATATCTCATCATATATTTTGTTTATGTTACTGTGCAATACATTGACCTCTTCAATTGCCTCAGGTTTGACATCTTTTAACAATGAAAATTGATTTAACCATTCGTCGCACTTGTGCTTAATCACCTCAACATGTGACAGCTGATTTTTTGCAATGTTTCCTTCAAATCTAGCTTTTCCTTTTTTAACTAAATATCTTCTTATACTTGTTAATTCGTCATAATATTGCAATAATACATCAGCCATCACAAGCTACAGTGGTAGTTAATATAACAAAAAAAAAACCTTAATTAATGTAACTTACATCTTATGCCGCAATAGTCTCTTACGTTCCCCGTTTCACGTCAGCGATTTTAACGAACAAAACCGTACACAAGACACTTCACTGCTAAGTTTATATTAAAGGCACTAATAGTTTACTTTAAAACATCACCTCTATACAGTAGTTGAAGACCCGCGAGCAGATCGCTGCAATGCCGACATTGCGATCTCCTGTCGCATCCACTTCTTTTGGACTCTCTAGCACCTTTTGTAGACGGCGTAGCTGCCCCAAAGGACAAGGATGACGAGCATTGTCCCCAAGATGATGTTAGTCACGCTAGCGTGGAAACTTAATTGGTCGGTGCCCGCAGAAGCCTTGTTGTCGCCTCCAGCTGCAGTTTGCGCAATTATAACTTCCTCCTTTGATTCTGTCGCGCCCATGACGACTTTAACAGCGACGCGCGCATAAGCAGATGAAAATCATGACCACCACGGTTGCAAATACAGCCACGAAGATTACTGAATAGAAATACAGCGTGTCTTCTAATTGTTGCACAAATCGACTATTATCCACTTGAGCCATGTTTCAAAATTAATTATAAAATCAATTAAGTTCTCGAATTCACTCGCTACCAACGAGCGCGCGCGGCACCGTTTATTTATGGCAGGATCGCCATGTAGGGTGAGAGTGCGGAGTTGAGTAAAAGGCGATAGATCCAGTACGATGATCCTTTATTACTGACTACATTAAATGAGTACAGGTTATATATATATATGTATCTACGAGCTACGTCATTAGCCTACATCACAATACCTATTAATTTATTTTATTTATTTATTTATTTATTTATTAGGTTACACAGTATTACAGTCTTAAAACTAATTCACTGTGAAACTTAAAATAACATAAATTGTAACTAACTGAATTACAATATGTTCAACAATAACTACGTAACATCAAACATTTTAACATTAAAACATCATGCGAATACACTGGATTGCCTTTTATCCATCATCTCACAAAACTTTAAGCATTCATAACATACAGCCGCCCATCGCCACGCAAACAGATCACATTCCGGTGCTGATACCACAGGAGCGCATTCAGTAGGGTCAGAGCGCGAAGGAGAGGCGAGTTTTTATGTGCCACTGTGCGCGCCGCTGGCACTGCCAACAGGGGCCGTGCACGCGGCCTGAGGGTAATTCTCGAGACATCTGGGACAAACAATCTCGCCAATTTCTCCACTAATTAATACCTAACTTTGCACCTAATTTATATGGGGCGCTATACATACCAGGTGCAAACTTAACTTAACCACTTAGGGATGGAAAGTGTTTGTACGAAACCTTCGGTGCGCGAGTCCGACTCGCACTTGGCCGCTTTTTTTTAATTTAATTTGTACAATATTCTCCCAAAATTGGTGACAGGGTTATAGCTCTGTTTAATTAATACGTGTTTGTACGTTTATTTGTTGACTCAGCGAGCGAAGTGTCCGCGAAGGCGAAGAGGCCCAGTTGTCCAGATTCCCGACTGTTCTCGCCTACAGGTCGCATTTCTCATCCGATTCTCATGAAATTTTGTGACGAAATCATGACCTTTATCAACCTCTGAAAAAGTAGGTGCGTGGGTTTTGGGACCTTGTATCAAGATTCCACTCTTATTTTTACGGACATGCCACCACGCGCCCAGCGGCGGGGCCAGCGGTTGAGCGTCGAAACATACGCTTTGCGGCATAAACGGTGGTATCTGTTTTAAGTTAAATAAGAAGTTCAATTTTTCCACAACTTCAGTAATTACGGTTTTCATTTCGACTCGATATATCTACGCGTTTCCTAGATAAAGAGACACTTCATCTTGGCGAACGGATGGACGGACGGACAGACAACAAAGTGAGGGTTCCGTTTTTCCTTTTGAGGTACGGAACCTTAAAAACATACACACACGCACAGTACAGTAAACATATTGTGCTACTTTACTGTCACCTCATCAACATCGTCATATAAGCCGATAGATATCTACCGCTAGACAAAGGCCTACCCCAAAGTTCTCCAAAACGATCGGTCGTGCGCTGCCCTCATCCAACATCCCGTGATTCTAACCAGGTTATCGTTCTAGCTTGTTGAGGGTCTTCCCACGCTGCGTCTTCTGGTACGCGGTCGCCACTCAAGAAAATTTTGACCCCAACGGCCATTGGATCTAAAAACCATAAGTTCTGCGACTCTCTTATCTGTGTATATCTAAAACTTCGGTTTACCTGCACATGCAACATTTAATTTGCGAACCGAGAACCCAAAGCAAACAAAAATTATTTATGCATTTACTACTATAACATACGCTTTCACAAAATACAAGAACCACTTCCAAGCGCCCAGCTGAGCTTTGCATAAACCTCACCAAATATCCACATGTGTCGGCCGCCCGTATGGAGGGGTCGTTATTTAGATGGATCCCCCCTCCCTCCCACGGTTAATACACAGTTAATTGGGGTTGGCTTTTATTAATGTTAGAATTATGTAGCTGTCATGTTATTCTGTGCATTTGGCTGGAAATTAGAAGGTCTGTGACCTTTTTTAATGTATGGTTTTGTTTGTGCAAAGTGTGCAGTGTTGTGTAAACGCTTGTTTTATCTGTAATTAAGCGTAAAAGTGAAATGTATGGGGATGAGGCAAGAAAAACGCACTAGGACTTCTTAGCTTCTCTTCTTTACATATTTGAATCTATTTACATCGTCCTTATACATAAAACGTCCTTCTGTTAAAAAACATTTTATCGTTTGACACTCTCCGTCATGTGTTGTGTGTTAGGTACATTGAAGAAATAAGGGAAAAATAGCCTACTATTTGGAATTTTCAGGACACTGAATCATTTTTTTTGTACATTAATAAAATTGTACTAATTATAAAAACGGTATAAACTCACGTAAAAATTGTCAGGAACGGCCCGACATGTTTCGAACTCATTTGGAGCTCTTCATCAGGGGTAGCTATCCGTGCTGCTACGCGACTCGCGACCCACTGCACTTTTAATCGCTCTTCTTGCCGCCCTCTGCGCACGCGCAGATAGCGCGGCGCGGGGAGGGCAGGGCTCTTGCGCTGTCACCACTGGACTGTGAATGCAGTGACAGACAGTCCAGTGGCGCGCTATCTGCGCGTGCGCAGAGGGCGGCAAGAAGAGCGATTAAAAGTGCAGTGGGTCGCGAGTCGCGTTCGCGTAGCAGCACGGATAGCTACCCCTGATGAAGAGCTCCAAATGAGTTCGAAACATGTCGGGCGGTTCCTGACAATTTTTACGTGAGTTTATACCGTTTTTATAATTTGTAAAGATGTCTCACGATAGTTTTAATAATAAAATTGTACCCAACCCAACCCAACCCAAATTTGCTGTGTAAACGTATTGTGGCTATATAATGTCAATTCAACATTTGACACTGATATCTACATACATAATATAATTAGACGCATCAAAATCAGCGTCAGTCTTTGTAGCAATCCTCGGAGGCCTTTGTCCTGCAGTGGATGTCGTCCGGCTTATAGAGAACATGCGTAATGAAGCTAGGTACTGTCAACTGTCCGGTTTGTTTAAGTTGACGTCGATAGTGCTGCCATCTACAGTTTGTGCACATTCCCTAAACTATAGGGCCTATATCGTCGGGGATAGTGCAATACCGCGTAAGTAACAAGTGTAGATACGAATCAATATTCAAACAAATGCTAAGCATTTTTTCGAAATGAGAACTTTATCGACAACTGTTATTTACGCGGTATCGCACTATCCCCGATGATATAATGACCATGATGATAATAAACATGTACTTATTTATCATGCAACCTAGCTACAAAGAAATACCTAAGTTTTAATGCATTACCGTCTACAACAGCTGTGGCTATATACAGGATACAATCCGGGCCATTTCTACTCAGTCAGGCGCTTGTATATCTGATTTACGTCAATAAATAATAAGCAGACGTTTAATCGGCTTATGTACCAAAAGGTCACGTATAATTTCAATAAATTAAATTAAATTTACGAATTTCAATGACTGTGTTGTGATATATAACTCAAGTCAGCACTTCTGTCCTCTAGCACAACTGTGACACGCGATTCTTTCTCACGCGAGAAATATTGCCTATCTCTTTCTTCGCAGTACTGTGAGAGAGTGACGCGCGAAACTATGCCGAGCAGTCGCGAAGCGTAGACGGGCAGTTTACTAAAGAAAATATCAACGTATACGTGTAGTTAAGTTCATATTACTGTAATAGTTAAGTACTTATGCTTTCTGAAAAAAATACTTAGCTACTTTTGAGTTTCTTTCGGCGTTTCATCTCAACAGTGGTCTCCACTTGTGAAATGCCGGTAGACGCAGACATGTAAAAGTGCCCTAGTTACTTGCAGAATAAAGTTCATTATTTCATTATTTATTTCAACATAAACTATAATTGTTTATAGGTATAATTATTATAAGAACAGTTGCTTTTATAAATAACTTGACTTGGTCTTACTACAGTCTATAAGTTCCGAATTGTCTAGTTTAATAAACAAGATTATGACCTAAAAGTAAGTTTTTTGTCGAAAACCACTAAACCTTTCGTCATAAATCAAATAACCGCAAGTTTTACAGATGAAATTTATTTACTTGCATGAATAGCGGGCCTATCATGGTCGCGTTTATCACGTGGTAAATATGTGACAAGCATCCGTCACTCACACTTGCATATTGTCAAAACGTGACGGATGCTTGTCACTTATGTATCGCGTGATAAAAGTAACCATCATAGGCCCGCAGCCCTGTTTCCGCATTAAATATCAATTAAGAGGTTAAACAAGATAAAACACATTACACGAACAACCAATAAAATACAGAACACAGGTGGTTTTTACAAAAATCAACAGAAAAAGCTTTCTGAAAGTAGTGTTTTATACTATGGTTATTGTTACTCATTATTTTTCACTAGATTACGACAAAGCAAGAATACGCTAAAAGGTCTATGTTTTTTTCACCCCCTTCGCGAACGAAGTCGGCTTTTACTCTGAAGTCAAAAATCATTCAATATCTGAATGCAATACAATTTTCTTTCCATGAAAGCTGAAAGATGAAGGGAATGCCGACGCAATAGAGGATCATTAGAGATAAACTTTAAAAATGAATGCTCCTCGTTTGAATTCTTTCTAAGGTCGTATCTCAAGAGGAAAAAACTGAACCCTTATTATGATCACTTTGTTGTCCATCCGTCTGATAGAAAAGACCCTTTATCTTGGAACCCGTGGAGGTGCAGTCCCTTGAACTTGTAAAAAAAATAAACTTCTAAGGTCCTTATTAAATTGTATTCAACATTTCGCAGTTTTTCGCAACATGAACCGTGCACAAATTTATCTAAGTAAATTTGGATGGACAGTGGACACTATAAATTGAACTACTTACATAATTTTATAGTGTTCATTTCTACTGGGAGCCTATAATCGTTGCGTCTATCACGTGATAAAATAATTGACAAAGCATCTGTCACTCACACTCGCATCTTGTCAAAACGTGACGGATGCTTTGTCACTTATTCATCGCGTGATAAAAGCAACCAAGATAGGCCCCCAAGACCACAATTAAAGTGCTAAAAACATTATTCTTTGTGATAAATGCCAATGAAAGCGAAACGACGAGATCTGCCGGTGGAAAACACACCGGTTTTATATCGAAAGCTGATGTAGGCCACGTGATTCACAATCCTCTTAAAATTGTAGTGCTTTGATGGGATTGGGAGATTTTTGGATCCATGTTGCATTTTATTTATGGATTTATTGTATGGCCTTTCAGTCACAGATATAGGTACAGTTAATTAAATTTAAAGGTTGAAGTTTGCCTTCTTCATGTAATTTCAAGTAATTTCTTCTTCAAGCATTCATTGTACTATGTTTTCTTGTTCTTCCATAGTCGGGTAAAAAATGCTAAAACTATCTGGGGATACGCATCTACACTTATGCCAAAAATTATGAGGACAAATATTTTACATACATATTACCTACAATACCAGCAAATATTTAAAATTTGGGACCGAAGTTTGACATACGGCCTCTGTGCAGCAGTGAACGTCTTTTGGCTGAAAATTGTAAAAAAAACTTTTTTTTTTTAAATGGTTCGGGTTACATAACGTTGCGGAAATCCACTTCTTCCGCATATTTACAAGAACCCCGAAAACTATTTATACCGCGTACTAAGTGATTGCGGCATTAAGTCGCGAGTCACCGAATATGCGGCATGCATTATGCATCGCGCGCCTGCGCGGTGCGCGGCCCGCGCTCACACCGTAGCGTACAGTCCGGCCAAAAAGAGTAGAAATTAAAAATTGGCAATACTGTAGTGTCGTCCCCGTTTTCTTAATATATTGATTAGAAAGGGAGGACACTACAGTATTGCCGCTATTTAATTTCTACTCTTTTTGGCCGGACTGTAACGGCCTGGCTAACGGAGATACCACGACTTTGCGCGACAGCGCGTTACGTATGACTCGCTCACTCGTATAGCTGTGTATTCGGATCTCTCACTCAACCACTGGCCACGCCACTAGTCGCGCAGTGTTTCATTCTGTCATTCTCACCACTTAAATAGCTCGCAATCCACGACTATGCGCTTTTCTAGAAATTTCCTGCCTCGTACGACTGGATTGCGGAATGAATTGTTGCTTGCTGTATTTCTGGACCGATACGACCTTCAAATCCTCAAGAAAAGAGCTCCTGAAAGGCCGTCAACGCACTTGTGATTCCTCAGGATTTTGCGCACCATCTGGCAATCTGTTTGCTCGTTTGCCCCCTATGACAAAAAAAGGTGAGGTATACTAAGTCTACGCGCGACTAGCGTCACGGTCGCAAGGAGCGAGTGACGGTGACGAGTGTGTAGGTGGGAGCATGCTGTCCACCGATATTGACCGCTCCCACTTATGGTCGCTACTCGCTGCTGTCGTTTGCTACATATGTTGAAGCTGTCTAGTCATCTTCTGTCTATTGCGCTAGAGTAAGAAACCTCTCTTTCGCCCGTAAAATAAATCTAATATTGGCGAAAATATGACGCTTGACACTGTACCAGCGCATAAAACGGCAATTAAATCCCTAAACCTTTCACTATGTTCGTATAATGTAACATGTTCTGACCTAAGCTCGATTACTCGTTGCGGTGTGAGCAGCGGTCGCGCTCTAATGAAACAGTCCATAAATCTGTAATATCGGCGACGACACGTCGTTCCTGCACTAGCGCATAAAACGAAATTTAACTCCCTCCCCTGAGCCTTTCACTATGTTAGTACCTATTATGTAACATTGGCCTATGCTCGATTGCTCGTTGCGGTGTTGGAGGCACCCTCACTCTAATGAAATAGTCCATAAATCTGTGATATCGGCGACGACACGGCGCTTGTTACTGCACTAGAGCACAAAACGCCGGATAACCTACTTACCCTTATTGGCTTTCTTTTATTGGGGCTCGTTAGTTCGGTATGATTCGACTGAGTTATGGGACGTCTTATTATAAACCGGTACAGATTTGGTGTGTAGGATTTCGTTATTTTCCACTAACTATGTATTATTTTTACGAGGCTTGATGTGGATTTGGGTTTTACTTTTCCTCTGTTTCTGATATTTTTTTTATAATATTTAGTCGTGGTCACGTTAGACTAGGTATTTTCTCAAAAAAATTAGTTTATTCCTATATTGTGTTGTAAACACGCATTAGTAAAAGATATCGATTTTGTATAAAATTGTCCTTTCAACTACTCTTACAACTTATTTACAAATAGCATTTGACACACACCAGGTGTCAATGTTTCGATTAAACCTTCATTTTACAGCACAGACAACCCCCACTGGGGGTTGTCTGTCTTATACAGCATGCTACTAAATTATCAACCTGATATCCAAGTTGTTATTTACGGGAAAAAAATGGAAGATTTCATAGTGGCATTTTTATCTAAAGTGAGCGTTTTTTTAAAGTGTAGGCCTTTATATTATTTATCAGAAAATATCTTTTTTTTTATTGTATTTCCATTCCTGATTGTCAATGTTTTTGTATTTTTCTTTTTCTAACAAGGAAACGCAATAGAAAATTATGATTTTATACAAAACCATAGAACACTTATTAAATAAAAAGGGCAATTGCATTTCTTATTTAAGTCACACTAAGAAATGGTGTTTGAGTAGGTACTAGTTACCTAAAGTTATATTTACTTAGTAAGAAAAATCCCGACGGACATAGAGCAAATCATCAACAATATTAATCCATCAGACAATAACAACGCACATCAGTATAATGACTTTGTATGAAAAATAAACACCATGCATTAGAGTAACGAGTATTGTATGGAAATAACGGATAATCCTTTACCAGCGTGCTTATCCGGGATTAAATTTGTACATCAATTTTATTTCCCAAGGGAAGGAAACTAAAAAACGCGGGTTGTGTTGTTGAACGGGTATGTATAACTTTTTATTTAATTCAGATAAGTGCGAGTCTTACTCGGTTCCATGGTTCATTGGCTAGCCCAAGCTGGGAAAACAAAAATGATGAGCCGTTTTTCGCTCTGCTGTATGGTGATGAATATACTTTTTTTTTCTAGTTCAAATTCGACGTTTTATTTTCTACTATGTATGGAAAACGGTTCAAGTAAAAACATACCGACTCGGAAATTAACAATAAGAATAGAAAGGTTTTAAATGAAATGAAATTAAAATGATGTATTATGAGATATCCAGCATACATACATCCATTCAGCATATATGCAGCATGTATTATGCCCTAAGTTTCAATAAATATATTTCATTTCATTTCATTGAAAACCTTTCTATTCAACTACGTGTTTGAAAATATACATAAAATTGAATTCGTGGGTTTTTTGTGATGTCTTCAGATTCAAAAAAGAAGCCAAATCCAGACCAGACACTTTACCTCTCCCAAATTGCTCTCAAACTTTAAATTTTTAAGAACTTCTTCTTTTGTAGTCACAAGTGAAGAAGTCTTTATATTCCGTCTAACTAGTCTTTTTCCTTTTTCCTACGCCAACGTCACATGTTGAAGGCTATCAGTAACTCCAGTTTTTTCCTGGTTTTTTTCAATAGCTTTACCCAGTTGTCATTGACTTTTTATCCGGTCAAAAAAGTCAATCACGAGCTAAGTGTAGCCCATGTCGACGGAACCCTATAACCGCAAAGCCCACGGTTCACAAAACCCGTCAAATATTCAGCGCGTTCTTTGTTATGGCATCAATTATTCCGCCGGCTCGGGGAGATTGTGACGAATATGCACTTCCCATTTTAGGAGCAAACTTTCGGCGAGGCTTTTTAAATCTTTTTACGACAACGTGCATGAAAGTTGGTGTTTTTGCCGTGACTTTGGCACAAAGTTTGAACCCACGAGTATTGTGTTGCAACTTTTTTTTCTCTAAAGTTTCGGGTAGGCTTTTAGTATCTCAAAGGATATAAAGGATTTTTAATTTAGCTATATTATGGCCTGAGTAGCCAATTAACACGATGAAAGTACCTAAATACTGAAAAAAATACGGGGAGTAATGCCAAAAGAAAGTGCCAGAACATGACTACAAGGGACGACGTCGCATCGTGATACGACAACTACATCGTGCCACGGTGTGATGTCATGTTGTGGAAATACATCAATCCAAAAACTTTATCATTATGTGATAAATAGCTTTATTTTAAGCTGCAGTGGCACCAACAAAAGAAGGCTCTGGACTCCAGAGAATTGGTCTCTTTCAGTTTGTTGACGGCACAAGTTTGCCGAACACGGCGCTTAGTTTAGGTATAATCTCTATACAGTTCGTAACTTGAAGAATAGAAAGAAAGAAATAAATAGATTTATTCGTGACGTGACCATAAAACATAATTAGTAGGGATCGGAAATTCAGGTAGACATTTACCTAAAGTTGACAAAATCCTATTGCTATCTCACTCATACCTCAAACAAAGCCGCCTTTACGTACAACTGAACAACAAAGCCGCCGCCAGTTTAGGTAGGGGAGATGCGCATAAGATGGGGCCAGCGGGTAAGACAGGGCCACCCACACAGTGACGAAACTAAGCATCACACTAACGCATAGTAATGGCTGTCGGGACGCCCCTCCCGAGCGGACATTAGTCCGACGTTCGACGTTAGCAGCGAGTGAGAGCACGCGCGTTTGTTCAGTGCCAGTTAAAACGTGTTTAAGGATATCATCGATGTACGATTTTGGAGTCAAATAACTTGTTATAAAATCGTAAGTAATAGTGCCAGATTTACGTAGATTTTGTAACGCATGTGTGAATATTTCAACTATCGTGTGTCATCAGTGAAAACTATTAAAGTTTGGTGTGTGTTTTTTTTATAAATATTTTTGGTGAATTATGACGGTGCAGGCAAGACGGGGCAATATTGTCGAGGCATGATGGGGGATCACCCTGTCTTGCCTCTTTTATACTGGTTTGTGGTGTTATGCTTGTGATTGCAACCATTTCTTTTGTTTTTCAGGTAACAGTGGTGGTACCAAATTATATATTATATGTATACACCATGGTACGAAATTATAAACGAAAGACGAAGAGGGGAGAGTGGTGCCAAATAGCCATGAAAAAAGCTGTACAAGATGTGTTAGCAAAAAAATTAGGTTATCGAAGAGCAGCGGCGACTTATAGTGTTCCGCAAACTACTTTAGAGCGTTATGTTCATAAAGTGAAACAAGGCGTCGAAGTAACGTTCGGCCAGTCATTAGGACCTATAAAAAAAGTATTTAACGATGACGAAGAAGCAGAAATAGCCGGATATTTAAAACACATGGAAGAACGTCTAACGTCGTCGGAAAACTGGGTAGGATGTCAACGGTGTGGAAAATGGGCCCACACAGCCTGCGCTGGAGTCGACGACGAAGATGTGGAGGTCTTGATATGTATTTACTGTCAAGAAAATTTGTAACCATCTTACCTCCTGTCCCTGCCTTGCCCCTTTTTTAGTATGCCGTCTTACCTCATATATGGGGTAAGACGGTGTATTTCCCAATCTTGATAATTATAATTTTTTAATTTTTCTATGATTAGTTACGAAGTCCAAAGTTGTGCCAAATTAAAGTACAATGAGTAATGAATGTTTGATTAATAAATGACACTGATATTATTTTGAATACCCTGTTTTATTACTATTTTACCTTAGCGTCCCCGTCTTATGCGCATCTCCCCTATAAAAGCATCCAATTTTCCGGTGCCTAATAATTACTTAGAAGGCGTGACAGAAGTAAAAAAAATCTAAAACAATAGGCAACTATAATATTATTATGGCTGTGCCACGCAAATGTCCCACCTCAGCATGATGCTAGCTCGAGAGCCAGAGCTGATCTTCCAGTGGGAACATAGATGGCGCCACAGAGAGCTGCACGAAGGAATATTTTAAGACCAGGTTCTTGAAGCGCGCCACGTTAATTTGCACCCCGCACCCCGCCCGCGCAAATATTACGATCGCCGCGCGCGCCGTGAACTCGGCGACGGAGGCCACACGTCCACTCCACCACCATCATCATCATCATCATCATTTCAGCCACAGGACGTCCACTGCTGAACATAGGCCTCCCCAGTGACTTCCAGATCGGCCGGTTGGAAGCGACCTGCATCCAGCGGCCTCCTGCAACGTTTACCAGGTCGTCTGTCCACCTTGTGGGTGGACGTCCTACGCTGCGCCCACCACAGTGTAGTATAATTTACAGTAGTCTAAGTTGCGACCGAGATCACGCTGTAATTGGAATGCTTAGGTACAATTACTTTTGTGTTATAATGATGAGGCATTGTAGCTACCAAATTAAGGAATATTCCGGGCTTATCGCGGAAATAGATTGAAAAAAGTGCAGAATAGAAAAAAGGTTCCCAGAAAAGATGTCCACAATTACTTAGTTAAGTCGTGCTTACGCCGCAAGTAGGGCAGACTATTACACCGCCCTAAAAAGCGTCGCCGAGTGAGTTGTTTCCCAATCAGGCGCGCTCATGCATTATTTACTAGTGGGGGCACGGGGGATGGAAAGAGGGAATAGGTTTGAGATAGTGAGATAGTTTGGCAACAAACAAAAGAAAATTCGGTTACCTACTTCATCTCTGTGGCTGCGTCGATTTCGTAGAGATCCAAATAGCATTTTAGAATACTGCGCATCAGAAGTCGATGGTTTTTATCAACGTGATTTTGTTTTGTTTTAAAAGACTAGCATATTCGAAAAATTATAAGCTACATATAAATTTTTCGCTATGGGTTCATAGGTGCGAAGTTTCTATCGATATGTGTCCGAAACCTTGAGACTATGCGTCTACTTTTAGTGACGTGCTGTATCCGAAGTAACTAAAATGTGAACTTTTCTTTCTCACATTATTTTTGTAGGTAAGTACAAGATTCAAAATAGCGCGTCGTATCGTATTGAATACAAAAGAAAAGAACGATTTTTTATTCCACACCAACAAGAAAAAGAATAAAATAGAAAGCTTAAATTAAACAATAGGCAGTTTTATCATTAAAGAGCGATCTCCTTCAGACAACCTTTGGGTAGCAGATACAGAAAGAAGTAAATAGAGATGAGTAGGTGGTGCGATAAGAATTGAAATAATATGCAAATTAAGAATTACATATATGTCAAACAAATTTTAAAAGAGGACGGTCATACACATACACAAACGGATTGAAGATTTAGCCATATCGTCAGCTAATATCCGTTATATTCCCGTGAAAATGCTGAGATATATATTGATTTAAACTTACACAATTTTCAAACATTATTATCACGTTGGAAATGTTGAGATTATAAAATAAACACTTCTAAAGGCCATTAATTCCCGTTTTGTTATAATAAAATGCTGAGATAAAGCTAGGCTTGTTTTCATTGGCATTCTGGTGGCCTATGATGGTTGCAGGTCACATGATGAATAAGCGACATAGTATCTATCTCTCACTCGCATTTTCTCAAAGCGTGACGGCCCACTGTTTACATAACTGAAGTCTTCTCCGCCACATTCCCACCTCCTGGCTGTTCTCCGCGCCAGGTCGGAATTCCTTATTTTTATACGTTTTACTTATTTCACCCGGCTCTGTGTCTAACGGCACTTGAGTCTTTACAATAGAACTTTCCGCAAACTTGGCTGCGCCGTGCGGTGATATTTCCTGTTCGTTTTAATTTCGTGGCTCCAAGAGGCTGTGAGCATGTGTAATGGAAGATAGTTAAGCCTCATTTAAATAAAATAATTTAAACGGATTATAACGCGAATACCTATCATTATTTGAGCCTTTCTGGCGTTTTGGTAGCTTTGCAGATACCATTGTCAAAGGTTGACGGGGACGAGAAAGAACCGCCGAATGAAAACTCCCAGATTGCCTCATTACTAGGATATACTTTTAATCAAATATTATTATATATTGTTTTATTTAAATGAAATTATATCCGTGAAGTCGAACGCGACTGGCCATGATGATGTAAGCAGAGTAATGATAGTGAGCATCCTGGGAAGTATTGTGCCAATTATTACTTATATTGTCAATTTTTCTATGTGTTCAGGTGATTTTCCCTCCTTATGGCGTAGTGCTTATGTTATTCCTCTTCCAAAAGTCCCCAACCCTACTTTGCTTAAAGAATTCCGCCCCATTTCAATTCTTCCGTTTTTGTCGAAAATCCTAGAAGCCGTTGTGCATAGGCAAGTGTCTGCCTACATCTACTCCAACCAGCTTCTCTCACCACTCCAGTCGGGCTTCCGTCCTGGTCACACTACATCCACCGCTCTGCTAAAGGTTATTGAAGATGTTAGGCACGGTATTGAATCTTCCCAGCTCACTATTATGGTCCTCATTGACTTCTCTAACGCCTTCAACGCCGTTAATCACGAGCTTCTCCTTGCTGCGCTTCATCGCCTAAATATCTCGTCGTCGGTGGCTCGGTGGCTTGCTTCCTATCTGCGTGATCGTCGCCAGGCTGTACGTGCCAATCGGTCTTACTCTGATTGGTGCGATTTGAGTTCTGGGGTTCCGCAGGGTGGAATTTTGTCACCTTTACTTTTCTCCATATTTATAAATCTCATCACCCCCAACATCAATTGCTCATATCATCTCTATGCTGATGACCTCCAACTATACACCCATGTGAGGCCTGATGATTTGAACAGTGCTGTATCTCGTTTAAATATGGATCTCGACCACATTTCATCTTGGTCTAGACTCTTTGGCATTGCTGTCAATCCTTCTAAGTGTCAAGCACTAGTTCTTGGAAGTCCCCGCACACTGGTCACTAGGGATCTGACGCAATTGTCACCAGTCTGTTTCGAGAACATAGTGATCCCTTTTGACGCGCAGGTGAAAGACCTGGGCTTAATAATTGATGGTGGCCTTAGTTGGGAGCCGCAAGTGTCTGAGGTCTGTCGTAGAGTTACATGTACGTTACGATCTCTTTACAGATTTAAACATTTCCTCCCGGTAAGTACAAAGAGACTCCTTATACAGACTTTGGTGCTGCCAGTGATAGATTATGGGGATGTGTGCTACACTAATGTAACCCAAGGACTTTTGGACAGACTAGACCGGCTCCTGAACAACTGTATCCGTTTTATTTTTGGGCTACGCAAATATGATCATGTCTCCGCGTATCGTCGACAGCTGCAGTGGCTTCCGATTCGCGAGCGTAGGTCGCTAAGGATTTTGTGTACTCTCTTCTCTATTCTTTATGACCCTGTGGCACCAGATTACCTCAGATCAAAGTTTCAGTTCGTAAGTGCCCGGCCAGGCGGCGAGCTCCGTACCTCCCGTAAACTACTACTCTCTGTTCCTCCCCATCGCTCTGGCGCCATGGGCAATTCGTTCACAGTGCAGGCAATTCATCTCTGGAATGCCCTTCCCCTCTGTATACGTCAAGCTGAGAACAAGCTCTCTTTCAAGCGCTTGGTGCGCAAGCACCTTTTGGAAAATCTTCAACATTAGGTAAATCTCGTCGTAGTCATTTAACAGCAGGTACCCTATATATATAATCCATATTCATATATATTCATACTCATATATATATAGTATAAATAAATATTATATATATATATATATATATATATATATATATATATATATATATATATATATATATATTCCCATAATTATGTATTTATCAACGTAACTAGTGTTTTTTTTTTTTTTTTTTCGATGTTTGCATCGTGTGTATACACGTATTGTTGTACACCCTTCCCGCACGTATAATGTCTCTGTTTGACCTTGTGGTTGACTGGTAGAGAATGCCTCATGGCATTAAGTCCGCCATTTGTACTTTTACTTATGTATTTTGTGCAATAAAGTTTAAATAAATAAATAAAATAAATGTGTGACAGTCGCGGAAACCGAAGAAAATATTATAGTTAAGCCTCCTTATCCGTTCAAAAATACTGATTGTTTTTAACATTTTTCTCTATGATCAAACATGTTTCTTAACATATTGTTATCAACTTACTACTTAGAATTGAAATTTATTAACGTATAATATTTCAAACCTACAGTTGAATTTTCCATTGGTAATCTTTGTTTCAAAAACTACTCAAAATTCACGCAGAAAACTGTTTTTTTTTTCAACTTACTTTCAACTGTATGCAATGAAAGCATGAAATAGCTCTTAGTTAGGATTGGTCTCAGAATCTAAATATGTTACTTTTTAGAACTCAGGGTGACTCAGGGAAAATTAGTAAAAAAGTTGGTTAAAATTATCAATAAATTTGTCGTAATATGAAAAAATATATATAAGGAATAAGGCCTAAGCAAACCGCGGGGTTTTCGGTGCACTACATAAATGATTTAACACTAGACCAACAACAGTCGGTGTCAAATAAATGATTTAACACTAGACCGGCAGTCGGTGTCAAATAAACGATTTTTTCTACTCCAGTAGGTACTTTTTTCTGTCATTTATATAATTTCTAACTCTAATATAAAGACATAAATTATGAAAGTCTGTAAAAGTCTATACTCTATTGCCCAAAAACACACTGCTAAACGAGCTATTATGCCGCCAAAAAAGCATTACTTAATAAACAGATTACAAAATAAACAGCTGCACTCACACAGTTTGCAATTAAAAAAAAAACTTATTGTACTGGTGCATTGCTGCCAACTTAAAAAATAAGTTTTACCTTCTTTGCATGGATGTATAGTATAGTGAACGTATACCTTTAGGTATAAGTTCATATTTTTATGACAGATGGACGTCAATAAAAAAAAGTTTATTAGAGACAATTTTTTTTTAATTTTGCTAGTTCTGAGCGGGAACATGTAATTATTTTCTTTGTTGTTTATTTGCATTTTATTTAGTAAATGTCGAGTCGTAGAAAAAGTATTGTAAGCAGCGTTGTATAAGTAGGTCAAAAAACGCTCGTGGCATCTTTCTTACGATGTTCTTTACGCTCACATCGTAACCCATGCCACTCGCGTTTTTGGCCCTTATACAACGGTTTCATAATACACTAGACCAACAATCGGTGTCAAATTTATCTTGCACCGAAAACCCCGCGGTACGTCATTCGTGCCCATTTAAATTTCAAGTTACCTAATTATATTTAGCTTTACTTTTAGTTGTAGTCGTTAAGTTTTAACTTTGTACTGTACACCTTTGGGCGTGTCTAACTTTCCTTGATACCCTACTGGGTCCTGTAACACAAGGAATCCTAGCTCAGGACCCAAAGGCATAAATCATTATGTTGTGTATTTTTTTTTATTCGAGGCGTGTTGCTGGTAGAACCCTTTGGCGACGGAACACTAAAACATCGGGTTCTAATTGGCTTGTCACATCGCACGTACGTCCGTCCACGCGGACGGTAATAAGCCGGCTCACTGAGTCTCGATGGAAAATTGAGACATATTGGACAAGCGAAGGAATGTCACTAGCGAAGGCATTTACAATATAAAGACATCTATACGAGATGACATTAATTTACGTTGGGAAATTTTCGAAAAACTGTATCTTCAAAAATATTCTAGGTATATAATTATCGAACTTGCTCACAGTATTTTTCGAAAATCTGTTGAGAAATGCGACCGGTATTCCCGAAAGCACCGGGTTAGGGTCCTAGTGTGGACCATTTGTGATCTTTGTATTGTCTATGTAGAAATCATTTGGTTTGAACCGCAGTTAATATCTAGATATTTTTGGACCTAAAATCTTATAGCTGCTCATAGAATGCTTCTTCAGTACAAAACTGAAATTACTAAATTAAAGGATGTCCACTAACTCGCTTGAAGCAAATGCAATAGCAGGAAGCCTGACAATAAAACTCTTCAGGCAATCTTTTTCCTTTTAACATTATAACTTAGCTCTCTTAAATCACTTAAAATATATACTATGTAGGGGTAAGAATGCCCCATTGTTGCTGTAATCGCCGTCTACCTACTGTGCCATTATAGCCAAATTCTTTACCCGCCCACCATAAAAAAATCCAACTATCTCTCTTACAACATCGACAACAAAATACATTATTTCCATAAATTTTCCGCATTAGGTCCTTTGAAACACCTTTAAGTGACAGTCCGCTGCCCGCGGCGACACGGGCACTTCCGCACAGCGTACTTATTGTATCCAGTGCGTGCATTTGTATCCAGGGTTGTTTAGATTTAGAAGGTGCCGGAAAATTCATCCCCATAAGGTTATGGGAAGCAGAATAGGTTTCTTCTTTACCCTAATCGCGTAAAAAGTAAGTGAACATAACCGTGGTATGTACAGGTGCACTTCTGCAAAGCGTAATAACATTTAGTGCGTACGTTAAACGTTAAACCCGGGTGGGTTTGTCCCGGCTTAAATAAACAGATAATCATATCATCAGGGTGGTTTTATACTTCGAGTGGGTTTATAACCCTCGTTTCGAACGGCTCTTCAAGTCCACACTGGCCAATGGATACTCCACTTTTTAAATGACTTTAAAAAAACGGATCAGGTTTTCAGTTCTCCGGAATGTTTACCTGATTACTTGAAAAAGATTAAACCGATTAGCAAGACTCTTTTTTAGTTGAAAAGAATACACTTTCTAGTTGCACTCATTGTCATATGACGAAACTTCGCTTCGTGTAGGTACGTAATTTTTTTTTAAAGCGTCTATTTATTTTAATTTCTGCTTCTCGTTTCTGCATGAGCAATTTATATAGTGTTGAAGAACTTTATTACTTGTATCTAATTGGAGGATGAAATAATGAACGCACTTTGTTAAAATACCTATGCAAGGCTGCAAAAATGTATTAAATTGTTTTTTAAAACTAACGGTGTTCAAGTGGGTTTTTAAACAAAATTCAAACAAATTTTGGTTGATAATGTTTACAACGGTCTGAACGTCCTACTAGTGAGTATAACATGTATCATGAGAAGAGATTCCACTCTTCCTAAAAATGGGTTGAGGGAAAATGTGTAACGAGTATATAAACACTAAACCTTTCATTCATTCATCAAAGCTCAAAAATAAATTGAGATGCGCAACCAAAAGGAAGGCACCGGCAATGGAACCCGGTACCTCAGGATGCCATCCAGCGCGTTAACCTTTCCGCCAAACTGACGCCCAAGTAACCTTTCGAATTTTTCCTCATTGTTTGTGTTGGGTGTAACAGTGTTCCTGGCTATGCTCTCGCAACGCAGTGACGATCCATCACGGTCGCCGCCGCGTCGCTGACGGGTGTCGCCGAGGAACACGGTTCCAACAGGACTGCTGCAAACTATACTTTGTGTTAAGTGTAACACTGTTCCTGGCTATGCTGTGGACTCGCAACGCAGTGACGTTCCATTACGGTCGCCGCCGCGTCGCTGACGGGTGTCGCCGAGGAACACGGTTCCAACAGGACTGCTGCAAACTATACTTTGTGTTAAGTGTAACACTGTTCCTGGCTATGCTGTGGACTCGCAACGCAGTGACGTTCCATTACGGTCGCCGCCGCGTCGCTGACAGGTGTCGCCGCGGAACACGGTTCCAACAGGACTGCTGCAAACTATACTTTTAACTGCGACTAGAAGGTCGCAAGTTCGTCCTCCTTTTTATTTTACCATAATTGGAGTATAACTTTGTAAGTATCTTTAAGACATCTTTGGATACGTCATACTCCCCAGCAGAACCACCTTGGCTTTGATGAATTTAAACATATAGAAAAAAATCCATAATATCTATAAATCTATGTAATTCTAGTACCAATAAAAAAATATATATCAATAGTTTCGCCGTAAATATGATTGCAAGGTGGTCATGCTGGGGAGCAGCGCCTTAGCAGAACCACCATGATATTTCTATAACTAGTTACGCATACGTATGGTATCAAAAAAATCTATGGAAATTCTATATTAACCTAGCACCCTCAGTTTCTAATTATATTTTGAATATACGAAGTTGCGAAAATAGCGAAACATTTCGTACGGTTTTATTTTAAAATAAGCATGGAGATACATTATTGGGCTTTTATAAAGGATAACATCAATTGCTTTTTGATTAAATAAAACCATACGACATTTTTTGCTATTCAGGCGCTAAAAAAAGATGGTGTCGCCATCGCCACCTCGTATATTCAAAATATAATTAAAAACTGAGGGTGCTAGGTTAATATAGAATTTCCATAGTTTTTTTTGATAGCATACGTATGCGTATATTATGAGTAGTTATCGAAATAATATCATAGTGGTTCTGCTAGGGCGATGCTCCCCAGCAGAACCACCTTGCAAAACTATTGATATAGATTTTTTTATTATTGGTACTTACTAGAATTATAATTTAGATTTTATATAGAAATTTTCCTATGTGTTTAAATTCATCAAAGCCAAGGTCGTTCTGCTGGGGAGCATGATGTCTTTCGATGTAATGTTCTATCCCTGTACCCGAACCTCGTTAGTGAATACACACCTTATTAGCTTGATTTTATATGAAATGAATCGATTGGCCGGTTTTTCATTAATGACCAAGTGCGAGTCTGACTCGTGCCCTAAGGGTTCCGTATAAATACTTATGCCACCTAAAATTACTGGGTTAATAATATTTTCTTCGGTTTACGCGACTGTCACACATTTAAATAAAACAAGTTAAACGGATTATTCTCGCGTATATTAATTATTTGAGCCTCCTTGACGTTTCGGTACCTTTACAGATACCGTCAACCTTTGACAACGGTATCTGTAAAGCTACCGAAACGTCAGGGAGGCTCAAATAATTAATATACGCGATATACCTAATCCGTTTAAATTGTTTTATTTAAATTACTGGGTTAAGTTAAGTTTGCACCAGGTATGTATGGCGCAGGTTACTAATAAGGTGCAAAGTTAAAGCAACCAGTCTCCAAATATTATGATTTTTGAAAGGGACAATATTTTACTTTAATATTTATTTTATTCTTTTTAATATTTGTTGTTATAGCAGCAACAGACATACGCCATCTGTGAAAATGTCAACTGCCTATCACGGTTCATGCGATACAGCCTGGTGACAGATGGACAGACAGACAGACGGAAGAACAGCGAAGTCTTAGCAATATGCTACAAAGATAATAATGAAAGTGCATATCTGTTTCTAGTTGTAATTGTAGTTTTTTTTTCAGACATCAAGATTTCAAGTCATGAAATAAAGACCACAGACGTAGATAGAGTAACATAAAGTTACCTACATAAACTTTAAATTTGTTATTACCGACTTATTAAGAAATATACTAAGATATCAGAACTCCTGTATTAAGTTTATATTATAACAAAGAACCTTTCAAGTTTCTTGAATAACTTGGTTCTTTGTTATTCCGACTCAGTTTGCATATTATGGCGTAAAAAGTTTCCTATTTAAAGATTAAAAACAAATCCCCATGATTTGCATAAAATCATCAGTAAGGTCAGTATATTTAATTAAATACTGGCGGAACCTTTGTCAGAACCGACAAAATTGGTATCAATGATTTAGTATAAAAATTGTGGTGTGTACAAACGAAGACATTGTTAACACCCATATACCTTAACAAGTTGTACTAAGATTTATAGTTCACAAATTTACAGTTATAATTTTTTATCTACATTAAAAAATAATGAGAAGTTACATGTTTCATAAATTTATAAGATAGTAACCGTCATAATTTCCTTACCAAAGCAAGCCCTTTTTCAGTTTAAAATGGCTTCTTCTCTAAAAGGCAGTAACAACCAGCATTTCCCTGCCAAAGTGAACGTTTATTAGTTTCAAAGTGCTCCACTACAACATTCGACCTAAAAGGTAGTAACTACTATATTTTACTAACAAACTTAATCCCTTTTGGTACACAAAGTGTCCTGTCGCAACGTTGTTCACGGCCATTACACGGGGGCAGTAACGCAACCTGGCAAGGATTTCAGCCTTAAGTCCGGCTAATGCTTGTCTGGGCCAGGATTTTGTGCAAGGAGTAATTGTACGGGATCTCTTTAATAATAAAACCTTTTAAAGTGACGTAGAATGTAATATACTAGAATTTAGTTCCCTAGAACGTAATGCCACATGGCATTCTCTAACAGTCACCCATAGGGTCAAAAATATTTCAAGTAAGAAATAAATAAATTTATGAAACATGTCATGTCTCATTACTTTTTAACGTGGGTACACACCACATTTTTGAAGTGAAACTTCTAATGCGACTTCCAACAAGGTTGCGTTTAACGTTTAACGCTACCGTGGAGGGGGTAGGAAAGCACTGTTGCGTTAAACGTTCAAAGCAACAATCCCACGGACAATGCGACGGATTTGTAAGGTTATGTCAAGGTACGTCTCTTGTGAATATCAGTTGATTGTTAGGTTTTTTCTTTTAAAGTTACAATTTCTACCCCTTCCTATTTTCATTTCCACATTACGAAGTTTCACTTCTTCCGCGCGGAGGGCCTCCACGCACTATTTTTTAACCGACTTCAAAAAAGGAGGAGGTTCTCAATTCGAACTAATTTTTTTTTTTTTTTTTTTTTTTTTTTTTCTATGTATGTTACTCGATATCTCCGAGAATCGTGAACCGATTTTCAATTTTTTTTTTTTAATCGAAAGGGTATAACTCCGAGTTGGTCCCGTTGGCACTAAGTCGGGATCTGATGATGGAATCTTGGAGAAATCGAGGGAACTCTTCAAATGTTATAGGGACATGTACGGCGCTTTCGGTAATTTATTGATAAAGTCAAGAATTTACATTCAGTAAATAGGATTTGGCCACTAGAACTTTTATATGAATCACTAAAAAGCAAAAAAAAAAAAAATTTTTAACAAAAAAAAGAACCGACTTCAGTAAAACTAAAAAACCAAAAATAACCCGTTCAAGTACAGATTACATTTGACTCACCCTTCGAAGTCGGTGCCAAACCTCGCATAAACTATAATATAAATATAAGAACTGAGTGGTTTGGGATCGACTTCGAAGGGTGAGTCAAATGTAATCTGTACTTGAACGGGTTATTTTTGGTTTTTTAGTTTTACTGAAGTCGGTTCTTTTTTTTGTTAAAAATTTTTTATAGTAATATTTAGTTGCGAACGTAATGCCACATAGCATTCTCTACCAGTCACCCATAGGGCTAAAGAGAGAAGTATTTCAAGTAAGAAATAAATAGTTGTGAGAGCGGCTAAGATACAAGTGCTTATATTCTATACCATTATAAAATTCTGGCTTGTATTAGAAATCAGTTTTGTATGAAAATAGTCATGATTTCAGGAAAAAACTTAATAACGCGATGCACGATCGCCTTTTGTTTTGTACAGACGCGCGGCGCCATGCCAGTCTGTAATTGAAACAGTCAAACAAATCATTTTCGTACCACACTCCCGTTTTCTTTCACAAATGCCTACTGTTTGTGCACATAGGTATACATAACGTATAGGTACACCTATGTGTGTTTATTACGTCCTGATTATTTTCATTCGTGTATTTGCTCCGACACAATACTCCGATATTCGGGCGCAATGAGTATCGAAAACGGCGGAGTAGAATAAATATTTAATACTTATAGGCTGGCAATGTTTGAGCACAAAGGAACTTATTATAAATCAAATTGATCGATGATTGTTATTTTAAAAGTAGATACTACTGTTACGGTAAAAGGTCGTATCTTTACACGGAAGTCATAGAAAGATACGTCCTTTTACCGCAGCATGGCAGAGTAGCCGGTTATTAAAACAGAAATAATTATCCGTCTAATTTACAGAGGGTTAAAATAAAATAGTTGAAATGAAAATACATGCTTCTGACTGGTAGATAATTTTAATACTTTATTAAACATAATATCTCGTAAATCCCTCATGGCTACATTCTTCAAAAATAGTATTACATTAATTACGTTGTTTTTCTTTTTTATTAATATGATGTTTTCTACTGTATATTTTTGTTTTCTCAGTATCTTTTGTTTTCAATTTTTCTGTTTGAAGTTGCCAAATGTTCTTCAGTTACGGTCCACCCGGTATAAACTGCTATTATAAAAATTAAAAACTAGACTTAAAAATAAACTATAGATAAAAAATTTGGCCCAAATCGCCGTCTATTGGCAGCGTGCCCAGAAGGCTGGCAGCATTGCCGCGTTGAATGGCAATGCTGATACGCTGTGCGAGATATGAACCAGCCCTCTGGTCACGCGTCAACTCGACTAACCTGCGGCTACACTCTTTAAAGACCCTGCGGGCGCTTTCACCCCAGGGCCCCAGAGTCTCGACCCCAAACGGCTCAAATATGCATCCACTATTAATGTTTGCATATTTGCGCCGCTTGAGGAGTTCGGCCGAATTGGCAGCCGAGCCAGCCTTTACAGCAGTGGCACGAAGATGGGACAGCGCCAGAGTATCAGCACAGGTCGCGTCCCAGACCAGCGGCTGTCCCATCTTCCATGGCACGAGGGTCATACCGTCGGGCCTCTTACCGTCATCGCGAGCGAGGCCGGTCGGTTCTAAAATAGCCGGCGCTCCCGCGCTGGCTTTTGTTTTCTATATTGTGCAAATGTTTTTGGTCTTACCACCGTTCATTTGAATGCTAAATAAATTGAAAACGTTTTTTCATAACTACTCAAGCTAATAAAAGCGTAAGGATTAAAAAATTGGGCAATTGCGAGTCCGACTCGCGCATGATGGGTTTGTTGTATGGGAGCCCCCCCGTAAATATTTTTTTATTTTATTTATTTGTTGTTATAGCGGCAATAGAAATACATCATCTGTGAAAATTTCTACTGTCTAGCTATCGCCGTTCTTGAGATACAGCCTGGCGACAGACGGACGGACGGACGGACAGCGAAGTATCAGTAATAGGGTCCCGTTTTTACCCTTTGGGTACGGAACCCTAAAAAGGCACAGCACTTCTTCCTCTTCTGTGTCCCGTGGCCAATACTTCCAATCAGTGATAACAGAAGAAACAAACATCGCCCTTCATACACATACATGTGAACTATGTACGAGTATAAACACGTATATACGTGTAGATATTATTATATACACAGAAGACAAGTGTAAGATATAATGGGACGGAATTGATATTGAGTTTTATTTTGGACTAGTATTTAAGTACAGTCAGAATTAAAAGTAGGTAGCTGATAATTTTATTTCTTCGTGCCAAATTGCAAACTAAGGTTGTCAGATACTTTTTTACTTATGTATGTATTGTATGTATGTATATGTATCATCATCATCAGCCCGGAGTCGTCCACTGCTGGACATAGGCCTTCCCCAGTTCGCGCCACCCACAGATCACCTCCACTAGATAGCTAATGTTGATAGTATTATTCGCGACTCAGTTCACCGCGCGGCGAGGAACGACGGGGAGAGCGGGTGGGCGTTACCTGCGTCATGATTGGCCGATTCCTAAAGCGCACGTGATCATAGTGATGCGACACATTCATTGGAAGTGTCTAAACCGGTATTAAATATTATTGCTCGTACACAGTTGTACTAAATAGGAGACATTAATTATAAAAAAATATTTAAGGTAAACAAACAAAGTTATAGCAGGTTACGGATATGTAACTAAAGGCATTAAATAATTTCATATAATATAAAGTTGATAATATTCAAATACAAATACTCTTTATTGCACACCTCAAGGAATACCTATACAACACAACATGAGATACATTAAAATAACAGGCAGAGGTAAACAACAGGTGGCCTTATCGCTAAATAGCGATCTCTTCCAGACCACCTTTAGGTAGCGGAGTAGTTGAAAATATACTTCTAGAAATTACCTGGTAATTTATTATTATAGTTATGTTGAGGGTTAATTAATAAAAATGCTTTTCGACCGACTTCAAAAAAAGGAGGACCTGTAAGTATGTATGTATGTTTGTCCGCGATTATCTTGCTCGCTAAAAGGAATCAAAAAACCGAAACAGCATAACTCCATGTCAAACCAACTCCGAGATCCGTCGCACTTCCTCCAAGTCCATCATCAGGTCCATCTTGTGACACTGGATTTAATTGCTCGCTAAGAGGAATCGAGAAACCGAAACAGCATAACTCTATGTCAAACCAACTCCGAGATCCGTCGCACTTCCTCCAAGTCCATCATCAGGTCCATCTTGTGTCGCCGGTTCTAACGTCTTGCTGCTAAAAGGACTTGAAAACTCCAAACAACATGATAACTCTACAAAAACAAAATAATATGTACGTGCATTTACCGATTTAATTACAAATTTTACGAAATAAATCAATACATAATATTTACTCAAACTAAAAACATCTACAAACTAAATAAAACTACCGAATTACTACTCTAAATTACTATAATACAACAATAAAAATAAATATTAATACTTTATTAATAAAATACGCTACAGCCAAAAGTCGATTTGGTATTGTCTGCAGTACATCACTAACGTTAAACGTGCTTTCGTAAGAACCGGTAGAAAAGGATAGCTCAATTGCATTTTTTACTTGATCAAAAGGGACAGATATGCTTCACTACTTCCGAGCGACGTTCGTTAGTTCCAAGTGACCAGTATAAAGAGAGCTCCGGTCTCCGTGGCTAGGAAACATTTTTTTTTGTTTTATACAGTAAAATTTACTCACCTATGGAATGTTATACCATCTTTATCATAGCTTGAAGTCCTAGAAGTCTTCCCACACAACTTAACGCTACAATTTACCATTTTTCGTTGATATTTGATATTATTTTTCGTTGCCGTACGCACGGGTCGAAAACATGGACGCAACTAAACGGTGGCGCTCGTGTTGATACTTTTATAAGATCACAGTACCATACCGTTGGTGCGCGCGGGTCGCCTTACATGCTCCGTCTAGTGGGGGTTGTCTGTGGCGCCACCATACCCGGCCCTCAGCTTTCCGCATCCAACCGCTTCCCGCCACTCTTTTTAGGTCGTCGGTCCACCAGGCGGGAGGCCGTCCTACAGGGCGTGTCGTTCGTGGTCTCCACTCTAGAACTCGTCTGCCCTCTCGACCATCGGCTCTACGACAAATATGCCCCGCCCACTGCCACTTCAACTTGCATATCTTTAGGACTATGTCGGTCACTTTGGTTCTCCGTCGGATCTCCTATTTCCGGATTTTGTCCTTCAGAGAAACTCCGAGCATAGCCCTCTCCATAGCTCGCTGAGCAACTTGGAATTTGTGGACGAGGCC
Organism: Apotomis capreana; assembly: GCA_947623375.1. Lineage (NCBI taxonomy): Eukaryota > Metazoa > Arthropoda > Insecta > Lepidoptera > Tortricidae > Apotomis > Apotomis capreana. The sequence continues at coordinate 15,001,333 of OX392522.1, read as the reverse complement.
TTTTGTTAGTGGACACTAACAAATGTATGTATGTAAACACTTTATTGTACATAATAACGAGAAAAACACATTACAAAATAATAAGCATGTACAAAGGCGAACTTATACCTTTAAGGGATCTCTTCCAGTTATCCTTTGAGCAAATGAGTGCTAAACACAAATGTAGATGGTAGACAAACCAAGCAACATGTACAATACAAAGAAGTATAACTTTTGATGCTAAGAGACTGGTTTGATTTAGCCTTTTAGAGTATCAAACCAGTCTCTTTGTAACGATGCTAGATTTAATTTCAAGCGTAACCACATAATAATCTCACAATCGTCAAAATGTTAGTTAGGAGTTCATGGTACTTAACCGTCGATATGTATTTATATATTATGTATATCGTCGTCTAGTATCCATAGTACAAGCTTTGCTTAGTTTGGGACTAGGTCGATTTGTGTATGATTGTCCCATAATATTTATTTATTTATTTAATTAGAATCAAACGCGTTTGCCGGAGCAACCGCAAGCAACGTGTAGCAACAATCGCCCGCGAGTTAGCTCCTTCGTCTGGAACAGATCTTCCCGAGCGGGCCCGCGAGTTGGCGAGACGATTCAATATGTATGTATAACCTAAATTAGAAATTCAAAACACCCCCTGTTTAATAATATTATATTAATAGGTAATATATTAAACAAAGAGAATATTTGTTCTATTACTTTATTAAAACACAATTAAACATAAAATATGTTGCAAATAGTAGAAAATTATGTTTTGTGCTAGCAATAATCTTTTTTTACTTTTTGAGTGTAACAACACTGTTTTTATGACTCCATCCATGACTGTAACCGTGCGGCATGTTATAATTTTAGTGAAGCTCAATAAATGGGTTTACATAATGATTTATAATACACCCCTGACACAAGTCTGGTCATCATGAGACCCTCATTCAATAAGTGATAGATAACGCTACTAAAACTGAACATAACTACAAAAATTGGGATTCTTAGCATCCATACTTGCAAGACTTTGTAGTTGTCACTTCCTCCACTTAATTAATATATTTTCCATATTTTACGGTCACGCAGTATTTAAGTCTTAGTTTATTCCCTGCTTTCTATATCTAGACTATTCTAAAAATTATACTTTTTATTAATTTGCTATCTAAAACCAAATACTTATATTGAAGCGAAAATGTATGCTTTGCCCAAGTCTCCACGCATTAGCCCTGGCTGAAATTTAGCTAGTGGCTTTGATAGAACAATTGGTAGATCACCCTTCTGGCCCGGAAAGCAGTGGAGGGGTGGTTTCAAATGTCGCTCATAGCATAATATTTTTTTAAAGTTTTTGCAGAAAAAGTTTTGAATATAAGAGATCTTAGATAGTTATGATGTTCGGCCAAGATCAGAAATAACCCCAAATCGGAGACCCGTGAATGAATCGAGAACCCATCAGCTGGCAAGTTCGCTGATTGAACGCGGATCAAATTAATTCGACGGGAACATTAGACCGAGCTCGCGCGGTGGTGCGGTTGGATAATATCTGGACACAATATTAAAAGGAGAATATTTGTTCTATTACTTTATTACACACATAAAATAAAATACTTATGTACCTGAACCTTAACGAACTTATTTATTATGTATGTTAATATTAAATATACTACGATTATATATTTTAATGTATAGGTACAGTACAGCCAACTGAAATGCGTACCTTTTTGACAGTTATTGTCATCGTGACAAAATCGAAAAAGGTACGTGTTTATTATATTTACAATTGTAGCTTTACATGGACGTTTATTCATTTATTGACGTACAATTATAGCAATTCTATGATTAAATACTTTTTTTATCGCTTACTAATTTCTGACGTTTTATTTTAAGTCCGCTACCCAAAAGTATTGTCCTGAAGAATTCCCTCTTTAGCTATCGCTAAAGGGCAATCTTTATTTGACCGCCTGTTGGTTTCCTCTATATTTATTTTCCTTTCCTGTTAAGGTGTGCAATAAATAATATCCCATTCTATTCTATAATTGTCTGCCTGTGTCAAGCCAACTTTGTTTCTGTTAGTTCAAGAGATGTTGAACAGGAAGTGGCTCTGCTTTCATTGCATTTGTAGTTCCTGAAACTCTGTATAGAATCGAAAAATAACTTTGTCCATTTGATACATGACATGGTGCACTGTGCGCAGGTTCGGCGTTCTGCGAAGTGGGTTGTTCACCTCCACTGCAACATTCCGAATTAATTGAGTCTCACTTTAAACGCTGAAGGAATTACTGTGAATTATAATGGAGTTATTGGCCAAGTAAATCAATCATTTGGAGATTAACAATTAATACAACATTAAAGCTTTATTCTGAAAATAAACCACGCATACACTGTTACAATGCAAATATCAGGGTTACAGAAAATATCTGCACAGAAAAAACGTAGAAATCTCTACATTTAATGATCGATGATTGATAATCGCAAGTTCATTTTTGGCGAAATGAACCCTAACAACATTTTTAAGGACAGCCAACTTGATTTTTAGTGTAACAGGGAGTTATGATGTTATCAGATTTTGATTTTTGTATTGAATTTTAGTATTTGTTGTTCTAAATTCTATCATTAGCACAACTGTTTTGCGACTCTTGTCGCGCGTCATATTGTCGCCCGTCACTCTTTCTCAGTACTGTACAAAAAGAGATAGGTAGAATCTCTCGCGCAAGAAAGAGTCGCGATCGCGAGTCACAGTCGTGCTAGAGAGGAAGAACCCATATAAAGTAATGTGTAAACTATGTTTGACTCTAACTCGTTTTTAGGGTTCCGTAGTCAACTAGGAACCCTTATAGTTTCGCTATGTCCGTCTGTCCGTCTGTCCGTCCGCGACTTAGCTCCATGATCATTAGTACTAGAAAGCTGAAATTTAGTATGAGTATGTGTATGTATCACGCCGACAAAATGGTAAAATAAAAAACTAAAAAAAAAAAATTTGTTTCGGTTACCTCTCGAACACCTACAGTTAGGATGATTTTTTATTTTCGTTTCAACACCATTGTATGGGGTGTCGTAGGTCTTTCCAAATAATAGGGGTCTCCAAACATTATTTTTTGATAAAGTCAACAGTTTTGTAAATATTCGCTCCGAAAATAAAATAAGTTTCTGTCAAAAATGACATTTTAGTGGCAAGCTTTTATAGCCGACTGTACTTTTCTTTGGATATCCATCAAATGCTCACTGAGACGATTCTAAAGAGCCCAAGCTCGGTAGGATTGCTTTTTCTATTATAGAGTTCCTATGGCCACCTTCCGGCTCCATCATCAGATCAGCCCCATGATAACATATTATTGTATTGTCATCAAAGTCAAGTAAGTATGCAAAATTTCAGCTCAATCGGTTGACGATATCTGCTTCAAAATTGAGTTGCAAGATTTCACCCGAACAAACATAATTAGATACATACATACATACATACATACATACATACATACAATGCAAGTTAAATAAAAGCTTTTAAAAATAGTGTCCTCCCCCTCTAACTTTTCAATCACGGGTCAAAAAAATATGAAAAATTCGTAAAAATGAGGCCTTATAAATACTTTCAATGAAAACTATAATTGAACAAAATCGGTTGAGCCGTTTTTAAGTTATCGCAAAATTTCATAATTTTCTTTAAAATGACGTAATTGCCGCGCGGTGTCCTTATACTTCGAATTTTACACATATTAGTTAAGTGCCATACTGCATTAAAACATTCCGCTCAATCTGGCGCATATTATCCATAACTTCCAGAAGGTAATAAGTAATTACATTTACTTCGGCGTGTACGACCTTTTTATATAGCTTGAAATCTTTCTCGTAATTCAAACCTCCACTCATCCTTTACAATAGATGGTCTTAAAACAGCGGTTTGAGCCCGTCTATTGTGAAGGATGGGCAACTACGGAACCCTACACTGAGCGTGGCCCGACATGCTCTTGGCCGGTTTTTTAACTTCATGTACAATGTTTAATCAACGTTTAATAGTTATAGGGTTCATGTCATAGTTCTAAATTGTAAGGTAGCGATTTCTGAAGTCCCTCATTATAACTTTATCGGGTCTGAACTTTGACGCAAGTCGCTTTTAAACTTCGTCACCTCGCTGGCTATGATCGTTGGAAGAGTGTCTTATCTATACCCTATACTAGAGATAGGCCGAATATTTCGTAAATATTCGGTATTCGGCATATTCGGCAAGTTTTTTAATGTTCGTATTCGGCCGAATAGTTCGGTTACATTGCCGAATATCTAGCGAATAAACAAATTCGTCGCATTGAGCATTCTAAGCAACTGCCAAAAAGAGATTAATATGCGTCAAAATATAAATACAATTACTTTGCAAAAATCAATAAACCGTAACTTAAATAAGAAAAACAGAGTTGTTTTAATTACCACTAAAACGTAAACAAACTCGACAAATCAAAAGGTGCGAGCGCAAGATGTGCGGAGCATTGAGCGCAGAGCTGTCAAGACCTGTTTCTAGCGATTCGGCGCAACCGAATATTCGTGTTTAAAAGTCCGTACTCGGCCCATCTCTACCCTATGGCATTATAAAATTAATTTACCTTAGCAGAACTTCAAGTGTTTCAAAGCAACAAAACGCCTCTTTTGCGTTATTTTTTAGGGTTCCGTACCCAAAGGGTAAAAACGGGACCCTATTACTGAGACTTCGCTGTCCGTCCTTCCGTCCGTCTGTCACCAGGCTGTATCTCAAGAACGGTGATAGCTAGACAGTTGAAATTTTCACAGATGATGTACTTCTATTGCCGCTATAACAGCAAACACTAAAAATAAATTAAAATAAATATTTAAGGGGGACTCCCATACAACAAACTTACAGATAATGGTACGGAACCCTTCGTGCGCGAGTCCCACTCGCACTTGGCCGATATTTTTTTATTCTATGCTTGCGACTGTGAGCTAGGAACCTCGCTTCGAAAAATTATATACAACTAGCTGCGTTCCACGGGAACACTACATTTTTTCGGGATAAAAAGCAGCCACACACTTCGGGCTATACCATCGGTGCCGCCGTTTGAGCGTGAAGAAGTAACAAACATACACGTGAACGCACTCACAAACTTTGGCCTTTTTAATATTAGTTTGGTTGTGATTAACGAACTTACTAACAAAATATCATGAGAATCGGTTTAGAAATGCGACCTCTAGGAGAGAGGAGCGTGAAAGCAACTGGACATCCGGAACATCACCAACACGCGTACGTTTTTTTTAGGGCCAAGCTGAAACGGAGACGCTTTTCTCACTCGGTAAATAACAAACAGTCCTTTGTTCATCTGACGATGGAAAAGCATCGATTGACAATCCGGAAATATGCGCCAAATAAAATGAAGAGGCGGAAAGAAGATTTTGATTAATTCGAGCACCTTGAGCAAATCCTTTGAATAAAACATTCGCTATTAAAAATGGGTAAATCTTCGGAAAAAGGCACAAAAACACTCCGAAGCAAAATTGGCAGTGGGGGAATTATTTTCATATTCTACGTTTTAATAACAAGATTCTTCTGCCGAGAACCATTATAATGGACGGTTGCACAGCGCAGTCAGATGCAGCCAGTGCACTAACTCTATTTAACGCTGCTAATTCATCAAGGACCTTTATGGTTACGTACTGTCTTATTTGCAGTATTTTTTTAAACTGACCGGCGATTTTCCTCAGTACGACTGATGGTAAGTGACTACTGTGGCAATAATGAAGTTAGTGATTCTTGTTTCGATCTAAGTACGGGAAAATGTTTGGTATGATAAAGCTTAAACATTAATTTCTGAGTAACTGGTGGTGGCTTGTATTAATTTTACGCTCTAAGCTATAGCTAGGTATCATTGTGGTTTTATAGAAAAATAGCTGGCTCTCTCGGGCTTACTCACATAATTATGTTTGGCGTCACGTCAAAAGTACGATATATTTTGTAGCGTTGTATGTATACACACATACAACGCGCCATGCTACAGGGCTCTTAATAATCTCTAATGCCGAAAGTCATGTTCTGATGAAGTATTATTTATCTGGGAATTAATATAATCTTACCCTAACCTACTTTTTTCTGTAACATACCATCCATAGTAAATATGATCATTTGGAGTGATATACTTTCAGTATTGTGAAAATCTCACTAGTTATTAATGTTATAAAGGCGAAAGTTTGTGGGCGTGTGTTTGTTACTTCTTCACGCTCAAACGGCTGGACCAATAATGAGAAATTTTAGTGTGAAGGTAGCTGACATCCTGGATTGAGATATAGGCTACTTTTTATCCCGAAAATAAAATAGTGTCCCCGTGGGATGAGTGGGTAACATCGCGTGGTGCGGCGCAGCTAGTCTTGAATAATTATGGTTTCGGATTACCTATTGAAACATCGGAATTGTTGGGTTTTCCGAATATCAACAATTATCGAGTACCTAAGCATTTCTTTGCAAGCGATTTCTCTGTTCTAACCTATACGATACTCTAGGGTCATACATATTTAACGCTTTTAAGTTATGACAAGTAAAATACGAGTAGCTCGCAACTGTTAGCGTTAATGTAACAGACTTACTGGGAACTAAGTGAATAGTCTACCCGCCCATACTAATAACATTGAAAACGATACTGTCTATGTTTTAATCTACTGCTTCAGAAAGACGGTTACATTATTTATTTTATTTATATATTTATTCCAATGTCAAGTACATAACATTAGGTACATCCCGTACATCGTCCCCCAAAACTGTCTTAATAGTTTCACTGTGGGATCCGTGAGTCTATCTATACAATAATACAATAAATATTTAAAAAAAGTTATTACGTAGTCAATAATCAATCGTATATTTTTCGAGAGTAAACATAACAGCCTACACAAGGATTATTGTGTAATAAATGAAGATGTCTTCATGCAGATTCATATGAACTATCGGAGTATTTACCCTATTATGCAGTCGATTTAACCGACTTAAAAAAACGCGGATAAAATATGATGATGTAAAAAACGCAAGCCATGTATAGGTATGATAAAATGCCGTCTGCCTCAACAAATTAAACATAAATCGTCTGATTTAATTAGCTTTTTATATAATCTAATTGATATGTCACTTATATTATATCTTTATTCAAAATATAAAAGAACCAAATCAATAACCAATTAAAATAAGTCTTATCTAAGTCTAAAACTAAATCTAAAACTAAATCTAAACTAAGTGTAAAACTAAATCTAAAAATGGCCCCCGTGGCATTGTCCCAAAGACGCTGGCAGCATTACCTCGCTGTATTGCTATACTAAGACGCTGACCGAGGAAGCTGCCAGCCCTTTGGTCACCAGTGGTGTCGATGAGCCGTTGATATCTAATTGAAGTCCTCTTTTAGTTTAGGTTTATCATTTCATGTGTGTGTGAATCCCACTTAAACACATAAAAACATAATTAGCAAAAGCATAAAAACAATGAGTACAAAGGCGTAGTGTTCCCTATAAGGGATTTCTTCCAGTTGACCGTATACCATGTTTTTGTCTTTTTAACTCTTGTGAGTCAGGGGGGTAATTCGACCAATTTTAGATCATCTGATGGAGATCACTCCATTTCATCGCCATCCGTCACTTTTGACGTGTCCCTACGTCACAAGTGGCGATATCCCTAGAACATCGCAACTTCGTCAATCCGGTCGCGCTTGATTTCCGTTTCCTTTGTATGTGATGGCATAAATAACAGGCGCATACTTTAACTTGACCCTGCAGTGCGTGAAATTAGTCAGTTACGTTTCGTTCAAAACAGAAATTCATATGCATGAATAGCATTTTTGACAATCATTATCACCTTCGTATTTGCAAAATTGAGATGAGATATTATGTCACTTGAAGCTCATCGCATTTTAATGACAGTTCAAAGGCGATATCACTGTTGAGTTATCTAATAGAGTTTTGACGTTTTGCTCACTCTCAAACGGTATTCTCGAATTAGGTCCCAGGTTTGTGTTTTATTAGTTTTTTATTTATATATTGTTAGTTGCAGTTTCATGATTTCCTGAATATTCACCAGACAATGCTATCACTGAAAGATTTTAATAAATACGCCTAGAACGAAAGTCTTTATACAATAGATTTACGAAAGATGAAGCCGCTTTTAGTTTTATGTGTGCGTGTCTACGAACCAATCATAGAGACGTTTTAGTTTTGGGCGTGACGTTGTGACAGATGCGCACACGGACGAAACGTAGCCCGTGGCAACCAAAACCGGCTTCACTTTCAAGCGCTGACTAGGTTTCTAGGCGTAAGTATTTATTCTAAGTTTAAGTCCTCTTTCAGAACGTCTCCAATTTGATCAAGAAATGTTCGTCTAGGCCTTCCTTTTCCAACATTTCCATTCACATTCGCCTTGTAGATTTGTTTCGTGAATATTCTTTCATGCATCCTCTCTGCCCAAACCAACTGAGTATCCCTTTCTCAATTCTAGTGACTACATCGTCATTCACACCACAGCATTGCATGTCTTATTTAGTAAACTAGAGGACACCTTTTAGTTTAGCAACATCGTTCGCGTAACCCTCCTTTGTCTTTACCTTAACCGGGTAAAAATATGCTATACTTGAACATTTTTGGATGATCAAATATCCTTAACAAAATTGGTGATTTTGGCTATGATGTTCCGACCAATAGATAACGTTGTAATGTCCACGAAACAAAAGAAAACGTGCATCGCACTGTTATAATATGTTATAATGATATCAACTGTATGGTTTCGTCCCTGTTTAATTTTCTATTTCAAGTTTCTATACAATTTTAATTATATATATCTTGTTTCTTTTATTGAAGTATTGTAAGCAGTCAGGTTTTTTGTTGTTTTAATTTATTGTGTACCTACGAGGAATTGTAACTTGCAGTTTCAAGAGGTCTTGATATGCCTTACAAAACACTGTCACTGTAAGAAGCCCAACTAATCGCTTGAGTCAAAACCCAAAGCACCTGTCATCTAGTCCGTGAGCCACTAAATTAGTTTTTAATCCGGTCTGAGCCGCCAACTCAGGCGGACTTAGCGAAGTTAGACGACGCGAGACAACACGTAGCTTCATCATTGCTTGTCTTATTAAGTAAACTAGAGGACACCTAGTTTAGCAACGTCGTCCGCGTAACCCTCCTTGTCTTAACCAGGTGAAGGTGTCCGTAATTTCGTCCACGCAACCATCGTTTTACCCGGTTACGGTCAAGCCGTAAGAAGTTCAACTACCATCTTTATCATACTGGGGAAAAACCCTGAATTAAAAATTTAAAACACCCCCGATACATGTAGCAGGTCATGATGAGACCCTCATTCAATGATAGATATAGAAAATGCTACGTAACCTGAACATAACTATACAATTTGGAATTCTTAGCTACAATATTGGCTGAGATCTTGTCACTTGTTCCAATTAAAGCTGAATATCTTGAAAACGACAGGTCCTATATCCACCTAAACAAAGCTAAGAACCATCTCGACGGACAAGTCTTTCGATTAAAAAAAATTTTTAACAAAAAATAGAACCGACTTCAGTAAAACTAAAAAGCCAAAAATAACCCGTTCAAGTACAGATTACATTTGACTCACCCTTTGAAGTCGATCCCAAACCACTCAGTTATGATATTTATATATTATAGTTTACGTGAGGTTTGGCCCCGACTTCAAAGGGTGAGTCAAATGTAATCTGTACTTGAACGGGTTATTTTTGGCTTTTTAGTTTTACTGAAGTCGGTTCTATTTTTTGTTAAAATTTTTTTTTTTTTGCTTTTTAGTGATTCATATAAAATACTTATGGCTGGTTGATCAGGGAGGTCTTGAAGGCATGCATCTCGTTTGAATTATCTCCTAACTCCTAACCGTTGAGGAGTTGTTACCTTCCATCATCAGCTCAGCATTAGAAGATGATGACTACCATATGCAAATACTTAAATAGTTTTATAAAATATATGAAAAATATTATAAGTGCCTATAAAATTTCAGGAATTCCTTCGATTTCTCATGGATTTCGTCATCTGATCTTCACCAAAATTTTATGGGACCAACCTTGAGATGTCTATTCATAAACCTAAAAAGAATTTTCCAAATCGACTCATAAATGACGGAGTTCTGAGGTAACAAACATTAAAAAAAAAAAACATACAACCGAACTGAGAACCCCCTCCTTTTTTTGAAGTCGGTTAAAAATAACCACACTCAAATTGATTTATACGTTTAGGAGCTAAGATCCACAGACAGACACAGAGATACACAGATACACATGTTAAACTTATATATAATGTGTTTGTGTAGAGTAGTTAATATAGGCATATGTATATATATAATTTTATTTCCTTCGATGTTGAGTGTAATATTATGTTGTTTTTGTACAAATTCTGTTAATTGTTTATACCCAAGTAGCACAATTGGGTCTAAATAGCTCGTATATCATATCTAATTAGATGCTTAAGTGAAATTTACCACCATGACTAAGTGCTATATAGGTGGCAAGAACCCTTATGCCACCAGTATAGAACCAAAAGGAGAAAAATTGCCGCCTATTTTTGGTGCTAAATAGAATCCATAAGAGATCTCACAATAACCTTAAGTGGCAATTAGAACTAAGGGTAAAAGTTATGCGCAGTGAACGAATGAAAACATTTCAGTTCGGTCAATGAGTGATAAATGAGTCGCCAAAATTATCTTTGAGTGGCGAGGCAACTGTCAAATTGAAGTAATACGTGATCTGCCATATTCATTTTGGATTTATATGTCTGTTTGATGAGTGATTAAAACTTTACGTTATACAAGCATCGAAATAAGCACGAAATTCTTGCGAATTTTTTTTTACTGTGAAACTATAGTATGTTTTCTTTGTAAATTTCGACGCGCCCTTCATTTGATCAGGAATATTAAAAAAGAGAGTGCTAAATTAAATAAGGAATAGATACTGATAAGAAATAAAACTGTTAAAAACCTGACCTAATGATTGTAGGTTACGTACAATGTTAAAGTAACATCGTCACAACTATCAAAAGTCTGTGATTATGCGTCAGTGCGATAAAATTCTGGTTAAAATAATCAATTTTCATAGGCTTCCATTTGTAAACATGGCGAAACAAAAACCGTCCAAGAGCATGTCGGGCCACGCTCAGTGTAGGGTTCCGTAGTTGGCCATCCTTCACAATAGACAATAAAATCGAATTTAAATTACGAGAAAGATTTCAAGCTCTATAAAAGGTCGTAAACGCCAAAGTAACTGTAATTACTTATTACCTTCTAGAAGTTATCGATTATACGCACCAGATTGAGCGAAATGTTTTAATGCAGTATGGCACTTAACTAATATGTGTAAAATTCGAAGTATAAGGACACCGCGGGGCACTTACGTCATTTAAAAGAAAATTATGAATTTTTGCGATAACTCAAAAACGGCTCGACCGATTTTATTCAATATAGTTTTCGTTGAAAGTACTAATAGGGCCTTATTTTCATGAATTTTTCCATAATTTTTTGACCCGTGGTTGAGAAGTTAGAGGGGGGGGACACTATTTTTTGGATTTACCGAGCGAATATTTACAAAACTGCTGACTTTATCAAAAAATGATCTTTGAAGGCCCCTATTGTTTTTAAAAGACCTATTCAACGACACCCCACACGCTAGTGTTAGAACGAAAAAAAATAATCACCCCCACTTTAGGTGTATGGGAGGTACCCGAAAAAAGGTTATTTTTTTAGTTTTTATTTTACCGTTATGTCTGCGTGATACATACACATACCAAATTTCAGCTTTCTAGCACTTATGATCACGGAGCTAAGCCGCGGACGGACAGACGGACAGACGGACATGGCGAAACTATAAGGGTTCCTAGTTGACTACGGAACCCTAAAAAAGATCCTACAGTGTTTCTTTTCACTTATTTGTTCCTTATTTGGAACTATCAAGTCTAATAATCACTTATTTGTATCTTGCGAGTGGCAAGGCAGTGAATGATATTACCAATAGTAATTATTTGCTCTTTTGTAGACTATTAAACAAGCAAGACTATTAAATATATTTTGACAAGGCGCAAATAGGAACAATAATAGAACTTTTAGTTCGTTAGTGGTTCGAAATAAGTGAAAATAACTGCTTTTGGTTCCAAGAACCTCCTACTGACACCTATTTATGCGTTGGAGTGGCAATAAGGTATTTCTTAGGCCTTAAAGTTGCAATATTTTTTGGTTCCAAAAGAGCCGTAAAATTATCCCTTTAGCCACTATTGGTGATATAATTCGCTATTGTACTAGTCATTTGGAACTTTTAGTTCCAAATAAGGGTATGTTCCTACTTATATGTAAAAGTTGCTTATAAGTGATTTTAAGGCCTTATATAGCACTATTGCTTCTTATTGAGTGACAATTTGAACCTGCATGCAACTTTAAGTAGCAAAATCGACTTTATCCCACCATAAGTAATAAAGTAGAAACAAAAAACGTTCCTATGCAACTACAAGTGATAGGATGAACTCATATACAGTTTTGAGTGGTGTTTAAAGCTATAAGTTGTATCAAACACTGTTAAACCACTCATTTAGAACTTAAAGCTATAAGATAAGCTGCAAAATTCACTAATGTGCTGCTTGGGTACTTAGTTAAGATTGTTATATCTGGTATGTTGTAGATAGGTTAAGATCTGTAACGCTTTGGCAATTAGCTGTTAGTTACGGATATGTAATTGTAAATAAATAAATAAATAAATAACACCCCTCTTTTTTCGTCAGGGGTTAAAAATAAATAAATAAACGTTACATCAAATGTGTTTTGTACTTAGTATAAATAAATACATAATGAATAAATGATCTCCAAAATGACTTTCCCATCACCTTTTTGCCTCCCTGTTTAAAAGGGTTAGTAAATGAATGCGAACAGACGACACACGTGAATCGTTTTGTCACCGCCCGCCGTCTGGCGGCGACGCGCAAAAACAATAAGTCCGCCTCGACGATTAATAATTGCGGACACGGGGCCATAGGAGAGGCGGGATATCAAATTGTAGTCGGACAGCATGATGGCGGCAAAAAAAATCCCGTTCCAGTTCCTTATAATTATTTTTTTACCATAAAGCGGCAAACTAATCACTTATCAGTGACGTAGAATGTCTCACTAGTCAGATTCTCGCTCACTCGTATGGCCGCGGCCGGCCGCCGCGATCTGATCTGTCGCTCAACTGCTCGCCGCGCCGCTGATCGCGCATAGTCCTGGCATCTGCGTAAGCGAAGCGGAGCGGGGCTGACCGGATTTTCTAGTAATGGTTGGTTGGTCTCCACCAAGCTCCTTTCTTGTCTTTGTCATTTAGGATTTAGGCGCCCCTTTTCCGTTAACCATCAGGCGAAGGTGTGTAGGGGTGTGTGTTGTAGTGATATGTAATATTATATATTTTTTTTTATGACATAGGGGGCAAACGAGCAAACGAATCGCCTGATGGAAAGCGATAACCGTCGCCCATAGACACCTGCAACACCAGAGGAGTCACAAGTGCGTTGCCGGCCTTTCAGGTGGGAATACGCTCTTTTCTTGAAGGTTTGAAGGTCGTATCGGTCCGGAAATACCGCAAGCGACAATTCATTCCACAATGCCGTCGTGCGAGGCAGGAAATTTCTAGAAAAGCGCACAGTGAATAAGTTTTTAACACACTAAAAGTGAACAAAATCACGATATAATTGAAGATTTCCTTTTTCTGCCGCATGCCATCATCAGATCCTATTTGCCAATGCTCATGACGTCATGACAACCAACAACTAGAAAGTATACTTACCCTTTCAATGACATGACAACCAACAACTAGAAAGTATACTTACCCTTTAAACACAATGGACCTGTGGAGTTATTGCACGCCGAAGACTAAGCACACTAACATGGAAAGCAACAATTTTCTTGACAGAATAACAACCATGAGCTGCGATAAAATGCAGCCTAAGTTTGTATTCAATAGGAACTTCAAGGTACAAGTTCCAACGAGGGCGGAATGGGCCGAGGGTCGCGAGCCACCTACAGCGGATGGTGAGGACATTATTTGGTACACTGATGGATCAAAAATGGGATCAGGTACGGGAGCAGGCATTCATGCAAACGAATTCAATGCAAGTACAAGTATGGGAGGTTATGCGACTGTCTTCCAAGCGGAGACTTACGCTATAATCGCCTGTGCCCAGGAGAACATAGATAGACTTACCAGAGGGAAGCACATCTACATACTCAGTGACAGTCAAGCGGCACTTAAAGCGCTAGGTGCGCCTAGAGTGGATTCTAGACTTGTGTATAATGGCGTCCTAGCTTTGAACAAGCTTGGAAGGCACAATAAGGTGCAACTGGTATGGATCCCAGGGCATGAAGGCTTCATCGGTAATGAAATTGCAGATGAACTTGCTAGAAAAGGGTCTGCGACAAGTTTCATAGGACCTGAACCATGTGTGGGTCTCTCGCAGGGAACCATAGCAACAGCCATCAAGGACTATGCCAAAAACCAGCACCAACAAGAGTGGAGGAAAATGGCAGGCTTGAGGCACTCAAAGCTATTCATGGAATGTATAGAATCAGACTCGACCAAGAAATTATGGGAATACAGCAAAAGACAGCTCCGAATCATAACGGGGGTATTTACTGGTCACTTTGGGGTCAAAGGACTATTGGCCAAGTTGGGACTGTCTGACAATACAGATTGTAGAATGTGTGGCGAGGAGGCAGAGACAATGAAGCACATACTGTGTGGATGTCATGCCCTCGCCAGACTCAGAATGAAGGAATTCGGTATTGGTTACCCAGAACCGAAGGAATTCCAGGCACTACCAACTGGTTCCATCATCCGATATATGAAGGTGGTGGAACAATCCTTTGAGTAGGCGCGATGGGGGTAACTACACAAAAGATCCCATTGGGTCGAAGTGTATCCGCAAGGACCCCTTCCTAATAAGATAAGATAGATACCCTTTCAATCAAAAAAATATTTTTCTAAATCAGTCTAGTAATCGGTCTCCTAGTAATCGGGGAATATTGAATTCATAAAATAAACAAACATAGTACAGCATCCAGCAAACTTCTTGGGCATGACCTTGACTGCGCAGTAGCCAATTCACGTACAAATGTACATACATGCGCAGATCCGCCATTTTTGTTCAAAAAGTTTGCCGGCAACTATACCAATGAATGTATTGTAGAATGTGTGGTGAGGAGGCAGAGACAATGAAGCACATACTGTGTGGATGTCATGCCTTCACCAGACTTAGAATGAAGGAATTCGGTATTGGGTACCCAGAACCGAAGGAATTCCAGGCACTACCAACTGGCTCCATCATCTGATATATGGAGGTGGTGGGACAATCCCTTGAGTAGGTGCAACAAGGGGTAACTACACAAAAGATCCCATTGGGTCGAAGTGTATCCGTAAGGACCCCCATAATAAGATAAGATACCAATGAATTCAGAACCTGTTCCGTTTTTTGCCATCGGTTAAGAAAGCTCGGTTCCAGTGGAAACGCTAATGCTTCCTATTCACAGAAGCGGAGCGGGGCGGAGATATATATTGTGTAAATAACGAATTTCTCAGATTGAAATGCTCTTCTTTCGGGCTTCACAAAAACGCATCGTGATTGGATCATTATCACCGCTCCACTTGTCAACAGGCCGCCTAACGCGTTTCCACCGCTGACTGTATGGCCCCACATGTATGCAAGGTCATTAATAATGAGTGTGACACGCCGTCACCTGCGTCACGCGTCACAAATGCATCATGCGAATTAACTGGACCACGTCATTATGTATATGACTGTTACTGTAATTTTAGATTAGTTGCTTATGTAATGTTATATTGAACCTTGGCAATTGGTATGAATGAATGAATGAATGAATGATTTATTGCGTATGAATGATAGGTTACATTTGCAGATGTACATGCTTAATATATAAGTCTCACCAAAATTCTACCTTTTCAGGTGTACACGCATGAAATGTGGGTACTTATTCTAACAATATTTACAATCATTAAAATTATACATTATCGAACTTATTACAAATAACAAATTACACTAATCAGTTAATATCAAATAAAAATATCCATCCAAAATTCTCATTACCTATCTATAAAACAAATTAAATTAAATTCATTAAATAAGTTAAACATAATATTATTCTAAAAAGTCCTTAACATTATAAAAAGATTTGTCCAATAACCATAGCTTTACATGCTAAATTGCCAAAATACAATTAAATTGCAAAAAAGAGGATTATTTTGTTCGCTATCGAAGTTGTGAGAGCTGCACACACTACTGCGTCTGTGAGCTGTAGACCTAGCGATCACTTTTTGTACGTTTTCTACCCCCATATATTCGAAATTTTGAAAAATTAAGAAAAACTGAATCAATCAAAAAATCTAGATAATTATCGAACCCACTCACAAAAATTCACGAGAATTGGTAAAGAAATGACATCCTAACATCCGGACATCCGGACATACGAAGGATTTTTTGGTCAAATTGAAACGGGACGCTTTGCTCGCTTCGTTTGCTCGCTTCGTTTGCTCGGTCGGTTATATTTACCAAAAATAATGGCGAGTCCTTTCATGTTCAGTCTCTAATTAGATTTTTTTAATGTTCGTTCGAAATTAAGAAACCCCATATGAAACGGTTCTGTCTGTCTGTCTCAGCACTATATTAAAAAATATTGTACCTATCCATGGACATACCAATCTTAAAATGCAGTTTTCAGTTTTTTTTAAGTAAAAAGTATCCCGTTATTGTCTATAGGAATAATCTAGACTTCCAATATCGTCGGCGCCGGAATTTCCCTGGAGGCCGCGGGTATATTAAGACCGGTAATAACGCTGTCTTAATACTTTGATGAGGTTTCGATGTGTAGGGAAAAATAATAATGGGGAATGGATAAATAAAATTCTTGAATTTCGTTTAAAGATACCTAATAAAAAAATACTTCAGTTTTCTCTAAAGCCAAAAACTATTTATCAATAGTATGATATTTTCAATCATTATTTTTCGATCATGCCGGTCTGACATCGGACTACACAGTCACCAAAAAAGGTGGCAAAAAAGGAAACGGCCTTTGGATGATGATGATATTTTCAAGAATTATGGAAAATTATTTTTTCAAGAATTATGGATTTCAGAAGAAAAAATGGCGAAGTGAAAATTCGATGAAATTAAACATTCGACAAAAATAATTCGGCGAAAAGGCAGAACCCCTCATAAGTCAAAAGTTTTTCATTTGCTTTGCTCTATGGTGGTAAATCTGCACCGTGACTGTATCGCGGCTATATCAGTGCTGTATTGATGCTGAAACGCGCCTGTATCACGATAGTAGCGATGCAGAATCGTGTTTACGTATAGAGAGTGACAGCTTCGCGACTTTATCATGACCTTTTTGCAACTGCATCGCTGCAAAAATTCGCCGTATGCCACCCGCCTTACTGTGGACAAAAATCTCGGCGGCTCTTTCGTCGCGTGCATTGTTAGAAACACAACAGACAAATGCTGAAAATTAAGCTGGTTGAAAAGAAAAAACGTAACAAGAAACCGAATCTCTGTGGAACGTCTACGAATACCTGCAAGATACAGGCTGCAGACCTAACATCAGCTGTTTACGTATCCAGGCTAAAAAAGTCTACAACTGTCGACGATATAAAAGCGCATATACATGAAATGGGTGAATCATGTATTAACGTCCAGCTTTTAGTACCTAAATGGGAAACCAGTTTTAATTCGTTTAAAGTGATAATACCTAGAAATAAAGTATCGACTTTCCTGTCAAGTGACTTTTGGCCCGCGCTAGTGAAATACAGGCTATTTGTTGACCGCCCAGTGCGTGCTGCGTAGAATGCTATCTTAATTAATTATAAACATTATGGATAGTTCAAAATATCAAGTTAATACGCTGAACGGGATTGTAATGGTTTCGTTTAACTGCAGGTCTCTTAAGAGATCTATTGAACATGTTCGTCAACTTTGTCGTGGCGCTGACATCGTCCTATTACAAGAGACCTGGCTCCTGGGACACGATTTGAGTATTGTGCACACTATCGATGACAAGTTCAGCGGGTGCGCTACAACCTCCGTGGACACGTCGGCTGGGGTGCTGCGTGGAAGACCATACGGTGGTTTGGCCATATTACATCGAACCTCGGTTTTCTCCAACGTAACAAGAATAGAGTGCGACAACGATAGAATATTAGCAATAAAAATTGATTATAATAATATAAGTTTTAGTATTTTTAATGTGTACATGCCCTGCGACAGTCCTGATAACTTAATGGACTTCACGAGCTGTCTGGCTAATGTAAGCGCTGCCATCGAGGAGAGTGATGTTGCGGCTGCTTATGTCATAGGTGATTTTAACGCACATCCTAAGGCTGCTTTTGGACAGGAGTTAAGTAGCTTTTGTTCTGAGCAGCAATGGGAATGTGCAGACATAAATATCTTAGGTATCAACTCTGATACCTATACCTACTTAAGCGAAGCAAATGGCTCTCGTCGATGGCTAGACCACTGCGTAACCACCAAGGCGGCATGGACGACGGTACAATCTGTGTGGGTCGGTAATGATGTTTCCTGGTCAGATCATTTTCCGTTATTCATTCGCCTAAACTTGAAGGTTATTTCTAACGTTACGGCGACTAATCATACTGTCAATAATCTGAAAAATGTATTGTGGGGTCAAAGGGATATTGAACAAATAAATAAATACGGTGAATATTGTTATGAACATCTAAAATGTATTGATTATTGTAATAATGAACCGAATTCAGATAGTAAATTAATTATTTCCAATTTATATAACGATATAATCGATATTATGCAGACTGCTGCTACCATGAGCTGCTGTCTGCGTGCAGGTGCGCGGGAAAAAGGCAGACAGGTCGCCGGTTGGAACTACCACGTCAGGCAGAGCCATCTCGTCGCTAGAATGTATTTTAGGCACTGGGTTGATCATGGGAAACCGCGCTCGGGAGATATTTACAATAGCATGGCAGAAAGTCGGAAAATTTTCAAAAACAAATTAAAATGGTGCCAGAATAATGAAGAGTCGATTAAAATGAATATTTTAGCTATAAATAGGAAATGTAATAATTTTTCAAAGTTTTGGAAAAATACGAAAGCGTTAGATTACAAATCGAAATTACCTTCAACTATAAATAACATTAACGATCCCAAAGAAATAGCCGACCAGTTTGCGCGTCACTTTAGAGTCGACCCGCCAGCTGGCTGTGTG
The DNA here is from genome assembly GCA_947623375.1 of Apotomis capreana. Taxonomy (NCBI): domain Eukaryota; kingdom Metazoa; phylum Arthropoda; class Insecta; order Lepidoptera; family Tortricidae; genus Apotomis; species Apotomis capreana. The sequence continues at coordinate 14,982,113 of OX392522.1, read as the reverse complement.
GACAATGCGCCCGCTCCCCCCCGCCCTGTCTCTGAGACCATCCCTACCCTAACCGAGATGCGTCAATTTACACCAGAGGACGTCGCGGATGTTGTGAAACGTATGAAGAGAGGCAAGTCTCCGGGGCACGACGGGCTGAGCGTGGAGCATATACTTTATGCTAGCGACGAAATGCCGAGAGTATTGGCTATTTTATTTAACGCGTGTATCCAGTATAGTTACCTACCTGAAGCTTTAATGAAAACTATAGTCGTTCCTATAGTCAAAAATAAAACCGGTGATCTGTCTGACCTAAAAAACTATAGGCCAATATCCCTGGGCACAATAATTGGAAAAATATTTGAGAGGTTGTTGCAGCCCGAACTGACGAAAAATATAAAGTTAAACGACGCGCAGTTTGGTTTTCGTACCGGCCTATCGACTGAGTCCGCAATACTTAGTCTCAAAACGGTTGTTAACTATTACGTTAGTAAACATACATCTGTGTATGCATGTTTTCTAGACTTGAGCCGTGCCTTTGACACAGTTAACTACAACCTGTTGTGGACTAAGCTTCTGGGATCAAACGTGCCGGTAGACACGGTCAATATCCTTAGGTACTGGTACGAAAACCAGACAAATAATGTGAAATGGGGCGACACCCTCTCTAACGATTATAGGCTAGAGTGCGGTGTACGTCAAGGGGGCATAACTTCTCCGGACCTGTTTTCCCTTTACGTCAATGACCTGATTGAGGAGCTGAGAGGTACCAGAACGGGTTGCCATGTTGCTAATGTATGCGTTAACAACCTGAGCTATGCCGATGACATGGTGCTTCTCAGCCCCTCAAGTCAGGGCATTCAGAAATCACTAACTATCTGCGAAGCATTCTCGAAGCGTCATTATTTAAAATATAATATTTTAAAGACTGAACTGCTAGTTTTTAGATACGGCAAGGGTCCGGAGGTAGTTCCGCCAGTTTATTTGAATGGTTCTCCGGTTCGGGTAGTAACGTCTTTTAAGTATTTAGGCCATTTTCTAACGGAGAACCTTCGCGACGACATGGACATGGAGCGGGAGCGGCGCGCGCTCGCGGTCCGCTGTAACATGTTGGCGCGAAGATTCTCCAAGTGCACGACTGACGTAAAAATCACGCTGTTTATGTTGAATTTGACCTCCTTAAATATACAAAAATTAATCTGTATTCACTATTTATATTTTTACACTGGCAATTCTCTCGCTACCCATCATTCATGTCAAATGGACGTATAACTTCCTTGTGGTATTAAAACGATTAAATGAAATCGGTTTATTATAAATATCAACTCATTAGTTTAATTTCACAGTCCTCAACTTCCTACAGGTTATGGACCTAGTCACGTTGTGAAATAATTTGTGAATACAGTAAAATCGAATCAGTGAAAAAGTGCCGTTATGAAATCAATTTTTGAATTCCGTTGCTATGGACATCTTCAAGCAAAAACGGAACATTAGGCCATTTGACGGTGAAATATACAGCATATGGAAATTTCGAATATGATTCTTACTGAGTAAGTTAGATGTGTTTAATGCTGTTGACGGCGAAATTCCAGAAAATCGAACTGAGGACTGGGAATACAGTAATCGAGTTGCAAAAAATATATATATTGATAAAAATATATGAAGTATTTGTCTGATTCATATATTGGGTTTGTAAATGACTATGTTACTGCTGAGGAAGTGTTTTGAACGAGCGTAAAAGCATAGCTATGCAATTGGTTTTATAAAAAAAAAAATAGGATTATAGCTTAGTTGACATATCTCAAGTCAAACAATTCACCATTCACCATATTTGATGATTTAATCACGGAATTGTCGGCGGCCGGGACAAGACTGGACGAGACATAAGTTTGCGCATTTTTTGCTAACATTACGAGGTATAAATGCCATAAAAGCATTATCTAAAGACAGTTTAATTTTGGTATTTGTCAAGACGCGATTATTGGGTCATGAAGTTAAATTGAAGAATGAGGGTTGTGATTCTAGCACAAAGTCGAAAATTGTTTAGAATCAAATCACAAACGGACATTCTACGATGGATAAATAAACCAAAACTACCCACATAAAATAATAAGAAGTTGAAAAGCAAATCAAAGACAAATTCCATAAAATGCCGTCATTGCTGCTGCAAAGGACACACTAAAAGGGAATGCTACTATTTCAAGAGGACGAATAGTCAGAAAGATAACCCAGAGAGGATGAGAACAATTCAATCTGTTTACCTGAAAGAAGCATCACCGTCTGACGATTTTTCAGACTATGCATTTATGACCGGCGAGTACCAGCAAGAAAATGACAAAATAAACTCGTTTTATTGAATTGCAGAGCATTGGATCATATAATAAACAGGGAAGATCTTTTCTGTAAATATGAAAACATTATTACACTTTCAAATCTCTGTTGCTAAAAATTTAAATTACATTTCAGCTACCAAACGAGTTCACATCAATGTCATCACTTCATCAGCAACACCGGCGTGTTGGAGAACGTGCTGTTCTGCCGCGAGGTGCCATACAAATTGCTGTCGGTTTCTAAGATGCAACAGGCGTGCTTGACGGTCATATTTGATCAGGAAGGAGCTCACGTTATAAGTGAAGGTACAAATATCATGCCAGGTAAATTGTCGCGCAATTTTATTGTTTTAAAAATTGTACTACCCGCAAAAATACGTCAGTCTGTTTCTCAAGTATGTTAAAGCAAAAACATAGATTATGAACTATGGTGTGAACATATAGGCCATATGAGCAAAAGTAAATTCATGCAATAAAAGAGAAATAGCATGATTGCGTTTATACAACAAATTGAGAATGTTGTTTTGAATTATAGCTTATGTGAGGCCTGCATAAAATGGGAAACAGACTCGCCTACTCTTTAATACATCTAAGTATAAAAATGATGTTAAGCAACTGCTACTTATAATGCACTCTGACGTATGTGACCCCATCACACCTACAACAACTGAAAACAGAAACTATTTTGTATTGTTTGTTGATCAGTTTTCACATTATTGTGTTGTGTGTCCACTGACATATAAATCAGATGTATTTTCAATTTTCAAGGTTTTGTCGTAAAAAGTGAAGCTAAATTGAATTTTAAATTAGTAAACTTTATACTGTGTTAACGGTGGATAATATTCATCTACCGACAGGAAGATTACTGCATACAGAAAGGTATCCCGTATCATTTATCCCGTACCTAGGTCTCCACAGTTATATAATATATGGTGTATCAAAACGCATGGTGTGAACAATAACTGAAAAGGCTCGTACTATGTTGACTACTAAGTACTAAATTGAATAAATGTCTCTGAGGCGAAGCAGTCCAAACTGCTGTATATTTCAATATAACACCAACAAGAGCTTTAAAACACTTTAAACACCATTTGAAATGTGGCACGACCGAAAAACCTATGTATAAAAACTCTTAAGGTACCTATTTGGTTCAACTGTGTACATATACATACATGATAAAACCTGTAGAACAAAAATCGACAAAAAGTCACGGAAAGGTATATTGGTAGGCTACGAGCCAAACGGTTACAAATAAAGTATGGAACACAGAATGCGAAAAAATAAAGCTGTCAGAGATGTCGTCGTTGATGAGACAAATTTTCTTGAATCCAGGCCTTTATCAAAGCCTGAAGGGAGTAATGTGGAATATTCCCAGGATTAAACTGATACTTAGTGCCTGTGGGCCGAAATCAGTACCTGTAAAGTCTCAATGTTTCGAGTATCCCTAAATCAACGAGTTCATAAGTTGATGTACAAGGCAGTGCAAGTAAAATTCGCAAATAAGATTAAAAGAGTAACGTCCGTGTCACCTGACTCTGAAAAATAATCTGATGTATTATCTGTATGTATTGTAAATAGTGATGATTGTAACGAATCCAACCTAGAGGCACCTAGGAGAAGTGATAGGCTTAAGAGGTCTTAACCTTGTCTATAAGAAATATGATAATTATTATTTATATATATAGTATCATACAATCGATAACTAGTGTAGTAATTATCTTGACGAAATTAAAACAGTAGGATAGGGCTCAGTGGGAGAAAGCAGTAAAGGATAAGTTAAACTCTCTAAAAACCAATAAAACATGTACTCTAATTCCGAGATGTAAAAAAAATATATAGTACTTTGCGAATGGACCTTTACGATTAATAATTACAGATGTAAAAATCGTTTTTTTGATATATATTTATTGCTATAGGTTTCAGCCAAGAATAAGTTACAGATTCTAACTAAATTTTCGCACCTGTTGCGAGGATAGCAAGTTTTCGTTTTGATATTAGTTTTGCCAATCAATATAATTTATTAAAACATAACATGGATGTTAAAACCGTGTCTCTGAATAGCGTATAAAAAAAAGGAGAAATATGTATATTTACAAGATGGTGTTTTAAATAAAAATAAATATTTATGCAAATTAAACAAAACTTAATACGGGCTGAGACAATTGTTTTGAAGTCTTTGAAAGGTCAGTAAAAGAAAAATGATTCCAATATGTATTTTATTAATTAATTTTATTTATATCAAGGATATACAAGCAAAAATATATTCATAGTAGATACTATATATTGATGATTGGTTATTGCATGCGCTAACATTAAAACAATGAATGATTTTAAACACATTTAAAGAGTTAATTTGAGATTACAGACCTGAAAGACATACAGTTCTATCTTGGTATTTAAATTATTCTAAATATATCAAAGTGCATACATTCAAAAGGGTATTAAATAAGTTTAATATGAGAGAACGTAACCCTGCGGCTACCCCCACTGAAGCTAGATAAAACTATGAGGCATTAAATTCGATAACAAGTTATGTTATGATGCGCACTGTCGTAACCTCATAGGAAAGGCGTCTGGCAACTAGACGAAAGGATTTACCGCAATCTCTTGACACTAGGCTGAAGGTTGTCAAACATTCGGCAGCCTATCAGGGCATTATGCTCTTTAACAGATTGCCAACTGAGCTGAAGTCGATCACCAATAGCTTAATTTTTAAAAATAAATTGAAAGTTTTCTTGCAGGAAAAGTGCTATTATTCAGTTGAGGAATATTGCGAGCAAGCCTGAAATGTTCAAATTTATATAAATAATAATAATTATTATGATTGTGACTTTTGATAATGTTACATTGTGATTTCGATATCTATATTTCTTATTTTTTATTTTATTTTGATGATTTTTAAATAATTATGTTTTAGAATAATTGATATTACCTATTAACTTATAATTATACCTTATTTTTAAATGACTAGATTATGACGATGTTTTTTTACTTAATGTTTTTGATTAATTCTTTATTGTATTTTTGGAGATTTTTTTTTTGACATTTATTGTTTTTTTTTTTTTTTGTATGATAATTGGTGTTTGTCTTTTTTGAATGTTTATATTATTTTCGGTTAGTTGACTCATGTTTTTGATTTGAATAATTTGATAATTTAGGTTTTAATTTTGTATGTTGTTAAATGAATTTCAAACACAACTCACGTTGTTATTGAATAAAGAATAAAGAATAAAGATGCTTAATGTATGTTATGTTGCGTAGAAGTCGTTATACCTACCAACTACAATACTCATGAATTGTGGCAACGTTTAAAGAGAGTAATTCTAAAAGGTACTATGTATTTAAAATTAGCCGACAAAGGAGGTAACTATGAAAATCTCCTAAGTAGTTATGCTGATTCTGCTTGGGCGGCCATAATATTTATTAGTGACAGGAAAAGTACCACTGGTTATCTGTTCAAGCTATTTTACCGATGCACAATCATTTGGTATACAAAAAGGCAAACTTTAGTTGCCGCGCCGCCTAACTGAGGCTGAGGCTTTGTATGAAGCCGTTAAATAAGCATTGTGGTTTAAATCTCTAGCACATATATCATCAATCTAAAAATAACTGACCCTATTGTTGTATCTGCGGATAAAAACGGATGCATAAGCATAGCCAATAATTCAACTTGTCATAAAAGGTCAAAGCACATTGACATACCTACAATATAATTCACGGAAAACAAGTTTAGACAATTGTAGTAAGGTTAAACTATGTTCCCCTAGGCGAACAGCTGGCTGATGTTTTGACCAAGCCGTTGCCTGCGATTATTTTTCAAGGGATGAGAAGCAAGATGGGTCTGAAATAAGTTAACTGCTTGTGTATGATTGCACTAAATGTGTTGACAATTGTAAATAGATATTTGTATATATCTGAGCTAAATGGTCTGATTAGGTTTTTCTGGGTTTTCCCTAATCCGAGCAACGAATGTTGGATCATTATTGTATATCTCCCAGCAAACACTTGGAAGTAATATATTGTCCTTGAAATATTATTATTATTTTGATGTATAGAGTTGGTAATTAATTTTTGAGGGGGCGTGTTGAATTTGACCTCCTTAAATATACAAAAATTAATCTGTATTCACTATTTATATTTTTACACTGGCAATTCTCTCGCTACCCATCATTCATGTCAAATGGACGTATAACTTCCTTGTGGTATTAAAACGATTAAATGAAATCGGTTTATTATAAATATCAACTCATTAGTTTAATTTCACAGTCCTCAACTTCCTACAGTTTAGGGCATTCTGCCAGTGCTTTTATACGTGTTCACTATGGTTTAACTACACCAAACGTTCTTACAACGCGCTCCGGGTTCAGTATAACGATGCTTTCAGAATACTCATGAAACAACCTCGTTACTGCAGTGCTAAGACCATGTTCGCTGATGCGGGAGTACCTGATTTTTATGCAATCATGCGGTCCCGCATAGCTTCGGTATGGACAAACGTATGGCAAAACTCGCAGCAAAATGATGTTCTGGCGTTGTTTACTGTCAACCCGAGTAATAAGATCTTAAAGCACTGGTCAGCCGTGCACTTGGACGAAAATGGTAAATGACTGTAGTACCTGCTTTATATATTAGGTATATTTAATATTTAAGGTTAAGTAAGTAAATCTACTTGTAATTGTAATTGTATTGTATGAGTTCTTTATGACTTGAAATAAATGATATTATTATTATTATTATTATTATTATAAATGTACAATAATTATGTAACGAGCATTGTTGAGGATAATCGCTCAACACTGCCTCTTCGGTAGCTCACGAGTGAGCACAGTGGACTGTATTATCGGCTCTCGGAATTCGTGGCTCCAGTTCGGTCGCCGTGGCTATCCCAGTCGTAGGCACGGCGGTTCAGACGCGGCACGTAGTTGCCACGTAGATGCTGCGTAACACGTAGCAAATCGTACGTTCGTAGCTCGTAGTACAGGTTCGGTTTCGTAGCTCCGGATCCGATGCGTAGCTGCACGACGTGAATGTCACGTAGATATCACGTAGGGCACGTAGACCGAAGTTCGGAGATCAACCAAACGAATGGGACCTCAGACGAACTTGGTTACGGCAGCAGGTCGACGCAGGTTCGATGCAGGTTCGAGTACGAGTTATAAAAACACTGGTTGACTTGTTCGTTGTTTAATTTTCTTCGGCAGTATGGTAAATAATCGAAAACAATAATTCCTTATAAGCTTTTTCCTTAAAATCTAACAAGACTCAGGACCCGTAAGCAAATTGCTGGCACGCAGGCCAATAGGAGGCGTCGAACCGTACATTCTACGGCCGGCACGCCCCTTTCGTCAAGTGCGTTCTTTTCTAAGAGTCGTTGTATGGAAAAGTGAACTGGCTACGTGATTGGCCGTTCATTTTCCCATTTTTCAGCCCTAACGGCTTTTCTGGTCTACGGGATGAGCGGTTCGGGGAGGGTCGTGTCTACGTTTACGGTTCGATATCTACGTGAGATGTCTCATTCTGTAGCTTTCATTGCACCGCATTAAATGGCCTTACGTTTTATAAGATAAGAGTTACGGTTCGTTAGCTATTAAGTCGGATCGATCGATAAAGTTAATTTTACGTTGTGCTGGCAAGTCGCGGAAGGCTATAAAAGGTAAGTGCAATGAGTCCAGATGCATTTCTAAGTGTATTCTAAGCGATTAGGTCATAGTGAAGTTAATTTGAATTGTTAAAACGAAATTCCGATACGATTTCGTACTGAAAATGGGCTCTAATTGGACGGTTCATAATTCACGTTAATTTTACGTTAACGTGAATTGCGGCTGACCTAATTACTTTAGAAACATAATAAAAACGGATTCCTGATGGGATTATCCGTTGCTATCGCTTGGCACTATTGCGGAAGCGATAACAGGTGATGTAATATTATCATAACATTGCCACGTGGTTCGGCACCACGTGAATATCTTATGCAATATTCATCGCTATCGAATTGTGATTTTCGGATCGGGATTGGTTCGGGATTAGACCAGTTACATACATATGTCTCTTTTACGGACTGTTATATACATTTGGTACATAATAACTCGACTTATAGCGTCTTTTATGCGCAATAAAATAAATTAAATAAATTAACGTTATGTACATCAAATTTCGCTTACAACTAACAGTTTTCGGCTTGTGTCCGTAACAATTCTCCCCCCGATCGCAGAGTCGATCCCTCGGTGATGGGCAGGACCACAAGCCGGCTCGTAGCTCGCCTGAAGACTCCTCCTCTTGTCCTGACGTCCACGTTCCGTACTGCGCCGTCAGGGCCGGGGTAGGTCGCCTCCACGATGCCGCGCGGCCACACGTTGCGGGGCGCGCTGGAGTCCGTGATGAGCACGTAGTCACCAACGGCGACCGTAGGCTCCCGTGACATTGAGGATTGTCGTGGGGCTAAGGTCGGCAGGTATTCTCGGATCCACCGGTTCCACCAGTGGTCGGCGAGAGCTTGACTTGCTTTCCATGATTTGCGATCTGCCTCGTCGCAGGGGCCGGTTAGTGGGACCCCCGCCGGGCCGCCCAATAAAAAGTGATTGGGCGTTATCGCTTCGCTCTCGTTCGGATCAACGCTCACGTGTGTTAGGGGACGTGAGTTGACCGAATATTCAACTTCGGCTAGAAGTGTAATCAGGATTTCTTCTTTCGGGCTTCGTGTGTTTAGTGTAGCGGCGAGTGCAGTCTTGACACTTCGTATGAGGCGCTCCCAGGCGCCGCCCATGTTCGGTGCGCCGGGTGCGATGAAACGCCAACTCATTCGGTGTTGCACGCCGTGTTCTTGTAGCGCCGGTATCCAGTCGTGGTAGGCGGCGCGTAGCTCAGCATCCGTGCCCCTCAGATTTGTACCGTTATCACTCCACATAACGGTGGGCCATCCTCTGCGGGCTGCAAGGCGGCGTAGCGACATGACGGCGCTGCTCGTAGACAGGGAGTACACGAGCTCCATGTGTACAGCTCGGGTCGTGAGGCACGTGTAAAGCGCTACCCAGCGCTTCTCGTGCCGGCGGCCCACAGTGACTGTGAGCGGGCCGAACAGGTCCACCGCACAGTAAGTGAAGGGCCGTGCGTGCGGCTGCAAGCGATCAGAGGGCAGATCGCCTAAGGGCGGCACGCGTGGGCGCGTGCGGCGGAGCACGCAATGCATGCACGCTCGAGCCACACTGCGAACGGTTGGTCGCAGGTGCAGGATCCACAGTTGTTGCCTTAAATCATTCACAACTGTTTCGTTAGAACAATGATGCGCTCGCTTATGAGCGCGCAAAATTAAAAGTTTCGTAAATGGATTCCGCCCGTCCAATATGACGGGTTGCTTGTTTGTAGTCGTGGGCGCGGCGTCGATACGCCCGCGCATATGTATGAGGCCGTCGTCTTGCAGCTGCGGGTCTAGCTTGTACAGCCGACTGCTACGGGCAATGGCCTCCCCCCGTGAGAGAGCTCGGAGTTCCTCGGGAAAATCCCGCCGCTGGGCCCACTGCATCCACAGGTTTTCAGCTATTAAATAGTGACGTGTTTCTAACGGTACCTGTGTTTTCTTTTTCAGTCGCTCTATGAAAAGAAGTGCTCGGGCCGTCGCGCCGATCAAGCGATCGTAGTTGCTGAAACGCTCGATTTTCGGCAGCGGCGGGTCTACGTGATTCGTCACGTAACATCGTTCTGTCGGTACCTGCTCGGTTATTTCGATCGACGGCTCTGCTTGCGGTGCTCGAGTTTCTTGCGGCCATTCGGGTTCGGGTTGTCGCAGGAAATCAGGACCCACGTACCATCTATCGGTGCTCCTTACCACGCGATAGGGGTCCGGTCGAGTACCGTCGTCGGCCGGGTTCAGTTTTGTAGGGACCCAACGCCATTGTTCGGGTTCGGTGAGCTCCGCTATCTCGCCTAAGCGGTGGCTCACGAACGCGCTGTATCGGCGCGCGTTCTCGCGTACCCAGTGCAGTACGGTTCGGCTGTCGGTCCAGTAGACGATCTGCACGGGTTTCACGCGATGCTCGTTCTGTAATGTCTGCGCTAATCGGGCTCCTATTAAAGCGGCTTGAAGTTCGGCTCGCGGTATGGACAAGCGACGAACGGGAGTTACCTTAGATTTCGCTGCGGCTAAGTGTACTCGCGGCTCGTTTTCGCCCGTCTCCCCTTCCGTCCTCCAGTACGCGGTAGCGGCGAACGCTTGCTCTGACGCGTCCACAAACACGTGCAGTTGATGCCGCACGCCTGTACCTAGCTGGATACAGCGTCGCGGTAATCGCAGCTCGGCTACGTGTTTTATGTGCTCCAACCACGTAACGAAAGCGTTGTTTAACTCGCCTGGCAGCGGCGAGTCCCAGCTCGTTCTCAGGGCCCACACGTTCTGTAGCAGGACCTTTCCCGTCACGGTGTACTGCGCTAAGTACCCGAGCGGGTCGAACAGGCTCATCAAAGCGCTGAGGGCTTCGCGCTTCGCGGGGTCCCGCTGTAGTTCTCGTACCTCGGGCGGCACGCGAATCAGCGATGTATTGAAGCTCAACTCGTCGGTCCGAGCGTTCCAATATAATCCCAATACCTTTTGCTCTTTGTTGCCTAAGCTTGTGAGATCGTCGGCGGCTCGTTGCTCGGGCGGGATCTGCTCCATTAACCTCGTCGAATTCGAGGCCCAGCTTCGCAGGACGAAACCTCCCATAGCGTGTGAGGCTGCTACTTGCTTAGCGGCGTCGATCGCCTGCTGCTCCGTCTCGTATCCCGCCAAGAAATCATCCATATAATGATTCGTCTGGATATCGTAAACGGCGTCCGGGTACAGCTCGGCGTTGTCCTGGGCGTTCCTGTTTCGCACGCTATGTGCTAAATATGGAGAAGACGTATTCCCGAATATCATTGATTTCATACGATATACTTGCGGCGGTCGCTCCCGGTTCATTCCCCTCCACAGGAATAGCTGCGCCATTTGATCGTCGGGTCTCATCTGGATTCGTAAAAACATCTCCTGTATGTCGGCGCTAACTGCAAACTCTCCTTCGCGGAATCTGCACAGGATACCCGGGAGTGACTGCAGTAAATCCGGGCCCTCCAGCAGCTTGTCGTTCAGACTGACGTTCTGCGAGGTCGCCCTGGAATCGAATACTAACCTGATTTTATTGCCCTTGTTTATGTTGCGTACAGCAAAGTGCGGCAAAAACCAGGTTTTATGACCGTCGTAATCGCCTATGTGTCGCACGGCGTACTCCTTGGTCAGCAAGTTATCTATTTGCGCGGTGTATTCCGCTGCAAATGTCGGATCCTTATCCATGCGTCGTTCGATGCCGCGCAACCTATTATACGCCATTGTATAACTGGGCGGCAAGCAGGGTTCGTCCTCACGCCACAGTTGTCCAACCTCGTAGCGCGGGCCGTCGATGCGTTTAACTGTCGCGTTAAATATGTCGATAGCGCGTTGATCCTGCGGGCTCCTTTTGTCGATCAACTTCACGCCTAGCGCTTCGACGTCGAAGTACCTTTTCAACGCCATGTTTATTTCTCGGTCTTCATCCGAGAAAGCGTGCATGACCACCTCTCGATCGCTCTGGTTTCGTAAGTAGCGTGGGGCCATACCGTATATTGTCCATCCGATTTTCGAACGGATCGCCACTGGGTCGCACTGCCTTCCCGTTCTCGTCTCTAGCGGCAGCGTCAGGTGCCAGTGGTCCGCGCCCAATAGTATTTTAGGCGCGGCATGTTCGTAGCAGGCTTCGTTCAAGTCGGCTAAATGTTCGAAGTTGAGTACCGCCCTACGCGGCATGTACTGCTCGCGTAGTCCAAGTTGCGGTACAGTGCGCAGCGTAAGCGAGTGTGACGGGCCTCCATTCGTAGCTCGGACGCTTACCTCTACGCGCTGACTCGGTTGCGTTAGGCATATCGAGCCTACGCCTTGTATGACGAGAGGTTTTTCAGGTCCCGTTGCTCCTAGTTGATCCGCCAGTCCCTGATCGATGAGAGATATCGTGCTCCCCTCATCGATCATACAGAATGTTTCGATGCTTCCGCATGGTCCGCTAACGACGATAGGCATTATCTTAAGCATTACCTTCGTGTTTGCGTCGACGGTATTGGCGGTTAGCTCCGCCGTAGTGTGCGCGTGCTCGCTCTGCACGGGCGTCTCGTCTCTACGCGCGGGGCCGGGCGCTGGTTGCGCCGTGCTACGCGTCGGGCGGGCTGGGCGGTCGAGTGCTACATCGGGTGCTACGTGGGGCGCTACGTGGGGCGGCGCCTTACTCGTAGGCGGCGTCGTATCGTGTAGCAATTTGTGGTGCGAGTGTGGGCAGTTGGGCACGCCGCAACCTTTCGCCGTGCAGTTCTCGCGGCGGTGTCTTTTGTCGAGACACTTATAGCAGATGCGTGCGTCTCGAGCCCACTCCCATCTCGCTCCTATCGTCATACCTAATAACTTGCGGCAGTCCGTGGTTCGGTGTGTGTTGCCGCAACACAGACAGGCGTCCACTCGTTCTGTGGCGTATGTCTGGGCTCTTACGGGTGCGGGGCGTCGTATCGCAGCTCCGCCGTTCACGGGGTTCGGGCGTCGGGACGGCAGCGGCTGGTGATTCACGTTCGTAGCGGCTGGGCGTCGCGACGCCGGGGCTCGTGCGTGCGAGAATTGTAATTCGGCGTCGGATTCGTCGAGTAGGAATTCCGCTAGCATTACGATCTCGCACTCACCTGTTCGCATGTGTTCACGTGCGTGTGTGCACCATCTCGATCTCAGGTGCGGGCTCAGACGGTCGGTAATCTCTCGGATCAATAATGGATTACCTGCGTAGTGTGACTTATCTAAGTCCATGAGCGTCGCGACGATGTTCATTACTTTTATGGAAAAAGTGTTGAGGTCAGTCGCGCTCGGTCCTAGGGCGGGCAATCGTTTCAAGTCCTCCAGCGCCCTGTCGACGAGAATGTCGGTCCTACCGAAATTCTTTTTTAATATTCGGATGATTAAGTCCGGACTCGATCCCGACGCCAGCATGTGTTGGACGCATTCTCGCGCCTCACCTTTCAGCGCTGCGCGGAGTCGAGCCATGTTCTCGAAATTTGAGAACTTATACCGCTGCGTGCTCTCGGTGTACGAGTGGTAAAATGTTAACCACTCGTTCGGCAGTCCGGTATAGCTCGGGAGTTCGTATACCTGTTTCGGCGGCGGACGAGTTATACTCTCGATGCGATCGGCAAGTCGGTCGATGTCCTCGTTGCGGCTCGCGGTTCGGCTTCGGCTCGGACGTAAGAGTTCGCCTCGTTCAGGCGTGACCGTGCGCTGCCTCATCGGCGTCGGTTTAGCAGGCGCGATCTTGGCTCCGTCACTCACCTCGGTTCGTTGAAACCACGCATCGATACGCTGCGTGGTTTCTTGGTCGGTCGGCGTCCGTCGACCCGCCTGTGAGCCGCCAGCCTGGGACCCCTCAGCCTCGATCTGTTGCAGCTCGGACTCGAGTCGCTTCCTGACGAGGTCCTCTTCGACGCGGAGTTGTTGGCGGCGCAGCTCTGCGATGCTTTCGGCTGCGGCGAGTTCGGCTTGCTTCCTGCGGGCCTCGGTGGTGCTGCTCGTCGCGGACGTGACCGTAGGCGCGCGGGTGTTGCCGATGTTGAAGCGTACTTGGTCGAAAGCACGTTCGCGATCGGCTCGTTCTCGGGAACGATCGGCGGTGCGGGTCGCGGCTTGAGTCGCAGGCGCGCGGGCCGCGGGTGATTCGATTTGCGCATGCGCGGCGAGGGGCGCATTAAACGCGTGGTGCGCGGAAAACGCGAAAGCCTCGGGGCCCTCGCGGTCGCGGTTGTGGCCGGGCGCTCGTGCTTCGGGGCGCGCCGGCAGGTGAGTCGTCGGTGTCGAAAAGCCGGCTGCGGGGTCGTCGCGTTGCCCCCGTAGGCTGGCTCGTCGCAGGTGCTCCTCCAGTTTCTGCCGCCATTGGGTCGTGTCCGTGGGCGGCGATTCCGGGTTCGATCTGCGGCTCGGTTCGTCCAGGGCGGCGTGTTGTGGCTCCCTGGTGTCCGACAGTCGTCGATGCGCTTCGTGCATCTTCGCAGACGTGGATTCCCCTCGGTTCGGTTCGCTGGGGGCTCGGCCGTCTCGTGATGCCTGGCGTCTCGTGTGGACCATCGTTGTCGGTTGGTTCGGCGGTTCTTCTAATCCGGCTCTCGAATGACCAAAATGTTGAGGATAATCGCTCAACACTGCCTCTTCGGTAGCTCACGAGTGAGCACAGTGGACTGTATTATCGGCTCTCGGAATTCGTGGCTCCAGTTCGGTCGCCGTGGCTATCCCAGTCGTAGGCACGGCGGTTCAGACGCGGCACGTAGTTGCCACGTAGATGCTGCGTAACACGTAGCAAATCGTACGTTCGTAGCTCGTAGTACAGGTTCGGTTTCGTAGCTCCGGATCCGATGCGTAGCTGCACGACGTGAATGTCACGTAGATATCACGTAGGGCACGTAGACCGAAGTTCGGAGATCAACCAAACGAATGGGACCTCAGACGAACTTGGTTACGGCAGCAGGTCGACGCAGGTTCGATGCAGGTTCGAGTACGAGTTATAAAAACACTGGTTGACTTGTTCGTTGTTTAATTTTCTTCGGCAGTATGGTAAATAATCGAAAACAATAATTCCTTATAAGCTTTTTCCTTAAAATCTAACAAGACTCAGGACCCGTAAGCAAATTGCTGGCACGCAGGCCAATAGGAGGCGTCGAACCGTACATTCTACGGCCGGCACGCCCCTTTCGTCAAGTGCGTTCTTTTCTAAGAGTCGTTGTATGGAAAAGTGAACTGGCTACGTGATTGGCCGTTCATTTTCCCATTTTTCAGCCCTAACGGCTTTTCTGGTCTACGGGATGAGCGGTTCGGGGAGGGTCGTGTCTACGTTTACGGTTCGATATCTACGTGAGATGTCTCATTCTGTAGCTTTCATTGCACCGCATTAAATGGCCTTACGTTTTATAAGATAAGAGTTACGGTTCGTTAGCTATTAAGTCGGATCGATCGATAAAGTTAATTTTACGTTGTGCTGGCAAGTCGCGGAAGGCTATAAAAGGTAAGTGCAATGAGTCCAGATGCATTTCTAAGTGTATTCTAAGCGATTAGGTCATAGTGAAGTTAATTTGAATTGTTAAAACGAAATTCCGATACGATTTCGTACTGAAAATGGGCTCTAATTGGACGGTTCATAATTCACGTTAATTTTACGTTAACGTGAATTGCGGCTGACCTAATTACTTTAGAAACATAATAAAAACGGATTCCTGATGGGATTATCCGTTGCTATCGCTTGGCACTATTGCGGAAGCGATAACAGGTGATGTAATATTATCATAACATTGCCACGTGGTTCGGCACCACGTGAATATCTTATGCAATATTCATCGCTATCGAATTGTGATTTTCGGATCGGGATTGGTTCGGGATTAGACCAGTTACATACATATGTCTCTTTTACGGACTGTTATATACATTTGGTACATAATAACTCGACTTATAGCGTCTTTTATGCGCAATAAAATAAATTAAATAAATTAACGTTATGTACATCAAATTTCGCTTACAACTAACAGTTTTCGGCTTGTGTCCGTAACAAGCATTTTTCTCTGAAACTATAAGCCATTTAGCGATTATATAAAACAAACCTAACCTAGTCAATAGTATGACATTTTCAAGAATTATGGAAAATGTATGATTTCGGAAGAAAAAACTTCTAAGTGGAAATTCAATGAAAATAATTCGGTCAAAAGGCAGAACCCCTTTTTAGGGTTCCGTACCCAAAGGGTAAAAACGGGACCGCATTACTGAGACTTTGCTGTCCGTCCATCCGTCCGTCCGTCGGTCACCATGTCACGGTCACCAGGTCAAGAACGGTAATAGCTAGACAGTTGAAATGTTCACAGATGATGTATTTCTATTGCCGCTATAACAAAAAATACAAAAAATAAAATAAAATAGTTATTTAAGGGGGGCTCCCATACAACCAACTTGTTATAGATTATGGTACGGAACTCTTCATGCGCGAGTCGAACTCGCACTTGTCCAATTTTTTTTGATTACGTGTGTGAGGGTAGAGAGCGATAGCATCGCGACTGTAATCGCGGCAAAAAGTGACCGTATGTCACCCTCCTTACTGTCGACAAAAATCTCGGCAGCTCATTCGTCGTGTGCATTGTCAAAATCACAACAGACAAATACACGAGACACGTCTGCGCGCACTGTAAATAAATCAACCCTCCCTGGAGGGGTGAGGGGGGGTATTCGTTTTGCGGTGAAAACGCTTGGAAAACACTCGTGCGGACTTGAGTTGAATGCAGATTGAGCTGTGATGGTTGACGTACGGGAGGAAAGTTAAGACGTGGACGCGGCGTTTTTAATGGTTGCTAAAGGTACACAGAAACGAGTTGAACGGCTGCTTTTTTAAGTATACAGGTGTAAATACTTGTAATACTTTAGTAGCTCGTTCATCACAATGCAATTTTCAATATTATTATTAATATTTTGAATGAAAGCTTGTCGAACCGACCCTTATTATATGTTTGTAGTTTATTTCTATATGAATCAAACTTGAGTTTTATTTTTGCATTGATTCCAGATGTTTCTATTTAACAAAGGCAAAGAAACTGAAACTAGTATACCTAGTGGAACACCGAGCTTACGTATACTATCTTAATTTCACGGAACCTAATTACACGTGCCGAACGGTCCGGACACGGTCCGTGTAACACGGCAACGGAGATCCGGCTACGGGTACACGAAACACGGACACGACCGCGAGCCCCAGTAGTTACAGAATGTTGTAGTAAAAGTAAAAAATCGCAACGTTTATTAGCACACTACAGGCCCGTGTGTCCCCCTTGCATCCTCCAGCCGAGATGTGTACGTAATACGAAAAATCAACTCGTGATCGCGCGCGCGGTTCCGTTCAATTATGTGGCTTAGGCGCGGAATATTGTGGCGGAATATAGTGGCACTAGTGAGGAATTCTGATTCTATATTTGGCACAATATACGGCTTCAGGGTTGAGAATGAAGCAGCCACACAATACTTGATCGACTAGCTTCTACTCGTGACTTCAACTGCGTTCCTAGTTACCACTGAGTCGGACTTTTTTCTATCACGGTTCACGAGATACATTCTGGTGACAAACGGACAGACAGACAGACAGACAGACGGATAGCGGAGTCTTAGTAATAGGGTCGCCTATTTTACTCTTTGGGTATGGAACCCTAAAAGTAGTGTTGTTAATAAACAAATAGTGGTAATTTAAGCTGCTTACTTCGGTTTTTTGGTCGTATAAAATGAAAAACAAAAACAGAACACGCTTAACAAATAACACATACTTATGAAATACTCTTCCTATTAAAAAGTTGTGCTCTTAATTTTTTATTTTAACAATAAACTACTCAAGGTGATTTTTTAATCGTGAACACCAATTACCTAAAGTAAGAATCTACTGTTCCATAGATTTTAATGGATTATATGGAAATATGAGCTCTGAAAGATTTTTTTTATCAGAGTGGTAATGCAGTGACTTCTCGTATCCAATGTCTGACGTAAGGGATCCGGCTGCAGACGCTTGGCTGGTCAGCATTCGCGCATCAACTCCAACGACACCTGGCCCACTAGTTTGCCGTCCAGTACTTCTTCAATCCTGCCGGCAGTCGACTCTTCACAATACCAGCACCTCTAGCAAAATTTGACGCGACTCTATCTCGCGCGTGAAATATTACCCATCTCTTTCTATGTGGTACTGTAAGAGAGTGATGGTTTTCGCAAATTTAACCAAATTAAATTGTATTTTATTGTAGCCTTATGGGCACTGTTACGGACAGCTTTGCGAAGCATTTAGTTTTTAGGGTAATTAATAAATAAATATTACTTATAAACTAGATGTAAGATTGTTGCCCGTGAAAAGAGGCCAAACTTATTTCCTTATGTGTATAATCCATTATTTGTTAGAGCTCCCGTCATGTCTTAATAAAGACCACGTCAAAACAAAGGTGACTCATCGAAAACTTTCCCTTCTTGGTCGAAAACAGATGAGTCATCTTTGTTTACATTAGATGCAAAATTTAGGGAAATTTTTTAGATTAATTTAAAATCTTTGTAGAATCATTTATTATGCTAAATAAAGTAAATTCACTTAATTTGTCCCGGCCGCAACCGTCCGAGAGCACCACAACGCCAAAAATAAGCGGACGCGCAGCGCGCAGCTAAGAAGATAAGATATATATCATAAGAGAGATAAGGCAGGTGTATATCTCGGACGGTGCGAGCGAGACGGCCTCTTGCCAGGGACAAAGAAACAGTAGGTATTTTCGCATCTAACAGTCTGACGGGAGCTCCCACGACGTAAACATGTATTCTATTTTGTGTAATTAAACGGCGTCAATCCGTAGAATAAGTTACTTATAAGCTAAGTTATGTATAACTTCAGTAATTTGATATAGAAACACAGGGCGGGCGTCCCCCTGGACCTAGAGGCAATTTGTATAAAAGGACGGTCATTTTTGTATGTAAACACAGTGCAACTTTATCCTACGTAGAGTACCACTCCGTAGTGCGTTGATCATCGATCCGCCACATCACTTCCAGTTCTTGTTCTCTTGCATTAACCATCTTGTAACAGTGTAGCGTAGTACCATCGGTCCGCGAGTTAGTTTGTTAGTATAGCGTAGTACCATCGGTCCGCGATTTAGTGTGTAAATTCATAGACAGAGACTATAATTAATTAAGTGTAAATTTAAGTGTTATTTCCGATCCTTGTTGTTTTGTTTGTTTGTTAATTTGTGTAAATATATATCGTCTGATTTAGTTTGCGTTTTTCATACTCGTCCGTTTTCGTTTACCTTAGCCTACAGTCCACTTCGCTCCATAACTCATCCCTGAGTTTCGGAGTGTCCACGTAGAAGATAGCCGACGGACGCGGTTGTCCTCTACAGGCACCCTACCGGTAGCGACATAGGGGATATATGTACATATAGTTTAGGTCCCAATAGTTTAAGTTAGGTTTAATTAGATCATAATTTAAGTTTGTTAAGGTTTAGTTATATACTTTTAATTTTATCTGTAAATATTGTTTTTTACCTACAATAATAAACTTTAAAAGTATATACTCGTAAAAAAAAATTGTATTATACTTAAATGTTTTTATCTATATAATACTAAATAAACATATTTCTTTATTTATTTCTTTACTTCTCCTGTACCGTCGGTATTCTCGATTCAGAGGGGAAAAGATCATCAAGTCTAGAGTTTGAGAATATATTCTAAGAATACATTTTATAAATTTTTCTTTATTATTGGGAGCTAAATTAATTTATTTCGTTAAAATATTTCATTTAATAAAATAAAAACGTAAGAAGAAGAAAACAGTTTAGCTGTGTTGTACGAGTTGGCTGAGTTAAAATTATAACTGATCTTGTAATTACGATGGTTATTAAGAGCTTTATCCAGTGACTTTTCGGATCCAATTTCTGACGTATGGGATCCGGGTGTAGACGCCTGGTTGGTCGGCATTCACTCAGCCGAAGAAGATGATCATTGTAACTACGATGGCTAGAGCGGTAATCCAGTGACTTCTCGAATCCAATCTCTGACGTATGGGATCCGGCTGTAGACCCCTGGCTGGTCGGCGTTCGCGCAGCCGACTCCGAACGACACCAGGCCTACCAGCTTCCCGTTCACCACGACGGGACCTCCTGAGTCACCCTAGAAGAAAAATAAAATTATTGTTATTATTACAATAAGCTGCACTGGTTAGCTATTTTTTCAAGAAAAATCTTAAAAGCGCGACGCAAACTTTGCATGGGGGTGCGCTAGCCTTGAAGCGCTATCCGTTGGTAAAAACATATTTATTCACTCATAACGCCAAAACGGTTGGACGTATTTTAATCAATTTTGGTACAGGGATAGCTGGACATCCAACGACGTTTAAGATGCACTTTGCCGCACTAACAGTAAAGAAAAAAATATGTTCCCTTTTTGTTATTATTAACAAGGATCCAGTTCTCTGGCTAAAATTCTACATATTAGGATAATTTATTTCAAGAGCTATCATATTTAAGATGCTGTTACCACTTCTCGGTACCTCTCCAGTAGCGAGGCAACCGTCTGGAGATAGCATCTTCAGCACCAGCAGAAATTAACAGCATCCTAATGGCGTTATTATACTGGACCTGCAATACCTGACAAGAGTCCTTAGTCCCATTCATGTAGCCCGCGCAAAACATGCGGTCGGTGACGTTCTGGTAGCTCGGGGTCGGCAGTTCCCTGCAGACTTCGTTCGACATTATGGGCACGGAGACGCGCCGTAGGTGGTCCTGCATGCGGCTTTTCTGCAATGGGTAAGTTTAAATATATAATTGGTAAAGGCGTGGTGCGAATGGAAACCAACAGAAGCTGATGGAAACAGATCGTCCTTTCCAAGAGGAAGACTTCCGATAATCACGACCTTCAGTCATGATTCAGTCATGAAGTAACGACCATAGAGATAATATATTTTTAAGAATAAGGTTAGAATAAATCCCATTCTATGTATGGGATAAAATTATAAGGTACATTTATTAATTGTATGTACAACACAATTCTAAGATCAACCATGGTGAAAACTTTTATCACCTTACTTATCATTTGAACATCGAACCCATGACCTTACCGTTCATATCGATAACCTTGGCTTACACGATATATGTACGAATTTCAATCCTTTATTGGATCTGATTTTGATATTAGATTTTCGCTATAAATATGTAACGATCCGTCAGGATTAAAATGGGATAAAAGTGGCGTAAAAATTGGATAACATTCGAGCGCGTGAAAAATGCAGACCGCTCGAGACGCTGAAGGTCGACCCATATCAATCAGGTTAGTGAAATATTACCTCTTGGATTTTTGATCAGGTATAAAAATATTAGTCGGTATCTCAGAAGTCAAAAAAGAAGGAACCAATATGCAGGAATTTGAAAACTACATACTCATGTACACGGGCAAAAAAAGCGGTAAAAACGGCGTAGGATTTATGGTGAAAAAGGAAATTAAACCATATATTATTAATTTCAAACCCATATCGGATAGAGTAGCCAGGTTGGACTTAATGATAAACAATACCCAACTAAATATCATTCAGGTGTACGCACCCACTGAGAAAGGCACTGAAGAAAACGTAGAGGCCTTTTACAACGACATACGCCACGCAATGGAGCAGACCCACTCTAACATGATAATTATAGGAGACTTCAATGCGAAAATTGGCTTGCCTACCCCTGATGACGGTGCGGTCATGGGAAAATGGGGATACGGAGTTAGAAATTGCAGGGGTAAGGCCCTTATCAACTTCTGTCTAGAGAACGAACTCTATATAATGAACACCCACTTCAAGAAAAAGCCAAAATTACGCTGGACATGGAAATCACCAGATGAAAGGACGCTCAATGAAATAGACTTCATAATAACTAGAAAACGGAACATTAACATAATTCAAAATGTGGAAGTTCTGAATACCTCTCATCCAACAGACCATAGACTGGTAAGAGCAACCTATTGCACACAATTCAGACATAAGAAATCTAGAATTGCGTTTAAAGCGAAAATGAAGGAATTCAATCCGCTACAAAAAGAGTCTCTAAAGAATATTTTCATAGAATCTATAGAGCCACTACAGTACACTAATGTTCAAGATTATTATACATGTTTAAACGAGAAAATAAAAAAATGCACCCTCAAGTTACCAATCGAATTGAAAAACAAGTCCCCTATAATAACAGAATCAATACAAAATTTAATAAATAAAAGAACTACGTTAAAAAATAAAACATTCAAAACAGCCCTTGAAAAAAGAAAACTAAAACAAATATATTCCAAAATCCGTAATAAATAAAAAAAAAGCAAAATTAACTACAAAATGAGAATAATAGAAGAGGAACTTTCGAAAAGAGGATCTGCCAAGCGGGGAAATAAACGATTAAAAGACTATAAAGATTGGATACCATCGCTAAAGGATAATATAGGAACAGTGCATACCAACCGACACAGTATTATTAAAACGGCCACGCTATACTACGCGAACTTGTATAATACGGAACACCGAGAATTCCTTTGTAGAGAGAGACCACTATTACCATTAAATAATATAGCGCCATTACTAGAAAGCGAAGTACGAAATGCTATCAATTCATTAAAAACAGCGAAGAGCCCTGGTGAAGACGGTGTAACAAACGACATCCTGAAAGCTATAAGTGAGCCACTGACACCTTTACTCACACGTTTATTTAACGAAATTATTATTAATGAAATTATACCAAAAGAATGGGAAACATCTATTATTACACTTATATTTAAAAAAGGAGACCCACTAAAAATAAACAACTACCGCCCTATAAGTTTGCTTCAGT
Organism: Apotomis capreana; assembly: GCA_947623375.1. Lineage (NCBI taxonomy): Eukaryota > Metazoa > Arthropoda > Insecta > Lepidoptera > Tortricidae > Apotomis > Apotomis capreana. The sequence goes on along the minus strand of OX392522.1, from coordinate 14,959,404 downwards.
CCACATACAAGTTGTTCACGAGTATAATCCTAAATAGAATTAGAAACACTTTGGATTTTGAACAACCAGTAGAGCAAGCCGGGTTCAGACGAAATTATTCAACGATTGATCACATCTTTACTTTACAACAAATTATAGAGAAATATAGAGAGTACGATAAACGACTCTACATAGCTTTTGTGGACTATACAAAAGCTTTTGATACAATTTCGCACCAAAAGCTATGGAAAGCGCTTAAACAACAAGGAGTTGACACGAAATATATAAATATATTGTCAGAAATTTATAGTAAAGGAAAGTCACTTATAAAACTTGAAAGGAAAGGTGAACAATTTAATATAAAACGTGGCGTCCGACAAGGAGACCCAATCTCACCAAACTTATTCACCGCTCTGCTCGAATACATATTCCGAAGACTAGACTGGCAAAACTGTGGCATTCATATAAACGGGAAACGGCTTCACCACTTACGGTTTGCGGATGATATTGTTTTGATTGCAGAAGACCACGCCGAGCTAGTATTCATGCTAGAAACGTTGCAACGTAAAAAATGCGGTTTAGAAATGAACCCTGAAAAAACACGTATAATGACTAACAGCGTCGTTAAAGTAACTACTATACAATCCAATAACATTGAATACGTTGATGAATACCTATACCTCGGTCAAAACATATCTCTTAAAGATAGATTTCCCGTCCAAGAAGTAGAGAGACGAATTAAAAAGGCCTGGAGCTCCTATTGGTCGTTCAAGCATATATTTAAGTCGAAAATGGACATTAAACTAGACTAACACTCTTGTTCTATCGGTTAATAACAATAATTATTTAAATGAAAACTTACTTAACTATAAATTAAAACTTATTGTAAATCAATTTGACAACGCAAAATTCATAGAGGTAAGAGACTTTGCTAGGAAAACTTCTAGGGACATCAGAAAATGTTATGCATACAAAATTAATACCGAATTGGAATTTCTTAATTATAAACAAGAATATATTATAAATCCGTGTCAGCGCCTCAAACGTCCCACTACGTTTGAACAAGACAAAAACGGCCGAATTGGTGAAGTCGCATCTTCAAGTAAACTCCTCTCTGTAGAGCCTATACATGTCTCTCCAAGGAAAACAGCCGATGTGTACACACAAACCCTAAGCAAAGACCAGATTTTAGATTTACCCAGTACCCCGAAAGAACACAATCAGACGTTTTTTCGTTCTTAATTGTACCGAAGAGTTTACGTTAATTCATCAAAATATCGCAGGGGCCTTAAACAAAAAAGATTTGCTCGAGATCACTATACACGAACTAAAAAAGGATAAGAATATTAATATTGACGTAATATGTCTGAGTGAAACTTTTCTAATGGCAGGTACCGAGCAATTCTTACACTTCGCTGACTATATTCTAGCGCACAATTATTCAAGACTCAATATGAAAAGAGGAGGCACATGTATTTTAATTAAACGTGACATAGAATTCAATATTTCAAAACTTGACCATAAACTATGCATGCAATATCACTTTGAGATTTGCGGTATCGAAGTTACTCAATTTAATTTGGTCATTGTCTGCATATACAGAACTCCTAAGTCAGATATAAGTGTATTCTTTGATCATCTTATTAGGTTATTGTCTGAGTTATCGAAGAAGATAAAGAAGAAATATATATTATGTGGGGATTGGAATATTGACACGTTGAAGTCTAATAATTGTTCCAAGGAGCTCAAGGATATCTTACATAATTATGGACTAAAATGTCATATAGATACCCCGACTCGGCAAAACTCGTGCATCGATCATATAGCGAGCAATATTCCGCACGCCAAACCGGAGGTTCATGAGCTTGCGCTATCCGATCATAATACCGGTCAGATACTTAAAGTACCTACTAAAACCAATAGAAGTATAAAATATTGGTTCGAGTATAAGCGTGATATGTGCCAAGAAAACATACAAAAATTTTATGATTGCATTTCTGCACTATCATTCACTGAAGTGTACATGCAAAGTGACACTAACTTGGCTTTTGATAGTTTTCATGATTTATTGGTGTTGTTTTTCAAGTTATGTTTCCCTGTCATAAGAGTTAAAATACCGAATAAACCTGTTAAAAATAGATGGTTAACCAAAGGATTGAGAACTAGCTGTAAAGTAAAACGGGATTTATACTTACGATGTTCAAAAAACTCGCTTCATAGACAAACATACATGAAACATTATAAAAAATACAGCCAGACTTTAAAAAAGTGTATACACGTAGCTCAAAGGAACAACAATAAGAAATATATAGATAATTCAAAAAATAAATGCAAGGCGACGTGGGACATTATTAATAACACATTGAAATCGAAACATACGGACAATCAAATAAAAGCCATCAACAAAGACGATGTTTTGTATAGCAATCCTTCGGACATATGTAAACTATTCAACAATTTTTTTATAGACATGACTAATAATACAAATAATCAAAATATAAATCAATCTTATAGATCTAAAAACAAAAACACCCAGTGTAAGCCCAAGAACTGCTTGCAAAGCATTTATCTTGCACCAGTTTCAGAAGACTACTTGCGAAGTGTTATACTAAATTTAAGAAATACCAACTCTACAGGTTACGATGAACTGAGTACCAAAATACTTAAAACGCTGATTGACTTAATTACCCCGCCTCTTACGTATATAGTAAATCTATCGTTGGAAAATGGACAGTTCCCCAACCAACTAAAACAGTCCATAGTAAAACCTTTGTTTAAAAAAGGAGACAAACTTAATATGGATAACTATAGGCCGGTGACATTGATTCCGGTAATGTCAAAAATATTTGAAAGAGTAATTCACGACAAAATTACAGATTTTTTTAACAAACATGATATTTTGAGCAAGAGCCAATTTGGATTTCGCAAGAACAGCTCGACTACTTCTGCTTGTTTTTCCCTAGTCAAACTTGTCACCGAAAGCTTGAACAATAAAATTCCTATAGCTGTACTATTCTTAGATATGAGTAAGGCGTTTGATTTTGTATGTCATAAAACTCTAATAAAAAAACTCGAAACATACGGAATAAGAGGAAACGCTATTAAATGGATTGAGAGCTATCTGGAAAACCGACAGCAATGTACAGAACTATCGTTCATACACAAACAGGAAAAACGTGCATTTAGGTCAGAATATAGACAAAATCACTGCGGAGTCCCGCAAGGTAGCATCTTGGGGCCGCTTTTGTTCCTAGCCTATATCAATGACCTTCCAGATTATATTCCTCATCCTTGCATACTGTTCGCTGATGACACAACCATAGTGGTTCAATGTCACGAAAAACAGCATTTTGAACGGGACGTGAATAATGCCCTAAGTCTCGTAATACAATGGCTTAAAAATAATAATTTGAAAATTAATATTTGCAAAACGAACCTCATCCAATTTCAGTCATGTAGAGCTAACCTACATAAATTTACTAATATTAGCTATGAAGGCCAATCTGTTAATGAAATTGACAGCACAAAATTTCTGGGAATAACTTTGGATAAACATCTGAATTGGAAAGAACACGTAGACGTTCTATGTATTAAAATTAATAAATTTATATATGCACTGGCTAGGACCATACGTGTAGCGTCTCGGGAAGCTGCTCTCACTGCATACCATGCCTACGTGTCATCTACACTACGGTATGGCCTTCTACTCTGGGGTAATTCTGTGGACGCTGATCGTGCGTTTAAGGCTCAGAAGAAATGTATCAGAACATTGTGTGGAGTGGGACATATGGAGTCGTGTAAGCCCCTATTTAAAAAGTTACGCATTTTACCGCTCCCGAGTTTATATATAAAGGAAGTATGTATATTTGTTAAAGAAAATCTTAAATTATTCAAAACAAACGCTGACGTGTTCAATTTACGCACTAGAGGGGCACAAAATCTGTATCTTCCTAAAGCCCGCCTCTCACTTTTTAAAAGAAATGCTTTCCACTCGGCGATTAAAATCTATAATAAATTGCCAGAATATCTAAAGCAGTGTGACATACGGGAATTTAAGAGAAAAATCAATGATTTTTTGATGTTTCATTGTTATTACTCAGTTCAAGAGTACTTGACTGACTTGCAGGATTAATTTTTCTTTATTTATTTTTCTATATTTAATGAATCTATTGAGTGTTATTCTATTCTGACATTTTAGCGATTCTAATTTGGTTTTATGCTGTAAGTTAATTTGTGTTTTTTATTACATTGTAATTTAATGAAATGAAATTGTAATTTAATTTTTATTTTTATTTAATTTAATCCAGTTGACATTCTTGTTTTTTTCTTTTTACCATACCTACATTTTATTCCAATTGATTATTTGTTGTACCTAGTCATATTTCTAGTATATAAGGACTTATAAAATTTACACGTCGCGTCAGCGGCCAAATATGTGCAACTTTTTTCTATATTTAAGACCGTTTATGTACGTATACCATATTTGAGTAAATAAAGCTTATTCATTCATTCATTCATTCATTCATTCATTCATTCATTCATTCATTCATTAAACTAAAGAAAAAGGTTATGGACTCAGTAGTCACTCCTACCTTATTATATGGATGCCAAACATGGCCGATAACAAGAGAGGTTATACATAAAATTCAGGTTTTTCAAAGGTCCGCCGAAAGAAGTATGCTGGGCCTTAAGATAAACGATAGAGTAAGAAGTACAGATATTCGCCATAGAACCAAAATAAAAGACGCAGCAGAAATGGCATGCAGACTAAAATGGCGTTGGGCTGGACACACGGCTCGGACCACAGATAGCCGATGGAGCGAAGCTCTACTACACTGGTACCCGCGCGACCGCGGCCGGCCGCGGGGCCGCCCGCGCCGCCGCTGGCGAGACGACATCGTCGCCGAGGCGGGCGTCACCTGGACCCGAGTAGCCGCTGACAGAGACGAATGGAACAGGAGGGAGGAGGCCTATGTCCAGAAATGGACATCCCAATAGAGTATACACAATGTATAATTTAAATGTTAAATAAACTACAATTTAAGAAACTACAGCTATAATTATAAATACTTATCAAATAAATTACATGTTAATATAAATCAAATGAATTCAATGTAAATACTGATAAATAAGTAAACGGTACTACAATAAATTGTTAAATAAGATTAATGTATTTAAAAATATTTACTTATATTTAATATTAAATAAACTACAATTTAAGAAATTACAGCTAGAATTATAAATACTTATCAAATAAATTACATGTTAATATAAATCAACTGAATTCAATGTAAATACTGATAAATTAGTAAACGATATTACAGTAAGTTGTTAAATAAAATTAATGTATTTAAAAATAAATAACGAGATCATACAGATTATAAATGTACTAAATAGTTCGTAATTAATACTAATAACTAATACTGTATCTATATGATGAATTTAAATGAACAATAACAATGAATTAATGAATATAATAAACGAGTATTGTAAGTCTTTCAATAAAGAAAGACGTCAAATAATATCTCAGGAAATATAAATACATAAATAGAAGTTACTAATCTAATTGCTGCATGATAATGATAAATGTAAGATATTCTATTTGGAAATAAATGGCTTTTATTATTATTATTATTATTTATAAAAATATTATGCTAAACGTTCGTGGCTTCGAATTTTCTGAAACTACGCTTTATGCAAAAAAAAAGAAGTCATAAATATTTTATCTATACCGTATACTATAATAAAAAACTGTCAGTGCAACAGTTTCGTATTAGTTTTAGGACAGGTCTCTGACGAAAGATCGGCGCTATGTTCTTCGCAGCATTATGCTGAGTGAGCGCCTATTTCATACCACGACACAGAATTCTTGATAAGTATCTAATGATCAATTTATTTTAACAACAAAATACCTTAGTTAAGTCTTATTTTTTTTTAAGGTTTTGTTTTTAATTATTAAAATTGTTTAGCTTATAGATAGTAAATCTCAACGTTGCTGTTGTTGTTGTGGATCAATAAAGTTTTTAGGTACCTATCTATGTATTTATGTATTTATTTACGGATAAATGGAGCGAATTTCACGTTGCGTTAATGCTCCCACTTTATATTATGTTTTTACTTTGTTCAATGTATTTTGTGTTCAATGTAGTTTCCTGTTCTTATTATAATTACCTATTATTCCATCTCTTATATTGTCTGCGTTATGTTAGGTCTGTTATTGTTTTTGTACCGTTATAAAAGTACTTTCATGTCGATATTTTGTTAATGTTAGTTAAGTTTAGAACTTAAGTTTGCCAGTGCCTTGGCGTATAGCTGTAATGCTGGTAAATAATTTCATAAAGTTGTAATTGCAGCAGTTATTAACCCATTTTTATTTTGAAATATCTCTTGAAAATACCAATATTATAAATTATCAACACTTTTCTAAGTTTAATTACCATTGTCTCCTGGGTGACGGGACAGAATAACAACAAGAAAAAGTTGATCCACCCAGATTATTCATAAAACTATTACGATTTTGGTATAACTAACTGGTACACGTACAAAGATGTCGAAGATTCTCCAGACTAAAAGCATCTCACCTTGTACTGTGTGTGTCCCCATCCACTGACGGCCCCCGCAACCCCAGCACTGATGTCGCTGGGACTGCCTATCGCGATGGGCCGAGACGCCGGAGTGATGGGCACGGGCCTCTCCAACAACACCAGCTGATAGTCCCAGTCGTGTGGGTGTGTTTTTGGCTCCGCGAACCAAAGTGGATGGGTGAAGTGAGCGCAAATGTAGTAGCGGGTCGCTTTACTCCGGTACGTCGAGCCGGCGAGGATGAAGGTTTCTTTCTCTCTGAAACAGGTCAAGACATTAGACCAGACTGTAATAAAAAAATTATGGGTGGCGTGTCTGAGAGGACTGTCGCGCATGTGACACGTACTTAAAGTTATTGGATTTTCGCTGATAAACTATGTGGATACACTTAAGAGACAATTTATGAGCAAATATTTTTTTGTACACGAGTTCAGGTGAAGGTTGTATTCATAGATTCGAAGAAAATTAATACGAGCGGCTTCTGGTATTCAATAATGTATCTTATACTTGATGATGATAATCAATAGGTAGAAGGATAAATGGATGGATCGTTTGCTGGATGGGTGGATGTATGGATGAATGGATGTTAGGATTAATGGGTGGGGGGATTGATGGATGTGGGGAAGGATAGATGTGTGTGAATGATGGACAAATCGATGAATGGATGGATGACTGGACGGATGGGTAAATGGATTGATTGATTGGTGGATATATAGATAACGGCTTGAAGTATTGTACTTACTTACAATGTGCAGCAGTGAGAACCCATTCCGGAGCGATCAGGGATCCGCCGCAGTATTCCCCGTACAGGACCTGAAACGGGGCGGCCGTAATATCGATGGCTTTGCCACCTACTATCCTCCAACTGAGCTGTAACATAAACAAACGTTTTCCATGGACCATCTAAAAGAAAGATAGAGAACCATTTTTGCTAATTTATTCAATCGTCGCAATCCACCTTCTACGTTTAGGTTGTTATCTTCTTGATAATCGGTGGATACGAGAGCTGTCATCCTGCCCCGCCTTCGGCCTCCACTACTGGTGTAGTGCATGCGATGGACTTAAACTATAAATAAGAACTACTGGCCCGCAAGCACCACGGGGCTGCAGAGGGAGAAACAAACCCGTCTGGGTAGTTTCAGTTCAGTTTATTTATTCAGTCACAATGTAAATTGTATGTGAATATGATATAAAACATAAAATAGTAATTATAAAGCCTAATACATAACTTAAAATACTAAAATACTGCACAATTGGTTTATAGATAAATTAAAATTGTTAAATACTCAATTTAAATAATCATAATACTATCGATACATGCATAAAAATATTCAATTAATTATTACAGTCATTAATGAAGTCCGACACAGAATAATAACACTTTTCCAACAAAAGATCTTTGAGTCTTGCATTGAAAATACGACTGTTAATTATTGTTTTTAACTGTATTGGCAGTTTGTTGAAAAGCTGGATAGCCTGGTAGCAAGCGGCATGTCTTGCAATTTGCAGTCTTGGGACGATTTTTGTCGGCATGTCTTTCCTTCTGGATAAAATTCTAAACTCCCGTTCATTTTGACTTTCATACTGATTTAAATGCTTGATAAAGTCTGAGAGCAATACAAGAATATATAAACATGGCACTGTCAGAATTCCGAGTTTGATAAAATGTTCTCTACATGATTCTCGTTGAGGGATACGGACGATTGTTCTTATAGCCCTTTTTTGCATCCTGAAGGCTGCTTCCACATTATATTTTGTAACCATTCCCCCAGAGTTTAATGCTATACCTTAGCTTAGATTCCACCAAAGCATGATAAACCATCTTGAGTTGGTTTGTGTGAACCTCGTCCCGCAAGCTGCGAAGTGCATAACAAGCTGAACTTATTGAGTTGCTTAGTCCTTGTATTTCGTGCTTCCAATTAAGATTGGAGTCTATGTGTATTCCTAAGAACTTAACCACATCAACTTGATGTACAGGCACTCCGTCTAACTTAATGTCTAAGGTGGTCTTCTTCGTAGTGGCCGAAAATAAAATTACCAGGTTTAGGTACCAGGACAGGTATTTCTGGGTCACGAACCAGCCATCACCGTGACTGCACATTAATATTGGATCAAGTGCGTTTCATCCAGCGGCGTAATCTGCTGGTGGATGTAACACTAGATCGGCTACGCGCTGGAAGTACTGGCTTTGTGGCATTCATTTTCCTTTTTTTTAAGAGAATATTGGCTTAAACCATTGATACAAAGATCAAAGCTCAAAGAAAACTTTAAATGCATAACCTGGCGGAAGAAACCTGGAATCGAACCCGGTAGCTCTGTATTACCTGTCCAGCGTATTAACCTCTCCACCAACCTAACGCTAAATAACCTTTTGAATTTTTCCTTATGCTTTAAGTGTCGATCTTTGCATTGTTTAGTTTAAAAACTATACACTACAGCAGTGAACAAGCAAGCGAGAGAGGGCATCAAACCATTGATACAAAGATCAAAGCTTAAAGAAAAAATTAAAAATTAGTTACCTGGTGGAAGAGACCGGGAATCGAACCCGGTACCTCTGGATTGCCGGTCCAACGCGTTAACCACTTCGCTACCCTAACTTCCAAGCAACCTATCCAATTTTTCGTTATGCTTTGTGTGTCGATCTTTGCATTGTTTATTTGAAAGGTTTTACACCTTAGTGTATGGCCTGAGTGGACGCTCGAGTCAGGCGTGCGAAGGAGCGGGGCGTGCGGCGTGCATGTTAGACAAATTAATCTCATACTGGTGTCCTGAGTAGACGCTGCACAAAGTGAATGCCAAGCGGGCAAGTTAGCAGTCAATGCAGCTTCTGGGTCTTAGCGTACTGATAATGTGTGAGCGGTACCGGTGTTGGCGGTTGATACTCCTGGAGTGAGTCTTCCTCTCCCTCCAGGATCTCGTGGTAGTATCTGTAGTTGCGCGGCGGAACCCGGCGGGTGACGAACATACGGAAGTAGTGGGACACGCAGTCGGGCGACAACGCACCTTGGATCCGCTTCTCTGGAAGGAAAGGTCATCTACAATTTTATAACAGTACATTACTGAAGGCGCTGGAAAGATGGGTTTGGGTGAGTAGATATAAACGGATAGTGATACAAGCCCTTTTCACAGCTAGGCATGTATAGTGCTTTTCTCAAACATATGCCATGAAATAAAACATACCACTCAAAAAATATTATAATTCAGCTGTTTAGCTTGTTCATGATCACAGACGCGATGATGGATTAAAAAAAAATTACTTCCCGGCTTAGGTCTTCAATTTTGTATGAAATCGGATTGAGTCGGCGGTTCCTTGCGCGATAAGCAACATTGACATGTTAGCATCTACATTTCACGGACTACGTCGAGACACTTAAAGAAATAAGTGTTATTTAGATTTAGCTATTGTTTTCAATTTTATCAATATTAATTTTCATATGATTTTGGTACTATTTAGTTATTTCTTCTCGTTCTTTCTCTAAATTAGGATCCTTGTGATACACGTCTCCGCAGACGGCGACTTTGTCTTTGCAAAATTGCTACTCCCTCTACCGGCAATAATTTCTCATAGGTTTTTTATAGATGCAAAATGACTTGTGCCGTTTTTGGCTACATTTTTTTTAGGGTAACCTATCTCAAACACTAAAAACCATTGACCGAATTTCATTTGTCCGAAAACTATTCGAATTATTATCGTTTGTCCGATGACAGGATTCGTAAATTTTTCTTTTCATCATTTCACATTTAGTAGAAGTAAGTATCGTTTGTCCCAAAAACTTTTCCCGTCACATTCACTTGCCCTATGAGTTGTTACGTATTTTTTTTCGTAGCCCATTTTTCATTTACCCAATGATATTTTTGCCACTGCATACATTTAAACAAATTTTCAGTTTACCTTTTAACTTTTCCCGCCCCATTCACTTGCCCTCTGAATTGAGATGTCTTTCGTTTAATACCCATTTTTTCATTTACGTGATATTTTTGGCATTACATAAGAACTGCGGCCACAACAGCGCGCCAGCCGAGCGAGTGAACCTAGCGTGCCGCGGCAGCAGCCAGCAAAGCTCCAAAACCGACCTGGCTGGGTTAGGTTAGGTTAGAACTGTGACCACAACAGAACCACCAGTCCACTTGAGAACAGTCGAGTAGTTAATAAACCGAATCGTTACATCGGACGAATGAAACCAGTCATACAAAAAAAGTCGAATAATTAATAAACCGAAACGTTACATCGGAAAACTGATATTACGGACAAATGAGATTTAGGGAAACGTGTCATTAATCGAGTGAATAAAAAGCCTAAACAATTAATGCCCAATCGTAAAATATCGAATTGAATTTTCGGACAAACGAAAAAAAGTTAAAATTATATTTGTCGAATAGTTTTTGTCGAAACAAAATTCGGATTAACGTTTATAGTGTTTCAGATAGGTAACCTTTCTTTAGTCCTGTGTCCGTGAACGTGTTAACATGAAAACACAAACCAGCATTTTATCTCCAAATGAAAACGCGCACGGAGCAGCATGGCATTACATTTCGTTCTACAACGGTTCATTCAAATGTCGTAAACTACATTCAGTACCCTTACTATGAGTTTACAGTGGTTTACCCTAGCTTAATAGACAAACGGTTCATCGACTTTTCATTTCATAGAAATATCATTTCATCAAAAGCATTTTTTTTCTGAAACTATAAAATGTTTTCGAATTTAATCTATAGGTTCATATTTCCAAGGGGATCACCTCTAGTGGAATAAAAATTCTTGTCATAAATTCGATTGTCATAACTCATTTCGCATAATGGCTTTCCTCATACATGTTATTTGTCATAAATTGTTATTTGCATAAAAATTTTACGTCATAATTGTTGTTCGGCAGGCTGTTCATAAGCATAATTTAGTATGGCACAAAATTTCAAATCATATCATTGAATGTCATAATAATTGATAGTACGAAGAAGAGCAACGCATAAATTATGGCTTTCATAATTATTAATGGCAATAGACATTATATAGTAGAAGTTATATCACATGTACCAAAAATATAACATTTGAAATAATGATACAAAACTTACAGCAGAAAAACAAAATGGGGGGACGGGGGGGCGAAGCCCCCCGCATTAAGAAATCCTCCTCCACACTGACCTCTTAGTTGTAGGTTAGGTTAGGTTAGAACTGTGAACCTATAAATACGAACATCGGCCAGAAAAGTAGGTCAGGTTAGCTTAGGTTAGTTGTAGGTTAGGTTAGGTTAGAATTGTGAACCTACAAATACGAACATTGGCCAGAAAAGTAGGTTAGGTTAGGTTTGAAAGAACTGCGACCCCCTCAGAAATGAACTGCTGCCAGAAAACCAGGCTGATGTTGAAATAAAAAATTAGGAGCTTGATATTTATGTTCCTCAGTATTATGCGCCAATGCACGATATGCATAAGAACATTATGACGATTAATGATTATGATTCAGGTTGATATGCTCCAAAATTATATGACATTCCTTACTTATGCGTAAAAACATTATGGTCATAAAATTTAAGCGGATCAATTAATGACTAACACCTTATGCGCAAGGACTATTATGACAAAAGTGGTTATGCGAATCGACATTATGGCTTTAAAATTTATGCAACCCAATATGGAACCATTTCCAAGATTTATGAAAAGTGTATGACTTCTGGGGAAAAATTGTCTATGAAATGAAAATTCTATGAAATATAGCATTCGGTGAAGTGCTTTTATATAAAGCCCGGTCTCGTTTACAGTTATCGTACTCGCTAGCGACTGCGTGAACGATTTGTCTGGGGAATAGTACTTCGCCCCTAGCTATTACTCATCGGTGTGAACTGTCAGTTTGCTGTCATTCATTCATTTTCACAATCCCAGACCATCAGTCTGCTCATCAGTCCACTGCAGTGGGCGGGGCGCGTTGCTCGTAGAACCGACGGCCGTTGGGGCAGAAAGGTTCTTGAGTGGCGACCGCGGACCGGAAGATGCAGTATGGGAGGCCCCCAACAAGGTAGACTGACGACCTTATTACCGTCGCGGGCAGGATCGATTGTTGTGGAGAACTTTGGGGGAGGCCTTTGTCGGCAGTGGACACGATCATTACGATTCAAGTATAAGAGAAAAAAACGTAGAAAACCCTAAGAAACACGTTTTCTACATTGGGTACTCTTTAAATTTGTTTTTTTTTTATTATTTGATATTTTAAAATTGAAATTGAAATGAAATTGAAATTTCAATTTCAATTATTAACGGCAATTGTTAGTAAAACATTATGCAAAAATCTCAAGTCTACTTATTACGGTAAGAAAGATACAGACAGACAGACAGGCACTGCTGTATTCCGTTAACAGCCTTTGGGTACGGAACCCTAAAAGTAAGACACCAAAGCACGGAACCCTAAAAACAAATAATGATTTATCAAGACAATACGTCACAAATAATCTAAATAATATTTTAAACCGTGACGAACCAAAAGTATTAAGTTCTCATGCGTATTGTGGCATGTCGAATGCATAACACGTTACCAATACGTGTTGAAGCATATAAAATATACATTTCACAGCTTGGAAAATGTTTTGCATGGTCTGGGCTGGATGATTTATACAACGTTGAGTCTGTCTGTCTGCCTGTCTATCAAGACCATTTATCTCGAAACGTTTGGAGATATCAAGTTGAAATTAAAACTATATAATCAAGTCAACAGTCCCTTGAAGCTGTGAAAAAATCAAACTTCTAAGGTAAAGTAAAAAGAAGACACGGCCGTTTATGCCGCAATTTTAAATAGGCATACACACTGCACGGCTCGTATCAGTCAAGATTCGGACCATCTTTGCAATTTGGTAAAAGTCCCAATATTTATCACCCTGATTGTAATAAAAACAGTTTTTTCTCAATAGTATGAGTTGCGTACCTATACTAGATTAATAAAAACATTTCAAAATCAATATGGTATTAAAGTTTTACCATTATCAATTTATCACCCATAAATTATGAGTCCACATATCGCAGAAAATTTATGAAAATTAAGTTACTTGTTTCTTACCTCTATTACTACAAAATAAAGTAGGCAACGTTTGGGACAGTGTGGAAACAGGACATGTGATAATCCTTATTGACGTGAAGACCAAAAAGTTTGCAACCTTAACTCACTCAATTAATATTTGTATCAAAGTCTCCGTTGTGCGACGACAGTTAACCTTTCAATAACGTACCTTAATGTTCTTTTTTAAGGTTCCTTATTGTATCGTTATTTTTTGTCGCACAACGGAACTTTTTCAATTGTTTTTAATTCTTCGCTAACTACGACTTAATTTTATCCAACATCCAAGGTCCTGACCCATCTACGTTTTATTTTAGATATGATTTTTTTAATTACCTTTATTGTCACTACAAGTCGTGTTGCCTTGTCCAGTTCTGCACGGCGAGCCATCTTTGCGGGCACAATATGATCCTGTAACAAAAAGTGAAAAGATATATAATGATCCCATTTTGCATAAGGCGTGTATCGCCTTATACAAAATAGGATTACCTATCGTGAGTCTAAACTTATGTTTCCGATCTGTAACGTTTCGTAAAATTTTCATTCGTCCGTAAGCCATTTTCCCCCGAAACCGATCATATTCAGAATAAAACAAATCTAACCTAATGGGTTCTTTGAAACGATTTTTATAAAACCTTGAAAATATTATCAAAATATTTTGGGTTTCAGGATTTAGATTGATGAGAGATTAGAATTTGGCAAAGATGGGAAACAATATTTCCGAATTGTGATAGGATAGCACAAAAGAGAGAAAGGAAATTGGAAAATAAATAAATATTAAGGGACAATCTTACACAAATCGACCTAGTCCCAAACTAAGCAAAAGTTGTACTATGGGTACTAGACGACGATATACATAATATATAAATACATATATAGATAACATCCATGACCCAAGAACAAATATTTTGCACAAATATTTGCCCCGGCCGGGTTTCGAACCCGGGACCGCCGACTCAGTAGGCAGGTGTCTACCAACCGAGCCAAACGCGTCGTCACGGAAAATATAATCTAGACACCCGGCAGGTTCACCGCAGGAACTGGCGAGCAGCAGCCGTGTGTTATATTACACGAACCGTTTGGAGCCACTTTTGACCCCCCAATAACTCCAAATCTATTTAACATAAAAAATTGAAATTTGGCTTATGTATTAAGATCCCTTAGAACAAGTAGAACCCCAAATTTCATTAATATAGGTTAAATAGTTATTGAGATATTAAAGTCCAAAAAACGGTATTTTTGTCACTGACTGACTGACTGACTGACTGACTGACTAGTAATCAAAAACCTAACCCACTTCCAGGTGACCTAGAAAGGTGAAATTTGGCATCCAGCTTAGTAATTGTGTGTGTATACATATAAAAATCTAAAACAGTGATTTTTTTATGTTTTTTTATTATTATTATTATTGATGGTTGTTGCCTCAGAACTCTGTCATTTATAAACCGATTTGGAAAATTCTTTTTTTGTTTGAAAGATATACTAGAATAGCATATACACTCACACGCACACACTTACACATACATGCACATAAAAATCCAATACGTACTAACCGTTTTGGAAAATTCTTTGTTTGTTCAAAACTTTCAAAAGATGTACTAGAATAGCACACAGAACTAATTAACAAATAATAATTAAGTAATTTACACATCATAATAATTTCTGTACAAAAAGTAATGATATCCCATCAAAAACATAAATGTAAAATGAGAGCCAAGTTCAATATCGCGTGCACTTCGCCGACAAAAGAATTGAGATCTGCAAGGGCGCCAAGTTCTTTGCCCTAAAATTTTTAGATACAAGGACATGCGACATACTCAATGCATTTATTTTACTTGGGGTGTAATTCAATATCAAGACGTGACTTGGCTAGTTTTAAAATATAAATTTATATTATAAATCAAAATCAATCAAATCATTAACCTATTTTCGTAAAGGTAAGTACGCAAGTTAGTGTTCGTCTTGTTACTTATACTGTTAGCTTGATAATGAACTATGACTATGACTATGTTACTTTTATAAAATTTAGTTAGTTTGTGAAAACTAGCCAAGTCAAATCTTGATATTGAATTACTCCCCAAGTAAAATAAATGCATTGAGTATGTCGCATGTCCTTGTATCTAAAAATTTTAGGGCAAAGAACTTGGCGCCCTTGCAGATCTCAATTCTTTTGTCGGCGAAGTGCACGCGATATTGAACTTGGCTCTCATTTTACATTTATGTTTTTGATGGGATTATTATATTAGAAAGATATATACCTATAAGGGGAATGTTGCATAAACGCACTATCCTAGAAGTATGGTGAATGCCCTTAGCATTTATAATAACAAAAGGCTTGTGTTTAAACGCCTACCAAATATGATTAAACGCCTACCAAATATGTTGATAAATTACTTCCAATAAATTCTTAATGCTTGCCAAAACGGATGAATGCTCACCAAATAGTGTATCACAAACTATTCTACAAATAAAGCTAATAATTCTCTTTCTTACATGCTATAAAAATATATGAACACCGTTAAAGTGAATTTCAGACCAAATAATCTATATTATTGTTAAATGGATGTCACCAATATTTTATATTATTACTTCCATTTTAGTCATTTTTGCTGAGGCAAAAAACTAAATGCTCACCAAAATGGCTTTTATACCCTAAAATTAATAAATAAATAATGAGGTTTCAATTACGGGTAGTATTTAAACGCACATCAAAAAAAACCTTTTTCTATGCAAAAATAATCAAAATTTATATCAAAATTCCTGATTACACAGCAAATATTGCACTCAAAATGTTACTAAATATACTACAACTTATATTTGTGGCGTGCATCTATTTATTTAAAAGTAAAGCATATTTAAGTATAGTATATAGCATAGCTAATAATGACTACCGCACATTATGGAGTGTTTTTTAGGGATATAAAAAAAAACTAACCTAACCTAACCCGGCCGAGTCGGATCTGCTCTGCAATTTTTGGTAATAATTTTGATGTTTTATTAAAACAATATTTGGTGAGCAAAAAATCCATTTTGGGAAGCAAAAAGATATACGGACTCAACGTAAAATTATTCTGGTGTAATGTATATCGATTTTGGAATACAAAATGATTTAATTTGGGGAGCACTGTATAGAGTGGGTTTAATTTATATGGAGGCAATTAATTTTATTTGGAATTTAGTTTTGGGGTATAAAAGCCATTTTGGTGAGCGTTTAAATTGTTCCCATAACAAAATTACTGTAATGTATTTAATTACTGTAATGCTGTGTAACTAATTTGAATAAATAAATAAATAAAAAGTGTTACAGAGGGCGCTTTGCCGGAATTTAATGACAAATTTAACGGGTGCGGTAGCTCAGGGGTCAGAGCACTACTCCGAATAAGTAGAGGTCTCGGGTTCGATCTCCACCTGCAATGTAGTGGATGGCGAAAGATGTATTTATATTGAACCTCTGTAAATTCTTTTATTCATAAAATATTTGTTTATTCATAAAAAGTCGGCAATTTCTCGACCCATGTCTAATACAAATAAAAAAAAACCTTAGTAATATAATTGTGTACTTCAACACGTCATGATCACAATATAAAATAATAAATTATTATTAGAGAACCTCACACAAATCGATGTAGTTCCAAATTAACCTCAAGAAGGCTTGTGTTATTATGGGTGCCAGACGACAACATATTACTTATACAAATAGATTAATAAATATATACACACCTGCCTACTGAGTCGGCGGTCCCGGGTTCGAATCCCGGCCGGGGCAAATATTTGTGCAAAATATTTGTTCTTGGGTCATGGATGTTATCTATATATGTATTTATATATTATGTATATCGTCGTCTAGTACCCATAGTACAAGCTTTGCTTAGTTTGGGACTAGGTCGATTTGTGTATGATTGTCCCTTAATATTTATTTATTTATTATTTATTTATATATTATATAATACATCCAGGACCCAAACACAAATATTCAAGTCCGTCACACTTAAAAATATTTTGCTATAAATATTTTCATAAAGTAAATATTAGATGAAAAACAAAAATAGGAATCTCTTATCTTCAAACGATCTTTGTTCTAATTAAAATTAAATCAAGAGTATCAAAAGCCTATGCTGAATTGAAATTGTTTAATTTTACTGAAAAGATAAATAATGACAATTAAGCACATTTAATATTTTATTTGACTGTAGGTATTGAAACAGTTAAACAGATTTTCATAAGATTGCTTTTGTTTGTTTAGGGCCAATACTTGACAAAGAATACGGAATGTTTCAACGATTATATCACTATCACTATACTTTGTGTGTTCATAAGTTTTGAGACGAATTTAAAAAGTTGAATTTGAAATAAGAACATGCTCGCAGCTTCGAGTGTTTCGAGTTTTAAATTTGGAACATTGGTAATTAAAGATTTTTTTTATTTTTATTTGTTGTTCTTTATCAAGATGGCGGGAAGCGAAATATACTTACACAGAAGTGGCTAAAAGATAATTTACCAAGCTTTATTAGTACTAAAGAATGGCCTTCGTCAAGCCCTGACTTAAACCCGTTGGATTATGTTTTGTGGACAGAATTGGAGCTAAGAGCTTGCCGAAAGTCACATCCAAACCTTCGGTCCCTAAAACGCAAACTAGTGAGAGAATCGGAGCTAATATCTATAGAAAAACGTGCCGCTATACTCGTCAGAGTGGTCAGCACGCTTAAAGGCCTGTATAAAAAAAGGGTAAGTAATATAAGACATAAGAACTTATACCATAATATTCATATTATATACGCTCATATTGTATAAGCTTGTTTTGTATACCGTTCAAGGTGTATAACGAACGTTAGATATAACATCAAAATATCTATTTTTATAAAGTATAACGTCATTGAAGTATAATATCATTGTATATAACGATCATAACGTATAACGTTCATAATATCGCAGATTTATAATGTATATATTTACCTGTGTGGTACCCGGCTGGAGAATAGGACCACCCCATGTCGTACCCGTGGGTGTCGTAAGAAGCGACTAAGGGATTATCTAGATAAGGAAACATCTGTTATAGGAGTTGGTCACCTCCTTAAAAACCCGGATTGGGACATTCGTCAGGCACAGTTGGGTGCGGTTAGTTCCTGCAGCCAATTCGGCTCCGCGTGTATCGACTTGTCGTTCCCGCGGACCCAGCCGGAAAGGCCGAGAGAGAGGTGCAGGTCCTGGGCAACCCTGTACCTCTTTAAATTGCGTCCCAGGCGATGCAGTGTCTGTGGAGAGGACACTCCACCCACTTTGGTTCAACTGAGTGGATAACAACACGGAGAGTGGCAGTTACCAGTTATAAGTCCACGCGTATAGGCGTAAGCAAGGGCGCTAGGGGCCACTCTCGACAGTGGAAGGATCCATCGTAGATCCATTGATCGGTTACCGTCCGCTTAAACCGAGCACCCCTCGGTCAATAGGGTATCGATCCGCCTCGGTGTTGTTCTGTTCCTTTTGGGTGTGGGGAGCACTAGCCTTCAGCTAGATGATCGGCATCGTTAATTGCCTCACCTGTCGATAAACTGCAAAGATATAGTAAGAACAATAAAACACGATTGTCCATGCGCATTGCGACGTGGAATGTCCGGACGATGAGGACAGGTCTCCCGGAGACCATTGGAGGCTGTAGCACTAACGCATGTGACCTGCGTAAAACATCTGTAATAAGTTCAGAACTTAAAAGGCTGGATATTGCAGTAGCTGCCTTACAAGAAACCCGGCTACCTGATGAAGGCTCTTTGCGCGAAGAACATTACACCTTTTTCTGGAGAGGTAAAGATTCCGATGCCATCCGTGAGCATGGTGTTGGGTTTGCCGTTCGTAACGATCTACTAAAATCTATCGAAAAGCCCCATGGAGTTTCTGAACGGATCATGGTATTGCGGATTAACACAAATTGCGGATACATCGCCCCCTGCCTGCTATACGGCCACATCTCAAAAAAAAATTTTTTTTGGATTTTTGCAGATTCGTAGTCAGGATAGTTTAATTTATGACCTTATTTCGAGAGCCATAAGAAAAAGTGTCTTTAAAAGCCTTTTTTCCACAAGTGGCCTTATGGATCTGACCAAAAATTGTCAGTTGACTCCCTGCAAGACAGCCACTTGCCAGTTGTGGCTGTAAAGCATATATTTATAATATTTTTTTTGAGTTGCGTCCTATAAGAATAACGTAAATTCTAGTGTTTTTACGATGAATCCCTTTAATATTAAGCGAAATAAACGTCATTTTGATTGCTTCACAACAGTGGGTACCGATAGTACCTACTTATTATTTATTTTATTTATTCGTATGGCATATAATGTAGGTACAGTCATTCATATTATACAATTATAAGTTCTTCTATTGTACGTGGGTGCCTCGACTTCAACCGATGAGGCGGCAGGTTTGCGAACTCTACATGGATGGGCAAATTGGGACAATTCACGAATTTTTGTGCTTCGTGGATCAGTGCCTGTTGTCTTCTTAGCTGGGCGGGAGCTGTATGACTCAACACAGGCAGCCAAACCAGAGGAGTACATTTGATGGTTCCCAATATGCATCGCATGGTTTGGTCTAACACGTCTATCCGATGCACATGTGCGCTGTTGAGCCAAACTGGCAAGCAGTTCTCTGCCCTGGAGTAAACTAGGCTAGGACCGGTAGTGCGTTGCACGTCAGCTGGTGCTCCCCAAGTAGTTCCCCTTAATCTGTGGAGTATGTTATTCCGCGTCTGTAGCTTCTTCCCTAACTTACTAATGTGTGGCGCATAGGTAAGATTGCGGTCTACAGTGACACCCAAGTACTTCGGTGTAGGATTTAATTTAAGCGCCGTCTCTCTGAAGCAGATATTTGGCTCATAATTTGCTTCTTTCTTACAGAAATGGAATGTCGCAACTTCTGTTTTACTAGCATTGGGCTGCAGTATCCATTTTTTTAATTATTACTCAAAACATTCCAGATCGCAAGGAAGGGCTTTCTTCGAGGGTTTAAATTTGGCAACCTGGTTTGTGAAGGCGATGTCATCCATCAGCATACATAAATTTCCGATTCTCTGTTTTTGGAATCGGTCCTGACCCCACTTCTGTTCAACCTATACACACACGATATAATTATTAGGTTAAACAGGAGCGGGACCAGGACCAATCCTTGCGGTAGTCCATTGTTCAGCTTCCTGACTTTGCCTGAGGTGTTTCCTAGGTGGACGATAAATTTCCTATTGCTGAGCATAGAGTTGATTAGTCCCACCATCTGCACTACGGTCATGAGCTTATAGATAAGCCCCTGTATCCATGCGGTATCGAATGCAGCTGAAAGGTCGATAAAGACTGCCACGGTTTTCTCTTACCTTGAAACCCAGCCTGTCTTTATGTGTGTTGTGAGCGACAAAACCTGATCCACGCAGTTCGGACCACTACGGAATCCAGCCTGCTCCACAGGAATTATTTTGTCAACTATAGGTTTGATTTGATTGTAGATTGGCTTGTCCAAAAGTTTGTAGAACCCGAATTCCCCGAATTACCCGAATTCAGTGTATGCAGTTGAACTTAGGTGGAATTATATTATTAGAGACTATGTCTAAATAGAACTGTGAGAGCCATGTCCTACATGTTGGTGCAAGGTTTTCTAAAAATTCGTTGTAAATACCGACTCACATAAATTGGGACTATGATTCGAACCAGTCTTCATCCAGTATTGCTAAACCTAAAAGTAGAAAACGAAAAGCTTATCCTGCACTATGAAAAGGTAAAATTGTAAAGAAGTTGAAGAATTCTGGGAAACAGTACACTTATATCAACGGGAACCTAGTCCACGCTAAAACCTAAAACTACGGGGCCTCCTTGTACATGGTACATGTTATATATGGTACATGTTAACACGATAATTAAATATACAAGTGCCTTTAAGAGAAGGTACCAGATAGTCATTAATTATATGCAAAATAATGATGATATCTGCATCTAGAAAGTTGGTATTAAAGCTGCATGCACTGATTATCGCTTACAGTGATGTTGTTACTGTAACAAAAGTTGATTAATAAAGGTATTTTAATCATTTTAATGTTTGCATAATAATTTTTATGTTACTATTTTCCAATAATACTTGATCGGTTTTGGGACGCATCTCAAAATTTCAACAAAATGTTTCTGCAATACGGCCACAACTCCAAGTACCTATCTTAAAGGCCTCGTATCTTAGAAAATATATTCGTTTTATAAAAAAAGACGTATTCATGAGAAGCGTTATATCATGTAGAATAAAAAAAGCTAAATTTAAAATGAATTGACCGAAAACTCTTGGAGTAAGCCCCGTTTTACTACCACGCACTACGCTGCCAAAACTTTAACAAGCGATTTCTCGAAAAAATGGTTTTTTGAGATGTGGCCGTATAGCAGGCAGGGGGCGACATATCTGTGATTTCCGAGTACGCTCCAACACTACAATCTTCGGACGAGGTCAAAAATCAATTTTACCAACAGCTTGATGTAACTGTCAGTAGAGTGAAATCCTCCGATCGTGTATTTGTACTGGGTGATTTTAATGCCAGGGTGGGCCAAGATAAGGTTGCGTGGCCCGATTGCATTGGTGACCATGGTATTGGTAAACTGAACGAGAATGGACAGCGTTTACTAGAATTTTGCAGTAAGAACCAACTGTGTGTCACCAATACTTACTTTAAGGGCAAAGTTTCTCGCAGGGTCTCTTGGAAACATCCCCGCTCAGGCCACTGGCATCAGCTAGATATGATTCTGTCCAGAAGAAACGATCTCCGTGAGACGCTCCACACCAGAACTTTTCATAGTGCAGAATGTGACACCGATCACTCCATGGTAGTGGCGCGTATTGCCTTCGCTCAGAAGAAAATCCATTCCTCCAGACCAGCTGGCAAAAAGAAAATTTGCACCCTTAATATCAGGAATGGCGATAGGGTCTCTGAGTTTGAAGTCTTAGTCAAAAGCGCGTCATCTACCTGGGATGTGAATGCACAAGTTGACGACATGTGGAGTAACGTCAAATCACTACTTACAGATACGGCTAGTTCAGTTTTCGGGTACCAGAAGGCTAAGACACACGATTGGTTTGCTGAATACTCAGAACACCTTCAACCTTTGCTGGACCATAAGCGTGAAGCAGCTCTCAGGCACCGCATGAAGCCCGATGCGGAAACGCGTACGGCACTTAAGAAGGCCTCTGCGGCACTTCAGCGTGATGCACGACACTATGCCAATATGTATTGGAGCGAAGTGTGCGCAAATATTCAGAAGTGTGCCGATATCGGAAACTTTAGCGGTGTCTACTCAGGTATCAAACAGGTTTTAGGACCTGTACCAAAGAAGACGGCCCCTCTAAAAGAAGCAGACGGTACTATAATTACCGACAGTTGCCGTCAACTTGAACGATGGGTGGAACATTACACCGGACTCTACTCGCATCCGGTTGCTATTGACCCAGAAGTCTTAGTATATGTGGGTAAACTAGCAACTTGGAACGAGCTAGATGAACCACCCACTTTAGAGGCATATCACGAAGCTGTAAAGCAGCTAAAACGCGGAAAAAGTCCTGGAAGTGATGGCACCTTGGCAGACATCATTAAGCTCGAGTGCGTGGGCCCAATACTTTACAAACTGTTGCGGAAATGTTGGGAAGAAGGCAAAGTTCCAAAGGATATGCGCGACGCCAATATAACTACACTATACAAGGGAAAAGGTGATCGTGGAGATTGTAACAATTACCGCGGCATTTCCCTTTTAAGTATAGTGGGTAAGTTGTTCGGCCGAGTAGTTCTATCAAAACTACAACAACTTGCTGATCGCGTTTATCCCGAAAGTCAGTGTGGATTCCGTGCCCAGCGTTCCACAACAGATATGATCTTTACACTTCGGCAAGTACAGGAAAAATGTAGAGAGCAAAACACCACCCTGTTCATAGCGTTCGTGGATCTTAATAAGGCCTTCGACACTGTTAGCAGGGAAGGGCTATATACTGTGCTTGAGTACATTGGGTGCCCTCCAAAACTTTTGTGTCTCGTAAAATCCTTTCACGACGATATGAAAGGTGTAGTAGTGTTTGATGGTGGTGAATCCGATCCGTTTCCTATGCGCAGAGGTGTCCGTCAGGGCTGCGTGTTGGCGCCTACTCTGTTTGGTATATTCTTCTCGTTGCTTTTGAAAACAGCTTTCGGCAATGACCAGCAGGGTATTCATCTTCACACAAGAACTGACGGTAAACTATTTAATATCTCCCTCTTGAAGTCAAAGCAAAAACGAGACGATTTGTTCGTTGACAGTTTGCTGTTTGCTGACGACGCTGCTTTTATTGCGACAAGTGAGGAGGAACTCCAGGCTATTATGGATAAGTTTGCTCGTGCCTGTGCTCTGTTTTCTATGTCCATTAATGCCAGGAAAACTGTTGTGATGGCGCAAGGGTGTGCGGGAACACCGGCAGTCCTGGTGGATGGCGCACCGCTGGAGTTAGTCGACAAGTTCTGCTACCTTGGTTCATCAGTGTCGAGCAATCTCTCACTTGATGCGGAGGTTGATGTCCGAATCGGGAGAGCAGCGACGATGTTCGGGAAGCTAAATACAAGAGTGTGGCAAAACAAACATCTAACTAGGAAGACCAAAATGATCGTGTATCAAACGTGCATTCTGAGCATACTCTTGTATGGTGCTGAAACCTGGACGTCTTACGCCAGACATGAACGTCGCCTTAACTCCTTCCATATGCGTTGCATCCGTAGCATTTTGGGTATACACTGGAAAGACAGAGTCACAAACGAAAGGGTGCTTGAAATCGCACAGCTTCCCAGCCTATTTGCACTGCTGAAACAGAGAAGATTGCGTTGGTTGGGGCATGTGTATCGCATGCATCCTTCCCGTTTGCCGCGGCGTGTTATGCTCGGCGCTGTAGCGGACGCCAAAAGAAGCATCGGTCGTCCGATACTGCGTTACAAAGACTGCGCCAAGCGAGACATGCACGCATTTAAAGTCCATGTCCACAACTGGGAGGAGTCCGCAGCGGATAGGGACAAATGGCGGAAACTGGTGTTGGATGGGCGAAAGATCTTGGATGACGCATGGTTTAGGACTCTCGCAACCAAGCGTGCCAAAAGACATCAGCTCGACCCTTGCTCACCGCGCGCAGGCCAGTCTTACATCTGCCAAGCCTGTGGTCGCGTGTGTCGTTCTCGTATTGGCTTGTATAGCCATGAAAAGCGTTGTTCTTCATGACACTGTTTGTATAGTCTGTAAAAGACTGAAAGGCCATTGATTGATTAATGTATATTACTCAATACATCTAATACCAAAATGCATAATGCTCGTATAGAATAACCGCCTGAAAATTTTAAGTTAAAAAGCAATAAAAATGTATACCTAATACACAATGCTATTGGTAAATAAAAAAAAATGTTTTCTGTATAGTACAGTATTTTTAATTTACATCTGCCATTATCATATCAATTGTGTACATACTAATGCAATAGTTCGCTGTTACATTTTAATATACCTCCATGCAAGCAAGCATTTTGACGCTCCGCTCGCTTTGCTCGCTCCGCTATCCATGGTCATAAAACAAACCTAACCTAACCTACAGTTTTCGGTTTTTGACCCATGTTCCATTTTAGGGGCATAGGGGTATTAGGGGTAGCAGTTATAACTTATTATATTATACGCTATTATATTTTCTAATCATTATACTAAAAGAAAGTATATACTATGATCGATATACGTTATGTATGTTATATCAACTGAATTTAGAGTATTTAAGTGTTATATAAAAAATCATTCTACAACATGAGTATTATGCTAATTGACCGTTATTCCTAATAAAAATATAGATTTTGATGTTATAGCAAAAGTTCATTATATCTTGTGAACGTTTTTAATATGAAATTATATATTACTTATGCGGCTTAGGCGGTGCGGTAATTTCGAGTAATTTTTATAATTTTTTTATTGATTCAATGCATTTATATAAATTGTTTCTGTTATTTATAATATGAGTTTTTTTCTCGTCTCGAAACTTATGAACACACGAGGTGCAATCAAAGTTGGGCATTTTAATAAATCGTCATTCTAAATAACGCGCCGCGAGAATAAATCACGTTTAAGAATAAATCAGAGCAGAAAACATTGATTGAAACTAATTTCATAGTTATACGAATAAATCAATCTATGATTGATTATTTTCAATAACCTTTGAATAGCTGTTATCTGGATTCAGATTAATGACGATGATTGTGGGTCGCTATCGAATGTTTTTCTATGGCGACCACATAGTTTTCGGTAGCAAACAATGATCGAAGGTCGCGACCAAATCGAGTCGATGGTCGATATCAATGCCTAAATGGTCGCGATTGTGAGGGCGATGGTCGCGACCCACATGATCGCGACCTATTTTGGTCAAGACCCACTTGATCGCGACACACTTGATCTCACATAATTTAACAATGAAGCGGTGACTATCATTCAAAAACTTAATTGTGTATTGTAACTTCGTTGGTTCTCTCTGTATGGCACAAAACACCGGTTGAAATTCAGTCAAGGTCTAAATTGTTTTACTGTTAATTATTTGTATTTAATATTCAATCATTTAATGTGATATGGTTATT
This sequence comes from Apotomis capreana, assembly GCA_947623375.1. Lineage (NCBI taxonomy): Eukaryota > Metazoa > Arthropoda > Insecta > Lepidoptera > Tortricidae > Apotomis > Apotomis capreana. Next base: position 14,933,185 of record OX392522.1, on the reverse strand, counting down.
GTTTGGCTTCTGAGTTAGTTTTTCGACAACGGAAATTGTGTTTCTTTTTTATTTAACCGAACGTACACGTAATCCATAACTTTTTGGGCAAAAGCCTCATTTATGCATTTCTTCTTATCTCTGAGTGCTGCTATTGCTTTTTATTTTTTCATGACATCCCTCATCTTCTTTTTGGTCTGTTTCTGCTACGATATTCATCACAAGTTCCATTGGATTGAAGTTGGCCTCGTCTGGTCACTCCCTATCACATGATTATTTTAACGTTTTACTCTTTTGCCAATGTTGGTTCTCACTTATAACTATTATAATCTTGGCATTTAGTTGTACAACTAGCTCCCCGCGACACAGGGTCAGCCTAGTGTGGGTCCCCAGGCAACTACGTATACGAACAAGATATGCACTTATCTTAAATACCACTTCTTATTTTATGGGATTACTTATTTTTAAAAAAGTTTTGTCATTATTATTTTACTTTCGGTGCAGTTCTCTCCTGCTTGTTCTTCTTAACGCTAGCTAGCTAACGCTTCTCGATATGACACATCTACCTTTCTCTCACAATCCTAATCTTCATCATTTCAGTCATAGAACGTCCACTGCTGGACACAGGTCAATAGACTTCCACATGGACCGGATAGAAGCGTCTCTCGGGCCAGCAAGGCAGTGTCAACTGACATGGCACCGTTAGTTTCTTGTCAGTTGCCATTGCGATTTTGGCTTCCGTTTTTGCTTACCATCGGGTGAAGTGGAGCCACTATGTTATGCTGTTATAAAAAAACCGGCCAAGTGCGAGTCGGACTCGCGCACCGAGGGTTCCGTACAAACACTTTCCATCCCTAAGTGTTTAAGTTAAGTTTGCACCTGGTATGTATAGCGCCCCATATAAATTAGGTGCAAAGTTAGGTATTTGGTATTAACAAAAAAACTACCTGCTAGATCTCGTTCAAAACAATTTTCGTTGGTAGTTTTTATAGTAATGTACATCATATGTTTTTTTTAGATTTTTCATTTTCTTATTTTAGAAGTTAGAGGGGGGGGGACCAACTTTTTTCCACTTTGGAAGCGTCTGTCACGCAAACTATTCGGTTTAGAAAAAAAATGTTCTAGAAACCTCGATATCATTTTTGAAGACCTATCCATAGATACCCCACACGTATGTGTTTGATGAAAAAAAATTTTTTGAGTTTCAGTTCTAAGTATGGGGAGCCCCCAATATTTATTATTATTTTTTTATTTTTGAATCAAAATCTTAATGCGGTTCACAGAATACATCTACCTACCAAGTTTCAAGAGTATAGCTCTTATAGTTTCGGAAAAAAATGGCTGTGACATACGGACGGACAGACGGACAGACGGACAGACAGACAGACATGACGAATCTATAAGGGTTCCGTTTTTTGCCATTTGGCTACGGAACCCTAAAAAGGGACCCACACCTCTAACCTGGTCGTCCGACCTTGTCCGTTCTACACTGCGCTTGCCGTGTGTCAAAAGAACACAGACGCAATATCACAGATAAATTATATGTAACAGTATCACAATTTTCTCGATGAATAAATCATATTTACCATTTATACACAACTCGATAACGCACAACATACACCACACAGAGGACCACATTATACCATGACCACTGCGCCGACCACCACGCAATGAGTACCACCAAATGGAACACTTAATGCCTACCATTACGTTTGTAACGAATTGGTAACACAATATAAAGATTATTAGCAGTATAATACGAGTATTAATGACAAAACTGCCACAAAACGCTGCATAAAATCACCTGATAAATATGTAAAAGGCCTTGATGATGAATATTAATGACAAAACGTTCAATTCAAAGTATTTTAAATGTGAAACATTGGTAATTGCTACAGAGATTTTATTAAATTTAGCTTAGCTTAGAGCTTTACAGTTAGCTTAGATGTAAAATCTTCAGGCAGCTTGCAAAAAGACTGGTCAACACCACGGGGGACCGACGAGCTGGCAGCTTCCTCGCTCAACGTATTAGCGTTGCTATTAAGCGAAGTTATGCTGCCAGCATCGTTAGGGCCATGCCAAAGGGGTCCGATTTATTAAGTCTTTTTTAATATTAAATTTGCTTCATCTTAGCATATATTTCAGTTAGTTAAGGCCTCCAAGCGGAGGCCGACATTTATTTACTGCTTGTAATAATTTCACTGTGACGCGGTCACAGCGCATTGTGATCAAATTCATTTAGTCGTAAATATACTTTTGTGTGTTTAATATTCTTGCAAACGCACACGACTTTAATCATCTTGTAATCGCGAGTAGGTTTTGCAATTAGGTACATATGTAGGTACAATGTCATCTTGGAGCAGCCAATCTAATTACAAGTTTTTATTAAGTTAACCGAGCGAGCAAAGCGTGACCGTTTCATGTTGGTCAAAATTCTTTCATTTGTCCGGTTATTTGGATATTCGGATGTCTTTCTAATTTTTACAACAATGAGGCTGCAACAAGGCGCCGTGTTAAATGACCAATATAAAATACTCGTATTTTAATGTATTTCCTCGTATTAGTCGTGACCGGTAATCAATATTTTGAATTTGGTTAATGACAAATCGCTACTGACGTATTCTTATGCAATTATATTATGACGTAGGTACGCATATTTTGCCATATGAAAGGTGTTTGTAGCACTATCCCTGGGCAGGATGGACCCTTGTCAGGCTATAAAAAATCCTTTATAATAAAAAATGTAAGTAGACCAGTTTCATTTCTCCCACTTTAATCAAACATAAATCTACGCATCTCATTGCCCTCAATTTTATAACCATCCACTTTTATATCAGTCCCTAAAAACCTTGAGAAAATCTTTTACGCCCACTATCTCATACCAAAAGTGTCATAACTCCATGAAATTCTAGTGATATACGTCTCTTTGTTGTTGGGTAAGTAGTATCAGTCCCTACTTGGTTACAATGCCCTAGAGTACCACCCTCAAGAATCAATTTCCGACATAGCACGACATAACATGTTGGACGTAAACTAGGGGGCGGCGATAAGCCGTTTTGTCGACCTCGATAAAGTGCGGGCGAAAAACTATAATATGGTAATGTTGGTGCGTTCCCATTGTCTCACGGCACGGCGAAAAGGTTTACGAGTAGACATCGGATTAAGGTCACCTAAGGGTGCCTAAGGTAAGGCAAATGGGTCTGTTCATGATATCATAAAAACACTACTCTTTGTAACTACCAGTGCTCTCTTTTCTTACGCCAGACTGTATGCAGAAATGGAATGAGTGGTCTAGAAACTTCAATTTCGTCAAACCATTGATACAAAGGTCAAAGCTTAAAGAATTTACTCATTTAAATTTTTCTTTACAAGGAGAATTCTTCGACTCGAAATTTAGTCGACTTTATGATTTCCTGGTATCAAATAGGCATTTGATACCAGGAAATCATTTATTTCATCAAAAATGATACTATATAACTGCGTTATTCATCAGCGATAGAACGATCATGTAATTACGTGTTAATGATATTAGGTGACAAATGTTATCGTTTTTTACAATATTATTTATTAGTGATAAGATGGGACGAGTTATATATATATATATATATAAATACCATTTGACACCAATTCTGATTAAGTCATACCTGTGCTAAGAGTATTTTATATAAGTGTCGACGAATCTTTCCCTCACCAGTTCTCAGAAAATAACACCAGCACGCTGTCTTACAGTTACAGAGCTACGGTAACATTGCACATCGCCATCATTGATATCACATGTAAGTTTCAAAAAACTATCACTGCGCTGCATTCATCTAGCGTGTATTTTCGAAATGATCCTTAAATTACCTTTCTTCTATCAAAGGGACACATGCATCGCCAGCTGGAAATCCATGGAATGAAAGTCAGATTGCGGGCACATTACAAGTATTTGGACCAACTCATGAAACTTCTGAAATAATCTCAACTGATAACATAGACAAATTCGTATCACAACGATATGCAACGATGCAATCGGATCTAAACCTGTTAATAAAACTCTATTAGACACTGTATAATAAATTGTTACCATTTGTCGTCGGACAATTGAATACCCGATATGGCAGCAGCATGGATGGTCAAAGGCATCAAAGGTTACAAACTTTGTTTCGTGAAATACTGATAATTAGAATCCGACTAGCAGTATTACAAATGCGACTTGATTCTTACATCAAAGCTGCACTCAGTGCTAAGATAATTGATCAGAATGCAAAGGATTTCTATGGGAATATGAATTTTGTAAAAGAACTGCTAGAAGAAATTGAACAAGAAACAGTGATGCTGACAAGTTCGTATATCTTAGATTGAATGTGATTCAATTTATTAAGATTATTATTTATTTAGTTATACATATTGTTTCATTTGAAAAGTGTAACTACAATCTAAAAATCGAAAGTTTCCGTTTCCGTTTCTGTTTCTGTTTCTGTTTCTGTTTCTGTTTCTGTTTCTGTTTCTGTTTCTGTTTCTGTTTCTATTTCTATTTCTATTTCTATTTCTATTTCTATTTCTATTTCTATTTCTATTTCTATTTCTATTTCTATTTCTATTTCTATTTCTATTTCTATTTCTATTTCTATTTCTATTTCTATTTCTATGTCTATTTCTATGTCTATTTCTATTTCGATTTCGATTTCGATTTCTATTTCTATTTCTATTTCTATTTCTATTTCTATGTCTATTTCTATTTCTATTTCTATTTCTATTTCTATTTCTATTTCTATTTCTATTTCTATTTCTATTTCTATTTCTATTTCTATTTCTATTTCTATTTCTATTTCTATTTCTATTTCTATTTCTATTTCTATTTCTATTTCTATTTCTATTTCTATTTCTATTTCTATTTCTATTTCTATTTCTATTTCTATTTCTATTTCTATTTCTATTTCTATTTCTATTTCTATTTCTATTTCTATTTCTATTTCTATTACTATTTCTTTAGAATTAAAGTCGCGATACTTAAGCTTACATTGTAAGTAGAGAAGATAACAACTGAGAAAACTTTAATATAATATCATAATTTTTTAAACTATGTTACGAACTATTCAAAATTGTTTAAGCAAGTGTGCATAGCCGCAAAAGCAAATTATATTAGTTCTAAAGTCAAAATGTCGGACAACAAAGTAAAAACTATTTGGAATGTTATTAACAGAGAAACTGGTAAATCCAAAACTCGCAATTGCCAAGTCAACATTGTCAGAGAAAACGGGCAGACTATGTCAAATCATGATGTTGCCTCGGCATTCGAGGATTATTTTTCCAACATTGCAGTTAATACCACAAAATGTTTAAAATCATCTGCGTCCGAAGCCCATACCTTACTTTGTGCTAATTGTAAGAAATGTGATGTTGAGTTTCAATTTAGCCCAGTAAATACAGTAGATGTTATTAAAACATTTAAATCACTTAATTTAAAGAAAACAGAGGATTTATGGGGAGCATCAGTAAAAATAATTCATCATATCATAGATTCAATTGCGCCTTACCTAGCTTTGATTTACAATAGTTGCATAGCAGAGGGAGTTTTCCCAAATCTTATGAAAATTAGTAAAGTCATACCTCTTTTTAAATCGGGTGATTTGAGTGATCTGACTAATTTCCGTCCGATATCTATACTACCTGTTTTAAGTAAAGTTTTCGAAAAATTAATGTTGAAAGATCTACTAGGACACTTCAATAGAAATAAATTACTCTCTAGTAAACAGTTCGGTTTAACAAGGGGACGTTCCACGACTGATGCAGCATCTGTACTTATTAAACACATTTATGACAGCTGGGAGGAATCTTGTGATGCAATTGGTATCTTCTGCGACCTTTCTAAGGCATTCGACTGCGTTCATCCTGGAACACTCATTTTGAAATTAGAACATTATGGTCTGTCTTCAAATGCTTTAAGCCTTATGTCTTCATATCTCAGTAATAGAATGCAAACAGTGGATGTAAATGGAACCCAGTCCAATGGAGCTATAGTTAAGCTAGGAGTGCCACAGGGCTCTATTTTAGGTCCATTTCTATTTTTGGTTTATATAAATGACTTAACATCTATAGTAGATAATCTTTGTAATATAGTACTATTTGCTGACGATACATCATTAATTTTCAAGGTTCACCGGAAATCAACCGACTATGCGGAAATTAATGGCACACTAGAGAAAGTACTTAACTGGTTTACTACTAATAATCTTCTATTAAATGCCAAGAAGACTAAATGTGTTAGATTTGCTTTACCGAATGTTACGGCGGTAGATTCTACTATATTACTAAATGGTGAATGTTTAGAAATAGTGAATAAGGCATTATTCTTAGGTATAACATTGGACAGTAATTTGCAATGGAGTCCACATATAGCAGTGCTTGCAGGTAAATTAAGTTCAGCGGCGTACGCCGTTAGGAAAATCAGACAATTGAGTAATGTTGATACAGCTCGCTTAGTTTATCATAGTTATTTTCATAGTGTCATGTCATATGGTATTCTGGTTTGGGGCAAAGCAGCTTCAACATTCAGACTATATTTGTGCTACAAAAAAGAGCCATTCGTTCTATATATAACCTAAATTCTCGTGACTCCTTAAGAGACATTTTCAAAGATATAAACATCTTAACTGTAGCGTCCCAATATATTTATGAGAGTATTATGTATGTTATTAGAAACCTAGATTCATTTACAAAAAAATCCGATGTCCACAGTTTTAACACTAGAAATAAAAATAAAATTGCTATTAGAAAGTTTCGTGTTCGTAAAGTAAGTAAATCATTTTTAGGCCAATGTATTCATTTTTATAACAAGTTACCTGATCATGTTTTAAAATTAGCCTTTCAATCTCTCAAAAATTATTTAAAAAAATATCTAATGTCAAAAGCATATTATACAGTAGAGGACTATCTGACAGACAAAAATGCATGGCCTGAACCAGAAACCGCGTAGCTGACTCCTTCTTAGATTGTACCTAACTAGTTTAAGGGACACAGTTCTAATAAGAAAGCATATCAAACGTACATAAATTGTGATAAACCGTCAGGCTTTCTTGTAGTTTCTATTTTATTCTTACACTTTTCCTCACTTATGTCTTAAAATACACTTTTAATATGTTTTCTTGTAGAACTACGTATAGTTAAGTTCATATCATTGTAATAGTTAAGTACTTAATGCTTTCTGAAAAAATGACTGACTGTTGAGTTTCTTTCGGCGTTTCTTCTCAACAGTGGTCTCCTCTTGTGAAATGCCGGCAGACTCAGACATGTAAAAGTGCCCTTGTGGCCTACTTGCAGAATAAAGTTCATTATTTCATTATTTCATTAATTAGACGATAACTGACAAAAACAAGTTAGTTTGAAGTTACATGACACTTGGCCCTGTTCTATTTACTTATGATTCTAATCAAGTTTCGTTGCTTTAACGTCACTTAAATGATAAGAGCCTTCTATATAAGATCAAACCCCTTCTACAAACCACACAGTCCAGAAAGTGATCATATCGTAAAAATGATGTTGAATAGAAGTATTCTTGGTTTATTTGTTGTTATCTTCAGTATTTCATGTAAGTAATGATAACTTATTTCTATTGATTGATGTCATGTTCTAAGCCAGAGCATTATTTTGAAGAATAAGAATATATTTATTTGTCAAACATAGGTAAATACAATGTTGATGTAACAATATGGTAAAGACTCTCTATGCTTTGCCGATAGGCGTACAAATGTCGTGGGTTTATGACCCCATTATTGCAGAGTAATATATGCACAATTAAAATCGATCATATGGAACCCCTATGAATCGACGTATGCCTTACTCCTTGAGAAGGTTCAGAAAGCGTTTTTAAGGTTCCTTTATAAAAAAACATCCGGATTTTATCCGTATCTGTACCCAACAAAGTACCTTCTCGGCTCCCTCGGGTACAACTCCTTGGAGGTCAGGCGGAATTGTCATCTGATGACCTCGGCATGTCAGGCCTTGCGTGGTGAGTCGGACTGTCCCGAGGTTGTGGAGCGTCTGGTGCGACTGTATGTCCCTGATGTCCCGAGGATAGCCCTGAGACCTCGACAGCGCGACTTGTTGGCTGTGCCGTCGTCGAGGACCGTGTCGCTCAGGAATTCGCCGTTGCCCCGCGCCCTCTCACTTCTCAATGCGCTCCTGACATCGACACCCGAGTGTGACTTGTTTGCGTGGCGATGGGCGGCAGTGTGTAGTGAATGCCTGAGATTCTGTGAGGCGATGGATACTAGGTGCTCTACTGTTCCAAATTAAGCTGTTTGTTTATATTATTGTGAACCTTTTATTGTTAATTTAAGTTTTGTGATGCATAGGTTTATAACTGTAATGTCATAAAAATGTTTTTATAAATAAAATAAAATAAAATGAATCATTTAAAAATTCAACATTGTCAGGTTTGAAAAAATAATAATAATAACAATGATATAAAAGAAATAGTCACATTTGAAATATTGGCGGTACATAAAATTAAAACAATGTCAAATTAAGGTAATTGGGTTATAAACAAATAATTTATTATAGATATATGTCATTTATGAACTGTTGAATATTATAATAACATTTTTGAATTAACAGTAATGTCAGTTTCTTTTTAAATTGTTCTAATTTTAAGTCCGTTATGCTAACTGGAATTTTATTATAAACTAGCTGTGCCCCGCGGTGTTATCCGCTCATCCCATGGGAACACTAAATTTATTCGGGATGAAAAGTATCCTATGTCCTTTCCCGGGTCTCAAACTATCTCCATACCAAATTTCATCTAAGTCGGTTCAGCGGTTTAAGCGTGAAGAGGTAACAGACAGACATAATTAAATAAGTATTTAATTAGATTAATTGACAATGTATGATTATTACAAATAAAAAATCTATCTATCTATCTATCATACAGACGGACACACTTTCGCATTTATAATATTAGTATGGAGTATGGATTTGAGGTGCCATTCCTAAAACACTTTTTCGTACTAGTGCTGTCTTGCACTCCTTACTGCGTAGAGAATTTTGATTTTGTGACCGTGTAGGTAGCCTGCGTGTATCAGCAACTTGACTAAATAAGTTAAGATTACATTTAACAAACTATCACAACTTCTATTATATACAGGCAGGGCAGTCAAGATTTTTAGCGATTTGAAATACGGAGCACAACTGTCCATTACTTTTAAACCGCACATAGCTCTAATGCATCTTTTCTGGGCCTTAAATGCTATTTCCTTGTCAGTTGAATTGCCCCAGAATATTACTCCGTATCTTAGTGTTGAATGAATAAGTCAAGTGTTAAAGTATTTATTTTGTTTCCAGGGGTTCAATCATCGACGATATTAATTTTCCATAGAAACCATGAGAGTCTACCAAATTTACTGGATGACTATAATGAATACATGGATCTAAATGAAGATAATGGACCCATGCCTGCCCGATACGAGACTATGATCTACAAACTCCGTGATTATGTAACTAGCCCACAAGACAAATACATAGAGGTGTTATCACAAGAATCATTCACTTTTGGACGGTATCCGCATTACGATGAATTTGATAAGCCGTACGCGTTTTTGAAGGATTACTCAGTTGAATCTACTCTCAAGGATACTGCTAAGAGAAATGAATTTGCCGTAGCTATCATTAAGTTTGCATTGAAACGACTCAATGAATCGTGTCAAGAACTAGAGAAGACAATTAATCCGTACATTGTTAATGAAAAATTGACGCCTCTGCAAAATGCAAGTGGATTATTGAGTGCAGAAAAACAACCCGATATAAAAATCATATTGCTACAAGTACAGTCGGCAAAATTATTAATTCAGGATCTACAGAATAAAGTACATTTTTATGTTGAAAATAGTTTTAACACTACACACGTTGCGAAAAAAGTAGGATTGAATCTAAGAGGACTCTTGAGCTATACTGTTTCTGCAATGACATCGATACGCGGCTCATGGATAGATTGGAAATTTATGCCGTATTATTCCAAAACAGTTTAGGTTTGAAGAAGAAAAAAATCTGTTTTCACTAGCTCATACATGAAAATGATGACAAGTTGTATTTAATATTTTAATAAATGCATGCATTATATTATCACAATTTTTATTTGTACGACTTTATAGTAGTTAAGTGCCAGTTAACAGGAATTCGTAGGAACCTCAAAAGAGAGCACGGGATATTAAAAATTCTAGAAACATTCTTATGAATATGGTTCATGATTTCATACCAACAAAGAATCTTAGAAAACATTAAGCGTTAGTTGTCTGGCACTCTGATACACTTTTTTCTGTCTCACTAGTATACACGTAACGTCTAAGAGGTTGAGTAATAATTTGCAAGGAATTGCTCTTTAGCACGTGTAACGGAAGGTTAACTATTCAGTATAGCTGTACTGGTTATCATCTAAACACAAACATGGGTCATACTTGATTTTAATTACCGAAAAGAGGTCACTGTACCTTCCAACACTGATACTGGCAATAATCAGACATTTGCTTTTATTATTTACTGGTTATTAGTAGCATAACCTTAATCAGAAGTTAGATGACCTCCATGATGAAATTACCGGTTTATTCTGTGCTAAACAATAATAATACAAGTTCTGCAAAACGTCTACTCACACACTCTCAAGTTGTATGAAATTCAAACGCGCACTACGCAGAGATAAATGGCGCTTTGTTAAAATAAATAATTTGTGCCACAAGTGCTTGTTGCCGGGTCACGGCAAAGAAACTGTCCCGCCGCGCCATGCGATATCGATGGATGCGGCCTGACTCATCACCGGCTGCTCCACTGGCCGGCCAAACAGAACCTACCTCCTCGCAACGCCGGCGCGGATTAAGCCCTAATCAATACATCGCAAGTACCTACAAACAGTGAAAGTGAAGTCCAGGGTTCCACGACCGAAACTATTACAAACACTATAGTGGAACCCAGTACAAGTGTTATGTTGAAAATTGTTCGCGTAAACTTACATGGACCAAGTGGTTTTATCATTACCACAAATGCCCTTTTAGATGATGGGGCGTGACCTTGATCTCTGCTGATCTTGCCAACTGTGCCAATACTCAAGGTCAGCCCGAAACTCTAAGTATCAGAGGCGCGTGGAACTTTAATATTGTGTGTAAAAGTAAACTGGTGAACTTTAAACTCTCCAACATTAACGGTAAGACGTTCGAGGTAAGTGCGAGAAAGATAAGTGAACTAGACTTGCCAACACAGGACCTTTCAAAAGTGAACTTAAATGACTATGCACATTTACGTCATTTACGTCATCTAAAGTGCGTTTTAACTTCTTCTCTCTCTCTACAATTTCCACTTAATTATGTCCCTTCGCACTATTTATTGAGGCAAATATGAACCTTGTTCTACACTAACAAGACTTGGTTGGTGCCTGAATGGAATCGTACCTACACACCTGCCTACGCTCGATGCGGTCGAACTCTAACCACCGCACATACGTTGACTACACCTATTTATCAGCGTGCCAAACCGGCCGCCGCCGTCTTCGACGCATCCTATACGCCCTCCATCGCTACCCCAGCGGACGCCTATTCTGCTCAGCGGGAGACGCACACATGCGCGGACGCATACCTGTACTCAACACAGTCGTCACTACAAGACTCGAGCGAGATAAGTAGCAACAACGAAGATAGTAAACAACTGCATGAACTCGTTCGCCGGTCGTTTGCACTCGAAGCGATAGGAGTTAACTCTAAGCCACGCGTAAATAAGGACGACATTCATGCAGTCAACTGCATTGATAACTCTGCAAGGCTGATAAACGGTCAATATGAAGTTGGCCTCCCATGGAAAAATTATTCCACTTAAACGCATTCCGAATGAAATAATAAAATTACAACGAAAACCTACAAAACGTGAACTACTGACGAACGACTATATAATAGTCAGCTCTTTGAAATGTCATTCGAAGTTTAAGTTAAAATGTGACTCATTCAATAGTCTCTTTAGCACCAAAGTTGAAAAGTTCGCGTGGAAATTTGCATAGGGAGGCTATATGAAATATTCACACAGTCTGTTGTTTTTTCAGGGATCCAATCAATTCACAGAACAGAAGACAAGAAGAAATGACACAAAAAATCCGTTTTACAGTGGATTCGACCTGATTGTCTCAGTAACGCATCCAAGATCTGCAAGATCTCATCCAGAACCATATGAAGGAATTCATTCAAAACCTTCTCCGATGTACCTCGTCCAATACCATCTTATCCGATACCTCATCCAGTTGCAACACCTGCCGAAAATCGACCCTCAAATAAATCTACATCACCATCAACAATAATATATCTAGCATAGAAGTCCATAGCTCTGAGGATCCAACCTCACTATTATCAGCATTAAATGACGAAGATGAATTCGCTGGTGGTCAATATCTACAGATGAAGAAATCATCTTTCAGGAACCTTAATCACTATCATCGACTATTATTGCAGAAAAACACACGTCGGAGAAAATTGAACCCCCTGTTGAGTCTAAATTGAATAGTAATTGGACCGTTACTATAATTTTCGGAACAGTCGGTGCTATAGTTTCGCTACTTATAATTCTTTTAATAAAAGTCGACCGTCCTGCATTTGAAGCTGCCCCCGAAAATTATGATGTAAAACGACCTATTATCAGAAGCAGCGATCCATTCAAATAAAACAAAATGGAGGTAGATGCTGGATCAGATTAACACAGTTTTAAGTTGTTCTCCTAAAGGAGAGAAAATAATCTCAATGGCATCTAATCGTGTAAGATTATTTATTATTATTAAATAGTATTTCAACTAGTTATATGAAATCATCATAATCATCATTTCAGCCATAGGACGTCCACTGCTGGACACAGGCCTCCTCAATTGACTTCCACATGGGCCGGATAGAAGCGACCCGCATCCAGCGAGTCCCCGCAACCCTGACCAGGTCGTCCGACCACCTTGCGGGTGGCCATCCTACGCTGCGCTTGCCGGTACGTGGTCACCACTCGAGAACCTTTCTGCCCCAACGGCCATCGGTTCTTCGAGCTATGTGCTCTGCCCATTGCCACTTCAGTTTGCTAACCCTGTTTGCTATGTCGGTGACATTAGTTCGTCTACAATCTCATCATTTCTGATTCGATCACGTAGAGAGATCCCGAGCATAGCCCTTTCCATAGCTCGCTGAGTGACTCTGAGCTTCCTTAAGAGGCCCATAGTTAGAGACCACGTCTCGGCTCCGTAGGTCATCACCGGTAATACGCACTGGTTGAAGACTTTTGTCTTCAAGCACTGAGGTATCTTGGACGAGAAAACACTTCGCAGTTTCCCGAACGCTGCCCATCCGAGTTGAATCCGTCTATTGATCTCTTTCTCGAAGTTGGACCTGCCTAATTGGATCGTCTGATCTAGATAGACGTATTCGTCTACAACTTTGAGTACCGAGTTCCCAACCAATACTGGGGTGGGTGCTACATGGACATTCGACATGATCTTCGTCTTGTCCATGTTCATCTTAAGGCCTACCTGTTGGGATACTCGGTTGAGATCATCCAGCATTATACCGAGATCCTCCAGCGTCTCCGCCATGACCACGATATCGTCAGCAAACCGAAGGTGCGTGATGTACTCGCCATTTATGTTGATGCCAAGTCCTTGCCATTCCAAGAGCTTGAAGGCGTCTTCCATTGTGTTGGTGAAGAGCTTCGGAGATATTACATCTCCTTGTCTCACACCTCTCTGCAATGGAATCGCCTCCGTACACTGGTCTTGTACTCGGACTGACATAGTGGCGTTGTTGTACACACTCCTGAGCACCTTGACATACCGATGGTCAATTCGACATCGCTGGAGGGACTGTAGTACTGCCCATGTCTCGACGGAATCAAAGGCCTTCTCATAGTCCACAAACGCTAAGCAGAGTGGCAGATTATACTCTTCGGTTTTCTGTATAACTTGCCACAGCGTGTGTATGTGGTCTATGGTACTGAAGCCTTTTTGAAACCCGGCTTGTTCGGGAGGCTGGAATTCATCGAACCTGCTTGAGAGACGATTCGTGATGACCCTAGAAAAGAGCTTGTAGACATGGCTCAGAAGCGAGATGGGTCTATAATTCGTGAGCAGTGTTTTATCACCTTTCTTAAAGAAAAGCACCACCACACTCCTGTTCCATGCCTCTGGCGTGATGCCCTCGAGCAATACGGAATTGAAGAGCTTCTGAAGGACCTTAAGTACCGGTGTTCCACCCGCTTTCAGAAGCTCTGAAGTGATTCCGTCATCACCCGGCGCCTTGTTATTCTTGAGCTGTTTTAGGGCCATTCTAATCTCGTACAGGCTGATGTCCGGGATATCTTCGGATATCTTTATATGAAATACGAAACATTTAAATTTTATTATTATTACTTAATCAATAAATTTATATACTGGCAAAACAAAATGGTTTAATTAATTGTATCCCAAGATAGTCGACAGCCCTCAGGGCCGAGTTATATTTATTGTTTTATTTTTGGAAGCACGCACGAAAAGTATCTACTAATAAAATGAGGTTAATTCGGCAGTCACAGTATTGACCCTCCTGGTTTTAGTGACGCAAAAACGAACGATCGCGAATGTAAATAAAATAGACTTCTTATAGGGGTCTTTGAACTAGAGGTGTTTAAATATTTTTGACATCCAGTTGTAGTATTTATAAAGGGGACTTAAATATCATCTGAGTGAATCAGAATGAATAGTTAATTGTGACTAGAGAATTGAGTTAAGAGTACCTGATGCATTCATTAATATAATGTTCTAAAATAGCTTTTTCAATAATGATCGTAAATGGTGATCAAATAATAAGGGTAATGGGCAAAGAAAAGAAGACAAACTATCGCTGGCTGCTTTAAATTTCACGAATTACAATTGCAAAAAAACCAATAAATTGAGGTTAACGCGTAGTGAAGATCGGTTACATATTGCATGACCGTGTTTATCGATAAACATAGGTACGAAAATAATACGTAAATACCCAAATCAAATTCTTAAAACTTTACGAACCATTTGAGCTTCAGATATGTATTTACGCCTACGCTAAACGGAAATGATCTCTATATAATGGCTGGTAGACACTGAATAGTGATAGTGATAGTTATTTATTCATAAACAATGTACATTGTGTTTGAAATATAAGTCTTACAATACAATATTTGAGAAAGAACACGATTAAAAATAATACTAAGTACACATACCTAATAAAACATTTTTTCAACGCATTATAAATGATACATTAATTCCAACTTGATACCTATTACCTATTACTTACAATTACTTGTTACCTATGTGCTCGTTTCATTTCATTTTTAAAGAAGCAGCTGAAACCCTTGAGCGTTACATCGCCCAAAATTCATGTGATAACTAATTACTCATCAATGATTGATTTGTAAGTGTTAGGTAAAATAGCCTAAAAACTACTTCCACGACCAATTAATTACAGAAACTGATTGCTGAGGGCTTTGCTTTTCTCTAAACTCATGGCTAATTTGTCTCCACGCCATGATAGCATATTCTTCAAATAAAGTATCATCAATGATCGTGATTGCATCACGTGAAAAAGCTAAGTCTAGCTCGTGTTAGCTCCTCAATTTACGTTAGCTAAAACCACTGTTATAAGTTTCTACTTGGCAAGCTTCCCTGGTTAAGCTATCTCTCATCTATTGTATCAAAGGTTTAATAAAAAAATGCACTGTGTGTGTGTGTACCCACATAAAAAAAAACCGGCCAAGAGCATGTCGGGCCACGCTCAGTGTAGGGTTCCGTAGTTGCCCATCCTTCACAATAGACAATAAAATCAAATTTAAATTACGAGAAAGATTTCAAGCTCTATAAAAAGATCGTAAACGCCAAAGTAACTGTAATTACTTATTACCTTCTGGAAGTTATCGATTATACGCACCAGATTAAGCGAAATGTTTTAATGCAGTATTGCACTTAACTAATATGTGTAACGTTCGAAGTATAAGAGCACCGCGCGGCACTTACGTCATTTTAAAGAAAATTATGAAATTTTGCGATAACTCAAAAACGGCTCGACCGATTTTATTCAATATAGTTTTTATTGAAAGTACTTCTAAGGTTTTATTTTTATGAATTTTTCCATAATTTTTTGACCGGTGGTTGAGAAGTTAGAGGGGGGGGGACACTATTTTTTGGATTTCCTGAGCGAAATATTTACAAAACTGCTGACTTTATCAAAAATTATGTTTAAAGACCCCTATTTTTTTTAAAAGACCTATTCAACGACACCCCACACGCTAGTGTTGGAACGAAAAAAAAATTCACCCTCACTAGGTGTACCGGAGGTACCCGAAAAAAAGTTTTTTTTTTTAGTTTTTATTTTACCGTTATGTCGGCGTAATACATGCACATACTCATACCAAATTTCAGCTTTCTAGCACTTATGATCACGGAGCTAAGCCGCGAACGGACAGACGGACAGACGGACATGGCGAAACTATAAGGATTCCTAGTTGACTACGGAACCCTAAAAAGACATTACATGTTTCATAAACTTACTTAAAATGAAATATCTTAGAGCGGCTCTGAGCTGCAAACTAGCGAGTCTGATTCTAAATAATATGTAATGTAATATTTACATTTCTAACCAATTTTTAATGTTTTTACCATTTTGAAAAACTGAATCGACATCCATGCATATGGTTGTCTATTGTTTGACCGAAATTTATATGCAATAATATTGATTTGCTCGAATTTCACTTACCCGAATTTCATTTGCCCGAATGTTTCGTTTCCTAGAAAAGTCATTTGACATACTCTTGTATTCCCGAATATTATATGCCATAATGATACGTATGCCATAAGTATTGTTTACCATAGTATTAAGTGCCATAATATTGTTTGATAGAATATTTAAACGCCATACTAAATATTGTTTCTGTGCGAATCCAACCTGGCTATGCATTTGACATTGTCTCGCTACGCTTCGCTCCCGCCTGAACTTCTAACCTAACCTGCTCTAAAAGGTTTTGCTCGCTAGCTTCGCTCGCTCGCTCGTTCAAATTAAGTAATCCAATCTATTTTCCTAGTAGTGGTTCGGTGGGTTGTTCTTTTATGTAAACAGTATGAATATAAGCAAGCCTTTTTTTCGGGACGCAAAAAAAAATAACCTCGAAGGCCAGGCGGGAGCTCGCTACGCTTCGCTCCCGCCTGACCTTCTAACCTAACCCGGCCACGTCGGATCTGCTCTGAAAGGTTTTGCTCGCTCGCTTCGCTCGCTCGCTCGTTCAAATTTTGTAATCCAATCTATTTTCCTGGTAGTGGTTAAAAATATTAGTATGAACAAGGTGTATGAGTGTTGATTGTATGAGTTTTGATGATTATGAATTCTGATGATTATGAGTTAGATTAGTAGTGTAAGAAAATATATGAAAAAAAATATTAGTATAAACAAGTTGTATGATTAGTGATCTTATGAGTTCTGATGATTATGAGTTCCGATCGTAAGTATTAAAAATTTTTATGAAGGGTGACCATTATGATATAAAATTATATAAGAAATATTTTCGGACTTCAGATAATAGGACTTAAAAAGTTATGTGAGAAAATACGCACCCCCTTTTATCGTAGTTCTTCTAAAACTGTAAATTAGGCTAGGATTTGTATTTTGAAGCAAACATTCTGACGCTCCGCTCGCTTCGCTATACGGGTCACAACACAAACCTAACCTAACCTATAGTTTTCGGTTTTAGATCCATGTACTATTTGGTAGCATTCTTCTAAAACTAGGTTAGATTGTAAATCAGGGAACTGTAAATTAGATTAGTATTTGTATTTTGAAGCAAACATTCTGACGCTCCGCTCGCTTCGCTCGCTCCGCTATACGGGTCACAAAACAAACCTAACCTAACCTATAGTTTTCGGTTTTAGATCCATGCACTATTTGGTAGCAGTTCTTCTAAAACTAGATTAGATTGGGTTTGTATTTTGACGCTCCGCTATACGGGGTCATAAACAAACCTAACCTACAGATGTCGGTTGACCTATGTTCCATTTGGATAGCATATGAAATTATAGCATGTGACAATTATGGATTACAATCTTTATGGAAAATGTGATTATTGGAATTAATATTATGGGAAACAAAGATTCGGGCATAGGATTAATATGGCAAACAATGATTATGGGAAACATAATTATAAGAAACAAGATTCGGACAATTGAATATTATGGCAGACGAAATTCGGGCATTTGAAATTCGGGCAAGTGAAGGTATACCCCATGCATATAAATGCAGTTAAGTTCAAGCTCAAATGGAGATGCCTCGCTCTCGATCGTGTTATAAACGATTTAAAAGGTTTTAAAGCTTTCTCCACACTTTGATCAGCATCGTACAATGGAAACAGTCGACTACAGTAAACTGCGCGGATTGCTCTGTAAGTGAAACCCTCTAATTAATAGTGTTTTAGGGTTCAGCAGGCGTTTAGCATAATCGGTGTGTTTCGGCCACCAGAGCAAGGCGTCAGAGACATATTTGCCGTTTATGCATATAAATTCAGTTAAGTTCAAGCTCAAATGGAGATGCCTCGCTCTCGATCGTGTTATAAACGATTTAAAAGGTTTTAAAGCTTTCTCCACACTTTGATCAGCATCGTACAATGGAAACAGTCGACTACAGTAAACTGCGCGGATTGCTCTGTAAGCGAAACCCTCTAATTAATAGTGTTTTAGGGTTCAGCAGGCGTTTAGCATAATCGGTGTGTCTCGGCCACCAGAGC
Source organism: Apotomis capreana (assembly GCA_947623375.1). NCBI lineage: Eukaryota > Metazoa > Arthropoda > Insecta > Lepidoptera > Tortricidae > Apotomis > Apotomis capreana. Next base: position 14,914,456 of record OX392522.1, on the reverse strand, counting down.
AAGGCGTCAGAGACATATATATTTGCCGTTTATGCAGTAACATAACTCTCTAGTTGTCTCAATCTCTGTGTCATAACATAGCTCTCAAGCAACGATTAACATTTTTTATATTTGAAGTGTACACTAAAAGAACATGACTAGTCACTATAAAAATATTTTATACGATAAAAACAATTATAACAAAGAAACTTCAACTTAGAAAATTATTTTTTAATCTCAAAACATACAGTACATAGAGTACAATAATAGCTTACCACTCAGTTACAGATACTAATATGAAATCCTTCCTTGACAGCATTTAGTTTGAAAATTGACAGTTTCATACCATGGTCCTAACAAGACACCTCTATAAATTCGCAATGTCTGTCTTTCTGTCCATTTATCCGTGGCTTAGCCATGGATACGGTTATTTTATTACTCATCACACCCACGCTTCGTGGGGCTTCTATCTCGCTCTCAGGAACGCGCACCGATCTAAACCAAGTTTAACGTGGTTAAATTAACGATGAAATGGTAGGTTAAACTGAGCTTTGGTTTCAGTTTCATAAATGTCGTGCAGATTCACTAATTTCACAAAAAAAAATATTTGTTCACAGTAGCCCAAATGTTAGCAGCTACATAAAACGGAGGACTGACAAACTGAGGGCTTCTAGTAACCAAAATAAGTTGTGTACAATTTGCGTAATTTTGGTTACTATTACTACTCTGCACAATTTTGCTAGAAGCTAAACTATTTTTTAAGCAATTTTTATCAGTGTTGGTAATAAAAACGTATTTTGGTGAACAATTTATTTCAGCAATCCCCGTTCAAATAGCCTTAAAAATTGAGTATCATAATACAACGACATAATTGTATTGCTTCACCCATTTGTATGAGACTACGGCCAGCAACTTAAAATTGTATTAACCGTATTATTTACACAGGTCTATCCCAGTTCGTAACAACAGCTATCCGGTTTTAACTAGTCTTGCGATAACGTTATCTGCAGGTTAACTCGGAATTATATTTAGAACCCGAACAGATTAAAATGTTGAGTGGATTGCGTGAGAGGAATCCAATAATGAGTCAGTGAGTCGGATATGATTGTTCTCTCTTATTTTGGAGGTTTGGCATTCTAATGTATATCATGAACCCGTTATAGGTTTAGGGTTCCGTAACTCAAAAGGAAAAAAAACTAAACCCTTATAAGATCAGTTTGTTGTTGTTGAAAAAGAAAATTTTCTAAGTGAACTTATAAAAAAAAGATACGCCCGTTTATGTCGCAAAAAATGTATATATTTCTACACTCTCAAGGTACTCGAAATTTTTAGGTCCCGTTAAAATTTGGCAAACTAGTCTTGTACTGCAAGTATTGGGAAAAATCTAAAACTATAAATATGTAATTAAATAAAAAAACCCTTAATTCAAAAGTAAAGTTAAGTAACTTTAAGTTCGTAAAACAGTTTTCCCTCGGTACAGTAAACTTTGTCGCTCATTACGGTTTAAATTGTCGTTAGAGCAATATGCAGTGCTTTCATAGTACATACGGAACCCTCAGTGCGCGAGTCTGACTCGCACTTGACCGGCTTTTTTGTATAAAGTAAATTTAACCCCTCGAATGCGATCTCAAAAAAAATCTAATCAAATTGAAACTAACTGATATTTTAACCTAAGGCTCAAATGTTCCGGACGGATCTGTACCTGTTTAGATACGGATCCGTACTTGTTTAGGTACGGATCCGGCTTCCTTCGTCATTAGGTGCGAAGAGTTCAAGAGGTATCCCATTTTTTTCACGTCTGTATTTTGAAGAAGATTAAGCCTTTATCCCGCTGAAGAATTCGGGAACCTTTCATTATAAGTCGCAGATCATCTCATTATCCGCGAACAGCGGCGCGTCACTTAAACTGGTAAACATGCAATACCTTCTTTTGAAAGGTTCCGTAGGTTTTTTTTTTACAAAAAACTTTAAGATTCCATGTTTGGGGTCCCGTACCCAAAGGGGTAAAAAAAGCGGGACCCTACTACTAAGACTCCGCTGTCCGTCCGTCTGTCACTAGGCTGTATTTCATGAACCGTGATAGCTAATAGACAGTTTAATTTTTCACAGACTTCCACTAGGTAGCTCATTTCAATTTTTCTTTAAGCTTTGATCGTTGTATCAATGATTTTCACAGATGATGTATTTTTGTTGCCGCTATAACAAATAAGTTTCTTTCAAAAAATTCCGCCGACTGTACTTTTCTTTGAACATCCATCAATTCGCCCCTTGCCTGCTATACGGCCACATCTCAAAAAAAATTTTTTTTTGGATTATTGCTGATTCGTATTCAGAATTGTCTAATTTACGACCTTATTTCGAGAGATATAAGAAAAAGTGTCCTTAAAAGCCTTTTTTCCACCAGTGGCCTTATGGATCTGACCAAAAATTGTCAGTTGACTCCCTGCAAAACAGCCACTTTGGAGTTATGGCTGTATAACATTAATTTATAATATTTTTTTTGAGTTGCGTCCTAAAGGCGTAAAGATTATTCGAGTGTTATTCCGATGAATCCCTTTAAATATAAGCGAATTAAAGGGCATTTGATTGTGTCACATCGCCCACTCCCAGTTCTGAGCCTGTTGATCTGGCACCATTGTTTTCGAGGCAGAATGAAGCCAGGAGGTTTTGCCGTGGGATTTATACTTGCATCTCTAAGTAAGTCGGGTGATTTGAGTTGCAAGTAGGTTAGAATTTGATTGCAGCAGGTCTCGAGCAGTATGGTACGATGGGTGCCTCGACTTCAACCAATGAGGCGGGTTTGCGAGCTCTGCATGAATGGGCAAATCGGGACGATCCACGACTTTTTGTGCTTCGTGGACCAGTGCCTGATGTCTTCTTAGTTTGGCGCAAGCCCAACACAACCAAACCAGAGGATTTTGATGGTTCCCGATATACATCGCATGGTTTGGTTTAGCTATACGTCCATCCGATGCACATGTGCGCTGTTGAGCCAAACTGGCGCGCAATACTCTGCCGTGGAGTAAACTTGGCTAAAACCGGTAGTGCGTAGCACATCAGCTGTTGCTCCCCAAGTAGTTCCCGCTAGTCAGTGGAGTATGTTATTCCGCCTCTGTAGCTTCTTCCCTAACTAATATGTGGCGGTGAGACTGCGGTCTAGAGTTGCACCCAAGTACTTGGGTGTAGGATTTATTTTCATCGCCGTCTCTCTGAAGCCGATTTTTGGCCCATAATTTGCTGCTTAGTTGCAGAGATGGAATGTCGCAACTTCTGTTTTACTAGCAACGGACTGCAGTCGCCATTTTTTAAAGTATTTCCCAAGATATTCAAGATCGCGAGTTGTAGGTTGAAAAGGAGCAGTGCCAGGATCGATCCCTGCGGGAGTCTATCAGCTTCCTGACTTTGCTTGGAGTGCTTCAAGGTAGATGATAAATTCCCTTATTGCTGAGCATAGTGTTAATTAGTCTCACAATCTTTCTACAGGGCACCACGGTCGTGAGCTTATAGAAAAGTCACTGTCTCCATACGGTATCGAATGCAGCTGAGAGGTCGATAAGGACTGCCACGGGTTTCTCTTTCCTCTTAAACCCAGCCTTTATGTGTGTTGTGACGTTGTGAGCTGCATTACCTGATCCACGCAGTTCCGGCCACCTAAGGAATCCTGTTCCAAAGGAATTATTTTGTCGGCAATAGGTTCGATTCGATGTAGATTAGCCTCTCCAAACGTTTGTAGACGTAACTAAGTAGAGCAATTGGTCGGTAACTCTTTGGGTCGTCGCCTGGCTTACCTTGTTTCAGTATGGCTATTTTTTTGGAGCAGTTGAACTTAAGTGGAATTCTATTATTCGAGACTATGCCAGAATAGAACTGTGAGTAAATACCGACTCACATAAATTGCTACTCTGAATCGAACCAGTCTTCGTCCAGTATTCCTGAACCTAAAAGTAGAAAAGCTGGATGCACTGATTATCGCTTACAGTGATGTTCTTACTGTAACAAAAGTTGATTAATAAAGGTATTTTAACTATTTTGGTGGGTGTATTTATATTTTCATGTAACCATTTTCCCATAATTTTCATCTGCGGTTTTGGACGCATCTCAAAATTTCAACAAAACGTGTCTGCAATACGGCCACAACTCTAAGTACCTGACTTAAAGGCCTTGTATCTCAAAAAATATACATGTTTTATACAAAAAAAATTAATTCATTTGAAGCATTATATCATCTTGAGTAAAAAGAGCTAAATCAAAAATTAATTGACCCAAAACTCAGGGAGTAATCCCCGTTTTACTACCACGCACTACGCTGCCAAAACTTTAACAAGCGATTTCTCGAAAAAATGTTTTTTTGAGATGTGGCCGTATAGCAGGCAGGGGGCGAATTGCCCACAGAGACGATTTTCAAGAGCCCAAGCTCGATATGATTGCTTTATTTATTACGGAGTTCCTATGGCCACCTTCCAGCTCCATCATCAGATCAGCTCAACATCATCAACATTTTCACGCGATTTGCATATTCGTGCAAAATTTCAGCTCAATCGGAAACCGGAAAGTGGGTCAAATTTAACTTGCAAAATTCAATTACAACGAAACATGTGAAAGTAAATAAAAGCTTGTAAAAATACAGAAATTAAAAAAAATTGCATATAGGGCCATAATCGTGGGCTCACGGCATAATATTAATATTATAATATTGTAGTAAAAAAATCGAAAACAACCCGCCACGGTACCCCAATCCTCTTACCAAAGCAAATGAATCCGGCTTTCTTAATAAATCCTTTAAAAAAACTTACTCCGAGCAAAGTAAATTTACCGCGGAAACAAAACCTAAAAGATCGTAATTATTTCCACGGAGATAAGGCGACATTTTTCAATTTCCCGGGGCCCAAATCCCTTCGTTTATTTACAAAGGCTTGCTTAATGTCACAAGGCCTTACTGGTAGGTTATTTTCTTAAAATATAGGTACTTTGATCAAGTATAGAAGAAAACAATATCACTCCGGACACTGAACAATTTTCTTCTTGTTTCTGTTATATGAATAATCTAAATTCGAAATTTAAAAATTCCGGCCCAATCAAATTTACAGGCTTTCAATTAAAGAAAAACGCATTTGAATCGGACCATCTGTTTGGGAGCTATGATACCAGATACAGACACACAGATACACATGTTAAACTTATAATACCTACTCCTATTTTTTGTCGGGTTTAATACATATCGGACAACCTCACACAAATCAATCTACTCCCAAAGTAAGCTCTGGTATATGCGCGTTATGAATGATAATATGAAGTTGGTTGTGGTGATGGAATACATACTTATAATCCATACTAATATGTCTGTCTGTCTGTTACCTCTTCACGGTTAAACCGCTGAATCGATTTTGATGAAATTAGGCATGGAGATAGTTTAAGATCCGAGGAAGGACATAGGCTTTTCATCCTGGAAATTATCCCTAAAAAGATTGAAAAGTGAGTAAGTAATTCATGATGACATTGATGACCCTGTAGGAAATGTAATGATTAGACCAAAAGCGCAATTGCTCTTACATTTGCTTAGGCGCTTTTAATAATCCCTTTTATTAATTAAGGTGATTAGGTGGATATCGATCGTGTTGTACGAGGTTGCTTCCATACTTCCAAGTTCCACGCGGACGTAGTCGCGGGCAAAAGCTAGTACTGAGATAAACCACGCTAACTCTTCAAAGCAAATGAACTGTCAAACCGTACAAACTGATGTATATAGATGGCTTATTATTTTCGCGGCGACAGAAAAATTAAAGAGCAGCAAACTATTTGCAACTAAAATAATAACTTGTCAGCGATTAAATATTTTGGCAATCATTTATATTAAATGAGCTTTAAACTAAGGATATTTTAAAATTCAAATAATGGCAGCTACTTTAAGGTAGCAGAAATAATAAACAAGATTACTGAAATCATAGGCGAGGTACTATAAATAATGACTTGGCGACTAATATTAGCAGAAGATCCGACTCGGCCGGGTTAGGTTAGGTTGTTTTTTTTTTTTATATCCCTAAAAAGCGCTCCTTTTATTTTTTTTATGACCTTGATTTATTTTATATGCAATCTCCATTGAACAATTAGAGTAGGCCATTTTCAACTTTTTATCCGCTGTCATGTTTCCGCTTAATTAGTTAATTCGGTCGCCAAAACTCGATGCTAGTTTATATTGAAACAAAGGCGAAAATTTATTACTTAGCTGCTACTTTTTACTTTATTAGTCTCCGCAATTAGTCGCCAACTTATTATTTTTGCTACCCCCTTTAATTTTTTATAAATCCCTAAATCAGATTAATTTGTCGCCGCGTTAAATACATGCCTATATAGATTAGATTAGATTAGATTAGATTATATTTATTTCACACATATAGGGATAAGTACATTATAAATTACACATAGTCAATTTACACGAATCTATACGGTGATCGTCAACATAATAAACAAAATAAACAAATTCAGCAAGTTTAGTCATAATTCAATAGATAGTTAAGAAAAAACAATGTCAAAAAAATTTAAATACGTAATATAACAATTTAAATAATGTAAAATACATATGACAATAAATTCACTTATTATACAAATTAAATGTCAACAGTCACCACAAAGGATCGTCACTTATGGTACACTATAATACAAAACAATTTCATCTAAACATGTCAAGATAATCTTCAACCGTGTACAAAGGATTTCCCAATAAAAGGTTTCTCAGTTTACACTTGAATACCATGTCAGATGGTTCATTCCGAAGATCGGCGGGTAGGCGTTCATAGTGTGATGTATAGAACGTTAATATATAGAATCAAACACATATTCGAGTACATCAAATTCATTCTTCGTTTTCATCTTCTTGAACTCACTCAATTGCACAGAAACACGTAAACATGATGTCCACAGCACGTTGTCGGCTAGCAAAGTCGGGTAAAACAATGTCCATAGTGGGGCCAAAAATCTACAATAAAGTACCCGTCAATATCAAAGATATAGAAAATGATATAACATTCCTCAATGTTTTAAAGAAATGGCTAACAACCAATGCTTTTTACAGCATGGACGAATTTTACCAATTTAATAATTAAATAATATAATAACACCAATAATGTAACTACCTCATCCAATTTGTATTTAATAATTAATATTTTTATAATAATTTGTATTTTAAATTTAATAGTAATAGAAATAATGTTTTTATAATGTATTGACTTGTAAAATGTTGACATTTTATCAATAAATGAGTATGAGTATGAATTGCTCAAAGGTTTAACTGGAAGAGATCCCTTATAGAGATAAGTTCGCCTTTGTACCTATATGTTATTTGTAATAGATGTATTTTTAACTGTTATGGTGTACAATAAAGTGTTTAGGTACTTACTTACTTAGGTACATCACACAGATATTTGCTCTTGCCGGGATTCGAACCCAAGACGACCAAGTATTCAGCTGTACCACCACTACGCCAACTGTGTCAGCATGATAATCTTTTAAGGAAGGAACATTCTCGAGAACCCATAGTATCGAAATTTTCAAGTCATCATTTCGATCTCAGAGCGCATTGTCCTAGGAACAATGGCGACTTCGTTAAAGTTAATACCTCGGAATGGGCAGGTCCACTGCTAACAAAACAGCGTATCTAGGCTGTTACACCAACCATTTACGACCTTTTGCTGTTGGGGACCGGCTAGTGAATGACCCGGGGTTAAAAGGATTTGCTTATCGACACTTCTACTTAACTAAGACGAGAGTTTTATTCATATTTTCGAAGAGAAAAGCAACACTTCATTGTGACATCAATTTGTGTGTAACATAATTAATGTTGACACGCTTTTAAGGCTCCTTATCCGTTCAAAAATGCTGATTGTTTTAGAGATTTTTCTCTATTTTTTTTTTCTTGATCAAACATATTTCTTAACATGTATAATGTTATATTTTTATTTCAAAAACTACTCGAAATTGACAAACTTCACGCAGATAACTGGTTTTTCAACTTAGTTTCGACTGCACGCAGTGAAAGTATGAAATTGTTATGTTACAATCTAAACCTCAGCCTCTGGGAAAATAAAATAATTAATAAATAAATATCGGACAACTATCGAAAAGAAAAACCTGAGAAACCTTCTTGAGAACGGCACATCTATAGTTCTAAACTAAGCTAAGCTTGTACTATGGATGCTAGACGACGATATACGTAATATATAAATACGTATATATGTAACATCCGTGGCCCAGGAACAAATATTCGAGTTCATTACACAAATATTTGGGATATCGGGGATTCGAACCCAGACCCGCCGGCTAAGTAGGCAGGTTCACTACAAACAGCGCGTCGTCGTATAGTAATGAAGTGTTGTCGAAGACTTACGACTTTTTTTTAATTTGACAAAAGGCTTTCCAAACCCACTAATCAAATACATTTTGGCCGCTGTACTTTTATAATGATACATTAAAGATATGTACATATTATGTACATTTGGACATTTGTACCAAAATTACCTGTTGCCACAACAGAAAAAGCAGGCATTTTCCATGCTCCACATCAAGACATGATCGTGACGATGTAACATGGAATCATGTAGTGGCCCTAACACCGCCTTTTTGTCTAATTACAGTAATTACAAAACCCGAAACTTTAGGTACATTGAGCTAACGATCGAGACTGCTAACTTTGGACGGGGAAAGATTTATTTCCTTTTCTCACGCTACTTAAGGTTTCATTAATAGTATAAGACCAGTAATGAAACGTACGGCTGCATGTTATCGACAAACCACTAAAGTCCATAATGCCACAGTATGCATTATAGAGCAGTAAAGCAACCCATGAATAAGTCCAAAATGACTTTCATATCAATCAAACTATATTATTCATTTTCAGGGAGCTGTGGCCCATAGATAAATACCTGAAAACCAACATATATATCGAATAAAACAATAATATAAAATAAACATAAACACGTTAGTTTGGCGACGTCCGACGTACCTTCTGCATAGGTGCGTGATAATTCAAGACTACGCTGCGAGTTCGTTTTAAGAGCTCTTTTGATTATATGTTTATAGTAGTTTTCTTGATTACTTTTTGCATCGCCTAATCATCTCATTTCATTAATTAATCCGCTACCCAAAGGTTGTCTGGAAGAGATCGCTTTTAAGCGATAAGATCGCCTATTGTTTACCTCCATTGTAATAAGTGTTATCTGTATTTGTATTTCGTTCTTCTTGGGGTGTGCAATATAGAGTATTCTATTCAATTATTTGTATTATATTTGCGGATTATATACGTATATTATATCACCTTCATTAAGTTCAGCTTCAGATTGTATCTTGTAGTCAGTTTCAGACGAGGTGTGCATCTTACAAGGACATTCCACCAGATTGTGTAGCACAAGAACGGAAGTGATTTTTCGATCATCATCATCATCATCTCAGCCACAGGACGTCCACTGCTGAACATAGGCCCCTCCTTTGGACTTCCATATATACCGATTTTTCGATAAGTATGAAAAATTCAGCAAATTCGAATTTGTCGGGGATTCAGCAGAATGACTAATTTATATATTACAATTTGACAATTGCTAGCTAAAGTTCTCACAAAAAATCCGTAGATATGCATAGCTGTGATACTGACTTAGTTATGAGATACTGCGTTATCACTCCTGGAATGAAGAAAACTCACGCTAATTAAGTAGGTGCACTCGATAAGGCGCAGCGGTGCAGAGCTAGTTACTGGCTCATTTCAAATGATCCTATATTACGTATATTATTGTATGAGATAAAATAAACTGATCTTTCTTTCTTTCTTATGTTATGGTACAAGCGGACTCAGACCCACGTTTTACAATGAAGACTTCTACAATAAATCACATCAATATCATAACGCGAAAGTTTGTGAGTGTGTTTATGTTTATGTTTGTTATAAGTACTTTTCCACGCTCAAATGGTTAGAGCAATTTTGATAAATTTCGGTAAGAAGGTAGCTGATACCTTGGATTAACTCATAGGTCACTTTCTATCCCGAAAAATGTAGTGTTCCCGTGAGATGGGTGAGTAACGCGCGGCGCAGTTAGTATTCAATAATAAATAAATATTTCCGACAAACTCACACAAATCAATCTAGTCAGACAGAAAGCTCTAGTATAGTAGGCTTGTGTTTTGGGCTCTAGATGGCGATATCCATACTTATCTATATAAATAAATACTTATAAGTAAAAAAAAAAAACATTCTTGGCAAAATAATAAATATTCTAGTTCATCACAAAAATATTTCCCTTGCCGGGATTCAAACTCTGGCTTTATATTAGACAGCTTCTCTACTGCGCCAATCGCGTCAAATGTCGACGCAGCATCCCACAGAACGTGCAATTATAGTTTGCCCTTAAGATAGAACCAAATCTCACCACTATGAAATTCGGGAATACGGGAACTTGGGACTAAGCTGGTTGTAGGGAAACACACGTAGTTACTTGTAGGCCGTTTAAAAGACTAAACATAAGTGACATATCTCAATCTACCTACATACAGAACATAAGTTGTATATGCATACCCACATACATACATCACAACCACGAGATGGATTAATCGAACATTTCAACGGACTCAATTCGTAGACAATTTTGACGAGGCATTCTAAGATTTTTGTGGATCATCTCATCTCAAGCTATTACCTATTAGGCAGAAATCCCGAACTCCTAAGACATAGTTTACAATATCATCAAAATCAATAGACAATTCTTCAAAAACGTGATAATGGAAATCATTCGGAACAAACCCGAACAATGACCCGGAGGGGTCAAAATTCTCATGAAATTCCTTTAAATGAATAGGAATTTAGCTAGTCGTAGATTTAATTTCTTCGCTACACGTCAGCTAAAATTCCAGTGCCCGTCTCCACGCTAGCCGGCAGGCTTTAATGTGACACATTAATATTAAGTGGCGAGACACTGCGCTTCACGTGAAGCCTTATTCTGGCCGTTTTACTTTTAAATTGAAGTTCATAAAACCGAAAGACAGAGGGCAGGTTCCCTAGAATCCGGTGAGTTCATTGAATCATGAAATAAAAAATCGTGTAACGCCAACAGGCCTATAAATAATACAGCGAAAGTATTGGTTACCTTGAAATTTAAAAAAATTGCTATACGAATTTCTACAAAAACATCTATAGAGACAACGAGAAAGATGTATCTCGAACCGAGTTACTCACACATCAGGAAGTTGTGGAAAAGCTCCTCCCTTTATCGAAACAGAGATAAAAAACGCAATAAAATCTCTAAAAAATCAAAAGGCACCTGGAAATGATAAAATTACCAACGACATGATCAAAACATAAATAAGCTTTTATTGATAGAGCCCTTACTCTACCTTTTTAACGAAATTTTAATAACGAAGTCTATACCGGAAACAATAGCAACATTCTACAATTGTACTACTGCACAAAAAAGGATCTCAGTCCGATGTTAATAACTATCAACCAATAAAAGCCTATCACCTGTTGTTTACAAAATATTTATGACCCTGCTTAAAAACCGATCATACGAGCCACTAAACGAACAACAGGCGAGAGACCAGGCTGGCTTTAGGAAAGGCTATTCAACAGTTGACCATCTACATTCTACACACGTTAAACATGATCATAAAGAAGTATATAGAGTACAACAAACCACTTTATCTATGTTTTGTAGATTTTACGAAGGCCTTCGACAGCCTAAAACATGACTATTTGTTTATGGCTCTCAAATTCAAGGCATAAATGCTGACTACATCCAACTGATTTACTTAATCTACAACAATAGTACAGCCAGTGTGAAGATGGAGGGTGAAGGCAGCAAATTAAGCATACAACGGGGTGTCAAGCAGGGAGATCCTCTGTAACCGGTATTATTTCTATGCGTCCTGGAACAAATCTTCAGATCAGCAGACATGTCCGATTACAGCATAAAAATTGATGGTGTAAAATTAAGTGTGTTGAGATTTTCTGACGACCTAGTTTTTCTATTCTATTCTATTCTATTGGTTACCTTGCGCTCAGTGAATATAAGCTAAAATGACTGCTCTTTGCACAGACCGGGAGTGCCAATGGTATCGTGATCTTGACGGGATTATCGATCCATTTTCTTGGGTCACGCTGCGTCTTCTGGTACGTGATTACCACTTAAAAACATGTTTACTTCAGTCGCTCATTGGCTCTATAAGCGATGTGGCCCGACCGCTGCCACTTATTTTTATACCACGAAGGTGCGAACAAGCGTACGGCCCGCCTGATGGTAAGCGGTTACCGCAGCCTATGGACGCTTGCTAGGGGCACGCACGTGTGTTGCCGACCCTTTAAAAATCTGCACCTTTTTTGAAGCACTTCATACTGTAGTCCCCTGGGAAAACCTCGGCAGGGAGCTTAATCCAATAACATAATGAAGCTATTCTACGGGAAAGGATAAAAAGTGTATGTAAGTATGAATAGTATCAAGTAGATTCTTTGAACTTGCGTGATAAAAATAGTGCCTTAAAGTAAAAAGCATGCAGTATTCTTCCAAGTTACTACAGAATCGGGCGACTCTCAAGTATTTGCCTCCCAAATTGGAAGGGTTGAGTGTTTGAGTTCTCAACTACCTTTTAAATTGACTGAAGGTTCCCTGAATTCACAATTGGACTTGAGATGGAATGCATGCGGGGTGGAAATAGCTCAATTATGACGATTCACGGGAAATGGGGGTGATATTTTAAGGATGAGAGGGACATTTTATTCTTTTGCATTTTTAATGTAGTAAAAGTTTAAGTTATAGATGTAGATAATGATTAATTGTTTTTAGTGCGTGTGTTGTGTATTACAACATGAGTAAAATGTTGTATAAATATAATATGCCTCAATTGGCGGCAGAAGGAGTTTAAACGGTAAACTTCATAGATATAAAAAAAGTGTCAAAATTTGGAGATTAAATTTGCTGGCTGGGCCTTACTACCTTACACTAGCCCTTGTCTTTAAGCCCAGTCAAGATCTAGTTTTGTTTAGGGCTCAAGCACAATTCATCATGCCGGTCCCGCATCGGACTACACAGTCACCAAAAAAAGTTTCTCCACAGCACTGCATAAGATGGTCTGTAATAGACGGAACGGCCTATGATGATGATGAAACACAATTACAAGATACGACGCGACTACGACACGATGCGATGTCATGTGATTGGAAACTGTATTTTAATTTTAATTCTTGTTACATAAAGATTAAAAATATTATAATATAATACCTATTAAAAAGCGGTTACTTGCATATTTAATTTAAAACAATTTATTGTTTTGAAAACGAGCAATGCTGATAAAAGTGATTTTGGATTTATGTATTTCCACAACGCGACGTCACATCGTGGCACGATCACGTGTCTTGTAATTATTTTTTGACCCTTAAGAGGATAACCACTACTTATTTTTTCATACTGTTCTCGTCTATTTCCTATTCCAAAACTAAACAGAGTTTCGGATTATTAAAATTATGCCAAGTAACAAACATGCTAAAAAAAATATGCGTAAAATGATTTTACCAAGATAATAATAATATTATGCTATTATAACTTTCGGACAAAAAATGCGGAAAATTGTGGATTATGCCAAATAAACTTTCTGTAAGAATAATATTCGTCGAAAATAAATTAGGCGAAGTTTCGTACAAAAAAAATGCGAAATAGATGGCACCCATCTCGGTTACGTTATGTTTGGACCTCATTTAATTGTATGAGATGCCATACTATACCATTACTATAGTAACCAGGCGCAAATTTAACGTAAACTGATAGTATAGGAAAGGACTAAAGGAGCAGCGATATTAGTGTGAAGACCAAAAAGTTTATCACCTTACCTCATTTAGCTAAAGATTTGTATCAATTTTTCTCTTGTGCGACGACTAATTAGCCATCGAATAATGTAACTTAAAGTACTGTTTTGAGGTTCATTATTTGTGTCGTTATTTTTTTGTCGCAAAACGGAACTTTTTCCGATCGCTTTTTTTCTAAGGCTGACTACGCCTAAATTACGTCCAACTTTTTGGTCCTTACCCACTATCCTCTTAATTTGTTCGGTAAGTATTTGTATCTAATATAGAGATAAGTTCTCCTAACAACAAACAAAAACAACGTTGGGCCAAACATACTTCCTTGTGGCACGCGGTAGATTATTTACGCCGTGTAGACGCAAGAATTATAATAATATATTAAATTAAATTAAATGTTGCCGCGACGTCACACAACAACGGATTGAATTCCAAATCGAATCAAATTGTCGATATCGCGTTCGCGTCACTTATTATTGTAATTATTAAATATTAGAAGCGTAACGCTATTGTAACCGACGCGAAATGAACTCAACCATAATATAATTAATTTAGGGCATTACGACGGAATCATATTACACGCGTTGGATTGTAAAGTTAGAAAACATGGATCCTAAGTTTGCTGAGCAAATATTAATGTAAACTTATAATATTACAATTCGTGAGGTCTTAGCATTAGCTTTCAGGTTGAAAGTAAATCAGAAAGATTGAAAACTCACCAAGATAAGTTCTTTAATTGTGGTTACTTACTGATAGATGGGAAGGAATTTGATAAGGCGGGCTGATTTGATCAGGATTTCAGAAGAAGACAACACATTGTTTTGGAGAATTTTGTGGAGGTCCTGGTCCAGCAAATTATGAATTACCTAATGATGATGAGATTTATATTGTCGATATCTCGGTGACTCGGGCATTGGAAACGTCGAATGAGGTGCATCCGAGCCACACTCAATCAACAGCGACATGAAAAGTCGGGTTGTACGATTTGCTTACGGGGAACAAGAGAAAGGCTTCCGATATCCTAATTTTTCGCTTCTCAATGAGGAATTAAAGAAATACATATAAAAATCTTGGTACTGCCAGCTCCATGCAAATTGTAATACAAATGGTTATTTGTAAGTTGACATTATACTGCCGATATTTTGGTTATCTGGCATGTGCCGTTCGGTTGACAGGTTCCGCCATTGTCCTTTGTTCGGGTATAATCGGTCCGTGTTTGTAGCCACTTCTAGAAGTTAGATTTTCAACGTGTTTTACTCATACAACCAAAAAAATACAGTTCTCGTGCGGTTTTTACGAAGAGTCAGACAGAACCTTCGTTAGTCCTATTTTAAAAGGCCCTCGAAAAGTCCCTTTGTCGTAGCAGTGTCCTTATAGCTGATAGCCGGCCTTAGCAGCATGCATGCGGGATGTTACATAGATGGCGTGAGTGTCAATAATATCAGCTATGCCGATGACATGGTGCTGCTGGCGCCGGCTGTCAGCGCGCTTGAACAGCTGTTGAAGAGATGTGAGATCTATACCGATTCCCATGGTCTTACATATAATGTCGAGAAGAGCGAGGTAATGGTATTTAAGGGAAAGGTTAAGCCCTACCATGTACCTTCTGTTGCATTGAATGGTGTCCCTCTCAGAGTGGTAGAAAAGTTTAAATATCTCGGTCACATTATTACCACCGATCTAAGCGATGACCTAGATATTGAGAGGGAACGCAGGGCGCTGGCGGTTCGCGGAAATATGCTGGCCCGCAGGTTCGCTCGATGCTCGACTGAAGTAAAAACTACTCTATTTAGAGCATACTGTCAGAGTTTCTACTCGAGCAGCCTGTGGGTGAGATATACTAAGCGATCAATCAGCGCCCTGAGGGTTCAATACAATAATGCCTTTAGAATGCTGTTGGGCTTGTCCAGGAGATGCAGTGCCTCTGGTATGGTTTGTGAAGCCCAAACTGATGGCTTTCCAGCACTCTTGAGAAAGAGGATTGCATCTCTGATGGGACGAATCAGACAAAGCTCCAACAGGATTCTAAGTGTTATATCTGAGAAATACGATTGCTCGATATTCAAACACTGGATTGAGCAGATTAAAGGGGTGGCACTTATTTTAGATTAGTTTAGTAATATATAGATATGGCATTATTTAAAAATAATTATTATTGATTTAAATTTGATTTAATTTTATGTAATTTATTAATTGACTTTGTATTGATAATTTATTTTAATAATTTAATTGGTGAAATAGTTACTAACGTAGTAGTAAGAATGTAACTAACCAAACTATGGACTCTAATAGTATTCCGAAATAAAGAAGTTATTATTATGTCCTTTATTTATTTTAATTCTTAGGCTAGGTTTTTACAATATCTGTATATAAAAAGTAAAATACAATAAAGAAATTACAAAATATATAAACACATTCTAAAAAAACCTAACCTAGGGTGCCGCCGGCAACGGGGCAGGGCCCAGGCTACCGGTAGTTAGGGCTGCAGAGAGAAAATAAAAATAAACTAAAATAGCGATTTGTTAGTGGAAAACAAAAAGGAAGGAACAATATGCATTTCATCGGAAAAATGTAAAGCCAACAAGGAGTCAAATAAGTAAAAGAAATACCTAAATGAAATAGAATCGTATTTTGTTGTTAATAAACTTAAAATGAAGTATTCTTGAAACAAAACCATAAAGTTAATGTAGTATGCGGATAAATTAATAATCATGAAAACATTTCCATCGTTTCATCTTGGAACCCATCATCGCTTTCTTAATTCAAACAAAAATGATACCAGAACAAATGACAGAGTTCTAAATAAACAATGTTAAAATACTACAAGTACTTTCTTTTTGAAGACGCTTTAAGAAAAAATATTGCTTGTTGCATAAATTACACGGAAAATTAATCTGCCTGATTCTCAAAGTAAAAACAATACCAAATCGAAGAACCAAAGAAACATTTTATCGTACTTCGGTGTCTGTAAAGTGATTTATGAAAGTCGTTAATCATGCCATGGCTTAATGAAGTCCACAATTGTGAAGGGTTCGCTTTTTGTTAAGGCAAGTTTGTTGCCGCTTCGGGAGGGTTAAGTACTTCTAAGTTCTTGGCAAATAGTTCATTCAGTAAGCTTGAACGTTAAAGTGAATTAATATTATAAAAAGAAATGAATATCAGACCATCCATTATTCTTGCATACAACTGAAATTAATAATATGTGTAAGAATTATGGAGAATTTTAATTAGTTTCAAAGTTTATTACGATTCCTGTATGTTGCACCCGCTCACGGGACAATAGTGTCCCGGACCTTTGAAAGCCAACGCGTAGAGGCCCTTTCGACTATTTAATGAAAATGTAAGGTATACATCGAGCGGACGCTGTCCCTATCCGTATCATGGGACGCACACAGAGGAAGCACCCGCTAGGTCTCAAGAACTAAAAAAAAAACTCAGTCTCTTTCTTATTATGATTATTATTGTGACCTCATTTTAACTGATTTGATTGATTGATTGGTAAACAATAGATGTTATCGCTAAATAGCGATCTCTTTCATACAACCCTGTGCAACAGTACTTCAGCATTCAAACTTGTAATTTTCAATAGAACCTTTCGATTATATTTAAGACAAAAACGGTCCCATTTTAGACTTTATAAACAGGTGGTTCACGAGTGCGAACCAATTTGCTTTGGCGTACCAAAGGGTAATGTTCTCGGTACTGTATTGTAACATGTCGCATAACAATATCAAGTTACTATACATGGTCGCCCCACATAGATGTAGCCTGTGACAAGTTATCATCAGCTTGTTTTGCCCTATCCAGACTCGCACCCACCCTGTCACCCGAAAACCTCAGGATTGCTTATTATGGATATTTCCACTCAATTCTAATTCAAGGTGTCGATTTATGGGGTACCGCGGCAGATTGTGAGAGACCTTTCTTATTACAAAAACGGGCACTAAGAATAATCTCCGGTAAGCCTTATGATTTTCCGGCTCAGGCGTTATTTAAGGAGAATAAAATCCTCACGCTACCGTGTATATACATATTAACAGCCTGTCAATATGTGAGAGCTAACCTAGACCAGTACACGAGCCGCGGGCAGTGCCACGACAGGAACACCCGAGGCGCGCACCTGCTGCTCGTCCCACGTCGGAGACTCGCCAAAGCGCGAAAGTCACTCGGTGTCCTAGGTGTTAAGATTTACAATACACTTCCGAGTGATATCGTGAACGCTGCAAGCGACAAAATATTCACTCATAGACTAAAACTAATGTTAATCGACCTCGCTTGCTACAGCATAGCGGAATTTATGTCGAGGTAATAAAATCTACAACACACCTTGTTTTTGTGTATTAAATTAGATAACACCCTACATCATTGGCTTGAGAGGTTTGGATGTTTGGACATAATATGGACAACAGATAAATGTTAAATGTATAATTATTAAAATGAAGAATTATAATTAAAATACTAATATAAAAATGAAACTTGTAAATAATTTAAATGAATAATAATTTCAATAACTTAAATGAATATTAATAATATGATTGTATAATATAGAATTTTGGATTTGAACTTACTTATATACTATTTATGATAAATAATGAACTGACATGTAAAATTCTATAATTTTATCAATAAATATCTCAATCTCAATCAATCTCAAAACTCAATAAACTTGACGAAAACAAGACGAAAGTCACCAAAATGTCGGACACCGTGAGTCTCGTAATCAGCAAAGACAAAGGGCAACTCAAACAAGCCGGCACTAAAGTTGTTGCAAAATATTTGCACAAAAAATCACACTGAATATAATTTTACTTATTGTTCCTTCGTGGGGCAAAGGAAAGATTTCTAGATAGGACAGTTTTTATAGGTTTCTTATTTACGTAATTTTTTTTTATTTCTCTTTAGCCCTGCTAACTGCCCCAAATTAATGCGGGTAAATACATATTTAGCTATAAAATGTACAACAACAAATGTTAAGTTTAATTGTTTTGGAAAGACTTTGACATGGATATAAACATTGGGTAGTTCCCCTACACCTGCAGGCTGCAAATTCCAATAGTTGACACCCTGTTTTGTAATTCCAACTACTATGTATTAAGGTTTAAAGCTTATATTAGGATTGTGTCAAGCACTAGGACTCTTACCATACAGTCATCATCGATCCATCCATTGTATATTGTGCAACATGATCTTTTTCAGTTGGCCGTCGCATCTGTTCCATTGAGCCCTCTCTGCGCCCTCGGACAAAAGTTGTATCTCTAACGAGGGCCGAGTTAGCGAGGGTTGTTTGTACAAAAACGGCTTGATTTGACGTTCCTGTTCTCTTCCGCTGTTGCGACCCGATCTCTGCCATTTTTAAACCACTTCCAAGAATTAAGAATCATACAATCACTTATTTGAGTCTTTGCATAATTTCTTATTTGACCTCACTTAATGAGACCCTGTTCCTACATATCCAGATAAGTTATTGTTTCACGAAGATGACTAAAAAGCGTACGGCCCGCCTAATGGTCAGCGGGTACCGCAGCCTAGGTTTTGAATCCGTGTTGCTGACCCTTCAAAGATCTCCTTTCCTACTCCTTTTTTGAAGAATTTTGTAATCCCCTCTGTAATCCCCCGAGAACACCTCGGCATGAGCGTTCTACGTTCGCTCTGAGACTGGAGCACGGAGTGACAGTCTTTATAGGGTTGCTGATAGGCATAGCCAGCCGTTAATATTTGTATACATTCTAACACTGGGCCTAAATAAAGATAGCATGAATAAATAAATAATGTAAGATGAAGGCATTTTATTAAGATTTTCATCAGATTCATCTATACTCGTAGGTACTATTATTATTAAGATGAAATTCGTTTTTACGGACAGGGATCATTCAATTACTGCATACGCGCGGCGCGAACCATACAGTGCGATCTGTTGGTAAAAAAATATTTGCCCACTCACCGTGCCCAAGAGGCTGGCTGGGTTTGAACTAATTTTGGTTACGAGTTTACGTTAGGTATACGGTTTGGAACTAATAGCTGAATATCCAAAGAATATCTGGTGGAAGCAAGAAGTATTTCGTGAACGAGGGCATTATCTAGTAATGAATACAAATCAATCTCACACTTTCTAAGTAAAATATACATGCTGAGAATTGGTACAGTACTTTTATCTAACGAGCGCGGGTGAGCCATGTTTGTGTGAGTAGATGTACATGCACATTGGCTCTGTGTGGGTGAGCTCGGGAGCGTTCAGTGCCGGCTCACCCACACAGAGCCAATGTGCATGTACATTACTCACACAAACATGGGTCACCCGCGCTCGTGAGATAAAAGTACTGTAACTATCCTATATATAGGTACGTACTTGCTTTGCTTCAAACTGAATTACGTACTAGCATTATGTAACAACCGTAACAAGTTCAAAATGGCGCCTCAAGTCGCTGATTCTATTCGGAATCATCGCACAAACTATAGTGATTGCGTTCTAATGACGCAGACAAACAGGGAGTTGTGAGTGACGGTGCTGACTCGTTTAACCCTGTGAAAGGGAGATGGTACCACATTATTTATATCAAATCTCCTATACTTGGCTCCTGTTTTATTGTACTGTTTTTTTGAAGCTTGATTATTTTACCTACTTGTATTCGTAATCGTGTCCCACACCTCTGGCAGGTTTACCCGGAGTCGAATCCCACGCCTAGAAGTACCTACTTTCTACAATTTAATGAAATGGAACCTTACCGGGAGGATGTGATTTAAAAAAAATACCTATTTGTAAGATAATGGAGAAAATTTTGACATAGGTAGGTATTACATAAAATTTTGTCGGTAGTGGTAGCTCCCGGTTTATAATTGAAAACATTGCCACAGAAGTAGCGACATTAAGATGGTGCAAATTAATATCAAACTTCCGAATTAAGTAGGTTTTAATCTTACTTTTACGTTATTGTTAAAAATATATATCTGTTACAGAACACTCAAGTGCTCAAGTGCTTGTTTTACTCTCGGATCTTTTTGTCAGCTTGTTTATTCTGACCAGGCTTCATTACAAAGCTCAAGGCCATCTAGATCGCAGGAGCGTTCCAATCATCATTTGTAAGTGTTTTAAAAATAAAATAAATATAAATATTATATAGCCTGTTTTTTGAAGTTCATCACAACGCACAAACTAATGATGTCCGTAGGTATTCAAAAAGAATACGACTAAACGTAATACATAGGAACGGGCGGTTGAAGCGCTTCTGAGCACTTCCTTTCGGTCTTAAAAACGCAGCATCGATCTTCCAGTGTATACGGAGCGTTTATACCGAAAGCGTTCTATCTTCTCCCTCCACTCCGCCCTAACCCAATCAAGTCAGCCAGCTAACTACGTTATGTTTGTTCCTTATATTTGCTGATACCTCTCGGAGTGATTACGCTTATGCAAATACGTTTATATTTGATTTGGAGGTTTAATTGGTGATTCGGCATTAAACGTTAATTGGGTTTGCTGAAACTCGCGTCTTCGCAGGCCTGTCATCGCGTTTGACGAAGTGGTTTCGTGATAATGTAGCTGTCTGCGAAGGTTCTGGTCCTGAGTTTAAGTCAGGAACTTCCTTATTGTTAAGTCCTTATTCCTTTTCAAATTGATTTTCTTCATATGATCCATACTAATATTATTAATCCATACTAATCCATATCCATCCATACTAATATTATAAATCCGAAAGTGTGTCTGTCTGTCTGTCTGTTACCTCTTCACGCTTAAACCGCTGAATCGATTTTGATGAAATTTGGCATGGAGATAGTTTAAGATCCGAGGAAGGACATAGGATAGTTTTAATCCTGGAAATTATCCCTAAAAAGATTGAAAAGTGAGTAAGTAATTCATGATGACATTGATGACCCTGTAGAAAATGTAATAATTAAACCAAAAGCACAATTGCTCTTACATTTGCTTAGGCGCTCTTTTATTAATTAAGGTGATTAGGTGGATATCTATTGTGTTGTACGAGGTTGCTTCCATACTACCAAGTTCCACGCGGACGTAGTGGCGAGCAAAAGCTAGTGACAAATATATTGACAATTTCGACCAACTTTTAGAAGTGAATAATACTTTTCCCCGAGTTCTAGGTAGTAACAAAGCTATTTCATGCTTACATTGCGTTCAGTCTAAAAAACTAATTTTCCGCGTGGATTTTGTTAATTTTGCGTAGTTTTTGAAACAAACATTATCAATGAAAAATTCAAACTGTAGATTTCAAATATATTATACCGTTAAATCCCAATAGCCCTGTTCTAGGTAGTAACATCAATAACTTGTTAAGAAACGTTAAAATACCATGAAAGCAATATGAAAAATAAAATTAAAAATATTTTTATGAATATTCAATTAAAAAATACGTTTGTTTGACGTTAAGAAATGCCTTGCAAGTTGCAGTAATGTCCATTGGATAAAAGGTGAAAATAAGTGTTGTTAAAAAACATTAAATGGAACAGATAATATTAAAAAAATATATAATTCAAAGTCAATAAACACAAAACTGTACAAATATTATCATAAAAAACATATAACAGTAGGTAAAGCATTAACATTACTTATTTTAAAACAATAATTCTATTTCAGATTTTGATAAAACACTCATTTTTGCAAGCACATCTCAAAATAGTACCTAAAACAAAGACATGTTAGAAGAAAATCTCATTGTTCTTGGCCTACGCGACACCTATTCGTTGACACCCATGAACTAGAAAAGTAGACAACAGACGAGAATGAAACTTACAGCCCTTATAAAAGACACTTTGATCTTTAAAATGAAGTATGCCTCTAGTGCGGAACACGTCGGCACCAAAGTATAACCACAGATTATATACAAGTTATGTATAACTCTAATTGAGTTCGTAGTTAAGCATATTTCTTACCAAACGATAGACCTCCGTAGAAAATGTGTATAAAAGTACTGTTTACGCCCACCTTTTGCTGGACGAGAGAGGAGGTGCGACGCGCGGGCGCGGGAGGACAGCAGCACTCACTTGCATATACACCGCCGTGCGACATCTACCTAACGCCGGCCTTATTGTTTATTTCACGAAGATTAATCAAAACCTTGTTAATTTATATATATCTATGTTGAAGATATTATACCTATTTGTCACAAAGAAGATTTTTATTGAAGAGCGCCGAATTACCGAACAAGATTTTGGTGACCCCGACGTGATGTGGATGACGCAACAGGAAGGCGAAGATCTCCCGGAATAAGTGCATAGTGCCGGAATAAGTGGTATTCACGGATCCGAGGGAAGTACGCCCGTTCCTAGTAAAAATATTCATCTCCTTGTTTGTATATTGTGCTCAATTTGTGTAAATATAGTTCGATAATTCAAGTGCCATTTTCAAGTTACGTTTACCTACATAGTTCGTCTATCATACAATAAATTTTACATAATCTTCGTAAATAAGCAATAAGTAATAGTTTAATAACTTCATATTCATTCTAAAGTAAACATAAAACAACATTAATATCGTAATATCATATATCTTATCTTATCTTATTAGGAAGGGGTCCTTGCGGATACACTTCGACCCAATGGGATCTATAACTTAGTGTAAATTTCAATTAATAACTTGTAGACACAGTGTCTAACTTTGATATTTTATCTTCGTTAAATCATTAAATTCGCAGTAGTATCACTTAAAATATTAACATAAACATATAGTTAAACATATCGGCTGACTATCCAGGCATTCGTGGTGAGTAAGCTGGCGAGAAATTAGCGTTTTCGGCATCGACACAGCGGACTCGTTTCCTGCAACCGTGCCGTGTTACGGCGTGTCGCTGCGCCTGCGCCCGGCCGGGACAAAGGTCAGATCAGCGCCCAGGTGGCTGGCGCATTGTTTACGAGTTTGTATTCACTTCATTTATTAATAAGTAAAACTTATTTACTAATTGTTTCGCCCACATTATGACCGACTTAAAGGAACTAATAAAACAGAGAGGTAGCATTCGAGGTCGAATAACTATATTTGAAAAGTATTTGACGCCATTAACTTTAATTAATAGTATTTCTGAGCGTAACAAATTAATAAATAATGAATTAAATTTGAGATTAACAAAATTACAAGAATTGTTGTATAGTTTCGATGAAATTCAAAGCAAAATTGAACAATTAGATCCCGACATTTCAAAACAATTGGAAGAACGGGAACAAACCGAAAACCAGTTCTTTTATTTAATCGGTACGGCTCAAGAGTTTTTAGATGCATATACAGATAGTAAAACTAAACAAAGGGATGATGTTTCATGTCATGGCAGTGCTACGTCTTTTGCAAATCATATTAAACTGCCTCCGTTGAAAATTTCTCCTTTTTCGGGCGATTCAAATACTTGGCTTCAGTTTCGGGACATGTACTTGTCTTTGATTCACAATAACGAAAGTATAGATGAAATCAGTAAATTTCACTATTTAAAATCGTACTTGGAGGGTTCCGCTCTGTCAGTGATTAACGCTGTTAACATTTCAGCCGATAACTATCAAATCGCTTGGTCTTTGCTCTGCGATAGATATAATAATAAACGCCTTTTAATTAACGAACATGTTAAATGTTTATTTTCTATTGAGGCACTTCATAAGGAGTCCGACCGGGGCCTGCGCAACTTAGTCGATACAATTTCGAAAAACTTGAGTGCTTTAAAGTTGCTAGGCGAGCCGACTGATAGTTGGAGTACGCTTATTATTTACATTGGGTCATCGAAGTTGGATTCCGCGACCGCGAGAAGTTGGGAAGAGTTCCGTAGTAAATTGGAAACGCATAGTTTGGACGATTTCTTCGATTTTTTTCGTCAAAGGGCAACTGTATTAGAAACAGTCTACGCCGCTAAAGCTACAAATAATAATAAAACAGAAAATCGTCAAAACTTTGCGCGATCGAAATCATTCATGTCTACTTCGCTCGATTCACCACTCCGTGGTCATTGTTTGGCCTGTAAACAAGATCATAAATTATATGATTGTATTAAATTTAAATCTATGCCAGTCGAAGAACGAAACGCTAAGGTGTATCAATGGAAAATATGTAGTAATTGTCTTCGGAATGATCATCAATCTTATCAATGCCGTCTTGCAGGTTGTCGTATCTGTAAAAGAAAGCATAATACTTTATTACATAGACAACATAAATCACAACATAGCCAACCGTCATTGCAAGGCCAACCATTACCAACACAACACGATACGCAAAACAATGTAGGTACATCTACGTCTACATCATTGACTACTACAAACCCGACTTCAAATAATGAAGTTGCATCTAATGCTGCTGATCCTTCATCTAATGGTCCTACTCCGGTAGTTACAATGTCTGCTGGCGCCTCAAACTTGGTTCTTCTTTCAACGGCTTTAGTTGAGGTGTCAAACAATGGCAAAATTATTAAGTTGCGAGCACTTTTAGATAGTGGCTCACAATCATCGTTCATTACGGAGGCGGCTCAAGCTAGATTGGCATGCATTAAAAATAAAAACCAATATAAATACGTGTCCGGTCTTAATAATGCAACAATAAGCATTGCCGAGCACTGCAATATTAACATCAAATCAACACATAATCAGTTCACTACTTCTGTAAGATGTTATGTTGTTCCTACTATTACTGACAACCTTCCTCAAACAGAAGTACATCTTTCTGAGCTAAATATTCCCGGCCACATCGAGTTAGCTGACCCAACCTTCTTTCACCCATCACAGATTGATCTGTTATTAGGAGCAGACATCTTCTGGGATATTATGGGATCATCTCGAGTGCAGCTCGGACAAAATAAACCAGTTTTACAAGAAACCCTTCTGGGATGGATAGTGGCTGGTCCCATTGGGGGGAAACATTTAAAGAGTACAACGAAAGTACATTGTCATTTCAGTAAGACATACAACAACAGCTTGTCAAGTTTTGGGAACTTGAAGAGGTCCCTGTTAGTAAGCCTTTATCAAATAGCGAAGATTATTGCGAAAAACTGTACCAAGATACCACGTATCGCGATGCGAACGGTAAATTCTGCGTTAAAATACCTCTTTGCGAATCACCAGATGTTTTAGGCGACTCGTATAATATGGCTGAAAAGAGACTACTTCAAATGGAAAGAAAGATGAAAACTAAACCAGATTTCAAACAAGAATATACAAAATTCATGCAAGATTACGAGCGCTTAAAACATATGAGTGAAGTTAGTAAGCCAGAGCGTGGATGCTACTTACCTCATCATGCTGTTATAAAGGAAAGTAGTGAAACAACTCGTCTTAGGGTCGTTTTTGACGCGTCAGCTCAGACAACAACAGGTGTCTCGTTCAACGACATTCAGCACGTGGGGCCGGTCGTGCAGGATGATCTCTTTTCAATCCTGTTACGTTTTAGGCAATACAAATACGTTGTGACAGCTGACGTGGAAAAAATGTACCGACAAATTTTAGTGCAGCCTGAACAGCGTCATCTCCAGATGATTTTATGGCGTGAGCATGAGGACGAACCGATTAAAATATTCCAATTAAACACAGTTACGTACGGAACGTCCTCGGCTCCCTTCTTAAGTACGAGATGTCTTGTTCAACTAGCTGATGAATGTCTTGACAGTAGGATTGCTAACATTATAAAGCACGATTTTTACATCGATGATATAATTACGGGAAGTAATTCGAAGGAGGATTTGCGTTATATAATAAATTCTGTAACAGAAACTCTTCATTTAGCACATTTGCCATTACGTAAGTTTCGTACTAATGTGTGTTCCGTCCTCCCGGATAACTCTAACTCCCTCATACCTAAAGATTTAGATGTCAGTTCACAATCCAGTACATTGGGACTTAAATGGAATTCAAGTACAGACACCTTTAATTTTCCTGTCGACATAAGATGCTCCTCAACAGCCACTAAGAGATCAATTTTGTCAAATTCAGCTAGATTATTTGATCCGCTTGGATTATTAAGTATATGTACGGTAGTACCTAAAATAATCCTTCAGAAATTATGGATGTCTCAGGCAGATTGGGATGATCCTATTCCCGCAGATTTGGCTCAAAGGTGGTTCAACTTCGTGTCAGGGCTCAGGTGTTTGGTGAACTTCCAAATACCTAGATTCGTCCTCGACAACGATCCAAACGCTATTGTTGAGATGCATACATTTTGTGACTCATCACAAGATGCATATGCAGCTTGTGTCTATGTCCGATCAATCAGTAGCTCAGGCAAAATAACAGTTAATCTGCTGTGTGCTAAAACAAAGGTTTCTCCTATCCGAGCTCAAACCATTCCACGTCTCGAACTGTGTGGCGCGTTATTAGCGGCACGATTGAGCTCGAAGGTAATAAAGGCATTACGATTGACATTTACAAATACTTATTACTGGACAGACTCATCTGTCGTACTTGGGTGGATTCATACGCCATCACAGAATCTTAAAACTTTCGTGTCCAATCGTGTTTCAGAAATCCAAGAATTAACAACGACGGGTTCCTGGCGCCATGTACCAGGGGTCCTAAACCCAGCCGATTTGGCATCTCGTGGCGTAAATCCCACCCAAGTACACGATGCCAATTTATGGTGGCATGGACCTTCCTTTTTAGAGGACAGTCCATCGGCATGGCCAGATGTAATTAAACCTACTCTCGATGTACCTGAAATAAGAACTTATACAACTAATCCTAAACCTAATAAATTAACTACCAAAACTACAACATGCACTACAATTATATCTTGCACCAAGACAACAAACACTCCTGATAAACTGGTGAACTTTGAGAATTACTCAAAATTCACGAGCTTATTGCGAAGCTTGGCTTATGCCTTGCGTTTTATTAACAACGTAAGACACTTACAACCTAAAATTACAGGACACCTAACTACAGATGAAATTGAGAAGTCCTTGCATCATTTAGTCAAACAACACCAGGAGGAGTGTTTCGAATGCGAACTTAATCTATTAAATAATAAAAAGTGCTTACCTTCGAAATCGCGACTATTATCGCTCAGGCCATTCGTTGATGAAAAGGGCATTCTTCGAGTAGGCGGTCGTATTCAAAACTCACCTGAAATCTTTAGTAAAAAACATCCGATAATTCTAGAATCAAAAAATCAGTTTACAAAACTATTTTTGTTCACGAACATAAGAAGTTATTCCACGGAGGTGCACAGCTTCTTCTGACTAACGTGAGACAATTATTTTGGCCCATTGCGGGTAGGAAGTTAGCTAGATCTACGGTTAACAATTGTAGGATATGTAGGATATTGAGGGCTAAAACAATAACTCCAATAATGGGAAACTTACCATTAGCCCGAACGATTCCTAGCTTTGCGTTCGAAGTTGTGGGTGTTGACTTCGCTGGCCCATTTCTAACACGTGACCGAAAGGAACGTGGTTGTAAAATTATAAAGAGCTATTTATGTATATTCGTGTGTTTCACAACAAAGGCACTTCATTTAGAAATTGCATCAGATTTGAGTTCTGAGGCATTTATTATGTGTTTAAATCGATTTGTCTCTCGCAGAGGCAAACCAAGCGAAATACACTGCGACAATGGTCGAAATTTTGTGGGCGCAAATAATGAGTTCAAAAGATTTCTCGAATCATGTAGTGAATCAATCTCATCTTATGCTGCCGGAGAATTTATTAAATTCAAGTTCTCGCCAGCTTATTCTCCACATTTTAACGGACTTAGTGAAGCTGTGGTTAAGGCAGCTAAACATCACTTAACGCGAATGGTAGGGAATACGCATCTAACCTTTGAGGAGTTAGCGACTTTATTTTCACAAATTGAGGCAATATTAAATTCCAGGCCCTTAACTCCCCTATCATCCGATCCGACAGACTTATATCCCTTGTGTCCAGGGCACTTCCTGATCGGCAAGCCGCTCACTTCACTACCATCTCCCGCACTAATTGAAACAAACCCCAGATACCTCGCTAGATATGAGCAAATAGAACAGATTCGTCAGCAATTCTGGGAGAGATGGCGTATGGAATTCCTGAATGAGTTGCAGCAGCGATCAAAGTGGCGCATTAGTCAAGGACAGCTTTCCGAGGGCGATATGGTGGTACTCAAGGAACCCAATCTACCACCACTCAAATGGCGCATGGGACGCATCCATCAGCTGTATCCAGGGTCCGATGGCGTTGCACGCGTAACAGATGTCAACACTTCAAGAGGTGTCTTCCGGCGTGCAGTTACAAACCTCTGTCCATTGCCCACAGAGCAATGAACAAGAAGATACCTCGAAATCCCGCAGTCTTCGAGGGGGGGAAGATGTTTACGCCCACCTTTTGCTGGACGAGAGAGGAGGTGCGACGCGCGGGCGCGGGAGGACAGCAGCACTCACTTGCATATACACCGCCGTGCGACATCTACCTAACGCCGGCCTTATTGTTTATTTCACGAAGATTAATCAAAACCTTGTTAATTTATATATATCTATGTTGAAGATATTATACCTATTTGTCACAAAGAAGATTTTTATTGAAGAGCGCCGAATTACCGAACAAATACAAAAACACATATATATAATATATGTGTGTGTTGTACATGAAACATATTAAAAAATAAAGTACATACCTTCTTCTTGGATTTCTATGTTTCCATTACGTGTTAATCTATATATACTCGTATAAAACTCAAAGGTGACTGACTGACTGACATAGTGATCTATCAACGCACAGCCCAAACCACTAGACGGATCGGGCTGAAATTTGACATGCAGGTAGATGTTATGACGTAGGCATCCGCTAAGAAAGGATTTTTCAAAACTCACCCCCTAAAGGGGTGAAATGGGGTTCCAAAGTTTGTATGGGGAAATAAGATTGGTTATTATTATTTTATTTGAAACTTCACAGGGGTATTTCTAACGATAAATGAGTAAACACGTGTTTCAGGTTTTTTGAAAATTCAACCCCTAAAAGGGTGAAATGTGGTGACAAAGTCTGAAAATCAATATGGGTATTGTTTTTATGGGGTTTATGGGATTTATGGGATTCGGGTGGCTGATTACGAAAACCGCAACGATTTTAAAATCCAACGTGGCGGACGTGAATTACCATCTCCCCTGTTGGGGTGAAATGGGGTTGAAATGTCTAAATAATAAACCGCTGGTTCTAGAGAGTCCAAATTTGGCACGTAGGTTCCTTATAAGGTGTAAGGGTGCACTAAGAAAGAATTTTTCAAAATACACCCCTTAAAGGGGAGAAATGGAGGTCCAAAGTTTGTATGTGGAAATAAGATTAGTAAGACTATTTTATTTGAAACTTCACAGGAGTATTTCTAATAATAAATGAGTAAACACGTGTTTCAGAATTTTTGAAAATTCAACCCCATAAAGGGAGAAATGTGGTGACAAAGTCTGAAAATCAACATGGGTATTGTTTTTATGGTTTATCAGGTCGCTGATTACCAAAACCGCAACGATTTTACGTGAATTACCATCTCCCCCGTTGGGGTGAAATGGGGTTGAAATGTCTAAATACTAAACCGCTGGTTCTAGAGAGTCCAAATTTAGCACGTAGGTTGCTTATAAGGTGTAGGGGTGCACTAAGAAAGGTTTTTTTTAAATTCACCGCCCATGGGGGTGAAATGGGGATTCAAAGTTTGTATGGGGAAACAAGATTAGATAACTTGGCACCCTATATCCCGGAAGGGGAAGAGGGAAGAGTTGGTTTCTATGGATTATCGGGTCGCTGATTACTAGAAAAAGAACGATTTTAAAATTCAACATGGCGGACGTGTAATACCATCTCTCATGTTAGGGTGCGATGGGGTAGAAATGTTTAAATATGTCTAAACATATGGGTCGTTTTTAAACGCACAGCCCAAACTGCTGATTCTAAAGAGTCTAAATTTAGAACGTAGGTTCCTTATAGGGTAGGTATAGGGGCGCACTAATAAACGATTTTTCTAAAGGGGGTGAAATAGAGATCCAAAGTTTGTATGGGGAAACAAGATTAGACTATTTTATTCGAAACTTCACAGGAGTATTTCTAAGAATATGAGTAATCACGCTTTTCAGGCCTTTCAAGAATTGAAGCCCTAAAAGGGGGAAATGTGTTGACAAAGTCTGAAAATCAACATGGGTATTATTTTTATTATTTATCAGGTCGCTGATTACGGGTACAACAATTATTTTAAAACTCAACGTAGCGGACGTGAAATACCATTCCCCTGTGGCGGTGCGATGACGTTATGATTGTGGGTGATACGAATATGGGTGTCATTTTCATGTTTTTTTGGGACATTTATGGACATGAAAATTCTTGAAAGCATTTGTGCCTAATTGCAATTCAATCGTTGCAGTAGTTTTGCAGCAAATCGGTTGTAACAGACGGACTCACAGACAGCTACAAGTGATCCTATAAGGGATTTATTTTTGCTTTTGAGGTATGGAATGAGTTCCGTTATCCTAATAGATGTTTAATTTTGTATTTGGTGCCATTTCGATTGTCGTCAAGGCCAGTGCGGGTGGCGCGGCGAGACTGGAGTAGTCATCGGGAAACCTCCTGCAGCCGTAATAAATGCATTCAAACTTTTCAACAATAAAACGGCTAGACGGATATGCATGAGGGATAAGCAGATTATACCCTAACTTTAACAAATAGCCCACTTTTTATCCTGAAAAAAAGAGCATCGTTCCCGTAGGATAATGTTTATTGTATAGGAACGCGGGCGAAGCCGCGGGTTAATGCTAGTAATAACATAATAGGAATAATACACAATAATAAAGTGATTCATTAAGTTACGGCGTCAGAAGTGCACAACTAAAGACCGTTGAGATGTTATCACTTTCGTTGCCCAAATGTCAATTATAATTTCAATTTATTATTCTGATATATATAGTATTTGATAGATTGTCTATTAGTGAATCATTTTATTAACCTTTGAAACCGGGATACGTTCATGACCTTCTCCGATTTATGGCCTACGGCGGAATCACTGTGCGTGGCCTGCCCATTGCCAATTCAACTGTGCAATCCTGTGAGCTATGTCGGGACCTAACTTAATTTTCCTATAATATTTTACCATGCGGCTTAACCCGCGAGAGAGCAGCTGCCTGCGGAACTAGCAGTCTTTGATTCAAATTCCGGCAAAACAAATATTTGTTGGATAATATCGAAAATTCTGATATTATGAAATTGGGTCAAACATTCCGAGCTACCGATATGATCTAATTAAGTTTTCCCTAAGTAATTCAAGGGTAAGTAGGTATCAAGTCAAAGTCTGCTTCAAAGAATTCGCTAGCGAAGATAAACATGATTATAATTTCGGGATTTACATCTCAGGCGCTAAATTAGGTGCTTAAGTTAATCAAGTTGCCTAATTGGGGTACAGGCGTAAGTGTAAAGCGTTACGTAACTAGAACTAGCTGAATTTGATAAATGCTAATTATATCGTTGAGTACCTACAAAAGCTTTTGCGTTTTGTTACTATCTTTAGCTCTGAAAACTTAGAGATAATTGGGCGTCAGGAGAAACACAAAATTACTGAAATCAAAATAAAGCTGTTTACTAACTATTTAGTGACTACACAGCTCACTGTTTAGTTTCTTGCCTTGTGTGTTTGCGTGTTTAGGGTCGCCGTCATCGATGCACCTATGATTTACCATCTAAGGAAGAGCGATGCCTCTTAGCACAGGTATACATTTTTGTTTTTATTCCATTTGTTTTAGTTTCTGGCAAACGCCGTGGAGCTCATACAAATCCACTTTGCACGTCTTTTCAGTGATAGCTACCTGTGACAACCAACCGGTCAATATCCCGCTAAAGTATGCTCTACTGTTATTCATTGAAATATACTATTTTTGTTGCCCGATCTTCTCTGAACTCTCTGTAGGACTAATAATCAAACATCGTAAGTTTGATTCACAATGGGACTCATAGGTTATCGCGGGCTAGTTCCGCAACTCAACGTCTTACAATGCGCCTATTTTGCGTGAAAGAATGGGACTCATACGGGAATGCCACGACGTACGCTGTCTCGCTGTCTGTCTCGCTCACTTGTATGTCCGCCGCGCTCGAATCTCTCGCTCAACCGCTCACCGCGCCGCTGGTAACGCAAAGTCATGGCACATCCGATAGGCGCCTTACATTCACGCAACGTGTCATGAAAAGGGCTATGCTCGGAGTTTGTCTGCGTGACATCCGCAGAAGAACCAAGGTAACCAACACGGTTGAAGTGGCAATTTACGGGTCATGTAGCCCGCAAAACGGATGGCCGTTGGGGCAGCAAGGACCTGAAGTAACCACGTATGTTCTGCGCTGCGCTTTCCCAGCGTTGTTTACCTTAAATTATGTAGCTATGATTGACATACAATACAGCAGACATATTCTCAAGCTTTATATATGACACTAATTTTAAATTTACAATATCTGTCCACAATTTTGACCACGACTGTATAAGTACACACCTTAATGTATTTTTTATACTCGCAGACTTTAATCTGTCAATTATAATTTCACAGGCAAAATCACAATAACGCACTTTTTAATCCTGTAACAAAATTCTATACTCTATGGTACCCGCTACAGAACTTTAATATTCATAAGACATCTCTCTACACAACTCTAATAATTTCAAAAAGAGAACATAAACTTATTTGATGCTCACTGATTGGTTGAAATTACTTGTCAAAAAACTCACCAATCACGAGGCACCCGCCATGGCCATCGCGATCATGTTTTTTTTTAATAGGTCAGTTTTAGTTGAACGAAAAAGGTTACATCAAAAATAAAAAATCATATTGGAGAATGACGATTAAAGTAAAAAATGTTTTTCTGAGTTTTGCTCGTATAAAAAGTATTGTATGCAATAGTTACACAATTAGGTCTTAAAGTCTCGTACCTTCATAGGCCACTCGGCAAGCCTCGTGACCTAAACGCGGTACTCGACTTTAAGAACCTCCATTGTGCAACGATTGCATAAAATACTATTATCGTGAAGTACTCAGCTTTCAGTAGCACAGAACTACGGTAGGTATTTATATTTTCCTCTGATTATGCCTTTCCGAAAGTGTTGTATTTATGTCATAATTTTTAAATGATTTATAAACATTTTTTTACGCAACTACGGCGAAGCAATAAGGAGATGATTTTTTACCGGTATTTATGTATGTTCATCAGTTCCCTCATAACTTTGAAACTACTTATCATAATTTGACAAATGAGCCTAGTATTTTGGATGTATTATTAACACTCGACTTACTCAACAAAGAAATAATCATATAGTAACATCCTTGACGACAGTGTTGGGTCTGTGGTAGTTATGAGGGAACAGATGAATATACATACATACCGCTCGAAATCATAACCCTCCTTTTTGCTTCGCTGTAGTCAGCTGAAAAAATGTTTTAAAATCAGTTAAAATTATGAACGTAGATAACATTTCGAAAACCAGATTCATTTTGCTACTGGAATCCAAATACTTACGATGTTCACGATGATAATTAAGTCTGTTGTACATTTAGTACAATCGTAGCCAAACTTATTGACAGATCATAGATTTTGGCAGGATGAAGCTTTTGAGCCCTAAGAACATTTCAATTCTTTTGTATGGCATTTATTGACATTTTGTGTTCTTAATCCGATCATGTGGGGTATCTAATGAAAGGGCTTCATGAGCTGATTTCATACCAAGTGCAGGTAGGAGACGGCTGAATATTTTTTTATGATACATATGCCAAATAACCTTTTATATACTCATATCTAATACCAAGGGATATATTTCAAATATATTAATAATTACTATATTGTCTTCTCAATATATATTTTGTAATTTTGTAGCTTTCTTCCATAAATGCCTACTGTAATGACGCTAACATAATCCACGTGAAAAATACAAAGAATAAAGTTTTGAAACTGAAAACACGAGTAAAACAAGATGCTCCAACTAAAGCCAAAATGGCGTAACGCGGTCGAGGTGATTAACATAAAAAGTTCGCAGTGACTGGTGGTATTTGGGAGATATAATATTTATAACGGATTTCAGCAGAGGTTCGGAAAACAAGGGTAGGTTCGAGATGGGTTCTGTGTAAAATTATATCATAACAAAATTGATCAAACCATAGATACAAAGATCAAAACTCGAAGAGAAATTGAAATGCGTAACCTGGTAGAAGAGACCGGGAATCGAACCCGGTACCTCTGGGCTGGCAATCCAGAATTCCATTTAGATTTTTCTTTGAGCTTTGACCTTTGTATCAATTGGTTTAATATAAAAAATGATGTAGTGTGTTTCATAAATTAAAAAATGTTTCATAAATCTAAAAATTATCATTATCAAACAAAAATTTCGATCATTGACAGAAAGAAATACCTACTTTATTGTGGCAAATATACAAGTTTACATGCAAACGACAAAACTTCTGTACCTACTTGTGTATTATGATTATGACAATTGAGGAATTGTCTTCGTGGATTGCATCATCATATTTTTAAAAATGAGCCCCTTTATTTTGATAATACTTGTTCAGCCGATAGACATCGACTGCTGGAAAAAGGCCTCCCCAAAGTTCTCCACAAAGGTCGGTCGTGTGCCGCCCTCATCCAATTTCTTCCCGCAATCCCAGCTCGTCGGTCCATAAAACCACACTCGTATTTTAAGACCTCTCATCATGTAGCAGTTGCATAAACTACTATTTGCGACTACCTGAGCTACATCTACAACCTTGGTTATCTTGCGGATCTCCTAATTCAATGGAGGACATAAACAACAACAACCCGAACGCCCCAGGCTGAAAGGCCTGAAAGAAGTCAACTTACCATTGTTTATGTTCACCTTTGGACGGAACCCAAAAAAACACAAAATTCAAAATAGAATATTATGTAAATCTCGGTCCCCTTGCCGTGCTATCTGAGGGTACAGTCAGAACGGGAAACTGAAAGCTATTGAAGGGGTTGTATGAACTGTGGTGCGATTTTAATGGGCTTGTCTGTCGGCTTCTTATACCTACATACTGAGAGTTTACTGTTATTTTTACGGAAGGTCTGTCTCTGAAAACGTAGTGAATTATAACATTTGGATATCAATAGTGCCAGTGCCACACTATCGATACTGACCTAGGTGTACGTAGCGGTGGTTTCGCTTAGAGGTGGTTAAATACTTGGATTTAAAAACATTGTGAGTCGTAGTTTTATTTAACGATTGATGACGAAAAACGATTACTTATTAAATTGTACGAAATTATTATCTTCAAACCTTGAACTGGGTGTAATGAAATTATAATGACCGTTGTTTTATGCCAAAAAATAAATTCGGATAAGTTTTGACACTGTTATTTTTGACACTTAATAGTAATCATATTAAAACTTTAGTGAAGCATATAATAATATTTCATGATTATATTAAGCGATTTACACTCAAGCGGTCACAAAGTCCCTGATGAAGACCTTCATACGAATTCGGAACAGGTCGAGCCGTTCCTGAAAATTTCACATAAGTGTAAACCTAGCACTAAAAAAGTGATAATCAGACATCGAAAAACTAGAATTTTCAGTGTAATTTTTTTATGGCTGATGTCTATTATGGTACTATATCACGATGCTCTGGTGATAATGCAATCAAAATAAGCTGAGAATTAAGGCTAATTTAACTTAAAAAAAAACGCAAAACGTCACGACATCCAAACACAACCCGGCACCCGGCTTCATTAAACATTATTACAGCGAAGCCAAATACACGAACATTTAATTACAAAAACCCTTTACAACGAACAAAAATAATTCCCTAGGCCCAAACGCTTAATACTCCTGAATCGAAATGGCCGACGCGCTTTGCATACAAATGTCGGGATCAGAGAGTATGCAGGTATAGACTGACATTGTCTTAGAAAGACACGATATATATGAATATGGAATATGGAATATGGAATACGTGTCTGGATTATAGCCTGACGGGGTGTCTTTCAGCCCACGCTACATTGCGCATTTTGAGTGGTATTAATTTATTTTACTGGTAACGATACATTTTTGGTAGGTTATTTTGAATGTCGGTGATTGTCACTGATGTAAACAAAGAGGAAACACTATTTATTTCAAGAGATCGACTAAATCTTGTGAACCAATTAATATTTCCTGGAGCTTCTAAGAGCGAGGTGATTAACAAAGAGCGGTGTTTGGATTAAAATGTTAAAAATAAAGGTGTAAAGTGTAAAGACAGTTACACATGTGCCAGAAGGGCATTAATTATTTTATTTAAAAACTTCTACCAACGTTTCACTACGAGTACAGTAGCCGGCAAACTTCTTGAGCATAACCTTGACTGCGCAGTAGCCAATTTACGTACAAATGTGCATGCGCATATCCGCCATTTTTGTACTAAAAGTTTACCGGCAACTATATACGAGTAACTGGCTCCGCACACTACGGCTTCTTGTGGCCGCCACAGTACACTTGTCTCGTTTCCACACTCGAAGTGAGAAAAAGAGAGATGTAGGTACTGTCGCGGCCACAAGAAGCCGTAGTGTGCGCCGGCTCTAAGACTTGCTAAGGAGAGTGAACCGCCGAAAAAAAACTCCCTGACTGCCTTATTTTTAGGATATATAGGATAGGTACTTTTAAAACGACGACTCTACATTTTAACACTATTCTTGTTTTACACCGTTCGAGGTCTAGGGTTTCCAGTCTTCTGTCAAATCCGTCAGATCCCAAACCGGTGGTAATGACAAACCGTCTTCTCTATTGGAATTAGGATATTTTTTTATTACAATTGCGCAAGATTCTAGGAAAATATCTTCTTAGACATTATTTCTGTTATATTATCCATAATCTTTGCTCGAGATCGGCTCAATCTTGTGAACCAATTAATATTTCCTGGCGCTTCTGAGAGCGAGGTGATTAACAAGGAGCGGTGTTTGGATTAAAAATCATGCCTTAATGTCTTTGATGAAGACTCCTTTGATAAGAGGTGTTTGAAGAAGCTATGAGCGAGTTGGGGACTTGAAAATTTGTGAATACCCTATTTTTTATTTGCAACAAACTTTGTGAGAAATCTACTATTTTACTTACAAAGTTAAATAATTTGTACAATATGAGTTACAGGGATCATAGCGGGAATATGATGTTTGCTTTTATCACGCGATAAATAAGTGACAAAGCATCCGTCCCGTTTTGACAAGATGCGAGTGTGAGTGACAGATGCTTTGTTTTGTCACTTATTTATCACACGATAAACGCAACCGTCATAGGCCCCATAGGAGAAATTATGAATAAAACGAATGGAATGTTAACTTGCATTAATGTATACAGTGTGTTAACATACATTAATTATACCTAACTGGTATTAATAATTATGATCAGTACCAAATTGGCATACGTATACTTACCAATTGTTTACGACCTGCAGTGTGAATTCAGAATCCATTTCTGGGAATCGGGTTTTTATATCGCAATAAACAATTAGATTGTGTCAATATGATACCTGTGATAAGTTACCTATTCGTATTTATTTATTCGACTCATTTATTTTTGCTGTTTTGAAGAACAAACTTTAAGCACATCTTATCTTTATTTGTAAAATTCTTCTAAATAAATAAGATTCTTTAGCACCTAGCAATAAAATTGATGGGCAATCATCACAAAGTGCCATCCTGCGAGACAGGCGTAACCTAGTGCAGGTGCCACGGGTAACTTTATATTTTCAATTACATTACAGTGATATCAACTAAATTTGTTAAACCGTGTACCTATAAGCCATTCCACTGTGAAATAAATTATTTTCATTTTGTTTTTTTAAACTGTGTCCAGTAGTTGTAATGTCTCCACAAAATACTTAGGTTGGTAATTGGTAGCAATACAATAAATATGTGTAATAGGGAAATGGGTGAAAATAGTAGGTACCTTAATTTGGCCTATACTTTAATTTAATCTCTTTTTAATAATTTGATTAAAATTGTATTTTTATTTAGGCATAAGTTCCTATCTCAATTCGTTGAAAATCATAACTACGTGAATTAATTCCACAAAAACATTTCCGTAATAGGGAAGCTCAGAGTCACTCAGCGAGCTATGGAAAGAGCTATGCTCGGGATTTGTCTACGAGATTGAATCAGAAATGAAGAGATTCGTAGACGAACCAAGGTCATCGACATAGCAAACCGGGTAAGCAAGCTGAAGTGGCAATGGGCGGGGCACATAGCTCGAAGGACCGATGGCCGTTGGGGCAGAAAAGTTCTCGAGTGGAGACCACGTACCGGCAAGCGCAGTGTAGGACGACCACCCGCAAGGTGGTCGGACGACCTGGTTAGAGTTGCGGGGACTCGCTGGATGCGGGTCGCTGCTATCCGGCCCATGTGGAAATCTATTGAGGAGGCCTGTGTCCAGCAGTGGGCGTCCTATGGCTGAAATGATGATGATGAATAGGTAAACGCAGAGAACCTCTACATTTGCTTCGTCGAATGAAATACAGTATGAAGGGCCGTCATTTACACTTACACTGGACATTGGATTATTGTAAGTAATTTAACGAATTTAATGTATTAAATGTCATGGTTAAGATAAGGAACCGCCAACCATTACTTACCCCACTTTACGAAAAGTCAACTTGCCGGTAACAATATTATTGATTTGAATTCAAGTACTCTATAGTTGACTAGGTCTTCAATTAATAAATAAATTCAAAATTCAAAACAGACAACCTCACACAAATCAACCTAGTCACAAATTAAGCTCAAGAAGGCTTTGTTATGGGTAGGTACAGTCAACCAAAAATGTGGTCTACCACTTTTCGACTCTATTTTGCATGTAATAGAGTCCAAAAGTGGTAGACCACTTTCTTTGCTGACTGTACTAGGCGACGATATAGGTACATACCTACTTATAATAAAGATAAATAAATACATTATTCGAGTTCATCACACAAATATTTGCCCTTGCCGGGATTCGAATCCAGGCCCGCAGGCTCAGTAGCTACTTTATCACTGCGCCGCGTCCTCGAATTACGTTAATTAAATATTACATAAAGTATTCATTCAATTTGACGT
This sequence comes from Apotomis capreana, assembly GCA_947623375.1. Taxonomy (NCBI): domain Eukaryota; kingdom Metazoa; phylum Arthropoda; class Insecta; order Lepidoptera; family Tortricidae; genus Apotomis; species Apotomis capreana. The sequence goes on along the minus strand of OX392522.1, from coordinate 14,874,698 downwards.
CTATTCACTCCCACAGCAACACTAACCCTTTGGTAAGCTGTCTCCGAAACATTTTCGCCGCTCTGAATACAAATGGCGATGGGCCCGTCCTGTGAAGCAATTAATATTTGCTGGCTCAACATTCGTACCGCTATCTATCTTTGCACCTCTAGCACTGTGACAGCGACTCTGTCGCGCGACAAACACTACCTGTCACTTTCGTTTCAATACAGTGCGAGCAAGACGTGATGCTGAGTCACGCGACAAGCGAAGTCGCCACAATACTAGCCTTGCTGCCATCTAGTACACCTCGCGATTATTGTCGCGCGACGTTGCATCGTCCGTCACTCTCTCACAGTACAGCGAAGAAAAAGACAGGTAATATGTCTCGCGCGGGAGTGAGTCGCGTGTCTCAGTTGTGCTAGAGATTTTGGATCCATCTGTTGACAACTGTAGTGCTAGCCCTTTCTCAAGCAAGGGGGATGCACTTAAATCTCTGACAGATTTAACGGAAACGCCACTGCGCAACAGCGGCAGTGGTGCGCGGTTATGTGTGTCTCGCTCACTCGTACGGCCGCCGGCCACGGATCTCTCGCTCAACCGCTCACCGCGTCGCTGGTCGCGCAATATCGTGGCATCTCCGTAAGTGTCAAAAGTGTATAGGCCTAGGTTTTGTTTACGGGGAAAGAAATATAATTACTTTTTAATAAAAGAAAACCGACGATAACGAATTGAAGTTGTAAATGACACAAAGGTAAATTATGAAAGAAAAATTGAATGTGATCCACTGGAGTGTGAACAGTATGGCTAATGCGCATTAAGCATTTTAAACACATGACACAGAGGGCGCTCCAGTAGCGTAGAATTATGGAATCAAAGATTTGGTGGGATTGACGTAACGATGTGAAGCTCAGTTGGTAGAGCACTACGCCAGAAACAGGGTCGCAGGTTCGAGTCCTGCTTACATTGCAGTGGATCGCATTCAAATTTTCTTTCATAATTTACCTTTGTGTCAATATTTATAGAAGTAAAAATGTGGTATCTCCACATTAAAAAAAAGAATCGACAAAAAATTCTATTAAAACATGAATTGAAGTTGTGTTATAAGACAATAGGACCGATATACAAAGTATGCTCTTTGCAAAAATAAAAACTAATTTTCAAAATCGGTTCACCCGTCTTCGAGTAAACGAGGAACAAATTGACTGGTAGACTTGACTGGCTAGAGAATGACTCAAGCCATAAAGTTTTTGTAAGACAAGATTTCTTTTGAGCAATTAAAGATTAGATAAACAATTAATATACCTACTTACCCACTCAAATAAAAAAAAATAAAAAGCCCCGAGCCGACGTACCTGAGAACCGGCGCAATTTTTTGACATCTTATGAAAAAAATAGAGATTACGTAGAAGGGTGCTTTCGAAAAAAAAACGTATTCCTGTTTCTTCCAGAATTTGACATGTTTGGGTTCATCTCACTGAGAATCGGTAGCATTTTCAACGTCAAGAATTAAAAAAGTGTCCTAAATTTGTCCGTTCCATTACGTCACGTTTCAATATGACCTTTTTTTGCAGTCATCCATCTTCTAATATTACATTCAATCAACTTGATTTCTACGCCACTATATAACCTTGTCACAATGGCAATGATATGACATTTCAAGCGGCTTTTCGGTTTAAAGATTATTTATTTTTCTCAAAAGAATTACAATTCACTTATATGAGAAAAACACAATAACTTACAACTATATATATACACAGTGAGCGAAATGCATTATAATACAATAATACGTAAGAAAGTAATAATGCAATAATACAATAATAATTGTCGCTTTATACAAAATCACAGTTTAACATTGGAGACTTTAAGTAAGGTGGGTAGATATTAGCAGTGCGACTTGGAGCGCCCTGCGTAAGCGCATCGCTTATCTTTAACTGGGACCAAAGATCTAAAGCGCGCTGTGGCGACTTACTCCGAGTACGCTCGCAATATAATTATTACTCATTATGTCATTATATACGTCGTTTTTTTTTATTATTATTATTCGTATATTTATTTCTTTATTTTGTAGGGCAATATATTTTAATGAAATTATAATATATTTATATTTTGAATATTATTTTAATCACTAAGTAGTTATCGACATTTTATTGTTAATTGTGTCTGATTATTTTAAATTAAGGTATTATTATTATCTCCTTTATTCCTTTAAATAATCGATATGTGGCTTAACGAGCGAGTTATATATTATATAGCGAACTCGTATTGGAAGACTGCGAACGATACTTCTTAAAGCACCTGTCAGCGATGTTAATTTTGATTTCACCTTTTCAATATGTGGTTTCCAGCTAAGGTTTTTGTCTAGAGTAAGGCCAAGATATTTCTCTTTTTCAACTTTCTGTATTGGTTTATTATTAATCTTTAAAGGATCAATGTTCGATATTTTTTTATTTTTTGCTGCGAAGATGATATAATTTGTTTTATTTATGTTGATTGTTAGAAGATTAGATTGAAACCACATATTGAGTTGGTCCAGGTCATTTTGTGCTTCTGCCATGATACTTTCGACTGAATTTCCATAGTAAAACAGGCAAGTATCATCCGCATACAAAGTTATTTTTCCTTTAAGCCCAAGGTCACAGATATTATTTATGTAAATAAGAAACAAAAGCAGTCCTAAAATTGATCCTTGAGGAACACCGCATGTGATGGTTCTGGGATCACTTTTATGATTCTCTATTTTTACTATTTGGGAACGATTGAGGAGATATGATTTAATGATATGAAATGCTGGTCCAGTAATGCCTATGTCAGTTATTTTCTGCAAAAGTATGCTATGGCTAACGGTATCGAAGGCTTTTTTTAGATCTATAAAAACCCCCAATACGATTTGTTTTTTATCTATGTTGTTTATTGTTTATTGTTTATTGTTTATTAAATTATACACACAAGCTCACAGTTACACACCAAAACGCTTACATGCTACACAAATACATATTATTATTAATTAGACTATGTTGATTTTTATTTCTGTCACAAGATCCATTGTTGCCGATAGCGTGTTAGATTTAGGCCTAAAACCGTACTGTTTCTCATTTAGGTAATTTATTGACAATAAGTGGGCTTCGAGGCGATTATACACCGTGAAATTTTAGTGGTTGTTTTCCCGCGGCAGGGCGATTTGGTATCGGTAGTACTTTCGAATTATAATAGACAAACTCAAAAAATAAAAACTTGTCTTTAAAAAAAATACAAAAATAATACCCTGAACTCAAACTAGCGAAAAACGCACTAAGACTGCAAGTAAACGACAGTTCCCGATGTTGTAGGTAAACAGATAAACGAATAAACAAGTAAACACGATTAGGCACAAATAAGTCGTAGCATGTCAGTAATAAGGCGCTCCCGCAGCGAGCAACGCGGATACTCCCCTCTCACTCTCTCAGGGATTCCCAGTAGTAGATTAAGGCGCCGACGCGGCGGGTAGCCGGCTACCCTTCTTTTCAGTTCACCCGTGACAGGCGCAAGCGCATCCACCCTCGTTTTGCGCATGCGGAGTTCACAAATCACCGTAAAATGGATCGACATTACGAATATTAAAATTTAGAGTACGTCGCGATGGTGCAGCTGTACGCTGTACGCCAGGGCTAATTACGACAGACCCGGACCTAACTCCGTTGGACTTTTATTTGTGGTCTGAGCTAAAGCGCCTAGTGTACCAGCGGGAATACGAAACTTGTGATGCGTTAATAGCGGGAATAACGGACGCTTTCGATGTTATTAGACGTGATAGTTACATTAATATCATTGAAAAACAATCAAAGTAAACGTGCCCGATTGTGCATTGAACGTGGCGGATTGCAGTACGAACAATTGCGTTATCGGGAAGTTTTAAGTGTAAATACGGGACGATTAAAAATTAGGTAAGGTAATTTAATAATCATTGTAAATAAGTTTATTCCATTTTTTAAATACGCCTTAAATACGTTTTTGATCATTTCAAACTTGATCTAAACTTGTAATTTTTACTTTTGAAGATCCGTAAACTGCCCGTAAAACGTTAATGACGGTCCTAAGCCCGTAAAAGTATGAAGGAAAAATGGACCTACTTTTTAGGTTATTTTGTTTTATTCACTTGAAAGAAGTAGGTACTACTGCAGTGCTACTACTGGTGTTAGGTCATTTTCGAGTTTCGTTCGACACTTTTGCAAATCTGACATTTCTTAACATTAATGAAAAAAAAGATTACACACGGATTGTACGTCCATGGCAAAATCATTTCGTTGCGGGAAAACAACCACTAAAATTTCACGGTGTATAGAGCCTTTTAAATTTTTTTTGATACAACAGGAAGAACTGAAATTGGTCGGTAATTATTAGGGTCACTTTTTTGTCCTGCTTTATGGATTGGTGTTACTTTCGCTAATTTAAGACTATCTTGAAAATTACCAGTTTCATGACATTTATTAATACAGTTTGTTATTTCCTCGAGAATTAAGTACTTGACACATTTTATTGACTTGGTGGATATTTGATCTATTCCGGTGCTAGTGTTTTGCTTTAAGTTATTTATTATGTTAAGAACTTCATCGGTACTACTTGAATTAAATTTTTGCAATTCTATTTTGTTTACTACGTTAACACTAGTATAAGTTTTATTATTATGGTATTTTAAGGGTATGGCATCTGCTAAGGTTGAACCAATAGTTGAGAAAAACTTATTAAATATTTCACACATTTCCTTAACATCTGTAGTAATCCTAGAACTAGATGTATCTTCAAGTTTAGCAGGAACAGCATTTGCCTTTTCTTTATTTGCCGCTAAGTTGTTTATCAATGTCCACATTTTTGTAGGTTTGTTTGTGCATTTCATAAATGCTTTATAATAATAGCTATGCTTAGCAGTTTGGATTAGTTTTCCAACGGCATTCCTCTTCTGTATAAAATTATGCTTTAATTCTTCATCTTTCGGGTTACGTTTAAGTTGCTGCCATAATCTGTTTCTGTTGTTAATTTCATAATGATAATGATAATTTATTCACTGAATATATGGTAAGTTACATAATAAGGTGGTATAATATAAACATTTGATCCTTAATATATTCGGCCTTTATGGCGTGTGAACATTTGCTCAACTATTTTCTAGGTAAAAATAGCATGCATTCATAATGATTATTTATTTATATACACATAGCTTTAATGTTTTAGCATGTCATTTACAATATAGTCAGACTTAATAAGCACATTACAATTATTATATATTTATTGTATTTTAATTACATGCACATAATATTTATATTACTTATTTTAGTTTACATTAGTTTTATTTTCTCCTTAAAAAAATCTTCAAGACAGTAATAGGCTCTGTTAATGAGTTCCTCTTTTAATTTAACTTTAAATATATGTATATCCATTTCATCAATGATTCCTTTGTGTATCCAATTTTGTTTAGGGGCGTTCATTACTTTACTCTTGGTAGTCTTATTATTATTAATTGCCGTTATCAACTTTTCTTCTAAGTGCCTGTAGCTATTGTTTATATTTTCACTTTTAGAGTCCTCAATAGTTTTATAAAATTTTGAATAATCTACGGCCTCGTAGGTAACCTTGTTTCTAGAACCAGACTTGAATTTTTTAACTTCGAAATAAATCTGCTTGTGGTCCGATATGGCAGATTCTATGATAGCGAGGTGGAATTCATTTTCCTTTAAATTGGAACAAACATGGTCTAATATGGTCTTTGTGGTGCTAGTCTCTCGTGTGCAATACTTTTCATCTATGTGATTGAGTATTCTATACCCGTCTTCTGTCATTGTCTTCCTGTAGTTATTTATATGGTTTTCTGAGCTCAGTAGGTTGAGATTAAAATCACCAAAAACTAATGCTCTTTTATGTTTTTGAAGTTGTGTTGAATAGATATTTAAAAATGTATCGATGCTTTCACGATTTGTTCTGTATATACTCGTAACACCTACATCAATGCAGAATTTACTTAAATGGATCCATAGGTAGTGATTGTCATTACTACAAAGCTCTTCAACTAAGTGATGTTTCAGACTGTTATGTGCGAATATTGATACTCCCCCTCCTCTAGAATTTTGTCTGTAGTTATAGTAGTGTGTATATCCAGGAAGTTGGTGTCTACGAGCTTCTTCATCGGACTTAATCCATGTTTCCGTTATGGCAATAATATGAATGGTGTTATTTATCGATTTTATGACGCAGCAAAGTTCATCAATCTTGCCAGATTTCACTATACTTCGCATATTAGCATATAGACATGTGAGAGCTCCTTTATTAACTGTTAAGCCAGCGTAGTTACTTAACACCTGGTATGTTACGTCGTCCGTTTTTAAATTCTGAGTGTTATTCTTGTTATTAGGCGCTATTCCTTGAAGTTTTTTGACGTTTTATGGACGATTTTGGGGACATTTTTAACATATTTTATGCACAAAGACGTTTCACCTTCCGCGATTCGTCGTTCGAGCTCATTTTTTACTGTCCGAAAGTAAGTCTGCTGCTGAGGAGTCTGATCGCCAAATATTTTGATATTGTTACTGTTATTTTTGTTTCTATTTTGAAGTATGTTTGTAGCTTCTGTGTGTGATGTAAAACATACCTTAATATTCCTGTGTGTATTTTGCTCGTACCTTCCAAGACGAATGATATTAAGTGGTTCTGGGCAGTTGTTACTTATGGTTTTCAGAATTTCCATCACTTTTTCTTTATCTTTTGTCTGCCTTTCCTTGGGGTCAATTGACTCTATTTCGGGTAATCCAGCTATTATTATATTTTTCATTCTGATGCTGCGCTCAAAAAATTCACTAATTATATGTTCACAATTTGTGGATCCTGAGGTCACAGGTGATGCTTGGTTTATTGTTTTTAATTCGCGGATCTCTGTATCGAGCCACTCAATCTTATTCTCTAATTTTTGATTTGTTTCCACAACATTGGCAATTTTTGTTTTCATTTTATTTTGCTCTATAACCAAGTTATTCGTAACGCTTTTAATGTTTGCCATTTCCTCTTTAATGACGGAAACATCTTTTGTCAGTTTGGCAAAGTTTTCAACTTGCGTTTTGTTTGCAGTTTTTATATAAGACATCATTTCACTCATCTGTTTACGCATTTCCGTTAATTCTGATTTTATATGGTCGTTATCATCCGTCTGTTTCCGTTTATTTCGAAACGTTACTTGTGAGAATTCTGACGATTCATTATAAAGAGTTTTGCTGTTCAACTGAGCCACTACGCTCGGCACTCAAGCCACTTCCAGTCGGTGAGCTCAGTTGATTCATGTTTAAATGTGACGTACTCACGTGCTGTAGCCGGAATCGTATGCTGTGTAGTGTAAGCAGGACGAAAAATATCGCCAGTACAGAGCCCGTTCTTTTCATATTGACGTTCACTGTGACAAGGTACGAAATGGCCTAGGAATCAAATTGGTGGACTGTATGTGCTTGCACGAGTGTTACCTACGTAGTGGAAACAACATTCAAATTTTAGGATAGGTACCTACTTGTTTTATTCTTCACATTGAAATTGCTATCGATTCTGATTAGGATGAACCCAAAAACTACAAGTTCTGAAAAAAACAGGGTTTCTTTTTTTTTTACTCGGAAAACAGACTGCCTACGCAGCCCACATAAAGCTAAACGGTAAAATGAAGCATTTTCCAACCAAACTGCCGGAGCTCAAAGGTCCCGCCCTCGTTTGCATAATGAGTTGGCAGGCAAATTGTTATGTGAACTTGCTAATTTTGCAAGCCTGTATATTCTAGTCTAGAGAAATGCGGATATAGGTTGAGATAAAGAAAAAATAATCTATCGATATTTTCGCAACCAAAATGAGTGTTTTTTTCTTCCAAATTGTTTGTACTTTTCTACCTATAAGTTTTTTTATCTAACCATATTGTTAAACTATTTTTCTAATCAGCAAATAATTAAGAAATTCTCGCTTTAGCAAAATATTAAGATCTTGTTAGCAATTAATAATTAATAAAAATATGATTTTCCCAACAAAACTGATTAAACGGATGTTACAAACTACATTTCCATTTAAATATTCTAAATTTCTGATATTTACAAATTCAGTTTTGATAATACTCGCCTTTGTCGACCCGCGTAAGGGCAACGTCAACTTTTTATACTCCTTACAGACTTCATTCGGCGTCGCTATGTTATAAAAGATGTCTGAGATATCGCCACTATATCTGCCGTCATATCGAAAAAGGGCGCATCTAACATTTTTGCCACAAATGAGTTCTATACATATTCGGAATCAGCAAAAAAAGACGGATCTACCAGTATTTTTAAATTTGACTAAAGATGAACAGAACCCTGTGAAACCTACAATCAAAAAGGACGTATCTGCGGGATACCGCGTATAAAACGAATGAGAAAAGGCATTTCTGATGTATGCTGAAATAAAAAGACACATCTAAGCAAGAGCGTTTTATTATTTTAGAAAAATATGGACATTTTCATAAAAAGAAATGGCACTTCAACACGATAATATGAAGAAAAGACGGTTCTGCGTAGTTGCGCCTTTTCATCTTAGTGAAATCACCATTTAAGTCGCAATAAAGTCAGGCGCAAGTGTCAGTACCGTCTTTTCTACGTAGTATAGTTAGGGTCAGCTCACACCGAGACGCGACGCGACGCGACGCTGCGCGCACATTTCAATAGAGTGACTCAAATGTATACTTTATTTACTACATTTAAAGGGACACATTTCATCGTGAGAATTCAAAATACGTTGCGCCACGCAGCGCTGCGCCGCGCGGCGTCGCGAGACGCAGCGGTGCATCGCCGGTACGCGCGGCGTGTATGAGCGGCGCTGCGCCTCGCGAAGCCGCACGACGCAGCGCGACGCCGCGAGGCGCAGCCTGAGGCCGCCGTTCTCATGCGCTTGCAATAGGTAGACTGCGGGGCGGTTGGACGCGGCACCGCGCGGCGTCGTGCTGCCAACGATTTTACGATGCGCCTCGCTACGCCGCGATGCGTCTCGCGGCGACGCGCGGCGAGCGCGAAATCACCGGCCTCTTCCAGTATCGTCGCGTCGCGTCGCGTCTCGGTGTGAGCTGACCCTTAAGCGTGCGGGGTAAAGGGGGCTCGCGGTTGGATATCAATTCAATCAGATGCGTCCAGGCAGTTGAAGGAAATTTTAAGGTTTTCTTTAAATTATCATCATAAATTTAAGACTCAAACTCCTGTCGGTGTAGCTGATATAGTATGTAATGTATACTCTAACAGGGTGTTTTTTAACCCACGCCATAATGCGGATTTTTAATGGTACTACTTTACTGGCAACGACACATTTTTGGTAACTAACGTTGGAAGTCAGTGAATGTCACTGATGTAAACAAATAGGAAACAGGACTAGATATTCCATTTTAGTATTTTTAATAATAAAGCCAAAACTGTTCATAGTGATAAAAGTCAAGTTTTCTCAATAGATTTCAGTAATTATTTCGCAAGAATAACGAAGGATTGAGCAGCATTCCGGTAAACAATGTTTTCAGTTTAGTCTGTGATAAATCGCTACTGACGTTTAATTTTTATTTTATTTTATTTTATTTATTAGGTCTGCCAACAGCGGTTACAATCTTACATTCTTACATATTCATTGTATAATATACTTAGACTTATTGCACAGCTAATTATAGGCAAACACAGCATGCGTACAGTTTTAGTTAAGTTGGTTTACGAAAAGGAAAAAAGCTAGTTACATAAAGATAATAATCACTATGAAAAGAGAAAAATTATAAACAATTGTTTAGATGGACAAAGAGTTTAAGGTCTGTTACAAATACAGTAGTGGGGCTAGCCGCCTCAATCTATATCTAGACTGAAGGAATACAAAAACAATAATCAGTCGTGAGTACTGGACCGAAACCTGATAAGGGAGTCAAAATGAACATCACTGGAGTTAGACATTTCATTTACCAGTCTGCATAAGCGTGGGACTGGTGAATTTTTTCCTAAAATAGTTCTTCGAAAAGGGGGTACAAAAGGCTTCACTGTGGCACGAGGATACCTATTAGGAATTTTGAATTTGAATTTTTGCAACAGTTGTGGGCAATCAATTTTATTTCTGAATAGTTTGTATAAAAGTGTCAAGTCTAGATCAATTCTGCGTTGCGACAGTGTCTGTAATTTGAAATATTTTAGGCGATTATTATATGATGCTATTTTCTTTGCAACCCCATATGTTCTAGCCAAGTGCCAAGTAAAGCGTTTTTGCACCCTCTCGATTCTTAAGCTGTGTGTAGCAAAGTGTGGTCGCCAGACAGTGCTGCAGTACTCTAAGACGCTCCGGACTAAAGTATAATACAGTATTTTTTTTGTTTTTGCTTTACGGAAAACTCTACTGTTTCTTATTACAAAACCAAGCATTTTTGATGCCTTTTTGGTTACGGCATCGATGTGTGGGATAAACGTTAGTTTTTTGTCGAATATGACACCTAGGTCCTTAATTTGTTCGACTTCTGTGATATTGTTCCCCGCTATTGAGTATGATGATGATAAGACGTTACTATTTCGTGTAAATTTAACATGGTAGCATTTGTCAGCATTTAGATTCATACCATTTCTATCACACCATAGAGATAACCTATCGATATCAGCCTGAAGTAAAATTGTGTCAAACGGAGATGTTATAACTTTTGAGAATTTCAAGTCATCTGCAAATAGAAATGGTGTTGAGTTGTGCATACAATGTGGTATATCGTTGATAAAGATGTTAAATAGGAAAGGCGCTAAGTGCGATCCTTGAGGGACCCCAGATGTTATGGTTTTATAGTTTGATTTGTAGCCATTCATTACTACATAAAAAATCCTGTCTTTTAAGTAAGATCGTAGCCATTCCAGAAATGGTCCTGAAATACCATATGCAGATAATTTTTGCAGTAATATGCGATGAGATACCCGGTCGAATGCCTTGCTGAAGTCGGTATAGACTACATCTACTTGTTTTCCAGTGTCTATTGCCTCTGTTAAGGTTTCAACAAATGTCACAAGATTAGTGTTAGTAGAACGAGCGGGCACAAAGCCGTGTTGATGGATGGTTAAATTGTGTTTAATGTGACTTTGGATAATGGGACATAAGAGTGATTCAAATATTTTTGGAAGTGTACTCAGAATAGATATCGGCCTGTAATTGCTTATTAGGGAATCATTGTCGGACTTGAATATGGGTACAACTTTAGCTGATTTCCAGTCGTTCGGAAACAACCCAGAGCGCAGGGATGTGTTGAAAATTAAATACAGTGGTTCAACAAGGTTAGAAGCGCATTCGTAGATAAATAGCGGCGGTATCTCATCGGGTCCCGCACCCTTGTTGACGTCCAGACTTAAGAGTTTTTTTTCAATCGTTGTACGTTCTAATGATATCGTTGATAGTATTTCAGTGCTAATGTCTTCTATATCGTTACCCGCGTTGGCTATTACGTCATCATTGCTATAAATTGAAGAAAAGAAAGTTGCAAACATGTTACAGATTGCAGATCCATCTGTCGAGGTGATGACCCCGTCCGACATGGCTGCGGGGTAGTTTCCTGTGCCTCCACGTTTAGCTTTGACAAAACTCCAAAAACATTTGGGATTCACTGATATACCTAACTCTATTCTATCTAAATATGAATTATAGCACTCAGTAGCGTATTTATTGCACCTATCCTTTAGTAATGTCAGAGAAATTTTATCGAGTGGGTTTTTATATTTATTATATTTAATCCTATATTTATTTTTTTCTTTCAGCATTCGAATTAAGTTTCTATTGAACCATGGGGGATACTTATCCTTTTTATATGTATTTTTGAACGGAACATGTGTTTTAATAATATTTTTAAAAATGTCGTTTAAAGTGTATACCATATTATTGGCATCCTTTCCATAAAAAAGTTCATTCCAGTCAATTTTTTCTAAACATTTATTTATTGCTTTAAAGTTAGCTTTCCTAAAGTTTGGTATTAAGTTTACTGTATTATTATTTAGTGTTTCTTTTTCCAGGTATGATATATTAATGTGAAGAGGGGGATGATAAGGATCTATTTTACTGAGTATATCAACGGCTAAGTCTACTACACAAATGCTGAGATTAGTCAGGATCAAGTCCAGCACTCTACCCTGATGATTTGCAATACAATTTTTTTGTATCAAACTATTTAGGGTACAAAAATCTATAAGGATTTGCCCCGCAGGCGTTAATCGGGGTACGTGATTAGTTTGTTTATGGATCAGGCTCCAGTCAATACATCCAAGATTAATAATATAACGTATGCACATTATTGCCATATGAAAGCTGTTTGTAGCGCCACTATCCCTGGACCGGACCGGACTTATGGTGTTCAACCATTTACTGTTAAATGCTTCGCCAACACCACATTTCGAAGGCTTTCAGTACCTTCCTGTACCTTCGCGTCATGATCGATTTTCACACCCATAGAAAACTATGCACCCTATAAAAAGTTTGTTATTTTTTTATTTTCTGGGATATATTTGCAGTCATTAAATTATTTTTATTTTTAACAGCCACGTTTGCTAAACCTATTCTTGCTTTGATGTCTAGTGTACATTTTGAGTCTACTGTAAGTAATAAATATACATAAATTAGTTTGCTTTTCATTAAATTTAAAGGGCTGTCGTATTAAAATATAGGTACATTTTCTTCAAAGGAGACAGGTACAATTATTAAAAATAATTGGGCAAGTGCGAGTCCGACTCGCGCATGAACGGTTCCGTACCATAATCTATAAAAAGTTTGTTGTATGGAAGCCCCCCTTAAATATTTATTTTATTTTATTTTTAGTATTTGTTGTTAAAGCGGCAATAGAAATACATCATCTGTGAAAATTTCAACTTTCTAGCCAAAACCGTTCTTGAGATACAGCTTGGTGACAGACGGACGGACGGACGGACAGCCAAGTCTCAGTAATAGGGTCCCGTTTTTACCCTTTGGGTACGGAACCCTAAAAACGGCCATATAGAAAATGCATAGGTACATAAGCTAAAATCAGTTGCTTCAAATGGCATTTGACGTTTTCGGAAAAAAATACACTTGTACTTTTTTATTAAAACAAATAAAAAGTCGTCAATGCAAGAATTCCGTTTTGACATTTATAAAGCGGTAAAACTAAAACTTATTTGTAGGAAACGTTATAAAAAAAAAGCAATTGCCTACTTCCTTCACTTCAACAATAATGTACCGAGTGTTAGGGCTGGTCAAAAATCAAAAATCAAAATGCGTTACAGACGTATCTGCTTTTTTCTTTTTAAGTAGGTCGATGTTTTACTTACAACCTAGGTACGTTAAAAAGCTAAATGCGTCCTTTTTATTTCGTTAACTAAAATGCGCTATGCGTATTATTACTAAGTAAAAAAGACGTTTTAATAAATTACTACGCTGAAAAGACGTTTCTAGCCAGACACGTCTTTTTACTGTAGTATAAAAGTATTTATTTGTATTTTTTTTACTAAGAGAAAAGATAAAATATAATTTATTTATTATTAAATGTTATCCAAATTGGATTTTGCATATCAACCCCTATAGCTCAAATGCTTTTACACGTTTTTGCATTAAAACAGTATCACATTTTTTATTTTCTTTCACGCAGCGAATTTTTTAATTTCAAATTTACAAAATATTTTTTTTCTCCGTTTTCAAGTTTATGTAGAAGCGCCCTATTTCGGTATGACGGCAGATATACTCTAGTGATAAATACATGTGTTCTCAATGCAGCTCAATAATTGTACGAGCAAGCGAAGTCCACCAGATTGTTTTTGCTCAAATTTAGAAGTATTCATAATCTTAATGGACTAATATAACAAGTGGATAATGCCCAACACGGGAAACAAATCAGATTACTTATGAAAGGACTACCAAAAAACAAAACTTCTCTTGAAATTTGGCGCGTGAAAAACAGAGATGAAGTACATTTTTTGTGAGAGATGTCAATGTCAATCGAATAGTGTCCAAGCGTATACGATAACTCAAAAATCCCGAATTTAATTTATCCAAAACCATCAAACTTCGGAATTTTCAAAATTCCGAAAGTGAAATAACGCGAAACTATAATTTTCGCCATGGATGATACGGTACAATACTATTAATTAGGTTAGGTTAGGGTTATATCGACGCTTAAGAATCAATATTGCCTAAGTAACAAAAAAAATAGACGATTATGGCATTCTATTCGTTTTTTTCTGAACCTAACTGCATTAAAAGGTGATAAACGTCAAAAATGTTAGACGGTATTGATTCTTAAGCGTCGATATGACATCCCAAACAAAAATCTAAATATTTTACAAGAACATGGTTATCGGAATTAAAAAAAAATCAGACAAATGAAACTTCGGAGTAAGTATTGTAGTGTATCTTCCTTGCTGTATCTACAAGCTGTGGGTCATTCATTTTGCGATGCCATGTCGCGCGACAAGAGTCGCGCAGCCAAGTTGTGATAGACGGGCTGCTGCCATACTTTACCGATATGAGCAGCCTGGAGCTTGAATTTTACGCCAAATGAGAAAACAAAATATTAACGGATACTCCGAATACACATCGATAAAGTAGCCATCTAATGACAGCTCTCAGACGGGGACACTACAATATTCCGAAGTTTCATTTGTCCGAATGCATCATCATTTCGAATTTTCATAATTCCGTAAACCATGTTCAGATAAAATATTTTTTTTTTTTTATAGATCAATGGAAAAAATTATCGTTTCGCGTTTTTTCCCTTTCGGATTTTTGAAAATTTAGAATATTAATGGTTTCGGCCAAATGAAACATCGGAATTTTTGAGTGATCCCCACTCAGACACATGTCATAAGAAACGTTAAATTTAGTCGCACAGGAATATTTCTGTATTAATTCAGTGAATAAAGGATTTTGACCTTACAAACGGTCCGGTAATTATCTGTCCTAGAAACAAAATTTGAAATGTAAATTATAGTAAATTTAATTCTCTACAAAATTGCCCGAGCACTGTTCTAGCTAAAATGCTTCTAAACGAAGATATAATCCAGAAGTTTGTTTTTGAGTTGGAAATTGCAATTTCTTAAGTTTTTTTAAATGTGCATCTGCATATCTCCGTAACTATCTGTCCTAGAAACAAAATATAAAATAGAGAATGTAGTAAATTTAACTCTCTATAACATTGTCGAAGCTTTCTTCTAGCTAAAATGCTCCTAAAGGAAGATATGAGCAAAAATATGAAGAGAGTCGGTTTTTTCAATATGACGGCGGGCGCGGAGGGGGGGGGAATTGTGCATTTTGCATTTTAAGCACTGACTAACCATCCTAGACAACATATCAAAAATTCAAAACTACCGGACCGTTTGTAAGGTCACACATAGTACTTTAGTCTCTATTCACCGTATTATATCCAGAGTCCAGAGTTCCAGACCACTCATGTCCCATATGTGACATGGGATTGTAATGCTATTTATTAAGAGCTGAGAGTCAAAATCGCGTAAACAATTTATGAAGACTAAGTCTGTTTAGCTGTAACCTCATAATGATTTAAAATATTCACACACAAATTTACACAAATTTTAACCTTGTATAATTGCAAGAGGGTTACATTTTGTTTGAGGCCTTATTTAAATTCGCTTATTATTTAAGGGTTTGAAGGATTAAAAAAACAGCCTGTCCGTTTGTCGAGGTTTTGCGGCGAGTTTGTGTGTAATTTTGTTTTTGATTAGGGAAATTAGCGATGGGGTTTCATGCAAAAAAGCGGGAAATATGGGACCAACTGACCACGGCGGAATTTGCGATGCTTGTTTTTTTATGCTATACAGCTATATATCCTACATAACCTATGTAGGATATATTATATTTATGTATCTAGTGGTTCGGTGAGCTACCTGACTCTTGTCGCGCGACATAGCGCTACCCATCACTCTTTCACATTACTGCACAGAAAGAGACAGGTTACCTCGCGCGAGAAATAGTCGCATGTGACAGTTGTGCTAGAGGTGTCCTGGGAAGACATCGCGAGTCAGAGAGAGAGAAAATAGAGATATAAATATGATTTTAGGTTTTCAAACTTCATGACCGTGTCTCCGCCCGCTGAGACTTAAAGTGGCAGTGGGCGGGGCATATAGCTTGATAACTGACGGCCGCTGGGGAAAAAATACCGATAGGTAGCGAGAACTTAATGGAAGACGCAGCGTGGAAAGACCCCCCACAAGGTGGACTGGCGATCTGGTCAGTATCGCGGCAAGCCGTTGCAACGACGGGTTGTTGTGGATAACCTTGCATTCGTCAAGCAGTGCTAACTCATTAAGGTAGCCACAATTAAAACCACAAATTTAAAAAAGCACTTTAATCCATACAAAGTGTAACTTATGACCAAAACAGTTCATTTCACGATAACACAGCTTCGATCCTATCACAAAAACATGCATATTTCAAATTATTACAGGCACTATTCCACATTAGCAAAATTAGCTTGAGTGACCTGAAGGGCTACTACCTACATCGAATAGTGCTGTCCCGCTTACCCAAATATCGTTTGACACGAGATCGAGAGGGACGGCACAATACGAAGGTCGATTTTCGATCATCGGAGTAGCCCTTCAGGTTGATGCATATAAGATCAGTCAGGGGAAGCACGCGAACGAGTTAAGAGCGCCTACCATACAATACTACTAATGTAGGTACTAATGCAATATCTTACCACCACACAACTATTATAGTTGCGCGGTTTTAGTATGACATCTATACTTTTCGATATTTTTCATGACACGCGCGCACAACACTTAAAATATCAGGGAATTACGATATCATGTCTCTTAAGGGTGGGCTCATGCAAAATTCCGTCAGGTGAATTATCATCTCAACACGCATAGTGATTAAAAATCTGTCCCTTGGAAATAAGAAACTTAAACAGATTTTCTTCAATTTTGTCAACGTGAAAACGCGATTGGTAATAATTTTCTCGATACTTTTATCCCTCAAACATAACCCTTTTTTTAGATATTTTCAGTTGGATCTTCAAAACCCTTCCGTTTTTAACAATGTTTTTTAGCTTAATATATGCACAATTATAAGTTCTCAAAAACTGTAAAACTATTTTCAATATAAAATGCAAAAGTTCATGACGCAACGCAAAAAACATGATTTCCGCGTTTCCGAGCACGCACTTCCATCTCGCTCACGCTTACACTCAGTGAGAGAGAGAGCTAGCCAACGCGTTGGCACCCTCTTAAGTCAGATTTTCACGTCGATTTCATATGAAATTATATTTGAAGTTTAGTCGAGTCATGCGCTATTATATTCTACCTAAGCGCGCGTGCCATGAAAAATATCGAAAAGTATCGATGTTGTACTAAAGGTATCCTATCTGAAAGTCAAACACTCATTTCTGTTTCCCATTTGTCCGAAAGATTTTTTTCAAAAGTGATATTATTTCAGAATAATTATAAAATCAAACTAACCTAACCTAATGGGTTCCTTAAAACAATGTGTGTAAAATGCTAAAGATATTACAGGTTTGCGGAATAAAATATACTTTCGGACAAATGAAAGTTTGGCGTAACGTTACAAATGGGAAACGATGCTACGGTGTGCACATTTTTCGTTTAATTTTATACATTAAGCATAATTATAAAAAAAAATACATCATATATCATTAAATTATTATTAACTCAGAAAAGTACGTCTCCGCCACGATTGCTTGATTTCTTTCTTTCTTTCACAAGTATCGAATAGATGCCGCGATAGTCTGAACTCGCTACGAAGGGATCGCAAAATGTCTTATAATTGACAAATAAATTAAAAATAGTAGCGATGACTATCGAATACTTTAAAAATAAACACCTATTTACGGGCAAGAACTAAAACAAAACTGCACCAATGTATAAAAAAAAGAAGAAAAGAAAATGAAAATAGTTTATTTTATCATAAGATATAAGACTTGGTTATCCTATTTCCTGATGCTTTCCCATAATATTATAGGTAGGTATCCTATCTAAACTCCGGAACATTGTTTCCCGCCTGTAAGGTTCTCCATATTTTTATTGGTCCGAAAATATTTTTTACCTGAACCCGTAATATTTTCAGGATTTAATAAACATCATATTGAGAGAACCTATTAGGTTAGGTTAAGTTTGATTTATGAGGGTCCATGTGATACATATGTATATTTTTAAGATCTCTTGTAATTACCATGGTATGCAATAAAGAATATGAATATGAATATGAATATGATTATTCTGAAAAATGAACAGTTGAAAAAAATTATATTTTCGGACAAATTAAACCTTTACCGCATACGAAGCCATATATGGCAGATATGAACTTGGACCTTATTGGCATAGGTCAAGGTTTAAATTCAAACAACTATTTTTTTTCTATATGCGGTAAAGGGTTAAAATTTGGCGAGACGTTACAGATGGGGGAAAAAAATGCGTTTCAGATAGGTAACCGATATTATGTACTGTGTGGTCCAATTTAATATATCACATGTAGCCTTAACAGTCTGTGTACCGTATATGGTACATTCATGTACTAACGCAAATTAATCAGTAATATCTCAAACATAGAAAACTCCGGAGTCTCAGACATATTAAAATACATACGAAAAGGTATTCACGTAGTAAAAGTCAAATATTGTGAACACAGTGTTCGATTGGCCGCTGATCGGCTCTCCTGATGATGAATCGCGAACGGATTCGAAACATATCGAGTGTTACTACGTGAGTAAGCCTGCTTCGTATAAATTTTGACATCTCAAAAAGAAAAAATGTGATACATTTTGTAGATGCATGACTTTTTACATCTTCGGTTCGTTCATAGTTGTACATGTACCACATATGGCACACAACGAAATATCACATGCGCATACATATATACCATAACATCTTTGTCCTTTTAATGTAGATGACTTTATATAGTCACAAGCAAACTCATACATTATGTATAAAAATACAATACACCGATTTGGAAAAATATGTTGAGGATATGCTATCTTATTGTAAAGAGTGAAATAAGTTAGGAAATTCATCTTTATACAGTTTTTTCTTACAATTCTATTTATAACATACCTTTATAGTCGACGAGATTCTTAGAAATTTTATGTATAAATACTTTCAATAAATACCAATTTTTGTTGGACAAAAATAACATATATCTTTGTAAATATTATATCACAATTAAGATGATTTCCAACAATAGGCGGTTAAGGCAAAATTGAAATAAAATATTAGAGTTTCGCAAGTTATAAGGAATTTTCGCACCGAACTGTTGTTGAAACAATGTTTGAATAAAACATTAAAAGCAATTAAATCGTTTCTTTTGAAATGCTGGTTCTTCTATTGGTACACATTCCAGCTTATTTGTCAAAATAAACGATTTAAATTAAATAAAGCACTCGTATATTATAGATATAAATCTATAAAAATATTTAAGATTGCATGTTTTTTTTTCAAGTGCTTTTACCATGTTATATTTTTGGGGCTTTTAGATCATCATTTTCTTAGACAAGTATTTTTTATACAATATATTTTAAGAAATAATCTACAAATATAATATTTATAAATCATATTATAGGAACAAGTACTTCTAATCTAAAACCACATACACGGATTTTTTTCGTATAGGGTCCTTATTTTGATAAACACCAATCATTTGGCTTTTTGATAGATTTTATTCTAATTAACTAATGTTTTTTATGTTCTATGATTTTCTAGAGAACGACCGTGATTTGGATAATTAGCTGCTCCATTTTTTTTTCAACTACATTACGACCCGAGATACACCTAAGTTTGTATTTTTTCCATTCAATCACTATACAATATTTTATATCGTATAGTGATTTCGCAGATAATCTTAACTAAAATGTTCGAGACCAAGTTCATAAGAATATTTTGCGACCAATAACTTTATTCGACATGTGTCGAATATACAGCAATATAAATGTGTGACATATTTGCCGGCATCGAATATTTAGATGCTTTTACCTATACCTAAACTTTGGTGTCGGCGCCGAAGTTGCTGGAGCTGTATGGAGACGGACTCGAATTAATTGAATAAATTCTTGGATTTCTTCATTAACTAATTAGGCTAACATTCAAACATAGTATATTAGTTATAAAATTGACTAATTGAAGGTGCTTTAAAGGTATAGATTTACTAAATGTTATTTAATTGACGTGCGATTAAATAAATTATATCAATATAAATATCAGACAACCTCACCCAGATCAACCTAGTCCCAAATTAAGCTCAAGAAGACTTGTGTTATGGGTACTAGGCGACGATAGATACATATACATACTTATATAGATAAATAAATACTTAAATACATAGAACATCTATGACCCAGGCACAAATATTCGTGTTCATCACACAAATATTTGCCCGTGCCGGGATCATAGGCGTATCTAGGGGGGGTGCCCCAGTATGGTCTAGTGCCCACCCCAGGATTTTGGGTTACCGATAGAAATTCATGGCTTTATCTCTTAGGATATGGCCAGGCCCCTCCCCAGGCCCACCCCAGGCCCCCCCTGAAAAATAATCTTAGATACGCCAATGGCCGGGATTCGAACCCGGGACCGTCGGCTCAGTAGGCAGTTGCTTAAACACTGCGCCAACCGCGTCGTCAAAACTATTACGAAATATTTAATTTATATTAATTAAACTATTACGAAATATTTTTACTTACTATAAAATAAAATGATAACCAATTAGCCAATCTGTTAAATCGGATACTTCAAAAAGATACAGTAACACTAAAATGAATGCGTAATTAAAATAATAAAATTAAATAAATACGATCTGCCTCCATACAACTCAACATCAACGCCGACAACGAAGTGTAGGTATAATAGCATCTAAATATCCGATGCCTGCATATTTGTCACTTGGAGAATTAATGACTCAAAAATTACCTAATTGCCTCTATAGTATAATGCAAATAAGCTAACGCAATTATAGAATTCTTAGATATCTGTGTGTTCATACAAAAATAAACCAAAATGTATTACGTTAACTACCTAAATAAATTTTACTAATTTGACACTGAAGTCACCCTGTATTTGAATACAAAAAGCATTCTGTATTAATCTATTAAGATTAAATTTTTTTGAATTTTAGAAGCAACCTTTTTTATGAACATCTGAGTTCACACGAAATATAAATAAATGTGACGGTGTTTCCTAAAAGGTCTCATTGCTTTGGTTTTCATAGGACGCATTGACAGAATACAAACAAATTTCGTCTTTTACTAAACACTGTCACAAATAAAGAAAAGGCTGAAAGAAACCTGCGGCCCTATGATGGTTGCTGTTATCGCGCGATAAATAACAACACAAATAAGACAAAGCATCCGTCACGTTTTGACAAACTGCGAGTGTGACTGACACATGCTTTGTCACTTATTAATCACGAGATAAACGCAACCATCATAGGCGCAAGACATGATATGATGATGAAGACAAACAAGCATTAAAACAGTGAAAATGATCCCGAAGAAACCAGCTTTAAACAAACAATGACTTGTGTTGTGTTAACAGTAAAATGTAATATGTGATCTGATATTTATATGACCTATTATTATTGAATACCATGTTTATAAGTAAATTTAATATTGATCGATTGATAAATTCATCTATAGCTAAGGTGAAAGACATGTTGACTCTTCATTTATGACCAGACACGCCGTTTATCTCTTTCTTACAAATATAAAAGTCAACGTGGTGACAAAGACAAACGATATAATAATAGTTGATTACTATAGTTTATTTACACCAGCAACATTATATACGGTCAGATTCAGATATATGAGGTTAGTAGTGATAAAAAAAGTGATAAATCGTAAATTGTTCGGACTAGCAAACTATAGGCCAACGGGGTGTCATTCAACCAACGCCATATTGCGGATTTTAGTGGTACTAATTTATTTTACCGGCAACAACATTTTTTTGGTAACTGACGTTGAATGTCAGTGAATGTCACTTGGAATTAAAAAAAAATAAACACAGCTAAACCCTTATATTTGACTCCGATTGTACCCATCACATATATCATCTAGAGACCTAAGTTATCACAATAATTTAAGGAATTGCAACAATGAAAGTTACATTTTCGATCATGCAATAATGAAGTCAATACTTGCAGTCTTATTTATTTCATTACCAATATTATGATTCAGTTTAATTTGACACTTGATACATTTATAGGTAAGTATTTTTACATTGTTCATATGAAAGGCAGTATTTAGATTGATAGTTATGATATTACACTGTGACGAGTCAGTTTACGATGAACAGAATCTTACAACGAAGTATTAATTACTCATTTAGAGGTATAAGTAGCCTTTAATGCCATTTATACAATATCTTTTTTCTGTACCGATTCGATTAATAGAATCAAATGATACGATTATTGGGATGAAATCATTGAATGTGGCAAAAAGGCACTAAAAAGAAAAATCTTTGATACAAATTTCTTAAAATTTATCTCATTATGATGATAATTTTAATTAATGGTGAAGGTATTCACACAAGCCAGAAGATCTGGTAATTCAGAAAATCCGCTGGGAAAGTGATTCAATTACGATTGTGGCAAACAACCATGCAACCTGCCTGTTGTTGATAGGAAAATCATAGCATACGCTAGAAGTATCACTCTGCTTGTTAAGTGGGAAAACGAGTCAAGGAGCTCAGTCCGCATACGAAGAGTTCGTGCCAAGAAATTCTTCTGTAATCTGTGATAAATAATAACTTTTTCACGATAATAACCGATTTCAACGAGAGGAAATTGTATTTCCTAAAACAAAAGATTTACTATAACAAAACACCGAAATCGTCATACATACGTATGGCGGCGGGATCCCCTCAAAAACATAAATAAAAAATTAACTTCCGAATTGAAACTTCCTCTTTTGAAGTCGGTTGAAAATGTAGGGCAGAAAGTTCTTGATCTTTTGGGGCGGTTTGTGGATGTGTAGCTGATGAAGATATCCTGAAGATATCAGAGGGTGGTGGCTGGTCAGAGGGTATTCCATTGCCGATAACGGTAGACTAAGCTGACTATGTCTCATATTGCTGGTTCTTTGGAGACGTATCGTAAACGTCTTGGTTGGGACCTTTCGATCTCTTCGGAGGCTGAACTTGTCTGATGTAGCTAGTGGTATACATATACTTCCAATCTGAACAAACTAAAAGTGACTATCAGATTACCAACCATCATCTGACAAAGAGTGTTGGAATACTTTTGGCACATTTCCAGAAGGGACGATAATCTGGAAAACTACTATTGATTGGAAGGATCCAGGGGAGAGGCCTCAGGGCCGCTGCCTGATGTGTATTTCCGAGAAAAGCCGCACTCGACTCCAACTTCTGCGACGCGCTCAAGGTGGCTGACCGTGGAAGGAGGCGTCGCATCATTTATTTAATCTTTATTGCATAAGAGAATACCTTATCGTACCAAAGGCGGACTTAATGCCATGAAGCATCTACCAGTCCCTCATGCAAAGCAGGTAAATTGCATCATTCAGAGCTTCACGGCGGCTCGACCCTCAGCATCCAAAGGCATAAATAATTTTGTGTTGTTTAGTTAAATAATTTATTTTTTCATTTTTTTCAGCAGTAATAACTGCAGGGAGGATATCCTCAGGGTCGGTAGCCGGAGTGCAGCGTCATGTCCAGGCTGTCCGTGTCGGTGTCCGTGTGGTACGTGACGCAGGGCGCGGGGTGCGTTTGCGCGTGACGCAGGATACCTTCCAGCTGTGGATTACAATATCATCAACTTGTAATCACGACATCGAAGCGGTGGTAGCCTAGTGGTTAGGGCATGCGACTTTCAATCCGGAGGTCGCGGGTTCGAACCCGGCCCGTACCAATGAGTTTTTCGGAACTTATGTACGGAATGTCATTTGATATTTACCACTCGCTTTTCGGTGAAGGAAAACATCGTGAGAGATTTAGGTAGCAGACCCCGATTGAGAATTCATTCTCTACAAAGGGACAAAGGCTAGGAGGATGATGATGATGTAAGCACGACATCGGAAAATTGTGTCACTGACGCCGTCGTCGCCTAATGATGACAAAATGCCAATGATCAAAAACGTTTTAATTCAAACCGCCACAAGTGTCTTTCTATCCCTCTTGAATTTGAAGCACTGCTTAATTTTATTGCCGTGGCGTCAGGGGCAAGGAGGATTGTTTCATCGTTGAGCGTTAAAAGGGTTAAATCTATAATTAAATGCCGTTGGAACCTAATGGCGTCTTTGCAACATATGTATATAGTAGTTTCAGTTCTGTCTATGTTCTTTTACATTTCATGCACTATACTCGTAGATATTGTGTTCTAACTTTCCTTAACAAAGAAAGAGGAGCTCCGCGTAGCGGTGCCCCAGTGAACTAAAAACGAATAATGAGGTATCAGAACTGGTTCTATGCCTTTTCGCCGAATAATTTTTCATCGAGTGTCATTTCGTAGAACACATTTTCTCTGAAACCGTTTGGAATCCTTATTAAACAAACCTAACCTGACTTCATAAGAAAAAAAAACATTGAAGTGAAAATTCGATGAAGTTAAACATTCGAAAAATAATTATTCGGCGAAAAGACAGAACACCATCAGGACAACTAAGGTCAAAATTTGTTGCTTGAACAATTCCCTCGTATACAATACATCATTCGTACGTTAACCTATTGACCACCAAGCGGTCTAGCAATTTACCGTGCCACTGACGCCAGAGTAAAAAAAAGAAAGATGTGCCCCAAAATCAACAGGGATTGAAAAATACTTGTAGCGGTTAGAATTACAAAGTTTTTGATCATTTGGACGGCTGTGGCCGGCGTGGCGTCAGGGGCACGATTTTTTGTTGACGGCCACAGCCGACTGTGGCGGTCAAAAGGTTAAAGGAACACGTGCAACTCGCCTGTATGTGTATGTCGCCGAGCAGCGCTCGCCGCGCGGGCTCGGGCGCCCAGCACATCTCCATCACGCCCCAGCACGCGTCGGTGAAGTGCGGCAGCCGCTCCGGCCGCAGCCCTGCAACCATCATTACTGTCAGCCACAGACACCCCCCACTAGACGGAGCATGTAAGGCGACCCGCGCGCACCAACGATATGGTACGGCAGAACATTAAAGTACCAACACGGCGGCCACCGTTTAGTTGCGTCCGTGTTTATGATCCATGTGTACGTCAACGAAAAAAATAATTAAATAAATAACATGGTAAATTGTAGTGTTAAGTGGTGAGAGAGACCTCATAAACATGGACGCAACTACATTCAGACCAAAAAGAGTAGAAATTAAAAAGTGGCAATACTATAGTGTCGTCCCCGTTTTCTTATATTTATTAGAAAGGGAGGACACTATAGTATTGCCACTTTTTAATTTCTACTCTTTTAAGTCGGACTGTAAACGGTGGCCGCCGTGTTAATACTTTAATGTTCTGCCGTACCATATCGTTGGTGCGCGCGGGCCGCCTTACATGCTCCGTCTAGTGGGGGTGGTCTGTGCTGTCAGCTCACAAGCACTCTCTACAGGTCCGGTCTCTCGGAGAGCGGAGGCCATAGGTGGGAGCGCGAGGATCGAGCACGCTGTCTAGCTCTCTCCAATGGCAGCCGCTCACCGCTGACGGCACCGCTATTCTTGGACACCAGAGCTTCAGATCGGGTTTTCAAAATTGCATCAAATGTAGATAGATTCGCTGGACGACTGATAATCGCGATCACAACACCCAAGAGAAGCATCCGAACTTAAATTTAGCAGCTTCTGAGTAGATAACTTCGACCATTTCTTAAGGGCAATGCCTTCTCATAGGCTATAGACCTGATGATAGATGGAATTATGGATTTTTGTGGACCAGGTGCAAATAGGGATATTGACACTATTGACAGCTACCCCTGAGTTCTGGATGTCTTTGAAGGCGGCGAGCGTCCGCGCACAGGTGCCAGAACAGATGCCGAGTCCTGCTGCCGCCAGGACACGGAGACAGTCGCTCACCTCGCTTGACCTTGGTCCACAGCTGCTCCTTGTTCTGGAACTCCTCGAAGGCGGCGGGCAGCCGCACGGACCCCGCGCACAGGTACCAGAACAGATGCCGAGTCCTGCTGCCGCCAGGACACGGAGACAGTCGCTCACCTCGCTTGACCTTGGTCCACAGCTGCTCCTTGTTCTGGAACTCCTCGAAGGCGGCGGGCAGCCGCACGGACCCCGCGCACAGGTACCAGAACAGATGCCGAGTCCTGCTGCCGCCAGGACACGGAGACAGTCGCTCACCTCGCTTGACCTTGGTCCACAGCTGCTCCTTGTTCTGGAACTCCTCGAAGGCGGCGGGCAGCCGCACGGACCCCGCGCACAGGTACCAGAACAGATGCCGAGTCCTGCTGCCGCCAGGACACGGAGACAGTCGCTCACCTCGCTTGACCTTGGTCCACAGCTGCTCCTTGTTCTGGAACTCCTCGAAGGCGGCGGGCAGCCGCACGGACCCCGCGCACAGGTACCAGAACAGATGCCGAGTCCTGCTGCCGCCAGGACACGGAGACAGTCGCTCACCTCGCTTGACCTTGGTCCACAGCTGCTCCTTGTTCTGGAACTCCTCGAAGGCGGCGGGCAGCCGCACGGACCCCGCGCACAGGTACCAGAACAGATGCCGAGTCCTGCTGCCGCCAGGACACGGAGACAGTCGCTCACCTCGCTTGACCTTGGTCCACAGCTGCTCCTTGTTCTGGAACTCCTCGAAGGCGGCGGGCAGCCGCACGGACCCCGCGCACAGGTACCAGAACAGATGCCGAGTCCTGCTGCCGCCAGGACACGGAGACAGTCGCTCACCTCGCTTGACCTTGGTCCACAGCTGCTCCTTGTTCTGGAACTCCTCGAAGGCGGCGGGCAGCCGCACGGACCCCGCGCACAGGTACCAGAACAGATGCCGAGTCCTGCTGCCGCCAGGACACGGAGACAGTCGCTCACCTCGCTTGACCTTGGTCCACAGCTGCTCCTTGTTCTGGAACTCCTCGAAGGCGGCGGGCAGCCGCACGGACCCCGCGCACAGGTACCAGAACAGATGCCGAGTCCTGCTGCCGCCAGGACACGGAGACAGTCGCTCACCTCGCTTGACCTTGGTCCACAGCTGCTCCTTGTTCTGGAACTCCTCGAAGGCGGCGGGCAGCCGCACGGACCCCGCGCACAGGTACCAGAACAGATGCCGAGTCCTGCTGCCGCCAGGACACGGAGACAGTCGCTCACCTCGCTTGACCTTGGTCCACAGCTGCTCCTTGTTCTGGAACTCCTCGAAGGCGGCGGGCAGCCGCACGGACCCCGCGCACAGGTACCAGAACAGATGCCGAGTCCTGCTGCCGCCAGGACACGGAGACAGTCGCTCACCTCGCTTGACCTTGGTCCACAGCTGCTCCTTGTTCTGGAACTCCTCGAAGGCGGCGGGCAGCCGCACGGACCCCGCGCACAGGTACCAGAACAGATGCCGAGTCCTGCTGCCGCCAGGACACGGAGACAGTCGCTCACCTCGCTTGACCTTGGTCCACAGCTGCTCCTTGTTCTGGAACTCCTCGAAGGCGGCGGGCAGCCGCACGGACCCCGCGCACAGGTACCAGAACAGATGCCGAGTCCTGCTGCCGCCAGGACACGGAGACAGTCGCTCACCTCGCTTGACCTTGGTCCACAGCTGCTCCTTGTTCTGGAACTCCTCGAAGGCGGCGGGCAGCCGCACGGACCCCGCGCACAGGTACCAGAACAGATGCCGAGTCCTGCTGCCGCCAGGACACGGAGACAGTCGCTCACCTCGCTTGACCTTGGTCCACAGCTGCTCCTTGTTCTGGAACTCCTCGAAGGCGGCGGGCAGCCGCACGGACCCCGCGCACAGGTACCAGAACAGATGCCGAGTCCTGCTGCCGCCAGGACACGGAGACAGTCGCTCACCTCGCTTGACCTTGGTCCACAGCTGCTCCTTGTTCTGGAACTCCTCGAAGGCGGCGGGCAGCCGCACGGAGCCCGCGCACAGGTACCAGAACAGATGCCGAGTCCTGCTGCCGCCAGGACACGGAGACAGTCGCTCACCTCGCTTGACCTTGGTCCACAGCTGCTCCTTGTTCTGGAACTCCTCGAAGGCGGCGGGCAGCCGCACGGACCCCGCGCACAGGTACCAGAACAGATGCCGAGTCCTGCTGCCGCCAGGACACGGAGACAGTCGCTCACCTCGCTTGACCTTGGTCCACAGCTGCTCCTTGTTCTGGAACTCCTCGAAGGCGGCGGGCAGCCGCACGGACCCCGCGCACAGGTACCAGAACAGATGCCGAGTCCTGCTGCCGCCAGGACACGGAGACAGTCGCTCACCTCGCTTGACCTTGGTCCACAGCTGCTCCTTGTTCTGGAACTCCTCGAAGGCGGCGGGCAGCCGCACGGACCCCGCGCACAGGTACCAGAACAGATGCCGAGTCCTGCTGCCGCCAGGACACGGAGACAGTCGCTCACCTCGCTTGACCTTGGTCCACAGCTGCTCCTTGTTCTGGAACTCCTCGAAGGCGGCGGGCAGCCGCACGGACCCCGCGCACAGGTACCAGAACAGATGCCGAGTCCTGCTGCCGCCAGGACACGGAGACAGTCGCTCACCTCGCTTGACCTTGGTCCACAGCTGCTCCTTGTTCTGGAACTCCTCGAAGGCGGCGGGCAGCCGCACGGAGCCCGCGCACAGGTACCAGAACAGATGCCGAGTCCTGCTGCCGCCAGGACACGGAGACAGTCGCTCACCTCGCTTGACCTTGGTCCACAGCTGCTCCTTGTTCTGGAACTCCTCGAAGGCGGCGGGCAGCCGCACGGACCCCGCGCACAGGTACCAGAACAGATGCCGAGTCCTGCTGCCGCCAGGACACGGAGACAGTCGCTCACCTCGCTTGACCTTGGTCCACAGCTGCTCCTTGTTCTGGAACTCCTCGAAGGCGGCGGGCAGCCGCACGGAGCCCGCGCACAGGCACCAGAACAGATGCCGAGTCCTGCTGCCGCCAGGACACGGAGACAGTCGCTCACCTCGCTTGACCTTGGTCCACAGCTGCTCCTTGTTCTGGAACTCCTCGAAGGCGGCGGGCAGCCGCACGGACCCCGCGCACAGGCACCAGAACAGATGCCGAGTCCTGCTGCCGCCAGGACACGGAGACAGTCGCTCACCTCGCTTGACCTTGGTCCACAGCTGCTCCTTGTTCTGGAACTCCTCGAAGGCGGCGGGCAGCCGCACGGACCCCGCGCACAGGTACCAGAACAGGATCCCGAACGCGTACACGTCTACGCCTGCATCGTAGTCGCCGCCCAGGAGTTCGGGAGCCATGTGGACCTGGAGATAGGTCACAATTAATGCATTGACATTTTACCACAATATCGTGTAAAAATGACAATCGCAGAGCGCTACCGGTAGGGGGATACAAACCCGGTTATTTTCCATAGAAATAACCGATTATAATATTCCCAACCAAGCATTTTGAACCGGCTGGTCAAAAATGTTTTGTGTTTATTAGCCGGTAAAGACATATTTTTTAGCCGGTAGATACATGGGAAGGCAAAACTGATCAGGCCGATGTGATTGAATCGCTTCAGTCCATCCGGCCGTCGTAAAGCGTGGTGACCTTAAGGCCGTTTCATTCATACACGGTACGGATTTAAGTCCGATCAGATGGAACTGAAGGTAAACCTGGTCATGTATGGGGGCTTTTAGGATCCTCGGAGATATTTGTCAGGTTCTAATGTCTTAGATACCGCTGACGTAAGGTCGTGTGGTTACCGGCGTGCCGACGACGGAGCCCGACATGAGCGCCTCGGCGGCGCAGAAGCCGAGGTCGGAGAGCGCGGCTCTGTTGTTCGCGTCGAGGAGTACGTTCTTCATCTTGATGTCACGATGCACCAGACCCAGGGAGTGCAGGTAGCGGATACCTGCAAGTTGAAGACAAACATTGTAAAGTTTTGATTGTTGATCCACTAGGTTTGATTGTTGAGGAATGGTCCTTGGGAACTTTTCATGAGGTCATCATTATCATCATAGGACGTCCACTGCTGGACACAGGCCTCCTCAATAGATTTCCACATGGGCCGGATAGCAGCGACCCGCATCCAGCGAGTCCCCGCAACTCTAACCAGGTTGTCCGACCACCTTGCGCGTGGTCGTCCTACACTGCGCTTGCCGGTACGTGGTCTCCACTCGAGAACCTTTCTGCCCCAACGGCCATCATGAGGTCTACGAGCATTATATTTTTGTTAGGGTTACGATACGTGCGGGACGGTGTATATGTGAGTCTACCTTCGACGATATCACAGGCTATGCGCATGCGCTCTTTGTACTGCAGTCCCGCACGCACGGCGGCATGCAAGTCTCTCTCCCGTCGCTCGGAGACCAGCAGCACGCCGAGCGCGCCGCCGGCTCGCCGCTGCACGATGGAGCCGTGCACCGCTACGATACGTGCGGGATGGTCTATGTGTGAGTATACCTTCGACGATATCACAGGCTATGCGCATGCGCTCGACGTACTGCAGTCCCGCGCGAACAGCGGCATGCAAATCTCTCTCCCGTCGCTCGGAGACCAGCAGCACGCCGAGCGCGCCGCCGGCTCGCCGCTGCACGATGGAGCCGTGCACCGCTACGATGCGCGGGTGCGGGGGGATGCTTCTATAGGGCAAAACAACAATTAAATTAAAGCCGGTCAAATGCGAGTCGGACTCTGTACAAATTATGAAAGCACTGCATATTGCTGTAATGATAAGGTGTACCTAGCGACGAACTTAACATTGCCCTTAGAAAACTGTTGACCCCATATATCAGTATAGGTTGAAGTTAATTTACCAACTGCCAATAAGTTTGTTACAAGCAGAGATGGGCAAAAGTTAATCGATTAACGATTCACGATTAAGATTAACTTTTTTAATCTCGATTAACGATTAAAATTGGGGATTAGTGAATCTAATCGTACGAGTTCCGAATAATTTAATCTCGATTAAGTTAATCATCGATTAATTTTTAGCGGTTAAATTTTTAATCGATTAATTTTCTCTCCATTAGATTAACCAATATAAAATAAAATAAGATATTTTTGCAAGTCTAAATCCCTGCCTAGAACATCTTAGAGTACTGCACTATAAAAACCATCTTGTATTACTGTAAGGCTTATTATTTTCGCGGCGACAGAAAAATTAAAGAGCAGCACTATTTGCAACTAAAATAATAACTTGTCAGCGATTAAATATTTTGGCAATCATTTATATTAAATGAGCTTTAAACTAAGGATATTTTAAAATTCAAATAATGGCAGGTACTTTAAGGTAGCAGAAATAATAAACAAGATTACTGAAATCATAGGCGAGGTACTATAAATAATGACTTGGCGACTAATATTAGCAGAAGATCCGACTCGGCCGGGTTAGGTTAGGTTGTTTTTTTTTTTACATCCCTAAAAAGCGCTCCTTTTATTTTTTATTTATGACCTTGATTTATTTTATATGCAATCTCCATTGAACAATTAGAGTAGGCCATTTTCAACTTTTTATCCGCTGTCAT
This sequence comes from Apotomis capreana, assembly GCA_947623375.1. Classification (NCBI taxonomy): domain Eukaryota; kingdom Metazoa; phylum Arthropoda; class Insecta; order Lepidoptera; family Tortricidae; genus Apotomis; species Apotomis capreana. The sequence continues at coordinate 14,843,205 of OX392522.1, read as the reverse complement.
GTTTCCGCTTAATTAGTTAATTCAGTCGCTATAACTCGATGCTAGTTTATATTGAAACAAAGCCGAAAATTGATTACTTAGCTGCTACTTCTTACTTTATACTAGTCTCCGCAATTAGTCGCCAACTTATTATTTTTGCTAACCCCTTTAATTTTTTATAAATCCCTAAATCAGATTAATTTGTCGCCGCGTTAAATACATGCATAAGAGGGAGGAGGGAGGAGGGAGGAGGGAGGAGGGAGGAGGGAGGAGGGAGGAGGGAGGAGGGAAGAGGGAGGAGGGAAGAGGGAAGAGGGAAGAGGGAAGAGGGAAGAGGGAAGAGGGAAGAGGGAAGAGGGAAGAGGGAAGAGGGAAGAGGGAAGAGGGAAGAGGGAAGAGGGAAGAGGGAAGAGGGAAGAGGGAAGAGGGAAGAGGGAAGAGGGAAGAGGGAAGAGGGAAGAGGGAAGAGGGAAGAGGGAAGAGGGAAGAGGGAAGAGGGAAGAGGGAAGAGGGAAGAGGGAAGAGGGAAGAGGGAAGAGGGAAGAGGGAAGAGGGAAGAGGGAAGAGGGAAGAGGGAAGAGGGAAGAGGGAAGAGGGAAGAGGGAAGAGGGAAGAGGGAAGAGGGAAGAGGGAAGAGGGAAGAGGGAAGAGGGAAGAGGGAAGAGGGAAGAGGGAAGAGGGAAGAGGGAAGAGGGAAGAGGGAAGAGGGAAGAGGGAAGAGGGAAGAGGGAAGAGGGAAGAGGGAAGAGGGAAGAGGGAAGAGGGAAGAGGGAAGAGGGAAGAGGGAAGAGGGAAGAGGGAAGAGGGAAGAGGGAAGAGGGAAGAGGGAAGAGGGAAGAGGGAAGAGGGAAGAGGGAAGAGGGAAGAGGGAAGAGGGAAGAGGGAAGAGGGAAGAGGGAAGAGGGAAGAGGGAAGAGGGAAGAGGGAAGAGGGAAGAGGGAAGAGGGAAGAGGGAAGAGGGAAGAGGGAAGAGGGAAGAGGGAAGAGGGAAGAGGGAAGAGGGAAGAGGGAAGAGGGAAGAGGAAAGAGGAAAGGGAAGATGGAGGAGGGAGGATTGAAGTGGGAAGAGGGAAGAGGGAAGTATTTCGATTGAATTGACTTAGAAGTTTTTTTCAGATCGGAGTATTAAATAATGAAAATGAAAAATGAAAATGTTTATTAATATAAGATAAGCAAAAAATACAAAAAACATATATAGCCACATGAGATGGTTATCTTATGGTTAAGTACTATTAAGGTACAGGATATTGATGGTCCCCACACTAGGCAAGCCTGTATCGCAGGGGCCAACGCATTACGTGTTTCATGTATATGATTGGTCGGTTGACAGGTATTTAATCCTATGTTTTAATGATAAAAGTTAAAAGTTAACACTGTTAATACAAAAATAGAAGTTAAATCGATACGAAAACACTAATACTTAATATTAATAACAATAGAATGATAATAATAATAACTGCCTTTGTAGGTAACAGCTTCCAAAAACCTTTTCAATTTAAATTAGCTCCTCTGTTTCATTATAGGATAAACCAGTTAACCATCTTTTCAAGTTACGTTTGAATTCAAAGACTGAGCTATCCCTTATGTTTAATTTATTCGCTACCCTATTGTACACAAGGCTTGATACTCGTACATATGGATCGAAGCGAGTGGCAAAAACAGTTCGTACCAGAGGCATTGTTTCCGACCTGTTAAATAGCTACTAAACCATTTCAGCGGAAGACCTCTAATACCGTTTCCTTCCAGTTTCTTAATTAGAATTGGAACGGAGTCGGTATCAAAGGCCTTTGCTAGATCGAGGAATACTAATAATAATTTCAACTTCATACTTCCACACGCCCCTGAGAAATAGGTCTTCACAGACGGACAATATAGTGATCTTACAAGAATTCTATTTATTGTTCTTAATTACATTAATAACTAATTGTTCTTAGTTACACACACACCCTACCTGGTGTAGAAGAACTCCATGGCGAGCTCCCGGTAGTGTCGCTCGTCGTGCGGCAGCACGGACTTGACCGCCGCCGCCGCGCGCCGGCCCCACGCGCCGCGCGCCCCGTACACCACGCCGTACTGCCCGCGCCCTGCGCACGCGCACACGACATCTCACGGCCCGGCCTCGACAGCGCGACCAGCGGCCGCGTGAATGGCGAAAACAAGAGTAGGTATACTAATGTATGACGCATGACACGAACCGCCGCCGCTCTAGCGGACTTTTAAATATCATTCATTCATTCCACAGACCACCCCCACTAGACGGAGCATGTAAGGCGACCCGCGCGCACCAACGATATGGTACGGCAGAACATTAAAGTATGAACACGGCGGCCACCGTTTAGTTGCGTCCTTGTTTATGATCCATGCGTACGTCAACGAAAAAAGAAATTAAATAAATAACATGGTAAATTGTAGTGTTAAGTGGTGTAGAGAGACCTCATAAACATGGACGCAACTAAACGGTGGCCGCCGTGTTGATACTTTAATGTTCTGCCGTACCGTATCGTTGGTGCGCGCGGGTCGCCCACGGATCGCCTTACATGCTCCGTCTAGTGGGGGTGGTCTGTGATTCATTCATTAATTCTAGCGGATTTTTCCGCGAGCGCGAGCGGATCGGGCGGTGTCCGTGGCATGCTTTTCGCCCCACAGAACCTATCGAACACCATAGGAGAGTCTGATTATCACCTACTCAATTAAATTTTTGTTGGTCTACTCCGCTACCTAAAGATTGTCTGCAAGAGATCGCTATTTAGCGATAAGACCGCCTGTTGTTAACCTCTGTTTATTTATCCATACTAATATTATAAATGCGAAAGTGTGTCTGTCTGTCTGTCTGTCTGTCTGTCTGTCTGTTACCTCTTCACGCTTAAACCGCTGAACCGATTTAGATGAAATTTGGTATATAGATAGTTTCTGTCCCGGGGAAGGACATAGGATACTTTTCATTCCGAATAAATGTAGTGTTCCCGTGGGATGAGCGGGTAACACCGCGGGGCACAGCTAGTTTACTATATATGTTTGTAACCATGTGTACTGTATGTCCTTTATTGAAGCCAGAGTCATTTAGAGAACGATGAAAGCGAAGGTCTATACTAAATTTCTCTGTGGAATCATAACTAAGTAATTTTACTGCTTTACCCGAAGGTGACGATAGAGATGGCCCAGCATGAAATTCGGCTTTTGTACCATGTGTTTTTCATTTGTGGAATTGTATAAAAACTAAAGTTATATAAAACGAAATCCACAGGCGAATCAAAATGAGCGAGACAATGTATTTTTATTTTCCAACAGAACGTATGGAGTAGTAGAAATTCCGAGCCAAACATTCCGCACAATACATTTTGGTGACTTTCTTTACTGCATATAAACCACTAAGAATAAATGGGTAACTTACCGATTTCTCTGCCTAACTCAGGGGTTCCATACATCAGCAGGTCGCACACCGAAGTGCTTTCTAAACACAACCGTGCGAAAGTAGGCGCATATCTATAACAATATATTAGACATTTTAAAATTTTCCGGGCCTCTAAAATAATTAATATTGCCGCTAAAATAATGAATTGGCCATGTTTTTCATTTTAGTAGGTTAGCTTAGATCTTTTTAGGGTTCCGTACCTAAAGGGTAAAAACGGGACCCTATTACTAGTTAAGACCCCTTGTATTTGTGTATGAATCTTACACAAATAGAATTACTAGTTAGAATTCCACTGTCTGTCTGTCTGTCTGTCATCAGGCTGTATCTGCTCACTCTTTTTTGCCGGGGGTTAATAAAATATCAACACCAATTCCTAACAGCAATATCCTACGAAGTAGGGTGTTGCTTATTTTCTAACCCCGTACTCTCACCCCCTCATTCTATTCTAGGACTCGAAAAAAGTCACTGATTTTTTATTTATCTTTTTAATTCAGTTTTAGGGGTCGCTACCGCCCATTAATAATCCGAGATAATGTTAATAAAACTCGGTTCACACAGTTTTATTTTTATTTTTTTTGCAATGATATTGTTTGAATAACCTAATGTATCAATCTAGTTATATATCAAGTAAATTATTCTGTGTATCAGATATAAAATTAGGTAGTTCATATTGAACAAGATATTTTTTTTCTATATATTTTTTAATACAATTATGTACGTTCTGTAAGTATTATCAAAGACTATATACCCCCTAGACCGATATTCTTCATACTACGCACCGTACTCCGTTTGTTACTATCGTTCTACATCGCTAGATGCCGCTAAGGGTATCAATTCATTCAAAAGTCGACATTTTTCAATTTCTACTGTACGGTACGCGCAAGCGTGAAGTAACACAGTCGTCAAGCGTTCAACGACATTCCAACTTCAAAGTGACAGTAAAAAGTGAATAGATGACGTTAGGTGCGATGTTTGTTTACTACGTTCCGTTTCGTCTCATTTCACTATTTGTGTATGTTTTATTTAAACATAAAAATTACTTACATCCTAATCCTAATAATATTATAAACGTGAAAGTTTGGATGGATGTATGTATGTACGTTTCACTTAATCTCAAAAAACTACTGGACGTATTATGATGAAACTTTCGAGTTATGTACCTTACCTTACCTGCCTGAAGGTAGAATACGTAACGATTCTGACTTCACGCCTACCATAGTTTAGTTTAGGTGCTGTAATTTTAGCCAATTTGATAATAGGCAAAATAATTCTTAGGGCAATTCATGTTAGGAATATTATGCTTTAGGTAATTAGATTTTAGTTATCAATATTAGGACAAACTTGATTTAGGACTTTAAGAGAGTATGCGCAAAAATTATTAGGACAAACGAGTAGTATGCCATTCAACAGTATGCCAAACTTTCTCGGCCAAACATTTTTAGGACAAAAAACGTTATGCGATACGACAGGCACCCGAAATTTATCTATACAAAAACTAACAGAACTAACGACAGTGATAATTCAATAAAACCACAATTTTATAAACGTTTTTTTTATATTACTTTTAACAAAAACAAAACGAACGAATATATTTTCGCAGGCCGCCTGCATGTAGGCAATTTCTAATTGTTCTAGGGTAAATGTCAAACATTTCCGCAAATCGTCCCTTTGGCGTAAAGCCGTTTTGTCGTCGGCGTTGGTCTTGGGCCATGGCAAACGGACGATGCAATGGTTACTTTGCTTTGCAGTAGATCAATAAGGTTTCCTTCAACATTATATCGCCGTACCCAACGTCAAACTGTGTCCCTGCTAGCATTGAGCCGACGCGTGATCTCATAAATCCGTATTCCTTCCTGGTGTAACTCCACTCTTTGAGCTCTTCATTGTTTTCAGTCATTATCATTATCTTTTAATAGTTCACGGTTAGCGGCAAGCATTTTATTTTTCATATTAATAACGTTGCTGAAAATTATTTTACGATTTTCTCGATTGACACTGACATATGTTCCTAATTAGAAATTAAAAGCAAATGATAACCTTTCGCGAGGAGGTTTTTTGTAAAATGAAGTGACAAATAATAATATTGACATTTCAATACTATTATTGAAATATAATTTTCGACCTTAATGCATTGCGAATGTCTAACGACATTGTAACGAAATGGGTAGGAAATGAAATTCCTTGACTGTACAAAACTTATCTAACAAATATTACGTTACTGACTGTTTGTTAGTGGGAAATGTCGCATGACAATTCGGGCGTAACTTATTTTGTCCATTACATCAGTGCACCAACGCCATCTAGCTATTTTGTGTAGCAAAAATTGGCGAGCCCGCAAGCAACCTTGAGCTATCCAGAGGTAGTGCCATCTATTTTAATACGATCAAACCACGTTTTTGAAGAGTAAAAAATATAATCCTTAAAAATTGTGTATTTAAGTTATATTATCGTATTAAAATAAAGCAGTAATGCGTTTGATTTCCAAAAATCAAAAATCACTTAAAAATGTTGGTGAAAAATAACATTTTTGTCACTTCCAGGCTACGAAGCAGCGCCATCTAGTTTTTATACCGAATTTTGAGCTTTTTCAGAGTTACGTTTTTTTGTATGAGAACATATGTCTAGGGGGTATATAGTCTTTGGTATTATGATACAAAGTTTTTTTTTTTCTCATATCTTTTTCAGATTTTTTACTTGCTGGTAGCGACACCTAAAACTGAATAAAAAAATAAATAAAAAATCAGTGACGTTTTTTCGGGTCCTAGAACAGAATGAGGGGGTGAGAGTACGAAGTTAGAAAATAAGCAACACCCAACACCAAACAACAATTTTGGAGTAGTAGGGCCTCGTGCAGGGTCCGTCCGGATTGTTACTACCGTCTTGCCTGCTAACCCACCGCCAAACAGCAATGTTCGCATTGTTGTGTTCCGGTGTGGGGGTAAGATAGCCGGTGAAATTACTAGCATACAGGCATTCTATCTTCGTCCTCCGGGTAGGCAAGCACTCGTGACACCTCTGGTGTTGCAGGTGTTTATAATCGCTTTCCATCAGGCGATACGTTTGCTCGTTTGCCCCCTATGACATAAAAAAAAACCCTACTACGAAGTATACTCACTTCTTCCTGATGGCCAGTTTGATGTCTTCGGTGTGGTGGAGCCGGTTGGCGAGCGCCGCCTCCAGCGCCGCCAGCGCCGACTGGTAGCGCTCGTGCGCCACGCTCAGACGCTCCAATATCTGATACATACAACACCATTATAAGAAGGCCAAGAATAAGTTGAAGTAAACAAATTAAAGAGAAGATAGACGTCACGTGCCGGACGTCAAAGGAGTGGCTATGGATAGAGTTCGATGGAGAAAGACAAGAGAGAGAGAAGCGTGAAGCGGAGTAGACCTGCCACGATACAGGGGCCAAAAAGAAAAGCAGTGGACTGTTTCACCATTAAGTTGTCAGCAGAGGAGTTGGACTGACAAGAGTTTGACTCTTAAATTTTTGATGATGATGATGATGTATCATTCTCATGATAGTAGGTATATGAGATTGGGATTAGTAACATAAAGCCAAAGGAACAGCCTTTAGGAAAGGCTGCCACAGACGTTTGGAATTTTCGTTCGGTTTCCTTACGGAATTACGTCAGAAAGTGTATCTGTCACTGTATGTCATACGACAATGTCTCGCTTGCTTACGTCAGGGGGAGTACCCCTTTTCTTGAAGGTTTGAAGGTCGAATCGGTTCGGAAATACCGCAAGCGATTCATTTCACAATGCAGTCGTGCGAGGCAGGAAATCTCTAGAAAAATGCACAGCTGTGGACCGCCAACTATCTAAGTGGTGAGGATGAAAGGATTGTCGCAAAACGATGGCGGAAAGATGCGGCAGGCATCAACAATTCCTCGGAGCACTCCCCGTAAAGAAACCACTACACTGTTAAGAAGAAACGCGGAAAGTAACTGCAGTTAACATTTTTTCTTAGATGATATTTAACTATTACAGTAATATGAGTGACCTGTGAGGCGATGAGGCGCGCCAGCTTGCCGGCGCTGAGCGAGTGCTGGCAGCCGAGCGCCGCCTGCCGCCGCCACTCCGGGCTCACCACTAACTATAGCAGACTGACCTGTGAGGCGATGAGGCGCGCCAGCTTGCCGGCGCTGAGCGAGTGCTGGCAGCCGAGCGCCGCCTGCCGCCGCCACTCCGGGCTCACCACTAACTATAGCAGACTGACCTGTGAGGCGATGAGGCGCGCCAGCTTGCCGGCGCTGAGCGAGTGCTGGCAGCCGAGCGCCGCCTGCCGCCGCCACTCCGGGCTCACCACTAACTATAGCAGACTGACCTGTGAGGCGATGAGGCGCGCCAGCTTGCCGGCGCTGAGCGAGTGCTGGCAGCCGAGCGCCGCCTGCCGCCGCCACTCCGGGCTCACCACTAACTATAGCAGACTGACCTGTGAGGCGATGAGGCGCGCCAGCTTGCCGGCGCTGAGCGAGTGCTGGCAGCCGAGCGCCGCCTGCCGCCGCCACTCCGGGCTCACCACTAACTATAGCAGACTGACCTGTGAGGCGATGAGGCGCGCCAGCTTGCCGGCGCTGAGCGAGTGCTGGCAGCCGAGCGCCGCCTGCCGCCGCCACTCCGGGCTCACCACTAACTATAGCAGACTGACCTGTGAGGCGATGAGGCGCGCCAGCTTGCCGGCGCTGAGCGAGTGCTGGCAGCCGAGCGCCGCCTGCCGCCGCCACTCCGGGCTCACCACTAACTATAGCAGACTGACCTGTGAGGCGATGAGGCGCGCCAGCTTGCCGGCGCTGAGCGAGTGCTGGCAGCCGAGCGCCGCCTGCCGCCGCCACTCCGGGCTCACCACTAACTATAGCAGACTGACCTGTGAGGCGATGAGGCGCGCCAGCTTGCCGGCGCTGAGCGAGTGCTGGCAGCCGAGCGCCGCCTGCCGCCGCCACTCCGGGCTCACCACTAACTATAGCAGACTGACCTGTGAGGCGATGAGGCGCGCCAGCTTGCCGGCGCTGAGCGAGTGCTGGCAGCCGAGCGCCGCCTGCCGCCGCCACTCCGGGCTCACCACTAACTATAGCAGACTGACCTGTGAGGCGATGAGGCGCGCCAGCTTGCCGGCGCTGAGCGAGTGCTGGCAGCCGAGCGCCGCCTGCCGCCGCCACTCCGGGCTCACCACTAACTATAGCAGACTGACCTGTGAGGCGATGAGGCGCGCCAGCTTGCCGGCGCTGAGCGAGTGCTGGCAGCCGAGCGCCGCCTGCCGCCGCCACTCCGGGCTCACCACTAACTATAGCAGACTGACCTGTGAGGCGATGAGGCGCGCCAGCTTGCCGGCGCTGAGCGAGTGCTGGCAGCCGAGCGCCGCCTGCCGCCGCCACTCCGGGCTCACCACTAACTATAGCAGACTGACCTGTGAGGCGATGAGGCGCGCCAGCTTGCCGGCGCTGAGCGAGTGCTGGCAGCCGAGCGCCGCCTGCCGCCGCCACTCCGGGCTCACCACTAACTATAGCAGACTGACCTGTGAGGCGATGAGGCGCGCCAGCTTGCCGGCGCTGAGCGAGTGCTGGCAGCCGAGCGCCGCCTGCCGCCGCCACTCCGGGCTCACCACTAACTATAGCAGACTGACCTGTGAGGCGATGAGGCGCGCCAGCTTGCCGGCGCTGAGCGAGTGCTGGCAGCCGAGCGCCGCCTGCCGCCGCCACTCCGGGCTCATCACGCAGCACGGCCCGGAATCCTCACCGCCCACTATCCGTAGTCTGGAACAACACAAACATATCATTACTATCTACTTCTTATAATGACCCTCTCTCCAACTAGTGTCCACCGCATATTTATCTCGATCGTTGGCGAAGTTGAAAAGCTCCGCTGCACTAGTGACTCCAGTCTGTAGTGTGATTGACGTCTGAGTCAAAATAGAAACAGACTGTAGCATGATTGACGTCTGAATCAAACAGAAACAGACAGGATTGACGTTGTGTTCCACCTAGAACAACTCGATGAGGACTGTTGATGAAGCAAGGTGGACTGCAGCGCCGCGCTCGCTCTTTCTGCTGCCGGCCGCCGTCGAGTGAACATCGCCTCGCGCTCCGTGCTTCGTGCCACATACTTCGCACCTGCGACGCTGACTCCACCTTGCTTCATCAACAGTCCTCATCGAGTTGTTCTAGGTGGAACACAACGTCAATCCTGTCTGTTTCTGTTTGATTCAGACGTCAATCATGCTACAGTCTGTTTCTATTTTGACTCAGACGTCAATCACACTACAAGTCCATTCCCGGACGTTCTGCAGCCACGATGTCTTCCTTCATCCAACAGTTTTTCTTCCAGCCACTACTGCAGGTCCTCTAAAGTCATTTTTTCAGTGCTGAAGATCGTGCAACGTCCTGGGTATTTCTCATAGCTGAAACCGCGAGACCCAACCACATCAACTTACATCCGTCCATCGGTCAGAACATCGGCCATAAAATAGCTTTGAGTCCTTTCAAAAAATCACACGAACAAGTTGTAATACGCAGTCCTCAGCGTGGAGAAGGAGGCGCACGGCTGCAAGTCCACCTGCCGAGTGACAGACAGCAGCTCCCTCATCGCTTCACTCGCCGGTCTTCTCAAATGATACTCACTTGTGGAACAGTCTTCTAGCTGCTTCTAGAAGAGTCCTCAGCGTGGAGAAGGAGGCGCACGGCTGCAAGTCCACCTGCCGAGTGACAGACAGCAGCTCCCTCATCGCTTCACTCGCCGGTCTTCTCAAATGATACTCACTTGTGGAACAGTCTTCTAGCTGCTTCTAGAAGAGTCCTCAGCGTGGAGAAGGAGGCGCACGGCTGCAAGTCCACCTGCCGAGTGACAGACAGCAGCTCCCTCATCGCTTCACTCGCCGGTCTCCCGCCAAGCTCCTGCCGGCAGGTTGACTCCAGGGCGTCTAAGCATCTGGTGAGTAAGGGTGAGTATAAAAAAAAATACCCTCTTGACAGACAGTGTTCGGTAAAATCTCTTTTACCTTTGTCTGATTTTTATATACCTCTAAACTTTCAATCAATCAATCAATCATTTATTTCTAAGAATATGGTACAAATTAGGTTAGTAAATGAGGTTAGTTCTGCATATTCTGCCAATATGGCGTAGAAATATTTAACTTACGACTAAGAACATAACATTAATTTGAGTATTTATGTCAACGCATCCTTAATACTAAACACTAACATTTATTTGCAATAAAGAATTGTTGTAAAACCAGGTTGGTTCACAACTTAAAATGTTTGTCAAGTTGACTTTTGTGGCGGTAAAATATTTTATTTTGAATATTGAATAATCTTATTTTTAGTATCGAAATATTTCAATTCATACCTTTGTAGCGTGCCAAAGTAGGTCTGCTTCAGACAGTCCACAAACGGGACCAGCTTTAAACTTATCTTGCGACTTAATTTTGACAGAACTGCGAACAGAAATGACACTATTTACCAGATAATAACAACCTCTGTTTTAAGCCCGTCTATTGTGAAGGATGGGTAACTACGGGACCCTACACTGAGCGTGGCCCGACATACTCTTAGCCGGTTTTTATTTTCAAGATGCTCTAAGGTTTAGACGAGTAGAATGCACCGAATCTTGTACATTGTAATACACACTGGGCGTTTACGCGCGTGTATAGCACAAACTGTCTCGGTCCAAGTTGTAAGTGTTCTTTTGTGCATTGAGAGGTAAAGCCTGACCAAAATATATGAGAATTTTCAAGAGGGTGCTATTTATAACATTTATATGGCAACAATTTTGCAACCAATCGCAACCACAATGTAACGTCATTAGTTTAAATACCTGTCAGTTCCTATGGTAACCTCGTAATTGTCATCTAATGGAATGCACTCTTTTCCTGACTGTTTTTGGTGTAATAAACACGTGTATACTTTATTTTATTTCGTTTACGGCTGTAAATAGTTTTCGGAATTTTCTTTGGATATATTTAAATATTCGTCTTTTAAAGAGACCACCATGAATGCCAGCGACATTGTTGACAAACCATCATAAAATCGTTGTCAGTGTAAGAAATTAGTTCCAGTGAAATTCCGCAATATGGCGCATCCTCATATATTTCTGGTCAGGCTTTACATTGGGCCTCAATACCCAATACTCAATCATTTATTGGGGTGTGTAATGTTTTGCATAACAACAATTTGCGAATTTTCATTTTGCATAAAACGAATTGCATAATTTCAACCTGCATAAGTGATCATATAGCATAAAAACAAAATGCATACAAACGAATTGCATAATTTCGAAAATTATAATAGTTTAATTGCATAATAGACTAATAGCATAATAGTCACTTTGTATACTATACCATTGTTATATCATACTTTTTTCATAATAACTTAAAGCATAAATGTTGCCTAAATAAATACATCCAAAAAATATAATATTTTTTTCTTATTCATTCTTCCCGATTGCCGAGCCAAATTAGGAGCAGTTACCTTTTAAGGGTCATAAAAAAAACTCTAACCTACCTATCTCTGGGAGCAGTTTCGTTTTTAGGGTTATAAAAAAAAATAACCCTAACCTACCTATCTCTTGGAGCAGTTTCATTTTTAGGGTCATAAAAAAATAACCCTAACCTACCTATTTCCCGGAGCAGTTTCATTTTCAGGGCACAAAACCCTAACCTACCTATCTCTGGGAGCAGTTTCGTTTTAAGGGTCATAAAAAAAACCCTAACCTACCTATCTCTTGGAGCAGTTTCGTTTTTAGGGTAAAAAAAACCATAACCTACCTATTTCAGTGCTCACAACAACTTTTTATTCAGGACTTATTTGATAGGTATGATATTTATGCAAATTGATAATTATTTTAAGTGTTTTTATGAGTTTTCATAATTATTCTGAATGAATGTTATACCAAGTGACATTATGACTTATGAACATTATAACGAATGTTATTATGATTATTAATGGTTATGATGTTTAAATATTATGCTTGACAAAATTATGAATTTTGTTTTTATGCAATGTGTTTATTATGCATTTTGAAAGTAGTTAAATGAAAATATGCTAAAAGTTTTTATGCAAATTGAACCGCACCCCATTTATTGCATTCCACAATGTTAGTTTACAGGATACTAGGTAAACTTAAGTTCTAGTTGTGCATGACGGTGAACTTAATTGTGGACCCTGTTGGTCACAGCAAAATCGTCAGCAAAAGCCTTACGATGGTGTTAGGGCTATCCGGCCCCATAAGAACCTGGAAAGTAAACATCACGTGGTTAAGGATGGTGTCAGGGCTATCCGGCCCCATAAGAACCTGGAAAGTAAACAAATAGAACTGACCAGTCCGCTGCACGTCGAGCGAGGCCTGCTTGACGGACACGGAGTCGCCGGTGGTGCAGGAAGAGAAGAAATGCAGCGAGAACACCGACTCCGTCGCGATCGGGATCCGGCCCGCCGGCGCCTGCGTCGACTGAGAACGAAGGCTTTTTACAAAAAAAATTGTAGATTGTTCAACAAGGGACTAAAACAAGCCATAATGACGCCAGATGTTTTAGCTCGAGTCGTGTCTAATAATTCGAGTGGCATTATGTTTTTTTAGTCTCGTGTTAAACACTCTACTTTTCAGTTTGAATGCGAGGAAAAAAACGACGTTCTATACAAAACATCAATATGTTTGTACAATTCTTTACATATAAATGTATGGTTTTACCCAGTAAATTGAAGTATATTCAATATCTTCACTCGGAGTAAAAGTTGGAGAGTACAGTAGAGACAGAAGTCATCCTCAAAATGGTTTTCGATGGTTATTTTATTGGGCACATTCTCATCCTGCGATGTTCATAGGCGTGAGTCAAGTTGGTTGTGAAATGTGGTTGCTTTGAGGATATTTTTACGCTTACTGATATTGTATTTTATCCGTAATTGATAAATTTGCACAATTAATTAGTGTAATTGGTGATTACAACTCGAGTTTGATACGAGTAATGGATATCCATTGTAATGAAATAAACCACATGGGCACTTTTAGGGCAGCTCTTCATATCTCACACGCACATATAGACACTGGCATTCGAGATTCAGTTCTTTCTAGGCTGTGTCCAATGTATCAGGCAGTCCAGTAAGAGTGAATAGTCAATACATACTAACATCTATGCTAAACACGCTCAGCCCGACACTGTCGCTGTGTATAATGTCGTAGTCGTCGAAGCTGCAGCTGTCGTACGACACGGCCTCGCCGTCCGACACGAGTCAGTAAGAGTGACCAGGCAATACATACTAACATCCATGCTAAACACGCTCAGCTCCACACTGTCGCTGTGTATGATGTCGTAGTCGTCGAAGCTGCAGCTGTCGTACGACACGGCCTCGCCGTCCGACACGAGTCAGTAAGAGTGAACAGGCAATACATACTAACATCCATGCTAAACACGCTCAGCTCCACACTGTCGCTGTGTATGATGTCGTAGTCGTCGAAGCTGCAGCTGTCGTACGACACGGCCTCGCCGTCCGACACGAGTCAGTAAGAGTGAACAGGCAATACATACTAACATCTATGCTAAACATGCTCAGCTCCACACTGTCGCTGTGTATGATGTCGTAGTCGTCGAAGCTGCAGCTGTCGTACGACACGGCCTCGCCGTCCGACACGAGTCAGTAAGAGTGAACAGGCAATACATACTAACATCCATGCTAAACACGCTCAGCTCCACACTGTCGCTGTGTATAATGTCGTAGTCGTCGAAGCTGCAGCTGTCGTACGACACGGCCTCGCCGTCCGACACGAGTCAGTAAGAGTGAACAGGCAATACATACTAACATCCATGCTAAACACGCTCAGCTCCACACTGTCGCTGTGTATAATGTCGTAGTCGTCGAAGCTGCAGCTGTCGTACGACACGGCCTCGCCGTCCGACACGAGTCAGTAAGAGTGAACAGGCAATACATACTAACATCTATGCTAAACATGCTCAGCTCCACACTGTCGCTGTGTATGATGTCGTAGTCGTCGAAGCTGCAGCTGTCGTACGACACGGCCTCGCCGTCCGACACGAGTCAGTAAGAGTGAACAGGCAATACATACTAACATCTATGCTAAACATGCTCAGCTCCACACTGTCGCTGTGTATGATGTCGTAGTCGTCGAAGCTGCAGCTGTCGTACGACACGGCCTCGCCGTCCGACACGAGTCAGTAAGAGTGAACAGGCAATACATACTAACATCTATGCTAAACACGCTCAGCTCCACACTGTCGCTGTGTATGATGTCGTAGTCGTCGAAGCTGCAGCTGTCGTACGACACGGCCTCGCCGTCCGACACGAGTCAGTAAGAGTGAACAGGCAATACATACTAACATCTATGCTAAACATGCTCAGCTCCACACTGTCGCTGTGTATGATGTCGTAGTCGTCGAAGCTGCAGCTGTCGTACGACACGGCCTCGCCGTCCGACACGAGTCAGTAAGAGTGAACAGGCAATACATACTAACATCTATGCTAAACATGCTCAGCTCCACACTGTCGCTGTGTATAATGTCGTAGTCGTCGAAGCTGCAGCTGTCGTACGACACGGCCTCCTCGCCGTCCGACGGCGAGTCCGGGCTGGCCGGACGGACGGACTGGCTCAGCAGCGTGGAGTTGGCCATGCTCATGTAGTAGCCGGTGTCCAGGTGGCACGGGAGCTCTGGGGACGGACGATTCAATTTCAATTCAATTTATTCAATTATAATTTACACAGTATTACAGTGATACGCCAAGGCACTGTGTAACAAGAACAGTCATAGAACTAAGTAACAAACAATACAGAACATTGCACAACAGAAAGGAAAAATATTAATAAATAATTAAACATAATTCACAGCAGAAGGACGGTGTCAAGATAAGATTAGAACAACACCTCTAGCAAAACTGAGCCACGTGACTTTGTCGCGCGACTTATATTACCTGTCAATTTTCTTTCAATACCGTGCGAGCAAGAAATGCGTTGCTGAATCGCGCTACCATTGTATACCATCGCAAAATACCTCAGAACAAAATAATAACCCGTAATTTCTCTGTTAGGATATTATCCGTCTTTTTAGGGTTCCGTACCCAAGGGGTAAAAACGGGACCCTATTACTGAGACTTCTGTCCGTCCGTCCGTCTGTCACCAGGCTGTATCTCAAGAACGGGGATAGCTAGACAGTTGAAATTTTCACAGATGATGTATTTCTATTGCCGCTATGTTGGTAGAACAATATAATCTACTTAAAGTTTGTGGTGGCAGCACTGCCGTGCTGAACTCTGTTGTCTATTATCTATTATGGTGAAGGGAACTTGTGTGAAATAAAAGTAATTTCTTTATTTGCAAAACCTCTTGTTTTACTTAATTTCTATCAGGTTATGGGTCCAGGCACATAATCCTGAAAATAAAGAAAGTAAAACATTTGGGTCGGACACTGTTTCGTCGAAAAATTACGGCCGGCACCGGCGCGGCACAATGCGCACGGTTTGAGGTTAAGTCGGCGGGAAGAAATAATACTTGCGACGCAAGGACGGGACGAGCAGGCAATTAAACAAAATAACACACCATGGAAGAAAAGTCCGGAAACATCAAACTGGAAGGTGCATCAAATTGGAATGTGTGGAAATTCCAATCCATGATTTTGTTACGAAGTCATGAGCTTCTAGAAGTGGTACAGGGGACCAAGGTAAAGCCAGAAGCTGCAACTGAAATACCAAAATGGGAAAAGCTGGACGCAAGAGCACAAACATGGCTTGTGACAAGAATGTCAGAATCTACAATGATGCATATTATAACTTGTACTACATCCGCGCAAATGTGGAAGAAACTGGCTAGTGTTTACGAACAAAAATCCGAAACAAGCATTCACATCGTGCAACAGCGATTTTTTCAATACAAGTTCGAAGAGGGAACAGAGATGTCTACATTCTTATCCAAAATTGAAGAAATGAAAAATCAGCTAGAGCAGATGGGAGAAAAAATTTCTGAAAAATTCGTCATAACAAAAGTACTGATGTCACTTCCTGACTGCTACAAGCACTTTGTATCCGCGTGGGAATTAGCGCCAGATGATAAACAAACCTACGATAATCTCGTCGCTAGATTGTTAATAGAAGAGGAGCGGTTAAAAGATAAAAATGGCGAGTATTCGCAATCAACATCATCGGCTTTTGTTGCGAAGAAAATAGATAAGAAAGACGCTAAGTGTTATAAGTGCAATAATAGGGGACATTTTCAAAGTGAGTGCCGGAATAAACGAAACAATAATTCGGAAAGTGAGAACAAATGGGGTAAAAAGTGTTTTTACTGCAAAAAAATGGGACATTTAAAAAGTGAATGTTGGTTCAGAAAAAATAAGGCCAAAGAAAGTAACGCGTTTGTAACCATCGATAAAAGTGGACATTTTCAAAAATCGCAGTGGATAGTGGACACTGGCGCAAGTAACCACATGTGCCGTGATCGTGATTTATTTACGACATATACTTCATCCATATCAAAAAAATCAGTTACTGTAGGTAACGGTAACTTGTGCACTGTGCATGGTTTCGGACAGATGGCGCTGCAAGTGTATGATGGCGATAAATGGATAGACACCACCATAGACAATGTTTTATTTGTGCCGGAATTAAAAACAAACTTGTTGTCTGTCAATTGCATTACGGATAGAGGTTATATTATGGTTACGGACAAGAAAATATGCAAATTTATTAAACAGGAAAAAGTGTGTGCGGTAGCTTACCGTAATGAAGACATGTATTTATTAGACGTGCGTTACAAACACGGTACAGCAAACGTGGCTAAAGTGCAATCGAGTTTAAAAGATTGGCATGAAAAACTAGTTCACCAAAACATGCAACATGTTAAGACAATTCTTAAAAACAATAATATATCGGTGACAGACGATACGAATTCAAAGTGTGAGAGCTGTTTGAAGGGCAAAATACATCGTTTGCCTTTTAGTGCCAGTGAAACAAAGACAAATAGAACCTGTGAACTTATACACGCTGATACGTGCGGCCCGTTCGAGGTGCCGTCTGTGGGAGGTTCCAGGTACTTTGTTATTCTGAAAGATGACTACTCGAACTTCAGATCCGTGTACTGCGTTAAAGGGAAGGATGAAGTGAAGAAATGCGTTGAGAACTTCATAAACAAAGCTGAGAATACCACCAACAATAAAGTGCTGTATTTCAGATCAGACAATGGATTAGAATTTGTCAATAAGGATGTGCAAGACCTATTTTCTCGACGCGGTACCATACACCAAACTACAGTGCCATATACAGCTGAACAGAACGGCAAAGCGGAACGTGAAATTAGGACTTTGACTGAAGCAGCTAGAACGATGTTGTGTGCGGCAGATTTACCAAAGAAACTGTGAGCAGAAGCCGTAATAACTGCAGCATATGTTTTAAACAGAACCAGTAGCAGCAGTGAGGTTGGAAAAACCCCATATGAAACTTGGACCAACAAACAGTATGATATAAATAATTTGAAAATTTTTGGTAGTCCTGTCTATGTCCATATCCCAAAAGAAAAGAGAAGAAAATGGGATTCAAAAGGAGAAAAAGGAATAATGGTTGGTTATGGAGAAGATGTTAAGGGATATAGAGTGTTTTTCCAAAAGAACAACAGTGTTGAGGTGAAGAGAGATGTTGTGTTTCTGGAGCGAGGTCAGGAAATAAAAGAAAAGATAGTACAGCAAGACTATGATACAGATACACCAGAAAGTGCTAGTGAGGAACAATTATCCAGGAAAGAGAATCCAACGGAAGGACAAGTACTCCCAAGTGAGAGTGTCAAACAAGTGGAACAAATTGGAAGCGAACAGCCACCTGGACAGATTCTGGTTAGTCCAAATGTATCGGCAGAAACTTTAGAGAGTGATAGTAGTACATACATACCATGCACCAGCGATGAAGGATCCTGTGAAGAAGATGATGAAAATATACCACCTCGTCAGAGAGCAGCTCGTGTAAGAAAACAGACCTCATTCTATAATTGTCATCATGTTTCTTCAGAAGTAATTGAACCAAAAACATACAAAGAAGCTATGGGCGGAAAGGATGCCAGCAAGTGGCAGAAAGCTATAGAAAGAGAGTTACAAACCTTGAAAGAGAATAATACGTGGGAGTTTTGTGAGCACCCTGTTGGTGAGAAGACTGTGAGTAGCAAGTGGGTATTTAAAATAAAAAATTGTGACCAATATAAAGCTAGGTTGGTAGCCAGAGGCTTTGAACAAAATGGTTTGGTTGATTCATGTGAAATTTATGCACCAGTAGCAAATTTATCTACTTTCAGATTATTTGTGTCAGTAGCTACAAAATTAAAATTACCCATTTACCAGATGGATGTCACGGGGGCATTTTTATATGGAAATATTGATGAAATTGTATACTTAGAATTACCAGAAGGTGCTTATAGTGGCAATAAAAATATTGTTAAATTGAATAAATCTTTGTATGGTCTAAAGAAATCGCCCAAATACTGGAATGATAAGTTTAATTCTGTTATTATGAAACATGGCTTTGTGAGATCCCAAAGTGATACCTGTTTGTATACAAAATGCGCAGGTAATTCCAAAACCTATGTTTTGTTATATGTTGATGATGTTTTAATGTTTGGAAATGATAACAGTGAAATATGTGACCTTAAGTCAATGCTAAACAGAGAATTTAAGATGAAAGACTTGGGATTAGTGTCAAACTTTCTAGGTATTCATGTAAAACAAAATTTAAAAAAAGGTGTCACACAATTGAGTCAAAAAGAATATCTTGAAAATGTTTTACAAAAATTTGATATGCATAATTGTAAGGGAATGTGTACACCTATGGATCTAAATTTTAATGCAAAAATTTTAGAAGAAAATAAATCAAATGATAAAAATATTGAAAAGAAATGCAGGAAAATTATAGGTAGTTTGTCATATGCAGCACTAGGAACAAGGCCAGATATTTGCATTGCGGTTTCTATTTTAAGCAGATAACAGAATAATGCAAATAATACTTTGTTAATAGCCCTAAAAAGAGTACTTAGATATATTAAATATACAATAAACTATTGCTTAGTTTATAACTGTAACAATGATATGTTGATAGGATATTGCGATGCAAATTGGGGAGGGGATTTAAAAGATAGAAAATCAACAACTGGCTATTGTTTCAAGTTTGCTAATTGTTTAATTAATTGGTGCTCAAAGAAGCAGGCTAGTGTCAGTCTGTCTTCTACGCAGTCAGAATATGTAGCCATAAGTATGGCAGCAAGTGAAGCTTGTTGGCTTATAAATTTATTAGAGGACTTTAATATTGAAAATGTGTGTCCAGTTTTAATGCTCAGTGATAGCCAAAGTGCCATAATGGCAGCAAGTACTGACTGTGTGAAGCGATTAAAGCACAAAGATATAAGGTTTCATTATATTAAGGAGTTAATTAAAAAAGGTATGTTAATGTTAAAATATATTAAAACAGAAGATCAGACAGCTGACATGTTTACTAAGGCATTGAATAAAAATTTGTTATGTAAGTTCATAAATAGCTGTGGCTTAACTTCTCTCCTTCTCTTGTATAAGTAAAATGTAAAGGATATAGGGATTATATTGAGGGGGGGTGTTGGTAGAACAATATAATCTACTTAAAGTTTGTGGTGGCAGCACTGTCGTGCTGAACTCTGTTGTCTATTATCTATTATGGTGAAGGGAACTTGTGTGAAATAAAAGTAATTTCTTTATTTGCAAAACCTCTTGTTTTACTTAATTTCTATCACGCTATAACAACAAATACTAAAAATAAAATAAAATAAATATTTAAGGGGGGCGGGCTCCCAAACAACAAACTTGTTTTATGGTACGGAACCCTTCATGCGCGAGTCGGATTCGCACTTGCCCAATTTTATTTAACCTCCGACGAAAAAAGAGAGGTGTTATAATAAGTTTAACATGTGTAGTATTTCGTCTGTCTGTGGCATAGTATCTCCCAAACAGACGGTCCTAAAAGAAGGCAGTTTTTTTTTTAATCGAAGCCTTGTTTGGCGAGATGGATTTTAGCTATGTTTGTTGAAAATAACCGCTGCCATTTTTTAAGATATGCAGCTCTGATTAAAACAAGTTACAGGATCTCAAACAATATTGAAGGTAAGAAACTTCTAACTTTGTTGTTATGTTCAGGTTTAGAAGAATTTTCAAGCCACTCATTAAATGAACCAACAAATTGAGACCTTTTTTTTTTTATGTTATTCTGTACAAATAGCAATTTAAATCAACGTCGTCGACTTTGTGCGCTTTTAATCATTCAATACTATATGCCTTAGGATTTATACTGATCATACCCCGTGGTTTTCGGTGCTCGAGTAATTTGACGACTGTCGGCCTAGTGTGCACCGGTAACCCCGGGCAAGCTGATTGCACTAACCGTCAATACTCCAGTCCATATTGATGACTTCCTCCTTTAGTTCCTGCAGAACCTCTTGCATCATCACCACTAGAGCGCTCTTCTTCTCGCCTTCGGAGAAGTTCTGGTAGATGGTCTACAAACAAAAAAAAAGATACAAACGGTGAAAAAATGTTTAGATCCTGAACAGGTTTGAACTGGTAACTTATGCCATGCCGATTTGGGATAACGACTGTATGAAATTCTATAGCATACTGTAGTTATATAAAAAAAAACTCAATATGTCATGAAACAAAGAAATGTAACTTTAAAGGTACGTAAATTTTACGATTTTCTTTTAATCTAAAATAATGGTGAAATTTTTCTGAATGAAAATTGACAAAATTCAGGCAGAAAACTGGTTTTTCAACTTTTCTTCGACTACACGCAATAATTGAAAAGTATTATTCACTTAATGATCAATAAAGTCATAATTAGAAAAAAAATAAAAACACTGTTTTTAAGGAACAAGGCCTCCTACAGCAGCGTATAGGACGTTAGATATCATTTTAAACCATAAGGTGACATTTAGTTAAATTCCAAAGATATATACAAAATTCGCTTGGTCTACAAGGAAGAAGTAAAAAAAAATTCAAATAATATAATATTAATAAGTAATACGTCAATAATGTACCTCAAATAGTTGTTTTTCCTGTTTGGCCACATACTGTATCTTCTTAGGCACAACTTGCAACTCCCGAGCCAGCTCGAAAGACGATAAGATTAGTTGCTGCACCAACTTCACGTGGATCTGGAAACAGAACATACGTTGACATGATTGTTTCATGATAACCAATTGACGGAGACTCTGTCTTTGTCAGTCGGTTATCGTGAAACAAATAGGCTATACTTTCATAAGGTTTCAAGGCTGTTTGCTTAGAAAAACAGAAGTTTTTGTATTCTGAAGAGAGAGTAGTCTTGAAGTTATAACATTTCAACCCTCGGGAAGTTTCATTTGTTCGAATACATTAACATTCCGAATTTTCATAATTCCAAAAACTATATTCTGATAAAATATTCAGATTTTTTTGGGTTATCATAATATGATAAATTATAACCCTAACCTGATTATAGTATGATTCTTGGCGAAAATGACCGTTCCGTGTTATTTCACTTTCGTAACTTTGATGGTTTAGGATAAATGAAACTTCAGCATTTTTGAGTAATCTCTTAAACCTTCGTGCGTGAGTCCGACTCGCACTTGGCTAGTTTTTTTATTAAGCAAGTGCGATGTATGAATAGGGGTTTATCTCATTTTTACTAACACCAAAACTGCCATGCTACGGTAAAAGGACGTACCTTACTATGACATCCGTATAAAGACATGACCTTTTACCGTAACACGGCAGAAATAGACCGTAGAGTTGTCTGAAATTGAATAACTAAACGTTCTCTACTCACCTCGCTGAGTTTAGTGCAGTTCTCGAGCAGGTAGTCCTGGAGACAGTCACTGCCGAACGTCACCACACTGCTCATGAAGCTGCCTCGTGTGGTGATCACTCTGTCGGCTTCCGGCCGCGGCTCGAGCGGCGCGGGTTTGGTGTCGACTGTACGGAACAGTTCCGCGTCGTCTAGTATCAGCCATTGGCTTTTTGTTTGGTGTTTTGGGGGTGGGTGGACTGGAAAAAAATATTGGTAAAGCTATCTCGTTATTATAAATGACAAGCTGTGCCCCGCGGTGTTACCCGCTCATCCCACGGGAACACTAAATTTATTCGGGATGAAAAGTATCCTATGTCCTTTCCCGGGTCTCAAACTATCTCCATACTAAATTTCATCTAAATCGGTTCAGCGGTTTAAGCGTGAAGAGGTAACAGACAGACAGACAGACAGACACACTTTCGCATTTATAATATTATAGTATATAGTATAAGTATATAGTATATAGTATAGTATAATAGTATATAGTATAGTATAATAGTATATGTATAGTATAGTATATAGTATAATAGTATAATATAGTATATAGTATGGATGGATTACAGTGATTTAATGGATAGCATTAGCGTTGTTCGCTGCAAGTGATCGCATGATGAGATTGATTAGAAGGGCCACTCCGGTGTTCGAAATTCGACCGTCGCCGTCGTAGTGTCATCCCTCTCGATCTTCTGTAAAAGTATATTCTGGTGAGCGGGACGGCACTATACGACGGTCGAATTCTGAACATCGGAGCCCTTCTAATAACAATCGTAGTGAACGCGTACTGCCGTGGCTAATAAGTATTTGCAGCTAGGTTTCAAATCCCAGAAAGGGAAACATTCTAACTTCTAGTCAAATCGTATTACGTGATCAGGTAAATTTGGAAATAAGATACTCAGTACCCATTAATGTTTCCAACGTGGCCACAAATAAAATCTAGTATTCATCGGTAACTGTAGCATATGTTACAACCTGTTTACAATTTATTATACTTACACATGAGCTCCCATTGGTCCAGTAACTCGTTCATGAACGCCACTTGTTCCTCACTTAGTCTATCCAGTCTA
The DNA here is from genome assembly GCA_947623375.1 of Apotomis capreana. Classification (NCBI taxonomy): domain Eukaryota; kingdom Metazoa; phylum Arthropoda; class Insecta; order Lepidoptera; family Tortricidae; genus Apotomis; species Apotomis capreana. The sequence continues at coordinate 14,819,935 of OX392522.1, read as the reverse complement.
TCGTCGCTGTATCGCGCTGTCAGTCTTTTGTTTAATGGAGATTCTTCCGTGCGTCTACAGACAAAAAATAGAGATAATTTATAAATTATCATAGAAATGCATCCCACTTCTGAGCTCTCATTTACATTATGTGTTTTAGTTTATAAGAAAGTTGTTAAAAACATTAATGTTAGATCTTCGAAAATTTGTCAAAATATCGAAACTTTTACGCTGACTTGGATTGAGAAACTATTTTTGAGCAGACTTTTCAAGAAACAGAAAAAGCGAATCTCAGGATTGAATAAGGCTACGACAAAAAATGTAGGCGGTAGCGGATCCACGCGCGAGGTCAGAAAATAAATTTGTCAAATTTTATTGTGCTTTATTTGTAAACAACATTTTGAATGCCTTTGATAGTTGCGTGTAGTGTGAGATCTGTATAATTTTATATTAAACCATTGAAACAAGCAAAGATCAAAGCTCACAGATTTTGTTTTGATAAGTAACCTGGTGAAAGAGACCGGGAATCGAACCCGGTGCCTCTGTAGTGTCAGCGCAGCGCGTTAACCTTTCCGCCACCCAAGCAACCTTTCGATTTGTCTTATGCTTCGTGTCGTTATCGTTGCATTGTTTATTTGAAAGTCTTTACACCTTTTCACAAAAAAAAGATTGAGACATTACATGTTTCACAAATTTATCACTACATAGTATAAAACAAAGTCGCTCCCTGTCTGTCCCTATGTATGCTTAGATTTTTAAAACTACGCAACGGATTTAAATGCGGTTTGGCACCAGCATTGCACTCGTGCGAAGCCAGCGCGGGTTGCTAGTATTTTTGATGGAGTCCTCACCTCATGACCGCCTCCAGCAGCTCCTGGTCAGACTCGGGCAGCTCGCCCACACAGCAGGGCTGCTCGGTGGACTCGGTGTCGTACCAGCGCTCGCCCGACCTACTGTCCGCGCACTATGTAGTGATGGAGTCCTCACCTCATGACCGCCTCCAGCAGCTCCTGGTCAGACTCGGGCAGCTCGCCCACACAGCAGGGCTGCTCGGTGGACTCGGTGTCGTACCAGCGCTCGCCCGACCTACTGTCCGCGCACTATGTAGTGATGGAGTCCTCACCTCATGACCGCCTCCAGCAGCTCCTGGTCAGACTCGGGCAGCTCGCCCACACAGCAGGGCTGCTCGGTGGACTCGGTGTCGTACCAGCGCTCGCCCGACCTACTGTCCGCGCACTATGTAGTGATGGAGTCCTCACCTCATGACCGCCTCCAGCAGCTCCTGGTCAGACTCGGGCAGCTCGCCCACACAGCAGGGCTGCTCGGTGGACTCGGTGTCGTACCAGCGCTCGCCCGACCTACTGTCCGCGCACTATGTAGTGATGGAGTCCTCACCTCATGACCGCCTCCAGCAGCTCCTGGTCAGACTCGGGCAGCTCGCCCACACAGCAGGGCTGCTCGGTGGACTCGGTGTCGTACCAGCGCTCGCCCGACCTACTGTCCGCGCACTATGTAGTGATGGAGTCCTCACCTCATGACCGCCTCCAGCAGCTCCTGGTCAGACTCGGGCAGCTCGCCCACACAGCAGGGCTGCTCGGTGGACTCGGTGTCGTACCAGCGCTCGCCCGACCTACTGTCCGCGCACTATGTAGTGATGGAGTCCTCACCTCATGACCGCCTCCAGCAGCTCCTGGTCAGACTCGGGCAGCTCGCCCACACAGCAGGGCTGCTCGGTGGACTCGGTGTCGTACCAGCGCTCGCCCGACCTACTGTCCGCGCACTATGTAGTGATGGAGTCCTCACCTCATGACCGCCTCCAGCAGCTCCTGGTCAGACTCGGGCAGCTCGCCCACACAGCAGGGCTGCTCGGTGGACTCGGTGTCGTACCAGCGCTCGCCCGACCTACTGTCCGCGCACTATGTAGTGATGGAGTCCTCACCTCATGACCGCCTCCAGCAGCTCCTGGTCAGACTCGGGCAGCTCGCCCACACAGCAGGGCTGCTCGGTGGACTCGGTGGCGTCGTACCAGCGCTCTGCGCGCTCACCCGACCTACTGTCCGCGAACAGAGTGAACAGGACCTGCGCGTTGGGGTTGATCTCCTTTATTTGGTGCAGGTCCAGGCAGTTCTGGAAGGAGACATTAAAGTTGATAGAAAACAAAGCTGCAAATTGTCCACATTCATACTAATTGTTTTAGGAGGCAATTTAACCTCATGACCGCCTAGCTCGTCGACGGCAAACTGTATCCCAAACGCCAAGCCGATAGCAGATAGTATGGCATTGTATAGCGGCAAATGGCGTCGTGGCGCGTGGGGCACAGCTTTCCGTCGACATAATTTGCCGTATATGGCGCTCTAAAGGTTTAAAAGACGAATTTATGCATAAGCACCCTTGAATGCTTAACTGTCCCTGTACCTATATATTATAGTTAGAACACTAAACGGATTTTAATAGACTGTGATCTGTGACCAAAAATACTTTTATAAAAATCAACAAGAACACTTTATAAGTCTGAGTCTACTAGAATAACACTCACAAGATACAAGTATTACAACAAAAACCCATATTTTAGGGTGCGTCTCGATTAATGCGGAGCGGATCGGAGATGAGCGGAATAGACCAATCACCAGAGTTGAAATCTGTATCTCAGCTCCGCTGCTCTTTTGTGATTGGTCGATTCATTCATTCATTTTTTTATTCCGCACATCTCCGCTTCAGTGGAGCTTAAGCAAGACTTTTAAATGAAATAAGCTATTTATTTGGATTCAAGTCTTCAAGTCTTCTTCCTTAGATTGTACCTGACTAGTTTAAGGGACACAGTTCTAATAAGAAAGCATATCAAACGTACATAAATTGTGTTGAACCGTCATACTTTCTTGTAGTTTCTATATTTTATTCTTACACTAGTCCTCATTTATATCTTAGAATACACTTTTAATATGTTTTCTTCGAGAACTACGTATAGTTAAGTTCATATTACTGTAATAGTTAAGTACTTATCCTTTATGAAAAATGACTGACTGTTGAGTTTCTTTCGGCGTTTCTTCTCAACAGTGGTCTCCTCTTGTGAAATGCCGGTAGACTCAAACATGTAAGAGTGCACTTGCAGAATAAAGTTCATTATTTCATTATTATTAAAACATTGATGGCTGAAGATTGAAACCAAAGCTGAAATTGAATAGTTTTACGTTAATTGAACTGTTGTACTAAAAGACACAAACCTGCGCAGTAAACACGAAGTCATCTCCATCCCCAGCTTTCCACTCCCTCTTTTCCACTACTCCAACCTTCTTCTCTTCTTCCTCACTCTTCGACTGATACATATTAAACATCGTCCAAAAGTCCTCTTCACTCCTCGAACACACCACATTATCACTAGAGATATTATCACTGAACACATTTCTCCCTATTCTATCTATAGCATATAAATAAATGGGGTTAAAAATCTTTAATATCACATCGCGTTTTTCATACAGTTCCGAATGTTTTTGCTTGAGTTTTGAGAGGCTGGTCTCGTCACCATCTATGTCGGGTGGGACGATGATTCTGAGCCCTTCCTTTAGTATGGGAATGTTGAGTTCAACTTCTAGCATTGTTGAGTAGTCGGTTGAGTCTTGGCGGATGAGATCCTGTAAAGAAAGAATTAATTAATTCCAGTGTAGTAAAAAAATGGCCTCATAAGAAGGCGCAAAGTTACTCAAAGGAGCGACCGAGCTATGCTCGGAGTTTCCTTGCGGGATCGAATCTGAAATAATGAGATACGCGTGAGAATCAAGATTGTAAATATAGCTCAGACAGTCGCCCAACTAAGTGGCAGTGGGCGGGGCACATTGCACGGACTACTGTATGGATGACCGTTGGGGCAGAAAAGTTCTTGACACCGAGTTGTTCTTCGCATCATGGGAAGGCCCCCGACAAGGTGGATCTACCTGGTTAGGGTTGCGGGCAGAAATTGTATGATTGCGGCGCAAGACCGATCATTATGGAGAACTTTGGGGAGGCCTTTGTCCAGCAGCGATAATAAAAAAAATGGTTATGAATGAAGTAAATCTTCCCAAAATATATTTTCTACACTGTCGAGGAGGATCAGCTAAACCGACAGAAGTTTGATACCATAACAAAACGTTGTCTATAATATTTAATCACCTATTCAAACGTACTTATTCCTTCTACTAGCGACCCGCCCCGGCTTCACACGGGTGCAATGCTATATTATGCATGTATTATACATATAAACCTTCCTCTTGAATCCCTGTATCTATTTAAAAAAAACCGCAACAAAATCCTTGCGTAGTTTTAAAGATCTAAGCATACATAGGGACAGACAGCAGAAAGCGACTTGGTTTTATATTACGTTTGTAGTGTACCTTTTCCCTTCGAACTTTCTTGTGAAGGTCATGGAAACCACTAGATATTAGCACAAGATGTTGACATCCTCAGATGACGCATGGACAGGACGTCTTTCGATTGCAAAAGTAATGACGATGATTTGTGCCAACCTGGTAGTCTTGGATAGTTACCTCAAGAGGCAGCGTCTCCCAGGGCGCCTTATTGCACTCCAAGTCTTCCACCAGCTCAAACTCGGAGTTTCCGAGCGTAAGGTGTACTTGGGTCGTACTGCCATATTGGATGCGGAGCTGAAAATAGAAATTGTTCCTAGCCTTGTTTGTAATTAATTTGGGATCGGATCATATTGCCTTGATTTTCATTAAATCTAGTTTCAAATCCGGATCTCGGTCAAATTTAAGAATGCAGTACCCTGCAGGCATGAGGTGGTCACGTTTTTCACGCGATGGATAAGTAAATGATCAGACAGGGTGCGCCAAAGTTCATATGATTTTTCAACCCCGATTATTGGAACTCCGAAAATGTTTCTACAATTACAATTTTTCCTCATAAGTCACTATTCATTCATACTTAGTGACTATTTACTACAGATCATAACTCCGAACCGTTTAAAATCATAATGTCAATTATCATAAATATCTCTTATACTTTTTATTTTCATACATTTATTCATCATAGTTTTTGCTCTTATTTTCACTGTCATATTTTTTTAAAGCAGACTGGCTTGTACTCATAAACTCCACTGATCATTTTTATGCGAGTCAATACAGGACACGATCAGACTCGACGACGTTTTCCTATTAACCGTCTCTGGTAAAAGATGAAAAGGATTAGGTCTCCCTCAAGGATAATGAGGATAAGAAGGAATGTCACATGACAAAGTCTCCGTGAAGGACAGGTGAGGGAAAGAATATAAGGAATTCAGGTCAGGAAGAGAGGAGATAGGTACTCACCCAACGGCAACGTGTTGGTGCTGGTTCCGGCAGCAGCTTGCGACCTAACAGACAGTGCAGCAGGCGGGCCCGGGCATCAGCACTGGTACCCAAGATTACAATGGCGGCAGAGCGAGACGACGCCTCGCCTATCTCTTCTACCCGACTGGAGACGTCTCTTATATCTGAAATTAACCATTCAATATGTTGGCTACAAGTTTTTCGGTAAGTAATTGTGCAGCGGTGCTAGCCAGAGACACGGTCAGTCGGAACAAGCACACCTTGAAAAGTACAGATGTTAAATTAAGTACAAGTCACACAAAGGCGCGCCCAAAGTCATCTTATGCTTACACCTACAATGACCGTGGTGAGCTCCACTGCGCGCTGTGACCGGGTATTAACGTACCAACAAACTGGGTTTTGCGAGTAATATCCGCGCCCACCGTCCTACGAGCCCTACTACTTGAAGACGCTGTGTCATTGGACTGGATGAAGAAGACTTCATCATCAGTGAACACCATCATACTTTTCCATACTAACTATAGTTGGTAGTAAAACATCTGTACTCTTCGATATTTCGATATGGTATGCGCACTTGTCCCGATGACGAGTTTCCAAGCAAAGAGGTTAGCGCTACCATCGGAACAGCGTCTTCCGGTACGCAGTCACCACGGACCAAAACTACACGATGAGATAAATAGACGTAGACCAGTGGTTCTTAAACTTTTAACAGAGATGTACCATGATTCTGAATCTTATAGTTACCACGGGGTATTCCCTTGATTTGTCTAAATTTTTTTGTCTAATTTCTGATTGTCTAACAACTTTTATCATAATGAACATTTTATCTAAAGTCAATATGTATAATATCATTTCTCATAATTATTATTTTGTCGAAATTCGTTTTGCCTAAATGATCATTTTCATAACTTTTGTTTTGTCGAATATTATTTTATCTAAAACTCACTTTGTCGATTCTTATTTTGAAAATTGTAGGTTAAGTTGAACACCGAATACTGTAGGTTAGGTTAGGTTTGTTTTATGACTATGGATAGCGGAGCGAGCGAAGCGAGCGGAGCGTCAGAATGCTTGCTAAATAAATAAATTAGGCAAAAAAATTGTTAGGCAAAATGTGTTTATACGAATTAAAAATTAGGCTAAATAAAATTAGACGAAATAAGATTATGTGAAATGAGTATTATACAAAACGACTTTCACTCAAATGAAAATTAGGCAAAGTGAATAGTTATGCTGAATAATATTAGTTTAAATGAAATTAGGCAAACCGAAATTAGGCAAAAAGTTGTTAGGCAAAACAAGGTACAACCTTACCACGGGCCTCCTTGAAGGAATTTGTAGGAAAATGCTTAGAAATTATTTATAGTAATTCTGCATATTACAAAAAGATCTTAAGAAAGAAAAGAGTGGCTGTGGACTCCCGGCAATCATCTTACGGATTGGATGTCCATGGACCCGGACTCCACTTTAAGAAGCCCTGACGTAGACGTACCCAGCTCCAGTGCGTCGGCGACGTCGCGCAGCGAGCGTCGCGTGTCGCGGACGAGCCCGCGCAGCACGCGCATGCGCGCCGCGAGCCTCCGCGACCACACCACGCCGCCCGCCATCTCCCTGGAAAATAACAAAAAGGAAGAGTTATAGCGTGAGCAGCTACATAGGTTCATTTTATCCATGTTTTATGAACTTTGTGGTGACACAATTTGCTGACTAGTCAGACGCTACCGTGTGGATACGTATGTCTAGATCGCAGAGCGTTGCGCCCGACAGTCCGCCTTGACCACTTGTCATGAATACACGAAATTAGTAGATATATGAAGGACATTTTGTTTAACTCAGGGAAGACCTTGTACAGAAAGTATCCTCAAGTAAATAGAATATAGGTAAACATAGTTTCTACAAACTTCTTACGTCATTAACATTCTTACTTCTGCGATGCTATGCTCTGTTTCCAGTTTATATATGACAACGCGGTTGGCGCAGGGTAAAGCACCTGCCTACTGAGCCGACGGTCCCGGGTTCGAATCCCGGCAAGGGCAAATATTTGTGTGATGAACTCGAATTGTGCTTGGGTCATGGATGTTCTTCGTATTTAAGTATATATTTATCTATACAAGTACGTATGTCGCCATCTAGTACCCATAACACAAGCCTTGTTGAGCTTAATTTGGGACTAGATCGATTTGTGAGAGGTTGTCCGATATTTATATTTATTTAGAGAAATAATTTTATCGGTTCGAAATTACAAAGATAAGATGAGATATGATAGGATAAGAAACGCTAAGACAAAATAAACATTTATTATCAAAGTTTATGATCATTGAAATTTGGACGGCAGTGGCCGACAACAGTGGAAAATTGCTCCACTGACGCCAACGTCGGCCACTGCCGTCCGTCTTTGGCGTACAAAAGATGAATGAAATCAATTTACTTATTATAAGTTTTTACCACATTATCCTACCGACAGAAATTGAATCTTAGTACAATAAATAGTTCAGCTAACACATTCACTATATATAATAATGCGTTGAGTTCACATTCGAATACAAGTTTGTTCCTAGGCCACGCCCCCTAGCAGTGAATAAATAAATAAATATCGGACAACCTCCAACAAAATCATCTAGTCACTAGACGACGATAAACATACTTATATAGATAAATACATACTTAAATACGAATAACATTCATGACCCGGGCAGGCGGGCACAAGTATTCGAGTTCATCACACTAATATTTGCCCTTGCCGGGATTCGAACCCGGGACCGCCGGCTCAGTAAGCGGCTGCTTTACCAATGCGTTAAACGCATCTCTAGGCTTCTGAGTCAATGTTGTGCAACCGCAACTCGATGACTCATATTCATATTAAATAACTTATTTACTGAATTACTGATGGACTGATTGACGACACGGTTGGCTCAGTTTGTAGAGACCTGCCTACTGAGCCGGCGGTCCCGGGTTCGAATCCCGGCCAGGGCAAATATTTGTGTGACGAACTTGCATATTTGTGCTTGGGTCATGGTTATTCTATATATATTTATTTATAAAGTATGTATATCGTCGTCTAGTACCCATAACAATAACACAAGCCTTCTTGAACTTCATTTGGGACTAGATCAGTTTGTGTGAGGTTGTCTGATATTTATTTATTTACCTATTGATAAAATTATTATCACCTCTGTCAAAAATCATCAATCAATCTGTGTTTATTCTGTAAGTAGGGCACAAGGGCACTTTTACATGTCTGAATCGGAATCTACCGGCATTTCACAAGAGAAGACGGCTGCTAAAACCGTCCAAATATCCGGACATACAAAAAAAGTTTGGCCAACCTGAAATGGAGACAATTTGCTCGCTCGGTAAACAAGAAAATGTAAATTAAAGTATCTATAATGTAAATAAACTAAACGATCGTGACCTCGAGAATTCAATAATATTGAATTACGCATAAAACATAATATATTCGGTATTGTCTTTTCACTTTATTTGCATAAAGTAATAAGACAATTATTTACATAAGCAGTTCGTCATACGATTTCAACACATTTAATATTAATTTCAATGGAACCTCAAGCCGCCGAATACCTACAATTAATGTTTCTTTTTAATACTTTCCATGTGTGTCAAAGAGAGTTCTCTATCGTTTGCCCGAATTTCATTTGCCATAATATTAATTTGCCATAAATCTATTTTTCTCTGTAAACTGAAACTTTTCGGGATTTTCATAAAATAAACCTAACCTAATGATTTCTCCATGTATAGTATTAAAGAAATCCCGAAGAGTTTACGATTTATGATATAAAAAGTTTATGACAAATGAAAATTATGCCAAGTGATACATTTTTGACAAATGAAATTCGGGGAAGTGAAAGTATTTGGTCAAAAGGCCTAATTTCTATTGATGTAGAATTTACGAGTATAGAAATAATTCTTTTGGTTGAGCGAATCCACTTAGCTTTGTACCCGATGAACAATACACATTATCTGTATTGTTAGCTGTGGCCACAACTGCCACTTCAAAATGTAAGGCGTTATAAGTGCAAACTACTTTTACACTAAATTAGTCTTTAATTCAAACGAAATAAGGTTTACTCTTAAACAAAGAGAACAGAGATGTTGGTCACTTCATTGTCTTTATAAGCATCGAAACGAGCTTCACTGCTCTTTCACTTACGAAGTGACCAACATCTGTGTTCTCTTTGTTTAAGAGTAAACCTTATTTTGTTTGTTTTAAAGACTAATTTAGTGTAAAAGTAATTTGCACTTATAACGCCTTACATTTTGAAGTGGCAGTTGTGGCCACAGCTAACAATACAGATAATGTGTATTGTTCATCGGGTACAAAGCTAATGGGATTCGCTTAAAAAATGGGAGTAGTACTATACCTATATCAGGCAGGCTAGCATATCTTGCCCCGACTTCGCTTGTCGCACGACTCAGCATTCCGTCTTGCTCGCACGGTATTGAATAGAAAGTGACAGGTAGTATTTGTCACAGTTATGCTAGAAATATGTGTGTAGCATATTGAACGATACGAAGGATTTATAAGTTTTTTTTTAGGTATATCTTGAAATATAAACAAAATGTTGATGTTTTTTGTTTTATATTATTTCTATATTACAATTTTTTAAGCCATAAACTGATCAGCGATTAACCTAAGCCCGTCTAGCACAACTATGATTCGCGACTCTTGCCGAGCGGCATAGCGTCATCTGTCACTCTCTCACAGTACCTACTGCACAGAAAGAGATAGATAAATATCTCGCGCGAGAATGAATCGCACAGTTGTGCTAAAGGTTGACAGCAACACTACTACAGTGTCGAAGGTGTAGCTCGCCGGTTCAGGAACAGCCTATTCACTCTTGCCTTGTAGACACCCAAATTATAATTTTCTGTAAATACACACTTTTTGGCTATTCATACAAAAATGAGAGGTTAAAAATAGCAAGGCCCATTATGAATCCCGCACCGCATCTCAGTGGACGCTGGGGATATTGACGTATTCGCCGATAGCCCCGGGATTTTTTATCGGAAGGTTCTGGCCTTCCTAACTTCATGTGCATCTTGATATGTTTTAAATGTGTACCTACTGCTAGCTGTGAAATGATTGTTTGTAGTTTTTCATGTAAATGTTTTGGTGTACCTTTACTGTTATTTACGTTTAAATAAATAAATAAATAAATAAATGAATCAACATCCTAGCTACGACATTTGACCGTTCCAAACATGATTAGTGATTGACATCATCAAAATGCATCATTGTCGCATTGAACATGCCTATGAATCATTGGGAATCAATTTAACTATTCATGATAACTAGAGTAGTTATGATAATTGTGATGTATCTAACTAGTGAACAGCGATGTTCGCTATGACGATGTCACTATACTTGGTTTACGTTAGCGACCTATACAATTTTTCATCTATGATGAGTTCTGTGACACTTGAAAATTTTCCGAATTATGCATACTATGTTCGCAAAACATTCTTTAAAAATAATTTATATTTCGAAGCAAAATAAGAAAAAAAGATGGAAAACTGTACTTATTAAAAATATATAGCAATATCAGTGTCCATTGACTCCATCGAATACGATAGTTTTTTTTTTTAATGACGCAATGTGTGGAACAGAACAGAGTAGGTATATAGTGACGTGACACAACATTATCTATTCTATTTTTTTTTAAATGGCAACCGGTCACAGTTAAGCGACCATTACTGCCAATGTCTCGTTGCCAATCGCACTAGGCGACTAGATAGAGGATTGATACCACGTTGTACGGTGAGTTGAAAAAATCGTGCTTTTTGTAAAGTGATAGCGATTTACAAAAAACCACGCGGACTATCGGGCCTTGACCCAGGAAGGGCTATGAACGCTTCAAGTTGAATTCTTCATTAGCTTATTCACTCATACGTTAGATCACTGCACAATACGCTATCAATACTACACATTGAACAACTAAAATGAATAAATAATGAACAACTAAACTTAAACGCATGCGGCCATCTTGGGACACGAACCGGAAGTCCACAACATTATCGGCAATTGCCGAAATATTATACTAAAGGACAGTGAGCGTTCCGTTCGGATTGACAGTTTGCAAGATGAATTGATCATCAATGTCGCCGATGATTCAGATACCACAGATTCTGACAGTAGTAATGATGGTGCAATTTCTTCTGAAACTGGCGAATAATTAAATATTTATATTTTTTGTTTTATTTCAACATATCGATTAGCACATACAATACTTTCTATTCTATTAGGTGGGTTTATATTTTATTTGTTTGCCGACCATACTTTGCTATGAAATCTGATGGATCGATCATTAGCGATATAACCAGACTTTACACGTTCCACGCGAAAAATCCGTGGGCGGAAAACTGAACAAATATTAATTTTTAAAATAAAATACAAGACAACTTCTCCAAAATAGGAACTAAAAAATCTATCTTTCACTCGATAAATGGTACTTACATATCTAAAAGTGTCAAACTCGAAACGTCACTCAACATAGGTGAAAAACATTGTAGTAAAGCGGTCACTCTGTTGCACTTTTGTATGCAAATGAAAAGGACAAAAAGGGGCAGTGGGCGTAAACAATTGCACCTCACTGTCAGCCTCGGCTTACATACTGTCGCCCGGAATATTTATAGGTATAGTCTACCTAGGTGTCGGTCCGGCCCAGGGATAATGGCGCTACTAACAGCTTTCATATGGCAATAATGAGCATACGTTATGGCGTATGTAAATATATGTATTTGCATTATTAAAAACCAGTAGCGATAAGTCAAGGATTTGCCATTAACCAAATTAAAAACATTATTTTAACGGAATGCTGGTTCGCTCGTCTTGCGAAATAAAAACCGATAATCCTATTGTTGGCAACACCGTGCTCAAGCCAACGTTGTGGCGGGAAAACTCGTGTCTCCGCATCCGGCCGACAGGGGGCGCCACCTCGGAGAACAAAACCGGCGCACCAGCCGGAGCGCGGACTTTTTTGGACTAGCAGTCGTCACGGGAACATCTCTCTTAATTGATTGCTTTACAAATTATAGTTTAAGTAATAATTATTTACCGTGGATTCCCAGTTTTATTTACACTATTGAAAAAAACTTGACTGACATAATTGTGGATAGATTTGGCTTTATTATGCAAAACGGTAACTTACTGAGAGCTAGAAGTCCAAATTGAAGGTTTGCCAGCGAGCCATGGAACGCAGCATTCTAGGTCTAAAGTGGGACTGGGCCGGCCACGTCTGCCGCATGCATCCGGAAAGGTGGGCTAGCTTGGCCACTGAGTGGGTGCCACAAGATGGGCAGGCAGGCGGGGCAGGCCTAGGCGGAGATGGCGGGACGACCTGGACACGTTCCTCAACGGCTGGCCGGAGACCGCATCTGATCGGGAGTCGTGGAAATCAAGGGAAGAGGCCTGTGCCCAGCAGTGGGACACTCAAACAGGCTAATAAAAAAATGCAAAACGGAACAAAAGATTGATCCCATAAGGGTTCCAAGCTTTCCTTTTGAGGTACACAGCCCTAATAAATTGTAATTATTAATCAACACGGAATGTCGCTCACATGCAGAACGTTAACGATAACCTCCGTGGACCTATTATACTCCCTACCTATCTTGCCTTCACCTTTTTGATCCATATTTTCCTTTTCCTGAGACAACCAAAGCAATTGAAGGGCAAAGTCAATTCTAGAAGAATTGGTTGTGTAAAAGATATTGCTTTGCCTTTAAAAAAGGGTTTCTCATATCATCGTGTGAGCTTTTTCTAACAAATAATAAAACTAATAAAAATATCCCGGCCAGGGCATATATTTGTGTGATGAACTCAAATATTTGTTTTTGGGTCGTGAATGCTATCTATACAGGGTGATCAATTCAAGTGGGTCAGTAGGGAGAAGTCACAAAATATAAGAGATAGGGAAATCTGTCCTTAGGAACCATGGAGTCGATTTTAGATTGAATATTGTTGTGTTCCGGTGTGGGGGTAAGATAGCCGGTGAAATTACTAGCATAGAGGCATTCTATCTTCGTCCTCCGGGTAGGCAAGCACTTGTGACTCCTCTGGTGTTGCAGTTGTTTATGGGCGACGGTAATCTATTTCCATCAGGCGATACGTTTGCTCGTTTGCCCCCTTTGACAAAAAAAAAGAATATATAGAATGTTACAATACGCCATGCGATTACTTGCAGAATTTTAACCATGATCAATTCCCGGTTATACATGAGATTTATAAAAAAAATTGAGAACAGATTTCCCTATCTCTTATATTTTGTGACTTCTCCCTACTGACCCATTTGGATTGATCTCCGGGTATAGTATATAGTTGTATTTATATATTATTCATTTATATCATCGTCTAGTACCCAAAGTACAAGCTTTGTTTAGTTTGGGACTAGGTCAATTTGTATAAGATTGTCCCTTAATATTTACCTATTTATTTTATTTATTACTTAGGTAAGTGAGCGTTTTTAGCCAAGCTAAAACGGAGACGCTTCACTCGCTCGGCCGATTAAGGTGAATGGAAAAGTAATGTGAATGGAAAGTTCCCTTCAAGGATCTCATAAATAGGATCCACTGTTATCTCCGGTGAAAGGTTACGTCTCCCAACTCGTGACTTATTGATTGAAACTGCTGTTTGTATATCGGTGATTTATGGATGTTTGCGGCCGGTGATTGTACATTGGTGTATGTACATTGTTTGATTAACACACTACCACAATATAGTGGTTTACATAAGCTTCCTGACAGCTGGGCCTGAGCTCTTAGATTGGGAATGGGTGAAAACAGAGATGTTTTTATCCAGATCGTGTAAGAGCGAGAAAAACAGCTATAAAACGCGAATAACATTTTGTCATCTCAGGTACTATATACTTTTTACCCTCAAAAGTACCCTTAGGGCCCTTTCAGACGAACGGCACTAGTACAACTGCAGCCGTCGCCACCTGTTGACGGCTGCCGTCGCCACTTGTCGACGGCTGCCGTCGACGCGTTGCCGGCTGCCCTTACATGAGTTAACGTGGCAGTACTCGTTAGCGACAGCGTAAACAATTAGCATGGAGAATAGTACAGTACCCCTATTGGTTACTTTGTTAACCGACTTCAAAAAAGGAGGAGGTTCTCAATTCGAACTATTTTTTATTTTTTTTGTATGTATGTTACTCGATATCTCCGAGAACCGTGAACCGATTTTAATTTTTTTTTTTAATGGAAAGGGTATAACTCCGAGTTGGTCCCGTTGGCACTAAGTCGGGATCTGATGATGGAATCTTGGAGAAATCGAGGGAACTCTTCAAATGTTATAGGGACATGTACGGCGCTTTCGGTAATTTATTGATAAAGTCAAGAATTTACATTCAGTAAATAGGATTTGGTGTAAGGAAACTGATGATGAACACCACAGATTGCCACTAGGACTTTTATATGAATCACTAAAAAGCAAAAAAAAAAAAAAATTAACAAAAAAAAGAACCGACTTCAGTAAATCTAAAAAGCCAAAAAAAAACCCGTTCAAGTACAGATTACATTTGACTCACCCTTCGAAGTCGGTGCCAAACCTCGCGTTAACTATAATATATAAATATAAGAACTGAGTGGTTTGGGATCGACCACGGGATCGACTTCGAAGGGTGAGTGAAATGTAATCTGTACTTGAACAAGAAAGGTTTTTCTTTTTTTTGGCTTTTTAGTTTTACTGAAGTCGGTTCCTTTTAAACTACAATTCTCCAATGGTAAGGGTACGGTTAGAGGTTATTTGTATGCATGTCTGTTACCATTTTCCTGGAATACTACTGGACCGATTTCAATACGGTTTTTGCAGCCTGAGTGGTGGACGCTTATCATATCATATCGTTTATTGCGAATTATGTTCATTTTACAATGGATGGTATGGTAATTATAATGTAGGTACATGAAACCCTGTTAGGGCATTGCAATTTCTTACAGACTAAAAAAATATTAATAGAATTTAATTTAAACAATTATGTAAGTACAACTATTTTACATAACTATAAAATGTTGATATTGTTAAATTAACAATGCAGCAACATTAATTACATTTCAAACATATATACCTATGCGTTTTAAATATCGTAACTTCTGGGTAACTAAGTACCTATTCATTTAAATTAGAAATTATTAGGCGTTACATTACTATAATATAATAATTAGAAGAATAATAAATAATGAGACAAAGGTAAATTAAGAAAGAAAAATTGAATGCGATCAACTTACAATCTTAGCAGGATTTGAACCTGCGACCTCTACGTTTCCGGCGTATTGCTCTTCCACTTGAGCTATTAGATCGCTACGTAAATCGCACCAAATCCTTCATTCCATAATTCATACGCTACTGGAGCGCCCTCTGCGTTATATGTGTTTGAAATGCTTATGCGCATTAGCCATACCCTAGGATGTGCGGTTTACACGCACGATCCCCTGTCCCCATTGCTTTACAGCAAGTGTGAGACTGCGAGAGAGATGGCGCTGTTCTTAATATTTTTAGTTACAAACTTACATTGTCTTCAGGAAACTACTGTATCGAAATTCTGCTTAGAAACAAAACTACTCGTTCATTGTTTTTTTTTTCAGACCGATACCAGCATTCCATAGGTACCAGCATCCTATATGCTTAAGAGGCCTTATTCCTTTTAATTTTTTTTTTTGTTTATTATCTATTCTTCTATCTATTTCTTTATTTAATTACAACCATCTTTTTGAAGTGAATATTACTTTTCCCCGAGTTCTAGGTCGTAACATAGATATTTCATGATTTCATTGTGTGCAGTCGAAAATAAGTAGAAAAAACTAATTTTCCGCGTGAATTTTGTCAATTTCGAGTAATTTTTGAAACAGAAATTATTAATGAAAAATTCAAATTGTAAGTTTCAAATATATACCAATAAATCCCAATAGCCCTGTTCTAGGTAGTAACATCAATAATATGTTAAGAAACATGTGTGATCATAGAGACAAATGTCTAAAACAATCAGCATTTTAAAAGGAATAAGGCCTCTTAAAGGAAAGCTCCAACCTTGTTACTAAGTAACTACAAAACGTAATCCAAAATATATTTTTTTTATTTTTTTATTTTGAATATTATGTTTAAGGATAAATCACAAATGTTTCCTTGTTAAGTTATCAGAGGACTATATTGTTTAATGCACATGCTCAATTTGTCATTAATTTTATTACTTCTCCAAGATAACCAGGTAGTCCAGTCAAAACAAAACGTCGTACCTACGTAGAAAGTAGGACTACACAGACGAAGCTGCGGGCATTCTCTGGTTTTATATACATTTTTTTATATAATCTAACCAAAAAATAACAAAGGAAAAACAAATAAATAAATGACAACCTCACACAAATCGATCTAATCCCAAATCAAACTCAAGAAGGCCTGTGTTATGGGTAGTTACTAGGCGACGATATACATACTTATATACCTACCTTGATAAATATATACTTAAATACAAAGAACAACAATGACCCAAGCACAAATATTCGAGTTCATCACACAAATATTTGCCATGCCTGGGACTCGAACCCGGGACAGCCGGCTCAGTAGGCTGGTGCACTATTTACAAACGTAACCAACCGCGTCGTCAAATATAAAAAAACCGGCCAAGTGCGAGTCGGACTCGCGCACCGAGGGTTCCGTACAAACACTTTCCATCTTAAGGGTTAGGTTTGCACATGGTATGTACCTATAGCGCCGCATACAAATGAAGTGCAAAGTTAACGCAACCGATCACGTTTGTTGTATGGGAGCCCCGCTTAAATATTTATTTTACCTATTCTGTTTTTAGTATTTGTTGTTATAAAGGCGACAGAAATACATTATCTGTGAAAATTTCAACCCTCTAGCTATCACGGTTTATGAGATAGCCTGGTGAAAGACAGACAAACAGACGGACAGCGGAGTCTTAGTAATAGGGTCTCCTTTTTTACCCTGGGTACGGAACCCTAAAAACCGCATTTCCTCTTAAAACCTCAGTTAAATCTCGAGCGTCTACCCAGAACTCTATTATAGTGAGCACCGATAACCGCGGGACAACTACCTTGGCGGGCGGTAAACAAGATAAGGGCGTAACGACATGACGCGTGCGCGATACTGCCGTATCTGTTTAACCGTCTTCAAAGGAGCAAAATCTTCATAAATTGATAACATTTGATATATCTACGGGATACGGGAACGGGTATTACTGAGACTTCGCTGTCCGTCCATCTGTCACCAAGCTGTATCTCAAGAACGGTGATAGCAAGACAGTTGAAATTTTCACAGATGATGTATTTTTATTGCCGCTATAATAACAAATACTAAAAATAAAATAAAATAAATATTTAAGGGGGGCTCCCATACACCAAACTTGTTATAGATTATGGTACGGAACCCTTCATGCGCGAGTCGGACTCGCACTTGCCCAATTTTTTTTTAATGTTGTGTGTGTACCCACACACCACAATGTTGTATCAATTGTTTAAAACAAAAGATACCAATATATCGCCACGTATATGTGATATGATAACTTAATTTTTTTCCTCCCCGAGTGAACAGTAGGCATATTGCGTCCAACTGTATTTGTCCCTGACCTGCGGTTGGGTCTTAGAACGCACCCGCGGATATATAAGACAACTTCAATGGATAGATACCTTATTTATCTTCTACGTTAAAAAACAGGCCAAGTGCGTGTCGGACTCACGCACAAAGGGTTCCGTACCATTGATTTATGAAATTAAAGGCCTTTTGTTTATTTTTATATTTGAGTTGATTTAATGAAACGGTTTACGATTTATATTATAAAAAAAAAAAAAACTACTTACTAGATCTCGTTCAAAACAATTTTCGTTGGTAGTTTTTATAGTAATGTACATCATACGTTTTACATAGAAAACTATCGTGAGTCTCAGACATATTAAAATACTTACATTTCCACAAGAGTGACTGAACACATACGTAGTATGAAAAATCAAGATACCCGGGGTTCTGCAGTGACGGAACATTCACTGAATTCGGATACGTCTCACTATATTCGGTTCGATAAGGTAACTGTGCTGGCGAGAGAAAAGTTTTGCATTCCGCGGAAAGTACGGGAGGCTATCGAAATTAGTCGTCATCCGAATTTTAATCGAGATTGTGGATGGTCAGTGCCCCCTAGTTGGAGGACGGTTTTGGATACTACATCGGTGGTTAGTGTGGACGAGACCTTAGTAAATGACGTAGTGAGTGTTGTGTGCAACCCGACAATTGACATTGTGCGTGATGATGAGGGTAGTTTTGCGCCATCGCCGGTGACACCCGCGTCGAGCGGCCGCGCGGACAGGGCGCGTGCCCGCAGTGTTCGTTTGGCCGCCGCCGCGGCTGATCGTCTCTCCTGATGATGAATCGCGTACCGATTCGAAACATGTCGAGCGTTATTCGACTTCTACGACGTGAGTAAACCCGTTTAAGTATTTTAATATCATACGTTTTTTTTAGATTTTTCATTTTCTTATTTTAGAAGTTAGAGGGGGGGGGGACCAACTTTTTTCCACTTTGGAAGCGTCTGTGACGCAAACTATTCGGTTTAGAAAAAAAATATTTTAGATACCTCGATGTCATTTTTGAAGACCTATCCATAGATACCCCACACGTATGTATGTATGTAAACACTTTATTGTACACAAAAACAGAAATACATTAAAACAAAAGAAATACATGTACAAAGGCGAACTTATCCCTTTAAGGGATCTCTTCCAGTTAACCTTTGAGTAAATGAGTGCTAAAGACAAGTGTAAACGTATGTGTTTGATGAAAAAAAAAATGAGTTTCAGTTCTAAGTATGGGGAACCCCAATATTTATTATTATTTTTGCATCAAAATCTTAATGCGGTTCACAGAATACATCTACCTACCAAGTTTAAACAGTATAGCTCTTATAGTTTCGGAAAAAAATGGCTGTGACATACGGACGGACAGACGGACAGACGGACAGACAGACATGACGAATCTATAAGGGTTCCGTTTTTGCCATTTGGCTACGGAACCCTAAAAACAACTATAGCGTGATTCAGCTTATTCAGCGAATGTAACACCGCCATCTAGCGGATAATTGGGTCCCTAAACAAAACCTATGTTAAACAGTACTCATTTTGTATAAAGGCGATCGCACAGCGAGTTCGCCGCGACTGATATTATTTATAGTAAAAATGCAACTCGCAGTGTGATTGACAAAGCCCTATAGAGCCATTCATGTGTACCACCGGCACTGCATTAATTGGGGTAAGGGAAACACTTAAAATAAATCACAGTATATCAGAATCCTAATTATTATAGAAACAGTTCTAGGTAAAAATAAATTAATGTCACTGTAGTTGGTCGTTTTATGTCTATTAAAGCTATACTATAGAAAATATTCCAAAGTGTTCCACTTCCCCCATGTGTTCCCTTACCTCGCCTGACTTTACCTTATTAATTTATAACAATTTATACTCATTTTTCGATAAATACGAACTTTTCGCAAACGAACAAAAAGGATTTCGTAAAAACAAAACAATAAATATGGCCATTTTTGATCTTCTACAGAAAATAATAGAAAATTTAGATAAAAAAATACCAGTATGTGCAATCTATATGGACATGACGAAAGCATTCGATTACGTTGACCATCATAATTGCTTAAAAAGCTTTACGGATATGGGATACGCGGGAATGCTTACAACTTGATCGAATCATACCTAAAAAATAGAACGCAAATTACCGAAATAAATAGAATATGCCTTAAATCGAAAACAGAAATCACGTACTCGTCTGACTCCCGAGAAGTGACATACGGAGTTCCACAAGGAAGCGTCCTAGGCCCTTTATTATTCCTTATGTATATTAATGACCTTCCACAAGCCGTGAACTACCCCATGGTACTTTTTGCTGACGACAGCACAGTAATTGTCACGGGAGAAAACCTAGATACGTACCAGGAAAATATCAACAAACAACTTGAACTAGTAATTGAATGGATGAATAACAATAATCTAAAAATCAATACTTCGAAAACAAAAATTATGAATTTTAGGCAAAAATTAAATAAAGCACCAAATTTACTTGTGACATATAAAGATGAAATAATTGAAGAAACTGACAGTACACAATTCATAGGATTACGCTTAGACCATAAGTTAACATGGAGGAATCAAATTGATGTAATATGTAAGAAGCTCAGCCAATTCTCATATGCCTTATACAATCTCAGAAAAGTTGCTAACAAATCCACAGTTCTTACAGCATATCATGCCTATGTAACGTCTACTTTGAGGTATGGTGTAATGTTTTGGGGGAACTCTGTCGAAAAAGAAATGGCATTCAGGGGGCAAAAAAAGTGTGTAAGGGCCGTATGTGGTATAAGACCCCCGGAATCGTGTAAACCCTTATTTATAAAACTAAAAATATTGACCCTACCATGTTTATACATTTATGAAGTCGCATTGTATGTAAGAGTTAACTTTAATCAATTCCCTAGTTTTAATAGTGTTCGTCAAAGAGGCAAAATAAATACTCGACCATCTAAAACCGCATTGTTAGCGAAAAGTGTATTTGGTATGGCACCCAAAATTTACAATAGTTTGCCTGCAAACATATTGGATAATGATGACTTAAGGCAATTTAAAAAGACATTGTACGATTTCCTGGTTCAGAAAGCGTATTATTCAATTCAAGAATATTTTGATGACAAAATAGTTTTTAGTGAAGTAATAAATAGTGACTTACCTGAATAAATAATAATAATTGTTGAAATGATGTCTTCTGATAACTTATGCATGCCCTACTTTAATTTAATTTTATTTTATTTTATCTAATTCAAGGGACATAATATAAACCTATTTCTAATTTGTATGCCCTATGGCGAAGCATAGTGATACTATTATTTATTAATGTAACACCTTTGTACCTATGTCTTACAAATAAATAAATAAATGATTGATTGATTGATTAAGTTACTAGATCTAGATTATGAAGCGTTTTGTCCTTCATATCATAAATAGCTACCAAAAGCAAATGGTGCAAGCTAGTCACAGAGTCGTACCCAAGGGAAGGATAGAGAAAGAGGGAGACCATAAAAGAGATGGAAGGACGATATATGTGGGGTGACAGGAAAAGCATGGCACAGATTCGCACGCAACAGAGCAAAAGACAAATATCACAAGTAAATAAAAAAAACCGGCCAAGAGCATGTCGGGCCATGCTGTGTAGGGTTCCGTAGTTGCCCATCCTTCTCAATAGACGGGCTTAAAACAGCGGTTTTATGCCCGAGGTATAAATTACGAAAAAGATTTCAAACTCTATAAAAAGATCGTAAACGCCAAAGTAACTGTAATTACTTATTACCTTCTGGAAATTATCGATTATACGCGCCAGATTGGAATGTTTTAATGCAGTATGAAACTTAACTAATATGTGTGACGTTCGAAGTATAAGGACACCGCGCGGCACTTACGTCATTTTAAAGAAAATTATGAAATTTTGCGATAACTCAAATATTTTTAACAAAAAAAGAACCGACTTCAATAAAACTAAAAAGCCAAAAAAATAACCCGTTCAAGTACAGATTACATTTTACTCACCCTTCGAAGTCGATCCCAAACCACTCAGTTCTTATATTTATACATATATTACCTATAGTTTACGCGAGGTTTGGCACCGACTTCGAAGGGTGAGTCAAATGTAATCTGTACTTGAATGGGTTATTTTTTTGGCTTTTTAGTTTTATTGAAGTCGGTTCCTTTTTTGTTAAAAATAATTTTATTTTTTTCTTTTTAGTGATTCATATAAAAGTTCTAGTGGCCATCTGTGGTGTTCATCATCAGTTTCCTTACACCAAATCCTATTTACTGAATGTAAATTCTTGACTTTATCGATAAATTACCGAAAGCGCCGTACATGTCCCTATAATATTTGAAGAGTTCCCTCGATTTCTCCAAGATTCCATCATCAGATCCCGACTTAGTGCCAACGGGACCAACTCGGAGTTATAACCTTTCCATTAAAAAAAAAAAAATTGAAAATCGGTTCACGGTTCTCGGAGATATCGAGTAACATACATTAAAAAAAAAATAGTTCGAATTGAGAACCTCCTCCTTTTTTGAAGTCGGTTAAAAACGGCTCGACCGATCTTATTCAATATAGTTTTCATTGAAAGCACTCTTAAGGCCTCATTTTTAGGGTTCCGTAGCCAAATGGCAAAAAACGGAACCCTTATAGATTCGTCATGTCTGTCTGTCTGTCCGTCTGTCCGTCTGTCCGTCCGTATGTCACAGCCATTTTATTCCGAAACTATAAGAGCTATACTGTTGAAACTTGGTAGGTAGATGTATTCTGTGAACCGCAATAAGATTTTGATGCAAAAATAAAAAAATAATAATAAATATTGGGGGCTCCCCATACTTAGAACTGAAACTCAAAATTTTTTTTTTTCATCAAACACATACGTGTGGGGTATCTATGGATAGGTCTTCAAAAATGATATCGAGGTTTCTAAAATATTTTTTTTCTAAACCGAATAGTTTGCGTGACAGACGCTTCCAAAGTGGAAAAAAGTTGGTCCCCCCCCTCTAACTTCTAAAATAAGAAAATGAAAAATCTAAAAAAAACATATGATGTACAGTACTATAAAAACTACCAACGAAAATTGTTTTGAACGAGATCTAGTTAGTAGTTTTTTTTTTATAATTTAATACCTAACTTTGCACGTAATTTATATGGGGCGCTATACATACCAGGTGCAAACTTAACTTAACCACTTAGGGATGGAAAGTGTTTGTACGGAACCCTCGGTGCGCGAGTCCGACTCGCACTTGGCCGGTTTTAGATTATTATAATTGTTTTCATAATTAGTCTTTGACGACAATACGATCAACATTAATCTGTGTCACATCTGTAGTAAAAATCAGTAAATAATTGAATATTTGCAACGGATTGCATCGAAAATTTCAATACAAGTGGGAAAAAGTGCAAACTACCGATTCTAATATCAATTTGGATTGCAAGAAGTGCTAAAAAACCGCAATTTGAACAAAAGCAGTGCGAATACCAGTGATAATTCGGGTACCCGCGAGCGCGACTGTTTTATCGTAGCGCAGGACTGCAACCGAATACCGCTGCTACGCGCAGCGCGTAAGTATCAGTTTGGTGTGAGCGGCAACTCCGCTTAGTCACAGTGCAACACAAAGGAGGCGATACGTCAGGTGCCAAAGATTAAAAGCACAGAAGGGATCTCGTACTGCGAACCAAATTTGTGAACCATATCTCGCCCTCTGAGAGGAATTGTCTTTTTTTCAACATATATTTTTTTAAAGAAACTATAAAAATGAGCTGTCACGCATGTGATAAATTAATCGAAACCAAGGATTTGATATGCTGTAGCATTTGTAAATTAGAATACCATGTTATGTGCGTAAATATCACATCTGCGCAGTTTAAAGAGAACCAAAACAACCTAATCAGTACGTTGAAGTGTCCAGTCTGTAGTAGCAAAGTCCGCCGCAACAACAACGACGGAACTCCCGTACGAGCTGTGCTCAGTATGCCATTGAACGACACGGTAGCCTCGTTCGAGGATTCGTTGTGGAATGACACCGTTCGTGATGATACTCCGATTGAAATAACTCTCTCTGAAGAACGACGTGGCTCTGGGAATATTGCCTTTCGTCAGCCTAGGCAATACGAGATACCCGATGGATCTTTTACCTCAGAGCCCTCTGAGGCTATTAGGAATATGGTACGTGAAGAATTGCAAATCGCTTCCGCTGAACAAAATACAATTTTGATTACAAAATTCATGGACGTCATAACGTGCTTGTCGGAACGAATAACATCGTTGGAAAATTTTATTAGAACCTCTAAGCTCACGAATAGCGGGACCGAGGCTAGCGATAGGAAGGACAGCAAGAAGTTTAAGGAAATTCCAGTTCCTGTCTCTACAAATAGCGGTCAACCAGCTGTCCATTCAAAAGCGGGACCTTCAGAAGTTATCGCAAAGTCAGTCCCTATAACAAGTACTAAAAGTCCGGCAGTGGACGTAGGGCAGGCCAACAGAAACAGTTCAACCATAAGTAACCTGGGTCATAGCAGGTCGATGAAAGCAGCGCCTGTCGAAAGGAGAGAGCCGGTTCCTGTTCCCGTTCCAGTATCCCTGGAAGCACCTCCAGCTAACGAAGTAACTCGAGAGAACCAGCAGGAAGTGAAGTCTGCTGTAAGCTCGAATAAAAGAGGGTATGCAAGTGTGCTTAGAGGTAAGGCCAACAGTAGTGTAAGTGGGCTCGAGGCGTCCGAAAAAGTGCAATATCTACATCTGTACTATCTCAAGAAAGGTACTACTTGTCTGCAAGTGCAAGAACATTTGAAAACGATGTTTAACGGCGAAGTAGAATTTACGGTGGAGGAGTTAAAAGCTCGTGGCAATTACGCATCATTTAAAATCGGCCTTCCATCGAAGCATACGTCATCGGTATTGGTGCCTGAAAATTGGCCTGAAGGAGTTTGCGTTAAGGCCTGGAAGCAGAATTTTCGCAACTTTCGTGAAGAACAGCGGTCGAGGACGGGAGCCGAAATCAACTGAAAACGCAACAAAACAAGGATGTTATAACGAAGATATACAAAGCGATCTTGTAAAGCCCTACAAACAAATGGAAATAATTTACCAGAATGTACGGGGCCTTAGAACTAAACTTAAAGTATTTAAAATTAACGTAGAAGCTTCATGTGCAGATTTATTGGCGGTGACAGAAACAGGTTGCAATGAATCTATTCAGGATGCAGAAATTATACCTCCAACTTATCGAATGGTTCGCTGCGACCGCGCCGATGGGCGCAAGCAGGGCGGCGTGTTTCTCGTGGCCACACATAAGTTCGAGTTACGACTGGTGACTTTACCTGGTGACGTCGACGTAGATTTTTGTGAATTTGAACTAGTTTCCGCTACAGTGCATTCCAAAAATAGGATGTTGTTTTTGTGTTGCGTCGTGTATATACCTCCAAATAGTAGTGATAAAGAATACGCGATATTGTTTACAATAATAGAGCGACTCGTAGTAAAATACAAGGATATTATTGTAATGGGAGATTTTAACTTACATTCGGCAAATATTAATGTTAAAAATTATTTTGAATATTTTGTCGCATACTGTGGATTCACTCAGAGTAATAAGGTTCCGAATTGCAATGACAGGCAGTTGGACCTGGTTTTAAGTACGTTGGGCGAAGGTGAGTCGGTGCGGGTGAGCGGCGCCGACGAGCCGCTGGTGCCGGTGGACGCGCACCACCCGCCGCTCGCGCTGTGCGTGCGGCTCGAGTGCGGCGCGCGCGCCGACCCCGGCGCCCCTCCTGCTGCCGCTCAGAGCGAACCAGGCAAGCACAATTGGAATTTCGGTAAGGCTGATTTTATGCGTATGTATTATTTAATGTTAGAGGCAGATTGGAGCGAATTATATTCGACAACGGACCCCGACGACAGTGTACAATTGTTTTACAATATTGTGTATGACATATTGGAGCAATGTGTGCCTAAGAAAAGGCCAAGAAAGGGCGATGCTAGGTGTAGCTACCCGGAATGGTATACTGCACATATAATTCACAAAATATAATTAAAAGGAAAGCTTCGCGCGCGCTATAAAGAAAGCAGGCTGCAATGTGATTACGAAAGGTTTTCGAATTGTAGAGCTGAAGTAAAACGTTTGCTCAAGACGGCATTTGAATGTTATCAGTGCAAGGTGCAGAAGGAGCTTACCAAGATCCTAAACAGTTTTGGAGATACATACGGTCAAATAGCGGGAGTACGAAGCGGAGTAAAGTGAAAAAGGATGGCAATATACTTCCAGACGCTCAATGTGCTCAAGAGCTGGCCATATTTTTTCAATCGGTTTACGATTCCCGGGTACCAAATTTAAACGTGGATGCTGCAATGGTAGCGAGCGGAGCGGGGAGCGCGCGTGTGCATATTGAACGTTTACAACTGCAGCAAATAGAGAAGGCACTAGGGCGTCTCAAACCGAAACGCTCGGCAGGTCCTGACGGTATACCCGCCTACGTCGTTAAGGACTGCCGAATGGTACTCGCTGAGCCACTTCTCCATATATTTAACTTGTGCATTGAAGCTGCATATTTCCCTCGGCAATGGAAGTTGACAAGAGTAGTGCCAGTGCCGAAGAGCCGCCAGGGTAATGATGTGAGTGACTTTAGGCCAATAGCCATTCTATCGACGGCAGCGAAGGTTTTTGAGTCTGTATTGCAAAGCTGTATATTTCGACAGATGAGCGCTCAACTAACAGATGCACAACATGGTTTCCGGCCGGGTCGCAGCACTACAAGCAACTTGCTTAATTTTGTCACGTACGTGATGCCGAATGTCGATGCGGGGATGCAGGTAGATACCGCCTATTTCGATTTCAAAAAGGCCTTCGATATGGTTGATAACGACATCTTACTGGAGAAATTGGCGGCGGTCGGCTGCACCCCGCGGACACTTCGCTTGTTTGCGAGTTATATGAAGGATAGGCAACAGTTTGTTGATTATCTAGGTAATAAATCAGACCCCTATTATACTAGATCGGGGGTAAGTCAGGGAAGCAATTTAGGTCCATTGCAATTTATCATTATGATAAACGATCTCCCAGAAGTAGTCAGGGATGCCAATTGTTTGCTTTTCGCCGACGATCTGAAATTGTTCCTTGCAATCAATGATAAAACTGACGCAGAACGATTCCAGGGAGACATAGACCGAGTGGTTGATTGGAGCCAAAGGAACAAACTTTCTTTTAATGTGTCTAAATGTGTAATAATAACATTCGGCCGAGCAAAGTCACCCAGCCACTACAGTTACGAAGTCAATGGTGTCCCATTAAAAAGGCAAACAGAAGTTCGCGACCTGGGAGTGACTGTAGACCCGGAGTTAACTTTTCGTAATCACATTGTGAATATTTGCAAGAAGGCTTTCAGAAAGTTGGGATTCATTCTAAGAACAGCAGAGCATTTTAAAAATATCAAAGCAATATGTACACTCTACAATGCTTTGGTAAGAAGTTGTCTAGAATGTAATTCCACGATTTGGGCACCGCATGAAGCTAAATATAACCTCATGTTGGAGAAAATCCAAAACAAATTTACCAGGTACCTATATCTAAAAAAGTATGGAGTCTACCCCTATTACCCTTTGATGTACCCGACATTATTCGTCTTAGGGATGGTCGGGTACAACAAATTGAGCGTTAGACGTGGCTTGGCGCTTGCTACTTACATCTTTGAAGTAATAAGAGGTAGACGGAGCGATCAAGGTATCCTGAGGCACATTAACTTCTGTGCTCCCGACAAGCACGCAGAGCGCCGGCGCCGGCCGCCGCTGCTGGCGGTGCCGCGCGCGCGCACCAAGCTGCTGGCGCGGGCGCCGCTAACGCGAGCCCTTACTACGCTCAACCGGGTATCTCTAGAGATCGATCTATTTCATTGCACTCTGAGTGAATTCAAAAGTGTTGCCTTAAATGTTATTTGTTATGAATCGTAATTTTTTCTTTTTGAATTGTTTACCTTCTCTATCGCTTTAGGATTAAATCCTGTGATGATAGTGTTAAGTGATATTGTATATAAATAAATAAAAAAAAATAAAAAAAAAAAATTTTCAGTCTCTTTTTAAAACAGCCTAGAGAGGGAGCTGATGTGATTGTAATGTATTATTATTGATACTACATCGGTGGTTAGTGTGGACGAGACCTTAGCAAATGACGTAGTGAGTGTTGTGTGCAACCCGACAATTGGCATTGTGCGTGATGATGAGGGTAGTTTTGCGCCTCCGCCGGTGACACCCGCGTCGAGCAGCCGCGCGGACAGGGCGCATACCCGCAGTGACTTATCGTCTCTCCTGATGATGAATCGCGTACCGATTCGAAACATGTAGAGCGTTATTCGACTTCTACGACGTGAGTAAACCCGTTTAAGTATTTTAATATGTCTGAGACTCACGATAGTTTTCTATGTATAAATAATGTTTGGAGACCCCTATTAATAAAAGTACTATTCAACGACACCCCACACACTAGTATTGAAACGAAAAAAAAAATATTTTACCGTTTTGTCCGCGTGATACATACACATACTCATACCAAATCCCAGCTTTCTAGTACTAAAGATCACGGAGCTAAGCTGCGGACGGACGGACAGACGGACATGGCGAAACTATAAGGGTTCCTATTCCTAGTTGACTACGGAACCCTAAAAATCAGAATGTGTAAGGATAAAAATAAAATAAATAAAAATAAAGATGTAGAATGAAACATTGACCTTGCTCTGTCAAGATAATAATAAAATTAACATCTTGACTTGTCCTTAACCTGTTCTCTTGCCAATGTAGCATCTTTTTTTTTATTTAATTTGTCTGTCATTTGTAAATAAACCAATAAATCGACCTAGATGAATCAAAGTACTAACTGAGAAACAGAACCTGAAGAATTGTCCATCGACAGAAATATGGCACCAGGTACATCATAGAACTAACGGTAGCAGAAAATAAAGGGTAACCATGAATCGGAAACTGCAGTATGGGTAGACTGTTACAAGGTAGACTGACGATGCAGAATGTGTGGGAAGTTCAAGCACGGTTACCATGGAAACTGTTTATCATGTTTACGATCTTAACTGTACATTTATCATTTATTGACCTGTAACCCTTAACACTAACGCACAAGTAGAGGGTAAAATCTTGATAACTCTCTTAGAATATTATGTAGATTAAAGTACTCCCCATCCCCACCATACATTAAACAACTTAGTGTAACATTTCTCACTAAGTTTCCTGTTGTGAGTAACAAATGATTCATGTTTATGGATAAAAACGGGACTTCACCGCATTTAAATAATTATGAATTTTAGTTTAGTTTAACTTTTGTTGTACGGGAATCTTCTTCCATACTTTAACATGAATATATTTTTAAGAATTAGATTAAATTTCTTGTTGGTGTACAATAAAGAATTGTTGTATTGTAAATTTACTGTTTGTAATATTTTTTTAATTGTAAATATTCAGGAAATATAACTAATTTTTCTCCTTGAATAAAAAAACTTGGTGTGATTTTTACCTTTTTGGCAATACACACATATTTTTGTATGGTATGCATAAATAAAAGGAAAAATTATTGCTGATATCTGTTCGACACGAAAATTATACCACACAAGCCACGCACATTTGTTTGGTACAGCTATGTAAATGTTAGCTATGATATCAATATAATGCACCAAAAAAACATTTGGCTTTGATGATTCATTAAAATTAAACAAATTATAACCACATTTATTAATGAGGCATTGATTGTAATATTTGCTTTAATTTATCAACAATAGATAAGTAGGAAAACGCTAATAACTATTCATAAAAATCGTTTTCCTCCCACCCACAACACTATTATTATCATTATAAGCCTGTGTGAACACAGTTGTCGTAGTCACAGTCGTCTTGCTTTTCAGAATAGTTTTCGCCAAGATTTTTCCATGTCAATTTGTCTCATGCTGTTCTCATCCATGTTGTTCTTGCTATTTTCTTTATGTTGTCTTTTCTACTACAATATTAGCCACCTTGCTTTCTTTTCTTTTTCAGGGTTCCGTACCCAAAGGGTAAAAACGGGATCCTATTACTGAGACTTTGCTGTCCGTCCGTCCATCTGTCACCAGGCTGTATCTCAAGAACGGTGATAGCTAGACAGTTGAAATTTTCACAGATGGTGTATTTCTATTGCCGCTATAACAACAAATACTAAAAATAAAATAAAATAAATATTTAAGGGGGGCTACAACAAACTTACAGATAATGGTACGGAACCCTTCGTGTGCGACTCCCACTCGCACTTGGCCGTGTTCATTCTTATTACAAATTTTTATAAACTAAGGCTGTCTGTCCACAGAAGCAGAGCACAGAAAATTAACCAATCACGCTATGTCTAAATCTGAGAAATTTGATTACTTAGTTCATTTTACACATATCGGCGGTACCGGGTTCGAATCCCGGCCAGGGCAAATATTTGTGTGATGAGCTCGAATATTTGTGCTTGGGTCATGGTTGTTCTATGTATTTAAGTATATATTTATCTATATAAGTACGTATATCGTCGTCTAGTACCCATAACACAAGCCTTCATGAGCTGTAATGATAAGAAAAATTGGTGTGTGGCTATGGGCTTATCAGAAGCACCAGAGCAACCAAAAAATAGAGTGAATAAGGGTGGTAGAAAAATCCACTAAATAAAAGATTAAACAAATCGACCAGAGGGGTCGCTGACCTATATCAGATGAATAGATCAATACAAGAAATTATAAAAAGAAAAAAATCGGGCGCCAGGCAACTCACCTTCGGATAGCTAAGAGCAGGAAAATGAACTTTTAGTCACAAGCCAAGTTTGAATAGGTTCTATAGGCGGGGAAGAAATTAAACCAAGTTTTCGAAACCAGAAGGGTTTATTATAAAAAAAGTCATGCAAATTGTACAGAATTTTGGTAACCTTGTGGGGATGAATGGATCGCTTAAATTATTATACTAATCTTATACTATTAAGCCGGAAGGGCACAGAAACTAAGTTTTCAAATTTGAGTGGTATCGCTTAAAATTATAACCTTATCTTACAGTACTCATTGAGGCCACTTTTAGGTGTTACAATCTTTCACCATTTGAACGAAGGCAGTTTAAATTAGAATGAGGTCACCAACCTGGTATCAGTAGGTACAAAGCCTAAGGGTTGGTGGTTCTGCAGGCCCGTCTGCCCCAGCGACGCTTCCTGCCACGAAGGCGGCTCCGACAGATGGGTCTCCAACAAATGCTTCTACTTATTCCCACGTAGGGCAAAGTAAAGAGTGAGAGGCACTCAGAAAAATAATTTTAAATCACTCTTTGGGTGAAAAAAAATGGAAAATGTGGAAAATGGAATTGTAGAAATAAACAGGGCAATGCCTGGGGAAAGTTAACGCCACATGGCGGTTGTCTAAAGGTTTCCTAGACAGAAAAACCGAAAGAGTCAAGCAGACTCATGTCTAAAGTTGATCCAAAAAGAATCCAAAAAGAATGGCGATCACATCGCCCTAAAGGGGTGTTCCAAAAGGGTAGCAAAAAGGTAATCCAAAAAAGATAATCCAAAAAGGTAATCCAAAAAGAATCCAAAAAGATAATCCAGAAAGGTAATCCAAAAAGAATCCGACGCGCGACGCAACTTCTGGGTGTCGGGTAACCGTCCGCGGAATCGCCGGAACACGACACCTTTCGGCCAGAATTCCTCCTGCAGGAAGGTTGACAGCTTGATAGTAGACACCCTCACCACAAATGACATGAATGATGTTTAACGACACGTTTGGCTCGGTTTGTAGACACCTGCCTACTGAGCCGGTGGTCCCGGGTTCGAATCCCGGCCAGGGCAAATATTTGTGTGATGAACTCGAATATCTTGTTATGGGTTGTTCTATGTATTTAAGTATATATTTATCTATATATGTATGTATATCATCGTCTAGTGCCCATAACACAAGCCTTCTTGAGCTTAATTTGGGACTAGATCGATTTGTGTGAGGTTGTCCGATATTTATTTATTTTATCTGCTCTACTTCTTGTTTGTATTGACATTTTTCGTTGGGGGCAGACAACCAAACGGATCGCCTGATGGAAAGTGATTACTGACACCCATAGACATCTGCAACACCAGAGGAGTCACAAGTGCGCTGCCGGCCTTTTTGGTGGAAGTACGCTCTTTTCTTGAAGGACTTTTTCATGACTTCTGTTGACGGGCAGTTTAAGAGAGCAATTGATTTATTCACAAATATAGGATGATTAGGTCCCGAGTCATTTAATGCCGTGCCACTGATGTATACATAAACATTTGCATCCTAAAAAGTTCATTATCGAGTTCTCCTCGGATTATTGAAGCTCCAGATTAGTGAGACTTCTCTCTAGATTCTTTTTATAAGTAAGGCACTTATAGCAGTGCTTGATTATGTAAATATTGTGTTTGCTTTGTAGCAAATGAAATAGGTAGGTTAGAATAATGGACAGTAAGAGATTTTGATAGAACTAAATTTGCTTAATAGGTAAAAGGTGGGTAGATTCTAGTTTGATTTTATAGGCTTATGTTAAATACCCTTATTTTTCAGTAATTGCAAACATTTCTAAAGTAGTATATACTTTTTAGTATGTACTAATAAAATGAATGCAAATTTATGAATTTCAAAACTAGACCGCTTGCTATGGCTTGCCTGGATACATTAGATTCTACATAGATTCCTTGCATGCACAATACGAAACCTGTTGTAGCCTATTTATGAGCCTGACGTAATATACAAACATACCGGATATCTATAACAACATAATCACAGGTACTATATGTCAGCAAACTCGGGGGGTATACCGAAATGACGCATTCCAAACAACTATAACTGATCAAATTCGCGTTACCAACACATGATTAATTATTCAGGTCATGTAGTAATTACTTAAACTGCGAAATACTTACTCAATGTCAGTCAGAGTATCTTCATTGGCGAGTATCTTGATAAAAAACTGGAGCGAAACGACACAAAATATACACACGCGAAAGTTCGCAGAAACTCAATACCAGAGATGCTATTGTCCGAAAGTAATGTTATACTTTCTCATTGTATTGTAGCACAAGCTTCGTAAACAGAAATAAACACAGTAGATCAAATAAATAAATTAATAAAAGAGAAAACGAACGAGTCTATCGCACACATAAGCAACAGAGGTAAATAATGTCAGTGTTGCCAGTATTATAACATTAAATTACCCGAGTCAATTGAGATGCTAATTGATCAACAAATTAATAGAATAAAAATAGCAAAAGGTTAAATGTTATTGAACTAAAGTCACTTGAAAGGGCTTGTGCACAAATCACGTGAGGTTCACTCACTTCACTCTTTTATTTATAGCTACTGTGCATCTAGCACAATTCTGCCAATGACAAGTGTTGAGCTTAGCACGGTACATAGATAAAGCATAGCACTTTTAAATTTTGTCACTTTTCGGAGCTGGTAATTCCTGAGGACAAAAATCACATACACAGAAGCTGCTAATGTCTACCAAGCTTTTCGGAACATGAATAATACACATAGATAGCCCAATCCAGATTATAAGCAGACAGCACACAGTCTAATATTTCTTGCAGCGCATTATAGTTTAATATTATTTTTTTCTATGAATTTGCTCAATGTACAAATTACCTTTTTATTGTCTGTGTGGCATAAAAGGGAAGCCATATTCATGGTGTAGCGATTCACATGTTCACGTCATGTGTACGCCATCATATAAACATATATCACCATCGTAAGACTCACATCATCATTATCATCAACAAATTTCCAACACATTAGCATCACATTCCGCCAGCTAATACTAAAATCATCACTTAATAATTATAATACAATACAAATGCCTAACAGAAGTAACAGTATGAATGTTTACGAAAGCAAGTAAAAATATTCCTATAACTAAACATTCTACCACTTTAAAAATAGCAAGCTGCTATTCACAAAAGTTGCCAACAAAAGGATTGACCTTTATTTTAGACTGAATAAGGATCAAAATTTCATATACAGCGCTTAGTGGGAGGAATCTCATCGGTCACGTGCGCGTCATCTGAAATGTCCAGAATGACCAGGAAGGGGACACAGTGGTTTAACAGTACAGTAGGTAGGCAGTCATGAAACAGACAGTAGGGTTGTTTACGGGGATAGTTACGAAGGTCGGGGAATATTAGTATAAAAGGGGACGGATTTTATAGATTTCATTCAATTCTTACTTGCGACTTCGACTGGGTAACATTATTGTCTGGCACTAAGGTATTAAATTTAATTCTAAGGGGAATTTCTGTTGGAATTTAGATTGTTTTTCGGGATTATAATTATTCAATGAAATTTATTGGGATTTTGTTGTTTGAAAGCTATTAAGCTTAATTACATGCCAGAAATAGTGTTTTGGTACATGGTTGCCAGATGAAAGATATTTAACCTTGCGGCTGTTAAACGAATATCTTTCAGACTCTTCTAGTTTTATCCGGGTTAGACGTCCCGGACACTTGCCATTTACAAGTGCAGTGATCAGTCTACAGATCTAGAGTAATCTATCTGGTGAACGCAAGGTCCACAGGTTGGGCAAGTGGGATTTCCACACTTGTTGAAATCAGATGGACCTCCAGGTTTGGTCTCATATACATATATATTTATATATTTGCATTATCTATACATATTAGGGCGGGTTACTCTGCGCTTCCGGCGTTTCTTCAGCCGCGTAAGGGGGGACCCAATTACACGGATTCTAGTCCAACCTCGGGTTAATCTCCCGAATTTATAGTTTAGCTTACCTAGGTTCCATACACGTTTAAATGTAAATATGAGGTTTAGGCCTCTAGTATTGGTGCTAGCTAGGGCAAACAGGGGTATGGTGTTAGGTACACTTTAATAGGAATATTAGAACGGGGTTCTTTATCTTCCGAGCAATCGGCCATTCATCATTAACTAACATAACATCTATTCAAATTATTTTAATCTCGTCAGATACAGTAAATGCAGATGTTAACCTACTGTATTATTAGTGTTTATGGCACGGGTTGCCTGTAGTAAAAAACAAAATCTTGTGACAGTTTATAAGGAGTGGAATAGAGAAATCTGTTATTTATACCTTTCAGATATTTAAAACCTTTAATTTTACATAGATATTTGTAGAAACAATTAGATAATTTTTACCGATTATGATTTGAAGTAATGTACATTTGTTATAGCCTTAGTGTTAGAATGGTAACATTAAAGTTAGGTCGAATCAGCTGACAGATGACATTCGCCCTTTGAATGAACAGAAATAATATTAAACTATGTTATAATTTTGATAAGGAAATTGTGTATAGTATTGTGTATAGTATGGAAAACAAAGCATTCCTATGGCTGGATTTGGAGTATCTGAAGTGTAAATTGCTAAAAGAAGCCGGGGACTTATGGATGACAATAATGAAAGTTATTCGTTCCCGTATTTACATCACAGACCTCAGAACTGAATTAATTTATATCACAGAGGCGTAGAAGAATTCCTTTATCAAAATAAGTCAGTCGAGAGTTGAAAGATACTTCGGTTGGACACAATAGTATTCATAATTTCAAGGATGTATGACATTTACGAGTATGATCAAACGAAAAACCAACTTCTACAACTCATTTGCTTATAATGAATGGAATGGGAATTCATTTAGTCCACGAGTGAAGGGAAATCGTGTTGTTTAATAACAAATATACATAGTAAAGTTTCATAGTCTCAGAATAGATTTGAGAGAGATCTTTTTCTCTAAAAGAGCCTGAAGGCCATTAAAAGATTATAATTAGCAATCATACGGCATCCAGGGACATGGGTTTTGGTGATATTTAAAATAACACACCGAACAAATACAAAAGATGAATTGTTTTAATTTTCAAAGAACGGTATTGCCCCAATTTATATGCGAAGTAATCATGTCCTTATCCGATTGCTCACGTCTGGTAGCCGACATTATTTATCAAATCAAATCAAAACTAAATATTTTTGGGAGAATGTGATGATAGCATTGCTAGAATGACACAGTCAAATGATAATATTTAGTATGCGGTCGAAGGATTTCAATAATACTCAGAATTCTATTCACCAAACAATTACCTCTTGTTTAGATCCAGAATCTACCTTAGAAATATCATACTAAATCTTACTAAAAGTATGAATTCCCTACCTTTATTCCATATTAAATTATCAGAATAAAATTATTTAATTTAGTCGAACATGAAAACTTAAGATTCATTAAATTTGTAATAAAACTTTATATTTTCAGTAACTTCAATCTACCTATAAATTGGTTATGAAGTGTAGTTTCATAAAGTACAAAATTACCTGTCTACTAAACATTCCTGGAACAGACATGCAATTCCAAGACAACAGACTAAATTGGCTTTCATCTTAGAATTCTAATAAAATTTGGTTTTGATTCATATATTTATCTTTATTGTTACATAAGAGTAATCCAATATATCTATAACTTACTTGTGGACTGAATGAGTTTATATTTCATATAGAAATAATATAAATAATATTTAATAAGAGTAGAATATCCCATACTGAATCATGCTATAGGAACTATGGATAGTTTTGATGGCTAGACTACATAGGAAGGAATAAGGTTATATTTTAAGGATAAATAGCATTAAATTAAGTTAGAAATTTAATCAGTATAAGGAACCAAGGTAGCAGTATGGTAGAGGAAGCAAGCAGTAAATAAATAATAGAATACCCATTTATTTAATTTATTTAACGATATACATTGTAGTATTGCACTATTTAGGTACGGGGCCTTATCGCGACACATCACGGCTACATCTCTTAAAAGGACTAGGGTTACTACAACAACGTTGGATCCTGCCCTAGACGAATCACACCTATACAGATCACACCTTGGCCATTAGTATTAAGAAAAGTTCAAGCACGATTGTTTAAGGATCCTTTCATATCTAAATTCGTTAGTAGTAGGATGTGGTAGACTAGGAGCTGCTGTTAAGATGTCCTTAGGTAATTGTTGTAGGGGTTTCTTAGGGCTTCATTGTAGGAGTAGAGTTTAGTGAAGAGGGTGGAGCAGACGAAGGACCTGGAGGCTTATTTAGCAGTTAGGGCTTAGCATACATTACGATTGGTGGTCCCGTGACTCAGGATAACTTTAGAGTTGAAGTACGTTAGCTAGTAGGTGTTTCAGTTGGTGCGCGTTCCCAGGATGTACTTAGCAGAGTCTTTATAGGTA
This sequence comes from Apotomis capreana, assembly GCA_947623375.1. Classification (NCBI taxonomy): domain Eukaryota; kingdom Metazoa; phylum Arthropoda; class Insecta; order Lepidoptera; family Tortricidae; genus Apotomis; species Apotomis capreana. The sequence continues at coordinate 14,782,850 of OX392522.1, read as the reverse complement.
TTACAATTGGTGCAGTGACCGTGGATCTGTGTAATTGCTGGCGTAACCAGAATATTCGTTGCATCGTTGTTCGTCGTGTGGGTCCATGTTTTGCTGTTTTCTTGCGTTTTGTAGATCGACAATTGTTATTCGTTTTGGAATTTTAGTGGAGTTGTTACTGACGGTTTTACTGAAGGGATCTTTGAACACTTGAGCCTTGAACTAGCTGCCCTTACAGGCACAATTGCTGACGTGAGAGTGGAAAGGAGAATTTAGCCGTGATGGGTGTTGTGCACGTCGTCAAGAGACACTTTTTGTTGCATTTATACACAAATTATAGTGAATAGAGTAGCTTCTTGTTATAACATACGATATTTTTCTTATTTCACATAGTAATAGTACCTGAAACAAAAGACTTATATAAGAACAACGCGATTATTTTATCAATCAATATTTTGCAAACAGTAATCAATTGACAGTTCATTCATTGAGGCATTTTATTATTTTATCTGTAGTCTTATACTGGATTATTTGAGATATGATTAAATTCGTTGCGATTGGTTTTATGGTTCACAAAGCTAATTTTAATATTGATTAATAATTAAATAGGTGTATTATTTAAGTTTTAGATAATAATTTACGTTACATAAAATAATAATATCAAGTAATAATTTACTTACTTTAGTTTCAATCAGATACGTAGACAACTTTACTCAATTTGTTCGTATTATTAATATAACATAAGATTTAAATATTTAGGGATACATTTAATATTATTTATGCATTATTTACATAATTGGGAAAAATAATAATAGGTAATTCATTTTTAAAGTAAAAACATAATCAAGGCTGAGTGAACAAAACGCCTTCTGAGCAGGTTGATTTGACAAGTTGACAAGTGACAGGGTGTTATCTGTTATCACTTATATCTATGCTTATTAGTAATTAATATGATATCGAGATGGAATGATTATTTAAATAAATTTAATTTTAATATAGATATAAAGTCGGATTGTTGCAGGAAATTAGTTAAGTCAGGTAGAATAGAGATGTCATTGTTCTTGACTACAAGAAATATGAGTTTGTGAAGATTTATTTTTACATCAGTTATTAGTTCAAGTTGTGTTGAAAATTAATTATGAAACTAAAGTCAAGTCATGAGAGTATTAAGGATTTATTATTTGGGGGGGCGAGGGTTTATTTATAGACTTTAGTTCAGTGTAGGAAATGTTTCACAATGAGATCTGATAAATATGATCCTAGCTACAATGTTAACCTTTGTATAAAGGCTTCTAACTACAATATTAAGTTATTAATCTTTTAGCTTATTATAAGGCTTATTAGAAACATTAAATGTAATCTTTATAAGGGAAAATAGGAGTGTTAGTGATTACATAACTCGGGGGGTGATCTCCTTTGAATTTTCTTTTAACACATAATGAAACAAATGAAATGAAAGTAATTTTATTAAATAATTTTGGTACATTTATGGCTTATAGATTATCATTATAATGACTTACATATATGTTCACATGTAGTATAAGAATATAACCACAGAATCAGAAGGGAAAGGAAAGCAGTTTAACTTTAATTTTTTTGAGCGAAGTAAATATGTCTGTATTGTTACCATCAAATTTTATTAAGGTATTCAGTTCCATTAAGTGGTCCTATATATTTAAGTAAATAAATATACATCTTCAGTCAAGTTTTATTATGCATTAGTCATGATACTCAGGTTTTATTTTAGATTTATAATAGATTTTGTGTGGAGGTTGCCGTTGAAATCCAAAAATCTGGAACATAAAAAAAAAAAAAATATTATTGAATCAAGTTAGATTAAATGTTATTTGTTAATAAACAAAGGTACAGCTATTATACAGTACATCTACATACTTTACTTTGAAATATAAACATTTATAACAGTAGTTCAGGAAAATAAATTTAGTTCATAAATAAGCTGCTAGTCTTCAAATGAAATGAAAATTGTAATCAGGTGATGGAAACAGACTTGAGAAAATGATAGGATGAAGACAAGAAGAGAATTAGCAGTAATAACCGGAAGAAATAAATTAAACTTATATCCAAACAAGAACTGTTTTTGAGCGAAGTCATTTCCATGAAAATTTGCATGAAGATATTTTTAAACAACTAAGTTCTTTTTTAAGTTGAAACAATAGTACAGTAAGATAAATGAAATAACCTTGTAAAGAAGTTCCAATAAGTTGAAGCAGCAGAAGTAGAGAGTTCATGCCATCCTTCATAACTTTTGCAACAATCAAGATTAATTTGTACTGAAGAAGTTGTCAAGATTTACGAGTAGAGTCTGGAAATAGAACACAGAAGATATTAGAATCAAGAAAAGAGCAAAAATTGACGTACAGAAGATTCAAGACTTATTTTATAAACAAACGCAGTTAAAACTCTTGTTAACTTACATTTTGTTAGTCTGTTTCAGGTGGCGCAGAGTTCGACTTCATTGCTTGTTTAATTATCCGTAATTGCATGAATTTTGAGATATAACTTATAACCGTTGCGCAAAGGTTAACGTAACTGTTTTGATTCTGTAACAAAAACAAATTTTGATTGTAAACATACAACACGAATTTTCTTTACTCAATATTTTAGTCAGATCATAGTAACAAGCGTAGAAAATAGCTACCTTATTATCATAGAACCATTTTATCACAGTTTTCTTCATAACAATTCATTTTCTTGTTCATTATTCATCAGTTAGTAATTTAATTTCCAGTGCGTAGAATACATTAAGGTTATGAATTTTTTTTTTGACATTTGACATGTCATAAGACAGTGTTGCCAGGTTAAAGGGATACGATGACATAAATAGCAGACTATCATTAAGGTGTAGATTCACTTACCTAGTTCGTAAGATTTACGTAGCATATATAAAGAATAGTTAAATATATATTTACCTATATGTTATTTAATTAGACAACGTACAAGTATTTCCGTAATTTATTTATCAAAATCTAATATTCAATAGGGATATTAAGATAAGATCGATTAAGGTATCGATTACAGTCGATTTGTTTTAAAAGGCAATAGTGATGTCATAGTATAAGTCGTACCGCAGTATAAGTATTGTAAGTTAAGGTTCGAATATGGTTGTACGCAAATTTCACTAGAGGTCGTTAGTAGTATATTTCATCGAATGATTTGCGTAATGGTTCGATTCCATTAATACGTATTCTGAGGTTCTTTAATAAGTCGAAATTTGATAAGTTACATGGATGATTACGTAATGGTTCGATTCCATTAATACGTATTTTGAGTTCCTTTAATAAGTTGAAATTCGATAATTTTCAAAAGGGTAGTGAGAGGTAAATTGAATTGGGTGGATAAAATAATTAAGAATTTTATTAGAATATAAAAAAAAAAAAAACGAAATGTGTGAAGTGGATAGACGATTTTATTATTTGTATTAGAGAAAGTCTTTATTTTGATTTTAATGAAAGAAGTAAAGGGGAACTTGGGATATTTTAGAAAGATAAAGTAGTATGGATTTTGAATACATAATGGGTGATGTTCTTCTGACTAAGTCGATGCGGAAAAACGAATGTAGGAGCCTGTAGTGCGATGTATGAGAGGATGAATGAGTGGACTTTTTGAGTTGAATGTTGTTTGTATGTATTCAAGCTAAGTTCGAAAGTATTCGGATCCGAAAACGGGGGGTCTACTATCTTTAGAGGTACGAACGGGAGTATTTTCTAAAGACATCAATTGGGTTGCACATACTTAGAAGTTAGGCTTAGTAAATCGAAGGTTCGATTTAAGACCGATGTGCGGTAGTTTGTGCGAAACAATACTCTACAGTGCCTACGGGCTAACCTTCTTCGAGCGCGGGCAGGAACGTGCAGGTTTCACACACACCCATGTCGACGAATAGATAGGCCAACTGTATATTTTTAAAGGAAAAGGAATTGTGGGTAGTTTTGTCCAGGATAAAACTAAATTGGTATATTTGTAAGAGTTTCTGGTATAATATTGTTTCAGCATAATTTTGAAATGAAACATTTTTACACAATTCGACTAGTAAGTCTATAGTCTTACAAGAAAAAAAAAGAACACAATTGTATGATTATAGAGCTGAAATTGGCTTGTTTATTCTTGATGTGATACACGCACCAATAAGGAGAGTCACATGTGATTTTGGAGAAGAATTTGAAATCGGAATCAGTTATTGTATTGAAGTGAGGATGAATATTCAGTATCTATACCAAAGATCTTGCTATGTTGTCTGAGGAGAGTTTTGTCAATTCATCGAAGAATTCGTACAATGTGAATTCGCAAATGAGGCTGAGCAATGGGCAGGTCAAGTTTGAGGTGTTTAGGCAAAATCGAGCTAATAGGGCTTGTTTGACTCACAACCAAACACTTCTTACGATGTGGTCGAGATTTGGAGAAATATATTCACGATTCAATGATATTATTCTATGGTTTGAATTCTGATTTATTACACAAGTGACTTTCCAAGTATTGGTTTAAATACACACACACTTAAGGGTACGAATACTGACGGAATTAGAATATCCAAGATTATCACAAAATGTTATTTGCTTTAAGAATAATTTGTCATATATATATATATATATATTTAATTGTTTTTACAATTTAATAAGGGAATGCGAAGTTCTACGTTATTTGACGATGTCAGTCCACTTCAAACTTTCGCAGGGGGGCGGTTGTAGCGATTCACATGTTCACGTCATGTGTACGCCATCATATAAACATATATCACCATCGTAAGACTCACATCATCATTATCATCAACAAATTTCCAACACATTAGCATCACATTCCGCCAGCTAATACTAAAATCATCACTTAATAATTATAATACAATACAAATGCCTAACAGAAGTAACAGTATGAATGTTTACGAAAGCAAGTAAAAATATTCCTATAACTAAACATTCTACCACTTTAAAAATAGCAAGCTGCTATTCACAAAAGTTGCCAACAAAAGGATTGACCTTTATTTTAGACTGAATAAGGATCAAAATTTCATATACAGCGCTTAGTGGGAGGAATCTCATCGGTCACGTGCGCGTCATCTGAAATGTCCAGAATGACCAGGAAGGGGACACAGTGGTTTAACAGTACAGTAGGTAGGCAGTCATGAAACAGACAGTAGGGTTGTTTACGGGGATAGTTACGAAGGTCGGGGAATATTAGTATAAAAGGGGACGGATTTTATAGATTTCATTCAATTCTTACTTGCGACTTCGACTGGGTAACATTATTGTCTGGCACTAAGGTATTAAATTTAATTCTAAGGGGAATTTCTGTTGGAATTTAGATTGTTTTTCGGGATTATAATTATTCAATGAAATTTATTGGGATTTTGTTGTTTGAAAGCTATTAAGCTTAATTACATGCCAGAAATAGTGTTTTGGTACATGGTTGCCAGATGAAAGATATTTAACCTTGCGGCTGTTAAACGAATATCTTTCAGACTCTTCTAGTTTTATCCGGGTTAGACGTCCCGGACACTTGCCATTTACAAGTGCAGTGATCAGTCTACAGATCTAGAGTAATCTATCTGGTGAACGCAAGGTCCACAGGTTGGGCAAGTGGGATTTCCACACTTGTTGAAATCAGATGGACCTCCAGGTTTGGTCTCATATACATATATATTTATATATTTGCATTATCTACACATATTAGGGCGGGTTACTCTGCGCTTCCGGCGTTTCTTCAGCCGCGTAAGGGGGGACCCAATTACACGGATTCTAGTCCAACCTCGGGTTAATCTCCCGAATTTATAGTTTAGCTTACCTAGGTTCCATACACGTTTAAATGTAAATATGAGGTTTAGGCCTCTAGTATTGGTGCTAGCTAGGGCAAACAGGGGTATGGTGTTAGGTACACTTTAATAGGAATATTAGAACGGGGTTCTTTATCTTCCGAGCAATCGGCCATTCATCATTAACTAACATAACATCTATTCAAATTATTTTAATCTCGTCAGATACAGTAAATGCAGATGTTAACCTACTGTTTTATTAGTGTTTATGGCACGGGTTGCCTGTAGTAAAAAACAAAATCTTGTGACAGTTTATAAGGAGTGGAATAGAGAAATCTGTTATTTATACCTTTCAGATATTTAAAACCTTTAATTTTACATAGATATTTGTAGAAACAATTAGATAATTTTTACCGATTATGATTTGAAGTAATGTACATTTGTTATAGCCTTAGTGTTAGAATGGTAACATTAAAGTTAGGTCGAATCAGCTGACAGATGACATTCGCCCTTTGAATGAACAGAAATAATATTAAACTATGTTATAATTTTGATAAGGAAATTGTGTATAGTATTGTGTATAGTATGGAAAACAAAGCATTCCTATGGCTGGATTTGGAGTATCTGAAGTGTAAATTGCTAAAAGAAGCCGGGGACTTATGGATGACAATAATGAAAGTTATTCGTTCCCGTATTTACATCACAGACCTCAGAACTGAATTAATTTATATCACAGAGGCGTAGAAGAATTCCTTTATCAAAATAAGTCAGTCGAGAGTTGAAAGATACTTCGGTTGGACACAATAGTATTCATAATTTCAAGGATGTATGACATTTACGAGTATGATCAAACGAAAAACCAACTTCTACAACTCATTTGCTTATAATGAATGGAATGGGAATTCATTTAGTCCACGAGTGAAGGGAAATCGTGTTGTTTAATAACAAATATACATAGTAAAGTTTCATAGTCTCAGAATAGATTTGAGAGAGATCTTTTTCTCTAAAAGAGCCTGAAGGCCATTAAAAGATTATAATTAGCAATCATACGGCATCCAGGGACATGGGTTTTGGTGATATTTAAAATAACACACCGAACAAATACAAAAGATGAATTGTTTTAATTTTCAAAGAACGGTATTGCCCCAATTTATATGCGAAGTAATCATGTCCTTATCCGATTGCTCACGTCTGGTAGCCGACATTATTTATCAAATCAAATCAAAACTAAATATTTTTGGGAGAATGTGATGATAGCATTGCTAGAATGACACAGTCAAATGATAATATTTAGTATGCGGTCGAAGGATTTCAATAATACTCAGAATTCTATTCACCAAACAATTACCTCTTGTTTAGATCCAGAATCTACCTTAGAAATATCATACTAAATCTTACTAAAAGTATGAATTCCCTACCTTTATTCCATATTAAATTATCAGAATAAAATTATTTAATTTAGTCGAACATGAAAACTTAAGATTCATTAAATTTGTAATAAAACTTTATATTTTCAGTAACTTCAATCTACCTATAAATTGGTTATGAAGTGTAGTTTCATAAAGTACAAAATTACCTGTCTACTAAACATTCCTGGAACAGACATGCAATTCCAAGACAACAGACTAAATTGGCTTTCATCTTAGAATTCTAATAAAATTTGGTTTTGATTCATATATTTATCTTTATTGTTACATAAGAGTAATCCAATATATCTATAACTTACTTGTGGACTGAATGAGTTTATATTTCATATAGAAATAATATAAATAATATTTAATAAGAGTAGAATATCCCATACTGAATCATGCTATAGGAACTATGGATAGTTTTGATGGCTAGACTACATAGGAAGGAATAAGGTTATATTTTAAGGATAAATAGCATTAAATTAAGTTAGAAATTTAATCAGTATAAGGAACCAAGGTAGCAGTATGGTAGAGGAAGCAAGCAGTAAATAAATAATAGAATACCCATTTATTTAATTTATTTAACGATATACATTGTAGTATTGCACTATTTAGGTACGGGGCCTTATCGCGACACATCACGGCTACATCTCTTAAAAGGACTAGGGTTACTACAACAACGTTGGATCCTGCCCTAGACGAATCACACCTATACAGATCACACCTTGGCCATTAGTATTAAGAAAAGTTCAAGCACGATTGTTTAAGGATCCTTTCATATCTAAATTCGTTAGTAGTAGGATGTGGTAGACTAGGAGCTGCTGTTAAGATGTCCTTAGGTAATTGTTGTAGGGGTTTCTTAGGGCTTCATTGTAGGAGTAGAGTTTAGTGAAGAGGGTGGAGCAGACGAAGGACCTGGAGGCTTATTTAGCAGTTAGGGCTTAGCATACATTACGATTGGTGGTCCCGTGACTCAGGATAACTTTAGAGTTGAAGTACGTTAGCTAGTAGGTGTTTCAGTTGGTGCGCGTTCCCAGGATGTACTTAGCAGAGTCTTTATAGGTATTACAATGGGAAGTGGAAGTTTAAGTTTAGAAATAAGAATATGAAGCGGCGGAGTTTTATTATTTAGTTTACATTTAAAAAACATGTTGTCTATTGTACCAACATCTTCCCCACATTCACAAAGGGGGGAATCTTTGATTCTAAATTTGTGAAGCTGCTCAGGCGAGCAAACTCGACCTAATCGAAGTCGTATTAAAATTGAAGTATGTCTCTTGGTAAGGGATCTATTTTTGAAAAACCACGGGCGTGATGGAATGGTTTGTTTAATGTTAGAATAGAAACATTTTTTGGAACGGGACCAGCGAGAGGACCATGTTTTAAGCATGGTGTCGGATGGGATGTTTGAAGTATCAGGTGAAGAAATTTTGAACGTGATATCGTCGCCATGAAGGACAGCTTCTTTTGCAGCTTGATCTGACCTCTCGTTACCTAATATCCCACAATGACTCCGTATCCAAACCAAAGATACATCTAAACCTGCCTTGTGGCAATTATAAAGGGCATGTTTCAATTGACATATGAGAAAGTTACGAGCACAGTTTTTGAAAGGATGGGCCGAAATTGCCTTTAGAGCACTGAGGCAGTCTGAAAAAATGACAGATGGTGTAATTTTATGGGTGAGGATATATTCGACGGATTTCCAAAGGGCCAAGCATTCACCTGAGAATACTGATGACTCGGGGGGAAGTTTGAATTTGGCGACATGGTTTGTGTTCAGTAACAGAAAGGCGGCTCCTACACAGCCTCGGTTTGTTAGCTTAGACGAGTCAGTGAAAAAATATGAGTGAGCTGGGAAGTAAGTGTTGACGTATTTAATAAAAAGGTTATTGCAATTTGTAGATTTTTTGTCAATACCCGTATCAAGAACTGTGCGTGGGGAAAAAATTAAGGCCTCAAAAGGAACGGAGTACAAAGGGAGAGTTGGAGATTTCGTAATGGGGGCTCTCAGTCAGGTTCAATAGGGGGGAGGGGGGGTCACGAAAATCGATACTTTTTCTCGGTTTTGTTAAAAATAAATCTTCACTTGTAAAAAACTTCAAAATAGCGAGTCTATTTTACGAAATTTTGGCGGAAAAAATACACGTGAGGTAGTGAGGGGCAGGGGGGGTTAGCAAAGAACCTCACCAAATATCACCAGGGGGGAGGGGGGGGGGTCAAAAAGTAGCCGAAAAAACCTCACGTGATTTGTGCACAAGCCCAAATTTGAAATATATTATATGAACGAAGTTTGCGCTCTGCCTAGAAACAAAAAAAATAGCTATACTTTACAAGATAGTAAAAAAAAATGTCGTTCATATAAACAAATTTATTTTAACTACTATATACTATAGAAATTGGTCGCTGATAACTTTAAAGCAGCTAAATAAAATTATCATTTCTATACATGTAACAAGTTTGCTAAAATACGGAATTACCCTTAATAAAGGGAAATATCTCTACATGTGGCAATTTTCTATGAATGTCAGACTGACGTTTTGCGTTTGGTTACTGCCGATTTATTTTTATGCAATAAAAGTTAAGTACTTATTGTTTAAATTAAACAAATACTAATAAAATAGTGAGACTCATTAGCAAAGAATATAATACTCACAAGGATACTCTGCTCATCAGTCATCACACGTCATAACAGAACTGTCGAACACGTCGAATAACACATGATTACGAGATTATCGGTGAGTCTTTTTTTCAATTGCCTTAGGTACAATACAAAATCTGTTTGACCCAATAAAGTTTTTGCCCTACTTTCTTGTTTACGAATGTGCTGAAATTTTGCAAAGATCATTTTGTAAATCGAATGAAACTGCAATATTGTCTGAACAAGTAGCATGTAATGGTGGAACCGAAAGGAAGGGCATGGGAACACCTACCTTATTGTACCTAACAGGTACCTACAACGACAGAACCTCATTGAATTTGCTCTCGAATTATTCGTCTATAATACTTAATAAGTATAACAGGGTGGCTTATTTAGGTTGCTGATATTATAAGTCTGAAACTATCAGACTTTAGGTACCTACTTTGGCACATCGAAAGTAAAGTTACTTCTTCTACTAGCGCCATTTTACTTTTGCCATCTATCTTTGGATATTATAGCTATTCCCGTACTTACCAAAATTGATTAAAACCCCGTCCGTTTCGGGGTGATTTGCGGAAAAATCATGTTTTAACAACAGAGGGCGCTTTACGAGTGGCGCCGCGTGCCTATATAAGTGTGCCTGGATCGCTCTGTTAAGATTTTTGCTGAAATAATGACCCCTCTCTATAGACTGGTGACCGATTTTCAATACAATTTCGGTTTTTATAATAATATTATAGATGGGTACCCACGAATGTTCTCGACCGTCCGGTATGAATCCTATCTGTTTTCTTTACCATTATTATACCTACCGTATGCAAACAAAACACACTACTATTATCTCCAAATTGCATCACAAAACACACTTAAGATCTACTTACTCGAAACTCACGCCGCGGACTTTTCCAATTTCCTATTCAAAATTCAGTAAACCGAAAACTTTGCGAACTCGGTAAAAGGATATCTCAAAAACTTCATTCAATCCAGATTCAAAGGAAAGTAACGCCTTGCATTGTCCGCCAAATACAAAGAAATGAGTTGGTATTATTCAAAATGAGTAAAAAGACGATATATTATATATACATTATTTTCTTCAGAAGCGATTTGAGAATCGCGCCATCTATACTCAACAAAACAAAACGCAGTCCCCACGTTGCCGCGCTTCGCCGCTAGATGTCCACAATTGACCCAGTTCCAGCTTCTTGTAAAAATAGAGCCGTACAATAGCTCAAACACTATTTATATCGTGTATCTCTAATATCTGAGTTCACATGCTTATCTGAAACCTTGCCACTGCTCCACAAAATCAGCTGAAGTGAATCTCTACCGCGCAACGCACGACTTATACGTATAACTAAAAAATATACACCAAATCGATACGCGCGCCCGCTACCAGTTGTTTTTCGCTCACCAGTAGACTTTGCTAGCGTTTGTAGAGTAGTAAACAAGGGATCATGTTTTAAAGATGGAAGTTAAAAGGTATATAAGAAGCGAGTCGGCTAGTTGTGCTCATATGGTGGAGGAAAGTGCCGCGAATAACAGAAAGAGCGTCGATCCCCATGAAAAGTTGAAAGCTTTGTTGAATTCGCCTGAGGATGAAACTGATGACAGTTTGCCTCCGTCTGACGCTCCGAAATTCGGTACTGTTATCCACAACAGGATATTCGTCGGAGGGTTCTCTCTGACGACTACTGATGAGGACCTTTGGAAGTTCTTTTCTGGTTTCGCGACAGTGACAGCTGCGAGGGTGATATATGACCGGGCAGGAGTGTCCAAGTGCTACGGGTTTGTGACTTTCGCCAGCCCCAGGGTCGCGCGGCTCATCGTGAAACAGGTGAGTGTTTTTTTATAAATTTATCGTAGATATTGCATACATATTTAACAAGTGGATAACACGATATCCAGACTGATATGTAACAGTTAAACACCGAGATATGCCATTATTAATGAGCCTCCAAACAAAGACAGGAGACATGGGAACTTCGTTATGAATTCGCGAAATTTAGTGTTATGGTATTTTATGTTGAGGTTAACAAAATAAAGTTTATACTAAGCTGTAGGAAAGACTACGAGTAATTCAGAGGTTAATAATTCTATCGATGTTTTGATATCAATGGCCTTTTAAAATCATTTAGTAGTTTGGCCGAGGCACGAGAAAATCGTTATTGTTTCTTTGCCTTTACTTTTCATAAATGAGATAATAACTAGGTACGTTATCATCATATAAATAAAACAATTTAAACGGATTATATCGCGTATATTAATTATTTGAGCCTCCCTGACGTTTCAGTACCTTTACAGATACCGTTGTCAAAGGTTGACTGAGAAAAACACAATTTTTCTCTGTCAAAGTTACATTTGTGCAAACTACCCATTTTGTAAATATTAATTTAAAATAAAGGTGTTCATACATGCCAGATGGGCCTAATGTGTAAAGACAGTTACACATGTGCCAGAAGGGCATTTATTATTTATTTAAAATATCTACCAGCGGTTCACTAAAGGCTTACTGAGGAGAAAGAACCGCCAAAGAAAACTCCCAGATTGCCTTATTTATTACTATAAAATACTTTTAAACAAAAACTCTACATATGCTACTTTTAACACTAATTTGTTTTACACCGTTCGAGGCCCAAGGTTTCCAGTCTTGTGTCTTGCTTGATCCTTGATAAGATGTACAACAGGATCCCAAGCCGGTGGTAATGACAAACCATCTTCTCTATTGAAATTGGGATATTTTTTGATTTCAATAGCCTCGCGCAACATTCTGGGAAAATATCGTTTCTCTCTGGCAAGGATTGAAGTGTTATCAAACTTAATTGAATGGTTTGGTTTGTCCATGACATGCTCGCAGACTGCAGACCTGTTGCAACGACGGTGCTTGACATCAGCTACATGCTCCTTAACCCGTGTAGCTATACTACGTTTCGTTTGGCCAATGTATGACAGACCACACTCGCAGTCCAGCTTGTAAACACCAGCACTCTGCAGAGGGATGCTACACTTCACGGGCCTCAGGTATTGAGACATCTTCTTCATCGGCTTGAAATATGTTTTAATGGAAGCCCGTTTCAAGATGTTTCCAATCCTATCCGTGACCCCTTTCACATATGGCAGGACCGCAGGTTTACGCTCGACTGTAGGAGTCTTCACACGGGGTTTCTGGTTGAGGCGTGGTATCTTGAGCCCATTGGCCCAAAGCAGACCAACCAGAAACCCCGTGTGAAGACTCCTACAGTCGAGCGTAAACCTGCGGTCCTGCCATATGTGAAAGGGGTCACGGATAGGATTGGAAACATCTTGAAACGGGCTTCCATTAAAACATATTTCAAGCCGATGAAGAAGATGTCTCAATACCTGAGGCCCGTGAAGTGTAGCATCCCTCTGCAGAGTGCTGGTGTTTACAAGCTGGACTGCGAGTGTGGTCTGTCATACATTGGCCAAACGAAACGTAGTATAGCTACACGGGTTAAGGAGCATGTAGCTGATGTCAAGCACCGTCGTTGCAACAGGTCTGCAGTCTGCGAGCATGTCATGGACAAACCAAACCATTCAATTAAGTTTGATAACACTTCAATCCTTGCCAGAGAGAAACGATATTTTCCCAGAATGTTGCGCGAGGCTATTGAAATCAAAAAATATCCCAATTTCAATAGAGAAGATGGTTTGTCATTACCACCGGCTTGGGATCCTGTTGTACATCTTATCAAGGATCAAGCAAGACACAAGACTGGAAACCTTGGGCCTCGAACGGTGTAAAACAAATTAGTGTTAAAAGTAGCATATGTAGAGTTTTTGTTTAAAAGTATTTTATAGTAATAAATAAGGCAATCTGGGAGTTTTCTTTGGCGGTTCTTTCTCCTCAGTAAGCCTTTAGTGAACCGCTGGTAGATATTTTAAATAAATAATAAATGCCCTTCTGGCACATGTGTAACTGTCTTTACACATTAGGCCCATCTGGCATGTATGAACACCTTTATTTTAAATTAATATTTACAAAATGGGTAGTTTGCACAAATGTAACTTTGACAGAGAAAAATTGTGTTTTTCTCAGTCAACCTTTGACAACGGTATCTGTAAAGGTACTGAAACGTCAGGGAGGCTCAAATAATTAATATACGCGATATAATCCGTTTAAATTGTTTTATTTAAATGTGTGACAGTCGCGGAAACCGAAGAAAATATTACGTTATCATCAGTTCATCAGACACGTTTGAAATAAAGGAACATTATTAACTTCTAATTATTTATTTTAGCAATGTTACAAATGTAAACGGAAAATACGTTACCCTTATTTCCCACTTCGGGAAATGCATTTTACGAGTATCTCTAAATGAAGTTCCAAAAACACCACAAATAAATCTCGTAATTTGCATTGAAACAGTTTTATCAAATTATCAAAACTCGTTTATTACAATTTAAGATTCTCCTGTTTGCTCTAGTGTTCCAAACGCGACGGAAGATTTATCTTGATAAAGAGACTGTTATCGCTTCGATAAGATTGCAGCACTACGAGATTTGCACTGTTGTGACTATACAGGGTGATCAATCCAAATGGGTCAGTAGGAAGAAGTCACAAGCTATAAGAGATACGGAAATATGTCCTTAGGAACCAATGGAACCATGGCGTTGATTTTAGATTTAATAAAAATAGCATTTTTTTATAAATCTCATTCATAACTTCATACATAACCCGGTTAAAACCGCTGTAAAGAATGTTACAATACGGCATGCGGTTACAGAATTTTAACCAGGTTTAATGCTCGGTTAAATATGAGAATTAAAAAAAAATAACTCAGTTTCTATTAAACCTAAAATCGACGCTATGGGTCCTAAGAACAGATTTTCCTATCTGTTATAGTTTTCCTTTTCTCCCTACTGACCCATTTGAATAAATCACCCTGTATACAGAATAGAAAACATCTCAGACATATTAAAACCTTTATCAAACGGGTTTACTCACGTCGTTTAAGTCGAATATTACTCGACACGTTGCTCACTCGGGTGTTCCTGACGATGAATCGCGAACCGATGTCAGTGTGACGTGACTAAACGCGTTTCATATGGATTTTAATTTAAAAATCTTTTAAAGTTTAAGAAATAGTTATTTGTGCAACAAGAGAGCAAAGTTGTTTTTTGTTACGAGTGCTGATTTTGAGTCCCGAGCAAGCGAAGGATTCTACGTTTGAATCACGAGCGTAGCGAGTGATTCTATGTTAGAATCCTGAGTGTAGCGAGGGACTCAACAGCACGAGATGCAAAAAACTTTGCTCTCGTGTAGCACACACAACTTTTCACCTCATCAGCGAGAACATATTTGACATTTTGTGCTTTTTCTTCCAACGTATGTTTATAGTTTATAGTCTTTGTTGCTGATTCCAATAATATTATTAATGAGAAAATAGATAAGTGCTGCTTAAAAAGGAATAGCAATATAATTTAATTGAAATTATAATCAACCAACCAACACGGTTATTGTCATTATTTGATCAAATTGGAAGATTTAGCAGATACATGACGTGTTTATTTTTAAATACATATTATATTACGAGATTTTGTTTATAAATTGATTAATATTTTTACTCCTAAAACACCAAACAAAATAAATGCAAGAGAAAATAACAATTACAATATGAACTCGATATTTTTTAAGTTAACTACGTTTCGAATATGCATCTACGAGTATGATAAATGGTGAAATTATAAATTATTATTATATTTACAATAAGTAATAAGTTGAAAAATCTTATTTTATTTGAGCAATGATCTATTGTTTTATATAAAAGGCACAATAATTTTAATATTCGGTCGTTAAATAAAAATATAATAAAGAAAAAAATTACGTTGCAATTAAAACTTTTTCGGGTGTTTTTAATTAATTTTTTGGTATAACGCGTATCCGAACTGTTCTCAATCGAGGTCGGATTCGAAAATCGAATTTCAAATTGATAAGTTTCTATCCCTCTCTTTTATATACATATGAAAGAAACAGAGTGCATCTAGATTCAAATGATTAGAATTTTATAATTAACCTTTGGCTGAAGAATGACAATTCGTGGTCAGATATTGAAAAAATTAAAAAGCTACTTTCTACTCACGCTCGAAACAAAATCGCATTTTGTTCACTGTTATCTGACAGCAAAATCGCCATGTTTAAGCTGGTGAGGTGAAAATTTATGTATATTTTGATGCCAACTCCGTTTCCGAAAATCAGTATAACCTAATCGACCGAGCGAGCAAAGCGTCTTCGTGTCAGCTTGGCTAATAATTCTTTATTCATATATTATAGGATTATTATTTGTAGGTATGTGTCCGTTGTCCGTAGGTTCGATACTAAATAAGGACTTTTTTCTGTCCATTTAGTTTCACGGTTTGATACAATACGGCTGAGTTGGCGGTAAAAAGGTCAAAAAGATAAATTTCGGTATTTTCGAAACACGCTAGACTTAAGAATTAAGTCTCTCACTAGCCACTAGTATGTACGTATGTAAACACTTTACTGTACACCACTGGTTATAAATACAATAAAACATGTATAAAGGCGAACTTATCCCTATTTTATTACGGATCTCTTCCAGTTAACCTTTGAGCAATTGAAGGAATAGATTGGAAGAAAATAGGCAAACTACACTGCGTACAAACGAGATAATATATCTTTTATTTAAATAAACCACTAATACTAAATAAACAATAAAAGGATTATAAAAAGAAGACCCCCTCCAGCAGCTCTGCCTGTGGCAAGGTCCCCATTACACTGGCGGCGTTACCTCTGAACTGCAAGGCTGATCCTTTGCGAGAGGTAAGCGCCTGCTTTTGGATCCCGGCCTTCATGAAGCTTTTCATGTCGGCTGACCAAGGTCCTAAATAATTTATACTATTTATATTTACTAGTTCATAAGGGAACTAGTTTTTGCCGGCGGCTTCGCTCGCACAGGTCTGGAAACGTGTCCGTGTAATTTTCTACCATTTTATAGTTAAAAGAAGAGGAACCGGCGAATCGGACGAAATCATAGACAGAATAGTGAAGTTGCTTAACAGAAGCAGACAAAATGTTAAACAACTCTCCCCGTTTTATTAAAAGATACCTGAAATAAACAATTTATTTGAGAATTTCTCAAAAAGTTTGTAAACAATTAAGCCGTCAATTAATGTTCAATTATATTGTTCCTCTTTTGTTACAAATTTTCTTTGTGATTTCCACAATAAATTGATTTCTTATTATATGTAATTAAAAAAGTATTAGCATAGCTATAACGTTTATGTAAAATTACTAAAATAATTGGTAACGAAATAGGAAAATTATATTGAACTTTAATCTTAGTTTTGTATAAACTTTTTGAGAAATGCTCATTTCTGCTATCGCATCGGTAACAGATAAGGAAAAAACCGGCTAAGTGCGAGTCGGACTCGCGCACGAAGGGTTCCATACGATCAAAAAAAGAACGGCAAAAAATCACAGCCCCACTTAAATAAGTATTCATTTTTTATAATTTTATTATTATTTGTTGTTCTAGCGTACAGAAATACATCATCTGTGAAAATTTCAACTGTCTAGACAGTTGACTATTGCGGTTCATGAGATACAGCCTGGTGATAGACAGAGAGACTGACAGAAGGACAGTGGAGTCTTAGTGACGGGGTCCCATTTTTACCCATTGGGTAAGGAACCCTAAAAACGCGGGAATGACTATATACCTGTACCTTACTGTTCAGGCCCATTTATAGACTAGACAGGAAAAAAAGTGCCAATGGCCTGCCAACTTTTTAATATTCTTTCTAATCTACTATAAAATAAAGCGAAATGAAAAGAAACTATCCATTCTTAGCCCCATACAGCATACTTAACTATCACAATACTTTCAAAGAAAAATGTAAAACCTCTTCGAAACTTTATGTTCTCAAATAATTATTTTATATAGTCATAAAAGTACGCAAGTAGTCTCAACTATTTTCATGCGCTGCACACTTTTCTTTCGCTTACAGCATACAGGGTTGGTCCGAATAGAGACGATGAAAAATAATTTTGTGTAAAAAAATAATTAAAGACAAGAAAAGTATAAGATGATATGAATACTTATCTTAAGCCGTTTTAGGTATGGACTCCGAGATTGTGATAAAAGAAGTAATTTCTAAACTATGAAAGATTGCTTTATGATAACCAGCATTTAATACAATGGTTTTTTGATTTAGTGCAACTGAATAAAGTGTGCGGAAAAGACGTGAATTATAAACAAATTCAGCACTTTATTGAATCATCCTGTATACTATCGTTCGTATGCATAAGCATAAGTATGGTAAACTCAATTTCCTCATTCAAGAAGCACATTGCAGCCAAATTGCTTAATAAATTCCGCGCCCTACCGACGGCTCGCTTAGACCAAAGAGTATAACCAGACTAGTAACAGAGTATTGATACTAGATGGTTCTCAGAACTGCGAATTAAAACATATTGTTGTACCTAGTTAATCTGTTACCTGAAGCTACGCTGGTTGCGTAACTTGGATATAAGTATATAATTTCCTACTAAATGTAACTTTTCAGGATTAAATAATATAAATACCTAGTCAATAAAACCATGCTTACTTGTTACTTATAAGTAATCAGAAATAGGGCAAGTCAGCATCATTTCTTGCAAAAAATATGGATATGAATCCAAATATTTATTAAATTGATTAGTTTCTTCGGTTTCCGCGACTGTCACAAATTTCAATAAAACTATTTAAACGAATTATATCCCGTACCTACGAGTATATTAACTATAGAGAAAAGAAACAGAGATTGACAACGGTAACTGGAAAGTTACTGAAACGTCAGGGAGGCTCAAATAATTCAGTGCCTCCAGTGAAGAACGGAATAAGACGAGTTATTCCCTTTGGATTTTATTGCACCATTGGAATCAGCTCGTCAAACTACATAACATATCAAAAGGACGTATCTCTAGCTGTCTCCTAACCTAGTTTTTTCGATGAGCTAAAGGGTATAAGTCGAGGTTCAAAAAGGTATAAGTTACTCTTATTTTGCATTGCAGACGTTAACAAGGGAATAAATGATGTCGAGCCAAAATTACGCATAAACCCAAGGAAATATTTACACTTATATTTTTGAATTTGGACATAAACACATCTATGCCATGATTCTAACATGAGCATAAAAGAATAACTCGTTTAGTGCCACCGGACCTGTGGCGTAAAGCCGTTAGCGGACTGTAGGTAATGAAGGGAGGATCTTGGTGTGGAGTCAGGAAAAATACTCTATACTGATCCAAAAATAAATATCAAGGACTTACCGTTGCTGATGTGCCCGTTCTGTTTCGGAGGCCTCCGTCAGCTTCCTTTTGATCACACGGTTTAAATAAATAATGTTTAGCTGTAATTCTTGTTGTTTTCGCAGACACTAATTTTGACACTGAAGTCTAGTTACATTTTTATACAGAGAGCAGCAAAGCGGCCAGTGTCCCCGCCATTTATAAATGAATCAGTATAAAGGTTAATACTAAACACCCCCCACCGAAAGCACTATGTGGCTTTCATAAAATATAGGGAAAAGAAATAAAACGAAAAATGCGCTCACTGAGGCGCTAGAAAATAAAATCTTCATAATTGAAGAAAGAGGAAGGGAATTTAGTAAGTGTAAGGAAGAGGACACAGTTTGTTAACTGGTCTTGATAAAGAGTTATTAGCTCTTGTACGCAGGGTAACCTTGCGCACAATGCCGTCCAAACCGGGATGTGTCTGTTCGACAATTGCAAGTGGCCAACTGCATGGAGAAACCCGATCATCCTTCACCAATACTAAGTCTCCTACTTTGATATTGGGAGGCGAGGTGAACCATTTTGACCTTTGCTGTAAGGTGTTTAAATAATCTTGGCTCCATTTCTTCCAAAACAGTTGGGAGCAATTTTGTAAATATTGCCAACGTGTTAAATGGTTTACGGGTACAGACTGTAAATCATACTCTGGTACAGTTGTCAGACTCTTGCCTACTAAGAAGTGTCCTGGTGTTAACACATTAAACTCATGAGGATTATCACTAGCCGGCAGAGCGCATAATGGCCTTGAATTCATTATGGCTTCTATTTTACAGAAAACTGTTGACAGTTTCTCAACAGTCAAAGCTTTGTCACCGACAGTACGCACAAGATGATATTTCGCAATTCGAACGCAGCTCTCCCATAAACCGCCCATATGAGGAGCACTAGGAGGGTTGAACTGCCAGTTAATTAAGCGCTGAGCGCAGCCGTTCAAAATATCCTGCCGGGTGCTGTTGTCAAACATGAATTTCTGAACATCAGCAAGATGTTTACTGGCTGCTATGAAATTCGTTCCACAGTCCGAATAAAAACATGCCGAGAGACCACGACGGGCTACGAATCTATCAAGGGTAGCCAGAAAGCAATCCGCAGATAAAGAGGAAAGCGTTTCCAAATGCACGGCTTTTGTGGAAAAACACACGAAGACCGCTAAATAAGCCTTCTCTATCTTTGCATTACGCCGTAAACTTTCCTTTATGTAAAAAGGTCCGGCTAGGTCTACACCTACATTCTCGAACACTTTATTAGGCATCAGCCGAGTTGAGGGAAGATCACCCATTTTAGGCTGAAGCAGCGTCGGTTTACATTTGAAGCAGTTCTTACATTTCCCGTGAATTGATCGAATGAGGCTACGAGCCGACAAGATCCAATATCTTTGGTTGATAATATTTTGCAAGGTTTGCGGACCTGTGTGCAAATATTTTTTATGAAAATATTCAACCAAGAGCTTTGTAAACCTACTCTGCTTCGGCAACAATAAGGGATGCTTTGCATTGTATGGCAAATCAGAGTGCGGGATACGACCCCCCACCCTGAGGAAGCCACGAGCATCAAGAAAGGGTGCAAGTTTCCTTAACGAAGGAATGTACGTCTCGCCCCTCTTCAGTGTTTCAATTTGCTCTTTAAAATATGCAGCTTGCACTAGCTTTATAAGACTATCGTGGGCTGCGTTCAAGTCTTCAGTCGTTAAGACTTGGTGGCGAATTGAAACGTCATCGCGGGATCGTCGAAGTAAACGTAAAATCCAGGCGATGCTTCTTTGCATTCTTGAAAAAGAAGAGAACCGGTTACAGACTCGCTCAACAAACTCTAGTTTATCTTCTTCTTCAGTCTTTCGAGCTATCAAACTGAACGTATTCAAGTTTGATTTCATCTCAAGAATTTGAGTTTCACTTTTATTTGTGTACGTTGATACAGGCCAAGTTTCACGATCCTCGTACATCCAGGTAGGACCCTCAAACCACTGAGAGCTATCAAGCATGAATTGCGACGGAGATACACCTCGGGAAGCTACGTCTGCCATATTGTACTCGCTTTTAACATGACGCCACGCATGGGGTGGTATTGACTCTATTATTTGTGTAACACGGTTACACACAAATGTCTTTAATTTATAGGCGTCAGTTTGCAGCCACGCCAAAACTATAGACGAATCTGTTAACGCTGTGATTCTAGTCACATCAACTCGAGTTATGCATTCGCATGCGTACTTCATAAGTTTTCCAAGAAGAGCCGCGGCCATAAGTTCCATTCTAGGGATCGTCTGAGCCTTGACAGGTGCGACCTTCGATTTCGCCATTAGCAATCTGCACTTCACATCCGACTGACTTTGTGATATGACGTAAATGCAGGCAGCGTACCCACGAGATGATGCATCACTAAATCCAACCAGCTCGCATTCTGTTACATCTGGAAGCAATATGTGCCGTTGGATTTGCAACTCAGATAGGCGAGGTAGTTCGGTGATGAATGTCAACCACTGCTCACACACTTCTTGAGGCAGAGGATCATCCCAACCGAGACCCACCTTCCAAAGATCCTGAAGGATGCACTTTGCAACAAATGTGCAAGGAGAAATATATCCAACGGGATCATAAATAGATGCTAGAGTCTTTAGTACAGATCTCTTGGTATTGACGGTATCTTGCTTGTTCAAAGAGAAGCTGAACGCGTCAAACACCGGAGACCATTTCAAGCCCAGAAGCTTAATCGAAACGTCATCCCGATCCTTTTGAAAAGTGACAGTAGTTTCACGATGTTCAACTGGAACGCGCTCGAATAATTCTTCACAGTTGCTAGACCACTTCTTTAGCACAAGTCCTCCGCACTGTAGCATATTAATTAACTCGTCCTGCAATGCACAGGCTTGGGAGAAGGTTGCGCATGACCATAGAATGTCATCCATATAGATACCTTGTCGCACGACATTAGCAGCTGAAGGGAAACGTTCACCTTCATCATTGGCTAATTGTAGCAAAGTACGAATGGCCAGAAATGGACTCGAACTTACGCCGTATGTAATCGTTTTTAATTCATAGACTTTTATCGGCTCGTCTACGGACGACCGATATAATATGTGTTGATATTTTCTATCACATTCACGCACAAGGATTGCACGATACATCTTGCAAATATCACTTGCGAAACAGTATTCGAATAATCGAAAATTGGTTATAATGGAACCTATATCACGGTACAGGTTTGGTCCTGTCAACTGAGTATCGTTGAGAGAGATGTTTGTAGACGTTTTCGCACTAGCATCGAATACGACGCGCAAGGGTGTTGACGTACTGCTCGGCCTTAAAATGCTGTGATGTGGAATCAGATACTTGCTTGACTCGCTACCAGTGTACAATTCCATGTGGTCAAGTTTCTCATACTCGAGCATGAAGTCGTTGTATGTTTGCTGCAGCACTGGTGAACGCGCAAGTTTGCGCTCTGTTGCCAGCAATCGTCGTTCGGCGGCAACTCGAGAGTCTCCAAGTGTCGGAGTATCAGTCACAAAAGGCAGCGGCACGATGTATCTCCCCCCCTCATCACGGGAGTGATCACGCACGAATATATCTTCAGCCAGCTGATCTTCAGGGCTGAGTACAGGTTTGCACGGCTATTCCTCTACTTCCCAGAAGTCACGCAGCGTTTTGTCCAAAGTCTTCTCTTCAGAAATCGACAGATGTAAATTTAATGACAGTTGATTACTTTCGTTGTATAATCTTCCACTTACGACATAACCGAAAACCGTCTCAATCACCTTGGGTATGTTCGGCTTGACATTAGTCGGCTTGTCCAACATCAAATCAGACACGACACCGTTGTCCAACAGAATATCTACCGATGACTTTTCGTAGAACAATGGGTCAGCCAAATCAAAATTCTTGTATTCTTCCACGACTTCCGGTGGAAACGAAACATTTGGCATTTCGGATGACACTTTCTCGACTACGACCAGTTCTAGCCGGAAACTCGGAACGTCCGATTTACACGGCTTTAAGTCGCATGTCACCATGCCAAAGTTTTTGACTAGTTCACCTCCTAGCCCTGATACCGTGTAAGGGCATTTGTTGCGAGGTAGGCCCAAACGTTGAGCACAGTTCAAAGTAATGAATGAGCTTTGAGCTCCTGAATCAAGAACGGCACGGCAGTTCTGATATTGACCAGTGATGTCAACGACTAGAGTCCTCGTAGTCCCCAGTACTATACCGTAAGAACTGGAATTTTCAGTCACGGAATGGAGATTCTCAGTAACGGTTGGATCGGGTGTCACAGCCACACTCACGGAGCGCGGTAGTGAAGGCCCCGCTGCATGCACGGCAGCACGGGGCGTCTGCGGCGTCGGCACGGCCGTTGCCTGCAGAACACTTGCATCCCGATGTAGTAAATAGTGGTGAGGCCGAGAGCAAACTCCACAAGTCATGTTACTCTTACAACTTGACGTTTCATGACCACTTTTTAAACTGTTGGTGCATAGTTTCAAGGCATTGACA
Source organism: Apotomis capreana (assembly GCA_947623375.1). Taxonomy (NCBI): domain Eukaryota; kingdom Metazoa; phylum Arthropoda; class Insecta; order Lepidoptera; family Tortricidae; genus Apotomis; species Apotomis capreana. The sequence continues at coordinate 14,759,263 of OX392522.1, read as the reverse complement.
CGGTCAATCCTGTCTTGAACTAACAGTTTACGAAACTGTTCGCAACGATAAATCAGATGATTTGAGTTGCAATGCACGCAAGTCAGTTTGTTTTGGTTCGAATTATTTTGAGTATCAAAGCGCGAAACAGCTAATCCAACCTTTTGTGAAGACGAAGTTGCGTTCGAATATTTGAAATTGGCCGGTTTATGACTCGGTTGTGCGAAGTTGACAGATGACTTCACTTTGACTTGTTGATTGTTTATAGTCCGGGAGCCGGCACTAGGAAATGTATGTTCCAAAACTTTAATTTGTTTGTTGACGAAATTTATTAAATCCGCGAAAATCGGTAATTTATTTTGATCGCGGCTTTCTTCAAACAATTTCCGAGTATGACTGTCTAACCCACGTAATGCCAAATGACAAAATAGATAGTCGTCCAAGTTCTCAATCTGCAAGGCGTGTATCGCTTTCAACGAATGATCAAACGTCTCCACGAACGAGGTTAAATTCCCTACGCTGTCTTTTGTCAAAGGCGAAAAGTTCAGCATTTTGTCCAGATATCTGCCGGTCAACGCCCTAACGTCTTGGTATTTATCAAGTAAGCTTTGCCAAACAAGTGGGTAATTGAATGACGTGATCGGAAGACTTCTGACAATGCTCAGTGCTGGACCTTTGACGCAAGACAGGAGATAATGAAATTTATCTATGTTCTCGAACTTGCGATTGTGAACCAAAGACACGAAGGTATCATGGAATGTAGCCCAGTTCTCTACCTGCCCGTCAAATTCAAATAACGTTAGCTTCGGTAAGACCGGCCTAGCTAGACAATCATCCTTGGTTGCAGTTGAATATTTTTCGGTTGGCTCCTGGACTATACGCGTGCAGTTCAAAGCTACCTTTTTGCAAACATAATATAATTCGTCGAAGCTTTCTAACGCGCTTGTTGAAGGTTTGGCCTTGGGGTTTGACTGCATTTCAAGCATGATAATTTCCATGACAATTTTTTCGAAATCGCTACGAGCGTCATCAAGTTCTGAAAACTGTACCATGTAATTCTGTACCGAGTCTAGACTATCCAATTTAACAGTTTTGGATACATCATACGCCTTTTGTAATTTTTTGAACAAATATTCTTTTTTAATTGTCAAAGTGCTAATTTGCAATAAAGATTGCACCTCGCCTTCCGCCATTTTTGTCACGGACAAAAATATGACGAATTGGTTGAATTATATTTTTGGAAATCTGTGAGAACAGGGAATAGCTTTATAGCGAATACGATTCGCGACGGAAGCAACGGTTATATTATATAAATTATAATTTGAGGAATTAAACAAAAATAGGTAGGTTCAAAATTTTAATAAATCCGGCTCGAAGACCAGAAAATGTGGCGTAAAGCCGTTAGCGGACTGTAGGTAATGAAGGGAGGATCTTGGTGTGGAGTCAGGAAAAATACTCTATACTGATCCAAAAATAAATATCAAGGACTTACCGTTGCTGATGTGCCCGTTCTGTTTCGGAGGCCTCCGTCAGCTTCCTTTTTGATCACACGGTTTAAATAAATAATGTTTAGCTGTAATTCTTGTTGTTTTCGCAGACACTAATTTTGACACTGAAGTCTAGTTACATTTTTATACAGAGAGCAGCAAAGCGGCCAGTGTCCCCGCCATTTATAAATGAATCAGTATAAAGGTTAATACTAAACAGGACCAAGTAGCGCCATTTTGACATAAACACATTTATGTCATTATTCTAACATACTCATATAGGAATAACTCGTTTAGTGCCATCGGACCAAGTAACGCCATAGGACAGTTTCGCTACCAATACCGTCTTGCTATTGGTCTATTTGCGTACCGCAGTTATTTCATTTTTTCAGATTCGGATTCAGATTTTTATTAATAAAATATATACATTTTACAAGTCATGTCATACTAATACAATTTATACATTATATAAATTATTATTAAATTAAAAAAGTACACATTTTACAATATACATTATTGTTAAATTAACATTATAATTTGTTATAAATTAACATTATAATTATATAATTTGTTTTGGGTCAGCGCTCTGTCGACTTTTCAATAAACTCAACTATGCTGTAGTACGCGTGTTCAGTAAGTAACAGTTTAAGCTTCTTTTTAAAGATCTCTTCACTTTTTGAATCGATTATATCGATTGGCAGTGAGTTGTACAAAGTTACTCCCATGACGCTGAGTGACTTTCGGGACTTGGCGAGCCGGCGCCGCGGCGCGACCAAGACGGGCCGCCGGCGGGCCGGGCGCGAGCGGGCTGGCGCGCTGCTTATGTACATATGGAGGTTTCTCCTGACATACATGCATTTAAAATGTAAACACAGGGCAACATCAGGATTTTATGTTTTTTAAAAAGAGATCGTGCGGGATGGTCAATGGGTTTTCCATCGATTATCCGCAGGGCGCGTTTCTGGATTCTAAAGAGTCTATCGCGATCGGCAGCTGTGCCCCACAGATCCACACCCTGAGTGATCATCGAATGGAAATATCCATAATAAGCAGTCTTTAGGTTCTCGGTGGATAGACTAGGCGCGATCCGGGACAACGCGTAACAAGCTGAAGACAACTTGTCACAGGTCGTCTGAATGTGCGGTGCCCACGTCAGGCCGGCGTCGATCTGAACACCTAGGTACTTAACGGTTTCTACTTGAGGGATTGCAGTGTTGTTCAAAATAATGTTGAGTTTATCTTTGATTGATGATTTTAATTGAAAGTGAACTATATTTGTTTTTTCTAAATTTAAAGACATGCCATTAGCAGAGAACCATTTGTGAATTTCATTTATGACCTGACAAAGTTTTGATCTTAGTATATCAAAATCATTAGCGTTGACAATAATACATGTGTCGTCAGCAAACATAACGTATTCCTGGTCGGGGCATGCTGTCGTGATGTCGTTTACGAGTATCAAGAATAGGTTATTCCCGGCAACAGACCCTTGGGGCACCGCACTATCACCTATTTCCTCCAGACTTGACTTCGATTCACGGACGTAAGTACTTTGCTTACGGTTATTTAAAAAGGACTTTATCGTTTCGTGGAACGGTCCGTTGACACCATACTGCGACAGTTTTTTAAGAAGCAGTGCGTGGTCAATCATTTCGAAGGCGCGCGACAGGTCGCAGAAGATAGCGGCGACCGACAGGTCGTCCTCGGCCGCCCTCGAGGTGCGCCAGCACGCGCGTCACCACGTCGCGCGCCGCGTCAGTCGTCGACCGGCCCGGCTGATACGCGTACTGCTGACTGTTCAATAAACAGTTCGAGGTAAAATGACGCATAAGTCTCATACTAATTAGACGTTCAAAAACTTTCGAGATAATAGGTACTAGTGATATCGGTCGATAAGATTTTGGGGAGTGCAGTTCGCCCTTACCTTTGTAGACGGGCTGTACTTTTATTAATTTTAGATTATCAGGATAGACATTGCCATTACACACTCGTTGAACAAATAAAGAAACAGGGATATCACTGTTGGAGGGAGACAGTCTAGAATTTTAGTCGACATATCATTGATATCGCTTGATGTTTTACGTTTGATTTTTTTACAAGCCTCGATCATTTCGTCTAATGTAAAAGGAGTAAAATCAAACAGTGGAGGTGTTTTATCCCCATATTTATGTAGGTAACCGAGAGCGGTGTAGGTACAGGGCTTGGTGTTGTTTACGTTAGCGTCGACATAGTACCTATTCAGCTGAGCGGCGGCCGCGGCAGCGCGCGTGCTCGCGCAGTCTCCCGGCGACTTGCTCACGAGTATGTCTATCGTCCGTTTCTTGTTGTTTTTACCGGTTTCGTTTGCAATGACTTTCCAAATAGTACGACACATGTTATCATTGTTGCTTGAAATTTGGTTATTTATATAATTTTTACGGACATGTTTCAATAACCCCCAATATGAGGATTCGGCTATGAGAAGATCGGAATGTGACTCATTATTAATTATTAATTAACCTTTGAAGTTTTAATAAAACCCCCCTCTCGATTTTTTTTTTTAAGTTATAAAAGCCTTAAACTCAATGGATGAAGGAAAGTGGCAACAGTTTTACCAGTGAGAAGAAATTGTAGTGGAAAAAAGTTTTCCGCTACAATTTCCACATAGCATATGTATATTTTTTACTATTGCTTTCACTTCTAGCTGTTTTTACATAGCACCTTTATGCATGTCTTAGTCGCAAATGTGTATTAGTTTAATTTTTTGAGAAGAAAGAAAGTGTTATTATGTTGAAATTATATCACATTATCATTTTTATAACGTTTATTTTTGCGGGTACTTGCGTTAACTGGGTGTTAGTTTTTGATGAAAATGGGACTAATTCATTGAAACTGGGCTAAGTTTAACTTATTTACATGCAAACTTTAACCATGAATGAAGTTATTCAAATTAATTATCTTTAAAATATATATTGCGTTGTATTTCTCCTGTATGTTTTAGTTATGAGGTGACCAATAAAGAGAACGTACTCATGTATGGTATTGTATTGTACCTATATAATTATACATTCAACATATTATTACTGACATTGTCATGTATATTTCAATATCCTATCGAATCAGTTACAGTTTCTACTTAATTTTAGTTTTCTGACATGACTTTCATCCACTATTGAATTATGAATAAATAATTATTTAACAAACTTTTAAATCTCACTGCATTATCTGAGTAACGTGAATAGGACAGGATGATACTTATGTTGTATTTTTAAACTCAAAAATATACAAGTGGTAAGAAAGTTGAAAATTTTGTAAATTAATCCATCGAGAAAAGTATGGTGTCTATTTATTTTATTATAATTAATTCATCAGTTTGGACTTTGTCAACGACTCGTGATTTTCATTCTATTCGTGAAGTGTTTTATTAAGAGGATAGTTTATAAAAGTGGGCTAAGCTTGGCGAAAAAAACAATAACAAATGGAATAATGATGGAGGAGGTATTAACACGTTCTTTATTAAAAGTTTTTATTAATATTTACATATTGTATGTAAAAAAATATTTCAAGGAAAATTTAATTCACTTTCCGAGGACTTGAGCTGAAATTAGGTTTACATATACTTACATAACATACATAGTTTCAACTCAAGTTCTCTGAAATTTTAATACAATAAGCATGGACCTGATCTGATGATGGGGCCAGAGATGGTGGGCATAGGCAAAACTCTATAATAAAATAACGCAATCCTACTGAGTTTGGGCTTCTTAAATTTGTCTCGGTACTTGATGAATTGCAAAGAAAAATGTACGCTTTTAATTAAAAGGCATGGAAGATATGAAAATCTTCTTAGTATAACTTTAACAGACATTATCCGAAATTCCGTTACTGATATGTGTTGAGAAATCGGAGAATCTAAATAGAGCTGTTGCCATTCATTGACAGTGAGTGCAATGATATCTATGTTGATATTGATATATTTGATAATAAGTTATAAACGAGAATTATTTATTTCATCAATGTTTTCTTATGATCATTCTATTACACAGCCACATTTGACTCCTTAGGTAGCCAATTTCAAACTTGATAAGTCGTGTAATATCTAAAGTACCATATTAAAAATTGGTATAAGTCGTTTCGTTTCGTTTATGCACGTCTTTCACATAGGTATAAGTCGTACTTTTTTCGTTCATGCACGTCGTTCACAATGGTATAAGTCGTGTTCATCTTTTATGCACGTCGTTCATAAGGGCATAAGTCGTTTAATTGCTAAAAAATCGCTAAAATTGGTCCATATAAATTGAGTTATGTCCTTAAATATTCGTGAACAAAAGGCATAACTACAAAAAACCTGAAAAAAACATATTTACAGGGCCAAAATATTAGTTCTTTATTCATAAAACGAATGCCTAACACCATAGCTTGTATAAAAATGCTTAAAAAGTGAAAGTTCTAAATATCTTCTATTAAAAAATCGTTTTTTGTCTCTCCTGAAAAGTGCCGTTTTTGAGTTATTCCCTTATTCACTGGAGGCACTGAATTAATATACGCGATATAATCCGTTTAAATAGTTTTATTTGATTAGTAAAAAATAAAAACAGTTTATTTATTTTTCTCCTGACCTGTTTCTCACCCTGTATACGTTTTGAATAAAGGTTCTGATGTGCGTATTTCGTGACCGATACAATAAACGGAGTTTTGGGGCCACTTTAACTTGTCGTTCATTAGTTTAAGCACCTAATTTTCAGCAGCGTGAGTGATTTCTGTTGTTTTCAAAGTTATCAATTTAAGTGACATTTGTTTAACAATAACTGCAGCATTATCAGTTATCATCAAACGATACGTTTGCCAATCTCTCTTGCCATTAAATTACCAGACAAATAAACCAAATAATTCATAATTATACACCCTACCTACCTACCTACCTACCTACCGACAAACTTAATTTAACCATCAGAAAACTGTTGTTAAGACTATTATGTTTATGATTTAATTACAAATGAATAGATTTTTTCCTATACGTACTTGTAGTATGAGACGGTATTACTAGCCACATTTTGTAGTTCTAGGTCAACCTAAAATACCCTATAAATTGTATGTCGAAACATACGTTTCTTGCGGCCGTATCCTTTTTCATGTTAGTTAACTTGGAAGTTAAATTTTTTCACAGCTTCAAGGGATTGTAGACCTGAGTATATGGTTTTAATCCGAACTAGATACCTCCACGCGTTCTTGAGATAAAGGGTCTGGACATACGGACGGATGGACAGCAAAGTGATCCTATAAGGGTTCTTTTTTCCTTTTGAGGTACCCTATAAAGGATCATAAGCCTATTTTTCTCTACCTAATTATCGCCATGTCAATATTATTTTACGATCATTTCTACTGTCTCCTAGTTTTATTTTTTTTGCATTGTAATCCATACTAATATTATAAATGCGAAAGTGTGTCTGTCTGTCTGTCTGTTACCTCTTCACGCTTAAACCGCTGAACCGATTTAGATGAAATTTGGTATATAGATAGTGTCAGTCCCGGGAAAGGACATAGGATACTTTTCATCTCGAATAAATGTAGTGTTCCCGTGGGATGAGCGGGTAACACCGCGAGGCACAGCTAGTTTTTAAATAAATAAAAGCTATTACCTATATCCTATCGTGCAGAACATGAACTAGTGACCTTTAAATCTTCGCTCTAATTGCTCAGCTCAGCCTAAGTGTAATGGGCTAAAATCGACGCCCGTGAATGCCAACATTTGAAATCCGACAAAGCGCTTTTGAATGAGGCTGGCACAAGGCAAAATGGCATGCAAGTGCAAGCTCTCGATATTGGTGTAGGTCAAAAAATTAGAAGAATAAAGAATAGAATAGAATAATTTTTATTTTACCAAAAGAAAAACATTTCTAAATATAACATAATTTAACAGTGACTTCCACACTAGGCATAGCCCGTATCGTGGAAGTCGTATCATACAAATCAGGTTCGTTAACAATGCGGCTATAGACATGCCTTAAAGAAGAAATTAGAACTAACAAATGAACAATACTACACTACGAGTATACGTAAAAAGAGCTCTGGCGATCGTCTTGTGCAGTATTAATAACTAGATTTATGACTGTGATGTAATAAATAAGCTAATGAATGAATTGTCGATTTTTTTCAACCCCGCGATTTTTCTAAAAACCTATAAATATTACCACAATATTTTTAAATTTTCTCAAATTTCCTGGCATCCATTCAATAAGAGGAAAAATAATATCGCGACTTTTTATCATTTTATTTGAAAATTCATTTATTGTTGCCATTAACACGGAACAGACATTTTGAATACCATGATTTTTCACCCGCGACTGCTTTTTAGGGTTCCGTACCCAAAGGGTAAAAACGGGACCCTATTACTGAGACTTCGCCGTCCGTCCGTCCGTCCGTCCGTCCGTCCGTCTGTCACCAGGCTGTATCTCAACAACGGTGATAGCTAGACAGTTGAAATTTTCACAGATGATGTATTTCTATTGCCGCTATAACAACAAATACTAAAAATAAAATAAAATAAATATTTAAGGGGGGCTCCCATACAACAAACTTGGTATAGATTATATATATGTATAGGTACGGAACCCTTCATGCGCGAGTTGGACTCGCACTTGCCCAATTTTTACAACTATTGTCACTTACTGGTTTTTGTTGATTTTAAAATTATCAATATAGCGGAAAGAACAATAAGACAGGTAAAGCGCTCAAATAATCACCCCCTTACTGTCCATTCCCCGCTCAACCTGTGCCGACCAATGCAAAACCGGTTATCTTATTACAGAAATAACTGGTTTTACTATGGCAAAATAACCAAGTTTGCATTCCCTATGCCCAACGCCGTGTGTGTTTAACACAAAGTACATAAACTCCAATTAATAGTTAACTATCTATCTATTTGTCATAAGGCTTAAATTAAACTCACAAATTATGAATGCTGGTAGTCAGGAGGCTAAAGCCGATTTTCAGAATAAAGTACTTTCCAGAAAATGTTGGCAACGTTCCTGTTAGACGGGTCTGCGTCCGTGGAAGTCGCTACCGCAATTCATATATTTAGAGGTCAATATTTCAGGTTATCTAAAACTGCCTACGAAGGGCTTCTGGGTTCAAATATCGAATATTTTAGACAATATGGTATTTGTAGACAGCTTAAATCAGTCTTCATGAAATGTCAAAAACGATCTCTTAGTATGAAGATTGTGACGTCTTAAAAATCAATAGTCAACACGTCCTTTTTATTTTTTTACGACTAAAAATAGTATAATGTGCAAAAGTACTCTCCAGGAAATGTTGGTTTCGCTCCTGTTAGACCCGCCGTCTGCGTCCCGGGATTGAACTTTGACCTTTAGTTACATACAGTTCGTGGAAGTCGCTACCGCAATTCATATATTCAGAGGTCAATATTTCAAGTTATCTAAAACTGCCTACGAAGGGCTTCTGGGTTCAAATACCGAATATTTTAGACAATATATATCAGTCTTCATGAAATGTCAAAAACGATCTCTCAGTATGAAGATACTAGCTTGTGACGTCTTAAAAATCAATAGTCAACACGTCCTTTTTATTTTTTTACGACTAAAAATAGTATAATGTGCAAAAGTTAGTGGTAGTTTATTTGGTTCCGTGTACTTTTGAATGTGTGTTTAGTGGTTTCATGATGCAATTTATTTTCACTATTTTTAATAGATAGAGTGATTCAAGAGGAAGGTTTATGAGTCATTTTCAAAATACATAGTAATGGGCTTTAATTAAAACAAAACTTAATTGATTCCATTGTGCAACGATAGTTACTCATATCTTTTGTATGAGTAACTTTCAGAATCAGAATCAGAATCAGTAATTTATTTGCTCAAACATGTACATACAGTTGGTCTTAAATCTACTTATAGAACTACATGTTTCGTCACAGAGACATGCAAATATATATCGATATGTTATGTGTGTCACATGCATAATTTATTTATGAATTACTAATAATATCATTTAAATATTCTTGAACCGAGTAATACGCCTTAGATGCTAGGAACTTAAATAATGAGTTTTTAAATTCATTAATGCTTTCCAGCTTTAAAATTGATGTCGGTAATTTATTAAATATTTTTGGTGCCATTCCGATAATACTTTTTGATAAAAAAGCAGTCTTTGATGGTCTAAAATTAATTTTTGATTGATGTCGTAAACTATTAAATGATGCAAATTGGTTTAAGTTACATTTGACGTAAATCGATATCTCATATATATAGAGGCAAGGTAATGTCAGTATTTTTAAATCTATGAAGTGCGGTTTGCAAGAATCAGTAGGTTTTATACCACATGCTGATCTTAAGCATTTTTTTTGACTTTTGAACACGTATTCGCGGTCTGTAGCGTTCCCCCAAAATATTATACCGTATCTTAAGGTGGACGTAACATGCGCATGGTAGGCAGTCAGAACTGCTGAATGGTCAACTCTTTTCCTTAAATTATATAATGCATAACTAATTTGGTTCAGTCTTTTACAAATACAGTCAATTTGATTCGCCCATGTCAAATTACAATCTAAATTTAATCCTAAAAATTTTGTACAGTCAGTTTCATTAATTTTTTTGTCTTGGTACGTAATGGTAAGGTTTGATACATTTTTGGCACGTAATTTAAAGTTCATTATGAAGGTCTTATCAATATTTACATGCAGGTTATTTCTGTTGAGCCATTCGATAACTAAATGTAGAGTCTTGTTGATATTGTCCTGATGCACTTGCATATCTCGCTCTGTAAATATGACAGTGCTGTCGTCGGCGAATAATACCATTGGATGGTTAATAGCTTGGGGAAGGTCGTTAACAAGGAAGAGTAGGGGGCCTAGAACACTTCCTTGTGGTACGCCATAGCTAATATCTCTGAAGTCAGATGAGTAGGTGACTTCTTTCTTTGTTTTTATACATATTCGGTCAATTTTTGTGCATTGTTTACGACCAGACAAGTAAGATTCTATTAAATTATATACATTACCCCGTATCCCGTAATTATGAAGTTTCGACAAAAGTATCCTATGATCGACAAAGTCGAAAGCCTTGGACATATCCATGTATAACGCTGTAACCGGTATCCGTTTGTCAACTTGAGTCATAACTGTTGCCAGCATATCATATATGGCCATATTTATAGACTTATTTTTCCTGAACCCTTTTTGTTCTGGGGTAAACAAGTTATTATTTTCCAAGTATTGGTACAAACTGTTATATATAGCTCTTTCAAGGATTTTAGAAAATACTGAGAGTAACGCTACTGGCCTATAGTTGGACAGGATTTCTCTATCGCCCTTTTTGAAAAGTGGTCGGACCACAGCTAATTTTAACTTTTCCGGAAACGACCCTTGCTCTATACTGTCAGTCTGCGCGTGCGCGTAGTTGCGAGCGGGCGTGTGCGTGCGGTCTTTATGACAATGGCTGAGCTATCATCATCGAGAGTAAAGTGCGCGGTGTGTAATATTGTTGTAAACGAGGTGCTAGCCTATATACAAAATAAGCTAGGAGTAATAGACAATGAAAGTTTAATTAGAATTTGTGCTACGGGTTTTTCGGAACATGACGTTAGTGAGGCAAAAACGTTACTTTTCGAATCGATACAGGACAGTGGAAAAAGAATTTCTCGAAGAAAAGAGGTGGTACACAGAGACTTGGAGGACATGATTGTACTGCTACAGAACACGGATCCTGAACAAGTACAGGGGTACTTGTTCAGGATAGGGATTGTTCTTTTCTTGTTCGAAAAGGGTTTCGTCGCTAAGGATCTCCATAAACTTCCACCAGTGGATTTTAGGCATGTAGATGTGACAAGATTGCTAAAGGACCTGAGAGTGCTGCAATCCGAGATGCTTGTGATTAAAGAATCATATATAACGGCGGAGCAGCTGAACACGTTAAGACAGGAGCTTCAATGTAAATGTAACCAGGACGAACAAGTGAACAGTTATCCTTCGCGCAATTCTTATGTCAATCATAAAAGAGGAGCGTATTTATTAGATACTAATAACAGTGGGCCGTTTGGCATGACATTTGAAAATATAGAAAAGTCGATGACCGGGCTATCGGGTAACGGTCGATCGCAGTCGAATGTGTCATCGTCAGTGCTAGCGGAAGGTCCCGTCTCGCTCTCTCCGGCGGATAAGCAAGCAGAGACAGCGACCATACCGCTCCCGCTCGCAGCGATGGACCTGCGTCCAGCTGATAGGCAAGCAGCGACATCAACTATCCCGCTCCAGCGCGTAGTGAGTGAGCAGTGTGCCGTGTCAGAGCGAAATCACCGTAAGGGCGGAGAACCGGTCCCCAGTATGCGAGAGAGACCGTGCGACGAGCATGCAGAGGGTACGCTAGATGTAAACAAAGAATTGCAGTACAGATCATTACAAACAAATAACCGTTCCTGTGAAAGTTTGTATGCAGATGCAGCTAAAAAACAAATCTCCGTTACGATATCGAATGATGAAGAGGAATGGAAGTTAGTGGGGGCGAAAAAGAAACAAGGCAAGAAGTTTATAGGCAGCTCAGGCAAAGCGTCGATAGCCCCAGGAGCTAAGTTTAAAGCGGCCGAGCGTAAGGTGCCTTTGTTTGTTTCGAATGTCCATAAAGACGCGACGGATAAGGACGTTATAGATTATATATTTAGCCAGACTCGGGAAAAAGTGTTTTTGCGTAGACTACCAATGAAATGGGATAAGGGATATTCGTCTTTTAAAGTTTTCGTTAATAAGAGTAATTTAGACTTGTACCTAAACCGTGATTTGTGGCCGAAAGATATTTAGTTTAGGCCTTTTGTGTTATTTAGCGGATCGGGTGATTCAAATAGAGAAGTGAGTGTGTCGAGTGCAACGGATACGGGACAGCATAATACAATAAACAATGGCGAATGATGTTAATGATAATAATAGTAATTGTATAAATGAAATTTGTAAAATAGCTACTTTTAACTGTCGGTCGTTCAAAAGATCTATAAATGGGGTTCGATCCTTATGTCAGGAGGTACACCTGGTACTGTTACAGGAATTGTGGCTTTTTCCTTTTGAACTGCCATTGTTAGGCACTGTTGATGAGGACTTTGGTTGGACTGGGAAGTCGCCCATGGACATGTCAGCGGGGATGATCTCTGGAAGAGCGTTTGGGGGGGTGGGGATTTTATATCGCAAGAGTGCATTCGAATCAGTATCTATCATAGATTGTGAAAATAATAGAATAACCGCGGTTAAAATACTATGTAACGGAAAGTATTTTTTAGTCTGTAATGTATATATGCCCACAGATGAACATGAAAATATGCCTGTTTTTGTTGAATGTTTAGGTACTTTATCCTCCATAATGTTAGAAAATAGTGATGTGCAAGCGATGTATATTTTAGGTGATTTTAACTCCCATCCGAACGCGCCCTTTTATAAGGAGTTAATAAGTTTCTGTAATGAACAACAGTGGTTATGTGCGGATGTGGAGTTGTTGGGCCTTAATTCTGATACCTACACGTATGTAAGTGACGCTCATGGGTCTAGAAGGTGGTTAGACCACTGCGTAGTGACACAATGTGCTTATAGTACAATTAGAAAAGTTTATGTCAAGAATGATGTGTTCTGGTCTGACCACTTTCCTGTGATTCTTGAGTGTAATATGGATTTGTTGAAACCTGTGCCTAAGATATCGTTGTATGAGTCTGAAAACAAGGTGGCATGGGGTGATAGGGAAAATGATCAAATTGATACATATCGTAATTTATGCAACGAACGACTAAAACATATTGACTTTCCACTAGTACTTCAGGACTGTTGTGACGGGAATTGCAGAAATCGGGATCACCATGCCATCCTGGATAAAATGTACAATGACGTCATATCCACCCTTACTGATGCTGCGGTAAGTACGTACAGAAAAAAAAGGCGCAGAAAGGGTGGATATGTGGCTGGCTGGAACAAGCATGTTGCAGGGCCCCACAGGGAGGCCAGGCTGCACTTCATGAATTGGGTTAACGTGGGGAAACCGCGTCAAGGTAGGTTATTTGAGCTTATGAACAGTAGTAGGAAGGAGTTCAAAGCCAAATTAAAGTGGTGCCAAGACCGGGAGGACCAGTTAAAAATGGATAGACTTGCTCTTGCTCATAGTGGCAACAAGTTCAATGAATTTTGGAAACAGACGAAAAACATGAATGTGGGGCCTGGCCTGCCTGTGAGTCTAGGAGCAAAAAGTGGGCATAAAGAGATTGCAGAGTTATTTAAAGAACAGTTCACTGTTGAGTCTCTGCTACCTATGGTGCCGCAGTGTCCAGCAAATTTACTTGGTGCTGAGGCCATCGACGCACCTCGCAAGATGTGGTTTTCTGCTAAAAGGATTGCAAACGTGATAAATAAAATGCAAAGGGGTAAATCACCGGGGCACGATGGCCTCAGCATTGAGCATTTTAAGTATGCTGGGGTGCATTTGCCTAGGGTTCTTTCAATGTTCCTTAACTTATGTACTACTCATGCCTACTTACCTAGCGCATTAATGAAGACCATAGTTGTTCCAGTTGTTAAGAACAAAACGGGTGATTTGTCGGACAAGGCTAATTATAGGCCGATCTCGCTTGCCACAACCACCGCCAAGATACTCGACAGTATGCTCAACGCCACACTTGATGAGTACCTTAGTCTCCACGACGCCCAGTTCGGTTTTAGGACTGGGTTGTCAACAGAAAGTGCTATTCTGTGCTTGAAGCATACTGTCGCGTATTATACTGACAGAAAAACACCGGTCTATGCCTGTTTTCTGGACCTGTCAAAGGCATTTGACAGAGTTAATTACGAGATTCTTTGGCAGAAATTAAGGGAAGCAGGTATACCTGGTGAGTGTATAGGCATTTTTAAGTACTGGTACCATAACCAAAGAAATCAGGTAAAGTGGGCCGGGGCCTTGTCCGATGAATATCGGATGCAATGTGGAGTGAGGCAGGGGGGTCTAACGTCTCCGAGGCTATTCAACTGGTATATTAATGACCTGATAGCTGGACTCAGTAGCATGTATGCGGGATGCCATATCGAAAATACATGTGTCAACAATATAAGCTATGCAGATGACATGGTGCTGCTGAGTCCGTCTATTGGGGCACTTAGGCAGTTGGTGGCCAGATGTGAAGAATATGCCACTAGTCATGGGCTCATGTACAACTCCAGCAAGAGTGAAGTGATGGTTTTTAAGGCGGGAAGAATTAAGCCTTACTTTATTCCGCCAGTAACTCTTGGTGGAGAAGTGTTAAAGGTAGTGGAGAATTTTAAATACTTGGGCCACATAGTCTCTAGTGACTTATGTGATGACCGTGATTTGGAGAGGGAGCGGAGGGCGTTATCAGTGAGGAGTAATATGTTGGCCCGCAGGTTCGCGAGATGTTCTGTAGAAGTAAAAGTGACGCTATTCAAAGCATATTGCCAATCATTTTACTCAAGCGGCCTGTGGTTTCGATATACAAAACGAGCTTATAACGCCCTTCGCATCCAATACAATAACGCCTTCAGAATGCTGTTGAGGCTACCTAGGTGGTGCAGTGCCTCAGGAATGTTCGCGGACGCCCACACGGACGGGTTCCACGCGATCATGAGGAAAAAAATTGCGTCGTTGATGGACCGTGTCAGAAAGAGTCAAAACAGCATTCTGAAGGTGATAGCAGATAGATACAATTGTCCCATTCTGTGTCACTGGGTGGCACAGATCCGGACATTAGTAAGGTATATTAAATAGCCGTGATCTGTGTCATACCAGTTGTGCATTAGAATTATAATGTATGTAGCTAAATTAGTATTAAGTTTTACTAACATATAATTTATATTTATTTTGAATTTGAATTTGAATATACATAAATGCATAATATAACTTAAGGGATCAGCTATTTCGAGAGCAGCTTTTTTGACGACCTTTGTAGCTATCCCATCATGACCAGTGCTGTTGGAATTTTTCAGCGAGTTAATAATTATACATATGTCATAAGGATTAGTTGGCATCATAAATAAAGAGTTTATTGAATTGCATGTCATTGTCGAGCTGTGAGGTAAATTATGTGATTTAGAATTAATTTGGTAAATGAAATTATTATTAAATGTATGTGCGATTTGATTAGGATCCGTAATAATTTTATTTCCATCGTTTATTTGTGCTATGTTACTTCTTGGATATCTCGATTTAGTATCATTACATTCCACATAGCTTTCGATTTATTAGCAGCATTTTTTATGTAGTAGTTATTTTGCGCCTTTTGAGTTAAAGATATTACTTTTTTTAGCCTTTTTGCGTACTCTTTGAAATAACTACGATTAGATGGATTAGAGTTTAATCTACACTTCCAAAGTAAAGCTCGTTTTCTTGTACAGCATCTCCTTATGCCTTTGGTTATCCATTTCGGCTTGTTAACAGGTGTAAGTTTTATTCGCCTATATGGGAAACACAGGTTATAAAAAATATCGAAAATTTCAAAAAAACGGTTAAATGCTTCATTAGCAGTATTTGCCATATAAACATCGTTATAATGAATACTCTTTAAACATTCGACAAACTTATTAATATTTTCTGTACTCAAATCTCTCCTAATAATATACCAGTGCGATAGTAAAGATGTTTTTTTAATCGGGAATTTCAATATTTGTCCGGTATGGTCAGATAGAGCTAGTTCAATTATTTTTGTTTTTCCATTATGCACATTATGGATAATATTGTCTATGCAGGTTTTACTTTGCAAACGCGTGGGTTTTGTTATTCCTAGCTTTAGTTTGAATCCATGTAATAAGTTTTTAAAATGTATTGATTGTGTGGTCCGCTTCAACGTGTCGATGTTAAAGTCACCACAGATGAAAACTTTCTTATGATTAAAACAAATTTCTTTTAGAATAGAGTTCAGTGTATCAAAAAATATTTTAAAATCGGAGGCACTGAGTGAAGGTACTCTATAAATACATAGTATTACAGTATTATGTTCAATCAGTTCTATTCCGCAACATTCCACAACATTAGAAATTGATTTTTTACAAATATTATTCATTACTTCAAATTTATGTATATTTTTTACCATTATGCATGAACCACCGTTTCTGTTGTCTCTTGAAAATAGAGCAGCAAGTTTAAAGTTCGGTAATCTTAAATGTTCTTCATCACAAATTTTCATATTGTGCTCTGTTATGCAGATTACATCTATAGGGGTATCAGATGTCATGAGATTTTGTAAGTGTACGCTTAAGATGTCAGCCTTATTTATAAGTCCATTAATATTCTGATGTAACACAGATAAATTATTAAGCACGAAATAAATCACCCGTAGGGTTGTTATTTGAACAATAGTCGACGTTAGTAGAATCGCTGCCGATTAAATTACTATTAAGTTTACTGTCCGGCACATTAATTGTAGCTTGCAGAAACTCTAAATCGCGCGCACTCGTCGAACTCGCCGATCGTTGCCCGTTCACTGCACATCCGTTCGCCAAGCTCCGATTATTCGTCGAATTTCGTGTAGATCCTGAGCTTTGACCGCTCTCTTCACTCTCTGCACTGCCGCTAACCAAAATACTATCATCTCTGTTTGGTGAACGAGGCTTTTGAGATATAGGACAGTATTATTTGCCATTAATGAAGAGTTTGTTATTACGAATAATTGCGTGTTTTCCTTCGCGTCTAGCAGTTTTTAGGCTGTCACGTAACTGGTAGCGTCGTTGAAGTGCTTCTTTGTCTAATAACTCGGACACAGAATAGCCTGAATTCCTAAAGCAGTGTGCATTATTGAGAATAATTTTTTTCATTCTATTACTTAGTAATTCGATAATTAGAGGACGACAGTTCCCTTTTTTACCAATTCGTTTAACGGTCTCAATATAGCCATTTATGTCAATATTCAGTAGGTCCCTGAACATATAATTAATTCGAGTAATAATATCGTCTTCTGACTCTATGTAATATTCGTCTAGGTTGTACAGTACAAAACTTTTATCATTGTCGTCTCTAACGGATGTTGACGGAAGGGTGTTCGTGTTGTTTTTGTGATCTAAACGTGTTTTAATTTCCAGTATCCCTTTTTTTAATTCACAATTTTCTGATTCCAATAGTTCGATTCTATGTTGCGTGTCTTGCAATTGCTTTTCGAGTAGTTGCTGTTTGGTTATGATCGACTTATTAGTTTGGGTGAAGTCTTTGTTTAGTTTTCCTACAGCCGTATTTATTTCGTCTTGAATGATAAGTTTTATGTTGCTAACAATTTTATCGTAGTTTGTGGTAAGTTTTGAGTCGAGAAGGGCGCTAATTTGTTCAATCGTAATTGTTTGCCGCATGCTACTCATAATCTGGGACTGCTGAAACTCTAATGTATCGCCATGCAAACTCTCTTGTGTATCGTCCTGGAGTAGGTCATCTACAGACATATTTGTGTCTTTTAAAGTTGTTTCAAATGTTTTGTAACACAGTTGTTTTCGTAACACAAAAGAAGCGATCGTAATTTTGTTTTTATTAAGCCTTTAATTATGTACATGTTTTTTGAAAATTACTTATATGTAGGTATAATACTTACATAATTTATAAGCAATTTGTCATAATATGAAAGAAATAAAATTTAAAATTTCCAATCGGCTAAAAATGGCTATCACGATGTGCAAGCTCATCATTTGCTATCAGTTAAGTGTACAATACGATTAAAATCAGTTAACGATTCGGATTGTATATCTATCTTGCTCGTACTTATGCGATTTTAATAAGAGCGTGCGAGAGAGGGGTAAAAGCCGAATCATTAACTGATTTTAATCGTACTGTATCTAGTTAAACAATAAGAAAGGTTGCCTACTCTGTGCCTAAGCCTTGAGTCAGACCCGATGTCTTACCGCCTACAGTAAACTCTAACCTTTTGCTAGCATGTGGGAGTCGTTTTTATTCGCTATCATTATTTATGGAATAAAATATTTTAGGTAATATTTTAGCCGCCAACATGAAATAGGGATACAAATTTGGAAGTTTTTAGAAAGATACAAATATTAAATAAATAAATATTAAGGGATAATCATACACAAATCGACCTAGTCCCAAACTAAGCAAAGCTTGTACTATGGGTACTAGACGACGATATACGTACTTAATATATAAATACATTTATAGATAACATCCATGACCCAAGAACAAATATTTGCACAAATATTTGCCCCGGCCGGGATTCGAACCCGGGACCGCCGACTCAGTAGGTGTCTACCAACCGAGCCAAACGCGTCGTCAAAGTCATTGTGTACCAACTGTATCCAAATTCAACAAAACCTTGTGCTCAATTCGACCAAGTTTTGAGATATCCTCGTTATCTCGCCATCTGTCTCTTTTGATGTGACAGAGTAGTATCATCGGCAAACTGTACCACGGTATTTTACCACATCTCCTTTAAACTACGACGGTGGCAAACAAGCATGCGGCCCGCCTGGTGTTAAGCAGTTAGCGCCGCCTATGGACCCTTGCGATGCCAGGAGCATCTCACGCGCGTTGCCGACTCTTTAAGAACCTATTTAGTCCCCTCTTGAAGAACCGCCTCTCATTTCAACTGCCATAATCACAAACATCTAGGTGTAAGATTATTAAAGTGTAAAATTGTATTGAAATGGTTTTATATGGAGAAGGATTATTAAAGTAGGAAAAATCTTAACAGCGCGATGCAGGATCTGTATGGGCGTCAGCCGTACAGCGATATCTGTTGCTAAAAGTTTCTGTATCCGCTCGTCACGCCGAAACTGGCTGAATATTAACCAATCTTTGGTACGGGGATCTTGGACATCCAAAAATGGTTAAAAACTACTAAAAACTATTGAAAACCTAAAAACCAGCCAAGTGCGAGTCGGACTCGCGCACCGAGGGTTCCGTACAAACACTCCATCCCTAAGTGGTTAAGTTAAGTTTGCACCTGGTATGTATAGCGCCCCATATAAATTAGGTGCAAAGTTAAGTATTAAAATATTAAAAAAATACTACTAACTAGATCTCGTTCAAAACAGTTTTTTTGGTAGTTTTTATAGTAATGTACATCATATGTTTTTTTTAGATTTTTCATTTTCTTATTTTAGAAGTTAGAGGGGGGGGGACCAACTTTTTTCCACTTTGGAAGCGTCTGTAACGCAAACTATTCGGTTTAGAAAAAAAAATATTTTAGAAACTTCGATATCATTTTTGAAGACCTATCCATAGATACCCCACACGTATGTGTTTGATGAAAAAAAAAAATTTAAGTTTCAGTTCTAAGTATGGGGAGCCCCCAATATTTATTATTATTTTTTTTATTTTTGCATCAAAATCTTAATGCGGTTCACAGAATACATCTACCTACCAAGTTTCAACAGTATAGCTCTTATAGTTTCGGAAAAAAATGGCTGTGACATACGAACGGACAGACAGACGGACAGACGGACAGACAGACATGACGAATCTATAAGGGTTCCGTTTTTTGCCATTTGGCTACGGAACCCTAAAAAATGGTTATAAGATACCAGATTACGGTACTTAAATAAAAATGGTTTTACGTGTACGAAATTGCTAGGAAGGAAAGGGCGATGTAGTGGTACCGAAAAAGTGGTACCTTTGATTTAGCGAAATAGCTTCCAGACACCTTATTTATACTATTATACAATCCTACATTTGTATAGAAAATCAGTTTTCATGATTTCAGGAAACATCTTAGAGCGTGATGCAGGATCGTCATTTGTTTTGTATGGGCGCGCGTCGCCATGCCAACCTGGCGCCATCTGTTTCAATAATTTCCTTTGTCATCTCATCATCATCACACCGAAACGGCTGGACGGATTTTAACCAATTTTGGTACATGGACAGCAGGACCTCCAAAGATGGTTAAAAGATACTTTTTACCCGTTTATGGTATAAAATAAAATTACGTGTAAGGAGTTACGGGCAATACGGGCATTCTAGTATTATAAATATACAATTCTATTTTAGGAACGATTTTCACGAATAATATAATTACTCTGAAAAGCCCACTTAAAACACAAATTCATAAGACTCCTACACAAGAAAACGCGCTCCTCAAAATACTCAATTCAAAAATACTTATTCTCCTCAACACTTGACCGCTCTACGGGCCCTTTAGGACCCTCAGGCCGGGGCTCTCCCGAGGACTCAAAGACATTCTTTCGCGTCAAGATGAACAAAAACTCGGGCCACGCGGATTCCTGAGGGCTCTTCTTTGAAGAGGCGTTATGCATATTTTTGTATCACAGTTATGTGGATCAGCCAAACCCAACGTTAAAATGTATGCATAATATACTGTAAGTATACAGGGTGATCAATCCAAATGGGTCAGTGGGGAGAAAACGAAAACAACAAGAGATAGGGAAATCTGTTCTTAGGGAACATGGAGTCGATTTTAGATTTAATACAAACAGCATTCATTTTTTTTTTTATAAATTTCATGTATTACCGGGTATTGAACCTGATTAAAATTCTGTAAAGAATCACATGGCATATTGTAACATTCTTTACAGCGGTTTTGACCAGGTTATGTACCTATGAGATTTATAAAAAAAATAATGCAGTTTTTATTAAATCTAAAATCGACGCCATGGTTCCTAAGAACAGATTTCCCTCTTCGAGAGATCGCTCTTTAGCGATAAGACCGTCTACCATTTATAAATAAAGGTTTCAATTGTAACATTTTTCTTGTTGGTGTGCAATAAAGAATTGTTGTTGTTGTTGTTTTCTATCTCTTATATTTTGTGACTTCTCCCTACGGACCCAATTGTATAAATATGTATAAATAAATAATAAATAAATAAATATCGGAGAACCTCACACAAATCGATCTAGTCCCAAATTAAGCTCAAGAAGAGGCTTGTGTTATGGGTGCTATTAGACGACGATGTATACGTCATTTCATCCTTTTTTTAATATTATTAGTGGCTCTGTGAGCTTGTAGATCTCGCGAATTAGTTTCGAAATCGTTGAATAAAAAAAAATCGAACAACCTCGCACAAATCGATCTAGTCCCATAGTAAGCTCTAGTAGGTTTGTATTATGGAAACTATAGTCAACTACATACAAGATAAATACATGCTTAAATATAAATAACATTCATGACCCAGGCACAAATATTCGAGTTCATCACACAAATATTTGCCCTTGCCGGGATTCGAAGCCAGGATCGCCGCCGGCTCAGTAGGCATCTGCTTTACTACTGCGCCAACCGCGTTGTCAAATTATATTTTTTTTACGTTTTCGACCCCCATACATTTATGCGATTTACAAAACCTGAAGCGTTGAAAAATGACAATATAATAAACACTCACAAAGCTTCACGAGAATCGCTTGAGAAACGCGACCTCTTGGCGAGGACAGCTAGAAATCCGAATGTCCAAACTTCCGGAAATGCGACATCATTTTAGGCCAAGCTAAAATGAAGGCGCTTTGCTCGCTTGGTTCGTTTGGTTAATAAATATATTCTTAAATATAGAAGTATAATTCAACAGCACGTCACTCAGCGGAATCCTGTTCAATCCAGCGTATTCGAATCAGGCGCTCCATGAATTTCATTTCAGCGAAAAAAGACATTTTAACTGTATCGGGATATTAAATTTTTTGAAGCGTTTTCGCATTAAAGGGTCTCGTTGCAATGCTCTCATTACTAAAGGTCATATCCACCAATTGGGTAGAAGGTATTTAATTTTTCATGCCATAAAATTTGGATATGAAATACCTCCATGTTTATCTACGCGAACATATAAATTTTAGGTACCTGCATTATACTATAGGCGTGCGGACAATTTTTTTTGAGGATGTCAATGGATTATATTTTTTTATTAGGATCAAATGTCTATACGGGACTACCTACACTTAGACTGCTCTAAAAGTCAGAAATGGCCGTCTAAGTTCAACATTCCTACAGAGGACTCATCTGTGGATTGGGTACCGGTATTTGTATGAGTCTAAACAATTTGAAATTTTATTTTGGGTAAAAATCATAAAATTTTCGTGCCTTTGATTGAAGTCAAATATTTGTTTTTTTGTATATATTTTATTTTCTTTGTATCATGACTGAATATGTCAGCAGTTTTATATCAGCAATTTAATTTTGAATGTGTTAAGCATTCCAAGAATTTATTTTATTTGATAGCATTTTCTCGAAAAAAATGCATGTTAACTAAAATATATTTGTTGATTAAAATACATTTGCTCTTTGCTTACAATCTGTAATTTTAGTTAATAACAATTAATGAGCCATTTTTTGTCAAAGTATTTTGCAATCTGAGTATATACAGTATATTAATATATTTCTCTCCGTGGCGCCACCTATGGTCCCACCGGAAGATCAGCGCTGGCTCTCGAGCTAGCATCTTGCTGAGGTGGGACCTTTTCGTGGCACAGCCATAAAATAGTTGCTATTTGTTTTGTTTTATTTTATTTTGCTATAATTTCTGTCACACCTTTTATGTAATTATGTTTTATGTCTCGTCGCGAATAAATCTATTTCTTTCTTTCTTTCTTTCTTTCTTTCTTTCTTTTGAAAATATTGTATGGTATATTTCGACTTTTCTTACGATTTTTTTTTTTAAGTGCACATCAGCGAGCCTTAAATGAATGCTTTTGTCAAGCGATAACATAAATTACAGTCTTTCACAATCGTATTTGCATACTTACTGGACCAGTGGGCCCAAGTAACACATACATCCTGCAGACAGACAGACAGACGGACAGTGCAGTCTTAGTAATTGTGTCCCGTTTTTACCCTTTGGACACGGAATCCTAAAAAATCAACCGAGCTCTTTTTAACCCCAGATGAAAAAGACGGAGAGAGGTGTTATATAAGTTTAACATGTGTCTCTGTGTATATGTATGTCTGTCTGTGCAATCGTAGCTCCCAAATGGATGGTCCGATTTGAATGCGGTATTGTTAAATCGATTGCCTTGTCTCTCGAGACAGTTCTTAGCTATGTTTTGTTGGGTCGGGGTTTTTTTAATGCAACCTGAGAGTTCACAAACTGTAGCTAACAACGATAGTGTGATAACTAAAGAAATATTAACGAGTTGCAAAACTCGAAGGACTTGGCTTTAGTTATTACGATGTCGACAGAATCGGCTTATTACTTAGTATTATTTTTAATCTGTTATATTGCAATTACCTTCACAAAATTATAAGGGCAACTTAACGACCTTAATGGCTCTTGTACGAACATTTTCCATTCAAACTTGATGAAAAAGAGCTTTAAGTTTCCGTAACATTGTATCGTTTCGTCTCGTAAAAATTGTAAATCGTAGCGAATGTTTAGTAAATTAAATATAAAGATTTTATTCGCAATTTGATGGCCACCACTTCGTGAGCATGCCCCTAAAGTCATAACCCTCATATTTTTATTATTATACTGCGTAGAATAGAACACCTAAGTACTTTCCCATACAAACTTCCACATTTTTTCGGGATAAATATTATCCTATGTCACTCTTTAGGACTCAAACTAACTCCATACCTAGTGGTGTGCCGTTGACGAAACTTTTCGGAAATGGAGAACATTTCGTATACGAAAATTTCTGGACAGTGTTCTCTCCATACAGATCCGAAAACGTTCTCGGGAAGGACATCTCTATCCATACCAAATTTAATTAAAATCCGCTTAGCAGTTTGAGCGTCAGAGATAACATACAGGATAATTACTTTCACATATTATAATACTAGCAGCGCCGCGCAGTGTTACCCGCTCATCCCACGGGAACACTCATTTGTTTCGGAATAAAAAGTAGCCTTTGTGTTAATCCGGGTATCAGCTACCTTCATACCAATTTTTTTATAAATTGGTCCAGCCGTATGAGCGTGAAGAAGCGAGAAACATACACATAAACACACACACTCACAAACTTTCGCCTTTGTAATATTAGTGTTATTAATAGGAAAATGTAGGGATGTTTCACACCGTCTAAAGCCTACCTATCTAGTAGCGGAGTGGAGTTAATGAACCAATCGGGCTGTGTCGTTGTGGAGAGCAAAAGAAGTGCATTTAAATCTGAGGAATGCGATTTGTCCATTTTAAGGCAGCCTAAAACAACGCAGAACCGAAATCATTTGGTAATTACAAGCTTCCATCTTTCAACCATCTGCTACATGCAACCATACTGCATATACACAGTATACGCAATATGTACAGTACAATGCGTCGATATCAAAACTCATTAGCGCCAGCACGCGCTCATTAATCACACGCGGCGAGCACCCTAACTTCAATTAAAACGAAAACAAAATCAAAATGGCGGGAAAAATCCGTTCATTTCCTGAACACGCCAGATCGCGATACGGCACGAAATGAAATCCATCTGTTATGGGCAACGACTTTCGACGTATGGACTCGATGATTTTTGGAAAAAAATCTTGACGCACTCTCCTGCCTCCTGCCCCTTTATACCTATAAAACACAAGAGAAGTGAGTTTATTCGTTTTGAATTTTACATATAGTATGTGTAAAATTAGCAACATTCGACCGACAAGTCTTGTCGATATTTCCTCATATCTTACTCATGGGTTTGCTCGTTTTGAATTGAACTGAAAGGTCATCCCAAACAACTAAGGAAAAGGTGATGGTTTTAAAGCACTTTAAAGAACACTCAAGTTTCAATCAGTCTTAAAAGCCGAATAAAATCACAAAAAATGTATAATGGTGAAAGTTTGTGAGTGTGTTAGTGTGTATACTTCTTCACCCTCAAACGGCTGGACCAATTTTGATAAAATTTAGTATGGTGCAACACATAGGTTAGCTTTTATTCTGAAAAAATTGAGTGTTCCTGCTGGATGAGCGGGTAACACCGGGCGGCGCAGCTAGTTCTAAATATGATTTAATCAGGACATCAGCAGGATCTGAGTTAAAGATAAGATAAGATAAGATATTTATTTGCAAAGAAAATAAGTGATTACATAGTTGTCTTAGTGTGGTATATGACATTTGGTATCTTATTCTGCTATTTGTACTTATATATACTAGCATGCAAATATAAAAGGTACCACGTTAATACACATCACGTGAGAGAAAATCCTTTATGTTATAAAAGAGCTTTTCATTCAAAATTCAAATTCAAAATTCCTAATAGGTATCCTTGTGCCACAGTGAAGCCTTTTGTACCCCCTTTTCGAAGAACTATTTTAGGAAAAAATTTACCAGTCCCACGCTTATGCAGACTGGTAAATGAAATGTCTAACTCCAGTGATGTTCATTTTGACTCCCTTATCAGGTTTCGGTCCAGTACTCACGACTGATTAGTGTTTTTGTATTCCTTCAGCCTGGATATAGATTGAGGCGGCTAGCCCTACTACTGTATTTGTAACAGACCTTAAACTCTTTGTCCATCTAAACAATTGTTTATAATTTTTCTCTTTTCATAGTGATTATTATCTTTATGTAACTAGCTTTTTTCCTTTTCGTAAACCAACTTAACTAAAACTGTACGCATGCTGTGTTTGCCTATAATTAGCTGTGCAATAAGTCTAAGTATATTATACAATGAATATGTAAGAATGTAAGATTGTAACCGCTGTTGGCAGACCTAATAAATAAAATGAAATAAAAATAAAAGCTTAATTAACTTGGATTTAAATCTATTGATAGGTAACTCTTGTGTAGCCTTTGGCAACAGTTATACAGTCTCATACACATAATGAAGCAGTGATTCGAGTACAATGCTGTCCTCGGAACATAATTGTGAACTAGTTTATCAGGATTCCGTTGATGTCTAGTGGAAGTGCTTGCTTTTTTAAATAGATAGGTACATATGCCTTTTTACAAACATACACATTTCCAAAATATATAAGCAAGGTAAAGGTAATATATTAAGTTTTTTAAAGAGTGGCTTACAGGATTTGTAGGGAGCTACACCGCAAATAGCACGTACACATTTTTTCTGTGCTACAAATGCAATGTTAGATTGCGTACAGTTTCCCCACAAAATAAGCTCGTATCTCAAGACGGAGCTAACATAGCCATGATATGCGCTTAAAGTCGTTTGCAATCCTGAAGTGCGTCGTAATTTACGCAACACATAAACAAATCTATTTAATTAATTGCGTATCTTTCCTATATGGGCTTGCCAGTTTAAATGTTTATCTAATATTACTCCTAGAAACTTTATATCTTGCACTTCTTGTATTATCTTATTTCTATAATGTAAATTAAGTTGTATATGTTCACGGCGTTTTGAATTAAATTGTACGTAGTTCGTTTTACTTATATTGATCTGCAAGTTGTGTACTTCCAACCATTGCATAACAATTTCCAATATGTCATTTATTTTTCTTTCATGTTCCTCCATATTATCATTATATTTTGATGTTACAATAAAGGATATATCATCAGCAAATAGTACTGATTTGAATAGAATTAAGTCCGGCAACTCGTTTATATAAATAATTAATAAAAGAGGTCCTAGGACGCTTCCTTGAGGAACACCAAAGTGGTTACATTTTAATTCAGATCTATAATTTGTTTCAACCTTTAGCTCATTTAGTTTTACAACTTCCACACATTGTTTACGGTTTTTTAAGTAGCTTTTGAACCAATCTAGCGCCACACCTCTTATTCCATATTTTTCTAATTTGTATAGTAGTAGGTAATGAGTGGTCTACAAAGTCGAAAGCTTTAGACATATCTAAAAATATCCCGGTTGTGACTTGTCTTAAAAAAGATACTTACAGATATTATACTTACAGGTATACTTGGTAGTAATACATTTGACGTATAATTTAATACGACCTATCTTTAAAAAAAATAGAATGGACTATTTGGTTAAAATAGGAGTCCATTTCTTCTGTAAGTCTCCGGTCACATCGTGTCACTGCGCATTTGCGGGATTTATTAAAATGGCGCGAATGAAGTCTTACAAGTCGTATCATATTCTGGGAAAAGTTGCCTGCTATAGAAATGTTGGCAAATTGGAATTGTTGAAGCGAGAATACGAATGGTTTGGCAGTTTTAAATGTATAATTTATTCATTTAGTCTTTATTGCACAAAAGAAAGAACTTATCGTACAAAAGGTAAACTTAATGCCATAGGGCATTCTATACCAGTCAACCATTGGGCTTAGCAGATAAATTGTGGGCGGTGTAAATAGCTTTAAACAAATTTTTAGATAAATATATATATATTCACTATTTAGCGAGAAAACCGCCTGTTGTTTACCTCTGCCTGTTATTTTAATGTATCTCATGTTGCGTTGTGAATTCCTCGACGTTTGAGGTGTGTATTGTATTGTTATTCGTAAATCATATTTAAAACAATACCTAATAGAGAAGTTACGACATTTTTGTGGAGTCTAGTCGACTCTACTATAATAATAATAATTGTAACCGTGATCTTCAGGAAAAAGTACGTCTTTTTAGGGTCCCCTAACTAAAGGGTAAAAGCGGGACCCAATTACTAGGACTACTGCTCTGTCCGTCTGTTTGTATATCTGTCATCAAGCCGTACCTATCTCATGAACCGTGATAACTAGACCATAGACATTTTGATGGTTGATGTATTTTGGTTGCCGCTATAACAACAAATACTAAAAACAGTAAAATAAATATATAAGCGGGGCTCCCATAATAGACGTGATCGATTGCGTTAACTTTGCACCTCATTTGTATCCGGCGCTATATGTATATATCACATGCAAATTTTACATAACCCGGCCTGTTATTTCCGATGACAGCGCAGCAGAGAAAATACACAAAAAAAATAGGCCCTAATTTTTTTTACCGTCACTAAGATATCTAATAAACTTTAAATCAGAAACAAATAACAAAGCGAACCGAAGCGAAACAAGCCACAAAAGCTTTGTTTTTGCTCATCAAAGCATCAGTTCTAGACTTATTACCTTTTACCACAGTATACATTGTTCTGCCAGTAACAACATAAAGGTAAACGCGTACATTAAAAAAAATGATTATTCATGATGTGGCCATAAAACATAATTACATGAAGGGTGTGACAGAAATGATAAAAAATAGGCAACTATAATAATAAATAAGATGAGGTGATGAAGTTTGTTGTTCTTGGATATCGTCATAGTGACTCGAGCGTTCCTTAAATTTACACGGCAATGAAACGACACTAGAATAAAATGTAAATATTGTCAAGATTATCCAATCTTAATATTGTCGATAATTTTTTTGACAAGATTATCCCCTAATCTCAAAGTGACCTGTACTTTGTACAAGACCAAAGCAAGGGTTAACCACATATTTTTTGTACCTCTATGTACCTATAATATTTAGTATTAGTAAACTGACATCCTGTCAAATGTTGCAGTGCTATACAGGGTTTCATAGCGCAACCAATATATAATATACCATTTGTAAATGTACCTATGAAAGAAATAAACAAACTGACAACTGATTTGATTAATAACGTCATTTCAGAAACACAATTAGTGTAATTTAAAACTCCAAAAACGGACTATCATACTGTTAACTAGTTGTTTACTATGCCTACTGAGCGCTCAACGAAGCGGCAGGAACAAAAGCTGAAAGCTACGCAAGTTGCTTTTTCTAACTCTGTTAAAACACGTAAAACGCCCACATTCAAATTGGACACGGGTTTTGTTTGTGCAGTGAAGTGCAAAAAATATGTATCGGCTTCCTGACATTTCGGCAACTTTACAGCTACCGTTGTCATAGGTTGACTAAGAAAAACCTTTTTTTTCTCGTGTCCAACAGTTTACTTAAAAATAATCAAAAAAGACATATTTAAAATACGGCAATAATGTGAATACGTCATGGTATCTGAAAAAAAAAATCGATTATTAGAGAAAAAAAAACCGAATTATCTCGTAGTTTAAATATTTATTTCGTTGACATTATAAGAGTGATAGGACATATTTTTGAGAAGAATCGTATCATTTTTTCCCATAACTAAAATAAAACCAATTGAAATTTGTTCTAGTTAATTAATTTATTCGGAATGATTTGGTTTAGGATAAATCAAACTTCAAAATTCCTGAGTGTCCTGATGTACCCGTGAAAAACAAATAGTTGTAAAAACTCTAGATTACGGTACGAAAAACAAGGTGAAAAGGCAAATAGATTCTAGAAAAACTAGAGGTGAAAAATTCACAAAGCTCACATTGAGTAATATTGGCTCGTGCATATTTGTTCGGAACTGCATGTCTCAGCTATCTCTGTTTGTGTTTAATTTTGCTTTTCGCATTCGTAGTAACACTGATCCGCTTTCAACGGCTTATTGGTTCAGTTATATAACTTTCGAGTTCAGAACCATGGTTTAATATTCATTCATCTTTGTCTAGTCTTTGTCTCAATTATTTGGTGTAGTGCAATAATTTAATGTCAACTATTAACAGGCAAACGAGGCGAAATTGAACATATCGCAAAAATCTGTCGAATTAACGCACTATTGTATGTTTCCACATGTCTAGGATCAATTTGGTTGTATGGTATACCTACATTTATTTACGTTACTGGTATTTATTACATTCATTGGTTAAAAAAATCGTATGACTAGTCATGAAGTACGCTTTTTTATAAAAAAAAATCACATCTTGTTTAAATTGTGAATATTTTTTTTTGTCTTTTAATTTGTTATAGATTCGGGAACTTTCCGACTATACGCTTTTCGATAATGGTCCCGTTTTTGACGGTGCAGCAAATAACGTATTCTGTAGTTTTGACTTGAAAAGTGTATTTAAATTGGCCTGGATTTGACTATACGAAAACACACATTAGTCTAATTACAATAAGTATTGCCACTTAGACTGCAGTAAATCACGTTTTTTTTATCTTTGTGGCAAATTGCCATGTATCTCTTAATTAGACATATGTCCGTTATTTTCGATTTCGGTTGGATGAATCCAAATCTATATGTCTGGTTTCGGTAGGAAATATAGTTTTGTCCATTTCAGAACTATTCATAATGACAAACATGGAAGTAAAACAACACGCTCTTAATAAAACAAACAATCATAAAATAATGCCGTTCTTATTAAATCGTCCTCCGATTCACGTACAAATGCTGGATCTTTTCAATTTAAACGCTAGAAGTTTCCATCAGTATTCAATAAGGTTCGAGTCTCGTTCGAATAAAAGAAAGGCACAAAAGGCTACCTGCCGCCGTCAGATTGTCCGCCCGTCAGCAACTCCTACTGAGACGTGAATTTCTTCTAAACTTGAATAGGTATTCTGTAGAAAATATCGAACAGGTACGCTATGAAAGATTTACCAATATTGATCAGCGGCCGATCTTTATTAAGTCACAAATCTCTTAGGGTTCATTTCGGGTCCATTTTCTGTTCTTGCCGCATGGTTGCATTTTTCAACCATTTCACTTGAAATTTTGTGAGCAGGCTGGATAATTATACCGTTTTTTTGTCTATTCAGTTTTTCGATTTTATCCCAAATGGCGGACATATTAAATACTAATGGACAATCTTTACCCAGGACCGCCGGCTCAGTAGGCAGTTGCACTACAAACGCCACTTGTCGTCAAAATACTGATAAAAATCTCTTACACCTGTCTCGCTCGCTCTTACACGATCCAGATAAGGACCTCTCAGTTTTCATCCAAACCCGAGTCGCAATCCGAAAGGCCACGGATGCAATGCTAATAGCTAAAATACATATAAACTTCACTCTATCCTATCTATGAAAAAAAACTACATCAAAATCCGTTGCGTAGTTTTAAAGATCTAAGCATACATAGTGACAGACAGACAGATAGACAGCAGGAAGTGGTTTTCTTTTATACTACATATATAGTGATTCATTTCAAAACCTTTGCGGTCTTTTAGGTCTAGGTAAAGCTCACTGCTCCACTACTAGTAGGATACCTAAGATAAGGACAACTCCTGACATGACTAGGTTTACTTGTAATTCCTTTTACATTAATTCAGCAACTATCTCCATAGAAACAGTCCTTGACCCGGTCCCGTCTGGGAAACGTGTACGAAATATTATTGAATACAGCCTCCGATCGATAGAAGCCTCAGGAGACACACGGCAATGTGGCAGCCAAGATTTTAATCTTTACTACCTATAAATAAATAAAAAATATATATATATCAGACAACCTCACACGAATCGATCCAGTCCCAAAATAAGCTCAAGAAGGCTTGTGTTATGGGTACTAGACGACGATAGATAAATATATACTTAAATACATAGAACAACCATGACCCAAGCACAAATATTCGTGTTCATCACACAAATATTTGCCCCGGCCGGGATTCAAACCCGGGACCGCCGCCTCAGTAGGCAGGTGTCTACAAACCGAGCCAAACGCGTCGTCAAAACGCATCGTACTATAATCCATAATTCTATATTACATAGAAAACTACCGTCACAGACATATTAAAATAGAAAACAGATTTACTCACATCGTAGAAGTTGACAATCGCTTGACATGTTTCGGATCGGTGCGCGATTCATCATCAGGAGAGCTTATCAAACATGTCTAGCGATATTCGACTTCTACGACGTGCCCGTTTTGTATTTTAATATCCGTAATTCGATTTCAGTTAAATCCATTTTTCTAAATTTGTAATTATTATTATAATCTCATCAAGTAGGTAAAGGCCCAAACTAATATTATTCCAGCAAAGATTACAATTAGTTGAGCCTCCAATGAAAACTACTGCCTAAATTTAGTTCCTTAGCTCATTTTTTACATGACATTTTTCCATGTACCTACGTTTGGGACTTGGGACACACTCTAGCGCTTTTATTCGAAGCCTCTGTATAATCCGTCTCAAGACGTGAAAGAAATCTTTGTGAGTAGAACGCCTCAAAAGAGCCAAACTACCCGGTTTTGCATAGAAAGCGGGTATTATGCTACTACTATAAAATTAAATAAATAAATATCAAGGGCCAATCTTACACAAATCGACCTAGTCCCAAACTAAGCAAAGCTTCTACTATGGGTACTAGACGATGATATACATCAGACAAATATTTGCCCTGGCCGGGATTCGAACCCAGAACCTCCGGCTCAGTAGGCAGGTGCACTACATACTGCGCCAACCGTGTCGTAAAAATACTGAAATAAATCTCTTTCACCTGTCTCGCTTCCTCTTACACGATCTAGATAAGGACCTCTCAGTTTGCACCCAAACCCGAGTCGCAATCTGAAAGGTCACGGACTGAATATCTGTCACATAAAACATAGTCACTCGGAATTTTATGTCACATAAAAGTAAATAGGGCAAAGTTTGTGAGTGTGTTTATGTGTATATTTGTTACTTCTTAAGCTCAAACGACTGGACCAATTTTGATAAATTTTGGTATGAAGATAGCTGACACCCTGGATTAACACATAGGCTACTTTCTATCCTGAAAAATTTTGTGTTCCTGAAGGATGAGCGGTCAACACCGCGCGGCACAACTAGTCAAATGGTACTAAAAAAACTACAGTATATTATCATTTATTAAGGTGTAAATCTCTCTAAGCCAGCCAAGTAAGCCATTCGCGTGTTATACCTGTCTCGTTCGCTCTGACACGATCCAGATAAGGATCTCTCAGTTTGCGCCCAAACCCCGCGGTCGCAATATGAGAGCTGACTGACTGTCGGTATATCTATCACATAAAACATAGTTACTACTACTTACATAGTTACTAGTAAACTTATGTCACATTAAATGAAATAGGCCATACGGGTACTCTTAATCAAAAAAATAAGTATAAGCATATTTTTCGATTTTTAGACCGACCGTGCGAAGTTTTAAAACATTTTTTAAAATAGCAAACAAAATTACTAATTTCAACCATTTCGAAGTGGCAGACATTTGTTTTTAGGATTCCGTACCCAAAGGGTAAAAACGGGACCCTATTACTGAGACTTCGCTGTCCGTCCGTCTGTCACCAGGCTGTATCTCAAGAACGGTGATAGCTAGACAGTTGAAATTTTCACAGATGATGTATTCCTATTGCCGCTGTAACAAAAAATACTAAAAATAAAATAAAATAAATATTTAAGGGGGGCTCCCATACAACAAACTTGTTATAGATTATGGTACGGAACCCTTCATGCACGAGTCGGACTCGCACTTGCCCATTTATTTTACTCTTAACCCCTATCCATTTAAAAGATTACGAAAAAAATACTTTACTAAAAAATCTACATACCTACTCACAAAATTTCATGAGAATCGGTTGAGAAATGTGGCCTGTCGGCAAGAAAATCCGGAAATTCGAACATCCAATCATCCAGATATACGTAATAAATATTGGAAAAGTAAAATAGAGACGCCTCGCTCGCTTCGTTCGCTCGTGTTTTTAGTGACAACGGACCCTGTTATAGTGAGCGCCACTTTCGTTTTCTTTCTTATACCTTCATAATCTGATTTTTTTCAGAAATAGCTGAAGTCTAGGAGCTAGCAAAACCACCTTTAACATTTATTAAATCACTATATACAATTTGTTCACTGTAATTTACCCTACAATACTTGTTTATGTATGTCAAAAGCGGCCACAATAGTTTTGGGCAAGTTTTTAGAGACAACTAAAGAACGAGAAACTGTATTATAATGATTTAATAAATACTAAAGGTGTTTTTCCAGCTCCTAAACTCTTGCAATTACTGAAAATTGATCTGGTTTAGAAGATTTAATACAAATTCGTAAGTGGCGCTAGTTTCGCATTACCCGTCGCCTCCTTAAGAAGCCTTATTCCTTATTTATTTTTTTCATATTATGACAAATATATTCATAATTTGAACCAACTTTTTAAAGTGAATAATAGTTTTCGCCGATCTAGGTAGTAACATAGCTATTTCATGCTTTCATTGCGTGCATTTGAAAATAAGCGTACTATACTATTTTTCCGCGTGAATTGTGTCAATTTCGAGTAAATTTTGAAACAAACATTTTCAATGAAAAATTCAAACTGTAGGTTTTAAATATATACCAATAAATGTCAATAGTCATGTTCTAGGTAGTAACATCAATAATATGTTAAGAAACATGTTTGCTCATAGATAAAAATGTCAAAAACAATCAGCATTTTAAAAAGAATAAGACCTCTTAAAACGATCGTGCACAAACTGTAAAAAAGTCACAGCAAATAACTTCCGCACAGATGCCTGCAATGATGTCGTATGTGAATTATGACTCGCCGAAAAATTACATAAAATTCGCAAAAAGCTGGGAAAATTTATTTTGAGGAAAGATAAATATTCAGTCTACTTGTTTTATTGAGTTAACTTGAGTAAACACGCAGAGAATACACATTTAGAATACCTATATTATATACTCACTGTTCCGGCATCGAAGTCAAATTTTTATTTTAATTATTTTACTGTACAAGCAATTTACCATGGAACTCGCTTCCGCTGGATCTAAAACAAGCTTAATCTTTAGCTATTTGTCTCTATCAAAGCCTAATTATTTTATAATTCTGTGCTTTAGTCTTTCCTCATTAAGTCTTGCGTCAGCTTTGATATTCTTTCCATTCTTCCTTTTTGTATGTGTATATATGAATATACTTATTTTTGTATGAGTATGACTTTCTTCTCATATTATTTAATTTTGTATCTCACTACCTACTATTTTCTGTTTTATTTTGATTTATCCGCTACCGGTCGTCTGGAAGAGATCGCTCTTTAGTGATATGACCGCCTATTGTCTACCATTGTTTAATTTATGATTTCTCATTTAATATTTTTTTTGTTGGTGTGCAATAAAGTAGGTATAGTTATAGGTATAGGTTATCGCGGCTCATTTTCCGCAACTCGACGTCTTACAATGCGCCTATTATTAAGCCGGGTACTCATTAGCGAGCTGTAACCGTAACCGTTGCAGGTACTGTAACCAAAAAAACATAGTGTGTACGTGGTTCGCAAACCTGCTGCGAGCGGTACGCGTGCGGCTCGCAGCGAGCCGACCTTTACAACGTACTCATCTCTGAACCTGTAACGTTGCACGTAACTGTAACCGTTACTGTTACCAAAAACACAGTGTGTACGTGGTTCGCGAGCCTGCTGCGAGCGGTACGCGTGCGGCTCGCAGCGAGCCGACGTTTACAACGTACTCATTTCTGAACCTGTAACGTTGCACGTAACTGTAACCGTTACTGTTACCAAAAACATAGTGTGTACGTGGTTCGCGAGCCTGCAACGAACGCCACACGAGCGACTCGCAGCGAGCCGATGGTTGTCGGTTTTTGCCGCGAATCAAAGGGCGCTCGCAGGGCGCTCGTGGACGTCAAGAGAGGTTGCTGCGAACCAGCTATATATTCATATAGATATTGAAAATCAGTTGCACTCGTTCTCGTGAAATTTTGGTGATGGTCATTACTAATTTCTTTATTTTTCAAAATGGAAAGTAGATCACTTCTTTCCCGATACATTCTGTGAATCCACCATCTTCGTGGCCGCTTATGATCATCAAGTAAAGCATCTACAAGTATGTATGCTGCACAAGCGAGAGACACTTCGTCCGACATCGTGGAGTTACAAACCAAGACTGCGGATCCGGCTTGTCCCACGGTGGCCTCCTCGTACACACTAGAACCTCGTTACTGTATCTATGTGGTTACAGTTACAGCTCGCAAAATGAGTACGCTTGGAGACAGCGAACCGGCGACGTCGCGAGCCTGAACTGTAACACGCGTACACACTAGAACCTCGTTACTGTATCTGTTTGGTTACAGTTACGGCTCGCTAATGAGTACCCGGCTTTATGCGATAACCTATACCTACCCGTACGATAAAGTATTGTTGTATTGTATATTTTTAAACCGTATTAGCGATCGTAAAAAGGTTCTTATTATTAAAACGTGAAATTATAACAGTAAAAACCTCGTTGGATTTGAATCCAACAATTTTATCAACTTCGAGAAAAAATCGGATCCACAAAGGCCGTAAAACTGATCCGGGGAACAAAAGGTTGCGAAAGACACACAAAAGGTTTTCGGGACTTCAGTCGGATTAGCCCCTCGGCAATATCGCGGGGGGATGATCGGGAGGATTATATCCGGCTCCGAACTGAAATGTTAATTCATTAATATTCAGATAAGTCCGAATATCTTTTGGTCTCATTAATGGCGACGTATTTGAATGTGGTTTGTTCTTTTTATGACCTCATGTGTGTTTTTCGCAAAGCCTGATGATCAGAACTCCGTTCAATAATATGGCAATTCTAAACTGATTGAGAACTGATCTTTCGGCTTTCATCTCGACAGCGGTCTTCGCTTGTAAAACGTTCGTGGGCACTAATTTTTAGGTCAGACGTAATTTTTTTTGACGTTA
The DNA here is from genome assembly GCA_947623375.1 of Apotomis capreana. Classification (NCBI taxonomy): domain Eukaryota; kingdom Metazoa; phylum Arthropoda; class Insecta; order Lepidoptera; family Tortricidae; genus Apotomis; species Apotomis capreana. Next base: position 14,722,592 of record OX392522.1, on the reverse strand, counting down.
GATGATTATTGATTATCAATTTGACCATAACGGTCACAGCCACTTTTGCAAAAAGATTAAATTTAATATGGACGAAAGAGTGGTTTTGAATTTTAATCTAGAAAATATTCCTGAATATGATCGATTCCAGAATATATGGTATGTCCCGTTTACTTTCAGTATAATAAGATGAAATGTAATGTAATACTCAATTTTATTCTAAACGGCTACGTTCACACGTTCGTTACACTTGTACAAGTTTCTGCCCGCCAAGGTTTGCCAACGCCAACGAGATGTAGGGCCAAAACACAATAGCAAGACACGACACCGCATCGTCATACGACGCGACGTCGTGCCACGATGCGGCGTCGTGTCGCGGAAATGCATAAATCCAAAATGAACTTTATTTTCATGTGACAAGATAATAAAATAAAATTCACAATTCACGACGTCGCGTCGTACCACGATGCGATTTCGTATCTTGTAATTGTGTTTTGGCTCTAAGCGGAAAGAAACTCAATCAGTTTTGAATATCCATATTTTTGAACGAACTTCTGATCATCAGTATTTGCAAAGGACACAAAAAGTCTTCGGGAATTTAGATGGATTAAAGCATCCATAGGAATGAAATCCCTTTCTCAAATGGAGTAAATACGTATAATATTCATACATGTATTTCTCCTGACCCTTTTTATACGCGAAATAAATCTTCCCGACTCATGTGTACCCACGCACCGGATAATTTGCATGTGTGTTTGTTTTCCCTGTTGGCCTCGTATGAGCCAGGTTATCCAATTTCCTGGCTTACCTAAATTGTGTTACTTATTTGTGTTAGGATTGTGAAGTACAGTTATAACCTGAATTCATAATAAATAATAAATATCGGACAACCTCACACAAATCAATCTAGTCCCACAGTAAGCTCTGGTAGGCTTGTGTTATGGACACTAGACGACGGATGAAATGTAATGTAATACTCAATTTTATTCTAAACGGCTACGTTCACACGTTCGTTACACTTGTACAAGTTTCTGCCCGCCAAGGTTTGCCAACGCCAACGAGATGTAGGGCCAAAACACAATAGCAAGACACGACACCGCATCGTCATACGACGCGACGTCGTGCCACGATGCGGCGTCGTGTCGCGGAAATGCATAAATCCAAAATGAACTTTATTTTCATGTGACAAGATAATAAAATAAAATTCACAATTCACGACGTCGCGTCGTACCACGATGCGATTTCGTATCTTGTAATTGTGTTTTGGCTCTAAGCGGAAAGAAACTCAATCAGTTTTGAATATCCATATTTTTGAACGAACTTCTGATCATCAGTATTTGCAAAGGACACAAAAAGTCTTCGGGAATTTAGATGGATTAAAGCATCCATAGGAATGAAATCCCTTTCTCAAATGGAGTAAATACGTATAATATTCATACATGTATTTCTCCTGACCCTTTTTATACGCGAAATAAATCTTCCCGACTCATGTGTACCCACGCACCGGATAATTTGCATGTGTGTTTGTTTTCCCTGTTGGCCTCGTATGAGCCAGGTTATCCAATTTCCTGGCTTACCTAAATTGTGTTACTTATTTGTGTTAGGATTGTGAAGTACAGTTATAACCTGAATTCATAATAAATAATAAATATCGGACAACCTCACACAAATCAATCTAGTCCCACAGTAAGCTCTGGTAGGCTTGTGTTATGGACACTAGACGACGATTAACATACCAAAAAAAAAAAACGAAAAAAATCGTTGCGCACACGCTGACGTTTTGACAAGTAATGTCAAAACGTTTGACATTTGACAATCAACTTTAATGGGTGTTGCTATATTAAATATTGTGTAAGACATAGACACTTAAAATTTTCCAAATCCGCGACGGCTTTCGTTCAGGAACATCTAAAGTTTTATTTTTATTTGGAGCAATTTTACCACCTAAGCAGCAAATTAGGAACAAAATATTCGGCCTTGCCGGGATTCGAACCCAGGACCGTCGGCTCAGTAGGCAGTTGCTTAACAACTGCGCCAACCGCGTTGTCAAAATTCATAATTTGACACACCCCCGACATAAGTAGCTGATTATCATGAGACCCTCATTCAATAGAAGATAGCTAAGATGGAAAATGCTACTAAAACTGAACGTAAATGGGCCAATTTTTATTTTGTTGTCGATTTCTTTTTTTTGGTAAGTTCTTTGAGTTGGTTAAGTTGCTACTTCTGACCATGGTAAGCTCAATTTCACGATATGTGCTACAATTTTTTCTCCATCGAGTTACACAAATTGTACCTATTACAGAAATTTTTATTTTATTGTTGATTTATTTATTTTTTTTCGCATTTCGCGCTCCTCATTTTGTACTAAATTTTAGTACAAAATACGAAATTTAGTTTAAAAAATTCCATACATTTTTTGTAACTCAATGAAAAATTTTGAAGGGCATAGCGTGAAATTGGGCTTACCTTGTTCAAAATAAGCAACTTCAGCCACTCACCACATTTGATTAAAATCTGAGAAAAAAAAGAAATCGACACCAAAATAAAAATTCACACAAATACAACATTTTGAATAATTAGCTTCAATATTGGCTGATAATAATATAATATACCTATAATTTATCTTCCCTATTGTGTTTTGTATTGGATTTATACACTGAGACTTGGGTTCTTAATAACGTGTTCTTTCTTTTACTCACTCAAGAACTTCGTCATTAATTCTTTATTCAGTCCAGCTTTTTTTTCTCAATTTAGATAACGCCAAAAAAACAATTGAAGAATAAAACGTTGTAAGCATTTAAATATTGAACGAACTTCAAGACATGTTTCTCTTCTAGATAGATACAGCGAAATGTTTTTCAAGTGAACCGAAAGCACTAGCTTTTTATAACTCCAGTGCCTGCCTGAAAGACCTAAGATTCAATAAAATATTCAACTTCATTGCCACTTTTACAAAGGTTTTACAGTTATTTCATAATATTGCATTTGAATCGTTCAACTGTGGATCTCAAAGGAACTGAAAGAGTTTTAAAAGTAGGTACTTTATTGAATACTGCAAAACCATTTAAAAAAAGCAGTTTTTCAAAGTACCTAATAACTTTATTGAATACTGCAAGACATTCATCGTTGTTAGGGTTGGGGTGTAGCAAAAGGTGGCGCATAATTATGAAACAAATGTTTTTTTATTATCTCGAATAGAATATCCTAAAATAAATGTTATTTAGTAGAAATTTTATAAAATGCACCCCTTCAAATTAGATCAAGTATTTGACAGCTACAATGTCTCAAATAGACCAACGTTAAACATTACAATATCCCTCTTTTTGCATAAGAGGATTTAAGGTTTTAGGTTCTTAGGCACTGGTCCCACCAAGGGTCAGGAAGCGATTTACTGTCGACTATTTTCTCGCTCAAGAAACGAACATAAGATATAGTCCCTTGTCGGTAAAAGAGACACGTATATTATTAATAGTTTATCGCTGGCTGCCCAGCGATAAAAGATAGAGATCGGTACTCGCTTGGCGATCAAAACTCAGGCTGAGAAACCAACCAGTGGTCATTTTTCTATAGTTTTCATCCATAGTTACTTAAAACAGACTTCTAATACCGTTAAATACGTGCGTTTCGCGTGCAGGACTGCATGCTAGGCCGGCCCGCTCGAACGAGTGGTACGAATAATCGCCCGTAGGCCCCATAGTACTCGAACACTCGCTTATAGCCGAGCGACAAAACTATCGGACCTACATACTCGCTTCTCGCCAACTCTTCTAGTTTACAGTTCTTATCAGTTCTCGCTCGTCGTCGGTGGGACCAGTGCCTTAACAGAGTCGCCAGAGGCACCTCATAAATCGCCTTTATAGTTGCTTTTCGTTATTACTTTTAATTGCCTGCGAGGCGTAACTGGCGTCTGGTCTAGTCTGATAGTAGAAACGACGACAACAACGCTTTCTAGTGGTATGTTTATTACAAACCCGTGATATAACAGAAATATGGCCGTTCAAGCCCTAATTGTTTTAGTCATTTTTCCCTAATGATCAAAATAAATTCTTAACATAATTATTAATGTTACTAATTAGAACATGGCTATTGCGATTTATTAGTATAAATTTGAAACCTACAGTTTGATTTTTTCATTGATTTTTTTGTTTCAAAATACTACTCGAAATTGTCAAATTATACCGATTCGAAACATGTCGAGTGATAGATAGATAAAAGATATAGAATACTCTTTATTGCACACCTCAAGAAGAAAGAAATACAAATACAGATAAAATACGAGTAATCTATCGCATCCAGAAAACACATAATAAACGTAGTCCTCCAACTGTAAAAAAATATGTCATTTTATGCATAAAATATACTTACTGTTTTGCAAAACAGCTGACATTCATAAGTGCATTGTAATTATGCCTAAATTGAAGATAAAACCACGTTGACTTAGATAACACTCATCATTACAATAGAGGTAAACAATAGGCGAATACCTTTGGGTAGCGGATTAATATAAATGAAATGAGTAGGCGATACAAAAAGTATAATCAAGAAAACTACTGAAAAATTATTAAAATCGACTAAAACCTATAATAATATATATTGATACGTAGACATACATGAAAATATACATAAATAAACATATAACTAAATATATACTCGATATTAGTGATATTCGACTTTGCGACATTTCGTATGTATTTCAAATTGAAATTATGCCCAATTAAGCATCACTTTAACTAAGTACCATAAGCAGATAATATAACTAATTCACGGCATTGAATACCAAACTCGTGTACATTCATTAGTATTAAATTCCTAAGGGGGTAACGCTTCCGTGTTGGTTTGGTGCGACATAATTGCAAATCATATACATAGGAAGGCACTTTAAGGCCTTTGTCGAATTAAGGTGGGCGGTGTACACGCTAGGATAGGGGAGGGCTTAAGGGAAAAGCGAATGAGTAGAAAATGTTCATCGAAATGTCCAACGGTTTTTTTCTCAAGTATTTTTTTTATCGTAGCGGTTTCCTCGACCACTAAATAAATAAATATGGGACAGCCACACAAATCGATCTATTCCCAAGTTAAGCTCTAGTAGGCTTTTGTTGTGGGTACTTCACTAGTAATTTATTTGAGATTGGTCCGTATTTAGGGATTCGTTTACCCTCAGGGTATCTCTCTCTTTCTTTCGGGTCCCTCATGTATAAGTAGCATCTGCAGCGGATAACCGGTCTCTGTCCAGTGCGGCCCATGTTAGTGAACGCACAGAACAAGGCCCTAACTCCATATACAATCAACCAATTTGATTCCTAGGCCATTTCGTACCTTGTCACAGTGAACGCCAATCTGAAAGCTGCTGGATATCTCATATCATTGTCATTGTAACAAGGTTCTATAGTGGCCTAGAAATCAAATTGGTTGACATCTCTCTAACATCTGGGAAAGATTTCCAATCTGACGATATTTAACTAGTATATTGCGACTTTGTTGGTGATATATTTGAGATATCCCTTATTATTTCACGATATCTCAAAGAACACTCGACCCTTATTTGGCGATCTCTCAAGGAACACTCGAATTAGCCCTAGTTTTTTCTATAAAGTCGCTACTTCTTGCTATTGGCGGCACACTCGTAGTTTCCATGCCCCGCCCACACTGTTACGAGTATGGCAACAATGAAATGTAGATTAAACAGAAAATAGTGTGATATCGGGTCACCGACGCAGCATAATTTATCAAATTGGACTGTTTATGAATTGGAACTCTATTATTTGAAAGCTGACCTAAATAAGTTTATTTTGTACTTTTACTGAACGGCGTTTAATAAAACTGACTCAAGCGGTAGATTTCTTATGAAGTATTTGATGTCTTTGAAAATTATCTATAATCGTTTAGAATGAACTATATAGCAATTGGGGTAATTGACATTTGGATCTGTTATTATATATATATCAATCAGTGGGATATTTACTTTTGTTTAGTATACTTTTCATATAAATATGAGTATTATTGATCGAAATCATGCAGTCCAAATCGATGTGACGAGAAATTCACGTTCCTTTTGGTTTTTTCTTTTATTTATATAATCGTGATTTTTATTTTACTTTTAGTACTAATTCTGTCCTAAATTGCTCTGCCCTCTGCCACTGATGATTCGAAAGTGCTGCCTACTTGAATAAAGAATATTTGACTTCACACAGACATGAGAGACTTAAAGATTCCAATTCTTATCCAATGTATAGTAGGAATTTTGTTTGTTTTTGCCACTTGCTAATAGACGTTTTCCTTTATTTCCAGAGTGGAGGCGTCATGTTCTCACCGTTGGGTCGCTTGCGGGTGGCACAGGCGGTCAGAAAACAGGTAATATCTTTTGAATAGTTTATAATATTACAAAGTTGCACATCATTATAATGAAACTGATGGTGATAATCATAATCCCATCATTATCATCAACAAAATCTTCTTTTGATTTGAGCATATACTGCATATTGCCAACCATGGGGCCTATGATGGTTGCGTTTATCACGTGATAAATAAGTGAGAAAGCATCGATCACTCACACTCGCATGTTGTTAAAACGTGGCGGATGGTTTGTCACTTATTTATCGCATGATAAAAGCAACCAGCAGGGCCGTCTATTTCCCCAATATAAACCTTAAACCTTTGTTCGATAAGTCTTTCAAAATGGCTGGTTGACAATATACAAAAATTTCAGCCATTAAAAATAGAAATTAAATCTTCGGCCGGTCTTCCGGAATCTGTAGCTTTGTTTTTTATTTTATTTGATTCATGAACGGTTGCGTTTCATTGATTTAAACTTACACGATTTGCACACATTTATAAAACTAAACGGGACTTAATCTCGTTCAAAAACTGTTTTCGAACGCTTGCTTGATAATGATTGCGTTTTATTATACGGCCAAAATTCCAAAAGTCCTGTATTATATTTCAATGTTCTATGTTGATGTGATGAAAGCAAGGCTCTGATTATGTTAAGGCTCTGATTGCTGAAGTTTGCGTCTAAAGACGGTCGAGCGCGTCGGCCGGCCCTCCCATTACATGTAGTGCTTCCACGGTCACTCCCATCCGTGGACTTGATGATCCAACCGAAATAGGCCGGGTTTAATTATAATGACAAATATTTCGTGAAATCGTATCTACATTTTCGGTTTTCGCGGATGTCCCTCATTCGAATTATGACAAGCTTAGCAAATTATATCGCGTGGTTTCAATACTTAAGTCTCCTAACGTCTCTGAACCTATTGGGGCTTCGGTTTCCTAATAATTATTACATTAGGTAAATATAGTCTTGATATGATGATTTTTTGTTGATATCCCACACATAGAACATAATTCATAATATATCAAAATATATCGACTGGAAAGTTTTGTGAGGTTCCTTCTTTCCAGATGCTATATGTTCTGAAGCACTTGTAAATCTGATTTATAAAAATACCCGTGTGTGTATATTTTGAACCCCCGATGAAAAAAAAGGGGTGTCATAAGTTTAACAATTGTATCTGTGTGTCTGTCTGTGGCGTCGTAGCTCCCAACGGATCGACCAATTTTGAGTGCCTTATTTTAATCGAAATACTTGCCCGTCGAGATGGTTCTTAGCTATGTTTGGTGTAAATAGAACTACTTCTAGTTCTATTTACACCAATTAATTCCAAATTTTGTGTTAATGTTAATTTTTAGTAGCATTTTTGATATCACTCAATGAATGAGGGTCTCACGATGACCAGCTACGTGTGTCGGAAGTATTTTATACGTATTTTAGTTATTGATTCAGGAATACTCATGTCTCATAGCAGTTTTGAAACGTACCTTAAGCCTAGCATCCAATCTCAACTTCTAAACTCCCGGTAAAATTCCAGAACCTACTCCTCAAATATTCAGCCCCATCGACCGGCGCCGAAATAGCTTACTCAACGCATTATTATTTCAGGGAGTGACAGCCCATTTGCGAAAGGTCGCCGGTTTGATGCCCTGTTTTATTAATGTGGGTCCTTATTGATGTGGTGTTATTAGCATTCTTGTTTTGTATGAGGTCAGGGCTATTGTAATGGAAGCATTAGGGATATTTTAATCCCTTATATTTACATTATCAACTGTTTCAAATTTGATGCCAATGTACACTAAAGAAAGGAGTTCGGAGGATGATTTTAATGTATTACCTGTTGTATTAGTCAAATAAATTTTATTAGTTAGAAAAAGGATCTCTTACTTAAATTATAATGTTACTTTGTTATAATCTCCATCGTGCCAAGTGAAGGTACAAATGATTAACAAAATTCCCAATAAATGGTTCTTTTGAGAATTGATTCCTAAATTTTTACGTTTAAGTAAATTTTTGACGTACGCAAAATATATTTTCACCCAGGCATAACCGTAGGGAATACGAAGTGAGAAGCTGACAAGTACAAGTATAACATTTGATTCTGTCACTTTTAAATTGTATTTCTTTTTGACTTATAGTAGAAATAAAACATTTATGTATCCAATTTTGTTTATGTAGGTTTAAAAGGTTTCAATGTTAAAGAAAACGTGACCCTGCTACGAATAGCCTTCGCGAATTTCATGAATAATACAGATTTAAAATAATCAATCAACTCTGGGAGCATTTTTAAAGGGATCGTAACTTAATGCTAAATTAAGAAAGGACTAAGCTTTTTCATATTCTTCGTGATTATTTTTCTTTCTTTTGTTCACAATCAATATTTAGTCTACAGCTGTTTTCTATTGTTATGTGTTTACGTTTCTGGAATAAATGTATTTCGGTGTGCAATAAGGCATATTTGTATTGTATTGTAGATTCAATGCCATATAAAAGTGTATTAGGTTGCATTAGTGACTAAATATGTTTGAAAAACAACCATGTGTCGAAATGAAAAGCACTCCACTTTGTACGATAAAATCAGTAGAAAATCGCATCAAATCGCTATCTAAAATTTCAAAAATTATGTCAAATGTCGAATTTTCTGATATTTTTTATCTAGCCTGTGTGCCTGTGTTCTCGAATGCGTACAGGTCATACCGTCTCCTCCTTTTCTTTAAATTATGTTTTTTTTATTTCAATTTCAGATGAGTCAGCTTCCGACGCTAGGATCCGAGGCTCCATTGCCAGCCCCACTGTGCTATCAGCTGCTCTGTCCTCCTCTGGCGCCACTCCCTGCGTGCGCGCCGTGCGAGCTCCGCCCACCGCCGTATGCCATGTACCCAATGCCGTTTGATAGTAAGTGAATCTTAACTATCCTAGCCCAACGTAACCTAACCTATCTAGATAAATGTAGAAAAAGAAACTGTACCTTGCATGACATGCAGCCCCACGTTGGGCGCCAAAATAGAGTAACTTGAAATTTTAACTGTTTATTTTCTTAGAAAGATTTATCTTGCTTATGGAGCTGAATATAATTCTGCCCTTTATTATCCAACATATCGTTGTTGGTGCTTCCGTCGTTATGTGTATCGCGCCAACAGCCTTACTTACCTACTATACGCACAATAGAAAGAGAGAAAGAAAAATAAGTGAGAGGAATACGAGTACGAGTATATAAAGAGGAGAAAGAATAGAAAAAAATACGTAGTTTTAAACTAAACATCTAAATAAAAAAGGCCCCGGTATCATTATACCTAGGAGTCTGACAAAATTTCCTCGCTGAATTGCAATGCTAATGCAAACGCTTTACAAGATTACGACGTAGGCTAAGCGGTCCTATGAATTGAGTCTGAATTTGTATATTTAACGATTTGAATATTTTTGACGATGGCAAAATTGGCAAACAATTGACTACTATGATGATCTTTCCAGCAACCCCAGCCATCTACGGCCCGCCGACCCAGTACGCTCTCGTACCGGCTCCATACAGCGCATGTTGCGAGCCATCTTGCTGCGCCCCCCTGGACAAGCAGCCCCGCGTGCCCCCGCCGCCCCTCCACCCGGCCTACATCTACTGAGTTAACCCATTTCACTGAGGCGCTTGTAGTAGGAGCTAGATGCCGACATTTCAACCCATAAAACGTTCACTGCTGAATAAAGATTCAAATTCAGGTTCAAATTAGAAGAGATTACAGATGGTCTAAAACTTATGCAAAACGACATGTATAGGAAAACAACAACCTTATGTGAAGCCTCCTGGCACTAACAGTTAATAAAAAGTGTTTTTTTATTCGCCATAGGGCACGGTCGTATCGTCCTATTTGTAAATTCAGCTAGCGAGAAAATGAAAGTTTTTTTCTATGGTGTGCGGCCCCTCGTTGGGCGCCCACATATTAACTTTGCTTACGTTGATTAAAACAATGTGTTTTGGAAAGTATGTATAAATATACCAGAAGAAAATAAATAAAAATCCTCACATTTAATCTTTTGATGAACGTCACGTTTACTGATGAGGATGATCCGAAGAAAGTTGACGTGAAAAGTGATCATGATAAAAAAACTTGATGGAAATATTGAAATTTATTAATGAGTTGAGGAATGTGATTGTGTCAAAAATCATCAATACGATAGTTTAAAGGAGTGCAACAAACCAACATTTGATAATTAAAATATAGATATAGTCGCTAGTCGAAATGCTTGAGACGTTGAACCGGCAATGAAAAGGTAGTGCATTCGAAGCCCGGCTCAAAACATGATGTAAAACTATATTTTTTCGGGATTGATTATTGCATCGATATTTCAATAAAACTAATCAATAAAGCGGCATCTAGCTTTTCTTTTCCATTGCAAATGCCTTCAACCATTTCAAGCAATTTTGTGATTTTCCCACCGGATTTAACAAATTAATTTGGTTCAGATTAGATTTCATTTAGTGATGTTCCTTTACTCAAGTCTTCCAATCATCACCATGCTCAAAGCTGTCTCATTCATTATATTCAACTTCCTTTTAGAATTGTGTAATACTCGGTTGTCAATGAACATTGATTGAAAAGTAAGGAACGTCTAAAAGTGATGCAAGAAGTGTTCAATTAGACTTTTGTCTAATCGGGTGTGTTGTTTTTGACGATTTTGTCTTAGAGCGTCTATCTCTTACTTACGTTGATAATGGCGTAGTTTAGCTTCAGTTAGATGTAAGAGTGAATTGGTTTCACGAGCTATCATTATTATTATACATCTATAGATGCGTCAAATCAAATGCTTTAGTCGAAAAGAAATAGAATAAGGCGATTGTCGAAACCTTGACGTTGAACAGAGGTCTTTTTTGTGAGATTTATGTGAAATATAAATTCTCTAAATATTCTTACTTAATCTTTGGTCACTTACCAAATCTCTTGTCTTGGTGTTGTGGCTTCATATCGCTATCAGAAGCTATATCTGTATTGTTGTCTCGTATTATTTATCTAGGGACAGTCGCGTTCAGAAATGTATGAGCATAATTTTATCATAAATATATTAATTCACTTCTATCGTTTACAACATAAAGGCGTGTTCATATATTTTTGATCGAATTATTGCCCTTAAATTTAAGAACTCGACTGTACACTACAAAATTCCGAAGTTTAATTTATCCGAATGCATCATTCCGAAAACCATGTTTTGATGAGATTGGCTTGATAGCGCTTTCGGTATTACGAAAATTCAGAACGATGATGGTTTCGCATAAATGAAGTTTCGGAATGTTTGGATGTTCGGAATTTATCTTCAGAAATTCGATTCTCACTATAAATGAATGTGATCGAATAAACAAGAGACCATGTCTGTGGTTTGAAACATCTATAGAAATATTTGTTAGTGTAAGAATGTGCGCGATAAGCACAACGAATTAAGCACAAAGATAAGTTGCTAGTTTAGAAGACATTACCTCTAAAAGACAGATTTGTTACTGCTTGTTATCCTTTTAAAGGAGTTTGGTTTACCCTAGTATAAGATTGTTTTCGGATTCCCATACCTAGGACAGAGATAAATATTTTTTAAATATTTAGTTTTTAATGTTACTGTTGAAAGAAGTCTGGGGTCCAAAATGTGATAAGGGGCTATCGGTTTTAGATCACCAACGACTACCGACATGAATTTATGAACTGACTTAATGACTCTAAATGGTGATTCTAAAGTCTATATTCCTTCACCCAATTTTTTAATTGTGTTGGAAAATTTTAGGCATATTATTGATAATAATCCTGCAATAAGTAATAATAATGTTATAGGCGAAATCGCTACACAATTTGATAATAACAGAGAAGACGCATGTTCTCTGGTTATACTAGAATCGATAGCATGATGATGATTGCTTTGACCGACACTTCTACAATATGCTTGTGCATAAGCCTGGTTCGTCATGCTAGCGATTCTGAAAACCACTTTTTTAATTGTTAAGTTTAAACCTTTTAAAAGACAATCAATAAAGCATGAAGAATGTGATAATGGGATCTTTCTAGACATAGTTGTGTTTCTTATAGACTTATATAGTATCCAATTAAAAAAGAAAAAAACTAAATTTTATTTGTTGCGAGGATAATAGGACCAAGTATCCGAAATTTCATGTTGCTTTTGAATGAAATGAATACCTAATCAAAGTCTATACGTAACGTTGTACGTGAATGTTAATCATTTGGATGTTGTATTTTCTCACTATTTAATGGCTGTTTGCCAACTGGCATACTTAAAAAAAAAAAAAAACAATACCTTTGCACGAATTTCAGGCAGGGTGGTATTTATTTAAACAACAAATGTGGTTAAGTTACTCGATAAGGGACAAAAATAGTTTCAAAATATTGTGGAAGTAGCAAACGTTCACAAAAGTATGTCAAAAGGCCAGCCCCTAGTTTTAAGGCTTTATCTCAATTACTATATTATGATACCTCGACATCATATACGACTAGTGTAACCAAAAATGCTGTCAATTTATCATCTTTTTACAAACTATTACTGTTAGTTATAAGTTTAGAGTTAATCGCGATGCTTCACTGCTCAAGACGTACTTTATGTAACTCTGCTTGTGAATTATGTTCCTTTGAATTTAGTTCATTTACATTAACAAGTCTAATTCCATTGAATATGTCAACATCATGTGTCAAAATCAATTTAAGATGATCTTTTTGTTAATTTCTATCTTTATGTTGGTCTTTGGCACATCGATGATGTATATCTTTACAGTCGTTTACTCAAGTACAAGAATTCTTAAATCTAACATAGTATATTTAAATATCTTTATCACTATCAACGCTTGTACCAACGTTACGTGGCCTAGTGTCTTTACTGCCTAACATATCGGAAGTAATAAATCAGTATGCTATAGTTATTTATTTTATATAACTTGTATATAATCTCTCGCTAGATCGTATAGGTGTGAAATTAAACGATGTAATTTAGACAATATTAATGTAAAATCAAATAGATTATTTAAATATAGTAAAGTGTACTCGATATCTATGTGTAAGTCATGTCTTAAGTAATTGGCTTAGTGAAATGTTGTGATTTTGAGATCAAATTCACTAACTCTTAACTAACTAGTTGATAGTAAAATGAGTTATGTTATTTTTGTTCTATTTGTAGCGGTGAATGATTTAGATTCCAGTGTAGGTGTATTGACATGTGTGTAGCGTACGATAGCTTGCCTGAAATAGTGGACGCTATAGGTTGACTTCACCAACCATTTTGTATAAACCTTCCGTCCTAAGCTCAATCGGTTTAGGATCAGTTGTAACTTACATTTCACTAAATTATTAATAAATAATTTCTTGGCATTTTTGTGTCCACAATAGTTTCAGTTATCACTGTATTTTAACAATTTGGCTTTGACAACTCTAGTCTTTCTATACTACAACTACTACTTATATGTATGTTTTCTCCATTTTGATTGTTATGAATATGTCTACATCAATTCCTATAGTTTTTAATGTCCGCTGCAACTGTCCTAAAATCGCTTCAATGTTTAAAAATCGTTGTGCTCTCGGGCAAATCCGTCTCCACTTCATAGTTATTGTAATGTACAGGGACGATGACAATACAGTTGCGTTTGGTGTGCTTGTTTTGAAAAATTCTCAAATTGCCAGAATGAATGGATTTCATGTTTGTAAACAGTTCGGAAGTTGCTGCTATTGGTGAGTAAATCAATGTCGAATATGGTATTTTATTGTAACCTCTACATCTGAAGAAATGAAGTTTAGATTATATTCAATATGATATCCAGAAAATTTACCAGAATAAATAAAAAAATCTATTTAAACTTTACAATTGCTCCGATCATTTCCATGTTTGCGAGGATGTTATATTTACCGATAACTTCTATTTGTGTAAATACTGTTTCAAAATTATTATTTCTCAAATGATTTGATTTTCTCACTGAGAGCATGGCGAATTGATTATATCAAGACTGGTTCTTGTGTTTGAAAAGAAGTAGCTGCAGTTCATCTCCTCGGTGTCCGTCTTTGTTGTGGTGACATAGATCCTCAAATAGAATAGAATCTTATAGGATTTCTACCCGCTGCTAAAACATATGAGACCAGTATATGCTTAGTTTTGATTAAAGCATGTATAGACTAAGAAAATATCATTCGTATAAGAAAAGAGTCCAAAAATACACGATTTTGGAATTTTTTGTTAACATATTGTGTTTTGCAAATTTTCGAATAATATTTGTTGTTTGTTAAAAGTGAGATTATGAAATTAATATTGAATCAAAACATCATAATGTAAGAATTACAGGTCTCTTTACTATATTAATGTACACTTTTGTATAGTTTACCTTTAAGACTTTTAACGACGTTTACTCTTATAGATGTAGTATTATGATTATGAGACTCACATTTTTCAACAGTTACATTTTATAGTCAAACTATTTTTCAATTGTTGTCTAATAAATTCATAGTGCTCTTGTAGCTCTACCGAGCCGTAAAAAAGTACCTATTGCGTATGTTTGCCCCAAGCTCCGAATGTGGTAAAACAAATTTCGTGTAAAACGTGACAATGAGTCGAAAATACACGAGTTGTAACTATTAATAATCATAATCTCACTGTATCCCAAACACATTTTGGAAACCTTTACAAGTTTTTACGTAGTCCAATATTTGTTTCCGATAGTGCTACCTTTAGATGTACAATACCAGTGACAGACTCCATCAATAATAAACAGTATGAGCTTCTTAATAGTGAAAATGGAATATTAACTTCCAGCGCCTCAGAATTTTAGAATTTTCGGATGTTATAATTTTTCAAGTAGGTTCTTCATCTTTGGAGTATTCGGCATATTGGGTTCCCACGTATTTAAAAGTTTTGATTTATATTAAGCGTCTGTATTTCATTTTTATTTATTACATCTGAAGATAACTTACTAAAAATACCCTAAGACAGTGGAACAAAGAAAACAGAAAATACTGATATTACTGATAGTGTCTGATTACTTATGACTAGTCAATCTTTTCGGTAACAATGACTATTTACTGGAAATTTGCAAGTTCTAAAATGACAAGTACCAAGGCTCCTTACTTGGTACTCGTATAAGATGGAAGTAAGGCTAGCACCAAGGAAGTTTGTGCCATTGTCAGAGTAGATCAGAGCATTTGGCTGGTATGTTTGTATTGTTTGTTAATTATTATTAGTAATGCCTAAATAGTCACTAATACCGACAAGTGTAGTCTAGCCGTAATTCCGTTTGTGATAGTGTTAAATTCATAGCAATACATACTTTAATTGTTGACTACTTTTAAGGCTCATTCGCTACGCAAAGCTTTTTGACCATTAGTCATTTAAAGTTCTTATACAACGCACGATCAGCTATCTCTTTCTATCATTGTAGTGTCTGTGTAATTTATTATACTATACGAATGTTAGAACGTGATTCTAAATGCTAAAGTAATAATAGTTAAGTTATGAGATTTAACTAATTTTTAATGGATTCATAATTTTGTCTATATTAATAAGAATCGTATAAAATTCATAGCAGAGTTAAAATATCTTATTATTTTAAGGTTTTAAGTCGAATTAAACTCTGGAAATACAGATTGCACTACAACGGAAAGATACGGAATAGTTATTCATCGCATTTTTGCACGTTTAGTGAATTTCTTGTGCAATTGTATTTTAAGGGTCGAGACATTGTTTCGATTCAAAGTGAAACTAATTATGGTATCAATTTCATCTGGACTAAATGGTCTTATTATTGTGTGGTCACAAATTCGATGAACTAAAAGAAGGTAGAAATAGGTACTCACTTTTTGATGCTGAAGATAATACATGTTCACATTAATATACCGGTGGTCATAATACTAGGCTACTGGCAATATAACGAAAACAAATCAACAACACACATATATAATTATATCAAAAATGTTATACATTAAAAATCATTATTGTTTTGCTACGCACATAAATAATAAAAAAATTGTAATATGACACGTATAATTAGAATAAGACAACAAGAAAGAAAAGTATTTTTGTCTTATATATAGGCAGAACGTATTGGAATGTACTTACACCATTGTATCATCGAATGTTCTTGTTGATTGTTATATTATAATAATATTATTATTGTCTAGTTATTAATGTATGTGATATTGTTATTGGAATAATAGATATTTTAAATGCTAATAATTAAATAAACTATTATCCTTCTTGTTGACTTTTGTGTGTTATAGGATAAGTTTCTTAAGTCTTTAGTGTAAGGAAATAATATAAATGTACATGAGAATCCGATAGGCATATAAAAGTCTTTACGTATATGAAATCTATTTATTGCTTGATGTATTTTTCTTTCAAAAAGGATGTAATTTAAAATTACCACAGGCGCTAGAAAATGCATAAAATATTAAATTATTATTAGTGTTAAAATCTCGTATTTTGAAATTTTGTATGCGGTATTATTTTTTATTGTTTATTGGCATGAGATGAATGCGGCATTTCCTTGAAAATAAAAAACTGCCACTTCTTTTAGATATTTTAATAGATAAAATATATATGATTATATAGGATCATGTAAGCATTATTATACCTGTCATGCCTTTAATATTCTCTCAATAGACAATACGCCTATAGATTATAAAATATATTTATGATGTACCTAATATTAACTCTAATTTCATCAAATATTTCAGATGTTTATTAGTACAATTTTTATTAAAATATCTTTTTAATCCATCTTTGATGGAAAATTCAATACAAAATGTAGTAATTACCTATGTCAGACACAATACTTTTAAAAAGAAATAAAGTTTACTTGGGTAATTCCGAATGTCGGGTTATTCCGAAAATTACTGATATCTAATAAACGTGGGGGACATTTTTTGCGCTAGCAACACTTCCTCAGATGCTATACACTTCTACAGTAAGAAGAAGTGTTGCTAGCGCAAAAAATGTTCCCCTGTTTATTAGATATCAGTAATTTTCGGAACTACCCGACATTCGGAATCACCCGAGTACACTTTACTGCTCATTTACTGCTCATGCGCCTATACAAATCTAGTTTTCTCGTCTGTTAGTAAGCATGCTTGCAATCACATTTTGTATGTCTCTAACCAAGGTGACACAAACCAAAATGTAACATCAACATCATGTTACTTACAAACCTATGTTGAATATGATAATATAACAGAGAAGAATGGTGTTCTCTTATGTGAGGCGCAGATCCTCTTTGTGTCACTGAGCTAGACTAAATAGTAAGTAAGTAATGCATTTGAATCTTTGAATCTGTTCCCTCCTCCGAAACATAGACAACCGTTACGGAATTTTAGAAACTGAATAGGAAAAAAATGTTTTGTTCCGATTTTTGTGCAAATTATTAAAGCCCATTTGCGGCGGAATTTTGGCCAAAACTGACGCCTAGTACACAACTTTTAAAATAAAAAGCGCCAAAACCGAAACAGTCCAATACCTACAGAAAAATTTCTTCATATTCAGTTTCTTAAATATCGTACAAATTGATTAAGTTTTTGATTAAGCTTTGGAGGACGAAATTGACGAGAACGAAACCTTGATTTGTATGATCCTGTTGCGTTAAGTTTGGACCTTATTTGTATCCGACGCAATAGTTACTTTACGTAACATAACGTAAAGTGATAGTATGGGTAAAGGAGCAGCAATATAACCTCTTAAAATCATGTCATATAAATACGTTCGACGTGTATATTTTTTCCTATTAGAGAAATTTAGAAGCTATTAAAATCTAAGCCGAAATTGTCACATTTTACTTATTAGTCTAATTAAATTTGCACTAAGTACTATTGGTTTATTTTGTTATAATAATTAAGTTATTTGAGAACTATTAAATAATTTTACGATTTTTAAATATGAATAACCTTTTTTAAATGGGTTTTCTTATTTGTGAATGTAATGACTTATTTATTGAATGACTATTCATTGAATTTGTGTCTTATTTCCGCGAGTGTCGTTCCGACTCGTCCATATCACTGTAAATGTGAAACAAATTTGCAAAGTAGTAGTCTTAAGTACAATTACTACAATGAAGCAATAACGAATAAAATTAGTCGTAAGTCACATATTATTAATATAATAATTAAACTTAATTAATGGGTAATTTTGTTGTTTTATTTATCTCATAATTTTTACCTTGATTAACCCTTGAACAGCCTATTCAAATCATAAAAATATCGGTGGTAACTACACTGCTAAAATTCGTCAACCTCTTAACATCCACCTTTGGCTCAATTGGGAGAGCACTCGCCCCGGGTTCAAGTCCGGTTTGATCTTTGTATTGTATCTATAACAAAAACATTTGTAAATAAATTCGCTTAAAATGTTACGATCATAATTATAATACGATCACGAGAGTAAAGCACCCATGCTCTTCTTTATTAAAAAGTCCGGATTGGTCCGGATTGATTGGTGGATTCTAAAAGTCATTGGATCATATTGAATTGGATTATCCGATATGATTTTTATTAGAATCCTGAATTACACAAATACTGGACAGTGTTCACAACATAAATAAATATAATAAAAAAAAATATATCAGACAACCTCACCCAAATCGATCTAGTCCCAAATTAAGCTCAAGAAGGCTTGTGTTATGGGCACTAGACGATGATATACATACATATATAGATAAATATATACTTAAATACATAGAACAACCCATAACAAGATATTCGAGTTCATCACACAAATATTTGCCCTGGCCGGGATTCGAACCCGGGACCACCGGCTCAGTAGGCAGGTGTCTACAAACCGAGCCAAACGTGTCGTTAAACATCATTCATGTCATTTGTGGTGAGGGTGTCTACTATCAAGCTGTCAACCTTCCTGCAGGAGGAATTCTGGCCGAAAGGTGTCGTGTTCCGGCGATTCCGCGGACGGTTACCCGACACCCAGAAGTTGCGTCGCGCGTCGTCGATCTATCATGCGTAGTATCTACTAAAAGGACTTGATGTGCTGATTCGCAATACATACTTTGCATTTTCACGTCACAGCAATTGAATTGGAAAAAAACTGTAAAACGTTATCGAAACATACCAAGTTTGGGCTCTTGCAGATAGAATGCGCCACTAAAAGGGCAGTGTAGCAAACCTGTGTTCGGAGTTTCCTTGCGTGATCGAATCAGAAATGGGAATAGTTAGGTGAAATCGAGCTTTTGTTTCGCGTCGCTTTCTTTTTTGTAGAAATGCCCGGAGATTTTAATGTCTGAGATTTCTATTAAATGGCTAGTAGTGACTCAAAAAGACACTCCAAAAAATGTTTCCTAATATAGTAAAATAAGCAGGTGAAATGATGACCCGGCCGATGACTGTAGCAGTGGGCAGGACACATTGCTCGTAGAGGAGGTTTGGGGTGGATGGGTTTTTAAATGGCGATTACGTAAGATGATAAATTGAAATATAAATTGAAAATGAAATCGAAATTGATTTGATTTTGAAATTGAAAATCTTTATTTCAGGCTAAATAACATAGTACATAGGTATGCAAAAAATAACTAAACAACTAGTTAACATTTTCTTTGCGAACCGAAGTGTAAATTGAGTCGTTGAATTGAGGAACTACACCTCTAGCACAACCGACTCAGCCACTCTCTCGCGCGAGATACTTATCTATCTCTTTCTGTTCGGTACTGCGAGAGAGTGACAGTAGGTGACGACGCTATGCCGCGCGACAAGAGTCGCGATGCATAGTTGTGCTAGATGGGCTGGATAGATAAATAACGTAGTCATTTTTCTCAAACTTGTAATGAAATATCGTCATAAAGTGCGTTAAAATAGGCTTCGAAGTGTCACGTTTTGGGTGGAACAATTCGAAAGAACTGTAAAGGAATTTCATACAAAATTGAAGGCCTAGGCCGGGAAGTAATTTGTTTTATTTTAATGTAAACATGGCGTCTGTGTTTATGAACAGCTGATATATATTTTTGCTAGTGGCTACCCATTCAGCCATCGAACCAACAATATCCGCGTTGATGCCTAGTACACACGAACTGATATTAAGAATACAAATCTGTATGATTCAATTTGTTGATGAATAAATTTAAACTACTGTCTATACGTAAGTCACCAGAGACCATAGACATTATCAAAAATACTCTGCCTTTATTTTATTTATTATAGAAATAGGTCGGGAAGTAATTTTTTTTTAAACATGGTGTCTGTGTTCATGAACGGGCT
This sequence comes from Apotomis capreana, assembly GCA_947623375.1. Lineage (NCBI taxonomy): Eukaryota > Metazoa > Arthropoda > Insecta > Lepidoptera > Tortricidae > Apotomis > Apotomis capreana. The sequence continues at coordinate 14,702,078 of OX392522.1, read as the reverse complement.
AAACAGCTGAATTATGTTTTTTGAGTGGTGTATTTTTTTAACTCATTGCATATGTTTGAGAAAAGCACTATATATGCCTTAGCCGTGAAAAGAGCTGTACAAGGGTTATACATATTGCTTATCTATACAAAATATACGTAATTGGATATAAGGAATATAAGGAATGATGAATTTGGGAAATTTCAATTTTTTTTTTAATTGTTTTAATTATTGTTGGATTATTAATGGATTATTTAGTATTAACTTGTTATATTATTATTATTATGCGAATCTTCACATACAATGTAAATTGTTTTTTGAATGAATAAATAAAATGAAATGAAATAATACTTTTGTTTTTACTTATATATACGCACATATAATAAACAACAAAAAAAATCTAATGAATAAATAAAATGAAATGAAATAATACTTTTGTTTTTACTTATATATACGCACATATAATAAACAACAAAAAAAATCTATACTAGTCTCTACTAGACGTTACATCTGTGGCCGGAAAATATATCTGCCGTTTCACGTGTCCGTGTCCGTGGAAGTGTTAAGTCAATCAAAATTCAGTACTTCCATCACTACTTATCTCATTTCCCTCCGACGGTTTTCACGAATTTTTAGAAGTTTTAACCCTTTGTACGCTAAGGCACAGATCTGTTTGGGACATTTGAACCTTACGTTTAAATATCAGTTAGTTTCTTTTTGATTAGCAAGTTTTAAACATAGAATACCTACGAGGGGTGAAGTCTAAAATTCTAGGATTACAATGCTAGCCGGCGCACGCCCCAAAAAATGGCGGTGTGTGAGCGAATTCTTTCCGTCGCTGTGGTGGCCTCTTGGCTATTCATTGGCGGGGGGCCAGACGAACTGGGAGCCACGAATATGTAAAAAAACAAAATAATTTTCTCAAATATGCAATGAAATGTCGTCAAAACGTGCGTTATAACAGGCTTCGAAGTATCACGTTTCGGGCGGAACAACTCGAGAGAACTGTAAAGGAATTTCATAGAAAATTGAAGGCCTAGGCCGGGAAGTTTTTTTAAACATGGCGTTGAACAAGCTAAACAGCTGAATTATAGATTTAGCTGGTTTTGGATATTTTAGATATTTTCTACTCAAAATCACGAGCTCTTTCGATTCAATTAGAAGAAAAAAAAACCAAAATTACCGCTATACGTAGGTACCGCTATAGTAGGTTATACGGAAATGGGAACGGAATGGAACGAAAAATATTTGGATATGTTTTTTTTCTCCAAATAACCCAAGTAGCACATAGGCTAGTTGCCGGCAAACTAAGAACAAAACCGGCAGATCTGCTCATGTACATTTGTACGAAAATCGGCTACTGCGCAGTCAAGGTCATACTCAAGAAGTTTGCTGTATAAGCGCTTATACACCATGCTCTTCTTTATTAAAAAGCTCTTACACAGCTTTAATAAGTAGAATAAGGGCTGTATAAGCTCTTTACCTAAAATATACAAAATAAAAGAGTGAAGTGTACAAAAAAAAAATGGACAAGTGCAAGTCCGACTCGCGCATGAAGGGTTCCATGCCATAATATTAACAAGTTTGTTGTATGGGAGCCCCCTTAAATATTTATTTTATTTTACTTTTAGTATTAATTATAAAAAGTAATGTTATTGAAACTATCGTGAGACATCTTTAATAATTATAAAAACGGTATAAACTCACGTAAAAATTGTCAGGAACGGCCCGACATGTTTCGAACTTATTTGGAGCTCTTCATCAGGGGTAGCTATCCGTGCTGCTACGCGAGTCGCATAAATAAGTTCGAAACATGTCGGGCCGTTCCTGACAATTTTTACGTGAGTTTATACCGTTTTTATAATTATTAAAGATGTCTCACGATAGTTTTAATAACATTACTTTTAGTATTTGTTGTTATAGCGGCAATAGAAATACATCATCTGTGAAAATTTCAACTATCTAGCTATCACCGTTCTTGAACTACAGCCTGGTGACAGACGGACGGACGGATAGCGAAGTCTCAGTAATAGGGTCCCGTTTTTACCCTTTGGGTACGGAACCCTAAAAATGTGCTACGATTTTACCATGTCCACCGAATTCGGGGCTCCGGCTGTCTCGACCGAGTCACAGGAATTATTAGAGCGAGCCCGCGGCGATGTAAATTGTCAAAAACAATATTTTTAATCTGCCGTTACTGGATCGAGGGCCTTATTGGAAATTGTAACTGCGATTTTTGGGGACCATTAAAAAAGGCTTTTCTATTGACGCGGCCTATTGCGGTAGGTATGTCACAGTAAATCCGTTGTTGTTTGGTTACAATCTTGTGTGATGAACTCGAATATTTTCTTCCTGGGTTATGTATGTTTCTATGTATGTGTTTTTTGAGTATGTATTTATTAACCAAGTTAGCGAGGCGTGTTCGTTTCAACTTGGCTAAAATTGGCCAGAAATTCAGTCGGATGTTCGGATTTCTGCCGGTTTTCGCCTACAGGCCACTTTTCTCGATCGATTATCGTAATTTTTTGTAAGCAGGCTCAATAATCATAAATAGAAATTTACCTTTGTTCTAGACAAACGTTTAATCGAATTTTAATTTAATAGAAATAACATTTCATCGAAAGCATATTTTTTTCTGAAACCATGTAGTAATTCACCAGTAGTAATTCTTAATTACATTACTTATTAACTAAATTATATCTTAAACTAGGTATATTATATACTTTGGGCATACTTTGGGAATGGATCACTTTTTGTGTGGTTGTTCGATATTTATTTTTTGAATGTAATTTTTAAAATTATAAGTAATGAATAATTTGATTGCCATGTAGATGAAATTGAAAGCGTACTTACGGTGCGTGTCTAGTCGAGAGGTTAATAAGACGTTAAGCCGGTACCTAATCCAAAGATACGGGGTTCGAGTCCCGCTATGGAGCACGTTTGAGCACAATTTAATCTTTCATTGCGTGCTTGTCTATATAGCAATAAAAAAAGGTCTCTACGTAAGTACTACTAGCAACGTATAAATATTTGTGTGATGAACTCGAATATTTGTTCCTGGGTCATGGATGTTATCATTATGTATATCGTCGTCTAGTACCCATAGTAGAAGCTTTGCTTAGTTTGGGACTAGGTCGATTTGTGTATGATTTCAGCCATATGACGTCCACTGCTGGACACAGGCCTCCTCAATAGACTTCCACATGGGCCAGATAGCAGTGACCAGCATCCAGCGAATCCCCGCAAGTCTAACCAGGTCGTCCGACCATTGTCCTTGGGTGGTCGTCCTGCACTGCGCTTGCCGGTACGTGGTCTCCTCTCGAGAACCTTTCTGCCCCAACGGCCATCGGTCCTTCGAGCTACGTGCCCCACCCATTGCCACTTCAGCTTGCTTACCCGGTTTGCTATGTCGATGACCTTGGTTCGTCTACGAATCTCCTCATTTCTGATTCGATCTCGTAGACAAATCCCGCAATAGCTCGCTGAGTGATTCTGAGCTTCCTTTGAGATTGTCCCTTAATATTTATCATAATCTATTTATTATTTAACTATCAACACGTGCGCCAGACAGCGTAGTGACATAACCTGTCGGTGACCTTGAATCCCCCTACAGTTTAACCCTAAACTATGCGGTGAGACCTGACTCGCGCCGTCGAGTCTAGGACTACCCGCATACCCTGCAAAAAGACCTAACCACCGGAATTTACTACACAATTTTTAACCTTAAACTGTTTGCGTAAGGTTAGGATTGGGGTGACAGTGGGGGTGGTTAGAGGGGGTGTGTTGTGGGCTCGCTCTACGTCCTCTAAGAAAATGGAGACAATACGATTATAGTATTGTAGTATATGTAAAGGTTCGAGATGGTCTTTTATCGACGTTAAAAACGAAGGCGGTTCTTAATATTTTTTATTTATGTTCCCTGATCACTAGAAGACTGAAAACTGGAACATAAACTTCTTTGGTACCTTTGTACTAACGTTAGGGTCCGATAATGAAATCCAGGAGGGATTGAGGGAACGCTTCAAAAATTATAGAACAGTTGTCGTTGTGAAATGATGACAAGAGCTGCCTAGCTCCTTAACGTAAAAAAAAAGGTTTCGAAAAAAATACGAATCTCCCGCTACAATTTGTTCTTGTCTCTGCATTTTGAAAATAGCCATTTTCTAGAATAGGTACATCAACATCTGCTTAACTGACTTAATATCAAACGAATCGAATGATGAAAAACAAAATAGGAACTGCCTTAAAATAAAAAATTACAAAGATATAAATAATTTATTCAATAAAGTGGATACAATACAAATACCTAGGTACAAAAATTATCGTAAAAAAATAAAATTAAAATTACAAATAAATACAAAGATAAAATATCAGTATATCAGTTTACTTATTGATTCCATAGTTATTTTATATTTGAAATATAGACCTTGAACAGATTTCAACTGGTGTTTCGAGCTTTGCTGGGGCGATACGCTCTAAACCAACTACATGCCTATCCCTATAAACAACAATTTGAATTGAAAAAGAAAAGAAAAGCAACAACATAATCATCTGTTACTGCAGCATATACTGCGAAACCTCCCGAATATTTATGTGTAATGTAATAATTTAGACTATCCGCTTTTTCTCTCGCTCCCCCTTTTAGTCCCTCCATCTTGTGTCCCATTCTAAACTAGTCTACAGTCGGTTTTGGGCATTTTTTTAGATTTCTCACATTTGCGTTACTAATGATTGATAGAGGCAGATTTTGGGCGATAGATGGCGTTGAAGTACTGTTTAAGTTTTCTACCATTACTGGAATCCATAATCATTACTGGAATCCTTTTGACACTTTTAAGAGTTCCGTGTCCCCGAAAGAAAAAATGGAACCCTTGTAGGATCACTCCGTCCATCCGTTACTGGGGGCCTTCTTACGCTGCGTCAACCGGTCCGCGGTTGTCACTCAAGAACCCTTTTTCCCCAACGGCCATCGCTTCTACAAGCAATGTGCCCCGCCCATTTAATTCAAAATATCTAATCGTGAATGCACATTGGAGCACCTAAAATATTTTTCTTAGTAGGTACCGATCCAAAAAAAAAATTTGACTCCTGTAAAATCGTGTTTTTGCATTTGCTTCAGGTATACGTAGGAGGTATCGATAGATTTTATTTATTATATTTCACAGCATAACAGTTACAACCAGAGCACACAGTGCAAACTAAGAATACATACCTACAGTTTACATACAAGTGAATATATAAGAACTAAAGACAATTATAAATTACACGGAAGTAGGCCGATCATCCAACATCTCACAGAACCTCAAACATTCATTGCACTCGTCTTCCCATCTGCTTGCAAATACATCCCAGCGTGGGGCCGATTCTAGAAACGATTAAGGAGGTGCAGGGCCCAGACCAGTTCGAATCTATAAAACAGTCTTAAGACCTATATTAATGTACGAATGTGAGGCATGGACGCTCACCGTAAGAGAGGAAAACAAGCTTCGAAGATATTCCGCAAGATCTTGGGACCGACACGGAGGGAAGATGGTAGCTGCAGGATCCCTAAGAACCAAGAGGAAGACCTAGTGTCTGAGTCGAATATTATTGGGAAGATAAAAACAGCAAGACTCCGGTAGCTCGGGCATCTAGAGAGAATGCCGGACGATAGGGTGACCAAAACTATACTGGACAGCCAGTAGGTCGTCGACCGGTCGGCCGACCGAAGTACCGATGGAAGGATGAAGTTGTGAAGGACCTACGCGCTCTACAAGCAGGAAACGGGGAGATTGCTCAAAACAGGGCGCAATGGCGTTATTTTGTATCGGAGGCCAAGATCCACTTCGGGTCGCTGTAGTAAAACCTGAAACAGCGGTGATTTTCGATGGGACACAGTTTGCGCTGACGGCACCGCTAATAGATGGTGACAACGGGGTCGAAGGATTCTTCTTGGAGTGGGAACATACAGGCGCACCAACTGAGCAACTAATTTGGGACAGTCTGAATCACCACATAAAATGCCACTTGCTACAGTAAGCCTTACCTCCAAGGAGTTAAAAACCCAGCAAAAACTTTGTTGGGTATAAAAATGAGTATTCATTATTATTTCAGAGTTCTACTCTTGTCGGTGCAGTACCTAACATCAGTTATTTCACTTCTCGATACGACGCGACGTCTACCCTTTTCTTTATCTGGTCCATATAACTAATCCTCGGCCTTCCTCTTCCTCTCCTTTCCTAATTTTTTTCCTCCATATCTTCTGCCGATCCCATCCTTTATATCGTCGTTAAATGGCCTATCATTTTCCCTCTTCTAGTTTCTATGGTATTTTAAAATGTAACAATATTAAAAATTAGTGATATGTAATTTTTTGTATAAAAAACGAAGGAACGCCTTTTGCACTCTCTCCAGAAGTAAGATCCTTCTAACCAGAGCGGTGTAAAGGGCTTTTATGGTCCCAGCATCAAAGAAGTCCCTAGAGTTCTTAATAATTGACCCGAGTTTTGTATAAGAGTCCAGAGTAACTTCTAAATCCCTAATAGTCTTAACCCAAGTTAATGGTTCTGAAATTAGGATATAATTGTGAAGCGATGTCATGGATTAAGGGATATGTCGTCAATTGAATTAAGTCCATGGTTGGCAATTCGCTACAGAGTGGAAAAGCGCCCAAACCGGCCCATGAGTCACGTCTTTAAAATATCGGCATAGAAAATAGGCTTTAAAATGCAGTATCTACAGCGTGTATAGTGGCCAACAAAAGTTCTAAAAAATTATATTTTCGCCACCTTTTATATTTTGACAGTTTTTTAAGCATGACTTGTACAGTACCAGGGTGTTTAGTCCTCACTAGCAGGGAGTCGGACTTTGTAGCCAACTCGGAATGCCTTCACGGCCCAGGGATGTTTTTTGAATCTCTAACTGTGCTTTGGTGCTAAGACGGAATTGGGGCTAGGCCGGACACCCAATTATTGACTAAAATATGCATTTATTGAATGATCCATATTGGGAGATACTACTTTAATGTGTGTTGATTTCCCTTATAAATATTCGGACATTATTAATTTGTTCGTTCCCTTTTTAGGATCATAATTACTTGCACATAATTATTATACCGCTGTTTAGCCTTCACTGAGTGAGTCGACTTTGTATGGGAGTACAAACCAGCTCCGACCGACCGACAGACGGGCGGATGACCTCGTGAGGGTAGCACGGAATCAATGGATGCGGTCTGCACGGGATCGCACTTTGTGGCGAGTAATGGGGGAGGCCTATGTTCAGCATTGGACATCTGTCGCTGATAGAGAGATAGACAAACCCACTAACGGGAATGTCTCCGCTCCACAGGAGTGATCTGCAAAGTTCGGTTAACTGCAGTGGTAACACTTCTGTGTGCGACTGCCGCCCTGCAGGACACTGCGTAGTAAATGATTACACACTTTACGCCCCATATGCCCTTATTTACTGCGCGACGAGACCTTCTCGTAAATAATAAGTAAATTTTGAACAAATTTTTTACGTTTATTTGTCAGGAACGACACATGTTTCGAAGTTCATCCTTAAGCTATCCGTAGTTTCGCGGTGAACAGTTTTCAAACCGTATTTTTTTGTAAAATTGACGTTTAATTTTTTTAACGAAGCCTATTTCCTATATATTCAAATAAAGAATAAAAAAAAAATATATTACTATATTATTACATTTTCAATTTCAAAAGTTCCTCAGTTTCACGACGCAGTTGGCTCAGTTTGTAAGCACCTGCCTACTGAGCCGGCGGTCCCGGGTTCGAATCCTGGCCAGGGCAAATATTTGTGTGATGAACTCGAATATTTGTGCTTGGGTCATGGTTGTTCTATGTAAATAAGTATAAATATTTATCTATATAAGTATGTATATCGTCGTCTAGTACCCATAACACGAGCCTTCTTGAGCTTAATTTGGGACAAGATCGATTTGCGTGAGGTTGTCATGAGGTTGTCTGATATTTATTTATTATTCTAATAGAGCGTAGGCGAAAAGTAAATTACAATCATACAGTCGGACTAAGACGGAGATAGTACCTATATAAATATTGTACCACTTCTTTTTGTAGGTACAACTGTCAATTTACCACAAGGTGTCATGTGTGTACTGATTCTATGTATGTTTTTTGAAATGCTTATGCGAATTAGCCATACCCTAGGATGTGCGTTTTACACGCACGATCCCCAATCCCCATTGCTTTACAGCAAGTGTGAAGACTGCGAGAGAGATGGCGCTGTTCTAAATATTTGTATATTATCTTTTTATCGATTCATATTTTTCATGTGGTAATACCACATTTTTATTTTTATAAATAAACTTCTTTTCGGGTACACCTAAAGTGAAGGTGATTTTGTTTTCGTTCCAACACTAGAGTGTGGGGTGTCGTTGAATAGGTCTTTTAAAAATAATAAGGGTCTTTAAACATCGTTTTTCGATAAAGTCAGCAGTTTTGTAAATATTTGCTCTAGAAATCCAAATAATATCGTCCCGTCCCCCCTCTAACTTTTCAACCACGGGTCAAAAAATTATGGAGAAATTCATGAAAATGAGGCCTTATAAGTACTTTCAATGAAAACTATATTGAATAAAATCGGTCGAATCCTTTTTGAGTTATCGCAAACCTTCATAATTTTTTTTAAAACGACGTAAGAGTGTCGCGCGGCATCATTTTCATGAATTTTTCCATAATTTTTTGACCCGTGGTTGAAAAGTTAGAGGGCCGCCGCCGGAGCGAATATTTACAAAACTCCTGACTTTATCAAAAAATGATGTTTGAAGACTTTTATTTTTAAAAGACCAATTCAACGACACCCAATACACTAGTGTTGGAACGTAAAAAAATCACCTTCACTTTAGGTGTACAAGAGGTACCCGAAAAAAAGTTTTTTTTTGTTTTTATTTTACCGTTTTGTCGGCGTGATACATACACATGCTCATACCATCAGCTTTCTAGTATTAATGATCACGGACGGACAGACAGACAGACGGCCAGACGGACATGGTGAAACTATAAGGGTTCCTAGTTGACTACGGAACCATAAAAAGTCTATGTACTTATCGAACCTACTCACTATAGGGGAAAATCTGAACAGCCAAACACCCAAGCCGGCCAAGCTGAAACGGAGACTCTTGGCTCGCTCAGTTAATTACTGACAGTGTAGCACCTTGCTACGAATTCGTAGCGCGTAGCTCTCGTAGGCTCGTAGGCCAGTGGGAATATAGAACATTATATCTCATGAAGGTAGGTAACATAAAACCTATTAACACGTTCACTGCCACCGACGCATAAATGCGTTCCCCGGTATACAAACAATACAAGCTTGTTCCTAGGCCACGCCTCGTGGCAGTGAATGTGTTAACCATCATATGAAACATTGATAAATGCGACAGTGGAGGTTGTAACAAGCATACGAGTCAAACACGACACCTATTTCATAAGTAATCTTATGAAGACTTTCGTGAGACATATTTCATTATAAATAGTTAGGAACGGGCCGTCATGTTTCGAATTCATATATTCATATGGAGCTATTTCATAAGAAAAAAGGCACGTAGTAAAAGTCACACTCGCCAGGCAGTGAAAGTTACTATAATATTTTCCAAAACATAGTACTATTCAGATTTGATGAAAGGCGTTTTGCTGACGACTTAATCAACCCCCGACGGATCGGCGCAAGGGCAGTCAAGGGCTAAAAAATAAAACTAACTAATAAGAAAAAATCGCGGACACAACAAACGGTTAAATAGTTTTCTGAAAATCTCAGCATAAACCTCATCTGATGGTAGACCAGTCAACATATGCTCAATATTGTTGTAATTGTGTTTCATTTCAATAGGTGTGTGGACAATTTTTTTGAGCATGTCAATCGATTCTATTTTTTATTGGGATAAAATATCTGTACGGGACTACCTACACTTAGATTGCTCTAAAAGTCAGAAATGACCGTCAAAGTTCAACATTCCTACGGAGCGCTAAATACGCTCCATACTGCATATGACGTCACCATACCTGCTAATGACGTCATCTGTGGATTGTGTTAGTATTTGTATGGAGAAAATAAGTAAATTGCCATTTTCACCGTGAAAAAGTGCGTTTAAGTTCATAGTTGTCATACAATTATTGTTCTGTTAGATAATTTCTTTCGGGTTAAAAAAAGAAATCATAATATTTTCGTACCTTTGAAGTCACATAATACAAAAAATATTTTCTCAAACATGCAATGAAATATTGTCATTACGTTCCTTATAATAGGCTCGGAAGTATCGCTTTTTGGGCGCAACAACTCGAGAGGACTGTAAAGGGATTTCATACTGCTTTTCAGGCCTAGGCCTGCAAAGTAACTTTTTTTTGGTTTCAACAACAAGGTCATTCACACAGCTGGCTGGTTTGAGAAAAAGCAGGTTTTGTTTTTAAAGGTTGGTTGTTAGACTAAAATGTATCCTATTTGTCAATTAATAAAATGTTGTTCTTTGAAGTATATTTTTTTAATTCATTGTATGTTTGAGAAAAGCACTATACATGCCTCGTCGTGAAAACGGATTCCCGGCCTCGTATCACTATCCAGCCTCCCTCGCACGCTCGCCCGCTCGTATATACCTACTTGGCCGGAAATCCTCATTTTCCCGGCCTCTGATGTAATGTACTATTGTATGTTTTTATCTTTTTTTCTTTGTTTCATGTCATATCGAGCTTATTTTATTCATATAACTACACTATGTTGTATAATTCATCAGTCACATTCCCTATTGTTAACTTTTTGGTGGTCAATAAAGCATTTTGTATTGTATTGTATTTCATTCTTGGCCAATAAACATTTTTTTTACCAACGACAAAAAAGACGGTTGTTGTAAGCTTAACATGTGTATCTGCGTATTTATATATCTGTGTGTCTGTCTGTGGCATCCCAGCTCCCAAACGGATGGTCCGAATTGAACGCAGTTTTTTAATCGAAAGCCTTGTGTGTCGATATTATTATGGTTCTTGGCTACGTTTCGGGGTGTTTTGAATTTACGTTGAAATGCAGCAAGTGACATAGACAAGTTGACATTAATAGGAGATCTACTAAATGTTTTTTTAATATTGTTTATACTTTTAACTTACGCTTCATTAATGTGACAAACCATTTTTGATTTTACGTCAATAGAAATTGAGTACATTCTCTTTGATATGAATATAATTGGGTTCATAAAACTCAATTGATACAATACATCTTATGTGACGTGGAATTACAATAAAATGTCATGTTGCGTCGAAGCAAGCTTTAAAATTTTATATTTAAATCAGATGGAGATAAAGTCAGTTTTATATTGATTTATTTACACGTCATATTGAGTCAGTTTCTCTTCGTCGACATCACTCCTGTGTCACGGAGACATTCCAGTTAGTGAATTTTCACTCCCACACAAAAGTTGACTGGTAGTAAGGTCTTGTCTAAAAGAAGAAAAAAGCCTCATTGACGTTATTGGGACTGTTGTTCTATATTCTAAGTCCCGTTTTTTATAACAATGTATGTATGTAAACACTTTATTGTACACAAAAACAGAAATACATTAAAACAAAAGAAATACATGTACAAAGGCGAACTTATCCCTTTAAGGGATCTCTTCCAGTTAACCTTTGAGTAAATGAGTGCTAAAGACAAATGTAAACGGTAGACAGCCAAAGCAACATGTACAATACGAAGGAGGATAATTTAACAATAATACTTACACATGAAAATGAAAAAAAAACCAAAATAGAGAGAGATAGGCAAACAGTCAATATAATACATAATACGTAATAAATACATATATATAAATTCAACAGAAATAGTCATAATTCAACAGAAATAGTCATAATTACAACAAAAACAGCAACCTATTATTCGTTTGACAGCCACAATCCCTTCAACTTCCCCTTGAGCGATGCAACGGACTGCGTCTGCCTTAGGGCGGGAGACAACTTGTTCCATAATTTCACGGCGCGCACAGCAAAAGACATATCGTAGACATGCGATCTATGCGGTGGGATCGATAGAGCTAGATTCGCACTAGATCGCAGGCGATGGCCACTACCATCCGCCATGTAAGAGAACTTCTCTGCAAGGTAAGGAGGAGAAGAAGGAATAAAAAGGGCATTATACAGAAGACAAAGAACATGTAAGTCTCTGCGCTGACGGATCGGAAGCCATTTAAGTTGGGCGCGGTATTGAGACACATGATCAAACTTGCGGAGACCAAATATGTACCTGATACAGACATTTTGTAGGCGCTCCAGCTTGTCAAGCAGCTCCCCCCGGAGATCCAGGAAAGCAACGTCACCGTAGTCGAGTAGTGGGAGCAAAAGAGAGCGGGCAAGCATGATCTTCGTATGAAGAGGAAGGAAATTCTGCAGACGCCTCAATGAATGAAGGGACGCAAAGAGTTTCCTGCTGATCTCAGAGAGGTACCCATGACAAAGTTTGATCCATGGTAATGCCTAAATTTTTAACAGTAGAAGAGAAAGGTATAAGAGTACCATCAAAGAAAATAACTGGCTTAGTTTGATCTGAGAGCTTGGAAATAAAATGGGGGCTTCCAACAACAATAGCCTGCGACTTCTTGACATTCACCATCAAACCAAAGGATGAAGCCCAAGCACGGATTGATTCCAGGTCGGAGTTGATTTGAGAAACCAAGGAGCCAAAATCATCAATGCTGGCCGCCGCGTAAAGCTGCAAATCGTCTGCATAGAGATGGAACGAGGAGGAGAGTGACTTGGTGATTCCGTTAATAAAGATAGAAAAGAGTAATGGACAGAGTATGCCCCCTTGAGGGACACCAGCAGACAGTTCACACCAGCTAGAAAATCGGTCCTCAACTCGAATCCGCTGTTGCCTCCCAAAGAGGTAATCACGAAACCAGGACAGTGAAGTTGGAGATATATTTAAAGTACTAAGTAAACTGAGAAGGATATCGAAATCAACAGTGTTAAAAGCACTACTGAAATCAAGGAGCACCAATATAGTCACTTTTCTATTTTCTATATTAAGACGAATGTCGTCGGTGATCTTAACCAAAGCTGTGGCTATGCTATGCCCAGGACGGAAACCGGATTGAAAAGGATTGAACAAGTTATGTCTATTTAAATGTGATGAGAGACGTCGATTTACAAAGGATTCAATGATTTTGGATAAGACAGGAAGAATGGATATAGGACGATACTGTGAAAATGACGACGGGTTAGGGGTTTTAGGGAGAGGAATCACATGGGCGCATTTCCAAATAGAAGGAAACGTGCCAGAGGAGAAAGAAAAATTAATAATATGGGAAAGGATAGGAGCTATAGAATCCGCCACGAGCATAAGCATATCCAAGCTAAGATTATCCTCACCGACGGCTTTTGTTTTAATGGACTTGAGAATGGCTAGGATTTCCTGCGGTGAAATATTATCAAATACAAAAGGAGAAATATCGGGGGGTGGAGTATCGGCAAGAAGAGAAAGTGTCCGGCGCTTGACAGAAACGTCAAGTGCGACTGGAGAAGTGCTGAAGTGTTGATTGATGGCGTCTAAGTCTAGAACATCATCAGAAATTTGTTGGACTTTGCCCACTCCAAGTGATTTTAAAAAATGACATAATTTAGCAGGAGGACAATCATCAATTGACTTATGTATATACCTACGCCTAGCATCTCTACAAGCCTTATTACACCTGTTACGCAAGCAAACATAAGCAGAATGGTTTTGCTCCGAAGGATCATGCCTAAGTTTGACCCGAGCTCGGTTCCTTTTTGCCATCTACTCCTTGATGTCGGAGGTAAGCCAAGGCGCTGGGTAGTGTTTGACACGTGTAGGCTTTAAGGGTGCGTGTCTATCAAAAGTCGCAAGCAACATGTCGCTAAAAGCCCTCACCTTACCATCAATGTCACCGGACTCCATCAAACCCTCCCAATTTATTTGGCTTACGTCAGAAAGAAGCGCCTGCAGATCAACTTTAGCAAGATTTCGACGCATAATAATTTTATGACGCCGCTTAGGGGGACGAATTTTAAAAGAAGCGTAAATTAAATCATGATTTGAGAAAGCACTCGCATTGAATTGTCCGTGACAAGAAACAAGATCAGGAGAAGAAGTGAAAATTAAATCCAAAAGTGAGGGAGGTCCATTATGCGGAAAATGGGTGGGATTGAGAGGCAAAATTTTAAGATTGAGAGAATTCGCGGGAGTATTTAGCTTAATAGAGCGATGGTCATTTTTGACGAGGCAAGTATTGAAGTCACCCATAATGATACTATGATCAAACTGTGGGGAAAGGTTAATTAAGGTATTTTCAAGAGTATCAAAATAGTCAACATTACAAGAAGGGCTATAGAAAACTCCAAGGAGAACTTTATTATGGTGTAATGTGACATTCAAAAATAAATATTCAGAAGAGTTGGAATAGACCGTAGGCGACTGCGCAACCACTTGACAAGCCAAATCGCCTCTTATGTATATGGCAACACCGCCCCCTCGAACCACGTTGTCTCCGCCATCATTAAATCCGGTTCTGTCATTCCGGATCAAACGGTAACCGGGCAGAGGGTAAAGAGTAGATGGAAGTGACGGTTTCAACCATGATTCGGAAATCAGAACAGCGTGTATATTTTTGTACAAAGTCCTCGTCGCCTGGACTACGAGGCAATAAGAAGTTGTGTAAATTACGACGTCTAAAGACGAGACGAAACCGTCAAGTTCTCTTGCGTCTTATTCCAACTGTCATTCCGAAACAACGTAAATAGATTACCCGAGAAACGTGCGTGTGAAAGAAAAAGCCAAGTTCGGTCAGTATATGGGTCGTATTTTATTATATCTTAATTCATTAATCTATTATCATCATCATCATCATCATCATCATCATCAATTTAAGAGTCAAACTCTTGGCGGTGTAGCTGATGTAGTATGTAGCTGTCTCCATTTATGCCTATCCATAGTCTACTTGATTTCCCCATACGATATGACCCTTACCTTCTCTTTTATTAGGGTTCCGTACCCAAAGCGTAAAAACGGGACCCTATTACTGAGACTTCGCTGTCCGTCCGTCCGTCCGTCTGTCACCAGGCTGTATCTCAAGAACGGTGATAGCTAGACAGTTGACATTTTCACAGATGATGTATTTCTATTGCCGCTGTAGCAGCGAATACTAAAAATAAAATAAAGTAAATATTTAAGGGTGGCTCCCGTACAACAAACGGGATTGGTTGCGTTAACTTTGCACCTCATTTGTATGGGGCACTCTACATACCAGGTGCAAACTTAACTTAACCACTTAAGGATGGAAATTGTTTGTACGGAACCCTCGGTGCGCGAGTCCGACTCGCACTTAACCGTTTTTTTTTGTTTTATGTAGCTTATTCTTGGTCGTCCCCTGCCTCGTTTTCTTTAAACTTTTCCCTCGAATTTCTATTCAAAATTAGTTTCGATGGATAGGAGTCATTAACTCGTCACTATTAAAAAGTGGAACTCTTTACCGCATTTTTGAAGCATCTCTCGGGCCAGCATGGCAGTGTCAAGGCACCGTTGGTTTCTTGTGAGTTGCCATTGCGACTTGGGCTCCCCTTTTTGCTTACCATCAGGCGACAGCCTCTATGTTGCGCCAATGACATATGACATTGATAGTTGTCATGTTGGGCCAAATAATGAACTTTATTCTGCAAGTAGGCCACAAGGGCACTTTTACATGTCTGAGTCTGCCGGCATTTCACAATTTTCATTTTGGCGTTCTTGACACTATACATCAGTCAAAACAATTTTTAATAATTATTAAAACATCTATACTTGAGTCTGAAACGTCTGAAAGATCACAAACTTAGCAAGTGTCTCTATCGTGCCTTCAAATCAAAATTCATCGTCATTTTCTCCCGCGACGCCACTTCATCTGGTATTCCAAATGTTAACTGTAACAATGCAAATTGTACATGATATACGAGAAATTATTAAGAGGGTTTAATCCTGTTAATCTGGCCTTGCATTTTCGAACATGATATTTCTATAGCCTGTGAAGTTGGACGTTAAATAGTACATTACCGCAGACGCCGGGAACGAAGGGCTTGCCGGGTGAGTAGGTATAGACGGACAGTATAATACGAAACCGGCAAGCCCTTATCACGGCTAGGCTTGTATAGTGCTTTTCTCAAACATATGCAATGTAATAAAAAAATACGCCACTCATATCTCGTAGTATATAATTCAGCATTTTAGCCTGTTCATGAACACAGGCGTCATATTTAAAAATAAATAATTCCCTGCTTAGGCCTTTAATTTTGTATGAGATTCCTTTGCAGTTCTCTCGAGTTGTTCCGCCTGAAACGTGACACTTTGAAGCCGGGTATAACGCACGTTATGACGACATTTCATTAGATGTTATATGTAGAAAAATATTACATACATTTACCTAAAACAACCTGAAAATAATGCTAAAATAGATACCGGATTGCCGCAAATATTTTGAAGGTGTAAGGGGGAAACATAGCTGGGGAAATGGTCATGTATATATTCTTGATATATTTTTTATATGGCCACAAAATTTCTCTGTTCATCATAATGACTCTGACCATACAAATGACCCCGAGACTGAGACCCTGCACCATACAAACGTTTCTTTTTAGTCCTATGGTTGACTGGTAAAGAATGCCTTATGGCGTTAAGTCCGCCATTTGTACTTTTACGTGTGTATTTTGTGCAATAAAGTTTAAAGAAATAAATAAATGACTATTTGTAATACAGCTAAAACTCGCTGCGTCCCAATTTTTGTTTTGCTATAAGTTTACTTAAGCCATAAAAGGATTGGACCACCTCAATCTTCTGTATTGCAAAATTTTGCAAATGTGACTTAGATTTTTCATTCCCTTCATATTAGAACCAATTCCGGGATCGGAAAACCTGCCTCATAATATAGTTAAAGACTCCTTATCCGTTCAAAAATGCTGATTGTTTTATAATTTTTTTTCTATGATCAAACATGTTTCTTAACATATTCTCAATGTTACTACTTAGAACAGGGCTATTGTGATTTATTTTTATATTCATTGACCATTTTGTTTCAAAATCTACTCGAAATTGCAAAACTCACGCCGAAAACTGGTTTTTCAACTTATTTTCAACTGCACGCAATAAAAGCGTGAAATAGCTATGTTACTATTTAGAACTCAGGGAAAAGTATTATTCACTTCAAAAAGTTGGTGTAAGTTATATATTTGTCATAATATGAAAAAAAAATGAATAAGCCTCTTAATCTAATTCCGTGAAATTAAGAACAACGGCGATGTTAAATGTGACACTGCCAGCTCCTTGGACATAAACTGTTTAAGAGTCTTATAAATGGCGTAACTTAACTCCTTTTTCACTTAACCCGCAGAATTGGCAGCTTTTTAGGGTTTTCATTTAAAAAAACCGGCGTAAAACGTGACTTGTGTCGGCAATCATTGACTTAAATAAAAAGTGTTATTCCCTTTTTTAACTGATTTCGAAAAAAGGAGGAGGTTCTATGTTTTTATGTATGTTCACATAATGTGGGACATAACGACCTCATAAGGGATTTAAATAATTTGGGGGCCTGATTCCAACGTACCTACGTTGGAATCAGGCAATTTAATATAACATCATAAATATTTTCTTGTAATTTCCATTTTCGTATGTATTACTTAAAATTGCGACTGTTCCCGCCTATAGGTCGCATTTATCGACTGGTTTTCGTAAAATTTTGTGAGTAGGTTGGATAATTATAAAAATAAAGTTCAAATAAGATGGCCGGATTTCAACTATTATTGGTACACCGCTAGCTCGATATCTACAGATATTTATTAGCCGGTTATAGCAAAGTAAAAAAAGGGTTATGATTTTATTCCCCTCTAAAACCAATTCACGTGTCCAAGTAACTATTAGATTTAGATTTCTCTAAGTATTTCATAATTTAAAATATAATTAAGTCAATAACTTATACGAATGCGCAATCAAAATTTAATCACGGCAATGCGTTGCAAAATTACCATTAACTACTAAAACTTAGACCAAAACGGCAACTAAATTTCTTCATAGCCTCCCTGCCAACAGCTACCTACCTACCAATTTACGCTGAAAAAATCTCAACAAAACTATACTTTCAATCGCATTTCATAATATTATTCAATATTTCTAAAACCTACCGAATTATAAGTAACCTAACTAAGAGTAAGAACTTAGACTAAAGCTCCAACAAAACTTCATTGCAATCGCCGCGATCACCAATAAGTAGCAAGTTAGATGAAAACGCGACCAAAACTTCAGCAGACTACTGCAACTGCACTCCGCCTTGCAAGACCGAGCGGCGCGCGCCAGTCGTCCCTGGGCCGTCCCGCGATACACACGCCCCCATGCCCCGCGTAACGTACCGTTTATGACGAGTGTGTGTTTTGGAGTGATTAAGTGAGTGCTGGAGCCCAACAGGCTTGTAGCTAGAATAAGATCACCTCATCACCGTTTGAACCGCATGCGAACGTTTATAACGCCAGCGCCCATTTAGCTTTAACTTTTAGCGCTTTTAACATTAAAATGCGATCCAAATCACCCAACGCTTCAGTAGCTGTATTATAGAATCAATGTCTGAACTTAACCCTGCAAATACGCACGTGTGGCAGGTAAATAATTGCCACGTGGCAACCCAATTAACCCCCCCTATGCCACGGCCGCGCGCGCTTACTAATGGATTTTAACAACCTGTTATTACATAACATACACAACTTTATTAACATACCTATTTATATTTTTACATTAAAATATAACTAATTAAATAATTTATAAAAAAATACGTAATTAAAAGACAATTGAAATTTATATATGTTTAGGAAGATGACCATCAGTTTCGACCTCTTGATATTCGGGACGGTTCATTTGGCAGAACACATTAGGGTGTGTGTGTGCGTGTCTTTGCGTACGTGGGGTGGGGGGTAGGGGGGAGCTGCGGCGGGGCACATGGCCGATCGATGCGACGCGCGCCGCTAGTGTCATTTGCGTGCGGTTGCCTCCCCGGGGGGGCACCCCCCTCCCGGACCCGTCTCGTCTAGTGTGGTGCGTCACGGCCCAGCATTGGGACAGTTAACCTCTCAAGCCCAACATGATAGCAATTAAAGACGTTTGCTGATTGTTTAGATTTTATTTTTCATTTGCTTCACTGATTAAATTCTTACATTGTAAACGATTGTTTACGAAAAACATGAAAACATTACGATGTTCTTTTTTTTATGTATTTTATTGCCAGTTATATATTATAGAATGAAAAGATAAATTCAAATAATATCTTTACAGTTTTACTGTTCAATCGGAAAAAGCAATCCGATAGACATATACCTAAAACATTATGAAACATAGAAAATTATCCTAACCAAATAATTATAGTAATTTGGAAAGTAGGTATGTAATATATTAAATAAATAAAACTAATATTATAAAAAATAACTAAGCCAAGCATAAAACCTAAAGAAACCAAATTTGAAAATACATCTTTTCAGGAGGTTATGGGTTAGTATCAAGAAGCTTTTAACTTACACAAGATAATACCCAATCGCTTTCGAACATATTATCAACATATTTAGATAGATATCCTAACATTTTGAGTTTATACAAATTTTTCATAGCAATATCAAAGTTTATTCAAAATTACGTAGTATTGTAGGCACAATTATTTGTAAATTGGTTTATATTTAACCTGCTATGTATACATACATTACAAAAATTGTATGGACTATTTGCAACTTTATATTTTTACGACCGTAGGATCGTAGGAGGTTTTGGCATGAGCAATGCTTTTTTGTATATTTGACTAGTGCTGCGCCACGCGGTGTAACCCGCTCATCCTAGAGGATATTTTTCAGGATAAAAAGTAGCCTGTGTTAATTCAGGTTGTCAGCTACCTCCATACCATATCAAAATTGATCCAGCCGTTTAGCGTGAATAAGTAACGAACATACAGATTCTCTCACAAACTTTCAGTTTTATAATTTTAGTGTTATTTATGTTACGCATGGCATTTATATTTAACTATTTAATTGTAAACTGAATTTAAATATATTATTATTTTTCTCTGGTTGCGCCTGCATTACTTTATGTCTTATGCATTACTTTATGTTTTATTTATGACTCGTTGTTATGAAATCATTTTTCAAATAAATATTTTTTTTTTCTTAATTGTAATTTTTCTGCCAATTGTATGCTTTTTTCTATTTAGAATTTTCATAAACATTTCAGAGAACGCTAATAAAATTATTGACAAAAAGTAATTATTTTTAAACGCTCATAATCATAAGCCAAGTTTTATCTAAATCCATTCGTGATTATACTCGTAAGTACGGTTAAACTACCTAACTGTAGTCCAGTCCACACAACTATGGTCTAATTTAATCCAAATATTACTCGTTAATATATGACAATTATAACGAATAAACTCTAAACTGAACAACATAATTAAACAAACTTTAATAAAACCGTATAAAATCTCCGATAGAATATGGATTTTGATAAAAATGAACGAGTTTTGTTTGGACCATATTTAGATGATTGGACTATAGTTGCGTAGTATAATCTTCACAAAATCTCAAAATATTATAATTATTATAGTAGATATTAGCCGCAACGAAGCTTGCGCGGAAGAAAATGTCAAATGTCTCCATTTTACTTCTACGTAGTCGGGTAAAAAGTCCCCATCAACTGTCCATGGATGTCTACCGAAACTACAGATCCACCAAAAATACCATTTGAAATGCGGCAACCCCATTTTGGCGTACATACCCAAAAAAACATATTGCTACAAGCTTCTTTCTTGCTACGAACGCCAGTGCTACGTAGCGGGTATTCCTACGGCGTAGCCCGCGAATCATTGTTGGCCTGCTCGGAGTTTAGTGACTTAACACTTTTAACACCGCCCGCTCCGTGGGCGCTGTGCTCGTAGCAAGTTTTCACTACATACGCATTTCCCCATGCTATCGGCTACGCGCGTAGCGCTACGAAATCCTTGGTTACGAAAGTGTTAATCAATTATAACTACTTTACTATGGGTAAAGTAAGTATCATATAATAACTGCGCGACGGTGCAGTTGGCGCAGTGGTTAAGCAACTGCCTACTGAGCCGACGGTCCCGGGTTCAAATCCCGGCAAGGGCAAATATTTGTGTGATGAACACGAATATTTGTGCCTGGGTTATGGACGTTCTATGCATTTAAGTATTTATTTATTTAAATAAGTATTGTATATCGTCGCCTAGTACCCATAACACGCCTTCTTGAGCTTAATTTGGGACTAGGTTGATTTTTTTTATACTACGACGATGGCAAACAAGCATGCGGCCCGCCTGATGTTAAGCAGTTACCGCCGCCTATGAACGCTTGCAACGCCAGGAGCATCACGCGCGCGTTGCTGACCCTTTAAGAACCTATTTACTCCCCTCTTGAAGAAACGCATACTGTAGCCCCCGGGGAAAACCTCGGCAGGGAGCTCATTCCACATGCGAAGCGTTCGCGGTAGGAAGTTCCTCTGGAACCGGACAGTTCTCGACCATTTAGGCTCTAGCATGTGAGGATGAACACCCTGCCGATGGCGAGCAGTGCGGTGGTAGAAGGTAGCCGTGGGCATCATGTCAAACAATTCCTCAGAACACAGCGCATTATACAGACGGTAGAACACACACAAGGAGGCAAAGTCTCTCCTCTTAAAGGCTCGATTCCGTCTGATCTGATGATTTGTGTGAGGCTGTCTGATATATATTTATTTATTTCATTAAAAAAAAGTAGGTACGTAATGTTTTACGTAATTTGAAAACTGTCATACACTTGGTATAAAATGAATTGTCATAAAGTTATTTAATATATTGCAACGGTTTATCGTTTTAATTTGATTTTCTCTAATGATTAATTGATATACTGTTATAATGTTAAACAACGGGAGCAAGTCGACGAGGCCTCGTTTCGCGGGGCTTCTATTTCCACAAGACGCAACATACCTAACGAACCTAATCGTGCAAACAAGGGAGAGATTTGAAGGGTTTATAGATCTTGTAGCATCCTACTTATTATACATTTGTATTTCATTTGGAAATTATCTTAAACGACATTATATCATTAAAACTTGTTTACACTCATGTGAAATTGTCAGGAACGGCTCGACATGTTTCAAACTCAATGATAATGTGATGGATTGTTTTAAGTATTATTAGCGGAAAAATCCCGAGTTTCCTTGGGCTTTCTTCTCAACCGCGAAAATGCCGGCGGATTTACAATCTGACTTGTAAAAGTGCCCTTGTGGCCTACTTATTTTATTTCATTTCATTTCACTCGTATGGAGCTCTTCAAGTTTCATATACATGTAAGTAGGTAGGTATATTATATTAAAGTATTTATGTAATTTTATGGAATATGTATTCATATATAAGTTAGTTGATCTGTATTTCTCTTTTCATCCTTACTCTGCAATCCTGCACCGACTACATATTTTTGTATAGCCCCGTGGTTGACTAGTAGAGAATGCCTTAGCGCTAAGACCGACATTTGACTTTTTTTTTGTGCGATATAGTTTAAATAAATAAATAAATTAGTGACCATGTGAGCGGTAGAGTTCGCGAGATATTTTTTATTCCCACCATCATTTTGAAAAGTTTCGTAAAACAAAATCGACAAGAAAAACGTGAGAAAACTATGTGATTATTGAACCTGCTCGAAATATGGATAGGTTGCATTTTCAACTGATTCTTGTGAAATTGAATTGAATTGGATAAGTCGCATTTTCAATTGATTCTTGTGGAAATTCAATTCAATTCAATTGATGTTAAAATAAAAATTTACATGTCAATAAAATGCTTAGGTACACTAAATTGTTTAAATGTTATTGTTGAATAAATGATTATTACAAGGAATAAAAATGTACTCAAAAGTTATACTTAACTTTACGTCTTAGATTAGGTTAGGTATACAGATTTGAGAGTCAAGGCGAGAACATCCGGAAAACTGGACATCCGGACATACAAAAGTTGTTTTGGCTGCTGGAACGAATACGGTTCGCTCACTCGGTTACGCTCTTCTAATTAATGTCTACGTAAATTTATAAAAGATATGTTAGTTATTATAATGTTAAACATTTATTGCACATAAAACATAATACACTCGTCGTGTTAAACTTATTTGTTTTTTGTATATATTGTTGTGCAAGATTGTACATCCATTTTGTATGTTTTTATTGACTACATATATTATGTTCTTTTTATATTTTATTTCACGACACTGTTAGAAAATGGTCTAAATCCACTGCACAATGACTTTATATTATTTAATGGTCGTAGGCGTAGCAACTTTTTTTATTGAAACTTTTGACACTCGCTCACTTTTCTCGCTCGTCAAAATATTCGCTTACTGTAATTAATAATAATAATAACGTACTATTATGGATGGTTTTGAACAACCCGCCCCTAGTATCGCATAAACTATAGTCGACGCGGTGGGTGCAGTGGTAAAGCAGCTGGCTACTGGCCCGACGGTCCCGGGTTCGAATCCCGGCAAGGGCAAATATTTGTGCGATGAACACGAATGTTTGTACCTGGGTCATGGATGTTATTTGTATTTAAGGATGTATTAATCTATAATAAGTATGTTTATCGTCGTCTACAGCCCATAACACAAGACTACTAAAGCTTGTGCGACTAGATCTATTTTTGAGGTTGTCCGATAATTATTTATTTATTGACAGCAAGCTGGTCATTAGGTACCTTCAATATTATAGCTACATCACTCAAATGGTTGTATATCAATATCTATCGAATTAGGCCTTTTAGAAGCTTTCGCAAAAACCAAAAGCACGCGAATGCTGAAAAAATTACAGACATTTCAGCGCTAGTCTGAAGTAGGTTGAGGTTGATGACCTCGGGTTAGTCTGGAATAAAATAGTTATATCCTTCGGGACATAACCTATATTGAGTCTGCGCGGGTTTAGGATTTAACTTCGGGTTTTAAGGATTTTGGGGTTATATGGACACTTTTGCGTTTGCACACTTTCGTATGTTTACCATGCATTTAAAAGACAAATATATTTTGGTTTCTAGATGGTGCCCGCGAACGTCTGCGTTGAAAGAAAAGTTATACCATACCTGTTCTAACTCGGGGCACTGATACTAAAGTAATGTAGCAAAATATTTTATCGACAAATAAATATATCGATGTTTCTGTCAACATCTAAATATTAATCAACATAAATATTTTTTTTCTCTTGATTTCCGAAGAAAACAATATACAAATGAAAACGTGTATTTATTTGTTTATTTTAAATGACTTTCATAGTAAGTATACAATCAATATTTTTTCTATATTCGTCGGTATTAAAGATTGCCGTCTAGATGAAAATATCCACTTCATCAATCATCACGTATAGGTGACAAGACTAGTTACTATGCCTCTATGAAGTTTGGTGTTCCTCAAGGAAGCATCTTAGGCCCAACATTGTTCCTGATGTATATAAATAATCTTTGTGACCTTAACATAGCAAACGCCCACATCGCTACTTTTGCCGATGATACAGCTATTTTATTCGTTGGAGAGAGCTGGCGTGATGTTCAATTATCTGCAGAATCTGGCCTAAGGTTAGTAATGGACTGGCTTAACAGAAACTTATTAACACTTAATATTACAAAGACAAAGTACATCAATTTTTCTATCACCAATTATAACCAGCCCAACTCCGAATTCACAATAAAGGCCCATACCTGCTCTTTTGATTATTCACCCACTACAAGCACACCTGACTGCAATTGTCAAATACTGGAAAATGTCCAACACATCAAGTACCTCGGAATCATGGTAGATCAACATCTTTCCTGGGCGACGCACATTCGCCACCTCTCGAACCGGATTCGTAAACTCATCTTCATTTTTAAAAAACTAAGACGTGTAGCTGACTTCTCTTTCCTTAAATCAGTGTATTTTGCTTTAACACAGTCATTATTAGCCTATTGCATACCGGTGTGGGGCGGCGCAGCAAAAACACACTTGCTACCATTAGAACGTGTACAAAGGGCTATCTTGAAAGTAATGCTCGCTAAGCCAATCAGGTTCTGTACACGCACTCTATACTCAATAGCCCAGGTTCCATCAGTACGACAAATATATATTGAACGAGCCTGTCTCATACAACATAAACAGGCATCCCAGACCCAGAACATTCGTAATCGAGAAGATGGACGTAGAAAGCACAAGGTGTTTGGCACAACACAACACAAGACGGCCTTTTACCGTAGGCAATTCGAATTTTTAGCACCATTTCTTTATAATAAAGTTAACGAATGCCTACACATTCGCAACTACACCAAGTACCATTTATTAAAATCAATACGAAAATGGTTCTCGTCGCTTGACTACAGGGGAACCGAAGGACTCCTGGATGTCATAAAATAAAAAGAAAAAGAATGTAAGATATTCCACCCAAATTGGTCTAGAGGTTTAAGCATGAAGAAGAAACAGAAAGATAGGCACTCTCGCATCTACTATAGCATTATTATTATTTTACTATGATTGTTCATTACTGTTTTTGTTTATAACTGCACAACTATATAAAAACTATAACTCGCACACACACATGCACTCACACTTACACACACACACTCACCACATACATTAAAACTGGCGATGTGATGTGAAAATTAGTTAAAAATAGCTACAATAATTAGTATAAGTCTACATTGCTATTGTTTTTTTCAACATTCATATCTAATTGTATTTGTTTTCTTAATTTGTTTCACCATCTTATCTGGAGCGACTGCACAATAAGCGGCGGAATAAACCCTGTACCCTATAAGACAGGTTTTCCTAGTTTAGGGCACAGGATCGCATTCTTAGGCCTATTGTTAGCAACCAACTAGACACGTAAAAGCGTGTTACTCTGTAAATTTAATTTAACTAGGCTAACATTTTTGATACCCAATAAATAATTTTCATTTTCATTTTCATTTTCATTTTCATCAGACATGCACCGCAGCGCACCGCACCGCACCGTTTTATAGTCATCGAGAACTTTCAATGAGACGATGATGTATTAATATATATCGACATGTTTTTATCGATATCAAATCCCTAGATCGTGCCCCGAGATAGCATAGGTAGGTATTGTTATAACCCTCTTTTTGCCGTAGTCAAGTAAAATGTATCCTATAACCATCAGTTAGGTGAGGTTATTTGGAATCCAACTTTTTACTTGGTATTAAGCAAATGCTTATTTCAAGTGCGATTTTTTTATGATTGAAATCTTAGGAGCCTTCATGTGTTCAGGTATAAGTCAAAAAGATGGGAATATTATACTAGGGATTAAAACCTTTAAAATTAGCAAAACACCAAATATCCCCTTAGGGACCAAACAAGATGAAACTGGTCTATCGGTTTAGGTGGAATGAAAGCATATTGACACATACAAAATAATACAAAGAATAGTAAGATTTTCGATGTTGTGCCTGCATTTTCAGTCGGGTTTGTATGATGAAGATGAAACCATTTTTCTCACTTCTCTTAGTCAGAAATAAGGAACTAGTAAATAGGATCTTTTGACGGTGAAAAATATATTTAAATAAATAAAAGGCAACCTCACACAAAACTATCTAGTCCCACAGTCAGTTCTAGCAGGCTTGTGTTATGAGCACTAGACGACGATATACTATATTTGTATAGAAAAAAGTACCTATACTTTTCTGAAATATGCAATAAAATGTCGTCATAACGTGCGTTATAACAGGCTTCGAAGTATCACGTTTCGGGCGGAACAACTCGAGAGAACTGTAAAATAATTTCACACAAAATTGAAGTCCTAGGCCGGGAAGTGTTTTTTTTAAGCATGGCATATGTGTTCATCAACAGGTTAAACAGCTAAATTATATTTTTATGAGTGGTTTTTTTATTTCTTTGCCTATGTTTGAGAAAGGCACTATACAATATACATACCTTAGCCGTGAAAACGGCTTGCCGGCTTCAAAACACTATCGTCTATACCTACTCACCCGGAAAGCCCTTATTTCCCGGCGTGCAACGTACTATAAAAACATAGAACATCCATGACCCAGGAACAAATTAATATCCGTTGTCAAAGTTGATTGGTTAATGTCCTTAATTATCACAAGGAAACCAATAATATTAAATCATGTTAAATTCCACGATTTCCTTAAACTGGGTCAAACGCGCCAAATTGAACTTGCACCGATCCATCACAAACTTGCCCTTTACAATATTATCATTAATCGTTCCGACTCGCCATTCCTTCCCCTTCCGGAGTCGCTAACTAATGCTATCACGCCTTGAGGGGAAAGTGGGGAGATTTTGCATGTTTTATTTTGTGGGATTTGACTTTACAAATCAAATACTCTTTATTGCACACCTCAAACCTCAAGTAAAAGACAAAACAATGTGAGATACATTAAAATGACAAGCAGAGGTAACACCAGGCGGTCTCATCGCTAAATAGCTATGTCTTCCAGACAACCTTTAGGTAGTGGAGTATTTAAGATTAGTGTCGTTAATAGATTTTGCGACGAAGCGGTTGCAGTGGTAGTGCGGCTGCCTACTGAACTGACGGTCCTGGGTTCGAATCCTGGCAAGGGCAAATAAATGTGAGATAAACTCGAATGTTCCTGGGATGATTTTACAATGACTATTTTCAAAAGTTGTTTGATGATTGATTTAATTTTTCACTTAATTATTTTGTGGAACAGTCTTTCATTGATTATTGAAGTTGAATGCCTTATTATTAATGTTTGAAATACTTATATTCTATACTATTTTAAAAACTGTTATTAAAATGAAATGCCTGCTGACATAGATGCGTTGAATGCAATTTACACAAAACAGATACAAAAAATAAATTTAATATCCTTCGATAATGTGATCTCTACAACAGTTATTTTTCTAAAGTATAATTTTATTTATTTGCCCAGCCTATCATTGTATCTCATTACTGGGCAAAGGCCTCCACTCTCTTTCGCCACTCGTCTCTGGCTGCATGCTCCCTCCAATCGTTACTAAGTGCATCCAAGTCATCCCACCACGAGCGATGCGTTCGGGTGGTTGGAAGGTTAACACGCTGGACCGGTAATCCAGAGGTACCGGGTTCGATTCCCGGTCTCTCCCGCCACGCATTACAATTTTTCTTTGTTTTTAGGGTTCTGTACCCAAAGGGTAAAAACGGGACCCTATTACTGAGACTTCGCTGTCCGTCCGTCCGTCCGTCCGTCTTTCACCAGGCTGTATCTCAAAAACGGTGATAGCTAGACAGTTGAAATTTTCACAGATGATGTATTTCTATTGCCGCTATAACAACAAATACTAAAAATAAAATAAAATAAATATTTAGGGGGGCTCCCATACAACAAACTTGTTATAGATTATGGTACGGAACCCTTCATGCGCCAGTCGGACTCGCACTTGCCCATTTTTTTTGATCTTTGTATCAATGGTTTCAGATGGACATACCTACAGGGATTTTCTCTCACGTGATGTGTATCAACGTGGTACCTAAAATATTTGCATGCTAGTATATATAAGTACAAATAGCAGAATAAGATACCAAATGTCATATACCACACTAAGACAACTATGTAATCACTTATTCTTTGCAAATAAATATCTTATCTTATCTTATCTTATCTCATTCTCTCAACCTTTGGACAAAGCAGTTGAACGTTATTGTAACCTTAGGTAACTCCGACGCAAAATTTAAATACTCTGAACAGTTCAGAAACGAAGAATGAAGTTACTAAACTTGCAACTTTCCCTGCACTTTACAAGAAGAAGGTAGTAACTATGCAGGAGTTTGATACCTGTCTAAGCCTTTCTACTATTAGGGCGCTATGAGATTGATGCAGTTCAAAATCTAGTGCTCACAGAGAATAATGTAGTCAATATCTTTCAAATTTTAAGTCTCGTCTTTTATGTTATATCCGAAACTATTTCCAGCATTGACCGAGCGAGGCGTCCCCGTTGCAGCTCGGCCCAAATATTTGTATGGCCAGAAGCTTTCCGGCTGTTCTCACCTACAGGTCGCATTTCTCAACCGATTTTTTTTTTGTGGCTCCAGTTTTTTTGTATGGTGGTGTAGAACGTAAAGGATTACAAACAAACGAGGTCTACAGTTCACAGAGCCACTAATTATATGTCGATTTTTGTGGCATTTCTACTTGGTGGTGGTTGAGGACTTCTATAAAATAGTGTGACACATCGAACTACTGTATTGTGGAATGAAGTTGTCGCGTGCGGTATTTCCGGACCGATACGACCAACTTCAAGAAAACAGCGCACTCCCACTTGAAAGGCCGGCAACGCAATTTTATGGGCGACGGTAATCGCTTTCCATCAGGCTTTTGCTTGTTAGCACCCTATGATATTAAAAAAGAAATGTTATATTTTCTCAACTCGAGCAACTGTCACAAATTTAAATAAAACAATTTAAATGGATTATTTAAGAGGCCTTATTCCTTTTAAATTTTACTTTTTCATATTATGAGAAATATGTTGATAATTTAAACCAACTTTTTAAAGTTAATTAACTTTTCCATGAGTTCTAGAAGTATCATAGTTATTTCATGCTTTCATTGCGTGCAGTTGAAAATAAGTTGAAAAAAAAAAACAGTTTTCTGCGAATATTTTTGTCAATTTTGATTTGATTTTCAAACAAAAATTATCCATGAAAAATTAAAACTGTTGGATTTAAATATATACCAAAAAATCGCAATAGTTATCACTGTTCTAAGTAGTAACATTGATAATATCTTTAGGAACATGTTTGATCATAGAAAAAAAATGTCTAAAACAATCATCATTTTTGAACAGATAAGGGGCCTTACGCGTTTAATTTCTTATATGTATTTAAACGTCGAATAATGAATTAAGGGTTAATCCCTAATTATTTTTGGCTAAAACATGTTTTCACATTAGCATAACCACTCCACCTGAGCTTAGCAGTATTTTCGGTAGAAAGGAAGGTGTGACCCATAAATCGAAGGGACCGCCTTAAACGACCCCTTGATATGTGAGACGGTTCGTCGGCCTTTCAGAGTCACCGGTCGGAAGTATGGAATATCGAGTAGACAGGTT
Organism: Apotomis capreana; assembly: GCA_947623375.1. Lineage (NCBI taxonomy): Eukaryota > Metazoa > Arthropoda > Insecta > Lepidoptera > Tortricidae > Apotomis > Apotomis capreana. Next base: position 14,672,025 of record OX392522.1, on the reverse strand, counting down.
TTTTTTCTTTAAGGTTTTATAAGATGACATTGGAGAAATGTTTATCGCATGAGGACACGAAAGGAACAATACATAAGTATTACTTAGATCAAAAAAATCTCAAGAAAATACTATCTTAGTATCTTACATCCTACGGGCTGCGCGTAAAATAATAATTTTGCTTAAAATCTTTGGAGGTTAATTTATTTATTTTAATAAAACAGTCGATAATGTTAGTATGTTTTTGGTTTCCGTGACTGTCACATATTGAAATAAAATTCTTCGATATTAAATAAACCACAGTAATTGCATGACATTATAATAATAATTTATGTATGAACACATGTTTGCCACAATAAGAGAATTCCGACGGTGAATTGTAGACCCCATTATTACATATAAAATAAATAAATTTTATGGAACAACAAATCGACCTAGTCCCAAACTAAGCAAAGCTTCTACTATGGGTACTAGACGACCATATACATAATATAAAGGTAACATCCATGACCCTGGAACAAATATCCGAGATCATCACCCAAATATTTGCCCCAGCCAGGATTTGAACCAAGGACCGCCGGCTCAGTAGGCAAAGTCGTCAAATAATAAAATAAATTAGGTTATAAATGAGTCATTTTCAAAATACATGTACGTAGTTAAGGGCTTTAATTAAAACAAAACTTAATTGATTCCATTGTGTTACGTAGTTACCCATACATTTTGTATGAGTAACTTTCGTCACACAAAAGAAGCGATCGTGATTTTGTTTTATTAAGCCTTTAACTATGTACAAGTATTTTGAAAATGACTCAAATAAGAATCTCCTCTTTTTAAAAGTTGAGCAAAAATGTAAAACCCCATATCGTCATTTACAATATGTAATTGAATTGTTTGTAAGTCTCAAATGCTTGCCAAATGCGTTCTTTTCTCTCTTTCTTTACAAACACACTCCACATTTCGATGTGCAGGATACGATAGCCAGAGACCACTTTAAACGATTAGTTTTGTAATTTAATTACATTTTCAATTTGTATATAATTTACAAGGGAAAAAATTAAACCAAAATTGGAGGCATTCCTGTCCAAGAGCACTGGTTCGTATGTTCGATTCCCAATTGGACTTCAGTGGATTATAAATGGCATACAGTTTTGGCTTCATATTTTATCCTCTGTATCTATATAGATATTTACAAGTAAGATATAATTCTAGTATTCCACAAGAAATAGGATTAACGTTGATTCTGTTCAAATTATAGTTTCGTTGATAGTTTTTGAGATTATCACGAACATACAGACAGACTCCATATAGATGCAGCAGGGGAATTTGTTGGCATACCATGTAATGATCACGTTACTTTATGTTGAATCAATGATAATTAAGAATAAATGTAAATTATTTATTTCAAAAAAGGAAAACAAACAAACAGTAAATAAAAAGCTTAAAACTACTAACAGCTATGTACGAAAAACCTAAAATTAAAACAAATTCAAAAAATTACTCCCCTGCGGCATGGTACCGAAAATGCTGGCAGCATTTCCTCGCTAAACAGCTATGCTGATACGTTGAGCGAGGAAGCTGCCAGCTCTTCGGTCCCCAGTGGTCTCTGCAAGCCTTTTGGACAATTCTTTGTAAAGCTTGCGGGCACTGGGACCCCATGGACCTAGTCTCGACTCCAAACGGTACAAAATTGTATTCGGGGCCGAGACCCCTATATTTGGTGCTTTTCAGTTTCTCGGCCGCTTCAGCAGCTGCACCCGCTCTGCCAGATGTTCCGTATGGTGAAGGTGGGACAGCGCCAGTGTGTCTACACAAGTGGCATCCCACACAAGCACACGTCCCAGCCTCCACGGAACTAGGGACATCCCATCCGGTCTCTTGCCATCGTCCCTGACGATACCCGATGGCTCCAGTAACGCCGGCACGTTGACGGTGGCAAGAGAGCGGCGGATAATGTCGTTCAGAGTGGCATGTCTCGAGAAGCGGCCTGCACTTTTCTGGCAAGAGAGGCCATGGTGTCCCAGTGTATCGACCGCGCTGCCGCAGGAACATCTATGAGGCGCACAGATTGGCACTCCGAGTCGCAGGCAGGTGGATATGCGGAGGGTTTCTGGCTCTAGAATAAATTAAATCCGTATACATTATCAGAAAACTGAAAACATAAAACATTTGTTCTATGAAAACATGTCAGTCATACCTATATAAACCAAATTTAACATTTTAATCTAGCACTTTCCGAGGTAGATAATCAGAAGTCATAAAACAGTGGTAAATAACGCATTAAGTTAACATTCCTTCTGGTTGAGACCCAACTTCGTCGGTTTAACGTCTGGAAGTTACGGCCGACGTGATCAAGTTCTAGCGAGGCGAGTAGTAACAGCTGTATAACGGTCCTGTGAAATCAAGAATAAAATAGAAGCGATATACCTACAGGGCTATAATACTATTAAAACTATCGTGAGACATCTTTAATAATTATAAAAACGTTTTAACTCACGTAAGCAGCATGGATAGCTGCCCCTGATGAAGAGCTTCAAATGAGTTCGAAACATGTCGGGCCGTTCCTGACAATTTTTACGTGAGTTTAAACCGATTTTATAATTAAAGGCTATTCTTTTGCCATACGGTACCATGTTATGACTGTTCGACGTTTAGAATAGAGTATTCAAGCGAGAAACATTTTTTTTTATATATAGGTAATATTTTTTCCTAATGCTTTGTGTGTCGATCTTTACATTGTTTATTTTGAAAAGTTTCACACCTTAGCGACCTGTATGTGAGTACGTGAATATTCACATCTTACCGCACTACTTTACAACAGGGAACGAAAAAGCGAGAGAGGGCATGCAAAGATCGACTCACAAAGACTACGGAAAAATTCAAAAGCTTGCCTGGGCGTTAGGGTGGCGGAAAGGTTAACGCACTGGACCGGCAATCCAGAGGTAGGTACCGGGTTTGATTCCCGAACTCTTCCACCAGTTTACGCATTTCAATTTTTGATTTAATATAAAAAATTGTGGCGTGTAGGTACCCACATCTATAACACACATTTCAAAAAAAAAAATGTCGGGTTCGATTCCCGGTTAGGAGCACGTATGAGCGCAATATAATTATTCTTTGCGTGTTGATCTTTGTATCTAAAGCCTGACCAGAAATATATGAGGATGCGCCATATTGCGGAATTTCATTGTACTTAACTATTTTCTTACACTGGCAATGATTTTATGATGGTTTGTCAACAATGTCAATGTCATGCGTGGTGCTTTCTTTATATGACAAATATGTAAAATTATCCAAAGAAAATGCCGAAAACCATTCACAGTCGTGAACATAAGATTATAAATAAAGTGTACACGTGTAACTCGTATGTTACACGAAAAACAGTTAGGAAAAGAGTGCATTCCATTAAATTATCTTACGAGGTTAACATAGTGGAACTGACAGGTATTTAAACTAATGTAATAGGGGGTAGCGATTGGTTGCAAAATTGTTGCCATATAAATCTTATAAATAGTGCCCTATTGAAAATCCTCATAATATGTTTGGTCAGGCTTTACTTAGCAATTACAGATTTACAATGGCATTGAAGTTTGTCATTTCATTTCAATGTTACGTCACAGAGCGATCATGATTCGTAATCACAACGCTAAACGTAATAAAAATTATGATTGCCGTTACATATGGTTTTTATTAGCTGTCTATCACGACCTAAGTGAGCTTTATGATGTCTAGACACTAGGTGTCTATACAACCAAGCCCAGCCAGCCTAGATTGTGACCTAGTTTAGGTTATACAAGTCATGATCATAAGGCGCAAGTCACACCAACGGATTTTCCGCCGCGCGAAAGGACTCGAAATCAATTTTATATAGTTTTTTTTCACTTATTACATATTACGTCAAATGGCTTCTGATTTATTTATTGAATCACATAAAGTGTAACATGACAGTTTATATACCAAAGCGTTACACGGATTCTTAAGCTTAATACTTAACTAAAACCTGACTAACTTACAACTACGAGAATAAACCATACTGTAAATAAAAATAAACAGTAAACACTTAAAAAACTTTATCTTGTATATTGTCAATAATCTATTGATTTACACACAAATACAAACATATGTATGTTGGCCAAAAAATATTTCGTATGTCCGTATGTTTGGATGAATGTTCTGCTGTTTTTGCCTGCAGGTCGCATTTCTCAACCGATTAGCATGAAGTTTTGTGGGTCGGTTTGAGGTATATATATATATATTTTTGTTAATTCAGTTTATTGAATTTTGTCAGTTTCAAAAGTAACAGGGGTTGAAAATCAAAAAAAATGTAAATTTCAAACTTTTTGAAACAGACGGTCGAGGTGTCGCTCACAGATCGACTAGTTGTATGTGTTTTTATTCATTTTACAGAGCCCGATTAGTTAGGTTTTTGATTTGAAAAAATAATGTAGGCGGCGAAAACAAGCAGTTTTTCGGCGGGAGAGCCGCCCGTGTAACCTCAGCCTAAGCGGTAACTTATGAAGCGGCAGTCGCTATTAAGATGTAAATGATACAAGGAATAATACGAGAAGATTTATATAATATGTCGGGGATCTAGACGGAGGCGCAACATTTGTTTGGTGTTAAGAGATGTTTTGGAGTGATTTTGGTGTAAATTATTGGAGGTCGTATATGTACTTGCTAGATATTAAGTTTATCATATTTACACATGACATGCTTGTCATAGAAAGAATACAAATTGTTCTTGTGACAGACTTCGTAGAAGTCGGATGCAAAATATTGTAAAACCAAAATAAAGCACTACCAGCTCATTGCCACTCTCTAGCTGCTGTTATTACATGTTTTCCTTCATAAATGTAGGAGCAAATAAAATTGATACATTTATACTTTTATTAAACACGAAAATAATAGTAAAAAAACAGGTCAAGTGCGAGTCAGACTCGCGCACCGAGGGTTCCGTACAAACACTTTCCATCCTTAAGTGGTTAAGTTAAGTTTGCACCTGATATGTACAGCGCTCCATACAAATGAGGTGCAAAGTTAACGCAACCAATCCCGTTTGTTGTATGGGAGCCCCCCTTAAATATTTATTTTATTTTATTTTTAGTATTTTTTGTTATAGCGGCAATAGAAATACATAATCTGTGAAAATTTCAACTGTCTAGCTATCACCGTTCTTGAGATACAACCTGGTGACAGACGGACGGACGGACGGACGGACGGACGGATGGACAGCGAAGTCTCAGTAATAGGGTCCCATTTTTACCCTTTGGGTACGGAACCCTAAAAACAATCGTGGAAAGCAATCCGACCGGGCGTTTCTACACCACATCATCGATGTTTAATAGGAGAGAAACAGGATTATTAAGAAAAAAAATAACAGTATAATGCACATTTTATAGCTATACATGGGAATACATCGGTCGAAATATCTTCAGGCATGATTCCGCTAAAACAGTTGGACGAATTATAAGCAACTGTACTTGTGGACATTCGAAGTTCGATAGGATACTTTTCACTGAAAGTTACGGTATAAAGGGTGGAAAAAACTTATAGGTACCTACCTACCTGGAAAACTGTATCTCCCCGGCTCCACACTACTATATATGGATAGTGTGGAGAGGGACTTTGCTGCGGATACCCATACTTTGCCCAACTTCAGTAAAAATCGCGAGCAATGTAAAGCCACAGTTAAATAATTTACTAAGCTAATTTAACTTAAAAGAATCTTTATGTAATTGTTCAGAAGGAAACAAAACTGCATTGAAAGGTTTTTTTCCTTAGTACCTAATAATTTACTTTCTTACGTGTTTTGCGTATTAGAATTGACGATAAAATGAAATTAACGTTCGATTATACGTTCTTTTTTTTAAAACAACAAAATTTTTTTGGGGAGATATTATGCTGAACAATAACTCGAATGATTAGTATACTAAAATAATGTGTGATATTTTGTTACTTTTTATCTGGTTCGATTCTCGGGTGATACAAGCGAATATAAGGAAATTATTGAATGTAGTTCTTCCTTTTTTTAAATAAAATAATGTATACTTTTAGTAAAACAACCCAACTTAAGGTTTCAAGGCAGTTTTCCTCTAAGGCCAATTATTTAGAAAAAAAAAGAAAACAATAGTTACCCAGACAGAGATATAATGAATACTAGTTTCGTGTATATGCTTTTTGTGACTTACCCTTTGAATTGGATAGCACAAATCGATACTGAGGCTACTATAAAATATTCCCTTCCCCCATTTTAAATAACCATACTTAATCAAATTAGGGGACGATAATCGATAACCCAACTTCCATATTCCAATAGCGAAGTTATAAAAAAACTTTAAATAGCACTACGTTACCGAGTTGCGGAACTTTTTCAAAGTCGACTAAGTTCTGATTTGATTATGTCTTGAGTTAGATATCGTAAAAAACACAAGTTTCCGCCCGGTTCGGTTGGTAACGGTAAGTTAGATCAAAATTTTAGCATAGGAAAAGAGTTGTGCAATTGGGAAGACGACTGGTGTAAATACTACGAAGACTGTAGCTGTATGAATAAAATTAGCTCATTATGTCATGAAAAAGAAAAAAAAAACAAAAAATATAATTTTTTAGAGTTCCGCGCAAAGGGTAAAAACGGGACCCTATTACTGAGACTTCGCTGTCCGTCCGTCCGTCCTTCCGTCTGTCACCAGGCTAAATCTCAAGAACGGTGATAGCTAGACAGTTGAAATTTTCACAGATGATGTATTTCTATTGCCGCTATAACAACAAATACTAAAAATAAAATAAAATAAATATTTAAGGGGGGCTCCCATACAACAAACTTACAGATAATGGTACGGAACCCTTCGTGCGCGAGTCCCACTCGAACTTGGCCGTTATTTTTATTAAATTTTATTTTTTCTTCAGTGCAGTGGAAAAACTCCGCATGCTGGATAGAGTGGATAGGAATACCTCGGTCAAACCGAAAATTGAGCTGAATTATGTACCACTGAAGCGTTAAGATGTGACGTTTGTAGATTGAGTCGAAAGTTCGCAAGAACTCGGTCTCATAACAACTTCCATTCTAATGCGTTATTTTGCTCGAGTTTCGTGACCGTTTTCACCTTGTTGGGGAAGAGACGGATGAATAATAAAGTATCATTCTCTCTGGAGATATATTCAAGGTTCATGTTCAAGACAATTAAACGGGAGTTAGTCTTTTACATTGGTTGTAGTAATGGTAGGTAGTCGCCGTGGGTTTGTTTTTTAGGGTTCCGTACCTGAAAAGGCCACGCAGTTGTCCATCCGTCCGTCTGTTAAGGCCCTTTTCCTCGGGAATGCGTGGAGGTATCGAGTTGAAATTAAAACCAGACAATGAATGTCTACAGGCCCTTGAAGCTGTTTAAAAATCAAACTCCTAAGTAAACGAAAAAAACCGGCCAAGAGCATGTCGGGCCACGCTCAGGGTAGGGTTCCGTAGTTGCCCATCCTTCACAACAATTACGAGAAAGATTTCAAGCTCTTTAAAAAGGTCGTAAACGCCAAAGTAACTGTAATTACTTATTACTTTCTGGAAGTTATCGATTGTAGGCGCCAGATTGAGGGAAATGTTTTAATACAGTATGGCACTTAACTAATATGTGTAACGTTCGAAGTATAAATACACTACCGCGCGGCACTTACGACATTTTAAAGAAAATTATGATTTTTTGCGATAACTCAAAAACGGCTAGACCGATTTTATTCAATATAGTTTTCGTTGAAAGTTCTTATAAGGTCTCATTTTTATGAATTGTTTCATAATTTTTTGACCCGTGGTTGAAACGTTATAGAGGGGGGCGGACACTATTTTTTGGATTTCTGGAGCGAATATTTACAAAACTGCTGACTTTTTCAAAAAATGATGTTTAAAGACCCCTACTATTTTTAAAAAACCTATTCAACGACACCCCACACACTAGTTTCGGAAAGAAAAGAAAAAATCACCCCCACTTATTAGGTGTACGGGAGGTACCCTAAAAAGTTTTTTATTTTACCGTTTTGTCGGCGTGACACATACACATACTCATACCAAATTTCAGCTTTCTAGTACTAATGATCACGGAGCTAACCCGCGGACGGACAGACAGACAGACGGACAGACGGACATGGTGAAACTACAAGGGTTAAATATGGAACCCTAAAAAACGAAATGGCTTTTATGCCGCAAAAAGCAGATATTTCGACACTCACAAGGGAATCAAAATTTATAGGGTATTGCCGTTGACCTACAACTATGAAATTTGGCAAATAATACCGTACCGTCTTATACCTACTACATAATACTGTATAAGTATTGGAAAAAATCGGAAAACTATACATTTGTGATGAAATCATACTTAAAATAAAGTCCTTTTCGAAAATCATAATTTTTGTTTCTCAAGTTACATATTTTTACGAGTTTCTTCTTGCTACGGGTAAATTATTGAATATTTTTACTCTCATACATAAAAATGTTTCTTGCAAAGATAGATGTCCTTGATTGCAGTTGTCATTGAACCTTTACTGTAAGTATCAAATTCGGTACGAGACAATCGTACATCATATTTAACAGCAGTTTTAAGGGTGAATATCTCATTTATCCACACTAATACACAAGTTTTCGCAAGTTCCAAATATTCGGCCATAACTAACCGGCTCGAGACCCCTTCCAATGTTTATTTGTTTCTTTTCGGCGACAGCTAATGGGTTATTAACCGTTGGTTGGCGGCCATTTTGTTTCGGCTTTAGTTTTCAGACGGAATTGTTCTTTTCACCTCTAATTCGTAGTATTATATTTATTGTATTTAATTTACTAAGGTTTGAATAGATCAGAATCTTACTATGGATACAGTAAAAGAACATGTAACTATGTTCATACTTTTGTGGCCTGCATTTTACGTTAAAAAAATGAAGATAATGTTTTGTGTAATAAAACCGCCCGAATGACACGTGTGTGCCGCTCTGACTGGCTACAGTCTGACCAGTGAATGGTGTTACAAGAATATAATTCAAATTCTTTACATGGCAATAATAAAGCGAAAGTTTGTGTGATGATTGTTACTTTTTCACGCCGAAACGGCTTGACGGATTTGCGTGATGGGACAGTAATATTTTATACCCTAACTTAACACATATAACGTTTATACCGAAAAATTATGTTTTCCGAAGGATAGTGTAATTTGATCTAATACACTATCCTTGGGGAAAACAACATTTATTTTAACAACATATTATATTTGCTGTTTTTCAAATATGCCGCTCTTTTTTTGTAACACGACTAATGATGTATCTACAAATGCGGGCTGATTTTGCCCTGACAACGGCAGAAGGCGAAGCCGAGCGTGTGCAATGTTCACATACTATCTGAAAATAACAAAATAATGATATAATGAAGTCCAAAAAGCAGCTGGCTCAGGACCGAAAAGCATGGCCTGATCTGGTTTCAGAGGCCAAGATCCACTTTGGGTCGTCGCGACAGTTAGTTAGTTAGTTAGTTTAATTAATACGTAATATAAGAAAACAATTAAACAATGACGTAATTAAATAATGAACTTCATCTAGTAAGTATGCCGCAAGTCCACTTTTCCATGTCTGAGTCTACCGGAGAAGAAAGAAGAGGCTAGTGTTGAAAAGAAACGCCAAAAAAAACTCAACAGTCAGTCACTTATTCGTAAATTATACTGAACTATTACGGTTATGTGAACTTAACCAACTATGGACCTATCTTGTATTTAAGTATCTGTGTATCTGTGTGTCTGTCTGTGGTCGTAGCTCCCAAACCGATGGAGCAATTTGAGGGCGTTTTTTTTTAAATCGAAAGACATGGCCATCGACATATTTCTTAGCTATGTTTGTGGAATAGGACCAGTAGTTTTCAAGATACTTAGCTTTAATTGGAACAAGGGATATCCCAGCCGATATTGAAGCGACGAATACAACATTTTGTGGTTATGAAATAGTATTAGTAGCATTTTATACATAATTATATCACTCATTGAATGATGGTCTCATGATGATCAGCTACTTGTATCGAGGGTGTTTTAAATTTTTAATTAAGTTGTATTATTACTTACTGTGTCACAAAAACTTATATTGATTTAGAGCGTACAGGGGTACGCTCTAAATCAATATAAGTTTTTGTGACACACTTCTCTTGCTGACTGTATTTTCTTAAGCAAACGCTTATAACTCGTTAAGACCAATCAAATGAGCCCAATCAAATTGTGTACCTACTCTTTAGTAGTCTCCTACGACCACCTTCCATCTCCATCATCAGATCAGCTGCAAGATACCAAAGTATTGTATTGTCACGTAAACTACATATTATACCCACATGAAGTTACATTTCGATACGACATTAGAAGTAGTAGGTTAAAATATTCTTCTAAAATTTGATTACATTGAACATGAGCAAACAAATTAGATAAGATATTTTATTTAAGGGACAACACAATAAATAAATCCGGTCAAGTGCGTAGAATGTGACGATATTACTTGCCAAATTTCAGTTCTCGCCAGGTCACCGGGAAGTACCCTATCATTTTGATTTCCTTGAGTGTCGAAATGTACGTTTTTTGCGACATAAACGGCCTTATCTTTTTTTTTACGTTAACTTAGAAGTTTGATTTTTTCACAACTCTAAGGAACCGTAGACTTAAGGATATGGTTTAAATTTCAAATCGATACACGATACGGTCTTGACAGACAGCCAGACAGATGGACAACAAAGTGATCCTATAAGGGTTCCGTTTTTCCGATTGAGGTACGGAACCATGAAAAAGCTTTAACTAAGTTATAAATAAGATTTACATTACTAAAATAAATTAAGTATGGTGCGAAAATCTGTGCCCCCGCGGCTTGGTCCCGAAGACGCTGGCAGCATTTCCTCGCTGAATCGCAATGCTGATGCGTTGTGCGAAGAAGCTGCCAGCTCTACTGTCCCCAGACAACAAACTTAGCTACAAGTTACAAGAGAAGACAATAAAAACGTGAATGAATCGAGGACTATGTTTAAGATGCGCAACATAATCTGATAAAAACCTTTAAATTGCTAAATTGAAAACTAAAAAAAATCAACCTTTGACAACGGTATCTGTAAAGGTACTGAAACGTCAGGGAGGCTGAAATAATTAATATACGCGATATAATCCGTTTAAATTGTTTTATTTAAATGTGTGACAGTCGCGGAAACCGAAGAAAATATTTAAAAAAATCCCTCTATTGATGAATGGGATACAAATGGTACTAAACCTGAACATAACAACAAAATTTGGAATCTTTGGCGAAGATCCCGTCACTAGTTCCAATCAAAGCTGAATATCTTAGAAACTGTTGCAGGTATTTTTACCAAACATAGCTAAGAACCATCCCAACAGACCACGGCTTTCGATAAAAAAAATCGCTTTCGAATTGTTCCATCCGTCTGATAGCTATGGTGCCACACACATACATACAGATACACAGAGGGCTGTTATAAGTTTAACCGTTGTATCTATAGGTATAGGTACATTTGTAAATTTGACGACGCATTTGGCGCAGTTTGTAGAGACCTGCCTACTGAGCCGGCGGTCCCGGGTTCGAATCCCGGCCAGGGCAAATACTTGTGTGATGAACTCGAATATTTGTGCTTTGGTCATGGTTGTTATATGTATTTAAGGATATATTTTTCCACATAAGTAGGTATATCGTCACCTAGTATACATAACACAAGCCTTCTTGAGCTTAATTTGGGACTAGATCAATTTGTGTGAGGTTGTCTTATATTTATTTATTTATATGTTAAACTTATAACACCCCTTTTTGGTCAGGGGTTAAAAAGAAACAATAAATAACGTCAAACAAACGCGCTAAATCGAATGTACTCTAATCTACTATTTCTCTTAATAAAGTTTTCCACTACACTGCATTATTCCATTCGCCATTTCACAGCCATAAAGACAGACAATGTATGTAGCTTACACATTGTTACAACTTTTTTCTATTAAATTCCATCCATACCTAAAACTCTGAACGGAAAGGTAGTATGTCACGCGATGTCTAGATCTCTTAAGACCTTTTTCTTTGATTTAGTTAAATCTGACTTAGGATAAAAGGGTGATATGTCTCACGAAAGCAAGATTTGTTAGGACGTTTCTCTTTTGAGTAAGTTAGGTGAGCATTTTTCAAAATATGTTCCGTGACGTATTGGAATTCCACCCAGTAAAAAAAAAAAATTTTTTTGATAAAAACGCTTTTAATAAATTCTCCTTCTTCTATATTCTTTGAAAATACTACGTGTTTCAATGTAAATTACTTAATTTGGCAAATAATCTACTTTGAACCTAACTACTACCACTGGGACGTTCCATTACGTTACAACCTTTAGGTACGTTTTAAGTAAAGATCAATGTATTGTTTGAAAATCAGTTTTTATTAAATGAAATTTAACACAATAATACTCTTTTAAAAATGAATAACATTTGCAATTCTAATTATCACAATAAAGATATAAAACAAAATCTTTCCATTACGTTACTATTTGGTCTTCATCATAGCTTAACTATCATCTTAAATTGAGATTATACTAAGAAACTATCATGAAGTTATATTTTTATCAACATTGTTACATGTTGTTCTAACGAATGAGATCTAAATTGTACAATTATCCTTAATAGTTAATATAAAATCTTAAAAATTCAATCACAGCCACAGTAGGACAAAGTGACGGGAATGGACCATTTGTCACGTTAAGGAACGACATGAGAGGTTTACATGGCGTGGAAAATAGCTTACAACTTCTACTAAATTTTCGGTCCTTTTTTTTTAAATATAGTATACCTAGTTAGTGGCACTAATTAGTACTGTCCACCACTGAACATGTCAACACAGTCTGACCAGCATATCAAATATATTTGGGTGAAATGCAGAAAATATGTACCATTTCATAACCAGTTCGTTTTCTCAGCTTTGATTACGCATGTTACGCCTATACAAAATGTACAAAAAAGTTACAAAACTGAGAATAAATAAAAAACTAAGTCTTAGTTTTAATGTTCCTATACCTCTATGTACATATTTTCTGCGATTTTTCTATGTAATCCTAAACTTTAAAAAAAAAAATATTTTTATGGTTGGGTAAACATGAAAATAGTAATAATATGTCAAAAATATAAGTCACAAATATATTAATATTTTTCAATAATGGAAATGATCCCGAAAAGTTTAATATAATCAGAGGAAGGTATCAGGTATCTGGCATCTCGGTGTCTCAAGGCAAGATAAAAGCCAGCTATGGAGGCATCATAAAAAGACAACTCATACTCATTTCTTAAATCATTTAAAAAGTAATTGAATATTAGAATTAATTAAATGTACATTAATAACATGTATTAATAATGTTATTATTTCTTTAACTGTTTTTTTTTAATTGTAATTTTTTTATCTGTATATCTATAGGTTTTAATCTTTAGTTAGTTTTGATCGTAACTCAGGATGGCTATAAAATAAAGTCATTTCGGGATTAAAAATAATAATAAGTATGATTATATTGATTATGAATAAGCGTTGTCTTTTCATGTTCGTGTCTATACTTCATACCTCGTTTTGATCTTACGATATAATGAGATGTGGCCCCCGCTAATACAAAAAGTTCAAACAAAGTGTACGTAAAAAACTATATTAACTTTAGTAATTATTTTGGCCCCTTATTGGAGCCTGTTTTGATTTGAAATTTCGTTTGTATTTCGGAATTTTGCATTCGATGAAAGTTTTTAGTTGAGTAAACATTACTTCATTGCGGACTAATTAATTAATTAATTAATTGTTGTATAAATGGGTCTTCTAAAATATTATCGATGTAAATAAAAAAAAAACTTTGTTAATGTATATGTATAACAATAGCTAACTAAACATTTTATAAAAAGCTGGTTCTTGAAATAGTGTTACATCTAATAACTATAGGAACCATGCCGGAATTTATAAAGAAACTGTTTTTTAATTAACTTGTTTTCGAAACGGTTACTTGTCAATAAGAGGTGATGTTTCGTTTCATCGAAAACGCGTAACGAACGACTCTGAAAACCTGGTTTTTAAAACTCTCTTTCTGCTTTTGCTTACCTACTCCTTTTACTCTGTAGAAACTGCTTATGTGTACCCACTGTGCTAACCATTTCTTTTGTGTGCCGTTCGTAACTAAACAATAAATTGTGTGGCAAGCCTAAGATATTCATACGTGGTATTGCTGAAGCCTGTAAAATTGGCTCATATATCTTGTAATTTTAAATTAGGTTTAGGTGTAACATAATAGTAGTAGCTGTATTATATTTTTGTTCATAAATTAGAGATTTTTGTTTCGATGAAAAGATAAATTTAATAATAGGTACAACTTTTTAGGTATGTAAGTCTTTTTAAAATTGCATACCTACTACTACTATTTAATTTTGCCCAACTTTACTATTTATAAATAAATAAAAATACGATGCTAATGGTAATCCGTGCACTTAAAACCAGCGGCATGTAAACCATGCATTTTCGTTACATACGTCACGTTTTTTTGTTCCCCTAATACAATACGTATCGTAGTGGATGTGACGTAAGTATGCCGGCAGTTACTTAAAGTGAATTAGTCCTTTGATTTCTTGCAATCTACTACTTTTAACGTCTTAATAAGTTACTGCACAAGTCAATAAATTAAAATTCATAAGAATGAAATCACAAAGTGGCTCCTTACCTTCAGTACGTCCCGTTCGTATTGGATAAAAAATATGACACTCCGTGACGCACGTCCAACTTTTTGCATTTTTAAAGCGATACTGACTGCCATACCTAAACAACGGCTATAGAAATGTTGCCACTGATATAAAAACACAACTATTTTGGTAGTTTTTTGTTGTCAAGTAGTTAAAAATGACGTGACGTAGTGGAATTTTCCACCTAGGTGGTTTTGGAGGACATAAAACAAATTGTAATTTTACAATTTTATTACACTAGGCGTTAAAAGATAAGGTTTAAAATCAGTTTAAGACTATATAATCATTTCACACAATAGCCATGTTCAGGCCTAGAACGAGACAGATATACTTAAAATTCGCTTCAAAGTTAGCAAAGTGTACGTGGGACACTCAAAAATCGGTACCTTTTCTTCGATTTTTTTGACAAAAAAATACTTTAAGTGGGTTTTAAAGGCAGTATTTACCTAAATTAAATAGTATATAAGTTACTTTACAATTTTTACAAACCAACATTATACTTTAGAACAATATTTTATAGAAAAAAAGGAGTCCAAAATCATGGGACAGCGATATTTGTATCAAATATTTAATTTGAAAAATGCCCAGGTCTTAAGGTGACCTCTTTGACATTGTCACTGTCTTGACACGTTCCTAGGACTGTTTGTGTTGCCACGTGGAAAGTTCTATGAAAACTATCTTTTATATTTATCTATAGTTTTTAGTATTGTGAATATGTTTCATGTATTTATTTTAACACTAACTTTTCGCACCCCCTTCGCATATTATAGTATTATTACATCAGCATATGTAGTATAAATCAGAGATCAGATAGATGGGAGTCATTATACAGGGTGATCAACCCAAATGGGTCAGTAGGGAGAAGTCACAAACTAGAATGGATTTATCACCCGGTATAGTGTCCTTTA
Source organism: Apotomis capreana (assembly GCA_947623375.1). Classification (NCBI taxonomy): domain Eukaryota; kingdom Metazoa; phylum Arthropoda; class Insecta; order Lepidoptera; family Tortricidae; genus Apotomis; species Apotomis capreana. Next base: position 14,656,418 of record OX392522.1, on the reverse strand, counting down.
TTTAATGAAAAATCGTTGTTACCTTAAAAAAATGCTAAGGTATTGTTTACCATTTAAATATTAAAACATCGACTTAAAAACATGACCATGCTTTTTTCCAATGTCGTTTAAAAGTATACGACCGGTTCGTACTATTGAGATGAAACTTTACAAATCATAAAATATATTTTGTATTGTTACTTGCCCTGGCTTCACGCTATCGACGCCATTTGTATGCAACACTCGCTCCTAGGTGTCGGGTTGATTGCGTAGTAAACTTTGTTTCATTTACACTCTGTATTATATGTGAACTTGTAAATAAATACTCTGTTGTTTTGCACACTGTATATATTCTGTAATATGCAATACGCTAAAGAAAACAGGTTAAGTGCGAGTCGGAGTCAGCGCGAAGGATTTTATTTCTTTATTTAATCTTTATTGCACAAAATACAAAATCAAAAGTGAAAATGGCGGACTTAATGCCATAAGGCAATCTCTACCAGTTAACCATGAGGCCAAACAGAAACTAGCAGTTAGTGCAGGATCATTAAAAGCCGTGGCTAAAAACATAAAACGAGACAAAGTCAATTAGTTACATATATTACAAATACACATAAATAAATGAAAATATATAGGTGTATATACAGCGTGTATATTTGATATAACCGCAATCTTTACGGGGTCTTATTGTAGGCACTTATTAATATTTTGATCAGTAAATTATTAAAAACATCGAACTTTTTTTGCCATATAAAATAATTCAGCGCGCAATGTATTTGTTTCTTGTTGTTTGTTGACACTTAACATAGTGATCTCACAACTGTCACTTAGTAATAACTACGCCATACATTCCTGCTCAGAAAATTTTAGAAAATTAATTGCGCTAACGTTAACGCTAAATTAATTATTTTTTATAAATATCAGATTATAGCACTAAAATCTCCGCCTGGCTTCAATTTGCGGTTATATCAAATAAACACTCTGTACATGTAGCCCTATAAAACGTCACAGACGATCAATCCTAAAATTCTTTGGTTTTGACACGTTTCATAGAGCACAATGTCACGGCATCTCAAGAGAGGCATGGTTTACGTCTCCTTACCCTCTGATATGGCATCACGTCTGTGGACGGCGACATTTTTCTTCGCAAAACTGCCTCCATCTACAGCCAAATATTTCTTATCGACCCAAGTATCTGGTCATCACGAGATGACGGTCTCATGATGACCACATTTGAAGCATAAGACGATATTATTTGCCAAATTCATAGTTCAATGAATTCATAGACAAAATGGTAAAATAAAAACTAAAAAAAATTTTTTTTTGAGTACCTCCCGTAGGTACACCTAAAGTGGAGGTCATTTTTTTTTCGTTCCAACACTAGGGTGAGTGGTGTCGTTGAATAGCTCTTTTAAAAATAATAGGGGTCTCCAAGCATTATTTTTTTGATAAAGTCAGCAGTTTTGTAAATATTCGCTCCGGAAATCCAAAAAATAGCGCCCCCCCCTCGCTCCTCCCCTCTCACTTTTCAACCACGGGTCCAAATATTATGGAAAAAATCATGAAAATGAGGCCTCGTAAGTAGTTTCAATGAAAACTATATTGAATAAAATCGGTTGAACCGTTTTTGAGTTATCGCAAAATTCCATAATTTTGTTTGAAATGACGTGTCCTTATACTTCGAACGCTACACATATTAGTTAAGTGCCATAATGCATTCAAACATTTCGCTTGATCTGGCGCGTATAATCGATAACTTCCTGAAGGTAATAAGTTACTTCGGCGTTTACGACCTTTTTATAAGCTTGTAATCTTTTTCGTAATTTAAACCTCGGGCTTAAAACCGCTGTTTTAAGCCCGAATGGAAGTTACCGGAATTACCGGTAATTCCCATAGAAAAAATTAAAGATTCGCATTCCCTTTACGACCTAATGCTAAAAAGATAACCCTTTTTTAGGGTTGTCAAGTAAAGAGGGTCATCTCACACGACGTCGTAAAAGTTTTTTTGTACAACAAAGTAACATTTTCATTGAATGCCGCCGCCGCGACCTAACGACCACTTATTTGCAAACCAAATTGTCTCAACGAGAAAAAGCTTTTATTTTTTCTTGGATTACAGTCAAATGCATAAATTCTCGTGTTAATTGTAAAGGATACTGTAAAGCGGCTACATCTTATCTGTTACATTACTGGCCAAGCAGTGTAATGCTTTGCTTTTACTTGAGTGTAGAAATGTATGTACTAAGTACATTATGAGGCTATCTCCTTAACACTTGATTAGTCGAGCCCTAGTTTCAAACACTTTTATGAACTACTGAGCCGGCGGTCCTGGGTTCAAATCCCGGCCGAAGTAAGTATTTGTGTGAAGAACTCGAATATTTGTTCCTGGGTCATGGATGTTTCTATACATGTATGTATTTATATATTATGTATATCCTCGTCTAAGTCGTCTAGTACCCATAGTACAAGCTTTGCTTAGTTTGGAACTAGGTCAATTTGTGTATGATTATCGCTTTATGTTTATTAATTTATTTATTTATTATTATAACTAGCGACCCACCCTGGTTTGCACGGGTGCATTGCTGATGAATTATGCATGTATTTATACATTTCAACCATCCTCTTGAATTAATAATAATAATCACTCTATTTAATAAAAAAAACGCATCAAAATCTGTTGCGTAGTTGTAAAGATTGAAGCATAACATAGGGGCAGACAGACAGAAAGTGACTTTGTTTTATACTATGTAGTGATTACGTAGGTAACGTATTTCAATATTGACACGAAGGTTAAAATTGCCGGCCAAGTGCGAGTGGGACTCGCGCACGAAGGGTTCCGTACCATTATCTGTAAGTTTGTGTTATAGGAAAATTAATATTTATTTTATTTCATTTTTAGTATTTGGTGTTATAGCGGCAATAGAAATACATCATCTGTGAAAATTTCAACTGTCTAGCTATCACCGTTCTTGAGATACAGCCTGGTGACAGACGGACGGATGGACAGCGAAGTCTCAGTAATAAGGGTCCCGTTTTTACCCTTTGGGTACGGAACCCTTAAACAGGAAGGGAGACTCGAACTTATGACCCTACGTATCCGGCACAGTGGACGGCACCAACTGCCCCAACTGGAGCTATCACGTCGTTACTTCAATCACACTACATCTGATTCCATAATCTTATGCTATTAGAGCGCCCTCTGCATCCTGTACTTAAACGCATTAGTCAATACCACGCCATACTTAGATATAGTTCTTACATTATAATATTTATAATTTTCACAAATAACTAAAACCCATTAGCTTAGGTCAGGTTAGGTTTGTTTTATAAGTTATAACAATCCTGAGATGTCAACAGAACTCTTTGTAAGATAAACTATAATTATGACTAAACATTTTATGACAGACAACACATTATTTCAATCAATTTTATGTCAGTCAAGAGCACACGCAATACAATCCAAAGATCATAAAAGAAAATCCGCGTAAGCAGCCAATGAGCTAAAATTTTATTGATCAATTTCTTTCATCAGGAAGGCTCATAAACATACATACGCAATATATTTGACTAAATTTTATTTTAATGATTTCGATATTCAAGTAATTCAGTAGTATAATTTTGTAATACTAAAGATGTATTGCGTTCTTACCAGGGTTTTAAACATAAAATCAATGAGATAAATCGCTATAAAATACCATCAAAGGTTTACCCATTTAAATCACAACTTTCCCCCAACAATACTGACCGCAACCTAATCGCTCCCACACAATACGTTTCCAGTCATTCGACCAGTCATCCCTACTGAGTTCGGCCATCTTCGGGGCCATTCGGCGTGACTCGGCTGCGTCTGGGGCCCATTAAATTTGCAATAATGCAACGCGATCCGAGAGCTGTGATCTAGGGTTGCCAGATCGAAAAAAAAAGTTTATGCGAGGGCGATGACCGCGCCAGGGCCGCCGCGTTGAAATTTGGTTAGGAAATTCGGGATATAGTTAATTTGTGAATGAAGTTGCAAATTTAAAAAATATTTTCATGTAAACGATACACTTGATCAGTTAAGATTAAAATAATTCGTGAAAACTTTGATACTTGAATCAATTGCTTGCATTCCCTTTAAATAAATGTAGTTAAAACTTAATAAATATATTGAAGACATAATTATACTTTATTAATAAAAAAAAAAACAAAAAACTAAATGATTTTTTTACGCATTTGGCTGCATATATAATTGTCTAATCTACATTTAGGTACACAGACTTTTATTGTTGCTTCGTTTTTTTTTGTAAAATAAGGAACAATCTGGCAATGCTTAAACATTAGCTGCTATATTATGTCATCATTTTTAATTTTTTTCATACGTTATTTTTGTTTCAGGAAACAAAACAGAAAACTCTTCTTCAAAGTGCTACGAAGAAAACACTAAGGTACGTTTACTAAAAAATCTTTACCTAAATCATACATTGTATTATTCTATTATCTCAATTTAATGTGTATTTGGTACATTTACTAATTTATGTACCATAGAGAATCCTCACTGTCAGAAATTCCGTACGCTTGTTTGTAACTATCCGAAAAAAATAAGTAAAAAATTGGGCAAGTGCGAGCCCGACTCGCGTATGAAGGGTTCCGTACCTATACATATATATAATCTATAACAAGTTTGTTGTATGGGAGCCCCCCTTAAATATTTATTTTATTTTATTTTTAGTATTTGTTGTTATAGCGGCAATAGAAATACATCATCTGTGAAAATTTCAACTGTCTAGCTATCACCGTTGCTGAGATACAGCCTGGTGACAGACGGACGGACGGACGGACGGACGGCGAAGTCTCAGTAATAGGGTCCCGTTTTTACCCTTTGGGTACGGAACCCTAAAAATTGACAAAAAATAACCATTAATGCAAAAAAGCAAAACTTGCTAAACAAACAATGGCATTGCTGATAAATTCGTAAGAAAAAGTAGCAAAGAAATACTGTGAAACTATAAAGTAACTACACCAGAAGTCTTGACATTTTGAAGAGAATTTATTGTTCATATTAATTCAACACGCGATGTAAGTAAAATAGCTTCCATATTTACAAATAAGGTACTTAGTTAGTTTTTCGAACACACACAATTATATTGCTTAATATTTTATTGTACGTAAATTAACACAACATTCCTTTAATTGCAAACTAGAACAGACCGTTCAAGCAGTTTTGCTATTCAAAAGTAAAAAAAAAAACAAATAATTAGCGATATTAAGGGGTTATATCAAATTATAATTGAAAGAAAACCCTTTATTTAATTGTCGTAAAGTACACGATTATGTTACACACAGAGAAATCTAAGTTACAATATTTTTCTTTGAAAAGTTGCCGTTTTGTAAGTGTCAGAATAAAATATTTCGCTCTCGTTACAAGATAATACATTAATTTAACGAAACTTGTTTGTTTGTTTTTATTTAGGATGATCCAGTCCAGATATATCGTGGTCTTGAGATATTAGTTCCAAAATTATTGTTTTGCCTAATATTTTTTTTAAATAGGTACACTTGAAAATTATTATAATAAATGTAAAAACTACATTAATAAATTAAAAGTTTTCTCAGGAAAAATCTTATAAAATCGCTGTATTCGGCCCTAATGACTGTACATAACCTCTTAAACTCTATTTTCGCGTTACATAATGTCTACTATTAAGTATCTTACGCAACAGGTGATTGAAGTGCCCTCTAACCCCTGACGAAATACGAGCTGTGTAACTGTCTAACTGTATATTTGTGTGTGGCATCGTCGCTACGATGACTTTTGGGAGCTCCCAAAAGAGAACCAAGAGAGAAGGAGAGACCGATTTGAGTTTGGCGCGTTTTTTTTTCAATCGAAAGTCATGTCTGTCCAGATGGTTCATAGCTATGTTTGGTGAAAATAACAGTCGTCTCCAAGATTATTATTGTGTTTTCATTGGAACAAGTGACAGGATCTCAGGCAATAATGAAGCTAAGAATTCCAAATTTTGTAATTATGTTCAGTTTAAGTTGATTTGCCAAACAGTGGAGGCTTAGTCGTAATTGGTACGGAACCCTAAAAAATAATCAATGATAACATTTCAAACTGTGATTAAATCTAGGTACCTATCTTTGTCCATACAGTCGTACTGCACAATAGGTCTTCATTAAAATATCTCTTATACTAAAGAGCAAATGTGGTACAAGTGGAACAATAATTAAATTTAAATCTCAAAATATCGAATTTAATAAAAGTCCATGTTGTTCACGTCCACGCTGTTTTCATGTCTATTGACAACAGTTGCTTCAAACCACTGTCTATTATCTCAAGTACGTGGTACGATTCTGTAGTAGGTGTAGGTATACAAAATGTTTCCCCAGTGATAGTCGTCAGCACCATATTTAACGTTAATCGGTCTCTTAAAATTTTACGACGTCACTCCATTTAACATGGCTAAAGATTGCCCTACAAGAGAACCAAATTTGTTGAGACACAAAATCTTGTAGTGCCAACCCTAGCGATACTACGTTAGTGTGCGTGTGTCCGAACACAGCTTCCAATGTACGAGTAGGGCGCCACCCGTTTGGCACTGTCTCAGCCGAACATATATATGTGTTGGGTTTAAGTTTAAATCTGGTCTATTTTTGCAGAGTTAAAGCATTAGCGCGCTTTGACCGATTTTGTAGAGTGCCCGGTTCTGAGATATATTGCTAAGAGATCACAGTTGTGCTCGAGGTGCATGTTGAAATGTTATCCCCCTAAAACGTTCTTAAAGCATAACCCAAATATAAAATATAAATATCAGACAACCTCACAAAAATCGATCTAGCCCCAAATTAAGCTCAAGAAGGCTTGTTTTATGGATACTAGACGACGATATACATACTTATATAGATAAATATATACTTAAATACATAGAACAACCATGACCCAAGCACAAACATTCGAGTTCATCACACAAATATTTGCCCTGGCCGGAATTCGAACCCGGGACCGCCGGCTCAGTAGGCAAGTGCTTACAAATTGAGCCAACCGCGTCGTCCTCCTACGATGCAGCGGGAAAATATTAGAGCATTATGTGTTTTTGTTCGGGTGAAATCTTGCAACTCAATTTTGAAGCACATATCGTCAACCGATTGAGCTGAAATTTTGCATACTTACTTAACTTTGATGACAATACAATAATATGTTACCATGGGGCTGATCTGATGATGGAGCCTGTATATAATGAAGGAGAGAAAGTATATAATAGAAAACGCAATCCTACCGAGCTTGGGCTCTTTAGAATCGTCTCAGTGAGCATTTGATGGATATCCAAAGAAAAGTACAGTCGGCTATAAAAGCTTGCCACTAAAATGTCATTTTTGACAGAAACTTATTTAATTTCACTGTTTGACTTTACTGTTAAACTGGAACAGCGGTGCAATGCAATTATCTTTTATCGTCTCTGCGTACAGTGCGCTTTTTAAAACTAGGACAATGCATACTTAGGCTGGGGCGGAGCAGATGCAATGAAATGAAATGAAGTGAAATGAAATAATGTATTAAGTAAGTAGACCACAAGGGCACTTTTACAAGTCAGATTTAGAATCTACCGGCATTTCCCAAGAGGAGACCGCCGTTGAGAAGAAAGCCGAAAGAAACTAAACAGTAAGTTAGTTTTTCGTAAATAGTTACTTTGAACAATTCATTAAATTTATATAAATAATGACACAAAGGCAAATTAAGAAAGAAAAATTGAATGCGATCTACTACAATCTAAGCGAGACGTGTGAATGTGAATGTGGTATTTATTTACCACTTAAAAAATATGAATCGATAAAAATATTCTATACGAATATTCATTAAATTTATGTTAAAACTAATAACAATGGTACCTACACACGTAAAGAATATGTACCTATAGATTCTCCAAATAAATGTTAGGTAGGTACATTAAAATACAAACTATTAAGGTACAAAAAAACTATTAATTTTAAATATTAACTATTTCCAGAGACGTATAAAGTTTCTAGGCGGCACAACATGCATTATTGCATATAATTACTTACTTAACCAAGATACAATTACTTACTTAATTGGATTCCACAGAGATGCATAAGGTCTCTAGTCATCAAGGTAGAATAGAAAATAATAATAAAAATCAAAATTTCTTAGAGATAAGCGTCACAACATGCAATAAAATATTTTTAAATTATATAATTTCTTCAGAGACGTATAAAGTCTCTGAGTGCATACTACACTTAGCTGTTTCTTAGAGATGTATACAGTCTCTAAAAGTCCAAAAAGTTAAAATCAACAATGAATAACTTCATTCGAGCGGAGCTGTGTAAATTGGACCAATCACATTCCTCAGATTTAAATGCACTTCTTTTAGGCTTCACAAAGACGCAACCTGATTGGTGCATATTGTCCGCTCCCATCAGTAGACAAGCGGCCTTAGGGTGTGTCTCCACTGAAGCGCAGCGGAGACGTGCGGAATTGACCAATCACAAAAGTGAAGTGGAGCTGATGTGATTAGATAATAAGTAAGACATTTGCATGCCAGATATTTTTGGAGAGATATGTTTACTCTTGTAAAATTTTATACCATCTAACTTTTTTTTTTTAAGCCATGACATGAACTGTGTCAGGGCTGGTTAGCCCTCACTGCCAGTAGTCGGACTTTGTGTGGGAGTATAACCCGCTAATGGGATTATCTCCGCGCCACAGGGGTAATTTGGGTTGGGGTGACGCGGGCGCTCTGGGCGCATGGACTGCGTCGTGAATAGACTGAACCGAATCAGTCGGACTTAGGGCGGGAGGAGAGGCGAGAGAGAATCGGGTTTTGAAAAAGAGAAAAAACGCGAAATAAGTAGCGGTGGTTCCCCGCCGGCGGGGATTTACGTTGAGATATGCCATCTCATGTCATATCATGTCTCAAGCAAAAAAAAATCATTTCATTTCATTTCTGATTTTAACTCAGGTTTGTCTATTCCGCATGTCTCCGCTCCGTCTCGCTTCAGTGGATTCACACCCTAACCACTGATACTCGAAAACTATTTTGGTTCCTTTTGTGAAAACTAATAAGCATTGCAAAGACAATTATGGCATATTTTTATTTATTATCTATTCTTATTGTGATCAACTTGTGGTTTCCAGATTGGGTAAAGCTTTATCCCACCAAAAACATTCTGTAAAAAACTAGCCAAGTCTCGATGGAGCTGCTTGTTTATCTCTAAAAAGTAATGAAATCTAGACAAAGTCATACCAAGTCTAAGGTTCCTTACTGCGATTTCTTTATTATTATAGTTAATGCTGTGTGACTAGGCCGTTGAAGGGTACACCAGTATGGGCTATTATCTCGCTTAACAAACATAGGTAGTTACAACAGATATAACATTACGTGTAAACAAAATTGACTTATAGCGGTTCTGGCCACAGATTGGTGCAATGGTGTCATGGAGCACCTGGTTTTGTACCCTTGTGTACCCTTCAACGGCCAAGTCACACAACATTAACTATAATAATAAAGAAATCGCAGTAAGGAACCTTAGACTTGGTATGACTTTGTCTAGATTTCATTACTTTTTAGAGATAAACAAGCAGCTCCATCGAGACTTGGCTAGTTTTTTACAGAATGTTTTTGGTGGGATTTCACTTCTTTTTGTAGAAACGTGGGCATATTGTTTTATAACAACCTGCTAATTCACTTTAGCAAACCTCACGAAATAATAAGCGAAATCAACGAAATGCAAATAATCCCTCCTAATCCCTAGCTAACGTTTCCAAGCGCAGTAGAAGAATGTCGTAAACGACTGTAACGCGGCCGGTTGCCACTTCGCCATATAAGATTATCGGAAAAACAAACGACGGCGCGTTTTAAAATACAGTCAGCGCCATCTAGCGACGTGTGCGGCGGGTATCACCGCCACTCTTAGTCCAATGCATTATATTTTGACCAAATTTTGAGCGAAATTAATATTTTGGTGTAATTTGTCTATTTAATTTGTGTAATGTTCGAGTAGAATAAAGTTAATCGTTCGACTATTTCTTCTTGTAAACTTGTAAGTATAAGTATAAAATCCAGTCTAGTCTTGTCCAGAGTTTTCCTTTAATTTTATTTATATGCGTATTAAAAGCAGAAGGGGAGGCATTCGCCCAGCGGGTACGTATTACAATGCCGAAGTTCAAAATACCGAATATCATAAGACCTATATGGACGGAAGGCCGAAAATTAAAATGACGAATGTTTATTTGACCGAAAGTTTAAAATCCCGAAAGAACGTTTGATCGAAAGGATGAAATACCGAATATTATAATCCCGAAGACTGTAAACCCGAAGAATGTAATCCCGAAGACTGTAATCCCGAAAATTATAATCCCGAAGACTATGATCCTGCCTGAAGGTTGTAATCCAGAATATTATTTAAACTCTCGAGAATTATCTCGTATTTCTGTAGTCTTACAGATTCTAATGTTTATTTTATACAAAGAATATTAACCTAAATTACGTAACCTACTTGCCTACTACTTACTATTTATAAGTGAACTCTTCTGTGGAACCGATCTGCTCCGGCGCTGTGGGATGTGCAGCCCCTCCGCCCTAGTACGTTAGTACTCTTTTTTATACTGTGGCCCTAGCGTAAGAAAGTGCGGGCATCAAGCGAGTCGCAGCGGCTGAGGCTGGTCGCCCAAGGTGACTAAAAAGCCGAAGCTGCGGAGGCGAGCGTTGACAGCTTCGGTTCCAGACAAGTTCGGTTCGGTTGGCAGTCCATGACAGAATATTTTATAATATCGAATATTTAGTGTCATACTTAATTTCCCACTTTCCCGGACTCTTTCCTTTTCTTAATCGACTTGCCACAGAACCGAAGCTATCAACCCCGATTCCACGTGGTCTTGTCTGTCCTAACCCTAGAGTGTATATAAAAGCCCGGAGGCGCGGAGGGAGGGCAGCCCCCGGCCGCCCTCCCTCCGCGCTTTCCGCACTTTCTTACGCTAGGGCGGAGGGGCTGAACATCCCGCAGCACCGGAGCAGATCGGTTCCACGGAAAAGTCAGATTAGTTTAGTGTCCTGACACTTTTAAAGTGCTCCTTGACTTTCGGGATTATAAAATTTAGAGATTTTAAAAATTTCGGGATTATGAAATTTCGACATTTTCAACTTTCGATTTTCTGAAAATAGGTAATTTGAGCTTCGGTTTATTGAATATCGGCTTTTTGAACTTTCGGTATTTTGACCATCGGTATTTCAACTGTAGGTATTATGAACTTTCGGGATTTTAATACGTAACCCGCCCAGCTGTGGGACGCTATAGGCTAGATTAAATTAGATGTATCCCACTACGCTGGATTGACAGTCGATTTTTTTATGTACCAATAGTAGAAGGGGGCATTACCATATCTCTAATACAGCTGAGACCAGCTGAGGGTTCTTCAACAAATAAATAATAAATAAATAAATATCGGACAACCTCACACAAATCGATCTAGTCCCAAATTAAGCTCTAGAAGGCTTGTGTTATGGGTACTAGACGACGATATACATACTTATATAGATAATAAATATATACTTAAATACATAGAACAACCATGACCCAAGCACAAATATTCGAGTTCATCACACAAATATTTGCCCTGGCCGGGACTCGAACCCGGCACCGCCGGCTCAGTAGGCAGGTGTTTACAAATCGAGCCAAACGCGTCGTCAAAATACTTCAGACCTTGGATTTTTGACATCAAATGAAGCGGCCCACCAAGTTGAATATTAAAACACTTAAACGGGTTTACTCACGTCGTAGAAATCGAATAACGCTCGACATGTTTCGAATCGGTACGCGATCCATCATCAGGAGAGACGATCAGTCGCGACGGCGGCCAACCGAACACAACAAGTTGAATATTTTTTGTAAAGGCGGTATGTCGATCTCACGTCGATCTCTAATAGTTTGGTTGGGCTCTTGTGTTTTCTAATCAGAGTACTCCAGATCTTCGATTATCCTAGTTTTTAGGGTTCCGTACCCAAAGGGTAAAAACGAGACCCTATTACTGAGACTTCGCTGTCCGTCCGTCCGTCCGTCCGTCTGTCCGTCCGTCCGTCCGTCTGTCACCAGGCTGTATATCAAGAACGGTGATAGCTAGACAGTTGAAATTTTCACAGATGATCTATTTCTATTGCCGCTATAACAACAAATACTAAAAATAAAATAAAATAAACATTTAAGGGCTCCCATACAACAAACTTGTTTTATGGTACGGAACCCTTCATGCGCGAGTCGGACTCGCACTTGGCCAATTTTTATAGTTTTCGCTTTATGTGGCCATTAAACCCTAACTCTGTACCAAATTTCAGCTCTCTGAATTTATGGGAAGTACTACTTCTTTACTGATGATCATGAGTGAGTGAGTGTCGTAAATGCGAAACTTTGCTTTCACTTAACTTCGGAACTAAATGACCTACAGACTTGAAATTTTGGATTTTAAGTATGTGATTATAGCTTACTGGATGACGAAAATTTCTGCGTTCTGGTCTTATCCAGAGGTGCTCAAATAGGGGCCTGAAAATGCGGCGAAATGGTTCCAGTAAAGGATGGTACGGCAGTGTTTGCTTCGCGCTCGACTTGGCGGGGGCACTGCCGTGCCCCCCGATTTCACGTTAGAGCCTTTTTTCCTAGCGGTAACTTTTTATCGACATTTGCATTCGGCTCGCAATCACCTTACAATTAGTTCAGGCCTTCTGCATCATCTAATCATTGTGTGGTTTATACTGATAAACTCCACTGCTCAAAGATTATCTAGAAGAGAACGCTCTTTAGCAATAAGACCGCTGTTGTCTACCGTTTTTTAAATTATTGTATCTGTGTTTTTTTTTCTAAACTTTTTTTGGTGTGTGTGTGTTTTTTTTTGTATTGTATTGTATAGTTGTTTCTGTGAGCTGTTGACTCATAGTTACCCATAAAAATAGAAAGATAGAAAAATGAATTATGCCTATAGTTTAGAACGTCCCTTCTGCTGCACTCAAAACCAACTCTCTGTATATTTCACAAGAACGACAGTACTATAATAATCGCACAGTAATAATGTATCTCTGTGTCGTTTTGTATTTACTGTTATTTTCATTGCGCGTCCATAACATCCTTTACTGGGGGGTGCAGGGTGCGCAGTGGTGGGGGGATGGCCGTTATCGAAGGAGTTGAATTCGGTGTTTAGATTAGATTCACTCGATATTTCACATGCATGTGTCATTCTTGGAAAGATCTTTTGTATTGTCTTCTTCTTAGTCGTTTCACTGCTTACAGTGGTCGTGATTAACTTCTGGTACTATTAGAGGCAGATATTGCTCGCTGTATGATTTTAAGCTATTTCTCGCGATTCATAGACATTCTGGTGCACTCATGCAAATCCGATTTGATCTGCCCACAGCCAATTTGATCAGGTCAGTACATCGCATGGGTGATGTTGCACGTGATCAGGTTCAAAAACATTTTGGTGCACTCATGCAAAGCCGATTTGCTCCGCCAATAGCAGATTTGATCTTCCACGTGATCTGGTTGCTTCTACTTTCATCCGGGCGATTAGACGCTCTATGGAGTTATTGTTTCACCTTGAAAAGTGGCCAAAATTTTTGAGAATAGGTGACTGGACCAAAGCGGACAGACGCTGCTTGATGCAGAGTTCTTCACGGATTGAGACAGTGGTCCGAAATGATTCGTTAATATTCCCAGCATTCGTCTCCAACACCACATTTCTAAAGCATCTATCTTTGTATTGTATGCTGAAGAAATAAGAAAACGACCGATTTTTTACATGCTTTTCCCGTCGTGGGGTTATTCGATTGAAATTTAATTATAACTATGTGAACGCCACGCGACGCGCCACGGTGTAAAGGCCACGCTTAAGCTTATATTTATATTCGAGCTACATTCAAAAGGCATGTTAGTTTATTCTTATGAAAACTTTCGTGAGCCATCTCTAGTAATTTATCTGCTCTCAAACGCTTTTTAAAGGGTCGGCATTACGCATGCGAATCCCCTGGAGTTGCAAGCGTCCATAGCCTGCGGTACCCGCTTCACATCAGGCGGCCCGTACGCTAGTTTGCCACCACCGTGATATAAAAGACGGTTTCAAACTTACATAAACATCTACAAAAACGGCCCGATATGTTTCGAACTCGTATGGACGTCTTTATAATGGACAGCTAACCGAAGCAGTGATTTTCTGTCCTTCGGGCTCTTCGGTAACATCTCGGACTGTTTCTCACATATTAAAATTCTAAAGGATTCATACATATCACTGAAAAGGTATGAATAATTTTTTTAGATTACTACGATACGATGCAAATATCATTTATTGCATACTCCAAATACAGAGGAATGACAATTATGATTATGAGCGATATAATCAAAATAAACAGATGTAAATAACTGGCGTCCTTATCGCTGAAATAGCTATTTCGAAAATCAATAGAATTGAGTAGATGGTGCAAAACAATTATATTATACACATAACATTAAAAAACAAAAATCAGTAAACATTGATCGAGATATATATTATACCATTACCTATAAGGAAGACATCGGAGAAGGATAAATTCGGCTTTTTAGAAGTTTTATATGTTATGCATATATGTTATAACCTGTTGTAGTGTACAATACAGTGTTTACATACATACATACCATCATAAACCTATATACATTGTCCTTTTTCTCTTTACTTTTCCAGTATTTAATCAATGTACCGCTAAGCAGGATGTCTTGACAATCAGACACTTACATAGGTAACTTACGATCGAAACGTATAGCATCTTCCCTTTCTTTTTGCCGAGAATTAAAAAAAAACTTTATTTTCACAGACACAGACGTCAGTCTTGTCTAGAATCACAAAACGATAAAGATAGAGTAACATCGCATCCAAAGACTTCATAGGAAACCGGGTTAATTGCTCTGGAGCGCTCGTACTCTGCGGAAACGGAGGTTGGTGATATCTTAGTTTTAACTGCTTTAGCAGTTTTTTATTTGTTAATTACCTTAGTTTTGACTAGTGATGTTCACGTTTTACGGTGTTGTAGACTATTGTATCGGGCTTCCGAGTTATCGGATAGTGCGGGTCCGAACCCTGCCCGAAACAATTTTTTTTTTTTTGCTTCAATGTATGTAAGCATTTGAAACAAATATGATTATTCCATTAATTTATTCCCCAACCCTAATTTAGAATAATGCCAATTGTTCAGAAATAATCATAGCAAATTACTATACAGGCCCCTTGTTGGGTGCCAGTAATAATACTAACAGTCGCTACCAAGATGCGGTAAAACAAACTACTGAAATGGACACAATATTTAAATATTTATTTATAAAACCTAACGAGACGTGTGCATGGTACAGTAAGAGAGGTCTACCGCAACAACATCATGTCGAGGTAATTAAATAAACACCTTTTAGAAGAGATTAAGTTCCGTTTTTTATAATAATCTTATCCGCCACATGTTAAAATGGTTTTAGCGTAGATGTTTTTACATATTAGGCAGTGGAGGGTTGTAAAGACGTGCCAGTAAATGAATATCGATTATATTTATTTATGATTACTTGATATATCTGATTTTATTTCAGACGTAACCCTCTCAAAACAACCAACTTTTTCCCTATTGAAATCACAATGCATCTTAAATTCGACATTGTACGGCCAAGGAAACCGACACGCGTGCGTTTTTAATCCTTATTGTCATTGTGACATGAGCGAAATCGGTACGTGTTAAAATTTCCTTGGCTGAATACTCCCCACCCAAGTTCACCTCCATTCAAGTTATTTACACCACTTTGTATACAAACCTTTCGACCCATCTTTCGACTTATCTCTAATTCAAGAAAATTTTATATAGACGCGGTCAAGTATTTGGCATGTGACATTGCGTTACTATGTAGCTTTTTATAACCATATTATGATTGTGTACATGTAAATTACCTATCAGTTATTCCACTTTTCCAATATCATCCTTTTTTACGAACGATCAATGGAACCTCGGTTCTCCATTTGATAGCCCAAAGCAAGTTCGTTAAAACTGAAATGGCCCAAACTTTTAGCGATACTTATTTGTTTTTACATTGTAGTTATGGTGGTTTTCATACTGACTACACCCGCTACGTCAAGGAGCAGACATTCGCTATTAAATAAAATTTGCGTAGTGTACTGTGCGTGTTTTACAACGAAGATTCTTGCATGCAATGTTAAATTTGCCTCCCACGCCCGGAGTTGTAGCGCGTGTCAGCCTGAAGCTCTTCTAAAGAGTTTACTTTTGTCCAGAGTTGACTGTACTTACAGTTGGTTATGCAAAACAGTGATTGTGTTAGTGAGACACGATTGTCGTCTGAATGTGAAAAGTTAGTGTTAAGGAGGGAGGGAACTTTCAAATGTAGATTTCGGTCGAGTGTAAGGATTAAATAAAGTTTAAGAATATACTACTATCATGCACTTTCGAGTGTGCCTTTACTAATGCAAAGACACATTATAATGTATTAAAATTAGAGTGTGCCCAGAGCTTAATTTTGCGTAACCTTCCTTTTTTATAAAAATGGGAATTCGTACAAAGTCCTCTAGCCATTTAAGCTTGCCAAGTTAGGATCGATAATAGATGGCGCTGTAATAAAATGTGGCCGTAACAAACGGAGACGTGGATGAACAAGAAACTGATCCACAAAATTTTCCTTTCTATTTTATGACACAACCGTAACAAGAATCGAATTTTTGTGATTAATGGGACATTTAACTTACCACTAAAGCAAACAAAACATCATATTTTCTACGAGATTTTGATTTAAACATAAAAATTACTACCAAAACCTGCAACTATTTATGTCCATGGGGCATGTTTTATAGTTACCAGGAGGAGCGAGGAGGGGGAGGATCTAATCCGAAGTTCTATATTTGAAGTCCTGTAGTTGCTTTCCGATTTTATCCATCAAATTAATATGTGTTACAGGACGTTAACTAAGGCTTATTTAGAAATTTTAATTAGAGTGGTATCTCTCACAAAAGTAAAAAAATAATATATATTAAAATTTTAACTTACCAATTTTTTACATAATCGTTAGTTATAGAGATACCATTTTCTTTTAAAACATGAACTTGACTAAGCTTTACAGAATGAAAAAATAATAGTAATAATATTAAAGGGCATTTTTGCTTCCCTTAATCGGAAACGGCCTTTAAAATTTAATGAATAATCGATATCTGTTCACAAAAATAAAAAAAAACGGAAAAAAATACTTTATAACTTTTTTAGTCCGTGGAAAACGAAGTCAAAAGATCATAGCCGCAATCATCTTTGTCGCCTTCATCTACGCAACACTGACATTACTCTTACTTCTATAAAACATCTCCCTTTTCGCTGTAGTTTGATAATCTACGCCAAATCGTAATGACGAAGACGTAACTACAATAATAAATACAATAATCACGGAACAATACACCGACAGACATAAAAGGTTGCAAATAAAAAAGCGGTCGTAAAAATTTACGACTATTAATTTGTATGAAATGTGGGTGAGGGCCAGATCCTGTCTCAGTCGATGTTTGATTATAAAAGTTGATAAAGTGCGAGTCTCACGCAGCTCACTCAGGGTTCCGTACCATAATTAGATTATTAGTATTATCTATTTATACTTGCTGACAAACGAATCATAAATTAATGCCATAGATATTGGCCCCATGTTGGGCGCCAGTGATACGCTCGCTTCCAGGATATAGTAATAATCTCCTGAAATCAACAGAGAAATAAATATTTCTATAAATAGAAATAATGTGGTTTAGTACTTTTCTATTGGTTTGAAGAGTTGAGGTCTTTACAATGGTAAAAGAGGGCAGTTCAAGTTAACCTTATTGAAATATTGATAATCCTAATTAAAATCGCAAGGTATAAAAAATCAACATTGTAAGGAACGCATATTTAATGAAATTGATATAAACATGATTAATAAAAAACATAGGAAGATAACAAAATAATTTTTACCAACAAGCATAAACAAATTTACATAACTCATTATTCAATTGACATAAGTGAAAAAAATAAATTAAATTGGACAGAAACAACCTTATTGTCATTGTAACACGAGCAAAAAATACTTATAAGTAATTTTCCTTAACTACATACTACCTCCTCAATTTAATTTCAAGTAATTTACACCACGTTGTATAGAAACTTTTCGCCCATTATTCACCTTGTCTGTAACTTGTAAAAATGTATGCTTATTAATTTATATGAAATAGTTATTTAAGCGAGAGAACTCACACACTAAGAGTTCCGTACTACCGAATGCAAAAACCTATTTTTAATATGGTCCTATAATAATCAAGACAGACTCACTACAACAACTGTTCGTAGAACTGATGGCAGTAGACCAGTTTTCAGTGGCACCTGGCTCCAAAGGCAATACTATGGACTGTAAAAGGGAAGACCAGCATCTCCATATATCCAATATGCAAGAGAGCTAGGCTAGTTTCCTGTTCCTGACAGATCAGTTCAGCTACTTTTTATGAAAGTCAAAACGCTGGAATAGCCACTCAATTGCTTCGAATTTTGAGTTGGACTCTATTTATATAATAAAACTAGCGACCCGCCCCGGCTTCGCACGGGTGCAATGCTGATAAATTATGCATGTATTATACATATAAACCTTCCTCTTGAATCACTCTATCTATTAAAAAAAACCGCATCAAAATCCGTTGCGTAGTTTTAAAGATTTAAGCATACAAAGGGACATAGGGACAGAGAAAGCGACTTTGTTTTATACTATGTAGTGATAAGAGCGGTGACAGGTAGCCGTAGTTACCAAAAGCAATCTAGTGGATAGTTAGCATGACTTTCCCCATTTTTTAGGGTTCCGTAGTCAACTTCGTCATGTCCGTCGGTCCGTCTGTCCGTCCGTCCGCGGCTTAGCTCCGTGATCATTAGTACTAGAAAGCTGAAATTTGGTATGAGTATGGCATATACATGTATTACGCCGACAAAACGGTAAAATAAAAACTAAAAAAAAAAAAACATTTCGGGTACCTAAAGTGGGGGTGATTTCTTTTTCGTTCCAACTCTAGTTTGTGGGGTGTCGTTGAATAGGTCTTTTAAAAATAATAGGGGTCTCGAAACATAATTTTTTGATAAATTTAGCAGCTTTGTAAATATTTGCTCCGAAAATAAAAATAAAATTGGGCAAGTGCGAGTCCGACTCGCGCATGAAGGGTTCCGTACCATAAAACAAGTTTGTTGTATGGGAGCCCCCTTAAATATTTATTTTATTTTATTTTAGTATTTGTTGTTATAGCGGTAATAGAAATAAATCATCTGTGAAAATGTCAACTGTCTAGCTATCACCGTTCTTGAGATACAGCCTGGTGACAGACGGACGGACGGACGGACGGACAGCGAAGTCTCAGTAATAGGGTCCCGTTTTTACCCTTTGGGTACGGAACCCTAAAAATAGTGTCCCCCCCTCTAAATTTTCAACCACTTGTCAAAAAAATATGGAAAAATTCATAAAAATGAGGCCTTATAAGTACTTTCAATGAAAACTATATTGAATAAAATCGGTAGAGCCGTGCCGTTTTTGTGCTATCGCAAACATTAATAATTCTTTAACGACGCGGTTGGCGCAGTGGTTAAGCAACTGCCTACTGAGCCGACGGTCCCGGGTTCGAATCCCGGCAAGGGCAAATATTTGTGTGATGAACACGAATATTTGTGCCTGGGTCATGGATATTCTATGTATTTAAGTATTTTTATTTATCTATATAAGTAATGTATATCGTCGCCTAGTACCCATAACACAAGCCTTCTTGAGCTTAATTTGGGACTAGGTTGATTTGTGTGAGGTTGTCTGATATTAAAATACTTAAACGGGTTTACTCACGTCGTAGAAGTCGAATAACGCTCGACATGTTTCGAATCGGTACGCGATTCATCATCAGGAGAGACGACCAGTCGCGGCGGGGTTCTACGACGTGAGTAAACCCGTTTAAGTATTTTAATATGTCTGAGACTCACGATAGTTTTCTCCGGGCAGGTGCGGCCGGCTAGCCCCGCCCCCTGCCGTGTACTGACCATCGGATGCAGCCATACTAGGTTTCCGGCTTCCCAAAGTAGTGAAAAAAAAAAAAAAAAAAAACGATAGTTTTGTATGTAAAATAGGTTGTCTGATATTTATTTATTTATTTATTTATTCTCTTTAAAATGACGTAAGTGCCGCGCGATCTCGCTATACTTCGAACGTTACACATATTGGTTAACTGCTATGCTATATTAAAATATTTCGCTCGATTTGGCGCGTATAATCGATAACTTCCAGAAGGTACTAAGTAATTACTGTTACTTTGGCGTTTACGACCTTTTTATAGACCTTGAAATCTGTCTCGTAATTTAAATCTTACTCGTAATTTACGTGTATTGTGAAGGATGGTCAATTACGGGACCTACACTCAGCGTGGCCCGACATGCTCTTGGCCAGTTTTTACTTACTCCAGCTACTTTAGCGCCGCATGTGGAGCCTTTTGGAACTATTATTTACTGCTCACCGCTGGATACTCTTTCAAATATTCTTCTATGAAAGATGCTGGTCCTCCTTTTCTACACTCCGTACGCAATAAGTTAGCCCCAACAAAGTGGATCAACGATGTGATCAGGATCAAGGGAAGCCATTAGCGGCGCGCGAACGGTCACTGTGGTGACCCTTGGGAAGCTTTTGTTCAGCAGTGGGAGAATTTTAAATGACATATACTCGTATATGTATGTTTGTCGACGCGGTTGGCGCAGCTCGCAGACACCTGCCTACTGAGCTGGCGGTCCCGGGTTCGAATCCCGGCCGGGGCAAATATTTTGTGTAATGAACTCGAATATTTGTTTTTGGGTCCATAGATGTTATTTATATATTATGTATATCGTCGTCTAGTACCAATTGTACAAGCTTTGCTTAGTTTGAGACTAGGTCGATTTGTGTATGATTGTCCCATAATATTTATTTATTTATTACTTACTTACTTCCACTTGCGCTACAATCCTATGTGGGTCTTGGCCTCCTGCCTGCCTGGAGACCCTCTTCCAGCTGGTAAATTTCCCCATCTTCCTACAACCTTCCTCTAAGAAGTCATTCCATCGTTTTTAGGTCTGCCTCTCGGTCTTTTCTGTTATGTGAAGATATTACATCGTAAAATAAAACAGAAACTAACGTAACACCAATTCTTACATGGTTCTAAAATTCATCCTTTGCAGCAAAAGCCAAGTTATCATATTTATTGGGAATGCGTTTGAATTGTGATATATTGATGACCTATTTGGCGAATGACTGTCCATTATATGCCAAGAGATCTCAATTCTCGTAATAAGAGAATAAAACGTTCGGAAAATTGTGAATTTTGCATTTCACCAGGGGAGCCCTTCGTTTCCTAGAAACTTATTTCGTCGAAAATCGTTTCACAGTATTTTTATTCCTCGGTAGTCATACATTTTTCATAATTCTTGCTAATATCATCCTATTGATTAGGCGGTGGTAGCCTAGTGGTTAGGGCATGCGACTTTCAATCCGGAGGTCGCGGGTTCGACCCCGGCCCGTACCAATGAGTTTTTCGGAACTTATGTACGGAATGTCATTTGATATTTACCACTCGCTTTTCGGTGAAGGAAAACATCGTGAGGAAACCACCTAAGTCCAATAAGGCCTAGTTTCCCCTCTGGGTTGGAAGGTCAGATGGCAGTCGCTTGCGTAAAAACTAGTGCCTACGCCACATCTTGGGATTTAGGTAGACGACCCCGATTGAGAATTCATTCTCAAAAAAAAAATGGGACAAAGGCTAGGAGGATGATCATCCTATTGATTAGGTTAGCTTAAGGTTGTTTCATAAAAATCCCAAATTGTTTATGATTGCAAAAAAAAAATACTTTCTACGGAATGATTTTTAGACGAAATGAAGCATTCTACGAAAAATAATTCTAGGAGTCAATATAGACCCTTTCATCACTAGAGAATATCGGTCTGATGAAAAAACGGGTGCGAGTTAAGTTTGCACCTGGGATGTATGGCGCCGGATACAAATGAGGTGCAAAGATAACGCAACTGATCACGTTTGTTTTATAGGAGCCCCCTTAAATATTTATTTTATTCTGTTTTTTTTTTTATATTTGTTGTTATAGCCGCAACAGATTCATCATAAGTAAAAATTTCAACTGTCTAACTATCACGGTTCATGAGATACAGCCTGCTGACAGACGGACGGACAGACAGACAGACAGACAGACAGACAAAGGGGAAGCGGAGTCTTAGTAATAGGGTTTTTTACCCTTTGGCTACGGAATCCTAAAAATCATGTACTTACTAAAAACTTTCTCCTTTTTTGAAGTCTCTTGAAAAGATCGCCCGCCGTATGTAACATATTAAATGTATGTTTGTGCATCATATGTCTAAGTAACCCAGTTTCTATCTAGGTTAGCCACGGAGGTAAGCTGGGGGTTGATAATGGAGAGGAAAATTAATAGTTCCCGAGAAACTTGGAAGGCAATTTATCTAATAATTTTATAAAACTGGAAATTTTTCATTTTATACGTGTGATTTAGGTGTGCAACGGTTGCTATAAAAACTTATGATATTATTGGTCGCTATCCCTAATGCATGTAGAATCAAAAACTATACTACTGGAATACCACATGTCAAAAACAACTAAACGTCAAACTGAGTTACAATGTCCTTATTGACATGGATTGTTCAGACTTTTTTTGTTTCTTTTTTTTATACTACGACGGTGGCAAACAAGCATGCGGCCCGCCTGATGTTAAGCAGTTACCGCCGCCTATGAACGCTTGTAACGCCAGGAGCATCTCACGCGCGTTGCCGACCCTTTAAGAACCTATTTACTCCCCTCTTGAAGAACCGCATGCTGTATAGCCCCCGGGGAAAACCTCGTTTATTTACATAAGGAACATAAAATATATATATCTTTTTTTACTCTTCATAAAAGAGTAAGAAAAGATAAACCCCAGTATAGTGCCCCAATTTATGAAATTGTTACATTTACCTGTAGTAAGTAATGTCAAAATGTGCATCTGCCGTATAGCTTCAAAGTGCAATTTGAATTTTCAAAATCGGTCGGTAACTTTATGAGATTTTCCAAAATTTCAAAACGTTTTCGCTCGCTTGGATCGAGATTTTCCCAATATTTTTTTGAACTCGCTATTCAGGAAACGAAAAAAAATCTCGGGATTGAATTAAGCCACAGTTTGAGTCATCTTAGGAGGGGGCGGACAAAAAATTAGGCGGGAGCGGGCCCCTTACGCGCGAGGTCAGAAAACAAATTTGACAAATTTCATCATGTGCTTTATTTCTAAATTACGGGTTGGGATCATAACGACTAATAAAATAATAATAATAAATAATAAATATATATATAATAAATATCGCTCACACAAATCGATCTAGTCCCAAATTAAGCTCAAGAAGGCTTGTGTTATGGGTATTAGACGACGATATACTTACTTATATAGATACATATATAATTAAATACATATAGAACAACCATGACCCAAGCATAAATATTCGAGTTCATCACACAAATATTTGCCCTGGCCAGGATTCGAACCCGGGACCGCCGGCTCAGTAGGCAGGTGTCTACAAACCGAGGCAAACGCGTCGTCAAAACGACTACACTGACAAAACGACCAAATCACCATAAGGTCTAGATATTACATTTTCAATGCTTTGATAGTTGCGCATAGTGCGAGATCTGTAGATTTTTATTAAATTAACAAATTCATAGTATCATTTTTATTACCGGATAGACGTTTTCGATCCTGTACACCGCGTGTGCTCCGATAGACATGTACATTGTACAATACGTACAGGTAACCGGGCCGGCAGCGGAAGGGTTACGTAACCTGTTCGCCCTTGACATTAATGGGGAACTTTCAGTTGCGGGTTAAGTAATTTATTGGGAGTTTAATTTAATGGAGTTAACATGTGTTTGTGTGGGGGTTATTTCATACGAATGTTTGTAGATGTTTGAGTTAGAAGGGTAATTGAAATGAAATGGAAATTGAACGATTTAATTTGCTCTCGTTCATTTAATTAAGAGGTAAACCAATTAAGAACGAACGCGCCTCTAATAAATTAAATACATTTCAAAATAAGTAGTAGGTTAATGTAAAATTAATAAGGCAATATTTAGGTTAGTAGCTAATTTTACCAAGCTCACATTCTTTCTATATTTTACTCATTTGAGATTGGTATTTTTCAGAAACATCAAAAAAAATTATCATCAAAATTCGTATAAAAGGCGCACGATGTACATTCCTTGAAATTATTCCCTTGGTAGATTCAAAAACTAACATGGTTATTTTTATGCTTCGCATTTTGGGTGAAGCCAGACGAGCATAATTTGAGTCGCGTAATTTCGGTCGAGTCATACTTAGTGGATGACAAAATTGAAGATTTATAATGTAAATTAAATGAAGATTTATAATGTAAATTAGTTATTACTTATTATAAATTGTCATTTTAGGATAGAAAGAAGGAATGATGAAGTTGAGAATTATTTAAAATTTGTTTTTTAATTGTAAGTATTGTTGTCTATAGGTACGTTTATTATTTTACAAAATGAATGGATTATTTAGTATTAACTTGTTATATTATTATTATGCAAATATTCACATACAATGTAAATTGTTTTTTTGAATGAATAAATGAAAAGTGTGACGTGATCAAATGACCGAAATTACGAGACTCAAATTACGCTAGTCTGTTTCACCCTTTATCAACATTTTATTGATTGTTTAATGAAAATCCTGTCTACTGCGCTATGTAAAATTGCTATTTAGATTGAGAGGCGGGTATTAATACAGACAGTAGGTAAAGTAACTTTTGCATTAATAACATTAGTACGGTATCGATGTGCCTAATGTGCTAATTTTGGTTTCAGAACTGAACCATCCCGACGAGTCGTCAGCGAAGTTGCCGGCGTTCTGTTGGAATTGTCGACTTATACAACGCAAGAGTGAGTCCATCTTTATTAAATAATGAATGTATTTTGAAAATGTTGATAAGTTTATTAGCTTAATAAATATCTTAGGAAATAAAAGTTAACTTAGGGCTATATTTAAGATATTTATAGCCTAACAGGACAAACAGCTTTCATATGGGAATAATGTGTATACGTCAGATATTTGAATTATTAAACGTCAGTTTCGATTTCTCATTAAGAAAATTCAAAATATTGTTTACCAGAATGTTGCTCAATCCTTCGTTCTTCTTGCGAAATAAGTGAATACTGAATCCTATTGACAAAAAGTTGACTTTCATCACTGAATAGTTTCCGCTTTAGGTATTATCTGCAAGAGTTACTTAGTTAGTTAGTAACTTTGAAGTTGACTCATGTTAAATAGTATTGAACTAAGGTTATGTTTATTTCGTATAGTATTTGACATGGGAAACCTGAATATAATTTTGCCAGTTCATAAAAGTAGAATACGGCTGAACAAATTGAAAATACGACTTTTATCCCGAAAACGGCACAAATTTCGGGCCAAACTCAAACGGAGCTGTTTAAAATATAAATGAATTATATAAATGTCAAAGCATCCGTCATGTTTTGGCAAAATGTGCGTGTGTTTGTCACCTTATTTACCCCGTGATAAATGCGACCATCATACTCCCAGACCAAGATGAAACGGACTCACTTCGCTCGGTCAAAAATCGTTATCTAATCAAGCCTCACTGATACAATTAAAAACACAGCCTCCTCCCCCCAGCCTACACAGCACCCAAACACCCCCCCAGACCGGCCGGCGCCACTCGAGGCTGTCTGGCTCCGAGGTTAAGGACTCGCCCCTGTCAATTGATTTTAGGGCCTAGGCTGTCTAAGATGGATCGAGGGTTTAGGTTTTGCAATATTAGTCTTCAGTTTCGCAGATGTTGTGCTTCCTTATTTAGTACAGCATTGCTCTCCACACCACACTGTTTGCTTTTAAAACCACATTGGTTGATTTTAGGGCCTAGGCTAGTCTGGATCGAGGGTTTACATTTTGTATATAAGGCTTCAGATATTGTTGCTTCCTTATTTAGTAGATATATAATTATATAAATAAGGTGCATTTCAAGTTTTGTACAGAGTGTCTCAGACCATGACGCTTTAAATACAGTTTGATTGTGCTCCAAACTGAGCCAGATTGATCGATTTTAGGGCCTCGGCTAGTCTAAGATGGATCGAGGATTTACATTTTGTATTTGTTTCAGTTTCGCAGATGTTGCTTCCTTATATAATAAAATAAAATATATGATCAAACGAACTTCTTGAAGTGAAGTTCGATCAATATTATATTAGTCGTTTCATTCGAATATATTTTAGTTTATTAAAAGGGCAGAAATATAAATTGTACAATTAATCGGTGATTCCACACTAGGCTAGACCTGTATATAAATCGTGATGACCGCTGAGCAAACATTGACATTTCGCATTTGGGTATTCGTTAATAAAATTACTATCTAGCTTATTACCTACAAAGAGACATTGTGAAATGTGTGAGTCGATGTGGATCTGTGTGTGCGTGTCTCTGACTATACGGCTTTAATGCAAGGTTTGATTATTCGCAGATGTTGCTTCCTTATTTAGAAGTTATAGAAATAAGGTGCATTCCATGTTTTATACAGGGTGTCTCTGACCATGGGACCTTGAATGCCTGGTTTGATTATGCTCTCCAAACTGAGCATCTTTTATTCTACGATTATTTTAAAAAGTCTTTAGGGTGAATTTGTTTTTTTTTCATACAAGTTAAATGTTATTTTTAACGCAATCCAATGATATATTGACAGCATACTGATATTAAGTGTAGCTTCAAGAGAAGTCAAATGTCAAATGAATAATCGCAATTTACGGTACACTGAACGTTTATACACTTAGAGACTCTCATTATACATAATTATACTTTTTAATGTTACAAAACAAAATTAGATCAGTTAAGTGACTAAAATCAAACTTTACATTTAGAAACCTTATCGACAGAGGCAGGCTGTATAACTGAGTGCCCGCAATTCTGTCCCCGTTACCCTTCTCTTGTCTTGATCGTAGTTCGATAAAAAGTAGGTAAGTTATCCTAATCTTTAGATTACCATCAGCATCACTCACTGCACTAAAATTCTTTACACTGTTAAGATTTTATCCTGAAATCATGACCTCTCCCTAAAGGATGTAAAATTACATCCTTTAGGGAGAGGTCATGATTTAGGGTTCCGTACCCAAAGGGTAAAAATGGGACCCTATTACTGAGACTCCGCTGTCCGTCCGTCCGTCCGTCCGTCTGTCACCAGACTGTATCTCAAGAACGGTGATAGCTAGACAGTTGAAATTTTCACAGATGATGTGTGTCTATTGCCGCTATAACAACAGGTACTAAAAATACAAGAAACTTGTTATAGATTATGGTACGGAACCCTTTATGCGCGAGTCGGACTCGCACTTGCCCAATTTTTTTCTATACATTTTCTCATTATTAAAATCGACTGTTTATTTAGGTAACCAAAAACCCATTTGCCTGATGTCATTATTATGGCTGACTGATAGAGAATTCCCAATGGCATTAAGCGCATTTTGTACGATCTGTTTTTCAATAATGCAATAAAGATTATATAAATAAATAAATAGCCGACAGTAATGACGTAAGAAGAATGAGATTAATGTAATTTGCTTGTCAAGGCCTTTTTGTATTCAAATAGCATAATTCTATCATTATTGAAGACGATGTCGATACATAAACATTTCCAATAGGGGCAGGGAAAAAACTCACACGAGTTATGTTTAAAAATATATCAATCTTTCCCTAGAGTTAATAAGTTTTAAAATGTTGTTTAAGGTAATTGCTTACTATTTTTACAATGGAGCGAAAAAATTGATTAATTTCATGATTAATAAAAATAATTGGTTACTATGTTCGCGTGATGCAGGAAAAAGTCACAACTTTTATTTTGTTTTATATTTTAGTTTTGTAAACTTTTATTGGTGTGCAATAAAGTATTGTTGTATTGTATTGTACGTATTGTATTGTATTATATGACTGATCAGATTTAATCGACATGTATTTATAACATACTTTTGTAACACAGTACCATGTTATTTAAAAACTAAACACTAACTCAAATAAAACTTCAACCAAGAAATCATGAAAATTGTATTAGAAAACGTGGTGCGCGCTAGATTTTTACATTTGAGATGTAAGGTTACGTCATGTAAACAATGTAGGAATGGGGACGCTGACTGGGCAAAAGAATTTACTAAGTTAAAGTAGCACAGATACAATGCTTTCTGCTTAATAAAATGTTGAGATATATTTCTGAAAATACATGAATAAGTACGCTTTTATTTATAAGCAACTTTATTCTGTTAACCCAAAAACGAGAAACAAAACAAAAGTGAACTATTGGTAATATTTTATTTCGAAATACAAATTATGTTTTTCGAAATGATTATGAAATAAAAATATTTGGGTAAATTAAAAGGCCTTATTCCTTTTAAAAATTATTTATTTCATATTATGACAAATATATTGATAATTTCAACCAACTTTTTGAAGTGAATAATACTTTTCCTCGAAATCTAGGTAGTAACATAATTATTTCATGCTTTCATTGCGTGCAGTCGAAAATAAGTGGAAAAAACTAATTTTTTAATACAGTTGCTCAAAAAGTGGTACTTTTCATAGCTGCAAATCGTGCGAAAAGTTGGATATTTCGAACTAGTGCTTTTTACTTTTCAATTTTTTTTAATTTTCTGTTGTACTAACACGTCATGTCTCATACATCCAATAAAGGTCAATCACTTTCCGACTTTATTTATTACGTCATACAGCATTGCAAGTGTATATCTTATAATTATGCTTAAAATATTTAAATTGCATATTGGATCAATCAAATGGTTATCTATTAAAAATATTCAAAAACGGTTTTAATAATTTGTTTGAGTGACTCTTATTTAATGAGCAAATGAGTATTATGCGTGACCTAAAAAAAATAAAAAGAAAAGTATTGTCACAGATTAGAAAATACAGTATTAAGCATGAACCACGCGCTGCTTTATAAATTCATAATAATTATGAATAATCGCTATTTTTGTGTATTAAATAATATATTTATTTACAATTATATGAAATGTAAAGAACTAAAAACAGATTCACGATGTTTATTGTCTGGAATCAATTAAATTACTGTGTAACATTATCATATCTCTTCTGAAATATTAAAACTATTTCTTTTGATTTGGCTGAATGATGACAGCCGACGCCATCTTGAAAAAAAATATTACAATTAAAAGTAAAACTTTCTTTTGTATTCAAGATTTATGTTTATGTATAAATGACACGTAAGATTTATAAAATAAGAGTTTTTGATAGAAAATGATGGATTCTGATGTTACCAGAATAGATTTAACACCGCCATATATACGAGCCAAGGCAAAAATTGCAAGTGAGAGTATTTTACCCGCAAAATCGAAAGAAAAATTACATTGCCGTCTATGAACATTTTATTGGCTGGAAACGAGAAAAAGAGAATTATTAAAAACTTTAATAAATCTTTAAACTTACCAGCAAAGGCCTTAAATGCGATCCTTCACAATTGCTCTAAAAATTGTAGGTACCTACTCTTAATTTTTAACAGACAGAAATAAATATAATTGCCCCTTTCAATTACTGTTTTAAATTTGTATAATTGCAATTTTTCGCAAATGTATTAAAAAACGTTGTTTGGTACACGTGTGGAAGTGTCATTTTAACTCGTCCCGAGTCTTGACCTTCGCCTTGCGGCTCAGGCCAAGACTCCTCGGGACTCGTTAAAAATGACATACTTTCCACACTTGTATCAAAAACTACTATTCCGCGTGAATTTTGTCAATTTCGAGTAGTTTTTGAAACAAAAGTCACGGGTTATTGTTGGCTTTTCAGTAAAACTAAAAAGCCAACAATAACCCGTTCAAGTACAGATTACATTTGACTCACCCTTCGAAGTCGATCCCAAACCACTCAGTTCTTATATTTATATATTATAGTTTACGCGAGGTTTGGCACCGACTTCGAAGGGTGAGTCAAATGTAATCTGTACTTGAACGGGTTATTGTTGGCTTTTTAGTTTTACTGAAGTCGGTTCTTTTTTTTTGTTAATTTTTTTTTTCTTTTTGCTTTTTAGTGATTCGTATGTGTGTTCATCACCAAATCCTATTTACTGAATGTAAATTCTTGACCTTATCAATAAATTACCGAAAGCGCCGTACATGTCCCTATAATATTTGAAGAGTTCCCTCGATTTCTCCAAGATTCCATCATCAGATCCCGACTTAGTGCCAACGGGACCAACCCTTTCGATTAAAAAAAAAAATTGAAAATCGGTTCACGGTTCTCGTAGATATCGAGTAACATACATACAAAAAAAATTAAAAAAATGAGTTCGAATTGAGAACCTCCTCCTTTTTTGAAGTCGGGTAAAATTATCAATGAAAAATTCAAACTGTAGGTTTCACATTATACCAATAAATCTCAATAGCCCTGTTCTAGGTGGTAACATCAATAATATGTTAAGAAACAGGTTTGATCATAAAGAAAAATGTCTAAAACAATCAGCATGACATGTATTGTCATGTCAGATCTGTCTTGTCGTGAAATATTCTATAATATCTAACTAATGTTTTATGCTGATTAAAGCCTTGTTTCCTAAGGTTCTGTCGTTTAAATGTATCAATTTAATCAGCATAATTTAAAATGACTGACAAAGAAATAAAATCTCCGACATGTGGTTCCAGTCTTGTGCCAACTCAGAATATCTCCATGACTCGCTACTTACGGCCCGACCGGTTCGATGTCGAGCCTAATACAACTGCCGCTGATATCAAATGGTTACACTGGTTTGCTACGTTTAAAAATTTTCTAGAAGAGGATCAAACAATAACGGAACCGGCCCGTTTGAAGATTCTCATCAATCACCTGTCACCAACAGTATACTCATTTATTCGTGACTGTTCTACTTACTGTCAAGCGGTATGTCAGCTTGAAAAAGTATATGTTAAGCCTAAGAATATTATTCTTTCACGCCATCTACTTATGACTAGAAAGCAGCGCCCGGACGAATCGATTTCCGACTATTCCCGCGCGCTAAAACTTCTTGCTCATGAATGCAAATTCGAACAAGTATCCGCACAAGAACATGAGGATGCATTCATCGCGGGAATCACGTCTCAGAAAATAAGGGAGCGTCTCTTAGAAAACTTGACTATTACTTTAGAAGAAACACTTAACCAAGCTACGTCGCTCGAAGCAGCTGAGCGTAGCTCAAAAATAATAGCAAATAATTCGGACACAGTACTTAACGCGCTTCCCGTAACTGTGGAATCAAGTGATAATATTCCAGTTCAGTCAAGTCTTGCTGCAACAAGTCCGCAACAGCGTAGGAAATGTTTCTTTTGTGGTGGTAGCGTACATCAAAGAATAAAATGCCCCGCATTTCACGCTACTTGCCAACTTTGTGGTAGAAAAGGCCACTTTGCGAACGTTTGCAGGAGCGGTAAGCCTTTACCGATCAATTCAGTCATAGCTGACTTGCCCTCAAGACCGGCTCAACCGCCCGGTACTATTGCGAGTTTGACTGCGATCTCTGCCGCTTCACCATCCAGTCTTATCAAAGCAACTGTTCCAGTGACTATAAACGAAATACGCGCTGATGCTTTGATTGACACGGGGAGCTCAATCAGCTTTATTAATAAAGATTTAGTCAATGTTATGAATCTGAGGCAAAAACCTTGCAAGCAAACAATTACATTGGCTTCTCTCAATTACGTGTCTTTTGTAGAAGGAATGTGCTTCGCGACCATTAAGCTCAAACAACACACTTACAAGCAAAGACCGCTATTAATAGTAAATAATCTATGTGCAGATATAATTGTCGGTCATGACATTCTCAAAGACCACTCTAGTCTAGAACTGCGTTTTGGTGGTAATAAAGATCCCCTGCAGATTTGCAACGTCATGGAAGCCTCTGTCCCGCCAGCATCAGTCTTTACAAACTTGTCACCTGAAATTAAACCGATAGCTGTCAAATCAAGGCACTATTCTGAAAAGGACAGAGACTTTATAGATCAAGAAATTTCAAAACTCTTGGAGGACGGCGTAATAGAGCCTAGCGTATCCCCTTGGAGGGCTCAAGTACTAGTTGCAGGTGGTGGGACACATCGCAAACGTCTCGTAATAGACTACTCTCAAACAATCAACAAATATACATTGTTGGACGCCTACCCATTACCCAATATAGAAAATATCGTATCCAATGTTGCAAAGTTCAATTACTTCAGTCAAATTGATCTCAAAAGCGCTTATCACCAGATTCCGATTTTAGAGAGAGAAAAACTATATACAGCATTTGAAGCGGGTGGAAATCTGTATCAATTTACCCGAATTCCATTTGGCGTGACTAATGGCGTGGCTGCGTTTCAAAGAACCCTGGACTTCATAATCAAAACAGAAAAATTACAAGGTACTTTCGCATATTTGGATGACGTCACTGTGTGTGGCCAAAACAGAGAAGATCATG
The DNA here is from genome assembly GCA_947623375.1 of Apotomis capreana. Classification (NCBI taxonomy): domain Eukaryota; kingdom Metazoa; phylum Arthropoda; class Insecta; order Lepidoptera; family Tortricidae; genus Apotomis; species Apotomis capreana. The sequence continues at coordinate 14,623,886 of OX392522.1, read as the reverse complement.
ATAAGAATCTCAATAAATTCATGACAGCTGTAAATAAATACAAATTAACTCTGAACGAGAAGAAATGTACCTTTGGTGTAAATACTATTAGTCTTCTCGGATACACAATAAAGAATAACTCGATAGAGCCAGATCGCGAGAGGCTGAAACCACTGCTAGACTTACCTCTGCCCACTAACGCAAGTGAACTCAAGCGAGCTTTGGGATTGTTTGCCCACTACGCTAAGTGGATTACTAAATTTTCCGAAAAATTACAACCATTAATTGGTGTTTCAACTTTCCCCTTAAGCGATTCGGCTGAGACTTCTTTCAAGGAATTAAAGTCAGATATTGCTAAAGCGTGTCTTGTGGCTATCGATCCCAATGAGACCTTTACAGTGGAAACAGACGCTTCTGAGTTCGCAATAGCCGCTAGTCTCTCTCAGAAGGGCCATCCTGTCGCTTTTTTCTCACGCACGTTATCCGAATCCGAACGTAAACAATCGTCGGTTGAAAAAGAAGCCTGTGCCATTGTAGAAAGCTTACGAAAATGGAGACATTATCTTATTGGTAAACATTTTTTGCTTGTTACTGATCAACAATCGGTCGGATTTATGTTCAATCAAAAACATAAAAACAAAATTAAAAATGAAAAAATAGAGCGCTGGCGCCTTGAAATGTCATGTTACAAATATGACATCGTTTATCGACCCGGGAAGGAAAATATTGTAGCAGATGCTCTGTCGAGAGTATGCATGTACCTTAATCATAACAAGCTAAAAGAACTACATGAATCTTGCCATCCCGGTATCGTAAGAATGGCGCACTGGGTTCGTATGAAGAATTTACCATATTCTTTGAATGACATTAAAACAATGACTGCGTCCTGTCGAGTTTGTGCCGAAATAAAACCTCGTTTTATGCGAACAAAAGGGCACCTGATAAAATCTACTATACCATTTGAGAGGTTGAATATTGATTTCCCTTTTTGGGCCCTTACCAAGTAACACGGGCAAAAAGTACCTGTTGACAATAATCGATGAATACAGTCGATTTCCATTCGCATATGCGTGTAAAGATATGACTTCCGCTACGGTAATCAATTGTTTGAAAGATTTATTTTACATATTTGGCACGCCGCTTTATATACATAGTGATAGAGGTAGCTCATTCATGTCCGAAGAATTACGACAATTCTTAGCGTCTCTTGGCGTTGCTTGCAGTCGTACGACGCCTTACAATCCGGAAGGTAACGGGCAAGTAGAACGTCTCAATGGCACCCTGTGGAAGACCATACAATTATCTTTGCGTTCTAGAGCCCTACTTACTGAGAATTGGGAGCAAGTTCTAACAGTATCTTTACATGCCATACGATCGCTCCTTTGTACGTCAACTAATGCAACGCCTCATGAGAGGCTATTCTTGCACCCGCGTCGATCTTCAAATGGAGAGTCTTTACCCACGTGGCTCGTGCCAGGCCCAATCCTTATGAAGAAAAATGTACGCAATAAAACTGATCCCTATGTTGAAGAAGTGGAACTTCTTCAAAGTAACCCTAACTATTCTTTTATAAGAACACAAGAGGGCCGAGAAACTAGTATTTCAAATAGACAGCTTGCACCACTCCCAGTTCCCGAACCTGAGTTTCAGGAATCAGTTTCTGAAGACGACGAGCTGGAGATGCTCGATGCCGAATCAACACCTTCTGTTGGTTCACAGGAGCTTGAGGCTGAGCCTGCGCCAGAGATGCCGCGTAGATCTGGACGAGAGCGCCGCCTGCCTCAACACCTGCAGGACTACCAGCTGTAGTCTCTAGGAGGGGGTGAATGACATGTATTGTCATGTCAGATCTGTCTTGTCGTGAAATATTCTATAATATCTAACTAATGTTTTATGCTGATTAAAGCCTTGTTTCCTAAGGTTCTGTCGTTTAAATGTATCACAGCATTTTAAAAGGAATAAGGCCTCTTAACACCACATGTTTTCACTGATCTTACCGACTTCGTAATTTTTAGTTAAAATGTCAGGATGCGTATGTCACAACACCAGTTTGAGATAAGGGCTAATTTATTCCAATTTAAAGTACCTACGCTACGTCATAGTTACAATCCACCAGTGGCGTGGGTCTATGTGACTCGATTTCCACCGGATTGCCATATTTTCATAAATTTGTGCATCCTATTCTACTGCTATTGAAGTAAAAGTAAGTCAAACCTACTCCGGCGTTACCAAGGATATGTTTGACGCTACACGCCACCACCGCAATCCCACATTGTTTAGTTTCGAACTATGTAGGTAGGTATGTCATCACTATCACTACATAGTATAAAACAAAGTCGCTTCCTGTCTGTCTGTCTGTACCTATGTATGCTTAGATCTTTAAACTATGCAACGGATTTTGATGCGGTTCTTTTTAATAGATAATTATAGTGTTTCAAGAGGAAGGTTTAATGTATAATACACGCATAATTTATCAGCATTGCACCCGTGCGAAGCCGGGGCGGGTCGCTAGTTTTGTATAAGTGTTCCAGATTTTTTATATGTCATTCGAAACGTCTAACGTAGCACCCGTTATCGAAATTAAACATTACAAATGGCCTAAAGCGTTGGGTAAAATGCCGATTCATTTTAGTGTTAAAAAGCCCGTAAATCACCGCCCGGGGTGCACTTAGTGCCCCCTGCAGCCGCAGCGTTAACTGTAACACGTTCGAGAAAACGATGGGAAAGGAGACATTATCTTATACGTATTTACAGATGTTGAATTTTAAAATTCGACTTGGCTTTTCGAGCCAAGTCACAAATCTAGTAATTTAGAAAGTGGTCAATGAAACTGACCAGACCAAAAACAAAACAAAATTTAAAATACCCCTGATTCAGTGCGCGAGGAGAACGTCCCGACTTCTGTTTTCGTTTTTACTTTTGGTTAATATTGCATTGTCAATAAAACCCCCAAAACCGTACATACTGCTTTTCATATTAACATTATTCAACTAAATATCGCATATAAATGTTTTAAAACTAAAAGTGTACCTAGTTAAATGTTTGGATGTTTAGTTATTTCATCATAGTTAGTTTGTAAAAGTTATTGTACTTAAATTGAATCTAAACTTTATTTAGCTCGTTGCTTGTTGTCACCTACTTTTCTGGTACTGGTTCTTTTAAATTAGTTAGAGCCATGGTTCTTAGTTAAATTAACCTACTTTTTGGTAAACATTTTAATCTTATGGGGTCACAGTTCTAACCATTAGTAATTAATTTCTAAGGAAAACCGACTGCAGCCAAGCAATCCAGCAGGTGATCTCTTTGAATGATTGCACAAAATGCCTACTGCCTACATGACAAAAGGCCAAGTTCGAGTCAGACTTGCGCACCGAGGGTTCCGTACAAACACTTATTCCATCTTAACTGGCCGGGTTCAGTTAATATTGCACCTGGTATGGTGCTGGCTACAAATGAGGTGCATAGTAAACGTAAGATCGCGTTTGTTGTGTGTGAGCCCCACTTAAATATTTATTTTATTCGGTTTTTAGGTTTTTGTCCAGCAGTAGACGTCTATCGGCTGATATAATGATGATGATGATGATAGAACGTCGTTAAAACTTAGTAAAACCGATGTAAAACATTGTAACAGCCTTGTAAAACGTGCTAGCATCACGACTGCTCCCATTCTAAATATAAAAACATTATCGATTGCTGTGTAAACCCTGTGGTCTCGCTGCATACTTTATAACAGTTGATAGCAACCGCATCGCTTGCATCGCTAACGACATCTGTTAACAAGTTTGTGCATTGTCAATTTGTGGGCACCATTTCAGTCTTTCTTCTTCTTTGGCCACCCCTCTTCCCAGTTTATCTGGGGTCTCCTTGTACTTAGGTCTGCGCCAGAGTGCTCTGTTCTGGCTTGTCTCTATGCTCAGGTTTGCTTGTTGGATCTCTTTTTGCATATTCGCCCACCAGGTGGCAGGATGTCGTCCTCTTCCTCTCGGTCGGTCGGGGATATTAAGGGCTTTCGTGGGCTCCATTTCAGGCACCCCTTAGATGTGCCGTTCTCGAGATCATTTCGTGAACGTTATGGGAAATATTCCCTAGAACGTTCTTTCTCGATACGAATTGGGATACGTCCTCGACGGCACATCTACTCACACTCCCCTCTCTCGTAGGGATTAGGGGGCCTATGGCCTATGATTATATCATCACGCGATAAATAAGTGACAAAGCATCCGTCACGTTGTGACAAAATGTGAGTGTGAGTGAAAGACGCCATGCCACTTAATGTATCACGTGATAAACACAACTATCATCGGCCCCCTGAATAGCAAGGTTGTATAGTTTTTATCAAACGATGTAGTGATTTATATATATTAATAGTAGTTTATGTGACTGTACATAATGAAGGGTATTAAACACGAGTGTGGGTTCATGAAACGTGCCGAAGGCAAGTTTCATAATAACATCACACGAGTGTTTTAATGCCTAATTATGTACAGTTACATACACTACTTTATCTAGCCAGATATCATAAACCTCCATGATGCATTCAGGAGTCGCACATTATAACAAATATTACCCGGTAATGGCGGTAATGAAGTTTTCTGGCAGCTGTCACAGTTTTTTTTTTTTTTTTGAGACAAACAAGGAGATTATATTTAAGACAACAGGAGTGCGAACTCAGAATAAGTGCTCACACAAAATTAAATCTTAGTCTAGATACATAAAGTATATTTTACGGGTGAAGGGGTCACGGGAAGACAGAGACAGCTCGCAGATAGGTAGTGTGTCCCTTTCTAATATTGCCAATCACAAAAAATAGTAATAATTAGTAGTTTTCAAATAAAATTGTAGTTATTAGTAGTTTATACTTTTCTTTAAATTAACACTATTCACTTCAAATAATTAAATATTTTATTCGCTAAACTTTCTTACGCGTCACCAAAGAAACTAACGGAAAAAATTATGAAAGTTATACAATCCGTTAGTATATAAAAATAATTTTATGTTAGGGCAGGATAAAACCTTTAAATTTGAAATCTTATTAATATAATTGAAAACTGTCAGCTTTTTTGACAGTGCTTAATGGTATCTTTTCTGATTATTTAAAAATTTACATACTTATGATTGCATCATGGTAACTGGAATTAAAGGTTGCAAAAGGAAATCTTTTGGTGGCTATAGTATATTTTTTCAGGTAATATATGGTATCATATATTAATATGAAAGCATGTCAAACTTTGATAAAGTACTAAAAGAGTGACAATGAATTTACAAAATTACCGGATAATTCCGATCTATGTTTTACTTCGAAAATATTATTCGTACTAAAAACAATCTGAGCATTGCACTATTGCAGTAATGTCGTTTTAACTATACTACGATAATCCTTCGCTATCTAAGGGTGGTTAATAGGCGTCGAAATTTCAAAATGGTCGTAGCGAGCTGAAATTTGGTATGTTGTATTTTTCTATCATAAAAAAAAATGTATGGGAATTTTTTTAAGAGGCCCGTATCTCGTAAACGGTTGGCTCAGGTGGGAGGTGCTCGACCAAATGTCATAGGGGGCCTCCACCCGAGTACAGTCGTCAAAAAAAAATCGAAATGGCGACTTTTTTTCTAAATTTCAAGTTGGTGCTAGGGGGCTGAAACTCGATATCGGGGGGCATTTGGGGCTCACAAATATGAATCTGGAATCGGTGTCCGAAAATTCGGTCAAATTCGGAGAATATCGGAAAAACAAGATTTGTATGGAGAAAATTTCATATTGGTCCGAGGGGGCTGAAATTCGGTATCAGGCAGTTTTTGGGGCCCCCGAGTTGGAATCTGAAATCGAATTTAAAAAATTTGGTCAAATTCAGAAAATATCGGACAACAAACTTTAATATGTTAGTTCGACCGAGGGCCGCAGGGTTAAGGGTGAACGTCCCCCCACGAGGCCGCAGGCCGAGCTCCGTGTAGCACCAAAGGTGCGGAGCGTCCCAGAGACGGCGTAGCGCGCGAGCCCAAGGGCCCGCAGGGCGAGCCCACCTAGAACATTGCTACCCGCCTAAGTAATCGTAGTAGTAGTAGCAATCGTAGAACCGAAGTTAGGAGATAACTCAAACGAGATGTATGCCTTTAAGACCTCCCAGATCACCCCGCCATAAGTATTTTATATGAATCACTAAAAACAAAAAAATATACTTATATAATATAAAAATGTAATAAATGAGTGGTTTGGCATCGTCTTCAAAACGTGATTCAAACGTAATCTGTACTTAAATGGGTTATTTTTAGCTTTTTAGTTTTTTTTGACGTCGGTTTTTTTTTTGCTTTTTATTTCGCCATATACTTAGTAACCGTTAGTACAGTAAAAAAAAGTATTGCGTAGTCTTGCATTGGTAAAACAGAGTTATACAGGTAGTTTATAAAATACCGGTATACTTACAGTTTTACCTCCCTAATTAATTTATGGTACCCTACAAATAACCACTTTTTTTATATCCTCATAAATGAGTTCATGTCCACGTACATCAGAATATGTTTTTTGTTTGTTTTGTTTTTATATGACTTAACGAAGTTTGTCATTTATCAAATCAAATTAACAGTTACGGGATTGCTGCGTTCTGTTAAAATAACAGGAGCCAAAAGTGTGTTATTGCTGGCATAGTAGCTAACATTCACTATATTTATTTATGAGTTTCCATAGGTATATATAAAATAAATTCTAGCTACAGTGCCAGCCAATATACATTTTTAGACTTTAATTTTTTTATTTTTTTTTATAAATATCGGACAACCTCACACAAATCAATCTAGTCCCAAATTAAGCTCAAGAAGGCTTGTGTTATACTAGACGACGATATACGTACTTATATAGATAAATATATACTTAAATACATAGAACAACCATCACCCAAGCACAAATATTCGAGTTCATCATACAAATATTTGCCCCGGCCGGGAGTCGAACCCGGGACCGCCGGCTCAGTAGGCAGGTGTCTACAAACCGAGCCAAACTTGTAATAAAATGGAGTAAGGATGAGTCCCTCTTTATTGCTAAATATTTGGTTACCCCAGCAGAGTGGGATAAACTGCCCCCTTGGCGGCTTTCTTACTTGGCTCGTTCGAACGAAGCAATGAGCAGTCCAGGTATACTTTAGTATTTACTAGGTCCATGGAGACAAACTAGAGTCGGCCCCAACTATCATATCGTTCGATATCTTACGTTTACGTGCGATATTTGTCAAATTTGATTGCAAATTGACAATTCATTTCGAACTAAACGTCATCTCGACTGATATTAGAATAGAGGTCAAATCAAATTTCTTTGTTTTTCAGAGATGTTCGAAATTTGAATAAATAATATTTTATCGAAATTGATGTTATTATTTAGCAACAATAACATTTTTTTTTACAGATAAAAAAATTGTGCTAACAAAACATTATAATACTTTTATGGTGGTCATAATGTGCGGTTTCTTGAACGCATCATGGAGGGTTTATGATATTTGGATAGATAAAGGTGTTTAAACTGATCGAGTATAGTGCCCCATCATCATCCTCGTAGCCTTTGTCCCGTATCTTTATAGGGAATTAATCCCAAGATGTGGCGTAGGCACTAGATTTTACGCAAGCGACTGCCATCTGACCTTCCAACCCAGAGGGGAAACTAGGCGTTATTGGGATTAGGTGGTTTCCTCACGATGTTTTCCTTCACCGATAAGCGAGTGGCAAATATCAAAAGATATTCCGTACATAAGTTCCGACAAGCTCATTGGTCCGGGAAAGTCGCATGCCCTAACCACTAAGCTACCACCACTTTTATAGTGCCCCAATTTAAAATAATATTGTGATACTTGCCTCTAGTTTCACTGATATGAGAGGTACGCGGGCCCAATATATATCGAAATGTGCGTCTTTCGGAGGGCTTCAAAGTGCAATTTGAATTCTCAAAATCAGTCGGTAACTTTTTGACTATCTAAAATTTCCCAAAATATCAAAAAATGTTCCCTGACTCAGATCGAGAATTTCCCTATAACTTTTTTATGAGCTCGCTATTCAAGAAACGACAAAAATTGGGCAAGTGCGAGTTTGACTCGCGCATGAAGGGTTCTGTACCATAATCTCTAACAAGTTTTTTGTATGGGAGCCCCCTTAAATACTTATTTTATTTAATTTTTAGTATTTATTGTTATAGCAGCAATAGAAATAACATCATCTGTGAAAATTTCAACTGTCTAGCTATCACAGTTCTTGAGATTCAGCCTGGTGACAGACGGACGGACGGACGGACGGACAGCGAAGTCTCAGTAATAGGGTCCCGTTTTTACCCTTTGGGCACGGAACCCTTAAAACAACTAGCGGGTCCCTAACGCGTGAGGTCAGAAAACAAATTTGTAAAATGCTTTATTTCTAAATTACACTTTCAAAGCCTTTAGGTAATAGTTGCGCGTAGTGTGAGATTTGTAGATTTTTCTACCTAGTCTTCGGCAATTACTGAAGATTTATCTCATTTAGAAGATATAAGAAAAAAGGTACGCTTTTTTCGCATAACCACTCGCCTTTCAACCTCAGCTTAACTGACATGAGCTGAGCTGATATGATCTAAGCAGAGCAAAGTTCCCAAACTCACTATTGAGCAGTTCCGATAACTTCTCGATCGGTGTTCTACTAAAACACTATTCTCACATGGTGAGATTTTGTGATTGTTACGTAGAAAACTTGGTGATGAGGACATTTTTGCGGATTGCCTCTATTTTATTTTCCTGGCTCTCTAAAATAATTGAATTTCAAGGTCAACGAATTTTTTATGTCCAACTTCACTAACCCGGTCTCGTTACGTTTGCGCCTCATTTGTTTGCGGCGCCATACATATCAGGCGCAAACTTACTTGACCGACGTGAAATATCAGTTTATGCAGCTGGACTCGCAAACAGTATTATTACGCGTTTTAATGAAGTTATGGGGAAAAGTATTACCTACCTCAATAAAAACACCATAAACACACACTGATTTTGCGTTTTGCAGGGCTGCCGTCATGTTTAACATCGTTCTTATCATTACCGCTCTACGCACTCTACGGCTTCTTGTGGCCGCCACAGTACACTTGTCTTGTCCCTTTTCCACTCTTGAAGTGAGAAAAAGAGAGATGTACTGTGGCGGCCCCTAGAAGCCGTAGTGTGCACCGGGTCTACATGTCGTCAAACACTGCCTAATCTGCATGGAAAGACGGAAATGTCAATTACTATCCTTCTTTAGCAAGCAGTTGACCCAAAGAACTACAAAAACCTCATCGGAAACAAAGAATAATCATTAAAAGATTTAAACAACATAAAACCATTCAATGTCATCGACTAAGTAACCTAATTTTGACATGGGTTAAAAATAAACCCTACAACATTGATACAACGTCCATTTTCACAATATCATCGCATAATGGACACAGTGTAATACTGTCAATCTTTTTATATCCCTATTTTGTTGAGCTACGGTTGATATTGCTAAGTTAGCTGTCGGAAAGGGGGAGGTAAAAAGTACACTATGCACATTTGTAAATAAGATTTATTATAGTTTCATAGTTTGGGGTAAATGAGGGCAGGAAGGAAGTGTGTCGAGTGGAAGTGTGTTACGAGCTAATTTGGGTTTCTTGCTGATAATGATAGACGACATAATTAATGGTTTATGAAGGATAAATGCGCTAATTAAACGGACTTTTGTGGTACGAGTATCAATTTAGTATCTCAACTTCGTCAGGCATCACGCAGCTTTACGAGTAGCATACGAGGTCGGCAAAGTTAGACATATTGCTCGCACCTATCATGACACTATAGTATAGTAGGTACACTATATTTTAACAAGCTATATTTTAAATGTATACAGATTCTGTAAAATAACCAGAACGCCCAAAAATTCTGAAGTTTAGAGGCATCATTATTCCGAATTTTTCATCAATTCAAATCCGAATTTTCGCTAAGCAAACGTTGTTGCTACGTATAATTTGGGTTAGATTAGACTTGTATGATATAAAAAAGACAAAAAATTAAAGAGAATTTCGAAATGATGATACTCTTGAACAAATGAGCTTCTGAATTATGTAATGTACCCGCGCAAACGGACAATAAATATTCCCAGAAATAATATATTTATACAAGCAAGTAACACTGAATAATTATAATATGACTTAATATTTATAATTCTAAAAACACTACACAAAGTGAAATCCAGCCTCCTAACTTAGCCTGAATTCAAACACCGCTAGGTATTTGATTTCCTTAATCTCGTCTTTAACAAGTTTTTCATTAATATAGTAGTACAATACCGTCTGCGAAGTTGGAAAGATTCGCGATCAATCAATCGGCCAAAGACAAACCTAGTCGTACCAAAGTCCATTAGGAAAAACTCAAACAGAGCCTCCGGTTTGCGAAAGTAAATAATTAGGGAATTTGGTTTTAACCTTACAAGGTTACCGGTTAACTGACAACGTAAAAGATATGTGTCGAAACAAATGTTATGCTTTGGGCACAGAATAACCTTTGGGGGTTTTAAACACAGCCCAAAAAACCGATGAAACACTTTAAAAAAAACTGGCCCAGTGTGAGTCTGACTAATAGTGCACTGAGGGTTCCGTACAAACACTTATCCCATCTTAAGTGGCTCGGTTAAGTTAAGTTTGCACCAGGTAGTGTATGGCACTGCATGCAAATAAGGTGCACAAATTTGACGCTACCGATCACGTTTGTTGTATGTATATTTATTTTAATCTGTTTTTAGTATTTGTTGTTATAGCGGCAATAGAAATACATCATCTGTGAAAATTTCAACTGTCTAGCTATCACGGTTCATGAGATACAGCCTGGTGAGAGACGGACAGACAGATAGACGGACAGACAGACAGACGGACAGCGGAGTCTTAGTAATAGGGTCCCGTTTTTAGGGTTCCGTACCCAAAGGGTAAAAACGGGACCCTATTACTGAGACTTCGCTGTCCGTCCGTCCGTCTGTCACCAAGCTGTATCTCAAGAATGGTGATAGCTAACAGTTGAAATTAATAAAATAAAACAAAATAAATATTTAAGGAGGCCTCGATACAACAAACTTGTTATAGATTATGGTACGGAACCCTTCATGCGCGAGTTGGACTCGCACTTGCCCATTTTTTACCCTTTAGGTACGAAACCCTAATAAAAGCCACATCTATTAGGACATTTAAGTTTACCTTATAAACGACTAAAGAGCAAGCAATATACCTTTGGCAAGCGAACAAAAACGCCAGAAACGCCTTGTTGTTGACTTGATGTTATATGTAGTAATAACATCCGATGTACTGTCCGTCTACGCCCCCATATGTTCCAAACCGTTACGCAAACGGTAGGTATGCTAGTAGGCGACTTAAGCCATTACACTCGAAACTTTCAGAAAGCTTTCGAAGCTTGGTCAGAGCTTCAGGCTATTGCGATCAATTCGGGAATTGGTTTCAAGGTCATTCAACTTGGTGAACTGCGAATCGTTCTAGTGCTCATTAATATATATCTATGCAATAAGAGATTAAAGAAAGGGTCCTTAAAGCCTTTATTCGTTGAGACATCCTTAAAAAAAATCCTAAACAGCTTAAATAACTGACATATTATTTTTAATTTAAAAAAAAATATCGCGATAGGAGGTTCAATAAGTTTTAATTATGTGTTCAAACCGCGAGAGTATAAAGTGTTATAAAACAAATTAGTTTTCATAATAAATATTTTAATCATATTTCATTACTTAATTTATTAATTTATAAATTATTTTGCATGTTATACCTATTTAATGAAATGTTATTTATTGTATTTATGAAGGAATAAATTGAGGCTATAAAAATACATAATACCTAATAGATTAAGGAAATTACGAATCGAATTAGCTTAAAAATAAAACGATTTCAACGAAAGTAAATCGTATTTCTGAGGACTACTGAACGAGTTACTATTAAGAAACCGAAATCAACGTTTATGTGTCTATAATATTGGAGGAATCCCTTCGATTCCTCATGCAACATCACCAAAATGTTATGAGAGCGATAGTTAAAATTAGTTTATCTTTATCTACAGTAGGCGGTTCTTCAAGAGGGGAGTAAATAGGTTCTTAAAGGGTCGGCAACGCGCGTGTGATGCTAGCGTCGCAAGTGTCCTTAGGCGGCTTAAAATCAGGCGGGCCGTATTCTTGTTTGCCACCATCGTAGTATAAATAAAAACTCTTCAGATCACAGAGAGAGCTGGCACATTTCTCGGCCACAGAATTAGCATCGCTATTCCGCGGGGAATGTAGCCGGCAACATGGGACCCTGATAAGATAAATACAGGGACCTAATTCGAGTGTCAATCGCCAATCGTCAAATCGCCATGAGGTAACAGTCATCTTTCAGTGATTTTGCCTTTGAACTGACATTAAAACGCGATGATCTTCAAGTGACATATCTCATCTCAGTTTTGGAAATACGAAGGCGATAACGATTGTCAAAAGTGCTATTCCTACCCTGTTTAGATAGGTTTCTTAAATAAATAAGATTAGTTACAGTTGATTTTACACTAGTCTATAGTTAAATTAAAGACTTAACCTACTTATTTTCTAATACATTAAAAAAACTAAATATTTAGAATGAAGCGAAAATTTTAATTCATATAGTAAATTTTTTTTTCGCTTCATTCAAAACATTTGGTCTACGCTAGCAGACGTTACTAGACGCTAAAATAACTGTCTATATTAATTCTTTTAGAATCTCCTTTATCGAACCCCATGTCGATCCCCAATCTAATTAAAGTGAGTCTGCCCCAATTCGGAAGTTCGTCCATGAGTAATGCCCCCGAATTGATATGCGACCATAAATCGCCATCGCTCGGACCGGAGCGTTTTAGTTACCAACTTTATACTTAGGGTTATTTAGAAATATATATCTGCTATAAATAGAGTTGTGCCATCGAGAACATTTCCCGATTTGTACGGGGAAAGAACGTTCTCAAGGATATTTCCCTGTTTCGCGTATAAACAATTATTAAGCTAGGTACAAAAAAGGGGCAAGAGCATGTCGGGCCACGCTCAGTGTAGGGTCGGCCGTCTATCCCTACTCAGCCAGCAAGCCCTTATTTCCCGGCGTCTGCAGTAATGTACTATTATTTCAAACATGCAATGAAATGTCGTCATAGCGTGCGTTATCAGTGTTATAACAGGCTTCGAAGCGATCACTTTTCGGGTGGAACAACTCGAGAGAACTGTAAAGGAATTTCATACAAAATTTAAAGCCTACGCTGCTGGGAAGTAATTGTTTTTTAAATTAGGTTGTCTGTGTTTTTAAACATGTGTTCATAGTCAGGCTAAGCCGCTGAATTATATTTTTTTGAGTAGCTTATTTTTTTATTTAATTGCACATGTAGAAAAGCACTGTACAGTCGAGTTCATTTACATCTACACACTTACGAGAACAAAAATATCTGAACACGATTTTATGCTCCTGACAATAGGGTCGTGTTCAGATATTTTTGTTCTCGTAAGTGTAGATGTGAATGAACTCGACTGTACATGCCTTAGCTATAGTATCACTATCCGGCCTCCCTACGGTCGGCAGTCTATACCTACTCACCCGGAAAGCCGTTCTTTCCCGGTGTTTGCAGTAATATACTATTGTTTCTGCTTTTCCCGGGTTATACTGTGTTCTCCGCGAACAAAGTGGTGAAAACTGTCTTAATATAGAATGTAAATCTGTATTGAACTGACAATGTAAACCTTATAACATTATCCCCAATTAGTGGTTATGTTATTGGCTACATTGTTCATAATCTCGTGGGAGTGGATTGGCATATCCTGATAATGTTAATGGCGGAGCAAACGTGGGCGACATTTGAACCTACTGATCCTAAGATGGCTTCACATCTTCACAAAACTATTACATTATACAGGGTGGCCCATTTATATCGGTCTGTATGGGAAAGTCTGAAACTATAGGTAAGACATACGAAGATCTGTTCTTAGGAACCATTTCATCGATTTTAATAACAAGAAAAACTGCATTCGTACATTTAAAAAATAAAAAAAAACCTGTACTCGGCTCGGGAATCGAACCCGGACGAAGTGAAAAATAGAACTATTTTTTTTTTTTTTATACTACGACGGTGGCAAACAAGCATGCGGCCCGCCTGATGTTAAGCAGTTACCGCCGCCTATGAACGCTTGCAACGCCAGGAGCATCACGCGCGCGTTGCTGACCCTTTAAGAACCTATTTACTCCCCTCTTGAAGAACCGCATACTGTAGCCCCCGGGGAAAACCTCGGCAGGGAGCTCATTCCACATGCGAAGCGTTCGCGGTAGGAAGTTCCTCTGGAACCGGACAGTTCTCGACCATTTAGGCTCCAGCATGTGAGGATGAACACCCTGCCGATGGCGAGCAGTGCGGTGGTAGAAGGTAGCCGTGGGCATCATGTCAAACAATTCCTCAGAACACAGCGCATTATACAGACGGTAGAACACACACAAGGAGGCAAAGTCTCTCCTCAGACTTAAAGGCTCGATTCCGTCTGTGAGTTTAGGATTGTCAACAATTCGCACAGCACGTCTTTGTTTAAACTAACTTTATTTCTACTTAGATATCAATTATGCACTTAAGCAGTCAATTTTACTGTGAAACATGATGTCTAAAATGAATAAAATACATTGTTTTCATACTCTTTCATTTATTTTTCAAAACATCCGGGTTCGATTCCTGAGCTGAGTACAGTTTTTTTTTAATGTATGAATGCAGTTTTTCTTTTTATTAAAATCGATGACATGGTTCCTAAGAACAGATCTTCGTATGTCTTATAGCTTAAGACTTTCCCATACAGACCGATCTAAATGGGCCACCCTGTATAGTCGGTTGGCAACCAACGCTCACCCAGTAACAAATACCGACTTAAAACAAAGCTCGTATCTCAGTGTCAATTACTTACTAGATACGAGGTTTTGAAGAGTCGAAGTTTCAAAGAAAAACTTCTAAGAGCAACGGGCTTAGGAAAACCATTTTTAGGAGGAAAAATACGCAATCTGTTTTTCCAGCCTATATTATAATATATTTTGAATAATATACTGAATAATAATTAAAAAATGATACAACTTTTTTTGGTAATTTCGATTGTGTCGTGTCGGTGTATAATTAAAAAACATACTGCATTAACATCCACAACGTAGGATTCGACTGTACTTTGAGATATCACCTAATAAGAGACGTTACAGGGTATATCCTGGCTATATCGCATTTGACTGTCTTTAGAATATGATGTTAGCGATTCGAGCGGTATAAAATGACATTTCACATTGCTACCCGGCCAAGTCAAGTTTGTGCCTGATATTATGTATGTGGAGTTGCATATAACTGAAGAGCGAACTTAACACGACAAGTTTACCGAAGTGGCCACATCGGTGACCTCAACGAGATATAAGAAAGATACATATTATATGCAACAAGGGGGCAAGTTCGTTAGTGCACAAAATTGATATCCAACATAAGTAAGTTTCATCAATCCATACTAATACTAGGTCGATGCAGAGTCAGCCACCGGCTAAGCTTGCACCATAGATTGGAGCGGAGTTTTTTTTTTCGAAAATTTCTCTTCGTCACGATCTAGCGAAATTTAATTTGTGTATTTTAAAACAAAAGTTTCTAAAATCGGTTGAGAACTCGCTGAGATCTGCGCATTGTTACAAAGTCCATTCGAGTCGATCCATGGGAGCTTCGCTCGCTTCGCTCGCTCCGCTCCAATTATAAATTCGAAAGTGTGTCTGTCTGTCTGTCTGTTTGTTTGTTACCTTTACACGCTAAAACCGCTGAACCGATTTAGATGAAATTTGGTATATAGATAGTTTCAGTCCCGGGTAAGGACATAGGATACTTTTCATCCCGAATAAATTTAGTGTTCCCGTGGGATGAGCGGGTAACACCGCGGGGCACAGCTAGTAATCCATAAATACCACTTTTTGATAATCACTTTTCCATCCAGCTCTGTGTCCCTAGTAACATGTGACCTTCACCTGTTGAATTCAAATACTTTCACACTCAAAAAACCCCTCCCTTATCAAAGTCACAGACTAATAAAAATTCATTGAGAAACTTTAACATCTGCCGCGGCGTTTGCACGGAGCTTTGAAGTGATCTTTACCTCGCCCACGCCGCTAATGTACACGATGTAGCGTTACTGGAAGGAGCAAAATTTCAAAGTTGTTCAAAGTGTTGTCATGCACATTATAATATTGCTTAATGTTTTCAAGTATAGAATAGGGTACGTGCAAGAACTGGTGGCAGCACGGTAAAGTCGAAAGATTTGTGTTTTTTATTTATTGAAATAAATTGATTTAGGTTAATTAAAGGTAAAGATTTTTACTTTGTTGATGCATCAACTTATTTATAAATAAAATAAATAAATATGTATGGGGATAACGGAACGGATGGGGATAACGGCTTGTGAGATCTCATGTATTGAAATGCCGAAATACAATGTTATTGTTATCTGCATATGCCACTCTAATCTTAGCAATTTCCAAATATTTTTAACCATTTTTGAAAAAGTTCTTCAAAGATTAGTAAATGAAGACAAATTAATTATTATAACAGGTGACTTTAATGTAGACTACATGGCTGATTCTGCACAAAGACGCTCAATAACTGATCTCATTAACTCATACTCCATAAAACAATTGATAACTCACCCGACGCGTATAGACGGTTCGTCGGCAACATGTCTGGATCATGTTTATTCCAATCACATGATACACTCTCATGAAGTAAGTACATACCCAATAAAAACACGTCTATCAGATCACTACGCACAAAAAATTACAATTAATTTAGAATCGGAAATCGAAACAGACATAACTTCACGTAACTTCACTAAACACAGAATCGATACATTTAAAAGTGTTCTTGGTTCCGTTGATTGGCCCCACATAATAAACAAGTCAAATCATAACCCTATAGGTCATCTAACGTCTTTAATCCATATTTTAAATAATGCTAGCAATATAATATGTTTCCCGCACAAAAAGCTCAATAACCAAGTTAGACACTCTTGTCCTTGGATAACCAACGAAATCATAACACAAAAAAACGTACTATCGCACCTACTAGACACATCAATAAATTCACTTAACAAACAAATATTAGTCCCACTCATTTTATCACACTCCTTAAAACTAGAAGCCTCTTTAATAAATGCAGAGAAATCCTACGACAGTAAGACTTTAGCTCATTCCTCTAACCAACAGAAAACACTATGGCAAATTGTTAACGACTACACTGGACGCAAATCGTCAAAACACCAACACAATCTAGGCATGTTACGGGATAATGCCGGTGCATTATATAACTCGAGTGAGCGCCTTGCAAACGACGTAAACAAGTTTTTTCTATGCGCTGCTGATACCGTGGGCGCTCCCACCGCCGACCCATCAGCCGCTTACCTACTTATGTGTCAAGCGAGAATTCAGAGTAATGTGTCAATTAGATTTAATTTCTTTACAGAGAAAGAATTACATAGCATAGTAACAAAAGGAGTTGCATGTAAAAACACTTGCGATATATATGATATATCGACGAACCTACTTAAAGCCAGCTTACCCATATTATTATCCCAACTCGTTCATATTTTCAATAGCTTAATAAAAGATGGAACATATCCATGCATACTAAAAAATATAAAAGTTGTGCCCGTATACAAAGGAAAAGGTAGTAAAGACGACCTAAAAAATTACAGGCCAATAAGTATCATCCCGGCCTTAGTCACGAAGCCGCATTCACATTTGTCTGTCGTGTTGTGTTGTGACGCATCAGAACGATATCGGTTTCATACATTTAATTAGGTCGCGCTCACATTTTTCTGATGTCGCCGGCATCAGAAGGAATCAGAAAAATGTGAACGCAACACGCAACACAGACAAATGTGAATGCGGCTTCACACTCGCATTTTGTCAAAACATGACGTATTTATCACGTGATAAACGCAACCATTTTAGGCCCCCTGAAATAGAAAAGTACACCCAAACGAATACTTGAGCGTAATCACACCAGCCACATCCAGCAAACCTACCGCCCTGTTACCGGGGCGTAAGCTAATATTAATATAATAATTGCGTGGGTGCTACCCCGTTATATATTCCAGCTGAGCCCTCAGCCCTACAGTTGCTGGGGAGCCTTTATACGATACTGAAGTAAACTTGTTACTTACAAGCAGTCTTAAAATAGTGTCAAGCTAGTGCTGTTTCTTTAAGTTTCTGTATAAATTTTCCGCCCTACAGTTGGTTGCTGAGGAGACTTTGAACGAAACCCAGGTACTTATTGTACTATTATCACTTATCAGTGTTAAATAACTTCATCATCAACATCATTAGCCTATTCTAGTCCACTGCTGGACATAGGCCTCTCCAACTGCACGCCATTGTTAGCGATCCTCGGCTACTCTCATCCAGCTTTTGCCAGCCACCCTGCACAAATCATCGCACCACCTAGTCTGAGGGCGTCCCACACTACGTTTGCCGATCCGCGGTCTCCACTCAAGAACACGTTTACCCCACCGGTTATCGGTTCTTCGGCTATTATGGCCAGCCCACTGCCACTTTAAATTGCTAATACGGTGAGCTATGTCGGTAACGTTGGTTCTCTGACGGATCACTTCGTTCCGAATTCGATCCTTCAAAGAAACTCCGAGCATTGCCCTTTCCATAGCTCTCTGAGCGACTTTAAATTTGTGGACCAGCCCAACCGTGAGTGTCAACGTCTCGGCACCGTATGTCATTACGGGTAGGACGCACTGGTTAAATAACTTAAAATAGAATTATTAGGGTTTTTAGTATAATCTCAATCATTTAAGCATCTAAAGCGGCTAGCATATTTTTATTACTTCGAACTGAGATCACACATCTAAACAATAATTAGTAATTGGTAAAACAAACACTTTTTTTACATTTTACGACCCAGTTTTTAACCATCGACATAAAGTGGGGTTTACAAGTTTTACATAATATATGTAGGTATGTGGTCTGTCTGTGGCATAGTAGCTCCCAAATGGATGATCCCTCCGATTTGAATTAGATTTTCTTTAATCGAAAGCCTTTTATGTCGAGATGGTTCTTAGCCAAGTTTGGTTAGGTCGGGGTTTTTAAATTTTAAATTTGAGGTGACTTAATAATTAACAACTCAATTAAAACTAAATTATAAAAATAACAAGGTTCAAAAAACACCGCTCCCTGTCATTTCTGGCCCAAAGGTGCCCATAACGCTCGCAGCATTTCCTCGTTGGATCGCAATTGACACCCTTTGTACCAGAAATGACTCGGAGCGGGGGTCTTCCCCCTTTTGCCTGAGTCTACGGCCTACGTGGCGCACAAAACATTTTGCATCTGTCCCCCAGCAACCCGCCGTCTCCACCGCAAGGTTATTATGGAAATAAAGTATTCATTTGCCTCCTCTCTGCTATGTTACAAAAATTAAGTATAAATTAAATGTTATATTTTACAATTATTAATTAGAGAAACTCAGGTAATATTGGCTTTTAAACTAAACCAAGACGTATAATTAATGTCTACAGTGTTTATTATAGTTAATGCAACTGCAACATAATGAGAGAAATTAAAACACGGGTGAGGTTTCATTAGTTTCATAATAGAATCACACGAGTGTGTTAATGCTTACTACGGTATTTGGTGACAACCACGTGACAACTCAAATCAGCTACTCTATGAAATGTCAAAACGATCTGTTAGTGTGAAGTTTCTAAGAAGCCAGTATCTTCATAGAAATTTCAGATATGACATCATAAAAATCTATTTTTGTATGATTAAAAATAGTATAATGTCCAAATGTTGGTGGCAGTTTATTTGGTTCCGTGTATTTTTGAATGTATGTTAAAGCGTTTCAATTGTACAATTTATTTTTACTTTAGTCAAATACCGTATTAAATACAGTTGCATAGTTCTTATAGTAAGAAAAAGTCAATAGAGAGCGTGTTACTTAGTGGAAACTTACAAGAATATTGCTATCTGTGTAAAGCACGTCAAGTTTCCGCAAGAAAAAACGAGATGACTGCAGTATATTTCTTTCACGTCATTTTCAAAAATATACAAGCCCTTGTGTCAAATTTTTGTTGGTAGTGATGCCATCACGACAGTATCAAAACGACATTGATATTTTTTAAATATACACCACACTAAGGTAACCTTGATTCTCAGAATCGCAAAATATCGATAACTCTTTCTAGGGTCTTGACAGACAGAAAGATGGACGGACGGACCACAAAGTAATCCTATAAGGGTTCATTTTTAGGGCTAGGGCATTAGGAGGGTAAAAACGGGACCCTATTACTGAGACTTCGCTGTCCGTCCGTCCGTCCGTCCGTCCGTCCGTCCGTCTGTCACCAGGCTGTATCTCAAGAACGGTGATAGCTAGACAGTTGAAATTTTCACAGATGATGTATTTCTATAGAGCGGTGGTAGCCTAGTGGTTAGGGCATGCGACTTTAAATCCGGAGGTCGCGGGTTCGAACCCGGCCCGTACCAATGAGTTTTTCGGAACTTATGTACGGAATGTCATTTGATATTTACCACTCGCTTTTCGGTGAAGGAAAACATCGTGAGGAAACCACCTAAGCCCAAATAAGGCCTAGTTTCCCCTCTGGGTTGGAAGGTCAGATGGCAGTCGCTTGCGTAAAAACTAGTGCCTACGCCACATCTTGGGATTTAGGTAGCCGACCCCATTGAGAATTCATTCTCAAAAAATGGGACAAAGGCTAGGAGGATGATGATGTATTTCTATTGCCGCTATAACAACAAATACTAAAAATAAAATAAAATAAATATTTAAGGGGGGCTCCCATACAACAAACGGGTTGGTTGCGTTAACTTTGCACCTCATTTGTATGGGGCGCTATACATACCAGGTGCAAACTTAACTTAACCACTTAAGGATGAAAACTGTTTGTACGGAACCCTCGGTGCGCGAGTCCGACTCGCACTTGCCCATTTTTTTCCATTGAGGTACGGAACCCTAAAACCGGCTGTTTTTCCACTTACCAAATATTTTATTTTATAGGGGATTAAACTTAAAAACGATTCGGGCACCCTTTTGCATTGGTTAATAGCCGCAGCGTGCTTAAATAATGATTTTTGTGTACGAATAATTAGCCAGTTAAATATTATGTCAAGCCACACGAAAAATGAGCCTTCTGGAGAACCGCCCTTTTCTTGTTCGAATCTTAGAATAAATACGCCTAGAACGAGAGTCTTCATAGAACAGATTTGCAAAAGATGAAGCCGGCTTTGGTTTTATGTGAGCGTCTCTAGAGACGTTTTGCTTGTGAGCTTGACGTTGTGACAGATGCGCACGGCCCTTTCTAATCAATCTAAGAAAAAGATGACGGCACTACAATATTTCCACTTTTTAATTTCTACTCTTTTTGGTCAGACTGTAAGCCTGCGACAGCCCGTGGCTTACCAAAACCGCCTTCACTGTCAAGCGCTGACTAGGTTTTTAGGCGTATTCATTTCTCCTTTGGATTACCGGTCCAGTGTGTTAACCTCTCCGCCACCCTAACGCCAGATAACCTCTCGAACCGGTTTGGACTGAATCCTAAGGTACCGGGTTTGATTTCCGGTCTCTTACATCGCGTAGATACAAAATTTCATGAGAATGTGTTGAGAAATGCGACTTCTAGGCAAGAACGGTGGGAATTTCGGACATCCGGACTTATACGAGTTTTGACCAAGCTGAAAAGGAAACGCTTCACTCGCTCGGTCAATCCAAAACGGCGCAAAAAATCCTACAACGGTGGTTTCGTCTAAACCAGACATAATTTACGTTCTTACAACGAGAAAATATCCCCTCAGGAATGTTTGGAGCGAATAAATTCCACTACTACAAATTTATTAACGTTCAAAAAGGCTTATAAGTATTTAAGGGACGAATATTTTATACCCTTTTGTTATGCAAATGAGAGTTGCTAGGTTTTGGATGTCAATGGCAAAACAGCTTATAAGCTTAAGGGCGCGGAACAACTTAATACCTTTTTCAGGCGTATTATTGTAGCGAAATTGTTCGAGGAAGTAAACTCCTTCGTCAAAGGGAGTCAAACGCTTCTGTCAAAGAAGATAAGACTTATTTTTCTGTATTAAGATGAGAAATGAGGTTGGGAAGGTTAGGATAATGATAGTTTGGCAAGGTCAACGTTTTGCAGAAAAACATTCGCCCTTCTTAGACGTACTATTTAAGGTGTGAGTGTCACTGATTGTCTGCCATTCCGACGATTGGGGTTATTTTGATCCACGAGGTAACATTGATCATCGAATTTTAAACATGAACACGTCTAGTGCCTGCTTTGGTGGTGCAGGTCTCTATAGGCGACGGTAATCTATCAGTTTGCTAGTTTGCGCGTCCGACGCGACCGTATCGTATTATTCTTGAACGGCGCTTTTAAAACTATCTTTGTGGCTTAAAAAGGAGTGATCACTGGTTATCCCGCGGATCAAAGTAAGTACCCCAGTAGAGCACACTCCACGTAAATAGAGGCGCACCTTAAAGTCCTATACAACGAAGTAAAAAATACCCGTAAAAGTTTTTGGTTCCGGATATTGGAAAATTACACAGTTGTGAAAAAATTGCAGTTAGGTATTTACTTAACTATAAATATAGTTACTTATATACCATCATCATCATCATCATCATCATCATCATCATCTCAGCCATAAGACGTCCACTGCTGAACATAGGCCTCCCCTTTGAACTTCCATATATACCGGTTGGAAGCGACCTGCATCCAGCGCCTTCCGGCTTTATATACCATAGGTATTTAGGTATATATAAAAGAGAAAAAAACAACACAAAATAAAATATATATAACTAAACCTTAAGAAACTTATGATCTAATTAAACCTAACTTAAACTATTGGCACCTAAAATATATGTAGATATCCCCTAGGTCGCTACCATTGGGTAGGGTGCTTAAGGCTGGCCGCGTTACCTCGCTGGACGGCAATGCCAATGCGTTGGGTGAGGAACGAGCCAGCCCTACGACCACCGGAGGACCGGATAAGCAAATAACTCTGCTTTTTGAATAGCTTAGTTGCTTCCGGTCCCCACGGTCCTAGGGTCTCCACAGAAAACACGGAAATTTAATAATTTTAAAATATTTTATTGCATGTTATGACGCCTAGAGACCATATACATCTCTAAGAATTGTAAATTATTCACGTTGACGCCTAGAGACCTTCTACATCTCTGTGAAATTAAATTAATTAAGTGATTTTTATTTAATTGCATGTTGTGACACCCAGAGACTTTATTTATACATCTCTGGGTATATTTAATATTATAAAATCGTAAAAAAATTATTTTATGTTCCTACTTAACATTGATTTGGAGTATCTTACATCTCCTTTACGTGTACCAGTGTAATTAGTTATAACACAAATGTATCATGTAATTGTTTTAAGTATTATTTACGAAAAAATTACTTACTGTTGAGTTTCTTTCGGCTTTCTTCTCAACAGCGGTCTCCTCTTGCGAAATGCCGGTAGATTCACAATTTGACTTGTAAAAGTGCCCCTGTGGCCTACTTACTGAATAAATTATTTCATTTCATTTCCAACGCCGCAAATACGTAGCTATCACCGAGGGCTGCGTACTTGCGGCGGCGCTTAGCTGTCTCTGCCGCAGCAGCCGCTCCACCTGCCCTCAACGACGTCGTGCCCACATGAAACGGCGCTAGGGTATCCACACAGTCATATGGCGTCCCATAATGGCCGTCCCTGTTGCCAGGGTCATTGCGTCGGGCCTCTTGCCATCTTATATACCTATAGGAAGCCCAGCATAGCTTTAAATGCAAAGATGATACGGAATCTTTTGTCCGTTTTTTATGCAACAAGATCGTTAATTAGAGCATTATCTGTCGTTTGTATCTGCACAAAGAAAGAGGTAGTCAAATTTAGTCATTTCAAAAGTACTTATGACGTTATTCTCTTAGTAAGAATGTGAATAACATAAAAAAGATGGAGTTATAAAGAACTTTTTAATCACTGTAGGTAATGAGATTGACAACTTTGACCCACTTTTCTTCTTCCAACTTAACACAAATATACGGGTCTAGCTAATTTGTTGCATATGCTAAAAGTGGTTTTTTTTAAGTTTTTTTTTCACACTTGCCACATCTTACCAACTGTGCCAAGTTAAGAGAGGTGTTTGGGAAAAGTATCCATACAAGTAACTCTTGAGTTAATATTATGTTCTTTTATTCATGTGGTGCTACCCACACAAATTTATCTAGATATCCACAATTATTTCTTTTGTAATTTAACCTAGACGCGGACGACTCCACAGCGGACTTTTAATAAGATTTTAGCACAATATGTTTATCATTTGCGCAAGCGCGGAGATGTCGCGTCGGGGCAGCGTCGCCATTGACGCGGGGTAACATTGATCATCGAGTTTCAAACATAAATATACGTCCAATTTTTACCGCGATCGTACCGTATTATTATTGAACGCCGCTTCTAAAACCAGATTCAAAAGACCTGATCGACGTTACCCCGTGGGTAAAAATAACCCTAGTCGCGCGCACTCCGAGTGAGTAGAACACCTTAAAATATTACACGATGTAAAAAATAACCGGAAAAGTTTTTACCGGAAAAGCACGACGGACGCTTAATAAGATTTTAGTCACAATATTTATTTATTTAATGCACAGGCAGCTTATAGCTGATGCGTGCATATCACTATTCACTTGTGTTCTGTGTTTGTAAATGTTTGTCTAGTCTATTTTTGAAAGAGTTCACTGAGGGTATATGTTTATCATTTGCGCAGGCGCGGAGATGTCGCGTTGGCGCGGCGTCAATGGCGCCGGCTGAGCACCCTCAGCTAGGCGCCCATGCGCGCCTGGCTCCTCGTGTGTGCGGCGCTCGCCTTCGCGCCGGGGCAGCCGCCGACGGCGACCGCCGCGCACCCCCCTCCGCACTCGCGGGACGAGCACATCAAGACACAGATACTAGCCAAGGTGAGTCAAAACGAGGTCCATCGACTACAACAGTCAACACACAGATAGTTTCCGGTAAACTAAAAACAAGAGAAAGTACCTTGCGATCACCGGCACACACAGACACTACCACGTTCGTATTCTCAAGTCCCGACTAGCCGTCTTAGCTGAGCCTGAGACCCTTGGGTGCGGTATTGGGTTCGCAAATACCCAGGGATGCGCCTGGTCTTTAGGCCATAATTTTGTGGATGGGTGAAGTCACTCCCTTCCTTGCGTCGACTCCTTTTTCGTCTATCTACCTCAGCCACATACATCCACTGCTGTTGCTGAACATAGGCTCTCCATGACTTGCCACAAAGTGCGATACCATGCAGACCGCATCCATTGATTCTCCGTTACCTTCACGAGGTCATTCATCCATCTAGTCGGGAGCCGACCCACACCAGGAGGTAGGCGCCCATGCGCGCCTGGCTCCTCGTGTGTGCGGCGCTCGCCTTCGCGCCGGGGCAGCCGCCGACGGCGACCGCCGCGCACCCCCCTCCGCACTCGCGGGACGAGCACATCAAGACACAGATACTAGCCAAGGTGAGTCGAACAACAGTCAAGACACTGATACTATCTATCAGCCACCGACGTCCACTGCTGAACAGGCTAAGCGTCCCCCATGACTCGCCACAAAGTGCAGACCGCATCCATAGATTCCCCGCTACCCTCACAAGGTCATCCGTCCATCTACGTGGAAGATACGTAGGCGCCACTGTAGGGTTTTGCTGCCCCAACGGCCGTCCATTTTCTGGGCTAAATGGCCTGCCCATTGTCACTTCAACCACGCAATCCTGTGAGCTATGTTGGTTACCTTAGTTCTTCTGCGGATATCCTTATTTCTGATTCTATCTCGCAAAGAAACTCCGAGCATAGCCCTTTCCATTGCACGTTGCGTGACTCATAGCCGCCATATGAGTCCCATAAGAGATATGAGATACCTTTTTTTTTTTTTTTTTTTAACCCGGAGAAATGCATTGAATTGCATACCACTACGTAACATGAGACCCTCGGGGGTAGAGTCAAATATTACGCATTGGTGATGTGGGGCTCTCTAATCCGCGAAGGACTAGCCTACCCACTAAAACTCTGGGATGCTGCCAACCCGTGCCGTAGTGGTGATGCCATGGGATCGCGAACATTCACCACGACACCACCGGCACTTCGCCCTAGGGCGAACCCTCACCGAAAGACACACTGTAGCATAGCAGTGTGCCTTACCCTCACCACTTCCCCAAGCCCCCAGGAAGCGGGGACCGCCACCGACACACGGTGCTTCGGTCCCACCCTCCTTGCTGAGGGAGAACAAACGCCCCTACCCCTCAGCCGGCCATGGGAGGACAAACGCCCCTACCCCACGACACACTCCCCACGCCAAGGGAGGACAAACGCCCCTACCCCTCGGCCCGCCACGGGAGGACAGAAGCCCCTACCCCGTGGGTCCCTCAACGCCGACGGGGGCGCAATTCAGCACAAACACCGAAGTGCCCACCCGAGTCATGCCCCGCCAGCCTCCTCCTCGGTCTCCTCCACCGGCGGAGGTGAAGTCCATCACAAAGATATGAGATACCTAGCCTAAGCCTAGGTAAGTACCTAGCCTAAGATGGACTAAAAACAAAAGTGGCAGCACTGTTGCTGCTCACTCAAGTTCTCAAAACTCGGCTAGGTGTCTTGATGGCTTCGCCAGAGATTGGTAGGCACTATATGAGCTTGGGGCCCACGGGTGCGGTATCGGGGTCGCAGGCGTGAACAGTTTGTGAATGGCAGTGGTCATCTGCTTCTCCACTGCGAACCCCGCTCGAGCGGCGGTGCTGCTGGGCCGTCTTCGTTCCACCACGAGCAGAGCTCAGCGGTAGCAGGGCAGGGTTCCTCTACTTCTTGCCGCCGCGAGCAGTTGCCCCAAGCGGCGGCCGGGCTTCTATCTGCTCCTGGGGTACCTCAGGAGTCGACTGTTGCTGGACATTCTGGCATTCTCAAGCCATGGCTAGCCGTCTTGCCTTCGCTGGAGGCCGGGAGGCGCTTTGTGGGCATCTAGGCCCTTGAGTGCGGATTCGGGCGGCCATCATTTTATGGATGGCTTCGATTGTTGCTGGCTTCTTTACGTCGCCTTTTTCGTGTTCCTATGTATGCGCAAATAGTGATAGACACGCAAGGCACTTAAGGGGCGTGCCCAATATGGTTATTCCTTTTCGCAGTCATCTTTGAAGTCGCTTATTGTAACGCTATATGCAGCTAACGCAAAGTAAAAAATATAGTCTTCTTATGGTAGCTTCTCAGCAAGAATACAAAAATACAGATAAGTATATAAAACTGTCATGAGACCCATCCTCATGTATGGCTGTGAAGCTTGGACACTGACCCTGACAGAATAATGTGGATACCACAATTTTTATACTAACCATTGATACAAAAATCAAAGAACGGTCTCTACCTACAGGTTACGCATTTCAATTATTCTTTCAGCTTTGATCTTTCTATCAATGGTTCATTGTTTCTGTGCTTAATTTGTAAACTTTTTTGGTGTACAATAAAGCATTTTTTATTGTATTGTTTTTGTTCCAGCTGGGGCTCTCGTCTCGGCCGACGCCGCTGCGCGCGCCGCCCCGCGACGTCGTGCGCAAGATCCTGCAGCGCGCGGCGGACCCTGCTCCTGCGCACCAGGAGCCCGAGCACACCATGCGCGAGATCATTGCCATCGCGCATAGAGGTCATTGACACACACACACAAGATACTTTTCTGAAACATGCAATGAAATTAAACCATTGCTACAAAGATGAAAGCTCAAAGAAAAATTTAAATGAGTTACCAGGTGGTAGAGTCCGGGAATCGAGCCCGGTACCTCTGGATTACCGGTACAAACTGGTTCGGTAGGTTATCTGGCGTTAGGGTGGTGGAGAGGTTAATACACTTCTGCTGGACCGGCAATCCAGAGGTACCGGGTTCGATTCCCAGTCCCTTCCACCAGGTAACTCATTTCAATTTTTCTTTGAGTTTTGATCGTTGTGTCAATGGTTTAATATAAAAATTGTTGTGTAAACATTAAAAACATGAGACATTGTTTCATAAATTTGGCATAGCGTGCGTTATAAGCTTCGAAGTCTCACGTTTCGGGCATACAAAATTGAAGGCCTAAGCCGGGAAGCAATTTTTTTTAAACATGGCGTCTGTGTTCATGAACAGGATTTACCAGTTGAATTATATTCTTTTTGAGTGGTGTATTTTTTTATTTCATTGCATATGTTTGAGAAAAGCCCTATACATGTCTAGCCGTGAAAAGGGCTTGCCGACTTCGTATCACTCCCTACGGTTGGCCGTCTATACTCAACCGGCAATCTCTTCATCCCGGCGTCTGCGGTAATGTTCTATTTCAAATGAAACTCATTTCTTCAACCACAATTTCAGCCCCAACTCCAAATTTCAACCATAGAATGAAACACTAGAGAAGGTTCTCACATTTGATCTTAGAAGAAGCCGCCTTTGTTTTATTATTGTTGTTTTTATAAAATGCGACACTTAGGCTTGAGCGCGACTGCCACGTTTACTATAATGCTCGTCGCTTCCATGAAATGCTCAAATAAAGGTGACGTTGTTCACAGTCCCATCGAAACCATGTAACATCACGCCCCCTCTTTTTCAACGCGGTGTCTCACTTCGTTATAATAATGTAGGATTTTTAAGTCTTATCAGCGTCGCGGCATGATATTTTAAAAATAGTCCTGTTGTTAAGCTTGGTAATTTTCAATAAACATTTTGCACACTGGTGCCCCACATCTCTTATATCAGCCACAGCCAAATTTTTCAAGGTTCAAACAATTACGTGCCAAGAAACTTTAGCGGCTAATGTTTGAAATATGGCTCGATTTGAATATATTAACGCTGTTGGATTTGGCGCGAAGTTTAAATCTTTAAACGATTTATAAAAAGAATTATTCTAATGTTTACAAAAGCGTATAAAATACTGAGTAAAAATACATAATGACGAACGGACGGTTTACGCTCGTCGTTCAAGTCGAATATCGCTCGATATTCATATGTATTTAAATATGTCTCAGACACCAGGAGTTTTCTGAGTATAATACATATACCGAGAATTTAAAATACATCGCGTAAAACTAGCACAAACTCAATTTCTTCATCTCCACTTGTCAACGCACTAAAAGAATATATCTGCACAGTGGTAGTCCGCACGGGTCATGTGAGGACAAATAAAAGCTGTCAAAGCAGCGAATTATATACGAGCAGCGAATTCCTCAAAAGATTGTAGATTTAATTTAAATATAAGTTGCATTAGGTTGGAATTTATACTTGTTTTAGTTAAGATAAGTTGGGGTAAGATTATCACCGGGAGATGACTGTCACAGTAAAAGTACTAACTACTTGTTAGTCTTACCCCGTTAGACAATAAACTATGCTAGTTCCACCTACCTTACTTTATACCAGTTTATAAACCATACATAAACTCTAACTTTTCAATACGTCACACTCCCCACAATAAAAGCTAAAGCAGCGAAGTTTTCAAAACATTATAGTTTTAATAATTAAACACGGGCTACATTTACCGTCTATAATGACATAAGTTATCCTGCCAGTATGCCTCTTTTAGCAATGTGCTTTTAATGGGAGTAGTCTTAATATAGTCTTAATATTTGTGTAAGTTCATTATTTATATTGAATTATTGAGCCAGCAAACATCGACGAAATATTACACAAATATCACGAATACTTTCCCCTATGAGTCATTTTCAAAATACATGTACATAGTTAAGGGCTTTAATTAAAACAAAACTTAATTGATTCCTTTGTGTAACGATAGTTACCCATATCTTTTGTATTTAATTATAATTTGTATTGCCGTAAACAAAGACTGCAACTTAGCAGAGGACACTGTAGGTACAATAGCAATTATATTATACTATAGTAAATTGATTTAAACTTACGCAAATGTCACTTATCATTGTAACAAAACAGGACTGAATATCGTTCAAAGGGTGTCTATTCCTTCGAGACAAATGTAATATCACGTTCAAAACGTCGAGGTAATTTTAAAAAGACACCAAGCTTTGTTGATGATCAATTTGAACACAGATACTGTGCAGCATTGAAAACATTGAGTATTTCAAATACCAAATTTTCTGAAACCAGCACATACGCAAAGGCATTCAACGCGTCGCACTTAAACTTATTTCAAATCCCGAATATATGTGCCCGAGTCATATGAGGACAAATAAAAACTGTCAACGCACAATATACGACCAGCGAACTGCGTTCTGAAAGCATTATAGGATGCAATAAATAAAACCACTCTGTACTTCCATTTGGCCGACACTGCCGTACATAATTGCAGAGTGTAGACTTTCTGGCTCATATCATTGGAAAAAAGCTTATTTACATATGTACGTAATGATTAATCGCGTGATACTGGCAAAGTGGCCGGGATTTACAAGGTTATATATTATGTATTGGGAATTTTGTCTGGCAGACGTCTGGGGAGGCCCAGTGGGCGTTATTGAGCCTAGTTCTATCGTTTAAAAGGAAGCAAGTAGGTCTGGCGTTTCGGGGTTACTAGTGGACATTTAGTGATATATGATATTGTCAGATCGTTTTCAGGGTTTCGTACCCAAAGGGTAAAAACGGGACCCTATTACTAAACCAATCCTCCACTGTCTGTCTGTCTGTTCCTCCGTCACAAAAGATCAGTCAAAAGCAAGTCGGACTCGCGCATCGAGAGCTCCGTACAAACACACTTATCCCACCACCTGGTATGAATGGCGCCGAATTCAAATTAGGTGCAAAGTTAACGCAACCGAGCACGTTTGTTGTGTGGGTGCCCCACTTAAATATTTAGTTCGGAACCCTCGGTGCGCGAGTCAGACTCGCACTTCGAGGGTTTTTGTTTTTTTTTTTTTTTTTTTTATATATAATGTAATGATGCGCTTTTAATTGTTGGCTGACAATTGATTGCGTATTATTATGAGATAATATTTATTTCTTTTTCGGAATTCTTATGATATTTATTTCTATATTTACAGTTTCACGTAATAATTATAAATTAAATAAGTTCTTAAAGTCGATATACGTATATACTCAAACAGCTCGTTCGAAAGTGTCTACATACCTATAAAATAAAATTCATTATTTCTATTTGAAATGAGGTTAAGTCCTTATTTTATAACAAAACTTGCACAGTCGTAATATAGTCGTAAAATTTTAGATTTTATCTGAATTTTGTGGCCAGTTTCATATGGAATATGCAGTTAACTGGTTTAGGAGCAAATAAGACCGCTGCGCTTATGAAATACGCTTAGCTTCGCATCTAATATTGTAAAAGATAAAAAAACAGATAGAAAAGATAAAATGTAAAAGCGTACAGGTTCTACATACTTTCACCAAAAGCCGCTCACTATATAGTGCGTATATAGGCTCATGGTGTATACACAGATACAAGTATTCGACTCTACCTTTCACTATTATGTGTATACATATTTCTAACATAGATCAACATGGGGCTAAAACACATACACATTAAATACGCAAAAAAGAATACCGTTTAAAATAAGATTAAGAAAATACAATTAGAATTATTCAAAATATTAGAATTAAAATTACATATCAAAATCAAAATTTGTAATTAAAACAAAAATACCTAATAGCAATATATAATGTCAACGTTAAATATGTAGGTAGTTACATTAATTATACAATTTCACATACAATTCAAAATCACAATTAAAGTTGCATATCCAAATCAAAATATCTACCTAAACGTATATCAAATTTTATATCACGTTGTGCAGTCGTCTCAGAAAAGTTACTTTTGTTTGCTTCCTTTATTCATAGTCAGTCAGAGTTATTACTTATCAGTCCATCTCATCGCCACGCTCTACGGCCAATAGCGTCGCGTTTTACACATGCAACCAATAAAGTACAAGTATCTGGCGGCTTTTGCGAACATCAAGGAGAACCTTCTTTAGCCAACGCTACCAGTGCTACGCCGTAGCTCGTAGCGCCTTCGCTTTGTAGCGAAAAAGTGAGACAAAAAATAACTCTCGTAGATATGTGTTCCTGACCACAGTATTTAAAAAAAATTACAAAATGCGACAGCCAGAATGAGATATTAACATACATAAATGGGTTTACTCACGTCTTAGAAGACGAATCGCTTGATATGTTTTGAATCGGTACACGATTTATTATTAGGAGAGCCGATCCAACAGAGCACATGAGTAAATCGTTTATGTATTTTGATATTTCTGAAACGCACCGTAGTTGTCTATGTAAAACTAGAATGAGTTTCATCCACCTGACACACAATCCTAATTTTATTTGACTGCAATTTTTATATTTAAATAAAACAATTTAAACGGATTATATCGCGTATATTATTAGTGAGGGAGGCTCAAATAATTAATATACGCGATATAATCCGTTTAAATTGTTTTATTTGAATGTGTGACAGTCGCGGAAACCGAAGAAA
Source organism: Apotomis capreana (assembly GCA_947623375.1). Taxonomy (NCBI): domain Eukaryota; kingdom Metazoa; phylum Arthropoda; class Insecta; order Lepidoptera; family Tortricidae; genus Apotomis; species Apotomis capreana. The sequence continues at coordinate 14,591,409 of OX392522.1, read as the reverse complement.
ATATTATGCAATTTTTATATTTAATCGAAAAAGCGAAATGACCCATCTATTTCTTTAAAACAAACATTATAAATTATTTCGATAATTTCAAGAATTACTTTAAAATGTGATTAATGACATTCTAATCAAGTTGTTTGCAGATACTTCGCAGATTTCAGGGATTTGAAACAGCAACAGGATCAAAAATGGTGAGTTGTTTTACTTTAATGATATAATTTAAACGTGCTTTGGCTCCTAGAAACTTAATTTGTCGAATGTTTCATTTGGCCGAATAATCATTTACCAATTTTTTTTTATTATTTAAAAAAAAAGGTCGGTTGCGAAGAAAAATGTATTTACAAAATGATTTTTCGGCGAAATGAAACATTGAACAAAAATAATATTCTAGGAGTACTAATAATAGTAGGGCATGTTATAATTAAGTAATAAATGAGCATTTCTCGAAAAAATTATACACAATCAATTGTAAATTCTTTGTGATTTCCAATACATTGATATCAGATTATATACATGTAATTAAATAAAAAATTGGGCAAGTGCGAGTCCGACTCGCGCATGAAGGGGTCCTTGCCATAATCTATAACAAGTTTGTTGTATGGGAGTCCCCCTTAAATATTTATTTTATTTTTAGTATTTGTTGTTATAGCGGCAATAGAAATACAACATCTGTGAAAATTTCAATTGTATACAGCCTGGTGACAGACGGACGGACGGAAGGACGGACGGACGGACGGACGGACAGCGAAGTCTCAGTAATAGGTTCCCGTTTTTACCCTTTGGGTACGGAATCCTAAAAAGTATAAGCATAACAGAACCTTAATTATCGAACATAGCATTGATATAAAATTACTAAAATAATTATATTGAACTTTCATTTTCTATCTTAATTGTGTACAAACTTTTTGAGAAATGTTCAAATCCTTAACAACATCAAATCTTAAAATAAAGTTTACCTATACACTAGGAGCGCATTCATTTTTAAACACAAGGCCCTATTTCACTTGAGAACGTCATTAGGCGGTAACGATGGTACGACAAGAACTTTACTGTTAGGTTATATAACACAGATGCCAATTTTAAAATTTGATCTCATAAATCAATTACACTGAAAAAAAATACACTAGTCCAGAAAGTATTTCATAAATTTTATTCCAAAATTCCTAAACACTGAAAAACAATGTTAACAGTAGCGCAAGTGTTAGCTGCTAGTTACGTAAATCGGAGGACTGACAAACAGAGACCAAAATAACTTTTGGAAAATTAGCATAATTGGTTACTAAGCATAATTTGGCAATTTCTCAAGAAGTAAAACTAGTTGAGCAATATTTTTTTCAGTGTAGCCAACTTAAGATCAACATTGTGGTTCTTATTGTGTTGTCTCAGTATACGAAATGAACTATCCATTTATGGATCCTAAAAACAAGTGCCGTTGCCAACCGACCCGAAATAAGTATTCTTAAATACAGTGACAGAGCTTGTTCCTTATGATCGTGGCACTAAACCCCCGGAAGGGTTACACGATAGTAAAACGAGGGTTGCCCATAAATAGGAGGCATGAGGGAGAAAGATTATACTCATATTTTTTGCCTATCTCATTGTTGAGAAGTCACAAATCATGGATACGGCATTTTCTGCCGAGTTTCATTAAGATGTATCGACATTCAATACAACAATTACAATAATTCCGATATCCATTTCACTTTCGATTACATACAATTTAAGGTGTATAAATGTACAGATTTTATTATTATTTAAGTCCAAAAACTATTTAACATATTTCAAAACTCCGATACAAAGAAAAAAATATATTTGTTAACAGTAGCCCTAATAATAGCTGCTAAGGGTTGTTTCACACGTACCACAACCACACGACAACCACAACCACACCACAACCACACGACGTGGTCGGGCGCATATTTTGTATGGTTAATGAATACTTCAATTCACACGTACCACAACCACACGACGTGGTTGCGACGTGGTCGGGCGCATATTTTGTATGGTTAATGAATTGTACAATTCACACGTAACCACAACCACACCACATTTTAACGCTGCGACGTGGTGTGGTTGTGGTACGTGTGAATTGAGCCTAATAGTTACATAAATCGGAGGACGGACAAACTGAGGGCTACTAGTAAACAAAAATATGTAGTGTAAAATTAGCATAGTTTTGGTTACTAATAAGCACAATTTGGCCATTTCTCTGGTAGTTAAACTAGTGGAGCTATTTATTTTTGTTCAGTGTAAAAACATGGAAATTAGGAAAAATTATGTGCAAATCAAGTAGCGGGCGCTGTTTAGTGTATTTTTTTTATCTTGCGGGAACCAAGCGTTTTGTGAGATAAATGATGCTGTATACTACTGATCTGCTCGACTATACACTCAAACTCAAACAATAAATAAATATTAGGGGACAACAATCCTACACAACTCAACCTATTCCCAAACTAAGCAAGGCTTGCTTAGTTTGGGATGCGTGCGATACGTGCTATGGGTACTAGACGACGATGTACCTACATAATAATATAAATATTAAATACATATATAGATAACATCCATGACCCGGGAACAAATACTCGAGTTCATCACACAAACAATTTGCCCTGGCCGGATTCAAACCGTCGGCTCAGTAGGCAGGTGTACTACAAACTGTGCCAACCGCTTCGTCAATTAATGAATATAAATTTTGTTATTTGTCGTTAGTATAAATGTTATGAGCTCAGTCTGTCAACGATGCCTCCTCCTATTATTAGTTGCTGCAAGTCCCTCATAAACCGCGGGAGTGATTCGCAATCTCAGTAGAAGTTACGTCTCTATTGATGCCTTTTGCTCATTTTCATATCTCGGTCCTCCAGTCAATAGATTGTTAGTAATAATGCATCGAGAAGCTCAATAACTCGATAGAAGAAAACGTTTTTTTAACCCCCGACGTTTAATATGTGTATCTATGTATTTGTGTATGTGTGTGCGGCCTACTGAGTCGGCGGTCCTGGGATCGAATACCGGCAAGGGCAAATATTTGTGCTATGAACGCGAATATATGTGCCTGGGTCATAGATGTTGTATTTATTTATCCATATAAGTAGGTATGTATAGCGTCGTCTAGTACCCATAACACAAGCCTTCTTGAGCTTACTTTGGGGGAGTACATTGATTTGTGTGAGGTTGTCTGATATGTATTTATTATTATTATTTATCATAGCTCCCAAACGGATAGAGCAATTTGAGTGCAGTTTGTTTTAATCGAAAGACTTGTCCGTTTAGATGCTTCTTAGCCATGTTTGGTGGAAATAGGAACAGTAGTTCCAAGATATTCAGCTTTAATTGGAACTAGTGAGAAGATCTCAGCCAATATTGAAGCTAAGAATTCAAAATTTTGTAGTTATGTTTAGTTTTAGTAGCATTTTGTGCGGATGAAAAGTTTTAATTATTTTCTTTTGACGTTGTGTGGGCACACTGAGGCACAAATAATATTGTAAACATACAAAGCGTCTAAAATAAAATATGTGAGGATCTTCGGTATAATACCAATAAATAAAATCTAGTTAAGGATTTTCGGATTACTATACTAACATTTTACTGAAGTTTTGTTTCTACATTTGATACTTAATTAATGATACAGAAGAGACCTTCCAATTGCTTTTCAAATTAATAATTTTAATAATATAAATTCGCAATGTAAATTATTGGCCCTACTCTCTCAGAATACCAATATTACTAAAAGACATCATAATTTCCAAAAGAAAATGTCTTAAAAAGTTTTATAAGTCACGCCTGTAAATATAAGTTAATTGGGAACTGTCAATTGAGCTCGTAAAATGTCAAATGTTATTATTATTGGCAGAAACGTGGAATGAGAAAAGTCGGAACAAATTCAGTTAGCGAGTCTTAGAGGTCGTCTCTCGAACATCCATAAATAACTTACTTATTTCTAATTTTCTTCATACCAGACCATAACCAAGATACCAAATTATTGTACTGTCGCGTAAACTACAACTACGTTAGGTTAACTGGAAGTGATACCTAAATAGGCAATAGTTAATTAAAACAGTTAATTTTGTTTTATTTTAGACGCTTACGATTATAATATTATGTGTGTCTCAGTGTAGCTACACTACATCAAAATAATATGATTATAACTTTTTCATTTGCGCTTTCCTACTAAGTTGTCACCACTAGGTACCCTTTAGTCAAATTAGTAATAGTTTTATGAATATACATATCCATATCCATTTCCATTTATTCAGTTTTAGTCGTACATTATCAACAAGTGTAATACAATCAGCAATAGTAACTCAATTTAACAAGTAAAAATATATTAATTCATATTAACCTAAATGAATAATTTAAAACACCCCTACGTAAGTCACTGGTCATCATGAGATTTGGTATAGAAACTGGCTACTACTATGTTTGGTGGAAATTGGACCAGTAGTTTCCAAGATATTCGGCTTTAATTGAAACAAGTGACCTCAGCCAGTATTTAAGCTAAGAATACCAAGTTTTGTAGTTATGTTCAGTATTAGTAGAATAAGAGCCGATTTTTCAATCACCAGATAAAGTTATCTGCCAGTTAAAATTATTGCTATCCTTTTCTCCCGTCATATAGAAGAAAAGTGACAGCCAACATTTATCTGACAGATATGTTTTATCTGGTGATTAAAAAATCGGCCCTTACAAAACTCACGAGGTTTACAGCTCAGATAAGAAATAATTTTAATAGTCTGTATCACTCATATATTACTAGGGGATTCAGATCCCCTAGTAATATATGAGTGATACAGACTATTAAAAGTATTTCTTATCTCGGATAAAATATAATAGAAATAGAATAGAATAGAAAAAGCTTTACAATATTAGGTAAGTATTAAAGTCAGTGTACCAGAGATAAATGCAGTTATATTCCTGCAGACTCCAAGCAATTCATTCGTCAATCCATCCAAGAAACAAACTGGCCACACTCACCTCATCACAATATGGCTTCGTTATTACAACCGTAACGTATCGAAAGCGTGATATACTGCCAGAGAAGTAGATAGACAGACGATTGATATATTCATGACCTATTCATTATACCGACCAAGATATACAGACTTATTGACTTACTAGTTATTATAATATTTATGTGTTAAGCTCAGAATAGAAGTTGGAGGTCTGTTCATAATACAAAGAAGTGGTATGGTGATTGTATTGCTAATGATGGAACGCCAGTGTTATGTCAAATAATTTATACCATTAAATAAAACGATTTAAACAGATTACATCGGGTATATTAATTATTGGAGCCTCCCTGACGTTTCGGTAACTTTCCAGTTACTTGTCCAAAGGTCGACTGAGAAAAACATATGTATTATCTGTCAATGTTACATTAGTGCGAACAACCCATTTTATAAATGTGAGTTAAACAATTAAAAATAAAGGTGTTCATTTCAGATTAATATACGCGATATACCATTTAAATCGTTTCATTTAAATGTATAATGGTGGCGGAAACTGAATAAAATATAATGTATGCCTTTTTCATTATCACTATTCGTCATACATAATAAATAGTGGCTCGGTGAGCACCTGAGTGGGCTATAAGACTTCGCGAATCTGGAAATGGCTTAAATATGATTTTTTCGTTTTCAAACCGCCTCATCTCCAATTATGAGTCTTACTAATTGTTAATCAAGTGTTGTTTTAATAGCAATGCCTCCTGCATGAAATCTTGGTGGGAATTTTGTTAGGACGTAGGCTAATTTAAGATTTAACTAACTTGAGATTTCTTGTGTGTAATTGTTGAAATTGTCACAGATGATGTATTTCTGTTGCCGCTATAACAACAAATACAGAAAACAAAAATAGTTTAAGCTTATCTAGTTGTACGGAACCCTTGGTGCGCGAGTCTGACTCGCACTTGGCCCGTTTTGATGTTTCGATATGGTAGGCGCGCTTGCCTTGCGACTTGCGACGCACTTCTCATGACTGACCTTACTCCGTCATCAAGACTGTTCAAAATAGTTTGTAATTTGTAGACCTTTTCTTTAGCCAGTTCTAAAAGCAGTTATTATAATTTACTAACTTAAATTTTCAGGCATGGCGATCACAATATGGCTGCGAAAGGGGAGATGCGTGGTTAGGAAAAAAAGTAAGTATTAATCTATGTTATGTTTTTAATTAGGGTTAAAACTCGATTCAATTATTGGAATTGTGACTGACCGACAGTCATATATCCACTTGGCCGATGTGCTCTATTTTAACTTAAACCTCGGCTGTGGAAAGAAAGAAAAAAGCCCTCACGGGGCCTGAAGTTGCGACTACATGCCTCATTTATTACACCGAAATAAGTGACAAAGGTACATACAAAAACCGGTCAACTGCGAGTCGGACTCGCGCACCGAGCGAGGGTCCCGTACACCCACTTATCCCATCTTGGCTGGCCGGGTTAAGTTAAGTTTGCACCTGGTATGTATCGCGCCGGATAGAATGAGGTGAAAAGTTAACGTAACCGATCACGTTTGTTACCCCACTTAAATATTAATTTTATCCTGTTCATATTATTATTGTATAGCGGCAACAGAAAGACATCATCTGCGAAAATTTAAACTGTCTAGCTATACTTAACGGTTCATGAGATACAACCAGGTGATGGACATACTGACAGACGGACAGTGGAGTCTTAGTACCTTATAGGGTTCAGTTTTTACCCTTTGGGTACGGAACCTAATGCAGCCCGAAAAAGAAAATTCTAATTATGTTGCCCGATATCACGGCCATAAATGATTATGTTCGATTATCAGATAAGTACAGACATTATTCAAATAGCTGTAAGTAAAAAAAAAAACAGAAAACCGCGGTCTTAAAATTATTAAAAGAATGGGCAAGTGCGAGTCCGACTCGCGCATGGAGGGTTCCGTACCATAATCTATAACAAGTTTGTTGTATGGGAGCCCCCCTAAATATATATATATATATTTATTTTTGTATTTGTTGTTATAGCGGCAATAGAAATGTACATCATCTGTGAAAATTTTAACTGTCTAGCTGTCACCATTCTTGAGATACAGCCTGGTGACAGACGGACGGACGGACGGACAGCGAAGTCTCAGTAATAGGGTCCCGTTTTTACCCTTTGGGTACGGAACCCTAAAAATCACTAGACTCAGTACTTACTTCATTCTTTCTTTTTAGAATGAACTGTAGAAACTGCAATCACAAAGACAATTAAAATAATTTTAGTGCTGGAACTTTTGAATCAATAACCAAGTACGAAGAGACAAAAGTCGTTGCATTTTATAGTAGCAGTAGATAGATATACCCTAAACAGAGGGTTGCGTAACTATGTGGAGTGTTGCAAGTCATAAGCGTTAGCATTTTTTATGTTGCCCATCGCCTAAAAATTCTAAATTTCCCATGTAAAACAATATCAGAAGAAGACGTGGTTTCTTCCATTTCGCCACGCTTCTCTAAAAAACTTATCGTAGAAGTTCTTCTTAAATAATCTTCTTTTCTTTGAAGTTTTTTTTCGTCGAATAGCGTAGTCGCTTATGAATTCGTTATTTTTTATCTCCTATATTCATTTTAATCATAACTTAGGTTTCTTTACAATTAATTTATATAACACGTTAAATACAATATAGAAATTATAAAATATAAAAACATCATAGTATAGATAGGTTGTGGCAATAGTAATTTTCTGATTCTGATTCTGATATCTACTGATTTCGCTAAAGTAAGTAATAGAAAAAAACTGGTCCATTAATAACCGCTGACGCCTGTGGTATGGGCCGGGGCGCACTTGAGCGGCCGCCAGAGGAGGCGTGCAATGAATTTGTTGCTTCAGTATTTACTTATATCGCTGAAGTAAGCTTAATAGAAAAAAACTGTCCCATTCGATTCAATTCAATTTATTTATTTGAGGAATCAAAGGCCCATAGATTACCTTACAATCTAACATACGTATTAAATAATGTATAACAACAAAATAAACTTAAAAACTAGGCCACATTATTACTGCGATGTGTTTACGCTGCTCGTGATACCAGGTAGCCCCGCGAAAGCGCCGGAACATGACACTTTTCGGCCAAAACTCTTCTTTAGTGAAGGTTGCTAGCTCGTCAGTTGGAACTCTCGCCACGAACGAATTAAAAGTACATAACTGCAAACACCGGGAAAAAAGGGTTTGCCGGGTGAGTAGGTACGAAGCCGGCAAGATTTTTTCACGGCTGAGGGACGTACAGTGCTTTTCTCTTCTCTGTGGCATGGGCCGGGGCGCACTTGGACGGCCGTCAGGGGAGGCGTGTAGTATGAATTTGACGCTTCAGTGTTTACTTATATCGCTAAAGCTTAATAGAAAAATAACTGGCCTATTAATGACCGCTGACTCCTGTAGCATGGGCCGGGGCGCACTAAAGCGGTCACCAAAAGAGGCGTGGAGTATGAATTTGACGCTTTAGTATTTACTTATATCGCTAAAGCTTAATAGAAAAAAAACTGGCCTATTAATGACCGCTGACTCCTGTAGCATGGGCCGGGGCGCAATAAAGCGGTCACCAAAAGAGGCGTGGAGTATGAATTTGACGCTTCAGTATTTACTTATATCGCTAAAGCTTAATATAAAAAAACTGGCATATTAATGACCGCTGACGCCTGTGGCATGGGCCGGGGCGCACTAAAGCGGTCGCCAGAGGAGGCGTGCAGTATGAATTTGACGCTTTAGTATTTACTTATATCGCTAAAGCTTAATATAAAAAAAACTGGCATATTAATGACCGCTGACGCCTGTGGCATGTGCCGGGGCGCACTTGGGCGGCCGCCAAGGGAGGCGTGCAGTATGAATTTGACGCTTCAGTATTTACTCCCCGATACTGCCACGGATTGCACGAGGACTTTATTTTACTGCCCCGTTTTTGACCCAGTCATGGAAATTAACGTACGCCGAGTCCGAATTGAACAGCTTTTTTTATACTACGACGGTGACAAACAAGAATGCGGCCCGCGTGATGTTAAGCAGTTACCGCCGCCTATGGACGCTTGCGATGCCATCGGCAGGAGCATCACACGCGCGTTGCCGACCCTTTAAGAACCTTTCAACCTTTTCAACAGCTTTGCTATTTCAAATCAGAGAGGCTTAAATTTCAACCGAATGACCGAATTTAGAGCGAGTGAGACAAATATAAACTCGAAGGTATGAGATAAATAACTGTAACTCTATGGCCGGAAAATCTCTGTACCGTATCATGTGCGTGTAAGACGCACAGGGCTGCCTCAGACGCGTTGCAACAACTAGTTGGTGTTTTAGTTGCACATAAATATGTCATAATAAGATAGAAAAATATCACAACCACACGACAACGGTAGCTGTGGTGGTGGTGGTGGTGATTTTGTGGTCATCGTCATCATCACCATCGGCATCTTCATTACAATCATCATAATTATCACCATCATTTTCATCATCATTCATCACCATCATTATCATCGTCAACACTATCACCACCATCTTCATCATCACCATCACCAGTCACCACCTTCATCATCATCATCATCACCATCAGTCACCACCATCATCATCATTACCATCACCAACACCATCATTATTTCACGAGTCAATGCCCACCTATAACCCATATATATACACAGTAGGTACACAACCCTTTCAAAATTTTCTACGCAGCCAACTCGTTTCAAACTCGGTGCCCTTGCGGGGTGAGGTAACTCGATACGGTGCGGGGGTGTGCGTGTCCATTCTGTATGTAGTACTATAAGTATTCTGTGCCTTGATTCTCTTGCAAGCCAACTATTCAGAACCAAAAGATAGGGTTATGTGTTTCTTCACGCAAAACGTTTAAATGAAATGAAATGAAATGAAATGAAATGAAATGAAATGAAATGAAATATATTTATTTGCAATAGATATAGTTAACATATTGGTCTTAAAATATAAAAAAAATCGTATCATATATCTAGACGTGAGTAAGTCATGCAAATCTTTAATTGTCAATATTGACATTATATCCTACTATTTAACAATTTTATTCTACTTATGTGCTACATCAAAGTATTCTTTAATATCGTAAAAACATTTTTCAACAAGCCAAGTAAACAGTTTGTTTTTAAATTTATTAGAAGGTAGTTGCTTGAGGTGATTTGGTAGGTGATTAAAAATTTTAATACACATGGCATAGCAATTTCTACCCTTCATTGTCGTGTGCATTTTGGGAACTACCAGTCTGTCCGGGTATCTAGTATTAAAATTCACAATATCACTTTTCTTCTTGAATAATTCAGTGTGTAATTTTACGAACATACAGACCTCCAAAATATATATTGAGCACACAGTAAGCAAGCCGAGTTCAATAAACGAGCTCTTACACGACGTGCGTGAACTAATATTTGTAATAGCCCTAACGCATTGTTTTTGCGCTATAAAGGCACGATTAATATGGACAGAGTTTCCCCAAATTAGTATTCCATAACGAAGATTAGAAGCCACAAAACCATGATAAGCTTTTAAAGCAGTTTTTCTATCGGTTATTCGTGAGAGTCGGCGCAAAACATATGCAAATCTATTAATTTTTGAGCAGACTTTATTGACATGCAGTTTCCAATTACAATGGTCGTCGAGTACAAACCCAAGAAATGTAGTGTTATCACATTCTGTCAGAGTGTGGTCGTTATATGTTACTGACAGTGTTTCCTTTCTTCCTCTATGATTGATGAATTGAATATATTTTGTTTTTCCTAAATTTACATTTAAATTATTATTCTTTAACCATTTTATAATTTTATTGACAGTGTTGTTAATTTCATCATTGTAGTTTTGTCCTTCTGTTTCGGAAATTACTATTGATATGTCATCCGCAAATAATGTGCAGTCGTGCTCAGTAATTGATGGCAAATCATTAATGTAAATTAAAAACAGTATGGGACCAAGAATAGTCCCTTGAGGTACACCTACTTGATTAACTTGTGTGTCCGATCTGTAAACGCCTTCTACTTTATCAGTGCTGGTACCTGTAATTTCTACTATTTGGTGTCGATTGCTGAGATAACTCTTAAGCCAGTCATTAACCACGCCTCTCAAACCGTAAGCTTCACATTTTTTTAATAGTAGTTCATGAGAGACATGGTCAAATGCTTTGCTCATATCGAAGAAAATAGCCATTGTTTTAGTCCCCGTATCTACGTTATTAATAATTTTATTAATAAGATTGAAGGCAGCTAAAGTGGTGGATTTCCTTTTTTGAAATCCATGTTGCTGCATGCATAGTATTGCAAATTTATTAATAAATTTCATTAACCTGGTGTGCATGGCCTTCTCGAAGACTTTAGCTAGGATTGGTATAAGCGCAATCGGTCTATAGTTACTAGGCTGCAGCATGTCACCCGTTTTAAAAATGGGCTTGATAATAGAAACTTTCAATTTATCGGGAAAAGTGCCTTGTAGAAAAGTCAGGTTTATCAAATGCGATAGTACGGGTGCAATGATGTCACTAGTTATTTTAATAATATTTGTTGTGATATTGTCGTAACCTACAGAAGTTGTATTATTAAGTGTCTTTATTATATTTAGTACTTCATTGGGATTTGAAGGCGAGAGAAACATGTTGATATTATTAGAATTTACAGAGTAGTTATATCTAATGTTCAAAATATTGTCAGTATTAGCAAGTTTAATGTAGTATTCATTGAAAGCATTGGCTATAGCATGAGGGTCATGGATTACCATTTCATCATGAATTAGTTTATCTATGATTTTCCTTTTTATGTTTGGTTTACCCATGTCTTTTTTTATTACGTCCCAGCTGGCTTTTGAAATATTTTTGGCTTTTTGTATTGATCTTTTGTTTTCTCTTTTCCTCGACGTAATTATGCATTTTTTGAGTAATTTATTGTATTTATTATAGTTAAGTTTATTTTCTTTTGTTCTGTTCCGATAATATCTGTATCTTAGACTACGTTTAGTTTTTAAGGCGTTCCTTATTCCCTTGGTTATCCATTTCGTATCATTGCGCTTAGTCCTAATTTTAATTTTACTAATCGGAAAGCATAAATTGAAAAATAATGCATACATTTCATGAAATTTGGTAAATGCTATATTAGCATCTGTTTCGGAGTACACTTCATTCCATGATAAGCTCATCAAACTGCATCTAAATTTCCTAATATTATCTTGGTTAAAATCCCTTCTCTTAAGAATCTTAAATGTGGGAGGAATGTATTTTTCTTCTATCGGTACATTTAGCAATTGAGCAGTATGGTCCGAGAGACCTAGCGGAAGGACTTGTCCTTTCGCGAGTGGAAGATTGGATAGCATTTGGTCAATACATGCATTTAGCCTTGTTGGAGTTTTAATGTGAATTTGGAAGTGGTAATTTTGAGTAATTCTATAAAATTCATTGAGTGTTGTAGTTGACTTCTCTAGGTCGATGTTAAAATCACCCACTATAATTATTTTGTTTCTTTTTGTCCTATTAGTAACAATTTTTAACAGACTCTCCAGTTTAGATAAAAATATTTTAGTGCTTGAATCAGGAGTTCTGTATATACAAATAAGAATACATTTTAGTTCTGGAAAGACTACACCACAGATTTCAAAATTAAATTCACTCTTCAGTTCATCTAGGAAGATTAAAGGCTTAGTTTCTAGATAATCTCTACACAGTATACAAGTTCCTCCTCGTTTTTTTGGTCTTGAAAACCAGGCTGCTAATTTGAAACCATTAATATTAATATTTGGTTCGTCACCTATTTTCACAAATGTTTCTGATATACAAATCAGGTCTATGTATTTTTTTTCTCTAACATCTAGATCCTTTAATGTAACTTGGAGCAGGTCTTTTTTCATTAATAACCCTGCTATATTTTGATGAAGGATTAACAAAGTTTCAGTGCTCTCGAAAAAAACAGTCTTCGGTTTGAGTGCTCGTAGAAATGCGGTTTTCGCGCAAAACTGTTTTTGATAGGGAGTCCAAATCAAGATTGTTTTTATCATCAGCAGAGATATTTAAGTTAAATAAATCTAAATCACTGATATAGTCCCTTAAATCTATAAAAATTTGGCGCACAGCTGTGTTGTTTATGAGGCCTGACACTTTATTAAACATTCTATTTGAATATTCAATGTTTTTGTTACTATCTAGCACGTAAGCATATTGATATGTGCAAACGTCAGAATACAATAAATTGTTAAAATATTCAACCCGTCTATTAAAAAGACCGCCATATTTATGCACTTTAAAGTTTGGTAAGCAGATAATTATGTTAGTGTGCTTGATTTTCTCTAATTTACCTCTTATGAAACTAACAATTTCATGGTAATTTATGGTATCCTTAAAATCGATCGCTCCAACAAATATTACACAGTAATCGTTAAATGTAAAATTCTTAATTTTTGAATCGATACCATCCAACAAGTGGCAAAGTCCGGCGTCAGTCTTGATATAGTGGCAGATGTCATTTGAACCAAAGGTATTTCTTGCTGTTTGTAGAATCTTGTTTCTGCTGTTGTTGCTGATAATGCATATTTTCCTTTTTTCAGAGGTACAAGAGCCGTCTTCTTTGTCCTCCTTTCCTATTGTGGCTTTTATTGGAGATGAGGGCACAGTCGAAGTGCTTGAGGCAGAGTGTAGTTGCAGTAGAGGCACGATTGGATCTTCAGGTAGGGAAGTTACTGGCGATGGCGATCGAGGTTCTGAATGTATTTTGTCTCGTTCGTCTTTCGTTGGAGTTGTGGGTCGAGTTGGAGTACTTAAAGCAGCAGGTGGCTGCTGTTTGGAGGGGAGTACATGCTCATCTTGTCCAGAACTTGGAGCTGGAGAGAGAAGGGGCGTATCATCATCGCTATCTAGCGCCTCTGTTCTTTTGGTTTTAAGAACCAGTAGATCTTTTTTTATGGGGGTCAGTTTTCTTAGAGGCCCTTTATCTGTTAGTAATTTTTTGTAGATCTCTGCCTTTTTCTGGTGATCTTCTAGTATTTTGTGTAGCTTAACTATTTCCGTATTGAGGCAGTCTATTTCCTCATTGGCGCTTGCTAGTTGGATTGATAGAGAACTAACTTCTGATTTTAGCTCGTGAACTTGCAAGCTTTCAGACGACGTTATGTTAGGAAGACTATGTGAGCTGATATCTAAGTCAGTATTTCCCAAACAATCATAGTCCGACTCAGGATCTGAAAGTATTTCCTGCGTAACGCGTATTATTTGTTTCGGCTTTCTCAGGGTTACATTGTCCTGTTTCCAAGTCTGTATTTTGGACGTATCGACAGTGCTAACGCTAGAGGGGGACACTGAAATGACGGGGGTCAATTGGTATTTACGTAGAGCTACATTAGTTTTAGCTTCAGTTTTCTTTTTTTCCGTGTCTTTGGAATGACTTTGTAGGTTAAATGGCTTCGTTAATGTGCTCACAGGAACAATACTTGGAAAAAGATTTGTCTGTGTGTTAGCGCTTTTCAAACATTTTGAGCATTTCCATGATTTACGTTCTTCGGTTGACATTAAATCATAGCGCTTGTCGGTCACAATTGTGCACAAAATATGGAATGAAGATGCACATTGTTTACAATAAAGAAAATGTTTTTCTCTTATTTCTTTGGAGCAGGTTTTGCAACTTGTTTTTGTATTTGATGCCATTTTATTTATTTTAGAGGTTTCGGAACGCAACTCTTTCTGTTTATATGTGCGTAAATTGGAACGTAGATAGTTGTTATCGGGTCAGTTTGACGTTGTAGTTTATATAATTTAGTATGACAACACTATTTTGCTTTTCTGTTGGTAGCATGTGTAGTTGTGTACCTGTCAAGTGTCAGTTGTCAAATCCATGCATCCAATCAGCTGATGGCGAAACGGTAAAGTTCTTCCGAAATGTAGTTACTATCCCGTTATTTTGTAACTTTCAAACAGTGTACAGTGATTAACGGATAAAATGCATATCTTACCGAGATACGAGATTGTTTTCCTGCACTTATATTCGTGTTGATTGCGGAGGATAACCTTACACAGGTTTGTAACCTTAAAATCCGTTCACTTTTCGCAACTTTTAACTTGTTTATATGAGTTTAGAGATTAAAAAAGCCTAGAGCAGATTAGTTAGTTGTTTACTTGGCGAGAGTTGCCAGCATATATGCATTAAGGCTCACATAATCCCCATAGAATCTCTCACATTGGCGGCCATTCGGAATATATCAAAATTATGCCCTGCCGGAGCAATAACATTTTAAAGTTAAATCTCTTTGCATTTCCGTTGAAATTGAACCGCCATTTTGTACCTACTTTCTACGCAATAGAATCTAGACTCTTTGCTGTGGACTTTAGTTTCAAGATCAGGTGGCAGTATCGATTAAGTTTAAGGAGGCTGTTACAGACGAAGATTTTCAGTTACTTAGGTTTAGTATCTGAGTCCTTCCTAGTTTAACATTTTCACTTATAAAAGGGGTTGGTTTTAACTTTTATGTATCAACACAGACATCTACTGCTGAACATAGACCTCCCCTATAAGCATCGGATTTTAATTTTATTGCATACAAATAAATGTACAAATACAAATACTCTTTATTGCACACCTACAACATCAAGGAATATACAACGCAACATGAGATACATTAAAATAACGGGCAGAGGCATGTATTATTTCAAACTGAAACTCATTTTATTAGTGAAACAGATCACAGGTCATTTTAGTTAATATTTAGACAAAATTTAGAAAAAAATAAGAAGTCAAGAGATCAGAATCAGAATTACTTATCAATTATTACTTTTACAGAATTTAAAATTATATTGATTTTCAGAAATTAAACTAAATGATATAGTTTCATTAAAATTAACTACTGTTCAGAAATGACATCAAACTGTCGTTTCCTGCTAAATCGAATATAGTCCCTAATTACCAGAACTAAATGATTAACAAAATAATGTCAGTTGAGTAAAATTACCAAATATATATACATAGACATTATCATTAATACTGCATTTCATCTCGTTTCAGGATCCAGGCTATGGAAAGGAAAACACGAAGAAAGCAGAAGAGTTTAAGCATCTCACCCTCTACAGGAAAGAATACCATATCTACCTACTTAAAATATAGTCTATATAAGTATAGTATAATTATTACAATACATACAAAACGAGTCATCTTGAGTCATTTTCAAAAAACATGTACATGGTTAAAGGCTTAATAAAAACAAAATTACGATCGCTTCTTTTGTGTTACGAAAGTAACTCAAACAAAAGGTATGGGCTATCGTCACACAAAGGAATCAATTAAGTTTTGTTTTAATTAAAGCCCTTAACTATGTACATTTATTATGAAAAATACTCTTTTACGGCATGAGTAAACCGTTCCGCATGTTTTTTAATATGTCTGAGATCAGAGAGTTCAGAGAGAGAGAGAGGATTAGAGTGTTGGGCAGTAAAAGGGACGGATGAATTGAGATTACATGTGATAGAGATGAGAACGTTACGATGAATGTGTGGACAAGAATGAACATAATAAGAGATTAATATGTAAGAGGAAGTCTGAAAGTAGCACCAATTAGGGAGAAGCTGCAAGCTAACCGACTATCATGGTATGGCCACGTGATGCGAAGAGAGGCAAGCCACATAACCAGGAAAGCGTTAAGCATGAATGTGGACGGATAGAGGAAGGCCAAAGAAAAGATGGATGGATTGTGTGAAAGATGATATGAAGAAGAAGGAAGTTAACGAAAGGATGACGAGTAATAGGGAAAAATGGAGTAATAAAACATGCTGCGCCGACCCCAAATAAATGGGATAAAGGCAAGCGAATGATGATGACTCACTGGAGCTTTTTATATAAAATATAGTATAATTCGTTTTTAGCTAGTGGCAAAAAGTTCAAAGTGTAATTAATATTTACAATATTATAAAATTCGAAATTTGTATTAAAAATCATTTTACTATGGAAAGGGGAAAATTTCTGAGAAAATCTTATCCCATCAAAAACATTACATGTAAAAAAATTGCAAGTCTCGCAATCTTCTACCGAAAAAAGTTGTGAGATACAATATAAAACCAAGTCGGTTAATTTATTCAGTACCTATCAAAGTGACCCTTCGCCTATATGACAACTTTGACACACATTTTCACCGGATTACATAACTAAAAACATATTACCATGACCGTGTTAGTGCCCGCATTAATATTAAACATATTTATCTTTATAATAAAATGTAATGACTTGGCCATGATGAGTGACAAAATTAAGGAACTTTGACTGGGAATAATTTCTAAACTACTGGTTCAAATTGAATGCAATTTGGAATATGCCTAGTTTATATCATTTTCTCCTGGTCATTAAAAATTCAGGCTTCTAGCTTTGTCCATAATGAAATACTGGGAGTTTGAAAATGGTCTGAATGGCTTCGAGAAAAGGATGTTACGGCGTGCCGGCAAGCGCGTTTGCTCGACTTGGCGGGGGCACTGCCGTGCCCCCAGATCAGGACGATGCAACATTTGAATCAGCCCCATCTGTTGGTTACACATGTTTGTCCATTCATACCACCGAAACGTCCTCACTGGTTAAACTCAATTGTTAGAAGGATGCCTGAACACCCAAAGATGGTTATTATACCGACTCGGTAAATTTTCTAGAGGATAAAGAAAATTTTACCAACAGATGCGGCTGTTAAGCTGGCGCCAGGTTAATGACCCCTCACCAAAGAAAACTGATTATCAATATTATTTTAGGATTTTATGGAAGTAGATTTTTAGCTAGCCAGTAGCGAAGTCATCAAACTATCGTTACATACTAAATTTAATTACCTACATTTGGAATATGAAAGAAACACGGATGAATCTAATTCCTTATTTAATAGAAATTTAATGCATAAATAAGCAGTATACAAATTAAAATTGAACCTTGCGGGAAATATCAAACTAAAGAACTAAAATAAATTAAATACAGCTATAATAACTCTAAAATACTGTGCCCCCGCGGCATGGTCCCGAAGACGCTGGCAGCATTTCCTCGCTGAATCGCAATGCTGATGCGTTGTGCGAGGAAGCTGCCAGCTCATCGGTCACCAGTAGACCTAATGAGCCTTTAGCTGAGTTCTTTAAAAATAATATAATATCTGATAACTTGAGACTTTGTGCATATTGAATAGATACAGTTCTCATTAATGCTTGATAATTGCTTTGCCAACATTATGATAACTTCATTACAGTACCTTATCAATGCAGCTGCTTCCTTGTTGTGTCGCAATCAAAGCACAAATCCGGCCAATATGCCAACGGACCAAAACATAATACAATGAATGAATAATATCTATTTTAAATAAAAAATAATTTTGTTAGTAAGTACACAGTTTAAATTGATTAGTAAACAGTTATATTTATTATTAAGTTATTTAACAATGTTACCCTTTATAGACCCTATGGGTGACTCGAATTACAGATGTATTCCTCTGGGTCAAAACACATGTTTTCACCCAGAGGAATAGGATAAGATTGCCCCATCTCTCCGAAATACGTGTGCAACCCCGCCGAAACGTTAGATTATGATGGTAAATAAGGAATATTGCGATAAACTTCGTTATAATTGGTGTTAATTAAATGATACAGCATTTGTCACTTACACTCGCTGACTCAAAAGTTCAAAACGTGTCGGATACTTTGTCGCTTATTTATCGCGTAATAAAAAAGATCATCGTAAGCCCACAGGAAGCCGGTCGTGTTGTCCAATTAACGGCCATGACTTCACGCGGCCAGCGAAGTGATACGCGGCCGCTGCTCGCCGCTCCGCTAGGTGTCGGGCCATTTCAGTACCAACCCGGGCAATTTCAGTACCAACCGGGCCATGTCAGTACCAACCAGTGCAAAGGGCCCCTTAGGGCCGGCAAGGAAAGAGAGCAAAAAAACCGCTAGGTGCGACATGTCATCAGAAGTTCATACAGTCAGTCGTTTTTATTTCAAACATTAAAATAATTATTTCATTCTGAGCCTGCCAACGATAATTCTGATACTTTTTTAATGAATTATTAGTACTTACCTACCTACATTCAAAGGTCACATTAAAATAGTTTCTATCTGTGATATGAACATTTTTTACCTAATATTATTTTTTTCGTAAACTAGCATAGCACTAATGATTTGATTGTTTTATAGAGCTTAGGATTTGAATATATTTTTTTACATTATTAAATTTATTTTGATAAGCTGTTGTTTTATTCAAAACCTTGTATTCGCTGCGCTATCTATAGTTCAACCATTTATTTATTTTTCAAAATTATCAAACTATGGCTTTATGCTGCCTGTTGTCCATAGAAACGGAGCGGAGCGGAGATGTATAAAACGGACCAATCACACCTCTCATATTTAAATGCTCTCTCGGGCTTCACAAAGACAAAGGTTCATTTTCTCCGCTCTGCTTCACTGGACAGACAGCCTTAAACGTTACATTTTGGGTCCATGGACGTATAGCTGAAATTGTTCTATTGGCATATGTGAAATTGCATACTCAAATTGTCAGATAAATAACAATGGCCAATATTTCATGAGATAACGAAAAACGGGACTTACAACTTTTAGAGCTCTCTAAATATATTTTAGTCCCATATGGACATTTGATCACAATAAAAAATAGGATCGATGCAAAGGGCCATGTTTTTATAATACTTTCTAAATAGTTTTAGCCACCTTTTATTATAAGTGCATTTGTTTTTTAATGTTTACAAATGAAGCGAAAATTGAAAAATTTAATGATTCGGACAGGATTCGAACCTGCGTTTCCAACGGCTTTCCGGGCCAACACTGGCGTCCTCCCAATTGGACCACCGAATCAGATGTCAGAGCCATTGAATTTTTCAACCAGTTGCTTCGACATGCCTTAGGGTGGCATCGTAGCGCCATCTACCGTAAAGATTTAGACTTTATCGTCGGCACCATCGTCTCAAATTTGTTGAGAATTGATAGTAACGATGTGCTACAACCGAATTACTTATTTTGTTTTTTAATGTTTTCTTGTAAATAAACTTCGTGGATCAATACCGTATTTGGTGACAGCTCAAATTATCTCTTATGAATGAAATGTCAAAAACGATCTGTTAGTATGAAGTTTCTATATGAAGATGCTGGCTTGTGACGTCTTAAATCAGTAGTCAAAACACGTCTTGTTTTTATTTTTAGTCCAATAAATTAATAGTAAAATGTCCACACGTTAGTAGTAGTTATTTGGTTGCGTGTTTTTTTGACTGTATGTTTAGTGGTTTCAATGACATAATCAATTTTAAATATAGTCAAATACCGTATCTACAATTTTACATCTTTAAAAAACACTTCTTTTAAGTTGAGAAAATTATTTTAGGTATAATGCAAAATTTATGATTTAACATATTTCAAGTGACTAGTTGACTAATGATAGTGTTGTCTTTAGCTATCAGTGACATGTAGAGTTGCACTTTGGAACAGTTCCTGTTGCTATCCTTGTTACCGAGCGAGCGAACCGACTCCAATTCAGCTTGGGCAAAAATTATTTCGAAAGTTTGGATTCCGGATGTTTGGATTTCCGACTGTTCTCGGCTAGAAGTCGCATTTATCAATCAATTTCCATAAATTTTGTAAGTAGCTACGATAAGTTTATTTTTATTTTCGTTGATTTAGTTTGTCGAAATTTTTCAATATGGCGGAAAAATGGGTTGAAAACATAAACATTACAAATTTCTGCAATTTCATAACGCGGCCTTACAGCTCTCAGAGACTTAATGTACACATATGTAACATTAGATATTCCAGTGGCTACTTCCACATGGCAACGCAACGTGACAAACAATTGGGTCATTATTCGAGCGTTTCAACCGCCTCACTTTCGTCACAGCTTTCGTAGACATATTTTATAAGAATCGGGCGTAGATTTCGATGCCATTTTCGGATATTTGTTAGATGTCCGGTAAACTTAGATACCTAACTAGAAACGAAATCGCAATCTGCAGCCACTTCAACAAAAATGTGACCGCGAAAGTGATTCGGAACAAACGCCCGAATAATGACCCTATTGCTTTCCTTTTCGAACTATTAGGTACGCCGTACGTACAGTGCGTGAGCTGACAGAATGCAATTCGAGTTCTATACTTGTCTCGCTCGCTCTAACGCGATTCAGATATAGAACTCAATTTTCAACCGAACCCGAATCGCAAACCAAGAGCTCACGGACTGTACTCGTAAGTGACTTATAATTCTGTAAATAAATAACATAGTGGTACATTACATACCTAGGGCGGTGAATTTCTGATTCTGATAATTATGCGATCTGGGGCTTTACGATTTACCGCCCGTGGTTTGTCTAAAGTTTTATGTCGTACCCAGGAAGTGAGATTTCGTTCCCGTAGTGGTTTCAGCCCGCTCTCACTTACTCGTAATCTCACTTAATCAATCAATCAATCATAATAATATATTGCAAAAAACATAGTGGAAACATAAGATGATAGTGATAAATACAGTGTTGCTTAGAGAAATATTTCACTAAAGGTGATCCCGGACTAGAAAGGAAACATAAGATGGTAGTGATAAATACAGTGTTGCTTAGAGAGATATTTCACTAAAGGTGATCCCAGACTAGAAAAGAAACATAAGATGGTAGTGATAAATACAGTGTTGCTTAGAGAGATATTTCACTAAAGGTGATCCCGGACTAGAAAAGAAACATAAGATGGTAGTGATAAATACAGTGTTGCTTAGAGAGATATTTCACTAAAGGTGATCCCGGACTAGAAAAGAAACATAAGATGGTAGTGATAAATACAGTGTTGTTTAGAGAGATATTTCACTAAAGGTGATCCCGGACTAGAAAGGAAACATAAGATGGTAGTGATAAATACAGTGTTGCTTAGAGAGATATTTCACTAAAGGTGATCCCGGACTAGAAAGGAAACATAAGATGGTAGTGATAAATACAGTGTTTCTTAGAGAGATATTTCACTAAAGGTGATCCCGGACTAGAAACTGCGCCAACCGCGTCGTCAAATATTAGTTTAACGAAGTTTTCGCAGATAGGCCTTCTCTAAGACTGACAAAAAGAGTAAGACAAGATATAGCAGCAATTGTATGAGTATGTAGGTGAAACCGAGAGAGAGCAGTGCGAACAGCGCGGCACTATGCAGCGGCCGCCGCAGCAAATAACGCGCGCCGCGCACTACCGCCCCGCGCACCGACGCGTCTGCGCACATTGCGCACAATATATAAATAAATATCACAGAACCTCACACAAATCGATCTAATCCCTACTTATATATGTAAATACATAAACCTACTTGTATTTATAAATACATACGTAAATACAAATAACATCCATCACCCAGGTACAAATATTCGAGTTCATCACACAAATGTTTGCCCTGTTCGGGATTTGAACCCAGGACCGCCGGCTCAGTAGGCGGGTGCACTACAAAACTATAACTGCACCAACCGCGTCGTCGAATATTAGTATAACGGATTTCGCGGATATTCCTTCTCTAAACTAGCTTATAAGCAAAGACTGACAAAAAGAGATAGACAAGATATAACTGTAGTTGTATAAGTATATAGGTGACTTTTGCCCGCGACTACGTCCGCGTGGAACTTGGAAGTATGGAAGGAACCTGGTACAACACGGAAGATATCCATATCCACCTAATCACCTTAATTAATAAAAGGGATTATTAAAAGCGCCTAAGCAAATGTAAGAGCAATTGTGCTTTTGGTCTAATAATTACATTTCCTACAGGGTCATCAATGTCATCATGAATTACTTACTCACTTTTCAACCTTTTTAGGGATAATTTCCAGGATGAAAACTATCCTATGTCCTTCCTCGGATCTTAAACTATCACCATGCCAAATTTCATCAAAATCGATTCAGCGATTTAAGCGTGAAGAGGTAACAGACAGACAGACACACTTTCGCATTTATAATATTAAGTATGGATACAGAGAGGGCAGTGCGAGCAGCGCGCCGTTATGCAGTGGCAGCACGCACAGCCGCCCCGCGCACCGACGCGTCTGCGCACAATACAATTATTACGTTACGTTTTAGCTAAAGTAAATACGTAGTAAAAGTATGAGCTCAGGCAATAGAATGAGCTCAAGCAATGGATATGATGC
This sequence comes from Apotomis capreana, assembly GCA_947623375.1. Classification (NCBI taxonomy): domain Eukaryota; kingdom Metazoa; phylum Arthropoda; class Insecta; order Lepidoptera; family Tortricidae; genus Apotomis; species Apotomis capreana. The sequence goes on along the minus strand of OX392522.1, from coordinate 14,568,331 downwards.
TTTAGCTGATGGAGCTATCTAACAGCTGGTATTATAGTTATGATTATGAGATCCTTTTTTGGATTGATATCACATTATAATGATTCGTTTGAAATAATTAACTAATCAATAAACGGTACTTACCTACTTGAAATTCTGATGGATCATTATCACCATATTGTCACGCATTAGAAACATGGACATGGTGTGACATACACAGCGTGACATAGTCACAAAGAACAAAAATAAAGAATACATTTTCTTTTAAAACATACTTCACTACCCAAAGGTTGTCTGGAAGAGATCGCTTTTTGCAATAAGACCGTCTGTTGTCTTCTGTTATTTCCAAAAAATATTTGTTTAATCTTTATTGCACAAAAGAAAACTTATCGTACAAAAGGCGGACTCAATGCAATGAGGCATTTTCTGCCAGTCAACCTTCGGGCAAAGCAGATAAATTGTGTTTGTTTGGTTCCCTTTTGTAAACTTTTATTGGTGGAATAAAGTATCATTGTATAGTAAGGTTTTAAACACTCAACCACTACACTAACCATGTTATGGATCAGTATGTCGCCAGCTTTAAAATATATCTCTTGAAATTTAAATCCTCTTGTACCACTTTGAAATTACTTCAAAATCTGTCTGAAGGGAGAATCAGAGAGCAAACACTTACGATATAATATAATTCATTATATTCTTAACTCTTAATAACTAACCGTTACTTGCGAGGGAATATGCGCATGTTCCAAGCTGTCGAGCAACATTTTGTAAATCAATATATTACTTTTAATCAGCATCGATGTACTATCTTCCAGACCTGTATTTACGTCACTAAGCGCTCGTCAAAGCAACTTCATTCTTTGGTATATCATTCCATATGAAATAAACATTATAATAGGTTTGAACTCTTGTGCCTTGGATAAAAAAAGGTAGCAGATATAGGTAAGGGGATACATGATTCCCGCATCATATATGATGAGAATCGCTATTTCTGCTTAGCAGGATGATAAGAAAAAGGATATAGAGGAGGTCGGTTTCATTGCGCACGCGGTGCCAGCGCGCGGCACGGTCCACGGCGACTGTGGCTTCGCTGAAGATGAGGAATGGCCGCTCCTGCAGCATCAGCGACATCACAGCTGACAACACGAAGAACACAACAGCTACAATATCAGTTGCCTCCCTTCTGTTCTTCATCAAAATATTATGATTTTATAAAGTAAACATCAATTCGTTAATGACAGAAAGGTGTTTACATTCACCCTATCATTATTGCTTGTAGACTAATTGCCGTGAGAACAACAAATACGTTAAGATAACGATTTAACCCCAATTATAAATGAGGTTGTAGTGAAAACAACTTTAATATTAGTTCGAAGCTGCGTATGAAAATGCGTAAAACAGCTAGAAACCGTAAATATTCTAAAAAGATCTATACTATTCATATATTCTAAAATTATTATTTAGAAGAAATTTTAGGAGAAATCTTAACAGCGTGATGCAATATTTGCATTTGTACTTTTTACCCAACTACGGTAAAGAAAAAAGTTTTTTAAGCGGACGAAGTCGCGGGTAACTTCTTGTATTCTATAACATTTTAATGTATAAAAATCATTTTTTTTTATCTAATATATTGGTGATGGGCGGATTTCAACTAGTTTTTAGTACAAAGGTCCACACATTATTATTACTCTGTGTCTCATTACAATTCAACTGTTATAACAAAAAACTTAGAAATCGCTAAAAAAGCCAATAATTATCTAATAAATAGCAAAATACCAAATTATTTTGGTAAGAAGAGTGAGATTCACAAAATATTAAAAACTAGAAACAGACTAAACAGATTTTTACTTATAAAATCTGTTTATCACACTATAAAGGCTTAAAGTTTGTGAGTGTCGTTGTATTTTTATTACTTCTTCACACTCAAACGGGTGGACGGAGCTGACACCCTGGATTAACACATAGACTACTTTTCCTCCCAAAAAATTTAGTGTACCCGTGTGATGAGCGAGAGCGAGTAACACCGCGGGACGCATTTAGTTTCTATATAATGTAGGGCAATAACAAGTCAATGTTTTTTCTACTACTTGACAACGCAATAAAGTTAGTGGAAAATACCTCGAGGTTAAGGGCCTCTTATTCCTTTTTAAATTTATTTTTCTCATATTATGACAAATATATTGATAATTTCAACCAACTTTTTGAAGTGAATAATACTTTTCCACGAGTTCTAGGTAGTAACGTAGCTATTTCATGCTTTTATTGCGTGCAGTCGAAAATAAGATGGAAAAACTAATTTATCGCGCGAATTTTGGCAATTTCCACTGATCCGTACGAAACGCTTTGCGTCTATTTTCTTTATGAGGACAGCTAAGGAATGGAACTCTGTTCCTGCGCACCTGTTCCCTGAAAAATATAACTTGGATCGCTTCAAATCGAGAGTGCATAGGCATCTTCTAGCCAAGCATGCTCCATCTTAGGCCTTATTGTTACTTAACATCACAATCGAGGTTAAATGAATGAGTATTTTGAAAAAAAAAAAAATTTGGTCGGATTAATTATACCTGTGATGCGGAGACATTCCCGTTAGTGGGTTAGTACTCACACACAAAGTCCGACACACCGGTAACTAACCAGCCCTGATACAGTCATAGTATACTAGTTCGAAACTTGTCGGGCTTATAGAGCTCTTCATCAGGGATTGCTACAGCGGCGCGGCAACTTTGTCACCGTTCGTTTATGTCGGGCTGTTCCTGACAATTTCACGACGAGTGTAAACCGCTTAATACAATAATTTAATAAGCTTTCAAACGAATATTACATTAAGTATAATATTTCTTTGTTCACAAATACAAAGGTACCTAGTTCAATATCACACAGTTCTAAATACGATACCAACATGAACTCGAGTGTGAGAATGTTCGACATTGAACTTACAAGTACATCTTTATCGGTAGGGGAGCGTGGGGGAATTGGAGCCTACTAAGGCAGAAGTTCAATATAAGGCAAAGGTATCGGTGTTTTTGGATCTTTTTAATAGAAACTAAATCCTTAGTTATTTGACTATCATTTAATTACAACATCACCGTTACATTATCAGGCATTTGGCGTCAGATAAACTTTTTTCAAAAAAACAGAATCGCTCCCATTACCCGACTTTGCGGGAAATGAGAGCCTATAGATACCCATATGTCTAATGGGAGCTACTTAATTATTGAGTCAGCCTCAAAACATTAACTGTGAGCCTAAAATCTCATATTCATATAAATATTAACATAAACTTATGCGTAAATTAATTAACTTTAAGGATCCAAACAATAATAGCCTAATAATGTAAAAAGCTCTGATTACCCGACTACCACCATCTTGAAATTTCATAAAATAATATTCCGAATCTAGCTTGTAATGAAATGATATGAATAGATACTCAAAATTGATAACATTAGCTATTAAATAAAACAGGTTTCATTATAACAAACATATTACTTCAACTTAAGCTGGCCGTTGAAATATCGTATTTTTTATAAGCGCGGAGCCAAAAACCGATAAGCGTCCGTGGTAACATAATGCGTGGCACTGGCGAGCTGAGCGAGCCAGGGGAACACGGCCGCACTGTGACGAAAACGCCCGCGCCGTAAATGAGTGAATATGAGCTATAGTTTTGTCTCTAGTCGCACCGCTCCTATTACCCGCCGGTCCCCATTACCCCAGGTTCCCCTATATAAGTATACACGTATCGGACCCTAGTTAGTATTCCCTGTCTAAATAGTTATACGTGTGTGTGGAGCTGGAGTGTACTTACGCTGTTATGGTACTGGCTATCGTTATCTGGAGTTCGCGACTTCTATCACTCACGCGCAGCGGGATCTAGTCAGTTTGTCATGAATTGGCTACTACAATTGTTATCAAGGCTATTCGGTGAGGGGCTTGCTCTCTATCATTATTATGTTACGAAAAATGAATATATATACACTCAAGTCAAAATAATTTAATTTTTGTGTCCGTTAATTATAGAATTTTTAATCGATTCAGTTCATGAATTTTTTTCAAAATGGTGGCGGAGATATGGGCATTGATTTTGATGTAAAAAAATCAAAATTCAACACGACATTTGACAATGTCAACTCAGTTTTTCGAAATTATTCAAAATGGCGGAGAAATGGAGGTTGAACGTAAAAAGAAAAAATCCACTAGGTTTTGTTCTATCATTTTATTACAACGGCCATTTCAGACGAGTATCATTGTAAAATAGGTATCCATTTCAATAATTTTATACAAATTACACCAAACATATTTGTGAAATACGTTTAGGTACTCCGAAACTACGACGAAATGATGGTTTTGTCTTTCTGATGTTGACTTCTGATCTTTTCGAGGAAGGCACTTGCAACATTTCATTCACAACTACTTAAAAATAATACCTAAATGATAAAGATGTCCCACTAAACTTGTCGCTTCTTTCTAAGATCATCTAAGATCAACGCAAAGAGCGTTATCTATCCTGCTTTTATTCTTTAGTCGAAAATTTTATTGGTTACGAGAGTCACAATGATCAACATTTACCATGGGGTAAATCAGGAAGAAAACATCAGCTGTCAATTAAATCAACATATATGCTGAGTCCAGGCTGAATCCTATTGATAAAAACTAGACTTTCATCACTATGGATAGTTTTGGCTTTATTATGCAAAAAATACTTGAAGTTTTCGGAATGTTTAGTCCCTACTCTTTGTTTACATTAATGAAATTCACCGACTTTCAATGTCAGTTACCAAAAATTTATCGCTACTAGTAAAATTGATTAGTAAATCCTGACCAGAAATATTGAGGATGCGCCATATTGCGAAATTTCACTGAAACTAATTTCTTACACTGGCAATGATTTTATGATGGTTTGTCAACAATGTCAATGTAATTCGTGGTGCTTTCTTTAAAAGACAAAATATTTAAAATTATCCAAAGAAAATACCGAAAACCATTCAGTCGTGAACGTAGATTATAATTAGTGTACACGTGTTTACTACACGAAAAACAGTCAGGAAAAGAGTGCATTACATTAAATTATATTACGAGGTTAACATAGTGGAACTGACAGTTATTTAAACTAATGTCATTATAGTGGGTTGCGATTGGTTGCAAAATTGTTGCTATATAAATCTTATAAATAGCGCCCTCTTGACAATCCTCATATATTTCCTTTACAGGCCACTAAAAATCCGCAATACCTATTGGTGTGGGTTGAAAAACACACTGTGGGGCTATATAACTTATAACCAGTACCTATCTATAATATTTATACTAGTAATATTATAGGTGAGGTCATAGTTCAGCGATAGCCAGCACACACATCGACAACTTATCGCGAGTGAAGGTTAGACCAGCGTTAGAAACTTCCATTTTGTGACAGCTGTGTTGTCGTAATTCTGCAGATGGTATAAGACAACAAGGTATGTTACTCCGGAATGACAGGTGGACATTCGACATCACGCTATGAAATTATGAAATAATGAAATAATGATTTAATGAAATAATGTTTTAATGAAATGATGAAATAATGAAATAAATAAATAATGACATAATGAAATAATGAAATAACGAAATAATGAAATGATGAAATACTGACCTTTATTCTGCAAGTAGGCCACAAGGGCACTTTTACATGCGCCCTTGTGGTCTACCGGCATTTCACAAGAGAAGACCACTATTGAGAAGAAACGCCGAAAGAAACTCAACAGTAAGTCTTTTTTTTCAGAAAGCATAAGCATATACCTACGTAGTTCTCGAAGAAAATATATTAAAAGTGTACTATGATTTTCAAATCCAGAATAGCAAGTAATTTAAGGAAAAAGCTTCTAAATGTGTACATCTGGACCATAGCATCATACGGAAACGAAACGTGAACACTGACGCAAAGGGATTGAGGTGGACTAGGAGGCCTTCGAAATGTGGTGCTGGCGACGATTGGGAAAGATCAGCTGGACTGAAAAGCGGTCGAACAAGGAGATGCTTGATATTATGGCGAACGAGGACAGCAGTATCCTAAAACCAACGGAGAACCGAAGAGGAAAAATGATTGGAGATCTGCTGCGACACGACTAATACATTAAGACTGTACCAGGCTGTCAAGGAGAAGGCGCTAGAACGAGATGCAGGGAAATTGCTCCACCGGCAAGAGCGGTGCTCATAAATTTATGATGATGATTGGATGAAACAAACTTTCTCTAAGCTTCGGGCATGCTTCTCCTAGTACACTCGTTGTATCTCAAAGTACACTCGAATTCTCGCCCAGGCCTAAATCTCAACCAAAACTTCAAATCAGTATCAAATATTTAGTCAACATGCTAAACTTAAATACTCTAATGAATTCTGCTTCGAATAATTTAGGTATATTTATAGCACAGTAGCTGCGCCGCGTCAGCTCATCCCACAGGAACACTAAATTTTTCAGGTTGATGATGATGATGATTTGGTGTAGGGACGCCCGTCCGGAAACAGGCGGGCTATCGATCGCTCGACTGCGTTCATTCAGCCCAATTCCCAATTGAAGCCAACGGTTACTGTCCCGGCGGCGCTCCCATACAGCCTTCTTCCTCAAATCTTCTTGTTCTCCTGCAGAAGGAAAGGACATCTTTAAGGTTAATGTCCCTCAGCTCTTCCTCTTCTAGTTTATCTTTTCTGAAGATGCTATAGCGTACTATCGCATACATGCCACACTCTGCTATAACATGCTTACTCGTCTCCTCCTGGCCGCAGTGCGAGCAGTATGGATCACTTACTACACCCATAATTTGTAGGTGCCTGTTAAGGCTGTTGTGTCCCGTGATTATGCCTGTTAATAATCTGAGAGTTTTCTTACCTAGTTCCAGTAGATACCTGGTCCTTTTTCTGTTGATGCCTCCTAGGATCATCTTCGATTGTCGACAGTCCGTTGTCTCTTGCCATTGTCTATTGGCCTCTTCCTCCATTAGCCTAGCTATAACTCCTTTCGTGACTTCTGCCGATATTGGCAGTGCAGGTTCGGGTCCTATGAGTCCCTCTCTGCTCCTAGCCTTGCCATCTCATCTGCCCTTTCATTCCCTGTCACACCCTGATGTCCAGGTACCCATGCTACCGTAGTCCTTGTGTGTTCTCCAAGTTTGTTCAGGGCTTCTCTGCATTCCTTTACCAAGGACGAGCTTACCGTCTGTTTGTCTAACGCTTTTTAGTTTTTCAGGTTAAAAAGTAGCCTATGTGTTAATCCAGGGTGTCAGCTACCTTCATACCAAAATGTATCAAAATTGGTCTAGACTTTTGAGCGTGAACAAACATACACATAAACTCACTCACAAACTTTCGCCTTTATAATGTTAGTGTGATTAAATAAAAAAAAATGTATTTATTTCGGACAGAATCCATAATTATTTTGTTAGTACTAGAGGCACTTAAATAACTACATACCTAGGGCAGTGAATTCATGAATGTTCCAGGTCGCAGGTGTTTGTGGCCAGGTCGAAACGAAGGTGAGGGCCATAAATATGCGATCTGAGGCTTTTCGAATTACCGCCCGTGGTTTGTAAGTTACGTCTTGCCTTGACCAGGAGGCGAGATTTTCTTACTGCATAGCCTGCCTAGGCTGACGTAAAAATTTCATATATTTATCCTATTTAATATTTCACATGTTTGATACTTTTAAGCGTAATTTTTTGTTTACATTATGACCAAGATTGTATGAGTACCTATCGACCACGTATGGTTAGCGAAATAAAAACATTCGATTTGATAATGATGGGTTTTTTGAAGTTTTAACTTAGTCATCTGTAGGTATAACCTTGAATCGAATCCTAGTCAATAATACAACTTAACCCCTACGAATGACCACGTGTATAATACCAGATAATACACGGTCTTGGTTCAAGGAAACAAGCTTTTCTCTCGACAAACTTAACCATCACTCCAAAAACCACTGACATAATGAACGCATACATATTTGCATGAGACAACTTCGTTCATACGTTTCCGAACCGCAAGTTTAAATTTGTAATTGGTCTCGTGTATGACTTTGTATGTACAAGCTTGCAAATTTTAACCAAGCTTGTCTAAAAGGCTTTAGCGAATTCGAAATACACTTGAATTTATTTCCTTATATTCACACACATACAGTGCATTTTCAATAATATTAAAATGGTTGTATGGTCTTTTGGAAAATAATTGACAATCAGTATCATTGCGGATGTTTTACACGAGTCGCAATAATCTAGGGAGAGCAAATGTCAAGAAAAAAATCCTTATTTTGATCCCTACTCCAAAGAACATGGGATATATATTACAATGTCTCTTTTTCACGCATTTGGTTCTCAACTAATATTAATTATCAATTATAGCTAAGGGTGACTTTAACAACATCTTATCTCACTTTGTGATTTACCGAAACCGATCTTATAGTATTGGTTGTAAGTTTAAAATGAAAAAGGGGCAGGAAAATACGAGGTTGTTATAGTTAGGTTGATATCTACATAAATCATTACAATGTAATAATGTCATAGTAGGAGGTTGCTTAGTGAAGTTCTAGATTCATGATCATGAATCACACTAAGATAATTTAAAGTATATTGCTCTAATTAAAATAAGGCCACTGGAATTATACACATTTACTAATTTGTTATTTGAGCATTTCTCAAAAAGTTTGTACAAAATTAAAACGTCAATTAGAGTTCAATATATTTTTCCAATTTTGTCACCTATCTTAGTAATTGTATATCAATGTTATAGCTGTGTAGGATAATAATTAAAGGTTCTGTAATGCTTAATACTTTCGCAAAGAAAATTGGGTAAATATATTGAAGTTTTTTTTTTATCTACTAATTAAGGAGCTTTGATAATTTTTATGAACATGCCAGCTCCAGCAGGCCTAATACACAACATCATTCATCTAAAAGAAATAGATAAATAAAAACATAAACCGTATAAACTTAAAAAAAAAAACATGTACACGAAAACAATTAAATTTGTATTGTATACATACACTATTTACATAAAAAAAAACTGTATACTTTTGTCGGTTCCGATAAGGGTTCCGCCAATATTGAATTGAACACTTCTACGTGAATAGAAGTCCGGACACATTCCATTAAAAAGTGTTGCACATCTTCAACTACTCCACACTCTTTACAATTTGGCGACGCTGTTTTCTTCATAAGATGTGCAAACTTATTTAATGGAACATGTCCGGACCTAAGCCTGAAAGCTCGAACAACATTTGCCCTACACAGCTTGGCTTATATTGAAGTTTAATTGACGTTTTCATTTGGTACCAATCTTTTTGAGAAATGCTCATTTTCGATTACAATTTACCGCAGTGAAAAAATACGCCACAATTAGTGGGTTAAAATCATGTCATTGCGATACGAGTAAGTATACCAAATGTCTACGACCTATGTAATTAAGGAGCCCTTTCTGGGAATAGAGTAACTACAATTCTAGACTTTTTGTGCTAGGTACTCGTACTCTTTTATTTTACTGGCAAGAATTATTTGGTACTTGACGTCAAAACTAATCGAATGTCACTGATGTAAGTAAAGAAATACTAAGCAGAGATTAATATTCGACAAATAAATAATTTTCGCAAATATCTACAGCGATGATAGAAAAGCTTTTTTTAATACGATTCAGTATTTATTTCAGAAGAAAAACGGAGGATTGAGCAAGATTTCCATAAACAATATTTTAAAATTGGTATGTAATTAACATGTGTATATGTATATATATATATATTATTGACGTATTTTTTATAACGGCACAACATAATGGCTTCATTTCGCCTATGCTAAGCAAAAAGGGGAGCCAAAGTCGCAATGGCAACTGCAAGCAACGAACAGTACCATGTCAGTTGACTCGCCATCCTAGCTCGAGAGATGCTTCTTCACGCTTCGTTTGAAGGGATGCATGTTGTCCAAACTTCACATTAAGCCTAATATTCCGGAGGAATCCGCTAAAATGGTGCATGCTTTGATGATGGTGCGATATCGGTTTCTAATTGGATCTAACTATAATGAGGTTTAAAACACAATGTAAGAGATCGGTTCTGTTTAGGCATTATGAATTTATGAATGCTACCGTGTATAAGAAACTTGGTAATCAATAAATAATGCAGTGCCTTGTTTCAAAGTATTTAATTTTAAGAGGCCTTATTCCTTTTAAAATGCTGATTGTTTTAGTCATTTTTATCTATGATCAAATATGTTTCTTAACATATTATTGATGTTACTACCTAGAACAGGGCTATTAAGATATATTGGGATATATTTTAAACCTACAGCTTGAATTTTTCATTGATAATTTTTGTTTCAAAAACTACTCGAAATTGACAAAATTCACGCGGAAAATTAGTTTTTGCAACTTATTTTGGACGCAATGCACGCAATGAAAGCATGAAATAGCCACGTTACTACCTAGAACTCGGGGAAAAGTATTATTCACTTCAAAAAGTTGGTTGAAATTATCAATATATTTGTCATAATATGAAAAAAAAAAATCAAAAGGAATAAGTCCTCTTAAGTGCAATTTATTGAACGAAACTAAGAAAAAAAGTAGTTTAAGTAAGGAAAGTTAAAATAAAAAAGAGGCCAATGTTTCAGGCCCAAATGTGAGCAAAGGTAGGTAAATGTTGTTGTTATAAGAAGCCGGAAACACATGAGCCGGCAAAGAGTTCCTTTTTTTGTAGTTCGGCAGATGATGGAATATAAAAACTGTTTGTAGCGCCACGCCCCTATCCTAGTGTTAAGCCCCAACTTATCAGGCTATACAGGCAGACATCTTTGGTTCCGTAGGTACAGAACTAAAGACGTCACGTGCAAAGGCCACATCCGTCTAATTCACGGATCTAAAACAAATGATAAGCATTAACGTTCGCACAAAGCATTAGCAAACACGTCAGGGTCCCTTTGACAAACATGTTTGTAATGTTATCATTACCAATGTTCCTCATAGCAATATTCAATGCATTACATACAGAGAGATATGAAAAAAGTAGGCATAGAATTATCCTGTTTTGTATTGAATACCAACAATTATATGAATGTTAATACAAAAATCGATCACAAAAGAAAAAATGGACGTGAAGTGAAAAATATTGATGTGTCAACAAACTTGAATTTTCCGTCGCGTCCTTTCATTAAAGTCCTAGCGGCTGCTTGAAGATTGAAAAAACCAACGATATATCCATTTTTTTTTAAATAAAAAACTATTTAATAGGTTTATAACAAAGAAATACTAATAACCATTTGAGTTCAATGAGTTTTTTTTTCTCTTGCACGTTTCCTCAATGCTTAACTGTCTACAGTCCTATGTCCAGTAAATGTGACTGTAAACCGAATGGTGTGAATGGACGAGGCCAGTGTACCTAAATTCTTTCTAGAAGGCCAGAAGGCCGCAGAAGTAAAGGCTGGCTCAATCTCGTATATGGTTAGGCGGTGTTGAAAAGGACGCCAGGATCTTGGGGTGATGAGTTGAAAAGGGAAAGCCACGAATAAATCAGATTAGGGAGCTTAAAATGGCCAAGCTAAGGCCCATCCACGGCTGTAATGCCTGTTGTGACGATAATAATATCGCATAAGCCACCAGCTGCGGACATGGCTTTGGCACAGAACACGAGCACAACACGTCGATTAATGGGCACCGAGACCAGAATGCAAACTTTCTCAGGCAAAAATTACCGAACTCTGACGCGCGCCTGGCAAAGCGCCTGTTATCGCTAGATCAGCCCGCTCTGCGAGTAATAGGCGATAGGCACAGTCACTGGGCACTTAACAAACATTTCTATGTTTTAGGAATTACCAATAGAGACCCTAGGGAGTCCTATCGGCCGAAGAGACAGCTACTCACGTGATTCTGGAATGCGGTGGCATAGTTAAGTAGTTATTTACCTAATTTATGATAGGCTGAAATCTTCCAAGAGCCTGTGGAGATACCAGGATAATCCTACACTCCTGGATGGAGGTAGACTGGCTAGACCCTTGGCTGGCAAAATCCCCACTCACAATCACCCGACTATACGCGGGCTAAGTGCCGAAAATGGAACCTATAACCCACACATAATCGCGTGGACCACGCACACCATGTTGCCGCCAACCGCCTTCTTTACAAGTTCCCATCGTCGTGTAGGCATTGTGTCCTGAAGATTTATCAGTTTGCTTCTTCAGATCATGCTTTGGAAACCATTTAGTTTGTCTCAAACCTGAACGCCGCTATCTTATCTTCTTTCGCGGTACACTCTTGCCTGAGTGGTCGTCGTATCTTATAATTATGGATTAGTTATTTCTTTAGACCGTCGTGACACCACGTCGCAAAAATCATTTTAGGATCATTTCAGATCGGGAATCCTCCCATGCTCCAAATTTAGGTACGTATAAAAAGGGGATATCCTTTCAAATGTTATCGAGATTATAAAATAATAATAATAATAAAATGTGTTTATTTTCACCTCACAAAGGACAATTTTACAAACTAAATTAACAAATTTATTTACAGTAACCTTTGTGAGAGACTGGAGTCTGAACTAGGTATAAACCTGTAGATCTCCAGGACCTCACCCCGGAAATACAAGTACATAAGATTATTCAACGTGATAGAGTAGTGACAGTGATATTTATGAGGTACATACAAAGTAACACATTAAGTAGGTTAACAATTTAGTTTAAGAAATAAGGTAACGGAAGCGTGCACATGCCTATTTATTTTTAGTTTATACACGTGTGAATGATGTAAGTTTGTGTCTGTGTGTGTGTGTGTGTGTGTGTGTGTGTGTGTGTGTGTGTGTGTGTGTGTGTGTGTGTGTGTGTGTGTGTGTGTGTGTGTGTGTGTGTGTGTGTGTGTGTGTTAAAGGGACAATTATAAAAGACAAGGCTCAAAGGAGATCCTCAATCTCCTCGTACGTCAGAATAACCAGCCAGTTTGGGACTTTCAGTTTGCATTCTCTAAATGTCAGTTTATAAATTCCGAGTAACCTATTTGTTTTATTGTATAACTTTGGGCTCAAGTAGTGAAGAAACTGTGGACCTCACAGACGTGGTCAGATTAAAGCACACTCACAGAGTTCTTACGCATGACTGAAGTTCATGAACACGTAACAGATTTTAACCTTCGGGGGAATCAATGACATGCCAGCAAACTTAAGTTTTGCTATCATCATGGTGATACTTCGTCTCAGAGGTCCCTGCCCTCGTATCGCCAGGGTCAATGTACGATGGACAATAAACATCTGTTATCGTAATCGACGAAGTATTTTTATACTTATTGTAACCCTGAAGGCTAAGACTGCGAAGATTGCAGGCCAACTTCTAAAGCCGTGCTAAGCTAACGAACAAAAACATGGCACGGACATTGTACAACGAACACGAAATCTTATAGTCGTGTACGGACGATCGAAAAAAACATGACCAACACGAACATCGCACACGGAACATTTGGTTCAACGTGTGGAACAGATTTAGATTCAGATTTCTTTGTTTCTCAATAGTTTTACACAATTTACAAAATAGAAAATATATTAGCATATTGAGATCGTCATGATTTTACACATTTTATACGATCTTTAAACACTTAATATAGTTATTAAAAACAATTACCTACCAACTTAACATATTATCGGGGGGCACGGCAGGGCCCCCGCCAAGTCGAGCGCGAAGCAAACACTGCCGTACCATCCTTTACTGGAACCATTTCGCCGCATTTTCAGGCCCCTATTTGAGCACCTCTGGATAAGACCAGAACGCAGAAGTTTTTGTCATCCAGTAAGCTATAATCACATACTTAAAATCCAAAATTTTAAGTCTGTAGGTCATTTAGTTCCGAAGTTAAGCGAAAGCAAAGTTTCGCATTTACGACACTCACTCATTCACTCACTCACTCATGATCATCAGTAAAGAACTAGTACTTCCCATAAATTCAGAGAGCTGAAATTTGGTACAGAGTTAGGGTTTAATGGCCACATAAAGCGAAAACTATAAAAATTGGCCAAGTGCGAGTCCGACTCGCGCATGAAGGGTTCCGTACCATAAAACAAGTTTGTTGTATGGGAGCCCTTAAATATTTATTTTATTTTATTTTTAGTATTTGTTGTTATAGCGGCAATAGAAATAGATCATCTGTGAAAATTTCAACTGTCTAGCTATCACCGTTCGTGATATACAGCCTGGTGACAGACGGACGGACGGTCGGACGGACGGACGGACGGACGGACAGCGAAGTCTCAGTAATAGGGTCTCGTTTTTACCCTTTGGGTACGGAACCCTAAAAACTAGGATAATCGAAGATCTGGAGTACTCTGATTAGAAAACACAAGAGCCCAACCAAACTATTAGAGATCGACATACAACAAGATGAATATTTTTTGTAAAGGCGGTGTTCGGTTGGCCGCCGTCGCGAATGATCATCTCTCCTGATGATGGATCGCGTACCGATTCGAAACATGTCGAGCGTTATTCGACTTCTATGACGTGAGTAAACCCGTTTAAGTATTTTGATATTCAACTTAGTGGGCCGCTTCATTTGATGTCAAAAATCCAAGGTCTGAAGTATTTTGACGACGCGTTTGGCTCGGTTTGTAGACACCTCCCTACTGAGCCGGCGGTCCCGGGTTCGAGTCCCGGCCAGGGCAACTATTTGTGTGATGAACTCGAATATTTGTGCTTGGGTCAAGGTTGTTCTATGTATTTAAGTATATCTTTATCTATATAAGTATGTCTATCGTCGTCTAGTACCCATAACACAAGCCTTTTAGAGCTTACTTTGATGACTTATCTATTGTTGTACCGTGTAAAAATGCTAATCTATATAATGCAGATATAAATAATACAATTTCTAGAATAGTAACTTGGATGACCTTAAACAATTTAAATATTAACGTAAATAAAACGACATTTGTACAATTTTTAAATAGAAATGCTAGTAAACATAACCTAATAGTCACGTCAGCTGATGAAACAATAAAAGAATCATCACAAACGAAATTTCTTGGCATCACGTTGGATGACAAATGCTCTTGGAAGGATCACATAGACACATTATGCAATAAATTAAATTCGTTTGCCTGCGCATTGTGGCGATTGACAAAAACTTGTACGAAAGATGCCGCGATGCAGGCGTATCACGGCTATGTATCTTCTTTAATTAGATATGGTATTCTGCTCTGGGGAAACTCACAACATGCAAATCGAGTTCTTGTAGCACAAAAGCAATGCATCAGAGCAATATGCAATGCAGACGTTATGACCTCATGTCGTCCCTTGTACAAGAACTTACTTTTACTTACTGTGCCATCGACGTACATCTACGAAATCTGCCTGTTTGTAAAAACCCACCCGGACTTCTTTAAAACAAATAAGGATGTTTGTAACTTTAACACGAGGTATCCAGACCGCCTTGTAATGCCGGCTAAAAAAACCAAACTGTACAGCAGAGGCACTTACTGTATGTCCATAAACATATACAATAAGCTACCGGATGTACTTAAGAATATGCCCCTAAATAAGTTCAAACGAGAACTCAAAAGTTGGCTTACACAGCAATGTTTTTACTCTGTAGATGAATATTTATGTCATGATCTATAAATTAATACTTAGTAAAAAAAGAACATGAAAGTCTTTGATATATTTAGCGCTGTAATATATAAAGGATAGTTGTTATTGACCATTATGTTGCTTTTGAATGTGATATCTATTAATTAAGATTATTATTACTATTATTACCATGTAACCTAACTTCATTAAAGCATAAGATTTATATTTTACGTGTTGTGTTAACAGCAAAACATGTGAAAC
Organism: Apotomis capreana; assembly: GCA_947623375.1. NCBI lineage: Eukaryota > Metazoa > Arthropoda > Insecta > Lepidoptera > Tortricidae > Apotomis > Apotomis capreana. Next base: position 14,552,558 of record OX392522.1, on the reverse strand, counting down.
TGATATTTATATTTTATAAGACCTATTATTGTACACCATGTTTTTAAGTAAAATAAATATTGATTGATTGATTGATTGATTGATTGATTGATTAATTTGGGACTAGATCGATTCGTGTGAGGTTGTCCGATATTTATTTATTTATTATTTATTTGATGAAGAACCCTCAGCTGGTCTCAGCTGTATTAGAGATATGGTAATGCCCCCTTCTACTATTGGTACATTAAAAAATCGACTGTCATTGAAAAAATCCAGCGTAGTGGGTACACATCTTCTAATTTAATCTAGCCTATAGCGTCCCACAGCTGGGCGGGTTACGTTTTACAATCCCGAAAGTTCATAATACCTAGTAGTTGAAATACCGATGGTCAAAATACCGAAAGTTCAAAGGTGATATTCGATAAACCGAAGCTCAAATTACTATTTTCAGAAAATCGAAAGTTCAAAATCTCGAAATTTCATAATCCCGAAAGTCAATGAGCACTTTAAAAGTGTCAGGACACTAAACTAATCTGACTTTTCCGTGGAACCGATCTGCTCTGGCGCTGCGGGATGTTCAGCCCCTCCGCCCTAGCGTAAGAAAGTGCGACTGCGGCTCGCTTGATGCCCGCACTTTCTTATGGCGGCCGGGGGCTGCCCTCCCTCCGCGCCTCCGGCCTTTTATATACACTCTAGGGGTAGGGCAGACAAGACCACGTGGAATCGGGGTTGACAGCTTCGGTTCTGTGGCAAGTCGATTAAGAAAAGGAAAGAGTCCGGGAGAGTGGGAAATTATGACACTAAATAGTCGATATTATGATAAAATATTCTGTCATGGACTGCCAACCGAACCGAACTTGTCTGGAACCGAAGCTGTCAACGCTCGCCTCCGCAGCTTCGGCTTTTTGGTCACCTTTGGCGACCAGCCTCAGCTGCTGCGACTCGCTTGATGCCCGCACTTTCTAACGCTAGGGCGGAGGGGTTGCACATCCCGCAGCGCCGGAGCAGATCGGTTCCACAGAAGAGTTCACTTATAAATAGTAAGTATAGTAGTAGGCAAGTAGGTTACGTAATTTAGGTTAATATTCTTTGTATAAAATAAACATTAGAATCTGTAAGACTACAGAAATATAATTCTCGACAGTTTAAATAATATTCCGGATTACAACCTTCAGGCAGGATCATAGTCTTCGGGATTATAATCTTCGGAATTACAGTCTTCGGGATTTCATTCTTCGGGATTACAGTCTTCGGGATTATAATATTCGGTATTTTATCCTTTCGATCAAACGTTCATTCGGAATTTTAAACTTTCGGTCAAATAAACATTCGAAATTTTAATTTTCGGTCTTCCGTCCATAGGTCTTATGAAATTCGGTATTTTGAACTTCGGCATTGTAATACGTACCCGCTGGGCGAATGCCTCCCCTTCTGCTTTTAATACGCATATAAATAAAATTAAAGGAAAACTCTGGGTAAGACTAGACTGGCTTTTATACTTATACTTACAAGTTTACAAGAAGAAATAGTCGAACGATTAACTTTATTCTACTCGAACATTACACAAATTAAATAAACAAATTACACCAAAATATTAATTTCACTCAAAATTTGGTCAAAATATAATGCATTGGACTAAGAGTGGCGGTGATACCCGCCGCACACGTCGCTAGATGGCGCTAACTGTATTTTAAAACGCGCCTACGTTTGTTTTTCCGATAATCTTATATGGCGAAGTGGCAACCGGCCGCGTTACAGTCGTTTACGACATTCTTCTATTGCGCTCGAAAACGTTTGCTAGGGATTAGGAGGGATTATTTGCATTTCGTTGATTTCGCTTATTATTTCGTGAGGTTTGCTAAAGTGAATTAGCAGGTTGTTATAAAACAATATGCCCACGTTTCTACAAAAAGAAGTGAAATCCCACCTGGCGACAGATTGATGCAATGGTGTCATGGAGCACCTGGTGTTGTACCCTTGTGTACTCTTCAACGGCCAAGTCACACAACATTAACTATAATAATAAAGAAATCGCAGTAAGGAACCTTAGACTTGGTACGACTTTGTCTAGATTTCATTACTTTTTAGAGATAATCAAGCAGTTCCATCGAGACTTGGCTAGTTTTTTACAGAATGTTTTTGGTGGGATTATAGGTTACTGTAACTATTTATTATTACTATACACTTAAATTGACGTTTATATTTATTATTCATGTATTATTTTATGATATGTAAGGTTTTATGCTATGAAACATTTTTGACGAGCACAGTGTTTGATGTTCGTTAGCGGTACACATTGTGCGAACAGAGTGTTCGTTGTTAACGAATATTTTGTACCCTGTTTTTGTTCGTTCGTCCGTACACGGCTTAAAACTGCCTTCAAAATAAAGTCCGACACACTTGTAGTGAGGATTAACTAGCCCTGATACATTTAAAGTCAAGCTTAAAAAGGTCTTTCAATGAATATTTACTTAGTTATTAATAATGATTAAAGAAAAAACACTAAATAAAAAAATTGTAACTAATGCTGCGAGCGTTTGAACCAGAAACGATAGTTAGTAGTATTTTTTTTTTAATTACTTGTATACCGGGTGGAACGAAGCGATGTTCATTCCTGAAACTATAATGCTATGTATTTCATGTAGAATCGACCTGCAATAGTTAAATTCTTTTAATAATAAAAAAACGAAAATCGATTAAAATTGTATTTTTTAATGTATGTACAACCCTAGTTTTTTTAAACTATTATTTGACGTTTGGGAGTATTTACAATTACCTACATTTACATCCGGTGTTCGAAAGTACCGCCGTGGCGTACGATACACGCCGCTGCTCGTGCCCGCGTGTGGCGATGCACCCTCGACAAGATGTTGTGTCGGTTATTTCTTCTGCGAAGACTTTCAAAGGCCACCCTTAGCCTTTCCCTCATCTCTTCAGCCGTCTCACACTCAGTCTTGTAAACGATGTCCTTTACGGTGCCCCACAGAAAAAAATCCAAGGGTGTGAGATCTGGAGACCTAGGAGGCCAACGGTGCGGCCCATATCGGCCGATCCAGCGATCCTCAAACACATTATTCAGTGTTTCACGTACTTCGACTACTGAATGAGCTGGTGCTCCATCTTGTTGGAACCAAGTGCGTCTTCTTTCTGCCAGCGTCAACTCATCCAGATAGTCGTCGAGCTCTATCCTCAACAGAGCCATGTATCCGTGTCTGTTTAAAGTCTGAGGCAGAAATACAGGGCCTATTATTGTATCCCCGTGTATCGCCGCCCAAACATTAACAGACCAACGATACTGGTGTCCCGTATAACGGTAGGCAAACGGATTTTCTTCGGCATACACGTGTTCGTTATGCCTGTTCCACATACCGTTCCGTGTGAACAAGCTTTCATCACTCCATATTACGTGTTTGATGAAGTCTCGGTCTTCTAACACCTTTTGCAGTAGCCACCGGCAATAGGCTTCGCGAACGGGGCAATCTCTTGGTAGTAATGCCTGGACTCTTTGTATTTTGTAAGGGTGACGGCCCTCACGTTTTAGTATTCTGAGTATTTTCGTATGAGTCATACGAAAATGTCGGCCCGCTTGTCTTGAACTTGACCTCGGATAATCTTCGAAGTACTGCAGCACTCTCTCTTCCAATCTGACATCATGTTGAATAACGCGTCCTCCGCGCTGGTCATCCTGACCCGTTCGTGGCACAATAGGACGATTGTTACCAACACGGTCAAGAGCGCGTAATATCGTACTAGAGTGTGTTGGGTGAGGAGGAGGATACCTGTTCCGGTATTGGCGCAAAGTCTCTCCAGTATTGTAATCGCACTCCGCGTACAAAAGAAGCAAATTCAAATAGCCTCTAGCGTTTAATTCCGGCATTTTTGCACACAGCATACGATACAAAAAGTCAATGTAACGTCTATCAATCATGTCAACTAAAAAGTCTAAAAACAATCTTAAGGGTATTTTCAAAGGTTTTTAAACCGATAAGAAATGGCTAGGCAATTTGTAAAAAGTTTGTTTACAAAAGTTAACTGTGTTATGAAGAGGTCATTGCACTCTAAAATAGGGTTGTACACACACACTTTTTCGTATGAAAGTTTAACATGCTATAACTGGAAAACGGTGAGAGATATTAATAAAGTTTATTTGGAGAAAATAATATTCTAAGCCTGTATAATGCCACAGTTAAAGGAAATAACGTCGTTTCGTTCCACCCTGTATGTAGGTAATATTAATTTATTGTACATCTATCTGACTATCATTTTACTAAACCTTACCTACATCCCAGACCTAAAATAGGTATGTAATTTAATATAAGCTCATCACCACATAGTATAATACAAAGTCGCTTCCTGTTTGTCTGTCTGTCCTTTGTATGCTTAGATCTTTGAAACTACGCAACGGATTTTGATGCGATTTTTTTATTAAATAAAGTTATTCAAGATGAAGGTTTATATGTATAATACATGCATAATTTATCAGCATTGCACCCGTGCAAAGCCGGGACGGGTCGCTAGTATTACAATACAAAGCTGTAAATTCATTACGAAATAATAAAAAAAAGGACAAAAAAAGCATAATCAACATTTTAAAAGTTAATAACCCAAATTCTACTTGCCAGAAAAAAAGGCTAAGTCATCAGTGTTGTCTGAAACAAAGAAAAAAAGAGAAAAAGTCAAAGAACAGAGTAAAGGCGACCAAAAACTTATTTTGTAACTACTTGATACATAATGATAATTATTGGGAACCAAGTATGAAAAAAAAAACTTTGTTTCCAGGCGTTTGGCCTGGCGTGGCGTATAACTTAAACTAAACAAGGGTCACCTTATCACCGTACCTACCATGTTTGCAGAGCATTGTCAACGCCTAATTACAATTATTTAAGCTAAGCTGATAAACTTTTATCAGCAAACCATTGAACTGGTTTCTACTTAAATAACGGATATTGAAATACCACGTGGAAAGCATTGGCAAGTAATCGTGTTAAGAGTATTTTTATTATTTATTGATTACCCTTCTTACATTCCGCAAATTTGCAAATGGAGGAATTTTTACAAAATCTAGAGATCTTACGCTACGCGCAAGTATCAAAAGGCATTGAAAATGTAATTTAGAAATAAACCCATGACAAAATTTGACAAATTTGTTTTCTGACCTCGCACGAAACGGACCCCGCTACCGGCTACACGTTTGGCCGCCCGTCTCCTAAGATGGTTCAAACGGACCCGCGTACCGGCTACACTTTTGGCCGCCCGTCTCCTAAGATGGTTCAAACGGACCCGCGTACCGGCTACACTTTTGGCCGCCCGTCTCCTAAGATGGTTCAAACGGACCCGCGTACCGGCTACACTTTTGGCCGCCCGTCTCCTAAGATGGTTCAAACGGACCCGCGTACCGGCTACACTTTTGGCCGCCCGTCTCCTAAGATGGTTCAAACGGACCCGCGTACCGGCTACACTTTTGGCCGCCCGTCTCCTAAGATGGTTCAAACGGACCCGCGTACCGGCTACACTTTTGGCCGCCCGTCTCCTAAGATGGTTCAAACGGACCCGCGTACCGGCTACACTTTTGGCCGCCCGTCTCCTAAGATGGTTCAAACGGACCCGCTACCGGCTACACGTTTTGCCGCCCGTCTCCTAAGATGGTTTTTTTTTTTTTTTTAATGTCATAGGGGGCAAACGAGCAAACGTATCGCCTGATGGAAGGCGATTACCGTCGCCCATAAACACCTGCAACACCAGAGGAGTCACAAGTGCTTGCCTACCCGGAGGACGAAGATAGAATGCCTCTATGCTAGTAATTTCACCGGTTCAAACGGACCCGCGTACCGGCTACACGTTTGGCCGCCCGTCTCCTAAGATGGTTCAAACTGTAGCTTAGCTTAATTCAATCCCGAGAGTAATTTTTTTTCGTTTCTTGAAAAGCGAGCTCAAAAAAGTTATTGTGAAATTCTCGATCCAAGTCAGCGAGAATATTTTGAAATCTTCGAAAATCTGAAAAAGTTACTGACCTATTTTGGGAATTCAATAGCAGTTTGAAGCTTTCTGGCAGACGCACATTTCCCAATACAGCCCATCTGCGTACCTCTCATATCTGTGGAACTACAGGCAAAGGTTACAATTTCTTGAAACGGGGCACTATACTCGATAAATAAATAAATAAATATCGGACAACCTCACACAAAACGATCTAGTCCCAAATTAAGCTCAAGAAGGCTTGTGTTATGGGTACTAGACGACGATATACGTACTTATATAGATAAATATATTCTTAAATACATAGAACAACCATGACCTACCTGCACACCATCCACTCAGCAGCCCGTGCCAGCGGAACCAGCAGCTGACACCTTAGGAAACTATACTTTTCGTAACTAGTTCTAAAATTCTCTTCCAAAATATGCAAAGTGTTGGTAATAAGGTCCATCTTCTTGAAGAATTAACTGAAAAACTACCACATCTAGATATAATCTGTATTTCTGAATAATGGTTAAATAAGGAAAAAATTGAATTATTTAAGCTAAGTAATTATAATGTGTCCTCGTCCTTTTGTCGCAGTCATCATGAGGGAGGTGGTGTCCTTATCTTAACTAAAAATACAATAGTATGCTGTGAGCGATTAGATATAACTTTACAATCTTTAGAAACAATCTTAGAAACATGTGCAATTGAAGTACCAAAACTTAATCTTATAATTATAAACATATATTGTATTGGCCCAATAGTAAAAGGGAAATAGAAACATTTTATTCGCGTCTAAAGGAGCTTTTAAAATTTATCTCTCTGAAGGATAACAGTAAAAAAGTTATTATAGGGGGGGGGGGATTTCATTGTAGATTTTACAAAAAATAGTAATGAAAAATCCAGACTGTCTAACCTAATGTCATCCTTCAATTTCCACCAAAGGGTTATGCAACCTACACGGGTGACATCAACAAGCTCAACATGCATTGATTTACTTTTTACAAACTTTAATATCAACAACTTAGACCTAAACGTTTTTGAATATGGCCTGTCAGACCATAGGGGCATCCTAATGACCATCCCCACTCCTATACCCAAACTCCAAAACCTAACACAGTCAAAGAGAATTTTCAATGAAAGTAATATAGAAAGGTTTAAACAAGAACTTCTAAATGTAGATTGGGATCGTATAATATTAACAAATGAAACTGTAAACAATAATTATACCTCGTTCGAAAAAACTTTATTAGAAGCTCTGAATAAGTGTATTCCAAAGAAAAATATTAAAATTAAATTAGCTCATAAAAAAACATTTTTAACTGTAGGACTAAGAGTGTCATGTCGTAATAAAAGGCTCCTAAAGAAACTAGTATCCCAATCCAAAAATACTATTTTGCGTGACTACTATAAAAAATATTGCAAGGTATTAAAGAAAGCAGTGGATGCATCAAAGAAACTCGGTAATAAACATGCATTCCATAAATCGCTCAATAAAACGAAATCTATGTGGCAAATAATTAACAGATAGACAAAGAAAAACACATCAAAAATTAAGCAAAACATTCAAATAAAAACTCAAAATAATAAAATACTTACTAACCCGCAGAAAATAGCCGATTTTTTCAATACATTTTTCTCCTCGTTGGAAACTCTGATGTAATTCTAAATTCTAAAAACTCTAACAATAACATTTTTACTAACCTAATCAACAATTCATTTTTCCTAAGCCCAGTTGATTCAAAGGAAATATACATGTCATTACATTGTCAAAACCTAAGTAACAAATCCTCTTCTGGGATAGATAAAATTCCTCCTAAATTAATTAAAAGCTGTGCTGAAATACTTACCATTCCATACACGAAATTAATTAATCAATCTTTCTCCGAAGGTGCATTTCCAGACAAATTAAAAATTGCTCTTGTAAAACCTATATATAAAAAAGGTACGACTGATGACGTGGCTAACTATCGACCTAGCTCTTCTACCAACATCTGCAAAAATATTTGAAACTGCAATGATGAAACGCCTCTACCCCTTTTACGAAAATTTTAAAATCTTGCACGACAGCCAAAACGGATTTAGGCAAAATCGCTCTACGACACTGGCTGTATATAAATACGTAAAACAAATTGTAGAGGCAATTGATAATAAAAAATATGCGATAGGGCTCTTGCTCGATATGAGCAACGCTTATGACAGAGTCAGTTATGACACACTGTTAATCAAACTATATAATACGGGAATCAGAGGAATACCCCATGAGTGGTTCAAATCATACCTTAGTAATCGCTCCCAATATCCTCGTCCTGCCCAAGCATTTTTCGATAGTCATCCCGTTTCTGCCCAATGTTCTTAATTAAGTACATTCTAATTTATATGGGTTCTGCCCAACACATTTTTTATTGAAATTGTTGTGTTAAAGATAAGCCAGATTTTTTAAATTATTTTTTAGGTTATAATGGGTATATATTTGATAGACTGAGCCAGTTTAGGAGTCTATATCTTTTGTTATTTTTTAAGAACATTGGGCAGAATTGCCTACATAGTATTTTATTTTTTGTCATTTATTAAGAACGTTGGGCATAAAAATCTTGATTATAACGTACTCTTTAATTAGCAGTTGCGAGGTAATAAATAAAACAGATTTACATTTTATCGTATTTTAATAGTAAAAAAAAGGGTTGTGATCAATGAAAATAACAACTGACGACTTTTTGATGGCATCTAATGGGCATAATTTCTAACAAAACATTATATAAAGACCCTATTTTAACAACAAAACTTAACGACGCACGGGTTAGTTGAGTTTAGAGTCCTCTGCCTTCACTGCATTTACCACCACTTTTCCACTACGTATCCCCACGTCGACCACGACGTCTGTGACCGCGTCCACCACTGCCACATCTACCTGCTTCCTAGATTGAACTCGGCGAAAACAGTATAGGTAGTTCATCAGTCTCAGCTGCTGTATCTGTACTGGTCTCACTAGGGTTTATCGGGAGACGACGCGGCGGCGTATAATGTGTATCTTCTTCACCGTCGTTCGTGATCTTCATCATCTTTAATTGCTATTGGCATAACATTTCTGATATCTGACTCAACACACCTTCAATCCCTCGACTCGATCAATCAGTACTATAACAAAAAACAGTAGTCAGTTCTGCCCAATGTTCTCAATAAATCACACATTTCGAAAAATGGACTTGAAAAATTGAAAATAACCTAAATTACAAAAATAAACTATTAATTATAAATTAGAACTATTCGGGCTTAAATTAATCTGCTATTTATTGAAAACACATGTACGATTACTAAGATAAATATGGATCAAACTTACCTCTTTAGCGAAGATGCGGCATCCTGGACGCTTGGCGTGACACTGATCGTGGAGTTCAAGGAACTTCGATGCAAGGCCTTGACCAAGTATTGGCCAATACTCTTACCAATCAGAAACAAGCACATAAAACCGCAAATCACGAAAATTTTAGACTCTAGGCGCCAAATTTGAATATGTGATTAATTGAGAACGTTGGGCAGAATCCTGAAGTATAAATAAAAAACCTTGGGCAGGAACCACTAAATCCAATGTGTTCTTTATTGAGAACATTGGGCAGGACGAGGATATGTAGAAATTGAATCCACAGACTTTCAGAAAGGTAAAATAAAACGCATTAGATCTGAAAGAGTTCCTATCGCTTGCTCTTTCCCTCAGGGTAGCGTCTTAGGATGTTGCCTATTTCTCATTTACATAAATGATCTCCCAAATATATTAGACAACCATAGCGTGCTCTTTGCTGACGATATTTCAGTACTCCTTCCCTGTTCAACTAATCTGGAAGTAGTACATAAATTAAATATAACTTTACAAAAAATTATAAATTGGTTAGACACTCATAACCTTAAATTAAACCTAGAAAAAACTCAAATCATTCAATTCAAACCGCATCAGAAATCCTCATTACCAATTCAATACTTCTATAATAACATTAAAATTGAATCTGTTAGTTCTGCTACCTTATTGGGAGTAGAGTTGGGAAACTATCCAAGCAGCTTTCTTCTTTTATATGTTACGCTCTCCAGCACCTCAAACGCGTCACAGATTTCAATACTGCTCTCTCAGCGTATTACGCTTATGCCTATTCAAGAATGTCTTACGGTCTAGTCCTGTGGGGACATAGTACAGAGGTAGAGAAAATTTTTATTCTTCAAAAGAAATGCATTCGAATTCTTGCTAATATCGACCACATGGAATCCTGCCGGCCTCACTTTATTCAATTTAAAATGCTTACCCTAACCTCCATGTATATTTTGGAATGTAGTAAATTCGTAAGGAATCACATGGAACTTTATATCCCAATGACAGATATTAGAAGAAGCAATAGAAATCTTAATCAACTTAAATTACCCTTTTCCAGAATGAAGATAGTAAGGACTAGCCCTCACCACATGATGATCAAAATATATAATAAGCTGCCTAATTCAATAAGGAATCAGGAAGAGACAACAATATTTACAAAACAATTAAAAATATTTCTCATTAATAAATGTTTCTATACACTACGTGAATTTTTGAAGAGAATACTAATGATTGATGATAGGCAAGAATGTAACCTAGTAAACATTTAATGTGAACAATAATGCATAATGTTTAAATAGTAGCCCTCTCTAATTGCTGTGCCCTTGCAGGGTGTCACATGTTCCTATACCTACTGTTCCATCTTTAATTTAAAATGTGATATGCAATAAATATTTAAATTTGAATTTGACCCAAACGCAAGTATTCGAGTTCATCACACAAATATTTGCTCTGGCCGGGATTCGAACCCGGGACCGTCGGCTCAGTAGGCAGGTGTCTACAAACTGTGCTAAACGCGTCGCCAAAAAAACATAAAAATTTTCAATGTTAAAACAACACAGATTTAAACAGTAAATCGATAATACATAAATACTAAGTTTCTCTTGAAATCTAGGTATCTAATTGAAATTTGCAACTAGATATTTTACACCTTTATCTATCAGCTATCAGACGTCCACTGCTGAACATATGTGTTTCCTCCTTCTTATAACTTGGGACCCTTCAAACGAAGCGTGAAAAAGCATCCCTCGGGCCAGCATGGCAGTGTCAACTGACATGGCACCGTTGGTTTCTCGTCAGTTGCCATTGTGACTTGGGCTCCCCTTTTTGCTTACCATCAGGCGAAGTGGAGCTAATTTGTTGTGCCGTTATATAAAAAAAAGCCTTTCCTATAGCTCACCACAAAGTGCGATGCGACTCCCTGCTTTACGAAGTCACCCGTCCACCTATTAGGCGGCCGTCCCACGCTGCACTTTCCTATACGCAGTCATATCACTCCAAGGCTGCCCCAACAGCTTTCGGTTTTCCTGATTACATATGACCTCATTGCCACTATTATTATTATCGTATGGCTTTATTTATTTTCGAGTCTGTTTACAAATTAACATCCAAGTTCTGCGCTTCATTGGGCTGCGTTTCCACCTAATGTTGCCACTTCAACCGTGCAATTCTGTGAGCTATGTCGGTTACTTTGGGTTCTGATTTTATCAGATATACTCTAAGAATGTCCCTTTGCATTGCACGTTGCGTGACCCTAGGGCGTCCCACAATGGGACTGATTTAAAAAAATATATGGAAATCACACGTGAATGAGACGAAGTCGCCAAAAGGGCGGCACACACGTACAGCAATAACTACGGCATAAACAATGCTTCCTTAATCCTCTGGGTGTTGTCAGGTAATATAATATTTTATTGTTTCTGTTCAGGGTAAAAACAGAAATCAACGAGTTCCAAATAAGTTATTATTGTAAATTCAAAGGCTACTACACTGTCCATTTAAAACTTTTTTAACCGTAATATTGGATATAAGCGTGAGCTGTCATAATGCGGTTCGCTTTTTATACCTGTCTCGCTCGATTTTACGCGATCCAGTTAAGAAGCTCTCAGTTTTCATCCAAACCAGAATCGCAATTTGAGAGCTCATGGACTGTAGCTATCCTATAACAATGTTTTTATGACCAGCAACTCCTGTACCTGGTTAAAATTAAAGTCGACGCGGCGTGTTGAGATTTGAGATATCAGCACTAGGTATTTTATATATTTTTTGCGCCTATTTATTTTATATATTTTAATTATATTGAAGTTTTTTTTTTAGATGAAGAATTTTAGAAGAAATTGGTAAGTAAAAGTACATAATCATGATCAATATAACGATATTTTAAAATGAAAAAAATGTGGGAAAAGTTAACTTTCCTGGTACATCCCGAACATTTTGTATGGTATAGGAAAATTTAAAAAAACGTATCGGAACGAAGGTTTGAAAATCTATATCTCCTTGTCTCCCGTCAACGGCCCCTGTCTCCAGTCTCATTTTAATAATTAGCGTCTCGTAAGCACCAGATACGGTACCGTTGATTATATTTGGTTGGTCCATCTGTAGATACTATTGTTATGATACGACTACAATTACGATTAGTACCAATGCAAAAATCGACACACAAAACAGCAAGGAAAAACCGGCCAAAAATGCTCTTGGCCGGTTTTTCCTTGCTGTTTTGTGTGTCGATCTTTGCATTGCGACATGCGTCGGGCCACGCTCAGTGCAGGGTTCCGTAGTAAGCTCTATAAAAAGGTAGTAAACGCCAAAGTAACTGTGGTTACTTAATACCTTCTGGAAGGCAACTTACGTCCTTTTAAGAAAATTATGAAATATTGCGATAACTCCAAAACGGCTCGATCGATTTTGTTCAATATAGTTTTCATTGAAAGTACTTATAAGTTATAAGGCCTCATTTTCATGAACTTTTCCATAGTTTTTTGACTCGTGGTTGAAAAGTTAGAGGGGGGGACGCTATTTTTTTTATTTTTGGAGCGCATATTTACAAAACTACTGGCTTTATCAAAAAAGAATGTTCGGAGACCCCAATTATTTTTAAAAGACCTATTCAACGACACCCCACATATTAGTGTTGGAACGAAAAAATAATTCACCCCCACTTTAGGTGTTCGAGAGGTACCCGAAAAAAAATTTTTTTTTAGTTTTTATTTTACCGTTTTGTCGGCGTAATACATACGTACACATACTCATACCAAATTTCAGCTTTCTAGTACTAATGATCACGGAGCTAAGCCGCGGACGGACAGACGGACAGACGGACATGGCGAAACTATAAGGGTTCCTAGTTGACTACGGAACCCTAAAAAAACGACAGGTTGCTTGGAGTTAGGGTAGCGAAGTGGTTAACGCGCTGGACCAGCAATCCAGAGGTACCAAGTTCGAATCCCTGTCTCTTCCACCTGGTAACTCCTTATTAATTTTTTCTTTAACCTTTGATCTTTGTATCAACGGTTTAAATAAAAATTGTGGTGTGTACCCCCATAAAAAATATGACATTACATGTTTCATAAATTCATAAAAATTAACTAACTGAACAATCCTAAAAATTAATAGGTCCCGCAGCGCGCAGTAAAGAATCAAGTACGTAACTATATATAAACAAATAGACTAAAAATAGACTAACAACCCGGAAAACCTGGTGGTCTTAATAAATGCCCACGATAACAGGAATCTTCCACACCGCCCACAAACATAACAGTGTTATACTTAATGCCCTCTTACTCATAATTCTGTGGGGTTATCTCTTATCGGGTAATCCTATTTAGAATAAGGGTCAAAACAACACGCTAAGTAAGACACCGACCTGGTACTTGCATAAAAATGAGTCCCTCTGCTTCCCCGGCAAAGGATTCGTAAAATGCTTAATATATCCATATATCAGCCACAGACGTCCACTGCTGAACATAGGCCTCCCCTATGGGAAACGAGCTATGGCTCGTTACGAGGTGTAAACCTGTGCAGACCCGGTTCAGATTCATTTATTTTCACATGAAATAAATGAATCTGAATCGGAATCTGACCGCATCCATCAACCCCCTGCGACCCTAACGAGGTCATCCGTCCACCTAGTCGGAGGACGTCCCACGCTGCGCTTTGCAATAAGAGCTGAAGCTTGGAAACTAAACGATCATAGTATTATTGTCACCAAACATACCAAAGAAACATCTCGACGGACATTTCGTTATATAAAAAAAAATTGGGCAAGTGCGAGTCCGACTCGCGCATGAAGGGTTCCGTACCATAAAACAAGTTTGTTGTATGGGGGCGGGCCCCCCTTAAATATTTATTTTATTTTATCTTTTAGTATTTGTTGTTATAGCGGCAATAGAAATACATCAGCTGTGAAAATTTCAACTGTCTAGCTATCACCGTTCTTGAGGTACAGCCTGGCGACAGACAGACGGGCGGACGGATAGTGAAGTAATAGAACTAACTAACTAACTATTGTGGTGCAGTGACCCAAAGTGGATCTTGGCCTCCGAAACAAGAGAACGCCACCGGTCCCGATCCTGTGCTACTTCTTGCCAGTCATCGGCTTGAAGCTGACACAGATCCGCCTCCACACTGTCACCCCAGCGATACCTGGGTCGGCCCACTGGACAACGACCAGTCGGTCGGCCCACTGGACGACGACCAGTCGGTCGTCCCAAAGTAATAGGGTCCGTTAAAATTTCGATTCCGTCTGCAACATTTGATCAGCTTCAAGACAGCAAATTACTTTTTTTATTATCACGTCGACAAATGCATGGCCAATTTATGAATGAATCCATTATAATTATATTTTATGCCATGTATTTTTGCAGCTCATGGTAGGTACAAGCAAAGTTTCATTTAGATACGACAAAATAGAATTAGGCGAAAAATTATTTCCAGGATTTGATTACATTGTTACTTACAAAGTTAATTACAAGTAAAGCTAATAAAGGCGTGTTAAAAAGATATCTATAATCTCTTTATCCTGGCGTGGTACTACCAGGTAATCCCATTCATATTTATGGTCAAAACACCACGCCACTTAGATCCAGGTACTTATGGTTTAAGAACTTTATTCTCAGAAAGAATACTTAATACTCGTACTTGGTACACGTCGTGTCACGTAGGCTGGAACGATCTTTAGAATGTTTGCTTTATTATTTTTGAGTGTTTTCAGTCTTTTGGGTAATTTGTTATTTAAATTAAAACATTATTTTAAGTAATTGATTAAATCATGGGTACTTTGAGGAAGTTCATATTAAATTGCAGGATAAGTTATTTTACTATTCTACGATATTCCAGGAAATGACAACGTAAAAGGAATTCATATTTAAATCAGATGGAAATAAATATAAAGATCGATAGCATTATACATCCTAAAAAAATATTTAAAATTATTTTAGTATATGTAAAGAAATTAAGAAAATACATAAAATAACCAAAATCTACGACAAATTATGCCTGCATACAGTTACAGTCTTCGACCTATCCGCAAAAAAATAAGCTGTCAATAATGTCAAAAAGTCATTAGTTTTTTTTTTATTAAACACCAGACTAGAATAACCATTGCATTGGGTCGTACGAGTAGCTTTGGAGTTACTTCATTTAAGAATGAGTAAATTTTAATAAAATAAATAAAGCCAGTGATTAAGAGAGTGAGAGGTCCTTTTCAAATTTATTTTTTTCTTTTTATGACAATTTATTGTTAATTTCAACCAACCTTTTAAAAGTTAATAATACTTTTCCCTGAGTTCTTGAAAGTAACATAGCTATTTCATGCCTCCATTTCGAGCAGTTGAAAAAAAAAATCTACTTAATTTTTTTTAATTTCGAGTAGTTTTTGAAACAAAAATCATCAATGAAAAATTAAAACTGTATGTTTCAAATATATACCAATAAATTGCAATAGTCTTGTTCTAAGTAGTAACATCGATAATAGAAGAAACATGTTTGATCATAGAGAAAATGTCTAACAGAGATCTATTCACCATGTATTGTGTCAAATGTTTCTAAAACTGAACGAAATATACTCACCATTAATTAAAAAAATACGGAATTCTTAGTATTGGCTATGAAAAAATGTATACTTATTTACCACAATAAGTAATATTTAAGTTTGCAATATGCATCCACATTTAACAGCTAACAAAATAAACAGCTTTCAATTTCATAACATATCCTAAATCCAACGGTAATCGCTCTCATAAATTATCCATTTGTAGGTATTAAGGGGTCCGTAATGTTTCATATAATGTCAGATAAACTAACATACACTTGATATACAATCGATTGATATAAAGTTGTTTCATATAATGTAACGTTTCGTATAATGGTTTTTTCCTATATTTTGCTTTTCTCTAATTATCGATTGATATAAATGGCTAAATGACATAATTGACAATATGCATAATTATACTTTCGTATAACATATTTATCACATAAATTTGTTTAACATACATACTATTTAGAATAATAGCGTTTTCATATAAATACTGCCTTAAGGTGAAATAGGTAATGTTAGGAATCGTAAGCCAAGTCGGACCTGCGCGGCTCGCTCGCTTCGCTCGCTCGTTAGGGTCGCAGTTCAACCTAACACTCCTCCTCGCTTCGCTTGTCGTCGTACCTAACCTAAGCCAAGTCGGACCTGCCTTATGGTGTAATAGGTAATGTTAGGAATCGTAAGCCAAGTCGGACCTGCGCGGCTCGCTCGCTTTGCTCGCTCGTTAGGGTCGCAGTTCAACCTAACACTCCTCCTCGCTTCGCTCGTCGTCGTACCTATCCTAAGCCAAGTCAGACCTGCCTTATGGTGTAATAGGTAATGTTAGGAATCATAAGCCAAGTCGGACCTGCGCGGCTCGCTCGCTTTGCTCGCTCGTTAGGGTCGCAGTTCAACCTAACACTCCTCCTCGCTTCGCTCGTCGTCGTACCTAACCTAAGCCAAGTCGGACCTGCCTTAAGGTGATATAGGGGGTGACAGCCTAATATATCTAGTCGGAACCACTTTTTTTGGTTATAGTAAAATCAACTTATATCTTCTGTAGTTTATAGCATTGACGAATTATATCAAGTAAGTCATTATGATAAATACGTTTTATACCAAGTAATAAATATAGCAAATGTACATTATACTAAAAGTAATTATACCTATAAACCATTATATCAATTGTTACATTAGATCATTTGAAAATTATCTAAAACAATATTATACCATTCGTTACATTATACAAAGCAATGGTATATCAAACCAAAATAGATTAAGTGAAGTTATATGAAACGTCGGGCACCCGGTATTAAGAGCTCTGACTGCCCAAAAATGTGTGGCCAAAAGTAACCACCATGTGGTATTTTTGACCCAGTAGGCCCAGAAGCTAATGCCTAAGGATTAAATCACCACAACAACTCATATAAACCTTATCTTAATCACAGCCTTATTTTAGCCCTTATCAAATTACTTAATAGGGTGTACACCCTCTAACAGTTACATAAACTAACAATTAGATTGTTTGCTTACGCGCACTCTGATTGGTCGAACGTGATTCCCACCTCGTCTATAAAAAGGCGCGCGCGCCGCGCGACGTCGCATTTACCTTTCGGCCGAGGTGAAGCTAACAAGTATTTCTAGCATAAGGACTGCCGACTGATTTAATTTAATAGTAGTGAATTACCCCGCCAACATGGGGACTAGTTTAAGGTGGAGCATATTCAGTGTTCTTCTTGTAGTTTCTGTTTTATGGAAACCGGCGTATTCTGAAGGTGAGTTTTTTTGTCTAATTATTGGCACCCCAAAAAATCTCCCTTAATTTTTTCTAATTAATTTTGAAAATTTAAAATTTATATTGTTGTATTTCCAATATTTGACCTTTTAACTTTAAGATAAGGGTGAAAGTACCAGTGATTAGATAGGTATTTATTTTAAGCTTGTAAAACTAGTGTTTGTAAAACTATCTTAACAACTTTTTTTTAAATAGAGTAAAAATGTTTTTAATTTATTTTAGTGCTAATCGATCGAAATATTATTGTTCCTGATATACCTATAATTATTGATAAGTAATCATTTTCTTAAATAGTACTTTTTGAGGAACAGTCACAAACTTCAAGACGATTAAAGAAAAAATAAATGCCATATTTATTTTAAAATTTTGAACAGGTAATTTAAAATATTTGTTTGGTCAGCGAGAATTTTTCTTACTTTTTTGATATTTACGGACGCATGAACTCACTACCAATAGTTTTATCGCAATTCATACTCGATTTTTACGATTCTAATAAAATGCTTTTTAGTTTATAAACATCGTATATGTACTAGTAGTATTTTTGTACAATAGGTATGACTAAATTATGCAACTAAACTATAAAATATCACCTTGACATTGTAGAAAAACAAATATCCCGACGAACTTGAAATCTCCTCTTTCATTGGAGTCTGTTGATAAAATTAAAGTTTGAAAACAAGTAAAAGCTCAAATCCAAAGATCTACACGTGTATCAGACGACAGTATTTAATAAAGTTATTTTATGTCCTTGTGATTTATATTTTGAAAATAAATAAAACTATACAAAGTATGCAGGTAATTACACGGTAATTTTAATTAATAACTACAGCTGCCTACGTATAGAGTTGCACTATATTCAATTCTCTGGGACGTTCTCCGTTTTGTATGGGAAATGTTCTCGAGAATATTGCTACACTCAAAACGGAGAATATCCACGATCGGGGGAATTTTGCGTTCATAAATTCCGGCGAGGGACGTAAAAGACTTGCATCGCCTTTGAGATGCTCATCTCGACCTTTCAGTCTTGTGCGTGAATACGTGTATTTGCAATTTAAAAATTCCTTATCCTGTAGATGGGCGATTATTTCAGCGTTTTAACCGTCTTATAACTGTCCCCAATATTGTTTAACTCCGTATAAGTTACGGCACCATTTTCGGTTGTTTTGTAATCGCAGCTTTTTACAATAATTAACCAAAATTTTATTGATTGCTTTCATGAATTAGCAAATATTGTGGACAGAATAATGTGCCGGTTACATCGCCCAATTTATCACCCAGATACTGTTCAGAACACAAACGTAGGCGCACTTGCGAGGGGAAAAACCCTACATCACTTACAAAGAGTTTACGGGTGATGTTTTTATTGGATCATTGTAAAAGTTTGATTCTCATCGTAGCATGATGCAATCAGCTGAAATTGACAACAACGTGGTTAGTAAATTATTTAAGAGATAGTGCTCGAATTCTGGAGAACGATTTCCGATTTGTAATGAATGAGAAAATTCTCGAGAACATTTCGCATACAAAACCTTCTCGGTTTCCGGAAATTATCGCGTACGGCACACCACTAGTAAAAAAATGCAAATTATCCCTGTTAAAGGTTTTTTATAGCAGCCATTAATATCAATACTAATTAATATGTTTACGTATAATGTCTCTTTACATAAGTCTTCACACAACTCGTTATCTAATACATTAAGGAATCATTGACTTTGATAATCATTTGTCAGGACTTTTTTTCTAGTTCCTTCCTGCCCTTTTTAAATAACTTCCTTTACCAAATTGTTTAATTTCCAAACTCGTGTTATTTTGCGAAACCGAAACTTTATATTTTTGTAGTTGAAATTATAGAGTCCACTATATCAGATCAGGTTTCAGAGCGAAATTTGAGAAACATAACCAGGCCATAATAATCCGAACATAAAGTCTGATAGATTACCCTTTGATTTTACTTACACATAATTATAAATATAATTAGTTACTTAATTGCTAAAGTCAGAATCTTAACGGTAGATGGAGCTACGATGCCACCCTAAGGCATGTAAGACAAAAAGCAACTGGTTAAAAAAGTCAATGGCCCGATCATAGGTTTTGTCAGCCTAGGAGGCAAGGCCAGCCGTCGGAGAAGCAAGTTCGAACCCCCCCGTTAAAACCTTTTTTAGTTTAGAATATTTTTCGCTTCATTCATCATTTGCCCTTTTCAGTAATCTTTTAATCAAATTCTACTACTATATGATACTAAATCAATAATGCTTTTGTTTCTTTAATAAATAAAATCGCACTGACAGTAATACAATACAATGAAAGCATGTCGTGCTTTCGTCACAACCGACTTTAATAACATAAATAATAAATAAAATAAAAATGTATTTATTCATTAACACAATCACATCTAAATAACATTGTTTGATGCCCCTTTTTAAGTATTTTAAATAGGTACCTGTGTTAATTAGCACCTCTCTTCCTTAGATGGTAAATTATAGGTATCGCGTTACAGTTATATTTAACTGGCGACCCGGCCCGGCGTCGCACGGTTGCAATGCTGATTAATTATGCATATGTTATACATATAAACTTTCCTCTTGACTCACTCTATCTATAAAAAAACCGTATCAAAATCTGTTGCGAATTTTTAAAGATTTAAGCATACATAAGGACAAACAGACCGAAGCGACTTTGTTTTATACTAGGTATGTAGTGTTCGCAGCATCTTATTTGAAAGACTAACAAAGGCTTTTCTGTACCTTCTCCAACTGTTGCCAACGCGGCGATAATTGGTTGCAATAACACAGGATAAACTTTGAACTCGGTATCAGCTGCAGCTATCGCGTTTGGTGCCCTCTTAATCATTGTCCAACACTAGGTATAACGACCACACACTACAATCAACACTATTGACATTGGCGTTCATAATATTCCACGGAGGTTGGTATAATTAGGTAGTTACTTAGTAACTGAATAGCTTTTCATTGTCTAGATCTGCTGAGGACCTGTATTCTATGTCTCCTGATGTAGCCGCCTAGCTTAACAATTTGAAAGTCATTCTTGGATTGCTTGCATGAAACATATTGCCATACGATTAAATAAATAATTGTCTAGATATAGTCACAAAATGTATATTGCTAAATTCTATGTTACCTTCTAAACTGTACTCTAACAAACCAACCTCATTTCATAACAGTTTCGTGGTAAAAAATCCTACTTTTTGTCTTCAATAAAATCAAAATTTATAATGTTACGGAAAGCTCTATATTTTTGGTAGAGCTTCAAAGTTGGTGATTGTGATTTTATTTTATTATTTTGTCTAAAAATGTGTATCCCACTGTTGAACAAAGGCCTCCCCACTTTCTCCCCTCCTAAAATATTAAATGTTAGACCTTTTAAAAACAACATACTGTCTGCATTTTCTATATTCAACATTAAGAGGCCTTATTCCTCCTGATTTTTTTTTTCATATTATGACAAATATATTGATAGTTTCAACCAACTTTTTAGAGTGAACAATACCTTGCCCCGAGTTCTAGGTAGTAACATAGCTATTTCATGCTTTCATTGCGTGCAGCCGAAAATAAGTTGAAAAAACTAATTTTACACGTGAATTTTGTCAATTTCGAGTAGTTTTTGAAACAAAAACTATCAATGAAAAATTCAAATTGTAGGTTTCAAATATATACGAATAAATCCCAATAGCCCTGTTTTAGGTAGTAACATCAATAATATGTTACGAAACATGTTTGATCATAGAGAAAAATGTGTAAACAATAGAATAGAATACTCTTTATTGCACACCTCAAGAAGAAAGAAATACAAATGACACTTAACATTACAATAGAGGCAAACAATAGGCGATCTTATCGCTAAAAAGCGATCTCCTCCAGACAACCTTTGGGTAGCGGCATTATAAAAGGAATAAGGCCTCTTAACTGATAGTATTCTATGTTTCAAAGTGTATTCTCAAAAAGTTTCAATACAAAGACAGTTTTCCATAAAGTGCTATTTTCTCCTTACAGTGATATGGTACATAAATGTGCATAAGATTTTCGGGAATATTTGCCAACGATCTAATTTACTGAATAAATGATTTAAATGTTTTTCCTTGACAATGACCAGTAAGCTGTTGATAATACAACAAAAACAGATAGCTCCTGTCACTCTGACCCTCTTATCAAGCTCCATTGTTTTCGGCGTATAAATAGGCTTTAAATTCGCTTATTTCTTATTCCCAAGGACGGTAGATAAATTATATTAATGTTTCATTTCTTGACTAAAATACTGATATAAGATTGTCAATCTCAAAGTGAGGGTGGCAAGACTTAAGGCCAGCGGAGCAAGTGCCCCTACCAATACCATATCGAAATATCGGAAAGTTCAGATGTTATAATAAAATGCCTGTAGATGTGACAATTATCACACATTTTAATTATCCTGTTCCTAAATCCATACTTAATATTATAAATGCGAAAGTGTGTCTGTCTGTCTGTCTGTCTGTCTGTTACCTCTTCACGCTCAAACCGGTGAACCGATTTAGATGAAATTTGGTATGGAGATAGTTTGAGACCCGGGAAAGGACATAGGATACTTTTCATCCAGAATAAATGTAGTGTTCCCGTGAGATGAGCGGGTAACACCGCGGGGCACAGCTAGTGTAAAATAAGTCAAAAATACGTCTAGACCAAAATGTTAACCAGTTCTTAACCTTATTTTGTAAGTTTATGTGCAAAAGAAAAAGTATCTTCACAAGGCAATCTCTACCAGTCAACAGCTAAACATGTGTTTACTGTCAACCCAAGGTCTGGAGTCAGATCAACATTACATGGGACGAGGGGTCGGCCCCCAGTCGGGGCACTGATCGACAAATAGGATAATTGCCCCTTTGCGGTACACTTTATAGCGATTTTGAACAGTATTCTGGCTCATAAAAATCTTTAGAGTACACTCTCTACGTTTCTTCCATTATCACAAAAACTTGTCTACGGGGTTAACTGTATTTTGCCCTTTTCTGAAAAGGATACGATATTGCCAGTAATGAGTTGGCTCCAAGCGTAAAATTTAAAGTTGAACACAATTACGCTTTCTTAACACTTTTAAGGACAGGGCGTCAAGAGAAGTAAATTAGGGCCTTCGTGATGCGGCACCACGTCTGTGGACGGCAGCTTATATCTTCGCCAAACTGCCACTCCCCAAATGCCTTGCGCCGTTTTTGCCATAATTTTTGGATGACTTTTATCTGTGAACCTGTTACATAGATCCAACTAGTGTCAATTACTCAAGTTTCTTGTTAATCTCCAGGAATAAGATATCGTACAGGATACGATACAAAAAATACAGGATACTTTAGGCAAGAAATCTAAAAAATACTTATTTCAGAAATATCTTTAAGCAAAGCTTTTGGATTTTTGAACATAAGGTCTTTAATATACTGTAAAACTTTCATGTTCGAAAGTAACTATTTTCTTGGATTTTGTGTGTCAGTGTCACTTTAACAATGTCAAGTTGACTGTACAATCACACGTTAACGTTTTGGGTTATATGTGTGAGACAAAAAGTTCAAAATTGTATTTATTTTGAACCTAATTGTAGTACAGTCATCACTCATCACGTGTCTTTGGAGAGAAAGCAATGTCATTATTTAATTTAGACATTTACCGATCTGAGGTACCGATAAGGTGACTGAGGATGTTTCCATTACTGTCATTTGGTCGTTAAGCTTCGTATATTTTGTCGGATATGGTTAATCAGAACAGAAATCATTTCTCCTGAACTCGTAATCGGGAATATTTCTGTTTTAGAATTAGCTTTACTTTCATCAGTTCCACTATCTATGTTTACATAAGCGCCAGCTAGACAAACAGCTTACGCAATTTAGGTATATTCTTTGTAACAAGAAGTTCGTCAATGAATTCGTGATGTTTATGAATTAAGCTATTTATTGGAGAATAGGCTTTTTCTAATTCATCAGCGCTTAATATTTTTAAAAGATTTGCCTTTAATCTTGCCAGTAACCGGTCACTTCGAATTGTGTCTGTCCTTCTTGCAATGTGTGCAATAGGCTATTTGACTGATGTTGAATTCTACAGCGTACTGTAGTTATATGAATAAAATTAGCTAAATATTTCACGAAACAAAGAAAAAAAATCCAGAAACATGAATCTTTTTTGGAAATATGTGACTTCAAAGGTACGCAAAATTTATGTTTTTTTTTTAATCTAAAATAAATTCTGAAAATGTTTTCAGAATCCTCATAATTTTACGAAACAATAATTGTATAACAACTATGAACTTAAACGCACTTTTTCACGGTGAAAATGACAAATTTCTTAATTTTTCCATACAATTATTGGTACCTATACCGGCTTGTGACGTCACTAGCCTGACGCGTTTTGTATGGAGCGTTTTTAGCGCTACGTAGGAATGTTGAACTTTGACGGTCATTTCTGACTTTTAGAGCAGTTTAAATGTAGTCAGTGCCATATAGACATTTGATCACAATAAAAAATAGAATCGATTGACATCCTCAAAAAAAATGAGTCAACATGCCTATTGAACACACAGAACATGAATTTCAGTATTATACGAGATTGTTGTGGAGGACTTTGGGGGAGGCTTTTTTCCAGCAGTGGACGTCTATCGGCTGATATGATGATTATGATGACGAAGATAGATTATAAAAATAAGACAACAAAAGAAACGTTTGAAGCAGCACATGATCGGTTGGATATTCTTGAGCGAGGCAGTGGGTTGGGTCTATTTGTGCTGATTCTGTGGTAGTTGGACTGTTATTGTTTTCCTTTACAGATAATAGGCCACATTTGACCCAGTTTCAACAGGTTTGCAGATGATCGTTAAGCCATAGCCACGGTGACGGATGCGAGACATCGATTCGTATCTCCTTTTATTGCCCATAACGGAGTAAGAAACGTTCTAACTGCAATGTAGCTGTTTCGGGATTATTGACTCTTTAGGTGCTGATATAAGGTTAAAAGAGTCATACCTCAAAATGTTAGTAGGACATATTTCTTGTTGTGCCTTGATGCGACTACCGAACTGCGTTTATGAGAGATCATAGCATCCTGTTTGGGATAATTGTCGTCAAGATCATTCTGTTATACCAACACTAACTGGCATTAGGTACTACAAAAGATGTTAGAGGATTTAACTGAATTAAATGCCTGAGTATTACGGAAAACGGGGAAAATGGTGTGTTCTTTTAGTGTATAACTTCGTTTTATCGTCCAATTATCTGCTTTTCTACTTCAACGTCGTTCTATATCATATAGTTGCCATCATTTGATGACGATGACGTTCATCTTATTTTACAGTCGCGTATGTGTTGTTTCTATGTATTTTAACTGTTTTCTTTGTTTCAAAAAACATACTTTCTAGTCAGTCTCTTAGGGTCATAAAACATACCTTCGTTTTGATGACGCCGGTCGTCATAATTTACAGTCGGGTTTTTTTTTAATTGTGGTTTTTGCTCTTTGGGATTGTATAGACCTAAACTATGACATAAGAACCATCATCCTTATTAATATCTTAACTACTATTGCTATCTTTAGTGTTTGAGTCGTAGTTCGAGGCTAGGCTCTCCCGTTGTACTGATTCATCGATAACACTGACCCCACTGACCCTAGTGACCCCTCTGACCCCGCTGACCGCTCCACATCCGGCAACATTGTCCATCGACTCTGACCCTACTTAATTACAATAGAACGCAAATATGATAAGCTATCGGTTACTGGAAATGTTTAGTGGAATTGTTTCTTTACGTTTGTAAACACCTGAGCGGTATTTTCCTTGAATTGAAGAATTTCAACTAATCTGTCTTACTCTTGCGCAGTAACTTAAGCCTCTAAACTTCAAAGTTACTTAAAGCGAATATTAAGTAAGAGAGAAGGACCACGTCTGTACAGCAGCGACTTTTATCTGCACAAGGCAGCCACACCATCTACAGCCAAGCATTTTTAAATAAGTGAATTTTCATATGAGTCTTGCCTATGCCATAGCAATTTTAAACATGGTCCTATGTCCGTGAACGTGTTAAGAAACAGTTCTGTTACCTTCTGACTCAGTTAATACTAAAACAGAAAAGATTATTTTTTCAGTAAAAATGTACTTACCACAGACCATAAGAATACTAGTTCTTACTTACTAAAGTGAATATATCTACCAGATCTACCTACCTATTCTATGTAACTACTTACTTCTCAAGTGAATCGTCTTTAGTGATAGGAAAAACATGGTCATTAATAATAACGTATTTCTTTATCGTGTATCGTTACAAATAACTAATTACTGGTATAAATTGTCTGATAAGAAGACAATTTAATTTATCATTATTGAAAGCTGCTTCTGGTCATAATTAGTTGTTTGCAGTGGTTTTCTGTATTACGTACAAATACAAATTACGTACATAGTAGAGTTGCTAAGCCGCGAAATTGTGCGCATCGGGTTACAAGCATGAAATTTCTACCACACATAGAGCGTTCCACGGTGATTATTTTCAGATGTGGAGGGAAGTCAGATTCGTCCCCTGTGTGGTGTGGTGGGAGAGCGGGGTGAAGAGGACCAAGTACTGCTCTTTTTCTTTTTTTTATTACTGATCAGTTAAGGCTATTAGGGCCTGTGCGACATCGTTTTCGTGTAAAATAGATATCATTTATTATATTTTCATGTTATTTAAGAATAGTTTCATATAAAAATTTGGGTTTATTGCCGAAAAGGTAAAAATCACAACAAGTTTTTTTTATTCAGAACGATAAATTAGTTATCTATTCTGAATATTTACAATTTAAAAAAATATAACTAAACAGAAAATTTAATCTTGTTTTTAAAAATGTATACATATTGGGCACATCTGATACAAAAAGTACCTTGAAAAAAATGTTGATGTTAAGCATAGCCTGCGTGTTCTAGTACATTTTGCTAAGTCGCGAAATTGTGTACATCGGGATACAACCACGAAATTTCTATCACAGATAGAGTATTTTGCGGTGATTATTTTCAGATGTGGAGGGAAGTCAGATTCGTCCCCTGTGCGGCGGGAAAGCGGGGTGAATAGGACAAAGGAGTCCTCTTTTTCTTGTTATATTACTGATCAGATAACGCTACTAGGACTTGTGTGGTGTCGTTTTCGTGTAAAACAGACATCGGGAATTCATTTGTCATGTTATTTATTCATAGTACCATATAAAAATATGGTTGTATTCCCGAAATTGTAAAAATCATAACATGTTTTTTTTATTCAGGGAGAGAAATTAGTTATATTTCCTGAATATTTACAACTAAGAAAAATATTGCAAAATAGCAAATTTAATCTAGTTTCTAAAAATATATACATATTGGGGACTTTTCATACAAACAGTAACTTAAATAAATTGTTGATGTTGAGATTAGCCCGTGTGCTCGTGATACATTAGCAAAAAAATATTTTGTTTTAATTACATTAATTTTTTTTTCTAGGACGTATATAGTAAATATTATATGTAAAAGCATGTTAATAATCATTATTTAATGTATTTAATGAAGCGAAATAGGATGCGTTCGGAGATTTACGTTGGTTACGCCGACGTAAAGATATATTTTAAGCTACTGTTTGTATGAGAAGTGCCCAACAAGCATATATATTTAGAAACCAGATTAAATGAGCTTTTTGAAATAATAATAATAATTTGAAAATGTTCACGACATTTAACTAATTTACCTCACTGAAATAAAAAACGTGTTGTGATTTTTACCTTTTCGGCCATTACACCCATATTTTTATATAGAACTATACAAAAATAACATAAAAAATGAATTTCTGATATTTGTTTTACACGGAAACGATACCAAACACGTCCTGGTAGACTTAACTGACCAGCAATAAAGAAAGAAAAGAGGGATACTTGGCCGTATTCACTCAGCTCTCCCGCCTGACAGGGGACGAATCTGACTTCCCTCTACTCGTACATCTGAAAATAATCACCGTGGAACACTCTATCTGTGGTAGAAATTTCATGCTTGTAACCCGATGCGCACAATTATGTTAGAAAACAGCGGACTAACAACTCTACTAACATTAATATTGTTGTTTTGTTCTTTACAGATAAATGCAATATCGGGTGCAAAGGATGTAAGTATATTCTGTGTTTAATCTTTTTTCAATTTTTTTACTTAATAAACAACTTATTTATTAAAAAAATACACAAAGTTCGATAAAATTTTGTTGTAACCATAATAATGTTACAAATTACTTTAATTGTTAATTCTCAGTCTACATACTTAATAAATTTTCTTCTTGTCTATTAAGTTACTTAATTTACTAATGAACTACATAAAGTGAACTGACTTTGACTAATACCAAAAAAAAAAAGTACCTTAAACAAATATTATAAAAATTAACTAAGCTAAACATTAATAGTAAAAGCGTAGTAAAAGCGTTCTTTCAAAATCATGCCTGCTACTCTATTACTGAATATCTATCGTTCAAGGACATGACACTGTGTATTAAAAAATGATATTAATGACCGATTTACAAGTAATGACTGTTTTTATTTTTGGAATTTAAAGTTTTTTTAAATATTATTACGAAATGTTATCGTTAATTATAAATGTATACTGACTTACCATGTAATGAACATATTACTGTATGGTTAATAAATGAAACTGAAACTGAAACTAATAGACGAAACGAAACGAAATAAAAGGAGGGCAATTTATAGCTAAAATTATAATTTTATCTATCTAATTAAATACTGAAATTGACTACAAATATCTTCGCACTTATGCATTCTCAATATTTTTTTAGCGCCAACCGGTCCCACCTTCCTTAATGGACACAAGTACAACTATGGCGTCGAGGGCACCGTGTCAATCTACCTGACCGGAGCCGACAAGCAGGAGACCAGCGTCAAGCTCCTGGGTCAGGTCTCTGTCGCCGCACTGGGCAACTGCGCTCATGTGCTCAGGGTACAGAACCTGGTTATCTCAGGACCTGATGGCAAGGTAAAGATACTAAGTTTTTGTTTAAGATAACGATAACCGAGATTTTTGTATTTAAAAGTGATTGAGTGACTCCAGTATACCGTAATGGCTAGCTAAAACCGAATATTAACCAAATATATCCCTGTTTTGATAACAGTCAAAGATTTAGATTCTAAAATCAAATTAAAAATGAAAACAACAAAAATAATGCGGGTCCCAGATTAGTTCCCTGTGGTAAACCAAAACTCGATTTCTCTAAAGAAATCAACGCTCATTCAGTTATTGCTTATTACTTCTATTATAAACGAACCGCTTCAATTTTCCTCAGAAATACAACAAGCCCCCTGGCTTGGAGAAACCAGTGCGTTTCACCCTGCAAGATGGCCGTATTGGATCAGATATCTGCGCGGAAGAGGGCGACACTCGCCGCTCTCTCAACATTAAGAGGGCTATCATTTCGCTGCTGCAGACCGAACAGAAGTCTTCCAACGAGGTAGGTAGAAAACTCAAAAGTTCCCACCACGCTATTAGTCACACATTGCTCAATTTGTGAACATTATGAGTGGTGATAATTGCAGCTACATTGATTATATTATCATAAAAGCTATCACTAGTGGCAATATAAAAAGCTGACGGCTGAGAACACAATGTCTAATGATCATATTTGTCCGCAGATCGACGTTTTCGGCGCTTGCCCGACTGACGCGTCTTCCTCTCACGAGGGCGGAGCTGTGCTGGTTCACAGGACCAGAGACCTCTCACGCTGCGCACATCGCGAGCAAGGCCAGAATGGTCCCGTCTACTCCGTTGTAAACGAGAATGCTGTAAGTATTTGAAATTATTTTAAAATACTCTAATTATTTCTTATATTCTCAATCATGTTACTCAAATTTAACCCCAAAATTTTATTTTTCCTAGCAAATCACTGACACGCAAGTGCTGCAATCCACACTCAACGTAGAATCTAAGGTCAACAACGGTGTACCGGAGAAAGTATCAGCCACCGAAGAATACCTGTACCGTCCGTTCTCCGTCGGAGAGAATGGTGCCCGTTCTAAGGTTCACACCAAGCTGACTTTGACTGGCAAGTCCGCGGGCGCTGACACTGGAGCCTTCACTCAAGCCCGTACCATCATCTTCGAGAACCCTCATGGCGTTACCCTGGAAGGGAGCAACTACCAATCCGCTTTGGCTCAAGTCAAGGAAACCGCAAAGACCTGCGGATCCGAAGCTAGCTCGAAGTCTGCTGGCAACTTCGCCCAGCTGGTCAGAATCTTGAAGCCTACTTCCAAGGATGATCTCATCAAGATCTTCAACGCCGTCAAAGGCAACACTTTGGAAAAGTGAGTAGTCAATTTATTTTTCTAGATTCAGTTTCGCTCCGACTATAGTAACATTACTACAGTGTTACATCATTCTCTGATTCTGCTGTGATTGAGAGCATAATTTAAATTTTTCTCTAGGCGCGTATTTTTGGACGGTCTCCTCCGCGTTGGTACCGGCAACAGCATTGAGGCTGCCATCCAGATCCTGAAACAGAAGGAGCTTGATGCCATCGAGCAGCAGATCGTGTTCCTGTCTCTTGGCAACGCGCAGCATGTCAACAACGAGGCGCTGAAGGCTGCCACTGTGAGTATTCTCTGCATACAATCTGAATTAAAACGTATTTTGTTTAAATAGAGTTATGAACTTTTATGAGAAATATTCAACAGTACAAATTGGTTTAACTTACACAGAAAATATTTAACAGACCAGTAGTATCCTAACTTAAAGGTTGATGAATGATAATTTTTATGACTAAAAATCTACACTAAAGCTATCTCAGGGAAAACTTACAATGCTTTTATATTTGCATGTCGCTATTTTGCGCCATTTTCTTTGTTCTTCTCATATGTAATTTTTGAGAAACAACATTTTTGTTTCACATTTGATAAATATTATATTTCAATCAACAGACTCTCCTGGACATCCCTAACATCCCCAAAGACACATACCTCGGCGTTGGCGCGCTTGCCGGTGCTTACTGCCGCGACCACTTCTGCCACCACACGAAGAATGATGGCATCATTGCCCTGAGCGCCAAGCTGGCGGCCAAGCTACAAAACTGCAAGCCCAAGAGCAAACCTGAAGAGGATGTTGTAAGTCACTAAAATATTGAAATTAATATATTCATTCATTTATTCTAAATCAGTGCTATATTCTCACATATTAGCAAATAGTAGTGTTAATTGCTCAAATAATCTTACATACATTTATACACGGGTAACTTTCATATATATTTTTGATCAGCTGAACACGTCTTCTGAGCAAAGGACTACATCTAGCTAAATTTACATGATGATATTGAATTTATTTTCACCAGGTGGTAGCCGTTCTGAAGGGTATCCGCAACATCAAGCACTTGGAGGATATTCTCATTGAAAAGATTGTCCACTGCGCTGTTGACCCTACTGTCAAGAGCCGTGTCAAGGCGGCAGCTCTTGAGGCCTTCCAAGCCGATGCCTGCTCTGCTAAGGTAAGAACATATGCCTAACCTTTTTGGCAAGGATATAAACAAATTTGTTATATTAATTGAGATTCTCGGTGCATTTGGTCTATAGTGGCAATACCGTGTAAACTGTATGAAATGAAATGAAATGAAATAATTTATTCAGTAAGTAGGCCACAGGGGCACTTTTACAAGTCAGATTGTGAATCTACCGGCATTTCGCAAGAGGAGACCGCTGTTGAGAAGAAAGCCGAAAGAAACTCAATCTCGTATGATAAATAAATAAATAAATAATGTGATAGGTAATCATTAAAACAACATGAAATATAATTGAACATTCAGAGAAGCTTACTTTTTAGAAATAATACATAGTAGCCCATTTTTTATAAGTAGGTAATTATTTAGCATGTGCAAGCCTGTACAACTAACAGCAGCAACCTTTGGCATAATTTAAAACAAGTCTTCAAAGAATCGAGAGAAAAATTTAAGAACATGTAGATAAAAGCAGATAATTAACTTTACTTTTTCGTTCAGATTAAGAAGACAGCACTCGACCTATTGAAGAACACCAACCTGGACTCTGAAATCCGCATCAAGGCTTACTTGGCTGTAATCGAGTGCCCCTGTGGCAAGTCGGCCAGTGAGATCAAGAAGCTTCTGGACAACGAGCCTGTGCACCAAGGTACGATCTTAGGAGTCAAATTCGGGTGATATTAATAATTTTCTACTCTAAGTACTCGTGTGATCGTAATATATCATCTTTCAATCTTACGTATACTTAAATTCTTAATTTGTCTTGAACAGACTCATTTCAGTAGGATTCTAAAATTAGGCTGTGAGATTGTGAATTGTATTTGTCGAAGGAGATCCGATATAGGTGTTAAAAGGTTACTTCGTCAAACAGAAAAACATTCTATTTAATGACCTCATTTTATTTATTCACACGTAATTTACATTACCTTAAAAACAACAGTATAATCAAACGACAATACTACTCAATAGTTTGGACAACAAGTGCACCCGACCAGGCCGAAAGCAAGGATGATCCTCACCGACCCAGGTAGGGCAATTCATAGACAGGGGGGGTCGTGACGTCACAGTGGCATCGGTCTTGCCAGGTGCAGCTGCTGTTTACACCTGTTTCCCGCGTAAGGAATTTTATTAAAAATGCGAGCACGACGACGCCGCCGTCATACTTTATTTACTAGGAATTTCAACAACAATATACAATTTCATACGCGTATATGTAGTTACATCCGTATTGCAGCTGTAATAGCTGTACGAAGCTAGGTTTTAGTCACCAATTTTTGTCAAGCTCGAATTCCTACTGAGTGTTACGATATTTTCTACGTATTTATGCTGCGTAAAGAGAACGTTTCTCGATTTGTATGGAGAAAGAGCGTTCTCGAGATCTCTAATGCTGCATATATCGTCTTATAATATTGACTTATTTATAAATTCCACTTTACAGTCGGCCGTTACATCACCTCAAGCCTGCGTCACATCAGAGCCTCCGCCAACCCCGACAAGCGCCACGCTCGCGAGCACTACGGCCAGATCCGCACCCCCAACCGTTTCAACGTTGATGACAGGTATTTTTTTATTTCCTTTTCACCAACTATTTTTATTTCCTTGTCACTAGCAGTTCTATCACAACTCTGATAATTTATAGGCGCGTGACTATATAGTCTCTCAATTCTTAATCATCAATTTTCACTTCAACAGGAAATACTCTTTCTACCGCGAAGGTTCCTACAACATCGATGCTCTCGGCGTCGGCGGCAACGTTGAGCAGAGCGTGATCTACTCCCAGAACTCCTTCCTTCCCCGGTCTGCCAGCCTAAACCTGACCACTGAAGTCTTCGGACACCACTTCAATGTCTTTGAGGTAAGCATCATCTTTTTACGTTGTCATAAAGGAAGTGATGACTTTACATATGAAATATAATAATCGCAATTATTGAATTCCAATTATTGGAAACGGTGTCTAATAAAATTCAATGCAATGTGAAAGATTTATATGACATCTGAACATTAAAAAAAAAATCTGTTGACGTATAATATTAAATTGGTGTGATTCTCATTCAAAAAATTACCGTTTTGTTTGTCTTTTAGTTTGGAGGTCGCCAAGGCAACTTGGACCGCGTGGTGGAGCACTTCCTGGGTCCCCGCAGCTTCCTCCGCACAGAAGAGCCTCAGGCTCTCTACGACGACCTGAAGAAGAGATTCAAGGAGGCCGAACAGAAGGTCGAGCACGGAGTGCGCGGCCGCCGCTCTATCAAGACTGAGATCGACAACTTTGACAAGCATGTAAGTCTAACATCAGCAACATTCCTCCTTCTTTTGTCAATGTATTACTTTGTTCATCGTTTAGGACCTGTCTGTTTTGGTGGTGTGTTTGGGTCATACCATGCCAGTCTCCAACAGTGCACCTCCTAGGCCCGCAAGTTGTTTGAAAAAGAAATACGATATATCTGACTGTGTTTTCATTATTTTTGTTTTTTATTCAATGAAAGTAAAACTTTTTTGTAATAACAACATACACACTTCTAATACGTTGATTAGCAGTTGTTATGCTCCTTATGATTTAAGATATCCAATTGATTGAGGATTTTAAAAGCAGGAGGTATTAAAGCTAATAATTTATTTCCTTGTACACAGGTTAAGGCCGAGTCCAACACGTACCACAATGAGCTAGACCTGGACATCTACGTCAAGCTCTTCGGAACTGACGCTGTCTTCCTATCTCTCGGAGATGACAAGGGCTTCGATTTCAACCACATCCTCGACGAACTAGTCAAGTCCGTCAGTAATGGCATCAACAAAGTCAAGCACTTCCAGAAGGAAATCCACGCGAATGTCCTCTTCATGGACTTGGAGCTAGTCTACCCGACTTTCACCGGTTTGCCTTTGAAGCTCGACCTCATCGGTGCCGCCACTGGCCGACTCGATATTGCCACCAATGTTGACATCCGCCAAATCCTTAAAAACCCGGAGAACGCTAAACTTGACATCAAGCTTGTACCGAGCACCGACATTGAGGTGTCTGGTCTCTTCCTCGTTGACGCTGACGCTGTCGCCACTGGTCTCAAAGTAGTAACTAACCTTCACTCGTCTACTGGTGGACATCTCATCGCTAAAGTCCTGGAGAACGGTCGCGGTATCGACCTTCAGTTTGCTCTGCCGATTGAGAAGCAAGAGATTCTCACTGCCTCCAACGACTTGGTTTACTACACGGCCGAGAAGGGTCAACCGGAGAAGCAAATCCCGATCAAGATTGATGCCGACAGGAAGGACTACAACGGATGCTTTGATCAGCTGTCCAATTTAATCGGCCTTACTGTTTGCGGAGAAATCTCTGTGCCTTTCTCCGTTTCAGGACCGGAAGCACAAAACTCCATCGCCAAGTTCTTGGCTCGTTATCCCTTAACTGGAGCATCTAAGGTCAAACTAGTCATTGAGAAGAACGATCTCCGTGGCTACCATATCAAGGGTATCGTACGCGGTGACAACCCCGAGCGCCGAAGCTTCGACCTGCTCTTTGAGGCTGAAGGCGGCAAGAACCGTCGCATCCAGTTAACTGGAGAACTTGTCAACAACCAGCAAGAGAAGTCTCTCAAACTGAACTTGGACTCTCCAATCAAGAAGGCTTCTGGCTTAGTAGCCCTGTACACCAAGCCTAGCGAATACGCTCTTGTTGTCGAGGCCAACTATGACCAGCAAAACTACTACGCTCGTGCCGGATTTAATGTACAAGGAAACGAAAAACGCAGTGTGTTCAAACCCATTGCCGAATACCAGTTACCTGGTGAGAAGAGCAAGAAATCCTTGAAGGTCGAAGGACAATTGGTTAGAGAAGTTAATGGCGATACTTCGAAATACACGCTTGAAGGTATTAAGATAAATCTGCCGAGCAACAATGAGGTTGTCGATGTTACTGGTCACTACGTTCATGCACCACACAGCTATGACATTGATCTTAAGGCGAAAAAGGGAGACCACAACATCTTGTTTAGTGGTTCATTGAAGGGGCCTGACTTCAAAGTCGAGTTCAAGAACACTCTCAACGCCTACGTCAACTTCAAAGTTATTGGAACCGCCCAGTATGGTGATGTAAGTTACAAATATATATACGGTGCCTTCCTTCCATTACCATAATTCGTTCGTTTATAAAATACTCTTGTTTGTTTACACTATTACGTCTTAACCAGGATAATTGCTTTACAGAATATCCGCAATGACATCGATCTGTACTACGGTGGGGATTTGACTGACAAACGCAACCGCGTTACTTTCAACCAACTCTTGAAACACCACAACGACCCCAAGGCGTTCATGCTGATCACCAAAAACAAATGTAAGCATAGACTTAAGAATAATCAGATAGTCTTATACTAAGAAAATGATGTATCTAAACATATCTACATACATACGTATACTTCAACTTTTGACCTAATATTTCTTACAGTTGAAATCCACGCCCTGCCCATGAAAGTCAAATTTGACGCTGAAATCGACAATAAGAAGATCGACGTTGAACTTGAAGGCCAGTACATCGACAAGAAGGCAGAGTTCGACCTCGAAGCCAGAACTCAGATCAAGCACCCTGGAGACTACAGCCTGAAGATCATTACTAACTGTGACAAGCAAGGCGTTGAAGTCTTCGCTAAACGCGATATCGTGACTGCCGACAAGAGTAACATGGAGAACTACATCGTTATCAAGAACTTCGGCAAATACGAGCTGTCTGGAGTTGTCACTCACAAGAACAAGCCCAACGATGTCAACGTTGGAGCTGTTGGTCATTTGAAGATTGCTGGAGGTGGCAAGAATGAAGACATTAAGTAAGTGTCAACTAAGAAAAAATTAAACATCTTTGTCACGTAATTTCATAACTTTATTGTTGAGCAATCTAACCACATTTCTGTTTTACAGATTCGATATCGGAGTAATCGACAACAACAACCAATATGCTTCCCACGCTAAGATCTCTTACTCAAAGGGTGATATCCTCGACTACATTCTAAAGGTCACTCGTGGAGCCAACTCCAAGGGCGAACTGAAGCTTATCCTCAAGGACACCATCAGTGCTAACGGTCAATACGCAGTCGCTGACGCTGACGGCAAGGGTAACGGTGCCGTCTTGGTTGACTTCAAGAATGTTGGACGTAAAATCAAGGCTGATGTCAAATTCCAAGTGAAGAACCCAGTGTACAACGCTGATGTTGATGTGTTCCTGAACTTTGAGAAGGACAATAAGGACAAGGTATCCTTCTCAACCAAGACCAAGACCACTGACAAGCTTGTCGACTCAAAGTACGTATAGTTTTGTAGTAGTAGTATAGAAATGTTTTTTCAATAAGTATTTGTAGCGTGAATTTGGAAGTTATTTTTAATAACACGTGATAAAGCTCTGAAATGTCATATTTGAATTTCATTGTATATTTCTTCAGGAACAAGCTGGACTATGCTGGCAAGAGGACCGAAGTGAACGTTAATGTGAACCATGACATGAGCGCGCAAGCTGCTGGAAAGACCTCAGCGCTGATTGAGATTGTCCTGCCAACTGAGAGACTGCTCAGCCTAAAACTCGACCGTGACATCACTGTTAAAGACGATGTAAGTATTTATCTACCACTTCCACACGAGTAGTAAAAAATATACTTTTTGGTGAACCCAAACAAACGGAAGATCCTGCATTTTCACTCTCTTTTTTGACGTATAGGTATACAACGGACATGCTGAAATCGTTCTCGCCGACGCTGTCAAACGTGGCGGAGCAGCATCCACGATCAGCTACAAGTCCAAACTAAACAACTGCAACTTCAAGAAAGACGTCTACCACTACGAGGGTGAACTCGGTCTCGCGCTCAAGGACGGCAAACAATTGAAGAACACCTTCCTCGTTAAAAATCAAGTGGATGGCGAAAAGGGAAAAATGGAGCTCAAGGTAAATAAAATTACCTTATAATCAGCTCTGATCATACTTACATGAACAGACGTTGATCCTTGATAGAACATTTTTTTATTGATCGGTTCAGTGGGAATATTACAATTTTATTAGATAAATTGTATTGTAAAGACTTTTTGTCTATCTGGTATAAAAATAAGTGACTTTTATAAAGATCTTTGTCTGTTAATTGGCTAGAAATGCAACACATTATAATAATTCGGCCTTTTCCAGTCTGATGTTAACGGTAACCTGATCCCTCACCCGGCTTCTCTTGCGGGTAGCATCGACTACACCAACCCCGACTCTCTGGAAGGTGCTGACAACTACAGGCTGAAAGGCAGCTACGGTAGCGATCTTGGCTTCGAACTGGACGGCAAATTCGACCTCCAAGTCACCGGTGAAGGCGACAAGAAGTAAGTCACAATACTCTTCGACAAAGTTACTTATAGCTTAAAGCGAAAGGCTTATAACCGACTCTAATTACCGTAATACAAGTGCGTCTTTGGTTGAGTGTTGAAATCACTGTACCTCATGCGTTTTTGTTTCGTTTTCTAGATATCTGGATGAAAGCACACTGAGCCTCCGTCTGCCATTCGATAAGGCTCACGACATCAAGATCGTCTCCAACTGGCTCTGGTTGGTGCCTCAGAACAAGAATGTCTTCCTCGAAGTACGTTCCGCTCAAAATATCAATAATATTATCTGATATTCTTCCAGAAACTAAACTTTTCTTTTTTTCTCTTTCATTAACTATACTATAGCTAACTAATATCTTCAACAGTACACCTCAGTTCAATCACTTCAAGTGAACGCAGACACCTATAAGTTCGACGCGAGTGGAAAGGTCGGCCCTAAGAACGGTTTCACCAAAGTCAAGGTCTTAGTGCCCCATGTCGACCCTCTTAGCTTGGACTTCAACTACAAGGCTGATCTGGAAGGTAAGATTTTGAATACCGACTAGTCTACTGTTTTGACTGTTAATTTCCGAAGTGTATTCTCTGAAGATACCGTATTATAAGTTTTTATGTCGCATGCCAGAAAAAAAAATACATGAGAGTTCAAACATAACATGAAATATATATTTTTATTATTAGCGGAGAAGAAGACCGGCAATGTAGAATTCAAGGCTCTGTACGGAAAGGGCAAGACCGCTAACATGGTGATCGATGCCGCTGCAGGACAGAAGGAATATGCCATCAAGATCAAGACCAATACTCCTCAGAACGAGCAGCTGAAGAAATTGGAGTTCAGCGTTAACTCAAAGGTATTTAAATGGAATTGTTATTATTTTGTATCATAATTTAAATTTATTAACACAAGCGTTAAAACGTGAATATGTATATTTTCTAGAACCCAGCTCCTGATACATTCAACTCGATCATCATCGTCGATGCCGACGGCCGCGTCTACAAGACCGAATCCATGGTGGTGTACTCTAAGGTACACCCAGTGGTAGATGTGAAATACACCAGCCCTAGCACCCCGAAGCCCAGCAGGTAAAGCATTTTATTTCCTTTATTAGTCCCTTCATAAGCATTTTAGCGGCTTAAGCGAAAAACTAATTTTCTGCGTGAATTTTGTCAATTTAGAGTAGTTTTTGAAACGAAAAATTATTAATGAAAAATTCAAACTGTAGCTTTCAAATATATACCAATAAATCCCAATTGCCCGTTTCTAGGTAGTATCATCAATAATATAAGTAACATGTTTGATCATATAGAAAAATGTCTAAACAATCAGCATTTTAAAAGGAATAAGGCCTCTTAACATAAAATGTTTGACGCAGAGGGCGCTCCAGTAGCATAAAATGTTTGTCATTCTTCTGTTGTTTCTGTAACTTTTCCTTTTTTACGTTTTAATACATACATATTGATGTAGTTTATATGCTATAACTATACCATTACTAACTAGATATTACAGTTTAAATGTTTATTAATGAACCATATTTTTATCAATAGAATCTACGTCAAGGGTGACCACCCCAGCCAGAACCAAGGCAAGGTCGAAATCAAGGTGGAAAACATTAAAGACGTCAGTTTCGACATCGTTTCTGAAGCCAACATACAAAAGGACAATGTTGCTCTTAAAACTCAGGCCAACTCTGAGGCCTTCGGCTGGAAGAACTACAATGTTCAAATCGTGAGCAAGGATCAAGGCAGTGGCAAGCGTCTGGAGTTCCAAGCCACTAACGATGGAAAGAACGTTCTCAGCGGAAGCACCTCGTTCATCAGCAAACAGGAAGGCCCCAAAACCATTGTTGAAGGTTCTGGATCCGTGAAGGTTAAGGAAGAACAGAAATCTGCCAACTTCAAGTACATCCGCACTCTGCTCACTGAAGGCAACGAGCAGGGAGTTGAGGTAAATGCCTATATGATTTTACAAAGACAACGTTATTTAGTTAATTTTATAAAGTACACAATTTTTTGTCGTATTAATCAATGACCAGGTATTACGAGATTTTCTTAAAAACATTGGTATGCAGGTTCTTATTAAGTGTTATGTTTTCCCTTAGACCTTCCTGAACCTGGCCATCGGCGAACGCAGCTACGTCGCTGAATCCCGTGTCACCAACCTCGAATACAAGAACTCTTACGTCTACTGCGAAGAGAAGAAGCAGTGCGCTAACGCTGAGTTGCACTCCAAAATCAACGTCCAGAGTAAGTAACCTTAACAATTTGCTAAAAACGCCTGTTTGAAATCTTCAAATTCGACCATAAACTGTACTTTGTGAAATAATACTCCCGACGTTTCTTATTAAAATTATTTTTCCAGAACCTGGTGTCTTCCAACACTCTTTCAACATTGGCGTCGACCTTCGCAAACTCGGCTTCGCGCCTGAGTTCGGTCTTCAAGTCACCAACGAAGTCTCTGAGCGCAAACTGCCGCAGTACAGCCTGGACCTCCACATCAACAAGGAGGACAAGAAGTACCACCTCCACGTTTACAGCACCCCCGATCAAGGAAGTGAGTATTATATTTAAATCAATTTAATCACACACTAATCCCGATAACTACAATGCAACTTACACATTTTAAGGCTTGTTCGATATCTTTCTCGGTTTCTATTTTATATTCAGACAGTAGATTTTAGACTTGAACTGAGTCCGATGTAAGCATTTGAAGCTATTTGCTTATATAATAATATGTACAATTTTTGCAATCTAATAATCTTTTCAGAATACCCTGCCGGCGTGACCCTGACTCTTCCTACTCGTGTGTTGGCATTGGAATCCGTCGTCTCCTACCCGACAGACAAAGCCCTGCCCTTCCCCATCCAGGGCCACATCGAGCTGCATCCAGACAAGAACAAGCCCCAGCACAAGGCCGCCGCCAGATTTAAAGTCGACGTGGCCGCTTCTGACAAGTCCCACACCGCTGTCGCTGAGCTGGGCTTCAGTCATCCTAAACTTGGCAAGGAGGCAGTCATCAAGGCCAAGGCAGGAATCCACACCCCTGCTGAGAACACCGTCAAGTTCGAGTCTTCTGCGTCCATCTCCCACCCGACTCTTGGCAACGTAAGTATTTCAGAATAATAGTTATTACGAAATGCAGATATAATAATAAAAAAAGGTTTTTCATAGACGTGAAATAAGTCTAGAGTAGCAGGCAATAACAATTGTTTTGTTGTAGGAACGTGAATCCAAGATCTACTTGGAAGTCAACCCGCAACTCGTCAAGCTCTTGGTAAGTTAACAATAACGTCATTATATTTTGTTGTAACTAGTTTATCTTACTCATCCATTGCCAAGCTAACTGTACTTACTCGTATATACAAAGTGCATCGACATCTTGTGGGACGCACTTGGCTTTGGTTATTTGACAACCCTTATAAAATTTGTAATCTTTTCTACATCCTTTAAAATCATTCTAATAAGATTTCTCTTTTAGGTGGACACTCCCATCGTCAAGGTCATCGACCTGGAAGGATCATCGGTCCTGAAGGAGAATCTGCAACAAGGAGACCTCAAGTTCAGCCTGCTGCAAGGCAAACCCGTCGTCGTACATGCCATCATTAAGGACTTCCAATACTACGAATTCACTACTGGATACAGTGGTGAGTGAAAGATTCTGAGATTTTAATATACTTTTTGTAGCTTGTCTGGTGTAACGTCTAAGTAACTAAAGAACGTCTATTAATATGACGACAACCGTTTCTTATCCTTTGGGTATGTGCTTTGACACTTAGGCGTCGTTTTCATAGACGTAAAATCCTAGATCATTTGTTTCGATTCAAGTGAAAGGGTCAATTACTCTTTATTTTTCATTAAATTCTAAATATACTTTAATTATGTTTTAAATATTAAACATACTTAAAGTCCACTAAAATGAATCAATACGATAGATAACAGATTGACATG
This sequence comes from Apotomis capreana, assembly GCA_947623375.1. Taxonomy (NCBI): domain Eukaryota; kingdom Metazoa; phylum Arthropoda; class Insecta; order Lepidoptera; family Tortricidae; genus Apotomis; species Apotomis capreana. Next base: position 14,511,193 of record OX392522.1, on the reverse strand, counting down.
TGAAAATCTACTAAAATTACACCAAGATTATACTAACGGTGCAGATGAATCAGAGCGCAGGCTGTCCGTGGTCGGCCACCTGCAGCCGGAGAAGCGCGTGGACATCAGCGCCGACATCGTGCTGCCGGGCGAGAAGAAGAACATCATCCACGGCGCCCTGTACCTCCAGGACAACCTGGTGAAGAGCGAGTATGGCGTGTCCAAGGAGAACTTCAACTATTTCGTGGTGAGTAATTAAAGATATAAAAAAAAATAGAAACTGTTTCTTATTACAATCAATTGGCTTTTGCCCGCGACTACGTACGCGTGAAACTTGATAAAAGGGATTTTTAAAAGCGCCTGTGCAAATGTAAGAGCAATTGTGTTTTTGATCTAATAATTACATTTCCTGCAGGGTCACCGCACCCCAACAGAAATGTTCACTCACTTTTCAATCTTTTTAGGTATAATTTCCAGGATAAAAGTATCCTATGTCCTTCCTCGGATCTTAAATTATCTCTATGCCAAATTTGATCAAAATCGATTCAGCGGTTTAAGCGTGAAGAGGTAACAGACAGACAGACACACTTTCGCATTTATAATATTAGTATGGATTCACGACGGAACGCTGAGTGCCAAAAATCTTCTTTTTCAACTTTTGCTAATAGTAACCGCAAAAGCATTTTTTTCAAACATCATCTATTCTAGTCTTTATTTAATGATCTTTGTATGCAATGCGTGTTTGGTTGTAATCCTCGGCTAACATTCGCTATGATCAAAATGTATGATCAAAATGTCACTTCAGGAGAACTAATCTGAGATTCATTTTCCTCAGAACGCTCTCAAAAACGACCTGACCAACCTGGAGACCCGCATCAAGCAGCTAGGTGAGAAGGCCAGCAAGGAGTTCAAGGACACGCTCAAGCGCGTCGAGCCCACCGCCAAGCAGATCGGCCAGTCCGTCGAGGACGAGCTCGTCAAGCTAAACCAGGAGATTGCCAACGACAAGGTCTTGAAGGAGACCTTCCACTTCTTGTAAGTCCTACAGCTACTTGATTTAAAACACTTGTTGATAACAGTCTACTGAATTGAACGAGAACTGAGATTCGTGTACATTTTAAATCATATCGCACAATATTCTCATTATTTTCATTGTTCGGTTGATAGTTGTGCCGAGTAATAAAGGTAATCAAATTATTCCAATAATCACGTACTTATGTAAAAATTAAATTAGTGGGAGAGCAATGTAACCAGTTCCATTTCTTAGACTATTTCGGCATGCCGTAGGGCCGTAAAGGATACCTTATTGATTATGATTTCTTCTTTTTGTATCACAGGGGAGAAATATACACACTCGTCGCAAAGGTCGTCGAAGATGTAATTACGAGCACCAAACCTCTGGTCGAGCAATGGTGGAAGACCATCAGCGAGACAGCCAAGAAGATCCATGAGATGTACGAGCAGAAGGTGATTATCTATTTTTTTATTTCTAATACCATACAAATTAACTCAGATGCCACTGCCTTGATTATCGTTTTCTACATTATGATCAGTAGTTTCAAATCACACAGTCCTTCTTAACATTTTGCCGTCAACTTTACGCAATGTTCATTGACAATATTGGATGATGTTTCTTCATTAAATTATTCTTTCTCTTAATCTTCATAACCATCATCAGCTAAACATGTCTGCATTTTACAATGAATCTACTAAGTAGTAGATTCTACTTAGTCCACATATCAATGCCAAACTTGTTTAAGGCATCATTGTCCTAAGAATGTGTCTTATTTTCAGATTGAACCTCAGATCAAGCAGCTGTACGAAACCGCTGCCGCGTTAGTCCGTGAATACCTGGACGGTCTGATCGACTTGGTTGCTCACTTCGCTGCCCTGGTGACCGATTTCTTCGAGAAGCACAAGGCTGAACTCCAAGAGCTCACCAACACCCTTGCCGAAATCTTTAAGGGTAATTGAAGCCTTGTATCACTTAATTATATTTTTTACAATGTCATGTACTGTATTAATCTCTTTCTTTAGTAATAACATAGCAGATTTAAGTTTACGCTAGGAGTTTTCATGTCATCCAAATCTTTGTCACTTGAGTAAATCCATAAAATATGTAGCAACAGACTTGATAACATAGCAGTTTATAATTGTGAGAATTGTGTAACATGAGTAACATTCCTTTTTCAGACCTGACTCGCCTTATCGTCGCTCAGCTTAAGGAGTTCCGCGTTAGGGTTGGAGAAATATTCGCCAACCTTACCGAGCAGATCAAAGAGATGCCCTTCATCCAGGTCATCAAGGAGAAGGTAAGTCTTTAATTGAAGTTGTAAAAACCACTAAAAATTCTTCATCATAGTAATAACTATTATAATTAGATAGTAAGAGCGTTATATCAGTATAATCTAATCTCCAATTTTGAAGAAACAGTAGTCAAACATTTCCGATATTACTTTTTGATTAAAATTTTATCACATTTATCACTACTAACAGTACTATAGGCCGTCACTATGTCAATCGAACATATTAATCAAGTTTACCCTTCCTCCTCAGTGGCAAGAACTGCAAGTACCTGAGCAGGTCCTCGGTCTCTTGGGCAACGCTCACCAGGCCATCCAAGAAGTAATCCCGACTCGCGAGGCCAAGGCCTTCGTTGAGGCACTACATAACTACGTACAGAAGGTAACTATTGACGCGCCAGATCATTAGCACGCTATGTATAGTAGACAAATAGGCACAAATAGTTTTGTTACGAAGACACGTGTAACCTCAATCCCTTCTTCATTTTTAGGGTTCCGTAGCCAAATGGCAAAAAACGGAACCCTTATAGATTCGTCATGTCTGTCTGTCTGTCTGTCTGTCTGTCCGTCTGTCCGTCCGTATGTCACAGCCATTTTATTCCGAAACTATAAGAGCTATACTGTTGAAACTTGGTAGATAGATGTATTCTGTGAACCGCAATAAGATTTTGATGCAAAAATAAAAAAATAATAATAAATATTGGGGGCTCCCCATACTTAGAACTGAAACTCAAAATTTTTTTTTTCATCAAACACATACGTGTGGGGTATCTGTGGATAGGTCTTCAAAAATGATATCGAGGTTTCTAAAATATTTTTTTTCTAAACAGAATAGTTTGCGTGACAGACGCTTCCAAAGTGGAAAAAAGTTGGTCCCCCCCCCTCTAACTTCTAAAATAAGAAAATGAAAAATCTAAAAAAAACATATGATGTACAGTACTATAAAAACTACCAACGAAAATTGTTTTGAACGAGATCTAGTTAGTAGTTTTTTTTTTATAATTTAATACCTAACTTTGCACCTAATTTATATGGGGCGCTATACATACCAGGTGCAAACTTAACTTAACCACTTAGGGATGGAAAGTGTTTGTACGGAACCCTCGGTGCGCGAGTCCGACTCGCACTTGGCCGGTTTTTATCTTCATCTTCAAGTTACAATCGAAGTAAGCTACAAGACTGAAAAAGATGATTGTTGAAACTCGATAGAGCTTTCACAAAATTAGGTTATTACCTACTCTGAAAAAAAACACTAAACCTTTGTACACAGAAATTGGAAGTATCTCACCTCAGGTCCAACGTTCGAACCCTGCTACTTCTCATTATCATACAGAGTTCATTACAACCTGACTTTTCTTCTAGAAACTCCGCCAAGACAAGTGCGACGACGCCAAGGAGCTCCGTAACATCTACGAGAAGTTCGCCGTGGCGCTGACGTCACTGGTGCAGTTTGTGCGCTCCCAGGTCAACGAGCTCGGCGTGCCCGGTCTTGCCAATATTAACCCGGTTAGTATAGATAATAATACAAGAATAAACAAGACCACTTCTATAGAAAAAGTGGTACACTTTCATGTATTTACTCTATAGCTCAGAGACCTAAAGTGAGCCACTGTCATTTGTTTCTGTCTTGCACCGTTTAAGGCTTGTTTGCCAGTTAAAGTCAGATATTAATCCAAAGATACCTGAGATATCCGACTGAGTATTTTTAAATCGTATCTTGTAAGATTTTACCGAAGAAATTTCCATATTATATTTCCTATTATTGTACATGACAGAAGATTCTAAAATCGAGATAAATATATGTATTTACATAAAATAGTATGTATGGTCCTTCATGTTGAATAGTGGGATAACATCTTTACCTTGTCTGCTCCAAACAACTATTTACCGTATAGCAACATCTAAATTCTCTTCTTCTTTCAGCTGGCCTTCATCAACGGGCCCGGCCGCTTCTCCGCTCCCTCCATCAGCGGTGGGGCTTCCTTCAGTCTGCTGAACCAGTTCCTGAGAGGAGATGTTCCCGACGCGCTTGCCCTGCTGAGGGCGTACCGTCCCCGCAGCATCAACCCACTGGACGAGATCCCTGCTAAGCGTAAGTGGCATTAAAAAAACTTTCGAACGTCAGGCCTTAAAAATTCTCGTTGGTCAATATATCATGGTCCGTCGTTGCTTAAAGACCATTTTTGTCTAATGCCAAAACAACTCAATTCCCTGATACATAGCGTCATTAATTGTTTTTCTATAGATTAAGAGAACAATTTATACCTACTTACATTTTTGGTCATAATAATAGAACTCCACTGAACAACAGCGTCACTTTGGAAAATGTTAGAGGTAATCCCTTTCATCGCCTCCGGTGTATTTTTTGTTGTTGTATGAACTCACATGTTCTTGCGTTCAATATTTGTTTTCTTTTTTTTCTTTCAATGCCACCTAAAGAAGTTTCTAGACTTAACTGCACACATTGCCAAAACATTAACGTCATTGTTTCTTCTCCAGTCCGCGCTGTTGTAGTCAACGGCCAGCACATCTTCACGTTCGACGGCCGCCACCTGACCTTCCCTGGCAACTGCCGCTACGTGCTTGCCCACGACTTCGTCGACAGGAACTTCACCCTGGCCATCCAGCTGCAGAACGGCAACCCGAAGGCTCTCATCCTGGAACATAAGGACGGAAAGTCTATTGAGCTGAAGGAGAACGGACAGGTATGCTTAAAACCATGATGTAAATAAATTATTATCGTCAAAATAAAGTCCAAATGACTGCTTAAAGTCCAAATGACTGCTGAATTGGTAAATAATCATATAAAATTAGTTTAATGCATAGCCAAAAGGTCAATAAGATTAATTTCATTTCATTTCTTGCATTCATTGTTTATTTCCTCTTTTTAATCATTTCCCTCATCCAGTTGTCTCGTTAACCATGTTTGAAAAATAGTAACGCTTTTTACCTGAACACTCAAATGTTGTTGATCTCCACACAACTTGATAAATACAATTTGGGAGTCATGTCATGTTTCAATTGGACTAAATCATTACTCGCTTGTTTAGGTGATTCTCAACGGTGCTGCTCACGGATTCCCGGTTATCGAGAAGGAAGTCTTCGCGTTCAGACAGGCCAACGGACGCATCGGTCTCGGGTCACTCTACGGACTTATGGTCTTCTGCTCCAACAAACTGGAGGTAAGGTTTTTTTTATTCTAGATGGCAAAACATTTGAGTTCAATGCACCTGATGTTAAGAGACGATTAGGCCTGGAGCATGCTTGCCTTGAAGATGGGCTAATAATCTCAACTCGATGGAATTCAGTTATAATTCGGTAAAGTTGTTCAGTTTATATTGGAACGCATTATCCCTCACGGCATTGCAATGTCCACTGTCAGTCTTTAGATTAAGGGGTCAGTGATTTACTGGAATCACGGGAAGTATTTCAAATCTCTCCGGAAGGAAATCCATTCAATAGGGTAATTTTACAGCATCTACAATATCATGTATTTTGACACCTAGTATATTAATGTAAGTAGTGTAATCAAAGTTGTTCTGGACGTTAAACTAACAAATATCCTTATTTCCAGACGTGCTACATTGAAGTCTCTGGCTTCTACCTGGGCAAACTGCGCGGTCTTCTCGGAGACGGCAACAACGAGCCTTTTGATGACTTCAGGCTACCCAATGGCAAGGTAAATTGTGTCTACCAGATCTAATCCTGTATCCTTATAATGTCTTATACCGTTGTAAATATCTAAGACGCTTTGACTAAGCATCATGTTTATTTTCACATTATGGTCGATTGTTTAAAATTTTACTTTTATTTCATTCCTTAGATGCGATGTCATTTAATAAATTATTAAACTTAATTACTTATTGCCATTAAGATTTTTTCATACGATCTAGTATTTTATTCGTGATACCATCTTAATCACCGTCATCATCATCCGTGTATACTAATCGGACTTGTTACTTATTTCGCCATAATCCAATATCAGTTATGTAAGAACTAAGCATATTCAAATCAACCAATCCTTCTAGATCACCACCTCTGAGAGCGACTTCGGTAACGCATACAAGCTGGCCTCCAGCTGTGCCGCAGTGAAGTCCCCCGAGCACTCCGCCCACCAGCACCACGCCGCACTCCCCGCCGCCTGCGAGACCGTCTTTGGAGGAGCCTCGCCTCTTCGTCCTCTGTCGCTTGTACTGGACGCTGCTCCATTCAGGTACAGTCTACAAACAATACCCACCACTGAAGTATTGTTCTCCGTATTTGTTGAAACCGTTATTAGACACTGTACTGTATGATAACGGTAGAGTTATCAAACAAACATTACACCAATATTTAACTTGTTACTAGCAAAGTGACCTGTTGCTTCAATAATAAGTGAAGTGTTGATCTTCGAACATATTTTTTGCAATTCTGGTTTCATTAAAACTTTCGTGAGACATATTATAGGCGGTTTACAATCACGTTTCCCCACCGTTGTACGGGTAGCAGTCCGTGATGAAGAGCTCCGTACGAATTCGAAACATGTCGGGCCGTTCCTGATAATTTCAAGCGAGTGTAAACTTAATAGTTCTGATTTCTTGTTTTTTGTGTTCAGAACACCACTTGAACCGTGACAATCTGCATCTTTCCCTTACAGACAAGCCTGCATCCACGCTGTCACCGGCGACTCTGCCAACGCCCTCCAACAGGCCTGTGACCTGGGAGCCGGCTACGCCGCCCTGGCCATCACTGGCCTTCTGCCCGCCGTCCTGCCGCCGGCCTGCCTCCAGTGCACCGACGGCGACAAGCCCAGGACTCTTGGAGAGAGCTACGAGTTCAAACTGCCGAAGAAGCAGGCTGATATCATCGTCACTTTTGAGACCACCAAGGTAATTTTTGATATTTGTCTATTATACCTATAGTTTGTTTGAAGTTCGATGATGACACCTACTTATAATATGCGTAGGGTTTTGCAACTTGTCGTCAAAAACGACCTTTCCCTCTAATATCTTTCATGGTGATCTTACATTAGAAATTCTACAGCTATATTTCTCTGCCAAATCACATCGACACTATTCTAGTCAGCGATTTAATTCATAAACTACCTATTTCTCTAATGACATTCGACAGTATGTTCGGTCCTCATAATTATCGTAGTTTTTATACTGTTTAATTTTACTTAATCCACGGAATTTGCGGTTCAATTTGATGAGTGAGCTTGTTTAATGATACTTATATTTTCTCTTTAGCCTACTGAGGAAGGATACAAGAGCCTGGCTGTGCCGCTGGTGTCCCAGCTGGTCGACACCCTGAAGGCCAAGAAGATCGATGACATCAAGATCTTCCTCGTCGGCATCACTCCTAAGATGCCCTACCCCATCCTCTACGACACTGACCGTATGTATCTTAAGCTGAATTATAGTAAAACATATTTCTAATTTACCTGATCTATAATCATTAAAACCTTCTGCACCGATATCAGGTACCGAATCCACATTTTAAGCGGTAAATTATTTTATAATCACAATGGTATATTGCAAATACACAACAGATATACTCACATAGGTTTCAGACGATAAATCATCCACTGGTTATACCTGCCACGAAATAAGAGCATAGCTATTAAAGATTTAGTTGCTTGCCACATCCACATAATCCCAAAATTTGAAATCAGCAACTTTTGGGATGTCTCCTTCTTCTTCTTGACTCTTATTAATACTTTTACATTCTCCAGTGAAACTGAAGAACCCGAAGGTGCAGTTCGACGACGAGAGCCGCGTAGAGCGCTTCAAGTCCATCGTCACCGGCTGCAAGATGGTCGACGAAGCCCAAGACGTCATCCTGAATACCGCTGCGGCATTGAAACGATTGTTCGGTACGTATTAAAAGGCACACTCACCAATAATTTATTGGAGACCTGTTAAGACACGACGAATATCAAAAAAAACCTATTAGAAGAGGAAAAGATGATACGATAAAAAAGGGAAACCAAAGACGACTTGCATGAAAGAATAAGTAAACTTCGTATCGTATCAACCTACTAAAGAGAGAGTTCAATAAAAAAATAGGTACGAAGGAATTCCTCCACTGACAAGAACCAAGCCATTAGTCTATGAAGATCATCATCATATATTTAAGAGCTAGGCTCTTTTCGGTGGAGTAATTTCCAGCTTATTCTACATTCCGCTTTTTCTTTTACATCTTTATATAAAGAAACATTATTTTTTTCTTTTATTTGCTACATATGTCCTTCTATGATGATTAAGAACAGATTTACCTTCTCATTACTTATGTGCTGATATTCTAATTGTGATGTCATTCCAGGTCTGACCAACGTCGTGGCTGGGTACCACTCTGTTCTTGAGCTGCCGCTGCGCCCCGGTGCGGTGAAACACGCCATCAACGTCGTCGGAGAACACTGCAAGCCTCAAGACTTCCTGGTCGAATTCTTCCGCAACCAAGCATTCAACGCCATCTTCGCCGAAAACGCCTACACGCACACCCTGATCACAGTCACCGAGGGTCTGAAGATCGGAGGCGGCAAGAGCCCCGACCAGGTCGTCGGCTGGAGCGAGGACTTCGTGCTGCTGCTGGGAGACAAGAAGCAGAGCCGCGAGTCTGAACAGCTCCGCCAGAGCCTGGAGATTGCTAGGGACTCTTGCATCGACTTCGTTGAATCTGTAAGTTTTTCTCAGTCTAAATATATATTTTCCTGGATGCTACTGAGCTTCTTCAAAGTCGAATCATTTGGTTTAAAGCCTGTTTAGATACCTACAACTAGTAAATATTTTAGTTGACAATATCTACCCATGGAACACCCAAACATTCCGAAGTTTGATATATCCGAAACCATCATCTTTCCGAATGTGCATAATACCGATGTCTAGGAGTTCGTAGCTTACCCATTCACCAGTCCAAATTGCCCAGGAAGTTGTTAAAATTCTTTGGGTTTTTCATAACTCTGAAGTGAAAGAGAAAAGTGAATTCAAGCTATTCAGAGTTATTCAATGTCCGAGATAATGCTACATATTTCAATTTAACCCAGTGGTTGACTGGTAAACAATGCTTAAAGGCATTAAGTCCGCCATTTGTACTTTTAAGTATTGTGCAATAAAGTTTAAATAAATAAATAAATAATATTTTCCAAACATCTCTTAACAAGGATCCAATGGCAGAATTGAACTAACCAGACATTCCCTCCTCAGACTGACGGCATCACGTTGTCGTCCACGAACTACAAGAAGATGAACCCGGCGCAACAAAAGCAGTTCCTCCAGACCGCCTCCGCCGCCATCGCCCACAAGCTGCTGTCCCAGACCCTGGTCCAGGACTGCACGTGTGGCTACGCTGACCCCTTCAGAGTGCGCTCAGTCTGCGTTAACAAGAGCAGGAAGGAGGCGGTAAGATTTTTTTAATTTTATTCTGTTCTATCCTATCCTTCTGAAAGCTGAAGTAGTGAGTGACTTGGTTCTGACAACCAAATGTAGCAAACACATTACACGATTCATTCCAATATTTCCTTTTTATGCCCGAATTATTCTTTACTAGCTGCGCCGGGAACACTACATTTTTCGGGATAAAAAGTAGCCTATGTGTTAATCCAGGGTGTCAGCTAGCTTCATGCCAAAAATTATCGAAATTAGTCTAGTCGCTTGAGCGTGAAGAAGTAACAAACATACACATAAACTCACTCACAAACTTTCACCTTTATAATATTATAAGGATTAAGTATGTTTTATCTTATCATAATATCCTAAAAGGAGTAAGGGGATGATTACACCACATCTTACTCAATCAGGGGGATTACGAACATGTAGTCGTAATCACTAATTAATATACAAATACAATTACTCTTTATTGCGCACCTCCAACATCAAGGAATATACAACACAACATGAGATACATTAAAATAACAGGCAGAGGTAAACAACAGGCGGTCTTATCGCTAAATAGCGATCTCTTCCAGACAACCTTTAGGAAGTGGAGTAGTTGAAAATTAATGTTTGAAATTAGTAGGTGGTGCATAATAATAATAGGACTAAATGAACGACTACCATAAAAACCAAAAGTAATAAACATACATAAATAAAAATATACAGATATACTTAAATACATAAATACTTAGACATAATAAATAAATATATTGTAAATTAATAAATAAAACAAAAACAGTATGAGCCACAAAGTTAAAGGAGCGATTATTATTGCAGTGTACTAAGAGAGAGACAAATAGTGTTTTTGACGAGGGTTTTAAATGTTGCAAGAGATTGGGCACGCCTTATATCCAGATATAAAATGGTATTGGGGTGAATCGTTAATTCAAATGCTCTCACCATGTGAGAAGATGAGGTCGAACAGCTCTCGTCTGTTACTTCAGCAGTTCTGCAGGTTTTGACAGAGCAAAATTCTAAATCAACCCGAAAGCATTTTAATTTTATTTTGTCGTGATTTTAATCGTTTTTTCCTTTGCCCACAGGCTCGCAGAAGGAAGTAAATGACTGCAGAATATCACCATACCTGTGATGCTACGTGCCAAACTAGCTAGATCTAGTGCCACAAACCAAATACTAGACCAAAATTTCAGTCTATACATTAGTAATAAATTAAATTAGGCAATCATAGAGTATAGAAAGAAAGGATGTTGAAATGTTCATTGTATACAAAATGTTAATTATTAAAAGGCAGCTCTTTTTCTCTACTCTGTGACGTATCAGGGTCGGTACTCCTTTTCGTTCGTGTTTTATATCGTGTCGTCTCACTCACTTAAATTTGATATAACAGGAGAGTGAGAGGGATGGAACGATACGAACTTCGAGTTTTGAAACTAGGAGTGGAGCCTGAAGTTTTTTAACAGGCAGTCCTTATTTATCAATGCCGTTTCGTTTGAAGGTATTAAATAACTAATCATGCTTGACATTGTATTAGAATTAAAAAATATGTTACTAGTTCTGTTTTTAATTCATATCCTAATCTTCTTCCTACGTATGTGCCTCATTGAATATCATTGATTCCGCCAGACACAAATTGAATTTCCCACGGGCCCATGTGATGGAAAATTATCAAAGCAATCTTGCCTAGCGCGAAACAATGGAACGCGATACGCGCCCTATGTACTTAACCTAACTTGATCTACGTTGCTAACCTGGATGTCAGCCGAATCTCTTCCCGGCCGCAAGTATGTGTTTCTGCTTTGTGTAAAGTGTATGTATGTTTTACTTGCAACCATAAACGACGTCCCGGTCTGCGCCGCCGCCGCTCCGATCTCGTCAGCAAAACACCAAACACAGTTCACACTGTAGTAGTCCTTATATCACTCTAAATAACAATCCTTGGGGCGCCCGAAGCAGCCCACCGTACAAGGAATTGCACCGTATCTCAACACTTTCCGTTAAAGCGTAAACCTTCCAAAAAATCGCCCGAAACCACGGAGGTTATAATGTTCAAGACCCGTTACGTTAATAGCAATGGCGCCGGCAGCGTCCGCCGGCGACAGCGCGCGCGCTCGAAGCGCCGTGACAGAAAAATGAACTAACTGATTGTGTGGCCAGTGGGTAAAAACCTATCGATTCTGAACAACCACCCGCCCCGGACCGACCCTTCGTCGGTCCGCTCAAACTCCCGGTAGTCGGGATAACGTTGAAACCGCCCGTCTAAGGATCGAGTCCCTCACTTGTACATCTGCGATCCGTGGAGACCCATCCTTGCCCGCTATCAAGTTAACGATGCGCCCCCGTCGCCAGCACAACGGTGATAGGTTAGCATCCTTAACCAGTACGAGGTCTCCAACGCACGGTGGGGTCGTCCTGTCCGTCCACTTAACGCGTTGCTGAAGAATGTGCAAATACTCAAGCGACCATCGCTTCCAAAAATTTTGAGTCATTTGCTGCAGCATCTGATACCGTGACAACCTATACAACTTAACATCCGTATACGGATACTCCGGCAAGGCGTTGAGTGGTTGGCCAATCAAAAAATGACCTGGGGTAATGGCCTCCAGGTCATTCGGGTCAGCGCTCAACGGACACAAGGGGCGCGAATTTAAAACTGCCTCAATTTTGCAAAACACCGTTGACAACTCCTCGAAAGAGAGGATCGTTGAGCCGATGACCCGATACAAATGAGTCTTGGCAGACTTAACCACTGCCTCAAATATTCCACCCCAGTGGGGGCATCCAGGTGGACTGAAATACCACGAAATGCCCCGACTGGCGATGGCCGTGCCGATCTCTCGCTCATTTTGACTTAAAAATAATACAATTTTCTTTAGACAACGATCGGCGCCCTTGAAGTTGGTACCACAATCCGATCGTATCAAGGCCGGTATCCCCCGTCGAGAAACGAATCGGTCCAGCGCTGCCAAGAAGGCCTCCGTAGAGAGATCAGCTACCATTTCCCAATGAACGGCCTTGGTCGCCAGACACACGAAGACGCACAAATATGCCTTAACCGACTTCGCATTGCGAAGGCGTGATGTCTTGACCATGAAAGGCCCCGCGAAGTCTGTCCCCACACCAGCAAACGGCCGAGCTTCCGTAACTCGGTCGGGCGGGAGATCTCCCATTTGTGGCTGCATTGTGGCTGCCTTGAGCCGGTAACAAGGCAAGCAACAAAACACAACGCTCCGTATCACTCTCCGTGCCGACAAAATCCAGAACTCCCGCTGCAAAATGCCCAGCAGAGTGTTGCAGCCTGCATGTGAATTCCTGATGTGACGGTCCCAAACCAACAGCTCCACCAGAGCTCCCTTCTTGGGAAGAATTAAAGGATGCCGCGCTGAATAGGGCAATTCGGCATTCCGTAGTCGGCCTACCACCCGGAGCATTCCGTGCTCATCAATAAACGGGTTGAGGCGGACAAGGCTCTTCTTCATTCTGCCCACGCCAGTCCGCAAAATCCTAAGTTCATCCTGGAACTCATTCCCCTGAATGACCCCCACCCAACGTGAGAGAGCCCTTTGCTGCTCCTCAGGTCCCATTACAGGTGACAGGTTGCGCTGTGCAGCAGGGCTTCGACAATTATGGAAAAACCGCATTATCCATCCCGTGACTCGAAGTAGCTTCCCTAGTGAGCTATACCGTTCCAAAAGAGTGTGGTCCACTGCCACAGACTCCACTGTAGTCACATTGACTCTCAGACCCTGGTCAGGGGGTAGTGGCTGGCGTCCGCAGTCATTGAAAGGCCACTCCGTATGTGGCCGCTCCAGCCATTGAGGCCCCCACCAGAGAGAATGCTCAACCAGAGCAGGCGCCGGGCAGCCGCGACTCGAGCAGTCTGCCGGGTTAACTTCACCTGGAACATGTCTCCAGACCAGAGGAGTCTCTGAGTTATTTATCTGTGACACTCGGTTGGCCACAAATACCTCAAGCGTATGGACCGAAGTCTGCAGCCAGCACAACACGATCTGGCTGTCCGTCCATGCGTAAACCGTGTCATTCAGATCCATCGTGCCACGCAGGTTCTGCGCCACATGGTTTAGGAGACGGGTCAGGAGCGCGGCACCCGCCAATTCCATCTTCGGAATCGTCCACCGGGTCCGAACAGGCGCAACCTTGCTCTTGGCCATGACCAAGCGTACAACGCCCTCGCCAGAAGTCTCACCTGTTCTCAGGTAGACCACGGCCGCGTACCCTTTCTCAGAAGCATCGCAGAACCCATGCAGGGTCACCCTGGCTCCCGCCTGAGGGAGCAGTTTGCGCGGGATCTCAATTTCTTTAATATGCGGCAATGTGGTCACGAATGCCGTCCACTCGTGCAGCAGCTCGTCCGTGAGCTGCTCATCCCAGCCTAGTTGGGCCAACCAAAGCTTCTGCATGAAGAACTTTGCCATGAACGTGACCGGAGAGATCCAACCATTTGGATCGAACGTTCGTGCGATAGTCGAAAGGACTGATCGCTTGGTCCAGGTCTTCGACAGCAATTCGGCCTCACAATTGTATGTGAAGACATCCTGAGTCGGTCGGTACTGGACCCCCAAAATTGCCAACGCATGAGGATTATCCGAGTCCTCAAACAAATGCGGGTCTTGTTGGTGCTCAACTGGTAGTCCTGCCAGCACCTCTGGGCAGTTTGACAGCCACTTCCTGAGTTCATAGCCACCGGAGGCCATGAGCGCCACCAATTCATCCCTTAGGATGAGCGCCTGCTCAATGCTGTCCGTGCCCGTACAAATGTCATCCACGTAGACATCCCGGTCGATGACTGCAGCTGCGCGAGGGAAGCGCAGCCGTTCCTGGTCAGCCAGCTCTCGTAGCGTCCGCATCGCTACATACGGGCTGGGCTTTAATCCGTACGTGTTCGTGTTCAGCTCATACGTGATCATCGGTTCTTCTGGGCTCTCTCGCCACAATATCAGCTGGAACCGACGGTCATCCGCATGGATCTCCGTTTGGCGAAACATCATCCTCACATCCGTAACGAAGACAACTTGGTGTCTCCTGAAGTCCGTTAGAATGTCTGCAATGTCTCTGGTCAACTTAGGACCAGCGTGCAGGCATTGATTCAGAGACACCCCGTTAGATGTCGCCGCGCTTCCGTCGAACACGACCCTGATCTTGGAGTCAGGTGTCTTCAGGACTGCATGATGAGGCAATACGTAGTGCTCCTCACGACGCCAGTCTACCCTGGATACCGACATGTGACCCAAAGCCAAATATTCACGCATGAACTCAACATACTTTCGCCGAAAGTTGGAGTCCCGTTTCATGCGCCTTTCCATGGCCATCATCCGTTTCTCAGCCAGGCCCCTGGAGCTCCCCAGCGGAGGTCGCGTCGATAGAAACGGTAGCCGTGTCATAAATCTGCCCGACGGGAGGCGCACCGTGTTGCACTGATAAAATGTCTCGCACTCCTCGTCCAGTGGGTTTGTCCTGGGAGCTGTGGGTGGCTCTTCTGTTGCCCAGAACCTTTGCAGGACCTCCGATAACACGCTGCCGTAGTATATGTTGCTATAATCCGTTGCGTCCTGTGGTCCCCGTACTGGGCCCAATAATGCGTACCCACCTGCGGTACACACGGCCACCAACCCGTTTGGTTGCAGCTCCCGCTTACCGCTCCGCAGCAGCTTCCCGAGGACGTCAGTTCCAAGTAAGACGTCCACCCGTCCGGGAATCGCGAAGTGAGGGTCGGCCAACTCCAATCCATTGGTCAGCTCCTTTACCGCCGGCGGTAACCGTACCGAAGGAAGAACCCCGACCACTTCATCTAAAACAATAGCCGTGGCCTTCACCCGCGTGATCGATGCCGAGTCACCCATCTCAAACAGGAGGTCCGTCTGACCCCTGATGTGAGGCACCTGATTGCCACCTATACCTATTGCGCCATCCCGTGATGGCTCCAACCTGAGGCCCAGCCTGGCCACTAGGCGGCTGGACACGATACAACCTTGTGCCCCCGAATCCAGTAGTGCCCTCACTGGCACTGGCTGTCCATCCGTGCCCCTGACGGTAATCACGGCCGTCGGTAATAATACCGTCACTGGCGGGGTGGGCACGACGGATGAACAGACTGCTAATTGCTAGCAGGGGGCACCTCCCTCCCCTTCTGCTGGAGGGGGAGAGGGCCCCTGGCCCAGGTATGGGTCCCACCCCGGGTAGTACACCCCTCGACCCATCGGTGCCATGCGCGCCGGCTGGTAATAACCCATCGGCATCCGTCCCATCTGCGGCGGACGCGCCATCAAACGTGGGCGCTCTGCGAGGGGTGGGGAGAAGCGACTACTCGGGGGCGGCAACCTGCCCCCCAGCGCGGACGAGTAAGTCGCGTAGCCCGACTCCCCATGGGTCATCTCCGGGCACCCGCCCGTATCTCGGCGCCGATCCCCCCCCCGCGGAGGAGACTGCGGCATCCGGCGGTACTCCGGAGTCCCCGGTGACCCCCCACCCCAGGAGGGCGGCGACCGCTGGTCTCTGGGTGACCCCCCTCCCCGGGGGGGGGGCGACCGTCCACCCAAGGCTGGCTTAGGAGAGGGGGGATGGCCTCCCGATGAGGCCCCGTACCGCTCCCCACTCACAGCCAGGCAGAGAAGTTCATGATGGGCTCCTCCGCATACTCGGCAGTTGGTGGTCTTACTGCATTCACGCACATAGTGTGCGCCTAGGCAGCGGAAGCACAAGTTTCGCTGCTTGACCACCCCCCTGCGCCTCTGCACCCGCTGTGCTCCAAAATCCGCGCACGCGGTGATCGCGTGTCCCCCCTTCCGGCAGAAGGGGCACACCTCCGATTGGAGGGCGTTGTACCGCTGTCCTCCCCGACGGGGCTCCACCGGTTTGGGCCCGACCGTACGCCGGGGTGACGTGGGGGGTTGCGGCGTGGTTGCCCCTTGGCAATCCGCCCGCCTGCACTCACCCTCCAGGAACGCCCTCAATTCATCAAATGTTGGGAGGTGATTCGATGAATCACCCCCATGTGACTGCTCAAACCGCGCCACCACCTCGCTAGGTAACTTGCGCAAAACCCGGTTCACAACAATGTACTTGTTGTCCCCTAGTGACAACTTGAGTCGCTCCAGCGTATTCACCGCCACCGTGACGGGATTAAGGATTTTCGACCTTATTTCGTGTACATTAGTGACCTTCGATATACTAAATATTTTTTCGATGAGCCCATCAATAATTAATCGCCGATTATCATATCGGTCAATTAATAGGCCCCATGCCGTCTCGTAACTGGAATCCGTAATCTCCAAATGAGTCAAAATATCATGAGGCTCACCGCGTAATCTCCCCATCAACTGCACCATTTTATACGCGGGGGTCAAATCCGTGCGCGAGTGCACCACGCTGTTAAAAATGTCGCGAAACCTCGGCCAGTCGGCATATTCACCACAAAATTCCGGGACATTCACCGGTGGCAACGGCGCCATTAGTGCCACACCACTGGGTGCACGCCTTACCCCAACATCCCCTTTTCGGGCGCGCTCGATATCCGCTGCCGCTTGGATGATACTCATCACCATATCACCGCACTGGTCTACATTGCGTTGCACCACTTCAACAGCCTGGGTCCGACTGTCCCCAGTCTCCTCTTCGTCAATACGGGCCAAATATTCGGCGTGCAATTTCAATACCGCGTCATACCTTTCATCTACCTGTCGCGCGCGCGACAACAATGCGTCCTCGCGATCCGTACGACCAATTAACGTAACGACTAATGAAAACCATCTTAATTCCGATTCGACCCTTGACGCGACCGTTTTAACTACTGAGGGAGCCATGGTACCAACCTCGATAACGCGGATCAATAAAATAATATAACCCGAAAACAAATTAATTAATTAATTAATTTGGGTGAATAATTTTGTCCGTGGAACCCCGATTTTCGACAATAACAATCCGTTTTCGTACCAAACGCGACAACTTCAAAGTTATTCACCCAACACCAATATATTACGCAAAGGAAAACAACACTAAATGTATTTAAATTAAATGTATTTTGAGTGAATAATAGTTCAGCGGAACCCCAATTATTAATTACTTATTAATACGTTTCTCCGTATCGAAACGCAACTATATTTACTTTATTCACTCAACGAACATTTAATTGAAAGTAATAACTAATATTCTTATAATTTAGTTACTCTTAATTACGCAAATGCAACTTAACGTTAATAGATTGGAATGCGAACCAAGCGCAATCCACCCTCAAATTTCAATTATGATTTTGATGCTAACTAAATTACTTATTCGAACGTAAATGAATCAAATATCTTTTCTGTGGATATGAACCACGCTCTGCTACCAAAATTTGATTCCGCCAGACACAAATTGAATTTCCCACGGGCCAGTGTTGGGCATTCAAGAATAAAATCGTAATTTGAATAAGAATTCGTAAGAATAAAATCATGTCGATTTTAATCCCGTCAAGATTATTCAAATAAATTCGTCGGGAATAATTCGTTGCTGAGAAAATTGAATGAAGATAACTTATTCTTAATCAAATAATTTTAATCATGATTTTTTAGTTTAAATAATATTCCACGAATACGAATGTAAGGGTTGGGGTACCTGGATTGTTAATATGACTTATTAGGTATAGGTAGAGATAGTAGTATTTTGTCTTATCAAGCCCACACTCGAGGGGTATACTAGTAGCCATTGATTGAAGAGTTCCATCACCCAACTCCTGACTCCATCATCAGACTAACCTCCCCAATTGTAATGTATAGGACTTATAAAAACAAACCAAATGAGCCCATACTCGAGGGCTATACTAGTACCCATTGAAGAGTTCGGCTGTTCAGTTTCTAGCTTCATCATCAGATCATCATCAACATTTCGAAGATACCAAAAAATACCTATTGTCATAAAACCTACTTAATTTCACATAAATCCAAACAATAAAGCTTAGTAAAGATCAACTTACAAAATAAAACCGATTGTATAACATCCATAGTATCCATACTACAAATTAACGTTATTCAATTAACATTTTAATCAAATAAAATGGTATTTAAATTATGCCATTTCTAAAATAATTATTTCGTTTTTTATTCTTCATTTAAAATAAAAATTACATGATTTATTCACATTAATTTTATTTGAATTACGAGTACAAGAATTTATTCTTATTCAAATCGATTTGAATAAGAATACAATTTCTATTTTTATTCTTATTCTTATTCAATTAATTTTTGCCCAACTCTGCCACGGGCCCATGTGATGGAAAATTATCAAAGCAATCTTGCCTAGCGCGAAACAATGGAACGCGATACGCGCCCTATGTACTTAACCTAACTTGATCTACGTTGCTAACCTGGATGTCAGCCGAATCTCTTCCCGGCCGCAAGTATGTGTTTCTGCTTTGTGTAAAGTGTATGTATGTTTTACTTGCAACCATAAACGACGTCCCGGTCTGCGCCGCCGCCGCTCCGATCTCGTCAGCAAAACACCAAACACAGTTCACACTGTAGTAGTCCTTATATCACTCTAAATAACAATCCTTGGGGCGCCCGAAGCAGCCCACCGTACAAGGAATTGCACCGTATCTCAACACTTTCCGTTAAAGCGTAAACCTTCCAAAAAATCGCCCGAAACCACGGAGGTTATAATGTTCAAGACCCGTTACGTTAATAGCAATGGCGCCGGCAGCGTCCGCCGGCGACAGCGCGCGCGCTCGAAGCGCCGTGACAGAAAAATGAACTAACTGATTGTGTGGCCAGTGGGTAAAAACCTATCGATTCTGAACAATCATACTGTTATACTTAGTATAAGCAGTACTCTGCCTAAAAGAAAATAAGAGGTGTTAAATACAGAGGGCGATGTAAGAACAAAATAATTATCAACAGATAATCCAGTAAACATAACGAGAGATAAACACATATATAAATAGATATAAATATATACAGATACAAGACAGATAAGGAAGGTGATCTAAAGATAGGTACAAATTTTATTAAAAAATTCGCAGAGCGTGAGGTTTTCTGGGAGCCTATCACGTTAGAGACACCCGATCGTGGGCTGCCCTCATCCGACCAATGATGTCATGCGATTGTAACCAAGTCGTCAGTAAACTTTTTCAGGCGCCTTCCCACGCTACGTCTTCCTACGCAAACCGCACAGATTCTGGAACCTTACTGCGCCAACGGTCATCGGTTCTGCGAGCAATGTGTTCCGCCCACCTTTTAGAGTTGCCTGTCCACAGGAGCACAGCGGAGCTGTGTATAGTCGAATCACATTCCTCAGATTTTTACAGCACTTCTTTCGGGCTTCAAAGATACGTAACCTGACTGGTTCATTTTCTTAATGATCATCCTAAGAGGCAGCCTAAGCCCGGCGAGGCAACGCTCTGAGTTGCCTTGCCGGGCTTACACTGCCTGATCTACTAGCTACGTCGACGATCTTTGGTTCTCCTGCTTATTCTAACATCTTCTGAATTCAGTTTTGATTGGGGGTCTGGCTTATTTGCTAGAGAATATTCTTCAAAATTTAATCTCCTCAAACCATCCCTCTATATTGGCTATGGTAGCCCACCTATAAAATATAAATGTCTATAACAGTTGTTGACATTTCCTTCTTCCTTCAGTTCCCTGCCTTCTTTTACAATGGCTGTCACATCGCTTGCCCTTTCATATTCAATTCATATTAATATTTAATATAATGTTAATATAAACTAGAATGTAGTCCTTCTTATTCATATAATATACTAGCCACCCGCCCCGGCTTCGCACGGGTTCCATGCTGATAAATTATGCATGTATACATACAAAACTCCCTCTTGAATCATTCTATCTATAAAAAAAACGCATCAAAATCCGTTACGTAGTTTTAAAGATCTAAGCATACATAGGGAGGGGAAGCATTTTTATGTTTGTTACCTCATATACATGTAGTGACTAAGTAAAGTAATTGTTTGTCCCCGTATCTTTTGTGAATCAAATAATACTGGGTACTCCTGCATCTTCATTGTGGTATCGACCCACCCTGGTAACTATCCTGCAAAGTAAACAAGTTACAAGAGACCTGCCCCTCTGGCGCAGGTCTCACTAATATTTACTTACAGGACTAAACTGTTAAAGCTGATAGTGATTGTTGGTTGTAAGTTTTAAATATGTACAATAATGAAAATCCTTACAAAATAATATAGCAATGCAATCACACAACACTTATTTGCTAAGCAAGTAATAAAGGTAGATTAGTCCTTTTCAATAGCTGGTAACGACGACAGGAGCAGAATTTACAACTTCACACACCTATCACATCGTTTAGTGCGTCACTGATATAATCATCATCATCATCAGCCCGTATCAGTCCACTGCTGAACGTAGGTCTCTCCCATGGCACACCAATGAGCTCGATTTTCAGCACTCCTTCTCCAGTCACCAGCTGTCCTACGAATCTCGTCATCCCATCTTGTTGCAGGGCGCCCTCCACTGCGTTTACTGATTCGTCGTCTCCACTTTAGAACTCGTTTGCCTCAGTCATCAGCTCTACGAAAGATATGACCAGCCCACTGCCACTTCAGCTTGCTTATTCGCTGTGGTATGTCGGTAACTTTAGTTCTGTGTCGAATTACTTCGTTTCGGATTCGTATTTGATACCTAAGAGACACACTGAGACTGCCCTGATATAGTAAGAATTATTTTTCGTGTCCGAATCTAGGTAGCCTTTGTAACTGACAAACAATAGCCTATATTTCATTATGCAGTGTAGCCACAAACTGCTACTTGTATCGCAAATCTGTCCACCAAAGTTGGCAACCCTATATGGTACTCCGAGAGTTTTTTTTATACTTACTCGCGTACTTTAATCTATCAATTATAATTTCACAGACAAAATCACAATAACACACTTTTTAATCCTGTACCAAAATTCTATACTCTATGGTAACCGCTACAGAACTTTAATATTCAAAAGACATCTCTCTAAGCTCTAATAATTTCAAAAAGAGAACATCAGTATATTTTATTTAAAAAAAAGCACGCTACAGGTCACTAATTGGTTGAATTTAACCAATCACGAGGCACCCGCGATGACCATAGCGATAATTTTTTTTAATAGGTCAGTTTTAGTTGAACGAAAAAGGTTACATTAAAAATAAAAATTCATCGTGGGGAATGACGATTAAAGTAGGTAAAAAATGTTTTTCTGTGTTTTGCTCGTATAAAAAGTATTGTATGCAATATTTACACAATTAGGTCTTAAAATCTCGTACCTTACTTAGGCCACTCGGCAAGCCTCGTGACTTAAATGCGGTACTCGACTTTAAGAAACTTCATTGTGCAACGATTGCATAAAATACTATAATAATACGCATCGCGACCGCCCTGTAGACTATAGTGCATGTTTTACAAAGAAAACAGCAGTTTCTCAGTCAGACTTACCTATTAAAATACCTTCAAACGCGACTGATCGGCTCTCCTGATGATGAATTGCGTAACGATTCGAAACATATCGAACGATATTCGACTTTTACGACGTGAGTAAACCCGTTTCGTAGGTAAGTATTTTAACATATACATAGTGGATGTTGTTCATGACATGCTTACATAAGAAGCACTTACTAATCAGGCAGCCCTAAGTAAATAGTTTTACCTAAAACGTACCTACATCTGTCTGTTCGGCCTTATGGTATTAAGTCCGTTCCGTATTTTTGTAACGTTTACTTGAATAGTTTAAGGAACATTGTTCTAATAAGAAAGCATATCAAACATACATATATTGTGATAAACCGTCATACTTTCTTGTAATTCCCATTTTATTCTTAAATTGTTTCCTTATTTATGACTTAAAATACAATTTTATTATTTTATAGGCACACTTAATATTATGTTTTCTTCGAGGACTCCATAAAGTTACGTCTAAGTTCTTAAAATAGGTACAAATTTGGTTAAGTTCATATTACTGTAGTAGTTAAGTATGCTTTCTGAAAAAATTACTGACTGTTGAGTTTCTCTTTCTTTCGGCGTTTCTTCTCAACAGTGGTCTCCTCTTGTGAAATGCCAGTAAACTCAGACATGTAAAAGTGCCCTTGTGGCCTACTTGCAGAATAAAGTTCATTCTTTCGTGCAATAAAGTTTAAATAAATAAAACGTACTTTAATCTAACAGTCATAGGTCTTTGCCCTTTTCAGCTCAAATCAAGGAACCGACTACAAGAGATATCACTGATACAAACTATACACAACTCTATAATCGTGTGTTATGGTATAAAAAGAAATTAATGTATCTTATGCACCGGCAGACGGATCCTTTGCGAAAACGTAAACATGGCGATAAAAATATCGGTCGTATGTTGACCGCATGCATTCTTAAGTAAGTACACCACCGTTAGGGTTGCCAGATGGTCGGGATTTGGCGCGATTCTCCCGAAGTTTTGTATGTCCTCCCGACTCGCGACTAAGTAAAAAATCTCCCAAAAAACAGATTCATTTTAATACACTATGATTTTAAGAAATACCACTGCTGGTTTTTGCCTAAGGACTATAAACAAATTATCATTATCTTATTAATTTTTTGTAGATTATAGATAAAATGATAATGATATAAATAAAATGATGTTTTTTTTGTTAACTTATTTATTTATGTAGATATTTCTATTGGCAGCGAACGACGTTGTTTTTAATATATTTACTTAAATGTGATTCCATTTTTGTTGGACGACGCGGTTGGCTCAGTTTGTAAGCACTTGCCTACTGAGCCGGCGGTCCTGGGTTCGAATCCCGGCCTTGTGTGATGAACTCGAATATTTGTGCTTGGGTCACGGATGTTATCTATATATGTATTTATATATTATGTATATTATATCGTCGTCTAGTACCCATAGTACTAGCTTTGCTTAGTTTGGGACTAGGTCGATTTGTGTAAGATTGTCCCTTAATATTTATTTATTTATTATTTATTTATTTGTTTCTACCGACCACAGTCACGAAATCCCGAAAACAGTTATTTCTCCCGATTATAGGGTGATTCAATCTGGCAACCCTAACTACCGTGCTAAGCATAACAGCACTAACTCACATTGAATGTTACAATAAAAAGATTTTATCTTATTATACGAGCCCTAATTAAGATACGAGATTTGATCACTTTCGCTCAACCCAGAGGACACAATTTTTTTTCGGAATGTAGCCTAGGTGTCAATTCAGATTTTTATCACACCAAATTTTATTCAAATTGGTCCAAACGTTTTGAGCATAAAGAAGTAATAAACACACAAACACACTAACAGCCTTTTGTAATCATATACGTAAGTACAATTGCGATTGCTTAGTCGATTGAATGTACAAATTCACCGTGTCTCATTTGCCCAGACAGTCTAACTATTAGAATTAGTTCAGTAATCAATTATGTAGTAAATTTATTCGGTTTCCAGTCTCCTCTTCCTCCTTAAAAGAGGAAACATCCAAAGCGCAGTTCCAATAATATTCTTTACTATAAACCCGATAAATAGCACGTAAATAACTATACTGAGGGAGGATAATGGAAACAATATCCCTACTAATATTATAAATACGAAAGTAAGTCTGTAAAAAACTCTCAGATTATTAACAGGCATAATCACGGGACACAACAGCCTTAACAGGCACCTACACATTATGGGAGTAGTAAGTGATCCATACTGCGTGCACTGTGGCCAGGAGGAGACGAGTAAGCATGTTATAGCAGAGTGTGGAATGTATGCGATAGTACGCTATAGCATCTTCAGAAAAGGTAAACTAGAAGAGGAAGAGCTGAGGGACATTAACCTTAAAGATGTCCTTTCCTTCTGCAGGAGAACAAGAAGATTCGAGGAAGAAGGCTGTATGGGAGCGCCGCCGGGACAGTAACCGTTGGCTCCAATTGGGAATTGGGCTGAATGAACGCAGCCAAGCGATCGACAGCCCGCCTGTTTCCGGCCGGGCGTCCCTACACCAAATCATCAATCATCATCAAGTCTGTCTGTACGTTTGTTACCTTTTCACACCTCAACCACTGAGCCGGTTTCGCTGAAATTGGGTATGGAGATAATTTGACTATTGGAGAAGGGCATACAATAGTTTTTATTACGAAATTCATCCCTTTACCGCTGACTTGGGGGTGGAGTTGAATATGTAAAATGCATCAACTGTGACTTTTCTATATCCCGCTTAAAAGAGGACTTTTATTGTTTTCATATATTTTTTACGATTACTAATTATTGTATTATTAATTTTTTAAATGTAGTAAGTAACTGCAAAACTATGACACAATGGAAAGGTTACTTTAGTCTGGTGTCTAATAAAAAAAAATACATTGTCGACAGATTTTTTTTTTCGCGGATAAGTCGAAGGCTACGACTCCATGCAGGCATATATTATGTCGTAGATTCCGGTAATTTTATGTGTTTTCTTATATTTCCTTACATACAGAAAAATAAATTCAAATTATTTTTTACACCCTACACGACGCAAAGCTCTCTCAATCTCAATATAGTAATATGAGATGTTGTCAATTGAATGTTCCCACCCAATTTCATTTAGACTTTTTATTGATATCTTATGGTGTTTAACGAGTAGGTATACGTTATACATGGGCAAAGTCGCGTGCAGGTGCTAGTAATACAAAATTCTGGTCAATAGGCAACCACAGAGTGAGGTCATCATTATATTTTGACATTAACAGGACAAACCATTCAGTTACCTTTAGTATTGTGTTAGGAGTTGGATTATTGTTGGGATCTTTGGTAAGTGATTTTATACAACGTTTCATACTTAGAAAGCCAAAGAAGGCAGTTATAGCAGTTATAGCTCCCGATGGAAAGTGATCAATTTATTTTACATATTATTTACAAAAAGTTAATGGTGCACTTAATTCCAAATGGCATTTCTCTACCAGTCAATCATAGAGCTAAACAGAAATACTCTAGCTAGAACTGGTGCAGAGCAGACATTTAGTGTTAACAAAACCTTAAAAATATCTTGAAGATATTTGTAGTAATTTCAAAACTATGATGCAATGGAAAGTTTACTTTAGTCTGGAGTATATAAAAAAACGAATGTCGTTTTAGTTGACATTGTTGGCAGCTTATTTTTTCCGCGGATCTGTCCAAGATGATAACTCTATTCAGGCACAGTAGTCGTAGATCTATTTTATGTTTTTTTTTTTTTACATACCGAAAAGTAAATTCAAATAAATATTTTAGCGTGTACATGACCCAAAGCTCTCTCGATCTCTATATTAATCTTCATCTGTTATATGAAATGTTGACAATTCAAAAGACATTTCTTAGACAGCGTAATCGATTACTTTAATTCGATGTCACATGCATGATTGATGACAAAGCAACTAATTTCGTATATTGACACCGTCTACTGAGTCATGCAACCGTTATGCAAAACGTCAGCCCATAGCTAATAGAAATTGACACCTAGTATATTTATACTAGGTGTCAAGTAAGTGTCTAGGTGTCAGTAATAGCGGGGCCATCCATAGAAATCGATTCCCACCAGCTTGTGATTCAAGATTTTAGCTTGCCTTATTATGTATTCAAGATTTTGTGTAATCTATCCTAGCCAAACCGACACGGTATATGTTATTTAAAATAAGTACTTTGAAGATTTCACGAGTAAACAACACATTGATATAACAAATTTGACCTTGAACTCCGCCAATGTAGACTTCTATCTCCAGGGTGATTAAAAGAGAGTTGTTTTAGAAACCATTTCTGAGAATAGAATTATTCTACCGCCTTTATAAATGACATTTTTATACGCGTATCTAAAGTTTACATACATATTTACAATTTTGGACTTTCATTGGTCCCTGCTTTTTTAGGGTTCCGTAGCCAAATGGCAAAAAACGGAACCCTTATAGATTCGTCATGTCTGTCTGTCTGTCTGTCCGTCTGTCCGTCCGTATGTCACAGCCATTTTTTTCCGAAACTATAAGAGCTATACTGTTGAAACTTGGTAGGTAGATGTATTCTGTGAACCGCATTAAGATTTTGATGCAAAAATACAAAAATAATAATTTTATTTATTTATTTATCTGTGGTGGGGTATCTATGGATAGGTCTTCAAAAATGATATCGAGGTTTCTAAAATATTTTTGGAGTTTACTCCTTAAGAATCGATTTTCATATATAAGCCCGGGATATGAAAAATATGGGGTGTAAAATCGAACGTATCTGCCGTGCTAATTTAAAAAGTCGTATCTCAGTATACGATCGGGGTAAAAATACGACTTCGTAATTTAGCAGGTTATGCGTTAAGCGTTATAGACTAAGGTCCCGATATAAAATAACCTTTACCGAGATTGTTTATTTGATGAAATGTATTTTATATTTAATTTAATATGTCAATAACTATATTGCATATGGGTTGACTAACAAATTTACGTCCAGGGTATGTTTAATTAATAATAAAAAAAAATTGTTTTAAACATTTCACCGGTTTGATTAATATTAGATAAATTCTATACCAATCGAAAGTATGAAACCCATAGAATATGCAAACGTTAGGTTGCCTATTCTTTTCCCGTCACAACTATTGGGTAGCCAGGTATAAACAGGTAAATCTATACCTCCTAGCATTTTGCAAAGGTCTGACTGTTGAATTGAAAATAAATAAAATTAAAGATTATTTAATTATGAATTTATCTAATAATCAAATCGGTGAAATGTAAAAAAATTTTTTTTTAATTTTAAACTAAACATACCCTGGACTTAAATTTGTTAGGCAACTCATATGCAATATATTTATTGACATTTTAAACTAAATATAAAATACATTTCATCAAATAAACATCTCTGTGAAGGTCATTTTATATCGGGAGCTTAGTCTATAACGCTTAACGCATAATCTGCTAAATCAAGAAGTCGTATTTTTACCCCAATCGTATACTGAGATACGACTTTTTAAATTAGCACGGCAGATACGTTCCAAAAATATAAGTATTGCGAGGATTGACGTTTGGTTGTCAAAGGCGACGGTTGAAAATTTTATCATATTTTATTTTATTTATGTATAAGTTAATTCAGTTTTAGAGTCCTTTTCGCTGTTTTTGCGATGAGTGAGTCAAGTCGAGGTGTCGTGAGTGATACGTCACTTTTAGAATGTGGGCAGCGGGCAGCTCCGTCGTGGCTATCTGAAGTGGAGTTTGATAATAAGGCAGGGCCGAGTCAATCGGATATTGTATCGGACGCTGAGTCCATGTCGGATGTGCGGCATATAGCGGTGAAGCGTGCTTGTGGTCTGAGCGACGAAAGCTGTGGTTGTAGTGATAGTTTTATCACAATAGGCAGGAAACCTAAACGCTTGCGGGTTTTAGCAACCGCCAAAACGCAGCTGGAGCCGGACGGTGTGCCTGACAAGCTATTTGAAGTTTATATAGTGTCAAAAGAAGATTTACCGAAACAGATTGGTTTGGCAAAGTTGCTGCAATTTAAAGGTATAAAAGGAATTTTATCCGTCAAGTTTATGGGTCCACGTAAAGTTCGCATACAGTTTAACTCTAAGGATGATGCGGAGAAGCTTCTGGCTTCTCAGGAGTTTAACAATGAGACGAGACGTTCTTATTGGTCTAATATGGCATGCTGCACTTATGGAATTATAAGGCAGGTTGAGTTGGAGGTTGAGGAAGACGAATTTTTAAAGAATATTGAAGGGTCTGAAGACATTTTGTCAATATGTAGACTGAACCGTTTGGATCATGATGGGCGTTGGGTTAAGGCTGAAGCTATTCGTCTGTGTTTTAAAGGAACTTCTTTACCGCCATATGTTTATGCCTACGGTTGCCGATTTAAGGTAAATCAGTACACTTTCCCGGTTACCCAATGTTCAATATGTTGGAAGTTCGGTCATCTGAGCAGGTTTTGTCCTACTACTAAAGTTACTTGTCCGAAATGCGGCGGGGAGCATGCCAATTGCGAAACGACTATTTTTAGATGCATTAATTGTAAAGGCAGCCATATGGCCTTAGATAAGTCGTGCCTGGTTTTTGTGAAGGAGTAAGAAATTCGCAGGATTATGTCTGCTGAGGGATGTATATATAAACGGGCTTTTTGGTTGTATATGCAAAATAAGGAAAAAAAGGATACGGATGTTTGTAGTCAGGATGCGCCATCTGTTTTTGAGAATGACTTAAGTTTTGGAAAGTCATATAGAGATGCTAATTTGTCGAAGCCGTTACAATCTAAAGAGTCTGAAGATTCTGTCTGTCAGGCTGAGGGCCAGCGATCAGTAAGTTAGTACAGATTAGAGAGCGAGCCACAACAAGAGGTTCGTAAGCCGCGGAAGTCAAAAAGAGTAACAGATGTGAAGAGGTCCGAGTGCCTATTGGTCAATCAGCCTACTATTGAGCGGGCTGATATGGAAGATCAAAGACAAAATAAGGACAAGAAGAAGAGACGTATTACTTTTGAAAGGCTGGTTGAGAAGACGAAGGATAGTTTGTTTTCTACCGAAAGTTGGGAGGAGAAGTTCAAAACGCTGTTTGGAGTTGTTGTTAAGGAGATTTTGGATTTATTTAAGGATTTTTTTAAGGAAGGTGATTTTGTACGTTTGTTTTTGTCTAATGTAAATGGCTAGGTCTAATACCAGATCTTTCTTGAATGTAATGTTCAATTCAATATTGGCGGAACCCTTATCGGAATCGGCTAAATTTGTATACAGTTTTTTTTATGTAAATAGTGTATACAAATTTAGTTGTTTTCGTGTACATGTTATTTTTAAGTTTATACGGTTTATGTTTTTATTTATCTATGTCTTTTAGATGAATGATGTTGTGTATTAGGCCTGCTGGAGCTGGCATGTTCATAAAAATTATCAAAGCTCCTTAATTAATAAGGTCGTATCTTTGTATGGATTTCATAGTAAGATACGGTTTTTTTTTCGTAAATTTAGTAACTAAACTAGCCGCTCGAGGGCGCTTTACATCACGCTTCCTTATTTAGTTACTACTCATGATCTCTCCAATTTGTTAAAAATGAATTGGATGTAAATTTTCCTTGTAAAATATTGTAATTTTGCTGTACTTATATTATACTCGTACTTATATTAATATTATGTAAGTGCCTACCTCCTCGTCCTTGTTTGCAGCACCCGACAGGGTACATAATGTGATACTTAAACTATTTACTAATCATTATGTGCAATAAACGTATTGAGTATTGAGTATATATTTTATAATCGTTCTTAAGGCCAGGCGCGCACCACGATTTTAGTCGCGCGATAATTTTGTCGCATAAATGCAAGATATGGGTTTATAATGAGAGTGCGCGCACCACGATTTTCATAAACCCAGAAGTACGCTTATTTCTGCGACAAAATTATCGCGCGACTAAAAAAAAATCGTGGTGCGCGCCTGGCCTGAAGAGTAAACTCCAGTCGTGCGTCGGAGCTGACACACACACTTTTTTTTCTAAACCGAATAGTTTGCGTGACAGACGGAAAAAAGTTGGTCCCCCCCCCTCTAACTTCTAAAATAAGAAAATGAAAAATCTAAAAAAAACATATGATGTACATTACTATAAAAACTACCAACGAAAATTGTTTTTCAAAACAATTTTCGTTGGTAAAAACTACTTACTAGATCTCGTTCAAGAACGAGATCTAGTAAGTAGTTTTTTTAATACCTAACTTTGCACATAATTTATATGGGGCGCTATACATACCAGGTGCAAACTTAACTTAACCACTTAGGGATGGAAAGTGTTTGTACGGAACCCTCGGTGCGCGAGTCCGACTCGCACTTGGCCGGTTTTTTTTTTCAGTACAAGCCATGCCGAGAACTTAATTATTACCTTAAATTAGTTTCTTACGAAGCCGTTTTTTAGATTTTAATAAAAATAATATTTTATTTTTAAGGCTCCAATTTAAGCAAAAATACCGTGGAAAATAAAAACAATATATAAACTCATAGAATTGCACTTTATCAAAAACAGGACAATTTCAGCTCATACTTAAATGGAACGTACAGTAACAGTCACAGTAATAGTAACTTCATTATCTCGGTAAGGTGACCTACAAATGTTCTCACCTGCTCACACTCAAGCATCACGAGCAGGACACATATATAAGTCTACACGTAAGTAATAAAGGTCGTTATGATTTGTAAGTACTTGGAATTTGCACACCTATCTTGCTGTGATTGAATAATATACAAGAAGCCCTATTATGGAAAGTATTATGTTTATAACTTGGTTGGATCATCTCTGGGAAATACGTAATGTATGTATTCAATAGACGTTGTTATTACATTTAATCGATGTTTAATAGACAATATTACTATTACAGAGTGCTCGACTCACATCATTATGGCTTGGGTTAGGACTTTAGGTAGCTTACCGTGGTTCTAGAATTCATGGAATCGTCCCACCCCAATATGGTCTAGTGCCCACCCCAGAATTTTGGGTAATCCATAGAAATTCATGACTTCAACTCATAGGCCATGGCCAGGCCCCACCCAGGCCCCACCTGAAAAATAATCTTAGATACGCCAATGGTGTACACGCTGAAATACTTTTCTGTATGTGAACATATATAAGAAAATACATAAAATAACCGAAATCTACGACAACTAAGCCTGGATGGAATGGTCGTCTTCGACCTATCAGAGAAAAAAAAATAAGCTGTCAACCACTGTCAACAATGACAACCAAAACGTCATTCGTTTTTAGGGTTCCGTACCCAAAGGGTAAAAACGGGACCCTATTACTGAGACTCCGCTGTCCGTCCGTCCGTCCGTATGTCACCAGGCTGTACCTCAAGAACGGTGATAGCTAGACAGTTGAAATTTTCACCAAGCTGAAAGCGCCACCTATGGTCCCACCGGAAGATCAGCGCTGGCTCTCGAGCTAGCATCTTGCTGAGGTGGGACCTTTTCGTGGCACAGCCATAAAAATAGTTGCATATTGTTTTATTTTATTTTATTAGTGTTTTTGTCACACCTTTTATGTAATTACTAGCATTAACCCGCGGCTTCGCTCGCGTGCCTATATAATATATACATCATCCTACGGGAACAATGCTTTTTTCAGGATTAAAAGTAGTCTATTTGTTAAGTTAGGGTATAATCTGCAATCTGCATTTCCCTCATGCATATCCATCCAGCCGTTTTAGCGTGAAGAAGTAACAAAACCTTACACAGACTTTCGCTTTTCTAATATTACTGGGAAATACTTTTTATTTTATCATAACTCCACTTTAATAAATCAAACCGAAAACTCAAGCACTCAAATCAAGCGATCTCAGCTTTTACTGTATCCAAATAAAGTTCACTTCAAAATTCATAACTCAAAGAGAAGCTAAGACAACGGGATATGTGTGCATTTTATTTGTATAAAGCTTTAATAATGTCCCGAGCCTCCGCTTATCGACTTGGTATATTCGAGATTGGTTTAATGATTCTAAGCCATGTTCTAGTTACGTCATGTTCTATTGTAAGATATTGAGGTTCTCTTCGTTGATGAATGAAAAATGTATTATTCTGAGCCAGATAATAAAATTCAGAATTCTGAAATGACTTAACATAATTATTGAAAAGCTTGAATGAATTTATTACGGATGCAGGAAGTTTCCCGATCATTGCTCCTCCTGTCCCAACGCGCCGCCCGCCTAGGTACCGATTGACGACGATTGAGATGCCACCAAATACTATTTTTTCAATCTATTAGGATAACGATAGACATTTCACCCCCAACAGGGGAGATTTTATTTCACGTCCGCCACGTTGGATTTTAAAATCGTTGTGGTTTTTGTAATCAGCGACCCGATAAACCGTAAAAACAATATCCATGTTCGTTTTTAGACTTTGTCACCACATGCCTCCCTTTTAGGGGTTGAATTTTCAAAAAACCTGAAACACGTATTTACTCATTTATCGTTAGAAATACTTCTGTTAAGTTTCGAATAAAATAGTCTAATCTTATTTCCCAATACAAACTTTGGAACTCCATTTCACCCCTTTAGGGGGCGAGTTTTGAAAAATCCTTTCTTAGTGCACCCCTATATTTTATAAGGAACCTACGTGCCAAATTTGAACTCTCTAGAACCAGCGGTTTGGTATTTAGACATTTCAACCCCATTTCACCCCAACAGGGAAGATGGTAAATTGGTAACTCACGTCCGCCACGTTGGATTTTAAAATCGTTGCGGTTTTCGTAATCAGCGACCCGATAAACCATAAAAACAATACCCATGCTGATTTTCAGACTTTGTCACCACATTTCTCCCTTTTAGGGGTTGAATTTTCAAAAAACCTGATACACGTGTTTACTCATTTATTGTTAGAAATACTTCTGTAAAGTTTCGAATAAAATAGTCTAACTAATCTTGTTTCCCCATACAAACTTTGGAACCCCATTTCACCCCTTTAGGGGGTGAGTTTTGAAAAATCCTTTCTTAGTGCACCCCTACATTTTATAAGGAACCTACGTGCCAAATTTGAACTCTAGAACCAGTGGTTTGGTATTTAGACATTTCAACCCCATTTCACCCCAACAGGGGAGATGGTAACTCACGTCCGCCACGTTGGATTTTAAAATTGTTGCGGTTTTCGTAATCAGCGACCCGATAAACCATAAAAACAATACCCATGCTGATTTTCAGACTTTGTCACCACATTTTTCCCTTTTAGGGGTTGAATTTTCAAAAAGCCTGAAACACATGTTTACTCATTTATCGTTAGGAATACTGCTGTGAAGTTTCGAATAAAATAGTCCAACTAATCTTGTTTCCCCATACAAACTCTGGAACCCCATTTCACCCCTTTAGGGGGCGAGTTTTGAAAAATCCTTTGTTAGTGCACCCCTACACCTTATAAGAAACCTACGTGTCAAATTTTAACTCTCTAGAACCAGCGGTTTGGTATTTAGACATTTCAACCCCATTTCACCCCAACAGGGGAGATGATAACTCACGTCCGCCACGTTGGATTTTAAAATTGTTGCGGTTTTCGTAATCAGCGACCCAATAAACCATAAAAACAATACCCATGCTGATTTTCAGAATTTGTCACCACATTTTTCCCTTTTAGGGGATGAATTTTCAAAAAACCTGAAATACGTGTTTACTCATTTATCGTTAGGAATACTCCTGTGAAGTTTCGAATAAAATAGTCCAACTAATCTTGTTTCCCCATACAAACTTCGGAACCCCATTTCACCCCTTTAGGAGGTGAGTTTTGAAAAATCCTTTCTTAGTGCACCTTTACACCATATATGGAACCTACGTGCCATATTTGAACTCTCTAGAACCAGCGGTTTAGCATTTAGACATTTCAACCCCAACAGGGGAGATTTTAATTTACGTCCGCCACGTTGGATTTTAAAATCGTTGCGGTTTTCGTAATCAGCGACCCGCTAAACTATAAAAACAATACCCATGCTGATTTTCAGACTTTGTCACCACATTTCTCCCTTTTAGGGGTTGAATTTTCAAAAAACCTGATACACGTGTTTACTCATTTATTGTTAGAAATACTTCTGTAAAGTTTCGAATAAAATAGTCTAACTAATCTTGTTTCCCCATACAAACTTTGGAACTCCATTTCACCCCTTTAGGGGGTGAGTTTTGAAATATCCTTTCTTAATGCACCCCTATATTTTATAAGGAACCTACGTGCCAAATTTGAACTCTAGAACCAGCGGTTTGGTATTTAGACATTTCAACCCCATTTCACCCCAACAGGGGAGATTTCAATTCACGTCCGCCACGTTGGATTTTAAAATCGTTGCGGTTTTCGTAATCAGCGACCCGATAAACCATAAAAACAATACCCATGCTGATTTTCAGACTTTGTCACCACATTTCTCCCTTTTAGGGGTTGAATTTACAAAAAACCTGATACACGTGTTTACTCATTTATTGTTAGAAATACTTCTGTAAAGTTTCGAATAAAATAGTCTAACTAATCTTGTTTCCCCATACAAACTTTGGAACTCCATTTCACCCCTTTAAGGGGTGAGTTTTGAAAAATCCTTTCTTAGTGCACGCCTACACCTTATAAGGAACCTACGTGCCAAATTTTAACTCTATAGAGCCAGCGGTTTGGGCTGTGCGTTGATATGTCAGTCAGTCAGTCAGTCAGTTTCTTCTTTTATATATTTAGATGTTTTGTGTCTCGTCACGAATAAATGTATTTCTTTCTTTCTTTTTTTCTTTCTGAAATAATCTTTCCATTGTGTCATAGTTTCATCTAAAAATAAAAAAAATACTATAACGATATATTACATATAATTTTATGCTGTTTCATTGTAGGTAACTAAACTTAAAAATTGTAAAAAAAACCGTTTTAGTTAATGTGTTCTTTAATTTTTAACTTTTATCTACCAATCTCAATCTCGGTTTAGAGATACAGCCCTGTGATAGATGGACAGACAGCGGAGGCTCGGTAATAGGATCCAGTTACCCTTTGGGTACAATCAGCCAAGAAATTAGGCTACCACTTTTGAACGTTATGCGATTGAAATAAAGTCTAAAAGTGGTAAACCAATTTCTTGGCCATCCATACGAAACACGAAAAAATGCACTTATTTTTGAAGTAATTGACAAAGGTATTATGTTTCTTCAAATCAATACGCCCTTTATTACCTTTTTACCCTGAGGTGCTTGTGATGACATCATCACGATATTGGAATCTCGACTCATTTTAAAAAAAAGTGACGTCATAAGTGGCACTTCCATTTATCATAAGGTCATTCATTCTATACTATCTACTACCTTACTTAACTTACTGATACTATAGGCATAGCTAGGCACCGTTAATCAAATAGTTAACTTCGTTAATCGTTAATCCGCTACAAAAAAGTTAGCTTCGTTAAACGTTAAAGCGTTACACTTCGGAAGAATTAACGCAAGTTAACGTTAATCGTTAATCCGTTAATATGTGTAAAATTGCAGTTTTATATCGTTGTGTTAGTGAACTTAAGTACGTACGACGCTTAATAATAAATATGAGACAACCTCACACAAATCGATCTAGTCCCAAATTAAGCTCAAGAAGGCTTGTGTTATGGGTACCAGACGACGATATACATACTTATATAGATAAATATATATGTACTTAAATACATAGAACAACCATGACCCAAGCACAAATATTCGAGTTCGTCACACAAATATTTGCCCTGGCTGGGATTCGAACCCGGGACCGCCGACTCAGTAGGCAAGCGCTTACAAACTGAGCCAACCGCGTCGTCAAACGCTTCCACGCAAAAAGTATTTGCTGGCCCGAGCTGGATACAAATTCCACATACTCAGTCAAATGTGGCCATGGATTCTCATCAGGACCGCTGGAATCCGATCCACGTCTTCCATGATATGGTTTTAATTACTACACTGCACAGTACACTTTTTCTATCTAACTAAATTACACTGCACTCTTCTTTATCAACACGCAAATGATCACTGACAGTAATTTATAATAACAACAAACAAAACACTCGTCACTCTAAGCACGGGCGCTAAGTAATGAAATGATCAAACGAAACAAATCTCTTCGCAGTTTTGTCACTCGCACGCGCCGGCAAAATATATCTAGTTTTGTTTTTGTTTCACTCTCTGCCACGCGCCGCCCGGCACTTGTCTGAAGGTGGTTTTCCACCGGCGAGGCGTGGCGGGGCGTGGATGGGCGAGAATTGAAATTAGTACGGCAAATTTTCAATCCCCGCCACGCGCATCTTCGGTGGAAATAGTAAGGCGACGCGTGGATGCGAGGGGCTTGAATTGAAATATTTGTTTGTGTAAAAATGAACCTTATTGCTTTTAATATAGGGTAGAGATTAAATCTGATTTTTCCACCGGCGGAGCGGGAAGCGGCGTGGCGAGGCGTGGAGAGACGAGACGGGGCGGGAATTTTATTTTGTATTGCATTTTTTCAATTCCCTCCCAGCGCATCTTCGGTCGGTGGAAATAGTAGGAATTGGAGAGGATGTGCGGTGCGGGACATGAATTGAAATATTTGTTGGTGTAAAAATTAACCGTCTTGCTTTCGTCAGATTATAAATTAATTAACAGAAAAACCGCTTCACGCGATCGATAGGCGTTTTGTTGTTCGTTCTTATATTTATATATTATAGTTTACGTGAGGTTTGGCACCGACTTCGAAGGGTGAGTCAAATGTAATCTGTACTTGAACGGGTTATTTTTGGCTTTTTAATTTTACTGAAGTCGGTTCTATTTTTGTTAAAAATCTTTTTTTTTTGTGCTTTTTAGTGATTCATATAAAAGTTCTAGTGGCCATCTGTGGTGTTCATCATCAGTTTCCTTACACCAAATCCTATTTACTGAATGTAAATTCTTGACTTTATCGATAAATTACCGAAAGCACCGTACATGTCCCTATAACATTTGAAGAGTTCCCTCGATTTCTCCAGGATTCCATCATCAGATCCCGACTTAGTGCCAACGGGACCAACTCGGTTATACACTTTCGATTAAAAAAAAAATTGAACATCGGTTCACGGTTCTCGGAGATATCGAGTAACATACATACAAAAATAAAATAAAAAAATTAGTTCGAATTGAGAACCTCCTCCGTTTTTTGAAGTCGGTTAATAATGGCTTGTTGCGCAATAATTAATTGTTCAAACACTTCCAATAAAATTGGAGCTGTTAATCGAGGTATTTCCTTTCATTGGTATGTACAATTTGTCCTTAAATATCTGTTATTAATTACAAAACTATTTATTTTATTATTTTCATCAAAACAGAAGCGGGCGGTTGTTTCTAACGCTAGCTTTCCATTGCGGCTTTAATTTGACGAGCCAACCTTGGCGTGCATTCAAAGCCAGCGATGTTAAAATATGCTATTCAAAGATTCAAACTGTCAAGTCACGTTCAAGGTCGATTTCTCATTTTTTCTGTCAAAAGTAAGAATAGTGCTGCTGTACACTGCGATTTTCTTATTCGATTAAAATCGATTTTGAAAACAGGGGAAATGATAATTACGTTCTTATATTATTATGCAGCTATATAATGTAAGTACATATTGCAATGTGTGGCGTAAAGCCGTTAGCGGACTGTAGGTAATGAAGGGAGGATCTTGGTGTGGAGTCAGGAAAAATACTCTATACTGATCCAAAAATAAATATCAAGGACTTACCGTTGCTGATGTGCCCGTTCTGTTTCGGAGGCCTCCGTCAGCTTCCTTTTTGATCACACGGTTTAAATAAATAATGTTTAGCTGTAATTCTTGTTGTTTTCGCAGACACTATTTTGACACTGAAGACTAGTTACATTTTTATACAGAGGGCAGCAAAGCGGCCAGTGTCCCCGCCATTTATAAATGAATCAGTATAAAGGTTAATACTAAACACCCCCCACCGAAAGCACTATGTGGCTTTCATAAAATATAGGGAAAAGGAATAAAACGAAAAATGCGCTCACTGAGGCGCTAGAAAATAAAATCTTCATTATTGAAGAAAGAGGAAGGGAATTTAGTAAGTGTAAGGAAGAGGACACAGTTTGTTAACTGGTCTTTATAAAGAGTTATTAGCTCTTGTACGCAGGGTAACCTTGCGCACAATGCCGTCCAAACCGGGATGTGTCTGTTCGACAATTGCAAGTGGCCAACTGCATGGAGAAACCCGATCATCCTTCACCAATACTAAGTCTCCTACTTTGATATTGGGAGGCGAGGTGAACCATTTTGACCTTTGCTGTAAGGTGTTTAAATAATCTTGGCTCCATTTCTTCCAAAACAATTGGGAGCAATTTTGTAAATATTGCCAACGTGTTAAATGGTTTACGGGTACAGACTGTAAATCATACTCTGGTACAGTTGTCAGACTCTTGCCTACTAAGAAGTGTCCTGGTGTTAACACATTAAACTCATGAGGATTATCACTAGCCGGTAGAGCGCATAATGGCCTTGAATTCATTATGGCTTCTATTTTACAGAAAACTGTTGACAGTTCCTCAAAAGTCAAAGCTTTGTCACCGACAGTACGCACAAGATGATATTTCGCAATTCGAACGCAGCTCTCCCATAAACCGCCCATATGAGGAGCACTAGGAGGGTTGAACTGCCAGTTAATTAAGCGCTGAGCGCAGCCGTTCAAAATATCCTGCCGGGTGCTGTTGTCAAACATGAATTTCTGAACATCAGCAAGATGTTTACTGGCTGCTATGAAATTCGTTCCACAGTCCGAATAAAAACATGCCGAGAGACCACGACGGGATACGAATCTATCAAGGGTAGCCAGAAAGCAATCCGCAGATAGAGAAGAAAGTGTTTCCAAATGCACGGCTTTTGTGGAAAAACACACGAAGACCGCTAAATAAGCCTTCTCTATCTTTGCATTACGCCGTAAACTTTCCTTTATGTAGAAAGGTCCGGCTAGGTCTACACCTACATTCTCGAATACTTTATTAGGCATCAGCCGAGTTGAGGGAAGATCACCCATTTTAGGCTGAAGCAGCGTCGGTTTACATTTGAAGCAGTTCTTACATTTCCCGTGAATTGATCGAATGAGGCTACGAGCCGACAAGATCCAATATCTTTGGTTGATAATATTTTGCAAGGTTTGCGGACCTGTGTGCAAATATTTTTTATGAAAATATTCGACCAAGAGCTTTGTAAACCTACTCTGCTTCGGCAGCAATAAGGGATGCTTTGCATTGTATGGCAGATCAGAGTGCGGGATACGACCCCCCACCCTGAGGAAGCCACGAGCATCAAGAAAGGGTGCAAGTTTCCTTAACGAAGGAATGTACGTCTCACCCCTTTTCAGTGTTTCAATTTGCTCTTTAAAATATGCAGCTTGCACTAGCTTTATAAGACTATCGTGGGCTGCGTTCAAGTCTTCAGTCGTTAAGACTTGGTGGCGAATTGAAACGTCATCGCGGAATCGTCGTAGTAAACGTAAAATCCAGGCGATGCTTCTTTGCATTCTTGAAAAAGAAGAGAACCGGTTACAGACTCGCTCAACAAACTCTAGTTCTTCCGTCTTTCGAGATATCAAACTAAATGTATTCGTGTTTGATTTCATCTCAAGAATTTGAGTTTCACTTTTATTTGTGTACGTTGATACAGGCCAAGTTTCACGATCCTCGTACATCCAGATAGGACCGTCAAACCACTGAGAGCTATCAAGCATGAATTGCGACGGAGATACACCTCGGGAAGCTACGTCTGCCATATTGTACTCGCTTTTAACATGACGCCATGCATGGGGTGGTATTGACTCTATTATTTGTGTAACACGGTTACACACAAATGTCTTCAATTTATAAGCGTCAGTTTGCAGCCACGCTAAAACTATTGACGAGTCTGTTAGCGCTGTAATTCTAGTCACATCCACTCGAGTTATGCATTCGCATGCGTACTTCATAAGTTTTCCAAGAAGAGCCGCGGCCATAAGTTCCATTCTAGGGATCGTCTGAGCCTTGACAGGTGCGACCTTCGATTTCGCCATTAGCAATCTGCACTTCACATCCGACTGACTTTGTGATATGACGTAAATGCAGGCAGCGTACCCACGAGATGATGCATCACTAAATCCAACCAGCTCGCATTCTGTTACATCTGGAAGCAATATGTGCCGTTGGATTTGCAACTCAGATAGGCGAGGTAGTTCGGTGATGAATGTCAACCACTGCTCACACACTTCTTGAGGCAGAGGATCATCCCAACCGAGACCCACCTTCCAAAGATCCTGAAGGATGCACTTTGCTACAAATGTGCAAGGAGAAATATATCCAACGGGATCATAAATAGATGCTAGAGTCTTTAGTACAGATCTCTTGGTATTGACGGTATCTTGCTTGTTCAGAGAGAAGCTGAACGCGTCAAACACCGGAG
Organism: Apotomis capreana; assembly: GCA_947623375.1. Lineage (NCBI taxonomy): Eukaryota > Metazoa > Arthropoda > Insecta > Lepidoptera > Tortricidae > Apotomis > Apotomis capreana. Next base: position 14,470,738 of record OX392522.1, on the reverse strand, counting down.
ACCATTTCAAGCCTAGAGGCTTAATCGAAACGTCATCCCGATCCTTTTGAAAAGTGACAGTAGTTTCACGATGTTCAACTGGAACGCGCTCGAATAATTCTTCACAGTTGCTAGACCACTTCTTTAGCACAAGTCCTCCGCACTGTAGCATATTAATTAACTCGTCCTGCAATGCACAGGCTTGGGAGAAGGTTGCGCATGACCATAGAATATCATCCATATAGATACCTTGTCGCACGACATTAGCAGCTGAAGGGAAAGGTTCACCTTCATCACTGGCTAATTGTAGCAAAGTACGAATGGCCAGAAATGGACTCGAACTTACGCCGTATGTAATCGTTTTTAATTCATAGACTTTAATCGGCTCGTCTACGGACGACCGATATAATATGTGTTGATATTTTCTATCACATTCACGCACAAGGATTGCACGATACATTTTGCAAATATCACTTGCGAAACAGTATTCGAATAATCAAAAATTGGTTATAATGGAACCTATATCACGGTAGAGGTTTGGTCCTGTCAACTGAGTATCGTTGAGAGAGATGTTTGTAGACGTTTTTGCACTAGCATCGAATACGACGCGCAAGGGTGTTGACGTACTGCTCGGCCTTAAAATGCTGTGATGTGGAATCAGATACTTGCTTGACTCGCTACCAGTGTACAATTCCATGTGGTCAAGTTTCTCATACTCGAGCATGAAGTCGTTGTATGCTTGCTGCAGAACTGGTGAACGCGCAAGTTTGCGCTCTGTTGCCAGCAATCGTCGTTCGGCGGCAACTCGAGAGTCTCCAAGTGTCGGCGTATCAGTCACAAAAGGCAGCGGCACGATGTATCTCCCCCCCTCATCACGGGAGTGATCACGCACGAATATATCTTCAGCCAGCTGATCTTCAGGGCTGAGTACAGGTTTGCACGGCAATTCCTCTACTTCCCAGAAGTCACGCAGCGTTTTGTCCAAAGTCTTCTCTTCAGAAATCGACAGATGTAAATTTAATGACAGTTGATTACTTTCGTTGTATAATCTTCCACTTACGACATAACCGAAAACCGTCTCAATCACCTTGGGTATGTTCGGCTTGACATTAGTCGGCTTGTCCAACATCAAATCAGACACGACACCGTTGTCCAACAGAATATCTACCGATGACTTTTCGTAGAACAGTGGGTCAGCCAAATCAAAATTCTTGTATTCTTCCACGACTTCCGGTGGAAACGAAACAATTGGCATTTCGGATGACACTTTCTCGACTACGACCAGTTCTAGCCGGAAACTCGGAACGTCCGATTTACACGGCTTTAAGTCGCATGTCACCATGCCAAAGTTTTTGACTAGTTCACCTCCTAGCCCTGATACCGTGTAAGGGCATTTGTTGCGAGGTAAGCCCAAACGTTGAGCACAGTTCAAAGTAATGAATGAGCTTTGAGCTCCAGAATCAAGAACGGCACGGCAGTTCTGATATTGACCAGTGATGTCAACGACTAGAGTCCTCGTAGTCCCCAGTACTATACCGTAAGAACTGGAATTTTCAGTCACGGAATGAAGATTCTCAGTAACGGTTGGATCGGGTGTCACAGCCACACTCACGGAGCGCGGTAGTGAAGGCCCCGCTGCATGCACGGCAGCACGGGGCGTCTGCGGCGTCGGCACGGCCGTTGCCTGCAGAACACTTGCATCCCGATGTAGTAAATAGTGGTGAGGCCGAGAGCAAACTCCACAAGTCATGTTGCTCTTACAACTTGACGTTTCATGACCACTTTTTAAACAGTTGGTGCATAGTTTCAAGGCATTGACACGGTCAATCCTGTCTTGAACTAACAGTTTACGAAACTGTTCGCAACGATAAATCAGATGATTTGAGTTGCAATGCACGCAAGTCAGTTTGTTTTGGTTCGAATTATTTTGAGTATCAAAACGCGAAACAGCTAATCCAACCTTTTGTGAAGACGAAGTTGCGTTCGAATATTTGAAATTGGCCGGTTTATGACTCGGTTGTGCGAAGTTGACAGATGACTTCACTTTGACTTGTTGATTGTTTATAGTCCGGGAGCCGGCACTAGGAAATGTATGTTCCAAAACTTTAATTTGTTTGTTGACGAAATTTATTAAATCCGCGAAAATCGGTAATTTATTTTGATCGCGGCTTTCTTCAAACAATTTCCGAGTATGACTGTCTACGCAATGCCACACCCACGTAATGCCAAATGACAAAATAGATAGTCGTCCAAATTCTCAATCTGCAAGGCGTGAATCGCTTTCAACGAATGATCAAAAGTCTCCACGAACGAGGTTAAATTCGCTACGCTGTCTTTTGTCAAAGGCGAAAAGTTCAGCATTTTGTCCAGATATCTGCCGGTCAACGCCCTAACGTCTTGGTATTTATCAAGTAAGCTTTGCCAAACAAGTGGGTAATTGAATGACGTGATCGGAAGACTTCTGACAATGCTCAGTGCTGGACCTTTGACGCAAGATAGGAGATAATGAAATTTATCTATGTTCTCGAACTTGCGATTGTGAACCAAAGACACGAAGGTATCATGGAATGTAGCCCAGTTCTCTACCTGCCCGTCAAATTCAAATAACGTTAGCTTCGGTAAGACCGGCCTAGCTAGACAATCATCCTTGGTTACAGTTGAATATTTTTCGGTTGGCTCCTGGACTATACGCGTGCAGTTCAAAGCTACCTTTTTGCAAACATAATATAATTCGTCGAAGCTTTCTAACGCGCTTGTTGAAGGTTTAGCCTTGGGGTTTGACTGCATTTCAAGCATGATAATTTCCATGACAATTTTTTCGAAATCGCTACGAGCGTCATCAAGTTCTGAAAACTGTACCATGTAATTCTGTACCGAGTCTAGACTATCCAATTTAACAGTTTTGGATACATCATACGCCTTTTGTAATTTATTGAACAAATATTCTTTTTTAATTGTCAAAGTACTAATTTGCAATAAAGATTGCACCTCGCCTTCCGCCATTTTTGTCACGGACAAAAATATGACGAATTGGTTGAATTATATTTTTGGAAATCTGTGAGAACAGGGAATAGCTTTATAGCGAATACGATTCGCGACGGAAGCAACGGTTATATTATATAGATTTTAATTTGGGGAATTAAACAAAAATAGGTAGGTTCAAAATTTTTAAAATGCGGTTCGAAGGACCAGAAAATGTGGCGTAAAGCCGTTAGCGGACTGTAGGTAATGAAGGGAGGATCTTGGTGTGGAGTCAGGAAAAATACTCTATACTGATCCAAAAATAAATATCAAGGACTTACCGTTGCTGATGTGCCCGTTCTGTTTCGGAGGCCTCCGTCAGCTTCCTTTTTGATCACACGGTTTAAATAAATAATGTTTAGCTGTAATTCTTGTTGTTTTCGCAGACACTATTTTGACACTGAAGACTAGTTACATTTTTATACAGAGGGCAGCAAAGCGGCCAGTGTCCCCGCCATTTATAAATGAATCAGTATAAAGGTTAATACTAAACACAATGCAAATATTATTGTGACTGTTTTTGTTTGTGACGGCGGCTGGGCCGCGGCGCGGAGCGGTGGGGGTGGCGATGCATAGAATCGGTGCCGTGTTCGAATCGATTTGTGAATCGATGTCGATGTGATCTTGATATATTTCTGTGACTTTATTAATTGAAATAATAATTGCTTTGCTTAGAATATTTATTGATAGTATGTATCATTTATTTTGATAAAAGGTAATTAGGAAAGTGTTTTTTTACAAATTCCATTAATAGTACATTACTGCAGAGGCCGTGAAATAGGGAATTTTTGGCCGAGTAGTAATAGATGGCCGAGTGATAACGAGGCCATCTAGAGATACGAGGCCGACAATCCCTGTTCGCGCCGAGGCTTGTATAGTGCTTTTCTCAAATAAATCCAAGGAAATAATACAAATGTTCAACTTATTTAGGTATTCATATATTTTTACTATTCCCGCCAACTTTTTACTTTTTCAAAATTTATTTTTTTAAGCTAGGTAATGTTTTTGCCACCAAATTAAGTTAAGATGATTCTATTTATTAAAAAATGACAACACCTTATTAATTAGATAATATTATATCTTTTTAGGTACAATAAACGTGATTCCTTGTTTATTTTATTGAATATCTCATCATCATCATCATATCAGCCGATAGACGTCCACTGCTGGACAAAGGCCTCCCCCAAAGTTCTCCACAACGATCGATCCTGCGCCGCCCTCATCCAATTTCTACCCGCGATCTTAACCAGATCGTCGGTCCACCTTGTTGGAGGCCTGTCGCGCGGTAGGTCTTCGCACATTATAATAACTCAACGACGACTCGATTCTATGCTAAATATTGAAATTTAAGCCCTATGTCATATTTACTAGGTTTAATTTCAAAAAATTATATTAGTAGTGGACGACGCGTCGTACATTTTTTGGAATTAAACCTAGTAAATATGACATAGGGCTTAAATTTCAATATTTGGCATAGAATCGAGTCGCCGTTGAGTTGTTATAATGTGCGAAGACCTTAATGTCAACCGCGAGCTCGGTCAGGCACGCGGGCTCGCGATAGCTATTAATGCCAATTTTTAGTGGAAAAGGGCCAGCGCGATTTCAATTCTCGCCCATCCACGCCCCGCCACGCCTCGCCGGTGGAAAACCACCTTGAACCTGATTTTCGCGCCGCGCCGCGGTGCCGTGCGGTAAATAGTAGGCATTGGATTAACGATTAACGGACTTCTGCATATTAACGGAAGTTAACGTGTCCGTTAACATTTTTAAATGTTAACTTAAAAGTTAATCCGTTAATCAAAATGTTAACTTCGTTAATTAACGATTAACGGATTAACGAGTTAATGCCCAGCTATGACTATAGGCATAATATAGCTTGCAAAGATTGGTGTTTATAGTTATTAATGGCTGTCACATTTTTTTAATTTTACAGTAGAGAAAGAAAGAAAAACATTTTAAAAACTCGGCCAAGTGCGAATCGGACTCGCGCACCGAGGATTCCGTGCAAACACTCATCCCATCTTAACTGGCCGGGTTAAGTTGAGTTTACATCTGGTATGTATGGCGCCGGATACAAATGAGGTGCAAAGTAAACGCAACCGATCACGTGTGTGGGATCCCCTTAAATACCTACTTATTTTATTTTATTTTTAGTATTTGTTGTTATAGCGGCAACAGAAATACATCATATGTGAAAATTTCAAGTGTTCTATCACAGGAGGTCATGAGATACAGTCTGGTGACAGACGGACAGACCGGCAGCGGAGTCTTAGTAATATGGTCCTTTTTTATCCTCAGGGGAACGGAACACATAGATATAGAGTCATATGATGACGTATCGACGTTTTTTAGCCTTAAAACAGGTCTCTGACTAACCTCTACAATGTATACCGTATAGTCACCACTGCTATGTTACACTAAAAGGTCGTAACTTACTATGAAATCCATAGATAGATACGACCTTCTACCGTCGCACAGCAGACTGACTCACCGCACATCCAATGACTTATCATCGCTTAGTATCAACACAACAGTCAAACCGAGCGGATCTCTGTAACATTTACGTTAACATTGTGTCAAACTTTTGATATACACATGTTAAAATCGTGTCAAACTTTAACGTAAGTGTTAAATGAAGTGTGGGTTTAGTTGGATTTTTCCGTTGTGTCATAGAAACTGTTTAAGGTATGGTATAGTGATTGTTATTGTATGTAAAGTTTCGAGACATAATAAATTGAATTGACCGTCTCAATGCGGTTGCCCTTTTGCTAGCCGGCTTCAAAAAAGTTGCCAATTTAACTATCGTGTTTTATGTACTAGTTGCGTCGCGCGGTGTTACCGTCTCATTCCACGGGAACACCAAATTTTTTCGGGATAAGAAGTTAGAGCCTATGTAATTCAGGGTGTCAGCTACCGCCATACCAAAGTATCAAAATTGGTCTAGCCGTTTGAGCGGAAAGAAGTAACAAACATACACATAACACTCACAAACTTTCGCCTTCATTAGTGTGATTAAATTTTTGATAATCATAAGTGTAAACCAAATTCGAAAGTTTTTGTGGGGCTCAAATCTTTCTTTAGATATATTCCGCTCTTTTTGGAAAAAAATATCGTTTTAGAATTATCTTGTAGTATTAACCGAGTTCAAAAATAGAGGAAGCTCGTACTGAGTTCATCGGAATCGTGTTTTTAACCGACTTCAAAAATGGAGGACGGTTCTCAATTCGACTGTATGTTTTTTTTTATATCAGTTTAATTTTAATGGTATATTCTTTTTGTAGTGCAGCTTTTGTTTCAGCTTTGCCAAAATTTCTTTCGTATGTCGGTTGTTTGCATGTTCGGGTGTTCGGATTGCCAGCTGTTCTCGCCTATAGGTCACATTTCTCAACCGATCCTCATAGAATTTTGTGCATAGGTTCGAGAATTTTTTGTTAATTAAGCTTTTCGAAATTTTCCAAAATCGCGGAGTTAAGGGGGTCGAAAACCAAAAAAATTACAAATTTTAGAAATTTTAAAATAAACTCGCAAAACCTTTTGCTCACAGAACTTCTCGTTTCGTACAGAAAAATATATATGTACTTATGTAGGTATTCAAAAAACTGAACAATAAAACACGCTGGACCGGTAATCCAGAGGTACCGGGTTCCATTCCCGGTCTCTTTCACAAGGTTACACATTCATTTTTTTTCGTGCTTTAAGATTATGTTACTACGCCATAAGCCACAACAGGGTAAAACAGGGAGGTTAAAGTCTGATTTATAACAATGTTATATGTGAGATTACATTTAATTATACATTATAATATACACAAAGGAAGTTATCCTGCCAGCAGCTTAGGTATTTTATATGATAAGTGGCCGTATTGTTTGACATTCCGGTTAAGGAAAACAAAACGCTGATTAAAATAGAATGAATGTTTAGTTACGTGGTCTCTCGATAGAGGGCAGTACCTATAGGGTGTGATATGATTGTTGGTACCACTGGTACACGTTAATATTGTTGTTTTTATCAGTACCTAACAAGAAATCTGCTGTGGCGCGGAGATAATCCTAGTGGGTTATACTCCCACACAGAGCTCGACTCACTGGTAGTGAAGGGCTATAAATAACCTAAACTTAAAATTCAAAACACCCCCGACACAAGTTGCTGATCATCATCAGATCCTCATTCAAGGAAATGTTACTAAAACTGAACATAACTGCTAAATTTGGAATTTCAGCTTCAATATTGGCTGAGATCCTGTCACTTGTTGCAATTAAAGCTTAATATCTTGGAAAGTACTGGTTCTATTTCTATCAAACATTGCTAAGAACCTACTCGTCGGACAAGTCTTAGATTAATAAAAAAAATCAAATTAGCCCATCCGTTTGGGAGTTACGGTGCCACAGACAGACACACAGATACACAAATGCACAGCAACGCCCCTTTTTTTTCGTCGTTAAAATACATTTCCTATTTCGTCGTCGTACAAAATACATATTATAATTAAGACTATTAAAACTGTGTTTCAGATAAAAGATGCCGTCCATATCATTAAAGATCATCCTAGAGGACGGGGCGGTGACTCGGACGATGAAGTTCCCCCACGGCGCCACCGTCGCCGATGCGGTACAGATAGTAGAAGAAAAAGTCATCACGGGGGGTGCGGGGAAAGGTACAAACTCTCTCAATGTCTTCTTCGAGCATATTGTCCACGTATTGTGTGGGAGACGAACTGGCAAACATAATAGTGTGTCTTAAAGTAGCATGAGAAAAGAAAAACCTAGTTTATGAATAAATGGAACATAATATTAGGAAGGTATCATAAATCTTTAAAGTTATGGAGTCAGTAGCAATTTTGTATAGTTACCCCAGCTACCAACTACTTGCTTGTTTTACCATCACCTTATATGAGCTGATAGAACAAACAAACAAACAAATATTTTATTTCAGACTTTGTCCATAAGTCAGACTGCCACTGCTTGTAATTATTTCAGTTCTGAGTAACAACGTATTAAAACGATTCCCCAGAATCTAAGTGTAGCGTGGCGTGCATTTGCTCTGCATCCTCGCCACACATAAAAAAATCTATATAGTCAGAAATTTCCAGCTTAACCAATAGACTTTGATCCAGAAGTAACCTGTAAGCATCTCACTCATAATCCTGGTCTGTCTTTTGTCTTCCCAAGTAGCATACAAGCGTAAGCGCTTGTACAGTTATTTTGAAGCTTAAATTAGACTCTAAATAGACGCAACTTGAGTTGTTTCTATAGTTCTGATAGTCAGTCTGATTCTACTCATTCCATTATTATTATTTATTATTAAAATACATTTGTAACTTACAGCTAGATGCCATTGCATTACAAACTTAATACCTTTTGCAGAATAATTATTTAAGTCTCTTTTATTTAGTTAATGAAGTCTTCCCTCCTCATTCATTCTCTTGCTTTCATCCATCACCTTTTGTACGGGCGTGGCGAACACATCGCATTGTGGCGCCAGCCGGAGCACGGAGTTAATGATGTGAACTGCGCGCGGCAGCGGCGAGTGGCGGCGGTGGGCGGTGCGCGCGGCCTGCTCGGCCAGCAAGCGCGGCTGACGGATTCTAGCCCGAGCGTCAGGCACGGACAATCGCATAACCACACTTACCAATTGCGTACTGTCTACTTTATTTCGAACTAGCGACCCGCCCCGGCTTCGCACGGGTGCAATGCTGATAAATTATGCATGTTTTATACATATAAACCTTCCTCTTGAATCACTCTATCTATTAAAAAAAACCGCATCAAAATCCGTTGCGTAGTTTTAAATATTTAAGCATACAAAGGGACATAGGGACAGAGAAAGTGACTTTGTTTTATACTATGTATGTAGTGATTATGTTCAATACGAACTTCACTAAAGCGACTGCTCGTCTTGTCTCCAGTGAATCGTACCCCAATAGTCCTTGTAGAAACAAAGTTGGGTACAAGTAAGGATAGTACACGAACTGCTTTTTATAAATATTTCGTAGGGACCTCTTCTGAATTTTTTCTAACATGAGAACATATTTTTGCTCATGTGGACTCGAAACGACCGCATTCGATTCTAGCACGCTTCTTACCAAGGCGGCATACAGAGTATGGAGAGCCCCAGTGGTCAGCAATTGTGAGTTACGTAACACGAAACCTAACTTTTGGGAAGCCATCTTCGCAACCCGAATGACCTGATCTCTAAAAGTTAACTGACTGTCGAACAGTACACCCAAGTCGCGGACGAGCTTCGCTCGTGAGATAGATTTTCCCAGGAGAGTGTACTGGCAGTCAGTTAAGGCTCTTGAACGTGTGAAGCTCATCATTTCGCATTTATCTGGATTGAAGTACAATCCAGTCCATGAATAGTTGTTGTTCAAGAAATTGAATGTTAATGGCGTGGTTACACACTTTCGACAGATTACGGACTCTTCCTCACGTCAGCTGACGACGAGCTGTCCGGCTGCTGGCTGGAGGACCCTCGTCCCCTGGACTACTATCTCCTGAAGGATGGAGATAGCTTGCATTACCGCTGCAGAGTGAGGACGCTGAAGATTAGGATGTTGGATGGTAAGGAAATTTTCATTTCAATTATATAACTAGTATGGACGCGAGAGAGAGGGATAGAAGAGAGATAATGTCAAAATAACTGCATTCTGCATTACTTGCTGTGATGCAGTTATTCCAATATTCAAAGACAATTCGCTTCTCCTTTACAAATGGCGTGAGGTCTTAAACAAGAATAATGTGAAGTACAGACCACGCCAGGGAGGGCTACAGGAGACATAACTCTCTTTTTGGACTGACTCACGGTTAAGCTTAGGTCTCTTTTCTGCTCGTCGCGATGAGCTTACTTGCAACTAATTTGCCAGCCATTTTGTCACTATATCTGACGATGTAATATGATGAAAGTAGAAGAAGAGAAGGACCGGAGAAAAGGTGGATGGATTGTGTGATAAAAATATAAACGAGAAAGAAATAATCGAGGAGATGAATGAGGATGAGGTCAACGTGGTGATGATTTGGCAATGTAATAAGATATTTTATTTGCGGTGTTTCAGGATCAGTGAAGACCATGCAAGTGGACGAGAGCAAATCGGTGGAGACCCTGATGATGAACGTGTGCTCTAAGTTGGGAATTACTAACTACGAAGAATACGGCCTGGTGAGTAAATTTACTGAAAAACGTAGGCACGTAGAGAGTCTAGTTTGGATGATCATCAGACCTTCTTTGAACCGTCCTTCGGCTGTTAGGTATGTTACAAAAAAAATATATCATAAAATTACAGGCGAATGCTCGCCCTCTTATTTATAGTCAATAGTGTTTATTTGTTAAACATAGGTAAATACACTGGTGTAGATGACTATAAAGTTTGGTAACACTATGTTTTGCCTTCCGGCACACAAAAACAATTATTAATTAACAAATATGAAGAAGCTTATTTAGAAGTAGGTAGGTACAGTCAGCAAAGAAAGTGGTCTACCACTTTTGGACTCTATTACATGTAAAATAGAGTCGAAAAGTGGTAGACCACATTTTTGGTTGTCTGTACCTACCCTTTGCAAAGTAGTTTACACCCCTCTTCTATATTATCTTAATCAGTATATTAAGTTTTTATTATTACTACCTATTATAAATGATTTTTACTCACTTAAGATTTACCGGAACCACCCGAAAAACCGACGCTTCGTTAGGCTTTTGGTAAATATGTGGTCTGCATGGACAAAAAAAAATTATTTCCAAAAAGAACTGATCGAGCTACTATAAAAAACACCGAAATCATCATTCATGGACCTCCTCATCAAAGTTTTAACCAAAATGTTTCACGACCACCGTCGAACAATTTTTTTAAATCGTTTCTTTTAAATGGCGGATTTTTGAGGTAACATAATTATGTATCTAAAAAAAGTTATAAAATACAATACCGAATTGAGAAACTCTTTTGACGGTTGAAAAGATCTACCAATTTTTTTCTCTCACCCCACAGTGCCGCGAGGACGAGCCCATGGAGGAGCACCCGGCCACGGGCACGGGCACCCTGACCCTCAAGAGGAAGCACCAGCACAAGGAGAAGGACGCTGCTCTGCAGCAGCTCAGCAAGAAGCTCAAAACTGATGACAATGGTAGGGGATTATTATTATTTTTTTTGTATTTGTATTTGGATTCTTCTTTGGAATTTCTAGTTGGTCCAATTATCAGATAATATACCTTCGTTTCGTTTAGCTCGTGGTCGGTTATTTTTCGTTACGAAGTTCTCAAGTTATCGAGGAACATACATAACACAAGCATCCCGACGAACTGATAACCTGCTCCGATTTGACGTTGGTCAAAAAGAACTTTACTCGTACAATCTGTGTGTCATTTAAAAAGCATTCAGTCGATCATGAAGGTCATTTGGTAATACGAGTTGGTAATCTCAAAGAATCAAGGAGTAAACAAAATGCATAGCGAACATGACACACTGGCTATAAATAGCCGTGGTCTCAGTTTCTTCGCAGAAATCAATGCTCAAACAAAATCATAAAAGTTAAAAGAAAAAAAGAGTACCTACCTATCTTCTTCTGACCCATTTTTTTGGGGTTCAGTTCGTCAGTTGGCACAATTGAAACCCTTATAGGATCACTTTATTATTCAACTGTCAAGACGTTTTTCTCAGGAACGCGTGGAAGTATCAAGTAGAAATTAATATTAAATACTTAGGTCTGCTACCCCGAACTAAAATGAAACAAAATTATGCAATTATGAAATCAATAAAATCACAAGATACGAGAGTACATTAGAGTTTACATCTATTGTTTACCGTTCTACAAACTGAGCTATCGAAGGTGATTAAGCGAGAGTATTTGCTTCCTTTCTTGACGCTGGCAAGAGAATCATAATCATAACGTATAGCAGCAATATCATGTAGACGTGCGTCCGTAAACCGTGTCGTGTGAGCTCGGTAACTTTTGTGAAAAGGTGGTAACTATATAATTATCATTTATCAGCGTAAAAATCATTAAAATTTGTCCTGATTCCAGTGGAATGGCTGGAACATAACAAGACCCTCCGCGAGATGGCGGTGGCGCCTACAGAGACTCTGCTTCTGAAGCGGCGCCTGTTCTACTCCGACCGGAAAGTGGATGCGCGGGACCCTGTCCAGTTGAACCTGCTGTATGTGCAAGCGAGAGACGCGGTGCTAGAGGGGAGACACCCCGTCACTGAGGAGCAGGGTGAGTACACAAATTATGGAACCCTGGACGATCAGTTAGCTTGGAAAGGCGTCTGGTCTACTTTGACTCTGACCCAGAACTAGATGCCCGGGGTCCTGTTGCAATTGCAAGCGAGAAACGCGGTGCTAGAGGGGAGACACCCCGTCACTGAAGAGCAGGGTAAGTAAACAAATTAAACGGTACCAAATTATGGACCCCTGGTAGATTGGTTACCTTGAAGAGACGTCTATTCTACTCTGACTCTGACCTAGAACTATAAGCCCAGGCTGTCCAGCTGAAACGAGTACGTGCAAGTGAGAGACGCGATGAAATGAAAAGAAATGAAATAATTTATTGAGTAAGTAAGGGCACTTTTACAAGTCAGATTGTGAACCTACCGGATGCTAAGAGACATCCCGTCACTGCGGAGCAGGGTGAGTATACAAACTAAACAGCATCAGATTATGGACCTCTGGTAGCTTTTGTAAAACCTCGTAAGATGTCCATGGAATAAATAGTTGCTTCTCCTGAATAGGGATTGCAATCCGGTCCAGTGTATCTGGTAATCCAGTTGGTCTGGTATAATCTTGTAGCCTATCTCGATAATGGTGGGTATCTTTCAAAATTTTGTGGAGTGCTGTTTTCGGGTGTAAACGATCCGGATGCGATTCGGTCTACCGATACCGAATCCAGTATTCTTTATTGATTCCTGGAGAGATTTGTTTCTCTTCCGTTTCGTTTTAGCTTCTGTTTCAAAATTCACTTAAGATAATGGAGCTAATAAAACAGAACAATAGAAATCAACTATTTATTAACCCAAGTCTTCCCAACTTCCCGCACTATCTAGCGTCGCTACTAGACGCGTTCTGTTCCTCTTTATTGACTATCTGCTGCAGCTCAAAGTCCTGAACCACCTGGAAGATTTTGCTCTTCGCCTTGTTCAGGTAATACGGATTAAACCTCCTCAACGTAGACCCTATAGTTATCAGAAACACATCAATAGGATCCGTTGGGTTCAGCTCTTGGAAGCTAAAGTCTTCCTTCTGCTTCATCGTGCTTATATTTGGTTTGGTTTCCTTAGGCTGATATGCTTCTATGTTCTCAGCGAAGACGTCTGAAACTGTAATTTCGCAAGGAGTGTCTTCGATGAAGTCTGAGTAGTCTTCGTTTGTGGTGTTGGCGTCTTTGAAGTAAGGGATCATGAAGGCCATCTCTTCCTCGTACTTGTAGTTGTAGGAGCGGTGGTTGGGGTTCCGGAGACGTTCTCTGATCTTGCGGCGCATCATGTCGCGGATGTTGATCCAGCGCGCTTTGCACATCTGATCTGGAATCAGAAAATATACATATGAAGTCTTAAAACTTTTTAAATCACTCACGAATATTTAGTAACGAAGTCATTCAGTCAAACGGCGACCTCGGATTGAAAATCAAGAAGATATCGAATATATAAACAAAAAAAACATTAATTTTCACCGTAATCGCTAAGGGTGTAAAATTTAAATTTGTTTGGCCGTTTTGGTATGAAAAAGCCGCAAAATACACATGAGCCATAATAATTAACCCTTATTTTACTTATTGTTTTCTCTCTCCAAAGCACACAATGTCAACATTTTATAAGTTACCTAATTAAGATTATATTCTAATTTCTATCATTATTAAATTATTATTAAAATACAAATTGGAATACATTAATTAATCGTTGTTCATAGTAATAGACACATGAAGTCTTAGTTACGTGCTTCAGATCACAGCTCAAAATATACTGGTTCTTTGAAAACAATTAAACATAATTTATTGAAAGATTAATGATGATCATTAATGATCTATATAATCCGATTCTAAGACATAAAACGGACATTAGGAGAGAGAACGGGCAATTCCATGAGTGTTCATTTATTTATGGCAAAAATTTAAGTGTTAATAATTTATCTCTAGATAAGTGTTACTTTATATCCCAGATAATACTGACACTTTTTGCGACATAAATAAAAAACCGGCAAGTGCGAGTGTGACTCGGGCACAGAGGGTTATATACAAAGTGCTTATTCCATCTTAACAGACTGGGTTAAGTTAAGTCTGCATCGGGTAGGTATGTACGGCGCCGGATACAAATGAAGTGCAAATTTAACGCAACCGGTTTCTTCAAATATAATTTTTGAAAAGGACAAAATTTTACTTAAATATTTATTTCATTTTGTTTTTAGTATTCGTTGTAGCAACAACAGAAATACATCATCAAGCTATCACGTTTCATGATGTACAGCCGGATAACAGACAGACGAACGGACGGACAGCGGGGTCCTAGTAATAGGGTCCCGTTTTTACCCTTCGGGTACGGAACCCTGAAAATACTTAATTAAAATTGTAACTTGCGTGAGTGAGTCACTGCCGTGGAATTACAAAAAACCATTCGTCAGCACTACCACTACTGTGGTTAGCTCAAATAACGTATTTCGCACGTTTTGTGACTTGGATAGCAGCACTCCGTTGTTACGTAGAAGAAAAAGTAATCAAAAATAGGATGTAAACAAACACATGTCATTTATAACGTCACATGTGTTGTGGTACTTGTGGTTTAAGCATTTGTTTATAAATATTCTTTTTTAAGGGTTCCGTAGGTACCGAAAGGGTAAAAACGGGACCCTATTACTGAGACTTCGCTGTCCGTCCGTCCGTCCATCTGTCACCAGGCTGTATTTCAAGGACGGTGATAGCTAGACAGTTGAAATTTTAACAGATGATGTATTTCTATTGCCGCTATAACAACAAATTCGAAAAATAAAAGAAAATATATATTTAAGGGGGGCTCCCATACAACAAACTTACAGATAATGGTACGGAACCCTTCGTGCGCGAGTCCCACTCGCACTTGGTTAATTTTTATTTTACCATAGGTACTACGTGTCACCGCGCTCAATAATAAAGATTTATATGAAACGTTATTTTTTGTCAATCCACAAATGCCAACTAACTCGAAAGGTCAGTTACAAAATGACAAGGTTCTAAATACAAAACAAATGCTTACCGGATCTGTTCAGCGCATCTCCTATCTTCTGCCAAACGACTTCCCTCGCATCGAAATCCAAATACCTCGGATGCTTCGTGTTGTATAATATCGAATTTTCCTTCACTAAAGCCAATAATTTCAAATCCAAACTCTTATTAAACGGCAAAGGCATTCTGTTCCGCTGACCTTGCAACTGTTTTATTTCAAAAATGGAACCTCAATTAATTTGTTCCAAATGTCTTCACTTCCTATTTCAAAAATCGAACGTCGTTATTCATTTGTTTCGAATGCGTTCGTTTGTTTTGAGCGTTCTCTTTTTAAATGTGGGTTCAGATTATTCGCAGAGCACGTGTGGGCTGCGTGACTGTAACGGGACGACTGCCGAGCCGAGGTGACGAGGGGCGACGGAGCGGCAACGTCGCACGGGACGGGTACGATATGCGTCATATGCGGCGGTGAGCGTTAGCGCGGTTGGGTCACGTACAGTCGGTAGAGTCTACGTGACTTTTACAATCAGACGTAGAATACTAGGTCGATGCAGAGTCAGCCACCGGCTAAGCTTGCACCATAGATTGGAGCGGAGTTTTTTTTTTTTTTTCGAAATTTTCTCTTCGTCACGACCTAGCGAAATTTAATTTGTGCATTTTAAAACAAAAATTTCTAAAATCGGTTGATAACTCGCTGAGATCTGCGCATTGTTACAAAGTCCATTCGAGTCGATCCATGGGAGCTTCGCTCGCTTCGCTCGCTCCGCTCCAAAAAGTAATTTTGACGTCTTCCTAGTCATTTGTCACGTAAATTCCGATGAATATGACTTAATTAACAAACGAGAGTAACATGTTTCATTTGTATCATACATAGGTACTTATTTAAAGGATAAACTTACTTCTACTTTTTGAATAATAAAAATACGTATACCTATGATCTTCTATTTGAAGTTGCTATTTAAAAAAAGTTAAAAAACTAAAACAATAACGTAATGTGTTTTATACAAAGACATTTAGGTATTAAATACTATATTCAAATTTCATACAATGACAAATGTAATTTTTACGTAGTATATGAATAGGTACAAAAAACACTAACTCTAAAGTAAAGTAAAAACAGTGTGTATATTTTCGGAATGCTGTTCCATGAATTAAATTTTATATTGACCCTACAACGCTAAAAAGACCTGCCATCGTGACGAACACCGAACCCGCGCGCGTCACGTGAACGCGACCGGAGCGACGCGATCGATTCAACCTCACAACGTGCCACCTTTATCACAAACCGAACACAGTCGCGATAGTTAACAAAATTGTTCCTACATTGCGCGCTGGACAGAGACGATACAACGAAATTTGCGTGCTTGAAGAGCAATGTATGTTGTTGTAATTTTATAATTGTGGAGGCTGATATTTTGCAACATTCCGTTTCTGCTACAAACTACACACTATTCATAATCATAACAAACCATCCGAATAAATACATTGCGCGCGAAGCAGAGACGACGGAACGAAAGTCACTGATAGGGAAGCGATGTACGTCGTTTTAAAGGTTGTGAGACTTATTTCACTTCATAGTATCAATCAAACGAGGAACATGTCTTTTTTTGTAGCAAAAAGCTTTTTTTTTTATATATCCTTTCCTTCATTCCTAGATTCCTACTTACTGTCCTGCTCCTAGATATCCTATTTAGGTAGGTACTACAATAATTTTATTAAGGATAATTGTACGAACAGTAAAAGAAGTTTTGCTATCGCAATTTATTACATAATATGTACGGTTCTGCTCTGTATCAACACCGCAAGGTATCCGTAGAAGAACAAGACAGGAAAAATATTGTATTCATCTTTATACGTTTTTAAAGTTACAATTGTTTTTTGGCTCAATGTTCGCGCCTGCTTATTATTACAAGCTTTTAATTTAACTTGCATTATTTAACTATGTTTGTTCGGGTCATATCTTCAACTGATAAGCTGATATTTTGCATACCTACCTACTTATTTAACTTTGATGACAATGCAATAATTTGGTACCATGGAGCTGGTCTGATGATGGAGCCGGAAGGGGGCCCTAGAAACTGTACCTAATAGATAAAGGAATCCTAACGAGTTTGGGGTCTTTAGAATCGTCTTAGTTAGGGTTACCATACGTCCGGATTTGTCCGGACATGTCCGGACTTTTCGACTCTTGTCCGGACTTTGTCCGGCCCTTTAATTTGTCCGGCTTTTTTCAAATAAGTTTGAATAATGAGTAATAAAACCGGCCCGCACCCCGCACCTACCCCCTCGCAAATCTCACAATGCGAGCGTCTACCTACTACCATGCCTACCTATTTTGGTGACTAAAAAGTCCGGACTTTTTTCGATTCGTCCGGCTTTTTGCCAGGACTTTTCAAATTCCTAAATGGTAACCCTAGTCTTAGTGAGCAATTTTTTTTTTTTTTTTTTTCATTTATTTGGGTAAACAAACAGCCATCACAATTGAGTTATAGGGGAAGATTGGCACCATTCGTACACGGGGCAGCTTCATACAGTCACTATTACAGCTTATCAGGACAATGTATTTATTACGGGTTTGTGTGTGTGGGTATGGGCTGACGGCCACCGGTGGACCACGAAGTTAGCTGTCAGTGGGGTTACCAAGAGCGACACGAGAGGGCGTTATTTGTTTTCGCACCCTTTAAGTAAATTTTTCGTCGATGTTCTCGGATGTATCGTGCTTAATTGGAGCGGTAAATCTCAAAACTTTGTTGATTAACGGTAAGTAAATACTCTCATTTCCATAATAAAGTACATATTTTGTGTATTTCTCTTCTTGAACTATGTGTAGTTACCAATATTTTATTTTTGACCTTCGGGGCAGGTTCGTACGCCTACACCTGGGGCACATTCATATACGTCATGCATGTACCCCTTTTAACATGTTTCTTTTTATTTCAGAAAATTAGCAAAAATAGTGCGAAATTATACGAAAAACGAGTTTTCTAACGAAATAGAGTCACAATTGAACGAATATATTGAAAATTCTCGAAAATGCATTGCGGGCTCACAAGTCAGAAAGCTGTCATATGATTATGCCAAAGAATTGAAACCGAAATATCCGCCAATGGGATTGGCGGGTATTGACTTGTTTTTAAATACCATTTAAACTATTTTTTGATATTATTATTTTCGTTTTATTTAACATGTACGAAGTTATCTCATACTGTCTGAATGTTCCCCAACCCATGTATGAATGTGCCCTTTCAGTGGGGTAGATTCGGACATTTGACAGCTTCTACTAAAAGTCAATCTACTAGTTTGTTGTAAAAGTGGGCGACTTCTAACTTTTTAACTAGGAAGCTACATGTATCTGCTATATTATAGCGGCCGATGGACGAATCTATCTTTAAAAATAAAAATTTAAAAAACCGTAATGTAAAAAGTGTACGAATGGTGCCAATCTTCCACCTAAGCGTTTTAAAACAGTTTTTAAATATATGTGTGACCAACACCGTTCACCACTTATTAATATTACAATTTAATCGTTCTTAGCGATCGACGACCAGTGTGCACTACAGAAGAGCACACACAATATAAACATTATATATATATACACATACATACGCATACATATAGATAGGTGCGTGCACATATGCATACTTACACTTGATTGATGGATGATCAAAGAAAAGTACAGTCGGCTATAAAAACATTTTACAAAAATTAAATTTTTGACAGAAACTTATTAATTTCAAGACAAGCGGAACTATTTGCTTACTATAAATGTACTTAGGTATATTTTTTGCTATGATATCTGTACCTAATGTAATCTGATACGTGATAGAGCCTTATCACACTTGCGATTTGCGAGCGTATTTTGTATGAAGGCGTACGCGCAGCGTGTTCGCCGCGTCGCTTATTTGTATAGAAAATACGCTCGCAAATCGCAAGTGTGATAAGGCCCATATTCATATGCGAGTGATTTAAACCACACGTGCAATCGAGCATCCAACCATATAAGAGTACTTGTACAATTAATAGTACAGTACCTCTACCATGGTATAATAATATTTTATTAGACTACGCGCTTACTATACTGCCGAGCTACGGTAAAAAGCAGTATCTTACTATGAAATCCATACAAAGATACGACCTTTTAACGTAGGACGGCAGTATACTCGCTTACGAGCAAACGTGCTTCGAATAGAGCTACTACTACACTCACAAAGTGTGGTAGTGTGAGTTCAAAACCAATGAATCTGTCTCTTTATAACTAAGAGAATGAGTAAGAGCCAAAATAAAACATGGCGGATATACGGTAGCGAGTATCGTTTACGAAACGTGGCAAAGTCGGCACCATGAGATTCAAATCTGACCTCGAAACTATCGAAAAATACGCTCACGAGTGCAGTTCAGCGCTACAAGCGATCACTTTGTAGAACTACAAGTCTCCATACAAAGTCGTTTACGCAGCCTCTAGCTAGTACGGGTACAGAGTCAAAGAATATGTAGTTAAGAAGAAATACCATTGCCCATCTTTCCTTACCATCCGTTTACGTTAAGTTTGCACCTGGTAACTATGGCGTCGCATACAAATGAGGTTCATCATCATCATCATTAGCCTTTTACATCTACAACAGATGAGTTAAGCAGCGTCTAATAAACTGCGGCAATTTCCAAGATGGCTGGATAGCCCGATACGAGAGCGACAGCCGCGGCCGCATAATTGACAAATAAATGTTGCGCCTATCGATGAAGGGGGACAAGCTGTACGCTGGTGTCTCATGTCGCGTTTGTGAGAAAGAGAAGCAAACCATACTTCATCATGCGCAACCACACCATCGCACAAAGTCTTCCTCCAAAGGTCACGATCTTCAGACATAACCTTCCAGTGTTGGGTGTCAATTTTGAAGGATAACATGTCACGCTTTACGCTGTCCTTAAAGCGTAACATAGGTCGTCCAATGGGTCGCTTAGCATCAGCAATCTCACTCAAGAGAGCTATATACGTGGCCAACGAGATGGTTCCATCCTTTGCACGTGTCCAAGCCAACGCAGGCGTCTTTGTTTTAAGATGGCTGCGATGCTGGGCAAGCGCGCGTGCGATACTGAACACCTTCTCGTTTGTGACTCGATCTTTCCACGAGATACCCAAAATGCGACACGGGAGCGTAAATTAAACAGTTTACCCTATGCGTTGCCTGCGTCGTATTTTGGGTATGTCGTGGAAATGAGGTTCAAACTGTACGACCGGGTTGAAGAAATCGAGATATCGTTCTCGACTGTTTCCTCCTTCAAAACTTTGTACATTGTAACATTTGTAACGAAATTTTAGAAACTGAATGAGAAGGTGATTTATAAAGCTTAACTTTAAGGTTAACTGGAAGAGATCCCTTATAGGGATAAGTTTGCCTTTGTACCTAGGTTATTCTTATTTGAAATAGATGTATTTTTAACTGATTTTGTCGACAATAAAGTGCTTACAAGTATAATTATATCCATTTATTTATTTTCTCAACAGCGGTGCAGTTTGCCGGCATCCAGTGTCAAGTCCAGTACGGAGATTACCAGGAAGAGAAACACAAACATGGCTTCATTGAAAAGTAAGTAATCTATGTTAAACATAGTATATAGTAGTCTGCCAAAGGTGAGTCAAAGGGTGTGTTTTCTTACTGGATCGAACACCCCGTATATCATGTTAATGTGAATAAAGAAAAAACATGTGATGTACATGAGATCTTTACTTCAAATAGCAATAAATGGAACTCTTTTCCGGAATATTGTGTTTCCTCCTTCTTATAATAACCCTTCAATCGAAGCGTGAAGTAATCTCTCAGGCCAACATGGCAGTGTCAACTGACATGGCACCGTTAGTTTCTTGTCAGTTGCCATTGCCACTAGGGCTCCCCTTTTTGCTTACCATCAGGTGTAGTGAAGCCACTACGTTGTGCCAATATATATTTTGAGGTAAGGAACCCTAAAATAGCAGCATTTTCAATTTTGCCTTTCAGCCTCAGCGAGTTTCTCCCCCAAAACTACGCCAGCTCCTGGGGCATAGAGAAGAAGGTTCTAAAAGAGCACAGCAAGCACTCCGGACTCTCACAAATAGAGGCCAAGCATCTGTACACCAAGACCGCCAGAGACCTGCCCACTTATGGAGTCACATTCTTCCTTGTTAAGGTTTGTTCAGCCCTTATTAACTGAACGCAATCCCTATCATCTGTCCCTTTGTGCCAGTCATCTGCTTCCTTTTCAAGATGTTTTTAGTCCTCACATCATGATCATCCTTGAACTATTAATACAAAAATCAAACGAAACATTGAAAGCCGTAACATGGCGGAAGAGACCGGGTTCTGTATTCCTAGATCCACGTCTCAGCAGCTCCAGCACCCTAACGCCAGAATACATTTTGATTTTTTACTTATGCTTTGTGTACCTATGTAAGTATTGATCTTTGCATCGATTTTATCGGAAAGCTTAAACCTTAGCCTTAATAAATAATGACACAAAGGTAAATTAAGAAAGAAAAATTGAATGCGATCCACTGCAATCGAAGCGGGATTGCAGTGGATCGCATTCAATTTTTCTTTCTTAATTTACCTTTGTGTCATTATTTATAAAAATAAAAATGTGGTATTACCGCATAAAAAAATATGAATCGATAAAAAGATTCTATACAAATACTTAGCCTTAATTTCAATGTTTCAAGGTGGACTAGAGTCAGACAACGCTATCTCTTCCAAGCAAATGAACCGTCAAACCATACAAACTAGCTCATTCTGTATGGTTTGACAGTTCATTTACTTGCAAGAGTTAGCGTGGTTTGACTGTGTCTGACAATTGCCGATCACTTTGATATCTAATGTACCTACTTTGCATTTTTACCCCTCATCGATGTTCTCAGATCCAAATAAATAGCGATTCCAATTTTACCTCTCTGTTATCCAGGAGATGCAAAAAGGCAAGAAGAAGCTGGTGCCACGGCTTCTCGGCATCAATGCCTCCTCAATCTTGAGGTTGGACGAGACCACCAAGGAGGTTCTACAAGTCTGGCCTTTGACGCAGGTCAAGACATACAAGGCAGGCAGAGGGGAGATGTTCACGCTCAATTTTGGCGATTACAGGTAAAACCGATTAGTCTAAAATGTTGGATGAAAGTAACTACTTACAACCAGTCTTCATGGATACTCTTGAGAGTCTTCGTTTGAAAGATAACTGGCTAGCTTTGGGCGACTTTGATGATTTATAGAATGACGAAAATAAACTAGTTCAAATTTTATTTCAGTGAAAAAGAATACTGCGTGAAAACGAACGATGCATATCGTATTAGGGACATTCTGCAGGGCTACATCGATCTGATTCGGAAGAAGATGGAAGCTGCCTTCAACAACTGCGGGGACGAAGGAGGAGTCATACACACCGCCACTGTTGAATGCAGCAAGTCAGTTAAACTTCTACAACATTAAATGTTGTTTATTCCGTGATTTAAATAATAGTACATTACATCAGAGGCCGGGAAAATGAGGATTTCCGGCCAAGTAGGTATATACGGCCGAGCGAGCGTGCGAGCGAGGCCGGATAGTGATACGACGCCGGGAATCCGTTTTCACGACGAGGCATGTATAGTGCTTTTCTCAAACATACAATGAAATAAAAAAATATACTTCAAAGAATAACACTTAATATTGTTTGTCCGATATTTTCCGAATTTGACTGAATTTTAAAAATCAGATTTCAGATTCTGACTCAGGAGCCCCAAAAACCCCCGGATACCGAATTTCAGCCTCCTAGGACCAATTAGAAATTTTCTCCATACAAATCGTTTTTTTTTTCGATATTTTCCGAATTTGACCGAATTTTCGGACAAGATTTCAGATTCATATTTTTGAGCCCCGAGAGCCCCCCGATACCGAGTTTTAGCCGCCTAGCACCAATTTGAAATTTTGAAAAAAAAAAGTCGCCATCTTGAATTTTTTTTTTCCACAAGTGTCTAACAACCAACCTTTAAAAACAAAACCTGCTTTTTGTCAAACCAGCCAGCTGTGTGAATG
Organism: Apotomis capreana; assembly: GCA_947623375.1. Lineage (NCBI taxonomy): Eukaryota > Metazoa > Arthropoda > Insecta > Lepidoptera > Tortricidae > Apotomis > Apotomis capreana. Next base: position 14,447,529 of record OX392522.1, on the reverse strand, counting down.
ACCTTGTTGTTGAAACAAAAAAAAAGTTACTTTGCAGGCCTAGGCCTGAAAAGCAGTATGAAATCCCTTTACAGTCCTCTCGAGTTGTTGCGCCCAAAAACCGATACTTCCGAGCCTATTATAAGGAACGCAAAGACAATATTTCATTGCATGTTTGAGAAAAATAATTTAAACGGATTATATCGCGTATATTAATTATTTTGAGCCTCCCTGACGTTTCAGTACCTTTACAGATACCGTTGACAACGGTATCTGTAAAGGTACTGAAACGTCAGGGAGGCTGAAATAATTAATATACGCGATATACGAGTAATCCGTTTAAATTGTTTTATTTAAATGTGTGACAGTTGCGGAAACCGAAGAAAAAAAATTATTCAGTGAGCCAAGCGTTGGTCCCAAATTAACTATTACCAACGACGGAAATTTCTCCAGGCAATTTGATCGCTTTGACTTTGGTAGTCGCATTATTGAAGGAATCCATGAGACCAGCATGTATTATTTGGTTATTAGGTACAAAAAAAAATTATGAGAATATCATGCAACCAACGAGGTCAAAGCGGTTGAAACGTTGGAAGGAATGCTTATGAAATTTCCCCTATGCCCTAGTTACTGGGACTCTGTTCAAATTCTACTTATTTTCTCAACAGGGGCACAACAATGGAAATGGTATCACATTCAGCTCTCAAAGGAGTGGAAACGTCGTTCGTTGGACCTAGCAAAATTATGTCCGCCGAATCAGGTACTAAATAGATCGAATTTATAGCCTATGGATTGTCAATGTTTTTTCAACCGAAAAGGGAATGTAACGGTGTTTTGTCTGATTGTCAGGGTCCAAAGCAGAGGTACATGGGGCACAAATAGTGACAGCTCACACGGTGATCGTCACGAATAAGCAGCACAGCGAACAAAGCGCAGTGGTAAGATTTCTTGTATTTCTGGTAGTCAGCAGCTAAATTATCTTAGCATAATAACACACTCACAATTATCTGTACAACCACTATCCCTTAAATAAAAGACTTCATGTGCACGTAATTTTAAGCGAACTTCTGCTGCAGACTGTGCATCTTCTAGCAGAAGTTGAACAAAGTTTAGCAATTTTCTTCTTACTTACTAATTTACTATATTTTACTTTAATTTTTGGAGTATGTCTGCGTGCGCATTCATTTTGTACGGTAATTTTTGCTAAAACTATTCCTTGTACCTATAGTGTTTGTGAGGTAAATAAATGATATGTCTACAGATGACCTATTGATTGCCAAGTTTTAGTATGTGTTAATAATGATATTTTAAACACAGGCTACAAATGCGACGATGCGGGGAGAAATGTCGATAGACACGGGGAAGAAACTCAACGACCTCAACGCAAACGCGGTCAAGATCGTCACCCTTCTTAATGGTGAGACTATTTATTTATTTAAACTTGATTGCACTAATCAAAAAGTCAGTAGGTACAAATAGTGGACTTAATTCCAAATGGCTCTCTCTACCAGTCGATCACAGGGCTAAACAGAGATGCTAGAAATGATGCAGAGCAGAAATTTAATTGTACTGAGAGCACTCGCGCTGAGTAAAATTTTACTATATAACCGAACGTTTTCCTTCATTTTTTCCGATGCTAATGAAATCTATACCTACTAAACAACCAAAAAAAGTATAGGCTGATCGACAATATGGAGATCCCAAATGCTTTCAAGAGTACTCTTCTTTACCCGCTTCGCTTTATATACCCGCATCATTGTAAATGCACTTTGTCAAATTTAACAATCATGTTTTTAGCTAGGTATAATATAAAAAGTGTTATGTATTTTTTTATATTATTAACAGATCCAAATGAAGCCAACATTGCAGAAGCAAAAAAAATCATCGAAGTCATCAATAAAGATTCGCCTACTCTCATTGCAGGTAAAGATGTGGAAGATATTAATTTCTTTAGCCAATCAAAAAGAGGGGTTCGTTTTCGGCAAAGCTAGCCAAATTTGTATGTTTTCTAATGTAGGTCTTTAGCATTTTTATGGTGGCTTTTCTCCATTATTTTATTATCTTGCCCAGGCGTGAAACACTGCATAGATCATCAAGCTGACGAAGCTGCTAAGAAGAAGCTCACATTTGAGCTGAATGAGCTGACCGACAACATCGCACTCCTTAATGAATTCAAGGTGAGTATCAGTAGCAATAGTAAAACAAGTCATTGTACTTACTCCACACCTCCTACCACTCTATATTTTGTTATTTATATTATATCTATTAAACAATAATGACCTAGAGTCATTTTGGGTCTTAGAATAACATCATCGTCATTATCAACATCGTCATGAGATATATTGTTTGTCAAGGGTTTTCGAAGTTATTAAAAGTTGAATGTAAATTTTACTTTTGATAGAAGCGTCGGGTGCCTAATGGCACCGCTAGGTTCAGAACCCACTTTTTTTTAAACTACGTTCTAAATGCATCTCAAAACTATCGGTTGCAAAAAAAGTAGGTAATAGGTGTAACAACATATCCAGTTTAAGACGGATTCTTATACACCTACTTTCTCGATAACGATCTATGTCGTACCTAAACAACACATGATAAATAAGAGATATTCGCTAAAGCCGATGAAAGTATTCTGATACCTGTCTGTTTATTTCTAGAGCCCTCAGGAGGCACAAGATGCTGCGATGAGGATTGCGGACCTCACCACTCAGATGTACTTCGCCCTCGACGCTAGAGTCAAAAGAAGAAGCCAATTGGTCAGAGTGAGTATCGTCCCGAAAATAAGTTTTCTTTTATAAAATCCCTAAAAACTTCAAACTACCTTCGAATGCCAGTCTTTAGCATTCACGTCTTGTAGATTCTGATTGGATGCTACCAAGAAAATTACAGTAAAGTATGGTCAAGGGAATACGTTTACGAATTGAAACAGTTCATCATCTTGTTCTTGATTCCGTTTCCGTTCCACGTAGACCTTGAAATTGATACTCATAACCATACCGAAAACTCCGGGGTATGCTCATAACATTAGTCATAAGTTTCTGCAAGTCCAAGAAATCTGAATGAAGGAATTAACACGTGTCTTATTATCCAAAACTTGTGTTCTAGAACTCTCGAAGCAGTTTCATCGCAGATGAGAGGACCCAAGCGACGCTGCATCGGGCCTCGTTCATCAACTGCGTCGGCGCCGCCAATCACGCGATAGATGATGCCAGAGACACATTGCATAAGGTAACATGCATGGCTACATAGTATTTTCTTTTCTTTTAATTTTTTCCAGTCCTCGAGACGCTCCAGCTCTCTATTGCTTCCGACCGCGTCATCCAATATGTTCAACTGGTAGAACAGATACATAGTTGGACATATTGGAGTAGAGGGCTGACGGTAACAATATTTGATTAGACCTAGCAAACTGTGCTTTTCTTCTTGATTGAAAATTAAATCATTATATTGGAAGCAGTATGGAAGTATTGTACTGTTCACAATTTATTGATAGTGTATAATCTCGCGTGTTAGATTATAAACTAACCGCATTTACTTAACTTCAGGAACTTTCTGATATTTTAGTTCATCATCATCCTCCTAGCCTTTGTCCCATTTTTTGAGAATGAATTCTCAATCGGGGTCGGCTACCTAAATCCCAAGATGTGGCGTAGGCACTAGTTTTTACGAAAGCGACTGCCATCTGACCGTCCAACCCAGAGGGAAACTAGGCCTTATTGGGCTTAGGTGGTTTCCTCACTATGTTTTCCTTCACCGAAAAGCGAGTGGTAAATATCAAATGACATTCCGTACATATTAAGTTCCGAAAAACTCATTGGTACGGGCCGGGTTCGAACCCACTACCTCCGGATTGAAAGTCGCATGCCCTAACCACTAGGCTACCACCGCTTTCTGATATTTTAGTTGATATACTTAAATACTTTTGCCACTTATTCTGCTGAATGACATCCCCTGATAGACGTTCTTGCCCATCCATCCTCTTTCCATTGACTTCGGTCACGGGCTACATCCAGGATCGCAGCCCTATCCCTGTTACAGGTTACCAAGAATATTTTTAAATCTCCGTAAACGTTACAAAACGTTTAAACGTTACAAAATACATACAAATCAGGTTTACTAACGTCGTAGAAGTTAAATATCCCTTGACATGTTTCGAATTGGTTCGCAATTCATCATCATTAGAGCCGATCAGTCACGGCAGCGGCTAATCGAGCACAATCCTGCCCGTCTAGCACAACTATGCTTCGCGACCCTTTTCGTGCGACTAAGCGTCACCCGTCACTCTCACACAGTACTGTACAGAACGGGACAGGTAACATAATTATCTCGCGAGAGGAAGATTCGCGTGTCACAGGTTGTGCTAGAGGTAAACTGTACTGATGATGAATTGCGAGCCGATTCGAAACATGTGAGTGATATTCGACGTGAGATTTTAATGCAAAATGTTTTATTTCAGAAATATGACGGGCCAGCGTTAAGTCCTGCGGAAGTAGACGCATTGGAGCGATCAGCTCGCGACAGGCTCGCTAAACTCAACGCGGCTATTGCTAGGCTTGCTGCTGCTCATTCTGGTAAGAAAGACGTTTGAGGAGTATTCATGTTTGTTCATTTTATTGTTTGATCTTTTCAGGGCCAGTCCAGTGAGTCCTTTTGAATCCTTAGAACATTAAAAAAAAAAAAACATGTTAACGTTTGGCAGCGAGATGTTGTCGTTATCAAATTTTTGTACGGTTTTTTTGTTAAACTCAACATTGTTAAATAAATTAATCCCAAATATATATTTTCAAAATAAATTATATATAACCATAGATTTCACAAAAAAGTTAAGATGCATCCTAGACCTTTGCACATAAATGTTCAAAATAGCCCTCTTCTGAAACCAATATTTTAGCTGTAAGAACCTACTCAACAAAAAGAAAGCTCATTATTACCAATCGCCCTATATTAAAGCTGTGTGTGACACGAAAATATTTCTTCTTGCAGATACTGTTTATTATTGTACTAGCGACCCGCCCCGGCTTCGCACGGGTGCAATGCTTGTAAATTATGCATATAAACCTTCCTCTTGAATCACTCTATCTATTAAAAAAAACCGCATCAAAATCCGTTGCGTAGTTTTAAAGATATAAGCATACAAAGGGACATAGGGACAGAGAAAGCGACTTTGTTTTATACTATGTAGTGATAGTGATTTAGCGATTTACACTCACGTGAAATTGTCAGGAATGGTCCGACATGTTTGGAACTCGCACGGACCTTTTCATCAGGGACTGCTTGTACAACACAAAGTTTCCGCGCCGGTGGACGGGCAGCAATCCCTGATGAAGAGCTCCTTATGAGTTCGAAACATGTCGGGCCAAAGTCGGGTAGAAGAAAATAGAAGAGTTTCAAAATAATGAATACTGACCATATACTGACATTAATTTCAGATCCGAAGAACATAGACTACGCTGAGGCCGCCAACGCAATGAACACCATCAGAGAACTCGTTCCACAATTGGCAAATGGTAACATTTTTTACGGTAAAGAATTGACAGACAAGCTTATACGGATATAAGATGGATTGGTGGTGAATATTTAATGTAAATTTTAAACATTTCAAATCTCGCAATTAAGGCGTTAATTTGGGAGGACAATGTCATATCATCATATCATTTATTCAAGAACAATTACAAATTGTGTTTGAAATTCTTATATATACTAAGTTCTAAACTAGGTAGCTACTTACTAAATCTAAACAATAATGTGTTCGTGAACAAGCTGAAATTTACGAGCCACGTGCGCGCACGCGCCAGAATTAGCTGCCAGGTGTCGCCATTGACGGATACATCAATAGGAGGACACCATCACCATCATAAAATTGTGATAAGAGTAACTGTTTCTATAGCTATGAGACATCATTGATGAAACTGATTTCGTAATAATATAAAATGTAGTAATGACAAAATTGATGACATTAATTGTTACGCCATTGCAGATGCGCATGTACTAAGTGCTGTCAAGGACGGTAAGGATAGAAGAAGCTTAATAAAGGAGATGCAAGACATACTAGATGCTACTGGGAAGGTCATCCAGACCACAGGATGTGATGCCTTACAGGTAAAGACTAAACATCGAAAATAAAAATGTATTGTAAAAATAGTCTGCGGTTGCAGTAAATATGTAATAAATATTTGTTTTTTCCAGAAAGTGCATGACGAAGTCGACAATTTTGCAAATAAATCCCGTAGATTACAATTCATTTTTGGACACGGAGAACATCCAGACAAAGAAAACGAGGTTAGTAATGTATGCAAATAATATTGAACCCTAAAATTATGAGGTTCAAAAATAACGTTTAGCCGAGGCGTATGTGAATCACTCCATCGGTCATAATTGCATTTACAAATTTTGTGCGCACTAGAAGTACTAGAACCATCCTTTTTGTTCAGATCATGGACCTAGTCAAAAACGTGGACGACAAAACTCGCCTACTGGTAGCGACAGCGAAACAGCTCGCAAGCGAGGTAGACGACGATGGCGCGCCGAAGGTGAAGGAGGCAGCGGACAAGTGTACCAATGCTGCTGGTGGATTAACTTCGTGTGCACAGGTACGTCCTTCTGTCGTCGCACTCGAAGACATAATTATGGATTAGCTTAATTCACTTTCAGAAGAACGGAAATATTCGATGTTTTAGAAAGCCTATTTCGGAGTTTTGGGGGTTCTGTCAGCTCGTTAGAATTTTTTATTACGGGATATTGGAGGCTCCTGATTTCTTAAATAATTTAAGACTATCAGTCCCTCGCCAGAGCAGCTGACTACATAATCGCAAGACATTTGCCTTACCTCTCAGAAGAACAGTAGCTGGCAGGCACTCTCCCTTTGACAGAATATGTTCCCGATGCAATGATATGAGAGCTAAGTTTGATATGTTTCATGGTTCTGTGGTCTCAGCAAAGGCACGTTTGCAGTCTTTGCATAAATTTTAATTTTTTTGTGTACTTATTATTAATGTATTTATTTCTTCTACTGTTAATTGTTAACTTCGAATGCAATTTTATTGGTAGCAATTTATTTTGTTAAGTTGTTATTTTTATGCATGTTGTGTTCACATCAAGTAGGGCGTACACTATTGATATTGTTTATTATATTACCATTTAAGCTTGCCTGTGTAAAGCTCAGTTTCGTCATCCTAATAAAAAAAAATGAATAGTTAATTTTACTACCAGATGTCCTTAGCCTAGACTAGACTACTCATTTGTAGTTCTCGTTCAGGCGAAGATGAGATTAAGGGTACAATTACTGATCTCAATTTTCGATGGACTTCAGCTAGATGTACCCGGGAGAAGCCCCGAGTCAAGTGGAAAACTATACTGTTAAGATGAGATAATACTTATTAGCATTGTTTGTGTCTAAAAGGCTTACTAAATCTATATTACTTTTGTTCTGCAGCTAACAGCATCTTCAATCCACGAGCCCCACTGCCGCAGCGCCTTATCAGCAGCAGTGGAAGACCTGGCATCATCAGAAAAACTCTTAGACACAGCTTACAGGCCCTTGCTTGAACATCCGGAGGGTCGAAACCGTTCAGATTTACTCAAACATCAAAGTGCTGAACTCAGGAAAGCTTTGGACAGACTGAGAAACGCCTATTCTATGTTAGATGGTAAGTCTGTTGCAATCTTATACTAGGTTCGGACGAGTTTAGCTTAGTAAATTATTGCGGATGAAAAAGGAGGTTTTCAATTAGGTTGGTTTGTTTTTCAGTGTTTTTACCTCACATCTCCGTCATTTCTGACCGATAATTTTTTTTTTCGTTCGAGTTTTGAGAATAAACAATTAAGCATCTCCAGGCTGTTGCCTATAAAGTCAGTTTTTTTTTTATAGTGACAATCATTTCTAAAACTTAGGTAATACTCACAAGAGAATTATATGAAGTATATTGGAAATTATTTCAGATAACTATGTATATCTAAATAATATATAGGTAATGCAGACATGGACGGACCTGAGGCATCAGAGCGGAAACGCCTCCAGTTTGTCCACAACATATCCGGCGGACAGAAGGCCCTAGACTCGTGTGATAAGATCCTGAAAAATGTAAGTGAAAGACACTTGTTTTTAACACTTTAACGGACAGTACGTTGAGAGACGTATATTAGGACCCTCGTAATACGGCACCACATCCGAGAATGGGTACTTTTATTTTCGCAAAACTGCCAATCCGTCTTTAAATAATGGCAAATACATTTTGTGCCGTTTTTGGCTTGAATTTATTTGTATGAGCTTTGTCTATTCCGCAGCATGCAATTTTCTAAATGGCTGGCTGTGTTCGTGAATGTGTTAAATAAATGTTAATTTTACTAGCCACTACTGGATTTGACAAGAACTGTATGAGATACAAATTCTGGAAACAGCTGCTTAAAGCATCACCATTATCGTAACAGCCAAACTGCTGGCGGTATACTCAAGCAATAAGCCCTTTCCATCTAATATCCTTAATTTACCTTCCTAAATATCTTTGTACTTGAATAAAACCGATTTCACTTACGGTTTAGGAATCGAGAAATCGTCTTCTTCAATTTTATTAAAGATGCTTCACATAAGTTTAAATAATATTTTTGGGTAATTTCAGAAATATCAAGGTCCACAAATAGGAGCCAAGGAAGCAGAGTCATTAGAACGATCAGCTCGCGATAAACTAGCTAGACTCAATGCTTCCATCTCTCGACTCACTGCTGCACATGCTGGTAAGTTATTGACTGGATCTTCAATTTAAAAATCATATAACTTTTATCTTCGATACCTTGAAAACGGTTACTCTATCAAAATGCTGAATCAAACGAAAGAGTTTTATTCCCTGTGTGTGTCGGACTATGGAAAAATATTGGTGGAAAAAAAATAATGAGCTGAAAATTCTAAAACTAACTCAAGTAGATAACGAAAACTTGAAGATGAAGAAGAACAAGTATTGAAGACCTTAATATTACTGACACTGGCAAAAAATTTAGGATTTAACTTAAATTGCAGATCCAGCGAATATCGACTACGCAGTCGCTGCTGAAGCAATAAATATTATAAGAGAAATAGCTCCAGAATTAGCTAAAGGTAATTATTTCGTATCCTATTATAAAACAGATACAGAGAACGATAACAGTTTTTAAACCGATAGAATTGTATCTACTCAAGGATTTACTGCATATGCTAGAGATACTTATAAACGGCTGACTATTATTATTTTTAGCAAATATCTCATTAACGTCCGCATTGCGGTCCATATAGAGCGCTGGAGTGATGATAGTAATTCTGCTCATATTGATGATCATTTAATTTCAGATGCACAAGCACTAAATACCGCGAAAGATGGGAAAGACAGAAGTTCCCTGATAAAGGAGTTACAAGAGCTATTAGATACAACCGGGAAGATTTACCAGAATATTGAGCATCAGGACTTGCAGGTAAAACATGCCCATAATGATTAATTATGCATGTAAAGAGTACGCATATCTAGTCTACTAAAGTAACTAAAAGCTTTGGATAAGATGGTCTTTGGGGTATTATATCGCTTGGTAATGATACTTTCACTCTTTGTTACAGAAAATGCAAGAAGAAGCCGATAATTACAGAATAAGGGCCCGTAGACTGCAATTTATTCTTGGCCAAACAGACGGTAAGTTAAAAATTTCATCAATTATTCTATAATTATCAACTGCTTAAAGAAAACCTTTCAACAGTCAACCAATTGAAATATTGTTAGAATTATGCAAGATTTTTAAAAGGTTATCCTTAATCCTCGTGATTTCTATGCTCCTGCAGGTAAAGGAAACATAGACGGACCTGAGGTAGAACGTAAACGGGTTCAGTTTGCACGGACCCTATCCGGAGGTCAGAAAACTCTGGATTCGTGTGACAAGATCCTGAAAGATGTAAGCTAGAAAATCTGACTGAAATATTATAAGGCACCTGAAAATAAACGCGTTATAGAAATCTGTGTGGAATTAACTTGATACTCGTTAACTCAGAAGAAAAAAAAATGACCAACTTTTTAAATTTGTTCTTGAACTTGTTTCTTGTACTCATAATTGGGAGACTGTACGAGTAGATGTATAATGTAAGGAATTTGTTGTACACAATTTTATATCGTTATTGGAAGTTCTTCTCTTGTATCATTCCAGAAATACAAGGGACCAGCAGTAAGTCCACAGCAAGCGGAGAAAATAGAGCGATCGGCTCGTGACAGGCTGGCCAAACTGAACGCGGCAATTTCTAGACTCACTGCGGCGCATGCCGGTGAGTCGTTTGATTGGATTGTTTTAAATATTTAATTAAAAAAACCGTTATCAAGTCTTTGCATTCTGTTGCCGTCTGTACTCTGAATCAAACGAACGGGTTTTCTATGTGTCGGACTTAGAAGTAGAAAAAAGATCAAGCAGAAAATTCTAAGATTTACTCAATAAGATAACGGAAGGTTGAGGATTAAGAAGAACAAGTTTTGAAGACCTAGTCCACAACCCCAACATTATTGACCCCAGAAAAAAATTGAGAATTTAATTTTAATTACAGATCCAGCAAATATCGACTACGCAGCCGCTGCTGAAGCAATGGATATTATAAGAGAAATAGCTCCTGAATTAGCTAATGGTAATTATTTCACATCCCATTCTAAAACAGATAGGTACAGAAAACGATAAAAGTTTTTAAAAAGATAGGAGTTTTTGAAATGATAGACTCGAGAATTTATTGCAGATTATAGACATGCTTATTAAAATCTAACTATTTTTATTCTAAAAAAAGTTTCTAATTAACGTCCGCATTGCGGTTCATCTAGAGCGCTGGAGTGATGATAGTAATTCTGTTCGTATTGATGATCATTTAATTTCAGATGCACAAGCACTAAATACCGCAAAAAACGGCAAAGACAGAAGTTCTCTGATAAAAGAGTTACGAGAGCTATTAGATACAACCGGGAAGATTTACCAGAATATTGAGCATCAGGACTTGCAGGTAAAACATGCCCCTTACGATTAATTGTACATGTAATGAGTACACACATCAAATCTACTAAAGTAACCAAAAGCTTTGGATAAGAGGGTCTTGCGGGTATTATATCGCTTGGTAATGATACTTTCACTCTTTTTTACAGAAAATGCAAGAAGAAGCCGATAATTACAGAATAAAGGCACATAGACTGCAATTTATTCTTGGCCAAACAGACGGTAAGTTTAAAATTTCATCAATTATTCTATAATTATCAACTGCTTAAAGAAAATCTTCCAATAGTCGACCAATTGAAATACTTTTAGAATTATGCAAGCTTTTTAAAAGGTTATCTTTAATCCTCGTGATTTGTATGCTCCTGCAGGTAAAGGAAACATGGACGGACCTGAGGTAGAACGTAAACGGGTTCAGTTTGCACGGACCCTATCCGGAGGACAGAAAACTCTGGATTCGTGTGACAAGATCCTGAAAGATGTAAGCTAGAAAATCTGACTCAAATATTATAAGGCACCTGAAAATAAAGGCGTTATAGAAATCTATGAGGAATTAACTTGATACTCGTAACTTAACAGTAAGAAAAGAGATGATCAAGTTTTGCAATTTGTTCTTAGTTAAAATTTTATTGTACTCTTTAGTTTACATGTTTCTTGTACTCATCATTGCGAGACTATAGATGTATGATATACGGAATTCGTTTACGAAATTATATAGAGCTATTGGAAGTTATTTGCTTGTATCATTCCAGAAATACAAAGGACCACCAGTAAATCCACAGCAAGCGGAGGCATTAGAGCGATCGGCTCGTGACAGGTTGGCCAAACTGAACACGGCCATTTTAAGACTCACTGCGGCGTATGCCGGTAAGTCGTTGACTGGATCTTTTTTTTATATTTTTATTAAATAAACCGTTAACAAGTTAATCTTTGCTTGCTGTTGCCGCCTGTACTCTATCACATCGGCCACGTGGAGAGATAATTCAATATAAGTTGGCATTTTCTTAAGTCACATAATTTATTTACATACCAAAAAATGGGGAAACGCAAAGAAACAGTAAATAAAAAATTAACTTAATACTACTAATAATCATGTATAATAAGGCTAAAATTATAATAAACAAACAAATTCAGCTGGCAGCATTTCCTCGTTGACCAGCTATGCTGATACGTTGTGCGAGGAAGCTGCCAGCTCTTCGGTCCCCAGTTGTCTCAGCATTTGCTTTAGAACTTGAACATCATGAGCTAATAGTAGGGGATACGAATTAGAAACAACCTTCACCCATCTGTTAATGGGTGAAAAATATTTAAAATCAAATTCGGTTGCCTTAGAAAATCCTAAATTTGATGGCGAAAATGATAAATGAAGGTCTTTGAATTCGTATCTTAGACTATAGCGAGATTCTTCTACGTTTTGCATTTGAAGATTAAATTGGTATTTCAGATCCGAACAATGTGGACTACGCTACCGCTGCCGAAGCAATGGAAACTATCAAAGAACTAGCCCCGGAATTGGCAAATGGTAATTATTGTCACGAGATTAGATGGGGAGAACTTTGGATGCTAAAAGTTAGATATTAATAACTATTAAGAAAACAGTATCTCCGTACCTAAGAAGCGACTCCACTTCTGTACTTACAGAAGTTGGTGCATTTAACATAGCACTTCAGCACTTACATTGTTTTGGTTCTCAAGTACGGCCGCACTTACAGTGTTATTCTTCTGAGATACGTGTTTCCTAGAAGTATTCTTAATACTGGTAGCAATGATAAATGTGGTCACTTGGTCAGAAAGCCTTTGGTATTAGGTATTTGGCAAGATGAAAATAACTGATGATACTGAAACTGATAATACCCTCCAGGTGCCCAAGCGTTAAGTACCGCTAACGACGGTAAGGACAGGAAAGACCTGATAAAGGAGTTGCAGGAGATATTGGATTCCACTGGGAAGATTTGCCAAAGCATTGAAAGTCAAGACTTGCAGGTAAGGCACACAATTATTAAAATGGATACGGAAGTCTTCATTTTAATGAAAATGTGAATAAATGTATTGCTTCATGTATTTAATCAGCTATATTTAAGTTATGGGCTTTACTACGTACTGTTGCAAATTCTTTAAATTGAATGCCCTAGTTTCTTGCTTGTCTTCTTTATGCATCTAAAACCTTTTTTTTTTTTCAGAAAATGCAAGAGAAAGCAAACCGATACAATATCAAAGCGCGCAGACTACAATTTATTCTCGGTCAACCAGATGGTGAGCTAACGTCACATTTCTGTTGTTTGAGACCTTTATATAAAATGTGCTAGAAAAACGTATTTAAAGAATTGAATCCATAATCTATAACTTGCCAATAACAAAGCGAGGAGGACAAATGTGAGACAAAGTTATCGACCATTAATATATTTCTCTAGGTAAAACCGAAGCTCAGCAGGAACGAGAAAAACTCCAGTACGTAAGCAACTTATCCGAAGCCAAGCAAACTCTGGACTCATGCGACATACTTCTTAAAGATGTTAGTATTTAAAACCTTTAGTTAACTTCATTTCATGAATTTACATCTTCTTATATTGACGTCCTTCTGACTATACTACTATAGTAAAAAAGTTTTATCATTTGAAGAGATGAGGTGTAGTGAAAAATGTCTCATGTTCAACAAGGCTGAAATTGTTATAGCATAGCAGCTATTTCGAATATGATACTTTAACATGGGACGCGGAACTCTGATCAATTTTCGACCACCGTTACGGGATCAGTGTGCAGCAATGAACCTAAATAGCAAAATTTACCAATCTTCAAATAATCTTCTACAGGTTGCAACTCCAAAAATGGTATCCGATCAACCGTTGTGGAAACATCTAGGCCATTTGAACGCTGCTATCGCTTCACTGGTTGCAGCTACCAGAGGTAAATAAGGGACTAACCTTACGTGTTTAGAGCCAGCAAGATATATGTATATGTGTGTGTGGCTTTACACACGTTTGTGCCTAGGAGGCGTGATCTAAACGAAACAAGCACAAATGAGTAAGGCCTCATTAGAGATTTTTTGCACTTTGCAACGCAACGCATAAGTCATAAAAAATATATATGCGTTGTCGCTGCGACGACGCGATGCGACGCAACGCACTAATGAGGCCTTACTCTACGAGAGCCTACTGGTGATCGGTTTACTGATTACCTTGTGGTATTTTGCTTGTGGTCCAAAAAAATGTCTAGCTAACAATATAAACTAAATTCGGTGTTTTAGATTACAGCAAAAATGATTCACAAATTCTTACTGTTATGTTCACAGATGGTGCAAATCCAAACTACTTACAAGCCAATCGAGCCATGGCTGATGTAGTTCGACAAATGCCTGAGGTCGTCAGTGGTAAGAGACTCAATATATTGATCAATAAATTACAATTCTTACAGTCATAAGAAAAAGCAATGATTGAAATTATTCACAATACTTTATTCGGGTAAAATTATTCTAACATTGTCTTTGATCCCGCAGGATTAAAACATGAATCTGCCTCTTATCCAAACGCGAAGCAAGATGAAGTACAAACCGATACGAAGGCCTTATGTAATGCCGTTCGGGCACTCGCTGTCAACCGCGAACATGGAGAGGTAAACAATAGCATAAAAATAAAAGAAGTTGACCACCAAGTTCAGACCAAGAATTTGTGTAGTTGCCTGTCACAAAAACCAGTTAGTTCACTAGGATCTGAGGAGTTTCTCACCAGCTGACTCTGCCCCGAAGGTTACACAGATCGGTTTCCACCACGTCTGTGTAGCAAATGCTCGGGACGACTGACGTCCAACGTCAAATATTTCCAGCACATTATCACACGTGACTCTATGTAATGCGACAAACGTTGCCAGCCTCTTTGTGTTGACACAGTATTGTTTATAACTTTTTTTCGTACTCCAGGACCTGAACCAGGCGATTGCAAATTATGCGCAAGTTTCCGGAAAATTGACTTACACATTCGACCCGTACGCAAAACAGAAGACGGAACACGACGTGAGTTCTTTGTTATAACTGAAGTTATACGGACCCAAAATTAAATGTATACTAAACCAAAATCATGGGTTCGATCCCCACCCTACAATGTACCTTACCTTAATGGATTGCGTGAAATCTTGTATTTAGATGTATATTTAACATCTCTATCAATATTAAACATAGAAATATTATAAATGTGATAAATGTAAGTCAGTAAACCCATTGTTTTAGTTAATCGACTCAGCTAAATCAGCCTGTGTGAAGGTTTCGGATCTGCTCGCGTATGTGTATGGCGTGGCGGCGGAGGTGGGAGGAGCCGACGGGGAGGAGCTTGACGCTAAGGGCACTAATGTAGCCGATGCTGCACAGGAGTTCCTCTCTTGTATTCAGGTATGTGTTCTCTGATTGCTATGAGTCATTGCTGGATGATAGTTTCTCTAAAATTCCGCTAAAAAGCGGATTGGCCACTACGACAACGAGCTGTACTCCCTTACAAGCGAGATACAGTATACCTACTTTACCTATTTTCTCCATTCAGTATAACGCTATTATCGTGTTTTGCCTACGAGTCATCTTCGAAAAACGGTGGAGATGTTGATGGTCCAGCGGTCAACCGGAAAGTCAATTTGGCTTCATTCTAGACATGGATATCCAGCCCGTCTAGCACAACTATGCTACAATGCGTGAGCTGGCTGAATGTGATTCGAGTTTTATACCTGTCTCACTCGTCCTTATGAGATCCAGATGAGAACCTCTCACTTTTCACACACAATCCCAATTTGAGAGCTCACGGACTGTACGCGACTCTAAGGATTTGCTGCAGTAATTTTAGCATTTGCTAATTAACTAATTGAATTATAATCGGTATAACGTCAGATGATCTTTATTAATACAAACATCTTTCAGTTAAATGCACCGACGATCCACGGAGCAAAGAACAAAGTCGTGGTTCTACAATCCACCAGAGACCTGGAGTCAGCTATGGACAACCTGGCGAAGGCCTGGGCTGCCACCTGCAAATCCCAAAAGGATCTAGACGCTTTGAAGCATCTGAACACAGAAGCTAAGAAGGAACTGCATAATCTGATGGTAGCTGTGCAGGAAATACCTGAACCTAAAGGTTTGTCTTTGTTTTTTTGTCTACTATTATCTTGCAGAAACTTTTTTGACATATATTTGTTTTGCATAACGATACTTGGCAGAAGTAACGTTTGGCAGAAACATCTTACGCAGAGTATGCTTTGGCATAAATCATTTCGCAGATTTTTATAATACTGACATAATATTGGCATAATGTTCATGAGCTTAACAGTCTTCTAAACGAATACTACTTTCGCAGATAATTTTTTTGCATAATATTTTAGGAGGTACAATGTTGTCAAGCCGAATACCATTTGAATCCAAAATAGACTTCATTGTCTTATCTTGTTGTACAGGACATATGCGGAATACCTAACCTAATCCAAGTCGGACCTGCCCTAAGGTGCAATCAGTACCTAAGTTATGCATTACAAATTGTTGTGATTACACATTTTGTCCATGGAGTGGTATGGTAGCCGGCCGATGCCGCGCAGCTCGCTCGCTTCGCTCGCTCGTTAGGGTCTCAGTTCAACCTAACACTCCTCCTCGCTTCGCTCGTCGTCGTACCTAACCCAATCCAAGTCGGACCTGCCCTAAGGTGTAATCAGTACCTAATTTATGCATTACAAATTGTTGTGATTACACATTTTGTCCATGGAGTGGTATGGTAGCCGGCCGATGCCGCGCAGCTCGCTCGCTTCGCTCGCTCGTTAGGGTCTCAGTTCAACCTAACACTCCTCCTCGCTTCGCTCGTCGTCGTACCTAGCCTAATCCAAGTCGGACCTGCCCTAAGGTGAAATCAGGACCTAATTTATGCATTACAATTGTTGTGATTAAAAATTTAGTGGCAGTTGCCCCGCGGCGGCAAGATACCTAACACTGCTCCTCGTACCGCTCGTCGTCGTACCTAACGGTACTTACATTCTACTACGTAAAGTTTACTTAACGCACTTTTCTGCTAGTAGAAAATAATTATGCTATTGTAAATAATCGTATGCTATAGGATTATTATGGTACATAAAATTATGCTAAACTAAAGTCGGCCAAACAGATATTCTACAAAACAATGTGCTGCAAAATGTGTCGTATGCGAGGAAGTAGTAATGCCAACTATACCTTTATGCCATCTTACCATTCGACCGAAAGTGTTTCTGCGAAACGTGTTATGCAAAGTGTATTTCTGACCAATATTATTCTGCCAGATGAGGGTAACCCATAAAAATATGGTCTTTTTGGCAGCGTGCCCATCACACAGGCAGCATTTTTAGGGTTCCGTAGTCAACTAGGAACCCTTATAGTTTCGCCATGTCCGTCTGTCCGTCTGTCCGTCTGTCCGTCCGTCCGCAGCCTAGCTCCGTGATCATTAGTACTAGAAAGCTGAAATTTGGTATGAGTGTGTGTATGTATCACGCCGACTAAAAAAAAAAAATTTTTCGGGTACCTCTCGAACACCTAAAGTGGGGGTGAATTTTTTTTTTCGTTTCAACACTAGTGTGTGGGGAATCGTTAAATAGTTCTTTTAAAAATAATAGGGGTCTCCAAACATTATTTTTTGATAAGGTCAGCAGTTTAGTAAATATTCGCTCCGAAAATAAAAAAAATAGTGTCCCCCCCCCTCTAACTTTTCAACCACGAATCAAAAAATTATGGAAAAATTCATGAAAATGGGGCCTTATAAGTACTTTCAATGAAAACTATATTGAACAAAATCGGTCAAGCCGTTTTTGAGTTATCGCAAAATTTCATAATTTTCTTAAAAGGACGTGAGTGGACTTCCAGAAGGTAATAAGTAACTACAGTTACTTTGGCGTTTACGACCTTTTTATAGAGCTTGAAATCTTTCTGGTATCTTAAGTCTATTGTGAAGGATGAGAAACTAAGGAACCCTACACTGAGCGTGGCCCGACATGCTCTTGGCCGGTTTTTATTTCTTGTATACACTTTATTTCTTGTCTAAATCGATTCTAAGTGAAATGAGCCTAAATCATAAATTTTCTGAAAAAAATATTTTCATGTGCACTTCTTAATAATAGATATGATAATAATGAATATAACAATGACATAAATAATACAATACATACAATAATTCAATGGCTAAATAATAATAATTTAAATATAAACATTAGTAAAACAAGTTATGTACAATTTCATAACACACATGGTAACAAGGTAGACTTAACAATAAAATATGATAATAACGCATTGACAGAAAATGAAGAGGTGACATTTCTCGGAATACTGCTTGATGATAAATGCTCCTGGAAAGCACATATCGAGAAAGTTTGCAGTAAAATCAACCGCTTTGCGTATGCTCTTTGGCGCTTGAGAAAAATTACAAACAAGGAAACCGCAATTCAGGCTTACAATGGCTATGTGTGCTCTGTACTTAGATATGGAATTATAATTTGGGGTAATTCGGTACACATCAATAGAGTTTTTATTGCACAGAAGCAATGCATTCGTGGAATCTGTGATGTAACAAAATTTACGTCATGTAAACCTTTATTTAAAAATCTAAAATTATTGACGGTACCATCGCTGTACATTTACGAAATATGTATATTTGTAAAATCTCATCCTGAACTATTTAAAACAATTAGCGATGTATACATGTTTAATACACGATATCCCAATAATTTATATATGCCTAAGGTAAAAACAAAATTGTTTAGTAATAACTGTTATCCGATGGCCGTCAGAATTTTTAATGCACTTCCAAACGAATTTAAAAATCTGTCCATTGTAGAACTTAGGTGCAAACTCTCACAGTGGCTACAAAATGAATGTTTCTACTCGGTGTCTGAATTTCTGAAAAGAAACGAAATTGGCCGAAGCTATTGACATATATATGTATACATATATATTTAAATTAAACTAGTACACATAATATAGCAAAACTGTCGAAAATATAATGATTAATAAGTAATTAGAATTGTATGTACATATATATTTTGCATGTCACCCTGTGAACCAAGCTTGTGATGCTGATATTATTTAACCGAAGACCTATGTAACTACCATGTTTTATGCAAATAAATGATTTATGATTTATGATTTGAAAATGGAAGTGAAAAAAAGTTGGAACAGAGGTGAAAGTCCTCAGGAGTAGTGTTATATTTTTTGAGAAGCTCAGCGTATAATAGTTTCAGTCATTCCGGTACAATGGCTGCTATGCAAAAGACAATATATATAGATTTCGCGGTACAATAATAAATATATTAAATTTTTCATCATGTTAAAAATTTAATAATTTCTATAATGTGCAATATTCTTTCATAGCTACCTACTTGCTTATTGTTTTCAGACATAGAAAACAAGCGCTTAGGTGTATCTGTTTCACATGCTCGTGACGCCATCGACCGCGCTGAAAAGGATATTAAAAAGGTATAATCTTTTCATTTTCAATTAAATGTATTTATTCTTTTCTATGCTTCCATGATAATTTTCCATTTGCCTGGATTTGCCTACTTTGTTCTTTATGCGTATGTAAATCGGATAGTATTCAATTGCAAAAGAAAACCTAACGGAACTTACAAAAATACTGGTTTCACATCAAGAATACTTAGATGTACAGCAAGTCCATGGTCAGCATCTTGAATGTGTGCATATAAATAAAAGTAATTAAAATGCAATGCATCTTGTTATTTTCTTGGTAAGACTTTGGAATACATAAATATATACATAGGTATATATATTTCAAGATATAGATTTTTTCTTCAAGACGGGTAATTTAGAAAGCTTTCTTTTACTTCCAGCCCTTGTCATCTAAACTATTAGCACCTGCAGAAGAGAGGGCGCTACAACAATCACTTGCGGATAAGTTGGCGTCTTTAAACGCCGCCATCGCTGCTCTGATGATAGCCACAAGAGGTCAGGACTTTGCCATGTTAAGCAATGCTTGTACTATGGGTACCTACTTACTAGACTGGTAGTAAACAGTCGACAAAAAAAATCGGACAAATAAAGTTGAATCAAAAGACGTTTTCAAATTAAGGTCCATGAATTAATGAACTTGTGTTTACTAGCTTTTCTTTACTTATTCATAATATTTTATATAGATCAATCGAACGTGAACTATCAGATGGCAGAGTCGGCTGTAGTCGTCATGCAGCGAATGGTTCCAGAACTTGTCGAAGGTAATGTTATTGTTATTACTTAACAAAGATTAAACTTAGGGTAGGTAATATGTTTTTGTTAGAAAGTTAACCATATCATCATCTTTTTTGAAATTTAATCCCACTAAGTAATTGCCATATTTTTATATATAATTTAATTGTGGATCAATTTTCTTTAGAGCTAAACTCATTGTGTACTAATCTACTTATACGAATGTTTGCCTTTTGATCACCGACTACAGAGTAAAACAAGCCTCCAAAGATGTTGACATTGCCGACTGTTCATTAAATAATCAGCCTTATCTAGTAGGAGGTATAATATAAGCAAATGTAACTCCAACGGGCCTAAGAGTGTCAAAGCAAAACCACTATTAGAACATTCTGATAACCGATCGACTTCTGCTTCTATGATCAGGGGTTTATGATGGTTGCCTTTATCATGTGATAATTAAGTGACAAATCATCCGTCGAATCTTGTCATTTATTTATCGCGTGATAAAAACAATCATCATTTTCGGGATCGGGTTTCAGGTCGGCTCCTAATACCGTTTTTATCCTCAGATGTAAGGACCTTGAGCAGCGGTAAGGAGCATCCCGACAGACGTCTTCTGATGGAAGAGTTGCAGGCCTTGTGCGCCGCTACTAAAGCCCTTGGAGAGGGCACAAGCCATGGGAATCCCGAAGTAAGATATAATAAGATGAGATATTATGAGATTTTTTTTAGACTACGATGGTGGCAAACAAGCATGCCTGATGTTAAATTGTTACCGCCGCCTATGGATGCTTGTGATGCCAAGAGCATCACACGCGCGTTGCCGCCCTTTAAGGACCTGTTTACTCCCCTCTCGAAGAACCGCATGCTGTAGCCCCCGGGGAAAACCTGGGCAGGGAGCTCATTCCACATGCGGAGCGCTCGCGGTAGGAAATCCCTCTGGAACCGCACAGTTCTCGACCATTTAGGCTCCAGTGTGTGAGGTTGAACACCCTGCCAATGGCGAGCAGTGCGATGGTAGAAAGTAGCCTTGGGCATCATGTCAAACAATACCTCACAAAAACACATCCTATTATACAGACGGTAGAACACACACAAGGAGGCAGTCTCTCCTCAGAGGCTCCATTCCGTGTGTGAGTTTAAGATATTTCAAATGTTTAGGTAATGTAAATCATAATTTTACCATATGTTTACAGGAACTGAAAAAGGCTGCGAGTAAATATGCTGCAGCTGCCGGTAGACTGACTTTCACCTGCACACCGCACCCGCAGATGAAGCAGAACCAAGAACAAGTAAGTATGCCGACCAATGCGGTTCCTGAATACCACACCCTTTGGTTAAAAATGCAAAAAAATTAAAGTATTAATACCACTAATATTAGATTGTATAAATTAAGGCTATGATCCTACTACTTACCTTTCATCTAAGTTGTCATCTTCTCTTCTTTCTTTCCTATTACCCTCTGCTGGGGTGTAGGGCTCGAATCAAACTCCTCCATTTGCAGCGGTTTTGGGCAGTCTGTTCTACCTCCTCCCACGTCATGCCCAAGACGCCCAGTTCCTGCTCTACTGAGCGACGCCAAGTTGTTCTGGGACGGCCTCTCTTCCTTTTTCCAGACAGTTTCTAAGTTGTCATATTAACATTAATTTGCAGGTAACGAACAAAGCTAACAATGTCTACGACCGATCCTCGATGATGGTGGCTGCTGCTAACAAACTGGCCAACCAGTCCCGTGAGAGCGGCAATGAAACTAACGATGTTGAAGAAAAGGTTAAGCAAGCAGAATATGCTGCGAATGCACTGGTTACTGCTACTGAGGTAATGCTAATGCAGTTTAGATAGGACTAAATAATTTCATGTGTAAAATCGAGAAAGATCAATTTCATAGAAATTTATCAAACTACTATAATCTGGTTTGGGTTGTTTGGTAGAAAAGACGTACTGAAGTCGATTCTATGCTGTATTTTAATCATAGGTTAAACAAATTATCGACTCTTTTCCCTGATTGCCAGCAACAATTAGGCAACAGAATAAGACAGATGTACTAGTAACTATGTGCCCTTGCTCTGAACGAACGTTTCATTCAAAATGTAACTTTGGAGTATCAGAAACTCTGGAACGATTAAACAACGAAAGACTGAACTGCAGACAAATACAGAGATGAAAAGTTTAAAGAGTTACTTAAACCCAGAAGTCCGACTTTTATACAACTGTAATTTATTTTTCAAACAAGTACTGATCAGGATTCGAAAATAATTTTGGATTACATATGACATTTCTGAACCATTCATTCATTCTTTTTAGCTGTCAGCTCTAACAGTTAACGCGCCGCAATGCCAGTCAGCAATCCACCAGGCGGCAGCAGAATTGTCCCAAGCTATTACTCAACTGGGGCAAGCTACGGAACACCTGGTGGGAGCTGACTTACTGGGTCAGCAGAGGAAAGACTTTGATGATGCCGTACGAGAACTGATGGCAACCATGAAAGCATTGGAAGGTAGACCATAGGCTTATTGACTATCGTGCACTTGTATAATCATTCTGAAAGTTGTGCTTTCACTAAGGAGTGTGAGAGGAACGGTTCGACCACATGTTCGCCGCGAAATTGTTTAGATAACTGGTTCTGGGGATGAACTTGACACCGTAAGGTTCAAAATTATATGGTGCAGACTATTGTAAGATCGTTATTATAATGATTAATGTGTTGTTGAATTCTAGGTGATGCGCAGCAGCTCAGTGCAGCAGAGAAAGAGAAAAATAGGCTGAAGTTTGTCGCATCCCGCTCAGCTGCGCAAAAAGCTCTTGACGAAGCTGCTATGGAGTTGAAGCAGGTTGGTTCTTGTGAAATATACATTTTCATAGGATCATGGGCCCTCAGATACAATTATTGGGAGTCGGTAGAAATCGAAGTGACAGTCTTATTCTATGATTAATATAAGACACAGGTATCTCTTCAAATGATCACCGCCTTACCAGAACGACCTTTGCTATACGAAAAATTCCATAGGATGACCAGTCTTGCACTAACCGCACGTTCTCAAGGCCACCATAAACCGGGAACACGCAACGTGGAAAGACTCACTCCCCTTACGGAAACTTCAATGCCCATGTTGTTGTTGAAACCTTTGCAATGTACAGTTTCGTTGTTTCATGCGATGTTTAGGTTTATATTCTTGACTATTCATTAAAATGTATTGTTATTCTCAGCCGGGTAAGGTCTTGCCTCTGGCCCCGCCGCAAGCGGCTCTGCTGCAGGCCAAGCTAGCAGACAGGTTGGCTACCCTCAACGCTGCCATTGCTACGCTCCTAACTGCCACTAGGGGTAAGACGATGAATGAAAGCACCAACAGAGAGGGAATCCTCATTCTTTTTTCTTCCACACTTCAGTATTGATTATGATCACATTTTTTTTTTGTCATGAATGTAAGAAGTACAGGTGGTACAGTAACTTAATAGCTAATTACTCGAAATGCCAATGCTTTGAAGAGCAGATTTTAACTTTCCGCGATTTCGAAATTTACATTTTTCATTTTCGTCAGTTACCATCTCCTTCACACCCTAGCACTTCTATTCACGACTAAAAACCCGCCCCGTATACATGGCTTACTGAAAGCTCTCGCACTTTTTTTTGCCCTTGCATGGCCTGCCTATGTACGAAGTAATTGTAAGATTATTTTATTGAACCTTTTAACAGATCCTGCGAAACCTGACTACGTGTTAGCCGAATCAGCCACCGCTACCATACAGGAACTGATGCCAGACTTAGTGAAAGGTAAGACAAACTAGAACTTTATCAGCATGAGCGACCACCCAAAAAGAATACTATTATTATATTTCGCATTTCATATCCAAAGCTATCATCATCGTATCAGCTGAAAGTCGTCCACTATGGACAAGTGCTTCCCCCAAAGTTTTCTTCAACAATCGATCGTGCGTAGCCCTCATCCTATTTCCTAAGATCCCAACCACGTTGTTGGTCCATCTTATTGGGGGTGTTCCCACGTTGCCTCTTCCAGTACGTGGTCGCCACCCAAGAACCTCCCTCCGCCAACGGCTATCAGTTGTACGAACAATATCCCCGCCCACGAGTATCCAGTATCCATTAAACAATGTGTTAACGAGATTGATAAAAATGGAAAGTAACTGCGTGGCTAAGTCCTCTACATATATTTCAGATGCCAAGACCCTTCCCGCGGGCAAAGACGACGCAGCTCGGGCCAAACTACTCGGTCACTTGCAGGAGCTGTGTGATGCCACGAAAGTGCTCAACAGTGGTGAACTTTGTGGAAAAGATAATGTAAGTTTCTGTATATTACTAGAAGGTGGCCTCAACTTCGTCCGCGTACTTGTCAGCTGATTTTCAATTCAATTTTAGGATTTTATAATGGTATTGTAACCAGACCAGTGGGCGCACTTTAGTATATCATTATGTTAAAATGACGATAAAACATCTGCCACTCTCGCACTTGCATATTTGTCAGAACATAACAGATGGGTTATCACTTATCTATAGCGTGATAAAACATAAACCTGCAGATGCAGAAAGACCATGACCAGTTATATATGAGCACTTGCATATAAGCATCCTCCGATCTATATGATGGCAGGTGCCGGGAAAATGAATGTAATTTATTCAAGTATGTACCAGGGTAACACGCTACTGGTTAAACCTTAGCATCAGCGATGCTCTGGTATCAAGCCAGAATCTGGGAAAAGGAGCTAAGCTGGATTCATCTCTTGCATTGCCGCAGTTATATCATGTACTTTTGTAGCGAACACTTACTTATCTGTAACAGGAACTGCAAGAAGCTGTGGCTAACTTCACTAACGCATCAGGCAAGCTGGTGTATACCTTCAACCCTCGTGCCAATCCCGCGAAGGAAGGCCAGGTACGTTTTCAAAACAAAAATAACATCTTTGTTTTAAATAAAACAATTTAAACGGATTATATCGCGTATATTAATTATTTGAGCCTCCCTGACGTTTCAGTACCTTTACAGATACCGTTGTCAAAGGTTGACTGAGAGGTGATCTTTGTTTTCCACGATCGATGTCTAAATTAATATACTAACATCTCGAATTAGATGGCCAAATATAATATTTACCTTTCAGATCATCGATCTTACAAAGTCGACATGTCAGAAGACATCGGAACTTCTAGAGAAGGTCTACGACCTGGCGCAGACGCTTGATGAGCAGGCGAGTGAGAACCTGGATGCGCAGGGGGCTAAATTGGCTGATGCTGCGCAGAATCTTCTCACTACTGCTGAGGTACTGGTCATTTTAGTAGAGAAATACTGCAATCACTAAGAGGAAGCTAATAAAATAAAAGCAAAATTATAGCTGTCAAAATTCTTCAGTCACATTGAAGGGTTAGGAAGAACTCTAAAATGCTCTTTTACTATTTCGGTGCAACACCTTAATTAGTTGGGGCAGCACAGTGAGCTCTACTTTGTTTCGATAATGTGCCCTAGCTACGAGTGATCCAACTTACCTTTTCTTGTTTTTCATCAATAGCCACGTGATAACAAAGATGCAGCAGTATAGTCACTACAACTTCACATCGATGATTATTTAGTTACACTATATATAAGTTAGCGCCAAAATTCTCCGAAATTCTACTACATAACTTCCATCCCTATTCTTAATCGCCAATTTCTTATACTCTTCACAGATAACAGCACCGTCCATATCAGCACCTCTCTGCCAATCCTCCCTGCTCACATCGGTATCTGCACTCTCATCATCAGTGGATCACCTGTTCTCGTCTCCAACCTTGACCTTGCCGCGCGCTTGTACTAAGAGAGAACAGTTGCAGCAGGCGAGGGCTAAAGTCGACCAGGAAATAGAGAAGTTGAAAGAAGCACTAAAGGAAGAAAGTAAGTTTTTAATTTAATCTAAAAATTAGTGAAGACAAGATTCATGACATGACTATGACAAGATTCATTCCGCCTTATGGTTAATTTTACGAGTATGAGTATTTTCACTGATCGCACCTAACCCCATATTTTCCGGCAACTCTGCTCTGTCCAAGGATGGTTTACGTAGATCTCTGTTGTTTCCGATGATTCTCGGTTATTCCTTTCTTAAAGAATGTTCTCAAGATCAACATAACTCTGAACGGCAACTTTGCCAGAAAACGTATGAGATTTTAACGTTACTTTATCTCAAAATGATAAACTAATATATCTTAAACAGGAGTCTTGGACGCTGCTGCTATCGAAAAAGCAAAGAAAGACAAACTACGTTTCATCGCTGCTATAGCGTCTGCAGAAGTTGCCGTCCAAAACGCCGAGAAGGAGATTACTGAGGTATCATTTGTTATATTTTATGGACATTATCAACAGATATCCAACTGGTTTACTTGACAAACATCTTTTCAGATTGGTATCAACCATTAATATTTTATAGACGAAATATTTTATTGATAGTTGATGAATTATTTATGGCAGTGATTATTGTGATGATGATAAGTAATGATGAACATAAATAAGGTGGTAATGAGAATAGTAATAGTGATTTTGATAGTAAGAATATTGAAGTTGAATTTAATCACGATGGTAATCCACAGCCACACGGGAAGCCTCTACCAGCATCAGCAGCCGCGACCCTAGAGGAGTCTCTAACCAACCGACTCGCACATCTAAACGCTGCTATCAATTGTCTCGTGGTGGCCACAAGCGGTGAGCTAGCTTTTTTACTATAGATTTACGATATTTTTCTGTAAAACTTTAACTTTATTCACTTTAGTTTTCTTGGTCACTCTGGTGTAAAACAAAACTGTTTATCTCGCAGATCGCAACCACTCTGACTATTTGGCCGCTGAATCTGCTTCCAAAGCTATTCGAGAGCTAATTCCGGACGTCGTTAAAGGTAAATAAAACCGGCTAAGAGCATGTCGGGCCACGCTCAGTGTAGGGTTCCGTAGTTGCTCATCCTTCACAATAAACTGCTGTTTTAAACCCGAGTTTTAAGTTAAGAAAGATTTTAAGCTCTATAAAAAGGTCGTACACGTCCTAGAAACTGTAATCACTTATTACCTTCTGGATGTCAACTTACGACCTTTTAAAGAAAAAATATGAAATTTGGCGATAACTCAAAAACGGCTCAAGCGATTTTGTTCAATATAGTTTTCATTGAAAGTACTTATAAGGCCTCATTAACATGAATTTTTCCGATTTTTTTTGACCCGTGGTTGAAAAGTTAGAGGGGGGGGGACACTAATTTTTTTGTTTTTGGAGCGAATATTTTCAAAACTGCTGACTTTATCAAAAAATAATGTTAGAAGACCCCTATTATTTTTACAAGACCTATTCAACAATACCCAACACACTAGTGTTGAAAAGAAACCCCACTTTAGGTGTTCGAGAGGTACCCGAAAAAAAAATTTTTTTTTAAATTTTATTTTACCGTTCTGTCGGCGTTATACATACACATACTCATACCAAATTTCAGCTTTCTAGTACTAATGGTCACGGAGCTAAGCCGCGGACGGACGGACGGACGGACGGACAGACGGACAGACGGACATGGCGAAACTATAAGGGTTCCTAGTTGACTACGGAACCCTAAAAACTATATCGACGCGGCTATGACGACGCCGTTGGTGCAGTGGTTAAGCAACTGCCTACTGAGCCGACGGTCCCGGGTTCGAATCCCGGCAAGGGCAAATATTTGTGTGATGAACACGAATATTTGTGCCTGGGTCATGGACGTTCTATGTATTTAAATATTTACCTATCTATATAAGTATGTATATCGCCCCTAGTAACCATAACACAAGCCTTCTTGAGCTTAATTTGGGACTAGGTTGATTTGTGTGAGGTTGTCTGATATTTATTTATTTATAATTTATATCGATTTCACTTTTCAATACTATCTCACGATAGACTTCTTTCATTTACACTAACAGTATTTTGATTTATTTATTTATTTATTATTTAAATAATCACACAGTATTACAGTTTGACACTAAGGCACTGTGAAATTCATAATATATAACAAACAAAACAAGACACTAGTATAGTACAACAGATAAAACATTAACATTACAAATAATTAACTAAAGAAGGGCGGTCATCCATCACCTCACAGAACCTCATACATTCATCACATATTATCATCCAGCTACATGCAAAAACATCACAGTCAGGTGCTGATGCGAGGAGCTCGTTCAGGTATCGTAAAGCGCGAACAAGGGGTGCTTTCCTGTACGATAACATACGCGCTTTAGGAACCGCCAGTAAATCGCGGGTTCGTGGCCTTAAAATTGAACTTGGACTGAGACTGTGAAGGCACGAGAAGGCGTACTAATTGTGATACCAACTCGGGACAGTCTGACTCTCCCCGCAATATTTGATGATGAGTGAATGATGATCTGACGATTCTGGGGCTATTAAACTATATCATTTTTAAAATCGGTAGAAGAGTCGAGAAAAATTTACTAAGTAGCAAGTTATCCGTGGGAACATGACGACGCAGAATGGATAAACTATATTTCTGTTTACCGGAAACCTAAAATATCCAATAGCGCGTGGCCGGTCGTCTTAAATTTATTTTATCTCTTGAAATAATGAAGCTGGTGATGATCATAATGATGGTTGTTACAGATTCGAAGAGCCTTAGCAGCAGCAAAGACCCGAAGTCGAGGAAAGAATTACTGGAACAAATAAAGGCATTGTGTGAAGCGACGCGACTCCTGGGTGCGAGTGCCAAGTCTGAACAATTGTCTCCTGAAGTAAGCCATTTATGTGACATTTTCCATCGATAGAATCTCTAAAATCAGCACAACTTTTGATTCAATAATTATGCCTGATAACGATTTCTGTTATGACATTTTATTTTATATGTTCTTTCAGGCATTAAACGAAGCTGCGACACAGTACTCTCTAGCTTCAGGCAAGCTCAATTTCGTGTTTAACCCTAATGCTGATCAGAAGAAAACTCATCAGGTAACTTATCAAAAATCTTTCTACAATATTTTTGCCAAAACCTTTTATGCCTATTTAGCGATACCACCTTTTTTCTACCTAAGTTTTTCAGTGTTTGGATTTCTTTCTTGTCGAAGTGTGCAATAAAAAGTATCTATCTATCTTATGTTCCTCTTTTAGATAATAGATACGTGCAAGTCAACGTGCCAGAAGACTTCGGAGATGCTACACCACGTTCACGAACTGGCAAAGCAGGCGGCGAAAGAAGGCTCGTCAACGGCGCTCGACTCAAAGGGATCGGATGTCTCCGACGCGGCGCGTGCGCTGCTCACAACTGCACAGGTTTTTACTACCTATAATATTCTAGTCTACGTTGCGTGTATATCCTTTACGTATAATTTCACCACTTTAATGAAATAATTTCTGCTATAGTGGTGTTATTTTAGATAACCCTCTCATCCCAAAACAGTTTCTCTATCTATTTTGATCGTTTATTCATGTCTTTTATCTAATTGGTATAATTGTATTTCAGCTCACAGCCCACTCAACTCATTCTGCACCCTGTCAAACTGCGCTTCTCAACGCAGCAGACCATCTCTCCTCTTCCGTGCAAGATCTGCAAGCCACTTGGACTCCTGTCGTGCAGGTCCCCAAGTTCAAACCCAGTGGAGAACAGCTGGCGAAGGATACTGAAGCAGTGGAAGCAGAGATTGTTACGCTACGTTATTTAATTCAGGATGATGGCAAAGGTTGGTATTTAATAGTAGAAGTACTATGACTCTGAACTGACACGGGAATAAAAATGTAATTTGTTCCGTCTACCTTCTTAGCTTATTTATTGAAAACGCTTGTTTGCCGCGGATAGAACGTTCTTGCATATTCTGCTCATTCGGGGACCACAGGTTTGGTCGACTGAGCAGCCCTCGCATTACACATAGCCATAGAAATCGTTGAATTCTTTCACCACACCGTTTATAGTCATATTTGCAAACTACTAAAATGATTGATGGATTAATAACAGAGCTCAAGCTACAACGTAATAGCCATTATAATAAGTTGACAAATCTCTAACTTCAATGGGCATGTTGTACATGCATTCGAGGCCTAAAGCTGTTTGTCATTTGCAGGCGTGAAAGGAAAAATACCTCCTGCTGTCCCCGTTCGCACTGGCTCTCTGAAGAAGGTGAAACCAAAAACACCAGAGACGCGGGTGATTGGCGCCACCAGAGAGTTCCTGGACAGGCTACGATGCGAAAGTAGTATTGGTAAGTTCATATATTTACACGTGTAAGTGCAAAGAAATCTGAACACTAGTATTAGTTGGCAAAGCCAAAAGAGCTTGAGTTTGGTACCACCGGTGCATTACAGTGCGGTTATTCACTTAAGAAGAGGTGATGAGGCTGACGTGTTCTTGAATGGTGACCACAAATCGGAAGACGCAGCATAGGTTGGTCCCCTACAAGGGTGACTGATTGTGATTATGTGGTAATCACAATTTCCCTAGATGCAACCCGTACATGACCGGCCGGAGAGGCGTTATTTGGTAGATGTCTATTTATTATTGAGCAGTGGATGTATTTGAGTTGATCATGATGATCATGAACATGATCTCCCCTAATATATAACTGTATTCGTTTACCCCACAGAGAAAGACAGCATCTGTGAACCAGTGAAGTCTCCTTTGTCGCCGTCGCGTACTGACGAAGAGAAGCGGGACAAGCTACAGTTCACCAAGACCGTCCAGGATGGAAAGAAGAGCATCTGTTCTGCTGAGGATATGCTCCAAGCGGTCAGTTGTCATTTATTTCTTCTACAGCATTCACCCGCTACTTCAACTCAAGAATATTCCTATTCAGTTTGATCATAGGCCGAGCGAACTGCGTGAATGACTGCCGCTATTCGACTTACTCTTACTATATCCATGCGATGACTTGCTTCTCATGCTGAGGTGGGACCTTTTCGTGGCACAGCCATAGTAATATTATAGTTGCCTATTGTCACACCCTTTATGTTATTATGTTTTATGGTCACGTCACAAATACATGTATTTCTTTCCTTCTTTCTTTCTTTCTTCTCCAGATCACAATATTCCAAATTTTATTAAAGTTTTTTTCGTAGGCCTTTACATCAGACGCCAAAGAGCGCGCGTCATTGGATTCCTCGCAAATCTTCGCACTCAACAAACAAATGGAACACAAACTGGCACGAACCAACGCCGCCGCCGCTCACTTACTGGCATGTCGTGGTATGAACATTGAACACTTCTATAAAGCACTACGATGGACAGATTTTGTATAATTGTAATTTTTCTTTCCCTTTCCGCTCGAAAAGCTTGATTTCCCTGCCAATCTCCGCCCTTCTTTAGACCGCTTGTGAACTGACTCAACAAATTCACCTCTTTTATCTTTTCGAGTGCGACGCTAGTGAAAGATCAATATCGTCTCGTTCACAAAAAAAAAAACAATTTGTACACACAACATTTTGTCTTTTTTTTAAGTTAGTTGCATTGGTTGCACAATTGCATCGAATGGGCCGGAAAGGGGTAAATGCACTATCCTAAGAAAGACTAAAATAAGTGCTTGCTTAAAAATTTACCTCACATCAGAGTACGTTTGAATGGTTTAATGGAAGGCATTTTCTTGCAGAGTTTTAAGTGTTCTAATTTTCGTTTGTCCCTAGGAGGAGATAAACCGGATTACAAATTGGCGTCCAAGTGCGTGGGGGCAGTGTCAGACCTCATGCCGACTATTGCCACTGGTAAGCCGCAGATATTACGATCAAAAAGCAAGTGTACCAAGCGCTTACTACCGGCCACTCCTTCGGTCTTAGAAATAACCTACATGAAGATATACCGTAGGTATAAAGAAAACAAGCTTCAGCTATATATTACATCGCAACATGCATTTACTACGTAAACAAGCGTACGGCCCGCCTGAGGGTAAAAAATTGAGGGGACTGACACGCATGTTGCCAACCTTTTAAAAATGTGTGCACTCCTTATTTTCTCCCGCGAACGTTTATGAGCTCCCATTCCACAGCTTAAACGTTCATGGGAGAAAATTCTATATCAGCCGTAGGCGATCATTTAGGGAACTTTCACAGACCCTGAATTATTACAGCAGACAAAATCATTCTGTCGTTTCTACTAGTAATTAAGTAACGCTATTTTATATTCATTTGGTTATCAGATGCCATCACTCTGGCGGACCTAAAGGACCCAGTTGGTAGAAAACTCTTCCTAAGCGACACTCTGGGTCTCTGTACCGCGTCCAAAGCTCTTTGTGATACAGCCAAGAGCGATAAGAAGGTGAGTTGTACGGTCACTGTCAAAAGTACCTGACAATGTTACTACTCATATTTCTTATTGCATACTAGAATTATCAGCTGTACTCGTAGTATTATTACAACACTAACGGGATTCAAATGACATGTTGTTGAGATCTCGGTGAAGATTTTCCAAATTGTTTTCAGATTATGACAAAGAGGAATAATGTCAACGCCTAGTACCCATAATACAGCATTGCGTAGTGTTTAATTAGAATGATGTGTGTGAGTTTATCTCTTGTTAGTAACTAAACTCTCCGATATTTCAGAAACTGAAAGAAGTCGCCCTGGAATTTGGAAACCAGTCTTCTAAACTGCTGTATGCGCTCAACACCGACATTGATCCCAGCCAGGAGAAAGAGGTACGTCACTATAGACTTATGACGTAGTCGAAAATATCGCATTCAGAAGCACTTTTTCATACCTACCAGTGGCGTGGCATCAAACGAAATCTCTGGGGCAAGCGGGGGTAAACTTCGCTTAGTTTTTCTTCAGTAGCAATATAGTGCTCTATGCCACGCCACCTATCACAAGACTGCCGTCAACTACGCCGTCAGTTCCGATTCCTTCAGCCCTCGAGGCTGTTGGTTCAACGATCAATTCCCAGCCTGTTGCCAATTAAGTTGGGTACGTTTTTGAGGTAAACACGGGGCAGGTAAATGGGTTGCTAAAGCCCTGTGGTTTACGACATTTCCGATTCTGTAACGCTGAGAAACATCCAAATCATTCCTCTTTGGGTGATGTATTAACGAAGTATTTTATAATTTACTGTGTTACATAATTATCACGCAGGTGCTACTGCGAGTGAAAGCAGCTGGTGACGTGGCGTGCCGCGTCACTGAGAGCTCCATCGAAGGTCCAGTGCCGGGACGATGCGCATCACAGGCTACTGTTCTTATGTACACCGCCAAGGTAGGAACGGCACATCGCCAGTGTTATCTGTGTCACTGACAGTTCAAACAAGCTCACAATAAAGGACGTAGGCAAAATCCGTAGAATTTGCTACGCTAAAATATCGGTCATGATCATGATTCTATGAAGGTAATAAATATACTTAGTACACCAAATCCATAGTATTTTGGCAACAAATCGATTTTTAAACCTTATGCGACATATTTTTAAACATTACCATATATATTGTGTAGGTTATTATGTATGTATGTATGTATGTAAACGCTTTATTGTACACAACAACTGGTTATAAATACATTGATAACAAATGAAATATGTACAAAGGCGAACTTATCCCTATTAGGGATCTCTTCCAGTATTAGCCAGTTACGTCAAAGTCTACCGTTCGTAGCGTTCAAAAACTATTTTAAGTATTCCTTCTTCATTTTCACATATTTTTCTCTCTTTTAGCTCGTAGCACCGTCCATCCAAGACCCAGAATGCCAGGACTCCCTCATCACCGCTTCCAACGACTTATCAGCTCAGCTGAAGGCCCTTCCCACAACCCAGCATCCCAAACTGGCCCAGGAGCTACAAGAGTTGGAGAAGATTCTAGACAGTCTGAGGAGTGACGTGTCCAGCGGGAGACTGGTTAAGAGGAAGGAGGAAAAGCTGGTGATTGAGGATACTCCTCTAAGGAGATTGACAGCACAGATTATTGAAGATGCCAAGGTAAATATTGATCATTGATGTCATATAAGCTTTCTTTACCACTTCATGTTTTCGAGCTCAACGTAGATTCTTTTTTTTGTTATTAAACTCTATCGTCTTACTCGTATGTCTTCTATTAGTAGTCAAGAACAAAAAATCCTGTACTGTGAGTGTAAACTATTTTGTAAAGGGGCTTCTAAACGGGCCATGTTTTGCTGCAATTTGTGGCCGGCCATTATTTGCATCTTGCTCTAGCGTAGGGTGTAAGAGAGGGACGGCCATAGTTGCCGGCCACAAATTGCAGTAAAATATGGCCCGTTTAGAAGCCCCATAAACGGAATAATATTAAAAACTTTACAATTCTAGCAAAATGCAGAGTGCACCACCAACTCGACAGAAGAAAGGAGAGCGATGGCCGACTTCGCTAACAAACTTACAGATGCACTCAGAACCATGGACGTGGCTAATGCCAGGTGCAAGAGAGCACCACATGTGAGTATCTCAAGTTCAGTCATCATTTACAAATTGCGACGCTTACGAAGATGGCTGGATAGCCTGAGAGTGACAGCCACGGCCGCATAATTGTCACAAATAAATGTTGCGCCTATCGATGATGGGGGAAGACCTGCGCGATAGTGTCTCAGGTTGCGCTTTTGGGAAAGAGAAGCGAACCATGCTTTATGATGCGCGACGAGTCTTCCTCCATAAGTCACCGTCTTCAGACATATCCTCCCTGTATCTAAAAGCAAGGTAACCTTTCCTAACTCTATAAACAAGTCTGATACCGTGTAACAACCACGGGAAATTCAGTTTTTTGGACAATAGGATCTGTCTCTTTCTAATGCAATTTTAAGTGTTTTTTTTTTATCAGGAACGAAAATAAGCTTTCAACTAGTTATTATGTAACGTGATCAGATATTATGCGGATGTTGGTCTCATGCCAAACATTTAATGGATTAGTGAAAAAGCATCAGGATTCAGGAGACGTATCTCTGATTAAAATCGCCTAAGTATTCATACTCGTAGATAGATTGACTCTAACATTGTCTAAATGAGCAGGACATGAAGAAACGCGAGGAGTTGGAGGACGCAGTCCTAAATCTACAGCAGCTGGTGCTTCAGTGCCGACCACGAGGCGGCGACGCCGGCGCAGCGCAGACTAACATCGTCAATCTTTCGGTGAGAGCTTTTAAATATACCATCACTACATAGTATAAAACAAAGTCACTTCCCAGTCTGTCTGTCCCTATGTATGCTTAGATCTTTAAAACTATTACGCAACGGATTTTGATATGGGTTTCTTTAATAGATAGAGTTCAACAAGAAGGTTTATGTGCATAACTTATCAGCATTGCGAAGCCGGGGTTGGTCGCTAGTACTTAATCATCAATACAGCATGTAATTTATAAACTGTTTTGTATCACCCTGGACTGTCAGGGTACATGGTTACTCGTTACGTATACAATCCGCCCAGAATGTGGTATTGGCGACTTTCTTGGCTTGGCAGAGGTTATTACAGGTGGAACTCACGACTTCTATGTATCCGAAGTAGTGCTTTGTCCCCTGAGCTACCGCGTATCGCGTAATAATTAAGCATTATATTCTGCCAAAGCGCCCTCTGCACCACTTTCTTATTTTATTTTAAAATGCTAAGCGCATTTACCATACTCCTAGGACTTGCGTTTATGTAACTCCCGCCCTATTGCTTCTCTAGCAAGCGTTAGGACGGCGAGAGAGATGCCACTATATCTATATTGTAATTTTTCGTACATTATTGAATGATTCTTCCCCAGGACTTCCTCCAAGACGTATCAACGAACGCTGAGCGCCTCAACCGCGCTGCGACCAGCGCAGAACAAAGTGGAGGAGCGCATGCGCGCGCCGCAGCCACCGTCAGTGCGCAGTGCCACGACTTGTGCGCCGCCGCGTCAAGGTCTACGACCACGCAGCACGGCCTGCCCATGCTCGACGTCGACCATGCTGCTAAGGTAACTGGCGCAATGGTCCTCAAGATGTCTTGTCTTCTGACGTTCCTGGAGCGGAGGCCAGGAAAGCGCAGTATGGGACGGTCTCCGATTAAGTGGATGGATGTAAAGGTGTGCCGTTCTCGAGAACTTTTCCCGTTTTATATGGGAAATGTTATCGAGAACGCTCTTGCCTCCACTTCCCCATACAAATCGGGAAAGTTCTCTAGACGGATGACCAGGGTCTCGGGGAGCCGAAGGATACAGTCTGCGGATCAAGGGCTATGTTCAGCAGTTGACGTCTGTGGCAGATAGGAAGATAGATAGAAATAGTTCCTGCGCGGTTTCGGGTCTGCAGTCACCGGTGAAACATCTTTCCAGCGATACTTGAAAACCTGAACCCTAATTCCATATATATTTCGCTGATCTCTGACATGGTGATGTACCTAGTAGTTAAGTACCTATATCGCCACTTCTTTAACCGCCACTAGTTGTTGATGGCTATATTCTTTCATGTCTTGCCATGGGTTAAGTTTGCACTTCATTTTGTGTTATTCTATCATTATAAGGGAGGGAGATACTATTTAGCACAAGTATATTAATACTTAAAATGATGCCCATACACTGTAATATTACTGGAATGGTGAATTTGAATAAATATACAAACGTCGCCTTTAGATATGTGGTGCAAACTTATTTGGCCGGGTAGTAACGTGAAATATCACTCAATGCAGTTCGAATCGCAAATACCGCGTTTTAATCTGATAGATGTAGCTAATTAATACTGCTAGTTAGCAGTTCTGCATCATATCATGATCATTGGTCTAAAATGAATACCATAGATCGTCGTAACTTTTTTGCAACAACTGGTTTATTCTGATACTTTGGGTAAATTCCATGTTATAAACATTGATACCATGTTATGAACATGTGTATATTATTCAGGAATGCGTGAGCCGAGTCCAGAAGATCAACACGACGATCGAGTGCTGTCCGGAAGGAGCCGAGAAGACCACACTCCAGCAAGAAGCCCGCCCGCTCAACGAGAGCAGTACATTGTTACAGTAAGTCATGTCTTAATCAGTCTTCATAAGTTTCCATCGATAGATACTTACTGCTCAAAAGAAACTAAGGGCCACTTGGGGGCCTATGATGGTTGCTTTCATCACGTGATAAATAAGCAACAGAGCATCCGTCACGTTCTGACAAGATTCGAGTGAGAGTGACAGATGTTTTGTCACTTGTTTATCACGTGATAAATCGCGTATGTTACGCGACCATTCCGCCAATTTAGAATCGATTTTGACGATCCTTTTTTTGGTTAGTAGATCATATTTCAGAGGTGGTCCCATACACATTTTATCAAACTAACTTAGCAGTTTTTGAGATTAACAACAAAGAACAAAATATACATTGAGCGCAATGAAATCGGTTATTTTTTTGTTAAAAAGCGATTATACTTGCTCATGTATGTAATGCGTGACATTTCTGATATTTGTAGATACGCATCTCAGTCAGCGATAGCGACTGCGCAGTGCGCGGCATTGGATGAAGCCTTGAACGACCTCACGGACCTGGAGAACAGGATCGACAAGATGCTGCAACCCAGGCAAGGGGAGAAACACACGCCTAAGGTACATATTTATACAGGACCCCAACAATTTATTTGGCTAGCTTTACCACTGCGCTGATAGCATAATAGTAAAAGCCCAGTATTATACCTCTCCGCCCTTAGCCTTCCGCACCGATGTTGCCCTTGGGCCTCTCTATGTTCCATCTAGCGGGAGGCGAGTCATCATCTACCAGTGCCATTACACATAAGACTTTTTCCTGACGCCCGATTGTCTCAATCCATAGCCCAATTAGCCAGTCCTCCATTTCATCCCCATAGCCCAATTTGTATTTAGATTCCATAGATGCAACAATGATGCGTTCATGCACCTAGCGGGCGCTGTCTCAGTAAAACTTTATTCTATTATGTTCTTGTCTTTTTCTGTTCGTGTCTTTCCATTCTGTTCCATTCTGTTCCATTCTGTTCTATTCTGTTATAGTCTGTTCTGTTATGTTCTATTTTCGTCTCTTCTGTTCTATTCTGTTCTTCATGTTCAATTTTATTCTATTCTGTTCTGTTCTATTCTCCAACGCTGGCTAGCTGCTGCGGACAAAAGCTAGTACTACAATAATGTGTCATGTTCCAGTCGGCCCCCTCCTCGTCCCTGCTATCGGCGCGCGCGCGGCTGGCGACGGCCGCCGCGGGCGCCGGCCGGGAGGCGCAGGAGCTTGCGCCGGCGTTCACGCGGTACGTCGCCGAGATGCGCGCGCATGTCGACGTCGCTGACGAACAGAAGAGGATGAGGTAGGAGGTTTTTTAAATTATCTCAATCTTCATGCACTACTACGACACAAAATGTCACAATTTTCTTACCTAAGGGTGCACCAATCTTCAAATACTCAACCATGATACCGGTCATAGGTTTTAGTGCAAGTAAAAATCCATATACCTTCTTTATCACAAGAAAAAGGATTTCATAATTTGTTAAAATCTATACTATTTCAAAATTACAGAAATGAAATACTTGTCCTCTCATTACGCCTAAACGGCTCGCCCGATTTAATTTTTTTTGATAGGTACACGAGTAGTGGTAGTATACGCTCATGATAGGATACTTTTTATCCGTCTACAGTAAAGGAAAAACTACGCGGACAAACTTGTGGGCACCTCCTAGTTTACAAATATATAATTCTAACATGTAGGCCACCTTTTTCAGATTGGCGGATCATCTGAAGAAGCTGCAAGACAGATTGAAGCTGCTGACCATGGAAACTGGGCGGCAGGTGGTGACCTGGCGACCTGCCAACGAGGGTGAGGTAGTGCCCATCACGGAACACATCCTCAAGGTTAGTGGACACGTTTACAAGGGTCGAGGGATCGAACCTGGGCGAGGCTTAAAGTCACACAAGCAGCCTTCGAACCAAAGGATGCACAGATGTAAATTATCAGTGATCAATAGCAATAACAATTTTTTCTCCATTGATCCTGTTTTATTGGGATTTTTGATTGTATGGGACTAACTACACTTAGGGTGCGGCTCCACAGAAGCGTCTATTCCGCAATCCGCTCCTCTTCAGTGGAGACGCACCCTTAGACTGCTCTAAAAGTCAGAAATGACCGTTAAAGTTCCAGTTCGTCCATTGACCGTGAAAACGTGTGTTTAAGCAGCTACATGGTTGTGGTACAATCATTGTTTTGTTGAATTATGATTTGATCCAACATTAAATTTGGGTACCTTCGAAATCCCACGTTTCAGATTACCGTACAGAATTTAACAGTCATCATCTCTCTTATCCAAAAGCGGGCCAAGGTGCTTTCTAAGGGTGTAGCTAGATTTGCTCTTGAATCCAGTATAAACTACTTCACTTCTGACCTGCATTTTTTCAAAATATTTGATTATAGGAATTGGACAACGCAGAGGCAGTGATTGGAGTGAAATATAACATAACTCAGAACAACATAGCTTACGAAGATTTGAAGAAACTACTTCTGCCCGTTGACACGTATACCATGGAAGGAGATAGAAAGTAAGTTCTTATGATCCTTTTTGATTAGATTTTGTTGAACCGTTCGTAGGACTGACTGCAGTAAGCTTGTGTATACGAGAGAGAGACTGAAGGAAAAGGAAAGGTAATAGCCCATCGCAAATCTTTGTCACTGAAAGGTGTCTAAAGGTTATCGCTCACTTAACCGCTTGACATCGAGCCGGCACTGCTTCAACACATTAGCATTGTCAAACAGGCGTCAACTATACGCAAGCACGTAACGGAAGCGCACACGCCGTTAGCGTGAGCCGAGGCGAAGCGATAAAGTTACGGATTTGATAGGTATTATGATGCACTTTGAAATTTCATGCAAAGAGTACTGTGGTGCCGATCCAGTGCCGGGTGGTCAGGTGTGTGATAACCTTTACCTGGTTTTTCTCCATATTTCATATGTAATTTAGGTAGACATCCTCCCCAATTTTTCAACGATAATAATGGTATCTTTTGCCTTCCGACCGTGACCACCACAATTCCTACCAAATCTTTGAGTCGCCATTAAATGTATATGTGCCCCTGCAGGAAGCTGGAAGCGAAGCTGGAACCCTACGCCACGAAACTCAACTCAATGGCTGAGACCTTAACGCTCAGCATCGGCAAGCCGGGGTCCCTGGCGCGGTCAGCCCACGTCACTGCTGAATCAGCTGTTCAACTCACAGCGTTGGCTAAAGCCTTGAAGAGTGACGAGGTAAACAAATTCGAAGAATCAGCAAATTCTGTCAAGCCTTGAACATA
The DNA here is from genome assembly GCA_947623375.1 of Apotomis capreana. NCBI lineage: Eukaryota > Metazoa > Arthropoda > Insecta > Lepidoptera > Tortricidae > Apotomis > Apotomis capreana. The sequence goes on along the minus strand of OX392522.1, from coordinate 14,407,258 downwards.
GCGCCATGTCTGTCTCGCTGTCGGGGGATGCTGCGTTAACGCACGCCCTAGAAGTATGGTGAATGCGCTTAGCATTTGAAAAACAATTAGTGAATATAATATAATGGTTAATTTCACACGATGTGCGTAACATCGCGGTAGCGAATGAGTCAGAGTAATACTCCGGATAAGTAAAGGTCGTGATTAGACCACACTTCCTATTACATCAGTCATTTTATGAACATACTAACATTTCTTGTTTATGCCAGGACCCGACCAAAAACAGCAAAATCGACGAGACGTCGCAGGAGCTTTGTTTCGTTACTTACAATCTCTTGAAAACAGCAGAGTCCGTCAGCCAAGTAAGTTGTTTACAATAACTATTCCCAATTTATTCTGTACCATACATGAACTAAGAGGGAACAGGAAAGGATATTCAATGTTCAAGCTTTCCCTTCTCAACCCAAAAATTATGCGGCATGGCATACCACACCACAGTAGTCCAAGACGAGAGCCAACAACCGTTGATCAGCCCCAAAAAAACTAAATTTTATTTTGACCTGACATTAATTGTATGCCAAATAGATAAATTTTATGGTTTATAGGACCCAAATACTTTCGAGTCGAGAAGAAGAATGATGGATGCGTGCCGATCGCTGAGTGAAGCTATTAACAAATTGGTAAGATACATAATAACATCGTGAGATGTAATGTCCAAAATATTTGCATGCTAGTATTTAAGTACAGATAGCAGAATAAGCTACCTATTGTCACATACCATATTATGACACATTTGTACCTACTTATTCTAAGCCAATAAATACTATTCTATTCTATTCTTAGATTTTTATTAACGTTCTTTCCTATAGCTACATCATGTCTCCATTTTCAATATATTGGCATCTTAATCTCTCCATCTTCAACGCGTTGGCACAGACGAACACATGAACAAGAGTTAAACAGCTACGCGTTACACTTCCAGTTTCGTTTTCCATTACTGTACCATTGAACAGGTGTCTCCTAGGTAAACGTTCTTAATCTTCGACCTTGTTCATCAGCGAGCACGATTACTCAACGAAAATCGTTTCTTTTAAGACTTTCATTAATCAAACCTTGACCCTTCATCAATGTCCAGGTCCGAGCCTCATCCAGCGGGGACAAGCTGGCACGAGAGTGCAACGATCTGAACCGAGCCCTCCAGCTGCGCCAGAGCACACTACAACCAAGGCCCACCTGCGCATTGCCGTATGCTGAGTGTGTCTCGGCATTACAGACTCAGCATGATGCTATCAGTAAGTTGTCATCATCTCTCCTAAGAATCGCCATACCTACTCTTTGAGTATTTAGCCCGATGGAAACCTAAATTCTCTTATACTTTTTCGGTAGTGTGCTGCACGTGATTACCTCGCCTCTCTTTAAAACACGCCTTGTAACCAAGTAGACCAATATACTTAGGCAAAGGGGTTCGCTCCGGTTACGGAGTTAGCCCGTGTTGGCATCTCTACAGGCTAAATACACAAAGTAACGATCGGTCGTACGGTGCTCTATAATAACCCCTCAATAGTGACATCCTCATCTTGTTGTGGGCCGCTCTCTACATCTAATACTCTTTGCCTTCAAAACTTTTCTGCTCCACGTTGCACGAGCAATGTAACATTTACACTTGTCCCAAAGTGTGGTATTAATAAAATAGTATCCTCCGTTCACAGAAAATCTGAAGAGTGACGAACCTGTCTCCAGAGAAGAATTTAGCAACTCGCTCGACTACTTGGCATCTGCTGTGAGCAACAATGCTGACTACGCCGAACACTGCGCTTATTTGGTCAGTTACAATACAAACAGGGTATAACTTTCGTCATAATCACCATCATTATCATTGAGGTTATGATTGATGCGTTTGTCGCGAGATCAATGAATGCAAACACATCTGACACTTTCATATATCACAATGATGACGAAGGCCCGAGAATTGGCCTATTAAAAGGATCATTCAGAACTTGTTCTTTTTCTTTTAAGATTTCTAATATGTTACCGCGCACTGTATAACATTGTTTTTTTTCCCGCAGCTGACCCTGTCTGATCAGCATTCATACCTAGCCAAAGAAGGCATGTTTGACACGGCTCGCATTCAGAAGCTGATCGCTACAGCGCAGGACTCCTGCTTCCGAGTGACCAGGCCAGGAATTGTAGACCAAGTAAGTTAGTTCGGCAGCTCCTTCTCCTTGTATCGTGTTCCTTAATGCTGAGGGTCGTAACCTCCACAAATTTGTGGACGATCGCTTTTCGCGTATTTTCTCTTCAGCAATGTGTAATATCTGATTATAAATAATGTATTCTAGTAGCAATAGTAGTAGATCACTTTGGCTTGGGTTTAAACGCCTACCAAATATGATTAAACGCCTACCAAATATATTGATAAATTACTACCAATAAATTCTTAATGCTCACCAAAACGGATGAATGCTCACCAAATAGTGTACCCCAAACTATTCTATAAATAAAGCAAATAATTCTTTTTCTTACATCCTATAAAATATATGCACACCTAAAAAGTTAATTTCAGACCAAATAATCTAAATTACTATTAAATGGATGTCACCAATATTTTATATTATTACTTCCATTTTAGTCATTTTTGCTGAGGCAAAAAACTAAATGCTCACCAAAATGACTTTTTCTCAAACATCCAATGAAATGTCTTTACGTTCCTTAAAATAGGCTCGGAAGTATAGCTTTTTGGGCGCAACAACTCGAGAAGACTGTAAAGGGATTTCATACTGCTTTTCAGGCCTAGGCCTGCAAAGTAACTTTTTTTTGGTTTCAACAACAAGGTCATTCACACAGCTGGCTGGTTTGACAAAAAGCAGGTTTTGTTTTTAAAGATTGGTTGTTACACTTGTGGAAAAAAAAATTCAAGATGGCGACTTTTTTTTTTCAAAATTTCAAATTGGTGCTAGGCGGCTAAAACTCGGTATCGGGGGGCTCTCGGGGCTCAAAAATATGAATCTGAAATCTTGTCCGAAAATTCGGTCAAATTCGGAAAATATCGAAAAAAAACGATTCAAAATTTCTAAATTCGTGCTAGGCGGCTAAAACTCGGTATCGGGGGGCTCTCGGGGCTCAAAAATATGAATCTGAAATCTTGTCCGAAAATTCGGTCACATTCGAAAAAATATCGAAAAAAAAAACAATTTGTATGGAGAAAATTTCAAATTGATATAGCATAGCTAATAATGACTACCGCACATTATGGAGCGTTTTTTAGGGATATCAAAAAAAAACTAACCTAACCTAACCCGGCCGAGTCGGATCTGCTCTGAAAGGTGATCAGGATTAGATGGTTACCTAGCTGAAACACTAATTTATGAAAACAATATTTGGTGAGCAAAACATCCATTTTGGTGAGCAAAACATCCATTTTGGTGAGCAAAACATCCATTTTGGGAAGCAAAAAGATATTTTTTGGTAATAATTTTGATGTTTTATGAAAACAATATTTGGTGAGCAAAAAATCCATTTTGGGAAGCAAAAAGATATTCTGACTCAACATAAAATTATTCTGGTGTAATGTATTTCGATTTTGGTATACAAAATGATTTAATTTGGGGAGCACTGTTTAGAGTGAATTTATATTAAATGGAGGCAATTCAATTTATTTGGTATTTAGTTTTGGGGGTATAAAAGCCATTTTGGTGAGCATTTAAATTGTACCCGATCACTTTTATGGCATCATTAAGTGGATGGAAGATAAGTCGGATATTCTATACAAACAGATCTGGATTGCAAATCCTAATCGCCCCGGCGAATACATTATAGTCCAGCAATCTGAAATATGAAAAACTGAAGTTACTGCTTTCTCATTTCTGGTAAAAGCAGGACTAATTTGATCATAATTTGACCACCTTTGTATATTATGTGTTCAAATAATCAAGGTTTCAATAATCTCCCTCTTTTTCATTTTTTCATTTTCTTTTCTTTTTTTTTGCACACACAAATATTTTACACATATACAACTCAAAGACAAATACATTCACTAATACATACATTCACACACACTCACAAACCTACATGAATAGCACTATGCTGGTGTTATTGTATTTTAATTTACATTGTTTTAGTAGTTCTTTTTTATTTTATTATTCTAGTTGTTTGCATCACGTTGTTATTATTATTATTTTTTAGTCATATTATACATTTAATTTCATTTTTTTTTGAACTGTCAACATGTCAGCAACCGACAGTCTCCGGGCTTAGTCTGAAAACCAGCGCTGGGCTTTACTGGCCTTGCACATGCTGAGACTGAGACCCATTGCCTCACTTTATGCTGTTTTGTATTGTTTTTTTTTAGTTACTAGCAATGTAATTCTTAGGATAAGTTTTTTAAGGCAATAAATAATATTCTGATTCTGATTCTGAAATAAGATAAATTGCCAAGATTAAAAGGTTAACATTTCAACTTGTTTATAGGCTAAGGAAGAGTCATCGCTCCTCTCCAAGCAGCTCTCAGATCTGAAACAGGCCATACAAGAGTGCTCCTCCAAAGTCAGGGATGAGGGTGTGAAGAGGAACCTATTAGATTCTAGCAGTAATGTGGATGCGGCTGGAATGAAATTGCAGGCGGAGCTGAATTCGGCGAATGTTTCTTTGGTAAGTTTGGAAAGTCGGTTTTTACTTTCATCTGTTTTCTTATCAAAAATGGTGATTACAGTCAGGCGAGATCCCATTTAAGCCGATAGGTCGCCTGATGGAAAGCAATTACCGGGTCTCCCATGAGTTGTACATATACCAGAGAATTTTTCTAATTGATTTCATATATAGTTCGCTAGCTAGGGTATGGTGACGTTCTTTTATTCTCATTATTATTTTTCCAGGAGAAACTGACACCATCAGCATTCAGCACTATCGAAGCGCTATCTTCTTTGCACGGTGTCACGGAGCACCCGAGCCTCGCGCCGCAAGTAGCAGCCTCACCCGCTGCGCAGAAGCGCGCCGATGAAGTCATCGACCAGTCCAAGTATACTGTTTGTTGTTAATACCTTTTAAAATCAGACTTCATAATCGAAACGGCTACAAGTATGTTCAATTCCCGAATCTCTCTGGATTTTGGAGTACTTCTTTATGCTCTGTGGCGTCAAGAGCATGATTAATTGCTTAATCACACACACGTACCTAGATTATTAATTATAACATTGTTTCAGGGAACTGTTAAACCGAGCATGTGGACTGATGCGTGCAATCAAGACCTCGGAAGACCAGCAAGCGATGACCTGGGTCATGTTCAACACCTACACTAAGGGAGTCATCGAGATCTCTGAGAAGCTGATCCAGTGCATCAGGTACGATACCACAGGGAGCAGGACCTCGAAAAGACCAGCAGGCAATAGCCTGAGTTATTTCATTTGCATGACTTGACCTATCAGGGCTGTTTATCCCTCACTACCAGTGAGTCCGACTTTATGTGGGAGTTCAAACTCACTTGACGAGAATGTCTCCGCGCAACGGGAGTGGTTAACCTAGGTCATGTTCAACACCTACATCAAGGGAGTCATCAAGATCACTGAAAAGCTGATCCAGTGCATCAGGTATGATATAACAGGGAGCAATATCAAGATTGATGCGTGCAATCAAGACCTCAGAAGACCAGCAAGCGTTGACCTGGGTAATGTTCAACACCTACACAAACGGTTATTGAGATCTCTTAGAAGCTAATCCACAATATGAGGTAACCTTGTCCCAGTGTTGACATTTTTCCATGGATTTTTTTTATGATTTAGGAGGTAAACGAGCAGACGGATTGCCTGATGGAAAGCGATTACCGTGAATCTATTAACTATATATGAGTATTTGGCCGATCTATAATGCTTTTAGCTTCTGTTGGCGTAAATTAGAGGTATAATGCACCATCGTTTTAGTGAGAAGGAGTTATGCTATCCAGTGACAGCTAAGTCACCAGTCCAAAATAAACCTTGTCAGGAAGTTTCTAAACCTTGATGTAAATGTATTTTTCATTACAGGGAAAACGGACAACAAGCCAGTATAATAGAAGGAGCAATTGAAGAAGATGTAAGTACACGTCTTAAAGTTTATCTGGCTTAGATTTTGTAGTTATTTAAGCAACAACGATAAAAACTGAAATAAAATAATCAAAATCTTGAATGCCTTAAAAGCAGTCACGTCTGCTGGCAAAATCCAAATGTTTAAAATTGATTTGAAAAATGTATGGTTCGAGTGTGATTGGAACCCACGGTTTTCCGAGATAAGCGGGTGATCTACAGATTGATCTAGCTAATCAACCAGCTCAAGCATCAAATTTTTGCATCAGTTGCTTCATTTCTGTCCTTAGGGTACGATACCATACGGTAAATGACGTTAAAAACTGAATACTTACTGATAATATAATTTTGTTTTCAGGAACATGACATGACATCAAAGAGCTACGTACAAACGCAGTAAGTCCCGAGTCTTTGTTTTTTGACCTTAAAGCCACAAATAAACAATTTTAATTTCTTCGTACAAGCATCGTGTCTGGTGTCCTCTTGTTTCGCCTACAACGCTTTATCGATATTATATTTAGTAGATTTATTTTCCCCTGAGGAAATATTTCTTGAGAATATTATCCTCTCCAAATTAAGTTCAACCCAAATATTTTACGATTTCAGAGAAAAATGCTTTCGATAAAATTAAAGAATCGAAGATACGTTTGTTGATGAAACAAGGGTAAACCAACCTGTCACTTTCTTGATTTCTTCTGATGTTTATAAAATTACCTTAATTAATTAAGTTTATAAATTTAGTCTGAGCTTAATGATTGCTAATAATATTTCAGAGTGCTCATCGCCAACAAATGGCTGCAAAAGCCGACGTTCAAGGCGCAAGTGAAGATGGACGGAGAGCAGGCGGCCAGAAATGTCATCGATATTGGGAAGAAGGTTGTTGACATCTTCCTCTAGACTCTTAACAATTTGGGTTGAAAGCAGTGTGCTGACAACAAAAATGGGTTTGGGAAAGCAGGGTCATAAAACTTCTAGAATCCGGGTTATACCTATTATACACTTTTATATTTCCATCTGTATTACGATGAAAGCTTTGAGGAACTGCTTGAGGTGACGTCATCGGCCTGACTGTAATCAAATGTGCTGACAAGGAATATTGTCATTAATTTAAAGGCTATATAAATAGTCTCTGTAATTAAATTACAGTCCGCGCATAAGCTCCAATGGATGATAAGGAATGTTGACGTAATGAGCTAGATTTATTCAGCTCACACCCGTCCGTTGCTCAGCCCCCGATTCCTCGAAGTGGATTAGAAATCAAGTCTTCAAGTTAAATCTGTAGTCCAAATAATAAAATCTTCGTATCTGCCCAGATGATGACTCACCTGAAGGGTGCCGAGAGAGAGGAGATGGGACACCTGGTGCAGGAGTGCGAACAGCTTCTGGCGCAGTGCATCATAAAATACACTCTGGAGACTGGCAGGTACAAAAAACCGGAGGGTTACTGCGATGTTCGAAATTCAAACCTCGTATCGTGCCATTCTGCTCATTCAAATATTGTTTGACACGAGATTGACAAGGATAGCACGGTACAAACAGCGAAGTTCGATTTTCGGAGTAGCCGTTCAGGGCCAAGTCAACATATCATAAAACTTATACGATAATAATTTGTAGAAATCACAAATCACGAGTTTTGATGCTTTTTTGATGACTTTGTGGGTTTTAGTCTCCTCTACAATATTCTGTCATTTGTAACTGTACCTAGTGAAACTTTTCCAGGTCGCCTCAAAATTTTCTAAGCTAGCTGATTATTTTTCAATTTCATTTATTTTTTGGTATAACTATTGCCAAGTATGCTAAATTTTACTTGTGTATACAGTGTCCTGATGGACCGGTTGAAGGACCTGGCCAAGGCGGTGGACCGCAGCATCGTGACCATGGTGGTGGAAGACCTTCTCGAAGACGAGGAGCCGCTCGCTGACCTGGATATACTGGTTGATGCTGAAAGAGGTACGCGTTACTTACTCGACTGCAAGTTCAGATCTTAAAAGATAATTAAATCCAACTCCTGAAAAGCTTCAGGATCTTATAAAAACTGTCGTGAGAAATATTTCATTATTGTATAGGTATTAAGTGGTTTACACTCACGTAAACTCGCACGGAGCTCTTCATCAGAGACTGCTACCCGTACACTGTTGCGTTGCGGCATCTTTGTCCTAAGAGGCTGATAAATGTGCTTGAATGAGATAGAAATCCATTCTAATGCGAATTGCTAAGGAATGGAATTCGCTCCCATCCATCATTGTGTATTTCCAGAAAATTATAATTTAGGTATTTTCAAGGTGAGAGTAAATAAGCTATTAATGAACCAGTGAGCTACATACTCGACCACGCAGTCACTTATCAGGTGATACTGAGGTCAATCACCGGTCAGCTGACCGAAAAAAATGCGTATAGAGTAAAACCTAGTCCAATATAGTTATTGGCCTCACCGGAGTTCATTTTATTGTCTGACAGATGAGGCGAAACGCAAGTTCGTCTTGGAACGTAAGATTGCGGATCTCCTGGCGCACCTGGGACGAGTGACGAAGACAGCTCGAGTCGTGGCTGATGGGCAAGGTGCCGATGGAACAGAGCTGCAGAAGTGTACTAACCAGGTATACCTTCAAAACTTATTATTTTAACGCGTTTCATTGTCATAAAAGTCTTTCATTGTCAGTAAATGAAGAGATATGCAAGAGAACCAAGGTTGTAAATATATGGCTAAGACAGTTGCCAAACTTAGGGTAGCAGTGGGCGGGGCACATTGCTCGTAGAACCGATGGTCTTTTGGGCAGAAAAGTTCTTGAGTGGCGACCGCGAACCGGAAGACGCAGCTTGGGAAGGCCCCCAACAAGGTGGACCGACGACCTGGTTAAGATCGTGGGCAGAAATTGGATGAGGGCGGCGCAAGACCGATCGTTGTCTTTGTTCAGCTGTGGACGTCTATCGGATGACATGATGATGTTTTATTGTCTAATAGATATGAATAGTTACAATACAATTAGCTGTTACAAAAAAATCTTATCCGAAATGTTATTTATGTTCCCAGGCTGAACTCTTAGCTCCAATGTTGGTGAAAGCAGCTGAGAAGAGAGTAATTTGCCCTACAGAAAAGGTACGTAACGCTCTATTTTAAAATTTCTTCCTCCATAAGCTGATGAATAAAATGGTGGGGTTTTTTGTCGAGTGGTAATCGATTTGTGTGTACTTCGAATTTTAATTTTTTTAAAGTTTATTAAAGAGGCATGAAGAAACATAAATGATAGACTAGGATTTTGTATTTCGCATAAAGATTCAACATAATGTCAAATCTGTTGCTTCTTTAGTGAGTACACTAGAGAGTAAGTAGCATTTACGGACGTCCAATCTAGTTTACAGCGCCGTATTTACCTTTAGGCCCACAAGGGCCCAGCCCCAGAAGCAGGACATGCACCATACTTATGTTCTCCGTGTTTATCACTTAAAATACTTACTACCTGACTACTATTTAATTTGCTGAAAATCGTTTCGAGATAGGAGGGGTCCCCAAATGCCAAATGCCTAAGGGCCCTGACCCTCTAAGTCCAGGTCTGATAGGTATTTTAATGCTTTAGAAAACACTAAGATCTTGACAAAGGTGGACTCTGTACAAAATTAGTTTTTTTTGGTACGCAGGCGGTGGTTGAGGAGTACCAGACGCAACTGGCGCAGTATTCGGAGTCTCTGTCCAAGGTTCGAGACCTGTGCGATCGCGCAGTGGACCCCATGCAGTTTGTACAGACTGCTGGTGAGATGTTTTTTGTTAATTTTGCTCATATTTTATTATCGCACACATTCACGCCATTCACAAAACATATAGCACTCCCTATCAGAAAACATATGAACTGCCACAGTCATTATTTTGTAGCACGTACCTGAATGCGTGCGTTTAGGAGATTGGCGCTAAGCATTTTAAGGACGCTTTAGCCTTTTGAGCGCCAAAGACGGCAACTCACGTCGACGGAAAGCTGTGCCCCAGACGCCACATCGTTTGGCGCTATACAACGTCATACTATAACCTGTCAGTTGGCGTGTGTGACACAGTTTCCCGTCGAGGAACTGAGCGGGCAAGAGGTTAAAGAGTGGAATGAGAAGACATTATTTCACGCTATCCATATAGCGATCCTATAGCTCAGTTGTGAACTTGTGAGAGCACTGCTCCGGTCAAGCAGAGGTCGTGGGTTGGATTCCCAATGGCACTTCAGTGGATTGCGTGAAATTTTGACTTCTTATTTATTTGTATTTAGATACAGTCATTATTTTGTCACATCAACTCAACGACTTGGAAACATTGTTTTGCAGAGGAAACGATGCAGCGCATGAAGGAAGAGTCGACCGCCCATCAGAACGATCTGCAGAAATGCACACACACATCTACGGCTATCAGAAAGTAAGTGCTTGTTTTTATTTACTTACTCCAAACACTCATTGACCCAAAGTGATTCTTGGCCTTTGATAAGAGATTCCGCCATTCCTGGCGATCTAGCGCTGTCTTCAGCCAGTATCGCTGGAAAGATGCTGTGGGGCGGATCACTTAGATAATAAGTATAAAGAATATTTTGAAAATTCTAATTGGCAACGAGTTCGCAACACAACCACTAGCTGCCACCGATATTTCGCATGTGTACACCTATTTAGATAAAAAAGAAAGAAAGCAGGATATGAATCTAAACTTTTCAGCTTTGAGAGTAAATAATAAAATAAAGAAGAGTGTAATAAAATACCCCAAGTTTCAACCCCGGGTATCAAAGAAAAACAGAAGCCAGTTGCTCTTAGTTATCTGATCTAATCTACAATATTTGCCATTATGATGAAAATGAGAAGAAATCTTTAGACAATAATTGTCTTTCCTTCAGACTCGCGCACCGCGTGGTTAACGTGAGCATGTCATCCCAAAACGCCCAGAGAGACCCCGAGCTGATGCGAGCTCTGAAGGCAGCACAGCAAAAGCTGAAGGAGGCTGAGCCGGCACGGAACCTTCGGGCCAGCAAGATGCCGGATTGGAGGAACAATATCACCGAGGTACTTTTCAATTATAGAAGCAGTATGTAGGAAAATATCATCATTAATCATTGACGTATTAATTACATGGACACCCAATCCGACGGAAAAAATGGCACCCTCCCAACTAATGCAAAATCACAAATCGCATTAGTTGGGCGATCAGTGTCGTTTAGACCATGACACGTGACGGGTCTCAAAATGACTTAATTTTCAGTGAAAAATTGCAGAAATAACAGCTATAAAATAAAAAAAAAGGTCGGAATATTCTTTTTTACGCAGATTCTATTGATTAATTAACGAATCCTATGTAAAATCATAGCATATTTTAGATTATAATTATTTATTTTGTCCCTACAAAATGCACCTCATCACAGAACAAAAATCTAAGGAGTCGCTATAGTTTTATATTTTATTTATTAATAAAGAAGTGCAATACATAATTATCCTATTTTTTTATTAAATATTCCCACGCGATCTTGAAAAATTGAGGTCACGTTTAGGAAGAGACAGACGTCAAGAATAATTTCAGCCAAATAATTCGTCTCTCGTGTGTTCGTTCGGCATAATCATAGGTATATGTTTTTTTGTTATGTTTAATCAAAAGAAGCGTAAAAGTCTTTCACTCAACACAGCTTTAATATCTCAATAAAAACGTAAAAAATGACAATGTATACAAAAGAAGCGTAAAATGGTTATTTAGTGTTATACATACATAGATATACACTGTCTCAGGCGCACGTCACATAGGATGCTGCGTTTAGTTACACGCGAGCCGAGGGCGAGAGTGGACGCATATATGATATTGCTATGTGTGCGAAGGCGAGTGAGCCATTGTATGAACATATGCCTTTTACAGGCAGATCCTACAGGTTACATTAATAAAAAAAAATGCTTTATTTGGTTTATTTTGTCTCAGAGTCACGTATACTTGTTTTATTGTGTCTCAGAGTCACGCCACGAACGCCAAGGACACCTAAAGACAATATGTGCTGCTGTGCATACTACGCCACCGACTTTCACGCCACGCCATCAAACTTTAAAGGGTTAAAAATGTTAATATTTTGCACTTGCCTTACTCTTATTTCACATACTAGAACAAGATGAGTTGAGAAATCATAATGTCATTATTACTGATCCCTTCTATGCATTGTCGGGACCCTTTTATGCAGTTGTTAAATAAAAACGTAACTTAATTTGTTATTAACAATTTACGAGTTTATTTAGTTCAAACAAGAAATATATTTTAATACCTAAATAAAATAATAATGAAAATATTTTTAGTATGTAAAACTATTAAAATCTGCTCCATTCGTGCCATGTTCCAAGTTTGACAAGAGACATGAGTCAGGGTACGCTAAAAAAGTTAATTTACACGAAACATATTTGTGGTAATAAGTACGTAAGCCAATTTGACACTTAAACGTTTGAGTAAAGAGTTATTTTGTACGAAGTAATTATGTTGTTGTAAATTACAAATAAGCGTTATTGGCATCTACTTGAACATGACAGCAGTGCCACTTTTTTCGACAGTTTTGTTCGGGTCTGTGGCTCTATTATAAATAATACCTCAATGTCATTAATTTAACCTTTCGAGCGCCTAGCGGCAAAGCAATTCACCGTGCCAGTGACGCCAAACCAAAAAAAAAAAAGTGCTCCAAAATTAACAGAGATTGAAACACAGATAGTAGTTTAAATTAGCATGTTTTTGACCATTGACGTCAATAGGCGTCGTTGGCGTCAGTGGTACGAATTCCCGATGACGTGATTTGCCGTCTTTGGCGGTCAAAGGGTTAAGAGTCAAACTCTTGTCAGTGTAGCTGATGTAGTATGTAGCTGTCTCCATCTATCCCTATCCATAGCCAACTCCTTGATATCCCTATACGACATGACGATTACCTTCTTTTTTATTTGTTTTATGTAACTTATTCTTGGTCTTCCCCTGCCTCGCTTTCCTCCAACTTTTTCTTCGATGATGTTGCTTGTAAAAGCGTCATGTCGTATAAAGTGGCCAAATATCACCCCTCTCCTTTTCTCTATCTCAGAGAGATATAACTGATTTTAAAGCAGTAGAAACCGAAAAGGTCGATAAACCCTTCCAACCACCAAGATGTCGCATTGGAGCATTATTACTGTGTAGGGAGACATAGCCTTCTTTGACGTATCCTTCAATGGCGAATTTCGCTCCATGACCTTCACGAGCGTCGATCATATCATCATATCACATGCAAAACCAGAAGTGAGTACGTTTCATAACATTACCATATAAGATGATATTATGGCGACCTGATAAATCTATGATATGATGATGAATATGTGTGTAAGTAGAGTTGTGTATGCAACTATACATAATTAGGCCTTAAAACACTCGTGTGATCCTATTATGAAATACGTGTTTTAAAACTTCTCATTATGTAAAAGTTCCATAAACTGCTATTATTGGTCCTAGTTTCAGTTTATGTAGCCATTATTTCATAGTATTCTGATTGAAATGTCTTGTTATTTAGATCCTGCGTGCGACAGGGGAGGTGGAATCAGTGCTTGGTGGAGAAATGATCTTCAAGGACCAACGGGAATCCGACCAGCCTATATACGTATGTTATTTGATTAAGTACTATTTTTTTACATAGGTACTTAGGTAAGGTGAGTCGGGGCTATTGTAGCTATGGGGTTATTGTATCTTCTTACCATTATAATGGTCTGTGACCCTTAAAATGGTCTGTGTATATATAGAATTGTGTATATATACCATTGGTCTGTGTATCCTATATATACACAGACCATTATAATGGTAAGAAGATACAATAACCCCATAGCTACAATAGCCCCGACTCACCTTACATACATTTCATACTTCTTTGACATGATCCTGAATCCTGTATGTGTTTGATTTAAAATCCATTATCAATCAACCAGAACGCTTGACATGATACCTAATTGCTGGACTACCTACACCCCTGGGCCACATACGATTAGTTATGAGAAGAACGCTGCTATACCAATAATGTCCTGTCTGTGCGTGCTTTTGTGAAATAAACATTTATCTTTCTTTCTTTTTCTGTATACTGTGTGCGTTTGATTTGGGAGCGCTTTGACTCTAAAACTTATTTCGTCGAATGTTTAATTTCGTCGAAAAATCATTTCGCAGAATTTTTATACCTCTGTAATCATAGGTAAATTTTTCATAATTCTTAAAAATATCATCCTACTGATTAGCTTAAGTTAGGTTAGGTTTGTTATATATCAACGAAAAATTCTTTCAACGGCGAAATGAAACGACGAAAAATAATTCTAGAAGTCAATATGGACCCGTTTGATGTAATTCTATCATAATTGACCCAGAACGCAGCGCTGAACCTCCACGCAGCGGTCCGCGAGTGGTCGGCGCGCGACAACGAGATCGTGGCGGTGGCCAAGCGGACGGCTGTGCAGATGGCCAAGCTGTCTGACCACATGCGAGCGGGTAAATTGGACCCACCTCTTATCATTCTACACTCCGCTTTTTCTTTTACTTCTTTATACAGCGCGTATTTGTGATACAACCTCGATCTTTACAAGTTCTTAGCATAGGCCCTAATGAATGTGTTTTTCTATAAATTAATTAAAATGAGCAATATTTTCTCCCTTATAAAATAATTCAGCACGCAATGTAACTCGTATTTATTCTTGCTTAGTCATCTACTGTCAATAAAAGTCAATGTGTCAAATAAATGTACGCAATACATTGCTGCTCGAATAAATCTCGAAAATTAATTACGCTCTATAGTAGTAAACACTATAGTAGTTTGTCTATCTTTTTCTCGTACTCACTCAATTGCTCAAAGGTCAACTGGAAGAGATCCCTTATAGGGATAAGTTCGCCTTTGTACCTATATGTTATTTATAATAGATGTATTTTTAACTGTTTTTGTGTATAATAAAGTGTTACTTACTAACACTAAAAATCTAGTGTCTGATTACAGTTTGTGGTTATATCAAAAATACACGCTGTATGATGAAGCATTTATTTTTTATTTTATTTGCTCCATATAGGTATATCTGGAAATTACTCCACCAGTGAGCCTAGGTCTTAAATACGTATAATTATGATTATGATTATGAATCTCTTATCAATCAAATTGGTGCAGTGCTGTATCGTCCAGCATAGGGCATAATCCCAGGATTTTCTGTATGCGTAATCCCGGATAATGGGTAATCGAGTCCAGTATCTTACATGTATCAATATACTTTATAGGTAATCTTTTAACTTTAAGAAGCCCTTGAACATAAACTTAATTGCAAAGTTACCGTGGAAATGTTTGAGCTATTAATAATTTGGGTGTTAATTGGGATATACCTTTGTCCATTAAGAAACCATTTCTGGGAAAAGAGCTCTTACACCGCAATAAACAATTAGATTGTGGCAATATGACACCTGTAGAAAGTTATTTATATTGAATTTATTACTATTATTATTATTTTTTATTAACTTAGAAAAATAACATTGTAATATTACTCGCCAAACTGTGAGTTGACAGTAGTGACGTTGCCACAAAATACTTACTAAGGACATTAAGGAGAAATACAATGAAAGCCTGGAAATATAATGAGACTGCGCCATATTGCGGAGCTTCACTGGAACTAATTTCTTATGCAATGATTTTATGGTGGTTTGTCAACAATGTCAATGTCATTCGTGGTGGTTTCTTTAATAGACAAATATTTAAAAATATCTAAAGAAAATGCCAAAAACCATTCACAGTCCAGTTCAGTGTTTGCTACATGAAAAATCGTCAGGAAAAGAGTGCATTCCGTTAAAATGATATTACGAGGTTAACTTACGAACTGACGGGTATTTAAACTAATGTCATTATAGTGCGGTTGCGCCTGGTTGCAAAATGGTCGCCATATAAATCTTGTAAATAGCGCCCTCTTGACTATCCTCACATATTTCTGGTCAGGCTTTACCTAAACATATCTAATTGGCAAACGGATGAAATTGTTACCAATCTTAAATTGGCCTATTTTTAAGATTTGAAAAATAAATTGATTCTTTACTTTTGAGGTATATCCCAATTGAGTTATTGTTTTTAATTGCTTGCTTATTTATTTAACCTTTTTGGTTTAACCAGACTTTAAGTGTAATCGCCAGAATGACCACATTGGTATTGCGTCGGGGAACTTAGGTATGGAAAAATTGGAAACGACATCAACCAAATCGAAGGCATCTGGCTGTTTGGGTTGGCTTTATAAAAATATTCATCATAGCCATACAAGAATGTAGCATGTGTATGACTCGGCAACCATCATGAACACACTTTTTTTTTTAATGCACTTTATGACGAATAGTAATGAATTTGGAATGGATTACGAGAATGCAAAAAGCTCAGATTCTTGCTAAACCATCCCCCATTCTTGTTAAGGTGAGACGGGTTAAGTGTGTCAACGAAGGTACGAATTATCGAAAAGTACACATGTTATTATCATGTTACCTACGTTAGTTTGGGTAAAGTAAGATGGCGTTAATATAGTAGGTATATAATGTTAGATGCACTTGCCTCGCTAGCGCGCTTCTCCCGACTGACCTTACTTTAACTAAAATAGGCATTTTGGCGGCACGTTTTCTATCATGTTTCAAGAATGTTCATTTTATCGGTACATTTCGACGGTTTTACTCATAGTTATAAAAACGGTTTAAACTCACGTAAATACGCGACTCACGGCCCACTCGCGTAGCAGCATGAATAGCGGTGCCTGATGAAGAACTCCATATGAGTTCGAAACATGTCAGACTGCTCCTGGGAATTTTTACGTAAGCTTAACCGTTTTTATAATTGTCAAAGTTACTCACGACAGTGATATTATTGGTTTTACTCAACTTATACTGCATGTTTGTAGATCGCAAACGCGAGGTGATATCGACGTCGAAGGCTATCGTCACGTCGTCTCACGAGGTGGCGCGGCTGGGCCGCAAACTCGCCCTGGAATGTACCGACATGAGGATAAGAACGGTCAGTACTAGTGTCTCTGTGAACTGTACGTCTAGCATAACTTTGACACGCGACACATACGACCTGTCACTTTCCTTTCACCACCGTGCGAACAAGACAGGAGATGCTGAGTCGCGCGACAAGCGACATCGCGGCAAGAAATGCCAGCCCTGCTGTTATACACCTCACGAGTTTGTTTCGACATAAGTCATTTTTATATTTTTAACCCCTATATCTTCGCCACTTTGGAAAATAACGAAAAACTGGATTGACAAAAAAATGGAATATACTTCTTTTTGGTCCACTGATATTAAGCAGTTACCGCTGCCTTCTTGGTAATAACAGTCGGAAAACGTTCAAACATATTATGAAAGAATTTTAGGCCAAGCTGCCATTACCTAATTAAACCGAATTCAAACTCCAAGAAAATTTTCCTTTTGACACTATTGTTTTTATGTGCAATAAAGTGTTTACATACATATTTTCAGAATCTTCTGCAAGTGTGTGACCAGATCCCGACAATCAGCGGCCAGCTCAAGATGTTGACGACTGTCAAGGGCTCTTTCCTCGGACACCAAGGTAACCACGACAAAATTGACTGTCTTTTCTTTGTTCCGTACAGAAGGGCTACTCCGATGTTCGAAATCCGACCGTCGTATAGTGCCGTCTCGCTCACTCAAATATAGTTTGACAGGAGATCGAGACGGACGGCACTATTCAACGGTCGAATTTCGAATATCGGAGTAACCCTTCTGAATCCTTGGTGCGCGCGTCCGAAATCGCACTTATCCGGTTTTTTAATTACCTACTTTAGCATGAACATTTTGTCAATCCCAAATTATCTTATATTTCCAGGCTCCGATGAAGATATTGAAGCGATGAACATGCTCATTGGAAATGCCCAAAACTTGATGATGAGTGTAAGTTACATTGAAGGTATTCAGTTGTATAAGTATTAGGTACCCTTTCATTAACACTTAGGGGCAAACTCGTCGACAATACGGTATTTGATGTCAGCTCAAATCAGCTACTCTTTATGAAACTTCAAAAACGATTTGTTAGTATGACATTTCTATAAAGTGGCTTGTGACGTCAAAACACGTCTTTTTGGTTTTTGTCCAATTAAAAATAGTATAATGTTTAAAAGTTAGTAGTACTCTATTTGGTTCCGTGTATTTTGAAGTGTGTGTTTAGTGGTTTTAATTATATTATTTATTTTAATTATAGTCAAATAATGTATTATCGAAGAGGATAGGTGTTATGCCTACTACCCACCTTAGTACCTTTGTTAGTTTGGGTACAGTAAGATGGCGGTAGTAGTAAAATGTTAGATGCACTTGCCCCGCTGGCGCCCTTTTCCCGACTGACCTCACTTTAACTAATAGGCATTTTGGCGGCACGTTTTCTATCAGTATGTGTCAAGAATGTTTTGACGGTTTTACCCAATAATTATAAAAACGGTTTAAGCTCACGCTTAGTGGTTTCGACGATACAATTTATTTTCACTAGATATAGTAAAATACCGTATTGTGCATTCTGCCTATCACTAATCTACGGTGCTCAGATATTATAGTCAGTGACGGAGTGGTCCCAGTTAAAGATTTATCAACGCGCAATGGAGCGCAGCATTTACATAGATGTTAAAAGGATGGATCGCGTCCATCCTTTTAACATCTAGTATGTTGGAGCAAAAACCGCCAAACTCAAATGGGACTGAGCTGGCCACGTTAGCCGCATGCACCCGGACAGGTGGGCTTACCTAGTCACCAAGTGGGTGCCGCAAGATGGGCGGCGACGAAGGTAGATCGAGACTGAGATGGCGGGACGATTAAGATGCATTCCTGCTCGAATAGCCGGGAGAAACGGGCAAAAGGGAGTTGTGGGAATCTAACAGACAAGCCTTTTCACCCAGCAGGCACAGAGTAACATAAAAACAAAATAGGTAAACTGACCATTAACCAAGTTTCATCACTGACACTGAAGTATTTTCCTTATATATTCCTTAAATTAGCGCATTAAATTGTTAGGGTGATTATTTATTTATTTAGGAGAACCAACAGCTAATACACTGCACATATAAACTTAAATAGAATCATGGAGCCAATTACAGGAACTCTCATTACAAGATTATGTGAGCGTTTTAATCGTCTTATTTATTACTCTGTCTCCAACATAACGAAGTCTTTATGAATTGAGGCGCCATTTTCAGTTGTTTTGTATATGTCGCGGCTTTTTAATAATAAAAAAATATATTTATTGCATGATCCACATATTTGCCATCAGCAAACTTATTAACCGTATGTTGTTTCAGATCCATGACGTAGTGAAGGCGGCGGCGAGCGCATCAGTCAAGATTCGCTCGCAGCGCGGTGGACCAAAGATCCGCTGGGTCCGCAAAACTTACCACTGATACCACAATGTCGGGTGCCCAACGTTTGATGTATAATGTTTTTTGACCTAATGTAAAGTTTCACATAATGTAACGTTTGTTATAACACGTTTTTTCCTTTGATTTATTGCCTTTCAAATCTATCAACTTGTAAATTGACAGTGGTTGTGGTTGTGGTAAGCTAGGTTAGGTTAGAAACTGATGGTTTCAGAAAACGTGTGTTATATCAAATATTACATTAAGACAACTATAACTGGATGGAAAATAATTATATAAAACACCACGGATCCCACAAATGACACCGGGGACCAAAGATAAAATAGACACAGTGCCATTTATTTTATTGTAATAAGATATTATAAATATTTTATTTTATAGTAAACTGTGTTTTAATATCACGGACTAAGCTTAATCCCAATTCGTAGTCAGATTTGATAGGCGGCTTCAAAATTAAAAATACCTATGAATGTCTATATAATGGTGACCTGAGGTAATTGCATCTATATAGAGGCAAGTGCGTCTTTTGATATTATCATAGATACATAACTGTTGCCAAACTGTAGGCAGTAAGGGCATGGATGGTCTTCAAATGTTGCACTTCTATATCAACAAAGGACGCATTCGCCTCTACATATAGACACAATTATCTCAGGTGGCCCTACCTCTGTACCTGTAGCCAAGGACTAAAGGACTAACAGCAATTTTATACGTACAGCAACCTATTCTTACAACCTTTATTTTTAAAGTCAAGTGTGACCAAATATCTTCTCGGTAAGGATACTCCGTCAAAGACCTTCTATCAGGTGAGACTTTAGAGAAACGCAAATCTGTTGGACGTAGAATAAGTACATAGCAGTGGGATTAAACTACAAAACTCCGAAGTTTCATTTGTCGTGCGAATCAATCTCCGGACTTTCATAATTCCGTAAATCATGTTCTTATTATAAAATATTTCGTTTTTTTGGGATATAATTTAACCCTCATATTCGCAGCAATAATGATTTTCGTTGAGGTATTCCGAGCAGTATATAGGTACTTACTCTACTAATAGCACGCAGATGAACCCATCTCGCCAAAGTTTTTCGCTAAAGGCATTTCAGAAACTCATGGCAGTTTATTTTAACCAATGACAATGACTACTTAAGTACTTAATCGACTGAAGGTTAACAAATAAAAACAAACATTTATAAGAATAAATAATGTATTTATACTTTGTTATATAACCTAGTCCACAAACCTGTTACTTTACTACTACGCTATGTTACATATAAAGGAACGCTTGTTAATTAAGTAATGTTTATGTTGTTTATCTGTTCATTCTCGTGTTTTCCCCATCCGATCCATTTCGTTACTGTCATTTTGAACTCGCGATTTTCTCAAAAAACAAAAGCTTTCCTAGAAAGTCTATGATGGGGTTCCATATTAGGTGGCTATCAATTGATAGCCAATCGTCAAAATGGGTACCTATGGCGATTTTGCGCCGGAAACGTTATTATTATTCGTATTATTAAAGGGCATAAGTGAATTTATAAAAATGGCGCGATGTGACAGTGAAACTACAATTTAGGCCAAGTGGAAACTTGCTCGTCGTAAAGATTATAATAACTTACCTAAAGATAAACTCGAGACTATTCATGACAAAAACAGCGCAAATAAAAAAAATACATGCAATACGGCAAATAATTCAGTAGGTACTGCAGAGGCCGCGAAATAGGATGCCGGGCGAAGAGTAGAAATACAAAGCCGGCAATCAATGTCGCGCAAAGCCCTGTATGTATAAACATACAATGAAATAAAAAGAAATAACTGGCAAGAAATTGATGTCATAAATCATATTGGAAGAAAAGAAGGTTGCCTTGCTAGCCTAGGGCAGCAATGTAGTATGAAATTCCATTATAATTATCGTTCTCTCCGCCTGAAATAGGGTAGGTACCTACTTCGATGCCTCTTACGAACAGCAATAAGCAATAGTATCTTGTAAGGGTGTATGTGTCAATCAGTCGTTTTCAACAACTATTTGCACTACCATTTTCATAACTATTTTTTGTTTACTCTCTACCCTAAGGTTGTCTGGAAGAGATCGCTTTTTAGCGATAAGACCGCCTGTTGTTACCAACTGTATTGTATTTTTATTTCTTTTGTTTTCTGTCTGTTATTTTGTGGTGCACAATAAAGAGTATTATTATTATTCCCTTTATTCATTTTTGTACTTAGGCTAGGTTTTTTTTACAATAATATAAAAAGTAAAATATAAAAAATACATTACAAATATAAACACATTCT
The DNA here is from genome assembly GCA_947623375.1 of Apotomis capreana. Lineage (NCBI taxonomy): Eukaryota > Metazoa > Arthropoda > Insecta > Lepidoptera > Tortricidae > Apotomis > Apotomis capreana. Next base: position 14,385,584 of record OX392522.1, on the reverse strand, counting down.
AAGAAAAACCTAACCTAGGGTGTCGCCGGCAGCGGGGCGGGGCCCAGGCTACCGGTGGTTAGGGCTACAGAGAGAGGAACCTCCTGACGATGCGCGCCGTGTCCAGGAGTACCGCCTTCTGAATCTGACCCTTGATCCAGCCATCTAGCGAGAGTCTCTTAAGATGTTTGTCGAGACTCTTCGCTATAAGACCGTTCGCCGAAACGACTATCGGGACAATGATCGTCGAGTCAACATCCCACATGGCGGTCACCTCGTGAGCCAAGTCAAGGTACTTGCTGAGTTTGTCCTTCTCGGCCTTCACGAGGTTCTCGTCATGGGGGATGGTGATGTCGACGAGCACTGCCTGGCGCTTGGATCGATCTACCAAAACGATGTCAGGCTTATTGGCTACAATAGTCCTGTCCGTGATGATAGATCGATCCCAATAGAGCGTGGCACGACCATTCTCAAGAACTGGCATCGGTGCGTACTTATAGTACGGCACCTCAGACCCCACAAGACCGTATTGAAGAGCAAGTTGCTGGTGAATGATCCTGGCTACTTGGTTATGTCTGTGCAAGTACTCACCGTTAGCAAGATGAGAACAACCGGAGATTATATGCCTGTGTGACTCACCGGGACGGCGGCATGCCCGACAAATGTCGACCGTACCGTCCTTCAGGATATATCTCCGGTAATTATTCGTCATCATTACTTCGTCCGCAATTGCACAGACAAAACCTTCAGTTTCCCCGAAGAGATCCCCGAAGCGTAGCCAGTTCACCGACGCGAGCAGATCTACATCGGGCCCCGTAAGGGCCTTGTAGAACCGCCCGTGTAGCTCCTTGCTCTTCCATACAGCCCTGCGGTCATCGGTGCTAAGCACCTTTGGTCTGCGCCAGTTCTCGTTTGCTAAGGAGAGAGAGGTGAGGCCTTTGTCAACTGCTACTACATCGCGATGAATCCCACACTCGTTGTTTAGGAAATACTCCCTAAGACTGCACACCTCGCGGTTATGGAGGTCCTTGGTGTTTAAAAAGCCACGGCCCCCACACTTACGCGGGATGTACATTCTCATAACTGACGAGCGTGGGTGCCTCATGCGATTTGTAGTAAGCAGCTGACGGACCCTCGTATCCAGGGCGTCCAGCTCAGTCTGAGTCCACCTTAGTATGCCAAAAGAGTAAGTGAGCAGAGGCATCACCCAAGCGTTGAAGGCGCGCGCCTTATTGCCACCGGACAAAAGACTGTTAAGTACTTTTGTCAAACGACAAAAGAAACGCTCCTTCAACGCCTGTCTAATGTCTCCGTCCGCAATACCCAATGACTGTGACATACCAAGGTACTTGTAGGTTTCGACTTCGGAGATAGACCTGAGGGACATTGTCTCAGAAAGTTGTAAGTTCGCGGAATTTACGACTTCCCCCCGCTGTACATGCATGACCGCACACTTGTCTACACCAAACTCCATTTTGATGGCGCTACTGAAGGTTTCTGTTACTTCCAGTAGTTCCACCAAATCCTGGCGTTTTGGTGCATACAGCTTAAGATCATCCATGTATAGCAGATGAGAAATGACCTCACCTCCTCTTCAAAGTCGGCAACCTAGTCCTGAATCCTTCAGCAAAGTGCTGAGCGGATTCAGGGCTAGGCAGAACCACAGAGGACTCAAACTGTCACCCTGGAAAATACCTCTCTCAATCCTTATCAAGTCCTGTGGGCCAGGGGGGCCATCCCCGCCACCTGGTTGACGAAGGACTGTGGTCCACTGCCTCATACATGCGCCTAAGAGGGATCTTAGAGCTGTATCGATTTTATACAGCTCTAAGATCCTCTCCAGCCATGAATGAGGCACCGAATCATAGGCCTTCTTATAGTCAATCCAGGCGGCCGAGAGAGACCCCCTGTTCCGCCGAACTTGTTGGCAAATGGTCGTGTCAATGAGGAGGAGCTCCTTAGTACCACGGGACCCAACCCTACATCCATTCTGAGAAAAGGCCAAAACGTTATTCGCAACAATGTGCGTGTTAATTTTTGTTCTTAGAATGGACGTAAGGAGCTTGTATAAAGTGGGCAAGCACGTGATGGGTCTATAGTTTTTCGCTTCCGTGGTACTACCGGACTTATAGAGCAGGAAGGTAGCACCAGTAGTCATGAAAGATGGCAGGGAACCAAGCTCGAGGGCGTCTTGAAATTGTGTTGCCAGGCGTTCATGTGAGGATCGAAACCACTTGATCCAAAAGTTGTGCAATCCGTCCGGCCCAGGACTTTTCCAGTTCTGGGTCGTACGGACAGCACAACCCACATCATCGGGGCTGATGGTCACAGCCCCCATGGCTTCGATCGGCTCACACTCACGCCTGACAACATTCATCCATTCGCCCTCGGTGTGCTCGACTGGAACCGACCAGATACTACGCCAGAAATTAATCATGGCAGTAGGATCCGGCAGTTGCCCGTCGGTCACACATTGATCGGTTCCCTCCCACCTTCGGTATACCTTCCTTTGGTCACTTTGGAAGAGGCGATTTTGCTGGTATCGATCTACACGCTCTCTGTAGCGACGAATACGGCTTGCCCATGCATAAACTTTCTGCTTTAGGTAGTCGATGCGCTCTGTGACACATGCCATGTAATCGCGGGGCCTGGTACCAGTCCCCGCGAAGGCTTGTGTTACATAGCGCATCACACGGGGGCGATTGTTGCCCCCCCTAAAACAGATTAGCTTGGCAATGAGAGTCCTTATTATTATTAATAATATTTCATTGCGTGTTTGAGAAAAGATTTTTACTATTACGAGGGGCACACCGAAATGATCGGGAATAGAGTACTTTAAACTGAGTTACATTAAATCCTTTTTTGTCACATGCATACTGGCGACTTACAATCACGATGCCGTTTTTACAATTTAAAAAAAGAACGATATATTTTTTTAATTCCATTTTTAAATTGACAACTCGATGAACAAAATGGAGCTGACGCGTGAAAATTTTCGTGCAATTATTTACCATAACTTTCGTCGTGGCTTATCTCCAGATGAATGTCGCAATGAGCTTGTTACTATATACGACATTGAAGCACCTAGTCAGACGACAATATATCGGTGGTATGCTGAGTTTCGACGGGGTCGTGCCTCTCTTGGCACCGTACCTTCATCAGGTCGGCCGAAAACGGCGGTTTCGCCTGAAAACATCGCGGCTGTGGAAAAACTACTAAAAGAAGATAGACATGTGACATACGAGCAGATTCGGGCAACCATAGGCATTGGAATGACTGCAATTCACACTATTTTGCATGGTGAATTGGGTGTCAGAAAATTGATTTCCCGATGGGTACCCCATAATTTGTCTGAAGAGCAAAAGGCGGCTCGTGTTGATTGGTGCCGATCTATTCTGAAATGCTACAATGGAGGAAAGTCAAAAGCCGTTTATAATATGGTCTCGGGTGACGAATCCTGGATTTATTCTTATGAGCCTGAAAGAAAGCACCAGTCGGCAGTATGGGTCTTCGATGACGAGGTCAAACCAACGAAAGTTGTGCGTTCTCGAAGCGTGTCGAAGAAGATGGTGGCTTCGTTCGTCTCAAAAAAGGGGCATGTTGCCACAATTCCTCTAGAAGAACAAAGAACCGTTACCGCTGATTGGTATATCACAGTTTGTTTGCCGGAGGTGCTGGCCGAACTTCGCCAAGGGAACCCGAGACGCCGCGTCATCTTACACCACGACAATGCGAGCTCCCACACCGCCCACAAAACAACTAAATTTTTGAACGACGAAAACGTTGAGTTGATGTCCCATCCTCCATACAGCCCTGACCTGAGTCCAAATGATTTTTTTACGTTCCCTAGAATTAAAGATTTATTGCGTGGTCAGCGGTTTGAGAACCCAGAAGCCGCTGTGGAAGCCTATAAATCGGCCATTTTGGCAATGCCTACTTCAAACTGGAATTATTGTTTTAATGACTGGTTTAAAAGAATGCAAAAGTGCATTGAATGTAACGGAGAATACTTCGAAAAACAATAAAATATAATTTATGTATATAGTGCACATAGTTTTTTAAATTCCCGATCATTTCGGTTTGCCCCTCGTAATTCTACATGTAAGAAGTCGTACATTAGTGATTAGGCCTATGGCCGTAAAGAGCGTGGAGGTTAAGTACCTACACGTGAAAATGGATGTCTCTAAATATAAAGGTCAGTCGGGGAAGTATCCCAGCGGGGCAAGCACTCCTACCCTATTGAGATATCGAAAAGTACCGATGTTATAACGGGATCTTACTTTTCAACCGACTTCAAAAGAGAGTTTTATATTCGACTGTTTTTAGGGTTCCGTACCCAAAGGGTACGACCGTACCGTAAGGGTAAGGGTCGATTGATGAGGTGCCTGGTCTTTCCAATCTTTCTGTACTGAGCTGAGACGTGGACACTGAGGATGCGAGATCGCCACAAGATTGACGCATTGGAAATGTGGTGCTGGAGACGCATGCTCAGAATCCCGTGGACTGCGCACCGAACCAACGTTTCAATCCTGAAAGAACTCAACATCAAAGAGAGATTATCGTCGGCTGTGCAAATACGAATCCTCAAGTTCTTCGGTCACATCACCCGCAACGAGGACTCCATGGAACGATTGGTGGTGCAAGGGAAAGTGGAGGGCAAAAGATCTCGTGGGCGCTCTCCAACGCGATGGACAGACCTCATCAAATCTGTGACACAATGCGGCATAAACGAGAATTCTCACTCCGCCAAACATAGGACTACATGGCGGCGCATCACGAGAGAAGCGGTGGCGAAAGAATCGACCTAACCATGACCACGACCACTCTGCCAAGAGTGCACGACTACGAAGAGAGACCCAAAGGGTAAAAACGGAACCCTATTACTGAGACTTCGCTGTCCATCCGTCCGTCTGTCACCAGGCTGCATGTCAAGAACGGTGATGGCTAGACAGTTGAAATTTTCACAGATGATGTATTTCTATTGCCGATACTAAAAATAAAATAAAATAAATTTTAAGGGGGGCTCCCATACAACAAACTTGTTATAGATTATGGTACAGAACCCTTCATGCGCGAGTCGGACTCGCACTTGCCCAATTTTTTATGTACCTAAGTTACGCGATTATTCCAGCAAGTGTGGAACGATTCTCAAAGTTATCATTTTTGTTTCAAAGAGGTGGTCCCATTGTCACCATGTCGGGATCTGATGATTCCCATCATTCAACACTCATCATCAGCGAAATCGAAAGAAGCCCTCAAATATTAGTACTGATACTAACAATTTTTTTTTGTGTTTTTTATTAAAGTTGTTCATGTATGGGCGTGTGGTAGGTAGTCCTCATTTGAATGAAAAGATTAAAGGTACGAGTCCTTAATTGTTAGGAGTTATGGTCAATTCTTGGGAAATACGATTCCGTCTCATATATTGAAGTCGGTTATTTTTTGTAAAAAAAAAATCTATAGTTGCGTGGTTGTAATACATATATGTCCATTTCTATATGGTAGTCGCGCTTGTTTAACCGCCGCCCTTGCCCCAACCGACCTTACCTAGCACACATTGCTGTACCACGACACGTGATTCTTTACTCAACTACGCCGAAGCAAAAAGGAGGGTTATGATTTTCACGGGTATTTTTAATGATATTGTTACATTAGAACGTCACGTAGGTTACATTATCACCATATTCCGGGGTTTTAGGTGCACGACAATCATTTGTGCAACGAAATCCCCGGGATATGATTATCACCGCTGAAAATCAGAGAAACGGCTACGTACGAAACTGAATAAAAGCACAAATTAAAAATAATCCTTTATTAGAATAAATAATAATCAATAAGGCAACAAAAAATAATTCAAATAATCGAAAATATTAATAAATCACGCTGATATTAAATTTAATGACAATTTAGCACGGCCGCTACACGAGTTAATACTAATATACTATATTAAATACACCTAATCTAATTTAATTTAACAAATGTATTTAACCTCTTTACGCCACAACTGACCTTTTCAAAGATTACGTAGTTAATAAACTTCAGTATCGTAAAGAAACTGTAATTTCATGAAAAATTGTTAATAAATAAAATTATTAAGAAACAATCATACACAAATCGACCTAGTCTCAAACTAAGCAATGCTTGTACTATGGGTACTAGACGACGATATACATGCTCAGGAACAAATATTCGAGTTCACGACACAAAGATTTGCCCTAGCCGGGATTCGAACCCAGGACGACCGGCTCAGTAGGCAGATGCACTACAAACTGCGCCAATAGCGTCGTACTGAATTTTATTACATTCTTACTAAAATTATATTGAATTTCATACTATCTTCAATACTCACTTAGTAACAAATACCAACTTTAAACAAAGCTCGTATCTCAGTGTCTATCTAACATGCTAGATACGAGGTTTTGAAGAGTAGTGACAGAAATTTTAGCGAGTTTTGGCTGTCAACACTGAGTTATGAAGATACGCAGCATGAAATAAGTTCAATTTTACAAGTCCATTTAAGGCACACCACCCAAGGCGCGATATCGTTCCTATTTAGGTTATCCTAACACCATTTAAACACATTGTGGCATTAAAAAGATAAATACACAAAATACATAATTAATAAATAATTACACATGATTCACCTACACTTATTAGTATATCATTCACTCGAGCATACAAAAATATACGCCTGTATTTCATTTTGTACAAGACACAAAGGCGAAGTAAGGCAGAGGGCGAACTACAGGACAGAATGATACATTATAGGTATTGTTTAATACATTGTAACTACAAACGAAGACACAGTTAACTATACACCCATATACCTTAACATGTTGCAATAAGGTTTACAAACAGTTATCTGTGTCTTTGACCGTCAAAAACGGGACATCACAACCTCAGGATATACTATTGTTTTTTTTTTACTATGACATATCCCAACTTTGCCATTGTAAAGAACATAATAACAAACTGGTAGATGATATAAAGTCCCTAACTGGCTGAAAATAGGAGCCCCGCGAAGCAGCAGCTTTATTCGATGCAAGCGAAGTTAAAATGTAAATGACAAAGTTGGAAGATTTCTCTACATTCATAATAGTCAATTGGTAATGGCTAGCTCTTTAATAAATAAGGTACATAAACTATGAGGAAGACATGAAAATAATAACAATAGTGTCACCTAAACAATGAAAAAGAAATCTCAACTATATAGCTACCTTTTTTTGTCCAATACAAAATGACCAGCACTCCATATAATAAAGACTCTCTTACTTGCTACTTCATTCTTATTGCAACGAAAGCGCCTAAAATTCAACCTTATCCTAAGGCCATAGGATTCATATTTAATGGCTTACATTTATAGTTCGTGTCTAATAAATAAGCATAAGAGGTTATTGACCCAATATCATTCTTAAGATGAAGTTAGTCATTTGTAGAAGAGAGGTATTCAGTTCTAGTATATTTTCAGTCGGTTGTCTACGAACATCTATAATAATAAATAAGCACCAAAGATATCTTAGAAAGATATTGTCAATAATTTACAAAGAAATTAAACATTTGTTTACGCATTTAGGGGTAAATAACCTTTTTAGCACAAGCATTTGACGCGAACTATAGTTAACACACTAAATAGCACAAATATATCAATTTCTTGTATATAACATTAAACATTACCCCTAATGTATAAAAATACGTGATATGAGAATTAATATGTTTTCAAACACCAATAGTCAATGTAGACATTTAAATTACTTATGTAAGTTTAAATGAAAAACGAGTTGATAGCTACCATTTATACTTAGTGTAAATCTCACAAACTTGATAAAAAAAAAGTGAAACACTACCAACATCAAGTAGAAAAAGAAACGGTATACAATAATATACATAAACACTATAAAACAACAGAATATAAACACAACCGGTACAGAAGACGCAAAACGGCGTACTTGTCCCTATAAGGGATTTCTTCCAGTACTAATGGTGTTTGAAAATGTATCATTAGGACCGATATCTACATCTAAGTTATATACTTATATTATAAAGCACTAGCACATGGCACTTACTTTCTCGAATCACACTCGATTTGTTCAAATAAACTTCGTTGTAAAAAACAAATGTAAAAAACACCATCCTTACAATTTTTCTAATCATGTTTTCGCGGTGTAAAAATGGCTTAAAGGTGGCAGAAAACAATATGAATAAATCAATTTCATGAAATAATTACATTAATGTATTAAAACATGATAGAATACGATTTTAAATAATTAATATTAATAATGATAAAATGAGTTCGAACGAAAAATGGGAAGGCGGTTCCACCAGAATGTCGGGCACGTGCGATATTATTTTCATGCTTATAAAGCTTTCGGCTTTCTTCTCAACAGCGGTCTCCTCTTGGGAAATGCCGGTAGATTCACAATCTAACTTGTAAAAGTGCCCTTGTGACCTTACTGAATAAATTATTTCATTTCATTAAGAAAAATAGAAAAGCAATTTTTGGTATGTCATCACACCAATATTATAAAGGCGACAGTTTGAGTGTTTATGTGCATGTTTGTTACTTCTTCACGCCCAAACAGCTGGACCAATTTTGATATGAAGGTAGCTGACACCCTGAATTAACACATAGGCTACTTTCTATCCCGAAAAAAATGTCGTGTTCCCGTGGGATGAGCGGGCAAAACCGCGGGTAGTTGTTTTATAAGTTGATTTTGGTATTAGAGTGAATACCTTTTTAAGTTATTAGTCGTAGGTACGTGCCCGACAAGGTAGACTGATAGAATGCCCCAAGGCTGGTATGATTAAAGAAGAATTAAAATGACGGTCAATCCCACTAAGTCATACTTTGTCCTGACAACCAAAGCTAAAATTTAACTAAAATTTATTTTTTTAAATTACAATTATTATAAATATTATGCAATCTCACTCCGTACGTTAAAACGATACAGACAGCAACGATGATAAATTAAAGTTGTCTTGTATTTTTAGATTTGTACGACTTTGCAGCTTAAAAAACAGATTTTAAACATCAAATTTTAGATCATTAACAGTTCTAAATTATTTGAATGTAGAAGACACACTAAAGCTATTTTAGAAGTTTTAATATTGGAAGTAAATATTGTGGTGGAAGAATAGATTGAATATACTTAGACAATGTATCAAGTTAGTCTCCTAAGGTCCATTTAGAAGTCGACGCAGCACCGGAGAATATCCAGCCGAAAGCCGAAAGATGGCGAAGGTACAAAGGGTTCTCATAAAAAGGGTTCAAGCTACAGACGTGTTGTTTATCGAGAGGCAACCCTAGAGAGCGAACGAATAAATACCAAGCGGGGGTAGTTCGAAATACTCGCGCGACAACGTATTCCTGCCCGCATCTTCGATTCCTTGGGACCAAGGACGTAGAATCACGACCGAAGCGTCGAGTTAATGAAACTTTCTTTCAACACGATTAAGTTATAATAGAGAACCTTAGGAGGCTATAGATGTGTTTAGATCTGGTACCAGGGCGAGCGACGCACCCAACGCAGACGGTAGCCGCCTTGCTCCGTTCGGATCTTGATTGAGGCACCTTCAGCCGCCTTCACTGTCTCTTTCACCTGTCAAAATAACATGTATTGACCTATGGTGCAGTTTGGTGACCAAGTTTTGTAACTGGCTACAAAATGGTAATCTGAAATTCCCTGTTTGTAGCCGGTTACGTAATGGTAACCTAAACTTCCCTGTTTGTAGCCGGTTACGTAATGGTAACCTAAAATTCCCTGTTTGTAGCCGGTTACGTAATGGTAACCTAAAATTCCCTGCTTGTAGCCGGTTACGTAATGGCCCTGGGTAGTGCCAATTCGTAACCAACTTTTGTAACTGGCTCCAAAATGGGAATCCGAAATTCAGTGTTTGTAGCCGGCTACGTAATGGACCTGCGTAATGCCTAGAAGATCAACCAACCGCGGTTACGATTCGGTAAGGGAAAAGTCCCATTATGAAGGCAGTTACCGACTGGGATTTTTTCCCAAAAACAATCTCTTTTTTTGTACCTAAAGGTATTGGTTGCAATTTTTTTTAAACCCATAGGAATCCCTCCAATAACTATTTATAAAAATGCTTACGCTCTGCATCAAGTTTTGCGCGTTTCCAACCAGCATCTCCGTTGCCTCCTGGTCCTCTTCGCTTCCTGTAAACAAATACATATCTTAGCACATATAAATATTATTATTATTCGTATCATACTGATGTTTTCTTTTTAAAAGAACTTTGTGAATTGACACTGAAAAAAAATGTAACAGAAACATTACACACAAATTAAAATGAGTAGACTATTCTAATATTAACTACTTATTTCAGTTTAAGAAACGAAAATACACACTTTGTACACCTGTCTTTTAATTTATATAATCTACTTAAAATGTAGCCCACAATCACCACATAACTTATAGGTCTTTCTCATTATGGTATTGAAATGATTTCGGTATTTTTATAATGATGAAACACACATAATTGACAACATTTTTTTTTACCAGAGCACCCTTTCAATAAAACCAAATAAAGGATGAATACAAGACATATGTTCTCATACAAAAAAACGTAACTCTGAAAAAGCTCAAAATTCGGTATAAAAACTAGATGGCGCTGCTTCGTAGCCTGGAAGTGACAAAAATGTTATTTTTCACCAACATTTTTAAGTGATTTTTGATTTTTGGAAATCAAACGCATTACTGCTTTATTTTAATACGATAATATAACTTAAATACACAATTTTTAAGGATTATATTTTTTACTCTTCAAAAACGTGGTTTGATCGTATTAAAATAGATGGCACTACCTCTGGATAGCTCAAGGTTGCTTGCGGGCTCGCCAATTTTTGCTACACAAAATAGCTAGATGGCGTTGGTGCACTGATGTAATGGACAAAATAAGTTACGCCCGAATTGTCATGCGACATTTCCCACTAACAAACAGTCAGTAACGTAATATTTGTTAGATAAGTTTTGTACAGTCAAGGAATTTCATTTCCTACCCATTTCGTTACAATGTCGTTAGACATTCGCAATGCATTAAGGTCGAAAATTATATTTCAATAATAGTATTGAAATGTCAATATTATTATTTGTCACTTCATTTTACAAAAAACCTCCTCGCGAAAGGTTATCATTTGCTTTTAATTTCTAATTAGGAACATATGTCAGTGTCAATCGAGAAAATCGTAAAATAATTTTCAGCAACGTTATTAATATGAAAAATAAAATGCTTGCCGCTAACCGTGAACTATTAAAAGATAATGATAATGACTGAAAACAATGAAGAGCTCAAAGAGTGGAGTTACACCAGGAAGGAATACGGATTTATGAGATCACGCGTCGGCTCAATGCTAGCAGGGACACAGTTTGACGTTGGGTACGGCGATATAATGTTGAAGGAAACCTTATTGATCTACTGCAAAGCAAAGTAACCATTGCATCGTCCGTTTGCCATGGCCCAAGACCAACGCCGACGACAAAACGGCTTTACGCCAAAGGGACGATTTGCGGAAATGTTTGACATTTACCCTAGAACAATTAGAAATTGCCTACATGCAGGCGGCCTGCGAAAATATATTCGTTCGTTTTGTCTTTGTTAAAAGTAATATAAAAAAAACGTTTATAAAATTGTGGTTTTATTGAATTATCACTGTCGTTAGTTCTGTTAGTTTTTGTATAGATAAATTTCGGGTGCCTGTCGTATCGCATAACGTTTTTTGTCCTAAAAATGTTTGGCCGAGAAAGTTTGGCATACTGTTGAATGGCATACTACTCGTTTGTCCTAATAATTTTTGCGCATACTCTCTTAAAGTCCTAAATCAAGTTTGTCCTAATATTGATAACTAAAATCTAATTACCTAAAGCATAATATTCCTAACATGAATTGCCCTAAGAATTATTTTGCCTATTATCAAATTGGCTAAAATTACAGCACCTAAACTAAACTATGGTAGGCGTGAAGTCAGAATCGTTACGTATTCTACCTTCAGGCAGGTAAGGTAAGGTACATAACTCGAAAGTTTCATCATAATACGTCCAGTAGTTTTTTGAGATTAAGTGAAACGTACATACATACATCCATCCAAACTTTCACGTTTATAATATTATTAGGATTAGGATGTAAGTAATTTTTATGTTTAAATAAAACATACACAAATAGTGAAATGAGACGAAAAGTGAAATGAGACGAAACGGAACGTAGTAAACAAACATCGCACCTAACGTCATCTATTCACTTTTTACTGTCACTTGGAAGTTGGAATGTCGTTGAACGCTTGACGACTGTGTTACTTCACGCTTGCGCGTACCGTACAGTAGAAATTGAAAAATGTCGACTTTTGAATGAATTGATACCCTTAGCGGCATCTAGCGATGTAGAACGATAGTAACAAACGGAGTACGGTGCGTAGTATGAAGAATATCGGTCTAGGGGGTATATAGTCTTTGATACATATATAACAAATTATTCAATTCCGAAAATATCCCAATTACATATTAAAATATCAATCTCAAAAGTCTTTCATTCTAAATGAGCGTAAGTGACAAAATATTGGCCACAGCGTAGAAAATCATACAGTAGGATTTACTATGGAAATTGTACTACTATTTTCCTTGCGCGTTGTGACTGACAACTTTTCCACAAGGTGTCTTCTTTCGATTTTTTCTGAATATTTTCCAAATTAGTCAATAGATACGACGATGTACAAAAAAGCTAAAATTAAAATAAACTAAACCAAAATCAAAAAGTTGCTCCCCTTTGGCATGGTACCGAAAATGCTGGCAGCATTTCCTCCCTGAACAGCTATGCTGATACACTGTGCGAGGAAGCTGCCAGCTCTTCGGTCCGCAGTGGTCTTTTTAAGCCTTTTGGAGAGCTCCTTGTAAAAAGGTTTTGGGCGCTGGGACCCCATGGACCTAGGGTCTCGACCCCAAATGGTACAAAATTGTTCCGGGCCTTGACCCCTATATTTGGTGCTCTTTAGTTTTTCGGCCGCTTCAGCAGCCGAACCCGCTCTGCCAGAAGTTGATAGAATACAATAAAAATAATGGTTTTGCGATTGTTACTAAAGTCATTAAAATAGTCCAAATTTAAAACATGACCATTTAAAATATTCCGCAAACAGTTATCTAGTATTAACACTGACTGTACAACTACCAGAGTGCAATGATCACAAAAACGCCCAGCGATGTATACTCGTACCTTTGAAATCCGCCATGCCGACTGTTAGGAAGCAAGAAGCAGAGTTAGCGAGAAGCCAGAATATAAATTAATAGATAAATGGGCCGTTTTCAATTAAATTGTACACAGTAAATTACGCCCAGATAATAAAGCAGCTTACATAAACATATTTTATCAAATTATCATATAAGAGCGACCGTCTTAGAATAAAAATAAAAAAGATTAATGTAGGAGAATACGGTGAGAGATCAGAGAGATAAAAAGTGACTTTAGAACAAGTAATAGTACATTACTGCAGACGCCGTGAAATAAGGGCTTGCCGGCTGAGTAGGATAGTGATACGAAGCCGGCAAACCCTTTTCACGTCTAAGGCATGTATAGTGCTTTTCTCGAACATATGCAATGAAATAAAAAAATACACTACTCAAAAAAACATAATTCCAGCTGTTAAGCCCGTTCATGAACATATTAGACGCCATGTTTAAAAAAAATCCCGGCCTAGGCCTTCAATTTTGTATGTAATTCCTTAACAGTTCTCTCGAATTGTTCCGCCCGAAACCGAAACGTGACACTTCGAAGCCTGTTTTAACGCACGTTAGGACGATATTTCATTGCATGTTTGAGAAAATAATTGAATAAAAATGATTTTCTGTTATACATAGTAAGCACTCTAAGCGCCTAGCACTATTGAACCATTGATACAATCATCACAGCACAAAATAATGATTTAAATGCGTAAACTGGGAAACGAACTCGATACCTCTGGATTATCAGTCCTACCAGTCAACCACTCAACCACCCCGACGTCAGGAGACCTTTACGAATTATTCCTTATTGTTTATCTTTGTATTTCACTCCACATCTTTCCAGGCTACGCATTTAACTTTGTCTTCGTACTTTAGTCTTTGTATCAATGATTTAATAAAAACATGGTGGCGTTTTTAAACATAACGAAACATTACAATAAAAGTTAGAGAAAAGTCATACAAATTAACAGATTAGATAAATAATATTATAGTAGTAGTAAGTATATTTTACCTTGAGCTCCCAGCATGGTGGCTTTGACGGTGGAGAGAATCTTGAGCTGAGTGCCGATGGTGGGGATGCGCTCGCACACTTGTAGCAAGTTCTGGAATAAGACGCCATATTTAAATAGAATAATCCTTAAGACCGATTCTCTCTCTTCCACGCTCAAAGTCAGGTTGACCCGCTTTTTATCTGTGTTATGAAATAATAATAAACTTTATTCTGTAAGTGGGTGGAACAACTTTTTCTTGGTGTTATTCTGTTCCGTGACCCAGGGGACAATAGTGATTAAACTTCAAAGAAAAGTGTTGATAATTTATATTACTGGTGTTGTCAGAAGATAGTCTACATACATACATAGATACATACATACATAGGTTGTCTGGAAGAGATCGCTCTTTAGCGATAAGACCGCCTATTGTCTACCATTATTTAATTTGTGATTTCTCATGTAATATTTTTCTTGTTGGTGTGCAATAAAGTATTGTTGTATTGTATTGTATTGTACATAAGAATGGGCTTATAACTGCTTAAATTACAAAGCTTTTGCTAAAAAAAAAAACGGAAATTCGTAGTCTTAAAAAGTGACCCTGGGGACATCACCATGGCAACTAGTGGCAGAAAATTGTTGATTGAGCCAAGTACTTCAACATATTTTTCTCAAAAACAAAAAATATCACATTTAACTAATTTTAATATATAAAAGCAAATAAATAATGCTATCCATATTTTTTGTTTTGCAAACAAGCTGCGTCAGCAGAAATGCTGAGCAATTGAATTGTAAAAGTAAAAATGCTAGTTATTTTTTTTTTATCATTTTTTTGAAGTTTTTGTCAAAAATTGCAAAGAACATTAATTTTTTTAAATCAAATTTCCTATCCATTGCTTTTTTTTATAGTTAATTAGTTAGTTAATTAGGCAAGGTTCCACTTTTCGTGATTTTGAACCACTGTGTCGTGGTGCTCACGAGTGCTATGACATATGCTGAGTGGACTCCATTTTTGCAACTATGTCCGATTAGCTCATAATTATTATAAAGTTTAAGTTGAATTTCATTGAAACAAAAAAAAAATTTTGCACGTTTGCAAAACAAATGTATCTTTTTCTTCTTCTTCTAAAGGCCGGTTTAGATTAATCTTAGTGTTTAGTAGAGTGCTTTATTAGAAAAATGTAAAACGCTACTCTCTTTAGTACGGTTTAGTACGGTTCTAGTTGTCTTTCAACTGGAATCAAAATAGAATTGGTTTCTACAACTTCTCACTAGGCTAGTATAGTGGCCAGTGTAACCTCAAATTGCTTTGGGTGCATGTTATTGTCATTTAGTGTTTATGTGGAAATTAGTTTTTTGTATAACATTAATATGATATACTAGCTGTGCCCCGCGGTGTTACCCGTCCCATGGGAACACTAAATTTATTCGGGATGAAAAGTATCCTATGTCCTTTCCCGGGTCTCAAACTATCTCCATACCAAATTTCATCTAAGTCGGTTCTGCGGTTTAAGCGTGAAGAGGTAACAGACAGACTGACACACTTTCGCATTTATAATATTAGTATGGAAGTATGGATTATTATTTCTGTGTTCAATTTGTAAACGTTTTTTGGTGTGCAAATAAAGCATATTGTATTGTATTCGTGTACAATAAAGAAATTTGAATTTACCGTCCTGATCCTCTTGTCGGTGCACTCGAGAGCCAGTTTCTTGGCGAGCCGCGTCACCTCCTCTGATGCTTCGGCGATCGCCTTCGCGGTCGCTATCAGCTCCCGCTTGCTGCCTGCAATGGACAATAGGCTAGTTGACTCATGTCAAATTGTAATAAACTAATGTTTATTCCGTACAGTAAAGGAAACCTAAATATATATTTTTCAAATTCATAAAAGTGAAAGATGGCTGAAAAAATTGAATTTGAAAATATGGGTTTTAATCTGTATTTTGAAATGCTTAAAACGCTGTCCGCCATTTTCGCTTTTGATAGTGACGTCATCGGTCATATAAACAAAACTGAAAGTCTACTTTGACGACTTCGAATAGTGCCGTCCCTCTCGATCTCCTGTCAAAGTATATTGGAATGAGCGGAATGGCACTATACGACGGTCGAATTTCGAATATTTACAGGTAATTCTACGTCACGTCACAGATTAGCAAAAGGCAAAAATGGCGGACGGCGTTTTTGACTGTTCATCATTTTTTCTAGAGCTAGTAAGATCATTATTAACCATTTGAAATATATTTCAAAACTGGGTCTACTAGCCTATTCAGTTTAGAGACATGGAGATATTGAGACATGAGCAAACCCGGGGATTTCGGTGCTTAGTGTCAATTCTCTCGTGCGCCGGAAACCCCTGGGTTGATGAGGTTTTCCAATGACTGATGTGGCACGTTTGTTACCTGCTATGGATAGTCTTCTTGTCAGGGTTCGTTTTAAATGTAATGTTGTCATATTGGGACGATTTATATTTGTAAGACACAAATAAGTTGTTTAATAGATGGGACTATGGGTACATGCAAACACACACACACAATTTAATTTATAAACTCGGACAGAAAGCATTCACTAGTCATAGGAAGTCGGAAACTATTTTCAGAGAAACAACCGTCAAAGGATGAACGAAATAAGATCAACTATTCGTAAATTAAAGAAATAGTTTATGGAAATTAATTCACAAAACAGTGCTTGCTTTCTGTTTAAAGCTCATATTATCATTTAAAAGAAGGTTGATGAGTTTTAAGTTTAAACAGAATATTCTCTAATACAATAAACTACATACAATACAATTTAACTTGGACAATGTGGGCGTTTTCCAAAAAAACCCGAGTCCTTGTTTCTTCCAGAACTTGACGTTTTTGATTCACTTTATTCAGAATCGATACCATTTTCAATGTGAAGAATAAAAAAAAAGTGTTCTAAATTTTTCCGTTAAATTACGTCACGTTTGAATATGAAATTTTTTTCTGACGCAAGCACGAGCGTTACGTAGTGGAAACTAAAATTGGCATACAAATTTTGAGATAATATTTTTTTATTCTTCACATTGATAAAACTATCGATTCTGAGTAGGATGGACCCAAAAAAGACAAGCTCTGGAAGAAACAGGGATTCGGGTTTTTTTTTTAAAGCTAATTTTCGACAGTTTTTTGAACGGTCAGGTTGATCACTCGACTACCAAGGGAACAAGCGCTCCTATCATAGAAAAGTACAGAAGTAACATCTGTACTTTTCGATATTCGATAGTTATGTGTAGTGAAGGTGGGCCTTTTTATTCTTGTATACCCCACTTTATAAATAGAGTTTTGATATTTTAGGTATTTTCTACTCAAAATCACGAGCTCCTCAATTTAATATGAAGAAAAAAGAGTCCCAATATTTTTACGTTCCATTCCGTTACCATTTCCATACAACCTACTATAGCGTTAACGGAATGGAAAAACAAAAAATATATCAACATTTTGGGAAACTTTTTTCCTCCTTAATAAATCGAAAGAGCCCGTGAATCTGAGTAGAAAATACCTAAAATACCAAAATATAAAAAATTAAAAGTACAAAAAAATTGGCCCAGTGTCCGTATGCCGCATTTGTCCCGACTGACCTTATTTCTAGTAAACTACCGTAGTGTCATGCACTACCGAACACTACTGCTAAACTAATGTAACACAACCACACGACAAAGCAAGCTACTTACCGCTCAGGTTCAGAGCGACCACTGTCCGGAGGCAAGGGAGACAACATGATAGCGTTATATACAGACATGATGTATGGCATGGACCGATCACTTTCTCATGGTGATAGAGAGGAAGAGTAATATACAGAAATGTGTTGGTTGAAAATACGTTAGGTACAATTTTTGGATGACCATGTTTTTTTTAGATAGTCCTTGCTGTAAGGATTTACAAGCTAGATTTATCTTAACTATGTTTTTTTTTGTATAAAAATTTATATGGTATACTGATCATTTGATATAATACGTTTAAAGGGTCGATACGCACTCAAACTGCTCATACAGAAAAGGAAAAATGTAATAGAAACATGGTTAGGTACGACGACGAGCGAAGCGAGAGTGTTAGGTTATCTTGCCAATATAAACGGTGTTGTTGTTATATCAAAATAAACATTAAGTATATAATTTTTTTACAACTAGTGAAATTATTTGAAGCGTTTCTTATATCCATCATTACACAACCATGAAAATAATGTAGATAGGTACATTCCAAGACCTAGAACATCAAAATTATGAGATTCCAAACCGTCAGAAAGTTTTCAGTCCAAATGAACACATACCTATATAAGTTTATACAGTCCGTATGTATAACTGAATATATACAATAGCGTCAATAGCGTTTCTCAAACTGTGAGATGGGCTCACTCAAAAATTCCGAAGTTTCGTTTGTCCGAAACCATCAATATTCCGAATTTTCATAATTCCGAAAGTGATATAACGCGAAACGGTACTTTTCGCGTGGATGGATCATATGTTACTAGCTATAATAAGGTTAGGTTAGAGTTATATTTATCCCAAAAAATCTAAATATTTTTTCTAAACATGCAATGAAATATAGTCATAACGTGCGTTAAAACAGGCTTCGAAGTGTCACGTTTCGGGCGCAACAATTCGGGAAAACTGTGTCTATACCTACTCTGCCGACAAGCCCTTATATCCCGGCGTCTACAGTAATGTACTATTATCAGAATATGGTTTTCGGAATCGTGAAAATTCGGAATACTGATGCATTCGAACAAATTAAGCTTCGGAGTATTGTACTGCCTTGCTACGTTATAAAGTCGTATCTTACTATGGAATTCATATAAAGATACGACCTTTTACTGTAGCACGGCAGTGTAGTGTACTGTGATATGGTATGTTCGTGTTCAGATGAAGACATTACATACTATATAGTAGTGCGCGGGAGGCCCGGTTTGAGTCCAGATGTGAGCGCGATTCTATATAATATTCATATGTTAATATTATTAGATATAAGCCTAAAGCGGCGAAAGCTTTGTTATACTTTATATTAATAAGCCAATTGTTAATTTTGATACCATATTTTACCATCAAATATGAGAAATAATTCATCAAAAATCGTCATTTTGAATAAGTAAATCATGTTAAAACTTCCATTAACACGGTCACTGTCCGTGTCCCATATGTGGGGTCACAGCAAGCCTCTATTACAGAGACATCAGGTGCACATATCAAACTGGGACAGTGAACGTGTTAAGTTACGATCATTCATATACATGTGACTCAAAAGTTTTCATATACAATTTGTAAGACACATTTGGAGACTTTATAGGAACCATCATAGAATGAAGACAAAGGAAAACTGATTTTTTTTTTATATATAAAACTAAGTTTTGTGTAGACATCTTTTCTTCGAGCGATTCAACCACTTCACTACCGTATGTCAAAGTACAGTGCGTGAGTTGTCAAAATGCGATTCGTGTTTTATACCGGTCACGCTCGCTCTTACGCAATCCAGATAAGAAAACCTCTCAGTTTTCACCCAAACCTGAATGACAATCTGAGAGCTCATGAACTATATGGCATTTTAATTTATTTGTTCGTTACAAAGAAAAAGTTTGAGAACTCATTAACAGAGCTAACAATAAAGAGCATGTACCCTTGGAGTCGGAGCGCACGAGCTCGGAGAGGCGCGCCATGAGGATGGCCATGCGCTTGGCGGCCGCGATGATCTCGTTGTCCTTCGACGACCACTCGCGCACTGCCTCGTGCAGGTTGTGGGCCCCACCTGACAGAGCTCACAATAAAGAGCATGTACCCTTGGAGTCGGAGCGCACGAGCTCGGAGAGGCGCGCCATGAGGATGGCCATGCGCTTGGCGGCCGCGATGATCTCGTTGTCCTTCGACGACCACTCGCGCACTGCCTCGTGCAGGTTGTGGGCCCCACCTGACAGAGCTCACAATAAAGAGCATGTACCCTTGGAGTCGGAGCGCACGAGCTCGGAGAGGCGCGCCATGAGGATGGCCATGCGCTTGGCGGCCGCGATGATCTCGTTGTCCTTCGACGACCACTCGCGCACTGCCTCGTGCAGGTTGTGGGCCCCACCTGACAGAGCTCACAATAAAGAGCATGTACCCTTGGAGTCGGAGCGCACGAGCTCGGAGAGGCGCGCCATGAGGATGGCCATGCGCTTGGCGGCCGCGATGATCTCGTTGTCCTTCGACGACCACTCGCGCACTGCCTCGTGCAGGTTGTGGGCCCCACCTGACAGAGCTCACAATAAAGAGCATGTACCCTTGGAGTCGGAGCGCACGAGCTCGGAGAGGCGCGCCATGAGGATGGCCATGCGCTTGGCGGCCGCGATGATCTCGTTGTCCTTCGACGACCACTCGCGCACTGCCTCGTGCAGGTTGTGGGCCCCACCTGACAGAGCTCACAATAAAGAGCATGTACCCTTGGAGTCGGAGCGCACGAGCTCGGAGAGGCGCGCCATGAGGATGGCCATGCGCTTGGCGGCCGCGATGATCTCGTTGTCCTTCGACGACCACTCGCGCACTGCCTCGTGCAGGTTGTGGGCCCCACCTGACAGAGCTCACAATAAAGAGCATGTACCCTTGGAGTCGGAGCGCACGAGCTCGGAGAGGCGCGCCATGAGGATGGCCATGCGCTTGGCGGCCGCGATGATCTCGTTGTCCTTCGACGACCACTCGCGCACTGCCTCGTGCAGGTTGTGGGCCCCACCTGACAGAGCTCACAATAAAGAGCATGTACCCTTGGAGTCGGAGCGCACGAGCTCGGAGAGGCGCGCCATGAGGATGGCCATGCGCTTGGCGGCCGCGATGATCTCGTTGTCCTTCGACGACCACTCGCGCACTGCCTCGTGCAGGTTGTGGGCCCCACCTGACAGAGCTCACAATAAAGAGCATGTACCCTTGGAGTCGGAGCGCACGAGCTCGGAGAGGCGCGCCATGAGGATGGCCATGCGCTTGGCGGCCGCGATGATCTCGTTGTCCTTCGACGACCACTCGCGCACTGCCTCGTGCAGGTTGTGGGCCCCACCTGACAGAGCTCACAATAAAGAGCATGTACCCTTGGAGTCGGAGCGCACGAGCTCGGAGAGGCGCGCCATGAGGATGGCCATGCGCTTGGCGGCCGCGATGATCTCGTTGTCCTTCGACGACCACTCGCGCACTGCCTCGTGCAGGTTGTGGGCCCCACCTGACAGAGCTCACAATAAAGAGCATGTACCCTTGGAGTCGGAGCGCACGAGCTCGGAGAGGCGCGCCATGAGGATGGCCATGCGCTTGGCGGCCGCGATGATCTCGTTGTCCTTCGACGACCACTCGCGCACTGCCTCGTGCAGGTTGTGGGCCCCACCTGACAGAGCTCACAATAAAGAGCATGTACCCTTGGAGTCGGAGCGCACGAGCTCGGAGAGGCGCGCCATGAGGATGGCCATGCGCTTGGCGGCCGCGATGATCTCGTTGTCCTTCGACGACCACTCGCGCACTGCCTTGTGCAGGTTATGGGCCGCCACCTGATTGGATTGATTTTTATGTTTAGTTGTGTTTACTAATGCTCATTTATGCGTTTGTTTCCAATCCCGACTTATGAACTTTGAAATTCTGATTTTTGCGCACCTGATGTTGATTTTATTCTGATTTATATGAACATAAAAACAGTAAACATAAGATGATTCTTTGTTCAGAAGTAACTAATGGTTTGCCATTCTTGATTGATGTAGATTTAGGGCATAAACACGAAGAATGATAGATTAAACTTAATGCGGTGTAGCAGGTGAATTTTTTTATGTTTTTGGAAGAATGTGAGGGAGATTCATGTTGGGATATTAACTAATGATTACGAATTGGAAAATATGCTATTTAATGGTGGGCTTTTTAGAAGTCGGATCGATATCTTAGTAGTGGTTGTTGTAAGCAAGCGGTCAAGGAGCAAAATTATTACTTATAGTGATTTTTGTTCAACGTATCGTCGTTGAAGACACACGAAGAGCCTCGGGAGGAGCCGATTCGGAGTTGATCCTTCGGTTGAACCTGCATGGATCATCAGTCACTCACCAGGATAGGCTGGCTGGGGTGCGGCTGCCGACTGAAGATGTCCTCTCCCTCATCATCAGTGTCGGGCGGGGGCGGGCGCGGGGGCGCGGCGCCGCCGGCGGGCGGGGGCGGGCGGGGCGGCGCCGCGGCCTGCGAGACATGTAGGGCGGACAGGGCTTCGGGTAGCGCGGGCGGCGGCGGCGGCGGTAAGTAGTGGCGGCTCAGGGCTGATTCCACCGCGGAGGCTGCGTTGATTATCTAGGAATAAACCGTACAAATTATTCATAAATAGTGCCATCTCTCTCCGCCCTGAAGCCGTGTTTACACAGTGCTTTTTTTCAGTACCAGTCATTAGTGGCAGCGAGAGACGCGGGGGGGTCACTGGCGCCAAAAAATAGGCCCGTGTTCTATTCCGCGCCAGCGCTGGCGTGCCGCGAAAAAATGGCGCGGAAAGTGTTTATACGGTGCCTTTTCGAGGCGCCGTAATTTAGGCGTGTCAAAATTGTCTTCGTCTAAATCAGCCTTGATATTTGCTGGAGAGGCAGTCAGGCGGGAGATGTTATGTAATCGCACGTCCTAGAAGTATAGTGAGTGTGTTTCAGAAACAGTTTCTAAAGCATTTGGGTAACCATATTCCATCTGAGACCTTGAACAGTAATAAGACTAGGGATTGCAATCCGGCCCGGCGGATCTGGTAATCCGGACGGATTTGGTACTTTTTGACGGCCACCGGATCCGGTCATGTCTCAACTCTTCAATTAAGACCTATTTTAATTCCCTTAATTAAAGTGTTTATTTTTATTTTTAATATAATTTATTAAATCATTTTCGTGCGTTGGCGAATGCTTTTGTTTCGCATTCTCTCTGAAAAATTAAAATAAAATTATTTATTTGCTCTCTCAGAGAAATTCCGAGTATTGAGCGTTCCATAGCTGGCTGTGCCACTTTTAGATGGTGGATTCGTCCAGCGGTTGGTGTCTACGTTTTCTAAATAAAATAAGTTAAAAGAAGACTAGTGAGACTGATTTTTTACTTGATAAGGTGATTTTTAATACTAAATCATTGTTTTATTAGTTAATTTGCGAAAACAGCTCCGCATATTTACTTATAGGCCAATATTTGACGACGCGTTTGGCTCGGTTGGTAGACACCTGCCTACTGAGTCGGCGGTCCCGGGTTCGAATCCCGGCCGGGGCAAATATTTGTGCAAAATATTTGTTCTTGGGTCATGGATGTTATCTATATATGTATTTATATATTATGTATATCGTCGTCTAGTACCCATAGTACAAGCTTTGCTTAGTTTGGGACTAGGTCGATTTGTGTATGATTGTCCCTTAATATTTATTTATTTATTTATTTATTTAATAAACGAGACAAAATCTATAAATTTTTATTTTTTTTATTTTTTTTTATTAGAAACAAACAGTCTTACATGGTTGTAGGTGATACAGTAAACTTTTCATTTTGAAGACTTACAGTTTCCTGAACGAATATAAATCTTATAAACTAGAATAATCTACCCAATTGACACAGTTAAAAAGTTATTTGTACAAATTACAATGCAAAACAAAATAAAATAGGTACAATACAGTAATATAACCTATTCGCATTCTGCGATGCACTGTGAAGTTTGCCTTCTGAAACTATACAGACTTTGTCCAAGAATATCCAAATGTATAAATTTGTCGTTATACAACCTGCAGGCCCTTCTAACAAAACTATTTCTCGCGTAAGATGTCCGGCTACGGGAAATACAAAACAAGGGTTTCTTACGACAAGCACGCTCACAACGTCTCGGTACTCTAAGCGAGACAGATTCTAGTAGAGTAGGTACATTAATAATGTTATTAACAATTTTATAAAGAATTAATACATCAGAACGCTCACGCCGAAGACTCAGGGAAGTAATATTATGCTTTTTCATGGCAGTGTCATAATCTGAATATGTATTGTCAATACGAAACTCAATCGCTCTAACAAACTTTTTCTGCACTTTTTCAATCCTATCACTGTGGATATTAAAAAGAGGGTTCCAAACAGCACTAGCAAATTCAAGTCTGCTACGCACGTAACAATTAAATAGCACCTTATAAGTTAAGATTCTCTGAAATGGTTTACCTACACGCAATATAAATCCCAACTGCTTATATGATTTATTTAATATATCGTCAATGTGTGGGATAAAGGTCAGTTTTGAGTCCATAATTACACCGAGATCCCGAATATGTTCAACGCGAGAAAGTTCTTTATTACATAATTTATAATTGAAATTTATATTGGTCTTTTTTCTACTAAAGGTGATAAAGGAACATTTATCTGCATTTAAGAATAAATTATTTGATGCGCAAAAGTCCTCAAGATCATTCAGGTCTTTTTGCAGAGATTCACAATCATCTGTACTCCGAATAACTTTAAAGATCTTTGCATCGTCGGCGTATAAAAGCAAGTGCGAATTTTTTATGCATTCTGTAATATCGTTAATGTATAGAATAAATAACACAGGCCCTAAATGCGAGCCCTGGGGAACACCAGAAGTAATACACCTGTACTGTGAAATATATCCTCCGACCGCCACAGCCTGTGAACGGTTTTCAACGTAAGACTTTATCCAACGAAAGAGGTCGCCATGTATACCGAAAAGCCAAAGCTTTCTAAGTAAGCGATAGTGGCAAACTTTATCAAAAGCCTTAGCAAAATCGGTATACACTGCGTCTACCTGCCAGTTTCTATCTAAAGCGTCTAAAATAATTTCAGTGTAAGATATTAGGTTAGATTCAACACTACGGCCTCTCTGAAAACCATGTTGATTTGGGACAATGTGATGGCGCACGACTGAGGTAAGCTGATCGGTTACGATTTTCTCTAAAATTTTACTAAAATGACATAACTTCGAAATCGGTCTATATTTTTCAATATCAGAACTTACCAAGCCCTTTGGTATCGGTGTAACCAATGCACGTTTCCATAAAGATGGCACGCATCCATCCCTAATAGACTTTTCGAAAAGTAAAGAAATAGGCAAAGCAAGGCTTGAAGAGCATCTTTGAATAATAACAGGATGGACACAATCGGGACCAGCACCCTTATTAATATCAATACGATCAAGATATTTCTTAACTAATTCCTTGCTTATAAAAATACTATCTATGTCGAAAAAAGTGTTATTAACCGGCGGCAGATTGTTTAGGTCCACGTCTGGGGCATGACAAGGTTTCTCAAATACTGAGTGAAAGTGTTCATTGAAAAAATCGCATATCTGAGTACCATCTGTAGCTGTTAAACCCTTGTATTGCATAACCTGCGGAAGACCACTATTTTGTATGAACTGATTTTATATATGTCCAGAAGAATTTAGGGTGAGTATTAATTTTAGTTTCTGTGTATTGTATATAATTTCTGTAACATTCTGGCTCTAATTTGTTAACTCTTTTCTTTAAAATTTTATAACTGTCATGGTCGAGAGGATTTCTGTACGTCTTCCACAGCTTATGAAATTTCTTTTTTTCATTTAGTAGCCTTCTAAGTGGCTTAGTGTACCATGGAGGCTTGGAAAATGAAGTACGCTTTAGAATTTTAGGGACATATTTATCGATTAAATTATTTAATATGGCATAAAATAATGATAAACACTTCTCCAACGAGTGGCTTGAAAAGATCTCAAACCACTCGTTCTTAGATAACTCTTTGTTTATCCCATCGAAATCAGCGTCAAAATAGCGGTATACATAAGAGGGGGCTGGGCTGAGAGGAAAAGTGTATATTATGTTTAATTCAATAAGAAGAGCCCTATGATGCAAATCTTCAGGTGTTAAGGGAGTATCGCTGGCAAGTACCGTACAGTTATTATTACTGAAAATAAGATCCAAAATTCGCTGATTTGTGTTGAAACAGCTGTTAAACTGTTCTAAACCCGAAAAAGATAAGAAATCGCTCAACAATTGAACAGGTAAATCATTACAACAACCATTAAGAATAATTTTAGAATCACCAGATACGCCCCACGGGGCATCCGTAACATTAAAATCGCCCGTTATAAGGAAAAAATCATCAGGGTTATCTATTATTATTTGACCACAGATTTCAAAGAATTTCGCTAATGTATCCTTGTACGAAGGCCCATGTGGAATATAAACGCAACAAATATTTAAAGTTGATTGTTGTTGTTGTGTCCCGGTTCGCTGTAATGGTATTGATACCCAGACTCGGAGGACGCAGGGGAGGGGCGCGGCAGTCCCGGCGCGCCGGCCGACAGTCGCCGCGCACGGCCACCGCCACCCCCCCGCCCCGCGCCAAGCCGCTGTCTTCTAATGATCTATCGCAACGGTAAACAATATACCGATTATCGAATAATTCACCATCGTGAAAATCCGAATTTAACCAACTCTCAGTAATACAAATAAATGCATAGTCTGATAGTGCAACTTGCGAGAAAAAGTGCTGTGTTTTAGTACGAAGTCCCCGTACATTCTGATAATAACCATTGATGCTAGTAGTAGACATTAAACAAGCTAAAAAACACTTGACTGCGCTCTGTGATGTTATATTTATTAGAGAAGTATACATTAATTACATGATGAGATAACGAATGCAGCGGACGTTGTGAGTGAAAAAACAAGTATAGGTTTATTATATGGGCAGATGCAAGGTTGTAAAACGCTGGACGATACAAATAATACCAATTACGAAGGCTGTTATACTTATACAAGTTTTCTTTAAGGACAATTGTAAACACGGTGGTTATTTCACTTGTGACGTAAAATAGTCAATTAATTTTGCTGAAATCGAACTTGCTGTTAATCAGTAGAACTGACGACGACTCGGTTCTCCTGGCCAGGATTTTGCAGTCCCTTGTCCACACAAAAACAAGTTTATTTTCCTTCTTAAGCTGTCGCGCACGTTTGAGGAGCAACTTGTTAGCAGGTGTCAGGTGGTCCCCCAGGTACAGGTTTACTGCTGGGCCGTTGAGGCTGATAGACGCTGTTGTCAATCCTTTACGCGCACGCACCGCCGACAGCAGCTGGTCCTTGTAAATTCGCCGGGTAAATTTGACGATCACTGCCGGTTCACGATCATTTGCCGGCTGCTCGTTATCACCGTTTTGGCTGCTACTCGCAGTTTGGAAACGACGCACCCGGTGTATGCCTGCCCGGTAAATGTTGTATGGATGCAATACCAAGACTTCAATCCGACCAGATCCCTTCGGATCCGGCTGGAAACGGTTAGATTGGGCTCAATACGGCCGGATCACATCGGGTTGAAACCCGGACCGGATGGGAATCCCTAGGTAAGACCTCGGTCGTATTAGGCACAAAGTACTGACCTCAGAGTTGGCGGCGCGCCAGGCTGCAGCCTGCCCGGCGTCCCCTAAGGCGACGGCCTTGGCGCGGTGGACAGCGGGCGGGATGGCGGCCTGCAGCCGCTGGTGCGCGTTAGACGTACTGACCTCAGAGTTGGCGGCGCGCCAGGCTGCAGCCTGCCCGGCGTCCCCTAAGGCGACGGCCTTGGCGCGGTGGACAGCGGGCGGGATGGCGGCCTGCAGCCGCTGGTGCGCGTTAGACGTACTGACCTCAGAGTTGGCGGCGCGCCAGGCTGCAGCCTGCCCGGCGTCCCCTAAGGCGACGGCCTTGGCGCGGTGGACAGCGGGCGGGATGGCGGCCTGCAGCCGCTGGTGCGCGTTAGACGTACTGACCTCAGAGTTGGCGGCGCGCCAGGCTGCAGCCTGCCCGGCGTCCCCTAAGGCGACGGCCTTGGCGCGGTGGACAGCGGGCGGGATGGCGGCCTGCAGCCGCTGGTGCGCGTTAGACGTACTGACCTCAGAGTTGGCGGCGCGCCAGGCTGCAGCCTGCCCGGCGTCCCCTAAGGCGACGGCCTTGGCGCGGTGGACAGCGGGCGGGATGGCGGCCTGCAGCCGCTGGTGCGCGTTAGACGTACTGACCTCAGAGTTGGCGGCGCGCCAGGCTGCAGCCTGCCCGGCGTCCCCTAAGGCGACGGCCTTGGCGCGGTGGACAGCGGGCGGGATGGCGGCCTGCAGCCGCTGGTGCGCGTTAGACGTACTGACCTCAGAGTTGGCGGCGCGCCAGGCTGCAGCCTGCCCGGCGTCCCCTAAGGCGACGGCCTTGGCGCGGTGGACAGCGGGCGGGATGGCGGCCTGCAGCCGCTGGTGCGCGTTAGACGTACTGACCTCAGAGTTGGCGGCGCGCCAGGCTGCAGCCTGCCCGGCGTCCCCTAAGGCGACGGCCTTGGCGCGGTGGACAGCGGGCGGGATGGCGGCCTGCAGCCGCTGGTGCGCGTTAGACGTACTGACCTCAGAGTTGGCGGCGCGCCAGGCTGCAGCCTGCCCGGCGTCCCCTAAGGCGACGGCCTTGGCGCGGTGGACAGCGGGCGGGATGGCGGCCTGCAGCCGCTGGTGCGCGTTAGACAGCGCGCGAGCGAATTCCGCGTCTTCAGTGTTTTCGCGCTCAGCGCCGCCTACAAGCAGCACTCGGTTCGCGAGCCTGGAGTAAAAAAACGATATTCACTTTTCAAATGAGGCTATAGTCATTTCCCCCGATTCTCATTCTCCCGCCCTAAAGCAGACTGATTCGGTTCAGTCCATCCACGACGCAGTCCATGCGTCCAGTACGCAAGCGGTAACCTCTCCAAATGACTCCTGTGGCGTAGAGATAGTCCCATTAGCGGGTTATACTCCCACACAAAGTCCGAGTATTAGTAGTGAAGTCTAACCAGACCGTATACAGTTCAAATTATATAAAAAAAAGAACAAATAAGGTTAAACTTGTTTAATCCTAAGAACTAGCAGCAGTATGACGAATCTATGCCACGCAAACCGTAAAAGTTTAAAGAGAAATTTCAACGATAACGGAGCATTGAAGTTCAGATTTCATTTCGCATCAAGGTACACTTTATTGCATCACGAACAGGTAGTGTGCTTTTGTTACCTTACCCCACATTATGATTCCATATCGTAACCAAACATACGCGTAGGCGTAGTAGTCTAAGAGTAGTGCAGAGAAGTTGGTCGTTTACGTAGAATAAGTTTCACATAGTATTCCAAGAGCACACACAGCAAATATAAATACAATTGTTACCTGGCGATGGCAGAAGTGTTGTCGACCATCTTCTGCGAGTCGTTGTTGCGGATCGCATCTTCGCACAGATACGTGTGTTTCTGCATCAGCTCGCCTGCGGGACAAGATGCATTTGTAGTGGTTAATTATATCGCTGAATGCAGGCGAGGCAGAACTTGTTATGATGACGTTTTTGGGGGGACCTATATCTACCTGCCAACCAACCGGTTGGCTGATGATGATGAATAACATCGACAGTCACAAAATAGATGAAAACCTATACCTACCTACCACGTCTACACGTATACATGTGCCCAATTGTATAAAATGCACTATGGTCTCGAGGGGATTAACACATAGATAGATAAAAATTCAACGTATGTATCTTTGAACTCCACACAAATCGACATCGTGTCAATACATGTCGCGCGTCGTTATTGGCTGATGTGCCCATCCTCCTTTGCTATAAGACACTTTTTACCCGAATGAAGCCACCTCTTAGTTCATAACAAAAAAGTGGTCCGATAAAAAAAACGTACCGGCGGTACGGACGAAGTCCAGCGGGTCCACAGCCTGGTCGCACAGGTCACGGACGCGAAGAACAGCGTCCGCGTACTGGTTCTTCAAGTTGTTGAAATGCTCCTCCGCTACCTACAGAAAATACATCATTATTAATATCAATGTCATGGTTTATGTCACAAATAGAATGAACACTTTCATTCACCAAATAAAGGAGTGCCACACCGCTGCTCAAAATGTTGACGCACCAAATGTATCAAAATTATGTGAAGCTAACACTCTCGCTAAGAGTCGTCATTAAAATCGTTCAGAAATGTGACTGGTCCTCTCTCCTCCGCTCCGCTCCTATGGAGGGGAAGCCTAGTTCTGTTTTCCTAGTATAGCGTGGGAGCGAGAGGACCGAGCGCGGTGTCTCGCTCTCTCCAGTGACAGCCGCTCGTTGCTGGCGGCACCGCTATCCTAGAAACACAGAACTTAACGAGGCTATACCGGGTGTACGCAAAGTCGATCTTTAGAGTGGTCGATCCAAATTAACACTTTTTTTGTCTAGCCTATAAGTGAATACCACTGCTGGGCAATGACCTCCCCTCTCTTACGCCACTCGTCTCTATTGGCTGCATGCTCCCTTCACTCGTTACTAAATCCCAAATCATCCCGCCATCTTTTCGGTCTGCCTCTGCTCCTAATAAGCTTGCGGTGTCCATTCGGTGACTATTCTGGCCCATCAT
Source organism: Apotomis capreana (assembly GCA_947623375.1). Classification (NCBI taxonomy): domain Eukaryota; kingdom Metazoa; phylum Arthropoda; class Insecta; order Lepidoptera; family Tortricidae; genus Apotomis; species Apotomis capreana. The sequence goes on along the minus strand of OX392522.1, from coordinate 14,355,056 downwards.
TTCGGATGTAACGAACGAACACTTATAAATAAGAAATTCTTACCTTACTGTCCGGATAGTTCAATCTGATCTTGCCAGCGGCAACCAGTTGAGGAGACAGTTTCTCGACCTGAAACCAATATAGGATACACATTAAACGCGAAAAGCAAGGTCTTAGTCTTCCGGAAAACTTGCATTCGTTTGCTCGATTATGACAGCCAGGGCTCAATCCTGGGTCCTTTTCTGTTCGGCATTATGATTAATGACTTGGCGTCTCTGCCTAGATATGCCCGATGTCTTCTTTACGCTGATGACTTAAAGCTCATCTATGGCGTGCAGCAACTATCAGACAGTGAATCGCTCCAAGAAGATGTCGACCGGATCTACCAATGGAGCTTGTCTAATAAACTACTTTTCCACACTGAGAAGTGTTCCGTAATGTCCTTCAGCCGTGCTCGTAGTTCCTTATCCTTCAATTACATACTTGGAGCGGAATCTCTAAAACGTGTAGACACTGTTAAAGACCTTGGTGTTACATTTGATTCACATCTTGATTTCCACGTCCATATGAAAACCCTAACTACCGACTGCTACCGGAGATTGGGTTTTGTTATCCGCAATGCCCGCGAATTTGACAACACCTTCGCCATTAGGGTCATATTCATCGCTCTAGTTAGGAGCAAACTCGAGGCAGCGTGTATAGTATGGAACCCCCACGAGGTTACTTACACCCTGTTATTGGAAAAAATCCAAAAAGCGTTTTTGCGCTTTTTATATCAAAAAACCTATGGATGTTATCCTTTTCTTTACCCGACAAAATTCTTGCTTGGCTCCCTGGGTTTTAACTCATTAGAAGAATTGTCAGGCGTAATTATGCACTCGTGACTGGGGCATGCCGAATATTGCGTGGGGATTCAGACTGTCCTCAACTGGTCTCGCAACTGGTTCGCATCTTCGCGCCTTCTCTGTCGCAGTCAAAATTTAATTTTAGACCACGTGATCGCGACCTATTGGCAGTTCCCAAAACGCGCACTGTAGCGTACCGGAAATCGCCGTTAGTTCGCGCTTTACAGTATCTGAACGCGCTTCTCAGATCAGCACCTGACTGCGATGTTTTTGCAAGCAGTTGGAAGATGATTTGTGATGAATGTAAGAGGTTATGTGAGGCGATGGATGATCGTATATCTTCTGTTACCTATTAATATTGTTATTGTTGTATTGTATAAACAATTTAATGTTAGCATTTAAGATTAACATTGTATACATTTCACAGCGCCTTGGTATCTCACTGTTAAGCTGTGTAATCTGTTTGAAATAAATAAATAAATAAATGACGCGCTGGGGTGACGTCACAGTCTATTCCAACTAATAAGTACCTCCTACACGGCCTAGAAAAAATTGGATCTCGAATGTGTGTTGTAGTCAGCTGCTTACGCCGCTCCCGGCGTGCTGCACATGTATAGACTGTGACGTCCCACTCGACTATCACTATTGGTCAAATCATCCGACCAATACGGTCGCGTTTCAGCTGCTTTAAATTTCCCACATGATTTTGCAATTTTCAATAATTATTTTCGCATCGAAGTAGAAATAAAATAAAGAAATATTGATATGATACTATGTTTCTTTTTAGTTTATTGTCGCTGTGAGGCCGCTGAAGCGAGAGAGACGGTCACCTGTCGCGCGTGGTGCGTGAGCTGGTCGGCGAGGCGCTTGTTGTGGTGCGAGTGCGCGGCCAGCATGTGCGCGGCGGCGGCGGCGCGCTGGCTGAAGCGAGAGAGACGGTCACCTGTCGCGCGTGGTGCGTGAGCTGGTCGGCGAGGCGCTTGTTGTGGTGCGAGTGCGCGGCCAGCATGTGCGCGGCGGCGGCGGCGCGCTGGCTGAAGCGAGAGAGACGGTCACCTGTCGCGCGTGGTGCGTGAGCTGGTCGGCGAGGCGCTTGTTGTGGTGCGAGTGCGCGGCCAGCATGTGCGCGGCGGCGGCGGCGCGCTGGCTGAAGCGAGAGAGACGGTCACCTGTCGCGCGTGGTGCGTGAGCTGGTCGGCGAGGCGCTTGTTGTGGTGCGAGTGCGCGGCCAGCATGTGCGCGGCGGCGGCGGCGCGCTGGCTGAAGCGAGAGAGACGGTCACCTGTCGCGCGTGGTGCGTGAGCTGGTCGGCGAGGCGCTTGTTGTGGTGCGAGTGCGCGGCCAGCATGTGCGCGGCGGCGGCGGCGCGCTGGCTGAAGCGAGAGAGACGGTCACCTGTCGCGCGTGGTGCGTGAGCTGGTCGGCGAGGCGCTTGTTGTGGTGCGAGTGCGCGGCCAGCATGTGCGCGGCGGCGGCGGCGCGCTGGCTGAAGCGAGAGAGACGGTCACCTGTCGCGCGTGGTGCGTGAGCTGGTCGGCGAGGCGCTTGTTGTGGTGCGAGTGCGCGGCCAGCATGTGCGCGGCGGCGGCGGCGCGCTGGCTGAAGCGAGAGAGACGGTCACCTGTCGCGCGTGGTGCGTGAGCTGGTCGGCGAGGCGCTTGTTGTGGTGCGAGTGCGCGGCCAGCATGTGCGCGGCGGCGGCGGCGCGCTGGCTGAAGCGAGAGAGACGGTCACCTGTCGCGCGTGGTGCGTGAGCTGGTCGGCGAGGCGCTTGTTGTGGTGCGAGTGCGCGGCCAGCATGTGCGCGGCGGCGGCGGCGCGCTGGCTGAAGCGAGAGAGACGGTCACCTGTCGCGCGTGGTGCGTGAGCTGGTCGGCGAGGCGCTTGTTGTGGTGCGAGTGCGCGGCCAGCATGTGCGCGGCGGCGGCGGCGCGCTGGCTGAAGCGAGAGAGACGGTCACCTGTCGCGCGTGGTGCGTGAGCTGGTCGGCGAGGCGCTTGTTGTGGTGCGAGTGCGCGGCCAGCATGTGCGCGGCGGCGGCGGCGCGCTGGCTGAAGCGAGAGAGACGGTCACCTGTCGCGCGTGGTGCGTGAGCTGGTCGGCGAGGCGCTTGTTGTGGTGCGAGTGCGCGGCCAGCATGTGCGCGGCGGCGGCGGCGCGCTGGCTGAAGCGAGAGAGACGGTCACCTGTCGCGCGTGGTGCGTGAGCTGGTCGGCGAGGCGCTTGTTGTGGTGCGAGTGCGCGGCCAGCATGTGCGCGGCGGCGGCGGCGCGCTGGCTGAAGCGAGAGAGACGGTCACCTGTCGCGCGTGGTGCGTGAGCTGGTCGGCGAGGCGCTTGTTGTGGTGCGAGTGCGCGGCCAGCATGTGCGCGGCGGCGGCGGCGCGCTGGCTGAAGCGAGAGAGACGGTCACCTGTCGCGCGTGGTGCGTGAGCTGGTCGGCGAGGCGCTTGTTGTGGTGCGAGTGCGCGGCCAGCATGTGCGCGGCGGCGGCGGCGCGCTGGCTGAAGCGAGAGAGACGGTCACCTGTCGCGCGTGGTGCGTGAGCTGGTCGGCGAGGCGCTTGTTGTGGTGCGAGTGCGCGGCCAGCATGTGCGCGGCGGCGGCGGCGCGCTGGCTGAAGCGAGAGAGACGGTCACCTGTCGCGCGTGGTGCGTGAGCTGGTCGGCGAGGCGCTTGTTGTGGTGCGAGTGCGCGGCCAGCATGTGCGCGGCGGCGGCGGCGCGCTGGCTGAAGCGAGAGAGACGGTCACCTGTCGCGCGTGGTGCGTGAGCTGGTCGGCGAGGCGCTTGTTGTGGTGCGAGTGCGCGGCCAGCATGTGCGCGGCGGCGGCGGCGCGCTGGCTGAAGCGAGAGAGACGGTCACCTGTCGCGCGTGGTGCGTGAGCTGGTCGGCGAGGCGCTTGTTGTGGTGCGAGTGCGCGGCCAGCATGTGCGCGGCGGCGGCGGCGCGCTGGCTGAAGCGAGAGAGACGGTCACCTGTCGCGCGTGGTGCGTGAGCTGGTCGGCGAGGCGCTTGTTGTGGTGCGAGTGCGCGGCCAGCATGTGCGCGGCGGCGGCGGCGCGCTGGCTGAAGCGAGAGAGACGGTCACCTGTCGCGCGTGGTGCGTGAGCTGGTCGGCGAGGCGCTTGTTGTGGTGCGAGTGCGCGGCCAGCATGTGCGCGGCGGCGGCGGCGCGCTGGCTGAAGCGAGAGAGACGGTCACCTGTCGCGCGTGGTGCGTGAGCTGGTCGGCGAGGCGCTTGTTGTGGTGCGAGTGCGCGGCCAGCATGTGCGCGGCGGCGGCGGCGCGCTGGCTGAAGCGAGAGAGACGGTCACCTGTCGCGCGTGGTGCGTGAGCTGGTCGGCGAGGCGCTTGTTGTGGTGCGAGTGCGCGGCCAGCATGTGCGCGGCGGCGGCGGCGCGCTGGCTGAAGCGAGAGAGACGGTCACCTGTCGCGCGTGGTGCGTGAGCTGGTCGGCGAGGCGCTTGTTGTGGTGCGAGTGCGCGGCCAGCATGTGCGCGGCGGCGGCGGCGCGCTGGCTGAAGCGAGAGAGACGGTCACCTGTCGCGCGTGGTGCGTGAGCTGGTCGGCGAGGCGCTTGTTGTGGTGCGAGTGCGCGGCCAGCATGTGCGCGGCGGCGGCGGCGCGCTGGCTGAAGCGAGAGAGACGGTCACCTGTCGCGCGTGGTGCGTGAGCTGGTCGGCGAGGCGCTTGTTGTGGTGCGAGTGCGCGGCCAGCATGTGCGCGGCGGCGGCGGCGCGCTGGCTGAAGCGAGAGAGACGGTCACCTGTCGCGCGTGGTGCGTGAGCTGGTCGGCGAGGCGCTTGTTGTGGTGCGAGTGCGCGGCCAGCATGTGCGCGGCGGCGGCGGCGCGCTGGCTGAAGCGAGAGAGACGGTCACCTGTCGCGCGTGGTGCGTGAGCTGGTCGGCGAGGCGCTTGTTGTGGTGCGAGTGCGCGGCCAGCATGTGCGCGGCGGCGGCGGCGCGCTGGCTGAAGCGAGAGAGACGGTCACCTGTCGCGCGTGGTGCGTGAGCTGGTCGGCGAGGCGCTTGTTGTGGTGCGAGTGCGCGGCCAGCATGTGCGCGGCGGCGGCGGCGCGCTGGCTGAAGCGAGAGAGACGGTCACCTGTCGCGCGTGGTGCGTGAGCTGGTCGGCGAGGCGCTTGTTGTGGTGCGAGTGCGCGGCCAGCATGTGCGCGGCGGCGGCGGCGCGCTGGCTGAAGCGAGAGAGACGGTCACCTGTCGCGCGTGGTGCGTGAGCTGGTCGGCGAGGCGCTTGTTGTGGTGCGAGTGCGCGGCCAGCATGTGCGCGGCGGCGGCGGCGCGCTGGCTGAAGCGAGAGAGACGGTCACCTGTCGCGCGTGGTGCGTGAGCTGGTCGGCGAGGCGCTTGTTGTGGTGCGAGTGCGCGGCCAGCATGTGCGCGGCGGCGGCGGCGCGCTGGCTGAAGCGAGAGAGACGGTCACCTGTCGCGCGTGGTGCGTGAGCTGGTCGGCGAGGCGCTTGTTGTGGTGCGAGTGCGCGGCCAGCATGTGCGCGGCGGCGGCGGCGCGCTGGCTGAAGCGAGAGAGACGGTCACCTGTCGCGCGTGGTGCGTGAGCTGGTCGGCGAGGCGCTTGTTGTGGTGCGAGTGCGCGGCCAGCATGTGCGCGGCGGCGGCGGCGCGCTGGCTGAAGCGAGAGAGACGGTCACCTGTCGCGCGTGGTGCGTGAGCTGGTCGGCGAGGCGCTTGTTGTGGTGCGAGTGCGCGGCCAGCATGTGCGCGGCGGCGGCGGCGCGCTGGCTGAAGGCCTGCAGCGCGGCCGCCTTGTCGTGGAAGTTGGCTTCCCGGCCCGGTGTTCCTATGGAACAATAATAACAAAAGGATCCATTTCTACATGCATATATTGGACGCACGTTTGAAATCGTGCGTGCAGTGAAATTTTTCGTAAATACCCAAACGCAATTTTGGGGGAATATCGCTGCATCATCACAACAAAATAGTTCAAACTTGATAGTTATTAGGGTTCCATACCCAAAGGGTGCTATCGGTACCCTATTACGCCCTCGCTGTTTGTACGTCCGTCCGTCCGTCACAGGTCGCCGCGGCGCGTGGAGCTTGTCTGTCACAGGTTGCTGCAGCGCGTGCAACTTGTCTGTCACAGGCCGCTGTTGCGCGTGAAGCTTGTCTGTCTCAAGTCGCTGCAGCGCGTTCAGCTTGTCTGTCACAGGCCACTGCAGCGCGTGAAGCTTGTCTGTCTCAAGTCGCTGCAGCGCGTTCAGCTTGTCTGTCACAGGCCGCTGTAGCGCGTAAAGCTTGTCCGTCAGTAGTCGCTGCAGCGCGTTCAGCTTGTCTGTCACAGGTCACTGCAGTGCGTGCAGGTTGTCTGTCACAGGTCGCCGCAGTACGTGTAGCTTGTCTGTCACAGGTCGCTGCAGCGCGTGCAGCTTGTCTGTCACAGGTCGCTGCAGTGTCTGTCAGTAGGCCGGTTACCTTCCGGCGCGTTGACGGCGTCGGTGAAGTGCCGCAGCGGCGCGGCCACGTCGATGAAGTCCTCCACGACGCGGTTGACGCATGCGCGCTGCATGCCTCGCTGCAGCGCGTGCAGCTTGTCTGTCACAGGTCGCTGCAGCGCGTGCAGCTTGTCTGTCACAGGTCGCGACAATGCGTGCAACTTGTCTAACACAGGTCGCTGCAGCGCGTGCAGCTTGTCTGTCACAGGTCGCTGCAGCGCGTGCAGCTTGTCTGTCACAGGTCGCTGCAGTGTCTGTCAGTAGGCCGGTTACCTTCCGGCGCGTTGACGGCGTCGGTGAAGTGCCGCAGCGGCGCGGCCACGTCGATGAAGTCCTCCACGACGCGGTTGACGCATGCGCGCTGCATGCCTCGCTGCAGCGCGTGCAGCTTGTCTGTCACAGGTCGCTGCAGCGCGTGCAGCTTGTCCGTCACAGGTCGCTGCAGTGTCAGTCAGTAGGGCGGTTACCTTCCGGCGCGTTGACGGCGTCGGTGAAGTGCCGCAGCGGCGCGGCCACGTCGATGAAGTCCTCCACGACGCGGTTGACGCATGCGCGCTGCATGCCTCGCTGCAGCGCGTGCAGCTTGTCTGTCACAGGTCGCTGCAGCGCGTGCAGCTTGTCCGTCACAGGTCGCTGCAGTGTCAGTCAGTAGGGCGGTTACCTTCCGGCGCGTTGACGGCGTCGGTGAAGTGCCGCAGCGGCGCGGCCACGTCGATGAAGTCCTCCACGACGCGGTTGACGCATGCGCGCTGCATGCCTCGCTGCAGCGCGTGCAGCTTGTCTGTCACAGGTCCCTACAGAGCGTGCAGCTTGTCTGTCACAGGTCGCTGCAGTGTCAGTCAGTAGGGCGGTTACCTTCCGGCGCGTTGACAGCGTCGGTGAAGTGCCGCAGCGGCGCGGCCACGTCGATGAAGTCCTCCACGACGCGGTTGACGCATGCGCGCTGCATGCCTCGCTGCAGCGCGAGTAGCTTGTCTGTCACAGGTCGCTGCAGTGTCAGTCAGTAGGCCGGTTACCTTCCGGCGCGTTGACGGCGTCGGTGAAGTGCCGCAGCGGCGCGGCCACGTCGATGAAGTCCTCCACGACGCGGTTGACGCATGCGCGCTGCATGCCTCGCTGCAGCGCGAGTAGCTTGTCTGTCACAGGTCCCTACAGAGCGTGCAGCTTGTCTGTCACAGGTCGCTGCAGTGTCAGTCAGTAGGCCGGTTACCTTCCGGCGCGTTGACGGCGTCGGTGAAGTGCCGCAGCGGCGCGGCCACGTCGATGAAGTCCTCCACGACGCGGTTGACGCATGCGCGCTGCATGCCCCGCTGCAGCGCGTGCAGCTTGTCTGTCACAGGTCCCTACAGAGCGTGCAGCTTGTCTGTCACAGGTCGCTGCAGTGTCAGTCAGTAGGGCGGTTACGTTCCGGCGCGTTGACGGCGTCGGTGAAGTGCCGCAGCGGCGCGGCCACGTCGATGAAGTCCTCCACGACGCGGTTGACGCATGCGCGCTGCATGCCTCGCTGCAGCGCGTGCAGCTTGTCTGTCACAGGTCGCTGCAGCGCGTGCAGCTTGTCCGTCACAGGTCGCTGCAGTGTCAGTCAGTAGGGCGGTTACCTTCCGGCGCGTTGACGGCGTCGGTGAAGTGCCGCAGCGGCGCGGCCACGTCGATGAAGTCCTCCACGACGCGGTTGACGCATGCGCGCTGCATGCCTCGCTGCAGCGCGTGCAGCTTGTCTGTCACAGGTCCCTACAGAGCGTGCAGCTTGTCTGTCACAGGTCGCTGCAGTGTCAGTCAGTAGGGCGGTTACCTTCCGGCGCGTTGACGGCGTCGGTGAAGTGCCGCAGCGGCGCGGCCACGTCGATGAAGTCCTCCACGACGCGGTTGACGCATGCGCGCTGCATGCCTCGCTGCAGCGCGTGCAGCTTGTCTGTCACAGGTCCCTACAGAGCGTGCAGCTTGTCTGTCACAGGTCGCTGCAGTGTCAGTCAGTAGGGCGGTTACCTTCCGGCGCGTTGACAGCGTCGGTGAAGTGCCGCAGCGGCGCGGCCACGTCGATGAAGTCCTCCACGACGCGGTTGACGCATGCGCGCTGCATGCCTCGCTGCAGCGCGAGTAGCTTGTCTGTCACAGGTCGCTGCAGTGTCAGTCAGTAGGCCGGTTACCTTCCGGCGCGTTGACGGCGTCGGTGAAGTGCCGCAGCGGCGCGGCCACGTCGATGAAGTCCTCCACGACGCGGTTGACGCATGCGCGCTGCATGCCTCGCTGCAGCGCGAGTAGCTTGTCTGTCACAGGTCCCTACAGAGCGTGCAGCTTGTCTGTCACAGGTCGCTGCAGTGTCAGTCAGTAGGCCGGTTACCTTCCGGCGCGTTGACGGCGTCGGTGAAGTGCCGCAGCGGCGCGGCCACGTCGATGAAGTCCTCCACGACGCGGTTGACGCATGCGCGCTGCATGCCCCGCTGCAGCGCGTGCAGCTTGTCTGTCACAGGTCCCTACAGAGCGTGCAGCTTGTCTGTCACAGGTCGCTGCAGTGTCAGTCAGTAGGGCGGTTACGTTCCGGCGCGTTGACGGCGTCGGTGAAGTGCCGCAGCGGCGCGGCCACGTCGATGAAGTCCTCCACGACGCGGTTGACGCATGCGCGCTGCATGCCTCGCTGCAGCGCGTGCAGCTTGTCTGTCACAGGTCGCTGCAGCGCGTGCAGCTTGTCTGTCACAGGTCGCTGCAGTGTCTGTCAGTAGGCCGGTTACCTTCCGGCGCGTTGACGGCGTCGGTGAAGTGCCGCAGCGGCGCGGCCACGTCGATGAAGTCCTCCACGACGCGGTTGACGCATGCGCGCTGCATGCCTCGCTGCAGCGCGTGCAGCTTGTCTGTCACAGGTCGCTGCAGCGCGTGCAGCTTGTCTGTCACAGGTCGCGACAATGCGTGCAACTTGTCTAACACAGGTCGCTGCAGCGCGTGCAGCTTGTCTGTCACAGGTCGCTGCAGTGTCTGTCAGTAGGCCGGTTACCTTCCGGCGCGTTGACAGCGTCGGTGAAGTGCCGCAGCGGCGCGGCCACGTCGATGAAGTCCTCCACGACGCGGTTGACGCATGCGCGCTGCATGCCTCGCTGCAGCGCGTGCAGCTTGTCTGTCACAGGTCGCTGCAGCGCGTGCAGCTTGTCCGTCACAGGTCGCTGCAGTGTCAGTCAGTAGGGTTACCTTCCGGCGCGTTGACGGCGTCGGTGAAGTGCCGCAGCGGCGCGGCCACGTCGATGAAGTCCTCCACGACGCGGTTGACGCATGCGCGCTGCATGCCTCGCTGCAGCGCGTGCAGCTTGTCTGTCACAGGTCCCTACAGAGCGTGCAGCTTGTCTGTCACAGGTCGCTGCAGTGTCAGTCAGTAGGGCGGTTACCTTCCGGCGCGTTGACGGCGTCGGTGAAGTGCCGCAGCGGCGCGGCCACGTCGATGAAGTCCTCCACGACGCGGTTGACGCATGCGCGCTGCATGCCTCGCTGCAGCGCGTGCAGCTTGTCTGTCACAGGTCGCTGCAGTGTCAGTCAGTAGGGCGGTTACCTTCCGGCGCGTTGACGGCGTCGGTGAAGTGCCGCAGCGGCGCGGCCACGTCGATGAAGTCCTCCACGACGCGGTTGACGCATGCGCGCTGCATGCCTCGCTGCAGCGCGTGCAGCTTGTCTGTCACAGGTCGCTGCAGTGTCAGTCAGTAGGGCGGTTACCTTCCGGCGCGTTGACGGCGTCGGTGAAGTGCCGCAGCGGCGCGGCCACGTCGATGAAGTCCTCCACGACGCGGTTGACGCATGCGCGCTGCATGCCTCGCTGCAGCGCGAGTAGCTTGTCTGTCACAGGTCCCTACAGAGCGTGCAGCTTGTCTGTCACAGGTCGCTGCAGTGTCAGTCAGTAGGCCGGTTACCTTCCGGCGCGTTGACGGCGTCGGTGAAGTGCCGCAGCGGCGCGGCCACGTCGATGAAGTCCTCCACGACGCGGTTGACGCATGCGCGCCGCATGCCTCGCTGCAGCGCGAGTAGCTTGTCTGTCACAGGTCCCTACAGAGCGTGCAGCTTGTCTGTCACAGGTCGCTGCAGTGTCAGTCAGTAGGCCGGTTACCTTCCGGCGCGTTGACGGCGTCGGTGAAGTGCCGCAGCGGCGCGGCCACGTCGATGAAGTCCTCCACGACGCGGTTGACGCATGCGCGCTGCATGCCTCGCTGCAGCGCGTGCAGCTTGTCTGTCACAGGTCGCTGCAGTGTCAGTCAGTAGGGCGGTTACCTTCCGGCGCGTTGACGGCGTCGGTGAAGTGCCGCAGCGGCGCGGCCACGTCGATGAAGTCGTCCACGACGCGGTTGACGCATGCGCGCTGCATGCCTCGCTGCAGCGCGAGTAGCTTGTCTGTCACAGGTCCCTACAGAGCGTGCAGCTTGTCTGTCACAGGTCGCTGCAGTGTCAGTCAGTAGGGCGGTTACCTTCCGGCGCGTTGACGGCGTCGGTGAAGTGCCGCAGCGGCGCGGCCACGTCGATGAAGTCCTCCACGACGCGGTTGACGCATGCGCGCTGCATGCCTCGCTGCAGCGCGTGCAGCTTGTCTGTCACAGGTCGCTGCAGTGTCAGTCAGTAGGGCGGTTACCTTCCGGCGCGTTGACGGCGTCGGTGAAGTGCCGCAGCGGCGCGGCCACGTCGATGAAGTCCTCCACGACGCGGTTGACGCATGCGCGCTGCATGCCTCGCTGCAGCGCGTGCAGCTTGTCTGTCACAGGTCGCTGCAGCGCGTGCAGCTTGTCTGTCACAGGTCGCTGCAGTGTCAGTCAGTAGGGCGGTTACCTTCCGGCGCGTTGACGGCGTCGGTGAAGTGCCGCAGCGGCGCGGCCACGTCGATGAAGTCCTCCACGACGCGGTTGACGCATGCGCGCTGCATGCCTCGCTGCAGCGCGTGCAGCTTGTCTGTCACAGGTCGCTGCAGCGCGTGCAGCTTGTCTGTCACAGGTCGCTGCAGTGTCAGTCAGTAGGGCGGTTACCTTCCGGCGCGTTGACGGCGTCGGTGAAGTGCCGCAGCGGCGCGGCCACGTCGATGAAGTCCTCCACGACGCGGTTGACGCATGCGCGCTGCATGCCTCGCTGCAGCGCGTGCAGCTTGTCCGTCAGCTCCCTGCAACAAATGTTGATAAGTCGACATTCATATTTTTATCCACGCCCATCTTATTAATAGTAGCTTATGCAACTGCTACATAATGAGAGATCTCAAAATATGAGTGTGGTTGTAAGAAACCAGCCGTAGGCGAGTTTCGTAATAGTATCACAGGAGTGTTATTATGTACAGTTAGAACGACATCCGTGGCGGGAAGTTGTGGGAATGCAGCGCAGGGCGGAGTCTACCGGGGCGACTGAACTAGTCGCCCTTACTTGGTATCTAACTTTTTTATTTTTATTCGTATAATCTGAGAGCGAAAGTGAAGTAAGTGCCGTAGTTACCTGGTGATCGCCCGGGCCTCCTCCGAGTCGCCGCGGCCGCCGGCGCACAGGCCGGCCAGCGTGTCGGAGAGCCGCTGCACGTCCGAGCACAGCTGCAGGATCTCCGCCTTCTCGCGTCCCTGCAGCCCGTCCGCTATCTGAAATATACAGGCTTTAACCCTTTGAGCGCCGAGCGGCAAAGCAATTCACCGTGCCGCTGACGCCAAACCAAAAAAAAAGTGCTCCAAAATCAACAGAGGTACCTTAACAGAGGTACAGAGGTTGAAAAACACAGATAGTGGTTTGAATTAGCATGTTTTTGACCACTGAAATTATTGACGTCAATAGGCGTCGTTGGCGTCAGAGGCACGAATTCCCGATGACGTGATTTGCCGTCTTTGGCGGTCAAAGGGTAAGTACTGACCACCAAGCGAGGAAGCGATTAACTGTCAACTATGTTCTTGGTCAAGAAACGAACAGTTAGCTCATTACTACATACGGGAAAGAAGAACTTGCCGGGTCTGTAGGTATAGATGACAGACTGTGGGGAGGACGGATAGTGATACGAAGCCGGCAAGCACTTTTTACGGTCGTATGTGTAGTGCTTTTCTCAGACTTATCAATAAAATTAAATAAAAAGAAACACCAATAAAAAAACAGCTCCTTAGCCAGTACATGAACACAGACGCCATGTTTAAAAAAAAGTTACTTCCCGGCCTAGGCCTTCAGTTTTGTATGAAATTCGTTTATAGTTCTCTCAAGTTGTTCCGCCGGAACCGTGATACTTCGAAGCCTGTTATATTTGAATTTTTCATAATTTTCATTCTTTTTTTGTAATTAATATGACTTACTCTCTGCCCCTGCGAGACGATGCTGTTGATGGCCTTCTGCCCCTCGACCCTGGTGTGAGGATCGGAGTTGGGATGCAGCAGCCACTTGTGCGCGGTCTCCAGCCGGGCGCGCATGGTCCGGCCCCCCTGCTGCTCGGCCGCACGCACGCCCTCGTTCACGATGGAATCCACTTCGTTGATTTGTGAGCGGAGGTCGGAGGCCAGGTTTAATGCCTGAAACAACGGCATGTTGCATCTAAAAAAAAAAAAAACGACTCGCGCTCCAAGGGTTCCGTACCACCACTTATCCTATCTTTACTGGTCCGGTTAAGTTAAGTTTGGACCTAGTATGTATGGCACTGTATACAAATAAGATACAACGTTAACGGAACCGATCACGTTTGTTGTTGTATGGGAGCCCCACTTAATTATTTTTTTCTTCGGTTTTTGTATTTGTTGTTATAGCGGCAACAGAAATACATCATCTGTGAAAATTTCACCAGTGTAGCTATCACGGTTCTTGAGATACAGCCTGGTGATAGTATCGAGCAAAAAAATAGCAAAAAAATCACGTTTCTTGTACGGGGGCCCCCACTTAAATATTGTTTTTAATCTTATAAATTTATGAAACATGTATAATGACTCAATTTTTTTAATGTGGGTACGCCACAATTTTATTTAAACCATGAATGCAAAGATCAAAGCTTAAAGAAAAATTTAAAAAGGAGCTACCTGGTGGAAGGGACCGGGAATCGAACCCGGTACCTCTGGATTACCGGTCCAGCGCGTTAGCCACTTCGCTACCCTCGCTCCACGTAGACCTGACGAATTTTTCCTTATGCTTTGTGTGTCAATCTTTGCATTGCTTATTTGAAAGGTTTTTTTACACCTTAACAGCGCCCTCTCTCGCTTGCTCGTTCACCGGTGTAAAGTGGTGCGGTAAGATGTGAATATTAACGTATTCACATAGAGGTCGCTAAGGCTAAAATAAGCAATGCAAAGATCGACACACAAAGCATAAGGAAAAATTCGTCAGGTCTACGTGGAGCGAGGGTAGCGAAGTGGCTAACGCGCTGGACCGGTAATCCAGAGGTACCGGGTTCGATTCCCGGTCCCTTCCACCAGGTAGCTCCTTTTTCAATTTTTCTTTAAGCTTTGATCTTTGCATTCATGGTTGTTTTTAATCTGTTTTTAGTATTTGTTGATGTAGCGGCAACAAAAATACATCATTTGTGAAATTTTAAACTGTCTGGCTATCACGGTTCATGAGATACAGCCAGGTGACCGACGAACAGACAGATAGACAGACAGACGGACGGACAGCGGAGTCTTAGTAATAGAGTCCCGTTTTTACCCTTTAGGTACGGAACGCTAACAACAAGAATCTGCTACTTATTTTTAACCGCATCGTTGTTCCTCAATTAGCACTAAAGTACCCTTATATTATCACTTGGTTGTCCATCTGTTCGTCAACCTTTTTCTCAAGAACACGTGGAGGTATCAAACTGAAATTAATATCAAATATTCTGGTCTGCTGACCCTCAGAGCCGTGAGGAAATCAAACTTCTCAGTCAACGCAATCAAAACATACTCGTACGAGCGTTTATGCTACATCTGTTGACGCTGGCAAGGTAATGTATTTGTATAAGGCAATTCCTTTTGACGTAGAATCATAAAATTTTAATATCGTGTAGCAAGAGTAAAAAGAAAGGTACGAAAACTGTAAATGTGTAGTTACATTACAATAAATATATCATTATTTGCAAGTTGGTAAATTAACCTCGACCTATGCCAATGTATGGGGATAACAGTTTTCCATCGGCAAAGTTAAATTAGTCTCTCAGTACAGTCTACAGTTGTTATAGTGTTGTCATAGTTTGTACAGCACCCTCGGAGCGCGAGTCCGATTTGACAGTTATTTTTATTTAATAATAAAGCACGCACTGTTTTGAGATTTTGAATATTTATCATTACAGTAAAAAGCACGTAGTATTAATTTACCTTGGCTTCTCGTCCATGCCCGTACTGTCTCTCATCGCAAAGTTGATCGCCATTTATTCCACCAGATCTGCAAAATATAAACATACTTAGGTTTAAGTTTAATTACAATACTTCCGAGGTACATATTCAAAAATCTTTTATTTTCATTTTGATCAACCTATCGATTGTTCGCTTCGCTCGTCGTCGAACCAAACTTCACCCACCAATAGACATGTTGACTAATTTTTTTTGAGGTTGTCAATCGATTCTATTTTTTATTGTGATCAAATGTCTATATAGGACTGACTACACTTAAACTGCTCTAAAAGTCGAAAATGACCGTCAAAGTTCAACATTCCTATGTAGCGCTAAAAACGCTCCATACAAAACGCGTCAGGCTAGTGACGTCACAGGCCGGTATAGGTACCAATAATTGTATGGATAAATTAAGAAATTTGCCATTTTCACCGTGAAAAAGTGCGTTTAAGTTCATGGTTGTCATACAATTATTGTTTCGTAAAATTATGAGGATTCTGAAAACATTTTCAAAATTTTTTTTGAATAAAAAAAAAATATCGTAAAATTTGCGTACCTTTCAAGTCACATATTTCCAAAAAAGACTTATTTTTCCGGATTTTTTTCTTGTTTCGTGAAATATTTAGCTAACTTTATTCATATAACTACAGTACGCTGCAGAATTCAACATCAGTCAAATAGCCTATTTGACCGTATAAATCGGCGACTTACCGGACGATTCTGCGGATGCCGTCGGCGTGGGTGGGGGCGAGGTGCTCGGCGGCGCGCTGCGCGGACGTCAGCACGGAGCGCAGCGCGCGCTCGCCGCCGCTGTTGCGGAGTGCGTCGGGGTCCTGGACACAACACAACCATTTTATTTCTTTGTCTAATCAATGGCCTAGATTGATGAGAGTGTTGTGAGGACTGGTCACAGACAACCCCCACTAGACGGAGCATGTAGGGCGACCCGCGCGCACCGACGATATGGTACGGCAGAACATTAAAGTATCAACACGGCGGCCACCGTTTAGTTGCGTCCATGTTTATGAGGTCTCTCTACACCACTTAACACTACAATTTACCATGTTATTTATTTAATTTCTTTTTTCGTTGACGTACGCATGGATCATAAGCAAGGACGCAACTAAACGGTGGCCGCCGTGTTGATACTTTAATGTTCTGCCGTACCATATCGTTGGTGCGCGCGGGTCGCCTTACATGCTCCGTCTCGTGGGGGGTGTCTGTGGGACTGGTACCTAGGACCTACCAGATTATTTTCTACCTTTTAATACATCATGATTATCATCAATGATGACACGTTTAATTGGCGCAGTTTGTAAGCACTAGTCTACTGAGCCGGCGGTCCCGGGTTCTAATCCCGGCCAGGGCAGTTATTTGTGTGATGAACTCGAATATTTGTGATTGGGTCATGGTTGTTCTATGTATTTCAGTATATATAATTTATCTATATAAGTATGTATTTTTTTATTTTTTTTATATTTGGGACTAGATCGATTTGAGTGAGGTTGTCTGATATTTATTTAAAGCCTGACCAGAAATATATGAGGATTGTCAAGAGGGCGCTATTTATAAGATGTATATGGCAACAATTTTGCAACCAATCGCAATACACTATAATGACATTAGTTTAAATACCTGTCAGTTCCACTATGTTAACCTCGTAATATCATTTAGTGGGATGCACTCTTTTCCTGACAATTTTTCGTGTAGTAAATACGTGTTAACTTTATTTTACAACTGTGAATCGTTTTCGGCATTTTCAATATTTGTCTTTTAAAGAAATCACCACGAATGACATTGACATTGTTGACAACCATCATAAAATCATTGCCAGTGTAAGAAATTAGTTCCAGTGAAATTCCGCATAATGGCGCATCCTCATATATTTCTAGTCAGGCTTTATTTTTTATCATTTTCGTCTGTTGACAACCAAAACTTACTAAGTAACAAATAACAACTAACAAAGCTCGTATCCCAGTGTCGATCTACTTATTACTTACGGCATTTTGAAGAGCAGTGACAGATAAAAAATAACCTGCAATTTTATTCGCGGCCATATTGAATTTTCATAGATAACTCTATTCTACTGAGTAATCAAGCCCTTTCTTTTGATGCCCATATTGAGGAAGTAATGATAAAATAGGTAATCTTCCATTTTTTTGCGGCGGCCAACTTAGATTTACAATGATACCGAATGTATTAAATTATATTATCATCAGAACTAAAGGTGCGTACCGAACTTCAGATCAATCCGTCAACAGGAAAGGGGTCAAACTTCAATTACTAGATTTGACCTAAACAAACAGGGCAAGCTAAATAAAACCGTTTAGTAAAAAAAGAAACAAATATTTCTAAATCACTTACATTAAGGAACTCGTGTGCACTAGCGATCTTTCCATGGATCTGTGCTTGCAAAGCCTTCAGGACAGCGATGTTGTCTTTCTCTCCGCCATCCTCCACGTATGATGTTAGCTGCAATACTCTAAAACAGAAACATTTAAGGTTTCACCTTCCAACATCTATCTATCAGCCACAGACGTCCACTGTTAAACATAGGCCAGAAAAGAAAAATGGTTCGCACTTTTCAATGTTAAACCGTTGAACTTTTGAGACACGTCAGTGTCAAACTATTTGAATTCTGACACACATCAGCGTTAAACCGTTGCAATTTAGAAACCACCGGCTAGTTTTTAGGGTTCCGTACCCAAAGGGTAAAAACGGGACCCTATTACTGAGACTTCGCTGTCCGTCCGTCCGTCCTTCCGTCCGTCCGTCTGTCACCAGGCTGTATCTCAACAACGGTGATAGCTAGTCAGTTGAAATTTTCACAGATGATGTATTTCTATTGCCGCTATAACAACAAATACTAAAAATAAAATAAAATTAATATTTAAGGGGGGCTCCCGTACAACAAACTTGTTATAGATTATACATATATATGTATAGGTACGGAACCCTTCATGCGCGAGTCGGGCTCGCACTTGCCCAATTTTTTTAAATAACTTTCGAAAGCAAAATCATGGCTAAGATAAAATGCCCGCAGCTTGTACCTAGATGACACACGTCAGTGTCAAACCGTTGAAATTTTTACATTGACAAACTGTCAATCATCGACTAGTTTTTTTTTATATAAAGTTTCGACGGCAAAGATCCCTTCAGCCACTATTACTAAAAACTATCAAATTGACAGTTAAAAAAAAGACATTTACTTAAATGAAAACATAATTTATTTACAGTAAGGACTATCGATAAAAAAAATGGTTGCCTGTAAAGTCGGTTTTACGGGCGAAGGAAGATTTTACGTGACAACGTCTATTTCTCGGTAGAATATTTATTTGTATCATATCCATTCACAATTTCCCTAACAACATTTTAAGTGTTACTTTCTGAACGCACCCATCACATGTGTCATTAATGTCATTATAGTGTCATTATTTTACATGTTTTAAATCTAAATATGCGATAATCAGACTATTATGCATGTATGTTGTCGATTCCAAACCCTTATTTAGTCTAGATCTACATGTAATTATTCTAAAAATACCGAACCGACGGAACAAACATCATATGTTTGACAGGTAAGTACGAACAGTTTGTATTTGTATGGGAATATAAAATTATCGTTTTTATTATTTTCCACTCATTTATTCAATATTTTCTCACCGTTTAAGCCTTCCCTTGACTTCCACGAATATTTCAATACTAAAATTAGCCAAATCGGTTCAGCCGTTCTCGAGTTTTAGCGGGACATAAACATCGTAACGTGAGCGGGCGTTACACTTTTTCATGAGTGACTCCGAGCGCAACCTAATTTAAGACGTTGTCACGTCAAAAAAAATTGATGGGCATCCAAAAATTGTACCAAGTCTCTGCCCTGTAGCTACAGTCCGACCAAAAGAGTAGATATTAAAATGTAATAATACTGTGGTGTCCTCCCTTTCTAATATAAGAAAACGAGGACGGCACTACAGTTGTGCCACTTTTTAATTTCCACTCTTTTTGGTCGAACTGTAACCAACGCACAAGTGATTTTGACAAGCAATGTTACCGAATAATCTCATGAATCTCGTCCGCCATCCTTTGGGCGAGGTAGTTTCTGTTTTCCGCCGCCTCCTCTATTCCTTTGCCACCTGTTAACAAGATGAGGATATTATGTTGTATGTATTTGTTTAGAGTACCGATTAGTAGTCATTAACCGACTTCAAAAAAGAAGGAGGTGGTGTGGTTTGGCACCACCAACCAATTATTACCATTGAGTGGTTTGGCACCGACTTCAAAAGGTGATTCAAATGTAATCTGTACATGAAATGAACGGGTTATTTTTGGCTTTTCTACTCATTTTGAAGTCGGTTTTTTTTACATACCTTAAAACTAACATACATATCAAATACAAAATAATAAAAATATAAGTAACTAAACTAGGTCACATTTTTCAACATAATAATAAGTAATCTGTGTGATAATAAGTAGTCTGTGTGTTAATCCAGGGTGTCAGCTACCTTCAAACCAAAAATTTATCAAAATTGGTCCAGCCGTTTGAGCGTGGAGAAGAAACAGACATACACATAAACACACTCACAAACTTTCACCTTACAGCGTACCAGCGTCTCCGCGTGTGGAGGGTGCGTCAGCTCCACCTAGTTTATTATAGTATTGACATACACACAGAGGATCGTACCTTCAGTGAGGATGTGTATGTGTATGTAGTTTATTATAGTGTTGACATACACACAGAGGATCGTACCTTCAGTGAGGATGTGTATGTGTATGTAGTTTATTATAGTGTTGACATACACACAGAGGATCGTACCTTCAGTGAGGATGTGTATGTGTATGTAGTTTATTATAGTGTTGACATACACACAGAGGATCGTACCTTCAGTGAGGATGTGTATGTGTATGTAGTTTATTATAGTGTTGACATACACACAGAGGATCGTACCTTCAGTGAGGATGTGTATGTGTATGTAGTTTATTATAGTGTTGACATACACACAGAGGATCGTACCTTCAGTGAGGATGTGTATGTATATCTTCATAGAGCAGATGAGGACGGGCGCCAGCTGCTTGACGCTCTCCAGACAGCGCGCCAGCGTCTCCGCGTGTGGAGGGTGCGTCAGCCCCGCCTAGTTTATTATAGTGTTGACATCACAGACAACCCCCACTAGACGGAGCATGTAAGGCGACCCGCGCGCACCAACGGTATGGTACTGCGATCTTATAAAAGTATCAACACGGGCGCCACCGTTTAGTTGCGTCCATGTTTTCGACCCGTGCGTACGGCAACGAAAAATAATATCAAATATCAACGAAAAATGGTAAATTGTAGCGTTAAGTGGCGTGGGAAGACTTCTAGGACTTCAAGCTATGATAAAGATGGTATAACATTCCATAGGTGAGTAAATTTTACTGTACGAGGGTGGATCAAATAGTACCCGTGTTTGATGGCAAGTGCCGTTACTTAGGAAAGTTGGCATTACCATCCTGTAGTATTGACCTTATCAAATATTAAAATTAAAACTATCACTTGTTTATGGTTCATTTTTTTTCTGGCGGCAAATTTTGTAAGACTTGTTTTGTTTTTCGTACAAAATGGAGAAAGAACAATATCGTTCCGTAATTCGCTTCTTATTTTTGGATGGAAAAACATGCGAACAAATAAAAGTTATAATAGATGCTGTCTACGGAGGTCTTTCGCCGTCTATGACAACCGTGAGATATTGGTTTAATAAGTTTAACGAGATCGTACATCTGTTTTCGACGAGGACCTCTCAGGGCGCCCGGCAGACGTGGTTACCGAAGAAGTCGTGCGAAACCGTTCACCGATCGACGTACCAAAGTGCATGAATTAGCAGAGGTTGTAGGGGTATCGTACGGAACAGCAATTAATATAATACACGATAAATTAAATATGAAAAAAGTGTCCGCCCGATGGCTGCCGCAATTGCTCAAGGATGAAAATAAGCGGTTAAGGCTGTCAGTGTCGAAGGAGTCTTTGGGCTTGTTTGTGAAATGCGCAGGATTTTTTCCGTCGTGTCGTTACTGTTGGTGAAACCTGGATCCAGTAGTATACACCTGAGACCAAGCGGCAGTTTAAACAATGGATTTTCTAACGAATCTGCCCCAAAGAGGGCGAAAACGGTCCCATTAGCCGGAAAAGTCATGGCCACGATTTTTTGGGATAGTAAGGGAATAATCCTTATAGATTTCTTACAAAAAGGGAAAACTATCACAGGGCTGTACTATAGTGAGTTATTGGACCGGTAAAAAAAAAAGAAAGGAGCCACGGCCCCATTTGGTAAAGAAGAAAGTGTTGTTCCATCATGAAGACGCACCAGTACATTCATCCAAAATTGTCACTGCCAAATTAACCCAACTACGTTACGAATTGCTGCCACAGCCGCCTTATCCACCAGATCTGGCTCCCTGTGACTTTTTTCTGTTCTCCAACATGAAAAAATGGCTCGGGGGAAAGAAATTAAGCTCAAACGAGGAGGCTATAGCTGAGACAGAAGCGTATTTTGAAGAGTTTGACAAATCCTATTTTTTTAAGGGGTTAAAGAAGTGACCGAAACTCTGGGAAAAGTGTAAGGACCTAGAAAGAGATTATGTTCAAAAATAAGATAAAACTTTTAAAAAATATATGCGTCTTCATTTCCAACACAGGTACTTTTTGATCCACCCTCGTATAATACAAAATTTTTGTTTCCTAGCCACGGAGACCGGAGCTCTCTTTATACTGGTCACTTGGAACTAACGAACGTCGCTCGGAAGCAGTGAAGCATATCTGTCCCTTTTGATCAAGTAAAAAATGCAATTGAGCTATCCTTTTCTACCGGTTCTTACGAAAGCACGTGTATCGTTAGTGATGTACTGCAGACAATACCGAATCGACTTTTGGCTGAAGCGTATTTTATTAATAAAGTATTAATATTTATTTTTATTGTTGTAATATAGTAATTTAGAGTAGTAATTCGGTAGTTTTATTTAGTTTGTAGATGTTTTTAGTTTGAGTAAATATTATGTATTGATTTATTTCTTAAAATTTGTAATTAAATCGGTATATGCACGTACATATTATTTTGTTTTTGTAGAGATATCATGTTGTTTGGAGTTTTCAAGTCCTTTTAGCAGCAAGACGTTAGAACCGGTGACACAAGATGGACCTGATGATGGACTTGGAGGAAGTGCGACGGATCTCGGAGTTGGTTTGACATAGACTTTTGCTGCTTCAGTTTTTCGATTCCTCTTAGCGAGCAATTAGAACCAGTGTCACAAGATGGACCTGATGATAGAGTTGGAGGAAGTGCGACGGATCTCGGAGTTGATTTGACATAGAGTTATGCTGTTTCGGTTTTTTTATTCCTTTTAGCGATCAATTAGATCCAGTATCACAAGATGGACCTGATGATGGACTTGACGGAAGTGCGACGGATCTCGGAGTTGGTTTGACATAGAATTTTGCTGTTTGGGTTTTTCGATTCCTCTTAGCGAGCAATTAGATCCAGTATCACAATATGGACCTGATGATGGACTTGGAGAAAGTGCGACGGATCTCGGAGTTGATTTGACATAGAGTTATGCTGTTTCGGTTTTTTTATTCCTTTTAGCGATCAATTAGATCCAGTATCACAAGATGGACCTGATGATGGACTTGACGGAAGTGCGACGGATCTCGGAGTTGGTTTGACATAGAATTTTGCTGTTTGGGTTTTTCGATTCCTCTTAGCGAGCAATTAGATCCAGTATCACAATATGGACCTGATGATGGACTTGGAGAAAGTGCGACGAATCTCGGAGTTGGTTTGACATAGAGTTATTCTGCTTCAGTTTTTCGATTTCTCTTAGCGAGCAATTAGAACCAGTGTCACAAGATGGAGCTGATCATGGAGTTGGAGGAAGTGCGACGGATCTCGGAGTTGGTTTGACAAAGAGTTATGCTGTTTCGGTTTCTCGATTCCTCTTAGCGAGCAATTCAATCCAGTATCACAATATGGACCTGATGATGGACTTGGGGGAAGTGGGGTGGGACTCAAACCTCAGCATAATACTAGCTCGAAAGCCAGTGCTGATCTTCCGGTGAGACCTGACCATTACAAAGCCATAAAAGTAGTCTAACCTCCTTGTTAAAGAAAGTCGTTTGTACTGAGTAGCATAAGTAGCATGGGGCTTTCTATATATTTTTGTCGAAGACTCGAATAATCTTAGCAGATACATTTTTTAATTGTATGTGTCTTGTTTCCTTTTGTAAACTTTTATCGGTATGTAATAAAGTATTGTTGTATTGTATTGTATTATTATTTTTCTTAAACCATTCACTGTAGAATCATGTACCAACGAATGAAATTGTACTAATGTGGAGTGCGTTAACAGCAGAGAATGTGTTAAGTATGGTATTTTGCATTTTTCTATTTTTTTATATAATTATAATAATTATTATAATTTTACAGTCTCGGAAAAACATACGTATAAGAACCTCTCTTTTATTAAGTCGGTTTAAATTCCAAAACCTTCTCCTAAGTGTAATAATTACTCTTCTGAAAATCGGTTCAGCCAAACGCCAGATAATCGCGGACAAACATACATACATACTTACAGGTCCACCTTTTTTTGAAGTCGGTCGAAACGAAAAGCATTTTTATTAATTAACCCTCAAAATAATTATAATAATAAATTACCAGGTAATTTCTAGAAGTATATTTTCAACTACTCCGCTACCTAAAGGTGGTCTGGAAGAGATCGCTATTTAGCGATAAGGCCACCTGTTGTTTACCTCTGCCTGTTATTTTAATGTATCTCATGTCATGTTGTGTTGTATAGGTATTCCTTGAGGTGTGCAATAAAGAGTATTTGTATTTGAATATTATCAACTTTATATTATATGAAATTATTTAATGCCTTTAGTTACATATCCGTAATCTGCTATAACTTTGTTTGTTTACCTTAAATATTTTTTATAATTAATATCTCCTATTTAGTACAACTGTGTACAAGCAATAATATTTAATACCGGTTTAGACACTTCTAATGAATGTGTCGCATCACTATGATCACGTGCGCTTTAGGAATCGGCCAATCATGACGCAGGTAACGCCCACCCGCTCTCCCCGTCGTTCCTCGCCGCGCGGTGAACTGAGTCGCGAATATTACTATCAACATTAGCTATCTAGTGGAGGTGATCTGTGGTTGACATACACACAGAGGATCGTACCTTCAGTGAGGATGTGTATGTATATCTTCATGGAGCAGATGAGGACGGGCGCCAGCTGCTTGACGCTCTCCAGACAGCGCGCCAGCGTCTCCGCGTGTGGAGGGTGCGTCAGCCCCGCCTAGTTTATTATAGTGTCGACATACACACAGAGGATCGTACCTTCAGTGAGGATGTGTATGTATATCTTCATGGAGCAGATGAGGACGGGCGCCAGCTGCTTGACGCTCTCCAGACAGCGCGCCAGCGTCTCCGCGTGTGGAGGGTGCGTCAGCCCCGCCTAGTTTATTATAGTGTCGACATACACACAGAGGATCGTACCTTCAGTGAGGATGTGTATGTATATCTTCATGGAGCAGATGAGGACGGGCGCCAGCTGCTTGACGCTCTCCAGACAGCGCGCCAGCGTCTCCGCGTGTGGAGGGTGCGTCAGCCCCGCCTAGTTTATTATAGTGTCGACATACACACAGAGGATCGTACCTTCAGTGAGGATGTGTATGTATATCTTCATGGAGCAGATGAGGACGGGCGCCAGCTGCTTGACGCTCTCCAGACAGCGCGCCAGCGTCTCCGCGTGTGGAGGGTGCGTCAGCCCCGCCTAGTTTATTATAGTGTCGACATACACACAGAGGATCGTACCTTCAGTGAGGATGTGTATGTATATCTTCATGGAGCAGATGAGGACGGGCGCCAGCTGCTTGACGCTCTCCAGACAGCGCGCCAGCGTCTCCGCGTGTGGAGGGTGCGTCAGCCCCGCCTAGTTTATTATAGTGTCGACATACACACAGAGGATCGTACCTTCAGTGAGGATGTGTATGTATATCTTCATGGAGCAGATGAGGACGGGCGCCAGCTGCTTGACGCTCTCCAGACAGCGCGCCAGCGTCTCCGCGTGTGGAGGGTGCGTCAGCCCCGCCTAGTTTATTATAGTGTCGACATACACACAGAGGATCGTACCTTCAGTGAGGATGTGTATGTATATCTTCATGGAGCAGATGAGGACGGGCGCCAGCTGCTTGACGCTCTCCAGACAGCGCGCCAGCGTCTCCGCGTGTGGAGGGTGCGTCAGCCCCGCCTAGTTTATTATAGTGTCGACATACACACAGAGGATCGTACCTTCAGTGAGGATGTGTATGTATATCTTCATGGAGCAGATGAGGACGGGCGCCAGCTGCTTGACGCTCTCCAGACAGCGCGCTAACGTCTCCGCGTGTGGAGGGTGCGTCAGCCCCGCCTAGTTTATTATAGTGTCGACATACACACAGAGGATCGTACCTTCAGTGAGGATGTGTATGTATATCTTCATGGAGCAGATGAGGACGGGCGCCAGCTGCTTGACGCTCTCCAGACAGCGCGCTAACGTCTCCGCGTGTGGAGGGTGCGTCAGTTCCGCCGCTCGCGCCGCCACCTGCCGACAGACAACATAACTAAACTAACATTCCACTAAAATTCCCACAATAATGTTAAGCCCAGGTATATGAGGATGATTTTTACAAACTGAATGGACAAGAAACCAGTTGCTTCAGCTAGGTGCTCATCAGCTGTTCCTCTCGCGCGCACCGGTACCCACACTTGGTGCCGAGGTGTGTGACCTACCGCCACAACACAGCGACCTACGATATCAGTACAAGGGCTCATCGAATCAGCTACAAAAAAATACACCACTACAACCATAAATACAAAGATTATTTTAATGCATTAAAACTATTTTGTCGAAAGTACTACATTAGCATTACTTTGCCTTACTATTAGAAGAAAGAAAATCTTTTTTGTAACTAAACAAAGTCTTTCGTACAAAGTTATGACACCCATGTATAGTATTTGCCCTCGCTCACTGCGTACTTCGCGTCGTATGGCTTATTTTAGCTCCTAGTCAAACAATCTGCCATTTTATAACTAAAGTTTTTCAACTTTAGAATATATTTACTACTACTACTCAGTGGCTCAGCGACCCAAAGCGGGTCTTGGCCTCCGACACGAGTTTTCGCCATTTTCCTCGATCCTGCACCGTTTCCCGCCAATTGCTGGTTTGGAGTTCACGCAAATCCGATTTGACGACATCGGTCCAGCGATATCTGGGCCGGCCAACCGGCCTTCGTCCTATTTGGTCGCCCCAAATACGCTCCCTCAACTCCTCGATCGTCGCCCATTCTCTCTACATGACCAAACCATCGGAGACGGTGGGCTTTTGTCTCTCCAACCATCATTGGTCATTAGAATATATTTAGTACTCCTAAAATAATAATAATAATCATAATATACACAAATACAATACTGTTTAGTCAAATAACCCGCCCCGAGTCATTCCGGGTGCAAAAGTGCCCATCACGCTCGCTGCATTACCGCGTTGAATCGCGATCGACAACCTTTGCATAATAATAATAGTACTCTTTATTGTGCACCACAAAGTAAAAATAAAATAACAAAAGAAATAAAAATGCATTACAAATGGTAACAACAGGCGGTCTACCAAAAAAAATACCAACAAGTTAAATCCAGCTACTTCTATACAATAAATATTCATCTATACAGAGTAAAAACATTGCTGTGTGTTTTTTAACTTCTGCTAGGTTATTTTGGATAAATATATGTATATATTTATCCAAAATAACCTAGCAGACATTGCTGTGTGTTTTTTAACTTCTGCTAGGTTATTTTGGATAAATATATACATATATATACATATATTTATCCAAAATAACCTAGCAGAAGTTAAAAAACATACAGCAATGTTTTTACTCTGTATAGATGAATATTTATGTCATGATCTATAAATTAATATTTAATAAAAAAAGAACATGAAAGTCTTTGATATATTTAGCGCTGTAATATATAAAGGATAGTTGTTATTGACCATTTAGATTATCTATTAATTAAGATTATTATTACTATTATTACCATGTAACCTAACTTCATTAAAGCATAAGATTTATATTTTACGTGTGTTAACAGCAAAACATGTGAAACTGATATTTATATTTTATAAGACCTATTATTGTACACCATGTTTTTAAGTAAAATAAATATTGATTGATTGATTGATTGAAAAAATCTTACCTCTCTAGCAGCCCGGGACAGCGCCGGGGAGATGTCCCTCAGGAACTGCACCAGGTCCTCCATGGTGTCGATCACTTCTGCCACGCCCAGGTAATCCAGCACCTATACACAAGGCTAGTTACTACTATGAATGACACGGAAAAGAGGTTCATGAGTTTTAAGGTCACGTGCAGCGTGCTACATGGACGCTTCAGAGAAATTTGTCGCGATCGTTTGTTTTCAGACATTAGCATAAATAAGTAACACTAAAACGTTAAAAAGTAGAGATAAATAAATAAAACCACATTTGACTTGACTCGAGAAATCTAACTCGAGTATAGTATGTTACTTGAGTGATATTACGCAAGTTAACTAGATTCGTATTTATTTTAATTGATCATGAGTGTGAACATACCTTTTTGCACTCCTTGACGATTTTCCTCACTTCAGACTCGTCAAAACAGAGCAGAAGACCCGAGGTGCCCTGGAGAATTCCTCTCGAACCTTCAATCAGTTTTTTTCTGTAAAGATAAATTATATGGTAAAATCCAAACAATTCAATCCAATTTTTGAAACGCTACTAATGTTTGTCCCCAAAAGGATCAGAACTCTTGAATTCATAACACAAAAGAAGAATGATGATTTACAACCGTGGGTATAAAATAGATACGGGTGCCATGCCGAGTGCACTTTTATCTAGTAAAGCCGTTTTTAACCCGCGACGATAAAAGAAGGGCGTTATAAGTTTAACGTGTGTATCTGTGTCTCTCTGTAGCATCATAGCTCCCAAACGGATGGACCAATTTCAGTGCGGTATTTTTTATCAAAAGACTTGTCCGTCGAGATAGTTCTTAGCTATGTTTGGTGGAACTAGGAACAGTAGTTTCCAAGATATTCAGCTTTAATTGGAACAAGTGACAAGATCTCAGCCAACATTGAAGCAAAGAATTCCAAATTTTGTAGTTAGTAGCGAGTGGAGATGTCGGCCAAATGTATCACTACCTGACGGAATCACTATCTCTACATAGTGTAAAACAAGGTCGCTTCCTGTCTGTCTGTCTGTCTGTCTGTCTGTCCCTATGTATGCTTAGATCTTTAAAACTACGCAACGGATTATGATGCGGTTTTTTTTAATAGATAGATTGATTCAAGAGGAAGGCTTACAATTACATGTATAAAACATGCATAATTTATCAGCATTGCACCCGTGCGAAGCCGGGGCACGTCGCTAGTGTGTAATAAAACGGATGGGTAGGAAGATAAAAGTTCGACTACCACCAATTTGTTAATATCATCATAACACAAGCCTACTGGAGCTTACTGTGGCCTGTGGGACGAAATTTATTTGTGTGAGGTTGCTGATATTTATTTATTTTATATATCATAGGCCCGCTGACGACCGTGCCTCTGTTGTAGTTACCTGGCCGGCCCGGAGTATGGATCGGCACGAAGCATGTCCGACGCTTGCTGCAGCAAAGTAGCAGCTCCTTCTACCCTGCGGAGGGCTCCCGGCATGTCTTGTCTGAGGATCGCGTCGTCTGACGATTCGATGGTCTCGTGCCCAACCTGAGAAACAAGCGTACTCCATCGTAAATTTATATAAAATTAATCGCAGGAGCTGACCTTCTGGGTCTCAGGTCAGGTCTCAAATTTATTATCAATATAATTGCATAACATGACGGAAGCTAAGCGCAACCCAGAAGGTCAGCTCCTGCGATACAAGGACATCATCAAACGCCATTGAAGACCTTGCACTACAGAGAGGGGTATGGAGCACCTCTGTTCATAAGGCGGTCGCTGTTTTTGAGGAGCGTCGCTTGCAAGACCTCGACGCAAAACGCAAAACAGAAAGACCCGTCCAAAGCCTATACGTATACATACAACAACAAGTGTAAGTAGCATTGCGCACCTTGTAACAGAAGCTTCGAAAACAAATTTGGTTTTGCAAGCCCCATTCAAGCTCGTGAAGGTCATGAAGCCAGGTTCGCCATTGACGGATACGTAAAGGAGGACTATATACAACATGCAGTCCTGTTTCTCAGTGTTCTGCTTCTCAGGTACGGAGGTGCTTACCGTGTTATTCTTATCAGGTACGGTACATAATACGCTGAGAAGCATACTCAGATACGGAGGCACTGCCAGTACTACGCTTCTCAGGTATAGATTTGGCCCGATCCTGTGTGCCAACCTAAACTCTTTCAAGTCGAGGCGAGTGATGAACTATCATCACTACTCGTCATCGTTGCCTCTGATCACTGGTCTCCGTCACCCCATCAGTTTATTCGGAACTCTTACCTTGACGAGATTGTTGACTGCAAGCGACACCGCCTGCACGGGCCGCGCCAGATCGGGCATGGCGTTGCCATCTTCGGCTTCTTCGTGGAGGATCACCAGCCGGGATACCTGGAAAACACACGGATTTATTAGGAACTAGAAGCGTAACATGATTCGACCACCAAACCTGGAACAAACTCGCGGAAAGACTTTTTTTAACATGGCTTGAACTGTATCAGGGAGCTCACTACCAGTGAGTCGGACTTTGAGTGGGAGTATAACCCGCCAATGGGATTATTTCCGCGCCACAGAAGTAAATTTAGGGGAAGGTGACGCGGGCACACTGGGCGCATGGACTGCGTCGTGGGTAGACTGAAACGGGTCAGCCTGACTTAGGGCGGGAGGAAACCGCAGAAAGACGCACAGCTTGGCGCAAGTGTGTAACGGACGGTCGCAGGTTGTGGCGATGCATGGTTTGGCGCATTTAATGACAAGAGGCAGAAACGACATCAAGGCGACATCCCTACATCAACAACGGCCATCCCTTGTCAGGTTTGCGGTCGGATATGCCGTTCGCGTATTAGTCTTTTCAGCCGCCAAAAACGTTGCTTCGTAAACTGAAGACCACAAATCGTCTGTAATAGACTGGAAGGCCTATAATGATGATGACAACTACGTCCGCGTATTTGTTTTTCTTTATCGTATTCGGATAAAAACTACCCTATAGTAAACATTTTGAATGTCCAGCAATCCCTATATCGGCAGCAATCAAAATCAGAACTTAATGCATGAAATTTCGATTGACACATATACGACTTGTGGTAGATTATTTATTTAAATCAAGCAGAGGATGTGTTTTCGATTCCCACATGGATTTCAGTGGATTGGATATTAAGCAAGCAAGTGGGTTTCCTAGTAAGTACCCAACTATTAGCCTAGATAAACAAACAGCACTATTTTTGACTCAGACAAACCAATCCAAAGTAATTATTGTTTAACCCGTAAAACCCATATTGTTGCCGAAGCATTTGCCAGGGAAATCTGCGAATACGTAACCGAGAGATAAGTATATTCTTAATATTTAATAGTAAATTCTAGAATATTGTTCACATGATCTTTTAGCGCGTCGAATACACTCGACCCAAATGTATCTACAGGAAAATGACTGTGTAATGCCTTCTTAGCATACAAAGCAGACACCGCGGCTTTCACTCGCCTTATCAGTTTACGGAGATAACAACGGTGTTTTACTTATTCCCGTCTTGTACTTTTAAACGTTGCTACATGCCAAGTATTCGTAGTAGGTACCCAGTCGATTGAAGATTGGAACCACCACTTCGCACACTTGCACACTTAGGCTGCGTTTCCACCAAAGATGTGCGAGGATGCGTAGCGAGGGATGTGTTTTTGTAAACCAATGGAATAACTTCATTTGCTTAGCTCGCGCAAGCGCAACTGATTCTATTGGTTAATAAAAACACATCCCTCGCTCTCGCTACGCATCCTCTCACTGGTGGAAACGCAGCCTTAATCACCAAGTTTTTTTTATTTCATCTATTTTTACGAATAGTCTCAACTTTAGGTTAATGAGAAATATGCTCATTTTTGCTGAATATATTGCTCATTTTTGCTGTTTATAAAGTCCTGATTTCCATATCATTTAAACTATTTTTTTTCCTTCCACATGTGTTGAAAAACATTGTGTGCATGACGGGTAGTAAGGGTATTACAAACACAGGCCATTAAAAGCAGCATATTAAAGTTTCTTAAAAATATACGTCGGTAATGGATATCAGATAACTAGGCGCTAAATAGAGATTTTCAGAATGACACTTCTAATAATAGTAACAGTCGGAACATTGTAAAATTAAACTAATTCCAATCGCAATAGATTTGACTTTTTGAATTAAGTAACGAGTATAAATAGTTTGTTTTGGAGTACGGAGCTTTGCCAAGTGTTTACAGTGAGAGTGAAAGTTACGGCATGCCGTGAGAACTTGTGCTTTTATACCGTTTCGTTGTAGGTACTCTGTACACTTACAGTAGAGTTCATTTACATCTACACACTTACGAGAACAAAAATATCTGAACACAACCCCTATTGTCAGGAGCATAAAATCGTGTTTAGATATTTTTGTTCTCGTAAGTGTGTAGATGTAAATGAACTCGACTGTACCATGAGTTAACGTGACTGTACTCGCAAGCGACGGCGTAAGCGATTGGTGTACCCCAACAGGGGGTTTTACAACCTACGCTATATTCTATTCTATTCACTACCAATCACTAACCATTAGGAACCAGTCCATTAGGAACTTTTATTTGTAAATAAACTGTGCGTCCAGTTAGTAAACTGATTCAAAATGTATGATTATGAATATGTTTAAAAAACCGTCCAAGTGCAAGTCGGACTCGCGCACCGGGGGTTCCGTACAAACACGTATCCCATCTTAACTGGCCGGGTTAAGTTAAGTTTGCAACTGGTATGTATGGCGCCGGATACAAATCCAATCAAAGTAAACGCAACCAACTATCACGTTTGTTTTATGGGAGCCCTACTAAAATAAGTATTTATTTTATTCTGTTGTTGTTATAGTAGAGTTGTTAGTCCGCTGTTTTCTAACATAATTGTGCGCATCGGGTTACAAGCATGAAATTTCTACCACGGATAGAGTGCTCCACGGTGATTATTTTCAGATGTGGAGGGAAGTCAGATTCGTCCCCTGTGAGGCGGGAGAGCGGGGTGAAGAGGACCAAGTACTGCTCTTTTTCTTGTTTTTATTACTGATCAGTTAAGGCTATTAGGGCTTGTGCGACATCGTTTTCGTGTAATATAGATATCAGCTATTAATTTTATGTGTGGTAGAAATTTCATGCTTGTAACCCGATGCGCACAATTTCGCGGCTTAGCAACTCTACTATTATAGCGGCAACAGAACTCTACTCTAGCTATCACGGTTCATGAGAAACAGCCTGGTGACAGACGGATAGACGGACAGTGGAGTCTTATTAATAGGGTCCCGTTTTTTACCCTTTTGGTTCTTCTTCTTAGTCGTACACTCTGTCAGAGTGGTTGTGGTTAAGGGTTGTCCTCTTCCACATAAAAGACAGCTTTTACAGTTTTTCTCCATATCTCTCTGTGTCTCGTGTCTCCGTGCACACGCCGTTAGGGAACATTTCGTCGTGGACTTTATGAGATCAGTCCACCTAGTAGGAGATCGACGGCGAGAACATAGCCTGTGGGTACGGAACCCTAAAAATTACTTGATGAAATTATCGGTACAGTAAACATCTGAATGACAACACAATGCTAATGAGAAGTATTACTCAGCACATAAAGTAGAGTACATTGCTGTTTCTTGCTTTAATTGTCACTCTCATCATCAGTATTGCGACAGCGCAACGGTCAATTAAATATAATGAATTCGTCTTTACAAATATGGGTCTCCAATCAATATATTAATGGGGACAAACGGACTGAGACAATGAGGTTATATTTATATTACTAGCAGTTTTATTCATTGCTGGCTGAGTAATACAATTCTTGAAACACAGAATTAAATATTAAATGACAATAATTGACCCACGTTTATATTAAGTTAAATGTAATGATGCGATGACTAATGTAATGGCGCCATAATTATAGACACTATTACAAAATACTTCAGGCCAAATACTCTTTATTTCACACTTCAATTACACTAGGACAACAGAGTCAACATATACAATAAAAACAGGCAAAACAGATTCATGAGATATACAATGAAAATAGCCGCACAGGTAAATACACGGACGCTCTTATCGTTAAATAGCAATACCTGCTAGGTACTTAAACAACAATAGATGCCATTGGGAAGCAAACATAAAATCACCAAGTTTTTTTTAAGTGGAACCTGTCGCGCGACTCACCCGTCTTGCTCGCACGATATTGAAAGAAAAGTGACAGGTAGAGTATTTGTCGCGCGACAAAGAGTCACGAATCAAAGTTATGCTAGACGTGCTGGCGGAAGAGAACAGGTATCGAAACCGGTACCTCTGTATTACCGGTCTGATGTGTAAACCTCTACACCACCTCAACGCCAGTATGTCCAGCATAACTGTGACACGCGATCTTGCCGGGCTAGCTTGTCTATGCTAGCCCTGCAGGTGACATTTCGATTTTTTCCTCATAGGGAGATTTCCATTAGAGATTTCCTAGCGTCTGGGTGGTGGACTGGTTTACGCGAATGAATTCATTCATAACTGCTTATGAATGGATCCATATTTGAAATAGCAACGGTCTCATTACCATTACATTTAAGCGCAGGTACGCGTTCCACAATCACGGGCATCGCCGCTCCTAATTAGGACGATACGAGGTTCATTTGGACGTTTTTTGTGGCCTTAAATGCTTTAGGACTGTGTTCCAGTAGGCCGGCAGTACTATAGCTAGGCTATTTAAATTTAGTCGCGTGAGCGTTGCCTAATCCATAGTAATATTATAAATGCGGGGCACATTGCTCGTTAAACCGATGGCCGTTGGGGCAGAAAGGTTCTTTAGTGGCGTCCGCGAACCGGAACACGCAACGTGGAAGGCCCCCAACTAGATAGACCGATCGTTGCAGAGAACTTTGGGGGAGACTTAGTCCAGCAGTGGACGTCTATCAGCTGATATGATGATGATGATTAATTGATTATACCTAAATGCGAAAGTGAGTCTGTCTGTTACTTCCTCACGTTTGAACCTAGATCAGGGATGAAATTTGCACGTCTAGCATAATTGTGACACGCGAATCTGGGCAAGGGCAAATATTTGTGTGATGAACTCGAGAATTTGTGTCTGAGTCATGGATGTTATTTGTATTTAATTATGTATTTATGTAAGGCATGTATTTAAATCGATATCTGTATATTCCCTTTTTTCGATCAAAATATTTGAAAGTTTCACCAAAAATACTGACTTGCACACTAATTATGCACACTAAATAATGCAAATTCAATATACCTACTATTTAAAGGTATTTGCAAAACTGTTTTACTGGATATTAAAAAAAAACTAACCAAACCTAACCCGGCTGAGTCGGATCTTAGTGTGCAGTGCGAGGATAATAGTGTGATGCAAGTCAGTATTTTTGGTGAAACTTTCAAATATATCTGATGTACGAAAAAAAATTAAAAAAATTATATATTCAGGAAAAAAGGCACTGGGAAAATATGAGAACGGAATAATTACCACCAAGAAAGAAGGTGACTGGAGAAAAGCGACACTGGGAAATCATGGGAACGGAATAATTGCCACGAAGAAAAAAATATTTTCGGAAAATATGAGCCGCACTCGTTAATCAATTGTTTTTTTTGCACAGCATTCGTTTTACTGGTATGCATTCAGTTAATTAGTGGAGTTACCTAGTGTACTGAAAAATTATACAGATGTGCATTTAAGTATGTTTATCGTCGTCTAGTGTCCATAACACAAGCCTACTAGAACTTACTGTGGGGCTAGATCGATTTGTAGGAGGTTAACTGATGTGTTCTTTTTATCTAGCCTGTGTGTGTATGTCCCACTGTTGGGCAATGGCCTCTCCGTTTTTTCCTCAATCATCTCGCTGAAGAGCAAGTTACTGCCAAACGTTCTCGAATGCGTAAGGTCATCCCGCCATCTCTTTTTCGGTGCCCTATATTTATTTATTTATTATTATTTAAAAGCTAATATATCTTCGCTGTGCCTGTGCTACAGACACGTTCTGCCTGTAAATATCCTTTAATGAATGAGTCAGGAACTCTCGCTCTCAATAGGCGCCTGTTTTAGTCCGAGCACGTTTCATATTTTTTAGTACTTCCTGAGAGCGAAAGTAACTTAATACTCGTATTTACTAATACAGAGTAGGCTAGGGAAAGCGTGTAAAAATAAAGCATAGATTTAGTAGTATTTCGCCTGCACAATTTAATTGAGTGGATGTTTCTTTTCTTCTCAGGGAATAATAGTGTTGATTAAACTTCTTAGAAAAGTATTGATTATTTATATTATATTACTAGTATTTCGTATCGTTAGGAGATATTCTACAATAAGAATAGGCTAAAAAGCTTTTTACCCTTTGACCCAGATATAAAGTAAGCTGAATCACTTTTTGACAGTAAATAACAGACTTTGAAGTCTGTTAAAAACACAAAGGACTTCACTATAAGTTTCACGTCACCAAGAGACTGCACGAGTTCAAAAAAACCGGCCAAGTGCGAGTCAGATTCGCGCACCGAGGGTTCCGTACAAACACTTTCCATCCCTAAGTGGTTAAGTTAAGTTTGCACCTGGTATGTATAGCGCCCCATATAAATTAGGTGCAAAGTTAGGCATTAATTGGTATTAAAAAAAACTACAAAAAAAAAATACAAAATACAAAATGCTTTATTGCACACCAAAAAAGTTTACAAATTCAAACTACTTACTAGATCTCGTTCAAAACAATTTTCGTTGGTAGTTTTTATAGTAATGTACATCATATGTTTTTTTTAGATTTTTCATTTTCTTATTTTAGAAGTTAGAGGGGGGGGGGGGACCAACTTTTTTCCACTTTGGAAGCGTCTGTCACGCAAACTATTCGGTTTAGAAAAAAAATATTTTAGAAACCTCGATATCATTTTTGAAGACCTATCCATAGATACCCAAAATTTTGAGTTTCAGTTCTAAGTATGGGGAGCCCCCAATATTTATTATTATTTTTTTATTTTTGCATCAAAATCTTAATGCGGTTCACAGAATACATCTACCTACCAAGTTTCAACAGTATAGCTCTTATAGTTTCGGAAAAAAATGGCTGTGACATACGGACGGACAGACGGACAGACATGACGAATCTATAAGGGTTCCGTTTTTTGCCATTTGGCTACGGAACCCTAAAAAGGACACAAATCACGACAGATGGCTATAATTCCCTCGATTTCACCTGATCCAGATCCTAGCCTGATGACAAAGGGACAAAATAAAAAGTTATTACAAACAAAAAATAATTTTCTAAATCAGTACTAATACTAGCTAGCCGTCTTCATTATGATATACGAGTATACGACTTTGTCATGGTGATTGATGACACCTTCTCTAACTATATTTATATTAGTCGACACCCACAGTCTCGTTCGGAATCCAAATATTTTACAACATTCATATTTTGAACCATTGACGTATAAGCCATATGCTATATTTCTTTTTCGATTGCTTTAACGTTTATTTCTCAATAAGTCGGCCGATAGAATCAGGATTCAGGAATATATAAAGAGGGTATCTGCAGAACCTTTTTACCCCCCGCTCCGAATAAACGGACAGATGTTCTCGCAGTCTCTATGAGGACTCGGTTAGAGTCAAAGTGAGTCAGTGTGTATGGTTTGACAGTTCATTTGCTTGGAAGAGTAAGCGTGGTTTGACTAGGAGACATTCCTATGATCAGCGGCCGAATACCATGGCTGATAGATAAGTCGACAAAACTTTATTTCTCAAATAATCATCAATGCCATTGTACCCCTTTCTACATCAATTCGATTTTATTCCTTCAGACAATCTAAACTAATGGGCTATAACGGGCGCGGCAGGGTGCGCCGGGTAGCGGGTTCATTTCCCGCCCTCTAATGGGGCGACATTTGGTTCCGACCGCGTCTGAGGGTAGGGGTGAATAAGACAATATTTTCCGTATCGCCTAATAACTTGTTTAAACATAAATTTAAATAAAAGTTTTTCATTCTTTAAAAAATATTTTGGTTTTACAAAGCTTAGAGGAAATCTTGCAAAGCTAAGAGGAAATCTTGCACAGCTTAAAGGAAATCTTGCAAAACTTGGAGGAAATCTTGCAAATCTAAGAAAAAATCTTGCAAAGCTTAGAGGAAATCTTGCAAAGCTTAGAGGAAATGTTTAAGCTATATCTAATGGTTTGATGGATTGATTCAAAGAAAAATTGAAATGTGTAACCTGGCGGAAGAGACCGGGAATCGAACCCGGTATATCTGATTGCTGGCTCAGTGCGTTAACCTTTCCGTCACCCTAACGCCCAAGCAACCTTTCGATTTTTTCCTTATCCTTTGTGTGTCTTTCTTTGCATTGTTTATCTGAAACAGGTTACGCATTTCAAATTGTCTTTGAGCTTTGATCAATGGTTCAGTTATAATTAGTCAAACTCTCAGCTATCCACGTACTACGTATACGTCGAACGAGCCCAGAGTGTCGCCGCAGTGGGTCACGGCCGCCGCAAGGCCGGCGAGCTTTCTGTGATAACTGTTTACCCACACACGAGGCGCAGTCTGCATTACTCGGTTCGTGTTTATATTATGTTTATCTCTTAGATAAGCAAGGGGGGAAATACGGATAGACATAATATTGCTCTGTGAGGTAAAGCTTACATTAACATTACACGAAATCTAGACACGCGGCAGCGTGTCCAGCCAAGTTCACCGCAGGAACTGGCGAGCAGCAGCCGTGTGTTATATTACACGAACCGTTTGGAGCCACTTTTGACCCCTCAATAACTCCAAATCTATTCAACAGAAAAAAATGAAATTTGGCTTATGTATTTAGGTCCCTGAGAACAACTAGAACCACAAATTTCATAAATGTAGATGAAATAGTTATTGAGATATTGACGTCCAAAAAACGGCATTTTTATCACTGACTGACTGACTGACTCACTAGTAATCAAAAACCTAACCCACTTCCAGGTGACCTAGAAAGATGAAATTTGGCATTCAGCTTGGTAATTGTGTGTGTACACATATAAAAATCAAAAACAGTGATATTTTTTAGTTTTATTATTATTATTATTTATGCTTGTTGCCTCAGAACTCCGTCATTTATTAACCGATTTGGAAAATTCTTTCTTTGTTTGTAAGATGGCACTCTCTCTCTCACACACACACCACACACACACACACACACACACACACACACACACACACACACACACACACACAGACAGAGAAGGTTAATAAATTGCCGTGGCGCGGGGACGGATAGCGAAGCGCGGGAGCGCGGCGTGATGAGGAGCGGTCCGGCCCCTCCCTCTACCCCGCGTCACTCTAGTCAAGACAGGTGGGGCGTCAATTCAAATTTCTGTACAAAAAGTAATGATATCCCATCAAAAACATAAATGTTAAATTAGAGCCAAGTTCTCGCATGCAACGTATAAACGAATCGCCTGATGGAAAGCAATTACCGTCGCCCATAAACACCTGCAACATCAGAGGAGTCACAAGTGCGTTGCCGGCCTTGAATCCAATCCAATAAAATTAGGAAAAAATTATAAATCTGCCTCTAAGGCACAGACTATCGTATATCGGAAATAGTACATTGCATACCGGGTGACGGAAAATAGTTATTTGTTATGCGAGTCTGCAAAGTTATTTGGCGCGAGTGTTAAAATTGACAGCTGAGCGAGCGAAGATATTAAGATTTCAGAGAAGGTTCAAAGATAGATTCTTGAGCGTAGCGAGGCTTTCAAAACACCAGAAGCCAAATAATTTTGCATCCGTGCGGAACACACATCGTTTTCCGAGCACGTGAAGTGAAAATGAAATTTAATATTAAAATTCTACAAAAAAATATAATTCCCTATTAAAACTTTGCCATACAAATTCCAAGTCTCGCATCAAAATCAAAACGTTTATTCTGTAGGCAACAAGGGCACTTTCACATGTCTGAATCCGAATCACCCGGCATCTCATAAGAGGGGACCGCTGTTGAGAGGAAAGCCGAAAGAAACTCAACAGTAAGTAATTCTATCGTAAATTATACTTAAAACTATTAAAATTATATTATATAACTAGCTTCGTCTGTTCCCAGCTTGCCGATGGAACTGCACTACATTGGCAACACAATTTAGCTAAAACTGACAATACATTGAAAGCCATTTCGCCGGAAATGGAAATGTCAAGAGCCGGAACATGACATTTAAGCCCCTGTCGTGAATCCGATGGAGCGTTCGACGCTAAGGTACACATTTTAGCGACTTGATAGAACCGTTACGAATTATTTATTCTAAAAGGAGTTTTCATTGCTTTTGGCATACCTATTCTTGTTTTAATCAAAGGCAAATGATGATGTGATGATGATAATATCATGATAAATTAAATGTTTAAATGAACTGTTTGAAAATTACGTAAATCGTACATACAAAGGCACAGATACGGAGCATAATGTTTTTTCATCGTTTCCTGTCGGAAAAGTTCATTTTAGCATGCTTTCTCTATCAACTTCGGTGAAAACGTTGAGATGGAAATATAACATTGAAATGTTTAGATATCGCCTAGAGGTCGCCATTCTCAACCGTTTCTAATGAAACTTTGAGTCATCAATCAAAATTTTCAAAATGGTGGAGATGCGAAGATTGAAATTGTAAAAAAATACGATTTCAACCACTTCGCAGCAAACTCGCGAGCAATAGCTTAACAATACCCAGCTTTCATAACCAGTAGCTGTTTCACACATATAAGGATGAAGAACCCATAATATGAGACCAACAGACTTCGACCGATACTGTTACTTCCCACACTATCTCTAAGTTTGGGTGTCGACATTATAATAGAATCTCTACAAATTATGCGAACACAAAATGGGTGAGTTTTATTACGAGGCTATAACATTCAAATCGGTTTCATTGCCGCCATATGGTTGCGCCTACGCATGGCCGTGTACCTGGACATACCTGTGCTGGGATTTCTACACTTCTTCTGTGACACGCTGTATATAAATAACTGTCACTTGTCTGATTGATTTAATTGTAGGGCTTTTTATACTACGACGATGTCAAACAAGCCTGCGACCCGCCTAATGTTAAGCAGTTACCGCCGCCTAATGGTCGTGCGACGCCAGAACCAGCCATCACGCGCGTTGCTGAACCTTTAAGAACCTATTTACTTCCCTCTTGAAGAACCGCATACTGGTTACATACATACGAGGAAAAACTCGACAAGGAGGTCAATGCCACATGCGGAGCGTTCACGGTAGGAAATAGGAAATAGGTTCCTCTGGAACCGCACAGTTCTCAAGTGCGATGGCAGAAAGTAGCCGTGGGCATTATGTCAAACAATTCAAAACATCCCTTTACACAGACATTCTCTTAGCAGCTATGCGTCCAATATGCCGATTTTTAATGGTGTGGTCCAGCAGAGAGCCATTTTGATTTATAGTGCAGCATTTATGACGGCACACGTTGAATTAATTGTATGGGATATTAAATGAAATGTTTATTTCGTTTTATTTATTAGTAAGTAAGATTTACTTTAACGCTGTTTTGTTTCTTTATGGAGCTATCAGACAGAGAGCGGTCACACGGTCAAGCGAGCGGTCAAATTGTAATTGTAGGTCGAATTGTTCCTGACGCAACCGCTCTCTGTCTGAAAGGTCCCATAAGTAAAATGAGCTAATTTAAGAATTTAAAGCCCATATTTTTCCACACTGTATCTCAATAATAGCTCGTTCATATAAGGATAAAGAACCAATAATCTTATCAAGACTTCTCAGAAAGCCTGCATGCCCGAATGCCCATAAAACGGTAGTTTCGACGTGACGTCATCGGGTGACGTGATCTCCGATCAAATTTAAGTGCTCATAATCATAATTGTTAAACAGTAGTATCATAAACCCGTCATGACTATTAATATCCGAGCCGAGATGCTCGAAAACAACAAATATTCATATTACCCCCGTGAGACCCAGTGTACCTTTCAATGCACAAAATGAAAATAACAGATTTCCCTATCTAATAATTTCTGATTTCTCCCTAACTGACCCATTTGGATTAATCACCCAGTATTTTATCTTTATGCAAAAACCACGTCAATACAATATAATGCAATCAGGTGAGAAACAGACAGGTAATAAGAAAACAGTAAATATAGGTCAAGGCAACAACAGCTTCGGACAACTAAATGACGCATACCTATAATATAACTGCTTTATGACACGTTATAAACCTTTCTGGAAAAACTATTGGTCACTGGAAAGATCCAGGGGAAGAGGCCTCGCGGCCGCAACCCGATGCGATGGTCCGACCAAATCTGCATGCACTTGCTCCAACTTCCACGACGCGCTCAAGGTGGCCGAGGACCGTGGAAGGTGGCGTGACATCATCCGGAGGAAGCTAATCCATGGTGGATGTCAGGACCATCAGCGATGAGAGAACGATGCACGGACGAGGATGTGAGTTTACCAAATTTCTAATTTAAAAGTGTGTAAAACACGTTTTTGTTGTAATGTGTGCCATTTTGTTAATAACATTTCCTGTCTCCCTTTGAAAAATTAGCGTGGCTATTTACGTGACAAAGTGTCATGTTAATTTTGTTAACGGCTTAAAACAGAACACGACAGCCGATTGAGAAACATCGTTCTAAATTTAAAAATTAGGGATCATAGAGAAATGAAAATAAAAGACTAAATAAATACTAGGTCGATGCAGAGTCAGCCACCGGCTAAGCTTGCACCATAAATTGGAGCGGTTTTTTTTTTTTTTTTCGAAATTTTCTCTTCGTCGCGACCTAGCGAAATTTAATTTTTGCATTTTAAAACAAAAATTTCTAAAATCGGTTGAGAACTCGCTGAGATCTGCGCATTGTTACAAAGTCCATTCGAGTCGATCCATGGGAGCTTCGCTCGCTCCGCTCCAATAATACGTCGCAAAAACAAAACATCCTAATTCATTATTACCAAATCTTTGTAAACAACAAATTGGGTTTTAATTGACGAAATGTTATGTTCATTAGATCATTAATTCATTAGACATAAATTGTGCTTAATATATGTAACTGTAAGATATAAAATCGATTGACAGAATCGATCCACAATGACCCTTTTTCCAACAGTTTTTATTTACGTTTAAAAACAAAACACGAGCGGCCATTGCGAAACGTTCTAAATTTAAAATTTGGGCGCCAACGGAAGGCGCGAAAACGTACGGTTAAACAAATGAGTCAGACGCGGGAATAGAATTATGTCACCTGGCAACATTGTTGCATAATGTGACCTTTCCGATCGACACGGTGAGATGAAATCATTGATTTTAGCGTTTACGGAACTAATGCAAATGCAGTTGGCACCGAACTACACTAGTTTGTGCATGCTCTAACTACAGTCTCAATGAGTAGCAGTGAGCTTGAGCTTTTTTCCGAAACACAAATTTAACACAAACCTATAGGTTGACATTTTCAAGATTTCTGAAAAATGTATAACTTCCGGGGAAAATTTGTCTATAAAATGAAAATTTGATAAAATGAAGAATTCGGTTATGTGTTTGTCTATCAAAGAAAAGGATCCCATACCAGTGGCGTGGAGTCAGAGGAA
The DNA here is from genome assembly GCA_947623375.1 of Apotomis capreana. Taxonomy (NCBI): domain Eukaryota; kingdom Metazoa; phylum Arthropoda; class Insecta; order Lepidoptera; family Tortricidae; genus Apotomis; species Apotomis capreana. The sequence continues at coordinate 14,312,685 of OX392522.1, read as the reverse complement.
ACTCAGATCTTCTTGTAGTAAGTAAGCCGGAGGGAATCAGGTTGTATGGAAGCCGCGCTACTAATGTATACGAATGCAGTGCTCTGCCTAGTGTTCGTAACTCAAACGATCAAATCGTGAAGAAATTTTCGACTTATTTACGACAATGCCAAACCTCCTAAGCTCCTTGTGAGTATTATATTCTTTGCTCCTAAGTAAGATTTTTTACGTCATCAGGAAATGAGATTCTCACTTCCAATTCCAAGTTAGTAGAATGCGCTCAAAAACGCACCACTAAACATGTGTAGGCCTATCTTCAATCGTTGGGTTCGAACATTATCAAAAGCGCTCAGATTGATACAATTTAGAAATAGACTCAGTTTAGAAACAGTTCAAAAGATCCCTTGAGTTGAAGTTACTAAATGCTACGCTTTCGAAATCTCCCTCCTAAGTATAGAGGGGCTTGCATTTCGACACAAATAGATCAATTGACACTATACAGACATCTACCTTTTGCTTTTGGAAATAGCTCCTGGCCGTGTTCAATTTACATTGATTCAACTAAGTTTTGTAGGAAAAGCGTGCGATTCAGGAAATACGTAGTGCGAATAACTAGAAACAAGCCAGCTCATTATCAGAGATCATGAAGGTCATCGCCGACCGCAGACAGCAGCAGCCGACATGTCGCAGCGACAACGACGAATCCTTCCAAGTAGCATACTGGCTTCAAAAGCGATTATACAGCTTTTGGACATTAATCCAGGGTACCTATCGTCTACCTCCGTACCAAATGAAAAAATGGTTGGAAAAACCTAAATAACATTACATTTTTCCACCGGTCCCACGCAAGGTACCTGTCATGTTGTTGTGTGGTGTGGTTGAGATTAGGTGCAAACAATACAATTTAGAAATGTATTTTAAATTATAATTTAAAATTGAGGTATATATCTTCTTTGTCGGTTTCACTCTTGGCAGTGGTCGTGGTCATCATTTCAGATGTTGGTGGCAAGCTTCACAACACGCAGCCATTCTTCTCTGATAGCCGCCTTCCTCGTGCATTCGTGTAGTGTAGTAATCGAAGTATATATAAGAAAATTTAAAGTTTATTTAAACGGGAACAATATAGAACTTTTATCTGCATTGGTACAGCCGAAGAAGTTACAAACATACAAACACACTCGCAAACTTTCGCCTTATAATATTAGTGCGATGAGATGAATTATATATTACATATTTTTTATTAAAGCAGTAACATCTGCTAACGTTAACCAAATAAGGCGTAAGGGTTTGAACCCTGCCTGAACCATAATTTTTTTAAATTTTCGCTTCATTTCATTTTCAAATACATATATATAATTTTTATATACTAGCTCCGCCCGCGTGAAATTCGGTCTGTGTCAGTAAGCTATACTTCACCGTTCAACCTTCCCTGGACTACGGCAAACATTTCCAAAATCAGCTAAATCTGCCCAGCCTCGACTTTTTCCGTCGATGTCGCACTTGCATTGAGCAACAGGTGGGCCATTTTGAAAATTTCTTGTAATTAAACACCTTGTAATTGGTTTTACTTTGTTTGCATTAATCATCATGTAAATTAAAATTTTGCACTTAGGTACCAGATTTAGATTTCAATTTTTTGATTGAAGCCTTATGAATAATAAAATGAAATTTTCAGGGTAGCTACCTGATAGATAGAGCAAGTTTTTAAAAGCCAAACGGTATTTTTTTTTCCATGTGATTTTATTTTTTTAAATGCCCTTGAAATTGTGAACATACTGGGTAATTTTATCTTTCTTTGGCATTTAATTTTTTTTTTAATTCCATTCAAAGATCTAACGATAGTAAATGTTACTATACTGAATTGGCTATTTATCAGCGTAGCACACAAAAAAAATCAAGCATGTACCGCGATAATTCACGTCACCATGAATAAAAATCTCATCGTACTCGGCGATAAATGAAAAATTAAAAAAAAAGTCATAACTCCGAAAATACGAAAAATCGCGGAACATACATGGGGGTGATTTAGATAGCCCTCTAGGTCTTCCACCTCCCAGCTTCAGTATATCACTACTTCTTGGGACACCCTATATATATAGAAGACAGAAGAAGAGAAATAGATAGATTACGTATTCGATATCTTCGGCCAGAGGGGCTTGCATCTCTGCGACACAAATAAACTAAGTGACACTATGCAGACATCTACCTTTTGCTTTTGGAAATAGCTCCTGGCCGTCTTTAAATTAGATCTGTACCAAGTTTTATTGGAATAGCGACGACTGGCGCCTGCAAACGGAATACATGCATTCATACCCTTATATAGGTAAATGCAAATGTGTGCCTGTCGGCGGTTTAAGATTAATGTTAAGTATTAATTAATGAGAAAACGACAACGTTTACAAATAACCAAATCTTGAAATGATAATGACTGCGATAATTACCTCCCTTGAAACTACTACTTCTCAAAAAGAACATTTCTTGTAACAGCCACTTCATTGAAATTACTTCACTACAAAGTATAAAACAAAGTCGCTTCTTTGTCTGTCCCCATGTATGCTTAGATCTTTAAAAGTACGCAACGGATTTTGATGCGATTTTTTTAATAGATAGAGTGATTTAAGAGGAAGGTTATTATATATAATATACATGCATAATATAGCATTGCACCCGTGCGAAGCCGGGGCGGGTCGCTATAGATTACAAATAATTGACCGAACGCGCGAGTTTATCCTAAAATTCTTTAGGTTTTCCAGGATTTTCGACTCTTTTTGTCTAGGGATCATGCTCTCATGAAATGTGAGTAGGTTATTTAATTATAATATTTGTAATCAAGTTTTTTGGCGACGCACCTTTTCGAATTGATTTCAAAATAGCGGAGATACGGGGGTTGAAGACGGAAAAAATACAAATTTCAACCATTTCGAATTTCGAAGAGATAAGACGTCTGTTGTATAGTATACCTCTGCCTGTTGCCTTGATTGAGGTGTGCAACAAAGTGTATATTTGTATTTGTATTGCACGGACCTATTAATTAACAACAGCGAATGGAAGAAAATAAATGTCCCCTACATTGGTGATGGCTGCACAGCCTTCACGTAAGGGACAGTCGGAAATAACCTGGCGAAGGGCCGAAATAGCGGCCGGCGGAAGCGGCGAGGACGCACCTGTTAATTGCCGGAGCTTGGCTCAAAACGTCTCTTTCAAATTCACCTAGACGTCCGACTGAATCGTCCGATATGTCGGACGACGAAGTATTTTTCAAGCTTTCCGAGCTGAAATGTTACACGAATATGCAAATCGCGTGACAATGCAATATTATGATGACGTGGAGCTGATCTGATGATGGAGCGGGAAGGTGGCCACAGGAACTCCGTAATAAATAAAGCAATCATATCGAGTTGTCTGTGAGAAATTGATCGTCGTCGAGCCGGCTATAAAACCTTGTCACAAAAATGATTTTTTTGTCAGAAACTTATTTTTTACTCGTTACTTCCCGTCTAGCACAATATACCTACTTCGCGACTCTTGTCGCGCGACTTATCGTCACCCGTCACTCTCTCACAGGACTGTACAGAAAGAGATAGGTAATACATCTCGCGCGGCAAAGAGTCGCGTGTCACAGTTGTGCTAGAGGTGCTGCTAAAAACTAGTGGCTCCGTCTGAGATGCCACAACTTTGCGCGATAGCGGCTGCTACAGCAGTAGAGCGAGAGATCCGAATTTCATATAGATCGATTCAGTGGTTTAAGCGTGAAGGGGCAACACACAGACACACTTCGCATTTATAATATTAGTATAGAAATGGATTAGTATGGATTTGTATGTAAATATTGACGGTGCGCACACGCAGCAATATCGACGGCTGGAAATAGCGCGATGCAGTAACTGCCAAACCGTTATTAGATATATGTAACCTTTCAGAAATAACTTTATGGGTCACGCAACTAAACCAGTTTTCAGTGTTGTTCGAAATTGAACTAATTTGATACATTTCAATCAATATTTCTAAACTGGGATAAATAATAGGTCATTACTTGTACGTACATAAAAATTTGATTTAATAATAAATTTTAATGTATTTTATTGAAATAATGAATTATATTTAACGTATATTAATTTAACGACATAAAATTTACGTATTGCAATGTTAATGCGAATTATATTCTGCTGACATGTAACTTTTCTTACGAATAAAGATGATTATGATTATAATTGTATTGGTACATAAAATAATAAAAAATAGATCAGTATCAAACCTTAAGCTAAATCACCTATAACATAATATAAAAAATTGGGCAAGTGCGAGTCCGACTCGCGCATGAAGGGTTCCGTACCATAATCTACTTAACAAGTTTGTTGTATGCGAGCCCCCCTTAAATATTTATTTTATTTTATTTTTAGTATTTGTTGTTATAGCGGTAATAGAAATACATCATCTGTGAAAATTTCAACTGTCTAGCTATCACCGTTCTTGAGATACAGCCTGGTGACGGACGGACGGACGGACAGCGAAGTCTCAGTAATAGGGTCCCGTTTTTACCCTTTGGGTACGGAACCCTAAAAAGGAGTCATAAAAAGAATACCCCATTTAAAAGGTCCGTCTGCGACATGGTCCCCAGTATGCTGGCGGCGTTACCACTTTGTATAGTCAGAGAGATTCTCTAGCAGAGGTAAGCGCCAGCTCTGGGGTTTCCCGAAGCGTCGATCAGCTGTTTCGACAAGGCCTTCATGAACATTGTCATGTCACCCGACCAACGGGCCTAATGTCTCGACTTCAAGCGCCGCAAATTCGTAGTTTAAGTAACGACGAGTATTGCGGTGCTTGATCATTTGGACCTGGTCAGCAGCAGCGCCGGCCTTCGAGCGGGTCGCCTACACCTCTAACACAACTGGCATACGCGACTATTTCTCGCGCGAGATAATTACCCGTCTCTTTCTGTGCAGTAATGTGAGAGAGTGACGGGTAGCGCTGTCGCGCGACAAGAGTCGCGAAGCATAGTTGTGCTAAACGGGCTGGATGTGGCACTGCGCGAAAGTGTCGACACACATCATCATATAAAATACGTATGTCTCAATCGCAAGTCACTGAACCCTATCCTCCGGTTCACTGGGCTCAGACAATCGCCATCTCAGTACAAAAAGGACCGATCTTCCTTTCCTTAAGTACAACCCGATCGAGCTGAAAATGCACCTAGCTAGTATGAACACGCATACAAACGCGGTGCAATCTTGAAAAAAACAGGTTTTAACTTTATACAACACGGTTAAGTTAAATTCACACCTGGCGTCTATGACGATGCATATAAAAAGGGTGCAAACTTGATTTAATCGGGTTCTAGGAACATCATACGGCACAGCCAATAGAGCCTCATAAGTCCTTCTTTCGTTGATAAGGCACAGATCACTTCATTTGCGCACAGCTGGTCATGTCAATGACTTATTTCATGTTCGATTGCCCTTTGTGCCAATTTGGACTCAGCGGGCCTTATAAAGAGATATGATTTTGTAGAAATACGAATCGTTTGAAGTAACACTGTTCTGTATCAAATCAAACTTCATAAAAAAAACTTAACTCAAGTGTAGGTACTTTGTAAGTTTGTTACAATATAGGTATTATAGCAATTTATAATTGTTTTTTTTCTCGAATATGCCATGGTTAGCAGTGCCTTATTGGTATTTTCTTTAGCGGAGATTTATTATATTTTGTTGAACCTAAAAACAATACATAGTTAAAGACTAAATAAATACAAAACAACATACGCATCCTTTGTGTAACGAAAGAAATTATGGCTAAACTAGCTGTGCCCCGCGGTGTTACCCGCTCATCCCACGGGAACACTAAATTTATTCGGGATGAAAAGTATCCTATGTCCTTCCCCGGGACTGAAACTATCTATATACCAAATTTCATCTAAATCGGTTCAGCGGTTTAAGCGTGAAGAGGTAACAGACAGACAGACAGACAGACAGACAGACAGACACACTTTCGCATTTATAATATTAGTATGGATTTCGTTACACAAAGTAATCAATTAAATTTCGTTTAAATTATAGTCTTTAACTAAGTACATGTTTTTAGGGTTCCGTACCCAAAGGGTAAAAACGGGACCCGTGCGTCCGTCTGTCACTAGGCTGTATCTCAAGAACGGTGATCGCTTTTTAGCGATAAGACCGCCTGTTGTTACCAACTGTAATGTATTTTTATTTCTTTTGTTTTCTGTCTGTTATCTTGTGGTGCACAATAAAGAGTATTATTATTCCCTTTATTCATTTTTATACTTAGGCTAGGTTTTTTTTACAATATATAAAAAGTAAAATATAAAAAATACATCACAAATATAAACACATTCTAAATAAAACCTAACCTAGGGTGCCGCCGGCAGCGGGGCAGGGCCCAGGCTACCGGTGGTTAGGGCTGCAAAGAGAGGAAACTCCTGACGATGCGCGCCGTGTCCAGGAGTACCGCCTTCTGTATCTGGCCCTTGATCCAGCCATCTAGCGAGAGTCTCTTAAGATGTTTGTCGAGACTCTTCGCTATAAGACCGTTCGCCGAAACGATATATATTTAAGGGGGGCTCCCATACAACAAACTTGTTATAGATTATGGTACGGAACCCTTCATGCGCGAGTCGGACTCGCACTTGCATTGCAATTTTTTTTAAACAACTGAAATCATACACATAGGACATAATAATATTATGCTTATATTATAAGCATTCTTGGTATTATACTATACTTGAATTGCACTTGAAAGTAGGTACGCACTCAAAAACACAAAGAAAAAGAGTAGACGTCTGGGAAAAGTACAGTTAACTGTTACTGCAAGAGATAATTGAGCTCTCATTCCCACAGGAATGAGGCCATACAGAAATGAATGACTAATGACAAGTAGGAAAGGAAATAAGTGAAATATGGTAGGTAATGTTTTTATAAAACCACTTTTTTTTCTAATTTTTATTTACAACTTGGAGCTATTTAATTATTCCTTGCAATGGTTTATCCAAAATAATTTTAATAATTTTTAACAAATGACAGTGTGCTATTGGCTAAAAGGTTCTTCTTACAGGCTTTCTTTTTGGCCTTCAAAACCAAAGAAAAAAAGTAGTCTATGCTTAGGCACATTATTAATTTTTATTACCCAGCAAACAATAGACAATCGTAGAACCGATGGCCCTTGGGACAGAAAGGTTCTTGAGTGGTGACCGCGCATCCGAAGACGCAGCGTGGGAAGGCCCTAACTAGGTAAACCAACGACCTGGTTAAGACCGATCGTTGTGGAGAACTTTGGGAGAGACGTTTGTTACTATTATTTTAAGGCAGCTCATCAATAACTAACGGTAACAGACTTTCAAACTAATGCATGATGAATCATCATTTAAACATCTCAATCCAATAACACAAGATTACATTGAGAACTGAAGTGAGTCACTCATGAAAATAATTCAATCCATTGAAACATTTATGTATGTTGTAAAGATTTATATTTCCCTAGGCTAAGTGGGATTTTCGGGGATAAAAATTCACTTCCTGGCAAAGGCAAGACATACAATTTTAGACAAACCGGGCGGTAATTCGTAAAATCCTTGATTGCATATTTATGGCCCTCACCTTCAGTTTGGACATTCATGTATTCTCCACCCTAGGTATATAAAGCACACGGAATTTATGGAAAGTAATTTACATAATATTTAGAAATTTAATGTAGAAATGCCATATTATGTAAATGTAAAAAATATTTACAAATATTGATGCTATAATAAAGTATGAAAGGAAAATGTACAGTGTTGTTTACATTGTTTATTTATTTTATATTTATATTTATTTATTAACATTAGAAGAAAATCATAACATTACAGGATTACACCCAAGTCATTACAAAATTCTTAAAAATTAAATTATATTATTCCACAGATACATTAAATAAGATTAAATTATTACACATATAATTACTAAATTAAATACATACATCACAGACTAATTGGCAAGACTCTCGCATAATTTCAGACACTCTCTTTCAACGACCGTCCATCCATCCGCAAACAAATCGCAGGAGAGTTGCACCGCGCTAAGCCCGTTAAGGGCATGTAGAGCGCGGCAGACGGGAGAGTTGCGGCGCGCCACCGTGTGCGCGGGGGGCACCGCGAACAGGCGCTGCCGATCTGCGCGAAACCGCGTCCGTCCGTCAGGGACGAATAGTCGACAGGCTTCGCCGACCAGCACTGGGCAATCGAGACGACCTCGCAAAATAAGGAGGATAGTGATCAACTGATCAAAGAGTCTGCGCGTAGCCAGAGAATGGTAGCCAAGGGTGCCCTGCAGATAGGCAGTAGGGTAAAGGAACGGATAATAGCCGCCAACTTTTTTAAATAGTAAGCGCAAGAAACGTTTCTGCACTTTCTCAAGCATTAAGGCATAGGTTGATTCATGAGGATTCCATACGCAGGAACTAGCCTCTAACTTGGATCTTACGAGAGCAGAGTAAAGCAACCTTATGGCTCCTACATGTGTGAAGTTTTCACAGTTACGAGTAACGAAGCCTAGCCGCTTGAAACCTTCTGCTGCCAACCCACGCACGTGATCGTGGAATGTGAGTCCAGGATCAAACACTACCCCAAGGTCTTTGATGGATTGAGTGCGAGAAAGTGGTTGCTTGTCAAGAGTATATTGGGCAATTGTAACCTGTTTAGAGCGCGTGAAGCTCATAACATGGCACTTTGAAGCATTAAGGTGAAGACGGTTCTCGACACTCCATTGGTGAATTGCATCTAAATTACGTTGCATGACTTGGCAATCTGATGGGGTTCTAATATCAACAATTATCTTAAGGTCGTCAGCATACAACAAGGCTCTACCAGCTTCCAGGCAGCCGGCAAGATCGTTAATCATAACTGTGAAGAGGAAAGGTCCTAGCAGAGATCCCTGACTTACGCCTGAGTTCGTGAGGTAAGAACCAGAGTCAAAACACCCCAGGCGAACAAACTGCCTACGATTTTCCAGATAATTGGCAAACAACCGCAAGAGTGAGGGGGAAAACCCTATAGAGGAGAGCTTCCGTAATAAAACATCATTATCAACTTGATCGAACGCTTTCCTAAAATCGAGTTATACTACGTCAACTTGGCATCTTTCATCTAGTTTTTTCGCGACATGGTCTACAAGTGAGAGAAGATTAGTGTTTACGGAGCGGCCTCTCCTAAACCCGTGTTGAGCGTCATCTAGGTAAGGATCAACTTGTTTATAAAGCTTCGCATGCAGAACACTTTCAAATACTTTAGCGAAAGAGCTCAAGACGGCAATTGGCCGATAGTTCTCAGCCTGGGATTTATCACCTGATTTCAAAATCGGCGTCACCCTCGAGAGTTTCCAGCGACTTGGATAAGTTCCGGATTCTAGTGCAAGATTAAATATATGCGCCAAGGGAGACGACAGCTGAGTTTTAAACGCTTTAATTATGTAAGGCGGTACATTATCAGGGCCAACAGAGCTGCTCGGCTTTAATTTATTAATCCCGAGTTCGGCCTCCTGACTAGTAAAACCAGTGATATTTATTAAACGGTTATACGCCGCCGCAGTACCTGCCACATCCGCACTCAGCTGTGGTGTATGCGAAAGGAATACGCTACTAAAGTAGTGCGCGAAAGCATCCGCAGCTGCGTGCCCACTGAACTCTTGACCGCGATAAGAGACACTCTGTTCGAAACCCCCTTTTGTCCGTAAGTTCGAGATATGATTCCAGAACAACTTAGGGTTAGTTTTAATGTATCCCTGGATGCTGTATATATAGCCGTTGTACGCTTCGGAGACCCTGCGCTTAATATCCGCCCTGAGGTCACTGTAGGACTTGTATACGTCTGGATGGGAGGTGACCTTCCACTCTTTATGTAATGCACCCTTGAGTTTCAGATCTCTAATAATATCAGCTGAGAACCATGTTGGATATCTTCTAGATAGACTATTTTTCCGAATCTTTTTTGGAACACACGAGTCAAAACATACATATAGTGAAGAATACAGACGTTCGACAGCTTTATCTACGCATCTTTCAGCAAGTACGGGTCTCCAGTCCACATTAGAGATGAACTCATAAAGTAACGAAAAGTCTGCCTTACCAAAATTCCAATCAGTGGCTGGATCGATGTTACTGGGCTCGAGTGCCTCAACTCTCCCGGGCCGATTCAGTGTGATGGAAATGTCTACCCAACTAGCACACAAGCGCTATAAGAAGCCGTATAGTAGCCGGATAAAGGATTTTGATAACTCTTTAGGCTCCTAAATAAGTGGTATAGTGGTTCTATATCCAGATATAGATCTCTTGTAGCGCCAATTAGGCCCCAAATTATACAGCTTATAGTTCTACAATAGCTCTACAGTGGTCGGATATGTATGTTATAACGGCTCTACAGAAGTGGTTTAAAAGGGATGATCAGCGCTATGAGATTTCGAAAAAGTGCTTGTAGCGCCGTAACGCCACCTTTACCTAAATTTGTACCGCTAATACCGCTATATTAAATCTCTGGGTTCTAAGTTAGTAATTTAGTAGGTCTACTGTGGGCAACACTAAATATATTTTCATAAAATCAAAGAAAGTGAAGTGCAGTGACAATTGAAGTGAAAGGAACGATACGAATGGGATCTGTGGATGATACAATAACAAAGTTTAGCATTGTTTTACTTCGACGTGCCGTTAAATATCCGTGCGAGTGCCAGTTTACTGTCAATGTATACGTATATTCTAGTCATAATTTTCATGCGCCCTCGTAATATTCAGTTTTTAATGCATAAAATATATTTCTGCGTTGTTTACAAAATTATGTTTTAGCAAACAAAAGACTTTAAAGGTTACAAACAGTTTTGTACGGTTTGATGTGTGAAAAGTACTGACTTTAATTACATTAATAGTTACAAATTACGCATATATACGATGTCCAAAACTTCATCATAACCTTAAAAAAACACATTTACTAAACAAATTAATGGCGTCTCAATCATGCAGCTTTCAGTGTTGGCTATATCTATTATGCAGGTTTGAGTCGTACAACGGCTGTAGTGCTTGCTATTGTAGACTTATAGGTTTAACAGTAGTGTTATAGTTGTGCTATTCAACTATTTAGGGGGCACAGCAGGTTTTTGCGATTAATATTAAGAACTTAAAGTTGTATAATGGTGTTCAAGGTATCCTTTTATAAAACTATTTTAGGGGTCCATCGTTGAATATTAAAAAGTTTGAAAGTCAATTCAAGTATGAATTCAATATTAAAATTACATGTTGACCGAGTAAGTCACCGCTCCAAATTGGCTCACTCACTAAATTTTAAGACAAAACTGAGACTATAGTAAGACTGAACTGAGAGATCAGTTATTGGCAGTATAATGACTCTACTATACGTCTGTAAACGACATAAAAGCTCCAGTAAGGTTCATTCCTCCACCTTGGGCAGCATAAAGCACCATATTCCTAACGTTTTACAGCTTTACGTCACAATTCCGTGCTATAAATCTCTAATATAGCGCTTCGAGCTCTAATATGAAGCTATGTTCCTCCGTTGTAGATACGTAGTTACAAGAGCGCTAATGGATTTTATTAAAACACTTAAGGTGCCATAAGACTATTCTGTAACTCCCACGCCTGTATAAAATACTTCGTATGGTTCTTTATACAACTACAAGCCGTACAGTAGCCATATAATTCTCTCAAATAGCGCTTAAGGCGCTATTCTAGCGCTACTTAACTCTGTTATAAATAAGTGTTACAACAGCCGAACACAACTCCGTTCAAGAACCTCTGGCTTTGTAAAATGTCTCTGTACGCTCTTAAGCGCCATTAAAGCGACTCATAACTCTTTTTAAACTCTTTTGCCTACTAAAGCACTCCTTTACGTCTTATGGTGGCACAATGGTTTACATGAACTCCATAATACTTCTCAAGGCTGTCTTGCTGGGGTACTGAATGCTCTTATACCACCATAAGCTATTCCATTGCTATTAATCGGCTACAGTACCACCTACTGTTAAAGGGTTTTCCAAAATGCTACTGTACGTCTTAAGGAATATTGTACAGCACTTGAACGACTCCTATACAACTACCAGGCTGCAAAATGGCTGTATAATTCGCTTGTGTGCTAGTTGGGTAAGGGCGGGTGGTATACGTCTGCGCGTTCAACCAGGCCTTCACACGCCGTACACACTCTCACTGCGCCCTCACATTCAGACACTAATACAACGTCAAGTTTGCTACCCTTGTCATTTACAATGTTATTATAGTCTGATAGTTTACAATATGTCAGGAAATAATTTAAATAAATGTTTACACTTAAACTAGCGCTTTTCAAGTTCAGATCGCCTAATATTACACACTCCGTTTGGTCTTTAGCAGCCGCAGAATTATCTTCGACTTTACAAAACCACGTCATATAGTCTGAGTCAGTTGAAGTTGGTTTTAAATACACTACACACACACAATACACACAACCGTTGTGAGTAACTGTAGCCCAGAGGTCTTCTCCTTGCGCCGTTTCCAGATCCGTCCGCCGACAGAGGGTAATACCGGGTCTTGCAGCCAACAGGACTCCACCGCCTCTAGATCCCCTGTCTCGTCTGAGCACACTCCATCCATGCGGAAGAACTTCAGCGTCGCCAATCGATGAGTCAAGATTGGTTTCGGTAACAGCGATGAGGTCAACTTGCAGAAGCGTCGCATTCTGACGCCAATGCTGTAGTTTTGTCCTTAACCCACAAACGTTTTGGTAGATTATGTGTAGTGGAGACACGCCACTTTTATTCTTTAGCCGGGATCGCGGTATCATCACCCTTCCTGTTACTTCTCCGACCGGGGGCAGGGTGACGGCGAGCTCGAAGTGCGCGCCCGGCGGGTCGTTGAAACCACTCACTAACTTGAGTCCTAAGAGGCCATGTTTCGGGCGACAGAAAAAGTTCAAAGTAACTCTCTGGTACTGTGAGCATAAAAGAGGCATAGCTGTCATGTCGCAACCTCAATTTAACAACTGTGAAATTCGTCGCTTTACTTATTTCTTTCATGTGGCTTATGATTAACTCAACAGTTGTTTCAGGCTTGAAATAGCAGGCATGTATCTTCTTAGTCGGCTCGATTGACTGTAGTTTGTGATTCTGTCCGGTACCTCTAACCATATGACGAGAAGGCAGGGACATTCGGCTATCCATCCTTTGAGAAGAAAATACTGGCAAGGTGTCGGTTACGTCATTACGGGTGAGTGTAGCTTGAGAGGATGAAGGAAACGAAAGAGTTTGTAGTGGCTTCTGGAGATTGTAGTGGCTCATACAAAAAAAATCACAAAGAAGTGTGACTATTTTAATGAGCTAGGTATTAATTAAGCAAAGGAAGTGTTGGAACTAAATTGAAGAACATAAAAAATGTGATAAGCATAATTTCAGAAAAGATTATGTATGTACCTATATTGAATTAACATGCTCATTATTATACTGGACTGTTTTTTGTTTATAAGTAAAGATCAAATCAAATTAAATCATAATTCATAGTAATACAGATATATTGAATTTATAATTGCTATACTTAAGTTTGGAGGAGTTTGATTCGAGCCCTACACCCCAGCAGAGAGTAATAGGAAAGAAAAAAGAAGATACTTAAGTTTATTTTCTATTTATTCTATTTGCCATTAAAAAGCTTCATAAATCATAATTCAAATAAACATTCTTTATCCTGTATTCTACCTCTACACTTCTGTTAATCCTACTACCAAAATAAGATGACAATTTAGTGAAAAAAAAAACATCTTGTGGTTCTTATTTTATGAAGTATGCAATAGTGTTTTCATAGCACTTCTTAAAGCTGAAAACAATAACTTTACTAACAAATTGATCACTAGACATGACATACATTGATCTTGAAGAGCAAAGATATCTACCAACAGTATATGTATCCATTGCCTCGGATACAATTGCATGCTGTCCAAGGTCTTGGCTGCACCGGCAAGGTCACAGATAATGCTCTTATCAATGCTAATTGTATTCCAATAAGAGCATTTACATGTCTTAGCACCTTTACTCATATACATTAATTAAGGATGTTTATATACAACACCAGTTAATTAAAAAAATGGCTGTATGACCTTCCTTACCTGGGTGAAATAAGATATAAAAGAAGTTTTTTTTTCTTGTCAGACAAGTTGCTACCTTAGGCTAGGTCATAATGCCGCAGCACCAAAAAAAGGATATTTATGTATTTTTTCATGTAATAAAGTTTTTCATACATTAATTATGCAGTTAAGGTTTAATTTCTTAGTTTTATTAATAAAATGTTTATGAATTCAAACTGACTCTTTCATTTATCGGTAGAATTCGATGTTTTTAAAATCTACACTCACGATCATTTTGACGATTCTAATAAGAAACAGAACCAACATATGTGCCATGAATACATATAACATGCTATCAAAGCCTCGAATAGCCTTACATGTAAGTACCTATTTAGCTTGATTTTGCCGTTAATTAACAAGGTTACAACATCTGATACCTAGTTATGGCGTGCGAAATGCCGGGCAGCCAAATATAGCTTTATACCCGGTGTAATCTATGTGTTTGCTGCCGATGACATAATCCGTAAACCGAAAACATACAGTAAACAATGAACGAAAGATTCGACACCTACACGAGAAAACTAGAACGCTAAAACAGTCTATTAATATCAAAGTTATTTCGTAAATAACACCGCAACTCACCTGTTGAGCAACAGGTTCCAATATACTTTCGATGATCTTTGTGTGAAACACAGGCATTTTGGATGTTCACAGGCACTATTTAAACATTAGATAATAAACACAAATAAGAAAACAATTAAGTAGAAACTGGTAACAGAACACAACCAAGCACAAAGAACGATAGAAAAATACTAATACTGACGACTGACGATGGTGGAGAGGTGGGGGCGGGCCGGGGGGCAGTGACGTTTTGAGCGGTATGACCACCGAAGAAAATATAAATTCTACTAAAATGTCAAAAATAATCAACAACATAGATTTTTATTTATTTATTTAAAAATATATAAATATGTGACATTCAACGCAGTTTTGTATGCAACGCGCGTCAGCAAAACGGGCACTGAGCGCTTTGATCTGACCCGTGTTCTATGTGGAGTTGTGGACTTAAAGTAGGCTTATCAAGTAGGGTCAAGCGAATGAACTGTCAAACCATACAGAGTAAGTCAGTTTGTATGCTGCGACAGCTCATTTTGCTTGGCAGAGTTAGCGTGGTTTGACTCCATGGACATGCACGAATGATTCTGTGATCATCATAAAATATTTAGAAAGTAGATTTATTTGAAAGAAACGCACTTTGTAATCAAATTATTTAATATCTTACAATGTACAATACAATACATATTTTTAAAGTCTTACATCTATTAAGTCTTTATTTACGTGCACATGTACCTACATAAAAAAATGCCTGACCAACAACAATATTTTGAAAAATACAATTATTTGCACTTTGTAACATCTAAAGGAAACTAATTTATTTGAATTAACATTACCTATAACTAATGAGACTAGGATTATCACAACTGATTTAGGAAAGGTAAACTTAGCGTGTGTTCTTTCTCTATCCCTTTTAATGCGGAAGATTGAGACCAGAGTTTAAGTTGAGCACAAACAACGCCTACCTTCCTAGAGTACCTATAGAATAAGGACTTAAGGCCAAGATATTCTTAAACTCTCTTCTTGAAACTATTCCATTAAGATATCATAAAAAAAAATCTTATGGCAAGTCGTAAAAATCATTTAAGTGTTTACGAGTGTTATATAAGAAAACTTGTCTTCTTGATAATATTATAGTGCAAAATATAGTTTATCGAATCATCATTATCATTTTCATTTAAGAAGAGATTTTAAGAAAATATCCTGAAAGTTGAATACACAAGGTGTGCGTCGAGTTACAAAATAACTTTGTGCGAACGATTTTTTCAGAAGACGTATAATATTCGATGTTAAAGAATTAACAACACTTGATTTTTACAATTAACTCTAAACCCGTGAGCGAACTTGTCGTTGAAAATTTTATTTACTTATTTAAACATTCAATTATTATCATTATAATAATTTATTAGAAATCGTACCAAATGTTAAACAGATTCTGCTAAATACAAGAGCTATTTAAGTATAATAATTTCTACTGCTTTACTATAATAATGTTGTACAAGTAATATGGTACCACAAGTCTTACAAAAATTTCATTCAAAACAACTTTAATTCACGTGGGTTCTAAGCGTTTCTTGTTAATGTTTTTTCGTTATTTCACTTTTGGTATAGTTCACGAGGCACTATCATTTCGGTTAATTATCCTATTTTATAATTTTTTTTTTAAAGAAACTATAATAGTGTTTATTGCGCAATGTTCACAACACTTTATTGCCGATAAAAATATAAAACAAAGGTTTTCCCATTGGTAGAAAGTAATAAAAATGTCTAAGCACTTTCTACTACTCCTACTAATCTTAAATACCATGGCAACACTACTGAGCTGTCAAACTGAAACTAAGTTAGGGTTCCGTAATACAATACCATACAGATAAATAAAGTTAAAAACTGTACTTACTTAAGTACTTTTTACAACAGATTTTTTTATAGCTGCATTGCATTATTTGCATTACCTATTAATCAAATAAGTATGAAAGTCTTCGGATTACAATTGACGTTTGAGATATGAACAGTTTAAACACATTGAAATCACGCGGCTAGATTTTCAACGTAAGTAACTCTATTTACAATAAAATTATAAAGCTTGAAATTCTCCTGTCAATCATGTCAATGTCAAAACATAACCTAAAACGGCTAGAACTTACAAATACTCAACTATATCGCATTTTATTGAGATGTTTGGACAACTAACGCCATAAGTTAGATTGAGACCATGCGGTTGACTTTTGTGTCGCTCGGTGAGCAGTTTGTGGAAGATGGGAAGGATGGCGCACTCAAACAGCTCGGACTCCGAACTGGCTGTGTACATTTTTCTTTGGTCCACTGACTCCTGGCGTTTTGTGTCGCTTCGGCCGTATGGTGCGGACTTGCGGTCTTCACGTTTGTTTGGTGAGCCTGGAAAATAATTACGTCTATATTATTATTATTACCTACTGATGCATAAGAAATACAGCCTGCCTGGATGGAAAAGATGAGAAAATGCGTACATACTTCATCGACAGCATTACCCTGAATCTGACTAAAACATGGGCCTCCATGGCAGACATCTATATATCTCATTCAACAACTCCTAGCAAACCTGCAGCTTAGAATGAATACACCTCATCAGCGCTTGAAAGTGAAGCCTGTTTAGGTAAGCCACAGAACGTCACGGGCTTAGTTTCCTTCGTCTACGCATATCTGTCACAAGCAAAACGTCTCTCTATGATTGATTCGCAGACACGTACACATAAAAACCGGCTTCATCTTTCGCAAATCTGTTGTATGAAGTCTCTCGTTCGAGGCATATTTATTCTAAGATCTGACCTGCAGTATGTTTGCCTTTCTATAGCTTTGTCTTTACCAGGTCAGAAAAGCGTCATCCAAGAGACCTTTGTTAAGAAGAATCGCAGAAACTCAATAGATAGAAGATACGTACCAGATTTATGCCTAGACGCGACGTTAGGGCTGGACTTGTGATGGTCAGGCCTCGGCACATGCGCCTGTGTAAGTCTGGGCGAATCCCCCGCCCCCTTCGCTCTTTTCAGCGGCTCGGCTTCTTGCCGAAGCCGCTTCGCCGGTGAGTCTTGGGTCTTTGACACTCGTATCGTATCTGGGTCTGGTCTCCAGTCGTTTTCCTGAGGATTTGAAACGGTATCGGTGTCAGACCAAGATCACTTCCCGACTTCCCGTCATAACAGTCTACTAGATTTTAAAGTATTCTGTGCTACTACTCCACTATGACATTACCAGATAATATAAATAAGACATTAAGCCAATGAAATGAAACACTTTAGTTACTTAATCGATTATTTATAGAATTTGGTTTAAAAAAATATGTACTGTCAGGCTCACTTGTTATGCACTTGGAACTGTCAGGCCTTAGCTGGATGTAATACCTATTGGCTATTACATCCAGCTAAGGCCTGACAGTTCCAAGTGCATAACAAGAGTATTATGTCATATTGATTACCTGTTGTTCCGGGACAGGCTTTCGTGGTATATCGTCATGTCTCCGCGGCGTGCTCTCCAACTTTTCTTGTCTATCGTGCTTTTCTTCTTGATAACTTCTTACCTGGAAACAAAGAAGTTGTTTTCTATTTATCAAAATTATAAATAGCCGTCAGCTCTTCACATTAGATTGAAAGTGATGGCCAAGTTTAGAAAGTTTGAATCTAGACCAGAGGCTTTGAGAAGTGATCGAGAAGACATTTTACTTACTTGAGCAGAAGACTGCCGTCTTTTACTCTGGCCCTGAAGCGGAGGGGTGCTTACAGGCTGTGGGAACTCGGACCCTCGACGCTGCAATACAAAACGCACATTAAAATCAAAATTATTCGTGTTTTTAGGCTAAATCAGATGTTGAACTCTGATAGGGTGTACCTTCGATAGCCGGTCAGTCATCCTTAGCGTTTCCGCTTCCCGATAGCCCTCTGGTGTGCCCCCTCTCGTTGTACCTGCTGTAAATACACGTAAAAGCAAATATGTTTATCAAAGGTCCACCAAACTGGACTATCCAATGAATTATTTTTTCAAATGCTGATGTAAGTATGTGCCTTTTCTATGCCCATATCCATATGACATTCACCATGGCTTACATGTTCAGATTCTTTGGTCACGAATTATTATCCCTCTTTGTTTGGTCCAAATATAAGACTTACCATAATTTATAGAAGCGTTGGAAGCTCTTCTTTCTAAACTTCTGCTGTCAACCTCTCTGAAAAATGTATAGTTATTATTACATTAACTGGCCCACACATAGGAATTGCATATAATTTTTTGAATTGATAGATCACCTGTGATGATGTGGTGACGACTGCTGTCGGCTTTTCTCTGATACACTCCTCTGCATAGGAGAATGATGATGGCCTAAACCAAGAGATGATTGTCAAGGTAAATGCCTAATATACTTTACAATGAATTTGGTTTATTTTCATATTGTGCGAGAACCAAGCCGGAATCATCAGCGTTTATCGTCGTCAATTTCACATTGTTTTCACTATCCCCTGGAGAGATGTAGGTAAGTGTCTATAATGACGGTCCGGATAACTCTGGTCTGAAGCCTACACAGATCCTCCTCTATCGTATTTGCCTAGCAATAATTCGGAACAACTTAGGCTGCCTGTCCACTGGAGCAGAGCGGAGCTGCATAAATTGGACCAATCAGATTTAAATATATTTGTTTTGGGTTTTCAAGGGTGCAGTCTGATTGATCCACTTCTCTTCAGTGGAGATGGAGAAAGCTTTAAGATCAAGTTGTTACCTACGGGAAACCAAAACAAAATAAAGTCAATGTTCTAGGATGTATGAAGAAGATTTTTAAATGTCCTGATGCTTACCTGTTTCAGTCTTGCCGGGCGGGGACTTCTGACACGTGTACTGAAACGTATTTGTGTCCCATAGGTCACTTTGTACCACTATGAACTCCTTCTTTCTCCTCTCAGAGTCTCTTCTTTGACCTGAGTATGAACATAAGTAATAAACCATTGAGAGATTTAAATTTTTAAAAACGTCTGCAGCATAAAGTTACATCACAACTGGTTATATTGGTTATCTGAAGGTAGAAGGTTGTTTTATACTTACATGCTTTTCGTCTTTCTGCTGTGGAATAATCGGCGTCTATGTCTAGTATATCTTCAGGTTCTTGCTTCGGTTTTGGAGGCACTGGTGGATCTCTCTCTTGTCCTGTAAGAATAGGATAGGGTTGATTTATAAACATTCCTCCAGAGTTTAAATTGACCACTGTAGAAAAAAAAGTATCTAATTTTGCAGCTGACTGACTGACTTTTTATCGTACCTTGTAGCGTGCAGCGATTTTCAGACGCTTAAAATATTTTGAAAATCATTGTCTTGTGGTCATACGGAGTGCTACCCATAAAGGATAGGTAATGCCTTTGTACCTACAGCATTTACAGGTACTGTGCACCAATAGGTAGGACTAGTTTAGTGATTGATTTGTATCTGGTCTTACTTGTGATTCTACCCTCGCTTACCTATAACTTTCCTTTCCATGCCAGGCGGTGGCTCCAGGTCATCCTGGTCCACCGATACGTGCATGAGGTCTGTGAGTAAGGCTCCACTGACGCTGGACATCCGCCGGTGTCCTCGAGGTTTTAGATCTCGTGATGGAGTGGTTTTCGGCCCTGGGGTTTTGGCTTGCCTTTTCTGGAGTTCTGGTGTCTGCGGATAGTGGGACGAGGGTGAAACAGTTAGCTTAAACTTGTCCAAGTGAAATAATAGAAATCTAACACGAATTTAATAAAATCATGTAGACTCGATGGACACTAAAGCTCTGGTTTCCTAGGATAGTAGTGCTGTCATATGGCGGCCGTCTCCATACTTAATAATTAAATAATTTTTGGTCCGAAAAACTTGCTCATGAAACGTAACCATTCTATGCAGCCCTATCGAAACTGCACTGATGAAGGTAAAACGTTCATAGCAATGTGTAGTGTTATCTTCTCCTAAACAATTTAGTAGCTTAGCTTTTTTAACTATTATTTTAGAGTATGATTCTAACGTACATCTTCCATAAATAAACGTTATGTTGATTGGTTTAACTGCTGGTGATCAGTACCCTTACCATGAGTTTACACTTTTACAGCGACCGCACTCACTAGCGACTTCGCTAACGATTTGTATGGAGAATTGTAGTTCTACAAAATAACGCTAGGGGACTGTTCTCCATACAAATCATTCACACTGCCTCTAGCAACCGTAGTCACGTTATTTCAGTATTGGTTAGTAATCTACTTACTTTATTTACTTTCGGCGTAGCAGCCTTAGTATACATAGGTTCCTGCACCTTGGCTGGCACAGACTTGGCGGTGGGGGTGTCGCTGGGCTTGAGGGCGGGTACTGTCTTGGCTTCAGCTCGAACTGCCTCCTGCTTCAGTGAGGACTTGGGGACGGGTTCGGAGGGTTCCTGTGGGGCATGCTCATGCTTTGGAGGCAGTTGGAGGTAAGTCCCATTTGTTCCGATATCAGTATTAAATGTTTGTAAAGGCCTTTCACAGATGAATACTTTACGAAACGAATAACAGGTATCCAAACGGGTTTCCAGTAACAAGGACTCAAGAAACTGAATTCTTATCAAAATTATTTCATACTTGGTTCATGTCACAGATTTTACCAACGGGAAGAGAACAATTGACAGTATTAAAACTAGCACATGAACTTGGAGAAAAAAATCACTTCAAAAGGATTGAACGGTATAAAACTGGGTCGGGCTTATTATGAACTGTCCAATCCACACTTTCGGATGGAAATGCTGTCTTTACAACATGCCTGAAAGTTTTATAAGCATAACTTAGGCGTATAAAGAAAAACGATGCAAAATTGGGTTATCCTCGGATGCTTAGATCTCATAAGATTCTCTCACCATTCTCACCTCTGCAGTCCACCCATAAGGCAGCTTGGCGAGCTGGTCTTTCTCTGGAACAGCTTTGGACGAAGGTGGACTGGTGTAGTCCAGGTGATTTTTGAATGACACATTTTTGGTTTGCTCCTTCTTCGGTTCTTTGGGGACGGGAATTTCTTTTATGGGTTCTGGAGGTGGCGCTGATGCTTTTGTTCTGAAATTATAGAAAATATTATAAGTTGCGCAAAGAGCGACATAACCGTTATTCATATTGACAGCAAAAACTTATATGATATGCTGCGGGAAAAATGACGGAGTGGCGCAAACGTATTATAGAGGGTCGCTAGTTGAGAGAGTGCTATTTAAGATTCGTGGACGGCCCTGAAAATAACTATTATTCACTGCCTATAGGACGCCATATATTCCACGGGCTTCCTCTGGCTTCTAAACACGAATCGATAGCTAGGGTCTATTTCGGTTAGATTTTGGTGATACGTTAGAGATGTCAAGACGAAGTAAATAAGTTTGGAAGTGGGCAAATTTGGAAGTCGACACATTAGGAAGTGGGCAACTTGGGAAGTTGACATATTAGGAAGTGGGCAACTTTGGATGAAACATATTAGGAAGTGGGCAACTTAGAAAGTCGACACATTAGGAAGTGGGCAACTTGGGAATTTGACATATTAGGAAGTGGGCAACTTTGGAAGACACATATTAGAAAGTGGACAACTTTGGAAGTCATACATTAGGAAGTGGGCAACTTTGGAAGTGGACAAGTTAGGAAGTGAATAACATATAATATAATTTAAAAAAGGAGCATAAAAAGAATACTCCATCTAAGAGCTCCGCCTGCGGCATGGTCCCCAGTATACTGGCGGCGTTACCTCTTTGTATAGTCAGAGATTCTGTGGTAGAGGTACGTGCCAGCTCTGGGGTCTCCCGAGTGGAAAGTGGATATCTTTGGAAGTAGACAAGTTAGGAAGAATCGACCGGCCCTTATTGGAAATTGTACAAGGTGTGAACATACTTTTCATTGACTTGGTTCTGTAAGTTGATGTATTCAGCCTCTGCTCCCGCAGACGCGCTGAGACTGCATACTGATGTGATATCACTAGTTTCTGCAACGAAACCACATACAATTTGGTGAACCTTCAAAAGAAAGCGATTTTTCATAGTGAACAAGTTTCTCGTTTTCGAGCCCCGGTCTTTTGGATGGCTTGCGTGGAGATATGGATCCAACACGTAGAGGCCCCTTCAAAAAATTTGCTGTGGCTGCATGTAGCCCTATTATTATTATTTATATAGTAACAACATAATTAGTGGCTCTGTGAGATTAAGACCTCCGGAGATTGTTATGAAATGACAGAAGTCACTTTTTACTTTTACAAACTGACTCGACTAAAAGATATCTATATACCCCTCGAACACAAAATTTCATGAGAGTCTGTTGATAAATGCGACCTGGTGAGAACAGCCAGAATTCAGGACAACGTGACTTCCGATAATCGGACATACCGAGGGCCGAGTTGAATCGGAGAAGCTGCGCTCGCCAGCCAATTGCTGACGCCTGGCATGTTACTTTTATTAATAGAAGTGATATTTTTTACCTGGATGGCTAATATTTTCCTTTGGCAGTGGCAGTTTTGTTCTTTGCGTGGCTGGCGACCGGGAGTCCTTGGTGGTGGACGATTCAGAGCCTGCATCGCTACCCAGCTTACTTAGTAACATCTGGAATCAATTATAACTGAATTAAGATATGCGAGTGTGAGTGACAGATGTTTTGTCATTTATTTATATATCGCGAGATAAAAGCAATAACTCATAGGCCTGCAGGAATAGTGGCGCTACAAACAGCTTTCTTATGGCAATACTGAGCATAGGTACGTATTTGAATGGATAAGTATTGGTACGGAACCCTTGGTGCACAAGTCCGACTCGCACTTGGCCAGTTTTTTAGTAGCAACACCACAATTTTGTTAAGAGGCCTTATTCCTTTTAAAATTTATGTTTTTCATATTATGACAAATAATCCACTACGCTACCTCTGGATTATCGGAGCAAAGTGTAAACCACTCCACCATCACAACGCCAGGAGACTTGTCATAATAATTATAAGGAAATAATGTTCAATCTCGAGGTATCGGATACTATTTCCGTCCTCTTTTTTATTAAGCTACCTGTAGCTCGTTCTCCTTGGCCTGCAGCGTCCTCCTGTACCGGTTGTTGTACTGGCGCAGCTCCTTCAGCTTGCGCTCCAGCTCGGGCCCCGGCGAGCGGCACTCGTGCGTGGAGGCGGGCCGCAGCGTGGCGCGGATGCGGGACTGCGCGGTGCCCGGCTGACTGCGGCGGAGGTATAAGGCACACTGACCTGTAGCTCGTTCTCCTTGGCCTGCAGCGTCCTCCTGTACCGGTTGTTGTACTGGCGCAGCTCCTTCAGCTTGCGCTCCAGCTCGGGCCCCGGCGAGCGGCACTCGTGCGTGGAGGCGGGCCGCAGCGTGGCGCGGATGCGGGACTGCGCGGTGCCCGGCTGACTGCGGCGGAGGTATAAGGCACACTGACCTGTAGCTCGTTCTCCTTGGCCTGCAGCGTCCTCCTGTACCGGTTGTTGTACTGGCGCAGCTCCTTCAGCTTGCGCTCCAGCTCGGGCCCCGGCGAGCGGCACTCGTGCGTGGAGGCGGGCCGCAGCGTGGCGCGGATGCGGGACTGCGCGGTGCCCGGCTGACTGCGGCGGAGGTATAAGGCACACTGACCTGTAGCTCGTTCTCCTTGGCCTGCAGCGTCCTCCTGTACCGGTTGTTGTACTGGCGCAGCTCCTTCAGCTTGCGCTCCAGCTCGGGCCCCGGCGAGCGGCACTCGTGCGTGGAGGCGGGCCGCAGCGTGGCGCGGATGCGGGACTGCGCGGTGCCCGGCTGACTGCGGCGGAGGTATAAGGCACACTGACCTGTAGCTCGTTCTCCTTGGCCTGCAGCGTCCTCCTGTACCGGTTGTTGTACTGGCGCAGCTCCTTCAGCTTGCGCTCCAGCTCGGGCCCCGGCGAGCGGCACTCGTGCGTGGAGGCGGGCCGCAGCGTGGCGCGGATGCGGGACTGCGCGGTGCCCGGCTGACTGCGGCGGAGGTATAAGGCACACTGACCTGTAGCTCGTTCTCCTTGGCCTGCAGCGTCCTCCTGTACCGGTTGTTGTACTGGCGCAGCTCCTTCAGCTTGCGCTCCAGCTCGGGCCCCGGCGAGCGGCACTCGTGCGTGGAGGCGGGCCGCAGCGTGGCGCGGATGCGGGACTGCGCGGTGCCCGGCTGACTGCGGCGGAGGTATAAGGCACACTGACCTGTAGCTCGTTCTCCTTGGCCTGCAGCGTCCTCCTGTACCGGTTGTTGTACTGGCGCAGCTCCTTCAGCTTGCGCTCCAGCTCGGGCCCCGGCGAGCGGCACTCGTGCGTGGAGGCGGGCCGCAGCGTGGCGCGGATGCGGGACTGCGCGGTGCCCGGCTGACTGCGGCGGAGGTATAAGGCACACTGACCTGTAGCTCGTTCTCCTTGGCCTGCAGCGTCCTCCTGTACCGGTTGTTGTACTGGCGCAGCTCCTTCAGCTTGCGCTCCAGCTCGGGCCCCGGCGAGCGGCACTCGTGCGTGGAGGCGGGCCGCAGCGTGGCGCGGATGCGGGACTGCGCGGTGCCCGGCTGACTGCGGCGGAGGTATAAGGCACACTGACCTGTAGCTCGTTCTCCTTGGCCTGCAGCGTCCTCCTGTACCGGTTGTTGTACTGGCGCAGCTCCTTCAGCTTGCGCTCCAGCTCGGGCCCCGGCGAGCGGCACTCGTGCGTGGAGGCGGGCCGCAGCGTGGCGCGGATGCGGGACTGCGCGGTGCCCGGCTGACTGCGGCGGAGGTATAAGGCACACTGACCTGTAGCTCGTTCTCCTTGGCCTGCAGCGTCCTCCTGTACCGGTTGTTGTACTGGCGCAGCTCCTTCAGCTTGCGCTCCAGCTCGGGCCCCGGCGAGCGGCACTCGTGCGTGGAGGCGGGCCGCAGCGTGGCGCGGATGCGGGACTGCGCGGTGCCCGGCTGACTGCGGCGGAGGTATAAGGCACACTGACCTGTAGCTCGTTCTCCTTGGCCTGCAGCGTCCTCCTGTACCGGTTGTTGTACTGGCGCAGCTCCTTCAGCTTGCGCTCCAGCTCGGGCCCCGGCGAGCGGCACTCGTGCGTGGAGGCGGGCCGCAGCGTGGCGCGGATGCGGGACTGCGCGGTGCCCGGCTGACTGCGGCGGAGGTATAAGGCACACTGACCTGTAGCTCGTTCTCCTTGGCCTGCAGCGTCCTCCTGTACCGGTTGTTGTACTGGCGCAGCTCCTTCAGCTTGCGCTCCAGCTCGGGCCCCGGCGAGCGGCACTCGTGCGTGGAGGCGGGCCGCAGCGTGGCGCGGATGCGGGACTGCGCGGTGCCCGGCTGACTGCGGCGGAGGTATAAGGCACACTGACCTGTAGCTCGTTCTCCTTGGCCTGCAGCGTCCTCCTGTACCGGTTGTTGTACTGGCGCAGCTCCTTCAGCTTGCGCTCCAGCTCGGGCCCCGGCGAGCGGCACTCGTGCGTGGAGGCGGGCCGCAGCGTGGCGCGGATGCGGGACTGCGCGGTGCCCGGCTGACTGCGGCGGAGGTATAAGGCACACTGACCTGTAGCTCGTTCTCCTTGGCCTGCAGCGTCCTCCTGTACCGGTTGTTGTACTGGCGCAGCTCCTTCAGCTTGCGCTCCAGCTCGGGCCCCGGCGAGCGGCACTCGTGCGTGGAGGCGGGCCGCAGCGTGGCGCGGATGCGGGACTGCGCGGTGCCCGGCTGACTGCGGCGGAGGTATAAGGCACACTGACCTGTAGCTCGTTCTCCTTGGCCTGCAGCGTCCTCCTGTACCGGTTGTTGTACTGGCGCAGCTCCTTCAGCTTGCGCTCCAGCTCGGGCCCCGGCGAGCGGCACTCGTGCGTGGAGGCGGGCCGCAGCGTGGCGCGGATGCGGGACTGCGCGGTGCCCGGCTGACTGCGGCGGAGGTATAAGGCACACTGACCTGTAGCTCGTTCTCCTTGGCCTGCAGCGTCCTCCTGTACCGGTTGTTGTACTGGCGCAGCTCCTTCAGCTTGCGCTCCAGCTCGGGCCCCGGCGAGCGGCACTCGTGCGTGGAGGCGGGCCGCAGCGTGGCGCGGATGCGGGACTGCGCGGTGCCCGGCTGACCGTTGCGGCGGAGCTCGAGCAACTGAAACGGTAGTTATCATGAGTTGGAGTAGTGTGGCCACTGTATTTCCGGGTGAAATGCTCGCGATCCCATTTACAGCAGATGCGGGAAATGCCGGAGAGGTTTTAGTGGGTAGGCTTTTCTCGTCCCTCTCGCTAGGAGAGAGATCGGAAGGTGAGAGTCCCATTATAATCCCAAAAGGCTTCCCCAAGCCGGGGAACGCGTAAAGCATTTTCACTCCAAAAAAACAATAATATATTGTAGAACGACGATCTACGCAAAGGTGACTAGATAAAGCTGGTTGAGATTGCCCATCATGCAGGGGTGATACTCAATGGCATAATGTACTTGAAGATACTAAGTCTAACAATCACTGAGGTGGAAATCAAATCGGCCACAATGTGCCCTCTACACGAGAGCACCAGGCGTGAGAGAAAAATAGCGCCGTGTGGTCAAGCTTGCCACACAAGAAATGACATCCACGACCACTCTACCAAGAGAGTAACGGTAACGGCAAATGATCATGGCGTGGGGCAGATACTTATCACTTGTCACGCTAAAAAGAACATGATAGAATATTGGTATTTAAACGAAGGTGTAACGGCCCGGCTATGAATATGCGCGACCAGTGGCAACGGCAGCCTGTCTCTTGTCGCGCAGCATCACCTGTCAGTCTCTCACAGTATTACACAGAAAAAGATAGATCTCGCGCGAGAAAGGGTCGAATATCACAGTTGTGCTTGAGGTGCAGCTGTAAGCGGAGAGCGGTAGAAACAACATTATACCGATATAATGAAGAACGCACGCGCCGCCGCGCACGGTGCCGCGAGTTCGCTGCGAGCAGCCGTAGCGGGCGGACGGGTTCAGCAGTGTTTTGCGCCCCGTTTGTACTCGTACCTAGACTGTGCTGTTTTTATTTTTCGCTTGCGTATCGTTTGTGCACGATTGCGCAACAATTAGTGAACATTACATTACACCGCTTATCGTTCATGTATAAATGGTGAAAAATGGACACGGAAGATACGGAAGGCTTATTAAATTCTCAAACTAAGGAACATAGTCCCACTAATAGTGCTATAAACATGTGTACTCCTCTAAACAACAAAAATAAGTGCAAAGTGAACAATAAAATAGTAGGGTCAATCCTAAAAGACTCTGAGGGTAGATTTCCAGTGGAATGCTGGCACTGCTCGAAAGTAAACAACGTAAAAAACTTTTATCAGTGGCATAGTGACCAGACTAATATTAAACAACTAAAGTGCAGTGATTGCCGTAAAGAAACAAGTGTTAAATGTTTTTTGGAACTTGTTCCCAACATAGAAAAAGACGAATTAAACGGTTGTAATCACATTATACGAATTATCTCATGCAACGCGGCTGCATGCTAAGTAAACAACAAAAACTGTCGGGAGTGTAACAAGCAATTCCACATAAAAATCATACCTGATTTGGATTCTATCAGTAAGGAGCGAGTGATTTGTGAGTGTAAAATTGTGAATGATTATATGATCTACCCACAAACTCGTATCGATAAAAACAAAAAACAACGAAAATTACTTAAAACTACAGTTAATGCTGAATCCCGGGAACGTTCACGTAGTCGGCCGACACAATTAAAGAACGGCGGTATGTCTATACAAGTCCCCACCACTAACCGCTACGAGCTCTTGCCGCAAGCCGATGAGCAAAATGCGCACGAAACACAGACATCCAGTGATGGTTGGGTCCAAGGACAAAACAAAAGACTCAAGCGTGCTCGACTTGACCGCAATGAAGGAGCCCTGGCTAAGAAAGTGGCGATGAATGTAACCGACGCCCCATCGACATCCAACACAACAGTAGTTACCAAAACTAAGCCTGCCATCGATCAGCAACCACCAACACACATACCTATGATCCGAATCACTGATCAGGAGCTGGTTGGTAATCAAGAAGCAGTTAAGAAAATAAGGGATATTGCAATCCTATTAAACTGCTGCTACGGCATCACGCCAAATAAAAAAGAGATCCACATAAAACCGAGAAATGGCGAATGCCGTAAAAAGTCATCGACGCTCTCAGCGAGTTGAATAAGGAATCAAGGTTTCTAGCCCCCGTCCCAAAAGGGGAACAACAGCATGCAACAAGAGTCATTCTACGTAATAACACCTATGATGAGCCACTTGAAGTACAGCTTGATGAGATGGAGAGATGTATTGGCATTCGACCACTCAACATTAAGAAAATAAAGGACCACTTGCAGCTGGTGATCTTCGACCCATCGCACAGCTATGAGGAAGTCGCGCAAGCAATGAGGAATACCACGGATCATTTCTTTGGGGCAATGAAGATGAAGCCGGAGCCATACAAGAAAGATCCGAAACGGATAGTACAGTGTAAAAATTGTTACCTTTTTGACCATTCAACGACAGCGTGTCACGGACGTAAATGTCCACCAACTATAACCATGCTAAACCAAGAAAATATGGAAATCGACGTATGCTTTGCTTGTCACAATTTTCAGGCTGCAATCAAAAGGCAAACGGACCTGCATGCAGCGCGAGAAGCAAATAACGCCCGGCCAACCATTACAGCCAAACGAGCTATAACAAAACCTGCTAACGTCAGAGACGGTTCGTCGTATGCAAGTGTGACTGGTGTTCTAACACAATCCTATAGAGGCGCAGAATTCCCAGAGCTTGGAAGAACACGGCTCCAACCCACCAATCAACAACCGCTAGACCCAACTACAAATACATCAACAGCCATACGGCCATCAGATAAGAAAATGATGCTTATAGATACCATGAGAAAACTATGTAACATACTACTAGAGCTCACAAATGGCGACTTCTAGCAGCGACAAGAGTTTTAGAAAACTACGTATCTTGCACGTTAACGCCCAAGGCCTGAGGAAAAAAATTGAAGAACTCAAAACATTGGCAAGCAAACACAGGCCGCACATCATCGTGGTAAATGAATGCAAGTTAGACTTTGATAAAGTGAAATACAACATTCAAGGCTACGATAAAATCACAGATTCGAAAGCAGACCATCTTACCACTGCCATGTACATTGCGCGCGGACTCAGGTGGACGCAAACCCAACTCACAACGAACTGGCAAGACGACAATAGGAGAGTAGAAGGAGTTGCCATCCGCCTTGTCGTCAATCACACAACCGGAGAATCGATCTACATCAAGGGTATCTACATACCGATTCCAAATCAACATCACGCACGTGACGAATTTGAAGAAATTCTCATGGAAAATAGTGCTGTCGTGATTGGAGATATGAACCTTAAAATGAGAATACTAGGTCATTCCCGGGACAGAGCACTCGGTACACTTGTTAAACGGTTGTTACAAGAGAATGTATGCTCCTTGTTTAATACCGGCCTACCTTCAAGACCAAATAGCCAAGGTAACGGTATATTAGATACTGCGATTCTTACACACGAGGCTCAGAATATCAACAGGCTCACAGCGATGCCAATTGAATCTATCGGCTCTGATCATTTACCGTGGTTGCTAGATCTACATATAGAGGTCGGACGAGAAGTAAAATTAGTAAGAAATATGAGACCTCTCTACGAAGACGAAGGCCTCTCAGAAAGATACGAGAACATTTTCAGCGAAACCATGGGCCAGCTCGGTGAAATTAATAACAACGCAGAATGTGACGAGTACATAGATCGGTTGGAAATATCGCTCACAACAGCTTTAAATGAACTCGCACCTTTAAAAGAAGATCGTAGGCGAGATCATCTACCCGCAGACATTGAGCAACTAATCAAAGATAGAAATGCGGC
Source organism: Apotomis capreana (assembly GCA_947623375.1). Lineage (NCBI taxonomy): Eukaryota > Metazoa > Arthropoda > Insecta > Lepidoptera > Tortricidae > Apotomis > Apotomis capreana. The sequence goes on along the minus strand of OX392522.1, from coordinate 14,282,185 downwards.
GCGCGACAAAGCCTGGCGACTGCGCCATAACCAAGTACGACAGCCGGCTTTACGTCAAGAGCACAATAGACTAAAACGAGAAGTCTCTAAAGCTCTAAGCACTCTACGAGAGGAATCTTGGCTAAAAATCCTCGAAGACCCAAGAGACAATCGTGCTCGGTTATGGCGCATTCAGCGCAGCATGAAAATGCCACCACAGAAGCTACCACAGATCACAAATTGCAGGACTGAAAAAGAAACCATCGACACACTGGTCGATGCGGCTATCGTTAAGGAAGCAAACATTTCACCGGAAGACGAAGGGACAGAGGTGACTACACCTTTTCAACCTCTTGACCCAACGTCAACTGACGAAATCAAGAAAGCACTGCGACGCTTTAAAAATAAAAAAGCACCTGGCCCTGACCAACTAAGAGCAGACGCTCTGAAATTCGGCGGTGAGTCGTTTCTTGAAGCTTATAAAAAAGTAGCGAATTATGTGCTTACCACTGGCTATTTCCCACGCCGTTGGAAACAAGGAGAATGCATTTTTCTACACAAGTCAGGAAAAAATCACAAAGAAGCCACGTCTTACAGACCTATAACTCTTCTCAACATCATGGGTAAGCTGTGTGAACGGTTAATACTGGCGAGACTGTTAGAAACTAGTCAACGACTCCAGCCGCCATTCCATCATGGATTCACCAAAGCACGTGGAACTGGCACTCAAATACTTCGCACCGGAAAATTCGTCACAGACGCGCTCGACGCAAAAGAGAGCGTAGCGATGATTTCTACAGATTTAAGCAAAGCTTTTGATTCCATCAATCATCGTGGTCTTATCAAGAAGCTATATACAAAAAATGTTGATAATAATATCATTAAAATTCTGGAAAACTACTTGATGGACAGAACTGTGCGAGGAAAGTTTCGCACAACCATGGGAGAAGAGATGATCTTACCGCATGGGGTACCACAGGGCTCGATACTCGGGCCTGTTATATTCAACCTTTATGTCCACGATATATGTGACGATAATGATCGGTTACAAGGCATTAAGCTGTCGCAGTACGCAGACGATCTGTGTGTGCTAAACAGAGCGGTCCGTCCTGATCAGGCCACAACTAGAGCAACATGGGCAGCAGAGACTATTATTGATTATTATAAACGATGGGGGCTGAAATGCAATGTCGAAAAGACGGAGTGCATCATGTTCACCAAGAAGAGGGGGTATATCCCCACGGTTAAACTAAAAGACCAAACATTGCCGTATAAAAAAGACTTAAAATACCTCGGAGTTATCTTTGATAAGACAATGACGATGGGACCGCACACGAATCTAGTAACAACTAAGGCGAAACGAATACGTGGAGCACTCAGCCCGATAATCGGTTACTATGCAAAGACAGACATCCAAGTGAAGTTAGCTATTATTCAGGCATGCCTGCTACCGGTGCTTGACTATGGCACCGTGCAACTATTGCCACGATACAGCAAAAGCAATTTGCTTAAAATAGAACGGCAATACCGAATGGCTTTAAAAACTGCAGCACAGTTCCCACAACGCATACCGACCGAAATGTTGTGGGACACTTTAGACTGGGACCCATGGCACATCCGTGTACATGACTTGCATCAGGATATGTTAGAGAGATTAAAACAGCTTAATATAGCGGATCTTGAAACCCCCGGGGACGCCTATCTCGGCTATGGCCAATTCAATCCGTTACTTACAAACCATAGAATTGGAGATATTCCATACGTAGCCAATAATAAAGACCGCAGGCGACAGCTTAGCAAACGAGTAACAGCCCCTAGGCCGCATAGATTGTAAGTTAGTTAGTAGTAGATTGTAAGTTAGTTAGTAAGTACACAACAATGGATCATACGTGATAGTTGTCTTTATATGTATAGAGTGACTAGCATAAATCAGAGTACACCATACTTGCACTGATCTCACACCTAGACTTAAGCAAGCTGATACACCCCTGACACTAACGGAAGCAGGGACATAAAATGTAAACATAAACTATGAAAATAAACAAGTTCTGATTCTGATTCTGATTCACGGTGCCGCTTTAGCGGTTTTTGCCGAGTGAATCGCGGGGCAACTTCAGAGCGGCGCGTGCGGTGGTTCGCGCGGATAAATCGTGCGGTGTGCGTGGCGCTTGCCGCCCTGCGCACGCGCCGCCGCCGCGCCGCCCCGTCTCCTCGCTCGTCGCTATATAAGCTCGTAAGGGGGATATACTAATACTACCTACCTTAGGCACGAAAACAAGGCACAAAGTAGTCGTTGTGCAGAATATGATGAATATAGCGATGAGGACGAAAAGAGCATCTTTGTGGTCCGCCAAAACCTGAAAAATTATAACGTATCTTAAAGATAGGACTTGGCACTTTTCTATTAGAAACTTATTTAGGGGAACAATGACGCTTAAATTATAAAAAATGATTTCTAAACTGTATCACTTATTAATTACTACCTATTCCTATCTTTGAGAATATTCACAAAGTAATCTATTCATGTTATACATGTATATGTATTTAACTATATGGAGTTATGGAATCTCAAAATATTTTGCTGAGTTGTGCTACTCTTGCGTTGGCGTTATCAGTATACGAATGATTTCACACCTACTGCCGGTCTAGTTTTAAAAATCAGCACTGAAAATCCCGGCGCATGGTTTATCAGGATACAAACCAAAGCGAGAGGAGCTCCAGTGATGCACACAATCAGCACATTGTAGACCGACAGCCCGATGTGCTTGGAGTCGTTCAGCGCCGGGATGGACACGTGGCGAGTCTCCCACGCCAAAAAAGCGCCGAACACCTGAACAAAAGGACTTGTTATACATACGTCGTAGAAGTCAAATATTGATCGACATGTTTTGGATCGGTACTTGATTCATCATCAGGAGCTACGATCAGTCGCGGCCAATCAAAAACTGCTTCTGAGATTCACGGAAGTTTTTTTTATATAATAAAAAGGATTTGAGTTTATCTGCCCTCATGTACGAGTAGCTATCTACATTTTACGTTTATGTCTTTTTTCACCCAAATTCATGTTCATTTTACGCTGCTGCCCTGTCTGGAAATTTCCCTTTTTGACCACTACTATCGACGATCTATTAAAAACAACCACGAGCAAAATTCTAAACGTTTCTCAAAATTTATCTAGTTGGCCCCAGGCAACTCTTCCTATTAAATATGGCGGACTAGGCATACGCTCCACAGGCGACCTTGCTCTTCCTGCCTTTCTCTCATCCATTCACAGTACTGTCACCCTCATCAGTGGTATTCTTAACATTTCTAATCCCACTGATGTAGAGGTTTCGGACCTGGTGGATGCAGAGTCAGCATGGAGCGCTGGGAACCCGGGTGAGAGCGCGCCATCTGAAAAAGCCAGCCAAGCTGCCTGGGATCACATAACAGTAAAATCCATTCACAAATTTCTATTAGACAGTTGCCTTACTGCGACCGAGCGGGCCCGCCTACTGGCAGTATCCGAGCCGGAGTCGGGACATTGGCTGCATGCCCTGCCTTCACGCAACATCGGTTCCGTCTTAGATCCAAGTACCCTTAGAATCGCAATCTGCCTCCGTCTCGGTATAAAAATTTGCGAGCCACACCCTTGCTGCCGTTGCGGAGGCTCTGTTGACACCCTCGGACGACACGGCCTCTATTGCCAGTCAAGCGCTGGTCGTTTTTATAGACACGGGGCACTTAACGACCTCGTTCGCCGGGCCCTTGGCACAGCATCGGTTCCAGCAACTCTGGAGCCTGTGGGACTTTCCGCTGCAGACGGGAAGAGACCGGATGGCTGACTGGTGCCATGGCATCTCGGGCGGGCTTTGGCATGGGATGTTACATGTGTGGACACTCTAGCCCCGTCCCATGTCCAACGTTCCGCCAGAAAACCGGGGATGGCCGCAGAAGATGCCCAAATCGTCAAGCGCCGCAAATATGCCTTCTTAAATAAATATTACGAATTTGCGGCACTGGCGGTGGAAACATTTGGCCCGTGGTCTTCGGATGCAAAAAAAATTGTAAAAGAAATTTCACAAAAATTAATCGGAGTATCGGGTAATATCAGAGCGGGCTCCTTTTTCGCTCAAAGACTGAGCCTCGCCATTCAAAGGGGAAATGCGGCGAGCGTGCTGGGGACGATGCCTCAGACGGCTTCAGTACTGGGGGATTCTTTCTAATTTTAAGTTTTAGTATGTATATTTTTAATTTATTTTCCATTGTAATAAAAGATTTCGATTTGAGTTTAAGGTATATCAATACTTGATACAATATCATTAAACGTGTCTGTATTAATCGCCTTTGCTTCTTATTGCTGTAAAAACAATAAGTCGCACCCTTGGTAAAACAAAGCCACATCTGCAAAATGTGTACTTTACAGGAGAGCAGTTTAAAAATTCTCCAAGTGATTTTTGCTGATAACATTTTTGCGTTTCGTCGAATTGTCATGTACTTTTGCATATAGGTTTATATTGATGTAATCAATCAAATGTGTTATGTCCCATTTAATTTAACGCATTATTTTTCAAAATAATGTAACGGATGTGCACATACGGCTATTTATTACCAAGCATCAGCCGACGTATCAGCAGATCCGTCATTATTTTACAAAAATCTACGTGACGCATGTGCACATATGTCTTTGTTTTATGAATAACCCTTGAAATTATGAGGTCGTATATGTGTAAAATATTATATTTCTATAGAATCTGAAAGATTTAGGTATCTGTAAATGAATATTATTTCAAGTGAACTTATTTTACAGAATTATTTACTTAAATAACTAGGCAGCAATGAGTAAAAATACTGTGGTTTGCTACTAGAACACAGTAAGTGCAAGAAGATAAAACAATGTTATTAATTTTAATACATATTAACTTTTTATCGGCACGATAAGGTATCATCACTTACATAATATTTTCCATAAAATATGTACTCCATAAATAAAATAAGCGTTAAAAACTGAAACTAGTAAGTAACAACTCGTTCATACTAAACACTATATAAATTTTATTTATAAAATACGCGTACTTGTATTATATATAACTTAATAAACGAATAGATAAGAATATAAAACTTTTTGATAGTAATATATACAACTGTTATTTAATGATAAACCATAAAACATGAGCATTGACCTGAGCTTGGTTTCACGAAACACACGAGTGTTTTAAGACCTAATAATTATATAAGTCATAAACTGTTTTCATCACAGGCCTTAAAATTTGTATCAGATGATTATTTTACTATGCAGCGTTTTTGTGGCAGTGTTAAGATTAAGAATGACTATAAAGTCCGATGCGGGAGTGACAGTGATGAAGATTGACATTTCGATAAAGGGTCGTTAGATGATCGAGCTGGTGAAACAACCCTCCTCTCATTATGGCGTCTCCTCTCGAGTTTTGCGGCTAAAACCTGAAACAAGCTTTGATTTCTCAGTCTTACAGTCTTCGGCTAAAGACTTTCTCCACTTGCTATGCTCGTCGGCTAGAGTTTCCTAGTCTGCTGGGCTGATACCAAATGCCGGCATTGCTCGCTTAGTGCAGTCCTTGAAACGCAACACGGGCCTCCCCACATTTCAGGGTACACAGTAAGCGAGTGGCATCCATACGGTGCACATGCTTCCCCAGCCATCACTGTCTCGCCAAGTGATGTTTAGACTGCTACGAAGGCACCGCAAGTGGAAAATATTCAGTCTTATTTCTTGCTTGGCATACGACGTACTGGTTTCAGTTCCACACAAAACTATACTCAGAACACAAGTTTGATACACAAACACTTTGGTCTTGATTGTCAGATAGTGACTAGTCTAGAGTTCTAGGCCCCTGCACTGAGCTTCCCAAACATTGTAACCGCTTTACCAAGCCGGTTCCCGATATCCACATTCAGTGATAGATTGCTTGACAAGTGGGATTGCTAGATAAGGGAACAGATCAACAACATCAAGGGACACGACACTATCCAACAAAATAGTTGGTTTCTGGTGAAAACCTTGCGCCAGAACAACTGTCTTCTTAGCATTAATGGACATGGAAAAGAGAGAACAAGGGTGTGCGAACTTATCGAAAGGAATCTGTAACTTGGGAAATTTTTGGCAACGAATGCGGCATCATCGGAAAATAACAGTGAATCGATGTATACGTTTACGACGAGACCTCAACAGGAAAAAATCAAAAAGTTTCCCTTCTGCTCTTGTGTGTAAAGTGTATCCCCTAAACTAAATTTCCCAAATGCAACCTTCAGAAGCAGGGAAAAAGTTGTCGAAAAGTATTGGTGGCAATACTCGGCCGCAGTCCCTCCACATGTCGAACAAAGCAGAAGTCCGGCTGTCATGAACAACAGCACCGTGCGTGGAAACATTTAACTATTTAGGTTTAAAAGTTTTGGTGGACATCTGTCGAGAGCAGGGCCTTCCTTCTTATCTTTTTTTGCTTTTACTGTTACAAGCACATTATATGCTAGCATGATGAATGCAGTAGTAAGTAGTAACAGGTTATTTTTTCGCTGATAGGGTCGGGTAGACCAGATTCTTAAGTTCGCTTTGTCGAAGATTTCCTCGTGTCCTAATATTTCGAGATTCCTTTAGAAACTTCAAATAACGGAAAGAATAATCACTTCTCTAAAAACGGCATCATAGAAATAAATACAATATACTAAATATTTTAAGATCTACAAATAAGTAGATTTTATTAGTAGGTAAAGTTTGTACAGTTCATATAGGTAATAAAAAAAAAAAGATAAATTTCATGGTTTAAAATGGTTGGAATTACAGGTAAGGCATTTAGTTATTACATATTAATAAAACGTTAGATTTTTTTTACAATAACATGCTTTTTTATACCTTCAAACTTTTTGATAACGACGCATCTTAATCTACGACCTAAAATAACGCAACATGTTACGATGCGACTATGAATAGTTTGTACAACAACGACGCAAATGAATATACGACCATAATTTAAAAAAACAATTAAATTACCTTAAACTCTTCTTATAACATTATGGCAATATTGCCTAACATGTTTGTTAAAAAAAATATTAATTAGTTAAAAATCGATAAATAACGTTGAATGTGATCATGCGACTGGCTATTTAATCTCAATAATTAGAACTCAAACAGTCGTATGTGCACATACGATTGTTTATTACAAGATAATTTTCTTGACCTGTAAAAAGTACTTATCATTACCGGTTTCGTTTTTCGCATCCATTCTCGCCGATTTAGATCCAAAACGCAACGCATGATCACAGTCCGGTAACACCGACGTATCTGACTTTACGACAACGCGCGCGCCGATATGCGCTCACAGGAACGACGTCAAAAAAGGACGTATACGCATTTGTAGCATTATTTTACGTCGCCTCTTCACTTGCGTCGTTTTCCGCTTAAAATATCTCAGAAACGACAAAAGTTAAAATTATAAAAAAATTCTACCGTGTAGAACGCATAATTCTAAGGATATTTCCGTAATAAAACCACTTTTGACGCAAAGTCACATGCTGCATTATTTTACCAAGCGTGCGAAGTGTGTCAAACCATTGATACAAAGATCAAAGGCAATCCAGAGGTACCGGGTTCGATTCTCGATCTCTTCCACCAGGTAACGCCTTTAAATTTTTCTTTGAGCTTCTTTGCATCACTGGTTTAATATAAAAATGGTGGTATGTACCTATACACACGAAAAAAAATTAGACGTTACATGTTTCATAAGTTCATAGAAGTATGTCGTTATGATACGACTTCGAATTTGAAAAAGTTGAACATACCAATAGTAATCCTTTGTAGGCGTAGATGACTCCTATAAAAATTGACATCTGTTCCGACTGGCAGTACTCATTCTCTTGAACTATCTCGATATCTTCACTTGTCGGATGAGGCTAAAAAAAACGTTTCCATTTGAAAAAAGAAACATTTCTTACTTGTGCAAATTACGATTGAAGGAGATTTTTGCGAGTGTAGGTATTATTTTGCAATAAGATACACAATTTTGCCAACTGTTCGCTAAAATGGATATGTCGAGGGCGATGATATCCTGTTTTTCATAGCTCAAACAGGATACACATAATTTTTTGATTGGAATTGAGATACCTAACAATATCTCCAAATATTTGACTTACTCATATTTATCTGCAGTCTTACTGCACTGGTATACTTAATTAATAATTAATGTTTTTTTGACCGGCATAAGCCGGTTCCGTGCGAATAAATATGGGTGAACCCTTACCCTTAAGCTAGAATGAAGTTAAATGTATACTAACGACAGGATCCATCTGCTTAGTGGCGCGGTAGAACGGGTCGGAGACCTGCCAGGTGATCATGATGGCGAAGTCCACGCACAGCAGCACGCCCACCACCATGAACAGCTGGTAATCCTTGATCACCTGTACACAAAATATGGTTAAAAAGTTTATAGCCCTGAAACTGTCTATCATCATCATATCAGCCTATAGATGTCCACTGCTGGACAAAGGCCTCACCCAAAGTTCTCCACAACGATCGCTCTTGCGCCGCCCCAATCAAATTTATGCCCGGGATGCTAACCATGTCGTCAGTCCACCTTGTTGGGGGCCTTCCCACGCCGCGTCTTCCGGTCCACGGTCGCCACTCAAGAGCGAACTATGCTCGGAGTTTCCTTGCAGGATTCAATCCGAAATGATGAGATACGTAAGAGAACCAAGGTTTTTAGATATAGCTCAGACAATCGCTAAACTTAAGTGGCAGTGGGAGGCACATTGCTCGTAGAATCGATGGCCGTTGGGGCAGAAAGGTTCATTAAATCACAAAAGATAGACTTAATGTTTGTTGAAGCAAAAAAATAAATAAATGGAATTTTTCGGCCGGGGGGGAGTTTCGAACTCGTGTTTCCAACGGCTCTCCGAGCCAACATTTTAGACTGCCGAAGCTAAAAGCTATAACCTGAGTCATTGAAATTTTAACCAAGTTACTTGGCATCGTAGCCCCTTCCAACGTAAAGACCTAACCTGAAACTTAAATTACAGCAACAAGTACCGGTGACCTCAGCCTTGTGGCCGTTCGGTATATAGATACACATCATCGTGATCCAAGAATGTTCATTTTGGAGCACCGCTTCGCCCCGCTTCAAAAATGGACCAATCTCATTTCTCAGATTTCAATTCATGTCTTTTGGGTTTCTTAAAGCGAGCAGCCTGATTAGTTTTTTTTCTCCACTCTGCTTTAGTAGGCAGCCTAATACTGGTTGAATAGGATTAGTGAGTTTATTGATTACATTTCGATTATCAAAAAGTTACCTTTTTATTTAGCTTGACGTCTGTGAAGATGGAGTGCACCCTCCAGGTTTTAGAGAACATGGCTCCGAAGGCCAGGCTGAAGCCGGCCATCAGCAGCCAGGCTCTGGCGGTGCAAATGTAGGGGAACGCCGCTGTGGGTTGGAGAATATAATCAGTGAAGGTCCGTAGAAAGAGGAAAGGCTATCTGACACCTCTTTATGGTATCCTTCTCGTAACGTGAATGAAAGATGAAGGGTATAAAATGATTCGGTAGTGGTAACTTGGGTTGTGCTGGAATTGATTTTGTGGCTATAAGATATGTTTTTTTTTATGAAGATGGATTGATTTAATGGGCAAAGAAATAATGGCAGTATAAATGTATGCGTGTAGTTTGATTGTGAGAAGGAAGCCATAAGAAGGTTAGTACGACAATATCGTCTTTTAGCATATAGAGAACTCATCAGATCCTTGAAAGACAACGACGCCTCTGACTACAGAGCTTGTAGATAAATACGTCGTTATTCTTCCAAGGTTCGTATTAGGTTCAGAGTTTGCTATGAGACTATATTATGCAACAGATGTTGATGCCTTTCCTGAAATGGTAAGGTATTTACGATGTTCATTCAGGACTCTACCATCTGTATTCCACTCCAAAACTATGGACATTCATTTCATTACATTAGTTCAAAGTTGGTTATCGTTCCTGAAGAAGACAATCCCAACATGCCCAGAAGTGTTCATGAGCAAAATATGTGTTAAAATCAGATTACTTGCTCAAGGATACTCAAGACGTTGCAAGACTGACGAATGCAAAGAATATGAAAAGATAATGCTTGATTAAAATAACATCGAAGCAAAACATGACAAGAAAACAAGCACACTATTCGATAAAGCTACAAATACAACAGACTCACATACCACCGACAAAAGCTTCGCAGTAAAGGAAATGAAACCAAAACTTGGAAACATGCTGACGACTCCTCGACCTAGAAAATGACCTAGGTCTTTCTCAGAATGAAAATTCTAATCTAATAGTCGGGGGTTAGAGTTCCCAAAATTTGGTTAACGGCATCCACATCGCCCGGGGTTGAAGCTCAAGCTGGGGTGGGAGCAAGCTGTCGTTACCTCCACGCTGGGATTCCTGAGAAAGACCTAAGAATCAATGAAGTTGATGAGATCAGGTGACTGGCATCCACCGACGGGTGCCGCATGCCGATCGACAGTGCTCAATGTTTAAGCAATTTTACCGTCATCGTTCAGTCCTGTTCGACAAAACGGGAAGACCGTTCCTCAGAAGCGAACAAGCTGCCAGCCTACTAGCTTCTAAGAAATGAATCTTGAAAGCATGATAATTATTGTGGAAATTTGAAAGATGTGATGATCAGTCGTGAGGTTACCTTGTATCCGATAAGTTGAAGAGAAGACACAGATATTAATGACACAGCGATAGAAGACAGTAAAGAGGCGTTTGGGGATAGAAGAGGACATACCTATACTGCTGAGGCTGGAGTCCAGCCCCAGGAAGATAACGCTGAGGTAGGTCAGCATGCAGCCAATGATGATCAGGTTGTTAAGGTGGGGTGAAGACATCTTGATGTACCTGGAACATGGGAAGGGGCAATTAAGGTAATTTTGGCTCAAACTATCCATGCAGCAGGTTTTGATCTACTATTTGTTAAATCATTAAAAAGTCTTTTCATATCTGTAATACAGATACTAATGAACACAGAGATTGGGTACACGAATCAAAGAAGAAAGAAGGAAGCGTCACGTCATCATATAGAGAAGTTACGGAGCAATATAATAGAGCTAGATGAAAGCTATACAACCTTATGAATGAGCTAGACCGACAAAAGCTATAATTTGTATCGTTGTTGATATTATTTATTTATTTATTTATTTATTTATTTACTTATTTATTTATTTATTTAGGAGAACCAACAGCTAATACACTGCACATAGAAGCTTAAGTAGAATCATGGAGCCAATTACAGGAACTCACATATAGTTGTTGCACATGAAACATACACTTAAGTAACGACGCACATCGATGTATCGACGCGCACTTGCAGCAAATATGAACATTAATTAAACTTAGAATTTAAACTTATAAACCATAACTTAACTTAACTTATCTTAGAGCCATATTAGGCACAACCTAAATACCTAATACTCAAAACTACTGCACAACAATGTCATAAAATCGCTCAATCAAAAAACGCATTAGTCAATTTTCGCCTCACTGAAGGAATTACACAATTGAATATATCAATATCAAGCTCTTTCGTCGTATTATTCAAATGTCGACTAGCGCGGTTAAAGAAACTATTCCGTCTATAATTCAGATTTATGGTAAAATACCTTTGGTTCCTGTAATGGATGTTCATGGCGAGGAAGGCGGTGGACATGATGATGCCGACGATCGAGCACGAGACCAGGAACGAGTAGATGGTGATGTTGACTTGCGTGTGCTCGATTAGGAGCAGCGTGCGGTCTTTCGGCGGGTTCCTGGAATGGTCCATCCAAATACCAATCAGTCCACGATCTATTTGTAACATCAATGTTAATCAACGTAAGTAAAAGCTGGTCATATCAGCTAGAAAATAGGTTAATACAACCACTAAATATCCAATGATTATAATATTTCAACCGGTAGGAAAAGATACTCCTAAGCTATTTAGTCTTTGAAGATGTGATACATTCAGAAGACATAAAGAGCTGCACTATGGTATTTTATTCAGTCGTATAGAACTTAAACTTTTGTTAAGCCTGTATACTAACAAGGGACCATAGACTTATGTCTTAGCTAGTATAGATAGCTAGAAAGAAAGAAAGAAAAACATTTATTCGGGGACAAAACATAATTGCGTAGAAAAGTGACAAACAAAGAAAAAAAACTATAACTAAGTACTTAAGCTAATTATGAGTGCCTCGAAACGGTCCCACCTCAGCATAATGCTAGCTCCCGAGAGAGCCAGCGCTGATCTTCCGGTGGGACCATAGGTGGCGCCACGGTACGGCACACACGAAGCTACATACCAAACCATTAGAGCATTATTCCACTGGTGAGGTTTCTTTTCCCACCTCGTATTTTTGGAACTACTTCATCAGCATCGAGCCTTTCCTCTCGATGTCATGGAATTGAACTGTACCCTGTATATAGTACTTACTTGCCGAACCATTTGAACATCTGTCCATTGTTCAGGTCAAGATGATCCCGCTCCGCGCAGTACTCCCCCACTTTCACTTCTCCAACTTCGTCCCCTTGGAACTGCTTCAGCAGGATAGACGCTTTCCTCTCGTTGTCATGGAAACGAACTGGACCCTGAAATCATAAATAAAACAATATACAATCTTAAACATTATTGCTAGGCTATAAAAAATGAACGTTGAGATGAGAGCTGGCGAGGAGGGGGCTTAAGGTTTAGTTTTAACTTAGTGTAATTTAGTTAAGGTATTATTCTTCTGCTGTTCTTTAAGCATTTGTTTCATCATCTGTCCATTTTACTACCATTGATACTATTCAGGATACACCGTGGTGATTTAAATAATCACACATGACTAAGCTATATCGCTTTCCCAACTGATATTGTCGTTTCGCTTAGCTTTAGTTTCACTGGTTACCTAATCAACACTCATCATTGTATACTTTCTTCTTCAAAAAATTATGTGTAACCACAACATCCTAGGGCCGTGTGTATCAGAAGTTACTTACTAAGCTTTTCAAAAAGCTGAGCTATTTGCTTATCCGCCCAACGCATTGGCATTGCCGTCCAGCGAGTTAACGTGGCCAGCCTTATGGGCACCCTACCCAATAGTAGTGACATATGTATATCCCCTAGTATATCACTAGTAGTATCCATATAGTTTAGATCCCAATAGTTTAAGTTAGGTTTAATTAGACCATAAGTTTCTTAAGGTATAAATAAATAAATAAATAAATATTAAGGGACAATCATACACAAATCGACCTAGTCCCAAACTAAGCAAATCTTGTACTATGGGTACTAGACGACGATATACATAATATATAAATACATATATAGATAACATCCATGACCCAAGAAAAAATATTTTGCATAAATATTTGCCCCGGCCGGGATTCGAACCCGGGACCGCCGACTCAGTAGGCAGGTGTCTACAAACCGAGCCAAACGCGTCGTCAAAGGTATAGTTATATATACTTTTTATTTTGTGTTCTATTCAAAACTTACCGTAACTCCCTCAAAAGTAACGTTGCTGAGGGCATCCAGGAACAGCTGCTCCCACTCCTTGTCCCGATACCGAAAGTCCAGCACAGTCTTCTCTTTGTATCGCAGCCTCACCCGTTGAGCCACTGTCTGGATTGCTAGAGCCATGGCCCAGATACCTGACGCACAAAACGTTAATTTACCGACTTTAATTTATTTAACACGGTAACTACAGAGGGTAAGTTTTTTGATTTGAGTATTTAACATTTACAAGAACATAAATGGAGACTGTTTGAAATTCTGTTTCAAGAGCTGCAGCCATAAGAAATCATAGGAAACTCCTTCCTATTTAATATACTAGAAATATTTGTACCCCTGTTGTATTCTTTAAAATCCCTTTTTAAGTAAGCATACTAGGCAGAATGATTGACGGATACTACTTCAGCAGATAAATCTTAGTTGCATTGCATCAATTGTAAAAGAAATGGCGAGAGTAAAGTGGTTCCAAAATTGATGTTGAATGATGATGTAAGATGGCGCAGAAAAAGAAAAATGGATGGGTCATTTAGATCAGTGCCCCGCAATTTTTTGCGTTCAGAGTACATCTAGCAGATCGGGAAATTTTGGAGGTACACTGTAAATAAAAAAAATTAAGTACTTTTCTCCGTCTGTCTTTCTGAAGCACAAAAGAACTTTATATAAATCTGAGGAATGTGAATTTTACACAGCTCCTCTCCACTCCAGTCGACAGACAGCCTTAGAAACAACCGTATTTTTCCGCAACACACGAATTTATGACCACGGTGCACCAGGGTGCCGCGAAACACATTTTGCGGAACACTGATTTAGGTTAGATACAAGCTAAATAACAAGTTGGCTAACCACAAATAAGATACATTTGACTAACCATCGTAGGTGTAGCCATGGAATCTGGAATATTCGATGCCTCTTCTTCTGTCGTATTCAACTTGGTAATCTTTTGCGGTCTGGAATTAAAAGAACATTTATTTTATACGCTCATTAGATTAGACTATGCAGATGCAGATATTCAATTACATATTCGTATTATATGTACGCTCGTACATTTCAAAGTTATAGACAAGTCATCCCCTCGATGTTTGCACATACATAATGTAGGTATTCATTGAGCTTAGGCCTAAGTGAAGTGGATATATAATGATAAGCTGCAGTCAAACCGTGACAGAAAATTCCCACAAAAAGTACCTACTTAGGACAAGGTAAATAGGCGTTAATATGACTCCTTAATCAGGTCACCAGGAAAGGTGGATTCGTTGATGGTAGAAAGACACGGTAGGTTGATAACGATGGCTGCTTCCAATGCAAAAATATTAAAAGAAGAGAAATAATAACTAGCAGTGTCTTACGATGCCAGAAACGGTGGTCTCGCCAGTAGTAGACAGTGGCAGCAGATCGGTGAGGATGGCTGTGTCCAGAGCCGTGGCGAGATCACGCTTGGAGCATGGAGCGCGTCGTCGCCACCACTTCGGGTTGTAGGTGCCGAGGAGGAGCCAGGTGTATGCGCGCCCGTACATTTCCAACCTGAACGAAATACAATAGATCCTTTAACCTGGGAACATAACTGTGACTATAGCATGTCAACATCTACATAGCTTCCAAGGCAAGGCATTTGCCTATACTACATTACGTGACCCGTCCTGTGCCTTCTTTTGTTTAAAAAATTGGGCAAGTGCGAGTCGGACTCGCGCACCGAGGGTTCCGTACAAACACTTTTCATCCTTAAGTGGTTAAGTTAAGTTTGCACCTGGTATGTATAGCGCCCCATACAAATGAGGTGCAAAGTTAACGCAACAAACCCGTTTGTTGTATGGGAGCCCCCCTTAAATATTTATTTTATTTTATTTTTAGTATTTGTTGTTATAGCGGCAATAGAAATACATCACCTGTGAAAATTTCAACTGTCTAGCTATCACCGTTCTTGAGATACAGCCTGGTGACAGACGGACGGACGGACGGACGGACAGGGAAGTCTCAGTAATAGGGTCCCGTTTTACCCTTTGGGTACGGAACCCTAAAAATGACTATAAACCTACTTAACTTTGAGTATGCTCCTGCTTTTCCCTCGTTCTTCCCTAAATGATATAATTTATTCAATTGCTACATCACTAAAATCTTCAAATTGTTTTATGTTCTCATGCTCTTCTAAAGCAAAATCGTGCTTATCGAATCGTTACTACTAGACAAGACGACTTAAATTATTAACCGCTTAATATTCTGACACGACAGTCCTGAGGTCATCATTGCAATACACTTCACATCATATCTAGTTATGCCTTTGCCTCTTCAATCTCTGTATCTACTGCATCGTAACCTACTTGTATGCCTCGCAGAAAATCTCCACCGCCCAGGTTTCGTTGAAGTTCCCCAGGATAATCCGAATGTCTTTCTCCTTCAGCTTGGCCAGCGCACTCTTCACCTCTGTTGCGAAGCTCTGCTGTTCCAGGATCTCGATACCATGACCGTCTAGGTCGGAGATCAGACGGTTGTGTGCCTGCATACAGAATTTTTTTCTAGATTCAGAAAAATAAAGCCTTTTTTGCAATAGAAAAGAGGTGAACCAGGTCTGATAACCTGGCCCAGGAAAAGGCTTAGATACTTGGTATTTATACATTCTAAGAACTCGACGACACCGCCTTGTGTGGAAGACTCCAGAATCTTAAAATCTGACATTAATTTCATTATTTCATTGCGTTAGATTAGATATATCCTTTCGCGTCAATTAACAGATTAGTTTATACCATTAACAGTTATATGCATAAAGATAGGTGTGCCTGTCTAGTTCACTGTAATAATAAATTACAATACGTCATTCGACGACGCGCATTTACGTCATTGGATATATCACTATACATTTGGTTTTTTGCATCAAGAGTGTTATGTGTTGGATGACCTACAGTAGAATGACTGGAGCTTACGTTTGGTTCAAGAATTCAAGGTAGATGGTTCCCACGTGAGACGTGAGTCCAGTTGATATGCTGCAGGAGACGAATGCAGGGCATGATGAAAGCGTTCTCGGAAGAAGAAAGATAGAAGGGCCACTTACTAGAGCATCTCGGTTAAATGCAGCTACTTGGAGGAAGAAGGAAGCTAGACTGAAGGGCCACTTACCAAAGCATATCGTGGTTCATTCTGATAGATGGTTCCAACGCGGGTCCAGTTGAAGTGCTGCAGAAGACGGATTCGGGGCATGTTGAAGGCGTTCTCGGAGGGCACGATGCGGAAGAAGTTCGGGAACGCTTCCCTTGTGAACATTGGGTGTGTGTCCGCGTAAGACAGCTGGTGAACATAACAGAGTATATGTATTATTCATCGTTAAGTAGACTTGATCATATGTTGCTTAAAAAATGCAATTATTTCAAGAAGAAACTTTACAGCGTGCTGTGAGTTATCCTTGACAAATTAACCACGGAATTTTGCGGAATAAGTTGGCACGGAAGATTCATTCACTTAACCAGAATATTGGAAATGTTGTTGTACCTATTCAGCACTTTAGTTTTCCAAAGACGACTCTTACTCGAAAATAACATAGATATTATCCCTGTAGTCCAGCGCCCTCAGAACATAAATACGAGTAATATTTCGGACTGGAAGGTATTAAAATATGTCTTTGAACTTCAAATTAGTTACCTATATAAATACTTATATCTATATATATAAAAGAAGAAGTCCTGACTGACTCATCAACGCACAGCCGAAACTACTAATGTTAGAGAGTTGATTTTTGCACAGTAGGTTACTTTTATAACGTGGGCTAGAGATAAGAAGGGATTTTTGGAAATACCTCCCCTAAGAGGTTTAAATAGGGGTGTAAAGTTTGTATGGGGTACAAGTTTTTTTTTAATCTAGGAACTTGAAACTTTGTAAAAAGATATTAAAATAAAATAAAAGAAAACTGATTTCAGCGTTTTTGTAAATTCATCCCCTAAGGTGGTAAAAAAGGGCTTGAAAATTTGTATGGAGATCAAGTATTTTTTTGAGCGCGGGACTTGAATCTTTGTGTAAAGGCATAATATTAGAATACAAGAAAAGTGATTTCGGCGTTTTCAAAAATTCGACCTCTAAAAGGGTAAAAAAGGGGTTTAAAGTTTGTATGCAGATCAATAACTTTTTTGAGCGCGGGACTTGAATCTTTGTGTAAAGGCATATTATTAGAATACAAGAAAAGTGATTTCAGCGTTTTCAAAAATTCGTCCCTTAAAAGGGTTAAAAAGGGGTTGAAAATGTGAATCCATTTCAAATTCCTTGAAACTTCTTATTAAGGCATATACAATAATAACAAAATAATATTAATTTAACGTCATTAAAGATTCAACCTCTGAGGGGGTTAAAAGGGGGATGAAAGTACGTCTTGGGGTTCAAATTCAATGTTAAGCTAGGAACTTTAAACTTCGTAAAAAGTTATGCAAATAAAATGAAATAAAAGTGATTTCAGCGTTTTTGAAAATTCATCCTCTTAGGTGGTAAAAAGGGGGTTGAAAGTTTGTATGGAGATCTAACCTTTTCTTGAGTGTGGGACTTTAAACTTTGTATAAAGGCATATAAGTAGAATACAAGAAAAGTAATTTCAGCGTTTTCAATAATTCGTCCCCTAAAATGGTTACAAAGGGTTGAAAGTTTGATTCAATTACAAATTCTTTGACTAAGGCATATATAATAATCACAAAATAACATTAATTTAACGTCATTATAAATTCAACCTCTAAGAGGGTTAAAAGGGGGATGAAAGTTTCTCTCGGGGTTCAATTTTAATTTTAAGCTAGGAACTTGAAACTTTGTAAATAGGTATTAAAATAAAATAAAAGAAAACTGATTTTAGTGTTTTTGAAAATTCATCCCTGAAACTGGTAAATAAGGGATTGCAACTTTGAATGGAGATCAAACCTTTTTTTGAGTGCCGGACTTGGAACTTTGTATAAAGGCATATAATTAGAATTCAAGAAAACTAAATTCAGCGTTTTTGAAAATTCACCCCTGAAGGTGGTGAAAAAGGAGTTGAAAGTTTGTATGAAGATTAAATTTTTTTATGAGTGTGGGACTTGAAACTTTAAATAGAGGCATATTATTAGAATACAAAAAAGTGATTCAGCGTTTTTGAAAATATAGCCCTGAAGATGGTGTAAAAGGGGTTGAAAATTTGTTTGAAGATCTAATATTTATTTTGAGTGCGGGACTTGAAACTTGAGTTCATAATGATTCCGCGTAATTAGACCAATTTAGCCGAAAAAGAAACTAAAAAGAGGCCAAGAGCGAGTCGAACTCGCGTACGAAGTTCGGTACCATTACGTTTAAAATGGCAAAAAAAAAACACGTTTGTTGTATGTGAGCAGCACTTCAATATTTATTATTATTTATTTTTTGTTGAATTACAGTAACCAACATCAAAAACATCAACTTGCAAAAAAAGAAAAGTAATTTCAACATTGTTTAGATCTGAAAATAATATAATAAAGATGTAAACTGTTCAAGATAAGATTCCACGCGGACGAAGTCGCGGGCAACAGCTAGTCTATATATATAAAAGAAGAAGTCCTGACTGACTCATCAACGCACAGCCGAAACTACTAATGTTAGAGAGTTGATTTTTGCACAGTAGGTTACTTTTATAACGTGGGCTAGGGATAAGAAGCGATTTTGAAATATTCAACCCCTAAGGGGGTTAAAAAGGGGATGAAAGGTTGTATGGGTTACAAGTTTTTTTTTAAGCTATGAACTTGAAACTTTGTAAAGAGGTATTAAAATAAAATGGAAGAAAACTAATTACAGCGTTTTTAAAAATTCATCCCCTAAGGTGGTAAAAAAGGGGTTGAAACTTTGTATGGAGATCAAATATTTTATTGAGCGCGGGACCTGAATCTTTGTGTAAAGGCATACTATTAAAATACAAGGAAAGTGATTTCAGCGTTTTCAAAAATTCGTCCCCTAAAAGGGTTAAAAAGGGGTTGAAAGTTTGAATCCATTACAAATTCTTTGAAACTTCTTATTAAGGCATATATAATAATAACAAAATAACATTAATTTAACGTTATTAAAAATTAAACCGCTAAGAGGGTTAAAAGGGGGATGAAAGTTTGTCTCAGGGTTCAATTTTAATTTTAAGCTAGGAACTTGAAACTTCGTAAAAAGGTATTAAAATAAAATGGATGAAAATTAATTTCAGCGTTTTTGAAAATTCATCCCTGAAAGTGGTAAAAAAGGGGTTGAAAGTTTGTATGAAGATCAAATCTTTTTCTGAGCGCGGGACTTTGAATTTTGTATAAAGGCATATAATTAGAATACAAGAAAAGCCATTTCATCGTTTTTGAAAATTCAGCCCTGAAGGTGTTGAAAAACGGGTTGAAAGTTTGTTTGGAGATCAAACCTTTTTTTGAGCGCCGGACTTGAAACTTTGTATAAAGGCATATAATTAGAATTCATGAAAAGTGATTTCAGCGTTTTTGAAAATTCAACCCTTAAGGGCATTAAAAAGAGGATGAAAGGTTGTAAAGGGTATAAGTTTTATTTTAAGTTAGGAATTAGAAACTTAGTAAAAAGGTATTTTATTAAAAAATAAGAAAACTAATTTCAGCGTTTTTGAAAATTAATGCCCTAAGGCGGTGAAAAAGGGGTTGGAAGTTTGTATTGAGATCAAACATTTTTTTTGAGCGCGGGACTTGAAACTTTGTATAAGGGCATATTATTAGAATACAAGAAAAGTAATTTCAGCATTTTTTAAAATTCAACCCCTAACGGGGTAAAAAAGAGGATGAAATGTTGTATTGGGTATGTTTTATCTTAAATTAGGAATTAGAAACTTAGTAAAAAGGCATTTTATAAAAAAATAAGAAAACTAATTTCAGAGTTTTTGAAAATTCATCCCCTAAGGGGGTGAAAAAGGGGTTGATAGTTTGTATTGAGATCAAACTTTTTTTTGAGCGCGGGATTTTAAACTTTGTATAAGGGCATATTATTAAAGTATAAGAAAAGTGATTTCAGCGTTTTTGAAAATTCAGCCGTGAAGGTGGTGAAAAAGGGGCTGGAAATTTGTATGAAGATCAAACATTTTTTCGAGCGCGGGACTTGAAACTTTGTTTAAGGGCATATTATTAAAATACTAGAAAAGTCATTTCAGCGTTTTTGAAAATTCAGCCCTGAAGGTGGTGAAAAAGGGGTTGAAAGTTTGTTTGGAGATCAAACCTTTTTTTGAGCGCCGGACTTGAAACTTTGTATAAAGGCATATAATTAGAGTTCAAGAAAAGTAATTTCAGCGTTTTTGAAAATTCAACCCCCAACGGGGTTAAAAAGAGGATGAAATGTTGTATTGGGTATGTTTTACCTTAAGTTAGGAATTAGAAACTTAGTAAAAAGGCATTTTATAAAAAAATAAGAAAACTAATTTCAGCGTTTTTGAAAATTCTGCCCTGAAGATGGTGAAAAAGGGGTTGAAAGTTTGTATGAAAATCAAACATTTTTTTGAGTTTTGAGAGAGCGGGACTTGAAACCTGATTTCATAATGATTCCGCGTAATTAGAGCAATTTAGCCGAAAAAAAACTAAAAATAGGCCAAGAGCGAGTCGGACTCGCGTACGAAGGGTTCAGTACCATTACGTAAAAAATGGCAAAAAAATCACGTTTGTTGTATGGGAGCAGCACTCTATTTATTATTTGTTGAATTACAGTAACCAACATCAAAATCCACTTGACTTAAATCTCATACAACTTGCAAAAAAAGAAAAGTAATTTCAACATTGCTTAGATCTAAAAATAATATAATAAAGATGTAAAATGTTCAAGATAAGATTCAACGCGGACGAAGTCGCGGGCAACACAGCTAGTCTATATATATAAAAGAAGAAGTCCTGACTGACTCATCAACGCACAGCCGAAACTACTAATGTTAGAGAGTTGATTTTTGCACAGTAGGTTACTTTTATAACGTGGGCTAGAGATAAGAAGGGATTTTTGGAAATACCTCCCCTAAGAGGGTTAAATAGGGGTTCAAAGTTTGTATCGGGTAAACTTTTTTTTTGGAGTTAGAGACTTGAAACTTTGTAGAAACATTACTTATTTAAAAACACAAAAAGTACTTTCAGCGTTTTAGAAAATTTTACCCCTAAGGGGGTTAAAAAGGGGTGCAATGTTTATATGGGAGAAACTTTAGTTTTTGAACTAGAGACTTGAAACTTTGTAGATAGCTTACTTAATCAAATACAAAAAAAGTGATTTCAGCGTTTTGGAGGATTTCACCTCTAAGGGGGTTAAATAGGGGTGCAAAGTTTGTATGGGGAACACTGCTAATGTTGTTTATAAAGAAGTGTTACGCTAATCTATCTTCTTATCTATATAAAAGAAGAAGTCCTGACTGACTCATCAACGCACAGCCGAAACTACTAATGTTAGAGAGTTGATTTTTGCACAGTAGGTTACTTTTACAACGCGGGCTAGGGATAAGAAAGGATTTTTGGAAATACCTCCCCTAAGAGGGTTAAATAGGGGTGCAAAGTTTGTATGGGGTAAACTTTTTTTTTGGAGTTAGAGACTTGAAACTTTGTAGAATGATTACTTCAAAAATTATTCAAAAACACAAAAAGTACTTTCAGCGTTTTAGAAAATTTTACCCCTAAGGGGGTTAAAAAGGGGTGCAATGTTTATATGGGAGAAACTTTATTTTTTGAACTAGAGACTTGAAACTTTGTAGATAGCTTACTTAATCAAATACAAAAAAAGTGATTTCAGCGTTTTGGAGAATTTCACCTCTAAGGGGGTTAAATAGGGGTGCAAAGTTTGTATGGGGAACACTGCTAATGTTGTTTATAAAGAAGTGTTACGCTAATCTATCTTCTTATCTATATAAAAGAAGAAGTCCTGACTGACTCATCAACGCACAGCCGAAACTACTAATGTTAGAGAGTTGATTTTTGCACAGTAGGTTACTTTTACAACGCGGGCTAGGGATAAGAAAGGATTTTTGGAAATACCTCCCCTAAGAGGGTTAAATAGGGGTGCAAAGTTTGTATGGGGTAAACTTTTTTTTTGGAGTTAGAGACTTGAAACTTTGTAGAATGATTACTTCAAAAATTATTCAAAAACACAAAAAGTACTTTCAGCGTTTTAGAAAATTTCACCCCTAATAACCCCCTTAGGGGTGAAATTTTCTAAAACGCTGAAAGTAAAAGGGGTGCAATTTTTATATGGGAGAAACTTTATTTTTTGAACTAGAGACTTGAAACTTTGTAGATAGCTTACTTAATCAAATACAAAAAAAGTTATTTCAGCATTTTGGAAAATTTCACCTCTAAGGGGGTTAAAAAGGGGTGCAAAGTTTGTATGGGGAACACCGCTAATGTTGTTTATAAAGAAGTGTTACGCTAACGTTATCAGTTTATATATTTTTTATTTCCTGTCTACTACCCAGTGACTACGTCCTTTTTTAAAACGAACTTGCACCCCCTTTTCTATGGTTGACTGTCAACAATATTTTCTTAGTGCTGTCTCTTATTTATTGTGTTCCAAACTTTATGTGTTCCTATATTTTAGTGAGTTGTCTATTTATCAGCACATGAATAATTCATACTTTATATACCTATTCTTACTTTATTTAGCTTCTTGAGAGATATAGAGAACTATAGCACCAGAATATATTGAATCACCCTTCAAACAATACTACCTACTAGCCTGTAGACCAAAATAGTAATCGCATCATTAAATTCGCTTTTTAATAACTGGGGTACCTGCTAGGCCATTTAGAAACATTTTGGCCAGCCTCGGGAACTCCGCCACACCACTCTTTTCGTTTAATAGGCAGGCCGGCGTGTACAAAATACCAGTGCTGCCTTCTTATGAAAAGAGGTCATTATTTATTATTGTTATGAAATAAAGTTTATTATTTATTATTATTGAAAGAGATACTCTTCATTAAACTGCCTCCATCTCTCGATTTCCAGTGCTGAGTTTAAGATTGTTTTAACAGCCTTACGATACCTATTTAACATTTTTTTTAAATCTCACTTTTAATAACTAAGATCCCCATTTTCTAACTCCAAATCCATGCGTCGCTCTTTATCTTGCAGTCATTTTTGCCAAAGTTTAAAAGCATCAGGTAACTGACGGAATAAATATTAAGCATCCTGCAAACAATTCCCGTAATCTAATTGGAAAATCTTCAAAAATTCTTTAACAATTGCATTGTCTAGACCATTTTAACTAAGAATAAAATTCACTTACCTATTTTAATATCTTTGTCATCATCAGAAATCTACGCGGACGAAGTCGCGGGCGGCCGCTAGTTACTTATATAAGTAGAACGTTACCTGCGTGAGATGCCAGTGCTTGGACGCCTTCGCAATAGGGTCGGTGACGTGGGTACAGGCGGCTCCAAACAGCATCAGTTTGTGAGGACCTGAGTGCATCATGTCGAAAAAAGACTTCACACCCACTGCCGCATTGCACTGGAGAAAAAGACATAGTCAATAAAAATTTAAACTTACTGTCAGATCTTCAGTTAAAGGGATGAAATGATCCAATGAGTCATTGTGCATGATTTGAATGTTACAGTTCTAAAATTTCCCCGCTCTGATAGACTGTAGGTTTGGAGGTTACCAGCCAGTAGGTAGCTAGTACCTCCCTTTTGACTTTTGAAACCTGGACCGGTGTCTTAACGCTGCTGACATTGTATATACAGCGAGAAGTTGGGAAATAATCTATAGCATTAGGCTGAAATTAGAGTTTTAATAGAGGTGTGATGTTTTATGGATGATATTCTTTAGGTTCTCAAGATCCTGTGCGAAATCTAAACACTGGGAAAATGGTCCTCCACTCAGATTGATGGGTCTGTTGTGCACCTTCTAAGGTTGGTATATTTGGGTGACTGACTGGGTCAGGACTTTTACTTACTCTATTATATCATTGATACAATCAGGAAAAAAAAAAACCACGAAAACAGAATGCAATGTCAGGCGCGTTTGTTCATAGCTACAGCTAGTTCATGCGCGCAAAAATTATAAGCGCCTACTATTCAGATTATTGGTCGTAAAAGTGTTAACCCCTCGTATGCGGATCCGTGGGGAACATTGGAACCTTGCGTTAAAATATCTTCTTCTTCTTTGTCGTTACACTCTTGGCAGAGTGGCCGTGGCAGTCATTGCTTATGTGGCAAGCCTGCCCACA
The DNA here is from genome assembly GCA_947623375.1 of Apotomis capreana. NCBI lineage: Eukaryota > Metazoa > Arthropoda > Insecta > Lepidoptera > Tortricidae > Apotomis > Apotomis capreana. The sequence goes on along the minus strand of OX392522.1, from coordinate 14,257,562 downwards.
CAGCGCCATATGTTCTTCCACACGGCGCCATCCTTGTGCGAGTTGATTTCAATTGCAATAGCCAATTTTTGACAAGCCGTACGAGGGGTTAAGATAAGACTAGGAAATTTACTTCAGGCTCACCTCCGTGTCGTTCCACCACATGTGCAGCCTGTAGTTCCGCAGCACGCTGTCGTGCTCGTTCACGTGGTCCAGCGCCAGCTTCACGCTGGGCATCACGCCTCGCCCTACAGTAGAGTTTACGAGACCGTTCAATATTGCGACAATAGACGAGGAGTGTAATTTCAAAGGGCTTATTTATCTATAAATATATATATTTACTTACTTAATCGTAATGGCATATACATAACAGACATGTCGAATACTTAATATTACAAATCAACATTAAGATTTGGTAGCCACTGGCTTCGTCAGTGTGGGAGAAAAGGTATTCAGGAGGGCCGCCGGCATACCGCGTTATGGGGCATTATGGATGATGTGCTGGATGGTTTGTTCTTCGGCTCCACAGGCGTAGGGAAGAGAATATATAGGTACTTATGTCATAGGGGGCAAACAAGCAAACGGATCGCCTGATGCTGCACGATTACCGTCGCGTCGCCTATAGAATAGACACCTGCAACACCAGAGGAGTCACAAGTGCGTTGCGGGCCTTTCAGGTGGGAGTACGCTCTTTTCTTGAAGTTCGTATCGGAAAGCCATACAATAATAGGCCCTTTTGAGTAGACGCTCCTCAAAAGTCTGCTTGTAAAGCTGCCTATTCACAGAAGTTGAGCGGAGTAAATTAACCAATCAGGCTACGTAAAAGAAGTGCATTTAAAATTCAAAATCAGGAAATATGATTGGTACGTTTTATACATCTCCACTCCGGTCCGCTTCTGTCCAAATGTAGCCTAAACCAGATGTAAACATTAAATATTTAGTTAATATCGATTCTCAATAATTCGACACGCTTAGTGCCAATCATAATTTAGTTAGAATCTGTACGGTAGATGGATCTGCGATCCCGTTTCCTGGTAGTCATACTAGTTAGTCATGTGGTCATATATATCAGTATGACCACGAGGATGTAGGTACATGTCCTTCTAGTCATACGCAATTTTTTGAACCTCCTGTTGGAAAAACAAATGTCACTTTATTGGAAATAAAAATGTCGAGCTAGAAATAACTAGACAGGACTTTGAAAAATCCTTTATTTTTATTACTTATCTTAATATTACTACTGTTATATAAAAAATTAGGCTACAGGTTGAAGAATTTGGTTGCGGAGTATAAATAACAGCGCCCTATTCTCTCACTTGCTTTGTTTACTCATGTTCAGTAGTAAAGAAGTACAGTAAGAGGTGTATATTTACTCATTTCTAGTCCTAAAATGATCACGGAGCGGAGCTAAGCCGCGGACGCACAGACAGACAGACAGACGGACATGGCGTAACTATAAGGGCTCCTAGTTGACTACGGAACCCTAAAAACGCGTGAACCAACATTGTATATAGTAGCAGTATAATAGAGAAGTCCGGATTTTCCAAATAGAGCGTACATTTGAGTAAATAACTGAATTATGCTAAAGTTATGAAGGTAAATGTATCAATTTCCATGTCTCCCGATTCATATCAACCTCTGAATACTTTATAAGGTGGTATAGTATTTATAATTCAACAGTACATTATTTCGGTTGTTCTACGGTGATTGGAAATTTTCGTGAAGCAAGAAATAAACTAAATACTAAAAAATATTGAAGGAAATCTTTTCTTGATCAAATTAAACAAATAAACCGGCCAAGAGCATGTCGGGCCAGCGTGGCCGTGTAGGGTTCCGTAGTTGCTCATCCTTCACAAGTGAACGAAGAACGTTTAAGTTACGAGAAAGATTTCAAGTTCTATAAAAAGGTCGTAAACGCCAAAGTAACTGTAATCACTTATTACCTTCTGGAAGTCAACTTACGTCCTTTTAAAGAAAATGAATCTAAAACAGATGGACCGATTTTGTTCAATATAGTTTTCATTGAAAGTACTTAAATATTTACAAAACTACTGACTTTATCAAAAAGTACTTAATGTTTAATTATTTTTAACAGACCTATTCAACGACACCCCACACACTAGGATTGAAACGAAAAAAAAAATTCAACCCCCACTTTAGGTGTTCGAGAGGTACCCGAAAAAAAAAATTGTTTTAGTTTTTATTTTACCGTTTTGTCGGCGTGATACATACACATACTCATACCAAATTTCAGCTTTCTAAGTACTAATGATCACGGAGCTAAGCCGCGGACGGACGGACAGACGGACAGACGGACAGATGGACAGACGGACCGACGGACCGACGGACAGACGGACATGGCGAAACTATAAGGGTTCCTAGTTGACTACGGAACCCTAAAAAGGCCAGTCAAAGGGGTTTTAGTTGCACAAATATTTGCCACTAGGCCCATTGCCACTAGGTATTGATATATCTGAAATCGGTTAGTATACACTGAAAAAAATAGCATACGAAGAATGGAGACGGCCACTATATGATGGCACCGCTATCCTAGGAAACCGGAGCTTTATACAAACTTTCAAAACCGATTATTAAAGTAACTATAACTTTTAATTGTCGACAGTTAAGAATAGCCTAACTTAATGTATTGTAATTTGGAATGAGCTCAAACCTACAGCAATAAATAATGTCATTCAGCCCGTCTAAAGTACTATTTCCACCAAACGGCCCGCAACGGATCGGAACGGAAAGAATTTTATGGTCTTTAAACGATGAATCATTATATGTACTGTTTTTAAGTCTACGAGTACATTACCATGCTGCGCACAACAGCTTGACCGCGGGCGTCTTCCGCGACATGTGATCGTAACGCTTACTGCCCGATCGTATGCGACATGCTGCCGGACACGATCGGTTGTTGCCGCATCCGTCCGTATGCTTTCGGTTCCGATCCGTTGCGGGCCGGTAGGTGGAAATAGACGTCGGTGCGTTGGTTAAGGCTGGAGTCTGGCATCATCCAGTTGACGAAAGAGTCTATAGTTGCGTTGGCATAGTTACCAGTGTGTGAGTTCTCGACGCCCTTGCCGAAGGGGAAGACGCCAGCGATGTAGATGTCAGTGCACTGGTTTAGGCTTTCGTCCAGCATCTGCTAAGTGACGAATGAGTCAACAGTTTCGTTGCGATAGTTACCAGTGTGCGAGTTCTCGACGCCCTTGCCGAAGGGGAAGAAGCCTGCGATGTAGACGCCAGTGCACTGGTTTCAGGATGGCGTCCAGCATCTACCAGCTGAGGAACGTGTCAATAGTTGCGTTGGCATAGTTACCAGTGTGCGAGTTCTCGACGCTCTTCCGAAGGGGAAGAAGCCGTGATGTAGACGCCATTGCACTGGTTTAGGCTGGCGTCCAGCATCTACCAGCTGATGAACGAATCAATAGTTGCGTTGCGATAGTTACCAGTGTGCGAGTTCTCGACGCCCTTGCCGAAGAGGAAGAAGCCTGCGATCTACTTAGACATTAGTGCACCGAATTCAGGTTGGCGTCCACCGCCAGCTGACGAATGAGTCAATAGTTGCGTTGACATAGTTATTATTATTAGGCCGAGAATGGTAGCTCAAGGCTTTTGCCAATGTCAGTTATGCCAAGACAAGAGTAAAAGCGTTGACATAGATAGTTACCAGTGTGCGAGTTCTCCACGCCCTTCCCGAAGGGGAGGAAAAGCCGTGATGTAGACGCCAGTGCACTGGTTTCAGGATGGCGTCCAGCATCTACCAGCTGAGGAACGTGTCAATAGTTGTGTTGGCATAGTTATCAGTGTGCGAGTTCTCCACGCCCTTCCTGAAGGGGAGGAAAAGCGGCGATGTAGACGCCAGTGCACTGGTTTCAGGATGGCGTCCAGCATCTACAAGCTGAGGAACGTGTCAATAGTTGCGTTGGCATAGTTACCAGTGTGCGAGTTCTCGACGCCCTTGCCGAAGGGGAAGAAGCCTGCGATGTAGACGTCGGTGCGCCGGTTCAGGATGGCGTCCAAGTTCGGTTTCTGCGCGAACGCCGGTACCAGCAGTAGGAGCAGCCACATCGCTAATTGACAAAAATACTTTCTTAATCAAAATCATAACTGCCATCCTATTACGGGGTATTACCGTGACTTGTGACAAATCTGATAGATTTCCGTTCTCTTCAACCAGGTTACGCATTTAAATTTGTGTTTGAGCTTTGATCTTTGTATCAATGTTTAAAACTCAAAGACTTATTATTTCTTTGATTAGGGCGCATAAGCTAGGTCTCACTTGCAAAACGGCTTCTATGCAAACGGCCTCTTATGTAAAACACCCATTCGCAAAAAATCGCTAATGCGAAATGTCCTTTCTGTAAAAGCCGAACTGCCACTTGGTTTATTTTGTGTAAAAAAACTTATAACCTCATTTTGCGTTAACTGTCTTTATGTGTACATACAATAGCAATTCCGGACGTGGTGTTTAAGGACATTCGGGGTATCGGGGTATGTACGTGTATGCCTAGCGTAAGCGCACCTTAAGTAAGAGATTTCATATATTCATCGCTCGTACATCATTCTTGCACTAATTGTGCGTGTGGAAAATTTCTGCCAAATTAGGGTCAACTCTAATTGTCAAAAACTCTAAATCGCCAACTGGTCGTGCCGGTCTTTGTAGGGTAGGATGAAGCGAGTTGCCTAAAGCTAAATTCCATATGTATAGTAGGTACTAAAGTAGAATCAGGACTATGAGGGACCACTGAACTGTACCTAACTGTAAACCATTCGTGGATTTCGTGGCGTGGAAATTTAATCAAAAAAGTCATACGGATTTGCTTTGGAAATTCATCGGATTACTTCCGAATATGTCTTCGGGATTATAAGGCAACGGGACGGGTAAATATAAAACTCGACACTCCCGAGTTTTTGTTATCTCTTTTCAAATTAGATACTAGGTATTTCACAACAGGAAATCACTGTACTCATTTTTTTTGTTTTCTTAGTGTCTCCAAAACATGATCAAAACTAAAAGTGGCTGTTTTGGACGTTAACAAGTTTTGTGGGGTTAACTACGGCACCTAAATTATATTATACAGTGATTTAATACATACAGTGTGCTACCGCCAAGTAGGCTTTTCTTAAAGTAGAGTAAAGTAACATAGATCTTTAACGTATCCATGACCTTAATTTAATTAATTAACTTAAATTCAGGCTTTATTAACTTTCTAGCTAAATTTTAATTGCCAGTAATGTCATTCATTCATAATTTAAGAGCTTCGCTCTTGTCGGTGGAGTAATCGCCACTCTTCCCTATTTCTTGATAGTGTTTTGGTCTCCTGATACGACATAGTGCCCACTTTCTCTTTCACTTGACTAAAAAACGTAATTCTTGGTCTTCCTCTGCCTCTTTTCCCGTCCACTTTGCCTTCCAGGATGTTCACAAAGAAAGCATCATGTCGCATCAGGTGTCCAATCATCCGTCCTCTTCTATTTTGGATGGTTTTCAGTAAGCAACGGCCTTCCTTTACCATACTCAAAACCTCTTCATTGGTTTTCTTTTCCGTCCAGCTAATACTTTCCATTCGCCTCCAACACCACATCTCAAACGTTTCCAGCTTTTCTCTATCCCTTTGTGTCAGTGTCCACGTCTCACTACCATATAAAGCTATACTCCAAATGTACACCTTGATTAACTGTTTTTTAGCTTTTTTAGACATCTTTCCTATAAGCAGATGTTTCTTGCTGTTAAAGGCTTTTTTGGCCATTAATGTACAGCACAGTAAATTGACAAATGAGTGTTAAATGACAGCGTGATATGAGTAACGACAATTACGCTGTACACCCACTACATTGAATGTGCGGATTTAAGAAATTTAATTGTGCAGTTAATTTACATAATTATGATTAGCTAATACATGCAAACAATATTACTAATGGATCATATTATTATCAGTTTTAATAAATGCCCGCATGCCGGTAACAGGCTGTATTAAAAGTGTTTTACTCAAACAATTCAAACATGCAGAGAAATGTTGTCATAACGTGCGTTATAACAGGCTTCGAAGTATCACGTTTCGGGCGGAACAACTCGAGAGAACTGTAAAGGAATTTCATACAAAATTGAAGGCTTAAATAGAATAAGTTTTTTTAACATGGTGGCTGTGTTCATTAACAGGCTAAACAGCTAAATTATATTTTTTGGCAGGTGTATTTTTTATTTCATTGCATAGGTTTGAGATAAGCACTATACATGCCTTAGCCGTGAAAAGGGCTTGCCGGCTTCGTATCAGTATCTAGCCTCCCTGCTCACCCGGCAAGCTCTTCTTTCCCGGCGTCTGCAGTAATGTACTATTCCTAGTTCCTAAACACCGGAAATTACTGAAAATATATTATGAGAAAATATAGAAAGCGGCGTGGGTTTCGCATTACCCGTTGCTTTATAGAACGTCTACCTAAAGCCGAGAACTTATGACTTTTCTTAAGTGGCTGTTGGGTCCACGAGTTAGGAAGTTCTTCAATATTGGCGCCACCATTGCGTGACCGGAATGGAATCACTATTATTGTACTGTGTACATTTTGATGAAATCTGCCCTCTAATAATGTTCTACTTCGACGTTTCAATATTTTTTTACGTATAGACGAGGTTTTCCCGGGGACTACAGTATGCGGTTCTTCTAGAGGGGAAAAAATATGTTCTTAAAGGGTCCATAGACGGCGGTAACTGCTTAACATCAGGAGGACTGCATGCTTGTTTGCCACCGCGGTAGTATAAAAAATAACATTATACTAAGGTCAAATTACCTACTACAATCGAGTCCAAACGTATATTAAATTAAGAACCTAAAGCTCTTTGGAAATACCTTTAAATCAAAACCTATCTTTGGAAATCACAGAAGATCACTAATAACTTGAGTTATCTTTCGTACTTTAGGAACAATAATAAAAATGTATAATATATGACCTCGATCAGACTACTATTCGATTCAAGCAACTAATTGCTAACGATCATTTCATAATCACGAAAAACCTTGATGCTCAACCCCTAACCGACATAAGATTAAGTAGTAAGGTTACTAATGAAAAATCCATGACCTTTCATCCTGTATCCTCAATCTACATGACTATTATCAAATCACTATTCATTTTGAAGTAATCAATTCTTTCATGATCGCGAACCCCTTCCAAATCTTATATCTTCCTCCTATCTTCCATTCTTAAGCTTAATCCTTATTTTCTTCTTAGTTAATCAAATTAAGGTTAATGATGGTTGAGTTACTAATCAAATAAATGACCTCCATCGGATTCTTAACCCACATGAATAGGATCAAATCACTGTAAAACTCAACTCATATAAAAGTAACTATCTTCCGTAATCGCGGAAAGCCTTCAAAATCTTCCATCTTTCCTTAAGGTTAGTCCGTGACTTACCGAATCCAGGGTCCATCGTGCTTCCCACGTGTCCAGGTCTACTTCCTTACCATGTCACCCCAGCCCAGACCCTCTGAGCCTCACTGGTATCATAGCAAACCACACATTTTGCTGAAACCAGCCTCGCGGACTTATTCCACACTTAATATGTAATACGAGGAAACCAGGTTTATTTTGAATGCCGTAAAACTGAATTTCGTGTGCTGTGACGGGGTGGAAAGAAATTTAATTCGATCCTCAATAGGCTTCACCTTTGGACTTTGACATTCCAAATTGAATCATAACAATTGAACTATACGATATATTTTGGTTTGGATGATGAAGGGGGTTATGACGTTTGGTTAGGATGAGGGTTGAGCAAACAGGCAAAATTAGGCTTTGTCGGTGCAGATCGATAGAGGGAGGGCTGCTGCTGTAGAGATGTTCGTGGCGAGGGATATCGATGAAAATATATTAAAAATTAATTGTACTTTGGCTGTGGTGTAAATTAGTATCGAAAGTTAAAAAGCCGGCCAAGTGCGACTCGGGCTCACGCACCGAGGGTTCCGTACAAACACTTATCCCATCTTAACTGGCCGGATTAAGTTAAGTTTGCACCTGGTATGTATGGTGCCGGACACAAATGAGGTGCAAAGTTAACTGATCACGTTTGTTGTATGGGAGCCCCTTAAATATTTTTTTTATTCTGTTTTAGTATTTGTTGTTATAGCGGCAACAGAAATACATCATCTGTGGAAATTTCAACTGTGTAACTATTATGGTTCATGAGATACAGACTGGTGACAGACGGACAGACAGACAAACGGACGGACAGCGGAGTCTTAGTACTCAAGTCTGCTACTATCCGGTGTTTTTGTAAAAAGCTCTACCTGCTACACCGACAACGGTTTAACATCGACAACTTGCCACCCCATCATTACCAGCCATCTTAAAGCTGAACCACGCATGCGCACAGCACGGGGTGTGTCAACCCTCGACGACACTACCACGTTAATCGAAACAAATATCGCCATCCCTCTCACTCCTAACCGCCAACAGCATCGAGTGAACGCGATAGAACGATCTGAGATTTGAATTTCGAACGCCATGCGCAGAATCGACACACACACAAGCATAACGGTCTCTGTTGCATACATTGATGTTTCGTAATACATTACTGGCTTTTAATGAAGGTGAGAATACTTGCTAGTGTAAAATTGGAAATGGATACGGTTACATTTGATACTTAGCAGATGCTTTTAAGTTCTAAGTTGTAATTGAGTTAGGAACTTGGTTAAACTTTCGTGATGTAATTGGATGTAAGTTCACAAATTAATGATGTTGTTTGGCTTCTCTTTCAATTACTTAAGTTAACAAGCATTTGTTTAGGAGTTTAGTCGTTTTTACTGTTATTTTAAGATGAGAGACGCATTCTGGATCCATGGCAGGTCTAGGATACTTTACCTACATAAACTGTTTTTTTTTTGTTATAACTAGATTATTCAACCACAGATCACGACTAAACGTGGAAAGGCATTATAACGCAGATGAGTTATAGAAATCAAATAATACAAAAAAAAATAGAAAATCGTGAAAATAAAATTCTTATCCTAGCTTTCATCAGGCGTATGCAACTGGACCGATTTCACACTGATTTCGAATATTGGTAACTGCACATATAGGATACTTTATGCCCGACTATGGAGAAGCAAAAGAGAGGGTTATGCCTTTTTCTTCGTCGCGGTTGTCGCAGTTTGTAGCCTGCCTACTGAGCCGGCGGTCCCGGGCTCGAATCCCGGCCGGGGCAAATGTTTGTGTGATGAACTCGAATATTAGTACCGGGGTCATGGATGTTATTTGTATTTAAGTAGGTATTAGTTAGGTTTATCGTCGTCTAGTGTCCATAACACTAGTCTACTAGAGCTTACTGTGGGACTAGATTGTTTTGAGTGAGGTTGTCGGATGTAAAAAAAAAAATCAGTGGACGACCCACAGCTATGAAAAGGAAATCCAGGATTTTATCACGACGATATCCTGCTCTCGAGATCGTCGTTCCCTCCTGATGGCCGCCGGGGCAGATTGAGTGGTGACCGCGTAGCGGACGACGCAGCGTAGACTGAATGAAGAAGGCGTTTTATCAAGACGGCATTTATCACATAGGTGCCATCTTTTATGTGCAGTCCTCCCGTTGCTTTCCGCGGTAAGTACATGAAGACAACAGGTTAAGACCGACATTATACCGGGCGATCAATCCAAATGGGTCAGTAAGTAGGTAGATAGAAGTCACATCACAACAACAAGAGATAGGGAAATCTGTCCTTAGGAACCATGGCGTCAATTTAAGATTTAATAAAAACTTAGCATTACTTTTTTTATGTATAAATTTCACAGATAATTTCATAAATAACCAGGTCAAAACCGCTGTAAGGAATGTTACAATACATGTGATTACTTACAGAATTTTAACCAGGTTCAATTCACTGTTATGTATGAGATTTATAATAAATATATGCAGTTTCTATTAAGTAAATCTAAAATCTACGCCATGGTTCACAAGAACAGATTACTCTATCTCTGAAAGTTTTCGTTTTCTCCCTGCTGACCCATTTGGACTTATCACCCTGTATATTATTTACTTTACTCTCTGGTTAAAATGGAATTCAAATGGAACAAAAACTTTATTGCATTGTTTTTAAAGTTCAAATTGAATTGTCATGGTGTCAAAAATGACAGATGATTTGTGGCATTGCCATGCTGAGTCACAGCGTTCCGTTACACAACTATCACACACATATTTTGCTTCGAAAACTGTATTCTTTAGCTTCAATTGACAATTTAAATTATAAAAAGCTATATAAAGTTTATATTTATGTATTTTAGTAATAAAAATAACAGATTTTTATTAAGCAGAAACAAATCATTTTACCGGATCTGCGATCGGTTCCACGCATTGAATTTGATTAGTCAAAAGTTCCACATAAGCGCTTGTCGTCTGACAAGTTGACAACACTGCCAAGATACGTGGCCCGTGTATATTCCGCTGGTCGTCTTCTTGTTTATATTTTTTACTCGAAAATATCGTTAAAAAACCTTCCGTAAGCCGTAAGTATCAAAAAGGGACTCTTCATCTACATTGTGTGTTCTTTTCAACGGCGTAAATACCGTTTTATTGTGTAAAAATAACTCTGAAATCTAAACGGCAGCTGTCAGATTTCACTTACCAATATTTAGTGATATTTCAACAGATTTAAGTGATTTTTGTGGTAATTACAGCGTTATTATGCAATATATTACTCAAGAGATAGTCGGAGATTGTTTTCTAATTTTCGATAAGGGAAGTTTGTTGGTATTTTCATTATGCCAAGTGACCTAACAGGTTTTAATTTAAATCTAATTGGAGTGATACTATCTCTTATTCAGCTTCGTCTTTCTAACATCTGTGATATCTATAAGTAAAAGGAGCTTAAGGATTGTTTTTGGTGAGAAAATTGTAATCTAACCTAGTGGCATCTCTTGCAAATCATTCTTATCAAATGACATGACATAGATTTCATATCAATGTTGTAATGAGAAAAACATATTCATTAATGGACCATTCACATTGTATTGTTTTCAGCAGAGGTGTGATTCATTATATACAGTTCAAACTACTTATTCAATAGAAATGATGGGTGGTAAAAGGAGAATGGGCAAAAATATATGGAACCTGGGACCAACCTCCAATAGCAATTAGATATATATCGTTGGAAAGGTATTTTCAATTGGAACAACAATTGTTATGGCAGCTTTGTTGTTACAACTGTCCGTTCGGAGTTATAAGACGAATAAGTTTGAAAAAAAAAATTATACTTACTAAGTATTTTCAAACTCATGTAAGTACTTTGGTCTCGTATATACATTGTTACACTAAGAATACGTTTACTCACTGGCGCGTTGCGACGGTGAACGTCTACCCTCATTTTCACGCACATTGTCAAATGTCGGGTTGCACACAATACTCGCTACGTCACTTGCTAAGGGTCTCGTCGTAAGTCGTAAGTCGTTCGTTGGTTTTGTGCGTGAGTTATCGTGTTTTACTTGTTTTCACTTGGACACTGATATGTTATACTCCGCTTGTTTATTGAACTTTTGCTCTTTTAACGAATTCGGCTTGCCCACTGGACTTTTGAATTGCATTTCGATCGGGTAATTGTGATGGAAGCTCATCATAACTGTTTTATGTGTCGGCGAGGACTGCATCGCAGAAGATATCAGCAACACGTTCTGCTATACAATCTCCCACGAGTGCAACCAGAACTTGCTGTTTATATCCAGAAACATGCATTATTGGAGGTGAGTGTGCTTATTTTTATTTTATCTAACGTTAAAAAGTCGAATTAAAATAAAACTAAAATAAGTATTTTTGGTTGTTCAAAATCATATTATTATAAAAACATTATAAAGGCAAACATCTGTTTGGGTGGATGTTTTACAACGTTCTTCATTGTTTAACTAATAACTATCGACATTTCCAGTATCTGACCATATTACTAGCGCTACTATCTCTTTAAGTAAAAAAAAAAGCTTAAATCTCGTTATTGTAATGACTTTTCTGCTAATGCCGTCAGACCACCTGATGCAGCACAAATACCAGATCTTCCTGAAGAATCAACATATTCATGTTCAACGTTAGATAAAATAAAAATAAGCACACTCACCTCCAATAATACATGTTGCTGGATATAAACAGCAAGCTCTGGTTGCACTCTTGGGAGATTATCTAGCAGAACGTGTTGCTGATATCTTCTGCGATGCAGTCCTCGCCGACACACAACACAGTTATGTTGAGCTTCCACCACAATTACCAGATCGAAATGCAATTCAAAAGTCCAGTGGGCAAGCCGAATTCGTTAAAAGAACAAAAGTTCAATAAACAAGCGGAGTAAAATATCAGCAAGTGAAAACAAGTGAAACAAACGAAAACTCACGAACAAAACCAACGAACGACTTACGACTTACGACGAGACCCTTAGCAAGTGACGTAGTGAGTGTTGTGTGCAATATTTGACAATGTGCGTGAAAATGAGGGTAGACGTTCACCGTCGCCAGTGAATGAACGTTTTCTTAGTGTAACAATGTATATACGAGACCAAAGTACTTACATGAGTTTGAAAATACTTAGTATAATATTATTTTTTATGTATTTTTTTTCAGATTTATTAGTCTTATAACTCCGAATGGACAGTTGTAACAACAAAGCTGCCATAACAATTGTTGTTCCAATTGAAAATACCTTTCCAACGATATATATCTTATTGCTATTGGAGGGTGGTCCCAGTCTGCCCATTCTCCTTTGTATTCAAATCACATTGCTTCTCATCAACCATCTGTTTATTTTATATTTTCTCTGCTACCCAAAGGTTCTCTGGAAGACATAGCTCTTTAGCGATAAGACCGCCTATTGTTGACCATGGACCGTTCCGTCCCATTTTGAAACCGTCATAGCTTCGTCCTAGTTATTTATTTAAACTATTTCACAATAAAAGTAAAATACAAATGGTGGACTTAACGGCTTAAGGCATTCTCTACCAGTCAACCACTGGATTAAACAGAAATACATATTTGGTGCAGGATTACAGAGTATGGATAAAAATTTATATTTTTATTTATTTCAATTTATTGGTGTAATTTTAGTATACTAAAGAAACTCGGGCAGTATTGCCTGATGAGTTTCTTTTTGATTGAGGCCTCGCTGGTAGAGACTCAGTATCAAACTAAGATATGGCCGAAACAATGCAGTTTACCTGCTGAGCTGGCGGCCCTGGGTTCGAATCCCAGCCAGGGCATATTTGTGTGATGAACTCGAATATTTGTTCCTGGGACATTCATGGATCTTCTGGTACCCATAGTACAAGCATTGCTTAGTTTGGGTTTGCTTTGTGTAAGATTGTCCCTTAATATTTATTTATAAACTCTCGCCAGTTAATTGCTCAGATTACAGTTCATATAAGTTGCAATATAATCTAATATTATTTATAATGAGGCAGGCAGTTTATCAACTGGTGATACCTGTATCCAGTGATCTTTATCTTAAGGTTGTTGCTCCGTGTTATATGCTTGTCTAATTTATTCTAAAATTTTTATTTTTCAACACTGTCCTGTATTCAGTAAAACTGGACCTGGTAATCATTCATTGTTGGCTTTGACGCATCCCTAAAAAACAGTCCCAGTTTTTAAAAATAAACGTTAATTATTTTAAATATTTTGAATTTGAATTATTAGGTTATTGACAGTATGATCTTATTTACAGGGAGCCGGCTTAAAACATCGCCATGAATCCTCAATATTTGCCTCCAGGGCAAAACAATAACGCACCAAACAATCCACTCGGCAATGACTTCAATGGAGTCCAGAACGCCAACCTATACAGCCAGAATGGGCCACACAAACCGTACGACCAGAGCGATATGGCCCAGAAAATGCAGACCATGAATATCAACGGTCCACAAGGTTTCATTGCAACCACGCAACTGCCACCTGGACAGCTACCACCTGGCGGTTTCCCACCTACGTCCAATTTTAACCCACAGCCTGGTCAACCTGGCTTCCAGCCAACGAATGCTGGACAGTTTCCACCTAGACCTATGCCGTCTATGCCTCAAAGACCTCCTCAAAGCCAGACTCCTGATCAGAACAGGCCGTTCCCGCAAGGGCCACCCATGCAAAAGCCACCTAGTTCAATGCCTAGTCAGATGCCCATGGGTCAGGGTCAACCTGGACAAATGCCAAACCGTCAAGGACCACCTGGGCAGATGCCCCCAGGTGCTCAAGGGCCCCCAAGTCAAATGTCTGGTCAACCTCATCCAGGTCAAATGCCTCCCAGCTCACAACCTGGACAAATGCCTCCAGGGCAAGGCCAGCCTAGACAAATGCCTCCAGGTCAAGGTCTACCTGGACAATTCCCACCCGGTCAGGGCCCGGCTGGACAAACAACCCCTGGTCCTCAAGGGCCTCCTGGTCAGTTGCCCCCAGGCCCTGGTCAAATGCCACCTGTATCTCAAGGTCCTCCCGGTCAGTTACCTCCAGGTCCACCAGGCCATCAAGGTCCCCCGAGCCAAATGACACCAGGCCAAGGCCCGCCTGGCCCTCAGGGCCCTCCGAGCCAAATGCCACCCACCCAAAGTCCACCTGGCCAACCTCCATCACTTCAGGGCCCAGGTCAAATCCCCCCTAGCTCGCAGCCACAAATGCCGCCACACAGTCAAATGTCAGGACCTCCAGGACCCGGTCCAATGTCTGGCCCTCCGAAACCAATGCAGCAGCAACAGCAACCTGGTTTGCCCCCACAGCAAAGACAACCAGGAATGCCACCGTTCGGCGCCGGTTTCCCTCAAGGCCAACCCGGGCAACCAGGATTGCCACCGCAACCGGGCCAACCCCCAATGCAACCAGGAATGCAGCAACCACAGATGCAACAGCCACAGATGCAACAGCCACAGATGCAACAGCCACAGATGCGTCAACCGGGCTTGCCGCCGCAGCCCGGGTTGCCGCAGCAACCGCCGACGTCGCAGTTCAATCAGTACTCGCCGTCGTTGCCCGGGATGCCGCACATGCCTCCCCCGCTGGCACAGCAACAGCAGCCAGGGTATGGGGCGCCACCTACTTCGCAGCCAGGGTACGGGAAACCCCCTGGACCGCCGATGGGTGCTTATGGTAAGAATTTTATTAAATGTAATTGAATTATTTCATAATACACTAGTAAAATCCAATGGTAATATAATAGTCATAAGTAATTTGAAAAAAATAACAATTAAATCATTGTAATGATAATTCTAAGAAAAGCTAAAATAAAAATATTTAAGAGATGCCTAACATTTGCGAAATCTAAATAAAAATTCGTTCAATACTCAAAATAGCAAGCAACATACAAATATGTTAAGCTCAGAAGCTTTGTATATTTTGAATTAACATGTGTCGGGGCTACACTACACTACTAAAGTTTAATTTTCGATAATTTTCGACTTATCGCGTGCATGAATTCAATTAATGACGACCATGTAAGACTAGTTTCCAATGTTCATAAATCTATTCTTCCTATATATTTTCTTATCATTCTTTCAGGGCAACCACCAATGCCTGGCCAACCTCCAATGCCCGGCCAGCAAATGCCTGGCCAGCAAATGCCCGGACAGCCCCCAATGCCGGGACAACCCCCAATGCCCGGCCAACCACCGATGATGGGACAGCAAATGCCCGGACAACCTCCAATGCATATGCCTGGACAACCGCCCATGCCTGGGCAACCACATATGCCAGGGCAACCACCAATGCAGCAAGGATATCAGCAACAGGTAAGAATGATGATATTATTTTCTGAACTGCAATAGTTTCGAACCCCGATGAGAATTATGTAACTTTAGTGATCTTTGCCAAATTAACGGCTTTCTGCTATACCAAAATAAAATACCAACAAAAAACACGCAACAATGGAAAAACAGTTATGAATACATTGCTTATGTTTTCTTCGAGGACTACGTATTGGTATGCCTATATTCTTAAGATAGGTGCAAATTCAGTTAAGTTCATATTACTGTAGTAGTGAAGTACTTCTCCTTTCTGAAAAAATGACAGACTGTTGAGTTTCTTTCGGCGTTTCTTCTCAACAGTGGTCTCTTTATAAATGCCGATAGGCTCAGACATGTAAAAGTGCCCTTGTGGCCTACTTGCAGAATAAAGTTCATTATTTCATTTCATTGCCCACCTATGTTTAGCAATTATATGAAAAGTTCACGTTTGTTTCCTCAGCAACCTGGTTACCAGCAGCAGTTCCAGCCCCAGTTCCCCGGCCAGCAGCCCAGCTACCCCAACCAGTACGGGCAGCAGCCGCAGCAGAAGCGGCTCGACCCCGACCAGATGCCCAGCCCCGTGAGTACAGTGACACAGTTCCCCAGCAGCCTGGCGACCAGCAGCTGTTCCAGCCCCAGTTCCCCGGCCAGCAGCCCAGCTACCCCGACCAGTACGGGCAGCAGCCGCAGCAGAAGCGGCTCGACCCCGACCAGATGCCCAGCCCCGTGAGTACAATGACACAGTTCCCAGCAGCCTGGCTACCAGCAGCTGTTCCAGCCCCAGTTCCCCGGCCAGCAGCCCAGCTACCCCGACCAGTACGGGCAGCAGCCGCAGCAGAAGCGGCTCGACCCCGACCAGATGCCCAGCCCCGTGAGTACAATGACACAGTTCCCAGCAGCCTGGCTACCAGCAGCTGTTCCAGCCCCAGTTCCCCGGCCAGCAGCCCAGCTACCCCGACCAGTACGGGCAGCAGCCGCAGCAGAAGCGGCTCGACCCCGACCAGATGCCCAGCCCCGTGAGTACAATGACACAGTTCCCAGCAGCCTGGCTACCAGCAGCTGTTCCAGCCCCAGTTCCCCGGCCAGCAGCCCAGCTACCCCGACCAGTACGGGCAGCAGCCGCAGCAGAAGCGGCTCGACCCCGACCAGATGCCCAGCCCCGTGAGTACAGTGACACAGTTCCCCAGCAGCCTGGCTACCAGCAGTACAAGAGTGGAACTCTGAAGGCACATGTGTTCCCTTTTTGCAACATCGAATTCTTCTTAAAATACGACGGCTGATTGTCGTCGCTCAATAGAAACGTTGATACTTTTAATCGAGTGAGTTGTGGTAAACTTTTCGCATTCACCTTGTCGATCAGTTTTTTTGACTCTTGTAATTATAACGGATAAATTAAAGTACGCGAGTATGAAAATAATTTTATACTCGCATACTTTAATTTATCCGTTATAATTTCACAGACAAAATTTCTTCAAAGCGCTTTTTAAACCTGTACCAAAATTCTATACTCTATGATACCCGCTACTTCATTTTAATATTTCATATCATAAGATAACTCTCTACTCAACTCAAATTAAATTTATAAAGATAACAACGGCATATTTGATGAAAGAAACACGCTTCTGTTCCTCTCGGCAAGCCTCGTGGCCTAAACGCGGTACTCGTCTTCAAGGACATTGATTGTGCAACGATTGTATAAAAAAAAAAAAACATTGTATTGTCAGATCCAAGTGATGGCGGACGACCAGCAGAACCGCGGCGGCGTGTTCGTGACCAACGAGAAGGGCGCCGTGCCCCCCCTCGTCACCACCGACTTCATTGTCGATGACAAGGGCAACGCTAGTGAGTCTCTTTTATTATTATTATTTATAATGAATGAGGCAGGCAGTTTAACAACTGATAATGCCTATATCCAGTGATCTGTGTCTTAAGATCGTTGCTCAGTGGTATGTTTGTCTAATTTATTCTTAAAATTAATGACGTTAGGTGCTGAGATTACATCCTCGGGGAGTTTGTTCCATGCACTCACAACTCTATTGCTCAGGAAGTGTTTATGAGGGTTGTTGTGCGACCTGTCATTTATGTGAAAAAAAATCTCCATTGAACAATCATAGTCATTAAACAATCATATCTGGACTGGCAAACTGAGGGTTACTACTAACCAAAATAAGCTTTGTAAAATCAGTATAATTTAGTTTATTAATCCCAATTTGGCTATTTCTCAAGTATTTAAAATAGTTGAGCATTTTTCTTAGGACATTAGGATAGGCTGGACCGATTTGAGTGTGTTTTTTAATCGAAAGACTTGTCCGTCAAGATGGTTCTTAGCTATGTTTGGTGGAAATAGGACCAGTAGTTTCCAAGATATTTATTTATTTATTTATTGTAATGGGAAACAAACAGCATACAATCACACTTACAGTTAACAAAAATAGATAACACAGAAGCCAAAACAGTTTCCACGAATGGTTCAAACATTATTATATTCAGCTTTAATTGGGACAAGTGACAAGATCTCAGCCAATATTGAAGCTAAGAATTCAACATTTTGTAGTTATGTTCAGTTTTAGTAGCATTTTCTCTATCATTAAATGAGTAACTCATCCACCAGCGATGAGGACCAGCTACTGGTTTGTTTTAAATTTTAAATTAAGGTTATTTTCAGTGCATTGGTAATGTTGTTGTGTTGAAGAGAAGTGTTGTTTAAATCTCCAGGCCCCCGATACATACGGAGCTCGATGTACAACGTGCCGGTGACGGCGGACTTGCTGAAACAGACCGCCATGCCCTTCTGCTTAGTCGTAAGTCATTCCATTCTTTTGACTACGCGTTTGGCGCACTTTGTAGTCTGCCTACTGAGCCAGCGGTCCTGGTTTCGAATCCCGGCCAAATATTTGTGTGATGAACTCGAATATTTGTGCTTGGGTAGTTGTTCTATGTATTTAAGTATATATTTATCTGTATAAGTACGTATATCGTCGTCTAGTACCCATAACACACGCCTTCTTGAGCTTGATTCGGGACTAGATCGATTTGTGTGAGGTTGTCCAATATTTATTTATTTACTCTGCCCTCTAAGTGTGAAGCCAGGAGAGCGTAATTACAGTCGCGTAATTTCGGTCGCACCATACGTCACGTGGTCACGTCACACGACCGACGACGAAGTATGGCGCGACCGAAATTACGCGACTCGAATTACCCTCGCCTGGCTTCACCCTAAAAGTAGATGGCTTTATTTGTGTGTAATTCGAAATAATGTTGGTAGTAAAATTGTCAGGCACTTTTGGTGCTGACCGTACATTAGTGTTGGGTCTAATTGTTTCATAGATATAGTATAGTAGTTATAGATTTGCCACAGAGCGACCAGGCGTAAGAGAAAGACATATAATGACGTCAAAATGTCGGGTTGCCATGGTCGCAAAAAAACCCCCATAAAAAGTGGTTAGAGAGAAACGTTCCAAGTACTCAAATTGTCATTTAATTTTTTTTACTCATTTTCCAATAACATCAAATAAAGGATAAAAAAAATATGTATTCCCTTTTTATTATATTTTTGAAAGTATTCCAATTAACGATTAAAAATCTATTTGTTCCTCATTTTAAAAGACCATAGGCGAAAGGTAATTGATCACAGCGCAGTAAATCATAAGTCGGACTATTACTAAGGCGGATTTAGTATAAAAAATGTAGCGCTGTTCTTTTATAGGCTATGACTGTAAATTTTCCACAAGGTGTCGTCATTTGAGTGCTGATTGATTTGAGTCTTAGACGACGCTGCTTTCACCTTTATATTTAGTATTTTCAAACTAGTCCGTATAATCAAATAAAAATAATATACTTGGGTTCTCTGATAATAAAAATAATTAAATTAGTTTAAACTTTAAATAATATGTATTTACAACAATTGTTTCTAAACAAAATTTTTGATTTGCTCTTGAATACTGTAGAATTTTTCTGGCCAGTACTAAAAAAATAGGATGAAACTTCTTTTTTCTTCTTTTTCTTCTATTCTACTCAGGATAGGTACTTTTAATCCATCGTGACAGTCCACGTTCATGGACGCACCGCCTTACTGGGACATTCTGTAACAAAGCAAAATTAAATAGTAAAATTGTAAATGACATAAGTAGATAGGATATCACCAATACTAGTAGCTAAAAAAAACAATTTTTTCTCAGGCCTACTATTCATTTTTTACACGGTTCTTTCTCTCTCGGAATCGGAGGACTGAAAATATCAATTTGCTATAGATTCCCCAAATATGGGGGTAATTTTTATTTTATAACTAGGCATCCCCAAATTGGATTATAAACCGACTGATTTATTTAGACGTCTATGTTAGCTGGCTTCTATCGTAGATTTATGCTACGCAATTTGAGCGATTTGCAATATTGACATGTCAAAATGCTCCGAGTTATTTTGAAAATAATTTACAGATTTTTCCTATTTTATCAAGTTTTTTCATTATATAACTAATGATTTAACTTTGTAACTTGATTCTTGTGAGATTTGAGAAAGAAATAGGTGATCAAAACACAAAGAAACTTGTACTTACGCATGAAATGTAAAATCCGCTTATTTTCGTTAACTGTTGCTTTTCTAACCAAGCACTGAACACCCCACCATTTTTGAGGCTACACACAAACACTCCACATCCGTTAATTTGTCAATTATCTGGTAATAACAATTATTAAATACACAAAATCTTCTATTTCTATACCGCTTTTGATACTACCTGATTTGTTTTGCTTCGAATTTGAAGTGTGCCAATAACCCGACCATGAAAAAATGCTCGGTCGCTGATAAAGACAAAACATGGCAATCTTTTCTATTTCTTCTTTTAGGAATCGCAATAAGGCTATCTTTATCTATCAAAGCGTGTCAGACCCTTGAATTGTTTAATTTTTATTAAAGCAGTAACGTCTGCTAACGTAAACCAAGTATTGGAAAATCCAAATGCGTTGGAGATGCAGGTTCGAATCCTGCCAGAACCGTTAAGTTTTTCAATTTTTCGTTTCATTGTAAACAAATACATGTAATTGAAATTTGATTTGTAATATCAATTACATTAATTGGTAATTCAAATATTTAATTACTTTATGTAAACCTTTTTTTAGTAGACATTATAAAAATAATAGTAGTTTATGCAACTGATACATAATGAGAGGCATTAAAACACGAGTGTGGTTTTTCTCGCTGACGCTGACTCGCTGACGCTCGTTTCATAATAGGATCACACGAGTGTTTTAAGGCCTAATTATGTACAGTTGTATACACTACTTTATCTACACACATATCATAAGTACTCTAAGATGGGTTCAGAAGCCATAAGGAAATGACCGGCACCACTAGGGCTACCTGTAAAATATCTAAAAACGACATATACTAATGCAGTAAGAAATAAATCTGAACAAATACATAAACAGATTATTTATTGTAATAGTTGTAATTTACATTTACATTGAAACAATATTTTCAACTAAAATGTGAATTACAATAAACTTATCACAATTATACTTTCGTAACAGCAAAGAACCAACAAACAAATGACAACAATAATGGCGGCAATTCGAACCTCCGTCAAGACGAATGTTGTTTTTTTCTAAATCATATACAAACGAATGTATCCATATTCTCATGTCACTCGAGATCAAATGTCGTGCGGTTTTTATAAAAAAACATACTGAATTGACGTTTCGTATCGATAACAATATTAATATCTATGGATACTAGAATAGAGACCTACTTTAGTTTTGACAGCTGTTCCAAATTTAAACTCATAACCTTACAAAAATTGATACTGTTATTATAGTACAGATTTTACCTACTGCCACAGATAAGAAAGTTCTCATAGTAAAATTGGTTGTAGTAATGCTGGTCATTTCCTACGGTTTCTGAACGCATTTTAGAGCACTAATGATATGTGCGTAGATAAACTTACTTATAGCTTCTATTCTAGTTTATTATAGAAAAACTATATAGTTTATTATAGAAAAGAATCGCTATGGCAGTGTTAGGCAAAGTTAATTTTATTTTCCTATTTCGATTTCATTTTTTGTAAAACAAAAATCCTCGATATTCATAGCGTATTCCACCTTGTTTTTAAATCAGAATCGTACAAATAGCATAATTACTAATTATGCAACCATCCATTGTAATTGATTTTGGATACGTTAAATTTAGAAAATATTTGGGAAGTAAAAATTAACAGAAATCTTTTATTTAAACAAAAATAATTGTTATTAAAAAGTAATTAAATTAGAAATACAAAATGTAATAAGTAATTTAATTACCTATTACATTTTGTAATGGACATTTTAATTTATTTTTCTTTGTAAATTTAATTAACAATTGGAATTACAATTGTTAATTTCATTACGTTCTGCCCAACACTGCCGTAAACCAACACCAGTATGCCGTGGAGCAAACTTGTACGTGTGGTGGATGACGTGACATCAGTCCCCTGTGTGTGCAGATATCCCCGATGGCGGAGATCCGCGAGCAGGAGCGCGCGCCGCCGTTGTTGGACTTCGCCGCGCTCACCGGCAGCGCCGCGCTCGGGCCCGTGCGCTGCGCGCGCTGCAAGGCGTACATGTGCCCCAACATGAAGTTCGTGGACGCCGGCCGACACTTCAAGTGCGCCTTCTGCAAGGCCACCACTGAGGGTGAGTGACGCAGGGGAATGATAATACGGTTGGCAAAGTTACCTGAAATGTACAAAGTTGCTTTAGATAGTGATACTTATCACTCTGGAGCAAAGTTACGATTAAATGGGCCAAGTTACCATACATTTGCGCAGTATTGTATTGAGGAAGTTAGGATAGATTTTCAATATTACATTTCATTCAAAAAGTGTTTGTGTTTCAATGTTGTGTCACTTCGAGACCATGAATGTAACATCACGTTCGAAACGTAGAGGTAATTAAATAAACACTTTTCAAACGCGATTAAGTCCCATTTTGTTAGTATAAATCGTAAAAATATACGGGCAAATAGACGATACACCACTTCAGTTACAATATACGGCTGATTTAAAAAAAATACGGGTGAAATTAAAACAGGTGGAAAAATGTCAAAGGATGATTCTCCAGGCGTTTCAACCGCCGTCAGTCCCCTGTCATAAATATCAAAGCAATGGAACATTAGATGCTTTAAATTAGATCAATTACGGTAAGAAGTACGGTTACAGTATATCATTGTATGAAAATTTGCAGCTTGGTGTAGCTCATACTTTCAATATTTTTGACAGGGGACTGACGGCGGTTGAAACGCCTGGAGAATCACCCCAAATTTTCAACTACTCGGACGCCTAAGTAGACATCAGTGTTGGGCGTAATTCATTACTTTTGTATTTTAATTACTAATTCAATTATATGTAATTTAAATAAAAGTAATTAAGTTAAATTACATTTTAATTTGTAGTTTTATAACTAACTAATAGTTTGATAACTTTTTGCTATTTTTAGTAGACATGTAAGAGGAAATTTACTTATAGTTTCAATATAATATAGAAAAAAATACACCGTGGCAGTGTAGGGCAAAAGTTAATTTTATTTTCCTAATTCAACTTTATAAAATTTTGGTCAAAAAAATCATTGATACTCATAACGTATTTTTTTGAATCCGAATCATACAAATACAATAAGTACTAAAAATCCAATCCACCATGATACTTTGAACTTGATATATAAATTTCTATTACAATGCATGTGCTCGAAAAGAGCGTATTCTAGGCATTCAAACTGTGCGGAAAGTACTACTTTTCCACACTAGTGCTTTTTACTTTTCTAGCCGTATCTGACAGCCTGACACAAAGAGGTTTTATTATTTCCAATAAGTTTGATAAATAAGTCAAATACCGATTATTATCACGTATAAAAGTACAATAAAACCAATATTTCATTAATTAATTCATTTAACACGTCATTAATTACATTAGATATAAAATTTGATTAATAAACGAACTTTAAATCGTTATTCATTAAATAAATTTGGCTGAATGTACACGCGCTTGTGCCATTTTGACATAAGACGAATATTAAAAAAAATACTTTTGCACATGCGCAGTAGTAGATATGTCGAGCGCGGTTTTCAAGTAACTCCGCCATCTTTTATTAATGTCTAGTTTATTTTGAAGTTGTTTTGTGCAAATCTGCTGAAATAATGGCGAGATAAAGGGACGAATCATGAATTTAAACCCGTAAAATGTTATTGAAGAAGTAAAAAATGTGAACGACGGCTTCTTGTTGGATAAATCAAATCAAAACACTTTTTTTCCAATGTAAACAGTCTTTGTGAGTATTAATAGTACATTACTGCAGACGCCGGGAAATAAGGGCTTGTCGGCTGAGTAGGTATAGACACCCGACCGTAAGGGAGGCCGTCTAGTGATACGAAGCCGGCAAGCCCTTTTCACGGCTAAGGCATGTATAGTGCTTTTCTCAAACATATGCAATGAAATAAAAAAATACACCACTCAAAAAAACATAATTCAGCTGTTCAGCCAGTTCATGAACACAGACGCCATGTTTAAAAAAAGTATTTTTAATTTTCCCTCAAATCCCTCTATATTTTTTTTCTTTAATTAGTCCACGTGTGTAGTGTGCGAATATTAGGGCCATTATACACAACCTGATAATAAGAATCTTAGTTTCTTTAATAAGTAAAATAAAGGCAGAGGATTTTTAATATTGTCTATGGTCTCTGGTGACTGACGTATAGACGGTATTTTCAGTTCGTGTGTACTAGGCATTAACACGGATATTGTTGGTCCGATGGCTGAATGGGTAGCTACTAGAAAAAAAAAAATATATCAGCTGTTCATACACACAGACGCCATGTTTACATTAAAATTAAAAACAAATTACTTCCCGGCTTAGGCCTTCAATTTTGTATGAAATTCCTTTACAGTTCTCTCGAATTGTTCCGCCCGAAACTTGACACTTCGAAGCCTGTTCTAACGCACGTTACGACGACATTTCATTGCATGTTTGAGAAAAGTATTTTCTATTTTCTCGTACATGCATAGTAAAGTTTTGTACGGAACTCGTGTGTAAGATGATTTCCGACTCGTGTTTGTTTAATCACTCGCTCGTACCTCGCTCGTGACAAAAAATCACACTCTTCTGAAATCACCTACCTTCCACACTTGTATCGTAAATAACTATTATATACTTAAATACTTAAACATGAGCTATTGTCCACAGTGCCCATGGAGTACACGCAGTACATCAACAGCATGCAGCAGTACGGGCACGTGCCCGCAGAGATGGCGCTGGGCGCCTACGAGATCGTCGCCACCAAGGAGTACTGCCGGGTGAATGAAAGAAAAAATCAAAGAAAAACATTTAATTGGAAACAAAAGAAGTGACAAACAAAAATAAATTTAAAATATACATTATTATTATTAAGAATGGCCTCGATAGGGTCCCACCTCAGCATAATGTTAGCTCGAGAGCCAGCGCTGATCTTCGTGCGTACTTACGGAAATTATCTTATTTATCAAATTATAAGCGACTTCAACGAGAACAAATTGGATTTCCGAAAACAACTGAACAAGTAACTACTAAAAAATACTGAAATTCCCTTGAAGTGAACCAAAATTTTAGTGAACCAACTTGGAGCCTACTATCGTACAAAAAAAAATTGAAATCGGTTCGTAATTGACGGAGTTCTGGGGTAACAAATATTTAAAAATAGAATGTAAATACTACCGAATTGAGACCATGATTATTTTTGAAATCGGTTGAAAACCTATATAAATTACAATTTGACTATGTATTATAAAACGATAAATGGTAAAGAGTTCTATAGTCATATCCCTTATTATTTAATATATTTTTTCAGAATAACACGCTGCCGAATCCGCCCGCCATAGTGTTCTTAATCGACGTCTCTTACAACGCGATCAAGAGCGGACTCGTTCATACCATTTGTGAAAACATACAGGAGATTATTGAGGTACTGTTTTACTGTTGTTTACTGTGGTATGTAATGATAACTGTTTGATTTTGAATTACTTTCCTCTACTACCACTTTGCGTCTCCCAAGACGTGGTCTTTATTTATTAGTCATTCGTCGAGACCCATGAAGTAGGCCATGAAGCCGATATATTTTCGACCATATTACAGACTAATGAATTATATGTTTACAAATGAAGCGAAAATTGAAAAATTTAATGGTTCGGACAGGATTCGAACCTGCGTTTCCAACGGCTTTCCGGGCCAACACGGGCGTCCACCCAATTGGACCACCGAACCAGATGTCAGAGCCATTGGATTTTTCAACCAAATTTGGCTTCGACTTGCCTTAGTGTGGCATCGTAGCGCCATCTACCGTAGATTTAGACTTTATCGTCGGCACCATCGTCTCAAATTTGTTGAGAATCGATAGTAACGATGTGCTACACCCGAATGTTCGCTTCATTTGTAAACATTTAGTTTACGTTAGCAGACGTTACTGCTTTAATAAGAATAAGTAATGAATTGTAGCTTGAATATAGACTGAATGATTGACTTTATTTATTAATTAATTTAATGATTATATTAGCCCTAAAATGATTAACTTTTAGTGTATAAATAATAATATATAATAATCTTTTTGCATGCTGTTCCCATGACTGTACCTACTTATGTTGTATAAACATGTCGATTTGTCAATTTTGCATGTCGTTTAACGACAGAATACTTTACTAACCTATGTACCATTAGATCTTGTACCACATGTGTTGTAGTATTCTAGCAAATAAAACATTTCTATTCTATTCTATTCTATTCTATTCTTGTTTTGTTTGCAGGCGATGCCCAAAGACGAGCAGACCGGCAAGAGTTGGACTCGAGTCGGGTTCATCACCTACAGCTCCACCGTCCACTTCTACAACATCAAGGTAAGCCCGTATAAATGTGGGAAAGTTACAACAACTAGAAATTCTTTTACTATCCAGGCAATACGACTCTGGAATGACCTTCCACTCCCCATCAGGCAACCACAAAGCAAACTTATTTTTAATCGCATGCTACGCAAGCATCTTTCTGAACTGTCTGTCTGACACTTCTGTTCTAAGATGAATTATTGTTTTCACTGGGTACATGAATTTATATGTATGTAGTATATTATGACTATTTATTTGTGTAAATTTAAGTATGTATATATTAGGTATTTATTGCTAAAATAGTTTTTTTTTATTGTCTCCGACCGTTATAGATCCTGCACCAACTCAATGTTTCTGTTTAGCCTTATGGTTGACTGGTAGAGAATGCCTTGTGGCATTAAGTCCGCCATTTCTACTAGTTTGATCTGTGCAATAAAGTTTAAATAAATAAATAAATAAACGTTAATCCAATCTGATCCTATTGTTGCGGGAAACAAAAGTCCGGTATAGGACCACCTCCGGTAGTTAAAAATACGAAATTATAGTTAAACTTCAAAATTCGCATGAAATGCCGAAAATGATCCATACTTATCGATATATACCAAGTTGATAAAAAAAGTATCTTATCTCAACTACGAAATATTGTTTCCCATCTGTAAAGTTTCGGTAAATTTTAATTTGTCTGAATAATAATTCTTAATCTAATCTAATGAAGTAATTCTTTCTAGAAACCCGTTATATTTTCAGGATTTTATAAACATTGTTTTAAAGAACCCATTAGGTTAGGCTAGCTTTGTTTTATAATTATTCTGATAAATTAACGGTATTGGAAAAAATGGCATGGAGATGGGTCTGCTTTGTGTTATAGATGGGTAACCAAAAATAAGTCATCTTCAATTTTGGTTACGAAAAGCTACATTAATATACATTGTTCAATCCGCAGGGCTCGCTGGCGCAGCCACAGATGCTGTCCGTCGGCGACGTGGCGGACATGTTTGTTCCACTGCTGGAAGGGTTCCTGGTGACTCCTGAGGACAGCGGCGTGGTGCTGCAGGCGCTGCTGCAGCAGCTGCCCAACCTGTTCCAGGACAACAAGGAGACGGAGACCATCCTGCTGCCCGCCGTGCAGGTATGATGTCCTGGTGCCATCGACATGTTGTTCCACTGCTGGAAGGGTTCCTGGTGACTCCTGAGGACAGCGGCGTGGTGCTGCAGGCGCTGCTGCAGCAGCTGCCCAACCTGTTCCAGGACAACAAGGAGACGGAGACCATCCTGCTGCCCGCCGTGCAGGTATGATGTCCTGGTGCCATCGACATGTTGTTCCACTGCTGGAAGGGTTCCTGGTGACTCCCGAGGACAGCGGCGTGGTGCTGCAGGCGCTGCTGCAGCAGCTGCCCAACCTGTTCCAGGACAACAAGGAGACGGAGACCATCCTGCTGCCCGCCGTGCAGGTATGATGTCCTGGTGCCATCGACATGTTGTTCCACTGCTGGAAGGGTTCCTGGTGACTCCTGAGGACAGCGGCGTGGTGCTGCAGGTGCTGCTGCAGCAGCTGCCCAACCTGTTCCAGGACAACAAGGAGACGGAGACCATCCTGCTGCCCGCCGTGCAGGTATGATGTCCTGGTGCCATCGACATGTTGTTCCACTGCTGGAAGGGTTCCTGGTGACTCCCGAGGACAGCGGCGTGGTGCTGCAGGCGCTGCTGCAGCAGCTGCCCAACCTGTTCCAGGACAACAAGGAGACGGAGACCATCTTGCTGCCCGCCGTGCAGGTATGATGTCCTGGTGCCATCGACATGTTGTTCCACTGCTGGAAGGGTTCCTGGTGACTCCTGAGGACAGCGGCGTGGTGCTGCAGGCGCTGCTGCAGCAGCTGCCCAACCTGTTCCAGTACAACAAGGAGACGGAGACCATCCTGCTGCCCGCCGTGCAGGTATGATGTCCTGGTGCCATCGACATGTTGTTCCACTGCTGGAAGGGTTCCTGGTGACTCCTGAGGACAGCGGCGTGGTGCTGCAGGCGCTGCTGCAGCAGCTGCCCAACCTGTTCCAGGACAACAAGGAGACGGAGACCATCCTGCTGCCCGCCGTGCAGGTATGATGTCCTGGTGCCATCGACATGTTGTTCCACTGCTGGAAGGGTTCCTGGTGACTCCCGAGGACAGCGGTGTGGTGCTGCAGGCGCTGCTGCAGCAGCTGCCCAACCTGTTCCAGGACAACAAGGAGACGGAGACCATCTTGCTGCCCGCCGTGCAGGTATGATGTCCTGGTGCCATCGACATGTTGTTCCACTGCTGGAAGGGTTCCTGGTGACTCCTGAGGACAGCGGCGTGGTGCTGCAGGCGCTGCTGCAGCAGCTGCCCAACCTGTTCCAGGACAACAAGGAGACGGAGACCATCCTGCTGCCCGCCGTGCAGGTATGATGTCCTGGTGCCATCGACATGTTGTTCCACTGCTGGAAGGGTTCCTGGTGACTCCTGAGGACAGCGGCGTGGTGCTGCAGGCGCTGCTGCAGCAGCTGCCCAACCTGTTCCAGGACAACAAGGAGACGGAGACCATCCTGCTGCCCGCCGTGCAGGTATGATGTCCTGGTGCCATCGACATGTTGTTCCACTGCTGGAAGGGTTCCTGGTGACTCCCGAGGACAGCGGCGTGGTGCTGCAGGCGCTGCTGCAGCAGCTGCCCAACCTGTTCCAGGACAACAAGGAGACGGAGACCATCCTGCTGCCCGCCGTGCAGGTATGATGTCCTGGTGCCATCGACATGTTGTTCCACTGCTGGAAGGGTTCCTGGTGACTCCCGAGGACAGCGGCGTGGTGCTGCAGGCGCTGCTGCAGCAGCTGCCCAACCTGTTCCAGGACAACAAGGAGACGGAGACCATCCTGCTGCCCGCCGTGCAGGTATGATGTCCTGGTGCCATCGACATGTTGTTCCACTGCTGGAAGGGTTCCTGGTGACTCCCGAGGACAGCGGCGTGGTGCTGCAGGCGCTGCTGCAGCAGCTGCCCAACCTGTTCCAGGACAACAAGGAGACGGAGACCATCCTGCTGCCCGCCGTGCAGGTATGAGGCCCTGGTACCTTCTAGATATCTTCTTTAGATTTCTGTGACGAGAAGGAGACAGGACGATCTCTCCGTGCTGATATGGTACTTTCTAGCTCTTCGTCTCGCATTTCATCTCTCATAAATGTACCTTTGCCTGCCTTCATTTTTATTTGCCATAAACTTTTTATTGCATAAGTCATAAACTCTTCAGGATTTCTTTAATTCATGGAGAACTCATTAAGGTAGTTTACGTTTGGTTTATAACAATCCCGAAAAGTTTCAGCTTTCAGAGAAAAATACATTTATGATAAATTAATATTATGGCAAGTGATAGATTAAGTATGGTATATGAAATTCGGGCAAACGATAGGGAACCGTCTGTCCTTCCATAAAAGGAGGAACGAGACGTAACTTCTGTGCAATTGTGTTGACCCGGTACCGTTCTCTTCTTCTCTCCCATATATATGTATAGTACGGCTCTTCCCAGGTGAATTTTTCGCTTCGAGCCCTAATCTTTCAAACAATGGCCATTGTCTCTATTATCGCAAAGCCGCTAGCAACCGTTTGCCACGCGCCACTATAACATTCATATTAAAAACAGACGGTATCGTCATAGTATTAAGGTTCATATCAAAATAATATGAATGCTGTATTTCGACGGGGTGGTCTATTGTCCTACACTACCAAAACGCAATATATAGAATATCAGTGACATTAAATTTGAAACTTAATACTATGTCGATACCGTTCGTTTTTCATATGAATGTTATACCGGCACGTGCTAACTCGGTTGCTAGCGGCTTTGCGATAATAGAGACAATGGCCATCGTTTGAAAGATTAGGGCTCGAAGCGAAAAATTCACCTGGGAAGAGCCGTACTATACGAGTATAAGTAAGTAATTTATTCATAACAACGTACAGTCGTGTTGAAATACAATAATTTAAAATAATTATCAACTATAGAGCTATGCTAAATTATTATTTTAATAAACTATACAATTTTAATAATTAATGTAAAATGACAATATCAGAAGAAACCATTATATGTAAAAATCATGTCAACCAATATATCAGCAACAAGAAACAATAAATCCTGCTACGCCAGCAATGAAAAT
This sequence comes from Apotomis capreana, assembly GCA_947623375.1. Classification (NCBI taxonomy): domain Eukaryota; kingdom Metazoa; phylum Arthropoda; class Insecta; order Lepidoptera; family Tortricidae; genus Apotomis; species Apotomis capreana. Next base: position 14,226,830 of record OX392522.1, on the reverse strand, counting down.
CAATTCCAAACTAAATGAAGAAGTTCGTCTTCGGAACGTTAGTGCCGTTAGTGCAGGATCGCCATGTAATATATGTAATAAATGTGGTTGACCAGGGACGTTGATGGGAGACAAAGTATATGCCGAGCTCTAGATAGTAGTGAACGTTTAATTACTTAAAACATTAGCTTATATACATTTTTACAATAAGGTTAACGCTTATCCAAGCAATATGCATTATGCTACAGTAAACCATTGTGTTACTGTTGAATACTAAATGTAGACATTAGCTACATACTACAGTTTAAAGTATGTTTGTTCGGGTGAAATCTTGCCACCCAATTTTGAAGCAGATATCGTCAACCGATTGAGCTGAAATTTAGCATACTTACTTAACTTTGATGACAATACAATAATATGGTTCCATGGGGCTGATCTGATGATGGAGCCGGAAGGTGGCCATAGGAACTCTATAATAGAAAAAGCAATCCTACCGAGTTTGGGCTCTTTAGAATTGTCTCAGTGAGCATTTGATGGATATCCAAAGAAAAGTACAGTCGGCTATAAAAGCTTGCTTTAAAATGTCATTTTTGACAGAAACACGTTTTTTATCTACATATATATATATTAGCATGTCGTTTGACTCGCCACATGTTACAGGCGGGCTACGAGGCGCTGATGGCGGCGGACACGTCGGGCCAGCTGCTGGTGTTCCACAGCACGCTGCCCAGCTACAGCGCGCCGGGGAAGCTCATCAACCGGGAGGACAGGAAACTGCTCGGCACCGACAAGGAGAAGCAAATCACCTGTCAGTATACTTACCACATTTTTTAGGGTTCCGTACCCAAAGGGTAAAAACGGGACCCTATTACTGAGACTTTGCTGTCCGTCCGTCCGTCCGTCCGTCCGTCCGTCCGTCTGTCACCAGGCTGTATCTCAACAACGGTGATAGCTAGACAGTTGAAATTTTCACAGATGATGTATTTCTATTGCCGCCATAACAACAAATACTAAAAATAAAATAAAATAAATATTTAAGGGGGGCTCCCATACAACAAACGGGTTGGTTGCGTTAACTTTGCACCTCATTTGTATGGGGCGCTATACATACCAGGTGCAAACTTAACTTAACCACTTAAGGATGAAAAGTGTTTGTACGGAACCCTCGGTGCGCGAGTCCGACTCGCACTTGCCCAATTTTTTATGTCATAAGGGGCTTACGAAAAAGCGGATCGCCTGACGGTGCGCGATTACCGTCGTCCATAGACACCTGCAGCGCCAGAGGAGTCACGAGTGCGTGGCAGGAAATGATGATGTCAAAAGGTCCCTCCTCTGTCCAAGTACCGAATCCTGTAATCTGAACAGTTTTATAAAGGAGGGTCTAGGATCGAGATTCTCATGAAGCAAAGGAGTTTTTTTTTTATTATTCGATTGTTAATGTTTACTCGTTTGAGGGATGATTAATTCAGACAGATTATGCATTTGAAAATGTTGAGGCATGCTTTTATGAAACTTACTTACCAGTAGTGAGCGCAAAAAGTGCTCATTGGGCTATCTTACAATGTTTAAGGCCGCACATTCTTCCAGATTATCATTTTTTTTATTACTATATAATTGTGTAATGTATGTTTTCATAGATGGCCATATGGTTAAATACCTTTCAAAAATAAAAATAAGTACAGAGACCTAAACGGATGGGGGAATTGAAAGCGTACGGACAGTGCGTCACTGGTCGAAAGGTCTAGACGTTGGACCGATCTTTCGATTATCGGTCCAACCTTTCGACCGGGTCTCGGTGTAGACTACGTATAAGTGCAATTTAATTTTTCTCTGCGTGTTGATCTTCGTATCAATTAAAAAAAAATGGTGTTAATTTACCCATATAAAAAAAAAACTATAAATATAAAATATCATACTAGGATGTGCGCTTTACACGCACGATCCCCAGTCCCCATTGCTTTACAGCTAGTATACGTTTACGTAGGGTCGCAGGTTCGAGTCCTGCTTAGCTTGATCACATTACATTTTTCATAATTTACTTTCGTGTCAATATTTATAAACATCATGTATTTATTTCCTTCCAGCGCCTCAAACGACGGCATACAACGAGCTGGGCCAGCTGTGCTCACAAGCCGGAGTAGCAGTAGAACTGTTCGTGTGCAACAACGCGTACGTGGACGCCGCCACCATCGGCCAGCTGCCGCGGCTCACGGGCGGCGAGCTGCACAAATACACATACTTCCAGGTCAGTCTATAACCCAAGCACCAAACAAGCTACGGAAGCGCCTATACAGCCTTTATTCAGCTTAAATTAAGAGCTGTATAGATAGATAGATAAATACTTTATTCATATCCACAACTTACATGGTTAGACACAGTAAAAATTAGAATACATAACAATTATAGCACATTTTAAAAACCATGTGTCGTGGCAGAGAAAAGGCGCTGACTCAGCATAATGAAGCAGCAAGCCACTTTGCTGGTATTCTGCCAGGACCTTACAAAACTTCGCTGTTGCAACGCTTACAGATGGGAGTGCTTGTGTGTGTGTGTGTGAAATAAGTGTGATTGATGGTGGTGGTTAGTTGAAATTGTTGGAATTTACGTGTATTATACAAAAAATAGTAATAGCAGGGATACTGTAACCGATTTTAAAGACGAAAAAAAAACCAAAACATACAAAATTAATAAAAACAATTCAACTGTTATTACATACGTGTAAGCGCTTGTGCGGCTTGTTTTGCTACTTGGGAAGTCAGGTGCACTGAGGATGAGATCAATTCCAAGGATAATCAGCCCGTCTAGCACAACTATGCCTGGCGACTTTTGTCACTCTCTTACATTACTGCACAGAAAGAGACGGGTTATCTCGCGCGACAAATAGTCGCGTATGACAGTTGTGCTAGAGGTATTGGACAAGGAAAATTGACCCCAAGTAAAGAAGAGATTCTCTCCTTGGGAGATTTCCAGGTTTCGTTTATACAAAGATACTAAATGAAAAGCAAGGAACCTCGACTACCTATATAGCAGTATTACTGGACTTTCTATTAACGACTATCACGCACCTTTTCTCACTCTCGGTAGGAGTGAGAAGAGTTGCACAAATTCTTTTTTTTTATACTTCTTTTGATCACTTTCTGTGTGCGAGAAACGTATTTGACTGATTTTTACGGGTAACAAAGGAATCATAATAATCGGTACTAATCAGATGAGTAAAATACAATTTCATCAGAATTCGGAAGGCTTTCGATTTTTTTGTCACCGGTCACGTTTTGGCAAGATAGTATATGAGAACGAGAGTGACGGATGATTTATAGTTTTTTTAATCACATGAAAAACTTAACCATCATTTAGATCCTACTAAAAAGAGTAGAAATTAAAAAGTGACAATACTGTAGAGTGTCGTCTCCGTTAAAATCTTAGATTGATTAGAAAGTCCGCTCCTGTCTTTCTATCCCTATGTATACTTAGGTTTTTAAAACTACGCAACGGATTTCGATGCGGTTTCATTTTATAGATAGAGTGATTCAAGAGGAAGGTTTATATGTTTGCACCCGTGCTAAGCCTAATATTAGAAAGGGATGACATTATTGTATTGCCACTTTTTAATTTGTCCTCTCTTTTTGTCGGACTGTATGTGGCCTAACACAAGTAAACCCTTCCCAGGCGGACTTAGACGGCCCCCGGCTGGTGGCGGACGTGGTGCGCGTGGTGTCGCGGCCCACGGCGCACGACGCCGTCATGCGCGTGCGCACGTCCACGGGCGTGCGCGCCACAGACTTCTACGGACACTTCTTCATGTCCAACACCACCGACGTGGAGCTTGCCGCTATTGGTGAGTCGGTGACGGAAGACAAATTCGTTTCAGGATGTATTCTAACCATATGTTCAACGGCCCCGCGTTAACTACTCGCGAGATAAAACAGCCTTTACAAGAGTCACTTCGAAACATGTCGAGCGTTATTCAACTTCTACGACGTGAGTAAACCTGTTTAAGTATTTTAATATTTTACTTATTTAAGTAACCACCACGCCTATTGAATAATAATGTAGTACGAGGGCTGCTACTTATGAATCCGGAATAGAAAAAATAAACAAACGTATATGGCTAAATATGGTTTTATTGTTTTTCAAAGTATTCTCCGCGATGATCGATGCACTTTTGCATTCGTTGAAACCAATTTTTAAAGCACTTTTTCCACTCCGATTGAGGTATCTCCAAAACGTGCTGTTTGAAAGCATCGACGGCATCTTCACGGGTCGAAAATCGTTGACCACGTAATTTATTCTTTAAATTTGGGAATAAATAAAAATCATTGGGTGCCAAATCAGGGCTGTACGGTGGATGACCCGTCAATTCAATTTTTTGACCTTCCAAAAATGTAATTGTTTCGCGTGATGTATGACAACTGGCATTGTCATGGTGAAGTATGATTCTGCGTCGCTGGTTGTTTTTGCGTATTTCCTCAAATACTTCCGGCAAACAAATGGTCGTGTACCAGTCCGAATTCACCGTTTTACGATTTTCCAGTGGAATTGTAGCCACATGGTCATTAATACCAAAAAAGCAGGCCACCATTTGCTTTAAGGTGCTTTTTGCACGAGTCACTATCGTAGGGTTCGGCTTATTTTGAAACACCCACACTGTTGATTGTTGTTTAGTTTCGGGATCGTATGCATAGCTCCAGGATTCGTCGCCTGTGTAGATATTATAAACAGATTTTGATTCACCTCGGTTAAATTTTTTTAACGTTTTCTTGCACCATTCGACGCGAGCTTCTTTTTGATCCTGAGTTAAGTTGTGCGGGATCCAACGCGAACAAATTTTTTTTACAGACAAATATTCATGTAATATCTTATGAATGCTCGTCATACATATGCCCTGAGTGGCCTCTATCTCGCGATACGTAACGTGACGGTCTTGCATTATAAGTTTTCGCACAGCTTCAATATTTTGTGGCACAACGACCGATTTCGGGCGACCTTCCTTAAATTCGTCAGTGAGCTTACTCCGTCCACGATTAAATTCACTAAACCAGTGATACACAGTGGTTTTCGATGGAGCTTCATCACCAAAAGTCGAAGTTAATTGATTTATGCACTGTTGTTGCGTTAAACCACGTCGAAAATCGTAATTTTTTTTTTTTTTTTTTTTTTTTTTTATTTATGGTCCACAAATTGGATAATACAAAATTATCATAACATAATTTATGATGTATCGGTTACATTTTTGTACACCCTTAAATAGTAGACACAGCATGCTTAAATAAAGAAAACAGTTCAAGAGTGTTTTAAACAATACTAAATACTAAATACACTATTAAATTAAGTTTGAATTTAAAAACTATAGGTACAAAAGTCCTTAAAAGAAAAACTATAATAAACTAAGTTTAAGCTTACTTTTAAATGAGGCTGTAGAACATGAAAATATATCTATGTGCTTAATACTACTATACGATGAAATCATCCTATACAGAGGCGAATGTTTGCCTATATTGGTTCGACATTGCGGTAGGGAGAAAGCTTTTCTGTTGCACAGACGACTGCCTGCGCGAGGGACAACCATCTTAATGTTCCCGAGAAACTCTGGGCTGTCGACTAGACCGTGTAATATTTTGTAAAGGAACATGACGTCACAGATTTTACGTCTCCTTGACAGTGATTCCATTTTATAGTTTTCAAGTCTGGCTTCATATGATGACAACATTTTACATTTCCTCTGAACAAAGGCTAGATGGTATAGAAATCGTCGTTGTATACGTTCGATGCGATCGGAATGTACCTGATAGCCAGGACTCCACACTACTGAACAATATTCAAGGATACTCCTAACTAAGCAATTGTATACTGGTATCACGACTTTCGGGTCTTTGAAAGATTTAGTCTGTCTAGTCACAAATCCGGAGAGTTGTGATGCTTTTTTAACAACTGCGTCTATATGTTCTCGAAAGCTGAGAGCACCATCAATTGTGACTCCAAGGTCACGTATGCTAGTGACTTCAGCCAGTGGGATTCCTTCGAGTTTATATGTGGTAGGCTCTGGATGCCTTTTTCGAGTGAACTTTATGTGGTAACATTTCGAGCTATTTAAGACCATATTGTTTTGGTTGCACCAATTTGACACTTTATCGATATCTTCTTGCAAGAGACTTCTATCAGCGTTCGAATTTATTATTTGGTACAACTTTAAGTCATCGGCGTACATCTTAAAGTTACTCGATATTATTTTGGCCAGATCGTCTATATAAATCAAGAAAAATAGTGGCCCAATATGCGATCCCTGTGGGACACCTGAGGGGACGTCTAATGCTTCAGACTTGAAACCACGTAAAGCAACCAATTGAGTTCGATTCCGCAGATATGACTCACACCACCGAAGTAAAGAACCGTGTATGCCCATGTGCTCAATTTTTTTGATGAGGATGTCATGATCGATTAGGTCGAAGGCCTTGCTGAAGTCGGTATAAATTGCATGCACCTCACCTGACTTATCTAATATTTCAGCGATATCGTTAACATAGCCCACTAGGTTGCTCGTTGTTGACTTGCGAGGCAGAAATCCGTGTTGTGCTGGATGAAGTTGCTCCCTAACATGCCAGTATATTTTCTTTTGGACAATTGATTCAAAAACCTTACCTGCAGCTGGTAGAATTGATACTGGCCGATAGTTAGAGATTTCCGCTACTTCACCTTTTTTATGGATAGGTGTTATTCTAGCAACTTGCCACTGAGAAGGAAAAACGCCTACCTCTAAAGACTCGTTAAATAAGAGTGTTAAAGGTTTTGCCAAAAAATTTGCGCATTCTTTTAATACGATAGGTGGTATACCGTCCATTCCGGCTCCTTTTGTGCTATCTAATTGTGTTAGAGCCTTATACACTTCATCTTCAGTGAGCGTGCAGCAGCCAAATGACCACTGATTTCCTTCTGCTGGTGAATTAGGAATGCTGTCATGTCTAGGCGTCAACTTAACGGTGGAGTAGACGGATTGAAAATGCTGGGAGAATAAGTTACAGATATCTTGGCCGCCTTCCGCTACTGCAGAGCCCAAGGACATTTGGTTCGGTATAGGGTAACTATTAGACTTAAGTCCATTTACGTACGACCATATGTATTTAGGGTTCACGCGTAGGGATTTTGAAGCATTTTCCTTAAATGTACAGAGACACTCTTTTAACAATACATCACAACGGGTTCTCAAGCAATCAAAGGTTAATTTATCAAGCGGATTGCCGTATTTTTTAAATTTCTTGTGATACTTATTCTTTTCCTTCAGACATTTTATTAAAGGAGTACTGTACCAAATTGGGTATCTGTCACTGCGTGGTGTCCGGAGTGGTGTATGATAACTTAAAATTGCAGATAGAGACGTGTAGAAAACCTGTACCTTCATATTAATATCTGTCAAGTTGTGCCAGACATCGGCCCAGTCTAAACGTGATAATTCTTGGTTCACGGCTTCGTAGTTGCACTTGGAATAGTCTAACACAGGAGACCGATTCGGTACTAATGATTTATCGTCTCTATTTAAACGAATACAGACTTCAAGTGGTGGGTGGTGCGGGTCAATTTTAATAAGAGGTGATAGAGCTTGTGAAATTGTTATATGTTTGGGACAGTTAGACATTACTAGGTCTAGGATACGATCGTTGTGATTGGCAAAATGGTTAATTTGAGTAAGGTTATTAAATAGCATTTCATCTAGTAGCATGTTTTCAATGGTACTGGTAAGATTTGTCGGAGTGCACGTCCCTGCTACTATATCATGAGTCCAAACAATATTAGGTAAATTAAAGTCACCCACAAGTAATGTTAAAGATTTCGACGAAACACAATTACTCATTACCTTGCTGAAATTTGAAAGAAAAAATTCGAAATAATCTATGCTTACCGGAGGGGGAACATATACGGCACAAATATTAATTTTAGTAGACTTCGCGCTCTTACCTAGTTGAAAAGTAACCCACAAATCTTCACAAGTTGATTCCCAGCCCATTTTACGTAAAACTTCATATTTTTTTAACACGGCAATACACACACCACCACCGTCCGATTTCGTGTCATGCGATGAAGTGCTATTGCGGTCTCTTCTGAATACATTATACCTCTGATCTATAATTTCATGATCGAAAACCGTAATATTCAACCATGTCTCCGTAAGAATGATTGCATCGTATTCGAAAGATAAAACATTCAATATAAATTCCTCGGTTTTCGTCCTAAGGCCTCGTACATTTTGATAATATATAGAAAAAACAATTGCGATGAAATAAATCTATTAACTCGACGAAGTCGACGTCGACGGAAGGTTATGTAAGGTGTCCTCGCTGCGCACATGCACTATCGCCGACTTAGGACCCTTGCGCATGAAGATGCGGCCGTGGCGCACCCACACGAACTCGTACCCCTTCTCCTTGGCGGCGGCGCGCGCGGCCGCGTGCAGCTTCTTGGCGAGTGACAGGTGCTCAACCACGAACACAGACCGCTTCTCCCCGGCGAGACCAAGATGGTGCGAATTCAATTTGTTGTCCTTGTTCGCTTTATTGAACGTTCTGACGGCTGCCAGCAATGTATCGCGGATTCTAGGACTCGCTAGTTTCACCACAATAGACTTGGGCCTGTCTGATTCCTGGTTTTGTTTAGGTATTCTATGAAAGTCGTGAATATCGACGTCAGTCAGCTGGTTTCCCACGGCAGCGGAGAGTGCCTTGATGGTCGCGAGAATATTCTCGTTCTTGGTTTCAGGGACGCATTGCACCTCGATGTTACACTCCCGGGATCGCTGCTCAATATCGATAAGCCGAGCGTTTACCTCGTTGAGTTCGGCCCGGAGACAAGCATTTTCGTTCTTGAGTTCGTCGATCAGCTCAATTTTTTCGTTAAAGCGCTTACTCAGGTCGTCGTATTGCGAGCACACAAAGTCGACGCTGGCCTTCAACTCCTCCATAGCCTCGGTAAGTGTCTTTGTTTCCGCGGCAATTTTATTTCTGACGTCGTTAGAGATTTTCTTAGTAGCCTCGTTTAGTTTTGTGTTAAAATACTCCTTTATTTCCTCTAACGTGTTGCTGGGGCTCATGGCTGACGAAGAAGATTGTAGATCCTGTTGCGAGGTGTGTGGCCGGATGGGAGTATTGGAGTTGTCACCGCGTTTTACTGATGGTTTGCAATCTGGACATCTCCAGCTCGCTTTTGCTTGCTTAGATTCCTTATTAAAGTTTTCAAGTGTTATACCCAGGCATAAAAAGTGGTAGTTCGCTGTGCAATGCTGGCACGCTTTGACTTCCGCGGACTTAATCACCTTGTCGCATGCCTTGCATTTCATCTTGCAGAGATCCAACAACAAACCGCAAAGTACGTAATAGACAAGTTTGCTATAACAAAATGCGCAGGCGTCGAAGTTCGGTTCCAGTAGATTTTATTGTAAATATGCGGGTGGGTGTTAAACACTTTGCAATAAACACAAGACTATTTTTATAAATATCTCTTTTAGTTCACTGTTTTATCACTTCTCTTCAATTGTTGAAAGTCACCAGATGTTTATTTACTATTTAATCACTATTTAAAACAATAACACTATGTATTTGTATTTTTATGTATTAAAACATTCACAGCAACTGTTTACTGTTGCGAGTTTGACAGCCGAAATAAATCATAGCACGAATATTTTCACGAGTGAGTTCCATCATTTCAGCGATATGACATTTTAAACCCAACAAAAACAAAACACTAGCGTACATAAGAAAAAAATAATGCGGCCAGTATTAAAAAAAAATTACAAATTTTACCATGGAGGTTCTAACCTCCATGGTAAAATTTGTAATTTTTTTTTTGTAATTGCGTTTAAAAATGTTGGAATCCCAGATTCCGGATACATAAGTAGCAGCCCTCGTATTTCAGACATATGCAAGTAATGTAATTAATTCTTCTGACTGATGCATCGCACATTGCCATAGGAGCAGTCTTAACACTTTATTACATTAGTGATAGGACAGACATGGAAAGGTCTTAAATGGTAACCACGTGCCGGAATTTGTACCGTGGAAAGTCTCGTAACAAAGTGGACTGACCGTCTGGTGGAATTCGCTAATCGGAATATGTATATCAGAACAATTTTTCAGAATCAAATCAATCTATGAAACAGGCCTCATTTTTTTTAATCAGGCTACACACCACATTTTTTATATTAAACCATTGATACAAAGAACGAAGACAAATTGAAATGCGTTACTTGGTGTAAGAGACCGGGAATTGAACCCGGCACGTCTGGATTACCGGTCCGCGTGGTAACCTTTCCGCCACCCTAACCCACGTCCAGATAACTTTTCGAATTGCTCCTTATGCTATGTGTGTCGATCTTTGCATAGTTTGAGTGAGAATGCGTTAATATTCACATCTTACCGCACTACTTTACAGCAGTGAACGAGCAAGCGAGAGAAGGCGCTGTTATTTATAAATCTGAATATTATTTCCAGACGTTTAGTTATAACACAAATGTAATCATTGTAGTTGTTTTAAGTATTATTTACGAAAAAATGACTTACTGTTGAGTTTCTTTCGGCTTTCTTCTCAACAGCGGTCTCCTCTCGCGAAATGCCGGTAGATTCATAATCTGACTTGTAAAGGTGCCCCTGTGGCCTACTTACTGAATAAATTATTTCATTTCATTTCATTTATTTCATTTTATTTCAGACGCGGACAAAGCGATAGGCGTAGAAATCAAACACGACGACAAACTCACGGGCGAGGACGGAGTGTACATCCAGGCGGCGCTGCTGTACACGCACCGCAGCGGCCAGCGCCGGCTGCGCGTGCTCAACCTGGCGCTGGGCGCCGCGCCGCAGTTAGCTGACGTCTACAGGAGCATGGAGCTGGATGCCACGCTCAACTTCCTCACCAAACAAGGTAAGGTGATGTACACGCACCGCAGCGGCCAGCGCCGGCTGCGCGTGCTCAACCTGGCGCTGGGCGCCGCGCCGCAGTTAGCTGATGTCTACAGGAGCATGGAGCTGGATGCCACGCTCAACTTCCTTACCAAACAAGGTAAGGTGATGTACACGCACCGCAGCGGCCAGCGCCGGCTGCGCGTGCTCAACCTGGCGCTGGGCGCCGCGCCGCAGTTAGCTGACGTCTACAGGAGCATGGAGCTGGATGCCACGCTCAACTTCCTTACCAAACAAGGTAAGGTGATGTACACGCACCGCAGCGGCCAGCGCCGGCTGCGCGTGCTCAACCTGGCGCTGGGCGCCGCGCCGCAGTTAGCTGACGTCTACAGGAGCATGGAGCTGGATGCCACGCTCAACTTCCTCACCAAACAAGGTAAGGTGATGTACACGCACCGCAGCGGCCAGCGCCGGCTGCGCGTGCTCAACCTGGCGCTGGGCGCCGCGCCGCAGTTAGCTGACGTCTACAGGAGCATGGAGCTGGATGCCACGCTCAACTTCCTCACCAAACAAGGTAAGGTGATGTACACGCACCGCAGCGGCCAGCGCCGGCTGCGCGTGCTCAACCTGGCGCTGGGCGCCGCGCCGCAGTTAGCTGACGTCTACAGGAGCATGGAGCTGGATGCCACGCTCAACTTCCTCACCAAACAAGGTGAGGTGATGTACACGCACCGCAGCGGCCAGCGCCGGCTGCGCGTGCTCAACCTGGCGCTGGGCGCCGCGCCGCAGTTAGCTGACGTCTACAGGAGCATGGAGCTGGATGCCACGCTCAACTTCCTCACCAAACAAGGTGAGGTGATGTACACGCACCGCAGCGGCCAGCGCCGGCTGCGCGTGCTCAACCTGGCGCTGGGCGCCGCGCCGCAGTTAGCTGATGTCTACAGGAGCATGGAGCTGGATGCCACGCTCAACTTCCTCACCAAACAAGGTGAGGTGATGTACACGCACCGCAGCGGCCAGCGCCGGCTGCGCGTGCTCAACCTGGCGCTGGGCGCCGCGCCGCAGTTAGCTGATGTCTACAGGAGCATGGAGCTGGATGCCACGCTCAACTTCCTCACCAAACAAGGTGAGGTGATGTACACGCACCGCAGCGGCCAGCGCCGGCTGCGCGTGCTCAACCTGGCGCTGGGCGCCGCGCCGCAGTTAGCTGATGTCTACAGGAGCATGGAGCTGGATGCCACGCTCAACTTCCTCACCAAACAAGGTGAGGTGATGTACACGCACCGCAGCGGCCAGCGCCGGCTGCGCGTGCTCAACCTGGCGCTGGGCGCCGCGCCGCAGTTAGCTGACGTCTACAGGAGCATGGAGCTGGATGCCACGCTCAACTTCCTCACCAAACAAGGTGAGGTGATGTACACGCACCGCAGCGGCCAGCGCCGGCTGCGCGTGCTCAACCTGGCGCTGGGCGCCGCGCCGCAGTTAGCTGATGTCTACAGGAGCATGGAGCTGGATGCCACACTCAACTTCCTCACCAAACAAGGTGAGATTAGAACCGTGTGAGGTTTGATTACAAATAGGGCAAGTTAGCCTCTAACTGTTCGAATAACATTAGGTCTGGTAAGGGCAAAAATTACGATAATCGGGTGAACTGCAAGGATGTGACGTTTGGTTAGGTGACACTTTAATTTTTACTTCACGTTCACACCTGATAGATACATTTAACAACCTTCTTGATTGCGACAAACCATGACACTGGAGCTTTTTTAGTACATTACATACCCAGGGTGGTGATTTCGTGAATGTCCCACATCGCAGGTGTTTGTGGCCAGAATCGAGGGTACGACTACGAATTACCGCCCGTGGTTTGTATAAAGTTTTGCGTCTTGCCTTGCCTAGGAAGTGAGATTATCTCTAAATATTGTCTTTACGTTCCTTGTAATAGGCTCGGAAGTATCGCTTTTTGGGCGCAACAACTCGAGAGAACTGTAAAGGGATTTCATACTGCTTTTCAGGCCTAGGCCTGCAAAGTAACTTTTTTTTTGGTTTCCACAACAAAGTCATTCACACCGCTGGCTGGTTTGACAAAAAGCAGGTTTTGTTTTTAAAGGTTGGTTGTTAGACTAAAATGTCCTATTTGTCAATTAATAAAATGTTGTTCTTTGAAGTATATTTTTTTATTTCATTGTATGTTTGAGAAAAGCACTATACATGCCTCGTCGTGAAAACGGATTCCCGGCCTCGTATCACTATCCTATATACCTACTTGGCCGGAAATCCCCATTTTCCCGGCCTCTGATGTAATGTACTATTACGCCCTAGGGTCACGTAAAATATTTCATTGAGTGTGTATTATTTCCCAGCCGTGTGGGCCCTCCGGGAACACACGCCGCGCCAGATCCGCGAGGGCCTGGCGGCGCGCTGCGCCAAGTCCCTCGCCGCCTACCGCCGGCACTGCGCCTCGCCCTCCAGCGCCGGCCAGCTCGTGCTGCCCGAGAGCATGAAGCTGCTGCCGCTCTACACCAGCTGTGTGCTGAGACAAGACGCATTGGGAGCCGGTAAGTTCTTGACCACTCACACAGGTATCCAGACAGTAGAACTGAGTTTTGATCTTTCCTAACTTCTGATGCATCGTAAATGGCGATGGGATCAGTGTTACCAGACTACTGATTGCACTGCGCCTCGCCCTCCAGCGCCGGCCAGCTCGTGCTGCCCGAGAGCATGAAGCTGCTGCCGCTCTACACCAGCTGTGTGCTGAGACAAGACGCATTGGGAGCCGGTAAGTTCTTGACCACTCACACAGGTATCCAGACAGTAGAACTGAGTTTTGATCTTTCCTAACTTCTGATGCATCGTAAATGGCGATGGGATCAGTGTTACCAGACTACTGATTGCACTGCGCCTCGCCCTCCAGCGCCGGCCAGTTCGTGCTGCCCGAGAGCATGAAGCTGCTGCCGCTCTACACCAGCTGTGTGCTGAGACAAGACGCATTGGGAGCCGGTAAGTTCTTGACCACTCACACAGGTATCCAGACAGTAGAACTGAGTTTTGATCTTTCCTAACTTCTGATGCATCGTAAATGGCGATGGGATCAGTGTTACCAGACTACTGATTGCACTGCGCCTCGCCCTCCAGCGCCGGCCAGTTCGTGCTGCCCGAGAGCATGAAGCTGCTGCCGCTCTACACCAGCTGTGTGCTGAGACAAGACGCATTGGGAGCCGGTAAGTTCTTGACCACTCACACAGGTATCCAGACAGTAGAACTGAGTTTTGATCTTTCCTAACTTCTGATGCATCGTAAATGGCGATGGGATCAGTGTTACCAGACTACTGATTGCACTGCGCCTCGCCCTCCAGCGCTGGCCAGCTCGTGCTGCCGGAGAGCATGAAGCTGTTACCACTCTACAATAGCTGTGTGCTTAGACAAGACGCATTGGGAGCCGGTAAGTTCTTGGCCGATGCATCATACATGGCGATGGGAGGAGTACTAATCGAAACACCTTAGATACTGTGCCTCTCCATCCAGAGCTGGACAGTTGGTGTTGCAGGAGAGCATGAAGCTAGAAAAGACTCATTGAAAGCCGGTAAGTTCTTGACCACTCACAAATGTATCAAGACAGTTGGACTGAGAACAACTGATAGATCATACATGGCGATGGGAGGTGAACTAACCTAACCGCCTACTGAAGATACTGTGCCTCTTCATCCAAGGCCGGACAGTTGGTGTTGTTATTAGGCATCGGACTTCTAATAGCGCGGTAGGACCTTAAAGAGCTATGGAGCCAATATGAAAGTCCCCTAAAGTCCTACCGTGCTATCAGAAGATTGATGCCTAGTTGATACTATTGTACACTAGCTGTACTAAGCATACAGAGCCGGAGAGCATGAAGCTGTTGCCGCTCTACACCAGCTGTGTGCTAAGACAAGACGCACTGGGAGCCGGTAATTTCTTGACCACTCACACCTATCAAGACAGAAGACCTGAGTTTTAACGACTTATGCATCATAGTTGGCGATGGGAGAAGTACTAACCTAACCGTCTATACAAAACAATGTGCCTATCCATCCAAAGCAGGACAGTTGGTGTAGCCTGAGAGCATAAAGTTATTACTATTGTACACTAGCTGTGTGCTTAGACAAGACGCATTGGGAGCTGGTAAGTTCTTGAGCAAACTCAAACAGGTATCAAGACAGTAGAGCAGTTTTATTTTTCCTAACTTCTGATGCATCGTAAATGGCGATGGGATCCGTGCTGACTACAGGAGACATTGTGCTTCTTCATCGAGTGCAGGTTAACGGGTGTTTCCTGAGAGGATGAAGGTATTACTGCTGTACACTAGCTGTGTGCTTAGACGAGACGCACTGGGAGCCGGTTAGTTCTTTACTACTCATGCATATATCAAGACAGTAGAGCTAAGTTTTAAAGACTTATGCATCATACTTGGCGATGGGAGAAGTTCTAACCTAACCGCCTACACAAGATAATGTGCCTCTCCATCCAAAGCCGGACTGTTGATGTAGCCTGAGAGGATGAAGTTATTACCGTTGTAGACTAGCTGTGTGCTAAGACAAGACGAATTGGGAGCCGGTAAGTTCTTGACCACTAACACTTGTATCAAGACAGTAGAGCTGAGTTTTAACGACTGATGCATCATACATGGCGATGGGAGAAGTACGAATCTAACCTCCTTAGAGACTGCCTCTCCATCCAAAGCCGGATTGATGGTGTTGCCGGTGAAGCCTGATGCCTAGTTTTTACCGTAGTTCACTAGCTGTGTGCTAAGATAAGAAGTCTGCTTGTTGCTGTTGCTGATCTTGATCTTTCCTAACTTCTGATGCATCGTAAATGGCGATGGGATCAGTGCTGACTACACGAGATGTTATGCCTCTTCATTCTCCTCGCTGTGCTATTCCTGAGAGTATGAAGGTATTACCGTTGTACACTAGCCAAGCCAAGACACACTTGCAGCTTGTAATACTATGATAAAATATTGAGTATTCCCGTAGTTGAACTCTCCTGTAGACTGATGCATCGTATATACTTATAGATGCAGTACTGACTGCCTACAGGAAGCATTGCATTTTCCATCCAGTCCTGGACAACTGATGCTAATGCCGATAATTATACCCTGCACTTATTTATGTATTTTCTTCTCAGTTTTAAACTATGTCATAAAATAATCTTCCGTCCACCATTTTACAATGTCCTTGTTAATGTTATTTTGAGATCGTTCTGATATTTCCGACGGAACATTATGCGACAGAGTTTTTTCAAATATATTTTGATATCCTTAGGCACCGACATAACGTGCGACGACAAGTCGTGCGCGATATACCGCACGCTGACGGCGGACGTGGCGACGTCGGTGGTGTACACGTACCCGCGGCTGCTGCCGCTGCACCGGCTGGCGGACGAGCCCGCGCCGCCGCCGCTCCGGGCTTCCATGGACAAGATGAACGACCAGGGCGTGTATCTGTTAGGTGAGTGGAGTGTGAGTGAGGCACGAGCACAAGTCGTGCGCGATATACCGCACGCTGACGGCGGACGTGGCGACGTCGGTGGTGCACGGGCGGTGGTGGAGTGGAGTGTACAGTGACTTACACTAAATATACCCTAATAAAGTTTAGGCCTCTTTCCTTTTCTTGAGTGAAGTCTAAAGTGACTTACTAAATATAATATAATTAAGTTTAGACCTGCCCTTCCTTTTCTTGAGTGGACTCTTAAGTGACTTACACTAAATATATTGTAATTTAGTTTAGGCCTCTATCCTTTTCTTGAGTGGACTCTAAAGTGACTTACACTAAATATGTTATAATTAAGTATAGGCCTCTCTATCCTTTTCTTGATTGGACTAAAGTGACTTACACTAAATATACTATAATTAAGTTTAGGCCTCTTTCCTTTTCTTGAATGGACTGTAAAGTGACTAACACTAAATATACTATAATTAAGTTTAGGCCTCTCTATCCTTTTCTTGATTGGACTCTAAAGTGACTTAGACTAAATATGCTATTATTAAGTTTAGGCCTCTCTATCCTTTCTTGATTGGACTCTAAAGTAACTTACACTAAATATACTGTAATTAAGTTTAGGCCTCTATACTTTTCTTAAGTGGACTCTAAAGTGACTTACACTACGTATACTATAATTAAGTTTAGGCCTCTATCCTTTTTTTGAGTGGGCTCTTAAGTGACTTACACTAAATATGCTATAATTAAGTTTAGGTCTCTCTTTCCCTGGCCGTGGCGTCTTGTTCTCTTTCTTTCATGTACATAAGCCTCCTTAATCTCACGTGGGGAGTTCCGTTCCGTTTTTACTTTTTAATGAAGCCCCGAATTACAAACTGTCTAAGATCCCATGTTTTAAGAGATTTTGTAGTATTTTAGAAATTATTTGGAATATAAAAAAATCTGCCTGTTTAGTTTAACCATGGATGTATAACTTCTTCGCAACGTCGCGTATTTTCAAAATGTTTAACCCATTCTCCAGACCCTGTCTCTTCTGTTCAATACACTGATCCCACATATAGACCAACCTTGAGGCTTTCACCAGATGAATTGTTAAATCAACTCAATATGTCGCTTTCAAATTTATAAAAGATAAAAGGTTAACAGAGTTGTACCGTGTACAATAGACTTTGACCTCATTTATCTATCAATTATTTGAAAGTGAATTGTCTCGAATTCAATGAAGAGGAATATCAAGTTGACTTTATTTCCAGAAAACGGCGTACACATGCTCATCTGGGTAGGGTCACAGGCCTCCCCCGAATTCGTGCGTGACGTGTTCGGCGCGTCGTCCCCGCAGCAGATCGACACGCGCGTGTGCACGCTCCCCACGCTCGACACTCCGCTCAGCGCGGCGGTACGAGGGGTTCTAGAAGACGCCACGCGGGCGAGAAGACGCGCTATGAGGGTGAGTTTAATAACCATAGTTGTGCACAAAGCGACCACTACTTATAGGATAACTGTCATAGGCTACTATTTCTCGCGCGAGATAGTTACCCGTCTCTTTCTGTGCAGTAATGTGAGAGAGTGACGGGTAGCGCTATGTCGCGCGACAAGAGTCGCGAAGCAAAGTTGTGTTAGACGAGCAGTGTACATTTTGTGGTCAAAGTGACTTAAGTCAATGAACAGGTTTGGTCGCTTTTTGAATTACAAAAAAAATCTCAGGTCGCTTTCTGCAAAACTACGGTCAGATGTTTCTTTTCTTGTACATCGTAATTTATAATATGACTATCAGTGTAAAATACTACCTTACTTACCTTATCTACGTGACACGGATTATTTTTTGTTTGATATACATGGTAAAATTAAATTATTATTTTAAACACTTTTATCTTCATAATCTATCTCTAGTACTCTGCTTCATTTAATCGATAATTACTTAACACAAAATACATCACAGTTTATCACATATAAGTAAGGTAATGCATCCATAAGTGTTTTTGTGATTTATGTACTCTTTTATTTAGAGCATTTGTGCATTGGATGATAAAAATATTGCCTAGCTACTGATTATTTTTTAATCCTATACATTTAAAGCATCGCAAGATGTATTTTTGTAGTTATAAAAATAAGCCAAAGTATTTTTTTTATATATTCGATGCTCATGACGACACGTATGCGTCACGAGTCTACGCGGAGTTTTGGCTACACAATTGGAAACTAGCACAAGTAGTACATATTACAACGAATCCATTCACAAACGCTCTAAACTCTGGACTTAGCACGGCTTACACAGTACCTAGCATGAAGCATGCCGCACGTTAACCATCTTATCCCGCGGTGTTAGCTCGAGATCCTGCACCAATACGACAAGAGGGAAGCCCTGTTCCGACGGCAGCTGGCTGAAGACCGCGGACTGGATGGCTCGTCTTCATATTTGGAGCTGCTGATGGATACGCATCGTCGTGTTAAAGATCTTCTGTAGACGTAGGTTACGCTTGAGTTGTGGGTGCGGGCTTTGGAACAGTTAAAAGTGTTTAAGCTGTAATGTGTGCAAGGACCGATGGATAGGAATCAAATTTACAGATAAACGAATAGACAGATACAATCTGGGGCTGCTGATCGGCATTAACTGACGCTTCAAGGGGTTCTTGAATCCCTAAGGTAACGCCTAATGTTTGGGTGCGGGCTTGAGATGTGTTAGTTAGATAAATAAATAAATAAATATCGGATAACCTCACACAAATCGATCTAGTCCCAAATTAAGCTCAAGAAGGCTTGTGTTATGGGTACTAGACGACGATATACGTACTTATATGGATAAATATATACTTAAATACATAGAACAACCATGACCCAAGCACAAATATTCGAGTTCATCGCACAAATATTTGCCCTGGCCGGGATTCGAACCTGGAACCGCCGGCTCAGTAGGCAGGTGTCTACAAACCGAGCCAAACGCGTCGCCAAAGATAAGAAAGAGACCTGAACGAACAGAAAAGTAGACAGACGGACAGATTTACAGACATAGGGTAAACAGAAACACGATTTGTTTATAAACAAACGTCCTTAGTGTCCCGACAAACGTAAATATGTGACGGACGCACGGACAGGCGAAATAATTATTAGCTGCGCGTTTTGATTGGTGGCAGAGGTGTGTGGGTTAGCTTTATGATAGTTGAGGATTAAAATTATATATAATAAAACATTGGGATTTAAGTACAGTGCGACCAAAAAGAG
Organism: Apotomis capreana; assembly: GCA_947623375.1. Taxonomy (NCBI): domain Eukaryota; kingdom Metazoa; phylum Arthropoda; class Insecta; order Lepidoptera; family Tortricidae; genus Apotomis; species Apotomis capreana. Next base: position 14,207,287 of record OX392522.1, on the reverse strand, counting down.
TAGAAATTAGAAAGTGGCAATACCTACTGTAGTGGCGTCCCCGATTTTTTTATATTGATTAGAAAGGGAGGACACTACAGTATTGCCACTTTTCAATTTCTTTTAGATCGGTCTATAATTTCATACTTTAAAATTTCAGCTTTGCTTGCGTTTTAATTTACAGGTTTTCTGAAAGCGCTCTTATGTTTTTATTTAATGTCAGCGTGTTTTGAGAAATGGCATTTGTTTTTGACTTGTTTGTTGTCAATATCTGAATATTGATTACAAACTTTATAATTTTTTGTGTGTATACGTGTTGTAAGCCAGAACTAACACACATTGTTTTGTTTGTATTTTTTTATTTAATATGTTTTACTCAGTGGTTTGATCTTGTAAATAATTGTACAAAATACATAGATACATACACAGGTTTATAGATGTGTCATTTCATAGAACTCTCATGTTTCTTTCAAATCGATGTTTACTTTAAAAATTTATGAAATTAAACATTCTAAAAACAACTAGCGAACTTAGTTCGCGGAGGAGGAAAAATACGTACCATAATCCTATTCTTACTTCAACATAGTCGTTTAATAGTAGTTTATGCAACTGCTACATAATAACTGAGAGGCCTTAAAATAGGAGTGTGGTTATGAAAAGAGCCGTAGGCGAGATTTATAATATGATCACACGAGTGTTTTAAGACCTAATTATGTACAGTTGCATACACTACTTTATCGACACATATATTCATCATGATTTTCTTTAACCTTTTATGAAGGAGGTCACCGCTGTGGCTATGGTACTGTTATGAAATTACATCTCTTATTTTGATCGCTGCCAAGTAATGTAGGTCCTTTCATATCTGTACTTGGTATAGAAATTTAACAAGATGGGTGTAGATAAAAAGTATCCTATAACGACCTTCAGTGTAACTTTATCATTTTCCATAATAAATTTATGTCAGAAACGCACACTGTGCGTTCACACTCATAGTATACATACTCTCATTAATACCTTACAACAAATAAATACATAAATATTAAATAATACAATCTTACACAAATCGACTTAGTCCCAAACTGACCAATGCTTCGTCTATGTGAATACGAGATGTACAGTCGCCATCAGATATATCGCACAAATAAGGCGTTTGTAAATATCTGATCACGACTCTTATTGACTGAGCGTTACAGTACATGTTCACATATTTATGAACGCCTTATATGCTGCGATATATCCGATGGCGACTGTACATAATATATTAATACATAGGTATATAGAAAACACCACCACAGGAACAAAAAATCGAGTTCATCATCCTCCCTAGCCTTTTGTCCCATTTTTTCAGAATGAATTCTCAATCGGGGTCGGCTACCTAAATCCCAAGATGTGGCGTAGGCACTAGTTTTTACGCAAGCGACTGCCATCTGACCTTCCAACCCAGAGGGGAAACTAGGCCTTATTCGAGTTCATCACACAATTGTCCTTGCCTAAATTGGAACCCAGGACCGTCGGCCCTAACAGAACTCCTTGTTGCAGCTGACCGTGATGCGGCAGCACGACAAGCTGGAGACGGTGCTCCGGCACTTCCTGGTGGAGGACCGCGGCGTGGACGGCTCCTCCTCGTACGTGGACTTCCTCTGCCACATCCACAAGGAGATCCGCACGATGCTATAGCATCTGTACTACTGAGCGCGACGCTGCCACGGTTTTGCGACCAAACGCGCCACAGATTCGACGGATAACTGTATCAAAAGGGATAGCGGTGATCTTATAACTGATACATTTGAGAGGTATGTACTAACCTTGACCTCTCGACTTGGTACTGTGGTTTGTCCAGTGGCTTAAACGACGTAATATGTGATGGCGAGCGTCCTGATCCGGATAAATAAAAAAAATACAGTACGCGGTTCATTTAGGGTTGAATTTACAATCGTTAGTCCATAGTGTCTTTAAAAAAAAAAGAGTGAGACCTCATTTGAATGAAAAACTACTGACGGACAATATTCTGAGGATTGTAAAATCAGACTATCGGCGTTTGTGCTACTGGGTAATATGTAGTGTATCAAGCACAATTGAATTGATGCTTCCTATGGCAAACTTGTGGTCACAGTCAAAGTTAAGAGCCGTAAGAGCCTTTTTAATGCCTTCGGGTAATCGCGTCAAAATTATATTTTTAGTGTGAGTGGATTACGACGTAACGTTATCGGAGGACAATGTTAACAGTATATCGCAAAGATGCGACTTGGTTCATAATTAAACGGGAATATAATTATTATGTTGTGTGCTTGATTTCTACTTAAACTTTCAATATAATTAAACAAAACTAAGTTTTAAGAACGTACGTCAATTCAATGCCAATGACGACACGTGTGCGTCCTTACAAATTTCGGAATATTCTGTTATATGCAATTAAAACGGACCCGAATCGTAGATTCCAGCTACATTTTACATTTGTACGAATAAATTGTTGCCTAAATAACATTTTATCATTATAAGGTATGATTGGGGATATTGCAATGCTTGCGTTTACACAGTGTGAAAAAATATTTATAAATGTATGTGAATAGTTCAGCATTTTTGTTTTGTTACCGGTATAATTGTTACGAAGAGTGTAACGGCAAAAATATCAATTCTCGAACCAAGTCCTTTGTTTAGAAAATAACGGACGGTAAATACGAATAACCAGTTATTTGTAAAACAAAATATTTAGGTGTTTTCGTGTTCACCTACCTGTTATTCCGTCAAATAGTTAGGATCTTGTAATATATTCCATGTCAAATAAAATTATAGAAAATATAATCGTTCACGAATACGAAAGTAAGGGAGTGTAAATAAATAATTGGCATTATTTGTTATTGTTTTTATTATGACGCCGCGTACTCGCGGCCTATACAGGGAAGGCAAACTCATGTAATACTAAACTATGAATACAAAGATCAAAGCTTAAAGAAAAATTGAAAAAGGAGCTACCTGGTGGAAGGGACCGGGAATCGAACGCGTTAGCCACTTCGCTACCCTCGCTCCACTTTGCTCGGTGGAGCGAGGGTAGCGAAGTGGCTAACGCGCTGGACCGGTAATCCAGAGGTACCGGGTTCGATTCCCGGTCCCTTCCACCAGGTAGCTCCTTTTTCAATTTTTCTTTAAGCTTTGATCTTTGTATTCATAGTTTAAATATTGTGGTGTACCCACATTAAAAAAATGAGACATTACATGTTTCATAAATTCATGTAATACTATTTCAATAGACAGCTAAATTAAGAATTTAATACAATCTGTATTTTCAATTTGTATTCAGTTTATTTCTTTTTATTAAAAGTGGGTTCTCATTTTAAAAATGTTTATCATGTTTTTCGCTTTCCCTGTACTAGATGCCGATAACGACACGTATGCGTTCTTTGAGTTCTAGTACTAATTTGGTAATGGACAGAAAAATTTGTTTAGTAGCGACATGGCAATTCTTCCACTTGTAATATAAAGCTAGAGTAGGATAGCCATAGCTCTGTTTAGAAAAATAGAAAAGTAAAGTAACTTGTTGTTCATAGAAAACGGGTTATTTCAACTACAGTATATTAGATTCTCGTGAGTATTTCTATGAAAGGAAGTTACTTTACTTTCTTATGGTTTAGAGTGAAATTAAATTTGTTTATTATTTCTATGTATTAGAATTGTATTCAATTATATGTATAACTAAGTTTAAATAGGCAATAAATAAACAATTTTTACATTAACGTATCTTTATTTTCAAACGTTTAATATAAATACAAATAGTTACAAAAACGTGTTGGATTTTTTTATTTTTTTTTTCGGGCTTGTTCATTCTTCATTGACAGGTTCGAGGAAAAAATTTAATTATTTCTTCTGTAAAGAACCAATACAAGATTGATTAGTGATTACTAATGTCAGTAAATACGACCTAATACAGTACGATTAAAATTAGTTAACGATTCGGCCAACCTCGGTAATTGTCGTGAATCCCTCATCTCTCACATAGAGTTATCAATTTACAGATATGACCGATTTACAAAATTCTTTTTGAATTTCATAGGGTATACTTCGGAGATGGTCCTATGTAAATTTTATCGAAATCGGTCAAGCAGTTTATGAAATATCAACAAAAATCGGTTGCAATCGGTTTTTTAAATTTTTTATTTGGTGATTATTACTAATTATTAATCCAACGTAATATCGTAGGTACTGTTACTTACATCAAACAGTAAAATATTGACTTATAATATGTTTCTTTTATATATTGTATACCTACAAGTATAGCTTTAATAAATAATGAATGTTAAAATTCATGTCGCTTTTGCACCCTTCATCCACGTTCATAACCAAGATTTCATAACCAGTTATGAATATGGATTTTTTTTCACTGTTTCATAACCAGTTATCAAACAAAACTTTTTTTTCCATTTTTACAACCAGAACCTCCTATACATGTCTGGTCTCCTGGTACTTTTCTGAATAATAAGTGTTTACTCAAACATGCAATTGGGTATGAGATTCAGTTAAGTCTTAAAATACAAATTTAATAGTTAAAAACACTTATAACTATGAACACGAAAATAGTAAAGACATAGTAAACCTTATGAGACAAGCGTTGCTGAAAATTAATGGTATTGCCTCATCTTTTCTTTTTTATTCTTAGCTTGTTATGTAAGAACCTAACAGTACATTGTAACAAATTGTTAATTAATAATATGTGAAGGCAAATACATAACAGTTACGAGCATTTAGCAGTATTTTATTTATTTCAAAAGAAAACAATGAAGTAAAATTCACATACACCATAGAATATTGAAGATTTAAGTTTCTATTATATTCATTAAGAGTTTGTTTCTGACTATTCCTCCTACCCTCGTAAGAATCTAGTGTCGGAAAAAAACATAAAAGTTGTCGCTCGAATCCAGTTACGAATGAATTACTAGGCTTCGTTTGAGTAAAAAAAAGACTTTCGTTGTAACTAGTGTCGTGCAAAGTAGATTATTTCTTCTGCCGCAATTGGTTACGAACCTGCGGTTTCGTACGCGGCCGAAGGGTTCAAGTTGACAAGATTAAGTTTTACGTGTTCATATAAGTGTTTTTTTACTATTAAATTTGTATTTTAAGACTTAATTTCACCTTATCAGTTTAACTGAATCTCATACCCAATTGCATGTTTGAGTAAACTCTTATTATTCAGAAAAGTACCAGGAGACCAGACATGTATAGGAGGTTCTGGTTGTAAAAATGGAAAAAAAAGTTTTGATTGATAACTGGTTATGAAACAGTGAAAAAAAATCCATATTCATAACTGGTTATGAAATCTTGGTTATGAACGTGGATGAAGGGCTTTTGCATAATACATTTCTTAGGTCTACCGGTTAGTAATGTCATCTTGGCAGGTGCTACATTGCGTTTATGATACTTCAAATTGAATGCTACCTAAAAGAAATCGCGGTAATGTATTTCGTGTCATTTCTGTCTCCGGATTGAGGCGATGATACCCGAGAAAAGCCGAATCGTTAACTGATTTTAATCGTATTGTAAGTAATAATTTAAAGTAGGTAAACAAATAATCGCTAAGTAAGTATTCATACACAAGTGAAGCATTTCTTGAAGATATCACAAAAAGGCCGGGATTCTTTGTATGGGCAATTCCGGGATGGAAGCCCTAAACGTCTCTCTTTATTTCCTTGCGCGTAGACAAACCAACCTAAGTCAAATAGCGCTTTATAGAACAACAACGTGGGTCGGGACAGCTGGTTTTAAATATAGATTATAGCCAAAGGGTGGACAGTGGATGCAATATACGTCAAAATCATGTCAAACGATCTACGTAATATGGATATGAATGACTACAATTTATATATAAAAAAATACAAGTGTACATTTATAACAAAACTAGCTTTTGCCCGCGACTACGTACGCGTGGAACTTGATAAAAGGGATTATTAAAAGCGCCTAAGCAAATGTAAGAGCAATTGTGCTTTTGGTCTAATAATTACATTTCCTAGAGGGTCACCGCACCCTAACAGAAATGTTCACTCACTTTTCAATCTTTTTAGGTATAATTTCCATGATGAAAACTATCTTATGTCCTTCCTCGGATCTTAAACTATCTCTATGCCAAATTTCATCAAAATCGATTCAACGGTTTAAGCGTGAAGAGGTAACAGACAGACAGACACACTTTCGCATTTATAATATTAGTTTGGATACCTATTACAATTATACATTTTGAACATAACAATTATCAACTTTACCTATTCTAAATAAAAGTATCCATCTAAATCCTATGTCCCCCAAATCACGGCACTGCGTCAGGGTACCCATGATGCCGACTACAATTTATTTAAAGAGGGCAACATGAATGCAAAATAGTTATACAATTTTATTGTTGTAGTAAATGATCATATTTTCAATCCATTCCTTTTATGGTTCACTATCCTGAATAAAAATGACCTCTCTACATGTACAGATGTAAGAAGTGCGTATTCGTGGAGTGATACTGCACCATTATCAGGCACCTAACCTAGATTATCAATCACCATCACAATTAATTAATAACAAAAACTGCATACATGAATGTTACTCGAAATGTAATAAAAGTATTAGGGTAAATCGCCAATTACTGGCCATCCTTCAATAACTGGCCACGTTATACTAAAATGAATTCAGTTTGCAGGTAAACAGAGTTCATTTTTAGTATGAGGTGGCCAGTTATTGAACGGTGGCCAGTAATTGGTGATTTACCCTATCCATCTTATGCTTTCGTCACCATGTTGTCCACTGTCCGCCCTTTGATTATAGCAGAGATAATGGGAATCTTGATATCATAAAATGTAAACAGCCAGGTACAGCTGCCGGCAACCTTTTAGAGCATAACCTTGACTGCGCAGTAGCCGATTTACGTACAAATGTACATGCGCAGATCCGCCATTTTTGTTCTAAAAGTCTGCCGGCAACTATACCAAGTAGCACACAGGCTTAATCGCTTATAATAAGCTGAATAAAGGTTGTATAACGTCGGGGATAGTGCAATACCGCGTAAGTAACAAGTGTAGATACGAATCAGTATTCAAACAAGTGCTAAGTATTTTATTGAAATTAGAACTTTACGAATGTTGTTATTTACGCGGTATTGCATTATCCCCGACGATAAGCTCTTATGCAGCATGTTTGGGACGCAGGTAGCGAGAAGCCTTTGCAGAATAGCGGGACCATCTTGTTTAGAAAAAAACCTTCAACGAATGCTTCACTTGGTAGAATTTTCATTTCGTAGACAAATTAACTTCGGAAGTTATAATTTTTTCAGAAAATTTTGGCAGTCAACCTATTAGATCAGGTTAAGTTTGTGTTGTAATTTCTTTTTTTGTGTTATAATTATAACATTACAAAATATTGTATGGTTTCAGAAAAAGCTTTCGATGAAATGAAAATACTATGAAATAATAATTCTATGAAATGAAAATTCTATGAAACTTGTCTTTAAAACAAGGGTAAACCGTAGAAAAAGACATACCCGAATAGTAGGGGGATTCACTTTAGGATGGACCGGCCGCTCGCACGGGACGTCGATCCGGCTGCACTGCCTGGTTGGCCGTCCGTACCGCTCTGCGTATGCTGGCTAGAAATAACGCAATATTATCCACTTCGCCTGATGGTAAGCAAAAAGGGGAACCCAAGTCGCAATGGCAAACGACAAGAAACTAACGGTGCTATATCAGTTGACACTGCCATGCTGGCCCGAAAGATTCTTCTTCACGCTTCGTTTGAAGGGTCCCAAGTTATACTCATACTCATTTATTAATAAAATGTCAACATTTTACAAGTCAATACATTATAAAAATATAATTTCTATTACTATTACATTTTAAAATACAAATTATTATAAAAATATTAATTATGAAATACAATTGGAGGAGGTAGTTACATTATAAGAAGGAGGAAACACATGACCCGGCAAAGAGTTCCATATTTTAATAGTTCGGCAGATGAAGGAATTGAACTTCTTGGTACGTGTGGGAATATTCTCCACGGTGAGGCGATGACATTGCAAACCGGCACGTGTGGTTCTATGACGGAAAGGGGAGGGTGGGATAAGAGAAAATAGCTCTTCAGAGCACTCACCATGGTATATAGTTCTCTTATTCCTGAGTCATTGAGAGGTAGCAATAGCAGTAATCACTTACTGGTGGTATATCGTCAACCCCCATCGCCTTAGGGACTTGTGTCTTCTTCGACTCCTTCCCTACGGATGCCGAGAAGCTCACTCGGGAACGGGGTCTGTGGCGCCGGCGGCCCAGCCCCGTCCGGCGGCAGCCCAGGGCGTGGCCCGTGGAACACGCCAGGATGTTCAGGATTATCAGAATCAACTGGTACAGGAGCTTCATTGTGGCTTGGAAGCTGAAATGTTAGCATGTTCTCATGAAGACAACGTTTGGACTTCGTCTCAACTGATCTAAAAAGTGATGGGGGCAATTAAAATCATTGAGATAGTAGGGTAATGTAATACAAATCAAATCATATCAGACTTTTAGGCCAGACCACGCAGTTTTACTTATTTAAACTGGCATTCTCTACGATTTACCCACCTTTAACACACACGTTTAAGTTCATCTAATTCTGTTGTTGAACGGCGTAATCTCGCAATCACAAGGCCTTTTCTTACAGCATCCCAACGCGCGGCCGAACGTCGACACCACGCTATACAACACCATGAGAATAAGCTCAATTATGATACCCATTGTCCATCGAAATCTGTAAGAATGAAATGAGTATCAGGCAAAATATTTGGTGTTGTACCTATATGTTTAGAAACAGAAACGCTCAAATAAGTAGTCACCCTTCTACAAGTGAAGTAAGCTGTGTTACGGAAATAAACAATCCTTCTGAAACTTGACGACGCGGGTAGCGCAGTGGTTAGGCAGCCGCCTGCTGAGCCAGCGGTCCTGGGTTCGAATCCCAGCAAGATCAAATATTTGTGTGATGAACTTGAATATTTGTGCCGTGTGGCTGCTATTTATAATTTGAATAATTTATTGCAAGAAAAACTTAACTTATAACAAAGAAATTGAAATGAAAATAATAATGTGTAGCAAAAAGTAATAAAACACATCTCTGCAATGCAGTTGCAGTTTAGTTAGTGCTGGGAACTGGGAATGGCTGCTCCGTCGTCAAACCCCAACAGTTTCGCTGCAGGTTTGAATTTGTGACGTGTGCCTCGTATGCATAATTTAAGCTGCTATTTATAGTAGGTACATTACATACCTAGGCGGTAAATTCGTGAATGTCCCAGATCGCAGATGTTCGTGGCTCGAAGCGAAGGTGAGTGCAATAAATATGCGATCTGGGGGCTTTAAGAATTACCGGCTGTGGTTCGTCTTTACGTCTTGTCTTGGCCAGGAAGTGAGATTTTCAATTCAATTCAATTAATATTTTTATTGTTTTGCATTGAATTTTATTTCTCCCAGAAAATCCAGCTTCTTGGGTCATGGATGTTTTCTATACAAGTATGTTTATCGTCGTCTGGTGTCCATAACACAAGCCTACTAGAGCTTACTGTGGGGCTAGATCGATTTGTGTGAGGTTGTCCGATATTTTATTATTTAAACTGGACGTATATCATACTTGTAAAAAGGACAGACGTGAACAACCAGGTACAGTGAACTGTTGATTACATTTTTGCTCACAAGAACTCGACTGTAACTCAACTCGTGGAGTTTACTTACAGAATTAAGTTCAGTTGTAGAAACACGAAGCCAGTCAAGAAATTTATGGCCCGGACAAACGCGACCCGAGCGTCGAGAGCTCAGAGCCTGTCCCAAAGAAGTTGCTAGTATCTTGAGGATTATCTGAAATAGCTTAGTCAGGAAATACATTGCGTTTCTCTGAAACGGAATAGAATTGAATGAGTAATAATCACGGAAACCGAAGAAATTAGAAGAGTACTCATAGAATAGTATTTCAATATAGGGTAAATCGCCAATTACTGGCCACCGTTCAATAACTGGCCACCTCATACTAAAAATTAACTCTGTTTACCTGCAAACTGAATTCATTTTAGTATAACGTGGCCAGTTATTGAAGGATGGCCTGTAATTAAAACCTTACACTAAAATGAATTCTGTTTGCAGGTGAACAGAGTTCATTTTTAGTAAGAGGTGGCCAGTTATTGAACGGTGGCCAGTAATTTGGCGACCTCATAGTTGTTAGGGTCGAGTTGATATTAAGCGAGCTTTACCTTAGACTCCTCTTCCTACTCCTCCTCCTCCTACTCCTCCTCCTACTTCTCCTCCTTCTCTTTGAAATGAAAAGTCCGTCGTCCAACCCAGTCCCATTCTAAGTCTGAAAGAATAGGGTTGTATAAAATTGAAAGTCATAATTGTTATTTAAATTTTCATAGCCATAAGTTATAAAACAAACCTTAGTACCTAACCTAAGGGCGGTAGGTATTCCATTTATCCAATATCTTTGTCCAATGTGCAAGTGATCAAATTGGGTGACTTCGTCTTTACTAAAAACACCGATATTTTTATCAACGTATAGTTGCCGGCAAACTTTTAGAACAAACATGGCGGATCTGCGCATGTACATTTGTACGTAAATCGGCTACTGCGCAGTCAAGGTTATGCCCTAAAAGTTTTCCGGCAGCTGTACCAACACAATTCAAAATGACAAACTAATTCAAAATGGCTACGCAAATAGTATAAAAACTAGAACCAAGATAAGTGCCAAGTGGAATTAGGCCTTCGTCAAAGAAATTCGATTAGATATTAGACATTATCTGTTTTCAAGCAAAACTCATAAGTAACAAGTACCTAGTTAAAACAAAGGTCGTATCTCATTGACAATGAGTCATTGTCAATCTACTTACTAGATTCGTATCTAATTAAGGATTCTCTTCAAGACCTATTATGGCTGTCACAAGGCGATATACAAGTGGGTCGTTGTCAGTTCAAAAAACAAAATTTGTCCCTTCGGTGGTCAAAAGTTAAGAGCTTGTATGAATCTAGGTTATGTTGCTATTACATCGGATTATAGAAGAGGGAACGTTCTTTATTCTCACAGGCATTTAATCAGAAAATTAGGCCCTGGAATCCTAAATTTCGCAAATGTCCACCGGAAAGACGCGCACCTAAATCTGACAATGTCCCAAATTGTAAAAAGATATTGGATAAGTGGAATACCACCCTAATGGGTTTTACCACTACTATTTTTAGGGTGCCGTACCCAAAGGGTAAAAACGGGATCCTATTACTGAAAATTAGCTCTCCATCCGTCCGTCCGTCCGTCTGTCACCAGGCTGTATCTCAAGAACGGTGATAGCTAGCTATCAGTTAGATACAGTTGAAATTTTCACAGATGATGTATTTCCATTGCCGCTATAACAACAAATACTAAAAATAAATATTTAAGGGGGGCTCCCATACAACAAACTTAATAATGGTACGGAACCCTTCGTGCGCGAGTCCCACTCGCACTCGGCCGATATTTTTATACTTACCCTGCGCGCGATTCCAGCGCTCTTCCGGCATCGCCGTGGTCCGTCTCAACCGTGGTCCGGTACGTTTCAAACCTGCGAGAAGTGGGGTCGTACAGTTACAGGCTACAAGTTAAAGATATCACAGATCCCTCTGTGGATCCTCCTCACAGATAGTTATTGCAAAGAGGTCGGTTTACCTGACGTCCGAAGCATGTACTATCTGATCCAGACGATGAGATCACGGAAACCATGCAATGGACCGGTGCCTAAAGATCGATAAATAGTCGCCGACCTCCGGGATGATGGCAATCGAAGGAAAATAGTCTAACCTACTTACGAAATTTGAACATTTCAAGGGGAATCGAGTGTGAACAGTTTTATAAGGGTTTCCCCACATTTATTTGCACGGAGTCGGCTCAAGGCGGTCAAACAGATCTTTACGCCAACAATAATGGGGTCGCCTCATTCGTTCCTCCGCTCCGCAGCAGTTACTGTTAAAATCTATGATATGATGATGTGTGCAGATAAAATAGTGTATGCAACTGTACAGTCGCCATCAGATATATCGCAGCATATAAGGCGTCCATAAATGTCTGAACATGTACTGTAACGCCCAGTAAATAAGAGTCGTGTTCAGATATTTATGAACGCCTTATATGCTGCGATATATTTGGTGGCGACTGTACAATACGTGAGCCTTAAAACACTCGTGATCCTTGACCGTGACCCTTTTATAAAACCACACATGTTTTAAGACCTCTCGCTCTCATTATGTAACCGTTGCATCACACATAAATACAATTCTAAAATTAAATCAAAATCAGTTTTCACGGTAGGGGTAGTTTCTTCAGGAAAAATCTAAATAGCGCGATGGAGGGTTGGCAAAGGCGCGCAACGCCAACAGTGCAGCTTCATTTGTGGGCACAGACAACCCCCACTAGACGGGAGCATGTAAGGCGACCCGCGCGCACCAACGATATGGTACGGCAGAACATTAAAGTATGAACACGGTGGCCACCGTTTAGTTGCGTCCTCGTTTATGATCCATGCGTAAGTCAACGAAAAAAGAAATTAAATAAACAACATGGTAAATTGTAGTGTTAAGTGGTGTAGAGAGACCTCATAAACATGGACGCAACAAAACGGTTGACGCCGTGTTGATACTTTAATGTTCTGCCGTACCATATCGTTGGTGCGCGCGGGTCGCCTTACATGTGCCTTACATGCTCCGTCTAGTGGGGTTGTCTGTGTTTGTGGGTAAAATTTCCTTTGTCTTCTCATCACGCCGAAACGGCTGGACGGATTCTAACCAATTTTGGTCCTTTTTGTTCAAGCTGTTCTGTTGTATTGACTGAATGTTGAAATAGTTCGAATGTGAAAACGTACAAAGTTTTAAACTGGCTGGACATCCAGACATTTTTTACCCGACTATGGTAAAAAACACACGCGCACCTAGTCATTAAAGGAGTACCTCAAATTAGCTCACTTCTTGCCCTTGCCCTTGCCGCCGGCCGCGCCGGTCCTCCCCTCGATCAGTGCTCTGGTGCACGTGCAGGGCTTCTTCTTGCAGCACCCTAGGGCTCCGCCGACCATCGACGCCGCGATGTACAGGACTATGAAGAACAGCTCCATCAACAGATTCATTGTCGCGTCAAACCTGGAACATAAAGAAAACACTAATCGGTCTAAGCCTTTAATACCTACAAAGATCAAAGCTTAAAGAAAAATTGAAAAAGGAGCTTCCTGGTGGAAGAGACCAGGAATCGAACCCGAAAGCTCTGGATTGCCGGTCCAGCGCGTTAACCATTTCGCTGCATTTTGCGGCTTCCACCAGGTAGCTCCTTTTTCAATTTTTCTTTAAGCTTTGATCTTGGTATTAAAGGCTTAAATAAAAAAATGTGGTGTACCCACTTTAAAATAAATGAGACATTACATGTTCCATAAACTATTCGGTCTAGTCCCAAACTAAGTTATGATTGTAATATGTGTATTAGATGACGTTCAACGAATAAACCTTAAACCATTGATACAAAGATCAATCCGGCAATCAAGAGGGGTACCTGGGTTCGACTCTCGGTCCTGGAATTTTCCTTTAAGCTTTGATCTTTGTATCAATGGTTTAATATAAAAATTGTGGTTTGAACCCACTTAAAAAAGAGGTATTACATATTTCATACATATATAAAGAAATCTTAGTCATTATTTTGAACTTTCGAAACTTGTCGAGCGATATTCGGCTTATAGTTACGACGTGATTAAACCCGGTTCATATGCATTTTCATAGGTTACGAGTAGAATCTAGTTTACTACAATGAACAAGTGAGAAGGAATAAATTAGTTTTAGGTACCTTTTTGTTCGGGCACTGGCAACACCTTCAGGTCCAGCAATCGCTCAAGCGTCGAGACAACGGTATTTTAAGAGTTTATTCAATAGTTTCCTTGTTATTCGAGGTCTGTAACAATAGACTTATTAGTAGTTAAATATTTAATAATAAAGGTCGGTTTACCCGGCGCTCGAAGCATGAACTATCTGACCCGGATGATGAGATCACGGAAGCCATCCAAACGATGGTCGCCGCGAACTCATCAAACGGCGCCTCAGCATAATCCCCGCCGGCGGGGTGTAGTACAGGCGGGGCGGGGTGGAGCTACGTAAGTAGCTTGCGTTTTTTCTCAGTCATAGGCTAACTCTCTTTCACCTTTCCTGCCGCTCTATTTCAGGCTTATTTATTTATTATTTATTACTTCTGTGGCGCGGGGATAATCTCATCAGTGTCACAATGTCCGACTACTACCGACTATGGGCTAACCAGCCCTGATACAGTATCATGTCTTACACGTGGCTAGACGCGAGCCAGGTAGTTTGGAAATGCTCATTGTAGTTTGCCACGTGAAAGGAAGAAGTGCCCGTGTGAGATCGCCGATCTATTGGACCGATGCCGTGAAGGAAACCTTTTTTTATGTCATAGGGGGCAATCGAGCAAACGGTCGATGGAAAGAGATTACCGTCGCCCATAGACACCTGCAACACCAGAGGAGTCACAAATGCGTTGCCGGCCTTTCAGGTGGGTGTACGCTCTTGGCTGGCAGGAAACTCTACAGGCGTCAATCCAAGAAGGCGGAAAAGCGTGTGTAGCGGAGAGCTTTGGTGCAAAAGATCGGCCTCAAAAGCTCAAAACCCTCAGTCATGAGGAAGCGAGGAAGAGAATTCTTAAGAAATTCTATCCATGTTTGTACTAACCCGCTTAAAATAAATAACTTCAATAGGGGGTCTCCTGTAGAAAAGCAGTGCTCGCATTCTCTTCTGAACAAACAGCAGCGGGCAGATAATGAATGTGACCAAGAAAAAGATCATTCGCTTGAAGTTCATGGGTGAGGGGTTCAATCCTTGGCCGGTAGGTACTTAGGCTGTAAAGGAAAAAAATATATACGTAGTTATAAAATTCCATTAAGAAACAGTTTTTTATGCAGAAGAGTCTTTATTCACGAATAATCGTTGGGCAGGATTTCTATGGGCGCCTGGTACTATCTGTTGGTAAAATTTTCTTTGTCCTCAAATCACGCTGAAATGGCTGGACGGAATTCAACCAATTTTAGTGCAGGGATTCTTGAACAAGATCAAAATGATATTGCTTGAAAATCCGAGTGTCATTGTTTTGGAAATTTATTTTCTCAAACATGCAATGAAATATCGTCATAACGTGCGGTATAACAGGCTAAACAACTGAATCCTATTATTTTGAGACCTTAGCCGTGAAAGGGGCTCACCGGCTTCGTATCACTATCCGTCTATATATCTTCTCACCCGGCGCAAGCCCTTATTTCCCGGCGCCTGCAGTAATGTACTATTATTGAGTTGCCCCACATTCCCTCTCACTTTTTGAACTTACCTCTCTAGTAATGACTCTAATGTCGGCGTCGACGGGACAGGTCCCGTGACAAGGCAGGCAGCTGCGGTTGCGGCACGGCCGCTGGCGGTGCTTCTTGCAGCCCTGCGTCAGCCCCAGCACGGAGACCGCGATGTGGAGGAACAGGAGAACGAACGCGTTGATGAACGGCATTTAACTGCAAAGCTATAACACTATTAAAAACTATTTGGGTATAAGAGAGTGTTGGGCTTTACCTCCAGAATGGAAGCCTGTGCTTCCGACGGCGAAAAACGTGGACGAATACGTGGACACAATTAGTCAAGTGTGCGTAATGTTTATGGATGACAAAAGTGACGTTGGAGTGCCGGACGGACAAGTTGTAGGCATGCAAGCCCCCCCCCCCGCCCCCCCCCCCCCCCCCCCCCCCCCCCGCCGGCGGCGCTTGCTATTAGAGCGGAGCGTCGATGAAAAGAATCAGTGACAATTTCTAAGTGAGTTTACATAATTAGATTTGTTTCGAATATTTTAGGATATAAACTTTATCGCTGCAAAGAAAAGTAACTTGCAAAGATTTTATTCCTAAAGATATATCTCCCAAGAGGAAACTAAACGGGTAGGTTAGATCTCAAAACACAATCCCAGCAAGCACTTACCTTGTATATGAATTCCAAATAATATCACGTTCCTTCGAGTAGATACAGTGAGTGTAGAGGTTTAATTCTCAAAGATACCACAACCGTAACAGGATTCCAAGTAGGAAAGTACGAGAGTCACCACCAAGATGATGAGTTCTTGTACCACCTCAGTTTCCATGGCAGGGATTGCATCTGGAATGATAAGACATACCTACAAAATACACTTGTGCTCGATTTCATCATTACTTAAGTTATCGCACACCCAACCGCTCGGTTCCGGATCGACACCGCCTCAAATGGGTTGGGATCATAACGGCTACATTGTCAAAACGACCTAATCACCATAAGGTCTAGATCTCAAAAGGACCTCTGTAGAAAAGAAAGCTCATATCTCTAAATGACTAGGTAGCAGAACTTGAGAAGACCACATCGTTAATAGTCCACATAACGTTTAGGCCCGCTTCGTCCATATTCCCTTTTTGTCAAGATTCCTATTTCGTCCACATTCACACCTCGTCTACATTCCCAACTTGTCCACATTTCCAACTCATCCACAATCCGAACTCGTCTACATATTCTCATTATTGTCCTTATTCCCATCTCGTCCCCGTTCCCATCTCGTCCATATTGCACTTTCTTACTTATTCGATTTTGAAATTTGCAAGCCATTTTATCAACAACCACTTCTTGTGACTGGATAAAAGGGAGATAGTTCTCAGTAAGTTTTGAAAAAGTTTTTTTACATTTATGGGAATGTGGGTAAGTTCGGAATGTGGACGAGTTGGGAGTGTGGACGACATGGGAATGTGGACGAGTTGGGAATGCAGACGAGATAGAAAGTGGACGATTTGGGAATTGAATGTGGACGAAATGGGATTGTGGACGAAATAGGAATGTTGACAATATGGAAATATGGACGAAGTGAACCTAAACGATCACAAAGACCAGGGAGCAAAACGACTAGTTCCTGAAAAGACTACGTCGTTAATAGACCACAACTAGCTGCTCCGGCGCCGAGCTGTTGGTATGTGACAAACTTTACTGTTGATTGGCTAATACCTATGCAGCCCTACTTATCCCGGCAGGGTGGGTTAGACGAAATACAGGGTAAAACCTTCTTCTTATTGCAAGAATTCGCTCCAGACAAAAGATTGGCCAATATTACCACCACCAGCCAAAGCAGCGAAAGCCACTTCATTCTCTGAAACAAAGTTGAATATGAAGTGAAAATCAAAGTACAATGTGGAATATCCAACTTTGTTTCGAGAGTGTTTCCATCCATTCTGATTTTAGTTCAAATCGTTTGGATGAATACGAAGTTAGTTAAAACATTCAAATGGCAAATTACTTACTAGCGTTTGATCCCAAATTCCAAACCGTAGTTTGCTCTACACTTTCTGGATAGTTATTCAAAATTAAACCGGCCAAATGCGAGTCTGACTAGCGCACTGAGGGTTCCGTACAAACACTTATTCCATCTGAAATGGCCGGGTTAAGTTTGCACCTAGTAGGTATGGCGCCGGATACAAATGAGGTGCAAGGTTAACGCAACCGATCAGGTGTGGGGTACGGAACCCTAAAAATTGTATGGCAGTCCCGGGAATTCCTGGGACCGACAGTGAAATTTCTTGAGACTGCACGCCCTATATTTGAAAATGTAAACCTGATGAGTTTTATTTAAATCGATGAGAAATTCCAACCTCACGCTGTTCCTTATTTGGGAATACACGTACACAAAGCGAAAATGTTGCCGAGCTAGGAAGTTGGCAAAATCAATGCCGTATTTATCCCTAGGCTCACAAGACCCGGGCCTAGGGATCCAGCAAGTCTAGGGGCCCCAGTCTCAGAAGTAGGAGTTGCATCATACTTATGTTCTCCTTATTTATCACTTAAAATGCTACCACCTACTAGGGGGTCGTCCACAAATTACGTAACGCAAATTGGAGGGAGGGGGGGGTCCGGCCAAGCGTTACGGTCCTGTTACATTGGGGGAGGGGGGGTGTCAAGGTTTGCGTTACGTCACGCACGATTTTATAATTGTATATATTAAAAAAAAATGTTTTTCACATCCCTAATTTGCGGGTACTGAGAAAAAAAACCGGCAACATTGTTGAATGAGCGCACGACGCGACCACACTTTAATGTTATATTAAAAAATGCAGATTCTTGATTAAAAAGTATGTATACTACCACCTATCTTTCTTTTCTGAATATTAACCCTAAAGATTTTTACAAAGCACTTGTTACGTAACGGTATTGAGGGGGGGGTGGGGTCCCCAACTAAGCGTGACGCACCTGTTACATGAGGGGAGGGGGGGGTAAAAAAATTAAGAATTTTGCGTTACGTAATTTGTGGACGACCCCTAGTTAATTTGCTAAAAACCGTTTCGAGATAGGGGAGGGGGCCTCAAATACCAAGTGCCTCTGTAAGGTCTTTGCCAAGGGTTAAAATTGCTTTAAATAGTAATCGCGTTTACCTGATTACCTGAGGTTCTCTTCCTGGGAACCTCTATTAAATCAATTTCAACTTCTGGCAAAGCTCTCAGAGTTGATATTTCACCAACACCAACGATAACACCTATTTAATCTATGAAACATACTCAACTCTTTTATGACGGACGATAATGAGGCAGAAAACCACATTATAGTACTGTTTACTTCGGTTGGCGACGTGTACGATTGATCGTACACAACTATATCAGCTAACTTCACATACGTACTCGTCTCAATAATTGTGTTAAAGTGTCAAAAAGGGTTGAAGTTAAATTTGGGCACAACTTATACTGTGCTATAAATTGTGAAGATCAAGTATACTCACAAGTTCTTCGAGTTTTGCTTGATCTTATTGTGGAGATTTCAATGCTGGCGTGAAATTCATGTTTCAACTAGACCTGCAACAAAAAGAATTGATTTGAGCCTTTCCACCGAACTTAAATCTAGATTAAAACTAAATACAAAATATTTATGCTAATAATACAACAATGGTGGAATTTGACCCGAACCAATACTTTCCGCGCAGAAATAGCGAAAGAAACTACTAAATGAAAGCAAAACTACTAAGTTCTTCAGGAGGAGTCGTTCAGGACGAAAAAAACGGATTAAAAAACAGTAATTATTAGTGTTATCACATTTAATACAAAAGTTTCGAAATTATATTACAAATGTATTGATTTGAACTATCTACTGAAACGTATAAATTTAAACCGAAACAATTTACAGATACCAATTGAGAAATTCCATCAGCCGATTCGATTTGGGTCGATAATGTTTGATCATCTGACGAATCCCTTTCCCTTATATTATTGGTTTCTGTTTCAATATGAACTGAGCGTTTATACAAGCCAATATGTTAATTGAAATAGGATGGATGATTATTCCAATGATTCTTCTTTCACGAGGTCTGTCTTAAACTCTAATGCCTGTATGGTCCTCGCCGGCAAGGAGCCTTGCCGGTGCAAGGAACCCTCTTTCTACTGCATCCACAGACTGCTGAGATAATCGTTAACAGCAGTATTAGGATCGCGAAGAACCGACTGTCTTTAGCCATGATAGAGCTGCAACAATAGACATACCTGGTGAAGAACCTTTTTTGGAGCCGTCAAATGAAAGGTTGCTCGGAAAAAATGGAAAAATCAAACTAAGTAGTAGGCGGTGCCTTTTCTTGTATTGTAGCCTAATTGATTTCCTAATTTAACCACGTGGAAGGAAAACATTATACTATGCTCTAGTAATTGCTATAAATAAATGTCTATTCTATTATTACTGAAATCTCGAGAGTATCATTCGAGTGTTGGATCACATCCTTAGACACCTTTTTATCGAAATGCCCGTAGATTAGAAAGGTACGTCAAGCTATTCTTCTGCCCCTCAAAATGTCAAGAGAAGTGATTCAAATGCGCAAATAAATCAAGAACTTGGAAGCACCAAACTGTTACACATTTCCAATGGTTTACGATCAGAGATCTCCCAAGTAGCCCACATACAGCTGCATAACCACTTATACAGCATTTATACAGCTTAAATTAGAGATAATGGCTGTATAGCGCGTCCCAAGACTCTGGGACATCAAGGGAAAGTACCTTAAATATCGTACATAGGATATTTTGCTGAATGAAGACTGTTATTCTTCAAAGTTGGTAATCCTGTATTTTAAGATATTCTAAGACTGACTTGCTTCGTCTGGGAATCGAACCGACCTAAACTTAAAAACATCCCTATTTTTATGATGCCAATCGAAAGAATGGACAAAAATAATAATTATCCTTACATATCTTAAAAGAAAGGAACAACGTAAAATGTTTGAGTTAAATTTTAAGAAAATTATATATTGCCGACGACGAATAATTAAGCAAGTAATTCTTAGAAAATCTTTAAATGCAGAATTACCAACTCTTAAAAATAAAGTCTTCTTTCAGCAAATCTATCTACGATATTTAAGGTACCTACCTACTTTCCCTTGATGACCCATAGTCTTGAGACACCCGGTATAAGCTCATATACAGCTTGTTTGCTACCTAGCCAAAAGATCTGATTATCATGAACTCACCGTATTGAAGAAGTCACTTGCAATTCTGGTTGTCCGTGAAGTATTGATCCTAGTAGGAACTATTAGAAGCCATGCTGTCTACGAGTATGTCTGTGTCATCACAACATTGTCTTGAGGACCCTGGAAAACCCATGGATGTCATTTGTTACATCCATGGCAAACCCTATACTCTAGCTACTACTCTATTGGTTCAGGTCAAATTCCGATTTATTCTGATTCTAATCTGATAAATACTTACGGGTTGCGGCGGGGTAAACAGTTTTTTTTTCAAGTTTTGTGTGTTTTTGGTGATTGTGACGGAGGATTTTGACTAGTAATGGAACTGAATGTTTGAAACTGTCTCTGATAGTCTTGACAGATTTTGGCCAGTATGAAGCCTAGCATATTAAAAGGAGGATTTATTACCATCAAAATTGAAAAAAAAACACATTATGAGATCGATATCAATATAATCATTAATTTTTATTATTATATTTTTTTACTCACGTAAAGTTGTTGTATATATATGTAAGTTTATCTATTTATGTATGTGTATATCTACCCATATTATGCGTACTTGTTTTCTGTTATCTAATTATGTGCTCCCTTCGCATTTTGCTGCACCAACTCTGTATTAAGTTACATTTTTCATCAATTTCACTACCCAAAGGTTGTCTGGAAGAGATCGCTTTTTAGCGATAAGACCGCCTGTTGTCTACCGTTATTTATAAATTGTATTTATCTTGTTGCCTTTTGTAAACTTTTATTGGTGTGCAATAAAGTATTTTTGTATTGTATTGTTGTAAAAAATGGAGGAGGAGAGGAGAGGATGGAAGGAACGGCCCGACGTGTTTCGAACTCATATGGAGCTCTTCATCAGGGGCAGCTATCAGTGTTGCTACGCGACTCGCGGCCCACTGCACTGGTTTTACTGTAAATTATACAGAAACCCTTTGCTACATTTGCAACTCGGGAGTGGAGGGGAATTACGCGTCTGAATGAATTCTGCATCGATACTGTATCGATGCTGAATCACGATTGTATCGAAACTGAATCGCAACTGTATCGCGATAGTAGCAATCGTGACGTTAAAAGTAACGTTTTAACCTGCGCCGGCGCCATTTGATGTTCAACAGGTAAGGGAAGATGACGCATTTATTTTTTTATTTATTTTATTTATTTATTGGTATTCAGGATAACAACAGCCGTAAATATACATATGATATAAAGTTAGTTACATAACAGAGGGCCAATAACAGTTATCCATTGGTTACATAAAAAATAAGATTTAAAACTAAGTAGAATCAGACACAGTCAACATGTCCGTTCCAAACAGATGTTCAATATTGGTAATACATTTGAAACAGGAGTCAGTCACAACTATTTTCATATTAATACATTAACAGACCGCTGCATCATATATTTTGCAGGGCCAGACACTAAAGAGACTGTCTACTCCTAAAACTCGAGTTACACATATTATGCATGCATCCGTGCACACACTATAATCAAAAAAAATGCGTACTAATTTATCACGAAGCGATATGAGTATAGCATTAAACATCATAATAGTAATAAGAGTACTCAACAAAACAAAACGATCATAATGTACTCGCTAATTCGATCGCATCCAATTCTCATACCTAGTACCATACCCTACCAGTGGCGTGGCGTCACAAAAAGAAAGAAAGTCAGGCGAAGCCGGGGTAGATTCTACATACAGACAGGGCAAGCCGGTGGGAATCAACTTCTATGGACGCCAAGCCACTGACGCCCACCCATAAACAAGTACCTAGATCCTTATTTTAATTTATATGTTTATATTAATTATTAATTATTTATTTATAATCTATTAACCATCTTGCTGCTTCACATATTTTATACGAGATGAGTCGAAACAAGGTCATCAAGTGTAGTAACAAAAGATAACGATGGGATACTTTTTTTTTTTTACAGTTTACTTTTATGTTCTACTAGAACCTTAGAAATGTATTTTTTAAATTTACATTTAGACCCTACAAATGGGTCTATTGTGGCAAATTCGGTGTTATACAGACGAGGGAGACGCGATAGCACGGCATTGGCACCGTAGTTAGTGGAGTGAAAGGGAACATGGAACAACGAGGTGTGTCTAGTGCGACGCCTTGGGGCTCGGAACGACAGGCCGGACAATAGTTCAGGACAGTCTATACGATCTCTAATTATGTCATAAAGAAGGCTCATGTCGGCCAATTTTCTTCTATCTTCAAGAGAAAGAAGATTGTACTCATGACAGTTATCGCTGTATTCAGGAGATTTCCTGAATTTGTAGTTTAAGTGAGATTCAAATTTTCTTTGAATTCTTTCTATGCGATCCTTATGAATCGCATAAAAAACTGACCATATAGGTGAAGCATATTCTAGAATGCTTCTGACGTATGCGTAATATACAATTTTTATACTTAACAAACTTCGGAAGGGTTTACAAGTCCTCATTACAAAACCTAAATTACGATACGCCCTATTTATAATTGAGTCAACATGATTTCTCATCGTCATTTTGGTGTCTAACATGACTCCCAGGTCGCGCACAACATCGACTCTCTTCACGGCTACACCATTAAAGTTATATGAGAAATTGATTGGCGTTAAACTGCGAGTAAAACTAATACATTGACATTTACTTATACTGATTGTGATTTTGTTCTGCGAATAATAGTATGCTAAATTATTAAGGTCATTTTGCAAAAGCTGGCAATCAGCTAAGGTTCTAACACGCATAAAAACTTTTTTGTCATCTGCATATAATAAATGTCGAGCGTTGACAAAACACGTATTTATGTCATATATATAGGCGTTATAGAAAAGAGGTCCGAGATGTGAACCCTGGGGCACGCCAGAAGGAATACTAATAAAGTCAGACCTGAAACCACCGAGCACCACAGCTTGAAATTGATGTCGACCAATAATATCCCTAGTGGAGGAAAATCCCGTGTTATGGGACAAAACAATACACGTAATAGATGGCCCCAGTATTTTTTCTCCCCGTCTAGCACAATGCCTTCGCGACTCTTGTCGCGCGACATAGCATCGCCCGTCACTCTCACACAGTACTGTAAAGATAGAGACAGGTAATATATCTCGCGCGAGAAAGAGTCGCGTGTCACAGTTATGCTAGATATCCTGTGTTTCTTTCTCTTCTTTAGACGACTTTTTAATAGCAGCAGGACGAGGACAAGTCTGATGCGGTCCATGGCTCTTGCGTTCGCGTTGCTGCAACGTTCCCCGACACGAAGCGGTGGTTTCATTTTTTACGTTGCACGCCGTAGATTTTCACGACACGACGTCGTAACGTTACACGACACCGCAACGTGCCACGGCACGTCGTAACGTCTAACTGTCTGTTGACCCTAACTAACCATTGCATTGCATAAAACAATCATCCAAACAAATAAATTCAGTTCAGAGTCTGGCTGAACGTTGCCTAAACTGGCAACCCGTCAATCTACTAATGACGCAAACAATGACGCCTGTCACCTATGTTACATTGTAGTCTTTGCCTGTCACAATATGTAGTTTATTTCCCATTACGGTCGAATTCAAAATTACTGTCGAAATTCCAGTTAATTAAAATAAACCCAATGTAATAATGAGTGAGAGTGTTGGAAAGAAAATTTATATGACGAGATGCGCCGCCTGCCATCCGATAGATCCAGCAGCTAAACACAAAGTGGGGCCGAACCTGTTTGGGGTCTTCGGCAGAAGGTCGGCCTCCGACGATAGCTTCGGGTACTCTGAGGCGAGCAAATCTAAAGGAAACGTCTGGGACGAGACCTCTTTGAACGATTATCTTGAGAACCCTAAAAAGTATATCCCTGGGACAAGGATGGTGTTCGCGGGCCTGAAGAAGCCCCAGGAAAGAGAGGATTTGATAGCTTACCTTAAAACGCAGAAATGAAGTAATGGGGTTGAAAATTCACTCAATTCAGATGTCTCCGCTGTTGAACAATCATGAAGTATTGCCGGGAAGAATACCTTGATTATATCATAATACTGATAAAGGACCCTTGATTGTGGCGCTATCTGAGATGAAATAACTAGTCTTTAAACTCAGAAATAAGTATGAGGCTACATGAGGCAGTCAGGATGGGAGTGATCCATGTTTGTGAAGTTTTAGTAAAAATGTCCATGTTTTGTAAAAATTCTCGAGTACACTATTTATTATTGACTTGTCTGCTGTTCTGTTTGGTTATCAAATTTCAAGTAAGCTTAGGAGCGTTTCTTGAGTGTCAGCTACTCATTTTTTCATCGTCCACGCTCTATCTTTGCCTCTTTTTCTTGTTGGCTTATTATTTGCGATAAGTGATGAGTCACAGAGAATTGTAAAAATATTAAATGATATCATTTCCTCTTACGCATTCATCTTACGCTTAAATCTGCTTAAGATGAATATAAAAATCATTAATTCAACAATCAAAAATATTAAATTCTGCCTGTTAATTGCGCTGAATTTATTATTGCATTTTGTCAAAGTGTAGATATGAAAGTAGTAATAATTGTGTATTTAAGAAATGCCTACTTACGTTTAGCCCCATGGGAAATTATGGAAAAACCATACAAACTTCCATCTCCTTCGTTAAAGAGTTGGGGGTGATTTTCTAAAATCCTAGAATATGTATTTTATTTATAGCAAGGAGTTCCTATATCAATTTTCAGACCTCTAGTAAATATCAAAATTTGCGGAAGTCTCATACAAACTTGCATTCCCAAGTTTAAGGGGGGGGGGTAAAAGTTCCATGTTTTAGAATTATTTTGTTCGTTGTGTACTAATACTAGCTTACATACCAAATTTCAGCTTTCTAGGTCGCCGGGAAGTACCCCAGAGGTTTTGATACGTGAGTGTATTAAGTGAGTGGCAAAATCGGCGTATTTTAGGTACCTATAAAACCGAAGGTATAAAAGCTAGATCAATTAAATTTAGTACATTTTATATGTTCCCTAACTGCATCTCAACCTGTGAATTTGGGCGCTCTGGCGTTAACTGAAACGAAGCTATGAGGATTGAAAATTAGACGAAACGGTTCGAGAAAAGGTAGGTAGTGCCCCGCTTCTTTTTTGTTCCTCTTGGCGGGGGCACTACCGTGCCCCCAGATATGCAAACACTTTGTCTCCCGCCTACCCAGGTAACAGACAGGAAGTGTAAGAGCTTTAGTATACAGCTAAACCTTGCCTAAACGGTATGAACTGTAAGAGAGGCGCGCGTGTGAGTGAAATGGAGATAGACATCCTTATATTATTATTATTATTTTCAAGAAAAACGCTAATTATCATTTATATGGTTCTTCTGGTACAGGTTCAGTTCAGCCATAAACATCATACGTACATGGTGTACGTCCAACGTAGGTACATCAAACATCATTTCACCAAATAAGTAATTGATTTTCATAATGGTCGCACCGCGGCAGAGCAGCACACCCAAATAAGTTTCACCTTTCGGTATAGCAGAAAGGGTGATTGAAATCAAATGCTTGTTTTTCTTACATAAAAAATAATGAAGTATTTAAGCTAAATAAATTAAATAAGTTGAGAGAATAACGGCATGCAGCACATTCCATAAGAACGTGTGTCTTATTTTCACATAACATTAACATTAGCCAATACATTACTACGTCGATGCAGTCAGCCACCGGCTAAGCTTACACCATAAATTGGAACGGAGTTTTTTTTTTTTTTCGAAATTTTCTCTTCGTCACGACCTAGCGAAATTAAATTTTTGCATTTTAAAACAAAAATTTCTAAAATCGGTTGAGAACTCGCTGAGGTCTGCGCATTGTCACAAAGTCCATTCGAGTCGATCCATGGGAGCTTCGCTCGCTTCGCTCGCTCCGCTCGCTTCGCTCGCTCCGCTCCAAAAAGGTTTTCTAATTGAAACTATGAAGGGTAAAAAGAAAGAAATAAAAAAAACCTTTTTAACCTTTGTGTTCAACTTAAAATGACATAGACGAAGCCATGACAAAGCACAAGCACACGTAAAACAGCTTCAAAAAGGTTACAATGAAATCCAAAACTGACTGTAATTTTGTGATCGCCATCGCCAAGTGCGAGCGTGGTGACATCTATAACGACTACTGTTTCATCATTGTCAAACAGCAGTCAAAAACGTCAAAAACAAAACCCCAGTTTTAGCCCGATTTCTCCACGATAAAACAAACCCGAGCAAGTCTAGCCACATTTTTTATACAATGAGTGCCGACAAAGGTAAAAAACTATTCACCCAGAGGTGCGCCACATGTCACAGTATTGAAGCTGGGGGTAAGCATAAAGTAGGTCCCAATCTCCATGGATTCTTCGGACGGAAATCGGCAATGGCGGCTTCGTACAGCTACTCCGAACCCATGAAGAATAAAGGAGTCACTTGGGACGACAAAACGCTGAACGAATACCTTGAGAATCCAAAGAAATACGTCCCCGGCACGAAAATGGTGTTCCCCGGAATGAAGAAAGCGGATGAACGGGCGGACATTATCGCTTATTTGAAGAGCGCCTCGAAGTAATAGCAGCTGAATGAAGAGTAAATAGACATGTTGTTTATGTATTATATTAATGGGTGACTCTACAGGTTTCAACCGCCGTCAGCCCGCTGTCAAACATATGGAAAGTATGAGCTGCAAAATTTCATACCGTTTGCTGACAACCAAAACTCACTAATTAACAAATACCTATTTAAAACAAAGCTCGTATCTCATTATCAATCTACAAACTAGATACGAAGTTTTCAATCAATCAATCAAACAATCATTTATTTATTCGTGCACACAAGAGTACAATTAGATCTCATAATTAATAAAATAGTCCATTTCTGGTAGAAAAAGTTTATTTTAAAATAAACACATACAATATAGTATTTACAATACTAAAAACTACAGATAAATATAAAAGAAAGGATAATTCCTATGTACAATTGGTTAAAACTTGTTTTACCATTATATGGCGTGCAAATATTAAATTCTAGAACCAAAACATATGCCTAAACTAATGAAACAATACAAAGAAACTAATAATACAATAATAATTAAATTTACTCGATGTCAATAATAAAGATCAATTACAGAAATACATAATACAATCTGCTTTATGTCGCTCTTTTCAACAAAATTATTGATTATAAATTAATATTAAAAATTACCAATAATACCTTATCATTCCATCATCATCATCATCCAATCCTAGCCGATTTCGGCCACGGCGACTGGACACACTAGCTAGTCAGAGCGTCGTTCGTGTGCTCTAAGGTGACTGACATAGCCAATTTTGCAGCAAATGTACGGCCACAATGCTGCAAGTCAGCACCCCTCCGACGAAATTATAACTGATGGCCACAGGTGGTAGCTCATCATTTAGAAGAGTAGTGACAGAGATTTGGTGAGTTTTGACTGTCACCCGGCGATACAATGATATACTGTAACCGTACTTCTTACTATAAATGATCAGATTTAAAGCATAATATGGCCCATTACCTTGATATTCATGACAGAAGATTGAGGGTGGTTGAAACGCCTGTAGAATCATGCAAACTTCTGCGGACTTGGATTTGTCAGATTATAAGATTTTACCTTGGTTAAACCACTGCCAGCAACTGTATTATCCCCTTGTACAGTCAGCCAAGAACTTGGTCTACTTTCGACTCTATTTGGGTAAACTTGCGGAAAGACTCGACCGCCTGTACAAGTGTGTTACGAAATGTTTCTAGTATTCGTGAGTTAATACAATGGAATATTTATTAATAATTCGTCGCTGTCAGAATATCAGAATGCTGACGCGATAATACACTCACAATATCTATAAAAAAATGGCAAACGCATGTCATTTTTACCCCCTTCTACCTAGAAAAAAGTTACAGATTTTTCTATAGCTTAAAAAAAATGTTTTTACCCGCCTTGTTGACAAGAAAATGTAAATTACAATTACTACCTAAGTCATTTTTACAGTTCATATTATTTTCCTCAAAGGTATCTAGGAGCACCTCTGCTAAGTAAAAAAAAAAAAACATTTTGGTTAGATTTTCATACGATGCCCGTACAAAGCCGGAAAAAAACACTTATTAAACTTTATTTACTACAAAATCTGTATTTTTTTTCTAGGAATGATAGGGATATCTTAACAATAAACAAAAGTTCATTTTTTTTTTAATATTACGTCCTTACCCCATTCGTAAGACACAGGAACAGGCGGACGAACCGCTTCCCGACTTTACCCAGTCCATCTATTGTCTTAGACCAATTTCATGGCGTATTGTATATCCAAAGGTAGATAAATATTAGTACCATCTCATTAAATATAAACATCATTTTTACAGAAACGAAGACTCTAATTGTTTCATAATAAAGAAGAGCAGGATAAAGCAAAATATAGTATTGTTTACTAAACATTTTTCAAGACTTTTTTTTTTCGAAAGTTTTGCTACTCGTTTTTGTAAAGTCCAGGCAAAGTTTCTTAATTTTAAGAGTTTTGTAATGTACCCATGTTTCATTCAAATACAAGCTGATACTCCTTTAAATCCCCTCGTATCATTTGAAGAGGCAGAGCATATCACAACCCATCTTGCGGTAAGTAACCGATTTTTAATTATGAAAAACATAGTGCTTTTAGCGTTCCGTAGTCAACTCTTACCCTTATAGTTTCGCCATGTCCGTCTGTCTGTCTATCTCTCCGTGTGTCCGTCCACGGCTTAGCTCCGTGATCATTAGTACTAGAAAGAAAAAATAGTGTTTTAGATAGGCAACCCGCCGAAATGGCTGGACGGATTTTAACTGATTTTGGTACTGTGATTGCTGGACATCCAAAGATGGATTCATAGGATTTTTAGGGTTCCGTTCCGTACTTCAAGAGGAAAAAACGGAATTCTTATAAGATCACTTTGTAGTCCGTTCGTCTGTCTGTCTGTCTGTCAAGACCCTTTATCTCGGGAACGCATGAAGGTATCGAGTTGAAAATAAGCCATAATATATTCTTAAGTCTACAGGCCCTTGAAGCTGTAAAAAAATCAAGCTTCTAAGTTAAAGTTAAAAAAAAAGATACGGCCGTTTATGCCGCAAAACACAGATAGATCGACACTCAATTTAAATTTAACGGGTAGGTACCTATTTTCCGTTAGCCTACAACTATGAAATTTGGCGGCAAGTAATACCGTCTTATAATATACAAGTATTGTGATTATATGAATTGAATTGAACTTTTGAGATTAAATCGGTCAACATTTGTGAGTAAAAGCAGGTCAGGTGCGAGTCGAACTCGCTCACCGAGGGTTCCGTTCAAACTATGAAAGCACTGAATATTGTTATATAATGAAAATATTACTTTGTGCTCTTGTGCAACAAACAACTTTGGCGTTAGTAAGCTATTGTCCCCATATATCGAGATAGTTAGGAGTTAGCTTACAAAGTGCAAATCACTTCGCAATCTCAAAACATTACAATTTATTATAATATATGTAACTACTTTAGATACATTTTGTCGGACTGCAAAGTTTTTGCCGACTGAATAACGGAAACACACGCATCGACTTGACACCCTGAGTTGACACCTTCCTCTTTTGTAAGTCGGTTGAAAAATAATAGAATATATAAATGTTTGATTGATAGCACAACAGCTGCCTATTTATTGTCGGTCTTAAAAACAAGCTATTAAAACACATACACAGCAAAGATGATTTATTACTACAAGAAAAACAAATAAAACAACGCAATGCACTTTCATTACTTGATATATTGATATGTCGTGGATCATAGCCAAAATTACATAATTGTTAGGTATTTCTTTCTTCGATATATAGCCTCTACGCTTAGAATAAATACGCCTAATACAAGTGATTTGCAAAAGATTTTTTTTAATACTACGACGGTGGCAAACAAGCATGCAGCCCGCCCGTTGAGCAGTTACCGCCGCCTATGGACGCTTGCGACGCAACGTCACATCACACCCGCGTCGCCGACCCTTTAAGAACCTATTTACTCCCCTCTTGAAGAACCGCATACTATAGCCCCCGGGGAAAACCTCGACAGGGAGCTCATTCCACATGCGGAAGAAGAAAGGTAGAAGTTATATGACAATCATAATGGTATTTATTGTAAGCGCCTACGAACTTCGTATACCTACGTTATTTTTAGGGTTCCGTACCCAAAGGGTAAAAACGGGACCCTATTACTGAGACTTCGCTGTCCGTCCGTCCGTCCGTCCGTCTGTCGCCAGGCTGTATCTTAAGAACGGTGGATAGCTAGACAGTTGATTCACAGTTGATATTGTATTTCTATTGCCGCGAATAAAATAAATATTTAAGGGGGGCTCCCATACAACAAACTTAAGGAACCCTTCGTGCGCGAGTCCCACTCGCACTTGGTGTATTTTTGTTATACCGTAGCCGGGTAAAAGTATCCTATAACCTATAAGTATCTTTGGATGTCCAGCTATACCTGTACCGAAATTGGTTAAAATTTGTCAAGAGGATATTATTGCCCAACAGAAGGCGCCAGGCTAGCATGGCGCCGCGCGCCCATACAAAACAAATGACGACGCTGCATCATGCTATTAAGATTTTTCCTGAAATCATGACCCCTCTCCATAGGAAAATGATTTTATAATAGTCTAGATGTAGTCTACAACATTTAATGACTTGATTTAATCACTTTTTTCAATCGACTTTCAAAAGAGGAGGGTGTCAAGTCGACATGCACTTTTTTGTGTTTAGTTTTCAACCGCTAGATGGTGTTGTAATCCATGTACAAAGGAAACAAAAGAAAACGTACATCGCAGTGTTAAGATTTTTCATGCACTTTCTCTCCTCTCTTTTCAATGAAAATGAGTTTTCAATAGACTTTAATATGTGGAGGTGATGGACAGACAAGACCGACGTACGATAAGCTGCACAAATGCATGCCCCATTTATAAATAAATTGATTCAGCGAAACTATAAAGGCCAACTTCCAGTCTCACTACGGAATCGTAAAATACCGGAAACGGAAACGCTCTTTCTAAATATATAACCAAATAATAATCTATGCTGAAATTTCGAGAATGACAGCACAAGACATGTCATTTAGTGAACAAATTCACTCCCGCGCATTTCGGGCGTAGTTGTGTTTGATATATTGCCCTGGCGCCGCGCCGCCGGCCGCGGCTAGGGAGGGGACAGATTTGATAATTGTATCGATAGTAACTGAATGATTAATCACTTTTTAACAAAAAATACCGACTTACGAAGTGAGGCTTTCTGAGAAATATTGTCCGAGTTGCTGAAAAAATATAGTACAAATCACGATAAGTTTGCCTACCTCGTGACAATGGGGCCAACTATATATGTATACTTTCAACCAAAAAAATATTCATCTTCGAATAATTGGGGATTATACGCAAAAACACATACGAATTGAGAACCTGCCGTACCTGCCTGCCGAAGTCTTTTGCCGTCGGTTAAAAACCACGTCGAACCGAGTTATAAGTTATTAACTCTGTTGGCAGTTAGAAAAAACTAGAGAGATAATCCAACAAACATATTTTATAAATTTATGAAACGTGTAATGTCTCATTTTTTAATGTGGGTACACCACAATTTTTTATTTAAACCATGAATACAAAGATCATGATCTGGTGGAAAAGCCTTTCAAAATAAACAATGCAAAGATCGACACACAAAGCATAAGGAAAAATTCGTCGGGTCTACGTGGAGTGAGGGTAGCGAAGTGGCTAACGCGCTGGACCGGTAATCCAGAGGTACCGGGTTCGATTCCCGGTCCCTTCCACCAGGTAGCTCCTTTTTCAATTTTTCTTTAAGCTTTGATCTTTGTATTCATGGTTTAAGCATATTTTAGCAATCACATGATAGGGGTTTATACCCTCACATTATTCTCTTGGTTTATCTTAGATTAAGAACGACATCAAAATATCTCCACTTAGATTGTTTTACTAAATTATTTTCTGTAACCTTTATTTAATAATATTATGCGTGGCATTCCACGTTACACTTTAGGCCGTCTACGACCCATTTAGAGTTATTCTAGTATATTATTATATTTTATCGATAAAAGCAATATCATCACTACTTGGCACCGCTGCGCGCGCGCCACGCGCCGTTTATTTTTACCGAAAACTTCCGATCGACCGAACGAATCACTAACATTATAAATAATTCCAAAATGTAAAAAACTCCACCTGTCAAAGCATTTTAACGCTAAAAAGTATAAAACGTGTTCGAATAATAAACAAAGCTTAATTTCCTCAGATAATGTGAAAACGCAATCCACATTACTTGTGTTTACGCATTTAAAAATGGTTTATATATTTTACAAAATAAGGTGCACAGTGAGTTGGCTTTTGGGTGAATTATGATTGCAATACCAAAATGACTGAGCAGTGAGTTGCCCCGCATTTTTGTCAGTTTGTTCATCCTGAAGTGAATCAGTGGCTCCCATTCATTCCTGTAGGATGGTGTCAGTTGTGATTGTGAACTAAAAGTGAACGGAACTCGAAATACTCTTACGGACTTCGGTGAGCTTTTCTGTATTTATTTGTGTTTATTTAAAGGGATAACTCAAAAATAATCTGTGGTTTTACAGGACATTAAGTATGATATCTTGAGTAACTAAGTACCTACGACTATGTAGCTTTTAATTTTTACTGCTATTTTGTCGTCTGCCGTGGATTTATCAAATCCTTTAGGCAATTGGCAAATTAATCTCTGTTTTTACCATTTAACTGCGACATACCCATGACCTGTCGGTCTCCGTTGTTTATTTTATAAATCATTTATGAAAAATGTTTTTGAGTTGAACTCAAACCCCAGATGGTGGTTTCCCCGAATTCCTGTTTATTTTTGCTCCCAATGCTCCCGTAATGCATCAGATTGAAGTGAAACTGATGGCGAAGACCACAGACTAATAAATAAAAATATCTAAAATTTAAAACGGCATATTTTTTTAAAGTTTTGAATCACATCTGCATTTTGATCAAATAAAACATAAGCTGATCGGTCTGATATTTCCTAGCACGACCACGGCGAATGTTTTTATTTTTGTATCACAAATCAATTTAATTTAAAAATTGCACTTTTATGTACTATTATTACTTTAAAAAAATTGACCTTATACTTTCTTCAATCCAACACAGTAGTTGTGGTCGTGCCAGGAAGTGATCACGTTGATCGTTGTTTATGATTCTGTAATATACAATTTTATTATTTTCACACGGTGTATTACTGTATACATAATAATAATTGTTATTATGAGCCCATTGTGTCCCACTGCTGGACAAAGGCCTCCCCCTTTTTTCCACTGCTCTCTATTCTGTGCTTTATCTGGCCAGTCCTTGAGGAAAAAGTCCAAGTCATCGCGCCATCGCCGACGAGGTCTGCCGCGTCCCCGTCTTGAGTTGTGTGGCGTCCACTCTATGGTGTTTTTGGCCCACAAGTCATCCGGCATGCGGCAAACGTGGCCAGCATATACATAGAATACATAATATCCTTAGATATTTCTTTGTGGCTGTAAGTACCGGTTAGTTCCAATGCCCTGTAGTGAATTTGGATTCACCATGCAGAATAAAGAATAATCCACTTTTCAAATTTCTCATGTAAATAGGTAATTGCTTATCTAAATAGCGACCCATGAAAGTGACCCATTTCAACTCAAGAGTTCAACAGAAGAGCAAATATAGTGCAGCCGCCTGCTGAGCCGAGAACGGTTCTGGGAACGAATCCCGGCAAGGCAAATATTTATGTGGTGAAATTGATTGTTCCTGCAATGTTTTCTATAATATTATATTACATTAGTGCGGAGGCCGACAATCCCTATTCGCGTCGAGGCTTGTATAGTGTTTTTCTCAAATAAATCCAAGGAAATAATACAAATGTTCAACTTATATATTCATATATTTTTACTATTCCCGCCAACTTTTTACTTTTTTCAAAAAAAAATTTTTTAAGCTGTTCAGGTTAATGTTTTTGCCACCAAATGTTAAGATGATTCTATTTATTAAAAAATTACAACACCTTATTAATTAGATATTGTTATATTTTTTAACGGAGGAAAGGCTTACGATTGGTTTGTCAGCTATCTAGGAAACCGACAACAGTGCACAGAAATTTCGAAGAAAGTTGAGGGCGAAAAAGTGTTGGCTCGCTCCAAATTTAACCTAATTGAATGTGGCGTCCCACAGGGTAGCATCCTGGGGCCCTTATTGTTTCTCCTGTATATAAATGATCTTCCAGATATAGCTTCACATAAATGTATATTATTCGCAGACGACACAACTATATTATTTAAATGTGAAAATAAGATTAATTTTGAAAATGACATTAATAATACACTTAGAGATATAGTTAAATGGATGGACATAAATAATTTAAAAATTAATTTAATAAAGACCAAAGCAATTCAATTTAAAACTTATAAAGGTCAAAGACTGAGTCTAAATTTGAATTATGAGGGCCAACAAATAGAATTAATAGACTCAACAGTATTCTTAGGCATAACATTGGATGAAAACTGTAATTGGAAGAACCACATTGACCGGATATGTAAAAAGATAAATAAATTTGTATATGCACTTTACAAAATTAGAAAGATTGCATCTTTACAGACAGCACTGCAAGCCTATCATGGCTATATCTCGTCCGTACTACGGTATGGCATAATTATATGGGGCAACTCAGTTTCCCTAGACAGAGCATTTAAAGCTCAAAAAAAATGTATACGAGCTCTTTGTAACCTAAGGAAAAGAGATTCATGTAGGCCAATGTTCAAAACCCTTAATATTCGTCCCTTACCCTGCATCTATATTGCTGAGATCTGCCAGTTTGTGAAAAAACAACCGCACTTCTTTAAGACCATAGGCCAGAGCAAACCTCATGCTCGAACTAATCGGCTAAACAAGCTAATTGTACGTAAGAACAACTCAGCACTATATCGTAATAATGCAATGGGTATGGCAGTCCAAATTTACAATAAGATTCCATCACATATAGCTGATCTTCCACAAAGAAATTTCTCTAATGCTCTACTAAAGTGGCTGGGTGAGCAAAATTTTTACTCTGTCCAAGAATTTCTAGCCCATACTTAGACTAAGAATTTAAGCAAGTTAATTGTATAGTATTTATTATTATTGAATTATAAAGATATTAAATTGTTATACTACGTTCATTTGACATACGATTGACTTAATAAATATGAATTTTGCATGCCTAATATAAGGTACAAACATTACTGAGACTGTTGACTAATGCGATCCATCTGTATACATTTACGTATTGTTTAGCAAATAAAATATTTCATTTCATTTCATTTCATTTCATTTCAACAATAAACGTGATATATTCCTTGTTTATTTTTTTAAATATCTGTTTTAATCTAATTGAATAATCTAGTTAAATATAAGAAACAAAACGTAAAATATAATACATGCACAAACTAGGTTTTTTTTTATTGGCAGAATGCCATAGATTATCAATAAAAGAAATAAACCCCACTGAAATAAAAGACAATCTCTTTGTTGGCCACGGCCAATAATGTCGTTGTATGAAATTCCTTTATTGACCTCTAATTTGAAATTAGAACGAGTTTTCAACAATTGCTATACAAAGACGTATTTCGCGTTCTCTTACCACGATCATAAGAAATACATTTCCTTGGATGTTTGAGAAAAGATATATTATAGAACCCATTATTTAGGCGTAAGTCGTCTAGTACCTACGTTAAATAAAAGCATTGCTAAGTATGAAGCTAGACCGACTTTAAGGTTAGATTGTCCCCTAATCACACTAAATTATAAAGGAGAAAGTTTGTGAGTGTGTCTGTGTGTAGGTATGTTTGTTACTTCTTCACGCTCAAACGGCTAGACCAATTATGATAAATTTTGGTATGTAGGTAGCTGACACCCTGGATTAACACATACAATTTAATATTAATTTACAGTTGACAAACATAACCTTCCTTTCCTTCTGACGCAGTGGTGTAAAAAGTTTACTTACCACTTTTAATTTAATTGAAAATGTCGGACGTTAATATTTTACACCTCGGTTATGGCGTGTTGACATGTTAACGGCCCTCATTATCATTAAATCCGCGCTAGGAAATAGACGAGTTGACAGACGGGGTTAGTCTGACTAGCTAGCGAGTCTGAGAAGAATGAATAGACTTTTGTATAAAGTTAAGACACCTTCCTTCTGCCACAGTCGGGTAAAAAGTCTACCACTTTACTTTAAAGTTGCGAATGAATAATGTGTTATTATTATTTAACTAGCTTTTGCCCGTGACTACGTCCGCGTGGAATTTGGAAGTATGGAAGCAACCTCGTACAACACGATAGATATCCACCTAACCACCTTAATTAATAAAAGCGATTATTAAAAGCGCCTAAGCAAATGTAAGAGCAATTGTCCTTTTGGTCTAATCGTTACATTTTCTACAGGGTCATCAATGTCATCATGAATTACTTACTCACTTTTCAATCTTTTTAGGGATAATTTCCAGGATGAAAACTATCCTATGTCCTTCCTCGGATCTTAAAGTATCTCCATCCCATCATCAAAATCGATTCAGCGGTTTAAGCGTGAAGACACACAGACAGACAGACAGACACACTTTCGCATTTATAATATTAGTAGGTATGGATATGAACGATAATATGTTATCCACGCTCCGTTAGCGAGTGCCCTGGAGTGGTGCCGTTACAGACAATGAGTTGATATCTAAGTTTTCATACAAGAATCGACAAGATTTCGTATTTATTAAGACTACGATTTTATTACTTTTCTGTAAATATTACACTTAGAAAGAGAACGTAATCGCTGTTTTTATATTTTTCCTAAGATTACTAATTATTATATTATTAATTTACTAAACTTTACTCATTCTAAAATGTGGTAATCCCAAAACTATGACACAATGGAAAGGTAACTTTAGTCTGGTGTCTAATTATAATTAAAAATAACTAATAACCTTGAGCTGGACATTATCGACAGCTTATTTCTTTTCGCGGATATAGTTGAGCATAGTTGTCGTAGATTTCGGTTATTTTATGTATAAGAATATCCATACTAATATTATAAATGCGAAAGTGTGTCTGTCTGTCTGTCTGTGTGTCTTCACGCTTAAACCGCTGAATCGATTTTGATGAAATTTGGCATGGAGATAGTTTAAGATCCGAGGAAGGACATAGGATAGTTTTTATTCTGGAAATTATCCCTAAAAAGATTGAAAAGTGAGTAGGTAATGCATGATGACATTGATGACCCTGTAGGAAATGTAATGATTAGACCAAAAGCGCAATTGCTCTTACATTTGCTTAGGCGCTTTTAATAATCCCTTTTATTAATTAAGGTGGTTAGGTGGATATGGATATCCTATCGTGTTGTACGAGGTTGCTTCCATACTTCCAAGTTCCACGCGGACGTAGTCGCGGGCAAAAGCACATACATATTTCATTACATACGGAAAAATACATTCAAATATTTTATTTAGGGTGTATACGACGCAAAGCTCTCTCGTTCTCTGTATTAATTTCCACCTGTTAGAAATATGAAGTGTTGTCAATTCTGGATGACTCGAGTTAAGGCCGATCCGGTGCCGGACGGTTAGGTATGCGTAGGGCTGCCATCCGTCCCCGGTTCCGGTTTCCCCGGATTTGTCCTAGTTTAGCTAGTCGGGAGGCCGTCCGAGGCGACTTTCAAAAAGTGTCCGGAACACTTTTTATGTGAGGCACTAGCTTAATTCAGCGTAAGAGCTTAAAGCGATTGTTTTTTTTAATAATATTATTTTTACACACGGCCGGGGAAATAATGGGATTTACGCCAGATTTCCGGGTTTTTTAAAGTTTTGTCCTGGTTGGCCAATTTAGAGATGACAGCCCTAGGTGTGCGGCAACCTTTATTATTATTAATCCGTATATGACGGCTCGAAGCTTGTGCCAGTATCAGTTTGTTTCGTTTATAACCAATGCATGACTTCCGTGTTAAACCGACTTATCAAAAAAACAAAAATTAAATTATTAAAACTTGAGATGAAATGAACATGAACAAAGATGGCCGATGAACCGAGCCAAGTCGCGGCAACCTTTAAACGGAAGCCAAACCGCGCGGAGCTCCGGACGGGTGACGAGCGATAGGGGCGGAAACACTGCGCGCCAGATTGTACATGCCGATATGAAGGGACGATGCCGGTGTGTGGGGTTGTCAGAATATTACGTGTACGCTGTACGCACGAACGAACAAAGACACGGTGAAAAAACGCATCAAAAATCTGCGTAGTTTTAAAGATCTAAGCATACATACAGACAGGAACCGACTTTGTTTTATGCTATGTAGTGATTTAATCTTTGAGGAGTAAACTACGCCAAACGTGTCGTCATCATCTTTAAGGGATTGTAGACTTGAGTATACTGTTTTAATATCAACACGATACCTCCACGCGTTTCCAAGATACAGGGTCTGGATACACAGACGGACGGACGGACAACAAAGTGGTTTGGACTTCTGTTTCCTTTTGAGGTACGGAACCCTAAAAAGAACATTTAGTTTCATTTATGTAATTATTTTAACAGAAAATTCGTTCGAAAGTAGAACACATGTCGACTGTATCCGGCTTAAGATTAGCTCGTTTCAATTATCAGCTCGTAATTACTAGGAAACTTTATTTCTCACGAGTAAAAATATATACTCGGCCATGACATGGTTTTCTATGTTTTATTCGCTCTTTTATTTTCATACTTTATAGATGTAAATAAAAAGTAAAATATAAAACATGAAGGTCTATTATCAACACCAGTTTCGTAATTAGTGCATTACTACAGAAGCCGGGAAATAGCGCTTACCTGCCGAGTAGGTATAGCCAGACGATCATTATATACCTTTACATAATATAATTTCTGTCGGCGTTTTTTTTTCAACAAAGGTCTCCTCTTGTGAAATTCCGGTAGACTCAGACATGTAAAAGTGACCTTGTGGCTTACTTGCAGAATAAAGTTCATTATTTCGTCATAGAGTAATTCGATTTCATTTAATACATGCAAACAACACTCTGAAGTCTGGACTTTACTTAAAATGTACAGTCAACCAATTTGATTTCTAGGTCATTATAGAACATTGTCACAATGACAATGCTACGAGATTTCAAGCGGCTTTCATATTGACGTTCACTGAGACAAGGTACGAAATGGCCTAGGAATCAAATTGGTTGACTGTACCTAAATTTTGTAGGATAATGGAACATCACAGTAGTTCAAAGTAAATTATATACAATATGAAGCAAATTATTTTTTAATTACCTGTAATTATTTACGAAGAATTTAGAACAAGGAAAACTATTTAAAAGGGTTCTACCAAAAAAACACAGACTATAGATATTATCAAACCGCGATAAGAATGGGATTAAGGGAACTGTCATTTCATATACATTTTGACGTCGGTATGTATATGGAATAACTGTCATATCCGTTTGATGAGGCGGTTGGCTCAGTTTGTAAGCACTTGCCCACTGAGCCGGCGGTCCCGGGTTCGAATCCCGGCCAGGGCAAATATTTGTGTGATGAACTCGAATATTTATGCTTGGGTTATGAATGTTATCTATGTATAAATATATGCATTTATATACTATGTATATCGTCGTCTAGTACCCGTAGTACAAGCTTGGCTTAGTTTGGGACTAGGTGGTTTTGTGTAAGATTATCCCTTAATATTTATTTACTTATTTATTATCCAATCCCATTCTAATCACAATTTGATAATACCACATATATTATAATGAATAACACTAATATTTGTCATTAGTACATCCACACCTACCGGGTCAAGGGCGCGCCGAATTACCCTCAAATATTAAGCAAGTGCGTCCCTCCGGGCTCGTAGCACGCTCGTAGCCCGTAGCGCGTAGAGCCTCTACGGCGTAGCGTACAACCTTCTAAAGAGGCGACTGTCTATTTATTCTACATTACCAAATGAGGATTAAAACTGAAATAAAAAAATTAAATCACCCCTAATTTTATTAATTAATCAAGGGTCGATTGCAAAAAAATTGTACATAGTTAAGGGCTTTAATTAAAACAAAACTTAATTGATTCCTTTGTGTTACGAAAGTTACCCCTACATTTTGTAAGACTAACTTTCGTCACACAAAGGAAGCGATCGTGATTTTTTGTTAACTAAGCTTATGTCTATGTAATTTTTTTTGGAATCAACCTTCAAGTCTAATTTAATTATTTTGTCCAACATGTTCGCATTTTTTAATAACTTTAAAGAAAGAGAGCATCTGTGATGATACAGGTGTGTGACGTCATAAAAAGAAGTAGTAAAAACACGACTTCCTTTCAGTTATTGTAAAAAAATATATATAATGTCATCTCATAGTGTGTTTTACTGATGTTTTTAACATATATCGCTTGAATATTAATATAATGGTTGTATAGATCTCAGGTAGTAGGTGGCAGTGTCAAACGGCGAATGATAAACCCTTTGCCTGCAATATAGGTAAGCAAAATAGGTATTCACCTGATGTGTGTATGTGTGTGTGTGTGTGTGTGTGTGACATCACATCCAAACCAAAAATAAAGGTCATCGTCTGACCTATATCGTGAACCAAAAATAGATAGTTTTTTTTTATAAATTATAATAAGAGATCACCATACGTCATACCATGTTTTTGACTTTACTATTGAGTCTCTTTCGATTTTCTTCGCATCGACGGTCTCCTCTTGGTAAATGCCGGTAGATTCACAATCTGACTAGTAAAAGTGCCCTCGTGGGCACTTTTACTTACACTTTTCTTACGAATACATGATTTCATTTCAATGCCAAAAAAACTATTTACAGTCTGTAATCTATTACATTACTGAGTTACAGTTATTAAAAATAAACGGCTAGTAATTATGTAGTTATAGTAAGTACAGTCAACCAATTTGATTCCTAGGCCATTTCGTACCTTGTCACGGTGAACGTCAATATGAAACCCGCTTGAAATCTCATATCATTGTCATTGTGACAAGGGTCTATAGTGGACTAGAAATCAAATTGGTTGACTGTACATACTGGAAATTTAAGCTACTAAATTTGCAGTAGGTACTGTAATTTTATGGCTACATATTTTCGTCAATGTTTTTAATTAACGTCCCTGGTGTCGTTCGCATAATTTACTCAAGTGTCGTAATATTTCACGCGAGGCGTCGGGATTGATTATGTAGCCGGGTCTTTATTTAATCCTTTATACTGCGATCATATACGGCAACATGCATACGAAGCCAGAAGCCGGTAGGAATCTATCGACATGTAAAACTGCCCTTATTGTGGCCAACTTACAAAATAAAGTTACAAATACAAATAAGTTTCTGTCAAAAATGTCATTTTAGTGGCAAGCTTTTATAGCCGACTGTACTTTTCTTTGGATATACATCAAATGCTCACTGAGACGATTCTAAAGAGCCCAAGCTCGGTAGGATTGCTTTTTCTATTATAGAGTTCCTATGGCCACCTTCCGGCTCCATCATCAGATCAGCCCCATGGTAACATATTATTGTATTGTCATCAAAGTTAAGTATGCAAAATTTCAGCTCAATCGGTTGACGATATCTGCTTCAAAATTGAGTTGCAAGATTTCACCCGAACAAACATACTTACTCGTAGATGCATACATACATACATACATACATACATACATACATACATACATACATACATACATACATACATGCATACAATGCAAGTTAAATAAAAGCTTTTAATAAAATACTCTTCATTGCACACCTTAATCAAGGAATAGACAACACAACACGAGATACGTTAAAATAACAGGCAGAGGTAAACAAAAGTTTATTATTTAAGGGGCTCCCTACAGAAATCAGCCAATTTGATGATTTTTACATCGTATCTAGTTTGTGGATTATAGAGTTATAATGTCCTATTTAATATATATTGTAGTATGGTCTATGCTTAACACTTTGTAGTGACCCGAATTTTGATTTAACGACTGTGTATTTTATAAAAAAATATTCGGTGAAGGACCAAAAATACACTAATCTCGTTTCTACTTTTATCCCCGGTGTATATGTAGAAAATATCTTACATTTTATTGTTCTAAACCCACAAAATTTGTTGTGAAGCTTTTTCTATTTTTCTCGATACTTTTCGAGAAAAACGCAAAAAACCGTTTCCACAAATTTTTCCCCGAAAAAATCGTACACTTTGACGGCCTGTATCTCAAAGTCAGTGAGATGTGAAAGGTACTTGATACGGTATTTCGTTGTGGAAAAACTATGTTATTATGATTAGCTATTTATAATATGGGAAAATCTATCGCAACAGATCGAAGGTCATTGAGAGCGGGGAGCCCCTTAATTATTACATATTTAGTGACCCGCCCCGGCTTCGCATGGGTGCAATGCTGATAAATTATGCATGTATTGTACATATAAAGCTTTCTCTTGAATCACTCTATCTATTAAATATCAAAATCTGATGCGTAGTTTTAAAGATCTAGGGACAGACTGACAGGAAGCGACTTTGTTTTATACTATGTAGCGATACATAAGGCTCCATATACGTTCAAAAA
Organism: Apotomis capreana; assembly: GCA_947623375.1. Lineage (NCBI taxonomy): Eukaryota > Metazoa > Arthropoda > Insecta > Lepidoptera > Tortricidae > Apotomis > Apotomis capreana. The sequence continues at coordinate 14,164,250 of OX392522.1, read as the reverse complement.
TGCTGATTGTTTTAGATATTTTTCTTTATGATCAAACATGTTTCTTAACATATTATAATTTTGACTAGTTAGAAATGGCCTATTGCGATTTACTTATTTGTTTTGAAACCTATAGTTTGAAATTTTTATTTATAATTTTTGTTTCAAAAACTACTCGAAATTACAAAATTCACGGAGAAAACTGGTCTTTTCAACTTATTTTCGAATACACGCAATGCGAACATGAAATGGCTATGTTACCACCTACTCAGGGAAAAGAACTATCCAGTCCAAAAAGATGGTCGAAATTATCAATATAATTTGTCATAGATTATGTTTTTTTTTTAAGGGAATAAGGCCTCTTAAGAAATATTGATTTTTTTTTTGTTATTGCTCCCACTTTAAGGTTGGTGTTCCTTCCTCAATAAGGCCTCTTAACAAAGACGCATTTTCTCCACTCCGCTTAGTGAACAGGCTGTCTAAAGTTTAACCTAATATCTATGGCGTCGCATACAAATGCGCGCTACTACGCGCAAAATTTGTGACTACGGACAGCGGCAGCGGTAGTGGTGAGCGGTACGTGTGTCTCGCTCACTCGTATGGCCATCGCTCAACCGCTCGAAGTCGTGGTATGTCCGTTACTTCTTGCCCATGGTTCCAAACCCTCAATATCTATTGCGTAGTCATGGGCCAGGACCATGGCCGATAAAGTACCTTATAGAAATATTGACCTCCTTATATTGACCGAGAGACGAACGTCGAAGTAATCTTATAACGCTTCCGATTTCTTTTCATGCTACGGAACCCTAAAAACACATTTTATTTACATGATTCCCAAAGGATTATTACCCGGAAACCTGTTTAATTCTTATCTCACCGTAATAAATGTCATCGCCCCAAACAGCCGCTACTTACCTGCAAAAGGTCGTAACTCTTTATGAATTTCATAATAAGTTACGGCTTTTTACAGCATAGTAGGGCTGTTCTACTTACCGTTAAAAGCCGTATAAGTGACCCAGTTCTGCCACACAAACAAAATAACATGTTCCTCATGATTACAACATACGCTGACAATATCGCGGTGTTCGCTTATCTACAATCGCCCGTGTCCCAGGAGGAAATTGAGCTTAAGGGTGCTTCACTGCGAGCATTTCCCTGTAAATTTGACGACGTGGTTGGTGCAGTTTGTAAGCACCTGCCTACTGAGCCGGCGGTTCCGGGTTCGAATCCCGGCCAGGGCAAATATTTGCGTGATGAGCTCGAATATGTGATGGTTGTTCTATGTATTGAAGTAAGTATATATTTATCTACATAAGTATGTATATCGTCGGCTAGTACCCATAACACTAGCCTTCTTAAGCTTAATTTGTGACTAGATCGATTTGTGTGAGAAAAAAATGTAACAAAAACATTAGACTTTTAAATACAAATTTTCGTTATTGCGTCCTCAAACATCAAGGAAAAGACAAAACATCATGAGAAACATTAAAATAACAGGCAGGAGTAGTTAAAATTAACGAAAAAAAACCATAGATCGTGCTGCGTTTAGCTAACATTGTTCCGTAGTAATTACGTGATTTTTTTTATTTTTATTTTTTTGCCTTTTGTGACAAAATGTAATTTTGCAACAACAATACATATATAATTATTTTAATAAATATATTTCATTTTCAACCGAATTTGAAACTTTTAAGGCTCAATTCACACGTACCACAACCACACCACGTCGCAGCGTTAAAATGTGGTGTGGTTGTGGTTACGTGTGAATTGTACTATTCATTAACCATACAAAATATGCGCCCGACCACGTCGCGACCACGTCGTGTGGTTGTGGTGTGGTTGTGGTTACGTGTGAATTGAATTATTCATTAACCATACAAAATATGCGCCCGACCACGTCGTGTGGTTGTGGTGTGGTTGTGGTTGTCGTGTGGTTGTGGTACGTGTGAAACAACCCTAAAGTGGATTCTATACCCTCTTTATGTTGTATGGGAATCTGACAACAGAACACCCAAATTGCTATAGGTAGTAGGTAGCTACGTGTATTCACAACGGTTGACAAGTTCCATCCATTCATCATTGACCCCATCATCAGTTTGCAATTTTGAATTATTCATCTTTAATGCTATTCATAAAAAGAGAAGTCCTGAATAAGTCATCAATAAACTAACCCAAACTGGATCTACGGTAGCAAAATTTATCCGATGCCTCTTTAAATGTTAGGTTTTTGTGAAAAAAAAAAGTGTCGTACTCTTTTAGGACCCAAAAGTGTGTCGATGGGAATCAAACCTTATTTTTCATTTGTAAATATTTTATTGTCACTTAACTGACATAAAAAAACGTAAAATAAAAGTAAGTTATCGACAACCAATAAAACCGTGCAAATAGGTACTTACCATCTTAACTGGCCGGATTAAGTTAGATTTGCACCTGGTATCTGATTTTAGTGTTTGTCTAACTATCACGGTACATGTGATGTGATACAGCCTGGTGACACACGGACATACAGACAGTCGGACAGCGGAGTCTTAGTAATAGAGTCCCGTTTTTTACCTTTTGGGTACGAAACCCTAATTGGCTTAGCTGCCCATTAAAGTATAATTAGCGGACCTACTCAAGCGCAAATATAACGTAAAAATTAGGACAAATAAGTACCAAATTATACAAACAAGGATGCGTGCACTCTGGAAAATAATTCATCGTCCGAAATGAGGTCACAGAACGGCGTGAAGTCGGCCATCTTAGTGCACCATGCGCGCGCAGCCCACCGCCATGAAGTTGCCTCACAGGAGTTGCGCGCGCCGACCGCCCAGCCGCCTTCGACCATCTCGCGTAGAAAAATAAAAATTAAAAAAAAAAACCAAGCGAAATCAAGGCGTGTTCGAAATTTAAACAATTCCAAATTCGAATCCCTTTTTTTTAAACATGCATGTCGACGCGGTGCCGTGGGGTGTTCTGCCGGGATAGTGCACAATATGCTACGGTGTGGTGATGGAACTTAGGTGTTAGACTTTAATTATTGTGTTGTTGTGTAAATATTAAAAGTGGTGTGAATTAACTATTTTTACTGCACGCGAGCCTATGTAAGTATTTTTATTTGATTTCACTGCTTATGTCCTTAAGAAATATAAAAAAAAAATCAAGAATATTATTTAATTTTTTTAAGGACTTTTGTGGTAGCGTAAGGCAGTGTATATATATTATTCTTATTCAGCCACAAAAATCTAAATATTTAGAAATAATACCGACCTTTTTTTATTACGCAGTAATAACAAAAAATATATATTTTCTTTAATATTTCGTAAAATAATCAAATGATGTGTATACCAAATTAAAACCAATTCAATCCTCTCAATATACGGTTGGTTGGCTGCAGCAACATTAATAAAAAAAAAACAGTTCCGTTTCTTAAAAAAAAAGTAAACTGAGTTAATGTTAATGATATATATTATAAACAGTTGCCCTCCAGAGCCCGTTTTTTTCCACAGTGAGCAGTCGATCGTAGATAAAAGGTACCACCCTGCTATATATTTGGTTAGCAGATTGCAAAGTTGTTTTTCGAGTGACTGTACAGTTGCTGGTATTCGACCAAACATTAAGTTTACATACAAATTTACCACAATCGACTTATACAGGTACCCACATGTGTGGCTTTATGACCATTTTTAACCTGCGACAAAAAAGGTGTTGTACGTTAGTTATGTGTGTCTGTATGTGGCATCGTAGCCCCCGAACGGATGGTCCGATTTGAATGCGGTTTTTAATCGAAAACCTATCGAGATGGTTCTTAGTTTCTTTTTCTATTTTAATATGTTCGGTTAGGTCAAAGGTTTTTTATAATTTAAATTTAGTAAACCGCAGGGCCACGTCACTATTAATACCCATTTTAAAACTGCCTTAAATACAACATGACCTTAAATATGGAAAAAAATGGGATTTCAAATTAAGTACGTACGTAGTTTAGAAGTTTGAGTAGGTAGGACCGATGTTACGAGGAGGCAACTGTTGAGAAGAAAGCCGAACCAAAACTAAAGTATGACGCTTCAACTTTAAACGCAATGCATTTGCGTGTTCTAGGGCTATTTGTGTTTAATTATTCCTAATGTTAATTACAACTAATGACATAATCGTCTATACACTACGATGCAATTAAGTTGAACTAATTACTAAAAGTTTAACATTACATTTTAACCCAGCGTTTCTCAACCTGTGGTCCGCGGACCCCTAATATTTATGTGCAGGGGTCCACCACAGTCTTAGTTATGGACCATTTTACAATGTCCAGTTGAAAATGTGCGTGTATGTAGGTACTATGGATTGAAGTAAACCAATTGAATTTTTAACTTTAAACTCTAAAACACGATATACAGTAGGTATATTGTCTTTTAAAGTTACAATAACATATATGACATTTATAAAAAACTTACTAGACTAGTGCCTAGGTGAGCAGTAGACGTTGCGGATGTTTTCAAAATGTCTGAAATATGATTTAATAAACGTTATCGACCACCATAACATGTTTGAAACTTTTCGAAAAAAAAAAATCATCAACAATTTTTTTTTATGTAATTTTCGAACCTCACTCTCCACAACAAAATTTCATGAGAATTGGCTGAGAAATGCAACCTTTAGGCAGAACAGCTGGAAAATGTCTGAACATCCGAACATATATGCAGGCCCATGATGGTCACAATTTTTTTTTAATAAAACAGTAATTTCTGCCAGCGTAAACCAAATGGAAAAAATATGCCTTGAGCGGGATTTGAACCTACGGCTTACTTCTAGATGGGTGAATTATTTATGAACTGGACTGGACATCTCATACGAAATAATTTTCAACCAAGCTGAAGCGAAGACGCTCGCTCGGTATAGTAGTGTATGCAACTGCTACGTAATGAGAGCTTAAAATACGAGTGTGGTTTTATGAAACGAGCCTTAGACAAGTTTCATAATAGGATCACACGAGCGTTTTAAGGACTAATTATGTACAATTATATTCATCATCTTTATCATAGATTTTCTTTTATGAAAATATAAAACACAGTCCTGTCAGTCAGTCTCCGGAGCAGGGGAATACATGAGGCGACTCGCGCCGCGGGGGGCGAGGTCACCATTACAGTATCAAAATTGAGTAGCTACGGTACTGTTATGAAATTACATCTCTGATTTTGGTCGCTGCCAAGTACCTAAGGTATTCCCTTGATTTGTCTAATTTCAGTTTGTCTAACAACTTTTACCATAATGAACATTTTATCTAAAGTCAATATGTATAATATCATTTTTATAATTATTATTTTGTCGAAATTCGTTTTGCCTAAATGATCATTTTCATAACTCTTGTTTTGTCGAATATTATTTTATCTAAAACCCACTTTGTCGATTCTTATTTTGAAAATTGTAGGTTAGGTTAAAGACCGAATACTGTAGGTTAGGTTAGGTTTGTTTTATGACCATGGATTGCGGAGCGAGCGAAGCGAGCGGAGCGTCAGAATGCTTGCTAAAGAAATAAATTAGGCAACAAAAATGTTAGGCAAAATATGTTTATACGAATTAAAAATTAGGGTCAAATAAAATTAGACGAAATAAGATTATGTGAAATGAGTATTATACGAAACGATTTTCACTCAAATAATAATTAGGCAAAACGAGTAATTATGCTTAATAATATTAGTCTAACTGAAATTAGGCAAACCGGAATTAGGCAAAAAGTTGTTAGGCAAAACAAGGTACAACCGCCAAGTAATGTAGGGCCTTATAGTCTGGCTAATGAAATATTACTCGAAGTTTTGACGCGAAATTTAAAAAATCTGCGGCTGGTCACACTTTGTGTAGTAGGAATTATAGTTTTGACACTTGAACATATACCACTCCACAGTACAGTCAGCGACAAACACATATGTTTATACTTTCTAACCATATACAAAGCGAAAAATTAAATGTAGTGTAAATAAGACCTAGCTCGATAATACCATATTAATCCATCAAAAAAATTATTACATAAGTACTATGCTAAATTTCAACTTGATCGGAATGTTAGAACTAGTACCATAAAGTATCAAAATTATTTATAGAGGACCCACCTATTCAATTCTTGAAATCATAGACAATTAGTAATACCACAAGGAAATATCTGTCAACATTATTTGGATAGCCAGACTCTACCTATAATATCTGAACTGAACTTGTTATAGTAATTTAACAAGATGGGTGTAGATAAAATAAATAGCAATACCTATAGCAAGTAAACACACTGGTACATCAGTCTGCGTGGGCTGTCGATCAAAGAGTCCCTAGACACAATATGCCCCAGTGCACCAGTGATGCGTGTGAAATGGGTCGGGGCGCGACACTTTCGCCCTTCCATACTGTTAGATGGAGAAAACCGATCTTCGTGGAACAACACTAGTTGTCGGGCGCTAGTGGCACATCACTACTGCGTTTGACAGTTCGCTTTGAGTCATTTAGAACGTTGAGTTATAAAACCGTGCTAAACGCTATTTTCCTTACTGAATACATGTTTAAAGAAATAGTTTGTGCTGTTTGTGTTTAATAATACTTTCCCGAGAGTACTTCCATTAAACCTATTGTCTTTGTCTTGCGATTGCAACTCAACGAAACTATGTTAGACGCAAAACACAATTGACTACATTTCAAATAACGACACCTTGTGGAAAAGTTGACAGTCACAACGTACAAAAAGAAAGACGGTACAATGTCCATACTAAATCCGCCACTTAAATATTTATTTTATTCTGTTTTTAGTATATTTATTATAGCGGCAACATAAATACATCATCTGCGAAAATGTCAACTGTCTAGCTATTGTGTTCATGAGATGCAGCCTGGTGACAGACGGACAGCGGAGGTTTAGTAATAGGGTCCTGTTTTTCATCCTTTGGGTACGGAACCCTAACAACATTATTAATTATTAATAAAACGTCGTTTGCCCGTGGAATCGCGACTAAGCACTCCCCGGTGCCCACACATATTAAACGAAACTTTCGCCATTCGATCACTTTCCGCTCTAGAGAACAACCATTAAGAGTATTCCCTTAGTTTTTAGGGTTCCGTACCCAAAGGGTAAAACGGGACTCTATTACTAAGCCTCCGCTGTCCGTCTGTCCGTCTGCCACCAGGCTGTATCTCATGAACCGTGATAGCTAGACAGTTGAAATTTTCACACATAACGTATTTCTGTTGCCGCTACAACAACAAATACTAAAAACAGAATAAAATAAATATTTAAGGGGGCTCCCATACAACAAACGCAATCGGTTGCGTTAACGTTGCACTTTGTATCCGGCGCTATACTCGTACATACCAGATGCAAACTTAACTTAACCCACCTATTCAATTCTTGAAATCATAGACAATTAGTAATACCACAAGGAAATATCTGTCAACATTATTTGGATAGCCAGACTCTACCTATAATATCTGAACTGAACTTGTTATAGTAATTTAACAAGATGGGTGTAGATAAAATAAATAGCAATACCTATAGCAAGTAAACACACTGGTACATCAGTCTGCGTGGGCTGTCGATCAAAGAGTCCCTAGACACAATATGCCCCAGTGCACCAGTGATGCGTGTGAAATGGGTCGGGGCGCGACACTTTCGCCCTTCCATACTGTTAGATGGAGAAAACCGATCTTCGTGGAACAACACTAGTTGTCGGGCGCTAGTGGCACATCACTACTGCGTTTGACAGTTCGCTTTGAGTCATTTAGAACGTTGAGTTATAAAACCGTGCTAAACGCTATTTTCCTTACTGAATACATGTTTAAAGAAATAGTTTGTGCTGTTTGTGTTTAATAATACTTTCCCGAGAGTACTTCCATTAAACCTATTGTCTTTGTCTTGCGATTGCAACTCAACGAAACTATGTTAGACGCAAAACACAATTGACTACATTTCAAATAACGACACCTTGTGGAAAAGTTGACAGTCACAACGTACAAAAAGAAAGACGGTACAATGTCCATACTAAATCCGCCACTTAAATATTTATTTTATTCTGTTTTTAGTATATTTATTATAGCGGCAACATAAATACATCATCTGCGAAAATGTCAACTGTCTAGCTATTGTGTTCATGAGATGCAGCCTGGTGACAGACGGACAGCGGAGGTTTAGTAATAGGGTCCTGTTTTTCATCCTTTGGGTACGGAACCCTAACAACATTATTAATTATTAATAAAACGTCGTTTGCCCGTGGAATCGCGACTAAGCACTCCCCGGTGCCCACACATATTAAACGAAACTTTCGCCATTCGATCACTTTCCGCTCTAGAGAACAACCATTAAGAGTATTCCCTTAGTTTTTAGGGTTCCGTACCCAAAGGGTAAAACGGGACTCTATTACTAAGCCTCCGCTGTCCGTCTGTCCGTCTGCCACCAGGCTGTATCTCATGAACCGTGATAGCTAGACAGTTGAAATTTTCACACATAACGTATTTCTGTTGCCGCTACAACAACAAATACTAAAAACAGAATAAAATAAATATTTAAGGGGGCTCCCATACAACAAACGCAATCGGTTGCGTTAACGTTGCACTTTGTATCCGGCGCTATACTCGTACATACCAGATGCAAACTTAACTTAACCCGGCCAGTTAAAATGGGATAAGTATTTTTACGGAACTCTCGGTGCGCTAGTCTGACTCGCACATGGCCGATTTTCGCCATTATCACTTCCCACTTACCGAGACTTTGTTATAATTCGAAAGGGAAACATCAGGGAAATTGGAAATGTATAAGGATTAGGAGGATCTCAGGGTCTCAAGTTACGTTTTCCGTTTTTTTTTCTTTTTTTTTACTTATAACTAACAACTAGCTGCGCCACGCGGTGTTACTCGCTCATCCCACAAAGATATAGAGTAGCACATAGGCTAATCCAGTATTTAGTAGTTAATCCATGGTGTCAGCTACCTTCGTACCAAAATTTGTCAAAATTGTCCAGTCAATTGCGCGTAAAGAAGTAACAAACATATACCTACTTACACACACTCACAAACTTTCGCCTTTATAATATTAGTGTGATTAATTAATTAATTATGTCTGTTTTGTTGTTATTAAATTAAAATCAAAACTTTCTTTACCATCCATACCGGGTTTATATCGGATGGCATACAGTTGTTAGTCCTATTGTTGTGTCGCATAACGTCTTTTGTCCGAATAACGTGTGGGATAAACTTTGTTCTGTATAAATATAAATATATAAATAAATATAAATATCGGACAACCTCACACAAATCGATCTAGTCCCAAATTAAGCTCAAGAAGGCTCGTGTTATGGGTACTAGACGACGATATACGTACTTATATAGATAAATATATACTTAAATACATAGAACAACCATGACCCAAGCACAAATAAATAAATAAATAAATAAATATTCGAGTTCATCACACAAATATTTGCTCTGGCCGGGATTCGAACCCGGGACCTCCGGCTCAGTAGGCAGGTGTCTACAAACCGAGCCAAACGCGTCGTCAAAATCGTATATTTTTGATGTGCAGAAATTGTTGCTCCTATTATCGTTAGTCCTATATATTACTTATCCTATCGTATGTTGTGCCTAAAATTCAACTGTTGAATAATTCATGTGCATAATTGTCATGTGCTTGAGCGAGGGGTATAACAATACCTAAAAGTACAGACTATAAGCCTGACCTGCCTTAAAGCTTAAAGTAGAATACGTAACGATTCTGATTTCACACCTATAATAGTTTACGTTAGGTGCTGTTATTGTGGCCATTTTAATGCATTTGGCAAGATAATTCGTAGGACAATTAATGTGAGGAATATTACGTTTTAGGTAATTCGATTTTCGAGTTATCAATATTAGGGCAAATATGCTTTAGGACTTTAAATGAGTATGCGCTTAAATGTATAGGATAAACGAGTAGCATGCCATTCAACAGTATGCCAAACATTCTCGGCCAAAAATTTTAAGACAAAAAACATTCGTACGCTACGTCAGGCATCCATCCATACCACATCTATATACCATTACTAGCTGTTGCCCGCGACTTCGTCCGCGTGGAATCTTATCTTGAACAGTTTACATCTTTATTATATTATTTTCAGATCTAAACAATGTTGAAATTACTTTTCTTTTTTTGCAAGTTGATGATTTTGATGTTGGTTACTGTAATTCAACAAAAAATAAATAATAATAAATATTGAAGTGCTGCTCCCATACAATAAACGTGTTTTTTTTTTGCCATTTTAAGTATACGTAATGGTACCGAACTTCGTACGCGAGTTCGACTCGCTCTTGGCCTCTTTTTAGTTTTTTTTTCGGCTAAATTGCTCTAATTACGCGGAATCATTATGAACTCAGGTTTCAAGTCCCGCACTCAAAATAAATATTTGATCTTCAAACAAATTTTCAACCCCTTTTTCACCACCTTCTGGGCTGAATTTTCATAAACGAATTCACTTTTCTTGTATTCTGATAATATGCCCTTATACAAAGTTTCAAGTCCTGCGCTCAAAAAAATGTTTGATCTCAATACAAACTATCAACCTCCTTTTTACCGCCTCAGGGGTTGAATTTTCAAAAACGCTGTAATTACTTTTTTTGATTTCTAATTATATGCCTTTAGACAAAGTTTCAAGTCCGGCGCTCAAAAAAAGGTTTGATCTCCATTCCATTCCAAACATTCAACCCCTTTTTAGGGTTCCGTACCCAAAGGGTAAAAACGGGACCCTATTACTGAGACTTCGCTGTCCGTCCGTCCGTCTGTCACCAGGCTGTATCTCAAGAACGGTGATAGCTAGACAGTTGAAATTTTCACAGATGATGTATTTCTATTGCCGCTATAACAACAAATACTAAAAATAAAATAAAATAATTATTTAAGGGGGGCTCCCATGCAACAAACTTGTTATAGATATATATATAGGTACGGAACCCTTCATGCGCGAGTCGGACTCGCACTTGCCCAATTTTTCACCATCTTCAGGGCTACATATATTTTCAAAAACGCTGAATCACTTTTTTTGTATTCTAATAATACGCCTCTATTTAAAGTTTCATGTCCCACACTCAAAAATTTTTTTAATCTTCATACAAACTTTCAACCCCTTTTCACCACCTTCAGGGCTGAATTTTCAAAAACGCTGAAATTTCTTTTCTTGTATTCTAATTATATGCACTAATACAAAGTTTAAAGTCCCGCGCTCAGAAAAAGGTTTGATCTCCATTCAAAGTTTCAACCCCTTATTTACCAGTTTCAGGGATGAATTTTCAAAAACACTTATATCAGTTTTCTTTTATTTTATTTTAATACCTATTTACAAAGTTTCAAGTTCCTAGCTTAAAATTAAAATTGAACCCCGAGACAAACTTTCATCCCCCTTTTAACCCTCTTAGAGGTTGAATTTATAATGACGTTAAATAAGTGTTATTTTGTTATTATTATATTTGCCTTAGTCAAAGAATTTGTAATGGAATCAAACTTTCAACCCTTTTTAACCATTTTAGGGGACGAATTATTGAAAACGCTGAAATTACTTTCCTTATATTTTAATTATATGCCTTTATACAAAGTTTAAAGTCCCACGCTCAAGAAAAGGTTTGATCTCCATACAAACTTTCAACCCCCTTTTTACCACCTAAGAGGATGAATTTTCAAAAACGCTGAAATCACTTTTGTTCCATTTTATTTGCATAACTTTTTACAAAGTTTAAAGTTCCTAGCTTAAAATTAAATATGAACCCCAAGACGAACTTTCATCCCCCTTTTAACCCCCTTAGAGATTGAATCTTTGATGACGTTAAATTAATGTTATTTTGTTATTATTGTATATGCCTTAATAAGAAGTTTCAAGGAATTTGTAATGGAACACACTTCACACTTTCAACCCCTTTTTAACCCTTTTAGCGGACGAATTTTTAAAAACGCTGAGATAACTTTTCTTGTATTCTAATAGTATGTCTTTACACAAAGATTCAAGTCCCGCGCTCAAAAAAATACTTGATCTCCATACAAACTTTAAACCCCTTTTTTACCCTTTTAGGGGTCGAATTTTTGAAAACGCTGAAATGACTTTTCTGGTATTCTAATAGTATGCTTTTACACAAAGATTCAAGTCCCACGCTCAAAAAAATACTTGATCTCCATACAAACTTTCAACCCCTTTTTTACCACCTTAGGGGATGAATTTTCAAAAACGCTGAAATCAGTTTTCTTTTATTTTATTTTAATATCTTCTAACAAAGTTTCAAGTTCCTAGCTTTAAAAAAAACTTGTATCCCATACTAACTTTGCACCCCTTTTTAACACCCTTAGGGATCGAATTTTTCAAAATCGCTTCTTATCTCTAGCCCACGTTATAAAAGTAACCTACTGTGCAAAAATCAACTCTCTTACATTAGTAGTTTTGGCTGTGCGTTGATGAGTCATTAAGGACTTCTTCTTTTATATATTTTAGATAGATAAAAATCTGTGTCATATGCGAATCACATTACATTTTTGTTTCATAATTTATTTTTGTGTCAATATTTATAAATCACCATCTTTCAAGAAACATCGAATTTGGCTAATCTATTTTATTTTCTAAGCCTATAATTGTGTCCCACTGCTGAGCAAAGGCCTCTGTTGCGCCACTCGTCTCTATTGGCTGCATGCTCCCTCCACTCGTTACTAAATGCATCCAGGTTTTTGGAGTAGTAGGGCCTCGTGCAGGGTCCGTCCGGATTGTTACTAATCGTCTTGCCTGCTGAAATTACTAGCATAGAGGCATTCTATCTTCGTCCTCCGGGTAGGCAAGCACTTGTAACTCCTCTGGTGTTGCAGGTGTTTATGGGCGACGGTTATCGCTTTCCATCAGGCATCAGATACGTTTGCTCGTTTGCCCCTATGACCTAAAAAAAAAAAAAGTCATCTTGCCATCTTCTTTTCGGTCTGCCTCTGCTCCGGTAACCTTGCGGTGTCCAATCGGTGATTATTCTGGCCCATCGTTCCGGATGCATGCGGCAGACATGTCCAGCCCAGTCCCACTTCAGCTTTGCGGTCTTATTGGTCTTCGTCTTCTTCCGTGTTTTGGAACGCTAATCTAATATTACCCAAAAAAAATAGTCGATCAATTGCGAGTTGAACTCGCACACCGAGAGAACCTTACAAACGATGAAGCACTGAATATTGCCCTAACAAAAAAGATAAACTGTACCAAGAGACGGAGCTGTGTAAAATGTCCCAATCACTTTCCTTAGATTTATATGCACTTCTGGGCTTCACAAGGACGCAGGCTGATTAGTTCATTTTCACTGCTCCGTTTTAGCCCTTCGTGTGGCAAATTCCCGCTCCGGGAGACAAGGTCGCTGGTTCAAGCCTCGTTATGGTAAAATAGAGCAAAAGATTCTGGTTCGAAAAAAAATGGAAATAGATGGTCAAAGAATTTGTTCACCCTGCCAAACACGCCAAATTAAGGGTTAGGTAGATAGGCAGCCTAAATAAATAAATATCGGAGAAACTCACACAAATCGATCTAGTCCCAAATCTCTCAAGAAGGCTTGTTATGGGCACTAGACGATATACATAGTTATATAGATAAATATATACTTAAATACATGGAACAACCATGACCCAAGCACAAATATTAGAGTTAATCACACAAATATTTGCCCTGGCCGGGATTCGAACCCGGGACCGCCGGCTCAGTAGGCAGATACTCTACAAACTGCGCCAAACGCGAATGCATGAATGCATTTTCTTTCTTTCAAAGGGCTATAGGGATTGGGAGATCGGATCGACCCCATAAAAGTTACCCGTCATGTTCCGGCCGCCGGCTTTCCTGCTATTTGGGCCGTTAATGGCCTGTTTAAAAACCGCCAAATGGCCATTCTCGTACCCGTGAAATTAATGTATAGTTAACCAAAAAAATGGACTACCACTTTGACCCTAATATATGAGGATTAAGGTTCGAAAAGTAGTAGACTTTCTTGGCTTACTGTACTAAAACACCATGCATGTTCATTGTTTTTATTTATTTTCATGCTTTTCATCCTGAAAAATGTAGTGTTCCCGTCGGATTGATCAGCGGGCGGTTGAACACCGCGTGGCGCAGATAGTATATGTATATTTTTTATATATATTTTTTTTCAATGGCGTCTGGTTCCGTGGTCTAGTTGGTAGGACGCCCGTGTTGGCCCGGAAAGCCGTTGGAAACGCAGGTTCGAATCCTGTCTGAACCATTAAATTTCCCAATTTTTCGTTTCATTGTAAACATTCAGATAGTATATTATATGTGCAAACTACTTATGTACCTTGAGCTTCACATGAGCTTTGAGAGATTTATAATTAAGTTCTCCGTACTGCGAGATACATTATGTACCTAACTCATCACATAACGCTCTGTCGAGCCGAAAAATACGGGGAATACCTATGAACTGCACATCGCTAGCGAGGAGGTGAGAGCATTTCCCTGTTCCTCTAATTAGGTATTTCGTCCTGTAAAATATGAAATATTTATATTGAGTGGAATGTGTTTTTTTTTTATTAAAACAGTAATGTCTGCTCGCGTAAACCGAAGCGACCGAATTAAAAAATAACACCGAATAACCGAATTAAATCGCGCCTGAACCATTTTCTTACGCTTTTTCTTAGACAGTATCTATTTTCATGATCACCGATTTAATGTAACATTTTAACAATTTTAACGGATTATATCGTGTATATATTATTCGAGCCTCACTGACACAAAAAATCACTATTTTTCTCTGTTAAAGTTAGATTTCTGCAAACTTATATTCTTTGGTGCAAACTACACATTTAATAAATAGGAATTAAAAAAAAGTATTTTTAAATAGGATATATTTAAATGCACATCTGTATAATTTTCCAGTACACTAGGTAACTCCACTAATTAACTGCATACCAGAAAAACTAATGCTGTGCAAAAAAAAACAATATGGTTCGTACATCGGATATATTTGAAAGTTTCACCAAAAATACTGACTTCATGACTTGCACACTAAATATCCTCGCACTGCACACTAAGATCCGACTCGGCCGGGTTAGGTTAGGTTAGTTTTTTTTTTTTATATCCAGTAAAACAGTTTTGCAAATACCTTTAAATAGTATATTGAATTCGCATTGTTTAGTGTGCATAATTAGTATGCAAGTCAGTATTATTGGTGAAACTTTCAAATATTTTGATCAAAAAAGGGAATATACAGATATCGATTTAAATACATGCCTTTTTAAATTAATAATTGTCACCTCGGTTAGGTTGTTTTATTTAAATGTGTGACAGTCGTGGAAACAGAAGAAAATATAATGTAACATTTTGTAATACATTGTTAAATCTAGACAGACGACTGTATTGTTTTGTGATTTATGCGTTTTAATATAGACCCTATAAAGTACAAGTATTCTTAGGGTTAAAAGTTAATCCTGACTTTTATTACTTTATCTATTAATCTCAGCCTTTAGGTTGTCCGTCTTCGGACATAGGCCTCTTCCAAATATTTCCATCTCATCATATCTTTAGCTCTAACTCTTATCCAATGTGCCGGTTATATCATCTATCCATCTCATTCAGTTCAATAAGGTTTAATCTAATAAGAGCATGAATAGGAATCGCAATAAGACGACAGGTGCTCTTGGTGTTATTGCTTCTCAGACAGACGTAGCCAATCGACATACAAACAACGGTACACACAGACAACGCTTTCGAGGAAAATATTCACACGAGTAAGGAGTAACCATAAATAGTACCTATACCTATGTTAAAGTCATTTTTTAGATCGAAATCTAAACGTATTCTATTGCCGGATGTATTTTTTCATGACTTTAATGGCGAATGTATGTTTTTTCTAATCTGTAGTCCTTTTCATAAACAGAATTTTAAGATTTTCTAAAAGTTTCATCCATTCCTCATCCATGTCGGTTAAAACAAGTTCAAACTCGAAGGATTGCGTCGTTCACCATCATGATCAGTTTCATGTCATAATAAGTCATTGTTATCTTATTTCTCTATTTTTTTGTGTATTCTGAACCACCTTAGTGTTATCTTTACACTTTTCGTCATAATTTGATTTTCGTTCGAAACCCGAGTTACCGTAGACGAGATACAATAGACATTTTGTTCGAATAAAAAAATCATTAAATATATTATAATAGTTGCCGGCAAACTTTTAGAACAAAAATGGCGGATCTGCGATGTACATTTGTACGTAAATCGACTACTGCACAGTCAAGGTTATGCTCAAAAAGTTTGCCGGCAGCTGTATAAAAATGAAGGTACACAGACATCTGAATATCACAAAAGGTCAATGTGACCCCCTCCGTAAAGGCCTCTGCATGTTTTTATTCCTACTTATTGATGTAATCGACGTTGCCTTAATCCATGAATGTAAATCGTATTTTTATGGTTAGCTATTGCCTTGTCTTAAACAAATAACATTACATTGGAATATCATGGAAACGTATTTACGGTAGTCACTACATAGTATAAAACAAAGACGCTTCCTGCTGTCTGTCTGTCCCTATGTATGCTTAGATCTCTTTAAAACTACGCAACGGATTTTTATGCCTTTTTAGGGTTCCGTACCTCAAAAGGAAAAAACGGAACCCTTATAGGATCACTTTGTTGTCCGTCTGTCCGTCTGTCAAGACCCTTTTTCTCAGGAACGCGTGGACGTATGAAGCTGAAATTTATATCAATTACTCAGGTCTACTGTCCCTTGAAGCTGTGAAAAAATCAAACTTCTAAGCCAACGCAATCAAAAGATACAGCCGTTTATGCCGCAAATTTTCGACACTTGCAAGGGAATCAAAACCTACAGGGTGCTTCCCGTGAACTCAGAATCTTGAAATTTGGTACAAAGCAACGTCTTATAGCATAGATAAAGGAATAATTACGAAAACCATAAATTTTTTTTTTTAATACCTAACTTTGCACCTAATTTGCAAATTTTCGACACTTGCAAGGGAATCAAAACCTACAGGGTGCTTCCCGTGAACTCAGAATCTTGAAATTTGGTACGAAGCAACGTCTTATAGCATAGATAAAGGAATAATTACGAAAACCATAAATTTTTTTTTTAATACCTAACTTTGCACCTAATTTGCAAATTTTCGACACTTGCAAGGGAATCAAAACCTACAGGGTGCTTCCCGTGAACTCAGAATCTTGAAATTTGGTACGAAGCAACGTCTTATAGCATAGATAAAGGAATAATTACGAAAACCATAATTTTTTTTTTTAATACCTAACTTTGCACCTAATTTATATGGGGCGCTATACATACCAGGTGCAAACTTAACTTAACCACTTAGGGATGGAAAGTGTTTGTACGGAACCCTCGGTGCGCGAGTCCGACTCGCACTTGGCCGGTTTTTTATTTTAATAGATAGAGTGATTCAAGAGGAAGGTTTGTATGTATAATACATGCATAATTTTTCAGCATTGCACCCGTGCGAACCGGGTCGCTAGAGTATAATATAAAATGTTATTGTAGCATTATGCAAGACCGGAGCAAATTTTGGCGTTTAACTGATACGTAGCGGAACGGAGCAAATCGTGAGACACCTTGTCCATAGTTTATTCATCGTTTTGAGCCAGAGAGAAAATTAAATTTAAAAAACAGATCACTGAGTGAAAGTGCATGAACTGTATGTACGTAGATCGTATGATTAGCCTGGGTACAAGGCCTAAATTCCGTAGATCTACGGATTTTTCTGTAGCTCTGGCAACGCTGACTGACTGTGACTCTCACGAGGTCACGCGGTCCCTAGTCGGCGGCCACCCCCGCGCTGCGCTTTCCTATACGAGGTCGTTACTGCCCCAATGACCATTGTTACAGTGTTTGAAATTCACCCCTTTACGTTACATGACCGGAGTATGAAATAAAATCATTTTTAAGGCCCTTAAAAAGGACCCTTTTCTTACGGATTGCCACATTTTATTCAGTGTGTAAAGTACAAAGGCGTCATTACAAGACAGATTTTTCCCAAGATAAGTACACTGTTGATTATGTCTCGTGTGCATCTGGAGTCATCTGTTATAATACTACCAAGATACCTGAATTTTGTGACCCGTTCTATTGTTACATTATTAATCGAAATTGGTCTGCTATATGTGGAGAAAAAAAAAAAAAAAAAAACTTTTTATAGAAGGCAAAGTTGAAGGAAGAAGGAAAAGAGGAAGACCAAGAAGAGCTTATATGGACCAAATAAAGGAAAAGGTGAACGTCGTGTCGTACCAGGCTGTCAAGAGAGAGCTCAAGATAGAGAAAATTAGAAATTGCTCCACCGACAAGAGCCTAGCTCTTAAGTTTATGATGAAGTACACTGTTGAGAAGAAAGCCGAAAGGTACAATAATACGTTTTTTCGTAAATTATACTTAAAATAATCAATTACATTTATGTACCTATAAATGACCTATAACTAATTACTTACATCGGCCCACGTAAAATTATGTGGTATAATATAGATTCTCCAAATGAATGATACATTAAATTAATATTTTGGCACGGCGGTGCCGCACGCCCATGCGAAGCAAAAGACGACCCTGCATCGCGCTATTAAGACTTTTCCTGAAATCATGACCCCTCTCCACAAAAAACTGGTTTCCAATAGAAATCTAGAATTGTATAATAGTAGATATAGATGCTTTATTCTGTGTTCCACCGTGTATATAAAACATATTCGACCTAGCTCACTCGAGACATACATATATTAAGCAACACTCGGGTAGCGACATTAATTATTAAAGCACTGATTATCCCGAAATCCACATTAGGACGCTGATTAACTTTTATGGCGCAGGAAATGGTTTTGTACGTGTATGGCACTGTGAGGGTCGTTTTCAACTCGGGTTTGTACCTAGTTAAAATAATGACTTGCACACCTTACAAGTTTAGTTTTCACATAATGGCCGCGATTATTTGGTCCTCTGTGTGTATGTATTATTGAGAACATTTCATATTTCTAACAGGTGGAAATTGATATCTAGAGCTCGAGAGAGAAAATATTTGAATTTATGTAAAGAAATATAAGAAAATACATAAAATAACCGAAATCTACGACAACTATGCCTGCAAAGTTGTTTTTAGGGTTCCGTACCTCAAAAGGAAAAAACGGAACCCTTATAGGATCACTTTGTTGTCCGTCTGTCCGTCTGTCAAGACCCTTTTTCTCAGGAACGCGTGGACGTATGAAGCTGAAATTTATATCAATTACTCAGGTCTACTGTCCCTTGAAGCTGTGAAAAAATCAAACTTCTAAGCCAACGCAATCAAAAGATACAGCCGTTTATGCCGCAAATTTTCGACACTTGCAAGGGAATCAAAACCTACAGGGTGCTTCCCGTGAACTCAGAATCTTGAAATTTGGTACGAAGCAACGTCTTATAGCATAGATAAAGGAATAATTACGAAAACCATAAATTTTTTTTTTAATACCTAACTTTGCACCTAATTTGCAAATTTTCGACACTTGCAAGGGAATCAAAACCTACAGGGTGCTTCCCGTGAACTCAGAATCTTGAAATTTGGTACGAAGCAACGTCTTATAGCATAGATAAAGGAATAATTACGAAAACCATAAATTTTTTTTTTAATACCTAACTTTGCACCTAATTTGCAAATTTTCGACACTTGCAAGGGAATCAAAACCTACAGGGTGCTTCCCGTGAACTCAGAATCTTAAAATTTGGTACGAAGCAACGTCTTATAGCATAGATAGAGGAATAATTACGAAAACCATAATTTTTTTTTTTAATACCTAACTTTGCACCTAATTTATATGGGGCGCTATACATACCAGGTGCAAACTTAACTTAACCACTTAGGGATGGAAAGTGTTTGTACGGAACCCTCGGTGCGCGAGTCCGACTCGCACTTGGCCGGTTTTTTTTTTTTTTGTGGCTTTCACTTCTTGCTGGGTTATCAAGATGTTTTGCAAAGAATTGTTGTCGTCGACCTATATGTTCTATTCTATTTTTTTAAAAATGGCAACCGGTCACAGTTAAGCGACCATTACTGCCAATGTCTCGTTGCCAATCGCACTAGGCGACTAGATAGAGGATTGATACCACGTTGTACTCGTACGGTGAGTTGAAAAAATCGTGCTTTTTGTAAAGTGATAGCGATTTACAAAAAACCACGCGGACTATCGGGCCTTGACCCAGGAAGGGCTATGAACGCTTCAAGTTGAATTCTTCATTAGCTATTCACTCATACGTTAGATCACTGCACAATACGCTATCAATACTACACATTGAACAACTAAAATGAATAAATAATGAACAACTAAACTTAAACGCATGCAGCCATCTTGGGACACGAACCGGAAGTCCGACCTATATGTAATGCTAAAGAAAAGCTGTCAAGAATGTCAAGTTCAACGTCATTCGTTTTTTTTTTAAATTGACTTCAGACTAAAGTAACCTTTCCATTGTGTCATAGTTCTAAAATGCAGTAAATTTTAGAATGAGTAAATGTTAATAAATAAATCATAAAACAATTGGTAATCTCAGGAAAAATATAAAAACAGTGATTACGTCCTCTTTTAAAGCGGAATACAGAAAATAAATAATATTGTAGTCTTAAAAAATAAAAAAATGGCTGTCAACTCCGATATTGTCATTGATGAGCTCGCATCTTATTGCGAATCACGAACACTGCGGACAAACGACGTCAAACTACCCAAACCCAACTGTACCTACTATACTTTCTGGTAGGTGGGTGTGGGTGAAAATCAAAAAGTTTACTACCTTAACTCATTTAATTAAAAAAAATCCATTGTACGACAACAAATTAACCATCGAGTAGTTTACCTTAAGCCTTAAGGTACTGTTTTGAGGTTCATTATTGTGTCGTAAATTTTTGTCGCACAACGGAACTTTATCCGATCGCTTTTTTTCTAAGACTAACTACGCCTAAATTACGTCCAACTTTTTGGTCCTTACCCAGGTCTATTGTGAATGATATAATCATCATCATCCATACGTGTAGGTAGTAGGTAATGAGAAAGTTTTAGGCTAGACTGACCAGATCTAAGATGTTGTGTCAGATAATTTGAGAATTTGTAATTTTATTCCTTATGATGACGCGGTTGGCGTAGTGGTATAGCTGCCTACTGAGCCAGCGGTCCCGGTTTCGAATCCCGGCAAGGGCAAATATTTTTGTGATGAACTCGAAGATTTATGCCTGGGTCATGGATTTTATTTGTATTTAAGTATGAATTAATTTAAGTATGTTTATCGTTGTTAGGTGTCCATATCATAAGCTTACTATATAGCTTACTTGTGGGACTTGATCTATTTGTGTGAGGTTGTCCTTTAATCGATATTTATTTATTATATTTTACGCAGCAACAGTGACATGTTACTTTATCGCAGACTTAATATTTTGAGGATGCCGTAATGAAATCTCTTTTAATCTCCACCGTACGAATCGACCGGTCTGTACGTCGCGGGGTGACTCTGTTGAATGGTGTCCCATTTCAAAGTAACACCGTTCCTTTCAGCGATGTTTGCCGAGCTCCATGCATCGCTGGCCGCGGGGCGACCCGTCGGATACGAGATCTCTTTCTCAAACATATGGAAAAGTAGGTTACCATTGGGAATCGTGCAATTTGTCCCGGACAGTATTTATTCACTGTCTGTGGACTATTACAGTGAATAAATACTGTCCGGGACTGCACTAATAGATAATGCACTAGGTTCGCTTTCCACTTTTGTTCGGCGCGCGTTCGTAGATTGCATTTTATAGGGCTTATATATTGTTTACAAAAAACTGCAGAAGAAACTGAAAAACCAAACGCAAACCAAGTGCGAGTCGGAATCGCGTAGGTACCGAGGGTTCCGTACAAACAGTTATATACCATCTTAACTGGCTGGGTTAATTAAATTTTGCACCTGATATGTATTGCGCCAAATACAAATGGGGTGCAAAGTTAACGCAACCGATCACGTTTCTATGGGAGCCCACCTAAATATTAGTTTTATTATGTTTTATTTATTTATTTATTTATTTAAACTTTATTGCACAAAACAAAAAGTGTACAAATGGCGGACTTAATGCCATAAGGCATTCTCTACCAGACAACCATTGGGCTAAACAGAAACATTTTATGGTGCAGGGCCTGTTAACTATTAACATTATACTAAGAGAGAAACTTATTATATTATCAATAATATAATGAACACAATAAATAAACATACACAAATATGCAATACAATACACTTACATAAAAAAATTTTCTTGTACCCAATCAATTCAATCATGAAAATTCGCTCTATAAACGCCGCTACATAAATACATTTGACATTTCTAAGAAATCTCAATCTATACATTTAGCACCTCTAGTGGTGTATTCAAGTCCTCATTCGCCTGATGATACCTCTAAAGGGGTCGAGATCAATCATCAAATAATTAATGAACCCAAAGACCCAAATTGGTAACAAAAACTAACAGACGCTCGGGCGCTAGAGATGAGAAAAGCCGACGCCATCCCAGTTCCAAAAATCACTGTGAAATATTCACTATGACTTTGTAACTCGGGCTTTGTTAAAGTTGTTCTAATGTAATCAGATCCTTATAATGATAGTATCTTATTTTGTTAGGGGGAAGTCCCCTAACGCCGGACGCCGAGATAGTTCGAGTGTCCGGCGTTAGGTGCCGTCCGGCGTTAGGGGACTTCACCCTACACGTATTGGTCACATTAGTAAATAAGTTTGGGTCGGAGAATTTGGTCACTTTTCCATAAAAATACACTAAATAAGTACTAACAGAACGTTTTTCAACGTTTTATTTTTGGAGTTTACTCCTTAAGAATCGATTTTCATATATAAGCCCGGGGTATGAAAAATATGGGGTGTAAAATCGAACGTATCTGCCGTGCTAATTTAAAAAGTCGTATCTCAGTATACGATCGGGGTAAAAATACGACTTCGTAATTTAGCAGGTTATGCGTTAAGCGTTATAGACTAAGATCCCGATATAAAATAACCTTCACCGAGATGTTTATTTGATGAAGTGTATTTTATATTTAATTTAATATGTCAATAATTATATATGCATATGGGTTGCCTAACAAATTTTAGTCCAGGGTATGTTTAATTAATAATAAAAAAAATTGTTTTAAACATTTCACCGGTTTGATTAATATTAGATAAATTCTATACCAATCGAAAGTATGAAGCCCATAGAATATGCAAACATTAGGTTGCCTATTCTTTTCCCGTCACAACTATTGGGTAGCCAGGTATAAACAGGTAAATCTATACCTACTAGCATTTTGCAAAGGTCTGATTGTTGAATTGAAATTAAATAAAATTAAAGATTATTTAATTATGAATTTATCTAATAATCAAATCGGTGAAATGTAAAAAAAAAAATTTTTTAATTTTAAACTAAACATACCCCGGACTAAAATTTGTTATGCAACCCATATCTATTATATTTATTGTCATTTTAAACTAAATATAAAATACATTTCATCAAATAAACATCTCTGTAAAGGTCATTTTATATCGGGAGCTTAGTCTATAACGCTTAACGCATAACCTGCTAAATTAAGAAGTCGTATTTTTACCCCGATCGTATTCTGAGATACGACTTTTTAAATTAGCACGGCAAATACGTTCCAAAAATATAAGTATTGCGAGGATTGACGTTTGGTTGTCAAAGGCGACGGTTGAAAATTTTATCAAATTTTATTTTATTTATAAGTTAATTCAGTTTTAGAGTCCTTTTCGCTGTTTTTGCGATGAGTGAGTCAAGTCGAGGTGTCGTGAGTGATACGTCACTTTTAGAATGTGGGCAGCGGGCAGCTCCGTCGTGGCTATCTGAAGTGGAGTTTGATAGTAAGGCAGGGCCGAGTCAATCGGATATTGTATCGGACGCTGAGTCCATGTCGGATGTGCGGCATATAGCGGTGAAGCGTGCTTGTGGTCTGAGCGACGAAAGCTGTGGTTGTAGTGATAGTTTTATCACAATAGGCAGGAAACCTAAACGCTTGCGGGATTTAGCAACCGCCAAAACGCAGCTGGAGCCGGACGGTGTGCCTGTGCCTGACAAGCTATTTGAAGTTTATATAGTGTCAAAAGAAGATTTACCGAAACAGATTGGTTTGGCAAAGTTGCTGCAATTTAAGGGTATAAAAGGAATTTTATCCGTCAAGTTTATGGGTCCACGTAAAGTTCGCATACAGTTTAACTCTAAGGATGATGCGGAGAAGCTTCTGGCTTCTCAGGAGTTTAACAATGAGACGAGACGTTCTTATTGGTCTAATATGGCATGCTGCACTTATGGAATTATAAGGCAGGTTGAGTTGGAGGTTGAGGAAGACGAATTTTTAAAGAATATTGAAGGGTCTGAAGACATTTTGTCAATATGTAGACTAAACCGTTTGGATCATGATGGGCGTTGGGTTAAGGCTGAAGCTATTCGTCTGTGTTTTAAGGGAACTTCTTTACCGCCATATGTTTATGCCTACGGTTGCTGATTTAAGGTAAATCAGTACACTTTCCCGGTTACCCAATGTTCAATATGTTGGAAGTTCGTTCATCTGAGCAGGTTTTGTCCTACTACTAAAGTTACTTGTCCGAAATGCGGCGGGGAGCATGCCAATTGCGAAACGACTATTTTTAGATGTATTAATTGTAAAGGCAGCCATATGGCCTTAGATAAGTCGTGCCCGGTTTTTGTGAAGGAGTAAGAAATTCGCAGGATTATGTCTGCTGAGGGATGTATATATAAACGGGCTTTTTGGTTGTATATGCAAAATAAGGAAAAAAAGGATACGGATGTTTGTAGTCAGGATGCGCCATCTGTTTTTGAGAATGACTTAAGTTTTGGAAAGTCATATAGAGATGCTGTTTTGTCGAAGCCGTTACAATCTAAAGAGTCTGAAGATTCTGTCTGTCAGGCTGAGGGCCAGCGATCAGTAAGTCAGTACAGATTAGAGAGCGAGCCACAACAAGAGGTTAGTAAGCCGCGGAATTCAAAAAGAGTAACAGATGTGAAGAGGTCCGAGTGTCTATTGGTCAATCAGCCTACTATTGAGCGGGCTGATATGGAAGATAAAAGACAAAATAAGGACAAGAAGAAGAGACGTATTACTTTTGAAAGGCTGGTTGAGAAGACGAAGGATATTTTGTTTTCTACCGAAAGTTGGGAGGAGAAGTTCAAAACGCTGTTTGGAGTTGTTGTTAAGGAGATTTTGGATTTATTTAAGGATTTTTTTAAGGAAGGTGATTTTGTACGTTTGTTTTTGTCTAATGTAAATGGCTAGGTCTAATACCAGATCTTTCTTGAATGTAATGTTCAATTAAATATTGGCGGAACCCTTATCGGAATCGGCTAAATTTGTATACAGTTGTTTTTATGTAAATAGTGTATACAAATTTAGTTGTTTTCGTGTACATGTTATTTTTAAGTTTATACGGTTTATGTTTTTATTTATCTATGTCTTTTAGATGAATGATGTTGTGTATTAGGCCTGCTGGAGCTGGCATGTTCATAAAAATGATCAAAGCTCCTTAATTAATAGATAAAAAAAAAAAAGTATTGCGATACTACGGTAGAAAGGTCGTATCTTTGTATGGATTTCATAGTAAGATACGGTTTTTTTCCGTAGCACTGCAGACTCTAGTAACTAAACTAGCCGCTCGAGGGCGCTTTACATCACGCTTCCTTATTTAGTTACTACTCATGATCTCTCCAATTTGTTAAAAATCAATCGGAAGTAAATTTTCCTTGTAAAATATTGTAATTTTGCTGTATATTATACTCGTATATTAATATTATGTAAATGCCTACCTTCTCGTTCTTGTTTGCAGCACCCAACAGGGTACATAATGTGATACTTAAACTATTTACTAATCATTGTGTGCAATAAACGTATTGAGTATTGAGTATATATTTTATAATCGTTCTTAAGGCCAGGCGCGCACCACGATTTTAGTCGCGCGATAATTTTGTCGCATAAATGCAAGATATGGGTTTATATGAGAGTGCGCGCACCACGATTTTCATAAACCCAGAAGTACGCTTATTTCTGCGACAAAATTATCGCGCGACTAAAAATAAAACGTGGTGCGCGCCTGGCCTGAAGAGTAAACTCCAGTCGTGCGTCGGAGCTGACACACACACTTTTTTTTTTAATTGAAACGAATTGAAATAATATAATTATACATACATATTACTTAATCATTAAACAAACATATGAATGGAAAAATCACAGATCTGAATATTCAGGGTCCTAAACTGCGAGATAGCGTAATAGGTGGGCAGTTAAGGTGCCTTTGTGTACGACATAAAAGAAGAAAGTAGCGATACTGCAGTGTCCCCCTTTTTAATCAATATATGAAAACGCAACAATACAGTATTGCCACATTTCAATTTCTACAATTTCTTGTCGGATTGTACAGAATACAGTTCATATTTTTTGGAGTTTACTCCTTAAGAATCGATTTTCATATATATGCCCGGGGTATGAAAAATATGGGGTGTAAAATCGAACGTATCTGCCGTGCTAATTTAAAAAGTCGTATCTCAGTATACGATCGGGGTAAAAATACGACTTCGTAATTTAGCAGGTTATGCGTTAAGCGTTATAGACTAAGGTCCCGATATAAAATAACCTTCACCGAGATGTTTATTTGATGAAATGTATTTTATATTTAATTTAATATGTCAATAATTATATTGCATATGGGTTGCCTAACAAATTTTAGTCCAGGGTATGTTTAATTAATAATAAAAAAAAATTGTTTAAAAACATTTCACCGGTTTGATTAATATTAGATAAATTCTATACCAATCGAAAGTATGAAGCCCATAGAATATGCAAACGTTAGGTTGCCTATCCTTTTCCCGTCACAACTATTGGGTAGCCAGGTATAAACAGGTAAATCTATACCTACTAGCATTTTGCAAAGGTCTGATTGTTGAATTGAAATTAAATAAAATTAAAGATTATTTAATTATGAATTTATCTAATAATCAAATCGGTGAAATGTAAAAATTTTTTTTTTTTTATTTTAAACTAAACATACCCTGGACTAAAATTTGTTAGGCAACCCATATGCATTATATTTATTGACATTTTAAACTAAATATAAAATACATTTCATCAAATAAACATCTCTGTGAAGGTCATTTTATATCGGGAGCTTAGTCTATAACGCTTAACGCATAACCTGCTAAATTAAGAAGTCTTATTTTTACCCCGATCGTATACTGAGATACGACTTTTTAAATTAGCACGGCAGATACGTTCCAAAAATATAAGTATTGCGAGGATTGACGTTTGGTTGTCAAAGGCGACGGTTGAAAATTTTATCAAATTTTATTTTATTTATAAGTTAATTCAGTTTTAGAGTCCTTTTCGCTGTTTTTGCGATGAGTGAGTCAAGTCGAGGTGTCGTGAGTGATACGTCACTTTTAGAATGTGGGCAGCGGGCAGCTCCGTCGTGGCTATCTGAAGTGGAGTTTGATAATAAGGCAGGGCCGAGTCAATCGGATATTGTATCGGACGCTGAGTCCATGTCGGATGTGCGGCATATAGCGGTGAAGCGTGCTTGTGGTCTGAGCGACGAAAGCTGTGGTTGTAGTGATAGTTTTATCACAATAGGCAGGAAACCTAAACGCTTGCGGGTTTTAGCAACCGCCAAAACGCAGCTGGAGCCGGACGGTGTGCCTGACAAGCTATTTGAAGTTTATATAGTGTCAAAAGAAGATTTACCGAAACAGATTGGTTTGGCAAAGTTGCTGCAATTTAAGGGTATAAAAGGAATTTTATCCGTCAAGTTTATGGGTCCACGTAAAGTTCGCATACAGTTTAACTCTAAGGATGATGCGGAGAAGCTTCTGGCTTCTCAGGAGTTTAACAATGAGACGAGACGTTCTTATTGGTCTAATATGGCATGCTGCACTTATGGAATTATAAGGCAGGTTGAGTAGGAGGTTGAGGAAGACGAATTTTTAAAGAATATTGAAGGGTCTGAAGACATTTTGTCAATATGTAGACTGAACCGTTTGGATCATGATGGGCGTTGGGTTAAGGCTGAAGCTATTCGTCTGTGTTTTAAGAGAACTTCTTTACCGCCATATGTTTATGCCTACGGTTGCCGATTTAAGGTAAATCAGTACACTTTCCCGGTTACCCAATGTTCAATATGTTGGAAGTTCGGTCATCTGAGCAGGTTTTGTCCTACTACTAAAGTTACTTGTCCGAAATGCGGCGGGGAGCATGCCAATTGCGAAACGACTATTTTTAGATGCATTAATTGTAAAGGCAGCCATATGGCCTTAGATAAGTCGTGCCCGGTTTTTGTGAAGGAGTTAGAAATTCGCAGGATTATGTCTGCTGAGGGATTTATATATAAACGGGCTTTTTGGTTGTATATGCAAAATAAGGAAAAAAAGGATACGGATGTTTGTAGTCAGGATGTGCCATCTGTTTTTGAGAATGACTTAAGTTTTGGAAAGTCATATAGAGATGCTGTTTTGTCGAAGCCGTTACAATCTAAAGAGTCTGAAGATTCTGTCTGTCAGGCTGAGGGCCAGCGATCAGTAAGTCAGTACAGATTAGAGAGCGAGCCACAAAAAGAGGTTCGTAAGCCGCGGAAGTCAAAAAGAGTAACAGATGTGAAGAGGTCCGAGTGTCTATTGGTCAATCAGCCTACTATTGAGCGGGCTGATATGGAAGATCAAAGACAAAATAAGGACAAGAAGAAGAGACGTATTACTTTTGAAAGGCTGGTTGAGAAGACGAAGGATATTTTGCTTTCTACCGAAAGTTGGGAGGAGAACTTCAAAACGCTGTTTGGAGTTGTTGTTAAGGAGATTTTGGATTTATTTAAGGATTTTTTTAAGGAAGGTGATTTTGTAAGTTTGTTTTTGTCTAATGTAAATGGCTAGGTCTAATACCAGATCTTTGTTGAATGTAATGTTCAATTCAATATTGGCGGAACCCTTATCGGAATCGGCTAAATTTGTATACAGTTTTTTTTATGTAAATAGTGTATACAAATTTAGTTGTTTTCGTGTACATGTTATTTTTAAGTTTATACGGTTTATGTTTTTATTTATCTATGTCTTTTAGATGAATGATGTTGTGTATTAGGCCTGCTGGAGCTGGCATGTTCATAAAAATGATCAAAGCTCCTTAATTAATAGATTAAAAAAAAAAAAAGTATTGCGATACTACGGTAGAAAGGTCGTATCTTTGTATGGATTTCATAGTAAGATACGGTTTTTTTTCCGTAGCACTGCAGACTGTAGTAACTAAACTAGCCGCTCGAGGGCGCTTTACATCACGCTTCCTTATTTAGTTACTACTCATGCTCTCTCTAATTTGTTAAAAATGAATCGGAAGTAAATTTTCCTTGTAAAATATTGTAATTTTGCTGTATATTATACTCGTATATTAATATTATGTAAGTGCCTACCTTGTTCTTGTTTGCAGCACCCAACAGGGTACATAATGTGATACTTAAACTATTTACTAATCATTATGTGCAATAAATGTATTGAGTATATATTTTATAATCGTTCTTAAGGCCAGGCGCGCACCACGATTTTAGTCGCGCGATAATTTTGTCGCATAAATGCAAGATATGGGTTTATATGAGAGTGCGCGCACCACGATTTTCATAAACCCAGAAGTACGCTTATTTCTGCGACAAAATTATCGCGCGACTAAAAAAAAATCGTGGTGCGCGCCTGGCCTGAAGAGTAAACTCCAGTCGTGCGTCGGAGCTGACACACACACTTTTTTTTTTTATTTACAGATCTTCCGACCCCACCCGAAGCCTTCAATTTTTCGCTTCAATGTAATGAATCGGTACCGGTGTTCCTTCCTTAAAGATTCCGCCGTCCGTCCGTCACCAGGATGTATCTCATGAACCGTAATAGTTAGCTAGTTGAAATTTTGACAGATGATGCATTTCTGTTACCGCTATAACAACAAGTACTAAAAAACAGTATAATATAAATATTTAAGTAAGGGGCTCCCATACACACATGATCGGTTGTATTAACCTTGCACCTCATGTGCATCCGGCGTTATTCATACCAGGTGCAAACTTAATTTAACCCGGCCTGTTAAGATGGTATTAAGTATTTGTACGGAACCGCACTTGGCCGGTTTGGTTCGCATCAATGTAATCAATCGGTAACAGTGTTCCTTCGTGACAAATCACAGATACTTTTAGGTGGTCACAGTGACTTTTTTTACACTTATTTAGGGCGCGGCGAGAATAATTCATCACGCACCGTGGCCAGAGCCTTATTAATTAAAACCGTTCCTCCTTTTTCCAGTCTTGCGTTTAATTCGAAGATTCTAATGTTTTAGGTAATCTGCCGGAAGAGATAAGCTTTATAAATGAGAGATTTTTAAGCTGGATTTGAATATTCCTAATTTGGTCTAATTGCAGATTTGTTTGTCTAAGTTGAGATCTCTTGCAGTATAACTTGGTTACTTTATGCTGCTCAACTCGTTACTTGAAGAGCTTAAATCAGGAGCAGCTAAAAGTGAAATCAAAAGATTTGTCTTGAAGTTTCGGATAGGACTATACACGCGTCTCCTGCCACTATTATAGTTCTAAACCTAGCTCGACACTACTCGCGAAGTTGGCCGAGGTTGGGTGAATATGATAGTGTGAAGGCACTTCGCTGCGGAAACCCAATACTTCGGGCAACTTCGCCTCGGCCAACATCGGCCATCGACTCGATGATCATTGATTTGCGTGCAAGTTTTCTATACAAACAACCATCGTGGCGTTCTTACTGTGTGATCGCCTTCATACGAAATTCGCTCGCTAATCGCAAGTGTGATAAAGCCCTAATCAAACCTACATTTAAATGTTTTTATCAGTGTCGCGGTATCATAATTATCATCACTAGGTTGCATGTCTGCATGATTTAGTGCATAGCAGAGGCACTAAATCATGCAGGCATTGATAAGTGGAGGCAAAAGCATTGGCGCTGAGGGCAATTTAAGGCATTGTGGATAAAAGAATGTGCTACGCCGACAAACCTAACATAAACAAGTGTACACTAAGTGTCACTATCCCTGCTGCGGCTTTGAGTTGAAACCCCCGCTATCGGTGCATCAGCGCCATCGCGGTATCAGTTGCATCGGGTCGTTGAGCACGTCTGAGTTGATATCAAAGAAGTTTAGTTGCAACAAGGGTGGCAATCGGTCCGGGTTTCCCCGGATTTGTCCTAGTTTAGAGGGCGTCCGGGGAGCGTCCGGGCGGGGTTTTATTTGTAGTCCGGGTTTAACAGTTTCATGTACTGTACGTCGGAGAGACGTAAATTAAGTCGCTCGTGATACGGGACCACGTTTGTGGACGGCGACTTCATGACCTATCTGTGTACAGCCGAACAATATTTTAAGATGATGAAAGACTTAAATTCCTTCCTTCCTTGTGTGAAGGTTGATTTTAATTATACTCAGTATAGTACAAAAAAATATTGACATGGATTTTGATCTCCAGCACCTCTAGCACAGTGACACGCGACTCTTCACGCAAGATGTACTACCTATCTCTTTCTGTACAGTACTGTGAGAGAGTGACGGGTGATACCACGGCGCGCGACATGAGTTGCGAACCAATGTTGTGGTAGACGGGCAGGGAAGGGTATAGGCTTTCCACGGTTTATGGAGAAAAAATTATCAGGTTTTGAGGACTGTACTTTTTACATAAACGTTTTGGCTCGTCAAAGCACATCAAATGAGCCCGAACAAGATGGGTATCTTTATATTTCGTTTAGTTTGGAAGTTCTTATCTCTGACTATTATCAGATCTCCATGATATTACTATATCATTGCATTGTCATCGAAGATACGCAACGCTAAATTTAAACTCAATAGATCATAAAAGTGGATCAAAATTTACTTCCAGGATATTTACACTTACACTTAATAAAAATGAAATGCGAATATTTCAAAGTACTGACGGGTATCTGTATGTAGGTAGGTACATCTAGCGAGACGCAATATCTCTGAAAGGAAACCACTATTAATTCCACCACCATCTTGCCCCGTAATGTCTGCCATAAACACCCACGCCGTCCCACGCAGAGAAAGATTCATAATACGAGAAATGGAAAAAACGAGAACTTAAAAGAAAAGTGCATTAATAGTACATTACATACCTAGGGCGGTAAATTTTGAATGTCCCAGATCGCAGGCGTATACATATGCGATCTGGGGTTTTAAGAATTACCACCAGTAGTTTGTCTAAAGTTTTACGTTTGGCCAAGGCCAGGAAGTGAGATTTTCTTCCAAAGGGCAGAAAATCCCACTTTCGGCTGCAAGTGATGTAAGTTAACAAGCAGCCTTTATTATAATATTAGGACCAAACCACAATTCGACTTAATTGCATTGACAATGACGCGATAATGTAATTTATATTTATTTTAACTTTATTGCACAATACAAGAACAATGCAAACAGTAATTAAGGGACTTAATGCCATACAGCATTGTCTACCAGACAACCAAGGGACGAAATGGAAACTAGCATTACCGACTTCTAAAAAGTTGACTAATGCTGCACTGTAAGCAAAATAGTCTTATTCTCATCCAGTAATTCCATTCCCTATTGCTCCACATTCCGTTCCGCACTTAATAAAACTGAAACTATTAGCATTTCCAAGAGACGGCGTTTATTGCCAGTAATTAAATAAGGATGCGGTCACCGGCGCCAGTCGAGCGGCTCTAAGAGTGGCAACACTGGCGACCGTTCACTAATATGTTGCATGAAATTAATTGCCATAATTTCAAATTCCTTAGAGTGAAACCAGACGAGCTCTTGAATTGTGAGTCGCGTAATTTCGGCCGCACCATACATCATGCCATGTGATCGTGTCACACTAAGTATGGCGCGACCGAAATTACGCGGCTCAAAACTTCACCCTTGACGGGCTCGCCTGAAGACGCAGCGTGGGACCCCAATAAGGCGGACCGACGACCTGGTTAGGATCGCGGACAGAGATTGGATGAGGGTGGTGCAAGACCAATCTTTGTGGAGAAGTTTGGAGGAGCCCTATGTCCAGCAGTGGCCGTCTATCGGCTGATATGATGATTTATTTATTTATTCACATAATATTTACATAGCATTACAGTTACACCGATGCGCTATGAAACTAAATTAACTAAAACATCATCTAAAACATCAAATCTCACGTACAAACACTGGATTGCCTAACGTCCCGCGTCCATCACTTCGCAAAATCTTAAACATTCACAGCACACAGCCGCCCAACTGCAAGCAAACAGATCGCATTCCGGTGCTGATGCCAGAAGCGCATTAAGCGCATGATGATGATGAACGGGCTCGCCCGCTGTTGTGGTAACAGTCAACTTCACCTACTTACTTTACTGGCTACCTACGTTACTGGCAGTGGCAGCCGTTCGTTCTGTAAACTATGATATTATGTCATATTATATTCGGCGATACTAAACTTCTGCTATATATAAAATTCTGCTCGATAGCAGATATTGGTTTGCAAAACAAATGTGTCTTCTTCTTCTTCCTCAGATGAAACATCTATGGGTGAGCAAAGGTACATTTGTAAACTGATTGAACCTTAGTACAATGTGTTCAGGTCTATGGGTGTATAGTTAACTGTGTCTTCGTTTGATTAAAAAAATACTGGCTAAGGAGCTAAGAGGCTAACTGCTTGCAGGTTCATAACATACAGTGTCTTCATTAGCAGACGGACGGACAAACATCGTAAATCCTAGCATTTGCAGAGACACGGAGTTTTATCGTCTGCAATTAAACACGGGATGTGGCCCCGGCGCCGGGCGCCTGACGTTTTTGTAACGCGATAAGTTTGTAATTAGTATACACTAGCTGTGCCCTGCGGTGTTACCCGCTCATCCCACGGGAACACTACATTTATTCGGGATGAAAAGTATCCTATGTCCTCCCGGGACTGAAATTATCTATATACCAAATTTCATCTAAATCGGTTCAGCGGTTTAAGCGTGAAGAGGTAACAGACAGACAGACAGACACACTTTCGCATTTATAATATTAGTATGGATTACTGTAGACACCGGGAAAGAGAGGCTTGTCGGATAAGTGGGGATAAAAGAAAGAAATAAAGAAAGAAAGAAAGAAAGAAAGAAAGAAAGAAAGAAAGAAAGAAAGAAAGAAAGAAAGAACGAAAGAAAGAAAGAAAGAAAAAACATTTTGGATAAACACATTGGATAGTGCTACAAGGCCCTTTTCACGGCTAAGGCATGTATCCTCCTGACATCCCGTGTCCTCATCGTGTCCTACACATAGTACATAAACTTCAATTAACAGTTAACTATAATTTTATTAAAACTTTCGTGAGACATATTTAATTATTGTATTAAGCGGTTTACACTCACGTGAAATTGTCAGGAACGGCCCGACATGTTTCAGTGACGAGTTTGCCGCGGCGGTGTACGGGCAGCCGTCCCTGATGAAGGGCTCCATACGAGTTCGAAACATGTCGGGCCGTTCCTGACAATTTCACGTGAGTGTAAACCGCTTAATACAATAATTAACAGTTAACTGTCAACAATTTGTCATAAGGCTAAAATTAAATTGACAAATTATGAATGCTGATCGTCAGGAGGCTAGGTATATTGCTTTTCTTAAACATATGCAATAAAATGAAAAAATACACTACTTAACAGGCTAAAACATATAACCTGCTTTAGCCTGTTCATAAACACAGGCGGCATGTTTAAAAAAAAAATACCCCGCTAGGCCTTCAATTTTGTATGAAATTCCTTTACAGTTCTCTCGAGTTGTTCCGCCCGAAACGTGATACTTCGAAGCCTGTTATAACGCACGTTATGACAACATTTCATTGCATGTTTGAGCAAGTATTTTCGCACCGATACGACCTTTAAGAAAAGTGCATCCTCTCATCTGAATGGCTGGGACCGCACTTGTAACCCCTGCGGTGTTGCAGATTAATTACTCCGAAGATCGAAATTCAACGTTCGTATTGCACTATCTCGCTCATTCAAAGAGTAAGAGGGGAAGAACGATACGAACTTCTGTTTTCAAGCGTCGGAGTAACCCTCAGGTGTCCATTGGCGACGGTAATCACTTAGCTCCAGGTGTGCTGTCCTATCCTAGTTTGCATCCTGTCATGAAATAAAATACGAATATTCGAGTAGAGTCGATTCTTCAGAGATTCATGGTTCAGATATCAATACTAAAAGAATGGCTGAAATTTAGCTAAATTGGGGATATCAGAATGCTTCTTTGAATTTAGGACAAAACTATCTGCATTTGGATTTAAGACCGATTTCAGTTCAAATTATTCAGGCAATCAGACTCGAAGCAAAATTCTAATGAAAATTAACTTTACAAGTAGACGTAAAGGGTTATTTTTTATTAAACGCAGGTTTGTAAAGCCCTTTGGATTTATGTTGAGATGAAAGTGGCGCGGGCAACTGTTTTAAACTCCGAGAAAGTTGCGCATTTGAATAAACGTTTAATTTTTTTCAAATTCGTTTCGGTGCGCGTAATTTGACGGGTTAAGGGAATAAAAGTTGGGGACGTGACAAAGTCAGGACGGGGCTTCTTGCTGAGTTGTTATTTTATGGTTTAGGATTTATCACACTAGAACCCTACTATTAACTAGTCCTGTGAAATAGACCTACTTAGAAGATCCAGAAATTGTCATCCTGCGAAATAGACCTATACTTATAGAAGATGACTAACCCAGAAAATGTCATCCTGCAAAATATAGGTACCTATTTAGAAGATAGATATATAGACCCCTTAAATGTCGTCCTGCAAAATATACCAACTTAGGGCCTTATCACACTTGCGATTTGCGAGCGAGTTTTCTATACAAATAAGCGTCGCGGCGAACTCGCTGCGTGATCGCCGCCATACAAAATTCGCTCGCAAATCGCAAGTGTGATAAGGCTCTTAGAAGATAACTAACCCAGTAAAAGACGTCCTTCGAAATAAGATAAGATAGATAAGATAAGATATTTATTGAATAATAACTTATTTTACAGTAATAATAACTATAGCCTAAGACATTCTACTTGGCAAAAAAATACATGCGCCTGAACTAGGGTTTCCTTTGTTTTTAGGCATAAAGAGGACTAACTTATTAACAATTTCTTAAATAAATAATCATAAACACATTAAATGATAAATTATAGATCGGACACAATAATATTTGATTAGAATGAATACAAGAAAATCAACTTAGAACAATCAGTAACTTCTCTGTATCTTCGTATGACATATTTTGTAGTGCTTCCCGGAGTGTTTTCTTACATTTCGCGTAGCTGAGCGGATATTTATCCAGCTTCATATTAAGCCTACTGTACAGGAGAGGACCCAGCGAAACAAAAAATCTAAAACAGAAGTGACTCCTTCGAATAGTAGAAATAGACGTAAAACAAACATGACGTTTCACTAGATTGATTTTCCACGAAAACGACCTGTCTCGCCTAAAGGATATTATAAAAGTTGTAAGTTTGTGAGCGTGTTTGTTACTTCTTCAGGCTCAAACTGCTGGACCAATTAAAAAAAATGGTATGGAGGCATTTAACACCCTCGATTAACATAGGCTACTTTTTATCCCATCATCATCATTTCAGCCACAGGACGTCCACTGCTGAACATAGGCCTCTCCCAGTGACTTCCAGATCGGCCGGTTGGAAGCGACCTGCATCCTTTACCAGGTCCTCTGTCCACCTTGTGGGTGGACGTCCCACGCTGCGCTTGCCGGTGCGTGGCCTCCATTCGAGAACCTTACTGACCATCGGCCGTCAGTTCTACGTGCTATGTGCCCCGCCCACTGCCACTGATTTTTATCCCAAAAAAAAAAATTACCCGTGGAACATAATTTTTTCCCGTAGTCACGTAAACGTGTTCTCAATATCTTTATCTACACGCTTTTTCCGAATGGGAAAATATGTACCTACACCAGTCGGCTGCCTTTGATCGCTGGTAAATCCGGCGCCCCATACGAAAAGGGGGAAACATGTATGACAGTTATCTTCAGTTACGACCTTCTGTTGATTGGAAGTATTATCGCTGGCAAATCCGGCGCTCCATACGAAAAACGGGGTAACGTGTATGACAGTGCTCTGCAGTTGAGGCGTTTTGGTGATTGGAAGTATTATCCATTGAGCCGTGGCGTTCGTGCATTGTCGATGAATTTTTTAAGCCATATTTTGTACCAACTTCAAAAAAGAGAGTAATATTGTTTTAGAATTTGCAGCAGTACGTTCGCAGGGATTTTGTATGTTTTAATCTGCGATGAAAAAAGCGGTTAACGTACTTATCTCGAAATCAGCATATCCGATAGCATGTCTTCAGTCGAATACTGGCGAGAACCTGTGCAGGACCGGGACAAGTGGCGTGCTCTCGTTTCGGAGGCTAAGATCCTGTTTAGGTCACTATGCCAAGATAGTTAGTGGCAGTTTTCCCCCGGTAAAAGTCTTATCCCGTCTTAACTCAGGTATTTTCTCTGTACCTAAGGTGATCGATAGTTTACTTTACTCTAAGATGTATTCAGCCCTATACGAATCATCAAGCCTTACTCCCAGTTCGTCCACATCCCTGACCCGCCCTAATAACTAATTTAAGGTCAGTCGGGATAAATGCATTTTTTTATCTAGCCTAATACGTGTCTCACGGCGAAAGCCTCCCCTCTTGCAAACAAGTTCCTCACAAACGTTCTCAAAACCGCCAATTTCAATAAACCGCCTTGTGGTTTGGCAGAGGATGAGCATTAGTGATAAGGTTTTTTATTGAATAAATGTTATTATTATTATTATAAATGCGTACAGGTCATCACGCCATCTCCTTTTTGGTCTGCCTCTGCTCCGGTAGCCGTCCTGCGGTATCCACTCAGTGGACAGTTTGCATTTATGTATTTAAGTGCATATTACCTATGTAATTTTTTCCACACTGTATGCTTACATACTGTCATATTCCCGACGGTATGTCACCAAATCGTACCATGTGCCGTACACCTGTTCGCAATATTCATTAGCTTTGATCCTTTGTTATGGGTTCAACCGTTTTTCGTCGTGAAGGCAATTTGGCAGCCATGTCGGGAGTAATTGGTTGATCGGAAAATGTAATCGCGAGGCTTTACAATTACGTTTTTGAAAGGTTAACGCTTACACTTTGATCAACATATAGCACGCACCTACATATAATGTCTGTCGTTAAATCACTATTTATACATTCGATGATTAAGTTTTAACATTGAAAATGTCTTTGTTTTCCTGATCGAGTATAGTGCCCCGATTTGGCATAAAGAGGACTAACTTATTAACAATTTCTTAAATAAATAATCATAAACACATTAAATGATAAATTATAGATCGGACACAATAATATTTGATTAGAATGAATACAAGAAAATCAACTTAGAACAATCAGTAACTTCTCTGTATCTTCGTATGACATATTTTGTAGTGCTTCCCGGAGTGTTTTCTTACATTTCGCGTAGCTGAGCGGATATTTATCCAGCTTCATATTAAGCCTACTGTACAGGAGAGGACCCAGCGAAACAAAAAATCTAAAACAGAAGTGACTCCTTCGAATAGTAGAAATAGACGTAAAACAAACATGACGTTTCACTAGATTGATTTTCCACGAAAACGACCTGTCTCGCCTAAAGGATATTATAAAAGTTGTAAGTTTGTGAGCGTGTTTGTTACCTACTTCTTCAGGCTCAAACTGCTGGACCAATTAAAAAAATGGTATGGAGGCATTTAACACCCTCGATTAACATAGGCTACTTTTTATCCCATCATCATCATTTCAGCCACAGGACGTCCACTGCTGAACATAGGCCTCTCCCAGTGACTTCCAGATCGGCCGGTTGGAAGCGACCTGCATCCTTTACCAGGTCCTCTGTCCACCTTGTGGGTGGACGTCCCACGCTGCGCTTGCCGGTGCGTGGCCTCCATTCGAGAACCTTACTGACCATCGGCCGTCAGTTCTACGTGCTATGTGCCCCGCCCACTGCCACTGATTTTTATCCCAAAAAAAAAAAATTACGCGTGGAACATAATTTTTTCCCGTAGTCACGTAAACGTGTTCTCAATATCTTTATCTACACGCTTTTTCCGAATGGGAAAATATGTACCTACACCAGTCGGCTGCCTTTGATCGCTGGTAAATCCGGCGCCCCATACGAAAAGGGGGAAACATGTATGACAGTTATCTTCAGTTACGACCTTCTGTTGATTGGAAGTATTATCGCTGGCAAATCCGGCGCTCCATACGAAAAACGGGGTAACGTGTATGACAGTGCTCTGCAGTTGAGGCGTTTTGGTGATTGGAAGTATTATCCATTGAGCCGTGGCGTTCGTGCATTGTCGATGAATTTTTTAAGCCATATTTTGTACCAACTTCAAAAAAGAGAGTAATATTGTTTTAGAATTTGCAGCAGTACGTTCGCAGGGATTTTGTATGTTTTAATCTGCGATGAAAAAAGCGGTTAACGTACTTATCTCGAAATCAGCATATCCGATAGCATGTCTTCAGTCGAATACTGGCGAGAACCTGTGCAGGACCGGGACAAGTGGCGTGCTCTCGTTTCGGAGGCTAAGATCCTGTTTAGGTCACTATGCCAAGATAGTTAGTGGCAGTTTTCCCCCGGTGAAAGTCTTATCCCGTCTTAACTCAGGTATTTTCTCTGTACCTAAGGTGATCGATAGTTTACTTTACTCTAAGATGTATTCAGCCCTATACGAATCATCAAGCCTTACTCCCAGTTCGTCCACATCCCTGACCCGCCCTAATAACTAATTTAAGGTCAGTCGGGATAAATGCATTTTTTTATCTAGCCTAATACGTGTCTCACGGCGAAAGCCTCCCCTCTTGCAAACAAGTTCCTCACAAACGTTCTCAAAACCGCCAATTCCAATAAACCGCCTTGTGGTTTGGCAGAGGATGAGCATTAGTGATAAGGTTTTTTATTGAATAAATGTTATTATTATTATTATAAATGCGTACAGGTCATCACGCCATCTCCTTTTTGGTCTGCCTCTGCTCCGGTAGCCGTCCTGCGGTATCCACTCAGTGGACAGTTTGCATTTATGTATTTAAGTGCATATTACCTATGTAATTTTTTCCACACTGTATGCTTACATACTGTCATATTCCCGACGGTATGTCACCAAATCGTACCATGTGCCGTACACCTGTTCGCAATATTCATTAGCTTTGATCCTTTGTTATGGGTTCAACCGTTTTTCGTCGTGAAGGCAATTTGGCAGCCATGTCGGGAGTAATTGGTTGATCGGAAAATGTAATCGCGAGGCTTTACAATTACGTTTTTGAAAGGTTAACGCTTACACTTTGATCAACATGTAGCACGCACCTACATATAATGTCTGTCGTTAAATCACTATTTATACATTCGATGATTAAGTTTTAACATTGAAAATGTCTTTGTTTTCCTGATCGAGTATAGTGCCCCGATTTATGAAATTGTGACATGCACCTGTAGTTTCGCAAATTTGAGAGGTACGTAGATAAGCTATATGTCAAAAAGTGCGTCTGCCGGAGGGCTTCAAAGAACAGTTTAATTTTCCAAAATCGGTCGGTAACTTTGTTAGATTTTCTAAACTTTGTCAAAATTTCAGGGTTTTATCGACGATCTAGAATTTCCCAACAACTTTCTTTTGAGCGCTTTTTCCTTGTAGGTAACGGAAAATAATTGAATCTCAGCACGTCTAGCATAACA
This sequence comes from Apotomis capreana, assembly GCA_947623375.1. Classification (NCBI taxonomy): domain Eukaryota; kingdom Metazoa; phylum Arthropoda; class Insecta; order Lepidoptera; family Tortricidae; genus Apotomis; species Apotomis capreana. Next base: position 14,123,555 of record OX392522.1, on the reverse strand, counting down.
GAGACAGGTAGTATATCTCGCGCGACAAAGAGTCGCGTGTCAAAGTTATGCTAGCCGTGTTGGATTGAATTAGATTACAGTTTGGTAGGCGGCGGCTTAGGCGGGTAAAAAGTATCCTATAACCATACTTGTATGTCTAGCCATCCCAGGTTCCATGGAGATCAAACCTTTTACTGAGCGCGAGACTTTAAACTTTGTATAGACATAATAATTAGAATACAAGAAAAGTAATTCCAGCGTTTTTAAAAATACAGTCCTGAAGGTGGTGAAAAAGGGGTTGAAAGTTTGTTTGGAGATCTAACCTTTTTTTGAGCGCCGGACTTGAAACTTTGTATAAAGGCATATAATTATAATTCAAGAAAAGTGATTTCAGCGTTTTTAAAAATTCAATCCCTAAGGGGATTAAAAAGAGGATGAAAGGTTGTATAGAAACATAGTAAAAATGTATTTTATTAAAAAATAAGAAAATTGTTTTCAGCTTTTTTGAAAATTCCCGTGAAAAACAGGTTGATAGTTTGTCTTGAGATCAGCGTTTTCGAAAATTCAGCCCTGAAGGTGGTGAAAAGGGGGTTGAAAGTTTGTATGAAGATCAAATATTTTTTTGAGTGCAGGACTTGAAACCTGATCTGAAAATGAACAATGATTCCGCGTAATTAGAAAAATTTAGCCGTAAAAACTAAAAAGAGGCCAAGAGTCTGACTCGCGTACGAAGGGTTTGGTACCATTACGTAAAAAATGGCATAAAAATCACGTTTGTTGTATAGGAGCAGCACTTCAATATTTATTATTATTTATTATTTGTTGAATTACATTAACCAACTCTCATACAACTTGCAAAAAAAGAAAAGTAATTTCAACATTGCTTCGATCTGGAAATAATATAATGAATAAAGATGTAAACTGTTCAAGATAAGATTCCACGCGGACAAAGTCGCGGGCAACAAAGCTAGTTGCTTATAAAACTCATGTCCATTTTTACATACATTTTCGGAAAACGTGACTTTATTTTTTACATATCTCCGTAATTATCTGTCCTAGAAACAAAATTTGAAATGTAAGTTATAGTAAATATAATTCTCTACAAAATTGCCGCACTGTTCTAGCTAAAATGCTCCTAAACGAAGATATAATCCAGAAGTTTGTTTTTGAGTTGGAAATTGCAATTTCTTAAGTTTTTTTAAATGTGCATATCTCCGTAACTATCTGTCCTAGAAACAAAATATAAAATGGAAAATGTAGTAAATTTAACTCTCTATAATATTGTCGAAGCTTTCTTCTAGCTAAAATGCTCCTAAAGGAAGATATGAGCAAAAATATGAAGAGAGTGCCGGTTTTTTTCAATATGGCGGCGGGCGCGGAGGTTGGGGAATTGTGCATTTTGCATTTTAACACGTTCACTGCGAGAGAAGGCACAAAAAGCCCCATCCGTGGCCGAAACCCTGTGCGGCAACGAAAATAGTGTACTTTCGTACGGTGCGGGGAGCGTATCTTGGCCGATCGTTGGAGTAGGACAGAGATAAATATAGTTTTATGTATATTTCTTAAATTTTGATAACATGGCATACATAGTTTACGTGAGAGGCACATTAGACCTCTCGGTCAGAGTGTACGAAAGGGGACCCAATTTTAGGACTTAGAAAATTTACGACAAAAAATTTTTTTTTTGTTGGTTTGTGCTTAAATTAGATTGAATCTTGTAGATTACACTAAAATAAGCATATTTTATTCTTTAAACTTTTTCTCTCAGATCAATATTTACCAAGATATTGGGATTCAAATGCATAACATATTTTGATGTAGGTACCTAATAGTAGACTATTTACGAGGGTCCATGTAAGCAAGCATTTTGACGCTCCGCTCGCTTCGCTCGCTCCGCTATACATGGTCACAAAACAAACCTAACCTAACCTACAGTTTTCGGTTTTCAACCCATGTACCATATTTTCAGCAAGCATTTTTACCTTAAAAACCTCAATATCTCGGTAATTATTAAGTTTAGAGAAAAGTTGCCCACACAAAACATGCTTATTTTAGCGTCCTCTATACGATAGCATCATAAAAAATAGGTGTTATAATGACAGCAACAACCATCGAATTTTTCTAAGTCCCAGCTCCCTTGAAAAACATCAATCTTTGAGGGCGAATATCTCAGCCATTTTTGATTTTAGAGAAAAGTTGCCCATACAAAACATGCTTATTTTAGCGTCTTCTATACGATAGCATCATAAAAAATAGGTGTCATAATGACACCACCCCCATCAAAAAATTTTCTAAGTCCTGGGTCCCCTTTGCTACACCCCGACCGACCTCTCCCGCACTGAATGACTTTTTTTTCATGTCAGTGCGGGAAGGGGTCCAATAGACCTTCGACCCATCAGACGCCCCATCCGCACTGAGTGTGTACCAATGTCAACGAGTAGTGTTGTGCACACGCGAAAGATGATAGACGATTGTTTTAATTGCGTAATAGGTATTTTTTGTTTGTTTCGAAGAATTTCTGAAGAAAAATTAGTGCACCAGCAAGGAGGACCAAAAAGAAGTTGGATTTTTTATTCGACTCGGGTGAAGAACACGAGAGTGAGGGATTAAGGTATCAAAAAGTGTACCAAGTTAGTCAAAATATAAATAATGAAAATTTTACCGGAGGCGTGGATATAACAATTATACGTTTTTTGATTCGGATAGTGATGCATTGATAATAGCATTGGTTCGTAAGGAGTACGTATACAGGGTCTAACCGACAGCGTACCGAAAACGAAAACTGTAGTTTTAGACCATAATCACGAACTGAAAACGAGTGTTCATTTTCTCGGAAAACTCAAGGATAAGATTTTCTAAAATAAATTATAAAACTCGACGCGCAATGTATTGCGTCCAATTCTCTCGGGTGCAGACGCGCGGGGAGGGGGCACGCGGCAAGCATCGACCGTTCAAGGCACTCCCCACTCCACTCACGCGTCGGCGCAAAACATACCGTTACGCCAATGCGCATCGAATGACATGAATGAATGCAACCACAAAAACAACGCAACCACAGATCACAACTAGTATGTAGTACCTAACACCAATAACAACTGACCGATAAATTAAAACAGTCTAACAAGATTATTTTCATTCAAGCAAGTAACGCAAATAAAATGTGCGGGTAGGTAAACATTAAACATGCGTCCGACCGTAACGGCCAACGGGCGCACACTGGCGGATCAATGACCGGCCAGTACCGTTATCTGACCCACTCCACACGCTTACATAATACTGTTTGTGATACGTTGCGTTTTTTGCGGAAAATGCTATTTTCATGCGATTTTTCATGAAAAATTGTTACCGGTAGAGTTCGATTAACGGAAAAATAAAGAAAAAATGAAAACTCGCGAGGAAAATTTGTGAATTTTCTCAAAGAAATTTCCACGATTTTCCAGCCCAGAATAATGGTCTGAAGCCATGGTTTCAGTTTTCGGTACACCGTCGGTTACACCCGGTATAACGTAACGTATTCTCACCCGACAACAGTGGCGGATTATCCCTAAGGCAAAGTAGGCACGTGCCTAGGGGCGCAAGGCCACAATGGGGCGCAAAGTGCCGCAAAGGGGCGCAAAGGGCCGCAAAGGCGCGCAAAGGGCCGCAAAGGGGCGCCGATCCGGTTTTTGCCTAGGCCCCTCTCGGCCCTTAATCCGCCACTGCCCGACAATATAGTAATCGCGTTTCCCATCCCTAATATTGCTTAAGTCGGTCAATTCAGTGCGGCAAAAGGTCTAAAAGACCCCATAATTTAATCATTTTTTTTTAAAAATAGTTCTAAAAGTCCGAGACCGGGGCGAAGCCAGGGGCCCAATTCGAGAATGCCGTTGGAGATATCTCCAAACGTCAAATCTCCATTAGATAACAGTTATATCGCCATTGAACTGTCATTTAAATGCGATGAGCTTAAAAGTGACATATCTCATCTCAATTTTGGAAATACGAAGGCGATAATGATTGTCAAAAATGTTATTCATGTATATAAATACGTACTATGCGGTCAATTTAAAGTATGCGCCTGTTATTTATGCCGTCACATACAAAGGAAACGAAAATTTTGCGCGTCCGAATTGACGAAGTTGCGATATCGCCACTTGTCAAGTAGGCACACGTCAAAAGTGACGGATGGCGATGAAAATGAGAGATCTCCATTATATCTCTAAAATTGGTCGAATACCCCCCCAGAACCATATTGCTTAACACGTTCGCTGCGGGACCGAAACTGACGTTTTTTCGTATGGTGCGTTAAAAGGCCGATTGGCCTGTTACTTAAACTATCCAGCAGTGCGTTGTAGGGCTCATAGGCCTGGTAAGGTATTGACGGATATTAAAGACTGTAACTATGCGAAAACTTAAAATGTTAGATAACTACCTATCAATATCAGTAGTAGACGAGTTGGTTATCTTAGTGTTTGCCTCGCCCCGGGTTCCTGCTATTTACTTAAGAGGAATAAATATGTAAAGGTGTAAGGTCTTACAACCCGAAACCGCACTGAATGACAGGAAAAAATAGAGTTATTAGTGATGGGCAACAACTTATCGACATATTATTTATAATATCGTTTGATAAAAAATAGATATGGGCCTTATAGAAATATAACAAGCATTAATCGTTTCTTACATTCCACACAGAAAGGTTATTTTTTACATTTTTATTTGTTTCTCGGCTGGTGAGTGCCCCACGCAGCTTTAACATCGCTTACATCATTTATTTGGTCGAGACATTATATTAACGGCTTTAAGCCACATCGAAACGTACACAGACACTAGGAGATATTGAATTATGTACTATCGTAATATACGTCCAATCGCGATAATTACGTCACAGTCACAACACTAATCGGAAGTAAACAATGCAATCACCTGCAACCAGTGCGGGAGGGGGCGGAATGACCTTGTAATCTATGTCAGGCCTTTCGACCCGATATCCGCAAGGAATCGAAAAAAATATCACCCAGTGCGTTATCGGGCCGAAAAGCCTTAGCACAATGTTAATGCTTTATTATGCTGCCCTTAAAGTCCTAAATTCAAACCTATACTTGTCTCTTTTGTACATGCAGAAATACTCATATTACAGCCGCCGCAACAGAGGAAATTCACCGTTTCTCACCTCCGCACAGAGTGAGAGCACATGCATCGGGTCTTTCGACCTTATATCGCAGCGAACGTGTTAACAGATGAAGATTGCTTAGGTATAAATTTTTATGCAGTACGGTAAACCTCCACGGAAAAAAACAATCATTTTTTTTCTTGCGTGGTGGGGCACAATGGACCTACTGCCGCACTGAAGTTTGAGTAGGGTAGAGGCTCTTTGGACCTATTAACGCACCAGAATAACAAACATGTAAATCAGGCTCGCAGCCAACGTGTTAAGCACTGACTAACCATCCTAGACAACATATCAAAAATTCAAAACTACCGGACCGTTTGTAAGGTCAAAATCCTTTATTCACTGAATTAATACCGTCCCTAACAAACTTATAGTTCCAAAGACAAAACGAAAGAGAATAGAAAATTCCGATATTTTAATTGCTCCATTGACGTTTGACAAAGAGTCCGAGCGGCGAGGTCAGACTCAGAACTCGTGCAATTTTGATGAAGGAGATCCGGTTCTTTTAACTTTTTTCAAAAGGAACTTACAATATATGTACAAGGCAGGAGAGGAGGAGAAAGGCCCAGGATTAGTTATTTGAACCAGATAAAGAAAAATGTGGACGTCGCGTCGTATCGAGATGTGAAAGAACTGGCGTTAAGTAGACCTGCACCGACAAGAGTAAAAAATTTTTAACAAAAAAAAGAACCGACTGCAGTAAAACTAAAAATCCAAAAATAACCCGTTCAAGTACAGATTACATTTGACTCACCCTTTGAAGTCGATCCCAAACCACTGTTATTATATTTATATATTAAAGTTTACGTCAGGTTTGGCACCGACTTCAAAGGGTGAGTCAAATGTAATCTGTACTTGAACGGGTTATTTTACGATTTTTAGTTTTACTGAAGTCGGTTCTTTTTTCTGTTAAAAATTTTTTTTTCGCTTTTTAGTGATTCATATAAAATACTTATGGCGGGGGTGATCAGGGAGGGCTTGAAGGAATGCATCTCGTTTTAATTATCTCCTAACTCTTAACCGTTAAGGAGTTGTACCTTCCATCATCAGTTCAGCATTGGAAGATGATGACTACCATATGCAAATACTTAAATAGTTTTAGAAAATATATGAAAAAAAAATTGACTGCCTATAAAATTTCAGGAATTCCTTCGATTCCTCATGGATCTCGTCATCCGATCTTCACCAAAATTTTATGGGACCAACCTTGAGATGTCTATTCATGAACCTAAAAAGAATTTTCCAAATCGACTCATAAATGACGGAGTTATGAGGTAACAAACATAAAAAAAAAAAAAAAAAAAAACATACAACCGAACTGAGAACCCCCTCCTTTTTTTGAAGTCGGTTAAAAACTCTTAAATATAGTAATGATGAATGATAATAGAATTGATGACAAGATTGAACGAATTCTATGAAGCGACGCATTTTTCTCGTACCCAAAATGGAGATACTCACGACGCTTTTTCAATGGAGAGGGTCATGATTTCAGGGAAAATGTTAATAGCGTGATGCAGGATCGTTACTTACGAGTATAGGATACTCCTTACCCGACTACGGTAAAAAACAACTTTGCCAGAAGACATCCGCCATGAGCCGAGGAAGCCGAAGTTTAAAAGGGCTTTTAAACAATATCTGTTCCAAACACTTGAGTGACATTATGTTCACGCAAAGTGTCATTCAAGTACCCACTTACCTACCTCATGTAATCGTAGTTTTTTAAAGTATCTATAATAAGCTGAGCCGATACCTACAGTCAAACTGTGAAATCATTTTTGTAGGAACTTTCTTATGTCTAAGTTGTTATAGGTACCCTGTATAATAATTAAAAAAAAACCGGCCAAGTGCGAGTCGGACTCGCGCACCGAGGGTTCCGTACAAACACTTTCCATCCCTAAGTGGTTAAGTTAAGTTTGCACCTGGTATGTATAGCGCCCCATATAAATTAGGTGCAAAGTTAGGTATTAAAAAAAAAATTATAGTTTTCGTAATTTTTCCTTTATCTATGCTATAAGACGTTGCTTCGTACCAAATTTCAAGATTCTGAGTTCACGGGAAGCACCCTGTAGGTTTTGATTCCCTTGCAAGTGTTGAAAATTTGCGGCATAAACGGCTGTATCTTTTGATTGCGTTGGCTTAGAAGTTTGATTTTTTCACAGCTTCAAGGGACAGTAGACCTGAGTAATTGATATAAATTTCAGCTTCATACCTCCACGCGTTCCTGAGAAAAAGGGTCTTGACAGACGGACGGACGGACGGACAGACGGACAACAAAGTGATCCTATAAGGGTTCCGTTTTTTCCTTTTGAGGTACGGAACCCTAAAAACGCAAAGTACGTACGTACGGGCACCTTCTAGTATATGAATAAAACAGTTAAGTAAATATCGATGATAATTACATAAATTACAAATGGAAGCGACGTCACAATTCCATTACCGCGCGTGGGCATAATTGAATCGTCCACGCCACCATTGCCACGAGCATAATTAGTTATGAAAATGAAAATCACTCCTTTATAATGCAATCATCGTACTCTTCACAATAATCACCTCGGTGTGGGGTGGGGTCGAGTCAAACACAATTCCACGTATCGCGTAATGGAACGTTGTAACGACGTGTCAACGTTGCGTTATCGTGATGGGAAGATCTACGCCGTGCAACGCAAAAATACGCGGCGGCAGGACGTTGTGATGTTCGACTTCTAATTTTAACGTGACTTTTAACTTATGATTCCATTTCGATTTGATACGGCAATTTTGACTCCTTTTTATCGTTTCTGCGATGACCTGGTAATAGTACATTACATACATTTCTGTTTCTGTTTCTAGTGTATATTAATGATCTACCAAACCTTGTGCAAGATAAACATGAAATTGTGTTATTTGCAGACGATACTTCTCTCCTTTTCAAAGTTAAAAGACAAGAAAATAGCTTTGTTATTATTAACGACGCGCTGTCTACTATTGTGGATTGGTTTACTGCAAATAACCTACTTTTAAATGCCAAGAAAACCAAGTGCATTAAATTCACATTACCGAATGTGAAACAAGTAGATTGTGCCAAGGTGACATTGAAAGGTGATGTACTAGAATTTGAAGACAAAACAGTGATTCTGTGTGTTACTTTGGACTCAAAACTGCAATGGAATGCGCATATAGCCACTCTTGCAGGTAAGCTTAGTTCCGCAGCCTATGCAGTGAGGCGAATCAGACAGTTAACAAACGTCGAGACGGCAAGGCTTGTGTATTTCAGTTATTTTCATAGTGTAATGTCATATGGAATTCTGTTGTGGGGAAAAGCGGCGGACATCCAAACCATCTTCGTGCTACAAAAACGAGCCGTACGCTCAGTTTTTGCACTAGGAGCTCGTGCATCGCTAAGAGAAAAATTCAAGGAAGCCAACATTCTCACCGTGGCGTCTCAATATATCCTTCAGAATATTATGTATGTCCGGAAAAATCTACATGCATTCAAGCTCAACAGTGACATTCACCAGTATAATACAAGAAGGAAGAATAAGCTTCTTATGCCTGCTCATCGTCTCCGTAAAGTTAGCTCTTCGTTCGTGGGGAACTGTGTACGTTTCTATAACAAAATACCTACCGAAGTAGTGAGTTTACCTTCCAGCAAATTCAAGTCATACGTAAAACGTCATCTAATAAATAAGGCGTATTATACTGTGAATGACTTTTTAGATGATAGGGATGTCTTTAAGCCAGTGGTTTAGTCATGTGAATGTAAAGTAAGCATTATTTTAGTCGGTAATATTAGTTTGTTTGTAATGTAACATGAGAGCACATTATGTTGTTTCTCACCGGGCAAATAGCATTAGTGATGAATGCCCGGCAGTGTGAGCAAGTCATGCTCGCTTAAAGGTCTTTGCTTACGGTGGCGTCGTTGATCGGGTCGCAACCTTCCCTATAATATGGTTGAGGGAGGCGATGGCTGAGATATGCGTCATGCTCGTGAACGGGTGCCGTTTGTGGGGTCCGGTCTGTTCATACTAGCAAGGGCCTAATTAGTTGTGTAGTAACTGCTTTCCAGTGTTCAATGAACTGACGTGAGAGACTTCATCCTGTACTCGACTGAAGTTATTTTTTACTTAGAGACTGTATACATCTCTAATAAACTTAGTGTACTGTACAATGACGCTCAGAGACCTTATACATCTCTGAAGAATGAAATTTAACTATTATCATACATTTATTATTTATATTTTTTTATTTTGTAAATTGTGACGCCTAGAGACCATATACATCTCTAAGAAATTTAGTTTAGTTATTTATTTATTTATTTTTTCTTTTGTATAGTTAGTTTCTTATTCAGTCCTTAACTTTTCTAAGGATTTAAATTAATTTATTTTGTTTTGCATGTTGTGACGCCTAGAGACCATGTACATCTCTAAGAAATCTAAATTAAGTACTTAATTATTTTGTTGCATTAGTTATTGATTTTGACTCCTTGAGACCTTATACATCTCAACGGAATTGAATTATTTCATTAATTAATTATACCGATCTATATTGCGTGTCGTGACGCCTAGAGACCTTCTACATCTCTGAAAAAATCACTTTATTTTATATAATTTTTAGTGTAAACATTGATTTGGAGACTTGTACATCTCCTCTAACATGTATGTATCAATTACCTAGCTATAATATAATTGTATTAGTTTTTAAGTATAATTCACGAAAAAATGACTTACTGTTGAGTTTCTTTCGGCTTTCTTCTCAACAGCGGTCTCCTCTTGCGAAATGCCGGTAGACTCACAATCTGACTTGTAAAAGTGCCCTTGTGGCCTACTTACTGAATAAATTATTTCATTTCATTTCATTTCATACCAAGGAGTGCGGTGAATTTGTGAATGTCCCAGATTGCAGGTATCCAATATACTTCCTCATTGGCGACTTTTTCTGTCAGCTTATTCCCTCCATTCTTCGCCAACACCACATCTCTAATGCCTGAGCCAAAATTATAGGAAACCAAAATTTTGAATGTGCTTGAGCCTTAGCTTTTAGGTACTATTCTTATATAAAAGTTGTAACCACTAAAATTCGTGACTGTAGTGCTGATGAAATGACGACTTTATGACCACATGTTTTTAGAGAACCTGAACATTCGAGCCTTGTTCCAGGGTTGGACATTCTTTGTTTATCCATGAAACTTGACCATATCCATGAAACCTATGTGATGATGATGATGATAAATAAATAAATATCGGACAACCTCGCACAAATCGATCTAGTCCCAAATTATTCTCAAGAAGGCTTGTGTTATGGGTACTAGACGAAGATATCTTCCCAGACACCCTAATAGTAGGTCCCCACTACTCGCGAAGTTGGTCGAGGAGCCATACTTCGGCCAACTTTGCCTCGCCCAACTCGGTCAATTTCGCGAGTACTATTGAGCAAGGATAGCAAGAACGTATAAATTTACGTTTGCCTACGCGCACCAGCGCGGGCATGACTATCAAAGCCGAATTTGGTTTTAATAGTGCGGCAACTAGCACAGTATTGGTCCCCATCTGTGTTATAACTGTAGTGATAGAAGGGCTAGGGCTGAGTTTTACAAAGTTTAGGTTTAGCGTCAAGGTGTTCAGGCCTTGACACCAAGGTTTTCATAAACCAGCCCTAAGGACGCCCAGTTTTTATTAGCCTCTTGACGACCAGCATTCATTATTGTCTGTTTAATTTTAGCCTTATGACAAATAGTTGACAGTTAACTATTAATTGAAGTATATGTACTATGTGTAGGACACTGGAACTCAGGAGGTTAGAGCCTCTCTACTGAAACTATCACCCCCAATCCATCAACAAGTTTTTAACCCTACACTGATGACATTCTATATAAAACACAGCTATACGGAATTGGATAGCTGATTGATTGGACGCTTGAGTGACCTTTACCCAGCACTCGCCGCAACATCCATCCCTACCCGTATTCTGCGACAATGGCCGGGGAAATTGAGTTCCCGGATTATTGGGATAATAATCTTTCTTGATTACATTATGTACGCATATGTATGGATAGTTGTTACGAGTACTCGTGTAACGTAGAAGGGTTTAACTCGGAAGGTATGGAGGGTTGAGTTTATAAGGAGGAATAATATCTTTATTCTTTATTTTTATCTAAAAGTGTCCGAAGTTGAGTGAAAACATTAGGACCGGGCAGAAATCCGACTCACAATGGACTCACACGGCAGAAAACTCAAGACGTTGTCATGACAACGATTTTCCTTGTCTATATATATATTACGCGAGGCCGATTTTTGTACATCCCATCAGATCTACAGTTATGGTCCGATTTTGATAAATGATATGTCATTAGATTCGTCTCATGCTGGAGAGGTGCATAAAACTCTTGGAATTTTAATTTTTTCCTGAAAAGGTACTGAAAAATGGATTTGAAAAAACTACTGTGCGCTAACCACGTGACTTTGACCACGTGACCTGTGATCCCTATTTTGACATAAGATGACCAAATAATAATAAGCATGATTTGCTCACAAACCTGTAGTAAGTTGTTCAGCATGATGAAATATTATTTTTGAGTCGGCAACATAATATCCGCAACACTTAAAACATGTACAAATATGCAAAAATAATTTTACAGTTTGTTGACAATGAATGACAGTAGCCATATTCTGACAACTTTTAATGTCTTTTTTATTGGGGGCTATTATGTCAATGCTCTAAATTGCCAGGTTGTTTTTTTTTTTTAAATGTTGATATTGAAACTTATTTCGCATACCTGTTAAAAATGTGGAGAAAAAAGCCGGTCAAGTGTGAGTTGGACTGGTGCTCGAAAGACTAGAAAAACTGACCGTCATTCAAGAATAGATTATTTCTATAGGCGAGTTTTACTAAATCTAAATCAAAGCAGAAAAAAAATAGTAAAACTAATTTAAACGTCATTCAAATATGTAAATTTATGGTAGATTATTATAAATATGAATATATAAGTCCATCAAAAAAATAATTCCAAGGAAAATGGCATGAGTTATGGTAAATTAAATGGTATTTTACAAGAAGAAACTTAGTCCTTCCGCTTGCATGTCGACGGGATGGGAAATGTGGCCGAGTTGAGAATATGGACGACTTGACAATGTAGATAAGTTGGGAATGTATCTTCATTGGTAATATGGATGAGTTGGTAAAATGGACGAGTTGGAAATGTGGACGAGTTGGGAATATGGACGAGTTGGGAATATGGACGAGTTGGGAATGTGGATGAGTGGGCAAAGTAAACAAGTTGGGAATACGGACGAGTGGGCAATGTGGACGAGTTGGAAATGTGGATGAGTTGGCAAAATAAACAAGTTGGGAACACGGACGAGTGGGCAATGTGGACGAGTTGAGAATATGGACGAGTTGGCAATGAAGACGACTTGGTAATACGGACGAGTTGTAGATATGGAAGATTTCGCAATAAAGACGAGCTGATAAAAAGGACAAGTTGGTATTGTAGACGAGTTGGGTGTATCGTCGAGTTGGGAATATGGACGAGTTGGAAATGGGGATGAATTGGCAATGTGGATGAGTTGGTAAAATTGACAAGTTGGGAAAATGGACAAGTGGGCACTATGGACGAGTTCGCATTATGGACGAGTTGGCAGTGAAGACGAGTTGGTAATACGGATAAGTTGGCAATGAAGACGACTTGGTAATACGGACGAGTTGGTGATATGGAAGATTTGGCAATAAAGACGAGCTGATAATAAGGACAAGTTGGTATTGTAGACAAGTTGGGTGTATCGTCGAGTTGGGAATATGGACGAGTTGGAAATGTGGATGAGTTGGCAATATGAATGAGTTGGTAAAATTGACAAGTTGAGAACATGGACAAGGGGGCAATGTGGACGAGTTCGTATTATGGACGAGTTGGCAATGAAGACGAGTTGGTAATACGGACAAGTTGGTATTATGGACGAGTTGTGAATATGGACGAGTTGGGAATGTGGATGAGTTGGCATGAACAAGTTGGGAACACGGACGAGTGGGCAATGAAGACGACTTGGTAATACGGACGAGTTGTCAACGTGGACAAGTTAAGAATATGGACGAGTTGGAAATGTGGATGAGTTGGCAAAATGAACAAGTTGGGAATATGGACGAGTTGGCAATAAAGACGAGCTGATAATAAGGACGAGTTTGTATTGTAGACGAGTTGGGTGTATCATCGAGTTGGGAATATGGACGAGTTAGAAATGTGGATGAGTTGGCAATGTGGACGACTTGGAATTGTGGACGAGGTGGGAATATGGACGAGTTGGAAATGTGGACGAGTTGTATTTGTGGACGAGTTGGCATTGTGGACGAGCAAGTAATATGGACGCGTTGGCATTGTGGATGAGTTGGGAATATAAACGAGTTGGCAATGAAGACGAGTTGCTAATACGGACGAGTTAATAATATGGACGAGATTGGCAATAAAGATGAGTTAATAATAAGGACGAGTTGGTATTGTAGACGAGTTGGGTGTATGGACGAGTTGGAAATGTGGACGAGTTAGCAATATGGATGAGTTGGCATTGTGGACGAGTTGGGAATATAGATGAGTTGGCAATAAAGACGAGTTGGTAATATGAACGAGTTGGCAATGTAGATGAGTTGGGTGTATGGGCGAGTGGGCAATATGAACGATTTGGCATTGTGTACGAGTTGAGAATGTGGACGAGTTGTATTTGTGGACGAGTTGGCATTGTGGACGAGTAAGCAATATGGACGCGTTGGAATTGTGGACGAGTTGGTAATATGGACGAGGTGGCATTATGGACGAATTGGGAATATGGACGAGTTGCCAATGGAGACGAATTGGTAATATAGACGAGTTTGCAATGCAGATGAGTTGGGTGTATGAACGAGTTGGCAATGTAGACGTGTTGGGTGTATGGACAAGTTGGCATTGTGACCCAGATGGGAATATAGACGAGCTGACATTGTGGACGAGTTGGCAATGTGGAATAATTAACATGTTACGCTAACATGCGAAACTTTGATGGAGAAATAACCTACATATGATGCAAATTTCAAAAAATCGACGCGCTCAAGAATAAATCATATTTGAATTAATGACGTCTGGCTGATCATTCTTATTCTCATTCAAAATAAAAATTGACAAATTCTGCGGTCAACAAAACAAATTGATTTTATAAGGTTTCCGTTTTTACCGAATATGGTAAGGAACCCTAAAATTAGGTTTATATTATAGGCTTGAGAGTCTTTAGCATCTCCCTCACTCTTCTGTCAGACACAATTTCAATGAGAGGAAAGACACGAAAGTTTGAATTATTCTTTTTTCAAACATGTTTAGCTGTTTTATATATTGTTTTTTCTTATTACACATATTTGACACATTCTTTTTTTTATGGTGGAGTATTGTTGGTCAGTAATTTATTTAGATTAGTAAGTAGGGTTTGATTAAGTATAACTAGCGTAAGAATTTCAAACACAATGTGTAATTGTTATTGAATAAATGATTGATGATGATGACATGGCAGTACCCATATTAAGAAAACTTGCACGATCTAATGAATTTCATAAAAAAAAACAAGCATTGATAGTAGTGGTTTTTCGTGTATCTATAAACGTTTTTTACTCTCTATTTCATACAATTGAGTTTTTGTAACATTTTTTATTATTAATATTGTGAAATATTTACGATTATAAATGAATACATAAACAGTTACGCACTCCATGATTTCCTGTTTCCTCAAATCTGTCGTTTCGATTCATGTGCTATTTCTGGAAATTGATAGAAATCGATCAAATCGATTAATTTATGTCCTGAAGAAAGAACAACAAATTAAAATTCTACCAATCTTATGTTCGGTCCTATGAAAATATGTCAATTATATTTTTAAGATATGGGACTATTGTCATGAATATATTTTTCCATAAATCGAATAATATGCATTATATTTGTGAAACAGATCAGCAGATCACATGTCATGCACAAGTTATTTTTACAAAAGAGTTGAATAAATTGTCACGATGAAGCTGGCAGTTGGCTATCAGGCCTGCCTCTAGCCTGGCATGTTTTAACGTTTTTAAAACATAATTTTAATGTGTTTTTTTACAGTATTAATTTATTCTTCATTCCCCAAAAACTTCTTATCGATAAAGTAGTTATTTTCTGTAACACTACCGGATTTCCATATTCTAGCGGCGGTTCGACGCCGCAACGGGTCTCTAGTTTACTCTAATCAGCTTATTTTCTAAACAGACAACGTAAATATTTGTTACAGAATTGTCCTATTTTGATGGAAGGTTTTACAAGGAATCGTAGTTAAAATATTTGTTATTTTGAATAGATTCGAGCAGCACGTCAACATTTATGAAAGAACCTAGCGTAGAAATAGGGTTAGGGGTTGAATATAGTTTTACGTATATTTTTTGTCAATTCAGTTTTTCGTTTTTTTTTTCAAAATGGCTGACTTATGGGGGCTGAAAACGTACAAAATTACAAACAGCAATTTTCAAACACTCGCGGGGGTCTACCTACAGATCACATCCATTAAAAGATTTAAAAGTCTATATTATATATCGAATAGACACAAATCTCGGGTTTCATAAAATATAGGCTCCCGTCTACAGTCATTCTGACCTTGTTGTCAATAGGTCTACAATTTCATACGTGACACTCCCATGGTCCGTGTGGGGGGCGGGAGACGGTACTATTCTATGCACATTACCGCCATGTTGATCACCGCTACACACGATATGATTTACATAACGGATATATCTGCCGATATCCCTAGCAATATTCTCTTTGTTGTTATCTTTCGCCTCAACTCAGACGATGAACCGAGTGTGTGTTTAGTCTGATCTGTTTGTGCTATTATCTATTCCCTGCCCTCGCAAGCAAATCGCTGTCTGCAGCTTAATTACCAGGCATCGACTTCTGATACCACGGTAGGACTTTAGATAGCAATGGAGCCGATATTAACATTAAAATACAATTGATACTCATACTCACAAGTGTATTTAAATAAATATAAATAAATATCAGACAACCTCACGCAAATCGATCTAGTCCCAAATTAAGCTCAAGAAGGCTTGTGTTATGGGTACTAGACGACGATATACATACTTATATAGATAAATATATACTTATATACATAGAACATCCATGACCCAGGCACAAATAAATAAATATCGGACAACCTCACACAAATCGATCTAGTCCCAAATTAAGCTCAAGAAGGCTTGTGTTATGGGCACTAGACGACGATATACGTAGGTACTTATACAGATAAATATATACTTAAATACAAAGAACAACCATAACCCAAGCACAAATAGTCGTGTTCATCACACAAATATTTGCCCTCGCCGGGATTCGAACCCAGGACCGCCGGCTCAGTAGCCATCTGATTTACTACTGCGCCAACCGCGTCGTCAAATTTCATTTGCAATTTTATTTTTATATTCAGGATAAGATCAGAAGAATGAATACTTATACAAAGACTTCATTTGTGCCATTATTCCATCCAAGTCTATTAGTAGTTGTATAGTCGAACTATTTGAACCTACTTTTTTTTCAAATAGTTAGACTGGCGGATCTAAATATCTAGAAGCACGGTTTTTATCCAAACAGAACTACTTTTTCCGATGCACAATAAGCTGCAGAATAAATGTGAAATGAGATGTAAATGGGCCATGCATTTGTGCAGCTAGTACAGTTAGATTGTAAAAAGTAGAACATCACCTCATTTTGTGAAATTATTAGTATTTATTATTATTTCCGGACCTGTTCAATTACGAGTGCTAAAGCCTGACCAGAAATATATGAGGATTGTCAAGAGGGCGCTATTTATAAGATTTATATGGCAACAATTTTGCAACCAATCGCCACCGCCACTTTATTTATAATATTACGTTTACGACTATAAATGGTTATCGGCATTTTCTTAAGATATTTTTAAATATTTGTCTCTTAAAGAAAACACCACGAATGACATTGACATTGTTGACAAACCATGTCGGTATCAGTGCCAGTGTAAGAAATTCGTTTCAGTGAAATTCCGCAATATGGCGCATCCACATATATATTTCTGGTCAGGCTTTACCATCATACCGAACCTTATCAAAATTGGTTCAGCCGTAATAACGTGAAGTAACAAACATGTACACACAAACACACTCACAAACTCTCGCCTTTATAATATTAGTGTGATTGCTTTAAAACCTTTGTCTTGAGACACTGGTGTTTGGAACGAGAAAACTAAAACTACGGTTTAACAAAGAGTCTCGCTCGATAATGCAAATCAGTAATAAAGGGCGACCTTTGGACGCAGATAAGCACAGATTATGGAAAAAGATATGGATTAAACAAAAGGTTCCGTCGATGTCCTTAGAGTTTTAAAGATGTTTGTATGTAAATTAAATACGTTCATCATTGTCCTAGTAACATTTTTTTGGAACTTGGAGTGAGGGAATCATAGTAGTATCTAAACGCTTTAATTGATAAGTAACTAACCTAAAGGTTATTTCCACTCCATAATATATGCTAAATAGGCATTCTATAGGTAATAAGTTTTTGTCAAAAATTTAATTTTTGTGACAATATTTTATAGCTGACTGTTCTTTTCCTTGAATATCCATCAATTGCTTACTGATACGATTCTAAAAGTCCCAAACTCGGTAGATTTGCACTATTACAGGCTTCCGTTCCTAGGGCCACCTTCCGGCTCCATCATCAGACCCTGGAAACCATCTGAAGACAAAGTACTTATCAAGACGAATCAAACGAGCCCAAACTCGATGGGGTAATGTGGTTTTATCCACTCAATTGCTTCGAATTTTGAGTTGGACTCTATTTATATGATAAAATAAGAGCGGTGACAGGTAGCCGTAGTTACCAAAAGCAATCTAGTGGCTTACGGAGTTCCTATGGCCACCTTCCAGTTCTATCATAAGATCAGCTCCACGTCATCATAATATTGCATTATTCACAAATACACCGGCAATTGACCTAAGTGTCATCCAATTTGCGTAAATTTCAGGGGCCCTTTACTTTTTAGATTTTTTTATTCATAATAACTACAGAATGCTGCACAGTTTAACATCACTTAACTTTCTAACCACGCATAAAAAACCAAATAAAACTCTCAGCGCCTCAATAATTCAACAAAACAACGGAATTAGCGGAACCCTGGCAGCGGCAATAAACAAGGAACCTTTTACGAGCCTCAATTTCGCTTCGACAGAACATTATTATTTCGAGATCCGTTTATTCATTGGGCAGGGTTGCAACTCTTATTTTTTTTTTACCCTTGGAACTTAAGTTGAAACCCCTTAAAAGTAAAGAAACAGAGGATTAGGAAAAGAAAAAGGGTATGTATATACGCGCCGGTTTACGGACGATAATTTTACGTGATAACGTATGCCGGCCGATGGAGAAGAGAGGTAAAACCCCTAAGTTGGCACCCCTGTCATTGAGCTTACGGAATAAAATCTGTTTTGTGGGCTTATGTAGAAAAAGGATGTAGGTATCTTTGTATGGATTTCAAAGTAAGATACGACTTTGCCATAGCATGGCTCTGGTTGCGACTGAGCCAGCTGGCGACCTGGCTTTGGCTTTATAATTCGGAATCCCTTTATATTGTCCCTGTACTGAATCGTATTATGGATTTGTATCATTTATTAACGTAAGTAGGTCAGGTTTTTTCAGGGTATCTTTCAGGCTGCGCTCTTAGTCACGGATCATCACTACATACGTAGTATAAAACAAAGTCGCTTTCTCTGTCCCTATGTCCCTTTGTATGCTTAAATCTTTAAAACTACGCAACGGATTTTGATGTGGTTTTTTTTAATAGATAGAGTGATTAAAGAGGAAGGTTTATATGTATAATACATGCATAATTTAACAGCATTGCACCCGTGCGAAGCCGGGGCGGGTCGCTAGTATAATTATATAAGACAAACGACGATCCTGCATCACACTATTAAGATTTTTCCTGTTATACAAATCTAGAATTTTATGATAGTATAGAATAGATGTTGTAGCATAACGTATTTATCTAACTGGCAACGACAAATTTTTGGTAACTGACGTTAAAAGCCAGTGAATGTCACTGATGTACGTGTCGTCCCCGTTTTCTTATATTGATTAGAAAGGGAGACCACTACAGTATTGCCACTTTTTAATTTCTACTCTTTTTGGTCGGACTGCAAACAAAAAACAAACAATATCAAATATTCCGCAAATTTCAAGTAATTTTCGCATAATAAAGCCAAAACTATCCACAATGATAAAAGTCAAGTTTTTTCGAAAGAGGAACGAAGGAGTGAGCAGCATTCCGGTAAACAATGTTTTGAATTTGGTTGATGACAAATCGCTGGTTTTATAATGCAAATATTACTATTGGTTTTCATTGGCAATATGCATATGGCGTGTGCACATTATTATTGCCATATGAAAACTGTTTGAAGTGCCACTATCCCGGGGCTAAACCGGAACTTGCTAGGCTATACCGAAATTTATTCACCGGACGGTAATACAAAGCACAGCAACCAGTATTATCCAAACCCACATCGCTCCGGAAATAGGCCGTTGTTTACGGTGAGTGACGAATAATCCGAAACAAGCACTCTTGCGCAGCTCGCTAAGGCTGCGTCTCCACTGGAGCGGAAACGTGCCGAATAGACCAATCACCTGAGTTGAAATCGGTATCTCAGCTCCGCGTCACTTTTATGATTGGTCGATTCCGTGTGAGTTTGCTACGTTCCGCTACAGTGTCTCACCCTTAGGCTGCTTTTCCACCAGTGCGTGGATGAGTAGCGGGGGATGTGTTTTAGGGATGCGCTGAGCGAGGGTAAATAAATGAAGTTACTCCATTGGCAACCTTGAGCGGCTTATCGTGACCGGCAAAGTAGATGGGAAAAGGCCTCGTGGACGCAGCCCAGTACGTTGGTCCGACCAGATCCGCTCCGCTCTTGACTCCACAGTTCACAGCGCCCTTCACACCGCCGCAGACAGAAACAGATGGAGGAAGGTCGTACGAGAGAAAGTATTGCAAAGGGGAGGTCACGACCCTCAGCTATGAGGAAAACGACGCAAGGAGGAGGACTTTCATTGGTTAACAAAAACACATGCCTAGCTACAGATCCTTTTGATTGGTTGACAAAAGCACATCTCTGGTGGAAACGCAGCCTAAATACGGGCTCGATAGGACATCGCGAGTTTCTTTTAAAATTGTTGAAATTTTAAATAGAAAATTACCGTGAGTCTTTGACATTAAAATACCTACGAAACGCCCTCGCTCAAGTGCTCCGTCGCGTTGGCCTCCACCGCGACTGATCGGCTCACCTGATGATGAATCGGGAATCGATTCGAAACATGTCCAGCGATATTCGACGTACAACGTGAGTAAACCCGTTTCGTAGGTAATTTTATATCGGTTGGTTGAAATGCGACCTGTAGGCGAGAACATCCATTCAGACACCTGGAAATACGAAACATTAAGATACCAGTTCAATCCTGGCCAGGGTCTAAATATTTTTCACTGTTTCTATCTTTGTATTTGTAAATATACGAGAAATATTGATTAATTTCACTTTATAAAATAGCGAACAATCATGATCACTGTTTTCGTAAAACAATCAATACGATTTTTTTGCCCAAGCTGAAGCGAAGACGCTTCGCTCGCTCGGTCCACAAACGTTACATATTTATACGTAACTTAAGATGCCGAAAACCTAACCTTTCATATAACAACCCATCTTCCTAACGGACACGTCGAGACTCAAAGCTGAAAGGCTTGTAATGGAATCGACAAGTGGCAACCCTAAAGCCTCAGTACCCCCAAACGAGAACCATCTTGAAATTTAGGCAGTAAAGTTGCAATTAGCCGAGCAGCTTGCAATATTTGTCGAGTGAAGATGTAGGGTGAGTGGAGACTCAACTTGATCAATTACAGCAACTGTGGCAACCCTGATTTGCTCGCACCTTGATTTGCTTTTCGAGGATTTGAAGGTTAATTGATGAGTTTTGAGGGCTTTGATTTGATGTCCTATGGGGCTGTTCAGAAAATACGTCATAAAATTTTGACGATTTTTATATTTACATCTACACACTTACGAGAACAAAAATATCTGAACACGATTTTATGCTCCTGACAATAGGGTCGTGTTCAGATATTTTTGTTCTCGTAAGTGTGTAGATATAAATGAACTCGACTGTACAAGTAATTTCAACCAATCAGTGAGCAGTAGTGTGCTTTTTTTATATCAAATATGCAGATGTTCTCTTTTTGAAATTATTAGAGTTGAGTAGAGAGATGTCTTATGAATACTAAAGTTCTGTAGCGGGTACCATAGAGTATAGAATTTTGTTACAGGATTACAAAGTGCGTTATTGTGATTTATAAAATTATTATTATTAAATATATAATTGACAGATTAAAGTACGCAAGTATCCATCCATTCTAATATTATAAATGCGAAAGTGTGTCTGTCTGTCTGTTACCTCTTCACGCTTAAACCGCTGAATCGATTTTGATGAAATTTGGCATATTCAATTCAATTCAATTCAATTATTTATTCATAAAAATACATTTTATACGTCATTATATTAAATTTTACATTTTACAGTACACATAATTAACATTAAAAATATTCAAATCATTACCATTATATTAATATTTTACATAAGTTTATAATTACATTTAAACGCATGTCAATGTCAACAGTGACGGATTTTACCCCTCAAAAAATTCGTCAATGGAATACAGTGCGTCAACAATGAGTTTCTCCTTCAGTTTTTGGACAAACGACCTGTAACTAGGAGCTTGTTTAATAGCCGGGGGGATCCTATTATAAACCTTGGGACCAATGTAGCCGAGGCCCTTCCTTGACTTTGCGAGGCGCGTGCATGGTAGACACAGCTCATGTCGCCGTCGGGTGTTGAAACCATGCACGTCCGCGTTTGTGTGGAATATGTCAATGTTCCTCCTAACATACTTGGCTATTTCTAAAATGTATAGGCTAGGGAGGGTTAGTATTTTATACTTCTTAAAAAGATCCTTGGCGGGATGGTCCCAGCTTACACCCGCGATGACGCGTACTGCTTTTTTTTGAAGCCTGAATGCTCGTTCGCGTTCCGCGGCCGAGGCCCAAAGATCAACTCCGTAAGACAGTATGGAGTTGAAATAGCCATAGTAGGCTTTTTTTATACCGGGGAGGTCGAGGCTCGGTCGCAGTCTACTTAGAGCGAAGCAGGCTGAAGATAATCGATGGCAAAGGGTGTCGATATGGGGTGACCACTTTAAACCGGCATCTATTGTTAAACCTAAATACTTGACCTGCTCAACTTGAGGCACAGGCTGGCCGTTGCACTCAATGTCGAGTTTCAGGTTTATGATACCCCGTAGGCTAAAATGTATAATATTTGTCTTCTCGACATTTAACACCATGCCATTTGCAGAAAACCACGCTGATATTTGGTTCATTACTTTTTGGGTTTTTGCTTTTAATTCCTTAAAGTCCTCGGCAGCAACGATGACGCATCCATTATCCGCAAACAATACAAACTCCGCCTCATCCGTAGCTGAAGTGAAGTCGTTCATCAGCAAAATAAATAGGTTGTTTCCCATTATCGAACCTTGTGGTACAGCGTATGGACCCAATTGCAGCAAATCGGACCTTGTCCCGTGTACTTCCGTCAGTTGTTTGCGGGCCTTTAAAAAAGATTCGATGATTTTGAAAAAGTTGCCAGAAATGCCATAGTGATCTAGCTTGGCTAACAGGAGGGCGTGGCTTACCAGCTCGAAGGCGCGTGACAGGTCGCAGAATATGGCCGCCACTTGACGTCGCGCCTCGAGGTGTCTCATAGTTTTGGCTATTACGTCGCGAGCGGCATCGGTCGTTGATCTCCCTGGCTGATAAGCGTACTGTTGTTTATTAAGCAAGTTATTATTGTTAAAATATGACATGAGCGCATCGCTTAGAAGGCGCTCAAAAACCTTTGAGAAGATCGGAATTAGTGAGATGGGTCTAAAAATTTTTAGCAAGTCTTTGTCACCCTTGCCCTTATAAATGGGTTGAACTTTGACATTTTTTAGGCTTGTAGGATATATACCATTTTCTACACATTGGTTAAATAATTGGCAAAGTATTCCGATACTAAAAGGAGGGAGTAGGTCGAATAGCTTCGTCGACATATCGTTGATGTCGGTGGAACATTTACGCTTTATTTTTTGCACAATTTTGATTACTTGCTCGAGTGAGAATCCATTAAAATTATGTGCGCAGTTATGTCTCCCAATGTATTTGCTTAGAAATGAAAGCGATAACGGAATGTTCATGTGTGCCATTGAGTTTATGTTGGCGTTTACGTAGAACTGGTTTAGATCTGCGGCCGCGGCTGCTACTCGCTGCTCCTCGCAGATAGTTTAAGATCCGAGGAAGGACATAGGATAGTTTTCATCCTGGAACTGAGTGAACATTTCTGTTGGGGTGCGGTGACCCTGTAGGAAATGTAATTATTAGACCAAAAGCACAATTGCTCTTACATTTGCTTAGGCGCTTTTAATAATCCCTTTTATCAAGTTCCACGCGTACGTAATCGCGGGCAAAAGCTAGTAAAAAATATATTACAGATACCTACTAACTAAAACTTACTCAGATACCTATTGATTTTCTTGTTATATTAAACTTGACAACACGTTAAACAAAGCTAACACACAAACAGCTTTTAGTCCTCGGGTCTTGAATGTTTTATACACATTTAAATACATGTACTTAGAAGGCACAACTTTTTCCGCATGAAAGTTCTTTACCGTAATTGTGTAAAAAGCATCCTATAATTATCTTTGTCCAGCTATTCCTGTAGCAACAATGGTTTAGATCCGTCCAGCCATTTCGGCGTAATGTGAGGACAAAGATTTTTTCCCCAAGAGATGGCGCTATACGGCAACGCGCGCCTATACTAAATCCTGCATCGCGCTGTTAAGATTTTTCCTTAAATAATAACCTTTCACCATAGAAAACTGATTTTCAGCACCATTTTAGAATTGTATAACAGTATAGGTATGTGGCATGGCCCTTTCGTGATGGTAAGCCACATGATCCCATACTTTAACGTATTTTGACAGCGGTAGGAGTGTTAGTGACACATGTTAATCGTATGTAGAAGACAAGGGTCCGTAGCTCCGGAGACACCTACTCAAATACACATAGGTACACATTTTTTTCTGAAAGAACCTTATAATTTTTCTGATATAATAATCTCTCTGGATGGAAAATAGATATGCAATACAATTTCAGAATTTTATACTACGTAGTATTAAAGTATGTACTCGTACAGTAAGTATCCCACATCTTAGGATTTAGGCAGCCGACCCCGATTGAAAATTCATTCTCTACACAGATATGGGACAAAGTCTAGGCGGATGGATAGATGTAGTGTAAAAGTATGTCAGATTATTTACCTTGCAAAAAAAAACAAATCCACCATGTACCATGGGCTGAAGAAATGCAGGAATGAATTCATTCATAAATGGACCATGCTATTCTGTAGCTCATTGTACCTTATTCTACAGAACAGATGACGACGCGGTTGGCGCAGTTTGCAGACACCTGCCTACTGAGCCGGCGGTCCCGGGTTCGAATCCCGGCCGGGGCAAATATTTATGTTATCTATATATGTATTTATATATTATGTATATCGTCGTCTAGCACCCATAGCTTTGCTTAGTTTGGGACTAGGTCAATTTGTGTATAATTGTCCCATATTTTTTTTTTATATTATGCTATATACATCGCAGTGAGTGCCAATTGGCTCGGGTGTCAGCCCTGTTTTTCGGCCAAAATACAATAGTAGAGTAAATAGTTGACACCTGTTTAAACTTGTACTTATCCACTAACATTCACCAATGTTAGTGGATAAATACTATCTCGGGGTGTATTCCGAGCCGTGGGACCCCACAGCTGGCCTCCTTCTCAACGCCCTCTTTAATGTCTCTCAATTTTATTTCACAGCATTCAGTGAGTGTCACGGATCACTTATCACCTTACCCCGAGGTATTCGGTGCACAAAATATTTGTCAGTAGGTGTCACATCATTGACGACGCGGTTGGCTCAGTTTGTAAGCACTTGCCTACTGAGCCAGCGGTCCCGGGTTCGAATCCCGGCCAGGGCAAATATTTGTGTGATGAACTTGAATATTTGTTTCTGGGTCATTGAATGGATTAATGTATATGTATTTAAAGCCTGAGCAGAAATATATGAGGATTGTCAAGAGGGCGCTATTTATAAGATTTATATAGCAACCAATCGCAACCGCACTATAATGACATTAGTTTAAATACCTGTCAGTCATTTAATGGAATTCACTCTTTTCTTGATTGTTTTTCATGTAGTAAAGATGTGTGCACTATATTTATAATATTACGTTCACGACTGTGAATGGTTTTCGGCATTTTCTTTGCATATTTTTAAATATTTGTCTTTTAAAGAAACTACAACAAATGACACTGACCGCTTTTTTTGACATTTTTGTTCGATTCTGTAACTCTATTATAAATAATACCTCAATGAAGAAAAGTGATTACACCTACAAGTATAAGATTTAAATTATGGAATAAAATACAAGCTGCTTTTTTAGATATAAAAAGTAGCCTGTATTAATCTAGGGCGTCAGCTACCACCATACCAAATTTTATCAAAATTGGTCCAACCATCTGAGCGTGATTCTTCACGCATCAAACATACATACAAACCCACTCACAAACCTCCGCTTTTATAATATTAGTGGGATGTACGGTTAAATTCATTGTTGTATCGTTTGATATATGCTATGTGAGCGTATTCCTAAGAACTACGATAAGAATCACTGATGACCCAAAACTACGCGGCCCAACTCATATCCAAAACTTTCTATTGTGTGCTTAGACCCCAGATAATTAGGAAGATAGTCTGAGACACTCGAGCTTAAAGCCCAAACTTGGGCTTTTGTCAACAGCCTTGTTGGAACTTGCGAAAGCCCGCGTTAATTTTAAAGATCCATTATACAAAATAAATGAGCTTCGAGCCACGGAGAAAATGCTTGAGCAGTTTGGTCGGGCCGATTTTTCAGTGTCTATAAATATTTTGAGGGGATTAACAATTAAGTGTTAAGGCGTTTTTTTTGAAGGACAGAACTCGCAGACTTCAAAGATGTTTTTTTAATGAATGAATGAATGAAACTTTATTTCGGACGGTACGGGGTAGGATCTTATATTATCTAAGGCTAGTAACTAAGTACTTATAGTTAATTGACAAAAGATTTATATAAGTTATACCAGGTGGGCCCTGTAACAGGAGCAATAAATTAAAACATAGATTCTACCCCTCAAACTGAACAACATTTATTAAACAACATTTTAAAAATAACTCATTTATAATGTAAACCTGTAAAATAAAGTTTATTCAAAGAAGCAATCTATTGCGAAATATTTGATATTTAATTATTTAGTAATTATTTGAAATAATGAACAGTATTTTTTTTTAAGTTTCTGAACAGTTGTTGTTCAGTTTGACGAGTAAAATCTAAGTTTAAAATTCTGTCACAGGACCCACCTGGTAAATAGAGCTACGCCTTCAAACTGCTCTGTCCAACATAGGTATAGGACTCTGTCCTAAAATTTTGACTAGGTTTTCTCAACATAGCTGACAGCTGAGAGTGGACCTTTTTTTAAGGTTCCGTAGTCAACTAGGAACCCTTATAGTTTCGCCATGTCCGTTTGTCCGTCTGTCCGTCCGTCCGTCCGTCCGTCCGTCCGTCCGTCCGCGGCTTTGCTCCGTGATCATTAGTACTAGAAAGCTAATATTTGCTATGAGTATGTGTGTATAACGCCGACAGAACGGTAAAAAAAAAATTAAAAAAAAAAAAAATTTTTTTCGGGTACCTAAAGTGGGGGTGAATTTTTTTTTTATTTTCAACACTAGTGTGTGGGGTGTCGTTGCATAGGTGTTGTAAAAATAATAGGGGTCTTCTAAGATTATTTTTTAATAAAGTCAGCAGATTTGTAAATATTCGCTCCGAAAACAAAAAAAAAAGGGTCCCCCCCCCCCTCTAACCTTTCAACCACGGGTCAAAAAATTCGGAAAAAATCATGTAAATAAGGCCTTATAAGTACTTTCAATGAAAACTATATTGAACAAAATCGGTCGAGCCGTTTTTGAGTTATCGCCAAATTTTATATTTTTTCTTTAAAAGGACGTAAGTTGACTTTCAGAAGGTAATAAGTGATTACAGTTTCTAGGGCGTTTACGACCTTTTTATAGCGCTTAAAATCTTTCTTAACTTAAACCTCGGGCTTATAACAGCAGTTTATTGTGAAGGATGAGCAACTACGGAACCCTACACTGAGCGTGGCCCGACATGCTCTTGGTCGGTTTTTTGTATATTACGACGGTGGAAAACAAGCATGCGGCCCCGTCTGACGTTATACAGTTACCGCCGCCTATGGACGCTTGCAATGCCAGGAGCATCTCACGCGCGTTGTCAACCCTTTAAGAACCTATTTAAACCGTGACCGATTTAAATGGCAGTGGATGGGTCACATTACGTAATCGCAGAACAGACATACTGACAGACGTAGACTATAAATATAGGCTCCTAGGTTGACTGTGGCTGCTACACATTGAATTCAAATTGGTTGACGCGTTTGAGTGCCTCAAGAGCTGATGGCCAGTGAAGTCCTGAGCATAGGAAAGCGCAACGTAGGGCGGCCCCGGCTAGGTTGAGGAATGACTTCGTGAGGGTCGCGAGGACTCGGTTACAACGGTTAGAGCAATATTCCTCCTAGGAATTGGTTGGGATCGATTCCTGCCGCAAATTTCCGCCATCGTTCTACGCGACAATCCTTTCATCCTCACCACTTAGATATTTGGCAGTCCGCAACTGTGCGTTTTTCTAGAAATTTCCTACCTCGCACGACTGCCTTGTGGAATGAATTGTCGTTTGCGGTATTTTCCGGACGGATACGACCTTCAAACCTTCAAGAAAAACGCGTACTCCCACCTGCGCGGCCGGCAACGCCCTTGTGACTCCTCTGGTGTTGCAGGTGTCTATGGGCGACGGTAATCGCTTTCCATCAGGCGAAACGTTTGCGCGTTTGCCCCTTATGACATAAAAAAATCAGGGCTGTCATAGTTTGTACGGAACCCTCGACGCGCGAGTCCGACTCGCACTTAACAAGCTTTCCAAACAAAAGCTAAGTATCTTAGGTGTGACGTCATGGCGTGGCTGGCGAACGCGATACGGCGTTCGTTAGGCTTAATGGCGGCAGTCGATGAAGTGGGGGCTAAATACCTCCCTCCACGCACCACTACACACGGTCATGCGGTTTATTCATGGTATAAGAATATAAGGCTGCGTTTCCACCAGAGGTGTGCGACGATACGTAGCGAGTAGGATATGTTTGTTAACCAATAGAATCAGCTGCGCAGAGCGAAGATAAGTAAATGGAGTTATTGCTCGCATATCTGGTGAAAAAGCTGCCTTAGGTATGGCACTCCGGCTAGTGAGACTTTCTACGTCACTGATTAATTGCCGCTTTATGGTAACAAAATAATTATAAGGAAAAAAAAAATGCTGCCAGTGGTACTTAATAACTATGCATTTATGCATTATAATTGTCATGTTCTTTGACTAAGTTTTATTTTGTCGTAATAATTGATTTAAAACAATTTTATGATATTCATGCAGGTAACAAGGGAATCGGGGAGTATTATGATACACCACTGGCAACACGGATTGACAGAATTAACGAACCAATCATAGCGTGATGACGTCAAAAGCCTCCCCTGTCATTCCGGAGTGACACACCGTATTTTCTTATAGGTACCATGGTTTGATTTTATCACGACATAGTTTCGTAGGTGCTTCAAAAACCGGTAGGTACTTTATAACTATGCCTAATTGATGAAACGAAAGATTTTTTCTCTGTAACCGTCAACTTTAAAGGTTGTTGTAGAACAAACGTTTCTATACGAAAAAAAAAACGTGAAATAAGTGTGACAGGGAGAAAAGCAGTCGACTAAAAGATAATGATGATGTCTGCTTGATTGCCATTCAAACACCTGTCCTCGGCCGTACGATCATTTCAATGGGGAATGGATGAAAATATCAGAAGTGCTTGAAAAACATTTCGGATTTTTTTGATGCGCCGGTGATTTAAAAAAAATCAAAGACTTTTTAGTTCGCTGCCTCTGAAGACAAATCGGCGGCCGTACCATAATCTAAAGTCCACCGTTATTTTAATATCACAGTCAATTGGTTAAATTAGGCAGATAATTAAATGGCTACAAAACTGTCTCACAAAGGTTATCATAATGATTTTTTGACGTGACAACGTCTTAAATTAGGTTGCGCTGGGAGTCACTCATGAAAAAGTGTAACGCCCGCTCGCTTCTGATACGAGAGAGTTGTCCCGCTAAAACTCGAGAGGTCCGGCGGCTCGTAGCTCAAAAAAATATTGATTTACACAAAATAAGCAAAAATATATTCAGGTTTGAAAAAATCGATTTGATTAACCATTCATAATCGTTAGGTTTGGCAAACAATATGTTTTTGCTACATCACTACAAACATCAACAGAGAACTGTCAAATGTTTGTTATAATATCAAACACACTGTAGGGAAATTGTGAATGGATATGATACAAATAAATATTCTACCGAGAAAAAGACGTTGTCACGTAAAATTTTCCTTCGCCCGTAAAACCGACTTTACAGGCAACCATTTTTTTTAAATTTAGTTTGTATGATTGTCCTTTGTGAGGTGAAAAAAAATAAAAAAAATCAATAAAATTATCCTTGAGAGCCATGTGTATCGCTCAAGTCCCGTCTCCTCTCCTCATTATCCTGGAGAGCAGACACTAGAAGAACATTTTAGATACTAACCGTGTTTGCTCAACTACTTGAGAATATTACGAGTATAAGTATGAGTATTAAGCGCTAGCCGTGACTTGGCGTGCGTGTATTTACATGCGAATTCAAGAAGGAGGAAGGATTTCGCAATCAAGTTTTTTACTTTTATTAGCGGAGGAATCTTCGCGGGAGTTACTATTACTACTAAACCTGAAATTAAAATACAAAATACAAATCCTTTATTTTATTAGTAACACCAAGTTACATCTCAACAATTTTGATGGTAGGTACATCACAGGATAGATGTGCTACTACGAGCATAAGTACTTATTTTACCAATAACAGAAGGTTTTAACTTATTATACATTATTAATTGCGTTACTTCATTGGTTATTTTAATTTTATTGCATTTGACTAGGTAAAGCAGTTTTTTTTATTACAATTATAAAGGTACCGGGTTCGAGAAAATACTCGTGTGATGCTGTTATGAAACTCGCCTTCGGCTTGATTCACATAACAACATGTTGACTCGTATTTTAAGACCGCTCATTAAGTTACTGTTGCATAAACTACTACATATAATGTTGCATTCCTATTCTGCTTTATGATTCACCCCTTACAACTTACGTATTTATTTAATCGTATGGTGAAAAGTTTATTGCAGGAAATTATACATTTATATCCACGTTACGTAACCAGTCCGTAGCTTACCACAACGGGTCTCCTTCGCAATCCATAATATCGTATGTCCTAAAGTCAAATGCCATACCACATTTACTCTAAACACTTTTGACATATCAATCATTTGTCATAATGATTATTTGCCATAATGATCTTACATCCTAATGATCATAAACCATAATATTACATTACCTAATGCTCTAAATACCTAATATGTTTTGTACTAATCTATTAACACATAAAACTTACGAGTCATAATATACAAAACCATAAATCACATGTCCTAAAGTCAAATGCCATGATGATTACTTGCCATAATGATCATAAGCTATAATAACATTACCTAATATCCTACTTTAAGGCAGGTCAGACTTGGGTTAGGTTAGGTACGACGACGAGCGAAGCGAGGAGGAGTGTTAGGTTGAACTATGACCCTAACGAGCGAGCGAAGCGAGCGAGCCGCGCAGGTCCGACTTGGCTTACGATTCCTTACATTACCTATTTCACCTTAAGGCAGGTCCGACTTGGACAAATATCGAATTGGCTAAGCCCCGAAAACTGTAGGTTGGGTTATTGGCTGAACCCCGAAAACTGTAGGTTAGGTTAGGTTAGGTTTGTATTGTGACCACGTATAGCGGAGCGAGCGAAGCGAGCGGAGCGTCAGACTTGCTGAACCCCGAAAACTATAGGTTAGGTTATTGGCTGAACCCCGAAAACTGTAGGTTAGGTTAGGTTTGTATTGTGACCACTTATAGCGGAGCGAGCGAAGCGAGCGGAGCGTCAGACTTGCTGAACCCCGAAAACTATAGGTTAGGTTATTGGCTGAACCCCGAAAACTGTAGGTTAGGTTAGGTTTGTATTGTGACCACGTATAGCGGAGCGAGCGGAGCGTCAGACTTGCTGAACCCCGAAAACTATAGGTTAGGTTATTGGCTGAACCCCGAAAACTGTAGGTTAGGTTAGGTTTGTATTGTGACCACGTATAGCGGAGCGAGCGAAGCGAGCGGAGCGTCAGACTTGCTGAACCCCGAAAACTATAGGTTATAAAAATCGGAAGAATGAAAAATCGACATACATATATTCGGAGTTTTAAAACATTCGGAATTATGATTATAATTAGACACGTGATAATAATTAGGATAAGTAACTATTAAGACATATGATGATTATGGCAACTTGTATTAGGATATGTAACTGATAGGACACTTGATCATTAGTACTTAAGATAATAGTGCAAATAATCATTAGGATATTCAATATTAGGATGATCAATATTATGGCATTTACATTAGGATAAACGTTATTATGGCAAAAGATCATTATGACCACAGTTATTATGGAATTTACAAATAGGACAAAGGAAATTATGGATTCCAATATAGACCCTACAACAACCTACGTATAAGGTACACAGATTATATTACTAACGAAAGTTCTTTTTTGTTTCAGGGGACCAACCTAACAACCAGCTATACAATAACATTAATTTTACCCAACCCTTTACACCCTGAACTCTTTTATATGCCTTTCCGAATATTTATTGGCCTCTCCCTTTCCTTGTATGATGGTTGTGACGTGCGGCATGAGGAGAATAACTGAGAAATTGTAATCGGTAAGTTGAACCGTATTTTTTTTATAACACTTAATCACACTAATATAAAGGAGTGTGTTTATGTGTTTGTTTGTTACTTCTTCACACTAAAACGGCTGGACCAATTTTGATAAATATTGGAATGAAGGTATCTGACACTTTGGATTAACACATATACTGCTTTTTATCCCGAAAAAACTAGTGTTCCCATGGGAAGAGCGGGTAACACCGCGCAACGCAGTTAGTTTAATATAAAAAACCTTGGCAACCAAACTTAGCGCAACCTATCTATATAAACTTGGCAGGCAAATTTTGGTTACCTTTTATACAATATTTCATTCGAAGAATTAAGTCAGCAGCAGTATGCAAAGGTCATGCTCAGTCCAAAACTTAAAACAGAATATAATAAGTAACAAAACATATAAGGAGTAGTAGTCTCAGTTACGGTTGATATAGTCAATTAACAAAGCCACTTAGCTCTATATCATCCAAATTCCTTTCCTAAGAGAGTGAAACTGAAAATTAAAGTAAATACTTATCAATTAGTTTAGTTAGAGCATATGAGATTTCAGTGTGAATGAACATCTGTCTAATAAAACCCAATGTAATATTTACTGGCTAACGATACAGTCGGAATGTTTACACTAGTTTTATGCGTACAACGTCACTTACACATCCACACAGACTATACCTACTGTAGGAAAGACGCGAATAGACTGCATACATATATTGATACGCTGCGAAGATTGCAGAGTCAATCCTAGATTTTATTTTTATTTTACTAGAAAGAAGAGACTTACAGTACGTGAGCTGCCAGAATACGATTCGCGTTTTATAGTATAAAACGCGAATAAGTATCCAGATAAGAACCTCTCAGTCTTAGGAGAGCTCCTGTCCATTTAGCACAACTATGCGAGATAGCGGTACCCGTCACTCTCTCACATTACTGTACAGAAAGAGACGGGTAATTATCTCGCGCGAGAAATGAGTCGCGTATGTCAGTTATACTAGAGGTGCTGGACTGTACATTCGTAGTAGAAAACTTATGTAAGTACTGTAATTAGTGATTATGACTACATGGGCCGCTATTACATCTAATTATTATCACCTTCACCGGCGCATTTTAGCCCTTCATGTGGCGAAATTAGTTTGTTGGTTAATTTCATTCTACCTAAGGCTATTTTATACCTGCCACTGAAGCGAAGCGGAGAAAATCGACCAATCGCGTCTTTGTGAAGTCCAAAAGAAGTGCATTTTAATCTGAGGAATGTGGTTGATCCATTTTACACAGCTCCGCTCAGTGTACAGGCACCCTAATAACACTGTCATCACATTCAATAAATCACAAAACCAAACATATTACAAGCAATTCGAAAATAATCGCTGGTCATTAATATGTCAACTAGACGGCTGTATATCAACATAACTCTATTTAACCAAAATAGATCAACATGATTAATGATATACTCTGTATGTACCTATACAATAAGGTTGAATTTTGTTTATCAACTATCCAACCCTCCCAACTTACTTCAAAGCTTCAGATTTCAAAAGGTTTCCGAACGCAGCCGTCGCTCACTTTGATCTGGACCCAGACCAATGCATTGGAGTAATGCAGTAAGTTACCAGTACAGTACGTTCATCATCATTTTAAGAGCTCTTGCTGGTGGGGCAATTTCTATGTATCTCGCTCTTGCGCTAGTTCTAGCCACTCTTTCTCACGCGAGATATGCTAGCTATCTCTTTCTGTACAGTAATGTGAGAGAGTGACGGGTGCTGCTATGTCGCCTGACATGAGTCGCGAACCATAGTTGTGCTGGACGGGCAGGTACGGCAACGACGTTCACAGCACGCTACAGTAGTTTAAATAGCCTTTAAATCGCGTTATGTAACAGACTTTGATTTGTCTATCACACAACAACACCAACGAAACCAACGTGGTATTTAAACAGATAGGATATTTGTTGTAAAATGACATATATTAAGTCGTGTCGTAACTCATGGCCCCCTAAAGTAAGATAAGCTAAATATATCATTGCTACTCGGGTAAAGTCGCGGTAATAACCTAGTACCTATTTCATACAACGATCCATAGTTTGTAAGAAAACACGAGAATTTTGATTTGTGCTCAGTAATAAAATTATACTGAACTACCGCGCACTGCCGATTTTACAGAGACATAATACTAAAAATGTTCACAGCATTATGCAATATGCAACCAATCGGTAAATGGATTTCGTTCGCCACACGACTCGACGCTTCGCAATATTCAATTCGAGTTGAAAATATGGTAAATAGAATAGTGGCGACTTAAAACGATTCGCGTGAATTCTTCAGATTATTTAAAGTGCGATTATGTATAGCAGAAATCCATTATTGAGGCCGAATCGTGGTCGTGTTTTCCAGAAAATTATAATTTGGGTTTCTTCACAATAACAGTGAAAAGGCTATTACTGAACCAAGCTGATTCTCCTAGCTTCCTAACCGCGCGTTCTAGCGTCATTCCTTTTACACGATTTTTAACACAACGGAAAAGCCAGTTTTAATTATGATCTAACTAGGATTGCACTCGTAAGTGGCTCCAGGAAACATAAAAAATCGACTTCTAACAATCATTTATTTTTAAAACACTCATCCAAATGTGAGATACATTACAGAAAAATTTGGAACAGCGTTTTAAATAAACGATAAAATAACTCAACAAATGTAGATACCAAGTTGACACTCATAAGATTATTCAAGTCACATTTATAAATCCATAAAACTCCAAGATGAATATTTCCAAGAATTTAAATATGAAACTGGTGCTCGTCTGCATATTGCATTCCAAGTTTGACATTTGTGGAATATGCATTCCACGGATTTGCATGCGGTTGTAGCCTAGAAACTCGGAGATACAGACCGATAGACTGACGTGTATGATATCATCCACAACTCGAGCCAAGGAACATTTAAAATAGTTTTTTCACTTCTCCTTCTCGATATGTATGTCATTTTAGCTCCAGGAAGCGGGGCTAAAGTAATAGTTTTAGTCCCTTTAAGTTTAAATAGAAACCATATACTCGTATTCATTTCTATGAAAATTTAAATTAAAAGATTTAAGTGGCCAGTGATATAGATATAGATACAGATAGTTAACGAAACTGATCAGATTGGCCAACACTTCTGCCCGATAAATTCTTGGTATAATCACTACATAGTACAAAACAAAGTCGCTTCCTTCTGTCTGTCCCTGTATGCTTAGATCATTAAAACTACGCAACGGATTTTGACGCAGTTTTTTTAATAGATAGAGTGGTTCAAGAGGAGGGTTTGTATGTATAATACATGCATAATATAGCATCACCCGTGCGATGTGCGTCGCTAGTATAATATATAATGCCGTAACTGTATTAAACCTCAATTGCTGCTATAAAATCTCGCAATCATCGTGAATGGTCCAGTAACCATGTGTTCAGTTTAGTATGTCTTGATATAGCGCTAGGGATAGGATAGGGCTTCCGATTCCGCCATAAGAGCTTATAAAAAAAAACAAACATACACAGCTTATACAGCCTTTATTCAGCTTAAGTTAGTTGTATAAGGGCTCTATAAGCGCTTATCCAGCTTGTGTGCTGCTTGGGGAGCTATTGCCGTTAGTATTGAGGCAATAGATTGGATAATATTAACGGGTTTATTTTATGAGTACTGCGAATTATTCTTCTTGAAAGATAACATTATTAGTTTTTTATTTTTTTTCTTACAATGATATTGTAAAGCAAGTATTTATAAGAATTCCAGGAAAAACTTAATATTGCGATGTTTTCTTTTGTCTCCTATGGGCATTGATTATCTTTGCCATTTTTTACGAAAATTCTTTCGAGTCACATCAAATCGATTATTATGTTACCTACTTAGACGTATTTGAAACAAGTTTGGTTCACGGAGAACTGGGCTTCTATTCCTATACCTACTTAGGGCTGCCATCCGTCCGTGTGTTCCCCGGATTTGTCCTAGTTTGTAGGCCGCCCGGTGGAGTTTTCAAAAAGTGTCCGGGAAAAACCCACACTTTTTATGCGAATAAAAAATAAAGAGATTGATTTTCGGACACGTCCGGGAAAAACATGCATTATACGCCAAATGTCCGGGTTTTTTAGAGATGGCAGCCCTGTACCTACTTCAATTTATCCGACTGTAAAAAAAGAGGGTTACACGGAAAGTTGCAGCTACCTTCTAGAAACCAATAAAATTTCGTGTTAGAGATGAATGAAGGTCTCTTAGCCATGTGCATGTGTGTTCAGTTCAGTTATGTCTTTACGTTATAATTCAAATTCAAATTATTTATTTCGGGTAACCTTGACCCATATTTGTTAGTATACAAATAATTAACTTATTTTCTAATGTTAGTGGGTTCTTATCGGGTAAGGAGACTTAAAACTTGTACTCTAAATTTGACTTGACAAGTCCATATAAGCTTATAATTATAGGGCAGTCAAATTTGCAATGATATCACGATACTGAGCTATTCCTGTTCACATTGAGGCAATTACAATTACAATTACAAGTACTCTTTATTGCACACCTCATAAAATAACAGGAGAAATACAATGCAAGAAATTACAATTAGAGGTAAACAACAGGCGGTCTTATCGCTAAAGAGCGATCTCTTCCAGACAACCTTTGGGTAGTGGAGAACTTGAAAAAAATAAGATTTTGTTACTAGGCGGTGCAAAAATCGGAAAATAATAATAATATATACATAAAAAACAAATAAATACATAAATATAATAAATACATAAATACATACATACATTCAGCCAACAGGTAATAGGACCATTTGAATAAAATACGAATTATGAAAGGGATAGATAATGTTCTTTCAGTTGAGTTTTGAAAGAAACAAGAGATTTAGCGCGCCTTAAGCTCACAGGCAAGGAGTTCCACAAACAGACAGCTTTAAAAGTAAACGAATTATTATAAAATTTTGAGACGGAAGAAGGTACGGCAAGGAGCAAATTTTGGGCAGATCGAGCAGAAGTGAGATAAGAGAAACGCTCCTTGAGATAGCGGGGAGTTGCAGGATGAAAAAGTATATTAAAAAGAAGAGCAAGAATATGAGAGTTACGACGAAAACGGATTGGGAGCCACTTGAGCTGAGAACGGAAACTAGATACATGGTCATATTTGCGTAACCCAAATATGAACCGAATGCCGACATTTTGAATGCGCTCAAGCTTATTAAGTTGCTCCTCTGTAAGATCGAGATAGGAGATGTCAGCGTAGTCCAGAATACGGAGAATTAACGTTTGAGCCAACGCAATTTTAGTGGCAATGGGGAGAAAGTTACGCAGCCGTCGCAAAGAAGCTACTGCAGCAAACATCTTCCTGCTAACCTCATACATTTGTGGCACCCAAGATAAAGAACTGTCCATTAAAACGCCAAGATTGTTGACCTGGTTAGAATATGGTATTACAATCCCATTAAAAATGATCGGTGGGAGTTTTAAAAAGTCGATCCTAGATACCATCTGACTACTGCCAATGATGATGACTTGCGTTTTCGCTGGATTCACTTTCAGACCGTAACTGCTACTCCAGTCTAAAATACGTAACAAGTCATTGTTCGTAGTGTCGATGGCAGCGGGGAGATCACCAAGTACGCCTTGTGTGTAAATTTGAAGATCATCGGCATAAAGATGATAATAAGATGAGAGGTTTTGAGTAATGGAATTTATAAAGATCGAAAACAATAGTGGAGACAGTACACCGCCTTGCGGAACGCCTGCCGATATACTGCACCACGAAGTACGAGAGGACTCCACCTTTATTCTTTGCCGACGACCGCTTAAGTAACTACGAAACCAGTCCATCACTGCAGGAGATATGTTAAGAGAACGTAAGATGGCGAGCATTATGTCAAAATCCACAGAATTAAACGCATTGCTGAAATCTAAGAGGGTTAAAACCGTTAACTTCCGGTTATTCATGCCCATTCGAATATCATCTGTGATTTTAACAAGCGCAGTGGTGGTACTATGACCAGGACGAAAACCAGATTGAAACTGGTTCAAGAGGTCGTTCTGGTTCAAGAAAGAATTTATTTGTCTGTGCACTAGTTTTTCCATGACTTTGGATAGAAAAGGGAGAATGGATATTGGACGGTAATCAGAAAAAGAAGAAGGATTGGATTTTTTGGGTAAAGGGATGATATCTGCATCCTTCCATAGTGAAGGGAATACGCTAGAGGAAATTGAAAAATTAAAGATGCCGGTAATAACGGGAGTAAGCAGGTCGAGAAGAGGAAGTATCATGTTGCGACTAATACAATCAGCACCGACTGCATTTGAACTGATGCTCAGTACGTTCTTCTTAACATCACTGTCAGAGAAAGGACGAATAGAGAAAGGAGGAAAATCAGGAGTTGGAAATGTTGAAAGATAGTTAAGGGTATTCCCCTTAACAAGGGCCATCAAATAAGGCAGATGCTGAGAAATGCTTGTTAAGCTCATCGAAATTAACATCATTAGATATAGAAGTATGCTTACTCTTTCCAACTCCTAGTGATTTAAGAAACTTCCAGACTTTCGCTGGATCCCCATTTTCTATATCCATTTTCTATTTTTTATTTTTTTAGGCAATGTTGGATGATAAAACGGTTTTATTTACTGCTGCCGACTATACCCAGATATTAGGGGCAAAATACAACTCCATATTACGACGATGTGTGTTGCGACATCTATTGCTTAGTTTTGACACGAAAATGTATGTTGTTCTCAGTAACAAAATATGGCAAGTTAATATGTGTATCTAGGCTGGGGGAAATTAGTTGTACAGATAAAGTACGAATGAAAAAGTACAAAAGAGTGATAGAGATCACAGTAAAAAGGTATTTGTTGAACACCTTAGAGTAGAGGAGAGGGAAGATGTTTAGTCACCTTATACGACATGACGCTTTTATAAGCAACATCATCGAAGGAAAAGTTGAAGGAAAGCGAGTCAGGGGAAGACCAAGAATAAGCTACATAAGACCAATAAAAGAGAAGATAAACATCATGACTAGACTGAAAGAGTTGGCTATAGATAGGGATAGATGGCGACATCTACATACCATATCAGCTACACCGACCGGAGTTTGACTCTTAAATTTAAGAGTCAAATTTTGTACTTATTACGAGCTCTTTGACAAATTACTGAACACCCTTTAATTATACCCAGCTTGTTGAAAGCCTGTTAAAATCCCAACCGAAATACGTCTACACTCACACCTTTATATGTATATTTTGCGTACCGCCGGTGGAAAAGTCGATAGGTTTTATTGAATCGTAAAAACTCAATCCCAGCTCATCACCATTACTGCTAAAGCTGTGTGCAGACTGGAGATGTGCTTTTTCCGATTTTTTAACATTGAATATATTTATGTTTTCCCTGGGGCCTGTGATAGTTTTTTTATCACGCGATAAATAAGTGACAGAAGCATCCGTCACGTTTTGACAAACTGCAAGTGTGAGTGGCAGGATGCTTTGTCACTTATTTATCACGTGATAAACGTAACCATCATAGGCCCCCTGATGGAGTATTATTAGTGTTCATAATTATGAAATTGTGATATTTGCCTGTAGTTTCGCAAATATGAGAGATACCCGGATAGTTCCATATGTAAAAATCTGCGTCTGCCAAAGGGCTTCAAAGTGCCATTTGAATTCCCAAAATCGATCGGAAAGTTTTTGAAATTTAAAATAAGTCAATATAATAAAAAATCACGGGTTTGGATCGAATATTGCCCAATTGCTTTTTTTGGGTTCGCTATTGAAGAAACGGAAAAAACTGAATGTCGGGATTTAATGAAGCTACAGTTTGAGCTATCTAAGGATGTGGGTTTCATTTAATTTCAAAAAATTGGCCAAGTGCGAGTCCGACTCGCGCATGAAGGGTTCCGTACCATAATCTATAACAAGTTTGTTGTATGGGAGCCCCCCTTAAATACTTATTTTATTTTTCACTTCTCCTGCTCAAAAAGTACGTCGTTTTAAGTTCGAAAAGCGGGGCTAAAATAATACATTTAGCCCCTAGGGTTTAAAAGGAAACCATAATATATAATCCCATACCAATTTCTATGACACTGAAAAAAAAATCTTGTTACCGGCCAGCTACATACTATTTACAAATAAAATAAACCAACCTGCAACCTGATCAGATCGACCCAATTAAAAATATAAACCAAATAGTTTTTATTTACAATGTACTGGAATATTAACTGAAATTTTATTTTAGCACGTTTTATAATCAAAATTTAATCTTAAACATTTTATGTTGGCTAAGAATATTAAATGATAAAATAAATTAAATGTTATTCCATTCTTATATTTTTCTGATCACACCGCGACTAAACCTGCTACCACGTAAAAAAAAAATACGCGCGAATCTTTAATAAAAATAACATTAAATATAAAAAAATCTCAAATTGTACCTACTTTTAAATTTTCTTAAAATAAATTAATTACATTTTTAAGTTTTTTATTTTTTTCAGTCGAAGTGAAAAGCAGAGTGTTTAACACGGGGCTACAAGCCATTATGACACTCAGATATATTTGGCCTCGCTCACTTCGTTCGCTCGTCCAAATAATTACTTCGTGTCACAATGGCTTGTTTTAGCCCCTTGTCAAACAATCTACTATTATTTTTAGTATTTGTTGTTAAAGCGGCAATAGAAATACATCATCTGTGAAAATGTCAACTGTGTAGCTATCACCGTTCTTGAGATACCGCCTGGTGACAGACGGACGGACGGACGGACGGACAGCGAAGTCTCAGTAATAGGGTCCCGTTTTTACCCTTTGGGTACGGAACCCTAAAAATGTCGGGGGTAGCAGGTCCCTCGCGAGGTCAAAAGCGAATTTGTAAATTTTATCATGCTTTATTATACTAAATTACATTTTCAATGCCTTTGATAGTTGCGCGTAGTGTGAGATCTGTCGATTATTTTTCCGAAAATCAGTAGGTACTTATAGAATAATTTAATCAGTCACTCAAGGTACGCTGGCTAAACTGGACCTATGAGCGGTTCCGTAATGTTTTGCCCGATATTTGGCCTGGCTAGAATTCGAACCCAGGACCGCCGCGGCGGTCCGCCGGCGCGCCGGCTCAGTAGGCAGGTGCACTACAACCTGCGCCAACCGCGTCAGTTGCCCTGTGACTACTTTGACATTACGCCACCACCGTTAGTGTGTACGCGGCATTTCATTCCAGAAAAAGCGAGCTATTCCGAAGTTTATTGAACAATTAGTTTTAGTTCACACCGTGACGCCACCCGATGTTTACAACCACCACCGGTAATTCGATAGAGCTTTGTGGTATAGTAACGGGGAAAAAAACATATTCAAATATTTCCATTTTAAGGCTCCTTATCCGTTCAAAGACGCAAATAGTTTTAAACATTTTTCTCTATTTATTTATTTAAACTTTATTGCACAAAATACATAAGTAAAAGTACAAATGGCGGACTCTATGATCAAACATGTTTCTTAACATATCATACTACTTTGAACAGAGCCATATAGTGTCATATTATGGGTCTCAGCTAAGTGAATCATATGTGTAAAGCACGAAATAATTCGGTCTATTGAAGCAGAAATATAAATGTCATTTTTTTTAGTACGGAAATAAGAACTCACTGTGTATAATAAAGTTGCCCTGGGGTGTGGAGTGTGAGCGTAGGCAGGTTTGGGTCGAGTCTTCCGTAAGGGTGAAACCAAACGAGCGTAATTTGAGTCACGTTATTTCGGTCGCGCCATACATCATGTCACGTGATCACGTCACACTAAGTATGGCGCGACCGAAATTACGCGACTCAAATTACGCTCATGTGGCTTCACCCTAAGCGACGCTTTTGGTCCAGGTGCTCGAGTCGAGCTAAAACAGTGTGTCCCAAGAAAAACTTTTTGGACGAAACATATTAAATTAAATATCTCGGTATGGTATGACTCACTCGATGCCAATGACTCGACGTTGGGAACGCATCGTAAGCTTCAAAATGCTCTTCACGGAATATATATTTTTAGTGTCCATTAAATAGTGGCCGCGGCAACAAAGAGAGACTTATTTTGTAATGAGAATTATACTGCTGTACTCGTGTTAAAGAGCCAATATAGTTAGAAGATATTACTATTTGTTTTATAGTCCAACAGGGTGTTTTTCAGCCCACGCTATATTGCGGATTTTTAATGGTACTAATTTATTTTATTGGCAACGACAAATTTTTGGTAATTGACGTCGAAAATTCGGTGAATGTCACTGGTGTAAAGAAAGAGGAAACAGGACTACATTTCAAGTATTTTTTGCGTAATAAAGTCAAAACTATCCACAAGTTCAAAGACAAGTCCTTTTCCAATAGGAAGGAGAACGAAGGATTGAGCAGCATTCCGGTAAACATTGTTTTGAATTTGGTTAGCGTCGATACTGACGTTTAATAATTCAAATATATGACAATAGCACGTTATGCCATACCAAAGCAAGTTGTAGCGCCACTTCAAATTATCTAGACCTTGCAAACAAACAAATTTCTTTCATCGAGCCGATACTTTCTAAAGATAATCGTAAAATTACAAATGGTGGTATTACTAAATTTCAAATAACAGGCGACAGCCTCATATCTGGTTTTATTGTGTTGGACCCATATCTCCTTTTACTGTCACATATTTTCAGCTCAAAGAGCCAGCCCTGTTAAGGGCGAGGGCAGACGAGCGTGATTTGAGTCGCATAATTTCAGTCACGCCATACTTGTGTGACGTGATCTCGTGACATGATGTATGGTGCGACCGAAATTACGCGACTCAAATCACGCTCGTCTGACTTCACCCTTAAGTCTAAATAACGCTGAATTGGGAATATCGCTCATGAATCGAGATATTCGGCATTATTGTGAATCTTATTATGTCTGAGTCTCACGGAAATTTATATCTTTAAATTATAATATCACAATACCTTGAATTAGGGCCGTGGTAGTGAAAAATTAAAAGTGAAACATGTAAAAAGAAATGCCTGCAATAAAATAACATCGCTGTCCTCTATTGAGTCGGCTAATGTTCCCAATACTGCGGTCGGAAGCTTTTAAACGTCCCGTTTCACCGAAAATATATTTTAGTGCGAAGTTTGTCGGCCGGCGGCGACGTAAACATAAATATTTAGTCACCCAGAATGGAGACAATTTAAATTTTAGACGTTCAATTGACATTTCGAGGCTCAAGTAAGTGTTTGGGAGTACGTAGACAATAAAATAACACAAATAATATGGGTGTAAATGCATATTTATTGGTTAAAATCAGTTATTTAATACTAAGATTATTAAGGTAATTTCCATATATGGTACCGTATCCCAATAGACAAAGGATCGATATTGATGCGGAATATCTGATTACAAACATAT
The DNA here is from genome assembly GCA_947623375.1 of Apotomis capreana. NCBI lineage: Eukaryota > Metazoa > Arthropoda > Insecta > Lepidoptera > Tortricidae > Apotomis > Apotomis capreana. Next base: position 14,079,895 of record OX392522.1, on the reverse strand, counting down.
CTGGATAAGGCCCAGGAGCGTTTGTTACACTCCTTGACTTTGTGTTATGTTTTCACGAATAATTAACATTATTCTTGCAAAAAAAAAAACGTTAATTGGTGTACGTTAGTTCGTAACAGAGCGCATTTTCTAACATTGTGATGGACTCCAAATAATATTCGTCTAAATTTCGTAGCACAAGGGAATGAGCAGCTGAAGCGCTCCTGGGCCTTACGCATCTAGGTTTTATTGTGGCGTTAAAGGAGATATCATAAATGGGTCATTATTTGAGCGTTTGTTCCGAATCACCCCCGTGGTCACATTTTTGTAGAAGTGGCTGCAGATTTCGATTTCGTTTCTGGTTAGGTATCTAAGTTTACCGGACATCTAATATCCAAAATTGGCATCAAACGCCCAATTCTACCAAAATATGTCCACGAAAGTGCGAATGAAACGCTCGAATAATGACCCAAATGCATAAATAAAATAAAAAAATATATAATAATCTATCTCTTTATAAATCTGTGTGATCATCTGGGACGACAAACCGCATCAGGACGATTTTGGCCACAATCCTATTTCGTTAAAATTTTAAGAGCGATGCAGTATTTGTATTAACGTCATCTGTTGATAAAAAATAGTTTTTTGATAAAAAAGATTTGTGGGTTCATCACACAGGAACAGGTGGAATTTTAACTAATTTCGGTACAGAGATGGCTACACATCCAAGCATGGTTAAAGGATACTTTTTACTAGACAGCGGTATAAAATTAAGTATTACGCGGACACAGTTGACCTTCTAGTTTTAATATAGAATTCGTCATACTAGAAAAGCTTTATAAATCCGCGTTAATAATAATGTTTCTGCAATTTTTTACGCTGTAAACTGTGAGCGTTACTTGTCACCTGAATTATATGAGCCCTCTGAATGTTTCCGAATTGTATTAATTGGAAAAATGAATACAAATAAAAATACTCTTTATTGCACACCTCAAACATCAAGGAATAGACAACACAACATGAGATACATTAAAATAACAGACAGAGGTAAATAACAGGCAATGATTTATTAGAAAAAATTGACAATTCGCAAGAATGATGACTTAAATATTCACTAAGTTACATAAAATAAACCTAGTGAGTTCAATTTGGAAACATTATTCTGCACCATACGCACGCAGACACACAGACGCAGCGTGGGAAGGCCTCCAACAAGGTGAACCGACGACCTGGTTAGGATCTCGGGCAGAAATTAAGACCGATCGTTGTGGAGAACTTTGGCGGAGGCCTTTGTCCAGCAGTGGACGACTATCGGCTGATATGATGATACACAAACGTTATCAGAACTCCTAAATCCTTGACTCATACTTCCTCATTCTATTTCCATCAAATATAAAAGCCAAGACATTCTGAAAAACATTACGGTATTACTACAAAGTAATTTCTGCGCATAAGATCATACCTAAGAATTGGAAAAAATAAATATGGACCATAAAGCTATGACGATAGATATGTATTTACATAAACGTTCCAGGCATTATCGAGTTCAATGGCTCATATTTTATGTTAAATGTAGAATAGGCATTTTAGCCAACACAGTAAATGTGTAAAAACAGTATTGCAACTATCTTGACCTTGAGAGAAAAAGTTAAGCTTCCGCATTTTTCGTAGTATAAGATTGCCCGTCCACTGGAGCGGAGCTGTGTAAAATGGACCAATCACATTCTTGAGATTTAAATGCACTTCTTTTGGGCTTCAAAAAGACGCAGCCTGATTGGTTAATTTTCTCCGCTCTGCTTCAGTGGACAGCTAGCCTAATGAATCGGAAAAGAGGTAGCAAACTTCGCTGTGAAAATGCTATCTCGGAATCTCGTTCCAAATACACTTCAAAATCTTGAGCACAGATAATCTATCAAAATATACTTAGTCTTTTGATGAAATAATGAACTTTATAACAGCAGACATATAAAAGTGTAGGCTACTTGCAGAGTAGGCTACAAGGGTACTTTTACGTGTCTGAGTCTACCAACATATCACAAGAAGTGACCAACCACTCAGATGGCTTATATCATGTAATATTAGTTGAATATCAAGATTTAATTTACACAAACTTATTATACAAACCCGGATCAAATTATTTAGCCAAAATGGGCGTTACTCTTCGCGGACAGATCCTGCATAAATCATCGGTCAATGTGTAAGGGGTCTTATGATGAGAATATCTTATTAAATTGACATAACCTTCCTTCCTTTCCTACCTACGTACCCCTTTTTGCTTCGTGCTTTAATGCAATAACAAGGGTCATATTAAGGGTTAAGTTAAATGTTTTGAATATTTCATTAAGGACATGGAGATCTTAACAGTTTTGATACAGGTGCATATACGGATTTCTATTTCAATAACACCAAAGTTTACACTCCAAAGCCTTAGGTTTTCAGGATATTTTACAAGTGGTTATTTGTTTCACATAGAAATAACAGAACTTCGACATTGCTGTAAAGTTATCAAAACAAAAGTAGCTAAATAATGTTTGTTGAGTAAAATACCTTCGATAGCTAGAACTTACTTGGACTGAATTGTGAAGACACGGCGACACCGACTGGGGCCCCAGATCTTCTCCAGAGGTGCTATTATCCTGGGTTCCGTCACAGGCGAAAGAGTGTTTTGTGCAGGGTTTTGTTCGCGAGCGAGGCTCCAGCAAAGGGGATGCGAGCCGACGCGGATTTTGGAAACTTGTATGCGCCCGTTGTGTGGCGACCACGATTAGGTTCAACGAACGAATTAGTTGTGTAGATGGCAGCACTGTCGCAAAGGCTGCGTTCCGTTTTAACTACAGCTCGCTTGCTAAAAGTATTACCGATGCGTACAGTGACGACTCGAGTAACACCATCGGCGCCGGGGTGCAGCTGATGCACGCGCGCTAGACGCCATTGCAGCGGTGGTAATGTGTTGTCGATCAAAACAACCACGGAACCCTCGCGGAGGGGTGTGTTAGTACTATCGTGGAACCATTTACCTCTCGGTTGCAACTGGTGTAGATATTCTACGCTCCAGCGTTTCCAAAAGTGTTGTACAGCTTGTTGGATAACTTGCCATCGTTGTAAGCGGTTTGGGTTGTCGTTAGACAAATCGAATTCCGGTAGAGATGTTAATGGTTCCCCGATGAGGAAGTGTCCGGGTGTAAGTGGTAATGGATCTGCGGGATCATTACTGAGTGGACAAAGGGGTCTCGAATTGAGAACAGCCTCGATTTGGCATAAAAGAGTATTGAATTCATCATTGGTGAGTTTAAGTGTACCTATGACGCGGTGTAAGTGTCGCTTTAGACTACCTACGGCTCGCTCGACGAGACCAGCAAAGTGTGACGCATATGGAGGGTTGAAATGCCAAGTGACTTGTATGTTTGCAAGGTGACTGTTTATGGCAGATTGATTTGACTCGTTTCGTAGAAACGCGAAGAGTTCTGTGAGATAACGATCACAACCCACGAAATTACGACCACAGTCTGAGAAAATTGTTTTACAGTAACCGCGTCGAGATATGAATCTACGCAACGCGTTCAGAAATGATTCCGTGGTAAGATCTGGAACCAACTCTAAATGAACTGCCTTCGTTGACATGCACACGAAAACGCATACGTAGGATTTGAAAAGTTTCGCGTTACGAAACTTGCTCGATTTAAGAAAGAAATGTCCTGCAAAATCTACAGACGTCTGTAAGAACGGACGGAGAGCTTGAACTCTAGCTGTTGGAAGCTGGGCCATTGAAGGCTGTGGCGCAGCTGGCCGAGCGCGGACACACGGTACGCAGCGCAGTGTGCGCATACGGATAGCATCACGAGCACTTAGAATCCAGTATTTCTGGGCGAGAGCGAACTGTAAAGTTTGCGGCCCTACATGTAAATGTGTATAATGATAAAAATCTATGAGTAGATTCGTAAAATGATGTTTTTTAGGTAAAAGAATTTGATGCTTGGCATCGTACGGTACCCTGAGGAGTCCGGCGTCGTCAATAAAAGGTTTTAATTTTTGAAGACGCTTAGTGCATCTGTCGTTGTCCTTGAGACGTGAAATGTCTTCTGAGAAATGTTCACGTTGAACAATAGAAATGATTCGACTGAGAGCCTGTTTAGTTTCAGGAACTGTGACATAACTTGTCGATGAAACGTTTGTTTTTCGACATTTGTTTATGAATCTTAACATGAGAGATACGATGCGTAACATCTTGGGTAGCGATGAAAATCGCTCCATGAAATCGGTTCTTGGTTCATCCTTTTGTGTCAGATGAACATGCTTACGACGTTCTTCGTCAGTATGACAATTAACGTTAGAGATGGGCCATTCAGACTCTGGCTGCATGAGCCATGAAGGTCCATTGAACCACACCGTATGGTTCAACTGAGAAGGGAGAACCCCGCGACTCGCTGGATCCGCGGGATTGTCCGCTGACTGAACGTGATGCCACTGTGAGGCAGGCACGTTGCTTGTGGTCTCCGCGATACGGTTAGACACATACGTACGCCACTTGTCTGGGGATGAACGTAACCAGGCAAGAGTAATGGTTGAATCACACCAAGCGAAAACTTGGTCAAACGATACTGCGCTGCTGTAAGCAGTCAGTACCTTTTTTATCAATTTCGATAAGAGATGAGCTCCACATAGCTCTAGACGAGGAATTGTGAGCCGTTTAAGAGGCGCGACCTTAGTCCTGCCCATGAGGAGGTGCACGCTGATGGCACCGTCTGAGTCAACGACGCGAATATATACACAGGCAGCAAAGGCCTTTTCAGAGGCATCTGAAAATCCGTGAAGCTGAACTTGATGAGCGCTCTGAAGCACGTGACGAGGCAAAGACACATCTTGCAGTAACGGCAGTTCGTCGATGAACCGATACCACAAATCACAAATACCCTGAGGAGGAGCTTCGTCCCAACCTGTGCCTGATACCCACAAGAGTTGGATTAAATGCTTAGCGAACAGACACACGGGTGATAAGAACCCGAGAGGATCGTAAATTCTGGCGATTTCCGCAAGCATTATGCGCTTAGTACATTTGCGCGAAGCAGTTTCCGTCTGATAGGTAAAAGTGTCAGATTTAGGGTTCCACTTGAGCCCTAAGACCTTGACAGAAGTGTCAGTGTCAAGCGCTGAAAGAATGAGTGCGTCCTTGTTAGACTCGTTGTTGTTTAAATTAGATAAGAACTCAGAACTATTACTGGTCCATTTGCGGAGTTCGAACGTACCCGCTTTACAAATGGCCGTAAGCTGGCGTTGAAGAATTATGGCATCTTCGACTGTGTCAGCTCCAGTTACAACATCATCAACAAATACTTCGTTGAGAAGTACCTGCGAGGCAAGTGGGAATGCAGCAGCTTCATCAATCGCTAATTGACGAAGTGTGCGCAAGGCTAAGAAGGGTGCCGAAGAGACACCGAAAGTTACACAGCATAAGCGGTATTCTTGCACAGGATCGTGGGGAGAGAATCTCCAAAGAATCCGATGAAAGTCCCGATGTTCTTTAGAAAAGCCGATATAACGATACATCATTTTGATGTCTGATGTGAAAACAATCTTGTGCAATCGATATTTGAGTAGAACCTCAGATATATCTTGATGCAGTTTATGTCCTGTAAGAAGGTTATCATTGAGAGAACGACCAGTTGTCGTACGACATGACGCGTCAAATACGACTCTGTATTTGGAAGTCGCAGCCGATTTCTTCACCACGCAGTGATGGGGTATGTAATAGGGACGTACGTCACTGTTCGCAGAATCAGAGACGGGTTCCATGTGTCCCAAGTCCAAGTATTCCTGGAGACACTTGTTGTAGTTCTCGCGTAAGGCAGAGTCACGTGACAGTCGAACTTCTAACTTATTTAAACGCGAGAGCGCAATGGCGCGAGATTCGCCTAATGGAGGCGCGTTCTCCTTAAAGGGAAGAGAAACAGTGTATTTCCCGTTTGAGTCCCTTGTGTGAGTATCAACGAAAATTGATTCACAACGAAGTTCATCTCTGGTAAGATGAGGATGTTCTGGTATTGACTCTAGTTCCCAGAATTTTTGAAGTTTCATGTCCAGTTGACACGTGCTCAGATTTGTTGAAATCTTCGCCACATTTCCGTGAGAAATTCTACCATTTAGTAGATAGCCAAAAATGCTATTTATGGCCACAGGTGTCCCTTGAGGACCCTTAATGTTATCGTGAAGCAGTATGCTGTCACTGTAGTCAGACCCCAGCAGGAGCTCGACGGGACGCCCAGAACGCAATTCTGGGTCCGCTAGATTGAGACCTTTGAGGTGCAAGATATTCTCGAAGGAGTTCGGAATATTCGGTAAGTAGCTCGTTATTTTTGGTAAAATAAGAGCTTCGATGTAAAGCTTCGGCTGTGGTTTGTTGTGGGGCGTAACCTCACACAATACGTAACCACGTGGTTGCTCGCTGCTGTCACCAATGCCGGTGACGGTTGTGCTCGTCCGCGCGGGGTACCGCGGCAGGCCGAGGCGCTGGACACACGACTCAGTAATGAGCGTGGCCTGTGAGCCCTGGTCAACCAAAGCTCGGACTGGGCGAGGTGCGTAGGGCCCATGGTTCATGGGACGCACGTTGACAAGCGCAGTCGTAAGTAAAACCGTACAGTTTTTACTCTGAGAAGGCCCCGTAGCTCCATGTAATGGAGTGGGCGTAGAAGTTTCCGCTACCGAGTGTAACTCAGGGGAAGAAGAATACTCCGTCGTCAGTGTGACGTTCGAAGGTGGCACATATTCATGTAATGAAGAGTGATGACGTTGAGTGCAGATGCGGCAGCTGTGGCGCGATTTGCAGTCTTTTGTTTCGTGACCGATAAACAAGCAATTGTTACATAATTTATTTTCTTGGATAAAATATTTACGTTCATTTAAAGTAAGATTTTGAAATTTGTCACATCTATACAATGGATGCGAATTATCTTTGCAGTATGCGCATTTTATTTTATTTAAGTATTGCACTGCAGTTGCTGCATGAACACTCATTGAACGAGAAGAGCGCGCGAAGGAAGTATTCGGATTACGCGGCGCGTTATAGTTTGCATCTGAATGCGCGCGAGTTAACGATATCGCGTGCCGTCCAGCCTGCGCATGACGCGATGACGTCACGCCGTAGCTGGAGGCGGCCGCGCGGCCGGCGCCCGCCGCGAGGGGGCGCTGCGGCGCGATCGCAGCGTTTGAACGCGAAGCGCTCATTATCTCCGTAGCAGATAATTCTTTATCCAAGAAATCCAGTATTTCGGTCACACTTGGAATATCATTCGACGTTCTCAAGGACAATTCAAAACGTCTACGTATATTCGGTGTAATTTTGCGTAGCAAAATATTTAATAAGACGAAACTCCATTCGTCAACCGGAAAACCTAATGAATTTAACGCTGTTATGTTCTCGTGATAACAATTCATTAAATTACGCAAACTACTTTCGATGTTTTTCTCGTTGACCGGTTCAACATCGAAAATGTTGTCAAAATGTTTCGTTGAAATAATTCGCTTATTTTCATATCGATTGATTAACACCTGCAAGGCGTTTTCGTAATTAGATTCAGTAACTGGGATCGATTTGATAAGATTATATGGCACATCTTTTAAAAATAACAACAAATAACGAAAACGTTCTACGTTTGTTAACGTTTGGTTGTCGTGGACAAGTGATTTATATAAATCATAGAAGGCATTCCATTCTGTCAATATTCCAGAAAATGTTTGCAAAGTTAATTGAGGTAACCGAACATTCGAGTGAAAGTTATGTTGTTGGGACGCGCAACATCCCGTATTATGAGTAGTAGGTAGCCCGCCGCAACCAGCCGACAGGCTTTGTTTACGTTCTTCTTTTAAATTATCCAACGTAACTTGTATTTGAAAATACAATGAATCAAATTGATTACGCACAGCAAAATGTTCGTCTTTAGAAAAACACTCGTTTTTTGCCGATAATTTTTCAATTTTTCCTTGAACTTGAAGAAATGATTTTTTAATTGAATTTAATTCTTTAACACGAACTCTAAATTCTGAAATGTTCTGAGAACTGTTCTGTTACAGTCAACGATACGTTGGGCACTATTTAAGGCTAGATCACGTTCGAATGTTAATTGGTCGATTTCCATTGTTACTGAATAAAACGATTGTTTACGTAGTTTAAGTAGATATTAGTAGTATTGTTTGAACCTAGTTATAGAATAAAATTGCTTAAAATATTTATTGTATGTAGATAGTTACGTGTAGTAAAAAATGTAGTTTAGATTTAGTTAAGATACAGGTAAATGTTAGATTGTAATATTAGGCTAGTCGCAAACTAATTGTAAAATTATATCTAACACGCAATGTTAAATATAAGTCGAAATTTGTTCCGTACGAAAATACGTGACCAATAAAGAATGGGTAATGTACGTAAATACAATGACCGCTGTAATTGGGTTCGGTACGTTATACCTACACCGCTTATATACACTAAGTACGAAAATACTAAGTGCAAATGATTTTGTACGTTGTACTTAAAATTGTAAATATAGTGTGCGACTATCCTATGAAGTTTCTAGAAGCGCCGAGATGGCTCCAGCGCGCGGCGTACGTGCGTTCTAGGTGTAGGGTAGAATGGGGTAATGGGGATCACTTAAGCAAGAATTAAAATAAAAAAATTAAAATAAACAAAATCTTTATTTCAACCGCCTTATAACATAATATACTTAATTGCCTATCATTTGAGATCAGTAATTATCACATTAATAATCATCTTTGGGAAATCTGAAAGTTAAAAAAAAAACTGTTTTTGACTCTCATTGCGCTGAGGTAAGGGTAATTGTGGTCACCTTGTGGGCAATAAGAATCATCAAAAAATCTAACACAAATCGCAAGTATCGTTGACCAGGAAGCTTTTGTGGTAGTTCTTTGTCGTACTTTCGGCATCTAAAAGCAAAATAACAAAATTATCTTATGCTTTTTACATTGCGGGAAATCGTGGTCACTAGCGGGCAATGGGGGTCAGGTTAGGATAGGTTCGACCCTCATTACCCACAAGCACTTTCTGAAGAAAAAAAAATAACACTAAACAAATACTAATAATACTCGTGATTTAAGTATAAAATCGTTACACTGAATGCATGAGTAAACGCGTAAAAAAATGTGATACAAGTAGATCAATAATTATAATACTTACCGTTTATTTTGCGTCTGTGAAAATTTACATCGGCGTGCCGCAAAAACAAAATACACCTCTCGTTCCAAAGGCCGTCGCCATACTGGCCCAGCGCACTCGCTGCGATAGTGGGGGGTCAAAGCGGGGTGGGGAGGGCCGTAAACGCGTTTCTAGTAGTTGTAGTTTTTGAGATTTGTGGGTGACCATCATTGCCCGCTGACTCCCATTACCCGGTCTTCCCCTACCCGCGCTACTCGCGAAAACGAAAGTGAAATGTAATTTCACAAATATCGCTTAAAACCCTATGAAACTATATACAATTAGCAAGCTTTTGTTAAGATCTCACCGTATACACCGGTATTATCGTAAAATAATACGCTAGATGCTTAGAAACTCGATATATAGATCGGTCGAGGTCGGTAGAACCCGAGCTACTCTGACAAAGAAATTGTATTACGCTAGCACAAAACAACAGCGAATCGCGAATTTATTATGAAATAACCAGATATAATTCGGTATATCCGGCTCGAAACCTATTTATGTTGAGTAAAATACCTTCGATAGCTAGAACTTACTTGGACTGAATTGTGAAGACACGGCGACACCGACTGGGGCCCCAGATCTTCTCCAGAGGTGCTATTATCCTGGGTTCCGTCACAGGCGAAAGAGTGTTTTGTGCAGGGTTTTGTTCGCGAGCGAGGCTCCAGCAAAGGGGATGCGAGCCGACGCGGATTTTGGAAACTTGTATGAGCCCGTTGTGTGGCGACCACGATTAGGTTCAACGAACGAATTAGTTGTGTAGATGGCAGCACTGTCGCAAAGGCTGCGTTCCGTTTTACATAACGGGTGCGTTCCATTGATAATTCTAACATCGAAGGCAAGTTTATTTTAATTGCATAATTAAAATACTAAAGAAACACGTTGTGTTTTGTGCTAGAATAAAAGTACGGAACAATGTTTGTACACCATATATGCCATGTAATTTTCTGTATAAAGAAAAATAAATAGTCCTATTATTTCTCAATACGCCTATTCCAAGCGCATCACTGTTCGAAATATGTGTGCTACGTCAACACTAGCAATCCGTGTATTATCCGAATCGTTATTCCATCAGCACTTTATATATAATGGTATGTGGGGCAGTTTTTCAGGCGGATATCTTGATGAGTGCCAACTGGTGTCAGTACGAGGTTTCATTACGGCTCAATTTCATAAACAGTTACGCATTAGTACATATCAAGTCTTAAATGGCAATGGTCAGGTCATATCTCACGGTACGAAGACAGAAGATGGACAATTCTAGTTACGGAATGAAGAGGGCCAACGGGAAAAAGAAATAAAGGCAGACCTCAGAAACGATGGGCTGATGACATCATCGAAATAGCCGGGAGCAATTAGATGAATATTGCCCGGGAAAGAACAAACTGGAAGGGGTTGGAGGAGGCATTATTTAACCCAAAAGGGATCCGTGTAGATAAAAATTACGTAAAAAGTAACATAATTGAACCAACAAGAGCTTAAGAAATCTTTTTAAATATATGCTAACAATTCTATTGTAAATTTAAACACGGAATAAATGAGCTTAGTTATTATTATTATACATATCAAAAGGGGCCAATTATTCATAAATTTCATCATGTAAGGGTCCCGAGATTTCAAAATCTCTCTCGTAGTGCCCGCATGTCTAGCGGGATCAGCGTACCACTGATTGATTTCCTCATTCATAAATTTTACTTATTCACCAGTTTACTCATTAGACAGTTTCGCTAAATTGACAATTTCGCTAGTTAGGCATTTTCCTGGTTCGTCAGTTTCATACTTCGCTAGTATTGCTAGGACGTCAGTTTCATAAAAGTGAGTGAGATCCTTTTTTGAAATACCGTCAACACTTTCCGTCAAATACCGTCTTTCTTTCTGGAAGAAACCTGTACCTACACGATGTTGCATGTGATTTCAAAAGAAACCCTTTCTTTCTTCTTTCTTTCCTAAAATTGCTAGTTTTGTAATCCCCTAGTTTCATTATTTGTCAGCTTCGTTAACGTCTCAGTAGTCAGCTACACTACCACTGCGCCTATCGCGTCGTCCTACTAATCCATTTACATTTAGCCAACCAATAACACTGTCTGTTCTAAAACGTCGAATTCCAATAATTCTGATAACCAATCGGACATATTGCTGGCTTCCGTTCAAAGAATACTGCATTTAGAATAATACAACCAGGTCGATGTTTCAGGACGCTCGTATTTTCAATAATAATATGGATGCAGTAAATATGTCCGGATTTATGCCGTGCGCCCGGCAAATCAGCTGGGAAGGTCGATTGCCGTCGTATTGCAGTTGCTCCAACTGCAGCAGTGCATTGCAACCGTGGAACTTGCATGTGATGTGGTTGATATGAAGGCACACCAAATGCTAGCATAGTGCAAAGTTTGTTTGCAGTTTTGATGCAGTTACGTCGCCTGCATCAGAATTACCCTCGGACTGAAGCGGCGCGGAATCAACCAATTGCAAAAGTAAGCCAGAGCTGAGATACAGATTTCAACTCAGGTGATTGGTCTATTCCGGACGTCTCCGCTCCGCTCCGCTTCAGTGGAGAGTGGAGACCCTTACTGTTACGGAGATGCCGCAACTTTGCGGTGCGCGGTACGTGCGTCTCGCTCACTCGTATGGCCGCCGCGCTCGGATCTCTCGCTCAACCGCTCGCCGCGCCGCTGGTCGCGCAAAGTTGTGGCATCTCCGTGAGCGAGCAACGCACCATCTGATGGTGAGTGCAGGTGTTAAAACTAAACTTTAAAATCACAAATGTATTTAAAAAAAGGACTAATTATACAAATATCGAAAACACGCACGTAACATATTTCCAGAAAAGGTTATAATCATTAAGTTCCAACTCATGACTGGTTGACGACGCGGTTGGGACAGTGGTAGTGCAGCACACTAGGAGCTGACGGTCCTGGTTCGGATCCTGGCAAGGGCAAATATTTGTGTGATGATTATGGCTGTTTTCTATGTATATAAGTTTCTATGTATATAAGGTATGTATATCGTCGTCTAGTGCCCATAACACAAGCTTCTTATTGTGGAACTATGATCGATTGTGTGCGATTGTCCGAGATTGATTTACTACTACTAGCTGCGTCGCACGGTGTTACTCGCTCATCCCACGGGAAAATACATTTATTCGGGATAAAAAGTAGCCTATGTGTTAATCCAGGTATCAGCTACCTTCATACCAAAATTTATCAAAATTGGTCCAGCCGTTTGAGCTGAAGAAGTAACAAACATACACATAAACACACTAAAATTTTCGCCTTTACAATATCAGTGTGATTTTATTTATTTATCTGGTATTTTTCACTCGGTAGCGAGAGCTCGAAGATTAATAAAACCTACTCACGGGTATAATGGTGCCGTGACCAGGGTAGTTACAAAACAAAACGTTATGTGTCGTTGTGAATGACTACTTAAACTAATTAACGTACTAACAATAATTCCACACGCCATTACGTCCCTTGTTCATAACTGGCTGTAATGCGACCACTTGTAGGTGTGCGTGACTATATTAATAGTACTGAGTACAGTCAATCAAATTAGCCTATACCTATACGTTTAAGCTTACCTTTAGGGGAAATACGGACAAAATTACATAATATGGTCAAAATTTCATAGTAGACTTATTTCAAAATTGGCAGGTCATATAGAACTTGTTGGAAGGTCGTGATGCTGTCCATGTTTGTCTATGTTATATTTTGAATTTGTTTTAGGAATTATATTTAAAAACTGATTGATGTACAGTGTCATGTGAAGTTGTCTATTTTTTCTCATATACAAATATAAACATAATGTTTACTATTTTACGTTTTAATTCTTTCCAAAGCTAATCCACCTCATCAGTGGTAGCAGAGCGTTAAATAATTAGTGGCAAATGGAAGGAAAATAATTAAAACCGTGAGTAAATGAGATAATAAAATTTCAAAAATGAGCTCAAGTCTAAGAAGCATAGAATCGCTGACAAAATCAAATTACGATACCTGGTGCTTACAAGCACAGGCGATTCTCATAAGATACGATCTGTGGGATTACGCTAGTGGTGAAAAAACGTTAGCGGCAACTGCGACTGCCGAACAAAAGAGTGCGTTCCTAAAGGAAGACTTAAAGGCAAGGTCGGAGCTATTTTTACTTTTATCTCCACCAGAACTTAAGCAAATAAAGGGATGTAACACATCCAAGGAGGTGTGGGATAAACTAAAATCTGTACACCAAAGTTCAGGACCTGCGAGAAAGGCTACGCTATTAAAGCAGCTAGTATTAAAGAAAATGACTTCACAAGAAGATGTGAGAGACCATCTCAGTAACTTTATGGACGTAGTGGGTAAATTAGAAGACATGGATGTCAAAATTCATCCAGAATTATTAAGCATTATGATGCTATACAGTTTACCTGCAAATTTCGATGGCTTCAGAACGGCAATTGAGTCGAGAGATATTTTACCAAGTCCTGACATGTTAAAAGTAAAAATCATAGAGGAATACGAAGCAAGAAGGCAAAGCGAAGCAAGCGAACCTCAAACTTCAGAAGCATTCTATGTTAAAACAAAGAAAAAGGTACTATATTGCAACAAATGTAAGAAGAAAGGGCATTCCACAGAAAATTGTTGGTCAAAGAAGAGACCTGATAACCCTAATAAAACTAAAGGTCCAGAAAAGACCTACAACATCTGTTTAACAACAGAAACGTCGAAATGTATAAGCAATTTATGGTGTCTGGATAGTGGCTGTACGTCACATATGACGGGTGACAAAAGTATACTCTGTAATTTGATCCCTGCGTCTGACACTCTAAGACTAGCTTCAGAAAAGCATACGACCCAAGTTAAAGGGAAAGGAAAAGCTGAACTCTATACAGAAGATTGCAAGCATAATATAACTGACACATTATATGTACCAGATTTGTCAAACAACTTGATGTCAGTAAGCAAAATTACAGATCATGGCTATAAAGTTTTATTTGAAAAGGAACAAGCCAGCGTCATAAAAGACGGAAGTGTTAGCTTAAAAGCTAAACGAAGAAATGGATTATATTTTATTGAATTCGATAAGCCGGAAGAGACAGCAAATTTCACGCCCAGAGCAGAAAGCGAAATTATGAAATGGCACAAGAAATTAGGTCATGTCAATGAAAGAGACCTAAAGGAAATGGTTAAAAATAAAATGATGCGAGGACTCGACTTTAAAGAAAAAACTTTGGGTACCTGCGAGACTTGTATCAAGAGTAAAGTCAAAGTCAAAGTCAAAGTCAAAGTGTTTTATTTGTAAAATGTAGGTGAAGGCCGTTTATAGGCCAAGTTGTTACATATATTCTTGGTTCCACTACATTTTGCCGATTGGCGTACAAAAACAGTGTAAAAACAATATAAATAATGTCATAACATTGCAAAAGAAGACAAGGCATATTTAAATAATGTCAAGTTAATACTAATAACAAAATTATATGTGTCAATCTACAATTAGGAAATAGTAATAATTGGTAACAAAATAATTTATGGTAACTAATAACAATGAATACGCAATGATAATTAAAAAAAAAAAAAAAATTAATCAATTACAAATAAAAATAATGTAGCAAAATAATAATAGTTATAATACCGATAATAATTATATACAGATGTCGTCGTCATTTAAATAATGCAAAATTGAGTAATAACACTTATTAATTAACAATAGTGATAATTTATGCCTCAGAAGTGGCGTTGGTAACAATTTAAGTTCTGTAGGTAGTTTGTTGTACACTCTTGCCGCTACAGAGAATATGCTATTACGCATTAAAGCAGTTTTTCCTAAGGGTGTAGATAAATTCTCCCTACGACTTAGCTCTAAACGTTTGCTATTAAAATTACATTTTTTAAATAGGTCTGGGTTGTTTTTAATAAACATAACCACTTCTAAGACATAAAGACAAGGCATCGTCAAAATTCTTAGATCCCTAAAATGAGATTCACAACTGTCAGTTTGTCGAAGGCCACGCATTGCTCTAATACATCTTTTTTGAGCTTTGAATACCGCCTCTTTATTTGAGGAATTGCCCCAAAAAATGATGCCATAACGTAAGGTTGACGCTACAAAACCATGATAAGCTGTTAATACAGCATCAGGACTCGCCTGCTTTGCAAGTTTATGGAGAGCATATGCATACTGACTCAGTTTTTGACATACTTGTTCAGTGTGTGAGTTCCATGAAAGATGGTTGTCTATATATACTCCCAAAAACTTAATATCAGTGACCGATTCAATTAATGTCCCCTCATAATTACAAAAAACAGGAATAGGTAGTTTACGTTGAGAAAAATGCATAATTTTGGTTTTCTCAAGATTAATTAATAAATTATTCACATTAAGCCATTCAACGATATCCTTTACTGTATTATTAATTTCCATTTCGTAATCATTAACATCATCACATTTAATAATAACAGTGCTGTCATCAGCAAATAATACCATTGGGTGTTTGACGTGCCGAGGTAGGTCATTGATATACAGTAAAAATAAAAGAGGTCCGAGAACACTTCCCTGCGGCACGCCATACATGATTTGTCTTCTTTCAGATCGGTAAGCCTTTACATATTTGGTGTGCAAGCAGATTTGCGAGAGTTCCGTATATTGGTCTCTATCGCTTAGGTAAGACTTTAACAGCTCTAAAATGTTACCACGAATACCATATGCGTTCAATTTCCTTAGAAGAATGGAATGATTTACATAATCAAACGCTTTAGTCATGTCCATAAATATGGCACAGACGTGGTTACGTCTGTCTACATTTTCTATGATTGGTTTGACAAGATCGTATATTGCCATATTTATGGATTTTTTCTTACGAAAGCCCTTTTGTTCTGCGACTAATAAATCATATTTCTCCAGGTAATCGTACAGTGCCTTGTAAATGACCTTTTCAAATACTTTAGAAAATACTGTTGCCAAAGCAATGGGTCTATAATTTGACATGTTTGTTTTATCCCCTTTCTTATGTAAAGGTTTTACAACGACAGGTTTTAGCTCATCTGG
Organism: Apotomis capreana; assembly: GCA_947623375.1. Taxonomy (NCBI): domain Eukaryota; kingdom Metazoa; phylum Arthropoda; class Insecta; order Lepidoptera; family Tortricidae; genus Apotomis; species Apotomis capreana. Next base: position 14,063,697 of record OX392522.1, on the reverse strand, counting down.
ATATACTCCCGTTGAGATACTGAGGTTGACGATGTGACTTAGGGGATGAACAATCACATGCGATACCTGCTTTACGGCTTTAGTATGTATACTATCATATCCAACACTATTTGTGTTTTTTAGTGTTTTAATTATAGTCATTATATCATGGGGAATAGTGGGTGTCATGTACATGGATTGACTGCAGTTAGTTTTAATATTACATTTTACATCACTGGCTTTAGTAACTATTTGGTCAACAAAGAAATTATTAAAAGCATTGGCCATAGCAGTCGGATCAGTAATTGTTACATCATTCTTAATTAAACTCGATATTGGCTCTCTTGGAAACACCTGTTTGTTTTTATTTATGACTTGCCAAGTAGCTTTGGATTTATTTGTTGCCTGCTTTATAAAATAATCGTTTTGCGAGCGCTGTGTGAGTTTAAGTACTTTCTTATACCTAGTATTATAGGTTTTAAAGGTATCTCTGTTCACTTTATTGGGACAAAATCGATATTTCCACAATAAGGCTCGTCTTTTTTTACTACATGTTTTGATCCCACGAGATATCCATTTTGCTTTTATTGTTGATTTAAGTGTAATAGTCTTGAAGGGAAAACATAGATTATAAAAACAGGTGAAAATATCTAAAAACAAATTATAAGCCATGTTGGCATCAGTGCATTGCAATACATCTGAGAATGATAAACTATGGATACATTTTTTAAACAAGGCTAAATTGTGGGTACTAAAATCTCGTTGCTTTATTCTCCAACAATTAATGAGACAAGTCTTTTTTACAGGGCACTTTAATATTTGTGTTGTGTGATCGGATAAGCCAAGGTCAAACACATGACCTTTCGAGCCCTTAATATTGTGAGCAAAATTATCAAGGCAGGTGCCACTAGCTAATCTAGTTGGCTCCTTAATTTCCAACTTTAGATTATGGTTTGATAACACACACTCAAATTGTAAAGTACTATTATTCTTTTTTAAAATGTTCACATTAAAATCTCCGCATAGCACAACTTTTTTATTATTAGTGTTATCACATGTTTTGTTAAGAATTGTATCAATTTTGTCAAAAAACAACTGTAAATTCGATTGGGGAGTTCTGTAAAGACATATAATAATAATTTTATGTCGTAGTAATTCAATTGCGCAACATTCAATAGAGCATTCCAGAGATAAACTTTTTATGTTAGTAATTTCTTTGTATTCGTGATGAAACTTAACCAATATACATGCCCCTCCTCGACATTGTTCTCTAGAGAAACAAGTTACAAGTTTAAAGTTCGGTATAGTCACAAGGTTTTCTGAGCCCGTCATCAGGAAGTGCTCAGTAATACACAAAACATCTACAGGCATGCTTTTAGCATCAAAATCCTGTAAATATACCGACAGCATGTCCGATTTATTTAATAATCCAGCTATATTTTGGTGCAGGATGTAAATTGTCTTATAGGAAAAAAATCTAAAATCGTCTTAGTTTTTAGTGTTTTTTTCAATTTTCTAGAACATTTTGGGTAGTAATCAGTTAGTTTTTTTTGAGTCATTTTAAATTTATGACTACTAATTATTTCAGGCCCTTGTATAGGGCGAGCGCTTTCAGAAATAAAAGTTCCTAAGTGGCTTATAATGTTTGTCATGCCACGATTATTGATACGGCCAGTAGTTGCTGAAAACATATCAAATGTTAGGTCGAGGTTCGAGTCAAATGATATGTGTTTTTCATGGTAGATTTCACTGCATCGAAGTAGTCTATTGAATATTTCTACTCTAGAATTATATATAGGCTTACCACATATATACGTTGGGCACACAATAATAATATTAGTGTGATTTATGGAACATAAATTATCTGTTATACATTGTACCAATTTTTCATAGTTTTCATTTTCATAAAAATTTTCCTCCCCTATCATAAGTACATAGTAGTCTGCTAGTGTTAAATTTTTTGTATAGTATTTAGATTGTTCCAGTATTTGCATGATTCCTGCGCCAGGTGTTTGGAAATGACAGTAATTAAATTTGTTAAGAACAACATTGTTACTAATAATATCAGTGATTTTCTGGCCCTTGTAATTACTCGCTACAACGATTTTATTTTTTAAGGGTATTACTATCTGTTTCGATGGGGCATTTGTTCTTGGTAGCTCGACAGGTTCTTCAGGTTTCGGTACGGGAGTTGACTGGTTACGGTCTTTCTTAGGAGTAGACGAAGATGTCTCTCGGTTCATGTTGAAGACAATTGTATCGTTTGCAGCGCCACATCTTTGAATTGACAAGTTGATTGCACTTTCTCCCGAGGTATCGGGCGTCCGCAGATTGTCCAATATTCGGCATACATGGTTAGATCGCTGTATACTTGAGGATTTTATATTGCACAGTTGACTTATTTTCCTGTAAGTGGGAGTGAATGACATCCTACCTCTAGAGAGTATTTTCGAGTTGTGATTGTTATGTTTTAAGATATCTGAGGATGTAACAGTTTTATACAGTGCTATTTTCTTTTTAAATGAATCATTTGCTCGTTTAAGTTCCGAGATTTCCAGTGAAAGTTTTCCTATTTCATCATTGGCGATGCCCAGGTCATTCTGAAGTTCTCCTACTTGATGTTTAAGATCTTTAATTAACGACAATTCTCCGCACGATATGTTCGGAAGACTATTTTCTGTGGAGTCCAGTTTACTTTGTGAAGATGTAAATAATGCATCATCGGAGTGATTTGGTTGATATCTGTGTTTTCGAACTGTAATATTATCATAAGATGACATGGCAAAAGTGTTTTATAAGTTAAATTTAATTCGTAAACAAATATTGCTTCGAGCGTAGGCCTATTTTCTTTTGTTCTCTAATTGCCGACGGCAAGTGTTATCGGAGTGGGCGGTGCTCGGTGCTTATCAGTAATGCAGCGGTAATGCAGTCAGGCTAGTGATTATAGTGTCTGTCTCTCTCGCACCTAGTGCCTTATTATGGACGCGCTTGATTGCTTGTCATCATCCGTCTCACTCATCGATCCAATGTCTGGTTTACACTGCGCGGGAACTAGATGGTGTTAGCTGGTACTGTTAGTAGAGGAATATTTAATTGATTTCTCAAGAATTGGTTTAGATTGAAATCAATTTCACAGCTTTACTATTGTTAGGTATTATGGCTATGTCACAGAGAGGTCCTGGTGATGTATTTCTTCTGTCACTAAGTTGTTTCAAAATATTTCGGTAACGGTCTGTTGGACGACACTTATGACTTTTGTTCCTTAATTAGTTGATATCACTTTAGAACAACAGTTTTCACAGATCACTGACACAGTTTATCACATAAAAAATATATATTCATGGTAGATTATTGATTGTCACTCAACATCATCAAATGCGGACCACCTTGACAGTGCCGCATCACAAATGTCACCACAGGCTACCGGTCAGGAGACAATTATAAATTTACCACTCTACCATTCCAAAGCCATGAACAAATAATCTCTACCGAAGTGCTCCAGATAATTCACAGCGATGTATGTGGCCCCTTTGAGCATAAATCAATGGCCGGATCAAAGTATTTCGTTACATTTATTGACGACTATACAAGATACTGCTGTGTTTACTTCATAAAAGAAAAGAGCGAAGTAATCGAAAAATTCAAAGAGTATAAAAACTATGTTGAACTGTTTCATAAGAAGAAAATTCAAAACCTTCAGTCTGACAATGGAGGCGAATATAGGTCGAAGGCGTTTGACAAATTCCTCAAAGATAATGGTATAAGCCGAAGATTATCTGTACCCTATACACCGCAGCAAAATGGCATGAGTGAAAGGAAAAATCGGTCGCTGATGGATAAAGCAAGATGTCTGATGCTGGATTCCAATATTCCTGCAAATCTATGGGCAGAAGCAGTGAATACAGCAAACTATTTGATAAATAGAAGCCCTGCAAAAGCTCTCAAAGGAAACTCCCCATATGAGAAGTGGGTAGGAAGAACACCATCGGGAAATCATTTACACGTGTTTGGAAATAGAGCATTTGTGATGAACAAGAACCGAAGAGGAAAATTCACAGCCAAAGCGACAGAAGGAGTATTTTTGGGATATGCGAATAATACCAAAGGCTTTAGAATCTACATACCGGAAAAGAATGACGTTGTTATCAGCAGAGACGTAAAAGTAATCGAAAAGATGCATTATGGCAATACTTCTGCTGAGAAAAACGAAGACTCTACTCTAGGACCAAAATCGGACGAATTAATTGAGATTGAAGAACCTGAAATTAAAAACAAAATTAATAATAACTTACCTTTTCAGGAACCTACAAATTTTCCTTCTTCCAGCTCCAGTCAAGATCCAATTGACCCACCTCCCTCAAGTGGAAGACCACAAAGAGAAGTGAGACCACCAATATGGACCAAAGACTATGAGTTAAGTCGTTGCGTGACTATGTTTACTTCAGATAGTAATGATGATTATGATTGTTCATTTCTTACATATCAAGATGCAGTGACGGGCACCGACAGACAAAATTGGGAGAAGGCAATACAGTCTGAAATGGATTCATTACAGAAAAATAACACCTGGGTACTAGTTGACAGGTCAGAAGCCAAAGGACACAAAATTTTGTCGAACAAATGGGTATTTCGGATTAAAGATGACGGTACGTACAAAGCCAGATTAGTCGTACGTGGCTGCGAACAGAAGGGAAACCTGGATTTTGAAGACGTATATAGTCCAGTCGTGGCTCAATCTGCATTGAAAACTTTACTAGCCGTTGCCGCATCCAAATCTTACCACTTCATGACATTTGACGTAAAGACAGCATTCTTGTACGGAGAGTTGACAGATGAAGTTTATATCAAATTACCTGTTGGCTATAAAACTGACTGCAACACTACTGAAGTAGTTTGCCGGCTGAAAAAGTCGTTATATGGACTAAAACAAGCACCATTCACTTGGAACAAAACTTTTACCCAAGCGATGTTTGAGTTGGGTTTCAAGACGACAAAAACCGATCGATGCGTTTTCATAAACGAAGATAAGTCAATAATAATCGGATTATTTGTCGATGACGGACTTGTCATAGGTAAAGACATGAAAAAGATCGAAGTTATTTTGAAGAAGCTTGAAACCAAATTTGAAATGAAAAAGAATCAAAATCCAAGTACTTATCTGGGTATGGAAATAAGAAATTCAAAAGAAGGAATCATTCTTACTCAGAGATCTTATATAAATGATGTACTGGAAAAATATAATATGAAAAATGCCAAACCTTGTGACACGCCCGCAAGTACAAGTAGCGATTCGAAGTCGATACAGGAAACTGCCCAGGAGAAGGAATATCCCTACAGGGAGGCAGTGGGAAGTTTACTGTACCTGTCTACCAGAACTAGACCAGACATCGCACAAGCGGTCAATCAAGTTAGCAGGAAGGTCGAAAATCCCACTAGAGAAGATGTCACAAAACTGAAGAAAATATTTAAATATTTGGTTGGAACCAAAGACAAAGGCATTTTGTACAAAAGAAACACGCCAATAGAGAATATCGATGCATACAGCGACTCGGACTATGCTGGAGATCCATTGACGCGAAGAAGCACTTCTGGCTCCGTGCTCATGATAGCAAATGGACCAATCGTATGGGCATCCAAGAGACAGCCTATAGTAGCGTTATCGTCGACCGAAGCCGAGTACATAGCCGCAGCAGACTGTTGCAAAGAGGCATTGCATCTGAAATCTTTATTGAAGGAAATAACCAATATGGATATAAAAATAAATTTACACGTTGATAACCAAAGTTCGATTCAACTTGTGAAATCTGGATCCTTCAACAAAAGGTCGAAGCACATAGATGTGCGATACCATTTTATACACGAACACTTTGTGAACGGACTGATCAATATCAGCTACTGTCCAACTGAGATTCAGTTAGCTGACGTAATGACAAAACCGCTGTCAAAAGTAAAGTTTGAAAGACACTGTGCAAGATTAATGCACGTATAGAAACGTGTCTCAGCAACATGAACGAACATCAGGAGAAGGTGTTGGAAGGTCGTGATGCTGTCCATGTTTGTCTATGTTATATTTTGAATTTGTTTTAGGAATTATATTTAAAAACTGATTGATGTACAGTGTCATGTGAAGTTGTCTATTTTTTCTCATATACAAATATAAACATAATGTTTACTATTTTACGTTTTAATTCTTTCCAAAGCTAATCCACCTCATCAGAACTATCCATCACTGCAGTTAGTACTTACATGACGGTGGCCATGTTTACAAACCTGTGAGGCACTGTGTGACATTTTGTTCATACTTTATCGACAAGCACACACAGCTTCAGCGCATGATTTATTATGGACCCTGTTCAATTAAAACGTTGTGTTATTACATCTCGGTCTGTTGACTATATAGTCAATAACCCAAGATGATTATAAAATAAACACATGAATTCAATCTTAGTTTTAAGTTCGCTTAACACAGATAAAATCAAAACACCCCGTCTGTTATCTGATGAAAATAATAATATTGCTTTGCTATTCCGCGATATATCGCGGAATAGCAAAGCAATATTATTATTTTCATTAATATGGATTTCCGCAAAGTAACGCCTGATTCAATTAATTACTTGTTATCTGATGTCTACACAACACAACGAAATTCCTTGAATATCGGTATGATTTTTATAACAGTTTTTAATAGTAGCACAAAACAGATAGGTACCTACAGAAATCAATCTACATACAAGCGCGCTCGAGCAAACGCACACATAGACATTGCACACGGACACGTCAAGCGGATGGCACTCGCGCTCGCACTGGTCCGAACTGGTCCGAGATATCGTGTCCGTGAGCAATGTCTATGTGTGCGTTTGCTCGAGCGCTTGTATGTAGATTTATTTCCTGTTTTGTGATAGTAGTGTCACTTTCAATATCCTCCTTTCCAGCAACAATGAGCGCGCCGGAGCCGGAGCCGGTGCCCGCGGCGCCGGCCGGCACCCCCGCGGACGCCCCGGAGCCGGACGGCCCCCTCATCCCGGTCCCCGCCCCGCGCAAGACGGCGCGCCGCGGCCCCAAGGTGCTGCAGGAGAGACCGAAGCGCGCGCTCTTCTGTCTCACGCTCAAGAACCCGCTCAGGAAGGTCTGCATCGATATCGTTGAGTGGAAGTATCCTTTTTAAATTAACATCAATGTTTTAACATTGAACATGTTTGTGTTTACCTGTGGGCCTATGATGGTTGCGTTCATCACCCCAATAAGTGTCACTCACACTCGCATCTTGTCAAAACGCGCATTAATCGCGTGATAAAAGCAATAATCTTAAGTCCGATCTGATCGAAATTGTGACATTTGCCTGTAGTTTCCCAACGAGAGGTATAGGAGGTCAAAATGTGCATCTGCCGGAGGGCTTTAAAGCGGATTGAGCTACAGTTTGAGCCATCTTAGGACGCGGGCGGACAAAAAAATTATACGAGTCGCGTGAGGTCAGAATAAATTGAGAAATTTTATCATGTGCCTTACTTATTTCTAAATTACATTTTCAATGTTTTGATAGTTGTAGGTACGTAGTGAAATCTGTAGATTTTTTGTGCGCAGCTGTAACTAGACTCGGTTCGAACACTTCATGTACGAAGCGAGTCGTACAAACATGTGCGGCTTATCAAGGACCGTATATTCCGAGTTAAAAAGTAATCAATATCATTGCAACTCGTTAACGCTTGGAAAATATAACATTCTAGTATAGTTTGTGTGAGCATATTTTGAAACAACGGATCTCGAATCTGGTTCATGCATTAAGTAAACAATCGTATTGCGGCCGCGGGTAGGGTTGCCTAGCTGATATTTTGGGTCAGAGTCAGATTTAGGTTCGAGTCTTTCCTGTCCTAATTCCAAAAAGGAGTAAAGGATTCCAGGGCTTAATCTTCTGATAATACTCGTATAGGATATAGAACGTTGCATCTTTTATAATCCGATGTAATAGCAATATTAAGTTCTTAATCTTGCACCACCGGATGGACGACTTTGGTTTTTTGAACTGACTCACGTTTGACATTTCGGACGTGTCAAGGTATTTTCTCGTCCTGCTTTTGTTAGGATTTGTATCAGGCACGATTCGAAAATCGAGTGCTAGTAGAAACGGGACCGCCACAAACAACGTGTGTCCGGCTTGAGGCTGCGTTTCCACCAGAGATGTGCGAGGATGCGTAGCAAGGGATGTGTTTTTTGGTTAATCAATGGAATAACTTCATTTACTTATCCTCGCTCAACGCAACTGATTCTATTGGTTCACATAAACACATCATTCGCTCTCGCTACGCATCCTTGCACTGCTGGAAACGCAGCCTTAAGGGTAAAATGTCCGGCTAAATTAAGCGCAGATTCCGGCTTTTGTGTTTTTAGACTTGACAGCCCTAGCCGCGGCTAACGCATCGATCAACTGATATGGGCTTTAAATAGTACGCTGTGTCGTGGGGTGGGAAATGTGTATTTGTAGGAGGAATATCTAGATCGAATTCCGGCCATTATCAGTGTTATGCTATCTGGATATCTCATCATGCCCATGCTATGCTATGTATCTATCCCCCGGATAGCCCTGCTGGATGAAACCTTTCGGGCCGAATGGACCACATTTCCTGATTTGTTATGGAAACTTGGAAACGTAGCTAATAGGCCGTCACAGTCAACATGCGCACTTAACGCTAAAACCGCTCCATACAAATGGCCACGTTATCGTGACGTCACGTTATTATATGTTATAGGTAACGTCCCTGTGCTCGACACGCTAATGCCTAATAGTCGACACCATGCTGTCACCTCTATTGCTAATGACATATCATTCAAGATGGCAACTATCAATGGGACAGTGTCGAGTACAGGGACGTTTACCTTACACATAGTACATATTGCCGTTTTCACCGTGAAAAAGTGCGTTTAAGTTCACGGTTGTCATACAATTACTGTTTCGTTAACTAAATAAAGATATAGATTCCGAAAACTAAATTTCAAAATCTCTTTTGACTTATCCACGACTATAAAGAAAAATCTAGACTCTATGCAGGCAACATATTTAACATAATATTTTGTATCAGACAAACTTGTTGGTTATTTAAACATAATTATGATTTTTACTGTAGTAATCAAAGAGAACCAAATAAACCTCGACTGCACCAACTGTAATAGTAGGTATTACATACCTTGGGCGGTGAATTCATGAATGTCCCAGATCGCCGGTGTTTGTGGCCTGAACCGAGGGTGTGGGCCATAAATATGCACGGATTTATGGTTATGGGACATTCATGAATTACTGCCCGTGGTTTGTCTTGCCTTGGCCGGGAAGTGAGACTTTCTCCCCGCGTAGGTTAGAAAATCTCACTGACAGCCTAGGGTGCCGTAATAGTAGTTTATGTGACTGTACCTACATAATTTAATCAGTTAGTTGCGAATGAGTTACTGGCATTCGTTCAATACGCCATAAATGTCATGGATGAAGTCAGCATCAAGCAGATCTGCAAATCGAGTTTTAGTGAAGACGACATTTGCAGTGGCAAGGCGCTACTTTTCGAGAAGCTTGGAAAAGCCGATCAGATGCCATCTCGACGGAGGGATGGAGGTATCAAGAGTCTCCAAGATATCATCAAACTCTTGAAGGAGACCGACCCGGACGACGTGCCTGCTTTTGTTGCGAAGCGACTGGACCAGCTGCCGCCCGTAACTTTTGATCATGTCGACGTAACCAGACTGCTCAAGGACATAACTTTCCTGAAGGCGAGTCTGGCAGAAATGCAGGCCAAGTTAGAGGCCTCGAATAACACCGTAAGTGAGCTACGTGCTGAGATGGCGTCGCTGCGTGATACCGTCTCCGTGAGTAGGTCACATGTGGCATCTAACGTGACCCCATGTCGCGAACGTGATGCGCGTGGTGCATCGGTGTGCAGTTTTGGGTCAGCGAACCGCGATGCGTCACAAAGAGCTGACTCTGCGACCGCTGCCGCACGGCAGGCATCTACACCGCGCCCTGCCGGCCCCCCGCCTGCTCCAGTAGGCGTGACGTCATGCGCTAAGGTGTCGACACCCCGTCGTGCCTACGCTGCTGCAGCTGCGAAACCACCGACCGCTCCTCGGTTATCGCAGCAATCGTCTAAACCGAAGAGTTCCGATAGTGATGGCTTCACCTTGGTGGAGAAAAAGAAGAAGCCGGCTCGTCGCAACCAGTGTGGAACTGCAGTGACTGGATCGCAACATCTACTCCAGCCTGCGGCCCCGACGACACTGTTGTATGTGTCCAGACTGCACTACACGACGAAAGCAGATAGCATCGTCGAGTATTTGCGAGTAAAGACCAACTTCACCCTGAGGGTCGAACAGTTAGAGTCTCGTCACAATGTGAACTTCGCTTCATTCGTGGTGAGGGTGCCTACTATCAAGCTGTCGACCTTCCTGCAGGAGGAGTTCTGGCCGAAAGGTGTCGTGTTCCGGCGATTGCGCGGACGGTTACCCGACACCCAGAAGTTACGTCGCACGTCGCCGAACTAACGTGTTTATGATTATTTTATATTATTTTGTTATTTTATATGTATGTTAGTTTTAAGGTATGGGCCACAGTTGCCTGACAATAAATGATATTGATTGATTGATTGATAATGAAGGGTATTAAACACGAGTGTGGGTTTATGAAACGAGCCGAAGGCAAGTTGCATAATAACATCACACGAGTGTTTTAATGCCTAATTTTGTACAGTTACATGCACTACTTTATCTAGCCACATATCATAAGCCTCCATGATGCATTCAGGAGTCGCACCTCAAGTCGCACATTATGACAAATATTACTTACTTACGTGCGACATTTGTCAAATTTGATTGCAAATTGACAATTCATTTCGAACTAAACTCGACTGATATTAGAATAGATACCAAATCAAATTTCTTTGTTTTTGAGAGATGTTGGAAATTTGAATAAATAATATTATCGAAACCGATGTTATTATTTAGCAATAATAATTTTTTTACAGATAAGAAATTTGGTGTAACAAAACAGTTTGTTGTTATGGTGGTCATAATACAAATACAAATACAAGTACTCATAATGTGCGGTTCTTGAACGCATCATGGAGGGTTTATGATATTTGGATAGATAAAATTATTAACCTAAGATGCATTCATCATCATCGTCATCATAGGCCCTTCAGTCTATTACAGACGATATGTGGTCTTTAGTCTGCGAAGCATCGTCTTTGGTGGCTGAAAATACGCTTTCGGCATACCCAACCGCAAACCTGTCCCTGTCCCTGCGTAGCGGGCAGAACATCCCACTGACGGCCTAGGGTTCCGTAAAATTATTAAACTAAGATGCATTCATCATCATCATTATCATAGGCCCTTCAGTCTATTACAGATGTGTTGTGGTTGTGGTCTTCAGTCCGCGAAGCATCGTCCTTGGTGGCTGAAAAGACCGATACGCGATCGGCATTATCCGACCGTAAACTTGACAAGAGGCACCGGCCGTCGTTGTTTATGTAGAAGGGAGGGTCGCCTTACAGCGAGGATATTTGTATTCATTCAAATGCAGCCGCGGGTAAAATATTATTAAAAATATAATCACAAGTCTGTCAGTTAAAAATGAACGGACATCAATCTGATTTATTGAACAGAATGACTTAATATCCCGCTCGCTTTATCGCAGATTTAAATCCGGCCGCGTTGCGAGATTGAACGAAAATAAACAAACTAGATTACACTCTATGAGATGTATGCGATCAAATACATATTAATCATTTTTAGTGCTGATATAAAAATTGCTAACACACTTTGAAAGAACTCACGCATTAAAAAAACCGGCTAAGTGCGAGTCGCACTCGCGCACGAGTGGTTCCATGCCTGTGTACACAAAAAACGCTGAAGGAGATGCCACAACTTTGCGCAACAGCGGTCCGCGGTACGTGTATCTCGCTCACTCGAACGGCCGTCGCCCTCGGATCTCTCACTCAACCGCTCGCCGCGCCGATGGTTCATCTCCGTGACATCAAGATTACGTTGTTCGATGGATACACTTTTTTAAATTAAATATGGTTTTTATTGAAGAAAGCCGTTACGATGCTTCATCACTTTAGCACAGTGTAAAAACTAACAGTGGGCCGACGCCTTTGATGTTTGCGTAAATGCCGACACCGCTCAAGGTTACCGTATCTACCAAGGGTTGTCACAGACTTACGCAACTGCCCAAAAAAGGAGGGTAATGTTTTTAGGGTTCGTGTATGTATGTATGTGTACTAATTTTACGTATGGCGTCCATTTTGGAAATAAAGATGGCGGACGTCACTTTTTAAAAAGTCGACATGGGTGCCGTTTTCTAGGTTTCTGGGGGTGTAGATTTCAAAAATAGATATCACTGCTACACACATCGACACCCATTTCGAAAAGTGACGTCCGCCATCTTGGATTTCAAAATGGAGGGCATTTTCGTATCCGGAACCACGAGGAACCTCGGAGATGACACCCATATCGATTTTTAAGAAAAAATAATGTCCGCCATCTTGGATTTCAAAATGGACACCATTTTCGTAATCGGAACCCCCAGGAACCTCGGAGATGACACCCATATCGATTTTAAGGAAAAATAATGTCTGCCATCTTGGATTTCAAAATGGACGCCATTTTCGTAATCGGTACCCCGCGGACCCTTAAAAATAAATTAAAAATCAGACATGATTCATCAACAAACAATTTCTTACTTTTTAAATAAAGTCTAAGTTAAACCTTACGTAACTCGTAATTACTTTTTTTTATGTAATAAAAATTTGTTGAAGTAAAATAAAATATTGAAAATATACAAAAATGGATGACGACGGCAGTTGACCTTTACTCCCCAGTAAAGGTCAAACTCGTAATTACTTAAAATAACCTATAAATCATGTCCGACATTTTGAATTTAAAAATTCATGTGACATATCATATCATTATATATTTTTGTTTAGGTACACAGAAACAAACAATTAGCGATATTTCTGCGGTATTTCAATTTTTACTGGCAGGCGTAACGCTTTTACATCCGCCATTTTGTTTACGTTAGCATGACATGAGAAAATTTATTACTTAGGCACTATAAAATAATATTAAAAATATAATATTTACCTTTCTATTGACCGAGGAAATCTATGGAATCGTAGTTCTTTATTTTTAAAAGATGACGACATGCATTGTCGCACAGCACATGTCGCATGCACCATTTTAATTATGTTTTGCAAGACGCGTCAGCCCTGGAAGTCATCTCCCGCAATACTAACAATTTCGTCGTATGACACATGGGGAGCGCCCCTCCCGCCGCCGCCTCTGTCACCCCGCACGATTGCCCTGTCTAGACGCCTTCGTCGACCGACTGTATTGTTTCTTAGACTGTGACTTTAGTGTCTACACTCATATGATTATAGTTGGTGTCAATTCAATCCAACCACCAGGAGGCCTATGATGGTTGCGTTTAACGTGATAAATGAGTTACAAAGCATCTGTCACTCACACTCGCATGTTGTCAAAACGTGACGGATGCTTTATCACTTATTTATCGAGTGATAAAATAAGCAACCATCATAGGCCCAAAGGAGTGATTAAAAATGTACTTACAAGCCTTAAATCAAGTAACGAACGCAAATTTTTAGCTAGCCTATTAAATTTATAAGTTTAGTGTCCCACGGCCTAGGCAAAGGCCCTTTCATTTCCATCATAGACCCCTGTCTGATGCTACCTCCGACCAGTTGTTGTATGTCATCCCGCCATCTCAGTCTAGGCCCGACAACGTGTCCCAACGAACACACATCAGTTTTTATAAAGAATGATACTCCACACAATAGTGATATTCCACAAACCGAATCAATCAAAAAGTCAATCAAAAATTTACACTCCTTCTTGAAATATCTAGCAAACACTTCGTCCAAGCTAACCTTATGTTTTAAGGGCTGTGACATAAACAATTACTTTGTCAAAGATTACATTTCCAATTGGAAAACTTAGAGACTTCTGTTGTGAAAGCCACAGTGGCCTTCAGAAAAACTTTCCAAAGCAAAACCTTGTTTCAATTTCGTTTGGTGAATTGAGAAACCTATTAAAACAATGAAGAAATTTTGATTACGTACGTCTTAAAAGAAATAAAAAGCCGGTTAAGAACGTGTCGGTCTTGCGCACCGAGGGTTCCACTGATTATTTCTGTGACGAAAAGGTGAACTGTACTGGACAAAACTTAACTTTGTCGTTGGAAAACTGTTGTCCCCATACATCGGCATAGGTTGGAGTTAGTTTACCAACTACAAACACGGAGCTTCCCTACCCCAATCGGCAAAAATAAAACACTAATACGTTCACTTAGTGTATGTCTGTGTCAGTATGTCCGTCTGTCAAGGTCTTTTCTCAGGAACGCCTAGAGTATCAAGCTGAAATTAATATCTAATATGCTAATACTACCCATTCTCCTACCCGTCTACTACTCGTACGTATTAAAGCCGCAAATAATCAAACTTCTAAGTCATCGCAATCAAAAGTTATGAGCTTTTATGCTATTCGAAGCGTGCTGCATTGACACTGGGAATCAAAACCTATAGGGTAGTTCCCGTTGACCTAGAATCATGAAATTGGGCAAGAGGCAACATCATGTAGCACAAGTAAATAAAAAAAAACTAAATATGTAAATTTTTTTGCAGTTCAAAAACTAGCCCCGACCGTTGTCGATGTATGAGGAAAATAGATTTTCCACGGGAAAGTCAAGTTTGCAGTCAAACAGTGCTTTCATATACTGCACGGAACCCGGGTATGCGAGTCTGACTCGCATTTGACGGGCTATTCTAATAGAAAATGTCCGTTGACCTCCTTTTTCGTACGAAGAGTTTCCTCACGAGCGACTCCTACGCATGTCACATTTCCGTTTTCCGGACACTTGGCGCGTGTCCAGGGTGCGCCCGATACGAATGTTTCCTATTAAATGCCGAATGACTCAAGTTCAAGGTTTGGTTAAACGTGCGGTTTAATGGGGCGTGACGATCCACATGGCAACACAGGAAGTTTCGAGATTGGGTGTTGTGGAAACTTCCTAGTTATAGACTATTTCTGAGAATAATTCTAGCACTATTCAGTTTCTAAAACGGTTTTCTCTCTCAGTTTCCGTTGGGTATTAGAGGAAGCAGCGAGACCGCTCTTAAAACTTTGCGAGTGTTGGTCCAGCACAAGAAAGACAGTCAAAATCAAATTAAGGTTAATGGCAGCCAATAAATGCAGAACACGTACAAATAACTACGTAGTAATCGTTTATTTTAGTGTAAGTCTTGTAGGACCTATTGTCAATAGAGAATTTGATGATGAGAATAAGTTTACTGAGGAATTAACTAATTGTTTTCCAAAGCGTTTAATTTTCCAACTGTTACATTTTGCCAGCCAAAGGAAGTTTCATAAATCAACATATAAAATAAACAAATATACAGAAAAGTTTTTGGTTTCGGAG
Source organism: Apotomis capreana (assembly GCA_947623375.1). Classification (NCBI taxonomy): domain Eukaryota; kingdom Metazoa; phylum Arthropoda; class Insecta; order Lepidoptera; family Tortricidae; genus Apotomis; species Apotomis capreana. Next base: position 14,048,252 of record OX392522.1, on the reverse strand, counting down.
AAATGTCTAGGTTGAGAAAAACAGTTCATTATGCGAAAATTAAATGCACCAGTTATTATTAAACAAACTTTTATGCCAAGAATAATGCTTACTCTCAGATAGTCTTAGTCAGCCTTAGTCTTATTATTTAACAATAATATAGAGATAGTAATACTGCCCGTCCACAGAAGCGGATCGGAGAAAATTAGCCAGTCAGACTGCGTCTTTGTGAAGCTCAAAAGAAGTTCATTTAAATCTGATTAATGTGATAATGTGTTTGGTCTATTTTACACAACCCCGCTTCAGTAGCATTAAGATTAATTACGGACGAGGGTACGTGGCCTAGCTATAGCACGTTTGTCACTAAGTCACTATTAATACTTTAAGAAGTTGCGCCAAGAGTTCCTTAACAGATTACCAGACCGTTTGAGTGGATGATCCTCACGACCATCTTCGCGAACTGCATCGCGCTAGCTGTGTTCACGCCTTACCCCAACAGCGACTCCAACTACACCAATTCTGTCTTGGTAAGTTACTCTACACCTTAAACTTTGAAGCAGGTCTCAGAATACCAAACAGTTCATGAGGCTCCTACCACACCCAACATGTCTGTGTTAGTGAGTACTTGGAAACCATGAACCAGGTGAACACTAAGTACCCTTAATGCCTAACTGACCCTCCACTGTGTTTTGGAAGTATTTACGACATTATAGTCAATTATACCAACTCCGTCTTGGTGAGTTATTCAACACCTTGAAGCAGACCTAAGAACACCAGACCAGACATTTACGAAACTACTTTTATCTCTTACAGGAGAAGATTGAATACGTGTTCCTCGTGATCTTCACGGGCGAGTGCGTGATGAAGATAATCGCGTACGGGTTCGTGATGCACGCTGGCTCGTATCTGAGGAACGGGTGGAACTTGCTGGACTTCACCATCGTCGTCATCGGGTCCGTTCTATCATGTTTAAATATCATATCGATTATTTTCCGGAAATCTTTTCCCAGAACCATTCGATTTGGATCAATTTCTTTATAGAAACCGGATTGAATACTAGGTGAACATAGATAATATGAAGGTCGACTTGACTGTCTGTTACCAACATCTAATCATAGGATTAGTATGACGCCCTCAACCTCTACTCTTAGTTTACCGGAGTAATGTTCAAACGACCTATGATGGTTGTTTTTGTCACGCGATAAATAAGTGACAAAGCATCTGTCACGTTTTGACAAGATGCGAGTGTAAGTGACAGATGCTTTGTCACTTATTTATCACGTGATCAACGCAACCATCATAGGCCCCCTGTAGTACTTAAAGATGAGGTCGGGGCCTTGGGGGTTCGATTCGATAGGTTGGGATTCGATCTTGGTCTTTAGAGGATTTCATACAAGCCTCGCTCCTTCGTATCTCTTATGGAAACAAGAAATGTGGTAACACCTCAAAAATAGAAGCAAAATTTCATTTTGCTCAATAAGGGTAAGATTGGAGCCAAATGCTTATCAAAAATGCATAATAAAAAAGCTCGAGGAACAGTTAAAGTTCTTTAGCTTAGCCTTTGATTGGAATTTGTTACTGTCAAAATAGATGTAGATTTAATTTATATTATGTCTGATTGCAGAATGGTGAGCACGGTACTGTCGAGCATATTCAAAGACGCGTTCGACGTGAAAGCGCTTCGAGCGTTCAGGGTGCTCCGCCCCTTGAGGCTCGTCTCCGGAGTACCCAGTAAGTCATCTATGCAATAATTATATTGTAGTTTTTCTCTTCCTGTTCATCAAAGAGCAGCACCTCATTATGGTTTTTAAGAACCAAGGTAGAAGTAACCATCTGTTTAAATTAAATCCAACATATTAGACTAGTATTTGCCCGCAAGTTCGACCGCGTGAAACTTTTTCTTTATCGCAGTCGGGGAAAACGTATCCTATAATCATCTTTATGTGCCGAGCTATCTGTGCTGACTCTTCGTTCTTCGTTTATGAGTACCAGCAAATATGGTGCTAGTCAAAGCTGTGGAATACAAAAACATGTAATATGAGACGTAAATGATGTTCCATGTACTGTGCATATAGATACACATATACATATAGATTTACCAGGACTTTCCAATAAATGCGTGGATGAGCCACCTAGTGGAAAATAGTGCTCATGTTCAATACATACCTACAATCCCTGAAATGCCTTTAGTAACGTAGTTACTCGCTTCTTGATGAACTTTATGTTAATCAATTGTCTAATGTTTCCAGGTCTCCAGATCGTGCTGAACTCCATCCTGAAGGCGATGATCCCGCTGCTCCACATCGCGCTGCTGGTCATCTTCGTCATCATCATCTACGCCATCATCGGGCTGGAGCTGTTCTCCGGGAAGATGCACAAGACCTGCTTCAATAAACACACCAGTAAGTACAATTTTCCAATATGGGGGTGGATCAACTATTTCTTATTGTTTTTCTGTCCCAGGATCCAGGGGGCAATAGTGATAAAATTCTTAGAAAAGTGTTGATTATTTATTTCACTACTATTATCAGGGGTATTATATGTAATAATAGTGCTATAACTGTTGAAATTCTAAGTTACTTTTAAATGTTTAATCACCATAGCATCAAGTAACAGAAAAAAGTTGGATAACCCTTAAACATTATCAGCACGTTTCAGTCCCACTGATAGATGAAAATCTCCACAATGGCCCCTGTGCACAACTCGGTCAATCTCATTCCGTTCTTGGCCAGTCATCAAGTGTGGATCGTTGTTTTAACTGATCTAGGCCCTACTTGTGCTTCAGTATCCACTGAAAGAGTCTCCTAACCATAATCAAAGAATAAACGATGCCTAAAATATGGTTTAAAAAACTGGTTCAACTAGCCGTTCCCTTCTGTGACATTATCTTAACTATTTTATTAACGCTTGATAGGAACTTAACCTAGAAACAGGTATTGTCTTTATTCAATATATTTTATACGTCCTGAGCATTGCAAGGCTGGCCTTCGCACGTATAACACCTGCTTTCTGTGCAGACGAGATGATGGAGTCCCCACACCCGTGTGATGCCGAAAACGGCTTCAACTGTTCAATCCTCGGCGCAGAAATGGAGTGTCGCGAGGGCTGGATCGGCCCCAACTTCGGCATCACAAACTTTGACAACTTTGGGTTATCCATGCTGACGGTGTTCCAGTGCATCACGCTTGAGGGGTGGACCGATGTCATGTACAATGTAAGTTTGTTCTTCACAGGAGTCTGGACTCTCGGCTCCGAATACCATTTTGTACCATTTGTCCGTCATCGTTTGTTTGTCGTATGGAGTCCCAACGCCGGCAACCTTCATAAGGAGCTCACCAAAGAGCTAGCAGAGACCACTAGGGACCGAAGAACTGACAGCTTCCTCGCACAACGTATCAGAACAGCTGATCAGCGAGGAAATGCTACCAGCTTATTCGGTGCCATGCCGCAAGAGAGCAAGTTTTTAAATTTGTTTGTGTATGTATTTTAATTTTAGCTTTTTTGTACATAGTTGTTAAATAGTATTTTGTTTAAGTTTTTATTTACTGTTTCTTTATTTTTCCCTTTCTTGTCGTTACATTAAATAAATCCCCATGTGAGTTTTATTTTCTTCTTTAGTTTTTCCGATTTTTGTTTCTACAGAGATATGTCTGTCGTCAGTCAATATATGAAGCTCAGTCTAAGTATATCTTCATACCCAATCCTCATTCAGCTTGTTCATAGAAACGTAAGCCGCCTCAGGGTGCACGGACAGCTATGAGCCTCAGCCTCTGAGAAAAGTTTCACCAAGTGTAAAATAGACTTACATTAAGAAATTATAAATTATAGTAGGTTGACGACGCGTTTGGCTCGGTCTGTAGACACCTGCCTACTGAGCCGGCGGTCCCGGGTTCAAATCCCGGCCAGGGCAAATATTTATGTAATGAACTCGAATATTTGTGCTTGGGTCATGGTTGTTCTATGTGTTTCGTGTTCAGATATTTATGAACGACTTATATGCTGCGATATATCTGATGGCGACTGTACCGTAAAAATAAGTATTTAAGTAGCTGAATTTAAGTATATATTTATCTATATAAGTACGTATATCGTCGTCTAGTACCCATAACACAAGCCTTCTTGAGCTTAATTTGGGACTAGATCGATTTGTGTGAGGTTGTCCGATATTTATTTATTATTTATTTATCCAAAATAATGGATTCTATGAGGCTCGTGAGTGCACGTTTACATTTTAGGATCACTATTTATATTCAACTCTAGGTGAATTTAAGTCGTATTACTTATTGTATTTTTTTACTATAATCGTGTTTATTTGCAGATTCAAGATGCAATGGGCAACAGTTGGGAATGGATTTATTTCGTGTCGATGGTCATATTGGGTGCTTTTTTCGTCATGAACCTTATTCTCGGTGTGTTGTCGGGGTATGTATCAAATCAACATAAATACATAAATAAAGTAACTGAATTCAGGTTTGATATTTAAGAGTACTACATAAATAGAGCTAAGTTCCATATCGGATATACCTTTAATCTTGGCGTCACCTTCATGGGACCCAGTTTCTATTGCTCTCAAAGAAGAAAAGTCAGCTCTCCAGCTTTACCAGGAATAATATGTTTTACGCCACCCCACTGATGTCTATTATTTTAATTTAAAAAAGAAGAGTATATAGTAGTCCTATATTATTTACAGAGAATTTTCCAAAGAGAGAGAGAAAGCCAAAAACCGAGGAGACTTCCAGAAACTTCGCGAAAAACAACAACTAGAAGAAGATCTAAAAGGATACCTGGATTGGATCACGCAGGCGGAGTACTTGGAACCCCTGGCCGACCAGAACGACACGGCTGACCAAATGAGGGAGTATAGCTTAGGTAAGCAAGTTTTAGAGACTTCCAGAAACTTCGCGAGAAACAATAGATAGAAGGTCTAAAAGGGTACCAGGATTGGATCACTCATGCGAATTATGGTGCCTCTCGCCGATCAGAACGAAACAGATGATTACTTCTATTATTACTTATTATTACTTAGGTGTGTAGCAATAAAATGATCCAAAAGGCCAAAACTTCAAGTTATTTAGCATTAGCTCACGAGGTGGGACCGCGATGTGGGATGTTGATTCGATGATCATTATCTCGGGCGTGGGTTCATAAAGCTACCTCGACCAACATCTCTCTCTCTAATCTGGCTAGTTTTTGGAATTGCTGAAGACTTAGTCAAATCAGTAATCAGAAATTTGTTTAAGTTTTCTTTCATTTATATAACAGTTTTTGTTTGTGTAATAGGGGCAGGCACGGCAGAAAACCATGACTCATCAGACCATTTAGGAGTAGAGCTGAGTGAACCACAAAAGAGCTGCCTTTGCAAACTTTGGAAACAAGACTTCGATAAAGTATGTGACTTTTTATACATTTGGAATAACGCATGTAAACGGGTCCACTTATGTATGGTACAAAAATTGTATTGAATGTCCTAAGACTATTCCTGAAATTTGCATCTCTCTAAAGTAAGCTCACCAACCACTGAACCCAGAAATTTGACGAGTGACGTGTTTGAAACCCGGCAAGGGAAAATATTTGTGTGACAGATTTGCGAATTTGTTCCTGGGTCATCGATGTCTCTGTGTATTTATTTGTCCATAAAAGTATGTATATCATCATTTATTAGGTATTATCCATAAAACGAGTCTACTTGAGCTTACTTTGGGTCTAGATCGATTTGTGTGAGGTTGTCCGATATTCATTTGCTTGCTCTTCAGATAAATCGGCGCATGAAGCGAGGTTGTCGGAAAGCGGTGAAGTCCCAGACGTTCTACTGGCTGATCATCCTTCTGGTGTTTATGAACACTGTCGTACTGGCCAGTGAACATTATCAGTGAGTATACTTAAATAATTAAAAAAACAGAAAGAAAGATGTAAAGAAAAAAGAGAAGAAAGAAAGAGATGAAGAATCAAAGAAAGAGATGTTTATTTGCTAGAATACGCACATAGAAGGTGTTTAATATTCTCTCATGTGCGTAACCGTATTCAGCCGATATTGCATGCAAATTTTGTATTTGTCATACTAAAATTATATATCAAAATGGAGGTCAGTAATAATAATCTGAACATGATATTTTTTTCTTGAACTCTGGTTTTGAATGCCGGGTGTGTCCTGTAACAGGAGCAATAAATTAAAACATAGATTCTACCCTTCACACCCGGTGTTCGGCATCTGATGATCAGAAAACTTGAAAGTAATCAGATATAAGTATATAGTAATTCAAATTATATAAAAGCGAATTCATTCGATGTAAAAGATAGAGATAAAAAAATGCATTATTTAATACGGATACGAAACGAATTGCATCAACCAAGAATTTTTGTTGCAGGCAACCGAGTTGGCTGGACTTGTTTCAAGAGTACGGAAACGCGTTTTTCGTAGCACTTTTTACATTAGAAATGTTAGTCAAGATGTACAGTTTAGGATTACAAGTAAGTTTCTTCTAGGACTCGATAAGGTATTTATATGTAATAATCATAATGGCAATGTCATGAAACGGGTGTACTTACTCAAATCTTTAACTACGTCCGCGTATTTCTTTTTTTACCGCAGTCGCGTAAAAGGTACCATCTTTGGATATCCAGCTATCCTTGTACCAGCCCTTGTATTTGTTACCAGTGTACACTACTATCGTCCTTGTTAAAATCCGTCCAGCCGTTTCGACCTGACGAGCAGACAAAGATATGTTTACCAACAAATGGCGCTACACAGCTGGTGCGGTCCCGTTAAAATTTTGAACGCGCTGTTATCTTTCTTCCTAAAATAATGACCCCTCATCATAGAAGACTGTTTTCAATGCAATTTTGGGATTTTATAATAGTTAGATTACATAGATGGATCATTATTCTTTGTTGTTATTCTGTCCAGTGACCAAGGGGGCAATTGTGATCATGATCAAACATAGAAAAGTGTTGATTACTGGTATTGTCACAAGATAGTCTACATAAGAATGGTCTTAATAACTGATTCATTTACAAAATTTTCGGTTAATTTAACCGTCGAAAGTACTTTTAAAAATGATGCACGGGATATAAGCATGGCTACGAACAACAGAAAAAAGTTGATTCACCTAACATAAGGGTTAGAAGTTCTCCTAGTGTTTAGTGATAATGTGACAGATGTGAAAAGTGTGACAAATAATAATGAAATATAATAATAAAATTGTCCAGGGTTACTTCGTATCGTTGTTCAACCGCTTCGACTGCTTCGTGGTGATCGGCTCCATCAGCGAGATGGTGCTCACCAAGTCCGAGGTGATGCCGCCGCTGGGCATCTCGGTGCTGCGCTGCGTGCGGCTGCTCAGGGTCTTTAAAGTCACCAAGTTAGTATCTATTTTAATCGGTTCACCCTTGTTTTATGGACAAACGTTTCATCGAATTTTCATTATATAGAAATATCATTTCATCAAAAACATTTTTTTTTCGATATCACATATTTTGGTATTTTATAAACACAAACTTAACCTAACCTGATCTATGGATTGATATTTTAAAGATTTCTGAAAAATTTATGACTTCCGGGGAAAATTTGAATATGAATTGAAAATTCGATGAAAAAAACCATTCGATGAAGTGTTTGTCTATAAAATAAGAGGATCGCATTGTATTCAATGACATCGACGCTGATGTAATCAGAAATATAATCACTAAAATGGACGAAGTCAAGCTAATTTCCGGACCGATACGACCTTCAAACCTTCAAGAAAAGAGCATACTCCAACCTGAAAGGACAGAATGCACTTTGTGACTCCTCTGATGTTGCCGGTATCTATGTTGGCGACGGTAATCGCTTTCGATCAGGCGATCCGTTAGCTCGTTTGCCCCCTATGACATTAAAAAAAATAGATAATTTTACACGATCACCTCAGGTTAAGACATTGGACCGGTATTCCAAAGGAACCGGTTCGAGACCTGGTGTGGACCTCATGTGAGCCTGAGAGATGATAACCTTGTCCGGTCAGCATCAAAAGATGACGCCAATTTAACACTGGCTCATGTCAATTTGCATACTAAACTGTCAACGTCTTTTGATGCTGGCTGTACATTGAAACTTAAATTCGATAATATAAATAAAGTCGCTGGCAAAGCAGAACTATGAAACAAACGCAGTAAATATATTAATAGGTGGAGAACAAATTAAGTTCTTTCTGTGATTTGTTGTTATACCTTTCCTTTTTTCATCAGGTACTGGCGCTCACTCTCCAACCTGGTAGCATCACTTCTCAACTCCATCCAGTCCATCGCATCTCTCCTGCTCCTCTTGTTCCTTTTCATCATGATCTTCGCGTTGCTGGGAATGCAGGTCTTCGGCGGCAAGTTCAACTACGACCCTGTCGAGGAGAAGGATCGCCACAACTTCGATTGTTTCTGGCAGGCGCTGCTGACAGTGTTCCAGGTTTGTCTTTGGGTTCCATTAGGGTGTGCGCCCGATACTCTTTTTCTATACAACTTCAGTACCCGGACGGGGAATTCCCGGTTCTCGCCTTACATAATCAGAACCGGGAGAACTCCCTAGTTCCATTCTCCATAAACATGATTGTGACCTCTTTTGAATGTACACCAGATTCAGTCTCAATATCTTTTTACATTTAAGATCTTAACTGAATAGCCATTGATTTCATTTATATATAACTGAATATGAATAAATAAATGAATAGACTAGCTCGATGTAAAAATCGATGGGCCAGAAAGACAGAGACCGAATTGAAACTCGACGAACAGTCTCCATACCGGTCTCAGGTGGATGTTACTGACACAATACCATGGAAGACTAAAGCAAGGGCGATGTCGGAAATCAGATGGCTAGATCACAGCTGCTGATGATGATGACGAACATACCAAAATATCAACTCAAGAATCTCTTCCCTGATAAAAATAACGAATTCTTTTAAATCAGTGATCATGATATCGAACCTAAATCTATACTTATTCAACTAATTGTTCCATAAAAATATTGTTGTTTATTCCTTAGATCCTAACAGGAGAGGATTGGAACGCTGTCATGTACGAGGGAATCAAAGCATATGGCGGCGTTGGCTCCGTGGGCATCGTCGCCTGCATCTACTTCATCATCCTCTTCATCTGCGGCAACTGTATCCTTATTGGAGGATTTAAGACAAACGAATCATGTTTATTAATGATTTCTTTTAAGGTCATCATCATCATCATTATATCAGTCGATGCACGGCTTAACAAAGACCTCCCAGAAATTTCTACACAACGATCGGTCTTGCGCCGCCCTTATCCAATTTCTGCGCACGATCCTAACCAGATCGTTGGCCCACCTTGTTGGGAGCCTTCCCACGCTGCGTTTTCCGATGCGTCATACGCCATTTCTCGTCTTCTCTTTTTATTTTCTCATCTTTCTTTTAAGACATTGTAGATTGTAGTAAAAAAAAATATTTAGGATGTGAAAGTGAAGCAAATACACTGCTTTACGCTTTTATTTTACATAAGCAAATGTAACACGTATATACAATATCTTGGTGGTCTCCTCTTGTGAAATGCCGACAGACTCAGAATAAAGTTCATTATTTAATTACTTTTTTATACGTTGCAATAAAGCTTTCGTAAATAAATATATAACAACATTAACATCTAAGCAGCCTTGCTGACTGGAAATCATTAATGAATACACATTTTATGGTCTCACAATCTCCACAAAATTCAACCAAACCATTTCCTTAACTCACTACTACAGACATTCTGCTGAACGTGTTCTTGGCCATCGCAGTAGATAATCTTGCCGATGCTGAGTCATTGACCAACATTGAAAAGGAGCAAGCGGTATGTGTAAGAATTTCCGTATATATATACACTTATTCCGTATACAACGACATTATACAAAAAATAATAAAACACCGACACAACAAACGGTACAAACAGGAATACGATTAATGGAACTTTAACATTAATATTTTCTGAAACTGAAAACTGATATATCTTTTCGACGGGCGACACATCTGATGGCGACTATAAGTATCTACATATTACAAATCTAGTTGACTGATTATATGTATATTTTGTTTAGGGTCCTGATGATAAGGAAGCTGGTAGTGTGGTGATCGACGGCGCACACGCAGATACGGATGACGAATACATACACGATGACGATGCTTATACAACTGACAAGTATGTATAACTTAGTAATGTGAAATTCAATTGTTTGTGATCTTATCGATATTTATATTTGAGTTATACTTGACGATAAAACAACCTTACTAGAATATAAAATAAAAGTTCCTAAACCAATTTTAAAGTTGTGCAATTTCTAAAACTACCCAGTTCAGAGCGAGAATACGAAGAAACAGGTTCAGAAGATGGACAAGCTGAAGAAGCTGATATTGAAATGGAGGCCGGGGAAGAAACGCAGAGGTTAGAGGAAGAAGAAGAAGAACGGGAAGAAGAAACCATCCAGAGGAACCATATAGGTATATCCCTTCTTGACCAATATATATTTGAATCTAAATTCTGCAGGGCACTGTTCTAAAAAGTTCAAAGTCTTAGTACAATCGATTTCAATGATCGGAAATATCGAAACACTTTCCTTTTGCCTGTGACAGTATCGTGTTCAGATATTTTCGATGTAATATTTGCTTTAATTGAAGTAAAGTCGTATGTACAGTGTAAATTAGGCTCATTATGTGTTCATGATTGACAAAACAATGAAATAAGAATAGTAATATGTCAAAGGCAGTTACAAATGTTTATATTTATATTTTTAACACTGATTCATTTCCATGCCAAGGATAAGTTACTCGTAGGTATTATTCATGAAGATGGTACTAATGATGCACTAGGTTCTATCAAAGAGAAAGGACCTACTGTTACTGTCATGGCGAAAGAACATAAAGAAAGCGAGTCTAACCATGCAACAACAGTGAATACAGAGGGCGAGGAGCCGCGGTTGAAGCGAAAGCCGACGACGTCCTCCGCGCGCCCCAGGAGGTTGTCAGAAGTCGATATACACGACACTAAGAAACCCATTCCTGACGCAACCTCCTTCTTCATATTTACCAAAAACAACAGGTTAGGGTGTGGGACAGCAGAATCTTCAGCTTCCAATAATTAGATGTTTTCTTTGGAGTTTTTTTTTTTGGTGTTTTTCTCAATTTATCTTTGATAGTTTTTTCATCATTATAATTATTATAATTAGTCAAATTGTTATTAGTGGAAATGGGTTTAATATTAGTAGTGCCATAGTAACTATCAAAGATGAAATTATTTTATCTTCTCCACGCCTCTATTTTTCTACTTGAATATTTTCAGCTGTTTTTATTATGTATATTTTAATATACTTTATTGTTTTTACACGTGTATGAGCTATATAACTCACTTTATTTAATTTTAGCATTTTCTTAATCTAAAATACTTTTAGTTAACGATAAGAAATTGGATTGAAACTAGGTATCTAAAATCTTTTACAGGGATTTCGGCATGTCGATAGACGAGTTTTCTTAGTTTAGGGTATGCTTTAGGTTTAAAGTGCATTTTAGATTAAACAAAAAGTCTACTGTCGTCTCTTTCTATCTCACAAAGATGCCGGCCAGTCTGAAGAAGAGGGAACGCTAGTAACCGCCAGGCCTCGGCGGGTTTCAGAAATGAATATGCCCAATCAGACGCCGCCTATACCGAACGCTAGTAGTTTCTTCGTATTCTCACCAAAGAACAGGTGATTGGTGGGGGACGTACCCGATCTCATTGTCTGAATTGGCATTGTGTTGTCGCAATATGCAAATACAAGTAGCAGTACTTACATTAAACAATGAAATCGATCCTACGCTTACGCAGCATAAAGCCTCACACATACTTTTTAACAAGGCTAGTCACGTTGATGACTTCAATATATTCTACAAATGATTTTGCTTTGGCATTTCCAATATCAAAAGTCTGCAGCCTACTGAGCTGACGGTCTGATGTTGATTCGTGTGATGAACTCGAATACTTATCTATAGGAGTATGTATCGTCGTCTAGTGCCCACACAAGCCTTCTTAAGCTTTCTTTGAGACAAGGTCAATTTGTGTCAGGTCGTTCGATAGTTATTTATACTTATACTTACTGCACTTACAAATGCGTGTATCGATTTCAACGTTCCATAAACTGCTATTTGTCTTTGCGTATTGCTGTGTTGTCTATCAGAGATCATTGGCGTAATCATATCATTCATAAAATGTCCCGTCCAATCTTCAGCTCATTGCACGAGTGTTGTCCCTTAATGTGGATCCTAAAAAGTTAAAAAATAACAATGAGATTTTAGGGTATTGAAAACTTTCCGTTAGTCGTTAGGTATGATTGTTAGACGATAGTGTTCCTATCTAGAACCCAAAGCATGAAATCCCTAGATAAATTTGTCTAGATACCAATTATTATATTTGTATTGTCTGCATGCATGCATGATATGTCGTGTTTCATTTTGTAACTATGTCTATTTTGTTGCATGCACTTAAGCATGAGCTTTATTGCGTGATCAATATTAAATTTAACTCTATGTATTACTGTTTCATGAATAATTGTTTACGTGTTTAAAAGAATATCATATAATATGTTTACTACTGAACAATGTTCTTACTCTCGATGTACGATTTATTTTGTAATACTTTAAGATTGTGTATTTATTCTTCACAAAGCATATAATACATTTCACTTCAAACATTTCCAAGAAGTAAAATGCCGTCATCAAATAATTTAATGTCAGATATCTCTACAAGTAAAGATTATTTTATTTTATGACAATCTTTAACAATCAGCACTGCTTTTGTATCATTGTTCAATAGTCTCTCTAAATTGATAAATCTGTTATATTGTGTCTATCACTTTACTATCAGTGTCCCTCTAGATTCCCACCTCCTTAAACTAATAGGTGTACTTTTACATTTAATGTTCACAACTACATGATTTTTGTGATGGACAGGTTTCGCGTGTTCTGCTACAAATTGTCAGCATCCTCAACCTTCGGGAACATCATCCTGGTCTGCATCATGTTATCATCAGCTATGTTGGCTGCTGAGGACCCTTTAGACGCTCAGCAGAAAGGGTTCAGGAATTGGGTAAATTAACTTGCTTGAAATTTAGAAAAAAATACTGCTTTTGTTATAAATTTTGTCAAGCAACTTTGTTCTCCACTGAATATATCTATCTCCTGATAGTAATAACTTCGTATTAAAGTGCTTCCAATAATTTGCTTTTATGTTTCAAACGAATCGTAAATAACTATTCTTCAAATGCTTAAAGCATGTTGCCATAAAGTTTTCGTTTAAATTTTGTATTGTTTAGTTCCATATTCAAATAAATGCGCTAAAACTATGGCCTTGATATTGTGCTCCAGCTGCTGAGCCAGTTCGACGTGTGCTTCACGGGCATCTTCACGTTGGAGCTGTTCTTGAAGCTGGTCACGTACGGGCTGATCCTGCACCAGGGTTCCTTCCTGCGCTCGGCCTTCAACGTGCTCGACATGCTCGTCGTCTGCGTCTCACTCGTCTCCATGTCTTTCAAGTATGTCTAGAACATTATCAAAAACAGAAACGCCATTGACTCATAGGTATATCGTTATGATTCTTTCTTTAATTTCTACATGAAACAATTCTTTTAAAATTATTTGCATCTTTGTTATCAATACCCTATTAAGCTCTATTTTTGAGACTACAGTCTTTTCTTTCTTAGTAGTCTAATTTTTAAACAAGACACTTTGAGGTTGGTTGTGTCTTTGACCGACTTCAAAAAAGGAGAAGGTTCTGTGTTTAATTAAATGTATGTTTTTTTTCAGGTCAGGGAGTATATCCGTGGTGAAGATATTAAGAGTGTTCAGGGTGCTGAGGCCACTCAGGGCCATCAATAGGGCCAAGGGCCTTAAGGTCAGTCATTTTTACTTCTCTCACTATAATGATTTATAAATAATTTGATCCGTGATCAGTTGTGTTATTACTTTTATTCTAAAATTATTATTTTTTGTGATACCATGTTGTATTCTTATAAATAGTTTGACGTTATTGTTATAACGGTTCGTAATATTCGGTATGCTCGTAATATTCGGTATTGTTCATATTTAGTAAGTCTAAAAGTAATTTCCTTGCTGCACTAAATACATATTTGATTTAATATACAGTACCTAAAGAGAGCCTCATAATATCGGGATTACTTCTAGATTTTCAATTTGACAGCGATCTACTCCAGAAATGTATGGTATTTCAGCTTCTATATTTATTAAATTAAGTACTTTATGAAAGCTGACACATTTTTTCCATGATTATAGCACGTTGTTCAATGCGTGATCGTTGCTATCAAAACAATCGGGAACATATTGTTGGTAACATCGTTACTACAGTTCATGTTCGCCGTCATGGGAGTACAAATGTTCAAGGTAGGGGGTTTCTGATAATTCCATACTTAGCACCTTCCTTGGAAACACGTGTGGTTCACGGTATTTCCATTTCACAGCGATTCCTTGACTAGAATCTTCGATTACACCTTTGGGTAACTCAATAATCTTTACTACTATGTCTATCTTTTCTGATGCAGTAGCATGTAATGTTATGACGGGGAATATCGTCTTTGTTGCACTTGGTGTAAAAAGGATGGTGTTGTTTCTCTGTATCATAAAATGACTTGCTATGACATCACTTCACTCATTTCTCATGATTTATTTGATCTATCAAAGTCTGCTCAGCTTCTACGTCTTACGCTATTTATTTTGCTGTCGCTAAAGCTTCCACGTGATCAATATTGGAAAGCTTAATTTAACATAAATCAATGTCGTCTTCTGCTTCATTATTAACCTTAATCTCTTCTTTTATGTCTACATTTCAAAGGAATCTATCACATTCAGCACTCTCTTCTCTATCAACCAAATCACCAAAGGGAATAATACAAATACATAAAAAATACATCATGTTGGCATGTGAACTTGTTAGCAGTAGCGACGTTTAGAACCAATGGATGTCGTCAAGAATAGAGTCGCATGAAAATAACGAACGAACCCAAAGGTGTAGAGGTTAGACTAATAAAGTCCATGTATGTTAGCGATAACCGTTCCCCCTACCTTGGCGTTTATGGATTTCCCCCCAAGGATAACAAGAGCCCCGTTAACAAAGTTGCCCCATTGTCCCCTGTCATAAAAATTGTTTTGCTTGTCCCCTATGTCCCGCTGCTGCGTCGGACTCCCGTCGGTAACGTATTTGCCCCTCTAACCCGTAGTATGTGGTGAAATGTGTGATAGTAGCTATTAAGACTATAGGAAATATAATGCTAGTTACCTATCTGTTACAATTTATGTTCGCTGTCGTCGGGGTACAGTTGTTTAAGGTGAGCTATCGGTGTTGTGCTCTGGGAATTTCTAGATGAAGCTTGAATTTATTTAGGGCTGGACAACTTTGATATATTAATTACCATAATTAGCATCAAAATTTTGAGTTATTATCGTAACGAATAATGAATTCATCTTGAGATATGCGTGTCTTGAGACATGTGTATCCTATGCGCGCCTATGGTCATGTTTATCACGCGATACGTAAATGATAAAACATCCAGTTTTTTTCAAATATGTATACGAGAGCGAAAGTGGTGGATGCGCTATGTCGCTAGTGGTGTTTTGAGAAGTAAAAATATATGTAAATTGTAAATAAATTACGTAGGTATTCTTAGAAATTCTCAATATGTGACTAATAATGTAACGTTTTTGTAGCATGTGTTAATAGATGTAACAGCATGCTCTTAGTGTTAGCAGTTTCTGGTAGTAACAATGAACAAATAGTCAAATTTGTGTATTTTAAACATACTAGTCCCCTCTAATATATTTGAAATACACAAATTTGACTATTTATGCTCATTGTAACTTTAGCCTAGTGGCATACTTATTTTCTATTTGTTGTTAGACCCAAATTCGCAATGCTCTTGTACTTATTATTGACTGATTACCTATGCTTGTCAATAATATTGACTATTTAAAAGCTTTTATTTAACTTGCATTGTATGTATTTCATGTATGTAACTATGTTTGTTCGGGTAGAATCTTGCAACTCAATTTTGAAGCAGATATCATGAACCAATCAAGCTTAAATTTTGCATACCTACTTAACTTTGATGACAGTACAATAATAATATGGTACTGTGGGGCTAGTCTGATGATGGAACCGGGATGAGGCCCTAGTAGCTCTGTAATAGATAAAGCTATCCTACAGAGTTTGGGGTCTTTACAATCGTCTCAGTGAGCAACTGATGGATGTTCAAAGAAAAGTACAGTCGGCTATAAAAGCTTGTCACAAAATTGATTTTTTTTGGCGGAGACTTAAAAACTGAAGCAACTGAGCCAATTATAAACGAACCAAACATTGCGAAATTTGGGATAAGCTCATCGCTATCAGAAACTGTAGCTAAATATGCTTCAGGGAGGGCGGTGACTTAACATAACATTTTGGGTGTGCCGTTTTTTTTAGAGGACGTATTTAGGCGTTCTCAGAAAGTGTTGAAATAAGTTTCTTGTTTTTCACATTTCGAGAAAATTTTGGTTACTCTGACTCAGGGTCCAGAGCACTATGGATTTTAGTAGATAATTAACTAAAATAAAATTATAAAACACCCCTGATACAAGTAGCTTGTCATCATAAGACCCACTTTCAATTAATATAGAAAATGCAATTAAAACTGATCATAACTACAAAATTTGGAATTCTTAGCTTTAATATTGGCTGAAATCTTACACTTGTTCCAAATAAAGCTGTATATCTTGGAAATTACTGGTCCTATTTAATTACTATTTAATTACTGGTCCTGGTAGAAAAATAGGTAAGAACCATCTCGACAGACAAAGTTTGGGAGCTATGATGCCACAGACAGACACTTTTTTGTCAGGGGTCCTACTAGAATCAATAATGCACAAGATTCTGAGTTGGAATATTTAAACAAAATTTTCGCCAAATGCAAAAAGCAAGAACATGAACGATTTGTGAAAACGCCCACTTCACATTTGGATTCAATTGTGTATGTGACGAACGTCAATTGAATTCAAAGTTCAGGTGTCTTATGTATCAAACATACCTGTACATAAAGTGTGCCAAATTAGATGTCTTATTTTAACTAACAACAATAGCTATTGATGCTTTTGTCATAGTGTTTTCATCATGAGAAATGAGTTCTGTACAATCATCACAGAAATCATTAAATTTATACTGAAATCATTATTATAATTTAAACTCATGTTTTTGTAGTTGCAAAGCATGGTACTAATCGTTTCAGTTTTTATTTACTTATTATTAATCATTGAGTTGTTTCAGGGGAAGTTTTTTAAGTGTAACGATATTTCGAAAATGACAAAACAAGAGTGTCAGTAAGTACGAATTTGACATTTGATTAGTTTAAAAATATCAATAGAATTTAACTTAATCTTTCTAAATCACGTATTCTTCTTATACATCAGGATTCTATTTTTACGTCAACTTTTTGAATACCGTAAGGTTGGGTTAGTTTAG
The DNA here is from genome assembly GCA_947623375.1 of Apotomis capreana. NCBI lineage: Eukaryota > Metazoa > Arthropoda > Insecta > Lepidoptera > Tortricidae > Apotomis > Apotomis capreana. Next base: position 14,030,777 of record OX392522.1, on the reverse strand, counting down.
CCTTACGGGGTAACACTGTCAATTAAATCCACTTCAATAACTAGGAAATCTCTTAAAAACAGCACCAGCAATCACTCAAAAGTGCTTTCGCCATAACATACTTTTTCGGAATTTACTAACTTAGTGTTAAAGTCTTAGTGTTAGTTTAAATGGGTGGGCAGTGTTAGGCCCTAGGGCTAAAGTAAACCGACCTTACGGTAACTTTTATTCCGTTAAATTTCACTTCGTCCATAATCCCATTTTGCTAACTTTCTTGTTCGCCAAATCAAATGGTAATTATTAATTTGCTTGAATACAAAATTCCTATAGGAAATTTCACAAACATTATTTTAGTCATTCTTGTGCAAGTTTTCAGAAATGTCCGGGAATGTTCTCAGGTTTTTAGGAGCTTTCCGTAACTTACCCATCCAACTATGGCAGCTGGGAATCAGGATGAAATAGGAACTAGACTTCTTAGGAATTTAAGCAAGAGAGGGAGCTGACAATTTGGGAATATGGATAAAGTGAACTTAAATTATTTCGTGGACTTGAAACATTACAACTTTTCAGAGGGACGTACCTTGTGTTCGAGAATCGTAATTATGTAGTAAAAGACAGAGAGTGGAAAAGGAACGATTTCCATTTCGACAACGTCGTAAAAGGGATGCTGACTCTGTTTACCGTCTCCACCTTCGAGGGGTGGCCAGCGTGAGTAAAAACTACACCCTACGCTCCTGAATCTATTATAATTTGCTACTTGTAATCTGAATTTAATTCATTGCTTGCAAATGAGATACTTCACAGCCTCGCTTTGATTAATAGAAAATAATTTAAATATGTAATCAATAGAAAGATCAAACACATTTACCGACAAATGACACATGCCAATTTGCCACCGCCTTTGGTACAATTGGTAGTATACTCACCCCGGAATGTGAAGAGTTAGTGGTTCATAAAGTTTTTTTTTTCAATTGTGTATGGTCATTCTTTATTTTTCCTTAACTTCCACTTTAAGAATGTTCATGATAAAATAAGGTTATGTCTGGATAATGTCCTATCATAATTATACGTACTTCTATAATAGTGCTAATGCTAATAGTATTGTCTTATTCATTGATCAACACTTCATTAGATATATTTTCTGTCCTGCTTATACCTTCTTCGTCATTACCGTGCTATCAAACGTTTATGAGTTTATTTCTCTTGCAGGTTGTTGTATGTATCCATAGACTCAAACCAGGAGGATCGTGGCCCCATTACTAACTTCCGTCCAATTGTTGCAGCCTACTATATTATTTATATTATTATAATTGCCTTCTTTATGGTAAGTATACGTTATAATTCTGACTGTGTTCATTGAAATATTTATCGTTTATTTTTTCTCGTACTATGTTTCATTAGCGTTAAGAAAATACTGACTTCTCGATGACAGTAATAACTTTTACCTCATCAACTTCAAAAGGTTGTTTGGAAGAGTTCGCTCTTTAGCAATAGGATTTATTGTTTACCTCTATTTCATTTTCCGTTTAATACCTATGTGTTTATTCACTTCCAGTTAAGGTTGCAATAAAGAGAATTCTATTCTATTGTATTGTGTTGTGCTTGTACTGGTCAAAATGGTTATATTTTAAAAGTTTTCTCATTTACTGTGACCCCATTGATCGAAGGTCGTGGTGAAGATTTAGACAAACAACAGAAATGAGACACTATTTTTTTTATACTCGAAAGTACTATGATTTTAATTAGATCATTATGCTTTGCATAAATAAATACATGTGGATATTCTATTAACGCTGGGGTTCGTGTTACATTTCAAATAAAGCACAATTATCTACAATCTTCAGTTAAACAAATTTAGTCAAAGCAATATATTTTCAGGTAAATATATTCGTCGGTTTCGTCATAGTCACATTCCAGAACGAGGGTGAACAGGAATACAAGAACTGTGAGCTCGATAAGAACCAGAGGAACTGCATAGAGTTTGCCCTTAAGGCTAAACCTATTAGAAGGTAATGTTGCCATAACTATCATTGAAAATATGAAATGTTGTCAAATGAGTCGATAGTTTGTACACATTTATGTTTTCAGTTAATAGCATTAACTACCTAATTAATTTTATCATCAGGTACATCCCAAAGCACCGCATCCAATACAAGGTCTGGTGGTTGGTGACCTCACAGCCGTTCGAGTACGCCATCTTCGTGCTGATCATGATCAACACCATCACGCTGGCCATGAAGTACCACAACCAGCCCACGGACTACAGCAAAGCGTTGGACATGCTCAACATGATCTTCACTGCCGTATTCGCTTTAGAGTTCATTTTTAAACTCGCCGCTTTTAGATTTAAGGTTTGTATTATATTGATCTCGCCTTGTGTCCAAATGCTTATCTATGAATTATTTGTTCGGCCCTTTTGTGACTTTTCTCTCTGTTTGCATGTTTTATACATTTGCGTATTTCCTATGGATGATAAGTAGTTATACTTATTATGACAAATTATCTTTTCAATTCAATTCAATTCAACTTATTTATTTCTGATCAATTATCCATAGATTGTTAGTAACATACATAAATACATACATCATCTTTGCATGTTATTGCAAACTTACTATCATGAGTTGCACAATTTCTCCATTGTCGTTTATTTCATTATTACTTTGTGTTTTTTATGGACACAATCATTTTAAGTCAGAAAATAAATTCGAATTCGTATTTTATTTCGTATATTTATTTTTCTTCTTTCAACTATCATTTTCTATTTCTCTTCCGTCAACAGTGGTTGGTTCAAAATACTAAGTTTAAATTCACAGAATTACTTTGGAGATGCGTGGAACGTATTCGACTTCATCATCGTGCTAGGAAGTATAATAGACATAGTGGTGTCGCAAGTGAACGAGCTTAAGAACCAGGTAACGCCGCGGCGCATTATTCACTCATTGTAGTCACTCTCACAATGATTGTACTATTTCTATTGAAAAATCTCTTCATGAAGATCCAAGGGAAGGTTAAAAAACTATGCCACAATCCTAGCTCTGGGTGGTTGGTTCAACAAGTGTCCATTGCCATTCAGCGGGGCAATGCTGTTAGCAAAATGGGGACTTTTAGGCCGAACATGGCGCTGAAAAGATATTTAATAGATTCAGTTTTCCTTGGCGAGGCGTGTCGCGGATTTACTTTGTTTCATTTGATTCTGACGAATCTTGGTGCTGATATTATTTGTGAATTGCATAAATTATTTTTAGATTAACGAAGTATGTGGATATGGATTTTCTTTTCTGTTCATCTATTAAAATTTTGAAATTCGAATTAGTTATAAAAATATACTATAATGAAAAAGTATAAAGATTTTTCAATGAAAATAGTACAGTTGCTGTCCCCAGCATGGATACATTTGTCATTACAGAAGTAAATGTGGTAGTCTTCAAAACTGATACTTATTATCGTTAAACCTGTAGTAAAGATATTTTATTTTGGAAGCGCTTCAACATTCAACTATCAAGTATAGTATATCCATCCCGTCGCCAGTAAAATCGACATGATCAGTAAAATCTTAATCCTGAAATTGTAATGTACATATGGAAAAAGGTATACTAGATTTTCCTAGATTAGTTAGTCACCTTCTATGATTCCTCTTTGCAAGAAAGTGTCCATCATTTTAATAGTAAACGTAACATTGAAAATTAATTGACATTTAACTCATCACCCGCATGATGTAGAGTAACTTTTCCATAGTCATTACAAATGTAGAGAACATGTTGATTTCAGGGAAGCGGTTTAACAAAATCACATATAAAGGTAAGTTGCACAGCTCGACACAACCCTGGCTGTACAAACACAGAACACAAATAAGAACCCACATATAAAATGTAAAAAAAAACTACATAAAGATATTGATATAGTTTTAGATGTAAATAGAGCCATATAGCATTCCTTAGACGATGGGACAGTAACAATCAAAACAGCAACAACCTTTGTACTTGCAATACAAATGCATATGGCACAAAGCACCTTGCCAAACACATCCAATGTACAAATGAAACACTTAATAAATTTAATAACTACTACTATTTGAAATAATATAAAGCAGTATTAGCAAAATTTAATTCATGGAAGTCAAAGAAGCTAAAGATAATTAAATGAATGGGCCAATCCACGATGACTGACGTTACTTTTGAAAAAGAGTATATATTACAGATAGTGAACGTATACATGGACGTGATGGTAAGCTAATCAAGTATGCGACACTCAACTTTCCTTCACTTGTTTTCTTTTGCATTTTTAGTTCGAGTTACGTGCATTGGCCCTAATCACTGAAGTCCCAAATGAATTATTGGTATACAAAGACCATAAATATTTCAGGAAACCTCAATACCGTCGATCAATTTCTTCCGTTTGTTCCGAGTCATGAGACTTGTCAAACTGCTCTCGAGGGGGGAGGGCATCAGAACTTTGCTATGGACCTTCATCAAGTCTTTCCAAGCCTTGCCATATGTTGCTCTGCTGATTTTGATGCTGTTCTTCATTTACGCTGTTGTGGGAATGCAGGTAAGAAATCACCCTTACATTACAATAAATTTTGATTACTTTGGACCTAAGCATTTAGCGAAACACAAATAACACAATAGATTTAATAAACGAAATCAAGACAATCTTTCAAACTTATACCCTTCATTTGAATAACGAAATTTATCACCTTAGCCAGTCGGCACGAAATGATTTAAAGAATCGACGGACTTATAAATGCCTGAGCCTAACTATTTGGTCAGTTGTCAGTGAGATTTTTTTTAAATTGTTTAGTACAAAAGGCTACATTTGTTTAGCGCTAATGAAAATACATCAACTATCAGTTTCCTCCATGCTTCTACAAAAACTGAGATATACGACCATCTTCCAGTCAGTCCCAACAATTCAGTCTGAAATAGAAAGGACAAATAGTAAATAATGTGGAACGCCTGTCACTGCATTCCACTCCTCTGACAACACAACTGCTTGGGTCTTCACTTACTGGGAAGAGATTGAATGAAGAGGAAAGATGTCTTATAAAAGGATACTAGATGATGAGAGGCATTGGTATCTACTCGTACAGCTACATGCAATTAACCACTCCACAAATCAACTTATAGTTTTCCGATTCCGACTGATTTGACCAAGAAAAAGACAATTGTTTCCAGAAAGTTCAAGCTGTTGAGGTAGAATCAATAATAGTCATTATTTCTTGCTACAGGTGTTTGGAAAGATAGCTATAGATGATGACTCACCAATCACCAGGAACAACCACTTCCAGACTTTCCCTCAAGCCATCCTCGTATTGTTTCGTTCGGCAACAGGTAAGCGCCTGAGGAAATCTACAATTAAGTAGCGGAGAATTTTGCTCAACGTGTTTCGAACTCCGTACGTGTCCGCAACATGTTAGGTTGAAGACAGAAAAGTTTACTACCTAAGGTAGTAAGTACACTCAATCAAAATTAGTATCATAATTTGTTTGTGCGACGACAATTAACCATTAAATAACCTACCTGAAGGTTATATTTAAGTTTCCTTATTGAATCGTAAATTTTTGTCGCACAACGGATTTTATTACAATAATTTTTTCACGTTTTAGATGTCTAACTACGCCTTAATTTCGTTTACCTTTTTGGTTCTTACTTGTTGATCAATATTTGACATTAAGGATGTGAGTGATCTATTACAAGTATTTTTAATGATGATCAGGGGTCGGACTTTCTTTCGCACGGTAGGACTAATGGAGAGCTATGGAGCCGATATTAACATTAAAATACAATTCATACTCATACTCATTCATCTATTTCATTCCAAACATTCCCAAGCATTAAATGACTAAAATTATGAATATATTTTTTTTACCATATTTCAAAATTCCTAATTTAACTCAATTCATTGTCAATATCATGACCTTTCTAGTTCTTCTTCTATAAATGGATATTCGATCAATATAGAATCCACGAGAACACATGGATAAAGTTGCAAATATTTACGTATTTTATGGTGGCGAAAAAAACAATGCCTACACAAATCAGGTATTTGTATCTTCTTCTGACTTTGTCCTTGACTATAAAATTAAAATTGCGAATGAAATACACTTATGACTATGAGTATGAGTATGAATAGTATTTTAATGTTAATATCGGCTCCATAGCTCTCCATTAGTCCTACCGTGCGAAAGAAAGTCCGACCCCTGATGATGATCCTTCATCTATCATCAGCAATTCCACCGCTAGATACATCTGCATCGAAATCAATAACACAAAATAACATTACGATTCTACTGGATTCATGAATGCCTATTTGAGTGAAAGTTTTAATAAGACTATTGCGGATGATGATGATAGAGTCCTAAAATTAACAAACATACTCTTTTCCAGGGGAAGCATGGCAGGATATTATGATGGGCGTGTCTCCTGAGCCCGAGGTCCATTGCGACGAAGGCTATGAAGAGGAGCCTGGAGAAAACGTGGGCAGCTGCGGCTCCCTACTCGCCTTCCCCTACTTCATCTCTTTCTACGTTTTGTGTTCTTTTTTAGTAAGTAATTAATGCTCACCCGTGATCCACACTAGGAATTGAGCCAGATACCTTTAAATTGCTGGTCCAATGTCTCAAACACTCGACCAGAGACATAATGGATATACGATTTCAACTTTTCCACCTATTTTGATTCCTATACCTAGTTTTATGTAAGGTAAGGCGGGGTAAGACTATCACCGAGGGAAGACTGCCACAATCCAATAAAGTAACTACATTAACTGTTAGTCTTAGCCCATTAGACAATGAACTATGTTAGACTCACCCCATCCTACCTATACCTTGTGTTTCCAAAATGTAAGAGCTATTCTAAATTACTTAGTGTCAATTAACTGTCTTACTATTCAATTCGCATATTCCATAGGACAAATATGTATAATGAAATCTTGTGCTTTTTGCAGATTATTAATTTATTCGTAGCTGTCATTATGGATAACTTCGACTATTTAACTAGAGACTGGTCAATCCTGGGACCACACCACTTAGATGAATTTATAAGGTACCAATGATAAATTAAATCAGATTTTTCTTCCTTTTTTAGGGTTCCGTACCCAAAGGGTAAAAACGGGACCCTATTACTGAGACTTCGCTGTCCGTCCGTCCGTCCGTCTGTCACCAGGCTGTATCTCAAGAACGGTGATAGCTAGACAGTAGAAATTTTCACAGATGATGTATTTCTATTGCCGCTATAACAACAAATACTAAAAATAAAATAAAATAAATATTTAAGGGGGCCTCCCATACAACAAACGGGTTGGTTGCGTTAACTTTGCACCTCATTTGTATGGGGCGCTATACATACCAGGTGCAAACTTAACTTAACCACTTAAGGATGAAAAGTATTTGTACGGAACCCTCGGTGCGCGAGTCCGACTCGCACTTGCCCAATTTTTTATTTGTAATAACAAACGTGTTTTACATCCTGGCTCGTGGAATACTTAGATTTGTGTCTTCTTCTTTCATCAATTATTGAACCTAACATTATATTTCCAGATTATGGAGTGAATACGATCCGGATGCTAAGGGTCGAATAAAACATTTAGATGTAGTTACTTTATTAAGGAAAATAAGTCCCCCTTTAGGTAAGTTTTAGTCTACATTTTTACTTTAACTACTGATTTGACGGACCGCGTTCGGTTTGGTAACCAAACTTTGGTTCAATAAGAACCTTAATCTTGAGGATCATTGTCTTGAAATACAAAATCTGGAACTTTTCTAAAATGCTCACCAGTTTCGATAACATATCGGGTGAACTCGTTTTTTCTTTTATGTCTTTCACTTATTTTGAACACCTTCAGATAACGTAAGTGATTCCAGGGTTCGGCAAACTCTGTCCACACCGCGTGGCGTGCAAGCGGCTGGTTTCCATGAACATGCCTCTCAACTCTGACGGAACCGTGCTCTTCAACGCCACGCTCTTTGCTGTCGTCAGAACCTCGCTTAAAATAAAAACTGAAGGTAAATAAATATTGACACAAAGCCAGGAAGGAAATGCAACATTTCTTTAAAAAAAAGTTTGTATTTTCTTCCACATTAAAACAGACTCCTAAAAAGATGAACCAACAGAGATCAAAGTAACCTGGCGGAAGTGACCGGGAGTCCATCCCGGTACCCTATCCTATAGATTACCTGTTCAATGTCAACCACTCCATCACCGCAATTCCAGGAGGCTTCTCGAATTTTTCCTTATGTTTTGTATGTTGATCTTTGTATTGTTTATTTAAAGGCTTTTCACTTTTGCTAGCTGTATGTGATTTTTCTCTGCTGTTCCTCTTCTCTATAAACTTCTACATTAATATGTTTGCTACACCACTTGAACCTCAATAGAAGTTTTCCTTTCTTACTCCTAGTTGCCTATATCTATACTATATACTATAACTTTTTTTAAATTCCCGTTTACTCCTAGTTAGGCATTCTTAAAAGTTTTCGTAATATGTTCATTTACTTTGACTTAATCACCTTACACCTTACTAGAAATTTCTTTACACATTACATATATTTCACCAAATTCATAAATTCTTCAGGCAACATAGACGACTGCAACACAGAACTGAGAGCAGTCATCAAAAAGATCTGGAAACGCACGTCACCGAAGCTTCTAGACCAAGTCGTGCCGCCTCCAGGAGATCCCAACGAGATCACTGTTGGGAAATTCTACGCCACCTTCCTCATACAGGACTACTTTAGAAGGTAGGAGTACATTTGGTAAATATTGATTCGAAGATCGAACGCAAGAGTACTTGAACCAGTGCCCTTCATAAACTAAAACAAGAACGATTCACACACGATTTAGATTCATTATTATGTTGTTCGTTATATAGTAAAGATATCAACACAGATGAGAGAGGCTTTAAACATATTAAAATTATATCCTCTATGCGTTCTAAGTCTATGGAAGAAGGGTATGGCTATGGCCTAAGACACTCTAATACTCTTGAAGAATAATCTTTCAAGGCAGAAGTATACAAATAATAATATATTCTTTTCGACATTACATTTGAAATAGATAAGAAACCACTATTACTTACTATTATCAGAAATAGCTGCTTTTTATAAATTTTGGGGATAGTTTGCAAATAGATATTCAAAAATCCTTTATTATCAACATGTGGTCCAAGATACAACCTAACAGGACATTTTAATGTACTAATTTCACAGGTTTCTTCAAATTTCTATTACATTACCTATTTCAATTACCATCGCCATCTTACTGTTTCGGTTGAAGTTTTTTTACTTTTTTTCGAACACTGACACTCTCATTTTTGTTTCAAAGGAATCACGCGTAAGTTGGACGGACGTATGTTGTATAGGACTCGAATGTTCCCAATTAGTGTTTTTCTACGCAACTCCCACTGCCAACGCCAGGTGACGAATATTTGTAATGCATCTCTTTTGATTGAATAGAAAAAAAGAGACGCAGAGCGAGTACTCGATAGACCTCTGGTGATGTGGCTCTTGAATCAACGATTCTGATAATACGCACCAAATCGGAACGCATTTTAGATTATCTACGCTACGCCCAGTTCTACACAAAATAAAATGTATGATATGATGATGAATATATGTGTGAATAAAGTAGTGTGCTACAACTAATAATAATAACTCTCGTGTGATCCTATTATGGAACTCGCCTTTGACCCGTTTCATAAAGCCACACTCGTATTTAAGACCTCACATTATGTAACAGTTGCGTTAACTACCATATATTACTTCTTTAGAGCTCAACTCAACCCATCGACAACACTCAATGGTTTTGCACTAAACGATGCAACAATGTCTGGCTTCTGTTCACTCACAAAACAACGTTCCAAAAATATTGACCGTTGAATAAAGGCAATGTAACGCATGAATGCCAAGTTTGACCTGACACCGGGAGACATTTTGTGATTATTGTTTGTATGTCCGGTTCACTTACCTACTTATAGTACAGTCCGCAATCACTAAGAATGAGATTCGGGCTTTAACAGTCACGTGTCAAGATTTGTCGGTCATTAAGAAAAAAAACAGCAATATTACTTTCATGTGTCATTGTTGTTAGTCAAACCACGCTAACTCTTGGTTTGACAGTTCATTTGCTTGGAACAGTTAGCGTTGGTTAGACTCTACACGACGTCTCTCTTTAAAAGCCGAATCTCATTTTCAGTGATCACTGCCTGTATAAGACTTACCTATCGTTAAACACATTTATTTAAATACATCATTGGATAGGTACAAAGATGGAAAACCAGTAGGAAAATTGCGCTCCGTTTCGGCTCGTTTTATTAGAGTTGTTCTTAAAAGATAGCAAAATAAATTAGCGTTAAAAATATACGTAATTACCCGCAGATAGTTTGGGTTCCGCCCTGCATGCTCCTAAGATGAAACGTAAATAAATAAAAGATGAAAGCTCCCATAAAAGCTTACAGGCATGTATTTTGGGTTGGCCCCATTCCGAGTCATAATGGTACACGTTTTGTTCTCCTTTCGTAATTTATGGTTAAATGTTGTGTTTTTGTGATACTCCGTTAAAAAAGAAATTAAAATGTCTATTATAATATAACTATGTGGTATTTGATCAAATTTCCTTTTAGGTACACTGTAGCACACTTTTTAATTATAATAATAGGCTGCTAATGACAACATAAATAAAAACCAATGCTCTTTTAATGTCGATATTGCACTCTTTCTTTTATCAGTTTATTTGGTAAGTATTACGCAATTTATAAAAAGATATTCCGCCGTTTTAATCAATTCGCATAGCTATAGGATGACTCTTTTGTCACAAATAGCCTAGCTTATATTAGATTTTTCCATCTTCTAGCCTAGTTGCACATCTGCTTTTAACACGTTCAGTGCCGGCATCGCACACATGCGTTCAAATCCGCGTTTATTCCTTAAGAATCCGGCAGTGAATGCGTTAAAGTTACTATTAGATTATAAAACTATCCTTCTTGATTATAAGGTTCAAAAAGAGGAAGGAACAGGAGCTGCGGCAGAATGATGAAGCCTGCCACCAGATGACTCTCCAAGCGGGTCTTCGAACTCTGCACGAAGCCGGACCAGAGCTCAAAAGAGCTATTTCAGGCAACCTCGACGATATTACTGCAGAATGCGATGCTCCTATGCATAGGGTAAGATATAGTGCTCCGAAGGAAGCATTCGTTTAAAATGCACAGAATTCTATTTTAATTATTACGCGGGAGATCTTTCCCAAAGCTCATTATAAGGAAGGAATAACAGTTAATCGCCTTAAATGTGCCTTTATGGATTTGGAAAATGCAGTACGATAAGTTGTATATAATGCGATGCGATTTGTTGAAGAAGCGAGACAAATAATAAGTAATAAGGCTGAATATCTACACACAGAGAAACCACTCATTGTTTGGGGGCGTGTGGTCGAGCATTCGGAGACATGGGCCCAACAGGCACAACCACAGGCCCAGGAAACCCGGTGATCCTCCGCTAGGTAAATAACTTGCCAATATTTTATATAGAAAACTCCCCTGTGTCTCACTATTAAAAACATAACATATGATGTCGTTTAAGTCGAATATTGTAGAACTCCAGATGATAAATAAGCCGAACCAATCCGAAATAAGTATGTCGAGCGATATTTAACTTAAACGACGTGAGCAAACCCTTTTCATACGTATTTTAACTTACCAGTAACTAGATAAAGAGTAAATTTTGTACAATCTCAGATATTTTCATCAGATCACAGTTATTTTTTTCGGAAAACCGGTTCCTTATTCAATCAATTTCTATATATTTATAAAAAATATTGAATGATAAAATAGCGTCTTAGCAGATTTTGACAGTGAGTGCCTACTTCATGAAATACCCTCTCCACAAAATAACTTGCAAGTGGGCACGGCTTATTTTCACATTAAGCAAGACATAGTTACCAAAAGATCTCGCTAGTATTTGGATATAGATTTCCGCAGTTTTTTTTTATATATTTATATTTCTCGGAGGGAAGCAGATTTCCGCAAAGTAACGCCAGAATGTATAAATTTATATTTATAGTAATATTAAAATACTACTGTTTTAGCTGAAGGCGTGGGTAATCATCTAAGTTCAATGATGCAACGCGAATATGGAGTAGGAACTCTACCTCTAGCGCCTACAGTGTGAGTAATAAAAAAATGTGTCAATATCTTATCTACCGTCACTTTCATAAAAAATATCACTTTATCACTATCGATATTCTTACCAGATCTGATATTCTTGACAGAATTAATAATCCCCTTACTAGCAAACACTTTTTTGTAATGAAAGAGACCAATGTATTATATCATGAATATTGTTTTAAATTTTGCCAATAATTTTCAGGCCAAATGGACAACCAAAAGAACAAATACCACTTAGACCTTTGATATTCAACGGAGAGTCAGAGAAGATATACCAAGTACTAGAGTAAGTATCCCACATCATCAATAAATCAAATTTATTTGCTTTATCATGAATTCTAATAACCTTAATGCTTAATATTGTTGGCAAAATTGGGCACCTTGAGGGTTTTGTTCACCATAACGCCAACTGTTTTAACAATAGTTTAATTTTCACGTTTTTTATCCAATTTTAAATGGAAATTACTTGTTACATTACAGAAGAACCACAAATGATCTAAAGAACGCTCTTTACAAAGGTAGTCAAGTGTGGGTTTGAGTTTGTTTGCCCCAAAGTAGATCGGCCATTGGCTCACAGCACCTCAATAACCTTAGTATCGTACTAACACCTTTCCTAACACTATCATCTTCTATTTCACTGCATCCTTCCATGGAATCCGGTAACGTATCACAGCAATCAGAAGTCCAACTATCCGGAGATGCTAGGGCAGATAGGGCTTGCGTTCGGTTGCGTTAACTATCTCACGACGCCAAGCGAGGTGGCTCCGATCCGGACATCGCCGGCGGTTTCTAGGCAAAAGATCCACCCAGAAGATTCAACGTCTTCGAGAGAGAAGCTGCCGATCCCAAGAAAGGCGTCGCCGGAAGACAAAACACCATCGCCAAACGCGTTCGAAGCAACGATTCAGCCGAAGATATCTCCTCTGCTAGCGAGCGAATGCACACCGACAACGGAATCCAAAACGATGACGACGTTGTACGGCTACAACGCCGCCGCGAAGCTACCGTTTGCGTTTTCTCACGCGAAGGAGAGGGTCGCTCGCGGAGGGGAGCGGAGGAGCCTCCGCGCCATCAAGCCGGTGGTGACAGGTCGGATGGTGCGCAGTGCCTCGTCAGGGGCGGCGGCCTCGCATGCGCCTCCCGCCCAGCTTTTAGCTCGACCGCACTCGCCAGGTCCGCACTTTTTCTGGAAGCCTCTTTCTGAACCCACCACGAAATTAGGTAGCGCGGGTTATGCTGTTAAAAGACTGACTGACTTCCACTTCCTTAAGAGATACATTTACCTTGTATTAGTCCTAGATTTTTGACCCCCTCGGAAGCCCTAACCTCATTATTATTTATTTATTCAAAATATTTTTGATGGTCCTTATCTTAATCCCTTCCTCAAGAATTCGATATTATTTGATACCTCCAGGTCAATACTTTTTTGCAATACCAGCACTGTTTTTAGTATTATTCGAATAGTTGAGGATTCTGTACTCAATAAATGTTGATGGTCTCTTAGAAGGAAGCTTCCGAAAATTGTAGAAAGACTATAATTTTATTGCATCAACACTAATGAATTTCCAAGGCTTTCCAGAGTTACGAAGGGGAAAAAAGAAGATGGTATACATGAACATAATCACATTGAGCTTCGCTGATCAACTCACGTTTTCGTATCAAATACACATTCTACACTAACACTATTATTATGCACATTATTTCATACACATTAACTGCTAAATTTGCTATAATATGCAACATTTGTCATAACCATAAACAGTAACCGCTGAATTTTAACACATTTAAATAACTAGGAGAGTATCCATTTGTGTATATGATAGCATGTAAAGAATCGTTTAAAGCTAATAGTGCATTTTAGAGTAGGTAGATGAGGTTTAGCAGCTTATATAGAAAAATTATAACTTAATTTTTAGAATTCGAGTGTAAAAAGGGATGTTTTTATTACTATCATCACTATTCACGAAGTATTGACTAAAGATAAAGTCGAGTTTTGCACAATTATATTGTAATAACCACTTCAAATACTACCAAAATCAAATTCTACAAAAATAAATTTTTGGGAATCTACTAACCCTGAAATGATGATGATTTGCGGGCAGTATAGGTACTTATTTTATTTTCCTTATATTTTGGTCTGAATAATTGTTGTTAAATCATAAATAAATTCTAAAAATTTCACCCTCAGTTTTGTTTCTACATTAGAAAATGCAGTAATTTGCCAATATTTAAGTTTGATCAATATTTCGTGAATTTTAATGTGATATTTGAAACATCCTTCGTTCACCCTGCTCTTTATTTAAGCACGACAGCTTCTAAATACAATAAATCACAAAATTCCACGAGGACAACCGATTTAGTTGCTATAGTTGAATAAATAGATGACCTAAGCCTTAGAATGGCAATAAATAGAGAGGCTAGTTATGCTTCGAAGATAGATAGAATTTTAGTAGACAAGCGTAATCATTTTAAATAATAATTATTAAGATAATTAATATCGCATTACGACTGAGTTAACACAAAATTTTAATTTTAGACAAGAAATTATGAAAGAGCGTATGAACATTTTGGACAATCACTAGACTTAAATAGATTCGTAATGAAACATGCTTCGACATTATTTAATTTCTCCTGAAAATTGGCTGACTGGAATTCGGTTTCTTTATTGGAACAACCTAAGATAGTTATATAGAACAACCGTTAACTAAGGCCTCACCTGTGGTAAGAGATGCGAGATCACTTTTTATCTCGGACATAATTAACAAAAAGTAGCTGGACAAGTTTCTGGGTCAGTTTAATTATTTATGATCAGAGACTCTGAAACCACAGGCGAGGACTCAGTCGAAAGGTTCACCTGTATATAAGTGTGGCCCGAATCGTCAACAGAACATGTGTTTCAGGAGGAGATAGCTCCGGCCGCGGCGTGGTGTCGCTGCCGGGGAGCCCGCGGGGGATCAACACCTCAGTGCCGGTGGTAGGCTCTGCTGAGAGCCTTGTTACTAGGGTACGTTATAGTGCTCTTTAATTTTGTTTTTTTTAGACATGTCTTGAACTGCATCCGGGCTGTTTAGCCCTCACTACCAGTGAGCCGGACTTTGTGTGGAAGTATAACCCGCTAATGGGATTGTCTCCTCGCCACAGGAGTAATCCTTGTCTTTCCTCAAATTGTCAACTGCCTATCTATCGACATTATCATAGTTCACATCTCTTGTCATCACTATTCCTAACTTATTTCCATCGTCTATATCAGTGCGATAAACGCTTTTGTCTATCTCACAATTAACATGACCAAAGCAACCGACTTTAGAGCAGGGCATACACTAGTAAGTAATATCATTCTGTTTTTGTCCGTTAGTTTGAGGAGAGGAGATCCTTCGTGAGAGTAATCCCATTTCAGTCTTAACTTGAACTTAGGGCTCTCCAAAATAGGTATTCTATATACAGGTATATATTTAGGAGAGCCCTTAGTTCCTAAGCAAATGGAACATCAGGAACTCATCCTCCTTTGTTTTGCTCAGGTCTTAGCCGAGCAGGGTCTGGCGGCGTACTGCGACGCGGAGTTCGTACGGAACACCTCACGGGAGATGCAGGAGGCGCTCGAGATGACGCAGGAACAGATGGACAGGTACACATGACCATGTCAAGAGTAGAAATTTAGCGTGTCCGTTGCAAGTCCCTGTACCAAAAATCTAGTTAGAATAACCATTGACAAAGAAGGTTAGATGTCCTTCGCAGGGATCTTATTCCACAAAAGGGTTCGCGGTAGGACCACAACTTTCATGAGGAACACCCTGCCTTACAAGTAAATTTATAATAATTTTGCAGTCTGCGAGTTTCTAGTGGTAAAAACACTAAAATGCAACTTATTCTGCAGAAGTCAAAAGTTATTTCCACGCTTTACTTTAGCGATGGTAAGTTAAGAGAAGTAATTAAGTAAATTTCTGTCTATTCTCTGTCTACTACCTATCATATCTTCGTAGCACAATTGTATAATTGTTCTTTATTCGTTGAGTTCCAGGATTTTTCACACTGGGCCTACTAAGGCCAGACAGGGCATGGTTAGCTTCTCACCAGTTATTTCACATTGTTTCTTTGAGTAACATATCTATGAATAGAAGCAAAATATTCTTGAAATAATTTTAGCGGGCCACGTCCTGTGTGACTTTCTTTTTAACATAGCAGAGAGTTATGAGTCTGCTTGCAAAATTCAAGCACTAACAACACTATTCTTTTCATAGGGCGGCACATCAACTAATGATTCAAGAGCGGAACATAAAGCAAGTCCAAAATCAGTCACAAGTTGTAAGTATTTACTTTAGCTAGCACTTCGGGGTCGATGAAACCATCCAATGTCTAACTGTTCCTCCAAACATTAACAAACCTTGCTAATCTAAACCACTACCCTACCACGAATAGCACTCGCCATGTACTAACTCGATGTAAAATTCCATGTCCAATAGGGTTGGAACAATATTTGGAAATCGACAATCTAAAATAAATCTTTGAGAATAACCATGGTAAAGGAAAATGAAAGAGCTGCAGTTTGTAGATTGTTACAGCTAGAACTATCGAAAAACATGCTTCAAAAATTGTATTAACCCTATTATTAACTCCTGGCTTCTCTAGTTTGGACTTGGTAAGTATATGCCTTGATCTTGAGGAATTACCGCCCTTGCATGTGTGGGTAATGTATGTTTGCTATGTGAAATAAATGTGTAATTATTGCTCACAAACATAAGTAAATGTAGTTCCATAGACAAAATACACCCTGAAGATCACGGATGCTCCTCGTATGCTCCTCACTCTCTTGATCTATATAACGATAAATATAGTTAAGTCTCATAAACTTGGTTGACATGAACTCTTAGCTAATCTTTTCAAACAAACGGCCCTTCAAGTCATTCACATTTTTGTGTCTTGTCACCAGACAAATGTTAGTGACTGGATATTGTTCACTGGTACAACGATTTGATAAAATTCGAGTAAAGAACAAAGTAAGTAGAAACGATTAGTAAAATCAATAACCTAAATAAAAAATTTAAAACACACCACACAAGACACAAGTAGCTGATGGTCATCATCATCATCATCATAAGACCCTAATTAAATGATGGATATAGAAAATCCTACTAAAACTGGACATAACTACAAAATTTGGAATCCATATTAGCTTAAATATTAGCCGAGACACTTGTTCTAATTAATGCTGAATATCTTGGAAACTACTGGTCCTTTTTCCACCAAAAAACCATCTCGACGGACAAGTCTTTCGTTAGCAAAACCGCACTCAAATTGGTACATCCGTTTGGGAGCTATAATGCCACAGACAGGTGTTATAAGTTTGATATGCGTATCTGTGTAGGCAACAGATACGCATATCAAACTTATAACACCTCTCTTTTTTCGTCCGGGGTTAAGAAATAGTAACATGGTGGAATCGACCCCTTTCAACCTAATATAGGCTCCCCTGCACTCAGAATACAATGAATGTATAGGCTAACGTTTGGGCTGTTATAGGGCGCACAAGTTCGCCACCCACCAAGTTACCACCAGCCAGCGGCCATGCCCCCACCACCGTTCAAGCCCTTATAGCAGAGAGCGAGCGACGCGCCCCACAAGATGGCGCCCAAACCGGCTCGTCACAAAATGGCGGCAACGGCGCGAGACACCACAAGCACCACAAACGGAAACGGAAACGGAAGCCAGTATTGGTATAGTCTATTGAGATTTCTTTGAGAGGTATATGCTCAAATTTTTATTTCTGTTATCATAGAGTAATCGCATAGAAATGTGCATGATGTCAGGGAAACTGAGATTTTTGATGTTGATTGTACAGAATCTAAAAATACGCCGATACGCCGAACGTGACTTATGCTATGGTAAGAGCTTCGCTTAGGGCGGAGCATAAGGGCATGCACTGAGCTGAGCGGTTACCTCGAAATTCTAAGTTAGGGCATTATCACACTTGCTATTTGCGAGCGAGTCTTCTATACAAATAAACGTCGCGGCGAACTCGCTGCGTGATCGCCTTCATACAGAATTCGCTTGCAAATCGCAAGTGATAATGATAAGGCCCAAGTATCGTTCAATCCTGCTTACTCAGACATAGAGCTGAGAGAAACGGACTCTTACTCTCTTCGAATTTTAAACTAACAAGGTAATAAGTTGCCGTTGTGCTGTCCTTAGCTTAGTGCACGTCGAAACCGGACAATGCCTCAGATTATAACAAAGTTTACTGTCAGCCTATCAGTTAAACACGAAACATCAGAGTAGATAACCTAATTTACTTCGATATTCGAAATTCCTAGTATCGTGCCGTCCCGCTCATCCAAATATTGTTTGACAGAAGTTCGAGAGGAATGGCACGGTACCAACCACGTTGAGACCAGGCAACAAAGCGTAGGTAAAGTAATATATATCTAGGCAAGGCAATGCCTCAGATTATAACAACTTTGTTACTGTCAGCTAAGCACTCAGCGAAGCGCCTACCGATAAGGGACAGATTAGACAATCATGTTTAGTTTTATCATCAATCGTTATGTGATTGAAGCCGAACGAATATTTAGTGATTTAGATCAATCAACTCTAATTTCATAATAATTAAAATGCGTTCACGATTTGGCAATTGCAATTGATGGTCTATTTTATCCCTAACAGAACAAATTCTTATTAAGAAAAGAATCGAGGTTCAACGCACGGTGTGGATTTAGCCTTTATTGATAAAATTGAGTCATACATTTTATTTATTTTTCCTATTAGTTAAAGGGTAGTAGAAGCAAGTTACTCACTAAACGACAACAATGGGTATCAAATTTATATATTTCAGTTGTGATTGTAAATGACATAATTACAATCTTCATCTCATCGCTAAGTATTCTATGCGTTATTCTAGACTTCCTACATTATATTAAATTCTGTGTACAGCAGATGAAAAAGTGAGATTAGTAGATCTAAAATTATTTAGTAAAAATTAGACATCGTAACGTATAGAAGGGCCAAATAGTATGTTGATTATATTTTCAATCAGTCTCCGTAATTTGAAAGTATTAGAAACTATTTATAAATTATTTATGGTCATTTTCATAAACCAAGGCCCAATTCCACTTGAGACCACAATGACAACTATTAGTGTTTATCTTTTGTCGCCTAATTGCTTTATGATCTCTGCTTTTTAAATTGGCACAGTGTCATTACCAAAAAAATAAGTTCTTATCTTTATCGCTATATTTTGTTCCATTGTTAGCGCCTAATAACGTTCTACAGTGGAATCGGACATTCATATTATAAAATTAACTATAATATGTTAATTAAAACCGTACCTAGGTACAATGGAATTCGCAAAAATATTTCAAGGTTTTTGCCGGCGTGGTAAAAGAATGTTGAATTATTGGACTAGCACTGTATTTAGCTCTAGAAATTAATTTCTAATTCAGAGAGAGAAAATTATTATCTCATAAAAAACAATAGGTAATAGAGATGATTTGTTTACATTGTATTACATTTTGTAATTTTTCTAGATGTGTAGGTTTCCGCGAGAATATTAATATGGAAATTGGATAATTATCATAATAGGTCTTATTTATTATTTGTATATTTATAAAAGGTATAATATACGTACCGAACGAACTATTTTAAAGAAACGGTAAGCATCTTATTTGTGTTTACTGTTTTGCGTGCACGGAAAGAGTACTTCCAAGCCGACGTACTACTTTACTCGACGTTAGCATATTGGTCGCTTTTATAATTTTGTAGTCCTGGAAAAAAAACTACGGTAGATTACAATAAAATGTTGTAGGTACACATTTTTTTGTGGGGGGGGGGGGGGACTCGTGACTTCGCACCTCGTTAAAAAGCTTGAGCACGGTGGGACGTCACGCGAGACTTTAAAACGGACTTTATTCATAATTTGTTGTTTAATTATAATCTATTAAAGAAAAATGCGTTTAATTTTTTTAGATAATCTAACTGATGGACTAATTGTAGTAGCCATCATGTTGTTTGATTATTTCGTCATACGGCTGTGTAAACTGAAAAGTATTAGTGTCAAGTCAACTGATCAGCGTATCAGCGCATTTACTTACATAGCCAACTGACGTCATGACCACAGAGCAATAAGGCGTCCAGCATTTTAGTCAAATTACGCGCGAAATTTCAAAATGTAAAATTAAAATACATCTTGATGGTACTTATGGACGGATTAAAAATTTTGAGTTATTTTTAGTGGTTTATAATACTAATGCTATTTTTAATTGAGACACTTCAAAAATGGGTTATTACCCTATTCGCAAAAGATAAGTAGGTATAATTCGGCCACGCCAACTCTCGAGTTCTCGAAGAATGTGTCTTACCGGTATTTTTATTGAAATATTTTAATATTGAAAAGTTATTCTTATTAAATACCCCGCCTTGACCCAACCCAAGTACCTATGCCATGCATGCATTAATAATTTATCTTTTAACTTAAAGTAACTACCTATAACAAGTAAAGAAGTATTTAGTACGAGTATAATCTAGATAATAGGTACTTTACTATTGACTTTTGCAATCTAATTACTAAAAAAACAATCTACGTACTTTAACGTGACTTTTATTGTGGTGAATTAGAGTAAATTGGGAACTGCTCTTAATCTATGGGTTGAAAATAACTTTGAGAATACCTAGAGGTTTTTCCCGGTCACATCTTAAAGTTATCATTAAAAGAGTTGGGTTGCAAAAGTCACGAGACATATCCGTATCAAAATCTCTTTCCGCATCCCTTGACAATACCTTACTGAGAAGTCGATGAACTGATCAAATGTCTAAAATTATAGAAACACAATTTTTCGTAGCGATAATAGACGTAGAAGTCGCGACTGATATTTTGTATTTGTGAACATTTTTCAGAACTTGGCTCAATTCATTGAATTTAATAATTACTAAAAAAACATTGGAAGTACAATATCGGATTAAAAGCACCATAAAAAAAAATCTGCAACTTTAAGTTATGTTCGGTAGGTGGCGCTGTCCACTTACTCCACGTTATGGTATTTCTTGAACGAGCACCGTTAGAGTCGAAAATTTAATTTATAATTTTATAATGGAAAAAATAGATAGATAGTCAGTCAAAGTCAAAATTAAAAATATACTACTCAGAAAAATATACGGGGCACGTCATTTTCAACAGCGATTTTAAACTCCTTAAATAGAGAAAACTATCGTGAGTCGCAGACATATTAAAATTCTTAAACGGGTTTACTCACGTCGTAGAAGTCGAATAACGCTCGACATGTTTTGAAATGTTCGGTTGGCCGCCGTCGTGACTGATCGCGTACCGATTCGAAACATGTCGAGCGTTATTAGACTTCTACGACGTGAACGTGAGTAAACCCGTTTAAGTATTTTAACATGTCCTTAAATTATATAAATAAGGTAAATGATCCTTTAAAAAAAGTTGAAAAATGTTAAGTGGCCTTTATTTTCTTTTGAGCAGTATAAATATAAACCGTAAAATGATATATTATCATATGAAATCATCCAGCCACATTTATAACGTCCATTATATAGAAAACTGCAAATAAAAGTATTAAATAATCTCAAATGACTATCATAATTTGTCCTTTTTAATAAAGATGACCTAACTACGACAATGCTTTTAATTCGTTATATTAATATTTATTATAACAAAACGGGACTCAATCTTGTCCAAAAAGTGTTTATTTAATTACCTCGACGTTTGGAACGTGATGTAACGTTCATGGTTAGTGGCATCTTATTAAGTGTTTGAGATTTTATTAGACGTATGGCGCGTTTAGCTCATTTTGGTGTCAAAATAACTTGAGACTACAAGGGAACAGGTAGACAACTATTCCACAAAAAATACATTTTATCCACCTTTTGACACAGTTGTAGTTGGGGAGTGGGGACAAAGTTAAATTTAGCATGTAAAGTATCAAAAATATGTCAAATGAAACACGTATGTAACGTAAAAGTAGTTTCATTCAAGGGACAAAATTGAACGACGCGTCCTTAATCGTGAACTAAAGTTTTTTTTTTTTTTATTAAAGTAATTTTAACTTTTGATCAGGGACGAGTACCTACTGTTTTAAATTCCTTCGATGCTGTAATCTTATACAAGTATACAAATATCGAGATCGCAAAACCGAAAAGTTTAAATTATAAATAACTAGGTAGGTACCTGCAGGTTGTGTTCTCGACTCTGAGCTGAAAAAAGCGTCTAAAAACTACTTTATTTAAAAAAAAACATGACATATTAGCGTTTTATTTGGGAAATGTGTCTAATTTTACAATCTAGCTTTGTAAGAACCCATAGGAAGTGCCCTTTTAAGTAATTAAAGAAACAACGTAGACTAGATATCATCCTTCAATAAATCACATTCCTTAGACTAAGAAAATAACATTATGGTAATTAAATAAATCGACGTTTTCATTTCTATGTCCAAAATATATATGGGAAAGGAAAAAAAAATATAAAATATTTACTCTATTCGTCAATAGATGGCGATTGAACTGAAACAGATCAGATCAGTGACATCTAGTGAAGATTTAGTGTAACTATTATTGTTTCTTGGTATCTTCTCGCCCATTATGAAGTCGCACAATTATAATATATGCTTCCCTATTCTTAACTTAAGTGCCAACTGCCGTTTCCGAGTCTTCTCAGAGAGCTTTGTCTTATTTTATTTTTAAACTGTTTTATTTTGTAATACTTAAGTAAGTATATTTTTAACTTTCCATTAATATTTGTATGAGATAATATTTGAATGCATATTTTCTTATTATCACATTAATTTTGAGATACTTTATTATATGAATTTACCAACAGGACAGATTCAATATTTTTTTAGTTTTTTCAACGGTAGTTTTCTTGTTAAATGCCCTCTTGAATAATCTTGATAATCTGCTATTCTTTGTACATTGTGATTTTATACGTATATAATATATCCTAAATGTTTTGTTAGTACCTGTTGTGTATCTGTCTGTTTATTCTATGCTAAGGTCAGTCGAGTCACTACGCCAGCGAGACAAACGCGTCTACCACATCGAAATTATCGAAAAGTACAGATGTCATTATACTACTAACGCCATCTAACTTTTGCCAAGTATAATTGCATGGTTGTAAGATGTTACAGTCGCCATCTATCGCAGCAAATATGCGTTCATAAATATCTGAACACACTAAAGCTTTGACAATAAGTCGTGTTCAGATATTATTTATGAATTTGCTGGGATTTATCTGATGGCGACTGTACATCTGTTTTTCGATTTTTCTGGATGGTAGATGTGCTTGCCCCGCTGTATACCAGCTGACCTTTATGAAGTTTATTAGATTATTAGATAGAAATATAATACATTTTATTACTGAGTTTTAGGACATTAAAATGTTGAATTTGATGAGGAACTCATTAGTAAATAAATAAAAAATTGTCACAGTTTTCATGAAAAGCTATTTTTAACCAAACACATATTTCTCTCATATCGTCGCTAGAAAGCAATAATGCTGTAACTGACAAAAATAAAAGTTTTCACTAGAGCCAAAAAACTAAACGAAAAAAATATAAAAAATCATAACTTCCGAACGGCTACTGCGATTTAGACACCCTTTTGACTAAATATTTAAAAAAAAAATACTTTTCTAACCATTAACACTACTTTGACACAAAAGTTATTTTAATGATACTTTTGCGGGTTACAGCATTTGGATTTTTTATTTTTCACCCTCAAGAATGCTGTAACTCACATTATATTATGTATGGAGATATTATTAAGGATCAAATTCTACAGACGTTTTTAAATGCTGTAAATAAATAATGACCTCTTAAAACATTTTACCTCAAAAATAAACTTATCTAGATTCATAGATGTCATTTATGTTGTAAGCAGGCTTAGGAAGAATACTAAGTTAAAATAAAGTGATGTAAGAAAAGATTATGCAGCTTCATAGGCTTTTGTAAAATGTTAGCACTAAAAAAAACAACATAGTAAGGAAAAACATATTTATTTAGGTTTTAAACCAAGGCGATTCTTAACAGAAATTATGTATACTCTTGAAATAAAACAAAAAAAATAGCAAAAATGTACTTCTTTTTATAAAATAATTCTCTTCTAACAATCGTAGAATTAAAGGAAAATCGGCTATAACTGATCGCAGCCATCGCTCTACCAACTCAGCTACAGGAACCTATCATAATTATACCTTTTTAAAACGTTTTTGCTTAATACAAATATAATCCTCGTTTAAAACGATAATTAATAAACTATTTCACAGTCTAGTGTTGAGATCAAACAATACTGACATTGATTAGTGTAGGAATATTATTAGTAACAATTAAATTATACAACAGTTAACATTATTAATTATTTAAAAATCACAATTTGCTTCCTATCCTGAATCTTAATTAGGTTTACATGGTGTAATAAATAAAAATAAGTTACGATAACAAACACTCCCAACGCGAACTACACGGCGATCCACACTCATCGGCGCGCACGCAATCACTAAAGAAAGACTGCGGTAAGACGCGTGCCCTTGAGTAGGTGGCGGGGGAAGCTTGGCGTATCAATATTGAGCACTATTGCCAACTTTCTTTTTGAAATGCGTTAAGTGCTATAGAATACAAATAACATGTCCTTTGAATTGCCGTAATTCACTAGAAATTGCTGTAAAGAAACTTCAAAAAATAGCATAACTATCCTATCTTGCAAAAAATGGAAAGCAGAAACGCTGTATGTGATGTCAAGGCAAATAAAAGTAAGTTTATATTGTTGTAACTCCTATTCTGATAAAAACGCTGGATTTTTTGTTAATTACAGCATTTCATTTGTCTGTCACAGTTCAAATAGTTAAAATCACTTGTGCTGTAAATATTTTATTTTTTGCCGTAGAAGCACGAGACCTAGACCAATCGACGCAGAAAAAAAAATGCTGTAAGAATTTGTAAAAAAACTATTTTCGATGGTAGTGCGGGTTACAGCATTATTGCTTTCCAGCGACGATATGTATTATTATCGGTTAACATCCGAGTTGTAACATAAATGAAATGTTATAATATACTTAATATTTTTTTTTAAATTTCAGACTCGTCACGAATATGTTAATTTTAACTATTTTCATCTTTCCCAACAGGAACTTCAGTCATTTTGTGAAGTGTATACAAAAATGTGTAAATAATGTACAAAATTGAACTTTCAGAATTTAAACAATTTGTCTTCTTTTTTAAGTACATTTTTATATCCTAGAACAGAGGCTAGTGTCTGTACATAAACATAATTATTGTAAATACAAAGTGTAAGTGAAAGATATATTTATTCCGTCAATCATATTAATATTGAAACATAATTATATTTATTGTTTAAAATGAACATTGTAAAATTGTTTTTATTTAATAAAAAAATGCTACTGATTTGTTTTATTCATTTAATTTTTAGTAATGCATGTAATATATTCCTTTACCAGTTTCATCTTATTTTGGTTTAAACCCTATATGAGGCAGAGGGCAGATGGAATACATTTCCCATCATCAGGACCCTATTAACGCATTCGCTACCGCGTAGCGCTACGGGCTACGCTCGTAGCCGATAACACGGGAAAAACCGTATGTAGCGAAAACTTACTACGAGCAGAGCGCCCGGCCTGTTGGTGTCGAAAGTGTTAATAAGACTCCACTGTCCGTCCTTTCATCTGTCTATCAGTCACAAGGTCTGTATCTCATGAACAGTGATAGGTAAACAGTTGAAATAATGTATTTCTGTTGCCGCTATAACAAGAAATACTAAAAACAGAATAAAATAAATATTCAAGTAGGGACTTTGCACCTCATTTGTATCCGGCACCATACATAGCAGATGCAAACCGGCCAGTTATTTGATGGTACGGAACCCGTCATGCGGGACATGCCTTATAAATCCGGGTACTCATTAGTGAGCCGTAACCGTAACATGCGTGATACAGTAACGAGGTTCTAGTGTGTACGCGTGTTACAGTTTAGGCGCACGACGTCGCCCCTGACGCTGTCACCGAGCGTACTCATTTTGCGAGCTGTAACTGTAACCAAACAGATACAGTAACGAGGTTCTAGTGTGTACGCGTGTTACGGCTCAAGCTCACGACGGCGCCGGAACGCTTTCGCCGAGCGTACTCATTTAGCGAGCTGTAACTGTAACCACATAGATACAGTAACGAGGTTCTAGTGTGTACGAGAAGGAGAAGGCCACTGACAAGCCGGATTACTCGCAGTTTTGGATTGTAACTCCACGGTGTCGGACAAAGTGGCTCTCGCTTATGCAGCATACAAAACTTATAGATGATCATAATGAATGGCCACGAAAATGGTGGATTCATAGAATGTATCGGGAAAGAAGTGAGTCTACTTTTCATGTTGAAAAATAAAGAAATTAGTCATTATAAAAATTTCACGAGCATGAGTGCAATTGATTCTGAATATCTAATGAATATATAGCTGGTTCGCAGCGGCTAGTAACCACCTCTCTTGACGTCCACGAGCGCCCTTTGATTCGCGGCAAAAACGGACAACCGTCGACTCGCTGCGAGTCGCTCGTGTAGCGTTCATTGCAGGCTCGCGAACCACGTACAAACTATGTTTTTGGTAACAGTAACGGTTACAGTTACGTGCAACGTTACAGGTTCAGAAATGAGTAAGTTGTAAAGGTCGGCTCGCTGCGAGCCGCACGCGTACCGCTCGCAGCAGGTTTGCGAACCACGTACACATCATGTTTTTTTGGTTACAGTACCTGCAACGGTTACAGTTACAGCTCGCAAATGAGTACCCGGCTTAAAGGGTTTAACACTTTTGACACCAACAACCCGGAGGCCGGGCGCTCATAAACTTTGTTCAGATGCCGGCCAACACGGTAGCCGGGTTGATGCTATAAAAGTCGGCTCGGCCGGTTTCTGGGATATGTCTTACTTTTTTGTCTGGTTGCGAAAGTGTTAAACGGAAAGTTTCATATGGGTATCAGGAGAAAAATAAACAACAATAATCCATCAATAAAATCTATTTATCAATCAAAGTCCCCCGCACTCTCTTCTCTTGAACTTGCACCGGAGCCTCCGCTTGTCTCTTATTCATGCCTTTCCTCTCCAACTGTTTCTCTATAATCCTGGCGTTGTTGGCGTAACTGTCCGCTACTTCTCTTGCTTCGATTTCATCCTCCTCTTCGTCAATTGTTGAAACGGTCACTGAACTAAACTTGCCCATGTTCTTAGTGTGTTTCGTCACCATGATCTTCTTAGGTTGAGTTAATGCTACTTGCTTATAAATATCAGTGACATTACCTTCCCCGGCAGACTGGACAAGTGCTCCTCTCATTATGAAAACTATGTTGCTGTCTTGGTCAGCTTTGTAGTAGATAGGTATGGCGCATTTTTTGCATTTCAAACGATATTGTCTCTCGATGCCCTTCTCGCGTTTCAAATAGACTGTCTCATCAGGGTCTGATGTGATCTTATGTGCGTGCTTAGATCCATCGATTACGCGAGCGCCATCTGTTGGTCGTAAAGGTAAACGGTCGGTAGTGCAGTCTAAGATAAGGGACATTTGACCGCAAATGCAGTAGTAAATGTGTAGTGGCTTGGTCTCGTTATATTCTTCTTGATCTTTCGTGTCTGAGCAGACGATGCTACGAGACACTACTTTTGGCATTGTGGAAGTCGAAAATTTACTTTTGCGTGACAGTTACAGTTAATAGCCCTCTAAATTTTATCATGCAGTGCACTCTGTGACAAAATCTCCGAAAATTATACAGATTTCCTAAAATATTCAACACAACACCAGCAATCAGCATACAAATCGTATGACACAACAGACAACACACAATACAGATACACAATGGCTTTATACGTCAATGTCAAAATGACGTTATAAAGGTGTTACCAGTTCAGAATAAAATACTAAAGCCGGAGATACACGTTACGATAGTTGAACGATACTTAAAGTAAGGACGCAACCATTTAGTTATTTAATGGAAGCGTAGCGTACTTCGTGGCAACAGAGCGTCGCGGCGTTACGTAGTTACGCTGACGCGATATGCCTTAAATCGCATACGTCTTCATTCAAAGTATATTTTATTTGGTGGTATCGCTCTCTACACAGTGTGCGCGCAACTTTATGGTCCTACGACTGTCGCAACGTGTAAGGTTAATTTTTCAGCCATAAGATTTAAAAAAACATTAACTTGTTTGTGGTTTACCTGTTATGTTGGTACATGCCTGCTGTCAACTTCACACTGCTGCGATTGTCTTTTATTCGACAGAATTGTGTTTCACTGCACATGTTCATCGATTTCTGAGGAATTTAGGGAAAGTATAACAAATTCCTCAATAAAATGGGTGCTATAGCGAGCAGATATCGCGTCTCCAATTCCGGGCTGACACCCACGGACATAAACAGTTTAGAGAATGCAAACAAACGTGAAAATCCAGGGACGTTGGATGAATTGCACAAAAAAACCAAAGGTAAGTCTTGTGCGTGGAAATAACAGTCTAAACACGATTAGAAATTATTAAAAAAGGTATGCGCTTCTTGCTGAAGTATTGTTGTTTTTAATTCATTCAGAAAAAACCGGTAAACATAAGCTGAGCCTGTTGCAAAAGTTTGGTTATCTTGTGATGTAATATTTGGGAATTATTGGGTTTACTACGCGGGTTTCATATTAAAAGACTTGTTAAATAATATAGAAACCTATTAATAGTTCAGTTTGGCACACCACTGAGGTACTTGCAGTGAGCAGTCTCCCGACCCAATTTCCATGTTTACTCACTGATAAGAGCAGATTTCCGCGTACTTGGAACCTTTTAACTTCTACAGTTATTACGCGATGTGTACGTACATTTTAATTTTTCAAAATAGGAATAATTGTTCAAGTATTCATAGATTTTATAGAGAAAACTGACCTTGAGTATGTCAAGTGGTGTGTACACTGTGTTGAGTACAAAAGTATGAGTTTCTGCTACAAAAAATGCTGAAAAAATAAAACAGGCTGTATAACTACTAGTGAAACACATGAATCAATAACAATACATAGTGTGCGGTCTCCCCACATGGTATAAAGACTAGTGAAATGGAAGTACAGGCCCTATGGCATGTGTTATAGAAATATCCCACACGTTCAGGTGCTATCAACTAATGTACCTGGGCATACAGGTTTTAATTTTGAATTTGGGTGATTCTACAGGCGTTTTTACCGCCGTCAGTCCACTGTCAAAAATATTGAAAGCATGAGCTACACCAAACTTTCATACAATGATATGTACCCGTACTTCTTACCATAATTGATCTAATTTAAAATATATTATGGCCTATTGCTTTGATATTTATGACAGCAGTTGAAATGCCTGTAGAATCACCTATTTGTGTGTCTTTTATTCACATTATTAAAAAAAACTAACTTAGTAGAAAATATTACTAAAAAAACCTTTGACTGTTCCTATAAGTTTTCAAAATAACAATAAAATGAAGAAACATTCTTATTTATTTCCAGATGTAATGCCAGTAAATTTTGAAGGTGGTAAATTAATGGTCAATAAGGGTATTTCAAATCATTTTCAGGTAATTCTTTTTCTTTTTAAAATTCAAATTTGAAAAGCTGAATCATTATTTACTTATTATTATTATTATTATTTTATTTATTTAACTCAAGTACAGTGAGCATCAAAAGTAGCTGTCAATTTTAATATGCAAATAAGACATACGGTACCTTAGTTCACACTCATATTAATCACAATTATTTTGCCAATGAAATTTCAACCACATAGAGTTGTGCACTAACATCCTAATTGCATCCTAATTATTCCTAAAAGTTATGGTACCATTATGTCAGCTACCTTTGGTGTCTACTGTATTGTTTTCATGTTGTCATATTTTATCTGAATAAAAAATTGTCTTATTGGTGTTTAAAAAGTTTACATTGATTAATTTACTGTAAATGAAATACTCTTTCTGTTTATCTTACACTGTTATAACACTTAAGCATGGCACTTACATTTATTTTATTACTATTCCAGATGTCCCACACACTTACCATGAGCTCAGCTCAGAATGGATACAAACTAGGAGCCACGTACATTGGCACGAAGCAGCTGTCCCCGACGGAGGCCTTTCCCGTGCTTCTGGGAGACGTGGACCCCTCGGGGAACGTCAACTTCAACCTCATTCACCAGCTGACACCAGAGATTAGGGTCAAAGGTGCTGCTCAGGTAATCACTGCATAATGATAAATTATTGAATGATAAAATGCCTTTTTGACCACAACCTCCAGCTTTGTCATGCTAGTAGATAGTATATGACTATCTGTCGCTTTCCTTTCAATACCATGCAAGCAGGACAGATGATGATAAGTCATGCAACAGGGAAAGTCGCGACACGATATGCTAGCCCTGCTAGCTGTGGTACTTTGCTCTAGAAGGAAGTGATTTCATAGAATATCTTGCAACTAAATATTTTTCATAATTTTAGAAGTGGTAATTTAAGAGGACCTACAATACAGTATTTGACAATAGAGAAAATAACCTTATTGTACACGAAACATGAAAATTTTATAATTGAAAGTGCTCATCATTCAAAAATGTGCGGAACAAAATAAATTACCTAGTATAACTAACTTTTGGTTATATGCTTTTTAAAGGTTCCGTACTGAAAGGGTAAAAACGGGACCCTATTACTAAGCCTCTGCTGTCCGTCTGTCTGTCACCAGGCTGTATCTCATGAACCATGATAGCTAGACAGTTGAAATTTTCACAGATGATGTATGTCTGTTGCCACTGCAACAAATACTATTCATGATAAAATAATAATAATTGAGGGCTGGTGTATGGACACAAATAGGGGTTTTTCCATGATATTTCGTTCGTCATTTGCTGTCTACATTCCAGGTGCAAGAATGCAAGCTGACGGCCACACAGGGCACATTGGAGTATAAGGGCTCGGACTACACGCTGGCCATGGCGGTCGGCAAACCTGACTTCAGCGAAAAGTCTGCCGTGTTCGTGGGACACTACCTCCAGGTATCTTACTAATTAATGTATTTATTTTATTTATTTATTAAGAACTTTTACATTTTTTCTTAGGTCTAATACAAAATCCCACAAAACCAGTGGCTGATGTGACTGTGGGATCTCTTTAGGGAATCCCTATTTTAGGTGCAAAGGTATATTACGGTAGTAGTGTAAAAAAGTGTTTTTAGGGTTCCGTAGCCAAATGGCAAAAAACGGAACGCTTATAGATTCGTCATGTCTGTCTGTCCGTCTGTCCGTCCGTATGTCACAGCCATTTTTTTCCGAAACTATAAGAGCTATACTGTTGAAACTTGGTAGATAGATGTATTCTGTGAACCGCATTAAGATTTTGATGCAAAAATAAAAAAATAATAATAAATATTGGGGGTCCCCATACTTAAAACTGAAACTCAAATTTTTTTTTTCATCAAACACATACGTGTGGGGTATCTATGGAAAGTTATTAAAAAATGATATCGAGGTTTCTAAAATATTTTTTTTCTAAACCATACAAGAAAGGCATTACTTACTTTTTTTTTATCTAGAAACCATTTTGATCACGTGCAGAGTAACTAACTGTATCTGTAGCTGAGTTGTCGGGAAAGTAATTATCGCTAATTAATCATTAGCGCATGGCGAGCCTTAACGATTTAATCGCATAAAAACATAAGGCCGTAACTGTTGATATGCATAGATCTACACGCAAAGAAAGATTAATCATATGTGGTCTACACCAGGACTCGAACCCGGTATCTTGTCTTGGGTTTATCAACGTCTTTAAAAATGTGGTAGGAACCGTGATACGTTAGACAATTGAAATTTTCACAGATGACGTATTTCTGTTGCCGCTATAACAACAAATACTAAAAAAAATGGGCAAGTGCGAGTCCGACTCGCGCATGAAGAATTCGGTACCATAATCTATAACAAGTTTGTTGTATGGGAGCCGCTCTTAAATAGGGTAAATCGCCAATAATTGGCCACCGTTCAATAACTGGCCACCTCAAACTAAAAATGAACTCTGTTCACCTACAAACTGAATTCATTTTATTATATCGTGGCCAGTTATTGAAGGGCGGCCAGTAATTAACAGCTTATACTTAAATGAATTATACTCATAGGTGAACAGAGTTCATTTTTAGTTTGAGGTGGCCAGTTATTGAACGGTGGCCAATTATTGGCGATTTACCCTATTTCTTTTATTTTATTTTTAGTATTTGTTGTTATAGCGGCAATAGAAATACATCATCTGTAAAAAATTCAACTGTCTATCTATCACCGTTCTTGAGATACAGCCTGGTGACAGACGGACGGACGGACGGACGGACGGACGTGGACGGACAGCGAAGTCTCAGTAATAGGGTCCCGTTTTTACCCTTTGGGTACGGAACCCTAAGAACAGAATAAAATAAATATTTAAAGGGGCTCCCATACAACAAACGTGATCGGTTGCGTTAACTTTGCACCTCTTTTGTATCCGGCGGGATACATACCAGGTGCAAACTTAACTTATCCCGGCCAGTTAAGATGGGATAAGTGTTTGTACGGAACCCTCGGTGCGCGAGTTCGTCTCGCACTTGGCCGATTTAGAGGTTATTACCTGACTATGGACACTATGGTAAAGAAAACATAACATCGATATATCCGAACACCCAAAATTTATACCCTCTTCGGATGCACGGAGCGATTGGATTATAGTATGCGAGTCGTTTTCAAAAATACATATACTTAGTTATATGCTTTAATTAAAGCAAAGCTTAATTGATTAGTTTGTGTTACGATAGTTACTTTCGTTACACAAAAGACGCGATCGTAATTTTGTTTTTATTAAGCCTTTAACTATGTACATGTTTTTTGAAAATGACTCATGTAGACATTTTCAAAGAAAGTTGTCTTCGATGTCGAAGCCATGATGAATAAATTCTCTAATTCGGGACGCCACACTTAACAAAATGGCGAATCGACGCGTGGCGGCCGATAAAACTATACGCGTAGCACCTAAAATTTACTTCGTGACACTGCGAGACTGAAACTGAACCAAAACGGCGGTTGCGAGGGTGGAGAGAAGGTCGTTCGGATTATAGAGGTGTTCGTATTAGCGTGGGTGCGGATTATCGAGGCCCTGCTGTCATGAATAGGTACAGTAGGGTGTTTACATATTTGTCGGGGATGGGTAGGATGGCCGGTGCGGGGTGTAGCACATTAGTTGAGCTATCCGACATAGTTGTGGACGAGGCGGTAGTTGTGAGCAAGATGAAACACGTAAGACACAATTAACTTGATTTATTTCTTAACCCTTAAAGTCGCAAAAAAAAAACCCGTGTTCAAACCTCAGTGCCGTCACAACGAGGAAAAAAATCTGTTTATGTAAAAAATGCAAAAAGATGGTCAAAAAATATGTATAGCAGGCTATACATCCATACATTAAGGGTACAACGAAACATAAAATAACTGTTCCTGGCACAGAGGTCTGTAAGCTAGCTAATCGAAGTCTCGAACAGTCTTTATTTAATTAACACTGTATTGTTGAGTTATAATAATTCACACTCTAATCAACTGACAACGAAACGGGACAGTCCCAAGGCAGTAGTGCACTCGATAGTGACCCAAAGTGAAGTGTAGTGGGTGTTCGCCGAGTGAACCGCCAAGACTACGTCCTAGCGCGCCAAAACTGGTTCAAGGGGGCGCTACTGTCGCCTTCCAATGTCGCGCCGGTTTCGTTGAGCGTCCATACTCATGACCGTCTCCGACATATTTATGTAATGAGTGTGTGTGTGTGCAGTCGGTGACGAAGCGACTGGCGCTGGGCGCGGAGCTGGTGTACCAGTCGGGCGCGCGCGTCATGGGCGGGGAGATCGCCATCGCGTCCGGCGCCGCGAGATACACCATGGACGGTACGTACTACACTCATACTAGCTGTTAGACTTATGTACTACACTCATACTAGCTGTTAGACTTATGTACTACACTCACACTAGCTGTTAGACTTATGTACTACATTCATACTAGCTGTTAGACTTATGTACTACACTCATACTAGCTGTTAGACTTATGTACTACACTCACACTAGCTGTTAGACTTATGTACTACACTCATACTAGCTGTTAGACTTATCTACTACACTCATACTAGCTGTTAGACTTATGTACTACACTCATACTAGTTGTTAGACTTATGTACTACACTCATACTAGCTGTTAGACTTATGTACTACACTCACACTAGCTGTTAGACTTATGTACTACACTCATACTAGCTGTTAGACTTATGTACTACACTCACACTAGCTGTTAGACTTATGTACTACACTCATACTAGCTGTTAGACTTATCTACTACACTCATACTAGCTGTTAGACTTATGTACTACACTCATACTAGTTGTTAGACTTATGTACTACACTCATACTAGCTGTTAGACTTATGTACTACACTCATACTAGCTGTTACACTTATGTACTACACTCATACTAGCTGTTAGACTTATGTACTGATTGAGATTGAGATATTTATTGATAAAATTATAGAATTTTACATGTCAGTTCATTATTTAACATAAATAGTATATAAGTAAGTTCAAATACAAAATTCTATATTATACAATGATATTATAATTCAGTGAATAAAGGATTTTGACCTTACAAACGGTCCGGTAGTTTTGAATTTTTGATATGTTGTCTAGGATGGTTAGTCAGTGTTTAAAATGCAAAATGCACAATTCCCCCTCCTCCGCGCCCGCCGCCATATTGAAAAAACCGGCACTTTCTTCATATTTTTGCTCATATCTTCCTTTAGGAGCATTTTAGCTAGAAGATAGCTTCTACAATGTTATAGAGAGTTAAATTTACTACATTTTCCATTTTATATTTTGTTTCTAGGATAGATAGTTACGGACATATGCACATTTAAAAAAACTTAAGAAATTGCAATTTCCAACTCAAAAACAAACTTCTGGATTATATCTTCGTTTAGGAGCATTTTAGCTAGAACAGTGCTTGGGAAATTTTGTAGAGAATTAAATTTACTATAATTTACATTTCAAATTTTGTTTCTAGGACAGATAATAACGGAGATATGTAAAAAATAAAGTCACATTTTCCGAAAATGTATGTAAAAATGGACATGAGTTTTATAAGCAATTATATTTCCTACATGTTTTAATTTGTCCTAGACTAGTCCGTAACTGAATCACAGCGTTCTAAACCAAGAATTTTGAGAAATTTTCGGAAAATTCGACTTTTCCTGTTTTTTAAATGTGCATATCTCCGTAACTGACCGTCCTTGAAACAAAATTTGAGGTGTAAATTATAGTTAATTGAATTCTCTACAACATTGCCCACGCTTTGTTGTAGCTAAAATGCTCCTAAACGAAGATATAATCCAGAAGCTTGTTTTTCAGTAGGAAATTGCGATTTTTTACGTTTTTTTAAATGTGGATATCTCCGTAACTATCTGTCCTAGAAAAAAAATATAAAATGGAAAATGTAGTAAATTTAACTCTCTATAACATTGTAGAAGCTTTCTTCTAGGTAAAATGCTCCTAAAGGAAGATATGAGCAAAAATATGAAGAAAGTGCCGGTTTTTTCAATATGGCGGCGGGCGCGGAGGGGGGGGAATTGTGCATTTTGCATTTTAAACACTGACTAACATCCTAGATAACATATCAAAAATTCAAAACTACCGGACCGTTTGTAAGGTCACACATAGTACTTTAGTCTCTATTCACCGTATTATTATTAATATTCATTTAAGTTATTGAAATTATTATTCATTTAAATTATTTACAAGTTTCATTTTTATATTAGTATTTTAATTATAATTCTTCATTTTAATAATTATACATTTAACATTTATCTGTTGTCCATATTATGTCCAAACATCCAAACCTCTCAAGCCAATGATGTAGGGTGTTATCTAATTTAATACACAAAAACAAGGTGTGTTGTAGATTTTATTACCTCGACATAAATTCCGCTATGCTGTAGCAAGCGAGGTCGATTAACATTAGTTTTAGTCTATGTGTGGCGTAAAGCCGTTAGCGGACTGTAGGTAACGAAGGGAGGATCTTGGTGTGGAGTCAGGAAAAATACTCTATACTGATCCAAGAATAAATATCAAGGACTTACCGTTGCTGATGTGCCCGTTCTGTTTCGGAGGCCTCCGTCAGCTTCCTTTTTGATCACACGGTTTAAATAAATAATGTTTAGCTGTAATTCTTGTTGTTTTCGCAGACACTATTTTGACACTGAAGTCTAGTTACATCGTTAAATGAATCAGTATAAAGGTTAATACTAAACACCCCCCACCGAAAGCACTATGTGGCTTTCATAAAATATAGGGAAAAAGAATAAAAACGAAAAATGCGCTCACTGAGGCGCTAGAAAATAAAATCTTCATAATTGAAGAAAGAGGAAGGGAATTTAGTAAGTGTAAGGAAGAGGACACAGTTTGTTAACTGGTCTTGATAAAGAGTTATTAGCTCTTGTACGCAGGGTAACCTTGCGCACAATGCCGTCCAAACCGGGATGTGTCTGTTCGACAATTGCAAGTGGCCAACTGCATGGAGAAACCCGATCATCCTTCACCAATACTAAGTCTCCTACTTTGATATTGGGAGGCGAGGTGAACCATTTTGACCTTTGCTGTAAGGTGTTTAAATAATCTTGGCTCCATTTCTTCCAAAACAGTTGGGAGCAATTTTGTAAATATTGCCAACGTGTTAAATGGTTTACGGGTACAGACTGTAAATCATACTCTGGTACAGTTGTCAGACTCTTGCCTACTAAGAAGTGTCCTGGTGTTAACACATTAAACTCATGAGGATTATCACTAGCCGGTAGAGCGCATAATGGCCTTGAATTCATTATGGCTTCTATTTTACAGAAAACTGTTGACAGTTCCTCAAAAGTCAAAGCTTTGTCACCGACAGTACGCACAAGATGATATTTCGCAATTCGAACGCAGCTCTCCCATAAACCGCCCATATGAGGAGCACTAGGAGGGTTGAACTGCCAGTTAATTAAGCGCTGAGCGCAGCCGTTCAAAATATCCTGCCGGGTGCTGTTGTCAAACATGAATTTCTGAACATCAGCAAGATGTTTACTGGCTGCTATGAAATTCGTTCCGCAGTCCGAATAAAAACATGCCGAGAGACCACGACGGGATACGAATCTATCAAGGGTAGCCAGAAAGCAATCCGCAGATAGAGAAGAAAGTGTTTCCAAATGCACGGCTTTTGTGGAAAAACACACGAAGACCGCTAAATAAGCCTTCTCTATCTTTGCATTACGCCGTAAACTTTCCTTTATGTAGAAAGGTCCGGCTAGGTCTACACCTACATTCTCGAACACTTTATTAGGCAACAGCCGAGTTGAGGGAAGATCACCCATTTTAGGCTGAAGCAGCGTCGGTTTACATTTGAAGCAGTTCTTACATTTCCCGTGAATTGATCGAATGAGGCTACGAGCCGACAAGATCCAATATCTTTGGTTGATAATATTTTGCAAGGTTTGCGGACCTGTGTGCAAATATTTCTTATGAAAATATTCGACCAAGAGCTTTGTAAACCTACTCTGCTTCGGCAACAATAAGGGATGCTTTGCATTGTATGGCAAATCAGAGTGCGGGATACGACCCCCCACCCTGAGGAAGCCACGAGCATCAAGAAAGGGTGCAAGTTTCCTTAACGAAGGAATGTACGTCTCGCACCTCTTCAGTTCAATTTGCTCTTTAAAATATGCAGCTTGCACTAGCTTTATAAGACTATCGTGGGCTGCGTTCAAGTCTTCAGTCGTTAAGACTTGGTGGCGAATTGAAACGTCATCGCGGGATCGTCGAAGTAAACGTAAAATCCAGGCGATGCTTCTTTGCATTCTTGAAAAAGAAGAGAACCGGTTACAGACTCGCTCAACAAACTCTAGTTTATCTTCTTCTTCAGTCTTTCGAGCTATCAAACTGAACGTATTCGAGTTTGATTTCATCTCAAGAATTTGAGTTTCACTTTTATTTGTGTACGTTGATACAGGCCAAGTTTCACGATCCTCGTACATCCAGGTAGGACCCTCAAACCACTGAGAGCTATCAAGCATGAATTGCGACGGAGATACACCTCGGGAAGCTACGTCTGCCATATTGTACTCGCTTTTAACATGACGCCACGCATGGGGTGGTATTGACTCTATTATTTGTGTAACACGGTTACACACAAATGTCTTTAATTTATAGGCGTCAGTTTGCAGCCACGCCAAAACTATAGACGAATCTGTTAACGCTGTGATTCTAGTCACATCAACTCGAGTTATGCATTCGCATGCGTACTTCATAAGTTTTCCAAGAAGAGCCGCGGCCATAAGTTCCATTCTAGGGATCGTCTGAGCCTTGACAGGTGCGACCTTCGATTTCGCCATTAGCAATCCGCACTTTACATCCGACTGACTCCGTGATATAACGTAAATGCAGGCAGCGTACCCACGAGATGATGCATCACTAAATCCAACCAGCTCGCATTCTGTTACACCTGGAAGCAATATGTGCCGTTGGATTTGCAACTCAGATAGGCGAGGTAGTTCGGTGATGAATGTCAACCACTGCTCACACACTTCTTGAGGCAGAGGATCATCCCAACCGAGACCCACCTTCCAAAGATCCTGAAGGATGCACTTTGCAACAAATGTACAAGGAGAAATATATCCAACGGGATCATAAATAGATGCTAGAGTCTTTAGTACGGATCTCTTGGTATTGACGGTATCTTGCTTGTTCAAAGAGAAGCTGAACGCGTCAAACACCGGAGACCATTTCAAGCCCAGAAGCTTAATCGAAACGTCATCCCGATCCTTTTGAAAAGTGACAGTAGTTTCACGATGTTCAACTGGAACGCGCTCGAATAATTCTTCACAGTTGCTAGACCACTTCTTTAGCACAAGTCCTCCGCACTGTAGCATATTAATTAACTCGTCCTGCAATGCACAGGCTTGGGAGAAGGTTGCGCATGACCATAGAATGTCATCCATATAGATACCTTGTCGCACGACATTAGCAGCTGAAGGGAAACGTTCACCTTCATCATTGGCTAATTGTAGCAAAGTACGAATGGCCAGAAATGGACTCGAACTTACGCCGTATGTAATCGTTTTTAATTCATAGACTTTTATCGGCTCGTCTACGGACGACCGATATAATATGTGTTGATATTTTCTATCACATTCACGCACAAGGATTGCACGATACATCTTGCAAATATCACTTGCGAAACAGTATTCGAATAATCGAAAATTGGTTATAATGGAACCTATATCACGGTACAGGTTTGGTCCTGTCAACTGAGTATCGTTGAGAGAGATGTTTGTAGACGTTTTCGCACTAGCATCGAATACGACGCGCAAGGGTGTTGACGTACTGCTCGGCCTTAAAATGCTGTGATGTGGAATCAGATACTTGCTTGACTCGCTACCAGTGTACAATTCCATGTGGTCAAGTTTCTCATACTCGAGCATGAAGTCGTTGTATGCTTGCTGCAGCACTGGTGAACGCGCAAGTTTGCGCTCTGTTGCCAGCAATCGTTTTTTGGCGGCAACTCGAGAGTCTCCAAGTGTCGGCGTATCAGTCACAAAAGGCAGCGGCACGATGTATCTCCCCCCCTCATCACGGGAGTGATCACGCACGAATATATCTTCAGCCAGCTGATCTTGAGGGCTGAGTACAGGTTTGCACGGCAATTCCTCTACTTCCCAGAAGTCACGCAGCGTTTTGTCCAAAGTCTTCTCTTCAGAAATCGACAGATGTAAAGGCCGTTTCCGGTTAAGGGAAGAAAATATGCCCTTTCGTGATAATGGGCAGATTTTTTTTTCTACAGTCAGTTACGTCTAGTAGAGTAACTGTGTCAAGTTTGGTTAAAAAATTATTTGTGGTTCCGCAGAAAAAAAATAAAAACGGAAATAATGAAATATGGTTTTTCTCCAAAACTATTTAACTTTAATGTACTATTATTTTTTCATTCTGTAAAGCTTAGTCATCTTCACGTTTTAAGTGAAAATGGTATCTCTATATCTACGATTATGTAAAAAAATAGGTAAGTCAAAATTTTAATATATATTTTTTTTTACTTTTGTGAGAGATACCACTCTAATTGACATTTCTAAATAAACCTTAGTTAACGTCCTGTAACACATATTAATTTGATGGATAAAATCGGAAAGCAACTGTGTCAAAATGAAATAAATAACTGGGCTGGAATTCATTACTATTTAAGGAGTAAACTTCTCTAACACTGCTAAATAACCAAAACATAATATCCTCTTTACAAATAACCAAGATTTGACAGTTACAGTGACATTTGCTAGAAAAATGACACCTTTTTAGTTACGTAATGAAAAAAAATACACTTATTCTAATCCTCATCGCTATCTTCATTGACAGTAACGTGAATTCCGTGATTCAAAAAAAGTCCGCTTAAAGTTTCAGCAGGCCGAACGATTTTGGACAAATATCTTGCTTGCGATAAATAATAAACAATAGCAACAATCTGTGAACAACACACTACTGTTCGCATTCCGTTGGCACATCCACAATAATGCCGCCTTATGGATCCAACACCAATGCTCTTTGGGACATATTCGATAAAGCATCTGTAAATATTTTTTTGAAATATGGCGAGATTGGACTTCCAGTTTCAGTA
Source organism: Apotomis capreana (assembly GCA_947623375.1). Taxonomy (NCBI): domain Eukaryota; kingdom Metazoa; phylum Arthropoda; class Insecta; order Lepidoptera; family Tortricidae; genus Apotomis; species Apotomis capreana. The sequence continues at coordinate 13,989,959 of OX392522.1, read as the reverse complement.
TATTAGAATTTTCCTTCACATATTCCAAATTCAACGAACCATCTTCATTAAGTATTTCTGATAGATACGAAATCGCTACTTATATCATTGCGAGGTGATTATAATGATGTAGGTTTCTTTCTTAATATTTTTTTGATTACATTCGCTTTAGAATTCATTTTGTAAAGACGAGTTATCTTTCTAATGTCCCTGAAAAGTCATGTTACATTTAAAAAAACAATTCATTTTTATTACTGTCATAATATGTATTTATTTTAATTTCGATAGAAAGAGGATTATTGCGTGGCGAAAAAAGAATAGTTTGTAATTACAATTTCAAGATAATGAAGTCATACCCGAAAAGTCTTTTAAATTCCATTTTACAGTTAGTGTCCGATTAAAACCTTTAAATTGATAATCTGGTATACTGTTAAGTAAAGCTTATATACCGAATAGCAAAAATGATTAATATATGCATAGTTTTTGTGTTATTACAAAAATAATGACATTTTCAATAACAATAAAAGGCAAATGTCACTAACTGTCAAATCTTGTTCATTTGTAAAGAGGATGTATGTTTTGGTTATTTGGAAGTGTTAGAATAGCTTACTAATAAAATGTAATAAAATCCAACCCAGTTATTTATTTCATTTTGACATAGTTGCTTTCCGATTTTATCCATCAAATTAATATGTGTTACAGGACGTTTACCAAGGCTTATTTAGAAATGTCAATTAGAGTGGTATCTCTCACAAAAGTAAAAAAATATATATATTAAAATTTTGACTTACCTATTTTTTACATTAATCGTTAGATATAGAGATACCATTTTCACTTAAAACATGAACTTGACTAAGCTTTACAGAATGAAAAAATAATAGTACATTAAAGTTAAATAGTTTTGGAGAAAAACCATATTTCATTATTTCCGTTTTTATTTTTTTTCTGCGGAACCACAAAGAATTTTTCAACCAAACTTGACACAGTTACTCTACTAGACGTAACTGACTGTAGAAAAAAAAACCAAGTCATAATATTAAAGGGCATTTTTGCTTCCCTTAATCGGAAACGGCCTTTAATGACAGTTGATTACTTTCGTTGTATAATCTTCCACTTACGACATAACCGAAAACCGTCTCAATCACCTTGGGTATGTTCGGCTTGACATTAGTCGGCTTGTCCAACATCAAATCAGACACGACACCGTTGTCCAACAGAATATCTACCGATGACTTTTCGTAGAACAATGGGTCAGCCAAATCGAAATTCTTGTATTCTTCCACGACTTCCGGTGGAAATGAAACATTTGGCATTTCAGATGACACTTTCTCTACTACGACCAGTTCTAGCCGGAAACTCGGAACGTCCGATTTACACGGCTTTAAGTCGCATGCCACCATGCCAAAGTTTTTGACTAGTTCACCTCCTAGCCCTGATACCGTGTAAGGGCATTTGTTGCGAGGTAAGCCCAAACGTTGAGCACAGTTCAAAGTAATGAATGAGCTTTGAGCTCCAGAATCAAGAACGGCACGGCAGTTCTGATATTGACCAGTGATGTCAACGACTAGAGTCCTCGTAGTCCCCAGTACTATACCGTAAGAACTGGAATTTTCAGTCACGGAATGAAGATTCTCAGTAACGGTTGGATCGGGTGTCACAGCCACACTCACGGAGCGCGGTAGTGAAGGCCCCGCTGCATGCACGGCAGCACGGGGCGTCTGCGGCGTCGGCACGGCCGTTGCCTGCAGAACACTTGCATCCCGATGTAGTAAATAGTGGTGAGGCCGAGAGCAAACTCCACAAGTCATGTTGCTCTTACAACTTGACGTTTCATGACCACTTTTTAAACAGTTGGTGCATAGTTTCAAGGCATTGACACGGTCAATCCTGTCTTGAACTAACAGTTTACGAAACTGTTCGCAACGATAAATCAGATGATTTGAGTTGCAATGCACGCAAGTCAGTTTGTTTTGGTTCGAATTATTTTGAGTATCAAAACGCGAAACAGCTAATCCAACCTTTTGTGAAGACGAAGTTGCGTTCGAATATTTGAAATTGGCCGGTTTATGACTCGGTTGTGCGAAGTTGACAGATGACTTCACTTTGACTTGTTGATTGTTTATAGTCCGGGAGCCGGCACTAGGAAATGTATGTTCCAAAACTTTAATTTGTTTGTTCACGAAATTTATTAAATCCGCGAATATCGGTAATTTATTTTGATCGCGGCTTTCTTCAAACAATTTCCTAGTATGACTGTCTAACCCACGTAATGCCAAATGACAAAATAGATAGTCGTCCAAGTTCTCAATCTGCAAGGCGTGAATCGCTTTCAACGAATGATCAAAAGTCTCCACGAACGAGGTTAAATTCGCTACGCTGTCTTTTGTCAAAGGCGAAAAGTTCAGCATTTTGTCCAGATATCTGCCGGTCAACGCCCTAACGTCTTGGTATTTATCAAGTAAGCTTTGCCAAACAAGTGGGTAATTGAATGACGTGATCGGAAGACTTCTGACAATGCTCAGTGCTGGACCTTTGACGCAAGATAGGAGATAATGAAATTTATCTATGTTCTCGAACTTGCGATTGTGAACCAAAGACACGAAGGTATCATGGAATGTAGCCCAGTTCTCTACCTGCCCGTCAAATTCAAATAACGTTAGCTTCGGTAAGACCGGCCTAGCTAGACAATCATCCTTGGTTACAGTTGAATATTTTTCGGTTGGCTCCTGGACTATACGCGTGCAGTTCAAAGCTACCTTTTTGCAAACATAATATAATTCGTCGAAGCTTTCTAACGCGCTTGTTGAAGGTTTAGCCTTGGGGTTTGACTGCATTTCAAGCATGATAATTTCCATGACAATTTTTTCGAAATCGCTACGAGCGTCATCAAGTTCTGAAAACTGTACCATGTAATTCTGTACCGAGTCTAGACTATCCAATTTAACAGTTTTGGATACATCATACGCCTTTTGTAATTTATTGAACAAATATTCTTTTTTAATTGTCAAAGTGCTAATTTGCAATAAAGATTGCACCTCGCCTTCCGCCATTTTTGTCACGGACAAAAATATGACGAATTGGTTGAATTATATTTTTGAAAATCTGTGAGAACAGGGAATAGCTTTATAGCGAATACGATTTGCGACGGAAGCAACGGTTATATTGTATAGATTATAATTTGGGGAATTAAAGAAAAAAAAATATTTCGGTTCAAAATTTTGAAAATCCGGCTCGAAGGACCAGAAAATGTGGCGTAAAGCCGTTAGCGGACTGTAGGTAACGAAGGGAGGATCTTGGTGTGGAGTCAGGAAAAATACTCTATACTGATCCAAGAATAAATATCAAGGACTTACCGTTGCTGATGTGCCCGTTCTGTTTCGGAGGCCTCCGTCAGCTTCCTTTTTGATCACACGGTTTAAATAAATAATGTTTAGCTGTAATTCTTGTTGTTTTCGCAGACACTATTTTGACACTGAAGTCTAGTTACATTTTTATACAGAGAGCAGCAAAGCGGCCAGTGTCCCCGCCATTTATAAATGAATCAGTATAAAGGTTAATACTAAACACTATGAGTGAATATTTTGTCGCTTGCAGCGTTCACGATATCACTCGGAAGTGTATTGTAAATCTTAACACCTAGGACACCGAGTGACTTTCGCGCTTTGGCGAGTCTCCGACGTGGGACGAGCAGCAGGTGCGCGCCTCGGGTGTTCCTGTCGTGGCACTGCCCGCGGCTCGTGTACTGGTCTAGGTTAGCTCTCACATATTGGCAGGCTGTTAATATGTATATACACGGTAGCGTGAGGATTTTATTCTCCTTAAATAACGCCTGAGCCGGAAAATCATAAGGCTTACCGGAGATTATTCTTAGTGCCCGTTTTTGTAATAAGAAAGGTCTCTCACAATCTGCCGCGGTACCCCATAAATCGACACCTTGAATTAGAATTGAGTGGAAATATCCATAATAAGCAATCCTGAGGTTTTCGGGTGACAGGGTGGGTGCGAGTCTGGATAGGGCAAAACAAGCTGATGATAACTTGTCACAGGCTACATCTATGTGGGGCGACCATGTCAGACCTGCATCTATTGTAAATCCTAGATATTTAACATGGTCAACTTGGGGTAGGTGGATGTTATTGGTAACAATATTAAATAAATTGGTGTCGCCTTTGCGCAGTTTAAAATGCATAATATTAGTTTTTTCGATATTTAATTGCATGCCGTTCGACTCAAACCATTCGGAAATCTGATGCATCACCCTATTGGCCTTAGTTTTTAAGCTATTAAATTCGACATCATTAATTATTATGCATGTATCATCCGCAAACATAATGTATTCGGCATCGGAACATGCAGTTGTTATGTCATTAACTAGGGCTAAAAAAAGGTTATTCCCCATCACCGATCCTTGTGGAACCGAGCAACATCCGATAGGTTCGAGGTTTGATTTCGCGCCAGGAACATATGTACTTTGTTGTCGGTTATACAAAAATGATGCGATTGCATTTAGGAAATTTCCTTCAAAGCCATACCGAGCCAGTTTTTTTAACAGTAGCGTGTGGTCAATCATTTCGAAGGCGCGCGAGAGGTCGCAGAATATCGCTGCGACCTGTCGCCCGCCCTCGAGATGCGACATGACCCGTGCGACCAGGTCGCGCGCCGCGTCCTTTGTCGATCGGCCTGGTTGGTACGCATATTGCTGCCCATTTAGAAGGTTATTTGATGTAAAATGTTTCATTAGTCTTGCACTCAATAACCGCTCAAACACTTTAGATACTACAGGAATGAGTAATATTGGTCTGTAAAATTTTGGTACATGCATTTCTCCTTTTCCCTTGTAAATAGGCTGCACTTTCACCAACTTTAGCGCATCCGGATAAACGCCAGCGCTAATACACTCGTTTAACAATAAAAGGAGCAATGATATTAGGACAGGTGGAAGAAAGTCTATGATGTGGGTTGACATATCATTAATGTCCTTTGATTGTTTGCGTTTTACTTTTTTACATGCACGAATTATTTCGTCCAACGTAAACGGTTCGAAAATAAATGTAGGCGCTGAACTAGCTATGTATTGATCAAGATATGCAAGCGCATCACCAGTGCGCGGCTGCGTGTTGACGTTATTTGTGTGTGTGTAGTAGTGGTTCAGCTGATCGGCGGCGGCTGCGGCGCGCGACCGCTCGCAGTCTCCACTCGACCGGCTGATAAGCACATTGATCGGGTTGCTTCTGCTGGTGTTGCGCTTGCATGTCTCAGAAGAGATCACATTCCACATAGCTCGACTCACATTGCCATCAGTACAACGTCCTATTTTGTGGTTAACGTAATCCTTCCTTTCACTTCTTAATGTTGCCCAGAATGTAGTTTCAAGTTTTAGTAAGTACGAACGTAACTCGGTGTCGTTTGGTTGTTTTGATAATTTCAGTTTAGTCCTGTGTATGTCATAGCGCAATTTACGTATGAGGTCATTCACCCAAGTATTAGAAGTGTTTTTGAGCAGTTGTTTTCTAACAGGAAAATGAATATCATAATAATGTTTGATAACGTTTATTACCGATGATGTTCGGATGTTTGGACATTGATATTTTGTGAGCATAGTATCCCAATCGTATGATTCAAGACTAAATATAAAACTATGAATGTTCTGTTTTGAAAATGTTCTTTTTGATATATGCATCGTAGGAGACATACAGTTTTCTATATTTATGATGACATTAACACTCATGTGATCGGATAGATTGATATCTTTACAAAACACGTTATCAATTTTACTTTTATGCATGTTTGTGTATGCATGGTCTATACATGTTTTTGATGAGTCAGTTACTCTCGTAGGTGTGTTTACTATCTGGCGGAAATTATATTGCTTAATAGTGTTCATAAGGTACTTACTGTTAGGACATACCGTTATCAGATCAATGTTAATGTCACCGACCACTATAACGTTATAGTTCTGAATAGCTTCTAGATTTAGTAACTCATTTAACTTAGAAAAAAACACAGGTACATCACCATTGGGCGGGCGGTATATACAAACAATGACGAGATTTAGTCCTATACATTCAATTGCGCAGGCCTCGAACTGGCATTCCACCGACATCCCAGCGATCTCCTTGCGGTCCATAGTTATCATCTCCGACCTGGTGTAGATACAGGCGCCGCCTCCTTTTTTCGTTTGTCTTGAGAACTGGGCTCCCAGTTTGTAGTTAAGTATGTTTACTAAGGATATTTTATCATCCTGAATCCAGTGCTCCGTAATGCATACTACATCGACAGGAGTTTGTAATTGTAGTTCACTTTCGAGTTTATACGTTTTATTTTCGAGTCTGTTTATATTCTGGTGTAATATGCGAAACTGACTTGTTTGGCTCGTTGTCGGGTTATTACTTTTTCTCGGAGGGGTTTCTTGATTCTTGTGTATTGGGAGACTTGTGCTCCCGGGGTTGAAGAAAGGGCCGCCATTCCGATATACAAGTGTTAAGGGGCCACACTGAAGCCACGAGGAAGTCGCTGTAAACGGCAGATGGTATACCTATTTTGAACGATTTATAAGTGTCCCTCTTCGATGGTATCAGCTCTACTGTGTACTGAGCGTCATTTCGCACGGACTTTAAGTGTTTTATTATGTCGTCAGGTGTTGATTCCTTTTTAAAGAAGCATCCGTGGAGGTACTTGATGACTTCTACTCCGCATACCTCAGTGTTCTCGGCGGATCCCTTTAAGGTTAGCGTGTTCCTGTGATTGCGTCGACGTTGGTGCCGGCTCTGAACTGGTTCCCAGCCGTGCTCATTGATCTGACTACCAACGGTTTCCTCTGTTAGTTGGTAATATTCAGAGTCTGGGTCATTACATTTACTAATTTCGTCATGTTTCACCGTGTTTGGGTTCTCTGATTGTGTTGTCGTGCAGTGACTAGCATTCGTGGATACATTTTTTGTTGTCGGTTCATTTTATTTGTCGTGGCGGTCGGTTTTTTCGGTGGGTCTTGTTTAGTTGGCTGGTTATCGCGTTTGATTTTTGCCGTTTGCTTGGATTGCACTGCCATCCTCTCTTTCGTGCGCACGGCGGATGCACGCTGCTCTCGCGGCGCAGGCGCGTGCGCGGGAGCAGGACGGCTAGACGGTGTGGATACACTGCTACCGGGTGTTGACGGTGCGCTTTTGTTTTCAGCCTTACTGGTTAATTTGGTTGAACTCTCATTTTTCTTTGTTGTTAAACTGGATTTCAAGTCACATATTTCTTTCAGTATTCCGTCAATTTTTGTTGATAATTCACTCACTTTCAGTTCTAAAGGTTTCAGGATTATACCGATAAGGTTTTTTAAGGTTTCACTATCACTTTGTGACATTTTAATAATTTTATTTGCACTTCGTTGCAAGTGAGGCCGTCAATGACCAATGGCCGACCGCGCGCGACTGACTACTACACTCATACTAGCTGTTAGACTTATGTACTACACTCATACTAGCTGTTAGACTTATGTACTACACTCATACTAGCTGTTAGACTTATGTACTACACTCATACTAGCTGTTAGACTTATGTACTACACTCATACTAGCTGTTAAGACTCGGGGGTCTTAGTAAAAAAATAAAGAAGGCGTGATGTTCGTTAGGTACTTCGTGCAATTTGGTGTAATGGTTGAATTAATTAAAAGGGTGGATCAACTTTTTCTTATTCTGTCCCGTCACCCGGGAGACCATGGTGATTAAACTTAGAAAAGTGTTGATAATTAATAATATTGGTTATTTCAAGAGATAGTCTAAATAAGACTGGAGTTATAACAGCTGCAATTACAAAGTTTTTGTTCGATATTGCCGCCGAAAGTCGTGTTTTAAACACTGACCCAGGGGACATCATGGCAACAAGCAACAGATTCGGCTTACAATGAAGCGAACAACCTAAAACACCCTAAGGCTTGCTAGAAGCAACTGGTCGAGAAATTCAATGGCTCTCGCATCAGGTTCAGTGGTCCAATAGGTAAGACGCCCGTGTTGGCCCGGAAATTTTTCGCTTCATTGTAGGTGTGAGAGCACCTGCTTACTGAGCGGGCGGTCCAGGGTTCGAATCCCGGCCAGGGCGAATATTTAGATATTGGGTCATGGTTGTTCTATGTATTTAAGTATATATTTATCCATATAAGTACGTATGTCGTCGTCGATTTGTGTGAGGTTGCCCGATATTTATTTATTGTAAACAAGTATAGGTCGATTCACTAAAGCTGGCGCGAATGGATTGAATGAGTGAATGATAATATTTATGTGTGCGTCACAAAATGATTACATACAGGTTGATACAATAAGTGATTTTTTGAAAATGTATTTGTAGACATACTAGACGCATAACCGCCCAAATTCAGCAGTATAAAGAATACAAAAAAATATTATCGAACCAAATTAAATTCAAAATGACGAATGGCTTTTTTTCCAAAATTTCAAATTGGTGCTAGGAAGCTGAAACTCGGTATCGGGGGGCATTTGGGGCTCACAAATATGAATCTGAAATCGGTGTCCGAAAATTCGGTCAAAGTCGGAAAATATCGAAAAAACCAAGATTTGTATGGAGATTTTTTTTTAAGAGTCCCGTATCTTGTAAACGGCTGGAGATGGGTAGGGGATGCTCAAACAAATATCATAGGGGACCCCCACCCGAGTACATTCGTGGAAAAAAAAATCAAAATGGCGATTTTTTTTTTTGGAAATTTCAAATTTGTCCGAGGGGGCTGAAACTCGGTATTGGGGGGCTTTTGGGTCCTCCGACTCAGAATATGAAATCGGATTTTGAATATTTGGTCAACTTCGGATAATATCGGACAAACAAAATTTAGTAATCTTAGCTCGACGGAGGGCCGAGCCATTTCTGAGCATAACTTATTGAATCGAATGGGTCTTAGCCTCGGATACTAGTACTTTCAATGAAAACTATATTGAATAAAATCGGTCGAGCCGTTGTTGAGTTATTGCTAAATTTCATAATTTTCTTTAAAATGACGTAAGTGCCGCGCGGTGTCCCTACACTTCGAACGGTACACATATTGGTTAAGTGCCAAACTATATTAAAACATTTCGCTCAATCTGTCGCGTATAATAGATAACTTCCAAAAGATAATAAGTAATTACTGTTTCTTGGCGTGTACGACCTTTTTATAGGGCTTGAAATCTTTCTCGTAATTTTCGTCTATTGTGAAAGACGGCCAGCTACGGGACCCTACACTGAGCGTGGCCCGACATGCTCTTGGCCGGTTTTTTATAATTCGAACTAGTCGTCCGTCGCCTATTAATTCTTAACATTAACCCTTTACCAGGCCGCGAAGACAAGAAAATGTGGGTTACGTTAATACCATTGCATAGTCCCACATGGTCAAACTCATACGAGACAATGGAATAGTATCATCCCACATCCTAATTCTGGTCATACACAGATTGCATGAATATTAAGCAATATGTACAATTACACTGCCTTACAACAGTCAAAATCTAAAGTATGTCAAAAAACTAGCGTCTGCATAAAACACCATGATAGTAAAATATTTTTGTATCAAACAGTTAAATATACCTTTCGGACATATATATTACTTGTTTAGTCTAAATATTATGCAGATTATGCTTATATTATACCTAATAATTTAAATTTTTCTTGAATAACAAAAACCCATTTTGTTGTTGTTTACAAAATATTAGGAGGCCCCTGTATAAGAACGGCACTCACACTAACACTCGAAGTGACAAGTGACATAACTTTCATTCAATCCATTCGCGCCAGCTTTAGTGAATCGACCTATAGCAAACGCATTTTTATGTTTATTTTTCATTATATTTAAACTATATTGTTAATATATTTCAGATTCGGAAGTATCAGCGACGCTGGGCGCGGCCGGCTTCCACCTGTGTTACTTCAAACAAGCCAGTGAACAACTGCAGGTACGTCTATAATGCTTATTTGTGACGTTTTAAAGCAAAAGGTACTCAATTTTGATTAAAGCAGTAACGTCTGCTAGCGTAGCGTGGCGAATATATTATTCTGTATGTAAAGGAAAATTAGAAAATACATAAAATAACAGAAATCTACGACAACAATGTCTACATAGAGTTGTAGTGTTCGTCCTATCCGCGAAAAAAATAAACTGTCAATAATGTCAAGCTCAACGTCATTAATTTTTTTACAAGCTTTTATTTAACTTGCATTGTTTGTATGTAGGTATGTATGTATATAAGTATGTTTGTTCGGGTGAAATCTTGCAACTCAATTTTGAAGCAGATATCGTCAACCGATTGAGCTGAAATTTTGCATACTTACTTAACTTTGATGATGATGACAATACAATAATATGGTACCATGGGGCTGATCTGATGATGGAGCCGGAAGGTGGCCATAGGAACTCTATAATAGAAAAAGCAATCCTACCGAGCTTGGGCTCTTTAGAATCGTCTCAGTGAGCATTTGATTGATATCCAAAGAAAAGTACAGTCGGCTATAAAAGCTTGTCAGTAAAATGACATTTTTGACAGAAACTTATTTATTAGACACCTGACTAAAGTAACCTATATATTGTGTCATAGTTTTGGGGTTACTACATTTTAGAATTCGTACATTTTATTTTATGTAATCAGGAAAAATATAAAAACAGTGATAAAGTCCTCTTTCTAAGCGGAATACAGAAAGTAATAAAATTGTAGTCTTAAAAATATGTAATATTGACAATTTGTGTTTGAATTGCAGGTGGTAGCGGAGATGGACACGTCGTTCCGGGGGATGGAGTCGGTCGGCACCGTCGGCTACCAGGTCACCATCCCCAAGGCAGAGCTCGTCTTCAGAGGTAACACAAACCGACATTGACAGTTTTTGTTTAAAAATCTACTCGAAATTGTCAAAATTCACGCCGAGTACTGGTTTTTAGGGTTTAGTGCCCAAAGGGTAAAAACGGGACCCTATTACTGAGACTTCGCTGTCCGTCCGTCCGTCCGTCTGTCACCAAGCTGTATCTCAAGAACGGTGATAGCTAGACAGTTGAAATTTTCACAGATGATGTATTTCTATTGCCGCTATAACAACAAATACTAAAAATAAAATAAAATAAATATTTAAGGGGGGCTCCCATACAACAAACTTGTTATAGATTATATATATGTATAGGTACGGAACCCTTCATGCGCGAGTCGGGCTCGCACTTGCCCAATTTTAGTATGTTACTTTCTAGAACAGGAAAAAGTAGTAACTTTTAAAAGTTGGTCGAAATTATTAATATACTAGAGACCTGCCATGGCTGCGCACGGGAGCAATGCTGATAAATTTTCATATATTATACATATAAATCTTCCTCTTGAATCACTATTAATTATTAAAAAAAAATTTAAAAAAAATTTAAAATTTTTAGCTGATTATTTCACAGAACATTCAAAAATACATAAAAAAACTTAACTTCTAATCTTAAATATTAAAGATTTTTGGAGTTAAGGAGCTTATAAATTGCACTTGATTAATATGACACAGTTTCAACATTATGGTAGGGTAACACTGTCCTGTTTTTATATATATATTAATTAATTAATATGACACAGTTTCAACATTGTGGGAGGGTAACACTGTCCTGTTTTTTAATATATATCTCTTAACAATGCGCTTTGTTTGGTTACTAGTTTTATTTTCAATATCAGTTAATAACTCGGTTGAAAACCTATTTAATATACGCGGGAGAATACACATCCAAGTTCTCTGACCGTATTCGTTAGTCCTTTTTGGTATATCAAAAGTTAGCATGTTTGACAAATTTCGTAAGTTATTAGGTCTTGTTCTTTTCTTTAGGTTTGTGATGTTTTTGCTATATTGATTTACAATTGCTAGGTCGGCCTTTTCAAATACGGTCATAACTCTACAATAATCAAATAGATCTTCATAGTTATTTCTAAAAAAACCGCATCAAAATTCGTTGCGTAGTTTTAAAGATCTAAGCATACAGACAGCAGGAAGCGACTTTGTTTTATACTATGTAGTGATTTGCTGTTTGTTGAATAAAAAAAATGTAATAAGGCCTCTTAAGAGGCCTTATTACATTTAAAATTTATTTTTCTCATATTATGACAAATATATTGATAATTTCAACCAACTTTTTGAAGTGAATAATACTTTTCCACGAGTTCTAGGTAGTAACGTAGCTATTTCATACTTTTATTGCGTGCAGTCGAAAATAAGATGGAAAAACTAATTTATCGCGCGAATTTTATCAATTTCGAGTACTTTTTGAAACAAAAATTATCAATGAAAAATTCAAACTATAGGTTTCAAATATATATCAATAAACCCCAATAGCCCTGTTCTAGGTAGTTACATCAATAATATGTTAAAAAACTTGTTTGATAATAGAGAAAAATGTCTAAAACAATCAGCATTTTAAAAGGAATAAGGCTTCTTAACAGTGCATAAACACTTCCAGGTATGGTTGATTCAAACTGGAACATCGGAGCAGTCCTAGAAAAGAAACTCCAGCCCCTTCCCTTCACCTTCGCATTATCCGGGATGGCCAACCAGGCCAAGCAGCAGTTCAAGTTCGGCTGCGGACTCATCATCGGTTAGACACACAACGCAGTCACGAGGAAATGATGATAAGTTACTTGTTTCTTTCTGTTCGCTATCCGGCACTGCCAATGTCAACTGAGCTTGTTCGAACACTCCGGATAGGTCCGGTTGGTTAAGTCACTCCGGGTCCATATTGGTTAACATGAAATTCTTATTCATAATTGTCATTAGTCATAATTTCTACTTTTCTCTGAAAATAATAACTTTTGAGGATTGTTATAATAGAAACCTCACCTAACCTAACTTAAGCTAATGGGTTTTACTCCCAAAACTCTCGTAAAGTTAATAATTTCAGAGTTATGACTAACGATTTTATGACAAACAATACGTTATGACTATCAATCGCTATGTGAAAAAATGCGCACCCCACTGTTCCAATATTATATTTTCATTGCAGTAACATCACGGGGTCAATATTATTGGGTAGTTAAAATTGGATTCAGTGTTACTGTAACAATGTTTTAATATTAATTCGTTGAAAGTGAAACTTGGAGAACAGAAGTGCTTGGTGAAACACATACCAATGTAATATTGAACCTGTGAAATAATGTGCTTATAATTTTTGACACATTTTGACCAAAATACATTAGAATCCAATGGAAATAGCCTAGTTTCCTGAAAGATCAATTCAGATACTTTTTATAAAACTTCGAAACGGTACGCAATTTATTAGAGAAACGCACAGTACAGACAACAAAAGAAGTTGCAAGCCAGGTGCTCAAAATTATATGCACACAGACATTATAGAGAATAGAGGTTGTACTGATCATTGGGGTTATAATGTTACGTTTGCTGGCTGTGTGTCGTTACCATCCTTTACGGTCAAATGTACCTACTTTTATTCGGTTTTCGGTAATTTTTAAATATTGATATAGATGAAAATTATTGTTCAGTGTATATTTTCGAAAATTTTATAACTAGCTGCTCCGTGCGGTGTTACCCGCTCATCCCACGGGAACACAACTTTTTTGCGGGATAAAAAGTAGCCTATTTATCAAGATTTGTCCGGCCATTAGAGCGTGAAGAAGTAACAAACATACACAAACACACTCACAAACTTTCGCCTTTATATTAGTGTGATTTAGTGATTAGTGTTGATTAATTTGCATTGTCTTCAGGAAACTAGTATTGTAGAAAGTTGGAATGACCCTCTACCTAAATACATTAGTAACTATCGTTATTTATCCAGTGACAGAACGTGGTGAGAGCCGGTAGAATAGTTACTGTGATTAGCAACAAAAATGTAATCTAAGGGTGCCTCCTCACTGCGATTCGCCTGTAATATAACAAAACCAAATGTAATTTTGACATAATTTATTGCTACATCAGGCGAATGCTCGCGGTATGGGAGCTACTTAAGGTCCTGTACGCAATACACGTAGTATCTGTCATAATGTTGCAAAATATCTGCGCTTTAGTGTCGCAAGTGTCAGATGTTTTGGAACATTATCAATTTATTACTGTCCAGTAAATTCACCATTAAGTCAGTTACAAAAGTGAATGACGTATTTCGCTGTGTGAATTTTACAGCCTTCGATGATGACTGTACCGGAAAATTTTGTATTATGCGACGGTTTACTTGTTTTATAGACAAACGTCTCATCGAGTTTCATTTCGACGAAAGCACTTTTTTCTGAAGCCACAATATATTTTGGAATGTAATAAACCCCATGTGTTTATAACATTCCAAAATATATGTACATTTTTTTTGCAATCGACACACAAACCTAAACTAATCTAATAGGTTGACATTTTCTGAAAAAATTATGACTTCCGTGGTTTTTTTTCTATGAAATGAAAATTCTATGAAGTTTGATGAAGCGTTGTTCTATAAAAGGAGTGGATCCTCTTGTGCGACGTTGATAAACGTAGGTTTAAACTATTTCCAGTTTAATCTATGGTTCAATATGTTGTAAAATACGAAAATTTTCCTGATATGTTAAACTTTCATCAATTTCATGTTGCGTACAGAATTAGACCTATGTTTACTTGGTTACCGCCTGTTGCTATCTCAAACACCCTGACAAGTTCAGAAAATGAACAGTATATTTTATTCTCGTTCCCTAAACAACGTTGTCAAAACGTCTGGTTTTATAAATTCCTGATTTTCATTCACCATCATAGTTGACGTAGTGTGGGACTGGGACTAGATGGACGAAAGATCTAGTAAAGATCGCGGTAAACCGTTAGACGTTAGTGCTTTATAGAGGTCCTAGAGAGGAAGGCTGTTGTCCAGCAGTTGTCTTTCGGTTGATATGACGACAATAATGCTCAAAATGACATCACATTCTCGAATAACATGGACTGATGACCATGTGACGGTCGCGGGGGACTGAAAGGTCATAATAGCGTCCTTTGGGTGCCTATGTCTAACAGTGGACTTCAAAATATGAAAACATCCGGAATTTCTCAAAATCGAGTATTTTGGCAATGCTGTGTTTTAGGAATGAATGATTATGATTACAAATGATTAAGTTTCGAATCGCTAATTTTAATGCATTATAGTGTTTGACATTTGAATGCGTGCGTGAATCGATCCTGATCGCCATTTTGAAAATAATGTATGGTTTGGTTCCGTTTATATAGTAATATCTAGACTGGGGAATGAGGTGACCTTTTTGTTTCGTAGTTGAAATTAACCTTTTTTACGTCAAGGACATGAGCAAAAGTAATCCAAAGACTTTGACGGATTTATATGTCGAGACTTAACTTTTAATCATACATGGGTGAGATACTTATATCAGTTTTATTTAAGCGCGGGAAAGGTTAATTTTATGTCGTCAGTTTGTAAATTGTAGTTAATTTTTGGTCACTTTTACCTAGTCTTCATTGGTAATAGGTATTACCAAAAACGTCATTAAAAGCTGTGTTAGACTAACCGATATTTAGTATCCGAAATCGGATGGTGTAACACGGCTTTAGATAGGGTATTGAATAAGAAATTAAGACATTTATTGTAACTGTGTTACGTGAAATTTAAAATTGAGTAAATAGTATTTTCAGTTTCATCAATGGCGAGCGAATCCAAACCGAAATTTCATCACAAAATGCCTGAACATGTATTTTATGCTGTTGAATGTGGCAACATTGACCACATGTACGGTCAACATCAATAGTAACATTCAATTTTAGTATACTTTTGATGCTGACCGTATCAATTTTAGTAGTCCAATAAACGGCAAAGAGGATTTTTCAATTGTATTTGAGAAGTGTCAAAATCGAATTATCACAACTATATATTGACATTTGTTGTAAAGAAACGGTAACGTCACGTTATTTAAACAATTTGCCAGTAAAATATACAAAGTATTTATTGGATAGTTGCCACATTTCTCGGTTCCAAGCTATATGTATACTGTATATGAATTTTCTTTTTTTATGAGAGCGTTTTTATATATTTGTTATATAATACCCTGCCAGAGAGCATTTATGACGTCACTCTAGGAGGCATAAATGCTGGCCCAAAAACAATATAAATATTAAAAAAACGGCATGATAGCTTTTTAATTTCATCGCCGTCGAAAAAAACAGTGTTCAAGACACATTGAGATATACGAGCCAGTTAATATTAGTATTAGTCTCAAAGTGAGAATCGTGGTCGGTTAATGTTGTATTCACGGGCGGAAGAGTGAGATCTTATTGAACTGTGAACTAATATTGAAAATATGGTTTTATTCAGTTAAGTCAAGACAGTGAAACTAATTTTCAATATTAAATCAGATGAGCTCACACAAATGGAAGTTATTGTCAGATTCCATGATATCCGTTGACTGGAGTATCCTAGAGTGAGTCTACCTGAGAGCATGTAGATAGTTTGGCGCACTGTACATAGAGCCTGTTGTTGAAATGTTTATTTTTAATAGAGTTATGTTAATAAATCAATTGGTTGTTTTATTTTTTAAGCCTGGCCAGAAATATATGAGGATTGTCAAGAGGGCGCTATTTATAAGATTTATATGGCAACAATTTTGCAATCGCAACCGCACTATAATGGCATTAGTTTAAATACCTGTCATGTCCCTATGGTAACCTCGTAATATCATTGAATCGAATGCACTCTTTTCCTGACTGGCTTTCGTTTAGTAAACACGTGTACACTTTATTTATAATATTACGTTCACGACTGTAAATGGTTTTCGGCATTTTCTTTGAATATTTTTAAATATTTGTATTTTAATCCTCATATATTTCTGGTCGGGCTTTAAGTAACCTCTGCGCCAGTCGCACGCACGCACTACAGAAAAATTACACGCACACAAACACCGTTTTCGCGTAACTATGCAGCATACTTACGAATAAAATAGTGATGGGGCACATCCGAAGAATGAGTCAGTTTGATGCCTAGCGTAGTGGCGAGGTATCCGTAGACTAAAGAATTCCCGCTTGGTCCCCGACTATGGAGGGTGGAATACAATCAGCAATTTCTTAAGGAGATGCCACGAGTCACGCGGCAGCGGTGTAGGTATAGTACACATTTTCTAAGCTACGCTCATCCACTTAAGAACTCAATACCATTGAGTGGTTAACCACAAATTAAGACAGCGAGCTCGTAGTTAATATGGATTATCGACTCTATTTCCTTGGACATTAGACTACAAAATACACTAACAGAATATGATCATAACTTTTTTTGGAATTTTACAACCGCCCGACTCCACAAGAACGTATTCTCTAGAAAAAGGACTATAAACTCTCAATCATCAACCATTTTAAACCTAGGTATTCAACAAGGAATAAGGTTGAAAATTTAATATCCACGCAATGTAGTTCTAACCTTTTTTTTGTAAGTAACTAGTTGGCGGTTACGAGAACAAAAGCAGATAGGATTGTATTAGACACAATGCCATTGTGAATGCAGGTAAGTAGATGAGCTTAGTTTAAAAAAAATGTACTATACGTGTCTCGCTCACTCGTATGGCCGACGCGCTCGGATCTCGCTCCACCGCTGCCGCATTCGCGCCACCGCTTGTCATTCAAAAGGTTAACGAGTTTAAATTAGTTGTATATTTCATCCCGTTCGACGTAGGTCAGTTATCAAATATCACTTCTATCCTGTAAAAATTAGTTTGACCTGTCCCTCCCCGTGTCTATCTGTGATCTAATTTCGTAAGTTAGACTTAACACTTCTTGATTTTCAAGAGCTGAAATTTCAAATACATATCGTCGGGGATAGTGCAATGCCGCGTAAGTAATAAGTGTAGATACGAATCAATATTCAAACAAATGCTAAGTATTTTATTGAAATTAGCTAGAACTTTATTGACAGCTGTTATTTACGCGGTATTGCACTATCCCCGACGATATGCAAAACGATGACAATGTAATATATATTACTAGCGACCCGCCCCGGCTTCGCACGGGTGCAATGCTGATAAATTATGCATGTATTATACATATAAACCTTCCTCTTCAATCACTCTATCTATTAAAAAAACCGCATCAAAATCCCTTGCGTAGTTTTAAAGATTTAAGCATACAAAGGGACATATAGGGACAGAGAAAGCGACTTTGTTTTATACTATGTAGTGAGGTAGTGATTATTAAATGGAACCGGAAGTTGGTCGTATTCTTTTCATTACTGAAGGTTCCCTGAAAGCTTTTAGTGGTACTCTGTATCCGTCGTTTCCACTTCGTTGTCAAGTTTCACAAGTTGTTCTATCGAATCCCGAAATAAAACGATACTCAAATATACAATCGTCTGTTGACAACCAAAACTCACTAAGTAATCTGTGATCTGCTTCACCAATAAAATGAGTTTGAGTTTGAGAGTAACAAATAACTACTTAAAACAAAGCTCGTATCTTAGTGTCAATCTACTTAGTAGATACGAGGTTTTGAAGAGCAGGGGCAGAAATTTTCGTGAGTTTTTTTTTGTCATTGACAGTTTCAGGGGTAAAATGATACCTCAATTGATTTTTTAATTGACAGTTTCAGGGGTACGTTTGCAGACAGTAGAACATAAATAAAAAAAATCATTGTAATTCCTTGTTTTTATTACTAAGCCGTTACACATAACTTATAAAAAATTAGACAAATTTTGTTTTTTAAATGCCTTAAAGTATATAATATACAATACATCATATGACACGTAATCTCAAAATAGTCGATATTCTATACAGTGACATTTGGTATTTACATCCCCAATGATTACGATTTCGCGATATTGATATTTGATTGAACTTAGACGCCATTTTGGAAAAAAAAATGAGGCTAATGCATTAACTATTCTGCCAAGAAAGTAAATAAGTAAAATAAATATATTGTGAAAATATGTGTTTTTGTATTTGGAAATAAACTAGCATCCACTTGTTTATACATGATAATTATGCCAATACTATATGCCGACAACCAGGTTTGGTGCGTTCGTTTTATAAGTAGATAATATTATTAGGGCCATATTTTTAAAATACGAGACTAAAAAGCTAGCAACACTGATGAGTATTGTCATCCAAAACCGAATGGGGAATGGATGAAAATTCCCGGATTCCTTGAAAAAAAATAAAAAATCATTTTTTTCTGTAGCTTTAAAAATATAAAAAGATGATGTTTTTTTTTCTCCTTTTACGGTCTTATACGTCTTATTACGAATCTGCATTTTTTTCTAGGAATAAGGGGGGTTAAAAAAATAACCCATAAAATTCAAGCTTATTGAACATTTTCATTCATTCACCACTCTCATACAAAATTCACAATTATACAAACTTTGAAAGTATACACCCAGAATTTAGCTATATGAAATAAGAAACATTCATCAAAATGTTCTTCAAATGTAAATGATGAAATGCCACAAATATGTTTTTCCGCACTTTAGCAAATATCAATTTCATTGATTTTTTTTTTTCAGATTATTCATAATTTAGTATTAATGGCCCAACTGTAATACGCATAGATATGAATATGACAAGATTAATGTATAATCAGCCAAAAATAACCCTATGTTTACATAACAATGAGCATATCTGTTTCTGACTGTGTATACAATAATGTACAAGATTAATTTGCGATTATATTATACATACGAGAAACGGAAATTGAAATACCCACGGTAAACATGGCGGCTAACTATTAATACTAAACTAAATACTTTTCTCGCACCAGCTTTTTATAAAAATATTGACTATCATTATTTTGGAAGAATTACTTCAATGTATACATGAAGAGTTGAGTTACAGGCATTGGTAGCAGCGTGAGATATACATACACTATTTGCATAACAACCATACCTACGTCTGTTGAAAAAAGGTTCAATATTCATTCACCTGACTTTGACAAGAGCATATGAAGGTAATAACTAACATTTTTGAAATTCTATAGATGGCGCTACTGCCCAGGTAGAAAACGGGCTGCTTATATATAAATAATAAATATAAATAAAATAATAGAAATATAAATAAAATAGAAGAAATAATAAGCCATTATAACTCTGATTTAGCCATTATAACTCTGATTTAGGCTGTATTGCTGTTCTTGGGTACGATGATAAATTACTTTTGAGAATGGCCGACGATTGTAACGCCACCTATTGATAAAGTGTGTCCCATAAACACGTATTCGCACATGAAAACAGAACAATTGAGTGTGTTATCCTAATCTCACGTAAAAGAAGCGGTGTCAAACTCATTACGCATTATAAATGACTACTGCACAATGAGTTTAGGATCGCTCTTTTTAAGTGAGATTAGGTACTTGAGACTTCTTTGAAATTAATCTTACTATAATAGATATTGCATGCTACCCACGCCTGTGACCTGTGACCCAACAATTTCAAGTTATATTTTACCTTATAAAATATATATTCATGTTAATTTTGCAATTCTTATGCTAAATTCAGGTTTGGTGAGAAAGTGGTTGTCGTCATACAAACATTTTAGTAATACTTGGACGACGCGGTTGACGCAGTTTATAGTGAACCGGCGGTGCCGGGTTCGAATCCCGGCCGGGGCAAATATTTTTGTGTGATGAACTCGAATATTTGTTCCTGGGTCATGGATATGTGTATTTTATATATTATGTATATCGTCGTCTAGTACCCATAGTACAAGCTATGCTTAGTTTGGGACTAGGTCGATTTGTGTAAGATTGTCCCTTATTATTTATTACTTCAAGTTTTCTCTTATCAAAAGCATTAGGCATTTTTTTTAAATGTTCACTCACGTCTCATAAATTTGAGTTTTTTGGTAATATTTCTATAATTTGGTAATATTTCTCTATGAGACAAACTCCTAATGATTATGTTTGTATGAGAACAACCCACATTTGTTATTATAATTTACATTAAACACCAATTTCGTATTATTAACTTTTCTAGTTTGCGCGTTAGAAAACATTCAACAACGAGCATGTTACGTTACGCTACATTACATAATAATGCCATATGTATAAAATGTTTGGTATAAAAATCGAACAACACCCTTGATTCGATGTATGTTATAATCAATTCCTTACTGGAAATTAAGACTTTTCGACTCTTTAAATATACTGGAATAAATTTTAACTCCATAATATTACTTCAAAGCAAATACGAAGCCGATAATAGTCTTTGACGCGTCCAGAGTATATACAAATCAAATAGTGAACCTAATTTGAGACTCAAGATATCGGTGGAGCTAAATACTTGTATTTTTTTATAAATAGAGAGTTGAAGTGTCACCGTCATATTAAAAATCGTTACTTGCGGTAACAAGTAGTTTGACACAATTATTTTACGACACAATTAGTCTCAAACATGTTAAAATACAAACAAAAAACGAGTAACTGTACTGACCGTCTCTCCTGATGATGATCGCGTACCGATTCGAAACATGTCGAGCGATATTCGGCTACTACGACGTGAAACCCCGTTTTTTAGGTATTTTTTAATATGAAGTAGCAATTATTACTTTTTTTATATTTAGTTTTCCAGTATATTTAAGCGTTTTGAATGTTTAAAGCGCAGTAATGCATTATAGTGCAAAAGTGCACCGTATCACCTAACGAACGAGACTCGAAAATGCCTGTTAGATAAAATGCCAAATATAAATTGTAAATGATTACGACAACATGCAATACTATTAAAATAATGGAGAAAGAAAGTGTTATATATGTTAGTGTTGTTTCATTTTTACGTTTTCAAACCCCACAACTCCGCCATTATTAAAAATGTCGAAAAACTAAATCGACAAAAAAAACTATATATTTATCGAATTCAAACTGTAGGTATTAAGTATTCTGTACTGTATCAAATATATAAATCTCAAAAGCCCTGTTCTAAGTAGTAACATGATAACATCATGATCATGCAGAAAAATGTCTAAATCAATTAGCATTTTTGAACCGATAAGGAGCCGTAAGAATATACATTCGAAATAACATTAGGGGAAACGATGATGCATGTCCATAGACGATGTGGTCCATAAAACTCGATTTCCACAAGCTTGGCGTCAATAATGGCTTTCAAATATTTTTAGCACTCTTAGGCTCTCTATTAGGTTTAATGATTTATGAATAAGCTGGATCTGCTCTGGCTTGCCGGGGGACTTGTTTGACGCTACGCCACTAATACATAGACACTTATCACCCAAAGTCTTAAGTTTTAGTTACGACAAAAATATAGAATATATATATAATGTATAAATGAGTTCCGATAATCTCAATGTAAATAAATATTGGTGTTCAATTCGTTTCTAAGCATGGATGACTTAATTATTATTGCATTTGTGTTTTACGTTGGTCTAAACTATTATAGGTACATTTTGGTAAATATAGGCGTCAGTAAGCGGTTGCACTTAATCTCATATGATAGCTACACTGATTTTTCTCAAACATGCAATTAAATGTCGTCATAACGTGCGTTGTAACAGGCTTCGAAGTATCACGTTTCGGGCGGAACAACTCGAGAGAACTGTAAAGGAATTTCATACAAAATTTAAGGCCTAGGCCGGGAAGTAATTTTCTTTAAACATGGCGTCTGTGTTCATGAACAGGCTTAAACAGCTGAATATTTTTTTTTAGTGGAGTATTTACTTATTTAGTATAATATACTATTAAACAAACTTAACCACTTTAAAATTATGTACTCACAATTCTCATCATCATTACCAATTCCATCTATTTGAGAAGAAATTATTTTGGCAAATTTAAAAAAAGATTTGGTTATAAAATAAAACCATTTAAGTGAGTTCCAAATCAGTTTGAATTTGAATTAATTTAGCCAGATTTTTTCATATTTGCGATGAATAAATTTTAATGAATTTCTTTGAGCTGTGGTATTTCCATCTGTTTTGCAATTAAGTGTCAATTTTCTCCGAAGTGCCGACTATATTTACCATGACGTACCTACACATGACATGCACGCGCCCGGTCGGTGGGCCTATACCTTAATGTAACTATTCTCGTGAGCATTCCACTGCACTTTCTTCATATTCCCATTGATATATAAAGGTCACCTTTGAATTGAGTGTGCATTGGGACCGAAATTATATTCTTCACTGGTTAGCTAAAAGGCGATCCTTTTGTATAAAGCTCTATACAAAAAGGTCGCCTTTTATCTTAGCACGGCAATATAGCAACCTAAAGATTTTTAACCCAAGGGGTAAGGGGTTATTTGTAATTAAGCAAAATAAAGGTTCGATTTTTTGACCATTGGCATATTAGGCACTACAAACACCCTTTCAAGTATAAGACAAGTCCCAAGTAGGTAATGTAATGGGAAAATATGTAAGGGCTTAAAACCTGCAAATTGATCCAAATAGCCCCTGGATTCCAAATATTCCCACTTTACGTTATCGCGAATGTACTGGCAATATACTGTCAACATTCGAACAAGCTATTGGCAACATATTGTCAATTCATTGACTATGTATTTAAGCAGCCAACTATCCTGACAATACATGTCAACATACTGTCAATATATTGGCAACATGTACGATTATACGGACACCATATTAATTACCCATATAGTTTTCTAAATATACTGATAACATTGTCAATTCCCAAGCAATATGAAACCTGATTGTCAGCTTAACCCAGCAATATGAAGCCAACATACTTTCAGTATACCATAAGGTGAGGCAATTTAGGACCCAAGGGACTATTTAGTAAAATGGAAATTAAAGGTTTTAAGCCCTAATTCATATTCCCAACGCAATAACAACAAACAAACAAAATGTCTAATACTTGAAAACATGTAGGTTTAAAAGCTGTATTTTTTCCTTGTACTTAATTACCTCTTGGGTTCCAAATACAGTACTAACAATATACTGTCAACAGAGTCAAGACGTTGTCAACACAATGCCAATATACAGCCATCATGCCGGCAACCCAATGTCAATATGAAGATTATGAAACCACCATACTGTCAATATAGTGTCAAAAGGGTCAAGCTATCGTCAACTCAATGCCAATATAAAGCCATCACGTCGGTAACCCACTGTCAATATGAAGATTATAAAGCCACCATACTGGCAATATACTGTCAACAGAGTCAAGATATAATCAACACAATGCCAATATAAAGCCCCCATGCCGGCAACTGACTGTCAATATGAATATTATGAAACCATCATACTGGCAATATACTGTCAACAGAGTCAAGATATTCAACACAATGCCAATATAAAGCCACCACGCCGGCAACCCACTGTCAATATGAAGCCACCATACTGCCAACAGAGTCAAGATATCGTCAACACAATGCCGGCAACCCACTGTCAATATGAATATTATGAAGCCACCATACTGTCAATATACTGTCAACGGATGCCACTCTAGCTGGCGGGCTCGTCGAGAAACTCGACGTACGTGAAAGGGAAGTGTCCCGTCCGCCCGTTCAGCTCGCCCTCCCACTGGCCGTTGATGTTCATCCGAGTCACCTGCAATTCAGACAAATTGATTAGAAATACAAATAATAAATAAATAAATATTAACCCCTCGTATGCCATGTCATGTCAAAAAATTGCTGCTAAAATTGAAACCAACTGAAATTTTAACGTAAAGTCGAAATGTCCCGCACTGTGTATAAGCATAAAAAGGTCTTATTCCTTTTAAAATGCTGATTGTTTTAGATATTTTTCGCTATGATCAAACATGTTTCTTAACATATTATTGATGTTACTACTTAGAACAAGCTATTGGGATTTATTGGTACGAGGGGAGGTCCAAAAGTTCGCGGAATGGAGGGGATGGGAGTGGGGATGACCATCATTTTTAATACAGCACTAAATGCAAACTCATTAAGAGTAAATATACCATATTTCAGACTAATTAGGTCATTACTTTAAAAGTTATCATCGAGCAAGCAAGTCAATCCGGAAGAATTCTGCAAGTATGGAGCAAATTGAGTATCGAGCCGTCATCAAGTTCCTAACCAAGCAAGGAAAATCTCCTCAGACCACCCTGATTGAGATGTCAGCAGTTTGCGGTGATCATTGGCCTGGAAAAACAATGGTTTACAAATGGCATGGTCTCTTTAAATTTAGTAGAGTATTCGTTGGAGTATCAGAAACCACCATTTTGAGGATCCTACATGAACATCTCGGCATGACTAAAGTTAGTGCAAGATGGGTGCCGAGAATGCTTACGCCGCATCAGCGACAACAACGAATCGACGCGTCAAGCAGCTTTTTGGAACGGTGTGGCGAAGAAACTACGTCGGTTTTGAAACGGATTGTTACTGGAGATGAGTTTCGGGTTCATCATTTTGAACTTGAGTCTAAACAGGAGTCAATGCAATGGCACAAGAAGGGTACCCCACCACCTAAGAAATTCAAGGTGTCAGAATCGGCTGGAAAGATAATGCTACGATATTCTGGGATTGTCAAGGTGTATTAATGATTGACTACAAAAGCAAGGGCGTCACTATAACAGAAGAGTACTACGCAACATTATTGGAGCAATGGCGGCAATGTTTTAAAGAAAAAAGGTGAGGAAAGTTAACCAAGGCTGTGCTGTTGCTTCATGTCAATTCTCCAGTTCACAAGAGCTGTATTGCGACAGCACCCTGGGCAAATGTGGCTTCAAAGAATTAGACCCTCTTCCCTACAGCCTGGTCCTGGCCCCCAGTGATTATTATTTATTCCCAAATTTGAAGACAGAGTTGCGAGGAAAGAAATTTCACACCGATGATGAAGTAAAGGACGCAAAATTGGCTCATTTCGACATCTAAAACAAAAAATATTATTTTGTAGGTTTAGAAAAATTACTTTCCCGATCGAACAAATGTATTAACCTTAAGGGGGACTATATCGAAAAAGAAAAATAGTAACGTCTTTGTATTCGATTAATAAGTCCGCCATTCCGCGAACTTTTGGACCTCCCCTCGTATATATTTGAAACTTACACTTTTTCATTGATAATTGTTGTTTCATAAACTACTCGAAATTGACAAAATTCACGCGGAAAATTAGATTTTTCAACTTATTTTCGACTGCACGCAATGAAAGCATGAAACAGCTATGTTAATTTAATACCTAGAAATCGGGGAAAAGTATTATTCCTTTCAAAAAGTTGGTTGAAATGATCAATATACTTGTCATAATACGAAAAAATTGATTTTAAAAAGAATAAGGCCTCTTAAGGAACAATCTTACACAAACCGACCTAGTCCCTTAACGTACCCTTGTCGCTTACTTATATACTGCCGTCCTACGTTAAAAGGTCGTATCTTTGTATCTTCGTATCGGTCGTATGTTTGTAAAATCGCCTCGATGCTGAACAGGCTGAGGGGAAGTACTAACAGCATTCTGGGTGTAATTGCTGAACGATATGACTGCCCAATCTTAATGCACTGGGTCAGTCAAGTTAGGGCATTTGCCTCTTTTAGATATAAGTAATTTAAAAGTTTTTAATGTGTTATACTAATATTAGTTTTAAGTTTACTAACCTTTTATGGATGTAACATATCCGAAATAAAGATTTTATTATTATTTGTATGGATTTCATAGTAAGATACGGCTTTTTACCGTAGCTCGGCAGTATAACTCACCCTGACGATGTCTCCCTCCTCGAGCCGCAGCGCCGTCTTGTCGTACGCGTTGGGCACCCGCGTCTGCCGCACGCGCGCCAGCGCCGGCAGGATGCGCTGCGACAAACACTATATACAATATACTACATTTGGGACAATCAACTATTTTCTACCACTCGTTGCCATGGTGATGCCCCTGGGTCACTTTTTAAAACTACGATTTTCCGTGATTATGTTAAGCAAAAGCTTTGTAATTTAAGCAGTTATAAGCCCATTCTTATGTAGACTATCTCCTGACAATACCAGTGATATCAATTATCAACACTTTTCTTAGAATTTTAATCACTATTATCCCCTGGGTCACGGACAGAATAACAGCAAGAAAAAGTTGATCCACCCATTTACATACTACTAGAGTGGTGAATTACTGAATGTCCCAAATCGCAGGCGTTTGTTCGCTCACCTTCGGTTCGATCCACAAATATGCAATCTGGGGATTTACGCATCACCGCCCGTGGTTTGTGTATAATTTCACGTCTTACCTTGGCCTAGAAGTGAGATTCTCTCCCAGAAAATCCCACTTACGACTTAGGGTGACGTAAACTATACTTTAACAACTATTGATACAAAGTTCAAAGCACAAAGAATGATTGAAACGCGTAATAGCGGCAGCTTCCACACCTCTGGATTACCTCTGGAGAGGTTAACACGTGGGACCAGTAATCCAGGGGTTCGATTACGGGTGGTGTATCCACATTATAAATAATGAGACAAGGTAACAATACAATGTATGCTATTAGGAGCAGTATCAAACCTACTAGAAAAATATTTATACATTAAAATTGACATTTACTTTGACTAAATTTTAGTGTAGTAGTTGATAAATACTTTGACTGTATGGGATTCATAGAGATAAAAAAAGAATAATGCAGTATTGTGACACTGGCAACACAGAAACGGATTGTCAGAACCAACCAAACAATCATAGCAGTGATGGGGTCAGCTAGTGTCGCCTAACGTGTCGGAGTAGTATACGGGCCTCTAGCATAACTGTCACACGCGACTCTTTCTCGCGCGATAAATATTACCTATCTCTTTCTTCGCATTACTGTGAGAGAGTGACGGGCGATGCTATGTCACGCGACAAGAAGCGCGATGCATAGTTGTGCTAGACGGCCAGCCGGTATAGCCCAACTGTGCATCGCGACTCTTGTTGAGCGACATAGAGGTGCTGGTGGAGTATATTCTTATAGTACGGGTACAATAAATACGCCATAAACCTAGTCAGCGCTGGAACGTGAAGCCAGTTTTGGTTAGCCTCGGACCAAATTTCGTCAGTGTGTGCATCTGTCACAACTAGGGATGCCAGATCGAATAACCCTATTATCGTGAGAAACAACATTTTTTTTCGGGATTTTGTGAATTTGCTCGGGAGAAACAAAAATCGAATCACATTATAAAGTAAATATATTAAATACAACGTCGTTCGCTGCATGTCTAAATAAACACTAACAAAAAAAACATAAAACGGCTTTCTTATTATTATAATTTTATCTATAATCCAAAAAAATGTAAAAAGGTAATTTATTTATAGTACTTATGGAAAAATTTGAGTAGGGCTTATTCCACCAAATTTCCATAATGACTTATTCATTAATCTCCCTAAATTTCAAATGACCATGGACTCATAATACCTAAAAATCAAACTGCCTCATTCCTAAAATGTACAAATGTCACAATGACTTCGACCTAAAATTTCTTATGTTCTAAATGCCTCAGTCTCAAAATGTACATTTCCTTAAAATGCCGAATTACAGATACGACCAAATTTCAAAATACCTTAAATTGAAAACTTCAGAATAGCAAAATGTCATAGGTTCAAAATGCCTAAATTTTTTTTTTTCAATTTAATGAGCAAAGCTTTTATATACGCTTATAAAACTTTAGATTTTTAGCAGCTTTTATTTAGTTTTATCCGTCTGATTTGTACAATCAAATATTCGAAGTACACGACCCGAGAACAGTCAATAAAATTAAATACATTAGAAGCATAGGTACAAATGGTTTGTACAAAATACACACAAACAATAAGACAAAAGTTGGGGTACGTTTTTAGATAGAAAATGATCATATTTGCTTCTTGGAAACGGTTGCACGGATTTGGACGAAATTTGGTGGGCATATAGATGTAGTTAATCTTCCGAAGTAATGTAAATCGGTGTTAGTGGTGTTATTACAGAGCGCAGATCTGTCGCCTAGATATAATCTTAATATTAATAGGTACTTCATCGTAAGTGGCCAGTACTAAAGAAGATAGTAAAGAAAATTTTACACGAAGGTATTTGAAATTTAGGTATTCTGGCACTTGGTTGTTTTGAACATACGGTATTCTGCGATAAAGGTGTTGTGACATTTGTCTATTATGAGACTGAGACATTTTAAAATTCAGTCATATTAGGTTTATGGTACAATGAAAAAAAAAGTTAGGTATTCTGAAATTTAGGTATTTTGACAATAAGTCATTTTGAGTTCTAGGAGTATTCGTAAAAGGGAAAAATAAAATCAAGACGTAATGAGCCCAACTCAAAAATTTGTCCTTTTAAAATTATAGTTTTATATGAAGTTGTTTTTCGGGAGATTTTTTACTTTGTCGGGAGTCGGGAGGACATACAAAAATTCGGGAGAATCCCGCCAAATCCCGACCATCTGGCAACCCTAGTCACAAAGTCAAGCTCACAATTCTCACAAACAACTGGGCAATTGTCAGATTTAGGTGCGCGTCTTTCCGGTGGACATTTGCGAAATTAAGGATTCCAGGGCCTAATTTTCTGATTAAATGCCTGTGAAAATAAAGAACGTTCCCTCTTCTATAATCCGAAGTAATAACAACATAACCTAGATTCATACAAGCTCTTATCTTTTGACCACCGAAGGGACGAATTTTGTTTTTTGAACTGACAATGACCCAACTCGTCTCTATGATTGGTTCGTAGACACGCACACATAAAAGGTAAAGCAACTACATCTTTCGCAAATGGCGGCCCGTCCAAAAGGACGGGTCGCGCCTGATCACAGCCTGCAAAGGGCCCCTTCGGGCCCGCAAGCAAAAAGATAAAACAAAAAAAAAAAATCGCAAATCTATTGCACGAAGACTCTCGTTTTAAACGTATTTATGGTAAGAGCATGAAGATGAAAGATGAGTATGTATGACAATGAAGCGAAAAATTTAATGATCCAGGCAGGGTTCGAACCTGCGTCCCCAATGGCTTTCCGGGCCAACACGGGCGTCCTTCCTAGGACCACTGAATCGGATGCCAGAGCCATTGAATTATTCAACCAGTTGCTTCTGCATGCCTTAGGGTGGCATCGTAAACATTTGGTGGTTCATCTACACCCCAGGCCAAAAGTATGGAAACAAGCTTATATTACTATACAAACCTGTGATTTCCTTACTGAATAACTTACAAAATCACAATATAAAAATGACTATAAACATTTTAAAAGCCAATAACGCAAATTCTGCATATGAAAATTGCCAGTGCAACATTTTGTAGAAAGGCAATAAAAAAACGACGACATGCACTTTGTCCCGGAGTTAGGTAAGTTTATAAATTTATAACTTTATATATATTTTTACATTCGAGACCTGTATTCTACCAGTTCTAACTTATGGCTGTGAAACTTGGTCAACAACACTTCATCACAGGGAAAGGCTAGCAAAATGCCAACGTGCCATGGAAAGAAGCATGCTAGGGTTAAAAATCAAAGACAGAGTCAGGAACGCAGACATAAGAACAAGAACAAAACTCACAGACATTCTTACCCGGATAGATGTTCAAAAATGGAGATGGACTGGACATATGCTACGCCACCCCATTAACAAATGGAGCAAGCAAGTCACCCTCTGGCAACCAAGAGTCGGTAAAAGAAGTAGGGGTCGTCAAGTGAGGAGATGGGAAGATGACTTGAAACAGACAGCGGGACCATTCTGGATGAGAGTAGCAAGGGACAGGACCCATTGGAAGGAATTGGAGGAGGCCTATGCCAAAAGGCACACCGAACTTAGGGACTTCTTGTAACCCTATGTTTAGGAATAAAAGGCTATTATTATTATTATGATTATATATTTTTACAATATGCAGATGTTTTAATAGTGGATGTTCTATTTTTTTCTCTTTTGAGGGTGGCCTAACGGTTACTAACATTTACACAAGGAATAATTATTGGAAACTTTAAATATTCAAGAAATAAACTTTGTTTCCATACTTTTGTCCTGGGCTGTATGTATATGTATGTAAGTAAGAGTATGTGTACTGTGTGTGTATGTGAGTGTGTGTGACAGGCGGAGTGTGTCGCGGTACCTGCATGTTGGTCTTCTGGTGCTTGTTGTTGTGCGGCGGGCTGGGCGGCTCGCCCGGCGCCGCGCCCTCGCCGCCCGCGCACACGTATGTAACAGTATGTGTGTATGTGAGTGTGTGTGACAGGCGGAGTGTGTCGCGGTACCTGCATGTTGGTCTTCTGGTGCTTGTTGTTGTGCGGCGGGCTGGGCGGCTCGCCCGGCGCCGCGCCCTCGCCGCCCGCGCACACGTATGTAACAGTATGTGTGTATGTGAGTGTGTGTGACAGGCGGAGTGTGTCGCGGTACCTGCATGTTGGTCTTCTGGTGCTTGTTGTTGTGCGGCGGGCTGGGCGGCTCGCCCGGCGCCGCGCCCTCGCCGCCCGCGCACACGTATGTAACAGTATGTGTGTATGTGAGTGTGTGTGACAGGCGGAGTGTGTCGCGGTACCTGCATGTTGGTCTTCTGGTGCTTGTTGTTGTGCGGCGGGCTGGGCGGCTCGCCCGGCGCCGCGCCCTCGCCGCCCGCGCACACGTATGTAACAGTATGTGTGTATGTGAGTGTGTGTGACAGGCGGAGTGTGTCGCGGTACCTGCATGTTGGTCTTCTGGTGCTTGTTGTTGTGCGGCGGGCTGGGCGGCTCGCCCGGCGCCGCGCCCTCGCCGCCCGCGCACACGTATGTAACAGTATGTGTGTATGTGAGTGTGTGTGACAGGCGGAGTGTGTCGCGGTACCTGCATGTTGGTCTTCTGGTGCTTGTTGTTGTGCGGCGGGCTGGGCGGCTCGCCCGGCGCCGCGCCCTCGCCGCCCGCGCACACGTATGTAACAGTATGTGTGTATGTGAGTGTGTGTGACAGGCGGAGTGTGTCGCGGTACCTGCATGTTGGTCTTCTGGTGCTTGTTGTTGTGCGGCGGGCTGGGCGGCTCGCCCGGCGCCGCGCCCTCGCCGCCCGCGCACACGTATGTAACAGTATGTGTGTATGTGAGTGTGTGTGACAGGCGGAGTGTGTCGCGGTACCTGCATGTTGGTCTTCTGGTGCTTGTTGTTGTGCGGCGGGCTGGGCGGCTCGCCCGGCGCCGCGCCCTCGCCGCCCGCGCACACGTATGTAACAGTATGTGTGTATGTGAGTGTGTGTGACAGGCGGAGTGTGTCGCGGTACCTGCATGTTGGTCTTCTGGTGCTTGTTGTTGTGCGGCGGGCTGGGCGGCTCGCCCGGCGCCGCGCCCTCGCCGCCCGCGCACACGTATGTAACAGTATGTGTGTATGTGAGTGTGTGTGACAGGCGGAGTGTGTCGCGGTACCTGCATGTTGGTCTTCTGGTGCTTGTTGTTGTGCGGCGGGCTGGGCGGCTCGCCCGGCGCCGCGCCCTCGCCGCCCGCGCACACGTATGTAACAGTATGTGTGTATGTGAGTGTGTGTGACAGGCGGAGTGTGTCGCGGTACCTGCATGTTGGTCTTCTGGTGCTTGTTGTTGTGCGGCGGGCTGGGCGGCTCGCCCGGCGCCGCGCCCTCGCCGCCCGCGCACACGTATGTAACAGTATGTGTGTATGTGAGTGTGTGTGACAGGCGGAGTGTGTCGCGGTACCTGCATGTTGGTCTTCTGGTGCTTGTTGTTGTGCGGCGGGCTGGGCGGCTCGCCCGGCGCCGCGCCCTCGCCGCCCGCGCACACGTATGTAACAGTATGTGTGTATGTGAGTGTGTGTGACAGGCGGAGTGTGTCGCGGTACCTGCATGTTGGTCTTCTGGTGCTTGTTGTTGTGCGGCGGGCTGGGCGGCTCGCCCGGCGCCGCGCCCTCGCCGCCCGCGCACACGTATGTAACAGTATGTGTGTATGTGAGTGTGTGTGACAGGCGGAGTGTGTCGCGGTACCTGCATGTTGGTCTTCTGGTGCTTGTTGTTGTGCGGCGGGCTGGGCGGCTCGCCCGGCGCCGCGCCCTCGCCGCCCGCGCACACGTATGTAACAGTATGTGTGTATGTGAGTGTGTGTGACAGGCGGAGTGTGTCGCGGTACCTGCATGTTGGTCTTCTGGTGCTTGTTGTTGTGCGGCGGGCTGGGCGGCTCGCCCGGCGCCGCGCCCTCGCCGCCCGCGCACACGTATGTAACAGTATGTGTGTATGTGAGTGTGTGTGACAGGCGGAGTGTGTCGCGGTACCTGCATGTTGGTCTTCTGGTGCTTGTTGTTGTGCGGCGGGCTGGGCGGCTCGCCCGGCGCCGCGCCCTCGCCGCCCGCGCACACGTATGTAACAGTATGTGTGTATGTGAGTGTGTGTGACAGGCGGAGTGTGTCGCGGTACCTGCATGTTGGTCTTCTGGTGCTTGTTGTTGTGCGGCGGGCTGGGCGGCTCGCCCGGCGCCGCGCCCTCGCCGCCCGCGCACACGTATGTAACAGTATGTGTGTATGTGAGTGTGTGTGACAGGCGGAGTGTGTCGCGGTACCTGCATGTTGGTCTTCTGGTGCTTGTTGTTGTGCGGCGGGCTGGGCGGCTCGCCCGGCGCCGCGCCCTCGCCGCCCGCGCACACGTATGTAACAGTATGTGTGTATGTGAGTGTGTGTGACAGGCGGAGTGTGTCGCGGTACCTGCATGTTGGTCTTCTGGTGCTTGTTGTTGTGCGGCGGGCTGGGCGGCTCGCCCGGCGCCGCGCCCTCGCCGCCCGCGCACACGTATGTAACAGTATGTGTGTATGTGAGTGTGTGTGACAGGCGGAGTGTGTCGCGGTACCTGCATGTTGGTCTTCTGGTGCTTGTTGTTGTGCGGCGGGCTGGGCGGCTCGCCCGGCGCCGCGCCCTCGCCGCCCGCGCACACGTATGTAACAGTATGTGTGTATGTGAGTGTGTGTGACAGGCGGAGTGTGTCGCGGTACCTGCATGTTGGTCTTCTGGTGCTTGTTGTTGTGCGGCGGGCTGGGCGGCTCGCCCGGCGCCGCGCCCTCGCCGCCCGCGCACACGTATGTAACAGTATGTGTGTATGTGAGTGTGTGTGACAGGCGGAGTGTGTCGCGGTACCTGCATGTTGGTCTTCTGGTGCTTGTTGTTGTGCGGCGGGCTGGGCGGCTCGCCCGGCGCCGCGCCCTCGCCGCCCGCGCACACGTATGTAACAGTATGTGTGTATGTGAGTGTGTGTGACAGGCGGAGTGTGTCGCGGTACCTGCATGTTGGTCTTCTGGTGCTTGTTGTTGTGCGGCGGGCTGGGCGGCTCGCCCGGCGCCGCGCCCTCGCCGCCCGCGCACACGTATGTAACAGTATGTGTGTATGTGAGTGTGTGTGACAGGCGGAGTGTGTCGCGGTACCTGCATGTTGGTCTTCTGGTGCTTGTTGTTGTGCGGCGGGCTGGGCGGCTCGCCCGGCGCCGCGCCCTCGCCGCCCGCGCACACGTATGTAACAGTATGTGTGTATGTGAGTGTGTGTGACAGGCGGAGTGTGTCGCGGTACCTGCATGTTGGTCTTCTGGTGCTTGTTGTTGTGCGGCGGGCTGGGCGGCTCGCCCGGCGCCGCGCCCTCGCCGCCCGCGCACACGTATGTAACAGTATGTGTGTATGTGAGTGTGTGTGACAGGCGGAGTGTGTCGCGGTACCTGCATGTTGGTCTTCTGGTGCTTGTTGTTGTGCGGCGGGCTGGGCGGCTCGCCCGGCGCCGCGCCCTCGCCGCCCGCGCACACGTATGTAACAGTATGTGTGTATGTGAGTGTGTGTGACAGGCGGAGTGTGTCGCGGTACCTGCATGTTGGTCTTCTGGTGCTTGTTGTTGTGCGGCGGGCTGGGCGGCTCGCCCGGCGCCGCGCCCTCGCCGCCCGCGCACACGTATGTAACAGTATGTGTGTATGTGAGTGTGTGTGACAGGCGGAGTGTGTCGCGGTACCTGCATGTTGGTCTTCTGGTGCTTGTTGTTGTGCGGCGGGCTGGGCGGCTCGCCCGGCGCCGCGCCCTCGCCGCCCGCGCACACGTATGTAACAGTATGTGTGTATGTGAGTGTGTGTGACAGGCGGAGTGTGTCGCGGTACCTGCATGTTGGTCTTCTGGTGCTTGTTGTTGTGCGGCGGGCTGGGCGGCTCGCCCGGCGCCGCGCCCTCGCCGCCCGCGCACACGTATGTAACAGTATGTGTGTATGTGAGTGTGTGTGACAGGCGGAGTGTGTCGCGGTACCTGCATGTTGGTCTTCTGGTGCTTGTTGTTGTGCGGCGGGCTGGGCGGCTCGCCCGGCGCCGCGCCCTCGCCGCCCGCGCACACGTATGTAACAGTATGTGTGTATGTGAGTGTGTGTGACAGGCGGAGTGTGTCGCGGTACCTGCATGTTGGTCTTCTGGTGCTTGTTGTTGTGCGGCGGGCTGGGCGGCTCGCCCGGCGCCGCGCCCTCGCCGCCCGCGCACACGTATGTAACAGTATGTGTGTATGTGAGTGTGTGTGACAGGCGGAGTGTGTCGCGGTACCTGCATGTTGGTCTTCTGGTGCTTGTTGTTGTGCGGCGGGCTGGGCGGCTCGCCCGGCGCCGCGCCCTCGCCGCCCGCGCACACGTATGTAACAGTATGTGTGTATGTGAGTGTGTGTGACAGGCGGAGTGTGTCGCGGTACCTGCATGTTGGTCTTCTGGTGCTTGTTGTTGTGCGGCGGGCTGGGCGGCTCGCCCGGCGCCGCGCCCTCGCCGCCCGCGCACACGTATGTAACAGTATGTGTGTATGTGAGTGTGTGTGACAGGCGGAGTGTGTCGCGGTACCTGCATGTTGGTCTTCTGGTGCTTGTTGTTGTGCGGCGGGCTGGGCGGCTCGCCCGGCGCCGCGCCCTCGCCGCCCGCGCACACGTATGTAACAGTATGTGTGTATGTGAGTGTGTGTGACAGGCGGAGTGTGTCGCGGTACCTGCATGTTGGTCTTCTGGTGCTTGTTGTTGTGCGGCGGGCTGGGCGGCTCGCCCGGCGCCGCGCCCTCGCCGCCCGCGCACACGTATGTAACAGTATGTGTGTATGTGAGTGTGTGTGACAGGCGGAGTGTGTCGCGGTACCTGCATGTTGGTCTTCTGGTGCTTGTTGTTGTGCGGCGGGCTGGGCGGCTCGCCCGGCGCCGCGCCCTCGCCGCCCGCGCACACGTATGTAACAGTATGTGTGTATGTGAGTGTGTGTGACAGGCGGAGTGTGTCGCGGTACCTGCATGTTGGTCTTCTGGTGCTTGTTGTTGTGCGGCGGGCTGGGCGGCTCGCCCGGCGCCGCGCCCTCGCCGCCCGCGCACACGTATGTAACAGTATGTGTGTATGTGAGTGTGTGTGACAGGCGGAGTGTGTCGCGGTACCTGCATGTTGGTCTTCTGGTGCTTGTTGTTGTGCGGCGGGCTGGGCGGCTCGCCCGGCGCCGCGCCCTCGCCGCCCGCGCACACGTATGTAACAGTATGTGTGTATGTGAGTGTGTGTGACAGGCGGAGTGTGTCGCGGTACCTGCATGTTGGTCTTCTGGTGCTTGTTGTTGTGCGGCGGGCTGGGCGGCTCGCCCGGCGCCGCGCCCTCGCCGCCCGCGCACACGTATGTAACAGTATGTGTGTATGTGAGTGTGTGTGACAGGCGGAGTGTGTCGCGGTACCTGCATGTTGGTCTTCTGGTGCTTGTTGTTGTGCGGCGGGCTGGGCGGCTCGCCCGGCGCCGCGCCCTCGCCGCCCGCGCACACGTATGTAACAGTATGTGTGTATGTGAGTGTGTGTGACAGGCGGAGTGTGTCGCGGTACCTGCATGTTGGTCTTCTGGTGCTTGTTGTTGTGCGGCGGGCTGGGCGGCTCGCCCGGCGCCGCGCCCTCGCCGCCCGCGCACACGTATGTAACAGTATGTGTGTATGTGAGTGTGTGTGACAGGCGGAGTGTGTCGCGGTACCTGCATGTTGGTCTTCTGGTGCTTGTTGTTGTGCGGCGGGCTGGGCGGCTCGCCCGGCGCCGCGCCCTCGCCGCCCGCGCCCCCGCCCCCGCCCTCCAGGCTCTGCCACAACAACTATCATGTAGTCAAACCACAGACAACCCCCACTAGACGGAGCATGTGAGGCGACCCGCGCGCACCGACGATATGGTACGGCAGAACATAAAGGCTGATTTAGACGAAGACAATTTTGACACGCCTAAATTACGGCGCCTCGAAAAGGCACCGTATAAACACTTTCCGCGCCATTTTTTCGCGGCATGCCAGCGCTGGCGCGGAATAGAACACGAGCCTATTTTTTGGCGCCAGTGACCCCCCCTCCGCGTCTCTCGCTGCCGCTAATGACTGGTACTGAAAAAAAGCACTGTGTAAACACGACTGGCGGCGAGATTTAGGCGGCTGAACATAGTCATTGTCTAAACGGTCGGAGGTGTGCTGTGCGGTAATCACTGGCGCCGTCATTTAGGCGTCTCAAAATTGTCTTCGTCTAAATCTGCCTTTACAGTATCAACACGGCGGCCACCGTTTAGTTGCGTCCATGTTTATGATCCATGCGTACGTCAACGAAAAAAGAAATTAAATAAATAACATGGTAAATTGTAGTGTTAAGTGGTGTAGAGAGACCTCATAAACATGGACGCAACTAAACGGTGGCCGCCGTGTTGATACTTTAATGTTCTGCCGTACCTTATCGTTGGTGCGCGCGGGTCGCCTTACATCATCCTTACATGCTCCGTCTAGTGGGGGTTGTCTGTGAGTCAAACTGTTAAGGTCGTAGGGAACCCACTTTCATCCCCTTTTCAACCGAATGCAAGAAGAAGGCTCTCAATTGGACTGTTGTTTTGTTTTTGTGTATGATACGCGATCATTCCACCAATTATGAATCGTTTTCGTTGATGATATGTACGCATTTCCCCTGCGTGAAAAAAGAGGGTAGTGCGATATACATTTTATCGAACTTGATTTCGCGCTTTCGCTCGTTGTAGTCGGTTATTTTTTGTGAAAAATTTATTATATTTCACGATACCTTCCAGATGTACATAGATATAAAAAATCCGAACGAGCCATGAGTTATCTTTGACTGTATTATAAGGTTTGTTTATTAAGCATGACTTGAACTGTATCGGGGGGGCATTTACAAAACGTGACGAATGGTTTGTCACTTATTTAACACGTGATAAAAGCAACCATAATTGACCATAGTTATGCAGAAAGCGACCAGCGTAGATTTTTTGTCAAAGTGACTTAATGAATGAGTTTGGTTGTTTTTTGCATTATGAAATAAAATCTTTGGTCGCTTTCTGCGTAACTATGGTCAATTGGAAACTGATGCAGTTCAAGTCATGTTTAAAAAACGTACCTATAATTCAGTCAAAGATCAACTCGTGACTCGTTTGGAAGTTTGCAGGGCTGCTTAGCCCTCACTGACAATGAGCGACAGGTACGTACCCGCTGCACGTACGCACTGCTCCTCGTCCCGGCTGGTCACCATCAGCCGCTCGCCGCGCCGCTAGTCTCCGCGCTACTGTAGACAGGTACGTACCCGCTGCACGTAGGGCACGGGGATGGAGCCGGCGCGCCCCTGACTGTTGCGCGCCGTCCACCACTGCTCCTCGTCCCGGCTGCTCACCATCAGCCGCTCGCCGCGCCGCTAGTCTCCGCGCTACTGTAGACAGGTACGTACCCGCTGCACGTAGGGCACGGGGATGGAGCCGGCGCGCCCCTGACTGTTGCGCGCCGTCCACCACTGCTCCTCGTCCCGGCTGCTCACCATCAGCCGCTCGCCGCGCCGCTAGTCTCCGCGCTACTGTAGACAGGTACGTACCCGCTGCACGTAGGGCACGGGGATGGAGCCGGCGCGCCCCTGACTGTTGCGCGCCGTCCACCACTGCTCCTCGTCCCGGCTGCTCACCATCAGCCGCTCGCCGCGCCGCTAGTCTCCGCGCTACTGTAGACAGGTACGTACCCGCTGCACGTAGGGCACGGGGATGGAGCCGGCGCGCCCCTGACTGTTGCGCGCCGTCCACCACTGCTCCTCGTCCCGGCTGCTCACCATCAGCCGCTCGCCGCGCCGCTAGTCTCCGCGCTACTGTAGACAGGTACGTACCCGCTGCACGTAGGGCACGGGGATGGAGCCGGCGCGCCCCTGACTGTTGCGCGCCGTCCACCACTGCTCCTCGTCCCGGCTGCTCACCATCAGCCGCTCGCCGCGCCGCTAGTCTCCGCGCTACTGTAGACAGGTACGTACCCGCTGCACGTAGGGCACGGGGATGGAGCCGGCGCGCCCCTGACTGTTGCGCGCCGTCCACCACTGCTCCTCGTCCCGGCTGCTCACCATCAGCCGCTCGCCGCGCCGCTAGTCTCCGCGCTACTGTAGACAGGTACGTACCCGCTGCACGTAGGGCACGGGGATGGAGCCGGCGCGCCCCTGACTGTTGCGCGCCGTCCACCACTGCTCCTCGTCCCGGCTGGTCACCATCAGCCGCTCGCCGCGCCGCTAGTCTCCGCGCTACTGTAGACAGGTACGTACCCGCTGCACGTAGGGCACGGGGATGGAGCCGGCGCGCCCCTGACTGTTGCGCGCCGTCCACCACTGCTCCTCGTCCCGGCTGGTCACCATCAGCCGCTCGCCGCGCCGCTAGTCTCCGCGCTACTGTAGACAGGTACGTACCCGCTGCACGTAGGGCACGGGGATGGAGCCGGCGCGCCCCTGACTGTTGCGCGCCGTCCACCACTGCTCCTCGTCCCGGTTGATCACCATCAGCCGCTCGCCGCGCCGGAACGGAAGGTCGTCCGGGTCCTGGGGAAATAAAACGAGTTTATGAGTATGAAGTTAGCGAAGAAGGAAAATATAAAGTCTAAAAACAATCATACGTCAATTACAGTACCGGTAAAACAAAAGACGAAGCAACTTTCGTGGAATTCAGTCTGCGTCAGTAAGCTGCTAATACCTCACCGTTAAACCTTCCCTGCACTACGACCAACCATTTCAAAACCAAAATCAACTAAAGCTGCCCAGCCGTTCACGAGATTTAGCGAGACAAACACTATATAGAAGATGGAAGATAGATTTTTATTGATTCTGATTAATGTGGAAAAACCACTTTTTACATTACACACACCACACTTTGATTACATTGCAGTTGCAGTGGATCACATTAGATTTTTCGTTCATAATTTACCTTTCTGACAATATTTACAACATGACGCAATCGCATGTAGGGGTAAAATATCGATAAGTTAGTTTATCGATATGGAAATCCCTACCTGTCACTCTCAAAACTGTAATGACTGTTCATTATTGACGACGCGGTTGGCTAAGCTGCGGTCCTGCGTTCGAATCTCGCTAATATTTATTTATGCGATCAACTCTAATATTTGTTCCTGGGTCATGGACGTTATCTATATATGTACCAGTAGTACAACCACTAAGTAATTAGTTTGGGGCTAGGTCGAAGTGTCCCTTAATGTTTATCCACCGAGCGACAAGCGCGTCCATCATAGGAAGAAGAAAGCAACAAGTTGTAAACGAATAACATCGGTCGAAAGCATTTCCAGGTCACCCGATCACCGGAACACATGTGTCTGACACATGTGCGGTTATTTTAGGCACTACGTTAGGAAAATTAGAGATTAAGGATCCGTTCAAAATGCTGATTGTTTTAGTCATTTCTCTCTATGATCTTAACATATTATGAATGTTAGGTACCACATGTATGTAACCGAGAAATTGTCAGGAACGGTCCGACATGTTTCGTACTCGTATGGAGCTCTTCATCAGTGACTGCTGTCCGTACAGCGGTGCGGCAAGTTTGCCACTGATTCTTTAATCGACGCTCTGCTCTAATAGCACGCGCCGACGGCGAATTTAATACAATAATTAAATAATTATGTCTCAGGAAAGTCATAATAAAATTATAGTTAAACTTATGAGACATGTAATCTCTCTTTTTAGGGTTCCGTACCCAAAGGGTAAAAACGGGACCCTATTACTGAGACTTCGCTGTCCGTCCGTCCGTCCGTCCGTCCGTCCGTCTGTCACCAGGCTGTATCTCAAGAACGGTGATAGCTAGACAGTTGAAATTTTCACATATGATGTATTTCTATTGCCGCTATAACAACAAATACTAAAAATAAAATAAAATAAATATTTAAGGGGGGCTCCCATACAACAAAGGGATTGTTTGCGTTAACTTTGCACCTCATTTGTATGGAGCGCTATACATACCAGGTGCAAACTTAACTTAACCACTTAAGGATGGAAAGTGTTTGTACGGAACCCTCGGTGCGCGAGTCCGACTCGCACTTGCCCAATTTTTTTTTGTACCTAATGTGAGTTCACACCACATTTTTTTATATTAAACCATTGATACAAAGATCAAAGCTCAAAGAAAAATTTAAACGCGTAACCTGTTGGAAGAGGCCGGGAATCGAACCCGGTACCTTTGGATACGCGCTGGACCGGCAATCCAGAGGTACCGAGTTCGATTCCAGATCTCTTCCACTAAGTTACGCATTGAAAAAAAAATCTTTGAGTTTTGTATCAATGTTTAAAATTAGGTATAGTTGTAACGGAACATCAGTCGAAAGCATTTCCAGGTCACCCTAACCGGAACACATGTGATGGTTATTTTAGGCGTCACGCTAGGAAAATGAACGATTAGTCAGTCGTAGGGCTAATAATAAAGAAGCGTAGGCTGGAACAATGTCTGATGATGTGTGTAGGTACTGAAGCGAAAAATTAATATTATTTATTTATTTATCAATAAAAAAAAACATTTATTAACGAAAAACAAACTTTATACATTTCACGAGTATTAATACATAAGTAGTCAGTGACCAAACTCTGAGCCTGTATCTTGGCCATCTGCGAGTGCGGTTAACAAAGGAGAATTATAAAGCAAAGAATTTATAAATTACAAAGTTTGAGTTAGGACGTTAGATATGGAATACGAGTCTAAAATTCACGGCTTTAACTATTCTTAATTTATCATCATTATTTATTTTTTATTTATTTTATTTTATTTTATTGGTATTCAGGATAACAACAGCCGTAATTATAATATTTACATTAAATGGTTTACATATTAGAAGGCCAATAACAGTCATCCATTAATTACAAAAAAACACAGAAGTACTGAGAAGTCTAGGTTATAACATTATATTTTATATTCACGGGTGCAATGCTGATAAATTATTCATGTATTATGACGACGCGTTTGGCTCGGTTCGTAGACACCTGCCTACTGAGTCCCGGGTTCGAATCCCGGCCAGGGCAAATATTTGTGTGATGAACTCGAATATTTGTGCTTGGGTCATGGTTGTTCTTTGTATTTAAGTATATATTTATCTATATAAGTACGTATATCGTCGTCTAGTACCCATAACACAAGCCTTCTTGAGCTTTATTTGGGACTAGATCGATTTGTGTGAGGTTGTCAGATATTTATTTATTTATTATTTATTATATAAATATAAACCTTTCTCTTGAATCACTCTATCTATTAAAAAAACCTCATCAAAATCCGTTGCGTAGTGCTAAAGATCTAGGGATAGACAGACAGCAGAAAGCGACGTTGTTACTATATAGTGATGATATCGCGCAACGTGGGGTCGCGGCGTTGTTGGCAATATAAATGAGTATAGTTACAGTCTGACAAA
Source organism: Apotomis capreana (assembly GCA_947623375.1). Taxonomy (NCBI): domain Eukaryota; kingdom Metazoa; phylum Arthropoda; class Insecta; order Lepidoptera; family Tortricidae; genus Apotomis; species Apotomis capreana. Next base: position 13,947,581 of record OX392522.1, on the reverse strand, counting down.
AAAGAGTAGAAATTAAAAAGTGGCAATACTGTAGTGTCTCGTTTTCACAGACCGATTAGAAAGGAACGACACTACAGTATTGCCATTTAAATTCGGTTGTTATGTGATTAACTTTAGACTAACTACAGGAAGGATGACTTCACTGACATTCCAACGCACCGATTTAAAAATAGAATGACCGCAAAATGGTTATGTTTATAAATAAACAATTCCATTTTATTGTCTACGAGACAATAAATACACGTTTCACATAACAATCATTATATAAGTGCTTATAATTCATTATATAATAAGTGGTTATAGTCCAAACGATTACCCGACTACTAACCATTTAATCAGAATTACAGTCGCATAGCAAATATAAACTAAAGCAGACAGAATCCCAACTAAGCAAAAACAGAATAAAATATAAATTCATTAAACATGTAATGTCAATTTTTTTTTAACCATTGATACAAAAATCAAAGCTCAAAGAAAAATTTAAATGCGTAATCTGGTGGAAGAGACCGGGAATTGAACCTTGTACCTCTGGATTACCGGTCTAGCGCGTTAACTTTTCCGCCACCCGAACGCCCAAGCAACCTTTCGATGTTTTCCTTATGCTTTGTGTAATAAGTGACTTACGTTTCCAAAGAAGTCGAACTTTGCGACGACGACTTCGAGGACTTGGTGCTGCTGCGGCGGCGCCTTCACGCTGGATTGAGGCAGCGGCCGCACCAGCGGCGTGGTGTCCAGGTAGTGCAGCCGGTAGAAGGACAGCAGCGCCGGCATGTCCGCGAACAGCTGGTCGCCGATGCGGAACCGCGTCGAGCCGTCCGCGGACACCACGCGGTTTATTATGTAGTGGGACACGCGGTCGTCCTCTCTGTGGAACAATACTCATATTAGATACTAGAAAGAACTTCCGTCCGCGTGGAACAAATATTCGTAATCCTTTTTTTGCTTCTCTGTGATCGGGTACAACATCTGAGGATTGGTTGCCGTCCAGCCGTTTGGTCGTGATGAAAAGACAAAGATTGATTTTTTACAATTGACAACATTTCATATTTATAACAGGTGGAAATTAATATAGAGATCGACAGGGCTTTATGTCGTGTACCTTAAAAAAAATCTTTGAATTTATTCTTCTGTATTTAAAGAAATATAAGAAAATACATCAAATAACTGCAATCTAAGACAATACGGGCTGAATAGGGTTGTTGACTAAACCAAAGAGCGAAAAAATATATATTTTTTTTATTTGACGTTGACAGATGACAGATGCATACCGAGTTTTATTAAGTTTTTTTAAATAAGAAAACCGACTAAAGTAACCGTTCCATTAAGTTCTGGTTTTGGTGTTGCCACATTTTAAAATGAGTATGTTTTTATAAATTAATAATAAAATAAATAATCATCTCAGAAAATAAATAAAAACAGAGATTACTTCATCTTTTTAAGCAGAATTCAGAAAAGTAATAAAATGATAGTCTTAAAAATATGAAATGTCGTCATTTCTAGCTGCACAAAAATACAGACACACTGTGATAGATTTCGTCGTAAGATTAAACGACTCCTCCCTCACCTCACTGTCTTCATAGGAATCGAATGATGGCATTCGGATCTCGGCGACCACGACTCACCTTTTCTATGGATTACATACTATGAAAAGAGACCACCTCATTGTGCCAACGAGCTGTTTTTCTCGCGACAATGGGATCCTGGGACCTGGCCAAAATGCGACCGTTTTGCTACAATTCAGTAAGTAGGCTTAGGTCGCCTCGCCTAGTTCACGTGATCTGTATGCTACTTATGACCTGCACCAGGCGATCAATCCAGGCCGCTTCTCAACGGGCATTGTTGCACTAACCTGACGCACAGCACGTAGTCCCCGTGTATTGTCCTGGAATCCCGCACGAGGAACACGCCGCTCTCCGTCTCACTGAGGAGGAGCCGAGTGGCCTCCGGCCTGGACAGCCCGCCGAAGTATTGCTGCACTAACCTGACGCACAGCACGTAGTCCCCGTGTATCGTCCTGGAGTCGCGCACGAGGAACACGCCGCTCTCCGTCTCACTGAGGAGGAGCCGAGTGGCCTCCGGCCTGGACAGCCCGCCGAAGTATTGCTGCACTAACCTGACGCACAGCACGTAGTCCCCGTGTATCGTCCTGGAGTCGCGCACGAGGAACACGCCGCTCTCCGTCTCACTGAGGAGGAGCCGAGTGGCCTCCGGCCTGGACAGCCCGCCGAAGTATTGCTGCACTAACCTGACATACAGCACGTAGTCCCCGTGTATCGTCCTGGAGTCGCGCACGAGGAACACGCCGCTCTCCGTCTCACTGAGGAGGAGCCGAGTGGCCTCCGGCCTGGACAGCCCGCCGAAGTATTGCTGCACTAACCTGACACACAGCACGTAGTCCCCGTGTATCGTCCTGGAGTCGCGCACGAGGAACACGCCGCTCTCCGTCTCACTGAGGAGGAGCCGAGTGGCCTCCGGCCTGGACAGCCCGCCGAAGTACCAACTGGAAGAAGAAGGGTTCAATAAACGCGTGGACTCTTTTGAATAATAGAAACGGAAGTAACATTTATTAACGGGTGATCAATCCACATGGGTCAGTAGGGAGAAGTCACAAACTATATAAGAGTTAGGGAAATCTGTTCTTAACCATGACGTCGATTTTAGATTTAATTGTATTCGTTAAGTATGATTTCATATCAAATATATCATCGTATTTGTTAAGTGCAATTAAAAACAAACACTGCACTTTATAGACGTTATTAATACTTTACGTCAAATCGATGTCATGAAAACTTTGGATTGTTATACTGTACAGTCAGCCAAGGATAAGTGGTCGACCACTTTCAACACTGGGAACCCGCTACGTGGGCGCTATGCTCGTTGCAAGTTTTCCCCACGATATCGGCTACGAAATCCTTGGTTGCGAAAATGTTAATACCTAGTCATGAAATAGAGTCGAAGTGGCAGACCAATCTTATGGCTGATTGTACAACCACTGACAAACGTCACAATAGGTGGCGCGTGACAACGCAGTGTTATGCTTCTCAGGTACGGAAAATATATACACACACACACACACACTCACAGACTTAGTCTGCTGTTCCGAGAAAAGCACACCACAAAAAAAGACACACATATAACGCCTTATGACCAGTTGACCTAAGTACTTTGGCAGAGGGGTTCACCTGTATTTGGCATTTTCATATGCTAGATATCAGCGCTATGGAGTATGGAGTTCGCAAAAGAACGCGTACACTTAACACAAAATCAAATTAGGTCGCACCTTATGGTAAATGTAGTCATCTGTTTAATATTAGTTAAAGTCATTGTATTTTGGTCAGCTTTTGGACTCATTATTTCACGTTTGATCAGACGCTGGTTCTTTTGGCACGGTAAAATGATAACTAACAACGACTTTATAAAAGGATAAATTCAATTTACAGGAAAGTCACAATTACCAATAAGTCTCAATTATTGATTGAATTACCAATTTGGGTATTAATACCATTTTGTAGTTATTAGTGACGACAGGATAACCTGACTACGTGTTGAATTTCCCTTAGGGGTTTCCCCTGATTGAAATTTCCTGCCCGTGTATTTTAACCCCTTGTATAGCAAACATTTACTAGTCTAAATGAAACTAACTGATATTTAAACGGAAAGTTCTTATGTCCCGCGCTGATCTGTGGGGGGCTAAGTACAGGTTAGCTGTAGGTATCTAAATAACAAAGGCAAACATGATTTCTTGCGTTATTCTGAAACATTGCGTGCTATAATTATTAGACACGCGAAGTCGTGGTAGGTATTCCAGATCACAGGTCAAAAGTCAAAATATACTTAATAGTCAAGAAGATTTGCAATTTCATCGAAGAAAATCCGAGAGTTCCGAGACTGACGATGATTTTTTTATCAGTGATCCGGTCCTAAATTTTCTAACTCAGTAATTGATGGCGGTCACTTTGAAATCGTAATTACATTAAAACAAACCTTTATTTTTCTGTTATAATTTTTATTTTTAAACCATTTTTGTTTTAATTCACTTTAATAATTTAATGACAATCGCAATTTATGAGTAATAACTTGTTAATGTCATTACATAGGTATAAACAATGTCATAGAAGTCGATCTGTCAATTTCCCTCCAAAGCGATGGCACTTGAATGTAGGATGACCATGTATCTAGATTCTAGAGGTTATTCGTTTTAATTATGTTTTAACTTTTAATTAATTAAACAGGGAGGTAATTGCGTAAAACCTCGCCTATTAAGTTAATTTTAGCTGGATATTAATATTTTTCTACTCCTAATCACCGATTAAGAATCATCGTGTATAATATAGGTATTTGGTTCGATTCTCTCTGACGTAACTGTGAGCGCAGCTCACATACGGAACCTGTCTATTCAGGGCTTCAGGACCCTCGGGGTTCCGTACAAGTATCTTAATTGGCTGGGTTAAGTTAAGTTTACACCTGATATGTATGGCGCGGGATAAAAATGAGGTGCAAAGTTAACGCAACCGATAACGTTTGTTGTATGGGAGCCCCCTTAAATATTTATTTTATTCAGATTTTTTGTATTAGTTGTTATAGCGGCAACAGAAAGACATCATCTGTGAAAATTGCAACTGTCTAACTATCACGTCACGGTTCATGAGATACAGCCTGGTCACATACGGACGGACATCGGAATCTTAGTAATATGGTCCCGTTTTTTACCCTTTGGGTACGGAACCGTAAAAACAGTAGAAGCCTAAGGACACTAACAGAATAAGCCAACATTTAGGTTTATGTTAGCTTGGGTAATATTAAAACCACCAAAAACATTTCATGTAAAATTGACGGCCAAGACTCACATTCTCATAACGCTTTCGCTGTAAAAAGTTATCAGATCCTAGGAAAAGCCAAGCCCCTAAGCCCCGACTTTACTAACCCCACCACCTTGGTTTAAAAAGTATGGCATCAACTGGCTTCAAGCCCCTAAACCCGGAGTTTACTAACCCTACACCTTTGTTTCAAAAGTATGGCTTGGCCGTTTCATAGAGTACCGTAAATAAGTCCAACGGACCGTCTGGCCCATATGGTATCAAGAAACTAAGTTTATGTCTTTGATAATATATACTTATAAACTTAATTCCTTACGATATGGGCCGGACAGTCCGCTAGACTTATTTACGGTAGTCTATGAAACGGCCAAGCCATACTTTTGAAACAAAGGTGTAGGGTTAGTAAACTCCGGGTTTAGGGGCTTGAAGCCAGTTGATGCCATACTTTTTAAACCAAGGTGGTGGGGTTAGTAAAGTCGGGGCTTAGGGGCTTGGCTTTTCCTAGGATCTGATAACTTTTTACAGCGAAAGCGTTATGAGAATGTGAGTCTTGGCCGTCAATTTTACATGAAATGTTTTTGGTGGGATCTCATTTCTTTTTGTAAGGTGCTTTAGTTTTTTTAATTTTTTTGGGCTGTAGGGTTTCTTGAGCGTCAACTGAAGTAGACAATTGTGTATTTAAGAAATACTTAAGTTTAGCCCCGTATATATATACACTTTTATCCCCTATTATGGGAAACCCATACAAACTTCCATCCCCTTATTTAAAGGGTGGGGGGTGATTTTTTAAAAGTCCTACAATATGTATTAGATTTATAACAATGAGTCCCTATAGGTTTCAATTTTCAGACCTCTAGTATCAAAATTTGCGGAAGTTTCATACAAACTTCCATCCCCTAGTTTAAGGGGTTGGGGGGTAAAAGTTCCAAGTTTTAGAATTATTATGTTGTTTGTGTACTAATACTAGCTTACATACCAAATTTCAGCTTTCTAGGTCATCGGGAAGTACCCCAGAGGTTTTGATACGTCAGTGAGTGAGTGGCAAAATCGGCGTATTTTAGGTACCTATAAAACCTAAAGTATAAAAGCTAGATCAATTAAATTTTGTACATTTTATATGTTTGCTAACTGCATCTTAACCTGAGAATTTGGGCGCTCTAGTGTTAACTGGGACGAAACTATGAGGGTTTGAATATGAGACGAAACGGTTCGAGATAAGGTAGGTAGTGCCCCCTTCTTTTTTGTTCGTCTTGGCGGGGGCACTACCGTGCCCCCAGATTCCATTAAAACTGTCTGTTTTTGTTCAAGGCCGAAAACATTAGCCTTACAACGATCTTAGCGTTCGCCTCTGTGATTAGACGCAATTAAGAATGGTTAAGACCGAATAGAGTACCAACAAACTATTGTTCAAAAACTTGAGTTTCCCATCAAGTCATATTCGGTTTGCTGGGGGGAGATGTTGTACTCAAATAAATTTAAAACACCTCCGATACAAGGAGCTGGTCATTATGAGGCCTTCATTCTATGTTCAAAAACTGAACATAATTACAAAATTTCGACTTCTTAGCTTCAATATTGGTTGTCATCTTGTGACTTGTTCCAAGCAAAAATATCTTGGAAACTACTCGTCCTATTTCAACCAAACATAGCTAAGATCCATCTCGACGGAAAAGTCTTTCGATAAAAAAAGAAACAGCACTAAAATTGGTAATTGGAGACACTACTATATGCTTTTACAATGTAAATGAATATTTTAGCGCGGATAATTAAGTTTTAGGTAATGTTTCAATGAAATTGATATTGTACCTACGTACAAAATGGATAAACTGTTTTAACTATAATTCTGTAAATTGACCTTGCGTACACAGTCTTGACAATAAATAAATGTATTTGTCTTTTCTCCAACTTGCTTGGAAATGTTGCCATTAATGTAGTAAAACTGGACCGCGAAATCGTTTGTTATATTTAGAAGGCGTTAATGAAAATAAAAAAAAAATATATATTATTGGCCTTAGCCGGGAAATCAATATTATTTAAATAAGACGATTAAGTAAAGAACACACCTTCCGTTTATAACGTCTCATACAAATGAGGGTAATCTTAATTTGGCCGGTTACTGCATTTTTACTTTTAATTTTTTCAAAGACTGATAATTCACCATACAGCCAATTGTCCACTAAATTTAAAAAATAAAAACTATTATAAACTTTTTAATTGTTCTCTGCGTTTAGTTCTTGCACTGAACATTTTTTTGCTCTGCTACTGTCAATGTATTTGAAATGTCGACAAATTTCGAATAACGGACAAACAATTTGAATAATAATCTTATATGCGGTTAATTTATTTTCATGATTCTTAGTTATTTATTAGAGATTTCTCACGACAGTTTTAATTTTAATAATATGATGATATTTATTGAGTGAGTTGAAAATTAATAAGTGTACTAAACGTAAACAAATAAAAAATAAAACAGAAATGATTGTGTCCAAATCAATATAAAAGTTATTTTGAACTTATGATCTTCTCCGAATGATAAATATGGTATGGTTTCTAAAAAAACAGTGTGTTTAGAAGTTGTTCATTTAACTAAAATTTATAATTACCTATGTGCATATTTTTTGTTATTGTGTTTTCATATATATTTAATTCTTATTCATATGTTTTGTTTTAAATCAAACATATGATTCGGACCCGAAATTTTATTCCTATTCCAAAAAAAAAAGTACCAAATGAACTTCATGGTACTGATACATTAAATTAAAATGTAGATTGGTGATTATTTCCAAGCATATTTGGAGAAAAGCACTATACAAGCCTTGGCGGGAATGTCAGTTCGCAGATTCGTATTATTGAAGGACTCGGCTACGCCTCGTCCTTCAAAATCATACTCATCCACGAACTGACTTTTCCCGGCCTCGGCAGTAATATACTATTATTGCCGCGAAACATCGCTAGTTATTATTATTAAGCCACTCGATCAGCAAATCACCAATATCACCATCAAAGAGTGATTTAGTGGCCGCAGGGCTGCACGTTTAGCTGTCGCCGATGAAGAGCTCCATACGAGTTCGAAACATGTGACAATTACGCGAGTTTTAAACAGTTGACAATTAATATTAAACTCGTATAAGATAGCTATCGTCTTTATAAAGAAATGCTACACCAATAATGAAAGTTCGGTGTAAAAATTTCAATTTAGAAACTGGTAATTATATCAGCGTATTTTTGTTTACACAAAAAGATAAATACTGATCTTAAACCGTAACGATCATTACTCGAAATCCGCTTTCGCCGAACAAATAATTGCTTTCAATAAAAAGGAAAGTGCTGGTGCGATGTCAACCGGCGTCGCATGTGATGTCTAACAACTGCCGTCTAAATACATGCAGATTGTGGTCATGCGAGCTGGTTCACATGACTTTCTCTGGCAAATCATCTGTGTAAACTGTCGCACCTCTTGTGAACTTCACTAATTCTAGTAATATATGAGGCCTTAATACATTTTCAGGTGTTTTTTTAGGGAACGCTAAATTCGGTATAAAATATGCCTATGTCATACCAAAATTTATCAAAATTGGACCAGCCATTTGAGCGTGAAGGAGTAACAAACATACACATAAACACACTCGCAAACTTTCGCCTTTATAATATCAGTGTGATATTTGAAAACTTCAACCAAACTTCTTAAAGTGAATAATACTTTTCCCTGAGTTCTACATTCCGCGTGAATTTGTCAATTTCGAGTAGTTTTTGAAACAAAAATTCAAACTGTGGGTTTCAAATATATACCAATAAATCGCACAATAGCCCTGTTCTAAGTATGTAGTAACATTGCGATGCCACGCATGATTTACATTTTAAGAACCTCCCCAACTTGGTTATTTGAGGATGATGTAGAGAGGCTGGATAACGCAATCAAAATGTCACTTGAGTCCATACTGAATATCCATCTCAACGAGTCACAGTGGTGTCAGGCTTCTTTGCCAGTCCGCCATGGTGGTCTAGGTATACGCCGATGTCGTGAAGTCGGTTTGGTAGCATTCTTAGCTTCAGCTCATGGGACTCTGGCTCTTGTCACTCGCATATTGCATTTGAATGGTGACAATATCCAGGTACCATTTGTCGCTGAGGCACTCACCAAATGGTTCACTGTGTGTCAAGGTAACGAACGGCCTGATAATGTCGTCAGCCAAAGGGGTTGGGATGACATTTTATGTAGGGAAGTCTACGGTGGGTTACTTGCCGACGCAACAGGCTTTAATTTGGCGCGTTTGAAGGCTGTTGCTAAGCCTGAATCAGGAGCGTGGCTACATGCTTTGCCTTCTCCTCAGTTGGGTACATTGCTGGACAACGACTCATTAAGAATCGCGGTTGCTCTGCGGGTTGGTTGTAAAGTATGCGAGCCACATCGTTGCATCTGCGGGGTAACAGTTGAGGAGAATGGCCACCATGGCCTCAGCTGTCAGAGATGCGCGGGGCGATTTGCAAGGCATCATGCGATCAATGATTTGGTTCGTCGGGCTTTAGTGTCTGCCAATATACCTTGTACCTTGGAGCCTCCTGGGTTGAGTCGAACTGATGGCAAGAGGCCTGATGGTCTCACGTTGGTTCCTTGGCAGAAAGGTCGGTGCCTCTTGTGGGACGCAACTTGTGTGAGTACGTTTGCTCCGTCCCACTTGACTCACACCATTAGAACTGCTGGGGCGGCCGCGGAGTGTGCGGCAAGAGTGAAGCACACTAAATACAGTGCCTTGGAGCCAGCGTACGATTTTGTACCTATTGCAGTGGAGACTGGTGGACCTTGGGGCTCGGAGGCCAAGGATTTTATTAAGGAATTGGGCCGCCGGCTTAGGGATAGGGGCTGTGACCCGCGCTCTGGATCGTACCTGGTGCAACAAATTTCGTTGGCCATTCAGCGTGGTAACGCCGCCAGTGTGATGGGTACGTTTGGGTCAGGTACGATTCGGGGCGTGCCTCATTAACGAAATTGACGAAGCCTGTTGTGGATCATATCATTGGTTTGTATTTGACGAAGCCTGTTGCTGATTTGTTGTTGTATCTCACCTGACGAAGCCTGCGATGCGGATCAGAACTTATTGTAATTTTTCCTTTCGTGTGTCTTTTAATAAATAAATATAGTAACATTGATAATATGTTAAGAAACATGTTAGAGAGAAAACTGTCTTAAATAATCAGCATTTTTGAACAGATAAGGAGCTTTAAGCTTAAGGATCTCGCACGTTGTTTAGTCAAGCCCAGCCCGTCTTGCAAAACTATGCTTCGCGACTCTTGTCACGGGCGGGATATAGCGTCACCCGTCACTCTCCCACAGTACTAGATAGAAAGAGACTGATAGTGATAATATATCTCGCGCGAGAAAGAGTCGCCATATCACCATACATTTTAACATAGAGGAGCCATCGATCAAAAGGTTGAATCGCCCCACCACTCAAGATCAAGAACGAACTAGACGTTTTTCTAAATATACCCTTAGACAAGAGAAACGCAGAAACCGGTAATCAATCCGAGATAGATTGCAGCTTAACAAATTAAGTAAGTTTGTGAAATGTGTAAAATTCGAAATGTTTGACACGTTGAACCGGTAATCGAAAGGTACCGCATTCGGTTCCCGGTCTCCTTCCGCCTGCACCACTATATAGCACAACTGTGACACGCGACTCTATCTCGCGCGAGATATATTACCTATCTCTATCTTCACAGTACTGTGGGAGAGTGATGGGCGATGCTATGTCGCACGACAAGAGTCGCGAAACCAAGTTGTGCTAGACGGGCTGGTTACGCATTTTGATCTTTGTATCAATGTATAAGTCATATCATATGCCAAGAAGTTTCGGAAACTATCCTCGTTTTGATGATGTGATGACATGATGTCTTGCTTTCTGTGTGTTAATGATACCTAATGATGGAAGATAGAAACGTTCTTTCCAAATCCACGGAAGACGGACGTAAACGAACGTTAACATTGTTTACGTTATTGCTTGTTTATTCTGGGTAATTAACCTGTCTCCACTGTATCTGGGGCAGTCGTAAAGCTGCTTCCAGTCAACTAGAGGAACCGAGTTATGGTTCACTATGACATGTCAATAACGTAACATAAACGTGTACATATGCCGCAAATTGAATTGTAAGATATTTTCGTAGAACAGGCACATAAGTTTTTGTGAAAAAAGCTGTTTTTTAGGCATATATTTTATAGCCGACTGTACTGACTATTCTTATTCCGTACATCGGAACATGAAAATTTTAACTGTCTAGCTATCACGGTTCATGAGAAACAGCCTGGTGGCAGATAGACAGACGGTCGAACAGCGCAGGCTTAGTAATAGGGGCCCGATTTTATCCTTTAGGTACGGAACCCTAAAAGTAGCACTTTAAAGTTTCATATATGTCGCAAATGGACCACTGAATCACAAGTAGTCTTGAAGTCTAATGATTAGTCATTAGACTTCAGTAGGCTACTTTTGAGTGCTCGTCATTGTGTATTATTTTTACCGCATCGAATGTACAGAGTACAGTAGCTGACAATTTTAGTATGCAATTTGAAATAGGCCAGTATAGTAAAATTGTTAGCTACTTATGATGCTGGACCTCACAAGGATCGCCTCCTATGGAAAACTGATTAAAAATACAATTTTATAATAGTATAGAAGTCATACATAAATTGTCGTTGTCACCCATTTGTCACCTGACATTTGTCACAATCGTGAAGTTGGCGCCTGATGTTATCCTACGTACGGGAGACCAGTAAAAGCTGTGGGCGATACTGTAACGATTTACAAAGAATTTCCTCTAGAGATGAGGAAAACGTCGCATTATCAACGCGACTGATGTTCCAGTGCCAAAAAATCACTGTGAAATATATCTGTTACTTTCTCAAGAGATAATCCACCAACACGTTTAACATAACTACGACACGCGGCTCTTTTGCGTGACAAATACTAGCTGACACTTTCATTTCAATACCGCGCGAGCCAAACAGGTGACGGTAAGTCGCGTGAAAAGCGAAGTCGCGGCAAGACATACTGGTCCTGCATGAAAGTTGGAAAAACCATGGTGAGGAAAAATTAAAGAACGGCAGTTTGTAGAATGTAGATCCTTATAGCAAGGACTATCGAAAAAAAAATTGACGTCTAATACCTTTAGGTACAGTCGCCATCAGATATATCGCAGCATATAAGGCGTTCATAAATATCTGAACACGACTCTTATTGACTGGGCGTTACTGTACATGTTCAGATATTTATGAACTTTATTCTGCAAGTAGGCCACAAGGGCACTTTGACATGTTTGAGTCTACCGGCATTTCACAAGAGACCACTGTTGAGAAGAATCGCCGAACGAAACTCAACAGTCAGTATTTTTTTCAGAAAGGAGTATTTTTTTCAGAAAGAGTCATTTTTTCGGAAAGGGATATGAACGTCTTATGCTACCATATATCTGATGGCGACTGGACCATTTTATATTACTGAAATTTTATCACACTTTTCCTCCACAGTGTACTTTTATGATAGCTGATCGCTGTTACTTTTCCCCTGTAACGTTCTTTATCACCCATCTCTAATTCCCTCAGTACATGGAAGTAGGGCACCAGATCAGCGTGGGCCGTTAAACGGTCGTCTAGGAAATACGATCTGTTCATATGTTATTGCACTGCTGTGTTGGTAATACATATTTCTTAAACTTGCAAGATATTGAATGAAAATTCGCTGGATCATTGACAAAATTCACGCAGATAACTGTTATTTTACCTTATTTTCGACTGCACGCAATGAAAGCATGAAATAGCTATGTTACTTCCTAATAGAACTCAGAGAAAAGTATTATTCACTTTATAAAGTTTGCTGAAACTATCTATATATTTATCATAATATGAAAAAAAAGAATTAAAGGATTAAGGCCTCTTAATAGAGATGATGATTTCAGGAATTCCAATTAATCAAATAAATCGCGAAAACCGAATGAAATATACATTATGAATTTCCTCAACAAGATGTATTCCTTATTTACCTTAAATATGACGTTATAATTAATCATTACGTGATTGGTGACGTTTTCATTTTCCTTCGTCTACAATCTACAATCTTAGAGAGAGACTTAGTTATATAATCTTAATTAATTAAAGATATCCTCTAAGCTTTTTCTATTTTTTTAAGTGAAATAAACAGTAACGTTTAAAAAAAAAACATTTTTTTGTCCATGTAATACTTAGAATTATGCTAAATGTTACACTAAAATAAATATAAAGAAGAAATATAAAAACAAGTATTTAAGAGATGGTAAACAACAGCCTGTCTTATCATTAAATAGTGATATCTTCCAACAGCCCTTTTCTTACAAATAAACCTCACTCTACAAAAAATAAAGAATGTATAACTTGTTACTGAGCCACAAGATTGAAGATCGGTCAGGGCACTAAGTTAAATACAATTGCAGAACCAAATATACATTTGGGTTTCAATTAAATGGGCAGCCATATGTCTCGAGTGGGCCTGTATTTTTAGATGCCAACCAAATTGTGCACAATAACAATAACATTTTATTAAGGTCATGGATTATTTAAGGCAAAGTTTATTTGATTTGGTGGCTTGATGTACCTACTGTTATATGAGTGATACAGGCATTTCATCAGTCCGCTGTCATAAATATCAAATCAATGGGCCATCCCTTCTTCTCATTGTGCCATATCCTAAACGGATATTGGCAGCCATTTTCTGGAATCTGTTCCTGTCTTGTGCCAGTCTGAAAAGACTGGCAGTGTCATTAACCTATTGACCGCCAAGTGGTCTAGCAATTTACCGTTCCACTGACGCCAGAGTAAAAAAAAAAGATGTGCCCCAAAATCAACAGGGATTGAAAAATACTTGTAGCGGTTAGAATAACAAAGTTTTTGATCATTGAAATTTGGACGGCTGTGGCCGACGTGGCGTCAGGGGCACGATTTTTTGTTGACGGCCACAGCCGACTGTGGCGCTCAAAAGGTTAATGTTGGACCAGCTCTTGATGATGTCTAACCAGCACGTCAAGCAAAACTATGCTTCGCGACTCTTGTCACACAACATAGCGCTATCCGTCACTCTCACATTATTGCACAGAAAGAGACGGGCAATTATCTCGGGCAAGAAATCGTCTCGTATGACAGTTATGCTAGAGGTGCGGTTAGCTTTCTGCTTCCTGTGCTCCTCTTGCAGTCGATTTTCCCTTCCAAGGGCCATAATATGCTTTAAATTTGATCAATTATGGGAAGACTAAGTACAACAAAAGAAAGCAAGATCATTGACTGTCTTGCTTATCGGCCTTGCCAAGATTTTTCCCTACCAATCTGTCTCTTGCTGTTCTCAACCATGATGTTCCTAAATATTTTTATGGAATCTTTTTATTTAGAACAGCGCCATCTCACACTTGCTGTAAAGCAATGGGGACAGGGGATCGTGTGTGAAAAGCGCACATCCTAGGGCTAATGTGCATAAGCATTTCAAACACATATGATGCAGAGGGCGCTCCAGTAGCGTATGAATTATGGAATTAAATATTTGGTGTGATTGACGTAGCAATCTAATAGCTCAGTTGGAAGAGCAATACCTGCTTAGATTGTAGTTGATCGCTTTCAATTTTTCTTTCTTAACCCACTTGTTACTATCGTTCTTTTAAAAGGACGTCAACAATTAATAATTCTAACAAACAATGGGTGTACTTATCAAGCTTTTGTTTATACACATTAGAAACGTTTCAAGTATTGGAGAAGTTACAACACGCACAAAGAACTAGATGTCCTAGTTGATTGTGCGTGTTGTAAACAGTTTCATATTTTATTTTACGTATTTAATTACGCTGATTACCGATGGAAAGTTCGAGGTATGTATTTGTAAACAACATATTAAGCAATATTTAAAAAAAAATAGGAATATAGCAAAAACAAGTGTTTACTTTCGAGTTATAGGTATTTTAGAATAGTTAATTAGAAGTGGTATTTTATACCGATTTTATGAACCGTTCTTTTAAACGACCAATAGGGTTATATGCTACTATCACTTGCTTTGCATTTAAAGGCGCAGAAGAAAGCTTGGTTCGGACATTTAACATTAAATGAGATAATAGAAAAGCTTGAAGAAGATGACAGTTGAAATAGCAGATTCTGTTGTTATTTTGCCTTTCAAAAACGGCAACAGCGCCGTTTCATTAATTTATTGTATTTTTCTTCATAAATTTATCTCATTGATGATCTACAAGTCCGAGGAATTCCAGCCACTGGAACTGTGCGTGAAAATCGTGTGGCAAAATGCCCCTAGCCTACAAACAACACTACAGAAGACCCCTCGGGGAACATTCAAATATCAGTCCACCCGAAAGGAACAAATAGTAGTATGCAAGTGGCATGATAACAGCGTTGTTACAGGTTGCATCTGAAGAAAGAACCTGTTGCTAAAGTTAAGAAATTTTCACAGCGACAAAAAAGTACATACAAGTAGATCAGCCAAGCTGAGGCCTCCATCGGTCCGATCAAAATATTGTTCTTCTAGGACGAACTTGAACAACTAGAGTAAAAAAATTATACTTCTTGATGTGTCACGCACTAGACATTAATGCGTGGTAACTATACAAAAATTATGGGGAAGGGGGGAAAGGACTTTGTGCATTTTCGCAAATAAGTATTTGAAACAGTTCTTCTTGAAACCTATAAAAAATTATCATAAAGATACACGTACTTCCCAAATGTGCCTTGATTGTTCACGCTTCGATGGCAAAAATCACATAATAAAGTATACAGATACTCAGCCTCGGTGTATTGAATGCCATAAAAAACAAATTTAATGTTCCCAAAATACAATGTTAAGTTTTGTTGTTGTTGTTGTGTTACATAATATTGCTTTTTTATTATTAGGATCAACAATTGTTATTCAAAGGGATCCTATACAGTCATGGTTGCACATGTTACTATCGTCCTTTTAAAAGAACACCTATTTTCCAGTTTTCCATGAGAAATATATATTTTTTTATATTTTTCCCGTGTAGCTTTATTTTTTTAAGGTACACCACGTAAAATTCATTTGAGTCGGAAGTATCTGGTATGCTCAGTAACAAGTGGGTTAATTTACCTTTGTGTCATTATTTATTGATGATGTTCCTGTTATTTTCTTTATTATTATTACGTCTTCCTACGATATTGGCCACCTTGCTTTCTTTTATCATACTTAGGACACCCCTCCATCACATCTTTAGCCCATTTTTTAGGGTTCCGTAGCCAAATGGCAAAAAACGGAACCCTTATAGATTCGTCATGTCTGTGTCTGTCTGTCTGTCCGTCTGTCCGTCCGTATGTCACAGCCATTTTTTTCCGAAACTATAAGAGCTATACTGTTGGTAGTTATTGGTAGGTAGATGTATTCTGTGAACCGCATTAAGATTTTGATGCAAAAATAAAAAAATAATAATAAATATTGGGGGCTCCCCATACTTAGAACTGAAACTCAAAATGTTTTTTTTTCATCAAACATACGTGTGGGGTATCTATGGATAGGTCTTCAAAAATGATATCGAGGTTTCTAAAATATTTTTTTTCTAAACCGAATAGTTTGCGTGACAGACGCTTCCAAAATCGAAAAAAGTTACCCCCCCCCCCCCCCCCCCCTCTAACTTCTAAAATAAGAAAATGAAAAATATAAAAAAAACATATGATGTACTTCTTCTTCTTCGTTTCGCTCTTGTCAGAGCGGTCGTGGTCATCATGAGGGAGGCTTGGGGGCTGCTGTCGCCCGCCTAACGATGTCCCGCCATCTCGTCCGGTTCGCAGCACTTCTGGTACATTCATGCAATGGTTTGCCCAGAGCAGATTTTATCTGATTTTATATGATGTACATTACTATAAAAACTACCAACGAAAATTGTTTTGAACGAGATCTAGTAAGTAGTTTTTTTTTAATACCTAACTTTTTGCACCTAATTTATATGGGGCGCTATACATACCAGGTGCAAACTTAACTTAACCCCACTTAGGGATGGAAAGTGTTTGTACGGAACCCTCGGTGCGTGAGTCCGACTCGCACTTGGCCGGTTTTTTCCTTATTTATTAGTCTTATAAGATGTCCCGCCCAGTTCCATTTTAGTTTATTGACACATTTTTTTATGTTGGTAACTTTTGTTCTCTTACTTATAGTTTTACTGCAATTAGGGCAAATCTACTGTGTTCTAATATTTGTGGCAATAAAGTATGGAATTATTAGGCTGCTCTTTTACTAAAGCTAAGGTACTAGCTTAGAATTGTGCGAGTAAACCACTAATTTATTTAATTATATAGCATTGCTCACAGTAGCTCGCTCTTGGTACATTATTACGAGGCATGATGTTTAGTTTTGTTCTAGTGGCAGCGTAGAGTGTGAGTGATGACTAAAAAGATATTTTTACACTTAAAATATCTGCTTATTTGACATCACTAATATAAAAAAAATCTTTCTATGTATGTTTCTTTCTTTTTTACATGTTTCTAGTGTGAATTATCTTTATATAACCAGTATTGAAATTTTCTTGTTCTGAACATGTCTCATCAGATGTTTGCCTATATAAGTATCGAATTAACATTATATGACATTATCTTGGGTTTTTTGTTCAATATGACAGGATGACAAGATAAATAGTAATAAGGATACTATGTAATAAATGTGATCTTTCTATGATTAGTAAAGATTCAAGAGAAAGTGGTAATATGTCTTTGTTGTCAACTGTACTTTATTTAGTCAAGTAAAGAAAAGTAGTCTATTTTACTTTACTATTGGAGACATAATATTTGACAACTATGTCAATAATGATTATGGGAGAATGATAATGTATCCTTATGCCAATGAAATAAAATGCAATTTTCTCTAACCTCAAATGTTGATGGTCTGTTGCAGGTATACCAGCAAGTGCATCTAATCAGGTTTGAGGGTAAATAATAGTAGATTGTTAACCAAGGGTAGAAAGTGACCCATTGCACCTGAGATATTTCTGGCGCTGGAACGAAGTGAGAGCGCCAATAGTTCGAGGGTGAAATGGGTAATTTCACCCGAGTTAAACACTCTACTTTTCATTTCGACTGCGAGGAAAATAAAATACTACACGCACATGTCATGAGTGTGTTAAATTAATTTCCATGTCATTTTTAACCAATAATTAATAAAAGACACGGTATTTATATTTAATCTCGTGTCCCCGCTTTTTCTATTGCAAACTTTCATTATTACCTATTATTTTTAATAAAAAAAAAACTATTTTACGAGGTAACCTTTTAACACCTATATCGGACCATCCCCGACATATACGTACCTACCGCCAACATAAAAAAAAAAAACAATTCCAATGGTTTCTATTTTGTTTTTTTATCTAAATGTACGATTCTATCAATAAATCAGGGACAGAATTATATGTATGTATTATGAATATAATCAAATATAATGCATATTTATATTTAATAATTAGATGTAAATAAATTTAGCTTGCATATATCTAACTTTTGGAGACATTTTTTCAATGGCCATTTACCACGGCCGAGGCCGACTAGATTGTACCTAATTGAGTTGGTCACGACGTGCATCTAGATGGCACTTATCTTAGACTCCGTGGCAATTAAAAAAAAATTACTTTCCACCCTAGGGATGGAAAAGCTATTTTCCACCCGGCTATCTACTTATGAAAATTACACTTTCCGAACAGGAGAGATGAAAATTATATTGTTATTACTCATTCATACTTTTTTCTTAACATAATTTATTAATTTATAAACCATGTTTGCAGTTGTATCACATTTGTTTGTAAAGAATTTTTACCTTTTTTAAGATTTTTTAGTTTACATGCATTGGTGTTTGCATGGATGTTTTATCTCACTCTCTAGACTCCCATTTAATTTCCATGTAGCAAAGAATATTATTTTGATAATGATTCAAATAGAAAATAATGATAACCCTCCTAAGCAATATTGATAGCTGTACACAATCGTAAATAAACATGATTGCAAAGTAAGACTTTTTTTATTATGAAACTATTATGTCCCACTGCTGGGCAAAGGCCTCCCCCTCTTTTTCCATCTGTCGCGGTTTTGAGCTGTCTGTCTACCTGGCCAGATTATTAGAATAAGACTGGCTTGTAAAAATATACTGTATACACCCAATTACAAAATAATTCATTGAAACAAGATAATTTTCCCAATTAAGACATTCCGATCACATTGAATAGTACACCTGCCCTCCTGCCAATTAGCGTCATAAAATAACCTGTCGGATCGCCCCGTCTGGCGTTCGCAGGTTGATCTAGATTTATATGCGTACCTGGACATGTCATTCTGGTCGAAGGAGGCCCCAATCGCCGGATTCGCCATCCCAAGGTCGACTTTAGTCCCGAAAACTTCACAACCCCATCAAACTAACCGGAAGCGGCACAAAACCTCAGTCCATCACTCGCGAGAGCCCTCGGGCTGTCCGCCGCCACATTCAGATCCGATTCGTTACTTCCACACGTATTTTTATCACGACTACAACTGTCCCACAGCCCCAATCACAGGCAATTAGGATTTGTTGTTGCACTTTCTGATCGTGTCATCACTCCATAATGTTCACGTCGGAACACATGTTTCCGCATTCATATCGCACTGACTGAGCGTCTTGGTTAACGCGCACGCCTCCGATATATTCTTCTGGACGTATAAACAAATAAATCTATAATTAAAACCGAATTAAAAATATCTTCCACGGAGTCACACACGCGAAGATTCGCTGATGAGCCATAGACAAGGTTACGTTTTTATTTTGTTTGATTGACGCATAATCTTCTACTTTTCTCATGATTATGGTTTGGGCTCTATGCTCTGATATTAATGTCAAAATAAGATATTTTTGTGACAAAATATTACATTTTTTTAAATTAATTTGTATGCTGTTTTTAGTTATAATTTGGTAATAATATTGATTGCTTAAATCTACCTATACCTATTAATAGCAGGGCAACACCAATCTCATTACACATCACCTTCGAAATTTTAGTCTATGGTTTGTGTCCATTGTTTTTCTACAATGTTATTTTTCTGACTGCTGCTGGTGGACGAAAAATTCGGTCTCGCGGAGTAGTGAGTGGGTTTGTGCTGGTGTTCGTGTTCGATATTGTGATTTATTAGTAATAGATCACGAAGATGTCGTCACCGAGCGCTGGGAAACGTCGGATGGACACAGATGTCATCAAACTGTATCCTTTCTTTGTTATCGTCATTACTAGCCACCCTACTGCGTTCGAGGGCCTCCATGTAAATAACTGCCTGAAGGGCCATCAGCTGATTGTCACAGCCCCTTTTTAAAATCGATATGGTCTGTGTATATGGTCATTTTCCATGTTATTAATCCTGGATTAATCGTTTGGAAAGCGTTTGCTACATAATTGTTAATGTTGATGAGACCTTAGGCTATTTATCTGCAAAAGAGCGTGCAGTCTTTGTGTGGCTCCGTGAGCCTACGTATCTATATATAACACGTTGATAAACACGTACATTACTACGGTCGCGCGTTCACGGCGCTCTTCCGTGTGTTAGATTGTGATTTTGTATTTCGTAATTCGTTATGTAGGCCACGGTCTTAGTTGCGCATTTTTTTTTCTATGATGCGTTACGGGCTTACGGTCGAGCGGATTACACAGATGCTTTATTCTATTACAGACAATTAAATGCTAATTGCATGCAGTTATAGCTTCATGGTAGTATTCCCCCCTGGCTGTTTATTACGAGCCTTTGTCAACAAAAGCTTTTAATTGACAAAAGAATTAAAAAAAACTAACTTGTCTATCTCAGTGTGTTGACCTCGCTGGTATTTGATTAGCATGGTTGTGGTATGTTTAATTTTATCAAATAAGTGGGGTCACTGTGAAGTTCATTGTTTCCTTGGTATTTTGCCAAACAAAGAAAATGTATGGCTTGATAAGATTCATGAATAGTTATGCATGTAGTAAGGCCAGCTATCTGATTTATTTGTTACTGTTACTAAATAAACTAGACTATTGTACAGTTATTTAGTTACATGTGAGTGAAATTATTCATATATACTCCAGCCTAGAGATGATTAAGTTTAGTTGGTTAAATTAAATAATGAAAATGAAAGTAGCTAATTATATAATGAAAGGAATGGGTTACTTAATTTACTTAACAAAAAGTTCTAGTGATCAAAGAGAAAGTAAAAATAAGTTTCAAACATTATTAACCTTTTTTGTCCACTTTATTAGTCTTCATGTTGCAATGGCTTGTAATTTGGCATTATTATTCCATGCCATATTTTACCGTAAACTATTGCCTTAAACTTTTTACCTTCTCATATATTAACTTTAATATATATATTACTAAATCATAAAAACATTTCATGCCTCCTTAGCAGAAAAACACACTCATAGATATGTATATAATTATATAAATAGATAAAACATTTTCCTACTTGTCTGAGGAAGACTCATTCATTTGAACATATATTATGTTTATATTGGTGTTATGTTTTATGTTTCCAAAAAAACTTCATACTTCTGAATATCAATAACATAATTAACAATAATAGTAAATTAAAAATTCAGTAAATCTAATCTAGATACTTAAACAAACCAGTTGTAACGTGTCTGTCATGACCAGTGAGTGCTGGTTGCAATTTGAGGTCATTGACCGTAATCATTGTGCTAACGTGGATAAGCCCTGGGAAGTGGCATTACAGAATTTATGTTGTTGAAAGAGGTCAATGTTTTTGATTTCATGATGAATAGGAATCTATTGCATTTTAATAATTTAAATTGATGTTTTACTGTTTATAAAACACTTATAAAATTGATATCAATGTTTTTGATTTCATGATGAATAGGAATCAATTGCATTTTAATAATTTAAATTGATGTTTTACTGTTTATAAAACACTTATAAAATTGAGTTATAAATAAATATTAAAAGACAATCTTACATAAACCGACCTAGTCCCAAACTAAGCAAAGCTTATACTATGGGTACTAGATGACAATCTACATAATATATCAACACATAAAAAGATAACATCTATGACCCAGGAATAGGGCTGCCATCTCTACTTAAAAATCCGGGACATTTGGCGTAAATCGCCTTTACTGAAAATAATATAATTTAAAAAACAATCGCTTTATTTTTCATGCCGTAAAAGGTGTCCGGGTTTTCCCCGGACACTTATTGAAATATTTATATGTATATCCAAAACCCATGCGTTCTTAATTTTATATCTCTATTGTATGGATCTTCTTAATTTTTTTACTCAGTCATATGATACTGTTAGCACTAGGGTGCTTTTGGTGGCATACTATGGTTCTTAAATCCATGGAAATATTTGTATAAAGTCAAAACATAAAAATATATGATGACATATTAGATATATAAACTTTCACACATTATTATATCAAAACAGGAGTTAATCGCGTTAAAAAAGTTTATTTAATTACCTCGACGTTTCAAACGTGATGTTACAATTAAGTCCCGTTTTGTTATAATAAGATATATTAGATATGATCTTGTAAGCAAATCAAACTTTTCCAGTCACTCGGGTTAAATAATAAAATATTTTATTTATCTTTAGCCCTTCCTATGTAACTACAAAAAATCGCGAGTTCAAGCTTCATTGGCGCTGAAATGAGTAAATAATATCAATATATGCAAAAAGACTGCCTTAATATATTGATCCCTACCAGACACAGACACGGAGTTAATCAGCTGATATACAATATTATTAAACACTTTTATCTACCCAAATATCATAAACCCTCCATAGTCCATAATGCGTTTAAGAACCGCGCATTATGACCACCATAAAAATAGACTGTTTTGTTAGCACAAATTTCTTATCTATAAAAATGTTATTATTGCTAAATAATAACGCGACGTCCAGTAGGATCACCTGAGTGGATCACCCAGGTGATAGAAATGGCCGAATATGTCCAGTGAGATCACAGGTAAGATAAGACATATGATAAATAAAGAAATTCCTAATCCCCATCATTACCAAACTATAACCAACATCCACAAAAAACAAAATAAATTATAGAACAAACTGAAAAACAACTTTCTATACGACGCCAACATCGTCTAGTCATTGTTTACTATTAAAACTATCAATTGCGCAGTTTTTTCTTATTCTCTATGTAATGAGGAAAAACCTTCCTGATTACTTGGTTGAATTGGAAACAGATTATATTGATAATAATATTATTAAAACTAACGTGAGCCATCTTTAATAATAATAACACACGCAGACACATACACAGTTGACATATTATATTAATTGAAACTACATGATTTTCACACATTATAAGAAATCGGGGCTTAATCATGTTGTTGATACCTGCCTCTTTAGTCCCTTCAAGGCTATGGACATAAAATCACGTCAGAAACGATTTATTTAGCTTGTTTTTATTATGTTGTACATATATTGTAAGGCCCCATTTTAAAGACGTCATTAAGTATATAATATGGCTTAGCTTTTCATATTGCAGTTTCGTATCATGTGACATTATTCAATACAATTCATATTTGATCTCAATTTATTACTCTATTAATGAAGACCAATTTCCAATTTAAAAAGGGCATAACCCTCTGTTTTTATCGTAATCGTGTAAAACGGATAAAGCGTGGTACTTTACTATGCATCGTAGCACGTTTTGCTACCTTTGTACTAAAGTTAAACCGCCGGAATTTGTAATATAATAAGAAATAAGTCGATAGAATGTAGGAATGGTAGAGTGGTCGATAATCTTCGGAACTAAATAAATAAAGATGGCTGTAACGACTTTTTAGAATATGGTATATTGTATTCTATGACGAATATAGCTGGGTTGATAATGCACGCTGTTGTATGGGAACCTTGCACTTTGTGACTATGCGCTGAAACTTGGCACAGTTGATCCTTAGGTAGTCTTGAGTGAATTCAGACCGGTAGACGTCGAGAACCACCGCGCGTTTGGTGGGGGGGAGGGGGGGAAGTTCGACGCTGCCGCGCTTTAATTAATGCAAAATTTCTCTAAAACTATACATAATATGGCATGTGATATATCATTTTCGGATAAATTAAGGATGAGCAATTTATTTTTTTGACAAAAGTAATTCACTTTCTAACAAAAAACATTGAAAAAGTAGAAAAAACTGAAAAACGTAATCTGTATTTTTTTATATAGTTGCCAATTATTTTAAAAATATAACAGTAATCTCAAAACAAAAAATATGATCGTAAAGTTAGATTTATGCAGTTTTTAAAAATATATAGTTTATTATATATATCTGTTGATCCATGGGAGATAATAAATAATATCAAGCGTAAGTCAGGGCGATCTCAATGCATGATCGTCCGTGAAGTAGGGTTTAGGTACTGTGTTAAGCAACATTTCTCTAAAACTATACATAATAGGGCGTGTGATTTATAATTTTCGATTAAATGAAGGATGAGGAATCTATTTTTTTAACAAAAATAATGCTTTTTTTAACAAAAAAATATATTAAAAAGTGGGCTAAACTGAAAAATGACATTTGTGTTTTTTACATACTCTCCAATCATTTTAAAAGTATAACAGAAATCTCAAAACAAAAAATATAAACATAAAGCTAAACTTATTTCGTTTCTAAAAATATATAGTTCATTATATACATCTGTTGATACATGGGAGATAATAAATAATATTGAGCGTAGGTCAGGGTGATCTCAATGCATGATCGTCCGTGACGTAGGGTTTAGTTAATGTTTTAGACACACAAAAAGTGCATATATTGTATTGTTTATGTCTCTAAGTATTTTAAATGAAAATACGCAATTGAAATTAATTTATTGCAAGTCTGTCCATGTAGGCTCCCAGTTGTTGTTGACCTTCATCCAACCTCAAGTAGTTACCCCGAGTGCGTGATAACTGACACCCAAACGCCCTCCTCTTGATAAATGCTGATACAAAGTGGCTTTGGTCGGTGGGAGGTGTTCTATCTGCTGGTCTATCTTGGTAAAAATATATATATGGGGCTCATTCACTGAAGTACATGAAGCTGATCTGAAATAATAAATATGATATACAATATTCTTTTTTAAGTTTTGAGATCCTATTATTCTATTATATCAGTTTTAAAAGCAGAAAAACTGACCTATCATATGATGTTAAGACCTATTTTTCGATGGAAGCCATTACCTCGTTAATGCATCGCTTGATCAATAACTCGAAACCTACAGTAGGTCAGGAAAGGCTTCCATGCTTGAAAAGCACTTCTCTTTCCTTTACCATTGAACCAAGATACCGTATCACATCCTGTGAATGCGTGAAAGAGGGTATCTTAATACTCTTGCTCTCTGTTGCCCTGTAAATAAACAAATATGTATATAACACCCGTATTTTCTTAATTTACTATGATCGAGGCTTCACGACTCATGATCCTGTGGATACTGTACTGATGTGTTGGTACTGACAGTTACACATAATATGCAAGCTTTACCTCAGCTTGAGGAACTTTGGGTGCATATAGGAACAAGATAACATCACCAATATCTGTGCTATCATGATATCGCCACCACGATAGGTAAAAATGGTATATCTGGTCATAGTAAATTAAGAAAATACAGGTGTTTTATACGTATTTGTTTATTTACAGGGCCACAGAGAGCAAGAGTATTAAGATACCCTCTTTCACGCATTCACAGGATGTGATACGGTATCTTGGTTCAATGGTAAAGGAAAGAGAAGTGCTTTTGAAGCTTGGGAAACCTTTTCTCCATGACCTCTTTCTTCTTCGTTGGTTTCAATCTCGGCAGAGTGGTAGTGGTCATCATTTCAGATATTGGTGATAGGCTTCACAACACGCCGCCATTTTTACCTGATAGCCGCCTTCTTCGTGCATTCGTGTAGTAACGATGATGCATTTATTGCAGCTTTTATTTAGTTTGTCCATAACATAGGTGATCTTCTTCGTGGCCTGGTACCCTCAACCTTTCCGTGGACCAGACGCGCTCAATAGCCTCCGCCCCCCGGCGGCATACGTAGCCAAAGAAGGTGGTACGATACTGTACTAAAGACAATAAACGCTGCTTGATGCCAAGTTTTCGAAGTATAGAAGCGTTGGTACGGAATTCAGTCCATAATACTCCAAGCATTCTCGTCCAACACCACATCTCTAGGGCGTCTATCTTCTTCTCCTTAACTTCCTGCAGGGTCGACGTTTCTGCGGCGTACAAGAATATGGGGAATACAAGTGCCCGAACGAGCTGGTTTTTTGTGTCTTCGTGTTTGTTGCGATTTCTTCATATGGTATAAATATGTAATGTGTTTATTGTTAATTGTGCAATAAAAAAAATCTTATCTTTCTTATACATATATTCCAGAACTAACTGTAGGTTTCGAGTCAGCAATCGAGGGCCGTATTGCGGAGGTAATAGCTGTTATCAAAAAATATGTCGTAACATTATATGATAGGTCAGTTTTTCTGCTTTTGAAAATAATATAATAGGATCTCAAAACTTAAACCAGAATATTGTATATCATTATTATTATTTCAGATCAGCTTCGCGTACGTGAGTGAATGAGTGCCGTATAGCCCACTTTTAATATCTTTTTTGTTAAAAAAGTGCATTATTTTTGTTAAAAAAATTGATTCATCATCCTTCATTTAACCGAAAATTATAAATCACATCCCTATTATGTATAGTTTTAGAGAAATGTTGCTTAACACAGTACCTAAACCCTACTTCACGGACGATCATGCATTGAGATCGCCCTGACTTACGCTTGATATTATCTATTATCTCCCATGTATCAACAGATATATATAATAAAATATATATTTTTAGAAACTATATAAGTTTAGCTTTATGTTTACATTATTTGTTTTGACATTCCTGTTATACTTTTAAAATGATTGGAAATTATGTAAAAAACACAAATGTCATTTTTCAGTTTAGCCCACATTTTAATACCTTTTTTGTTAAAAAGTGCATTATTTTTGTTAAAAAAATAGATTTCTCATCCTTCATTTAACCGAAAATTATAAATCACATGCCATATTATGTATAGTTTTAGAAAAATGTTGCTTAACACAGTACCTAAACCCTACTTCACGGACGATCATGCATTGAGATCGCCCTGACTTACGCTTGATATTATTTATTATCTCCCATGTATCAACAGATATATATAATAAACTATATATTTTTAGAAATTACATAAGTTTAACTTTACGACCATATTTTTTGTTTTGAGATTACTGTCATAGTTTTAAAATAATTGGCAACTATTTAAAAAAACACATATAACGTTTTTCAGTTTTTCTACTTTTTCAATTTTTTTTAGTTAGAAAGTGCATTATTTTTGTCCAAAAAATAAATTGATCATCCTTAATTTATCCGAAAATGATATATGACATGCCATATTATGTATAGTTTTAGAGAAATGTTGCATTAATTAAAGCGCGGCAGCGTCGAACTTCCCCCCCTCCCCCCCACTAAACGGGCGGTGTCTATCGACGTCTACCGGTCTGAATTCACTCAAGACCACCTAAGGATCAACTGTGCCAAGTTTCAGCGCATAGTCACAAAGTGCAAGGTGTCGTGCACTAACACCCCAGCTAATAGAACAATTATTTATTGCACGACGGTCCCGAGTTCGTCCCGGCAAGGGCAAACATTTGTTTGATGGACACGAATATTTGTCCCTGGGTCATGTATGTTCTATGTATGTATTTAAGTATTTTTTTATCTATATAAGTATGTATATCGTCGCCTAGTACCCGTAACACAAGCCTTCTTGAGCTTAATTTGGGACTAGGTTGATTTGTGTGAGGTTGTCTGATATTCATTTTTATTTATTATTTATTTATTTATTGCACACCAACAACAAAAAGAATACCTACAATAGAAATGTTGGTCATTTTGGTGTTTAACGGTTAGGGAGAACAAGATTTAGTTTCCTTTAAGAGTGGACACAAGTAAAACCAAAATAAGTATCTTTTTTAGACAGTAACCATCCATCCAAACCATAAAACAAATAAAAATAAATAAATAAATATCGGACAACCTCACACAAATCGATCTAGTCCCAAATTAAGCTCAAGAAGGCTTGTGTTATGGGTACTAGACAACGATATACGTACTTATATAAATAAATATAGACTTAAATACATAGAACAACCATGACCCAAGCACAAATATTCGAGTTCTTCACACAAATATTTGTCCCGGCCGGGATTCGAACCCAGGACCGCCAGCTCAGTAGGCAGGTGTCTACAAACCGAGCCAAACGCCATCGTCAAACAAACAATAAATTATAGTTCGAAGCCCATTTCTTAAGCGAATCCAACATCTGTGTTCTCTTTGTTTAAGAGTAAACCCTATTTCGTTTGACTTAAAGACTAATTTAGTGTAAAAGTAATTTGCACTTATAACGCCTTACATTTTGAAGTGGCAGTTGTGGCCACAGCTAACAATACAGATACATAGTATCTATGAGTATTGTTCATCGGGTACAAAGCTAAGTGGATTCGCTCAAGCAAAAGGATTATTTCTATACATCCAAAATAAATTTCTGCTCTGCACCAATTAGTAGGTATCTCGGATTAGCCCTGTTGTTTACTGGTAGAGAATGCAATTTGGCATTAAATCCGCCATTTGTACTATTTGTAGTGACTTACAGGGATAATGTCGCCTTTGTACATATCAATTGTTTTATGTCTTGTATTTGGTGGCTGTTTTGAACTTGAAAGGTGTTTACAGGGCACCAAAGTCCAAACATCAATTACTTGGTTTAAGTTGCATAAATTACTCATACTTGTATTGAATTACGCGATGAATCATACATTTGCATGATTACATGGGTTCGGCGTTTGGCATACAAAACGCACCCAGAAACCAGACGGTTAGAATAACTAATTAAGTAGGATATATTCAGTTTTTGGAAGAGCATTAAATTATATATTTTCCATAGTCCTTGCTGTAAGCATTGCAAACTGCAGCTCTTGAATTTCTTCTTTTTGGTTTTAACAAAATATCTTTTTAAATTGTTGTCAATTTAAAAAGACATTTTGGATTATTTGACAGTTCGCAATATTCTTGGCTGAAGGGATCTTTGCTTTCGAAACCCGTTTAAAAAAAACCCTAGTCGATAGAGGCACTTGTTAAAGTTAAACCGTTGATATTTTGACACACGTCAGTGTCAAACCACTGAAATTTGGAAAATGCATGCAAAAGAAAAATTAGTGAGCTGCAGTTATGTAAAAAAAAATTATCTTCCAAAAATTGTACCGGCCCTATTACCTAATTAATTTGACTGGGAATTGAAGTACAAACGCGGCACTAAAACTAAAACCGGACCGGGAGGTCAATTCTCTTCATTAAACTGGACGTTCGTATCGTCCTCCCTTTCGCTCACATGTTGAAGATAGAGGGAAAAGGAAAGATGGGACGATTCGATATTATTTAGATAATAGATTCACTACAAGTATACATTAGAGAATAGACCAGCTGCTCCTAGTCCAGCTCTTAGTTATTTCGTTAATTAATGTTTATATTTCCTTTACTAACCGTGCTTTCGTAGGCTAGCTAGATAGTAGATTAGGTAATGTAGTACTGATGTAGCTAATAGTACAATTAGCATCAAAAGTGGCTGACAATTTTAATTACCTATCGTAAGTCCGAATTTTTGTTTCCCACCTGTACATTTTCGTTTGTCCGAAAGCCATTTCATTCCAAAACTGTTGACAACATTTCAATATTTCTAATTAGGTGCTAGTTGGAAATTAATATAGAGACGAAGCTTTGCGTCATGTACGCCCTAAAAAAATATTTAATTTATTTTTGTTTTAAAAGTAACATTAAGAAAATACATAAAATAACCGAAATCTACGACAACTTTGCCTGTCTAAATTTGTAGTCTTCGACCTATTCGCGAAAATATCTGTCAGTAATGGCAATGACCGTCAGTGACCACAGGTTGGTTGACGATTAGAGAGGATTCCTTTAACATTCTTTACCCCGGAAATTACCTTAATTAGAAGTCGAAAAGTGAACACATGTTTCGATTTAATAAAAAAATACACTGACGTCCAGAAATTTTGGACGTTAAGAAAATGTCACGAAATTGTGTGAGGAAATTTTGTGCGGCAATCTTTTTTATATACTTACATCAAAACAATCCATTTCACTCAATATATTAAGTCTCCAAAGTAAAAAAATAATATTAAACCAGTTTATGAATGTATTAAATTATAAGATTACTTACTTTTTGTATTAAAATGGCGTCAGGAAATATTTTTATAAACGTTTTTCATGAAGGCACAATTTCTTTTCCAGAAAGTGGACAACTTTTTGAGAAACACTTACACGATCTAGTCGTAACTACTAGGAATATTTTTCGGGTATTTTTGGGCGCTTTATCCGGTTTTCCCGTTAATCAGTCATTATTTCATTAATCATCAGAGGATGGAGACGAGTAGGAGCGTAACATCAACATCGCATTCGAAACGTCGAGGTGATTAATCACTTTTTTAATGGTCCTGTTAGTGTTTTGTTATAATGTGTGAAAATATTTGCGATAATTGGCCTTAAATTCGAAAAAACCTTCATTTAAAAATTCTCTAGTCAAAAACATTACTAATCATCTACCCTGATAATAGGGCATTTCGCCCATTAAACAGTCTTTGTCTGAAACCGCAAATCAGAGGCAACAACCCAGACATATCGATTTGCCGCATCCATTACTAGTACCTGGTTGTAGCCGTAGCTTGCTGAACCATTGCCGCCAGACAATCAATATCTTGAATTAAAAAATAAAGTCGGACAATATCACATATCGATTTAGTCCTTCATATGCTATTTGACCATAGTTCAAATCAGCTCATCATCATTAATTTAACAGCTACGCTCTTGTCGGTGGAGCAATTTCCATACATCTCGTTCTTGCGCCTTCTCTTCTCAAATCAGCTACTCTTTATGAAATGTCAATAACGATTTTAGAATATGAAGATACTGGCCTGTGACGTCATAAAAATCAGTAGTCAAAACACGTCTTTAATTTTTGTCCAATTAAAAATATTATAATGTCCAAAAATGTGTAGTAGTTTATTTGGTTCACTGTATTTTTGAATGTATGTTTAGTGGTTTCAATGATACAATGTATGTTCACTATTTTCAAATACCGTTAAGCCCTAGTAGGCTTGTGTCTGTAGCCTAACAAATGTCGGTCCTGCCCAGGGATAGTGGCACTACAAACAGCTTTCATATGGCAATAATGTGCATACGTCATATATTTGCATTATTAAACGTCACTAGCGATTTTTCAAGGATTTGTCGGGACCAAATTCAAAACATTGTTTACCGGAACGCTGCTCAATCCTACGTTCTTCTTGTGAAATAAATACTGTATCCTATTGAAAAACTTGACTTCATCACTGTGGATAGTTTTGGCGTTGTTATCCAAAAATTACTTGATATTTGCGGAATCTTCAGTCCTGTTTCCTCTTTGTTTACATCAGTGACATTCACTGACTTTCACCGTCAGTTACCAAAAATTGGGCAAGTGCGAGTCCGACTCGCGCATGAAGGGTTCCGTACCATAATCTATAACAAGTTTGTTGTATGGGGGCCCCCTTAAATATTTATTTTATTTTTAGTATTTGTTGTTATAGCGGCAATAGAAATACATCATCTGTGAAAATTTCAACTGTCTAGCTATCACCGTTCTTGAGATACAGCCTGGTGACAGACGGACGGATGGACAGCGAAGTCTCGGTAATAGGGTCCCGTTTTTACCCTTTGGGTACGGAACCCTAAAAATGTGTTGTTGCCAGTAAAATAAATTAGTAACACTAAAAATCCGCAATATGGCGTGGGTTGATCCCTGTTGGGCTAATAGGTTCAGCGGAAGTGTGTAAGGGTAACAGACAGACGGACAGAGTTACTTGAGAGGCAATAACCCAGACGTATCGATTTTGCCGCATCCATTATTCCTACCTGGTTGTAGCCGTAGCGTGCTGAACCAATGCGACTAGACAATCAATATTATGAATATTTTATCTGTGCTGTTTTTCTGCGGGCAAAATTTATGAAATTTAACTATAATTATGTATGTAATCTCACGTAAAATAAACAGTACTTTATTGAAGACTACCGCTATGACTGACGTATTCAGCTATGATTTATTGATAATCCATGTTATGAATGTTTTTTGCGAAATTATAAAGTTCCGTTTTTAGGATTCCGTACCCAAAGGGTAAAAATGGGACCCTATTACTAAGACTTCGCTGTCTGTCCGTCCGTCCGTCGGTCACCAGGCTGTATCTCAAGAACGGTGATAGCTAGACAGTTGAAATTTTCACGCTATTGCCGCTATAACAACAACTACTAAAAATAAAATAAAATAAATATTTAAGGTACCATAATCTATAACAAGTTTGTTGTCCCATAGGAGCCCCCTATGGGACAACAAACTTGTTATAGATTATGGTACGGAACCCTTCATGCGCGAGTCGGACTCGCTCTTGCCCAATTTTTAGTGAGATTTTAGCGTGTTACGTACGCATTGAGACAATTAATTGTATATTCCATGTTGACTGCGGAATTCTCTTCCTCTCTTGGGTAAACTTTACATGTATAGCTTCTATCTTAGATTGACTATAATATTAATAAATATAGTGTTCCTCGCGAAAGAGTCGGGAGTCTAGACAGGTAAAATAAATATACAAAATAGGAGTACCTACTTACAGCACAACGATTTTACGAAATCCATTTATTGGTAAACCCATGCAGAAACCAAATAATTCTTTTTTTTAATACCATTCGAAACTAAAATAGTCAAAAGAGGCCGAAAGTGCATCAATTTTGAGTTTGTCCCTCGTTATTCTAAACTCATTATTTGTTTATTGGTGCTAAGAATTGTTTTAGATTATTTATACCCTCAGACCATAGAAATAAGTTTATACCAAATTACATGCCCCAACCAAATGCGCCCGAAGGCGAGCAGCCCTATGAATAATAACTCGCGATGTTTCCTTTTCTACTTGCGATACATTTAAACAGCCAGTGGAGTAGACAACCTGTATACAGTGTAGATCCCAAACCACTCAGTTATTATATTTATATATTACAGTTTACGTGAGGTTTGGCACCGACTTCAAAGGGTGAGTCAAATGTAATCTGTACTTGAACGGGTTATTTTTGGCTTTTTAGTTTTACTGAAGTCGGTTCTTTTTTTTGGTAAAAAAATTTTTTTTTTCGCTTTTTAGTTATTCATATAAAATACTTATGGCGGGGTGATCAGGGAGGTCTTGAAACATGCATCTCGTTTGAATTATCTCCTAACTCCTAACCGTTAAGGAGTTGTACCTTCCATCATCAGTTCAGCATTGGAAGATGATTTCTACCATATGCAAATACTTAAATAATTTTATAAAATATATGAAAAATATTATGAGTGCCTATATAAAATTTCAGAAATTCCTTCTATTCCTCATGGATCTCGTCATCCGATCTTCACCAAAATTTAATGGGACCAACCTCGAGATGTCTTTTCATGAACCTAAAAAGAATTTTCCAAATCGACTCATAAATGACGGAGTTATGAGGTAACAAACATTAAAAAAAAAAAGAAAAAAACAACCGAACTGAGAACCCCCTCCTTTTTTTGAAGTCTGTTAAAAAACGGTTTAAACTGACGTTAACAAAATGTATATATATATGCTTAAAAGGATAAGTAAGATGCTTACATTTTATGCAATCCACTGAAGTTCTAGTGGGATTCTAACACACGACATTTTACAGGAGCAATACACGGAGTATTGCGGAGTTAAGAAATATCGGATCAAAAAAATGGGATCAACATTGATTGTGTTCAATATTCACGTTAAACATATGTAACCGTGAGTATTGCTATTGGTTGGCAAGTAGCAACAGACGATATAGATATATGTACATGCTTGTTATGTAGCTATTCGATTACCAGAATAAACCAATTTCTCACGATACTAGCCGATATCTACATTACTATATCTTTATCATCTAAAGTGACACGAACAACTGACGGTTATCTTATCGTTTAACTTCCTTCTGCACTGTCACTGCTTCGTGACTTCGTACAATTTGACCGAAACTGTTCTATTTTAGGATACAAAAGTATGTACAAACATTTTGCCTTTTTAGGGTTCCATAGTCAACTTACCCTTATAGTTTCGCCATGTCCGTCCGTCTGTCTGTCTGTCCGTCCGCGGCTTAGTTCCGTGATCATTAGTACTAGAAAGCTGGAATTTGGTATGAGTATGTGTATGTAATGTATCACGCCGACAAAACGGTAAAATAAAAACTCAAAAATAAAATCTTTATTTCGGGTGCCTCCCGTACACCTAAAGTGGGGGTGTTTTTTTTTTCGTTCCAACACTAGTGTGTGGGTGTCGGTGAATAGGTAGTGCCAACATTTCGCTCAATCTGGCGCGTTATAACTTCCAGAAGGCAATAAGTAGGTAATTACAGTTATTTTAGCGTTTACGACCTTTTTATAGAGCTTGAAATCTTTCTCGTAATTTAAACCTCGGGCTTAAAACCGTTGTTTTAAGCCCGTCTATTGTGAAAGATGAGCAAGTACGGAACCCTACACTGAGCGTGGCCCCACATGCTCTTGGCCGGTTTTTACTACTTATTTGCTCGTTAATTCACGGAGCTTGCGAAGCGTCTTTTCAGCTTGGCTAGAATTTCTTCCGTATGACCGCAATCCGGAAGTTTAGATGTTCGAAAGTCCGGATTTCCGTGATTATCGTGAAGAAAAAAAATGTATATAGATACTTAAAAGCAGGTTCAATAATTATAGTTTTTTGTCAGGTTTTTGGAATTTTTCAAAATGGCGGAGAAATCGGGATTGAAAACGTAATCACATTGTTCCTGCAGGTCACAGACCCACTAGTATTGAACTTAGTAGTTATTTTTTTCTTAGGCTATGGAAGTTAGGGCCTTATTCCGCTAAAACATATCTTTCATCTGCCTGTGATGCGACAGCAGCTAGCCAGCTATACACTATTTGGAGTATTTAGGACAGACAAACTCGCGAGCGATCTTATAAGGGTTCCATTCAGTTTTTCATTCAGAGGTACGGAACCCCGTAAAGGAGAAAAAGGGTATAAACATTTGAAATCCATTCATCTGTCGTTTGTAACTAATTTTTAGAACTTTTTCTTGAAGAAAAGTGTTAAAAGTTAACTGTTATACTCGAGGTAAAAGTTTGCTTTAACACCATACACTTTTTCTATCTATAACTTTTCAGTGTGTCGTTATTAAGAGAAGATAACATTATATAGCCGTATAAATGCCAAAAACAATATTCCAGACAACCTTTGCAACTTATCTCTGTATCGTGTCCAATGTTATTATAGTATTTTCCTTAATCGCCGTATCAGTATTGAAAGCAAGCACGAGGTGACCATATTGGGCGGCCTCAACGAGTTCTGCGTGAAATTCTTCGGTCCCCCAGGAAGTGAGTAATCAATTCATATCCTTTTGTTTATGATCCACGGGATTGTTTTTTTGTGACCTGTCAAACTGGGGCGACTTTAAAGTGCAGGGGCGACTTTGAATGAAAATAATTTGTTAACCTTTTGAACGCCTCAGTCACGACATCGGAAATTTGTGCCACTGATACCAACGTCGCCCAATGACGACAAAATTTCAATGACCAAAAACTTGATTAAAACAACTACTAGTGTTTTTTATTTAATGAAATAATGGTATAATGAACTTTATTCTGCAAGTAGGCCACAAGGGCAGTTTTACATGTCTGAGTCTACCGGCATTTCACAAGACCACTGTTGAGAAGAAACGCTGAAAGAAACTCAACAGTGTCATTTTTTTCAGAAAGCATAAGTACTTAACTATTACAATGATATGAACTTAACTATACGTAGCTCTACAAGAAAACATATTAAAAGTGTATTTTAAGATATAAGTGAGGAAAAGTGTAAGAATAAAATAGAAACTACAAGAAAGCCTGACGGTTTATCACAATTTATGTATACGTTTGATATGCTTTCTTATTAGAACTGTGTCCCTTAAACTAGTTAGGTACAATTATTATATAATTTAGGAGCACTTTTTTGATTTTTGAGCACTTCTTAATTTTTGTGCTCTATGGCACAATGTGGCAATGGCACGGGGAATTGCTTCACCGCTTAGCGTACAAAAGGTTAAGCTTTTTTCGCATTGTTTGTTTCAGTGAACACCATCTCAAATTACCTGAGTACTAACAAAATATGTTTGACGCGCGACAAATAGTCACGTGTTGCCATTGTGGTGTACATGCATATTATGTACACGAATTTGAAGAAATATCATAACAACTAAAAGTTTGTAGTAACTCGGTATTTGAGTATGAATCATAGATAAAACGAACACCCTAATCATCTGCACGTGTTTAAATTAATTGCGTAAAACTGGAAAACAATGTCTCGTAATCCTAATTAAAATGCCGAGACGGAAATTGTGACATTTTTCCGGTTGTAATAAAAATACACTGCTCTTAGATTTCAAACATAAACAAACAACTTTTTTGGGGAGAGCCAAAGACGTTCTTTCTGCTCTAGTGACGTTCTACTGGCGCGTAAACAGAATCATTCAGATTGTTCTATTAAGACGTTTAGTATTTGCTTTTGAAGGATATAAATAAAAAAATTACAAAAATAAATAGATTTATTTCGGACAGCAAAAGATATCTTTTGTGTTTTTTTCCTGCACCCACTAGGCCAAACAAAGTTTATTACAAATAATGTGCTTTTTTAGGTACAACAATTTCTCTTTTTGCACAAATGCGATAGTCTTTTTATTTTAGTTAGTCAGGGGCACCAGTTACAACTATATACACTAAAATAACTATGTGGCAATCATCTGCCTATAATAAATAACCAATCTAATTCTTATCTCAATGGTATTCGACTTAGGAAATCTCGCCACAGAAGTTCGATAGATGATTTTCCGTTAAAGCCAAAGGTGCCTACATAACACTTACATTCATAGCGTAATGGTGTATGTTTGCGTTATATATTTCCAACGCTTTGCCCAGCAGAATGCTAAAAACATGATGTTATTTAAAATATATATGGTAGGTAATAATGTCATTATTTGAGCGGTTTAATTGCCCGATTCGTCTGACTGTAATTGCTTACATTTTAAAAACTAACAGCATAATTTAAACGCGGCTTCTAAAACTAATTCCATAGTAGTCACTGCTCTTCAAATCCTAGTAAGTAGATTAGTAGTTTGACACTGAGATACGATTGTTTTAAAGAGGTATTTGTTACTTAGTGAGTTTGGGTTGTCAACAGAAAATACAGAGCTCATTAATATTGTGGCAAAATGAACTCGTGTGCGTCAGAATGTTTGGTTGACTATTGAATTCAGCATTGATTGCTTACGTAAAAATTGCTACCTATTTGCTAGTATTTGCTACCATTTACCAAATAATTGCTACCTCAGTATAATAAAAGATATCACATATTTTTTTTGACCAGTCATTCTGACGTCAGGATGTTTGGACATAGTTCATATTTCGCGAAGGACGCACAATTTTCATGTTATTTACTAACCAAAATTTGCTACCTAATTGCTACCTACATTTAGCTTAAAATCAATTCTGTAGCGTTACAGATCAAAAAGTTTCGCGTATAATTATTTTTTGGACTACTTACAACATGAACGCCTGTGCGTATCAGCAGAGCAATCCAAATCTGTGGTGTATTGTATTTTTGTTTATGTTAGGCGCTCCTTTTTCTATAGAGTTTTGTGGATCCGTGTCGTAGTTAATTAATAAAAATATAAAACGGAATCAATATATTAATGATTTATAGAATGAGTACGGGCTTTTATTAATATAGGTAAAATATGAGCTAGTCTCCAGTAGATATGAGCGCCGATGGTTAATTCCGCGGCGGCGGCGGCGTGATGGGCAAAATTGCGCAGCGGCGGCGGCGTCACAGCGGCGTGACCGTGAGTTTTTTTTTCACGTTAACGTAGAAGTTTGATTTTTGCGCAGCTTCAAGGGACCGTAGACTTTAGTATATGGTTTAAATTTCATGCCTCTTTACCTATCCTAAAATAATATAAATAACAAATGTTTTTTTATTAATGATTTAAGTTAATAAGTCGGCAACGTATAATATTTAAGAAATAATAATTACATTAATTGCACTTTGCCAGTTAAATTTATAAGCAGTTAGAAATCATTTGTTCGGTAAAATAATTATGAGTGGTGTTTCGTGGAAAGATTTTTCATTGGCATTATGTAAATGCCTTTTATTCAGCTTTTATTTTCGTTTTGTAAACATCAATAGCAATCGAACCTGACGCCATTATTTACAACGCGGGTCAAAAAAAATAACACAAGTTCACAACTTCACACGGCAAAATACTTGTGTGCGTGTGGATTGAGTGAGCACCCTTCAAAAATGAAAAAAAAATGTGCTGATCATGGGTCTTTATCTGTTGGTCTAAAATTTTTTGCCCGATATTTTTTTGGGCACATATTTTTTGGCCTTATAATCTTTGGTCGATTGTTTTCTATGTCGAAAATTGTTTGGTCGAAATTGTTATGTATATATTGTTTTGGCCGAAAATTGTTTAGTATAACATTTGTATGGAATAACATTGTTTGGTCGAATGTATTTTAGGCATAAAATTGGTATTCCGAATATTGGTGTCACTAATAATCCCTATGTTTGTCAGGAACGCAGTTCTAACCTAACCTACTGTTCTGGGAGCGCCTTATTTTTATTAGGGACGCAGTTCTAACCTAACCTAACCTACTGTTATGGATAAACCTTATTTTTGTTGAGGACGCAGTTCTAACCTAACCTACTGTTCTGGGAGCGCCTTATTTTTGTTGGGGACGCAGTTCTAACCTAACCTAACCTCTCGCTTTAGCATATGGGTTTTAGGAGGTTTTATGTTAGGCTAAAGAATAATTATAGCTTACAATATTATACTTTTAGTCATAAAAAAAATATACTTAATAATTTTAGGTCAAACATGTTTTAGGACAAAAAATATATATGCAAAAAAATCTCACTGAAGTTTACTTGCTTAATAAATAAATTCGTTTTCTTCAAATTCATAATTGATTTCATTTTTAGTGGAATTAAACCCCTAGGTCAAACTCACACCGACTATGGTAGCACTATTATGGCTATAGCCACACATGTACCTAATACATTATGCTCCTTGCTAAGATTTTTAGGGTTCCGTACCCAAAGGGTAAAAACGGGACCCTATTACTGAGACTTCGCTGTCCGTCCGTCCGTCCGTCCGTCCGTCCGTCTGTCACCAGGCTGTATCTCAAGAACGGTGATAGCTAGACAGTTGAAATTTTCTGTTGCCGCTATAACAACAAATACTAAAAATAACATATAAAATAAATATTTAGGGGGGGCTCCCATACAACAAACAGATTGGTTGCGTTAACTTTGCACCTCACTTGTATGGAGCGCTATACATACCAGGTGCAAACTTAACCACTTAAGGATGGAGTGTTTGTACGGAACCCTCGGTGCGCGAGTCCGACTCGCACTTGACGGGTTTTTTTGGTTGGTTATCTATTTAAGAGTTAGTAGTGATGTTGAATTGTTTGAATTATTTATTATTTTATACACCACAGATTTTGATTGCTCTGCTGATACGCACAGGCGTTCATGTTGTAAGTAGTCCAAAAAATAATTATACGCGAAACTTTTTGATCTGTAACGCTGCAGAGTTGATTTTAAGTAAAATGTAGGTAGCAATTAGGTAGCAAATTTTGGTTAGTAAATAACATGAAAATTGTGCGTCCTTCGCGAAATATGAACTATGTCCAAACATCCTGACGTCAGAATGACTGGTCAAAAAAAATATGTGATATCTTTTATTATACTGAGGTAGCAATTATTTGGTAAATGGTAGCAAATACTAGCAAATAGGTAGCAATTTTTACGTAAGCAATCAATGCTGAATTCAATAGTCAACCAAACATTCTGACGCACACAATGAACTCGACTGTTAAAACCTCAAGTAATCATCCCAAAAAGCAGCGTTGGCGTGTTGACGTTGAACTTCGGGTTTTTCCTCGGTGTGTTTCCAACCGTAACAGCATAAACTTATAGTAACATCGTTATCTTTTTCTTTTTAAATGTTACGTGATGATTTAATAAAGAGAAAGGAAGACAATCGTTAAGTTTTAGAGATAACTGTCTGTAATGCAATATTGCATTACTTGCATTATACGCAATCAGAAGGCAAAGTAATTGCGATACCAAAGTAACCGCCGTATTAAATGACTGTGCGTTGATTGAAATGTGTTGTAATTGTAAACAACCATGAATAGAATAAAGGTCCAATGCTAAAAATAATCGGCCAAGTGAGAGTCGCTCTCCTACACAAAAACTCTCGTAGTACGGATTTCTTACCTACGGCAAAAGCAGCACGCCAAGAAATGACCACATTACTCATTATTTTATCAGGCGATTTTGTTGTTATTTGGATTTGGAGGACGGGCTACACCGACAAGAGTTTGAGTAGCAACAGCTGACGTGTCGCTGCGACGTTACTGGTTTCTATGTGTTTCATAGAAATACCTTTCGTATTTAGTGACTCGAAGCTAGCGAGCGGCAGGCAACATAGTCGGCCGAGCAGTACTGCACTCGGAATCAACTGGATATGGAGGACTTGCCGTCGACGTCGTGCTCGAAATTATAACAAGCGACATGACGCCACAACGTGTCGCTGAGACACTATACCTAAATTCTTGTCGGTGTAATAAAATAACTCTTGTCCTCGTCTTCAGTCTCTTGTGTTTGGCTTGCGCCTAAGAGACTTCCTAATAGTTACCTTGTTATATTATAATAGTTTTAATAATTTACGAAAAAAATAATTACTGTTGAGTTTCTTTCGGCTTTCTTCTGAACAACGTTGGTAGATTAAGATTCAGACATGTGAAAGTGCCCTTGTGGCCTACTTACATAATAAACATATTGATTTTGATGCATATTTTTTATACATTCCAGCACCGTACGAGGGCGGTGTGTGGCGCGTCCGAGTGCACCTCCCCGACCACTACCCCTTCAAGTCGCCGTCCATCGGGTTCATGAACAAGGT
This sequence comes from Apotomis capreana, assembly GCA_947623375.1. Classification (NCBI taxonomy): domain Eukaryota; kingdom Metazoa; phylum Arthropoda; class Insecta; order Lepidoptera; family Tortricidae; genus Apotomis; species Apotomis capreana. The sequence continues at coordinate 13,906,639 of OX392522.1, read as the reverse complement.
GTACCACCCCAACATCGACGAGGTCTCCGGCACGGTGTGCCTCGACGTGATCAACCAGGCCTGGACCGCGCTCTACGGTAACTATCCGTTCTTTGTCACCCCGGGTTAACAAGGTGTACCACCCTAACATCGATGAAGTCTCCGGCACGGTGTGCCTCGACGTGATCAACCAGGCGTGGACCGCGCTCTACGGTAACTATCCGTTCCTTTTCTCCCCGAGTTAACAAGGTGTACCACCCCAACATCGACGAGGTCTCCGGCACGGTGTGCCTCGACGTGATCAACCAGGCCTGGACCGCGCTCTACGGTAACCATCCGTTCCTTTTCTCCCCGAGTTAACAAGGTGTACCACCCCAACATCGATGAAGTATCCGGCACGGTGTGCCTCGACGTGATCAAGCAGGCCTGGACCGCGCTCTCCGGTAACTATCCGTTCCTTTTCTCCCCGAGTTAACAAGGTGTACCACCCTAACATCGATGAAGTCTCCGGCACTGTGCGCCTCGACGTGATCAACCAGGCCTGGACCGCGCTCTACGGTAACTATCCGCTCTTTGTCACCCCGGGTTAACAAGGTTTACCACCCTAACATCGATGAAGTCTCCGGCACTGTGCGCCTCGACGTGATCAACCAGGCCTGGACCGCGCTCTACGGTAACCATCCGTTCCTTTTCTCCCCGAGTTAACAAGGTGTACCACCCCAACATCGATGAAGTATCCGGCACGGTGTGCCTCGACGTGATCAAGCAGGCCTGGACCGCGCTCTCCGGTAACTATCCGTTCCTTTTCTCCCCGAGTTAACAAGGTGTACCACCCTAACATCGATGAAGTCTCCGGCACTGTGCGCCTCGACGTGATCAACCAGGCCTGGACCGCGCTCTACGGTAACTATCCGCTCTTTGTCACCCCGGGTTAACAAGGTTTACCACCCTAACATCGATGAAGTCTCCGGCACTGTGCGCCTCGACGTGATCAACCAGGCCTGGACCGCGCTCTACGGTAACCATCCGTTCCTTTTCTCCCCGAGTTAACAAGGTGTACCACCCCAACATCGATGAAGTATCCGGCACGGTGTGCCTCGACGTGATCAACCAGGCCTGGACCGCGCTCTACGGTAACCATCCGTTCCTTTTCTCCCCGAGTTAACAAGGTGTACCACCCCAACATCGATGAAGTATCCGGCACGGTGTGCCTCGACGTGATCAACCAGGCCTGGACCGCGCTCTACGGTAACCATCCGTTCCTTTTCTCCCCGAGTTAACAAGGTGTACCACCCCAACATCGATGAAGTATCCGGCACGGTGTGCCTCGACGTGATCAACCAGGCCTGGACCGCGCTCTACGGTAACCATCCGTTCCTTTTCTCCCCGAGTCAACAAGGTGTACCACCCCAACATCGATGAAGTATCCGGCACGGTGTGCCTCGACGTGATCAACCAGGCCTGGACCGCGCTCTACGGTAACCATCCGTTCCTTTTCTCCCCGAGTTAACAAGGTGTACCACCCCAACATCGATGAAGTATCCGGCACGGTGTGCCTCGACGTGATCAACCAGGCCTGGACCGCGCTCTACGGTAACCATCCGTTCCTTTTCTCCCCGAGTTAACAAGGTGTACCACCCCAACATCGATGAAGTATCCGGCACGGTGTGCCTCGACGTGATCAACCAGGCCTGGACCGCGCTCTACGGTAACTATCCGTTCCTTTTCTCCCCGAGTTAACAAGGTGTACCACCCCAACATCGATGAAGTATCCGGCACGGTGTGCCTCGACGTGATCAACCAGGCCTGGACCGCGCTCTACGGTAACTATCCGTTCCTTTTCTCCCCGAGTTAACAAGGTGTACCACCCCAACATCGATGAAGTATCCGGCACGGTGTGCCTCGACGTGATCAACCAGGCCTGGACCGCGCTCTACGGTAACTATCCGTTCCTTTTCTCCCCGAGTTAACAAGGTGTACCACCCCAACATCGATGAAGTATCCGGCACGGTGTGCCTCGACGTGATCAACCAGGCCTGGACCGCGCTCTACGGTAACTATCCGTTCCTTTTCTCCCCGAGTTAACAAGGTGTACCACCCCAACATCGATGAAGTCTCCGGCACTGTGCGCCTCGACGTGATCAACCAGGCCCGGACCGAGCTCTACGGTAACTGCTTGTTTTAGGTCGCCCCAGTGTTAATAGCGTCCATCCCGCCACCAAATATCCCTAATTCTGCTGCGAACTAATTGCTGATTTGTCCGTGTAGAACTTTTTTCTTTACTGTAATCGGGTAAAAAGTATCTTATAAACAACTTTGAATGGCCAGCTCCTGTACCAAAATTGTTTAAAATCTGTCCAACCTTTTCTCCGTGTTCAGTGGACAAAAAATGTTGTCCAACAGATGGCGCTGTACGTCTAGAACCGCGCGCAATCCCTTGGTCTATACAAATCTGTTAAGGTTTTCTAAAATAAAGTTAAGTATAATTATATATTTTTTATAAAGTTTATTACCTTTTAGTATTTTATAGTAGTTCAGTTCAGATGTGTCTTTGCGGTTTCATCACGTCAAGACAGCTGGACAGTTTCCCAACTGTTTAGCGTATACGGGTTACTGTAATCCAAAAACAAATACTATAGTTTTTTATTTGCCCGATTAAAAATAGATACGTGACTCTTTCCGCCTTAGTATTGCACAATAAAAACTTTTTACAAATAGCTCAACTCGAACCCTTAATGTTTCAGACCTATCGAACATATTCGAATCGTTTCTGCCGCAACTGCTGACATACCCGAACCCGATCGACCCGCTCAACGGCGACGCCGCCGCCATGTACCTGCACAAACCCGAGGAGTACAAGAAGAAAGTCTCAGGTCTGTACCACTTCGGAGTACTTCCTTTTGGCCTAACAAATGCTCCCATTTACTCTGGAACCAAAAACTTACACGGGAATTTTCTTTATCGTTGTGTAGAATCTTGTGTTGAAGGAAAGATATCCAGAGGAAGAAGGACGTAGCCGTAAATCAGGTGTCGGAGTGCCTTGATATATGCCAGTTAATTCAGCCCTTCAACAGGCAACGGCAAAGGAATACTTGCTAAACTACGTCTGAGGGACCGATTAAGGAGGAGGTGTAGAACCCAGTATTCCTACTCTCAATATAGATTATTACGTTAGGTTTGTTTTCCCACATAGCGCACAGGCCGATAAAGGCTTATACAGCCCCTGTACAACTTATTTCAGCTGTGTAAGGGTTGTATACTCTATGCTACTTGGGTTATGAAAGCTCTGAAAATATTACGATTTTAGAGTATAACCCAAGTGACGAAATAAAGCATTGCGGAAAATAAATCAGCCCTTTGATCAGTAAATCAACAATCTAGAACTCGCTTTTGGGAAGCAAAGTTCCAAATCATATACGTCAACTTCCAGACGTGACCGTGCAATGTTTTCCATATTATAAAAATATGGCTACAATATTTTCAGATTACGTAAGAAGATTCGCAACAGAGGAAGCGCTGCTGGAGAAGGACGCGATCACGGGCATGGGCGCGCCGGCGTCGTCGTCCGCGAAGGCCAACGGCGCGCACAACAACGCGACCGACACGGAGAGCTCCATGAGCGACTTCAGCGACGACGAGGCCCAGGGCATGGAGTTATAACGCAAGTTACCGCGCAACGCTCGCTCGCTCACTGCCCAAGCCGTGCAAAGGCGCCGCTAGACCGCTTTTGTTTTCGATTTGAATTCGGAACGGTTCGAGACAAGTTCTGGTTTGAAAAAGGTCGGATTTGGATGTGAGGATTTCGGTTTGAATTTGGAATGTTTAACGGTCGAAGGAGGTTTGAATCGGGCTCGTTTTACGTAACACGGTCAATTAACTTTTAGATCTTGCTGTATATTTTGAAGATCGTCTTAGAACTTCTGTTAACTTTTTCCTGTCTCTTTATTACCTTAAAGGCAAACTTTACTAAAATCAAAATCGATGACTAACAATTTATTATTCATTTTTGCGAAGATTATTTTAAATCAGCTCTTGTAACAATGAGGTCCTTATCGAACATTACTGTTTAATTCAATTTGGATTTAAAAGTTAATTCTCCGAATAAGACATTGTGAGGCTCGATTCAAATTTTTATATTCGATAGTAGACTGTTGAACCGTTGCGAAACAAAATAACGTTTCGTTTTGAATTAGGGAACTGGATTGTTTATGGCGTACGAAATCGCTTCGTTTTGAATTTGGAATTGGTCCGTTAATAGATCGGCTCCGTTTGAATTTAGAACGCATTTGTTTCAATTTCGAATTTGCTAGTTTACTTATGATGGTAGTGATTGGAAATGTGAGTAATAGGGAACGAGTTAGTCGGTTGAATTAAGTTTGCACCTTGTATTCATGACATCGTATACAGACTAGATGTAAACTTAATTTGATCGCCTTATGATAAAGTTTAAGACGAGATGAATAGTAGAAATGACCCTGTAACAACGACTGCAGCGAAAGATATCTGCTTTTTCGTACACATTTTGCGATTTGCTGTCGCTTTGTGTATCATGGTACGGGGGAACATTTTGGCGTATAGACTGAAAACTTGCTATACATTTCTTAAACTTTGTTTCCTCTATATCGTCTGGGCTTTAATAAATACCTGTAGAGGTACCAAATTCGTACCCTTGCTTACACGGTCCTGTGTTGATGACAATTGTATTTAGGAGTCCATCGTATCAATTTATTATTAACGATTAATAAATGCTATAATTTAATTCCGGTTTGTGAAATGTTAAAAGTGTAAGGATATATCGATGTTTAACCGTAGTGCCGAAATTGCCAGTTTGCGCTTCCTAAAATCGACAGAGTTGAAGAAATTATGAGGAAATACTTTGCGGTGTATCTGAATTAAGTTTCGATATAGACCAGATCTATGTGATAACCCGTAGATTGCACATTTATTGCCTTCGCCTAGGACTCGTGCACCATTTAACTGCAAACACCGTAAAAGTATTTTCTAGTAATTTCCGTTATTTTCGTACCTTTAACATTTAACTCATTGGTTACCTATTTTTGTTGAAAAAAAGGTATTCTTAATGTCTTTCGCTCTTGAGTAGTGGAAGCTGGAACAGTTATACTTAAATTCACATAAAAAGAGCGCTGGCAATCGTCCTGCGCAGTATAAATAACTACTCCGCAGGATCTACGCTCCTTTTTACGTGAATATAGGTACCTATACAATATTTTTGAAAATTGGCAATAAAATGCAAAAGTCAAAGCTACTGAAATTATATATCGGTGCGTCTAGTTGTTCCGCCGTGTCTGCCGCCTAAATCACACTAATGGACCACTTATGCCAATTGTAAAGTACCGTAAATGCTCAGTTATTTAATAATTAAAGTTTGTGCTTATAAATTTTATGTTGACACTGATTTTGAAATAGAATACAATGAAAATAATTTCCTGAATATAAATAACATAGGTACATTTGGGAAAAGCATCGATGCTTTTGATTCAGGGTTCAACATTTTCTTATCGTCTTATCGCTAAAAATCGATCTCTTTGCAGGGATGTCGAACTGAAAACGAATAATGAACTAATTACAGTGCCAATAACTCATCTGTTGTCATTCAAAATCAAAATGTCCAAGTAAAATGTATAAGCCGAAGTTGGTTTACTATGAGCGTATTCGTTGTCCGACCGATCCGACCAAATAACCAAAAATATCATTAATCTTATTAAAACTATCGTGAGACATTTTTAACAAATTATTATAATAATTATCAAAAATATGATGTTTTTGAGAATCTCTTGCAAGGTCCATTGAGTACGCTTCATTATGCCTTACGTATCAATGTCATAACAGGAGTTATTATTTAATTAAATCGTAATGACACCGAATCGTGCACTTGTTATACATCAGTTTTAACAAACAGTAAGGCAACAGACACGGCGACGAAAAGATCATAAAGGATTTAAAGATTTCCATTGTGGAGGGCGTGTTTTAAAGTTATCGGTGTGTTAAGGGATGTTATAGTACGGCTTGTCTCTGTCCTACGCTTAGCAGCAATATGATAGGGAATAAAGTGTTCACATGTCTCGGTGTAACTTACTCTAGGGGTGAGGTTATGTAGCGCTGAGTTTGAGGATTTTTAACAAGTTAAGCCTTCTATAATCAAGTTGAGTCTCAGGCATCAAAGCCCATAGATAAATACCTCACAATGTATATAAAATATTACACTGAATTTGTCATATCGAGGCGAACGATATTGTTACGCTTTGAGCATGATTTTTCAAATTGTTCGCTTCAATATCAACATTTGGTTTACGCTGGCAGGCGTTACTGGTATAAATTTTATAACTAATTGCATTTTTATTGCGTCGCGTTTACGTTGTTCGTGGTGTCAGGTAGCCCGGAAAACTACACCCTTCGGCCATAATTTATCTGCTTAGCCCAATAGTTGACTGGTAGAGAATGCCCTATGGCATTAGGTCCGCCTTTTGTACGATAAGTTCTTTCTTTTGTGCAATGAAGATTAAATAAAAAAGTAAATCTACCTTGGCCGTTAGCTTGTCAGTTGGAGTATTATAAATCGGTGATCCACTTTGATAATATCGACTATTATCTCCTATTTTTTTCAGGTTGTTGGTTTCCATAGAAGTCTATTAATGATGCTATTGATAATTCTATTTCTACTCTTTATGAATCTCGTCTGTCTCATTCTCATCCAATTGAAAAATAACTAGGTACTTTATTTTATTTGATTACATATGAGACATGACGGCACGAGTCTCTAGAAGTCAACTTCACGGGAGCTGGACCTAATTCTAAGCAAAAAAATACATATTTACCAGTGGCATATCATCCTCAATTTTATTATCTAAATTGGTGTAGTAAATTTCTGGCTCATTATAGAAGGCTTACTTGATTAAAAAACTACTCGACTCTTTCGTAGGCATCTTGTATCAAACATGTAAACGTTAGATTTTAACAATGTGTATGATATAACACTCATAATAAAGAACCTTTTTAAAACAATCAAGTTTTAAACACGCGTGAGTGAGCGAGGTAGCATTTTGTAAATATCTTAAATTCTGTCCCCATAGCATAAAACAACTTAAATCTAAATAGCCCATCTCGGACTACAGTCATCACTATATCTCATAGGTATTTAAATATTTTTTATTGTAGCATTAATTTTTAACGAATGATGTGTCATGTTTTGTTTTTCCCTGACAATCACATTTTCTGAAATGGCAACATTCGTGTATGGTTTTTTGAGTCTGTTGTGATTATGAAATGACAAATCTAAATCTGTGATTAGTTACTTCCCGTTTTAAAGTGTCAATTCGGTGAGGGGGTTCATTCAGTACTTATGTGATCGCTCGTTCTGATAATAGACACGTTTTTTAGCGCAATTTTTAGGCTGGCAACACAGAGTATACAATGATCTAACTTCACCGCTACAGAAACTTGGAAAACAAACGTGCCGCAATACATACATTTACGCGTCCCCATTATACTATTGGCTACTAGTTAACCTCTTAAACCTATAAATAAAAATTTGATCGTTAAAAAGGGGGACTAAGCAAAACTAGTAAATATATGGTACTTGATGTACAATCAAATAAGTAGGCGTTTATAAATACGATTATTATCAAATGGTCGTGACGTGAAATAGGACCTAATATCAGTTTTAAGCCATCGCTCCTTTTTAAAATCGTAACGTAAAGATGTAATTTTCAGTCAGACAGCGCGGAAAAAAAAATAAAAAGGCACTTTTATGGCTCGTTTCTTTCCAATAAGCCTAGGTAGTGTTGCCAGCTATTTTAACAGTTAACAGTTTGCTTACACCAAATAGGTAGCATTTGTTATGACTTAACAGTTGACAGTAGCTACGCCGGTCCTGCCAAAAGGTTTGGTGTCTTGAGATGTCCTTCTTGGTAAAACAAATCAATACATAATGAATAATGGAATAAAAACTATCCACTCTCTGCTGTCGCGTAACCGGCTAAAATTAAAAACTTATGTCGTATGTTTCTAAGTATGTTGGTAATAACAATAACTTACATACTCTACAATGCAGATGTTAGGTATTACATCAAGGTACCTATGCTTCAGACTGTACTATAGTCCTTGCTAGATAATTGTACCCCAAAATAGAGTTTTAGGTTATAATGTGCTGATATGACAGATGTCACAGGGGCAAAGTTATCCGGCATAGACTATATTAGTAATATACTAATGATCAGTTAAAAGTTTTCAAACGTCTACTGCAAAGTACATTTCGTCCTGTAAGCAATTTTGAAATTGTGTTTATGTACTTAATAAGTGGAATGCATTCATCACATTATAATGTTTACGTATATTTTATATATTTTTTCTACCGTAGGTACCACTAAAATTGCAACTTTGGGCTTAAGATTTTTCTCTTATCAGCAAAATCTAAGGCTTATTAAAATATAATATTAAATATAAATGAAACTGGTTTACTCACGTCACTCGAATAACGCTTGACTTTGTTGGCGATTCATCTTCATGAGTTCCGATTCGCCACAGCGGCTAAAACTTTACTATAAAATCTAAAGCTGTTTGTTTGTACAGCATGTCTTTGCCCACTAACGGGATAAAGAAGGACATCTCAAAACGGAGGAACACTAAAAACAGATCTCTAATAGTGACATGTTGCGAACTAAAAGTGTTGCAATCGTCTGTAATAATAAGTTAGAATAGATGAAGTTTGCCAAGAGATTCTGTCGATATTGAACAATTTTGTATAAACTTTCGTAGGTTTTACTAAGTATTCTAAAACTACGGACTCACCGTAAAGTTTTATATAATTATTTTTCACTTATTATAAAGTTTACTTAATCTAATGTTTGATGTAACACGTTTTCTGAAACTATTACAGTTTCTAACCTAACTCATCTGAAAATAAGCAGCTTAATAGATTTCAAAGCAAAAAATGAAAGGAAGAAACCCGTTATATCAAACGATACATTAGGTCAAAATACGTTATATCAAACGTCGCCTTTTATAGGTATAATCCTGCCTTTGAAATAATTAAAAACGAGAAGCGTTTTTTGTCCAAATGTTTACACACAGGGTTGTTACTTATATATATATTTTTGGTCACTCGATTTTAATGAATTTATAGAAGACCAAAATTTGTAAACTTGTATGTATTTAATTTTAGTTGATACGTGTATTGTTTCAACAAAAACTTAATAATCATTCGTAGGTACCTACTTATTTTTGTATCAAGAGTGTGAATTATACCAGAAATTACTATAAAATCAAATAATAACTTTCTTTAAAAGTTTTACAAATTGTTTTATTATTCGACAGTGTCTATCGGCAAACAATTAGATATAACACGAAGAATATATGAATATTATAGATATAGACATATTGTATCTTTGAAATGATAACTCAAGCCATAATAATATATTTTGGTATAAGGAGATAACAGAAAAATTCTCGTTTTTATTGTGAAAGTTGGGTTGGCAGTATTGTTTTGGTATTTAAGTATACATTTTATTAAGCCACTGTCCAGCCCGGGACTTTGGATTGCACGTTAAGCGATAGTTATACAATCGATCTGTCGGATTGTGAAGTTTTTTGGCCGCTGTATCAAAATATCATAGGTCTTTAAAAATTGGTGGATTTTCTCCGATATTTAAAAACTTTCAAATCGCATCGAGCGCACCAAAAAACTACGCAACGCAAGTAATAATGACGTGATGCTAATAAGCCTACAAATAAAGCACACAATATTTAAAAATATTACCCGGATTTTTGGATGCGGCACGCTTCATCGACCGCTGAATATATCGTATCATCGATAAGTTTGAGGTTTATTTAATAGACACAAATAAAAAAATATCGATATGTCGATAACATTGACAAACTGTGGGGTTCACTGACAACTTGTCAAAAGCCTCACCCTAAAATCAGGGCCCTACTTATATTTGCGGCTCCACATTACTTGCGAATTATGCAGAGGTTGGGCGAATATCTTATTGTGGAGGCCAACTTCGCCTCGCCCTATTTCGGGTAACATTGCGAGTAATATGGAGCCCGGGTAACTTTTATGCAGTGTCAACTGCAGTCTATTTTTTATTTAAAATGACAACACTAGTAGCAGGAAATATAATTTGAGTTTTAGAAAAATGTTTTAACAATTATTCAGACTTTATGTACAGTTCATACAATACTACGTTGAATGTGTTCATCTACCTCATATGGCAATAATTTTGTATGGTCACGATCACGTCACTATTGCTCAACCGCAGTTTAAATAGAATCAAATCAATGGTGTCCCGCCCATAGCGGTTGTATATGTGAGAATAAAACGTTTTTATTCTATATTTTTATTTCATTACATGTAATAAACTTACGTTATTTTTAAACTATGGAGTTGGTTTCATTTTCATGATATTTTTAAATTTCACACCTCCCTGATCTGTGTGTTTTAAGTCCTGGTTTATATCCAAAATCACCTACAGAATTGAATATAAGTTCAAAATCGTTGACACTTTCTTCCATTTTCAATTATATATTTAGAATTAAAGAGACCTAATTCTAAAATTCCAAGATTTTGAATTAGGTCACTATAATTCTAAAGGTGCGATATACCTACCTCCAATCCAATAACAAATCACCGAAACCGACTGGAAAGAGTAAACGCCGTGGCCGTAGGTTGAAGTCCCGCTCTAAGCATATATAATTATTTTTAAAGTTATCGCTTCAATACGTATAAAAAAATCGTATTGAAAGTTTGCGCTAGCCACCGTACCCACGCGCTAGCAGACATAACTGCTTTAATAAAAATTAACAAGTAATTATACCAGGCCTAAAGCATTACTAAGGGCGCGAAGTTGGTAGAAACACCTTTTTGAGTTATACCTAAAACACTTGATTAAATCACCGTTCAAGCAGAACAAAAACGATCGAAATGGCATAATCTGATAAGAAACACATAGACTTACAGATACGTGGACAGAGCCATACGTAAAACTCAACTAGAGTGGATCGATTTGTGTGACGCTGTCCGATATTTATTTTATTTATTTATTTACCCTCCATACTAACAACAGCTCAATATACTTTCAAGATACTTTTGCTTACTTTAATATAATATTAATCATGAAAGAAAATAATTAAACTGAACTGAAAGAAAACAGCTAGCAAACAACTGAAAAGTGAAAGAAAGAAATGACAACAACAAACAAGTAGTGCTTCCCGCCAAATTTTAATATCCCGCGCATGAACCCAGCGTTCAGCCAGTGATACCATGAATTCAGTGTACTTTCAATACAAGTATTTCATTTCAATGCTCAATAGCAGTTTGTGGTAACTTACATTTATAATTTAATTAATTCTACCATTACATTACTGAATGATTCAATTCAATAATAATCATGAAAAGAAGTTAGTTTGGTAAAAATACAAGAATCCACGTCCAAAAACGAACTGAACTGAACTGTCAAACTCGAAGAAAAAAGCCAAAAAGGACATGAATTTGGTTACTACTACTAGCCAAATAATAGTTTATTTAAATATATTTGAAATTAATAATGAATAGATATTTAAATCACCAAAAAGTAGATTTATTATGACGACTACTTATGATTATGACAGCAGTTATGCTGATTACGGTCGTACTGGCATTCAAGTGTTTACGAATAGTTGAAAAAAGAGGTATAAAAATCCCGGCTCTTATTAAAAATATTGATTTTGACTGGACTTTGCGAGGTCCACTGAATCTAGAACGTCGCTACGTGCGCATCACAATCGATTGACGTACCATTTGTCATTGTCAAAATCCCGCAACGACTAGTTTGGGAGATAAAAACGGATATACATACATACATACAAGATACTTGGATTGGCCATCTTACGGGTTTTTTCAGCTAAAGTGATACGCGAATGCGATTTTCAATGGGAAATTCAAGAACTGTGATTATGTTTTGTGCCAAAAACGTATTATTTAGTAAATAAACAAGGTTTAATGATATGATATGAAAAGATCGAGTGGTAATTCTAGACATTGGACACCGAAAATATGAAAAAACAACTTAACCTGAGACGAAAAGATTATATTTGTCTTAATTATTAAGTACCTACCTATAATAAATAAATGGCAGCAGAAGCAGAAAATTTTATAGAAATAAAAAGTGAACCCATTGAGTATAATGTGGACATTAAAGTAGAGCCACCTGATGAAGACACCAGCAATAATGATGGAGAGAGTTCTCAAGAAAGGGTTGATACTTCTAATATTAAAGTGGAGAAGGATGATGGTATTTGTGAAATTGTGGAGAATATTACTGTCAAGATTGAGCCTACTTATTATAGCAGTGGTAAGTTGTGTAACAATTCTAAGTAACATTTGTCTTTTGAAGTATATCTTGGATAATCATTGTTCTTTGTACCTATTATGGTTCTAGAGATACGGCTCTGGGACAGATAGATAGACAGTAGAGCATATTAGACTTGGCTGATAATCATCAATTTCACCAACTTTATTTAAAAACTAGCTGCACTGCGCGGTGTTTCCGCACATCCCACTGGAACACTTCTTTTTTTGGGGATTAAAAGTAGCCTGTGTTAATCTAGGGTTAGGGTGTTAGCTACCTTCATACCAAAATTTATCAAAATTGGTCCTATTGTATGATTGTGAAGAAGTAACAAACTTACACATAAACACACAAACAAACTTTCACCTTTACGATATTAGTGTGATTGTGTTTGTTTTGTTTCTTTCTGTACATTTTTATTGGAGTGCAATAAAGTATTATTGACAACGCGTTTGGCTCGGTTTGTAGACACCTGCCTACTGAGCCGGCGGTCCCGGGTTGGAATCCCGGCCAGGGCAAATATTTGTGTGATGAACTCGAATATTTGTGCTTGAGTCATGGTTGTTCTATGTATTCAAGTATATATTAATCTATATAATTATGTATATCATCGCCTAGTACCCATAACACAAGCCTTCTTGAGCTTAATTTGGGACTAGATTGATTTGTGTGAGGTTGTCCGATATTTATTTATGAGAAATAATAATAAATCCGGCCGCAATTTTATTTTTTGGCCACTTGATCGAACTTCTCATTTTAATAACTAAGCATCGGGAATATGAGATAGCCTCTAATAAACTAATTCATTTTCTTTACAACGCCATCTAAAAATGTTAAAGAAAGCATCAAGTCATAATCAACAATTATTATTACTTGTCCTTCTGATTTATACATTGCCATCTAATTTACTAACTCAGCCACGGAATTTGCAACTCATCATCATTTTTCGTTTTACAGCTTCAATACAAGCTCCTCAAAAATTATATATTCGAGCTTCAATAGACAGCATCATATATTATAACTTAACATCTAAAATATTACTTCATATTCTTTTATCATGAAAATAGCCACTGTAGGAACGATTTGGCGCGAGTACGCGCCATGACAGCCACGACCATTTGCACCAATCAGAGAGCGTCATTTGATTCTTGTACCGACCGACCCGCCCGTGTTTGTTTATTGTCATTTGTTCGTTCATATAGCAATAGGTTCATCTGCGTTCTCTCTAATCTAGTTCTAAGGCAGGTCCGACATGGCTTCGGTTAGGTACGACGACAAGCGAAGCGAGGAGGAGTGTTAGGTTCAACTTCGTCCCTAAAAAAAAAAAAAAAAGTTTTAACATTACATATTTCATAACGGTACGTAACCCATGAATCTAGTTCTAAGGCAGGTCCGACATGGCTTAGGTTAGGTACGACGACGAGCGAAGCGAGGAGGAGTGTTAGGTTGAACTGCAACCCTAACCTAAAATGTATAGTTCATATGTAATAATAATGGCTTTAATATACTATTTGATGACAATTTTAGGTAAATTTTACGATCGATTAATGTAGGATGACTTACATTTTAAACATACTAAGTTATAAAATTAGAAGCTAATAGAGTTACTATTTTGGTGTCATATAATAATATTTTAGAAGTTTGCTATTTGAATGCATGCCTTAAATTTAGATGCTAAAAAATAATCACCATGCTAAGTTACAATTACAGTGGCTTACAAAGAAGATAACTAGTGGCTGAGATATTATTATTCAGACGCGCGTTGGTTGTGGCTGACTTAGTAATTTAGAAGGAAACTTATATTTTCTGAGGCGAATAATGCTATTAAAAAGAAGCCTGTCTAAATAGTACCCTTTATTTATTTATTATTATTTATTTATTGTATTGTATAACAAACTCTACTGTACTGAATAATATATTATTTTCACAGACGATGAAGTTCTTGCTAGTTATCAAAACTCTCAAAGCTTCCCAGTACCACCAATGGGCCCCTTACCGACTATTCTACGAATACCACAGCTGAAGAAGAAAAAGAAAGAAAATAAACATAACTCCGACTCTGATGATGATTACATGCCGAAGAGAAAAAAGAAAAAGGTATACCTTTATGAAAATCACTTTTGTGAATATTACGTCCATGTTCTGGGACAATACAGGTAATAAGTATTAACACGTTAATGATCACTATGATCAGACAAAAATGTAACACCACTCAAGAAACCAACAGAGCCCGCCAGGCAAGGTTGTTCATGGTCATAGCCTCCCAGGCAGGCCTGGTTGGCATCTGAGAAGTTACAAGCGCCTGGATAGTTCTCTGAGCGTTCCAACCTCGCGATGACAATGTCATTCTTTTTTCACAATTATTACCGCGACAGAAGAGCCAGTCGTTTTAATAATGATTGACTTTGGCGGGATATGAGTGGCTTCGGGATACATAAAAACTCGACTTCCAACAATCATCTATTTTAACAATATTTGCAGAAATGGGAATGTCGAAAAAAATCGCCTTGCAAACACTGAATATTCACCCGCCTGTTGTTAAGGTGTTAAACTGGCTGAGAGTATATGTAAAGTAACAGTAAATTCTACTAAATGATTTCTTGCAAATTTTCCTAATGTTTTCATAAAATAACAATAATAATTTTGTTTGTTTTAGATTAAAATTGAAGCTGTGAAGAAAACATATACAACTAAAGCAAAAAGTAAGTATTCGTCTGTGATGTACAGAGAAATAAACAATTATAGATACTATTAAAACGAGAAACGCTCTTTGCTCTCGTCACAGATTATATACAAGTTACTACGTAACAGATACCCCACTTGTTTGGACGGCAGGCGTTGCCACCGCTATCGATGCCCCCTCCCGCGGGTGACGCAACGTCATTGGAATGTGCGCTAGGGTTGCCTCCGTTATGTAAACGCTAGCTTTTTCTCGTGCCTTCGCTCGTTTGGTCAACCAGTCTAGTCAGCAGAGGCGTGGCGACCATACAACCCGATTCCCACTGGGTTGCCCACTTCAGGACGATTGAACACCATTCTCTACACGGTTTGAACAGGGTCTTTTTCTTTAAAAAGACCCTGTTCAAACCTTTGCATCCGACCGTTCCCTCTTTCCGCTTCTCTGCTTTCCGTTCTCCGTACGCCGCTCTCCGCACCCGGGTACCCGGGTTTTCGGGTACCCGGGTTGCATTCCCTAACTACGCTCTCCGCACGCCGCTCTCCGCACGCCGCTCTCCGCTGTTCCCTCTCCGCTCTTCCCTCTTGTTACAGTAATACAAGATGGTTTTTTATAGTGCGGTACTCTAAGATGTTCTAGGCAGGGACTTGGACTTACAAAAAGTCCTCTTATTTATCCTAATATTAATTTAAGAGAAAGTTAATCGAATTAATTAATCGCGTAAAAATTTAATCGCTAAAAATTAATCGACAGTTAACTTAATCTTTCGAGATTAAATCAATCGGAACTCGTACGATTAGATTAACTAATCGTCAATTTTAATCGTTAATTGAGATTAAAAAAGTTAATCTTAATCGTTAATCGATTAACTTTTGCCCATCTCTGCTGGGAGCCGCGGAAATCATGTTTTTTCGGTTTAATTATTAAAATAATACAGATTTTGAAAATGTAAGACGTTAGGTCGATTGCGATGAATCGAAGATAAATCGCGCACCGATTCGAAACATGGCGGGTATTATTCGACTTTAAAGACACACTTACTTTCATATATTAAAATACATGTGTCTGAAACTCTAGATAGGTGCTTCTCTTTTGTCACACACTCGGTTATTTCTAAAACTTATAAATAAATAATAGATTTAATAAAACAGCCTTATATTATTCCATTGGCAAATTTACACTAGAAACAGTTGTGATAGATGCAATTTTAGTCCGATATGCCTGCCATCTGGACCCCTCTTTCGGTGATGGCCTCCTCCAAAGATTTCCACTCGTCACGATTTTTTTGCCAGGTTTAACCAATTTCTTGATGCAATGGTCTCTATTTCGTCCTTCCACCTTGCTTTTGGGCGGCCTCTGATTCTGTGCCCATGAGGTCCGCCCCACATAGTCACGATCTTCGAAGGACAAGGCATCTATCACGCCAGTCTGTTTTCTTGTATTTCTCTGACGGACTCTATCCTTCAATTTTATTTTTAGTAAGCTGCGTTCCAAAGCTCTTTGACAAGATGTTAGCTTTCTGTTAGTTCTATTCTATTCTATTCTATTCTAATTTTAAAATATGGCTTCCATCAAAGTTAATGATGATTTCGCCAATTTCGAGTTTGCTCGTAGAGCATGCCGTTGTTCGGTGAGGTTTTGCTTTTTGTAAAGTGATAGCGATTTACAAAAAACCACGCGGACTATCGGGCCTTGACCCAGGAAGGGCTATGAAAGCTTCAAGTTGAATTCTTCATTAGCTATTCACTCATACGTTAGATCACTGCACAATACGCTATCAATACTACACATTGAATAACAAAAATGAATAAATAACGAACAACAAAACTTAAACGCATGCAGCCATCTTGAGTCACGGACCGGAAGCCTCTTTCTGTTAGTTGTTGAATCAAATATCCAAGTTTGACAACCTTATGTGAAGCATGCAAATTATAGAAAGGTGCTCGTTTTTTGACGCACACTAGATTGTAATAATAATAAAGCTTTATTGCTGACAAAGTTAACACACAAATTTTACAAAGTCATTAGTGCATTTTACATAGTCATATGTACTTTATCGTTATGACCACAGCCTTTGTATCTGTCGCTCGATTGTGTCTAAAAGGAAAATTTACTTATAGAAGCGGAGAACTGCTACTCGGAAAACGTGACAAAGCATATCGAGCTGGTGACCATCACGGAGGCCGAGCGGCAGGTGGAATTCAAGGAGCTGTGGCAGAGCCGCCGGCACATGCGGTACACCTGCGGGGACTGCGCCATCGGCTTCGTGATGGAGGAGCCGTACGTCGTGCACATGAAGAGCCACTCGCCGGTGAGTGACACATTACATGTCATCTATATAAGACAGTTCAAGGAGCTGTGGCAGAGCCGCCGGCACATGCGGTACACCTGCGGGGACTGCGCCATCGGCTTCGTGATGGAGGAGCCGTACGTCGTGCACATGAAGAGCCACTCGCCGGTGAGTGACACATTACATGTCATCTATATAAGACAGTTCAAGGAGCTGTGGCAGAGCCGCCGGCACATGCGGTACACCTGCGGGGACTGCGCCATCGGCTTCGTGATGGAGGAGCCGTACGTCGTGCACATGAAGAGCCACTCGCCGGTGAGTGACACATTACATGTCATCTATATAAGACAGTTCAAGGAGCTGTGGCAGAGCCGCCGGCACATGCGGTACACCTGCGGGGACTGCGCCATCGGCTTCGTGATGGAGGAGCCGTACGTCGTGCACATGAAGAGCCACTCGCCGGTGAGTGACACATTACATGTCATCTATATAAGACAGTTCAAGGAGCTGTGGCAGAGCCGCCGGCACATGCGGTACACCTGCGGGGACTGCGCCATCGGCTTCGTGATGGAGGAGCCGTACGTCGTGCACATGAAGAGCCACTCGCCGGTGAGTGACACATTACATGTCATCTATATAAGACAGTTCAAGGAGCTGTGGCAGAGCCGCCGGCACATGCGGTACACCTGCGGGGACTGCGCCATCGGCTTCGTGATGGAGGAGCCGTACGTCGTGCACATGAAGAGCCACTCGCCGGTGAGTGACACATTACATGTCATCTATATAAGACAGTTCAAGGAGCTGTGGCAGAGCCGCCGGCACATGCGGTACACCTGCGGGGACTGCGCCATCGGCTTCGTGATGGAGGAGCCGTACGTCGTGCACATGAAGAGCCACTCGCCGGTGAGTGACACATTACATGTCATCTATATAAGACAGTTCAAGGAGCTGTGGCAGAGCCGCCGGCACATGCGGTACACCTGCGGGGACTGCGCCATCGGCTTCGTGATGGAGGAGCCGTACGTCGTGCACATGAAGAGCCACTCGCCGGTGAGTGACACATTACATGTCATCTATATAAGACAGTTCAAGGAGCTGTGGCAGAGCCGCCGGCACATGCGGTACACCTGCGGGGACTGCGCCATCGGCTTCGTGATGGAGGAGCCGTACGTCGTGCACATGAAGAGCCACTCGCCGGTGAGTGACACATTACATGTCATCTATATAAGACAGTTCAAGGAGCTGTGGCAGAGCCGCCGGCACATGCGGTACACCTGCGGGGACTGCGCCATCGGCTTCGTGATGGAGGAGCCGTACGTCGTGCACATGAAGAGCCACTCGCCGGTGAGTGACACATTACATGTCATCTATATAAGACAGTTCAAGGAGCTGTGGCAGAGCCGCCGGCACATGCGGTACACCTGCGGGGACTGCGCCATCGGCTTCGTGATGGAGGAGCCGTACGTCGTGCACATGAAGAGCCACTCGCCGGTGAGTGACACATTACATGTCATCTATATAAGACAGTTCAAGGAGCTGTGGCAGAGCCGCCGGCACATGCGGTACACCTGCGGGGACTGCGCCATCGGCTTCGTGATGGAGGAGCCGTACGTCGTGCACATGAAGAGCCACTCGCCGGTGAGTGACACATTACATGTCATCTATATAAGACAGTTCAAGGAGCTGTGGCAGAGCCGCCGGCACATGCGGTACACCTGCGGGGACTGCGCCATCGGCTTCGTGATGGAGGAGCCGTACGTCGTGCACATGAAGAGCCACTCGCCGGTGAGTGACACATTACATGTCATCTATATAAGACAGTTCAAGGAGCTGTGGCAGAGCCGCCGGCACATGCGGTACACCTGCGGGGACTGCGCCATCGGCTTCGTGATGGAGGAGCCGTACGTCGTGCACATGAAGAGCCACTCGCCGGTGAGTGACACATTACATGTCATCTATATAAGACAGTTCAAGGAGCTGTGGCAGAGCCGCCGGCACATGCGGTACACCTGCGGGGACTGCGCCATCGGCTTCGTGATGGAGGAGCCGTACGTCGTGCACATGAAGAGCCACTCGCCGGTGAGTGACACATTACATGTCATCTATATAAGACAGTTCAAGGAGCTGTGGCAGAGCCGCCGGCACATGCGGTACACCTGCGGGGACTGCGCCATCGGCTTCGTGATGGAGGAGCCGTACGTCGTGCACATGAAGAGCCACTCGCCGGTGAGTGACACATTACATGTCATCTATATAAGACAGTTCAAGGAGCTGTGGCAGAGCCGCCGGCACATGCGGTACACCTGCGGGGACTGCGCCATCGGCTTCGTGATGGAGGAGCCGTACGTCGTGCACATGAAGAGCCACTCGCCGGTGAGTGACACATTACATGTCATCTATATAAGACAGTTCAAGGAGCTGTGGCAGAGCCGCCGGCACATGCGGTACACCTGCGGGGACTGCGCCATCGGCTTCGTGATGGAGGAGCCGTACGTCGTGCACATGAAGAGCCACTCGCCGGTGAGTGACACATTACATGTCATCTATATAAGACAGTTCAAGGAGCTGTGGCAGAGCCGCCGGCACATGCGGTACACCTGCGGGGACTGCGCCATCGGCTTCGTGATGGAGGAGCCGTACGTCGTGCACATGAAGAGCCACTCGCCGGTGAGTGACACATTACATGTCATCTATATAAGACAGTTCAAGGAGCTGTGGCAGAGCCGCCGGCACATGCGGTACACCTGCGGGGACTGCGCCATCGGCTTCGTGATGGAGGAGCCGTACGTCGTGCACATGAAGAGCCACTCGCCGGTGAGTGACACATTACATGTCATCTATATAAGACAGTTCAAGGAGCTGTGGCAGAGCCGCCGGCACATGCGGTACACCTGCGGGGACTGCGCCATCGGCTTCGTGATGGAGGAGCCGTACGTCGTGCACATGAAGAGCCACTCGCCGGTGAGTGACACATTACATGTCATCTATATAAGACAGTTCAAGGAGCTGTGGCAGAGCCGCCGGCACATGCGGTACACCTGCGGGGACTGCGCCATCGGCTTCGTGATGGAGGAGCCGTACGTCGTGCACATGAAGAGCCACTCGCCGGTGAGTGACACATTACATGTCATCTATATAAGACAGTTCAAGGAGCTGTGGCAGAGCCGCCGGCACATGCGGTACACCTGCGGGGACTGCGCCATCGGCTTCGTGATGGAGGAGCCGTACGTCGTGCACATGAAGAGCCACTCGCCGGTGAGTGACACATTACATGTCATCTATATAAGACAGTTCAAGGAGCTGTGGCAGAGCCGCCGGCACATGCGGTACACCTGCGGGGACTGCGCCATCGGCTTCGTGATGGAGGAGCCGTACGTCGTGCACATGAAGAGCCACTCGCCGGTGAGTGACACATTACATGTCATCTATATAAGACAGTTCAAGGAGCTGTGGCAGAGCCGCCGGCACATGCGGTACACCTGCGGGGACTGCGCCATCGGCTTCGTGATGGAGGAGCCGTACGTCGTGCACATGAAGAGCCACTCGCCGGTGAGTGACACATTACATGTCATCTATATAAGACAGTTCAAGGAGCTGTGGCAGAGCCGCCGGCACATGCGGTACACCTGCGGGGACTGCGCCATCGGCTTCGTGATGGAGGAGCCGTACGTCGTGCACATGAAGAGCCACTCGCCGGTGAGTGACACATTGCTTAGCTCAATTACAGCTTAACATTTTTTTTTTTTTTTCTCTTTCTATAAATACCCATGTGTCGATCTCGTATCGGTTTAGTTAGCCACCAGAAACGGTGTATCCCAAACACTACACCATAATTCGTCTGCAATAGACGCAAGGGCGATGTATATGTAAATACCCATGTATACTAAGTTAATCAGCATGCTTGGTTAAATGCTGTAAGTGTTGATTGTAAACTTATAAAAAAAAAAAAAAAAAGTTGCCGTCCTTATGGTACCCCAGTGGTACAGAGGGCCTTCGTGAGACGTCGCCATCCGCTCCTGTCCTGTTCCTGTGCCTCGCGCTCCGCGTCGCTCCAACGGGTGCGTAACGGTCGCTATAACAACTTATGATATAATATTGGTCAATATCAAGTGGTATAATAAACGAATAATATAATAACATTTGTTATAATTTCATATGGCATAATATAATATAGTATAATGATCATTTGATATACTACGTTTAAAGGGGTACCCCTTATCGTGCACAATCTCTATTGTCCGAAATACACTTCGCATAATCGTTTTCGCACAATCATTTTTAGCCGAATGATACTATCGCATAATTATATACTTACCACAATGGATATGTCGCATAATATTCATTTGGCACAAATTTGAATAGCAGAATGCTAATATCGCCATCTTTTATTTCGCAGAATTGTATGTAGCCGTATATAAGTTCCGCCGAATTTATTGCGGCATAATTGTACCATAGCATACCCACAGAACCGAATCGCTGCCATAAAACTAGGTTAGGTTAGGTTGAAACTGCGACCCTCACAGAAACGAAGGCAAGACAGATAGGTAAGTAAGGCAGGTCCGACTTGGCTTAGGTTAAGTACGACGACGAGCGAAGCGAGGAGGAGTGTTAGGTTGAACTGCGACCCTAACGAGCGAGCGAAGCGAGCGAGCCGCGCAGGTCCGACTTTGCTTACGATTCCTAACATTACCAATTTCACCTGAAGGCAGATCCAACTTGGCTTAGGTTAGGTACGACGAGGAGCGAAGCGAGGAGGAGTGTTAGGTTGAACTATGACCCTAACGAGCGAGCGAAGCGAGCGAGCCGCGCAGGTCCGACTTGTTTTACGATTCCTAACATTACCTATTTCACCTTAAGGCAGGTCCGACTTGGCTTAGGTTAGGTACGACGACGAGCGAAGCGAGGAGGAGTGTTAGGTTAAACTACGACCCTAACGAGTGAGCGAAGCGAGCGAGCCGCGCAGGTCCGACTTCGCTTAGATTAGGTAGGTATTTTGATGTTTCGTATTAATTATTTGAGTCGGACTTTTCATTTATCGGTGTATTAAAATAATCATGCGAACGGAATATTATGCCATATAAATTTCGGCGTCACAATTATTCGACCATAGGAGTATTGTTCTAATCAACATTATGCCAATGTACTATTCTGCCAAAGAAACGTGTGCGAAATGATAGTATGCCAAGAAATTTAGGCAAAAAGCAATTGTGCGAAATGATGATTGTGCCAATGGTTGCTATGCGAAACGAAAATATGCCAAACAATTTTGTGCAACACATTAGTAACCCCGTTTAAAGGCTCAATACACACTCCAACTGCTCAAACTTAAAAGTTAAATTGTAATAGAGTCATAGTTAGGTACGACGACGAGCGAAGCGAGGAGTGTTAGGTTATCTTGCGAATATAAACGTTATATCAAATGTCTTTTATACTAATTGAAATTATACCCACTGAAATTATACCTGTTGTTATATCTATCATTACACACGTGAACGCATTTATTCAAGACTGGGACTTATCTTAACTGTCCGGGTTAAGTTTAGTTTGCACCTGGCAAATGAGGTGCAAACTTAACGCAACCGATCACGTTTGTTGTGTGGGAGCCCCCTTAAATATTTATTTTATTGTTTTTAGTTTTTGGTGTTATAGCGGCAACAGAAATACATGATCTGTGTTAATTTCAACTGTATACGAGTAGCTATAACGGTTCATGAGATACAGCCTGGTTACAGATAGATACTGACAGAAGATGGACAGTGGAGTGGAGTCTTACTGATAAGAACCCGTTTTTAGAATTCTGTAGTCCTCCGTCCGAGGCTTAGCTCCGTGATCGTACTAGAAAGCTGAAATTTGGTATGAGTATGTGTACCTATGTATCACGCCGACCAAACGGTAAAATAAAAACTAAAAAAAAATTTTTCTCGGGGGTGAATTTATTCTCTTTATATCACATATTAGTTAAGTGCCATACTGCATTAAAACATACCGCTCAACCTGTCGCGTATAATCGATAAGTTTAAGAAGGTAATAATTGATTACAGTTACTTTGGCGTTTACGACCTTTTTGTACGAAGCTGAAATTTGGTATGAGTATGTGTATGTATCACGCCGACAAAACGGTAAAATAAAAACAAAAAAAATAAACTTTTTTTTGGGAACCTCTCGAACACATACAGTGGGGGTGAATTTATTCTCTTTATATTACATATTAGTTAAGTGCCATACTGCATTAAAACATACCGCTCAATCTGTCGCGTATAATCGAAAAGTTTCAGAAGGTAATAATTGATTACAGTTACTTTGGCGTTTACGACCTTTTTGTAGAGCTTGAAATCTTTCTCGTAATTTAAACCTCGAAGCCCGTCTATTGTGAAGGATGGGCAACTACGGAAAGTCGGAACCCTGCACTGAGCGTGGCCCGACATGCCCTTGGCTGGTTTTACGCTTTGGGTACGGAACTCTAAAAAATAGACTGTTTTTCACAGGAGGCAGGCGATCACGAGTGTGACATATGTCGCTGTCGGCTGCGAACCGCGGACACCCTGTACAAGCATCGTCTGCGGCACCACCGCAGGTACCGCTGCGCTGTGTGTCATCGTATTCACAAGGACAAGGTGAGTAGTGTGACCACGAGTGTGACATATGTCGCTGTCGGCTGCGATCCGCTCACACCCTGTACAAGCATCGTCTGCGGCACCACCGCAGGTACCGCTGCGCTGTGTGTCATCGTATTCACAAGGACAAGGTGAGTAGTGTGACCACGAGTGTGACATATGTCGCTGTCGGCTGCGAACCGCGGACACCCTGTACAAGCATCGTCTGCGGCACCACCGCAGGTACCGCTGCGCTGTGTGTCATCGTATTCACAAGGACAAGGTGAGTAGTGTGACCACGAGTGTGACATATGTCGCTGTCGGCTGCGATCCGCTCACACCCTGTACAAGCATCGTCTGCGGCACCACCGCAGGTACCGCTGCGCTGTGTGTCATCGTATTCACAAGGACAAGGTGAGTAGTGTGACCACGAGTGTGACATATGTCGCTGTCGGCTGCGATCCGCTCACACCCTGTACAAGCATCGTCTGCGGCACCACCGCAGGTACCGCTGCGCTGTGTGTCATCGTATTCACAAGGACAAGGTGAGTAGTGTGACCACGAGTGTGACATATGTCGCTGTCGGCTGCGATCCGCTCACACCCTGTACAAGCATCGTCTGCGGCACCACCGCAGGTACCGCTGCGCTGTGTGTCATCGTATTCACAAGGACAAGGTGAGTAGTGTGACCACGAGTGTGACATATGTCGCTGTCGGCTGCGATCCGCTCACACCCTGTACAAGCATCGTCTGCGGCACCACCGCAGGTACCGCTGCGCTGTGTGTCATCGTATTCACAAGGACAAGGTGAGTAGTGTGACCACGAGTGTGACATATGTCGCTGTCGGCTGCGATCCGCTCACACCCTGTACAAGCATCGTCTGCGGCACCACCGCAGGTACCGCTGCGCTGTGTGTCATCGTATTCACAAGGACAAGGTGAGTAGTGTGACCACGAGTGTGACATATGTCGCTGTCGGCTGCGATCCGCTCACACCCTGTACAAGCATCGTCTGCGGCACCACCGCAGGTACCGCTGCGCTGTTTGTCATCGTATTCACAAGGACAAGGTGAGTAGTGTGACCACGAGTGTGACATATGACGCTGTCGGCTGCGATCCGCTCACACCCTGTACAAGCATCGTCTGCGGCACCACCGCAGGTACCGCTGCGCTGTGTGTCATCGTATTCACAAGGACAAGGTGAGTAGTGTGACCACGAGTGTGACATATGTCGCTGTCGGCTGCGATCCGCTCACACCCTGTACAAGCATCGTCTGCGGCACCACCGCAGGTACCGCTGCGCTGTGTGTCATCGTATTCACAAGGACAAGGTGAGTAGTGTGACCACGAGTGTGACATATGTCGCTGTCGGCTGCGATCCGCTCACACCCTGTACAAGCATCGTCTGCGGCACCACCGCAGGTACCGCTGCGCTGTGTGTCATCGTATTCACAAGGACAAGGTGAGTAGTGTGACCACGAGTGTGACATATGTCGCTGTCGGCTGCGATCCGCTCACACCCTGTACAAGCATCGTCTGCGGCACCACCGCAGGTACCGCTGCGCTGTGTGTCATCGTATTCACAAGGACAAGGTGAGTAGTGTGACCACGAGTGTGACATATGTCGCTGTCGGCTGCGATCCGCTCACACCCTGTACAAGCATCGTCTGCGGCACCACCGCAGGTACCGCTGCGCTGTGTGTCATCGTATTCACAAGGACAAGGTGAGTAGTGTGACCACGAGTGTGACATATGTCGCTGTCGGCTGCGATCCGCTCACACCCTGTACAAGCATCGTCTGCGGCACCACCGCAGGTACCGCTGCGCTGTGTGTCATCGTATTCTGCTGGTTTTACTCTCAACACTTCAAGTTAATAATTTCAGAGTTATCGCTAACAATTTTATGACAAGCAATACGTTATGACACTTATGACAATCAATCGTTATGTGAAATAATGTGCTGCTGTCGGCACCTTATGGATGAATTTGATTTTGTAGGAGACAGCGGCGAGCCACGTGATGAGTGAACACGTGCGAGAGGCGTTCACCTGCGAGCAGTGCGGGAAGGGATTCAAGTGAGTACCTATTGGCCGAAAGAGCGAAGCGTCTTCGCCTCAGCTTGACCAAAAATTCATTCAATTTCTCGTTAAAAAATTGCATTATACCTCTACAGATCATAAAATATTGTTTATTATGTTACTTGTTATTTAAGGCGACGGGTAATGCGAAACTAGCGCCACTCACAAATTTTTATTATATCTTCTAAACCAGATCAATTTCCAGTAATTGCAATATTTGGGGAACTGGAAAACCACCTATAGTATTTATTAAATTATTATACACAATTTCTTATTTTTTATTAAAGCAGCTGCCACCCTAAGGCATGTCGAAGCAACTGGTTGAAAAATTCAATGGCTCTGACATCTGATTCGGTGGTCCAATTGAGGGGACGCCAGTGTTGGCCCGGAAAGCCGTTGGAAACGCAGGTTCGAATCCTGTCCGAATCGTTAAATTTTTCAATTTTCGCTTCATATGTAAACACACAATTTCTTGTTCTTTAGTTGTCTGTAAACTTGCCCAAAACTATTGTGGCCGCTTTTGACGTGAACAAGTTTTGTAAGGTAAACTACAGTGAACAAATTGTATATAGATTTAATAAATATTAATGTGTTTTGCTAGCTCCTAGACTTCAGCTATTTCTAAAAAATATCAGATTATGAAGGTATAAGAAAAAAGTCGAAAGTGGCGCTAGTTTCGCACTACCCATCGCCTTAAGCAGTAACGGCTGCTAGCGTAAACTAAATGTATATATTCAAGCGAAACATTTCAATAACCGTCAAGTCATTGATTTTTTTCGCTCCTGGTCAAAAAGTAGGTTATATTAGCTTCGCGAAGCGTGGTTAAAGTGGTCGTTTTGGCTCCTAGGGTTTAAATCCACCACATCACCGGCACCACATGGCGGGTGTTTATTTAACCAGAGCTAGGCGTCCCTGGGTGCCGCCATGGCTGGGTGAATATTCAGCCTTTGTAAGGCGTTTTATTTCGTGATTCCCATTCCTGCAAATATTGTTAAAATAGATGATTGTTGAAAGTCGATTTTCTTGTGTACCCCGATGCCACTCCCGAGTGCGATCTTAGGTACCTAGATCATAAATTAAAACGACGGGCTCTTCCGTTGTAGTAATAATCTTGAAAAAGGAATGACGATTTACCCGGCTAAGGCCATTTTAAACTATTTTTTTATTTTTCGCGGTCTAATTAAAAAACACAATGTTTAACACATGGCTAGACGTCATTGTGACGCTCAGATGATATTTGTCCTCGCTCGCTCGTCCAAATGATAAACCCTCGTCAGACACGTCTATTGATTTTCCGCTTCAACATAAACATTTCCTTATCACATGGTACCAGGAGGCCAGCCTACCTGAAGAAGCACGTGGCGCAGCAACACACGAGGGGCCAGAAGCACGAGTGCCCGATCTGCGCGCGCATCTTCTTCGATCGCAGCATGTATAAGACTCACTTCCGGTGCGTATCAATGTTATTAATGAGTTTAGATAAGCCGAGGCGCCTGATATGGTGATTGAAATATCATTACATGCTCGCTTCATGTCGGTCCCCCACCGAGCTCAGAACTTGAAACTTTCAAGCTCATATTGGAACACAATGTCAATATTTCATAGCATATTTGAGAAAAAATAACTATAGAATGAAATCGTTTTTCTTAATCTGGTACTCTGATACTCGAAATTCGACCGTCAAATAATGCCGTCTCTCTGGATCTCCTGTCAAAGTATAATTGAGAGAGCGGGGCGGCAGTACACGACAGTCGAATTTCGAACATCGGGGTAGCCCTTCAGAACTACCCATCCTGCTTTCCTTACTTAATGCCGCTGAAACATCCGCAGGCGTCACAACGACGAAGTCCGCAACCCCGTGGAGCGGATGTTCATCTGCGACCACTGCTGCCGCCAGTTCAAGAGCAAGGCGGCGCTGAAGAGGCATCTCCTGGTGCACCAGCGCGAGCGCACCGTCGCCTGCGCACAGTGTCCCGCCATGTTCCAGACCAGCCGCGGCCTGCGCCTGCACAGGATCAACAAGCACATGGACAAGCGAGAGTGAGTCCTCGTCTACTGTATGTGGAGGCGTCTCCTGCACCGCGCCTGCGCAGTGTCCCGCCATGTTCCAGACCAGCCGCGGCCTGCGCCTGCACAGGATCAACAAGCACATGGACAAGCGAGAGTGAGTCCTCGTCTACTGTATGTGGAGGCGTCTCCTGCACCGCGCCTGCGCAGTGTCCCGCCATGTTCCAGACCAGCCGCGGCCTGCGCCTGCACAGGATCAACAAGCACATGGACAAGCGAGAGTGAGTCCTCGTCTACTGTATGTGGAGGCGTCTCCTGCACCGCGCCTGCGCAGTGTCCCGCCATGTTCCAGACCAGCCGCGGCCTGCGCCTGCACAGGATCAACAAGCACATGGACAAGCGAGAGTGAGTCCTCGTCTACTGTATGTGGAGGCGTCTCCTGCACCGCGCCTGCGCAGTGTCCCGCCATGTTCCAGACCAGCCGCGGCCTGCGCCTGCACAGGATCAACAAGCACATGGACAAGCGAGAGTGAGTCCTCGTCTACTGTATGTGGAGGCGTCTCCTGCACCGCGCCTGCGCAGTGTCCCGCCATGTTCCAGACCAGCCGCGGCCTGCGCCTGCACAGGATCAACAAGCACATGGACAAGCGAGAGTGAGTCCTCGTCTACTGTATGTGGAGGCGTCTCCTACTGCACCGCGCCTGCGCAGTGTCCCGCCATGTTCCAGACCAGCCGCGGCCTGCGCCTGCACAGGATCAACAAGCACATGGACAAGCGAGAGTGAGTCCTCGTCTACTGTATGTGGAGGCGTCTCCTGCACCGCGCCTGCGCAGTGTCCCGCCATGTTCCAGACCAGCCGCGGCCTGCGCCTGCACAGGATCAACAAGCACATGGACAAGCGAGAGTGAGTCCTCGTCTACTGTATGTGGAGGCGTCTCCTACTGCACCGCGCCTGCGCAGTGTCCCGCCATGTTCCAGACCAGCCGCGGCCTGCGCCTGCACAGGATCAACAAGCACATGGACAAGCGAGAGTGAGTCCTCGTCTACTGTATGTGGAGGCGTCTCCTGCACCGCGCCTGCGCAGTGTCCCGCCATGTTCCAGACCAGCCGCGGCCTGCGCCTGCACAGGATCAACAAGCACATGGACAAGCGAGAGTGAGTCCTCGTCTACTGTATGTGGAGGCGTCTCCTGCACCGCGCCTGCGCAGTGTCCCGCCATGTTCCAGACCAGCCGCGGCCTGCGCCTGCACAGGATCAACAAGCACATGGACAAGCGAGAGTGAGTCCTCGTCTACTGTATGTGGAGGCGTCTCCTGCACCGCGCCTGCGCAGTGTCCCGCCATGTTCCAGACCAGCCGCGGCCTGCGCCTGCACAGGATCAACAAGCACATGGACAAGCGAGAGTGAGTCCTCGTCTACTGTATGTGGAGGCGTCTCCTGCACCGCGCCTGCGCAGTGTCCCGCCATGTTCCAGACCAGCCGCGGCCTGCGCCTGCACAGGATCAACAAGCACATGGACAAGCGAGAGTGAGTCCTCGTCTACTGTATGTGGAGGCGTCTCCTGCACCGCGCCTGCGCAGTGTCCCGCCATGTTCCAGACCAGCCGCGGCCTGCGCCTGCACAGGATCAACAAGCACATGGACAAGCGAGAGTGAGTCCTCGTCTACTGTATGTGGAGGCGTCTCCTACTGCACCGCGCCTGCGCAGTGTCCCGCCATGTTCCAGACCAGCCGCGGCCTGCGCCTGCACAGGATCAACAAGCACATGGACAAGCGAGAGTGAGTCCTCGTCTACTGTATGTGGAGGCGTCTCCTGCACCGCGCCTGCGCAGTGTCCCGCCATGTTCCAGACCAGCCGCGGCCTGCGCCTGCACAGGATCAACAAGCACATGGACAAGCGAGAGTGAGTCCTCGTCTACTGTATGTGGAGGCGTCTCCTGCACCGCGCCTGCGCAGTGTCCCGCCATGTTCCAGACCAGCCGCGGCCTGCGCCTGCACAGGATCAACAAGCACATGGACAAGCGAGAGTGAGTCCTCGTCTACTGTATGTGGAGGCGTCTCCTGCACCGCGCCTGCGCAGTGTCCCGCCATGTTCCAGACCAGCCGCGGCCTGCGCCTGCACAGGATCAACAAGCACATGGACAAGCGAGAGTGAGTCCTCGTCTACTGTATGTGGAGGCGTCTCCTACTGCACCGCGCCTGCGCAGTGTCCCGCCATGTTCCAGACCAGCCGCGGCCTGCGCCTGCACAGGATCAACAAGCACATGGACAAGCGAGAGTGAGTCCTCGTCTACTGTATGTGGAGGCGTCTCCTACTGCACCGCGCCTGCGCAGTGTCCCGCCATGTTCCAGACCAGCCGCGGCCTGCGCCTGCACAGGATCAACAAGCACATGGACAAGCGAGAGTGAGTCCTCGTCTACTGTATGTGGAGGCGTCTCCTGCACCGCGCCTGCGCAGTGTCCCGCCATGTTCCAGACCAGCCGCGGCCTGCGCCTGCACAGGATCAACAAGCACATGGACAAGCGAGAGTGAGTCCTCGTCTACTGTATGTGGAGGCGTCTCCTGCACCGCGCCTGCGCAGTGTCCCGCCATGTTCCAGACCAGCCGCGGCCTGCGCCTGCACAGGATCAACAAGCACATGGACAAGCGAGAGTGAGTCCTCGTCTACTGTATGTGGAGGCGTCTCCTGCACCGCGCCTGCGCAGTGTCCCGCCATGTTCCAGACCAGCCGCGGCCTGCGCCTGCACAGGATCAACAAGCACATGGACAAGCGAGAGTGAGTCCTCGTCTACTGTATGTGGAGGCGTCTCCTGCACCGCGCCTGCGCAGTGTCCCGCCATGTTCCAGACCAGCCGCGGCCTGCGCCTGCACAGGATCAACAAGCACATGGACAAGCGAGAGTGAGTCCTCGTCTACTGTATGTGGAGGCGTCTCCTGCACCGCGCCTGAGCAGTGTCCCGCCATGTTCCAGACCAGCCGCGGCCTGCGCCTGCACAGGATCAACAAGCACATGGACAAGCGAGAGTGAGTCCTCGTCTACTGTATGTGGAGGCGTCTCCTGCACCGCGCCTGAGCAGTGTCCCGCCATGTTCCAGACCAGCCGCGGCCTGCGCCTGCACAGGATCAACAAGCACATGGACAAGCGAGAGTGAGTCCTCGTCTACTGTATGTGGAGGCGTCTTGCTGCACCGCGCCTGCGCGCAGTGGCCTGCGCGCGCGCACACGTAACGTAAACCCATAGAATGAGGAAAGGAACAGTGTATATCTTCTTAAATTTGCCATTTGTTTTGTTTGAGATAAATAAATGATTGAATTGTTTGTTTGTCCCAGCCGGCAGCTGCAGCAGTGCGGGCAGTGCGCGCGCGAGTGCACGACGCCGGCGCTGCTGCGCCAGCACATCCGCCGGATGCACACCGACCGCACTAAGAGGTGAGCGCCACACATGTGTCCAGCCGGCAGCTGCAGCAGTGCGGGCAGTGCGCGCGCGAGTGCACGACGCCGGCGCTGCTGCGCCAGCACATCCGCCGGATGCACACCGACCGCACTAAGAGGTGAGCGCCACACATGTGTCCAGCCGGCAGCTGCAGCAGTGCGGGCAGTGCGCGCGCGAGTGCACGACGCCGGCGCTGCTGCGCCAGCACATCCGCCGGATGCACACCGACCGCACTAAGAGGTGAGCGCCACACATGTGTCCAGCCGGCAGCTGCAGCAGTGCGGGCAGTGCGCGCGCGAGTGCACGACGCCGGCGCTGCTGCGCCAGCACATCCGCCGGATGCACACCGACCGCACTAAGAGGTGAGCGCCACACATGTGTCCAGCCGGCAGCTGCAGCAGTGCGGGCAGTGCGCGCGCGAGTGCACGACGCCGGCGCTGCTGCGCCAGCACATCCGCCGGATGCACACCGACCGCACTAAGAGGTGAGCGCCACACATGTGTCCAGCCGGCAGCTGCAGCAGTGCGGGCAGTGCGCGCGCGAGTGCACGACGCCGGCGCTGCTGCGCCAGCACATCCGCCGGATGCACACCGACCGCACTGAGAGGTGAGCGCCACACATGTGTCCAGCCGGCAGCTGCAGCAGTGCGGGCAGTGCGCGCGCGAGTGCACGACGCCGGCGCTGCTGCGCCAGCACATCCGCCGGATGCACACCGACCGCACTAAGAGGTGAGCGCCACACATGTGTCCAGCCGGCAGCTGCAGCAGTGCGGGCAGTGCGCGCGCGAGTGCACGACGCCGGCGCTGCTGCGCCAGCACATCCGCCGGATGCACACCGACCGCACTGAGAGGTGAGCGCCACACATGTGTCCAGCCGGCAGCTGCAGCAGTGCGGGCAGTGCGCGCGCGAGTGCACGACGCCGGCGCTGCTGCGCCAGCACATCCGCCGGATGCACACCGACCGCACTAAGAGGTGAGCGCCACACATGTGTCCAGCCGGCAGCTGCAGCAGTGCGGGCAGTGCGCGCGCGAGTGCACGACGCCGGCGCTGCTGCGCCAGCACATCCGCCGGATGCACACCGACCGCACTGAGAGGTGAGCGCCACACATGTGTCCAGCCGGCAGCTGCAGCAGTGCGGGCAGTGCGCGCGCGAGTGCACGACGCCTGCGCTGCTGCGCCAGCACATCCGCCGGATGCACACCGACCGCACTAAGAGGTGAGCGCCACACATGTGTCCAGCCGGCAGCTGCAGCAGTGCGGGCAGTGCGCGCGCGAGTGCACGACGCCGGCGCTGCTGCGCCAGCACATCCGCCGGATGCACACCGACCGCACTGAGAGGTGAGCGCCACACATGTGTCCAGCCGGCAGCTGCAGCAGTGCGGGCAGTGCGCGCGCGAGTGCACGACGCCTGCGCTGCTGCGCCAGCACATCCGCCGGATGCACACCGACCGCACTAAGAGGTGAGCGCCACACATGTGTCCAGCCGGCAGCTGCAGCAGTGCGGGCAGTGCGCGCGCGAGTGCACGACGCCGGCGCTGCTGCGCCAGCACATCCGCCGGATGCACACCGACCGCACTAAGAGGTGAGCGCCACACATGTGTCCAGCCGGCAGCTGCAGCAGTGCGGGCAGTGCGCGCGCGAGTGCACGACGCCGGCGCTGCTGCGCCAGCACATCCGCCGGATGCACACCGACCGCACTAAGAGGTACGTGCCACAGATTATATATAGCCACAACAGGCAGTCCTCAACCCATGCCATATTGCAGATTCTTTGAGGTACTAATTTATTTTTCGTCACACTTGGTCGTAAACAAGGGTTTACATGCTAGAAAAGCGGGTGGTAAATCGTATATTACGCTCTAGGGCGGTAAGTCGTATATTACGCCTCAGGGTGGTTAGTAATTTTGGTATTGACTACTACTACTTTTGTTTTATTTCCTCCAAAGTGTGATGAAAAACGTCGTACGCGACTCTGGTGTGAAGGAATTCCAAACTCGTGTCATTAAAAGCCCGAAGCCGAAGGCGAGGAAAAAAGGAATAGACACTCGTTTGTGATTCCTAGTTTACCACCCTCGTTACGTAATGTACTAATTATTACCGGCAATTGACGTGACGATATAAAATGTTTTAACTTGTCCATGTATATGACGAGACTTTAATGTGCAGATACCAATGCGACCACTGCCAGCGCTTCTACTACACGAAGGGCGAGGTGCGCGCGCACATCGTGTGGTCGCACGCGCCGTCGCGCGGCGAGCGCGCGCTGTTCTGCTGCGGCCGCGAGTTCCGGACCAGGACCCGGCTCAAGGACCACATCGCCATCCACCATCTCAAGGTCGAGAAGCAGAGGATACACAAGTGTGACCAGTGCGACAAGGCGTTCGCGGTGAGTCTTCATTTTTTTTTTTTTTTTTTTTTTTTTTTTTTTTTTTTTTTTTTTTTTTTTTTTTTTTTAAATATTAAGGGACAATCATACACAAATCGACCTAGTCCCAAACTAAGCAAAGCTTGTACTATGGGTACTAGACGACGATATACATAATAAATAAATACATATTCATGTATAGATAACATCCATGACCCAAGAACAAATATTTGCCCCGGCCGGGATTCGAAGCCGGGACAGCCGACTCAGTAGGCAGGTGTCTACCAACCGAGCTAAACGCGTCGTCACCGTACTTAGCACTGATAGGTACCAGGCGATCATGAGTCCATTGGTATCCTCCTCACTTTTGAGACCTTCAGGGACCGGCATCACATTCTTATGTAAGACCAGACTTTTATAAGAGCAAGGTACGGGCCCTGAAAGACTACTTGTACCAACTGAGGTACCAGGCCGCCATAACTCTTAAAGAGTGATTGTCGAGCGCGTGCTGTTCTATTACGGGCGGGAGTTCCGGACAAGGACACGGCTCAAGGACCACATCGCCCTCCACCATCTCAAGGTCGAGAAGCAGAGGATACATAAATGTGACCAGTGCGACAAGGCGTTCGCGGTGAGTCTTCATTATTTAGCACTGATAGGTACCAGGCAATAAGGCTTTTGCAGCGAGTCTTAATTACATAGTATTGAAAGTTACTACCTGATAGATAACAGGCAATCATGGGTCCAACGGAATCCACCCTCACTCTTGAGATCTTCAGTGACCGGTGGCATCACATTTTTATGTAAGAAGACTTTTATAACACCAAGGTACAGTTTGTGTAAGCAACCGAGGTACCAGGCTATCATAACTCTCAAAGAGTAATTGTGCCGAGCGCGTGCTGTTCCATTGCGGGCGGGAGTTCCGGGCAAGGACACGGCTCAAGGACCACATCGCCCTCCACCATCTCAAGGTCGAGAAGCAGAGGATACATAAATGTGACCAGTGCGACAAGGCGTTCGCGGTGAGTCTTGAGTACTTAGTGCTGATAGATACCAGGCAATCATGAATGTTGGTGGGTGGGTGGCTCCTCCTTACTCATGAGGTTAGTGACTGGCATCACATTCTCAGGTAACTGGCAAGGACAAGCTTTTATAAGAATAAGGTAAAGGCTGTGGAAGACTACGTATACCAACCGATGTACCAGGATAACATATCTCTTAAACAGTAATTCCTGCCGTGCTACTGCAAAAAGCCGTATCTTTCTATGAAACCCATACAAAGATACGACCTTTTAACGTAGGACGGCAGAATTGCCGAGCGAGCGCTGAAGCACCTTTCCTTTATGTTTTAGACCGTGTGTATAAACTTTCGACGACGCGTTTGGCTCGGTTTGTAGACACCTGCCTACTGAGCGGCGGTCCCGGGTTCAAATCCCGGCCAGGGCAAATATTTGTGTGATGAACTCGAATATTTGTGCATGGGTCATGGTTGTTATACGTATTTAAGTATATATTTATCTATATAAGTACGTATATCGTCGTCTAGTACCAATAACACAAGCCTTCTTGAGCTTATTTTGGGACTAGATCGATTTGTGTGAGGTTGTCCGATATCTATTTATTTATTATTTATTTATTTCCTCCTTAGTTTAGAAAACTAATTAGGCTGTAAAGGACTATTATCATTTTCGAGGGAAAACATGATTATAAACACAAACTAGATTTACCTAAGATTAACTACATATGTAGGTATCTATATCCCAGAGACGAGCTGCAGTCAGAGAAATCAAGATGGGGGGAAAATGTTTTTTTTTTTTAATGCCACAGCCCCAAAATCACATTTTGTTACAGAACAAACAAGTCCTGAACCGCCACAAAAAGAGCCACTCCGACTTCACGTACCCCTGCCCCGACTGCGGCGTCCGCTTCAAGTGCGAAGCCTACGTCAAGGTCCACCACCAGCTCAAACACCTCAACATGACGCGCGCGCAGATCAAGGCTTTGAAGCAGAAACACGTGTCTGAAGAACCTGAGGACCTGAGCATGAAGAGCGACGCGAAGGAGATATGCTTCGAGAAGGTTATAGTGAAGCAGGAGGTTGATGAGGTCAGTGTGCCGTTGTTCGAGTTTGAGGAGTTGGAGAGACCGTGATTTGTGGTCTAGTCTTGTGAAGGTAAAATGTGTGGTTGAGGGGATTTTAGTGTGTACAGTGTGTGTGTGCCTGTCCGGTACGATCTGCATCAAAAATAGCTGACAATTTTAAGAGATGGGCAAAATGTAATCGTGAATACAGTCTGCATCAACGGTACTGTCTCTGATATTGGCATTGCCACCGAATCAATCAATATCGAATAGAGAATGCAAACTGCTAATTTTTTGTATAAAAAATAGTTATAAGGTGACCTCCCGCGTATTTTTCTAGTGAATGAAGAAAAAATCTACCACATGAGTAGATACTTATCTCGGTTACGTTAATAATAAATCTTCACTTGTTAATACTTACTTCAAAATAGCGAGTCTATTGTACGAAATTGTGGCGGGAAAAAAAATACACGTGAGGTTGGAGGGGGAGGGGGAACAAAGAACCTCACCGAATATCATTACCATATAATTTTTTACCGATTTGCATTCCCCTGGTATCAAATAGTTGCAAGATTGTAAATAGACTAAATTAGTATAATTTAGATTAAATGTTGCCATAACTGGAAGTTTGTCAAGAATAGTTCATTACTATTTTAAATGAAGATGCGGTGTAATCCAATGAATAAAGGAGTTTGGCCTTACAAACGGTCCTGTAGTTATGAATTTTTGATATGTT
This sequence comes from Apotomis capreana, assembly GCA_947623375.1. Lineage (NCBI taxonomy): Eukaryota > Metazoa > Arthropoda > Insecta > Lepidoptera > Tortricidae > Apotomis > Apotomis capreana. Next base: position 13,870,053 of record OX392522.1, on the reverse strand, counting down.
GTCTAGGATGGTTAGTCAGTGTTTATAATGTAAAATGCACATTTGCACAACATACCTCCGCGCCCGCCGCCATATTGAAAAACCGACACTTTCTTCATATTTTTGCTCATTTCCTTTAGGAGCGTTGAAGAAAGCTTCGACGATGTTATAGAGAGTTACATTTACTACATTCTCCATTTTATATTTTGTTTCTAGGACAGATAGTTACGGAGATATGCACATTTAAAAAACGCAAAAAATCGTAATTTCCAACTCAAAAACAAACTTCTGGATTATATCTTCGTTTAGGAGTATTTTAGCTAAAACAGAGCTGGAGTAATGTTGTAGAGAATTAAATTTACTATAATTTACATTTCAAAATTTGTTTCTAGGACAGATAATTACGGAGATACCGTAAAACTATTTAATCCGAAAATTACTCGTTAATATAATGACAATTATAACAAATAAACTCCTAAGTGAACAACATAATTAAACAAACTTAAATAAATGGCGGCGGGCGCGGAGTGGGGGAAATTGTGCATTTTGCATTTTAAACACTGACTAACCATCCTAGACAACATATCAAAAATTCAAAACTACCGGACCGTTTGTAAGGTCACACATAGTACTTTAGTCTCTATTCACCGAACTAGTGACCAACCTACCTCATAAGGGTGCATTTCCACTGAAACGGAGTTAGGCGGAGCGGGGGGAATGGACCTTTTTTACAAGCTTTTATTTAGCTTGCATGGTATGTTTAAAGTATGTTTGTTCGGGTGAAATCTTGCAACTCAATTTTGAAGCAGATATCGTCAACCGATTGAGCTGAAATTTTGCATACTTACTTAACTTTGATGACAATACAATAATATGGTACCATGGGGCTGATCTGATGATGGAGCCGGAAGGTGGCCATAGGAACTCTATAATAGAAAAAGCAATCCTACCGAGCTTGGGCTCTTTAGAATCGTCTCAGTGAGCATTTGATGGATATCCAAAGAAAAGTACAGTCGGCTATAAAAGCTTGCCACTAAAATGTCATTTTTGACAGAAACTTATTTCATATCAGAGTGAAAATGCTTTACGCATACCCCGGCTTGGGGAGACCGTTTGGGGTTATGTGGGACTCCCACCTCCGATCGCTCTCCTAGCGAGAGGGACGAGAGGAGCCTACCCACTAAAAACACTCCGGCATTTCCCGCATCTACTGTTAATCGGGGCATCATGGGATCTGAGCTATCCAATCACAGTTCTCGATCTCCACTCCTTGTCATTAGGGAATAGTGTAAGCGAACAGCGGACTTTCAAAAACTCCGCCGGGCCGACGTCGATGGAAACGTACCTTAATACTGATAAGATTAGTCACTATTACAATAGTATGTAAGTCATTAGTAAAATTTTGTAGAGGTCAAAGTCTGCTCTCTCTAGATATGAATTTGGTTCCGAAGACACTGATACCTTGTACATTCGTAAACGAGTATAAACCATATTGCAACATGTTAACACGTTCACTGTCGCGTGTCCCATATGTGGGGTCACGGCAAGCCTCTATTACTGAGACATAAGGTTCACCTGTCAAACTGGGACAGTGAATGTGTTAAGTCTGGGTGTATAGTTAAAAGTGTCTTCGTTTGTACAATGCTAAAATGTTTTCATGATGTATTATGTAAATGGGTGGATCAACTTTTTCTTGTTGTTATTCTGCCCCGTGACCCAGGGGACGATTAATTACATTTCTTCGAAAAGTGTTGTTGATTTATATTACCGGTATTGTCATGTGATAACCTACATAATAATAGGTTTATAACTGTTGCAATTACAAAGTTTTTGGTAAATATAACCGCCGAAATACCTAGTTTTATAGTGATCCAGGCGATGTCACCATGGCAACGAGCAGCAGAAAAGAGTTGATTGACCCAAATATAGTCAGCTGTAGAGTACCTCTTAGTCCACTGAAGCGTGTGACGAAAATGAACCAATAAGGCTCCGTCTTTGTTCTCCGGACTTGAGAGCCAGGGCCTAGGCACTTGGCATTTTGGGGCCCCCTCCCCTATCTCAATACGCTTTTCAGAAAATTAAATAGTAGAACCATGAATACAAAGATCAGAGCTTAAAGAAAAATTGAAAAAAGGAGCTACCTGGTGGAAGGGACCGGGAATCGAACCCGGTACCTCTGGATTACCGGTCCAGCGCGTTAGCCACTTCGCTACCCTCGCTCCACGTAGACCTGACGAATTTTTCCTTATGCTTTGTTTGTCGATCTTTGCATTGTTTATTTGAAAGGTTTTTACACCTTAGCTTTGATCTTTGTATTCATGGTTTAAATAAAATTGTGGTGTACCCACATTAACAAAATGAGACATGTTTCATAAATTTATTAAATAGTAGGTTAAATTTTAAGTGATAAATAAAGGAGACCATAAGTATGGTGCAAGTCCTAGTTCTAGGAGCTGACTAGCCCTAGACTGGCTGGGCCCCTAGGCGCGGACTTGTGGGCCTGTGGTATATACGGCACTGTCTTTATGAAGCCTAAAAGTGTATTTGGGTGGATCAACTTTTTCTTTCTGTTATTCTGTCCCGTGACCCACTTCTACGAAAAGTGTTGATAAGTTATATTACTGGTATTGTCAGGATAAGCCCATTCTCATGTAGACTATCACATACGAATGGGCTTATAACTGCTTAAATTACAAAGCCTTTGCTAAATATAACCACGGAAAATCGTAGCTTTAAAAAGTGATCACATCACCATGGCGACGAGTGGCAGAAAATAGTTGATTGACCCAAAAAACAGTATGTATGGTGGCCTGGCGTATAGCGTTCGCTCGGGAAGGCGTGGCCGTGAATGGGTTAAATATGATGAAAGTCCAAATCTGAGGAAATTGGTCCATTTTATTCAGCTCTGCTCCAGTGGACATGCAGCCTAATGCGGCTGACGAGCGGGATGCAGCAATATGTGAGACACGTATGGAGATAACTGCATCTCACTCCTTCGTATTGCTGTACCCTCTCGTAAGTGACTATTTTAGGAAAGTGTAATAGCTGCATAACTGCCAGTTGTCGAGCGCTTAAAAAACTTTCTTTTTTTTATTCTTCTACTTGTATTTTTTGTTTAAATTCTATAATAAACTAGAAGGTTGGGTCTGAAGGAAGTTCATTCGCGTAGAAAAATATGTCATAACTCGCTTTTTTTGCTTCTCCGTATTCGGGTAAAAAGTATTAGCCGTCTGTGGATTTTAGCTTGATGAGGGCACAAAAAGATCATATATACATAAATAAAATCCAAAAATATATGTATTTTTCGATTCAGTGACCTCGAAATAGTCTAATTCGTTTTTTTTATATCTTCAATGTACATTTATTTTTTTCTATTTTATAAAAGTATAGATGACAAGGCAGGTGCGTATTCAATTAATTAAATCAATAAATTACCGTGTATAAATGATCTCATACATACTATGTAATTAATATACACTTTGTTAATAATGGACAGAATTTGAATTATTTTCTGTTTAATCCTGTATTGTCATGTCTTATTGTATACTTACCTTGCGTCTTGCCTTAGGATCTCGATTCATTAGTAATTAATGAATTGACACAATAGTAGGGTAAACGAACCAATAATAGGCATAATGTAATTTCTTTTTGATATACATATCGATCGTATTATTTATTGGGAATAAATGTCTGCATGGGACTAACTGCACTTAGACTGCGCTAAGTTAGAAATCACCGTTAACGCATTCACTGCCAGTAACGCATATGGGTGGATCAACTTTTTCTTGCTGTTATTCTGTCCGTGACCCAGGGGAAAATAGTGATTAAATTTCTAAGAAAAGTGTTGATAATTGATACTGGTATTATCAGAAGATAGTCTACATAAGAATGGGCTTATAACTGCTTAAATTACAAAGCTTTTGCTAAATATAACCATGGAAAATCGTAGTTTTAAAAAGTGACCCAGGGGCATCACCATGGCAACGAGTGACAGAAAATAGTTGATTGACCCATATATGCGTTCACTGTCATACAAGTTTGTTCCTAGGCCACGCCCCCTGGCAGTGAATGCGCTAAAATTGTACACTTCTACGGAGCGCTGAAAACAAATGGCGTCCAAACCGTGACGGCATCGTCGACTAAAGATACCCATGTATGGAAAAGCAACTAATTTGTCATATTGACCGTGAAAAGTACGGTAAAGTACATGGTTATTGTACAATTGTTTTGTTGGATTATAACATAAGGATTCTGAAAACAATTTCAAATTTTTAACTCCTTTAAAATAAAATGAAGTGCCATCAATGGGATCATTTACCCTACAGTTTGCAACACCTGCAGTCTACTGCGTGTTACTTCGCCTGATCTTAGCTTATTGTAAAATATGTTGATGAATTAATTACTTGAATATTTAAACTATTGATACCGGGATCAAAGCTCTAAGAAAAATTTAAATGCGTAACTTGGTGGACGAGACCGGGAGTCGAACCCGGTACCTCTGGATTGCCGGTCCGGTTAACCACAGATAGGTACAGAAATCAATCTACATACAAGCGCGCTCGAGCAAACGCACACATAGACATTGCTCACGGACACGATATCTCGGACCAGTTCAGACCAGTGCGGGCGCGAGTGCCATCCGCTTGACGTGTCCGTGAGCAATGCCTATGTGTGCGTTTGCTCGAGGGCGCTTGTATGTAGATTGATTTCTGTACCTATCTGTTTTGTGGGTTAACCTTGTGTGTCGATCTTTATTTGAAAGGCTTTACACCTTTTGAGCTTTGATCTTTGCATCAATAGTTTAATAATAAAAGGTGGGTGTGTACCCACATACAAGAAATGAGACATTACATGTTTCATAAATTTACTTGAATATTTACCAATCATGTTAAATGCATGGGAACTTAGAGAGTAAGTTAATGAAAATAAAAAAGTAAAATGATTTCTTGTTTGCCTTTGTTTTTTACGTAAATTGGTTACCATAAGGTGAGGCGGTGTAGCCCCGAGAATGTATGGCCGTTGGGGCAGCAAGGTCCTAGAGTGGCGACCACGTATAGGAAAGCGCAGCGTGGAACGGCCCCCGACTAGAAGGATGAATGACCTCGTGAGGGCAGCGGGGAGGCAAGGATGCGGTCTGCGCGGAATCGCACTTGGTGGCGAACTATGGGGGAGGCCTATGTTCAGCAGTAGACGTCTGTGGCTGATAGATAGAAAAGGTGAGGTTATTTGGAAACCACAACAACCTTCAACTCGCGAGTTTAGTTCGATATGGTGATATTTTTACGTTTTCTATCCCCTTATCTTGTTGGATAAGTTTCGCGAAACCGATTTAGATGAAATTTGGTATGATAATAATCTATTTGTGTCCCGTGAAAGGAAATAGAATAATTTTTAGCAAGAATACTACATATTCCTTGGTTGAAAAGAGTGAGTAGAATTTACTATGAAAGGGATACTACTGCTAGTGTGTGGGTTAAGTATTAATATCATAATAGTGCAATGAAATGTTAGCCACATAATTTTATTCAGGCATTTATTAATACCTACCATCCTATTAACGGATTATATTTTTGGTAGGAACGAAAGCCAAATTTTTCACTATTTCCTGCGAAAACCCCTCCACTGGCAACACCGCTGCGCAGCCCTATTGCGCCAACATCGTCGGTCGATACTCGCTAACAAAACAAACGAACGTCAAACCCTCCACGGAAATTCTTAATTCAAATATTTATTCTAAATTCAAACCGCGAACTGTTGGTAAAAATGTGTGCCATAGATGATGATAAGTTTTCGGATGAGTTGCTTCGGATGATGGAAGCGGAGTCAGATTTCGCGCTAGACGATCTTTCGGATGATGAATCTATGCTTGGCGGCTGTGAGGTGAGGTATTAAATGCAATTCAATTAAACATCAAAACATTAGTGACTGAATTCTGCATAGGTACTTATTTTTATATATATGTTACTCCATGAAGAAATGTAATGTTTCACGATATGGGCCGACTGACTGTCAAACGGTGCAGTCCGCTTGTAATGGGCCTAGTTCTATACATCATCAATTTCATCAGTGAAAATGTCAACGAGTGAACTTATCACAGTTCATAAAATACATCCTGGTGACAGACAGCCAGACGGACATTCCGTTGTTACCCTTTGGTTACGGAACCCTAAAAAATGGCCTTAAAAGCTTTTTTTGCTTAAGACCAAATAATGCTTTGGGTTTGAAACAGACGAGACACGGTAAAATAAAAAAAGTTTATGTATGTGCGTTAATTTATGTGCTTATTTTTTTTATTTAGTAATTTCATATGTGTATATTGAATATACCTAATCTGTTCCCACGCTAAGCGTACAACGTCCTTACCTATCGTTATTTGTTAAATGTATATATTTGCTAGTACATACCTATATACGAACCAGACTATTCGTTTACCTACTTTACGCAAAATTAGCCCTAAGCACTGTTACAGCATCTGCGAAATAATGTTATTTATTTACGTAAGTAATTAATTATATTCGTTTAAATGTGTCCCAGGGACGGCAGGGACCACCATTCACCGACCGGGGTATAGGTAGTTATCGAAATTGTTTTTCGCATTAGATAAGAGCATTTATACCTGAGAAATCAAAAACTGAAAGTTGTCACCGATTTTCGTTTTTCATTATTTTACAGAGCGATTCCGAAGATGAAGAACACGACAAAGATCCAGCGGACGGGGAAGAAGAAGAACCCCTCCCAAAGAAAAACTCGGAGTTTAAATGGTCAACCGAAAGATTCGAGCCTCTTGTCCTCCCCTACCAAGAGACTCCGTTCGAGATCGACCCAATACTCACTTACCCTGAAACGAGGGAAATGGACTACTTCATGCACTTCTTCGATCCTCACATGTGTTCACAAGTCGTGGAGAATATAAACCAAACTTACAGGGAGTTCATCAATGACGAAGAATCCAGTTCGCACCTGAAGAAATGGCAGGACGTCACCGTACCAGAGTTCTACATATTCCTAACCGTATGTATGCTTATGACGAGAAACAAACGGTGCAAGATGGAGGAGCATTGGTCTACGGACCATCTTCTGTATTCTCCCATATTCGGGACGCTGATGGGACGCAATAGATTCTCGGCATTGCTTTACCTACTCCGAAAGCCCACGAAAACTCCAGACGTGAACATAATAGATATTTTAATACACCATGCGCGGCAAAAATTCAAAACAGTCGTGAAAAATCCGACCATGAACCTCTCTATCAACGAAACTATTGTACCTTTCAAAGGTGTCATGACTCGTCACGATCAGAAAAAGACCGGCATTAAACTATTCACGCTGAGAGACTTGAAAACTAATATTATTCACGATTTCACGCTCCACTTGGGGGCGGAGAAGACTGACCAGTACATAATGAGTGGATTGAGAGCCACGGATACTGTGATCGTCAGCTTACTGAAGGACTATTTCCACACGTTTAGACACTTGTACGTCGTCGAGCGATACACGAGTCCTAGACTATTCAAATATTTGTACGACAACAACATTTATGCGTGCGGGAAGACATCTCAAAAGAAATCATGGATGCCTAACTTCAATAAGAACCTGAAACCGGGCGAAGTCTCAGTGGGCTACTGTAACCCGCTCACAGCGATTCAATGGCATCATAGACATTACACATATTATCTGACAACCATCCATAGCGACGGAATGACGCAGAGAACAAGGAAAGACAAATTGACCGGCGGACTGGTGACAAAACCCACCGCTTCAATAGCCTTCTCAAAGAATATGAACCTGAACTTCGCTGACAACTCTGATCTCATGATGTCTTCTAATCGAAGCCTCTGTCCGTTAAATTGGCACAAGAAACTCCTCTTCCACATCGTCGACATGCATATGCTGAACGCTTTCAACTGTTTTAGGGTGACGAAAGTAATTCACGGCAGGACGTCCTTCGCTAGTTTTCAGCTACGAGTAATGAGGCAGTTGATCGAAACTTACCACACCAGTTCGAAAACCATAGAGCGACCAATAAAGAGGAACATAAACAATCCCATCAACACCTTGCCAGTTACGGCAGCGCAGCACATGCCGACTAAAGAGGACAAGTATCAACGCTGTAAATTATGCTCCAAGCAGAAGAAACGAAGGGATACTAAGTTCATGTGTACTCTCTGTCAAGTGTACTTATGCGCGTATCCGTGCTTTCAAATATTCCACCAGCAACAGAACTTGGAAACAACACCAGCGAAGTCGGTGGAATAAGATTTGCTTCATTCAGAACGTTATTTGAGATCGCTGGCGTTATGGGAATTTGTCAAGACTAATAATATCGTTGAACAAAAACTTTGCAAAACACAGCCCTTGATTTCATCAAAATGGCTGACATGTCCTTCGTCAAATATCCCTATCATTTAGCTAGCATGTCAGTTCGTTTTTGTCAAGACATTTCGATAGATTGACTTGACATGTTTCGACAATGAAAATTTGGCACCTAGCATATGACGCACAATAACATTTTACCAGCTGTGAAGTCTGGAGCTAGCCCAAATATGGGGAGACCAGGCACGGAAAAGCATTGCCGGCATGGGTGACCATTTTGATTGTCTGTAGTAGTCCGAGTCCTACTTGGAAGAGAGAAAAGAGAGTAAAGCCGCCATAGCATTCTTTGGGACCTGAGTGAGATCTAGGTGTAGGTATTTATGATATTATATGGAACAGATTGAGACTGATTACGAGGATTGTATGGATGTGGAATGGTATCAGCTTTTCATAAGGTATCTCTCATTAAACTTATCAATATTGCAATTAGTCATACTCATAAATATAGTTGTTAACTGTTCAGTAAGCATCAAGTATATCAGAGATATTAATATTATATGAATTATGTTGTTGTCTTGTTTATGATTAATTAATAATTATGAATGAAGATCGTTATGTTTTGCTTGTGAAACAAGTTAGGCCTGTCCGATTTATTTTATGTGTGGACACCACAACTGTTAATTTTATAGGTGGTATTTTTATTAGTACAGATACAAACCAAAACACTTAGCCAGAAGCATTTTTATTGGGGTTGGAGTTATCTCCTTTGTCATATTACGGTGGTTACAATTTTAAATTAGCTAATATGTCTGGCACATGCTTGGCTTGTTATTATACCGATGTTAAATATTTATTGATATTTAGATAAAGTATTAGATTAAGTTATACAAATTAAATCATACCTTTTTCGCTCGCATTTCAAATTATTTTAGTATTCATTGGTGTAGGAACGAAGGCCTAGGTTTAGAAGTAGCTTTTCAATATCATAGACGCAATATTTTTTTATTCTAAAGAGCCATGCATTTAACCTAGATTGCACCTGATGTTAAGCGACAATAAGGCCTAAGATGGAGCATGCATGCTTGGCTAGAAGACAATAAGTGAACTTTATTTAAGAGGCCTTATTCCTTTTAAAATGCTGATTGTTTTAGACATTTTTCTCTATGATCAAACATGTTTCTAAACATATAATGGATGTTACTACCTAACCTACATAGAACTAAAGGGCTATTGGGATTTATTGATATATATTTGAAACCTACAGTTTGACTTTTTCATTGATAATTTTTGTTTCAAAAACTACTTGAAATTGACAAAATTCACGCGGAAAGTTAGTTTTTTCAACTTATTTTCGACTGCACGCAATGAAAACATGAAATAGCTATGTTACTACCTAGAACTCGGGGAATAGTATTATTCACTTTAAAAATTTGGTTGAAATTATCAAATTACACACACGTGTGCTGTGCCGATGTGTTCACCAAAGGAAGATATAAGTGTTTTGCGTATAAAAATTTCACACGAAAAGTCTCGGCAGCGTGATAGACGGGAGTTGTGTTCAAGTTTTAAAGGATGATGTCGGGGTTGGGTTTTCACTTCGAGTGAATAAGAAATCTCCCATAAACACTATACTCCACCACACTCGCAGGCACCACGGCATAAGTGCATCCCTTTTTAGGGTTCCGTAGCCAAATGGCAAAAAACGGAACCCTTATAGATTCGTCATGTCTGTCTGTCTGTCTGTCTGTCTGTCCGTCTGTCCGTCCGTATGTCACAGCCATTTTTTTCCGAAACTATAAGAGCTATACTGTTGAAACTTGGTAGGTAGATGTATTCTGTGAACCGTATTAAGATTTTGATGCAAAAATAAAAAAATAATAATAAATATTGGGGGCTCCCCATACTTAGAACTGAAACTCAAAATTTTTTTTTTCATCAAACACATACGTGTGGGGTATCTATGGATAGGTCTTCAAAAATGATATCGAGGTTTCTAAAACATTTTTTTTCTAAACCGAATAGTTTGCGTGACAGACGCTTCCAAAGTAGAAAAAAGTTGGTCCCCCCCCCTCTAACTTCTAAAATAAGAAAATGAAAAATCTAAAAAAAACATATTATGTACATTACTATAAAAACTACCAACGAAAATTGTTTTGAACGAGATCTAGTAAGTAGTTTTTTTTTAATACCTAACTTTGCAAGTTTGCACCTAATTTATATGGGGCGCTATACATACCAGGTGCAAACTTAACTTAAACACTTAGGGATGGAAAGTGTTTGAACGGAACCCTCGGTGCGCGAGTCCGACTCGCACTTGGCCGGTTTTTCATGCTACGTGAAGTGCAAAAATAATTGATATCATCAATGAAGTGCATTTATACTCTCAGTTGTGGAATGTGGAATGCGGAACCTACAAAGACAGAAATGCAAAGAAAGATGGGTGGTGGTGGGCAGATGTTGCCCAAAAATTTGATACCTATAATAGTGATAAGTCGTATAAAAAATTTAGAAGTTTGAGAACATACGCAAAGACTGAGAAAAGAGTTCGTCAGACATTGTAGCCATACTGGCCATACGGTAACATATTTCTTTAAGCATAGCTGACTATCAAACAACTTTTCCAGATTAAAAAACTTGTAACTTTCAGTCGCAAGTCTCGTAAAGACTTTACATACATGTATCATCATGCATAAAGCTCCGATTGTAGAATCAGCGACATCGGATGCCATTTTGAAAGATGATAAAGAGCGTGAGAAAATGGAATAAAAAAAAGAATCATAACTTTTCAACAAAAATAAAGGCACAAACCATATGTCGATTTAAACTCTAGAAAATGAGCTTAAGCCATCAGTGCATTTGAAAGGAATCTATACCTACAAGCTATTTGTAAATAGCATTTTTGGAAAGAGCATAGAAAACATTAAAAAAAAAAGTACATTTCTGCAAGCATTAGGAGGACAAGGAAACTTACACAAAAGCGCACTATAGACTCGAGCGATACATTTCAAAACCAAACTTTCACAGCTGCACAATTTTCTCTGCAGATTTTGTTGCTGTCCAATTAAATCCAATCAAAGTAATATACTTAAAACAAACCGATCGATCGAGTTCGCCAAATGATACCTGATCAGGTACTTTCGATATCTATTTATTCCGAACGCGTTGCATAGTGTGATAAGTATCCAAGGATCAAAATAACCCAGTCATCAGAAGACCTACTCTCAGCTATCATGCTTTCGGCTACTGTCCGGCCGGTGTAGGTAATGGTCGGCTATCGGACGGCAAGGTCAAAAGTTCAGATGAGTCGAATCGAAATAATAACGACTTGAAAACAGGATGTTGACAGTCAACTTCAAGTGTAACCTCTGCCACCCGTAGTTGATGTTAATGTAATGATTGTTTAATTTTTATAAATAATGACACAAAGGTAAATTAAGATTAAGATTGTTTAATTGTTGATAGTGACCTATGGCATAAAAACAAGCTGACGAAAACAAAACAGTATCAGGAATCAAACCTACGAGGTTATCACCATCCGGTCATGTTTTCAGAGTCTCTAACTCTTTAGCGTTTGACCTTGAGTCCCTACTCTTAGATTGGTAATCAAACTAAGGCCTACGATCATTTTTTTATGAGTGAGCTTGGATGTAAGGTTGGTGGAATACGCCGTCAAACAATAAATGTCATGTATTTAGTTTATTATCTTTGGTTGTGCACTCTGTTGATACTTAATCCATAGGCAGGCAGGCAGTATTTCTCCTTCTGCTGAATTCTTCGATTTGCTTCAGGGTTTTAAATAGGTGGAGTCTTCAATGAATTTAATTTATTTTAACGAATAATAAATAGATTTATTACTGATTTATATGTCTTACATAACAAATAGGTTAAGAAAAGTATGCAGTTTAGTAACGAGTTATGCCGTCGAAAGAATGTGTCGGCCCAAGGCCTTCCCCTGCGTTGTACCCCGCCGTCGCCGTGGTTGCTCGCGCCGTCGCTAGATGGCGCTAGGCGTTAACACACTCTAAGACATTCATTCGAATTATAAAGTACCTACTAAACTTACTCATATGCTATTGGAAGTACAGATTTGAGAAGTTGAAAAATTGCTTACGCTATAAAACACCCCCCTCCAGGCTCTCAGAGCTCTGTTACGCCCTGTAGATGTTGCCTTCCTGGAAAGTCCTTGATCCTACGTAGTTCGTTCCGGTGGTGTCGACCTGCTGGTAAGTGTTGCGAGTTTGGAAAGTCTTCGATCCATGCGATTCGTCAACTGTCCCGTTAGTGCCTTCATAAATGTTCCCTTTCTGTTCAACTTCCGACCCAAAATGGTTTGTGACATTTGAACCCGCCTGTTGAAGGGTATTCTGATTCTGATCTTGGTAAGGCTCAGCTCGGTAGGTTTTATAATATTCTTCATACACGGTTTTGTAGTACTCATCGGCATCTATGTGGCCGGTATGAGATAACTTCGTTGGAACCGCGCTCGCTACGCTCGGGTTCCCGTTGAGAGATACTGCGGAAAAACAATAAAAAAATTCGTTAGCGACTGTTGCCTTTGGCGCAAATAGGGTTTGCAATATTCGTCCAATATTAGTATCCGAATAATACGAATACTTAAATTTCTAATATTCGAATAATCGATTTTTTCGAATAATACGAATATTTATGAAAATAAATCAATATAATGGTTACAATTTGTATAATTGTAAAATACGTAACGTATAATTAAAATGTAAGGACATTTCTATTTAAAAAACCAACTTTTATGTTATTGGCTTAAAATCAAAGTATATTTATTTCAATTTTAAACTGGAATTTTTGAGATATAATAAACGGTTTACAAAATAAATTACAGTACAGTTACAATACAATCTCACTTTTTGTTACAAGTTAACATAAAACAATTTAATAAAAAGCAAACCCTTTTCGTGTCTAAGTACCTACACAAAAATCTATCAGTTCTGATGTCCACCCAGACATATCCATCGACGGCGTGATCCTGACAATCAGGTTAAAGAAACTCTTCATTTGATTGATTATTGTTACGAGCATGGGCGCGAGTGTGGCTTGCAAATCCAAATTTGGTTTTGGAAGTCCGACAGCATGAGATACAATACAACAAAGATGGCAAGATGATTTGTACGTGTAGTTGTACGAGGGCTTGGGCCGTGTCTTTCGGTGCTGACGTTTGGCCTCCAGGTCTTGAAGGCGAGCGCGTTAATTTTTTTTTAAACCTTCACTGACAGCAGCCCGCCAGTCCGATCTCTGAGTTGCATTGCAAGCTCCTCCCACGAGTCGCATGATATGCCGGTGGCCGTCAGGGGGTCCTTTAAGAAAACCTTGTAGTGCAGATATTGCCCGCCAGCATTGCGTTTGCCACAGGTAAGCTCAGAGTAAAAAACTTCTTTAGGTAACCTTGATGGTGCCATACATACAAAGTTTTAACGACTTATGATTCTTAGTGTATGATTTGAATAGTTTGATAATTTTGGTTTTATGTTTGTATGTTGTTATATCAATTTCAAACACATCTCATGTTGTTATTAAATAAAGAAAGAATAAAGTGCCCACACCAACGGGTGACCTTCTATGAGCAGACACTATACCCGATATGCCTGTTCGACGCAGAACCTCCGAGTTAGATCCTGCCACCACAACCATAGTATTGCTCGGAGACTTCAGAGGCATGGAGTCGCAGAGGCAAAATTATTGCCCGTGACGGCGAGCTTAGTGTGAACGCTAGGATCATGCGACTCCCAAACTTTAATAATACTTAAATTAAAGTATTTCTCTGACATATTACGTTAATTGTTACATTTACTTTATATTAGAATTATGATTTTGGTTTAGTTACATCATAGTGTCATTCAGCATCATAACATCACAGCACAGAGACACAGCAGAAGGATAATTTTATTAATCCTTGCATTTTATGATAATTTTTCGCAAACGAAAATAATTTTAAACAAATTCCTGCACTATTCGAAATATTCGTTTTATTCGAATATTGAGTGCTGTCGAATTCGAATAATATTTGTGGCGAATAATTCGAATAGACGAATATTCGAATTGCAAACCCAAGGCGCAAAGCTCTTGATTCTGAAGGTCTTATTGATTCGGTAGGAATTAATCGAATTCAGGTAACTCACAAATTGGACATTTCTGGGGGCTGTGCAAATTATCAGAACGATCTGGGAGAAGGATAATTTCGTAAGTCAGCTTCTAAACTGTCACTACTTTTAAGCCGGTATGATTTTATTGCTGCTAGCTAGCAAAATTCGGTAGATTTCGTAGAAATGATTGACATTGACAAGCACAGCGTTGAAAAAACGATCAGAAAGTCTCGCTTACACTTGAAAACCATCACACTGAATTCATTAGCTATCACCGTTTGCTCAAAAATTATCAAATTATGCAAGAAGTAGACTCCTGGTTTGAATACTCACATGACAAGCCGACAGCAAGAACGAAGAAAACGAGGGTAGATTTTGCCAACATCTCGATGCCGATTTCGGGATTTCTGGTTGGATGTTACCGGGCTCACTAACAGGTTTGCACTGTAACGTATGGACAGAGATCGCTGCTTTATTAAGCTACAGTGACGTGGATGTCAGACTGTCAACAACATTCCCCACTAACCTCCCTCCGGACAGATAAAAGTAGATATTACTACTAGGAATTTTGCCATTAAATGATTGTTCAGAGTAGGTATTCCACATTCCGCGACCCCAACACGTGACTTTGATGAACGAGACCCGAAAGTAAACGATTGTGACTCTTAAAAACAAGCATTTCGGTTGAATTTCAAATGAAAAGCGCTCTGCTGACGTCCCACTCGGGATCTAATAAAAGCGCTCGTGGCCGTAATACCATGGTAGCAAAATAACTGATACCCGGATACACCACATTCTTTTTATATCGCATTCCCATAATACCATATTTGCTTTTTACCGTCATAGTTTTATTACCAGATTTTTAGAAAACCATATTCTCAATACAAAAGCTTCCATTAATACTACATTACAATAATATCTGATTCCGAAAATACCAGACTCGCAAAAAACAAAATACTGGACACACCACTAAATCAATTTAGCGAATAGCTTAAATACCACATTGCCAGTTTACCGTAAGCCTGATACGCAGGAAGTCCAACATATCCAAGTCCCGTAAATCTGGATTCCCAATATACCAGAGTTTTACTACAGTGGATTTTTATATGCTAAAGGTACGATCAGACAATAAATTCAATTGTAAATATAAGTTTTTATTACACAAATGTATTAAGTATGTTATTTTACATATATATAACATAAACACCACAAAAATAACCTATTCAACGCTTTTACAAGAAATATAGGGCAACCCCTATATGTATTTCATGCTACGTTCTCGGTGTTGAAAGGGTTAAACCGTTTCAATAACAAAAAACCGGGCAAGTGCGAGTCGGACTCGCGCACCGAGGGTTCCGTACGAACACTTTCCATCCCTAAGTGGTTAAGTTAAGTTTGCACCTGGTATGTATAGCGCCCCATATAAATTAGGTGCAAAGTTAGGTATTAAAAAAAAACTACTTACTAGATCTCGTTCAAAACAATTTTCGTTGGTAGTTTTTATAGTAATGTACATCATATGTTTTTTTTTTAGATTTTACATTTTCTTATTTTAGAAGTTAGAGGGGGGGGCTGTGCTTGATTTGATGTATAGTGGGGGTTCATCATCGCACAAGAATTAATTCTGCATCTACTTTACTTACAGAAATTTAAACGCACAGTCGGATACGCTTTGGCTTTCTCATCCTCATCTTAAATGAGGCTACTTGCCAACGCGGAACTGACTGTATCCCGGGCCTGGTTCAGTTATAACTCAGGCTATTCTATCTGCTTCGCTTTTATATGAATGTTAAGACATTGTTCACTTCCAGCACTGTATAACTACAGCATGACAACAAGGTCTACAATAGTCATTCACCATACCTTCAAAGTTGCAATCCACAGGCCGGGCTCGCCGCGCACGCTGGAGGAGGAGGACACCATGCACTCCCGCTCAACCTGGCGGCCGCTTTCAACTTTCCCGCCTGTGGTTAAATAAATCATTGATTCTCACGGTCGAACCTCTAAGTGCCCAAGCCTGTCACCTGTGATAGGTACTGTACTGTTAATGATTCATAATAAAGATTACTAAATTGGAACTGTTGTATATATATTTCAATGATGTGATCTTTACTGACAAGTTAACTCAATTATCATACTATTATCTATAAATGAAACTATATGCCCAGTTTAATCATTAGTGTTAAATATCTTACAGTTGGCTTCGTGACAGCAAGTATAAATTGTTATTAGTTTGCTCATTACACGAACCATAATTAGATTACTCATGATAGAAAATTACAATTAAAGTTATACCATGAGTGTTATGTAA
Organism: Apotomis capreana; assembly: GCA_947623375.1. Lineage (NCBI taxonomy): Eukaryota > Metazoa > Arthropoda > Insecta > Lepidoptera > Tortricidae > Apotomis > Apotomis capreana. The sequence continues at coordinate 13,853,337 of OX392522.1, read as the reverse complement.
ACTAATTGATTTGGTTCCTGTAATTGGTTCGAGAAATAAAGACACCTTAGAAATTTTATCCCATGGAGTGAAAATCAACCAGGTAGATTCAGTCAAATTTCTTGGTGTCTGGATTGACTCCAATCTTAATTGGAAGGATGAACTGTCGTCTCTAGTGAAATCCATTAGCTCGGCCTGCTACGCACTGAGAAGCCTCAGGGAAGATTTATCACTGTCTCAGCTAAAAACGGTGTATTTCGCTTTGGTAGAATCCAAACTGAGATATAGTATTAAGTTCTGGGGCAACAGTTTCCAATACAATATCCAATCTGCATTCGTGAGTCAGAAACGAGCGATCAGAACAATGGCCAGAATACCTCAGACAACATCCTGTAAAAGTTACTTTTCTGAGTTTGAAATCCTTACAGTTCCTAGTCTGTACATTCTCATAGTCCTGAGTGATTTAATAAAGAATCTAAACTGTATTGTAACTTTGGAAGAGAGGCAAAAGCGACTGGCAACCAGAAGGATGGATTTACCTCAAACGATAAACTCTAAACTCAGAATTGTCAAGCACTCTGCGAGCTACCAGGCAATTGCTCTCTTTAATAGGTTACCCGTTGAGCTTAAGTCAGTTACGAGTCTAAACAAGTTTAAAACTAATTTGAAGGCATTTTTGTTAAGGAAGTGTTTTTATTCAGTGGACGAGTTTTATCAAGCAGGACATTCAGTGTAGTAGAATAATTAATTAAATAACTTGAATTTTGAATTGTAGATTATTAAATAAATTGACATGAATTTAGATTTTTGAATGTGTGGTAATTATTTTTTTATTATTTTATTGTACATTATATTATTGAGTAAAATTTGACAAGAAAATAGATTTTAGAATGTGTAATTAATACACGATGATTTTTAATCGGTGATCAGGAGTAGAAAAATATTAATATTTGGTTAAAATTAAACTTAATACGCGAGGTCCCGCGCAATTACCTCACAGTTAAATTAATTAAAAGTTAAAACATAATTAAAACTAAAAACCACTAGATACATGGTCATCCTACATAAATTATTGAAGTACGTACCTACGTCAAGTGTCATCGCTTTGGCGGGAAATTTTCTACGACTTTGCTATGACTTTGTTTATGTAATGACAATGACAATGACAAGTTATTACTCATAAATTGTCATTCCCATTAAATTATAAAAGAGGTTGGAAGCACACCGATACAGATTAGATCGGTGACAAGGAATTTAGGACAAAAATTGGTTTGAAAATAAAAATTATCATACAAAAATAAAAGTTTGTTTTCATGTAATTACGACTTCAACGCGACCGCCATCAATTACTGAGTCAGAAAAGTTGGTAACTGATCACCGATTAAAAATCATCGTGTATAGGACTAAATTTATTGTTAATTATTTTAACTTTTATAAATAATAGTATAATCAATTATTAGTATAAATAGTCTAATATAAGCTAGATTGTTAAAGTGTACCTGATTTGTGTTTTAATGTAAATATTCAAATGCAATGTATATTGTTTACTGAATAAATAACTATGAACTATGATCCAGGAACGTCTGATGATCCTGGGTCAATTAATCCACCCAAGGTTATCAGTTCTGGCACTATTCTCTTATTTCTAGATATTCATAATCATCATACATGGGCTGACATCAACCGACGTCAGCCCGTCGCAAGGTACCATAACGACGAGTAGACCGGGGGATCGACTTAAGAGCGAATCATATCACTACACGCAAATCCCCCTTCCTGGGTGCCTGTTTACCAGGCCACCCGCTGGCTATCAACACGACTCTCGTGTATGCGTGCACGACTTATGGTTAGTACAAGCTGCTACACAGCATTGAAGTATTGGAAGGCTTACTAGCCTATGAGCCTCGAGAGTTAAACAACTACCACGAATCGATGACTCGACATTATTTAGTACAAAGAGTTAAACAACTCATGCCAATCCTGCAGAAGTCAAACGACTCCCCAGGGCTTACAGGCTCTTCCGCCAGCCCCGCAGGAGTTAACTAACTCCCCAGGCTTTACAGGCGGCTGGGCTCATGCGCTATCCATCAGTAATCAAAATACTAGGGTTCAGCAACCCAACGCATGCCCCGCCAGCACGTCATGGAGGCAGCATCCATATCGCTGCCTCATTCCGCCTGCAGGCCGGAATATTGGTCTACTCAAGGAGAAATAGTCAAGCCAGGACACCACAAAGTGTGCATGTCCTCCATGATGCATATCATCATAAATTACAATTAATATCATAAAGTTATAATCATCAATACACTGGCATATAATTACATAAAGAAAACAAAGTTATGTTCATAATGGTCTCTGTAATATTATATTCAGACCAATATAAGAATCATGAGATTCCTAGGATATGCTGAAAAGTCTGGCCAGCGCTCCCTTAAAGTACCTTCACATTGCTATATAAATAGGAAGAAAATAAATAAATCAAGATTGTAAAGGCTTAGGCTAGAACACTTAGCTTTCGCAGATCTCTCCGGCTGTTGTACAATAGAATTTCTCGCACTGAGTCCAAGCACTTCATTTATCACAAATTACTTTTGAAACACACGAGAAACCTTGTGAAAGAAAATTTGAGCAAGTAGCGACAAGAATCGTACCATAGACAATCTGTAGTTTTTAGGTGCGTTCCGAAACACGCAAATATCGCGACATTTCGCGACAGGGGCGACCAACTTTTTGGATTGGTGGACCACGGCCTCTTCATACAATACAAATATGCTGAAAGATATCCTTTTGGATAAGCTTCGAATGGCAAGACAGTTTTACATCATGTCGGATGGGAAATAGACAAAATACCCAATAACTGCACCATACATACGTGCAAGCCCTTATGGTTATTATTTTAGTTATTAAAAATGTATTATTCGTACAGATCCCATGAGCGAAAAGCTACACATCGTCATCGTAGGTTGTCCTTGTCAGATGCCTTGCCTTCACGATATAGTACATGGAAATCGTGCTTTAAAAGTGGGGTTGCCTTGCATTAAATCGGGTAGTTCTGATTTTTTTATATGTTCTATATGATGAAGTGGTTATGGCAAATCCAAGTTTTCGACCTCGGGAACCCTCCGGATCATTGTGAAATTCTTGAAAAACCATGAATTTTTCGGTGTTATTTCATTTTTTGTTAGTTATTTCCACCAAACGCTTTTGTTACAGTAAAAATCACTATGAACACTTTTATGTACACTAAATTTGCAACAAAATAAAAGTAATTTGGTTACATTAGACCCAATAGTTTCTAAAATACAGCTATTCAAATGTTAACAAATTTACCTAAAAATGTTTTTTCAAATTAGTGGTGTATTTTAAGGAAATCGGTTCCAGTCATGTCCAATACTTGCAAAGTCGCTACGGCTCCCATATAACTGTGGTTTTCGATGGGTTTATTTTCTGACGCTTTAGAAAAAAACACCAAGAGCACGTCTTCGTAGAGTTGGAACAAAGTCCTCATCTGACGTTAGCTTCTTCTTACCTACTCGACGGATTCCTTCATCCACCAAGCACAACCCGTAATGGCACTGTTCTTTCACGCTTGCAGTGGTTGTGATACAACTTCAGCACTTTTTGGCCAAGGAAAAATGAAGTTTCTGTCGACTCTGAAAAAACAGCCGCGCCTCAAACAAAACGCTGCGGTTTTCCTAATTCCTCTCACTCACATCTGAGGAATGAGGCCTCGCACTCGAGGCCTCATTCCTCAGCTGATGACGAAAGCCATCAGCTCCTCAACCCCTGCTTAAAATGATTTCCCGCAACTGCAAAAAAGTTGGTAATACAACTTGTAGTTGCAGAAAATCTGGCCTCAAATGCTCGGCTGTTTGCAACCACTGCAGCGATCAATATATCTTGCTAAAACAAGCCTGACTTGATATGTGACGACATTGACGAACAATTCATCGATGACCCATCATTGGATGGCGGTTTCGAGCGGCCTGGGCCGGTCGATGAAGAAATGCTAACGGAGTAAGCCCTCCACAAAAGAAGTGCTGTAGATCTGGAAGATCAGCCTGATCCATCAAAGATGTACAAAAAAGACTAATAATTGTTATTATTACTGTGTTTCTGTAAATTATAATGCTTATTTCATACGTCGCATTTCATTTTACAAACCCTTCTATTATTTTGTTTACTCACCTCAGCAACTTCACACAGCTGTATCTAAAGAACTATCGAGTCTTAATAGACCAAATTGGTCTCATTTAGTTGCGGATGGTGTGTACTTTAATAAAATATATGGACTTATAACGTAAAATGGGTCCTTAGTTGACCTCGTTGCCGAAAACTTAAAAAAACGTCTAAAAATATATTTTTTTCGAAGTTTGGCTAATTTTTGAACGCTTGCATCTTACAAACTATTTGATTTATCGCTCTCTCACTTTAACATAATTTGTTGAAAATTTAGTCTTCTTTAAAGTTTACATAGTGATATTTGCGGTAAAATAGGTCCCTCATGGCAAAAATTGGTGGAAACTGAAAAAACACCGAAAAATTCATGGTTTTTCAAGAATTTCACAATGATCCGGAGGGCTCCCGAGGTCGAAAACTTGGATTTACCATAACCACTTCATCATATAGAACATGTAAAAAAATGAGAACTACCCGATTTAATGCAAGGCAAAATGTACCATTTCCATGGACTAATAGGCATACGTCAACGATTCGCTTGATGTTTTATCAACATGCTTGGTGACGTCTTTGAGTGTGCCGCAGCTCGCAGTTAACGCTAGTATTTTCGCGATTCAGTGTCAATTTGTAACACGAAATATTCGTGTACCATCGGTCAGTTGAGTAGCGCGCCATCCAGCGGATTTTTTTCTGAAGCTATTAGAAACATCCGTGAGCTACTCGAGTTAGCTAACTAGATGCAGACGATGCGCCGTTGTAGTTTCAAATTCCACCGCTCATATAGGCTGGCGTGTTCGGTCATCCGTTCTTTTTGAGCTGCGACGTATCTAGATACCATCAGGCGAAGTGGAGCCACTATGTTGTGCCGTTATAAAAGAAAAAAAAAAAAAAAAAAAAAAAAAAAGCGCACGCGCACACACTAGCCATTCTATGGGGAAGGCCAATATCATGTACCTAAGTACTTGACGCTGTTGGGAGTAAATCCCTTTAAAAGGAAGATGTCTGCAGGCAGTTAAATGTGTTAAAACATCCTCATCCCAGAAATTGTAACTACATATTATCATTTGTCATAAAATGAAAAAAAGTTTTTTAAGAGGAATAAGGCCTCTTAAGACATATCTTAACCTAGAATAGTACAAAGCGAGAAAATTTAGTGCCACTGATGGTTTTGATTGTCAAGTAATTTGTGAAGTATGTTTTGAGTCTTGCCTTTACAAGCTTTTATTTAGATTTTATCAAGGGTCAGATTACTTGAATTTAGTGTAGGTAGGTACAATCTAAAAACAAAATGTATAGGTAAATTCGATACAATAATGAAAACGCTTGTAGTGTCTTGATGCTAACTGAACTCTAAATGTCTAGCCACTCGTGTGCATGTTTTTGTTTGTCACACTAACTAGTGAATTTTACCGCATGTTATTAGCCGGATCCTGAATTCCTGACTGAGCGAGCAGCCTCGCGAGGCCGCCTCGCGCGGCAAATCCTCGGCCAGTGAGGACGTGCCTCGCCCGAGGCAAATGCATGTCTGGCCTCGGGCGAGCGTGCCGCGGCCCGAGCCGATCGTTGTCGGTTTTTATCCATGCTCAAAGGCGCCTCAGTACGTTTGCCGCGCTCACTCAAGACGGTTGTGTTTTGCCTCGCTTGATCGTCGCGAGCGTGTTAGGGTCATGGAGCCGAAAGAACAGTGTCTTTCTCTCGCAGATATTGCTTCTCGAAGATTTGTGTCCTTCTTCCTTATTTTGCGTTTATAAGAGAGTACTGATTTTCAAATTCAATTTTACTCATTCTAGTAAAAAAAATAATCTGCGTTATCGAAGCACAACTCTTCAAACAATCTGTGCCCAGTATGTTATCTGTTTTTAAATAACAGTTTCATCCAAAAACGTTTAGGTCTCCACTTTCTTTTTTAGGGTTCCGTACAAAAAGGGTAAAAACGGGACCCTATTACTGAGACTTCGCTGTCCGTCCGTCCGTCCGTCCGAACGTCCGTCTGTCTGTCACCAGGCTGTATCTCAAGAACGGTGATAGCTAGACAGTTGAAATTTTCACAGATGATGTATTTCTATTGCCGCTATGACAACAAATACTAAAAATAAAATAAATATTTAAGGGGGGCTCCCATACAACAAACTTGTTTTAGATTATGGTACGGAACCCTACATGCGCGAGTCGGACTCGCACTTGCCCAATTTTTTACAAGCCGTAGAATTATTAGAAAGGCAGTGGTGGCGACAACTTTCCGAACGTGCGGCCTCATGGCGTTCTTGAGCAAAACTGGCTCGGCCTTTCCTCGCGCGGCACTTATTTATAAATTCGTAACAACACGAGCCGGCCTCGCGCGGCAAACGTTGCGCGGCAAACGTCCGAGGCGGCCTCGCGAGGCTGCTCGCTCAGTCAGGATCCGGCTAATAACATACCCCGGGATTTTCGGTGCACAAATGATTTCATTCATGCACCGGATACCCCGAGGTAAGGTTATTAAATACATTTGATGTTTTAAACACTGGCAACACAAACTGACATTTCAAAATAAGTTTGTTTTCAATCTTAGTAGAAATACAAAGAATACTGTATTCGTCTGTGGTTTTATTTCGACATCAAAACTCTTTATGCAGGCGCCGATACGAGGGAGGTGGTATAAATATAAATAAAATCAATTTTACAAGCTTTAATTTAACTTGCATTGTATGTATGTATGTATGTAAGTATGTTTGTTCGGGAGGTATCTTGCAACTCTATAATAGAAAAAGCAATTCTACCGAGTTTGGGCTCTTTAGAATCGTCTCAGTGAGCATTTGATGGATATCCAAAGAAAAGTACAGTCGGCTATAAAAGCTTGTCACTAAAATGAAATTTTTGACAGAAACTTATTGCCTCAATTGTTTAACTACTGAATATTGTTTGAATACGATTTATTGTGATGACTCAAAAATTCCGAAGTTTTATTTATCCGAGACTATCACTATTCCAAGTTTTCAAAATTCCTTAAGAGAAATAACGCGAAACGATCGTTTTTAGGGTACCGTACCCAAAGGGTATAAACGGGACCCTATTACTAAGACTTCGCTGTCCGTCCGTCCGTCCGTCTGTCTGTCACCAGGCTGTATCTCAAGAACGGTGATAACTACAGTTCAAATTTTCAGAGATGATGTATTTCTATTGCCGCTATACCAACAAATACTAAAAATAAAATAAAATAAATATGTAAAAAAATATGCTTGACTTTCATGGGTAGCGGCCGATGCGACAGTCGCGCGCGGCTGACGCTCAGCGACAGTCGCCTGGCCTCGCGTCAGTAATAGTTACTATGAAACTATATGGGGCCACTTTCGAGGCTAGCGGCTCGAGCCGCGCGCGGCTCGCGTCAGTAGCGACAGTCGCGGGCCGCGCGCGGCCGTGTTCGGTTGGTCTTCTACTGACGCGTGACGCGCGGTAAAAATGGCGAATATTGTAACATTTTCTAGCATAAAAGAAGAAATTCTTATTAATTTTGTTGCGCAGCGCCCTTTTTTATATGATCGTAGTTTACCGGACTATAGAAATTCTTATAAGAGGGACAAAGTGTGGGAAGAATTTGCTTGTAATAATATAGCAATAGCAAATCGTCATCCTCTTCTTCTTCTAGCATTGCTAGCAATATATATTTTTTAGAAGCCATAGAGATCACACACAACTGCACTGGACGGACACATCAATATGGCGCGGTGTGCCAGCGGCCGCGCGCGACCGTCGCATCGGCCGCGACCCACGAAAGTTGAACCGGACGCGTCAGCCGCGCGCGTCAGTCGCGCGCGACTGTCGCATCGGCCGCTAGCCATGAAAGTCAAGCTTAAGGGGGGCTCCCATACAATAAACTTACAGATAATGGTATTGAACCCTTCGTGCGCGAGTCCCGCTCGCACTTGGCCGATATTTTTTTCATTGATCATAATGTTACTTACCCTAATTAGGCTAGGTTCGGGTTATGTGATATCCCAAAAAATCTAAATATTTTATCAGAACATGGTTTTGGCATTATGAAAATTCGGAATGATACATTCGGACAAAGGAAACTTCGGAATAATATAGTGTTACCCCGATTTTTTATTAAAACAGGGCATTGCAACACCCAACACCTTTTCTTAGTGTTTTTTTTGTAATATTTAAAGTATAAATAAAGTATGCTGTAGCAAGAAGCATTGATAAGTAAGTTTATCGATTAGCAACACCCTACATGTCACTGTCTGTTTATAATGTAAAATGTAGGCATGTTATTACAAACACATTATTTTTCAAGCTATTTAATAATTACAGTGTACCAAAACCATTTCATGCTTATTGAAAAAACCTTATCCCTCGGGTCTCTCCCCGTCCCAGCTGACGATCTGGCTGTTGTACCAGACGTACTGCCCCCGGACTGAATCGGCTGCGTCCAGAGCCAGGAACAGTGGAGCGGCGGCGCCCTGGTCAATGGTGAGAGGGCCCTTGTGAGAAGTCATGTCGGTGTCTACATAGCCGGGGTGCACCGCATTTACTTTGATATCTGTAAAGAGGTTAAGACGATTCAGATGAGCGGCAATCACACATAGTCGCATTTATACAGATCATGTAATGATGATCTATTGATAAAAAAAATTACAAACATATCAATCAATCAATCAAATCGTTTATTTGCTAGAATACAGGTAGAGGTAGGTACAAATGAGGTCTTATATTCTAAGTTGTTCCATGTATTCAGCCTGCGTGCAGGCATGCAAACATTTTAAGTGCACGCACGTTACATCAAATCATAATTAAAATAAAATAAATTCTTATAACAAATTAAATTTCTATTATTCTTACTTTTAAATTCAGTTTCATAGCACCATGTCAAAAAGTATAAATAAGTATAAACAAACAGACAATTCAAAAATAGAAAATAAATAAATTAACAATAAAATAACAGGCATGTCAGACTTAAATATAATAAAAGATTAACTTACAGAAGGCGGGTTTAAATAGTCTTTTACGCTATAAAAGCACTTGTCCAGCATACTAAAGTATGCTTACATTGAAGGAAAAAATTGCAAATAAAATGGTTCACGCGGGGTTCGAACCTGCATTTCTGCAGCTTTCCGGGCGTCATACCTATTAGACCACTGAACTGATGCAAGAGCCATTGAATTTTTCAATCAGCTGCTTTCTATTTTTGAACACAAGTTTAAGCCCTGCCTGAACCGTTAAGCCCTCATATGCTTAAAACACGGATCCGTGCGGGACATTTCAACATTATATTAAGATACCAGTCAGTTCCCAATTGATTACCAAATCTTTGACATTGCATATGAGGGGTTAATTTTTTAATTTTTCAATGTTTTTCACTTTATACTAGCAAACTTTGGAGTAGTAGGGCCTCGTGCAGGGTCCGTCCGGATTGTTACTACCGTCTTGCCTGCTAACCCACCGCCAAACAGCAATGTTCGCATTGTTGTGTTCCGGTGTGGGGGTAAGATAGCCGGTGAAATTACTAGCATAGAGGCATTCTATCTTCGTCCTCCGGGTAGGCAAGCACTTGTGACTCCTCTGGTGTTGCAGGTGTTTATGGGCGACGGTAATCGCTTTCCATCAGGCGATACGTTTGCTCGTTTGCCCCCTATGACATAAAAAAAAAAAAAAAAAAAAAAAAAAACTTTACTGCTAATAAAAATTAATACAAAAGTGTGTACTCACCTCTGTCATTATACAATCTCTGCTGAATCTTGCTTAGTGCAGTAACACCAACCTTTGACACCACATAAGAAGAGTTCCCCCATTCACCCGCCTGAGTGCCTTTCTTCGCCGCATCAATATAGCTTTGCATCAGATCCGACAGCTCTTGTATGGTCAAATTAGGATCCTGCAACTTGTTTCTCAATTCCACACTGGGTATGAAAGACAAGTGGCCGCAAGAACTAGAGATATTGACTACTCTAGCTCCATTTCGCAAAATAGGGAAGAGGATCTCGCAAGTTGAGAGCAAACTGAAATAGTTTACTAACAAAGTTTGCTCCGCCTGCACGGCGACGGGTTCTGTCGCATTGTGTTTAAACGCAATTGCTGCGTTATTAACCAATATATCAATACCACCGTATTCTTTCTTAATGTAGTCGCGGAATTTTTCCACGCTTTTCACGCTAGTGATATCCAATTGGTGGTACTTTGGATGTAGACCCTCTTTAGCGAGTTCTTGGATTGCGTTTTTACCTCGAGTTTCATCGCGCGATGTTAGGTAAACGACGCCTTCAAATCGCTTGCAAAGGCCGCGTACAATCGCAAAACCTATGCCCTTGTTCGAACCGGTCACTACAGCTACTTTTGTAACCATTTTTAGTTCCACTTAACTTCCTTGAAAGTACCGCACAATACTTTTAATTTAACGAAGATCGCCGCACAAACTACTAAGAGATACTACGTATCAGACAACCATCTCTCTTACTATTGGCTTAGGCGCTTTTGCAAATGTCGTTACTGACGTTTAGTTTTTTTTTTATTATTTTCTGATCTTGGCTTTGATTTTAAGGCGAAACAGCCAGCGCGAAAGGCGGGAATTTACCAGAATTTCAAATTGTTTTCATATTAGTGCGGGAAGTTTCAAATACAATTCCTTGAATAAGCTTTAGGGGTTAATTTTTAAGGTTTAAAGCTACTTCAGTTTATCATATAAATCCAAAAAAGGACAGCCCATAAACTGAAATAGCTCCTGAAAAAAAATACCACATACTTATAAAGTGATTTATTTTTTAATTTTTTAGTATATTTGTGAAGAGCCTGTGCCTGCATGAAGGGCAAGTTTTTTCTATCCAATCTGAATATGTCAGTGCCCTTTAATATTTTATTGATCGTATTGCACCAGTTGTAAACGCACAGTGTAATGGAAACCGTGATAAAATATTTCTTTACCGCTTCTCGGTGCATCTCACATGTGATGAAATCGAACGAATATTTGGTCAGCAAAATTTCTCGAATACGCTCTCGCACATCTGTTCGGTGAGCATGGCGTTCCAAGTACTCGTTCGATTCCCTCACAGTATAGGTGAAAGTCCTCAGAGCATGCACCGAAGGATAGGTCAACTTATTTTTTGACATGCGATCGTACTCGCGATGTTTAATATATTTATGAATCGACATAGGTTCGTTATTTGAAAAATCTTTTTTGCAATTCGTACAATCAAACGATTTCAAAACTTTTCGTATGACCCATCCCGCGGTATATGCCCTCGAGTGTACATCCAGCCGCTCCCTGGCGGCTGCAGCCGCAGCGGCGCGGCGCGCGGCTCCGCTCGGCCGGAGGCCGCCGAGGGCGCGGGCGAAACGGATTCCGTTCGAATGGGACCCGGGAGGTCGTCCATTACACTGTTTTCATTAAATAGTGATTGGATTTTTAATACTTGCTCGGCATGATCGTCTTCACAATTATAAGAATTTTCATGAAATTTTATTAGATTTGTTACAAGGAGAGACTTGAATGTACATGCGAAGGCGTGGCAGGTCGGGTCGTCGTTTCGGGCGTTGTATGATCGCACCCTGCCGAAAAAGTTTTCGACGGCATCTGAATTTAAATATCTGGGGCGCATTATATGAATATTCTTCTCATTCAACACCCGCCACAGCCTTTGAAAACTTCTTAGAGTAGTGATCCAGTTTTTAAGGCTCGGGACTGAAGATTCTATGCCTTTGTGATCTACGAATTTTATATTTTTTAATGTCATTATAGCCTTTTCCCAGAAGGCATGGTGGTCCGAGTCCTTTGTGACGGCGGTGCGCAGGCGCTTGCCGCGCGTGTGCTTGTGGCTCGTGCTGGCGCCGTTGACGCTGTCGAACAGGTCGTCGAGGAAGGTGACGAGCTCGGCTGTGTGCTCCAGCGTCTCGCTCACCGGCGTTCCGTCCGCGTAGTGCGCTAAAAATTAACACAAACAGTCTTAGTAACACATTTAAGCAAACTGCAAAGTGTTCTTTAATTATTAAATACGGGTGTATAAATACTTACAAAAAGAAGCTGTGTAATTTAGAGCCGCTGCCATCGTTTTGCTGAATACGCGAACGCAGTTTTTCACCTAAAAAATAAATAAAGATTAGAAACATAAGATGAATAGTAAACTTTAAGCTCAACCTCGGACTTATAAAATCTCGTTTCTTCAATAATCTATTAAAAACATAATGCGATATTTGACTATAGTGGATAAAATAGTACTTATATTTGAAACTACTTATTATATTTGAAAACACCAAATATTTATACTATTTTTAATTAAACAAAAACTAAAAAGAAAATTCTCACTTGGAAATTGTCACTCTTTTGACGAAAAGCAATTGAAAGCCTGAGTGAAATTTTGATTTATCGTAAAACAATAATTTCAATTTGATTTAAGAATAAACAAAGATAGTGGCACCATCTAATGATTTAACTTTATCTATAAACACATATCCTTTTTTAAGTCTATTAACTCCCCAATAAAATATATAATCGGATTACCTTCATTTTCTTAATCTTCTCCGGCAATATGTGCTCATCATTGAGCTTATGCAGCAAGCGCGTTTGCGCGTGCCTGCAGTCGGTGCGGTACACATCCACCAGGTCTTGCCATTTGCAAATTTTTCCATTCATTTTTATGTTTTTTGTGAGAAAGTTATTTCTAATGCCTTTTATTAAATGAGGCGGATCATAAACCACACTCAGGCATTGTCCATTGATATTAATAGTGTCGTCTGGAAAATACACAAAATATTATTAATGGTTTGTTTATTTTCATTAAAGTAATTAATAACTTAATTATTTATAATCGGGTCGAGCTATACTAATTTACTTGTAAGCTGGGTATGAACTAATTAATGATTTTACCTGTTTCCTCGCCCGCTAATATTTGTGACCTACGGGTGTCTTCCTGAAGACTTTTATAAGCATTTTGAAATGTCGATCCCTGGTCACTTATCAATGCGATGGGTTGCAACCCCGTGTCGCACACTGCTGCCACTAGCTGTTTGATGAGGACCTTCATCTGCGGACCCGACGCAGCGCCTTCGGAAAAGTAATACACCATTGGTTGCTGCCACTTGCAGACTGCACCTTTCAGTATGAACGCCAAAGCATGATCTGCCAAACGGTTTGACTTCTCCGATAATTCGACGAAACCACTAATTTTGTCGCTTTTTTTTGAGTAATTCAATCCGGCTTCCAACTTCATTTCGTCAAAAATTATGGAACACAATTTTTTGGATTCTTTCCAACCGCTGACCTGAAAGTATTATATTGACGGTTTTAAGGTACTTTAAAGTTAGGTATTTTCGGAATATACATATATTATGTACAGAAGAATTGAAGAAAATCAAATTATTGGGATAGGTAACGTGGTGTTAGCTAGATCGTGACCGTAAAGTAGGATTTTTTTTATCTGCAAAACATTGAATTAACTATATGTATATCAGTAGAGATAATATCAATGTTAAAATATTTCAACTTATTTATTACCATTATATCTGAACGTATCTATGCTTTATAAGTATATAATTCATAAAAATTAAAAAAATATCATACCTCTTGTTTAATTACATTGAAAACTTGAGAATTTATTCCCGCTTCAATGTTGACTTCACCCAGCAAATTATTCAATGTTGTCTTCGATGGTAAAACAAATATTCTCTGGAGAAATCTATAGCATTTCGGGCTCTGCTTCATTATAGACAAAGCTATCACCTTTTCTTCCAAATTGAAGCGTCTTCCTTGTTTATGCCTTGTGCACATTTTCACCTGCATCCACAGGAACTTCCTGGCAACAGGGTTCATCCCCTCCACGAGTTTCAGGAATGAAACTTCCTTTGAGGCTTTTTTAGCCATCTTGGCTCTGCGCCAGTATTCCAACTGCTTCTTGGCCTTTTTATGGAGCTTGTAAAGCTCCTTACACCGAGGAGATAGTTTGTCAAAACTGGTAATAAGTTTTTTTCTGCACACGAATGATCTTTTCCTTGGAGTTTGTTCTAAATCTGGAAATAAATACTTTTCGTATATTTTCGAGTCATCAATATTTTACCTAGTCGATTTGTTCGCGATTTTGGTAACAGATAATCGAAGAATAACGACAACAGTTGAAAACAGATCACGAACGTGGTTGAAGTTATTTAATCTCGAACATGCTTCTCTCCATTGCCCGCTGACACCTTGCTAATGTTTCTCTATGAGTCTTAGTAAGGGACCATGTCTCGCAACCATATGTCAGACAGGGAAGTACACAGGTATTGAAAGTTTTCTTTTTAACAAGTTATTAAACTTAATTGCATGGTATTTTACAAATGTCAAAAATACCACGCAACTGTGTTTCATTTAAGAAAGAATGTATCATAATTTTTTTCGCCACGTTATCGCTACTACAAACCCTATAAAACAAGAAAATAACACGAACAAAAGACAAAATAAATTTAAATACCTATTTCGGCGTAAATATGTGATGGGGTTCCACTCTCCACTTCTTGCTGCGTAAATAATGTCGGACATGCGTTAGGTGATAGTCGCATATTCGGACACACATATTTGGCCTCAAAATGCTTGTGGCAAACATGCAATTTGTTCACCAGCGTCCATGACAGACCCTCAAGCTTCGCTGAAGTTGATGGAGCAGCCGCCGAAATGACTTGGAGCCAGACCTTAGCCTTGTCCCTGTCAGCAGGTATTTTGTGCAATTTAACGTCCTTTCGTTCACTGTCACAATTAGGTAAAAAGCACCTACGAAACATTTTGAATAGGCAATCAAAATGATTATATTACGAATTCACGGAGGAAAAGGTACGGAACTTAATCAACGCAAACACTTTACACACTCGACGCAAAACTCGTAATCTTCCTCTATATTACAATACTCTTTGCTCGTAATGGTCACGCCGAAAAAGTTCGCTCTAAGTTTGAATCGACAGCGTAGAAAATAAATGGAAGGGGACGGGACGGGACGTGGAAGTGGAGGGGAAATCCGCGGAAACAATGCATACATTTTTTAAACGGTCGTCTTAAAGCAATAGCCAGTCCGCGTGAATAAAATTGTCTCAAACTTTCCGAAGTTTGAAAGGTGAGAAGGGAGGTGGGAGGGGCGGTAACGTCAGTGTCGACATTTGCAAAACGGTCGAAAACCGTTTCACGCAGTTGAACACCGACAAGCGACAACCGGCTATATTGAATTTTTGTTTTTGTAACCACACTTGACACTGACTTTCACAATCACAACTTGACTTTTTTTTTTTTTTTATGGCTATGTCGATAGATTAAGCCAGTGTCATGTCGATTTAGTGAGGAAAAACAAACGCACTCGAACGCGACTAACTTACAAAAAAAACAAGTTGCTACTCCTGAAAAGAAAATCTTAGTATAATTAGTAAGATTAGATTAACGAAAACACAACTACGGGATTAGTATTAATTAGAACATAGGTACACCAATCATTGTTGAGAATAATATAGTTGAATATATTATAATTTTAACTTATTAATCTCACAAAATTTTCCCAAGGCTAAGAGAATGTCTTTGTCAAAATTTTGTATTAAATCTAAGACACGAGTTGGGAATGGGACATTTCTACTTATAAGCTGACTATATAAATAAGAATGATTGAGTAAAGGGCAAGAAAGAAAAATATGGTTGAGGTCCCCATCGTCCAGTCCGCACTCACACAGAGAGGAGTCCCGGATGTGAATTTTGGCTAAATGACAAGGGGAGCAACAATGTCCTAGTCTCATTCGTATTATGGTCGTGCAGAACTCCTTTTGTAGGAACACCTTTGTGAACCAGGGCTTTCGCGGTATTGAAGGTTGGATTAACGAATAAATCCTTCCTCTCTTTTTGCTAGAAGACCTCCAAGAGGCGGACCACGCCTGAATTAAATAATTACGAGCTAAAGGGACTAAATCGTGACAGTAATTACGGAAAGGGACCTTGTCACCACACACAACCGCCTCCTTGGCGACTTGATCTGCTTTTTCGTTGCCGAAAACTACAGCGTGACCTGGAACCCACATCAATGCAACCTCATATCCTTCTTTTTCGCAAATCAACAAGTGCTCCTTAATTTGGTAAATTATAGGATTATGGAGTTTGACTGAGAAAGGATTTGATATCAAAGCTTGCAAGCAACTACGCGAATCAGAAAAAAATATAGTCTTTTTCAGTTTAAACAGTAAGACGTATTTTACGCTTTCCAGAACTCCCATGCATTCCCCAGTGTATACCGAGGTTTCAGGAGGGCATTTCACTTTTTGGACAATATCATATTGCGAGTGAAAATCTCCCACACCCACACAACCGGTTGGAGATAACTTTGACGCATCACAATATATGGTATTCCAGTCATGCCATTCTCGGGAAAGAATTTGGCGAAGGTACTCATCAGCATGAGGATCATCATGGGTAATATCGAAGTTCAGAATAACGCGAGGGCGCAGAATGATAGTTTCGTAATTAAACTGAAAAAGAGGAATTTTGGAAGAGTGAAAAACTGGGTCTTTAATAGATTGAAATTTAAGGAGACTTTTAACAAGGCGAGGTGGTCCCTTATTATTTCCACAGGATACTTCTTTTAGATCAAATAAACGATGTATTATAGGATGATGGGAAATTTGAAGAGAGCGGAAAAGATAGCTGTCAGCTAAAAACTGACGACGAAGATGAAGAGGGGGGTCTCCGCATTCTACCTGCAAAGCGTTAGTAGGACTAGACTTCATTGCGCCGGAAATGACTCTTAATGCTTTAAATTGAATGAGATCCAATTTTCCAAGTCCTAATTTGTTTCCTGGTTCAAGAAGAAACGAGCCATAATCCAGTATACTTCTAATGATGGCATTGTACACTAGTCGTAGGGAGGTGGGGTGAGCCCCCCACCATACGCCAGATAAGCATCTAAGGGTGTTTAGACCCCTTTCGCATTTTTTTAATAAATAATCAAAATGAAGGGCACCGTCTAGTTTAGGGTCCAAGATAAGTCCAAGAAATTTATATGACGTTTGCACTGGTATTTCCGAATCACCAATGGTGACTCTAATGATGGGTATATTTCTCTTACGAGAGAAAACCACTACACAACTTTTTGAAGGAGAAAGCGATAGACCATTATTATTTAGCCAGGAGTTTAAAGAAATTAGGGAGTTTGAGATAGTTTCAGTGGCATATTCAATATTACTGTTTAATGAATAAATTAGTATGTCATCAGCATATTGTAAAATGTGGCACCCTTGGACTGAGGCCTCCAAATCATGAGTGTAGATGTTGTACAGTAAAGGGCTTAGGACCGACCCCTGAGGAAGGCCTTTCCACACCATTCTTGAGGGGTTAATTAGGGGATCCCTCCCCCGAAAAGTAATCCATCGCTCTGAAAGGAGATTTCCCACAAGGCAGGCCAGCTTCACCGGGATTCTCAGCTTGTGGAGTTTGTCCCTGAGAATGGGGAGCTGTACATTGTCGTAGGCTGCTTCCACATCCAAGAAGGCAGCAACCACTGATGAACCGTTTGCAAAGGCGAGACGAATATCAGAAGTGAAAATACTCAAACTATCCATTGTACTTTTTCCCTTTCTAAACCCATATTGGGATTTTGCCAATAAGTCTTTACTCTCTAAAAACCACTCTAGTCTATTTTTTACAAGATGTTCTAGAATCTTTGTTAATACCGAGGAGAGAGCAATGGGTCGATACGATCGAGCATCATTAGGGTCTTTAGTTGGCTTTAATATGGGCATTACTAGTTGTGACTTCCAGGAAACAGGCGGATGGCCTTTAATGAAAATGCAATTAATTAGGTCAAGAAAATATTTCAAAAACTTTTCACCAGCTTTAGCTATAAATGAATATGTAATCCCGTCATGCCCTGGGGCTGAGTCTTTCAACGATCCCAACACATTTTTAAGTTCTAGCATTGTGAACACTTGATCTAAAGGATCAGATGAGGAATTGTTAAGTAGACCAATGGGTGAATCGGATACGGCCGGGACATGAGGGGGAGCAATATTGGATAGAAAAGATTCGGCCCAACCGAGTGAACTAGGATAGGAACAGCTTCGAGGGTTATATGCTCTCCTAAATTTCCGAATATTATTCCATACTACTGTATCCAGGGTGGAAGGGCTTAAGGATGAACAAAATGTTTTCCAACCATCAGATTTTTTTTTATTGAGTAAAGATTTAGTTTCAGCCAATACGTTTAGTAAATTTTAAAAATTTTCTGCAGACATATTGGCAGCATAAATTTTTTCTGCATTTTTCCTTTCTTTAACACTTTGTGTACACTCTTTATCCCACCATGGTGGTGAAGCTAACTTACCAACTGCTGTGTTTTTAAGGGGGAAAACTTTATCAGCTGACGATTTTACGGCTGAGACTAATGCATCGGAACAAAATTGAATAGAGTCTGAAGTAATGGGAGGAAGACTGTTAACTTCACTCTCAAGGCACGTTTTGTAGCTATCCCAATCAGCTCCATTTATATTATAGCTCAGCAAGGGTTTAATAATGTCTGGCCTTTTTGCAGATAAAAATGGGAGGCTTACGAGGATGGGAAAATGATCACTGCCGTAGGTGCTATTTAAAATTTCCCAAGAAATAAAAGAAGCCAGTACAGGGGAAGATAAAGACAGATCAACAGCGCTAGTATTTTGATTAGGCAGGCCGCGCAAAGTTGGTTTCCCAGTATTTAGTAAGCATAAGTTTCTACAGTCAAGAATCTCTATAAACGTTTCACCTAGAGTGTCATTCCCATCGCATCCCCACAAAGTGTGGTGAATATTAAAGTCGCCCAATATAATAATTGGTTGAGGGAGAGCTTTAATCACTAATTCCAATTCCTTGATAATCTCTAGTGAGGGACTCGGAATATACACTGACAAAAATGTAATACCTTCTAGACGTGCACAGGTAGTATGAAAAGTATCGCTATGAGAAGGGATCTGCACAGAAGAAAATGTAATATGGTCCCTAATGAACAAGGCACATCCAGCGCGTCCATCTGCCCGACAGTTCAAAAGGGAAACAAAAGTAGGTAAAACAAAATTAGAATCAGGTTTTAGCCATATTTCTGATATGGCTAGAACGGAGAGATTGAATCTATTAGTCAGGTAAATGAGCTCTTGTTTCTTATTTGTAATACTAAGGCAATTCCACTGTAGTACTGTTAAGTCCATGTTTAGATTGATATAGGAAAGAAGAAATCATTGGGGCAACGTGGGACAACAGAGAAGAATCAGCCAGAGGGCTGGAGGGTGAGAAAACTTTTATAAGAGAAACGAGTATCTTCAACAGCTCGCTAATCAGGTCCTCGTTTGATTTTTGGGGCGGTGGTTGAGTAACTGGACTAGATGCAATGTTAGGGTTCTTAATTATTGCTTCATGAGCCTTTCGGTCGTATCCTTTTGCCAATGAAGGTGGGGGTCGGGGATTACGAAAAACGGTTTTTGTATAGGACGTATTGACCTGAGGTGGAGTCTGAGGGGAGATAGCTGTGACATTGCATAAGATTTTTGGAAAATTTTGCCATGTGCGTTTGATGCCTCTATGTACGAGATGTTTTGGCTGGTCATTGTTTTTTTAATTGCTAATTGCCGATTATACTCTGGGCAAGATTTGCTTGTGGCAAAATGACCCGCTCCCAATCCCCGAGGGCAGTTACAGCAGTATGACTCTTGTGCGTCAACATCACAGGAGTCCCCTGTGTGAGACTCGCCGCATCGAAAACATCGAGGAAGTGACCGACATTTTTCTTTGGTGTGTCCGAATCGACAACACCTGAAGCATTGGATAGTGGGGTACTGATACTGCTCCACAAGCAGGGAGTTAAAACACAGAAATATCCGTTGTGGTAGGGTTTGACCGTCAAATGTCACAACTATCGTCTCGGAAGGCATCCAGGAATAAGAGCTATCGGGTTTTGATTTTGTATAATTAAGCCGTCTTATTTTTAAGGGGCGGGCACCACCAGAACCCGTCGGAACTTGGATATTTTCCAACACTTCCTCTGGGGTCCATTCCGTTGGCACCCCCCGAACCAGTCCCATCCGAGTTATATTAAAAGAGGGTAAGAATGCCCTATACTTGTGGTGTACCAATGTAGGCGAATCTATAAATGAATTAGCATCCTCACCTGAATGAAAATTGATGGACACTCGGTTACGCCCTATCCTTTTGACAGTGCCATCGATAATGTTTGGGAACTCTCTTTTCCTTTTTTGTAAAAAGAGCCCCAAAGTCACCGGGTGTAGAATTGTGCCAGCATCCAGAGCCGTCTCTACTCTCTGCACGTGTACGACAAATGGTCCCTGATCATTTTGACTGTACCGCTCCCGTCCGATAGGAGTAAAAGGGGAAGATGGAGTCTGTGAGTCCATTTGTTCATTTGGGGGTGACGTAATAAGATGTGCCGGAGGAGACGGTGGCAATAATGATTGCTGCAAAGATTTTTGTCCTAACGGCAGTTGGGAATCGTGTGCCGATTGCAATCCTCCTTCCACATCCGAGTCTTCCGAATGCCCTGTCGGAGGCGGGGTCCTAGAACGGGATCGCGAAGTGCTATGCCTAACTTTTTGCTTTCTTTCGCGGGCCCTTTGCCTCGAATTTTTATTTTTTGTCATTATGGGGGTAGATGTATCCGTCTGAGATTTTTCGAAATGTTCAAATTGAGCTAAGCTAACATTTTTAAACCCAGAAAAGAAATTCCCCTCCTAGGATCGTCCAGGCCAGCATCCTCATCCATGAGGATGCTGGCAGACTACCCTCCAAATAGAAACAAACCCCACAAAGATTTCACTAAATATACACACGCACAAAGAACAAACAATTACCGATACCACCACCACCACCACACAATATCGGAGTAGCAACAATTATCTGGACATAAACCAAGAATAACGTATATAAAACAATATTAATTATCTTAATCGACCGTCCGCGATCGACACTCAACCGCCAATCGCAACTTGACTTGACAGCTAGCGACAAAGGTAAAAAGGGGCTGACAATGCTGACATGCTAGTGAAGTGCCAGAAGAAGGGTTCGTACTTCTTCGTATCGTGCCGTCCCGCTCAATCAAATATTATTTGACATGAGATAGAGAGGGGTGGCATAGTACAAACATCGAATTGCTATAAATAGATAGTAGATTAGATAGTAAAGATAAGGTTAAGTACATGTTTCTTAGCGCGTTATGTATAATTTTTGTTTCGCTATTTTTATCTATGATTAGTATAAATGGCTAGATCAAATAAATGTTATTACAATTACACTGGTTTTTGTTATCACACTATTATTTCATAGGATGCCGATGAGGAAATAAAAACTTCGCCGTATCTGTAAGCATTTTTATTGACTGGCAACGCAAACTGACATATCAAAATAAGTAAGTTTGATTTCAATCTTAGTAGAAATACAAAGAATACTGTATTCGTCTGTGGTTTTATTTATTATAACATCAAAACTCTTTATGCAGGCGCCGATACGAGGGAGGTGGTATAAATGTAAATAAAATCAATTTTGCCTCAATTGTTTAACTACTGAATATTGTTTGAATACGATTTATTGTGATCACTCAAATTTTTTTTTCAAAATTCCTTAAGAGAAATAACGCCAAACGATCGTTTTTAGGGTTCCGTACCCAAAGGATAAAAACGGGACCCTATTACTGAGACTTCGCTGTCCGTCCGTCCGTCTGTCACCAGGCTGTATCTCAAGAACGGTGATAACTAGACAGTTGAAATTTTCAGAGATGATGTATTCCTATTGCCGCTATAACAACAAATACTAAAAATAAATATTTAAGGGGGGCTCCCATACAATAAACTTACAGATAACCCTTTGTGCGCGAGTCCCACTCGCACTTGGCCGATATTTTTTTCATTGATCATAATGTTACTTACCATAATTAGGTTAGGTTCGGGTTATGTGATATCCCAAAAAAATGTAAATATTTTATCAGAACATGGTTTTGGAATTATGAAAATTCGGAATGATGAATTGATGATACCTTCGGACAAATTAAACTTCGGAATAATGTAGTGTTACCCTGATTTTTTATTAAAACAGGGCATTGCTACATTTGCTACACCTTTTCTTAGTTTTTTTTTTCGTAATATTTAAAGTATAAAGTATATTGTATGCTATAATATAATATAATGGAAAAGCATTGATGAATAAGTTTATCGATTAGCAACTACCTACATGTCACTGTCTGTTTATAATTATTATAACTCACGGTTTAGGAGTCCTAGCACATGTGCTGGGCAGGAATCACGATGACAGAACTGCTTATTCACATCTACCTCACAATATCATATAATCATGATCACTACCCTCATTGTCTATATATAACAATAATATACTCGTAAAATGTAGGCATGTTATTACAAACACATTATTTTTCAAGCTATTTAATAATTACAGTGTACCAAAACCATTTCATGCTTATCGAAAAAACCTTATCCCTCGGGTTTCTCGACGACGCGTTTGGCTCGGTTTGTAGACACCTGCCTACTGAGCCGGCGGTCCCGGGTTCGAATCCCGGCCAGGGCAAATATTTGTGTGATGAACTCGAATATTTGTGCTTGGGTCATGGTTGTTCTATGTATTTAAGTATATATTTATCTATATAAGTACGTATATCGTCGTCTAGTTTCCATAACACAAGCCTTCTTGAGCTTAATTTGGGACTATATCGATTTGTGTGAGGTTGTCCGATATTTATTTATTTATTATATATTATTCTCCCCGTCCCAGCTGACGATCTGGCTGTTGTACCAGACGTACTGCCCCCGGACTGAATCTGCTGCGTCCAGAGCCAGGAACAGTGGAGCGGCGGCGCCCTGGTCAATGGTGAGAGGGCCCTTGTGAGAAGACATGTCGGTGTCTACATAGCCCGGGTGCACCGCATTTACTTTGATATCTGTAAAGAGGTTAAGACGTTTGAGATAACCAGCAGCAATCACACGCAGTTGCATTTTAATGGATCATAATGTAATATAATTCATTTAAACTGGGAGGGGTTAATTTTTTCATTTTTCAATGTTTTTACTTTATGCTAGCAAATTTTTCTGCTTTAATAAAAATTAATACAAAAGTGTGTACCTGTGTACGAATCTTGCTCAGTGCAGTAACACCAACCTTCGACACCACATAAGAAGAGTTCCCCCATTCACCCGCCTGAGTGCCTTTCTTCGCCGCATCAATATAGCTTTGCATCAGATCCGACAGCTCTTGTATGGTCAAATTAGGATCCTGCAACTTGTTTCTCAATTCCACACTGGGTATGAAAGACAAGTGGCCGCAAGAACTAGAGATATTGACTACTCTAGCTCCATTTCGCAAAATAGGGAAGAGGATCTCGCAAGTTGAGAGCAAACTGAAATAGTTTACTAACAAAGTTTGCTCCGCCTGCACGGCGACGGGTTCTGTCGCATTGTGTTTAAACGCAATTGCTGCGTTATTAACCAATATATCAATACCACCGTATTCTTTCTTAATGTAGTCGCGGAATTTTTCGACGCTTTTCACGCTAGTGATATCCAATTGGTGGTACTTTGGATGTAGACCCTCTTTAGCGAGTTCTTGGATTGCGTTTTTACCTCGAGTTTCGTCGCGCGATGTTAGGTAAACGACGCCTTCAAATCGCTTGCAAAGGCCGCGGACAATCGCAAAACCTATGCCCTTGTTCGAACCGGTCACTACAGCTACTTTTGTAACCATTTTTAGTTTTAATTAACTCTTGAAAGTGCCGCACAAAACTTTTAACGAAGACCGCCGACAACCGGCTATTTTGATTTTTGACAGCTAGCGACAAAGGTGAAAAAGTGAGAGTGACTAGTGAAGTGCCAGAAGAAGGGTTCGTAGTTCTTCGTATCGTGCCGTCCCGCTCAATTAAATATTGTTTGACATGAGATAGAGAGGGATGGCATAGTACAAACTTCGAATTGCTATAAATAGATAGTAGATTAGATAGTAAAGATAGCTGTTAAGGTGGTTGCAGAGATGTCACTTTCATACAAATTGTTTGATCACTACACACTTAGGCGGTTATGGCTTTAGGTTATTAAACATTCTTAAAAAAATCTTTAAGCTATCTTATATTCGCCAATGAAATCAGTTTTGCTATAAATCATACAATTACAAAGTTATTAAAGCTTTAAAACCCGTTGAAATATTGTCCATATATGTATGTGTGCGTTGCTTTTACACAACATACAAACGTAAGCGCACGTACCTAAAGCTATTCATGAACAGTGCGTTCTGAAATATAATACTACTTAACTTATGATTTAGGATAATACGTTTTAATTGATGTTTCGATATGAATGCATAACAGTTTATTTTTTTTAATGATTACAGCTTTCATTAAACATGTAACAAATAATTGGAAACATTTGGTTTTAAAGATACCTACCTATTGTGTTTATTTGCTCATAACAAGAAAGTGGAATAGATTTCGAACGCACTAAATCTTGTGAATGAAATAATTCATGTTTGAGCGCATTATGTATAAATTATTGTTTCGCTATTTTTATCTATTATTAGTATAAATTGCGAGATCAAATAAATGTTATTAAAATTACACTGGTTTTTGTTAACACACTATTATTTCATAGGATGCTGATGAGGAAATAAAAACTTCGCCGTATCTGCAAACATTTTTATTCATTTGTTTTTCCTAATATTCCAAAACGACAACTTAGCAAATATTTTTTATTTTATTTTCATGCTTATTTTTTTCTACAGTATAGAGATGTGAAAATAGATATTCAGCCAGATACCAGATACCAAATTTGGTATCTGGCCCTCAACCTCCCCCAGACTAAGGGAGTCGGATATATATTTATATTTAGGTTATCGAATATTCAGTTGTATAATCTATCCGGAATTCTAAGACCAAATTATGACAAACTGGCTCAAGTGAAAAACGACCTTAAATTTACATGAATACGGTTGTTGGTACCTTGTGCTGCCAAATTGACTTCATTTGATCTTAGAGATCGGACATACTATACGCAGTTAGATTTTTAATATGCGTCTAAAGTCTAAACTAAACTATAACAGGCTAAAATTTACTTAGACGTTGTAAGTGGTGTGATCACCACTTGATTAGTTTAGTTTAATCAAATGGTGATCACACCACTTACAACGTCTTAAGTAAATTTTAGCCTGTCTTATACTCTTGGCGTTGTACAGACTAAGGAGAACACGCATTTTCTGATTAAACATGCTCCATCATAGGTTTGTTTGTCTTCACTTTCTATCAGGTAAGTTTAGAGGTCAGAGCACTTCAGCATCAACAATATCAGACCCTATCGCGTTTCACATATTTCGGCATATCCAGATGCTCCCAGTCGACGACAGTTTTGTCGCACCACACGTATTGGCCGCGGATGGAGTCGTCCGCGTCGAGGGCGAGGTACAGCGCTGGCTCCGCGCCCTCGTCGATGGTAAGCGGGCCCTTGTAGACCGTCATGTCCGTGGACACGAAGCCTGGATGTACGGCGTTTACTTTTATATCTGGAAAAATAATTGTTATTCTTTATTTAAACTAACTACGCTGCGTGATGTTACCCGCTCATCCCACGGGAATACTCCATTTTTCGGGATAAAAACTAGCTTATGTGTTAATCCAGGGTGTCAGCTACCTTCATACCAAAATTTATTAAAATTGGTAAGCCTATTTCAGTGCAGTCCATCCATGGTCTCGAAAGGATCACTCCTCTGCGAAACGTCACATGGAGGCAGGTCAGGTATAAATATATTATAAAATATATTTATACCTGATCAAATTATGTTTCATTTTAATTGTAGTTAATAAGCTACTAACTACAAACGCTATTCACACTCAAGGCGACTTTTTTACTAAACGCAAGATTGTTCACAAAACAATAAAGAACTTAGAGGCATTTCATTATAGCATCTCCTCTAAGTATTTGCGTAGCTTGTGCCGTAAATAAATTTTCAGGAAAATATAATGTCTTAGTTCTTAGGTACAAAATCCAGGTCTAATAAACCAATTGTTAGAAATTGATGACGCGTAAGCGCTAGTGGACTGTGGTGTAAGTAGGTAGGTGATCAATGGCCTTAGGGTAAAAGAAAAAATTTTGGGCTTAAAAGTCAGAGTAGGGGTTCCACATCAAGTTTAAGGCTTGTTCCAAGGTCCCTATGAGCTTTGGGAGTACGGAGTACCGCTCCGCTTAGCCGTCCTATAGCTATGACAATGCACTCAAGATTTGCCTAAGTTATCATATTGTCAAACGTATACATGTAGAGAAACATGAAACTGAATTCGTTGCATACCTAATCAAGATATGCACAAGATATTAACACTTGTCAATGAAAGCTACTTCTCTATATCTTATCACCTGATATCGGCATGTATTTGTTGATAATAGCACTGATTTTTTACAAATATCTATATAATGTAGCGCAATATTAAAGAAAGAAAAATGCATGGCTTACTGATATTATTTCAAAATATAAGGAATTCCCGGAACTGTCACTCTAAAATTTCCCGAGACGGAACACTCAAAACTTTGACTTTGCCATTGCCTTTTAACGACTTTGAAAACTTACCTCTATCATTGAGCATTCTCTGCTGTATCCTCGTCAACGCAGACACTGCAACCTTCGATACTACATACGAAGATTTCCCCCACTTTATTAACTGAATGCCCCGTCTCGTCGCCTCTATATACTCCTTCATCAATTCTGACAACACTGGCACTGTCAAATTCTCATCTTTAAGTTTGCTTTTCAACGTGGCACTGGGAATCTGGGACAGGTGACCTAAGTTACTAGACATATTTACCACTCTAGCTCCATTTCGAAGTATTGGAAATAGAATTTCACATGTGGATAAAAGGGAGAAATAGTTAACTAATAATGTTTGTTCGGCTTGTATTATTGCTGGCTGTGCAGAGTGCTTTGGGAATGCTATAGCAGCGTTATTTACCAATATATCCATACCACCATGTTCTTTATTGATATGATCACGAAATAGTTCAAGACTCTCCTTTTGAGTGATATCTAGTCTGTGATACTTCGGCTTTAAACCTTCTTTATTTAACGTTTCAACGGCTGCTTTTCCCAGGTCTTCATTTCGGGCTGTAAGGTACACCTCACCTTGAAATCTTTTACATAAACCCCGAACGATACCGAAACCGATTCCCTTGTTCGCCCCCGTCACTACGGCTACTTTGGTGGCCATTTTAAAAACGTCTATTATCTATGGCGGTTAGCGCCAAAATAAAAGTATCATTTTTGTTTTGCACTCGTTTTGCAAACGTGACATAATGTATATCAAGACTATCAAAAGATAAGTTTATCGTCGAGTTGCCTAGATAATGTTTTGTTTAAAACTCATCTGAATAGTTTTGCTATCTAGGTTCTAACTGATAACGTTTGTTGCAGATATAAATCAAACCTTACGGGAGATAATGTTATGACTTATGACGCACGTAACATTTTTAAATCAGCTGTTTTGTAAATAATGATCAATCAATATTGATTGATTGTTGTATTGTTATAGCACACTCAGAGTGCATGATTCAGAGCATGTGCCTCGTGAGGTCGTGAGGTCTTTCCTTGTATAATTGTGACAACGATATGACAAATGCATTCATACATTATGTGCAGAGAACGGGACGGAAGGGCGTCATTATACATGGTGTCCTGTATTTAATGGATAATCATCTAACTCCCATAGACTATAGTAAAGAGTACCTCCAACGGTTCTATATCGGATGGCATACAACTATTAGTCCTATCGTCGTGTCGCATAACGTCTTTGTCCTAATAATAATAACGTATGGCATACACTTTGTTCGGCATATTTTTGATTGACCGAAATTGTTGCTCCTATTATCGTTTGTCCTAAATATTATTTGTCCTATCGTTTTACGTGGCTAAAATTCAAGTATCGAATGATTGATGTGCATAATTGTAATGTTCCTAATATTTAATGTGCTAAAAATATTTTGACTACATTTCATTAAACCTAAATCTCGAAGCTTTTTAAGCAAGCATTCTGACGCTCCGCTATCCATGGTCATAAAACAAACCTAACCTAACCTACAGTTTTCGGTCTTTAATCTAACCTACTAACAGCTAAATTTTAATATACCTCCATGCAAGCAAGCACTCTGACGCTCCGCTCGCTCCGCTATCCATGGTCATAAAACAAACCTAACCTAACCTAGTTTTCGGTCTTTAACCTAATCTACTAACTGCTAAATTGTAATATACCTCCATGCAGCAAGCAAGCATTCTGACGCTCCACTCGCTTCGCTCGCTCCGCTATCCATGGTCATAAAACAAACCTAACATAATCTACAGTTTTTGGTCTTTAACCTAACCTACTAACTGCTAAATTTGAATATACCTCCATGCAAGCAAGCATTCTGACGCTCTGCTCGCTTCGCTCGCTCCGCTATCCATGGTCATAAAACAAAGCTAACCTAACCTACAGTTTTCGGTCTTTAACCTAACCTACTGACTGCTAAATTTTAATATTATTTCGCTCGCTCGTTAGAGTCACAGTTCTACCTAACACTCCTCCTCGCTTCGCTCGTCGTCGTACCTAACCTAACCAAAATCTGACCTGCCTGAAGGTAAAATACGTAACGATTCTGACTTCGCGCCTACCATAGTTTAGTTTAGGTGCCGTAATTTTAACCAATTTAATAATAGGCAAAATAATTCTTAGGGCAATTCATGTTAGGAATATTATGCTTTAGGTAATTAGATTTTAGAGTTATCAATATTAGGATAAACTTGCTGTAGGACTTTAAATGAGTATGCGCAAAAATTATTAGGACAAACGAGTAGTATGCCATTCAACAGTATGCCAAACATTTTTAGGACAAAAAACGATATGCGATACGACAGGCACCCACGTAGTGATTACATACTCTTTGTCACCCACCTCCAACTTGTCCAGAAAATGGGTCTAGTAAGTTAATACAAGTCACGGACTTTCTTTTCTTTTTAATGATTGGGATCTAGTTTTACTTTAATTAATGACGTAGAATTTTTTTCGTTTTGTTTGTTAAATAGTCTTTAATAGTGATTCTACCTAGCGTGGCTTGCAACTTAATGGTACCTACCTTGGGTTATTTATTAAAGTCCAATTATTCCGAAAACCATAGGCTTTTCTTGAAGCCCGGGGTTCTATATGGGCGGTTAGAAAATTGACGATAAAATGCTGGACATCCTTTATAATGACGCCTATTCGTCCGATCTCTGATTAATGACAATGTATGATAAAATTGATAAATACAGGCATGCTACCAACTTACGCTCATCGGTATTTGTATAATCGAGCCGGAAACGCCACCTTTACCGATTATAATATATTATTTTTTGAGTTGATAAAATTTTACTTTGCTCTGTGACCAAAACTGTTGCCAAATTTTCAGCAATTTTTATTGAACTATTTTGATAAAATTCATCCATTCCCCATTCTAGAAGAACATGCATATGTTTATAGAATCCGAAATATATATATATTATGGTATTAATTAAATAAAAACAAATGTTCAATTAGTCAGTTTATTACAAATAATTCTATAATTAAGGCACTTAGTTCATAAACATCCATAATTATAACATTCATAATTAAACTAAGCGTACAGAAGTACATTTGAATCTTAAAGCTTATATTTAATGGACGAATTTTAACGCAAATTATAATATATAAAGTAAATTAAACTTAAATTCGAGATCAAAAGTGACCACTGCACTCCATTTTTTCCTAAAATGATTGTCATTCCTGTCAAATTTTCATAAATCTTATCAAAACCCAAACAAATGAAATATCAAACTTGGACACAACTCTATGACTCAATAGAATAAAATTTCCAGCAAATCAACGAATCAAGTTAAATTCCATAAAAAAAAATAGTAAAATTAATTTATCTACGCACATATCATTAGTGGTCTAAAATGCGTTCAGAAACCGTAGGAAATGACCAGCATTACTACAACCAATTTTACTATGAGAACTTTCTTATCTGTGGCAGTAGGTAAAATTTGTACTGTAATGTTATAACGCTATCAATTTTTGTAAGGTTATGAGTTTAAATTTGGAACAGCTGTCAAAACTGAAGTAGGTCTCTGTTCTAGTATCCATAGATATTAATATTGTTATCGATACGAAACGTCAATTCAGTATGTTTTTTTATAAAAACCGCACGACATTTGATCTCGAGTGACATGAGAATATGGATACATTCGTTTGTAGGTATATGATTTAGAAAAAAAAACATTCGTCTTGACGGAGCGGAGGTCCGAATTGCCGCCATTATTGTTGTCATTTGTTTGTTGGTTCTTTGCTGTTACGAAACTATAATTGTGATAAGTTTATTGTAATTCACATTTTAGTTGAAAATATTGTATCAATGTAAATTACAACTATTACAATAAATAATCTGTTTATGCATTTGTTCAGATTTATTTCTTACTGCATTAGTATTAGTATATGTCGTTTTTAGATATTTTACAGGTAGCACTAGTGGTGCCGGTCATTTCCTTATGGCTTCTGAACCCATCTTAGAGTACTTATGATATGTGTGTAGATAAAGTAGTGTATACAACTGTACATAATTAGGCCTTAAAACACTCGTGTGATCCTATTATGAAACTCGCTGACGCTCGTTTCATAAAACCACGTCGTGTTTCAATGCCTCTCATTATGTATCAGTTGCATAAACTACTATTCCATTCTTGGATTTTCAATCATGTTAGGAAAAGATAAGAGTATTTATTTACTGTAATATTTATAATACTATCTGGCAGCATTTGAAGTTCTATATGCTGCCATTTCAATTATGCTAAATAAACATTTAATCATTATTATATCTCAAACAATAATATAGTTTTCATACAATTTTGGAAGATTTGTAATATTGCAATATCCAACATTAAAAAGTACCTCTAAATCATTTTACAGTTTAATAGTAGTTTGCCTCATTAATTATTATGTTTTAAACACATTTAAATAATACTAATAGAAAATAGTTCAGGTTTATCTTTAGAATTATAGGCCTAATTCGAAATCGAATAAAAATCGATCGTTGTGGAGAACCTTGGGGGAGGGGGGATATGATGATGAATTCGAAATCGTCAACACTTCATTATAAGATTACATATTTTAGAATGTAAAATACCTAATTAAAAAATACTCCAAGATTTGAATTATATCATATTATTAATAGCCTGTTTAGGTGTCCCACTCTGCTGGGCAAAGGCCTCCCTCATTTTGTCCACTCGACCATATTGCCAGTGCGGTTCTGCCATTCTCTGCAAATTTTTCTGCAGAACGCGTCCAAATCGTCCCGCCATCCCCTTTTCGTACACTTTGAATTAGGTCACTATAATCCTAAAGGTGCGGTATATGGTGTGCTACCCTGCTTCCTTCATGCACAGTCAATTACAGGGAAAAGTTAATCCCTAGATCTGATCTATAGCGTTACATACCTCTTTCAGAGGCCGACTTTACTTTTAAATTCTAAATACAAAAGAAACTTCAGAATCGCAGTCAATATGCATATAAAAATATGAATATACATTTCAGCTTTTTATTGGAAGGTTTTAATTTAATTTAAAGTACCTGAAACAACAAAAAGTAAGCATTAGGATAAATGTTTATATCAGACAGTTTGAAATAAATTTAAATTTATCAGCCTTGTGCATTTGTGCAAAGTGCATTTTTTGTAAAAAGACTTGTGTGTTTTGAGTCAATTATTATGATGAACTGATATTTAGACAGTGAGAATTACAATAGGGTTGGTACAATTTCCGGAACATCATTATATTTATTTATTTAAACTTTATTGCATAAGTACGAATGGCGGACTTAATGCCACAAGGCATTCTCTACCAGTCAACCTTAGCATATATTTATATTTTTTCGATAGTCCTTGCTGTAAGGATCTACAAGCTGCAGTTTTTTAAAATATTATTTGCTCGGTTTTTACAAAAATGTTTTTTATTTTTTATTTACAATTTGACAGTTCGCTAGGATGAAGGAATCTTTACCTTCGAAACTCAATTTAAAAAACACAAATAGTTGATCATTGACACTTGTCAAAACATGTGTGAACATTTGAATGGTATGGTTCAACAACTTCGCGAGTACTGTAGAGCTAGGTTAAACATTTCAATGGTTTGACGTTAGCCGGGGGGATCACAAAACTCAAAGAGACTCATGAATACAAAGATCAAAGCTTAAAGAAAAATTGAAAAAGGAGCTACCTGGTGGAAGGGACCGGGAATCGAACCCGGTACCTCTGGATTACCGGTCCAGCGCGTTAGCCACTTCGCTACCCTCGCTCCACGTAGACCTGAGGAATTTTTCCTTACGCTTTGTGTGTCGATCTTTGCATTGTTTATTTGAAAGGTTTTTACACCTTAGCGACCTCTATGTGAATACGTTAATATTCACATCTTACCGCACCACTTTACAGCGGTGAACGAGCAAGCGAGAGAGGGCGCTGTTAGTTTTTTATAAATTTATGAAACATGTTATGTCTCATTTTTAGGGTTCCGTACCCAAAGGGTAAAAACGGG
Organism: Apotomis capreana; assembly: GCA_947623375.1. Lineage (NCBI taxonomy): Eukaryota > Metazoa > Arthropoda > Insecta > Lepidoptera > Tortricidae > Apotomis > Apotomis capreana. The sequence goes on along the minus strand of OX392522.1, from coordinate 13,820,639 downwards.
ACCCTATTACTGAGACTTCGCTGTCCGTCCGTCTGTCACCAGGCTGTATCTCAAGAACGGTGACAGCTGGACAGTTGAAATTTTCACAGATGATGTATTTCTATTGCCGCTATAACAACAAATACTAAAAATAAAATAAAATAAATATTTAAGGGGGGCTCCCATACAACAAACGGGTTGGTTGCGTTAACTTTACACCTCACTTGTACGAGGTGCAAACTTAACTTAACCACTTTAGGATGAAAAGTGTTTGTACGGAACCCTCGGTGCGCGAGTCGGACTCGCACTTGCCCAATTTTTCTTAACACTTTCGCTACCAGGAACCCGCCTGGTAGGCACTCGTAATCATTGCTCAGATGCCGGTCACGTATTTTTGCTTAAAGAGCTACCCACCTAGCGGGCTCTCGGTTTCTGGGGTAGGGTTAAATTTTATATCCGGTTGCGAAAGTGTTTAATGTGTGAGACTCACATCAGCGCTCGGCGTTAAGCAGGTACGGAACCACGTCGTCGATGCTGACGTCCCCGACGAACCCCACGAAGAACACGTCCTCGAGGAACGGGCCCGTGAAGGTCCGGAGCACCGGCAGCTGCAGCAGCAGCGTGGCCACGCGCTCGTCGCCGTCCGCCCCCGCCCCCGCTCCCGCGCCCGCGCCCGCTCGTAGCGAGCGCAGCGTCGCCGCTTGCAGTTCCTGTAGCTTCTTGCTTAGGAAGTCCGGGGCGCCGTCTGTAAGCGTCAACATACATCATTAATACAAAGGTCAAAGCTTAGCCCTTTGAGCGCCAAGCGGCAAAGCAATTCACCGTGCCACTGACGCCAAACAAAAAAAAAAAGTGCTCCAAAATCAACAGAGATTGAAAAACACAGATAGTGGTTTGAATTAGCATGTTTTTGATCATTGAAATGTTTGACGTCAATAGGCGATGTTGGCGTCAGTGGCACGAATTCCCGATGACGTGATTTGCCGTCTTTGGCGGTCAAAGGGTTATAGAAAAAAAAAATGAATTACCTGCCCCTCTAGCAAAACTACGCTTCACGACTTTTGCGCGACATTAAGCATCGCCCGTCACTCTCTCACAGTACAGCGAGAAAGAGATAAAAAAGAAAAAGAGTCGCGTGTCGCCCGCACTATGCCGGTAACACACCGTGTGTGTCTATGAAATGTGTACTCCTATGCTACTGACACACCATATGTGTCTACGGAATATGCGCTCCTATGCCCGCGACACACCATATGTGTCTACGGAATATGTTCTCCTATACCGGTGACACACCATATGTGTCTACGGAATATGTGCTCCTATGCCCGTGACACACCATATGTGTCTACGGAATATGTTCTCCTATACCGGTGACACACCATATGTGTCTACGGAATATGTGCTCCTATGCCCGTGACACACCATATGTGTCTACGGAATATGTTCTCCCATACCGGTGACACACCATATGTGTCTACGGAATATGTACTCATTCTTATACCAGTGGCCCTCTTTCAATTCGACCGGTATAGCGTTAATCAGTGACCAAAGACTTCACTACTAACCTGGTGAAAATAGGCAGAGCGCTCTCAGATGCGCGTGTTCCCTCTCGCTCACTCGCAGCTGCTCCATATTCCCGATGTATTGCTGTAAGCGAGACAGCATGCTGCTCACTTCAGACACTCGCTCGTCGGAATAGTCCGCTGTGGTTATCTGAAAAAAAAAAAAAAAACATAATATCAGTATTTCAAAATTGTATTAATAGTTCATCATATACCTAGGGTGGTAAATTAGTGAATGTCTTAGATCGCAGGCGTTTGAAGCCCGAACAAGGTGAGGGTATTAATATGCAATCTAGGGCTTTACCACCCGTGGTATATCTCAAGTTTACGTCTTGCCTTTGCCTGGAAGTGAGAATTTCTCCCCGCTTAGAGCCATTTTAGCAAATTCCGGGGCAATTGGGCACTTAACTTTTAGCGGAACTCACTGCTCTAGTGGAAAGGCAACCTTATAGCGGTATCTATCTATCGATCTTCAGACATCTTCCGAGAACTCTTTCAACTTTCATCTGTGTCAGGTAAGGATCCTGACCACATAATTTAACCCTCTTTTTGCACTTTTTTTAACGTTTTATTTATTTACTAGCTGTGCCCCGCGGTGTTACCCGCTCATCCCACGGGAACACTAAATTTATTCGGGATGAAAAGTATCCTATGTCCTTCCCCAGGACTGAAACTATCTATATACCAAATTTCATCTAAATCGGTTCAGCGGTTTAAGCGTGAAGAGGTAACAGACAGACAGACAGACAGACACGCTTTCGCATTTATAATATTAGTATGGATATGAGGCTTGACTCGTAGACTCACGTTTTTTTAAACTGACATACAAAAGATTTAAAAGGAAGTCTTAAACCTACTAACCTCGGCGCCTCGCTCCCGCTCGCACCCGGTGCTGGCGGCGCGCTCCCTCAGCACGGCCTGCAGATGCGCCACCAGCTGCGGCAGCAGCGCCGCCAGCTGGAGCGCCTGCGAGAACCTCGCGAGCCCGAGCACGAACAGCTCCGGCCAGCACTTCTTCAGCAGGGTCACTTGGATCTCGAATCTGTTGGGGAGTGAAATTTGCGGTTGTTTAAAAAAAGAACCTGGGAGGAACTCGCGATAAGGCGCACAGACTGGCGCAAGTGGTGCGACGATGCATGGTTTAGCGCATTGACTGACAAGAGGCAGAAACGACATCTAGGCGACCATACTAACTCAACGACGGTCAGTGTCTCCTGTCAAGTTTGCGGTCGGGTATGCCGATCGCGTATCGGTCTTTTCAGCCACCAAAGACGGTGCTTCGCAGACTGAAGACCACAAATAGTCTGTAATAGACTGAAGGGCCTATGATGATGATGAAAAAAAGAAACTCCGCGGATGACAACGCTTCCGGCCCACGTAACCAAATCATAGCGATATATGAAGTACGCCACAAGCCACCGCGCGCGTTTGCCGCTTTATTTGTGCCCACGCCACGCCGCACTAGCTGCTAAGACAGAAGTCGTGGACGTGCCATACGTTTACACGCTCATTTTGACGTCAGTTTACTATCTTTCATTCTGATATGACTGATGATCTGAACTGACGCCAGATAGCAACGTTTGATTTCTCTAGGTATTGCAACGTTCAACTGCCAGTGGATAAGGTCGCAGATATAGATGGTGCGGCGGCTGCAGTGGCACAGTACTCACGGCAGGGCCCGGGCGGCCGGCACGCTCAGCAGCCAGCGGCTGGCGGCGGCCAGCAGGCGCGCGCCCGCCTCGCACGCGGCGTGCAGGCGCAGCTGCGGCGGCGCGGCGGCCGGCAGCGACATGTGCAGCGTCAGCGACTCCGGGGTCGACAGGATCGCTGACGGGTCCGCTGTAATATACAATAGTAGTTTATGTGACTGTACATAATGAAGGGTATTAAACACGAGTGTGGGTTTATGAAACGCGCCGAAGGCAAGTTTCATAATAACATCACACGAGTGTTTTGATGCCTAATTATGTACAGTTACATACACTACTTTATCTAGCCACATATCATAGGCCTCCATGATGCATTCAGGAATCGCACATTACGACAAATATTACCCGGTAATGGCGGTAATGAAGTTTTCTGGCAGCTGTCATAGCTTTTTTAATTCAGAGACAAACAGAGTTGGCTCCAACTATCATATCGTTCGATATCTTACTTACGTGCGACATTTGTCAAATTTGATGCAAATTGACAATTCATTTCGAACTAAACGTCATCTCGACTGATATTAGAATAGAGGTCAAATCAAATTTCTTTGTTTTTCAAAGGTGTTCGAAATTTGAATAAATAATATTATCGAAATCGATTTTATTATTTAGCAATAATATCATTTTCACAGATAAGAAATTTGTTCTAATAAAACAGTATATTTTTATGGTGGTCATAATTTTTTTTTTTTTTTTTTTTTTTTTTTTTTTTTTTTTTTTTTTTTTTTTTTATAAATAAATAAATAAATATTAAGGGACAATCATACACAAATCGACCTAGTCCCAAACTAAGCAAAGCTTGTACTATGGGTACTAGACGACGATATAATGTGCGGTTCTTGAAGGCATCATGGAGGGTTTATGATATTTGGATAGATAAAGATACATTTTAATGTAAATATCGGCCGCGTAACTCTCTAATCCTACTGCACTACGAGTCTGATGCTTACGTACCTTCAGGCTGCGGCGCCTCCGCCGGATGTAGCGGCGCCATCGGCACGTCGGGCGGCGTCGCGCCATAGGCCGATTGCAAGTACTCGTTGATAGCTCCTACAACAAAAACGCTTCATATATAAGTATTTATGGAGGTATATCTGTATATTCTTATTTATGTGTGACATAAAGAGTCCCAAAATTTCGCCGAAAACGTTCTACTCCAACAGCACATCATGTGTCGACGGAATTTGTTCCCCAATGCCGATGACACACCATATGTGTCTACGAAATATGAACTCATATGCCGGCGACACACCATATGTGTCTACGGAATTCGTACTCCTATGCTAGTGACACACCATATGTGTCTATAGAATTTGTACTCCTATGCTAGTGACACACCATATGTGTCTATAGAATTTGTACCTACTCCTATGCTAGTGACACACCATATGTGTCTATAGAATTTGTACTCCTATGCTAGTGACACACCATATGTGTCTATAGAATTTGTACTCCTATGCTAGTGACACACCATATGTGTCTATAGAATTTGTATTCCTATGCTGGTGACACACCATATGTGTCTATAGAATTCGTACTCCTATGCTAGTGACACACCATATGTGTCTATAGAATTTGTACTCCTATGCTCACATGAAATGAAATTGAAAATAAAATTGAATTTGTATTCATATGCCGGTGACACGCCACGCGTCTACGGAATTTGTTCTCCAATACTAGTGACACACCATGTGTGTCTACGGCATATGTATTCCTCTTTTTCTTTCGTGTCGAGGTTCCTCAAATATTTGATGCCCTAAAGTCTTTCCGACATTTCGGCAACTTACAGTTACCGTTGTCAAAGGTTGACCGAGAAAAACACAATTTTTCTGCGTCTGTTTTAAAAGTTACATTTGTGCAAATTAACCGTTTCATAAATATGAATACTACAAATTTTATTTTTAATTCATATTTATAATTATAAGGCTTGGTACAATATTTGGAAGACCATTTTTTTCTGTAGCCTTTTTTTCTTGCAGGCTTTCTTGCAAAATTGCAGAACATTCTTTTTTTTTTACCATGGTTTTTCCATAACTTTTTTTTTATTTGACAAATTGACAGAGACACTACCTACTGTTTTATTGAAATGTATTTCTCGTTGTTTATTACTAACTCACCGAACTGCCCCATCTTGAATAGGTTCTTGGCGAGTTGCGTCTGCAGCATCAGCTGTTGGCGCCGCGCGCCCTCCATGTCGCCCGGCGCTGCGCCCAAATATCCTGGAACTGTACATACAAAATATTATATCATTCATGTAAGCCTTCTGTAATTTGTAACAATATTACTCAGTTAACTTAATTAATTAAATATTTTGTAAATTATATTTTTATAAACAATCATGACTTGGTTTATCAAAATATATTCAAAAGTATTGTAAGTCCGGAAGCGGGTGTTTCAAAAATGTAAAGCTCGATTTGGTCGAGCGTTCTGATTGGTTGACAGCGGCGAGTGGAGTTCGAAAAGCAATATGGCCAGACTGAGACAGGGAGGACAAAATTGAGAGGCATCACGTCTACTAAAACTCTAAAATAAGTTTTCCTGAGAAATAATTATAACGTTGTATGGATGAGCAAGTATGAGGAATAAACGGTGTTACTCGGATGCTGAAGTTTACGTTCTGGACTGCCACTTTCAGTCAGGTACCTACAATAGGGCTTGTACCCCTTTACCAAACATTAGGCATGAGGAACATTTTTTTTGAGGATGTCAATCGATCCTATTTTTTATTGGGATCAAGACTGCTCTAAAAGCCAGAAATGACCGTACTAGTTAAAGATTGTCACACAATTATTGTTTTGTTAAATTATGAAGATTTTGAAAACAATTTCAAAATGTATTTTAGATAAAAATAAATATTTGACGTCGTCGGTTGAAAAAGAGTATAGGTACTTAATCAATACATATATAGATCGAAATGCATATAGTAATTTCGCCGCCGATCGCAACGACTCCGTGGCGCAACGGTAGCGCGTCTGACTCCAGATCAGAAGGTTGCGTGTTCAAATCACGTCGGGGTCAAACGAATACAATCTTTTTGCAAATATTTTTTTTTACTAAGGTATAGGTTAGCGATGAGTTGAGGTAACGTACACAAATATGTCAAATAATGACAGCGAGATTTTAAAATTACTGTTCCTTTTTTCATGCCCATAGCAAGTTAAACAGCTAATTGACAAAAAATTAGTTCAATATAATATATATTTTAATTTTTTTTTCATTGCAAATTGATATTTATGTTAATATTTGAACTAAAAAATATTAATATTTAATTTCAATATAACAAAATATATATTCTAATTATATAAAAAAGATCATAGTTTTTTATACGCCATAAAATTCATAACTTTTCCGTTTACCATAATTTTGTCATCTACATTAAAAACAATAAATCAAGTGACTAAGTAATTTATTGAAGTGTATTTTTACTTTTCTCCTGTTTTATCCGTGTTGAAAATATACCTTCCTTATGATTACATTTACATTCACTATTTTTGCAATCAATTTATGTAGCTGTGTGAAATCATTCACCGCAATTTACCATCATCGAAACATTCGGTAAAACGTTTGTGTATAAAAGAAGGGGATCTCAGAAACAAGTCATCCACGCGAGATCGGGGGCTCTCGTGCCGTGAGGCGGGCACGTGCCCTGGTGCCCGGTAGAGGGGGCACGTGCCCAGCATGCCCGGGCCCGGGGTACGTGCGCAGAGGGAGCACGTGCCCAGTGGGAGAGGGCACGTGCCCAGTGGGAGAGGGCACGTGCCCTGGTGCCCTGTCTCGTGCGCTCACCGGGACTGCCCTTGTTGAAGGCCACGGCGGCGGCGAGCGCGAAGTTGATGGCGGGCGCGGGGGACACGGCGCCGAAGCCTTCGTGCGGCTCCTCCTTTGGATTTATCTGTTACACACGATTAAACAAGCTGTAATATTATAAAATTGACAACATTTCATGTTTTAAGGCTACAATTTTATTACTCTTCTGCATTCCGCTTTGAAAGAGGACGTTATCACCGTTTTTATGGTTTTCCTGAGATATTTTATTATTTATTTATTAAAATTTACTCATTCTAGAATATAGTAACTCCAAAACTATGATACAATGGAAAGGGTACTTTAGTCTGGTGTCTAATAATTAAAAACAAAATGAATGATTATTTTATTACATTGACATTATTAACAGCTTATTTTTTTCGCGGCTACGTCGAAGACTTCAACTCTATGCAGGCCTATGCCTTGTCGTAGATTTTGGTTATTTTATGTATTTCCTTATATTTCTTAACACGTAGATAAATACATTCCCATAATGTTTCAGGGTGTATAGGTCGATTCACTAAAGCTGGCGCGAATGGATTGAATGAAAGTTATGTCACTTGTCACTTCGAGTGTTAGTGTGAGTGCCGTTCTTATACAGGGGCCTCCTAATATTTTGTAAACAACAACAAAATGGGTTTTTGTTATTCAAGAAAAATAAAAATTATTAGGTATAATATAAGCATAATCTGCACAATATTTAGACTAAACAAGTAATATATATATCCGAAAGGTATATTTAACTGTTTGATACAAAAATATTTTACTATCATGGTGTTTTATGCAGACGCTACTTTTTTGACATACTTTAGATTTTGACTGTTGTAAGGCAGTGTAATTGTACATATTGCTTAATATTCATGCAATCTGTGTATGAACAGAATTAGGATGTGGGATGATACTATTCCATTGTCTCGTATGAGTTTGACCATGTGGGACTATGCAATGGTATTAACGTAACCCACATTTTCTTCTTGTCTTCGCGGCCTGGTAAAGGGTTAATGTCAAGAATTAATAGGTGACGGACGACTAGGTCGAATTATAAAAAACCGGCCAAGAGCATGTCGGGCCACGCTCAGTGTAGGGCCCCGTAGTTGCCCGTCCTTCACAATAGACGAAAATTACGAGAAAGATTTCAAGCCCTATAAAAAGGTCGTACACGCCAAGAAACAGTAATTACTTATTATCTTTTGGAAGTTATCTATTATACGCGTAAGATTGAGCGAAATGTTTTAATATAGTTTGGCACTTAACCAATATGTGTAACGTTCGAAGCGTAGGGACACCGCGCGGCACTTACGTCATTTTAAAGAAAATTCTGAAATTTTGCAATAACTCAAAAACGGCTCGACCGATTTTATTCAATATAGTTTTCATTGAAAGTACTAGTATCCGAGGCTAAGACCCATTCGATTCAATAAGTTATGCTCAGAAATGGCTCGGCCCTCCGTCGAGCTAAGATTACTAAATTTTGTTTGTCCGATATTATCCGAAGTTGACCGAATATTCAAAATCCGATTTCATAGTCTGAGTCGGAGGACCCAAAAGCCCCCCATTACCGAGTTCCAGCCCCCTCTGACCAATTTGAAATTTTCGAAAAAAAAAAAAAGTCGCCATTTTGTTTTTTTTTTCCACGACTGTACTCGGGTGGGGGTCCCCTATGATATTTGTTTGAGCATCTCTCTACCCATCTCCAGCCGTTTACGAGATACGGGACTCTTAAAAAAAAATCTCCATACAAATCTTGGTTTTTTCGATATTTTCCGACTTTGACCGAATTTTCGGACACCGATTTCAGATTCATATTTGTGAGCCCCAAATGCCCCCCGATACCGAGTTTCAGCTTCCTAGCACCAATTTGAAATTTTGGAAAAAAAGCCATTCCTCATTTAATTTGGTTCGATAATATTTTGTAGTACCTATTCTTTATACTGCTGAATTTGGGCGGTTATGCGTCTAGTTTGTCTACAAATACGTTTTCAATAATCACTTATTGTATCAACCTGTATGTAATCATTTTGTGACGCACACATAAATATTATCATTCACTCATTCAATCCATTCGCGCCAGCTTTAGTGAATCGACCTATACACGACGTAAAGTTCTCTCAATCTCTATATTAATTTCCACCCGTTAGATATGTGAAATTTTGTCAATTGTTCTATCCGTCTTACCCATTGGCGTATCTAAGATTACTTTTTAGACGGGGCCTAGATGGGGGCCTGGCCATGCCCTAGGATGAAGACGGACCCATGAATTTCTAGGCCCAGGGCCACCCCCCTAAATACGCCTATGGTCTTACCTGTCCTTGTTGCCCTGCAAGACCCAGCAGCTTAGAGTACGCCTGCGCCTCACTGCGCTCGGGCTTCACCTTGTCCACGATCGGCTTGCGCTCGTGCTGGACCGCTGTCGGAGACCGCAAGAATTACTGCCCATCAGATTATTTTTGATACTTGCACTTACAACTAAATATACATTAAAATTGGCATCACTGAAGGATCTACAATTATTTACAGTCTATTTGCTCTGAATACGGTATTTGACTGTAATAAAATTAATTGTCATTAAATCTATGGTATAAGAAAATATGGTATGGCACTTCGGCTAGTGGATTAATAATTTATTTATTTAGATAAATAAAAATAAATAAAAAAGCCATTTATTATCGCAATAATTGAATATAAAAAGAACATATTTTTCTTCTGCAAGAACCCCAATTTGGGTGAAGGTCTCCTCCAAGATGCCCATTGATCTCTGTCTTGTATCATTTGGGTTCACTTTGGACGGCGGTTTTAATTTTTATTTTTTTATTTAGCCTATAGGACCTGTCCCACTGCTGGGCAAAGGCCTATCCCTTTGATTTCCACAGGTCCCTGTCTGACGCTGCCGCCTACCAGCTGCTGAGGAATGCGTCGATGTCATCCCGCCATCTCCGTCTGAGCCGGATTTATTTTATTATTCACAATATATTTACATAGCATGACAGTTACACCAAAGCGCTATGAAATAATATTTCTTTATAACCATTCTCATCCAAAGATCACGTTGTAATACTCACAGTCGCTCCTCATCCCGCAGGCGAGGCACTTCTGCAGCCGGCAGTACTGCACGGTTGCGGTGGTGCTTCGTCACCTCGCAGTTCATGCTGCCGCGGCACTGGTAGCCCAGCTTCTTGCGGATTCACGCTTGAAGATCACGTTGTAATACTCACAGTCGCTCCTCATCCCGCAGGCGAGGCACTTCTGCAGCCGGCAGTACTGCACGGTTGCGGTGGTGCTTCGTCACCTCGCAGTTCATGCTGCCGCGGCACTGGTAGCCCAGCTTCTTGCGGATTCACGCTTGAAGATCACGTTGTAATACTCACAGTCGCTCCTCATCCCGCAGGCGAGGCACTTCTGCAGCCGGCAGTACTGGCAGCGGTTGCGGTGGTGCTTCGTCACCTCGCAGTTCATGCTGCCGCGGCACTGGTAGCCCAGCTTCTTGCGGATGCTCCGCTTGAAGAACCCCTTGCATCCTGAATAAATAAAACGATGATTTGTGAGTTTTATTTCGATTTCTTACATTGACTGGTATTTATATACATATTGGAGGTTAGCTTGTTTGTAAGAAATCAACCCAAATATTTTAGAACACTGTCGTACAGTATAAATTTAATATTCAGCTACCGAAAAGTAATACTTCTAGAATAGCACTTTTGTAATGGTAATCCGAGTGTTCAATCACCTCCCGACTGACATAATAGCTGGAAACAGGCATCTTAAAAATTGACTCATTGATAAAGCATTTTATAGCTTAAAAGAATTATTTGATTGTAAAGTCTGCATTAATCTGCTATACCAAGGGTTCTGCAAACGCACTGAGGGTGCAATACAATAACGCGTTTAGGTTGCTGTTGGGGCTGCCGCGTTACTGCAGCGCATCGGGAATGTTCGCCGAGGCGCGCGTTGATGGCTTTCATGCTATTTTACGCAAGCGAGTAGCCTCAATGATGCGACGTTTGCGCGGCAGTGCCAACAGCATCCTAAAGGTTGTGGCTGGCAGGCTGGATTGTCCCATACAGGCACATTGGATGCAACTCCATGTGCAGGGGACGACTGACTTGTTAGCCACGCTCCCACTCTGTCTTTTGTTTGTTTTACTTTATTTTTAGTTTTTGTATTTTAATTTTTATATTGCTTTGTCTAACACTAGGGGTAAGTTCTATGTTACTAACACATTATATGGAGCCAAGCTCTGAAATAAATGATTTGAATTTTTTTATTTTTTGTTAAATTATAACTAAGTATTGCATGCCTGAAACAGGTAACTGTTGGAACAAATACATATGTTTTTGTCTACCTAACTATGTATACAGTTTTGCAATAAATCATTCTTATTTTTATTCTTAACTATAAAATATACCAAGAGGACTTTAGTCTTTGAAACACAAAATAAAGGCAAACATCTGGAAACACCTTATTAAGAAGATAATCACACTAATATTATAAAGGCGAAAGTTTGTAAGTGTGTTTATTTGTGTTTGTTACTTCTTCACACTCAAACAGCTGCACCAGTTTTGAGAAGTTTTCGTATGAAGCTGACACCCTGGATTAACACAAACTACTTTTCGTCCCGAAAAATGTAGTGTTCCCGTGGGATGAGCGGGTAACATCACGCCGCGCAGTTAGTTCATAATAAAACAGTCCTGCATCAAAATGGTTTAAGGTAATTCTGCCATTAACGAACCTTCACAACTGATAGCGCCATAGTGCCGACCAGAAGCCCTGTCCCCGCACACTATACACAGCTCCAGCCCCCCCACCTCGCTGCCTCCGCTGAATTTCATCTCCATCTGGTCTTGACCATCCATACTAAAGACAACAGAAGTACAAGGGTTAGTAGTTCACTATTTCCAGGCATAGCTAGAATAATTTGATAAAGCAGTAGAAAATAAATAATGAAATAAATTTTTGGCAATATGTTCTTAGCTCTAATTATTTATAAATAAATAAATATTAAGGGACAATTTTGAGTCTAGCAAACTACTGGAGACACCTTGTGTACTATTTCCCCTCTGCTAATTTCATAAATCGCCTTTATGAGAAATAACATGTCGGTTTATACAAATTATATCAAAAATCGATTACACACATAAATGTTATCATTCTCAGTGGGCACCAAGCTCTGTAAAAAAATGTATATATATTGTATTTGAGTGCAAGACAATAATACAATGTCTTGTTTACTAAAAGATGGAATATTATTTCACAGTTAAGTCAAATTTTGCTTTAATTATGCATAGATTATTTTTATATTGTACAGTCAGGCAGCAGAAGTTGCCACACACATCAGGTGCTCAAAATGATTTGCACACAGTCTCCATTATCTAGAGATAAGGGTTGTACAGATCATTGTGAATGTTACCACTGGGGACTAAGTGGGACTAAGAGAACCAGTGAAGTGATCAGTAGACGCAACTTATTGAGAGGCTCAAGATTGGCTATGGCCTTTGTTTACATGCTTGTGTATCTGCACCTTTTCTTTACAAGATAAGTCGAAGATTTATACAATAGTTCAACATAACATAATGCTTGATTTCAGCAGTTTTTTTGTTCCCTGAATTTTAAAGGAAAGGAGTGTTAATCAACTCTATATACTATTGCTAAAATAAGAAAAAAAAAACATTTAAGCACCTTTTTTGGTGAAATTGACTAGTTGGTACACACCTTTCAGCGGACTTCGAAATAGTAATAACACGTTTAGCATAACATGCTTTCGTCAAAATGCTACAGTTTTGGACCTTGACATTAAATTAACAAAGGTTAACTATTTGCAAACAAGGTGAAAAAAAAATCGAAATTAGCTAAAATGGGCACGTGAAATTAATAATATGGTGCACTCGGAGAAAACAAAACAAAAAACTTACAAAATATTTACTCGTAATGGCTACCTTTCACTCGCGGAGATGCATGGTATTTTAACCTTTGAGAGTACGTGGGCGGAAATACAATGAACTTGCTCAAGGTATCACGTAAAAACAAGACGCCCTGACCACTGAAGTGAGGAGAGCAAGAATGGAGTCGAGTCATCCATAACGTAGGTACAGTTACATGTAGGAACACTTACTTCTTCACACGGATGATGTTATTTTGTTGATTTCAACAAACACAAAGTTGAAAGTATTATTTGGGTACAATTGTTACTTTTGATAGGGACGCATTGTGGACATGTAATTGAAAGTTGACGAATTTATTTAAGGAAAGCAACGGAATTGCAATAAAAAGAAAATAAAATTAATGGAGGATAGAAAAAGAAATGCACTTATCCACTTAACAAAACGAAACGTCACATTCACATAAAAGATGTTTGAGACATTCATAAATTAATTAAAAGATTCACGATTTAACGAAATGAAAAACGATTTATAATGTTATTCTGAAATAGAATATATATGCGAAATACATTTTTCTCAACTACATAGCTGTACTGATTTAAATCTTAAATATAATTTTAAGACCACGTACAGCAATTGGCGTTTTTGGATGTATTTGAAACAGTTCAAATTCTATCCACAGATAATTTATATTTTACTTCATCGAGGAGGGCTACCGCGACTTTCGAAATTCGATGATTCGATGAACTCTGAATTTGTTCGATCGATTCGATTTTCGTTGTTTGACGTTTACCTTGTCGAATCTTCGAAAAACCTTACTCCGAAATTCGATTATCGTGGAATTTGACTTCTGTGGACGTAACTATGATCGTATAGAAACGTCAAATTCATACGATAACAAAATAGTTATCGTTTTGCCTAATTTCAATATATTGTACGTTTGAGATTGGACAGAGGTAACGGCGTATGATTAATTTTTATATTATTATTATTTAAAACTGCAAAAGCCACGTGCTTGTCGTGTATGAAAATAAAAATATTATTATTATTCACTCATTTAATCATTCAAAATTTGTATAAAAAGTAAAATATAAAAAATACATTACTATTTATTATTTATAAAATGTAGTCGCAATGAATAGCCCTGTTCCTGTTTCTGAATATAAAAAACCATTAGAATGATTAAATGCCAAGCAGATTTATATATATATAAGCATTCGAGGGCCTTTATTATCATTCATGTTGAACTGGAATGTCGCGGGCGCGGGAATGCAAACTAACTTGCGATTATTAACATCAAAACACTTTAAAACACTTCCACTTTACGTTTAGTAACCAAATCCACAAATCACCATATTAGAAACATTATCTAGGTATGATAGTCACTACAAAGCACAAGATAGGGAAAACAGTATGGTATTGAACTAGCGATTCGTCAAAGACACCGTACGCGAGCATTCTCTACAGAAACAAGCAAGTAAACTTAGCGTCTTTTAAACTGCTTCGCGCGCTGTCAGTTAGACGTTCCGCTAGGGCAAGATGGCGCCCTTGTCCAACCCATATTTATGGTCAGCCGCCGTCACGGCCAGACTGACAGTCGACCGTCCTCGGGCGAACAGAAAACTTTATTATTTCGTCTCGTCGTCATCGTAATTGCGCTCGTCCAACCTGACACTGTGGCTAAGAATACTAGAGCCCCTCACATACTTCTTATCATACAATATGAGCATGGACCGGGCATGTACGTCCTTTCAACCAGCCACGAGGACATGGCGAAATTAGCACTGCCCCTACGACCAGCTATCAAACATCTATCATCCAACATTATCAATAAGCGACCAGAGCGTCCCTTCGACCAGCCACATGACGTGGACCGGACGTCAATGTTCATATCAAACAGAGCGTCCCTTCGACCAGCCACATGACATGGACCGGACGGCAATGGTCTTATCAACTAGTGCGTCCCTTCGACCAGCCACATGACATGGACCGGACGTCACTGATCTTATCAACCAGTGCGTCCCTTCGACCAGCCACACGACCTGGACCGGACGTCACTACTCCTATCAACCTGTGCGTCCCTTCGACCAGCCACACGACCTGGACCGGACGTCACTATTCCTATCAACCAGTGCGTCCTTTCGACCAGCCACACGACCTGGACCGGACGTCACTATTCCTATTAACCAGTGCGTCCCTTCGACTAGCCATATGAGTATGACCTAGACCGGACGTCACTCACAACACACTCACAACACTCTAATACTCAACCTCTATCAAATACAATAACAAGGAACACAGAAATTTCAATCCCACTATGTATATTGTCCCCAAAGGTAATTTCTAAATATATACCAAATGTTTCTTTATCTGAACTCGATTTGGCGGTGCCTGCCCTTCTAATACAAGTAGTCACGCGACACATCGTCGCCAGCCACTCTATGACAGCACTGAACAGAAATAGGTAGGCAACATTTTCTTGCGGGAGAAAGAGTCGCCCGTCACAGCCGTGCTGGCGATGATGTGATTTTTAGGCGAACTCGAAGTTGCCTTGAGAGTTTCTGAATTTACCACTGAAAGACTCGGGCTTGCGATGAAGATTCAGTGCCCCCAGTTTAAACATTCGAGCCTATGGTCAGACATCGATCTTCACTTTTATCAACACGTAACTCAGTACCCGACGCCGTCTCGGCCTCCTCGTTGTTTAATAAATGATCAATTATTAGCATCACGGTTCGATGGTTCTGGACGCAAATTTGTGCGTACATATTTATGAAAGCAATTAGTACCCGTAATAGCTTTTAACTCGTAATGGTCGTTTTTCAATTTCCAATACAGCGGTGATAATGAATCGACTTAAAAATAAAATTGACAAGTTTGGTTTGAGATCAAATTGTTTGCTAATTTTAATACAGACAACCTTCTCGAAATGGTTTTACTACAGCGCAATCGCGACTATAAACTTTTTTTTTTTTTTTTTTTTTAAACTGACCGGCGATCGACCTTGGCTACGGAGTGGCTACGGAGTCGAAGACCCCGCTCGCTGGCTCAGCAACAGCCCACTAACCTCTACCTTGAAGAGACCCAAATTACAATTTCCAGAAAATACACATGATGGGAGCGAGTCGTTAGCGGTTCGCATTAAAATGATGACGCTAAACGTATTCTTACAAGACTAGGATAAAGCGCTCCGCTCTCCTGTCCTGGAGTTCCGATGGTGAAACGGCTACGGCGGGATTGAATCGTGTGCAGACTACAAAAGATATCCGATAGAAAACTGACAAGCTGGTAACTTTGCGCCGATATTCGAGGCTCTGGAAGTCACCCCCAGCTGGCAAAGCATTATCAATTATGACTCTTAGAGATCGCGTTTTACTGAATCCAAGAGGCAGCTAGCTGGTACTTGTCAGAGCCATCTCACCCAATGTAGTACTCCATGCACGAACGAACGAACCTAAGCTTGGGGGTAAAAAGGGATTGTGTTTGTTTGTCACGCGTCCTCCCTGATTAAGGAACTATTAAAACAGTGGTGGAGTCCAATCTCGGTTCATCATCTAACGAATTAGGGTGTAACTAAACAATCCTTAAATACTGGGCCTTAATACCCATCATGATCTCAGTATTTCGTGAGATTTGATACAGCAGAGTTAAGTCTAGGTGCTAGTTCAATGTGTCCTAATTCATTTTGCCAGGATTATTTAATTTCATGCACAATAGTATTTAAGTTACTGCTCTGGTCAGCTATGACACGTTTTAGTGCACAGCACTAGCCAAATCAATGGAAGACGTTATGTTCCAAGATTACAATTATTTTATAAAACAGTAAGTTTCCCCGTAAACCATATTAGATATCGAGGGACAAATTAAACTGGCATCAAGAGGTATCTTTAATCCGTTATTATTATTTTTTCTGTACAAAATGTTTTTTTTTTTTTTTTTTACAGTATCCGAGATTTTGTTGGCACACTTTTGCTCGACGAATAACCACCTTGATTGTATTGTCCCATACAACTTAAATTTCCGTGGTGTTGTTCCGTGCATCCATGGTGTCGCGAACTATCGCGAACGAGAATGTAAATGCCAGCGCTTCTTGCAGAGATGGCGCTAGCATCTACGTAAATGACGTTACTATGACAACAGAAAGATGGCGGAGGGAGCGAACTAGGGACGAAGGCAGGTTGACGGACGCTGCTTGGGATTAATGAATCAGTTATAGTAATGTCAACTATTATCTATTCTGTGGTAATACCAGCAACTAAGTCACAAAAAGAGTTTCTTAGATCTAAGACTGACCGAGAGGTCGGGGTCATTTACACAGATCAGTTAGTACTTGCGGTTGACGATGTTCTACATGCATAATTGCCATAGCCTCGAGCTCATGAGGGTAGTATCGCAATTCAACTTTAGTCAGCACTTGACCTTCTATTTGTATGAGAAGGTAAGTATTCTAAAACCAAGAGAGCTAGCGTCCATGTGTAGTACCTATAACACGGGTCCAAAATGGTAAGTACTGGCTCGTTGGTGCTTTTATCGTGTTTATCGTCCACCGGATATTCTTAAACTTATCGCACTATTTAATTTGACCCTTAAATTTACTAAACGGGTACAAAGGTCCAACAACATGAGTAAATCCTGGCGCAGCCAGCCCTATCCATATAGGTTAGGCCCGGGTTAGACAATCGCTATGCAGCACCCTAGGCACCCCAGATCCGATTAAAGATGAACCTTAGACGAGTAAGCGCCACGGGTGGCCGCGGCCGCCCGGGTTGACGACGGCTAAAGCCGCCACTGAATCTACAGATTAACTTCCTAAAATAAGAAGCTAGACCCAAAAACACACCGGAAAATTGTTTTAAGTGCTGTGTCTAAGTAGCACGCAAGATGATCCGCTTTCAAATAAGAAAGATACAGTCTCACCCGACAACGCCATCAGACCTCGCGACGCTCGATGCCTGCAAGAATTGACGTCTTTGATACTTGCGTCGATACCGCTCTTCTTGTTAGAAGATGTTCAAGTTTCATCATCATCACCAAAAGACGTCCACTGCTGAACATAGGCCTCCCCCAGAGAACGCACCATGACCGGTCCTGCGCCGCTTTCATCCAGCGGACTCCTGCGTCCTTCGCCAGGTCATCAGTCCACCTTGTGGGGGCTGCATCGTCCGGTGCGTGGTCGCCACCCAAGAACTCGATGGCCCCAGCGGCCGTCGGTTCTACGAGCGACGTGCCCTGTCCATTTGCCACTTAAGTTCAAGTTTACCGCACTCAAAACAAATACACAAACACACACACACACATACACGCACGCACACAGGTAGAGGTTCCTATTGTTTTTTTATCACGTTAGGTGAAGGTGTGTATTCCTTCAGCTTAGACGCCAGTCTTCACGCTGCTTCAAACACTCAGTATATTCACTAGTGCCTAACTTCTCGGCATTAATGATATCCACCGGTAAATTAGTTATTTGTCTTTGTCTTGATGATATTGTTTCATTTTTTTTTTAATCGATCGTTTCGTTTTTGGTAATTGCTCAAACATGTTCCATAATCTACTTACTACTTCTGTTGCTGTTTCTTAGGCACCTAAATGGGACCTCATAACATAATATCATCAAAATAATCCTGGACAACTTATTAAGGTCTTGAAAATTGCAAGCCAGGTTAAATCTCAAAGTCACATTTTGTCAAACAAGCCGCAGTTCGCCCACTTTAAAGCACTTTACGCGTTATTAAGTGTTAACAATAAACCAAAACTAATTCGTTTACTGTTTAGAATAATCTCGGTCACTGCACCAACTCTCTATATCGGCATCTGCTTCATCTGGATTAAATTGCAGGTAATACTAGCTTCATGTAAACCTTGTTCGCCATTCGATTGCATTTTATTTTAATCGATCCCACATCTGATATAAGCATTCGAGGGCCTTTATTATCATTCATGTTGAACTGGAATGTCGCGGGCGCGGGAATGCAAACTAACTTGCGATTATTAACATCAAAACACTTTAAAACACTTCCACTTTACGTTTAGTAACCAAATCCACAAATCACCATATTAGAAACATTATCTAGGTATGATAGTCACTACAAAGCACAAGATAGGGAAAACAGTATGGTATTGAACTAGCGATTCGTCAAAGACACCGTACGCGAGCATTCTCTACAGAAACAAGCAAGTAAACTTAGCGTCTTTTAAACTGCTTCGCGCGCTGTCAGTTAGACGTTCCGCTAGGGCAAGATGGCGCCCTTGTCCAACCCATATTTATGGTCAGCCGCCGTCATATATATCCCATGTATACATCAATTTGTTACCTTTTTTCAAGTAACTCTCTAACGTCCTGGTTGTTAAGTTGGTAGTTTTCGAGCTTGAAAAGTGTGAGTATTACTAAGGTATTACTGCACGGGCAAGATTTTTTATCTTCTCTGTGGAATATGTCAAAATGACAATGTCAATTCAATTAAACCGCATGTGGTTTTGTTGTAAATAAAAGTTTAGAAGTCGTATTTATTGATTTCTAATCCTAGAAAAAGCAGCATTAGGTCCTCCGTCAAAATGGAAGAAATTCTTGATAAGTTTAATGCATTCACAGAGAAACCAGTGAAGTTTTTGGCCGTCCAGAAGGATGTTAGAGACGACATCACAAGTTTGGTTAAATCTCTATACGACTTGACAAAAGCTGAGGAGATCGACGGCGGGAAAAAAAAGAAGGGAGCAGCCCTGCCTAAACTGATAGTTAAGAACTTTGATGAGGAGCAAATATGGCAACAAATCGATCTTCAGAACTCGGAGTCCTGGGATCAACTTGTATGGAATGTAGCCAACTGCATGTCAGGAAAGAAGGACTTAACCTTCCCTGTTACGGTCAAAGGTGAGGAAGAAGTGTCAGAAGAAGATGATGAACATAATGAGGAATCAGAAGACAAGCAGCAAATTGAAGAAGCTGTTTATAAACCAAGAAAGATCAAAAAAGTGCAGAAATCCAATTTGAAGAAGAGTGGTAAAAGTTCAATAGTTGATGATAAGTTTTTCAAGTTGAATGAAATGGAGCAGTTCCTTCTTAAAGAAGAAAGGGAGAAGAAAGCCGCGTCAGATTCTGAAGACTCAATTGATCTATTTGATGATGTGGATGATGAGTCAGGTAAGGAGGGAGGTCAAGGCATGTACAATGACTTCTTTGATGGTGATGATGATGCTAACGAAGATGAGCAAGATGATGATAGTGATAATGATTTAGAAAATAGAGATCATGATGATAGAGAAGTTGATGAGGAAGAATATGCTGCAGTTAAAGAGAAGAAGTCTAAGAAAAAAGACAAGAAAGTCACGTTTGCTGGTATGGGCGCGAGTGAATCGGAATCTGATGAAAGTGCCATAGAAAATGATGAGCCAAACATGCAAAAAGATATAAACCAAGATGAGAAAAAGTCAGATTTTGAGTACAGACAGGATCGCTTAAAGCAAACTATTGATAGACTTGAAGAAAAAATGCTTAAAGATGCTCCCTGGCAATTAAAAGGAGAGGTAGATGCATTGAAGCGTCCACAAAACTCTTTACTGGAGGAGGTTGTCGATTTCGATTTAACATCACGTCCCCCTCCAATTATAACCGAACAAACCACACTAACTCTTGAAGATATCATCAGACAAAGGATAAAAGACAAAGCATGGGATGATGTAGAAAAGAAAGAGAAACCGGTAGATGATCAATTACAATACCGTAAAACGGAAATTCTAGATCAGTCAAAGAGCAAGCTAAGTCTCGCTCAAGTTTATGAAGCGGAATACCTGAAACAGAAGCAAGCGGCATCAGGAGAGAAAGAGGAAGAACAGGAGCCTGAAGCTCATAAAGAAGTAAAAGGAGCCATGACAAAATTGTTTGCTAAGCTAGATGCTCTCTGCCACTACCATTATACCCCACGAGCACCGCAAGCTGAAGTCAAGATTGTCAGTAACACCCCTGCTATTTCTATGGAAGAGGTTGCACCATTGGCTACCAGTGACGCTGCTCTGCTTGCTCCTGAAGAAGTTAAGAAGAAGCGCAGAGGTGACTTGATGAGCAAGGAAGAAAGGAGTTCAACAGATAAAAAGAGGGAACGAAGGAAGAAGAAACAATTGCAACGTAAGAAGGGAACCGTTGCAAAGGTTACGGAACATAGGAACACTACGAAAGGAGTACAATCTAATGATAAGTCGCTGAAGACTTCAAAGGCGTTCTTCCAGCAGTTGAATGATGAGGCGACAAGTTTAATTAAGAAAAAACGTAAAAATAAAGGACAATGATGTTTGTTTTAGATAATTTGTATTTGTATTATATTTAGAAGACAATGTCTTGTTGATATTAGTTATTTTCTTACCTTGAATCAAAAACCAAACTCTTAAGAGGCCTTATTCCTTTTAAAATATCATTTTTTCATATTATGACAAATATATTGCTAATTTCAACCAACTTTATGAAGTGAATAATACTGTTCCCCGAGTTCTAGGTAGTAACATGGCTATTTCATGCTTTTATTGCGAGCAGTCGAAAATAAGTAGAAAAAATTAATTTTCCGCGTGAATTTTGTCAATTTCGAGTAATTTTTGAAACAAAAATTATCAATGAAAAATTCAAACTGTAGGTTTCAAATTCATACCAATGAATCCCAATAGCCCTGTTCTAGGTAGTAACATCAATAATATGTTAAGAAACATTTTTGATGATAGAGAAAAATGTCTAAAACAATCAGCATTTTCAAAGGAATAAGGCCTCTTAAAGTAACTCTGATACGCCACAACGCATCAGGACTCGATTAACCTATTGACCGCCAAGCGGTCTAGCAATTTTCCGTGCCACTGACGCCAGAGTAAAAAAAAAAAGATGTGCCCCAAAATCAACAGGGATTGAAAAATAGGTACTTGTAGCGGTTAGAATTACAAAGTTTTTGATCAATGAAATTTGGACGGCTGTGGCCGACGTGGCGTCAGGGGTACGATTTTTTGTTGACGGCCACAGCCGACTGTGGCGCTCAAAAGGTTAATTTTTATAAAAAAAATGGCTACTGTCCATTGGGATCAGGACTCTAAGCAGACCATAATGTAGGTATACAGCAGTAGGGTGTAGAGATGCCGTTTTCAAGAACCTTTCCCGATTTGTATGGGGAAAGAGCGTTCTCGAGATCATTTCCCATACAAATCGGGTAACAAATATACGTACAAATTTGGTACAAATGATAAAAAAGTTCGTGATTAAAAACGAAATATCGACGGTGAGGTACCATGAACTCCTAACTTACATTTTGACGATTGTGAGATTTTAATGTGGTAACGCTCGAAATTTAATTTAGCATCATTTCTGAAGAGACTGGTTTGATTTAGCCCATTTAGCCTTTTAGAGTATCAAACCAGTCTATTCAGTATGATGTTTTTCATCCCTGTTGATTTTGGAGCACTTCTTAATTTATTGCTATGTCGTCAGACGCGTGGTTAGTTGCTTCATCGCTTGGCGCAAAGGCTAAAGTCAGTCACAGTCTTACTTGTACCAACTAAATTGAGCGTTTTCCCGAATGTCGAATCCCGAATCCCTGTTGCTTCTAGAATAGAGATTTTTGGGTTCATCCTGCTCAGCATTTTGAATATGAAGAATAAGAAAAAAGTGTCCCAATATTTGTATGGGAATTATAGTTTTCACTACTCACGCTCGTGGAAATAAAAACGTTCAAACGTGACGTAATGGAACCGACAAATTTAGCACACTTTTTTTAATTCTTCACATTGTAAATGCTATCGATTCTCAGTAAGATGAACCCACAAACGTCAAGTTCTGGAAGAAACAGGGATTCATATGGTAGGTAAACGAGTTCTGGAGTGGAGGCTACGAAACGGCAAACGTAGTGTAGGGCACCCTGTAATAAGGTGGAGCGACGACATTCGTAGGACAGCGGGTGGTAACTGGAGGAGAGCTGAAAATTGAGCTCAGTGGCGTGCCATGGGAGAGGCCTATGTCGAGCAGTGGACTGATACGGGCTGATGATGATGATGATGATATGGTAGGTGCCCTTACTGACCATTATCTCACACTCTCACAGGCTACAAAATCTAACATATCTGACTGGAAATGTCGACGTTGTATAACTTGTATAAAAAAATACGCCCAAAAATTTAATTTTGCATCAAAGCGCCTACAAAAAACGTTATAGCAATTTCAACCCAAACGCATAGTTTGCTGTTCCCGGCATGCCGCAATGTAACAGGCGTTTCAAAGTCTGAACAAATTGGGACTTTTTCTGGTTGACTTAATGTTGATATTGCATGTAGAAAAAAAAACAAATCTATTTTTTTTTTCAATTTTTATTCAAGCAGTAACGTCTGTAATTTAAAAATTTTACGCATTGTGCGGGATTTGTACCCACGCCCCCACGACTCCGGGCCTGAGGGGTGCGTTACCAATTATCGGCTTTCTTCTCAACAGCGGTCTCCTCTTGCGAAATGCCGGTAGATTCACAATCTGACTTGTAAAAGTTCCCTGTGGCCTACTTTTTTTTATTTTTTTTTTTATTCAAAATAAAAACAAAATTTAACCTCGATTGCACCTGATGTTAAGTGACAATAAGGCCTAAGATGGAGCATGCTTGGCTAGAAGATGCCTATTCACTCTCGACTTGAAGAGATCCAAGTTATATTTTTAAGGAAACAGGTACGCAGGAAGAGAGTTCCATTCCTTAGCTGTCCTCATAAGGAAAGTAGACGCAAAGCGTTTCGTACGAATCAGTGGTATATCGACAACATAAGGGTGGAATCCAAGTCCGCGCCGAGTACTGTATTGTCTGAACGGAGACGGTGGAATTAATTCATGCAGTCCTAGTGCACACTCACCAAAGTGTATCCGGTAGAAAACCGATAAACATGCGACTTTCCTGCGGTGTTCGAGGTTTTGCAGCTTTTCCTGAACTAAGGCAGGGTCGCCAATGAGCTTGAGAGAATTGTACTTACTAAATAAATTATTTCATTTCATTTATGATCATCGAATTTTCAGCCAGTTTTGCTTCATGTCATGCCTACATGCCTGGCGTAGCGCCATCTACCGTGAAGATTACGTCTTTATATTCGGCACCAATAATTATTCGATGCTTTGGCTGGTACATTGTTACTATCGATTGCTCAATATAATTTAAAATACATAATCTTTACGTTAGATGGCGCTACGACGCCGCCCTATGGGCCCTATTTGACAGCATAATTGGTAATGCGGGTGCATTTTGTAGGCCACTACTTCTATTTTCACTAAACACAGCTAATATAATAACCATCTCGACAGAGAACGCTTTCGATTAACAGAGCCGCACTCTAATCGGTCCATCGATTTCGGAGCTACGATGCCACCATAAGATAAGCTACGATGAGACAGTCATACCCGGTTGTATCTGTGTGTCTGTGGAGTGGAGACATCGTTTGTAGTGGGGAGTTATACATACAGTTCTCAGGTTTTTTTTTCAAATAATTGCACGCGTGATTTGTGCACAACCCCTGTCCACCAGAACATAACCTCTGACCTCTCCAATGTAAAAACAAATTCCAGGAATAGTTCCTACAAAAAGAATTGTACTTATAATTGGTGCAGCCACAGATGTGACCAAGGACTGGACATGTTCTTTTTTTTAATAATCTGAAGGCATGACTTCCATTCCATGTTAGGTGGAATTTTTCAATTACGCCAGCAATGCCCTTATGCAAATATGGGACCATGTAACAGCTGAAAGTTTTTATAGTTTAGATGTAAATTTGTAACTAAGATTTTGTGTATTGCAAAAAGTTAGCTAGCTGTACCTACAGATTACGACAGATACTTACATAGAAAAAAGGCTAAGTAATAGTAATAGTAAACAGCTAAACGAGAAGTTTAAACCTAAGACACTTTAATTATCGCAAATTATAACGGTTGCCGTGCCGGGCAAATGTAGCACTTACCCGACGCAATAGTCGAATTATGAAGGTTAATAAGGAATATCGCAATAGACCGTTATAATTTGTGTTAATTATGTGTACAAACCGCGAGAGTATTGTCCTAAGACACTTTCTTTCAAAATTTGCTTCTTCTACTTAGGGTCTCTACCAAACTCTTAATACTCTTATTCCAAGAATATCGAATAGTACAGTAATGTCAAACGAATATCGGGTTCTGACACAGGCAAACTACCGGCATTTCCCAAGATAATATTTTTTTGTCAATCACACTTAAAACATCATAATACTTAGTAAGTATTTTTTCGTCCATCTCAATTAAAACAATCAATTACACGTAAAGGAGATGTATAGATTATCCAAATCATTGCTAAGTAAATACATTAATATAAAATGTATTAAATTTTAACTACTCAAACCTAAATTTTCCCAGACATGTATGTAATCTCTAGGCGTCTCGATATGCAATAAGATGCAATTAATTTAGCGCAGCAACGGCATGGCGTGGCATATGTTACATTAAGTTGTATTAATTTTTGGAAAGGAAGTTAATATTTGGAAGTCCTAAAGACATACTTGGCCTATATGTATATCAGTGACAAGACGTCCGTAGAATTCAGGTCCCATCGGCTTTCTTTGCTCGTCACAAATAATGTAATTAAATCACAACATTTTCTTTTTCTTGTTGGTGTGCAATAAAGTATTGTTGTATTGTATTGTATTTATTATAAAGGCGAACGTTAGTGAGTGTGTTTATGTGTAAGTTTGTTACTTCTTCACGTTCAAACGGCTGGATCAATTTTGATACATTTTGATATGAAAGTAGCTAACACCCTGGATTAACACATAGGCTACTTTTTATCCCGAAGAATGCAGTGTAAATGGTAATACCGCGAGGCGCAGCTAGTAAAAAATAAATATTAAGTGTCAATCTTAAACAAATCAACCTAGTCCCAAACATAAGCAATAATACAGAAAGACGACGATATACATGATATATAAATACATAATATAAATAGATACCATATTTGACCTAGGAATAAATATTCAAGTTCATCACACAGATATTTGTCCTTGCCGGGATTCGAGCCCAGGACCGTTCTACTCTTCTGCTCTAAAAGAAAACAATATCCAAGCTTTATCCAGGCCAACCACGAAACGTTTGATGCCCCGCCACATATGGTAAAAGATCCACCGTTTAAACTCCAGAAATAATCCCACCATTACAACCCCGCCCGCAATAAAAGTAACAATACAAGAAGTAAATCTTACATATTACGGGACTAGCGGCGGTGCCGGGCGGAGTAATTAGCGCGGGAAAAACGCGCGATATGGCGCGAGACGAATCAGGCGCACCCGAGCTAGGAAAACTGGAGGAAGCTTCTATCTATTTTGGTCCTAATCTTGATAAAGAGGAACTATCACGTCTCCTTTTTCCATACAAACCTACTTTTCGTTCCCGTCTGTTTCATGCTCCAAAACTTAACCAATCTTTATAAATTTTAGGAACTGAATGAGCGTCTGTTTTCTGCCACAATTTCGCTGTAAACGGACGCCTAGTAGGTACACAAATCCTATAATACTTTATGTAAATCGAAACGGTCCGACACATAACCTTTCCTTCCTAAAATGTTGTAACATTTGGTTAAGTTTTGGAGGAGGAA
Organism: Apotomis capreana; assembly: GCA_947623375.1. Classification (NCBI taxonomy): domain Eukaryota; kingdom Metazoa; phylum Arthropoda; class Insecta; order Lepidoptera; family Tortricidae; genus Apotomis; species Apotomis capreana. The sequence continues at coordinate 13,794,114 of OX392522.1, read as the reverse complement.
ATAGACAAGAACGAAACCTCGAATTGTATAACTCGGCTACGTAAAGTTTGAACCTCATTTGTATCCGACGCCATAGTTAGCAGTGGCAACCTTAACGTAAATGGGAACAGGAGCAGTGATACCTACATCCTCTTAAATACACAACTTATAAGTCTCAACTCGTATCGGTACGCTACGACCTATTTTGAAGACGCGGCGATTTACTCTAATAAAGACGGAACGCGGAGCCAAACGCCCTGGAGCTCTGGTGCGTACTCTATTATCGTCATTCGCGGCACTTAACTTAGTGAGCCCGTCTTGCCAGGATTAGATTAACTACTTAGTTGGTATATATATGCATTAAAGGTTTCGAACGTAATTCGATAGCCGGATTCGAGAGCGACAGGCTCGGCCGCATATTTGACATAAAAATAGTGCGCTTGTCGATGAAGGCGAAAGAGCTGCGCGCCGGTGACTCAAATGAAAATCACGCTTATGAGAGCGAGAAGCAAAGAAGCGACCTGCCTCTCTTCGCACGGGTGCAATGCTGATAAAATATGCATGTATTAAACATATAAATCCCCCTCTTGAATCGTGTGATATCTATTAAAAAAACCGCATCAAAATCCGTTGCGTAGTTTTAAAGATCTAATCATACATAGGGACACAGAGCAGGAAGCGACTTTGTTTTATACTATGCAGTGAAAAGGCCAATGATGAAGTGATGATTAAAGGTTTCAGTAGCCGATGCCCAGAGAGTGAAAATAATGATGGTAAAAAAGGGATAATTCGATTGAAATCTAGTGTCAAACATTTCGTAGGTTCGGTGTCGCTGTGGCAGTTAGCTCGCGCCCGAACTTGCGGAATGGCGCCGTTACAATTTAGCCGGGCTCAAATGTTAAATACCTAACCTAACTGCACTTTTTGCGAGCCTGATGCACTTTACTTATTATTGTTATTCGTTTTGAAAGGGGGCTTTTAGAGGGATCCATGTTTGTTGTAGACGCAGTTTTCCGCTAAGTATATTCGGCTAGACTATACGCAATAAAGAGAAACGATGGCTCCGTTCCTATCTTAAACTTAGATTAAAACTAGAAGACCCGCTTCTTTTGCGTATTTCTTTTCTTTACGAAATCGGGTAAAAAGCACTACGTCCAGCTATCCCTGTACTACAATGTATTAAAATCCGTCCAGAAGTTTTAACGTGATGAGAGGACAACATCTTTTTTTGATTCTCTACGCGGGGGAAATTCTCACTTCCTAGCCAAGGCAACACGTAAAACCTTAGACAAACCACGGGCGGTAATTCTTAAAGCCCCAGATCGCTAGCTTTAAGTATCGGCCACATCACCGCTGTTCAAAAAACGGTGAATTTCCGCAGTCGATAACATGAAAAATAATTAGCGTGTGACGTTTGCGTCACGTCTTTATCATACATTTGACTGCGTTTACGGTGTGAGCCGTTGTGAGCACCGGTGCGGTCGTACCTTAAAGATCTTGTAACCGTATTCTTGCAAATAAGTATAATTCGATTTTACTTGGAGTGAGGACTTTTGCTGCATTACCTCAAGCGTAGCTGAGAAGCCTTGTATAGCCTAAAAAGTGTCGGTCCGGCCTAGGGATAGTGGCGTTACAAACAGCTTTCATATGGCAATAATATGCATCATGTGGGCCCTGTAACATAAGCAAAAAATTAAAACATAGATTTTACTCGTTAAACTGAACAACATTTGTTCACCAACTTAAAAAAAAAATTGGTTTTCAAAATTTTATTATTTCAAACAAATTAAATAGTATTTTCAATGTATGTCGTCCAACGTTGACATTCCCTGAGCATTGACATAGCTGTCACTCTACTAATGTCGGACATTTCGCAATACATTGCTTCTTTGTCTAAACTTTATTTTACAAAATGTCATTTAATACACGTTATTTTCAGAAGTTGCTTAACAAATGTTGTTTAGTTTCAAGGGACGAATCTATGTTTTAATTTTTTGCTCCTGTTACAGGGCCCACCCTTTATATTTTCATTATTAAACGTCAGTAGCGATTTGTCTATGATTTCTCATCAAACAAATTCAAAATATTGTTTATCAGAATGCTGCTCAAACCTTCGTTCTTCTTGCGATATAAACCCCGAACCCTATTGAAAAAAACTAGCATTTCATCATTATGGATAGTTTTGGCTTTATTATGCAAAAATTACTTGAATTTTGTGGAATATTTAGTTCTGTTTCCTTAGTGACATTCACTGACTTTCAACGTCAGTTACTAAACTTTTGTCGTTGCCAGTGTAATAAATTAGTACCACTAAAATCCGCAATATGGCGTGGCCTGAAAAGCACCCTGTTGGGTTCTATATATAATAAATATGCCTAAAGTATGTATGTATAGTGTATTTCCCAGACATATGGAGCCGGTTCATTAGCCGCAGTGCCGCAGCTATAATTTATGTGAACTTATTATCAGAGCTATATGAGACGCGGTGCATGCCACAGAGTAGTGTCAGGCATAGAGACATCACAGATACTATATTATTAGCATTTTCTTCTTTCTTCTTTGGCGGTACACTCTTGACAGGTCGGTCGTAGCCGTCACGTCGTTGATTTTGTGGCCTGTGACTGATTCTGTGGATTCTTCTCGAACTGCTGCCCTTCTGGTAGGAGGTTATTGGTTCGGAATTTTGTCCATGATATACCGAACATTCTCCTCCAGCACCACATCTCTAGAGCACCGATTAGCTTCTTCTCACTTTCTCGTACATAAAGAAATATGGGGAATATGAGAGCCTTGACCAGTTTTGTTTTGGTTACCTTACACCTTAATAATGTATCGGTCCTTCCATATTTTCTTCATGTTATCCATAGCCGATCTGGATATCGCCATGCGCCTCTTGATTTCGTCAATGCAGCCGCCATTATTTGTTATGTTATAAGTGCTCCGAGGTAGATATATGATTGTGCTACCTCACAATTCGCTATTCGTGTAACCTCTGGCGAGTTGCTGTTCGCACGATCGACTATCATCATCTTAGTCTTGCTGCGATTTATTTTAAGACCATAATCAAGACTAACACGTTCCATTCTATGTAGGAGCCCTCCCATGCTATCTACACTATTTACGAAGAGCGTGCTATTGTTTGCGTATCGTACTGCCTCCAATGGTGGCATCGTCTTCCCAGCCTTCGAGAGCAATCCTCATTATTAACTCTGTGTACATATATTAAACAGCAATGGAGAAATTATACATCCCTGTCGAACTCCCGCACTGGGGTGGAATTTGCTAGATAGGACCTCGTTTGCTCTTGCTGTGGCTGTCCCGTTTTCATATAGGTGAAATTATGAATTATACGCGATAAAATTGGTTAAGTTTGTTTTTTTACACTTAGTTTTAGTTAATTATAAAAATATTGCTTATGTTAGAATTACAAGTATCATAATCTAACTCTACCTAGAGTTAGTTATTTGAAACTGTAAATAAAAACTATGAAATTATTATGCAACGTAAGCGGTAGTTGCAGACCACCACGAATGCAACTTCGCCGAAACGCTAGGTAATACTACCTGTCATTTTCCTTTCAATACCGTGCGAGCAAGACGGGCGATGCTGAGTCGCGGTACAAGCGGAGTCGCGGTACAAGCGGAGTCGCGGTACAAGCGGAGTCGCGGCATGATATGCTAGCCCCACTGTACATCTAGCATAACTGTACACGCGATTCTTTGATTTCCGACAAATGCTACCTGTCACTCTCCTTTCAATACCGGGTAAGACGGGTGATGCTGGGTCGCGCGACAAACGAAGTAGCGGCTTTTATAATTTATTACAGGTTGTAAACGTCCCTGTGCATGAAACTGTCCCAATAGTCGCCATCTTGAATGTTATGTCTACTAGGCATTAGCGTGTCGAGCACACAGGGACTGCTACCTTATTTGTCACAAATATTGCTTTTTTTTATAAGCTTACAATTAACACTTGTAGTATATAACCATTATAACTAAGCATGCTGATTAACTTATACTTTACATGGGTATTTATAGAAAGAAAAAAAAATAATTTTAAGCTGTAATTAAGCTACGCCTAACAATAGAAATAACGGTAGACCACCTACCGTTATTTAGGTATAAATTGTATTCGTTATAAATTGTTTTGTAAACTTTTATTGGTGTGCAATAAAGTACCTATTCTTGTATTGTGTTGTGTTGTGTTGTGTTGTGTTGTGTTGTGTTGTGTTGTGTTGTGTTGTAGACTCCAAGTAGTCAGTGATTGAGGACATGAACCTAGACTCGGAGCCAACATATGTTATGCTAGCCCCACTGATCTCTCTGGGCGGGCATACTCTGTACACAATCAGGCAGTAGTAAATCTAATACAGCGCGCGGCTGCGAGCGCAGCTTACTCTGATTTTTGTAGACACAACTTATGTAACAATATAACCAATTGTTTTACTTCACTTAAGGCGTTTGAGTTTTCATTTTACAATCGAAATCAAATGTCTACAATTTCGTAAAACCGTGATAGGATTTCTCTGCTGTTTTCGATCTATGGAGACATGTCAAATTTTAATTTATAAATTGACTTCAATAACTGATGGTAAGTGACTACGGGATTGAAAATGTAGCTAGCTGTTTCAGCAACAGCCTATTTAAGTATTTATGTAAACTTTATTGTACAAAACAAAAGTTAGTTACAAATGGCAGACTTAATACCAAATGGCATTCTCTACCAGTCAACAATAGAGCCAAACAGAGATACTAGAAGTGGGTGCAAATTAGAAATCTGATGATACAGAGAGGATCTATTTACTCTTGTCTCCAAGACCCAAGATATAATTTTCAGGAAATACACACGACGATGGGAACGAGTTCCATTCCATAGCGGTCTCTTTGCCGATTCAATGTCATGTTTATGTATGTATGTAATCACTTTATTGCACATAAAACAATATTGACAAACACTCAAAAACAATGTATGTGTACAAGGGCGAACTTATACCTATAAGGGATTTCTTCCAGTCAACCTTTGAGCAAATGAGATAGAAAACTAGACATTGAAGTGATAGACAAACGAACAAATTAAAACGCAGTTAATAAATTTTTTATGTTTTCCTTTTCTTGAAAACTAGGACTAGGAACGTCATTAGGAAAATAGGTCTGAAAATGTTTGTATGGAGAAAACGGTTTCTTTGAAATTTTCCATAAGACTGCCTGTCCACTGAAGCGGAGCGGAAAAATAAACGAGTATGAGTATGAGTAGGAGCATGAGTATGAGTATGAAGTCTAGTGAACACAGGTCGAGTGGTGAGGCACCCGGAATGTGATACTTTAAGACGTAATATTTTGAAGCGGTTTATAATCTGACCAGCATTGGGGTAGTTTATGATTGGAGCAGCATTATCGTGGCTCTGCCGTCAGCGATGCGCCCTGCGCCGCAAATTTATAATTCCGTACAATTACCCGCCCGAGACATCGTCCGCAGACCTAGGGCTGAGTAGAAAGTACACACTTACTTTGAGTTTCGTGGCCAAAAAATGGGATGAATTATACGTCGTTGAATTTGTTTAAGTATTTGATTTTGATGCTGGTTTTCCACAGCCAATAAATGCTTGTATAATGTGTAAAGAAAAAGCATAAATCATTTTATTCAATCTCAGTGCAGATATGTAAGCATCGTTCGTTTACTTCGCTTTCCTAAAATAACGTGCAGAAATAAAAAAAAATTACCGGATATAATTATGATATACAGTAGGAACAGTGATTTCCATACTAAGAAGGCGATGCCTGTGTCCATAAAAAAGGGATTCCTCTGTCTTGTCTCCAATATTGATGATCTCCGTATGAATTATGCCGCCATCTTCGGTTGTCTTGTAAGTACCCGTGACTGACACATATCAAGTCTGAGTGATCTACTTAAGGAACTTCATTTATGACAATTGACAAAGACGGGAATGCAATACTTCAATGCTCAGGACAGTATTCAGGGACTAAATTTGACTTTTTTAACCAAGCGCGCGAAGCGTTTCCTTTTCAGCTTGGTCAAGAATCTCTCGTTATTCTCTACATGTTCAGATGTCACTTACAATTAAATTGTACACCCACCCGAGACATCGCCTTTTTACAATTATTATAAAAATTATTGATATGACTTAGAAAACGCTTAAATAATCACCCTAAGATGATCTTCGAACCATTGGTACAAAGGTCAAAGCTAAAAGAAAAAATTAAAATGCGTAACCTGGTGAAAGAGACCCGGATTCGAACCCGGTACCTGTGGACTGGCAATCCAGAGGTACCGGGTTCGATTTATTATAACAATTGTGGTGTGTACCCACATTAACTAATGAATAGAATAGAAGAATAAAATAGACTAGAATATAATGATAATTTATTCGTTAACATACACAAAGTTGACAACAAATATAAGAAATAAAATAAAATAAAATCGTTGTTGCGTATGCCACGAAAAGGTCACAACTCAGCATTAATGCTGGCCCGGGAACCATCAGCGCTGGTCTTCCGGTGAAACCTATCGGTGACGCCACGGTGAACCGCACACACACGACTGCACTTTTAGTCTGAACGCAGCGCAAGCGCTTGATGAGACATTACATGTTTCATTGTATGTCAAGATCGATCGTTGTGGAGAACTTTGGGGGAGGCCTTTGTCCAGCAGTGACGTCTATCGGCTGACATGATGATGAAATTTATGTTCCTTGAAGTTTAAAACTAACTAGCCATGTCTGCGTGTTCCGCAGGCGGGACCAGGACAGCATCGCCGGCAGGAGCTAGGCGGCAGACAAATAAATTCAACCGCGATAAGCGTGGTATAAATCAGGCGCTGGGAAAAAGGGTCATGTGTTTGCGCGAAGACTGTGTGATGTCACTGCCGTAAGGTTTATTCGTCTGCTGTGGATCATACGTAGATGCATCGGCATTTTTCGTGGTGGCTTTAATACGGCTATTGGTGATCAACTGATCAAGACCCTTTTGTTAAGTTGGTCCTTATCAAATATGGCTTTTAGAACAAATCTAGCCCCACAGTGCATAGCTGTAGTAGGTTTGTATTATGAGTACTAAAAATATATATATAAACTGCTCTTTCCGTTTTATACACGCCAAGTGTAGGCCCGGACCAGGTCCCCTAGGCACTTGGTATTTGGGGTCCCCTCCCCTATAAGGAGAACATAAGTGTGGTGCAATTCCTGCTTCTCTTCTGGGACTGGGGTCGTGAGGGCACTGGCCAAGTGCGAATCTGTCTCGTGCACCGAGGGTTTCGTACAGACATTTATGAGTCTGATTCGCGCAACGAAGGTTCTATACAGACACTTATCCTATAAGGTAAAGTTTCCACCTGGTACATTTATGGCGCCGGATACAAATGAGGCACAAACTTAACTTAACCCGGCCAATAAAGATGGGATAAATGTCTGTACGGAACCCTTGGTGCGCGAATCCAACTCGCACTTGACCGGTTTTTTATTTAGAAAACAGAGGGGTTATTCCTACCAACAAAAACAAGCTACTTATCTAATTTTTTATCGATTCCCCATTATGTTTAAGCATAGAAATTATTTAAAGACCAGTTTTATGCAGTTAGTAAAAAATATATGCAACTGAATAACAGTATTACATTTAATGAGAAAACTAGTTAATTTAAAGTATAAACATAGTTAATAGCACAGATAGCGCCCGTTAAAAACACCGCTAAATGTCTATGGCCATTGGCGGCTATAAAGCGATATGGCAATATTGCTAGTTCGTATATTGCCCGCCCGAATATTGCTACTGATACTGATACCGTCAAGGATATACAAAACTTATGGACTGGCATGTCATTCTGCATTAAACCACGCCTAGAGTCAGACCACAATAACTCTTCCAAGCAAATGAACTGTCAAACCATACACACTGACTCACTTATTTCAAATAATTAAACTCGTGGAGTATTTAGACTACGTGTTTGATCTGCGGGGCCTATGGGTGGTTGCCTTTATCACGTGATAAATAAGTTACATAGTATCTGTCACTCACTCAAATTTTTCAAAACGTGACGGATGTCGGACTTTGTCACTCATTGACATCATAGGCCCGTACTTCTAGCATAACTGTGACACGCGACTCTTTGTCGTCCGACTAATACTACCTGTCACTATCCTTTCAATACCGTGCGAGCAAGACAGGAGCTGCTGAGTCACGCGACAAGCGAAGTTGAGGGTTGTTGCGTGCTTAGGTAGGAGTATGATATTGATTAAAATTTATCCTTTCAAATGGCAACAAGCTCTAGGTGTTCACAGACGGTGATGCTAAAGGTGATTTTTAAATTGATTAACTCTAATTTGATTGTTGTTTACCTCTGCCTGTTGTTTAAATTTATATCATGTTATTGTTTCTTTTCTTTAGTATCTGAGGTGTGCAATAAAGGGTATTTGTATTTGATTTGATTTCTAACCTAATTCTAAACCATACGCGACCATATAAGACAAGCGCGTTTTCTAGTTTTAATGATTTTAATTTTATTTTAAAATTCAAGTTGCTTCATTTATTTAAGCAGTTCGCGCAGATCCACTGCGAACGTCGGGCGGAAACTTTAAATAAGGAGTAAATATATGTATTTACTTCAATTGAATACCCAGTCCATATGCCGCATGTCGTTGGCCACCGCGGCATAAAGTGCGACGCGAATTAAAAAGAGTTACGGTTGCCCCGGGCCGGGGGCTTGCTCGCGTACAGTTGTACGTCGTTGTACGTAGTTGTACGTGTACCTCGGTTACTGCATGGGCCAATTAATACAAGAAACCCATTACCTACAAAGATGCTTTACTCTGACGGTCCCCACTTTATCGAGGTCTCTATAGCATTCTTTTTTATGGAGTTTACACCTCGGTTAAGGCTTTCTATCCGTTCAAAAATGCTGATAGATTTAGAAATTTTTCTCTATGATCAAACATGTTTTTAACATTTATTATATTATTATCAACTAGCTGACCCGGTGAACTTTGTATCGCCTGAAAGTCGATAAATGTAGAGATAGCTTTTACCATTAATCCCACGGTAACGTGATAAAAAGTATCCTATGTCCTTCTCCTGGTTCTAAGCTAACCTCCCCACCAATTTTCAGCCAAATCAGTTCAGCAGTTCTTGAGTTATAAATAGTGTAACTAACACGACTTTCTTTTATATTTATAAATAATGATAATATATAATATATATATATATAGATATAGATGTATCTATTTAGGAAAGAGCTATTGCGATTTATTGGTATTTGAAACCTAGTTGAAATTATTAATTGATAATTTTTGTTTCAAAAACTACTCAAAATTGACAAAATTTACGCAGAAAACTGGTTTATTTAACTTATTTTCGACTGCACTGTAACTAGTTATCTAGAACTCAGGGAAAATTATTATATACTCTAAAAATTTGGTTGAAATTATCAATATACATATATTTGTCAACATATGAAAAAAATACATTTTGAAAGGAATAAGGCGTCCTAAATTTTCAATTATTTCATCATGTGTTCAAGGCTCTTTAAATAAAGAAAAAAAAAAGAAAAATCATAAGTGTTCGGTTCACCGCCGCCGCGACTGATCGGCTCTCCTGATGATGAATCGCGTACTGATTCGAAACATAGTATGTTTGTCTTTATTCTCATCACGCCAAATGAAAGGCGCTTGGATACCGTAAGAAACCAATGAGGATCTTGCCATTCCAGAGAAATTCGCGGCCCTTCGGTAAACTAATAACAAAATACAATATGTACGATTCTTTTCCAATTCAGTAACTAAGATTTCGTAAAGATTGGTTAAGACGAGAACCAAACCTCGATTTGTATAACCCGGCTACGTTAAGTTTAGACCTCATTTGTGTGCGACGATATCCCTCTTTCTTTTATTCTGTAATAGTAGTTTATGCAACTGATACATAATGAGAGGCATTAAAATACGAGTGTGGTTTTATGAAACGAGCGTCAGCGAGTTTCATAATAGGATCACACGAGTGTTTTAAGGCCTAATTATGTACAGTTGTACGAGTATACACTACTTTATCTACACACATATCATAAGTACTCTAAGATGGGTTCAGAAGCCATAAGGAAATGACCGGCACCACTAGTGCTACCTGTAAAATATCTAAAAACGACATATACTAATGCAGTAAGAAATAAATCTGAACAAATACATAAACAGATTATTTATTGTAATAGTTTTAATTTACATTTACATTGAAACAATATTTTCAACTAAAATGTGAATTACACAACAATAATGGCGGCAATTCGAACCTCCGTCAAGACGAATGTTTTTTTTTCTAAATCATATACAAACGAATGTATCCATATTCTCATGTCACTCGAGATCAAATGTCGTGCGGTTTTTATAAAAAAACATACTGAATTGACGTTTCGTATCGATAACAATATTAATATTTATGGATACTAGAATAGAGACCTACTTTAGTTTTGACAGCTGTTCCAAATTTAAACTCATAACCTTACAAAAATTGATACTGTAATAACATTACAGTACAGATTTTACCTACTGCCACAGATAAGAAAGTTCTCATAGTAAAATTGGTTGTAGTAATGCTGGTCATTTCCTACGGTTTCTGAACGCATTTTAGAGCACTAATGATATGTGCGTAGATAAAGTATTTTATGATATTTTCACAAACGTGCAACGTAGAGCCTAGGATCGTAGGCGGCTACGGCGTAGCGGGGTCGTAGCGCGCGTAGCTAGGATCGCGTAGCACGGCTCTATTTGACACGCGCCAAAGATAATTGTTTTAAAATTAATTACTAACAAACCTGATCCATGTTGGTCGAGAAATAAATGATTTTAATTTTTAAATTTAATTAATATAAAAGTGTTCAAAATAATTTTTAAATTTCATATAATTATTTCACTTTCTGATATTTTTAAATTTCAGCCGTCTTTCTTTAAAGTTTAAAGTGAATATCCAGCTTTCCCTGTACCAACATTGGTTAAAATCTGTCCAGTAAATTAAGCATGATGAGAAGACAAATTATTTTGTACCAACAGATAGCGCTATATGGCTGTGAAGCCTCGCGCCATACAAACTCTGAATCGCGCTGTTAACCCTAAAATGCATGAATTAAAAAAACACAATATTATAAAATATTATTTTATTTCAAACAAATGTTTCTTGTTTTCAACCAGTAATTCATTTTTGTTTATGTAAGCTGCATCTTACACCATGCATTTAAGGGTTAAGATTTTTCCAGTACCGTTACTATGAGTTAGCGTGACCGTACTCACTAGAGAATAGTACCGCTCCTGGCAACTTTATAGAACTACGATTCTCCATACAAACCGTTTGCGCGGTCGCTCGCGAGTACGTTCACTGTAAACTTATGATAAGAGTACTGAAATAATACCTTATCTCTATAAAAAACTGAATTTTACAATAGTATAGGTACATTTCAATTTTAACATGCAAAATTACTGTATTAAGGGGTTTACACTCACGTGAAATTATCAGGAAGGGCCCGAAATGTTTCGAACTCGTACAGAGTTCTTTATCAGGGCCTGCTACCCGTACAGCGGCGCGGTAACTTCGTCACTGTGTGCCGGGCCGTTCCTGACAATTTCACGTGAGAGTAAACAGCTTAATACAATAATTAAATACGTCTTACGAAAATTTTAATAAGATTAATGCGAAATTCCTAAAATAAACAAGTATGAATATGAGTAAAAGTGCAAAAATGCAGCTGGATGCGGTGAAAATCTTCGAGCCCGCGGTGCCCTATAAAAGTAGTAACTCGCGGCTTACATCAAATGATAATCCTCGCTCATAGACCTAGCAATAACTAGACCAGATATCAGAAATAGGCGTGTAGTTTTTTTTTTAGGATGTCAATCGATTCTACTTTTTATTGGGATCAAATGTCTATATGACACTAACTACACTTAAGGCCAAAGCACAATTACAAGATACGACATCGTATCGTATCGTGGTACGAGGGCCTATGATGGTTGCGTTTATCACGTGACAAGTAAGTGACAAAGCAGCCGTCACTCACACTCGCATCTTGTCAAAACGTGACGGATGCTTTGTCACTTATTTATCGCGTGATCAATGCAGGTGTGGCGACCGCCTTATGAATAGAGGTGGCAACACCGCTGAATTATTGCTTGCCAAATTAGACAGATTGTTTATGATACACGAATAACTTGTTAGTACTTAAGACCAGATGGTAATTGTTGTATTGTATGTCTATCGGAAGATTAAAGCCGACTGTTACACGTACACGTTCATATATATGATATTTATCTATATTATGATATATTTGTAATTATATCTATATGTATTATATTTTGGAATTACACATATTTTATTATATTAAGACATTAATCCTTAGTGTATCTGTGCATACTAATTGTTCATTTGTCTATCTTCTTGGATATCCCATTATTTTTTCATTTGCTCAAAGGTTAACTGGAAGAGATCCCTTATAGGGATAAGTTCGCCTTTGTACATGTTTTATTTTTATTTTGAAGTTTTGTTAATTGTTTTTGTGTACAATAAAGTGATTACATACATACATACGTTTGTTTTCCTGACGTCCACGTATCGTCCCTGCATCATCACACCAAAAAACCATCATAACATAAGGCCCCAGGAGTGAGCTATATCTGCTTGTCATCTCTACCCGTTCCTGCCTCGCCCCCGACGCTGCCCGTAATATAAATTCCTATCCAATATTCACAAATTTCCGCGGCGCATTTTAATGGTCTCCAGCAAATTGCAATCTTTCGCCGGCGGGTTAGCGACATGGCGGCCGCTAACCAAATTTAAATTTGACTGGAAGACACGAACTTTCTTCGCGTGGAGAGGAAATATCGCTGAAACAGAAACATACCGAAAAAATGTGTTCGGTTAGCTACCGCCGCGACTGATCGTCTCTCCTGATGCTGAATCGCGTACCGATTCGAAACATGTCGAGCGTTATTCGACTTCTACGACGTGAGTAAACCCGTTTAAGTTTTTTAACATGTCTGAGACTCACGATAGTTTTCTATGTAAAATACCGAAAAAAGTTTTTGTCGCATGTTTAGAGTTGTACCATTGATATAAAGATTAAAGCACAAAGAAAAATTGAAATGCGTAACCTGCCAGCCTATGATGGTTGCTATTATCACGCGATAAATAAGTGACAAAGCATCCGTCAAGTTTTGACAAAATGCGAGTGTGAGTGACAGATGCTTTGTCACTTATTTATCACGTGATAAACGCAACCATCATAGGCCTCCTGGTGGAAGACTGGCGATCAAACCCGGTGCCTCTGGATAACCGGGCCAGCGTGTTTAACCTCACCACCACCCCTAACGATAACCTTTCGAATTTTCCCTTATGCTTTTTATGTCGATCTTTGCATTGTTTATTTGAAAGACTTTACACTTTATAGCGACCTTTATGTGAATACGTTAATATTCAAAATCTTACCGCACTACTTTACAGCAGTGGACGAGCAAGCGAGAGAGGGCGCTGTTGTTTCTTATTCTTCTGCCAGGTTACGCATTTAAATTTTTCATTTTGATCATTGTATCAATAGTACAATGGTAAAGAATGTCGGGTACCCACATAAAAAATAACGCGACATTACATGTTTCGTAAATTTATAAGTTTCATAGTTGTGTACCTATTCATAAGAGCAATACTATAATTTACTGTAAAATATAAACTGTACTATGTCATAGAGAAAATAAATACTTATACTTATATGTGCTTTTACTTATTTTTAAGACACGCATTTTTTGACGATTGTAACTACTATCTCACGCAAACGTTAATTGCTCATCAAAGGTATCAAGACCAATCAAATGAGCCCAAACGCGATGGATTTATCTTGTGTAGTTTCATCAGATCAGCTCCCAAATATCAAATTAATATATTGTCACATGAACTATACATATGTACATATAAAAGCTTCATTTCGACACCACAATAGGCAAGTTGATTCATGTGAGATTGTATTAAACTAATGTTTAGTTCGTATAGCATTTAGCATAAGAAACCTAAATACCTATGTGCCATGGAATAGTTAGTGTCCTCCGCCCATTTTATTACATATATTCGAAGAAATCGCCCGAGATGTATTTTTTTTGTGTACTACTAACCAACGACTGACTACAGTAACATTTTACGGTAAGTGACTACATGATAGATGTAGCCCTCACTTTCGGATCGAGCCACAAACACCTGCGATCTGAATTCGCCTTCCTAGGTATTACCAAATTATTTATATTTGTTTAGCAACTTATTTTTTTTTACAAAAAAGCTTGGCGTTTAATTTTGTGGTTCAAACCCCTGTAGTTTTATCAATCAGATGAAACGATCGGGCGAAATTCCGAGAGCTCGGATTCAAAAATATGATTTACACTCCTGCTATGATGGTTGCTTTTATCACGCGATAAATAAGTGACAAAGCATCCGTCACGTTTTGACAAAATGCGATTGTGAGTGACAGATGCTTTGCCACTTATTTATTCCGTGAGAAATGCAACCAACATAGGCCCCCTGATCGAATTAGAGTCTAGTAAAAAAAATATTAAGGGACAATGTTACACAAATCTACATAGACCCAAACTAAGCTTGTACCTATTATGGGTAATAGACGACGATAATACATAATATTATATAAATACATATACAAATAAGATCCATGACATAGGAACAAATAAGTATTCGAGTTCATCAAACAAATATTTGCCCTGGCCGGGATTCAAACCCAGGACCGCCGGTTCATGTCACGGGCATAAATATTTTTATGAAGAGTAATTTAATAAGAAAGTGGACTCGATGGAGTACTAAGAATACCATGTGATAGCCTAAACTGTCATTTTCGATTTGCTACACACAATCAACAGTAATAAATAATTAAGTTTCGTAATTATATTCCGAACGCAACCGATACGGTCTTAAAAAAAAACTTAACGGTTCCATCTTTGCTAAAAAAAAACGATTCCAATTTCAAAATATTAGTATTCAACTCAAAAAGTCCGCCTAAACCATTCGAATCGTAAGGCACACACACATATTACACGTACAACATTTGTAATCGCGTCAGCTGAAATACATAACCAAACAAATTTTCACTTCAACCTAAAGGTATAGAGTCGAAAACGATTACACCTACAGCAATGAAATTAGGATATTTCAAAAGTCAAATAGAACACTTCAAATTTTAACGTCGCTACACAGCCGACCTTAAAGGTGGTGTTCGAAAGTTGAATTTGGTTTGAATATCGGTTACAGATATGTCATGCCTGTGTTCCGAATTTGAAAGAGCTTTCCGAGGCGACCCGAGCGCGTACCGATCCGGTCCGACCGGCGCCGAGACGCAGCCACTGCCGCGAATGCATTACGACGTAGTGCCGTAGGGTTGTCGACGCGGAAAAATTCGGTATTATTTTTCGCAGTTTTTCTTTTTCCGGTTAAGGATTTCGTTATTTTATTTAAATTAAAAAATAACAAGAAACATTATTAACGCAATTATGTTATTTGACATACCATGATGTCAAATAACATTTTAAAAATTAGGAATTTTAAATGCACATTAAATAAAATGAATAGTAAACGCATATTATTTTATTATATATCGTAATAATAATTGCAGTTAGTACATCAAATAACAAACAAATAAATAGTATGGTTATTATTATTCCACCTATTACGTAAAAGAAGCTAAGAGAGTACGTGTATATTAGAATACGGATAACTTTTTTCACAAAGAAATCATTAGCAGTATTCCCGCTTTTATGTACCTACTTAATAAATTATATAATTATCGTAATGTGAAAACCGCATTGATGAAAATATAATATGCACCCATAAACAGAAAACAACATATTTCATATATTTATTTCTAGTATTCATCTCACGCTCTTCAATTATCAAAAATATAGCTTACATTAATCGAAATTATATGATTTTTTTTTATTGCATTAAATCGTATTGCACACATGTCAAAATTGGCTTGGTATATTTACAGTTATTTATGGTATGATACATCAGATGTTTTAAGCATCGACACAAAGACATACAAATCCCATCCACCGATTATCCCAGGCCCTTCCATTATCAAAAATAATCCCCAAACACCCCGCCGCCCAGCCCTGGCTGGGCGGAGCCCCGCGCGCCTCGCCTGGCCTCGCCAGTCGGTCGCGGCCCGCCGCGCAGGCAGCACGCCATGCGCCCCTAGCGTATTATGTTCCTCCCCGACCTACCGCGAGCCTGCATGGTGGACGACGTAGCAACCTACCTCCAAGCGCCGTCCTCTGGACAGGTGGCTACATTTTAACAACAAAATATGTAATTAACAATCATATTAACAGATGTTGTGGTAAATGTCGCTTGCGCGCCGCCGCCGGGGTATTTTTGACGCACCGTTTTCGCTAGGTCGTGAAGTTTAGTGAATTTTGAATTTGAGTGTTGTTGGTACAGTGAAGTAAACAGATCGATGCCGATTGCCCAGTCAGCTTCGATTCCGGCGCAAACGCTTGAAGGATGAGCATAAATTGCACGTGGATATCGTATTTATTCTTCCATAATCGCTCATAATGAAAATTTAAATTGAATCAGAAATCAAAGATATAAACAAAAACAAACCTGTGCAAATTATCGACGTGTTAACAAATCTTGTGATGTCACAATCATATCTAAAAACTAAATTATTTATAGGTACTAATACAGTACACCCGATATTCAGTCGTTAAAATTACGAAAGGAAAAGTGTTACCCAAAATATGAAACAACCAGCAATACCTTCATATAATAAAGATAAATAAATAATGCTGATTAAATAAATTATAAATATCGCAACATTATTTAAAAGGTAAATATAATGTTATGTGGACAACCCTAAATATAATCGAAAAAGAATTCCAATATCAAAGCACGAGAAATACATTTTTAATTTCATTGCTACAAAATCGTTCTAAAACTGGCCAGTTACATTTCAACCAAACAGCCAACGCTAGCCGAAAATAAAACGCAAACTTTCTAAATCGTTTAAAAACATGCCACCGCTAAAATAAATTTGAAAAAAGAACGCTTATATGCTGTATTGTAAACGGAAAAACACGTGTTTTTAAAATGAATGACGGGTCGAATTCGACTTGCAAGTTGTAAGATTACGTTCCAAAACACATTGTGTACGTAACAGTTTATACATAGTTTTATATAACAAAAAGTATTCATAGGAATAAAATAAAAGGTTAGATTTATAGAATCGCCTGGTAGATGGTAAATCGATATGGTGTGGAGATGTAAGCGAACTGCAGGCGAAATACGGCATAGAGTAGCATAACGCCCATTCATGTCTGCAGCGGGTACGACCACGTGATTACATTTGGAATTGAGTTTTTTTTTTATTGGACTAAGATCAAGCTTTATACTGCCTTGTGTAGTAGTAGTTGATGTGTACATAACCTAAAAAGTTATACCTATTTAACACATTTGGTTATTATGAAGTGGAAATATGTTTTCTTAAAATGAAAAGCATCGAGCTAATACGAAATATTAAAGGTTTAACTTCTTAGTGTCACCGTCACCGTGATAGTTTCAACAGATGTTTTAGAGAATCTCTATCATTTATTTATTTAAACTTTATTGCACAGAACAAAAGTCAGTTTAAATGGCGGACTTAATGCCAAATGGCATTCCCTACCAGTCCACCCAAACAGAGATACTAGAAGTTGGTGCAAATGAGAAATCTAATTCTACATAGAGCATCATTCATAGTTTCTTAAAGAAAACTCTGTGCATAAAGTTTGAGAAATACGATTGCTTAACAAAACAGACCTTTTAGGTTACGAGAACCTAATTTGTAACTTCTTGTATTCTAGCAAATAAACGATTTGATTGATTGATTGATTGAAAAGGTGTTCATTTTTATATCACTTAAAAAAGGAGATGTAATGAGCATGAAAGAAGATAATGTAAGGAAACATATCGGAAATCTTCCTTTCATTAGATAAGATATTTAGAATTCGTGTTGTTTCCTTCAATGTTAGGAAATGAATGTTCTATATGAATGTGTTCGAAGAAGAGTGATTGTGGAAGACCTTAGAAGAAATAAAACTTTAATTTGTTTCTACCGTGAAAATGATGACGGTTTTTGTGGGTAAGCACGTAGTGTGTGTATTGTGCATGACTTAAGGTAAGCTGATTTCTTATGGAAAATCTATAGGGGTGCTGTGAATACGTAAACAGGACTACTACTCTGATCAGCAAAGTCTGTGAATACGTAAACAGGAATACTTTGAACAGCAAAGTGGAAAAACATGTATTCTCTTTGGTTCCTGGAGTATTGGGATTATTGCTTATGCCAATTATTATATCGCATATACCTATACTTATTTCCGAAAGTGTCCGACGTTTCGGATGCAGCTACCGTGTTCATGAGGGAGTCTAAAAAAACATGAATATATTTTTAAGTTATGGCAATAAAATTGATTTAAAAGAAAAGTAATCTTCATCTAACGTCTATGTATATGTTAAATTTGATTATAAAAAAAATATTCGTATAAATAGGTAGTTGTCATGTCTTAATTTTTCAATTTTAAAGATATATCGAATACGAAATGAAATATCAAAAATTCTGGGTTTTGCGATTAGATTATAAAATTAAGGAGTTATAGGGATAGAATTAAAAAATGTGTGGTAACTGATAATTTTAATTTTTAGATATTTTGTGTAAACTTACAAGATTCTGATCAGGAGCGCCTTTTCAGTTTGTGCGCTGTTTTTCAAACTGTAGATCACATAGCGGCTATACTTTCATTACATTTTATCATTAGAAAGCCCTTGGTAATATCTCTTATTAACATAAAATAACAAATATTGTTGAGTTTGCGATCAGCCGCCGTCGCGATCGGAGCTCATGAAGATGGATCGCGAACCTATTCGAAACATGTCAAGTGTTATTCGATTTTAACGACATGAATAAAACCGTTTCATATACATTTAAATATTTCTGAGATTCAAGGAAGTTTTTTAAGTAAAATGAAATCCATCGTGTTAATAAATATGTCAATAACACGTTCCAAAATAACCAAAAGAACTAATTGTGAAACAGATGTGAAAGAATTTAACCTACTGATTCGAATTAATCGAGATTTTGTGTTAAACGCGGGATTCGACGGAATTCTTCAGGAGGATTACAGAATTAGTCAGTTTGTAAGCTGAGCGTGAAAACGACAATTTGGTGATTTGGGGACTTTTTATCTTTTTTTTTTTATTTATTTATTCATATTAGCACATACTTTACAATGGATCTAATTCGGGTTAAAGATGTTTTATTTATCTCAAAAGAAATTTACATTACACTTCATGAGACATAATAACATGCATTATATTTGCGCCAGTGAGCGTATATTAAAAAAAAAACAAAGTTCTAAACGTCGTACAGTAAGTAGGTAACTATTAGTAATACACAGCAAAAAGAAACGGCAAAGATCGTAATAGTAATATCACTTTCATATTGTATATCATCTAATTCGACATAATACTACTTAGTGGGTTTTGTAAGCTGTACAATTCGAGAATCTGATACAAAATGGCTGAAATATATGGCTGAATAATGTATGTTATCAATCTTGATAAAAAAAAATTAAAAACTGAATCGGCAAAAAAAAAAAACAAACTTACTCACAAAACTGCACGAGAATCTGGTGAGAATGCGGCCGAGAACAGGCGGAAATCCGGAATTCGCATAAACGAAGGAATTTCGGCCAAGCTGAAACGGTCGCTTCGCTCTCTCAGTGAATATAATAGAAAACCAGTCATTAACGAACTTTCATCAAAAGAAAACGCGCCTGAAGTATGAAGATCCTAAGAATCCTAGTGTGATCTGTATTTGTATTTCTTTCTTCTTTAGGTGTGCAATAAAGAGTATTCTGTTTTAATCCTAAGATGCCTCCACAGAGCAAGTCTCCACAAAATCTAACGCTTACTCGTAAGTCGTACCTCGTTTGGTCCCAATCTAAAAACAAACTAAGTGGGATTAAAGTTCAAAATTCAGGGAAACAGAGTATTATAAGCTTATTTGTAAGTTAACGGAAAGTAGCAGCGGTTCTCAAACTGTTCATAGCTTTTCACGCCAAAACCGCTGATTATGACCAATTTTGGTACAGGGATAGCTATCTAGACGGTTCTAGGATACTTTTTACACGAATACGTTAAAGCAAAAGATTTACGCGAACGAAGTGTTTCTATTGAAATTTGCTATTGTGACGTTATAAATAAAAATAATGAGTCTAAACAGGACGTGTTACTTTTTGTTTTACAAAAAAAAAAAATAGTAGCAGTTTATTTAAATCCCTTTATTTTTTATTGTGAGTTTAATGGATTTTACTTTCAGTATAGTAAAACACCATATTATGCAATACAATTTGAGGACCTACATAGCACAGACTGAGTAGGTCTCAGATGCCTAGTCAGAAGAATATTCAATTGTAGAGCTTAATTACGCGTTTAAATTGTCTAATGTCCATGATTAAGGAAAAAAACATCAGATAATAAACCTTATGAGTAAGGCTCCTTATCCGTTCAAAAACGCTGCTTGTTTTAGACATTTTTCTCTATGATCAAACATGTTTCTTAACAAATTATCGGTTTTACTACCTAGAACAATGCCATTGCGATTTATTAGTATATATTTGAAACCTCCAGTTTGAATTTTTGATTGATAATTATTTATGTTTCAAAAACTACTTGAAATTTACCAAATTCACGCAGAGAATGGTTTTTTCAACTTATTTACAACTGCACGCAATGAAAGCATGAAATAACTATGTTACTTTTTAGAACTCAGGGAAAAGTATTATTCACTTCAAAAAAATTGGTTGAAATTAAAGCCTGACCAGAAATATATGAGGATTGTCAAGAGGGCGCTATTTAAAAGATTTATATAGCAACAATTTTGCAACCAATCGCAACCCATTATAATGACATTAGTTTAAATACCTGTCAGTTCCACTATGTTAACCTCGTAACATCTTTTAATTGAATGCACTCTTTTTTCTGTCTGTTTTTCGTGTAGTAAACACGTCTACACTTTATTTATAATCTTACGTTCACGACTGTGAATTGTTTTCGGCATTTGCTTTGGATAATTTTAAATATTTGTCTTTTCAAGAAACTTCCACGCATGACATTGACATTGTTGACAAACCCTTATAAAATCATTTAGTTGCAGTGAAATTCCGCAATATGGCGCATCCTCATATATTTCTGGTAAGGCAACTTATATTTGTAATAATACGAAAAAAAAAATTAAAAGGGCCTCTTAAGGGCAGCCATTTTCCAGTAACGTATTTTTAAGCTAGTAAATAATTTAGCTAAAGTGGAAATGACAGGCGCGAGCAATTTATCTCACCATCATCATCACTGCTGGACAAAGGCCTCCCACAAAGTTCTCCACAGCGATCGGTTTTGTACGCCCTCATCCAATTTCTGCCCGCGATCCTCACCAGGGTGTTGGCAATATAATATCTATTTGTATGTAATTTTTCAATAATGTCAATTACATGGCAATATATTGGAGAATTATAGAAAACGGATGGCCGTCGGGGCAGCAAGGTCCTGGAGTGGCGACCACGTATAGGGATGCGCAGCGGGGGATGGCCCCGGCTAGGTGTACGGATGACCTCATTAGGGTCGCAGGGAGTCGATGGATGTGGTTTGCACAGGATCGCATTTTGTAGCGAGCTATGGATCCCTCATGTTCAGCAGTGGACGTCTGTGGCTGATAAATAGATAGATATCTCAATAAACTCGAGATTTTACTAATACGATAATATCGTAACTCCGAATCGAATTAGGGCTTTACGCTCAACGGAGCACACTTTGAGAACCTAGCGCAGATGCAGGTCTCAGCTGCGTAGTCAGCAGAATATTCGATTGTCGAGCTTTGTATTAAAAAGAGCTTAAGTTTCAAAGTCATACGAAGCTTTGAAGCCCTTTTTCAATTCATAGATTGTAGTACTGTTCTACTTGAAGAGGAATTGAAATTGCAGGCGTTTTGGTTGGATAATTCGATTGTTGTGCACTTAAATAGCGTTCGGGGTAAATTTGAAGTTTCTAATAAGGTCCGTCCGAAATATTACCAAAATTAAATGTTTACAAATGAAGCGAAAATTGAAAAATTTAATGATTCGGACAGGATTCGAACCTGCGTTTCCAACGGCTTTCCGGGCCAACACTGGCGTCCTCCCAATTGGACCACCGAATCAGATGTCAGAGTCATTGAATTTTTCAACCAGTTGCTTCGACATGCCTTAGGGTGGCATCGTAGCGACATCTACCGTAAAGATTTAGACTTTATCGTCGGCACCATCGTCTCAAATTTGTTGAGAATCGATAGTAACGATGTGCTACACCCAAATTACTTATTTTTTATTAAAGCAGTAACGTCTGCTAACGTAAACTAAATGTTTACAAATGAAGCGAAAATTGAAAAATTTAATGATTCGGACAGGATTCGAAATTCGAACCTGCGTTTCCAACGGCTTTCCGGGCCAACACTGGCGTCCTCCCAATTGGACCACCGAATCAGATGTCAGAGTCATTGAATTTTTCAACCAGTTGCTTCGACATGCCTTAGGGTGCCTTTGGGAGGACGCCAGTGTTGGCCCGGAAAGCCGTTGGAAACGCAGGTTCGAATCCTGTCCGAATCATTAAATTTTTCAATTTTCGCTTCATTTGTAAACATTTAGTTTACGTTAGCAGACGTTACTGCTTTAATAAAAAATAAGTAATTTGGGTGTAGCACATCGTTACTATCGATTCTCAACAAATTTGAGACGATGGTGCCGACGATAAAGTCTAAATCTTTACGGTAGATGTCGCTACGATGCCACCCTAAGGCATGTCGAAGCAACTGGTTGAAAAATTCAATGACTCTGACATCTGATTCGGTGGTCCAATTGGGAGGACGCCAGTGTTGGCCCGGAAAGCCGTTGGAAACGCAGGTTCGAATCCTGTCCGAATCATTAAATTTTTCAATTTTCGCTTCATTTGTAAACATTTAGTTTACGTTAGCAGACGTTACTGCTTTAATAAAAAATAAATTACCAAAATTATCCGAAATTTCATTTAATCCGAAAAATCATCAATTTTCATAATACCGAAAGAGCTGTCACGCCAAATCAGTGTGTGTGTTTTAGGGTTATATGTTGTCCCAACAAAAACAAAATATTTCGTCATGGTTTTCGGAATTATGAAAATTGACAACATTTCTATTTCTAACAGTTGAAAATTAGTATAGAAATCGAGAGAGTTTTGCGTCGTGTATACGCTAAAATTATATTTGAATTTATTTTTCGGTATGTAAACAAATAGGTATATTAAATCCATTTAATAACCGAAATCTACGATAACTATGCCTGAATAGAGTTGTCATCTTCGACCTATCCGCGGAAAAAAATAAGCTGTCAACAATGTCAACCAAAAAGTCATTGGTTTTTTTTATATAGGTATACCAGACTAAAGTAACCTTTCCATTGTGTCATAGTTTTGGAGTTACTATATTTTAGAATGAGTAGGTACATTTTAATAAATTAAATAATTAGTAATCTCAACAAAAATATTATAACGGTGATTACATCCTCTTTCTAAGCGGAATACGGAAAAGGTTGACAATTCGGTATACTTAGTAAAGAATTCGGACAAATAAAACTTTGAAGTCTTTGTAGTGTACGCTAGATAATATTTACATAAACAAAACAATAGTTTTTTCACTGAACGCGGTCAGTCGGAGTAAAAAAAAATAACAAAAAAGTCTATAGATTTCAAGAACAATGTTGGTGCATCTGCTCTAGAATCGGGCTGAGTCGGCTCGCGGGAGCAGAACGAAACTAATGAACGCTGACTGGAGGAAAGCGAACGAAGATTTGGTTGCAACGGTTAGAATAAATGAGATTTAATTCAATACGGTATTTGACTGTAGTGAAAATAAATTACGTCATTGCAACCACTAAACACACATTCAAAAATACGCGGAACCAAATAAACTACCACTAACTTTTGAACATTATAATATTTTTTGACGTCACAAGCCAGTACCTACGTCACGGAAACTTCTTATTGACCGGTCGTTTTTGACATTTCATTTAAAGAGTAGCTCATTGGAGTTGTCATCAAATACCATATAATAACCTGCCTGTTTAGTACAGAAAAATCTAATTAGGACGATTATTTAGTTACATTATTCAATTTGTATGCCAGTCTAATGCGAGAAAATCGGGCATTTTAGAAGAGAAGGTCGAACATTCGATTGAAATTGATATAATAGAAATTTAAGCGACTGTTCAGATATATTTTGGACACGTAAACGTTATACCGATTAATTAATAAAATCAGTCAATCTTCGACATTTATTTTTTATGATCATATTTTTTCTTGTGCTGCGTGGAGAGAAAAAGGTTTAAGTATGAATATGGATTGTGGAGGATTATATAGCAAACGTGGAATACAAGACAAGAATTGAGTGCATTGTGTGAAAGATGATATAGAGAGAAAGGATTTAACCGATACAATTACGAGTGACAGGGAAGAATGAAAGAAAAAATACGATGCGTCGACTAGAATGAGATAAGAGCAAATTAAATTTTTTTTGGTTCTGTCGTAAACGAAAAAAAAATGTAAGGTGAATAAGTTAAAAATGGGTATTAATTAATATGTCATACTCATCTACTACTACACAGCATAAACATCAATAAACATAAAACTACGTGACATAATATGTTAAGCGTAAAAGGGTTTACTTATATATATAAGAATAAATAACTAACAAGAAACGGGGAATGCAGATAATAACATTAAAGATGAACGCTGAATTAAAAAAAAAACTTGTGGCGT
Source organism: Apotomis capreana (assembly GCA_947623375.1). Taxonomy (NCBI): domain Eukaryota; kingdom Metazoa; phylum Arthropoda; class Insecta; order Lepidoptera; family Tortricidae; genus Apotomis; species Apotomis capreana. Next base: position 13,769,251 of record OX392522.1, on the reverse strand, counting down.
ACAGAATGATAATATACCTACATGATGTATGTGGCCAGTACAGTATAAATAAAATATAGGTTATCACGAAAATAAACTACACTTCAAAAAGTATCGTATGAAAATGCGTAATACCATTCAAAAATGCTAAAGTGATTTGAACAGAGAATACTGAATCGTTACCAATTCCCGGAGAGATCAAAATTGGAACAACAAGAAATTGCAAAACAAATAACTATCAAAACGTTTCAAACTAAGAACTATAATCCTGGATCGAAAAACAAGCGAAAATCGGAAACCGTTAGAATAGCCGCTAGACGAATTCGAAATAAGAACAATGAAAAAAAAAGAAAAAAATGGCCAAGAATACCCGGCGGCGGGTTGCCGTGCGTCGCATCGATGTCTTACAATATACTCGATGTTACTTCGTGTCGTTTCTTCTTTCTCACTTTTTCTTGCCACTCTCAGTGTTGAATGTTTTTCACTAACTGTTAATGTTGATATTTCTAACCCCTATGCTATGTTAATGTTTATTCAATACGCGGTCCGATTTGAAAAATTTACTGTTTTTAAAGCTTTATTTTCAAGGTCAGATCGGGCCGTGTATAAATGCATATATTTAATTGTCCTATTTAAAGATTAATCTATACAATGCTTTAATACGTTGGATAACTTGAATATGTGCATTTAAATGTGTTAAGTGAATCAATATCTACTTTGTCTATAGTAGGGACTCTGGATGTTTTCGCGCATAAGACCTATTACAGTCGAGTTCATTTACATCTACACGCTTACGAGAACAAAAATATCTGAACACGACCCTATTGTCAGGAGCATAAAGTCGTGTTCAGATATTTTTGTTCTCGTAAGTGTGTAGATGTAAATGAACTCGACTGTACAATTTTAAAAAGTTTCAACTGACGCAAGTCTTGTCACACGTTCACGCTACGTTGAATTCCTGTCAAATTACCGTTCAGATTTCTTCAAAGAAATAACTAAATTTAACGGCAAAATAGACTATAAATAAGCAACGGATTTTATGTAGGTTATGTATTTTTATAGTTTGTTCGATATTTGAGGGTATCTCGTATAAGCTCGTATCAGTTGGGCCGATTCTATTTTTAAAAGGCACTTTAACTGAAGTGAATTTTGGTGCTGCCGACCGTAATATAAAATGTCAGAACGAGATTCAATTTTCTGAATCGAAGTTCAAACATGCAGGTTAATTCGATTTCACAATTGCATATTGATTCACGTAACATTTTTTGTTTTAATATCTTAATGTTAGTTAATAAATTTGTAAGTGCATGATTCCCGAATGCACTACCCCAGGAATGTGTTGCACGTTTTTATTTTTTAATCTTTTTTTAACAGAAGGCAAAGGGTCCATTTGCGGGATTGGATTGATTTGATTTGCGGCAAGGCGAACGGCCGTTGGTACAAAAGTTTCAAAATTCGAACGTCAAATTTTAAAATTGTAACGTCGATATTTAAAATTCGAACGTCGATGGCGTTTTGTTTTTGCTAAAAGCGTATTGCGATATCGGAAGTAGGTAGGGACAGCGGAAAATATTTTTCTTCCACTGAAATAAATAATCATTTTGTCGTTTCGTTCACTTGACTTTCCTGATCTTTTATTTATTACGTTGCCAACGACTTTCTTATCAATTCGTGAGGGAATTGTTAAATGCAGCCATTTTTCTTCGTGGGAAATGCAAGGTATGTATTCAAAGCTTTACTAGAGATTAAGAAACTTATTGTAATGTGTACATTAAGAGATACAATAAAAAAAATAACTCCCTGATTTTCTTCGAAGAAAGTAGGTCAATAATTTGTTTATGCTTTTGGATCTTCGACTTAGGTTAGGTTCTTAGGATGGAGGAATTTCGGTCACAAGGAGTACGATAGGAGTAGATACGATTGATAAAAAATGGGAAATGTTTATGATAAAAAAAGGGTTAGGTTAGGAAAACAGTAGGTACCATTTGGAAAATTAATAAGTTTTCAAACCGGGGATTAAAATGGAGCAGTCCGAACCTGGATCTTGAAAGGTAACCTTTGTGAGCGGTGTATATGACCGATTTTAGGTCTCGCCACATCTAGCTCCGCTCTAATTTACTATTTACCTACATAAATATAATTTAACAATCTAAAAGTGTTTAAATAAAACAATTTAAACGGATTATATCGCGTATATTAATTATTTGAGCCTCCCTGACGTTTCAGTACCTTTACAGATACCGTTGTCAAAGGTTATATAATCGGATATAATCCGTTTAAATTGTTTTAATTAAAAGTGTGACAGTCGCGGAAACCGAAGACAATATAGTCTAAAAGTGGTACAGAGGGCTCTATGGGGGAATATAATGCTTAATTGCATGCGATGTGCGTATCGTCGCTGTAGCTCAAGGATCAGAGCAGTACTCCAGTAGAGTTCGTGGTTTCGATCCTCCCCATCAATGTGGTGAATTGCGTAAAATTTTGTATTTATATTTCACAACTATACACTTTTTCTTCTACAGCAGTCTAGCGTTAAACTGAAGCTACATAATTATTATTTTACGACCATGGTCTCAAAGTTACGCCTCTCGAAAGGTCCGTTCATATAAATCACGACCGATACGTAATTAATTAATAACCTTTTTAAATGCGATGTCCCTTTTCGTTATAATAATGCGTGAAATTCGTGTAAGTTTAAATCACAAGTGTCAAACATATGTAAAACCCGTACACGGCTGATCCACTGATCCACGCTCCACCCGCAAGTAGAGGAGAGTTGGGCGCCGCGGACCACGCGGTTCCACAGATAAGATATTAGACTTTAGCTACGTGACTGTTAACATTTGCATTATGTTTGAAGTTTACAAATTACAACCCACTTCAAAAAATTATCTTAAGTCAACGTGTATGATTATTTACGTTTTATCGAACTCTATCATTTATCATTTATCTCGACGACGTGATTGGCGCAGTGGTTAAGCAACTGCCTACTGAGCCGACGGTGCCGGGTTCAAATCCCGGCAAGGGCAAATATTTGTGTGATGAACACGAATATTTGTGCCTGGGTCATGGATGTTCTATGTATTTAAGTATTTATTTATCTATATAAGTATGTATATCGTCGCCTAGTACCCATAACACAAGCCTTCTTGAGCTTAATTTGGGACTAGGTTGATTTGTGTGAGGTTGTCTGATATTTATTTATTTATTAACTGCATCGATTAATACATTGTTTAACGAGGAGCTAAAATAAGCTATAATGACACGAAGCGATTAATGCATCTGAGTGTATTAATTGCTTATAGCCCCATATTCAACAGTTTTCACATCGACTACGAGAAAATGAAATATATTAAAAAAATAAGAACTGAACCTGATCAGATCGAGAGATGTTGGGCGATCTGATCTAACACGCCCGTGTTGGACCGGAAAGCCGTTGTCGGAACGAAAGTCCAAAACATACAATTAAAAAAAAAACGCGTTTTTCCAAACGGATTCCTTTTATCGAAATACTTGTCTGTCGACATGGTTCTTAGCTATGTTTGGTGGAAATATGACCATATAGTTTCCATAATATTCAGTTTTAATTAGAACAAGCGACAGGATCTCGGCCAATATTGAAGCTATGAATTCCAAATTTTGTAGTTATGTTCAGTTTTAGTAGCATTTTCTATAATTATCACTCATTGAATAAGGGTCTCATGATGACCAGATGTCGGGGGTGTTAAAATTTTTTAATTTAGTTTATTATGCTACAGCAGTCTAGAGTTCACACATTCACAGCCAGCAACGCAGATATGCGCTCACCGTCATACAAGTTTGGCGTTGAATGCGTTAAACTGAAGCTACCTACGTACTTACCGCAAAAGTGTCAAAACACGTTTGTAAAAGCCGAACACGGCTGATCCGCTGATCCCCGCTCTATCCGGTCACAAGTTGAGGAAAGTTGGACGCCGCCATGGCAGTCAAGATATAACACTTATCGCTAAGTTTTAGTAGGTTCAAAATTTACAACCGACTTTAAAAAAGAGTCAAGTCAACGTATATGTTTTTTTTAAAGTGCCGTTAGAGAACTCCGTTGAACTGATATCGAAAATAATTTTCAGGGTTCCGTACCTCAATTGGCAAAAACGGAACTCTTCAATCATGTTGTTGTCCGTCTGTCAAGAACTTTTTCTAATTGTTTTGTAACACCCGTTGTGCACGCGGCAATTTGTTGGTCATATTTTTTGTCATTGCTGCACAAATGTTCACCAATTGGTACAGAGATAGCAGGACATCCAAAGATTCGTATTAGGATATTTTTACCTGACTACGGTAGGTAACAAAATAGTTTTACGTTGATAAAGTTGCGGGCTCCTCTAGTTTTAAATAAGTAAAGCCTGACCAGAAATATATGAGGATGCGCCATATTGCGGAATTTAACTGAAACTAATTTCTTACACTGGCAATGATTTTATGATGGTTTGTCAACAATGTCAATGTCATTCGTGCTGGTTTCTTTAAAAGACAAATATTTAAAATTATAAAATGCCCAAACCTATTCACAGTCGTGAACGTAATATTATAAATAAAGTGTAGGTACACGTGTTTATTACACGAAAAACAGTCAGGAAAAGAGTGCATTTCATTAAATGATATTACGAGGTTAACATAGTGGAACTGACAGGTATTTAAAACTAATGTCATTATAGTGGGTTGCGATTGGTTGCAAAATTGTTGCAATATATAAATCTAATAAATAGCGCCCTCTTGACAATCCTCATATATTTCTGGTCAGGCTTTAGATCGACAGATAAATGAACGTCTCTATTTACGGCACTTCCATGAATCGCGCTAGATGAAACAAAACTCGGCCGTCAAATTGGCAACTGGGAAATTTCCTCTGCCAACTGTCATATGTCAGTACTCTGGCCTTGACACCGCGTACACTGTCAATGTCGTTGTATTTTTGACACTTAAAAATACGTATGACTAGTAGGAAACTAAACGCCTACAGTGAAGACTAATTTGTTATTAATGTTTGAGAATTGTTTGTAAGAAATCTTTCGTCGCTGTAGTTGATGACGAGACCCTAAAATAACTGGCAAATTAAACATTTGTAACGTTTCTTCTAGACTGTTCCTGAGTGGTTAACATCATCTTATACTGTAGCGTCGTCCCCGTTTTCTCAGATTGATTAGTAAGGGACGACACTACAGTATTGCCACTTTTTAATTTCTACTCTTTTTTGTCAGACTGTATTATTTTATTTACCAAGTTTAAGAGTACAACGTAAGAGCATGTCATTGTTAAAAATCTAGTTAATTCGGACAAGCGTATCGAAATTAAAAAAGTAATTAGAGTGATCCTATGTTCAGATCAATCAAGTAGAGAAATTGTAAAAGACTTTCCAAGTCGCTCTATGGGGTCGCAAATAACATAAATCATTTAAATAGTGGCAGCTGTGATGAGCTTTAAAAGAACTTGTTTTCCAGTTAGATCTCAATTCTTTTATTGGAGCGGAGCGAGCGAAGCGAGCGAAGCTCCCATGGATCGACTCGAATGGACTTTGTAACAATGCGCAGATCTCAGCGAGTACTCAACCGATTTTAGAAATTTTTGTTTTAAAATGCACAAATTAAATTTCGCTAGGTCGTGACGAAGAGAAAATTTCGAAAAAAAAAAAAAAAAAAACTCCGCTCCAATCTATGGTGCAAGCTTAGCCGGTGGCTGACTCTGCATCGACCTAGTTAGCAATACCGTTTACGAACTTGGCTTTTTTTCACATTTATGTTTTTGATGGGATTATTCTTTCGAGACAGGCGCAGTTGCCCTGAATAATAATTAATAACTCATCATCCTCCTACAATTAATAACTATTCTTTAAAAATAGTTACACAATAAAAGGCTCTTAAAAATATGCTACTAAACTTAACCCAGTCTACCTATCTGTCTACCGAACATTTAAAATTCTTATCTTGAACTAGGCGGTGCCTAGATTTTTTTTCTTTGATTGCTTGGGAGTTAGGGAGGTGAAATGGTTAACGCGCTGGACCGGCAATCCAGAGGTACCGGATTCGATTCCCGTTCTCTTCTACCAGGTAACTCAGTTCAATTTGTCTTTAAGCTTTGATCTTTGTATCAATGGTTTATTTTGACACACTTCTTTTCGTCAGGAGGTTAGAAAGCCTAGCGTCGTAACATTACCACCTAATGTTCTGTCGTCTTCAAAGCACAAAGCTTTGTTTCTAACACTATTACGCCGATAAAACCTAATCTTAAGCACTAACGCCGCCACAAACTCTAATCCCCACTCACTAAGCACAGAATGTCGTAACTACTACTTAATGTACTAATACACCCCCTTATGCAAACCGGCTGCACTGCAAAAAACGTGCAAACTTTACGTACTTATCTTTACTTTAGTAACAAAACACAAATCCATCGTAGAAACGTGTACGAACTTACATCTTTTTAATTCTAACATGAAGCTATCTCGTTATCTCAGTACGAAACAGAACTACCGTAAAAAGTAAAATGGCAAGTTTTAATGCGACAAATAAACGTTAGGCTCGTCTGCCAAACTGCGTTGAAGCGCTGCCAGGAGTATCTGTGGCCTTGACATCTCCGTATGCTGGAAGGGTTATCAGGCTTACATCGCCAGATGACCAGCCTTTAGTTCATCATCATAAATTTAAGATATGTGGGAAAAACCATATTCACAAAAAAAAACTGGCTAAAAGTAAAAGTTCAAACTTCGATTATACGAGCCGCTTCCATGAGAGAGAGGCACCAGAAGACATATCAGGGCCTTCGATTGTGAAGACGGAACAAGCATTCTTCATTAAGTAAGATTTTTCCATCAACTTCCCTCTCCTCCTCACCTTTAAGGCTTTAACTCCCCACTGCTGTCGTCATCCATTTTTGTATATTTGTATATTTTCAATATTTTATTTTACTTCAATAAATTTGTATCTACTAAATTTAATAGTCAAACTTGTCGGTCTAGTTGATGACGTATCTAGTTTTTTCCATCCAACTATAGATAGTTACTTCCTTGACTTCCCTATACGACATGACGTCTATCTTCTCTTTAATTAGTTCAATATAACTTATTTCTGGCCTTCCTCTTCCTCGCTTCCCCTCAACCTTTCCTTCTATGATGTTATTCATAATAGCATCACGTCGTTTAAAATGGCCTAACATTTTCCCTCGGATATTCTCTATAATTTTCAGCAAATTCCTGTTTTTTTCCACTCTTTTAAGTACTTCTTCATTTGTTACTTTTTCCATCTAACTGATCTTCTCCATCCTTCGCTAGCACCACATTTCAAATGCCTCCAGCGCCTCGAGGTCGCTTTGCGTCATGGTCCTCTCGCACCCATATGAAGCAATGCTCCAAATAAATGTTTCAATGAGTTTCCTTTTGGTCTTTTTGGAAATGTTGGCGGTCATTAAATATTTTTTTTTTTAAAGGATCCTTTTGCTAGCTTTTGGTTACGTACTTCAAAAAGATTCAGCCCGTATGCTGTACCTGAGAGGCATTACATTGAAGTTCTACCGACACTCAGAAGCGAGTGTATGGTCAGACAAGAAAGTGTAGAAATTAAAAAGTGGCAATACTATAGAGAAGTCCCTTTCTAATCAATCGGCATATTTAATTTTATTCTGTAGTTACAGGCATCTTCTAGTAGAGCATAAAATAACATGGCTACTATGTCTTGGCTGTCAGTCACATAATCTATTAAAATCTCAGACATCTTTTTAGGGTTCCGTACCCAAAGGGTAAAAATGGGATTACTGAGACTTCGCTGTCCGTCCGTCCGTCTGTCACCAGGCTGTATCTCAAGAACGGTGATAGCTAGACAGTTGAAATTTTCACAGATGATATATTTCTATTGTCGCCATAACAACAAATACTAAAATTTCAATAAAATAAACATTAAAGGGGGGCTCCCATACAACAAACTTGTTTTATAGTACGGAACCCTTCATGCGCGAGTCGGACTCGCACTTGTTTATTTATCCATACCTCCCATTACCGAATCGGTCCTGATATACTAGAATTTAAGAAAAAAATATATAATGTTTGCCCGTAGGCCACATCTAGAATATAACCCGAAATTGCCGATTAGACATCTCAACCACTCGACCAGAGAGACACTCAATGTGCACATATAATTTCATTTGACCTTTTATTATAAATATCTGCGATGCCGTATTGTCGTTAGTAATGTAATCACAGAGAGCTTCGTTATTCATTCCACACCTCCATTACCGAGGCGGACCTGATCTATTAGAATTTCACACAAACTGGGGAATTCTTGCGCGATACTGAATAGTAATTGTGCAATTGTGTTGTTGCATCACTGCTAATGTCATAAATAGAGTTTATAAGCCTTTCAAATAACAATGCAAAGATCGATACACAAAGCATAAGGGAAAATTTGATAGGAAACGGTAAACGCGCTGGACCAGCAATCCAGAGGTACCGGGTTCGATTCCCGGTCTCTTTCACCAGGTAAGCGATTAAAATTTTTCTTTTACTACATAAAATGTGAATATTGACATAAAGAGCTACATATATGAAAGGAATAGTTATTTGTTATGCAAGGCTGCAAAGTTGTTATTTGGCGCGAGTGTTGAAATTGAAAGCTGAGCGAGCGAAGGAATCTAAGATTGAACCATGAGCGAAGCGAATGGTTCAAAGATAGATTCCTAAGCGTAGCGAGGCTTTCAAGACACGAGAAGCTAAATAATTTTGCAGCCATGCGGAACACACAACTTTTCACCTCACTACAGCGAGGAAAATGGAAGTTCAAGAAAAACAATTAAAACATAAAAATAATCATATTTAATGTTGCCTTCTATTTAACACATCAAATTTAAAACATTAACACACTCAAATCCAAACCAAATAAATACGAGAGAAGCACACATATTAAAAATATGGCCGTAATTTGTATTATCGTCGTGTATATTTTATCGTTGAGTTTTTCTTAAGCACTGTTATATTATATTTGTATTTGATACTACTCGACACATTCGTTGTGAATGTGGGAGAATGGCATTCTGGGAAGGATTAGTTGGCCACTCGGAAGTATTTTCCATAACACTTGCTTTGGAAGTTATTGGACGATGGCATCCGCACAAGATTATTTCGGCTTTATCTTATTAAAAAACGCCAATAGTTTCGGTAAATTACTTATCTACTCCAAATATTTATAACAAATCCTTTTTCGTTGTAATGCAGGCTTTTAGCATTGAATAAATACTCCAAATTGGGCTTAACTTTCTTGTTTTCCATATTTCTATAAAGTAAGACCACAGTATGTATTCTCCACAGAACCAATTTACGTTGTTTACGTGAATTGTGAAAACTTCCAACTTTTTAATTTTTTTTTTAATTTTTTTTTAATTATTATTTTTTTCTCGGGTGCGCTCAGAAATTACACTCTTATGTTCCAACTTTTATATACTTAACAAATAAATATTAAAATTTGTGATGTATGTAATATATTTACTAGTCTACTATTAATATATATATATATATATAAACATATTCAACATAAAATAAAGTGTATAAAAAATACAAACTTAAAAATCTGTAACTACAAACCAGGTTTCTGGACGTGATATTGTAGGTGTATTTTTTTTTAAAGAAGTATTCAAACGTACATATGATTTTAGCCGGCCAGACCAGATCGCCTTTTATTAGCGTGCGTTGATTGGTTATTTGAAGATTTATCGACTGATGAAATCAGTCACGCGTTGAAGGAGTCTTAAATATAAAAAAGTTACATGCACCACAGAGAATCAAAATCGTCGTGTTCGAAATTCAAATGACTTTTGCACGCTAGCGGATAAAATAAACTTTTGGACGCAGATTTCGCCCTATAAACGGAGTTTTTCCGAGCGAGTGAGGTAGAGCTGGGTCGTTACGCGTTTTCAATGAAACGAAACGTAACCGTTTCTTTTTGACAAGTAACCGTTTCGAAAACTAGTTACTTAAAAAACAGTTTCTTTATTACGGCATTCGGTTTCATTAGTTACTAGGTGTAACGTTATTTCAAGAACCAGTTTTTCATAAAATGTTAAGTTAGCTATTCTAAAACTATTTTAATGAAGAATTGTTTTATTAGTCTTTCGAGAAAATTTAGCTAACACAATGGTATCTGCTACGTGTAGTAGCAGGTTTTAAAGAAACTGTTATTAGATATGGCAAGAAACCGTTACTCCGTTTCTTTATAAGAAACGGTTTCTCGAAACTGTTACAGAAAAAAACGCCCAGCTCTAGAGTGAGGTGAAAAATGTATTGTAATCCACTGCAATGTAAGCAAGACTCGAACCTGCAACCCTACGTACGTTTAAAATCGCCAAAACCCCCTAGTAAATAATTACGAAGCACAAACTGATTTGTGACGATGTTATGAATAAGTAAATTTTTCATTTTCATTTTCACCCTAAAAGTAAATGCAATAGGTAAGGTAAGATGCGCTTGTGGCCGAAAAATAACCTAATTGCATACCCCAATACTTAGTGGGTTATGCAATGCGGTTATTTTGTTATAGTAAAACCGGTTGTAACTGGTTATTTTGTCACGGTAAATTTGCATTCCCTATAGTCATGGACATGGGTGCGTCCGTCCGTCTTCTGTCTTTGTAAGTTCAATATCGGCGAAAATTCGTAATCAGTCGTAGCTACATACACGCGTAGCTACATAGTCGGACTAATAATATTTTTCAAACTTTCGTGAGACATATTTAATTATTGTATTAAGTGGTTTACACGTGAAATTGTCAGGAACGGCCCGACATGTTTTGAACTCGTACGGAGCTCTACATCAGGGATTACTACCCTTACAGAGGCGCGGTAACTACGCCACTGATGTATAATAGTCGGAATAAGTAAGATTTCGGAGTGAGATCAGATAGTGTAACCATCTGAAAAATAGTAAGTAATGCGAAAAGGAAATGCACCAATGTAATCAAAAAACGAAAATAAAAACTCATACGTACTGTACGTCCGCCATCTTGGATAAAACGATACCATCGGGTTGTCAAACGCAGTCGAAGATAGAAGAATTATCCGCTCACCTGTTATTGACTTATTGATTTTATTATTCGAAGGAAAATTCAGTAACAATAACGTATCCATTTGCTGTTAATCGGGATAGCATAAGTATCAGATAAAATAAAATACTGCCCATGCTTTTTACATAACATAGAAGACCTTTTGTGTAAGTATTAAAAGTAAAAGTATAAAGTTCCATTTGTATTTGTATTGCTATGACTAATATATGCGTTACTCACTATCTTTTAATAACTGTCCACACCAAGTAATTAACAAATTCGTGACTGTTACGTAAAAACAAGCAATCCTAATAGTAAAGCTTCAAAGATAATGTATTTTTTGTTTTCACATTTATTTTCGTCGAGTCGCGAGGCAACAAATAAATCGAGTAACAATCCAACAAACCTCCAATATTTCCCAGTGCGTTGCTAAATAGACTACCTTACTACTAAGATTTACGGTTCAAATTTAGACTGAATTTTAGTCAGTTAAGAGCTTGCTAAAGTTTGTGCCTTAGAATGAGTTTGAAATTCGAATCAGCAGCTGCCAGTTCTGAATGTAACGGAACGTTGACGGTGTTCCACGTTTGAAAATGTTTTTATTTTAATCTTAATATTGTTTATGACATTAATTCTTTATGCCAGTTTTAATTTAAAGTGTTTCCGAAAGATACTAACGGACTTTAAACTAAATTTTTGACATAACTATACCGTGAATCATGATTTAAGCGGATTTTCTGAATTTTATGGCCATTTTTTAATTGAAGCTTTTACATGTTTATATGCGCATAGATTAGATACGAATCATTATTATTTATTATATTTTTACAAATTCCATTACCATTCTACTGCAGTTATACAAACTGAGATTGCTAGTTTGCAGTCGGTAGAACTACACGCTGACTGAAAGCGGACAATTGATTTGCAGTTTCGATGCAGTTATGTCAACTACTAGGACTGCAGTTAGAATTGATCTCTCTCGGTGTCCACTTCTTTTATAGAAAAACACTTCACCAATGCTTCAGTTCATAGAATTTTCATTTCATAAACAAGTTTTTCCTGGGAAGTCATTCATTTTTCAGAAATCTTGAAAATGTCAACCTATAGATTAGGTTAGGTTAGGTTAGGTTTATGTTATAACATTTCAAAATATTTTATGGTATCAGAAAAAAACCGGCTAAGAGCATGTCGGGCCACGCTCAGTGTAGGGTTCCGTAGTTGCTCATCCTTCACAATAAACTGCTGTTTTAAGCCCGAGGTTTACGTGAAGAAAGATTTTTAGCTCTATAAAAAGGTCGTAAACGCCCTAGAAACTGTAATCACTTATTACCTTTTGGAAGTCAACTTACGACCTTTAAAAGAAAAAATATGAAATTTGGCGATAACTCAAAAACGGCTCGACCGATTTTGTTCAATATAGTTTTCATTGAAAGTACTTATAAGGCCTCATTAACATGAATTTTCCCGAATTTTTTTGACCCGTGGTTGAAAAGTTAGAGGGGGGGGGGGACACTATTTTTTTTTTGTTTTTGGAGCGAATATTTACAAAACTGCTGACTTTATCAAAAAATAACGTTAGAAGACCCCTATTATTTTTACAAGACCTATTCAACGATACCCCTCACACCAGTGTTGAAAAGAAAAAAAAAAATCACCCCCACCTTAGGTGTTCGAGAGGTACCCGAAAAATTTTTTTTTTTAATTTTATTTTACCGTTCTGTCGGCGTTATACATACACATACTCATACCAAATTTCAGCTTTCTAGTACTAATGATCACGGAGCTAAGCCGCGGACGGACGGACGGACGGACGGACAGACGGACATGGCGAAACTATAAGGGTAATTGACTACGGAACCCTAAAAACGCTTTCGATGAAATGAAATTTCTATGAAATGAAAATTCGATAAAACGTTTATCTATACAAGGGTAAACCATTGATCTCAAATGCACGTCTGTAACAACCTTTAACCTAACAGAGCACAGAGAAGCTTCGGAAAACTGAAAAGCGTTGCGTCACGAGATAGGAGGCGACCGAGCGTGACGCGTCGTGTCGCATCTTCGTAGCTTTGCTTTTACTGCCGAGGGAATTAATATCAAAATGTTCATTTATTTAGAACTATACAGAGCGTTACGGGTCTGTTGAATGGTATAAAATTGAAAGTCATAAAGTTGTTTGGTTCAATTTTTACTTATAATGCAATATTATTATTTTATATGTACACTTTTAATATTTTGCCTTTGAGGACTACGTACAAGCATTTCTAAGATAGGCAGGCAGGTACATATTATGTTAAGTGAACCTCTTGTGAAATGCCGGTAGACTCAGACATGTAAAAGTGCCCTTGTGGCCTACTTGCAGAATAAAGTTCATTATTTCATTATTATTTCATTAAGTTCATATTATTGTAATAGTTAAGTATGCTTTCGGAAAAAATGACTGACTGTTTAGTTTTGCGATTCTTCTCAACAGAGGTCTCTTCTTGTGAAATGCCGGTAGGCTCAGACATGTAAAAGTGCCCCTGTGGCCTGCTTGCAGAATAAAGTTCATTATTGCATTATTATTATTATTTCAATAAAAATGTGTAAAAAAAGATACCGTTTATGCCGCGAAAAACCCATATTTAGACACTCTCAAGAGAATCAAAATGTATAGGGTATTTTTCGTTGACGTAGAACTATGAAATAAGGCAAGTAATACCGTCTATACTACATGTATTGGGAAAAATATTAAAACTGTATATTGGTGAATAAATTATTAAAAAATTGTCTATATTTAAAGTAAAGCGTTTTCCAACGGTAAAGTTTAATTTGTCGCTCAGTAGAGCTTACTTTTTCGTACGGAACCCTCGGTGCGCGAGGCCGACGTATTGATATCCAGAACCAAAAGGGGCAGCAAAAATGTACACTTTATAACTCTATCGCTAACATTGAAGTAACGAAAATCCGAAGCGACTCGCCGCGCTCGACCGCCCCCGATCTCGTGACGCGACCTTTTTTCGCACATTTTCGATCCTTTTAACAATTTCCATCGTCCTTTAGTAAACAAGCGGCTCTGTGAGATTTTATTTTTTTTACGTTTTCAACCCTCACATCTCTGAAAATTTGATTTAAAAAATTTCGAAATACTTAATCTAGGTATCAAAAAATTTTTACTTATCGAACCTACTCGCAAATCATAAGAATCGGTTGAGAAATGCGACCAATAGGCGAGAACAGTCGGAAATCTGAACAACTAATAAAGATGTTAAAGCCTAGGTATGATGAATTGATGGTGAAGGCATTGCGGTATGTGCGAAAGCAAAATATAGTTCAAAGAAAATCGCGGCTCCACATTACTCGCGAGGTTGACTGAAGTTGGGCAAATATGATAGTGTGAGAGGCACTGCGCTGCGGATTTGAATCCCGGCCAGGGCAAATATTTGTGTGATTAACTCGAATATTTGCGCTTGGGTCATGGTTGAACTTATGTATTTAAGTATATATTTATCTATATAAGTACGTATATCGTCGTCTAGTACCCATAACACTAGCCTTCTTGAGCTTAATTTGGGACTAGATCGTTTTGTGTGAGGTGATCCGATATTTATATTTATACTTCGACCAAGTTCGGCCAACTTCGCGAATAGTGTGGAGCCGAAAAAACATCGAAGCGATACCGCATGCCCAACGCAATGCGTCTCGCCGTTTCTCAACCCCCTCGTCTAGACCCCCATAAAGAATCGAGTCACGATTCAATATTATTTATCTTGCAGTAGGACTTTTAATTTAAGGAACTCGCAAAAAACTGAAGTTTATATTGGAGCGAAAAAAGCTTTGAGTGGGATTTCAACCCATCTCTACGGCTTTCCGGGCCAGACGGGTCAACTACCAAAACCATTAGCTAAAGCATCGAATTCTCGGTCGGAAAATTCGAAAATTCCGCTCAAAATATATATTTTCCAATAAAACTATCGTGAGACATAATAATAGGTTAAAGTAAGTACATATAATTAGTTTTACTCACAACTATAAAAAACGTTAGGTACATATTTTTTCGATTTTTAATTAAAAACCTGAGGCGTATTATCTTACTTAAGAAAATAAACTGGTTTGCGGATATTATACGTTTAAGATTCGTGAGACATATTATAAAAACGGTTAACATGTCTGGCCGTTCCTGACCATTTTTAAGTGAGTTTAAACCGTTTTTACAATTATAATTTTTTTTGAATTTTTCACATTTGGTTAACGCTAGCAGACGTTACTGCTTTAATAAAAATTAAGCAAAACGTAAGTTTACAAAACCGTTGAAATTAAAGCCCTTGAATTTCGATTGATATTTCTACTTATGCAATCATCGGATCAACTATATATTTTCAGGGAAAACTCATTTATATAAGTACTGTAAGTAATAGAGATATTTCTGAATGGTGGATTCCTGCTTTTTAGTACAATGACACGAAGAATTCATTTCCCAACCCTAGTCTAAAGCATTAATGATATTACATCGATGAGTTTAATGAGTTTGTAGAATTAGAGCTCAAAGAAAATATCAATCCCACCAAAACATTTCATGTAAAATTGGCGGCCAAGACTCACATGCTCATAACGCTTTCGCTGTAAAAAGTTATCAGATCCCAGGAAAAGCCAAGCCCCTAAGCCCTGACTTTACTAACCCTACACCTTGGTTTCAAAAGTATGGCATGGCTGTTTCATAGGTTACCGTAAATATAAACCGTAATGCGCCTCACGGTCCGTTGGACTTATTTACGGTACTATGAAACGGCCAAGCCATACTTTTGAAACCAAGGTGTAGGGTTAGTAAAGTCAGGGCTTAGGGGCTTGGCTTTTCTTGGGATCTGATAACTTTTTACAGCGAAAGCGTTATGAGCATGTGAGTCTTGGCCGCCAATTTTACATGAAATGTTTTGGTGGGATCTCATTTCTTTTTGTAAGGTGCCCTAGTTTTTGTTTTGGGCTGTAGGTGGGTTTGAAAATGAGACGAAATGGTTCGAGAAAAGGTAGGTAGAGCCCCGCCTCTTTTTTGTTCGTCTTGGCGGGGGCACTACCGTGCCCCCAGATTTAAAATGCGAAGTCACAGTGTAGATACAGAAGTAGTAATAATTGTGTATTTAAGAAATACTTACGTTTAGCCCCATATATAATATACACTTTTATCCCCTATTATGGGAACCCCCTCCCCATACAAACTTCCATCCCCTTATTTAAAGGGTGGGAGGGTGATTTTCTAAAAATCCCAGAATATTATGTGTTTTATTTATAACAAGGAGTCCCTATATCAATTTTCAGACCTCTAGTATCAAAATTTGCAGAAGTCTCATACAAACTTCCATCCCCTAGGTTAAGGGGTTGGGTGGTAAAGTTCCAAGTTTAAGAATTATTTTGTTGTTTGTGTACTAATACTAGCTTCCATACCAAATTTCAGCTTTCTAGGTCATCCGGAAGTACCCCAGAGGTTTTGATACGTCAGTGTATAAGTGAGTGGCAAAATCGGCGTATTTTAGGTACCAATAAAACGTAAAGTATAAAATTTAGATCAGTGAAATTTAGTACATTTCATATGTTTCCTAACTGCATCTTAACCTGTGAATTTGGGCGCTCTGGTGCGAACTGGGACGAAACTATGAGGGTTTGAAAATGAGACGAAACGGTTCGAGAAAAGGTAGGTAGTGCCCCACCTCTTTTTTGTTCGTCTTGGCGGGGGCACTACCGTGCCCCCAGATTATTAACCTTGCGAAGGGACCAAATGACGCAAGGAAGGATTATTTTCCCAGTACTGACTAGACTAGTCTAAAGTATTACTGATATTAGAACGACATAATTGAGAGCGCGAGCGAAGCATAGTAGGTTTCAGCTTCGCCAATATTTCTTTCGTATATCCAAATGTTTGGATAGGATTTCCTACTTAAAGGCCAGTTTTCTCAACCGATTCTCATACAATTTTGTGAATAGGTTCGATAAGTATACAACATTTTGTTGTCGATTTAGCTTTTAGAGAATTTTCAAAATGGTGGAGGTGTTGCGATTAAAAATGTAAAAAATGACAAGTTTCAGCAATTTTGAAACGAACTCCCACCAAATAAACTCAATTTGGCAACGCGGTTGGCGCAGTAGTAAAGCAGCTGCCTACTGAGCCGGCGGTCCTGGGTTCGAATCCCGGCAAGAGCAAATATTTGTGTGATGAACTCGAATAATTGTGCCTGGGTCATGGATGTTATTTGTATTTAAGTATGTATTTATCTAAACAAGTATGTATATCGTCGTCACACAGCACAAGCCTACAAGAGCTTGCTGCGGGACTAGATTTGTGTTCAGTTGTCCGATATTTAATTATATTTTATTATTAAACTCGCGAGTCAGCTCACAGAGCCCCTAGCGTAGGATTATATCCCAAAGAACACCAGTTATCACCGCGACACCATGACGCAACCCAGCGCGTCTAAAGCGCACACAATTTTTCCGATAATAGAACAAGCCATCTCTCTCTAGCGCGACGTTGCGCCAGCTCGAGCTATAACAGGCGCACTAAAATTAGTTTTGCAACTGCACCGACAGGGACGGTATATGGAAACCACATATTACCGACCAGATTTTCGGCACTGCTGTATAATATTCAATTAGCCGGTATTGATGGCCGCTCGGCAATTTTGGTCAGCGCATCTGCTGCGTTTAACGTGCGGGAGATATACGATTAGTTTGCAGCGAAAACTGCCCTGATCGGGCTGTTAGATAAATAGCAATATGTGTGGCGATTATGTCCGTGATTTTAGAAGAAGAAATAAGACATTTAATACCTATTTAGAGCGGTGAATTCCTAAATGTCCCAGATCGCAGGTGTTATAGGTAATGAATATGCGATCTGGGGCTTTATGAATTACTGCTCGTGGTTTGTCTAAAGTTTTACGTCTTGCCTTGGCCAGGAAGTATTTTTTTTCTTCGGGAACAAAACATAATTCCTACATATATATAAGACACATTGACAAAAAAATTAAAACCGTACACTATAATCGACTAAAAAAATATTATTTATAGATCAAAGTATGATCTATAATTTGATTTTATTATTTCGTTTATTTATTTTCTCGCCTATTTATTTCGGAGGTTTATTTTTAAAAAACTTCGCTACCTGAAAATTGTTTGCGAGAAATCGTTCTTTAGCGATAAGCCCGCCTGTTGTTATCTCTATTGTTATCTTAGTTTTTATTTCTTGTCGAGGTGTGCTGTAAAGAGTGGACGTTACGTTTTAAATTCTACGGCTGCACATGCACACCTCTAGAACTGACAAAATTTATCAATTAAATGAAATTCCTATACAATTGATAGGTACATTTTGTAGTTTAAACTTTTTTTTGTAGTTTTTTTTTTATTTCAATCTATTGGTCTTCGCAAAAGCCTTCCGAGAACTGATTTTATTGGTTATTTGTGTAATCGACGCAATTGTTTGTGGGGCGTGGCTACGCGACTGATCCACACTATCGATGGATAGGAACGCGCATTAATTTGTGCGACAATAGTGGAAGGCGGATCTAATCATGCCTGCTGGTATTAATAGCAGGCGATTAAGTGTTTGTAAAAATAATTTTCGTCGAATAGAATAGAAGGAAGCGGAACCAGTTTTTATGGAGAGTGTATATCTTAGTCATCGCTTCTACAATATTTCTTTAACTAATGGCCGCTGAGTCGGAAAGCCGACCTCTCTAGCCGCACACATTTACCCAATTACACAAAAAAATATTACTGAAAATTATCTTAAGCTGCCCGAAAAGTGTTTTTAATTGGTTGTTTGTGTAAAATTACGTGGCGACAAAAGTGCGTCGACGAAACTGGAATGCGGATCTAATCGCCATGGTGCCCACTGATGTTAATAGTGTGTGTGTGTAGCTTTTAGCATTGTGTGTGATTATAAAATGTGTTTGTAAATAGAATAGAAGCAAGCGAAAACAGTTTTTTATGGGGAGTGATGTATCTTAGTCATCGCTTCTACAATATTTTTTTAAGTTAATGGCCGCGGATTCGCAGTCGGCGTCTCCAGCACACATTTACCCCATTCCGAGCAATTTTCAGTCAGCGGACTTGAAGATATAGTGCACTGTCATATTTATGATCATACGAGTATGACACATATAGTATGTTGATAAAATAATAATAGACAATTCTAGACTTGTATACCGTTTTGAGTTTTACGCTACTTATTATGAAATCTGTGTATTTGGCATCCGTTTTTGGCCAAAATTACGCCACAAATTTTAAAATCATTCGCGCAAAAAGCAAAAAGCTATAAAACATTTCCTTTCCATTCCGTTCCTAAAATTTCGTCAAGATTGGTCAACTTTTTGAGGAGGAAACAAACGAGAACGGAACTTCGATGCTTATTAAGCCGGTTACGTTAAGTTTCCTCCTCATTTGTATCCGACGCCATAGTTACCAGGTGCAGGAAAAGGAGCAGTGATATATCTTCTTAACAACGCGATGCAGCAGCGTGACGTCAGTCGTACAGTGCCATCTGTTGAAAAAAATTCTTAGGCTGCTCATAAAGCTGAAATAGAAGATTATAGGATACTTTCAGCGACTATGGTAAAGAAAAAAATTGGGCAAGTGCGAGTCGGACTCGCGCACCGAGGGTTCCGTACAAACACTTCATCCTTAAGTGGTTAAGTTAAGTTTGCACCTGGTATGTATAGCGCCCCATACAAATGAGGTGCAAAGTTAACGCAACCAACCCGTTTGTTGTATGGGAGCCCCCCTTAAATATTTATTTTATTTTATTTTTAGTATTTGTTGTTATAGCGGCAATAGAAATACATCATCTGTGAAAATTTCAACTGTCTAGCTATCACCGTTATTGAGATACAGCCTGGTGACAGACGGACGGATGGACGGACAGCGAAGTCTCAGTAATAGGGTCCCGTTTTTACCCTTTGGGTACGGAACCCTAAAAAACGAACGAAAAAAAAGGAGGAGAGGACGCAGTTACTGTTGACTGTTTTTAAATTTTCATTCTAGAAAATTCACACTCCCCATTTCGACAATCCTCAGAAAAACGTGGTTTAAAGTAACTAGTTATGTGTTCTGTTCTATTCATATAAATGAGTTAGTACCGACGACGACTAACTTTACAATGTAAGAGATTGATGACTAGCATTCGCCGATGCGATGCTTGATTTGTTTATTCCAATTGAAACATTGCAAAGTGCATACGATTAGTGCCTATTACAAGAAGAGTATCCCAAGTTTGGAAGAAATCTACGATTAACCACATTTATTTATTATTACTAGATGGTACCTGCAACTTTGTCAACGTAGTCGGGTAAAAATATATCCTATATCCATCTTTGAATGTCCAGTTATCCCTATATCAAAATTGGTTAAAATTAAAATCTGTCTGATGAGCGGACAATTTTTCTTTACCAACAGTTGGTGCTGTATGGCTGGCACCGCATGACCATACAAATGCTTCGCACTGTTATGATTTTTCCTGAAATATTAAATAAATAAATATCGGACAACCTCACACAAATCGATTTAGTCCCAAATTAAGCTCAAGCTTGTGTTATGGGCACTAGACGACGATATACGTACTTATATAGATACATATATACTTAAATACATAGAACAAACATAACCCAAGCACAAATATTCGAGTTCATCACACAAATATTTGCCCTGGGCGTGATTCGAACCCGGGACCGCTGGCTCAGTAGGCAGGTGTCTACAAACCGAGCCAAACGTGTCGTCACATTGGCATCAGACAGTTTTACAATAGTATAGACTACATATATCATCCAGGAACAATAAAAGATAGTGAATTTGCGTCATCAAGATGTGAAAAAAAACAACAAACACTTTTATCGATTGTAATCGATGAAAAGGAAAAATAGTGTTATTTTGATGTCCGTAATTTTTCAAATATAAAAATCTACCAAATATATACGATATTCGGGTCATAAAAATTATTTATTATGAGTAACCTTTTTTTCTGCGACCCATTCATTTTACATTCCGCCTATTCTAAGGGGTTTCTTCTTTAAATTGGGCACTGAATCGTAGTATCTACGTGTCACGGATTTTTTCATATTGGCACAGCATAGTGGCTCCACTTCGTCAAAAGGCCCAAGTCGCAGTGGCAACTGACAAGAAAACCAACGGTGCCCTGTTGGTTGACACTGCCATGCATGCACGGTAAAGAATGGTAATGATGTTTTCTCAAACATGCAATGAAATATTGTCTTTGCGTTCCTTATAATAGGCTCGGAAGTATCGGTTTTTGGGCGCAACAACTCGAGAGGACTGTAAAGGGATTTCATACTGCTTTTCAGGCCTAGGCCTGCAAAGTAACTTTTTTTTTGTTTTAACAACAAGGTCATTCACACAGCTGGCTGGTTTGACAAAAAGCAGGTTTTGTTTTTAAAGGTTGGTTGTTAGACACTTGTGGAAAAAAAAATCAAGATGGCGACTTTTTTTTTCAAAATTTCAAATTGGTTAGGCGGCTAAAACTCGGTATCGGGGGGCTCTCGGGGCTCAAAAATATGAATCTGAAATCTTGTCCGAAAATTCGGTCAAATTCGGAAAATGTCGAAAAAAAAACGATTTGTATGGAGAAAATTTCAAATTGGTCCTAGGAGGCTGAAATTCGGTATCCGGGGGTTTTTGGGGCTCCTGAGTCAGAATCTGAAATCGGATTTTTTAAATTCGGTCAAATTCGGTATCTGGGGGCTCTCGGGGCTCAAAAATATGAATCTGAAATCTTGTCCGAAAATTCGGTCAAATTCGGAAAATATCGAAAAAAAAAAAACGATTTGTATGGAGAAAATTTCAAATTGGTCCTAGGAGGCTGAAATTTTCGGTATCCGGGGGTTTTTGGGGCTCCTGAGTCAGAATCTGAAATCGGATTTTTAAAATTCGGTCAAATTCGGAAAATATCGGACAAACAATATAAGTGTTATTCTTTGAAGTATATTTTTTTATTTCATTGTATGTTTGAGAAAAGCACTATACATGCCTCGTCGTGAAAACGGATTCCCGGCCTCGTATCACTATCCGGCCTCGCTCGCACGCTCGCTTGGCCGTATAATATACCTACTTGGCCGGAAATCCTCATTTTCCCGGCCTCTGATGTAATGTACTATTTATAAAAGATACGTTACGTTACACTAACATGACAGCTGCAATTTTTACTTCGCAGATCTGGGATCTGGGCAGCACACATTGACACATATATGCATACGACACTTTCCGGAGATGACCAAATGCGTTGCCATGGCGATTCGGCCATTTCACTACAATTAAGGCTCCTTATCCGTTCAAAAATGCTGATTGATTTAGACATTTTTCTCTATGATCAACCTTGTTTCTTAACATATTATCGATGTTACTACTTAGAACAGGGACATTGCGATGTATTGGTATATATTTATATTCTACAGTTTGAATTTTTCATTGATCAATGATCATTTTTGTTCCAAAAACTACTCGATTTTTACAAAATTCACGCAGAAAACTGGGGTTTTCAACTTATTTTTGACTGCACGCAATGAAAACTATGTTACCTACTACCTAGAACTCAGGGAAAAATATTATTCACTTTAAAAAGTTGGTTGAAATTATCAATGTCATAATATGAAAAAAAAAGCATAAAAGGAATAAGGCCTCTAGTGCTAGTATCTAGTCATAAAATATCATTAAATAAAGGGTGATAATATGACGGCGCACTACAGATATTCTCGGAGAATCCGGGCGCCCGTTCGTCCCTCAAGGTACGCCGCGGGGACATGCCTAAGAATAACCACGCACGAGTCCGCACCATTTTTCTCGACGGAATTGTTCGTCCGGCAACCTGCCAACACTACGTCACGCATTACCTCATAAAACGCTAAACTTTGAGAAAGGACTTTAAAATTAGCAAGGGCGCTATCACTATGGATATATTTCGCAAGATGGCCGCCGCTGTCGGAGGATATTTATGAATTACGCGCCAAAATAGCCGCGGAGTCACCTTGGGATTATGTAACGGTGAAAATCGTATTTGGAATTTTGAAAATCGTGACGTAGCGTGACGCGTCGTGACGTTAAGCCACTCCTCCTAATAAATTTATTGTTTGGCATGTATACGGATGCGTTCGAGCCAAGAAATTACAACGTTCGGAAAAAAAATATTGAATGAAGCGATGGCTCCGATGTGCAGACGCCAGCTTGTGTTTACGCGAAGATTGCACAATTTAACGCTTCTGGAATGTACGTCGGTGCTTCGGCAGTTTCTAATCGTTTAGTTTGTGAAAGGATGTGAATAAGGTTTCGGAATAAGGATTGTATCAAATTCGGGGATCAATTCACGTGGTGGCGCTGACCACTGTCGTTTTAATTACCTATATATCTCGTATTTGACGTTTCTTTTCTAAAAATATCTCATACCTAACTTTAATATTGTAATTACAAAGGCGAACTTATCCCGTAAGGGATTTCTTCCTGTTAACCTTTGAGCAAACGAAATTATATTTATAAAAAATAATTAATTACCAACCGGTAGAATTGTATCGACTAAATAGCTTAAAAAATTACAGATTATGACCCCGCGAACGAACATGCAGGAATCTTCTAGTCCTCAGTTCTATATTCCTACTTCTGTACATTGTCTAGAATCCTGAAATCTTGAATAACGGACGTACTTACCAGTTTTTATGCCTTTAATTACTTCGCCCTAACGATTTCGAACGGACCACTTTAACTAAGTGTAGACGTGACTTTCTTTTCCTCCCGTTTTCCTCATGGACACACTTACAAAAGCAAATTCTAGGCGTTGTGTGCTTTAAGAGGCCAAATCAGCTAGTTTTTTCTGTCTCTAATTAATACGCTAATAGATTCAAATGTGCTTGAGACGGTACAAAACTTAGGGTTACCTAATTTTTGTTTCCCGTCTGTAACGTTTCCCCAAATCTGCCATGTTACGGTAAAAGGACGTATCTTACTATGACATCCGTATAAAGATACGACCTTTTACTGCAACATGGCCGAAATTTTCATTTTGTCCGAAAACAATTATTTTTCAAAACTGTAAATTTATCAGAATAGTTATAAAACAAACCTAACCTAACATAAACGATGTTTATAAAATACTTGAAATATTACGGGTTTTAGAAAAAAATCTTTCGGACAAATGAAATTTTGGCAATGGGAATTAATGTTTCGGAGTTGCGACAGTATACCACCACTTAGTACTTTGCCAAACTCCTCCATCTAGCTATTGTTGTACAAATGACGAGAATACATACGAAATTATATACGAAACCATAGATCACAGATATCTCGAAGAGGCTTTTATTGATGTTACTGGCGTTAGGAGAGCTAGCCGCTTCCTCGCTCAAAGAATCAGTTTGGCGATTAAGCGAGGAAACGCCGCCAGCATCTTCGGCACTATGATAATATTTTGTAGTTTAACTAGATTTCTTCTTTATTTTTAGCCATAATAAATACGTATTCTTATTTTTATATAATAAATTATATAAACAATGTCACACACTTTACAAAACTGACGTTTTCTTATTGGGAAAGCTGAAGAAAGCTTGGCATTTGTTTTCATGAGACAATATAAGATCCCCTATTTAATTCCTTTGATGTGCCGGGAATGGGATTAAATGAACACCACATTTAACCAGGTACGAACAGATATATAGTTTTAATAATTAATAATTATGTTGAGAACATCGGGTTAAGTTAGGTACTCTTATTTAGAATAGTTTTTTACTTGTTTTTCGTTTAATGAATATACCTATGTATTCTTATGACTAAAAAAAAATACCTCAAAGGAATCTGTTTTAAATCGCATTATTGTATGAATATCAGTTTTTCCATTTAGATACAACTGCATTCTTAAAATTATTCAGACTCGCAAACTCCATAAGAATAATCACTTAGTATTCTGCGTACGTAGGGGATGGTGCTGCATCGTAAGTGTTTTCTCTAAGTGTAATGTATGTTAGGAATTAATGTTTCCAATTGTTACCGTGTACGGTATCGACATTGTGTGTTTATGATAGTCTGTCATTTTATTAACGACGACGCGTTTGGCTCGGTTTGTAGACACCTGCCTACTAAGCCGGCGGCGGTCCCGGGTTCGAATCCCGGCCGGGGCAAATATTTGTGTGATGAACTCGAATATTTGTGCGTGAGTGGTTGTCCGATATTTATTTATTAACGTTACAAAGTGAAGTATTGGGATTGCGTGGGCTAATGAAGTCATCTCTAGAAACCAGAACCTGTCCATCCCAATCAGGTCAGGAGCGGACACTACAAATCCCCGAAGTTTCATTTGTCTAGGAGGTTGGTGAGGATGGTATATTACAAAATATAATTACATTAGGTGAGGGTTATATGCTATCAAAAAAAAAAATTTTTTTTCGGAATTATGAAAATTCGGAATAGTATAAACCCTAACCTAATGTAATTATATTAGGTAACATACCATCCTCAGCAAATATGAACGTATGCCGTGATAGCGCTTTCGGCATTTTGAAAATTCTGAATAGTCATGGTGTCTAATAATTTAAACATCTGAATCCTTTGGGTGTTCAAATATACACTTACCAAACTTTAAAGGTCATAGTTTTCTTGGAATCGTTTGATCATACGACCCTCGTTTCGTTCGACACACCACCTGTCCACGTCCCAATCTTGTGTTTTATCGCTTGCAAATGCGACCAAATCGTCGGTCGTTGGCTCCGCTCTTGGTCACGCAGGCATACATTGTCGCACTAAGTTAGGAGCTCAATGGGTGACTGACATGTACTGTACAGTTTGTACATACATTTATACTGCTGTGGGGAAAATTTATGATTTTTATTTTAACACAACACAACAGTTAACAATTATAATGAAACATGTAGGTTATTGGTAGCGGGGTTATTTCCACAACTCGACGTCTTACAATGCGCCTATTTTGCGGGAAAAAAAATATTTTTTTATAACACAACACAACAGAACAGATTAACAATTATAAATTTACGAAACATGCAATGCCACATTATTTTTAGTGTGGTTACACACCACAATTATTATATTAAACCATTGATGCAAGGATCAAAGCGCAAAGAAATAAATTAAATGCGTAACCAGCGGGACTTTTTCCTTGTGCTTTGTGTGTCGATCTTTGCATTGTTTATTTGTGAATACCCCCCCAATCCTGACAGGTAAAGTCTTGCACGTTGCGTATTCAACAACTTGTAAAAAACATCCGCAAATGTAGCAAGGAAATTTAAAAAATTGAGTACATTGTCAATTAATTAAAAGCTTTGCCAATGCCTCAATAGTTCAAACCGTGCAGCATCCGTATAAAATAATTTTGTTATAATTATGTGTGAAAATCGTATAAGTTTAAATCAACTTACATATTTACTTACGAACGGAGTAAGTTTTTTTAGCCTATAAATGTTTGTGTCTCGCTGGGCAAAGGCCTCTTACCTGCATTTCCACAAGTAAATTAAAAACCTCTAAAAATTCCAAGGGCGCTTCAATGTGTATTGCTTTAATAGATTTTTTTTCTTTATTGTCACTATTTATCTACGCAATTTTTATGTTTTGTCCCCGAATAAATGATTTACTTTCTTTCTTACTTTCAAATGTTTTTCTTTCATTGTAAATGTGCAAGCAAAAAAAAAGTAAGTAAGCCTCGATATTCAAAACTTGCCACTAGCTGTTATGCGACCAAAGTTAAGACAGTTGCAAGCATTAGCCATTCGCCAAACCTTAGCACCTCCACCAATTAACAGAACACAGAAATTACCAGCAATCTAGCAAGACAGCGTCAAATCCGGGGCTGATGGTTACGGGCGCCGTATGCAAATGTGTAGGATTACACCAACCTCCCTAAGCTCGAAAGCCACACACAAGTTACACTGTCATCGGCTTAGGTATTAAGATACTGGCGGACGTGTTAGTTATAACCGTATTGGCAGGGTTTGTCATGTTAATGGGTGTGAGTATTTATTGAATGCTTCTGGTTATTGTACTGTATGATCGCTCCCGGATGCTTTAGTATAGACTATAGAGTATAGTTGAGATAGGATGTTATTGCGAAACAAATACTGTATACAAAGTAATCACTACATAGTATAAAACAAAGTCGCTTCCTTCTGTCTGTCCCTATGTAAGCTTAGATCTTCAATACTACGCAACGGATTTTGATGCGGTTTTTTTTAATAGATAGAGTGAGTCAAGAGAAAGGTATACATGCATAAGTTATCAGCATTTCACCCGTGTGAAGCCGAGGCGGGTCACTAGTGACATATAAATTACAAGTAACGATAAAAAAACACCGACAAACCTAGAGAATCCGTTTTGATATCATGGTAAAAGAAAATAAGGTAAATCATGAAAGAAAAATGTAATGTGATCAATTTAATGCAAGCAGGATGTGATAGCTCAGTTGGGAGAGTACTACACCGGAATAGTGTCGCGGGTTCGAGTCCTACTTACATTGCTGTGGATCATATTACGTTTTTCTTTCATAATTTACCTTTGTGCCAATATAAAAAAGTGGTATTTCCACATGAAAACAGAATCGATAAAAATATTCTATTAAAATACATATTTCAATAATTGAACTTTTAAAGGACAAAATTATATTAAACATTTTGTTTATTTTTTTTAGTAACTTCGACCTAATAGATATACACACAGATTTTTCGAATGGGTTCACTTGGCGCCACAATTCGCGCTAATAGCATAATGGCATACGGCATGGTGCTTGGCTCCGACTTCCGTTTTTAGTCCCTCAAATTCACCGCGCATTCATTCCCCGTTGCCACGCCCTTCAACCAATTGCGTCGCATTTTAAACAAACTAGCAATAAATCAATAAATTTGGTGGCATTTTCTAAAATCAAAAGGAAGAACACTGCACATGTTGCGTATTCTTGTTCGTGGTTTCCATTCGAGAACTGTTCATATATACATTTAAATAATATATATATTTTTTTATAGATATGTTTGTTATGTACCTTATCGATTACGCAAGAAACAATAACAATTAACATGACACTAATACATGCGTCAGGCATTGTAAAAAGTTCGGTGCACGTGCGCGGAATATCCCGCGCATATTTGCAAATAATGCTGGTGCATCGCCCGCCGCTCACCTTGCGCAGGCGCAAAGAATACCAAGCAGTGCACTTAGTATTGTGGTGGCATTTGGATCAACGTAAGATTGGATTTAGGTTTCTCACATTTAATTGTATCAAGACTACTTGAAGACGAGTGGCAATGGCAATGCGGTGGAAAAATAAAATTTTATTAATCAATGCTTAATTGACTATATTTCAAATTTTTCAATAGTGTTAAGTTTAAACTAATTTCATTAGTTTATTATCACAGAGCCCAAAGCTATTGTTTTTATTCGATTATACCGACTAGTTTTTTAAATAAAAAGAAATGTAAACACAGCGTCATCTAAGAATCGGCCCTCAACCTGACGTCACCTCGTGGAAAATTTGACAGTCGCAATACATAAAAAGAACACTGGCTGGCACTAGCACTTGCAAATTTCTAGTGGTTTCAAATGTTTCAATATTCAGATTTCTGGTGATATTTATTATTACCTATATGTACAATGAACAATATGTATATATATTCTACGTGAACTAAAAGACGAGAAGTCATAATACCGCAAAATATGAATTTGTTTTTTCTTCCAGCCTTTCGAGTTTCAACCCTCCAACATGCAAAAAACCAAAGTTTACTGAACTTGCCCATTCCTCGCTCACTCTCCACTAAACTCATTATTATTGCGTCAGCATCCTCACATGTTTCCCCTCTGTTATAAGAATTAATTGGAAAAGTTCGTCGATACGAGTATCGATTCAAACCGACGGTTATCTGATGTATCCGCGAGACGATAAATGTCTTTTTCACTAACATTTGCGGAAATTTGGTCGTTCTGTCCGAGATACAATTTACTGATTAATTTAAACAACAGTCATCGTCACTGCTCGCAATAGGCCTCCAGAAAAGTTCTCCACGACACGACCAGTCTTGCGCCGTTCTCATCCAATTTCTGCCCGCGATCTTAACTTGGTCGTCGGTCCATCTTATTAAAGGCCTGTCCAACGCTGCGTCTTCCGGTTCAAGACATAATAAAATGATTAATACGCTTCGACTGCGCGTAGGTATACAAAGCGTCTACTTGAGAACATCCTCAAATTTAAGTCCGTTGAAAATTCCTTGACACCCCACTGACGCTTATTAATTAAAAGCTTTTATTTAACTTGCAATGTATGTATGTATGTAAGTATGTTTGTTCGGGTGGAATCTTGCGACTCAATTTTGAAGCAGATATCGTCAACCGATTGAGCTGAAATTTTGCATACTTACTTAACTTTGATGACAATACAATAATATGGTACCATGGGGCTGATCTGATGATGGAGCCGGAAGGTGGCCATAGGAACTCTTTAAGGGGCTCCCTACAGAAATCAGCCAATTTGATGATTTTTACATCGTATCTAGTTTGTGGATTATAGAGTTATAATGTCCTATTTAATATATATTGTAGTATGGTCTATGCTTAACACTTTGTAGTGACCCGAATTTTGATTTAACGACTGTGTATTTTATAAAAAATATTCGGTGAAGGACCAAAAATACACTAATCTCGTTTCTACTTTTATCCCCGGTGTATATGTAGAAAATATCTTACATTTTATTGTTCTAAACCATATTCCACATGTTGTGAAGCTTTTTCTATTTTTCTCAATACTTTTCGAGAAAAACGCAAAAAACCGTTTCCACAACTTTTTCCCCGAAAAAATCGTAAACTTTGACGGCCTGTATCTCAGTCAGTGACATGTGAAAGGTACTTGATACGGTATTTTGTTGTGGAAAATCTATGTTATTATGATTAGCTATTTATAATATGGGAAAATCTATCGCAACAGATCGAAGGTCATTGAGAGCGGGGAGCCTAGAAAAAGCAATCCTACCGAGTGAGCATTTGATAGATATCCAAAGAAAAGTACAGTCGGCTATAAAAGCTTGTCACTAAAATGAATTTTTTTGACAGAAACTTATTTTAACAACTCTTTTCTCAGTGTTTTAAACCCTTTTTCCACGTGTCTTTAAACTAACAATGAACAGAATTAACAGTTCAGCCATAACCTTGGAGACTTGACCCGGCGCCAAATAAAATATTAGCTCGTCCACTATCAGGTTCGAAAGTTATGAATCATAAAGTTGGTTGTAGCAATTTCTCAGAGATTGCTTGTTGGGAATTGGATGGGACAGATCAGTTTCCTGTTAACATGTAATCAGGGAGTGAGCCAATAATGAAGTCTAGACTTTTAGACTTTTTAATTATAAAGAAAATGGGGTTTTACTTCTATGATAGTAATTTATTTTGATTGTCCAAGCCGCCTATGGTGGTTGCGTTTATCATGTGATAAATAAGTGACAAAACATCTGTCACTCACACTCGCATGTTGTCAAAACGTGACGGATTCTTTGTCACTTATTCATCGCGTGACAAAAGCAACCATAATGGGCCCTTGTATTTGGCGTCGGCCACACCAGGTCATTCGTAAATAACATGGGTGGCTGTCTCCTTCGCCTTCCAGCATTTAAAGATGCTTGTCTGTAACACCTTGAATGTGAAACGTGAATATGTTTGTGTAATATGGTCTAGTAACGAGCCGGAACAGTCTCTTCAGCTGCCTAAGCTTGCGCGTGATCCGGGGTGAATTGTCGGGAGAGCCTACAAGTACCTACGTTAGATTCGTATTCCTGCTGATCTATCTTCTGCTAAGAGAATGGTAGAAGTTGGATTAGTTCGAGTCCCTCTCCCTCAACTTCAAGTAGCAGATATGCTGTATAAGAGCTTTTACAGCCCTTACACAGCTGAAATAAGTCGTATAAGGGCCGTATAAGTCGTTACGTAGCCTGTGTGTTACGTGGGTATCTTCTAACCACCTCTCACGCGCCTTGCGTGTAATTTGCCTATAATTTGGTGATTGATGGCATTTCATCATCTTACGGCTCATCATACTGAAACGCTGTAAGCGTAATGAAGAAGTAATCCATCACTCCTGTGGCCTGGAGATAATCCCATTAGCGGGTTATGCTCCCACACAAAGTCCGACTCACTGAATCACGGCAGTGAGGGCTAAATATCCCCGATACAGTTTAAGTCATGTTTAAAATAGAAAAAAAAACTAAAGACATAGACAGACTTTGCTAATACATGAAAGACATAACTTACCTTTTAACACACTTGAGTAAAACACACACAACACCTACAAAAAACTTGATACAACATAGCTGCAAACTTTTATCGTCTACCCCAAATTGCAGCTCATCATCTAGGGGCATATCATACTTAGGTAAAGGCTGCAGAGCGTAAGTACTAGAGAAATAGACAAACATTCATAATACACGAAAATATAACTCACCCCCACATCCTCTAAAAACACACACATTCCAACAAAAAACTTGATACAAACTAAGCTGCAAACTTTTATCATTTACCCCAAATTGCAGCTCTAACTCCATCAACATACTCGGAGTCCCGAGATACCGTTTGAACTTGCACACGCTCCCGGATGCATTGTTTGTATGTATGTATGTATGTACACGTAACGAGTTAATACGTGAACCAGCGGCATTATAATAATGAGGCGGATTCTGAATGACGATGCGATAATGAAAGGGGCTTTGGAAAGGATTTGTAATGGATTACGATATGATGGCCTACCCAATAGATACCCGTGGTGGGTTCCAGAGAAAATCACGTGGTCACAAACAGGTCGCTATTGGAATTAACCCTGATTCCAAACAGTTTACCTTATTTATAGGTATTTACTATGGCTTGAATTCGTTAAATTAAAAAAATATCGGGCAACCTCACACAAATCAATCTAACAGTAAGCTCTAGGGGTACTAGCCGACGATATACATACTTATAGAGATAAATATATACTTAAATACATAAAACAACCATGACCCAAGCAAAAATATTCGAGGTCATCATACAAATATTTGCCCTGGCCGGGATTCGAACCCGGGACCGCCGGCTCAGTAGGCACGGGCAGGTGCTTACAAACTGCGCTTACCACGTCGTCAAATTAAGTTATGTTTACGGGAATAAATCCAGTATGATTATGTACTCTTGATTAGTATTTAGATATTCAATCGTGAATCTCTTGCAGAGATAATAAAAACGATTTCATTAACTTGCCACCGTATATTTAAATATTCTATTGCTCTAAACAAAATTTTACTAGAGCGGCCGGCGTAGTAAAGATTACGTAACGATACTTTTTCAAGAATTCAGTGACTTAAAATGCACCGCTGTTTAGTGTATCCTTATGCAAATCATGCTATACATTTACAAATGTCACCTAAATCATAATAATTATCTGAATAGAGACCAGGAACTGAACGTAATCACTGCAACTACAATTAGAATAGTCTTCGACGCTACGATTCTGACGAAGTTTCACCCTGAATACGCGACCAATGTAGGGTTGTCACCTGTCAGGGTTTCCCCGGATTTGTCCTAGTTTAGAGGGCGTCCGGGGAGCGTCCGGGCGGGGTTTTATTTGTAGTCCCGGTTTAACAGTTTCACGCACAGTACGTCGAGAGACGTAAATTAGGTTCGCTCGTGATACGAGACCACGTTTGGGAACAGCGACTTTCATCATCATGAAACTACCAATTCGTCTACAGCCGAACAAGATTTAAAAGATGACTTTCCTTCCTTCCTTGTATGAGGATTGATTTTTAATTTTCAGTAAGTACAAAAAAATATGGACATGTCCACCCGTCGGGGTTCTGAGCTCCAAAATCCAGGGGTTTCACGTTTCTTGTCCTGCACAACTATGCTTCGCGAGTTCGCGACTCTTGTCGCGCGAGATAGCGCTACTCGTCGCTCTCTCACATTACTGCACAGAAAGAGACGGGTAATTATCTCGCGCGAGAAATAGTCGCGTATGACAGTTATGCTAGAGGTGCTGGTAGCCAGGTTTTAGAGATAGCAACCCTAGACCAATGCAAGGCTCTGCAACTTTGCATTCGGTGCGAGCGTTATCTCTGTGGCCCAGCGCATCCGTATTCGATGGAGATGTATCATTCACTACACACCTGTTGTTTTGATGTGAGTCGGGAGTGAAATTATTTATAGCCGTTTTTATTGCATATTTAACTTTTGAAACGTTCGGGCGAGTCACGTGGTGTGATTTAACCTTTCAGTTTGTATTATTAATAGACGGGAAATTGTGTTGTGTTTAAAAATTGCATAACTACCTAGCGTATATACTCGGAGATGAACAAAATCTAAAGTAAATAACGCGTTTATTAGATTTTTTGCTAAAAGACAACTTGCTCGTAATTTCACAGAGCAACATCCTACATTTGGTTATCATTAATACGTAGGACCGGTTGCAAAAGAGGGTTACTCGTACTATGTGCCGCGAACAGTATTAGCCTCACATCAGTGTGCCGCAGGGCTCTAGATCCGCCTTCCGATTTTATTCGATGCGCGTTCGTAGTTTGTTTTACCCGTTCGGTCTTTATGCTCCACAACTATTACGTCGCTTTTTTCACTAAGAATTAATCACACTGATGTTATAAAGACGAAAGTTTTTATGTGTTTGTATATTTGTTACTCCTTTCCGCTCAAACGGCTGGACCAATTTCGATAAATTTTGGTATGAAGGTAGTAACACCCTAGATAGGCTACTTTTTAACCCGAAAACATGTAGTGTTACCGTGGGATGAGCGGGCAACACCGCGCGCGACACCTAGTAAAATATAAATGAGACGGCGTACTATTATTACGTAATCGTTATAGGACAGTTTTACTGTCGGTAAAATCTAAGAAAAACCATAAGCCAATTTGTTCCGGTTTAGCCGCGGACACGTTAGACTGGGATCGGAACAATCGGAGCTAGGATTGCATTAACGTAGAGGAAGTTTGTATTCGATTGATTCGATGTAAGCTCGAGATTGGTGCAGCGGACGAGGCGCCACTAACAGCGGGCCAGCTGTCGCATTCGGGTGTTTTCATTCCATCCATTAACAAGCCGTCAGTCACACAACTGACGATTAGGTATAAGGAAACAATCATAAGTACTTTGTGGTAAGACTTGAGAGGTTTCGTTTCTTAGGTTGTTCTATCTTCGGTCATTGAATTTGTGGGTGATGAGTGTATCTTTGCGACCGAATCATGCCACGATGACTAGACGGAATGAAACTATTTTTGGTACACGGTCAGCTGGGTATTCAGCGGGGTATTGTGGTTACGGGATACTTTTTATTTGTAAATACGGTTGTAACCTTTCTTCCCTACGGGAACGAGTCCTTCTATAGTTAATAAGTCAGTTTCGTCGCTATCCGGTGCCACAGCGGCCTCTGCCTTTGTTCTTGAAACTATTTTCTATCGCAGCACAGCTCGCCCGGTATAAATAAATACACGTTGCAATAAAATATGGCAGCGGGTAATTCATTTGCCGTCGAAATGGCGCAGTCCGTCGTTACATATAATTACTAGGAGTTATATTCCACGCCTCTAATGACAGAGATGATATGCCTGCTTCAGGGATACGCTCTATTTAACTTTAAATGACAAACGATACAAATTGTGAGCTAAATTCTAATAAGATAAGTATGTCAGAGATTCGACTCCTTTAAATATGCTCTACTTAACTTTAGATAACTTGTCTATGTCACTTATTACAGATCAAATAGCAAAGAAGAGTTATAACTTTTCTCCTCGTCTTTCCAGTAGCTACAAGTCCGCTCCGTCGCTACCCACCGCCACAGCGGCCCCAGCCTTTGTTCTAGATTCATTAGCTTTTTACCCAACTACGGAAAAGCCCAATAGAGCGTTATATACTTCTCCCCGCGCTAATGAGGTTTGCCCTTCGTGCAGAAAAAGCCCGCTGTCCGCTATCACAGTGGCCCAAGCCTTTGTTCTTGAAACTATTTTCTATCGCAGCAGCTCGCGCGGTATAAATACGCGTTGCAATAAAATATGGCGGCGCGTGATTGATTCAACGTCGAATTGGTGCGATCCGCTATTACAAACTGGGAGCTAAATTACATGTTACTAATGACATGTGTCCGTAATGTATCTACTTTAGCGATACGATCGAGTATCAAAAAATTTAACATCGCTGAAACACGACACATTACTTAATGACTATAGCTAAAGTTAGACCCAAGTTAACTTCACCGGACTATAAAAGATTATCTGCTGTAATGTAACAGACGAAATCAGCCACCATGTGGTGATTGTACAGCAGCAAGAAGCTTTCTAGTACCAAGGCATATTCACTATATAGATACCGCAAATCGCTCTAGTAGCCTACACGCGATTGGATTATAACACTAACTAGTCAACACAGCAACAGCCTTGGTGGGGGAAGGTATTGAAAGGAGAATTGAGAGCTTATCATCATAAAAAAAAGTCAAACTGTAGTCGGTGTAGTTGATGAAGCATGTAGCTCTCTCCATCTAACCCTATCCATAGCCACCTCTTTGATTTCTCTATACATGACGTCTACCTTCTCTTTTATTAGTTTTATGTGGCTTATTCTTGGTCTTACCCTTCTTCGCTTGCCTTAAATCTTTATTTCTGCTTATAAAAGCGTCACATCGTATAAGGTGACCAAAAATTTTCCCTTTCCTCCTCGTCTTCCAACATCACACTTCGAAGGTTTCCAGTACCACTCTGAACCTTTTGCGTTACATGTCCAAATCTCAGCCCATAGCTATGCTTCGCTATAATAAAAGCGTTAGTCAGTTTCTTTTTGGTTTTCTGCAATATGTTTACAGTCATTAGGTAAATTAGTTTTATTAATAAGCTACTTTTGCCAACCTTAGTCTTTCTTTTATAAGAGGTGTATATCTCGAGTCTGCTGTAATTATACTGCCGAAATATTTAAAACTAATTTACTTTTTGAAGAGGAGTATTTTTTATTTTGTTATCATCTGATTCGTGTGTAATCTTATTTTTCATTTAATAGAAAGGAGTTATAAGTACTTAATATTTATTGCGAAACTAGGAGTCGCGTGTTAGTGTTCCAGTTGTTATAGGCGTTCTTATAAGACAACACAACCAAGGAAACTCATGCTCCGAAATGCTCCATAGTCAGCAAAACAATCGCCGCCTGAAAAAACATCTTCCATTGCGAAACTGGGTGAGCCCAAACGATGCGACGTTTTACGACCGGACTATCAAACAAAACGTGGCTCAGTCGGTTTCGGGCTTCCGTTCCGTTTACAATGATATATATTAGGAAAGGCAAAATCAGGGGATACTTATTAGGGAAAGGCTCAAGTCCCTATTTTATTGAGGAATGCTAGGCGACGACGATAATTTGGGTCCCTATAGTCTTCCATAAAGTCTATAGGCAGTCACGTTTTTATTTGTCTCAGAAATAGTGAAATTTTCAGAACTGTTATGAAACAAACATTTGTATCCTTATCAAATAGGCCTACTGGATAAGCTTTTCACAAATCCTTTAAAGGTATTATGCCCAAAAGGGTGTTTTTCAGCCCAAGCCATGTTGCGGATTTTTAGTAGCACTAATTTATTTTACAGGTGACAACAAACTTATTAAGCTATAGTTTCAGAATTCGGGTCAATGAGTTTCTGACTATCGTTCCATTATAACTAAGTTTCAGGTGTCCTTAGTAAAAACAAGCTCTGATACCAAAGATTTCACAATCAGCTCACTTTTATCATTCTATTGATATGTATGGTAAAATACTGGGTGAAAATCCCTTATTTGCTAATTCCGTTATTTATTTATCAAATAAGTAATTTTCAAAGTAGCCAACCCCTGAATCTATCAATTATTCCACATAGTTCCTAGAAAGTTGACAGGACTCGCACACCCGGACTTTTCTATCTTTGAAAATAAGTAATTTTCAAAGTAACCAAAATGCCTGAACCTATCATTATTCCACATAGTTCCTATAAAGTTGACAGGACTCACACACCCGGACTTTTCTATCTTTGAAAATAAGTAATTTTCAAAGTAACCAAAATGCTGAACCTATCATTATTCCACATAGTTCCTAGAAAGTTGACAGGACTCACACACCCGGACTTTTCCATCTTTGGAAATTCTAAATATCACCGCGTATTCTCCCTGCGTACGCGCCGGCCTTTGCATTCCGGTAACAGACGGATTTATTGTAAAATTACGTGCGGTGTGCGCTAACGCAGGCTGGTCCAGCGCCAAAACGGCGCGTGGCAAGATGGCGGATTACATGATGCGAAATTTAGAAAACTATGGATTATAGGTTAAGGTCAATGCTAAGCCCGAACATGTTCTCTCTCGAAGACCAAAAGGCACTATTCGAAGATAGGAAGTGACAACGCTTTGGCGAAGAAAAAAGTATTCCATCATACGAAGAATGCCTGAAGAAGAAGAAAAACAAACTCCGTGGCTAATTTGTCCTCCTTGTGCTCACATAACGATCAGAAACAGGGACAATTACGAAAGCAAATATTCACCAAGTTAAAGTCACACAAATAGTGTTTTCTGTTTGCACAAATAGTGTGTATAATAATGGTGATGATGATAAGTTAAGAGTGGAATCAAACTCCTAAGAGGACATTGTGATTAGCGGAGAGGGAGAGTCCAAAATTATCAAATAATCAGAGAGTTAAGCCAAAAGACCATGAATATTCAAACGCAAATCCGCTTGCAACTCCGATAAGAATTAAAAGAAGAATCTCGAGGATACAATTCTCAGAAACATAACTTTAAAAAAAAATTTTAACAAAAAAAGAACCGACTTCAGTAAAACTAAAAATCCAAAAATAACCCGTTCAAGTACAGATTACATTTGACTCACCCTTTGAAGTCGATCCCAAACCACTGTTATTATATTTATATATTAAAGTTTACGTGAGGTTTGGCACCGACTTCAAAGGGTGAGTCAAATGTAATCTGTACTTGAACGGGTTATTTTTGGATTTTTAGTTTTACTGAAGTCGGTTCTTTTTTTTGTTAAAAATTTTTTTTTTTCGCTTTTTAGTGATTCATATAAAATACTTATGGCGGGGTGATCAGGGAGGTCTTGAAGGAATGCATCTCGTTTTAATTATCTCCTAACTCCTAACCGTTAAGGAGTTGTACCTTCCATCATCAGTTCAGCATTGGAAGATGATGACTACCATATGCAAATACTTAAATAGTTTTAGAAAATATATGAAAAATATTATGACTGCCTATAAAATTTCAGGAATTCCTTCGATTCCTCATGGATCTCGTTATCCGATCTTCACCAAAATTTTATGGGACCAACCTTGAGATGTCTATTCATGAACCTAAAAAGAATTTTCCAAATCGACTCATAAATGACGGAGTTATGAGGTAACAAACATAAAAAAAAAAAAAAAAACATACAACCGAACTGAGAACCCCCTCCTTTTTTTGAAGTCGGTTAAAAAGGAAATCTGAGAATTTGTTAAGAGTTGTCGGATTTTTGGGAAATTTGGGAATAAGGACGTTCCAGCTTAATAAGACACATGCTACAAATCAATAAGAATTCACACAGTCTAAAATAAACACAACATTTGAGAGAAATTATACGTTAAGTAATATAATCAGTGAGGAAGGATGGATATAGAATTTGTTCCTATCGGAACTTGTATCAAGGAGTATTTTGTTCAAAGTGTCAAGTCAACCCCGTTTCAGTGGTTTGACATTATGTCAAGTATTCTTCTCGATTAGAATTTGGCTTGAGGCAAGATATCAGGGCACTTCTGACTTTTCGTTCATCATTCTTTATTTAGTAGTCCAATATGAGTAATCGAATCCTGAACCGTTTAAACTAAACTGGCAAGCAATTACAAACTCATGAAAACAACGTGTTTTCCGCGCACACGTTAAAACATTCGCAACAAAGTAAAGGTGAACGAAAACTTTGTTTACAAACAAACACCAACTATTACAACCTTATCAAATCAAACAAACGATTAGGACTACATCCAACAGCCATGCCAAACTGGAGTGCGTTCAACTCTGAATTTTGGCGGGAAATCTATGACGTTTACTTCATTATTTTTTTACGCGGTCAAATTTATTTTATAGATATTGGCGCGGTCGGTGGGGTTGCCCGACTGGACTTGGCAGTCCCGATGGCCGTGGCATCGGTTGGCGGGCTATCTGGGGCGCCACGTCACACGGGCAGGGGCCAAAAACACGGCACATGAGGAAACGCCGTGAAAAAATTCGGACAACTCACGCAACAAGTGCGCGGTGTTTTCCAAAAGTGCATCGACTTTTTCGTACTGATTTTTTGGCTCATCTTCCTGAGATCAAACATTAGGTTCGCTTCATACGAAAACGTGTCCAGAAATTTTGTAGACATCCAATAAACATATGATTTATTCATTTGATCTTGAAGGAAGTCTAGAAACTAGAAGATAATTATTTTCCTATTAAGCAGATTTTTTTTGGTAGGTAGATCGCAAATAGAAAAGGTTACAATAATAATACAATACAAGTACTCTTTGCTAACCTCACAAAACAATCAGGAGAGATACAATGCAAGAGATTACAAATAGAAGTTAAACTATAGGCAGTTTTATCGCTAAAGAGCGAAATCTTCCAGATAAACTTTATTAGTGTACGTAGGTAAATAAGAATCAAGGATTTTTTTGATATCCCGCTTTAAACCATATATTTTTTGATATCCCGCTAAGCGTTAAATTTTTACGCTTTACTAAAAACATTAAAATTTTAGTAGTAGACGTATACCACAAAGGAAATCTTGGATATCTCGTAACAGATCAAGTTTGGTAGTTTCTGAAGACCTGCGATTTATCGCTACTTGGCCTACTTTTCCTAAACGAGCTCAATATATTTGGATATCGGTTTTATTTTCGTCTAAATGACACAGAGGTGACATCTGGAAGACAGTATGTATAGCGGGAGACAGCCGATACGTTTCGATATGGGAATTGAATGTGTATGTGTATTATTTTGCTCAATGTGTCAAGGTTGACCAACCTTTAGCAATATGCTGAGTAGATTCCTTTTTCGTCACACTTTTACATATAACACGATAACTTTTTAATGTAACTTAAGTTAGCTTGAATTGTTAAACCGCCTGATTTTCAACATTAGTTACAAAAAATAGTGGTTGCCAGTAAAATAAATTAGAGCCACTAAAAATCCGCAATATATCGTGTGCTTAAAAACACCCGTTGGGCTCACACCTCAGCTTTTATGACATTGACAAGTTTTAATTTACATCAGCCTTCATCAGCGTATCAGCATAGCTGTTCAGGGAGGAAATGCTGCCAGAATTTTCGGTACCATGCCAAAGGGGAGCAATTTTCATAATTTGTTTTCAGTTTAGTTAATTTTAGCTTTTTTTTGTACATAGTAGTTACTTTGTTTAAGTTTTTATTTACTGTTACTTTGTTTTTCCTTTTTTGTTATCTCATACATGACCAACTATTTACATCATCTGTATAGAGCACATCGCTAAAGTATACTCTATAATTATTATATAGTGTTAATAAGAAGGACTCTAATTTGTCTGCACCTTTACAATAGAAGTTACTAGGCAATCATAACCTATAGATGTTCGATAAGCGATCTCCCTGATATCACCGGCAGTTGTGCCAACTATCCCTGTTTCGCTTTTGCCAAATATTCGCGCCTTATTTTGTTTACGATTCTATTTTGTTTCGCGTGCTTTTTGTTTACTAGGGAAATTGAGTTTTAAACAGTTTTATATGGTAAACTGGTTCATGGCTTTTCCTGCGTTGCCGAGATTTAAGGAACCTATGTTTTCATATACATATATCTGTGTTCAATTACAAATCCTTTGGACAGGTTAATATGATATTAAAGAAGTAATTAAGTAAGAAATTTCCTCCACCTTCACAAATTCAGTTGACGGAACCTGCGAAGCAATTTATTTTTCGATTCAGTTTGCCTTTGAAAACGATAAAAATAAAAAAAAAACAGTCCTTTTGAAACAATCTCGTAAGGTCACAAAGAAACAAGTATTAGTAGAGTATGAGTTGAAGTCATGTGAGAAATACTACAGATCCTAGCAGGATATATTCAGGTTGACCTTTCTTTTACTATTTGTTCAGCTTGGACTCTGACAGTGTTTGCTGGGATCTACGTCTCATCCTAATTGACGTATCAAATTTCCAATAGCTGATAATAGCAAGAAAGGATACTACAGGGAGGGAAGGAGTACAAGTCGAGAAATATGTTGCTAATGCTCGTTAATTTCTAAGAAACTTCAATGAGAACGTGCTTTTACTTTACAGTATGTGAGCTGTCAAAATTGTTTTTTTTTAATTAGCCAATTTAAATGTCCCACTGCCTGGGTTAGGCCTTTCTTTTCTCCACTTGACCCTATTGTCAGTGCGGTTCTGCCGTTCTTTGCAGAACGCTACCAGATTGACCCGTCATCTCCTTCTCGAATCTAAATGTTATTCGAGTTTTATACCTGTCTCACTCTTATGCGATCTGGATCTTTCCGATTTCACTCAATCCCGAATCCAAATCTAAGAGCTGACGGACTGTACTAAAATCCTCGATTTCTGAGAATGGTGCCGCTTGAGTGTTCTATTTATAGTCGACGGATATTTGCTAATACTGACACTTATGATCATCTGTATTATCTGCAATATCATAAAATTGTTAAGAAACATTTCATCAAAACGACTGGACAGATTTTGACAGTTAAGAATAGTTAAAGATGGTTATAGGATAATGTTTACATGACTAGGCTGAAGTAAAAACAGCCTGCGTTCCGAGAAAGCATTCTACGCGAACGAAGGTTTTTGCGCATTTGTACACTCACCAGCAAAAGTACGCTCACAATGATCAGTACAACCCGTCCGTGTGCATATAATTTTGAGCATCTGGCGTGCGTGGCAACTTGTGCTGCTGACTGTACCAA
Organism: Apotomis capreana; assembly: GCA_947623375.1. Lineage (NCBI taxonomy): Eukaryota > Metazoa > Arthropoda > Insecta > Lepidoptera > Tortricidae > Apotomis > Apotomis capreana. The sequence continues at coordinate 13,727,289 of OX392522.1, read as the reverse complement.
AAATCCCCCAGCTTTTAAAAATGCACCTAATTTTCTTTTCAAGTTGTTGACATTAGTGTTTATTCTTCAAACCACTCTATTGCCAAATATTCGCACCTTATCGCATATTCTGATATTTTAATGACGCCATACTGCATATACCGCGTCTGGAACGCTTTAGATGTTTATTTTCTTTCGCAAATTGAGTTCAGGAAGGTCATTGCAATGTACCGGTATTTTAATTTACACAATACATAATATATTTATCGTATTTAAATTTAAGAGCGAAACTCTTATCATTACGGATTATTTCATCATTTTCTCATTTGTATCATCCTTTCTATTTTCTATAGCAGCTCTAATCTCTTTTTTCATGGTTTGCTAAAAAATGCATATTCATTCTGGGCTTGAAGAAATCCAACTGAATTTTTCAGGCAATAAATGTTCTCGATAGATCCACTCTTGTCATCCTATTTCAGTTTCATACTAAATTTTCAATTCCCTTGTGTCAATAAAGTATAGGTACCTAGTGAAAAATATACTCAAAAATCCGCTGGACTGTGTCAATGTTATAAAAACTTTGACTTTCCTAATTCTCCACTTCAATACTGAGAGGATGTTTATCCAAGTGTTAATAATCGGGTTGAGAGTTCTGTTTGTGTGCGTTTGCGCAGCGCGGTTTGACGTTGACATTGATTTATTCTGAATGTGTGAAGGACGTTTAAATTTAAAATATTGATTAATTGGATCCTGCTCAGTTCACTAAACTTCACTATTTTATGAAATCCGTTACCAAGTGATAATTTTTTAGTGGTAAATTGTCTCTCAATGGGACTTCCCATCATCATTTTAGTTGAGGTCTGCACTTTTACGAATTGGGGTTTTCGTTGCTTCTATTAAAGTGTATTCATTTGCTTCTATAGACTAGAGGATGTAGCCTGAATTCCTTCAGTTATGGGCAACTACTTATGTAGATTAGATAAGTTTCCGATTGGGAAACATGAAGCCTAAGTCTTTTTTATAACGGTTATTTTTTTATTATGCTGCTTCGAAGAATTATTATCTTTGTGGTAGCTATCATTAGAATCCTCTTCTCATGTCCTTTGAGTGCCAAGTTTGCTTCTTACCATTTAACCATTATGATTGAACCAAACAACCATTCTACTGCTGCACCTTCACGTATGGGGCATTCGAAAAAGAGTTCCAATATGTTATTTTTGGGCAGTTTATTAGATCACCAAAAGCAGAAAACTGCCGAAATAGCAGCGAACCTGTGAAGATCTTTGGAGCCTATGATTATCAGTGGCTGTCTTTCGGTTTATATGGTGGATCTCAGTCGTTTTTGCCTCGTCTTTTGTTGACTTTCACTTCCATAAGATATCCTTTTCTTGATATACAGTATTAAGAGTCAGTGAAGTCTAGGGCGTAAAGGACATACTTATGCCCTAATCGTTCAACGACCTGCTCTTGCACCTTCGCGCATACTAAACCGGGAAACCCCAAAAATATTGCCAAAACGCTATTTTTGGCCAGTTCACGAGTTCACTGAGGCTGCCAGGAGATTCCGTGACGTCATACGGGGTCCTGCCAAGTGTCTGAGACGAACGCCAACTAATGTTTTGACTGCTTCTTGTTTATGCCGTGGCGTCTAGGCGCGGCTGGTTTTTAGTTTATTGTGACTGTTGGCGCGTATTAAAAGAGCTCTATGATTGTTGCAATTTCAAACGCCGCGGCTTTCCAAAGTGTGAGTGTGAGCATTTTATTAGTGAAGATGCTTCGGGTTAAATGTGAGATGGTCATTGTAGGCTGCGGGTGAAGGAGGATGCGCCTCAAGTGTAAGTTTCTAACGTAACAATACGTCTCGGGCGGAATTTTAACACTTACTCTCGGATAGTAATGTCAAACTAATATGAGATTTTGACATAGCTATCCAAGAGTAGGAGTTATTCTTTAGATAATAGTCTGGTTAAATGCAGCTTTAAACGTTTTGAGACATTTCTGGTGTTAAAACCTACGCTAGAGCATCTGACTAAGGTAGATCAGTGGATTAATCCATGACCGCATGTGTGCAAATTTTTTGGATCTCACTTACACAGACAGAGTGTATGAGAGAGTTTCTCATGATATGGCACCACGTCTGTTAGACGGCAACTTTTTATCTTTGCAAAACTGCCACTCCTACAGTCGAAATTTTTTTATAGTTTTTATGTAAAGGCCTTATGTGCCGGTTTTAGTTAGAACTTTTTGTAGAAGTTTTGTCTGTGCCGCAGTATGCAATTTTCAAAATGATCCCATGTCCATGAAAGTTTTAAGTTGACAGGGTGTCCCTGTTGACGGATACTTCAAGGAGGACATTATCATCATTATCAATTTATCATCATCAAGTTTCACCTTACTTATCCATTAGGTTGGGTCGGTATTTCATCAATGAACACTCAAAAGTCATAACCATATTATGACGAATCAACAACCTACTTAAGTATATCGATGTCGTTTAAACAATCGAAGATATTGACGTACAATGTATAAATTATATCTTAAATACCGTTAAACATACAAAGACTGTTTTAGAAAATCTTGTATAAGCTGGTTCATTGAACTTGAAACAATGGCCTAAGGTCACTGACCTTATTTTTTATGGTTTGCAAATAAGTCGCATTGATTTTCTTTCAAGTCCTTAAGGGGGGAAATAAATTATGTTTATTCATTGCCTAGCTTAAGGTAGAGTTGTAAACTTTGATTCACGGAGGCATATTTATGGAGCTAGAGGTCTCAGGTGCGATTTAATTACTAGGTAAAATTAATTTAGATAAATAAACTTTACAAACTAACCTTCCCAAAAAATACTTTACTGAAATAAGCCTAGCTAGCTACAAGCACTTTCGAATCGTCAGTTACAACCAAAGGGCAGAGCAATTTATTTATAGAATTATTACAAAAAATAAACATTATTATAAAAAAAACCCAAAAATAAAAAAAATCAAAAATTCAAAAAAATAAGAATCTAGAATGTTTCTATACTAAAATTCTAACTGTCAATAAGCAATTTTCACTAGTCGACAATTAGGCGTCTAAACTAAAATCTCCAGAAGCATCTTACAAAAACTATTAGAAAGTTTCAATATACTATACAATGATTTAGTAAAATTTCAAAGGTAAGTATAATGGCAGATGGTTTCGGAGAACTCAAATTTGATTCAAATTTAACATTTAGCATTTGTCCTTCAAGTATGTTTACCCGTCATAAAAATATCGAATAACAGCTTTCATAAAAATCCCTCCACTATCAGAGAAAAACATCTCCAAATCCTCCCCTTAAGGATAAACCCCTGACCCCGTTTCCAGCATCATACATGTGTCATATCAAACTACATACAATTAATTTGGTATGCAACGCGCATGCGCGATGTATTGTGATGTCTTGAATCATAACGTAATGTATGCAAATGTGTCGATGTTTATTATGTGTTGGTTGTGGAATTCGGGATTTACCTAACTGTCTTTACGAGGTATCGTAAAGCTTTAATCGGGACGGGATAAATATGTGGATACTATAAATTTGAGATTGCTCATCATCATCGTATCAGCCGACGTCCGTCGTCGACTGTTGGACATAGGCCTACCCCAATGTTCTCCAAACAACAGGGTGGTGCCGATAACCACCCTTCGTCCGATTGCTTCTTGCAATCCTAGGTCGTCGGTCTAACTTCTTGGTCGCCATTTCACGTTGTGTTTTCCGGTACGCGGTAGCTACTCAAGAACCTCTCTGCTCCGACGGCCATTGGTTCTAGGAGTAATGTGCCCCGCCCACTGCCACTCAAGATCAAAAACTAGATCGTTCTCTTGTTCTGTGTCACCCGATTCTATTGAGAACCGATCCGATTAATTCACTTCTGAAGACTGAAGAGGTATTTCCCCCGGAGATATTCTTAAAGACGGCAGTAAACAGGGTCATCATCCCAAAAATTCATCTTCACTTCACTATATGTGCGTGTATTTCATATACTTACATATGCCTACCCAATTTGATCAGCTGGGCGGAACTAATTTTCCATGGTCCTATTGACTCACTTATAGAGCGTGTATAAATTATTTTTTAAATAAGTACATTGCATTGGTAATTTTGACTGTTTTTAAAGGGTCGGCGGCGCCATCTCATTGTGCTCCTAGCGTTGCAATCGTTTATCCTAGTTCAGGCGTGTAATATTATTGTTTAATAATCCATATGTTTAGTTCAAAGTAATTACATTACATCTATAATATGATTTATATTTTTTTAAATATCGCGGTAATTACTTACATCACGGTTGTCATATTCTAGAAGTAGAACTGTCTTTGGTACTGCTACCGCTTATGACATTACAAATAATGTATCTGCAATTTTTTTGGTATCTTATATGTCAAGCTGTCGGGGTAAAGTAGCAACCTGTATATTCTTGCTTAACATAATACCTATCAAACCTATTCAATGCAAGCTCTGTCAGGTCGTAAATAATGATGTTGCCAGCTTATTCAGTAACACCTCACACCTGTTGCTCATCGATCGATGCCAGTCTTACCTGCACATTGAACTATTGTACGGTCAGAGGAAGCTGAGAAAATTTAACAATCGTTGGGAACTTTCTTTACTGCTGATTGTACAAAGTCTTCGGCAGGCTTGCTTGATATTTTTTTAGGATCTGTATTTCGTATCGTGATTGCAACGCAATAATGAAATGAAAAGGTTTGTTTAGATAAAATCATCTAGAATTCACCTAAAGTATCTTAATGTATTAAAATACCTACAAAACCGTCCGCCGCCACGACTGATCGGCTCTCCTGATGATGAATTGCGTACTGATTCGAGACATGACGAGCGATATTCCCGTATAAACCCATTTTGTAGGTATTTTAATAAGTATGAGACTAGTATTTTAATAAGTATGGTAGTTTTCTATGTAAAATTGGTATATTGGGTTGTTGGGTAAAATGTTCTGTCCTAAGGGGCGTTGGCCGTTGGCTGATGTTGATCAGCGGTACTTTTGTCCTTTAAACTAGGACAAAACTACTACTAGACTAGGGAGTAAATAGGTTCTTAAAGGGTCGGCAACGCGCGCGTGATGCTCTTGGCGTTGCAAGCGTTCATATTAGGCGGCGGTAACTGCTTAACATCAGGCGGGCCGCATGCTTGTTTGCCACCGTCGTAGTATAAAAAAAAAAAACTTTGTAAAAAAAAAATCGACATCTATCATTTGATAAATTATACACAAATCATTTGATAAATTACACACAATTGTGAAAGACGTTATACATGTTTAGTGAGATCAAGAAAAAAAGGAAATATATTTCAGCCCAATCAATAAAATATACTCGTGCCAACCGTTCGCCTTGCAGCTTCATTAATTTTACTTCTATAATTTTTAAGCCTCTGTTTACTTCGTTTGGCTGTTTTGAGAATATATTGCATTAATATATCATCAAAATAGCAATCTATGTGTACTCTATGTCAAAAATAATATACTCCTTTGTATTGTATTAATGTTTAGATAAAATGTGTGTATGCAATAATTAACACATGTTTCCACAGCTATTTAAATTTCATAATAAATTAACGAACTTCAGGATTAAGTATTCTTATAGGAATTGCAGTTTTGATCTACGGTCCATTGTCTTCAACTTCCTGAAAGCAGCCATATTTTAAATCTAACTGCTTGTAAAAACTTCGGAACGCAAACTTTTCTGGAAAAGTTTACTACGTCGCCAAAAAGTAGTCCCATGTTGGGCGCCAGTTTTTAAATTTCTTGTAAAACCACCTTGGGTTCGATTCCCGTTAAAATTTTATTGAATAATGTTATAATTTTTTTTTGTATTTTGTGTTGAATCTGCCCATACCAAGAAGTTAAGGTGGTCTATAACTTGATACATAGAATCTGTTACATTCACAAAAAAATGGAAAAATTGATCTTGTAATTATAATTGTCCAGTAGAATGGATTTGGCTGTTAGATTCAATTTGGCCATAAACTACATAACAATTAATTTGTATGTATCTAATTAGTGTTTGGTTATTTGAATGTTCACAGGACGAGTTCCATCCGTTCATAGAGGCCCTGATGCCCTTTGTAAAGTCCTTTTCGTACACGTGGTTCAATTTACAAGCGGCGAAACGGAAATATTATAAGAAACACGAAAAACGGATGAGTCTTGAAGAGGAGCGGCATACAAAGTATGAACTACAGGTAATTTTACTATTGTCTTATTATAAAAATATATAGTGCTGATGAACGACATTCTGAATGTGGCTTTCTGCATTACTATGAGGCTTTTTGGGTTACAAATGTTTTGACACTTTCATGGAAAACACGTAAGTTAGGATCCTCGTGTCGTATGACACGACGTCTGTGGACGGCGACTTTTATCTTCGCAAAAATGCTCCTCTGTCTGCAGCCGAACATTTCTCATTTTTCATATACCTAATGGCAAAGGCCTTGTGCCGTCTTTGGCTAGATCTTTTTTGTATGAGATTTGTTTTTTTTAATAGTCCTGTGTCCGTGAAAGTGTTAATCTCGTGGGAAACTCATGTTTTGGCCAATAATTTTAATTATGCTTTTAATGTTTTGTTAGTCTTTGATAATAAGCGGATTATAATCAGTGCTGACTCCTTCTTCAATTTTCTTATTAAAATTTTCTTCTTTCTATTCATTCTTCAATCTAAGCTTATTCAGAATTAATGGTCTCGATATATTTTTAACTTTTTATATATCGTATCTCTAAATGAAAGTTGCTATCAATAAAATATTCAAAAGTGTTATATGTTCGTGTGCTATTGAATGAACTTCTTGGGTTCGTTTGGGTACGTTAAGTTTTGTAAATTAATTCCAGAACGAAAAAGCAGAAGTGAAACAGAAATGGGCTTCGCGGCTGCTGGGCAAACTAAGGAAGGACATTACACAAGATTGTCGGGAGGACTTCGTCCTAAGCATCACGGGGAAAAGGCCGGCGGTCTGTGTGCTGTCCAACCCAGACCAGAAGGGCAAGATGAGGAGGATAGACTGCTTGAGACAGGCTGATAAGGTACGATACACTGATCATATACTCTGATAGTATTACGTGAGTGAGAGGAAGCAGGAAGAACTGTTCTGTGTTTTAAAAGCAACAAGCAGGTATTGAGTGTGTTGTCCATTCCGGATCAGAGAGGACAGAAGGTTAGACTTATTAAGATACTCCGATTACATATACTCTAATAGTTATAGGTATAAGAACTTATATAACCAGAAAAATAATGCAGGAACAGGGAGCTAGGCTCTTAACATCACTAACAGTAGGTTGGTTATGTTCGTAATTGTCTTGAACCTGATCTAAAAGGGTTAGAAATATAGAGCTTGAGATAAGTTTATATTAAAAGGTAACAGGAGATAAACGAATGGCAGTAGCAACGTGGTTAGTAAGAGGAAGCATGACACAAAAACCTTATCGAGCTCCTTAGAAACCGGACGGCCCAAAAGGACCGGTAAACTTCTTTCAAAGCACAGAAACGTAGCATAGCTTATTGATGTGATGCTTATACCATCACCGTTACCGTAATTTCTTTTAATTCGCATTTATTTACTCAACATCGGAAAAATCAATAACCTTATTTAGATATGATTTGACATGTTTCGGGGCTAGTTAGCCCTTAGCCTTCACCGGTGAGATGGATTTTTTGAAAGAGCACAAACCCAATAACGGGAAAATCTCCGTACCATGTGAGATCAAATACAGGGAACAAGGACAAGAACTAACAATTCAAATTCTGTTTTCCAGGTGTGGCGCCTAGACCTGGTAATGGTAATCCTATTCAAAGCGATACCCCTCGAGAGCACCGACGGCGAACGCCTGGAAAAGCACCCAGAATGCACTCAACCAGGACTCTGTGTCAACCCGTACCACATCAACGTGTCGGTCAGAGAGCTGGACCTGTATCTGGCCAACTTCATCAACAGCTATGGTAATGGGAGCGACGGTCTACCAGGTCTTTCGCTCAGTTATTTCAGATTCGTAGCTAAGTGCTCATGAGATGAGGTAAAGAATTTTGTGACTGATCACTTGAGATATTATTTGAGAATCTCAGGCTTCAGCGCAATTGCTAGTGCGCTGGCTATCGTAGAAGAGATGTTGGTCCAAATCCGATAAGGTTTCGGTCTGCTTATTATATCTTGTACAGTCAGCATCTAAAACTGCTGCAATTTTAATACTGGCTTATGTCAAATTGCATACTAAAATTGACAGCTACTTTTGATGCTGATGGCATCACCAGCTAGCCCAAAAGGCATTTTATGAAAAATAGTCATATCATGTACGCAAAATAGGCACATTCTTTTCCTCGTCTCATGGGATTTAGTATAGATAACAATATTCTTACAGTCAATAACAAATTTGCTTGTTATAATCCTTTCGCTGGGACGACAGACGCCTTCTGATTGTGGAAAATTTGACAACCCTATTCATCGTATTCATGACGTTTGATATGATGGGATTGAGAGATTACTAAACATTAGGACATTTTCCATTCCCTTAACTTGCCCCTACTTAGTATATTATGTAGTCAAACAAGTGACTTTGTTATTGACCTTATGACAATACATCAGCATGGACTAATCATTCAGGAACGTTGCCAATGTTCAAACCAAATCCAAGTTCCGCTGACCTGTGCCTCAAGTGTAAGTTTTCAATGCAACAAAACATCTCGTTCGCAATTACGTTTCCCGTATTAATAATAACATTTTTCACAAACGCGTTTGAGACGTTTTTTGCCTTAAATCAAATGAACTCCAGAGCATCTGTAGTAATCGGTGCTACTACTTTTCTTCTTTGAGTGATTGGTCCATTTCACCAAGGTATAAATGGCTCGTGGTTCGTTATACTGAAGCTTCGATACTGATAGTGGCTATTTTCAACCGACTTAAAAAAGTCATTTTTTATTTTTGGTTACCACAAAACTCCGTCCGAATTTGTGAACCGATTTTCTTTTTTTTGGTCTAATAAATTTTTGGTAAAGTTTCGAAGTCAAGATCCATGAGGAATCGAAGGAGAATCTAAAGCGATTTTGGTGTTTTTATAGTAACTCATCCATTTCTTCTCGGAAATACGATCTCTTTTCTTTGAAGTCGGTAATTTTTTGTGAAAAATTGATTATCATCTAACTTTGACCCCATCGATTAATTGGCTCTTTCAGGCCTCTACCTTTCTTATTGCAACCAAACCATTATTGAACACCGCTATATATTTCAGCCGAAGTGCAACGAACCGCGAATCAGTCAAAATTTTCTAAGAATTTTAATATGCCGTACTATTGTGACAAAAAATCTGAAAAAAGAATAAGCCAAAATGTTTAGAAGTTAAGATGTTTTATGATATTTATTTGAAATGTTAACACTGCATGATTATAAATAAGTCTATCTAACTTGTCAGCGCAAACTTAGTGAACAATTCTTAGATAGAGTAAACCGAGTGGCACATCAACCAGTGTCTTTTATAGCATTCTTTTTTCTGGGATAAGTTATCAAACATAAATAAGGGGCACAGATGTGTTATGTTTATATTTCAATAGGAAGATCAGGCGAATCATGAACGATTCACCTAATCGAAAAACTATAGACACATTATTGAAATTATTGTATTTTTTTAATGTTTGTGCTTTTAGGTTCTATAAATTTAGTAAATGAGTCAATCAACTATTTTCGAAATTGAGATGTATACATAGGTAGATTAAAATACAATAAAACTAAACTATTTTCTGCTACTCGTTGCCATGGTGATGTCCCCTGGGTCACTTTTTAAAACTACGATTTTCCGTGGTTATATTTAGCAAAAGCTTAGTAATTTAAGCAGTTATAAGCCCATTCTTATGTAGACTATCTCCTGACATCACCAGTCATATAAATTATCAACACTTTTCTTAGAAGTTTATTCACTATTGTGCCCTGGGTCACGGGACAGACTCAGCAAGAAAATGTTGATCCACCCAAATAATAATAATGAAGTAAAAGGGTGGCTAAGGTTGATTGATAAATTATAAAGCTCACTAGCAGAGACAGCTAAAAAACACAATGAAACTATAAGATAAAGCACTATATATTATGCATGTTTTACACATCGAACGAATTCATGAATTCCGTTTAGATTCATACACCTATTCAAAATGTTCAGGAGGAGAGAGGGGAGAGGAGGGATAATTGTCTTATCTGTTTTGTTGTCTTTATCTGGTAAAACCTATAGGTACTTATTTCGTCCAATATAAAGAGCATGCATTTTCTGTTCAACTTCTTAACAGCCGATATGTTTCAGATATCCTAAGTGGCTCTCTCTCACCCAACCCAAGGGAGAAAGAGAACGAACATGACGCGAAGAGCAAAGGTAACGCCGACGCTGTCGGTGTGTGGTGTGTTGTTTCTTTTTATGTAGTGGTCGGTTTATTCGGTTCAATAAGTATGGAGTTAGAAAATCTTGGGGGGTGAATGATGTACATATCTTTGAGAATAAGTAAATTGTATTTAATCGTACTCTTGTGCTCTTTACTTACATCGTTTTTAATCCCGACGAAAAATAGGTGTAACGGGTTCACTCCCACCGTTCAAGTCGAATATTGGGACGGTGATCACTATATAAAAGTGTTGGGATGAGCCTTCTGAACCTTAACAACATTTTCGAAAGGAGTGCTTTCTACATTTTTAGTGCAGGAGGACTTTATGATATGACGCTATCATTTTTTTTTGTAGAGGATTATGATATTTTATTTCTAAAACCAATCATGTAGGGTATCTAATAGTACCTATAGATGACACACTGGTGATACGTAAACTCGTAATTTTCGAATAGGAACTAATATTAGAACGCGTCTAAAAATGAGCGGAGTGGGACGCGGCGGGGGGTCTCCATCTCTATACTCGTACCAAACTATTAAAACAAATTATATTGTATATTTCATAATATTCCTATTAAAATAATGTACGCATACACACTCATTAATAGTGATACCTAAGATAATGTAAGAAGAGGTTGAGTTAAGCCAGAATATCGTATAAAATAGAACAAAATGACATTTAGTCGTTTGAAGACTTCAGAAATTATTGGAGTACCGCAAGGAAGTATCACGAGGGTAGAAAAAAAAACAAAAGATTTTAGGCTGAGTAAAATGTAGAGAGGTCCTATCTTATCTAACATAATTTCTAGTGTAGTTCTTACAGTAACTCAGTATCTTACTTATGATTTTAAACCGACCACCACACGTTTGCGACTAAAGAAATAACATAACCGATGATTGGTGTTGCACAGTGTCTTTCAAATTTTCTTTGATTTTTCTAGTAATTTGTGTATTTTGGTATAATCCCAGCATTGGCTTGCACTCACACCTTTCATGCTTTTTGTTCCGAAATTATTTTGACACTTGGAAGTTGTTGTTGTATTACTGTAGTGAGCGGAAATCCTTGAAGTTGTATTGTATCGTTACGTCACCCCAGGCCGTAAGCTGTCCTGGCCAAGGCAAGAAGTAAAACTTTAAACCAACCAAGGCGGTAATTCGTAAAGCCCCAGATGGCATATACATATATGGCCTTCGCCTTCGGTTTGGGCCACTAGCACCTGCGGTCTGGGACATTCACCACCAGTTCAAATGACTACTCTTCTTATGATGAGCATGAGTATAGATAGACATCAGTTACACGCTCAGTCTATCGTCAGTTCAGTCCATTAGTCTAGTCAGAATGACAAGAGAATGATCGTTTCACCCTCTCGGGATAACGCACTGACGACCCGAACTGGTGAAAATGAAACTAAACACTGACAGCCCAGAATTATGGACTGAATTAACGCCAAACGCAGAGAGTTGTACTTTTCCAGTAAATTTTTCAAGACAGTTTTCAGTTTAATATAGAAAATGTTCTTAAGAACGTTCTCGATTCTTAGGAATTGTCAAGAACACAACAAACTTAAGCACAAAAAACAAGGTTGGAGAACGCTTGAGACTTCTCTTATTGAATGATCTGTATCTAAGAAGTAAATCTCCGTATGAAATTACAAAACTGCGACCCAAAAAAGTGGGTGGATTCCCACCTGAGAGGCCGGCAACGCACTTCTACCTCTGGTGTAGCAGGTGTCTATGAGATCTAATCTGGACTTATAGTAGTTCTGGCCAATCTGAGCAGAATGATTGCTTTAATCATTAGTACGTGTGCTAGCATTATTGATATCACAGTGAATCCAAAACCTGAGTCAAAACACAAAAGTTCAAGTATTTTCGCTCACCAGAGTCGATTTTTCATGCTCGTTTGTTGTTATATGTATGTAGTCGGTGTTCTTTCTCTTTCACTCTTTTTATCTCCGTATACGTCGATGCTTTTCTAACATTTACTTCATTTTGGTTTTAGAAAAGCATTGATTTTCAGTTTTTGAAGACGTCTATTTTTGATGATGAGTCAATGCACGTGCCAAAAATATACAGCTATTTCAATGACACATACCTACCATTTACGTTACTCTAGTAGAATAAGGACATATAAGCCGTATCGAAAATGTGATGTTTGCGATTGTGAGCAGCATAGAGACTACCCGATCAAGTTAAGTTGGCGTCGCGTTCTTTGGCGATAGCGTTTAGGCGTTAGGTGCAAACTTAACGTGACAGGGTTGGCGATATACTTCTCTCTCTGAGACATCAGAGAGATATTAAATAGTACGTGTTTAGCATTCATAGAATTATTATGGTTGTTACAACCTTTGTGCCTTGATCTAATGCGGCTTCTATGACTTATCTTCGTCGAATTTGTGACATAAATATAGAATGGTATTTTTGGTAAGCGATGTCTCATCTTGAATGTTCACGTGGCTTCCTGTAAATACGCCCCCCACCCTCCCCTATATTTGTATGGAAAATTACGATAGACTTAATTTTAGTCTTAGATTTAGTGACAGAGTTCAGACGTGCATACAATTTGTATGAGCGCGTGAACTATGTATAGTTTCTAGTTGTTCATTTCCGCAATAATTGAACGTAGTATCAAGTAAATTTGGGTTGGTATCTGCCATTCCATGTTTCAAGCTTTAAATCTACGGCAATTTATAATAACCAAAGTTGTGTTCAGATAAGTACAGAAATTACGAGATAATTGGACCAATAATCTAACAAATATTTAATTTCCCTTTGAATAGAATGTCAATTGTTAACAATATTACCTTATTATGATCTTATGTATCAATTGACATCTCCAATTTTCTATAATTTTCAATTTATAATAACAATGGTTTTGTAAGTACAGAAATACAGAAATTACGAGACAATTAGACCAATGATCCAATAGGTATGTAATTTCCCTTTGAACAGAATGTCAATTGTGAACAATACCTTATTATGACCTTATGTATCAATTGACATCTCCAATTTTCTACCCAATTATCACTCGTATTCTAAGGTTCACTTAGTTCCCGGCTCTATACTACTCGCGATGTTGACCGAGGTTGGTGTGGCACTTTAGTGCGGGGAAGTAATATTTCGGTCAACGTAGACACGGAAGTAGTGTAGAGTCAGGGTTAGACTTTAAACGGCACGTTTAAATGTTAATGAAATTTGGTTTGATGTCTATAAAACTGCAAGGAAAAGTTGTCGCCCGTTGTGCGACACAATATGGTATTCTTATTTAAACATGGTGTGATATTACTGATATTATTGCTGAAATGACTGACCCTCCCCTAGAGTACAGTTGCCATTTGTAATATTCAGTGTCACGTCTGGGATATTTCAGGCTATAGCCACAATCCGTACAATGGAGTAATTTGCAACGATATTATTCTAGCGACCGGCGTCTTCTCTTCGAAGGAACTCTGGAAGCTGTCTAAAGGTACGATTCAAATATGTATTTTTGTCAAAACAGTTTTTTTAGACACGGTTTTATTGCCTACTGGATTTTATATACACATACGTTAATTGCGCATCAAGACCGATCAAATGAGCTCAAAAACGACGGGTTTATCTTGTGCTCTTTAGGAGTTCCTGCCAACACTACCAAATTATTGAAATTTCACGTGAACTATATATATATATACATGTTCATGCAAAATTTAATCTCGTTACAGTTATTAAAAGTAGGTTAAACTAACTTCTAAGATTTGATACCTTTTTAGTTACAAATAAAGAAACAAACAAACTAAGTTACCATCAGTGAATTCGCTAACGTAAGCGTGATAATAATACGGCATATTTGTGCTCTACACACAATTTATTTTTCCTATGAATATATTCTAGCTTATCCACAGTCTATCTCATTATAAAAATCTTCAAGTATGAACTCACTTAATAATACAATAAGCCCTTTGGAGAACCTACAGAAACGTGACAAGGAAGGTTGACTTTGACTTTGGTCAAAACATTATGGATTAGATCCATCCGAAGATCTTACCTTCAGTGGCGATACCGGTCATGTCAGTTGGCAAAATCTTGTATTTGCATTGAATATTAGATTAATAGAAGAACCTATGATTAGTGGCAGAATATGTATACCTTTCTAAAGACTTAAACATTATATTGATCTGCAGCCTCAATCCTGCAAGAGACTGGCTCGGAATCACCAAGCGGTTCCGGCGGGATAAAGCTAGAGTCAGGCTACTACTGCGGCTACAACAGCCCCGCCCCTCCCGCCTTCGAGCCCGCGGCGGAGAGGGCCACGCCTTCCATGCTCGTGGGGCAATGTTTCAGTAAGTATTCTTCTCTTTCTAGCGTTATCCTGGCTGCCAGGGTCCGCTTTCCTACTTCCTTTCCTCCACTTCTCTCGTGAGCTCGTTGGTCCCACTTTTCGTCTCTTACTGCCTTCACCTGGTTGTTCCTAGTTATAAGTAAGTTGTGTATAAAAAATTCAATAAACGCACTCATAGCATAGTATACATTTTGTATCCAAGCAATTCCTAAATTGTAGTTTTTCATAACACCCGGAGTTCACAGGTGGCCTGCGTTCTCGATTCCCTTTTTTATTACAAAAGCCGCATATGCTTTACAGGCCCTACCCTCATAGGATTTGTCGTTTCTAGAATACAATACAAATCCTTTTTATTGCAAACGTCAAATACACAAGGAATTAAATCGAATAAGAGCTATTACAAAATACTTAAAATAGTAAACAACAGGCGGTATTATCGCTAAATAGACACAAATAGTGGTTTTATCTACAATAATCCTGTTTTCTTTTCTTCCAGGCATCCCTCCCAGCTCAGCGGGTCTCAGTCAAGCGCCTCTAGTGTCGTCAAACACCATATTCTACCAGCATCCACCGCCGCCCACCGACACACATCCAACTGGTAATTTTGAATAATTGCGTAATTATATGATATGCCCAAAATTATTGATTAGTTGGTTTGATGCTAGCATAGTCTGATTGGCGCTGAAAAAAGTTCTACTCCTGTGGCGCAGAGATAAACACATTATCGGGTAATACTCCCACAAAAACTCGACTCACTGGTAGTAAAGGCTAAACAGCCCTGATACAGTTCAACTCATGTTAAAAAAAGCTGAAAAAAGTAGGCGTTGATTAATGTTGGAAAATGTTAATGCCTATGTCCTAGTATTTTTACCTTATCTGATAATGAGGACGATTAACGTTCGTGATAGTCCTCCATCTGTAAGGCACATTCATTGCGATAGACATGTTTGCTATCTTTATCATTATCGTCATCACTTGAAGGCATTTTAACTGATCCTGTGTGTCACTTTAGGCAACGACCCTCAGATTGTTCGTTGACTGAATCAATATCGCGATTTTAATTGGACATCGTTTGTCTTGCAGTCTCTGTTGTAAAACTTGGCTAATCCAACACGTATTCACTTAACAAACACATTGACAAATCTTAATAAAACTACTGCTTTTTGCAGCTTCAGACGCGTTAACCAGTCAGCACTCCAGCGCCAAATACGACGGCACGCCGCAGGACTCGCTTGGAGACTTCGTTACCTTCGTCTGTCAGGAGCCCACTGATGTGCAACAACTACAGGTACCAGAACTACTGTCCTTCAGGCTCTGACGCGTTGACCAGTCTACACGCAAGACTTCCTTCATCTGTCAGGAGCCTAAAATTAGAGTTGATGTACAGCAATTATTAAATTCATCACGACTGCTACTGCTGTGGTCGTCGACGTGTGATTTGTATAATCAGATTTTGTTTGTATCCTTTTGATTGGTCCCCAGTAGCATCTCTCGTCTGTTATGAAACTTATGAAGTTATGGTTGATCGAACCTGGGATGAAAATAGCACATTACACATTTCGTTAACTACGGCGAAAACTCGGAAAATCCATCCGTATTTGCTGTAATAGTAATTACCACAACATTAGAGATTCACCAAAATGCTTAATTGCTGTAGTTTAAAATTATTCTTCCTTCGCATCCAAACTGTATAGTCTGTTGATCAGACATTTAAATAAACTTCATGAACTCAATACCCCATCAGAAAATAAAGGATTCTTTTTTAATTCCTATCAATCAAGGTGCAAAATATATGCTTCCTACAAATAAAATCTTAAAATAAATAAATCTTTATTAATAAAAAAACATAAGAATAATCGTTAGCATAAAAAGTAAATGTATATTTCCATATTAATTTTAAAAACAGCGGTTTAATAAAAGTCGGCTCAATATATTATATCAATGTTATTCATCTGAATGTTATATCATCTGTTTCAGGTCCACAGTCTATCGCGGAGTCCAAAGCCAGCTTACTTCAGCAGTTCAATGCTACCACCACCACCGCTGCCACCCATGGCGCGGCCCGTGGCCATAATACGGTCCACAGGTAATCACTGTTGTAAGTCACACATACATAATTAACACTGTATTACCAGCGGGCCCCTGATGGTTGCGTTTATCACGCGATAAATAAGTGATAAATCATCTGTCACTTTTTAAGAAACTGCGAGAGTGAGTGACAGATGCGTTATTATTTATTTATCACGTGATAAACGAAACCATCATAGGTCTGTTGAAAACATAAGCTAGAGTTCTGTTGATAATAATGATAGTCGAATTTGTTTTTTTTTTCATCTGTATCTATATTTTTTTTTTTTTTTAGCCTATGTTGGTGTCCCACTGCAGGGCAAAGGCCTCTCCTCTCGATTTCCACAACTCCCTGTTCGATGCTATTTCTGGCCAATCATTTAGGAACGCGTCCAGATCGTCCCGCCATCTCCGTCTTGGCCTGCCACGTCGTCGTCGTCGTATCTATTTTATAGTTGACATATTAATTATTCCAAAATTTTACATGGATACAGCTAAGATACGCTTATATGAACGACATCGATATCGTTGTTCTGCACATTTAGGAAGTTTATACATTTCACTTGTTTATGCATAAAATAAAACTGCATCAAAATACTTAAAAGTTACGTACATCGTATTCTTTACGGTATGCAAAATAACCGTGACCGTATCTTGTAATTCACAGGTGCGCACTACAATTGCTTAGTTACGTGCACTTTATACAGCGAATTAGAAATCATATCGCATTCAGAATGGACGTGTTCAAATAATTTGGGCAGGAGTTATATCAATTTTCATAAACTGCCTATTTCGAAGAGGTTTCCTATTTCACACTTTAAACTTGTTTTAATTTTTTTTTCTCCTCAATATAGAGAATATAGGTTACCTATCTGAAACGCTAATTTTTGTTTCCCATCTGTAATATTTCGACAAATTTTCATTTGTCCGATAGTGATTTTTTCCTGAAACCCATAATATTTTCAGTATTTTATAAACATCTTTTTAAAGAACCCATTAGGTTAGATTAGGTTTGTTTTATAATTATTCTGAATAATTAACAGTTTTTGAATAAAATGGTTTTCTAACAAATGAAAATTAGTGTTTCAGATAGACAGGTAACCCTCTTGATGTGCAAGTGAAAACCCTGTCAGTTTTCTTCTGTCCAGCAGCCCGGGAAGATTACATGGCGTTATCTTCACTACCAGCCAGCGAACTAAGTTCTCCACCTTCGCCGGAGAGGTCCCCGCCGGGGTCGCCGCGCCGCCGCTCCCCGCACGCGTACCGGTCGGACTGCCATCCGCCGATATCCCACTACAATCACTTCCATACGCAACCACAACAGGTATTATACTACTCGTATTATCTATCTGTAACTAGCTTAGCACCACCATAACAACAGGTCAGTGCTAGAGTTTCAGTTCATTAGCGGCTTCTAGTTCGTACAAAGTAAGTAGGGCGACTCATGACACTCTTACTGACCACGAGGCGCCATCGATGGCGCCACGTCCACGATCGTCATCATCATAATGATCATTATTACAATCCTCATCACCATTACTGTCATAATCATTATTGCGGTCATCATCATCATCGTCATTATCATTATCATCATTATAATCATCTTCATCGTCATAGTTTCCGTAGGTCTGGTGAGTTTATAACGGTATTTTATAGTGTGTTAAACACAGTGTTAAACAAATGACAATGAGTCATCTCATTAAGTTCTCCACCTTCGCCGGAGAGGTCCCCGCGCCGCCGCTCCCCGCACGCATATCGGTCGGACTGCCATCCCCCGATATCCCACTATAACCACTTCCATACGCAACCACAACAGGTATTATACTACTCGTATTATCTATCTGTAACTAGCTTAGCACCATCACAACAGGTCAGTGCTAGAGTTTCAGTTCATTAGCGGCTTCTAGTTCATCCAAAGTAAGTAGGGCGACTCATGCATAACACTCTTACTGACCACGATCATCATCATCATAATGATCATTATTACAATCCTCATCACCATTAGTGTCATAATCATTATTACGGTCATCATCATCATCATCGTCATTATCATTATCATCATTATAATCGTCTTCATCGTCATAGTTTTCGTAGGTCTGGTGAGTTTATAACGGTATTTTATAGTGTGTTAAACAAATGACAATCAGTCATCTCATTAAGTTCTCCACCTTCGCCGGAGAGGTCCCCGCGCCGCCGCTCCCCGCACGCGTACCGGTCGGACTGTCATCCGCCGATATCAAACTAACTACAAACACTTTCATACGCAACCACAACAAGTAATACACTAGTCGGATTGTCTATCCATAGCAACTTAACATCATCACAACAGGTCAGTAATACAGTTCATTAGCGGCTTCTAGTAGCGACATCTAATGTACTTACTTACATTCTAATGTAAGTAAGTACATTAGATGTCGCTCACTAGGGCGACTCATGACACTCTTATTGGGCAAGAGACGCCATATGTGGCGCCACGTCCACAATAGGACATCTAATGACATCGTCAATTTCATCATCATTATAATGATCATTATAACTATCCTCATCACCATTATCGTCATTACGGTCATCATCATCTTCATTATTATCATCATAATCGTCTTCATCGTCGTAGTTTCCGTAGGTCTGGTGAGTTTATAACGGTATTTTATAGTGTGTTAAACAAATGACAATCAGTCATCTCATTAAGTTCTCCACCTTCGCCGGAGAGGTCCCCGCGCCGCCGCTCCCCGCACGCGTATCGGTCGGACTGCCATCCGCCGATATCACACTACAACCACTTCCATACGCAACCACAACAGGTATTATACTAGTCGTATTGTCTATCTATATTCTATAGCAACTTAACATCATCACTACAACTGAATTATTGACCAGTAATACATACCAGTTCATTAGCGGCTTCTAGTAGCGACATCTAATGTACTTACATTGTACAATGTACTTACATTACATGTCGCTCACTAGGGCGACTCATGACACTCGTATTGGGCAAGAGACGCCATAGGTGGCGCCACGTCAACAATAGGACGGGATCTAATGACATTGTCAATTTCAACATCATCATAATGATCATTAGGTGTACTTCCTTTTCGCCGAATTATGTTTCGCAAACGTTTCATTTCGCAAGTGTCATTTCGCCAAAATCATTTTTCTCTGAAACTGTAAACTATTTCAGAGTGTTGTAAATATCATCCTTTAGATTAGGTTAGGTTAGGTTAGGTTTGTTTTATAACAATTCGAAATAGTTTACAGTTTAAGTGAAAAATGCTTTTGGCGAAATGAAACTTTTGCGAAATGAAACGTTTGACGAAACGTAATTCGGCGAAAAGGCAGAGAACTTGATCATTATAACTATCCTCATCACCATTATCGTCATTACGGTCATCATCATCTTCATTATCATCACCATAATCGTCTTCGTCGTCATAGTTTTCGTACCTAGGTCTGGTGAGTTTATAACGGTATTTTATAGCGTGTTAAACAAATGACAATCAGTCATCTCATTAAGTTCTCCACCTTCGCCGGAGAGGTCCCCGCGCTACCGCTCCCCGCACTCGTACCGGTCGGACTGCCATCCCCCGATATCCTACTACAACCACTTCCATACGCAACCACAACAGGTATTATACTAGTCGTATTGTCTAACTATATTCTATAGCAACTTAACATCATCACTACAACTGATTTATTGACCAGTAATACAGTTCATTAGCGGCTTCTAGTAGCGACATCTAATGTACTTACATTAGATGTCGCTCACTAGGACGACTCATGACACTTGTATTGGGCAAGAGACGCCATAGGTAGCGCCACGTTCACAATAGGACATCTAATGACATTGTCAATTTCAACATCATCATAATGATCATTATAACTATCCTCATCACCATTCTCGTCATTACGGTCATCATCATCTTCATTATTATCATTATAATCGTCTTCATCGTCATAGTTTTCGTAAGTTTATAACGGTATTTTATAGCGTGTTAAACAAATGACAATCAGTCACCTCATTAAGTTCTCTACCTTCGCCGCCGGCGTCACCGCGCCGCCGCTCCCTGCACGCGTATCCGCAGATATTCCACTACAACCACTTTCATACGCTACCGCAACAAGTCAGTATCAGACCGTGACATCTAGTTGAATTAGGAAGACGTAACAGACTTTATTGGACACTATATGACATCTCTTCTACACGCTACCACAAAAGGCACTTGTATATACTGCTATCGCCTTCATAGTCGCTATTACTACCGTCATCATAATCATTATAATGGTAGTCATCATCATCATTATCATTATCATCAAATTCGTCATTATTTTCATCATCATGGTCGGAATCGTTATCATTATCATAATTTACACGGTCTCGGCTTAATGCTTACTCGCGCGATAAACAAATGGCAATGGCGCATTTATCATCACAGTAGTCTAAAGTAACACGATTTACCATCTACCGTTTGATAAACGCTCCGCCATCCCCACTCCCCACTGTCCTCCCTACTAGTCAGCGAATAGAGTTTTCGACCTTCGGACTGCCATCCGCCGATATACCTACCACTACAACCACTTCCATACGCAACCACAACAGGTAAATTACACTAGTCGTATTGTCTATCCATGGCAACTAACTTAACATCATCACAACAGGTCAGTAATGGGCAAATTTTTATTTTGTTGTCGATTTCTTTTTTTTCTCAGATTTAAATAAAATTTGGTGAGTTGGTAAAGTTGCTTCTTCTGACCGCGGTAAGCCCAATTTCACGATATGTCCTACAAATTTTTCTCCATTGAGTTACACAAAATGTATTACAGAAATTGACCCATGGGCCAATTTTCATTTTGTTATCGAATTATTTATTTTTCATTTCGAGCTCCTCATTTTGTACAAAATTTTAGTACAAAATACGAAATTTAGTAAAAAAAAACCATACATTTTTTGTAATTCCGTGGAAAATTTTGTAGGACATATCGTGAAATTGGGCTTACCTTGTTCAGAATAGGCAACTTTACCAACTCACCAAATTTTTGTTCAAAATCGACAACAAAATAAAAATTTGCCCTAATAGGGTTACAGTTCATTAGCGGAAGCTTCTAGTAGTGACGTCTAATGTAAGTAGGGCAATTCGTGACCCTGTTATAGGGGAAGATACGCTATAGATTGTGCCACGTCCACAATACGACATCTGACGACATTGTCAATATCATCATCATAATGATCTTTAATACATTTTTGTTTTAGGCGACATGTATGCCATACGATTAAATAAATAAATGATCATTATTACTATCTTCATCACCATTATCGTCATTATCATCATTACGGTCATCATCAAGTATTAATTTAAAATATTAATGCACTTTGCATTTTGATTTTTATCATACTTATATTAATATGATAAATAAAAATCACACTATGAATCGTAGAAAGGATGTAACATGCTTACTAAAGATTTAACTTTTATCACTAGGTTGTTATTTACAGAACATCAAAACTTTATCGCTCGTAACATTCTACTATTTCAAGTATGAAATTGGTTCAAAGGTTATTTTTAAAATCATCGAGTTGGTCGACGCCGACCTGGTCTGCTCCGGGACTATAAATAACTTAGTAACCGACACTCTCTTGTTTTGCCTATTAGAGTGTATAAATGTGAGCTCTATAAGTACATGTCTACATTTGTTTGACAAGGGGCTAAAGTAAGCTATTGTGCTAATAACTAAGCCTTCTGATTAGTTGGATGAGCGAGCGTAGCGACCGAGTATATATAGGTTTTAGCCACGTGGTAAACACTCTGCTTTTCACTTCGACTGCGAGAAAGTAATACATTATTTTGTTTGTTTCCAGGTGTTCAGCTACGGCTCTTTAAGCAGTGTGGGGCTGGGCGGGGGCGCGGTGTGTACCGGCGGCGGTGCCGTGTCCCCCCCCGGAGGCCTAGGGCTCTACGCGCCGCGGGCCCCGCCTCGCGCGCCCGTCAGGTTAGTGCCTGTCCATGTGTTCCTAGTCCGTCCCTGAATGCCATGTTATCTAAGTAGCAGCTCAGGGGTCAGAGTACTACTCCATATAAGTTGCGAGGGTTCGATCGACCTGCAATGTAATGGATAGAGTATAAATGCGTATCATTATACATAAAAAGATGTCTAAGTGTTTGCTATCAGTCGCTGAGCAGTGGTCAGAGAGACACACCAACATCCTTAATACTCATATGTTGCTCAAAAGTATAGAATCTATTGAAAAATTTGCAGACATGATTAAATTAACCATCACTACTTAGTTATTGGTATAAGTTTCATGCCTAACCGTCGCGTAACAAGGGAGACTTTACTGACATACTCGTAACCTAGAGAAAGGACTTTACGGGTGTTCAGATTTCTCCTATTATATAAAGTATTTATAAATTCTATTAGATAGAAATAATACCAAATACCAAGCTACATTGGGTATAATTTTCACGGGAAAAGCACGAAGTGGAACTACTTAAAGAATAATACTATTAAAATTATCGTGAGACATCTTTAATAATTATAAAAACGGTTTAAACTCACGTAAAAATTGCCAGGAACGGCCCGTCATGTTTCGAACTCATTTGGAGCTCTTCATCAAGGGCAGCTATCCGTGCTGTTGCGCGTTTCGCGACCCACTGAAATGGGTTATAATAATTACTTAATACTTTGAAAATAGTGAAATTTTCCGGCTAGCACCTCAAAGCCTTTCTCAAGTAACACAGAGGCTGCACAAACAAATGCTTATGCAGCCTTTATTCAGCTCAAATTAGTTGTATAAGCACTTATGCAGCTTGTGTGCTGTGTGGGTTGTAAAATACGTAAATTGGTTTGATTCCAGGTGGAACGCGCCATTCTCGACACTAGAGGAGGAGTTCAACATTATGACGGCACCCGCGGGGGCCGACCACGTCGTCCTCCTGGATGATGGTGCGTTACCTAACTAACTAAGCAACGACCCAAAGTGGATCTTGGCCTCCGACACCAGATCACGCCACGCTCCACGATCCTGAGCCAGCTCTCACCAGTAAAGGTCCCTGAGATCTTTTTGGACTTCATCACTCCAGCGATATCTAGGCCATCCTATCCTACAGGTCTGCGACCACTCGGTCGTCCCAGATAAGCGGTTTTTGCGTTACCTAATGACTTTTTTTTACGTCATATTACCGTCGCCTATAGACACCTGCTACGGCTGCAACACCAGAGGAGTCACTAGTGCGTTGCCGGCCTTTCAGATGGGAGTATGCTCTTTTCTTGAAGGGTCTTAATATCGGTCCGGAAATACCGCAAGCGACAATTCATTAGAGACGCACTCTATATCCTATACATATACAGGTGACTTCAAACTGGTAATACAAAATTAGTGTTTCGCACTGTTCAGTTTTAGCAAATTAATTAGTAGTAGTATTTTAAGAGATAAATAAGGAAAATATAAGTCTGGTGCAAGTTCTGCGTCTGGGACCCCTAGACTGGCTGGGACCTTAGACCCGAGCCTTGTGGGTCTAGGGTTAATTCATTGTAGTTTCATAGAGAGTTGTATCTGTTGGCAAAACTTTTAATAAATAAATAAATACCCTGGGCATTGAGTCTGCCATTTGTACCTTCTGTAATTTGTACAATAGTTTAATTAAAAAAATTGCTTTTCCAGAACGCTTCTTCCAATCAAACGTGATAACCTCCGAAGCGACCGCCATGGACACGGCGGCGGTGTCCGTGGACGCGTCCGACGACATCGCGCCGGACAAGGCGCCGGAGCTGCGCTCGCCGTGATGCTCGCCGCCCGCGCCGGCGCTCGCGGACGCGACCGCGCTCCGCTGGACGCCGGCGCCGCCGCCGCACTGGAGGCCCGTCACGCATCGAGCGCTCTGAACTAAACTAACCTATACCATAAACAAGGACACATATTGAGAACTGCCAATGCCTAAAAAAAGTTGCATTGCGTTTGTCGCGCGAATCAGTATCTCCTGTCTTGCTCGCACGGTTTTGAAAGTGACAAGTAGTATTTGTCGCGCGATAGGGTCGCATGTCAAAGTTATGATCTAGCTACTACTACTACTACTGTTATCTAGCTACTGTTATAAAGAGCGTCAGCATAGTAAGGACTATATTCCGTACATTTCACATAGATTGATCCTACTGACTGCGCCAATATTTTGTCAATCAAAGTTAGAAGGAGACTGGTTTATCTTGTATATATACACTAGCGACATCTGTTGCTGTTTTTAGAAGCTCTAGATTTCACTAGTGTATTCAGAAAGGTTTAAGCGGCATATACGATATGGGACGGATATGTGGCTAAAGTAACACCGTGTAAGGTTGGTAGAACGCGACTTTTTATAAACATTGGCAGTCTTAAATCATTGGTCCACAGTGATCATTAGATCACAATATGATGAAAATATGCTTCTGATATGACTAGCGACAGGAATATTATTGGCAGACCCTAACTTTTTCCCATAGAGATCGCAAAGGTGTAAAGCCTTTCAGAAAAACGACACAAAGATCAACATAAAGCATAAGGAAAAAATCGGGAGGTCTCCTGGCGTTGGGGTGGTTGACTGGATGAAACGTTAGTTTTTGGATTCCAGATATCTTCCACCTGGTTGTGATTCTTTGTGCTTTGACCTTTGTTTCAATTTAATTTACCTATTAAAAGTGATGTTTCCGTATTAAAAAATAATGAAACATACTTCGTAGGTATGTTTCACAAATTTAATATTGGCAAACCTATTCCCTAAATGCATGTGATTAGCAATATTTGCCTGTAAAATCCAGTATATTTTCATCATAATGTGATCTCACCTCAAACAAATTCATGTTCGTAAGACACGAGTAAAGCCAGGTATGTCAGGTTATCTTTTATAACCTAAAAGCTATAACACTAAAACAATGAACTAAGTACTTAAAAAGTATACCTGATCTAGAGCAAAACCTCTATGCCTTAACCGAGGATTATGACGGAAGTCATACAAAAATGGTTTAAAGAATCGAAAACCGAATAGGTACATTTTCTAAAAATAACACAAATTTAACCATGCCGCGTGAAAATGTCTCTACCATCTCTAACATAAAGGGTGATTTGTATGAGGAAATTAAGTTCTAAATCTCACCACCGGCACTGTTAAATTTGTTGGTTGAACTAAAAGCAATAAGAATTCAGGGCAAAGACGATTAGTGTAAATATTTATATTAACGGTTGTAGTTGAAATGTAGATTTTATGTTACGGCGTCGCCTGTCTGTATTAAAGCTATTTTTTTAATTAGTGAAAGAAAACGTTAAATTAATTTGCCTATAGGATAATCTACGTGTAAGTAGTTAATTTCGGTACGCAGTGACTTTGTAATGGCGTCTCGGTGGATTGAAAACATTGCCATCTAGCGGAGGTTACCGGCCATTGATTCAGACAGGCGACGTTCTGTTCATTATACTCATTAAGGCGAACAAAATACAATACTCCAACGATGTAAAAATAGCTACGAAAAAACATATATTCTAATATTTTTATAGAATACGAAAACGAGTATGATATGATCAAGCCTTCCAGTAATTTAGTGAAATAAAGGTTAAATAATGCAGCTTATTATTCGTTTGCTAAGCTGTGAAACAGTAAGGACAAGCTATACTCAATTCGTATACGTATTTAACTAATAAGTTGTATTTAGTTAGATACGTATACGAAAGTATAAATATGAAAACAAATGCTTCCAAGTCAAAACACGTTTATTATTGACAAAAGTGTGATATTATAATTTGTTTTTGTTTCGTTGTTGTGTGTTTTGTATTGAAGGTTAGGATAAGAGTGTAGTTTACGAATTTGTTTTAATTTATTGAACGAATATTTATGAAAGACGCGAAGAGCCTTGCTTAAGATTAGTTTAGTGATTAGTAGCCAAGACTATCAACGAGTTGTGGTTTCGATTCGAAATATAATTATTTAAAATTAGAATATAATTATATACTTAGACTTAGAATAATATTTTTTCTTTGTTAACGGTGTGAGATGCCTACATTATGGGCATTTTTTTAATCGCTACGTATGTCATGCATTCGGTGTGGACATCTAATATGAGAATTCATACACGCGTCAACTTACAGGTCACATACACACAGTCGTGGCATTATGGAGTCGACCTGGGTGGACACCCGGGTGCTGGCTCCTAAAGGGCATTTCTTTAACCAGGTGTAGGGCACCCAGGGCACCTGTATGACTAAGTTCAGCCATGAATCCACATGCATCAGGTGTGCTCTGGCCTTAAATCTGAATCATAGACATGGCATCTCATATTTTTACATATTATGGAAATTAAAAGCAATAAAAAACATCGAATAGTTTCGGATCGAAACGACAATGCGCAATTATTTGTAGTTGGACATTCGTCTGGACATTTTATAGGTGCCTTTCACGAATAAAAACGTATAATAATATAACTTACGTATTGTAACTTGTACATTGTAGTGATCTTTTAAAATCCATCCGCTCATACCTGTAACGTGGACAATTCATACCTATATAACTTAAGACGAACATATTTGGATATTTTTTCTTGTACCTTAAAAAAGAGTACAATTCGACATTTTTGGGAGGATTAATTTTAGTATTTGAGGAATTGAGAGTACTACTCATAAATACCGAAATAGTCGAAATTCTCGATGCTCTTTAAAGTATCCAAATATGATCACTAACACTTATAGCCTTAATCCTAAATATAGAACCTAGTTTTTTTCTCACCCTGTTCATTGTATAAACAACTTTATTTCGAAGCGTTAAGTGCCATTCCCGGGTGGCCATCATGTGACCTTGAACGGGGATTTTTTTCGAGCCCCTCGAGAAAAGCTAGTCATTAGAAATACAATGTAAATTTAATGTTTAAAATTTAAATTATATTTACATACGCCCCTTACGGCTATTAGTAAGGGGTAGAAACTAAATTGTGGCCAAATTACACTTAACGAAATCCAAATATATATACATTTTTAATAGATTTAGGATACGTAAGTATGGTTAAGATTTGTTGCATGTTTATTATTTTATTGATGATTATTCAAAATGGACACTATTGGTTTGAAAAAGAAATATATTCGCAAGCTTGTTTACTCTGCTTCAATAAGTGCACCCAAGAAAACTTCAAAACGCTATACGACCAAGGAAAATAAGTACCTAATGTACAATCTTGTATTTAGTTGTCCATTTTATTGAACAAAATTCTCCCTCAAATATTTACTTTTTCTCAAAAAATACTTTTTTCTTAAATTAAGTATCCTGAGTTTGTGTTTCGGATACCACACTAATCATTTTATAAATGAAATTGATTAACTAAGAAAAAAAACAGCACTTTTTGGCTTTAATTTTAATTTTGTTTACTAAATTGGACAAGTAAGAATGTCTTAATGTGTTACAAAGTGCTAATAAATAACAAATTAGCATACACATTAAATGCGACTATAGTGAAAGCTTGCGAAACTACTCTAAAGATCCATGACATGTTCAATGAATATCATTTTGTCACCAACAACTGATCGCCATGAACGTGTAGTATTTTAACATAAAATCCAAAAATGTACAGTCGGCAACAGAAGCAGCTACGCACGCCGAGTGCTCAAAATTGAACTCTCTTTATCAAGAAAACAAATTATTTTAATTAGACGAACGTAATAACAACTTTGGGTTGTCTTAAAAACGATGTAATACGATCGACCATAGAAATTGACATTGGAACTAAGATTGTCAATAATAAAGTTCGAGGATTTGAGTGGTTTGAATAATAATAGAAGACTTGAGATCAATTATTACATTATTGTACTAAATAACAGAAGCCGGATTTATTAAATATTTCGACAATTCATTTTTTACAAAATGCTATACGTTCTTGGCCCTAATATTCACTTATTGTATATTTTTATCATGAGTTATAGATGCATTGTACTTAGTTTTTGATTTAGACCATGAATTATTTATCCTGCCATCATTTTCTGTACACGCTTTGAATTTAAAATAGTTAACATAGCCTGATAGGGAAACTTAGCAATATTGACAAGCAATAGATAAAGTATATTATAAAGAACAGCTTTAGGGAAGCTAGATATTGGTACTGAAGTAGAACATCCTATATAATAACGGTTGCAAAACATATTTTTTCAATAGATACTGGCTATAAAGCGTGTTCAATGTTCATAAGGAAGCTGCACACTATCAGTATTCATAGCTCTACATAAATAACTGGCTGCTAATACAGACTTTAAAATTCAAAGCGTTATATTTCACTACGTACCGTTTATTGAAATAATAGCAATATAGCAAATTTATGTTTTTTGAAAATACGCGGTTCTATTGTTGAGACATCTATTGAAGTTATTGTTGAAACATGAGAGCAACAGAAATTATTGCGTGATTTATAAGTAAGCAAGACTTAATGTATGAGGAAACAGTGCGGAAAGGATTGTGACGAAAATATTGACAGTGTGCAGCTAGAAATAAAGTTGGATTTGATGTAGATTTTGGTACAATTAAATAGCTGGTACACAAACATAGTCAGCTGATAGTTCAACTAGGCAGAAAGGCCAGAATTAGTCAATTGCTAGCTATAGACATTATTAGACGATAAAAAAACATTTATAAGGAATAAATAGTTACTTAAATGTCACTTAAGGCTTGTCGATTGCAATTGGTCTCATCTGTAAGGAACGACCTTGTGAAGGTATGGCAATAATCTGTGTTTTGTCGAACATATTTTTCCTCATATACAAAAAGATTAAGGTTAAAGGAGAATTCCATACAATTCTTCTTCACAAGGAAATGACAGTGTATCTTGGAATTTTGTTCGGCAAAATGTCAGGAGTACAATAAAATGGTGACGAATTTAAAAGCTCATTGGTGCCGAAATTTCTAGACTGTGATTCAACTGTTCATGCTGAACGTGTCTTATATTGAAATAGTTGTTTTTGTATGATTGGCGATGAATAAAGCGCGCCGTGCGAATGCATACGGTACAGACACACATGTTGTATGAAATGCATTTGTTAGTTAGCCGAGAGCTGCTAGATGCGATTCCCTAAGCCTAATATCATCTCTTTTACATGAAATAATCTGTAGTCACCTAAATCATCTATTACACGCGCATTCTGGCGTCAGCTCAGTGCATTATTCTAGACAGTCAGTTAACTGTCATTCATTCATTTTCACCAGCTCGGACCGTCAGTCCGAGAGGGTTACACGAACATTCTCTCGTCAATCTGACCAGATTGACGGATTGATCTGACTCCAGACTGAGCGTGTAATCCTTTTCTAAGTCTACGCGTAAGTAATTGACATACTACAAATTCGAATTGAATTTTAAATGGTTAAGGAATCAGAAAGAGGTTCCAAATTCAATAATTACTTTGGGGCTTAGGGAAATGGGTTTCTTTGAAAGAAATAAAATGGTATTAAGTTTAGAGAATGCATCTTGGGAATAATATAGCCTGCTATTTTAACCAAATGGCTCACGGCCAGAGCACGGTGAACATAGCATGCTATAGAAACAAACTGTAGCGTTTTTTAACGACAGCTGTCAGTAGTTTCGATAGATCTTAATTTTTAAGTAGCTTTGCATTATTTTTATGCGTGACAAACATCGAAGAATGTGTAAATATTACTGATTGTTATGACGGAAAGGACTCTAATGTTGTGCAATCTTATTTTTATAAAATAAAAACATAGGAGTTACAAAAAATACTAGTCACTTCAAAATTCGACGGAAAAAAGCGTAAAAGATGTAACAGCCAATTAATTCCCTTGGCAGTTACAGTGTTTACGCTTTTTGCCGTCGATATATACCATTTGAAGGCAGATATGATACTCAACCAAAGTTTAGAAGAAAATATGATTGCAACGAGAGAATTGTTATACTAAAAAGTTTGTAGATACTCTCGAACATTGAAGGTAAAAACCAGGTTATTTCAACGTGTTTGTCACAGTAAAGGTTTCTTATTTTCATAGCACCAGTGTACGATATGGAGTAATGAAAGCCTAAACATTATGTGCCTTAGATACAACAATATTGTATGATATTTATGATGCGTTCTATACAACGTGCTAAATAGAATAAATGATAAACATTATTTTAAATGCCTGAATGGTCGTCATTGTAAGTGTTCCTTTCAGCGGCTTGTGTGTTGATCTCTTGTGGGACTGCGTCACCCATTTACCTAAAGGTTCCAAAAAGATCGGTCAACTATTGGCCAACGGCTTGGTATTGTATTACTAAACTCCAAAGGTGTTTTCTCCTTTTTATGTAAGGCTGACACAGTCAGTGATGGCAATATTTTAACATTAAATTAAAATATTGTTATTTATTATTGACAGTGTGTTGCCGCTTTAAACCCAATCTTTATTGTTTTGAAATTGTTGTCAAAAATGTAACTAGACACCAGTCTGGAGTTGATTTCGAATCCAGCACATTTGTAACCCTCTTGTAATGTTATTCTACTATTAAGTAACGCTTCGAAGCGTAGTTTTGCTGACATATAAATACTTCTACTATATTGTATAATTTTAGTATACCTACATTATACCCATTTAAGTACCTAATTGTATATTTTACTGGAATATATCTTAATCCAAGCGAAATTTGAATTAGCGTCGCTTTTTGTTTAAAAAGTAGCTATCGCATGGCTTATTAAAAACTATTTCTATGTATTTGGAACCACATCTATTCTATAAAAATCGCACATAATTTTCTTATTTCCGTTAAAACTGATTATTCGAAGTGAAAACAAAGAGATCCGTCTTATTATTAGATAAATGCACACCTTCAGTAATAATGATGGATTACCCATAAAATATAATGTTCATACAGTGATTGAAGAAACGTGTTGCCGTCAATACTTACTGACAGTGTGTACTTTAAGTTATTAAGTTTCATGGATTTCTGAAAGTAAATAACACATACGTAAATAGTAATAATATTAAGAATAATTAACCAATAGTGACTCGTAGCGACGAATTATTTCGTTCAAATGCAATTATGTTTTTTTAGCAAATTTAATTAAAATCTAGATTTATTCTAATTGTGTGTAAATATGTTATAATTGTATTTAATTGATTTTAAATTTAGTTTTTACGTAGAGTACAGTGTTTGTTACGATCCATTTTCGATGCTTTCATATTCTACATTGTCTCCCATTGTTTTTATTTCTGTACACCTAAGAATCAGTTTCACGATAGCAATTGCTTTCTAAAAATCTAGGAATCTGGATAGGTCATATGTTTCACTAATGATAGACTTGTAAAAATGTTATAACTTGTATTTTTAACCTATACATAGTAAGATATTTATAGAATTTTAGTCGTTTAATTATTTCGAACGACTTGTTATAAAAAACATTGGTGCTTAAAGCTTAAAACAAAATATGGAGGCACATCGTGTCGTGTGTGTATTGTCATGGGAGGTTAAGAGCATATGACATAGCATGCGTTGTTATGGTCGTCGGGCGCGTTCACTTGTTTCTTGAAAATAATATTTGTTTCTAAAAATAATACATTTACTGTTGCCAGTGATAATGTAAGTGACAATAGAATATTGACTTTCGGAGCCAAATGTCAAAACAAAAGTACCCTGCTTTGTATATTGATATATCAAGCCAAAATTGTATGTAATCTACTGAAGTCCAAGTAAGGATCGAATTCACGACCTCTAGCGGTGCAGTGCTCTAACAACTGAAAGTGTATAATATGATTCTGTCCAATATTGAAAATGTACCCCACAACAAAGTCACATCGCACTGAACGTTCTCACAGTGCATTAAAATAGGAATCAATATTTTTTTATTTCATATAAGTAGAGTCATACCCGTTACGTTTTAATCTCAAATCGGTCGCTAACTACCATGGATTTCTGTAAAGAATTTCTTTATTTGTATTTATAATAGTATAAAATACTTTAATATATTTATTTTTTTAATGTTTAAAGGTTCAATAGTTTATTTTAAAATAAACACATACATGACAAATAATAATTAAAATTGTATTGAAAATCAGTTTTCTTTGAGGGAATTACAGGAAAAATCTTAACAGCACGATTCAGGATTTACACGTATTTATATATCTTATTTATATTTTTACCTATAGCGCCATCTGAGGGTAAACTTTTCTTTGTCCGCTTACATGCCGAAACGGCTGTACGGATTTCAATCTATTTAGGTACAGGTCTTGAACATTCAAGATTATAGGATATTTTTCTGTAAAGAAAAAAAGTTTGTGTTACCTAAATAAAAATTAAAAGAAAAAAAAACATGCTATTACAAAATATTTATTCAGTGAGTGTCGCGACAATATACAGAGTAGGGTTCCATTTGAGTGTTGAAGATCTCCGTTTGTTTATTATTTAAATTTTCGCTTTACAAAATACATAATTGCTGCTTGATTTTTTTATATATATATTTATCGACTATTTACAGTAAATGTGAAGGTTATTAGTATTTTGGTAACTAACGCCATCTAGATTTTTCAAGAGTAATTTCCTTGAAATTGTATGTACTTTCAGATAATTTGTATGGAGTGAACAAATGAGCGCGACCACGTGAGCCGTTATAATAATGTAGGTAAACCTTGCTCAAATATCGATGAAAACTGAAAGTGTTACAGTTGACGCAATACAAACAAACAAACACACATTTGAGTTTTATTTTGTCTGATTCCTTAGGGCTTGTGCACAAATCATGTGAGGTTTTTCGGCTACTTTTTGACCCCCCTTCCCCGCTGGTGATATTTGGTGAGGTTCTTTGCTAACCCCCCCTCCCCTCACTACCTCACGTGTATTTTTTTCCCGCCAAAATTTCGTAAAATTGACTCGCTATTTTGAAGTATTTGACAAGTGAACTTAAAAACCGAGAAAAAAATATCAATTTTTTCTTAGTTCGTTCACGTTCATCGTGGAAAAATACACGTGAGGTTTCCGTATACCCCTCTTACCCCAACGTGATAAAACGGGTTTTTTTTCGTGACCCCCCTCCCCCCTATTGAACCTCACGTGATTTGTGCACAAGCCCTTATACAGAACCTTGTATACGGTGTTTCAACATCTAAGCAGCGGGCTCTCTGCTTTTTCGCCGAACAATTTTTCGTCGAATGATTGATTGTAACATGAGACCTTCGGGGTAGTCAAATATTACGCATTGGTGATGTGGGGCTCTCTAGTCCGCGAAGGACTAGCCTACCCACTAAAACTCTGGGATGCTGCCAACCCGTGCCGTAGTGGTGATGCCATGGGATCGCGAACATTCACCACGACACCACCGGGTTATAAAACGAACCTAACCTAACCTAACCTGGTCTATAGGATGATATTTACAACAATTATGAAATTAAATGTACGACTACTGAGGAATAGAAATTCTGCGAAGTGCAAATTCGGTAAAATGTAACATTCGCAGAAAAATTGTTCGGCGAAAAGGCAGGATACCCTAAGCAGCGGTCATCGTCATCATCATTGATTTGAACGCTGACTAATGAGGTCGCCGC
The DNA here is from genome assembly GCA_947623375.1 of Apotomis capreana. Classification (NCBI taxonomy): domain Eukaryota; kingdom Metazoa; phylum Arthropoda; class Insecta; order Lepidoptera; family Tortricidae; genus Apotomis; species Apotomis capreana. Next base: position 13,693,041 of record OX392522.1, on the reverse strand, counting down.
ATCGTCGGGAGTTAAAAAATATATACGCGGACGAAGTCGCGGGCAGCAATATTATTATAGGTCCGTCTATTCCACATGGATCACGTCATCAAATTTTCGCCAAAATTTTATGGGACAAAACTGACGATACTCCTTTCCAACATTTTTTTAATCTGTTCCTGAATGACCGATATCTGAGTTAACAAGAGGTTAACAGACATTGAAAAAAATTACAACTGAATAGATAATTTTATTTCATCGCCACCCTTCCTAGGCAAACAATTTCTGAACGTAACAAAATAACAACGATTTCTGTACAGAGCTGTTATGTCAGAAGACAGATGTGTCGTGTAGCCAACGTGACGGCAGCAAAAACAACTGCACTTCGGTCCGAATCGTGCTCCCATGTTCCACCACGTTCACGCGATAGGTTTTAAGTTTCACCGGTAGAGGCGCCACCATCGAACTTATGTGTAGCATGGGACTTCATTTTGTAGAGCAATATCTACTTCACGTAAATTAAGAAACGTGCTGAAGTAATTTTATAACACGCTTTAAAAAAATCGGTTCTCAGTCAGCAGCAAGTCATTAGTTACTTGCCCAAACTCATATTTAATATCACAAAACATGGTAAAATAGGTTTTTTTGGCAAAAAGTGATAATCATCTGTTTCTTAACCTCAGCCACTTTAACCACGAAAACAATTCTTTAATTTCTTACAAAATTTGTATCAGTATTATAAAATCCAGTTACTTGGACACGGAAAAATAAAATAAATGTATGTTATTTAAAAAGTTATTCATTCAAAAGTAGGGCACAGTAGCATCGGCATAATAACATAATGATGCTAATATACATAAGTTATGTGACAATGACATAATGTTGACGTAGTTACCTCATAGAATGATTGAAGAGGTAATCTACGACATTAACAGAATATAGGTACCTACCTAATTAGAAAAAAAAACTATTATTATGTAAAATTCAGAGGTTCGTTTTCATTCCACGGACCCCTAGGAAATCAAGTACAAGGACTCTTTAGTAAAAAAAGCAAGACGTAGTACTGGAAGTAAAAAAAATACGCTAATATGAAGGTTTGTGCTGTTTCTTCGCAATCAAGTTGGTGATATTTTAGGTACCTGATGTTACTACTAAGAGTACCAAGTTGTAATCTCGAATCGGATTCCACTTGTGATTTGTTTCTGTGCTTGATTTCAATATTTATACACGTTTACTTAAGTCGACATACGTTTACTTTTGTCTATTACAGGTAGTTGTAAATAGAAGTTTTTTTTAATGTACAGATTTAAGCTTGTTTTTCTTATTTTTATTATTGCTGTGTTTTACTTTTAATGTTACCTACTGTTTTTTTTATGTTTAAGTAATTGTGTTTCTGTGTTCTTGTTTACCGTGCAAATGTTTTAGTAGTGTGTAACTGTAGATTTGCATGTAATTGTAATTTAATAAATAAATTTATAAAAAGAAGGAAATGCCTTTTCACAGAGGTAAGTAGTTGAAAAAAGAGAAAACGTTACTTTGGTCATGCTTAGTAAGAGTAGGGATGACGAGACTTTTGGTGGCATTTATTTTATTGTCGTTAAAAAGACTATAATTATTAAGCCTGCACAGAAGGTTTAACGAGAATCGGTCGAGGAATTGCGGCGAGGACGGCCAGATAAACTGACATCCAAACAATCGGACATACGATTTTTTCGCCAAGCTTAAACGGGGGCACTTCGCTCGCTCGGTAAATTTTCAAAGGTAAAAACGCTATTTTTACTGGAGAGGATATATTTTCGTCGAAGTCTAAGTATATGTTGTTATTACAAAGGGATTACCTACTAGTGAAACGAACAATTCGCTGTACTCGTTATAACTGTAATGTATGTAAAATAGTACTAAAACATGTCACCTATTTCACATGCCTGTACATACCTCTTTCTAAACGAATCGCATTGCTGTTTACGGCAGTAAAAAGCAAGACGTAGTCTAATCTACAAAAACAACAAGTAAACACCTCCTCTAAACGTTACTAAACGAGAAACAAACAGAAAACGAAACGGTAATCCAATAAATCGAAGTTATTTGCAATCCTCGTCCACCATCGGAAAATCAATACTCAGTCGATGTGCCACGCAAAACGCCTGACGCTATTGCTGAAAACCACAAAATCCTATCACAGAACATCAAAAATCGAATACAGACTTGAATCTTAGAGATAGGGTTCGAAATCGAATGATTTTGTTCCTATAATGGAACTCTGTCGCTTTCCACGGAAAGAACAGATAATCGACAACTAGCCTTGTGCGATATCGATTTTACTAGGGGCTACTTTCACTCAAGACGCGCTGCGGAAATATCATCATCTCTTTCCCACTTACGAGGGAAATTAACGCGTTGATAAGGGATAGCTGTATGTTTTCAGGGCGGTCGTGGTTTGGGTTAGCTAGACGGGGTTGCTATGGCAACGGTCACGACCGAGGGTAAGATTTCCGATACTGCGGATCTCAAATTATCAATAAAATTTTCGATATTCTGTTTGGAATATGGCGGAAATTGTTATTAATGTCTCTGTAAATGATGGGACGATTACGATACGCTTGGATGATGAGAAAATTGAAGTAGATAAGGATCTCAGTATTGATTTGGTAAGAATTTCTTTGAAATATTGATTCGAGGTTATGAATTTATGATGGCGTCTTGTCCGACTTCCAATTTCTTATGAATTGTAAAATGCAAAAATATTTTTGTATTTTTTTTAATATCAGGTCCACATTATAATAATTATGGTTATATTTAAGGATATTATTATTATACTCATATTCGTATTCGATTTAATTGGCTATGATGTAATGAAATGAGTACCAAGTTAGATATAGGGATTGAGGACGTAAAAAATAATATAAATTATATCTGCCATTTCGAAAAATGATTGCATGATCTACGGCTTACCCAGCCACGTTTCCATTTGATCTACATTAAGTGCCATTGACGAGGTGTTATTGTTAATTTAAATTTCTCAATTTTACATTGAAATCTCCAGTGAGTCTCAGTCACATTAAAAACCACAAACCCTCAACCTCAACTTGTGTGTATGTGTGTGTTAAAGAAATCCCGAAGAGTTTATGATCTATGAAACAAAAAGTTTATGGCAAACGAAAATTATGATTTATGGCAAGTGATAGGTAATAAATAAATAATAAATATCAGACAACCTCACACAAATCAACCTAGTCCCAAATTAAGCTCAAGAAGGCTTGTGTTATGGGTACTAGGCGACGATATACATACTTATATAGATAAATAAATACTTAAATACATAGAACATCCATGACCCAGGCACAAATATTCGTGTTCATCACACAAATATTTGCCCTTGCCGGGATTCGAACCCGGGACCGTCAGCTCAGTAGGCAGTTGCTTAACCACTGCGCCAACCGCGTCGTCATGGTACATTTATGACAAATGAAATTCGGGGACGTGACATGCTCCCACTGTTAGGCAGGGCAAAACTGTCTAGGGTGATTCATGCTCTATACCTAACCCGAATCCTTTTACCCACCGACCCCTAATTAGGGAGAATAACATATGTTAATTAATAAAGATACGTAATTAAAGTAGCTAATTACACGGCCCTGTCTGTCTGTTTAATTATGTTATAATTGTATAACTTTGATACAATTACATTGGCATGCTCACTATAAACCTGGAGCAATATATAAATTTCTAGTGACTTAATCATTTAAAAGATATGTCTCATTTTAACCAAGTTCAAAAAAGGAGGAAGTACTGTGTTCGAATAAATGTATTATTATCCTAACTTGTATATCTCGCGTAGCGAAACTTTATATTAATCGGATATTAACATGTCCAAGATATGGCTGATACATCGCTCAACTGGTTATATTTATGTCAATGTCCATCGAATAAGACCCCTTGATTGATACCGATATGACGGAAATTATACAAAATCAAAGTAATAATAAACCACCGCAACCACTTCCCGAACCCTTACAACTCACATCCTGGCATAAAAACTTTAAAATAAAAAAAAATGAGGTCAACGCACCCGGAAGGCACGAGCGGAACAGGTGTGCGTTGGATAATATCGATTTTTGAAAGAAATCGATGCGTGACGTCACGCGGCAAGATGGCCGCCGCAGCTGGCGGATTTATGCTGCGGCAAAATTGTTTTTGCGCGCGGTCAAATTTGGAACTAGTTTTTGACCCTTTGTGCGTTCGTGGCTTTTTGTGTTTGCTTCGTCAGCTAGCTTCTAAGAAGGCATTTTGCTGTACTAAATAAATCCACTACATCGTGAAATATCAAACATATCTTTTATCGTCACTTTTTTAACAAAGTAAATCTTTGCAGAAGTCTCATTATGTGATTTAAATTATTCGGCTCTTAAATATAATTATTTATTTAATAAAATAAGACTCTACGTTATATAAGGCATTGCTGCTTTTCATATCTTAGTTCTAGAGTGACTTATTCAATTCCCTTGATAGGTCATCTTATCAGTGCTAGTTTTCCTAGCAAGTAGAACCTATAAAACTAAGTTAAAAGATAAATTTTCACAAACGTCTTTCTAAATTTTTGCCATTTAAGCTTCTGAGGGAATATTTTCACTTCTAGACTATCTATGCCACCTAGCTAGATGAAGGAATTTATTGGTCATTGACAGATCTCTATAAAGTTCATGTAGGATAATAATTAAAGGGACTCATAACTGCAAAGTTAAGATTGTAATATAACGAGTAAAATTAGGGTGCATAGTTTGGGGTGCTTATGAGTTTAGTACGCAAATGTATATATATTTTTTTATAAAGTATTGTTATGAATGGATATTTTTTGCATTTTTCTTTCTAAATCAGGTTTGGTGCAAGAATTGGACAATGGCTTCGGGATCGGGACTTAGTATTCGTTTGAAAGATTACGTTAACCCTTTTTCATATTGTAATGGTGTACATTTGTTGCGTCACGGTTGAATTGACTAAAAGCGAGAAATAGTCGTGAATTTTGATAACAACAAATGAGGTGTGAAACTATTGTTGATTTCCTAAACGAGAAACGTTATTCATGACATATTAGCTAGAGTAAGAAACTTTATATCTATCCATATTCGCTTTCCTATACGTGGTCGCTACTTCAGGACTTACCATTAAATGATAACTTGCCAATATTATTGAGAAATAATAAACCCGGCCGCAGTTTTATTTTTTGGCCACTTGGTCGAACTTCTCATTGAATAACTAAGCATCGGGAATATGAGATAGCCTCTAATAAACTAATTCATCTTCTTCACAACGCCAACTAAAAATGTTAAAGAAAGCGTCAAGTCTCAATCAACAATTATTATTACTTGTCCTTGTGATTTATACATTGCCAACTAATTTACTAACTCAGCCACGGAATTTGCAACTCATCATCATTTTTCATTTTACAGCTTCAATACAAGCTCCTCAAAAATGATATATTCGAGCTTCCATAGACAGCATCATATATTATAACTTAACATGTAAAATAATACTTCATATTCTTTTATCGTGAAAATAGCCACTGTAGGTACGATAAGGCGCGAGTGCGCGACATGACAGCCACCGGCCATTTGCACCAATCAGAGAGCGCCATTCGATTCTTGTACCGACCGACCCGCCCGTGTTTGTTTATTGTCATTCGTTCGTTCGTATTGCAATAGGTTCATCTGCGTTCTCTCTAATCTAGTTCTAAGGCAGGTCCGACGTGGCTTAGGTTAGGTACGACGACGAGCGAAGCGAGGAGGAGTGTTAGGTTGAACTGCAACCCTTAAAAAAATAAAATAAAAAAAAAGGTTTAAACATTAGATATGTATTTGATAACGGTACGTAACCCATTAATCTAGTTCTAAGGCAGGTCCGACTTGGCTTAGGTTAGGTATGACGACGAGCGAAGCGAGGAGGAGTGTTAGGTTAAACTGCGACCCTAACCTAAAATGAGATTTAAGTATTTTGTTTTGTTCTCTTTTCAATAGTTCATATGTAATAATAGTGGCTTTAAAATACTATTTGATGACAATTTTAGGTAAATTTTACGATCGATTAATGTAGGATGACTTACATTTTAAACATACCTACTAAGTTATAAAATTAGAAGCTAATAGAGTTACTATTTTGGTGTCATATAATAATATTTTAGAAGTTTGCTATTTGAATGCATGCCTCAAATTTAGATGCTAAAAATAATCACCATGCTAAGTTACAATTACAGTGGCTTACAAAGAAGATAACTAGTGGCTGAGATATTATTACACAGACGCGCGTTGGTTGTGGCTGACTTAGTAATTTAGAAGGTAACTTATGAAATAATGAAATAATGAACTTTATTCTGCAAGTAGGCCACAAGGGCACTTTTACATGTCTGAGTCTACCGGCATTTCACAAGAGGAGACCACTGTTGAGAAGAAACGCCGAAAGAAACTCAACAGTCAGTCATTTTTTCATAAAGGATAAGTACTTAACTATTACAGTAATATGAACTTAACTATACGTAGTTCTCGAAGAAAACATATTAAAAGTGTATTCTAAGATATAAATAAGCAAACGTTTAAGAATGAAATATAGAAACTACAAGAAAGTATGACGGTTTATCACAATTTATGTACGTTTGATATGCTTTCTTATTAGAACTGTGTCCCTTAAACTAGTCAGGTACAATCTAAGAAGGAGTCAGTTACTCGGTTTCTGGTTCAGGCCATGCATTTTTGTCTGTCAGATAGTCCTCTACTGTATAATATGCTTTTGACATTAGAGATTTTTTTAAATAATTTTTGAGAGATGGAAAGGCTAATTTTAAAACATGATCAGGTAACTTGTTATAAAAATGAATACATTGGCCTAAAAATGATTTATATACTTTACGAACACGAAACTTTCTAATAGCAATTTTATTTTTATTTCTAGTGTTAAAATTGTGGACATCGGAATTTTTTGTAAATGAATCTAGGTTTTTAATAACATACATAATACTCTCATAAATATATTGGGACGCTACAGTTAAGATGTTTATATCTTTGAAAATGTCTCTTAAGGAGTCACGAGAATTCAGGTTATATATAGAACGAATCGCTCTTTTTTGTAGCACAAATATAGTCTGAATGTCAGCTGCTTTGCCCCAAACCAGAATACCATATGACATGACACTATGAAAATAACTATGATAAACTAAGCGAGCTGTATCTACATCACTCAATTGTCTAATTTTCCTAACAGCGTACGCCGCTGAACTTAATTTACCTGCAAGCACTGCTATATGTGGACTCCATTGCAAATTACTGTCCAATGTTATACCTAAGAATAATGCCTTATTCACCATTTCTAAACATTCACCATTTAGTAATATAGTAGAATCTACCGCCGTAACATTCGGTAAAGCAAATCTAACACATTTCGTTTTCTTGGCATTTAATAGAAGATTATTAGTAGTAAACCAGTTAAGCACTTTATCTAGTGTGCAATTAATTTCTGCATAGTCGGTTGATTTCCGGTTAACCTTGAAAATTAATGATGTATCGTCAGCAAATAGTACTATATTACAAAGATTATCTACTACAGATGGTAAGTCATTTATATAAACCAAAAATAGAAATGGACCTAAAATAGAGCCCTGTGGCACTCCTAGCTTAACTATAGCTCCATTGGACTGGGTTCCATTTACATCCACTATTTGCATTCTATCACTGAGATATGAAGACATAAGGCTTAAAGCATTTGAAGACAGACCATAATGTTCTAATTTCAAAATGAGTGTTCCAGGATGAACGCAGTCGAATGCCTTAGAAAGATCGCAGAAGATCCCAATCGCATCACAAGATTCCTCCCAGCTATCATAAATGTGTTTAATAAGTACAGATGCTGCATCAGTCGTGGAACGTCCCCTTGTGAAACCGAACTGTTTACTAGAGAGTAATTTATTTCTATTGAAGTGTCCTAGTAGATCTTTCAACATTAATTTTTCGAAAACTTTACTTAAAACAGGTAGTATAGATATCGGACGGAAATTAGTCAGATCACTCAAATCACCCGATTTAAAAAGAGGTATGACTTTACTAATTTTCATAAGATTTGGGAAAACTCCCTCTTCTATGCAACTATTGTAAATCAAAGCTAGGTAAGGCGCAATTGAATCTATAATATGATTAATTATTTTTACTGATGCTCCCCATAAATCCTCTGTTTTCTTTAAATTGAGTGATTTAAATGTTTTAATAACATCTACTGTATTTACTTGACTAAATTGAAACTCAACATCACATTTCTTACAATTAGCACAAAGTAAGTTATGGGCTTCGGATGCAGATGATTGTAAACATTTTGTGGTATTAACTGCAATGTTGGAAAAATAATCCTCGAATGCCGAGGCAACATCAGGATTTGACATAGTCTGCCCGTTTTCTCTGACAATGTTGACTTGGCAATTGCGAGTTTTGGATTTACCAGTTACCACCTTATATTTTCTGAGGCGAATAATGCTATTAAAAAGAAGCCTGTTTAAATAGTACCCTTTCTAATGCAACTTGAAAAAACCATTGATATAAGTAGGTACATATCTTACTTAAATGGCAATACTTGATTATTAACAAATACACCTATGCATACATTTTAAGAAGATACATTCGGAGAAGTCGTTCCAAATCATACATTTACCTAGTTAAAAAAAGTGATAGGTTAATTTAATTTTGGACCCCATTTTCACACAAGTAGACTCTGCGTACGATTATCCACAGGTTGAGCAACTCTTTAGGTGGGCTAGGTGTCGGCTGGATAGTAGTAACTTGAACGGGACGTGCTATAGGGGCGCTGCTAGGGATGGGACATCGCTATGTATAATTATGGTGTCGATTTCCTAAATGAGAAGCGTTATTCGTAACACACTCGTAGCCAGAGTGAGAAACGTAATAAATTTAATATCTCATTATTTTTCACCCACCAGTTTTTTTTTTTATATTGAACAAAGAATAATTGATTGCTTTTAGGTTAGGTGTAAATCCTGTCAAATAAACAATGCAAAGATCGACAAACAAAGTGTAAGGAAAGATTCGAAAGGTTATCACTATCTGATGTTAGGGTGGTGGAGAGATTAACTCGCTGGACCGGTAATCTAGAGGTACCGGGTTCGATTCCCGGTGAAAAGGTTAATTTAATTTAGGACCCCATTCTTACACGAGTAGACTCTGCACACGATTATCCACAGGTTGAGCAACTCTTTAGGTGTGGGCTAGGTGTCGGCTGGAGAGTGATGTAACTTGAACAGGACGTGCCATAGGGGCGCTGCTAAGGACGCCTCATTCATTCAAAATTTCAAATCATACTTTGAAATGTATCTACAATTTTACACACGTTTTTAAAAAAAAGAAAACAAGCACAACGATTGATTAATTAGTGATTTATTTATTTTTTATTTATTTATTTATTAAGGTTCACCAACAATTGTTTACACCAATACAATGTATTAAATTCTACCCAGGCAAAATATTATATAGTGTAACAATCACTTAAAGGTAAACACCGCATGCAAATTATTGTGAAGATGAAAACTTACCAAAAATAAAACTTAACTAAGAATTACTTATATTATACTACGTACTAGTCACAAAACAACGAACACTTCAGGAATGCATTGAAATTTAAATTAGGATTAACATTATTTCATGGGAACCTGCAACGCCGCTAACCACCTACCACCACACCTGCCTCTGAGATTTTGGTGTAGATGCTATTAGCTGTGAAAGATAGTTCACTGCCGTTCTGTATTGAGAGCGGATAGCAATTTACTGGGTGGGTCGAAGTGGAGTGATGCCAATAAACTTAATGACTCGGATAATTTCAACACACGATTGCTGTGCAAGACAATGACTTTTGACTGGTATACGTGCCGTAATACCTTAGCTCCGTTTAAATTTGGTATTTGGGTCGATATCAATTATTTTGGGTATTTACATTTAGGAGCTCAATTTAACTTAATGCTAATTGATGTTTCGTTAAGTGACGTATTTACTTATGTATAGATAGCTTTGTCACACCAATTAAAACATTGTTAACATTAAGCCCACTTTTTTTTATAGAACGACCCATGTTCATCGTAAGGTAATTTTATCGTAAATCGCCGTGTCATACCGTGTCTATCGACACATATTATCATATTTATCGATACTCAACCACTTCCCTAAAGCCCACCCCTACGATTCTTTGTCGGTAGCCAGGTGTCGGGCCATTGCGTGTGTATGTATGTATGTCTGTGTGCGTGTACCTATAGTTCACGGAGTAAGCACGAGGGAGCAATACTGTGCATGTTAATGTTTTGTCACAATTTTAAGGGTTTACCCATTGTTTCACCATCTGACGATTCTTCGAATGTGTCGAAGTTACCCATGTATCGCATTTCATCGAAAGTTATTTTCTCTAAAATCGTCTTCTTGGGAATGTCATTGAAAAAACTTTACAGACTTTAAGCGACATCAAAAATCCAGAGAAATATTGGGATTTTGAGAAGAAAAGTTTCGATGACATGAAACATTCTGAGTAATGTTTGAAACTTTTCAACTCTTTGCTTTTAACGCAAAGAAACGTGTTTATATACGTTTTTGATATTGTCATTTATATGGTAAAAGTAAACGCAAATGTTTTGTTGCATTCAAAACTTACTGGAAGAGATCCCTTATAGGGATAAGTTCGCCTTTGTACATGTCTATTTTTTTTTAAGTTTTGTAAATTGTTTTTGTGTAGGTACAATAAAGTTTTTACATACATTATACATGCATACACTTGAGGTTATTTGCATTGTCGAGTTTAGTTCAATTACTGATACACGCCTTTGGAACAATTTTTTAATATTATAATCGTTATTAAATGAGTGAGCGAAGAGTAGAGCAAGGCGTAGCCATAAAATCTTTCGTATGTCCGAATTCCGAATGTTCGAAAGTTCTCGCCTTCAGTTCGCAATATTCTACTAAGAATTCAACATTTTATTGTTATGTTCAGTTTTAGTAGTTTCTATATCAGTCTGAAGGAAGGTCTCATGATGACCACAGCTGCTTTTGTCGGTGTTTAAATTTTTAATTCAGGTTATGATAACAGCACATTACTAAAGATCGTTTATAGTGGTGATAAGTTCACCTTGTTACAACGTTTCATGTTGTATGGATTAACTCGGAGACATTTCAATTCAATTTGAACTCGACGTCGCTACTTTCCATGCTTACAATCCAAGTAGTAGGTTACATAGGCTGCATAAGAGACACTCTTTATTCAGCTTAAATATAAGCGGTATAAGGTCTGTATGAGCGCCTATACAGCTTGTGTGCTACTAAGGAAGAATCCTTGAGTTGACTGAAAAAGATAAACATTTCTACCTTCTTTGTGTTAATGCTCACCACAAATTTACATAATGGTTTCTCATACCAAAAAGAGGAGGATAATATATTAAGTAGGGTGATCTCATCTAATTCGGTGATAAAATCGAAATATGATTAAAAGTCCATGTTATTATCAATCAATGTTTTTACTTTTAATAGGAACTGCAGACAGTCTATCTATTAGCATAATCAGCCATTTAAATCTTAATTATAACAAATAATACTGTTCATAATCGACATTTATTTATGTTGCGTGAACATCGCTAATTTGGTGACAATCACCTTAAGTCGGTGATACGTACTACTCTAACTAGACTATAACCAAATTACACAAGTTTTAATTTTTTTTATCACATAATTAGGCATAATGAAATCAAACAAAAAAATTATTTTAGATAACAATTTAAATTAGAATTAAATTAAATTTCACGTACTTATTTGCAAAATTATTATTTTTTTATTAATGAAAAAAAAGTACATAAACAATCAAATCTATTAATTACTTATTTATTATTCAACGCTACATGCATCACACCTAAATATTTTTTGGTTCTTGTCAACGTCTTGACCTTGACAATGACGCAAAAAAAGTCCCTGATTTTTTAATTTTTTTATCAAGGTTTTGGGCCTGGCCACATCACCATGCCGTCACTACCGGCACCGGCAAAGGAAAAAAAATATTTTTTTTCATTGTGTCTACATTTTCAGAACGTACCTACGTTATTCTCTTAAAAAAATAAATTAAAAAATATATTTAATTTAAACATGAACCTATTTTTTTTTTCTATACACGGAATAATTTTGTTGATAATTACGTAACTAAATTGATACATTAGGATCATACAATAATATTACTGCTGGTAATTTAGAAAAATAACTGTGTGAACAGAGTTCTAATAACATTTATCTCAGATTTTTAATAGGCGGTAGCGAGCCCTGAAACTTAATAAAAAAATCAGACGTTTTTTCGTGTCCTAAAACAAAATCAGCGGGTGAGCCAAATAAAAGAAAAATCGTTAAAATATGAAACCCTACCACATACATACATACTACGCCCCAAAAACATTACCATCCTTTTCTTCGGCAGTCGGGTAAAAGGTAAAAAAAAAAGACTTGTAATTCGGTGATAAAGACTCCAAAAAAATATTTTAACGTTGCTTATGCATCGCAAATTTATTAATTATGGATTATTCAGCACAATACATGCATTAAATAATTAAAACACGCGTCGTAACTTAATTTTACTCATATATTTAAGTTAACTTGTTTTATTCGGTGATGCCGTTCCGGCGTCAATCGTTTAAAAATGATAACTTTTTGAACGGCTTTCACAACATATTGTGAAAAAACTATGCAGGTTTTGTCAAAACTAATATCTGATCCACTAAATATAATGTCTTTTTACTATACTGTCCACTTTTTATGTTAATCACGGCACTTTTAATATTTAAAATCGAATCATAAACGAAGAACCGGTTTGTACATGTCCGCGCGGCGCCGAAATTATGTCTCGCGCGAGAAATTTGCAAATATTAACTATCTCGGTCTCTCAATCTGACCGACAAGAATGCAAACGAAATCATAACTTAATGCTTTGCCGTAAGGTTGCATTTAAAAGGCCCTAATTCACTAGCTCTATTCGGTGTCGTGCTTCAAAACTTGTATCACCGAATTAGGCGTGTCACCAAATAACGCGAGTTTACGGGTGATCTCATCTAATTCGGTGATAAAATCGAAATATGATTAAAAGTCCATGTTATTATCAATCAATGTTTTTACTTTTAATAGGAACTGCAGACAGTCTATCTATTAGCATAATCAGCCATTTAAATCTTAATTATAACAAATAATACTGTTCATAATCGACATTTATTTATGTTGCGTGAACATCGCTAATTTGGTGACAATCACCTTAAGTCGGTGATACGTACTACTCTAACTAGACTATAACCAAATTACACAAGTTTTAATTTTTTTTATCACATAATTAGGCATAATGAAATCAAACAAAAAAATTATTTTAGATAACAATTTAAATTAGAATTAAATTAAATTTCACGTACTTATTTGCAAAATTATTATTTTTTTATTAATGAAAAAAAAGTACATAAACAATCAAATCTATTAATTACTTATTTATTATTCAACGCTACATGCATCACACCTAAATATTTTTTGGTTCTTGTCAACGTCTTGACCTTGACAATGACGCAAAAAAAGTCCCTGATTTTTTAATTTTTTTATCAAGGTTTTGGGCCTGGCCACATCACCATGCCGTCACTACCGGCACCGGCAAAGGAAAAAAAATATTTTTTTTCATTGTGTCTACATTTTCAGAACGTACCTACGTTATTCTCTTAAAAAAATAAATTAAAAAATATATTTAATTTAAACATGAACCTATTTTTTTTTTCTATACACGGAATAATTTTGTTGATAATTACGTAACTAAATTGATACATTAGGGTCATACAATAATATTACTGCTGGTAATTTAGAAAAATAACTGTGTGAACAGAGTTCTAATAACATTTATCTCAGATTTTTAATAGGCGGTAGCGAGCCCTGAAACTTAATAAAAAAATCAGACGTTTTTTCGTGTCCTAAAACAAAATCAGCGGGTGAGCCAAATAAAAGAAAAATCGTTAAAATATGAAACCCTACCACATACATACATACTACGCCCCAAAAACATTACCATCCTTTTCTTCGGCAGTCGGGTAAAAGGTAAAAAAAAAAGACTTGTAATTCGGTGATAAAGACTCCAAAAAAATATTTTAACGTTGCTTATGCATCGCAAATTTATTAATTATGGATTATTCAGCACAATACATGCATTAAATAATTAAAACACGCGTCGTAACTTAATTTTACTCATATATTTAAGTTAACTTGTTTTATTCGGTGATGCCGTTCCGGCGTCAATCGTTTAAAAATGATAACTTTTTGAACGGCTTTCACAACATATTGTGAAAAAACTATGCAGGTTTTGTCAAAACTAATATCTGATCCACTAAATATAATGTCTTTTTACTATACTGTCCACTTTTTATGTTAATCACGGCACTTTTAATATTTAAAATCGAATCATAAACGAAGAACCGGTTTGTACATGTCCGCGCGGCGCCGAAATTATGTCTCGCGCGAGAAATTTGCAAATATTAACTATCTCGGTCTCTCAATCTGACCGACAAGAATGCAAACGAAATCATAACTTAATGCTTTGCCGTAAGGTTGCATTTAAAAGGCCCTAATTCACTAGCTCTATTCGGTGTCGTGCTTCAAAACTTGTATCACCGAATTAGGCGTGTCACCAAATAACGCGAGTTTACCCTACTCTACTATTTAAAAGTTGTCTGAAAGAGATCGCTATTTAGCGGTAAGACCGCCTGTTTACCTCTGCCTGGTGTTTTTTTTTCATGATGATTGAGGTCTGCATTCAAAAGTATTTGTATTGCATAGGTAGTTTTTTTTTTAATAAACTATTTAAGTAAATTTATGAAACATATAATGTCTCATTTTTTTATGTGGGTAGGTACACCACAATTTTTATTTAAGCATTAAAATACAAAGATCAAAGCTTAAAGCTAAGGTGTAAAAAACCTTTCAAATAAACAATGCAAAGATCGACACACAAAGCATAAGGAAAAATTCGTCAGATCTTCCTGGAGCTAGGGTGGCGAAATGGTTAACGCGCTGGACCGGCAATCCAGAGGTACCGGGTTCGATTCCCGGTCTCTTCCCCCAGGTAGCTCCTTTTTCAATTTTTCTTTAAGCTTTGATCTTTGTATTTTAATGCTTAAACTATTTAAGGTTATTTTATTCGTGTACTGTCTTCTATAGACTAAGGCATAACCTAAAATTCTTTGAAATGTTCCGTGAATGGTCGGTTTTATATTTATATTATATATAAAAAGGTGCAATCTCAGCCCAGTTGAGCTTATTTCGTCTGAAATATGACTCAGTACAAAAACACCAAGATTTCTTGTCGCCATGAGGTACGGTACGGTAAATAGACTGACAGCACCGTTCAAACGAGGGCACCCCTCACCAACATACCTAATTATAGCGTACATTAACCCACCAAGACTCACACCACCTTATACATTGACGGGTTTTTAAGGGAGTTTTAGATACTGTAGCGTACCGACGCGGCAATGGATAGGGAGTGGTGTTAGTTTAACGAAAACCAGCGAAGTATAGCTCCGGGCTAGGTTAAGGGTGCATTGTTGAAGAACGTCGCCAACCGTCCGACAAGACGCCCATCTTCAACCGAAAATCAACTTTATCCAATCGTTATAAAGTCCGAATTTGATAAATAGTATTGTGATATAGGATGTTTATAAGTTAGTGATTGTATAGGGGTTTGCAGGCGCGGGGGGAGGGTAGGGTGCGTCGCGCAAGCGTCATACAGTCGCTCAAGCGGGCGCGCCGCCGCCGGTCGCGCGTGATGGACGAGACACGGGCTCGGGACAGGGCGCCTCTCACAGTCATCGTCGCCCCCAGCAACGCTTCACCCCCTCGGCTGTCCCCGGCCGACCTCCTCCCTGATGGCGACGCCGCCTTCCACCCGCTCTCCGTCGTCAACGGGCGACTAACACCGCCAGGACTCGAGCCTGCCTCATATGCGACTTTAACACCTCTATTACCGCTACCACCGATCAGCACAGTATCAGATAAGTTCGCGTACCATGCGGGCGGCACGTTCACGGTCATACAACAACAGCAGTCCTACGCGTCATTATCACCGGCGCCTTATAACGAGCCACTATCGCCGCAGTCGGCTTACAGTAGACGAAGTGCGTCGCCGAACTCTTTCGAAAGACGATCTCCTACTCCTCCATTACCAAGTCCAGGCTTAGACCTAAACGCCGCCTTATTAGCCAGAGAAGAACAACAGGCCGCTCAACAACAGCAAGCACAAAATGACACAGAAGAAATCAACACTAAAGAGCTAGCGCAGCGGATAAGCGGAGAATTGAAACGCTACTCCATCCCTCAAGCGATTTTCGCGCAAAGGGTCCTTTGCAGATCACAAGGGACGCTAAGCGATCTTCTGCGGAACCCAAAGCCGTGGTCGAAGCTCAAGTCAGGGCGGGAGACGTTTAGAAGAATGTGGAAATGGCTGCAGGAGCCAGAATTTCAGAGGATGTCGGCGTTGAGGCTAGCAGGTGAGATGCATGGAGCTTTTTTGGGTAGTTTGTTAGTTACAATAAGTACAAGATATAAGGTGCGGTCACCATCAAAAGAAGCTGACAATTTTACTACTGGCATATATGTCAAATTGCATACATGGCTCATATCTATGCCAAATGGCCCTGGCTAATAAGGGCTGGCTGGTAATGCGGCCAGCCTGGGCACCCTCCCGCTCGGCACCGATCTGGAGCCAGTGTTTTATTTATATTTATTAGTTAGGTTTATATATTATGTTCTTAGATTTAATTGTTTTCTCTTAAATTATCCTATGACTATGTTGATTTCTATCAATTGCATACGAAAATTGCCAGCTAGTTTCGATGGTGATTGCACATTTTAATTTGAAATACCCATATCGTTTAGGTATTAGGGCAGGGAACATGCCCTGTATAATTTAAGGGGACTTCAAGAGGTTCTTGCGGTGTTTATTTTCTACTTTTCTTTTTGAAGCCCTATGATATAGCTTAAAACCTAGATATTGTCTCAAAAACTGGAATAAAAGAACGTATACAATATATATACGAAAGGAGTATAATCTGGTGTATATTTTTACGTAGTACCGAGGAAGATTTCTGAGTAGATAAAAAGACAATCTCACTGGGCCCTAATTCCATATACATCTGATATTTCGGAGAGACTGAAGTGTGTTATATTTGCGCCTCATTTATAATTCATTTGCGACGCCATAGATATCAGGCGCAACACAACAACTTTGACCGGAAGTGACATTAAATGTGACTTTATGGAACTTGAATCACAAACATCGCGTTTTGACAGTTAAAGGCGATATGCCTGAGATATACCTGATATATATCTGATATATCTGACTTTTACTAGCAAGGGCCAAATTAGTTGTGTAGTAACTGCTTACCAGCGTTTAGTGAATTGACGTGAGAGACTTCATCCTGTACTCGATTGAAGTTATTATTTTTTTATTTTTTTTTTATTTAGAGACTGTATACATCTCTAATAAACTTAGTGTACTGAACTGAATAATGACGCTCAGAGACCTTATACATCTCTGAGGAATGAAATTTAACTATAAGCATATTATTATTATCATTATTTATTTTTTCTTTTTTGTATATTGTGACGCCTAGAGACCTTATACATCTCTAAGAAATTTAGGTTTAATAATTATTGTCTATTGTAAATTATTCACATTGACGCCGAGAGACCTTATACATCTCTGTGGAATTAAATTAATTAAGTAATTATATTTTATTGCATGTTGTGACACCTAGAGACTTTATACATCTCTGGGTATATTTAATATTTTAAATTGATCGTTAAAATTTTATTTTAATATTCCTACCTAACATTGATTTGGAGTATCTATATATCTCCTATACGTGTACGCATGTAATAATTAGTTATAGTTATAACACTAATGTAATGTAATTAATTGTTCTAAGTATTGTTTACGAAAAAATGACTTACTGTTGAGTTTCTTTCGGCTTTCTTCTCAACAGCGGTCTCCTCTTGCGAAATGCCGGTAGATTCACAATCTGACTTGTAAAAGTGCCCTTGTGGCCTACTTACTGAATAAATTATTTCATTTCATTTCATTATTTCATTTCATTTAGATATATGTGATTCAATAACGCGGACAGCGACAAGTCGATGAAACTTGGCATAAAGATACACCAGATCATATATTAGAACATAGGATACTTAATTCTTGGTACCGCAAGCGAAGCCGCAGACAAACACTAGTTAATGATAGTTATAGACCACGAGCACATGGCGCGATACGCTAAGGGGAGGTTCCTACCTTTTGTCGTGCCACCCCTCACTGTCTGTCCCTTTTTCTCGCTACACATGAGAAAGGGAGCTATGGAAAATGATGCTAAATTATGTGGTTCATTTGCACGCTCGCGTAATGGTATTTCGTCGGTTTTAGTGGTAAATATTACTAAGTTTATTTTCCTATAAGAACAGTAATTACAAGCTTTTATTTAACTTGAAGTATTTTGAAGCCGATCTCTTCAACCGATTGAGGTGAAATTTGGCATAGCTACTTGATTTGATACGGTCCTGGGTTCGAATCCCGGCAAGGGCAAATATTTTTGTGATGAACTCAAATATTTGTGCCTGGGTCATGGATGTTATTTGTATTTAAGTATGTATTTATTTATATAAGTATGTTTATCATCGTCTAGTGTCCATAAAAAGCCTACTAGAGCTTACTGTGGGACTAGATTGATTTGTGTGAGGTTGTCCGATATTTATTTATTTTTATTTTTATGATGACAATACAATATGGCACCATTGGGCTGGTCTGATGATGGAGCCGGAAGGTTTCCCTAGTAACTCTGTAATAGATACCTAAAGCAATCCTTCAGAGTTTGGGGTCTTTACAATTGTCTCAGTAAATGTTAAAGAAAAGTGCAGTCGGCTATAAAAGCTTGATACAAAAATTAAAATTTTGACAGAAACTTATAAAAAAAACAAGTAAGTTTACTTCCAAAAATACAATACAAAATTCACTATCCACAACACAGGTTTCGTCCATATTACATAGAATTTGCATCCGCCTCAGGGTTCGTCAACTTATTTAGTTTGCCTAATAGCGACCCAATTTTGATGTTAAAAATATAATATCTTTGACGATCGAGAGTCATGCATAAAAACAAAAAATAAAAATGTTGTAGCTTAGTTGGGAGAGCACTACGCCGGAAACGTAGGGACGCAGGTTCGAGTCCTGCTTATAATTTTTCTGTCCTAATTTACCTGTGTTAATATTTATAAAAATAAAAATGTAGTATTTCCACATATAGAAAAAAATGGATCGATAAAAAGATTCTATAAAAATATTGAAGTTAAAGGCTCTATGATCGTCTATTCATTTCGTTCGACTTAAAAATACAGACCAACCTTTAATCCTCCTTATCCATTCAAAAATGCTGATTATTTTAGACATTTTTCTCTATGATCTAACATGTTTGTGAACATATTATCAATGTTACTAGTAGAACAGGGCTATTGCGATTTATTTGTATATATTTGAAACCTACAGTTTGAATTTTCCATTGATAATTTTAGTTAAAAAAAAACAAATTTAACGCTGAAAACTGTTTTTTTTTTTACTTACTCGACTGCACGCAATGAAAGCATTAAATTCGCTATGTTACTATCTAGAACTCAGGGAAAAATATTATTCACTTTAAAAAGTTGGTTGAAATTATCAATATATTTGCCATAATATGAAAAAAAAAAACATTTTAAGAACCGTAAAAGTTAGCAATACAAATCCAGAATCTGTCGGTTCCCAGTATCTTTCCTTTTACTGTGTTCTCGGGAGACAATTTATTTTCCTTACCTTAATGTGATATAGACGCTCCCAGACAGCTTCTTTCGGAGTAGATATATAACTTAATGGAAATAAGACTTGTGCAATTTAAAATAGATTAGATTTGTCTCGGATTAAAGTAAGAAAATATTTTGTCAGAGTAAATTATAACACATTTCTATAATTATATTAAGTCTGTGTTTTCGTATCTCCTATTATGCTAGGTTCCGCAACCAGCCAGCCTATGATGGTTGCTTTTACCACGCGATAAATAAGTGACAAAGCATCCGTCACGTTTTAACAACACGCGAGTGTGAGTGACAGATGCTTTGTCACTTATTTATCACGTGATAAACGCGACGACCATAGCCCCGCAGTTCTTCAATATCGGCTGTTTTTTTGATCCTCTAAGCACCTTCAACCCCTGATTCATCCCTGTTTCAACTTTTCATAACGGTTTACCTACTAATACAATAGCAGTCCAGACTAGTATTGATTTCCCTAGTCGATAAAAAACATCGATAACTTAGTAAACAATGTCAGCTGCGCATCGATTTTGCACAATCGATTTAGAGCGATGGACTGGCTGTATAGTAAAGTGGTTTTTACTATACCGCACTAATACCTGATAAGATAAACTGATAATGGATATCGTGTATTTTTCGAGATATTGATAGCTACTATTTTTACGGTGGGAGGTTTTATCATAGGGGTGCTGAATTTAAATGTTACATAACGAATGTTAGTATTGTCTGTATGAATAAAAGTCATGCGATAGAAATTATCAATAATTATTTTAAAATGTAGGCGGTTCCCAAAAGAGACTCAATTACATTAACAGGTTGGCGAATGCGCTGAAATAACTGAATTGTCATTCGAAGATAATCAATATAATAAAAAGGAAAAGAGGAAAGCAATATAATAGACAAGAAAATACACTTAATTTAAAATTTAAAACACAACCCCCGACACAAGTAGCTAGTCATCATGAGACGTCAGTATAAAATGCTTCTAAAAGTGAACATAACTACAAAATTTGGAATTCTTAGCTTCAATATTGGCTGAGATCATGTCACTTGCTTCTATTAAAGCTGAATATCTCGGAAACTACTGGACCTATTTCCACCAAAAATAGCTAAGAACCATCTCGACGGACAAGCCTTTCGATTAAAAACCACAGTCGAATTGCCACATTCTTTTGGAAGCTATACTATGCCAAAGAGAGACACACAGATACACATGTTTAACTTATAATACCCCTCTTTTTTCGTCGGGGGTTAAAAATCCACAGACACACAGACACAGATTTGAAGGTATTACAGATATTTTGAGAAATATTTAATTTGACTGCGATTAACATGTAAAATTCCTCTCCTTTGATTTATATATATAAAACGTCGACTGAGACACGGACTTGTTAGAATTGGACTGCCCACCATGTAAAACTTCCATCAAGGAATTGATGAAAGTTTCACATACTAACTTTTCCCGCGGTTCCGCGCGTAAAGTCGATAAGTTGGTAAACAGCGTGCCAGCTGCCGCATCGATTGTCGAGAATCGATGCCGCGCGGTCGATGCGGCGCGTCACTACGCCGTGCGTTGCCGTCCCGTTTTGAGAATAAATTAGAACGAGGATGGAGGGAAAATGTTGGCTTCACCGTTATTTTGTATGACACTGAAATACTTAACATTGAACCATATTGGGTGTGTATACACAATGGCAAGTGTACCCACAATGAGACGTTATAATTTACTTAAATACTTGTAATTTATTGCCATTTTAATTTAATCATAGGGAGATATGTTCATGACCTTACAAACTTTAGATATATCTCGTATTAATATACAAAGACCCTTATTGCGTTTATCTGTCGGAAAGTAACCGCAAAAGTATTGAAAAATATACTGGTTATTTTTTTACAATAGTGGGACGATTTATTTATGCTGTAATTTGTCTAAATTAACTTCAAGTAATTGACAACGTAACTAAACCTAATCTAATTCATACTACATTGACTCCTAAAATTATTTTTGTCGAATGTTCAATTCAAAGAAAGCATTTTTCTTTGCAACCATAAACTATAAAACAAACCTAACCTAACCTAATCAATAGAATATATTTGCAAGAATTATGAAAAATTTATGACTACAGGAAATTATTTTTCGGTGAAATGACACATTCCATGATGTAAGTTCTAGGAGACAGAGGGCTCCTAATTTGCACACATACTGTAGTATTTTCCCATAGTATCGTGCGTCAAGTCGATAAGTTGGTAAATAGTACGTCAGCTGCCGCATGGCGCATCGATTGTCGAGAATCGATGCCGCGCGTCACTGTGCCGTATGTCGCTCCTGCATAAGTAGAGTGTATACTACTCTATTTAACTCATTTAATAATGTAGGTACTTACTTTGCTGACGTAGTTAGCCAATTTTTGTAAGTTTCTGACACAAGCCTTTAACCTTAAATGCAAAATGTTATATTTATGCGTACAGTCGATAAGTTGGTACGCGTCAGCTGCGGCATCGATTATCGACCATCGATGCCGCGTGGTCGATACGGCACGTCACTACGGCGTTTGCTGCCGTGTAGCTATTAATCTAATTTAGTAGCATTTTGTTCACACTGATGTGTGCCCTCATGATACACGGCTGGTGACACAGAAACGGATTGACAAAACCAACCAACTAATCATAGCATGATCTCGTCAAAAGTTCACCTGTCCTTCCGAAGTAGCATACTTTGTTTTCTTAAACCATAGTTTTAACTAAATATCGTGCACATCGGAAATGTGTATGATTCTCGCGTGTATCCTGTAAATTTGTCCGTGTCAAATGATGTCTCCGAATATTCGACGACGTGTTTACTCCCGCGGTTCCGCGCGTAAAGTCGATAAGTTGGTAAACAGCGCGCCAGCTGCCGCATCGATTGTCGAGAATCGATGCCGCGCGGTCGATGCGGCGCGTCACTACGCCGTGCGTCGCCGTAATTTAATAAGCAACCTTTTATGCAATTTGCTTTTGTGAGTTTAATATATGATAAAATAGTATGCAAATTAATATAAACTTTTACTGGCCGCAGCTTTACGGGCGAATCAACTTTTTGACCGACACGTTCGTCTGTCTCCGGCGTTACTCGAAATGCCTCCGGATAGTTACCAAGAAATCGGGCTTCCAGTATACATATTTTCTGTTTATTAGGTTTAAAAATTGAGACGGACGGTTTCAACGTACCTACACTATAAATATGAACAAGAATAGCCTTTATTTTAAGCTAACAACGAAATTAAATTACTTACATAGTCAGTATTCTGTCGAATGATGTCGACATGAAGATTCAAATCAAAATCGCAAATTAATGCATGCAACATTAACTAATTATAATAATAATTCGCTAGGTTTATGATAATAAATTTTATATATTGTATTAGCATTTTAATATTTTACCATTGAATCTATTATGTAAAAAAAAAATCTTTTAACTACTTAACGTACGTAAGTCAATAAGTTGGTAAACAAAAGTATCGATTGTGAATCGATACCGCGTGGTCGATGCACGTCACTACGCCGTGCGTGCTACATTTGTATTAGATCCCATGTGATTTAAAGCAAATAGACATGAAAAGTAGAAAGTTAAATTGCACTATCATAGAAAAATGCAAAAAGCTCCGCATCCAAAAATAATCATCAAGCATACCAGTGAGTACGTAGGGTTCAGAATCGACGGAGGTTGACTAAGAATTTAGGGACAGTGGCTACAATCTTGAGAAACTATACTTACTTACTCCGCTGGCGCACCGACCCGAAGTGGATCTTGGCCTCCGACACGAAGTATCGCGAACGCGAACCAATCTCCTCCCAGTTTCCTGCTTGTAGAGCGCGTAGGTCTGCAAGTAGGAAACTGGGATAGGTCTCCATCGATACCTCGATTGACTGGTCGACGACCTACACTCTACAGGCTGTCCAATATACGCCCTTTTTATCGCCCTATCGTCCGGCATTCTCTCTAGATGCCTGAGCCACCGGAGTCTTGCTGGTCTTATCTCCCCAATCATCGGCTCAGACACTAGGTCTTCCAGCTTTTGGTTCTTACGGATCCTGCACCTACCATCTTCCCTCCGTGTCGGTCCCAAGATCTTGCGGAATATCTTCCTCTGCTATAAAAAGCTTGTTTTCCTCTTTTAGGTTAAGCGTCCATGCCTCACACCGGTACATTAAGATAGGTCCTGTGACTGTTTTATAGACTCGAATCTTAGTCTTCCGACGCATCAGCTTGGGTACCAACACTTATGCAGAACCGCCGCACACCGTCAGATCATTTTAAATGCGAAATTCAATTTCCTGTTGGTATCATTTGTGAAGCATCCTAGGTATTTGAGAAATTATAGTATTCCTAATTTATTTTTCGATCTTTCCCTCCCTACACTATGATAGTCACCTATAGTTAAGCAATGAGCATGTCAGCTATACGCATTTAAATACGAAATCTTGTTCGTAACTAGTGACGTGCACGTGCCACGTCGATTATTGCGATCGATTGCAGCATTTGCAGCTGACAGCTAGACGGATTGCATGTAAGCGGAGCGGAGCTATCGATTAAACATGTTTAAAAAATATTGTATTACAAGTAGGTATTAATCGATGCCCTCAACCCCGATATCAGTGGAAGCAAAATCACATTATTTTATTTTTATCTTATTTTCAGGGTTCTGTATCTTAAAGGTAAAAAAAAAACGCTGTTATTAAGAGTCCGCTGTGCGTCTGTCTGTCCGTCTGCCACCAGGCTGTATCTCATGAACCGTGATAGCTAGAGAGTTGAAATTTTCACAGATGTATTTTTGTTGCCGCTACAACAAAAAAAAATCAAAAAAAAAACAAATAAAATAAATATTTAAGTGGGGCTCCCAATTTTAGACTGTGAGTTACTTATCAGTGGTTCCGACACGGAAGAAAGTTCATACTATACGAGTATAAGCATATGTATCAATTAGTGGGCTTCGTTTCAATCGGATGTATAAATTATATACACAGGTATATAATGTGTACCTACATAGTTTGCATTGCCAAGAACTTTAATAATATGGTAAGTTTCCCAATTTTCGGGACTCGTCGAAATAAGCGATCATGGTAAACTTTAAGCTTTATAATTCAAAAACTGATTTGGGTTATCAGAAAAGGCTACACTTTTGTTTTTTGAAAAGTGTAAGTATAATAAAAAATTATGTGTAGGTAAAATTAAAATTAAATTAGAATAACGTAACCTAACTCTCCCAAGAAGTAAAATGTTTTTTTGAAAAGTGTAGGTGTAATAATATGTAGGCGTAGGTGAAATAAAAATGAAATTAGAATAACGAAACGTAAGCTAATTCTCGCAAAAAATAAAATAGGCTATAAAATTCAGATTTCAAATTATGGGAAAAGAAAAGCGAGAAGATTAAAAAGGGTTAGTAATACTATATCGGGACGAAAACTGTTTAGATACCGAAATAATAAATTCAATACAAAAATGAAGAAAGAAGTAGAATTGTGTATCAAACATCAAACTTACAAATTACCGAAAACACAACATGGTTAAAAAAAGTGGAATGTCAATAACTAGCATACCAAAAAGCAATTTAAAACAAGAGTCACTTAATAGACATTTTCTAAACCACTTTTGTTTTGGCTATTGCCAAAAAGGAAAGTGGTTTAAAAATTCAAAAACGGAATAGCGGCGACAAAAACCATAATCCGGCCAGCGCCACATGGTGCTGTGACGTCAGACCCTCCCCTCGAGTATCGATCGGCTGCCCCTCCCCCCACCCCCGCCGCGTGCCGCCCCCCTCACAGTCCTGGATGGTTTTTGTAATTATACCGCTGTATGGCTCCCTTTTTATTTTTAGGGCTTGACGGGCGATTTCGGTTGTGCTTTTGAACACTATCGAATAGAGTCTTGGCTAAAGTTATATGGATATTTAGATATCAGTATTTTACCATTTTTCTGTCGCCCACAACCAATTAAAGGTGAATTTTTCGTCGTAAACTATAACCTCACTAGACATAGGTTAAAACTCTGGGATAGTGGCGCTACAAATAGCTTACACATGGCAATAAAGTGCGTACGTCTTGTATATTATACTATATCAGTATCGGTATGTCAACAACCGATTTCAAAACAATATTCGTTCAACTTAATTTTTGTCTCTAAGATTCACCGCCGAGAATAAAGTAAAATAAGGATTAGAAGAGAATAGCTACTGAAAAGGTCAAGCGGTCAACTTTTCAAGCCCCAGTCGAGTGTTAGGTTCTGGGAACCCCTGAGATTTAGGCTATGTAAGTTTAGGGATTTCCAGTTGAGGATCGAGTCCTGAGGCTGGAGTACGAATTTCGAACTTCGTATCGTAGCATCCCTGTTATCTGCGTGTAAAACTATATTCGAATGAGCGGGATGGTATGGACGGAAATCGAAATTACCAATTCCTGTTTCATAATCGTGATTTATCACGTGATAACAACAATTTAACTTACATTTGATGACAATATCAAGTCTATAAATTTACAAATCGTCATCATCATATTGTCATTGTCACTTATCAGGACTCTCATGATTATGAAATAGGTATTTTTCTCAAGACAATTAGGGAAGCCTTCGAGATGTCTGAGAATCTCACAATATTGTCAGATCTTAGTTTAGTATATGTCGTAGTTTAAAAAAATTAACCAAGTTCTCCAGCCAAGAATGGGAGCCACAAATTACTAATTTACATTTGCAGATGCTCCGAGCCAACAGGCGATAAAAGGCGACAATGTAAACAACCTGCCGCAGTCTTACTGTCAGCCTCGGGATTTCCAGGCTCCCCAGGGGCCCCCACACCCGTACCCGCAGGCCCAACCGTGGGACACGGCTGGGTACGAACCAGCTGGGGATGTTTCGTGCTTGTGAGTCCCACCCTGATTCAATTTGTCCCACCAAATTCCAAATATCCTCATCATTCCTTTTCTTTTAGTTTTTACGTTATTTTTAAAAAGGGCGCTGTTAAAATTAGAGCCGTTATCACAGTAAACAATGCAACAGCATTTTTTACTATTATTGATGTAAAATATTATTTTTGTTGTTTTTTTTCTTCTGACTCCCTATTCCTTTTTTGTGGCTGCGTAGCAGTGGACTTGGTTTCTTATAGGTATTATAAAGTATGTCTATAGCTTGCAAGGTAACATATAAATATACGTATAAAACATATATTTTTGATTAAGTGTTTTAATTTATACAGGTCGCTTTTAGACATTCCGAAAAAGTGTCTAATTTTATTTTATTTATTATATTATTTACATCGATCTCATACAAGTAAATGTGTAAAATGTATAGAGCTCGTATAGATGTCTGTTTTTGGATTGGCAGTATCCTTACCTTAGTCCTAGTTTAGAGGAATTAAAGCTTTTTTATGGCAATGGTACTGCCTCTTCAAAGTGAGATTCACTGTCCGTTATAGAGGATGTTTTTAAGACATTATTTTAGCAATAAGTGTATTTTGTTAGCTTCAAGAAGCCAAGATGAATGTTAGACTGCTACCGCTGCCCCGTCCTTCCCATTTTGTTTTCCCCTCCGCCAGGCTGCCATAGTTTTGAATATTATTTCATAGGTGCCTGAAGATTTCAGAACCCTTTGTTAATGTTGTTTACATTGTCGCCAGGTATGATGCCTTTTAATTAATACGTTTTGGTGTTTTAACTGTCTGACATATAGGAAAATTAAATATGACTATGTTATTCTAGTCAGA
This sequence comes from Apotomis capreana, assembly GCA_947623375.1. NCBI lineage: Eukaryota > Metazoa > Arthropoda > Insecta > Lepidoptera > Tortricidae > Apotomis > Apotomis capreana. The sequence goes on along the minus strand of OX392522.1, from coordinate 13,665,428 downwards.
TTCTCTGACAATATCCAAATGTTTTCTTTTTCCATTATGTCAGATATATAGTCAACTAGACAAAAATAACGCGATATTGCGTTTAAAAATCGGCCCCACGTTGGGCGCCACTTAGAAATATAAGTAATGAACTGGTTTTATTTAACTAGGATAGTTTCTGAAGTAGTCTTTACTCGCACTTTTACGTATAAATTTATTTTCACTTTATTTTCTGTGAATTAGAGTGCGTATGAAGACAGCTTAGTTAATGTCTTAGTGGCATGTCTGTGTTCTTAGTCGTACTGCAACATAGAAGGACGTTTTTGTCGTAGGGAAAGCACGTTGCTTAAGTCCTTCTGTGTGCAGACTTAGATTATCAACTGACTAGATAATATTGAACCCTGATATACCTTATTGTGCCGGTATTCAAGGTTCAGTTATTTCTGGTTCGGTTCAAACTTCATTGTAATTTATATGCAAATTAACGTGGTTTCATTCTACTTGTTTCAGCGGCCCAGATTCCACAGAGAGGCAGTAAGTATTTTGAAATATTATACTATTATTTTTTAATGAATCTGACCTTTACCACGAATATTGAACAGAATATTGTTAATTATTGTTGCGTCTAGGGCTTAGGGCTTATATTCGACGTTTACGTTTATAACGACGACGATATAATGCCACTACCACTTTAGCGCTGCGTACATGAATTCCCGGCGTTTCGGAAGCATTTCAGCTTCTGTTTTCACGGGATAGACTGAATAAAGCATGATGAACATGTCACGTATGAAAGGGGTCACGGACACGATGCGAGTGTCTTTGATGCATGGCCAAACAAAACGTGGTACATCTACACGGGTAAAGGAGCACGTAGCTGATGTCAAAGCCCGTCGAAGTTTCCACTTCTTCTCTTCCTGTTCTTCGCTTCCTCTTCCTCGTTCCTACTAACGCCGCACATCCAACTTAGCATCTTGGATGGCCTCTGAGTTGTATCCCACGTTTTACTACTTACATAAGAACCGGTCTTATCATGTTTTCATCCTCTGAGTTTGACCGCCGAGTTAGTGTTGTGCATCATCTGCCCATGAGCCCAGTGAGTGAGCCCCGACTGGTCGGTGAAAAAATACACAAAGAACGGGTTAGCACTAATAGACTAGCACTTTATTATATATCGCAGATTAGCAAAGTAATATTATTTAATTTTATACTCATCCCAATGAAAAATATGTCATTGGGTTAAGATTTAATAGCGCACATCGCTTAAGTAATAATATGAGTATAGTATGGTGGTGAGATATCGGATAGATGTCAACATCAAACTTCGAATTCGCGAGTTTTGGTGACAGACACACCGGGATCGAAATAAAGGCTTGCATATCTGTCACCTTTCATAAAGTCACCAGGGGCAGACGTAGAGCAAGAACGAAAATAGTAAAAACATCCAGATATTTTAGACTTATTGTAAGATATAAAATAGTACACACCGGAACACAACAATGCGAACAGCAATGTTCGCATTGTTGTGTTCCGGTGTGGGGGTAAGATAGCCGGTGAAATTACTAGCATAGAGGCATTCTATCTTCGTCCTCCGGGTAGGCAAGCACTTGTGACTCCTCTGGTGTTGCAGGTGTTTATGGGCGACGGTAATCGCTTTCCATCAGGCGATACGTTTGCTCGTTTGCCCGTTTGAAAAAAAAAAATAGTATTTTTTTCTATACTGATGAATTGCCTAATTATCTTTCCAAAACTGCTTTATTTGGCTAATATTTCATTTCACTTATGAACTGCATACGTTTTTCTCTAAAAATAAGTATATACGTTTCAAAAGTTTTATAAATAATTGTGGGCACCTATTCAAAATAAATCGGTCAAGTGCGAGTTAGGCTACAGAGACATATTAGTGGAGTAAATTCGGGCTGTGGGCATGACAGTGTATGCTGGATGCTGGCTGGCAACTATCTTAATACTCACAAATTCATAAAATTTTGCTCGTATTAGACTACAATTAATTTAATGCGTATTTTATTCTGCTTCTAATTCTTAATAAACAAGATTGAATTCAAGTTTAATTAATTTAGAATGAAAAACACGTTTTAACACAAATTACCTCGGGTGATATTATTTTTGGTCCAAATTCAAAATGGTTCATTCGAATGGACAATTTCGTGTAAATCAACGAACCTATCCTACTGAGTTCAACCCAAAGGTAAATAAAATAACCGTAAACGTTTTTGTTCCTGGAGAACGACGCAGGTGTGTTCTGAATGAAACAATTTGCAAGAAAAGTTTACGTAAAGGTGTACAGATTCTTTTTAGAAAACTGTGGAATTAATTGTGAGTTTGTTTGTATGTTTGTTACTTCTTCACGCTTAAGCGGCTGGATACATTTTGATGTTTATTTATAAAGGTTGTTGACAGCCTGGATTAACACATATATATGCTACTTTTTATCAAAAAAAAATGTGTTCCCTTGAGATGAGCGGGTACCTACCGCCGAGGGACGCCGCTAGTGTAATCTAATTTATTATATGGATAAATTACATTTTTGTATCGTGTAATTTAATCGATTTCAAATGACGATTAATTAATCGTTAATCGAATACTCTGTCGATTCATTTAATCGCGATAAATCGTGCGTCAATGAATTGTCTAATCGGTCAATTAATTCATAATTTTTTTTATCAATTATCATTGCCACCACAGTGTCATACAAAAAAACAACATTATTTGTCTAACAAAATTGCAGTACAGTTTTTAATCTCCCATTAAGGCACCGTGTATACGTGATCCCAATGGTCCATATTACGACGTGCCGTGACTTTTTACGTTGGACAACGTAGGTTTTCACGTCACGGCGACGCAACGTTATAAGAGGATGTTCACGTCACGAGAGCATAACGTGGAATTTTGGCCCTGATCTGAGACTTTTAGTATGGTGAAAACGTATTGACTGACAAGAATGCTTCGTATTGCTCACTAAAGTGAAGTCACGAATAGCCTCGTCAGTCACGTACTAGCTGCAGAATTGCATGGCCTATTTATGAATGAATAAATGGGCCATTCATAAATGGGCTTTTGTGCAGCCCATAGTACGTGGGTAATACTATTACGTATATACCGATAATTTACTGACCACGGGCCGTACGGTTAACTGTCCCTGATGAAGAGCTCCATACGAGTTCGAAACATGTCGGGTCGTTCCTGTCAATTTTTATAGGAGTTTAAACCTGTTTATAATAATCAGTAGGGACTAGACGGGTGCCCACAACTTCATCCGCGTATTTTTTTCTTAACCGTGGGCGGCTAAAAAGTATCCTATAGTCAGCTACCCTGTTCCAAAATTGGTTATAATTCGTCCAGGAATTCACAGAGGAAATTGTGAAAACAGATAGCGCCAGGTTGACACGGCGCCGCGCGCCCATATAAAACAAATGACGATCCTGCATCACGTTTGCATTTTTCCTGAAGTCATGACCCCTCTCCATAGAAAAAAAAACAATACAAATGTAGAATTTTATAATAGTATAGATGTCTCATAGTTTTAATATGTATTAGGGTGGAGCTAGAGGAGCGTAATTTTTTGAGTTCTGAGTCGCGTAATTTCGGTCGCGCCATACATCCTGTCACGTGACCACGTCACTAAGTATGGCGCGACCGAAATTGAGTATGATGAGTATGATATTTATTGAACAAAAACATGTTTTTTGGGTACAAATGTTCGTAAACAGCTGCAGTAGTGTAAACTGTGTCGCAGCAATTACGCGACTCAAAAGTGAAAAAAATACAAATTTATGAAACATGTAATGTCTAATTTTTTAAATGTGGGTACATACCACAATCTTTATTTAAACCATTGATACAAAGATCAAAGCTTAAGGAAAAAAATAAAAATGAGTTACCTGAATCCGATTCCCGGTCCCTACCACCAGGTAACGTTCACTGCTGTAAAGTGGTGCGGTAAGATGCCGATATTAACGTATTCACACAGAGGTCGCTAAGATGTACAACCTTTTAAATAACCAATGTAAACATCGACACACAAAGCGTAAGCAAAAATTCGACAGGTTGCTTGGAGTTAGGGTAGCGAAGTGGTTAACGCGCTGGATTGGAAATCCAGATTCGGTTCCCGGTGTCTTCCACCACTCATTTTTCTTTAAGCATTGATCTTTGAATCAATGGTTTGAAAGAATTATGCTCATCTGGCTCCACCCTTACTAGTATTAAGAAAGAACACAATCTAATAATAATCTGAAGGTGTGTTTGTCACGTCGTCAGGTTGCAAACGCAAGGAGGAGCTGGTCTCGGATACTCTTCCTTCCCCGAAGAAACCCCGTTTGGTTTTCACAGATCTCCAGCGACGTACTCTACAGGCTATTTTTAAGGTAAATATCTATTAATTAAAACTTATTGAACCGGGTCTATCGCGATATTTTGATTTACCTTCATTGCCTGACGTTTCAACACGGTTTCACGTGCCATGGTCCCAGGCGTACTGGTGTCGCGATAGACCCGGTTCAATAAGTTTTAATTATGTGTTCAAACCGCGAGAGTACCTATAAAGTGTTATAAATATCAATTATTTTTATTAACTTTTAGAAGGCTTTTCCTCCCATGTCAAAATGTGGCTTATACGCCAATAGTTGAAAGAAGAAAGAGCGAAAATATACCTTCTCTGTCAGCAGGAAAATTGCTTTGACAGCGTCCGCCGGTCACAGCACACGACCACTTTAGTGGCTCTTGGTGTTCAAAGTGGCTCTTGGTGTTAACTGTAACGTGTGCTAACGTAAACCAAATGTTTGAATGAAGAGAAAAAATTGGTTTACGTTAGCAGACTGCTTACGCGCTACTATGCCTCCCTAAGGCACACAGAAGCAACTGGTTGCAAAATTCAATGGCAATCGCATCAGGTTCAGTGGTCCAATAGGTAGGACGCCCGTGTTGGCCCGGAAAGCCGTTGGAGACGCAGGTTTGAAAACTGAATGAACAAATATTTAAAAAAAAAATCGCTTCATTGTATAAGTACATTTGGTAAATATAAAAGTGTTGTGAAATATTGATTAACCCATTACGTCAAGAGCCATTAAGTGTTGTAATGTAGCTTATTTTCGAAGCTCATAAGCGCTTCTAGGTTTAACTAGCCAAATCTGAGGTCTGAAAAGAAGTCTTATTTAGTCCTAATCAATGGCGTGCCTGCTGTAAGGGGCGCAAGATATCTAACGAACCTTACCAGAAAGGCCATGTTTTTTTAAAGGGGGTCTTCGAAACAGATTATTTTGCGTTTGGAGTTTGATCAAAAATTTAGGAATAAAAGTAGTGATAGGTAAATTATGTGTCTGTTGGTTATGTGAAAATCCTGGCAGTATACGATTATGAGCTACAAAGTTGGGCTATGTGACAGTATAGAAAATAAATCGGCGATTTCATACTGTAAGAACTGTAATTTCCTTCGTCTTTGTAATACATTTTATTAGTAAAACTTCTTTGAAAAACCATGTTGGGTTCAGGTTACATAAGGCCTATTGTAAAATTTCATCCTGCTTTCCCTTTTATTTCATCAATCAGCAGTCCAATCTGAAATACAAGTCTCGTACGAAAGTGTTTTGGGGCACAATCTTTAGTTATTTTCTTAAATCTCTGTCCATTGTGGTTATTAAAACTTCCTAAAATTTGGAACAAAATTAAGCCTTTACTTGTCTTAAGAGTAACAAAACTAACTGAACCCAATCTCAATTCCAGGAAACAAAGCGGCCCTCAAAAGAAATGCAAGTGACAATAGCTAGACAACTCGGCTTAGAACCCACGACGGTCGGCAACTTCTTCATGAACGCGCGCCGGCGATCAATGGACAAGTGGAAAGACGACGACGCACCATCAACAGACTTAGACCAGCAGCTTGACCAGGATATGGAACACGTCCCAAGTCTAGACTCAGCGGAATCCGATGAAGAACACGACGACCAAGACGATCATCTCTTGTGACGCCGTATATCGCAGCATCATTTGCTAGTGCTATGAGAGCAACTTGGGGTTGTCTTTGATTTCGAATTGGTCGCTGCGAGTGCAGGGTAGGTAGGGTAAGAAGTTTTCTATTCGCACGATGATGAAGGATGTAAAGTAATCCGTATTAACTTATAATAGGGGTTGCCAAATTTGCAGTTTGTGACGCAAAAGCAAGTATCCCATTGAATGCTCAATTTCAGTTTCGTAATTTGAAGAGAAAAGCAAACAGGAGCACTTCACGGTGCCTTTTTTAAATCTACAGCGCATATTTTGGAAACCCCTGAGTCTAAAGATTTTGTAGCATCAACTACAAAGGGAAATTCTACTATAATATTGATAGTTATGGTTATATTTACGTTCATATGTCTACAGTGTGAACTGATCACTGCAGATACTGCATCAAAGTCCTTGAAGGAGAACACCATACGAGTTCGAAACATGTCGGGCCGTTTCCGAGACATAACCAACCGTGCATGAAACCGTAATTTTCTATATTATTAGTGACCTCTCACGAACGTTTTAGGAAAATTGTATAAACGTAATGGATTAGGTACTTCTACCCGATCTCTAGGACGATGTTGAATCGTGCGGATGATACTCGTGATCAATTCATATGACTGATAACTCGATGAGTGATGCAGTGACTTCATAGGTTAAAACCATTACTGGATTGCGTCAGTATAATTAATCGGTTTAAAGCTTTGTGAATCGATAATCAAAGAATACGACTCATGTCTGTTAATTTTATGGGTTTTTGGACTCTATGTTGATTTAAATATTTATAGGTTAAGATCCCATAGCAAATGTCTAACCTCGTTTTTTAATGGATTGGAATGGTCTAAATTAAAGTGTACTTATACTTGGGATTACGCACTGGGTTGCCAGCCTTAAATTGATCGCATTGTGTTTTGTTACTGTACGGGTAAACTTTCATTTAATAATTACATTTCATTGATAAACGAGAGATGCAGACTTTTGCAGTGTGGTTTTAACTTATTAACGTGCTTTTCCATCGACGAGGCAAATCTAGACGAATCGGACGAAACTTTAAATCGCTGACTTATTCGTATCAAAAATTGCCATTAATCTTAATAGCTAGCGAGATGATTTACGTTGGTAAAAATATATTAAAAATCAGGTCAAAAATATTGGAATTCCACGAAGGAAAATTTCACTACTTTCAGTGTTTGGTGTACCCTCAGTTACACCCTGTATGTTGTTACTTCGTTGTATTTCGTAAGGTTCAGTTCTCGTCTCACATCGTCTCGTTTCGTCTTGCCGGTGGAATAACACCATATTGCACTCGTATATATCTGCGACAACTTCAAGTTAAAAATGTACAGTTAAGACTAAGTACGGCGCGAATTTAGCTAATTGTTGGCGTTGGTTTTCTTTAGGCGATCTTTCATGTTAACGTTATGTTCAATACGCTCAATTTTATTGCGCGATGTTTGATAATAATGCACAATAAAATTGTGTATGAGAGTGAGGTAATGCAAAGTACCTAATCATATTGAAGGTTTCAGCTTAAGATTAATCTTTGGACTGACAATCGCACCTTCCGTTTTTCATTAATTAAATACGTGAAGTTCTTTCAATTGCGGTTTTTAAAGCAGTTCTGAAGCAATAATAGATTCAATATAGTCGATAACGAAATTAGAACTGCATAAGGTCGTCTAAAGAATGGGAAAAGGATATATTATGATCTCTAATGTCAAACGTTTCTAGTCAAACGTATTGAAATAGTTATTATAAGTTCTAATTATAATTGTTCTGCAGTAATTTTAGCCCAAATGTGTATTTTAATTTATGGTTATTATTGTAGATACAAACTTGTCACTTGGACACACTTACTAAATGCATTATGAATTATTATATCCCACTAAACCCTAAAGACCGCTTTTATGGGTTGTCGTTTAGAACCACATCATTGTCACGATAAAGGAAGGAACGAAAATGTATGCTATTGAGTGCTGCCGCTTTGATTTTCCGGGTTTTTATTGTTTATAACGTGGACGGAATTAAAAAAGATATACGCATGACATTTGATATATTTCGATACCTCGCATTTCCGTGATGAATGATAATAATTTAATTCAAAGACAAATTAGAAAAGCGGCCATTTTAATAAATGATAATCTCAACTTAGGTTGTTATTTTTCATTATTATATGATGTCCATGTCCATCACGCCAGTTATCACAATGAATTATTTCAACTTTTTTATCATAATGATAAGATGCATCTTATGTATTTACTAATGGTGTGTTCAAGTGACGTACTTACTAAGCTTCAAATAGTTAATAGGAACAACGCAATAATCCAACAACATATATGGAGCTAGTATTTTTGTAGTTTGTACAAAAGACGTCTGGTTTACAATTAGCAAAATATCCGATTAAATCGGATTTGGATAGAAAACACTTAAGTTATGTACCTAGTTTAAATGAAGACACTCGCGTTTCATCTTTGTTTTCTTATAATAAAACAATAGTAAAGCAATAAGATAATACACTCACAGATACGTCAATCTTATACTGGTAATAATAATAATGTCAAATTATCATTAATAATGACGATTTTTTTTTAAACTTATGATAATTTTTATTTTATCGATGAATGCGAGTGTCGAGAAGCTCATTATTAATAATTGTTTCTCTAGTCACGAGATCTCGATCAAACATTCCACTGCGTCATGAAGCAACGTTGGACAGAGTGATATTACCTAAACTATAATAAAACTAGTCGTAAAAAACAATTTATGTAAGGCAAGCTTCACTAAAACTAAGGTGAAATGAGGAAAACTAGTCCGAGTTGTGCAAAAGTAGCAAATAGATAAATAAAATATCAGTAAAGCTTAATGTATGTTTTGTAACAGAATAAGAACTCTTATGACGTAATAACATGTTATTGAAAATAATAAGACAACTTATTGCAATGATAATGTTGCAAGATAATTATAATAGTAAGGATTTATTTACATTGTTTAAATTAGTTTAAGTGGTAAATTAATTTTAAATTTAACTTATTTATTTTAATAAGCTAGTCGACTTTGTACCTTGTACCACCAAAGAATTAAATAGTGATTGTGCAATTTCATAATAATTAGAAAGGAGAATGATTTGTTTAGGAGGCGATCGCAAAGGCGTAGAGTTACAACAATAGGTCACTTTTACAGACAAATTTTATCTCAATACAAAAAAAAAACTTTCATACTACCTAAAAATAATGCGCATTTTTTGTTTTCGTATTTAATGAAATGCGCACAATAATTATTAAAGCATTATTAATTATTGTAATGAAAAGAACTGTTTCAGCTGTTTACGGTATTATTTCAGTACAGAATGAGCAAGATATTTTTGTCTATGTATAGTGCGCTTTCAAATGTACATAGTACGTGAACATAATGTTAAGAATTAAATGTACATTTTACAAAGAGATTGTTTGTTGATTTCTTTTCCTTTTTCACCTTTTAACCTGGTATGTCATGAAGGCTAGGATCCTTTTAACCTGGTATGTCATGAAGGCTAGGATTACTTGAGGGGATTGTACAGATATGTATGTGACAAGATATACCAATGGTTAAATGCCAAAGACTGGGCCGACAGCTTTTAAGAGGCTTTAAATATACCGGGCGGCTCATTTAAATAGGTCAGTATGCGGAAGTATGGAGAGAAAAACTGCATTCATACATAAAAAAAACCCTCAAAGTAGTCAGCTCGGGAATCGAACCCGGTTTTTTTCAAATGTATGAATGCAGTTTTTCTTGTTATTAAAATCGATGACATGGTTCCTAATTCCTAATAGAGCAGATCTTCGTATGTCTTATAGTTTCAGACTTTCCCATACTGACCGATTCAAATGAGCCACCTGTATATATAGGTATATATAATATCACACCGTAAGTACTTATATTCTTTGTATCACACTAATATTATACTAAAGGCGAAAGTGAGTGTGTTTATTTGTTATTTCTTTATACACAAACGGCTGGACCAATTTTGATAAATTTTGGTACCCATGAAGGTAGCTAACACTCTGGATTAACCCTTAATTTCATCATGATTACCCAGATATACATATTTTGTGGCCATCTTTTTGCATTTTATAGTTTGATATATTTGTTGACTATTTTTAATAGCACCTAGGTTTGAACGTGGGTTTCTTTTTTATTTTGCGACTTTAAAATATAAATACTTATAAGCAAGTTTATTCTTGGTTAGCTTTTAAAACACAAACTTCAATTGCTCAATCTAACTCTAATGAATCCAAATTCGATGGGTCTGCGTTAGGTACTCTGACCCTATGGCTAGGGCTACCTTCTGTCTCAATCGCCAGGCCATGACCATGATACAATTGCAGTAGAATTATTTATTAGTCTTACAGGATTTACATAAGTATGCCACAACTACACGAAACTCTAGCTGTCAGCAAGTTCTAAAACATTTTGCGGGTTATCAGTTATCACCTAAAAAAACAACTGACATTCAAGCAGTATAAGGAAAGTTTGTTATGATTACATTTATTTTGAGAATGGAAATGTTTGAGAATTTAAAATGGAGCCTTCATGAGCCTTACAGTACTACTGGCGCCATCTGTCGCTCAATTTCGACAACATTTGCAATGAATGGCAGACATAGATAAAAGGTAATATTACAATGTATGCGCTACCCGGTAGATGTCGCCACAACACAATTCCATCTAGCGGCCGTTTGTAGAATTATACAAGGTAAGTGGCACAAAAAATCATTTATTAATTCATTTAACAAGATAATGTAACATTACAGGTTACAGGATAAACACAAGTCATTACAAGTCTCTTAACTAAGTAAAATATCGTATACAGTACATTATAATATCGACATGATTATGTTCATTGTGACACATTAAATTATGAATTGAAATCTGTAATACAATAAAAAATGAATAATTATTACTGACAGATCACTGAATTAAGTAGTCAATTATTAAAACTTTTCACACAATCTCATCTCATTCTCTTTCAATTATCATCCATTGATACACGAATAAATTACAAGAGCATTCCGCCGCATCCAACTGATTTGTACATATATTTAATAAAAAAAAAGATATAAATTCAAAATTTCTCAGTTAATAATTAGCACACAGTTACATTATATAAGAGATGGCGCCTCTCTTTACAGACCGACCAAAAAGAGTACAATCAAAAAGTGGCAATACTGCAGTATCGTCCCTTTCTAATCAATCTAAGAAAACGGGGACGACACTACAGTATTGCCACTATTTAATTTCTACTCTTTTTGGTCGGACTGTACGCATGTTATTGCCTGTGAAGGTACTTCGGGAGTAGAACTTCCAATCTCTTAAAATATCGTCGTATGGACCCCGGGACCCCGAGATTGTCCACAAAAAATTCCGGGATTAGAAGCTTTATTCGGGAGCCACCCCATGAAGGTAAAAACTTAATATAAAAACGCGTATATCGTCAGCTGACAACCAAAACTTACTTAGTAACATATACCTCCTTAAGAGGCCTTATTCCTTTTAAAATTCTTTTTTTTTCATATTAGCCACTCGATTGCTTCGAATTCTGAGTTGGACTCTATTTATATAATAAAATAAGAGCGGTGACAGGTAGCCGTAGCTACCAAAATTGACAATTTCAACCAACTTTTTGAAGTGAATAATACTTTTCCCCGAGTTCTAGGTAGTAATGTAGCTTTTTCATGCTTTTATTGCGTGCAGTCGAAAATAAGTTGAAAAAACTGATTTTCCGCGTGAATTTTGTCAATTTCGAGTAGTTTTTAAAATAATTATCAATGAAAAATTCAAACTGTAGGCTTCCAATATATACCAATAAATCCCAATAGCCCTGTTCTAGGTAGTAACATCAATAATATGTTAAGAAACATGTTTAATCATAGAGAAAAATGTCTAAAACAATCAGCATTTTAAAAGGAACAAGGGCTCTTAACCTTTTGACCGCCACAGTCGGCTGTGGCCGTCAACAAAAAATCGTGCCCCTGACGCCACGTCGGCCACAGCCGTCCAAATTTCAATGATCAAAAACTTTGTAATTCTAACCGCTACAAGGTGTTTTTCAATCCCTGTTGATTTTGGGGCACATCTTTTTTTTTTACTCTGGCGTCAGTGGCACGGTAAATTGCTAGACCGCTTGGCGGTCAATAGGTTAAAATGAAACTCGTATCTCAGTGTCAATATACTTACTAGATACGAGGTTTTGAAGAGCAGTGACAGTTCTAAGAGTAAAAATTTATATTTAGTAGGTGCACTTCGATTTAGAACGAGGGAAAGTAAAGTTATATAAAAATAGGATACCTATGATTGAAATAATAAATAAGGAGTACTTTTTAGATTAATAACTTAAAAACTAGTTTTGATCATTAATACTATTTATACGCACCAACACTAGGTAGTGTTTTCTTCGGAATTAGTACATACAAATATATTTTCCGTTGAATTGGTTTATGTTATTCTTTGTTAGGTACAAATGAAAATGTCTAAACTATACATTGATTCATATAAACGTTTAAACTAACATCGATATTCGAGACAAATGGGATCCCACGTTTTCAGTTTAGATTATATAAATAAGAACTTGTAGTAGCCATTTAGCAACAAAAGTCATATTCAGATCCAAAATCTCAATAAAAAATGAAAATGATAAAACATAGTTTTAATAATATTATTATAAAACAAATATGACGTTTATAAATTTTATAATATAAATATATATAAATATTGACACAATTATGAAAGAAAATTTTAAACTAAAAGAGTACTTTGTCGCTTACCATTAAGGCTGTATTGACAGTTAGTTGGTATAAGGATGCAAATTTCGAATCAAATAACGAGTGACAATGTGGACCCTTTACATAGATAAGTCACGATTTTTCAAATCATATGTATGGACTGTACATTTGTACGGGAGTGAAACGTGGACACCGATACGGAGAAATAAAGAGGAGGAGGCATTTGAGATGTGGTGCTGGAGAAAGATGGACGATAGGGGAAAAAGGACACTACTAACACTAATAGAAACAGAAGATGAATTACTTATGATACCTGCTATGGCACTTACTTATGATACCTTTTCCTCAAGAGTATCATAGAACGGAAAGCGGGCACAGCAAGGTCAAGACGAAATTACTTCAAGTAAATAAAAGCCTAACTTGGCCACAGCCGACGACAACTTTTGCTTCATATTTATGATGAACCCTTTTGGGTCAAGACTTCGAAGTCATTTGCCACAATACATTGTAGTAGGTCTGATTTACCTGGCGTCAGAGGAACAGTTTTCTTTAAGTGGGCTCGGCGAGCATAAGGTTAAATTGAAGAAAAATATTGTGTACACTGATGACACTTGCGTAAGCGCGCAAACCATTAGATCGTTTAGCCCGCTGGTGAAATGTCCACCTTCTTCCTTCCTTTGCATTCGCTATTGTTTGTAGTGCAATTACCAGGTATTTCTGTCTTGCTTCGTCTCCTTGCGGACAAGACTTTAATCTTCTACTTTATCTTTTGAAAGTAATTCTTGCTCTTCCCTTCTTTTTGCTTAGTTTTTCTTTAACGCACGATTCTATTTCGTAGTTGTGTGTGTAACCATCATATATATTGTCAAAATATACTTACAAATATTTATTCGCTCATGTCAGAGTCACTTGACCCACTCATGTCTTCATCCTTTATGTCAATCCCGTCTCCATCTGAATCATAATCAAATGCAGGAATATCTTGATCACCTTCAAGATATTTCTCATAGAATTTCTCAGTATGTTCTACAGTACGACGGACACCCTCCCACGTTTTTGAATCAATTTTTTTCATTTCGTCCTTTATAAGTTGTATATTAAAAGCTAGATCTAGTTCGTCGTTTTTATCTGTCACTTCCTCTTTTATTATGTCCCATATCTTTTTGAGAGGATTCAACTCGGGATGACGAGGAGGCAATCTAAGAACTTCAAAACCTTTTGCTTGTGCTAAGTTATCTATTTCATAACTTACATATTTGTCTTTGTTTTTCAAAATTAAATCGTACAGCTCTACCTTCGTCAATGAATCTTCAAATTGGATGTTGTTCTTAGTAAGCCAGGTTTTCATGGCCTCTTTATTCGCCTCGGGGTTAGGAGGTTTTTCAGATTGATAATTATGATAATAAGCATTATCAACGATAATAACGGAATTCTCCGGCAGATTGGGAAGCAACAGCGTCGTAAACCAAGTCTTGTACATCTCGTAGGATATATTAGCGCGATGGTCACCGCCAGCAAGTGTTGGTTTAAAAATCATTGTAGCCTTCGGGATGAAACCTTCATAACCACCGGCATGTAAGGAAATAAGTCTCCTACGTTTAATTTTTTTAGTATTTAAATTTAAAAACGCTTCATCAGTGTATACCAGATTCCGTCCTTCTTCTTTGTATTTCTTTAACTGCCTCAAATACTTCAACTTCCACATTTGAATCTCATGTTTTTCCAACAGGACTCTTTTGCCAGGACCACTGTCCGACCATTCAAAGCCTTCCTTCAACATTGTCCTCATCGAGCTAAGACATCCTTTAAACTTAACTTTTTCAGCCAGTACCTCTTTCAATTGTTTTAATGACGGTGTTTTGTTAGGTTCCGCTTGGTAGGTCAATACTGTTTGTCTAAACAAACCCACGTCTATGCAATCCAAGGAAGATTTAGTTCGGACTCTATTTCCCCTCATTGGATCTGTAAAGACTTTGTCTTTGTCAGGATCATCAGATTTGTTCCCTTGTTTCTCTGCTTTCCGAACGCGAGCGACAGTCATTTTGCTAACGCCACAAGCTTCGGCGGTGCGCCATTTGGCGTCAGTGAGGTTCGATACTCCATTCAAGGCTTCAAATTTCATTCGCTGATATACTCTTGCTACTATTTCTTTCCCCTGTAATTAATGAAAGGCATAACGTTAATAAAAAATAAGGTTCGAATCCAGGCAAGGGCAAATATTTGTGTGATGAACTCGAATATTTGTACCTGAGCCATGGGTATTATTTGTATTTAAGTATATATTTATCTAATCAAGTAGTGTTTATCGTCGTCTATTATATAAACCGCCCATAACACAATCCTACTATAGAGCTTACTGTGGGACTAGATTGATTAGTGCGAGGTTGTTCAATATTTATTTATACACAGTGATGAAACTTATTATACTTAGCAGATAAACTACGAGACTTAATTTATGCCAGTAAGAAAGGTACACACGGATTTCTTGAATGCTACCTTATTGGATGCGTTTGATATTAAGAGGAAGATCATTCTATCTTTCAATTTGTAATATACCCTTCCATTTACTTCCAAAATTACACTATTGTGGCATTATCACAACAATAGTGCGGTCTATAATAATAAAAAAAATAGGAAAAACAAATACAACATGCTACTGTATTAATACAAACATGCTAAGACTACAGACTGCTAATTCATTTGTCGAATACGTTATTATAACATCACGTCTGAAACGTCGAGGTAATTAAATAAACCACACCACATTTTAACTGGAACCTTTTAATTGAATGATGACATGTAAATATATGTTATTGCAATCATTTGTTTTATTTTTTATATTATTATAATTTATTTTTATTTTTATGACCAACATAGTATTAAAAGTATGCATGTATATTGTCTTAGCATAATTTATACTGTCATTGTATATTATGAAATAAATAAATCTAAATTGTATCTTCATTTTAAGAAACCACTCGGTGTTATATTAGAAACACAGTAGCACAATAAATCTATCATATAAAAAAGTAGCGAAATGGTTAACGCGCTGGACCGGCAATGCAGAGGTACCGGGTTCGATTCCCGGTCTCTTCCCCCAGGTAGCTCCTTTTTAAATTTTTTTTTAAGCTTTGATCTTTGTATTCAACGCTTAAATAAAAAATTGTGGTGTACCCACATTAAAAAATGAGACATTACATGTTTCATAAATTTATATAAAATCATTTTAAATTTATTAACATTAATTAATCAATTAATTAATAATATATTTTTCTTAAGATTACTAGGATCCAAATGAGTTTTGCCAATAATGTAATATATAAGCAATGTAAAAATATGTATTTCTTTAGTTTAGTTCTAATTATTATTTGGAATATTTGGAAATTACAAATAGTACAAAATAGATGCAAAATATTGATGATGTTGTTATATTTGGATAAAAAAGACATTATTTTATTTGCTAAAAGTGAAATGTATAGTATATCCAGAACTCTAAGGTGAATTTATGTCAATCTGGCACAAGTGAAAACTGATCATAATTTTACGAGTATACTGTATTTTACAAGCTTTTATTTATTTTTCACCTGTCCCGTTGTAATGGAATTTTGCAAGTTAAATTTGACCCAATTTCCGGTTTCCGATTGAGCTGAAATTTTGCATGAATATGCAAATCGCGTGACAATGCAATATTATGATGACGTGACGCTGATCTGATGATGGAGCTGGAAGGTGGCCATAGGAACTCCATAAAAAATAAAGCAATCATATTGAGTTTGGGCTCTGTATAATCATCTCTGTAAGCAACTGATGGATGTTCAAAGAAAAGTACAGTCAACTAAAAAAGCTTGACAAAGAATTAAATTTTTGACAGAAACTTATTTTAACTTGTCCCTAAGTGACATGATTTGACCTTAAAACAATCGAATACACTATAAATGTGTAGTGTCATTCACACAAAATACACAGATGAAAGATTGATTGCCGCTACTGTATGTCCATTTGATAATGAAATGACACTTTAAAGAAGATCCATACACAAATATGGTTCTAAAAGAAATATTGTCCCCTCCTGACATTTGTCAGACTTAGCAACACAACTAGCCATTTAAAATGTTACGCCTATCAAATTAAAGTATACTCATCTTAATGAGAACTAAAATATCATTACAATAAAGATTACATGGCACATATAACTAATGTAAATATGTAATAATTATAGTAAAGATCTCGGATCCTTGACCACGAATGATTCTGTTTACTCATCGTTGGTCGATAAAATTTTGCTATTACTACTACTAGTATTTTGCCGGGCAAGCTTGTTTATATTCCTATCTCATTTTTTCACCGAAATTAATAGAGAAAGCATGCTAAAACGATCAGTTTCGGCTAAAAACAAAGATGGCATATTTATTCACTACATCTGTCACTGCTCAACAGGCGTCTTAATTTCTGCTTATATCAACGCCATTTGATTTATCGAAGTGAAACAGTGTTATAATTTGTATAAGGAATGCATTGGTTATCAAAATATTTACCTGACTGTTGAGTTGTTTCCGTTTCATGATAATGGTAATTTTCGCACCAACGACACACTCTTTTCCCTAAGTCTATTGGCCAACTGAATTGTCAGTGTCAACTGTCACTGTCACTTGACATCGACCTGTGTTGCCAGGTGTGGAATTCAATTTTAGGCAAAAATGTACCTAGTAAGGCTTTTGTGTATGTTTATGGATTTAACGAATTATTTAATAAAAAAGAAAATATACATCCCAATAAATCTTTGCTTATCTTATTTTTAATGACACGGGTGTCGTGAGGGGAAGAACGATGTAAGCGATATTTTTCAATTTTTTTGCAAACTGTTACAAACAGTGATGAGATTGTATCCAAACACAAGTCCAATTTAGTTTGAGCGGCCAGTGCTGCCACCTGCTGTAGTATATAGTTTGAATTTAGAACGCATTCCAACATTCCTTTTTAGGGTTCCGTACCCAAAGGGTAAAAACGGGACCCTATTGCTGAGACTTCGCTGTCCGTCCGTCCGTCCATCTGTCACCAGGCTGTATCTCAAGAACGGTGATAGCTAGACAGTTGAAATTTTCACAGATGATGTATTTCTATTGCCGCTATAATAACAAATACTAAAAAATAAAAATAAAATAAAATAAATATTTAAGGGGGGCTCCCATACAACAAACTTGTTTTATGGTACGGAACCCTTCATGCGCGAGTCGGACTCGCACTTGCCCAATTTTTAACTTTTTATCTATGAAAGTGCTCTGCTAATAAAGATGGCGTACTGAACAATACGTCTTTATTTTTCTCCAGTTTTAATACGCTTCCACTGCGCAAATCTGTAAAACAACAGATGAAATAATAAAATAAATGAGTAATTAACGCAAAATGGCAACAGAATATAATTTAATACGATTGAGTGAAAAGTGCAACTTTGAGAATTGGAAATTTAGAGTGAAACTTATATTAGAAGAAAAAGGCGTACATAACGTATTATTACAAGGGTCTTTCGACAGTACAAAGCCAGCAGATATCATCAGTGATGCGAAAGCAAGATCCATAATCGTGCAATGTTTAAGTGATAAGTATATCGAAATAGTGAAACAATCGAAAACTGCGGCGGACATGTTGTCTAGTAGTGAAGAACCTCATCAGGACACAAAGGAGGAGGCATTTCTTGTATGCTACGGCTGCGGACGGAAAGGACACATCATCAGGGACTGTAGGATGAAACAACCGGAGACCTACACTCACAACAATACTCACCGAGGACGACCAGCGACAAGAGGTTATCGTGGGCCTACCAGATACAGAAGCTATTCCAGTCAACAGCGGGGAATGCCACATCGTGACTATCAGGGGCAAGCTCGCAACATGGTACAACTGTATGAGGATGTGTTGTCATTCACTGCATTTAATGCAAATAGTTGTAATGTGAGTAATGCAAATGTATGCTGATATCTCGTTTTGTTATATAAAATCCGCTAAATATCGAGATATCAATATCATGTCGCAGTCGCAGGCCATATCTTCAAAAGTATCATAGATATTGAGTTGTAAATTTTTTTCCTACAAAACCTTGGCCGTAGAAAGCCATTACGCCAATAAAAAAAACGTATAAGTCGAGTTATTAAGTTCTTCACGCCATGCACGGAAATATCATTATGTAAAAGATATAGTAAATAAGAAACTCATATCATTGTCCTATGTACGGCAAATGAATATATCTCTGATATTTTTACAAAAGCCTTGCCTTGTATTAAACATAATTATTTCTTGAGTAAATTAAATTTGGCATAGTAATTTCTGTGTAACTAAAATAAAACAATTTAAATGTATTAAGCTAGTACTCGCCATATGAGTAATATGGCATTTGTACTTATGTTAATTAATGTGTATTAGAACATAATTATTTAGTTGTTGTGTTGTTTATTATCTAGTGGTGCAGACCGATCCCAAGACTTTGTTCGTAGGGCTAGATAGTAGACACATAATTTTTTCCTTGACTTTGAATGTATCAAGTCATATCAAGTTACATCAAGTTATGTAGACTTAGTTATAATTGTTTATGTAAAATTAAAGTTGTTTTGCAAGTTTTAACTTCCGCTTCTTTCGTTATAAACTTGAGGGGCTGTGATGAGATTGTATGAAAACACAAGTTCAATTTAGTTTGAGCGGCCAGTGCTGCCACCTGTTGTAGTATAATAGTTTGAATTTAGAACGCATTCCAACGTTCCTGTGTTTTTATCTATGAAAGTGCTCTGCTAATAAAGATGGCGTACTGAACAATACGTTTTTATTTTTCTCCAGTTTTAATAAACAGATTAAGAGGTACTCATGCTGTAACCTGCAAATTAAAAGATTACGTTAAATTTATATGTTAGACATATACGATATTAGGAAAATGTTATTATGTAAATACAAATTATTCACTAAATCGATTGTTAATAATTTATTGATTATGCTAAGTTTAGCATAAAATGATAATAAACTGGCAACACTTAACCAGTGCTAATAAACCTTTTATGACTTCGACTGAAGGTCTTGTAACCATGATCATGAATAAATAATAAAAAAAAAAAAAAGCTAATAAACCCGTTCCAGACTTTCCGATCCGATCCGATTTATCGGAAGAAATTTCCTAACAATAATTGCACTACACATTATCCGATTTCTTCCGATAAATCGGACAATTGTACTACACATCATCCGATTGCTTCCGATAAATCGGATCGGATCGGAAGGTCTGGAGCGGGTTTAAGCGTCTTGCAAACAGAATAGCATTTAATTATATTCCATTTCACGACGCTTCTATTTCAAACCTTAAAGATAAACATAATAAGATTAAAATTGAAAGGTAACGAAATACGTGATGCAGCATTTTAGACTTGTATTTGTGTGCGATACGTGCCATGCCCATGCGGTCACATAATGGAGATTCGATGAATATTCGAGTGCCCACTTTTTCTTTTTGTATACCAGGAAAGAGATGGAACCACTAATCTTCGTCAGATCTCCCACGTTTCGGCTGTAGCATTATACTTAATAGGTTCCAGTGGAGCTCTTATCGTTATAAACTTGAAGTTTATTAGTGTTTGGTTCCGACCGCAGGTAAAGTAGGTAATCGTTTAAAGTTCATTTTTTTTCGAACAATTTATATCGAGAACTCTTTTTTTTTTAAAACGGATTTTGGTTATTTGGCACAAATTTCGAAATGTCTGAATTTTGAATTTTCAAGTAAACCTGGCCTTCATCCTCGCATCAGTTACAATGTTTGATCGTGTCGTGCGTTGCGCTTGTTTGTTATTTACTTCCAACACACACACTTGCTTGATTACTTGATTCACAATTAATCAAACAAGTTTACTTTGCTCTGTGTCAATCTGTGATAAGTTACTGCATTACTACTTGGGGTAGCATAGCTAAAACAACATTGCTGAACCTTGAGAGAGCTCAAAGAGCAATTCTCAAGGTCTCTACTTTCCGGCCTTTTCTTTTCCCTACTAACCTCCTATATAAATCTTGTGAGGTTTTGACAGTTCGACAATTTTAAATTTATATTGAACACAGTCTTAAAGCAGCATACTCAACTTCCTTACAACACTGATTATATACTAACAAGAGACGTAAAGGTATTGTTTGCACTATGACTACGCACAGAAAACATGCATTCTCTTCAAGATTTTTATTTTCTTAGGCCCTCTACTATATAACAGACTTAAGGGGCTCCCCGCTCTCAATGACCTTCGATCTGTTGCGATAGATTTTCCCATATTATAAATAGCTAATCATAATAACATAGTTTTTCCACAACAGGATACCGTATCAAGTACCTTTCACATGTCACTGACTTTGAGATACAGGCAATGATTTCGAAAGTAAAGATACGTGTGTCCGAACAATTCGCTTGACATCTGTTCATAATGGAAAAGAGTGGCGCCATCTGTTGTACGGACTGCGTACCACACGTTTGGGTGGCCGGAGTAACCTTGTAATGGCGACTTTTCTCAATATTAATGAAGTGGCTGACAGCGGTTGATGCAGACTACTTACTAATAAATAAGTAATTATAATTACCTTAATGTTGTCTGGAAGAGATCGCTATTTAACGATAAGACCGCCTGTTGTTTACCTCTGCCTGTTATTTTAATGTATCTCATGTTGTGTTGTATATTCCTTGATGTTTGAGGTGTGCAATAAAGAGTATTTGTATTTGTATAAATGTGAAAGTGAGTTTGTATATTTATTTACTTTTACGACTCAGCTACTGAACGGTTCGTCACGAAATTTTGTCAGGGATGCGGTAGAGGATTTTTCCGTAATGAATGTAAGATTTTAATACACAAAAACAACACTGTCTCCAAATGATAGGAAACCACACGGACGAAATCACGGGCGCAATTTAGTGAGGCGACAAAGTCAGGTTCACAATAATTACAACACCAATATTCTTAGTTACACCACTTTACAATGTAGCAAATGATAGAATAAGAGCCAAATAACATGACATTATGTGTCTCTTTACTCTCTCCATCTGTCATCTGTTCGACGACGCGGTTGGCGCAGTTTGCGGACACCTGCCTACAGAGCCGGCGGTCCCGGGTTCGAATCCCGGCCGGCGCAAATATTTGTGTGATGAACTAGAATATTTTTTCTTCGGTCATGGATGCTATCTATATATGTAATTATATAGTACTAGCGACCCGCCCCGGCTTCGCACGGGTGCAATTCTGATGAATTATGCATGTATTATACATAATATAAACCTTCCTCTTGAATCACTCTATCTATTAAAAAAAACCGCATCAAAATCCGTTGCGTAGTTTTAAAGATTTAAGCATACAAAGGGACATAGGGACAGAGAAAGCCAAAGCGACTTTGTTTTATACTATGTAGTGATGTATATAGTCGTCTAGTACCCATAGTACAAGCTTTGCTTTGTTTGGGACTAGGTCGATTTGTGTATGACTGTCCCATAATATTTATTTATTTATCTCCTAGCTTCATCGTTAACAGCAGGGTATCGTCGTCAGGGTATCGTAATAATACGAAGTCACCAATCATACATATACTATACATACTTAAGTATTTAACAATTCATGTCGGTTAACTGGAGATAACTAGTTACGAATTTAATTGCATGATTGGACCCACACAAGTGAGTAAAAAAACATAGCTATTCCAAACCAAAGTACTTTTCAAAGGTAATTATTATTATAATAAAATATAAGAAACATAAATGTTCAAATGTATAGTTATATATTATTAAACAATGTCCATAGTCATTGGTTCATAGTTCATACACCAGTATAAAAATGACGCCCTTACAAGGTTACTTCTGATTGACTAGCGGCTGCGAACTGACAAAACGCAATGGCGCTAGGTAACAAAATAAATCTTTCGA
Organism: Apotomis capreana; assembly: GCA_947623375.1. Classification (NCBI taxonomy): domain Eukaryota; kingdom Metazoa; phylum Arthropoda; class Insecta; order Lepidoptera; family Tortricidae; genus Apotomis; species Apotomis capreana. The sequence continues at coordinate 13,642,776 of OX392522.1, read as the reverse complement.
AAATGTGTTACTAAGCGATAAAAAAAAACGGACGATACTTTCCGATGATACGATATCCCATGTTTATATATATATATAATTTTAGCAGCCTTTTACTGCACAACTGGGCATTTTGAGACAGTCTGCTCTGGCACACTGACAGCTGAACGGTACGGCGTCCTGTCACAGACTAAGGGCACGGTGGTCCTAAATTGCCATTTTAGGACCACCGCATTGGACGAATTACTCTTGCGCGTTGGGCCTATCTTTACGAAGTAATATATATATCTATGGATACAGGCCGTCAAAGTTTACGATTTTTTCGGGGACAAAGTTGTGGAAACGGTTTTTTGCGTTTTTCTCGAAAAGTATTGAGAAAAATAGAGAAAGCTTCACAACAAATTTTGTGGAATATGGTTTAGAACAATAAAATGTAAGATATTTTCTACATATACACCGGGGATAAAAGTAGAAACGAGATTAGTGTATTTTTGGTCCTTCACCGAATATTTTTTTATAAAATACACAGTCGTTAAATCAAAATTCGGGTCACTACAAAGTGTTAAGCATAGACCATACTACAATATATATGAAATAGGACATTATAACTCTATAATCCACAAACTAGATACGATGTAAAAATCATCAAATTGGCTGATTTCTGTAGGGAGCCCCTTAATGCGAGGCTTGACCTGTATCCACTTACTTACGTAATGTGTAAAAAGAGTCGCCTTACAAAACATGCCTTACGAGGAGGATACGGAGAAGTTATTAACTGTTTAGGGGCTCTAATTAAAACATTAAATTAAAATTATGTTTTGATATTTTATTCACCAGAAACCAATTGAATGACATAAGAGATGACATATATTTTTCTCTAGTGTCTTGACAGTACACGGCGAGGTGCCAGTAGCTACAGGGCTCCCCCTCAAGAAAAACGTACTGGTCGTCTGATGATCCGGCCTGACCTAGTACTTCTTGTGAGAGACTCATCTTGAGATGTATTCAGATTTAAAGTATAGGCAGGCTTGAGACGGTCAATAGACACTGCAACAACTCGCTCCGGCAATTGTATGTGAAACACTTTTTCGTTTCGCTTCAAAACTGGATAAGGCCCTTTGTACGGAGCTTGTAGCGGCTTGCGAACAGCATCTTCACGTAGGAAAACATTATCACAAGTTAGCAAATCGGAATGTATAAAAATGCTTTTTTTGCTACTGTGCACCTTATCTGCAGGCTTATACTCTTTAATAATCTTACGTAACTGATCAACATAATTGTAATTCATCGCTGGTTCTAATTCATGAGATGATGAAGCGATAAAATCTCCAGGTAAGCGCAATGAGCATCCATATGTATGTTGCGCCGCACTGACACCGGTGTCGCTACGCAGTGCCGAGCGCAATCCCATCAGAACGGTAGAAAGTTCTTCAACCCATTTATCTCTATTGCTGAGCTTCGCTGTGAGAGACGCCTTTAAGGATCGGTGCCAGCGTTCGATAATTCCATTGCTTTCCGGATGATAGGCAGTAGTACGTACTCTATCAATTCCAAGTAATTTGGACAAAGACGCAAAAAGCTCACTTTCAAACTGCCTGCCTTGATCAGTAGTTATAGTAATCGGACATCCGAAACGCACGATCCATGCGTCATAAATGTTTTTGGCTACAGTCTCGGCCGTTATATTTTGAATAGGGATTGCCTCAGGCCAGCGCGTTGTTCTGTCAATGATGGTCAATAAATATCGATATCCTTCTGACGAAACGCTTAGAGGTCCAACTAGGTCGGTATGGATATGTTCGAAACGCGCCCGTGGGATAAACGTTCCGACATTGCTTGACGTATGACGCTGTACCTTCGACTGCTGACATGCTATACAAGCTTTAGCCCAAACACCGACATCTTTATTCATAGAAGGCCAAAAATAGCGATCTTGTATCATCTTTCGAGTAGTCCTGATACCCGGGTGACTTATATTGTGCACAACATGAAATGCTTCACGACGATATTCCTCGGGTATATAAGGTCTTATAACTGACGTTGAAACTTCGCAAAAAATTGGCTGTAGTGAGTCTGGTATGATTATTTTCTTAAGTTGAATGTTTTTTCTCAGTAGCAGTGGAGGTAAACTTGCATCGTCATTTTGAGCTTGAGCGAGCTTGTCGTAGTCGAACAACGAGGGCGTGCTGATAGTTTCGATGCGAGACAATGCGTCTGCAACCACATTGTCGTGACCACTAACGTGGCGAATATCGTTAGTAAACTCGCTTATAAACAAGAGCTGTCTAGTACGACGAGGAGTTTCTGTCTCTGATGTCGTTTTCATAAGAGCGTATGTCAGCGGCTTATGATCTGTGTATATAATTAATTCACGACCCTCAAACAATTTTCTAAAATGCTTCACGGACATGTAAATAGACAAAAGTTCTCTATCAAACGTACTGTATTTTTGTTGAGTTGTTGAAAACCTCTTTGAAAAATATCCCAACGGCTGCCATTTATTGCTGACAAATTGCTGAAGTACGCTTCCCGCGCTCTGCTCACTAGCGTCGCAAAAAAGAGCTATAGGTGAGATGGATGGGCTAGCATCACAGCTTCGTTCATACTCTTTTTACACATCTCAAATGCATTCTCTTCTTCACTATTCCATTCTATGGCCGTTTTATCGCGTTTCTTGCAATTGTGTAAAAACGCATTTAATGGCGCTTGAATTTGAGCTGCGTTGGGAATACTGTCGTGATAGAAGTTAACCATTCCGAGAAACCTTCGTAACTGTTCTATGGTTTTGGGTTTTGGGAAACTATTGATGATTTGTATTTTGTCTTCAGGTGGTTTAATACCTTCAGGTGTTACGGTATAACCGAGGAACTTTACACATTCTTGCCCTAGGACACATTTCGAAGGATTGATTGTCACACCGTATTCGTTCAGTCGTTGAAGGACTGTCCGAAGGTGTTTCTCGTGCGTGACTTCATCTGTAGATGCAATGATGATGTCGTCGATGAACGGAAAAGCATAATCCAGGCCAGCCAGAACCTGATGAATAAATCTTTGAAATGTCTGACCGGCATTTTTGAGCCCCTCTCTCATCCTAGGAAACTCAAATAACCCAAATGGAGTTATTATAGCTGTTTTTTCGATGTGATTTTCATGCATTGGTATTTGTTGATATGCCCGGTTTAGGTCGACGGTGCTGAATATATTCATGCCATGAAGTTGATAGGTGAAATCTCTTAGACGAGGCACTGGATAGCGATCGGGTTTCGTGACTCCGTTCAGCCGTCGATAATCCCCACAGACTCGAATATCGCCGTTCTTTTTCGGTACGACGTGAAGCGGACTCGCCCATGGACTCTTGCTAGGTCTACACAGCTGTTGCTCCATCATGTGGTCGAACTCCTTTTTGACCGCAAGGTATCGATGAGGCGGCAGCGGGCGAGGTCGCGCGTGCACAGGAGGACCGCAGGTTTCGATATGGTGCTCGACGTTATGTTTTGGTGCATTCTTGGTAGAGTTTGGTCGAATTATGTCAGGGAATTCATTGAGAATATGATGATATTTCTGTTCCAAGTCAATGGTGCGTACAGTTGGCTCCGTGGATTTGCAAATTGAAGTTCTAACAGCCATGTTAGTTTTCTTATCAATGAGGCATCGTCCAGAAAGGTCGACGAGCAGTTGATGGTGTTTGAGAAAATCAGCACCGATTATTGGCTTACTGACCGCTGCGATAATGAACTTCCACCGAAAAGGTCGTTTTAAATTAAAATCCAATTCCAACGTCTTCTCACCAAAAGTAGGTATTGATGTGTTATTCGCACAGACAACTTAACCTAGTTATTCGCCGCATAAAGATTAAAAGAGGTTGGTTGGGAGCGGAGACCTCTAGGTTTAGGAATGACAGATATGTTTGCGCCTGTGTCAATAAGAAATCTAGATTTAGTAAATTTGTCTGTAAGAAATAGGCGGTGTGATGTGTCCCATGCGCTAGTTTCCGCCTCAGCCAACGCAGGAACTAGTTTTCCTTCTTTTCTTTCTTCTTATAGCTGCATGGAATAGTGCACTTAAAGGCAGTTTCTCCAAAACGTCGGTGGTAATAGCAAACGCCATCTGGTGGAAACTCGCGGTTGCTGTTACTTGGCATGCTCGCGCGTGAACGAGAGTAATAACGTGCGAACGGTGTAACGAATTCCGCGGCTGGGCGCTGACTACGACGGTACTGATTACGCTGTATTTTCAACTCTTCAACTTCTCGAACGAGACTATCTAATTTCTCTTCCAACGGCGTTTGTGAAGATATTTTGCAATTATCAGACGAGTTTGCTGACTGCTTCGATGTTGACGTTGAAATTACGGATAGTTCTGCACGTGTCTGCTCCAGAATTTTGTCGGCCATCAATGCGATATCATGCAGGGCTACGTTTGACATAATAGTATCGCTCGCTGCAACGACGGCTCGGACGGACGAAGGTAGGCGGTTGCACCACAGGATTCTCAGCGCTGCTTCGGAGACGTTGTCGGCAGCTAAAGTTTTCATACGGCGTAACAATTGCGACGGTTTCATATCACCTAGTTCCATTCCTGACAAAAGTCGCTGCAGATTACGATCCTTTGATTCCTCATAAACGGCAATCAATCTGTTTTTCAATGCTTCGAACTTTTTTGTTGTTGGTGGTTCTAGCAAAATGTCACTTATTTCATCAACATCTTGCCGTTCTAGTTGAGCTATTAGTAGTTCATATACGAGTACCTACTTGCTGGTCACTTTTCTTAAGCGGAGCGACGATGGCCTCAAACTGTATGAACCAAAGTCGTATTCTGTCGCGCCATGACGGTGGAATGCGAAAATTTGTTGCAATACCTGAGAGCTCATTATTCGGGTTAGCAAGTGCAGGTTTGAACGACTCGTCGTCTGAAGCCATGTTTTCCAAAAGATAGGTGCTGCTCTGAATGCGGGGTCACCACTTTAGGGGCTCTAATTAAAACATTAAATTAAAATTATGTTTTGATATTTTATTCACCAGAAACCAATTGAATGACATAAGAGATGACATATATTTTTCACCTCACCAGCTCAAACATGGCGATTTTGCTGTCAGATAACAGTGAACAAAATGCAATTTTGTTTCGAGCGTGAGTAGAGAGTAGCTTTTTAATTTTTTCAATATCTGACCACGAATTGACATTCTTCAGCCAAAGGTTAATTATAAAATTCTAATCATTTGAATCTCGATGCACTCTGTTTCTTTCATATGTATATAAAAGAGAGGGATGGAAACTTATCAATTTGAAATTCGATTTTCGAATCCGAGCTCGATTGAGAACAGTTCGGATGCGTTATACCAAAAATTTCATTAAAAACACCCGAAAAAGTTTTAATTGCAACGTATTTTTTTTTCTTTATTATTTTTTTATTTAACGACCAAATATTAAAATTATTGTGCCTTTTATATAAAACAATAGATCATTGCTCAAATAAAATAAGATTAACAACTTATTACTTATTGTAAATATAATAATAATTTCTAATTTCACCATTTATCATAGATACATATTCGAAACGTACCTTAAAAAATATCGAGTTCATATTGTAATTGTTATTTTCTTTTGCATTTATTTTGTTTGGTGTTTTACGAGTAAAAATATTAATCAATTTTTATAAATTGATTAATATTTTAACTTTATTTATAAATACATTTTATATTACGAGATTTTGTTCATACGTCATGTATCTGCTAAATCTTCCAATTTGATCAAATAATGACAATATATAACCGTGTTAGTTGGTTGATTATAATTTCAATTAAATTATATTGTTATTCCTTTTTAAGCAGCACTTATCTATTTTCTGATTAATAATATTATTGAAATCAGCAACAAAGACCATAAACATACGTTGGAAGAAAAAGCACAAAATGTCGAATATGTTCTCGCTGATGAGGTGAAAAGTTGTGTGTGCTACACGAGAGCAAAGTTTTTTGCATCTCGTGCTTTTGAGTACCTCGCTACACTCAGGATTCTAACATAGAATCACTCGCTACGCTCGTGATTCAAACGTAGAATCCCTCGCTTGCTCGGGACTCAAAATCAGCACTCGTAACAAAAAACAACTTTGCTCTCTTGTTGCACAAATAACTATTTCTCTAGTGTCTTGACAGTACACGGCGAGGTGCCAGTAGCTACAACTGTATTAAAATGATTTTGCATTATTTCCATAGGTTTTACTTTATATTTACAATGTATAAGTACTTAAATTAACTTAGATTGTACCCATAGCTACTATATATATTTTTTGATTTTATTGTAATAGTTAATAAGGTTTATGTTTTGTTCGTAATTTTACATATGAATGAATCTGATTATTTGTACTTTTCTGCCTGAAACACAGGATAATCCTAGTTCAGGCGCGAAATATTATTGTTCAATTATAAATATGTTTAGTTCATAGTCATACAGCTGTAATATGTTTTAAATAAAATTTTATTATTATTTATTATTACTTCCGAGTGTGTTTTTTATACAAATACCAGTCGCGGCGAACTCGATGCGTGATCGCCTTCATACAAATTCGCTCGCACATCGCAAGTGTGATAAAGCCCTTTAAGGGGCTACCCGCTCTCAATGACCTTCGATCTGTTGCGATAGATTTTCCCATATTATAAATAGCTAATCATAATAACATAGTTTTTCCACAACAAAATACCGTATCAAGTACCTTTCACACGTCACTGACTTTGAGATACAGGCCGTCAAAGTTTACGATTTTTTCGGGGAAAAAGTTGTGGAAACGGTTTTTTGCGTTTTTCTCGAAAAGTATTGAGAAAAATAGAAAAAGCTTCAGAACAAATTTTGTGGAATATGGTTTAGAACAATAAAATGTAAGATATTTTCTACATATACACCGGGGATAAAAGTAGATACGAGATTAGTGTATTTTTGGTCCTTCACCGAATATTTTTTTATAAAATACACAGTCGTTAAATCAAAATTTGGGTCTAGACAAAGTGTTAAGCATAGACCATACTACAATATATATTAAATAGGACATTATAACTCTATAATCCACAAACTAGATACGATGTAAAAATCATCAAATTGGCTGATTTCTGCAGGGAGCCCCTTAAGTGCCGCTCGGTGACCTTATACTTCGAACGTTACACATATTAGGTTTGTAGACACCTGCCTACTGAGTCGGCGGTCCCGGGTTCGAATCCCGGCCGGATCAAATATTTGTGCAAATATTTGTTCTTGGGTCATGGATGTTATCTATATATGTATTTATATATTATGTATATCGTCGTCTAGTACCCATAGTACAAGCTTTGCTTAGTTTGCGACTAGGTCGATTTGTGTATGATTGTCCCTTAATATTTATTTATTTATTATTTATTAGTTAAGTGCCATATACTACAGTAAAACATGCCGCTCAATCTGGCGCGTATAATCGACAAGTTCCAGAAGGTAATAAGTAATAACAATTACTTTGGCTTTTACGACTTTTTTATAAAGCTTGAAATCTTTCGTGTAACTCAAACCTCGAGCTTAAAACCGCTATTTTAAGCTCGTCTTTTGTGAAGGATGGTGGAAATTGAAGGGAGGAGAAAGAGAGGAAGACCAAGGATAGCTTACATGGCCCAAATAAAAGAGAATGTGAACGTCGTGTCGTACCAGACTGTCAAGGAGAAGGCGCAAGAACGGCATGGAAATTGCTCCACTAACGAAGATACAAGAGGGAGAAATTGAGGGAAGGAGAGGAAGAGGAACGCCGAGGATTAGTTATTTAGACCAGATAAAGACAAAGGTAGACGTCACGTCGTATCGAGAAGTGAAAGAACTGGCGTTAAGTAGAACGAACTGGAGGGAACTGCACCGACAAGAATAGAACTCTTAAATAATAATGAATGATAATCAAAGGATGACATTTAACAGAAATGAAGGAATTAGGTCCTATGGACAATGGATAACTGTTATTGGCCCTCTCTTATGTTACTAACTTTATATCATATGTATGCATATTTACGGCTGTTGTTATCCTGAATACCAATAAATAAATAAAATAAATGAAAATACGCATATGACCGACGCAGGATTGAAGTTTGAAACAACTATAGAAAATTTCCCGCAGGAATAGCCCTGGACAGGTGAACATTGTACATTTTACTCGTATGTAATCAAGCAGTTTTTAAGCTTATAAAAATACTAAAAGGTCCGCCTAAAACTTTTTTTACCCTGGTTGGGTAAAAAGTATCATAATTATAATAATTTTTGGATGTCCAGCTATCTATAAATAAATAAATAAATATCAGACAACCTCACACAAATCGATCTAGTCCCAAATTAAGCTCAAGAAGGCTTGTGTTATGAGTACTTAGACGACGATATAGATAAATATATACTTAAATAAATGGAACAACATGACCCAAGCACAAAATATTCGAGTTTATCACACAAATATTTGCTCTGGCCGGGATTCGAACTCGGGACCGTCGGCTCAGTAGGCAGGTGCTTACAAACTGAGCCAACCGCTATGTCTATATCAAAATAGTTAAATCCGTCCTGTCGCTTCGGTGTTATGAGCAGACAATTTTTACCAAGAGATGGCGCTTTGCGATTGGTGCGGTCCACATAAATGCTGCATGTACTTAACCGTAGTCCCGGCCATGACTTCGGCGGCCAGCTACAGTGGCGAGCGGTCATAGGTGAAATTATGAACTGTATTCTGCAAGTAGGCCACAAGGGCACTTTTACATGTCTGAGTCTACCGGCATTTCACAAGAAGAGACCACTGTTGCGAAGAAACGCCAAAAGAAACTCAACAGTCAGTCATTTTTTCAGAAAGGATAAGTACCTAAGTACTTAACTATTACAGTAATATGAACTTAACTATACGTACGTAGTTCTCGAAGAAAACATATTAAAAGTGTATTCTAAGATATAAATGAGGAAAAGTGTAAGAATAAAATAGAAACTACAAGAAAGTATGGCGGTTCATCACAATTTATGTACGTTTGATATGCTTTCTTATTAGAACTGTGTCCCTTAAACTAGTCAGGTACCTACAATCTAAGGAGTCAGTTACTCGGTTTCTGGTTCAGGCCATGCATTTTTGTCTTTTTTGTCTGCGTGGTGGGAGCGGTAGGTCAGAGCGTGGTGTCTCTCTCACTCGTACGGCCGCCGCTCGCCGCTTGCCGCTTGCCCTCGTGATATGCATGTGCATTGCATCGCGCTGTTAACATTTTTCATGAAAGAATGATCTCTCCATAGAGAATTGATTTGGAATACAAATTTCGATTTTTATAATAGTACTAGCTGCGCCGCCCGGGTTTACTCGCTCATCCCACGGGGAAACTACATTATTTCGGGATAAAAAGAAGCCGATGTGTGAATCCAGGGTTTCAGCAATCTCCATACCGAATTTTATCAAAATTGGTAAAGCCGTTTGAGCATACACAAATAAACACACTCACAAACTTTCGCCTATATATTAGTATGATACACGTGACCACGCGTTAACGTGTTGCCGCGAATCAAAATTGAACGAATAATTAAATCTAATAAACCGCCGTTTCTGAGCAAATCACTTAACTCTGTAACTGGGTCATCGATTTCAACTTAACTTCACTTGCCCCCAAAAAAGACATTATCTCTTAGAAGCTGGAGGTGACTTAAGACCTTCTTAAGAAGCCCTTAGAATTCCACTTCACTTCTAGTTACAATTTCGCTGCTTACTTTCTAAACGTCTTAATTGATTGACATAATTTAATGTATTAAGTTATTTGGTTCTTTATATTACAGATGAAATTTGGACGTAACACGAAATGTATTAAGTTATTTGACTACTGCATAGGCAAAGCGATTTTACTGTTAATTTGGGATTACATTAATTCGGATAGAGGTGTGAAAAATCGAGGTACTTAAAGGAGAAATTCAACACTTTTAGGGGGACGTTATTTATCATCACTACACAATATGAAACAAAGTCGCTTCCTGTTGTCTGTCTGTCCCTATGTATGCTTAGATGTTTAAAACTACGCAACGAATTTTGATGCGGTTTTTTTAATGATTTTTTATTAAAGCATTAACGTCTGCTAACGTAAACCAAATGTTTACAATGAAGCGAAAAATTTTGGCGAAAGTCCGCCATACATTAATATTTTGCATAAGATAACTTTTAATCAGTTTTTGACAAAAAATTACCTTTGTGATGATAATTTGTTAAGAGAAGGGATGCCTTTGTCTAGCAGGCTAGGCAAATGAAAACATAATGAGATTTTAATTCAATTATCACTGCTCGTTGAAACCTCGGACGAGTCCAAGCTCGACGGGCCTTAGTAATGGCCGCAGATGCTCATTGGCCGCCTTTCGTCTTCATAATTAGGCCAGCTGGATGATAAATAAACATTTGCTATCTTATTCAACATATGAGACCCATATTTTACACAATAAAGAGAGTAACTTATCTAAAATGAGCCATTACCATGACACCAAGTCTCTAGCTGCAGGTAAGTATGCTGAAAAGCATTACTAAAACACTACCTAGACAGTATTTAACTTATTTTGGCTATAAATTGTATCGATACTTGCCTAGCACCTACCTATATTATTATTAATTAAGATTTAGATTTTATTAATTGAGTACTAATGTGGGTGCGCGTTATGCACGTAGACGTAGAGAAACAAATATATTATTTACAGCTGTTTATGTACAACGATATTTACAATAAATTACATTAATTATGTTACAACAGAATATCATGAAAACGTTTGTAGAAGCAGTAAGTAAGAGATGTGACATTCTTGTTATTTCGTTGCCATGGAGCGCGACGATGTTGCGCGGCGATTTGGCGCGCAGCCTTGTGGTGAGAGTAAGCAGGTTGGTCACCACATGTTCCCCCTGGCCAGACCGTAACTACGGTCGATATCTTGCAGGGAAGGTGACTAATCTATCGCTTCTCGTGCGTGTCTCAGCAGGCGTGGTAGTGTTGTTGTCCAGAGTTACCTCGCGCATGATGTATGCGGGCTTCAGTCTGTCGATGGACACATTGTTTGACTTGCCTTTGATCTCAATGGTGTAGAATTTAGCTTGTCGTTTTATCACCTTGTAAGGTCGAAGGACAAGGATAAGGCGGCTCTAGAGAACTTCGAACGCGGTCGACACGTTGAAAAACATGCGTACAAGTTTGCAGCGTCCGTGGAATGTAGAATGGCGAAGATGAAACGTGCCTCGATGCAGGTTTTGGCGTTAGTTTGGCCATGTGAGAGCGGAGTCGTGTGGCGTATTCTGTGACGTCTGCAGTCGTGAAGTCGGTTTGAGGTGACAGGAACTGACCGGGTAAGCGGAGTGTTTCGCCATATACAAGTTCAGCCGGAGTTACCTGTAAGTCTTCCTTCACCGCACTTCTCACGCCAAGCAGAATCCGTGGCAGAGCTTCCGTCCACGTTGATGATGAGGTGTGGCACATGATAGCTGCCTTGAGCTGGCGATGTAGTCTCTCGATCATCCCGTTGGCGGCTGGATGATACGCCGTGGTCCGGAAGTGGCGAGCTCCAACCATGGCTGTCAGAGTTTTGAAGAGATGGCTTTCGAATTGGCGTCCACGGTCCGTGGTTATCCGTAGTGGACAACCAAATCTGGCAATCCAGCCAGAAACGAGTGCAGAAGCGCAGGACTCGGCAGTGATGTCTGTGAGCGGAAACACCTCAGGCCATCGCGTAAATCTGTCGATGACTGTGAGGCAGAATCTGTAAGAGGAGGAAGGGATTAGGGGTCCTACGAGGTCTAGATGGATATGAGTGAACCTCGAGGATGGAGTGGTGAAGGTTTATCGTCTCAAAACAAAATCAGAAGCCAACAGCCCCATAATTGTGGAATTAAATACGACCATGCTGAAAGATAGCATATTGCGTTCCAGTATAACCCACAACAAAACAAAAGAAAAAAAAGATAGACTCAACACGTCACACATCGGTTTACCTAGCCCTGCCAGTTCAATATACATCGCGGAATTTCTCACTAAAAGAGCCCAGCATCTGTATTACTTGGCCCGCCAGTTCAAAAAAAGGCATCCACAAGCTACCGCCTGGACATCGTACGGGAAAGTGTACCTACGTCAGAAAGAAGGCATGCCTGCTACTTACATCGATTCTGAATTTGTGCTAAAGGGTTTAGAGTGACTAGACTGCTTTAATACACTAAGAAATAAAAATAGTTATAGTTGTAGTTATAATAATTGTTATAATACTATTTTAATAAATATTTGTTACACAACCTACACGAAAAATAGCATACTACACACTTTTCTGCCACTGTTTACCTTACTCATATCATTACACACAAGTATACGCTACGTTAATTGCAGCCAATACAATAAAGCTAGACTTATAACATACATATATACGCTAATAACATGCATAGTCGTACCTACAACAGAACATTACCTTGATCACTACTATAATAACATTAAGTTACACTTAAATACGAATAATTCAACCTCGTTATGGGGAACTTATGATCATAATAAAAAGAAACGGCTTAATAACACCACACTCATACCTACTGTATTATGTAATGATGTTTATCAATTGTTAATCCATCAACTCATTAGTGCATTTTTTTCATATAATGAGATACTTCAAGCAAATATATTTTTTGTCCATACTTGTCTGACACTCGCCAGAACCTGTTTCCGTAATCGTGGATAATATCGTCTCATTAAATACTGAGCTCGACTCAATCACTATCGCGCAAACAGCTAATTGCGACCCCGAGGGCTGCAGTAAGTTCCTGGATTTATCTGTGAAAACTCTGAAGATTTTATCTCAAAACATTAGAAGTATATCCTGTAACTTCCCTGGCCTACAAACACTTTTGACTAGAATCAAAATACAATGGGACCTCATTGTCTTAACTGAGTGCTGGCTGCCCTCCACTCCCCAAATTCCAATTCTAGAAAACTACGACAGCTATAGCACAAATATCAATATGACCCAGAACGAGGGAGTCGTAGTCTACTGCAAGAGCAATAATATTGCTGTCTCGGTCGAAGAACCCCTATTACGTGACTCAAATTGCCTATCACTAATCATAAATCACAACACACTGCTAATCGCGATATACCGGCCCCCCGGCCAGCGCAACACAACAGCATTTGTGGAATCACTCAATGACCTCCTCAAGAAATACTCGCACATTCAGAATATTGTTCTTGCTGGTGACATAAATATTGATATTGCTGTAGGTAGCTCCGACTCACGGGCAATGCCATATTTAAATTTATTGGCCTCACACGGTATGCTACCAGCCCACAATCTCCCTACCCATAATAAAACTTGTCTTGATCATATGATACTCAAAACCAAGCTCAATGCCCGATGCTGTGTAGTCGTCTCGTCCCTGACCGACCATGAATGTGTCACTCTGTTCTTGGACCATGCGCAGTGCAATAAGAAACCTCAACCTGTTCATCGACAAACAGATCACAAGCAACTTGATCAGGATATGCAAAAAATCAACCTAAAACCGGTCATAGAAATGAATAACGCTGATTCCGCAGCCTCTTTTCTTGTCAAGTCGCTAACCGCAGTTATCGAGTCAAATACAAAAGTAATAAAAATTTCTAATCGTAAAAGGATAAGAAAACCATGGATTACGCCAGGCTTATTAAGGTGTATTAGAAATAGGGACAACCTTCATAAGAAACTTAAAAAATCTCCCTATAATGAAATCTTGAAAACTACCTATAAAAGATATCGAAATGTTTGCACTTCAATACTAAAACGAGTAAAAAGAGAATATGAAAAAAGTGAAATCAAGAAAGCAGGATCAAATAATAAAAAACTATGGAGTACTATTAAAGAAATAACGTATACGTCGCGGCCTAAAAATTTGCCTACTGAACTCATTTCTACCCCCAACCCGAAAACATCATTAAACAGGGTCAATGAGTTTTTTGCAAATGTGGGTAAATCACTGGCGGAGAAAGTTACAGGTGGTGGTAATGAAGTTGCATCTCGGCTTGGTACTACCTCCATCTCACCACACTCAATGGCTCTGATTCCTACAGACGAAACAGAAATTGAAACGCTCATTAACAACCTTAAAACTGATTGTGCTGTAGGGATTGACAAAATATCGGGAAGTTTTATCAAGCAGTATAAACATGTCATTATCCCGCCCCTAACCCACGTGTGCAACCTGGCACTTTCTACTGGAGTTTTTCCAGGTATATTTAAAAAAGCTCAAATAACCCCGATACACAAGGATGGTGACAGAGGCTGTGTCAACAATTATAGACCAATTTCCATCCTTCCCGCCATGTCAAAAATCTTAGAACGCGTTATAAACTCACGTCTAGTTAAGTACTTAGAAAAGAACAACCTTCTGTCCGCCTCACAATTCGGTTTTCGTAGAGGAAAATCAACCGCAGATGCGGTGCACGAATTAACTCATGATGTTGTTACCAAGCTAGATAGTAGACAAAAGACAGTAGCTTTATTTCTTGACCTTGCGAAAGCATTTGACACGGTCTCTGTACCCATCCTTGTATCCAAACTGGAAAAACTAGGCATCCGCGGGCTTCAATTGAAACTCTTTGAGAGTTATCTTACAGGTCGCACACAATATGTCAAAATAGGAAATGACACGAGTGACGAGGTAAATATCACGTATGGCGTCCCACAGGGCAGTATCCTTGGCCCCACGCTTTTCTTGACCTATATTAACGATTTGTGCCAATTGCAACTGGAGTGTGGTAAGATCATTACGTACGCTGATGATACTGCCCTAATATTCCATGGCAACACGTGGAACGACGCCTTTCGGTATGCGCAGAAGGGCCTGAACGTAGTAACGAAATGGCTGTCTAACAATGTCCTCACTCTGAATGTCCTTAAAACTAAATACATCACCTTCTCCCCTAAAACCGTTAATCACAAAGACCACGCCCCGTGTCCCATACTTACCCACACGTGTCTTAACCCAGACCTCCACAACTGTCACTGTCTTGCACTGGAAAGAGTTACACATTTGAAATATTTGGGAATAGTACTTGACCAGAATCTTAACTTTAAGCAGCATATTGACCTCCTTAGTGCAAGAACACGTAAACTCATATTTATATTCAAAAACCTGCGTCACATAGCTGACACAAATATAATAAAAATGGTTTACTTTGCACTGGTGCAATCTATTCTCTCATATTGTATCTCCTCCTGGGGAGGAGCACATAAAACCCACCTGCTGAAATTAGAAAGGGCTCAGCGAGCAGTACTAAAAGTTAGTGCGTTCCTACCGTTCCTGTACCCCACAACTGACCTGTACAAAATATGCAAAGTACTAACAGTGCGGCAGTTATTTTTCCTAGACATCATCCAAAAAAAGCACTCGACGTTAACCTACGAACCTCTTAAGCTGGCAAATAAAAGACGTAATAATCAGATCTGTCCAATAAAAAAATTTAATACTCGGTTTGCACAGAGATTCTACTGTTTTCTCGGTAGTTTCTTATATCATAAAGCTAACAATGAACTATCTATTTATTCCCAAACAAGATCATACTCTAAAAAGACTGTAACAGAATGGCTCCTAAATTTGGATTATAATAGTACCGAAAAGCTGATGATCCCAATCTCATAACCTCTAAACACACATGTAGCGCACACAAACACACACACACACACACACACACACACACACACACACACACAGATATGCTAATAAGAAATTTTGTTTGTTTGTAATACTCTTTGGATATTTGACCATATACTGTAACTACACTTTGAAATTGTTCACTTCTCATATAGTGAAGTTTATATAACTAAACTCATCTACAAAGTCTGTTCTTATAGATACCTGAGAGATGGAGACCTGGTGACCTGACATACAGGTTCCCCCTAGTTCGGGCACCAGTCTCCACCGCACTAGTTGTATACCTATTCATAAGAAAAATACCATAACTTACTGTATATAAACTGTATACTATGTGGTGGAGAAAATAAATACTTTTTACTTTTTTTAAGGTGGAAAGTGGTGAAATGGTATGACGAGTGATAATAATAATGCCAGATAACATAAATTGCGCTTCAATTTGTGCGAACCACAGCGCGGGCTCGTCGGCGTTTAAAGGCGGTACGCGGATTCCGACTCTGTATACTTCACCTTTCGTCTCCGTGGCGCTACCATCAGCGTCAGCAAATTTTTCTTCCGAATTTTCGTCGGCCATGGCGTTTGCGTATTTTCAGATTTTTCAGTCGGCGGTCACCAATGTGGGTGCGCGTTATGCACCCGACGTAGAGAAACAAATATATTATTTACAGCTGTTTATGTACAACGATATTTACAATAAATTACATTAATTATGTTACAACAGAATATCATGAAAACGTTTGTAGAAGCAGTAAGAGAAGTGACATTCTTGTTATTTCGTTGCCATGGAGCGCGACGATGTTGCGCGGCGATTTGGCGCGCAGCCTTGTGGTGAGAGTAAGCAGGTTGGTCACCACACTACTATTGTAGAAATAGACTGATGGATCCCACAGTCAAACTGTGAAAACAGTTTTATGGGACGATGTACCTTACCTGACATGTTCTTGTCATTTGGATAAATAAATAAAATAATAATAAAAAACCGGCCAAGTTAGCACTAGGGTCCCGTTTTTACCCTTTGGGTACGAGATCCTAAAAACAATGGGTTTAAAGATATAACTAGAGGTTGGTGGTGTTCGTACCTTTTAGTATGATAGTGACATTACCTATGTTGCTAATCAGAATCAGAAAAGTAATTGTTTGTTTACCCGCTCATCCCACGAGGTCACTAAATTTTTCGGGATAAAAAGTACCCTATGCGTTAATCCAGGGTGTGCTAACTTTATACCAACATTTGTCAAGATTGGTCCAGCCGTTTGAGTGTGAAGAATTAACACACTATTAATAAAATATAAGTAAGTAAAAAAAACCATACCGAATAAAAAAAAAAACATTTTACAAATTGAAACATCCTAGTGTTGTAAGTCAAACAACCTGTAAAAAAATTGCGGAATTCCGAAAAAACTTTCGAAATAACATAATCCCAAAGTCAAACCCCCGAGGAAATCCCGAAGTTGGTCGGGCCCGACCTTCAAACGAAACAAAACAATTGTTTTTTTATTGTTCTACTTTCCAAAATTAACCGAAATTTTGGGTACTTTGGAAAAATCAGAGCCTCCGGCTACAGGCTTTTCAGCCCAAACAAAAGCCTTTTCAGACTTTAAAAGCAGTGAAAAATATACAAAAGGTCACTAGAGCTTTGATGTGTGAGAGTGAGATGGGGTATTAAGATGGCGGTGGGGGCGAGAGAGACGGGTAGCTGAAAATCAATTTATTAGGCAGTGACGTAGCAGTCCGCGCGTGCGCGGTGCGCGGGGGCCTGGGCGTGGGTTGCCAGGAGGAAGAAAAATATAAAGATCTATTTTTTTATCAACCAATGACATTTTGGTTTTCTTTCGACAGGTAGGCGTAGCACTAGGTTGCGCTCTCCTCACAATACAATTTCGAGTTTAAAAAATGCAATAAATAATTAGGTAAATACTATTAACCAGAAAAATAAATAAAAATGGACGTTTCTTTTTTACGTTCACGTAGTCGGGTAAAATAATATTTTGTTATTATTTCTCGATATACCCCTAGCTTAGAGCATACCCCTAGCCGTGTACTAAGTCGAAATATTTGCAAACATATGAAACATGATCGTACTTTTTTGTGAAGTATTACAATTTTGTGATTTTATGGAGCTTCAGATGAGGGACAAGATAATGGGTGTTATATTCATGTAATTTACATAAGTTGATGTTATATTTTATATTACCATATTCGGATTATTTACCAAAAAACATATGTTAACGTATTATATACAAGAGGGACAAAATAATCGAGGGCGTAAGTAAATAGAAGTAGTCATTTAAAAAAAACGAAGTAGGTAAGCAAAAAATTACAACAAGCTATGTGATAGTGATATTAGTCCCAATAATATGTAGAAAATCTGATTAATCACAGTAAAATGATTTTGATTAATTGACATTTGACTTTTATATGCATGTTATTCTTTCAATGTATTTCTACGACTAAGATTTTAATTTCCGTACAAACTAATATTTAAGCATTAAATACAAAGATCAAAGCTTAAAGAAAAATTGAAAAAGGAGCTACCTGGGGGAAGAGACCGGGAATCGAACCCGGTACCTCTGGATTGCCGGTCCAGCGCGTTAACCATTTCGCCACCCTAGCTCCAGGAAGATCTGACGAATTTTTCCTTATGCTTTGTGTGTCGATCTTTGCATTGTTTATTTGAAAGGTTTTTTACACCTTAGCTTGCTTTGGCTTGCTTAGCTTAACTAATATTTGCGAAGATATTGAAATTATATAAAAAAAAAAGGATTTCAATGAAATTCAAAACTGGATTTCAAAACCCTTACACCTAATTAGTACACACGCAAAAAGTTAATTATTCAAACGCCCTGCCCAACCAAACAAACCCGCCAATGTTATCTCAAACAACAAATCCGAAAGGGTTTCACGGTTAGTTGGAATTTGAGCGGGCAACCCCAGTCCCATCTGGGCGGGCGGCCCGAAATAGCCAAGCGGGGGGCGCAGTAGCGACGGCCACGCCGCCGTGGCAGCACTATGGCGTCCGTCGCGGCCTGGCTGCCCTTCGCGCGCGCCGCTGCGATCGGCTGGGTCCCCATCGCCACACACCCGCTCCCACCACCACCGGTCCCCAAGGACCGCCGCCGCGCAGAGGACGAGAAGCTCCTAATCAACGTCTCCGGACGCCGATTCGAAACCTGGCGAAACACCCTAGAAAAATACCCCGACTCCCTCCTCGGCTCCACCGAGAGAGAGTTCTTCTACGATGAAGACAGCCGCGAATACTTCTTCGATCGCGACCCGGACATATTCCGACATATCCTCAATTATTACAGGACCGGGAAACTCCATTACCCGAAACACGAGTGTCTCACAGGATATGACGAAGAGCTGGCGTTCTTCGGGATTCTGCCTGATGTGATAGGTGATTGCTGTTATGAGGACTATAGGGATAGGAAGCGTGAGAACGCTGAGAGACTAATGGATGATAAACTGAGTGAGGCGGGGGATCAGTCCCTTCCGCAGCTGACGGATTTGAGGCAGAAGATGTGGAGGGCGTTCGAGAACCCTCACACGTCGACTGCCGCTTTAGTATTTTATTATGTGACTGGATTTTTCATTGCCGTCTCTGTGATGGCGAACGTGGTTGAGACGGTTCCGTGCGGCCACCGGCCTGGCCGCGCGGGCACTCTACCCTGCGGGGAGAGATACAAGATAGTGTTCTTCTGCTTGGATACAGCTTGTGTCATGATATTCACTGCTGAGTATCTTTTGCGGCTATTTGCAGCACCGGACCGTTGTAAATTTGTGCGATCTGTCATGTCGATCATCGATGTGGTGGCCATCCTGCCGTACTACATCGGTTTGGGGATCACTGATAACGACGACGTGTCGGGAGCATTCGTGACCCTCCGAGTGTTCAGAGTGTTCCGTATTTTCAAGTTCTCCCGGCACTCCCAGGGTCTCCGGATCCTCGGTTACACGCTGAAGTCCTGTGCCAGCGAGCTGGGTTTCCTGGTGTTCTCGCTGGCCATGGCCATCATCATCTTCGCGACCGTGATGTTCTACGCGGAGAAGAATGAGCAAGACACGAATTTCACCTCCATTCCTGCCGCCTTCTGGTACACTATTGTCACCATGACAACGCTTGGGTGAGTTCTTTGTTCTTATTTGAAACGGTCAAATATTGAGGCATGCATACAAAGAAAAAATTCGTGTGACAGCATATCTACGTCTCTTTTATAACCTGTTTAGACATGAAATGAGTAACTTCTTTATGTGTTATCTTATATTCTTTATGAAATTGCATCTACAAAGTTTGTAGTAGTAAACGATAGACCTGAAGTTTTATTTGGGTCATAAATCTATAAGTACATTTCTATTTCCGACTGACGATTATTAACTACGCTACATTTCTATAGCTAAAGGTCGATCCGATTATCACTGAATAAGATTTATTAGAGAAAATATGGACCTTTTTGTCACTTATTCTCTGAACAACTCTTTTTAAGTAGGGTTGGATTTGATGCCAGTGAACTTCACAGACGACTCAAGACTTCACTGAGTGAAGTCTTGAGTCGTCTGTTGACAAACTAAGTAAAACTCACTAAGTAACAAATAGTACCTATACTTAAAACAAAGCTCGTATTTCATTGTCAATGTAGTTATAGATACGAGTTATTGAAGAGCGATGACAGAAATTTTAGTGAGTTTTGGTTGTCTCCAGGCGATGACTGTGATTTATGAAACGGTTTTTGGTATTGTTTTCAATTAAGATTCAACTTTAGACATATACGAACTATTAACAGCGTCAGTTTAATAATGAATCAGTGATAAAGTTAACCTCGATGACTATTACAGCCATCCTATAAGTAAAAAGGCAGCTCGGGCTCGAAGCCTGAATATTAAACGCGTATTTAGCCGCCACCTGTCGCCTTTAAAAATGGACGCCAGAGTGTCACGGCGCAGATTCCCCCATTAAAAGGTTAAAGCCTTGAATAATGAACGCTGGTACGCTTTTAATTTCATTTGTGCAGTGTGTAGCACGGTCATAAAACGCTCTGGAACATACGACGGTGTTTTAGGAAATTTAATAGCGTTTTGCTGCAAAAAAGTCTAGAAGTATTCTTTTTTTAAAGGTTTTGGGACTTTTTGGTTTGGTCGGTATATAACGTGGCGTCATACGTTATGGCGTTTTCGAGTGCTGCATGGTTTAACCCCTCGAATGCGATGTCAAAATTTGCTAATCAAATTGAAACACTGATATTATAACGTAAGTTTCAAATGTTCCGGACGGATCCGTACCTAAGCGTGCGAGGGGTTAATGGAAAAAGGTAATGTTACCATTTTGTAAAGGTACCATGTTAATATGAGTAACTGTAAAGGTACCATGTTAATATGTATAACGGTTGTGTGTGCGGATTTGTGCATTTTAAAGGCAGTAGCTGAGATTTAAAATACTCAGAAAAGTATGTGTGGGAGTTAATTAGGTTATTTGGTATGACCCCATTCAGAATGTAGGTATAATTCATGTTGATACTAATAATAGTCGAATTATTTAAATTTTTATAAAAAAAACGCGTGTATAAATCGGAAAAAAAATGCGAAAAGGTCCAAGGAACACACAACACATTTGTTTACACAGACCTTAGAGCAAATATGGCGTCCACTGCGTTAAGCGTTTTCGTTAAACTTTGGGCCAGGAAATGTAAAATTTGCGTTTCTTTATGTCGTAGGTATATACCTAAGTCGTATAATTAATTATACTTAATCTAATTGAGACACTTTTCAATACTTACCATCATTGAAAAGTGCAAAGCAAAACACAATTGACGATAAGAACATGTTGGTACGAAAACAATTGTTTGTATAAGTATTAAAATTGAGAGAATTTATTTTTATTGATTTTGTCAACGAAAACATAGTGATGTTTTATAGCAAAATGATCGTTTTCTTAATTGCTATTAACCTTCTATGTAAGCAAAAACTAGAAATGTATAGAAAATTGTACCCACTCTTCGAATTCGTCAATTATTATCAGTTATCACTATGTATAGGCCAAATACTAATGGTGGGACGTCCTTAGAACTAGATTTCCACTATCTTGCCCACTTCAGGACGATTGAACACCATTATTTATTGCTACTGAAGAAAAAGTAAGCGAAATCTACCCCGCTTACCCAAAGAATTGTTAGATACTGAGAAATACTCCACAAACTAAAGGTTATCAGAAAGAGATCACTATCGCCAATAATAACGCCTGTTTATTTTATTGTAACTCGCGCAGTAGCCTTTGTTTCAATTTAGGGTGTCCGCTACGTTCATACCAAAATTTATCAAAATTGGTCTGAATTGGTTTTTATCGCGAAAGAGTTTCTTCCAAATGACCTATATAAACCTATATAAATTAAAATGTGTAAATACTACAGCACATGATGTTGTCATTACCTATTATCGGAGTTTACCTCACACGTGAACAAAGTTGTCAGTTCCGAAGGCAACTTGCCCATTAGGGGTCCTGCCAAAGTCCATCCATCATGCATGATATTGAAAGCGGCTTTCTAATTAGTCTTCATTGCTGTCAGCTGACAGAGGACGGTTTGCATTTATAGTCTGGCAAGTCCCTTTAATCCCTCGCCTTGCGGATTTTTAGTGGTACTAATTTAATTAACTGGCAAGGATTTTTTGGTACCTAACTGATGGTAAGAGTCATCGAATGTCACCGATGTAAACAAAAAGAAAGGCAGGGCTAAATATTCCAGAATTTTAGCATATTAAAGCCAAAAATATCCATAGTGATGTAAGAAAAGTTCTTTTCAATACGTTTGAATATTTATTTCAGAAGAAGAACGAAGGATTGAGTAGCATTTTGATTAACAATATATAATCGATTGAGTTAGCGCTACCCGCTACTGAAATTTTATAATGCTTTAGCTTAACAAAGTGTCGGTTCTTCCCAGGGATAGTGCCGCTATAAATAACTTTCATATGGCAATAATGTGCATAAGTGGGATACGTCATATATTTGCGTCAGTAGCGATTTGTCATTAACCAAATTCAAAACCTTCGCTCTTCTTGCGACATGAATACTATCTATTCAAACAACTTGACTTTCATCAATGTGGATAGTTTTGGCTTTATTATGCAAAAATAGTTGAAATTTGCGGACTATTTAGTCCTGTTTCCTCTTTGTTCACATCAGTGACATTCACTGACTTTCAACGTCAGTTACCAAAAATTTGTCGGTGCCAGTAAAATAAATTAGTACCTCAAAAAATCCGCATAATGGTGTGATTTTTAAAACACCCTGTTGGGCTTTAATACCTAACCAAATGCCAAAACTATCCACAATGATAAAAGCCAAGTTTTTTGTCGATAGGATTATATTTATTTCACAAGAAGAACGAAGGATTGAGCAGCATTCCGGTAAACAATGTTTTGAATTTGGTTAATGACAAATCCTTGACAAATTGTCACTGACGTTTAATAAAGCAAATATACGTATGTTCATTATTGCCATATGAAAGCTGTTTGCAGCGCCACTATTCCTGGGTCGAACCGACGCTTGCTACTTGCCAGGCTATACTTACTACCCTGGTGCAGCGACCTGAAGTGGATCTTGGCCTTCGATACGAGATAACGCTACCGCCTCCTATAATCCAAAATCCATTCCTAGTCAAAAGCATTTTAAACTTATGTAAAACCTAGGCCGGACTGAAGCTTGTTAGCCTACACATGACGTATTCGTAAGCTCTCAGATTGCTATTCGTGTAGTGAACGTTGCCTTTAGGCTCTAGCCCTTGCATCCAGACGAGCCAACTAGATTACCCACTAATAGCTTCGGGAAACTGCCCGGATACTATCTCGTACCGTTAACTAGGAATACTAGGATGCGAGTTTGCTTGCTCGAAGTTTGTTCATACATGGCCAAATAGATTTGAAAAGGGGCTAAAATAAGCCATGATGACATTATGACGCGAAGTGATTATTTTGATGAGCGAATGAAGTGAACGAAGACAAATATGTCTGAATATTTTCTTCAGTTTCCGCGACTACCGATACCTTAGAGAGAGCACAATCGTACTAACTTTTCGGAAAAAGTATAGTTGCAATTAGGATTTTAGCGCACAACTCTATGTGGTTTAAATTTCATTGACAAAATAATTGTAATTAGTACGAGGGTGAACTGAGGTATCGATATGTAAATAATTACACGCGATATAATCTGTGTAAATTATTTTATTTACATATATCTCAGTTTCCAATTATTTTATGCCCTTGTCTTGATCATGTGAAGAAGTATACTTATAAAAAAAACCGCAAAAAGTTGTATATTATCTTTTCTAAGTCACAATCACAAGGCTGAAATTCCAATATCCTAACTCATAGGAATTTGATACTTTGACATTGAACCGGTAAATTAGACAAGACGATATAATTTTGATTGTTTTTTTTTGTTACTTTCTTCCATTTGTTCTAAATAGAGCTTCTCTACAAAATAAAGGCATAAGGTCCAGCGGGGCAATCTCAACTGCGGGTAATTTCAACTAATCGAAATATCTTCCGTGTTTTTCATCATTTATTAGAGTGCCATCTATGTCCGGATAGCGGAAAAGCACTTTCATAATTTCACGATAGATGGCGTCGATATAATGAATGCTCTCTGATCTACGCGGCCATATTGTTTTCGACGAAATTTACTGTGTGCACGTGCGAGTTGGCTCTTTAAATTTTTCCACAAAATAGTGGTTTTCAATGTATTTTAACAAGTTTTTCAAAGGTGAGTCGCATATTTATAATCTATTTCATGTTCGTATGTTACTTATTTATGATAAAGTTTATGTTTTAATTGTATTTTGGCGACAGTTAAAATAACCCCACTAAAATTGAGATGTCGGCAAATTTCGACTATTTGGTAGTTGAAATTACCCCACCAAATTTTATATGAAAATTAACAAATACTAGTGATGTACACGATTCGAGGTTTTTATCCATGTTAATTCGTCGTTTAAATAAACACTGAGCAAATAACTTTATATCACCACGTGCGAACTTAATGAACCGAAGGATATAAGTAATCATATTTCTTACTAGAAATTGGTTGCAATCCTTATCAGTTAATCAGGGATCAACTTTTTATGTGAATCTTACTATTAATCGTCTTTTTCGCACCAGTTTCAACTACAAGTTTGGTGATAAACGCATGGTTATTTGAACGAGTTGGTTACATATGAGTGCAAAAAATACTGAGCCAAAAAAATAAGAGATACTGTGTAGAATGAAAATATTAATATGTTCGGTAATGTAATGAATAATGAAACAATTTATGAGTTTATTAAATATTTAAACGTCTATTTGAAAATATATAATATAATAAAATCATTTTTTTAACAAACTCATGGGATTATTATACTTATGTCAAATTTTGCAATTAATTTTACTTTGATAGTAATTCCAATTATTTATTTTTTTGTGCCTGTATTAGAATTTTACGGAATTAAAATACAAATTAAATCTCTCTTGCTTTTTTTTATATTACATCTTTCTGACAGACTTCATTTTGTTTTTATTATGTTTTAAAATGGTAAAAAATACAATAATTCAATTTGGACAAAATTATTTATGGATCTGTAGACATATCTATCGACTTATATTTAATATCATGTGTCTCATCACTACTTACTATGGAGAGCAGTTGAAATTACCCCGCTAAAATCTTGTAAGCCTTTTTTTGCAAAAATGAACCAAGCTGCATAAATACAAGAGTCCAATTTAGATTGCTGGTCCCATGTATAAGCTCTGGGGCTCAGTTTTAGCAATGTAAGTTCACTGTAACGGAACTTACTATCAATAGTTGCAGTTGCCCCTCGGCGGGGGAACAACAACTAATTTTGCCTTTTTATATAAAAAAAACACATTTTAAAGTATTTAGAGTCAATATTTTTGGATATGGGTTCGAAAAAATAAAAACTCAGTTACTAATTTACTGCATGAATGCAATCAATTGTCAGTAAAAGTACTGTAGATGGTATATTTCAGTACTCAAAGTTGTACTTTATAACTAACTAGTCGAAATTGCCCCGCTGCACCTTATGTCTAATACTGGGCGGAAAATGCTCAAGCAAACATTGCACGTACTGTATTGCAATCAATTAAACTTCCATTTAACTCAGTATCCGTTTATCATAAATCATAAATAAACAGTTACAACTACAAAAAAGATAATAATATATTATGAGCACAAAATTCCGATGTCTCTACTCCCTTTGATAATACGGCACAAATAGTAGCAATCAACGGCTCGAAGATCGTGCCAACAACTGAGCCCTACGATTAGAGGTGGGTCGTAAATAACACCAAGTTGATTAAGTCACAGAGATTTCTTTTAAACATGACTTGAACTGAATATTTGTATAGAATCTTTTTATCGATTCATATTTTTATGTGGAAATACCACATTTTTATTTTTATAAATAATGACACAAAGCTATGTATGTTTGAAATGCTTGAAACGCATAAGCATTTCAAACATATATGACGCAGAGGGCGCTCCAGTAGCGTCACGAATTATGGGATGAAAGATTTGGTGTGATTGACGTAGCGATCTGATAGCTCAGTTGGAAGAACAATGCGCCGGAAACGCAGAGGTCACACACAAGTTCAAATCCTGCTTAGATTGTAGTAGATCGCATTCAATTTTTCTTTCTTAATTTACCTTTGTATCATTATTTATGACTTGAACTGTATCAGGGCTGGTTAGCTCTCACTACCAGTGAGTCGGACTTGTCTGGGAAAATAACCTGTTAATGGGATTATCTCAGCACCACAGGAGTGATCATAGTGACTGTGACGATGAAACACCCATAGGGAACAACGTTTAAAAATTAAAGTGTGTCAGCAGGAATCGACAAAACAAATCTATTTACCTACTTATAGAACCTACTAATAATCGTTCAATAGAATCTGTTGAGAAGCGAGATCAGCCGGAAAACGTCTGGACATCGAATAATATCAAAAATCCAAACATAGAAAATACTTTTTGACCAAGCTGTAATGGAGATGCTTCGCTCAATTGACGTTGTGGCGATGGCGAGACTGTAATTTCGCACAAATATCAGTGTACAAGCAACTAAAGCGAAAACAATTACCTACAACATTCACAGTGATTTCGTCAAAACTACAATATCGGCCGCAGCGAGTATTTCAAACGTAGCATTTTCTCGTCACTACCAGCGATTAGTATTATGACATAAAACCATTTTTCTGTCTGTTTGTGTCATCGATTACATGTGGGTCAATGTCTGGTCGCGCGTCAACGCTCCAAGGTTCGATTCCTGGACCTTTTTAGTTGGATTTCGTAATGCAGGTGGGGAACGAAAGATGAAAGATGTTAAATCACACTAAACGACACGTATTGATTGAGATGACAAGCTTTTGACAGAGATTGTTGAGTTTCTTTCGGCTTTCTTCTTAAGGTCGCTTTTCGGGAATGCCCATAGAATTAACTAGTTCAATTGTCAATGTGTTTTGTGGTTCATTTACAAAATTAATTCCATTATTTCAATATGAATTGCATGTTTTCCCGAAGGCAACAGTATACAGGGTTCTTCAAGAAAAAGAGGGGAATACATAGGTTCTTAAAGGGTCGGCAACGCGCGTGTGACGCTCCAGGCATCGCAAGCGTCCGTAGACGGCGGTAACTGCTTGCCATCAGGCGGGCCGCATGCTTGTTTGTCACACTCGTAGTATAAATAAACATCAAAAATGCAAAGTTAACAACTCAGTTTCCAGATGTACTTATCCTATTTAAATACGATTTTGCGTTAGCCCACCAGTCTTTCCTTTTCCGTGAGTGTCCAATATGACAGCCCAAGAAAACAGTTATCGAAAGCTCAAATAATTCGCAGTTTTGACCGTAAATCTTTGTCACAGTGTGACAAATATCCCCCAAACTATGCAAATATGTAGGATTAACGTCTCGAACGGCTTATCCCGGCTTAATTTGGTGTAATCCAGCTAATACCTCGGCCACTTGCCTTGATCGAAGCCGTGAATAAGTTACATCTATCTTGATAAAGTGGACGTCAGTAGGTCCAAGTCCAGACAGACAGGTGCTCAGCTGTGATAAAGATGGAAGAACCTGATCCTAGCTCCATACTATTCGCGATGTTGGCCGAGGTTGGGCGAATATGATATGTGTGGAGGGGAACTTCACTGCGGAAACCCATAATTCGGCCAACTTGCCTTGGCCAACTTCGGTCAGATTCGCGACTTAGCTAGGGTAACCACAAGGTGGCCATTAGAGCTGTGTCACTACGCGCCACAACTCGGGCTAGTAGCCTATGTACCAGCACCTCAGTCATGTCTCCACGGTCCCCGACCAATTCCATCACATTTTACTCAGACCATATGGTCTGAGACATTTTACTATGGGCCATGCATTTGTGCAGCCCATAGTACATTGTAGATCGTCATTGTAGCTGGAAACATCATGTAGATAATATTTGTACCAAATTAGAAAGATTTACATATACTCTTAGAACATTTAAACGCATTGCTGGTGAAAAAGCTACCCTGACCGGATACCACGGCTAAGTTGCATCTCTGATACGGTACGTCTAATTATTTGGGGTAATTCAACAATTGAGTGAAATAAGTGTGTAAGAGCCATCAGTGGAGTAGGACCCCAAGAGTCATGTAGACTGTTATTCAGAAAGCTCATCCCATTTAACTCTTACAGGGTTGTAAATTTTGGAAATAGGCATATTTGTATGGACAAACCCCAATTTATATATCACATCTGTAACCAATCTGAGTCTTCAACCCATGCCAATTTTAACTACATTCAGACGAGTGTTGTGTGTCACCGAAAAGTGGTTGAAGGAAAAAAAACTGCACTCAAGTTGGTCCATCAGTTTGGGAGCTATTATGCCACAGACAGATACACAGATACACATGTTAAACTTATACCCTCTTTTTTCGTTGGGGATTAAAACCAAAAGAGAGAACAGCTACCATATTTTATTATATGGTAGGTTCCTTTTTAATCTAGAGCGTAATACATCTTGTTAAGCCTGTTTGGGGCATGCCAGATGTTGCATTTTTACCTACCCCGCGCTGTTTTTATGCTGTTTTTCCACGGCCGCTGGTATTTTTGTCAGGGAGCCAAATTTTCACGCTGAGCTTTAGGCTAAGTTATAAACTACAAGTAATGTTAGATTCAGGCTCTATCATGTTCTAATTAATTAATGGTTGATAATCTATACTATCATACGAGTACAATTATAGATTTGTATTGAAAATCACCGACATAGTGCACAGGATTGCCCGGTTGAAGTGGCAATGGGCAGGCCATGTAGCCCGGAAAATGGACGGCCGTCGGGGCAGCAAAGTCCTAGAGTGGCGATCACGTATAGGAAAGCGCAGCGTGGGTCGGCCCCCGACTAGATGTACGGATGACCTCGTGAGGGTAGCGGGGAATCATTGGATGCGGTCTGCACAGGATTGCACTTTGTGGCGAGTCATGGGGGAGGCCTATGTTCAGCAGTGGACGTCTGTGGCTGATAATAGATAGATTGAAAATCTGTTTTCTATAATGAGAAAGGGGTCATGTATTGTATTTTACTTATATTTGACATGTTATTCTAATATATGAAGGTTCTTTTGTAATAACTAACTAATCATTTTGTAATTTTATTAATATTATTATGGTTTTACTTTATAATTTTAAGCGTGCACACCTGCAAAGGTAGGGTTCGGTGAAACTGTTTTATGTAATGACATCTGCTAATTGTAAACCTGAATTCCCATACACGCAATAAATCATTCATTCATTCATTCATTCATTCATTCCTTCATTCATTCATTCATTCATTCATTCATTCATTGATTCATTCATTCATTCATACATTCATTCATGGTTTCAGGAATTTTTTCAATAACAAATTTTTACCAATTTCGGTACACGGATAGCTGGCCATCTAAACATGGTTAAATGATCTTTTTTCCCGACTATGTTTCTGGATGGTTTGAAATTGAATATATACAATTAGACCCAGTAGATAGCGTAGTAATCACTTTTTCTGACAGAACGATGTCGGTTGGGTAAGCAAGTGTAGATTTGAACTGATAGAGGGCACGTAAATTGTGCTCACATTACATTTCCTAATTAGGTCAGAAGTGCGTGCCGTCGCCTTACAGTCAAACCTTATAAAAACACATTTACACCTTTTCCTCAATCGGAAAAAATGCCAAGTTCAACTCATTATACCTTTGCCCTTTAATAAGCCTAATAATAATCACGCAAATAAGAAACAAAAAGTCTTATTATGAGGTTAGAACAACGGGACATGGTACCTTTTTAAAATTTCTACAATTGTGTTGACATTGCGTGCTGCGTATGGTCATTTCGTTTCACGATATTAAGATTATATTGGTATTTGATTTATAATTGCTTCTTTTAATATACGCATTGCAGATGCAGAGTGTTGACTCAGTAGGTAGTAGGTACATACTGTACATTTGTTAGGTACATTATAACGGGGAGCGTTCCGAGGAATTGTTCGGATTGATCCCTGCCGCATCTTTCCGCCATAGTTCTACGCAACAATTCTACACGACGTTCAACAAACGTGATCGGTTGCGTTAACTTTGCACCTCATTTGTATGCGCCATACGTACCAGGTACACACTGGGTTTAAGATGGGAAGTGTTTGTACGGAACCTACGGTCCGCAAGTCCGACTTGCACTTTGCCGGTTTTTTATTAGGGTTCCGTACCCAAAGGGTAAAAACGGGACCCTATTACTGAGACTTCGCTGTCCGTCCGTCCGTCCGTCTGTCACCAGGCTGTATCTCAAGAGCTAGACAGTTGAAATTTTCACAGATGATCTACTTCTATTGCCGCTATAACAACAAATACTAAAAATAAAATAAAATAAAAATTTAAGGGGGCTCCCATACAACAAAATTGTTATAGATTATGGTTCGGAACCCTTCATGTGCGAGTCGGACTCGCACTTGCCCATTTTTTTAAGCTACAGAATTTTTTTAACAAAAATTCAAGATTTTATCTTCAATTTCAGTCTTTCCCCATTTAGTTGGTTATTTCATATACAACGTTGCAAATGTAAAGCGGCATTCTCGGAATGCAAACGTAATACGTAGTTCTATTTATAAGATGTCGTTTGATTTACGATTGCTACAAAGTCAATGCAATTTTAATGCTACCTTGGTTCGCGGTTCGGCACGGGCTAAAGTCATTACGATAACAATATTGCTATTTATTTCTGTTTGGTGTAACGCTTAAATATAATTTACCTAGTAAAGGTTGTTCCGGGAAAAGCACTACTACGAAATAGGTTGGCCGTTGGGGCAGAAAGGTTACCTATTGAGAGGCGAACGCGAACCGGTAGACCCGTTTTATAATCAAAGAAAACGGGACGACATTATAGTATTGCTACTTTTTTATTTCTACACTTTCTTTTTTGACTGTTTCCAAGTATTATTCAAGCACATTGCAAAAAAGACCGGCAAAGTAGACGGGAAAAGTCCTCGTGGACGCAGCCCACAACAAATGCACACCGGTAATGCTTTTACGGAAATCACCGAATTACCGGTTAATTACCGATAATTTCCATAGAAAAAATTACCGGTTTGCATTCCTTAAGCCGCACCGGTTTTGACTCTACAGTACACAAAACCCCCTTCACACCGCCGTAGACAGAAACAGATAGAGGAAGGTCGTACGAGCGAAAGATTTTGTTTTCTTCGCTACCCAAAGGTTGTCTGAAAGAGATCGCTCTTTAGCGATAAGACCGCCTATTGTCTACCATTGTTTAGTTTAAGATTTCTCATTTAATATTTTTCTTGTTGGTGTGCAATAAAGTATTGTTGTATTGTATTGTATTGTATTGAAAGTGATGCAAAAGAGAGGTGACAACTCTGAGGAATATGACGCAAGGAGGAGGTATCAACGCAATTTGTTTGAGTTACCCTCACCGAGGTTGCCCTCTTCCAACTCTTCCATTTATAATCTTATTAAAACTGTCCAGTGGATCATTTGTCGTTCAGTAGCACGGATAGCTAACCGATGTCCCTGATGAAGAGCTCTATTATTTTTTATTCGAATTAGTTACACAGCAATACAGTCAAATTAAGGCACTGCGAACTACAAAATTACATATAAAAAAACTTGAGACTAATGGTTTAGTAGGTGCATAATAAAAGCTTAAAGAAAAATTGAAAAAGGTGCTACCATGGTGGAAGAGACTGGGAATCGAACCCGGTACCTCTGGATTACCGGTCCAGCGCGTTAACCACTTCGCTACCGTAGCTCCAACAACAACTTAAAACTAGTTTGATAGGCGACGAAACAGCGTGACTCCATTGCGTCGTCGTCTGATCTGGCGCAGGATTCGGCAGATTGCCCCGGAACCGCCGAAACATAACACCCACTGCGCCTGCACCCATTTGCGATGCTCTTTATGAGTTCGAAATATGTCGGGCCGTTCCTGACAATTTTAACGCGAGTTTAAACCGTTTTTAATAATTATCTTCCATTCATCTTCTAGAAACAAATTCTCTGGCACTGTTTTAACATACAAACGTAAACATGAATGAACTAAAATCCACTAATTAACATAATTTACTCAACTATTAAAACAGGCTAAGTTCGAGTGGGACGCTTACGGGAAGGTTCCGTATTAACCGCCACACGGCGAAACAAAAAAAAACACGATACATAATTATAATTTTCGCAAGAATCGCCTGTCAGGCAATCTTTAAAGAAGCAGGCGTAATGTAATCGGTAGTTTGTGTAAAATGAGACACAATTGTGGTCCCCTATTTTCTTCCGAAGTAATATTTTGGTCCCAACGTTTTATAAAACTTAGGTTGACAGTAGACATGCCCTTGTCATTTACTTAAAAAAATATATATGACCTTCCAAAAAGTTAATAAAATGCAGATATTTTACCGCTATTTCAGGCGTCTACCAGGTTAATTTGAAAAGTATGAACGAAAAAGAAAAATGCTGGCAGCATAGGTAATAATAATAATTTAAATCGGCTCAGTTATATGGGTTATGGATCAGAAAATAGGGAAATACAGACCGCCGATATTGTATTTTTTTTAGTAATTTGGTTCGAACTATTTCGTTAGGAATTGTTTCTTAGAAAAGTACCTACATCTGATTAAAATAGAAATACATATATCATAATTTTATTTACGCGATAATATTTATTATTTTTCCTACTAACATAACCTTGTTATAGATCTTAATGAATCAGATGAAGATAAATCGAGTGACTTGTATTTTAATATTTCTCTTGTTTTAAGTACCTATTTTCCGAAAATATATCGTGTGTTGAATTACATTTACATTCACTCATTCATCCCGTTCTACTTCGTTGCAATCAGTACTTTATGTAGTTATGTTTATGTATGATCGATCATTAAGCGGCATTGATCGGCCGTTTCGCCGTCAAAATAAACATTGTTCGGTTCATGACGCATTGGTGTAAACTGTAATGTTATGTAACCTGTTTTTCAATAAATAAAAATAAAATAAAATAAAATTAAAGAAATAAAATCTATAAACAGATACAAAAAATACCTTAAATACCACATAATCAATAATTTAAAACTTTTTTAATAAATATTAGTCCCAATTAGCACCAGAGATTAAAATACCCATCTTTTTAATTGTCACATAATTTTATAAATAACTTTTTTAATAAATATTAGTCCCAATTACCACCAGAGATTAAAATACCCATCTTTTTAATTGTCACATAATTTTATAAATATCACAGTTACTGGCTCCTAGACTTTTATTTCGTACTTAATGTTGTTCTTGTTAAAATTATATTGCATGGTGATAATAGGAAAACATATTTATTTGCATACTAACATGAATTATAAATTACAATAAATTAATATCAATTAATACTGTATGTAATTACATGTAACACAATCAAACATATATATACTTTGTTACATCTATAAAAAAATAATAATAATAATAAAACAAAAAGTAAATAAACATGTAAACAAGAAACAATAAAAATAAAATCAACGCATGAATATACAAAAATTTTAGGTACATTAGAATTGTATGCAACTACGCTCAACGTAATGTCGATGCCTACTCCATTTTTGCGCACATCAATGTTCCCTAACTCCTTATCGCGGTGCGCTTGGCGACACGCCGCCGCACAGCAACTTAACCATCCTGCATGCCGATTGTCAACTTACCTGCAAAATTGTTATAAAGTGATTACGTTTAACTAAATTTTTAATTTTAATTTATAATGTTCTCATATAAGTGAATTTGTAATTCTTTTGAGAATAAAGATTCTTTAACCGTATCATTCACCTCAACTCTCGTATCCGACGACGCTTCCCTCGCTGACCGATCATGCTCTTATACTCTCAATTTGGTTTCCTATTGGCACGGAACCCTGAAAACGCGTCCACATCACCCAAATCCCAGCTAATGTCAAACGATTTATACTTTTTTCAGCAGCTGTGTTTCAATCTGGCAAACCTCCAAATTGTAATTCGTATAGCAAGTTCAAGAGTGTCTCACAAAACGTCATGAGTGGCCTTAAGTGGTTGCGTACTTAGGCCCTTTTTAGTGGTACATAATTAGGTTAAGGATTGAGCAAGGTCGACCGTATTTCCTTTAGCGACCTTTATATTTAGCACGTGTATCACATGGCATGTTTGAGTCGAAATTTTTATTGTATTTTTATCACGAAATAAATCTAATCTAAGAATTTGAGCATTCCTTTTGGCGTATAGAGGCCTTGACTTGTGAGTTGAGTGTGAAACTTGCTCGTCATTCTCGGTATATTTTGTAAATGTTACCGACATATATATAAAATTGGTAATGTTACATAGAAAACCTCACGGCCTATACCTAGATAATAAAGAAATAAATATCAGATAACCTCACCCAAATCAACCTAGTCCCAAATTAGGCTCAAGAAAGCTTGTGTTATGTGTCGATATACGTAAATACTTACATAGATAAATCATCATCATCATCATATCAGCCGGTAGACGTCCACTGCTGGACAAAGGCCTCCCCCATAGTTCTCCACAAAGATCGGTCTTGCGCCGCCCTCAGCCAATTTCTGCCCGCGAACTTAACCAGGTCGTCGGTCGATCTTGTTGGGGGCCACCCGACGCTGCGTCTTCCCATCTGCGGTCGCCACTCACAAATCTTTCTGTTCCACAAGCAATGTGCCCCGCTATAACTACAACCTTGGTTTTCTTGAGCATCACATCATTTCATGGAATAAATAACTACATAGAACATCCATGACCCAGGCACAAATACAATACAATCCAATACAATACAATACGATACGATACGATACGATACGATACGATACGATACGATACGATACGATTTGATACGATACGATACGATACGATATGATACGATACGGTACGATACGATACGATACGATACGATACGATACGATACGATACGATACGATATAATACAATACAATACAATACAAGTACTCTTTATTGCACACCTCATAAACATGCAGGATGCAAGAAATTACAATTAGAGGTATAGTACGGCTCTTCCCAGGTGATTTTTTCGCTTCGAGCCCTAATCTTTCAAACAATGGCCATTGTCTCTATTATCGCAAAGCCTAGATATTGCGTTTAGGCAGTGTAGGACAATAAACCACCCCGACGAAATACAGCATTCATATTATTTTGATTTGAACCTTAATACTATGACGATACCGTTTGTTTTTAATATGAATGTTATAGTGGCACGTGGCAAACGGTTGCTAGCGGCTTTGCGATAATAGAGACAATGCCCATTGTTTGAAAGATTAGGGCTCGAAGCGAAAACTTCACCTGGGAAGAGCCGTACTATAACACATATTCGTGATCATCACACAAATATTTGGCCTTGTTAGGATTCGAACCCTGGCATGTAATCTTGTATGTTGATCTCTCAATTAAGAAAACTGATGAACAGGAGACTCTTCTGCCGTGCTCGAAGTTCTGGAACTCTCTTTGCAAGTTCTGCAAATAGTTTAAAGTTCGGTTAAACAATTTTCTGCGATGAGGGTAACCCCTACATAAGGTTAGGTGGAAAGATTAACAGTTAGTGATCGGACTGTGGCAGTCTGCCCGGTCGTCTTACTTACCCCACCTTTCCTTAATACGTTTAAGGTGCACCTAAAATATCTCGGAGTTTATCTTAATTTTGAGCAGTCATCCGTTGGACCGTTTGTATGTTTATCTCTCAAAACTGCAGTGCAGAGTATTCGTCAACAATTGTTTACGAAAGCACTACCTAAATAACCAGGTCACTCGGACAGTCTAACAGTCGAACAGACAGGAAGATTCGAGGAGGCATTGCTATATCTCTATTTTGAATTTATCGTAGCCTATATTAAAAAGAATAAAACATTTCAAACATCTATTTATCATGCCTTTATGCGTGTGAGACGTGTCATTTCATTTGGGCCTATGATGCTTGCTTTTATCACGATTAAATAAGTGACAAAGCATCTGTCACTCACACTCGCATTTTGTCAAAACGTGACGGATGCTTTGTCATTTATCATCGGCCCGCATTTTAATCGATATTAGGTAATAAAATGTACTGAGATGAAAATTAGGGGCACGGCAGCACCCCTGCCAAGTGGAAAGAATTATCACTTGGGTTTGGTTCCCGTGGATACCGTTGCGTTGCCCATACATTTTATTTAAGCTGCCGAAAAATCTGTAACTTTTTACTAAGAATAAGGGGAGTTATTCCTCCATATAAACGAAACTTCAGGATCTAAAAAAATCATTAATACCCCATTCACTCGTAAGGAATATATTTTTTTAAAATTAATACTCTTCATATGCCAACTTGATTAAGCATTGAAACAAAAAATACAGCCGACAATATTGAGTTTAAGATTATCTACTAATATTATAGAAGCGAAAGTTTGTGTGTATGTTTCAGTTTGTTGCATCTTCACGCTGAAACGGATGGACGGATTTTCATTAAATTTGCAATAGACATTTATACCCTAACTGGTTCCGGTAGGACAGTATGCCTACTTCAACGCGAGCGAAACCGCGGCCAAAAGCTAGTGAACAATGATTTGAGAACAGCGACTTCCGGTAACCCTAACAAAAAAAATTAATATGCAAATTACCGGATCATCGCTATATTTCCGTTATTTTCCATAGAAAAATAAATATCATAATATTTGTTGTATATAAATTATTATTTATGTCGATGACATTGAATAGGTAATTTCCATAGAAAATTTTACCTGTTTGCATTCTATAGCTAATCTCGTAGCCAGACAATGATTCTTGAATCATCACGGTAGTAAAACGAGTTCAGTTGCACCAGACGATCGTTTCATAGCAAACGCCCGTTTGTTTACTGAAAGCAACCTAAATATTATCGACGGCATTAAGTCGTCTGGCGCGGGTGCCAATGTTTACTATTTTATTTTAAATAAATATTATCAAATAAATTTGATTGATTCTTGTATGGAAATAACCGATAACACCGGTAATTTCCATGGAAAAAAATCACCGGTTTGCATTGCATAGGTACATCTCGTAGGCAGACAATGATTCTTGAATCATCACGGTACTAAAGCGACTATTCAGTTGCACCAGACGATCGTCTCATAGCAAACGCCCGATTGTTTACTGAAAGCAACCTAAATATTATCGGCGGCAGTAAGTCGTCTGGCGCGAGTGCCAATGTTTACTATTTTATTTTAAATAAATATTATCAAATAAATTTGATTGATTCTTGTATGGAAATAACCGATAACATACCGGTAATTTCCATGGAAAAAATCACCGGTTTGCATTGCATAGGTACATCTCGTAGGCAGACAATGATTCTTGAATCATCACGGTACTAAAGCGACTATTCAGTTGCACCAGACGATCGTCTCATAGCAAACGCCCGATTGTTTACTGAAAGCAACCTAAATATTATCGGCGGCAGTAAGTCGTCTGGCGCGAGAGCCAATGTTTACTATTTTTTACGCTTGCGACTCATGCGCTCGGAGCGTCGTTATAGGTCATATTTCTATTGCGCAGCTATCTTCGTTGTTAATTTTTTTTGACGGTTGGCGCAGTTTGTAGTGCTGAGCCGACGGTCCTGGGTTCGAATCCCGACCAGGGCAAATAGTTGTGTGATGAACTCGAATATTTGTGCCTGCGTTATGGATGTTATCTATTTTCGTCTAGTGCCCATAGTACAAGCTATGCTTAGTTTGGAACTAAAAAACAAAAATGAGTTATGGATGTTATCTATTTGTATATTATATAACCGTCGTCTAGCCCTTCGTCTGTGAGATTAAAAAAAATCTTGCGTTCAAACCTCATTTGTGCTGCAATGAGTAAAAAAATATGTCCGTAAAAAAATACAAAAAGACGGCCTTAATATGTGGTCAGGATCCTATACCAACACAGACGAAGCTCGAAGGGCTAGTGTCCATAGTACAAGCTTTGCTTAGTTTGGGACTAAAAAATAAAATAAAAAAAAATACTATTAAGGGGCCGACAAATTTCACTATATTCAAAGTGTTTTCAATTTCTTCGTGCATACCTCAGCTTGGTATTCGGGCTTTATTTCTGTCTAATAGAATTTCTAAATACCTCGTATCATATTAGAAATATGTACACACGTAAAGTCCTTTTTCTTGGTTATGTCGGTAAAGTTTCCCTTGTTACGCGACTCTTAGACATGAAACTTATACCAATAAGTGAGTAATGATGTTTACTTTCATTTTATCATGTCTGCTAGGTCAATAGGTTTTGTACTTTTTGAGCAAAAGACTACTTGTTACTTGCGGATTCAAAGTTTAAGAGTTGGTAACTAAAACTGACCGATATTTTCCACACAAATATGAGTGCCTGTCATACAGAATTAACCCGTAAGCGGTTTGACACCTGTCACTGCACCAGAGCGTTGCTATTTGCGGCAGAGAAGGGTTAAATATAGTACGTTCGAACTGTACGTCAATAATGATTTAACTCTGAACAGTTTGGGATTACTTTGTTGGCCCCAATTCGATGCAGCATTGTTTGCCAGTGATATATTTAGCAATATTGCGTTCAAAAATCAAGAAGCTCTTTTGACCAAAAACCAGAATTTAATCATGAGCTTTAGATTTGCTACTAAGTTAAAGCTGATGACTAATAAATTATGCATGTTTCATACCTATATTAATAAACCTTCCTCTTGAATCAATCTGTATATTTAAAAAAAACCCGCATCAAAATCCGTTGCGTAGTTTTAAAGATCTAAGGATACAAAGGGGCAGACGGATGGACTTTGCTTTAAATACAATGTAGTGATGAAAAACTTAAAAAGAAAAACTATTTCAAGAGTCGATTTTTCATAGATCCCATCATCACAGCTCCTGACAAGAATGGAACCATTCGGGGGTTTACGTTTTTAATAAAAAACGTTTCTGTTTTTCGTAAGTCACTGAAAAAATTAGAGAATGCTAATGGCACTGGTAAGTACCAGCTCTGATCAAGAAGGATATTACATTTTACAGAGTGTAACCCTTTCAGTATTTAAAGTTAAAACGAAGAGCATAAAATCATCCTACATTCAAAAGTAGCCGCAATCCTACTCTCCCAAGATCCATGTTGAAATGTCACTGCAATGAACATTAAATGCGGTTTTGCATCGCGCCAAATCAGCGCCATATTGGAATAGCTGCGGCGGAGAAATTGATTAAATTCAGTATTTTATGAATATTCAGTCGGTGGAAGTATTTGGAACACGGATTTACTGGTTTGCTTTGTTTAAAATGTTTTTTGAATCGTGGAAACATCTACTGTTTAATTTTTTTTAAATGTGGAAACATTTTACTGAAGCATAAAAAAATTAAAATACGTAACCTGGTTGTTCTCGAATACAGCCCATTTGTGAGTAGGTTTCATAAGCAGGTGAGGTGAGGTATTTAATACTAACTTGTTTTATTTTATTTTGCTTCTAATTTCTGCTACACCTTTTACGTAATTATTTTTATGTCACGTCACGAATAAATGTATTTCTTTCTTTCTTTAACAGTAAGCTAGTTATTAGACTGCAAAGACTACAATGTAACATTTAGACTGTGCCAGTCTTTCCCAAAGATAGTCTTGCCCAACCTGGTAAGGTTAGGTTAGGTTAT
This sequence comes from Apotomis capreana, assembly GCA_947623375.1. Classification (NCBI taxonomy): domain Eukaryota; kingdom Metazoa; phylum Arthropoda; class Insecta; order Lepidoptera; family Tortricidae; genus Apotomis; species Apotomis capreana. The sequence continues at coordinate 13,602,985 of OX392522.1, read as the reverse complement.
ATAGCATTCAATTGTAAATAAGTACTGTTTTTCGATAATTTTCGAAATTATAGGGGTTGTAAACGTATACAATGAAACAAAAAAACATTTTGAAACAAACTCGCGGGATCTAGAGCGCACAGAGCCACTAGTATAAAGAACAACAATAACGTTAAATTGAATTTCTCAAGATGGGCACTATGGTGCTAGGCTCCACATAGGCAAATTCGGGGCGCTTCCGGAGTTAGTCATAAACACGCACCTGTCGCCATCTTATCGCTACGCCCCTGACCAATCGCATCACAATCAACACAAATAACCAATAAAATACAGTTTTTAGGGGAGGTTTACAAAGATCAAAAGGAAGAACCTTCTCTATCCTTACCGTGAGTTTGATGCAGTGACCTTAACCCACTAGCGACTGCAAAAACGATTTGTGTGGAGAATTATTGTAGTTTTACTAAGTGGAAGACGAAAGTGTACAATCAAAGTGTGTACCAGTGATGACATACGTAAGAGAAACGTGGCCTCTTACTGTGGGCCTTATAAGGAAGCTCAAAGTTGCACAGCACGTTATGGAGGGGGCTATGCTCGGTGTTTCTTTGCGAGATCAAATCAGAAATGAGGAGATCCGTGAACGAACAAAAGTCGCTGATATAGCCCGACGGATTAGCAAGCTGAAGTGGCAGTGGGCGGGGCACATAGCACGTAGAACTGACGGCCGATGGGGCAGTACGGTTCTCGAATGGAGGCCACGCACCGGCAAGCGCAGCGTAGGACGTCCACCCACAAGGTGGACAGACGACCTGGTAAAGGGTGCAGGAAGCCGCTGGATGCAGGTCGCTTCCAACCGGCCGATCTGGAAGTCACTGGGGGAGGCCTATGTTCAGCAGTGGACGTCCTGTGGCTGAAATGATACAAATCGTTTACGCTGTCACCAGCGAGTACGGTCACTTTTACTCATAGTAAGGGCACTCTCAAAAAATACATCTTAATAAAATAAAAACGTGCCAAAGAGGGATAGAAAGAAGTTTTCTGAATATAAAATTAAAGAACCGGATCAGAAGCTTGGATATAAGGAAAAGGACAAACGCAAAAGATGCAGTCAAACAGGTACTGACACTAAAATGGAAGTAGGCGGGACACATTCAAAGAGTAAAAGATAGAAGATGGTCGCAAACTGTTACAAACTGGAGTCCAATATGCAAAAAGAGAAGACGAGGCAGACCACAAAAAAGATGGAGTGACGACATAGCCGAAGTAGCCGGAGCTTTCTGGCGCAGGACGGCACAAGACAGAGAAAGATGGCAAAACCTGGAGGAGGCTTTCACCGCAAAAGGCGAAAACACCTAAGAATAGATAAATATTAGATACACGAATTTATAAAAAGTAAATAAATATAGTATAAATAAAATAAATAAACACTAACATAGGTATACATAAATAAGAAAAACTAACAATATTACGCCCTTTTTTTTTTTTTGTAAGTTGTAATGGAAAATAAAGCTTTTTTATTTTTATTTTTATAAGGGTACTGTAGTCATGTTGTGCCTGTGTTAGTATTTAGCTCAAACTGAAAGTAGCATTCAACACTAAAAATTATGTTAGCTTCAGTGACAGAAATACCATTAATTATCCATTATGATTTGATGCTTGACCCAAATCGAGCGCGCTCCGATGACATTGTATCCTATTGACGATATCATCAAATCATCATTAGTGTATTTGGATTTGAATCATCAATACGGTTTGTTTGCGATTTAATTGGATTACGTAGGTATTGTACATTTGATTGTTGTGTGTTTGAGGATATTTATCGAAAGTGTAACTTTTGCTTCGATAGCGCAGGTTGTCAGATGATTTTAAACGTTCGTAGAACCGACAGCGGCTGGGGAAGGTAGGCAATTTTTTTTTTTTTGGCCAAACGAGCAAACGAATCGCCTGATGGAAAGCGATTACCGTCGCCCATAGACACCTGCAACACCAGAGGAGTCACAAGTGCGTTGCCGGCTTTTCAGGTGGGAATACGCTATTTTCTTGAAGGTTTGAAGGTCGTATCGGTCCGGAAATACCGCAAGCGACAATTCATTCCACAATGCAGTCGTGGGAGGCAGGAAATTTCTAGAAAACGTGGAGGACATTTTATCTCTAGCAATAACAACATTGTGTATAATTCATCTTCATGTTTGACAAATAAATTATCTTTATCTTTATCTTTATCATATTTTTAGACTTCGAGTTAGACTTACAAAAATACAAATCGAGCTCCCATGAATTTGAGAACCACGGTAGGCTATAAATGTCCTAACCCTACTTACCAGTCACTACTGCCATTCTACGGTAGAAGGGCGTATCATACTATGACATCCATATAAAGATACGACCTTTTAACGTAACACGGCAGACTAGTTCGGCCATGGCGGGAACCGTACTATAATAAGCAGAAGCCGTACGATAAGACGAAGCAATCCAGTTATCTGGCAGATTTAAGCAAATAGGCTGTTTTACAATACACGTTCACACGGGCCTTACCGCGCTGCGGTACTATGGTGAAAAACGGTAACTTATTTTTTAAATGTAAACCGGTAAAATATTCTATGTAAATTACCGGTAATCCGCTAATATCGTTACAAAAATTTACAATGTTTAATATTAATTTAATTGTTTTTGCAGGAAATGCAAACTGGTATAAAATTTCTACGGAATTTACCTATTTCGGTAATTTCCGTACAAAATATTAAGTTAAGTTTAAATATTTCATTAATCGTGAAAGCGATACATCCTATAGATTAAGATCAGGTTTGTTTCATAACAATCCAAAATATTTTATGTTGAGAAAAATGCTTTCGATCAATTGTACCGGTTCGATTTCCACAAAGGATTTCCTTTCATCTTTCGTAAAGATAAGTTAAGTTTTAGAGGACGAAACAGGCGAAAACGAAACGTCGATTAGAATAACCCGGTTACGTTAAGTTTGGACCTCATTTCCACATCCCAATCTTAACGTAAACTGATAGTACTAGAGTGATATATCCTTATAAGACTATTTGCTAAATAAGGGATATTTCAAGGAAATCGGGCTTTAATATTTAAACTCTACTAACATTTAACTAAAAATTACAAATGCAAGGAAACCGGATTAAAATCAAAGATTCTTTCATCCACGCGACCTTTTCAACTTTACGTCGCTTTCACTTTTCAAAAGTCATTAAAAAACCTTTACACTTTGCAAATGGCGGCACCCTCCGCTCGCGACTGAAGCGTAAACGACTAACGACGTGTGTCATTAATTAGCTCTCCCCCCAGGCGAGAGGTGGAAAACACAACACAGAGATACAGATAGTACACTTGCAAAAAAACCCGGCCAAGAGCATGTCTGGCCACGCTCGGTGTAGGGTTCCGTAGTTGCCCATCCTTCACAATAGACGAAAATTAGGTACGTAAAAGATTTAAATTAAATTACGAGAAAGATTTCAAGCTCTATGAAAAGGTCGTAAACGCCAAAGTAAAAGTAACTACTTATTACCTTCTGGAAGTTATCGATTATACGCCCCAGATTGAGCGAAATGTTTTAATATAGTATGTTACTCAACCAATATGGTGTAGCGTTCGAAGTGTAGGGACCCCGAGCGGCACTTAAGTCATTTAAAAAAAATATATGAATTTTTGCGATAACTCAAAAACGGCTCAACCGATTTTATTCAATATAGTTTTTATTGAAAGTACAAGGCCTCATTTTCATGAATTTTCCCATAATTTTTTGACCAGTGGTTGAAAAGTTAGAGGGGGGGACACAACTTTTTAGGGTTCCGTAGTCAACTAGGAACCCTTATAGTTTCGCCATGTCCGTCTGTCCGTCTGTCCGTCCGCGGCTTAGCTCCGTGATCATTAGTACTAGAAAGCTGAAATTTGGTATGAGTATGTGTATGTATCACGCCGACAAAACGGTAAAATAAAATCTAAAAAAAAAATGTTTTTTTATGGTACCTCTCGAACACCTAAAGTGGGGGAGATTTTTTTTTCCGTTCCAACACTAGGGTGTGGGGTGTCGTTGAATAGGTCTTTCATAAATAATAGGGGTCTTCAAACATTATTTTTTGACAAAGTCAGCAGTTTTGTAAATATTCGCTCCGAAAATAAAAAAAATAGCGTCCCCCCCCTCTATCTTTCCAACCACGGGTCAAAAAATTATGGAAAAATTCATGAAAATGAGGCCTTATAAGTACTTTCAATGAAAACTATATTGAATAAAATCGGTCGAGCCGTTTTTGAGTAATCGTAATTTTCTTAAAAGGACGTAAGTTGACTTCCAGAAGGTATATAAGTAACTACAGTTACATTGGCGTTTACGACCTTTTTATAGAGCTTGAAATCTTAGTCGTTACTTAAACCTCGGCCTTAAAACCGCTGTTTTAAGCCCGTCTATTGTGAAGGATAAGCAACTATGGAACCCTACACTGAGCGTGGCCCGACATGCTCTTGGCCGGTTTTTTATAACTTAATATTTTTTATCTTTTATTTTTTACAGTTACTATTTTTTATTTTTTATTTTTTTCTTATAATAGTTTTTTATATCTTAATATTTATTTATTTAATATTTATTTATTTTCGGAGCGAATATTTATAAAACTGCTGACTTTATAAAAAAAAAATGTTTGAAGACCCCTGTTATTTTTAAGATAACTATTCAACAACACCCCACACACTAGTATTGGAACGAAAAAAAAAATCACCCCCACTTTATGTGTACGGGAGGTACCGGTTTTTTTTTTTTTTTAGTTTTTATTAAACCGTTTTGTCGGCGAGATACATTCACACTCATACCAAATTTCAGCTTTCTAGTACTAATGATCACGGAGCTAAGCCGCGGACGGACGGACAGACGGACAGACGGACATGGCGAAACTATAAGGGTTCCTAGTTGACTACGGAACCCTAAAAATCCAGTTAGGTGATTATTCGAGCGTTTTAACCGCCTCAATCCCATGCCTCAATTGGCCAATTTATAGAAGCAATCAACATAACTTTGATAACTATTTTAAGAATCTGCATCTTCTACAAGACAACGTAACACGGCGCCTTTGATCATACGAGGTTCGTCAAAATATAGCGGTCACAGTTAGCAGTTAGCTAACATGGCCGGACTAGCGCGGGGATTGAGACGTTGGCGGCCGAGCCTAACATTATCAGAGTAACAAAGTTCCATAGACTTCGTTGACTCTGTCACTATTAAGAATGGAAGAGGATTGTGCATAAAAAATTGGGCAAGTGCGGGTCCGACTCGCGCATGAAGGGTTCCGTACCATAATCTATAACAACTTTGTTGTATGGGAGCCCCCCTTAAATATTTATTTTATTTTATTTTTAGTATTTGTTGTTATAGCGGCAATAGAAATACATCATCTGTGAAAATTTCAACTCTCTAGCTATCACCGTTCTTGAGATACAGCCTGGTGACAGACGGACGGACGGACGGACAGCGAAGTCTCAGTAATAGGGTCCCGTTTTTACCCTTTGGGTACGGAACCCTAAAAAAGAACATACTTTTCGGTCAATGATGTTATAGCGTAACAGTGTCGGTCCGGATCAGGGATAGTGGCGCTAGAAACAGCTTTCATAGCAATAATGTGCATACGTCATATATTTGCAATATTAAACATCAGTAGCGATTTGTCAAGGATTTGTCATTAAAATTAAGTCGCTCAGAGAGCTATGGAAAGGGCAATGCTCGGAGTTTCTTTGAAGGATCGAATTCGGAACGAAGTGATCCGTCAGAGAACCAAAGTTACCGACATAGCTCACCGTATTAGCAATTTGAAGTGGCAGTGGGCTGGCCATATTAGCCGAAGAACCGATAACCGGTGGGGTAAACGTGTTCTTGAGTGGCGACCGCGGATCGGCAAGCGTAGTGTGGGACGCCCTCAGACTAGATGGAGCGATGATCTGTGCAGGGTGGCTGGCAAAAGCTGGATGAGAGTAGCCGAGGATCGCGTACAATGGCGTGCAGTTGGAGAGGCCTATGTCCAGCAGTGGACAAGAATAGGCTGATGATGATGATGATGATGATGTCATTAACCAAATTCAAAATATTGTTTACTGGAATGCTGCTCTATTCTTCGTTCTTCTTGCGAAATAAATACTGAACATTATTGGTAAATTACTTTGACTTCCGTCATTGTGAATAGTTTTGGCGTTATAATGCAAAAAATACTTAAAATTTGGGGAATATTTTAGTCCTGTCTCCTCTTTGTTTCCATCAGTGACATTCCGGTACTTCCAACATCAGTTACCAAAAATTTGTCGTTGCCAGTAAAAATAATTTGTAACACTAAAAATCCGAAATATAGCGTGGGTTGAAAAACCCCCTGTTTGACTATCAGAACACACTCAGAACCCACAACTACGAGTGTGCTTATTTAGAAAATATCGCAGTGTTTTTCGCAAATTGTTTTCTCTGTTATAATCTGTACAGTGATAAAATATTATGATATGATAACTTGTTCGTATGAGTTGTCGTAAGAATAAGAAATATCATATTTTCTCGCCGGGAGACTAATCAGCAGGGCTAGTGTAAGTTAGAGATAGTATAAACATTAATTTGGAGATTCTTGTGCATTTCCTCAATCATGTATCAATTACCTATTTATAATATAATTGTATTCGTTTTTAAGCATAATTTACGAAAAAATGACTTACTGTTGTGTTTATTTCGGATTTCTTCTCAACAGTGGTCTCCTTTTGTGAAATGCCGGTAGATTCAGATTTAGACATGTGAAAGTGCCCTTGTGGCCTACTTGCAGAAGAAACGTTTTGATTTTGAGAGGCACGATTGGCCTAAGCGTTCGGCTTGTGACGCATCTATCTCTCTTCCACTTCATCGGCCGGCATTTAATTTATAAAACTATGCAAACTTTCATTAATATTTTCTCATGACTTTATCACGTAAAATTATCGTTCGTAAACCGCCTTTACAGACAAACAATTTTTTATTGCTAAGCGCACTTCCCTCACTTTTAGGACATATTTTAGCTTGTAGTCATATTTTCCCCTGACCTAGTTGCTGAGAACCCTCGCCACGCCAACTTAATTGGACCAAGTTATTCTGGGCGCGAGGAAAACTATTAAAAAGTGGGAACAAGTGTAAAAAGTTAGGTATAAACTGCAGCCCAAACACGACATCATCGCCAAAGAATATATATACCATACTAACGTAAAAAGAAACGACAGCGACACGTGTGCAACTCAGTAACAAAACTCGCGGCTATGTGTGCGTGTCGAAGGGCGAGCGCGGGCAAGCGCGGGACGCGCGCGGTGGGAAAGGCATTCACGTGAATGCCTTGTCGAAGGATACGGCATTTCAAGGTCACCGACGCTCGAGTTACACCGATAGGCTGCTGTCGCGCCTGTCTCATCGCTGAATCGTCCTTTCGTCAGTTGGGTGAAAATATAATCTATGCTATTATAGCATAGATTATATTGGAGATGGGCAAAATTTATTCGAATGACGAATAACGAATAAGAATAACCAAATTATTCGCGAATGACGAATGAAAACCACGAATAATTATTCGTCATTCGAATAAATTATTCGTCGAATAATTTATCGCGAATAATTTATTCGTCGAATGAATTGTCACGAATAATTCTGTGGCCCTAGTAAAAAGGAGTATAAGTCAGATTTAACCTAGCGGAAGGAGCTTAAGTTTCCCAATAAAGTTATGATTATGATCTTTTTAACCAACTTTCAAAAAAGGAGAAGGTTCTATGTTCGACTGTATTTTTTTTTATGTATGTTCCCCGATTACTCCTCCAATTGTGGACCGATTTTAAAGATTATTTTTTTATTTGAAAAGTATACTCCAGAGGTGGTCCTATTATAACCGAGTTGGGATCTGATGATGGGATCCCAGGGAAATCGAGGGCAACCCTCAAATTTTATAGGCACTTATTATGTTTTTCATATATTTTCTAAAGTTATTTAAGTATTTGCATATAACTCCTTAACGGTTAGTAGTTATGGGATAATTCAAACGAGATGCATGCAAACAAGACCTCCCCGATCACCCTGCCATAAGTATTTTATTTGAATCTCTAAAAGCAAAAATAAAATAAAAAATATAAAAAAAGAACCGACTTCAAATTAACTGAAAAGCTAAAAATAACCCGTTCATGTACAGATTACATTTGAATCACTTTTTGAAGTCGGTGCCAAACCTCACGTAAACTATAATATATAAATACATCGAGCAAAAATGCTCGTAAATACCAAATGGTAATAGACTAAGAGCTAGCGACCAAATCGGTCATGTGGCTTCAGCTGTATTGAAACTCCGTTAGCTACTTCCCTGAACAACCTTTTCCTATAATCTTCGTGCTGGCAGGCCGCGGTCGGTGGGTGCGGGTGTAGTGGGGTGGGGAAAAAAAATGTGGGCTCAGCGACTATAATTTTTTTTTCAAACAGTTGCTCTGTACTCACTGTACACCCAAAAAAATTTTTAAATCGATCGGGTGGTGGGAAGGGGTTGCCAGCGTTAATTACAGCCTGAGCCCACACGAAAATTATTATTATTTTGGTACTTTTAATTAACGCTGGCAACCCCTTCCCACCACCCGATCGATTTAAAATTTTTTTTGGGTGTACAGTGAGTACAGAGCAACTGTTTGAAAAAAAAATTATAGTCGCTGAGCCCACATTTTTTTTCCCCACCCCACTACACCCGCACCCACCGACCGCGGCCTGCCAGCACGAAGATTATAGGAAAAGGTTGTTCAGGGAAGTAGCTAACGGAGTTTCAATACAGCTGAAGCCACATGACCGATTTGGTCGCTAGCTCTCCGTCTATAATCGTTAAAGGCTTTATGCGCGGCATCTTTTTTCATAGTAATAATTGAGTGGTTTGGCACCGACTTCAAAAAGTGATTCAAATGTAATCTGTACATGAACGGGTTATTTTTGGCTTTTCAGGTTTGTTGAAGTCGGTTCTTTTTTTGTTAAAATTTTGTTTTGTTACAATTTTTTCTCGAAAACAAAAATACTAAACCTAACTGTTTGTATTGTACTAACGGAACGGACTATGATATCGCCTTACATAAAACATTATTCTTTCTTATTCGCTTGAAACGTTGATACTCACCCAACCGGTTTGTTGATAAGTTTTGGGTTTCTTTAGTCGTATAAAAAGAACAGTAAATAACACAATCCTTTTAAAATCAACATTGGTTTATTAAATATTCAACTACAGAATAAAAATCAGATATCATAAATTCGTTTCCCAAAGACATTAATTAACACTACAAAATGTAAAAAAAAATTAAAATCAACATTGGTATTAAATTTCAAACTAAAAAAAACATGGCAATAAATTTGTTTGAAAAGGAAGAACATACTCGTAACATTAAGTACATAAAGACAAAAACATTTTAAAAATCAACATTAAAAAAGCATTTTTATCGAATATTAACCTAATTAAGAACTATCACGCTTTTAAATTCGTTTTTAACACAACACGTTCTTCAAATAAATGGTCAGAGAGCCTGTTCGATTTCGGAAGGTTTATCATTGTCGCATATGAAAATACACGTTCGACAGATGCTGAAGACGGCAGAGGTGTGTTATATTTTTTAAATATAGTTTTGATTTCAGGGTAGCGATCCAAAACTACCATACCGCAATCTTGTTCAGAAAAAAACTGAGAAATCATTATTTCGGCTCTAGTTCTTGGTGAGTGCGTTTGTCTTTCTTCTCTTACTTGTACGTCAATTTCGCTCTCTGAGTCTGATTCGAAGTCGAAAAATGTATTTTTTGGGCTTCTGGTACGCCTTTCTGCCTCGTGTCCATTTGTTATTGATATTTCTTGCGCAAGAACATTTTTAAAGAGAGTTTTCATCCTTTCTTGTTGTTGTGGTGTGATGCAGTCAAACCATCTGCTTTTAAATCTTGGGTAGGACAAAGCTGCAATTGCAGCCCGTTCAGCAACAGCAGTGGAAAAGTTAAAAAACTCTTCAAATCTTTTCTCTACACTATTTATATAGCATTGTACAAGTTCACTACAATATTTCAAAGCAGTATTTTTGAGCTTCTTTAATTTTTTTCGTAACGCCATTAAACATGGCAATAAAATACCGTAGTATATATTGTCTTCTCCCAGCAAAATATCCAGAGCTTCAGCAATCGGTCTTGAGCATACAATGTACTCCTTAATATATTCATATTCGCGCTCACTAAAAAAATTAGTTAAGTTTAATGCTCTGTGTAGTGGTATGTTTTTTTCTTTTGTCGAATAAATTTGCTTCATTGCGTCATACAAACTATTCCACCTAGTGATGCCGGGCTTGCTTAAAGTGTGGCCCAAAATATCTTGAATAATTTCTGCTGATTTTGGACGTCCAGCAGAATTCCAAAGCGCATTACACTTATCAATGGCCTTATGGTGAATTTGTGACAGGGCCGTATTGTTGCTTTTTTTAAGAAGTCGATTGGCATCTGTTACGGCACACAAATTCAGTGTATGTGCAGCACATCTGAGGTGCGAAGGCAATACGATGTTTTGTTCGTTGAATTCCGTATTCAATTCACTTGAATCGTTTTCGTCTTCCGAGTCAGAGTCCAAACTTTCAATTATTTTTATTTTATTTTTATTTTATTTATTTAGGAGAACCAACAGCTTTAACAATTTTAAGTAAACTTAAATATAATAGAAAGCAGGGAAGCCAATTACAGGATCTCACGGATAGAAACAATTTAACTAATCTTAAATTAAAGTGCGACACTCATCACTTCACATCATCTCACCTTGTATAGAAAAAGTATATAAAAAAAAAGAAGAAAATGGTAAACAATACACTACACTACACGAGCTCTAAAAATGGCAACGTATATTTTAAGCCCAGGCGGGTGAACGACTATGTAACACGTCTAGTTAAAGCACCTTGTCACCAAACTTTGTCTCACAGAAGGAATTTTACAGTTAAATATGTCGATATCCAGTTCCTTCGTTAAATTGTTCACGCTACGACTTGCACGCGTCAGAAAACTATTTTGTCTGTAATTGGATGATGCAGATTTAAGAGATATGGGAGGAAAATGCCGTTTAGAACGAAGGGGAGTATTGAATGAGAGGTTCTCAAGCAACTCAGGGCAATCAGTGACGCCGCTTGTAATGTTAAGAATAAAGGTTATATCAGCTATATCACGTCGTTTTTGTAGAGGAATTAGGTGATGTTTCTTACATATATCAGTGTAGCTAAATGTACTATAATTAGATTTAAGTTTAAAACACAAGTACTTTAGAAATTTTTGCTGGACACGCTCTATTCTGTCGATGTATTTGCTATAACAAGGATTCCATACTTGCGAAGCGTATTCCAGTTTACTTCTCACATAGGAGCAGTAGAGAACTTTTAACGTTTTCGCTTGAGTAAAGTGAGTCGAGTTACGCATTATGAAGCCTAGCGCCTTAAAAGCACCGCCGACGATACTGTCTATATGCCTGTCAAAAATGAGTTTAGAATCATGTACAACACCGAGGTCTCTCATTTGCGTGACCTTTTCTAGCGGCTGGCCTTTCAATGCGTAAGAAGTAGAAATTAAGTTGTGCTTGCGAGAAAAAGTCATTGCATAGCATTTAGATGGGTTCAATTCCAACTTATTAAGCCGGCAATACTCATCGATATGTCGATAGATAAGCCGAATTCTTTGAAAGCTTTTATAAAGTTGGAACCATTATCGGTCACAGTTGCCGTGATTTTCTCTGGGTTTAAACCAAAATTTGTGTGAAGTTCCTCTATTAACATAGCAATACGCTCATAGTTATGCACACCCGCGAATCTACGACATGCTAATGTTTTCGATTGCCTTTTTAGGTCAGAATCAAGCCAATGAACTGTCATTCCAAAGAAGCTCCTTTTGCGGCACGACCAAATATCTACGACGGTGCAGACGTGTTCAGCTCCTTCCAATTCGAGTTTTATTCGCGAAATTTCCGTTGCATGGGATTCCGAAATTTTGCGTGCCAGTGTTCTTCGACTTATTACATGTAAGCCGTGTTTTTCAATTTGCAAATTTTTTAACAATATTGCAAAAAAGGGATTGTCCACTACATTTAATGGAATCATTGAATGAATGAAGAAATTTTTGAGATCGCGTTCAAAGTTGGTTTGAGTCATTTCGCTTGCAGTCGATGAATCCTCGCTCGGCTCGCTCCCTGTGGTGTTCCTTAGACGTTTTTTTTGTTGTTGTTTAGCGTTATCGTGGTACTCTGCAGTAGCTTCGTCTCCGTGCTTTCGTTTTAAATGGCTCAAATAGTTTGATGTTGAATTAAAGTGTCCTTTTATTTTCACAATTTTAGGTAAGCACTTAACACAAGTCGCTGAAACACTTTTTCCATTAAGAGTTTCTGAATCAACTTTGAAAAATTTGCCATCAAGTATTGCTAATGATGCTTTTGAGCCACTATCTTCTGTACAATCACTTGTTTCATTAAAATTAATGTTTGATGAGCTATTACTATTGCTTCGAGAATGCAAATGTTCCTCGTCATCACTTGATTCACTCATTTTAAAAAAATATACCACGACGCGATAGGTTTAGAAATATTAGGGAACTGTGATAAGCACTGCAACTCAATAATAACTGACAAATATGCAGTTGTGAGATTCGCTCAGAAGTGTATAAGTCAACTGATAAGAAAATGTGGTTTTCTCGCTCTTTCATATATCTATCTCTTTCTAGGTCAAGCTAGAAAGTAACTAACTTTGTGTGTGACTAATCCGCTCTTTACGCTAATCCCTTGTTTATTATACTACCTGTGCTTATCCGTTAACCCTTAAATATACAGTAAACGACTCATGTTAAATATTTTGCGTGTTGTTTATTTCAATGGAATTGAGAGGTCAAATCGCTTAACATTGTTTTTTGTAATGGTTAATATTTGTGATTTTAGCGTTTTTCACTCCAATATGCCCAAAATTTTGTTAAAAAATAAAAAAATGAATCGACAAAAAAATATATGTAATTAATGAACTTACTCACAAAATTCTATGAGTATGGGTTGAGTCTGGGTGTTCGGAGGACTGATCGAATCAGAAACACGGAACTATGCTCCAAAACTGGTATAGTAGATGTGGGAGTGAAGACAGCAAAAGTGAAATGGTACTGGGCTGGGCATGTCTGTTACATGAATCCGGAAAGTTGCGCCACAATAGGCAGAGACAGACCGAAAATGAATGGCGGGACGATCTGGTCGCGTTTTGCAGCGAATGGCTGAACCACACTGGCAATAGGCTCGAGTGGGGAAAAGAAGGGGAGGCCTTTGCCCAGCAGTGGGACACCTTAACTGATTATTTAAAAAAATCGGTTGAGAAATGCGATTTCTAGGCGGCAACAGCCGGAAAGCCGAACATCCAAACGTTTGGTGATGCGAAAGATTTTTTCACCAAGTTGAAACGGAGACACTTCGCTCGCTCGGTCCATGAATATTTTAAGAGTTTAGATACCTTGCTAAGATTGGTGTAATAATATTTATTTGCTGTTGTATGCTCGAAATAAGCAAGCTGTTGACCTTATATACCATATATGATGTAATCTAGTGTATACGATCTTTGACAACAAATTAATCTCTTTCTTTCAAAAAAACTTTAATATTTTTCGTCAATTTATTCGAATAAAAATAACGAATAATTCGTCATTTGAAAAGCGGTCGAATGATTTATTCGCGGATAAATCATCCGCGAATAAATCATTCGCGAATGAAATCATCCGCGAATAAATTATTCGCGAATGAAAAAAACGCGAATAATTTTTTATTCGAATGATTATTTGAATAAAAATTTATTCGAATGATGCCCATCTCTAGGCCACAAGTAAATACATTAATTAATATTAAGGGAAAATCTTACACAAATCGACCTAGTCCCAAACTAAGCCAAGCTTGTACTATGGGTACTAAGCGACGATAATATATATTACATAACATCCATGACCTCAGATTCTCGAGACATGTAGAATAAGGTAGAATTAGGTTATTGACATTATATTATACAATTAATTTTTAATAATCAATTATCGTGGCTCCTTAGTTTATTTTTATTTTTAAAAATTTGTATGCCTGTATGTAGACTGAATACATGGTACCTACTTTAATTGTATTTAACACCTTTAACACTGTATTCTTGGCAAATAAATCTTTGAATCTTTGAATGTGATAATAACATTTGAATGCCTCAGTAGCGGGTGAAATATAAGGGCCCTGCTGCTAAAGCTCAAGAAGGTATTAAGCGACTTGATTTCTCTAATAAGTTACAAAAATCTTATGTGACATAAGGATCTTATGTAGTTACGACATGCTGGTCTAAAAGATGTATAACTTCTCAAGCCGAAAAGGTATAAGCGCCTTAACTTTCCTATTAAGTTAAGCTTGTTTGATACAGGCAGCATTATCAGAAAAGGTCTTAAGTGGCATGAAGATCTCATGTAGTTACGCCATTTTGATTTAGAAGGTGATATAGACCCGTTTCAGTTGAAGAAGCTGAGAAGTGGACGCCATTATCTCGACCCTTCATTTCAGCTGAGGCTAGCAGAAGGGCTTTCCCGATGTTTGAAATTCGATCGCCGTCCCTCTCGATCTTGTGTCGAACTATATTTGGGTGAGTAGGACGGCACTATACGATGTCGAATACGGAGTAGCCCTGCAGGGGTTAGCACGATTTGACTTTAACCTCTTTCGTGTGATATTATAGGATCTATGTACCAATTACCAATACATAGAGAAAAAACTCGTTCTTTGTATGTACTATGGGGCCCCCTTTAATTTTGATTTTTTTATTATTATTTGTTGTTATAGCGGTAACAAAAATATACCTATACGCTCTGTGAAAATTTCAGCTGTCTACCTATCACGGTTCATGAGAAAATGCCCGTCGAACCAGAGTTGGGCAAATTCTATTTTGAATGAGAATAAGAATGAACGGCCAGACGCCATTCATATTCAAAAAAAATCAAATATGATTTATTCTTGAACGCGTCATTTTGAATGGCGTGAAATTTCGCACCAACAAATCGATCCTCAAAGAGAAATCGACATTGTAAATTTGTGCCTATAATATTTGAAGTTTCTTCGTTTGATAATCAAACAATTTTATTTCAAACTAGCATTAACCCGCGGCTTCGCTCGCGTGCCTATATAATATACATCATCCTACGGGAACATGCATATCCGTTTTTTTTAATCTATTAGAATAACGCGGGTCTCTATCCATACCTCAAAAGCAAAAACAGAACCCCCTTATAGGATCACGTGTAGCTGTCTGTCAGCCCGTTTGTTACAACCGATTTGCTGCAAAACTACTGGACCGATTAAATTCCAATTTGGCGCAATTTAAAATTTCAAAATCGGTGGCATTTTCGTAATTAACGTCCCAACAAACCATAAAAATTACACCCATACTCATATTTAGTCATTTCAACCCCATCCCACCCCAACAGGCGAGACGGTATTTCACGTCTACCACGTTTGTTTTTTTTAAATCGTTGTTGTTTTGGTAATCAGCGACCCGATAAACCATAGAAACATTACTCATTGTTGATTTTCAGACTTTGTCACCATATTCTCCTCCTTTAGGGGTTGAATTCTCAAAAAACATGAAACACGTGCTTACTCAGTTTCTCAGTTATCGTTAGAAATACTTAATAAATAAGTTTTCAATAAAATAGTCTAACTAATATTTTTTTCCCTATACAAACTTACGACCCCCATTTCACCCCTTCGGGGGGGGGGGGGGGGGGGGGGGGGGGGGGGGACTTTAGACAAATGCTTCTTTTATTGCACACCTAGACTTTATAAGGAACCTACGTGCCAAATTTGAACTCTCTAGAACCAGCGGTTTAGTATTTAGACATTTCAACCCCATTTCACCCCAACAGGGGAGATGGTAACTCACGTCCGCCACGTTGGATTTTAAAATCATTGCGGTTTTCGTAATCAGCGACCCGATAAACCATAAAAACAATACCCATGCTGATTTTCAGACTTTGTCACCACATTTCTCCCTTTTAGGGGTTGAATTTTCAAAAAACCTGAAACTCGTGTTTGGTCATTTATCGTTAGGAATACTCCTGTGAAGTTTCGAATAAAATAGTCTAACTAATCTTGTTTCCCCATACAAACTTTGGAACCCCATTTCACCCCTTTAGGGGGTGAGTTTTGAAAAATACTTTCTTAGCGGATGCTTACGTCATAACATCTACCTGCATGCCAAATTTCAGCCCGATCCGTTCAGTGGTTTGGGCTGTGCGTTGATAGATCACTATGTCAGTCAGTCAGTCACCTTTGAGTTTTTTATATATATATAGATAATCAATCACATATTGATTTTATTCAATGACGATTAAATTAGTTTGACTCAATTTTTTCTGCTTTGATTTATTGTAAGACTCGCCATTCAAAATAACCTATTCTTGAATGACGGTCAGTTGATTCATTCTTACGGTGCGTCATGAAAAATGATGATTTGTTATTGAATACCCAACTCTGTCGAACGAAATATCATGGAAAAACTCCTATTTTGTATGGGAGCCCTTCTTATTATTATTTTATCATGAATACTTTTTGTTGGTAAAGCGACAACAAAAATACATCATCTGTGAAAATTTCAACCGTCTAGCTATCACGGTTCATAAGATACAGCCTGGTGACAGACGGACGGACCGACAGTGGAGTCTTAGTAATAGGGTCCCGTTTTTTATCCATTGGATACGAAAGCCTAAAAATGCTACTGTACATGAATATACTATTAGGTAATAACAACAAAATTTGAATTCTCGAGAACACCCGTTCAGACATCAACAGACATCCAAACATCAGGATGTTTGGGCATACGAAAAAGTTTTGGGCCAAGCTTAAACGAAGACACTTCGCTCGCTGGTCAGTAATGTCACTTCACTACATAGTATAAAATAAAATAAATAAATAAATAAATATTAAGGGACAATTATATACACAAATCGACCTAGTCCCAAACTAAGCAAAGCTTGTGCTATGGGTACTAGACGACGATATACATAATATATAAATACATATATAGATAACATCCATGACCCAAGCACAAATATTTTGCACAAATATTTGCCCCGGCCGGGATTCGAACCCGGGACCAAAACAAAGTCACTTTCTGCTGTAATAAATATCGGACAACCTCACGCAAATCGATCTAGTCCCAAATTAAGCTCAAGAAGGCTTGTGTTATAGGTACTAGACGTACTTATATAGATAAATATATACTTAAATACATAGAACAACCATGACCCAAGCACAAATATTCGAGTTAATCACACAAATATTTGCCCTGACCGGGATTCGAACCCGGGACCGCCGGCTCAGTAGGCAGGTGTCTACAAACCGAGCCAAACGCGTCGTCCATAATAATTAAGTAAAAATGCCAATTTTAGTATGCAATTTGACATACGTATGCCAATAGTAAAAATTGTCAGGTACTTACTTTTGATTCTGACGGCGCCTCACAAAGGTTACCTATAGGTCAATAATGTCACTTTATCTATTAAGCGCCCTTTAACAACGGACCCCTAAAAGGCTCTAAATTCCATTTGACACCGTGATATATCACTTCGTTATTGAACGGGGAAAAAATCGCCGCCATTTTTAACACCAAGTTGCGTGCCGAATTTTCTGCTGAAAGTGCTCTTAAATTCGGTTTTTATTGATTCAGATTTAGTGCTCAGGGTTTACTTCAATTAAAAAGTTTTATAGATCAATTAGGCTATGCTTTTTTAGAAGTTCTGGGGCTGGATTTAACACTTTTAACGAGTTTTGTGCTATTTTGAGCCTTTAAAAGGTCAAGTTTAAAAGCGCGAATAACAATCGCCTTGCATCGAGTAAAGACACCCCAAACTATTTATCATGAATAGTTATTGTATAAGCGGTGGTAGCCTAGTGGTTAGGGCATGCGACTTTCAAACCGGAGGTCGCGGGTTCGAACCCGGCCCGTACCAATGAGTTTTTCGGAACTTATGTACGGAATGTCATTTGATATTTACCACTCGCTTTTCGGTGAAGGAAAACATCGTGAGGAAACCACCTAAGCCCAATAAGGCCTAGTTTCCCCTCTGGGTTGGAAGGTCAGATGGCAATCGCTTTCGTAAAAACTAGTGCCTACGCCACATCTTGGGATTTAGGTAGCCGACCCCGATTGAGAATTCATTCTCAAAAATGGGACAAAGGCTAGGAGGATGAGTTATATATACTACATACACTGCTATAGCGGCAATAGAAATACATCTGTAAAAAAATTGGGCAAGTGCGAGCCCGACTCGCGCATGAAGGGTTCCGTACCTATACATATATATAATCTATAACAAGTTTGTTGTATGGGAGCCCCCCTTAAATATTTATTTTATTTTATTTTTAGTATTTGTTGTTATAGCGGCAATAGAAATACATAATCTGTGAAAATTTCAACTGTCTAGCTATCACCGTTGTTGAGATACAGCCTGGTGACAGACGGACGGACGGACGGACGGACGGACGGACGGACGGACGGACAGCGAAGTCTCAGTAATAGGGTCCCGTTTTTACCCTTTGGGTGCGGAACCCTAAAAAATCAACTAGACAGTTATCACGGTTCATAAGATACAGCCTGGTGATGACGGACAGACGGACGGACAGCGGAGGTTTATCATTTATAAATATAATAATGCAGTTTTAATTAAATCTAAAAGCGACGCCATGGTTCCTAGGAACAGATTTCCCTATCTCTTATAGTTTTCGTTTTCTCCCTACTGACCCATTTGGATTGATCACCCGGCATATGACCCTTATATCAACAGAATTCCAAGCTATATTTAGCTTAATTACATAATCAATAACGTTAACAAGTATTCTGAGAGTTAAAAACGCATAATAAACACACTCGACATGCCACAATTATATTTTTAATGCGATTCATTGGCAGTTTGCCCAAGACGCTAGGTATCGACTTGTAGGTATCAATCTGACTAATCTGAGATAGGAAACAAACTGTGCCAAGATGACCACGTTGGTTTGAGAAAGCGTGTAAATGGGTAAACAAATCCTATCATTATCATACACAAACTCGTGCACGGGGGTCCGTACACCTAAATAATATTTAACTTTTTTTTTATTTGTTGTTATAACGGCGACAGACATGCATCATCTGTGAAAATTTCAACTAGACAGTTGACAATCTCAATGATAGCTATATCACGGTTCATGATCATGAGATACAGCCTGGCGACGGTATCAAGCAAAAAACGACAAAAAATCATGTTTGTTGTATGGGTTAATTAGTTTTTAGTATTTGTTGTTATAGCGGCATCAGAAATACATCATCTGTGAAAATTTCAGCTGTCTATCACGGTTCATGAGATACAGCCTGATGGTGACAGACGGACAGCGGAGGATTAGTAAATAGGTAGTTCCCGTTTTTAAATTTTTGCCCTTTTTCACCGACTTCAAAAAAAGGAGGACGATTATCCTTTTAGTATAATGGCGGACCATAATAGGCATAGTATAGATATTCAAATTCATCAATGAATTAATCAGGTGGATCATGTACATCAACCTGGCAACAACTTTGATTAGATCCCGTTCGATGTGATTGATGACTAGTGTGGGGCGAGGCTCGGCGCTCGTCAGTGAAGACGATCAAACTTTGTCAATCATGGCGGGTCTGTGAGAGAATCGAGTTTCTCAGGGTGCTGCCTCACCGCGACCATTCGGCTGTAAAAGTGGGTGAATCAAAGAGAGAATCTTCGGGTAAAGCAACTTGTTGTTTTACCGGTAAGTCACAGAATAGACTTGTAATAATAATATGGGGAATATTATCTTCTTCCTTCTTTGCATAGACACTATAGTCATATAATGAACCGTTGTAACAACTTGGCTTTTTATTAGGCCTCAAAACCGCTTTTACTCCACCTTTTGTACGGCAAAGATGTCTATAGACTTTCGTACTTAAAAGATGCCGAATGGTCGGCTTTCCCGAGAAGTCAGTCCATCTCTATTAGTTATTATAGATTACTTTTACACGAAGGGAGAGGGACGGACGAAGTTGCTGACAACTTCTAGTTACATAATACAAATATGCAATGTGACTTATTACACGCTACAAGTTATGGATAGTTTTTTAGGGTTCCGTACCAAAAGGGTAAAAACGGTACCCTATTACTGAGACTTCGCTGTCCGTCCGTCCGTCCGTCCGTCCGTCTGTCACCAGCCTGTATGTCAAGAACGGTGATAGCTAGACAATTGAAATTTTCACAGATGATGTATTTCTATTGCCGCTATAACAACAAATACTAAAAATAAAATAAAATAAATATTTAAGGGGGGCTCCCATACAACAAACTTGTTTTATGGTACGGAACCCTTCATGCGCGAGTCGGACTCGCACTTGCCCAATTTTTCTTACTGAGTTTCTTTCTCATTTCTTGTACGAATACAGCTACACATTTAAAACTCGATCACAATCAAATTCGGTACTAGTACATTATATACCTAATGCGGTGAATTCGTGAATGCCCCAGATGGTGAGGGCCATAAATATGAAATCTGGGGCTTTCTGAATTAGCGCTTGTGGTTTGTCTAAGTTTTGACGTCTTATCTTTGGCATTAAGTGAGGTTTGCTCCTCGCGAAGCGGGCACGCCTGGCAAACGGATCGCCTTATGGAAAGCGATTACCGTCGCCCATAGATACCAGCAACACCAGCAAGCACAGGTGGGAGTACGCTCTTTTCTTGAAGCTTTGAAGTTGGTATCGGTCCGGAAAAACCGCAAGCGACAATTCATTCCACAATGCAGTCGTGCGATAAGTGCGTGTGTGTTTGGGTGCTAAGATACCACAGGTGTACAAAACATAACACGTTAAACGTATAACACCACTCTTTCGTCGGTAGTTAAATTTCAGAATAAAAGAGCGTGAAATTGATGCTCAACTGGAGATAACACAAGCCTCGCCGAATCCGGGCTATATGAACGAAACAGGCGGGCCCCATAATAAGAAACGTGATTTATGGCAAATAACTGCAGACGAATGCCGCAAGATTGTTTGCCGCATGCCTCATTGGTAGGCTTAGGAGTTTCGGTAGCATTATGACAAAACAGGACCTACCTAATCGCGTTCAAAAAATTGGTTGTTTGTAATGCCGGCCGATGGAGTGGAAAAGAGATAGATGCGTCACAAGCCGAACTCTTAGGCCGATCGCGCCTCTCTATCGCTTGTTCCGCGCTCTCGCTTGCACGCTCGGCTCAGGCGGAACGTGACAATGAGTCATGCTTTTTCGTGCGTGCAGCCGGCGTTCATCGATTTATAAAACGTTATCACGTCAAAAAGTGTTCATTCATTTACCTCGACGTTCCGGACGTGATCTTATGTTTATGGTCTTTGTTCGAGGACTTCCTTCGATTGCTCACGGATCTCATCTTCAGATCTTCACCAAAATTGTATGAGGACAATCTGGAAAAGTAGGCATTTCCACGAAAAACAATATTTCCCAAATCGTTTTTCAAATTGTGGAGTTTTGAGTCTGACTGAGGTAACAAACATTACAAAAAATACAACCTTAAGAGGCCTTATTCCTTTTAAAATCCTGATTGTTTTAGACATTTTTCTCTATGATCAAACATGTTTCTTAACATATTATTGATGTTACTCCCTAGAACAGGGCTATTGGGATTTATTGGTATATATTTGATACCTACAGTTTGAAATTTTCATTGATAATTATTGTTTCAAAAACTACTCGAAATTGACAAAATTCAAGCGGAAAATTAGTTTTTTTCAACTTATTTTCAACGACACGCAATGAAAGCATGAAATAGCTATGTTACTACCTAGACCTTGGGAAAAAGTATTATTTACTTCAAAAAGCTGGTTGAAATTATCAATATACGTATTTATCATAAAAGGAAAAAAAAAAAATTTAAAATGAGAACTTTTTCAAAAAGACTCAACTCATTCAAAGAGTGATATAGAAAATGTTGCTAAAACCGAACATAAGTACACAATTTCGAATTCTTAACTTCAATATTAAGAACTTTTACAGCCCACACAGTTGAAAATAGCGGTATACCTAAGGGCTGTATAAGCTCTAATATAACATGGCAGTGTGGCCCAACACATATAAAACCGCTTTTTTTGGACATTTCATTATTTCCAAAAGGTCAAAAAGGTTAGAAAGCTACCGCGACTTACGTCATTCTGCGACGGAGGGATTCGAAGTACACTTTTGAATATTAAGGAGTAATTTACATATTCGGTTATTCGTTATCTGAAGCGCGTGTCTGAGCTTTGGATGCTTTTTAAATCACTTTTATAAGTTAGCTCCATCGCAGACTCAGTAAATGATAAAGTTTAGGGTATAATGTTGGTGTATTGGCTATGTAAAGTTTTTACGCGTATTAAGGTGGGCGCCATCAGATATATCGCAGCGCAGCATTTAAGGCGTCCATGAATATCTGAACATGTACTGTAACGCCCAGTAAATAAGAGTCGTGTTCAGATATTTATGAACGCCTTATATGCTGCGATATATTTGATGGTGACTGTACACATGGGTTTTCAACCCCGATTATTTATTTATTTATTAAAAAACAGGTTACATAACATTACAGTTTACACCAATGCGTCATGAGCCGAACAATGTTTATTTTGACGGCGAAACGGTGTGGCCCCGTTGTTCCGACATCTCGGGTGTTGGATTTGGTAGGTTGCCCCGGAACCGACGAAACACGACACCTTTCGGCCAGAAATCAGCACACGCGATGGTGTCCTGGAGCGGCCGCGGCATGCGCACTACAAACGAGCTGAAGTGCACGTAGTGGCGCGAATGCAACTGGAACACCCTCAGCGAGTAGCCGGTTTTCTGGCGAACATACTGCGTCACTTCTTCAGCAGTGGCAGTGTGATGCAGGCGCGACACGTAGAGAACAGAGAGCCAGTTATTGGAACTTTGAAAATGTTTCTAATACAATTTTTCATCATAATAGTCACTATTTATACTTAGTCACTATTACTACTAGTAGGAGAGCCGAAGAGGGGATTTCGGGAGTACCTAAAGCGCGGCAGATTAATATATAGGGGGATACCTTATACCCAGGTAAGTACTTCCACCAAATATGAGCCTCATATATATGGCCGCCCGTCAAGGATAAAAGATCAGATTAGTAAAAAAAAATTGTTCATCTGAAATTTTCGAGCGCGTCAAATTAAGGTAGGGTGAGTTAGTTACATGCTAAAACGTGTATATTCCTCTAATCTGACAATTTAAAGGTGACGTAAAGAAGGCGGAGGGCTACAAAGTTGTAAAAAAAAACTTCATCTCGACATTCTCGAGCGTGGCTAATTTTTTTTTTTTAAAGGGAATGAATCAATGATAACGGAAAATATATAATCTGACGATTTCCACTAGCCGAAGTAACAAAAATTCATCGATAAAGTATAATGCGTGCAGTTACGTGATGCCTGTATTCCACTCTGGTTTCTGTTGCCAATGACGCCATGACAGTTGATCATGTTGTTTACAACACTAAAGTACTAGCACTATTAAATATTTATAGTTGCCGGCAACTTTTAGAACAAAAATGGCAGATTTGCGCATGTACCTACATTTGTACGTAAATCGGCTACTGCGCAGTCAAGATTATGCTCTAAAAGTTTGCCGGCAGCTGTACTATGAGTGATATTAATATAAAGTGTGTATTTTGTGGTAAAACTACTTTACAAAAAACAATTAAGTAAATTAACATTAGAAACATAACAAAAATGTGTAAATATTATAGAATATAGTCGGAGCAAACCGGTTCTCCGAAAATCCCGAACAACATACGATAATCTTGAACTTTCGAGAGAATCTTCATTAAATGAAGTAAATCACGCACAGTGCTATAAATTATTTATAGCAATAAAAATACCGCGAGTCTTTCAGTATTTACAACAGCGGCAACGTATAATGGAATATGACAGTTCATCGGAAGTTTCTGAGCATAGCTCCGAATCACATGCCCCTGCTTCTGGGGAGTGCTCCGAGTCACATTTTCCTGTTTCAGGAGAGTGCTCTGAGTCACAAGTTCCTGTTAATTTTTTTAATTGTCAGATTAGGCGAATCCCGCCAGATAATCGTCAGATTATGAGACAGCACGTCTAGGGCATAAAGATGAACCATATATATCTTAATCTGACGCGCTTGAGTATTTCAAAATGGCGAATTTTTTTTGCACATTCTAATAATAACTGAGAGTTTGCGTCACATCCAAATCGTCAGATTATTATATAAGAGTTTTTTCTTAGGTTCACTTAACATCCCCTTAGAAAATCTGACGCGCCCGATGAAAAAATTTTTTTTTTCATTTTCAACCCTAAAGTACGACCACCCCCATCATGGAAACAATCAGTTTAACATGCGTACATCTTTAAAAATGTGTAGGACATGGATGCTATCAATATCTGACGCGCTCGAGTATGTCCATGCAACAGTTTTTTTTTACATTTTTGAAAATCTGTAGCCGCTCCCCCCACCGATGAAAAGGTATATCTTATATGACATTTTTTTCTTTTTATCATCTAAGCTTCGCAACCCAATAGGTCTCTATGACGCTCGAGTGAATCCCGAGTTAGCATCGTGGCGTACCCTACTATACCGATCATAACTCCGAACTATAGGTTAGGTTTATATATTGACCACATCGAAATGCTTGCTTGCATGTACACTCAACTCACTACAACTCAAAACAAGCATTATGATTATGATTGACAAGTTTATTATAATTTATGGTTCTGAATGAAAGAGATATGAAATTGATAAAATACACGCGGAAAATTAGTTTTTAACATAGTTGAAAATAAGCTGAAAAAACTAATTTTCCGCGTGAATTTTGTCAATTTCGAGTAGTTTTTGAAACAATAATCATCAATGAATAATTCAAACGGTAGGTTTCAAATAGATATCAATAAATCCGAATAGCCCTGTTCAAGGTAGTAACATCAATAATGTGTTAAGAAACATGTTTGATCATAGAGAAAAATGTCTAAAACAATCAGCATTTTAAAAGGAATAAGGCCTCTTAAGGTACTACCTTCATTAAAAAACTAGTAAACGGCGAACATTTTTTGCAATTGCTGAATTATGACATCGCTTACGTTATCAACCCCGTATCTCCGCCATATCGAAATAAATCAATAACTTGAATCTATTTTTTTTTCAGGGTTCCGTATCCAAAGGGTAAATACGAGATCCTATTACTAAGACTCCACTGTCCGTCTGTCTGTCTGTCACCAGGCTGTATCTCATAAACAGATGATATATTTTTGTTGCCGCTATAACAGCAAACTCAAAAAATAAAATAAAATTGATATTTAAGTGGGGATCCCAACGTGATCGGTTGCGTTCACTTTGCGCCTCATTTGTATGCGGTGCCATACATACAAGGGTGCAAACTGAACATAACCCAGTTAAGATGGAAAAAGTGTTTGTACGGAACTCGGTGCGTGAGTCTGACTCACACTTGGCCGAAATTTAATATTATTCATAACCGAATCAAATCTGGTCAAAATCTTTGTAAATATGACATACAATTGTTACAGAATGTTGAGCAGGTTCAATCCCCGCTTACGTATGAGAGTAAAAAAAAAGTTTTGAATGACATTTTTATTCCATCAAAAATTGACACCATACTTCCAAAGAGCAGATTTCCGTATCTCTCATGGTTTCAGACTTCTCCATACTGACCCATTTGGATTGGTCACCCTGTATATTGATTTAACCCTTAAAGTCGCAAAAAACAGGGTTCAAACCGTTACCATGCCATTAAAAATAGTGAAAAAAAAACTGTTTAATTAAAAAATGCAAAATGATGGTCAAAAAATATGTATATCGGGCTATACATTCAGACATTAAGGGACTTACTCGATTGTCACTTAATTTGTATGTTTTGGTGCCTTTTACATGACCTCTCCAAATTGAATGAATATGTTTTCTTTCTTCCCTCTCACTCTCACACGCCAAGTCAATGGAGAACGCCCAAATATATTGCAGTAACACATGTCCTACGTCCATGTTATATGTATGTCAGCTTATAACATATGAATAAGGGTGCTGGCATATTATATGAGGCTCTGAAAAAAGGTCTGTCGGTCAAATATCATGTAGCTGTTTGCGTCGGGAGCTGACTTTTGTAATGATATTCCATTTTATTGACGTTCAACGAAAAAAGGGGTGTTATAAGTCTAACTTGTGTATCTGTGTGTCTGTCTCTGGCATCGTTACTCCCAAAAGGATGGACTAACTTGAGTGCGGGTTTTTTAATCGAAAGACTTGTCCGTCGAGGTTCTAGCTATGTTTGGTGGTAGTAGGACCAGTAGTTTCCAAGATATTCAGCTGTAATTGGAACCAAGGGAAATCTCAGGTAGTATTGAAGCTAAGTATTTTAAATTTTGTAGTTATGTTCACTTTTAGAAGTATTTTCTATATCACTTATTGAATGAGGCTCTCATGAGAACCTGCTACATGTTTCGGGGGTGATTATTTTTTTTTATTTAGATAATTTTACAATCTTTTATTTAAACTATTGATAGAAAGATATCAAAGCACAAAGAAAAATTGAAATGAGTTATTTGAGAAACGAGACCGGGAATCGAACCCGGTACCTTTTATTTAACTTGCAATGTAACTATGTATTTATGTAACTATGTTTGTTCGGGTAAAATGTTGCAACTCAATTTTGAAGCAGATATCTTGAACCGATTGAGCTGAAATTTTTCATGCATACTTAACTTTGATGAGGGTACAATAATATGGTATCATAGGTGTGGTCTGATGATGGAGCCGGAAAGTGGCCCTAGAAACTCTGTAATAGATAAAGCAATCCTACCGAGTTTGGGGTCTTTAGAATCGTCTCACTAAGCAATTGATGGATGTTCAAAGAAAAGTACATCAGTCGGCTACAAAATATGGACAGAAATTCATCTTTTTTGTCGTCTGTATACCTTTGATAACTTGTTAATGTTGAATTCGTGGTATAACTTTCATTCATAGTTCTTGTATGAACGGATAATTGAGTTTCGTTATCTCTCAGCTTACTTCTGAGTTCCTAGTACCCATAAAACAGTCGTAAAGAACAAACAGGATTATAATTAGAAAGGAATAATTTCAACATTTTTATAGTAAGTCTTTCTTTATTGTACTGCTAAGCTATAATTAAAACGCCTACTGGTTACTGATAGAGCGAAGCGTTCTCGTTTTAGCTTGGCTTAAAATTCTTTCGTATGTCTAGATGTTCCAATGCTCGGAAGAACAGTAAGAAATGTTGAGAACTGACAAGGATAAACCCTGCACCAACACCAATGTTTTATTTAGCCCGATGGTTGACTGGTGGAGAATGCCTTGTGGCATTAAGTCCGCCATTTGTACTATAGTTTGATCCGTGTAATAAAGCTTAAATAAATAAACGGACATCGCTTCGCTTGCTCGTTAAAAAACATATGAACTCTGCGTTGCGATATATGTATGTATCAAAAATATATCCATTGTCATATTGAATTGTACACCTACACCGTAGATAACGCTCTAAAATACAAAGAAAGGGAAAGAAAGAGAGGCACGAACCACAATTCGCATCGATTGCCAAAACCATAGCAATAACTGTCGAAAACAAAACCGTAACCCAATTTCCGACAACCGGCAGTAAGTTGGCTGCAGCGCGATACGGCGGAGTCGGAACTTTGCTCCTTTGTAACAATGGAATGCTGAAACATACGGGGAAACATAAAGTGATGAAGATTCCGCTACGAATTCATTTACTTATGAGGGGTGACTGAAAAGTTCGCGTGCTGAACATGAATAAGCTTCTGTCAAAAATGTAATTTTAGTGGTAAGCTTTTATAGCCAACTGTAATTTTCTTTGGTTATCAATCATAATGGTTTGATTATAATGTTCCTATGGCCACCTTCCGGCTCCATCATCAGATCAGCCCCATGGTACCATATTATTGACGATATCTTCTTCAAAATTGAGTTGCAAGATTTCACCCTAACAAACATACTTAGATACATACATACATACAATGCAAGTTAAATAAAAGCTTTTAAAAATTTGAGAGTCAATGCACTTGTTCCATCTGGAATTTAGGGCCGTTACATGAATTTTGAAGAGGCTTTCCTCCAGACCTTCAAAATAGGAGCATCGGCGGAACATCGGCATTGCTTGAAAATTTCATACGATAAATAATTATGTTTTTTTTTAATGGGGAATAGGCTGTTTAGCCTGTACATGAACACGGACGCCATGTTTAAATAAAATACTTGCCGGCTTCTGCCATCAATTTTGTATGAAAAACCTTTACAGTTCTCTCGAGTTGTTCCGCCCGAAATGTGATACTTAGAAGCCTGTTATAACTGACGACATTTGACTACATGTTTGAGAAAATACATTAAAGTATAGGAGATTCTTACCATTTTGGGAAAAGTTTGTAATCTACATTTCGATACCTCCTACGTATACTGATACAAGTGCAAAATCACGATTTTACAGGACGGCTGTTCAAAGGTATGAAGTGCCATAACTAACTCATACGTTGAAATAATGTAATGAAAATTTCAAATACTTTTAATGAATATATTTTCCTTAAATCTACATATTTACTATTTCAAAATTAATTGTACTTTTAGTAAAAAAGGTAGTTATACCAGTATACGTGAAATTTACTAGTTCTAAGTTCTTGGTATACTGATACAACTACCACTTGATCCAGTATACGTCGTAAACTATGATTAGATGAATATGGATAATTATATTATTATTTTGCCTATTATGGACATGTATCATTTATTAGATATATAAACAAACTCATAGCTCGTGTTTGGATGGATCTGATCGGTTAGTTTCATCTGATTTGTCACTTGTACCAGTATACGC
The DNA here is from genome assembly GCA_947623375.1 of Apotomis capreana. Taxonomy (NCBI): domain Eukaryota; kingdom Metazoa; phylum Arthropoda; class Insecta; order Lepidoptera; family Tortricidae; genus Apotomis; species Apotomis capreana. Next base: position 13,574,066 of record OX392522.1, on the reverse strand, counting down.
CTGAATCATTCCGTTATGTACCAGTATACTGTTAAGGTTATTTTGTATGTTATGTCCAATATAGTAAGTTCAGAGGTTGGTATTTAGGATATTTAAGCAAATTACGTTTGAAAGACAATAAATAAAGCAAATTTACACTAAAATTACGTTTATTTAAAAGGTAATTAAAATCACAGCCTGCATTTAGGGAATGGTGTTTTTATCTTTGTTACAGCGGTATTATCAACATAATTACTGTTTTAATATTTATATATAGTAGATTCCGGTTCCTATTTTGTCCATCAGAATTGTCAGACCAAAACTTGAATTCATCTACATCATCTTGAAGTATTAATTTAATTAAGTCAAATAATTTGTCATTTAGTCATGTCAGCAGTACCTAACAAGTAGCATTCCCAAACCAAATGCTGTGAATTATACAGTTTAAGTTTTTATTGTAATAAAACATGCTTATATCACCGTGAGGAGATGACAAGGTTTTTGAAGGTCGAATACAGCAGTCGCATTTTTTGTTAAGTTTGAGTTTTTTTCCTATTTATTTCAAGTCTCTTACCTCCATGTGCCAATGTGTTTGGATGTTTGTTTTTCAGTAGGTGTTTTCAAATTCTCGTAAATGTGACAAGCGTCAACTTAATATTTTGACTGATTATATCACGGTATTGTCGAACAGACTAGCTTGCGCTTCGTATTTGGTAGAATTAAACGACTCCTTGTACAAATTATACATTTCAATCAAATTCAAACAGCCGCCAGCAAAAATGTGTGTGATGAACTTGAATATTTATTCCTGGTCATGGATGTTATCTCTACATGTACTTTATAAAGTATGTATATATACTATCGTCATCTTACCTACCCATAGTACAAGCTTTACTTTGCTTGGGACACTGGGTCGATTCGTGTTAGATGGTCCCTTAAAATTTATTTATTATTTAAAAAAAATCCGTTCAGACACTAAAATTTAACGTAATTTTTGTCTTATATGTTTATTATTTGTTTTCTTGGCTTGTTTTTCCCGTATTTATTTTTTTATTTAAACTCTTGATTCAATTTTTACTTTCTTTGTTCGTTGATCCAAATATTTTTTAAATTACACGTAAGTTACCGACATCTTTTTTGCTATTTTACTTTACAATTGCCTGTCGTGCCGACTAAGCAGCTGCCATCTCTAAATTCGCCGAATACGGACAAAGACTTAAAAACCCGGACATTTGGCGTAACTTGGATTTCCCCCATTAATAAAAAAAAAATTGCTTTATTTTTTATTGACATTAAACCCCGGACGGCCCCCGGACGGCCCCCGGACGGCTTCAAACTAGGACAAATCCGGGGTAACCCGGTTGGATGGCAGCCCTAGTAGTGACTCTGGTTTACTGTAGGTAATGGCGACATATGGCTATTATTGTACTCCAAACAACCATCGGTACTGATTGGAGAAAACTGTATCATAACCAAAATTAAGCCTAATTTGATACGTAGTAGGTAGAAAAGACGTAGGCCGCATCGACTGTCCGTCGCGCGTAGTGGGACATCTTACGTCCGCAACGATGACGAGCAAGCATACTGAGATAACTGCCACTTGTACTTGATAGGTGTACTGCGTACAGTGGTACAAGTGACTTATCTCAGTATACGATGTTCTAAATTAAAAAACGGTGTTAGTTGTATCAGTATACGTCACTTTATTTCGAAAACTAGCAGTAATTTTGTCATGAAAATTGCATGGCATGTAGATATAAATATTTTGATCCCAAATATGCAAAAAAACGAAAATCGTAAAAATGTCAGTTGCATCAGTATACGTAGGAGGTGTCGATTTGAAAATTTCATTACGAACGTCGAATTTTACTCCCGTATATTCCACAATTTTATAAAACGGAACAATAACAATTCCGGAGCCCACGTATCTCCGAACTTCCGCGCTCAACTCAACGAACTTGGCCCGTTTAACTTTCCTAGCTATTTTTAATAAACTTCGGAACTCGGCAGCATTTTCCGGTGCACGTCTTGTGCTGGTAGACATTTGAAAAGCGATGTTTTTGAAACTGTAGCTGTTAAGAGGATATATCACTGCTTATTTTTCAATACACATCGAGGTTTTGTTCTGGACTTAAGAGCCCACCCATGCAAAAATCGTCAGGTGAATGATCCTAGATCTTAACATCCATTGTGATTAAAAATCTGTCCCTTGGAAATAAGAAGCTTAAACAGTTTTACTTCAATCTTGTCAACGTGAAAACACGATTGGTAATAATTTTCTCGATACTTTTATCTCTCAAACATAACCCTTTTATTAGATATTTTCGGTTGGATCTTCAAAACCCTTAAGTTTTTAACAATGTTTTTTAGCTTAATAGATGCACAATTATAAGTTCTCAAAAACTGTAAAACTATTTTCAATATATAATGCACACGTTTATGACAAAACTCAAAAAACATGATTTCCACGCTTCCGAGCACGCACTTCCATCTCGCTCACGCTTACGCTTAGTGAGAGAGAGAGCTAGCCAACGCGTTGGCGCCCTCTTCACCCATCTTTAATCTTTCTGTTAATTTACATAATTACTGAAATAAATAAATTAAATAAATCTTTTGGAAGGAAAAATTCTGCGTCGGACCGTTTTTTACGCTTATTATTATGGAATTTGTGTACTAGGCGTCTGTTTTTGGAACAAAACCGCCGCAAACAGCAGAATATTTCCTTATTATTCAGTTCGAAAAATATTGTAAAGATTAAAGTGCTGCACAGAAGGCTTTCTCTTCTGATCTATGCAATAACATGATCTATGCAAGAACATAAAATAAAAAAAATGTTATGCATTTTATTTGCTACAAATACTTATCCCATCTTTACTGGCCGGAAAGGACTATATTTTTCATGATTTAATTACAAATGTATAGTTTTCAAATTGTTCCCCTATATTTATAGTATAAGCTGTATAAGACGGTGTTACTTGCCAAATTTTATAGTTCTAGGTCAACGGATAATACCCTATAAATTTTGATTCCCTAGTGAGTGTCAATATATCCGTTTTATTGCTGCAAAAAGGGCCGTTTTTTTAGGGTTCCGTAGCCAAATGGCAAAAAACGGAACCCTTATAGATTCGTCATGTCTGTCTGTCTGTCCGTCTGTCCGTCTGTCCGTCCGTATGTCACAGCCATTTTTTTCCGAAACTATAAGAGCTATACTGTTGAAACTTGGTAGGTAGATGTATTCTGTGAACCGCATTAAGATTTTGATGCAAAAATAAAAAAATAATAATAAATATTGGGGGCTCCCCATACTTAGAACTGAAACTCAAATTTTTTTTTTTTCATCAAACACATACGTGTGGGGTATCTATGGATAGGTCTTTAAAAATGATATCGAGGTTTCTAAAACATTTTTTTTCTAAACCGAATAGTTTGCGTGACAGACGCTTCCAAAGTAGAAAAAAGTTGGTCCCCCCCCCTCTAACTTCTAAAATAAGAAAATGAAAAATCTAAAAAAAACATATGATGTACATTACTATAAAAACTACCAACGAAAATTGTTTTGAACGAGATCTAGTAAGTAGTTTTTTTTTAATACCTAACTTTGCAAGTTTGCACCTAATTTATATGGGGCGCTATACATACCAGGTGCAAACTTAACTTAAACACTTAGGGATGGAAAGTGTTTGTACGGAACCCTCGGTGCGCGAGTCCGACTCGCACTTGGCCGGTTTTTATTTCTGCGTTAACCTAGACACAGCTTCAAGGGCCTGTAGTCTCGAGTATGTGGCTTAAATTTCAACTCGATTCCTCAACGCGTTCCTGAGATAAAGGGTCTTGATGGACGGACGGACGGGCACCAAAGTGATCTTATAAGGATCCCGTTTTTCCTTCGAGATACGGAACCCTAAAAAATGAAAATCGAGGCACAAAGGTACGAATTCTTGGCCAAACCAGTAGCAAATGTTCTGAATTACAGCTCTGCTTACACAAACTATCATTTACAATACCGAAAAAAGCGTCACTCATTTTTCAATGCCCCGAAACCTTTACTATTTTGTATTACAAACGGGCGTATGTTTATAAGAAACGAATGGTACTTACAACGTTCTGTGTGAAAACATTTAATGCAAAGGGTATTATTTATAACACAATAGGAGCGGGTGACGCGATATATGGCGGTCATTGTGTTCTAACGTCTAAGGAAATGGACAAGAATATTGTACAGGGCGAAATTTGAATGTGATTTATTTTTGTTATTTTAGTCGAAACGACAATATCATGTATCAAAGAATTTAATTTAACAAGACTGATGTTAAATTCTACAGCATGCTGTAGTTATATAAATAAAATTAGTTCAATATGTCATGAAAAAAATAAAAATATATATACCGGGTGATCAATTCAAATGGGTCAGTAGGGAGGTCACAAACTATAAGATTTAGAGAAATCTGTGTGTGTTCTTAGGAACCATGGCGTCGATTTTAGAGTCAATAAAAACTGCATTTTTTTTTAAATCTTATACATAATATCATACATAATCCGGTCAAAAACGCAGCAAAGAATGTTACAATACGACGTGCAATTACTTACAGTCTGTCTAGCCATCACCGTTCTTAAGATACAGCCTGGTGAAAGACGGACAGCGAAATCTCAGTAATAGGGTCCCGTTTTTACCCTTTGGGTACGGAACCCTAAAAGTGGCAATACTGTAGAAAACGGTATGTTAGATTGATTAGACAGGGAGGGCACGACTTTTTATTGTCAGACTGTAAGTCTCAGTGTAAGCCACGCCCCATGAATAATTGCGTTTTACATAAACACGAAGAAAAAATAGTCCAGTAGGTACTATTTTGTGGTTAAGTTTACAGATGAGAATCACCCCTTTGCAATAACGCCAATAACGTATCGTATAATTTACGACACGTCCAATGCGGCTTTCGCTTTGATCTGAAATCGGCAACCGCAGTGTGGCGCAGTGCATACGCAAACCTGCAGAAGTGATAGCAAAACAAAAGTCCCCAGGCTTAAGAGGGCTTATTCCTTTTACATCTGCTATAATGCTGCGGTTACACCGAGGCAGTTTCGTAATTTCATTTTTTTTATCATTGCTAGAAATATTAAAGTATGACATGGGAATAAAAAACGTTGTAGGGGTGTTCAGAATCGACTTAAGGGCCTTATCACACTTGCGATTTGCGAGCGTATTTTCTATACAAATAAGCGACGCGGCGAACACGCTGCGCGATCGCCTTCATACAAAATACGCTCGCAAATCACAAGTGTGATAAGGCTCTAAAACGCTACCCTTCAATGGAACGCACTTTATTTTTGGCCAGCCTGTATATTGATAATTTTAACCAACTTTTTCTCGAGTTCTAGAAAGTAACATAGCTATTTCATGCTTTCATTGCGTGCAGTCGAAAGTAAGTTAAAAACCCAGTTTTCTGCGTGAATTTCAAATTTTGTCAATTTCGAGTAGTTTTTTAAACAAAAATTATCAATGAAAAATTCAAACTGTAGGTTTCAAATATATACCAATAAATCGCAACTGCCCTGTTCTATGTAGTAACATTGATAACAGGTTAAGAAACATGTTTGATCGTAGAGAACCATTAGCATTTTTGAACAGATAACGAGCCCTAATTAGTGAATATTGAAATTTCCTCGTGCATCCGATAATTGTCTTTTCGTAATCATACTTTTCGCATCCCGATATTTTTCGCATCAGTAAAATATACAAGCTTGTTTTTTCTGACTCAAACATTCAAACAAACAGTAGGATTTCTCTCGCAAACGATCCAAAATCACTAATTGTCGTTTTCCCCTTTACATCGGGTCAGCTCCAATTTGTCGACGTCAGGACAACCTGACTGGTTGTTACTTGGTCAATTCTGCTGGGTTATGGTTGAAAGGTCGTATGTTTATATGGATTTCATAGTAAGTTACGGCCTTAACCATTGCACGTATATTTCCAATGGTATAATCAAAAGGTCTGCATCAAAATTAGCTGATATATTTACTCCTGGCCTATGACAAATTGAAAAGTAATATTGTCGGCTACAAAACAGAGATTCTTTTTACGATATGTGGCATCGACATTCATTTTAATGAAAGTATTTTTGCCAATCTAATGTTGGTTGGTTTCCAATCTAATAGCGTTGCGTTTTACACAAACAACTCCAATTTGGTCAGCTCCAATTTGTCGACGTCAGGACAACCTGACTGGTTGTTAATTGGTCAATTCTGCTGTTACTTTTAAAAGGTCGTATGTTTATATGGACGATAGTAAGTTACGGCTTTTACCGTTGCACGTCAATTATTGAGGGACGCGAGTCCGTGTCCATTGGTGTAATGGACGTGGTACGATCTGCATCAAAAGTAGCTGACATATTTATGATTGGCTTATGGCAAATTTAAAACTAATATTGTCGGCTACAAAACAGAGATTCTCTTTACCTGGCATCGACATATCATGTCAATTAAAGTATTTTAGCCAATCATATGTTGGTTGGGAGCGTCGCCACGCCTTACTAACAATAGCGTCGCGTTTTACAAAAACAACTAATAAAATACTGTGTAGCATAAGTTCTCAACTGGTTTTCGCAAAAGTTTCTGGTCCTTAAAATTTTAAGCATGAAAATTGATATTCTGTACAAAATATGTGCGTTATTTTTATAAAAATAACGCCTAAATACAGCGACACTTGTTTTTTACAACGCGCAAATACAGTTTGTTTTTTATTTCCTGACTCCAACAAACTGTAGGATTTCCCTCGCAAACGATCCAAAATCACTACCTAATTGTCGTTATCCCCTTTACGTCGTCGGGTCAGCTCCAATTTGTCGACGTCAGGACAACCTGACTGGTTGTTAATTGGTCAATTCTGCTGTTACTTTTAAAAGGTCGTATGTTTATATGGACGATAGTAAGTTACGGCTTTTACCGTTGCACGTCAATTATTGAGGGACGCGAGTCCGTGTCCATTGGTGTAATGGACGTGGTACGATCTGCATCAAAAGTAGCTGACATATTTATGATTGGCTTATGGCAAATTTAAAACTAATATTGTCGGCTACAAAACAGAGATTCTCTTTACCTGGCATCGACATATCATGTCAATTAAAGTATTTTAGCCAATCATATGTTGGTTGGGAGCGTCGCCACGCCTTACTAACAATAGCGTCGCGTTTTACAAAAACAACTAATAAAATACTGTGTAGCATAAGTTCTCAACTGGTTTTCGCAAAAGTTTCTGGTCCTTAAAATTTTAAGCATGAAAATTGATATTCTGTACAAAATATGTGCGTTATTTTTATAAAAATAACGCCTAAATACAGCGACACTTGTTTTTTACAACGCGCAAATACAGTTTGTTTTTTATTTCCTGACTCCAACAAACTGTAGGATTTCCCTCGCAAACGATCCAAAATCACTACCTAATTGTCGTTATCCCCTTTACGTCGTCGGGTCAGCTCCAATTTGTCGACGTCAGGACAACCTGACTGGTTGTTAATTGGTCAATTCTGCTGAGTTACTTTTAAAAGGTCGTATGTTTATATGGACTTGGTAGTAAGTTACGGCTTTTACCGTTGCACGTCAATAATTGACGGACGCGAGCCTGTTCATGGTGTTATGGACAGAGCTTCTGAGCAAAAGTTTGATCAAAAATATGTGAACGCGGCTTTGTTACTAACACGATATGGATTATGGATCTCGCATCTGAAATAATAGTACAGTATTATAAATGCCAGGAAAGAAGGGCTTGCCGGGTGAGTAGGTAAGGTATAGACGACCGACCGTAGGGAGGCCGGATAGTGATACGAAGCCGGCAAGCCCTTTCACGGCTTAGGCATGTAAAGTGCTTTTCTCAAACATATGCAATTAAATAAAAAAAAACACCACTCAAAATATAATTCAGCTGTTTAGCCTGTTCATGAAAATAGACGCCATGTTTAAAAAAAGTTACTGCTCGGCCTAGGCCTTCAATTTTGTATGAAATTCCGTTACAGTTCTCTCGAGTTGTTCCGCCCGAAACGTGATACTCCGAAGCCTGTTATAATGCACGTTATGACGACATATTTTTTTTTGTTGTTAACGGCGGTAAAGGTGTGTTTAAATATTTTGAATATATTAAGTAGGTAGTTTGAAATACTCGACTGTACGTGAACAGAGGATATTCGCTTCTCATGAGCAATAAGCTGCAATAAGGTATTTAATGACCGCTCAAATTAGCTACGGATTATGAAAATATCAGAAATGATCGGTCAGCATAAAGTTGCTGTGGAAATTTGCTTGTGACTTCATACAAATAAGTAATCAAAACATGACTGTCTTCTTTCTAGTTTTTGTTCAAATAAAAATGTGGTGCTTTATTCTATTTCCTGTATTCTGAATGTACGTATGTATTGTACATAAAACAGTTAAAAATACACATTCAACAAATAACACAGATACAAAGGCAACCGTAGTCCTGTAAGGGATCTCTTTCAGTTAACCGTACGTTTGAAGTCAATATATATTAAAGCATTCATTAGGTCTATTGTTAATATTATTAAAACTATCGCGAGACACCTTTAATAATTATAAATACGTTACGGATAGCTGTCCTTGATGAAGAGCTCTATAGGTATGTCGGGCCGTTCCTGACAATGATTACTAAAGGTATATTATTTATTTATTTCATGATATTATATTATATTAAGTATTTTTATTACTACGAGGTCCCACTGCCAGCTCCCGCAACCTTCCCAAAGAGGTCTCCAAAACGCTTGTAGAGACAGAGACCTCTGAGGACCGAAGAGGTGGCGGCTTCCTCGCACAACGTATCAGCATAGCTGTTCAGCGAGGAAATGCTGCCATTATTTTCGGTACCATTTTCCGGGGAGCATATTTGAATTCGTTTTAGTTTATTTTAATTTTAGCTTAATTTTTAATAGTTTAAGTTTTTTATTTACTGATTCTTTGTTTTTGTTTTTTTTTTGCTGAAATAAATTATCATTAATTTATTAAAGTATATTGTATAATTCAACATTAATCCCGTCTTTATTATGTGTATTCGGGGCGTTTTCATACCGTACCGGCAACCGGTCCAATAATTTGCGAGAGTTTTAATTGAAAGCGAAATCCAACACGTCGCTTTAATGACTCCCATTTTATTAAACACATTTAAAATTACAAATGAGGACGGGGGTCAAATTAAGGGTTAATGATTTTGACTTTAACGAAAGGATTATACCTGATATAAGTACCTATTTTTGTATTCATTATTTATAATTATAATACATTTATAGGGCGAAAATATAAGAATCATTGTTTATGTAGCTAGTTAAATAAACATATACATGGTGCTAAAATCACTAGACAGATTTGAATTAATATTTGGTACTCGTAGGTACATGAGTAGCTATAGGTAGGTATCTACAGATTGGTAATGGATCGTTTTTATAGTAAAGATGTTTATGTCAGTTCTCCAGACGACAAAATATGTGATCTGCCCGTCTAGCACAACTCTTGTCGCGCGACATAGCGCTACCCGTCACTCTCTCACATTACTTCACAGAAAGAGATAGATAATATATCTCGCACGAGAAATAGTCGCGTATGACAGTTATGCCAGAGGTGCTGGGCATTTTCTTGTAAACTGATTTCGTAGACTGACAGACCTTGGTCCTCAACTATATCATCTCCTAAAATATAATCGGATCTATACAATTGCGGCAAATTTCCACGGGCCACAAACCACTCCTATCTCGGCGCTAAACCTCGATTTTTCACAAAAACTCCTCCCCTGAGCAACCGTGTGGGAATGTAATATTTTGCGCACACCATTCTTGTTTGCGTGACCCAGAAAGTCACGTAAGGATTTTGCGAACGTGTCAGGGAGATATGTCGCTGGAAATTTTGACGCACTAGGTATACTATGACTCTGTACTTTCACGGTTTGTATTAAAAGTCCGCACACAATTGCATCAAGATAGAGTTCTCTCAAATTATCATATTCTACATAAGTTTAAAACATAATTTTGCAAAGAAAGATCACAGGAAAATATTTCATTATAGGTATGAAGGGCGGAAATATAAGCAGCTTACAAGATTATCCTATAATGTGGGAAATGAAAGCGTCCCGGCTTTACTTGTAATTTCTCACAGAAAATACCCCGAAATAACTCTTTGTTGACCAAAAACACAGTTTTTGAAAACGGAACTTTGGCGTGGGTTTTATACATCTTGCTGGTTAGTATAGCACTTTATAGTTTGTTGTTTTAATATGAGTGGATAAACAACATACGAGTATTCATTGCGTAAAAAGTTGTGCAAAAAAAATTGTGCGTGGAGGCCCTCCGCGCGGAAGTGAAACTTCGTAATGTGGAAATGAAAATAAGGAAGGGGTAGAAATTGTAATTTCAAAAGAGAAAACCTAACAATCAATTGATATTCACAAGAGACGGACCTTGACATAACCTTAAATCCGTCGCATTGTCCGTGGGATTGTTGCGTTGAACGTTTAACGCAACAGTGCTTTCCTACCCCCTCCACGGTAGCGTTTCACTTCAAAAAATGGTATTCATCTATACATATAAACGGACAAGTCCTGACTGACTGACTGACTCACTCACTCATCAACGTAGAGCCGAAACTACTGAACCTAGGAACTTCACATTTCTAGAATAGATCAAGTATACGATGCAAGCAAGCACTAAGAAGGGATTTTTCAAACCTCATCCCTTAAGGGTGTCAAATCGGGGTTGAAAGTTTGTATGGAACTTACGTAATTTTTGAGTTAGAGTAATAAAACTTTATGCATAAATTCTTGATCTAAAAACAAGAAAACTACTTTCAGGATTTTTGAAAAATCATCCTTTAAACGGGTTAAATAGGAGGTGAAAGTTTGTATGAGGAACTGGGAATTCTTTGAGTAAGAGTGGTAATATTTCGTGTACAGCTTTTTCTATACAAAGTAAGAAAACAAGTTTCTGCATTTTTGGAAATTCATCCCCGAAAGGGGTTAAATGCACAGTGAAGCTTTGTAAGAAAAACGTGGTCTGTTTGAGTAAGGGGTGCATTCTTTTGCACGCAGACTGATCATCAAAAACTGAAAACATGTATTTCAGCGTTTTTGAAAATTCAACCCCTGATGGGGTAAACAGGGAGGTGAAAGTTTCCATGAAGAGGTTGGGATTCTTTGAGTAGAAGTGGTAATATTTCGTGGACAAGTTCTTATTTGCAAAGTAAGAAAACAAGTTTCAGCATTTTTGGAAATTCATCTCCGAAAGGGGTTAAATGGATAGTGGAAGTTTCTTGAGAAACGGGACTTTTTTGAGTAAGAGGTGCATTCTTTTGCGTGTAGACTCTTCATCAAAAACTGTGAATATTGATTTCAGCGTTTTTAAAAGTTCAACCCCTAATGGGGTAAACTGGGAGGTGAAAATTTGTATAGAACATGGGATTATTTGAGTGGGAGTGGTAGGTAATATTTCGTGTATAGGTGTTTCTATGCAAAATAAGAAGACAAGTTTCAGCATTTTCGGAAATTGACCTAAAGGGTTAAATGGACAGTAAAACTTCATTTGAAAATCAAGCCTTTTTGAGGAAGAGGTGCGTTATCTTTTGTGTACACTGATCATTAAAACTAAGAACATGTATTTCAGCGTTTCAGAAAATTCAACCCCCCTTGGGGTAAAGAGGGAGGTGAGTTTCAATGAAGACCTTGAGGTTCTTTCAGTAACATTACGTGTATAGATTCAGCGTTTTTGAAAATTCAACCCCTAATGGGATACGCTGAGAGGTGATAGTTTGTATAAAGGGCTTGGAATTTTTTGAGTAAGAGTGATAATATTTCGGGCATAGGTTAATCATTAAAACAACTTTTCACCATAAATGAAGTTAAAAGTAAGAGATGCATTTTTTAATATTCATCCCCTTAGCATGTCAAATTGAAGGTGACAACATTTTATGTTATCAAAAAGAGGTAAGTATGCGGGCTTTTTGTAGAATATTCATTAAAAATTGAAAAAATAAACTTTAGTTTTTTTTTGAAATTCATCTCCAAAATGGGTCTAATGGGAGGCATAAGTTTGGATGAGAAAGGATGAGATATTTTCGTAAGTCTGGTAGTATTCCGTGTGTCAAAATACTACTTTCAGAAATGTTTGAAATGTACGAGTATTGTCTGAGTAAAGAGGGAAGATGAAAGTTCATGTGAGGAATATTTTCGTGTATAAACTCTGCATTCATTTTTGGAAAGTTATCTTCTGAAGAGGTTAAATAGTTTATATGCAAAACGTAGGATTGAGTGACAAAACTTTGTATTAAAAAAATTTGCTTTGTTAAAAGGGTTCCGTACCTCAAAAGGAAAACATGCAACCCTCAAAGGATCACTTAGTTGTCTGTGTCTATCGAATAAAATGGAAATTAAAACCATATAAGTAGGTACTCATGACTATAGTCCTTTGAAGTTGTTAAAAAACCTAACTTCTAAGTTATAAAGTAAAAAAAAGATCCGGCTGTTTACCTATGCCACAACAAACGTCAATATTACTCTCAAGGGAATCAAATTTTATAAGGCACTTAGGTATTTAACTACAACAATGAATTTGGAAAGTAATACCGTGTCTTACTCTCTCACTACAAGTACTTATAGGGAGTAATCTAAAACTATACATTACTAATTAAATAAAAAAGTAGTCTGTATTTAGAGCACGTAAAATAGTTTTCCAACGGTAACGTTAAATTTGCTACTTAGTACGTTTTATCATAGTTCGTACAGCACCCTCTGTGCGCGAGTCCGACTCGCCCTTGACCGGCTATTTGTATTAACTGAGAATACTGATTTTAACGTTAGAGGAAATTCCTATCCTTAAGGAGATTAAACTTTTGACTATGATTTTGTTCGGTTCATCGGAAAATGAATTGTCCCATGTGTGTAACACACGACGTGATCTAGAAATATATAAATCTACTACCTATACTACACCTACAACAGTGCTTTCCTACCCCCTCCACGGTAGCGTTTCACTTCAAAAAATGGTATTCATCTATACATATAAACGGACAAGTCCTGACTGACTGACTGACTCACTCACTCATCAACGTAGAGCCGAAACTACTGAACCTAGGAACTTCACATTTCTAGATTAGATCAAGTATACGATGCAAGCAAGCACTAAGAAGGGATTTTTCAAACCTCATCCCTTAAGGGTGTCAAATCGGGGTTGAAAGTTTGTATGGAACTTACGTAATTTTTGAGTTAGAGTAATAAAACTTTATGCATAAATTCTTGATCTAAAAACAAGAAAACTACTTTCAGGATTTTTGAAAAATCATCCTTTAAACGGGTTAAATAGGAGGTGAAAGTTTGTATGAGGAACTGGGAATTCTTTGAGTAAGAGTGGTAATATTTCGTGTACAGCTTTTTCTATACAAAGTAAGAAAACAAGTTTCTGCATTTTTGGAAATTCATCCCCGAAAGGGGTTAAATGCACAGTGAAGCTTTGTAAGAAAAACGTGGTCTGTTTGAGTAAGGGGTGCATTCTTTTGCATGCAGACTGATCATCAAAAACTGAAAACATGTATTTCAGCGTTTTTGAAAATTCAACCCCTGATGGGGTAAACAGGGAGGTGAAAGTTTCCATGAAGAGGTTGGGATTCTTTGAGTAGAAGTGGTAATATTTCGTGGACAAGTTCTTATTTGCAAAGTAAGAAAACAAGTTTCAGCATTTTTGGAAATTCATCTCCGAAAGGGGTTAAATGGATAGTGGAAGTTTCTTGAGAAACGGGACTTTTTTGAGTAAGAGGTGCATTCTTTTGCGTGTAGACTCTTCATCAAAAACTGTGAATATTGATTTCAGCGTTTTTAAAAGTTCAACCCCTAATGGGGTAAACTGGGAGGTGAAAATTTGTATAGAACATGGGATTATTTGAGTGGGAGTGGTAGGTAATATTTCGTGTATAGGTGTTTCTATGCAAAATAAGAAGACAAGTTTCAGCATTTTCGGAAAAGGGTTAAATGGACAGTAAAACTTCATTTGAAAATCAAGCCTTTTTGAGGAAGAGGTGCGTTATCTTTTGTGTACACTGATCATTAAAACTAAGAACATGTATTTCAGCGTTTCAGAAAATTCAACCCCCCTTGGGGTAAAGAGGGAGGTGAGTTTCAATGAAGACCTTGAGGTTCTTTCAGTAACATTACGTGTATAGATTCAGCGTTTTTGAAAATTCAACCCCTAATGGGATACGCTGAGAGGTGATAGTTTGTATAAAGGGCTTGGAATTTTTTGAGTAAGAGTGATAATATTTCGGGCATAGGTTAATCATTAAAACAACTTTTCACCATAAATGAAGTTAAAAGTAAGAGATGCATTTTTTAATATTCATCCCCTTAGCATGTCAAATTGAAGGTGACAACATTTTATGTTATCAAAAAGAGGTAAGGTATGCGGGCTTTTTGTAGAATATTCATTAAAAATTGAAAAAATAAACTTTAGTTTTTTTTTGAAATTCATCTCCAAAATGGGTCTAATGGGAGGCATAAGTTTGGATGAGAAAGGATGAGATATTTTCGTAAGTCTGGTAGTATTCCGTGTGTCAAAATACTACTTTCAGAAATGTTTGAAATGTACGAGTATTGTCTGAGTAAAGAGGGAAGATGAAAGTTCATGTGAGGAATATTTTCGTGTATAAACTCTGCATTCATTTTTGGAAAGTTATCTTCTGAAGAGGTTAAATAGTTTATATGCAAAACGTAGGATTGAGTGACAAAACTTTGTATTAAAAAAATTTGCTTTGTTAAAAGGGTTCCGTACCTCAAAAGGAAAACATGCAACCCTCAAAGGATCACTTAGTTGTCTGTGTCTATCGAATAAAATGGAAATTAAAACCATATAAGTAGGTACTCATGACTATAGTCCTTTGAAGTTGTTAAAAAACCTAACTTCTAAGTTATAAAGTAAAAAAAAGATCCGGCTGTTTACCTATGCCACAACAAACGTCAATATTACTCTCAAGGGAATCAAATTTTATAAGGCACTTAGGTATTTAACTACAACAATGAATTTGGAAAGTAATACCGTGTCTTACTCTCTCACTACAAGTACTTATAGGGAGTAATCTAAAACTATACATTACTAATTAAATAAAAAAGTAGTCTGTATTTAGAGCACGTAAAATAGTTTTCCAACGGTAACGTTAAATTTGCTACTTAGTACGTTTTATCATAGTTCGTACAGCACCCTCTGTGCGCGAGTCCGACTCGCCCTTGACCGGCTATTTGTATTAACTGAGAATACTGATTTTAACGTTAGAGGAAATTCCTATCCTTAAGGAGATTAAACTTTTGACTATGATTTTGTTCGGTTCATCGGAAAATGAATTGTCCCATGTGTGTAACACACGACGTGATCTAGAAATATATAAATCTACTACCCTAAAATTTATGTACATATGCGCACAGATTTCTATTAGTTGTATTATTTTAAGAAACAATAAAACGGGTAGAAAGTTTCACAGATAACGTTTCCAGAACCTGTGCGAGCGAAGCCGCGGGCAAAAGCTAGTTCGGATATAAACATGCAACGAGGATATTAATTTCGGTGTAACTACCATCGTCATAAAAAATTCCGAATGTGATATACCTACAGTGATTATAATTTTTCAGTAATTAATTAATGTGGCCTGCCAACTTCATCATCATCATCATCATCATCATCATATCAGCTGATAGACGCCCCTGGATAATGGCCTCCCCCAAAGTTTTTCACTACGATCGGTCGTGCGCCGCCCACAACCACATCCAATTGTGTAACCAGGTCGTCAGTCCACCTTGGTACTACGGAACTGAGACAAAGTCGCTCACAATGGGCCTCATAAGAACGCTCAAAGTTACACAAAGAGGGACAGAAGTGGCAACGCAATGCCAAAGTAACATTTCGTCTAAAAAATGTGACCTTTACACGAAGAAGATAAATCAAAGGGAAATATCCTCATTTCTGATTCTGTCGCGCAAAGAAACTCCGAGCATAGCTATTTTCATTGCACGTTGCGTGACTCTTAGCTGCCCTATGAGTCCCATTGTGAACCATGTCTCAGTTCCGTAAGTCACCACTGGCAACGCACTGTTCGAAGACTTTCGTCTTTATGCACTGGGGAATTTTCGACCAGAAGATATGACGCAGCTTCCCGAAAGCTGCCCAGCCTAGTTGATTTCGTCCAAACTGCAAACTTAAAATGAAGCAATTTAATACGAAGTGAACGGGTGGAAATCGCGAAATTCAACACAATTTAAGAATTGACCAATAATGATGCTACTAAGGCATACCCATCTAGGTACAGTCAGTATCAAAAGTAGCTGACAATTTTCACTACTGGTAATCAGAGATGAGTAATTAGTAATTTATTTTATTTTTTATATGTGGTATAACTATAAAGGTGGCTTTAAATCTATTTACGGAACTAAAATGTTTTGTCATGCAAATTTATCAGACATGCCAATTTTAGGAACTTAATTTACATATATGCTGCATAAATTAGTTATGATTATGACTAGGAGTGTCATTTAAATATTTCTACTTACATGGTGTAGTAAGCTTTAGACCCTAAAAATAATGCATTAAATAATCTTTCTCAAATTCGGTTTTGCTTACTAATTTTAATATTGAAATCGGCAATTTATTAGATATTTTGGAGCTATTTCAAAAATACTTATTGACAAAAAAAGCTGTTTTGAATTGCTTAAGATTAATTTTATGTTGTTGATGTATGCTATTAAAGGATTGGCTGTAAAATGGCTTATTAAAATAGTCAGTTACTTTTGATGCAGACTGTACAATACAATCGGCTCTTGCACTATTCGACTGCCAAAATGAACCCGGCATTTTCGGGTTAATGAAACCGGCTGCCGGTTAATAATTAAGCTGTTAAACATCGTCGACTAATTAGCAATTTGCCAACTACCCCCGTTGGCGTAATTACGTGGGCATGCTATTGCTAACAGTAGGCTTACTGGCTTTTTAGGTTCCCGCACTGATGCATACTTACTTACTTACTTACTTCCCTGGCGCAGCAACCCAAAGTGGATCTTGGCGATCGATACGAGATGGCGCTACCGCCTCCTGTGGACTATCTATCAGCCACAAACGTCCACTGCTGCCCAAGTAGCAAAAAAAGCTGCAGAAGCGCTATTCAGCTTAAATTAGCAGTATAAGGGCTGTATAAGCGCTTCTGCCGCTTGTTTGCTACTTGGGTGAGCATAGGCCTCCTCCATGACTCGCCACAAAGTGCGGTCCCATGCAGACACCATCTGTTGATCCATTCTATAGGTATATTATATTTGCGTATCTAATGATCGCAATGAGAAAGATAATGTAAAATATCCGAAATCGCTAATGAAAGGGGTGACGAGACTTTTGATAATTAGTACGTCAGTGTCAAAGTCATTGAAGCCTTCTAGCCTGGGATATGCATGCGGAGGAGTTTTGAGTTCTTTGGCCGAAAGAGAGGGGACCATTTAGAAAAACTGCTGGTGACAGGCAAGGTGTGCGGAAAACGGCTCAGAGGAAGAAGTCCAATACGCTTGTTGGACCAGATTACGCTCTACCCCATCCACGCAGCCCAGGATAGCGAGCTTGCGCAAAATAGTCCACGAAAAAGTTGTCCAGAGTCCACGACCCTCAGCATTGAGGATATCGACTAAAGAAGGAGCCTGGAAAGACCCTTTGTTCCATATTATACCTATGTCTATACGAAAAATAACGTCACTAATCCATTGGCAAATCATCAGTACCTATTAAATAACAAATTAACGAACACACGCTCACATTTAACTATGACTATTTTCAAATGAAAATGATTTATCATTTCCAC
Source organism: Apotomis capreana (assembly GCA_947623375.1). Taxonomy (NCBI): domain Eukaryota; kingdom Metazoa; phylum Arthropoda; class Insecta; order Lepidoptera; family Tortricidae; genus Apotomis; species Apotomis capreana. The sequence continues at coordinate 13,556,234 of OX392522.1, read as the reverse complement.
TAACTATTCATAGTGGTCGTAATTGCAAACATTTGGATCTAATTCTAGAGCCAGTTTCTAATAGTAAGATGCAATTTTAGCGCACTCAATTTATCGCGTGTCGCCTGCCTATGACGTCAAACTGCAGTGGTGTACAGTTGAATGCGTTTTCTTTCATACTCATTTATTCATAACGCACAACTACATATAGGTATATAATTTTACTGCCACCCGTTCAGCCGTGCGGTAACTTTGTCACTGATTTTCACCGCGCGGTTGTACGGGTAACAGTACACGATGAACAGCTCTATGCGAGTTCGAAACATGACGGGCCGTTACTGTCAATTTCACGTGAGTGTAAACCGTATAATGCAATAATCTATACTATTTGTTATGGACAGGGGTCGGACTTTCTTTCGCACGGTAAGACTAATGGAGAGCTATGGAGCCGATATTAACATTAAAATACTATTCATACTCATAAGTGTATTTCATTCGCAATTTTAATTTTATAGTCAATGACAAAGTCAGAAGAATATACAAACAGCTGATTTGTGTAGGCATTGTTTTTTTCGCCACGATAAAATACGTAAATATTTGCAACTTTAACCATGTTTTTTGGAGTAAATTGGGTTCTATATTGATCGAATATCCATTTATGACTAGAAAGTTCATGATATTGACAATAAATTGAGTTAAATTAGGAGTTTTAAATATTGTAAAAAAAAAAAAATATTCATAATTTTAGTCATTTAATGCTTGGGAATGTTAACCATAATAACCACAAAGGCAGTTTGGAATGAAATAGATGAATTATGAGTATGAGTATGAGTATGAATTGTATTTTAATGTTAATAACGGCTCCATAGTTCTCCATTAGTCTTACCGTGCGAAAGAAAGTCCGACCCCTGGTTATGGACGTATTTTAAATGTTATTGTATTCTATAAAGTGCTTACATACGTATAAGCACTTAGCAAGCACATTGCTGAAGTAGATTCATGTTTTCGATTTCTATTTGGATGTTGATTAAATTAGTCCCTGGGCCCTAATTCCATATTATATCTCATGTTATTATATAATAATATGAGATATAATATACCTAGATCGCCTCTTTGTTAACCCGGTAGCGTTAACTTTATACGCCTCAATTATACGCGTTTCCATAGAAGTCTCGTGAAAACTAAACTAGATTGGGTAGTAACGTAAAATGTCACTTTATCATCATTCGAATCACATAGCGTTTTAATGACTGTTAAAGGCGATATACCTTAGATATACCTGAGACATCGTTTATTTGGTGATATCTAATGGTACGCTCGAATCAGCCCCCTAGTTTGTTTCGATACACATTCCTAATTTTCCTTGTCATCAGGTCGGTTAAAATATCCGGTCATCGACTAAGATAGACAGAATGTCAACACAACTCAATCTAGACTTGGACGGTTATTTACTGAATGTCTAAATCACGTCTGTATCTTGGCTATGTGCACTGTGCATGATTGCAGCGTCACATAGCGTTCGTAACAATGCAAAATTTTATCATCTCTCTCTTCTTCTTCTCTTCTTGTGTCGTATTCCTTATTGCTAATGGTCGTGACTTCTATTTATCACTCTTCGGACGATTCGCTCTCCACTTATTTTGGTCTACTGCAGAGCGCATGGTGTCGGGAAACTTGGTGACCGTTGTGTCTCGAATCTGATCGGTCTAGGGGATGGGACACCTTCCTCTTGGTCTTCTTCCTTGAATTGCTGTTACTAAGAGCTTTTCCAGGTTGTCCTTATTCTTCCTGGCTATATGAAGTCTGAAATCCAGCCGTTTCAGCGTGATGGGAGGACAATGGAAATGCCCAACAGATGGCGCCAGGCTGGCATGGCGCCCATACAAAACAAATGACGATCCTGCCTCACGGAATGTACTTCACGGAATGTACTCCGATCGAACCTTACCCAAAGAATATATACTCGTATACTAACGTAAAAGAAACGACGGCGACACTTGTGTGCAGTATTAACAAAACTCGCGGCTATGGCGGTTGTCACACTGCTCCGCACATCGAAGCGGTGTCCAGTGCTGCGCTTTTTAACTTTGTACTGTAGAATCTAGATTTGTACACAAAAACCGCAAGGTATAACACACTGACACCGCATCTCCGCTCAAACTAAAAATCCGCAGCACCTCTCGTCCGTCCGGATTCCGTCGAAGTGTGACAACCGCCTATGTGTGCGTGTCGAGGGGCGAGCGTGGGACGCGCGAGGTGGGGAAAGGCATTCACGTGAATGCCTTGTCGAAGGATTCGGCATTACAAGGTCACCGACGCCCGAGTTACACCGATAGGCCACTGTCGCGCCTGTGCCTTGCCCCCACAGTTTTGATAGGTCCTATCTTAGCTTCGAAACAATGTTTCCAATCTGTAACGTTTCGCCAAATTTTCATTTATCCGAAAGTATTTTTTTTAAATCCGTAATATTTTCAGGATTCTATAAACATTGTTTTAAAGAACCCATTAGGTTAGGTTAGGTTTATTTTGTAATTATTCTGTAAGATTAGCAGTTCTGGAAAAAATGACTTTCAAAAGATTCCCATCCGTTTTGATAACATGACTAATTTAACTTTTTTATTGTTTCAGGTGAGTAATCGGTAACATTATGGTGGGTAAGAAAATGCAGGATAAAGGCCGATTTTATGGCGAGATCGCAAACAAAGATGTGCTATAATTGTTATATACTTGTACTAGTTTTAAGTAGCATGTTTCGACTGTTTCCTAATTTTTTAAGTTGTGCATATGAATAAAGTATTTATCTATCTATCTATCTATCAAAAGAGGAAGGCCAAAGTAAAGAATGGATTGTGGAGAAGAAGGAATTAAAACCCGGTATAAGCAATTACTCAGCTCACAGCTGTAATAAGCTCAAAAAGGGCTGTACAGCATGGTGTGTTACTTGAGGTTGATTTACAAGTTCAGTAGTTCAGATACATATCATATAAACTAATTCACATTTAAAGCCTGACCAGAAATATATATGAGGATGCGCCATATTGCGGAATTTCACTGGAACTATAATTTCTTATACTGGCAATGATTTTATGATGGTTTGTCATACAATTATTGCCAGTGTAAGAAATTATTGTGTGATTTCCTTAAAAGACAAATATTTAAAATTATCGAAAGAAAATGCCGAAAACCATTCACAGTCATGAACGTAAGATTATAAATAAAGTGCACACGAAAAACGGACAGGAAAGAGTGCATTCCATTAAATGATATTATGAAGTTAACATAGTGGAACTGACAGGTATCTAAACTAATATCATTATAATGGGTTTCGATTGGTTCCAAAATGTTTGCCATATAAATCTATAAATAGCATCCCCTTGACAACCCTCATATATTTCTGGTTAGGTTTGAAATCTAAGGCCAGGAGAAAAAAATACTTTTTTGTATAAACTTTGTGAAACATCACAATCTAGTTCCTTAAAAGATTTCTATCATTTGAATATATGAAGATCGCAGAAATAGAGAAAATTATAATCGTTTTAACTAAAAAATAATTAACAACAGCTATCATAATCTTTTTGCCATTCTCGGCTTAATAAACAACAGCTATAATCTAAGCCGAGAATGGCAGTTCGAGGTAGCTTTTATTTATATTTCCTTTTCAATCGAATTAAAAAAAAAAAACGGCCAAGTGCGAGTCGGACTCGCGCACCGACGGTTCCATGCAACTAAATAATGTTTAACTTGTTTTTTTTCTGTATTTGTTGTTATAGTGGAAAGTGGGCTTGATTCAATCACAAAGTCTCTTGCGGTTTGTTCGCTGTATTGAATTTTGAAAGTTGGCGTCCCGTAATTGAATAAACAGGGCCCGGGAAAACTAAAAAGCCACGTGTTTGGGAAACATGGCGTCCGTCACGAGACTTGAAGTGGCCATGTTTTATCGGAGGCAATAAAACCCATTGTTTATTGTTGCGTAGATTTAGTGCCGTATTTACGAGCGACGCAACGCTTTTGAGGTCGTTCTATGTTTAATTTTTCTATGTCGATCGTCGCTTTCCTCTTTCTGCGAGGGAAACTATAGTCTGTAGGTACTTTTAGGAATTTAAAAAAATGTAAACACCGGAGCTGTCAAATTGACAGCAAGCAATGGCGAATGTCAAACCGACAAAGTTAAAAATCACGTAAGGTAGGTGTTGCTACTTTAAACCTGTGACTTTCTATTTTAGTCGTGTTACTTCCAGTATAATACAACCTCGCGTTTTAAACCTCTGCAAATTTGGGTACTTTTTATTGACGATTTACTGAGAAAAAAAAAATTTAATGTGATAAAAATATGTTTGTATTCGTGAATTTGTATATATTCGGTAAAATTAAGCGATAACACGTTATTTAAATGAAACGGACTGCAGTAGGAAGGTCAATTATTTTATAATATAAAAATTTTAACAGGAACCAAACGTAATCTTATTAACAGCCCTTTTAATGGTTTGTTTACTTCTTTTAAATACCTAAAAGTACAGACTATAATTCACGCTACACCAACTTAACAAAGAACGAAACGCACCTTCGCTTTTGTTGTCACGCAAAGTTGTTTTTTCTTCTAATTAGATCGAAAGAGCTCGTGATTCTGAGTACAAAAGATACCCAAAATATCGAAAATTAAATAAAAAGCGGGATGTACAACTTTAGAAAAAATGGCCCAACTAAATATTAATTTGTGATACTGACATCCCGAATTTAGCAATACTCGTAATTGTCCGAGCGAGCAAAGCGCCGTTTATCGCTCCGTCTGACCTAAAAATCTTTCGTATGGATTATTGTATTAGGCGGTAACTGACGTAAAATTGTCAGGAACGGCCCAACATGTTTCGGACTCGTATGGAGTTCCTCATCAGGGAGTGCTACCCGTACAGCGGCGCGGAAGCTTTGTCAACCACTTAATATAATAAATATGTCTCACGAAAGTTTTAATAAGTATGTCTGGATGTTTGGATATTTAGATGCTGTCCTACTGTTCTCGCCTCGAGGTCGCATTTGTCAACCAATTCTTATGACATTTCGGTAAGTAGGTTTGATTGGTATATCTAATTTATTTGTTCATTCCATTTTGGGTTGATTAAACAAATAGAGGTATATCGTCAGGCAATTACTTGATTCGTCATTTTGAATTTTCCCCTATCAAAATAGTAGGTCAAGGACTATTTATGAAAAAATATGCAAAATACAGCAATCATACATATGTAGGTAATAGTTTTTATGTCATTGACTTTTATTTCTGTTATTTACATTTATGGTTAATTAAAAAATATAGAGAAGAAAGCAAGCACGGTTTAGAGTAAGTAAAAAAAAACCTTTTTCTGTAGAAAATATGCGGTATAAAATCCGATAAGAAAACTTCTAAATCTCCCGGTTTCTTGTGTACTTTCGGTGAACGTTTTCTTGTTTTGCACACCAAACTTTCAGGGAGCAGTAACTTTTTAAATGCTCGTCTTTTAGAGTACCAAATTTTGGAGAATAATATGACGTAAAGCATAGCTGGTCGTTGCAGAATTCCATTCGTTATTTTTAACTGATATGGATCTAAGCACACAGGATTCATAAGCGCTTACAGTCTGACCAAAAAGAGTAGAAATTAAAGTGGCAATACTGTAGTGTCCTCCCCGTTTTCTTAGATTGACTGAAAAGGGACGACACTACAGTATTGCCACTTTAATTTCTACTCTTTTAGGTCAGACTGTATAAAGCCCTAATGCGCATATTTGAACTGTATAAGGCCTGTATAAGCACTTAATCAGACCGTGTGCTACTTGGGGATTTAATGATTGTATTATCCAACTAGAACGTCGCCGTAACTGTGTCCGCGTTTTTTATCGTAGTCGGGTAAAATTACCTCATAACTATCGTTCGAAGTTCAGCTATCCCTGTTCTAAAATTGGTTAATATACGTTCAGCCGTTTGAGAGTGAAGAAGTAAGAAACATACAAATAAACACACCCACAAACTTTCACCTTTATAATATTAGTGTGATAAATACACATAGGCTACTTTCTATCTCGAACAATGTAGTAATACCGTGGGATAAGCGGGTGACACCGCGTGACGCAACTAGTTCTAAGATAAAAGTCCGTTACAGGGGATTTTAAATAAATAAATATTAAGGGACAATCATACACAAATCGACCTAGTCCCAAACTAAGCAAAGCTTGTACTATGGGTACTAGACGACGATATACATAATATATAAATACGAGTACATATATAGATAACATCCATGACCCAAGCACAAATATTTTGCACAAATATTTGCCCCGGCCGGGATTCGAACCCGGGACCGCCGACTCAGTAGGCAGGTGTCTACCAACCGAGCTAAATGTCGTATCGTTTAGTGATTCCGACCTGTCGCTAAAGTAACCTAATATTGTATTGTGTCTTGGCTGCGCACGCGCCGGGGGAGACCCGTACAGCAGCCAACACTAACACATTTCGATACACATACATTTGTTTGTCTGCACAGCATGAGAATTTTGAATTTATCGACTTTTTAGAGTTCCGTAGAGCTGAAGGGTAGAAAACGGGACCCTAATATTAAGACTCCGCCGTCTGTCTGTCCGTTTGTCACCAGGCTTGTATCTCATGAACCGTGATAGCTAGACAGTTGAAATTTAACAGATGATATATTTCTGTGGCCGCTATAACAACAAAGACTAGAAAACAACATAAAATAAATATTTAAGTGGGCTCCCATACAACAAACGTTATCGGTTGCGTTAACTTTAAGCCTCATTTGTATCTGGCGCCATGCATGCCAGGTGCAAACGTAACTTAACCCGGCCAGTTAAGATGGGTTAAATATTTATACGGAACCGTCGGTGCGCGAGTCAGACTCGCACTTGGCCGGTTATTATTCAAATAATAAATATCGGGCAACCTCACACAAATAACAAATATCGGACAGTCTTAGTGTATGTAGTGATTTGATTAATTTTATTTAAGCAATACAGACAGTTAATCCCAATAAAAAAATTTATCGATTGACATGCCTTTCATCCGGTGTACTGCCTTTTGGCCGAATTATGTTTCGTCAAATTTCATTTGGCAACCAACTTTTCGCCGAAGTTTTATTACGCAAACCAATCCTTGGCATAATTTTCTTCGTATTTTTTTTATTTCGCTACATTTTTATATTCCAAAATTTTATTATGTCAAATTTTATGTGGTAAATAATTGTGTAGCAAATGATTTGCTTAGTCAAATAACGATTCATCAAAAGCCATTTGGGCAAATTACTACAACCATTGCTTACAGTATGATGATAGTGCAAAATAAAACACAAATATAAACCGAAAAAAATATTTTTTAATCAAAATCAATTTGTTGTACTTGTGATACGTATGTATGTGAGCAAATCCGACTCGGCCGGGTTAGGTTAGGTTAGTTTTTTTTTTATATCCCTAAAAAACGCTCCTTTTGTTGTACTTGTGATACGTATGTATGTGAGCAGATCCGACTCGGCCGGGTTAGGTTAGGTTAGTTTTTTTTTTATATCCCTAAAAACGCTCCTTTTGTTGTACTTGTGATACGTATAGTATGTGAACTGTAGGAATTCTAGCCGTCGGGATTACAGTCTTCGGGATTACAGTCTTCGGGACGAAACTGCTCCCAGAGATAGGTAGGTTAGGGTTATTTTTTTTTATGCACTCACGCACATTAACTATCAGCGATGATAACTCAAGAATGAAATGCTATTTTGAGCCACAAAGTATGTAAACAAAAGTACCCTCTAAATTTAGGTGCATGGTGCATCACCCTACCCGCTTAATGCAATAAAATTATACTGCAATTTGAACCTTGCATTCTAACAAACTAGGTTAGATTTCATAATGCCATTCAATATGTTGCTAAATCAAGGTATGCCAATCAATACATTTGACGAAAACATAATTGACATCTTATAAAAATCCCAGATAATAATTGGTATAACAATAGTTTATCAAATCATTAATTGGGAAAAGATCAGTGCGAAACGTTGAGTTGGGAAATGAAAGTTTGACCAAATAAAAACATGGGATACGTAGTTCGGCGAGTTAAGAGTTTGCTAAATAAATAATTTTCGGCGAAACATTAGTAAACCCTTTCATCCATCATGCCTATATTCTCACGCGACTTTTGTGAGGTTCAGAACACATCAAATTTTCGATTGATCATCGCCGCTACTGATCGTAGTTCTGATGATGAATCATTTGTTGATTCGTTGATCGGGTCGCAACCTTCCCTATAACCCTAGAGTGATCGCGCCTTCCCGTGAAACGCGAGTGATCGCGTGGGGAGCATTTTGCCGCCCATACTTAATATGACTTTTTCTAGCAAATTGGCGTTATATGACTTTATAATTATGTTTAAAGGATAGGATGAAACATAAACTATCACAATAAGAAACATTTATTAAAGTTTCATACTTAGAATTTAGAAAAGAATGCTTTGGGAAATCTTAGGTAAAATTTCTTGGTTTTTTGCAACTTCTTTACAATTATTTATATAAAAAAAAGAAAAATTAAACTTAATAGTTAAATTATACGTTTTCATCATCTACAATATGTATTTTAGCAAAACAATCCTGACACATGTATATACAATGTTCGTTGCACAGTAACTTTGCACATCTGTTACATCCTTTTTTCGTACTTCTATTTTTCTTGGACGGACATACTGCGCATATTATATTTTGATGATCCGATGGTACAAATCGGGGGATTTGGTTTCTCAGCTGGTTCTGCAATGTGTTTACGTCGGATCTTCTAATGATATATGGTCTAGTCATCGCCAGGGCAAATTCTTTCAGAAATGTTCGTCATAATAATATAAAGTAAACTGAGCAAAACAAAACAAGAACAACGCCCAATAACTGAACAAAACCAACTAAAAATCAATAGTAATACGATAGTTATATCATAACAATACTAAACGCAATGAAAACTCATAATATTTCAACTATATTAAAAAAACAGATTCATAAACTTTACCTACGTGAGTAGTCGCGCAGTGAGCAATTTGCCGTCAAACGCGACACACCTGTGACAATCTTTGCCTCCTGCAGTCACCCGCGCACTGAATTTGTTATAATTTCTAAAACAAGGAGGTAAAGTACGAGGGGGCAGCTACTAGGACGCTTGACCTTGACAAATGCATCGTTTAGAAAATAACACGAATATAGTTCCGCGGGCGGCAAAATGCTCATAGCGCGAGCACTCTAGGGATAATATGGTTGAGGGAGGCGATGGCTGAGATATGCGTCATGCTCGTGAACGGGTGCCGTTTGTGGGGTCCGGTCTGTTCATACTAGCAAGGGCCTAATTAGTTGTGTAGTAACTGCTTTCCAGTGTTCAATGAACTGACGTGAGAGACTTCATCCTGTACTCGACTGAAGTTTTTTTTTACTTAGAGACTTAGAGACTGTATACATCTCTAATAAACTTAGTGTACTGTACAATGACGCTCAGAGACCTTATACATCTCTGAGGAATGAAATTTAACTATTATCATATATTTATTATTTATATTATTTATTTTGTAAATTGTGACGCCTAGAGACCATATACATCTCTAAGAAATTTAGTTTAATTATTTATTTATTTATTTTTTCTTTTGTATAGTTAGTTTCTTATTCAGTCCTTAACTTTTCTAAGGATTTAAATTAATTTATTTTGTTTTGCATGTTGTGACGCCTAGAGACCATGTACATCTCTAAGAAATCTAAATTAAGTACTTAATTATTTTGTTGCATTAGTTATTGATTTTGACTCCTTGAGACCTTATACATCTCAACGGAATTGAATTATTTCATTAATTAATTATACCGATCTATATTGCGTGTCGTGACGCCTAGAGACCTTCTACATCTCTGAAAAAATCACTTTATTTTATATAATTTTTAGTGTAAACATTGATTTGGAGACTTGTACATCTCCTCTAACATATATGTATCAATTACCTAGCTATAATATAATTGTATTAGTTTGTATAATTCACGAAAAAATGACTTACTGTTGAGTTTCTTTCGGCTTTCTTCTCAACAGCGGTCTCCTCTTGCGAAATGCCGGTAGACTCACAATCTGACTTGTAAAAGTGCCCTTGTGGCCTACTTACTGAATAAATTATTTCATTTCAATTATTTCATTTCACGTACCGATTCGAAACATGTCAAGCGATATTCGACTTCTACAACGTTTCGTATGTATTTAATGTCTGAGACTCACGGGTGCTTTCAATAAATATCAGATAACCTCACACAAATCGATCTAGTCCCAAATTAAGCACAAGAAGGCTTGTGTTATGGGTACTAGACGACGATATACATACTAACTTATATAGATAAATATACTTAACTACATAGCACAACCATGAACCAAGCACAAATATTTTGGCTGGGATTCGAAGAACATTTCGAACCCGGGACCGCCGGCTCAGTAGGCACAAACTGCGCCAACCGAGTCGTCAAAAGTTATCTATGTGAAAGAACCTTTTCTGTTTTATTCTGTGACCACGGGAAACCCGCTCACCCGCCAACACCAACACATTTCACACGTTTATTTGCGCACTACACGCATGACACTATTTATTTTTCCAACATTTCGCTGTGTCGGATTGTTTACATGTGTATTTATGACTAAAGATTTTACGGTTTCCATCGCTATCGATTTTGCAATGCGACTGATTTTATTAACATGTTGCTTTTATTAACTTGTGTGTTCATTAATATACTCGTTTATCATAGCGGGTCTATGATGGCGGTTGCATTAATCATGCGATAAATCAGTTATATCTACATCTGTCACTTTTCGACACGTTTATGCTATGACTTGAGCGAATTGGGGTTAAATTACTATAACGTACTTAGTCCCCGACGAAAAAAGAAGGGTATCTGCATTTCTGTCTGTCTGTGGCGTCAAGCTCCCAAATGGATGGTTCTTAACTATATTTGGTGGAAATAGGACGAGTAATTTCCAAGATATAAGCTCTAATTGAAACAAGTGACAAGATCTCAGCCAATATTGAAGCAAAGTATTCCAAATTTTGTATTTATGTTTAGTTTTAGTAGCATTTTTTATATCACTCATTAAATGAGAGTCTTATGAAGACCACCTATTTATATTAGGGGTGTTTAAAATTGTTGATTTAGGTTATTATGTGTGAAATTCGTCTAAGTTTAAATCGATGAGGATAACTTTGGCTTATCCGTATAATTTTGATCCACACTTATACACTGCCAGATTGTTTCATTGCTACATCGCATTGATAATGTATTTCAGCAGTTAATTATGGCAGTTTCTAAGTTTGGGGCCAAAATTATACAGAAGGGTCAAAGTTACTCAGATTGACTGTACCGCCAGCGTGTACCATTGGTGCCCGGTTCTGAGTTCCGTTTTTGTTCGTAACTATTCACCATTTGGTCGGCCCCGCCCTGACGTCCCACGTTCACGTGCCTCGCATTTTACACAAACGACCAATAAACGGCAGCTTTTCATAAATTTGATGAAAGTTTCTGATGTGTTTTTTATTATTATTAGGTATCTATTTCTTAATTTGTCAACAAACATTACAAATAATCAAAAGCACTACGAATACTGTTATGACAGTTGGACTGCAGGCTTTTCAATATCTACAATTTTTAAAATCAGTAACAACTTCTTAAACTCAAATTTACTAAGAGTGTAAAAATAAAACTATGGCAGTGTATCTAATAAAGTGGCCTGTGTTAAATGCTGAGACTGGCATTGCCAGGCGCGAAATTTACTTCACAGCTAAAGATATCGAAAAAGTGATTAATCAAATGCAGAGAGGTAAGTCGCCTGGCCATGACGGTCTCAGCATAGAGCACTATAAGCATGCTGGCCCCCATCTGTTTAGAACGCTTTCTTTATTTTTTAACCTCTGTTTATGTCATTCGTACCTGCCTGACTCGCTCATGAGAACCATAGTAGTGCCTGTTGTTAAGAATAAAACTGGTGACCTATCAGATAAAACGAACTATAGGCCCATTTCACTTGCAACCACAGCCGCGAAGATACTTGATAGTTTGCTGGACTCCATTCTGACCAGACATCTGAAGATCCACGATGCACAGTTCGGGTTTAGGGCAGGGCTGTCTACCGAAAGTGCCATCTATTGTCTTAAACACACGGTAGCATATTACACGCAGAGAAAGACGCCAGTGTATGCCTGTTTCCTAGACCTTTCTAAAGCGTTCGATAGAGTCGATTACAACATACTCTGGCAAAAACTTAGTGAAACAGGCATACCAGCTGAATGTGTGAGTGTCTTCAGGTACTGGTATTCAAATCAGGTAAACCAGGTGAGATGGGCCTATGGCTTGTCTGACGAGTACAAATTGGAGTGCGGCGTGAGACAGGGCGGAATTACTTCCCCAAAGTTGTTCAATCTTTATGTGAACGAGCTGATTGAGAGGCTGAGTGGGATGCATGCTGGATGTTATATAGGCGGTACTTGTGTCAATAACATCAGCTATGCCGATGACATGGTCCTGCTCGGTCCCTCAGTTAGTGCGATTGAGCAACTCCTTGCGACTTGCGAATCATACGCTCTGTCTCATGGCCTTCAATACAACACTAAAAAGAGCGAGATCATGGTGTTTAAAGCGGGTAAAATTAAGCCCTACCATGTACCTCCCATTTTATTAAATAATGTTGCCCTAAATATTGTAAATAAGGTGAAGTATCTTGGTCATATCTTGACAGATTCTCTAGATGATGACCAGGATATAGAAAGAGAACGAAGGGCGTTGGCGGTTCGCAGTAATATGCTGGCCCGCAGGTTTGCTCGATGCTCTACTGATGTGAAGGTTACGCTGTTTAAGGCGTATAGCCAATCTTTCTACTCGAGCGGCCTGTGGGTTAGATATACGAAACGAGCCTATAACGCCCTTCGTGTTCAATATAATAATGCATTTAGATGATGCTGTTGGGACTACCGACGTGGTGTAGTGCATCAGGTATGTTTGCTGAGGCCCGTGTTGACAGTTTTCAAGCAATAATGAGAAAAAAGATTGTCTCACTGTTGACACGGGTTAGGCAGAGCTCCAACAGCATCCTAAGTGACATTGCGGCTAGGTTTGACTGCCACATCCAGAAATTTTGGATAACGCAGGTCAAATGTGTCGCGGAATTTGTGTTATAGTGTTTAATTTTTGTGTTGTGTAAGTGTTTGTATTACTAATGTATTTATAAGTATTTTAAGTATTCGTTGTTACTAACACTCTATGGATACTATATCTGAAATAAAGAATTTATTATTATTATTATTATTCACTCATTTAATCTTGTTTCTTAGGATAGGTATTTTTTACAATAAATTTATATAAAAAGTAAAATATAAAAAATACATTACAAATATAAACACATTATAAAAAAAAACCTAACCTAGGGTGCCGCCGGCAACGGGGCAGGGCCCAGGCTACCGGCGGTTAGGGCTGCAGAGAGAGGAACCTCCTGACAATGCGCGCCGTGTCCAGGAGTACCGCCTTCTGTATCTGACCCTTGATCCAGCCATCTAGCGAGAGTCTCTTAAGATGTTTGTCGAGACTCTTCGCTATAAGACCGTTCGCCGAAACGACTATCGGGACAATGATCGTCGAGTCAACATCCCACATGGCGGTCACCTCGTGAGCCAAGTCAGGGTACTTGCTGAGTTTGTCCTTCTCGGCTTTCACGAGGTTCTCGTCATGTGGGATGGTGATGTCGACGAGCACTGCCTGGCGCTTGGATCGATCTACCAACACGATATCAGGCTTATTGGCTACAATAGTCCTGTCCGTGATGATAGATCGATCCCAATAGAGCGTGGCACGACCATTTTCGAGAACTGGCATCGGTGCGTACTTATAGTACGGCACCTCAGACCCCAAAAGACCGTATCGAAGAGCAAGTTGCTGGTGAATGATCCTGGCTACTAGGTTATGTCTATGCAAGTACTCGCCGTTAGCAAGATGAGAACAACCGGAGATTATATGCCTGAGTGACTCGCCGGGACGGCGGCATGCCCGACAAATGTCGACCGTACCGTCCTTCAGGATATATCTCCGGTAATTGTTCGTCATCATTACTTCGTCCGCAATTGCACAGACAAAACCTTCGGTTTCCCCGAAGAGATCCCGAAGCGCAGCCAGTTCACCGACGCGAGCAGATCTACATCGGGCCCCGTAAGGGCCTTGTAGAACCGCCCGTGTAGCTCCTTGCTCTTCCATACAGCCCTGCGGTCATCAGTGCTAAGCACCTTTGGTCTGCGCCAGTTCTCGTTTGCTAAGGAGAGAGAGGTGAGGCCTTTGTCAACTGCTACTACATCGCGATGAATCCCACACTCGTTGTTTAGGAAATACTCCCTAAGACTGCACACCTCGCGGTTATGGAGGTCCTTGGCGTTTAAATAGCCACGGCCTCCACACTTACGCGGGATGTACAGTCTCATAACTGACGAGCGTGGGTGCCTCATGCGGTGTGTAGTGAGTAGCTGACGGACCCTCGTATCCAGGGCGTCCAGCTCAGTCTGAGTCCACTTTAGTATGCCAAAGGAGTAAGTGAGCAGAGGCATCACCCAAGCGTTGAAGGCGCGCGCCTTATTGCCACCGGACAAAAGACTGTTAAGTACTTTTGTCAAACGACAAAAGAAACGCTCCTTCAACGCCTGTCTAATGTCTCCGTCCGCAATACCCAATGACTGTGACATACCAAGGTACTTGTAGGTTTCAACTTCGGAGATAGACCTGAGGGACATTGTCTCAGAAAACTGTAAGTTCGCGGAATTTACGACTTTCCCCCGCTGTACATGCATGACCGCACACTTGTCTACACCAAACTCCATTTTGATGGCGCTACTGAAGGCTTCAGTTACTTCCAGTAGTTCCACCAGATCCTGGCGTTTTGGTGCATACAGCTTAAGATCATCCATGTACAGCAGATGAGAAATGACCTCACCTCCTCTTCGAAGCCGGCAACCTAGTCCTGAATCCTTCAGCAGAGTGCTGAGCGGATTCAGGGCTAGGCAGAACTACAGAGGACTCAAACTGTCACCCTGGAAAATACCTCTCTCAATCCTTATCAAGTCCTGCGGGCCAGGGGGGCCATCCCCGCCACCTGGTTGACGAAGGACTGTGGCCCACTGCCTCATGCACGCGCCTAAGAGGGATCTCAGAGCTGTATCAATTTTATACAGCTCTAAGATCCTCTCCAGCCATGAATGAGGCACCGAATCATAGGCCTTCTTATAGTCAATCCAAGCGGTCGAGAGAGACCCCCTGTTCCGCCGGACTTGTTGACAAATGGTCGTGTCAATGAGGAGGAGCTCCTTAGTACCACGGGACCCAACCCTACACCCATTCTGAGAAAAGGCCAAAACATTGTTCGCAACAATGTGCGTGTTAATTTTAGTTCTCAGAATGGACGTAAGGAGCTTGTATAAAGTAGGCAAGCACGTGATGGGTCTATAGTTTTTGGCTTCCGTGGTACTACCGGACTTATGGAGCAGGAAGGTAACACCAGTAGTCATGAAAGATGGCAGGGAACCAAGCTCGAGGGCGTCTTGAAATTGTGTTGCCAGACGTTCGTGTGAGGATCGAAACCACTTGATCCAAAAGTTGTGCAACCCGTCCGGCCCAGGACTTTTCCAGTTCTGGGTCGTACGGGTCGCACAGCTTACATCATCGGGGCTGATAATCACAGCCCCCATGGCTTCGATCGGCTCACACTCACGTCTGACAACATTCATCCATTCGCCCTCGGTGTGCTCGACTGGAACCGACCAGATACTACGCCAGAAATTAATCATGGCAGTAGGATCCGGCAGTTGCCCGTCGCTCACACATTGGTCGGCTCCCTCCCACTTTCGGTATACCTTCCTTTGGTCACTTTGGAAAAGACGATTCTGCTGGAATCGATCCACACGCTCTCTGTAGCGACGAATACGGCTTGCCCATGCATAAACTTTCTGCTTTAGGTAGTCGATGCGCTCCGTGACACATGCCATGTAATCGCAGGGCCTGGTGCCAGTCCCCGCGAAGGCTTGTGTCACGTAGCGCATCACACGGGGGCGGTTATTGCCCCCCCTAAAACAGATTAGCTTGGCAATGAGAGTCCTAAACGAGCTGATACGCCGCTCGATCCGTACTTGCCAGGCAGGAACACCCCTGGCGGTCCGCGGTGCTCGGTCAGTGTCCGGGAATCTGACACGAGCAACGCGGCACGCCGCGATGGCCCCACAGTACATGATCGAGTGGGTATCAGCTAAATCTTTGCTAGCCCGAAGGTACGGTTCTAGCAAAGCATCCAGGGCTCCCATTAACGCTAAGTTACGCTTATGCATCGGTAAGCGTGGTAATCGCGGCCTAGAGTCAGGTGCGGATCGATAGCGCCTAACCGCCTCCTCCAAAGCCCTCCTCAGTTGCTCATTGGCCTGGGTACTTACGCTACTCGCGTAGTCTTCCACATCGGCCTCAGGATCCGTCAGCGGCACCCCCGGCACCAGGTTGGGCGCTGGCGCCGGAACCGGTGACATAGCAGGCGGATCCCGAGCCGGCACGGAAGCCGCGCGAGCGGCCAGTACTTCCAGGCGCAGTCGATCAAGTGTCGCGTCGTTCAGCAGCTTGCGCCGCTGAATGAAACGCACTTGATCGGATAGCCGTTGCGCAGATACGGCGATGGTCGGATCAAACGCCTGAAACAGAGGCAGCATCCTGTCCCGGTACGCGGACAGGTTGGTTCCTCCCTCTGTAGCCCCGTAGTAGGCGCGCATGCAGTTCTCGTTCATTACTCGAGTCCATCGCATGCGACGCACTATACCACCAGTAGCGGGAGCCGTGGTCGGGGCAGGTTGCCCCGTAGGCCCCAAGCGTGCCGGCAGCGGTGGCCGTCCTCGTCGTGCTGGTGGTTGTGGCGGCGGGGGCGGCGGCCCGCGCTCGTCGCTCGACTCGCTGGTGTCGGCAGCAGTAGCGAATTCGTCGCCAGACGATGATGGCGAGGAGCTGGACGAGGCGGGCGGGGGTGGTGGTCGTGCGTTTGTTTGTTCCGCTTTTTTGCGCCTTGATCTCGTAATCATTACTTATTCCTTTAATATTATTTTCATTATTTCGCCTTTAAGTGACATACGTCCGCTGTCAGAATTGTCTTCGTTTTCAGAGTTAGTAAATAAATTATATTCGCAGTATGTACACATTGCCGAAAACGGTAAATAAGATAAAAGGTTATAAATGGACGTATAAAATTGCGGCGTAAACGGAATGAAAACACTTTTACAAAATTAAAAAGGAGCAAGATTACAAAAAGGCATGTGTCAACGACAGCGGTTTTTTTTAATTATTATTATTATTAATAAATGTTTTTTTTACTTTCTTGAAATTAACTTAGTATAATTTATAATGTAAATTTGTTATTATGAATAAATAAATCTTATCTAATCTAATCTTTAAATACGCGATTATTTATCTCGAGACGGATGCTGTTAAGAATAAGAATATATGGCAGGCGTTTTTTAGTGTCCTGTCTCTGACTCTGCGACATATAGAATATATTACGAATCCAGGAATGTGATTTCTAGTAGACTGTCTTTGTGTGTGTTGTGTGTAAATCAGAAGCTATATTAGCTACACGACGATAATCGATCATTGTGGTTGAGAGCACTTCACTTGTATGAATATGTTATCAGATACCGATGTCAACCTCTCTAATCAGAGCAGAACAGCGGGGCTATGTCTGTCACGACTTTGCTTTTCACGTGACTAAAGGTGGTTTCCACCGGCAGGGTGAGACGAGACGCGGCGTGGCGTGAATTGAAATCGAAGGCCCTTTTCCACTAAAAATTGGCGTTAATTGCAATCGCGAGCCTGCCCGAGCTTGCGATTGACATTAATGTCAATCGCAAGCTCGCGCATCCGTAGATTGTAGGCTTCATTAGGTAAAGATATACGAGTACAGTGGTGTTAAGTTCGTCTTTCAATACACACGCGATTTCTGTATCATCTTGCTTTACACCAAAATGGTGGTGTCACTACTTCACAATTATATTAAATATTTTTTCGTGGTGTCACTACTTCACAATTATATTAAATATTTTTTCGTGGTTGTGAAGTAGTGACACCAAAATGGTGGTGTCACTACTTTACAATGATTTTTTTTAGGATAGATTACTATTGGACTTACTACTCGATTAAATATCAAAATTTTCCAGGCGGTATGTACTTCCTACCAAAACTAAGCAATTTGTGTCGGCTGTTCAAACTCGGTATGGAGGTAGCTGACACCCTGTATAACACATTTTATCTTATAAAACACAATTCTTTCTTTAAGCAAAAAAACAAGACACACGAGCATAGTTTTTCCATAAATATCCCCATTAAAACATAATGACAACTAAATTTATCTAAATACAAAAATAACCATCGAAACGTTGAGTATATTTTCAGATCATCACCCTTCCAAGGTTAACCCTTTTACTAACCACGCTAAACCCAACCCTAAAATAACCGAACTACGGTCCAATGCTACAAATTAGTGTGTGTGTGTGTTTACATGTGTAGTCTAAATTATGTTGTTTATGTGATTTGAGATATGTTTACTGTTTCATTGGAGTTTGGTGAAGAATTTTCATATGCTGTTAATAAAATTTCAACGGCTTCATCCAGCGTTTTTAGGGTTCTGTACCTAAAAGGTAAAAACGGGACCCTATTACTGAGACTTCGCTGTCCGTCCGTCCGTCCGTCTGTCACCAGGCTGTATCTCAAGCACGGTGATATTTACACAGTTGAAATTTTCACAGATGATGTATTTCTATTGCCGCTATAACAACAAATACTAAAAATAAAATAAAATAAATATTCAAGGGGGGCTCCCATACAACAAACTTGTTATAGATTATGGTACGGAACCCTTCATGCGCGAGTCGGACGCGCACTTGCCCAATTTTTAGGTTATTTTGTAGGTCAAGTCTTAAGTGTATAAGTTTAATGAGTCTGTGTTCATTTCTTTACTAACAATTTCTCTAACTAATGATGAAGTATTTAGAAGTTGCTGAAGATGACTAACGTTGGTTTGAGATACCTTGAACTTTGGAAAATTCCCATCTATATGTATAATAACTTCTCGTTTTATATATTATACGAGCGACTCTGATAAATTATGCATGCACTATACATATAAACCTTCCTCTTGTATCACTATATCTATTAAAACAACCGCATCAAAATCCGTTGCGTGGTTTTAAAGATCTAATCATACATAGGGACAGACAGACAGACAGCAGGAAGCGACTTTGTTAAATACTATGTAGTGATGATGATTAGGTACCTATATTACCTAAGGGACAATCTTACACAAATCAATCTAGTCCCAAACTAAGGAAAGCTTGTACTGTACTACATACACATTAACCTATAGATTCTAAGATTCTTAGGACATATCTCTCGAAACCAGCAATCCATGGAGCATTTAGTGGTGCAAGGACAGATTGAGGGTAAAAAGTCTAGAGGGCGGTCCCCAACCCGATGGACGGATCTGATAAAGACAGCGACAGACACCAGCATTTCAGAGTGATCTCGAAATGCTGCTAAGAAAGTGGAGACAATTTGCGAAGGCCGCCACCCGACCCGAGACGACCGCGAACGAAGATCACCCGTGTACAAATATCATCATCGAGACCACGACCACTCTAACAAGAGCGAGACGACTAGAAATAGATAACATCCATGTCCCAGGAACAAATATTCAAGTTCATCACCCAAATATTTGCCCTGTCGGATTCGAGCCCGTCGGCTCAGCTCCGTGACCGGCGACGGCGACCCTAGCTAATTACGGGCGTGAGCCCTAATGTGGCTGGCAAAGCCAAACTTACTTTTAAATACCCGATCACAAGAAGCACAGTGAAGCTGATTAGCTATTGTAGGTATAATTGTAGCTGGGTTTCGGACGAGACTTTCTTTCTTGACGCCTCATATCAAGATCAGTCAAACGGGCCTCTTCAAAATCTTTGACACTTTTCTTGATAACATCGCCATTCAGGTCGCTGTGAGGCCTTGTGCTCCCATTTATCAGCTGGTATTTTGCAGGCTGTTAAGTGGTGCTTTAACACGTCCTTGTAACGCAGGTACTGTCCGCCTCGATTACGCTTACCGTCCGAGAGCTTGGAGTACAGAGCGGCTTTCGGCAGTCTGCAATCATCCATGCGCCACCACAGCATCTCAGCTGACCCTTCATCAACATCGCCTCTATGCCAGTCATATTACTACGACGAAGTACTTCTGCGTTGGGGATACGATCCTGCCACTTTATGCGCGTGTAGTGTCGTCCCCGTGTTCTTATATTGACTAGAAAGGGAGGACACTACAGTATTGCCACTTTTTAATTTCTACTCTTTTTGGTCGGTCTGTAGGCAGGTCCACTACAAACTGCGCCAACCACATCGTAGTCGTTATAAGTTCATATATGTATTATCAGTCCCTTCCATCAGAGCTGAATGTTATTTATAAGCAATTCTTTTGATCCGCTCTTCATTCCGCCCTTGGCTCGGCCATAAACATTGTTATTGGTATTCGTGTTATTAATACGGCTTAAGAGGATATATCATGGCAATTTTTTTCACGGTTTTCGCAGTGGTAAAGCAGCTGCCTACTGAGCCGACGGTCCTGGGTTCGAATCCCGGCAAGGGCAAATATATATGTAATGAACTCGAATATTTGTGCCTGCGTCATGGATGTTATTTATATTTAAGGATGTATTTATCTATGACGTATGGCGATAGCAAGAAGCGCAATGGATAAGCTGAAAAAAATATGGCGGAATAGACACATCACCAAAGCAACTAAAAGCCGGCTCGTAAAAACACTTGTCTTCCCTATATTTTTGTACGCTTCTGAGACGTGGACGTTGCGGGAAATAGATAGGAAAAAGATAGATGCTCTGGAGATGTGGTGCTGGAGGCGAATGCTAGGGATATCTTGGACCGAGTATCGTACAAATGTGTCCATACTTCAGGAACTTGGCATCAAGCAGCGTCTATCTGCTCTCGTACAATCACGCATACTCAAATTCTTCGGACACGTGTCGAGGCGGAATAGTGATTCCATTGAGCGCCTAGTTGTTCAGGGGAGAGTGGAGGGCACGAGACTACGTGGTAGATCACCAATGCGATGGACTGGCCAGATAAAATCTGCTCTGGGCAAACCATTGCATGAATGTACCAGAAGTGCTGCGAACCCAACGAGATGGCGAGACATCGTTAGGCGGACGACAGCAGCCCCCAAGCCTCCCTCATGATGACCACGACCGCTCTGACAAGAGCGAAACGAAGAAGAAGAAGAAGATTTACCTATATTAGCAGTGGATCACATTACATTTTTCTTTCATAATTTACCTTTGTGTCAATATTTATATAAGTATGTTTATCGCCGTCTAGTGCCCATAACACAAGCCTACTAGAGCTTACTGTGGGACTAGGTTGATTTGTGTGAGGTTGTCCGATATTTATCCACCGAGTACACGAATTTGATACTTAATAATAAACCAAAATTCGGTACAGTCCGACACAGAAACTGTCCTTCTCATTCATTTGTTACATTATAATTGGTTAAGTTTTGGAGGAGGCAACAGTCGAGAATGAAACCTCGATTTCTTGAACCCGGTTAAGTAAAGTTTGAACCTCATTTGTATAGAATAGAATAGAATAGAATAGAATGTATTTATTTGCCAGAATACGTAAGGTACAAGGTGACAAAGGATGTTTGAATGTATCAGTATTCAGTCGAAAACACGACATGCAAATCATTTGGAATTTAAAAAAATCACAATACATAATCAATCATTATAGTTACTAGGTTAATGTATTATTATAGTTAATGTTATCAATAAATTATAATTTAACATGTACAAAAAAGGGACAACTAAAATTTACAAGTTATAATAAAATTCACAGTAAAGGGATTACAAAATGGATGCATGCGACGTCATATATCTATCTATCCAGCCACAGAAGTCCACTGCTGAACATAGGTCTCCCTCATGACTCGCCACAAAGTGCAATCCCGTGCAGAACGCATCCATTAATTCCGTGCTACCCTCACGAGGTCATCCGTCCATCTAGTCGGGGGCCGACCCACGCTCCGCAGTCCTACGTGTTCGCCACTCTATGACTTAGCAACGCCATAGTTATCAGGTGCAAAATTAACGTAAACGGACGGTAAGGAGATGGGCAGTAGTATTTCATCTTAAGGTGACGTTCAAGGTGAGATGAGTGTGCTAATTCTCCAAAATAAGCGAAAAAAAAGTGTATTTGTAATTTATGTTAAAATGGATACTACCGAACTAAATATGTAGGTACCTATAGGTATACGTAACATAGAAACACCCATAACTCAGGAACAAATTCGAGCGATTGACAAGACGGTCTCTCATTGATTTCGTGCGGTTGATATATTTAGCAATATCTCCTTAAAAAATACTGTTCTATGGCCGTGATGTAGCCGCGATATTAATAAATTAGAAATATTGCAATGTCTCGTCGAATTATAAATGAATAAATTAAATACATACTACTAATTATCTTATTAAAAGTTTCGTGAGACATGTTTAATGACTGTATTACGCGGCTTAAACACACGTGAAATTGTGAAGAACGGCCCGACATGTTCCGAACTCGTATGGAGCTGTTCAGGGACTGCTACCCCGCACAGCAG
The DNA here is from genome assembly GCA_947623375.1 of Apotomis capreana. Lineage (NCBI taxonomy): Eukaryota > Metazoa > Arthropoda > Insecta > Lepidoptera > Tortricidae > Apotomis > Apotomis capreana. The sequence continues at coordinate 13,533,535 of OX392522.1, read as the reverse complement.
CACAGAACTTTATCACTGAACATGTCGGGCCGTTCCTGACAATTTCACGTGAGTGTAAACCGCTTAATACAAGAGTTACCTACTAATAGTTTCAATTTGCAATTTAATTTTCACAACAGCGATCGAGTTAGTTTTTTATAATAACCCAAATACTGTAGTTACACCCTAATAGCTTTGTCGACAGGAGACGACTGCAGTTAGATTATTGTTTGCAAGATGTTAGCTTCAACTATGAGTCAAATCATATAAAACAGAATCAAATTGAATATAATCGTTAATCTATTACAACAACAATCAATAAAATCGTCAATGTAACCATAATTGTCGGAGTGAAAGACATTTATTCTCCGGAGGAAACCGATGGATAAATTACTGTCGTAAATTATGGCATAAATGATTTCGTACGATGAAATAAACAATGTATATTGTTTACTGTAGACTACAAAGCGTGCAGCGATGCAAGGTTGCATTATGTCTGGTAGGTTCATGGTACGATGTAGGAACTTAAGCGGGTAGAAAATAACAGGCCAAGTAGCAAACAGGCCTTAGGAGAAGCCTATACATCCATTATAACTCTAATTTAACCTGTAGAAGGTCTGTATTAGTACATTACGGCAGAGACCAGTAAGTAAGCCATACTGGCCGAGTAGGAATTAGACGGACCGAGCCGTAGGCGAGGTCCGGATATAATACGAGGCCAGGATGGCTCTTACGGTCGAAGCAAGTATAGTGCTTTTCTCAAAAATTAAACAAGAAAATTAGATAAAAATTATATTTTGTAGGTGACATTCATATTCGGCCATTTTCCAATGAATATTTTTGTTATATGCCATTTTTATTATTACACATTGTGATATTCGTCGTCGCAGGCACCATTAACTCCCATGATAACAACCTATAACAAAAATAATTATGAGTTTATACTTGGATAAAAGATATAGTTATATCGTTATCAAATAGTGGCAGCATTTATTTACCTTCATCGCCAAAATGGTTATCATCTAGAGCTTGATTTAAGAACTTTTCTATATTTTGCTGCTGAATATTTGTGATTTCTTTCCTTTGTAGCCATCCGATTGTCTCAGAAAGGTTGTTGAAATATTCTGACCTTATCACACATTATCTGACCAATTATTAACTTGATTTTCTTCCTTCCATTTAATGAATCTCTTGTATTTTTTTATATCTCCTTGGATTTAGTCGGAAGTAAATTATTTTAGCTAACTCTGCCTCCGCTTTTAAGTATGGTGGAGTGCCGTCTATTCGGAATCAGACTCGTCTGAACTCATTTTTGCTGAATTATTGTAATAGATCACACAAACAAATTTGAAATTTTTCTCTTTTAATTTAAATCCCGCCTTAATTTCTTTTTTTTATAAATACTGCGTTTAATTATTTACACTGTCTTATAAATCTAAGTCTTAAAGATAAAATTTAATTATTGTTATACATTGTTGTATTTTCTAACTAATTTTCATATCATAAAGCTTACCATCAATTTTAACTCCGAGGTTTTTTCTAAACGACACAAAAAAGGAAGGAATTCCGAAATATCTTTGTCATTTTACACAGCACAATTATGAACTAAACGCTGCATACAAACTTCCGCACTAAACCTTGTCGCTACTTTTTTTTTTTAATATGCATCTTGAGTTACGTTTATACCTACTGCCAATAGTGCTAACCTCTTTTTATTTATTTTACATTTGCTCTTAGTGTAAATTGCAAGTGTATACTGCAATGTCGTCTCTATCTATTTAATCTATGAAAAAAGGACGCCACTTTTTAATTTCTACAATTTGCTGTCGCACTGTACTTATAATTAAAACAATTTGTGGAATGCATCCTTTTTACATTTATATACGACCTCATCACCTTCACATCCTTAGTTTTTTTATAGGTCGGTGACGATGTAAATCGTGTTTCGATATTCAAATATCTTGATACGTAATAGGAATTATATACTTACTTACTGGACAAATATTGATTCCAAGTTTAAAATCTCGCTGTTTACTGGACACTTCTAAAAAGTCTTCGGTATGTTCCACTTACTGTAGTCTATCTAGCGATGGTAAGGCAACATTACGTGCTGTTTTTGAGAAAAAGTATTTTTGCAGCCTGTGTGCCACTTGGGAGATTTGTTGGTGGTCATTGATCTTTCGCGTTTCGGAAGCGTATATAATCGTTCCTTTAATCTCGCCTGTCATCTTCCACGCCGGGCTACCACCCTAACTATTCTCTCCCCACTCCTCTATGTTTATCGACAGAAACGTCTTAGTCAAGTATCTGCCAAGATATACGCCGCCAAGCTAATGCACGTTTCTAAAAGGTTTAGAGGTATTATGCCTTTTATTTAAATAGATGTGTATGTCTTTTTCCATTTTCCGAATGATTTCTGATAATCAGTGACAAATATATGTCTGGCACAACTGTGATACGCCACTCTTTGTCGTGCGAGTATCTTATTCTTCGCTGTATTGTGAGAGATTGACGGGCGATGCTGCCTTGCGTGACAAGAGTCGTGTAGCGTAGTTGTGCTAGATGATCTGTCACTTTCCTGTCAATACTGTGCGAGCAAGACAGGCAATGCCGAGTCGAGTGACTAACGAAGTCACGACAAAATATGTTAGCCTTGCTGGTCTCCTTCCTTAATTTTTGACGAGTATGCGTTGTTGCGGGTCATATGAATATACTCGTCCGTTGTTCGGTCTAACTTTGCCTCAGCCATCTTCCAAAGACAAAAAGTTGTCCTTATTCGGAACGAGCATTCGATATATTGCAATGGTCTCGTTTACAACAATAGTAAGTTTATCTGTAATGTAACCTATTAATTAGTTCCTCGAAAACGGCAAGGCGTCTTCCTTAAATTTTGCATTGGTATGTATAATTGCAAATATAAATTATGGTGTTAATGAACAGAGTGGGATTTTGTTTACTGTAGACTACAAAGCGGGCCGTTGTAGGCATGCGTCTGGTAGGCCATTGGTACGAACAAAAAACTTTAGCGGGTAGGTCATAAACTTAGATTTATTTTTAGGCTGTAAGGGTCAAAGGGGCAAAGCATTGATCCAGTTTAGTGATGATTTGATACAATTAGGGAGATAAGGAGATATTCTTATTATTGTAACCACATTTAACTGTATTATGATAATGACATGTAAATATCTTTTGTTACAATCAATTGTTATGTTTTTTACTATTATTATATTATCCTATTTTTATCTTTATGACGATCATAGTATATAAATGCATGTAAATTTTCTTAGCGTAATTTATACTGTCATTTTATATTATGAAATAAACAAATCTAAATCTAAATCAATGCTTACCTACCCAAAAATGAAATTGCAAAAATGTATGCATGTATGTATCTATTTATTGTTCATTGTATTTATGTAATTTATATATTGTTTGGTTTTTCATGTATACACTATTCTTTTTTCTGTTTTTACCCCGCCTAGTAACAAAATAAACAAGTTCTCCGCTGCCCAAAGCTTGTCTTGGAGAGATTTATTTATTTATTTACAACAAATTTATTTCCACAGTATTACAGTAGACTAACCAATACACTGAGAAATTTGTAACTTACACACATTGTAACTTACCCTACCCTAAGTTACAGACAAAAAACATTAAGTACTAGGAATCCTATTACACATCATCTCGCAAAATCTCAAACAGATCTCTCTTTAGCGATAGAACTGCATGTTGTTTACCCCTAATTGTATTTTCCTGCGTTGTATTTCTCCTGTATGTTTTATGAGGTATGCAATAAATACTACTTGTATTGTTTTGTATTCTAAATTACAAAAATGAAATGTCTGTTTATTGACAATATACCGCCATTTTCATGTATTGGAAATATATAGATATATATTCCAAAACCTAATTGAAAGAAAGTATTTGGAAGTTTTAACATCGACCTAGTCCCAAAGTAAGGTAAAGTAGGCGTGTGTTATATTTACAAGATGATACATCAACATATAGGAACAAATATTCAGGTTCATCACACAAATATTTGCCCTGGCCGGGATTCGAACCCACACCCGCCGACTCAGTAGGCACCTACACTACCATTGCGCTACCCACGTTACAGTTCTAGGAGAGACGTAAGAAAGAATCCTATCCCTTGCGCGCGCAGTTATTACTAGATAATGCTGGTTTGTTTATGAGCGCGCATTTTTCGCGTTGTTTACATAACTCATTCACAGGCGCCCGCGCACGCGTGTTTCCTGTTGTTCCGTAGACGGCCACCGAAACATACCTGTGTACTTATTCATAATCATCAGTAATAATCCAGTGAATAAAGGGGTTTTACCTTACAAACGGTCCGGTAGTCCGGCCCTGCAAAGTCACCCCTGGTTAGGGTTACCATTTAGGAATTTGAAAAGTCCTGGCAAAAAGCCGGACGAATCGAAAAAAGTCCGGACTTTTTAGTCACCAAAATAGGTAGGCATGGTAGTAGGTAGACGCTCGCATTGCGAGATTTGCGAGGGGGTAGGTGCGAGGTGCGGGCGGGGTTTTCTCATTATTCCAACTTATTTGTAAAAAGCCGGACAAATTAAAGGGCCGGACAAAGTCCGGACAAGAGTCGAAAAGTCCGGACATGTCCGGACAAATCCGGACGTATGGTAACCCTACCCCTGGTACTTTAGTCTCTATTCACCGAACTATAATGAGCTTAATTAAAAACTTTAAACACCCCAGACACAAGTATGCGGCCATCATGAGAATGGAACCCTCATTAAAAAAAAATGTAATAATGATTCAATTGTTTATTTTACTTAAAAAAAAATTTACAAAGCTTAGAGGAAATCTTTTAATTAATTAAGATTATATTACTACTACTAAAATTTAAGATGTTGTACAGAAAATTCTAATAGAACTGAATTCCTAACTACATTATTGGCTAATCTTCTTGCGACTAGTTCCAATGAAACCTAAATATCTTGGAGATATCTCTGTTGCCGCCAAACAAAGCTAAAAACCATCTCGTCAGACAAGGCTTTCGATGGTTCCGTACAAACACTTTCCATCCCTAAGTGGTTAAGTTAAGTTTGCACCTGGTATGTATAGCGCCCCATATAAATTAGGTGCAAAGTTAGGTATTAAAAAAACTACTTACTAGATCTCGTTCAAAACAATTTTCATACTCATACTCATTTATTTATAAAATGTTTTTCAATTTTACATGTCACATATTAAATGATCAAATTATATTAGGTTACATTATTCTATTTAATTACACATTTCATATAATCAATCATTAAAATAAAATACAAAATTTAAATAATGTTAACAATTTATAATTTCAGTACAATATACAACAATAATTTGTAGTCAGAATTAGTATATTATATTATTTAAGATTTAAAAATTCCTCAAGGCTATAAAAAGCTCTAGATATGAGCCATTTTTTAATTGTATGTAGGAATTTAGTTGGTAGTTTTTATAGTAATGTACATCATATGTTTTTTTTAGATTTTTCATTTTCTTATTTTAGAAGTTAGAGGGGGGGGGACCAACTTTTTTCCACTTTGGAAGCGTCTGTCACGCAAACTATTCGGTTTAGAAAAAAAATATTTGAGAAACATCGATATCATTTTTGAAGACCTATCCATAGATACCCCACACGTATGTGTTTGATGAAAAAAATAATTTTGAGTTTCAGTTCTAAGTATGGGGAGCCCCCAATATTTATTATTATTTTTTTATTTTTGCATCAAAATCTTAATGCGGTTCACAGAATACATTTACCTACCAAGTTTCAACAGTATAGCTCTTATAGTTTCGGAAAAAAATGGCTGTGACATACGGATGGACAGTCGGACAGACAGACGGACAGACGGACAGACAGACATGACGAATCTATAAGGGTTCCGTTTTTTGCCATTTGGCTACGGAACCCTAAAAACGACTCAGAATCCAGAGCACTATTGATTCTAGTGGGAGAAAACAAAGTGTCCCAAATTTGCAGATTCCCTTTACGCTCACGCTCAAAAGCACATTATGTGAAAGTAACGTATTTATATGAGAAATAAATATAATTAGAACCCTTATTTTAACCCCCGACGAAAAAAGAGGGTTTTTATAGGTTTAACACGTGTATCTGTGTATTTGTGTGTCTGTGTGTCTGTTTGCGGCATCGTAATTACCCCTTGGTGGAAATGAGAGCAGTAGTTGCTTAGATATTCAGCATTAATTGGAACAAGTGAAAAGATCTCAGTCACTATTGAAGCTGAGAATTCCCAATTTTGTAGTTATGTTCAGTTTTAGTAGCATTTTCTTTTCAATCATTGAATGAAGGCCTCATGATGACCAGCCGCTGGTGTCGGGGGTGTATTAATTTTTTTTAATGCTTTAAACACGAAAATGACCAACGATTTGTGAAAACGTTTTCATCCTATATGATAAGTACAGTACCTTGGCTAGAGTTAGATTAGTGTAGGTTTAAGGTTTTTAAATTGTTTTACCACTTAATTCGAATGTTTTTTTTTTATAAATTTATAACCAGTACAGTTAAATTGTCAAATAGATATTGTGTTGCCCCAGTTTCCATAGCAGTGACGTGAACGCAATAAATAATGCATACGCGTTGACAGATCGAACTGTAATGGAAGTTTCGTGTAATTACGCTGCAATGCCGTGTAACAGGGTCGATGGGATGACGTCATATCTGCAATGATGTTCCTATATGTTTTACACCAGTAGGCCTAATAGTAGAATTTGGCACGAAATAGAAATATGATAAACAGAGATCGGATGAATGGGCGTCATTGCAAGCAAAAATGTGAATAAATTGATTGGGCGGAAAACAACTCGAGAGAACTGTAAAGCATACAAAAATTGAAGGCCTTAGTCGGGAAGTAATGTTTTTTAAACATGGCGTCTGTGGTCATGAATAAGCTAAACAGCTGAATTATATTTTCTTTGAGTAGTGTATTTTATTTCGCTTCATTGTAAATATTTGGTTTACTCTAGCAGAGGTTACTGCTTTAATGAAGCTACTTCACTTGTTGGTGACACTTATTTCATTTTACAGAATAGAAAACACTGCCATACATACTCATAGTGGATGTTCATAGATTAATTTTTCTCAAAAATTTGTTTCAGGGTTAAACTAAACCTAAGCAAATTCTATTAGACGAGATCTTCGAATCGTTGTTAATGATTTCAGCATAATGTGGATTTTCTGATTAACATTACACGATGGCTTCTAAAAATTATTTTGACTTTAGTTAAAATTGTCCCCAACCACAAAAAAATTACCAAATCAGCGATGTTTGCATAACCACACAAACAACATCCATGAGACTCATTCAAAATGTACTGATCTTTCAACGTTTTCCTTATAACCTCTTTACATGACTAGCAGAGTAATAAAACATGTTTGATAAGTGATAAGAGCATCCTTGAACGCCATCCAAAACATACCCGGAAGGCAATCTTTTATCACCAATAAAAACTTTTACAGTACCCAAATTTTTACCGTTGTCTGCAACGAGCAGACAACGCCATCTTGTAAGATTCTCGTCCTTATTTCCTTAAAATAAAGATACTATCGTTTCCTAACACCAAGTTTGGCTGGTAAATTCGAGGTTACAATCTAAGATTTCAGCTTTAAATTCAGCTGAAAACTTTTACATCGTAGGGTTTTAGTACTTATGTCCATGGATTAGGCTTTGTATGGACCTTTTGGGTAGAAAAGAGGCGTAGTTTTGAACTCATAATGTCAGATTAAGGAGACATCTGTTTTAACCAAGTTTAGCGAATTAATTGAGTTTGGGAGATTTGATTTAAGAGATATGGGAGCCTTGAAGAAAGTTTGACTTAGGTAACTAAGTAGTTTATAAAATATTTTAAACTGTGAATTGCGTTCTTCGAGTGACATTGCGACACACTTATTAATCTGTTCCAACGTTTCATTAATATTGCATAGTTTTCTCGCGTTATTATTAAATGATGTTAAATAATACTTCTGTCAAAAAATGTATTTATGTGACAAGCTTTTATAGCCGACTGTACTTTTCTTTGAACATCCATCAATTGATCGCTGAAACGATTCTAAAGACCCCTAACTCGGCAGGATTGCTTTATCTATTAAGAGGCCTTATTCCTTTAAAATTCTGATTGCGATTGACATTTTTCTCTATGATCAAACATGTTTCTTTACATATGTTGATGTTACTACCTAGAACAGGGCTACTGGGATTTATTGGTATATATTTTAAACCTACAGTTTGAATTTCTCATTGATAATTTTTGTTTCAAAAACTGCTCGAAATTGACCAAATTAACGTGGAAAATTAGTTTTTTCTACTTATTTTCGACTGCATACAATAAAAGCACGAAATAGCTATGTTACTACTTACAACTCGGGGAAAGGTATTAATCACTTCAAAAATTCGGTTGAAATTATCAATATATTCATCATAATATGAAAAAAAAAATTTTTTTAAAAGGAATAAGGCCTCTTAAAGAGTTTCTAGGGCCACCTTCCGGTTCCATCATCAGAGGTCTTGAAAGTTAAGTCGGTATGCAATATTTCAGCTCAATCGGTTGAAGATGTTTGCGTCAAAATTGAGTTGCAAGGTTCCACCCGAACAAACATAGTTACATGGTTACATACATTGAAAGTTAAATACGAGTAAAAGCTTGTAATATAATACATTACAGCTGATCAAACAACAGCTTCATCATCATTTACCAACAGGTTTTTAAGTTAAAAGTTTAAGTCAAAAAGACAAAAATGATGAAAAACAAGCTGTTCATCCACGTCCGTAACCAAATTTTGTAACTAGCTGCGAACAAGGATTTTTTTCTTCGTTCGAAACCAGGTTACCAACGAAAAATTAGATTTTTTTGACTTTGTGTTCCTACGTAGGTAACTAAGAATTTAGAATTCTTTGTTCGTAACCGGGTTACAAACTAAGAATGTTTAATTCTCCGCCATAGCTTATCTTAATTGTTTCTTGCGTAGTCTTTATAATTTTGTGAGCAGGTTCAATAATTATTTACAACTTTTTTTGTCGAGTCAGTTTTTTAGTTTTTTTCTTTTATGGCGTAGTAGGGGGTTGAGAAGGAAAAAGTCATACAATACAATACAATACAATACAATACAATACAACAATACTTTATTGCACACCAATAAAAGTTTACAAAAGGAAACAAGATAAATACAATTTATAAATAACGGTAGACAGCAGGCGGTCTTATCGCTAAAGAGCGATCTCTTCCAGACAACCTTTGGGCAGTGAAATTGATGAAAATTTTAACTAAATCCAGAGTAGGTGCAGCAAAAGTCATAGTTTAGAGATTTCGATAAATGACCGCGAGGCTCGCTGACCCACTATTTTAACAATTTAGGTTATTGACGTTGCGTTACCCCAAAAATAGAGACCAGGTAAAATCAAAAACACCTTTACAACTTCTTGATTTACTCGTAAACTCGCTGACGTCGATGTAATGTAAACGTGGAATTTAAACAAACCAGCGAAACATTGTTTATTAAGCAAATACTACAACTTAGGTTTTGGACGTATATATACCAGACCTTTTATGTGTGGAATAATGTTTTGGTAGGATTTATTTAGCTGTAAAGAGTTTCGTCAGCTTTTCTCGCCTAGAGCTAGTATTTCTCTACCGATTCTCGGGTGAATTTTTATTTTGTTGTCGATTTCTTTTTTTTTTTCACAGATTTTAATCAAATTTGGTGAGTTTGTAAAGTTGCTTATTCTGAACAGGGTAAGCTCAATTTCACGCTATGTCCTACAAAATTTGCCGTTGAGATAAAAAATGTAAAAATTTCGTATTTTGTACTAACATTTTGTACAGAATGAGGAGCTCGAAATGAAAAATAAATAAATCGACAACAAAATAAAAATTTCTATAATACATTTTGTGTAACTCAATGGAGAAAAAAATGTAGGACATATCGTGAAATTGGGCTTACCATGGTCAGAAGAAGCAACTTTATCAACTCAACAAATATTGAAATCTGAGAAAAAAAAGAAATCGACAACAAAATAAAAATTGGCCCTCTGATGGTTTTTTTTAAGAAGGTTCGATAAGTATATAGATTTATTTATTTATTATTAACAATACATTTGTAACTTACAGCTAGGTGCCATTGCATTACAAACTTATTGATGATTTAAATGTTTTCAGTCTATTCAGTTTTACGAAATTTTCCAAAATGGCGAAGAAAGCTGAGTGTGAAATATAAAAAGATACAATTAAGTTACAGATAATATTACAAATAATTAAATATTAAAGGACACTCTTACACAAATGGACCTAGTCCCAAACTAAGCAATGCTTGTATGGGTACTAGACGAGGATACATGACCCAGGAACAAATATTCGTGTTCATCACACAAATATTTTATCCTTGCTGGGATTCGAACCCGTCAGCTCAGTAGACAGATGCACTACCAACTGCGCCAACTGCGTTGTCATTATGAACCAAACAAGGAGGCTTACGTGCCTAGTTTTCAGCGGTACCCTGGAGACCTAGGTTGTTGCCCTTACTGCTCCATAGAAGTCAACGACCCGCGGCTAATACGTTTCGGAATGTAGCAATATTATGTATGTGCTGAAAATGTTATTTTTTTTATAGAAAAGAATGAATTTATAGCTAAATAAATTCCCATACGTTAAAACTGTTTTTAATGTTAAGACGTGTATAAATTGAGAATCTTCGCTACGAACTCATTGTAGTGCTAGCAGAAAGTAGAAAGAAAGCAATAAGCATTTTATTCGTGAGCATATAACATATTATTTACTTAATTAGTGATGCTGGCTCGAGAGCCAACCATTGGTAGGACCATAGGTGTTAGCGTAGTGAATATAACGTAAATTAAAAGTATAAAACACCCCCGACACTAGTAGCTGTTCATCAGACACCCTCATTCTATTAGTAATACAGAAAATACTTCTAGAACTGAACATAACTTCAAGATTTGGAATTCTTAGCTTCAACATTGGCTGAGGTCTTGTCACTTATAAATAAATAAATAAATATCGTACAACCTCACACAAATCGATCTAGTCCCAAATTAAGCTCAAGAAGCATTGTGTTATGGATACTAGACGACGATATACGTACTTATATAGATAAATATATACTTAAATACATAGAACAACCATGACCCAAGCACAAATATTCGAGTTCGTCACACAAATGTTTTCCCCGGCTGGGATTCGAACCCGGAACCGCCGGCTCAGTAGGCAGGTGTCTACAAACCGAGCCAAACGCGTCGTCAAAATTATTAACTTAACTTATTTCAATTAAAGCTGAGTATCTAGGAAACTACTGGTCATATTTCCACCAAACATAGCTAAGAACCATTCGACGGAAAGTTCTTTCGATTCAAAAAACCGCACTCAAATTGGTGAAACCGTGTGGCATTGTAGGCCACAGGCAAACACACAGATATACATGTTAAATTCATACACCCTTCGTTTTCCGTCGGGGTTAAAAATGTAAGAAAGCGTGCGTAGCGAAAACTTGCTACGAGCTTAACACTCACGGAGCGGGTTAGGCCCTTATCAATCACACTTGCGATTTGCAAGTGAATTTTGTATGAAAGCGAACACGCAGCGAGTTTGCCGTGACGCTAATTTGCGAAGAAAACTCGCTGACAAATCGCAAGTGTGACAAGGCCCTTATCCTTCCCAGTAATAGATAAGATATCTTAAGAAACTATATCTTATCTAGTGAACGTGTAAAGGAAATTAATCATTTAATATTCTGTAAGTAGGTAGGTCACAATCACAAAGCCATATTTTCAACCGTCCGAGTCCACCGGCATTTCTCAAGAGGAGACCACTGTTGAGAAGAAAGCCAGAAGTTTTTTTTTGAATTCTTTTGTTTAGCCCAACACGTGTCGTTCTGGCCCAAGGATGGCGCTACAAACAGCTTTCATATGGCAATAATGTGCATATGTCATATATTTGCATTATTAAACGTCAATAGTGATTTTTCAAGGATTTGTCATAAACCAAATTCAAAACATTGTTTACGGGAATGCTGCTCAATCCTTCGTTCTCCTTGTGAAATAAATAATGAATCTTATTGAAAAAAACTTGACTTTCATCACTGCTGTGGATAGTTTTGGCTTTATTATGCAAAAAATACTTGAAATATGCGGAATTTTGAGTCCTGTTTTCCCTACCTGTTACATTAGTGACATTCACCGACTTTCAACGTCAGTTACCAAAAACTTGTCGTTGCCAGTAACATAAATTAGTACCACTAAAAATCCGCAATATGGCTATTGATAAGTTGGGCTATACTTTATATTTTATTATTATCAAAGTCAAAAACACAGCATTGCAGTATTCTAGAATTTAGCCTTTAAAATTTCTGGAAAATCACAATCATGCATATTTTAACATTCCACATTCGCGAGGCAACCTTACAAGTGAACATAAGAATCCTCGTACAGTTTCCACTCATGAAAAAGTCATATGTAATACGGAACACTTATGTACATATGCCCTTTTGAACTGTGCTGTACTGGAGTGTCCACGTAGTAAAAAGGTCGTATGTGTCACGGAATGTGTATGTAGTTACTTCATATTGGTCTGTGTTGTATTATGCTCTGAGTTCACTCACAAGATAAGATTCTGCCTAAATTGGATTGAAATGGGTTGAGATCGAACTGCCTTTCGCCATACTCGTAAATGTATTGCTTCATGAAGTTTACGAGTAGGTACCTATTTAGGTCGTGTTTATGGATAAGTAAAAATCTGGTTTTTTTTTATCGCTAATAAACTGGGCCCGAATTCGACGAGGCTTTGTGATATTTCCAATTTAAGTATATGTTTAAAAAGATGTAGGAATGAACTGGTTTATTTAAATTTAATTTTAATTTTTAGGATTCAGTACCTAACGGGAACCTATTACTAAGAATCCGATGTCCATCCGTCCGTCTGACTGTCTGTTACCAGGCCGTATCTCAAGAACTGTGCTAGCTAGACAGTTGAAATTTTCACAAAATTATGTATTCCTTTTGCCGCTATACAGCATGACAGGCAGCAGTCTTAGTAATTGGCTCCCGTTTTTTACCCTTTGGGTACGGAACCCTAAAAACAATCGGAGTTTCACAACTACTCAAGTGTGAAATTTTTAGAATGTAACATTTCACCTAAATGTCATAATTTGTAATAAAAGTGGTTTTACGGGCCTGCCGCCGGTAGAGGTGGAGTGATGCAATAAATTTCACAGCTAACCGCTCATTCATGAAGAACTTTAAATAAATTCTCTACTTCTTCAGTAAGAATTTATTTATTAACACTTTAACGACTGGAAATATCATTCACTCCGCTACACAATTTTATCGTGTTATCTGAGTAAATATAATAAAGGATTTTAATCTGTTTTCTTTTACATTTATTTGCTGATAATGTCAATTAAAATGAAATATCTGAAAATTAAATATGTTTTGACTATTCGTAGTGACTATTCAATAAAAACTGAATGAAACATTACAATGTTCTTTACTTTAAAAGGCTTGCAGTACCTAAGATGTGAATATTAACGTTAAAACAAAGAGGTCGCGGAGGCAGCCTTTCAAATTGACAACGCAAAGATCAACTAGAAAAAAAAAATTAAAGGTATTCTGGCGTTATGATGGTGGAGTGGCTAACACATTGGACCGGTAAACCAGAGGTACCGTGTTCGATATCCTGTCTCTCGCCGCCTCGATTACGTCCCCTTTCTTCGTTATCTGTGCTTGCTATATTTAATGCCGAATAACCTCTTTTTTTTTCATTTAAAGTAGAAACATCAATATAAATGATAAGTATAGCTCTGGAAAAATGACATTTTAATCACATACAAAACTAACAATAAGGTTAATAAAAGTGAAATAAAATGCACGTTGATTTTTTGTAATTATGGGGTTGCTTCTTAGAACAATTGATCGTGCCACTACCACTCACAAGAATAATGTTCTCAGAGAAATTACAAGTGTGGACATGGTAAGGGAAATTAAATTTAAAAGAAAAATTTGGTGAGTTGGTAAAGTTGCTTATTTTGAACATGGTAAGCCTAATTTCACGCCATAAACCATTAACCATTAGTATCAGCATCAGCAGTGCGGTAGCAGCGAAGGCTACATCTAAAGTAGTTTTATCGGATATCAGAAATCTTGTTATTCCCCTTGTAGATATATAATTTCAAGTGCAGTTTCTTTACCACTCTTCTCCGTTATTCCAGATACGGCGACATGGTCCCCGGCACGATCGCCGGCAAGATCGTGGGAGGCGTGTGTTCATTGTCCGGAGTGTTGGTGATCGCCCTGCCTGTACCTGTCATCGTGTCCAACTTCTCGCGCATCTACCACCAGAACCAGCGAGCTGATAAGCGGAAGGCGCAGCGGGTAAGTACAACCACACCCACACCCGCCTCTCTAAATTCGCCGAACCCGGACAAAGACTTAAAAAACCCGGACATTTGGCGTAAATCGCATTTTTTCCCCGGACTTGTTCGAAAATAATACAATTTAAAAATAATTGCTTTATTTTTTTTTTCACATAAAAAATGTCCGGGTTTTCCCCGGACACTTATTGAACCCCCCCGGACGGCCTCCAAACTAGGACAAATCCGGGGAAACCCGGACGGATGGCAGCCCTGCCTAAGATGTTCATATCATAGCATGCTCTAAATATGTTTTAGACCTAGAAGAAATCGTAAAGAAGTTAGTTACTAACAAATCGGTAAGAAACTTGTTTTCTCTTACAGAGTTACTTAAAATGTATGGCTACTTTATATCAGATTTAGACATATGAGTTAAATTTGTCCTAGGGTAATGGATAATGCGCTTAGGCATTTTAAAGAACATGTGACGTAAAGGGCGCTCTAGTAGCGTAGAATTATGGACATAAAGATTTGGTGTTATTGACGTAACGATCTAATAGCTCAGTTGGGAGAGCACGACGCCGGAAACGCAGGTTCGAGGCCTGCTTACATTGTAGTGGATAAATCAAATTTCAAATTAATTTTTTTTATTTCAGATAAAATCCATATTCAATCACATTATATTTTTCTTTCACATAATTTATCTTTATGTAAATATTTATCTACTACCATTAAACTAATCTAACATCGTTTCCAATTTATCCTGTATCTAGGACCAGAGACAGAGCACTAAGAAATCAAAGAAACGGCTGCTAATAATAAGTAGATACAACCTATGTCGAGTTCTTAAATTGATTAGAAAAAAAATTGTCATACGCCTCTATTGTTAACGGCAGAGTGGTGTGTTCAGATATTTATGATCAAATTATTGCTCATAAATTTAAAAGCTCGACTGTACACAGACAAAGAAAGAGACAAAATTTTAAGTGCACGTGTCAAGATATTCTCGTATCCAAATTCTTGCACGAAGCCGAAACATGGACGATCCAACAAAAATACCGCAAAAGACTTGAAATGTGGTGCTGGACACGTGCTGATGATTAAAATGGACTGCTCGCCGAACTAATCTCTCTATCTTGAAAGAACATGAAGTCAAACAAAGACTAAAGGTCACCATACATGGGAAGGCAAAACTGATCGAGCGTGGTGACCTTAAGGCCGTTTCATTCATACACGGTACAGATCAGATGGAACTGAAGGTAAACCTGGTCATGTATGGGGGCCTTGTGCGAATCCTGAAAATTTTTGGACATACCATCTGCAACGAAAAGTCGTTGGAGCGATTGGTAGTGTAGGGGAAAGTGGAAGGTCAACGTTCTCGCGGTCTCATAAAGTCCACGACGAAATGTCCCCAAACGGAGTGTGCAGTGCCACAAACAGAGAGAGATGGAGAATTGCAAAAGTCGTAATTAATGTGGACGAGGACAAATAACCACGACCACTCCGACAAGAGTGTACAACTAAGAAGAATCAGTCGACTTTTTTAAAGTAAACAAGAAAAAGAAGGAAACACAATATCAAAATAAGACATACTCCATTTAGGCTTAAACTCTTTATTTGCACAGACAGTTGTTTAATTGTCAGTTCATATAAAGTTCATCATAAGAGCTTATACCATACAAGCATTCACCTCCCATTTAACCCCTTAAGGATGTGTTTTGAAAAAGCCGGAAATTAGTTTTCTTGTTTTTAGATCGAAATTTTATGCACAAAGATTTATATCTCTCACTCAAAAATTACAGAATTTCCATACAAACCGTCAACTCCAATTTGTGTACCATATTTCAAGCAAAATAAAGACATTTGTATTTGTATTTGTATTTGACACCCTTACGGGATGAATTTTGAAATATCCCTTCTTAGTACTTACCTGAATCGTGTTCCTAGTTTCAGTAGTTTCGGCTCTACGTTGATGAGCGAGTCAGTCAGTCAGGACTTTTCCGTTTATATTGTATAGATTAATGACTATTTAACCGCCATTTTCCAATTCCAGAAAGCCCGTCTGGCCCGTATTCGCATCGCGAAGGCGTCGTCCGGCGCCGCGTTCGTGTCAAAGAAGAAGGCCGCCGAGGCGCGGCTGGCTGCGCAGGAGTCGGGTGTGGAGCTCGACGACGCCGGCCGGGATGAGGACATTTTCGAATTGCAGCACCACCATCTGCTGAGATGTTTGGAACGTACCACGGTAAGGAAACACTCTCTTCTCTCTTTACAAGTAATATAATTATTTTGTAATATTTTTAAAACTATCTTAAGACATTTTTAATAATTATAACAACGGTTTAAACTCACGTGACCCACCACGTAATTTTTAGGGTTCCGTACCCAATGGGTAAAAACGTATTACAGAGACTTCGTTGTCGGTCCGTCCGTCCGTCCGTTCGTCTGTCACCAGGCTGTATCTCAAGAACGGTGATAGCTAGACAGTTGAAATTTTCACAGATGATGTATTTCTATTGCCGCTATAACAACAAATACTAAAAATAAAATAAATATTTAAGGGGGCTCCCATACAACAAACTTGTTATAGATTATGGTACGGAACGCTACATGCGCGAGTCGGACTCGCACTTGCCCAATTTTTAATTAATTTGTAATGCATTTTCAGTTTGAAATGATCGCAGAATTCTTTAAAAACTATTTTTAAAATACACCCATTAGATAGGTACTAATATCTTCATTGGCCAGCTGAACTAGCCGTCTTGCGTGCAAAATTAGACATTCCGGGGGCTTGTGGTGAGTTCCCACTAACAGCGATTTGACTAATTGTACTTAGAGCTGCCCTGATGAAGAGCTCCATATGAGTTCGAAACATGTCGGGCCGTTCCTGACAATTTTATGTGAGTTTAAGCCGTTGTTATAATTATAATTATTTTAATCCAAGCAATAGTATCCTTAGATCCACACAGCGGTAAAGAAATCTTCCTTTTTCATTATTCTTCCCTTATGTTATCTAATTATCTCTCATTTATATTTTCTCTCTAAGTCTCTATTGCCAATGCATTAATATTTTGTATTAAACTATTCCTTACTTCTTTACTAATTACTAAATCTCTTTCATTTTTGTCCTCTCCGCGCCTATTCTTTACTTTATTTTTAACTGATTACAATTTTTAGATTCAGAATTTGAGAATATTAGTAATTAATAACCAGTAAGTAATCAGAATTTTATTCTTTAAGTAGCAATCGCTAAGCCGTTTCTTTCTTGGGCTTTCTCCTTCACTTCTTGGTAAGACATGACTTTAGCCTTTCGATTTCGTCTTGGCCTTCCTCTACCTCGCTTTCCCTCAATTTTTTTTCTTCCTCTTTAAGTCTACATAGAGATAAAGTTATTTATTTTTTATTAAAGCAGTAACGTCTGCTAACGTAAACTAAATGTCGCTACGATGCCACCCTAAGGCATGTCGAAGCAACTGGTTGAAAAATTCAATGACTCTGACATCTGATTCGGTGGTCCAATTGGGAGGACGCCAGTGTTGGCCCGGAAAGCCGTTGGAAACGCAGGTTCGAATCCTGTCCGAATCATTAAATTTTTCAATTTTCGCTTCATTTGTAAACATTTAGAAAAAGTTATATCGATTGTCACGATAAGATGTAAATATTAACCATCTAATGGCATGGATCATATGCACAAATTGCACAGAGCCACGCCACACAGTACCCTTACCATAGCTTACAGTGACTATATTCGGTAGTGACTACGTAAACTACTATATAAATTGTATTGTAGTTCTACAAAGTACCAGTTACCATTAATTGTTGTGGAAGAGCGGTGTCTCCTGACACAAGCAAGAATTAATTGCTTAATAGGAGGCTCCAACCTTGGCTGTTTAGAATAATCTATAACCAAATAAACTATTTTTCATTTTCATTTTCATTTTCATTTTCAAAGTAACCGCTGGGGCGCTGTACAAATTGTTTACGCTATCGATATCGCTAGCGAATACCGTCACCTTAAGGGTGAAGCCAGATGATCGTAATTTGAGTCGCGTAATTTCGGTCGCGCCATACTTAGTGTGACGTGATCGCATGACATGAACTATGGCGCGACCGAAATTACGCCCGTCTGGCTTCACCCTTGTAAGGGTACAGTTCTGTGCAATTCCGTATATATCTATGATTTTATGTATGTATCCAGGATAGAGAAGAACCAATTCATCAACCATTCCAGGACCGCGAGTTCGTCGAAATGGAAAATCCTTTCAATGGCGCGGTGAAGAGGCCCGGCTCGCCCTCGCCGCTGGCGTCGCCTGCGCACTCGGGCCGTGCGCCCGCGCTGCTCGCTTGCTGCGCGCGCTGCGGATGCTGCCCGCAGAAATATCAGGTAGTGAATACGTTCAAAAATTCGAATAGATTGTGGGATTTGTGGGGAGTGACCGGGTAGTACGGGGCGTAATGTAACTTGTTTTCGTTTTAAGGTGATGTTAAATTTAAAAAGACAACATACATAACGCCTAGTAAAGCCCAGCCAGTATCTACTTTAACAGTTAGGTTAACCCAAAAAGCACTCAGGCTGCATAAGCGCCTTTACAGCCCTTAAATAAGGGCTGTAAAGGCGCTTGTGTGCTACTTGGGAAGTTGCTGTGATATATCATAACAATTCAACGTCTTAGATTTTCGGAATTTGAAAAATGTATCAAAAATAATTTTAGTTATAAATTAAACTTCAGAGTTTATAATAGTGTAGGGGAGACCGAAGGGTATTAAGATAGAGGTGAGTTGAAACAACATCAATTTTTCGGGTCAACATCCGTTAGCGAAGCAATACACACACTAAGGGGCCTGCGGGAGGTGGGGCGCGTCTAAGCAACGTTATCGTCGGCTCGGTAACGGAATATACCGAGAAATTGACGATATTTCAACTCATCCGTTAAAGCCCCTCAGTCTCCCCTAGTAAACGTAAACTTGTTAAAACAGGAACGTATGTTAACATAACATAAAATAATATAGAAGGGTTCTTTGAGCGTGGCTTAAAACCATTTTGAGTGGAAAAATGAAGGAGCAGAATAGAAACTGATTTTTAGATGAATAATTTGATGGTTCGAGCACAGCTTCAATACCTGGTGGTCTAGGTGACCATGTAGCCCTAAAGAACCGTTGGAAACGCGAGCCAAAGTTCGCTCACATATTTTTTTATTTTGTCTTTAGAAAAAAAAAACACATTTGGATTATCAGCGGTTGAAAGTTGAAAGCAACAGTTCGACAAAAAAATTATACAAATCAAAAAATAATTAGTGCAACTATATATAGTGTAACTATATATACAATATATTGTAACGAATGGATAAAAAATTAGTAAAATCTAAAAATTACTGGGTTATAGTTAATCCAGTAATTTCCTTCTGCAAATTAACTCCTTAATTGTTTAGAAAATGGAGTTGTGTCTCTCGAAAACTTGATGAAAGTAAGTAAATCTCATGTGTAGGTCCAAATGGTATTTAAGCTTTTAGATTCTGAACCCACATCCTTATAATTTAGATCACAAACCTACAAATAATATGCATAAGTAGAAACCCACTTTTATATAATAGTCAATTGTAGTTTGTAGTAACTATAAATCAAATATCTCCCACTAAAATCTTAAATAGTATTTTATTATTAGCTGGCTGCTTAATATAAGAAACATACAAAAACATTATACACGAAAATAAGCTTTAGCTTTTGACATAAGTACATACATGACTTACACTACTATATGTCACACGGTTAAAACACTAAATCTTAATCTAAGCCAAAATTTATTTATAAGTCGAATATGTTCAATATGATTTTAAGATATTTCTAATAAATCAGACTACTGAACAAACTTTACATTATAAGTCAAAAACCCATTCAACTTATAAGTCAAACCTATTCCACTTATAAGCCGAAAATATCCGTCTTATAAACTATTATATGTGTCTAATAGCACTGATAATAATTTATGAGTCAAACGTATACATAAAGTGTGTCTGTCTGTCTACTACTTTTACTCTTTAGGCTTAAACCAGTGCACCGATTTAGATGAAATTTGATGAATGTTGAGCCCCGGGGAATGACAGGATACTTTTCATCTTTCCATGCAGACGAAGTCGTGGGCGAAAGCTAGTTCATTTCATAAAATAAAGATATTTGCCTTATAAGAAATATAAGTCAAAGCTATAGCATCTTATAGGTAAGTTAAATATATTCGTCTTACATGAGGTCAGTCGGGACAAGGACGAGCGCACCTATCATAATTATGAAAGAAGGAAAGGCAGAAACTGTCAATTTGTACGTGAGTTTAAACTGTTTTTTTTATTAATTATAAAAACGGTATAAACTCACGTAAAAATTGTCAGGAACGGCCCGACATGAAGAGCTCCAAATGAGTTCGAAACATGTCGGGCCGTTCCTCACAATTTTTACGTGAGTTTATACCGTTTTTATAATTAGTAAAGATGTCTCACGATAGTTTTAATGACATTATTGTTTTTTTTATTATTAAAGACAGAAATGTTTATTGCTAAACCAAACATAAAATAGGCACAAGCAAAAAGCAATAACTGCATTGTCAGTACATTGTCCACCTAAATTATTCCACATGACAAAACGACCAGACCCAGCATGTGCTGCGACAGCCAGGCGTCTGCGCAAAGACCATCTCTTTTCTCACTCTGAACCACATTGTCAAATTTGCGGGTCCGACCAAGATATACTCGTACATGCATGTATGTGCACACAACGCATCCACACAAACATGCATGTACATGCGTACATGCTAAAAGTAACATATCGAAATATATAAAAGTATAGACTATAACATCTGTACTTTTCGATATGGTAGGTGCGGTAGTCTCACTGGCATACTTGTTCTGACTGATTTTACTAAGTATATATCTGTCTCATTGCAATATTTTGACGACAGAAGCGCCGTCGTTCGGTGCGCTGCGTCAGTCCAATCGGGCTGGTCTCTTGTTCGCGTCGGGAGGTACTTTCATTGTATTGCCAATATACTGAGCACCAAATGTGAACCCTTTTGTTTTGCCGTACCTGGGTTATGTTTCTATGGCCGATGTTTTAATTCTATAGTTGACTGTTTTACAAATACAAAGATATAAACAGATAAAAAAATCATCTGATTTGGATTAAATCTTGTGAATCATATAAATAATACTAGTGCTAGAATTAAGCTTTCTTAAAATATTTCTTTAGTAAAATGTATTATCAATTTATTATTTTAGTTGGAAGAGGGACCTTTGAAGTAAGCTTCTTTGAGTGTTTAATTAACTTTTTCCAATTAAGCTCCATTTCCAATAGAATACTAATTTCAATTTCATTTTAATATCGTCTTGAAAAGAAAACTGAAGAGGAAAGGCGTTTGCAGTTCAAAATTAAACAGTCTAATAAATTTTACACTCGGTGTAGGTATCTATAACAAATCTATCTAGGCATCTGTATCATTCCTCTAAAAAAACAGTATTGAGTTAATTTACTCAGAATAGTCGAAAAGTTCACTATATTTTTTTTTTAATAAATAGTAACAGAGGAAACGTGCCTTAAATTCGATGCATTTTTAAATATTCATCACTTGTATAACATATCATGAATGATATACAGAGTGTACCCAATAAACCCAAGGGGTTATTTAGTTGTTAATTAAAGCCCTAATAATAATATATCGGAATAGTTAGAACAAATGTATTTTACCTGATAACATATAGATTATAGATATATTTTTTAATTTAACACAATTATTAACTTCTATTATTTTCTCGGCCATAGAAACATGATGTCTTCTCGTTCACAAATCCCGTAAAACCTGGGGTCAGTGTCGCTTGCCCTGGCTCGAGTGTTGTGTGGCCATGCTAGTTGTCTCTCGTGCTGACGCAAAACAATATATTTTGTATAGCAAGCTCGAAACATTAAGTGCAAATGACGTCAAAGTGGCACAAGTGAGAAACGACCTCACTTTTATAGTTGATTTTTTTTAAATGTTTGAATTCCACTTGAGAGCTTATGTTGTAAACACGACCACACAAAGCAATTGATTTACTATATAGTAGCTAGTTTTGGGACAAATGGAAGCAGGTAACGAAAAAAACGCAAACAAATATCTTCTTGATTCAAATGTCTTTTCGAAGTCACAAGGTTGAAATTGAAATATCCTAACTCATTGGAATAAGATACTGAAATAATGAAATAATGAACTTTATTCTGCAAGTAGGCCACAAGGGCACTTTTACATGTCTGAGTCTACCGGCATTTTTACTTTGGCACTAAAGCCATAAAATTCGAAAAAGGGTCGATAAATTACCTATGTCCCGCATCTCCTATTCGAATTTCAACCTGGTGACTTAAAAAAGATGATATAAATTTGTTTGTGTTGTTTTTCTTACTTATTTCCATTTTTCCTCGGACAATGGCTTACGGGGTTCATGCTTTCAAGATAAGCTTTTTATGACCATACGGACGTCTTTCAACTATACAAGCATTCGGTCGTTTGTTCCTTTCCTTGTGCTCATTTGATATAATTTGATTTTAGTTTTTCGGAAAGAGAATACCTGTGAGGTATGCCAGTAATACAAAGACATGTTCACAAAAAAGCCAGCATCAGATGAAAATATTTTTATACCATATCCGTAAGATTATATTGGAGGTGGTTGTAATTTTTTTTTTAGTTTAGTGAAAATAGACAATCGCAAAATTAATATTATAGAATTTATACGAGTGTGTTATATTAGATACTACTACTACTACTACTATTCTTCACGGCCGCTCTCGGCCACGACGATTTTGTCGATTAGATACTTTAATGGCATAAACGTATTTTCATCTGTGAATGAACTGTTTTTACTGGTTGAAACGTAAACTTTAATTATACTCTAGTTTGATGATGAACTAATTAATTTTAGCTTGATTACAAGGCCGATAAAAAGGTACTGGCAAAAACTAGCTATACGTCCTACTTTTCGAATGTACAATAGCCATATCCTGGAAATGGTAAGTATTTGCTTGAAAATATCGCCAGAAACAACGTTTACTTTAATTATATATTTAATGTAGGTATGTATAATAAATATAATAATATATTTGTGTCAGTTATAACCACCAGGTTTGCTCAAAATAGTTCAATTTATACATCTATAAAGTATTGAGTTAGCATCATTGATACTAAAAAAATAACAGTCTTCACATTGTACCAACAACAACACATCATATTGTATATTTAATTGTAATTTGTATCGTATTATGCTCAACATAATTATACCAAAGGATTAATTTTATGTATGCTCTCTTTGCCTTTGTGTGGTTCTACTTGCTATCTGTTATTTACGTTTTCTGCTGCTTCATGTCTATTTATAATTTTAAGACTTTCTTTATTTATAATAAGACATTTATTCTTATTTAATGTGTATCCCTTCACTCACACAACATACAAAAACTACATAAAATATTATCTGGATTGTTATACAAGTAACCAGTAAAATTACAGGAGTTAAATACAATTCTACGATGTTTTAATCCGTAAATTAATAATCATACAATGATACGTTGCAACACTTATTGTTTCACACAATAATAAAACCATTTACTACTAAGAAACTAATACAAGCGAGGTGCTATTAGCCCAAAACATTTCCATAAGCTGTTATAATGAGCTTCGGGGATAAGTACGCCTGTCTCGCTCATTCGTGTAGGGTTCAGATTTGATTATCTCAGATTTCACTCAAGCTACAGCTCACGGACTGTATGTTATAATACTTTATTCCCAATTAGTGTTGCTCCGTATTTGTTTGCAAGATACAAACTTATTGAATTTAACTTGAAGTATTTTAAAGTTTTCGAACAAGGACTCAAGTATCTAATTGGCTGACAGGTACTGCTCTTAGATTCGAGCAGGAAGGGCCGAATGAGGGGTGCCCGGAGGTACACGGCAACCTCGCGTCCCAGCGACACCTCGGTGTCCGCCGCAGCCAGCGAAGACCCTCTACCAGTACGTTTGAGCGGTGTTACCACGCAGCGAGGCTGATATTGAGATATAAGTCTGACATATACTATAGGGTTGTGAATAAGACAAGAATACCGGGTGGAACGAAGCGATGTTCATTCCTGAAACTATAATGCTATGTATTTCATGTAGAATCGACCTGCAATAGTTAAATTCTTTTAATAATAAAAAAACGAAAATCGATTAAAATTGTATTTTTTAATGTATGTACAACCCTAGTTTTTTTAAACTATTATTTGACGTTTGGGAGTATTTACAATTACCTACATTTACATCCGGTGTTCGAAAGTACCGCCGTGGCGTACGATACACGCCGCTGCTCGTGCCCGCGTGTGGCGATGCACCCTCGACAAGATGTTGTGTCGGTTATTTCTTCTGCGAAGACTTTCAAAGGCCACCCTTAGCCTTTCCCTTATCTCTTCAGCCGTCTCACACTCAGTCTTGTAAACGATGTCCTTTACGGTGCCCCACAGAAAAAAATCCAAGGGTGTGAGATCTGGAGACCTAGGAGGCCAACGGTGCGGCCCATATCGGCCGATCCAGCGATCCTCAAACACATTATTCAGTGTTTCACGTACTTCGACTACTGAATGAGCTGGTGCTCCATCTTGTTGGAACCAAGTGCGTCTTCTTTCTGCCAGCGTCAACTCATCCAGATAGTCGTCGAGCTCTATCCTCAACAGAGCCATGTATCCGTGTCTGTTTAAAGTCTGAGGCAGAAATACAGGGCCTATTATTGTATCCCCGTGTATCGCCGCCCAAACATTAACAGACCAACGATACTGGTGTCCCGTATAACGGTAGGCAAACGGATTTTCTTCGGCATACACGTGTTCGTTATGCCTGTTCCACATACCGTTCCGTGTGAACAAGCTTTCATCACTCCATATTACGTGTTTGATGAAGTCTCGGTCTTCTAACACCTTTTGCAGTAGCCACCGGCAATAGGCTTCGCGAACGGGGCAATCTCTTGGTAGTAATGCCTGGACTCTTTGTATTTTGTAAGGGTGACGGCCCTCACGTTTTAGTATTCTGAGTATTTTCGTATGAGTCATACGAAAATGTCGGCCCGCTTGTCTTGAACTTGACCTCGGATAATCTTCGAAGTACTGCAGCACTCTCTCTTCCAATCTGACATCATGTTGAATAACGCGTCCTCCGCGCTGGTCATCCTGACCCGTTCGTGGCACAATAGAACGATTGTTACCAACACGGTCAAGAGCGCGTAATATCGTACTAGAGTGTGTTGGGTGAGGAGGAGGATACCTGTTCCGGTATTGGCGCAAAGTCTCTCCAGTATTGTAATCGCACTCCGCGTACAAAAGAAGCAAATTCAAATAGCCTCTAGCGTTTAATTCCGGCATTTTTGCACACAGCATACGATACAAAAAGTCAATGTAACGTCTATCAATCATGTCAACTAAAAAGTCTAAAAACAATCTTAAGGGTATTTTCAAAGGTTTTTAAACCGATAAGAAATGGCTAGGCAATTTGTAAAAAGTTTGTTTACAAAAGTTAACTGTGTTATGAAGAGGTCATAGCACTCTAACATAGGGTTGTACACACACACTTTTTCGTATGAAAGTTTAACATGCTATAACTGGAAAACGGTGAGAGATATTAATAAAGTTTATTTGGAGAAAATAATATTCTAAGCCTGTATAATGCCACAGTTAAAGGAAATAACGTCGTTTCGTTCCACCCTGTATACTTGACTTATTTACAAAAAAGACAAGTATGGTATTAAGACAAGTATATACTTGTCTTATTGACTGAATAAGACAAGTATATTCTTGCCTTATTCACAACATTAAAGTATATATTTTAAATAATGTCGTTAGGTTTAGTTAGGTAAATAATTTAAATAATGCAATGTGATTGTTACTGAATTTTAGTTCAATTTATAATATGAAAATGGGTCTTCTTGAAATCTTGTTTAGAGCTCACTAAATCATTGCAGAATATTTTTTCGCCGAATGTTTCATTTCGCAGAAGTGTCATTTCGTAGAAAGTATTTTATTCTGAAACCTTCAACTGTTTCGGATTATTATAAAATAACCTATCCTAATCAACTGGATGAGATTTGCAAGAGTTATGAAAATTTTATGACTACAGAGGATTAAAAGTTCCGCGAAGTGAAAATTCGGTGAAATGCGGCATTCGACCAAAAATAATTCTGCGAAAAGGCAGTATACCCATGTTTAGAGATATGATGAGTTGTCTTTTATTGAATATTGGTTTATAGGTTAGGTTTATTTTCGCTGTGTGGTAATAACCGGTAACTAAGGTGTATAAAAGGCTTTTAATGTCTGCAGGGTGTTGGCTGCTATAAAAATTGTTGCTTCATATAAAATTATAATTTCCAGTACAAGTTGTCCTGTAATAAATGTTGTATTTAATGTCATTTTTATTTACTAGCTTGCAGCTGTGCTAAGATGTTGTAAAAAGCAAGTTTTTTATTTCATTATCGTGAAGTGTCAAATGTATTTATTCTTGTGTATTTGAGTATTTAATCTGATGTTATATTGCTGTTATAAGATCGTCTTATTCTTGACTTATTTGAATATTTATAATTATATAAGTAATAAAGATTAACTTTGAAAAAAAGAATGAGACGATGTTGACAAGTAGATCCAGGAGTGTTGTAAATGTATTTTCGAAACGGATGTCTTTCGAATGTTTGTAAATAATTTGCTATATATGTGTTGAAACATATTCCCAACTACGACAAAGGTTTCAACCTGAATGCCAACACACTGCACACATTATCTCAAAATGGCGTCGTTACAAAATTAGCCATTGTTATATTAGCAGTGTTACACGGAGTTCGTGGTAGAAACATAAAAAAAATGTTAGAACATTAGATACTTTATAAATATTTGTCACCACTGGCTACTTTGAGCTGCATCGCATAACACTTCAGTGAAACTCAGTGTGAAGGAGCAAGGTAGCTATAGGTCAGAGGTGCCCAAACTTTTATCAACTGGTAAAATTGTTGGATTTGATAAAACGTCATCCAGCGCACACTTAGTTTGGCAGGAACATATTATTTTTCTTTGACACACGTTACACGCTAATGGGTCTACATATAAACAATATTTCCTTTTTCTGATTGGCATGATGACACCAAAAGTCTCACTCATACACAACCACTACAAAATCACTGCTACTTGCCACTTTCCTATTTTTGTTTCTGAATTTTACACTTTTTTGTTAAGCTTGAGCATTATGTCGTGTCGAATGAGTTGAGTATTTTAGGTAGCTAACGTGTAGTTAGGTTAAAAATATGATTACGTATTTAAAAATGTAAGCTTCGCTATAAATTGTAAAATATTTATTTTATTAATATACTATACTATATTTAAAATAATATGAAAGTACTTATTTCAATTTATATATCACTAATAAATTGTACAAACATATCCAATTTTATTTCCAGTTCTTCTTAATTTATTTTTATAATTACCATGTACCATATCGTCCTATTATCTCTTTATTATAATTGTGTCTTATCTTGTGCAATTCTATAAAAACTATATTTAATAACTCGTAATGTTGAAAAGCTGTACTTTTCGCTTGTGTCACGTCTCTGTTAAATAAACTTAAATAGCCGACAGCTATATTTTCACGGGAATATTTCTGTCTTATTATACTTTTGTCTTATACGATTATTTCTGTCTTATTTCAGCAAGCGTGCGGCAAATACATTCCTGCGGGCAGCACTGTCCAGGGCAACCAGACCGGTGTGGCGATGGACGGAACTTATTTAGTGGAGGCATCTTTTTAGGGTCCGACCACTAGCGAAGTCCAAATGGAGAGCTACGTTTAATGGTCCATATGGACCCAGTGAAGGTTCCGAAGGATGGAACCCAGTGATAAGACTATGCGGAAAGACGCTACGATAACAATTATTAGATGTAACAGTTTCATTATGTCTCGAATCTAACATGATACTGCCTATGAATTATCAAGTTTTTATCAATGTGTAGATACGAATTTTAATTGACTTTGAGGCTGGCTTAAATATACGAGTCTAGCTAGCCATTTAATGAAAATGTTGGGAAGTGTTCCATATACGGGACAAGCTGAAGGTTGCTGGGATGATTGCAATAATGTCCCGTTTTTTCCAATTTTGGCGAGGAACATTATAAAACAAGAGTGGTTTATGGTCACAGGGGGTACTTGCAGGGAGATGTGTATTGATGTGGGTATTGTTTTTGGATTAAAAGGACAGATATTTGAGTTTGGTTATAGAAATGTATGTGATGTTAAGCCTGTACCGTAGATAGACATCAACTATAATAAACGTTACACATTATACGTATGTGTCAACTATAATAAACGTTACACATTATACGTATGTGTAGATTCGTATATTTAATTACAAGCATTTCAAATATCGTTCTTAATCAAAATGGTTGCGTCAGTATTCTGTAAACTGTATTTCGGGAGATTGTACAAACTCATCTAATTATATTACCTTCTTAAATGTACCTTAAGTACTATTCAAGTTCATTTCATTGCAGAATGAAAATAATGTAAAAGTCAGTTCAATTCCTGTGGATACCATAGTTATCATCACGACATCATGTTTTTAAGGACATTGCTATGAATGACTTTGGTCAATATTATCTAGCCTAAGTAATTAACAATTTTATAATTATTTACTCACGTTTTTGTGGAAGAGCCACGGCTACGGTAAAAATCCTTGCAAGATGAAGTGATACTGAAATGACCTGCGGACCTTTGATGATTGCTTTTATCATGCGATAAATAAGTGACAAAGTATCTGTCACGTTTTGACAAAATGCGAGTGTGTGACAGACGCTTTGTCACTTATTTATCACGTGATAAACGTAGTTAAGATTGCCGGAGGCAATTGGATGAGGGCGGCGCATGAAGCTGATACGATGATGACTTATACTACATCTTTTGACTAAACTACATGATATTTTGTCTGTTTTCTGAAGGTAATATGATTAAAGAAGTTTGTACAATGTTTCTCATGTGTCTTTGACACCTTCAGGTCATTAAACACGCTGAATAGAACGTACTTAATAGGTTAAAACTGGTTAATGGTACATTGATTGTTTGAATTAATAAACAGTTCATTTTTTGACGTGTTCAGATATTTTAGAATGAATTACTCCCGCTTTAAATGATTTAATATCTTAAATAAAATTATATCTTTGTTAATCATAGGAATTGGTGGAAACCACTATATTATTAAAACTTGAAAGTTCCAACATGTGTTCATTAAATTTGCAATCTATAATTTTCAACAATGTTGTTCCATATTTGGAACACATCATTGTATGTCCGGGGAGCAGGTTTCTTAGAAGATTTATGGGTTTGTTTCAATTCTGGTGTAGCCTTTTATTAACTGTGTACATGGGCACAGGTGACCTATTCTTTTTTATTGGATAGGAATGTGATTTTGGTTGAAATAAAACCCGTATCTTCGTTTAGTTTTCATATTAGCCAGTATCTATTTGCATCACGTTCTTTCAGCGTGGGCACCGTGTAGTGATACGTGAAACAGTATTATAAGGTTTTAATGTTGTAAAGGGACAATCTCGTGACTTGTTAGAGATTATTGACGACGCAAATCTCAAGTATGGTAAACGACAGACAATTTAAAATTTAAAGTGATTTTGTGGTGCTTACGCATGTTTTCATGAGGTTCCTTTTGATTTGAAGTGATACGTAAGTCTAGGGTTTGGTAGGTGACAGATATGACCCACGACACCTGTGAGCGGCATGTATGGATGTCGCTTATCATATTTGATTTGCTGGGATTGAATGACAACTAGATTCAAATTTGCTCTAGTCAATAGTTATTGAATCATATCAATATTAGCTGATTAGGTTACTGGTAAAAGTGATTTAAGTACATTTTCAACTTTAGACGACACTCTGACGAACGTTGCCAATGCTCTATTGTATCTAAAAAGGTGTAGATATATTAGAATTACAACGGTTCTTATGCCGTTTTAATTTCCAAGGAATCGAGTTTTATTGTGAGACTCAAATACGTAAGTTTCAAATACAACGTTAGTCTTTGCAAAGCGATTTTTATAAGCATAATTTAAGTATTTATTCGGAAAACAATGATTGCAAATATCTCATCTAGTTTTGGCTCAAACGGTCAAAAAAATATGCATCTTCTAGGAAATAACTTTCTGAAATCGAGTAGATAGTAATTAAAAATATTATAATAGTAAATACAATTCCGTTGATGTGTTCCTAAGAATCTACTGAGATGTACCTATATCTATTAAATTAAGTTCGTCTATTTATATTAAACATTTGGAGATCGATGTACAATTAACGTGACTTGGTCAAATTGATTCAGTTTGGGCGAAGCTTAAAAGAAGTGCAATAAATTGTGAACATGTGTAATGCATGTTCTCAAAGATGGCGCTATAAGGTTAAATACCTTTCAAAAATGTAATAGGTACAGAAATCCAAAGATACCAGGTTCGAGTTGCGGTGTGGACCA
The DNA here is from genome assembly GCA_947623375.1 of Apotomis capreana. Taxonomy (NCBI): domain Eukaryota; kingdom Metazoa; phylum Arthropoda; class Insecta; order Lepidoptera; family Tortricidae; genus Apotomis; species Apotomis capreana. The sequence goes on along the minus strand of OX392522.1, from coordinate 13,502,641 downwards.
CTTACGAGTGCAATTTAATTATTCTTTGCGGGTTGATCTGTTCAATTGCAATTAAATAACTCGATTCAATAAAAAATTATGCAAACTCGAAAAGTTTCGGTAAAAGTAGGCTTTGCAAGGAATTTGTGTCTTGAAATTAAAAATAGATTAAACGAGTGTTAAACTTCCTTATTTTATTGAATCCACTAGCGATCTAGTGCCTTCGAAGATTATTTCAGAATAATGTTGCTCTGTGTTAGTGAGTTAGGACTAGATAACTGAATCAAAGTGTAGTACAATGCTGCGGTACAGTCACATTCGAAAATGATGGTAGTAAAGTTACAATGAATATTGTACAATGAATAAGTGACATTCAGGTAGTCCCCTGTATGATAGTGATTTTAGGTATATGCCAAGAGCTTAGGAAATATCGATATTTCACACCAATTTTTTTGGAAACTTGGTGTAAAATATGGTATCTGGCTCGTTATGGACTCTTATGATTGCAATAGTTTGGAAATGTTAAATAGATAGATGAATTTATGTGGTTATTCTAGAGATTTATTTAAATTATATGTTAAATTTAGTATTAAGACCAGATGTATAATGACGGTGTTGCATTGGATGCATTTTAAGGTTAGGCGTAGTTTTTATTTTGTAGTTTATTATTATACCGAATTCGATGTTGAAAATTTCTTCCATTAAATTGCCACAATTTCTATTAAACTATTCTATTTAAAGTGGTATAGGTAAGTGTTTAAGAATCGATAAAACGTAATTAAAATCTCTAAGTTTTTTCCAATGTTTTAACCTTCAATGTTTAAAATAAACTTTTGTTTTTAATTTTGGCAAGCGCCTATTTATTTACCAAGTAAGACTACGGAATATAGTCGTGAATATGATTTTTTATATGATAAGATGATACTTTTAGTAATTTTTTTTTTGTTGGCGTTTGTGCCAATAATGCTGTAAAAACACTTAAACGCCCTTATATTAAGTGAAATTTTATATATTTCTGTCAAATGTGTCCCTGTGATTTTGAGGCTGTTTGGTTGTTTTCTCTTTACAAGAAATATATTGCTTGGTTTTTGCGAGACAATACAAGAATAAAGGCCTAAGTTCTCAGCTAATAGCATTGGTAATTTGGTACCTAAATATTGACCAAAATGGTACCAAGTGTTAAAGCGAGTTTAGAACCAATTCTGCGGAACATTTTTTTATTTATATTCGTTTATACATTTTTCATTTTTTTATATATGGTTATTATGAAAAACATTATTCTTATGAAAGCTATATCACAAAAACTGCGTATGCTTAAATATAATTATATAATTACATAATAACATTAGTATTTTATTAAATAAAAGAGCTTTGTAAACACTCAAATTTGAAAAGAGTACAAAGCATTTTATACCCCAATAAATAATATAATCCTTGTTTTTTATATTGTAAGTATATGTTAAAGAAAAGTCACAATGTTCCAAATGTCAATACAAAATACACAAACTTTTAACCTTTTGAACGCTTTTCCTCCCATGTAAAAATGTGGCTTATACGCCAATAGTTGAAAAAAGAAAGAGCGAAAATATACCTTATCTGTCAGCAGGAAAATTGCTTTGACAGCGTCCGCCATTACCCATTTAGTGGTCGTTGGCGACGACAGCCCACGACCACTTTAGTGGCTCTTGGCATTCAAAGGGTTAAATCCTAATTTTAATATTTTCGCAGAATTGGTTTATGAAGCATCTTCTATGGACATTTTTCGGGTTTCATGGAAATAGCTGAAGGCGCATTATTAGAACAGAAATTGAGTTCAATAAAGCTTTATTCTTATATTAAACTCATTGAGTATACAGCTCCGAGACAAATATGCATTTGAACTCATGCAAAATACACCCAAGTAGTACACGTGCTATATAAGAGCTTATAAAGCTATTACACAGCTGAAATGACACGTATAACGGCTGTATGGTGATCAGCCACTATGTGGCATAATCGGGTCATTGTCAGATTAAGGTGCGCGTCTTTCCGGTGGACATGTGCGAAATTAAGGATTCCAGGGCCTGATTTTCTGAATAAATGCCTGTGAGAATAAGGAACGTTCCCTCTTCTATAATCCGATGTAATAGCAACATAACCTAGATTCATAAAAGCTCTTAATTTTTGACAACCGAAGGGAAAATTTTTGATTTTGACAATGACCCAATCATAAAGTTTCAATCAGCGCGCATCAACCCTTAAATGCATGATGATGTATACTTACACGTTACTGAAATGACACAATTCAAAATCTGAATATTGTCAATAAAGACTTTGTCAAGATTGTCCCGAAATCTCAAACTGACATGGATTTCATTGCTAACTATGTCATTTCAGAAATAAAATTAGCGTAATTGTATGCATTTAAGGGTTAAAGAGATGAAGAATTTCTGGCTGACCACAGTTCCTTTGTGATGGCAAATGGCGTTCTAATTCCTTCATTCAGCTTAAATTAGCAGCATAAGGGCTATATAAGCGATTCTGCAGCTTGTTTGCTCCTAGGTTGTAACGTAATTAGTCCCTTACAATCGTACTAGACATATTTGTGCCATATTTGGAACATACAAAAATATCGGCTCAAGGCGCTGTGTCCTCAATGAATGATAACTATAAACCGTTCCAATTTTGTTTTACATATCTATCATAGATGTATGAAGTAATTGTAACGTAAAATTTACCAGAACTTTTTAATATAGATAATTCAGTCGTACACTTTGTTTCATAGTGTTTCTAGGGGGCTATTCTTAGAGCCACAATGTCCAATAGAAGTAATGGATTTGAGCTGAGCCAGTGCAATTAAGTAACAACAAATTCCCTTAACGTGCGACAAAACATCATCCATCTTGCTTGCACTGTGTATAAAATAAAGAGACAACAATAATGTAACGTGAAGAGGACCTAACGTTTGAAGCCCGTAGTTGTTGCTCTCATAACAGCTTATCAATTCTTGTACGTAAGTGTGGCACCTTAACTCTTTTATGTAAGAGTACAAAACAGATAGGTACAGAAATCAATTTACATACAAGCGCGCTCGAGCAAACGCACACATAGACATTGCTCAAGGCCACGATATCTCGGACCAGTTCAGACCAGTGTGAGCGCGAGTGCCATCCGCTTGACGTGTCCGTGAGCAATATCTACTCGTATGTGTGCGCTTGTTCGAGCGCGCTTGTATGTAGATTGATTTCTCTACCTAATATGTTTAGTGGTAAGAGACCGATGGTATCCCTTGTTTAATATCGATTATTCTTCGCTCTAAGAATAGACCCTCACTGTTTGTCGATATCGACAATTGTATAGTGTTGTGACTCAGGATGTCGGACCAATTACGGGTTCTCCCCGTAGACTTCATGGTACTAAATGGACCCAGTGCTATGAGTCGTAAGTCCAAGGTACTTAATGATGTTTGTTCAGGATAGTAGGATGTTGTGGGATAGGACTTACGACTTTTAGAACTTGAGCATCAAATGTCCAAGTTTTGCATGCGTATGTGTATTTAAGTATAAACTTTGTTTCAACTGGATCATTTGCTCTTAATGTTGTACTATATACTTATTTTTCGCAATTACTGTGTTCTTGGTTCAGAAAACATTAAAAAAAAGTGTTACACCGCTTTCAGTTCAACCAAGATATCTCGAAACACGAATGCGTTTGAGTTGTTTATGATAATGATTATATGGGTAATTTTTTTTTTCAAGCAAAATTGCAAGCATATTTCAACGAATACGAAAATACACATATGTTTACGAAATATGGACAAAGGCTCCGATACACATATGCCAGTTGATCTTATCTTATCACTAAAAAAGGAATGATGCTGTCATAGTATTTTTTCCGGAGTAATACATTTTTTGCAAAATGTTCCACATGTGGTACGAAGTTATTTTTTCCTGGATTTTTCTTGTAATCAAGCTGTATTGTCAAGTTTCGTGGCAAATTAAATTACGCAGATCGACGAGTCGATCGACTGATAATTTTCCCAGACAATGACCCTCTTGAGAAATCCATCCGTACTTTCTAACTCCAAAAATTAAGTTTTATTTACAAATTCATTCTTGCTAGTGCCATATATATGGAACATTGTGCATAAAAAATCTTTGGGCCTATTAGTCGTTTTTTTTACACGATATATAATTGATAAAGTCACACTCTGTATCGTTCCATTGAATATCGAGTGCTTTGTCATTTATCTATCACGCAGTAAAGGTTCACTCACATTTATTCGCTCTGAATCGGCTTAAGCCGGGAATAATAAAAAATACGAGAGGAATAGAGAGAAATAGAGACAGAGCGAGAAAAAGGAGAAGATAAGGTAATTCGTCTCTACTCTTATTGGACGACACGGCGCGATGGCGGCCGACATTGTTCGCTCTAATTTAATTGGCATAAAAGTATTTTTGACCGGATTATGCCGTTTCAATGCGAACACCACGTATAAATGTACTATTTCTTCATCTATCGAACTATTAAAAAGTTTCCTTCCTATATCATGGGATCATTTAAACGAAGCGTGAAGAAGCATCTCTTGAGCCAGCATGGCAATGTCAAATTGGTTTTCTCTCCGTTGCCATTTCGATTTGGGCTCCCCATTTCGCATACCATCAGGCGAAGTGGAGCTACTTTGTTGTGTCGATATAAAAAAATGTGGGTGAACCCTCGGCTTTGGTCTCAGCGGTGAGGGGCGCGGCGTGGGGAACAAATAGAGCGGTAACCGCGCAAGGCGGCTTGTGGCGTACTTCATATATCGCTATGATCGTGGTGTAAGAAAACAAGTATGCCAATGCTGCCGTGCTAAGTTAAAGCACAGATTATATAATACTATATTAAAGCGACCTTTTAGTATGGCGGCGGCTTAGCACGGCAGGACAGGCGAGACTTTTTACGTCATCGCGTTATGATTAGTTGGTTAGTTCTGTCAATCCATTTCTGTGTTGCCAGTGTTGTCATTATTATAATACTCCCCGATTCCCTTACTTGTATGCATCTCATATAATCGTGAGTGTTTTAAATCAATTATTACGACAAAGTAAAACTTAGTCAAAGAACATGACAATAGTAATGCATAAATGCATCATTATAATTTTATCATCACACTTTGCTCGTAAACAAGGGCTTGCATGCTAGAAAAGCGGCCGGTAAGTCGTAAATTGCGCCCTAGGGCGGTAAGTAATTTTAATCACACTTTAAGTGATTACATGCTAGAAAACCGGGCGGTAAATCGTATATACCGCCCTAGGGCGGTAATTCGTATATTACACCCTAGGGCGGTAAGTAATTTTGGTAGTGACTACTACTACTTTTGTTTTATTTCCTCCAAAGTGTGATGAAAAACGTCGTACGTGACTCTGGTGGTAAAGGAATTCCAAACCACGAGTTTCTCGCCTTCGGCTTCGGGCTTCTAATAGACACTCGTTTGTAATTCCTCGTTTACCACCCTTGTTACGTAATGTACTATTTGTACCTACGACTTGCGGAAAAATATTTTTTTCCTTATTTTGTTATCATAAAGCGGCAACTAGTCAGTGACGTAGAAAGTCTCAGTAGCCGGAGTATCATACCTTTCTTATACCATGGCTATGATTTAGTTTTTACCGCCCGCCGTCGCCGTGGCCGGGCAGTAAAGCTGGTTTTCCATCAAAGATGTGCGAGGATGCGTAGCGAGGGATGTGTTTTTGTTAACCACTGGAATAACTTAATTTACTTATCCTCGCTCAGCGCAACTTATTCTATTGGTTAACAAAAACACACTCGCTCCCTCTACGCATCCTCGCACTGCCTGTCTAGCACAACTATGCTTCGCGACTTGTCACGCGACAGCGCTACCCTTCACTCTCTTACATTACTACACAGAAAGAGAAGGGTAATTATCACGCGCGAGAAATATCGCGTACGACAGATGCTAGGTGCTGAAACGCAGTCTAAAATAGGTCACAGGCAAATGTGCGGGGTCTGATGTTGAAACTGTTTGAGCTCTTGTTCAGAATGTCGACGTTAGCGTAAGGTCCTCGGTTATGAACCTCTAGCTTAACGATTCTTTGTTATTTTGAGAAAAAATAAACTTGATTGTATATAACGAATGATTTTGGAGTTTTATTACCTTTTTCAACCCCTGATAAAAAGGGGTTTATAAGTTTAATATGTGTATCTGTGCAAAGATTGGCTATCTGTGTGTCTGTGTAGGTATACATATGTGTCTCGGTCTGTAGCATTGTAGCTCCTAAACGGATGGTTCGAGTTTATTGTTTTTTTTAAATAAAATATCTTATTATGTGACAGATTCAATATTAAAAGTTCTTCTTCCACACTGCGTGCTACCTTCAATATTGCCACAGACTAAATGTGGAATAAATTTTAGTAAGTTTGAGCTAAATTGTTGAAGGCTTGGAACATTATTAAATTACTTTAGGGTGCAGTTGAGATGTTCCGTAGAAAAAAACTTGTTTTCTAGCTTTCAAATAAAATGAAAATATGTCAATTAATAATAGTACGAAGAATGCACCAATATTTTTCTGTACTTCATTGCCTCAAAAACATTAAAAAATATAATCCTACGTTACACGCTTGCCAAGCCTCGGCAAGCGTGCAGTCATATGTTAAAGTGAGACGGAACTACATTGTGCTCACTCTAACATATAACTGCGACCTGTAGGCTTGCCGAGGCTTGGCAAGCGTGTAAACGTTAGATGATTGTTCATCTAGTATGTTCTTTTTAAAGCTTTGTTATTTTACCTAGCGTTATAATTATAAACATTATACAAAATGACGCCATCTATTGAAACGAGTACTAACTAGTAAAACATCAACCAAGCGGTTAGTACGCTAACCCACCCGGCTGCTACAGAGCTGAGCTGGCATAACGATACTGCCCGGTTCTTCTAACAGATGTCAGCACAGACCGAGTAAGTGAATATGTTTAATAACGAGAGATGGCGTAACTGTGCTACGTATTTCGTAATAATGTATTTTGAAATTTGCTAACTGTATCACTAGTTAGCTAGATAATAGCTAACTGGGATATTATTTATATGTGCATACAGTGATAATATTAATACAAGGTCGCGTTCGTAATCTTATTTTACACATAATAAATGGCGAATGGATGTTTTTAAACTAATGCTTAAATTTTTGATTGAAAAAAAATACAGATTTTTCTGTAGCTGAAAATAATAGAAAGATGAAAAATAGCCCGCCCTGGGCCCACGCGTAGGTACGGGCATCGTACGGTAACCTAACCAAGATGATTATTTTTCCGATTTTCTAGGTATGCTGTATAATTATAGTGCATAATATGAGGCAAATTATATAAAAAGTAAAAATAGCTTAGTGATTGCAATTTATTTTATGCAGGAGTTCGGCAACACCCCTGCAAAGTTGAAAAAACTAAAACCCGGCCAAGTGCGAATCTGACTCGCGCACCGAGGGTTCCGTACAAACACCTGGTATAATGTATGGCGCCGCTTTAAGCTTACAAATGAGTTAACGCAATCGATCACGTTTGTTATATGGGAGCCCCATTTAAATATTTATTTTATTCTGTGTTTAGTATTTGTTGTTATAGCGGCTACAGAAATACATCATCTGTGAAAACTTCAAATGTCTATTACTGTTCATGAGATACAGCCTGGTGACAGACGCACAGACAGACAGACGGACAGCGGAATCATAGTAATAGGGTCCCGTTTTTTATCCTTTGGGTACGGAACTCTAAAGAGGTCGACTGTACAACATGGCATGCCTGTTATAAACTGTAGGGCTCTCGGTCGTGTCCGGGTTTCGTGTACCCGTTTCCGTGTACCCGTTTCTCTGTTACACGGAAACGGGTTTCTGGCCCGTTTGGAACGTGTAATAAAGACCCGTGTAATTAAGACCCGTGTACCCGTGTACCCGTGTACACGGATCTCAATCACACGCGGGTCCGACCCGCCGTCGACGTGTTGTGGCCATCTTACGGTTATTCTTATAAAAGCTATGGAGTGAGAAATGGAGTATAATAATCAGGGATTGTACTTTTTCTAGCATTTTTGGTGCAATAACGTCAAATGACACGACAGCGACTTTAGTTTGTCGACGTGTATAATAGAATTGACGTTTAAATTTATGTAATATGACGTTATCGTTAAAAATAAAACGATATTTTTTACTTTATCAGTTATTAAAATTGTGTAAATTCCTCAAGTTTTTCGGAGGGTATAAATATGAACTATAATCTGATATAAGGATTTATTGCAACTGTGTTAGATATTTCCTCATATATATGTATAATAAATTAATCCTTCATTGCATTATGCATATTGGGTTGGGCTTAACATGTTCTGAGAATATTTTCTGTATTTGCGATTTGTTTAATACGCTAATTTATTTATTTTTTGTTGCTTAATTTTATTAAATGAAAGCGGCCTCTCCTTCAACTTTAACGAATAAAAGGTCTTCCAGGCCTAATGTCAAAACAACTTGTAAGTATTATCAGTAAAATTGTCGTGGTTAATTTATGACGATAAACAATGGGTATTGTCGTTATCTGCAAGTGCAGCTGCAGTGCAACCCTAATCCTATTCATATCTAATCTTAAAAAAAGTTTCCATAGCAGGTAACGTAAGAAGGTAGGTAGGTATGACAACTTTTTGCACCTAACACCATAATGTTACATCCATTATGCAAGGTGTTAGGTATTAATCAGTACCAGAGATGGTCAAAATGTAATCGACTAACAACTAACGATTAAAATTAACAGAATTAATTGTGATTAACGACGACTGATCAATCTTAGTTGTATAGAGTGCAACTAATTTAGTTGCCGATTGATTTCGGACAACTAAACTTTGTGATCGACTAATTAGTTAGACTATTTTTCCACGACTAATAATAGAAGCAAATTGAACGAAAAAGTTGGTATGTCTATTTTAATGTAATGTAATGGTATGTCTATGTAAGCTATAAAATGGATTAGTAAAGTAGGTATATTTTTTTCCTCCTTCATAGGTACATCGTTCTCTTTCTTATTTTTTACCTAGGGTCCGTGCCCTTAAACCATTTCCTATATTTGCTATAATAATCGTAAGAGCATCGTAATATAATAAGTAATAATCACCTAGAATCTAAAATGACAGAACCTAGAATCAAGATTATAATATAATATGACCTAGATACCTCAAAACATCTATGAGTATGAATTTATGAAGCATGAGCCTTACATGGAATAGCCTGATCGATCAATTCGCTGCCGCTCCAATATATATATTGGCAATAGCGCTAATAAATAAAATATGTCATGTTGATATATTTAAATGTAGAATGACGCAAGGAAAATGTACAATAGTTAATGCTGAGATTTCTTTACAAAGAGGTTTAAATATTGTCAATGACCACACGGTGATAACAAAATAGACCGCAACAAAATAGATAATAAACAACATGCAGATGTTTATTTCAATAGAACGTGTTATTTTTAGAAGATTCGTCGGCACTTGCACCAAAATGCAACAAACAACTTCCAGGTAAGTAGGATTATCCCATTGTTTTCTCGCCGCGTGACACTAAACAGAGTTGTACTAATGACACAGACAGCAAAATATTGATAATATCTATGTCTATAATTTACTCAGTATCGTATAGGACTTTACAATAATCGTTAGAACTAGTACTTTAAGTATCAAAATATTAATAGAGCACCAACTACTACCTATATTGTTTGCGATTTGTAAACATTGCAGTTTTTCGTTATTTATCCTTATAATATTGTTAATATGGCCCATAATATTGCATTGTTATTCAAGCGTTACAAATTAAACTTGAATATATACATAATTTTAGCTCAATCGGTTGAAGATATCTGCTTCAAAATAAGTTGCAAGATTCTACCCAAACCAACATAGATACAAGTGATACAACATACGAGTACCTACAATGTACATACCTACTCGTAGTTACATATTGCAAGTTAAATAAAAATGCAAAACCGAGCGACTGCGTAGTTTTAATATTGATTTCATCGTGAAATTTAGTCGATTGAAACTAAAACTAATTCAATTGTTAGTCGAAGATTCTCACAACTAAATTAATCGCGATAAAAAATTACGAATGATATTTTTAATCGATTGATTAGTTAACTAAAAAATTAATCGATTAATGCCCATCTCTGATCAGTATCCTAATAGTGATTATAAAAAAGCAGAAAAAAATATTTTATATGACGTTATTCGATCTTTTTTACTCCGTACGTAATAATATAAAATCAGTTTATCATTCAATAATGAACAAATTATCCGTTTCATTTCAACTTCAACTCAAATAATAACTGGTTCGGTCCGGGCGGGTCGCTCAGACGTGTATTCAATACCCGAGTGAAGGCGCGAACCGCGGATCCGGATCCAAACTTAGAAACGTTTCCTAGAGGACACGTTTCCTAGCGGGTCCGTGTCGACCCGTTTCCGAAGGAAACGTTTCCTAGCCGGTTCGTGTAGATCGGGTTGTTAGTACCGCCGGTGTTAAGGATCCGTGTACACGTTTCCGCGTGTAACACGGATACCGGGAGCCCTATTATAAAGTAATAATAATGCACTGGCATTAATCACTCCCGGATACAGCAAACTTAGCACTAAACAATAAAATTATAATTGATTCTCCTAGGAAAAGAATATAATGTAAGTATTATGCGCAGGATATTGACTCCGCTAAAGTGGATGACCTATACAGGGTGGCTGACAAGAGTTGGATAAAATTGGCAGCGGATCGAAATTAGTAGCGTAATTTTAGCAGTTTTTAGGGTTCCGTACAATCAATAGGTGAAAAAGGAACCCTTATAGGATCACTATTTGTTATCCGTGTGTCCTTTTTATCAGGAACGTCGAGTTATCAAACTGAAATGAACATCGAATACTCAGGTTTCCTTCTTCTTGGACCTGTGTAAAAAAATAAACTTCTAAATCAATGCAATCAAAAACTACGAGCGTTTATGTTGCATTATTTGTTGACGTGGCGAGGGAATCAAAAAAACATTAGACAGGGTGATCAGTCCAATTGGGTCAATAGAGAGAAATCGAAAACTATAAAAGATAGGGAAGTCTGTTGTAATATTCCTTACAAAGGGCTTGACCTGGTTATGTATGAGATTTATAAAAAAATATATAATGTAAATTTTATTTAATTTTATATCGACCCCATGGTTCCTAAAAACAGATTCCCTCTCTTATAGTTTGTGACTTCCTATTGACCCATTTGGATTGATCATCCATGGTTCACTAATGTTTGACCAAAAAACGTTTGACAAATGATCACTTGACCAAACAACGTTTCACCAAATATTCATTAGGCAAACGAGACATTTGAGAAAAGTATCATATTACAAAAAGTCACTTTACAAATGATCATTTTACAAACACTACACTTGACAAAATATCATTTTACAAAATGTTATTTCATGTCTTGTCTTGTCTTGTCTTATCTTATCTTATCTTATCTTATCTTACCTTATTTACGTTTTTTTATGGATATAAAAAAAAAAAACTAACCTAACCTAACCCGGCCGGGTCGGATCTGCTCTGAAATTGATTCACCTCAAGTTTGGTCAAATGACTCAGTTGCTAAATGATCATTTGGTCAAATGATTATTTGTAAAATGAAAATTTAACATCTGATCATTTGGTGAAGTGAATCATTTGTAAAATGACTTTTTGTAAAATGATTAATTGGTGAAACGTTTTTTTGGTGAAACGTTGTTTGGTCAAGTGATCATTTGTCAAACGTTTTTTGGTCTAACGATAGGACACCATCATCCATATGTCACAGATGTCGGTTTTATAGGGTAACTGGCCGTCGAAAAGAAAAAGCACACAATTCATATTAAGAGTAGTGTAGGTATATTAAATTTACATCATATCCTATCCTAATTCGCATCATAGACGTGTTTATTAAGTTAGAATACTGCTCATTGGTTTATTCGTGACATGATGGAAAAGAAATGGCCCACAATGCATATTAACAGCCTGATTTTCCAGTCCGCTCGCCGCGCGGCGCCGAAATAGGAAATAAAAAACACTTACAGGTGGTCTGTCTGTCACTGTCTTGAAAACGTATAACGATGTGATGAATACGTCGGGCGTACGACAAAGTCATGACCCACTTTTTTACCTCTCCGTATTCGGGTAAAAAGGATGATAATAGCCAATCACAACCTATAACCAAAATAATTTGACTTGTTGTTTAGGCGCAATGGTGCAAATACAGATACTAATATTTTTTAAACTGCAGTTGGTTCAATTTATGTATGATATATACATAAATTGATTGATAATTGATTGATTGAAATTAATATTTAGTTGGAATTTCAAAGATGATTATATTTAGCATACTGTACTGTGAAAAACTTAATAACGTTAGGTTGGGGACACCCAAGTTGTCAAACTCCATCGGCACGAATTTCCATTCTATTATATTTTCCTTCATTTTCACATGGTTGAAAATGAAGAAAAATAGAATAGAAGAGGCAACTCTAGCACATGCTTCAAAATCTTTAAGCGTTATGTAGATATTTATATCGTTTCATGTTCTAGACTTCACGTAGAGGACTACCAAGCAAACACCGATGAAGAGGGAGATCCTTACGCGGAGTACTTTTTTACTACCGCTCCTTAGTTCAAGTTTTTTCTCTGTCATAGCCTGGATCTCTTTCCCCTTCCCGCACTCAGTCAGGCTGTTGTTCACGGCGCTGTCTGTCCCCATGCGCCCGCGTCACTATCCCCAAATGAGTCTTGTGGCGCGGAGATTAGCCATTAGCGTGTTATACTCTCACACAAAGTCTGACTACTGCACGTCTAGCATAACTTTGACACGCGACTCATGTCGCGCGAGATAGCATCATCCGTCACTATCTCATAGTACTGTACAGATAGAGACAGGTAGTATATCTCGCGCGAGAAAGAGTCGCGTATCAAAGTTATGCTAGCTGTGCTGGTAAGTGAAGGCTAACCAGCCTTGATACAGTTCAAGCCTTGCCAAAAAAAAGTAAGTCGATTCGAGTCTTACACATCTTCTTCTTTCTTATTAAGCTCTATAGACTTTAGGTTGGCGTGGTGTACAGTCGCCATCAGATATATCGTAGCATGTAAGGTATTCATAAATATCTGAATACGACTCTTATTGACTGGGCGTTACAGTACATGTTCACATATTTATGAACGCCTTATATGCTGCGATATATCTGATGGCGACTGTACAACCTATATACGTAAGGAAAACAATTATGTTGTGTGGTTTTGTACCTCATTATCGTCCGTCATAAAAGAGAAGCCCCTCCATAGATAATTAAGGACTTGGTGCATTGTCATTTAGATGGATTATGGTAAGGGCTTATAATAAGAAAAATATATATGTATTCTAGACTCAACAACAGTTAAGACTGCAACTTAGTCGACACTAAAAATAATCTAAATTTATTCAAACGGTGCAAGTCCCACTTAAGACAAAATAAAACAAACTTATAAAAGTAAAGTGTAATTTCTTGAAAAACAGTTAACCCGGTAACGCACACACACTCACACACATACACACATGTATGGTAATTGTGGAGAGAATAAAAAAATGTGCTAAGTGTGGCTTACTTGCGCGCGCCGAGGTGGGTACAGTCCTACGGGGTTATGGTTTTTTCTAGAAAAGATTCTAGGATATTTAAAAACCGAGTTGAAAAATCAAATCGACTACCTATATTGTCGTGCCTATTAGTTCATCCCATGACTTGTTCGTGATGACTTACAGAACTGAGACATGCAGGTCATTCACAATGGGACTCATAAGGCGGCTAAGAGTCATACAACGTGAAATGGGAAAAGGCTATGCTCGGAGTTTCTTTGCGCCATAGAATAAAAAATGAGGATTTTCGCAGAAGAACCAAAGTAACCGACATAGCTCACTGGATTGCATGGATGAAGTGGCAATAGGCAGGCCATGTAGCACGGAGAATGGACGGCCGTTGGGGCAACAAAGTCCTTAACTGGCGACAACGTATACGAAAGCGCAGAGTAGGTCAGCCCACGACTAGATGGACGGATGACCTCGCGAGGGTAGCGGGCAATCAATGGATGCGGTCTGAACGGGATCGCACTTTGTGGCGAGTCATGGGGGAGGCATGTTCAGCAGTTGACGTCAGTGGCTGATAGATACCTTGATAAATAGTAGTTCGTCCCATAAGCTAAGAAACGACAAGCTCATTAAGGCGGCTTTAAACCCACATCGTAAACTCTGCCTGCTTATTAACCGTTCCGTTTTAGCTCAGCCAAAAAATATTTAGTGTCATATGTCAGGATGTTTGGATTTTCAGGTGGTCGAATGTCCAGTTGCACTGATTTCTGACTGTTCTGCTCTCTTCTACAAGTATTTCTCAACAGACTTCCATTAAATTTTAGAATAGGTTCGATAAGTAAAGAATTATTTCGTCGATTAAGATGTTAGATGTTTTCAAAGTGGCGGCATATGGCGCTTGGAAGCGTAGAAAATGCAAATTTCAGTAATTTCAATACAAACGCGCGATATCTACATACTCACAGAATTTAAGTCTACTTGAGTCTCTCAATAATAAGAGAAGGTGCGACTCGGGGCGAGCCTTTTTAAGTCCTTCTTCACCTTCCATAAAGTATTATCGACCACAACTTTGACGAAGCCTGTTGCGGATGTCACGTTATTGGTGTGTTGTTTGACGAAGCCTGTCGCTGATTAGATTTTGTATTTTCGCCTGCGTTGCGGATTTGACTTATACTTTGTTATGCATTCTTTATTGTTGAATAAATTATTATTTGATATATTAAGAGATATGCATATACTATTATCACCAGACATCTAATTCTATCTATAGCCACTTCCTGGACCTCCCTATACGACATGTAGGTAACTTATTCTTGGCCTTCCTCTATATTCTATTACAAAAACTCAAAAATTGTGTTGAATATCAGTTTTCTACGGATAGGGGGCATTATTTTAGGAACAATCTCAACAGCGCGATGGAAGCGTGGCCCTGAATAAATTATTTAATTTTATTTCATACTCATATATTTATTTATTTATTTAAACTTTATTGTACGAAACAAAAGTCAGTACGAATGGCGAACTTAATGCCTAATGGCATTCTCTACCAGTCAACCATAGGGCCAAACAGAGATGCTTCAAGTGGGTGCAGAGTAAAAAATATCTTTAGCCTATATGTACAGACAGCCATATCCCCGTGGCACTGTACGTAGCGGGCACCGTTCCGACTGGCCACAGTTGGCCGACAGAGCGCGAAGTTCAAATCTCGCAGTAATTGATAAATAAATACGGCACGTGCGCCCGGGTCAACAACTTGTATGCACCGTGTACGGTGCTTTATGGTATACTATAAAAAAAACTCCTTTTTCAAGCTCTTTCCTGCCAGTTGGACGTAGAAGAAAGTATAGGGCGACCATATTTCTGTGAACTGAAGGGTGTCAAGAAGGGAATATTATATATTATATTGTAATAAAGCAAATTAAGAAATAAATTGAAAATGCTTCATCATATCAAAAAGTGAAAGAAAAATTGGGATGTAAAAATAGGTAGAAATACCAGATTTTTCTACAAAAAACTTCAAATTAAGAAAAAGTTGGCGTTGGGGTGGTGGAGTGGTTGATAAGTTACACTGGTCTTCTGGGTTTGATTCCAGGTCTTTTCCGCCATGTTGCACATTAAATGTTTTCTTTACGCTTTGATCTTTGTATCAGAGGTTTAAGAATGAGATACTTTATCATCAGTGTATTCATGGCTTTTGTTGCATGCATTATTGAAAATCGCTTAAATGATAAATCAATGTAGGTACCACACGTGCGCTCGCGCCTATTTTGGTCTATGGACAACCAAACTTCACTAAATAACAAATACCTAATTAATTTCCTACAAAACTGTATTCACAGTTTGACTGTAGGTATCGTCTCTGCTTATTATAGATACTATAATATAAAAATAAAATTTAAAATTTAAAAAACCCCCGACATGGCAACCTGTAAAAAGAAAGTAATAAAATCTACGAAATGTGCCTTTACAATGAAAAGTAGAAAAAGAATGCAAGCTTCGTTGCGTTCGGGTGACCGCTAAGTACCTAAGTGAAATGAAATATATTTTTCAACGCAAAATTTTAAGTATGCATTTATTTGGGGCTTCCCACTTTAGGATTTTCAGTACATTGCATTTCATTAACTTAGCGGTCCCCCGACGCAACGAAGCTTGCATTCTTTTTCTACTTTTCATTGTAAAGGCACATTTCGTAGATTTTATTACTTTCTTTTTACAGGTTGCCATGTCGGGGGTTTTTTAAATTTAAAATTTTATTTTTATTTCATATTTTTTAAACAAAACGAAGTTTCGTCCCGGAATTTTCTACATTTAACACTGTTTTGGTTTTACATCGTTTAAGGTCCATAGTTTCCAGTCTTCCCTCGAGCTGGATCCTTGACTATGTGTAGGTACAACAGGATTTCAAGCCAGTGGTAACGAAAGCCGTCTTCTCTAAGATTGAAATTAGGATATATTTTGATTTAAATAGCCTTAAGCAACATTCTCGGAAAAAATCATTAAAAGTCAAACTAGTTAATGTTTATAATGACAAAATGGCTAAGTTATTAGTTAAGACAATCAAAATATATACTTTAAATGCACTGGATGAGTTGAAAGAATCTGTTACTTATAGCCTAAAACAGAACCAGGTTTCCATTATACAGGATGCAAATAGTACGGGTGGCTTAGCTCCATAAAAATTGGAGTTGATAACTTGACTTAGTTTTGAAAGACCTAATCATCGATACCGATCACCATGGGATAAACCGATAAAAAAAATTACATCCCCACTTTTTTACGTGTAGGGCAGGTATACAAAAAAAAGTTTTTAAAAATTGATTCTACCACTATGTCTCTGAGCTAAGCTGTAGACAGACGGACGGACGGACATGGTGAAACTATAAGGGTTCCTTGTTGACTACTGAATCCTAAAAAGCTGTTATTTATTCACTTGGGCAAGAGTACTTTTGCTAAAGCTTACGTGTTCTTTAGTCGTGTTAAATCTTGCGGGGTGTTGCTATTTGTGACCTCAATCAAAGGAACCTGTTCAATAGTCCTAATGACAATTCAGCTTTAGGAGAATTGCAAAACTTAGAAACAGTGACCCAGTACCTATTGTGACAGAAATTAAAAAAGTTTTTCTGAGACTCGGTTTTATTATCGACTGTACTTTCTTACACAAACGTTAAATGATGATCAAGAACAATCAGCCAGCAACGAGCCCAAACACCATGGGTTTATTCTGTGCTATTAAGGAGTTCCTACGGCCATCTTCAGCTCCATGGTAGCAACTTATTGTACTGTCAAAATTTTATTAAATTGTTGATTACTCTAATAAAACTTAACATTTAACCAACATTTGAAATTCTTGGCTTAGATCCTTTCACAACTAGATGGCAGGGCCGTATTTACTCCTAGGTCCACAAGGCCTGGGCCTAGGGGCCCAGCCAGTCTAGGGACCCAATCCCAGACGCAGGACTTGTACCATAATAATGTTCTCCTTATAGGGGAGGGAGCCCCAAATGCCAAGTGCCTAGGGGCCCTGGCCCTCTTAGTCCAGCCCTGCTAGATGATTATCATGAGATCTTCACTTAGTGGATATAAGGAAAATGCTAACAAAACTTAACATGTATCCAGCGTTTGGAATTATTGGCTTCAATATTGGCTGAGATCCATTAACAACTACCTGATCATCATGAGACCTTCATTTAGTAAGTGATATAGAAAAAGCTAATAATACTGAACATTTAACCAAAATGTGGAATCCATTAACAACTAGCTGGTCATCATGCGACCTTCATTTAGTAAGTGATATAGAAAATGCTAGTATTTACTTGACATTTAACCAAAATTTGGAATCCTTGGCTTCAATGTTGGCTGAGATCCAATAAAAACTACCTGGTCATCATGAGACCTTCATTTAGTAAGTGATATAGAAAATGCTAATAATTATTTAAGCATTTAACCAAAATTTGGAATCCTTGGGTTGAATGTTGGCTGAGATCCATTAACAACTACCTGATCATCATAAGACCTTCATTTAGTAAGTGATATAGAAACTGCTAATAATACAATACAATACAAGTACTCTTTATTGCACACCTCATAAAATATACAGGACAAATACAATGCAAGACATTACAATTAGAGGTAAACAACAGGCGGTCTTATCGCTAAAGATCGATCTCTTCCAGACAACCTTTGGGTAGTGGAGAACTTGAAAAATAAGATTGTGTTATTAGGCGGTGCAAAAATTGGACAATAATAATAATATATACATAAAAAACAAATAAATACATAAATATAATAAAAAATAAATACATAAATACATACATACATTCAGCCAACAGATAATAGGACCGTTTGAATAAAATACGAATTATGAAAGGGATAGATAGTGTTCTTTCAGTTGAGCTTTGAAAGAAACAAGAGATTTAGCGCGCCTTAAGCTAACATGCAAGGAGTTCCATAAACAGACAGCTTTAAAAGTAAACGAATTATTATAAAATTTTGAGACGGAAGAAGGTACGGCAAGGAGCAAATTTTGGGCAGATCGAGCAGAAGTGAGATAAGTGAAACGCTCTTTGAGATAGCGGGGAGTTGCAGGATGAAAAAGTATACTATAAAGAAGAGCAAGAATATGAGAGTTACGACGAAAACGGATTGGGAGCCACTTGAGCTGAGAACGGAAACTAGATACATGGTCATATTTGCGTAACCCAAATATGAACCGAATGCAAACATTTTGAATGCGCTCAAGCTTATTAAGTTGCTCCTTAATAATACTCATCATTTAACCAAAATTTGGAATCCTAAGCTTCAATATTGGCTGAGATCTATTAACAACTAGCTGGTCATCATGAGACCTTCATTTAGTGAGTGATATAGAAAATGCTAATAATACTTAACATTTAACCAAAATTTGGAATCCTAAGCTTCAATATTGGCTGAGATCCATTAACAACTACCTGGTCATCATGATACCCTCAATTAGTGAGTCATATAGAAAATGCTAATAATAATAATTGCTACAACGCAGTTGGCGCAGTTTGTAGTGTACCTGCCTACCGGTCTCGGCCTCAAAGCTACTCGAAATTGACAATAATCACGCAAGACAGTTTTTTTTTCAACTTATTTTCGACTGCACGCAATCAAAGCATGAAATAGCTATGTTTCTATCTAGAACTTAAGGAAAAGTTATATTTTACCTATAAAAGTTGGTTGAAATTATCAATATATTTGTCATAATATAAAAGGAATAAGGCCTCTTAATTTGGGACTAGATCGATTTGTGTGAGGTTGTCTGATATTTATTTATTTATTGCTCAAGCTAATTCTGATTGAACGTGATGATGCAAGCTGACTGGAAATTGCGTCATGGACTGACTAATACCTAATACATATACATAATAATGAGTAGATATAGATAGTGATACGAACCCAATAGTTATACGAAGAAGGCATGTATAGAGCTTTTCAGAAACATGTGCAATGAAATAAAAAATACCAGCCTGGTCATGAACACAGACGCAAAGTTTAAAAAAAAAGTCGCGGCTCAGGCCTCCAATTTTGTAGGAAATTTCTTTAAACAGTTCTCTCGAGTTGTTCCGCCCGAAACGTGATACTTTGAAGCCTGATATAACGCACGCTATGACAACATTTCATTGCATGTTTGAGAAAAATGCGTTTATGGTTGTCAATTAAATAAGGAACGGGATATCCTTTTTTCTCTGTTATAAATGAATTCACATACAAATATAGAGAAGTACAGATGTTATACAACTAACGTCATGTATGTCATGCCTGTTGAGTAAGTTTCTTTCGGCGTTTCTTCTCAACAGTGGTCTCCTCTTGTGAAATGCCGTCAGACTTAGACATGTAAAAGTGCCCTTTTGGCCTACTTGCAGAATAAAGTTCATTATTTCATTATGATGTATTGTTACAACCGTGCAACTAACGTCTTTAGTTTTCGATATTTTGAGATAGTTCGGTCTGTTGTTCTCGGAATACGATTTTCGCGTTGAAGTCGGTTATTTTGGTGAAAACATGATTGTTTATGTTCACGGTTATTTTATAATTATCCAAGCCAGCGGTGCGACTTTCATAATATATTTTGTGTAAAGTTTTCAAGAGATACGGACGAAGTGAATCAGCAGGCGTGAAGTATCCAATGGAAAATACATTTTCGAAATATTATGTACCTATAGTAGTTATATATTTAACATTTCGAAAATATAACATGACTACCTTCTACGGGCCAATGATGGTTGCTCTTATGACGCGATAAATAAGTGACAAAGCATCCGTCACGTTTTGACAAATTGCGAGTGTGAATGACAGATGCTTTGTCACTTATTTATCACATGATAAACGCAACCATTATAGGCCCGCAAATATGCCTTAATTATATTATAATTATAGCTACTTTTATAAAAAAATAAAAAATGGTGACAGTTTATCACGTAGGCTAGGTTATTTCTGGTCATAATTATTTTCATTTATGTACTTTGGATATTTTAGACGACGTAAATAAAGTTTTACAAGAAAATCTATCAAGTTGTGTAAGTTGTCCAATGTTTTGTAATATACATACTAACAGGTCAAACGGAGAACCTCCTTTTCGAAGTCGGTTAAATAAAAACCTCCACCTTAGAACTTAGAACAATAAAATTACGTTCAACTCTTTAAAAAGAAAGAAGGAAACTATATAAAAATCCTAAGTAGGCACAAAGTGAACAGACGGATAGTGTACCGACAATAAATTATATTGCACGCTCCTCAAGTGCGAGCGAGACAGACATATATCACCCTGCGCGTGCGCAGGCAAGACAGCGCTACTCATAACCGATGGCTAGAAGCTAAAACGTTTTAAGCGCCAAGGGAATTCAACACGGAAAGGTATTAAATGCTAAGGACATTCATGGGCGTTTAATACGTTTCTAATTTGGATTATCTTGGCGTTTACGACGTTTCTGCTATTTACTGTCGATATGTGTTATATGCGCCGGAGTTTTTATACCGCGCACACATGCTTACGCTCATATGTGTGTGTGAGTGTAGTGCATGTGTGTGTTTTAACGGAAATTTCTAGTTTTTATGATTGTAAGCTTGACATTATGAAGATGGTTATCTGAAAATTGCCTTTGAGATGAAAATGACAATTCGTGTGGGTTTGTACGTCCGGTTTTTGTGAAATGTCATGAATTTTCGTGACAGCTCGTAATATTAACCGGCGTATTCAAAATGTGACTCATTGTCATGATAATTATGAGCCAAAAGAAGTCTCCTGCTGTACAAACGCCTCCCCCAGGGGTCTGATCGTGTGCCGCCGCGATCCATAGGTTTTTGTGGACTTTCCACGTTCATAGGTTTTTGTGGACTTTCCACGTTGCATCTTCCGGTACGTGGTCGTTAGCTATGTCGATGTTGAAGACTTAGCTATCCTTAAAAATTGGGCAAGTGCGAGTTCGACTCGCGCATGAAGGGTTCCGTACCTATATATATATAAAATGCGATCATACCACCGGATCTTCAGTATCTTGCGTAGGCATCTGAGGTGAAATCTGTCCAGCATTCGGATATGACGACGGTAAATGGTCCAGGTTTCAGCAGAGTATAGGATATTGGGAAGCACGACTGCCATGTACACATCTATCTTGGTGCTCAGTTTTAAATAATAGTGGTCGGGCTTTTACGTGGTCACGTTTAGTGTCCAGTTCAATGCGCCGTTGGTTCTCAAAGTCATAGACTTTAGAATTTACCACAGCTCTCCATTCTGACCGCATGGCCGCCTGCTGCTCCCACCGCGACGGATGTATACCGCACTTCTTTAAGTGCCTCTTTAGCACATCTTTGTACCTGAGGAGCTGTCCGCCTTGTTTCCGCTTACCGTCCTCAAGTTCGGAATAAAAGATGCGCTTAGCCACTCTCTGCTCCTCCATCCGTGAAACGTGGCCGCACCAACGAAGTTGTCGTCGCATAAGGTACGCCTCGATGCCACACACGTTTGCTCTACGCAGAACTTCTGTGGCAGAATCATATAATTTTGGTGTGCTCACATGTCCGCAGTGTTCGCGTAGCTTCATCAATAAGGTAGGCTACGTGAGCCACATGCGTTCTCACCAGCGACAAAATCGGAGTTAACAGCAGTCGTCGTGGCCGAAAGCGGCCGTGAAGTAAGTAGTAGTAGTAGTAGTAGTAGTATATATAAAATCTATAACAAGTTTGTTGTATGGGAGCCCCCCTTAAATATTTATTTTATTTTATTTTTAGTATTTGTTGTTATAGCGGCAATAGAAATACATCATCTATGAAAATTTCAACTGTCTAGCTATCACCGTTCTTGAGATACAGCCTGGTGACAGACGGACGGACGGACGGACGGACAGTGAAGTCTCAGTAATAGGCTCCGGTTTGTACCCTTTGGGTACGGAACCCTAAAAAGTGCATGAAGTCGAATAATTTAGAATATTTTTGGAGATCTAATAGCCATGTATCTATCAGGCACATACGTCCACTGTTGAACATAGGCCTCCCCCATAGCGCGCCACAAGGTGTGATCCCGTGCACTCTGCTTCCATCGACTATCCGCGACTTTCACGGCCGGCGGTACTACGCTGTGCTTTCCTATACGTGGTCGCCACTTCAGGACTTTACTGCCCGTTGGGATATCCATTATTGGGGATACATGATCCGTCCATTGCCATTTCAACCGTGCAATTTTGCGAGCTATGTCGGTTACTTTGGTTCTTCTGCGGATAATAATAGCTTACTGGGTGGCATTTTTTTTTAATCTTTATTGCACAGATCAAACTAGTACAAATGGGGGACTTAATGCCACAAGGCATTCTTTACCAGTCAACCATAGGTGTAAACAGAAGCATTTTGCTGTTTGGAAAAATACTCCCGATTGACAATTTTTTTTTACCTTGCTTTTTATCGATGTTATCCAATGAAGGATAAAAGATTAAATATTACCTACGACATTTTTACATTTGCGAAAATATCTCAATTTGTAATTAAATTTGATTTAGTATGGCGTTCGTAGTTCGTACCACTGTTGTTTATGTATGTTGTGACTGTCAAATTCAAAAGCAATGATAAAAAAAACATTCATGGTAAGAAAATAATGAAAAGAAAAAATATTATTGGCGTCTCCATGGATTTTAGAACCATGGTATGCTACGAACCTACCAAATGTCCTAATCCTAGTGATGAGCTTAGGTAGGTAAATGGAAAATTAAAAACCTATGAAAGGGTTCCACAATCGCACGTTACATAAAGTACAAGTCCCAACTCAACGTGGCATTGCAACTTGCAATATCCCTAGTTAAGCGATATCGCGGTTAAAAACTATGCTCGTTCGTATTCTACTTGCATTGATTAACATTATCACAACGACCCTTTAAAGAATATAATGGCTAACTATATCAAGAATATATACTAGTCGCGCCTTGCGGTGTTACCCGATCATCCAACGGGAACATTGATTTTTTTTTCGGGAGAAAAAGTAGTCTATATGGGCCTATGTTTTAATCCAGGGTGTCAGCTCTATACCAAAATTTTATCAAACTTGGTGCAGCCGTTTGAGTGTGAAGAATTAACAAACATACAAACACACTCACAAACTTTCGCCTTAATATTACCTAGTGAGATTGCCCGTGTTTGTCGATTGCGCTTTAGAGATTTTAAATGTTGGTCGACTCGCCATTTTTAATTGACTGAGCGAAACGTCTCCTTTTGTTTAAAATTATTTCGTATGTCCGGATATTTGGATGTCCAGATGCTTTCCGGCTGTCCTCGCCTGGGTTTCATTTCTCAGTCGATTCTTATGAAATTTTGTGAGTCATTCTTTATTTTACTGTTTTTCTTTTTATTTTCAGAATGGCGGAGTTATGGGAGTTGAAAATTTAAATATACTAATTTCAGTTATTTCGAAGCAAACTCGCGAGTTTTGCAGCTGTCAGAGCATAATATTCATCTTAGTTCACTTACGTCGCTGAATTTAGGAATGTAGTGACGATATCTCGGACATAAATCAATAGAAACGGCGAATCCAGCGCAAGAGCGCGGTAATCAGACGGTAACTAATTGTTGAGCATATCGGAAACTATCGTTACATAATGTTAGAAAACTATAATTATAAAATTGGATAAATGGATAACTTTAACAACAACGGCTTAGATTTTCATATTTCGTACGCGTGAAAGTTTTTTCTTGATCACAGTCGGGTAAAAAATATACTATAACTACCTTTCTTCTATTCTGTTTTCCTCTACTTGTTTTTTTTTTAACCGGATTGTTTTCCTATATTTGGAAATAAAGGATAAATAAATGAAGTATTATCACATTTTTACCAATTAGAAAATATCCCAACTTGTGATTCAAAATTCATTGTTTGATTTCCATACTAAATGTGCACTGTGAATTACTGACCGTGTACGTTCTTTTAGAATAAGGAACTTTTCAAATATTTTTTTTTTTATAAATTAGGATATTTTTGAAAATGTAAAAATGCGGTTATATTTAATGTTTTATCATTATTAAAGGCCAAGTAAAAAAAATTAATGTTTCCATTTGATTAGCTTCGGCTAGCTCAGCCATGTGGAAAAGATCGGAGAGGATCGTGCCGCCAAAAATGCCCTTTTTTGGCTAAGGTACTAAGGTATCTTTGGATCGAAGAAGGCCACAAAGACCTATGCTGGCTTCGAAGAGCTGATAGAACCGTCTAGTAATGTATACTATTATTAAATTCTATTAAAAATAGTTTTCTATCGAGAGCGGTATTCAGTAAGAATCTTAACAGCACGATACGACATTGTGGCGACAGCCATGCAGCGCTATCTGTTTGTAAGCATTTATTTATTTGGAACATCAACAGCGTTACTGGAAAGATTTGTTACCTGTTCTTCGCAGAGTCAGCGCCTATTTCATACCACACATATTCTCGATAGGCTTTTGATGTTAACTTGAATAAATGTACCTACTTAGTTTTACATAAGGTCACCTGAGGCTATTGCGACTATGAGGCAAATGCGACTTTTGATGATAATATCAAATACAAATACAAATACTCTTTATTGCACACCTCCAACATCAAGGAATATACAACACAACATGAGATACATTCATATAACAGGCAGAGGTAAACAACAGGCGGTCTTATCGCTAAATAGCGATCTCTTCCAGACAACCTTTAGGTAGCGGAGTAGTTGAAAAATTAATGTTTGAAATTAGTAGGTGGTGCATTATAATTAAAGGACTAAATGAACGACTACCATAAAAGACATAGGTAATAAACATACATAAATAAAAATATACAAATATACTTACATAAATACTTAGACATAATAAATAAATATATTGTAAAGTAATAAATAAAACAAAAACAGTATGAGCCACAAAGTTAAAGGAGCGATTATTATTGCAGTGTACTAAGGGAGAGACAAGTAGTGTTTATTGACGAGGTGTTTTTTGAATATCATAAATGCACAACAGTTAAAGATCACTCATACCCATACCCTTACTGTCTAGAGTGCCGACTATTAATATCAAATAGAGAGGAGTGTTAAATAAAGTGTTACGCAACATCATCAAGTGTCATTCTATGATATCATCAAAAGTCATTTGCCTCATAGTCGCAATAGCCTCAGGTGACCTTAACTGTTATTTTTAACCGACTTCAAAAAAGGAGGAGGTTCTCAATTCGAACGTTTTTTTTTTTGTATGTACCTATGTTACTCGATATCTCCGAGAACCGTGAACCGATTTTCAACTTTTTATTTTTAATAGAAAGGGTATAACTTCGAGTTGGTCCCGTTGGCACTAAGTTGGGATCATGGAATCTTGGAGAAATCGAGGGAACTCTTCAAATGTTATAGGGACATGTACGGCGCTTTCGGTAATTTATTGATAAAGTCACGAATTTACATTCAGTAAATAGGATTTGGTGTAAGGAAACTGATGATGAACACACATCGAATCACTAAAAAGCAAAAAAAAAAAAAATTACAAAAAAAGAACCGACTGCAGTAAAACTAAAAAGCCAACTATAACCTGTTCAAGTATAGATTACATTTGATTTGACTCACCCTTCGAAGTCGGTGCCAAACCTCGCGTAAACTATAATATAAGAACTGAGTGGTTTGGGATCGACTTCGAAGGGTGAGTCAAATGTAATCTGTACTTTTACGGGTTATTGTTGGCTTTTTAGTTTTACAGAAGTCGGTTTTTTTTTTGTTAAAATTTTTTTTTTCTTTAGGTAGTGTTTGTTTTTCTCTTTGCTAATTATAAAAGTCGTCAAGCTTATAGATACATTTAATGTTACTGTTGGTGTCGGTGATGAAATAAAGGTTTTATCTATCTATTTATCCTGGCAATCGCTGGACGGTTTTTTGGTATAAGGTTAGCTGGACATCCAAAAGTGGTTAAAGGATTATTTTTACCCGACTACGTTAAACAAAAAAATTGGGCAAGTACGAGTCCGACTCGCGCATGAAGGGTTCCGTACCATAATTTTTGTTGTATCGGAGCCCCCCTTAAATATTTATTTTATATTATTTTTAGTATTTGTTGTTATAGGGGCAATAGAAATACATCATCTGTGAAAATTTCAACTGTCTAGCTATCACCGTTCTTGAGATACAGCCTGGTGACAGACGGACGGACGGACGGACGGACAGCGAAGTCTCAGTAATAGGGTCCCGTTTTTACCCTTTGGGTACGGAACCCTAAAAAGGGATAGTACACGGAATTGCAGGGAAGTGGTAATCAATCATAGAATGTAAATAATTTTGTAGTTTTAAGGAAATTGCTGTGCCCTCACAGGGTACATAATGTCTATAAAATATAGGACTACGTACATTTAGACTGCTCTAAGAGTCAGAAATTATAATTGTAGTATTGTACTATGTTGTAATATTATGTGTGCAATAAACAGTTTGAGTTTGAGTCTATTAAGGAATAGTATCAGGATTTGTATTATTAGTGCGAACGTCCTGACATTTGCGGGGTGCGCGGGAGTGGCCGTTAAGGCGGTTGTACTTTCTTCGTTGCGCTCCGCCGCCCGGGGTGGCGGTAGGGACGGGCAGCGCTTAGATCCGCTATCGAATCGATTATCGATAGTTTTAATATCGCTGCACCTCTAGCATAAATGTCATACGCGACTATTTCTCGCGCGCGATATTACCCGTCTTTTTCTATGCAGTAATGTGAGAGAGTTACGGGTAGCGCTATGTCGCGCGACAAGAGTCGCGAGCATAGTTGTGCTAGACGGGCTGGGGTTTATTTGTAATGGCGTAAAATAGTGTTTTTTTATTGTTATTTGTCTCAGCTGTAGACTGTGTTCCTTATTAAATTAATGCTTCAACTATCAAGTTATTTTCCCAGTAATAAGGAAATTGGGGATGGGTAAGCTTTGAATATGATTTAATATACCTTTTTTTAAGCATACAGAAGACTGGCGTACCACTATTTGAATTAAATGACAGTTAGCTCTTATAAAAACGTCGTTCTGTAAAGAAAAATAAATGCTACATCTAAGTGTAAGTCTAATGTGTAAGTGTAATGGGATATTACTAAATATCCTTTAAAAGCATACGAAAAATAACTTTCATTACGTTGAAGTAATTGTCAAAAATACTTATAGGTAGGTTTCATTCGGTTTTTTTCTCAACAGTGGTTATATTGTGGAAAATATCTGTAGACTAAGAAACAATGAAAGTGCCTTGTCTATTTACTGAGTAAAATTCATGATTTAATTTGAGAAATAATAAATCCGGCCGCAATTTTATTTTTTGGCCACTTGGTCGAACTTCTCATTTAATAACTAAGCATCGGGAATATGAGATAGCCTCTAATAAACTAATTCATCTTCTTTACAACGCCATCTAAAAATGTTAAAGAAAGCATCAAGTCATAATCAACAATTATTATTACTTGTCCTTCTGATTTATACATTGCCATCTAATTTACTAACTCAGCCACGGAATTTGCAACTCATCATCATTTTTCGTTTTACAGCTTCAATACAAGCTCCTCAAAAATTATATATTCGAGCTTCAATAGACAGCATCATATATTATAACTTAACATCTAAAATAATACTTCATATTCTTTTATCATGAAAATAGCCACTGTAGGAACGATTTGGCGCGAGTGCGCGCCATGACAGCCACGGCCATTTGCACCAATCAGAGAGCGCCATTCGATTCTTGTACCGACTGACCCGCCCGTGTTTGTTTATTGTCATTCGTTCGTTCATATTGCAATAGGTTCATCTGCGTTCTCTCTAATCTAGTTCTAAGGCAGGTCCGACATGGCTTCGGTTAGGTACGACGACGAGCGAAGCGAGGAGGAGTGTTAGGTTCAACATCGACCCTAAAAAAAAAAAAAATTAACATTACATATTTCATAACGGTACGTAACCCATGAATCTAGTTCTAAGGCAGGTCCGACTTGGCTTAGGTTAGGTACGACGACGAGCGAAGCGAGGAGGAGTGTTAGGTTGAACTGCGACCCTAACCTAAAATGTATAGTTAATATGTAATAATAGTGGCTTTAATATACTATTTGATGACAATTTTAGGTAAATTTTACGATCGATTAATGTAGGATGACTTACATTTTAAACATACTAAGTTATAAAATTAGAAGCTAATAGAGTTACTATTTTGGTGTCATATAATAATATTTTAATATAATTTGAAAGTAAAATGGGAAAATTAAATGGGTACTATTTAAACAGGCTTCTTTTTAATAGCATTATTCGCCTCAGAAAATATAAGTTACCTTCTAAATTACTAAGTCAGCCACAACCAACGCGCGTCTGAATAATAATATCTCAGCCACTAGTTATCTTCTTTGTAAGCCACTGTAATTGTAACTTAGCATGGTGATTATTTTTTAGCATCTAAATTTGAGGCATGCATTCAAATAGCAAACTTCTAAACAAATACTATTTGTTAAATAGTACCCATTTAATTTTCCCATTTTACTTTCAAATAACAACTTGTTTATTATTAAGGAACCAATCTTTGGCCGGCAAAATGGAAAGAGTATTCAATTATATCTATTATGTTTCGGAAAGGATAGTTTACAAAAACATCGATAAGTTTATCGATAAAAGCCCCACACCATCGCAGCTCAGAACGGAAGTACAAATAATTGTGGCTCTTCCCCCATCGTCCCGCAAATGACCGTTTTTTGTGCCGACTGTACCTTCTGACTGTCCCGCTGTTTTTGTACACTTGTTCCTTGTTTATGAAAGATTGTTTGTAGATACAGAAGAATTGTCGTTTTCATGTTATATTACACTAGCTGCGCCACGCGGTGTTACCCACTCATACCACGGGAACACTAAAGTTTTCGGGATAAAACGTAGCCTATATGTTTATTAAGAGTGTCAGCTACCTTCGTACCACATTTATCAAAATTGGTCTATCCGGTTGAGCGTGACGAAGTAACAGACATACACATAAACACAAACTTTCGCCTTCATATAATATTAGTGTGACTACCTACTACTGATTACGAACATGATTATAATAAATATAAATTTAAGATATGTTTAAAATGAAGCGAAAAATTTAAAAAAGTAAATTTTTCAGACAGGTTTCGAACCTGCATCTCCAACGGCTTTCCGGGCCAACACGGGCGTCATACCAACTGGACCACCGAACCAGTGGTCAGCCATTGTAAATCATCGTGTTTCATCAATTAATCATCATTGAGCCATCAAATTGTAAACATATTCAGTCCCGGCTCAGGTTCGGTGCCCAGCACGGGTGCAATATTGATAAATTAAGCATGTATTTATTATACATATAAACTTTCCTCTTGATTTACTTTGTCAATTTTAAAAAACCGGCCAAGTGCGAGTCGGACTCGCGCACAGAGGGTTCCGTACAAACATTTTCCATCCCTAAGTGTTTAAGTTAAGTTTGCACCTGGTATGTATAGCGCCCCATATAAATTAGGTGCAAAGTTAGGTATTTGGTATTAAAAAAAAACTACCTACTAGATCTCGTTCAAAACAATTTTCGTTGGTAGTTTTTATAGTAATGTACATCATATGTTTTTTTTAGATTTTTCATTTTCTTATTTTAGAAGTTAGAGGGGGGGGGACCAACTTTTTTCCACTTTGAAAGCGTCTGTCACGCAAACTATTCGGTTTAGAAAAAAAATGTTTTATAAACCTCGATATCATTTTTGAAGACCTATCCATAGATACCCCACACGTATGTGTTTGATGAAAAAAAAAATTTTGAGTTGCAGTTCTAAGTATGGGGAGCCCCCAATATTTATTATTATTTTTTTATTTTTGAATCAAAATCTTAATGCGGTTTACAGAATACATCTACCTACCAAGTTTCAACAGTATAGCTCTTATAGTTTCGGAAAAAAATGGCTGTGACATACGGACGGACAGACGGACAGACGGACAGACAGACAGACAGACATGACGAATCTATAAGGGTTCCGTTTTTTGCCATTTGGCTACGGAACCCTAAAAACGCATTCAATCCGTTGCGTAGTTTTAAAGATCTAAGCATACATAGGGACAGACGGCAGGCATCGACTTTGTTTTATAACTACCATGTAGTGATTAAGTAAAAAAACAATTTCCAACCGCCTCCTAAGATAGCTCAAACTGTAGTTTCTGTTTCTTAAATAGCGAGCTCATTTTTTCGGGAAATTCTCGATCCAAGTTAGCGAAAACAATGTGAAATTTTGAGAAATTTTAGAAAATCCCAAAAATACCAACTGATTTTGACATATAGCTCATCTACGTACCTCTCCTATCTGCCTCATTACAGACTAGTGTCACAAATTCATAAATCGCGGCCCTGTACTCGATCAGTAAAACAAACATTTTCAATGTTAAAAACCTTAAAATGTGCAGACCTTTTAAGGTTTTTATTAGGGTTCCGTAGCCAAATGGCAAAAAACGGAACCCTTATAGATTCGTCATGTCTGTCTGTCTGTCCGTCTGTCCGTCTGTCCGTCCGTATGTCACAGCCATTTTTTTCCGAAACTATAAGAGCTATACTGTTGAAACTTGGTAGGTAGATGTATTCTGTGAACCGCATTAAGATTTTGATGCAAAAATAAAAAAATAATAATAAATATTGGGGGCTCCCCATACTTAGAACTGAAACTCAAAATTTTTTTTTTCATCAAACACATACGTGTGGGGTATCTATGGATAGGTCTTCAAAAATGATATCGAGGTTTCTAAAATATTTTTTTTCTAAACCGAATAGTTTGCGTGACAGACGCTTCCAAAGTGGAATAAAGTTGGTCCCCCCCCTCTAACTTTCAAAATAAGAAAATGAAAAATCTAAAAAAAACATATGATGTACATTACTATAAAAACTACCAACGAAAATTGTTTTGAACGAGATCTAGTAAGTAGTTTTTTTTTAATACCTAACTTTGCAAGTTTGCACCTAATTTATATGGGGCGCTATACATACCAGGTGCAAACTTAACTTAAACACTTAGGGATGGAAAATGTTTGTACGGAACCCTCGGTGCGCGAGTCCGACTCGCACTTGGCCGGTTTTTATTGTAACCAAATGCCTAAAATACCGGAGCGTTCTGTCAACATCACATAGGTAACTCAAATACGAAGACTTGAACCCCCTTTTTTGAAGTCGGTTGAGAATCAGATAAAGAGAAGTGAGGTTACCTATGCGCGTGAAACCTATTAGTAATTAAGCTAACAATCTGTGGGGCGCGTGCGCGCTCTTGTTACCGTCAACGGCGCTCAAACTGTAAGTGCCTGTCTAAAATACCATAACTCCGTATTGTACAGTCGCCATCGATATATCTGATGGCGACTGTACATGTTGTTTTGGTCGTCTACGCCGTGTTTAGCACTCATTTACTCAAAGGTTAACTGGAAGAGATTCCTTAAAGGGATAAGTTCGTCTTTGTACATGTTTATTGTTTTAAAATGTATTTCTTGTTTTTGTGTACAATAAAGTGTTTACATACATAGATACATACAAGCGACTTGCCCCGGCTTCGCTCCGGTGCAACGCATGCATTACACATATAATCCTTCCTCTTGAATCACTCTATCTATTAAAAAAACCGCATCAAAATCCGTTGCGTAGTTTTAAAGATCTAAGCATACATAGGGACAGACAGACAGACAGCAAGAAGCGACTTTGTTTTATATTATGTCGTGAAAGTGATTTAACGGTATAAATTTATGAAACACTAGGAGGCGCCTGCAGCTTCGTCCGCGTTTTTTTCTTGACTGTAGACGGTAAAATCTATCCTATAACCATCTTTGTATGTTCAGCTATCCCTGTACCAAAATTGGTAAAATAAATAATAATAATAAATAATTAAATATCAGACAACCTCACACAAATCAACCTAGTCCCAAATTAAGCTCAAGAAGGCTTGTGTTATGGGTACTAGGCAACGATATACGTACTTATATAGATAAATAAATACTTAAATACATAGAACATCCATGACCCAGGCACGAATATTCCTGTTCATCACACAAATATTTGCCTTTGCCGGGATTTGAACCCGGGACCGTCGGCTCAGTAGGCAGTTGCTTAACCACTGCGCCAACCGCGTCGTCAAAAGATTGTCCTGCTGTTTCGGCGCAATTAGAAGCAAAGGAAATTATGGCCAACTGACGCTGACTGATTTACGCCAGTCGTATGGCGCGTCCATACAAATCAAATGACGATCCTGCATCACGCTATTAAGATTATTAATAGAAAACAGATTTCAATACAAATCTAGTATTTTATAACAGTAGAAATGTAATGTCTCATTTTTTAAGTAAAAACTTCTTAAGCGGCGCTTGGCAATTTTTAGATGGGTAAAAAATGTTAAACTCGCGACAGATCCGCGCGTCAGATAACAGTCAGTCGGTAACCTAGCAACCGTGTCTGTTTCAAAGAAAGGGGGCCTTCGAACAACAAAATGTTGTAAGTGACTGATGGTGAAGCGTAATCATAAACATACATTAGTATGATATAGATTAAAATAGAAATCAAGTGTCAGTGAGATATAATAAAATCGGAGTTTTCACTTCTGCCGGCACTCCCGGAGTGCAACCCGTCCTTTTTTTTGTATTGAATTATTACTACAAAGCCAACCCACAGGTACCGGGTTCGATTCCATCTCTTCGGCCAGGTTACGTTCTTCAATTTTTCTTTAACCTTTGATCTTTGTATCAATAATGTAACGTTACCTTTTTTATAACTACTGATCAGCAATTGACTAACAACACCTGACCTGATGGTATGTGACTACGGGGTCGAAGATGTAGTTCGCTAGTTCAGTAACAGCTCATTCACTCTTGTCTTGAAGAGATTCAAATAATAATTTTCAGGAAATACACACGAATACCTTTTCATTGTGCTTTACAAAAAAATACGTCATCCAGTGGAAGGGGGTGCGTCTCATTTCATAGAAAAACAATTAACATATTTTCATATGACCGAACATACGTTTGGTAGAATTTTCAGTTTGTATAACAACGTTTCATAGAATGTTTATTTCATATATCGTTATTTCGTAGAAGCACAATTGATAGAAAGTCATTTCTTATAACAATAATTTGATAGAAGGCACGTTTAATATAATGCACTTTTCTTATAACAATAATTTCATAGAATGTACGTTTATTAGAATGTACTTTTCATAGAATGTACGTTTAATAGAATGTATTTTTCGTATAATGTACTTTCGATTTCATAAATTACAAAATTTGAACAAGCGAGCGAGCGAAGCGAGCGAGCAAAACCTTTTAGAGCAGATCCGACGTGGCCGGGTTAGGTTAGAAGGTCAGGCGGGAGCGAAGCGTAGGTTTTTTTTTTTGCGTACCGAAAAAAGTTTTGCTTGTATTCATACATACTGTTTACATACAAGAACAAATCCAACCAACCACTTTCAGGAAAGTATTAAGATCGGAGCTAAGGCGGAGTACTGGCAAAAAAAAACATACGAGCGAGCGAGCGAAGCGAGCGAGCAAAACCTTCCAGAGCAGATCCGACGTGGCCGGGTTAGGTTAGAAGGTCAGGGGGGAGCGAAGCGTAGCGAGCTCCCGCCTGGCCTTCGAGGTTATTTTTTTTTTGCGTACCGAAAAAAGTTTTGCTTGTATTCATACATACTGTTTACATACAAGAACAAATCCACCCAACCACTTCCAGGAAAGTATTAAGTTCGGAGCTAAGGCGGAGTACTGGCAAAAAGTTGCGAATATTATAATTATTATTTACGTACCTTTCTATTAAGCGTGTATTATGTTATTTGTTTATTCTATTAAATGTTTATTGTATGAAATGTTCATTATATTAAGTATGTATTATGTTATTTGTGTATTCTATTAAATGTTTATTATATTAAATGTTCATTATATTAAGTGTTCATTATATTTAGTGTTTATATACGAAACAAAAAATATATCAAGTGTTGTTATAAGAAATGAAAATATATGAACTGATTTTCTACGAAATGATAATTCTATGTGTTGAAATTATATTATATGTTATTCGATGTGATGAACGTTATACCATTTGTTGTTCTATGAATTATTACACACCCAGTGGAAGGACCGGGAATTACCGGATCTATCGTGTTAACTACTCCACCACCCCAACAACAAGAGTCCTTTCGAAATTTTCCTTTTGCTTTGTGTTGATATTTGAATAGTTTACAAGGAAAAGTTCACCTATACTTTTTACGGGAAATCATAGACAAGAAAATCGGATCATTTAATTAAAAAAAAAGCATATTAAGGCCAATTAAATATTGCCATTTTGTTACGTCAGATAATTCATAATTACTTTATGTTAATACCATATACAATTTCAAATCGAAACTTTGAGAATCGCAACCTCAAAAGTCAGTTACAACAGGCCGTTACACTTTATCCATCGCATCCGGCAGAAAGAGATAGCTGCACACAATCACTCGTGCGACAGAGCGAGACAAATACACACCTGTGTCGTGTTCTATTTGTCTAGATTAATTGCGAGATG
The DNA here is from genome assembly GCA_947623375.1 of Apotomis capreana. Taxonomy (NCBI): domain Eukaryota; kingdom Metazoa; phylum Arthropoda; class Insecta; order Lepidoptera; family Tortricidae; genus Apotomis; species Apotomis capreana. Next base: position 13,467,554 of record OX392522.1, on the reverse strand, counting down.
GTGAAATATTGGCTTTTGTAATTTTGCTGCAAGTTTTTGGTAATGCGTCTGGTTAAATGTATTTGTAAGTATTTCGTATCTTAGAAATATTACACACTTGAATTCTATTATAAAAATTATAGATTTGGATGCTAAATAGTTGGTGTGGGCATGTAGAGAGGATGCATGAAAGAAGATTCGCGAAACAAATGGCGAATGTGAATGGAAATGTAGGAAAAGGAAGGCCTAGACGAACGTTTCAGTTGATCAGATTGGAGATGTTCTGAAAAAGGGCAACTCAAGAGATTAATGAATGTTGATGAAGCGAAAGATGTATGTCAGGACCGTAGCAGGTGGAGATGTGGTCTCTGCCTACCCCGCTGGCAAAAAAGAAAAATTTAAATGAGTAACCTGTTCCATCTGGATTACTGGACCATCGTATCATCACCACTCCACCACACCACCCCAATGACAAGGGACCTCTCGATTTTTTCTTTTGCTTTGTGCTGATCTATTTATTGTTTTTAAGTAAAAATTCAACTCCTATACATTTTACTGAAAATCATACGCAAGAAAATCGAATCTTGAAATTAAAAAAAATCTTAATAAATATGTAAAAAAGGCGTGATTTTATGTATTTATATATATAGATTTGCATTAAAACCCAGTGTGATGCAGGATCGTCATTTGTTTTGTATGGGTACGCGGCGCCATCTGTTTTCGTAATTTCCTTAGTCCTCTCATCATGCCAAAATGGTTGGACGGATTTTTACCAATTTTGGTACTGGGATAGCTGAACATCTAAACATGGATACTTTTTACCCTACTATAAAAAAATATTGGGCAAGTGCGAGTCCGACTCGCGCATGAAGGGTTCCGTACCATAATCTATAACAAGTTTGTTGTATGGGAGCCCCCCTTGAATATTTATTTTATTTTATTTTTAGTATTTGTTGTTATAGCGGCAATAGAAATACATCATCTGTGAAAAATTCAACTGTCTAGCTATCACCGTTTTTGAGATACAGGCTGGTGACAGACGGACGGATGGACGGACGGACGGACAGCGAAGTCTCAGTAATAGGGTCCCGTTTTTACCTTTTGGGTACGGAACCCTAAAAATACGCGTTCGAATTTGCGGGCACATTCTAGTATAAACTCAAGCCCGATTTGAGGTCAGTCAGTTTTGGCTTTCGAACGAACGAACGAACTAAGTATCTCAATACCTACTATAAAATTGTATTCAAAACAAAATAGAGGAAAAAAATATTGAAGTAAAATAAAATATTGAAACATTAAAATATTCAAAAATGGGGGAGGTTGATGGAAAAGTCTTGCTTCAATGAAAATGCCTGCTCCGTCTTCACAGTCGAGGGCCCTGATATGTCTCCTGGTGCCTCTCCCCCTCATGGAGACGGCTCTCATGATCAAAATTTGAACTTTTACTTTTAGCCAGAAGATTATTTCTGAATATGGTTTTTAGAAAAGATAAAGACTGAAACTAACAACAATGGGGCACACAGCAAAATTAATTAGTTTCAACTGTAAAAATATTGTACGCTCTGTGGAATGTGTGCGAAAGTTATGTAGATCAGCTGATGTCATCGCCTTACAGGAAACATGGCTTATGGAACATAATCTTTCCTTCCTTGGGAGTATAGATAATAATTTTGCCTACACTGGAAAATCTGCTGTGGATTCATCAGCGAGAATACTCAAAGGAAGACCGTATGGTGGAACAGCAATATTATGGAACCGAACTTCGTTTCCGTGTGTATCCGTAGTCGAGTGTAACAGTGCGCGTCTTTCGGCTATTAAAATAGCACTTAATGATCGTGAAGTGATTGTGATCTCTGTATATATGCCAACAGATTCGGCTGAGAATCTATTAGAATTCACTCAATGTTTGGGTGAAATAAACTCGATTATCGAAAGTAATAATGTCGAATCAGTTTTTGTCCTTGGAGATTTTAACGCCCACCCGGGTGAGTCATTCTCTAATGAATTCATAAACTTTTGTAACGATCAATACTGGCAATGCGTGGATATGGAGATGCTACCTGCGGACACATATACATACATTAGCGAGGCTCACGGATGCAAGCGTTGGTTAGACCACTGTGTGGTGACTAATGCAGCGCGCCCCACAGTACTTAACGCCTCTGTATTACATAACGTTTATTGGTCCGACCACTACCCATTACTGATTGAATGTAATTATGATCTTGTTAGACCTAAAATTTTTATTCCACAATTAACTCATAACAAAGTGACTTGGGGTGAAAGAGACTCCGCGCAAATTGAACTGTATAGTAACTACTGTAACTCTGAATTTAGAAATATAAACTTTCCGACTGAGCTGTGTGACTGTGCCGATAAAATGTGTTCAAATCGTGCGCATAGCCAGGTTTTAAGAGATATGTATTTAAAAATTATATCTATTTTAAAGGAGGGCGCGGAACTTAGTCCTGTGACTAAGTTCCGCGCCCTCCTGTGTTTTTTACGTGAAGTATGTCTGTACATACTTCACGTAAAAAACACAGACACATAACAGGGTGGAATAAATATGTCAGCGAGGCTCACAGGGAGGCTCGATTTTGGTATCAATGGTGGATAACGTATGGTAAACCGTCTCATGGTTTTGTTTGTGACAAGATGCACGAGTCAAAAAAGGTATTCAAATCAAAACTTAAATATTGCCAGGAGCATGAACAAGACATTAAAATGGACATTTTAGCGAAAAATCATTCGAAATGGGACTTTAATAAATTTTGGAAAAACACTAATAAATTTAATACCAAGTCGAGCCTCCCTGTGAGCGTGGCTGGCGTTCATGAGCCGAGCAGTATTGCGAATGCTTTTAGGCAACATTTCAAGGTTACGTCACCGCTACCCCAGTCAACGGAGACGCTCGATACTGGGGACCAACCCGAGGTGCCGAGTGTCAGGTTTACAGCGAAGCAAGTGGGTTGTACTATTAAAAATATGGCGAGGGGCAAGTCGCCGGGGTATGATAGCCTCAGTATTGAGCATCTCAAGTTTGCTGGCGATCATCTCCCTAGAGTCCTCTCTCTATTTTTCAACCTATGTATTACCCATAGTTATTTGCCTGATGAGCTAATGCATACCGTCGTAGTACCTATTATAAAAAATAAAACAGGCGATGCTTCTGATTTGTCCAACTACAGGCCCATATCACTTGCCACAGTTGTGGCTAAGGTGCTGGATAGTCTGCTTGACGACATACTAGGAAAACACCTGGACTTGCATGACGCTCAGTTCGGCTTCAAGCCGGGCTTATCTACTGAAAGCGCAATATTGTGTCTCAAGCAGACTGTTCAGTACTACACCAGTCGTAAAACACCGATATTCGCCTGTTTTTTGGACTTATCAAAGGCATTCGATTTGGTTATATATGATAAGCTATGGCATAAACTACGTGAACATACAAGTGTTCCCCGCGAAGTCACGTCCGTATTTAAGTACTGGTACGCCCACCAGATGAATACTGTTAAATGGGCTGGCACGTATTCTGACGTGTATAGGATGGATTGCGGGGTAAGGCAGGGTGGACTTAGTTCACCGAAGTTGTTTAATCTCTATATGAACCAACTTATTGAGGAGCTCAGCAGCACGCGTGTCGGATGTCACGTGGACGGGGTCTGTGTTAACAACATTAGTTACGCGGATGACATGGTGCTGTTGAGTCCCTCGGTAGGTGCATTGCAGCGACTATTGAGCATGTGTGAAATTTTTGCAAAGTCCCATGGGCTCAGGTACAACACATCTAAAAGCGAGTTATTGCAGTTTAAAGCTGGAAAAAAATCGTATCGCATGCCGCCCGTTACGCTTTATGGTACCGCCTTGAAGATAGTGTCAAAATTTAAGTACCTGGGCCACTGGGTAGCAGAGAATATGTCAGACGTCGATGACATTGAGAGGGAGCGCAGAGCGTTGTGTGTGCGCTGTAATATGCTGGCTCGCAGGTTTGCACGTTGTAGTAATGAAGTTAAATTAACCCTTTTTAAAGCATATTGCCAAACATTCTACACGTGTAGCCTGTGGGTCAGTTTTACGCAGCGGGCATACAATGCTCTGCGCGTGCAATATAATAACGCGTTTAGGGTACTGTTCGGGCTGCCGCGACATTGCAGCGCGTCAGCCATGTTCGCCGAGGCGCACATAGATAGCTTTGACGCTATAGTAAGAAAACGGTGCGCCTCCTTACTAGACCGCTGTCGCCGCAGCTCCATTGCAACATTGTGAGCGTGTTGTCGCAGCGCTGGGAGTCGCCGCTGCTCGCGCGCTGGGTGCGGCTGCATGCGCCAGTCGTAGCCGCACCACGCCGCTTTTTAGTCTTAGTGTTACTTTTAATTTATTACTAACATTACGTTTAAGATTTATATTTTTATTTGGTACTAACATTGATATGGATTTTATCTGAAATAAAATATTTGAATTTGAATTTGAATTTTCCCATTTTAATAATAATTTGGATGCTGTTTTTGTCAAAAAGTTCATAAGTACCTATATATGCTGCTTCCTACAGCAACCTTAGATGCCAAAAACTGAACAGAGACACAGCCGAGGAAAACATTTAAAATATGACCGAGTCACAGAAGACTTAAGAGCCTCATTTACTTCATTAGGTGAATTTGTAATGGAGCCTTAGGGACTGAATATTCAAAACATCCCAAGCAGCACAATAGTGAATTTTGCAGCTTATCTTATAGCTTTAAGTTCTAAATGAGTGGTTTAACAGTGTTTGATACAACTTATAGCTTTAAACACAACTCAAAACTGTATATGAGTTCATCCTATCACTTGTAGTTGCATAGGAGCGTTTTTTGTTTCTACTTTATTACTTATGGTGGGATAAAGTCGATTTTGCTACTTAAAGTTGCATGCAGGTTCAAATTGTCACTCAGTAAGAAGCAATAGTGCTATATAAGGCCTTAAAATCACTTATAAGCAAGTTTTACATATAAGTGGAAACATACCCTTATTTGGAACTAAAAGTTCCAAATGACTAGTACAATAGCGAATTATATCACCAATAGTGGCTAAAGGGATAATTTTACGGCTCTTTTGGAACCAAAAAATATTGCAACTTTAAGGCCTAAGAAGTACCTTATTGCCACTCCAACGCATAAATAGGTGTCAGTAGGAGGTTCTTGGAACCAAAAGCAGTTATTTTCACTTATTTCAAACCAATAACGAACTAAAAGTTCTATTATAGTTCCTATTTGCGCCTTGTCAAAATATATTTAATAGTCTTGCTTGTTTAATAGTCTACAAAAGAGCAAATAATTACTATTGGTATTCAATGCTTTGCCACTCGCAAGATACAAATAAGTGATTATTAGACTTGATAGTTCCAAATAAGGAACAAATAAGTGAAAATAAACACTGTAGGATCTTTTTTGTTTCGCCATGTTTACAAATGGAAGCCTATGAAAATTGATTATTTTAACCAGAATTTTATCACACTCACGCATAATCACAGACTTTTGATAGTTGTGACGATGTTACTTTAACATTGTACGTAACCTACAATCATTAGGTCAGGTTTTTAACAGTTTTATTTCTTATCAGTATCTATCCCTTATTTAATTTAGCACTCTCTTTTTTAATATTTCTGATCAAATGAAGGGCGCGTCGAAATTTACAAAGAAAACATACTATAGTTTCACAGTAAAAAAAAAATCGCAAGAATTTCGTGCTTATTTCAATGCTTGTATAACGTAAAGTTTTAATCACAATCAAACAGACATATAAATCCAAAATGAATATGGCAGATCACGTATTACTTTTAATAAAACACAATTTGACAGTTGCCTCGCCACTCAAAGATAATTTTGGCGACTCATTTATCACTCATTGACCGAACTGAAATGTTTTCATTCGTTCACTGCGCATAACTTTCACCCATAGTTCTAATTACCACTTAAGGTAATTGTGAGATCTCTTATGGATTCTATTTAGCACCAAAAATAGGCTGCAATTTTTCTCCTTTTGGTTCTTTACTGGTGGGTGGTCCTTGCCACCTATATAGCACTTAGTCATGGTAGTAAATTTCACTTAAACATCTAATTAGATATGATATACGAGCTATTTAGACCCAGTTGTGCTACTTGGGATGTTTCCTATAGGAATACATCACAATAAATAGGGGATAAATCTCAAGCTGAAGTGGCAATGGGCGGGGCACGTAGCTCGAAGGACCGATGGCCGTTGGGGCAGAAAGGTTCTCGAGTGGAGACCACGTACCGGCAAGCGCAGTGTAGGACGGCTACTCCGAAGGTGGTCGGACGACCTGGTTAAAGTTGCGGGGACTGCCTGAATGCGGGTCGCTGCTATCCGGCCCATATGGAAGTCTATTGAGGAGGCCTGTGTCCAGCAGTGGACGTCCTATGGGTGAAATGATGATGCGATGATGATGACGAAATCTTAACACTACAGTGGCTCCACTCCGCCTGATGGTAAGCAAAAAAAACCGGCCAAGTGCGAGTCGGACTCGCGCACCGAGGGTTCCGTACAAACACTTTCCATCCCTGTGGTTAAGTTAAGTTTGCACCTGGTATGTATAGCGCCCCATACAAATTAGGTGCAAAGTTAGGTATTAAAAAAAACTACTTACTAGATCTCGTTCAAAACAATTTTCGTTGGTAGTTTTTATAGTAATGTACATGATATGTCTTTTTTAGATTTTTCATTATCTTATTTTAGAAGTTAGAGGGGGGTGGGACCAACTTTTTTCCACTTTGGAAGCGTCTGTCACGCAAACTATTCGGCTTAGAAAAAAAATATTTTAGAAACCTCGATATGATTTTTGAAGTCCTATCCATGATACCCCACACGTATGTGTTTGATGAAAAAAAAATAGTTGAGTTTCAGGTCTAAGTATGGGGAGCCCCCAATATTTATTATTATTTTTTTATTTTTGCATCAAAATCTTAATGCGGTTTACAGAATACATCTACGTACCAAGTTTTAACAGTATAGCTCTTATAGTTTCGGAAAAAAAAATGACTGTGACATACGGATGGACAGACGGACAGACAGACATGACGAATCTATAAGGGTTCCGTTTTTTGCCATTTGGTTACGGAACCCTAAAAAGTCGCAATGGCAACTGACAAGAAACCAACGGTGCCATTGCAGCTGACACTGCCATGCTGGCCCGAGAGATGCTTCTTCACGCTTCGTTTGAAAGGTGCCATGTTATAAGAAGGAGGAAACACATGAGCCAGCAAAGAGTTCCATATTTTAATAGTTCGGCAGATGAAAAAACATACACACAAACAAACTCACAAACTTTCGGCTTTATTATATTAGTGTGATGAACGGGTTTGGAACCATTATCTACGCAACCCTGATAATGATAGGAAAGTTAACCGTTTAGGCACGAGTGAAGAAAGCAGCTCGTTGAAGTCTTTCGAAGGAAAGTGTATCATTTCGAGTGTGCTCAACCTTTCAACAATAAAACGATGTAATCTAATAACAAAACTATTGCGATTAGGTCTTCATGAAATTAGAACGCAAAAGAACATTAAAATAATGAACACATTAATTTTAGACACACTAGAAAGTACATGTTTTTCTTTGCGTGATGTTGATTTTCGTATCAAATTCTAGATATCCAGAATGTGCCCACATTAACAAAAATCATTTCAATAAACATAATCGTGTTACAAAATAAAACATCTGTATAAAGCCTGACCAGAAATATATGAGGATGCGCCATATTGCGGAATTTCACTGGAACTAATTTCTTACACTGGCAATGATTTTATGATGGTTGTCAACAATGTCAATGTCATTCGTGATGATTTCTTTAAAAGACAAATATTTAAAAATATCTAAAAAAATGCCGAAAACCATACATAGTCGTGAACGTAATATTATAAATGGGTGTACACGTGTTTACTACACGAAAAACAGTCGGGAAAAGAGTGCATTGCATTAAATGATATTACAAGGTTACCATAGGAACTGACAGGTATTTAAACTAATGTCATTATAGTACGATTGCTTTGGTTGCAAAATTGTTGCCATTTTTATCTTATAAATAGCGCCCTCTTGACAATTCTCATATATTTCTGGTCAGGCTTTACGTTTCTTGGTTTTTTATAGCTTTAGTTTGATTTCTAAGTAGATATTTTCTTGCTTTCTTTCTCACAGACTGGACATGTGCATGTTTGTTTTACTAAGGGTAAGTTTTACAAGAACGTCAAGGTTCAGTGGCTCGCGACCCCTCGGTCCCAGGTTCAAGACGGCCATTTGTTTGAATTATTAACTGTTTTGAAGAAATGGGGTGATCAGCAGGTGGTTGAAGCCTGGAAGACGAGAATTTCCATTAATGTGAGGGAGACTTATCACTTGGGTTAGATAATTGCGTGTCGATGCAATAAAGCATGAGTTTTCTGCATTATACGAGTTTTTATAGACTACCATAAAAGTGATGAGTCATAAGTTTATTAAACCACAGGCTTTTGCCCGCGACTACGTCCGCGTGGAACTTGGAAGTATGGAAGTGTGCTTATTTATTATTATCAACAACCTCGTACACGATAGATATCCACCTAATCACCTTAATTAATAAAAGGGATTATTAAAAGCGCCTAAGCAAATGTAAGAGCAATTGTGTTTTTGGTCTAATAATTACACTTCCTACAGGGTCATCAATGTCACTTCACTCAATTTTCAATCTTTTTAGGGATAATTTCCAGGATGAAAATTATCCTATGTCCTTCCTCGGATCTTAAACTATCTCCATGCCAACTGTCATCAAAATCGATTCAGCTGTTTAAGCGTGAATTGGTAATAGACAGACACACTTTCGCATTTATTATATTAAGTATGGATTGATACAAAGAATAATTTAAATGCGCATCCTGGTGGAAGAGGCCAGGAATCGAACCTGGTACCTCTGGATTGCCGGTTCAGGGCATCCGGGTTCGGTTCCCGGTCTCTTCCACCAGTTTACAAATATGATTTTTTCTTTGAGCTTTAATCTTTGTACGAGTATGAATAAATAAATAATAAAAGTGTGGTGTGTCCCCATATTAAAAAATGAGACATTACATGTTTCGTAAATCCATAAGTTTATTATTCATGCGTAAAAAAATGGCTTTAAGAGGCCTTATTCCTTTTAAAATGCTGATTGTTTAGACATTTTTCTCTATGATCAAACATGTTTATTAACATATTATTGATGTTCCTGCCTAGAACAGGGCTATTAGGATTTATTGGTAGGTATAAGTATATTTGAAACCTACAGTTTGAATTTTTCATTGATAATTTTTGTTTCAAAAACTACTCGAAATCGACAAAATTCACGTGGAAAATTAGTTTTATCAAGTTATTTTCAACTGCACGCAATGAAAGCGTAAAATACCTAAGTTACTACCTAGAACCCGGAGAAAGTATTATTCACTTCAAAAAGTTGGTAAAAATGATCGATATATTTGTCGTAATATGAAAAAAATGAATTTGAAAAGGAATAAGGCCTCTTAAGCCAAGTCGCCACTGCCTTCCTGACATGGAAATGAAGCAACTGGTTAATCATTATTAAAATAACGGTATACATACTACTATTAAAAACATGCTTATTGTGCTTATTTTAAAATAAACTTTTCCTACATGTACTTAGGAAAAGTTTGTTTTAAAATAAGCACAATAAACATGTTTGTTAATACTAGGTACTAAAGCTAAATATTCAAGAAATAATAGTTATGAATATATGTACAATAACCTAAAGCTTCTAAAAAAATTGGATTGTAAAATTGTTTTTGTATTTTTTTTATGACGTGTAAGAATGAGATTGGAGTAGGAAGAATAAGGTAAGTTCATATTATAACTAGCTAACTTAGTCAGCAAGCCAACTTAGTTAGACCATCCAGCTGTCAATATATCAAAGGGTTGTAGCAAATAAGCATAGTTACCTACTTTTTTTAGCTAAAAATCAAATAAGTTTCTGTCAAAAAATTCTTAGCTTCTAAAACATTTTATAGCCGAATGTACTTTTCTTTGAACATCCGTCAATTTAAATAAAACAATTTAAACGGATTATATCGCGTATATTAATTATTTGAGCCTCCCTGACGTTTCAGTACCTTTACAGATACCGTTGTCCCCGTATCCCGTACGTTGTTGTATCCGTCAATTGCTAACTGAGACGATTCTAAAGACCCCACACTCAGTAAGATGTCTGTATCGATTACCGAGTTCCTAGGGCCACCTTCCGGCTCCATTATCAGACCAGTCCCATGGCGCCATAATATTGTATTGTCGTCAAGTTTAGTAGGTACATAATTATTCAGCACAATCAGTTCAAGATATCTGCTTCGAAAGAGAGCTTTAGAGTTGCAAGATTCCACCCGAACAAATATAGTTACAGACATACATTGCAAGTAAAATAAAATCATGTAAAAATCGGTTACATACATTGCAAGTTAAATAAAGCTTGTAAAATCGGTTACATACATTACAAGTTATATAAAAGCTTGTAAAACCGTCCAACTCCTTTTTAAGTGCTCCGGAAAAATCTGGAGCTTTTTCATGGTAGTAGCGATCATTAAATCTGAAAGTATAAGGGTCAATTGCAAAAAAATTGTACATAGTTAAGGGCTTTAATTGAAACAATGTTAATTGATTCCTTTGTGTGACGAAAGTTACCCATACATTTTGTATGACTAACTTTCGTCACACAAAGGAAGCGATCGTATTTAATGTTAACTAAGCCTTTAACTATGTAAAAAATTTTTGCAATCGACCCATAATACAACAAATTGTAACGGACAAAATAAACGTTTTTAATTACTGAACAGTAAAATAAGTCTTCAATATATCACAATAATAGTAGATTGTTCGAAAAGAGAGATAATAAGCCATTATGACAAGAAATTATTATTTGGATGAGCGAATGCAGTGAGCGAGGACAAATATATCTGAGTGTCATAATGACTGTTAGCCACAAACAAATTTGCTTTTCATTATGACTGTAAATGAATAACTGTTTTTCACTTCGGAAAAATATATTTAAATGTATATAAATTATATCACCATGCACAAAAACTTATTGATTGTTAAAACCATGACCAAGATCATCAGAAATTTGGGCCAATCCGATCAGGTTGGCTTGTTTTTAATTATCCGTATTTAGTATGTAATAGTGTGGCCACTTTATTTTTAATGTTCATACACATTATTAAATGGTTTCCATTAAAACCCTAAACTGAAAGGACCATTTTAGTCCCGCTTTACGAAGCTAAAATGTCGTACTTTCTGAGCAGGAGAAGTGAAAACTATTCTTTAAGTATCATACGACGTACAGTCTTCCCAAAACCCTACACACACACAGAACACACCTTCCGTAAATTTTTACATAAGGCTCTACATAACGCTGCGCCGGAGTCGATGTTCCACTCAACCGCATTTGAGCGTCAGGCCGCGGCGCGTGCGCACGTCCGCCATCTTGAATTCGTAGACAGAAGTGACAGTGCAGTGTGTGTGTTTATATGAATTGTGAGGTGTTATATTTGGTAAGTTTATACAATTCCAGCTAAAGTTTATTTAGGATACATCTTTAGTTATATTTTGGGATATATTTTAATGTATTTTAGGCGTCTTAGAACTGAAATTTGGGTATGCGTTATTGATGCAATTTAGACGCTCTGAATGTTTACGTGAAGAACTGAGTGTTACGATTTTTTAAAGGTAATATCACTATTATATTAATCTGTGGTAATATTATGTTTAAAGTTTTATATGTTCGAATGAAATTCACGCGCAGCTTAAGTGTGAAATTTTTAACATGTTCTAGGAATAAACTAAAGTTTTTAAGTGCTTTAACATTCTTTAATGTCTATATTTTTTCGAAACTGGTGTAAAGTCGTTAGACATTTTACAAAACAGGCATAGAATTATGGTATTAAAAGGCCTGAAAAAGTGAATTATTCGAATATTCTTAGAACATAGCTTAGGTACACCACGTTTTAAGAATATAGTAAGATTCTTATTAGAAATAATAGACATTTTTAATATTGGAAATAAGTGATGAAAGTAGTCAAAGTATTGAAAAACCAACGTTGAATTCGATTTAATAATAAAAAAGGTAATTGTTATTTATGGGCATTTTTGGTGAAATAAAAAAAAATGGTTGGTTAAGTTTATCTGTCAGCGATAAAGTACTAAATTATATAATTTTAGGTACCTAACATGAAATATATTATAGTTTTAGCATTAATCTTCTTTTTTATGGCTTAAAAAATGCTGTAAGATGCCACAAATAATATGTACCGTAGCTAATGTTTTGTGAAGATAATGTAAAAGTGTAAAAGTGTATTAAACTACTTTAAAGTTTAAGTTAGCATCTTGGTCAAATGAAATCTATTTTACGTAAGCCGACGGAAAAGTGGAGCAACAGTGAAGTAATACAAGTTGAAGAATTTAAGTAAAAATACAATTACTCAATCGGTTCACAAAATAACTAAAACACTAGTGTAATAAAATTCTTCATTGAATCAAATGTTTACAATAAGTTTTACCTACTTTTAAAATCATATCGTAACCAAATTAATCCGAATTATGTGGCAATGTATGTAATATATATTTTCATAAAGACTAAATCATGAATCTTCAACCTTCTTTATATTTTCTTTTTGGAAATCTTTATTGGAAATAAATAAAAAACAAAACTCTAGAAGCAAAGAATTTTGATACTTATTAAAGTATCCGACGGACTGTTATTCTTTAACTATTAACAACTAAAGATCAAAAAAATCTTCTTACTTTCTAACAAATGGCTATTTCACTATATTGTACATAATGTTTTGATATAAGTAAAACATTATGTACAATATTTCACTTACAACTAAAAGCTGCATTCAAAATAACTAATATAACTTTTAAAATTCTGTAACGTCTATAAATATCTTCTCGATACTTACTTTATTTTAAACGACATATTATTTTAAAATAAGTTTAGTAAACTCTATTAATTCATAATAGTGTTTAGTTTTAAAAAGATGATATAACTTGTCTATATTGACTCTTAGAATTATTTTTCGTCGAATGATTTTAAATACTGATGAAAAACAAGGAGTGTTATTAGTTTAACATACACTAAAAAAAAATAGGTCGACTAGTTTAACTACTTGAGAAATATCCAAATTGTGCTTAGTAGTAGCCAAAATTATGCAAATTAAAAAAAAACTTACTTTGGTTACTAGTTGAATAGTAGCCCTCAGTTTGTCAATCCTCCGATTCATGTAACTAGCTAACATTTGGACTACTGTTAACAAATCTTTCTAGCAAAAGGTAGGAAGTTCTAGCATAAAGTTAGAATAGCACGGTATAAACCTCCTACCACATACTATCGCACGGTAGAATCTTTGTAACACAAAACTAGAATCGTATCGCCTACTCATCTCATTTAATTTATATTAATCCGCTACCCAAAGGTTGTCTGGAAGAGATCGCCATGTAGCGATAAGATCGCCCATTGTTTGCCTCTATTGTAATGTTAAGTGTCATCTGTATTTGTATTTCTTTCTTCTTGAGGTGTGCAATAAAGAGTATTCTATTCTATTCTAATCGTAGGAAACGTCAGTGTATGTATCTGTGTGTCTCAGGTGGCAGACATAGATAATTTTTGCAACGAATATGCGACCATATTCGCTGCAAGTCACCCCACCGACAAAATTGTAATTAATGTCCTTGATATGAGCAATACATGACTCACATCCACATGGCTATTATACATATGGGTAATATGGGTGTAGCTACGCTAGTTTCGGTGACAAACGTTTCGTCAAATGATTAGTTTCATCGACGTATCATATTCATATCATTGAAAGCATTTTTCTCTGAAACCTTTAACAATTTGGCATTGTTATAAAACGAACTTATCCTAACATAATAATAAAAACGGTTTGAACTCAGGTAAAAATTGTCAGGAATGGCCCGACATGTTTCCAACTCATTCGGAGCTCTTCATCAGGGGTACTCCGTACTGCTACGCGACTCGCGATCGCGACCCACTAAAATATAAATATTTTAATAATATTATCCTAACATAATTTTTGGGATGGTACTTTCTAGAATTATGAAACAAGTAGCACTCAGGCTGTAAAAGCTGTTATACAGTCCTTACACAGCTGTAATAAGCTGAATAAGGGTAGATGTGCCCTGCGTTGTTACTCGCTCATCCCGAAACATCGGGCAGTTCCTAACCTAACAACGTTTATGTGAGTTTATCTACCTATCTAGGTATCTATCAACCACAGAAGTCCAATGCTGAACATAGGCCTCTCCTATGACTCGCCACAAAGTGCGATCCCGTGCATCAATGCATATATGTGATTTTAATTAAACCTATTTTATTATTAAAGCTGTCTCACTATAATTTTCATAAGATTAATCGTAAACCGTTGAAAGACGAATCAAGGGGCACTAAAAACAAAAATTAAGCCCGTGCATCTTAGAATTCCTTGTAAGTAACTCCTGTAAATAAGTATCGAAAACCCAGCACTTAACACTCGAACACACAACAGCGGAATGACATAAAATGCATCACCGCCGTGGGAATCCACGTAACCTAGACCCAAAACAATAGCTTCTCACACTTGGGCTGCTTGATTAGATAAACTTTTTGCAGAGGTTATGTCAGACTTTTGGTTTTAGGAGTTGTAAAATCTTTACGTTGTTAATGTACTCGATTTCCGCGATTATTCCTGAATAAAATAAATTATTAAGCCTTCCGTTAAATTGTCAGGAACGGCCCGTCATGTTTTGAACTCGTACGGAGCTCTTCATCAGAGACTGTTGAAAATTTCACGTGAGTGTACACCTTTAATAAGATTTTAATAAGATTATAAATCCGTCCTGTCTTATCACACCAATCACAGTATTTTGTATATGTTTATATAATACTAGCTTCACCCGGTGTTACCAGCGATTTTTCATTTCTTCAGGTAAAAAATAACCTATGAGTTAATTCAGGATGTCACCTACCTTCATACTGAACTTTATCAAAATTGGTCAAAACGTTAGAGCGTGAAGAAGTAGCAAACATAGGAACACATTTACAAACTTTCCCCCTTACATTATCATCTTACCTGACCTGGCTGGACCAATTATAATAAAATCTAGTAGCTGACACCCTGGATTATCACCGGCTACTTTTTATTCGAATAAATGTAGTGTTTCCGTGGGACGGGGGAACTAGTAAAGACATGAATATATAACCTTTTTTTACATGTCTGAATCCTCACTACCAGTGAGTCGAACTTTGTGTAGGAGTATAACCCGCCAATGGGACTATCTCTGCGCCACAGGAGCGATAGGAAAATAACTTAAGGTGCCGTCGGCAGCGGGACAGGGCCAGTTGGGCTGCAAAAAGAGAAACATAACTATATACGCTCTGTCCAGGAAGTCTGGCTTTCTTCATCTGACCTGCGAGAATCTCCTAATCGGTGTTGTTCGAGACTGGTTTAACACCGTTTGTCTATGGTCTTCAAATCAACATCTTTCATGCCAGTCTCTTCGCGAGCCACGAGGCTGCCTTTTAATCTTTACTAGCTGCGCCGCGCGATATCACCCGCTTATCCCACGAGAACACTACATTTTTCGAGAAAAAAGTAGCCTATGTGTTTATCCAGAGTGTCAGCTACCTTTATACCAAAATTTATCAAAATTGATCCAGGTGTTTGAGCTTGAAGAAGTAACAAATACACTCACAAACTTTCGCCTTTATAATAGTTATTCTTAATAGGACTGATACTGAATGAACAACAAATCTAGCTATATCACTACATAGTATAAAAGTCGCTTCCTGCCGTCTGTCTCTCTGTCCCTATGTATGCTTAGATCTCTAAACCTACGTAACGGATTTTGATGCGGTTTTTTATAGATAGTGTGATTCAAGAGGAAAGTTTTAATACATGCATGATATAGCATTGCATCCGTGCGAAGACGGGACGGGTCACTAGTTGGTAAATATTACGAGGTTAACTGATAGAACGAGAAGGCTATAGAAGGCTTGTTACTATAGTAAATAAAGTTACCAGATTCGCTAAATCCCTAGATCCCAGCGCGCGCGGCGGTCATTTTAGAAAGTGCCGCGACCATTGAGGTTTTTTGTCTCGTTTTTTAGTCCGACAAAAAGCAATCGAAAGGTGTCGCTGCTGCGTTCGATTGAAGAAATGTTAGGTTATGCATGCAGTAGAAAGATCAGTAGTGCACAGGGTATAACACTAAAACGCTAATATGTAAATGGAAAGTAACTTTAGTCAAAATATAACACCGCTTTCCACTTAATTTGTAATAAATTACGAAAAACATTCGCCTGATGGTAAGCATAAAGGGGAGCCCAAGTCGCAATGGCAACTGACAATAAACCAACGGTGCCTTGTCGTTTGACACTGCCATGCTGGCCCGAGAGATGCTTCATCACGCTTCGTTTGAAGGGTCCCATGTTGTAAGTAGAAGGAAACACATGTACTGTCAAAGAGTTCCTCTTTTAAATAGTGCGGCAGTATTATTAAGTATTATATGATTGAAATAACAATTGAATATTACATTATATTTAGAACCCACAGTTCCGACTTTGTCCGCCAGTGAAAATCATGTATTTAAAACAGCCCTTAAACCATTCGATTAATTTATTCTTATTAAAACAGCCTCATCTGTACACCGAAGGTTACAGTGCATTGTGCTAAAGATGTTGTGTGTCACCAGTTAATGAAAGTGGAAGAGCAGTGTGTTGTGCTCAAAACGTACCTACATGCTTATAGAAAAGATAAGTAAATCAGACTTCATCAATCATCATGTCATCGTCACCCTCCCCTTTCCGTCATAGAACCACACGTGCCAGCTTGCGATGTCAAGTTTGGCAATTCCTTCATCTGCCGAACTATTAAAGTATGGAACTCCTTGCCGGCTCATGTGTTTCCTCCTTCTTATAACTTGGGACCCTTCAAACGAAGCGTGAAGAAGCATCTCTCGGGCCAGCATGGCAGTGTCAACTGACTTGGCACCGTTGGTTTCTCGTCAGTTGCCATTGCGACTTGGGCTCCCCTTTTTGCTTACCATCAGGCGAAGTGGAGCCACTATGTTGTACCGTTATAAAAAAAAAAATGTGCGATTACACTTTTACGGAGATATTATTTCTTCTTTCATAGGTCATGGTGGTAGAATGTTTCTGATACATTGTCTTCAGAACATGTCCTATTTTGCACCATCATATCCTGGACCTTATTTTCATATATAACTATCTGATATCTCGGGGAGATCTCCAAAGTGGTGACTTAACCGAGTAGTAACGTGAAAAGTCACTTTATGCATCTCGAATCGCAAACATCACGTTTCGTTGAGGTATCGCCTACTTGGCGATATCTAAAAGTACACTCGAATTTGTGCCCTGAACAGGGGGCCTATGATGGTCCCGTTTATCACGTGATAAATAAATGACAAAGCTGTCACTCACACTCGCATCTTTAAAACGTGACGTACTATGCTTTGCCACTTATTTATCACGTTATAATCACTACAATAATAGTGGACACTATTTCACTTCGAATATGGCGTAGGTACTTATAGTGCGTGAACTGTTAGAAAATGATTTCCGTTTTATACCTTTCTCTCTCGCTATTATGCGATCCAGATAAGAACCTCTCAGTTTTCACCTAATCCCGAATCACAATATGAGAGCTCATGGACTGTAAGATAGGATACCTTCACTTCCCCGAATTTCATTTATCATGAATATCACTTGCCATAATTTTCATTTGCCATAAACTTTTTATTTCATAAAACATAAACTTTTCGGGATTTCTTTAATAATATTCATGGTGAAATCATTAGGTTAGGTTTTATGACAATCCCGAAAAGTTACGGCTTACAGAGAAAACATGAATATTATGACAAGTAATAGATTGCGGCATTTGTATTTCGGGCAAACGATAGAGAACCCTGTAAGATTGTATTAGTTAACTTATTCAACTAACACTTTGGTGGTCGTGGTCGTGTCCCGTGCCCCTTCTCTACCTTTTGTCGCGAAGAGAAATTGGCGGCAAGCACGTGTTCGCTTTATGTAATTGGTTTTTTGTCGGTCTTTAAGTGAATGTTTAACTTTATAATCTGAAACATGGCATAGCCTTAAATTATAAAAACGCGATGGCGGACAGTTAGGCTAACGAGTTAGTTTCTGAAAAATGACGTTTTTAATCCAGGCCACAACTGCGGTGAATTTTTCATTTTGTGGCTAAATTGAAATGTCATTAGTTTCTAATAGCTTAAGCTGAGATTTAGACTTTGAGATTTATTATCTCTATTTTAGCAATATATTATAACCGTTACGTAATTTTAAGGGTTCCATACCTCAAAAGGAAAAAAATGGAACCTAATAAGATCAAAGGTTGTCTGGAAGAGATCGCTTTTTAGCGATAAGATCGCCTATTGATAGCCTCTATTGTAATGATAAGTGTTATCTGTATTTGTATTCCTTTCTTCTTGAGGTGTGCAATAAAGAGTATTCTATTCTATTCTATCACTTTGTCGTCCGTCCTCCCGTTCGTTTGTCTGTCAAGACCCTTTATCTTGGGAACGCATGGGGGTGAATAGTTGAAATTAAAACCATATATTGAAGTCTACAGTCCCCTAAAAAAATCTAACTTCTAAGTTATCGTAAATAAATAAACGGCCGTTCATGTCGCCAAAAACTTAAGCGCATTATTGAATTGTCCAAATGATCCTTCGAGCCGGATTCTGATTGTTTATTGTACGATTCGAAAAGATTCATTGCTCCAGAAATGGGTCACCGAATGGTTGACCACGTGGCGCATGGTCCACTGGCGGTGGATTCGCACATTGACTGCGTGCTTACTCGAAGCTGGGAGCAGTTCTGCAGCGTAGGCGTAACTCGGGCGTAAATGCACGCTCGGACTCGCGGGGCATTGTGCTGTGGGGTAGGCGTGAATGAAAATGAATCGGTTGGAAAAAATTGATGTTTTGGTTAGTAATAAGGTTAAGTGACCTTTCGCAGCTGCGTCGAAATCGTCCCAAACTGAAGTTGGAGTAGCTAGTCAATAGGTCTACTTAGTTCTCCGCAACTAATCAAATTGTGGCGTTGAGCTCAGCTCTGATGTGAACATAGCTTACCCTTAAACTGAAACTAACACAATGTGTAATTCTTTAGTAATTTTTTAATTAACTTCTGAAGCTGATCAAAATTCGATTTTAGGATTATATTTGATGAATGTTGAGATAAATGGAACTCAATTACTAACTGACTAACTTACGTTAACACATATTTTTCTAAACTTCTTTCTAAATTCACTCTTTGATGTTCTCCTAATTTAAGTGAAATACCGAATTAAGACATCGTTCTAGATGAGATAACAGTTAATTACTTCTGGAATTTTGGTTATACGAGTATTAAAAGGTGAAAAACAGTGTTATCATTACGTCAATTAAAACGTGCCAAATAGCGACATGGTGCTATGAAAACCAATTGCCCTTAAACTGATACCAATCAAATATTCCTCCAACTCGCCAGACCGAATCCACGTACACATGACCTACTCAGTTCCAGCCACATCTTCGATGCAACCGCCAGAACCCATGACGTCAGTTCGCAGTCCAATGCGTAGCGGTCAATGAATACACACGAAACCGGCAGAACGAAACCATCAATGCATTGTGCATGACCTATAGCACGCTTGACAGATTAGAAGTAAAAACATCTTTCGTGACCGCGTCAGCTGGTGCCAGCAGTGCATAACTGGAAACGTTCAAACCGAGGATCGTGTAGCATAACGTGCGTTCAGGGTAGCTGATGTTTCGTCGTGGTCAGTCATTCATAGTTGTAAACACTCTTTGGCTCCACCTGGTTCACTTTATTCATAAAACATGGGTGTGACCATGTTTTTTTTAAACGAACTATATCAGGGCTTGGTTAGCCCTCACTGCCAGTGAGTCGGACTTTGTGTGAGAGTATAACCCGCTAATGGGAATATCTCCGCGCCACAGAAATGATTTTTGGGCGTGACCATGCTGATGTGATCGCATTACAATAATGCTAATGACGTGTGGATATCCAAGTTATTATTCTTGGCATAGTAGTTCTGTAGGCATTAGTTGGTGTTGACTCTTTAGGTGCTTTTAATCGATAATGAGCAATTGTAACCATCAGGTGCGAATACAAGATTTGTGTCTGGAACATCCTGTCATGTTCCAACCTCGTATTGAGTTCATCTTGAGGAACATCAATGCAATTAGGTAAACATTCACCCGTATATCGCGAACTTCAATGCATCCAAGAACTCATCTTCAAGAGCTTGAAGTAACTTGAAGACTAAATCCAATCGAGTTTGAAACATGCCCGTTCGCGTTCCTAACACATAACAATAAAGGAAAGTGTCTTTTCATATTTTACTAGCTGCACCGCCCGGTGTTACCCGCTCATCTCATAGGCACACTTGATTTTTCGGGAGAAGAAGTAACAAACATACACATAAACACACTCACAAACTCTCGCCTTTATAATATTAGTGTGATATATTCTTAAGCCTCGTTCACAAACAGATCATGCTCCACTGGAGTAGGACGATGTTTGATTCGCACGATGACCACCTCCGTTAATCCAAATACTCCAAGCAATACAAATCGTTACGCTTGGGAGTTGTCCCTTGGGCGTTTGTTTATTATTCTTATTGGATGGTTTACTGATATCGTTAATTTCTACTTTAAATAATTGTGCTACTCGGCTCTGTTGTAGTATGCTCCACTGAAGTGGTATGATTTGTTACATGACAACTGTTCCTTTTTATCAAAATAACTCTCACTAATAGCTACGCCTATGCCTGGTTTCATTATAGGCACCAGAGTAGGAGAACCATGTTTGATTCGCACGATGACCGCACATGGACCCAAAATTTGGTGCTGCATCAAGTACCTCTAATAAAGAACAGTGGTGACCGTAATGTTTGTCGCTTTTTTTACAGTTTTTGCTAATCTTCGTGATTGTATTGACGACGCGGTTGACGCAGTTTGTAGAGACCTGCCTTCTGAGTCGGCGGCCGGGTTCGAATCCCGGCCAGAGCAAATATTTGTGTGATGAACTCGAATATTTTGTGCTTTTGGGTCATGATGGTTGTATTTAAGTAGGTACCCATAACACAAGCCTTCTTGAGCTTAATTTGGGACTAGATCGATTTGTGTGAGACCGTCTGATATTTAATTGTTTATTTTCATTTATTTATTTTAATTTTTATAAAGACTGGGGCGACCGTATATATATATGTTTGTTCGTTTTCTCGTTTGTGTATCTGGTAAACCTACGTGATTGTGTGAGTGGCGTGCTTAGATAGTGCATTCACAACAGATCCTTCAGTTACGCCGTCTACGCACGTGGCGCATGCTCCAGTGGAGGAGGACCATGTTTGATTCGCACGATGACCGCGCAAGCGCATGCATCCCAAAATTGACGCTCAACTGAACTTGGCGTGACGCATTGACGGCGGCTTGACAGCTTCAATTGTAAAAGGGATTAAGTGCATAGTAATTTCTTCGGTTTTCTTTTATTTATAGGTATTAAGTCTCATTGTATTGTTAACGGAGCGAGCGAAGCGTCTTCGTTTCAGCTTGGCTTAAAATTCTTTCGTATCGCATTCCTCAACCGATTTTCATAAAAAATTGCGAGTAGGTTCGATAATTTATACAGTTTTTTTTAATACATCTTTCCAAAATTTTTGTTAATGGCGGAGATGTGAGGGTCGAAAACGTGAAGAATGATTTTAATCCGGTAACTTCCGTACAAAAAGTTACCGGTTTGTATTCCTTAGTTAAACCTACCGAAGTGAAAAAAACGGATTATAAAGTTTATGAAGATAAAAATAATGACAACGATTAGATAACAATATCGACATCATCCGTGACAACCTTTAGGCCAAACCATCGATAATCGACAAACTGTCACAGGGCTAATAAACAAATTACGAAACCCATTCTCACCTAGAATAAAAGGCAGTAATTCAATACAAAATCTTTGTAACTTACGACTATTTGTAGCTAATCAAAATGAGGCTCCGAACTGTTTTATTTCGGTCAATGCAGTGGTCGTGATAACTGAATGAAGTAACAATTAAATGGTGGATTAAACTAATTTTATTTATAAATACTTTGATTTGAGTAAGGAGTACAATTTATTGCATTTTAACAATAAAGTCTGAAAATTTATGTTGATTTGTTGCACTCGAATGATTGCCAGTGACATATTCAAGCTATTTGGGCGATGTGTTGATCATATTATAGACATAATACCGTAGTAGGTATGTCATTATAGATTAAGGGTTCAAACTATGTTCATAGTTAAATATGTATGTAAAATATGAACACCATCGCAATTTTAGGGGAAGAGCGCTGCTTATCCTACGAGTATTTACCATAGGTTTTTCGCCTATTTAGGAAGTAGATATCTATTTTAAGAACACCTTAAATATGTATCTGTGTATATGTGTATCTGTGTGTCTATGTGTCTGTCTGCGGCATCGTAGCTCCTTAATAGATGGATACATTTTAGAAAGCTTTCTTTAATCGAAAGACATGTCCGGCGAGATGGTTCTTAGCTATGTTTTGTGGAAGGAGTAGTTTCCAAGATATTCAGATCTTAGCCAATATTGAAGCTGGGCAGTCCAAATTTTTAAGTAATGTTCAGTTTTAGTAACATTTTCTATATCACTAATTGAATAAGGGCCTTATAATGACTAGCTACTTGTATCGGGGGTGTTTTAAATGTTTAATTATCCTTATATTTCAGTGCTAGAACGAAACTAGCTTCATCATAAATTACATAAATTACGAGTATTACAACAATAATCCAGTTGTATTATAGTTTACACTCAATTCAAAGCATTACAATTCAGGGCGCACTAAAAACCGATGACCTCGTGGCAAACAAAAAACCTTCTTGGCTAACCGACCTTTATTTTTTTGCCAACCACTGGGATGCTCTGCGATGGCCATGCTTTTGGGGTCAATCAGGAGACCATGACTTAGTTGGATGTGGTCTGGATTGCGAAAGATGTACTTCCTAAGTTTAGAAAACTGGATTGTATGGCACTCAGACAGAGATAGATACGCACAGCCGCTCCGACATGAGTGAGAGAAAAGACGGAAGACCAGAAGTACTTATTTGTGTTTGTGTACAAGTGAAGAAGTGTGTTTTGGATGTATGCAAGTACCTTTTCATTGCCGTCTGTTTCCTGATCAAAAACTAACCAATCTTTAAGAAATTATAGGAACTAAATGGGAGAAATGTTATATGTCGGACCGTTTTATTTTTGCGGATTTCTATTTTATTTGTACACTAGGCACCCGTTTCTGGCGGAATTTTAGCCAAGAACAGACGACTAGTGCACACATTTCATAATAATAAGCGCAAATTTCGAATCGGTCCCACACAGAACATTTCCTGGCCATTCGGTTCCTAAAAAACAGACGATAACGAAGCCTAGATTTGTATGAAAAACTAGCGGCCGCCCGCGACTTCGTCCGCGTAGATTTTTGATGATGACAAAGATATTAAAATAGGTAAGTGAATTTTATTCTTAGTTAAAATGGTCTAGACATATTACATTTCAAACAGTGGCAGACACTGATATGCAATTGTTAAAGAATTTTAGAAGATTTTCCAATTAGATTACGGGAATTGTTTGCAGGATGCTTAATATTTATTCCGTCAGTTACCTGATGCTTTTAATCTTTGGCAAAATCTTTTAATATATCTGCAAGATATAGAGCGACGCGTGGATTTGGAGTTAGAAAATGGGGATCTTAGTTATTATGAGTGAGATTAAAAAAAAAAATGTTAAATATCGTAAGGCTCTTAAAACAATCTTAAACTCAGCCCTGGAAATCGAGAGATGGAGGCAGTTTAATGAAGAGTATCTCTTTCAACAATAATAAATAATAAACTTTATTTCAAAACAATAATAAATAATGACCTCTTTTCATAATAAGGCAGCACTGGTATTTGTACACGCCGGCCTGGATATTAAACGAAAAGAGTTGTGTGGCGGAGTTCCCGAGGCTGGCCAAAATGTTTCTAAATGGTCTAGCAGGTACCCCAGTTATTAAAAAGGCTAGTGTTCAAAGAAAGTGCTGAAATGTGACCATTAAAAACTAAATGCACATAAGTGAATTTAATGATGCGATTACTATTTTGTTCTACAGGCTAGTAGATTGTTTGAAGAGTGATTCAATATATTCTGGTGCTACAGTTCTCTATATGTCTCAAGAAGCTAAATAAAGTAAGAATAGGTATATAAAGTATAGATTATTCATGTGCTGATAGACAACTCACTAAATATAGGAACACATAAAGTTTGGAACACAATTAATAAGAGACAGCACTAAGAAAATATTGTTGACAGTCAACCATAGAAAAGGGGGTGCAAGTTCGTTTTAAAAAAAGGACGTAGTCACTGGGTAGAAGACAGGAAATAAAAAAAATATAAACTGATAACTTAGCGTAACACTTCTTTATAAACAACATTAGCGGTGTTCCATACAAACCTTGCACCCCTTTTTAACCCCCTTATAGGTGAAATTGTCCAAAACGCTGAAATTACTTTTTTTGTATTTGATTAAGTAAGCTTTCTACAAAGTTTCAAGTCTCTAGTTCAAAAAATAAAGTTTCTCCCATAGAAACATTGCACCCCTTTTTAACCCCCTTAGGGGTGAAATTTTCCAAAACGCTGAAAGTACTTTTTGTGTTTTTGAATAAGTAATCTTTCTACAAAGTTTCAAGTCTCTAGCTCAAAAAAAAAAGTTTCCCCCATACAAACTTTGCACCCCTATTTAACCCTCTTAGGGGTGGTATTTCCAAAAATCCCTTCTTATCCCTAGCCCACGTTATAAAAGTAACCTACTGTGCAAAAATCAACTCTCTAACATTAGTAGTTTCGGCTGTGCGTTGATGAGTCAGTCAGGACTTCTTCTTTTATATATATAGATAAAGAACTGGTATTTTCCCTGAAGCAGATGTGCTTATAGCAATTGTAGCGCAGATTAAATTCAACCTTCTCAAAGGCATCAAAAAAACTCTTAACAAAGTCTACGATCAGTTCCAAATCTGAGCAAAATTACTTAAAACGTTAATTAATCTCCGTTGATTACTTCTCAGCTCATCTCAAATTCGATTTCAATGATTTAATCATTACCCCGATTAGTGATTACTGATTAACCAATCGCCACAGGCCAAGTTCGCAGCCAAGGCTACTGATTGTCAACAGTTTTTTTATAGAAATCTGTCATTTGTAATAGTTAAATGGAGGCTATTTTTATATTGATATAGTTTTGCTTCGGTGTTTTTTAGAGAATAATTAACAGCCAATAGGTATTAGTCCAATGTCAAGATGGTTACGGCGACGCCGACGCATTACAGGCGACGGGAAAGATGGGCTTGCCGGGTGAGTAGGTATAAACGACCAACCGTGGGGAGACCGGATAGTGATACCAAGCCGGCAACCACTTTTCACGGCTAAGCATGTATGTATAGTGCTTTTATCAAACATATGCAATGACATAAAAAAAATACACCACTAAAAAAAATATTAGCTGTTTAGCTTGTTCATTAACATAGACGCCATATTTAAAAATAAATACTTTCCGGCTTAGGCCTTCAATTTTGTAAAAAATTCAGAGAAATTCAGATTTTTACAGTTCTCTCGAGTTGTTCCGCCCGAAACGTGATACTTCGAAGCCTGCTATCGCACGCTATGACGACATTTCTTTGTATATTTGAGAAAATATCCTTAACGAATATGTACCTATCGTTGGAATCATCAAATTCCACCCCACATAAATTTAAACCTATAATTCCTACGGGAAACTCGCCTGTTTCCCATGGAACAATGGCCAGTCGCAGACGCAGGATCCAAAATGGCCGCCGCTGACGTCACGCCGGAAACGGCTCCGTTTTGAATTTGGAACGGTCGAGCGAGCAATGGCGGAACATCCGGCGAAGACGTTACAATGAGTGCGCATGCGACTAGATCGCTATTGATTGGTTATTGTTTGAAACGGATGGAACGGAGAAAGGCTTTCTAAAGGTAAATAAAACGATAATGTACAAAGGGCACGGTTTTTATGCGGTAATTTAAATTCAAATTCCAAATATAAAAAAGTTGGACTATCTTGGTCCAAGACTTCGCTAATTATTGATCTACGCCTACAGGGCGACTACCTATCACCCGTCTTGCTCGTACGGTATTGAAAGGAAAGTGACAGGGAGTATTTGTCGCGCGTCAAAGAGTCGCGCGTCACCATTATAATACTCGTAGATATACTGGGTGCAAAATTAATAATAAAAAGTACAGTCAACTAATTTGATTTCTAGGCCACTATAGAACCTTGTCACAATGACAATGATATGAGATTTCAAGCGGTTTTCATATTGACGTTCACTGTGACAAGATACAAAATGGCCTAGGATTAAAATTGGTTGACTGTACCTATTTAGGGTGCGTGAAAGTTTGCGTTAATTAGCGTCTGGAGCTACGCTAATAGGAGGGCGCTTCAAAATGCGGAATAAAAAGGCATTACTTTAAGCTAACCTCATAGAAGAATAGCTTAATGGTAAGAGCACTGCTCCGATCAAGCAGAGGTCGTGTGTTCGATTCCCAGTTGAACTTCAATGGATTGCATAAAAATTTGGCTTCAATATTTATACTTTGAATCTTTAATAGTAGTTAAATACTAGCGACCGACCCCGACTTCGTACGGGTGCAATGCTTGTAATAACTCTTCTATACTTTATCATACGTATAAAGCTTCCTCTTGAATTACTCTATCTATTAAAAAAATCCGCATCAAATCCGTTGCGAAGTTTTAAAAATCTAAGTATACATAGGGACAAACAGACAGTAGGAAGCGACTTTGTGGATGTCGCGGGACGTGATGGATGACGCGACCAACCAACGCGTGTAACGCTGCGTTAATTTTGTGGACATAAGTGGAAGGTGCAGCTAATATTTTAGTTTATTAGAAAACATCATCATTCCCTTGCCCTCATGGCTAATTTCTTTATTATAACTCGGAAGCTCTTTTTTCAATTTCGTAGAGAGTTGAACCGAAATTCAATATTGAATCTAGCCGACAACCGATTGTAGTTATTTGTAATCCGGTAGGGATGGGAATAATTACGCATTACCGACTATAGTTATCGATAATTTTATCACTGTTATTTTTATCTATCATGACTCATCAGGCTAAGAAGAAGGAAGAAAAATGGAAGAGTGTTGCTCCACCAATGTCAAAAAATCAAAATCAAAACGCTTATTCTTTAAGTAGGCCACAAGGGCACTTTGACATGTCTGAATCTGAATCTACCAGCATTTCACAAGAGGAGACCGCTGTGAAGAGTTGATAAGTCATTGTTTCGTAAATTATACTTAAAACTATTACAATTATATTTTAACTAGATAATTGATACATGTAGAGGAGAACAAGATTCTCCAAATTAATGTTTACAGTTATAATTGTGAATTTTTCAGAGATGTAGAAGGTCTAGGCGTCACAATGTGAATGAATCGATAATTCTCAAACTTTTTTATCGATAACCCTTTCCCCTCCCTCCGCTAACCGCACAATTAGCGGCCTATTTACAATCCCGACCGCGGTTACCGCTTCCAATCGTTCAGTAGCACAATCACTCCGCTCCACAAACGTATCGACAACACGCCCGGAGAATAACGTCACAAGTACCTATGAAATCTGTATGCAGTTACTGCCTTTTAGATTCCAAGCGCGTTAGGAAAAACGGTAGTAAGTGCCTATGGGATCAGTAGTATGTTAGTGCGTTTTAGTTTGGAGTGGCAACAGGTGTGTTTGAGTCATTCTTCGATATTGAGAATTATTATCAAAACGGGATTTTTTTGCTATGATCTTGAAAGGACTCGTGATTTTTGTAGAATGTTCATTGATTCAATGTCTGCGTCAGTAAAAAATAGGCCATGGTCTACACACTTTCGGCTCACGAGTCAAAAAGAAGGCTTAGAAATTAGAGGTTATCAAATAGTCTCTGAGAGTATGTCAATGTGTGGAAAGATTTAGTAGACAAATGCTACAAAATAAGTTTATAAATACAAGACGACATAGGTAATAAATATATATAATTTGATACACAAGCAGCTACTCGCCTAACTAGGTGTACACAGATAAGAAAAACTTAGCATACTACAATAAGCAGACTCTACGCTAGCAGAGTTGTGAATTCTTAGGTTATCTGATTAGTATGTTTCATCTGTATTTATTTATATGTGTATATATTATATGAATATCTGTATTTACCAAAATATTTATTTATTAAAACTTGTTTAAGTTAGTTGCACCGCCCACAATTTCTCTGCTTTGCCCGAAGGTTGACTGGTAGAGAATGTCTCATGGCATTCAGTCCGCCTTTTGTACGATAAGTTTTCGTTTATACAATAAAGATTAAATAAATAATTAAGCAAAAAAAATAATGGCATGACCTTTTCCTACTCTACGGCACCTGCTAGTAATATACACACATCGACAATCTGATTTCCTCTATCTCTATGAAAGGTCAACTTTTTGTAAAACCAACATGAATTACGTTTATATCTTTCTATTCCTTATCTGCGAGTCACCTCAAACAAGAAACAGTGTACGTCACCCTAAGCCCTAAGTTAGATTTTCTTCCCGCTACGCACATCCCAGCCAAGGCGAGGCGTAAAACTTTAAACAAACCACGGGCGGTCATTTGTAAACCCACACCTGCGATTTGGAACATGTCACGAATGTATCGCCCTAGCCCCCGGTATGTAATGTACTATTTTCGCAGGCGTTTTAACAAACTTTTACTTACTCCAGATCATCACAGATCCTTAAGTTCCAAAACCACAGCAAGAAGCACCTAGATAAAACCATATCCAACCTTTTCCCCAACATCTTAAGACCTGACCTAACATCTGCCTCATCTGGTTTCATAGCCATTGAAAATTGCAGTCTGTGGAAGCAATTTGAGACCTTTTGGCTGTTCACTTAAGAGCTGTGTTGAAGACTTCCTGATCCTGGTTGAGTTAGGTTGAGGAAGCGGTTGTGGTCTCACCTGCTTAATGAGGTGACCGCATTCGGACAGTTTCCTGTTTGCTTGTGCTCTGATTTGAATCAGGTCAGAATTTTAGATACTACATTCTTTAGCCCATCTCATAACTATGACACACTCTTTGTCCTACCTGTTAGTTTCCTTATAATACCTTGAAAGCAAGACATGGGTTCCTGAGTTGCGTGGCAAGAATGAACTCAATGTAATCCCCCCTCCTAATTGAAAATTAAATTCGTATTAAATTACTGCGGTATTTAGGTTATTTTAGACCATTGCTCTCCGATTAAAACAAATGTAACTAAATTAATAAATACTTCAAAACCACATCATTATGACGCATAAACGTTTTTGTGATCGTTGTTCCTGGTTTTAGGATTATTCCAATTTATCTAAATTTATAAATGGGTGGATAATATTTCCCCTTAAGGCTAAATCAATCTAACCCTACGGTATTTTACGGAACAAAAAGTGAGTGCAAAATATAAATAAGAAAATGGAAATGCGGTGTAATAAATAAGGTATGATGAATCCGATATCCATATAATATCATCCGATATATGGAAGAGGTGGAAGAATCCTTTGAGTAGGTGCAACAAGAGGTAACTACACAAAAGATCCCATTGGGTTAAGTGTATCCGTAAGGACCCTTATTATAACATTAAGATAAGATGCCTCTGGTACTTAAATACTTAGCTAGTAGTAATATCATTGAATACATTGGAGCAACAACTGACCAGTTCACTTCGAAATCCCCAGATCTTGGCATGATTACTTGATGTTTCTGCAGTCTTATATCAGTCGAATCTAACTAGGTTACTCGCTTATCATTCCGTCTATACCTACATTTATTTAAACATAATCAAATACGGTTAGCCATCCTTCTGATCCGTTATAACGAGTAGGATGTTCCTCAGTGGCAAAGGCTTGTGCATAATGTGGTTGAGAAATGAAAGCGTCTCTAATACGATGCAAATTTTTCAAACAATTAATTTCGTATATCAACATTAATAAATAAATAATTACATTATGTTATACCTTTTTTCCTTTTTACGTTAAAAGATGGAACATAAGTTAATTTTCAAGGTGATATTTTTCTATTGATATTTTTTTGGATCTTCTTTTTTTATTTAATTTAACTTCTTATTTATGACACTTTATACTCTCGCGGTTTGTACACATAAGAAATATCGCGATAGACCCGTTATAATTTGTGTTAACTTCTTATTTAGTTTTGCATTCTACTCTACCCACCGTAGATGTCCAGTAACGCTTCCGATTCTGGGATTTTTGTATAGACTGACCGGGACTTTTTAATATGGGTAATCCAGGAATCCCGGGGTATTGGAAATCATAGTCTAGCCATGATAACTTTCGATTGGCCGTTTTGATATGATGTAGCCTGAGGCGGAAAAAAAAAGAATTGTTAACTGTAGCCCAAAATGTTAGCTGCTAGATCGGAGGACTGACAAACTGAGGGCTTCTTGTAAAAAAAATAAGTTATTAAAAAAATAGCATTATTTAGGTTACTACTAAGCACAATTTGGCTATTTCTCAAGTATAGTTGAATTAGTTGAGCTTCTTTTTTTTTCAGTGTAATATAAAACTTAGCTTTTATTATACTTTCACTGTTTATCAATCGCGCAAAGCTCAGCGCCTTATAAAAGAAAGCTCGCCGCAGGCGCCATATTTATTTAAGTCCAGCCTGTAATTCCACAAAGCTCGCCAAAGCTCAGCGAGCCCCGGGCTTCAAAGCTAAACAATTTTGCCTGGGTGTTCCGTTTATATTGACAATGACGTTTATATTACAATGGTGATAAACAAGCATACGGCCCACCAGTTTCACGGGTATAAAACCAACGTTATTTTAATTTTACCCTTAAATTCATAAAATAACACTTATTATGTTTCTGAAACGACGGAATTAGCAATCAAATTTACGTCAAGTTGAGTCCCATCCAGGTCCCAAAATTTCGTAAAAATTGGTAATGTTTTGGAGGAGGAACCAGAACGAAGCCTCGATTTCTATGAAAAAATAAGCAGTGGTAGATGTTTCCTTTTGAAACCATATTAAACAACTTGTTTTTTTAAGTTAAAACCAAAAACTACCAAATTATTCCAAGAAACAAAACATCACATGTAAAAGCAACTTTCAATTTCAATTGTGACCATAAAAGGCCTTAAACATTTTGTAAATGTATTTTTTTTTTCATATTATGACCAGTTTTGCGTGCAGTCGAAAACAAGTTGAAAAAACTTTTTTTTCGAAACAAAAATTATCAATGAAAAATTAAAACTGTAGGTTTCAAATATACAATATAAATATGCGTTCTAGCTAGTATCATAGATAAATGTTTAATGTTAAGAAACATGTTTGATCATAGAGAAAAATGTCTCAAACAATCAGCATTTTTGAACGGACAAAGAGCCTTAATTCAGTTTGGTTTTAAATACGTCTTTGACCGAACGCCGAAGTATTTTGAAATTCGAACATCTTTTTATGAGTGCTGTTCACCCTTTCACATAAAACCGCGTCTAAAACAGAAAACAGCTGATCACGAACTCAACTCAAACTGTCCTGTTACTAAGAAATCATGGCGTTTACGTCCTTTGAGGGTGTCTTTGTATAAGTTCGTCAAGGAAGTTCAACGGTTCGTCTGTATGTCCCTAACGGACGGCGTACACCTGTCTTAGGTCAGTTAGGGGTGGGTGACCTGGGTTAGAAATGGGTTGGAAGAAATTGCTTTCGATGATAGAGCTAGTTTTTATGACAAGTCGAAGTCTAAGTATCGTAAGTATTAGTAGTAGTAGGTAGATAAGGAAGTACTCTTTCCGCGGGTGTCGTTTTTTGAGAGACAGGCGATAGTGTATCTCAAACGGTATTTCAAACGAACAGAGGTCAGGAATACATTTTGTGTGACTTAATTATAGATAAGATTATTTTACAACCACCAATAATCATTAATTAGTCAGGTATTCCTATACCTGACAACTATTAATTTTGACAACGATTTTCTCCACTGCACCCACTTGAAGCTTGTTTGACTGGTAGAGAATGCCATTAGGCATAAAGTTCGCCATTTGTACTGACTTTTGTTTTGTGCAATAAAGTTTAAATAAATAAATTACTACAGACACGAGGCAGACTTCGCCGGCGATGGCGGGATAAGTTGGACTCATTTTTGAAGGAATAGCCAGATACTGCTCAAAATCGGAAGGTGTAGAATAATAATATGTAATTAATATACAAGCAACTTCATCCAAAAATCGTTTAAGGAGCAGTCGAATTATGCCTTACCTATCGAATTATGTCGAATTATACAGTATTTTGCGAGTTTATGCCGGACATTTACCTACAGATAGTTGGCGCTTACCTGTTATAACGAGTGTAGACTCTAGGTTGCACAAAAATCCGGAACTCTCAGACAATCAAAATTAAAATGTCAAACGAGCTGACAGACCATACAAATCCATTCATCGCGTTTCCCGCCAAAACCGAAATTCCGTTACAACAATAATTGGACAGGAGGTATTTTTTCCGAAGCACTTTCCGTATCTTTGTCATCGCAGGAAATGACTTCACCCTCTATAATCGAACGCGATACACCACAATCCAAAACGGCGTATCAACCTTTAGAATCAGTATGTCTTTACGCTTTTTGTTCTTTGAACGTTTAATAGTACGCGTGCCGAGAAATTTGAATAAAAAAGAACCTAATAGCTGGCAACATGTGGCCTTCTATTCGAAATTCGAATTTTAAAAATAGTTCATTGTTATCTATCGAATTGACGATTTTATTGGAAGCATATCATTAGTTTTAACGAACAACAGACTAGCAATCTTAAACACAATGAACTAGAGAATTTTGTTCAATAAAATACCCAAATTACTGGTACAAGGATAGACAAACATGGTTTTCATTGAGTAATTTGAAGTCTACACTTTTACAATAAGGTTTAAAATACGTTTAAATATAAGTTTTGCCAGTGTGACAGTGAGCGTTTGAAATTGATAATGAACGCAATTTCGCATCATTTGGCGTTTGATAACTTCCTTTGACAGAAGGTTCTATTTTTGTATCATATATTTGAGTTCTTTATGCAGTCACTTTTGGTGTAAAACATTTTTTTTATCCAATCTCCCATGATTTGTATCATTTCAAATCTAGATCCAGTGGCAAGAGTGAATATAGGCTATTGCTGAACCAGCGAACTATATTCTCGACACCGTAGTCTCTTACCATTTGGTGATACTGAGGGCAATCGCCGGTCAGATTGTGAATAAAATCTTCTCTTCTTCAATTTAAGAGCTGCGCTCTTGTGTAGCAGTCGCCAGCCGTTTCTTTCTTGGGCTTTCACCTTCACTTCCTGATAAGACATATGACTTTAACCTTTTCTATTATTTGCTCAAAGTAATTTCGTCTTGGCCTTCCTCTACCTCGCTTTCCCTCGATTTTTCCTTCTGTCATTTATTAGGAAAATGTCTTAGCAGATGCCCTATCAAATAAAAGAGCGAATTTGAGAAAAACGTCTTGTCAGATTAAAAATAACATGGAAGCAATTGAACCTTCTAAAATTAAAACCCTTCATCAATCAAACGACAGCTTTCTTTACCGCTCACACTTAACACAGAAAGTCCTTAACCAAATGATACGTATGTCCTAAAAGGTGAAATATACTTTTCGCGGTCAAGCAACCCTTTATGAATGGGAGTGTAAGGTTAACAAACTTGGCAACCCTGGGTTCAAGTTGCCAGCGCAAAAAATCACTTGACACCACACCTGTGCGCGCACGCGACTGTAAAGGTGTGTATATATCGCGAGCGGTGAAGGTAAAGCTGCGAATAGAATCATAGACTATTATAAATATAAAGCTGATGAAATTAGTTTATGTACATCAAGATTTATGGGAAACGGGTAATATTTTTTAAATTGTCACTACTCTTCAAAATCTCGTATCCAATACAAGAACAAAGAAACAGTAAATAAAAAAAAACTTAAACACTACTAACAACTAATTCAAATAAACTAAAACAAATTAAAAAAAATCGGCATGGTACCGAAAAAGCCGGCAGCATTTTTAATTGTTGTCACACTATAATATTATAAAAGCGCATGTTTGTGAGTGTGTTTGTGTGTATGTTTGTTACTTTTTCACGCTCAAACGGCTGATAGCTTTCGAGTTGTTCCGCCCGAAACGTGATACTACGAAGCCTGTTATAACGCACGTCATGATGACATTTCATTGCATGTTTGAGAAAAGAAATTGCCTATATCTGAACTGAACCTAAGTCCAACTGTCCCTTAAATAACCCTAATCAATGAGACCCTTACATAGGTCAACAAACCGCTCCGACCTCTGACTTAACGCAACCGCTACTGCAAAAAATCTTTTGACACACCTGTGCCAATATCTATTCTCGTGTCCATTTAGTTTCGTTTGAAAGAAGACCTTAATGATTTTAGTAATAAAGTAGAAACTTCAACGACAGCGGGGCTTAGTCGCGTTTAACGCGCGTTAAAAACGTTAGACGTCTATGACTCTTGAACTTGCACATTTGAAGGAAAGTGTTTTATTATTTATCAATAAGCGCCACCATTATAAGACCCGCAATATAAAGTCACAAAGGACGTTCCAATACTAAGGCTAATCCTGCATTCGAATGACTAAAAAGATGTAAATACATTAATATGTTCCCACACTTATGACCTTTTTGATTTGACTTTAACAGAATATTCAACCACCTTTCCAAGCTTCAATGAAACTAAAAACCTTAAGCTGTTAAGACTAACAATGCAAATAAAAACCTTAACCTGTCAAGTGTTAGTCTGTTTTTCCAAAAACAGGGTTTTGGCAGATGTGGCGCTATGGCAATAAGGTAGTGAATGCGCAGGAGACGTTTTTGTCCTTTAGTTGCGTAATGTGGAGGTGTGAAACGTTTAAGGGGTTTCTTTATGATTAATTTATGAGTTTTTACAGTTGCAATGTTTTTCTTGAGCAAATAAAATAAATAAATCATTAAAACGGTGTTATTTATCAGTGACCTTGTTTTATATGAACATGTAATGACAGATGAAAAAAAATTAAATAAAAAACTTTATAAAAAGCTCCAAAAGATTGATAGAAACTACTGTGGACCGAAGAGCTGGCAGCTTCCTCGCACAACGCATCAGCATTGCGATTCAGCGAGGGAATGCTGCCAGCGTCTTCGGGGCCATGCCGCGGCGGCACACTTTTTTAAACCTTTTTTATTTATTATATTTATAATAGATATAACCTCTAAACTCACATTCAAAAATACACGGAATCAAATAAACTACGGCTAACTTTTGGACATTATACTATTTTTAACGGAAAAAAAACTAAAAATGAGACGTTTTTTGACTACTGATTTTTATGACGTCACAAGGCAGTATCTTCAGAGAAACTTCACACTATCATATCGTTTTTGACATTTCATAAAGAGCTGTCATCAAAATCAAATAGATACCGTATTAAGACACTGATAGGTATTCCCAAGTGTTTAGATTTGTATACTAATAGATAGAATTTTCTCTAGTGAAGATTACCTGTTGTAGTCCGGCCTCTATCCTATTTAGACCAACGTTTGAGGCCATGCCTTTGGCACGTGTCAAAAGAACACCAGACGACACCGAAAACAACAGTGAAAGTATCAAAAAAACTCAATATATTCATATCAAGATTCTAAACTGTTACTACACAATCCAGTACCAACAAATCGCTCCCAAATCGGTCTATTTTTTCTCACCGCTACCTAGCTAGGGTTGGCACATTTGAATTTCAAATTCCAATACAACAGGTGGCTGTGTGGGAACGTTGATATTTGCATATCAGCAATCTTTTAGCTAATTCAAATTCTATTGTAATTGTTTTGCACTTCCGTAGCAAGTGTAATGTCACTAGTTTTTGGTTATTAAATTTAATTAATGTTTTGTGGGTTACCTACGTCATCTCTTTTGTGACATTTGTAAGCTGGGAAACAACTTTCAAATTAGGTACACTAAATTAAAACTAAACCTTAATTCCTTAACCCCTTACCGCATACGAAGCCATATACAACATTAATAAATGTCGACCTTATTGACACAAGTAAAAGTTCAATTTTGAAAAAAAATATATACGAGTATATACTTATGCGGCAAGGGGTTAAGGCATAACCAGTCTAAATCAATGTTATTTTAAAATTCTAAACATAATTGTTTTTTTTTTGTGGGTAGCCGTCATGAGTGAGAAAAATACGCGATGCACGTTTTCTTTTGTTTCGTATGTGCATCGATGACGCCATCTATATCGGTCAGTATATCTTTGCGGCCGCTTCACCTCAGAACGGCTAGACTGATTTTAATAAATTTTGGTACAGGGGTAGTTAAACATAACAACATACTTTTAGGATACTTCTTACCCAATTACGATAGACGATAAAGCACGGTTACGTGTATCAAATTTTTCATAAAATAATTAATTTGAAAGTTTAAATCAATATACTCGTGCGTAGTGCATATATTTCATCGAACAACGAAACATACTACGAGTACAATAATTAATTACGAATGACCTTACTAGACATAGCATAAAAAAGTAAAAATAGTAGAGTTTAGGAAGAAACGATGATCACTTCCAGGTAACCTTCGGGTTGTGAGAAAAAACTGAACAACAATGATCAGACATGCCATTAGGCATTAAGTTTGCCATTTGTACTGACTTTTGTTTTGTGCAATAAAGTTTAAATAAATAAATAAATCAGACTCAGGCGTTATATATTTTTTTCTTTTTGGAAAGTGATTATTTTCATACTTACACTGTTATATAAATAAAGCTCGTGAAACAGCAAAGTTTAGCTTTCAACCGACTTCAAAAAATGAGGAGATTCTCAATTCGACTGCATGTTTTCGTTTTGTAGTATTTTACGCAATTACATATTCCGCCAGTTATGAATCGATTTTGATTTGACGCCGCGTTTGGCTCGGTTTA
Source organism: Apotomis capreana (assembly GCA_947623375.1). Lineage (NCBI taxonomy): Eukaryota > Metazoa > Arthropoda > Insecta > Lepidoptera > Tortricidae > Apotomis > Apotomis capreana. The sequence continues at coordinate 13,430,452 of OX392522.1, read as the reverse complement.
TAGACACCTGCCTACTGAGTCGGCGGTCCCGGGCTCGAATCCCGGCCGGGGCAAATATTTGTTCTTGGGTCATGGATGTTATCTATATATGTATTTATATATTATGTATATCGTCGTCTAGTACCCATAGTACAAGCTTTGCTTAGTTTGGGACTAGGTCGATTTGTGTATGATTGTCCCTTAATATTTATTTATTATTATTTCTTTGGTTTGGTAGTTCATACTTCAGAGGTGATCCCGTATAAATTTTATCGAAATAGATTTAGCATTTTTTGAGAAAATCAACAAAACACCCACCCTTTCCGCTCACTGAGATCGGTATTTTTTGTTAAAAAGTGATTATTTGTCCTATCTCTTCTTCTAAAATTCAAGAGCTGTGCTCTTGTCGGTATAGCAATCGCCAGCCGTTTCTTTCTTGGGTTTTCTCCTTCACTTCTTGGTAAGACATGACTTTAACTTATACTATAGCAAAAAAATATGGATTTTAAATAGACTAACTAATGGACTCATGACTTCATGACAATATATAACTAATAATAATATAGATTTTAAATTTGATATAAAGAAATTAGATTTACTTAATTGAATTTAATTTCACCTTTTCTTTTATGTGATCAAAGTAATTTCATCTTTGCCTTCCTCTACCTCGCTTTCCCTCGATTTATTTGTCCTATAATAGACAAGAAATCCTTGTGGCAACCCTATCTTTTCCCGCGTTAAACGCGCGCGCGCGCCGTTACGTCAGGTGCCACCCCCTCCCCCGTGCGCCTGCGCAGGTGGGTATAATGACCTTAGGGTAGTCACCCCAACAGGTTGGATTTGGAACGTTACGTTTTTTTTAAACGGCTGTCTTGAGTCGTTGGCGATTAGGATAATGTATGTATTGTTTTAATTTTTAATAAGGACTGGTTTGGGACATGTTTAACTGGAGGGCCGTTAGAATCATAATTTCTGCAAAATGAAATAGATTTAACCAAACTTCTATCCCTAGAATAACAATGTAGGTAATGTCAAAATCCATATATTTTAACATTGCTATCCGAGACTTAGCATTATTTTTGGAATACATGTTTGGTCAAACGCAGCCTTAGTCTCGGATAGTAATTTCAAACTAATATGGGATTTTGACATTATTATCCGAGAAGAGAATAAGCTTTATTCAGAGAATAAAAGTTTGGTTAAATCCAGCATGTGATATGTTTAGTACCTTTACAGTAAAGAGTGCATATTTATATTTTTAGAAATGCTTTTGGAATTAAAACATTGATTTAGTTGGTAGCGTGGTTACATTTTAATAAATTGCTTTTCTGCCACTGGTACAGTAATATATTGCGACTTTACTAAAAAACTGTCCATACATCTCTAAAAACCTAACATAAGGAAGAAAATAAGAAGTTATCAGTATCAGTAATGACAAAAGTTCATTAACCTTCCATGTAATTGCCTGATTGTAATACAATGGGGCAAAAACGAGTGACGACAGTATAATTAAGCCGTCAATGACAGTATAGACAATTCCTTCCTATTTGTAGATGTGATGCGACTACTTGTACCACTCATGTATAAATAAATAAAACTACGCTACAACCAACCTTTCATCCCTTAACTACAGTAACTGTAATAGTTATCAGGAACGAGACAGGACGAAACCGCAGGAAGTTTCAAATAATACATACAGTGCTCCAAAAAGAGTAGAAATTAAAAAGAGTAGTGTCGTCCGTTTCTAAGCAATCTAAGACCATGGGACGATACTACAGTATTGCCATTTTTCAATTTTTACACTTTCTTATCGGACTCTATTTCAAGCGTTATAACACAAGCTTACAAGAGCGAATTGTAGAACCAGATTGATTTAAACGAATTATATATAATTCGTAGAACTAGAACGAATTATATATAATTCGTTTAAATCAATCTAGTTCTACAATTCGCTCTTGTAGGCTTGTGTTATGGACACTAGATAACGATATACATATTTGCCCTTGCTCGTATTTGAACCCAGGACCGCCGGCAGCTGCCTACCGAGCCGCTCACGAAAGCAAACCAAATCATACCACCACTACGCCAATGGCGTCTTCAAAGTTCACACGTAAACACCAGCAAGAGACCCGCAGTGGTGACAGAGGTGTCACTTCTGAATGTCTTCAAGTGGACTCATTTCTGAATTATCAGTCCACCACCCGGGGCTGTACACGACGGCGGTCGTGACATTTGAGACCAGCAGTGGTGACAGAGGTGTCACATCTGAGTTGTTGAGTTGTATGTCTTCAACTGGTCTCATTTCTGAATTATCAGTCCACCACCCGGGGCTGTACACGACGGCGGTCGTGACATTTGAGACCAGCAGTGGTGACAGAGGTGTTCGCAACGTGTTCGCAACACAACCACTAGCTGCCACGAATATTTCACATGTGTACGCCACGCCTATTTAGATAAAAAAAGAAAGAAAGCAGGTTATGAATCTAAACTTTTCAGCTTTGAGAGTGAATAATAAAATAAAGAAGAGTGTAATAAAATTTCCAAGTTTCAACCCCGGGAATCAAAGAAAAACAGAAGCCAGTTGCTCTTAGTTATCTAATCTAATCTTGCATAGAAAACTATCGTGAGTCTCAGACAGACTTCCGGTTCGTGACTTAAGATGGCCGCATGCGTTTAGGCTTCGTTGTTCATTATTTATTCATTTTCGTTGTTCAGTGTGTAGTATTGATAGCGTATTGTGCAGTGATCTAACGTAGGAGTGAATAGCTAATGAAGAATTCAACTTGAAGCGCTCATAGCCCTTCCTGGGTCAAGGCCCGATAGTCCACGTGGTTTTTTGTAAATCGCTATCACTTTACAAAAAGCTAAACCTCACCGAACAACGGCATGCTCTACGAGCAAACTCGAAATTGGCGAAATCATCATTAACTATGATGGAAGCCATATTTTAAAATTAGAATTAGAATTAGACAGAGGTGTCACATCTGAGTTGTTGAGTTGTATGTCTTCAACTGGTCTCATTTCTGAATTATCAAACCACCAGCCGGTAAAAACAGTTTATACGTTAACACATTAATGAACAGTGAGACCAGCAGGCAGTGGTGACAGAGATGTCACTTCTGATTCTTACATCTTCAACTGGTGCTGTACCATCGCACTAGTTTACACGTAAACAGACCCAGTGATAATGAAAACTAACCTACAAATCCAATGCTAGACGGTTCACACGCGCCGTGAGAACCAGCAACAATGGATTACGTTCGTTATGTGACGCGTGGTCGCGAAAGGAAAAATGCTTTTACTTACGCTAGATGACCTATGATGGCCAATGTGCTATATAATAAAAAAAGGGGAAATGAAAATTAGTCTCACAAAAAAACCTTTATTTGACAAAAGTAAACGAAATTAGATACCTAATAAGAGAGGTAGCAAGGCAAATAGGTCGCAATACAGTCACGATGCTTTGCTGGGCATATACCCTCGCACGTAAACAAGATTCTGCATCGCTACTATCACGATACAGCCGTGATTCAGCATCGGTACTTTCACGATACCGCATCGATACAGTCATACAGATGTAGAATTCATTCAGACGTGAAGCTCTCTTCCTTATACTCAATGTCACATGAAACATCGCACGGTGATCGCACGTCTGCATCGATGCAGAAGCGATGCTGACTCAAAACAGCGCGACAGCCGCGCTTTGCAAATGCGACAAAGGGCATGTGCGATTAACAACTGTATCGTAACAAAAACTCGCCATATGCGACCTCCCTTATATTAAGCTCATCAACATACCTGTGCTAACTCCGGGCACGCTCTAGGGATTTGATATCGATAAAAAAGTTGTCGATATATATTAGTACATGATGTCTGATTGAAAGTTCTCGATCACTATAAAACGGTGCGATATCATATCTGATGAAGTGGATATTTTCATCTAAGTAGACGGCAATCTTTAATACCGACGAATATGGAAAAAATATTGATTGTATACTTACTATGAAAATTATTTAGAGTTAGCACAAGTATGCTCATCAATCAAGTTATGACTGAGAAGAATCTTAACATCAACGGCTTAAGAAGTCATAGCGGCCATCCGCTATCTATTGGTCAAATAGTAAAAAATACCCAAGACTGAATTTAGGATTGTTTTATCCGACTACGCTGAAACAAAAAGGAAATTATATTTTTTTACATGCTCGCGAAAGAAGTTGCTAGAAGATTCTGACCTTCTAGTTTAGTTTAATTACTTTACTAATCATATCGTCACTTGTAATATGAATTAAGGTAACCGCCAAATGACGATTTTTCAGGAGAGGCCAAAAACGAAATTACAAATTAAAAAAAGTGCAGTAACATTTTATTTCCTAATCCGATTAAAATGATGTAAAGTAGTTATAGCTTAATTTTGTAAGATCTTTCAGTTGATAATGGTCTCAAAAAGGCTGCTATTATAGTTTAGAAAATAGCGTGGCGCTTACGTTAATTTTTTTCCAAAAATAAGGAGTTACGTTAACACAACACAACATTGATTTCAAAAAATGAGTCCTAATTTAAAGTAAGTCACAAAAACGTAAAAAAATCTAACGTAAGGGACACACATTTTCAAAACGTGGACTTACATTAGCGGAATTCAGCTATGGAATTTTTAAACTTATCCAATCGTAATAAGGTTTAACATAGTTATTTCTTGCTTTTCAGTTAATTAGTGGCAGGATAGTAAGTCGTGATAAAAACCGGTTTATAAGCGGGAAACAGTTTCTTTTTTGTTTATAAAAACCAAAATTGGTAAAGGCACCTTTAGATTTAGAGTATTAAAAAAAACACTTCATTTTCTTTCCAATCTGATACTTTTCCTTACTGTTTTTCCTCACTTTGCTTTTCTTTCTCCCTTTCCTACAATATTTATGTACCTTTTTTACTTACGACTTTTACTGCACATTCTGCTTTCCCTTTTTCTCTTTCTTTTTTATTTCTTTCTATATAGTTTTCTTCTAATTTATTACCTTCTTTCTGTTCCATTCATCAACTCCCTCCTTTTGATTTTAGTGACTTAAGTTTAAACTTCAGCTTAACGTTGTATAATTTCGTTTAAATAATCAATTTTGTCTTTACAAACCCTAAGTCCTATTTTCAGTGTAAGGCTTTTCCCTGTCTAAAACTAGCCATTCTTCATTAGTAATTTGACCATTTCCTGGCAAACTGGTGACTAAATGTTTCGTCACAGAATAAGTAACTCACTCTCACATCACTTTTATAACCTTGAACGTCAAGGGGTAAATTTACGACTGAAATGCTTCGAATACCTTCGCTATTGGGCTTCGACATCTTTCTTATAGAGCTGAAACGGATTTAGAGATTTTCTTATATCTTGTAAGCTGTTGTTTTCTCGCGAACTACTTATTTGAAGCATCATTGGTGTCCCGTTATTAGTAGAAAGTATGGCCCAGCTCAACGCCTTTCTCTGGCTGAAAAAATAATGGTCAAGGGGCAAGCAAATAGTTAACGTATTTAATTGAATCATCGCATCAATACAATGACATTACGTTGGATACGTAGGCTACTGAAAAAAATGATTGGGAGTATCTCAATGTCGCTAACCTCCACCATATCACTATTACTACCATCATTCATTCCTGTCTTTTGTTTTCTAAAAATAATATACAAGTATATACATTTTATTATGCCTACATGTTGCTACATGGTAGTGGCAGTGACTGATTTTCACAGAAAAAGTTTTCACAGTCCGTTTGACCAGACATTTAAGAGATTCCCTAAAAACGAAATGCATTAAGCCAGATTGTTTCAATTAAACGTTCCTAATTCAAGAATTAGACATGATATAAATAGGCATAATGGCTAATTAATAAATAACTTAACTTTAAAAAGTTTAAAACATCAATTTCTATTTGATACTGGAAATCCCGACAAACTTCATTCCGCCTTAGAACTCCCTTTTGAGGTGATAAAAATTTCTATAATACTTACTTCGTACTTATCCTTTTCAAATTTCCCTGAATTTTTGAAAGTTTTTTTTTGTGTAATATTATTATTTATTTATTTTTTATGTCGTTGAGGGCAAACGAGCAAACGGATCGCCCGATGTAAAGCGATTAATGTACTTAACTCGTAATTTTTAACTGTACTTTTTTTAACGCAATCGCACAATACTGTCCTTATCACGAATTGTTGGAACCAGGGATCGTTACCGGTATTCATAAAAATTACAAAAAAATTATTACAGATTTTATTTGAAATGCCATTACATATAATTAAAGTATTGGTATAGAACTTTGAAATTAGCTTAGTAAAATAAAGAAATGTGTAATAATAAGCGAAATACCGAAATTTAATACCAGTATTTGTATGGAGTCGAAAACCGGCATCCGATCGCTGGTCGGTACAAACTAAAGTGGCTATCATATCCATCACAACACCAAATCATAAACAGACGCACGCGGTAGTGTTTGTAATTGCTTCCTACAGGCAAATGTATGGTCGTCTCACCGGTATCTACTCATTAACACTGCAAAGGAAAGAGATGGTCGCAAAGTTCCTGGTAACCAAAATAACGTAAGCACCAGGTCCGTCCAAATTAAGTACATAATTTTAATGTAACCGTCATCACTCGAGCCTTGGGAAGACAAATAATAATGTAAGAGGCATTAATTGCTTTAAAAACTACGAAAACTTTAATGTTACTGACTAAATTATATATTGACCCAGCTTGCAGTAAGCACAATTTGTGACAAGATTAGACTATAATTGACTTTAAATGGTTGCTGTCTTATAATCTCGTTTAAATTTTTTTTACCCATCTAATCTGAGCATATAAATCATTCATGTACCTTATTATTTACATGATTTGATTCAAAAACTAAAAATATAACCCATTTAATGTAAGAACCATTTTATATTTTTTATCTAGCTTTGAAGCTAACGTAACAGTCAATCGGTAATAAAGTGCTATAAATTGAGTAATGTAAGAGTCATTTATTTACCGATGAGTCTTACATTAATGACTTTCGTTCAACTTTGGCCAATACTTGTGGTTACGTTAATCTGATATTAAGTAATTTACAAACAATGTTCCATACACCAAAATAAATACAGAAAACTAAAAAAAAACGGTCAATTTTTGTTTAATGTAACCAACATTTTTTTCAAGATATCGTAATTTTAATAACAGCAATGGATAGATCGTCAAATTTACAGACGAACTGTATACTTAACTCAATTTCGTCATTTTGGCGGTTACATTAATTCATATTACAGGTGACGATATACAAAACAAACAACTATTGAATTGATGAGGCAGGCCGCAAACTTTGATAAAAAAAAGATTACGATGTCTTTTTCTAATCTTTTTACCAAAATATGCCCGGTAAAAAGTGTACAAAATCACTCCTAAACGCATTTCCTTCCTATCTACCTTATTAACACTTAAATGCCCCACACACACTCAACCAACCTGTGTAAAAACGATCATTAATATGATTAATTCAAACGCTCATCAATTATCACTAACTGACGGTCACGCAATGACGGAATGCGGGGGGCAACTTGTTCAGTTAATGGGGTCAAAATTACCAATTACCATATTTTAAGGGTTACTATTTGCAGAGGGTTGGGAAGTGAGAATTTGGTGACATTTAAGGCTCCTTGTCATTTTTTTTAATTTTTCGCTTCTATATACATAATAAACATTTATTGCAACACTGCATTGAAAATGTAATACAAACTATAAATTCACACACGGTGTGATCGTTATATATTGGCAGTCATTAAATAGTAAGGCACTGTACCTACCTATCTAATAACTACTAAAGTGATTATACTGATATGAAATTCTAATTTAACCTGTACATTTTGATAGCCAAACAAGCACGTTCTTAATCCACTATTTTTTAGGAGCAATTTATCAATAATAGCTAATGTAAGATGCTTATTTAACAAATATATAGGTAAAAACTCTCTCTTCCTAGTTATTATCCCACATGGTGCAACAGGTAAAACCTGTTTCAATGAAATAAATTTACAAAATTAAAATTTAGAAATAAAAAAAAAGTTGATAGTGTCAGGCGTTCATTTGCGGAAATCCAATAAGTTAATATGTAACTTATTGTATTTTTTACAAGACATGGAAAAATACGCAAATAAATATAAAAGGTTAGCATTAATTGACTAGCACGTTATTATATCGCGGATTAGCAAAGCATATGCGTTGGGGTAAGTTGGAAAACGGGATAAGATAAAAAACCGTTCGTAACTCCTTATTCCGTGCACGTTTTTTGTTCATGTCAACTTTATTGAGAACGTCATTTTGTTGATCCCCGCTCCCCAGTCATCGCCATTCGCTCAGTGAGTGTGATATCGTTATCTATAGCCCAAAATACAAGCTTACTAGAGCTTAATTTGTGTAAGGTGTCCGGTACTTATTTAACACGTTCACTACGGCAAAGAATTTTTGTGACTTTACCTGGGTACGACATGGGGTCTATTAGATCCGACGTGTAACTGTACTGTGGTGCGTTAACGGGTCTAAAAGATCCGTTGGGTATACTCTTGTTTAATTGTGATTATGTGCGGAGTTATAGCCATTCACGCAAATATATTTATGTTAACATATTCTTACATAGACAACCAAACCAATCTTTAAAACGCAGGTAGATCCAATTAATGGTTTGATTGCAAAACAAAGAACAATCTGTCGGATCTTTTAGACCCGATATCCGCACTGAATGTAAACATTGTCGATATTTTTTTAGTGTCGGGGTAGAAAAAAATACCGATATCGATAGTTATTAATTTTAATAGGCTAACTACGACTTATCAGATACAAAACATTTTGAATTACTATTAATATTTTGTAGTATTTGGAGTGTCTGGCCAGTCGATGAGCTTGTATAAACATTATTAATGGCAATATTTCGCTTACCAATTATAATATTTCTGGCACGTATATCCTCTTTTTTTCTTTTTCACAGTTTCATGTTTATTTTCATTTTTGTCACACATAAATAAAACTTTCCGCGACCGCTTCATGATAGATATTTCACCTTATCTCTTAAATCACTGTAATTTTATTAATAACCACCCACACACTTGGACGTCACTGGCTCAACTAGACTTTCATTCAGTACGGCTATCGGGTCACCGGGCATCGGGTCCTTAAGACCCGGTAGCCGTACTAGATGAAAACAGTTTCTCTCTGGTCGTCATGGGGTCGAAAAGATCCGATGAGTTTTTATTACGTAAACCGCCTATATTCGAAAAAACATCGATAAAACACTAACTGTCCCTTTTCAACTCCTGCAAAATTCTGAGATATCTGTCCCGCAGCAACGGTAGGAACAGCAATTTCTCCCCCGCACCGGAGGAAAGTTCTTCATCGGATATATTCGACCCGATGCCGTAGTGAACGTGTTAATGAGAATTGCTATTTAAGTTAACTCAAATTACATTTATGTTCAAATTTCCCACGCTTAATACTACCATGATGTTCACAATAAAAATACTACCATTACGATGTCCACTCGCATGGTATGGGAGTTTGAGAACTCATAGTACCACTGCACTGGAGGGGTTAAAACAAAAGGGTAGCACCAATTAACCCCACTGCGCCGGCGCAGCAAATCTACCGGAAAATTGGTGTTGTTTACAAAATAAGTCATTTTTGCTGTCACGGCTGGTGCGTTTTGAGAGCTATACCGTTTATCGCGTTATTGGAAATCTGAAGTTATAATTGCTATAGTTATTATTTTTTTCTTAATATTTTAAAACTAGGTATCTATTTAAATATGATAGAGGATACCGCTGATGGAGTTACGATGCCACAGTGTTTTAGCTAATAGTGGTTTTGATAAACCAATTGGTAATTCGCCCGTCTAGCCCAGAAAGGTGGAGACGTGGGTGGGAAAAGTTATTTTATTTTTATAGAATATAATAGAAAAACCTTTATCAAAAACATAATAAGTTTACTAACACAAAATGGACCGTTATGGTTGTATGATTTAAATAAATAAATAAATAAAGACACATCATTACGATTTACAATTAGAGAGTGTATAAGAGATTCTTCGTTTCAACTTAAAAAAATCGTTTAATTGTTTATAAGTCCTGTGTACATTAAGATGATGATAATATATTATTATGTCACGACGCTGTGTTTTTTCCGTCGATGAAAATAAACGAGTTTCAAATGTGTGAAATCTTTTATAGCTTGGTAGCACTTGCTAGGTGATACAAATATTAACTTATACTGTTGAATTCAGATGGGCCATTTTTTTTCTAAAGTTGTACCCACTTTTTTTTCGATATTTTGGGTATTTTCTACTCAGAATCACGAGCACTTTTGATCTTAAATATTAGAAGAAAAAAGTGTCCCAATGTTTTTCGGTTCCATTCTTTTACTATTTCCATATAACCTACTACCCACTCAATTGCTTCGAATTTTGAGTTGGACTCTATTTATATAATAAAATAAGAGCGGTGACAGGTAGCCGTAGTTACCAAAAACAATCTAGTGGCTACAGTGGCAAAGGAATGGAAAAACAAAAAGTATATGATTATTTTGGGCCAGTTTTTTCTACTAATTAGATCGAAAAAGCTCGTGATTCTGAGTAGAAAATACCTAAAATATCGGACATTAAAAAAGTGAGGTGTTTAACTTTAGAAAAATGGCCCAGCTACATCTTATCGTATCTTTTGATTTTAGATTTTATTTACAGGATAAAACATCCAGGATTGGAGAACAACAAAACTAAAAGCAAAAACTAAGACATAAAACTACATTTATTTACAAAGTTGCACTCATGAGCGTATTTTAGATATAATTCAACACAAAACACAAACTACACAATAGATGCTAAAAAATATAGTCCTTGAAACACAGCTATATCTAATATAAGTATAAACGGAGTCCGTGCTTGTAGCGACGTGTTATCGCTATACCTAACTGTGTAGGGTGACTGTCATGACCGGGCGGCGAAAGACAATCCTTACATAATCACTAATCACCGTTATTAATTTTTACAAACTAATTGTGTAATTTTGTTCACAAATAAATGTATTCTCTTTCTATTCTTTTCTTTCATCAAAAATTACAGATAATCACTCAAAATAGTGAGTGAAAACTTTACAACGAATGCAATGGCACAACATAAATGTTTTAAAGAGTGTTATATAAATTATATTTAAACGCAATTTCGCTGATTTGTAATCGATTTATACAACAAATTGAGCACTCATTTAACGCGTTTTTGTAAAATTCGAAGAGGGCGTAAGAATTTAGACGTAAAAGTAAGCAAAGGAATGTCCTGAATGAATGAGTAATGACAGACAGTCTAAAATTAAATAATATTAAAGTTGAGCTATCAAACATCAAATGTTAATTATTGATGACTCGATTTAATAAAAGTAATTACACTAAACACATCTTCATATTCATCAAGCTGGTAAATAGTCAACATATTTTGCAATTTAAACACGCTATATTTTCAACATTGTCCAGGACTGTCCTAATTTTCCCATTATTAGATGGTCATCCTATTACTAATTAACAATTCCTTTGTGAATCATTTTGTCTGTTACTAAAGCGATTGTTTTAACTTGTCTGACGTTTTTTACGTGAAATATTCCGTCACGTCCATTTTGGATTTTAATTTAAGTAAATTTAAGGTTAATTGACTGTCAAGGTCATCAGAGAGTCATCAGTCATGATGACAGAGTGAGATACTTATATAATTTGAAATTATGCTCATTAATAATTACCTATTAGATATATTAGGCTTATAAGTTGATATTTTCGGAACCCGGTATTTGAGTCAAAATATAATTCCGTTTTACATAGTAGTGACGTTGAACGTGACGTAAAGTGTAATAAATTACGATACGGCATTATCGTGCAACGTTGAAATTTATTGCAACTAATTCAGACGACTGAAAAATTGAATATTGGCGAAAAAAACAAAATGGAATGACTTAAGTTTACTGAAGAACGAAATGGGTGGTTCTACTCACAAGGGAATTTTCCGCGGCTAACCTTATTTTGTATAGTTTTTGTAGGCAAATTATATTGATATACGATCGAAACTGTACAACTAAATGATTTCTAGTATGACACTGAAAATTAGCTAAGCCCTAAATATATATCTTTCAAAAATTGTACTTTAAAGTGCCAAATTCTCAGTCTCCAGGCATGTCTCTCGGACGAAATGAAAGCTTAATGGCTGCATCATAACTGCATTTTGAGTATGTACGTAATATTTTCGCTGAAATAGAAATCTATAATATATGTAGTTTCAATGTGTTTGTCTAATTTTACCTTAAATGCGAAACTTATTAAAAAAAAGTGCATTATATTTTGTCCCTCGTTTTTTTACCTACATCTCTCGTCGTCTCCTGCTACATCAAAATCAGTTTGAGTTACCACGTCTAGCGCGTTGCTGTTCGGTCTAAGTGAAAGATCGAAGTGAAGTTAGCATATATAAATGATCGCGTTAGTCTCGGTTCGCGGTTGGCTTAGTCGCTACGGCGAGTTGTGTAAGGGAAGTGGTGCTACGGCCAGTCGTGCAGTCAGCTTAACAGTATCCTGGCCCATATTTATTTAAAATCCATTGTTTTCTATACACTTTTTTTGCCTTCATAGGTCGTAAATTCGTTGCATTAGAGTACAGAACTGCATGATTTCAATATTAAGTGTTGCATTGATGTCGTTATTGGCTAAAAACTTACAATAATCTCAGTATCCTGTCCTCAGTCTCCTGGGCCCATATACTGTTTAAATGGTCATAAATTTGGTATATTTTATTTTTTGACTGGCCCGTTTGGGATCAGTAAAAGAACGACCTCCTCTAGGCGTTAAGCTACTTTTCTGACCTTAGATGCTAAAAAAATGGTGTGCCGCAAATCACTTCATTTTCGTCCCTCCTGAGTAGAACCACCCAAATACGGTCAATCGGGGTAACGTTGGCGCTTCCGTATAACATTAAGAGTCCCAATGTTATATAATATATACGAAAGGGTCAAAGTTCCCAATTTGGGACTGACACTGCCAAGTTTTAAATGTTTACAGTATAATTGTAGGCCAATGTTATACCTAATGGCGAAAGTTACCCCAATTGACTGGCAACCTTTGTAGTCGGACTAAAGATTAACAGCAAGCACATTTGTTGCTGAAATATGTCTTCTAGACAGCCAATAGGCAACCGATTTGAATAAAATAAAAAACCGGCCAAGTGCGAGTCGGACTCGCGTGCCGAGGGTTCCGTACAAACATTTATCTCATATCAACTGGTCGGGTTAAGTCAAGTTTGCACCTGTATGGCGCCGGATACAAATAAGGTGCAAAGTTAACGCAACCGATCACGTTCGTTGAATGGGAGCCTCTCGTATTTGTTGTTAAAGCGGCAACAGAAATACATCATCTATGAAAATTTTAACTGTCATACTAATACGGTTCATGAGATACAGCCTGCTGTAAGACAGACCTCAGAGTCTTAGGAATATGTTTTTTTACCCTTTTGGTACGGAACCCTAATAAAAAGTATTTGTAAAGAACCTCGGGCAAAGGCCTCTCCCCTAGATTCCCGATTTAACACTTCCCCTGGCCAGTTGTTGATAATAATCTCCAATATAAAACCGGAATAAAATGGATAAGATTTTTTTTTTGTCAATAGCTCTATTCCAGTAGTTTTTTTCAAACCCATTTTACTGGTTAATATATAATCAAAGACTAGTTAACGTGGGTGTGATGTCCGCCTGTCGTTCACACGTTTACCAGGTCGTTATAAGGCTGTTTTTTTATATAAATTATAATAAAAATCACGTCGCGTTGGTAGAAGATATTATAGTCTTATTTTCAATTGAATTCAGTGTTAGGTTTCGTTTCATTTCTGGGAACTAATTACTTCTTTATAATAAACTATATTCCAAATAAAATAAAAAAATCGAAGCTACTTCATAAGATTTTTGTACTTTTATAGATTTAGAGTTCACAGATATGTTTTTTGTATTATTGTGCAGATATTTTTTTATAATTGCATGTCGTTCTCTTATTGACACTTTGATTAAAATTTACTTTCATCTCAACTGCATTTGTTTTTTTATTAAATAAATTAATATGAAGGGACAATCATACATAAATTGTATCGCGTAGAAGTTGGACTTGAAACCAGTGCGGTGAGAAGGAAGAGTGAGTTTAAGCATCAGAGGGCTATTATGGTTGCGTATCACGCGATAAATAAGTGACAAAGCATCCGTCACGTTTTGACAAGACGCGAGTGTGAGTGAAAGATGCTTTGTCATTTATCACGTGAAATGCAACTATCATAGGCCCCCAGGAAGTGCCTTAGTTTTTAATTTTAATTTATTATTCAATCGTATGGCATAATTGAGTCGCTTTACATGTTGATTACTATTGAATCTAAGCGAAGATGCAACCCAATGGGTGAAGAACTTAGATATAAATTTTAATTTTAAGGGCATTGCGGTAAAAGTTTTGTTATACATATATTATGTTGGTTTTCACACGCTAACTCACAAAATGAAAACAGATTATAATCCTACAAATCCTAACACACATAAGTCATTTTTATTCCAACAATAACATAAACCCTATAATTCCCGGGCAGTGACCAGCTAACATTTGTACCACAAAACCGACTTTACAAAAAGGTTGGCCCAAGGCTATGGGAATCGGAAACAATGGAGATACAGACGAGAACATGCGGCGTGGTCAGTGTGGAGATATCGATGGTTTCGAATTGATTTAGAAGATTTTGGTGAATGTGCATGTGTACCATAAAACTCTTTACAAAAAACTGGCCAAAGGAAATTAATAGATACAATGGGGGTACAGAACAGACTAGAGTATGCGATGCGGCTCGTCTCAAGATATCGTCATTTGTCGAATTGATAATTAATTTTTATTTTTGATAAATTTGTATCCGATTCTTTAAATATTATCAATGTCTCTTTTCGTCCCCTTAAAGGATAATTTCCGCGATAAAAAATATTTTGAATCGTTCCCCGGGGCTAAAATAATCTCTATGTATAATACAGTTCTGCCGTTATTGCGTGATCGAGTAACAAACATCTTAATATCTTCACAAACGTGCTACTGTGTGTTTAGAGGAGAACAGCTGTAAATCCGGACATCCGGAAAACTGGTCCTACGAAAGCATAATTTGCCTTCGGAGACACTTCGCTTGCTTCGCTCACTCGGTAAATTAATTCAGGTAGTTTAAGAGCAGTAACTTTTTAAGTATCCTTCCATTCCTATCTCTACACTCTAATGACACAGTAAATCTCTTTCGTATTACCATTTTCTTAGTCGTATACTTCATAGCTGAAGGTTGTGTCCCTGAAAGCTTTTCATGGTGTTGTGTTCAAGCTGTTTTCACTGTGTTTGTTTTTCGGCTTCCTTCAGGGCAGAGGAAACTGGAAGACCAGTGATTTCGGTCACGTATTACCATACCGACATTCAATCACATTAATATAAAAAAAACCGTGGCCATATCTCCGCATTTATCTCCACGACCAGCGCTCATGAGTATCCGTTTCCCACAAAGTTTTCGCACGTATCCGACGATGACTATCTCTTGTATGCTCATTCATATTGCTTACGTATTATATACTTGTTTATATGTTGTGTTTTATAATTATGCTCAAGGATTAGTTATGTTTGTATATATCTATTGTATGTTAGGTTTATCTGAGTGGACAAGGTGAATGGATAAATAATCATAGATTTAATTATTTTTTAAAAGCCTTGCCTTAATGACGTCACCCGTTGCCGTATAACTCTTGAGTTTATTATTTATCTTAAGGAAATGTAACTATATATCTATCTATTATGTATTGACTTGTAAAATGTTGACATTTTATTAATAAATGAGTATGAGTATGAGTATGAGTATTATCCTATTTGCAAGGATTAGTATGTATGAGTGGAAAAATTTATCACTCAATGAAAGGCTAAAAAAAATCAACCGACCGATACATGCCTCAAATGTTTAGATAATAAATTGTATATAAGGGCTTGTGCACAAATCACACGAGGTTTGTCGGCCACTTTTTGACCCCCTCTCCCCCCTGGTGAGATTTGGTGAGGTTTTGTGCTAACCTCCCCTCCCCCTCACAACCTCACGTGTATTTCATTCCGCCAGAATTTCGTAAAATAGACTCGCTATTTTGATGTATTTAATAAGTGACGATGTATTTTTAACGAAACCAAAAAAGTGTACTCATGTGGTATATTTTTTTTTTCTTATTTCGTTCACTGCAGAAAAGTACACGTGAGGTCTCTTTATACCCCTCCCTCCCCCAACGTGATCTATCGTGATTATTTCGTGACCCCCTATCGAACCTCACGTGATTTGTGCACAAGCCCTAAGGATACAATGGATAAATAAGAAATCAAAATTTTATGCGATCCACTGCAGTCCAATTAGAACTCGAATCCACGACCTCTGTTTAACCGGTACAGTAGGTACTCTTCCAACTGAGCTACAGGACCGCTTTGCAGATAGCATGAAATGCCTTCTCATTTTGCTTTTTTCAGCGCCCTCTGTATTGTATGTTCTAAAAATGATAAGCGCCTTCACCGAGGTCCAACACGCACGCTTTTCAACGTACATATTCAGTATTCTTTGTAGGTATCTATCTATATATACAAAAAAATACACACAGTCGAACATAGAACCTTCTCCTTTTTGGAAGGCGGTTAATAAGAAACTTGGTAATACCACAGATTCAGTTCAATATTCAATTTTATACGAAACGTTTTATTTTATTTTTGGGTTAGATAAGTTCACATTCGATATAACGCCTGAAAATTATGTACTCGTAAGTATACAATTTAGATTTGTTTACCCAGTAAAGACAGTCACAACGCTATGAATTCTAATGAACAATAACGATATTTCTTCATGTTTACTGATAAAATATGCTCCACATTCAGCCGTATATGGTCATATCTGAACACGTCGGCTAGCGGTGCAAGTAAAGCATTTTGAATATGCAAACAAAAGCTCAAGGAAGCTTGGGATAGCTCAGACAGAAGCTGCGAAAGCTTGGAGAAGGCTTCTATAGCCACCGGCAGAGCACGTTTACAGATCTGTTTTAAAAGGTGTGTTCTGTAGTGGGATTTGTGTCACATGTACAGGTTGATCAACTATTTACTGATTAATCCAAATGGGTCAGTAGGGAAAAGCTAAAATTATAAGATTTAGGGAAATCTGTTCTTAGGAACCATGGCATCGATCTTAGATTTAATAAAAACTGTTTTTTTTTTATAAATCTCATTCCTTATCACAATGAAGTTTTCTCAGTTAAGTGCGTACTTTTTTTAAGTCTTGCAAGCTTCTTGCAAGTGACGTTTGACACTATCCTCCAAGATTTCACCACTATTTTCTACTTTTAGGGTTTCCAAATGGTAAAAAAGGATAAATTTTAATAAATTACAGTGATAAAGCCGAAATATTACTAATTTATTTAATAAATAAATATTATTAAAATAAGCCGAAATATCAATATTTATTTATTTATTTAAACTTTATTACACAAAACACAAAAGTAAGAGTACAAATTGTGGACTTAATGCCTTAAGGCATTCTCTACCAGTCAACCATAGGGCCAAACAGAAACTAGCAGTTGGTGCAGGATCATAAAAAGCCGTGGCTAAAAACCTAAAACGAGACAAAATTCAATAAGTTTAACAATATAATATTATTAATAAATAATTATAATATTATTTATTGATAGAAGGAAAAGTTGTGTTAACGATGCACCATGTTTACTTACTTTCTTTGTGCAAATTTGTGGATTATGTGCTTTACCCAAAAAACTACAAATACCTTCTCCACGTTACTCAAAACTTCCTAGTTTCACGTAAATCGGAACAATGGGCAGCGCGGGGCACGAACCTCGGACTCTGTTTAAATAATACATACACATTTCAGCGGAAGCCTTGATTTAGTGCCCCTGCGTCGCTTTGTGGACTGTGGTACACTTGTGTTTTGTTGTGGAGCGATTTTTATGAATGCTGTCAACGGTAGACCATATAATATTGAATATACCAACAATGATCTATCCTGGTTTCGGCACCATAAATGTTGGATTTAAATAATTTCCTTTGGTATTAAGTAAGTGTCTTATTCCAATTCAATAATTATTTCACGCATAGCTCCTACGAATTAGACAATGGTAGTTTAATAAGAGAGCACCTAACTAGAAGGATGATAAATATTCTTTGTAATTAGCATCCTTTCGTTAGCAATAGGTTGTATCTTGAGATGAATCTATCTATCTATTTGAACCACATACGGCACAAAATCAAGTTCTGCAAGTGTTTGTGTTATTTGTTTGTCAGGTTTTCTTTCAATGTTCCATGTTTTATTAAGAAGAATAAAACAAACTGTATACGTATCAGTCAAAGCTACAAAAATATATTTCTCTCATCATTAAAATGTATGTTCAAGAAAACCATCACCAAAAGTGAAAGCGCAAGAAAGTTAAAATCGCTTCTAATTGAATTTTTTGTTTATTACAGAAACGCAAAATGCTGAAACAGAAGATCCGAAAGAAACGGTGACGAAAGTTACCATGTGCTAAACAAAATACTCCGAAATACTCTATTTTTAAACAATAAGTGCCAATAAAAGTGAAGGGTTAAAAACGCGTAGAAGTGACCAACGAACGATCGAGAGCAACGAAGTGCCAAAAACAATTGAAAAACACTTTGTGTAGTGTGCTATGTGCTAAGGAAAACAATAGAAATTACTTTTCTGGTGTGTAGTGCTCCATACGATGTGCTAAAAAATTGTGTCTTTGGATTTTTTACACTATGGATCTTCACCCGCCTCCTCTCATTGTTCATGGGTATGAGCCCCATGCCCCGCTGTTGGAGGTTGAGGGTCTGGACCCTCATAGTCCTCAGCAGAAGGTGCTGATTCATGCACCAACGCTGCAGGGTCAGGAGTTGATGGGAGATCATAGGAATGGAGGTGAGTAGTTGGGTAAAATTAAAAGTTTAGAAATAAAAGTACTGATGAGAATTTAAGTTTTTTTTTCTGGAAAACGCTCAACTGATAGAAATTAGATTCTGCGTTTCATATGTAACATATTATATTTTAAACTAGCTTATTTACATTTGTATACGAAAAATTTAGTATAAAAATGATAAATGCTATTATATTTTTCAATCAAACAGAAAGGCACACGTCTTTTCTGTGAAATCAATGAAATCTTCATCATCATGCAGAAGCTGTTAAATATGACCACAGGAAATACGACTTTTGTTCTTTCAGTTGATATCATCCAATATTCTCTTTTGTGGAAATACTACATTTTTATTTTCAATTATTTCATTTGTTTAGAGTGACATAGTTATGCAATAGCTCAGTTGTAAGAGCACTACTTCAAAAAGTTTCAAATCCCACTTGCATTGTAGTAGATAAGATAATGAAATGAAGGCGTAAGGAGAAGAACTGGTTGAGTCACATTTGCAATATTTTACAATGCAATTTAAAGTTGCGTAAGTAAAAATGTAACAAAAAACTGGATCCAACGAGTTTTACCCCTCATTTAGATAGTCATATGAAAAACTGTGAATTCATATATTTTTGTCATAGACTAAAAAAAACATAAATTTGAAAAAATCTCGACTAAGCCAGTCACACCTTACGCCTTCAAATGTCACCTTTATAATAACATTAAATTTAGTAAGTATTTGCGCTACAGGACATTAATTCCACCGCCATTAGCTAATGATTCGTGGGAGTGGAGAGCAGATGGTCTGACCTGACGCAGAGTACGACTTTTCAGATGAGCAGTACCACGCGCACAGCAGCAACCAGAGCGGCGACGGTGAGTACAATCACTACCATTATTTTAGTACCATCAATACCATCATCATGAGAATCAGAATCACGGTCAGGAATAATGGGGAAAAAAATTAATTGATAATAAAACATATAATACTAAAGAAATTAAAATACTAACTATAAACTAAGAACTTAACTAACTAAAATAAAAGGCTGAAACAGATTAAATTTAATATTAAAAAAGACTTAAAAAATCGGACCCTTTTGGCATAGTCCCGAAGACGCTGGCAGCATTTCCTCGCTGTATAGCAACGCTAATGCGTTGAGCGAGGAAGCTGACAGCTCTTCGGTCCCCCGTGATGTCGACCAGCCTTTTCGAAATTTGCCTAAACAGTTGATGTGCACTGGGCCCCCACGGACCAAGGGCCTTAACCCCAAATGGAACAAATAATTTGTTTGTTAAACATAGAGGTACAGGTTGTAAGGTGACATCATAACAGGCCCTTCTGTCTATTACAGACGATTTGTGGTCTTCAACCTGCGAAGCACCATCTTTAGTGGTTGAAAAGACCGATACTCGTAAAAGTAGGTATAGACTTTGTGCATAGGCACGTGATTTTTTTTAACACGCAGGGAACACATGTACCTGAAAATGAAAACGCACAACTGGCTCTTAGGATTGCAAGCAAAATATCAATAATTTACGATGTGCTTAAGCAATCGATTGAAAGGTTAATGGACAAGTTAGGTTGTTTTTTATGTGCAAAAAAGAAAATGTTAACCTATCTTAACCTACCTTAACCTACCTATCTTAACCTACTTAAGACTTTATGCGTAATGCCCGTGCATCATTAAAAATTACCAATTTATCACTAGGTCCACAACACAACAAAGCCTTTTTATGTCATAGGACCAATGCTGATCACCTAATGGTGCATGATTACCGTCACCCATAGACACCTGCAACACCAGAGGAGTTACAAGTGCGTTGCCGGCCTTTCAGGTGGGAGTTCGTTCTTTTCCTGAAGGTTTGAAAGTCGTATCGGTCCGGAAATACCGTAAACGATTCATCAAGAGTCGCGTGACATAGCTATCTGTTGACTTGCCATATCTGTACATTCACAGCTCTGGGCAATTAGTTGCTCAACCCAATAGACAGTAATTATGTAACAATTGCGTAGATCTCGTAATTGCCACAGTTTTCCAGCTTTTTTTATACTTCAGTTCGCTATGGATAGTTCATTGTTTCATGGAAATTCTTTAAGTAATTAAACTAGGTTTGGAGCATTTTTTGATATAAAAATTAAAACGGAACATTGCAACGAATCCGAATAATTGTTATTTTCTGATGAAAAAATTACATTATTTTAATTCTTCATCATAAATATATACGTATACTTTAGTGTCTAGTAGTCGTTATGAAAAGACACAACACGACAATTCATTTTCTATCAGTTATAATTAAGGAGCGACGAACAACATATTAAAAAAAAAATTAACTTTGTTTGCTTCTTATTACTATGTTTATTCATTATTTTCAAGGTAGCTTCTATAAATGTATTAATCAAAATGTCAGAAAATCAACAAAACTCAGTGAATTAAGTTTTGCTGTTGTATTATGTCGGAAAAGGTCCTATTTATGAATAAGTATATTTATGTCTTAATATATTTTACTATAGGTTATTGAAAGAACTAGTTAAACGCGCGACATTATCCGATAGAATTGATATTAACGATGGCAACACTGTATCTGCATAGGTAGAAAGCCCAACGAACGAATTTTACACCACATCTCTCGAATGCTCAAAACCTCTGTCCACTGTCGGGCACTGTCACTACCGGTAGCAGGCTGGGATATTGAGCATTGTTGTTAACGCGTTATTTTGTTATACAACTTTTTATTATGGTTTGAGTGTAAATGTCACTAAAGTTAGGGCCCCACTGTGAGCGGGTGGAGATATGCAATATCAAATGCATATTTGGCAGCACGCGTTGAGGAATATTTTGTCATAATACTGTGAAAGGCCTATCGTTAGAGTTTAGAAAAATATTGTTAAATTTTTTATTTGTAAATTTTCGTCATTAGTTATTTATTTTTCACAAAAAGTAAGATAATAACTGAGAATCTTATGACGTAATCATAAAATGTTAAAAGTCTGTGATTCAGTCACATTAAAGGATCCCATTCAGACACAGGCATCCTAAATGCCTTCCCAAGCAATCACACCTGCGTGCCAATTCGTACCCATTTCAAACTCGCTTTCCCTTTCTTACGAAATTTACAACTCGAGCTACTTGTTTCCCCTTGTAACCCCCTCTTGGATGACAGAATCCCTCGCTTGCTGCCCCTGTGCTTGCACCCCGCGCATCAAGCAACCTCACTGGCGTGCGACAATGCCACAGATTTTATACCTCCCGTTGCCCTTTCCACAGCATTTTTTTTTAACTCGAAACTCATTTTCCCAGTATTTTCCACTGCCAATGCCAACCCCTTCTCTGATGACAGAAGCACTTATAGCAAACCCCCTCGCGGGGTATAGATGGTTAAATAAAGTGCTCAAGAATGAGATGCCAGGAAAGTGCTCCACCGACAAGTTCTTAAATTTATAATGATGATGATGATAAATAAATAAGCATAAATAATATACTAAGCAATATTTTTTGTAACTAGTTCTACTAATTTATTTTTTGTGGACATCTATTATTGATGACATGTATTTCTCTTAAGACAGTAAACACTCTTAATATATTATTTCCATAATCTCAGCACTCCACATCACATATGGACGATACACTAAAAATATTCATAAATCGCTGACACTCGCACCTGACTCGACCGCCGAACTAATTTCACAGCGATTACAGCAAGTGTACTCGCACAAAAACTGTCCATTCACTCGCCTCTGGAAAGTGAATGAATCTCGATATTTGTAAACCGGTTTTGAGTATCGTGGTACTTTTTTGGGCCCTTATGCCGTGTCACAGAGTTAATGTTCGATCATTTTGGTAATTATAGGGAAAGGGTGTGAATGTGATGACAATACTGGGTAGGTATGCTTTTATCTCGACTCTTGGTCCCTATAATAAATACCTCCCAATCTCCAAATAATAAAATATCGTTGTCTGAATGTGAACAAGTTTATTCAACTCACAACTGATTTTGAATCGTAAGTCTCTTGCTTGAAGTCTTCAAGTCTTAGTGATTCATAATTGAAGTAAGTACTAAATTCATACCAAACATAGCGTAGGATCTTATTTATTTTGCGCTAAATAAATCTGTATACATCTCTGAATCAAATCCATTAAGATTGTTTAAGCCTTTAATACAAAGATCAAAGCTTTAAGAAAAATTAAAAAAGGAGCTACCTGGGGGAAGAGACCGGGAATCGAACCCGGTACCTCTGGATTGCCGGTCCAGCGCGTTTACCATTTCGCTACCATAGCTCCAGGAAGATCTGACGAATTTCCTTATGCTTTGTGTGTCGATCTGCATTGTTTCATTTGAAAGGTTTTTACACTTTACGATTGTTTGTAATAATCTTTGAGATAAAACCAATATACTGAATTTAATTTAAACCTCAAACTTAGTTATATTCAATATGAAATCCTCGAAATAAATACGTTTAGTATTTGATGGCTTTGTAGACTAATGTGTAACGTAAACCTTACAGTGATAATGGCCGGATATGGGATTGCTTTTTCACCTGTAGAAATGCAATGGTTTGCCACGCGAGCGGAACCACTAAAAAGTCACTAGTTATGAAGATCTAACCTATTATTGAGAACCCTGATCTACTATAGGCTTTAGAAACCTACACCCTGAAGGCACGCATTCGGAACAGAATTGAGGCATTCGAAATGTGGTGCTGGCGAATAATGCTAGGAATCTCTTCGACGGCACGTTGCACAAATGCGTCGATCCTGGCCGAATTGAAGATCAAGTGCCACTTACCGACCATTTGCCTCCAGCGGATCCTGCAGTACTTTGGTCACGTGGCTAGACGCGAGCCAGATAGTTTGGAAAAGCTCATTGTAGTTGGCCACGTGGAAGGAAAAAGGGCCCGTGGGAGATCACCGATCCGATGGACCGATGCCGTGAAATAAGCCTGTCAGGCAACTCTACATGCGTTAATCCAGAAGGCGGAAAACCGTGTGGAGTGGAGAGCTTTGGTGCAAGGGAGCCTCAAATGGTCACGACCCTCACTCATGAGGAAGCAATGAAGAAGAAAAAGAACCTACTATTGAATATCATATCGACATGATAGTCAACTAGGGGCGGAGGCGAGGACCTCAGGTCCTATCTCTGTGTGTCCTTCAGTGCATACATCCGTGTGTCATTGTTTATGAAGATCTGACCTACAATTCAATATCGTATCGACAACTAACTAGGGACGAAAGGACCAGCCAGAGGGCACGTCTCGTTTTTTGCTCAGCAGCTGCCGGTTTCGCTTTCGATGCGCGTGACCACTACGCCAGCGCAACAACACACAGAAAACGACCTAAGAGTCAAGACGTCTCCTTTAAATTACGCTCTTTTAACTTAAGAACATCGCTTTATATAAAACGGTGTAAGCGTCAAGATGACTTCTTTAAATTACGACCTTTTAAGTAAGGAAGCAAACGTTATTTACAAAAAGTGGTAACAGCCTGGATTTTCCATTTAATTACGCTCTTTTGTCAAATAGTGGCTGTTACCAGATATCTGTACGTGTACAATTCCGTGACTAAGTGAACTATTGACAAAACAGGCTACCTACTGCTAAATCGATTGATAAAGATTCAAAAAGTCTTGAGCAATTTCAATAACCCACTCTTAAGTAGATCTACTTAGAACCCAATAGGAAGAGCCCCAAAATAAGGGAAGGACGATCATTTCGATTCAATTTGTCGGGGTTTGATTCCCGATCTGAGAACACGGTTTTTTTTCTATGCATACAGTTTCTCGTGTCACTAAAATCAAGAACAAAGCCTTGCAGTAGTTGCAGTATGTCTTATACTTTGTACAATCCTACAAACGAATCGTGAAGAAGTATCTCTCGGGCCAACTTTACTGTGTCAACTGACAAGGCACCGTTGGTTTCCATTGCGATTTGAGGTCCCCTTTTCGATTACCATGAGGCAAAATGGAGCCACTATTGTACTAGTCTGATAGTCATGAAAATGAGAGGGTGGAATTTTGCTTGCTTATTGTAGGTATATTTTAGCGAAATTAATTTAACGCCAATCAAAAAATGCGTAAGAAAATGTCAGTGCGGTAAAACTCGAACAGCGCACATCGCTGAAGTGTCAAACGAGGAATTGAGTCTACGACGTTTCTCCCGCCCCATGATTATCTCCGTGAGCATATTAAGTTGCCACTTGCGCCGCTGTCATTGATACGGCGACCGCAACTTCCCTGGGAACTTGACTTATACCGATCTTGCTTGTATTGTTTAAATTTTATTGTGATTTTGTACAGTCAGCATCAAAAGTAAGTGTCAATTGACAACATTTCATATACCTAACAGGTGGAAATTAAAACTATCGATAGAAAGATCAAAGCTTAAAGAAAAATTGGTGGAAATTAACATAGAGATCGAGAGAGTTTTGCGTCGTGTACACCCTAAAAAAATATTTGAATTTATGTTCCTGTATGTAAAGAAATATAGGAAAATACATAAAATTAGCGAAATCTACGACACCTATGCCGACAGAGAGTTGTAGTCTTCATCCAAAAAATTATGTCCATGTTAATGATGTCAAGCTCATTCGTTTGTTTTTAATTAGACACCTGACTTAAGTACCCTATACATGGTGTCATAGTTTTAGAGTTACTAAATTTTGGAATCAGTTAATTTTAATGAATTAATAATAAAATTATTATTAATACCAGGAAAAATATAAAAACAGTGATTTAGTCATCTTTCTTAGCGGAATATAGAAAAGTAATAAGATTCTGGTATTTAAAATATGAGATGTTATCAATTTAAGTACCTACGCAATTTGATATAAGCTGCACCGAAAAAATAAATAGCTTAACTAATTTAACTACTTGAGACATAGCCAAATTGTGCTTAGTAGTAACCAAAATTAAGCTAATTTCACACAACTTATTTTGGTTACTAGTAGCCCTCAGTTTGTCAGTCCTCCGATTTAACTAGCAGCTAATATTTAGGCTGCTGTTAACAAATGTCTTTTTTTCAGTGTAGTAGTAAAATTGTCAGTTACTTACCTACTTCTTACAGCTGTATGAGTCTTGAGGTTAGGGCTATACGTTCATTGTATGAATCACTATTTTGGGAAAGTAGTATTGAAGAAAAGCTATGTAGGCATATTAATTTACTCGTGATTTTTCTTGCGGTAGCCGGAGTTAAGCCTGCTTTTGTGTTTGCTGCCTTGAAATAAAATATAAAAAAAATTTATTGAACACATTTTTTTTACAATTGACCGACGATTGTCCTCATTATCACCTTGTATGGAAGTAAAAGACGTAGATATAAGATAGATAATTGATTAGTAAACATCATCCTAGCGACCAGAACCAGACATCCATTGCTGGACAGTGGCTTATCCCAGTGGTTTTTTTTTATATTCAAGCATAACTTCTACATTATTTACCCATTAACAATTCCACACAAAAATCCAAACCGAACAAACCAATAACCACGGGATATAGTAAAAGTTCCCAGGGCTGCGCGGGCGCAATTAGTCACGCTCCGGGACCGAACCCGCGACCTTCGCAGGAAGCGGGCCTTCACTCGGGGATCATTGGGGATACTTGGAAGTTATAGTTCATAATTAAGTTCATCATTTTATTTTATGTCGAAAACTTCCGTATTATTTTAATATGTCTAAGTCTCACGGTAGTGCTCCA
Source organism: Apotomis capreana (assembly GCA_947623375.1). NCBI lineage: Eukaryota > Metazoa > Arthropoda > Insecta > Lepidoptera > Tortricidae > Apotomis > Apotomis capreana. The sequence goes on along the minus strand of OX392522.1, from coordinate 13,403,791 downwards.
TGTAAAATAACTAACATTTGGTTCTAAACTGGGAATAGAAAAAGAGTTCAGTTGAGTAGATTTTCGAGAATTTCGTAAAAAATATGTCACTTCGAATCCAATTCGGGTGGACAGCATTCGGGAAGATGCGTAATATCTTCTTGTTTGTTTTGTCTCAAGAGGAACAGCAAACTTAACGTAACTGGTTCATACTAATCGAGTTTCCGTTCTCGTCTATTTCGCCCTCCAAAACTTAACCACTATTTACGAAATTTTAGGAACTAAAGGGCACTTTTACATGTCTGAGTCTACCGGCATTTCACAAGAGGAGACCACTGTTGAGAAGAAACGCCGAAAGAAACTCAACAGTTAGTAATTTTTTCAGAAAGGATAAGTACTTAACTATTACAGTAATATGAACTTAACTATAAGTATAGTTCTCGAAGAAAACATATCAAAAGTGAAAACATATTATCATACGATTATAGAATTTGTCTACTAGACGGCCGTTAGCGGCGGAATTTCGGCCAAAAACAGACGCTTAGTACAAACGTAATAAGAAGCGAAAAAATCGAAACTGTCAAACTTAAAACATTTCAGTTAAGTTTTGGAGGACGAAACAAACGAGAACCAAACCTCGATTTTTATGGAAAAATGAGCAGTGGTATTTCCTCTTAAGGTGAAGATTTTAACTAATGTAAGTTGGTAATGATGAAATAGGTACGGCACTGAGACCTGGTCCCTCAGTATGTGCCTCAGAACTCAGAAGGCACACAGTTTGAACGTTCAAGTAGAAAGGTTCTTGTGAGGGGACCATGCTCCGGAAAGCAAAGCAACGTGAACTAACAAACCTAGATCTTGAAAGATATTGAAAGCAAAACCTGGGCGAAGCACGAGCTAACGTATTATATTACTTATTCTTAGGGAGCTTTCACACTGGACACACGCTAAGTGGAGCACGGGGCATTAAACTTATCATAACAAGTACCTATATTATCCGTTTTTGATAAGAACACGCTCGGTACAGCACACTGCACCGCTCGACCGCGCCATTTTTTTTTTCAACGACCGCACGTTCCGTGAAACCGTGACCTAACACGTCCAGTGTAAAACCAGCCTAAGCTTCTTGCTCAAATCATACCTAATGAAGTATGATACATTAACCATAATTAGACATAATACATCATCCATTACCCTCAATATATTACATAATATAATTAATATAAAGCATTTAGCGTAATGAAGCGGACAATGTATTATATTAAAGCGCAAACTAATGTAAACCGTAATGTATTCGTAATATGATTGGTTTTGGTAAATTGGTGGAGGTGCTGAGATGCGTGCAGAGCATCAAATTCCATAATTCAATAGTCAAGCCTTAATACAGCATTATGCGACTACTGTGTGTGAGAACTTTGATCTACTGACAGAGCTGTATATCGTCGTTTAACAACCAAAACTCACTAACAGAGAAGACTAGTAACAAATACCTACTTCAAACTGAACAAAACTCATATCTCAATATGAATTTACTAACTAGATATGAGGTTTTGAAAAGCAGGGGTCAGAATTTTTGCGGATTTTAGTTGTCACTAGGAAATAATATATGTCGTCATAGAAGAATATAATCTTCATACAGACATACCTTCCGATAACCGTGTGCGCAAGTAAATACATAATAAAAAATAATAAATAAATATCCAACATTATCACACAAATCTAGCCCCAATAGCCCCATAATAAGCGTTGGTAAAATAAACTTATTTCAACAAGAAGAAATTGTATTTCCGAGAACAATTAAATAAATTACTATAAAATACACCAAAATCATAGATGTGCTTATAAATATAATATAATATTTCAGCAGTTCCCACATTTCCTCCAGGATTTCACCATATCTTCACCATTGTTTTATGGGACAAACTTGGAGATGCCTGCTCTCAAAAAAAAAACGAAATCGGTTCATAAATGAAGAAGTCCTGATCCTGACGTTGAGAAAAAAAAATAAGATAAAATATGCTATCGGATTAAAAACCTCCACCTTTTTGAATTCGGTTGGAAGGTAAACGAAATCTAAGCTCAAGCATGCTCTTAGTTTCACTGGAAAACAGTGACACAAACTTCCCCCAATTAATAGCCCAAGTCCCCACTCTCAGCGGTCCATTATCTCCAATCTCTGTACAGCCGCCCAATTTGTCAAACAGAGCACTTACGGCGCATTAGCGGTGTCTTTGTGCCAACCAGAGCTGTATTGTGGTTGCTATACATATATGTATATTAAGACATGTTTAGGTAATGACTGATGAGTAGGTCTATCGTGTATGATATTATATGTATGTTAGATATCTATCACTCTACTTATACGTGGTAACACCTCCAGAAAATGTGGTGTCTAATAAATTAAAACATAGATTCTTCCCTTGAAACTGAACAACATTTGTTAAGCAACTTCTGAAAATAACGTTTATTGAATGATATTTTGTAGAATAATGTTTAGACAAAGAAGCATTGTTAAAGAAAATGACATTAGTACAGTGACAGCTATGTCAATGCTCAGGGAATGTCAATGTTGGACGACGTAACATTGAAAATAATATTTAATTTGTTTGAATTAATGAAATTTTGAAAATTTACCGTTTTAGAGAGTTCCCAAGCAGCACATTAGTGAATTTTGCAGCTTATCTTATAGCTTTAAGTTCTAAATGAGTGGTTTAACAGTGTTTGATACAACTTATAGCTTTAAAGACAACTCAAAACTGTATATGAGTTCATCCTATCACTTGTAGTTGCATAGGAGCGTTTTTTGTTTCTACTTTATTACTTATGGTGGGATAAAGTCGATTTTGCTACTTAAAGTTGCATGCAGGTTCAAATTGTCACTCAGTAAGAAGCAATAGTGCTATATAAGGCCTTAAAATCACTTATAAGCAAGTTTTACATATAAGTGGAAACATACCCTTATTTGGAACTAAAAGTTCCAAATGACTAGTACAATAGCGAATTATATCACCAATAGTGGCTAAAGGGATAATTTTACGGCTCTTTTGGAACCAAAAAATATTGCAACTTTAAGGCCTAAGAAGTACCTTATTGCCACTCCAACGCATAAATAGGTCTCAGTAGGGGGTTCTTGGAACCAAAAGCAGTTATTTTTACTTATTTCAAACCACTAACGAACTAAAAGTTCTATTATAGTTCCTATTTGCGCCTTGTCAAAATATATTTAATAGTCTTGCTTGTTTAATAGTCTACAAAAGAGCAAATAATTACTATTGGTAATATCATTCACTGCTTTGCCACTCGCAAGATACAAATAAGTGATTATTAGACTTGATAGTTCCAAATAAGGAACAAATAAGTGAAAATAAACACTGTAGGATCTTTTTTTTTTCGCCATGTTTACAAATGGAAGCCTATGAAAATTGATTATTTTAACCAGAATTTTATCACACTCACGCATAATCACAGACTTTTGATAGTTGTGACGATGTTACTTTAACATTGTACGTAACCTACAATCATTAGGTCAGGTTTTTAACAGTTTTATTTCTTATCAGTATCTATTCCTTATTTAATTTAGCTCTCTCTTTTTTAATATTCCTGATCAAATGAAGGGCGCGTCGAAATTTACAAAGAAAACATACTATAGTTTCACAGTAAAAAAAAATTCGCAAGAATTTCGTGCTTATTTCAATGCTTGTATAACGTAAAGTTTTAATCACAATCAAACAGACATATAAATCCAAAATTAATATGGCAGATCACGTATTACTTTTAATAAAACACAATTTGACAGTTGCCTCGCCACTCTAATGCCACTCAAAGATAATTTTGGCGACTCATTTATCACTCATTGACCGACCTGAAATGTTTTCATTCGTTCACTGCGCATAACTTTCACCCATAGTTCTAATTACCACTTAAGGTAATTGTGAGATCTCTTATGGATTCTATTTAGCACCAAAAATAGGCTGCAATTTTTCTCCTTTTGGTTCTATACTGGTGGCATAAGGGTTCTTGCCACCTATATAGCACTTAGTCATGGTGGTAAATTTCACTTAAGCATCTAATTTTTTTTTTTTTTTTTAATTTATTTAAGTTAATTAATCACAAATAATTTGTAAATTAAGACGCGTTACAGAAACCTGTTGGAGGTTTAGACGTGACGCGAATGTTTCGCACCGCTTACAACATTGCACAGATAAGTAATTATATAATCATACCTACTAGTAAGACCACACCAGCAATCACACATCGCCGTCGGCACTTAAATAATATTTTTTTAAGGTGTTCTTACACGTTTTTTTACCATTAAGTATGGTCACATGTATGTCTTCGGGCAAATCATTTAATATTTTAGGCAGCATGTATTCCCACGTCCTTTTACCATATACATTTACATAGTTAGGCAAAATATACCTAGGTTGATATGTTAAATTACGTAATTGTTTCATTCTACATCTAGTTTTTAACAGTTTTATTTTGTCGTACTCCTCGAGAACTAGTAACATATTTAATTTATTAAAGATTGACAGTACTTTACAGTGTTTGAAAACACTGCCTTCATCATCAAATTTATTTCTATATTCGGGTACAATGGTTTTAAGTATACTTAGTTGTAGTTTGTAGATGTAAGTTAGGTATATAATTAGATATGATATACGAGCTATTTAGACCCAGTTGTGCTACTTGGGTTGCTAAACAAATGTAGTTCAGTTTGGAGAGTAGAATCTGTGTTTTAATTTATTGCCCCTATTACAGGCAACACCTTATATAAGATTATAACATACTAGAAGATGCTCGCCACTTCGTACGCGTTATTTTTTTTACCGTAGTCGGGTAAAAAGTGTCCTATAACCATCTTTGGATGTCCAGCTATCCCTGCGCCAAAATTGGTTAAAATCTGTCCAGCCGTTTCGGCGTGATGAGAGGATAAAGGAAATTATGACCAACAGATAGCGCCAGGCTGGAATGGCGTCGCGCGCCCATACAAAACAAATGACGATCCTGCATCACCGCTCCGACCGCTCTCCGTAGTAAACGGATTTTCAACACAAGTCTAGAATATGTACAGTCGAGTTCATTTACATCTACACACTTACGAGAACAAAAATATCTGAACACGTCCTTATGCTCCTGACAATAGGGTCGTGTTCAGATATTTTTGTTCTCGTAAGTGTGTAGATGTAAATGAACTCGACTGTACAATACAATACAACAATACTTTGTTGCAAATCAATAAAAGTTTACAAAAGGAAACAAGACAAATACAATTTATAAATAACCGTAGAAAACAGGCGGTCTTATAGCTAAAAAGCGATCTCTTCCAGACAACCTTTGGGTAGTGATACTGATGAAAATTTTAACTTAATACAGAATAGTTGATAATATAGATATCCAGATCAGTTTTGCTGTTATAGCCCGACAAATTGTTTTACGGACCTCGCCATATTGCCGATTTTTAGTGGAAGGTACTAGTTTATTTTCCCTCTGTCCAGTAGGATCCACTATCTCAACCAACCAGTGGATTGAATAGCACGATTAAGGCGACGGGTAAGGCGAAACTAGCGCCACTTTCGATTTTTTTCTTATACCTTCGTAATCTGATATTTTTTTAGAAATAGCTGAAGTCTAGGAGCTATCAAAACACCTTTAATATTTATTAAATCACTATATACAATTTGTTCACTGTAGTTTACCTTACAAAACTTGTTCACGTCAAAAGCGGCCACAATAGTTTTGGGCAAGTTTTTAGAGACAAAAGAACAAGAAATTGTGTAGGTATAATGATTTAATAAACACTAAATGTGTTTTTCCAGCTCCTAATATCTTGCAATTACTGAAAATTTATCTGGTTTGGAAGATACATATAATAAAAATTCGTAAGTAAATAAAAAAAAAAAATATATGTTTATTTCAGACCTAGATCCATATTGTGTTAGTTACAAAGAACTTACTTACCTATGTTAGTATATAAAAAACAAAAACAACTACACTATTTAGCCCTGCCTGATGTCACCTCAATCCAGTATTTAGTGAGATGACAATCAAGACGTTCAGATAATGTCCTTAGGAGGCCGTTGCTGCTGCCTCGCACGCGGGCAAGCAAAGACGCAATTCTTTTACGTCTAATGGCGTAAAAGTCGTCTGTTCTCGCCTCCGCGAACATGCCCGATGCACTACAGTGCTTCGGCAACCTCAACAGCATCCTCAGGACATTATTGTACTGGACTCTTAGAGAGTTATAGGCCCTCTGGGTGAATTTCGCCCACAGACTGCACGTGTAGAAAGTTTGACAATATGCTTTAAAAAGCGTCAGTTTTACTTGGGTGTTACAACGTGCAAATCTGCGGGCAACCATATTCCCCCTCACGGCCATAGCTCTCCTTTCCCTTTCCAAATCCATGTCATCCTTCAAATCACTGGTGAGAAAATGCCCCAGGTACTTGAAACTCTCCACTACCCCAAGGGGCACCCCCCCCAGCATGATCGTAGGCGCAGTCGATCTCGAATTATATTTTGGAGCCTTAAATATCATTAGCTCACTTTTTCTTGCGTTGTACCTTAGACCATGCTGAATGGCGTACCCCTCAAATATAGCGATGAGTTTCTTAAGGGAGCCTACTGATGGCGCCAGCAGCGCCATGTCGTCCGCGTAGCTAATATTGTTAAAGCACGTTCCCCAAATATGGCAACCGACACGCGCGCTGCTGAGCCCCTCAATAAGCTCGTTGACATAAAGGTTAAACAAAATGGGAGTTGTTAATCCCCCTTGCCTAACCCCACATTCAAGCTTATATTCGTCTGAATACTCCCCACCCCATCTCACTTGATTGACCTGATTGTTATACCAATACCTTAACAACTGTATACACTCGGCAGGAATACCTGCTTTGGCTAGTTTGTCCCACAGTATATGGTAAACAACCAGGTCAAAAGCCTTCGAAAGGTCCAGGAAACACGCGTACACAGGTGTGTTCCTGTCCCTGTAATAAGAGGCAGCTTGCTTAAGGCACAAAATCGCACTCTCCGTAGACAGACCCGGCCTAAAGCCGAATTGTGCGTCGTGCAATTTTATATGCTTTTGAAGTTGTGCATTAAGCAAACTGTCCAGCACCTTTGCCATTATAGTTGCAAGTGAGATGGGTCTATAATTACCTAATTCAGACAGGTCACCCGTTCTATTTTTAGCAAGCGGCACCACAACGGTGCGCGTGAGGCGCTCAGGCAGATACTCGTGTCTTAAACATAGCGTAAAAAACATTGCTAGAACGAGCGGCACGTGTACACCTGCATACCTGAGATGCTCAATTCTGAGACCGTCATAACCTGGAGATTTTCCCTTCTGCATGTTTTTTATGGTGGCTTCAACTTCTTTAGCCCTAAATGTAACAGTAAATGTAAGTGGCGCTAGTTTTGCATTACTTACCCGTCCCCTTAAGTTGTTGACGAGGCTGGCGCAATGGTGGTACATCTGCCTGCCGAACCGGCAGTCTTGGGTACGAATTCCAGCACGGGCAAAATTGTATATCGTCGAGTACACTAACAAAAGCCTAATAGGACTTAATAGGGTAGATTTGACAATGCGGTTGGCTCAGTTTGTAAGCGCTTTGCCTACTGAGCTGGCGGTCCCGGGTTCGAATCCCGGTTAGGGCAAATATTTGTGTGATGAATTTAAATATTTGTGCTTGGGTCATGGTTGTTCTATGTATTTAAGTATATATTTATCTATGTAAGTACGTATATTGTCGTCTAGTACCAATATAACACAAGCCTTCTTGAGCTTAATTTGGGACTATAACGATTTGTGTGAGGTTGTCTGATATTTATTTATGATTACTTATTTGTGTGAAATTGTCAGATATTTAGTTATTTTTTTAATTATCCGAGCGAGCGAAGCATCGTTAGAGCTTGGGCAAAAAAAAAATGGGCATATTTCAGGCATCGTAAATCAGACTCATATTATCGAATTATCGATTTAAGAACCTTTAGCAGACTGGCGATTCGCGGACGAGTTAAAAGATCGTTGCGTGCCCGCGGCGGACTCGTTGCGTACCCGAGGCGAATTCGCTGCGCGTTCGCTTCGCTTTCGCCTCTAAATCGAAAAACGAATACTCCTATAGGAAACTGATAGGATATAACTAATCGATCCTAGTAGCAAAACTGATAAACTAACAAAATTATCTATATCACAGATTATACTGCAATTATGGTAGCAAGGGTTGCCTATAATCGTGGGAGGGAGATAGCGGTGACAAAAAGCCGAGGGCGGAGTGCGTGACGTCACACGTTCGGATACTGCCAGCGAGGGAAATTATTTATTTATTTAATCTTTATTGCACAAAACAAAAGTCAGTACTAATAGTGGATTTATTACCAAATGGCATTCTCTACCAGTGGTATTGTCTACTACTACATTTTTTTTCTGGAAGAAGACCTTAAGGCTCATGTATATGTTGGATTATATCAGCGATGCGCAAGTGATTCCTGCCGAGAAGAAACCCTAAGGCTTTTTGAGTCTAAGCCAATACAGCAAAAACAATGACAGCATAATAGTAGTAACATTCATGTGTTTGTAAGTGGTGTATGTAAGTCAGAGTTGATACCATCGTGTCTATTAATCGAGTGTTAATCGTGTAGGTACGCGTGCTAAATGTAATTAAATTTTTATCATTGCTTTTTATAAACATTTTTTTATAAACATATAACACTTATGAACTTACTCTCCTCGGCGTATATTTTTGAACTATGCAAAAGAAAAACGATTTTTCTATGAAAGAAACTAGCAAATAAATTTATTTATCGTATGGCTTTTATAGTTCTCTACTTAAATTTTTGAAGGGTTAGATTTGAGGTAAGCAACTGCATCCGTCGAGAGTTTAAATAAATAAAATAAATAAATATCGGACAACCTCACACAAATCAATCTTGTCCCACAGTAGGCTCTAGTAGTAGGCTTGTGTTATGGACACTAGACGACGATAAACATACTTATATAGATAAATACATGCTTAAATACAAATAACATCCATGACCCAGCAAATGCATTTAAACGCGCATTACAACATGACTAAACTATGCTTGCTTGAATTATGCATCAATTATAATTACGGTAATTGGGTTTTTAATTTTAGGCTATATAAGACAAAGATGATTTTATAACCTATAATCGGAAAAATTTACTGAGATGACAGGTGTCATAGGACTCATCGACCTCATCGTTCGCCGCGAGGGGTATTATTTATAAAGTGAAAATCTTCACGGCGGTTGGTGCTACGCATAAGAAATGAACCAATTGAAAGATTTTATGGCCTTTGCATAGGGCTCGGTAGCTCAGTGGACAGCATGCTGACCCGAAGGCACGGCTTCGAATCCCATGTTTCAGACCAACTTAATCGCTTTCAGTTCCCATGTAAAGGACATCAAAACATAATATTAGAAAAAAATATGCAAATTTCGCGATATGAATTTTTTTATAATTTATTATAAGAATGAATTCATATATGTATCATATATTTCATGTATCATATTGTTTTATACAATTTATTAGAATCGCAAAAATTACTAAGAACTCACAATTACCATTTCCTATTACGCGGTTCTTCTTTTTTGCCACTTAATGCATTTAAAAAATCATGCTTTGTTAAATACCTATAGCAAAATATTACTTAAAACAAAAACCTTAATACGCCACCAAATTCCAACCAACAAATTTGAATCGCCTCTTTTTTTATACAAGCAGAGAACCACCCCTCGTCCTCAGGGGTAGTATCCGAACGCACCCCGACCCGTCACGTGCGAACATAGAGAGTATTTTGGCGCCGCGGCGCGCGGTCGAGCGTGTCGGTCCGGAGTGAAGTGATCCGTTGAGTGCCAAAATAAGATGTTGAGTGCTAATATAAGAACATGAATTAATGTGTTGATTAAGTAAAAAAAAATATGACTCCAAATCAACTTAAATGATCCAGCGAGAAAATAAGATGTTGAGTGCTAATATAAGAACATGAAATTAATGTATTGATTATGTTGATACTGGTTAGTAAAAAAAAAAGATATGACATTTCTGTGAAGACGCATCTCTCGGGACAGCATGGCAGTGTCTACTGACAAGGCACCGTTGGTTTCTTGTCAGTTGCCATTGCGATTTGGGCTCCCCTTTTTGCTTACCATCAGGTGAAGTGGAGCGACTAGTTGTGTCAATATAAAAAAAACAGCGAGAAAAAAAGATGCTGAGTGCTAAGAAGAACTAAATTAATGTGTTAATTATGTTGATACTGGTTATAAAAAAAACAGATCCGTAAAACCCCGTAACTTCGCCTGGGATACCTATCATCGCCTATTTTTATAAAAGATGAAAATCCCGCCTAGTTTTCAGACTACTAAAAACGAAAGCTACTAAATAGCAAGTGTTTTTTATGCGTGGCGATATTCTCGCGTGTGGATAACTTAAAAACTAGTCAGCGAGAAAATAAGATGTTGGATGCTAATGTAAGAACATGAAATTAATGTGTTGATTATGTTAATACCATAGTGGCTCTGTGAACTGTAGAACCCGCGGATTCGTTGAAAATGGTTGAAATTTGCATTTTTTTACGTTTTCAACCCCTACTCCACTCAACTGACATGATTAATGTCAGTCAGTTAGGTTGGCAAAAAATTGTTTCTGAAAATAAATGCCAGTAATCTTGCGTATCGGTGCAATTATGTGAAACTTCAGTTTCTGTCATTATCGTGATAGCGAAGAAAAATCATATATTTGTCTGAAAATTTACCTATTATTTGGCTCATAATTTAAATACTGCGGCACAAGTGGTCACTTATAAAAATAGCTAAATATTGAGTGATAATAAACATTAGTTAACTAACATAACAAAATCAAATCAAAAACAAAAGACTCAACCGTGGGAGGCCACACACAGACAATGATAAGAATGATCATATTTACAAAATCTTTATCAATTAAACGGGACCATAAGTGATATATGGCTGAAAAAAACTAGTTCTCTCAACCCGACATCTAGATACTTCTGATAAATATATACCTAACATAATAGATATACCTACGCAGGTCCGTGTCATGTAAAACAATCTTGCATGTAATTCTATTACCCGCGTCTAAATCGAAACCCGAGTGTCAGGTGACGCGAGAAACTGGCCGTGTGAACCTAATAAATATCATACTTATATCAACATTCAATATCACTTTAATAAAACTAATTAATTCATCTTTATAATGCCTTTTTGCAACGCTCCTTGCAGTAGGTACTTCTCTCTAAAATTGAGGAACTATAAATATGTGATTCTCACTTCGAGCGCGTAATTTAACAAAAAAGAAATGTATTTTTCATATTATTTTTGGTTGCATTAGAGACGAATGTTCGCGGTAAGAAAGCACTCTAAGATTAAGAATTAAAAGTCATAGATGTTATAGTACAATTGACAATGCGTCATATTCTCCGCAAAGATTAGTTCAATGAGTAAAGCTTTTAACTTCGATTAAAAATGTATATTATACTAATGGCAAAGAATTTAACAACGTATCTGCCAATTAACAAACCCAACAACATGGGTAAAATTTGATAAATAACAAAGCTCAAAACGACTATAATTCTGGCGCGCTAAATTAAAAATATGCTTGGAGCTCTATGCAAAAAGGTCGCCCTTTGGCTAGAACGGTGTGCATTTTCCCTTTGTTTTCCAAATGCATCGAAATTTGAGATGGGTAATGATTTGTGAAACAGTAATAACCGTGGTCTTAGATGTAACAGGTCTGACATTACCTTGGAAAAATTGCACCTAACAATGATAACAAAAAAACTGAAACTTGATACCTAGTATACCTACTTAATATTTTAATAAGAGCGTTTTTAAATTCATCAACCTAACCAATAAACACAACTGAGGGTTATATACATAAATGATGTTAGATTACATAAAGTAAAGAATGTCATAACAAAAAAAAGCAAAATAGACAGATGAAATAACTCCCACGGCCAGCGACTTCTAAGATGTCTGAAAACTGATCCCCTTGTCACAATCCATCGATTCTGGCGAACCAACCGTAAAATATACCTCAAAATCAGACCAAGCCATCTGTAGCCAACCGTCCAGCACTCGATTAAGACGTATTCTTAATGAGAAACGGACAATCAAAGCGGAATTTTAAAAGTAAACCAAACAGCGTGTGGCCTTTGTGAAGTGCTTTTTTATTATCGTTTCGGAGTTTCTCCTGTGCCTCACCGCGATTAGAGAACTAAATTCAATTAATAAGATCAGTGTTCATTTACGTCTTTTGGCAATTTTTTTGGCTTTGGTTAACGTGGAATTCGTACCACTTAACCAACTCAGAAGAACTAATTCCAATGTTAAACTAAACATTAAAATCATCAATAATTTGAAACTATTCGCTTCTAAATAGATCAATTACCAAAATGTCCGGTAGCTATTAAACCGTTTCTACCGTTACAAAGCAATCAACCCGCAACATCTATGAAACAACGAGCAAAACTAAACGTCATAAGCCAACTTCCTGATCAAACCCACCTAACCATAAACCTTCTCGTGAGAAAAGGACGTACACCTGTCTCTATCGAACCGGAAAAGCGGTGTCCAAACACCGGAAAATCGTCCAAAAACCGGCAAAATTACTCTCAACGAATCGGTATTGTAACAAGCATTTTGAGCTACTAAGATTATCATGCCCCTTTCACGGTGTCGAAGTTTTTAGAAGTCATTAGTGCATTGAAACTAACCGGTCGGATCAAGTCTTCATTTCGATTTTTTACGCACTTTTTTGGCGTTGCGGAAAGTTCGGATTGGCTTCAGTGTCTCATTGGTCGTGAATCTTATAACTCCCTCTGCTAAAATGGCAAAAACGGATATAATATAAAATTTGCAATTTTTTGCAATCAATGTCTTTTATGGTAATTTTGAAATCCGGTAAAGACTTAGTTTGATTTTTGATTTTTAGGGCTTAACCATAAATTATTAAGATTTTCAATTCTAGCTTAGTATCTCGAGCTTTATGAAAAAATGTATCAAGTGACAATGAAGAACTCTCAAAATAAAAATCAAATATCGAACTCCAAAACGTAAATGAACAGTGGAAAGTGATTAAGTGCGATCAATAAGTTGAGTGTGAAACACGAGTGCATGCGGTACTGAAGTGTGCTTTAAATGGTTGAGTGCAGTCAGGAGGTTTAGGATTGAGTGCTGGAAATAAGTCAAGCTGGAGGGCCAGAGTAAGGCGACCTTCGCGGCCCTGTTCGGGCTCCGGGCCGGCGGAGGGGTCGACCTGTCCGCCGCCTACAGATACAACCAGAACATGATGGAATATTACACATGTAAGTTTCGTTATAAGTGATGATGATGTCCTCCTTGACGTATCTGTCAACGGCGACACCCTGTCAAGAGTTTCTGGCGTGTGACATGGCTCATGAATCCCAGTTTGTTCACGAACACACGATCACAAGAGGGACAGTAAAGCTGTCCGTCAGCGTAGTAGTACCTACGTGTAACTGTAGGAAAACCTGGGTCGCACCTTTCAAAGCTCACGTTTCGCGTTTAGAGTTGCATTATAAGTTAATAAATAAATATCGGACAACCTCACACAAATCGATCTCGTTCCACAGTAAGCTCTAGTAGGCTTGTGTTATGGGCACTAGACGATGATATACATAACGATATATATACATAGCTATATTGATAAATACATACTGAAATACAAAAACATCCATAACCCAGGAATAGAGTGTTCTAGTTCTCGTTGGGATTCAAAATCAAAATCAAAACGTTAATTCTGTATGTATTAAGCCACAAGGGCACTTTCATGTGTCTGAATCTGAATCTGAATGAACCGGCATTTCATAAGCGGAGACTGCTGTTGAGAAGAAAGTCGAAAGAAACTCAAAAGTAAACATTTTTTTCGTAAATTTAAGACCCAGTAGGCAGCTGTAACTATTACCTACTACTGCCCCCATCGCGTCGTCAAATGTAATGTAAGACTGAAATAATCATATTATACCTACTTAACTTTCGTGAGACATATTTAGTTATCGTATTGGTTTACACTCTCGCGAAATTGTCAGGAACGGCCCGACATGTTTCGAACTCGTTGGAGCTCTTCTTCAGGCTGAAAGTGAGACTGAGAAGGAAGTGTGACAATAAAACAGCTTATTATAAGTACAACGAGCATCTACCATTGGTAATGCTAATTCGTTGCGCGAGGAAGCTCCCAGTGGTTTCTGTTAGTTTTCTAAAATCAATCTCAATTCCGAAACATTGTTCAGTAACGTTCGCCAAATTTTTATCTGTCCGAAAGTATTTTTATCCTGAAACTGACTGATGACTTTATAAACACCGCTTTAAAGAACCCATTAGGTTAGGTTAGGTTCGTTTTATAAATTATTCTGAAAAATTAACAGTTTTGAAAAAAATGGCTTTCGGAGGAATGAAATTTGGCGAAATGTGACAGATGGGGAACTAAAATTAGTGTTTCAGATAGGTACCTAACCGCAATAATCTGAACTAGGCGCTAATTCAATCAGGTTTTACGATAGCATTTAGCGATAGCTCGGTGGTACCACATTCACATTTTAGTTTATGAGGGCTTATTATATATGTGTGCTTGAGTGCTATTTAGGAGACGATTTTTTCAACTAGGCAGGTATACTCGTAACTTATGTCTTGAGATTCCTTGCATGAAACCTTTAGAAAATCAAATACCTACTGAATTGAGTAAAAGCTTTCAGGTTTGCAAATTTTGACAGATTTCGACTAGTTTTCTTTGGTAAACGGTAGAATAAAAGACAGAATTGATTCTAGCTCCCCTATAGAGTACTCTTCAAGGCAGGAGTAAATAGGCTGTTGCAGGACCAGCCAGCTACATACCTAAGTATTCGACCCCCAGGTTTTACTGAGGTCAATCGCTTGTCAGTTTTGGAATATAGTTAAATCACATTAAAGGCAAAAATTTGTGAGTGTGTTTATGTGTATGTTTGTTACTTCTTCGTGCTCAAACGGCTGGACCGATTTTGATAAATTTTGGTGTGAATGTAGCTGCCACCCTGGATTAACACATAGGCTACTTTTTATCCCGAAAAAAAATTGTGTTCCAGCTAGTTTAGGATAATGTTTAGTCCCAGTTAAATAGGTAGGTACCTACCTAACTAGATTAGTTTTCAAATACCAAGATACACATAAAAGTATACATTTTCTCCCGCATCCCCAAAAACCTTAAGCTCCCCTCCAAACCCAATCCATATCATGCACGGAAGCCATCTCCCAAACCGCCATATATTTAACCGAATAAATCCCAAAAATATCATTGTGCAAAAACAAACGAGCTCTCCATAACGAGATTATCATAACCGGCGACAAAAACATAAAAACCACAATGTCGCTATAAAATACCTCGTAACCGTCGCATCTGCGAACCCCGAGATTTCAACGTATAAAACACCCAAAAAATTCCTTCCAAATTCGAAATCGTTATTCCAAAGCCAATGGGGGAGCTCGGTATGCGCGGGAGGGCTAGCGGCGCGCTCTGATTGGCCGGCCGGTGAAAGGGCGTGGCTTGGATGTTTGTGTGAGTCGGTGCGTTCCAATTTGTGGGTGCGTTTTTAATTGGGAGGCTGTTGGCTGTTTAAGCGCGACCGTGGGCCTGACATGTGTCGATGAATTTGTCGTATAAGGAATATTCGAGGCATCGGCTTATATGCTACATTTTGTACCTATGCATTAGGATGTTATTACAGTACCTATTACTGCCGGCAGTAGTGTTAAATTTGATGAATGAAAATCTTTTAAGTATTCTACTGCTAAATTATGTTAAACGTTAAGAAGTTAATTAAGTTTAGAGGTAGAGGATAGACCTACCTGACGTCCTTTTTGAAGACTTGGCTTAGTAAGATAAATTAATAGGTACAAGTCGCAAATAATCTAACTAGTTGTTTACCTGTTAGTATTGTCACTAAAGTAATCGAATAAAATCCGAATAAGGCTAATAAGAAGAATAGAGATAAGATAAAAAAGTCTATTCATAATCACTCATGTGGCGCGGAGACATTCCCGTTAGTGAGTTTGTACTATCACATAAAGTCCAACTCAATAGTGGTGAGGCATAAAATTAAAAAAAAAAAAACTACTCGAAGGTACTTACTTGTCCAATTTAGAAAAAAATATTTCGACCCACAAAGTACGACGGTTTTGTCTAAACCTGCAATTTTCTCATAAATGAAGTACTTCATTACCTAATCTGCGTCGCTTTATTGGATAACATGTTGTTAATTTTAAAATAGCCTAAATCAAAAAATTTAAGCACCTTCAACACAAATTAGGTGGACATCATGAGACCCTCATTCAATGAGTGATATAGAAAATGCTACTAAAACTGAAGATAACTTCAAAATTTGGAAATCTTATCTTGAATATTGGTTGAAATCTTATCACTTCTTTCAATCAAAGCTTATGAATAGGTATCTCGGAAACTACTGGTCCTATTTCCATCAAACACGCTAAGAACCATCTCGACGGATAAGTGTTTCGATTTAAAAAACCGTACTCATTTTGGCCCTTCTGTTTGGGAGCTATGGTGCCAGAGACAGACAAACAGATATACAAATACACGCAGATACACCAATACACAGATACAAAGGGGATAACAAAGTTAATGGCGAGAAGCATAATAAGTTTGAAAACTAAATGTAAATTTTGAGGTTAGAATGCTATTTAAGTAGATACTATAATTATGACAAGTACGGATGAATACACTGTAAATGACTCAGTTGTTTCTTATTTCATAGCTGCCAATTTCAAAGTTGATCGCCGAATAATCTGTCTCGGCTTTATTTCGGGTACATCGCATGTATCTGTCATTAAAACGCGATGTTTGCGATTCAAGATGCACAAAGTGTCATTTTATTTCACGTTACTACCCGGTCAAGTTAGGTTTGTGCCTGATATCTAAAGCTTCGCATATAAAGAAAGCAAACTTAACACGACCAGATTGGCGAAGTGGCGATATCCTATTAAGTATATCGCGACTTCGGAGATCTCTATAAGATATCAGAGAGTATATACATGGAATCAGAGCCCAGGATCCTTGCTACCTAGATTGTTTGTGCCCTCTACCAAAACGACAGACTTTTTTACTACCTATAATAATAGCTATTACATATGAGGCCATGTTTTACAGTTTTTGTTCCATTGTGTGTGCTTTATGGTTGCAATAACGTCTGAGCACTGTCATTAATGTTAAATGAGTCTTTGTAGCATGCGACAGTTTAAGTGGATGATTTAAAGTAGGGTTCGGTAAGTACTTCTATTTGGGTCTACAAGTAACAGCAGATAGCATAGCGTCTAAAGAACCCTATTTTCATATCCTTGCATAAAGCTATGGCTCTGTTTCGAAATCCGTGAATATTATTTTTTACGTTTTAAACCTATCCATTATTATCTACGCCTTAAAAGAAAAAAACAAATAACAGTCAATAGATTGCCAAAAACAACATATTTTTATTAATTAATTTTCACCTTACTTATTTATATTTTTCTTAAACGTTCTTCCTGACATTCAATCATTGAATTCTTTTATATTGTTTGATAAATTTTGTAGAATATGAGAAAGATTTCGGCTCGGGTGAAAGAGCGTTTTTCAAAAAAAGTGTACATGGCAAAATTTGAATGTCCCACACGTTCAACGTGTTTTTTTTTTACTTTACCTTTAGTATTTGGGTATATGAGTGGTATCATTTGATTCTGTAGATGTGGGGCATTCATTTTATATTTATAAAACGATTATATTATATTTATTACTAGATTTATTGCAAAATAAAGATATTAAAAGTGCTAAAATGGGTATGTCCCACGTCGACTCAGTCATGTTCAGAGGCTTGCAGAAACTCGAAATAAATTTGTATGAATATTGAATGTGGTCACACAGATAAAGTAATGAGTCTAGATTTTAGTCGTGTGCTTTATTTATAAACAAATACGGTTTATAATACCGAAAAACTACTTTTTCCACTGTCCAAAGAAATCGACAGACCGGAACTTCCGGTTATAGTCACAAGCGATTTTAACATACTTGTGCAATCGATATTCCCCAAAAAGCGTTAATTTTTCAATCCTGGCAACATTTTAATGCTATAGGCATCGGATTTCATTGCAAACATAACGTCAGTTCCGTGAAAACGGTGACGAAAGGTGGACGCTGTGTCAGTGCGCTAAAAATAGGATTTCGAGTTAGTAACAGTTTTTTCGGTAAGTAGATTATAATTAACTTTTTAAACACAATTAGACATAGAAGAAACTATCGTAGTATCCGAAACTAAACCAAAAACACTTTGAATTGGTTCAGAACACGTTGAAATTTTGATTTTAAATTGTCGAGGTAGAATTCGTCACGTCCGATTCGTGACGTGATATACTACCGGAACGATTTTGTGACGAATTGGAACTATAAAGCTTAGTACACAATCGAAATGTGACCGATGTTTTAACCGACTTCTAAAAAAGGAGTTACTTAGTTTGACCCATATGTTTGTTATACATGCATGTTTATCCGCCATTATCTCGCATTTGTCAGAACCGATTTTGATGCGGTTTTCAGAAAAGTATTTGTTATCTCCGGAAGAAATGACTAAAAAGCAAAATAACAATTAAAACATTTTTAAAAACCGGCTAAGAGCATGTCGGGCCACGCTTACAGTCGAGTTTTTAATTAGGCGAACTAACTTGACAGCTGAAAGTGTTGTCAGAAATGAAGAAAAAAAATTGTGATTGGTTTATGTCGATATAACCTTAAGTATACACCCATAAACCTTAACATATTGCAATAAGGTTTATATTTGTTTATAACTGTCAAGAAAACAAAAGGCAGACAGCGTTCTAAGCGATGTCCTAAAATAAAGTTCGTTCGATGTAAGTATTTTAATTACAACCGTTTTTAGGGTTCCGTACCCAAAGGGTAAAAACGGGACCCTATTACTGAGACTTCGCTGTCCGTCCGTCCGTCTGTCACCAGGCTGTATCTCAAGAACGGTGATAGCTAGGCAGCTGAAATTTTTACAGATGATGTATTTCTATTGCCGCTAGAACAACAAATACTAAAAATAAAATAAAATAAATATTTAAGGGGGGCTCCCATACAACAAACTTGTTATAGATTATGGTACGGAACCCTTCATGCGCGAGTTGGACTCGCACTTGCCCAATTTTTTATTAATGAGAATTAAGACTGTTATTCTATATTTTGAAATGTTCATGTTGCTATTACTTGCTAAAGGTAATCGTAACATTGTATGTTTTATTTTAAACATTTTTAATAAAACATTATTAATAATCTATAAAAATAGATAAATAACACTAATAAAACTTTCAATATTAAGATTGTCATTTTACTCATGAAAGATTTTTATGTAATACATAATAATATACATGGTAAATATTTATTATTACTAGTTTAATACATGTTTTATTATTACATATATTATAAACTAGTAATAATATATATTATACCATTTTGATTCCGTTGCAATAAATACGATTCATGACATAATATTTTTGTGATTTTATTTCAATATATTCAATCTATGTACACTATTCCTTACATTTTCCAGTTAGTCACATGAGATTCCGTTTAGTTACTGTCCCAAGATTTGGGATGTTGAAAATAATTATTTCTGGCTGCTGCAGTGCAACAATTCACATATTTAAGCGTTAACATTACTAAATGAATATTCCTTAATGTAATAAAAAATATTATTCGTTGATTTGTCGCATTTTAATGCAAAAAAATACATGTTTTAGCAGTCATTTGGTGGCGATTGTGACGAACTGGATCTTTATTTTATCCTCAAAGCTTGCTCGTTCCATTAATTCTATAAATTAAACCCGTTTTAAATAGTTTATTGTCTGTATTTTAAATGTGTAAACTAAAACTGGTCCAAAAAATACTTCAATCAATTTATACTGAATTTTATATTAGTGACTATCCGGAACTAGTTTCACCACAATCTGAGTTTAAAATGTCGATATTTTCTATATTTTTTAATATTTTAATGCCATTTTCTCAAATAATACACTATAACTTATGGGGAATTAAATAAGCCAAGAAAATTTAAAATCGGTGTTATAAAAAAAACCGTTTTCCGGTTCGTCACGTGTACACTTTTTTTGAAAAACGCTCGAAATCGGTCCACCTAGTTGGGGACTATCCACGCTGCGACTTCCAGTACGCGGTCGCCTTTCAAGAACCTTTCTGCCCCAACGGACATCGGTGCCCCGTTCACTGCCACTTAAGTTTGGCGACTGTCTGAGCTACTCATATCAAAGAAACTCCGAGCGTGGCTCGCTCCATTGCCCTTTGAGTATACGCTAAAAAAATTGGTTGGTCCTATCAATATCTCGATAGTAGTAATCAAGCATTATGATTCCATACGAGCCTAACAAGGACTTGGACACATCAAATAAGGCAATACTGATTGCTCTTACTATTGCTATGTAACTAAACCAATGAAGATCTTGTTCAATATTTACATGAAAAATAATTATGCTAACTAATTGATCCTAGCAAGATCAACTAAGATACGTAAAGGATCGAATCAACCCACGTTACATAATTAATAATTATGCCAACAAATTAATAGTAGATGCACCGTATACAATTGTCAGGACTAATAACATACCCATTTTATAAGTTCAATCAAAGATACACTTATTGTTTTAAATGATCAGCTTTGTTTGATTTATATAGGATCGTAATTATTATATTTAACTTAGCGGCAACTAAGAGAAAAACTACTCTAGTTGGTCTTCATTTTTAGGGTTCCGTACCCAAAGGGTAAAAACGGGACCCTATTACTGAGACTTCGCTGTCCGTCCGTCCGTCCGTACGTCTGTCACCAGGCTGTATCTCAAGAACGGTGATAGCTAGACAGTTGAAATTTTCATAGATGATGTATTTCTATTGCCGCTATAACAAAAAATACTAGAAATAAAATAAAATAAATATTTAAGGGGGGCTCCCATACAACAAACGGGTTGGTTGCGTTAACTTTGCACCTCATTTGTATGGGGCGCTATACATGCCAGGTGCAAACTTAACTTAACCACTTAAGGATGGAAAGTGTTTGTACGGAATCCTCGGTGCGCGAGTCCGACTCGCACTTGACCGGTTTCTTGTTATTTAGAGTCTAATATTGAGCCTTCTTATGAGGCCCATTGTGAGCGACCACGGAATGGGAGACTAAATTCAGGTTCTTTATTTTTGTGATAGATAATGCTTTGCAATATTTTACGACACAGGTGGCACAGTTTGTAGTGCACCTGTGGCTCGAATCCCGGCCACGGCTAATATTTGTGTGATGAACTCGAATATTGTTCCTAAGATCTATAATATGTGTACAGTGGAAACTGGATAAGTGGAACCTGGGTTAGTGGAAAACCTCTTTAAGTGGACCCAAGTTCTCGGTTCCAGTCCCTTGGCAACGAATTACCTCTATAAGTGGAATTTTGGGAACTCATTAAAGCGGAATCCATTTTTTCGAAAATTTCTTATTTTTACCTCTGTAACTGGAAGTCGCCGTCTCCGAAACCTCTATGAGTGGAATAGTTCCGCGTTATAAAATTTGTATTTAATAAACCGTCACAAGGAGGGTAGTTTGTTTCGTTAACATTATGGTTCGACTACGTATTTTGTATGAGAAAAAATGTACCAGTTAATGGACCAATGATAAAAGAAAAAGCTGAAGAATTTGCAAAAAGGCTAATATTCATAATTTTTCTAAGAGTAGATGGTTAGAAGGATTAAAAAAACGTATAGATTTGGTTTTTAAAAAAATGTGCAGAGAGTAAAATGTGCAGTGGACACCAACACGTATTTTGTATGAAAAAAAAATGTACCAGTTAATGGACCAATGATAAAAGAAAAAGCTGAAGAATTTGCAAAAAGGCTAATATTCATAATTTTTCTAAAAGTAATGGATGGTTAGAAGGATTAAAAAAACGTATAGATTTGGTTTTTAAAAAAATGTGCAGAGAGTAAAATGTGTTGTGGACACCAACACCTCTACATACATATTTAATAAAAGAGGATTATTTAAGTCTTGATCTTTTATTGACCATATATTTATACGTGACCTCTATAAGCGACATTACTAGCATCCACAACCTCTGTTAGCGAGAGCCTCTGTTAGTGAGAAAACGTTTTATTTGAACCTGGTTAAGTGGAAAACTGGATAAGTGGAAAACCTGGATAAGCGGAACTAAACAGCCGGTCCCTTGCGATTCCACTTATCCAGTTTCCACTGTATGTATATCGTCGTTTAGTACCTACGTCCTACAAGCTTGACTGGGTCGGTTTGTGTAAGATTGACCCTTAATATTTATTTAATATATTCTCCAATTCGCGATTTGAGTATCTAACTTTGAATTTAAAAACGACCACAATATGCGAGTGGCATATTTATTGGTCTGGTTAATAATATCCTATTTATATTTCAGACAGTAAATACAGTTAATTATGTTGCTTTATGACTAGAAATTACAGCCACAACTTTTATGATCTGAGTAAATTGCTACATATATAATTATTACGACGGTGGAGCACTTATTTCTCACGTGTTAAAAACATTTGTTGTTCCTCTTCATCACAGCATAGGTTAAAAAAAAGTAAATACACGAGATTCACACATTATTACAACAAATCGGAACTTAATCTAGTTTAAATACTCGCTCGATAAGAAAATGTTGATGCCCGCCTCTTCAGTCCATTCGAGACCAGATCACGACCAAAGCGTCAAGGTAGTTAAATAAACACCTTTTGAATCAAATATAAAATTTTACTACAATAAATCTTTAAGCTGCTACCATCCAAACTGATAGGTAGGTATACCAAAGTTTCAGTATACTTAAGTCCTACTAAATTAAATAAGTAACCTATGCTGTTTTTTTTATCAGTTTGAAGTTTTCGTTTCCTTTCTATAGGTTAGTTACTTACATTTAGGAATAGGTCTGTGTGTACTGAATATGACTTAGTGTGGGTTACACCTATTGTGAAAATGTGTATACCATACTTCATACATTTTTAGAGAGTTTTTCAGGTTTAAGAGGTTTAAAACTATAAAAAAGAGGTTTTCTTAAGAAGTAATCTTATTAAAACTTTCGCGAGACATATTTAATTATTGTATTAAGCGGTTTACACACACGGACTGCTACCCGTGCAACGGCGCGGTAACTTCGTCACTGTACGCCGCCGTCGCACCGCTGTACGCGTAGCAGTCCCTGATAAAGAGCTCCTTACGAGTTCGAAACATGCCAGGGTGTTCCTGTCAATTTCACTTGTTAAATAAGTTTTAAAAAGACCAAATTTGTAGCCCGAGTACATACCTACAGGAAACATTGCAACACGTTATAAAAACATTATTAGAATACAAAGTGGTAGCATGCATACATAACCAATTACTCACACAATGTAATGTTATCTACGTTACTTTACTACGTAGTAACAGATTTTGCTACGTGCCTCAAAACAAGCACTTAAACCCTGTTTTAGGAAAATACCAACCAAAAAAAAGAGAAGCAAATGACTCAACGTCCATAGATCACAAATTATACCTACAACGAACAATAGGCTTACCTAAGCATACATACAACACAAAATGACACAAGACGCCGCGCCCACAATGGAAGTGAATGACATCAACACTACCAACATAACCACACAACTATCCAAACCATTACTATTCAAACTCAAGCGCACAGAATTCAAAATGGCATAAACTTTGTATTTTAAGCGCAATTGGAACGCGGTCGTAACACAACACACATGTAAGCTAATCGTCTCATATATCACAACGCACACATGCATGCAGTCTACACTGTATACGCGAGGCTACTACGCACACTTTCCACGCGGGCCTCTAATTGGCGGGCTACTATGCGCGTGAGCATCTTGATCTGAGTTTTGAAACAAGTTCGGGAGCTAACTAATTGTAAGATTTTAGAAAGGTGGTCCGGTTTTGTTTTGTAACTAACTGGTTGGTTGCGCTGTTCGATTCTGGACTGTGTTTTGCATGTTATGTAATTTATTGTGGTTAGGGTAAGTTTTTACATAGTCTTTCAGTTTGTGCGATAATTAAGTAATTATACCTAATCTATTGCATTTCATTTGAGTACCTACTTAATATGTATCTTATTCGTCTGCAATACCTTATAACTTTAGTTAGTCTATTATCTGAACTAAAACCTAAATACAAAATTTAAAAAACCCTCGATCCAACCAAACTATGATCTTGACAGACAAGGCTTTCGATTAAGAAAACCGCATTCAAATCGGAACATCAGTTTGGGAGCTACGACGCCACAGACAAATAAGTACATAGATACACAGATACACATGTGAAACTTATAACAGCCCTCTTTTTTGTCGAGGGTAATAAATACATCTTTTTCAAGAACCCATTAGGTTAGGTTAAGTTTGTTTTATAATTATTCTGGAAAATTAACAATTTTGGAAAAAAATGGCTGAAAATTTGACGAAACGTTACAGCTAATGGGAACCAAAAAACAGCGTTCCAGATAGGAAACCTGTTGAAGTCAACTTAGCTAGGCTAGGCGTATTGATTTAACAATAAAAACTTCCTTTAACTCTATATCACTACTCTAACATACTTACAACTAAGTTAGGTTGAACTGCTTATAGTACCGATTTTTGATGACCCTTGAAAGGGAACAAATATTTTTTAATAATTTTCAGGGCTGAATTCTATTGAGGCATATAGCTAGTTGAGAAAGTTACCGGTTATATTTATAACGGGTAAACGAAAAACAAGTCGTATTTTAAACATAATTAAAGCTTATTGCTAAAATGAACTTATAGTAATAATATTACGATGCAATATGGCGAACAGCATTACAAACGTTGACTTGAATTTAGCACCGGTGAAGTGATTCACTGATTCGACAATTTTATTCAAGTAAAAAAAAACATATCAGAGACCGGGTACAGTCGGCCAAAAATGTGGTCTACCACCTTACGGTCGAGGTTTATTTGAACGTCATGAAACAACAAGATCGATTTTCCCTTACAATCATATTGCTTAAGGCTTTCCTATTGCCTGAAACACAGGGGGAACCCTAGTTCAGGTTTTGCAAATTGTGAATTTATTTGTTTTTTAAGTATAGAATTTAACCGTTACCTCTCTGTACATTATTATTCTTCAATAAATGTATTTGTATTTATTTGTATATTATGACAGTGATTTCCGTCAGCAAAGTCAACCTTAGCGATAAATCTCACAGAAACTTTCGTCAACACTGGTAGACCACTTTTTGGCCGACCGTACCTTAAGTGTGCGCAAAGTGAAGCTGTCCTTTGTTTAAAACCAAATGCAATACTTTCCCTTAACTAATATATTTTAAGCTGACATTTATAAGTGTGATATATACGGACACATAACACTCTAACCTGGCAAACATAAAACAATAAAACCTCGAAAGCTTTATTCCTAAACGAATCCAAGATGGCGGACAATGGCGGCGGGCACGCATCCGGTCGCGTATGGTAATGCCGGCTTCCTCGGCCGTACCATTTATAACAATATGTAAAAGAGAGTTTTGTTGTTTTCCTGTTGTTCACTGTTTAACACTTATTTGGTGTGATGAGAGAACAAAGAAATTATGACTAATAGATGGCGCCAGACTGGCATGGCACCGCGCGCTGGTACAAAACAAAAGACGATCCTCTACTACGATTAAGATTTTTCCTGAAATCGTCGTCCCTCTCCATAGAAAATTGATTTTCACTACAAATCTAGAATTTACAATAGTATAGAAGTTCTTAATACTCATACAATTCGTACATATGAACAATCGATCACGTATGGGTATAGTCTAACTTATTTTTAATTAATGTAAATGTAACTAACATAATTATGGACCAACTGTCTGCTATAAATTATTTAGACTGACTTTTGATTTTGATAATAATATGTAATAATAATAATAATAATAATATGTGTTTATATTTGTAATGTATTTTTTATATTTTACTTTTTATATAAATTTATTGTAAAAAAAACCTAGCCTAAGTACAAAAATGAATAAAGGGAATAATAATAATAATAATAATAATTTATTTATTTCAAAAGCAGTGGTTACAAACAACACAAGGTTGAGGCTTCCCAGTAGGTATATATATACCTGTGTCGGGATGTCTCGCTCTTCCAAAAATAGAACATTAAACGATCCACTAATCTGTTGATTTCAGTTCTTTTTTTTTTCTAACTTAGTTATTATCCTAACTTAAGCTAAGTTTTTTAAGTGCTTATTGATTACATATCTAGTAGGTTTTGTTTTCCTTTGTTTTATTTTATTTTATGTTATGTTATGTTATGCGCGCATTTGTGTATGTGTGTGTATGTGTGAATGTGTGAGCGCGCGTGTGTGTGTATGTGCGTGTGAGTGTGAAGTGTGTGTGATAAGATACCGAGTGGTGTTATAAACTACATAATTATATATTTTAACCATTATTTATTCATATATTATACTCATAGTTTCTAGATTTATTCATATATTATACTCATAGTTTCTATATGTAGATGTAAATATATACTTACGTATACACCATCGTAATTATTTTCATCAAAACATGTTTAAATCCCCAATACTAAACATCATTTTAAGTACTACTGTAAAAGAAATAAATTTAATTTGAATGTTACTCACAACCAATTTCCATTTCCGCCTAAACATAGTTATTATGTCTATTATAAATCCATACGTAGAAGCCATATTCCATATCCTGTGATTAATTAACGACTATAAAAAGCGTCGATGAGCGTGCGCCGGCCTTCGTTCCTGGGAATATGGATCATTGTTATGTCTAGGTTAGGTTCATTGTCTATGGAAGGTTTTGCATGATTCAGTCCTTAGCTTTCAGATTCTATCACTAGGTGCCGCTGTGAGATGTAGACCTCGCGATGATATTGTGAAATGACCGAAACATGTATTTTTTAGGGTTCCGTACCCTAAGGGTAAAAACGGGACCCTATTACTGAGACTTCGCTTTCCTTCCGTCCGTCCGTCTGTCACCAGGCTGTATCTCAAGAACGGTGATAGCTAGACAGTTGAAATTTTCACAGATGATGTATTTCTATTGCCGCTATAACAACAAATACTAAAAATAAAATAAAAGAAATATTTAAGGGGGCTCCTATACAACAAACTTACAGATAATGGTATGGAACCCTTCGTGCGCGAGTCCCACTCGCACTTGGCCGAAATTTTCTTACATTTTCAAATGCCGTTTGAAAAATTTCGAAAATCTAAATCAACAAAAAATCTATATCATGATCGGCGCGGCATGTGGAATATTGCGGTTTTCGGTGTAAAAAAATACGAACTTTATGGTAATAAATAAAAAAATTTCATAGTATGTAATATACTCAATAGAACATATTTTTTTCAATCAAGATCACGGGATAATAATTATTTTACATACAAATCTAGAATTTATAATAGTATAGATATTTGAAATTAATTAACAAAAAAGAACCGACTTTAAAATAAACTGAAACGCCAAAAATAACCCATTCATGTGCAGATTACATTTGAATCACCTTTGAAGTCGGCGCCAAACGTTACAATTATTACTATGAAAACAGATGCAACTTATGAAGCCTTTAATGATTAATCATTTGGTATTTACGAGTATTTTTATTGGATAAAGAAGTTTACGTGAGGTGACATACAGGTGAAACTCATCATCACCTGAGGTTTTACAGTCGCGGGCGTTAGCCTGGTCTAGCAAATCTCTCCAGTCGGATCTATTCGCGTCTTTCCTTTTCCAACTTATCACCTCTAAGATCTTGCTATCCTGTTAGACGCCGTCCAACCTGAGCTTGGGTCTGCCTCTACTTCTGCGAGCTTCTAGAAGGCGTTCGGGTTTTGGATAAAACCCATACGCCTTCTAGAAGGAGGTTACCCAAACATTGGGTACACAGGTCAAACAGAGAACCTACTTTTTGAATTATTTTTATTAAAATAAAACTACATGCCTTAGGGTGGCGCTAGAAGCAACTGTTTGAAAAATTCAATGGCTCTGGCATCAGGTTCGGTGGTCCAGTTGGTAGGTCGCCCGTGCTGGCCCCGAAAACCGTTGAAGACGCAGGCTCGAATCCTGCCTGAACCGTTTCCAATTTTTCAATTTATCGCTTCATTGTAAACACTTATTTTTGAAGTCGGTTAAAAAATCCCATCACCCTATAATAAAATGCCGACAGTCGGACGGTCGGGATGTGTCGGCATGTCTGCACAGGTGAACTGCTCGTTAATTATAAATGTTTAGCGAGGGTGTGCGCCGGCGCATGACCGGGGTGATCTGACCTTGATTCGCTGACTCCATTGACCTGAAGCTATTGTTTGATCTGTGGTCCTTAATTTGATTTAATAAATGTGTTTAATTTTTAATAGATTCTGGTTTATATTGTGAAAAAATCTATAGCCCTTAACTGCTAAAAGTTTACTTTTTACTAGCATACTAGTAAACTCTGAAATATTTAAAGTACATTCATAAACGTACAACATTTTAAGACCACCCTTTCATTAACTGCCTAAAGTTTGATACTATTGATTTACAAATTGATAGCGGTAGCAGTTGTTATGTGTATCATTCCTATGATACCATCAAAAGACGTAGTTGCTTTTGTAGACGCGTATAATTGCATAGAGGCAGTCATCGACGTAGATATGAAAATTAAAATAAAATTTATTTGCCAATGAAAATTTATACATAATATCATATTTCTGTGACCACCACACTAGGCCAAGCCTGTCTCGTGGAGTCAGTTTTAACAAATAGCAAATAATTTATTTAACAAATATTTC
The DNA here is from genome assembly GCA_947623375.1 of Apotomis capreana. Classification (NCBI taxonomy): domain Eukaryota; kingdom Metazoa; phylum Arthropoda; class Insecta; order Lepidoptera; family Tortricidae; genus Apotomis; species Apotomis capreana. The sequence continues at coordinate 13,374,925 of OX392522.1, read as the reverse complement.
ACTTACTGGAATTTACACATTTCATTTCATCCAATCCTAGCCGATTTCGGCCACGGCGACTGGACATACTAGCTAGTCAGAGCATCGTTCGTGTGCTCTCAGGTGACTGATATAACCAATTTTTGCTGCAAATGTACGGCCACAAATGCTGCAAGTCAGCACCCCTCCGACGAAATTTACACATAGGAAGTATCCAACGGCCCCCGAACTAGGCACAGCTTGTATCTTGGGAACCAGTACAGTATACCAATTAGAGCATTTACCAATTTTAAGTTAAAACAAAACGTGGTGATATGTTTGTGATTCCCTCCGTATTTACATTGATAGTAACATTAGTAACACAGGATACGTACTCGTAAATACCGGACGAACAGAGAGCGGAAGTCCGCATTTCCCCCGGGCGGGACTTTTAATTTCCATGCGATCCCGTGATTCGAGTACAGGATGTCACGAATTATAGCCTTTTAATTTAATTTTCTATGTACAGTTACGTCAACCAATTCGATTTCTAGGCCTCTATAGAACCTTGTCCTAATACCAATGATATGAGATTTCAAGCGGCTTTCATAACATTCACTGTGACAAGGTACGAAATGGCCTAGGAATCAAATTGGTTGACTGTACAGTTAAAGAGATAAAATGACAGGACTTCTTGAGTATACAAAATTTTTGTCTTAACTAAATCATTCGTCTTCAGCGGGCCTATGATAGTTTGCTTCGCGATAAATAAGTGACAAAGCATCCGTCACATTATGACAAAATGCGAGTGGGAGTGACAGATGCTTTGTCAGTTATTTTATCGGGCGATAAAAGCAATCATCATAAGCCCCTAGGGATTGAAATTGTCATTCCATATGGGATAAAAAGTAAGCCTATTGTGTTAATCCAGCGTATCAGCTACCTTCATACAAAAAATTATAACCATTGATCCAGCCGTTTGAACGTGAAGAAGTAACAAACATACACATAAATATACTCACAAACTTTCGCCTTTACAATATTAGGATTCGTTAAACCAGATATATTTCAAATTTTAATATTTTCAATTACACATTTATCATAAAGCTCACTAAAAACATCCCATTCCTCAAGACTCCCCAAAACTAAATCCTCAGCCTCAGCGGGGAGTAATTAACAGTAATGGACGACAAGATGGCGGACCGGAAGCGGCTGAAATACGCGGGAAACCCTCTTAACTTCCGGCGCGCCAGGTGTCCGGTAGTTCCCGCAATTTTCCTTGTTTTTAGGGTTCCGTACCTCAAAAGGAAAAAACGGAACCCTTATAGGATCACTTTGTTGTCCGTCTGTCCGTCTGTCAAGACCCTTTTTCTCAGGAACGCGTGGACGTATGAAGCTGAAATTTATATCAATTACTCAGGTCTACTGTCCCTTGAAGCTGTGAAAAAATCAAACTTCTAAGCCAACGCAATCAAAAGATACAGCCGTTTATGCCGCAAATTTTCGACACTTGCAAGGGAATCAAAACCTACAGGGCGCTTCCCGTGAACTCAGAATCTTGAAATTTGGTACGAAGCAACGTCTTATAGCATAGATAAAGGAATAATTACGAAAACCATAAATATTTTTTTTAATACCTAACTTTGCACCTAATTTATATGGGGCGCTATACATACCAGGTGCAAACTTAACTTAACCACTTAGGGATGGAAAGTGTTTGTACGGAACCCTCGGTGCGCGAGTCCGACTCGCACTTGGCCGGTTTTTTTTTTGTAATTTGTTGAGTTATGGAGGTTCTGTAACAAGGTTTTTGTGTACATACTACCTATGTATGGATACGTATGTCAGGATGAAATATAGTTAAACTTGGGATTCTGAGACCTGTGCCTGTTCACAGATGTAGATCGAAGCGGAGAGGTGTAGTAAAATGGACCAATTCCAATTACATTCCTCAGATTTAAATGCACTTCTTTTGAGCTTCTTTTTTTAAGACATGACTGGATCAGTATCACGACTATCACGGCTGGGAGTGGAGATGTGCCGTTTACGAAATTTTCCGGAAGCTTCCCTCATTTCCCATACAAAATGTGGAATGTTTTTTAGAAAAGGCACATCACTATGTGGGTGTATAACCCGTTAATGGGATTATCTCCGTGCCATAGGAGTAGTTTGGAGTTTTGATCTTCATCGATTTGTTCGACGCAGCCTGATTGGTTAATTTCTTCGCTCCGGTTCTTTGGACAGGCAGCCTAAAGGCGGTGTCTTGAGGCACTTCGGTTTCCTTTTCTGTAGAACCAAACTACGATTTTTCGACTATAGTTAAGTTGACGATACTATAGTCTGGCTAATGAAATATAACACTGTGTTGGCGGAAAATTTAAATAATTGGGGCTGGTCACACTTTGTGTAGTAGGAATTGTAGTTTTGATACTTGAAAATATTTTTGATTTTCTATGCGCACTTAAGGTACATACTCGTATGTTGACGTGCACTCATAAGTTACCTTACACAATTTCTACCACTATGTAACTACAGTACAGTCAACGACAAACACTCATGTTTACACTTTCTAACCATATACAAGGCGAAAAATTAAATGTAGTGTAAACAAGACCTAGCTTGATAATGCGATATATTAATCCATCACCAAAAAAAGTACATTAAGTACTATGCCAAATTTCAACTGAATTGGAATATTAGAACTAACATAAAGTATTGCAATTCGTTATAACCTCATTAATTATTAATTGGTTACATACTTATAGAATACTATTTTTCTTCATTATAATAATTATTTTGAATTCGCATAATGTCACAAACAAAGTTTATCCGGTTTATCCGTCTATGTTCAATTTTTTATTACATTAGTGACCATTTTCATCTACAGTGCACATTACACTGTCTTATCACAACCGAAGCTTATCCGGTTTTAAGGTAATTGACCGGTTAAAACAGTTATGGCCGTGAACCGGGCGGCCACGGCGCGTGACCGGTCGATAAGATGACCGATGGCTGCGTGCGACGAGAGATGAACCCAGCGTTTGGGAAATTCGCAACATGGGGCCCGAATTGAACGAGCTCCGAAATCATCTAAAGTTTAACAAGATGTCGGCATAAATAGCTTACATATTATACGTCTTTGGGACAGTTCGACTAGTATATTTAATTATTTGTGACAAAACCGTGCCTTTAATCTCATATTTAAAGAACAAGGAGAGAAGTGAATATAGGAGCCATAGCTAATTACATAGGAAAATTGCTAACGCCTAGATATCTTTGTACCTATTGACTTTAGTAATATCCGGTTTCATCCGGTTCTATGTTTACCTGGCTATTATCTGCCAAATCCACAATTATAATATAACTTCGAGCGTCATTTTTATTAGTTCGAGCCCAAAAAAGTTCGGTTTTATCCGGTTAATTCCGGTTCTATATTTACCCGGGTATGATCCGCAATCACCCGGCAACATTCCAAGACGGCCCGGGCGCGCAGGGCGTGACTGCATCGACCCGGCCCCGCCCGCCAATCGATACGACGTGTTTGTTTTGATTTTTAGATATTTGCCAGTAGAAAAGAACATACCTACGTACATATTTTATGATCGGAATGGGGTAATGAAATGCTTAAGATGCAGATGTTTTAGGACAACCTAATTCCGATCACGGGTTGTTTTAAACTTACAAATATGGAATATCGGTGTCCACTTCTTTTATAGAACAACACTTCACTGAATGCCATTGTGTTCATAGAATTTTCATTTCAAAGACAAATAAAATTTTTCCTCGGAAGTGATACATTTTTCAGAAATTTTGAAAATGTCAACCTATAGATTAGATTAGGATAGGTTTGTGTTATAACATTCAAAAATATTTTATGGTTTCAGAAAAACGCCTTTGATGAAATGAATTTTCTATGAAAATCAAAATTCGATGAAATAAAAATTCGATGAAACGTTTCTCTATAAAAGGGTCCATGGAATATCATGTTTATCTGTGTATCGGTATGCCTATCAAACTAAGTTTTCCAATTTTTTATTTATGTTTTAGTTTTAGTAGCATTTTCTATCACTCACATATTAAGGTATCATGTGGTCATGAGACCTTAATAAGTGTCGGGGGTGTTTTGAATTTTGAACTTAACTTAGCTAATTATCTGTTGCAACTAAATTTCTAAACCAATAAAGTTAATAATCTTTCATCCACAGGTCACGGCGGGGTGAACCAACTAGGCGGAGTGTTCGTCAACGGCCGACCGCTGCCCGATGTCGTACGACAGAGGATAGTGGAGCTCGCCCACAGTGGCGTCAGGCCGTGCGACATCAGCCGACAACTCAGGGTGTCGCATGGCTGTGTATCCAAAATACTATCTAGGTAAGTATTATGTAATCGCCTCACAACTTAAGACGTGAAACGCCAGTTACGCAAAGAAAGACCTCAGCCCTTCTACGCGCTATAATTCCACTGGCCAACTTTACTGCCACAAGTGCAAGAGAGAGTTTAGAACTAAATTTGCCTTAGCTAGCCATATCAGAGCCCATAATAGACGAAGTCCATAGTTCTTGCATTGGGTCGCCGTCATCGGAATCGATGAGGAAGACTTTATATGTAATCGATAGAGGCTTATGTAGCTAGATGCGAAAAATACAGATCTATTGCGATAATGGTAGCAATTTTGTAGGATCTTATCTTGAATTTTGATAGGTGTATGGCTGCGTGACATGAACGGCGACAAAGATAGGATGTCGCATAACTGCATACTAACATGCTATAGTAAAGTCCAGTTAAGTCCTTGCAGGTTATTAGCTTGATGTGGAAGAATTTGCAAATATTTTCTCAGATGATGGACCTTGCGAAATTGGATCTTCAAAAGTCGAACACAGATTGTTTCTTAAATACTATGTATAAGTTAAGTTATTTGTGTAATGACTTTACATTAAGAGTCAGCAGTTAATCCTCTAGTGAGTAGGGAGGGATAAACCGAGAATTGTGACTGACTTCGCGCTGTAGGTGTGAGAATTGTAATATTGTCTGATCGGAGATTTTCAGCTGAATGCAAAAAACCTGCAATTTTTCAGAAAACGGTAGGAATTTTGCGTAAGGGTAGTGTAGAAGCAGTGAGAGATATTAAGAAACAACTTAAGTTTTGCCCATGTGCCCAAAATAGTTTTTAGATAAATGAACTGTTGTCGACGCATAAAACTTTTTAGATAATGGGCATAACTTTGTTGTGTATAATTTTATAGTCATGTGTATTTGTGCGTCATAAAACCAAACAAATATATTAATTTTCATCATCCATCCAAACAGTCCTAAAAACGTAAAGCTTTCAAAATTACGCAAAATGGTAACATAGCCTCCAAAACAAAAGCGAAGCGAAATTCAAGGAAATAATTATAATCACTAGAGATAGCGATCACAATTGCTGAAATATAAACATTGATGAAACCAGCACAATCTACTATAACCCTTATTAGAGTTCTAGAGGGCAGGATATCGTTTGATATGACAACAATGATCTCTAGTTGTTTTTCTATAAAGTACAAACATGTATGCAGCAAAATTTTAATGAAACTTTCATAAAAACAGTAGCACTATTGTAATAGAGGCTATTCTAACTTATTCATACGATAAAATCCTGGTTGTCGGTATATAAAGCGAAGCTTGTATACAGGGTGAAATCAAAATCGTGTATCAAATCATTTTTAACATGTTGAAAATGAAGCCAAACTAAATATATTTTTATTTGTCTTTGAAAGTTTATATTTACTTGTGCTTAGCGTTAACTCTTCGGACTATCCGGAAAACCCTGGCAGTAAGCTGTCTCCACATACAGAGCGATCGTTTAAAGTTATTTTGAACCACACTGAATTGGACCATGTAGGTTTCAATGATTAGCATATTTATATTAGAAGAAGTAGGAACGTCTACTGCTGCTTCAATCCTGTTGAAATTATTTTATTATTAAGAAGAATTATTATTAATTTTATTCGCAGTCACACTAATCGCGATGTGTTTAAAAAAACACGGCTTTATAATCACTCTGTATAAGCGAGTCTCCTATTAGAACAAAGGTAAATGACATAAGTACGGAACCGCACGCGCCGTTTCGGTCTGCGCACATGCGCAAAACGCTTAGAAGAAAAACATATTATCCGCATGTGAGTTGTTCACTTCTTTACGATCTTTTGCGCTTCAGTTAGTCTTAAGTAGGCTAGGATGAGAAAGAATTGAGAAAAACTATGCTCTTTACTCGTGTTCTATTGTCTGAAGTATAACAATTGGTGATCTACCGTCTTTGAGACAATTTTAGGGGTAAATAAACTAAATTCCTACGTACAAAAATACGAGCCTACCACACGTTTAAATGTGATGGTAAAAATTGGTTGTAAAGTCGGTTTATGGACGATAATTTTACATTATAACGTAATAAGGAAACATTGATGAAAAATTGCATACTTTTATGAATTGAATGCCGGCCGATAGAGTGGAAGAGAGAAGATGCGTCACAAGCCGAACGCTTAGGCCGATCGTGCCTCTCTATCGCTTGTTCCACGCTCTCGCTTGCACGCTCGGCTCAGGCGGAACGTGACAATGAGTCATGATTTATTAGACGTCATCACGTCAAAAATTTTTCGTCCTCACATCGCACCGAATCGGCTGATAGCTGGATATCAAAACAAAAGATGAATATTGGTAAATATATACATTACAACTTGGGCTTAAACTCCCGTCTTTTTCCGTCCAGTCCCGAGATCCTAGATTACCCATACAACAAGAAACGGGATTATTAAGCTCTAGTTACAACGACGCAAAATTGCTTGTCGTCACGTCACGACGTTTCCCGTCATGTTAAAGTAACGTTGAATTTTATTGGCCACTAGCAACCCGTCCCGGCTTCGCACGGGAGCAATGGTTGCAAACAGTACAATGGGTCGAATTATACATGTAAACCTTCCTCTTGAATCACTCTATCTGTTAAAAAAAAGCGCATCAAAATCCGTTGGGTACTTTAAAAGATCTAAGCAATGGACAGACAGACAGACAGCAGGAAGAGACTTTATTTTATACTATGTAGTGAAGGAAGACAAGAAATAAGACCAACAATGCTCATTATACGATAAATTCGTTCTCATTAAAGGCTGGTGGTACCGCGGTTGGTTGAAGCGCGGGTTAAACGTCGGCTGACCGCAGCAGAGATTTGTAGCTCAGACGAAGGAGAAATTAGAAACGTTCATTATCGTGGTTAACTAAGACTTAAAGATAATTAGGTGCAACTTGAAGTCGAGGTTTTGCTACTGATTAACGTCTTGGAAGCCACATAGTTACCATACATGTATTAACCGTTTTACTTTTAATAACGTTTGCAGTTTGAAGCTAATTTGAAGAGTTTTATACCATTTCTACGAATATAAAGCATCTGTCACTCACACTCGCATTTTGCTTGCATTTCCTGGTAGTGAGGGCTAAACAGATCCGATACAGTTCAAGTCATGTCTAAAAGAAAAAAAGCGGGTGCTATATGTCACTTATTTATCGCGTGACCATCATGATCAAAATATTAAACCAATGCATTTGTCATACATGACAAAAGTAGGTACACCTACTACAATGTTCGACATCAAAAAGTAATCTAACGGTATTTACCATTATAATATTTATAATATTATAAAGAAAATCAATGCACAATCTAACGATTTACTGAATACCGCAAAGCGTCAAGTTATCTGCAAACCACCGACGGGTGTGTATGTTATTCATAAACGAATGAACCATAATCGCTCACAACAGATCGAATGATAATTTGAATATAACTGACCGAATGATATGAATAGGTGAATGGAAACGAGGGTCAGTAGAACTGGCTATTGTTTGGTTTAAATTGAAAACTGACCGGTAGGGATGGGCCGACGAGAAGTGCTTATTTAGTACTATATAGTTTAGCAGTAATTATTATAAAGTATCTATTTGACTTTTAGTGTTAAATATTGTGTGTTTTTCTGGCTTACAATTTCGCATTTTTTTCACATTCATCCCTCTTACTCGGTTAAAAGCTCGCTTTACTTTTCGCTAACTTGGGCTACTTTAGCCCCGGGGGAAACATTGTCAAACTGATTTATATCCACTTCAGTAACTAGCAAAACTCTTAATTAAACAACCCCAACAATCATTCAAAAGTGGTTTCCGCATGAAATATATTTTTTCAAAATTTACCAACTCAATACCTATTGGTTTCAATGGGTGGTCAATGTCACCCCCTATCTATTCGCTATAGTATAAACTGATGCATGACATTGATATATTTTAACCTACAATAATCGGCCAATTTGGTCACCTACCGTACTTCTGATGCTAGGACCCTCGGAACCAAGTTTAAACATACACAAGCAAAGATCCCATCCCTAATCCCGCGGGACACTGAATGGACTTTCAATTTATTCCCATCCCGCCAGTCGTTTGTTCTGAGTATTGGCCAACGTTGTCTTGTTGTTATTTCCCTTCATTATACTTGGTGATATTTATACTCTGCCTTGTACGTAGAATGAAACAGCCGTCGTTAGTCTTTAATTAAAATCTTCAAAATGGGTCATCTGAAGATTAATTTTTAACATTCATATTTTATTCTGAAACACGATTATGTTCTTCGAAATTATTTTTTACTTTAGGTAAATTAAATAAATTAATTAATTAAAATGAAATGTGAACATGAGTGCATGTGGGGCTAAGTTTAAAAACCTTAAAAAAATTGGTACAGAGATCAAAATGGATGGGTAAATTTAAAGCACATGTACAGTTGCGTCTCTGGTCTAAAGGTTATGACGTTGGACCGGTAATCCAAAGATTATTTTATACATAAAATAGCCTACGTCACGCCACAGATAAGATAAAGACAAAAATGGCGGACGGAGTAAGTAAGTAAGTAAGTAAACACTTTATTGTACACAAAAACAGTTACAAAATACATCTATTACAAATAACATATAGGTACAAAGGCGAACTTATCCCTATAAGGGATCTCTTCCAGTTAACCTTTTAACGGAGTTTTTGTCTGTTCATGAAATTTCTATTTGAAATTACTACAATTTGGGAGAGCACTAAGGCGGAAACGTAGAGGTCGCAGGTTCGAGTCCTGCTTAGATTGTAGTTAAGTATTTAGATCACAATAATTTTTCTTTCATAATTTACCTTTGTGCCAATTTACAATATTTACAATTTAGCTTTCTAGATCAATAAAAAATCCAATAAATTTGTTTTGGTGCTGGTAAGATAATTTCAAGTAAATTTAAAAATATGGGCCAAGTAGCCCTTTGTTAGACAAAATTAGGTAATGCGTCATCTTAAGAGGACCTGGACAGTTATAATTTTTGATATAAATAATCCAACAATCTGAGTTCATACGGACGTACAATACACGAACGGAAGTGTGTATGTGTCACGCTTTCTGCGCAGGCGCTGACGTACATTACACCACCATACAACCTTAATACAACCGCTCAAGACTCATTATGCCTTGTAGGACGCTGTTATAGTTGTATATGGCCAGAAAAACAGGCAATTATACGGACAGGAGGTGAACTACTTTCATTTATGTGTTAGTTTGAATTTGATTTCGTTTTATGTGGTCTAGAAATGATTTTCTTGTTGCTACATGCAATGTTAGCCGATTAAGGAGTAGTACAATACCTTTCAATTGTTTTGACGCGTCTGTGTCTAATTAACCGAGTGAGCGTAGCGAGCGAAACGTTTCTGTTTCAGCTTGGCCTGAAATTCTTTCGTATGTCCAGATGTTTGGATTTAGAATGTTCAGATTTTCGGATATCCAGTTTTCCAGATTTGTAGCTGTTCTCGCCTAAAGGTCGCATTCCTCAACACAATCTCATGAAGTTAGAGCTCACAGAGCCATTCGTTGTATCATTTTTTTTTTACTAGCCTATAAATTGTGTCCCACTGCTGGGTCCCCTCTCTTGCGCCACTCGTCTCTATTGGCTGCATGCTCCCTCCACTCGTTACTAAATGCATCCAGGTCATCCCGCCATCTTCTTTTCGGTCTACCTCTGCTCCGGTAACCTTGCGGTGTCCAGTCATAAAAGTACCTAAGTAAGTCGTATCATTATAAAAAAAAAATATTGAATCAGATGGTCTGTAAAGTTTCATTGACACTGTGTTTCCCTTTTTGAAGACCCGTATCCATCTTGAGAGACCCACTAATATAATACACCTTTATTCTTGACTATCTATCTATCAGCCACAGAGGGCTACAACTTAACATAGGCCTCCCCCATCATTCTTGATCACAACAGCCTATTAAAGTGAAAATAACCATACTCCTCAGTCGACACGCCAATGAATAGAACCCAACCAATTTGTCGGCCATGTCGAACATATTGACAATCTAGATAACGTAACGAGCTTATCCACAGCTTACGAGCTTACGGAGCTTAGTTGAGGGATTATTGAGCTTTGGGGCGAGTGTCGGTTGTTCTAACGGTGCTTTTGACGAACTCGCATGTCAAGTTTTAAGAGGCCTTATTATTATTAAAAAATATTTTTTTCATATTATGACAAATACTTATTGATAATTTCAACCAACTTTTTGAAGTGAAGAACACTTTTCTTTGAGGTTTAGAAAGTAACATAGTATTTCATACTTTATTTGCGTACAGTTGAAAATAAGTAAAAAAAAAACAGTTCTATGCTTGAATTTTCTCAAATTCGAGTAGTTTTTGAAACAATTGTATAATTTTCTGTGTAATTTAATGTGTATGTGTTTTGGCTATGCGCTTTAAACATACTCATGTTTTAAAAAACAAAACTTTATCAATGAAAAATTCGAACTGTAGCTTTCATATGTATATATACCAATAAATCGCAACGGCCCTGTTCTAAGTAGTGACATACTTAGATAATATATTAAGGAAGATGTTTCATCATAGAGAAAACTGTCTAAAACAATCTGCATTTTTGAACAGATTAAGAGCCGAAGTCGGTTTTCCTAATTTCATTTTATGAACAATTAAAGGTGCAAAGACTGCGTCAGTGCAAAACTTTGTTCTTTTAAATAAAACAATTCAAACCGATTACATCGCGTATATTAATTATTTTTCGAGCTTGCCTGTCGTTTTGGTAACTGTCCTGTCCAGTTACCGTTGTCAAAGGTTGACTGAGAGAAACACAATTTCTCTCTGTCAAGGTTACATTTATGTAAACTACCCATTCTATAATATGAATTAAAAATAAAAGTGAGATGGGCCTAATGTGTAAAGCCAGTTACACATATGCCAGAAGGGCATTCATCATTTTTATTTAAAACTAGCGACCCGCCCCGGCTTCGCACGGGTGCAATGCTGATAAATTATGCATGTATTATATGTACATAATATAAACCTTCCTCTTGAATCACTCTATCTATTAAAAAAAACCGCATCAGAATCCGTTGCGTAGTTTTAAAGATTTAAGCATACAAAGGGACATAGGGACAGAGAAAGCAACTTTGTTTTATACTATGTAGTGATATCTACTAACGCTTCACTATAAGGTTTACTGAGAAAGAACCACCGACTCCCAAACGCCTTGGATGTTCAGCAATTTATACCAAAACTGGTTAAGACCCGTCCAGTCGTTTCGTCGTGATGAGCAGACAAAGAAAATTCCACCATCAGATGGCATTGTACGGCTGACGCCGCGCCCTTACAAATTCTGCATCACGCTGTTAAGATTTTTCATGTAATAATGACCCATCTCAATAAAAAACAGATTTTCACTGACAATTATAATATTACTAGCTGTTCTGCGCGGTGTTACCAGCTCATCCCACGGGAACACTAAATTTATTCGGAATAAAAAGTAGCCTATGTGTTAATCCAGAGTGTCAGCTACCTTCATACCAAAGTGTATCAAAATTGGTTCAGCCGTTTGAGCGTGACGAAGTAACAAACATAGACATAAACACATTCACAAACTTTCGCCTTTATAATAATGTTAGTGTGAGAGTGTTATAGGTATCACTCAGAAACATCCAACTCAAAACAACGTGTTCATACTTCTTAAAATAGCCAAACCAATGATTATAACTGTCCTACCATTGGCCAGGATCATAGAATGTCTATCAAAGTTGAAACCTCTTTATTTGATTGTCGGTAGAGCACCAGTGGGCGGGCTACGCGCATGCGTCCTACCGAGCCGCTCTGTAGCTAGGTACGTTGTCTTTTATACCACCTACGGCAGGCTGTGCACTAGTTTCACGATGCTAACTTGAAAATTATCCAGATAATATATACTATACTAAGTATTACGTCCATCATCGCAAGATATCTCACTATACCTGTTCCAAATTGGTCTAAATACTAGTCTTGCACGATATGCAAAAATGGTTTTTGCAGTTTAGATATCTGAACGGATAATAGAGCTGAGACGTCAACGTATAATTTTAGTCCATAACTTTTAAGAGCAGTTACAATATTTTCTACAGTATTCAGGTAATATTATAAAACTATCGTGAGACATCTCTAATAATTATAAAAACTGTTTAAACTCACGTAAAAGTTGTCAGTACAAAACGAAAGCGGGATCACTCAAAATCAGAGTCGAATACATGCCCAGGACTCATCATCACTCAGCCCACTGAGGCGCGTACCAGCTGATGACTCTGTTGAAGAGCTCCATATGAGTTCGAAACATGTCGGGCCGTACCTGACCATTTTATGTGACTGTAAACCGCTTAAAATAATAATTAAACATTGATTCTGTTTAATATTTAACTAGATAAGTTTATAAACAGCTTTAGTAAACATATACCTTATACTGTCATTTTTATCCGTCCATATGATTAGACTGCAACTGCTTACAAATGCTTTTTGTCACCAAAACGCTTCAAGATTGCTCTTTTAGCTTACCGAAGTACTTTCCATCACCCTTGTTCAGAACTTTAAAACCATCCCTCGCAAATACCCCTTCGTATTAGGGTCCTCTGGGGCCGAATACTATCAAATACTCACCCTGGATAGTTATGTGGACAAGTGTTTGTTATTGTACATATTATGTTGCCTCCTTACCAATATTGGTACCCAACCCACAAATTACGTCACATGTAGGTGGCCATTTGTGTAGAGCGTTTTAGCGCTCCGTAGGAATATTAAACTGTGACGCTCATTTCTAACTTTTAGAGCAGTCTAAGTGTAGTAAGTCACATATAGACATTTGATCCAAAGAATATAATCGATTGACATTCAAAAATTGTGTACACGCCAATTGTACAATAGTATCTCGCAATTTAGCGTGATCAGGCCGCAAAACATTTCAACCTATAGATGTCGTTGTAGTAATCAATGCTCATAAGAAACAGAAGACAATGTGCATCGCGCTGTTAAGATGTTATACCCCAAATTATGACCATTCGATTCATAATAGAAAATTGTTTGTCAATGCAACTTTAGAGTTTATAATAGTACATTACTGCAGACGCCGAGAAAGAAGTGCTTGCCGGGTGAGTAGGTATTCACGGCTTTTCTAAAACATAATATGCAATGAAATACAAAAATAAACCACTCAAAAAATATATAATTCAGCTGTTCTTTAGCACAGCCTTAAATTTTGTATGAAATTCCTTTACAGTTCTCTCGAGTTGTTCCGCCCGAAACGTGATACTTTGAAATCTGTTATAACGCACGTTATGACGACATTTGATTACATGTTTGAGAAAAAGTATATATATGAATAGATTATACTTCTAACCCTCTAAAATAGAACTAAAGTGCCAAAACACTAATCCACTTTCCCGCACCCCTGTACCAAGGGTGCGATCACACTTGTAACAGACTTATCTCGCGAACGAGCGCAATAAACACACGCCCTTATGCCAAATTGGTTAAGTGCTGGTTTCATTTTTAATCTTATTTGGCGCGGTTTTTGATGGATTAATTCGATTTGGGGTTTTTGCGTTTGTAATTTGCGATCCATTAAAGTAAAACCGGTATACATAATGTATGCACTAGAAAACCGTGACTACGTTTGGTCAGGGACTATAATAAAGTCATAATTATCTTTTTAGGCGTCATCGAGTATTTGGATACTTTTGGTTTTTTTTAGGTGACCTTGGGGTCAGTTGAGGTAACTGCGTCTAAGAGACAACTGCAAATTTTGACGATATACTAGAAGCGTACATATTCGAATGCATCACACAAAAGTTTTCTCTTGCGGATTGGAACTCAGGACCTCGGGATCAGTAAGCATCTGTACAACCTTCACACCAACCGCGTCGTCAATACTATGATGGTATACAATACATGACAGTCCTTGTCGTTCAACAAATCTTCAAACTCCCACCTAAAAGGCCGGTAACGCACTTGTGACTCTGGTGTTGCAGGTGTCTATGAGCGACGGTAATCGCGCACCATCAGACGATCCGTTTGCTCGTTTGCCCTCTATGACATAAAAAAACCGGCCAAGAGCATGTCGGGCCACGCTCAGTGTAGGGTTCCGTAGATTGCTCATCCTTCACAAAAGACAGTTTAAGTTTAAGTTATGAGAAAGATTTCAAGTTTTGTAAGAAGGTCGTAAACGCCAAAGTAAATGCAATTACTTATTACCTTCTAGAAGCCAACTTACGACCTTTTAAAGAAAATTATGAAATTATGCGATTACTCAAAAAAAAAAATTTTTTAGTTTTTATTTTACCGTTTTGTCGGCGTGATACACACTCATACTCGTACCAAATTTCAGCTTTCTAGTACTAATGATCACGGAGCTAAGCCGCGGACGGACGGACAGACGGACATGGCGAAACTACAAGGGTTCCTAGTTGACTACGGAACCCTAAAAAAACAAAATATTGCTTTATTTTTCTATTCGACTTTGTTTATCGCAAGCAGCAAGAAAGTGAATATCGGAAAAATATCTTTAAAAAGTGTTTTTTCTACCTCGATCACACCCTCGATCATCAGTTACGTGTGAAACAAACAAGGACAGATCGATCTCATCCCTAGGGACCCCTAGGGACTAGGGGACACTATCCATTACTAGTATTGTAGATGGTAATATTATAGGTATAAGACCGCTTTTTGTACGGCTGTTGGTTTAATGAAATAATGTACTCAAGTAGACCTAATGTTGTCGAATTGAATGCACTTTAAAGTTGGCTTTATTTTGATTGAAAAATATTTTTATACAAAAAAAGAATCGATTTAAAGAAGAAACTGAATAGCCAAAAATAACCCGTTCATGTACAGATTACGTTTAAATCACCTTTTGAAGTCGGTGCCAAACCACTCAATTATTACTATGAAAACGGATGCCGCGCAAGTTTACGTGAGGTTTGCCACCGACTTCAAAAGGTGATTCCGAGTTATTTTAGGCTTAACAGTTATTTTTGAAGTCGGTTCTTTTTATGTTTAATTGTTTTTTTTTTGCATTTTAGTGATTCAAATATCTAGAATAACATTTTCACAAAATTGTATGTTAGGTTTCGGCATATTTTAACCACTTTTCGGTAATTTTAAGCATGTGAAGAGAACGTAAATTCCACGACAATATTGTCAGAAAAAAATAAAGGTTGTATAACACATGATACAAACATAGATAAACGTGTAAATAAACCAAAATATAAACTGCTGAAATAAAAGACATAAGTCAAGTTAAAAATAAGGTGACTTGACACTAATTATTAGTGATCGTTATCAACGTGCTGAATTGGTGGCAAAGTATGGTTGACAAAAAAATAAATACTCAAGTATTTTAAATATTATTATATTTCACGAATTATAACATTTATATACATATTTACTATCACTTCTGCAATTATGCTGAATAAACTACTAAAATTTGTTCAACAGATTTTGACGTCAGTCGTTCACTACAATTGGAAAAATCCATTTTAAATAACTAAATGACCATTCGACGTTGACAGAAGTCACGGGAAGGTAATTTAAGCTATTAAAATATTGCACGTAACTTTTATTGAATTGAATTGAAAAAATATTTGGGTATAAACCCATATATGGTTAGTTACAATCAACTTAAAAAACTATATTAGTAACAACAATTCACAATAATTATAACATTCAGTCTGCCATAATAACGTGAATGCTATTCCATTTTTTCATAAAAGGACAGTAAGTCAGTTATTGACGCCCTCCGGCATATTTACCTCTTTTACTAAGACTCCACTTGAAATACTTGATTATTATTTATCATCAAGGAAGAAAGTAAGCTATTAGTGGCGGAAAGGAGGATCTTGCGGAAGATTCTGGGCCCGACCCGAAGAGAAGATGGAAGCTGGAGACTGAAAAAGAATAAAGAGATCGAAGATCTAGTGCGGGAGCCTAATATTATAGGAGAGACCGCTGGCTCGGGCACGTTGAGAGAATGGGAGAGGATCGCGCCGCAAAAACCGCTTATTTGGGACGACCGAGTGGTCGCAGACCCGTAGGACGGCCTAGATATCGCTGGAGTGATGAAGTCCAAAAAGATCTCAGGGACCTAGGTCCATCCTTAACTGGCGAGAGCTGGCTCAGGATCGTGGAGCGTGGCGTGATCTGGTATCGGAGGCCAAGATCCACTTTGGGTCGTTGCGCTCAGTTAGTTAGTTAGTTAGTTGTTATTTATCATCAACTCGAGATACGACGTGCCTTTATTTAGATTAAAATAAACACTTTGCGTAATGTTATCGAATGTTCAGCTGCAGCCCGTCTAGCACAACTATGGTTCGTGACTCATGTCACACGACATAGCATCACCCGTCACTCTCACACGATACTGTACAGAAAGGGATAGGTAGCAAATCTCGCGCGAGAAAGAGTCGCGTGTCAAGTTGTGCTAGAGGTGCAGTTATATGTTTATGCATGACAAATTGATGTCATTTTGACGTATATTGTTTTAAAAATATTTAGGGCGGAAAAGGTTTTGTACAGTGTAGATTTATTTATTTATTTAAACTTTATTGCACAATACAAAAAAAAAGTACAAATGGCTGACTTAATGCCTTTAGGCATTCTCTACCAGTCAACCACTATTTATTATCTAGAGATGTAATCCTTATGTAGGCAAGTATTTGTTTTATAGTGATTGTGTAAAACTAGAAAATAAATAAGTGAATATTCGCTTTTTCTGTCAACCATACACTTTGCCACGAAAATTGCACGTTCATAACGATCACTGCTAATTATTCAGTACTTACAGACAAAAATTAAAATGTCCATAAGCACAACAATAAAAAATGAATTTTAAAAACAGTTCGCATTTTGCAAAACTCGAATAACTAATAAATCACTAAACAACACGTCAAATAAATCATCGAACAACCAAAAGGGTAGGGTGTCCAACTAATTAAATTGTCATAATACAGTCCCATTATTTTATTGAGCAGTACAGAATTAAATTTTCGTCAGTCGTAATGCCACGTCCCTGGGGTGGGGAGTGAGTGCATTATATCAGCGAGTCGGGAATGTCCTGCGCTTCCCGTGAAGGGGGGTCACTTTATGGTTGATTTGGGATTTGACTAGGGTGTGCAATATGGTGTGATTTTGTGTACGAGTGATTTTTGTTTGATTTTGCGAAGGTTACGCGTGTTTAGTGATTGTTTGTTATTAATGTTGAAAAGATTGGATAGGGGAAACGTGGAAAAGTTTCGTTATATGTAAAATGTTATATTCAAAATTGGTTTTAGCAATAAATTTTAAAAATACCTAACACTTTTTTAATGGAAAATGTTTCCATGACAATCCAGTGTTCGTAAGCTCTAACAGATAAAAAAATGTTACACAAATAGAATTTTAAAAGGTATTTTGAATTCAGAATCCTTTGCAATATTATTATTTGCCGGATGCTTTAATGAAAACTGTTGTAGTACCCATAGTTAAGAACAAAAGTGGCGATATGAGTGATAAAAGTAACTATAGGCCAATCTCGTTGGCGACTGTGGGGGCCAAGGTACTTGACAGTCTGATTGGTTCGCAACTTGACAAGCACTTGAACATCCATCAGAACCAGTTCGGTTTCAGGCAGGGCCTGTCCACAGAAACAGCCATTTTGTGCCTTAAGCAGACTGTCAAGTACTACACCGACCGTCGAACTGCCGTCTATGCGTGCTTTCTTGACCTATCTAAAGCGTTCGACCTGGTTAACTACGACGTTCTATGGGAAAAGCTAAAAGCCACCAATATGCCCACGGAGCTTTACAAAATATTTAAATTTTGGTATAGTAACCAGGTGAATGTGGTAAGATGGGCAAACGCACACTCCGAGCCGTACAGGTTGCAGTGTGGGGTGAGGCAGGGGGGAATAACCTCGCCTAAGCTCTTCAACTTGTACGTCAATGCGCTGATAGAGGAGCTCAGCAATACCCATGTCGGCTGCCACATTGATGATGTATGTCTTAATAATATTAGCTATGCAGACGACATGGTGCTGTTGAGTGCCTCACCCTGTGGCCTAACGAAGCTGCTGGCAGTATGTGAGAGGTTTGCATTGAGTCATGGCTTGAAATATAATGTTAAGAAGAGTGAATGCATGGTCTTTCGAGTCAAAGGAAAAGATCTGCCGCCTGTACCTCCCATTCGTTTGTACGGCACGCCTCTAAATAAGGTGGATTCTTTTAAATATTTAGGGCACGTGGTAACCTGTGATTTGAAGGACGATGCAGACATTGAGCGAGAGAGAAGAGCATTGTCTGTCAGAGCGAACATGGTGGCCCGCCGATTTGCTCGTTGTACAGCTGAGGTTAAAATAACGCTATTCAGAGCTTTCTGTACATCCCTTTACACGAGCAGTCTGTGGGTCTCTTACACGCAAAAACAATTCAATGCTCTACGCGTGCAGTACAACAATGCTTTCAGGGTGCTGATGGGGCTACCTCGTTTCTGTAGTGCGTCTGGGATGTTCGCAGAAGCAGGGGTTGATTGCTTTTATGCAACCATGAGAAAGCGGTGCACATCCCTGGCGCGCAGGGTGCGGGCTAGCGCTAACGGCATCCTGAGGGCATTTGCCGAAAGGTTTGATTGTCAATATTTGAACCACTGCCATATGGTTCATGTACTGACAATCAAGCCTTTCAAGCCCTTGTAAGTACTGAGCGAATTTATTAAATGCAAACTATATTATAATACACCTTAATAATAATGTTATACTAACCGTAGGATAAGAATTTCAGTCTGTTACTAACGTATTTTGTAAGCACTATGATCCCAGTTGGTCGAAATAAATGTTTTTTATTTATTTATTTTTTTTATTTAATATTATTGTTTTGTAACGTACCTACTAAGGAAGGGCCCGCAACTTAGCCCCATATTTTTTTTCTTCAGCGTAGACAGATAAAAAGTATTTTTTAATCATCTTTAGATGTCCCTGTACCAAAATTGGTTAAAATTTGTCCAGCCGTTTCGACGTGATGCGAAGTCAAAAGAAGTTATGAAAACAGATCGCGCCATGGTTGGCACGGCGCGCGCCCATACAAAACAAATGACGATCCTGCATCACGCTATTCATTTTTCTGAAATCATGACCCCACCGTAGAAAAATGATTTTCGATACAATTCTAGAATTGTATAATAATATAGATATTTTTTGTCCCCAGGTACTACGAAACCGGCAGCTTCAAGGCTGGAGTGATCGGTGGATCGAAGCCCAAAGTGGCGACACCACCAGTAGTGGACGCCATTGCTGCGTACAAGCGAGAGAACCCGACGATGTTCGCGTGGGAGATCAGAGACCGGCTGCTGAGTGAAGGCATCTGCAGTCAGGATAACGTGCCCTCAGTCTCTAGTATCAATAGGTGAGTCTCTTCAGAGTTTCACGACACACTGTTTTTAGGATTCCGTACCCAAAGCGTACAGACGAGAGAACCCACCACAACAGGATTCGTGACCGGCTGCCGAGTGAAGGTATCTGCAGTCAGGATAACGTGCCTTCCGTCTCCAATATCAATAGGTAGGTTATAAAGGTTATTGCAGGCTCAACGTCTTACAATACGCCTATTTTGCGTGAAGGTTTTGCTAGCACTGCTCTTGCCAACCCAACTCTACCAGAAAGCCTAACCTCGGGGACCCGAGGTGTTGTGCCCGGTATTTGGCCACTTCAGAATATTTGAAAATGATATGAGCGGCTTTTTCTTTGTCTTCTCGGTCTCCATGCAGGCTCTGCAATGAGGACTGTCAGTAATACCTAGAGTGAATAAGTGATGTTTAGTAGAGCTTGTCCAGTATCAATAGGTAAGTCTCTTCGTACCCAATGGGTAGAAAACGGGACCCTATTACTAAGACTCCGTTGTCCGTCCGTCTTTCTGTTTGGCTGTCTGTCTGTCAACAGGCTGCATCTCATGAACCGTGATAGTTAGATAGTTGAAATTTCCTATTGCCGCTATAACTATAAACATAATGAAATAAATATTCATACAACAAACGTTCGGTTGCATTAACTTTGCATCTCATTTGTATCACACATGACATCTGAAGACCTCTTTACACTAGACTTTCTTCTGGGAGTGTCTTATAAACCTAACCGTTCGCTGTGGGTAGTATTTAGATCTAAAGAGCTCACACTCATGGGCTTAATATGTCATAAATGACATCTCAAATTAACTCTCCATACTACACTTCTGGCAGTGTTTCCAAATAATAGTCTCAATTAACTAGTTCTACCATTCTTCTCTAAACGTGCTACACTGTTGGTTAGGCATTAAACCTTGCCTAAGCACTCAACGCTCTCTTACGTTATTTTATTTACGTAATTCACCTAATGAAATAGTCTAAAGAACTCATCCTGAAGCTCACTATACGCCAAATAGTGACTTCCCATCCCTCCCACATTGATTGAAAGAAACCGATTCCAACTAAACTCTGACTATATTCTTACACAAAATATTTCCATTCTCCGAAAAGACAAAACAGACATCTTAAGCAAAATACCTACGGAATTGATAAAGGAAAACATTTCAGACCACTCCCTTTCGGTAAAGTTTTCCGGTGATAGTTATTGTGATTCTAACTCTTTTGTGGTTGAATAAGGCATAGTTTTGCTCGATTGGAGACAACTTGGAAGAGTTCTTGTGTGTGGCCATGAAACAGATTGATACTTGAATGAATAGGTTAACTGTGATGTGTAGGTATAAAACGACAAACGGTATGCAATGTTTTTTTTGTGAAGGATTAGCATATGATATTAACAAATATTTTTTGATTTCTTGTAAATCGTTTAACTAAAATTTTAACCTTATATCGACAAACGTCAAATGACACTTTGTCATCATAATATTAACGTTACACGTGGAACTTGCTGATGAAAGGGGGAAGAGCTGCACGCCGGTGTCTCAGGTTGCGCTTGTGGGAAAGAGAAGCAAACCAAGCTTCATCATGCGCAACCGCATCATCACACAAAGTCTTCCTCCATAGGTCACAGTCTTCAGACATATCCTCCGTATTGGGTATGAACTGTCAATCCTGAAGGGTGACATGTCACGCTTTAAATACGATGTCTTTAAAGCGTAAAATAGGTCATCCAATGGGTTGCTTAACGTCAGCAATCGCAGTCAAGAGAGTTTTACGTGGTAATTTATTATTTATTTATTAATCACGATTGTCTCTTGAGTCACGGGGCAGAATAACAACAAAGTTAATCCACCCACTTGCACATCTCAACTTTAACAAGTTTTCTTATCAATGACGTAATTTTGACTAGGACCGCTTACCATACCAGTCTGGGTCTGAATATGGTCTGGTCTCTGATCCTGGGTTAAGATCCGAATTTGAATGACTTTTCCGTGATCTGTCTTCTTTATTGTATTGTAATGACCAAAAATAATTTCAAGTATACTGTCCGCTCACTTCCTGGCCCCAAACAAGGGGTTGCGTGACGGAGCAAAGTGCGTACCGGAAACGGGGTGGGGAACAAAGATGGCGTCACCGGAAGTCAGGACACGTGCTCCGCGCGCACCGGACATCCCCCGCATCCATTGAATTATTGCGAATACCCATAATAATCATATAAAGTTTTTTTTCGGTATGATTTTATGGTATGCGTGTTAGGGAAAGTACAAGATTTTTCGATTAGTGTATCAATCAATGTTGATGTGGTATTTCGAGATATTCAATATTTCTTTAAAGAATAATACTAGTCTGAATAATAAGCCTCAACAATCACATGTGTTGTTATATTTATTTATTTACTATATTTATTATTTCCGACTTTGTCCTTGACTATAAAATTAAAAGTACGAATTAAATATACTCGTCAGTATGAGTATGAGCATGAATTATATTTTAATGTTAATATCGGCTCCATAGCTTTCTAAAGTCTTACCGTAATCATATATATCCCGGGATTTTTGGTGCACGAATGATTTCTGCACCGAAAACCCCGAAATATGTAACAATTGACTGAAATTGTCCTCTTTGTTAAACAACACTGGAGACTAAACCTAATTCAATTTCACATACCCCTACCATAAACTGCAGCCATACAAATCCCACCTAATTGCGTGTACCACAGATAAGATTAACCGGTTATTAGAGGATATTACTGTTTGCACAGTATCTACACGCTACCGTTTATTAATTGTGTTATCTGTGACAGTTTAAAGTGGGTTTGTGATTACGGTTTTGCACTTCAGATTCCATGATGGATATTTACGATCCGTTCATTTGCCAAAGCGAATCATTGACCAACAGGGTGTTTTTCAGTCCACGTCCTATTGCGGATTTTTAGTCGTACTAATTTATCTTACTGGCAACGACAAATTTTTAGGAATGTCACTGATGTAAACAAAGGGGAAACAGTACTGTAAATATTTCGCTAATTTAAAGTATTTTTGCATAATTAAGATAAAACTGTCCACAGTGATGAAAGTCTAGTTGTTTTGAATAGGATTCAGTATTGATTTCGCAAGAAGAACGAAGGATTGATCAGCATTCCGGTAAACAATGTTTTGATGACAAATCCTTGACAATTTGCTATTTATATAAAAGCTGTTTGAAACGTCACTATCCCTGGGTACGACATAAAACAGTAGAAATTAAACTGTATAGTCGTGCCTTTTAATTGCTTTTAATCAATCTAAGAAACCAGGATGACACTACAATGGTGTCACTTTTTAATGTCTATACTTTCATATTGGACTGTGCCCTTGTTTCACAGATCGACTTATTTTTGTAACTCACCTCTTCTAATAACACGTTTTTCAACCCACTTTCAACACTAGCAACATTTAAAGCCCCCTACACTATAATTCTGTCATTACAATTGTCTCAAATCAGACCCCAGGCCATTGAGAACGCTAGGGTTGGCACTTTCGGTGTATTCAGCAGGGGTGCCACTTCGGGTCCATTACCGAACAATACAGCTGGATTACCGGTATCAATAAATAGGGGTACAAATCTAGTTATTTTAAATTTATTCTGTTAGCAATGGATATTGATTTTAAGTAGTTTCGTATTAGCTATCATCGTTTTATTGGCTTTGTTAGTGAGTGTGTTGATTGTTCTGCTACTAAAGTAATTTTATTTTATTTTTTCGCATCTTTTTTTGACATTTATGTAGGTAAACTAGATACAATTATGTAGGATAATAAACTTCACAGGCTAGTCAATGAATAGTCATAAATTAAATTGTGAACCTAACGTTTTTTTTTCCAAAATGCACATTCATACAACTAAATAAAACATCAAAGATGACATATGTGACTACAACAAAAGTGGCACTTACATTTTTTTTTACAGAATACGATTTTTACCGAAATCTTAATGTTAATTTCGTTAAAACAAAGCTCGTTCCTCAGTATCAATCAAGGTGCGCCCAGACCGCCGCTTAAAATACGGTGACGGTACGGAATCGCAGTGACGCATCGTATCCGTACCGTTTTTATCGCATGCCCTCCACACCGCCGCTTAAAATACGGAGTCGGTACGGAATCGCAGTGACGCATCGTATCCGTACCGTTTTTAACGCATGCCCTCCACACCGCTGCTTAAAATACGGAGACGGTACGGAATCGCAGTGACGCATTGTATCCATTGTATAATAATTCAGTGAATTAAGGAGTTTGACCTTACAAACGGTCCAGAAGTTTTGAATTTTTGATAATATGTTGTCTACCTCGCGTAAACTAGAATATAATAATATATAATATCGAACAAAAATTTGCGCGGTTTTTTTCATAGTAAAAGTTGAGTGGTTTGACACCGACTTCAAAAAGTGATTCAAATGTAATCTGTACATGAACGGGTTATTTTCGGCTTTTCAGTTATTTTGAAGTCGGTTCTTTTTTTATTTAAAAAAAATGTATTTTAAACACTCACTAACCATCCAAGACAACATATTATCAAAAATTCTAAACTTCTGGACCGTTTGTAAGGTCAAACTCCTTAATTCACTGAATTATTATACAATGGATACAATGCGTCACTGCGATTCCGTACCGTCTCCGTATTTTAAGCAGCGGTGTGGAGGGCATGCGTTAAAAACGGTACGGATACGATGCGTCACTGCGATTCCGTACCGACTCCGTATTTTAAGCGGCGGTGTGGAGGGCATGCGATAAAAACGGTACGGATACGATGCGTCACTGCGATTCCGTACCGTCACCGTATTTTAAGCGGCGGTCTGGGCGCACCTTCATTAAATAGATACGAGGTTTTAAAGACCGAAATTTTGAGTATTGGTTGTCAGTAACCAGGCGATTAGCATTGACCCTCAGCGATGATATTAGCTCAAATCATCATAAAAATCGAATTAAAAACGCAAAACACCTTCCAAAACTCAAGAGTCAATTTTAAGCCCATCCCATTGCCCAATACGAAGGCGATAGACGCTCGCCACGCGCCCGCCACGCGCTAGCCGCGTGCGAGCCACGTGCAAACCGCTCCCCAACCGCTCGCCAGTAATGTGGTGCGGTCGCAGTGAGAGTGAGAAGTTGGAAATGCTTTTAGAGACGATTTGGGTTGGCTATTGTATTGTTGTTGGATTGATAGTAAAAGAATGCTGTCAGTATTGACGTGACGCATTGATATTCGTTTGCCATCAATAGATTTCAGACAACTAAAGATTCTACATTAAATTCTATAAATTTTATGGCTTTTTTTCATTGTGTAGTAGGTATATTACAAACAAGTCGTGTTACGTAAGAGTCCTATTTACAAACAAGTTTATAAAACAAACCTAAAAACTTGAAAGCAATCAATCTCTTAACCCTTTTTTGGAAAACTGGCACTCATAAACATAAATAGGACGTTATGTATCTTTACACAGTGTACATCACATCATATACAAAATAATGATGTTTGTTGTATAGTAGCCCTCTTAAATATTTATTTTATTCTGTTTTTAGTATTTGTTGTTATAGCGGCAACAGAAATACATCATCTGTGAACATTTCAATGCTCTAGCTATAACGGTTCATGAGATACAGCCTGGTGACAGACAGACGGACAGTGGATTCTTAGTAAAGGGTAAAAATTGGACCACATTACTAAGACTCCACTGAAGTTTGGAAATGTTGCTTTTGTTTTTAGAGTTCCATACCCTAAAAACAAAACAACATTTTCAACCTTAAATTCAAACCACAATACATTATTCACTTCACATCAAAAAGCATCCTAAAACCGCCCCACAAAATCATAACCATAAAATGTGAAAAAAAAAACTGCCAGCGAGCGCCGCGTCAAGACATTTTTTAATCGAATCGCCCGTCGCGTAATTGAAGCCATAATTCCTGGCAACCCTGGTTGACATTTGAATTTTTGGCGCGCAAACGAAATAATTTGTCGTGACACGGTAGGGAAGGGTCTGGCGGATTGTCAGTGCGAATTGTGATTATGTTTGGATGATTAGATAGTTATTCGATAAACATCCGTGATAATTTATTTTATTTATTTATTTTAGTATTTGGAAATAGTAGAAAATTCATTTTTTATAGTGCTACCTGAAAATTCCGTCGTTTATAATTTTGAAAATTTCTGATTGAGGTAGGTACGAGTTAACAATCAACAACAAAACTCATAATTGTTGCAGCCACACGTATTGTATTTAAAATATTTATTTTTAATTTATTTTTGTTTTTAATTTAGTTTATTAAACAATTTTATAGCTGCCGATGACGACGACAAAAAAAACCACAAAAATACGAAAATAGAAGTATGATGCAATTATTATGATCACAATTGATTTAATAACGTGTAATAATAAATGGGTAAGTTTAATAAATAAAATGTTGTAAGTATAGAAATCGGAATGTTTTTTAGCTATAATTACATATATCTCGGATTGCATCGAAAAATCTCAACCCACTTGCCGAAAATAAATCAAATACACGTTTTCTATACAACAGAGCACTTGCATGGCAACATTGTGGCAGAGAATAGAGTAATAAAATATCTGTGACCGGCAACCCTTCCGGAAACGGATGTAACCCTGCTTTTTGCAAATTTATTGTGGAATTTTTACATTTGCAAATATGACGGAAGCTCTTTTTCTTTATAATTCATATTTGGGGAAGGTATTATGAGTGTAGGTTCCGGGTATACTAAATTGTCACTGAAACCCATGTTGATATTTATTTTATTTCTTAAAATTGCGGGTGTGTTAGTCATCACAACCTTATAAATTTGGATATTATTGTTTTCTTGCCAACGTAGGTAATTTACGTAGCTTGGAAAGTCATACTTAAAAGTGGTAGCGTATATTTTTCGTAGAATCCATGGTATAAAAAAAGGTATGACACTCCGGAATGACAGGTGGATTTTTGTCGTCATCACGCTATGATTGGTTGGTTGGTTCTGTCAATCCGTTTCTGTGTTGCCAGTGGTGTATCATAATACTCCCCGATGCCCTTGTTACCTGTATGAATCTCATAAAATCGTGATTATTTTAAATCAAACCAAGACAAAGATCAAAGCTCATTAGAGAGACCGGTAATCGAACCCGATACCTCTGGATTGCCGGTCCAGCACGTTAGCTCTAACCACCATAACGCCCAAGCAACCTTTCGAATTTTGCCTTAGGCATGCTTTGAGTGTCGATCTTTCATTGTTTATTTGAAAGGACCTTAGCGACTTCTATCCTCCTCCCTTTTTGAAGTCAGTTAAAATATGAATCAAAAGTCCCATAATTTCTCAATTCACCATTAATTGCCCCACAATGGACTTGCGCACGCGACGACATCCTTTTCCCATCTAGCGGCGGGCGTCTCAATTCGCCACGCTTCCGCGGCAACCGACACGCGCGCGTTTTTTGGCAAATTGCTTGGGGTTTTGAATTTTGAAGGGCGATTTGAGTTTTTTTATTGGTTTAATTTGGTATTTTGACATTAGATTTGCATTAACTAAGGAAGCTGATTTCGTGAAAGTGGAAGTAGGAAAGCGCTCAATACGAGTAGTACCTACACTATAGTTAGTTAATTATTTAATTGGATTTAGCGGAATAGTAAGGCCGCCTGATCACAGAAGACAGAAGAGGAGTGAAGTGGAGAGTAAAATGGCCAATCACAATTCTCAGATAAACTCTTCTTTCGGGCTTTACAAAAACGCAGCTTTATTGGCTCGTTTCTTCCGCTTCCTTCGTCGTCATTCCATAATTCATTTACCTATTTATGGTGAGTAAATTTGTATTAAACTGAAATCTATTAACTAAATCTGTGTCTAACAAGATAAGAAAAATGAGCTATAGTTTTCAAACCTTACGTCCGAGCGACGTGGCTTTAAAAGTGTGCCGTTCTCGTTCTCGATTTTATGGGGAAAGAACGTTCCCGAGAACATTTCCCAAATAAATAGGAAAACGTTCTCGGAAACTGCACATCTGTTATGTACATAGTTCTACACGATGCCGATATGCCGCAAACTTTGACGTTGCATGACGTGGCTTTCCTCGTCAAAACAACGCAGAAACGCCACGTTCTTTTGCATTATATTACGGACAATCTTACCCCAAGTCGATCTAGTCCCACAGTACGAGTAAGCTCTAGCAGGCTTGTGTTATGGGCTCTAGACGACGATTTACATACTAAAACATCTATCTATCTTCTATATTATATATATTTTCTATATATAAAAGAAAGTCGTGTTAGTTACACTATTTATAACTCAAGAATGGCTGAACTGATGTGGCTGAAAATTGGTGGGGAGGTAGCTTAGAACCAGGAGAAGGACATAGAATACTTTTTATCAAGTTCCCGTGGGATTAATAGTAAAAGCTATCTCTACATTTATCGACTTTCAGGCGGTACAAAGTTCGCCGGGTAGGCTAGTATTAGATAAATAATATATTATACTTAAATTTGTATAAAACATCCATGACCTAGGAACAAATATTCGAGTTCATCACACAAATATTTGCCCTTGCCCGGATTCAAACCCAGGACCGTCTCAGCATCGTCAGATTGCTATAACGTTTCAGAACGGAACAATCTAACGTGAGGCAATATTTTGGATCTAACTTGCTTATTAGTTACAGCAAAAAATGCCCTCATTTAATCTAAACAATCCCCAGACAATATCGTAACAAGACAATTTCGGCCGATGCAACAATGACATGATTTTGTTTCGCCGCCATTTTGCCGAGTTGACAGTTCATTTTCCCGCCATGATGGATAATGGCGCCGTTGTGAATTATTGCCAGTATGTCGCGGGTTGACATATGCAAAAATTGTTTTGGGAACTTATTAAGAGGTGAGGGTCGAGTGTGATCGATGCTGAGGATTTTTGCTTTGGTTTACAACAGGTGCGGTCGTGTTTTGATGTCAAGTTTAATTTGTGTAGTATTTCGGTTTTAATACATTTTAGTTTCTTTTTTAAATGTCTTATTCCTCTCAAAAAAAAACGATATTCTCTTTGATCAATTAGTTGCTTAGTAAAATAAATTATAATTTAGTATTGAACAGACTGTAAGTCTCTATTAAAAAGCGAAGAAGTACGGCGGGCGGGAAAGTGAGACATTTTGAGTTTGGATATCGTAACGTTTTCGATTTTTTCTATGAAAATACTTTTTACGAGTTTAAATTGTATTACTTATTTATCAAATAAATATCGTCAATAATTGTTCATAATAATTACAAAGCATAATAAAATATTAAATAAAATGTAAGTACATACTTATTTATTTATTTATACTCACATCACATACGGAAGGTAGCAGGCAAAAAAACGTAAGAAGATCCTTTTTACTTTCACTGTTAACACCAAGTTAACACATATAAAATACTATTTGGTACAATGTGTAAATATTATTCATATACCACACTCCTACCCTAAAAAGTGCGTTTTTGTTTAAGTAATAAATGAAATAATAATGAAATAATGAACTTTATTCTGCAAGTAGGCCACAAGGGCACTTTTACATGTCTGAGTCTACCGGCATTTCACAAGAGGAGACCACTCAAAATAAAAATAAATAAAAATATGATGAAATACATCAATAACGACGATTTAGAAGTTGTTTTAGAATTTATTAGTACAAAATAAAGTTCAAGGAATACAACTATTAAAATACTTACAATAAAACTAAACCTAAAAATTAAACAAATAAAAATTATTTAGACTAAATTTGTCAGATTGTGACATTTGTGACTTCTGTTCTGTTAAGGTTCTGTTCAAGGGCCTGACACGCTTTGATAGAGAAATATAGGTATCCTTATTGCGATTCCTTGAGGAATACATTGAGGTATTATTTATAATAGAGCCACAGACCCGAACAAAATTGTCGAAAAAAGTGGCACTGCTGTCATGTTCAAATACATGCCAATAACGCTTATTTATAATTTACAACAACATAATTACTTCGTACAAAATAACTCTTTACTTAAACAATTAAGTGTCAAATTGGCTTACGTACTTATTACCACAAATATTTTTCGTGTAAATTAACTTTTTTAGCGTATTCTGACTCATGTCTCTTGTCAAACTTGGAACATGGCACGAATGGAGCAGATTTTAATAGTTTTACATACTAAAAATATTTTCAATATTATTTTATTTAGGTATTAAAATATATTTGTTGTTTGAACTAAATAATCTCGTAAATTGTTAATAACAAATTAAGTTACAACCAACTGCATAAAAGGGTCCCGACACTGCATAGAAGGGATCAGTAATAATGACATTATGATTTCTCAACTCATCTTGTTCTAGTATGTGAAATGAGAGTAAGGCAAGTGCAAAATATTAACATTTTTAACCCTTTAAAGTTTGATGGCGTGGCGTGAAAGTCGGTGGCGTAGTATGCACTGCAGCACACATTGTCTTTAGGTGTTCTTGGCGTTCAAAGGTTTAAACTGACAGTGTCTAGACTCTGAGACCAAATAAAACAATGACAACAGAGCAATATTTTTATTAATTTATTAATGTAACCTGTAGGATCTGCCTGTAAAAGGCATATGATCATAACACTGGCTCACTCGCCGCCGCACACATAGCAATGTCATGCGTCCACTCTCACCCTAAACTCGCGTGTAACTAAACGCAGCATCCTATGTGACGTGCGCCTGAGACAGTGTATATCTATTTATGTACGTATAGATACCTACTACCACAAACACTACATAACCATTTTACGCTTCTTTTGTATACATTGACATTTTTTTACGTTTTTATTGAGATTAAAGCTGTGTTGAGTGAAAGACTTTTACGCTTCTTTTGATTAAACATAAAAAAATATATATATATGATTATGCCGAACGAACACACGAGAGACGAATTATTTGGCTGAAATTATTCTTGACGTCTGTCTCTTACTAAACGTGACCTCAATTTTTCACGTTGTTTAAGATCGCGTGGGAATTTTAATATAAAAAATAGGATAATTATTTATTGCACTCCTTTATTAATTAATAAAATATATAACTATAGCGACTCCTTAGATTTTTGTTCTGTGCTGAGGTGCATTTTGTAGGGACAAAGTTAATAATTCTAATCTAAAATATGCTATGATTTTACATAGGATTCGTTAATTAATCAATACAATCTGCGTAAAAAAGAATATTCCGACCTTTTTCTTTATTTTATAGCTGTTATTTCTGCAATTTATCACTGAAAATTAAGTCATGTTTGAGACCCGTCACGTGTCATGGTGGTCTAAACGAGACTGATCGCCCAACTAATGCGATTTATGATTTTGCATTAGTTGGGAGGGTGCCATTTTTTCCGTCGGATTGTGTGTCCATGTAATTAATACGTCAATGGAGGAATAGAAAGAAGTATAACTACTTATACTATATCTATGGATTTCTGTCACACATAGATTAGAGTGTATTATTCTCTGTCAAGCTAGTTGGCTTACGGCATAGATGCTTACGGAGTAAATATTAATAAGTAATCACTTCTCAAATGAAATTTTTGATACAGCTTTGTAAAAGTCAGTGAATTTTGGCGCTTTAAAATGAGGGAACGTGGTAAATGGTGAAAGGCGAGAATAACTCTAATTCAAGAATATAATCTATTACGGATGGAAGAAATCGTTTTCATTGTTTTTGACATGGTCTGTTCTACATTTTTTGCAGCTTAATGTGGGACAGTTGACGCAAAGGTAAAATTATGAATTAAAAATGTAATGTGATCCACTGCAATGTAAGTAAGTATCATTCGAACCTACGACCCTACGTTGCTGGCGTAGTGCCCTCCCAACTAACGTAAACATACGTGAAACGATCGCAGGTTCGAGTCTTGCTTACATTGCAGTGGACATTACATTTTTATAACTAGCTGCGCCATGCGGTGTTACCCGCTCAACCCACGGGGACACTTAATTTTCGGGATAAAAAGTAGCCAACTCCAGGGTGTCAGCGACCTTCATACCAAAATTTATCAAGCGTGAAGAAGTAACAAACATGCTCACAAACTTTCGCCTTTTTAATATTAGTGTTATTTACCTTTGTGTCAATATTTATGAAAATAATCAGATCAGCCGATAGACGTCCACTGCTGGACAAAGGCCTCCCCCAAAGTTCTCCACAACGATCGGTCTTACGCCGCCCTCATCCAATTTCTACCCGCGATCTTAACCAATTTGTCGGTCCACCTTGTTGGAGGCCTTCCAACGCTGCGTCTTCCGGTCCGCGGTCGCCACTCAAGAACCTTTCTGCCCCAACGGCCATCGATTTATGAAAATAAAAATGTGGTATTTCCACATTAAAACAGATCTGATAAAAAGGTTCTAAAATTAAAAAACGTAAATAAAAAGTGTATTTTGACTTGTCCCCAGGATTGTCCGGAATAAGGCAGCGGAGAAGGCGAAGCATGCGCACAACCAGCAGCAGCAGCAACAGCAAGAACAGGAGATCTCCTCGGCGCAGGGCAGCGTAGTTTCCGTAAGATTTACTTTATTACTTTAACGAGCCAGCAATTGCACATTTTGATGGTGATTGACCTATCATTCGGCCGCGTTCACAGGCTTGAAAGAGCTGTTAAAGAAGTTTGTTTGAAACACCGCTTGAAACATAACTTTTTTTTGCAGTTGAAAACTTGTACCACTAAAATAACTTAACGCGCCCACAGGGCAGGGTGAATATTTCATGTTTGTGATGCGTTTTTTTTCATCATTCCCATTTCTGCAAATATTGTTCGAATAGAATGATTGTTAGAAGTCGATTTTTTTATATATCCCGGGTGCGATCCTAGTTAGATCATAATTAAAACGACTTATTTTTCCGTTGTGGTAATAATCGTGGAAATGAAATTATGCTAGAACCGCGCGGTTAGAACGCCAGGAGAGTCACCTCAATAAGCCATTGCCTGTGTTTGTTATTAAAATATTGCATTAGCCTACCTCAAGACCCTCCCAAGTAGCTGCTTATACAGCGCTAATACTGCTAATTTAAGCTGAATAAAAGCTGTATTACCGCTTCTGCAGCTTGTTCTGCTACTTGTGTGTGTACAGTCAACCAATTTGATTCCTAGGCCATTTTGTACCTTGTCACAGTGAACGTCAATATGAAAGCCGCTTGAAATCCCATAATTGTTATTGTAACAAGGTTCTATAGTGGCCTAGAAATCAGATTGGTTGTTTATGTACGTTACTGTATTGCCACTTGTTCTTCGATCTTGTTAAATTTTACTTTTGTACAGGTAATAACCCATTCGGGCAACGCGGGAACGACGGCTGTCCTCTCCCCCACAACGGAGCAGCACGTCCCCAACACCGGCAGCTACAGCATCAACGGCATCCTGGGGATCGAGCAGGTCGACGGTCTACACAACGGGAACGGGCTGAAGAGGAAGCGCCATGAAGACCAGGGTATGTGTTTCATCAATATCATTTTATAATATAATTGTAATAATTGTAATAAAGACTTACTGTTGAGTTTCCTTTGGCTTTCTTCTGGACACCGGTCTCATCTTGTGAAATGCCGGTAGATTCAGATTCAGACATGTGAAAGTGCCATTGTGGCCTACTTACGACATAAACGTTTTGATTTTGATTTTGATCAGGCTGGGTGTCTCTGTTTAGTTTGTGGAGAGCAAAATCCAAGGACATCGTTTCTCTTAGAGCCTTTTCATACTTGCGATTTGCGAGCGAATTTGCGTGAAGGCAATCATGCAGCGAGTTCCACTGCGACCCTTATTTGCATAGAAAACTCGCTTGCGAATCGTAAGTGTGATAAGGTCTTATATGTAATGTTAAATCATCATTAGAAACTGTTGTAAATGAAAACACTCATCATCACCTCAGTAAGGAAAATTGGGCAAGTGCAGGTTCGACTCGCGCATGAAGGGTTCCGTACC
Source organism: Apotomis capreana (assembly GCA_947623375.1). NCBI lineage: Eukaryota > Metazoa > Arthropoda > Insecta > Lepidoptera > Tortricidae > Apotomis > Apotomis capreana. The sequence goes on along the minus strand of OX392522.1, from coordinate 13,341,284 downwards.
ATAACCTATAACAAGTTTGTTGTATGGGAGCCCCCTTAAATATGTATTTTAATTTATTTTAGTATTTGTTGTTATAGCGGCAATAGAAATACATCATCTGTGAAAATTTCAACTGTCTAGCTATAACCGTTCTTGAGATACAGCCTGGTGACAGACGGACGGACGGACGGACGGACAGCGAAGTCTCAGTAATAGGGTCCCGTTTTTACCCTTTGGGTACGGAACCCTAAAAATCAAGTTCTGACAATGTCCTCTATAAAGACAAGTTTTAGCGTCTCTAGAATGTTAAAACGCTTGTAGTTTTCCACATTTATTATAACTAAAAACTAAGAAAAGTTTAGTAAATCGTTTTCGCCAGAACGAGTCGCACGGGCATACTTACCCGTAATTAAACTCTTTCTAAGGTAGGACTACGTTTTCGGTATACTAAAGGTCCTATCTTAATATAAATACTTGGCGGTTAAGTCTTTCTGGGTATCGAGGTCTTTATGGGGAAACTTGTGAGCAACGAGAAGTATAACGAATAAAATACTCGACCCTGTGGAGTTTGCACCCCTGGCTTGGGATAGGGATGTATGTTTGGTGACATTGTCGACTATCGATGGGTTACTTGAGGACCTTGAGGTAAATGCTGTTATTGTTGAACATGTTGTTAAAATGTACTATTAAAGCAAGCAAACAAGCATACAAAGCATGTATAATATGTAATGTATGTATGTAAACATTTTATTGCACCTATATATAAAATCATTTTAGTGTAGAAACGTGAACAACACCTATTAAAAATCTTCTTGCTGTTACATAAAATTATTTGACCAAAAAGTTTCCATATTTTCTTATTAACAAATTAGCTTACATCTTGAAAACATTTTTTACTGATCCTAATTAAAAACGATAAATCAACTTTATAGAAGTATTGAAACTTTAGTCAAGCTAAATGCAAGTTTTAATTTAAAAAAACGTGTTTTTATTCATATTGGCCAGTAATTTAACTGTAATATTTGTAATTTTCAAATTCCTTTTTGTTACATTACAATCGAATGCTCGCAATGATGACGCTCCCTAAAATGTATAAACTAAAGTCAATCGGTTACCTCAAACTATCGATATCGTACTCCTAAGACCAGCTCCATCCCTATCGTCATAGAGCGGCCTATAGACCGTAGCGCGAGATTTACTGAGCTATTAAATCCACTGCACAAATTGCCATATTATATAACTCTATAACTTTTCAAATTCTCCGCCCGCTTAAGATATTTTATAGGGATCTAGTTTAGAACGCCCTAAAATTTTAGAGTTTGAATTTCAGCTTGGTTCTTATTGAGCTGACTTTGTAACTGTTACCCAGACGACATAGAACACCTCAAGTAATATACAGGCTGCAGGAACGCTTAACCAGCCCTTGTACAGCTAATTTTAGTTGTATAAAGGCTGTATATAAGCAGTTTTGCAGCTTGAGTGCTACTTGGGACCTTTCCTACAAGTATGTTTGAATACACAGCGTTGGCTTTTGGCTTGACAAGCGCGCCACAAACATTCCATGTTTAAAAAAGAAAAATAACCACAAAGATCTTAGATACTAATGACACCTATTTTAAAACTGCACCTGTAGCACATCTGTGACATGCGACTCTTTTTCGCGCGAGATAACTACCTGTCTCTTTCTGTACAGTACAGTAAGATAGTGACGGATGATGCTATGTCGCGTGACATAAGTCGCGAACCATAGTCGTCCTAGACGGGCTTAAAAATCTCTGTTTTTAGAAGCAATATGTGCGACCCTGGCCTGAACTGTTGAAAGATTTTTTTTTACTTGGAACGAAAATGAAGGCGTATCTTAGGCTTTTGACGACGCGGTTGGTCTAGTGGTAAAGCAGCTGGCTACTGAACCGACGGTCCTGGGTTCGAATCCCAGCAAGAGCAAATATTTGTGTGATGAACTCGAATATTCGTAGTTAGTATGTATTTGTAATTAAGTATGTTTATCGTCGTCTAGTGCCCATAACACAAGCCTGCTAGAGCTTACTGTGGGACTAGATTGATTTGTGTGAGGTTGTCCAATATTTATTTATTTATCTAAAAAAGCCTGGTAACTCTTATGTTGTCTAATTTCCTTTGAGATTTATTCCTGTATTATTTTCAGACGAGAACCGGGACTTCAACAGCCATTCAGAAGACGACGTCAAGCGGCAACGGAGTCACTATAATGGCGATCAAATATATTCTAATGTGAGTATTCAAAACTAATTTCATTACTAGATCATTTGTAGCGTAAACTAGACCACTTTCTTTTACACTCTCTTTGAAACCATACAAAGTCTGCCCAGTAATATAATATCAACAATCAAGAGAGTACTTTTATAGCAATATATCCTCGCCAGCTACTCCAAAGTTCGTGTTTTGGTTAATATTTTGAAATGGCATCGGTAATATTCTATTTTTTTATCTAGTAGGGTTACTTTGATGTCCATTCTGCCGCTTGTCACTCAATGCGCCAAACTATGCATCTTCGCACCACCCTACTATATGTACATCAACAACGGCCAGTGTCTCTTGTCAAGTTTGTGGTCGGATATGCCGATCGCGTATCGGTCTTTTCAGCCACCAAAGACGATGCTTTGCAAACTGAAGACCACAAATCGTCTGTAATAAACAGAAGGGAATGATGGTGATTGTTCTATTTAGAAGCTTTCTCGAGATGCTACGTTTGTTACGAAATGTATGCGCCATCCGATAGAGACTAAGGTGATCAGGTCGATGGAACGCTACTCCGTCTAGTCATTGGTTGCCTTCTAGATTTTTGATATTAATCCACAGCTGCATAAACAACAAATACACATTTATAATTCATCTATACCTACCATAAACAACCAACTTAATCTTTTCATTTTGGCGCTAAATTCCGCGCCGCCATTTTGTGATGAATAGAGTCGGTCGCGGCGCCGCCGCCGTGACGATTGGAAAAACTGCCAAATTTATCTCCCTGTGTGGAATTCCGGTTTAACGGTTTGTTAACATGTTTAAAGATCGGCCGGTTGGGTTTTTAGATGTAAGATATTTCGTACATTTAAGTCCTGCTGAAAAATTTGGTTATAACAAAAGTGAGGTTATGTTTCCTTGACAAAAAAGCTCTATTTGTTTTGTTATCAGTTCGTAAATATGTTAGAAGATCGATCGGTTAGGCTTTTAACCTGAAATATTTTGAGCTCTAAAATGTTTAACTCCTAAAAACAGAGATTCCTGAGGGGCTAGCATATCTTGCGGCGACATCGCTTGTCGTGCTACTTAGCATCCTCTGTCATGCTCGCACGATATTGACTAGAAAGTGACGGGTAGTATTTACGGGTAGACAAAGAGTCGCTTGTCAAAGTTAGGGTTACGCCAGAAGAGCGAAATTTGAGTCGCGTAATTTCGGTCGCGCCATACATCATGTCACGTGATTACGTCACAAGTATGGCGCGACTCAAACTACGCTCTTCTGTCTTCACCCTTGTGCCAAACGTGCTGTTCTGCCAAAAAATAACAATCACGGAGACGTCACTGATTTGATGAATGTGAAGTGTATGGTCATTCGGTTTTAATTTTATTTATTTATTTATTCTTTATTGCACAAAAGAAAACTTATCGTACAAAAGGCGGACTTTTACTGCATATGAAATCTATCCTAATGTTATAATTATTGTTTCAGCTCTGGTCATCATCAAAATGGAGTCTCAAAGACGAGTACAAGCTACTGTCTGAACTAGGTGGCGCCGCTGGCGGTGCGACGGGTTACTATGGCGAGCTGTTCGATACACCTTATGAGCATGCCGCGCACCCTCATTATACTCCTCATTCCGGTAAGATCTTTATTATACAAGACCTTAATCAGTACAATTTTTCCAACAGTTTATTGGAACGGAAATTTTATAGCTTACCATGGCAAAATCAATCAATAAGTACTACATTTCAGGAAACAGCTATAGCCAAATCTCGACAACTTCTTGTCATCTAGGCATTTGCCGGTTGCATTCTTCTGAACTGCTGTTGCTTCGTATCTCGTGGGTTCACATTCTGGTTCATCCTCTTCTACGCGTGACACCAACATCATTTTAGTCAAGCCAGTTACTTTTGGGCCAATTTTTTCTACAAATATCTGGCGGATGCAGCATGAAAATATTTTTATTAATCACTTAATTTGCCGATTTTGTTCAGTAACTGGATCTAAACAATAATAACAAATCGTTCAGGATAATTGATTCACCATTGTCCATCCAAAATATGTTTGTCTATTTCATTACATCAGCTTATTAAGCGTTAAAGATGCTATAATTATAAAAATTTGCCAGGAAACGCAAATTGATTAATCATAAGCCCATAGAAAAACCACCGCTTATTAAGTCCCCAGCAAATTAAATAGACAACCATGACCTTTAAAGATTTCCGTTTATATCCATAATCAAATCGTGACAGGCGACGGATGGCTCCACTGTCATTTGGATAACCACCAATCTTCCAAGTAAGTATTGTCATTTGACTGGCTGCTGTCACGCCCTGGAAACTGCCTACGGCAAGGCTCGCTGGCCGATTCTGAGATAACAGCTGCGTCTGTGAACTAACAAATAGTTGTACTGCATCTAAAAGCTATATTCGGAGTAAGGCAATGCCAAAAATTATGCCAAAAGATCAACAAGTTTGTTAAAATAATTTATTACTTCAAATAATAAACATGTTTTGTTTGTCAACAATTGATAACTACAGAACTCGGTGCCCTAGTTTTGCAAACAATGCAAAGTACCCTTGGAGCTGCACTACACCCTACAAATTTTGAGCGTTTTTTTCCTTTACTATCCACAGGTTGTCTGGAAGAGACTGCTCCTTAGCGATAAAACTTCATGTTGTGAGAAAGAAAGATAGAAATGAGTGTTGTTTACCTCTATTAAATATATTTATTTATTTTGGAGTAGTAGGGCCTCGTGCAGGGTCCGTCCGGATTGTTACTACCGTCTTGCCTGCTAACCCACCGCCAAACAGCAATGTTCGCATTGTTGTGTTCCGGTGTGGGGGTAAGATAGCCGGTGAAATAACTAGCATAGAGGCATTCTATCTTCGTCCTCCGGGTAGGCAAGCACTTGTGACTCCTCTGGTGTTGCAGGTGTATATGGGCGACGGTAATCGCTTTCCATCAGGCGATACGTTTGCTCGTTTGTCCCCTATGACATAAAAAAAAAAAAAAAAAAATTAATAATGATCTGTGTTTACATTAGTTTCTCGTAGAGTTTAACAATGAGTAGGTATTCACCATCGTTGCTGAGAATTGTTACGGGTTTGCTGAATTTCTCATCAGAATCATCCGTCATCTCACAATCGCATCCGGATAGCTAACTGTTTCTCTAATATCGCATCTCTCCCATAACTTATCCCTTCTGCGGTAGAACTGTCAACATTTTTGCGGTTTTACTGAAAATAAACGTTGTCCCGTAATACGGAATCAAAGTTTCTACTACATTTAAGTCGTGTAGCTTGTAACGGCAATCCTATTGCATTTTTGTGACGGCTTAATAGAGAACATTTATTTTTCGTAACAAGAAAATATCTTTTGAGTCTCTTGAAAAATAATATCGGTCGGAATTAGAATCCAGAATGTAGAATTAATGGTGACGGTATTGATTCAGAAAAGTAACACAAACTTTAGTGGCAGAGTAGCGCCTATCTCTGATAGAACCATTCTTAAGGCAAGGGTCACTGACCGTTTGACAATGGCCCTAGATCACAGGTGCGCACGCGTCTTGTGTTACTGAGAGCCCAGGATGTGGTCAGTATGAGATTACGGGGCTAGAACTATTTATCTATGGCCAAAAGGACATATGTCTATATAGCCTAGTAAGACGCCAATGGCATTTTTGACACGGAGATATTAGTTTCCATTGATAAATTGTGTATATCAATGGCTGCAGCATTTGTTTGTTTAATGAGACGGGTGTCAGTTCTGTTGGGAAGTGGTCAAAATTTGTTTTAAAAGAATTGTGGTTAGTTTTGTGCTGGATGGTTGAATGAGGAATAGGACTTGCAGTTCCGAGATTGTAATTTAGCTTGATCCTGTAAATTACTTCTTGCTGAGGCCTTGGTTACTTCTTAACAATTTCGCTCGAAAGACGCTTCTCGTCCGCGTGTTTTGTGGTGTCTAGTCTGTCAAGTGAAGTATCTTCTCTGCAAATCTGTCTCCGGCTCCTGCCTCTCGGTCACATGAGTCTTTTCCTGCTTTTGTTTTGCTTTTGTTTTTTTCCACTAATAAAACACAATGCAAAATTTACCTGAGTGGACATGAACCTTCAATTATCTTAGTACTTTTTTCTTCCTTAAATGACTGCCCTTGAATAAAAACTAAGTACATTTGCTCCGAATTGTATGCCGATAATTTTGAAACCACCACTAAGTGACAAAACTAAAATCAAAAAATTATATTCAAACTTTTGAACATGAAAACCGCTTTAAGTGTAATATAACTTTACTTTTGCGTGCTCTTTTCAAAGAAAGTAAGTAATTTAAGTTTTGGTATTTCAACTTAACAGAAGTGTAATGTAAGTAAACCCACGATCTATGTTTTAAATTTATACGAAGGGAGCTAGTTTAATTATAAGTGATCTACAAATTGATTATTTTGCTTAAACCGATTTTTCACAATTACGCAACACATGATAATCCGATCAAAAGATTGAGTTTGCATTTGCAATCAGTGCCTATACGAAACAAAAGAAAACGTTTAAACTTACTGTTAAACATCCGCGGACACGGATGCTATAGTATTCGTACATTAGGTCGCGTCATCTCCGCGATCTGCCTGTAATGCCAAGTTCATACCATTTTTGTTACATTATATTACAGGTGAGTGCTTGCTCCCTTACACACTTTGTCATATATTAGTGTCCACGAACCTGTCTTTTCCGCAATCATGACCTCTGGCCAAAGAAAATTTGTTTTCAATACAATGTTAGAGTGAAGATATCAAATTCACAGCCAAGGTCAGTGAATGAAATTGAATGAATGAATGATATTCCCATGGAAGCCGCGACCGCATCTTGCGGTCAGCCGTCGGATTATTCCATTCAGCACGTGGGAAGTGGTATTGAACTTGTGAATGGGATACTATGACATAATCTTCTTTTTATAGATGAGATCTTTTTAATAGCCGTGGTAAGTGTTAGATGGTATGACGTGACGTAATTGTTGGATTTTGGACGCATGAGGAGATTTTATAACTTGAAATGGCGTTTTGGTTATAAAATTTACCTACTAAGCTGAAAGGATTGACTTTTTGTCTTGTATTCAGTCCAGTATAACACAAAATTATCTGTTTGCGTCGCTATTTAGAAATACACACAAACTATTCTAATGAATCAATTTGGACTGTCGTAGTTACTAAATACGTAAAATACAGGATACTTAACACACGTACTATTTTGCCCTTATTGTAATTGTGACAAGAGCGAAATAGGCACGCGTGCTTCAATTTCCTTGACAGCACAACACTCACATAGCTCACAATATAGGTGCATTGAGCTCGTCAAACGAAATTCTGAAATCACTGTCATATATGTTTCCACTTGCATCCATCGGACCGATTTTTTCAACAGCATTTTATTTTATCCCTGAACCGCTCTGACGATTAATTTGGAAAAACGAGCGCTTTGCAAAAACTATCGCAATTCGGTGAAACTATTTCAAACGTGTAGCTGAAAACGTTTTCCCATTTTTCCCAAACTTTATGTTTATTGAATTGTTTGTGCGCTGATGTATAAAGGAACAAAGAGTTTGGTGGCTGGATGGCGTTGAGGAAGACCTTACTTTTATATGCAATTGAAGGTAAATCATAGATTAAAAAAAACCGGCCAAGAGCATGTCGGGCCACGCTCAGTGTAGGGTTCCGTAATTGCTCATCCTTCGCAATAAATTGCTGTTTTAATCCCAAGGTTTAAGTTAAGAAAGATTTTAAGCTCTATAAAAAGGTCGTAAACGCCCTAGAAACTGTAATCACTTATTACCTTCTGGAAGTCAATTTACATCCTTCTAAAGAAAAAATATGAAATTTGGCGATTACTCAAAAACGGCTCGACCGATTTTGTTCAATATAGTTTTCATTGAAAGTACTGATAAGGTTTCATTTACATGAATTTTTCCGATTTTTTTTGACCCGTGGTTGAAAAGTTAGAGGGGGGGGGACACTATTTTTTTTGTTTTCGGAGCGAATATTTACAAAACTGCTGACTTTATCAAAAAATAATGTTAAGAGACCCCTATTATTTTTACAAGACCTATTCAACGGCACCCCACACACCAGTGTTGAAAAGAAAAAAAAAATTCACCCCCACTTTAGGTGTTCGAGAGGTACCCGAAAAAAATAAAATTTTTGAATTTTTATTTTACCGTTCTGTCGGCGTTATACATACACATACTTATACCAAATTTCAGCTTTCTAGTACTAATGATCACGGAGCTAAGCCGCGGACGGACGGACGGACGGACGGACAGACGGACAGACGGACATGGCGAAACTATAAGGGTTCCTAGTTGACTACGGAACCCTAAAAACGCTTGAGTATTCATTTTATTAAAATGAAATGAACATCATCTTCATCTCAGCCAGCTGACGTTTGCTTGGCATATGACAAATTTATTCCCAAGGATCTCCATAATAATTAGTCTTGCGCAACGTACAGCTTCCTGCAATCCCACAAGATCATCGTAATCTCAAAGTAGGAGAATGTGGTGTAGACAATTTTATTATATGGTATAAGAATTACTTAAGTATTCGTTTCAAATTTTTACTTTAAGTCTTTTTAGTGTAGATCTCTGTTTTGTTTTGTCTATTTTGTTACATTAGTCTAACATACTCCTGTTGTCCACAGCTACAAACGACTCGACAGGCTCAAACGGTGGGGCTGGTGGCGAGCCGCCATCGGCGGCAGCGAGTCCTGACGCGGCGGCGTTGGTAGTGCTTCAGCCGCCCGCGCCACCTTATCCACCTTACGCACATTATGATGGTAAGTCAGCCCGTCTTGCACAACTTCACTATGCTTCGCGACTTTTGTCGAGCGAGATAGCGCTACCCGTCACTCTCTCACATTACTGCACAGAAAGAGACGGGTATTTATGTCGCGCGAGAAATAGTCGCGTATGACAGTTATGCTAGAGGAGCAGATCTTCTTTTATCTCTCCCTTAGATCTTCTTTGAATCGTCAGCAGCTTCAGATTTGTTTCGTATTTATAACTATTATTCCCAAAGTTTAATTTCATAAAACACAGTTAGAAATCAATAGTGGCGGTTTCGATTCGTCCCAATTGGGAAACGAAGCAGTTTGGCAAAATCAATGTTGATCCTATTTTTGTGGTGATATCGAGTATCTACATACAAAAAAAATACTTTGGTTAGCTCGCTCGTCAGTGAATACTTAACAAAGTTTTCAAAGGCTTCAACGATTCAATATCTTTAAGCTTAGTACTATTTCAATCTCCTGCAAAAGTAGCGCACAAAGTACGTGTTTTATGATTTTTTTACTTTATGTACACGAAACATATAAGCTATTAATCAATCTGTGTGTGCACGGGTAATTTCATACTTTTTTATGTTAAATTGAGAATTAATTATACTCTCAGTCAAGACAAGCATTAAAAAATATAACAAAAACAAATTCATTACGTTAAAGCAAAGTAAAACTGTGCAAATGGCTTGGCCACCAAAAAAAGTCCCCCAAATTGCGGACATCAACTCGAAACATCGCTGCCAATAAACAAACGCAGTTACGAGTCGCAGCCACGCACAGATAAAACAATGAAACACGAATAAAACAATGAAAAAAGGGGATAAAGCAAAAAGTAGCCGAACAGAAAAACTGAGGAATCACTGAAAAAAACGACAATGACTTTACGAAAGCTTTCGACAAAGTCGAGCGCCACTCTAGAGCACTCCACGAAATCTAATTTTCTCCTCTGGACCCCACTCCGTGCCGCGCGTAACGTCATAAAATTTATGTCAAACCGCTCCGAATTCGCACTTATGCATATAAAGGTAGAGAATAATTTAGTGTGCCACAGGGCTGCGTTCTGGGGCCGCTCTCCCTTTTGGTCTTTAATCCACCGCAATCTGCTTACCCCGGAGCAGACATCTTTAATAGCTCATTCGGGGGTATGCAAATAATTTTAGAGGGGGGGTGGCCATAGAGGCTTTGTCTGGAGGGGGTAACGAAGCGTGACACGAGTCTGTGATGCGACAGAAGTGCTTCTGAGTACTTCGGTGGCTTATTTCGGTTATAAATATTAACGTCAGGGTGGCGGGGACATATTTTGGATGTGGTTACGCGTATAAAGGTTGTTATGTGCGGGGGCGTGGGGGCGAGGCTTGTCTGTTTAAATAGCGCTATGTAATGCCGTGATATGAGTTTACGGTTGGATATGTGATTTAGTATTTGTTAACGACTCATATCATTAATCGAGATCGAGTCATTATTTCATTTGGAATTTTACACTTGAGGCTGAATTTACTTTACAATTTCCAACAAAGATACAGTTTCATCGAAATAACGTCTGATATTTAACATTTTTCCGCCTTAAACCTTAGGGGAAAGAAAATACCGGGAAAGGTCACAAAACCCACAGCAGGGGCGTATTGTAGGTATTTCTCGCTTGGATCCGTGCCAATGAGGTTTTTGAACTTGTTTTAATATAACAATATGAAATCAACATATTTTTATACGAAAATAATTTTATTTTTTTATAAATGTGGAAATAATGCACATTATTTAAATTATAATATAGTCACAAATAGATTGGCGCTGTTCCGGTATGACAGAGGCCTGTGTTCGGTTCCCAATTGACTGCGTTTAACTTTCCTTTATGTATCTGATCCTATATGATCTTTATCTAAGACTAGGAGGTACCAGCAACTTCATCCGCATATTTTTTTCTTTACGGTAGACGGGTGAAAAGTATCCTATAAGCCTATAACTGTCTTTGGATGTCCAACAATCCCTGTACCAAAATTGGTTAAAATTTGTCCAGCCGTTTCGGCGTGATACGAGGAATAATTATGAAAACGAGAGGAAGTTATCACGTCCAAAGCGTTGAGGTAATTAAATAAACACCTTTTTGAACGTCGTTAAGTCCCGTTTTGTTATAATAATGAGTGAAAATCGTTTTAAATTACTTAATATATTTTGTTCTTAATATAATAGCTCCCGACTTTCCACTACAATCTTAAGCTACGCTAAACAATAATACGTTAAGTTTTATATATTATTGTAATAATATCCCGAAAACTGTAGTTTACTCAACCATTTTCCTAAGTGATACGACGTATTTTTATATAAGAGTATTTTTTCCCTGTTCCAGGCGCAACAACACTGGCGAGCGAGTACGCGTACGCGGCGCCATACTCGCAATACTCGCCGTATCCCGCCCCGTACTCGCACACGACCGGCCTGCTCACCAAGTGGTAGGTAACATTGTATCCGATACTCGACGATTTTTTGTTTTTATAAATCGCCTGGTGACAACGAAGTCACTAAAATTTCTGTCACTGTGACAACCAAGTCACTAAAATTTCTGTCACTAACAACCAAGTCACTAAAATGTCTGTCACTGTGACAACCAAGTCACTACAATGTCTGTCACTGTGACAACCAAGTCACTAAAATGTCTGTCACTGTGACAACCAAGTCACTAAAATGTCTGTCACTGCAGCCCTTCAAAAGCTCCTATCTAGTTAGTAAATTGATACTGAGATACGAGTTTTGGTTGTCAACCAGTGAAATACAGTCAGCCACAAAATTGGCATGCCAGTTTAAAAATAATGTAAGGTGCTTTGGGGTAAAGTCGAAAATGGGGATAAGTCGAAAATCACACATTTCTACTAAACTGGGAAAAAATTCTACGCTTGCAACGCTTGTCAAAACGCCATGTTTATCTCCTCCCCCGCTTCAGTTCACTTCGCATCGCTAGTCGTGAGGGCACGTGTGTTGCAGTCGATTAAATAAAAGCAGTGCGATTTTTGGATCTTTGCGGGGGTAAATTAGAACTAAAAAGAAATATGATTCTTAAACTCATATTGCATAAAAACCAGCTTCGAAATTATCCCACTTACTTTCGAAATAACCCACTCCTTAAGAAATAGTATTCAAAATATATTTTTTTTTATTCTAATTTGTTTCCAAATTCAAGCAACGTATTGAAACGCTGTTTTCACAAAGCGTTGATGAATATATCCAATTTCGTAAAGATCTCATTACTTGGATGGAATACTTCTTAGGTTCTGACTTACGAGCCCAAACCCTAACATACTCTACACTCGCCTAAAAATATGTCGAATTTATCCCAAAGCACCTTATTTTTTTTTTTCATTTGGTTATTGATAACAAATTTTCTTAATAAATTGATATTTTTAAAACTGATTGATGTCTCCGGTTATTGAGAGGTCTTCCATTATTTTTGGTTCTCAAACATCGATGAATTTTGTATAATCATAATGTTTACGTTATTAGTAAAAGTTCAATACTCAATACATTAGATTATTTACAAGATTATAAGTCTATATATAGATTATCATTAACACTCAATATATGGCAAAAGTACCTACTAAAATTTGTATTATGAACAAAAATTTATTCAATGCAGTTTTGTTTCCTTGTATAAAAAAGGTTTCCTTTAAGTAAAGTGAGGTAACTTCAGGATTTAAGGCAGTTATTTCCCTCCAGGGCACATACATTTTTTCCACACTGTATAAGCGGAAAATGACGTCATGTCATCTATAGCACAGCTTTCCTTCGTGGTTTGCCGTATTTTTCATTCAAAAGACTAAACGTTGAAATAACAAATGTACCGATTTTACGTATGGCAAAGGTGTGAACGTAAATCCCGGCGGGCGATTGATCTCGGGTTCGAGTCCCGTATTTCACGTGCTAACTGGTTAATGGGTCAGAGGTGGGTTTTAACTGCGGATAATTTATTAAACGACAAAATTCTACGAAAGGTTTTGTACAGATAACGGGAAATAAATTTTACACCCTGTATACATTAATACAAAGATCAATTGAAAATGTATAGTAAGATTGATTGTTTGATAGAATTGAAGATAGATCGAAAAATGTGATGTATCCGCATTAAAAATAATGATACCATTACATGTGTCATAAATTTACCCTGCATAATGTTGTGGTAATTGATTTAAATTGATAAGTTTTCTTTAAAGTAGGAGGAGGTAAATTAAAGTGATGTATACATAGGATGGTTCCATGATAAAATAAAATAAATAAATATCGGACAACCTCACACAAATCGAGCTAGTCCCATATTAAGCTCAAGAAGGCTTGTGTTATTGACACTATACGCCGATATACATCATCATCATCATCATCATCATCATCAGCCTATTCTTGTCCACTGCTGGACATAGGCCTCTCCAACTGCACGCCATTGTACGCGATCCTCGGCTACTCTCATCCAGCTTTTGCCAGCCACCCTGCACAGATCACCGCTCCATCTAGTCTGAGGGCGTCCCACACTACGCTTGCCAATCCGCGGTCTCCACTCAAGAACACGTTTACCCCACCGGTTATCGGTTCGCCGATATACATTCTTATATAAAAATAAGTATATACTTAAAAACATATTAGAACAACCAGGACCCAATCACAAATATTCGAGTTCATCATTCAAATAATTTTAATATTTGCCCTGGCCGGGATTCAAACCCGGGGCTGCCGGCTCAGTAGGCAGGTGCTCTACAAAAAATTAAATAATCAATCAATAATATAAATAAACAAAATAGCTCTATTTTGCTTAGATACTCAAGATGTAGCATTATTTTTATCTTTTATAATGTCTTCCATTTTGTGCCCGCTTTTTCATTTCCTCACAACAACCTGTCAATAACTCGTCAAAGAGTATCAAAATTCAATAAAGAACTGCTTAAAGTATCAAGATTCACAACATTTCATTTATCCCGCTATTTTTGGAACACGGTAGCGGCAATGGTCAGAAGAATTGCAATTTCAACGAATAAGAAAATATCAAAGTTTTATCCATCATTTTGGAATAAAATGTTGGATTGAAATATGTATGTAAACATAACTACACAAAAAAGGTTATAAAAAACATTCATCACACTAATATTATAAAGGCGAAAGTTTGTGAGTGTGTTTGTGTGTATGTTTGTTACTTCTTCGCCAATTTTGATAGATTTCGGTATGAAGGTAACTGACACCCTGGATTAACACATAGGAAACTTTTTATCCCGAACAAAATTTGTGTTCCTATGGGATGAGCGGGTAATACCGCGCGGTGCAGCTAGTAACAGATACATTATGTACAAATGCGACCTGATACCCACTAGAGATCTCTTCTATTTAAACTTTGAACAATTGAGGGAATAGGTGTCCGAAGAAAATAGGCAATTTAGTTTTTGTATTAAAATTTGTTTTTCGGATACTGGAATGCATTTTTAGATATAGGTACATACGTAGTATTATTTATTGTCGTCAATCAGTTTGAATATTATGAATATTGTTAAAGATGCTATCTCAACGCGAGCATTTGCTTTTCATGTAATAAGAAGATATTTCATGGAATAAAAGTTTATTTTTATTTATTACTAGCGACCCGCCCCGGCTTCGCACGGGTGCAATGCTGATAAATTATGCATGTATTATACATATAAACCTTCCTCTTGAATCACTCTATCTATTAAAAAAAACTGCATCAAAATCCGTTGCGTAGTTTTAAAGATTTAAGCATACAAAGGGACATAGGGACAGAGAAAGCGACTTTGTTTTATACTATGTAGTGATTTAATTTTTTTGTTAGAATACAAGCGAATTCTCGCAGTTAACGCGCTCCCTAAAACGTAATTTTCCATTTGAAAGGTTTTTACGAAAAATTCAAGCTATATGCCTCTCAACATCCAGGGTTGGATCCTTACGCCATTCAAAAGACGTATGAAAATTCGATGAAATAAACCATCTGGCAAAATGTGTATCGAAATGACGTAAGACTACACAATATCTGTGTGTCAAATTCATATTATATGTAATCATGAAAATGAGGGTTAAGCTAATCAATTACTGTCACAAAACATTTCAATACAAATAATTATAGATTAAATCCCAAACAGAAAGAGCAATAACGTAATAACGTTCGCACAATTTTGTCCCGCGTCTCTGGGGAGGGGCCGACAAAGGCCGATCGCGTCCCTCGGGGCGAGTTCCATCTAAGTGATTCCTCTGTTTTTAAAGCTGTGCTGTAGGTATGCATTTTGGAATGAAATGTGTTTTAGGGAGGTGTACGGGGACTTTTTGTAACGATGCAGTCATATAAAGGTCACGATATAGTAGCGATGATGTCGCTGGTTACATACCCTTGCATGTAAACACGATTCTGCATTGCAACTGTCACGATGGAGCATCGCTTGCCGCGACTCGGCATCGGTACTGCTACGATGCAGAATTGATATTTAATATTTCTAACAGGCGGAAATTAATATAGAAAGGGAGGGGAAGATAGGGGAAAGGGAGCTTTGCGTCGTGTACATCCTAAAAAAATATTTGAATTTATTTTTCTGTATGGAACGAGATACATATTTATGAAAATACATAAAATAACCGAAATTTACAACTTTTTTTTTTTTTTTATGTCATAGGGGGCAAACGAGCAAACGTATCGCCTGATGGAAAGCGATTACCGTCGCGCATAAACACCTGCAACACCAGAGGAGTCACAAGTACTTGCCTACCCGGAGGACGAAGATAGAATGCCTCTATGCCAGTAATTTCACCGGCTATCTTACCCCCACACCGGAACACAACAATGCGAACATTGCTGTTTGGCGGTGGGTTTGCAGGCAAGACGGTAGTAACAATCCGGACGGACCCTGCACGAGGCCCTACTACTCCAAATACAACAAAAAACAACTATGCCTGTATAGAGTTGCGGTCTTCGATATCCGCGAAAAAATATCTCTGTCATCATTATATCAAGCTCAACGCCATTCGTTTTTTTTTAGACACAAGACTAAAGTAATCTTTTCATTGTGCTTCTACATTTTAGGATTAGTACAATCTCAGGAAAAATTATTACGTCCTCTTTCTAAACGGAATACAGAAAAGTAATTAAATTGTAGTATTATAAAAATATGAAATGTTGTCAATTGGGATACACCAAAAAATAAACACCCGTAGCGTTGTGTTTTGTTTGTTTACTAAAAAAAAGTTTTTTGTTGCAGATATCAGCGCACCGACCAATAGCGGTGGGCATCAAGTGATAACAGACACTGAAGTTTGTGAAGTTAGTTCCCAACATGTCAATATCTGTCAACCTGTCAATGTTGTAGCGGTGACGTGACTGCTGGCTCTAGCGTGTTTAGTTGATTTGTTAACAGACTTCAAAATGAGGCTCTCAATTCGCCCGGTTTTTTTCTTACAAAATAAGATGACGCGAAAAAATGTCTTCGAAACTATGAATTTTGTCAAAGTTTGTATACTCGTTGACTATAAGTTTGGACCTGGTATTATTACTCCTGTGGCGCGGAGGCGTTCCCGTGAATGGGTTTGTACTTCCATACTAAGTCCGACTACCGGTAGGGAGGGCTAACCAGCCCTGGTACAGTTGTCATGTCTTAAAAAAGTCCTGTTAGTTAGTTAGATACCGGCACCTATAGCACAATTATGACACGCGACTCTTTCTCGCGCGTGAAATATTACCCATCTCTTTCTTCGCTGTAGTGTGAGAGAGTGACGGGCGATCCTATGTCGCGCGACAAGAGTCACGAAGCGTAGTTGTGGTGGTTTTTTTAGTTAGTTTGAACCTCATTTGTACCCGACTCCATGTTTAAAGTTCAAACTTATAGTAAACGGGCTGTTTAGACAATTTAAAGTTAATTACATTGACATATATACAATTACGT
Source organism: Apotomis capreana (assembly GCA_947623375.1). Lineage (NCBI taxonomy): Eukaryota > Metazoa > Arthropoda > Insecta > Lepidoptera > Tortricidae > Apotomis > Apotomis capreana. The sequence continues at coordinate 13,324,357 of OX392522.1, read as the reverse complement.
GCTTACATATTTTTTTTATAACATTTTTGTACTACATTTATTAAATATTAAATTTCAATTTAAAGTGTATAAAAATGTAATAAAATAGCGTATGAGCATGTTTCAACCAAAAATGTCAGCCAGTTCAATTAATGTCAATACAAACTATGTTTCCTTTAAGTTGTTGTAGTAACGTAAATGTTAAACTAATGTAAATAACTGAATTAATTGGAAAATCGTTGTGTTATCAAAATATGCGTCATTATAACATGACTAAACTTGTTCATTCCGGGCTTCTAAAGTGATTCCAACTGGCATTATAACATTACTTGATATCCATACGGTCAACGTCAAAAAGAAGAGATCACTGATCATTGAAGTACTTTGTTGCAATAAAAAATAGTAGTGCGACGGCTTGCATGTGTAAAAACAGTTAAAGTGAAAAAGTACTAAATATGAACAGTTATAGTCTAACAAGTGTCGGTTCTGCCCAGGGATAGTGGCGCTACAAACACATGTTATACGGCAAATATATGACGTATGCATGTCATATATTTGCATTATTACGCGTCAGTAGCGATTTGTCAAGGATTTGTCAAAAATAAATACTAAATCCTATTGAAAAAAACTTGACTCGTCACTGTGCCAAAAATACTTGCAATTTTCGGAATATTGGGTCCTGTCTCCTCTTTGTTTACATCAGTGACATTCATACACTTCCAACGTCAGTTACCAAATTTGGTTACAACTAAAATAAATTAGTACCACTAAAAATCCTCATGGCGTGCGCTGAAAAACACCCTGGTGGGCTAAACTTTGATGTTAACTGTACTTAATGAGGGCTACTCTCCGAGCGTTAGAGCCGCGCGGTTTTTACGTCATTCTTGTCTCATAATTATTACCATGTTTTTACCATCAAGACGATATATCATACAGGGTGGAACAGATCGAGGGACTATTAATCAAACAGGGAATTGTTCAGACTGAGTTCTTCATTTTTTACCAATCAACTATGTAAATATTTCTATCCATTTTTAGGGTTCCGTAGCCAAATGGCAAAAAACGGAACCCTTATAGATTCGTCATGTCGGTCTGTCCGTCTGTGCGTCTGTCCGTCTGTCTGTCCGTCCGTATGTCACAGCCATTTTATTCCGAAACTATAAGAGCTATACTGTTGAAACTTGGTAGGTAGATGTATTCTGTGAACCGCATTAAGATTTTGATGCAAAAATAAAAAAATAATAATAAATATTGGGGGCTCCCCATACTTAGAACTGAAACTCAATTTTTTTTTTTCATCAAACACATAGGTACGTGTGGGGTATCTATGGATAGGTCTTCAAAAATGATATCGAGGTTTTTAAAACATTTTTTTTCTAAACCGAATAGTTTGCGTGACAGACGCTTCCAAAGTGGAAAAAAGTTGGTCCCCCCCCTGTAACTTCTAAAATAAGAAAATTAAAAATCTAAAAAAAACATATGATGTACATTACTATAAAAACTACCAACGAAAATTGTTTTGAACGAGATCTAGTTAGTAGTTTTTTTTTTTAATACCTATTAATACCTAACTTTGCACCTAATTTATATGGGGCGCTATACATACCAGGTGCAAACTTAACTTAACCACCTAGGGATGGAAAGTGTTTGTACGGAACCCTCGGTGCACGAGTCTGACTCGCACTTGGCCGGTTTTTGAGATACAGTTTGTTAAACATTAATGTAAAAATCTGCACATCAACCCTAGCATCTTTTAAACATCGCTTAAGTTAAAGACAGGTGTCATTTATAATGTAAATAAAACCTTTGAATTAGTAGGGTTGTCTCTGTTATTAAAATATTTAATTTTGATGACTTTAATTTTACTTTTAAATTCAGCTTATACAATTATAATAGGTCGATTGTAGATCACTCAGACGACACTATCCTGCCAGGCCAGTCCTTAGAAATGTTCCACCCTGTATAACATCCGACCAAAAAGAGTAGAAATTAAAAAGTGGCAATACTGTAATGTCGTTCCTTTCTAATCAAACTAAGAAAACGGGGACGACACTACAGTATTGCCACTTTTTAATTTCTACTCTTTTTGGTCGGACTGAAACTGTGGTCAAACCAGAGAGTGTATTTCGGATTAATAAGAAAATCAAAATTTTAACATGACCTTAAACATCATCTGAAATATCATTTGAGATAAGATTGACGTAAAATAAACGCCGTAGAAACGTTGAACATTCGCCCGTGAATGAAAGTCGCCTTATTGAATATTGTAGATGAAATTATTTTCTGATTCTGACTTTGATTCACAGATTCACTATTCAAACTTAAGGCAATAAGTCCGGAAATTTACTCATTAATTCCATTGCAAAATGAATACGAGAGAGCCAAAGTGTTGATAAATCTTTAAGACTTTGTAAATAATGTATTTTAAACCTAATTATAGTTTTTATGTCGTTCTTAGATGTAAGTATCTCATTTTTTTTACCTCAAATAGTTACAAATAGAATGTAATTTGTCACAATTTTTTTGTCGATGAATATCAAAAGTGACAATACCTATTGAAATTCATCGGCGAATTATATATCTATATATTTAAAGGCTTGTCACACTGGAGTGTAATATGTTATTAAATACCTACATTAATTTAGTTTTGCAGATACGCATCTGTATAGTCTGGCTAATGAAATATTACTCGAAGTTTTGGCGGGAAAAAAATCTGTGGCTGGCCACACTTTGTGTAGTAGGAATTATAGTTTTGATACTAGCACATATTTTTGACTTTCTATGCACACGTAAGGTACCTAAAGAATTAAGTTAAATATATGTTGACGTGCACTCATAGTCAGTTCACAGTTCACATAATTTCTGCCACTATTTACAGTACAGTCAACGACAAACACATATGTCTACACTTTCTAACCATATACAAGGCGAAAAATTTAATGTAGCATAAATAACACATAGCTCGATAATACTATATTAATCCATCACCAAAAAAACTACATAAGTACTATGCCAAATTTCAACTTCATCGGAATGTTAGAATTAGTACATTTATTATAAATTATTTATAGAGGACCTACCTACTAAATTGTTGAAATCATAAACAATTGGTAATACCACAAGGAAATATCTGCCAACATTATTTGGCTAGCCAGACTCTATATAGCCTGATGAAAAAAACTCACTAAAATTTCTCTCACTACTTTTCAAAACCTCGTATCTAGTTTGTAGATTGGTACTGAGATACGAGCTTTGTTTTAAGTAGGTTGTTACTTAGTGAGTTTTGGTTGGCAACAGACGATATGCGTTCGTCTGTGTATGTGTGTGTGTGGTGACGCAACCCATCAATAAAATCCATCAGTTTCTATAATAAATTATAAAAAAACCAAGTGTCAATCAATCATTACATCTCTTTTTTATATACAGGGTGTGACTGCGCGTATGAGCAATAAATCAAAACATAGATTCTACACTTTAAACCTAACAACATCTGTTTAGCATTTCTTTAAATAACTTGTATTATTAAAAAAATAATAATCATTTATTCAACAGTAAATAATGCATAATACAAAAGTCAAATCCGCAACACAGGCATCGTCAGAGAGAATACAAAATCTAATTAGCGACATGCTTCGTCAAACAACACACCAATAACGTGACATCAGCAACAGGCTTCGTCGAAGTTATAGATCGATCTTGATCTTGGAAGGTGGAAAAGGACTTAAAAAGGCTCACTCCGAGTCGCACCTGGCCCAAACGTTCCCATCACACTGGCAGCGTTCCCACGTTGTATGGCCAACGAAATCTGTTGAACCAGATACGACCCAGAGCGAGGATCAGACCCTCTGTCTCTGAGCCTGCGACCCACCTCCCTTATGAAGTGCCTGGCCTCAGTACCCCACGGTCCCGCAGTCTCCACTGCCACTGGCACAAAATCATACATTGGTTCCAGGGCAGAGTACTTGGTGTGTTTGAGTTTTGCCGCACATTCCGCAGCGGCCCCGGCAGCTCTAGTAGTGTGGGTCAAGTGTGACGGTGCAAACGTGCTAACACACGTAGCGTCCCATAAGAGACACCGTCCCTTCTGCCATGGAACCAATGTTAGGCCATCCGGCCTTTTACCATCGGTACGGCATAACCCTGGGGGCTCCAAAACGCAGGGAACGTTAGCTGAAACCAAAGCCCGCCGAATGACATCGTTAATGGCATAATGCCTTGAGAACCGCCCGGCGCACCTCTGACAACTCAGGCCATGGTGTCCGTTTAATAAATTATTGTATTAAGTATTTAATAAATTGACTAATATTGCTTACCTATTCAAAGAAGCATCGCGTAATATTTGATCATTAGTAAAGTGACAGCCAGTATCAGTCAGCCCGATATCCATGTCGTATAGCGTACATTCAAATTACGATTATACTATTAGAAGTAATCAACATTTGAAAACTGTGTTATGATTAAAATTTGGCGAAACAAAATATTGTTGAATTTGAAGAGTAAAATCTATATTTTAAATTATTGCTCCTGTTAAAAACTACACTTGGTATAAACTTATGCTATCGACGTATTTTTTTAATGAAAATATTTTTTTTTTTCTTTTTTGAATTTAAAGTCACAGTTAGTATTCGCCATATTACATTCCAGTGTATTTAAAGCTAGCTGTCTTGCACAACCTGAAAAAACCTTACTTCAATGTATATTATAGAGTTGTTATTAGCTTACTTTAAATTATTTTTATAACAAATTATGTATCGACAAGGGCTACAAACGTGAAAGTCAAGTATTTAAAGTTATTTAGGTTATTTTGAAATTACTTTGAGATTATTTATATTTTTTTACTTCATATTTTTTATAAATAGTTTCTAGTTGTGGCGTTTCGAGAAAAGTCAACGCTTTTGTAAAAATAATTATTAATTATTTGTAACTTTAAAATATATCTGAAGGCAGTAGTCATTATATTTTTTTTATCGTGTCAATTATAATGATCTTCATTTAAATGAATAAACTGACTTAACGTTTAGAAATAATATGTTAGAGTTTTGTAATATAGTTACAATTCTTTTTTACATTTTTTTTTATAATTTTGCATTGCAAGCTTTTTGAAAAAAATATTTAACTTTTTTTTTGGTTTTTTAGTTCACTCACTGCCTAAAGGTATATTTTAATGTTGTTACTCTCATGTTCAAAATTCTTTAGACATATTTTTTATATATTTCTACTATAAGTTTCTTATCGTTTCCGTCCATGTTATTTTTGTAAATAATGTTTAGAATAAGCATTGTTCTTATGTTCTCGGCACAGTGTAGATAATCAGTATCTTTACTTTGTATTTATTATTATTATTAATCCGTTTATGGCGGCTCAAAGCTTGTGCCAGTATCAGTTTTTTTGGTTTATAACCAATGCATAACTTCCGTATTAAATGTAAGTAAATAAAACTTATCAAAAAATAAAAAATAAAACATGAGATGAAATGAACATGAACAAAGATGGCTGATGAATCTACTTCGTATTTATTATCTATTGAAATGGCGTATGACAACCAGTGTCAATCCTAGCGTTTCAATGAATTTTGCTCGCATTTTACGAACCCTAATTACCCTTCGGAATATCAACTCTCAACGAAAAAAAAAGAAACAATGTTTTGAAGGCCAATCATGAAATTAGTGTATTTTTAATTATTTTATCAGCTGCTTAAGGGCAAATGATTTTTTAGCAGATTGGCTCCTGTTCCTGTACGTCTAGCATAACTGTGACACGCGACTCGTCGGGCGACAAATACTATCTGTCACTTTCCTTTCAATACCGTGCGAGCAAGACAGGTGACGCTGAGTCGTGTGAGATGCGAAGTCGCGTCAAGATATGCTACTTATGCTAGCCCGGCTACGGAATATAAAAAAGACGTAACTCGTATATTTTGCTATGGCAATTTTTATTCCAGTTAATAGTAAAATAATTTTTTTGTTGTTTATGATAGATTTTTTGCCGCTACTACGTTATGATTACGCAGGTTATATTTTTCTCGGAAGTCAAGGTACTGTTTATTAGAACTGTGTCCTTAGTCCCATAGCTTGCTTTATATGACAGACAAACATACAGTTTAGACGAACGCCAAAGACTTGATTATTTTAACGTCTTTCCCGGTGAAGTATAATATTAATTATGTGTAACAAAGCAATATGTTCTCGCCAAAGATATAAATTGGTTACTTTTAGGCAAAATAAAGTAGATAAATGTGAATTAGCTAAATACTTTCTATAAATACTGTGAAAAATGTGGTTTTACTTAAAAAATATATTATTTACAAATTATTACCCATTAAAATTAAATTTATAATATAGAATATTCTAGTTGATGAAACAGTAAATTATAAAAGTTTCACTGTTTGTGTTCAGTCAAGTTTGGCACAGCCAAATTACTGTATTTACCTACTGCATTAATGTTTGTCAAAATATTGATTTGTGCCCACTGCGCTTATTAAAGGTATATAAATATTTCAAAATTTAATAATAATATAATATTTAAGAGGGCGTTCGGAAGAGATCACTCTCAGTGATTAGACCTTATCCTTTTTATTTCTACTTGTATTTTATCCCTTTCTTTTGCGATGTGCAATAAAGTTAATAGATGTACGTGTATGTATGTCAGATAATATCATAATTAAAATGTAAATATGTTTCACGTGAATATATTTAATTTTTAAATTTTTACTATAATTAATTGCTAAAAAATCTCTTCAAGAGCGGAAATATTAATTTTCTAATTATGTGATTTAAAAAAAACGCCTAAAAGTAACCAATTACTTAAACCAGCCTCATCCTACTCATACTTTAATATAATTTGTGTATTATTTCTTATTTATTACAATATTATAAATAATTATATCGCGTGATGACAACCAAAACTCACTAAAACACACTACTCTTCAAAACCTTGTATCTCGGTACTGCGTCCATATTGAGCTACGAGATTGTGTCCAATTTCACCAAGCGCATTGCACCTTACAAATGGTTGACATTGACAAGTAAATATGTCGTCAAAGCTAAGGGTGCGTTCCCACTGAAGGGGAGCTGGGCGGAGTGGAGCAGAGCAAACCAATCACAGTTCTCAAAATCTCTAGTAATAAAACGTCAATGTAAACAAAACTGTGTGATTGGTGAACTCATCCACTTCGTGTCATTGGAAACGTACCCTAAAAGAGTGTAGGTGCTGGGCCTATTTGAAGTCAGATTTCTTAGTGAGTTTGGTTGTCATCAAACAATATTCAGTTGCTTTATTTCTAAAAGCATATCGATTAAGTGATAACTCACGTCATTGTAATGATAGCTGATGACTTGTTTAATTTGTACTAAGATATAGCATAAGGCAAACGCACCAGTACGAAATAAAGGCATAATGAGTTTATATAAATTGACGTTTTTCTTAATAATTAAAAAAGTTTTCCCTAAAACTTAAACATGCTTGCTAGCGGATATTTTTTTTTTCCGTTTAGGTTCACTTCGTCTACATTTCCATTTCGTTCACATTCCTACTTCGTCCACAATTAAATTTCGTCCACAATCAATTCCCAATTCGTCCACTTCCTATTTTAACTACATTCGAAACGGACGACGAAATGTCGTCCACATTCCCAAATCGTCCGCAATCCCATTTCGTCCACAAACCCTAGGCACCCACATTAAAAAAATATATAGTTAGCTTCAGTTGCAGGGCCCACCCTGTTATTCTCCTATTGACATAACGTAAGTAGGTAACCATGAATAAGTAATGAAATACTCATTTATTACCTCAATCACATAATTCCAAAACTTGTCCATATTATCTTTGGAAATAATTACTTTATCGGAAACAATACAGTTTTTGGAGTTTATTGGAGTTTATTGGAGTTTACTCCTTAAGAATCGATTTTCATATATAAGCCCGGGGTATGAAAAATATGGGGTATAAAATCGAACGTATCTGCCGTGCTAATTTAAAAAGTCGTATCTCAGTATACGATTGGGGTAAAAATACGACTACTTAATTTAGCAGGTTATGCGTTAAGCGTTATAGACTAAGATCCCGATGTAAAATGACCTTCACCGAGATGTTTATTTGATGAAATGTATTTTATAATCAATTTAATATGTCAATAAATATATTGCATATAGGTTGCTTAACAAATTTTAGTCCAGGGTATGTTTAATTAATCATAAAAAAAAATGTTTTAAACATTTCACCGGTTTGATTAATATTAGATAAATTCTATACCAATCGAATGTATGAAGCCCATAGAATATGCAAACGTTAGGTTGCCTATTCTTTTCCCGTCACAACTATCGGGTAGCCAGGTATAAACAGGTAAATCTATACCTACTAGCATTTTGCAACGGTCTGATTATTGAATTGAAACTGAATAAAATTAAAGATTATTTAATTATGAATTTATCTAATAATCAAATCGGTGAAATGTAAAAAAAAATATATTTTTATTTTTGACTAAACATACCCTGGACCACAGATTAATAACTAGTTACTTCGTCCCTGGACTAAAAATTGATAGGCAACCCATATGCGATATATTTATTGACATATTAAACTAAATATAAAATACATGCATCAAATAAACATCTCGGTGAAGGTCGTTTTATATCGGGATCTTAGTCTATAACGCTTAACGCATAACCTGCTAAATTAAGAAGTCGTATTTTTACCCCGATCGTATACTGAGATACGACTTTTTAAACTACCATTATGTTCACATAAACAAACTATAAAATTGACAATGTCAACTTCATGTCGAGTGTCAACAAAATTTTATAAATAAAATAAAATTTAATAAAATCTACGCTTAACGGGTAAAATGTGCTGCTTTTGAAACAATAGCGCCCGTTACACAATCGGCTAAAAGATACGTGTTCGTTTCAGCTCCCAAACAAACCTAACGAATTTTTGTGATATCCAAGATTACAACTTTTATAACGTGCAATGCAAAGACCGTGTTTTCTTGGTGTTTAAGCCGTGCTTGTATGGTGCTAAGATCGAAGAAGACGTCTTGCTGTAGAGAGAGAGACCGCTTTAATTGTGACTCAGCTTTAAGCTTAGAAATAGAGAAGGCGTGAATACTTTTCCATCACCACTGCTCTCATTTTCCTGCATTCAGCCGCAGAATGGTTTTGATTTCGTGAAACTTTCCAGGATAAATACATACATAAATCAAGGATCCAACACAACCGAGCCATTCATTTTCTAGACGGGAGTCTTGCCGACCGACAAGAAGCTATGAAGTTTAAATCGAAATTGTTATGTTTTTGATGTTGGCTTTTAAATTGTATCTTTTTTTATTATAATTGCTTGTATTTTTTACTTTTATTTGTAAGTGTTAGTTATAAATATAAGTGATCCTTCTTCATCCTTGCGCTGTCCCCATTGTCCCAACTCAACTCGATCTTTTACCCCTCATGGACTTAAAGTGCATATAGGGCACATGCATAAACATTTTCCCCAAGTCATCCCCTCCAACCCTAGACTGTCGGTTTCACAGCAAGCTCATAGTAACAACCCCATTCATCTAGATTTTGGTGATCTAGCTACGTTAAAGCAGTCAGTACGTGTGTTACGGCATATCCCCAAAGGGGCGCGAAACTTGGCAGCGGCCAAATTGAGCGACCTCATTGATAAGTGTATCGACTCCAATGGCACTCTCGAATGATTTAGTTTACCGTCTTTTTGCCTATTCCGCACTCAAATCGCCTGAAGACAATTGAGCGTAAAGTACATGAAGGGGATATCTCAGGTGCAGTGCGAGTGCTTATGTCGGATGAAGGCGTGGCGCCGTCGAGCCCTGAGACTTTAGCTACGCTGCAGTCGAAGCATCCAGCCCCGTCCCGGCCGCTGGTACTTCCACCGGAACCTGACATATCTATTTCTGCCTTAACTGTTAAGCCGGAGGAAGTGGTGCAGGCACTCAGCTCTTTCAACAATAGTTCGGCCGCCGATTTGGATGGTATCCGCCCTGTTCATCTTAAGGAGCTTACGTTTGCATCTGCGGGAGACGCCGGTTTTCGGCTCCTGGAACATCTGGCCAAGCTTTGTAATTTTTTGCTCAGTAGTCAATTAAACCCTGAAGTTTGCCCCTATATTTATGGTGCTTCCTTATGTGCGCTGTCAAAAAAAGACGGTGGTATAAGACCCATTGCCATAGGCAGCGCTTTCCGCCGCTTAACGGCAAAGCTAGGATGCCGTGCAGTGAGAGAAGAAATGGCAGCTTATCTGCAACCTTGTCAATTAGGGTTTGGCACAAGATTGGGCTGCGAGGCTGCAATTCACGCTACGCGGGCTTTTTCGGTAGATAATAAAAACTCAGAATCCGTTTTAATTAAAATTGATTTAAAAAACGCATTTAACTCAGTGGAGCGTGATGTTTTACTGTCCGGAGTGAAGGATAAAGTGCCATCATTCTACCCCTTCCTTTTCCAAGTATATTCTTCCGCTTCTAATCTTTTCTACAATGGTCCTCTTGTTCTTTCCCAAGTTGGTGCACAGCAGGGGGATCCGCTAGGCCCTTTAGTTTTCTGTCTGGCCATACAAAAGGTAATTTCAGAGGTTAAATCCCCATTGAATATCTGGTACCTAGATGACGGTACCCTAGGTGGTAAACCTGAAGAAGTGGAACAAGACTTGCTCATGCTCCTGCCTCGTTTAAAAGCTCTGGGTTTAGATATTAATTTCAGCAAATGCGATTTTTTCCCCTGCAGTACCAACTCACACGATTCTTTCGCCTTATTCAGTGCTCTGCTCCCCGGACTGAAAGTGTTGTCGGCGAGATCTTTCAACCTCTTGGGGTCCCCAATATTCCCAGAATCCATTCCTGAAGCCTTCGAGGAGAGAAAGCTGCTTCTGCTGATGGCTGCGCAGAGGTTGAATGAACTTTCGGCTCACGTAGCCCTCGTTATGTTGCGAATTTGCTTTGCCGTGCCTAAGCTGACATATTTCTTGCGCACCGTGCCAGCCTGGCTGCACCCTGTCCAGACAGACTCCTTTGACTTCGTGTTGAAGGAGAGTTTGGAAAAGGTGCTGTGAACGTCTCCCTTAACCACGGTCAATGGGACCAGGCTTCTCTGCCGATTCGAACTGGTGGTTTGGGCGTGCGTCGCGCGCGAGATGTTAGCCTCCCGGCCTTCCTGGCTTCGGCGTGTGGGGTGGTGGACCTTGTCACTCAAATTTTATCTTTTGATGGTGACAAGGCTATCATTCCTTACGCCTCCGATGCTTTGACGGCCTGGACGGCTCTTAATCCCGGCGTAGCCATATCCGTAGAATTGTTCCGTCAGCGTCTATGGGTTTATTTATATGAGAGTGCGCGCACCACGATTTTCATATACCCATAAGTACATACGCTTATTTCTTCGACAAAATTATCGCGCGACTAAAAAAAATCGTGGTGCGCGCCTGGCCTGAAGAGTAAACTCCAGTCGTGCGTCGGAGCTGACACACACACTTTTTTTTTATTACCCATGAACAAAAGTACATTTTCATCTCTCCTGTTCGGAAAGTGTAATTTTCATGAGTGGAAAATATAGCCGGGTGGAAAATAGCTTTTCCATCGCTAGGGTGGAAAGTATTTTTTTTTTATTGCCACGGAGTCAAAGATAATTGCCATCTAGATGCACGTCGTGACCAACTCAATTAGGTACAATCTAGTCGGCCGTGGTAAGTGGCCAATGAAAATGGTCTCCAAAGGTTAGATGTAGGCAAGCTTAATTTATTTATATTTAATTATTAAATATAAATTTGCATTATATTCACACATTTAATTCCATTCCACATTTATTGATAGATCTTACATTTATTTAAAAAATAAAATTGAAACCATTGGATTGTTTTTTTTTTACTTGTTAAATGTTGGCGGTACGTATATCTTGACTTTTTTTATCTATTAAAAACATTGACGTATAAATAATACCTCAATGATTAAAATTAAAAATGGACATTAATCTAACTCACTCATGACATGTGCGTGTAGTATTTTATTTTCCTCGCAGTCGAAATGAAAAGTAGAGTGTTTAATTCGGGTGAAATTACCCATTTCACTCTCAAACTATTGACGCTCTCACTTCGTTCGAGCGCCAGAAATATCTCGGGTGCAATGGGTCACTTTTTACCCTTGGTTAACAATCTACTATTCGATAATACTGTTTTTTTTGGACGGCACCAGATTTCCATCTGCATCTGTAACAAAATATATGAACGAAATGTGGATGTTGACTAAGTGGGATTGTGGACGAAGTGGGAATATGGACGGAATGGGAATGTTGACTAACAGCAAATGTGGACGAAGTGGGAAAAGGACGAGATGGGAATATTGAAGAAGTGGGATTGTGGACGAAGTGAACCTCAACGCTTTCTTCCAGCAGCAACAAAGTCTCTTCCTCAGACGCCAGGTAAGAAATCAGACGTACTGTACTCGTTATAAAGTGCCCCTAACCTTTCCACCTCTCTCTCTCTTTCATTTTCTTAACGCCTTTCTTTCTTAACTCTAAACCCTTTCTAAGTAAATTAACTTTTTTTCACTCCTGATAGAGTGGTCGTGGCCACCATTTCAGATGTTGGTGACAAGCTTCACAAAGCGCTGCCATTCCTGTATTATTCTGTAGTTGGGCCATTTACGGGAAATTTTGGGGACATTTCACGACCTCTTTCGAAGAGAAAAAGTGTCCCAAAATGTTCAAATTTCCTAATTAAGAGTTAATCAATAGTTCCTAATCAATAGTTAAGTATCTTAACTTTTTTGTTTTTTTAGGGTTCCATACCCAAAGGGTAAAAACGGGACCCTATTACTGAGACTTCGCTGTCCGTACGTCCGTCCGTCCGTCCGTCTGTCACCAGGCTGTATCTCAAGAACGGTGATAGCTAGACACTTGAAATTTTCACAGATGATGTATTTCTATTGCCGCTATAACAACAAATACTAAAAATGAAATAAAATAAATATTTAAGGGGGGCTCCCATACAACAAACTTGTTATACCTATATGTACATATATATAGGTACGGAACCCTTCATGCGCGAGTCGGACTCGCACTTGCCCAATTTTTTATATTTCGTGGTTGTCCCCATAGTGCAAGTTGCTCAGTGTGACCCTCCCCCGTACCCCGTTCACTCCTGCTCCATGACCCAAAAATCACGCTGTATATGTATATGCAAAGACAACATTAATACCCACGTCGTTAGCACGCCGCACTCAACCTCTTTGGCAGCGCCCCTGGTGGTTTACAACCGTGTAACATATCCAAACATTTGCCCAAAAAATCAAGTAATGTAATACAAAAAACTGCATCGAAATCGGGTCAGTAGTTTCCAAATAAAACGGTAACAAGCACTTATACCGCCTCCGTTTCGTTCCCTCTGTCGTGGATAAAAACTACTTGACCACTGACAAACAAAAATCATAAAAGCTGACACATGCTAGCAAAAAAACAACGATGTCACTAATATTTTTTAGTTCATAAAAATAAATTATTTATTACAAGATAAATTATGTGTGACCGAAGTAATAATGATAAAAAAGATGATTGTGAAGAACCATTTTATTGTGACAGAAAGGAACATGAGCCAACAGACCCATGTGACCGTGAAAAACCACCTCCAGAAAACAAGTGTACTATAGATTTCGAAGAATGTGAAGATGCTAAAGGCAAAAAGAAGAAAAAGAAGAAATAGCATGATATTTATTGACAGCCTTTTGGCTAGAATAATAAAAATAAATCTGAGTAAAGAAGATTAGGAAAAATATCTTGTGACTAAATAAAAATAATAAATGTGGATAGCGTGTTTCTATTCTAATCTTATAAAATTTAATGGTGAAACATTTCTGAAGGCGGGGCTCGAGCCCGCGTCTCCAACGGCTTTCCGGGCCTACACGGGCATCCTACCTATTGGACCACTGAACCTGATGCTAGAGCCATTGAATTTTTCCACCAGTTGCTTCTTGCATGCCTGAGGTTGGCATCGTAGCACCATCTACAGTAAATATTCAGACTTCAATCGGCTGCTTGAATAAAAATAAATAATTTTAACGCGTGTTTTTATTCTATTCTTGTGGTGTCCATTGTATATTCGTAAAATTGTATCTTTTACTAATGTGGCCTGTGTGTAAAATTAAATGTGTGCTGTACATTCTGGCCAATTGTAGATATATTATTGAGGGATACTTTTACCCGACTGATATAAAAGAAAAAAGGGTTATGCCTACTTTACCCCGTGTGAATGAAGTTAACATGGCAAGAATTTGTATTAAACAAACAAAAATACAGTATAAACAACCTAACCTAGGGTGCAGCTGCCGGTAGCAGGGCAGGGCCCAGGCCAGTTGGGTTACCGATCAAGGAAACCTGACGATGCGCGCCATTTAAATATTTAAAAACAGTAAGGGACTACTACTTCCCATTGATCTGACATAAAGCGCGAAATTGCCTAATATTAAATCAATGGGAAGGCCTTATACGAAACACGGCTCAAAATAAAAGCTTTCATCACAACCACCGTTTCGTCTGATGATTTACCCAGTATTAGTATTCGGGAAAATACTTTTTGATGGCTTTGTAGGACCCCGTGTCTTTATCAAGGGTGCTCAACTGAAGAACTAATACGGTTAACCAAGGTTTTTGTTAGTGTGTTGGGCTCAAATAGAGGTTGGTTTACATGTATGAAACCATAAACACGAAGTAGAAAAATATGACAACATTGATTAACTAACCGCTTCCGTTCCATTCTAATTATTTGTCATTCTATCTTCCAAAGTTGGCATGGGTAAAATAATTTATGGTAAATATTTAAAAATTTAACGTCAACGTACCTAAATGTCAACATGTGATAAATGTCTTTGTTGATTCTGTAAACGTCAAAAAAAATGGAGCTAACAAAATAGTATTTTTACTACTATTCCTTTTTATTTCTTTAAGAACTTTTATGGGTTAAATAATATCATTGAAACAAGTCATATAAATGAAATAACATAAGAAAAAAATTGCAAATCCTATTTCAGAGCTGAACTGGTTACTTCATAAATACTTAATAAACAATGGTTGTTGCTGATCACGAACCCGCCTCTGATAAAAAAGAAAATCTAGATAACACAAAAGATGAAGAAAGTGACCATTCTTCTGAAGCCAATGCTAAGGCAGACTCGGGGCCGCCCACAGAGCTTGAACGCCTCAAAGTATTCACTCAGAAAGTGGCAAGATGCGCTGTGAAATCATTTTGTGAGACCTATGTACATCCGTTAATACTACAGAACCCCAGTTTGGCGCCAAGCAAATCAGCAACAACTGAAGTAATTAATCACAACCAAGAAGGACAAATAAGCGTTCCACTTTATCCAACATCAGAGAATGAAGACCAAGCAATAACACTACTGAACCCAAAACAAGGAAAAGAAGAAAATCAAACTGAACCAGCAAATAATCCGACACAAGATAATGAAAAAGAAAATCGCCAAATCGGATTGATCTTGAACGCAAAAGAAAATTCCGAACAAATGGCAACGATAATGAATTCAAATAAAGATGAACAAACAGCTGTGGTACAAGAACCAAAAATGAAAACAAATCCTAAATCGCAAGGTGTATTTGATATAGGAGGCATTCTATCTCGTCTACACAAAGTGTCATTACCAGCTTCTAATCTAGAAGAAGAGCCCACTGAACCGCCAGACCTTTATAATTAAAATTTTAATGTTTTATAGAATTTAATTAAAGATACCATAAATATTAGGAGGGTCCTTATTTTTCTAATATTGATATTATAACTTGTACCTTCATTCGCGTCCTCTCCTGTTATCTTAACCGTGTATTTTCAACCATCTTTGGATATGTATCCGTATCCACATACCAGAATAGGTTAAAATCCGTCCAGTCCTTTTGGCATGAAGAGGTCACAAATATATTCTGAGCTAGAGATAGCGTTATGATTAAACTAATTAAAGTCCATACAAAACCAAAGAAAAGGTGCATCGTGCAGTTAAGGATTTTTTTCAATCGTGACCCCACTTTATTATTGCCCAGTAAAATGTACAGTGTGGGTACGAAAGTAGGTAAATTAAGCTAAGTCAAGGTTTGTTAGAAGTCGGATATGCTCGCTATAGTGCGAAACCTGGAGAGTGGACGAATGATAATTTGTAAGTCTTCGTCAACAAACTTCTGAGGTCGATGCTTCGCGAAAGTTTGCCAAAATTATACGGAACGTGGAACCATATCATCGACTGTCTTATTTGTGTGGCTTTGGTTGTGTGGACATCGCAACTCGCAAATAAAGATAGATAGGCCGTGGATAGACCCAATGGCTTTAGCACTTTAGCTTACGCCTCAATAGACAAAAAAATCTATGTGAAGTATTTTTCTAGCAATGGCTTAGACCGAATGTCATGTGATGACATCAGCAGATATCAAAAGAAAAATGTAATTGCCAAAAAAATTAATTGAAAACAAATAACATATTTTGAAATTTCCTTGTAATTCGTATTATTGTGATCAATATGTCGTGCAGGCATTATAAATTAAAGTGATATTTTCAAAACTATGCAACCGATAACACTGAAAGAACTTGATGTCCTCTCAAGTGACCCATCTTTGTTTACATTGGTTGATGTAGAAACACAGACTGATCCCAAAAAACCATTAGCTAATGCTGTTTTTGTGAAACCTGGTAAAAGTCTAGAATGTGTGGATTATGAAAGCGTACGTGCAACACTAAGTGAATCTGAAATAATTGGCTCAAGCAGTCGTAAGGAAAAAGTACAGCAGCATAAAAATGAGGTTTTAAATACAAATTCGTCACTAGGTTCATTTTTATCTAGCAAGTTTTTTCAACGCGAAAGTGGTACTAGATCGAATATTCACACCTGGAAATTAGACGAGAGTGAAAAAGACTACCCTAGTAGTGGATATGTATATGTTCCATGCATTGACACAAAAAATATTTCAAACAATAATTCTGTAATAGTTTCAAATCAACAGCAAAATGACATAGACGAATTGAATTATCAGTCTTTGTCAACTCCAAATAAGCTTATTAGTATTGATGCCAGAGTTAGCGGTGAAAAGGAACTTGAAGCCACTTGTGTAAATAATTTCATGAAACAAAATCATGCTGACACAAACAATATTAATATAAAAGAAAATATTGCCGCTAACTTACTAAAAGACATTGAAGAAAAGGAATTCACTAACATACGTTCAGTGGTAAACATTAATAATCAAAATTACCCTGAAATAGATAACAGTATGGTAAATGATGTCATTTTAATAGGGGATGACGAAGAAAAAGAAATAACTAACATTAGTTCTGTTAAAACTGTCGATGAGCAAAATTACGCAGAGATAAACAATATGGACATAAAGGAAAATAATAAAGTGAACTTGGTAATAGATAACGATGAAACGGAAATAAATGACCTTAGTTCTGCAAATAACGTCATTGATGAAATTTATCCCGAAACGCATGACATAAATCTAAAGGAGAATTATAACATCCACCTCATAAGCGGTAGAAGTGAAAAAGGTCCTAAATCGGACGATATGACTTTAAAAGAAAATATAACAGATACCTTTTTAAGAGAAAACGGTGAAAAAGATTTAACTGAGAGTAGTGTTATAAAAAAAATCAATGATCAAAATAACCCTATGACAGAAAATAGTATTGTAAAAGAAAATATTGACATGATATTGGTAACTACCCTAAATAAATTATCAGACATTAATGTGAAAAATAGTCAAGAGACAAAGAATACAATTATAAGTAACCTCGTCACTTTTGATGCGAATAATTCGTTAATAATTTGCAAAGAAACCAGTGGAAAGGAACTTAAAGAGGAATTAAATGAAGAAAATAAAACGGAATTATGCAATAAAGAACCAGATGATCAAACTAACCCTATGACAGAAAATAGTATTGTAAAAGAAAATATTGACATGATATTGGTAACTACCCTAAATAAATTATCAGACATTAATGTGAAAAATAGTCAAGAGACAAAGAATACAAATATAAGTAACCTCGTCACTTCTGATGCGAATAAGTCGTTAATAATTTGTAAAGAAACCAGTGGAAAGGAACTTAAAGAGGAATTAAATGAAGAAAATAAAACGGAATTATGCAATAAAGAACCAGATGGAGAAACTGATGAAGTAAATGCCGTCCAAAAGTCAACACCTATCTTAACCCATAATATTGAACTTGAATGTCACGACAATCCTCCTGAGCGCGACACGAAATTAAAAAATCTTGAAAATCCCCTTATAAGTAATGTAGAATTTTCACAAAAAGTGGAATCCGAGCAAATTTTATCATTCGTTGACGAGAGACTAAACGATGAATTTATTAGTGAAGATTATGTGTTCAACGACAGCGGTCAACAACCGCCAATATACTTAGAAGACAATTTAACAGTAGATGAATATCCTGATGCTACAGAAGATATTACATTAAAACTTAATTCAGAATTGAATAAACCTAATGCAATAGCATCTAGCACTCCAGACAAAATAGCTGCCATACCTGGAAATAGTGATGCCAGTGTTAAAGAAGAACCTGCTTTAAATATTATCGACAAAAGTGGCAACGAAGAACAAACACCGTCAAATACTGATGGTGAGAGAACTGCACTATATACTAAATTAATGGCAGGGGCAGGTACGGTTATAGCAAGTCTAAATAAACATATAAACATGGATAAATTTAGTTATTTCCAAAAACGGGAAGACGCAGATGCTACCAGTGATAAGAGAATCGTGGATTCTAGAGAATTATTAGCTCACAATCACAGTTATGTAGCACCACCAAGTTTATTTACCACTGTTAAATCAAAAATTTTAAGATTCTTTGGCTTCAATGCACAACCTCCTTCAGCATCGTCTTCAGGTGTGTCAATTGAGACATCAGATGAAGAAGATCCATAGATGTAGTTAAGTTTCAGAGACATACATTGTGCTTGTGGCTGTTCGGGACTAGCAAGTTACTAAGGGTGGAAAAAGAAATCCACGATGTCCCGTCTATTACTGATTTCCACTTGGTCAAGATGTGCCACCAAGGCGACGTAGCTACATTGCCATATCAACCAATAGCAAACTACACCGAGTGCGCAAAGCAATCCTTTTCCAGCATTTTTCCTCACACGCTGCTTGCACGTACCTTAGCTACATTAATGAAAACGTATCTTGTTCCTGCTATTAGTCTATAACGTAACCTCAAAAAATATGTTTCAAATTGTGTCACTTGTTCTTTAAACCCGATGAATAAATGAAATTATAAATATATTTAATTTAATGCCAGCTTTTCATTACCTATGTACGAGTATAAGTAGTAGCTTTACAGTTCAGACTCACAGGAAGACCCATTTATGAATAAATATAATTTTTGGGTCCGAACCGAACCGAAAGGATGCCAAACGAGCCCTATTACTAAGCCACCGCTTCTAAAGACATCTTTATTTGTTAGGACTAAAAATGACAGATTTACCACCACATCTTACTCTTTTCATACGAGTATCTTAAACACAAAATAGAAATCTACTGGATACAGGTTTGCCACGGTATTTTGTCGGTAAAGCTTATTCTGTGAAAATGTTGTAATGATACATAAAATTGTATTGAAAATCAGTTTTCTATTGCGAGGGGTCAATATTACAAGAGAAATCTTAACAGCGAGTTAACAGCGTGATACAGGATTTGAATTGGCTGGCGTGCCCACACGACACCACCTGTTGGTAAAATTTTCTTCGTCGTCTATTTCTGGTATAGATGGTATAGATGGTATAGATGGTATAGATGGACATCGTGAAATGAACTATTCGACAAAAATCATTCAACGAAAAGACAGAACACTCCAAAGGTATAAAGGATTCTTATCCATTGATAAATTCAAAATTTAAAATACCCCAACGTATCTAAACAACTCTAAGAACCATCTCGATAGACAAGGGTTTCGATTTCATGTTGATGATGATTTGATGATGATTTGGTGTAGGGACGCCCGGCCGGAGACAGGCGGGCTGTCGATCGCTTGACTGCGTTCATTCAGCCCAATTCCCAATTGGAGCCAACGGTTACTGTCCCGGCGGCGCTCCCATACAGCCTTCTTCCTCGAATCTCCTTGTTCTCCTGCAGAAGGAAAGGACATCTTTAAGGTTAATGTCCCTCAGCTCTTCCTCTTCTAGTTTATCTTTTCGATTTCATGTTAATCGTATGGCATTTTTTTACCAACCTTCTAATTAGGGTTTCGATTAAAATAAAACGCATTCAAATCGGACTATCGGTTTGGGAGCTACGATGCCACAGACAGATACAAAGAAACACCGATACACAGGCAAAACTTACAACACCCCTTTTTGTCGGGGGTTTAAAATAGAAATGAAACTGGCTGAAAACTTATAAGTATTATTCCTTGCTGAAAATACTTACAATGACAACTGTCATTACCACAATTCATTCAACCATCCACTACATCAGATTTCAAAATTAAAATTAAAAATAACAAGCCTCCAGCTGCAATTCTCGACTTAAAAGTAAATTAAAAACAAAATTAATACAACAGAAATGTCTGACGACAAAAAAGAAAAGTTTTACTGCATACCCTGCAACAAAGACATGCAGAAGATAAAAGGGGAACTCAAGAATAAGAAGGACGGATCAGAGAACAGTAACTGCAACAACTGCGCATGTGGGAAGACTTGTTCTGGCTCTAACAAATCAAAGAAGTCGGATGACAAATAAATCAATAAGTGAGGTTTTCATTGATTCTTTCTTATTTAACCTTTGGGCCTTTTATATGTCGCATCGACCATAATTGACGTATTGTGGCAGCCCTATCTTAAAGTTCACTGCTGAAACCCGTCGAGTCCAGAAATTCCCAGATTCATTGGGCAGTGAGTTGTTGTATCTCCTCTGGGGGCACAAAATGTTGAAAAGTGATCACCGGAGCAAAGGATATGCATAGCAGTGTCCCCTGACTCCTGGCAGCGCCTGTCCGTTGCTTCCTGTTCCATTCCCATTAGGAACAGTTGTTTGTTTAGTTTGCAGTGACCAGTCAGAATTCTAGTCACCACACAGGTGTTTGATCTTTTGAGTTGTAGTAACTCTAGATACGATAGCTATAGATTTGTATAAATCGTTGAGCAAAGATGTGCCTGCCGTTTTTTGATTCCACAATGTGATAAGTGAGGTTATTCAGCTCCTTACATTAACCACATCTTGTTGATCTAACATTTATTTGTAGAATATATAAATCTCCTTTACGTGTCTCCTGATGTGTCCTTTGTGTGTATTAGTTATAATATTATTGATTTTCTTTAGTTTGATTTACGAAAAAAATACTTACCGTTGACTTTTTTTCGGCTTTCTTCTCAACAGCGGTCTCCTCTTAGGAAATACCTCACAATCTGACTTGTACAAGTGCCCTTATAACCTACTTACTGAATTATTTCATTTCATTCCAACGAGCGAGCGTAGCATCTCCGTTTCAACTTGACCCGAAATGATTTCGTAAGTCCAGACGCTTTCAGGCTGTTCTTGCATAGAGGTACGAGTAGCATCTCTCGACCGATTCTCGTGAAATTTTGTGCGAAGGATCGATAATAATTTAGTTTTTTTTCTTAATGGCGAAGGCATAGGGTTTGATAACGATAAAAATGTTTTTTTTTTTTGCGTTTTCGAAACAAATTCACCAGGTCACACAGCTATTACTTGTAGTCACAGACCACTTAACCCTAAGTGGTCTGTGCTTGTAGTAGAGGTTTACTCTGAAGGAAAACTACTACAAGAAGCAAACCATCAAACATTATTGTAGCTTAAGTCTTCTTAACTTAGTGATTATGGATTATAGTAACTTTTTTCAAACATGCAGTTGTTATGTTCCGTATGGAAGTGTCCCGTTTTAAGCGAGAAAGAGAAGGAGGACAATAATGCAATTTCATAACATTTTTGAGCTAGACAATGTTTATTTTGTTTCAATATCAAATACCAAATAAGTAATAGTTTTTCATAACGGTGTCGCCGCGACAGAGCAGTACACAATTTATGGTATTTATTTCTTGCCATATTTTTATTCATTTATTTTATTATATGTTTAAGAAACGCACTTTATACAAACCTCGACGCGAACAAGGATTGCCAGCTTCGCTGTATCTCTAATAACTATGTACTCGGCCGGCAATGCCCTAATTCGCGGCCTTTGTATAATTTACTATTTTGCAGAGATAGTTTGGGCCATATTTCCGTTTTGATTAATTTATATATCTTTCCCATTCCCTATTTGCCTACAAATTATTGTTTGTTTTGTTACAGAATGAAACTGAACTAAAACATCGTGCAAATAACAGACTGAAGATCAAGAGAAAACAAAAAAAAATGGTTTAATTTTTGTTTTTTTTCGGCATTAAATAAATATAAATTGTTTTTATAGCAAGTGTACTGATTCTTATGATCCCAAATAATAAAATTTATCCACTTTATCTCTATTCTATTCTAAAACTATTTTCTAAATCGTAGTCAGTTAAAAAATAAGTTTCTATCAAAATTTTAATTTTTGTGACAACCTTTTATAGCTGACTGGCCGTTTCTTTGAACATTTGTCAATTGCTCACTGAGCCGATTCTAAAGACCCAAACTCGGTAGGAATGCTTGATCTATTACTTAGTTTCTAAGGCCACCTTCCAGCTCCATCATCAGATCAGCCCCCTGGTACCATGACATTAACATTAACTTATTACTTATATTATTATCATCTATGACTGTACATACACAAACTGCATGCATACAGCGTGCTGAAAAGGTGCAATGTCAATGAAGTTTGACCACGAGGAAGCAGTGGCGTGCACAGAGTTTTACGACAGGGTAGACACAAAATTATCCATTTTCAGACAACTTTTAAGAATACACTAAAAACTTTTATTCGGTTATTTACTAGTCACCACTATCACGCGTAATAATCAAAACAAACAATAATGGCGTCCAAATATGCAAAACCTATAGGTAACAAAAATACGACAAACTTAAATTATTTGCGCTAATTAAAGTTACAGAAAAGCGCCTTTTAAAATTCGTTACATAGTCAACATCGGAAGTTCGAATCTACAAATAATAGCTAAGGAGAGAGCGAGACAGGCTACCCGTTCGGAATTGTTCGCTTAACATCGGGCGTCGCGGTATTCGCGCGAGTCGCGGGTCGGAAACATCGTACTTCCGTAAGGAAGTAAAAGACATGAGACAATGTCTTACTTCTGTATTTGTGTGCGTGAGTTTTGTTATTGTGTGCAATATTTTTATAAGAACGCACACATACGCGATCCGTGTTACCACGAGGCACACAAATATAAATTTAGACAGAAAATCGCCTGTCTTTACCGCTTACGGCGCATAGCGGCGCTAGTGCCGCGGAATGTTTCAAGTCAATCTCCACGGAATCGACCAATACGTACGTAATTTTGGCGCACCGACTCGATAGATGGCGCGGATCGCAAATTGATTATTTTTGTACATTTGTTTTATATAATTTTATAAAAAGGTAATGTTTGTTTCTGTAATCAACTAGGGTAGGCAGTGTCTTTTGTCTTTATAAGGTGCACGCCACTGCGAGGAAGCATAATTCCTCGTAGTCAAACCAGTTGGACAAAATAGTTTGACTACGTGGAAGGACCCATATCATTGTGTTGTCAACAAAGTTAAGTAGGTATACAAAATTTGAGCTTAATCGCTTGAAGATATCTGCTTCAAAGTTGAGTTGCAGGATTCGACCCGGACCCGGACCCGAACAAACATACAGTTACATAACATAGGTACGTAGTTACATACATAATACATTGCAAGTTAATTAATGCTTGTAAAATTGGTTACAATCCGTCCAGCCTTTTCGGCATTATGAGAGGACAGAAAATTTAACTAACTGTTGGCGCTGTATAGATTTATTAGGGCAACTGGGTCATTATTCGAGCTTTTCAACCGCCTCACTTTCGTGGACATATTTCAGAAGAATCGGGCGTAGATTTTGATGCCATTTTCGGATATTTGTTAGATGTCCGGTAAAATTAGATACCTAACCAGAAAAGAAAACAAAATCTGCAGCCACTTCTACAAAAATGTGACCACGGGGGTGATTCGGAACATACGCTCGAATAATGACCCAACTATAAACAAACTCTTCTAGGAAACCCTAGTCCTATGATCTCTACTCTAATGGAACGTTTCACTGACGCTCAATGAAGATTTCGGGTATAGTAGGCTTTTTTTGAGGCCGGATTGACTACCGAACTTCGTTCTAAAACAAAACGGGACGCAATCGGTAATGTTGTTCATTATACTTAGTGTTCATTTCATTATGAACTGCAGTCACAAACTGCATTTATGACACTTAATTTCAAAGTAGCAGTTTGTGGTCGCAGTTCATAATGCACGCAATACCCATTGGGTCCTCCTTGGGTCCTATTGTTTGTTAGCCTCAAAAAAGGATTCCTACCTTGATTCCTACTATACTACGATTGGTCCGATTAGTCCATATTCGTAATTTCATTTTCACAATTTGCTGCCAAAGACGAATTATTTTTCACTGTTTCGTAATTGATTATTTAAAAAAGAATTTATTTGCTGGATTCGTAATTGACTTTCGTAACCAACTACGAAAGATATTATTTCCGTGTTCGTAATTATTAGCTACGAAAGAGGAATTACTTTTCAGTGTTTAATAATTAATTATTAAACAAGAATTTATTTTCCGGATTCGTAATCGACTTTGGTAATGAACTACGAAATAAGATTTTTATTTGTTCATAATTAATTGACTTTCGGTGAACGGCTCGTATAGCGAAGAGTCTCGACAAGCATCCTGAAATCCCTGAAAGGCTGGTTGGTTCAAGCACTGTGATGATTTCACCTTATCACGCGCCTACACTGGACACAGGAGCCATCGCCCGGCGGCGCATAGAGCAGAGGCAACCGACGTACGCCGAGCGGGGAGCAGCGATGACGTAGGGCGCGTCATGACCATGACATGACCAACGGTGGTCCGGGCGGCTATATAAGCCGCCCGCTCTCAGTAGCTTGCTAACGCTGGCAGTCGCTTGCTAACGTTCGGATAGTGCGGATCTTCCCGGTGATCTTTAACTATCGAACAGTAGCAGGTGCCTACCCCTCCCGGTGGGTGCGGTGCGTTTTCTACGCATTTTGTAGCACACGGGGGTCCTCCGGCCTAGACTAGGAGCAGTGCGGCACGACGCATTAACAGCTCTAGACGGGTATCCACTCTAGGGACAAGAGCGGTGTGTTTCACCCTACGCGCTAGCTCCTTAGCCCTGTGGTTAGTCTCGTCCCCCTCCGAAGCTACAGTACCGGTCATTCCGTTCCTTCGGGAACCCGGCGTCAATCACGTAGAGGCCCGCGTGCCTGTAGAACACTAAGTTAGGACGTGAGGACACTAGTTAGGTTTTATTATAAACTAGCGGCCGCCCGCGACTTCGTCCGCGTAGATTTTTGATGATGACAAAGATATTAAAATAGGTAAGTGAATTCTATTCTTAGTTAAAATGGTCTAGACAATGCAATTGTTAAATAATTTTTGAAGATTATCCAATTAGATTACGGGAATTTTTTGCAGGATGCTTAATATTTTTATTCCGTCAGTTACCTGATGCTTTTAATATTTGGCAAAAATGACTGTAAGATCTTAGTTATTATGAGTGAGATTTAAAAAAAATGTTAAGTATCGTAAGGCTGTTAAAACAATCTTAAACTCAGCACTGGAAATCGAGAGATGGAGGCAGTTTAATGAAGAGTATCTCTTTCAATAATAATAAATAATAAACTTTATTTCATAATAATAATAAATAATGACCTCTTTTCATAAGAAGGCAGCACTGGTATTTGTACACGCCGGCCTGCCTATTAAACGAAAAGAGTGGTGAGGCGGAGTTCCCGAGGCTGGCCAAAATGTTTCTAAATGGTCTAACAGGTACCCCAGTTATTAAAAAGGCTAGTGTTTAATTTAAAGAAAATGCTGAAATGTAACCATTAAAAACTAAATGCACATATGACACTTTATACTCTCGCGGTTTGTACTCATAATAAACACAAATTATAACGGGTCTAACGCGATATTTCTTATTTACCTTCATAATGTAACGTTTCGGCGGGGTTGCACACGCCCGGTGACAATAATTAGTAAATAAATGGGTGGTAGTCGAACATTTATTTTCCTACCCATCCATTTTATTAGACATTTCGTCGGTTAGTAGGTACTACATTTGGCCGACAGCTCCAGTAACAACTCGCTGTTTCACCAGTAGGTACATCTGAGACCACGGCGTGTGCAACCCCGCCGAAACGTTAGATTATGAAGGTAAATAAGAAATATCGCGTTAGACCCGTTATAATTTGTGTTTATTATAAATGCACATAAGCGAATTTAATGATGCGATTACTATTTTGGTCTACAGGCTAGTAGTATTGTTTGAAGAGTGATTCAATATATTCTGGTGCTATAGTTCTCTATATCTCTCAAGAAGCTAAATAAAGTAAGAATAGGTATATAAAGTATACATTATTCATGTGCTGATAAACAACTCACTAAATATAGGAACACATAAAGTTTGCAACACAATAAATAAGAGACAGCACTAAGAAAATATTGTTGATAGTCAACCATAGAAAAGGGGGTGCAAGTTCGTTTTAAAAAAAGGACGTAGTCAATGGGTAGTAGGCAGGAAATAAAAAATATATAAACTGATAACGTTAGCGTAACACTTCTTTATAAACAACATTAGCGGTGTTCCCCATACAAACTTTGCACCCCTTTTTAACCCCCTTAGAGGTGAAATTTTCCAAAACGCTGAAATCACTTTTTTTGTATTTGATTAAGTAAGCTATCTACAGTTTCAAGTCTCTAGTTCAAAAAATGAAGTTTTTCCCATACAAACTTTGCACCCCTTTTTAACCCCCTTAGAGGTAAAATTTTCCAAAACGCTGAAAGTACTTTTTGTGTTTTTGAATAAGTAATCATTCTACAAAGTTTCTAGTCTCCAACTCCAAAAAAAAAATTTACCCCATACATACTTTGCACCCCTATTTAACCCTTTTAGGGGAGGTATTTCCAAAAATCCTTTCTTATCCCTAGCCCACGTTATAAAAGTAACCTATTGTGCAAAAATCAACTCTCTAACATTGGTAGTTTCGGCTGTGCGTTGATGAGTCAGTCAGGACTTCTTCTTTTATATATATAGATAAACGGCATAAAATCCCGATTTTGTTAAGTGTTAAAAACGTGTTCTTATTCACTCACCTCTCCCTCACACTATCCCCACTGAGCTAGTTCAGGAAACCTTCCAAAGTCTAGACCAGACGGCCGAAGGATATGCGATTGTGGCTAAACCCCACATCACAACCTAAATATACTCTAAAAAATGTATTTCTTTCGGAATATTATTCCGTATGTTCTTAGTTCTTAGAGCGTAACGAATGTTTCTCCGAACTACCTACGCCGCGCGGTGTTACCCGCTTATCCCACGGGAACACTACGTTTTCAGGATAAAAGTAGCCTATGTATTAATCGAGAGTGTCAGCAGCTACTTTCATACCAAAATTTATCAAAATTGGTCCAGGCGTTTGAATGTGAAGAAGTAACAAACATACACATAAACACAAACTTTTGTCTTTATAATATTAGTGTGATGTGATATTCTAAAATAAGTAACAGTGGAATCGAGCATCACAACACTTGGTTAAAACTGCGTAATTTCAAATTAATGTATTATGCTTTTTTAAGGTCATTGCTACAGCTATGAACTTAAAAAATTACGTAGCCCTTATTTTTTTTAGCAGTATTTACATTGACATCAATTTCTTGTTTAATAATTAATTACGAACAAAGATAAAGGAAAAATTGTTTTGTAATCAACTACGAAAGAAGAAATATAATCGATTACTAAAGCAGAAAATAAATTCTTGTTTAATAATCAATTACGAAACAGTGAAAAGTGTTCTTCTTTGGTAGCCAATTGTGAAAATGAAATTACTAATATGGACTAAACGCAATTGGTCAAATCCAGTGGAAAGACATCCAGCCGTCTCAACTCACTATAAGCTCGCTGTCCAGCGTCCAAGCTTCGTTAACCAAAGGCAAGCATGTAGATGCAATAAATATGTATTTGTTTACATGGGTGAATCAACTTTTAAGTGCACCTTGTTGCCATGGTTACGCAAAATTTGTCCCTCGGACAACCTAAGCATTTTTCTATGAAACAGTATGAAGATGTCATTTGGACAACGGGGACAGAGTAAACAACACAAAAAAGTTGATTCACCCACATACATACATACATGCATACCAGTAATGACGTGGCGTAAAACAAATTCTCTAGGCAAGCAAACAGTAGGCAAAATTTCCCGAAATAGGCAAACCGGTAGGAATTTTAATTCTATGGACTATGGATTGTAGATATTTACTGAAAAATAAAATCTATTCTATGGATGTCACGCCACACACATCGCTGGATGGGTGAAGAAGTAAATTTCAAAGTTAATAGTTTGCAATTTTTTATCATTAATTATATTCTTTAAAAGTTTCACTGCTTCTTCCACTGTTATTTGAAACAATTATGCTGCGTAAAACTGCTTAATCTTCTCGGTGAATTGTGCATCTAAGATCTCAGCAGAAGAAACTATTTGTATTGTTTTTCTTTACATTTCAAATACGCTTCATGTTTCTTCTGTGCCTCACAAGGAGTGAGGATATGAGGAGGTGGGGGCGGAGGTACAGGTGGACAGCCAGGCCACGGCAAGTCCGGATGGGCAGCAGATTTATCCTTAATCATATCGCATCTTGCTGTACCAGTTTCTTCTCTCGCAACCGGGCATTTCCTCGGCGGATCGTGTAGTCTAATAGGAACTGGCATGTTTTTGATTTTCTCGATGCAAATTGCGAGGCAGGGCTGTTCCACAGGTGGTACTATAACTGGTTTCGGACAGAATACTACGCCTCTTTTTACTTTCTCTGCCCTTTTCTGAAGCCCGCATGGAGATAGTGGTCTCGGTGGTGGTGCGGGTGGGAATACGCACTGTTTTACTTTCAGGATATCACCTTTTTCGACGTATGGTGGCTTCGGACAGGCGTGAGGGGGAGGGAGATTGCGGTGTTCTCTTGCCGGGCCTGGTTTGCAGGGGGCCATGTTTGACACTTAAGTTGACACTAAGTCTGACACCATTGAGATTTTGTGATTGATTAAAATAAGACTTATTCCATAAACATAACTACGCCATTTTTTTTTTATATAAAAAATAGAATAGAATAGAACATAACTATGGTAAGCAAAAAGTTTTATCGTGTTAGCAGCACGTTGAACTTACCAAATATTAGTACTGGATTCCGTTAAACACAGTAAAATTATTAGAAAAATACGAATCTAATGGTTTGGGGGTTCTAGGATCGGAGTAAATAAATATTAAGGGACGATCTTACACAAATCGACCTAGTCCCAAACTAAGCAAAGCTTGTACTATGGGTACTAGACGATCTAACATTTATGACCCCGGAACTAATATTCGACTTCATTACACAAATATTTGCCCCGGCCGGGATTCAAACCCAGGACCGCCGGCTCAGTAGGCAGGTGCATTACGAACTGCGCCAACCGCGACGTCAAATCATCTGCGTCATTTTGCCGTGAGTGCTTTTGTTACGCGACTCTGTCTGCACGATAAAGTAGAGAAAGAGACAGGCAATGTTTTTCACGTTGTAAAGAGACGCTTGTCATAGTTATTTATGCTCATTGTTTATTGCTTAGAAATCCAATCTTTTTAGGGTTCCGTAGTCAACTAGGAACCCTTGTAGTTTCGCCATGTCCGTGGGTCATTCTTGAGAATCTAATTCTTCATGTGATTCCCTTGGCGATTTTTATTTTTATAATCTTTTACCTATTTGCTACAAAATATGAAATTGTATTTAATTTTACGCAGATTTATCAAATAGGCACCACTTTTGGTCAATTTGATACAGAAATATACCACTTTATGTTTTCGCCGCCAGGGGAATAAGAAAAGATGACATGGGAATAAGAAAAACGCCAAAGGAATCATAAAAAAAAGTACAGGGGAATAATATTCAGATCAGTTTTTCTTAAATAAATAAAAAGTTTTACAAAGTGTAAGGATACAAAAATTCACAGTGTTTTATTCGCATTAATTGGCAATTTTCTTAATCGAACAACCGTCGTAGTATAAACATTGCTGGGAATAAGCATCTTCTCTTGAATTCAGCTCAAAATTATTTGAGACCTGCTTGTACCTAAATGGAATAAAATTCTAAATCAATGATTCAGTCACCTGCAACGCGAATTAAAGGGAAATTTATTTTCTTTTCATGAAAACGCAAGAAAACTGTGATTCCCTTGTTCGAAATTAGAACCAGAGGAATAAGAAAAAAGTATGTTTCTTGTCGATTCTGCCGAAACTAAAATTATTATAAGAACAACTATTAAGTTAACACATGCAGGCATTCATGTAGTTTTCTTTTTACTAAACACTATGTACCTATTGCAGATATAAAATTTTATATAAAAATTCAAGGGAATCAAAATCATAGTGAACCAAAGCCAAGTGAAACATATATTAGCCTTCATAGCTAAGAATTCCAGCAACTAGTCGCGACCATTCCCCGCATATCTGGAAGCGTTACTGACGTTTGCCAAGCCCGGCCATTGCAACTGGTCAGATGACGTTTAAGTAGGGATGTGCGCCGTGTTGAATGAGGCACCAGGGGAATCATAGCTTAGCTCTGGACAAACCTTTAACACAGATTTTTTTTAAAATTACGATACACACCGCAACCATATTTTTTCTTCTAAATAAATAACTTATATTCTAATAATTTAACTCAATTCTATACTTTATTTCAATTCACAACATGTACTTTTTGGGGCAGTTTGTTCAAAAAATGGCGAATGGACGCACCAAGGGAATAAAGTTTTATGTGTTTAATATTTTTTTACAGTTAATTATACTTAACTTAAACAAAAAATAAATCGTGCTCCAGTTAGATTAGGTGCTAATGTAATATATTAAAAATACTATGGTCAATTATTTCAATTGTGCGGGTACTTTATCCTTCTGGACGCTGTAAATTGAGCCTTTCAAGAATCACCCCCGTCTGTCCGTCCGTCCGTCCGTCCGTCCGCGGCTTAGCTCAGTGATCATTAGTACTAGAAAGCTGAAATTTGGTATGAGTATGTGTATGTATAACGCCAACAGAACGGTAAAAAATAAAATTAAAAAAAAAAATTTTTTTTCGGGTACCTCTCGAACACCTAAAGTGGGGGTGATTTTTTTTTTCTTTTCAACACTGGTGTGTGGGGTATCGTTCAATAGGTCTTGTAAAAATAATAGGGGTCTTCTAACATTTTTTTTTGATAAAGTCAGCAGTTTTGTAAATATTCGCTCCAAAAACAAAAAAAATAGTGTCCCCCCCCCCTCTAACTTTTCAACCACGGGTCAAAAAAGTTCGGAAAAATTCATGTTAATGAGGCCTTATAAGTACTTTCAATGAAAACTATATTTAATAAAATCGGTCGAGCTGTGTTTGAGTTATCGCCAAATTTCATATTTTGTCTTTAAAAGGTCGTAAGTTGACTTCCAGAAGGTAATAAGTGATTACAGTTTCTAGGGCGTTTACGACCTTTTTATAGAGCTTAAAATCTTTCTTCACGTAAACCTCGGGCTTAAAACAGCAGTTTATTGTGAAGGATGAGCAACTACGGAA
Organism: Apotomis capreana; assembly: GCA_947623375.1. Classification (NCBI taxonomy): domain Eukaryota; kingdom Metazoa; phylum Arthropoda; class Insecta; order Lepidoptera; family Tortricidae; genus Apotomis; species Apotomis capreana. The sequence continues at coordinate 13,292,611 of OX392522.1, read as the reverse complement.
CCCTACACTGAGCGTGACCCGACATGCTCTTAGCCGGTTTTTTTATTTGAAGCTAAGTTGCCCTCTAAGGTCAAAGTAGCCCGGCCTTACCATTTGGGAAATGAAAAGACGGTATATAAACTCCATTGCAACAATTTTATTCACAATAACAATATTCCCATACAAAATACAACACATATTAACATTAACGTAAAACTCTTCCAAGCAAGCAAACTTGACTAGACCAATTTAAAACATAGAAAAATACCTACACTGGATGAAAAATCATTAACAATTATAAATAGCATCGTTTTATAAATTTAAAATAGCAATAATATATAATTTTCACAAAATTTACTATTTAGATATAATTAAAAATTTTGGCACGTCTTTTACATAACTATATATAGGGCCACAATTTCCATACAGTCCGACACTTAAATACATATTTCATTAATAAATAAGGCACATACCACGTAGGTATATAATATTAAGTAATAAATATCCCGCTATTTACAATAAAAATTTAGCCATATGCGAAAAGCGTCCAAAAACTAGACATCCCCGTTAAAATTTAGAATATTTCAAAACCCCGCTTTAAAAATATCCATGTCACGCATTTAAAATATTAAAATGCTTAAGTACTTAACTTAATTTTATCGCATCTATTAAAATCTTTCGCAAAATCGTCAAAAACCGGGCCCTGGAGACCGGCCTAAAAAACCCTTGTAGGGTAACAGCCGATACAGCTACCACACTGTACCGGTGAACAGATCCAAGTATAAAAGTACAAAATATCATTTCCTCTGAGGTGGCTGCATGGGAGGCTGGTGGAACGGGTGGTACTGCCGTGACAATATGCTTTCCTGAAAAAGAATGATTATACATACTGATTATTGAATTAATGATAAGAATGTATTGTAGCCTTAGTTTAGGATTATCCTGCTATACCAAAATGTAAAAAAAAATGTAATTTAGGGTTTATTTTACACATATCAACCTCTCGACAAAGACAAACTACGCAATGCTTGTACTATGGGCACTAGACGACGATATATATAATATTTAAATAAATATATAAATAACATCTTTGACCCAAAAACAAATAATGGAGTTCATCAAATATTTGTCCCTGCCGGGATTCGAACCCAGGACCGTCGGCTCAGTACGAACACTGGTGCACTACAAACTGTACCAACCGCGACGTCAAATTATGACACTAATATTATATATAAAGGCGAAAGTTTGTGAGTGTGTTTATGGGTATGTTTGTTACTTCTTCACGCTCAAACGGCTGAATCAATTTTGATACATTCAGGTATGAAGGTAGCAGCCACCCTTAATTTACACATAGGCTACTTTTTATTCCGATCATTTTTAGTGTTTCTGTGGGATGAGCGGGTAACACCGCACGGCGTAGCTAGTTATATTATAAATCTTACATTATACCCCCATAGTTTCATTAACACAAATAAAAGTGGGTTTAGTGCTCGTAAATACTACGTTCAAATTTTGAGCAGCGGTGTGGCTGTTCCTTTAAGCGGTTTCAACACTTACCACGTTGTTTGGCAAGTTCTGTGACCTGTTCATCTGCCTCTCTTGTAAAATGATTTGATTCGCAGCGCTGTGAACAAAATATAATTATTTAAGAGACATTAGATACTTGTACTCTTGAGAAAATCACGGTCGTAGTAGTAACCTAATGACGGGCAAAGTTACCCAATGAGGTATGATGAGTTAAGTTAATTCGTGGTGGGCAAAGTTGGCCAATGGGGGTTGATGGGTTACGTTAATCCATAGTGGGCAAAGTTGCCAACGTCAGATTTTGACTTCTGTAACACAGGTGTTAACCTAGCTCAGAAGTTAGTAACTTCAACTGATGTATTGTTTTTTTCTTTTGCCAATAATGGGGAATGGATGACAATTTCAGAAGTGCTTTATTAAATTAAATTAAATTAAATTATTTATAACGTTAAGCAATATTCTCACGTGTCCATCGCCTCCTGCGAAAGGGCGAGCGCCTCCTGCATCTCACGTGAGGTACTCTGGAGAAAATCGCGGTCGCAGTATTTGCCGAGGCCCTGCTCGGTCAAAACCTGGAAATATTACATTTATCATTATATATTTTACTTGCAATGTTGTACAACCAACAGCAAAAGTTTTCTCCTCTGCGCTCTTTGTGTGTAATCTGAATGTGTTTGTAGTTACGATACAAAAGTCACTTGCCTAGTAGTCGTGTCGTAATCACTGTAGGTGATTAGACTGCTATTACTTACACGAGCAATAAGGGTCTCCGCCGGGTTCTCTACACAATAAGGCACGTTGTTGTTCGGGTTCGTCCTTTGGTCATGACCTGGAATTAAATTCGTCATTATTAATCCTATTCAATATACCTAGTACAGCTCAGGCATGCCACCAAAATGCAGATTTTTAGCTGACGTGACCGAGGATACATGAGAAAAAAGTCAATCAGTTCAGTATTCAAAAACTCTCTAACACGATTCAATATTAAAAAAAGGTTTTGAATCTCACGACGTTAAAAAATAACACGACGTCGTAGCGTTGTGCCGCTGTTTCCGAAAATTTCCGAAAGGATTCTCCATTTTGTATGGGAAATATTCTTTAGAACATTCTCAACAACGGTACAATTCTAGCAACGACAAGACATTGCGCCGATTATTATTGCGTGCTCATTCTTCAAACCGATCCACACAGCCAAACAAAATGACATACCTATACCAAACCTCAACACTTTTGCAAACTTTGGTTTTAGTCAAATAGTTATAGTTAGGTACATTTTAGATAAAAAGAGAAATAACATGCACCAAACAGTTCACCGGTTTCTCAATCATTCACGTAAGGTTAGTTAGGAAAATTGCACCATGGCATGGCCTTTTGATGACGTCATAGTGAAAATGCAGCTCTCTAAAATTCTTCCTGTGCTGCGTTCCCACTAAGCTTCATTGCTAAGCGTTGCGGTCTGTTTACATTTTGAATAGTGCTAGTGCGAGTGAAACATTTTCTGCTAAACGCAAGTTTATTATTTGGAACTTGACTTCAACTGTATCAGGGCTAGTTAGCCCTCATTGCCAGCGAGTTGGACTTCGTTTCCCACACAAGCCCAGTACAAACCCACTAACAGGAAGTCTCAGCACCTGAGGAGGTTTTTGACGCAAGTAGAAAATGCGTGTAAAACAAGCCATGAAGTTAATCCTGTTGGTGGGTATCTTCCTCGCACACCGCTAAACTGCATAGTTTAGCTCTGGGGAAAACGCAGCTTAATGATCGTTACTAATAAATAGGGTAAAAAAAGTATGGATAGTTTTAATGTGTTGTATTTTTATGTTGTCTCTTTAAGCACAATTGTGACTGTAAGTTTATTACAATATTAAGCATTATTTATTAGTTTATTATTTACAAAAGCGAGCATAGGCTTAGTTTTAATTTAGTAACAATAATAATCCCATTAAATTAATTAAAGGAACCATCCTAATTTTAACAACACGTTGTCTTTCTCTCCAGTATTTTCTATTCCCAAAATTCATTGGATTTTTAATCATTTTACCTTGAAATTTTTGACATTTTGTACAAAAGGCTGTCCCAAATACGAGATGTCTGTATTTAAAAAGCCTCGGATCATATAATATTATGATCAACATGATCAAGTTCGTTGAAACTTTTCTGATTAAATAATTGTTTTCGTTCATACTTCAAAAGCTGTTTCAAACAATAACAAAATTAGCTTAGAGCGATGTTTACGTCATTAAAACATAGATGCGTAATGCTGGTTAATCAAACGAATGCATATCATAAAAATAATAAAATACGTAAATAAATAGTTTAGAAATAAATAAAAAACTTGTAATAAATACATAATGACAAATAAAATAGATGTACACTCACGAGCAACGAAACGGGTATACTTTGAACGGATATACAAGTCTATGGTGTATACTTGATAAACTTTGCCCTTATGGATAAATTTGCTCACTGGAAAGTAAAAGTAATTCTCCTGTTCTTTAGCAAATAGATATTGTACGTAATTTAATTAGTGTTAACAACTGTACCTTTAACCCATTTGAACGTATATTTTAGACAGCGGGGAAAATAACCAGCAAGGGCAAAGTTGCACAGTTTCTATTGCTCGCAACTGCAATCTGCGATGCAATCACAACACACTAAAACGGACTTACTGCTCCCACGCATCGTCTGCATTAAGTGATTCGACGTTTTTCTGCAAACATTTATCTTTGCTTTTTAATGTGCCATGATTTAAAAAAAACTGATACCAATAATTTAATTTTTATATTGTACTAGAAGTTAAACATAAAGGTATAATATATGTAGTTAAAAAAATATGGAGCCAACAACTAGGTAATCCCAATCGATGAAAAAAAATTAAGCCAAATGACTGGACAGAACATACCTACTTGCAATATTTTGACGAAAGGTATTAAAATAGGCGATAATAAATAAAAGCTCTACATGATAAGCAACCATCGGAATATTGAGGGTAACAGATAGGGATTTCCACTATCGATAAAATCGCTTATCACTCCTACTTCACAGCTACTGGAGTAAATAGTTTTGTATTGAAGATATGAAAATGAAAAAAAATAATAACTTAATTCTGTTCCTCTTTATTTTCAAAGGATCTTTGAAACTGCAAATCATCATCGTATTTTTTTTGCGTTTCGATTTTAGTATCCTGTTTACTTAGTGTCAAAAATAAACGATTGTCTCGAAAATAATACATTCAAAAGAAATAAATACACACAAACGAAGCTGGGTGTGATAACCAGTATAGGGAAAATGAATCGATAAAGTCAGTTTATCGATACAGCTACTCCCTGCCTGTCACTCCCAAAAATCCGATGTATGCATATAAGTACAAGCTTACAATGAAATATCTATGTTAGCTACATTTAACTAAACATTGAACTAGGACCCAACAACAGCGAATTTAATAAAATATAATATAAGGTTAGACATAATTTGTTGCAATTTATTATAAATTCATTCGCTTTTGGTACTGTAGTACCAAACTGGTGTCATCTAGTGACCACAAAAAATACTTCAAATACAAAGACACCAACACCGTGAACTAAGTTGGCAGCATTGTAGTTCTTCCCCGTAAGTATAGGTGGCGCGGCTGTTAATAGGGTAGCTGAATAGCGAATGCCAACTCGTGAATTTTGTAGAGCGTAATAGTTGACAATAATTCCAAATAGATGGCGTGGATGTCAATATCCAGTGTAATTTTTATTTTCATCTATTTTAATTGGAATTTGTTTCGAAATGGTTGAAATTTGTAATTTTTATTTTGAAAAATTTCTAAATACTGAACCGACGGAAAAATCTATTACTTATATAATTTATTTATTCCATTTCAACTTTATTGCACAGATCAAACAAGTACAAATGGCGGACTTAATGCTACAAGGCATTCTCTTCCAGTCAAAACCATAGGGCTAAACAGAAACATTGAGTTGCAGAGTCTATAAAACGAACCCAATTGCTACCTCTAGGAGAGAACAGCCGTAAATCCGGACATCCGACCATCCAAACATGAGATTTTTTCAGCCCAAGCTGAAAAAGAGACGCTTTGCTCGCTCTGTCACTAACCTGCAGCTCTAGCATAACTCTGACACGCGACTCTTAGTCGCGCGACAAATTCTTCCTATCACTTTTCTTTGGGTAGGTACAGTGCCCTAACCTAACCTAATTATAGTATGTAACATATGATCATGGCGTAAATGACCGTTTCGCGTTTATTTCACATTCCGAATTTTGAAAATTCTGAATAGGGCCAATCAACTTTTTTCTGTTGCTTGTTGCCAAGGTGATGTCCCCTGGGTTACTCTATAAAGCTACGATTTTCGGTGGCAATATTCAACAAAAAGCTTTTATAAGCCCATTCTCAAGAATATCTCTTGAAATACCAATATTATAATTATAAATTATCGACACTTTTCTAAGAAGTTTAATCACATGTTTATAATGAAACGAAAAATTTAATAATTTAATGGTTCAGACAGGATTCAAACCTGCGTTTCCAACGGCTTTCCGGGCCAACACGGGCGTCCTACCAACTGGACCACCGAACCAGATATCAGAGTCATTAAATTTTTCGCTTCATTGTAAACATTTGGTTTACATTAGCAGATGTTACTGCTGTAATAAAAATAAGTTTAATCACTATTGTCTCCTGGGTGATGGGACAGAATAACAACAAAAAAATGTTGATTCACCCAATATTGGTGGTTTCGGATAAGTTAAACTTCGGAATTTTTCCCCCTTTCACTTTTCTTTCAATACCGTGCGAGCAAGACAGGTGATCCTGTGTCTCGCAACAAGCATGGCGGCAAGACGTGTGCCCTTACCATGAGTTAACGTGACCGCACTCGCCAGCGACAGCGTGAACGATTTGTATGGAGAATAGTACCAGCGCCCCTACCGGTACTTTGTAGAACTAAATTTTCCATACAAATCCGTTACGCAGTCGCAAGCGAATACAGTACGGTGTTTGACTATAGTGAATATAAATTGTGGCATTGAAACCGCTAAACACACATTAAAAAATACCCGTAACCGAATAGACTAGCACTAACTTTTGGACATTATACCATTTTTTATTGTATAATACAATAACTAAAAATAAGACGTGTTTTGTGACTACTGCTTTTTAGGGTTCCGTACCCAAAGGGTAAAAACGGGACCCTATTACTGAGACTTCGCTGTCTGTCCGTCCGTCCGTCCGTCCGTCCGTCCGTCCATCCGTCCATCCGTCTGTCACCAGGCTGTATCTCAAGAACGGTGATAGCTAGACAGTTGAAATTTTTACAGATGATGTATTTCTGTTGCCGCTATAACAACAAATACTAAAAATAAAATAAAATAAATATTTAAGGGGGTGTTACGAGCAGAGGTCCCACGCTCGCGACAGGTGTTCATCGATCGAGTCATCGGCGTTTCCCGATAATCGATTGCCGGACTCTCACGAAAAGTGCCAAGTGGACATACCTTAGTGAGTAACCCGCGAAGTGATGTGTGGTGAGAATTAAGTGTCCGCGGCGTCTTATGCCTTCCATCGCGGTCGCGTAAGGTCGTGATCGACCTCGATCAATAGATTAAGTTTTAATTAAGTGATAATTATCTGCACCACTGTATTAACTCCGATTAAACGCACTTCGAACATTAAGTGTTGTTTCTACTGTTATTCCCATCGGCGGCCCATACGTTATTGGCGCAGTCGGGGAGTAGTCGAATCAGTGCGCGTATCTAACATCGAGACTCGCCTGGTAGTCATCATAGACAGTTCGACTACTTGAATCTACGTGTGGCCGAGAACAGTGACTAGCAGCAGCGGAGCAGCAGCGGCAGAGCGGCGGATCGGCAACATCCAAACATCGATAAGTCCTTTTCCACTCGCCATGCAGACGCAGATACTGTGAGTTTAGAACTATAAGTTTAGTATACGAATCCTATTGGTTGCCAACCCAATCTGCGACCCCATTTATAGATAATTAAAGTTTAATTGAATCTTGCACAATTTTTCACCCACGGGCTAACCGGGTAACCGAGCCCGACCACCTACTTAGGTTTCATAGAGATTTACTGCTTAGTTTAGAAAGTATTGAAGAAGTCGAAGAAACTCCCAATATGCAAAATCCAAATGAGAACGCACCCCAAGTACCCCAACCGATAGACCAGATAGATAAAATTTGGAGAGCTTTGAAGCTAGTCCCGGACTTTGATGGAAATTCAAATGTTCTCGTGAGATTCCTAGATATATGCGATAAAATAGTCTTAACGCATATCAATGCAGCCCCCGGAAACGAGTTGAACAATTCAGCCGTCTTAAACGGCATTTTAAATAAAATAACTGGCAGAGCCGCCACCACTTTGGCAGCTAACGGTATTCCAAGGGACTGGAATGGTATTCGAAATGCACTAATTAACTCATTTTCAGATCACAGAGACGAAACGGCTCTTTACACAGATTTATCAATGTTAACTCAAGGATCAGATACCCCTCATGTTTTCTATGAACGAGTCCAAAATTTACTCAGTACAATAATGACATACTGCGAATTACACGAAAAAATAGCTACAACAATAGAAGCCAAACGCACTCTATATAAAAAATTAGCACTTCAAACATATACGAGGGGCCTTCACGAACCCCTTGGTTCACGAGTGAGATGCATGCGTCCGGAAAATTTACAAAAAGCCTTAGAATTTGCGCAGGAAGAGATGAATGTCCTCTACCAAAAACAAAAAAATCAAACCCCTTTTAAATCAAAAATACCGCCTCAATTCGGAATACCTTTTTACGGAAAAACTAACGGTCCACAAATCCCACCCCAGAACCCGCAAAATCTAGGTGCATATCTCAATATACCATCTAATTCCTCGTATAATAATTACCCTCAGTATCAACCCATTTCGAACCAAACTAGCACGCCTAAATTTATATCGCCCACACAACGACAAAATACACCCTCTTATGGACAGGGTCAGGGACCTTCAAGAACTCAACAAATAATGCAAGCCTTACCGCGATCTAACATGACTACTGGATTTAGAATCCCACCCCGCAATAATTTCCAACGGAATTTCCCTAGGCCAATGAGTGGTATAAGCCACCCCGTCGCCAGAGCCCTACCCCCTACCCCACAAGAACACCAACAAATTAACATTAACGAACTACAGGACTGGAACTATCAACATGACCAAACTGAAGACTATTATAACGAGTACGAAATAAGCGAAATTCCCCAAAACCCGGAAAACGAAGACGAAAATTTTTTCCACACCGCCTCCAGCCGAATCCCCCGAATAGAAATTAATCTTCAGAACAAACGGCAATTACCATATATCCAGATTTATAACCCACCTCTGAAACTCCTCGTTGATACAGGTGCAAATAAATCGTTCCTCAGCCCGCAAGCCGCTGAACTATTCTTTTCAAACGTTCCACTAGATTACGATCCTTTTATTGTCACAAATATCCACGCCACCACTCAGAACAATTATTCGCTAACCATCCCTTGTTTTAATGAAATTAACGATCAAAAACCTATAAAATTTTATATATATATCAATTTCACGATTACTTTGACGGACTTATTGGCTTAGATTTACTAGAGCAGTGGCATTCTCAAATCGACCTTAAATCCCGCACATTAAAAACCGAATTTGCCGACAACCCGATCCACATGTATGAATCACGTAGTAGCCCTGCAACAATAACAATTCCCGCACAATCGAGCCAAATGATTAGAGTGCCGGTTAATATTTGTCAAGGCGACATTTGCATAAATTACCAAAATATATCCGGATGTTACATCTTAGATTGTGTAACAACGGCTGTTGAAAATCAAGCCTTAGTAGAGATATTTAATCCCACATTAAATGAGGTAAACTTAAAATGGATATGCCCATTAGAAGCATGTATTTTTAGCGAACGGAGTATACCATTGCCGAACGTCACACTCGCAGACGGCAAGGCCGATCGCTTCGGAGAAGTATTATCGCGCTTACGTACGAACCATATGAATGACGAGGAGCAAGCCAATTTGCTGACCTTATGCAAAGAATACGCTGACATATTTCATTTAGACGACGAGCCATTGACCTTTACGAGTAAAATTAAACACAGAATTAGGACAACAGACGAAATTCCCGTGCACAGTAAAACCTACAGATATCCTTACGTTCATAGGAAGGAGGTCCAGGACCAAATACAAAAAATGCTCGCCCAAGGCATCATAAGGCCTTCTTCATCTGCCTGGAACGCGCCCATATGGATCGTGCCCAAAAAAAATGATGCATCTGGTAAATAAATGGCGATTAGTAGAGGATTTTAGAAAACTTAACGAGAAGACAATAGACGACCCTCAACCAGGCCCGAGCCGACCCCACACGGACGACACATGACGACATTCGACTCGACAGCCTTTCTGACGGACCTGGTATCTTACCTTTTATGTTGGGCGCAACGAAAATTATCTCTCACACGAACATATTGGAGTTTACTCCTTAAGAATCGATTTTCATATATAAGCCCGGGGTATGAAAAATATGGGGTATAAAATCGAACGTATCTGCCGTGCTAATTTAAAAAGTCGTATCTCAGTATACGATCGGAGTAAAAATACGACTTCTTAATTTAGCAGGTTATGCGTTACGCGTTATAGGCTAAGATCCCGATATAAAATGACCTTCACCGAGATGTTTATTTTATGAAATGTATTTTATAATCAATTTAATATGTCAATAAATATATTGCATATGGGTTGCCTAACAAATTTTAGTCCAGGGTATGTTTAATTAATAATAAAAAAAAATGTTTTAAACATTTCACCGGTTTGATTAATATTAGATAAATTCTATACCAATCGAAAGTATGAAGCCCATAGAATATGCAAACGTTAGGTTACCTATTCTTTTCCCGTCACAACTATCGGGTAGCCAGGTATAAACAGGTAAATCTATACCTACTAGCATTTTGCAACGGTCTGATTATTGAATTGAAACTGAATAAAATTAAAGATTATTTAATTATGAATTTATCTAATAATCAAATCGGTGAAATGTTAAAAAAATATATATTTTTATTTTTTACTAAACATACCCTGGACTAAAAATTGTTAGGCAACCCATATGCAATATATTTATTGACATATTAAACTAAATATAAAATACATTCATCAAATAAACATCTCGGTGAAGGTCGTTTTATATCGGGATCTTAGTCTATAACGCTTAACGCATAACCTGCTAAATTAAGAAGTCGTATTTTTACCCCGATCGTATACTGAGATACGACTTTTTAAACTACCATTATGTTCACATAAACAAACTATAAAATTGTCAATGTCAACTTCATGTCGAGTGTCAACAAAATTTTATAAATAAAATAAAATTTAATCAAATCTACGCTTAACGGGTAAAATGTGCTGCTTTTGAAACAATAGCGCCCATCACACAATCGGCTAAAAGATACGTGTTCGTTTCAGCTCCCAAACAAACCTAACGAATTTTTGTGATATCCAAGATTACAACTTTTATAACGTGCAATGCAAAGACCGTGTTTTCTTGGTGTTTAAGCCGTGCTTGTATGGTGCTAAGATCGAAGAAGACGTCTTGCTGTAGAGAGAGAGACCGCTTTAATTGTGACTCAGCTTTAAGCTTAGAAATAGAGAAGGCGTGAATACTTTTCCATCACCACTGCTCTCATTTTCCTGCATTCAGCCGCAGAATGGTTTTGATTTCGTGAAACTTTCCAGGATAAATACATACATAAATCAAGGATCCAACACAACCGAGCCATTCATTTTCTAGACGGGAGTGTTGCCGACCGACAAGAAGCTATGAAGTTTAAATCGAAATTGTTATGTTTTTGATGTTGGCTTTTAAATTGTATCTTTTTTTATTATAATTGCTTGTATTTTTACTTTTATTTGTAAGTGTTAGTTATAAATATGAGTGATCCTTCTTCATCCTTGCGCTGTCCCCATTGTCCCAACTCAACTCGAACTTTTACCCCTCATGGACTTAAAGTGCATATAGGGCACATGCATAAACATTTTCCCCAAGTCATCCCCTCCAACCCTAGACTGTCGGTTTCACAGCAAGCTCATGGTAACAACCCCATTCATCTAGATTTTGGTGATCTAGCTACGTTAAAGCAGTCAGTACGTGTGTTACGGCATATCCCCAAAGGGGCGCGAAACTTGACAGCGGCCAAATTGAGCGACCTCATTGATAAGTGTATCGACTCCAATGGCACTCTCGAATGGTTTAGTTTACTGTCTTTTGCCTATTCCGCACTCAAATCGCCTGAAGCGTCGGCCACGGGCAATTTAACCACGAAAGTTAAGAGAAATATTAACTCTGCTTCTTTTGATATCAGTGGGAACATCGGTGCAGAGACCACGCCTTTGAGATCACACTCCATACTGAAGACAATTGAGCGTAAAGTACATGAAGGGGATCTCAGGTGCAGTGCGAGTGCTTATGTCGGATGAGGGCGTGGCGCCGTCGAGCCCTGAGACTTTAGCTACGCTGCAGTCGAAGCATCCAGCCCCGTCCCGGCCGCTGGTACTTCCACCGGAACCATATCTATTTCTGCCTTAACTGTTAAGCCGGAGGAAGTGGTGCAGGCACTCAGCTCTTTCAACAATAGTTCGGCCGCCGGTTTGGATGGTATCCGCCCTGTTCATCTTAAGGAGCTTACGTCTGCATCTGCGGGAGACGCCGATTTTCGGCTCCTGGAACATCTGGCCAAGCTTTGTAATTTTTTGCTCAGTGGTCAATTAAACCCTGAAGTTTGCTCCTATATTTATGGTGCTTCCTTATGTGCGCTGTCAAAAAAAGACGGTGGTATAAGACCCATTGCCATAGGCAGCGCTTTCCGCCGCTTAACGGCAAAGCTAGGATGCCGTGCAGTGAGAGAAGAAATGGCAGCTTATCTGCAACCTTGCCAATTAGGGTTTGGCACAAGATTGGGCTGCGAGGCTGCAATTCACGCTACGCGGGCTTTTTCGGTAGATAGCAAAAACTTTGAATCCGTTTTAATACGTATAGTTAAGTTCATATCATTGTAATAGTTAAGTACTTATGCTTTCTGAAAAAATGACTGACTGTTGAGTTTCTTTCGGCGTTTCTTCTCAACAGTGGTCTCTTCTTGTGAAATGCCGGTAGACTCAGACATGTAAAAGTGCCCTTGTGGCCTACTTGCAGAATAAAGTTCATTATTTCATTATTATTATTATAAATTAAAATTGATTTAAAAAACGCGTTTAACTCAGTGGAGCGTGATGTTTTACTGTCCGAAGTGAAGGATAAAGTGCCATCACTCTACCCCTTCATTTTCCAAGTATATTCTTCCGCTTCTAATCTTTTCTACAATGGTCCTCTTGTTCTTTCCCAAGTTGGTGCACAGCAGGGGGATCCGCTAGGCCCTTTAGTTTTCTGTCTGGCCATACAAAAGGTAATTTCAGAGGTTAAATCCCCATTGAATATCTGGTACCTAGATGACGGTACCCTAGGTGGTAAACCTGAAGAAGTGGAACAAGACTTGCTCATGCTCCTGCCTCGTTTAAAAGCTCTGGGTTTAGATATTAATTTCAGCAAATGCGAATTTTTCCCCTGCAGTACCAACTCACACGATTCTTTCCCCTTATTCAGTGCTCTGCTCCCCGGACTGAAAGTGTTGTCGGCGAGATCTTTCAACCTCTTGGGGTCCCCAATATTCCCAGAAGCCATTCCTGAAGCCTTCGAGGAGAGAAAGCTGCTTCTGCTGATGGCTGCGCAGAGGTTGAATGAACTTTCGGCTCACGTAGCCCTCGTTATGTTGCGAGTTTGCTTTGCCGTGCCTAAGCTGACATATTTCTTGTGCACCGTGCCAGCCTGGCTGCACCCTGTCCAGACAGACTCCTTTGACTTCGTGTTGAAGGAGAGTTTGGAAAAGGTGCTGAACGTCTCCCTAAACCAAGGTCAATGGGACCAGGTTTCTCTGCCGATTCGAACTGGTGGTTTGGGCGTGCGTCGCGCGCGAGATGTGAGCCTCCCGGCCTTCCTGGCTTCGGCGTGTGGGGTGGTGGACCTTGTCACTCAAATTTTATCTTTTGATGGTGACAAGGCTATCATTCCTTACGCCTCCGATGCTTTGACGGCCTGGACGGCTCTTAATCCCGGCGTAGCCATACCCGTAGAATTGTTCCGTCAGCGTCTATGGGTTTATTTATATGAGAGTGCGCGCACCACGATTTTCATAAACCCATAAGTAAGCTTATTTCTGCGACAAAATTATCGCGCGACTAAAAAAAATCGTGGTGCGCGCCTGGCCTGAAGAGTAAACTCCAGTCGTGCGTCGGAGCTGACACACACACTTTTTTTTTCTTGTGGAAATAAATCTCGCCAAAATCCGAAGACAAATTAAACTAATACAAACTCAACTAACAGATGTCGCAAATAAAATCCCAAATCAAAATTCCCCTCTATTTAAAGATCAAATCCTGCACCTATTTTTTAAGCTAGAAAAGACTATAATGAAACTAGAATCTTTTGAGCCAAAGCGAATAAAACGTGGCCTTCTTGATCCTGTCGGAACACTAATTAAAAGCGTGACGGGCAACCTCGATAATAACGATGCTACGCATTTTGAAAATGCTGTGACTATCCTTCAAAAGGATAATCAAGCGCTTTCTGCCAGTTTAAATAAGCACATCAGCTTATATAAAGATTTGACTCTCCATCAAAGCTACATTTTAAATAATTTAACGCGTAGCCAAGAAAAATTAGAAAAAGCATTCACCTACCTCATTAATTATACGAATACTGATAAAAATCTCTTCACTCAGCACGTGCACCTAAGCCAAATATTTAACGCCTTCAGCGAAAATGTAGATGACCTCTTCGCTGAACTTATTAGAATAGAAAACGTTTTAGCTTTTAGTCGCACTAATTCAATGCACCACTCACTTTTATCGGTTAGTGATATAACTAAAATGATAAGTAGAGTAAAGGAAATTTATGGACCTGCACACATATTAAATTTAGACATTAGGTACTATTACGATATAATTAGCTTAGGATCCTATTTCATCGATGAAAAAATCGTACTAGTTTTAAAGTTTCCCATAATGTCCCCAACAAAATACGACCTTTATAAATTATGTCCTGTTCCTAATAGATATTCCCAGATTATCATCCCACCATACCCTTAACTGGCAACCAACTCCAAGGAATTCGTATACATGGAGGCAGAATGCCCTAAGATTGACACGTGGTACATCTGCAAACAACAGACCATTCATCAAATCCGTACCCAACGAGACTGCATCACTCGCCTTGTGCTAGAACAGGAAATGGATGAATTATGCCGGCCCACAACTATTACACTCAGCAAGGAAGCTCTTCTGGAATTGGACAGTCAACACTACATAATCTCATTCCCGACAAGTACAAGAGTATCCACATCATGCCAACATGAAGAACACCGCATATTGAATGGTAGTTACCTAGCTACGATTCCACGAAATTGCCGCCTACGAACACACGAATTTACAATCATTAACATAGACGACAAGATACGAGGACACGCCGTCGAAATAATGACGTTACCAAAATCAGACTCGTTACCAATCTCACCGAAGCTATCGATGCGCTATAATTTGACTACAATCGACCTTAATACCCTACACAACATTCAGCACCAGGTGTTGTTAGAACCGCCAGTGATAACTGCAACAGGAGATTCACCCGGTCTATATCATACAACTATACCCACATACATAATCATACTGCTTGGAGTAACTGCACTGATCGTCTTATATTACTACAAGCGTGCTCGATCCAGCATTCAAAGGGAGAACGAAATTGAACTCCCAACAGTGGAACCTAATACTCAAACTTTGGAAGATCGTCGAGCCGCAACATTTTCATTAGACATGGGAAAATAGTTGCGCATCTAGGAGGGGAGGTGTTACGAGCAGAGGTCCCACGCTCGCGACAGGTGTTCATCGATCGAGTCATCGGCGTTTCCCGATAATCGATTGCCGGACTCTCACGAAAAGTGCCAAGTGGGTAACCACCTTAGTGAGTAACCCGCGAAGTGATGTGTGGTGAGAATTAAGTGTCCGCGGCGTCTTATGCCTTCCATCGCGGTCGCGTAAGGTCGTGATCGACCTCGATCAATAGATTAAGTTTTAATTAAGTGATAATTTTCTGCACCACTGTATTAACTCCGATTAAACGCACTTCGAACATTAAGTGTTGTTTCTACTGTTATTCCCATCGGCGGCCCATACGTTATTGGGGGCTCCCATACAACAAAGGGATTGGTTGCGTTAACTTTGCACCTCATTTGTATGGAGTGTTATACATACCAGGTGCAAACTTAACTTAACCACTTAAGGAAGGAAAGTGTTTGTACGGAACCCTCGGTGCGCGAGTCCAACTCGCACTTGACCGGTTTTTTATGACTACTACTAATACTAACAGATCGTTTTTGACATTTTATAAAGAGTAGCTGATTTGAGCTGTCATAATCATAAAATACCGTATTGTAAACTCATGGTAGAGGTAGTGTTAGCCGTACTGAGGATGAAGCAACTTACTCGATAGCGTGGAATATCTTCTCCGAGTCCTTTCCACGAAGCAGCGGTTCCATCGCGATTTCCTCGTCACTCGTGTGATCGTCGAATTTACTGAAAAAAAAACTCAATTTGACATTTCGAATTTTAAATTATGAAATGCCGCGCGGTATTGCCCGCTCATCCCACGGGAACACTACATTTTTCGGGATAAAGAGTAGCCTATTTGTTAATCCAGGGTGTCAGCTACCTTCATACCAAAATTTACCAAAATTGGTCCAGCCGTAGGCTAGGTTTGAGTGTAAAAAAGTAACAAACATAGGTACATAGGGTACACATACACCCTGACAAACTTGCGCCTTTGCCATGTCTGCCTTAGTTAATATTAGTGTGATTAAATGTGCATATTGTTTTACTTCCAACACGTTGAACAGCAGATAATTTTATAAAATCCTATATTTTATCTCAAAAATTATACTTACTGATGTTCTTCAGGTATTCTACCATCCATTCCTAGTTCGTGTCTCATCATGGTGCCCAAATCTTGTCCTGCACAAAAAGAAACATTGTTCAGTGTGATGGCACAGGATACAGTTATATTTATGATATATTCTAACTCCTGACCAGAAATATATGAGGATTGTCAAGAGGGCGCTATCTATTAGAATTATATGGCAACAATTTTGCAACCAATCGCAACCGCACTATAATGACGTTAGTTTAAATACCTGTCAGTTCCTCGTAATATCATTTAAGAGGCCTTATTCCTTTTAATTTTTTTTTTTTTATATTATGACAAATATATTGATAATTTCAACCAACTTTTGGAAGTGAATAATACTTTTCCCCGAGTTCTAGGTAGTAACATAGCTATTTCATGCTTTCATTGCGTGCAGTCGAAAAAAAGTTGAAAAAACTAATTTACCGCCTGAATTTTGTCAATTTCGGGTAGTTTTAGAAACAAAAAATATCAATGAAAAATTCAAACTGTAGGTTTCAAATATACACTAATAAATCCCAATAGCCCTGTTCTAGGTAGTAACATCAATATTATGTTAAGAAACATGTTTGATCATAGAGAAACATATCTAAAAACATCAGCATTTTAAAAGGAATAAGGCGTCTTAATAGAATGAACTCTTTTCCTGACTGCTTTTCGTGTAATAAACACGTGTACACTTTATTTACAATATAACGTTCACGACTGTGAATGGTTTTCGGCATTTTCTTTTGGATATTTTTAAATATTGTTTTTTAAAGAAACCACCACGAATGACATTGACATTGTTGACAAACCATCATAAAATCATTGCCAGTGTAAGAAATTAGTTCCAGTGAAATTCCGCAAAATGGCGCGTCCTCATTATATTTCTGGTCAGGCTTTACCCAAAATTATACCAAGAAAGCAAGTAGTGTTTTTCACTTCTCATGCTCTAAAAGTTCAATTTTATGCTGTGCGTAGGCGACATAAAGTAGCTTTTTATGCTCTAGAGCATAAAGTAAAATCGTCGTCGAAGACCAAGGCGATCGGCCCAACAGCCACACGAACACTTCATAGAATAAACTCTTAATTTTATTTTGTTTCGTTAGTATTCTAAGACCAAGGCAAAGATACCAACAGCCAAAGTACACAATAAAACTTTTTGAAATAAACTTTTTTATTTTTATTTACTATCATTTATAACTATTTAAATTTATTTTTTTATTTTAGTAAAAGCTATTACTTTAAAAATTTCTCATTGCTCTAATGTAACTTAATTTTTTTATTAAATTAGTTTTTAAGTAGTATAATATTTATATGATGCAGTTTCATTTCCTCGCGATCGAAGTGAAAAGTAGAGTGTGCAACTCGTCCATAAAACGCATTTTACACTCTACTTTATATTCATCCTCGCTCGCAAGCTCGCTCGGATGGATAAACGTCTCGTGTAAATTGGTGCGTTTTATGCACTTGTTGTACAATCTACTATTTACTTTTAGTATTTCGAACGCGAACGAATGTGAATGATGCCTAATCTATTTTTAAACTTGTAATTTATTTATTTTATTTATTTTATTTTATAAAAAGATTTACATGACATTACAGTACAACCAATGCGTCACGAAACTTAGATTAAAATTAAAGGAACATACAAAATTATATAGGAACAGTTGAGCACCTAGCATCCATCGCCTCACAGAATCTCAAGCATTCACTGCGCACAGCCACCCATCGCCACGCAAACAAGTCGCACTCAGGTGTCGATGCTAGGAGCGCATTGAGAAGTGAGAGGGCTCGGGGCAGCGGCGAGTTCCTGAGCGACACGGTGGACGACGGCGGTACAGCCAACAGGTCGCGCTGGCGAGGTCTGAGGGCTATCCTTGGGACGTCCGGGACAGAGAGTCGCACCAGACGCTCTACAAGTTCGGGACAGTCCGACTGACCACGCAAGGCTTGACATGCCGTGATCATCAGCTGACAATTCCGCCTGACCTCTAAGGAGTTGTACCCAAGGGAGCCGAGTAGGTACCTTGTTGGGTACAGATACGGATAGACTCCAAATATTTTTTTATAAAGGAACCTTAAGAACGCTTTCTGAACCTTCTCGAGAATTAAGGCGTACGTCACTTCATAGGGATTCCATACAATCGACGATGTCTCTAGCTTACTCCTTACTAAGGCATTGTAAACCATATTTATGGCCACCGGGTCATGAAAATGGCGGACATTTCGGATTACAAAGCCCAATCTTCGAAAGCAGCTTGTGGCAAGAGAAGAAATATGCTCGTGAAAGGTGAGCCGCGTATCGAACACTACTCCCAGATCCTTAACGGAGAAGACACGATTTATAGGCTCTGACCCTAACATATATTGACTATATATAGCAGTACGTGAGCGGGTAAATGTGCACACAAAACACTTGGCTGGGTTAAAGTGAAGTTTGTTCTCCATACTCCACTGAAATACCAAATCGATGTCCCCCTGCAACGTCTTGCAATCAGCCTCCAGTTCTATCCCGTATACCAACTTCAGATCATCGGCATACAAGAGACACTGAGCTGCACGGAGAACCGATTGGAGATCATTGATCATGATACCAAAAAATAAGGGCCCAAGGATAGAACCTTGACTAACGCCAGATCGGGTGTGATAAGGAGACGAGATAAAACAACCATGTCGAACGAACTGCTGGCGATCGCGTAGATAGTTGGCAAAAAATGTCAACAACTTGGGAGAGAAACCAATTTTGATTCCTTGTAATATCAGTGTTCTGAATAACAAGGAATCCAAAAATATTTCTACTCTATGACTGTTATGTTATGTACGGTGCTTAAGGTATATAGGTATGTGTCAAAATTTCTGCATGAATTCAATGTATACTTGGCACAATAGCAAATGAAATGAAATAATTTATTCAGTAAGTACCTAAGCCACAAGGGCACTTTTACAAGTCAGATTGTGAACCTACCGGCATTTCGCAAGAGGAGACCGCTGTTGAGAAGAAAGCCGAAAGAAACTCTACAGTAAGTCATTTTTTCGTAAATAGCAACTAATAGTTACCTATTGTAAATCCGAATTTTTGTTTCCCATTTGTAACGTTTCGCCAAAATTTCATTTATCCAAAAGCCATATTTTCTAACTCTGTTATTAAATTTATTCAAAATAATTTAAAAACAATCGTAACCTAATGGGTTCTTTAAAACGATGTTCATAAAATCCTGATAATATTACTGATTTCAGGAAAAAAATACTTTCGGACAAATGAACATTTGGCGAAACGTTACAGTGTGACCAAAAAGAGCAGAAATTAAAAAGTGTCATGTAGTGTCGTCCCCTTTTTCTTCGATTGAATAGGTAGGGACGACAGTACAGTATTGCCACTTTTTAATTTCTACTCTTTTTGGTCAGACTGTACAGATGGGAAACAGTGGAAACAATGTTTCGGAGCGGTGATAGGAAACCCAGCTAAACATCCAAGGACTATTACTTTTTACTTGACAAAGAAACATAGAAGTGAATTAACTAGGCTAGGAAGTGAGTTAACTAGGCTTACAATTGCCGGCAAACTTCTTGAGCATGACCTTGACTGCGCAATAGCTGATTTCCGTACAAATGTACATGTGCAGATCCGCCATTTTTGTTCTAAAAGTTTGCCGGCAACTATAACTTTGTACCGTGAGAGAAAAATATTTTTTTTTTGTTCGGCCAACCACGGGCTGATGGTTGGCAGGTGATACTTACTATGATTAGCAGATTTGTTTGTCCTGTTAGGCGGTTTGTGTAAGTGCATGTCCACTCTTCGATGCCTCGAACTTCGGAAGCTCTGCAGAACCCCGAACAGCGTGTGGTTTCGCTGGAATCAGACGAATAGAATAAATAAATAAATAAATAAATAAATATCGACAACCTCACATGAATTAATGTAGTCCCACGGCAACCTCTAGTAGGCTTGTGTTATGGGCACTAGACGACGATACACATATAGATAAATACATACTTAAATTCAAATCACATCCATGGCCCGGGCACAAATATTCGAGTTCATCACACACAAATATTTGCCCTTGCCGGGATTCGAACCCAGGACTGCCGGCTCAGTGGGCAACTGCTTTACCACTGCGACAATCGCGTCGTCATCTCCGTAATACTGTTACCATGAAATACACTCTCGGCCAAATATATCCGGGTCACTAACATATATAATGTAATGTCTCGATGAACGAAACTGATGCAGCTAGCTTGTTCTAATAAATTGTACATTAAAGATAAATAAACACCTAAGAATAATTATTTGTTATTTAGGTTAGTAGTATTGGAGCCTCACTTAGATATTTATTTTATTCTGGTTTTAGTGTCAGACAGACAGTAGAGTCTTAGTAATAGGGCACTGTTTTTACACTTGAGGTACGGAATCCTAAAAACAAAGCTACTAATCACTCAAAAATTCTGCAACAAAATTGCGATAGTGTAAATATGAAAAAATAATGAGACATTACATGTTTCACAAATCCACGCAACTATAGTTGGAAAAGTAACCTTTGTTTTTTGGAACATACTTACCCTATGTGTAGGCTCCACGGCTTCTGTCACCAGATCATCCAGGTTTCCTGATATGGCTCTCTTCAGCTCAGGACCTGCCTCGTGCAGGGTCCGGAGACCAGCTTGCAGCGTCATCTGGTTCGTTTGCACCGTCTCTTGCGCTGCCTGTTCTTTCCTTTTCCTAAACCTTGGGTTGAAGATAATTGACGTTAAACATGGTAAAAGAAAGGTTGGAAGGAATTCTGCAAATGGGTCAATCAACTATTTTCTGCCACTCGTTGCCATGGTGATGTTCCCTGGGTCACTTTTTAAAACTAAGATATTCCGTGGTTATTTTTAGCAAGAGCTTTGTAATTTAGGCTGTTATAAGCCCATTCTTAAGTAGTCTCTTGTCTCCTGACAATACCAGTAACATAAATGTTCAACATTTTTCTTAGAAGTTTAATCACTATTGTCCCCTGGGTCATGGGACAGAATTAACAGCAGAAAAAGTTGATTCACTCAAGTACAGTAATTTTATCTAACGAGCGCGGGTGAACCGTGTTTGTGTGAGAAAAAGTGCGTGCACATTGGCTCTGTGTGGGTGAGCTCGAGAACGCTGACTCTAGCATAACTGTGACAAATACTAACTGTCACTTTCCTTTCAATACCGTGCGAGCAAGACAGGCTGAGTCGCGCGACAAGCGAAGTCGCGGCAAGATATACTGTGTCGGGTGGTCGCCTTTTGTGTGGGTGCCCATACGTGTCACAACTACAATCATGGCTCATCACTCCTGTGCCGCGGGGTTAATCCCGATTAGCGGGTAAACTCATCACTCCTGTGGCGCGGGGATAATCCGATTAGCGGGTTAAGTCCGACTCACTGGTAGTGAGGGCTAAACAACACGATATAGTTCAAGTCATGCTTAAAAAAATGGTTCACCCGAGTTCTAGAGATAAAAGTAATGTAAGTAAAGTGTTCGTGGCGACTAAAAAAATTGAAACTGATGTTAGTACAATTGAGTATTTCGAGTGGCATTTCTCTTGAAAGTTTTTATTTTATTACTGCTTTGATAGAAAACTACCGTGAGTCACAAATATATTAAAATACATATGAAACGGGTTCACATCGCCTAAGTCGAATATTGCCCGACATGGAGCTCCTGAAGATGAATCGCGAATCAATTCGAAACATGTCGAGCAATATTCAACATAAACGATGCAAGTAAACTCGTTTCATGCGTATTTAATAGATTTGAATGATATTAAGAAAAATATTAGTTCGTAAAAAGTAACACTTGATTAGTAACGCTAAATTTAAGGGGAAGTATAAAAACATGACTTCCGACGTCATAACAGTCGAAAACTTGTTGGTACATGTCTTCTCGGTGTGACGCATTTACAATCAAATGCACAATAGTCAAATGTACGAATCAATAAAAAACAAGCAAGCTATACCTAGCTTAATTCACGTAAAAAGAACGCTGTCTATCTTATTACGCGGTAAGGCCACCTGAGGCTACTGCGTCTATAGAGGCAAGTGCGATTTTTGATGATATCGTTATATAAATATGATAATGAATAATGAAATAATAAAAAAATTGGGCAAGTGCGAGTCCGACTCGCGCATGAAGGGTTCCGTACCATAATCTTTAACAAGTTTGTTGTATGGGAGCCCCCTTTAAATATTTATTTTATTTTATTTTTAGTATTTGCTGTTATAGCGGCAATAGAAATACATCATCTGTGAAAATTTCAACTGTCTAGCTATCACCGTTCTTGAGATACAGCCTGGTGACAGACGGACGGACGGACGGACGGACAGCGAAGTCTCAGTAATAGGGTCCCGTTTTTACCCTTTGGGTACGGAACCCTAAAAATGAAAACCTTATACATAAGATCACTTTGTTGCTTATCCGTCCGTCCGTCTGTTTGTCAAGATACTTTATCTCGGGAACACGTTGGAGGTATCGAGTTGAAATTAAAATCATATACTCAAACCTAGAGTCCCTTGAAGCTTTAAAAAAATAAAACTTTTAAGTTAACGTAAAAATGAAAAGATACAATCGTTCATACCGCAAAAAACGTATACTTATTTCGATGTAAACGTATAGTTCGACGGCAAGTAATACCGTCTTATACTACAAATATAGGGAAAAACCCGAAAACTATACAATTGTAATTAAATCATAAAAATATATCTTCGTTTATTTAAGGTTCGTACAAAGAGTTTTCCAACGGTAAAGTTAAGTTTGTGGCTCAGTACAGTTCATTTTTCGCTAGAGCAATACGCAATGCCTTCATAGTTCGTAACCCTCGTTGCGCGAGTTCAACTCGCTCTTGACCGGCTTTTTTATACTAATAGTGACAAACTTTAGCCAGTAAGGGAATGGATGGTCTTAAAATGTTATGCATCAATAATATCATCAAAGGTCGCAATTCCCTCTACAGACGCATTAGCCCCAGATGACTTTAGTAATTTACACTGCGCAGGAAGATCCTAGCGCTCTTTTTACGTTAATTGAGCTTGTGGTCATGCAGGATTCGCTCACACTCAAAATGAAGGAAAAAAATGTGTCACAAAAGATTTTGCAATTTTCGAAGCAAGTGATTGTAAACAACAATAAAATAAACACTGAGAAAACATGCTACAATCTAGATAGCAGAAAAGTCATGCTTCAATGGAGGTGGCAAAATAAAACTGTCAAGAACGAGTGTATCTATCTGATTCTTATTCCCCATGGTTTTCGGTGAACGGTTTAACCCCAGGTCGATAATAGGCGTCACTATAATTATCATTCTTGCACCGAAATCCCTGGGGTGATTACAAAATAAAACCTACATGTGATGCTCAAGTTGCAATAACAATTATCAATCTTCATTTATAAGATAGAAAGATGACATTATGCAGCTTATTTTTATTATAACGTAATAAAACTCATAGGTTCGATGGCCGATGTCAATTCATGAATAAAATTATCTCAATATCACGTAGACGTGTGCGCCGCGCCGATCGGCGTAAAATCGGCGTCGGTACATAACCGGCGCTGCGCACACGTCTAATATCACACTAGTATTATAAAGGCGAATGTTTGTGTGTATATGTTTTTTACTTCTTCGCGCTTAAACAGTTCGACCAATTTTGATAAATTTCGTTATGGAGGTATAACGGCTCAACCAATTTTGATAAAATTTGGAATGGACGTAGCTGGCACCCTGAATTAACACATAGGCTACTTTTTATTCGGAAAAATATTAGTGTTCCCATGAGATGAGCGAACACTGCGCGGCGCAGCTAGTATAAAATACCTAAAGAAAAAACGTCATAACACTTAAAGGGACTTTGAAATATGAGACTTGAAAAGTATGCAAATCTGATGTTTTTTTTTTACACAAAAAGAAAATTTCAAATTGTTTTCAGAATCTTTATAAAACAATACATAACAACCATGTACCTACTTAAATGCATTTTTTTCACGGTCAAAATTATAGATTAGTTGATTTATTTCACTATGACATCACGGTATGATAGCCTAGTATGGACCGTTTTCATCACTAGGTAGGAATTTCGAATTTTATCGGTTTTTTCTGACTCCTAGAGCAGCCTAAGTGTAGTAAGTCCAATATAGACATTGGATCCCAATAAAAAAATGGATCGAATGACATCCTCAAAAAAGTCATCATGTCTTTTATTTGCTTGGCAGAATTTAACTTTAGCATCACACGTGGTACATACTAAAAAAGCATTCCTGTGGCAAACTAAAATAATTATAAATTCATTTATTTAAGAATAATTGCAGAACCAACCGCAAACGTCTGAAAAAGAGGAGGGGGAAAACAAAACGACACTCGTCGGCAAAAAACTCAACTCAATGCTAAAAATAAGCAAAAATACAGCGTATCGGTCTTCGATATAGTTGCTTAGTACTGAATGGACTTACGCATGGTTCCTATAAAAATAAAAAATGTGTATTAATTACGATGGATGAAAATTAAAACACTGACTCTAATGTCTACAGAGATCAATGCTGACTACTATACAACGATTGTCTACTTAAAGCATATAGATATAACCATAAGATATTATCTATCAGGATGCTACAAGTAGGGGAAACGGAGGACTTTTGAAACAGAAACATGAGTTGAAACGTCGACATCGGCAACTATCCGCGGGCCCTCAGTGTGCGTCCTTACTTCGCTAACGATTGTAGATCCGATAAATTGTTTCACCTCTGTTTCAAAAATCCTCAGTCTCCCCTATACAAGCGCCATATACGACTAACATTGCAGAACAGTCATTATCATAGTTTTGAAGTAAATTAAGGTACAATACTTGAAAACCTAACTGAAAGAGTAATTACAATTTTTTTTTTTACTTAGGAAACTACCCAATTTGTTCATAAAATTTAATGCAAACAAAGAACAAAAATTACCTTCTAAAGTAGTCCTGTATAAGGAAAGTGGCATAGAACTTCCCAACGGTGATCTCGTTAGGGTCTCCCGGGGGCGGGACGACCTGGTCCAAAAGCTTGCTGGATGTGCGCTTCCAAACCTTCTTGATGATAGCTCGGAGCTCCGTGTTGCAGTCGTCAATGATTCCTGTCGCAAATCAGTAAAAATACAGGATCTAATAATCCGACTGATTCCTGAGGTCATTAGATATTGTCAATGTACATATACCAATATACCAATTTATTTGAAATTCGTCAGAATTTTTTTCCGTATTTTTTCTCATTTTTGTTAAAAAAAAAAAACAATAAGCGGCTTATTTAATAGACAAAACCTTAAAAAAATAAGAGACTTGTGAACAATTTTTTCCGGGATAAAAAGTAGCCTATGTCCTTCCCCGGAACTCAAACCATTTATGTACCAGATTTCATCCAAATCGGTTAAGCGGTTTAAGAGGCAAGAGGTAACATACAGACAGACACACTTTTGCATTTATAATTTTAGTAGTAGTTACGACGAAAAAATATCGTAATGTCCACCCGAGCTGAAACAAAACGTCTAGGATTTACGCTGCTTCATAAACATTTACGCTGCAAACTTCTGTAGAACTATTCATTCAACTTCCGTATATTTTAGTTTTTGTTTTACCAGGACAGTCTCCTGAATATTAAACAACAAGAACACATATCAGTCTCAACAAATCAGTTGGTTTGAAACGATATGCTAGCAAAGTTAATAGCGGCTTAGGTAGATTCATTGCTTTGGAAGGTTTAGCTAGCACCTTTAGATCCACTATTTCAATAGAAACCAGAAGACTCGTATTAAAGATTCAAGTATTTGTTTTATCATCGGAGAAAGGCTGCGTTTCCAGCAGAGATGTGTAGCGAGGGATGTGCTTTTGTTAACCAATGGAATAACTTCATTTACTTATCCTCGCTCAGTGCAGCTGATTCTATTGGTTCACAAAAACTCATCCCTCACTACATATCTCTGATGGAAACGCAGCCTAATGGTTAAAAATAGTAGTTACCGTTAGTTTTAATGCCCAGCTGCGTTCTAACCACAGCAAACAGAGTAGCGTTGAAGTTGACCGTCCCATCTGAGTTGAGTGGCATGTTCATCGATACCAGACGCTTGCACGCCGTCCGGTGGGGACAGAGCTTGCCGAAACCTGCCAACGCACACTTGAGTTAATACAGAAAGAAACATGTCAGAGGATCCTTCAAAGCAACTCCAATAACGCGACAATCCTCACCACATAGATAGTTGCCAGTCTATAACTGTGCGTTTTTCTAGAAATTTCCTGCAGTCGTGCATTGCGGAATGTATTGTCGCTTGCGTTATTTCCGGACCGATACGACCTTTAAACCTTCAAATAAAGAGCCTACTCCCACCTGAAAGGCTGGAAACGCACTTGTGACTCCTCTGGTCTTGCAGGTGTCTATGGGCGACGGTAATCGCTTTCCATCAGGCGATCCGTTCGCTCATTTGCCCCATATGACATTTAAAAAAAACTGATAAGACAAAAGAGGCCAGGCTCAGAAGGTACGGCCATGTGATGAGGCAAATACTCTGTGAGAAATGTGATCGATGTTGAATTCAGGCAAAAACAAAAGGCAAACCGTCAGCCTCTTGGTGGTCCATTGAGAGAGAGATCGGAAAACGCAATATTTCTCACCAGTGACAATCCAGGACAGATCATCCGGGCACCGACCCAACTCCAAATTGGGAAAACGGCTGGAGAGGAAACACCAGCTCACGGGATAATGCTTCTAAAGTTTTTGGGGGCGTGCACGGAGCAGTAGTCAAAGTTTTGAGTCTTTCCGCAATTTCATAAAGAGTCGAAGTCGCGCTCTCTCACGTTTAGCATTCGCCTGTAATAGAGCCCCTTAAAGGATACGTCGCGCAAATACTGCCACTGCCTATCTAGTGTTATGCAGTTTCCGACAATTTCCGGAAACTTTCCTCTGCCCATACATATCGGGAAAGTTCTCAAGAACGGCACATCTGATGCAACAACAGAGACAGCACTAACTAGATGCAAGAACTATTATGTGTTAGTGTCTCCTTCCAACACAGTCGGGTGAAACCTTCACATTTGTTTTACCTAATGGTGGATTTATCTTCCTTAGCAACTGAACGACGTCCAAATGCTTGATCCGTCCTTTTGCGTCAGGGTCGTATTCACTCCATAACCTAAAAGAATACGTCATCATTATTTATTTATTCATAATTTGACAGTTACCTGAGAATCAGTTTTTGTAAAAAAAATTGAGACACGCTTATATTGCCACTTTACTTTCTCGCACGAATGCTTATCAACATCTATCAAATGAGCCCAAACACGATGGGTATATCCTGTGCTATTGTCACGTGAACTACACAAAAAAAGTTTCAGTTTGATATGGTAATCAGAAGTAGGTTAAAATTGACTTCCAAGATTTGGTTACGTTGTTAAAATTAATAAACTTAAGTATTTACAAATATAGATAATGAAAGCTTGTTAGAAATGGGATAAGAGCTCAGAGCTAAGAGAAGTTTATGCCAGGGTTTTTGATGTACAAATGGACGTCGGCCTCGTGTTAACTTAGGGCTTGTGCACAAATCACGTGAGGTTTTTTTTGGCTACTTTTTGACCCCATTTTGGGAGGGGTCCCCTCCCTGGTGATACTTGGTGAGGTTTTTTGCTAACCTCCCTTCCCCCTCACAACCTCACGTGCATTTTTTCCGCCAGAATTTCGTAAAACATACTCCCTATTTTGAAGTATTTTACAAGTGAAGTTTATTTTTTAACGAAAGTAACGAAACCGAAAAAGATGTCTACTCATGTGGTAGATTTTTTCTTAGTTCGTTCACTGTAGAAAAATACACGTGAGGTCTCCGTATACCCCTCCCACCCCTAATGTGATCTGTCGTGATTTTTTCGTGAACCCCCCCCTATCAAACCTCACGTGATTTGTGCACAAGCCCTTATTCGCACTGAAAACCCCGCGTTGTGATGATTATAGTTACCTGATAAACTCATCTAGATGATGTGGTCCCAGGATCGACCAATCTCTAGTCAAATAATCGAAATTGTCCATAATGACAGCTACAAACAAGTTGATGATCTGCAAGGAAATACATGAAACATTGCCATTTTTTCATGGGATTGGTAATTTATTTAGT
Source organism: Apotomis capreana (assembly GCA_947623375.1). Taxonomy (NCBI): domain Eukaryota; kingdom Metazoa; phylum Arthropoda; class Insecta; order Lepidoptera; family Tortricidae; genus Apotomis; species Apotomis capreana. Next base: position 13,263,910 of record OX392522.1, on the reverse strand, counting down.
AATACCGACTAGTTATCAAGTAAACTAGAGGACACCATCTAGATAAAGCCTGACCAGAGATATGTGAGGATTGTCAAGAGGGCGCTATTTGTAAGATATATATGGCAACAATCTTGCAACCAATCGGAACTTACTATACCTAATGCCAACTAGTTAAAAATATTTGTCTGTTCCACTATATTAACCGAGGTTAATATATTATTTAATGAAATTGACTCTTTTCCAGACTGTTTTTCGTGTAGTAAACACACGTATTGTGTACACTTTATTTATAATCTTACGTTCACGACTGTTTTGTTTGTCTGGCATTTTGTATGGATAATTTAAAATATTTGTCTTTTAAAGAAACCACAACACAACGAATGGCATTGACATTATTGACAATGACAAACCATCATAAAATCATTGCCAGTGTAAGAAATTAATTCCAGTGGAATTCCGCAATATGGCGCACCCTCATATATTTCTGGTCAGGCTTTACATTATAAGTTATAACTTCGTAGTGTTGCATAAAGTTTGTTATTTTTTTACCGTGGTCAGCTAAACACCTAATGTAACCCATGGTATAAGAAAACAAGGTGTGACATTCCGGCTAGTGAGACTTTCTGCGTCACTGATTAGTAGCCGCATTATGGCAACATAATAATAAAGAAGAATTAAAGATTTTTTTGCCGCCAGTCGTACAGAAAAATGCATTACAGTTATCATGTTTTTAAGAGGCCTTATTCCTTTCAAAATTTATTTTCTGCATATTATGACAAATATATTGATAATTTCAACCAATTTTTTGAAGTCAATAATACTTTTCCCCGAGTTATGCTAAGACATTAGAGTTAAAGTTATCAATTAATAAATCATCTTAATGTCTAAAAAACAATAAAGATTTTACTAATATTTTATCGTAACATTGTGGTAGTTTTTTTAGTCTTGAATAAGAAAACCGAGTTTAGGTAGTAACATAGCGATTTCATGCTTTTATCGCGTGCAGTCAAAAATAAGTTGAAAAAATTGGGCAAGTGCGAGCCCGACCCGACTCGCGCATGAAGGGTTCCGTACCTATAAATATATATAATCTATATCAAGTTTGTTGTATGGGAGCCCCCATTAAATATTTATTTTATTTTATTTTTAGTATTTGTTGTTATAGCGGCAATAGAAATACATCATCTGTGAAAATTTCAACTGTCTAGCTATCACCGTTCTTGAGATACAGCCTGGTGACAGACGGACGGACGGACGGACGGACGGACGGACGGACGGACGGACGGACGGACAGACGGACGGACGGGACGGACGGACGAACGGACGGACAGTGAAGTCTCAGTAATAGGGTCCCGTTTTTACCCTTTGGGTACGGAACCCTAAAAACTAATTTTTCGCGGGAATTTTGTCCATTTCGAGTAGTTTTTGAAACAAAAATTATCAATGTAAAATTCAATTAGGTTTCAAATATACCATTAAATCCCAATAGCCCTGTACTAGGTAGTAATATCACTAATATGTTAAAAAACATGCTTGATCATAGAGAAAAATTTCTAAAACTATTAGCATTTTAAAAGTAATAAGGCCTCTTAACTACATTTATTTTTATTTTTATTTTATTTTATTAGAAACAAACAGTCTTACATGGTTGTAGGTGATACAGTAAACTTTTCATTTTGAAGACTTACAGTTTCCTGAACGAATATAAATCTTATAAACTAGAATAATCTACCCAATTGACACAGTTAAAAAGTTATTTGTACAAATTACAATGCAAAACAAAATAAAATAGGTACAATACAATAATATAACCTATTCGCATTCTGCGATGCACTGTGAAGTTTGCCTTCTGAAACTATACAGACTTTGTCCAAGAATATCCAAATGTATAAATTTGTCGTTATACAACCTGCAGGCCCTTCTAACAAAACTATTTCTCGCGTAAGATGTCCGGCTACGGGAAATACAAAACAAGGGTTTCTTACGACAAGCACGCTCACAACGTCTCGGTACTCTAAGCGAGACAGATTCTAGTAGAGTAGGTACATTAATAATGTTATTAACAATTTTATAAAGAATTAATACATCAGAACGCTCACGCCGAAGACTCAGGGAAGTAATATTATGCTTTTTCATGGCAGTGTCATAATCTGAATATGTATTGTCAATACGAAACTCAATCGCTCTAACAAACTTTTTCTGCACTTTTTCAATCCTATCACTGTGGATATTAAAAAGAGGGTTCCAAACAGCACTAGCAAATTCAAGTCTACTACGCACGTAACAATTAAATAGCACCTTATAAGTTAAGATTCTCTGAAATGGTTTACCTACACGCAATATAAATCCCAACTGCTTATATGATTTATTTAATATATCGTCAATGTGTGGGATAAAGGTCAGTTTTGAGTCCATAATTACACCGAGATCCCGAATATGTTCAACGCGAGAAAGTTCTTTATTACATAATTTATAATTGAAATTTATATTAGTCTTTTTTCTACTAAAGGTGATAAAGGAACATTTATCTGCATTTAAGAATAAATTATTTGATGCGCAAAAGTCCTCAAGATCATTCAGGTCTTTTTGCAGAGATTCACAATCATCTGTACTCCGAATAACTTTAAAGATCTTTGCATCGTCGGCGTATAAAAGCAAGTGCGAATTTTTTATGCATTCTGTAATATCGTTAATGTATAGAATAAATAACACAGGCCCTAAATGCGAGCCCTGGGGAACACCAGAAGTAATACACCTGTACTGTGAAATATATCCTCCGACCGCCACAGCCTGTGAACGGTTTTCAACGTAAGACTTTATCCAACGAAAGAGGTCGCCATGTATACCGAAAAGCCAAAGCTTTCTAAGTAAGCGATAGTGGCAAACTTTATCAAAAGCCTTAGCAAAATCGGTATACACTGCGTCTACCTGCCAGTTTCTATCTAAAGCGTCTAAAATAATTTCAGTGTAAGATATTAGGTTAGATTCAACACTACGGCCTCTCTGAAAACCATGTTGATTTGGGACAATGTGATGGCGCACGACTGAGGTAAGCTGATCGGTTACGATTTTCTCTAAAATTTTACTAAAATGACATAACTTCGAAATCAGTCTATATTTTTCAATATCAGAACTTACCAAGCCCTTTGGTATCGGTGTAACCAATGCACGTTTCCATAAAGATGGCACGCATCCATCCCTAATAGACTTTTCGAAAAGTAAAGAAATAGGCAAAGCAAGGCTTGAAGAGCATCTTTGAATAATAACAGGATGGACACAATCGGGACCAGCACCCTTATTAATATCAATACGATCAAGATATTTCTTAACTAATTCCTTGCTTATAAAAATACTATCTATGTCGAAAAAAGTGTTATTAACCGGCGGCAGATTGTTTAGGTCCACGTCTGGGGCATGACAAGGTTTCTCAAATACTGAGTGAAAGTGTTCATTGAAAAAATCGCATATCTGAGTACCATCTGTAGCTGTTAAACCCTTGTATTGCATAACCTGCGGAAGACCACTTTTTGTATGAACTGATTTTATATATGTCCAGAAGAATTTAGGGTGAGTATTAATTTTAGTTTCTGTGTATTGTATATAATTTCTGTAACATTCTGGCTCTAATTTGTTAACTCTTTTCTTTAAAATTTTATAACTGTCATGGTCGAGAGGATTTCTGTACGTCTTCCACAGCTTATGAAATTTCTTTTTTTCATGTAGTAGCCTTCTAAGTGGCTTAGTGTACCATGGAGGCTTGGAAAATGAAGTACGCTTCAGAATTTTAGGGACATATTTATCGATTAAATTATTTAATATGGCATAAAATAATGATAAACACTTCTCCAACGAGTGGCTTGTAAAGATCTCAAACCACTCGTTCTTAGATAACTCTTTGTTTATCCCATCGAAATCAGCGTCAAAATAGCGGTATACATAAGAGGGGGCTGGGCTGAGAGGAAAAGTGTATATTATGTTTAATTCAATAAGAAGAGCCCTATGATGCAAATCTTCAGGTGTTAAGGGAGTATCGCTGGCAAGTACCGTACAGTTATTATTACTGAAAATAAGATCCAAAATTCGCTGATTTGTGTTGAAACAGCTGTTAAACTGTTCTAAACCCGAAAAAGATAAGAAATCGCTCAACAATTGAACAGGTAAATCATTACAACAACCATTAAGAATAATTTTAGAATCACCAGATACGCCCCACGGGGCATCCGTAACATTAAAATCGCCCGTTATAAGGAAAAAATCGTCAGGGTTATCTATTATTATTTGACCACAGATTTCAAAGAATTTCGCTAATGTATCCTTGTACGAAGGCCCATGTGGAATATAAACGCAACAAATATTTAAAGTTGATTGTTGTTGTTGTGTCCCGGTTCGCTGTAATGGTATTGATACCCAGACTCGGAGGACGCAGGGGAGGGGCACGGCCAGTCCCGGCGCGCCGGCCGACAGTCGCCGCGCACGGCCACCGCCACCCCCCCGCCCCGCGCCAAGCCGCTGTCTTCTAATGATCTATCGCAACGGTAAACAATATACCGATTATCGAATAATTCACCATCGTGAAAATCCGAATTTAACCAACTCTCAGTAATACAAATAAATGCATAGTCTGATAGTGCAACTTGCGAGAAAAAGTGCTGTGTTTTAGTACGAAGTCCCCGTACATTCTGATAATAACCATTGATGCTAGTAGTAGACATTAAACAAGCTAAAAAACACTTGACTGCGCTCTGTGATGTTATATTTATTAGAGAAGTATACATTAATTACATGATGAGATAACGAATGCAGCGGACGTTGTGAGTGAAAAAACAAGTATAGGTTTATTATATGGGCAGATGCAAGGTTGTAAAACGCTGGACGATACAAATAATACCAATTACGAAGGCTGTTATACTTATACAAGTTTTCTTTAAGGACAATTGTAAACACGGTGGTTATTTCACTTGTGACGTAAAATAGTCAATTAATTTTGCTGAAATCGAACTTGCTGTTAATCAGTAGAACTGACGACGACTCGGTTCTCCTTTGTCGTAATTTAGTTTTAAAACACTCACAATTTTATGAGATTCACACAGGTAACAAAGGAATCGAGGAGTATTACGATACACCACTGGCAACACAGAAACGGATTGACAGAACCAGTCGAGCAGCCGCGCGGACAGGGCGATTGCCCACAGCGCGCAATGCTCAGTGGGCCGCAGCCGCGACTGATCGGCTCTCCTGATGATGAATCGCGAACCGATTCGAAACATATCGAGCTATATTCGACTTCTACGACGTTATTAAGCCCGTTTATGTATTTTAATACACCTGAGACGCACGGTATTTTTTTATGTACAATAGCGAATCTCCGGATCTAATATAGCTCACCAAGAAAGTGCAGAGCAGCGAGAATGATATGAAGTAAGGGAAGGCCAGCCAGTTTCCGCAGCCGACGTCGTTGTCGTATTCAGTACCGTTTTTGCCGTCAGGGTTGTAGCAACGGGCCGGTTCGTTCGGACGCTCTGCAGTATTCGGTGAGAGTGCCATCATGATTTCCTGCCACGCTTCACCTGTAATCCAGAAATAATAAGTAAATGTGAAGATTTATTTCTCTACTTGAAGCTGCCTGCAACTTATTCCACAAACTTTTCTAGGTTCTGTTTCTTTACTGTAGCTGGGTATAAAGTATCATTTAACCTCTTTTCATATCCAGCTATCCCTGTGTTAAAATTGGTTAAAATCCGTACAACCGTTTCAGCGTAATGAGAGGAAAAAGCAATTTTTACCAAGAGATTGCTCCACGGCTGGCACCGCAGTGTTAAGATATTTCCTGTAAAAATCCTCTCCAAAGTATACAGATTTTCAATACAAAAGGATGTTACAATAATAAAAGAGTTCGAAACAGGAATGAAAAGGTAGAACCAGATTAACGACATAACTCGGAGAAATACTAGCAAGCTAGCAAGCATGCATGCCTAGAAATAGTGCTTATACCGAACCGATGGCCGAGGGCCAAGATAGAATTCTGAGTGACGACTACGAACTGGAAGACGCAAGGTCGCAGTCTCGGTCTAGTCTGGATGCGGGCGGCACAAGTTCGGGCATGATGGCATTCTTTGCCGTTCTTGGCCTACGTCCAGTCCAGCAGTGGACGGCTTCGGCCCATGATGATGATTAAGAATCAATGAGTGTCAAGTCTCCGAATTCTCCGAATCTCCGAAGACGATGTCGAGGACAGGCTGAAGTGGAGAAGTAGAGTAAAGATAGCTGAAGAGAGAGTTTTTTTGTACAAACGTACACTGCTCGTCAAGCAGCGGCCAGGGTTTAACATGAACCAATTTCCACTGGCTTAACCTTTTAGATAGTTTGCCCTTATTGGTCTCGAAAAATCGACAGAACTTCTGAATTGTAGAAACAGTATAATATTGGTCATTCTCCATTCAAATTCATGCTTATCTTTTTGACTCCCAGAATGCATCATTTAGTGAAGTGGATGATAAAAAACATCCCAAGCAGCACATTAGTGAATTTTGCAGCTTATCTAAGTTATTTAAGTTCTAAATGAGTGGTTTAACAGTGTTTGATACAACTTATAGCTTTAAACACAACTCAAAACTTTATATGAGTTCATCCTATCACTTGTAGTTGCATAGGAGCGTTTTTTGTTTCTAATTTATTACTTATGGTGGGATAAAGTCGATTTTGCTACTTAAAGTTGCATGCAGGTTCAAATTGTCACTCAATAATAAGCAATAGTGCTATATAAGGCCTTAAAATCACTTATAAGCAACTTTTACATATAAGTGGGAACATACCCTTATTTGGAACTAAAAGTTCCAAATGACTAGTACAATAGCGAATTATATCACCAATAGTGGCTAAAGGCATAATTTTACGGCTCTTTTGGAACCAAAAAATATTGCAACTTTATCCCAAGCAGCACATTAGTGAATTTTGCAGCTTATCTTATAGCTTTAAGTTCTAAATGAGTGGTTTAACAGTGTTTGATACAACTTATAGCTTTAAACACAACTCAAAACTGTATATGAGTTCATCCTATCACTTGTAGTTGCATAGGAGCGTTTTTTGTTTCTACTTTATTACTTATGGTGGGATAAAGTCGATTTTGCTACTTAAAGTTGCATGCAGGTTCAAATTGTCACTCAATAAGAAGCAATAGTGCTATATAAGGCCTTAAAATCACTTATAAGCAACTTTTACATATAAGTGGGAACATACCCTTATTTGGAACTAAAAGTTCCAAATAACTAGTACAATAGCGAATTATATCACCAATAGTGGCTAAAGGGATAATTTTACGGCTCTTTTGGAACCAAAAAATATTGCAACTTTAAGTCCTAAGAAGTACCTTATTGCCACTCCAACGCATAAATAGCTGGTCTCAGTAGGAGGTTCTTGGAACCAAAAGCAGTTATTTTCACTTATTTCAAACCACTAACGAACTAAAAGTTCTATTATAGTTCCTATTTGCGCCTTGTCAAAATATATTTAATAGTCTTGCTTGTTTAATAGTCTACAAAAGAGCAAATAATTACTATTGGTAATATCATTCACTGCTTTGCCACTCGCAAGATACAAATAAGTGATTATTAGACTTGATAGTTCCAAATAAGGAACAAATAAGTGAAAATAAACACTGTAGGATCTTTTTTGTTTCGCCATGTTTACAAATGGAAGCCTATGAAAATTGATTATTTTAACCAGAATTTTATCACACTCACGCATAATCACAGACTTTTGATAGTTGTGACGATGTTACTTTAACATTGTACGTAACCTACAATCATTAGGTCAGGTTTTTAACAGTTTTATTTCTTATCAGTATCTATTCCTTATTTAATTTAGCACTCTCTTTTTTAATATTCCTGATCAAATGAAGGGCGCGTCGAAATTTACAAAGAAAACATACTATAGTTTCACAGTAAAAAAAAATTCGCAAGAATTTCGTGCTTATTTCAATGCTTGTATAACGTAAAGTTTTAATCACAATCAAATAGACATATAAATCCAAAATGAATATGGCAGATCACGTATTACTTTTTAGGGTTCCGTACCCAAAGGGTAAAAACGGGACCCTATTACTGAGACTTCGCTGTCCGTCCGTCCGTCCGTCCGTCCGTCCGTCCGTCCGTCCGTCCGTCTGTCACCAGGCTGTATCTCAAGAACGGTGATAGCTAGACACTTGAAATTTTCACAGATGATGTATTTCTATTGCCGCTATAACAACAAATACTAAAAATTAAATAAAATAAATGTTTAAGGGGGCTCCCATACAACAAACTTGTTATACCTATATATACATACATATAGGTACGGAACCCTTCATGCGCGAGTCGGACTCGCACTTGCCCAATTTTAATAAAACACAATTTGACAGTTGCCTCGCCACTCAAAGATAATTTTGGCGACTCATTTATCACTCATTGACCGAACTGAAATGTTTTCATTCGTTCACTGCGCATAACTTTCACCCATAGTTCTAATTACCACTTAAGGTAATTGTGAGATCTCTTATGGATTCTATTTAGCACCAAAAATAGGCTGCAATTTTTCTCCTTTTGGTTCTATACTGGTGGCATAAGGGTTCTTGCCACCTATATAGCACTTAGTCATGGTGGTAAATTTCACTTAAGCATCTAATTAGATATGATATACGAGCTATTTAGACCCAGTTGTGCTACTTGGGATGGATGGCTTTTATAACATGAAAATAGGATTTAATTAATCTTGAATTTTTTACATTGAATTTTTTTCATGTTTTCCTGATCCTGTATACTCGTAGTAGGGTACCCTGATTTATGAAATCGTGAAATTTGCCTGTAGTTTAGCAGATATGATAGGTACATGGATAGGCTACACAATATTTAAATGTGCGTCTGCCGGGGGGGGCTTAAAAAAGCAATTTTAATTCCCAAAATCGCTCGCTGACTTTTTGAGATTTCCTAAAAAATTACAAAATTCAAAAAAATTTCGCTAACTTGGATCCAGAATTTCCCAATAACTTTTTTTTAACTCGCTATTCGAGAAACGAAAAAAAGGTAATCTTGGGAATTCAATCCCGAGATTACCTTTTTTTCTAACTAGAGTCAGAGCCGTTTTAGGAGACGGGCGGACAAAAAATGTAGGCGGTAGAGGGTGCCTTACGCGGGAGGTCAGAAAACAAATTTGTCAAATGTTTGATAGTTGCGCGTAGTGTGAGATCTGTAATCTTTTTTGTGGAAATTTTGAATAGTAAAACATGTTACTCACCCGTCGCAGATCTGAACAACGCCATCAATGCCGCACCAAATGTTTGGAAGTTGTTATGGTCTGTTATGATCTCATCATCAAGGTCTATTTTCCCGAACAACTGAAATATAAAACAGCAAATTCAAAGTTATCTAATCCATACCTGTTGTAAATACATTCGATTTTAAAATGGTAAAGGGTCAAACATGGACCCTGCTATTTAGGATATGCAATATTTACAATATTTCTTACAACTAGTAGGCATTTTGTTTATCGTTTAGATCTCTGACTACAGAATTCTTTCCTCTTCCAACAAAAACACTCTATTGGGCTGTAATAAGGGCACGGGTAGTTGGAAATAATCATGCGACTAATAATTGATAACGCTAAATAATACTGATAAATAATTGATAACGTCCGAAACGTCGAGGTGATAATAAACACCTTTTTGAACGTGATGAACGCAAAGCCCCGTTTTGTTAAAATAATGTGTCAAAATAGTGTAAGTTTAAATCAGAAAATACTAACCTGCATACCCACTACAGCATAAATAAAGAAGAGAAGAACGATGAGCAAGAAGACATATGGCAGTGCTTGGAAGGACTTTATGAAGGTCCAGAGAAGAGTCCGAATCCTCTCTCCTCTCGACAATAGCTTGATCAATCGCATCGCTCGGAACAGACGGAAGAACGCGACGTATTTAAGGATGGAACCTCCTTTTTTTGAAGCTGGCTAAAATTGAAAAAGAAAGTGAGCCGACGAAACGCCAGGAAGGCTCAAACAAATATGGTTTGAATTGTTTTATTCAAAAGTGAACTAGTTTTCTTTTATTTTTTGTCACTGGTGCGTTTCTTAGTGTCACATGTCAGCAGCCGACTTAATCTCCGGGCTTAGTCTGAAAACCAGCGCTGGGCTTTACTGACCTAGCACATGCTGAGACTGAGACCCATTGCCTCATTTTATTCTGTTTTGTATTGTTTTTTTTTTTAGTTACTAGCAATGTAATTCTTAGGATAAGTTTTTTAAGGCAATAAATAAGATTCTGATTCTGATTCTTAGTCATAGTGCTGGAAATCTCCACTCTGGCAAAGTGGGAACCGTGAGATTGGAAAAATCACGGTCTGTGACGCTTACAAAATGTAATTGTGACCGTACTATTTGTATAGTCAAGGACATAGTTGAGAGATAATAGTTGAGAGGGTTCGATCAAAGTGTTTATCGACTATCGATAAATAATTTTCTCCATACAAATTTACTGTCGCTAGCTAGTAAATCACCCCTGTGGCGCGGAGATGATCCCATTAGCGGGTTATACTCCCACACAAAGTCCGACTCACTGGTAAAACAGTCCTGATACAGTTCAAATCATGTTAAAAAAAAGCTAGCGAGTACAGTCACTGTAAACTCATGGTAAGACTACAGTTCATCCGATAGGTTTCACTTACATCGGGATTTTTTTCATTGACCTGTGTAACCACAATGTCAATTATGCTGCCGACTACAATAATGAAGTCAAACGTGTTCCAAGCGTCGCCGAAGTAATTCTGAAAAGGTTAATGGAGAGAACTATGTTAAGCGTATAAAAATAAGCTTAAAAAAATAAAAAATATCTTGGGGCTTACAGTAAAGGAAACTCAAACGCGTACCTTTTCGACCCTTATTGTCATTGTTACAACAGCGAAAAAGATAGTAATCATCAGGTCCAAAAATAATGCAGCCAGGTTATACAAATTAAGGTTCGTTCTCGTCTCCTCCTCCTAAACTAAAGAGGCCTTATTCCTTTAAAAAAAACATATTATGACAGATATATTGATAATTCCATAGATATAGTATAGGATAATTCCAACTAAGTTTTTGAACTGAATAATCAGTTTCCCCGAGTGCTAGGTAGTTGTCAATTTCAAGTAGTTTTTAAAATAAAAATTATCAATGAAAAATTCAAACTGTAGGTTTCAAATATATACCAATAAATCCTAATAGTCCTGTTCTAGGTAGTAACAGCAACAATATGTTAAGAAACATGTTTGATCATAGAGAAAAATGTCTAAAACAATAATCATTTTAAAAGGAATAAGGCCTCTTAACCAAAATTCGCATTCGTTTGGGGATAAAATAATGGTCAACAACAGACGCCTAGTGCACTAATTTTATAATAATAGGCGCAAAATCGAAATAGTAACACATATCATTTTCTTCTCCTTCGGTTCCTAATTTTTCGTAAAAAATGGTGAAGTTTTGGAGGACGAAACAGAGAACGGAACCTCCATTTCCATGGAAAAATTAGGACTTGTATTTCCTCTTAAACAGCTGTATAAAATCTGTAAAAAATCTTACTTTAAATTTAAACGCAGCCAATTTGAAGACGAATTCTGACATGAACACAGTCGTCAGGATCATGTTCAAATAATCAAGAATCTGGAAAGAAAAATACACTATGATTACGGTAAATTCGACTGAAGTTTGACATTGTAGGTGTGTAGGCCCTAAAAAAATATTTATAATAGATTCTGTCACTGTTAGGTGAATGTTACAGTAAATCTAGCGACCCGCCCCGGCTTCGCACGAGGGCATAAATATGCATGTATTACACATTGTAAACCTTCCTCTTGAATCACTATCTATTTAAAAACCGTATCAAAATCCGTTGCGTAGTTTTAAAGATCTAATCATATATATAGGGATAGACAGACAGACAGCGGGAAGCGACTTTGTTTTATAGTGTGTAGTGATATTGTGACGCAAGGCGTCATTAAACAAATTCATACTAATATTATAAATGCGAAAGTGTGTCTGTCTGTCTGTTCCCTCTTCACGTTTAAACCGCTGAATCGATTTTGATGAAATTTGGCATAGAGATAGTTTAAGATCCGAGGAAGGATATAGGATAGTTTTCACCCTGGAAATTATACCTAAAAAGATGGAAAAGTAAGTGAACATTTCTGTTGAGTTGCGTTGACCCTGTAGGAAATGTAATTATTAGACCAAAAGCACAATTGCTCTTACATTTGCTTAGGCGCTTTTAATACTCCCTTTTATCAAGTTCCACGTGTACGTAGTCGCGGGCAAAAGCTAGTAATCTATAAAGGGGCTTCTAAACTAACCATTTTTTGCTGCAATTTGTGGCCGGCAACTATGGCCGTCCCTCTCTAACACCCTACGCTAGAGCACGATGCAAATAATGGCCGGGCCACAAATTTCATCATAACATGGCCCGTTTAGGAGGCCCTTAACGATCTGACACGTTCTCGAGAACGGTACATCTCTAGCAACTGCCTTCACTCACTCAACAACTATCAAGCGCGCGCGTTATGCTCGCACTACATTTGACTTATCTATATCACCGTTGTACCTTTGCACAGTTTTATTTATTATTATTATACGTGCTTTTACTGGACTTCGCGTGTCATTGCTCAAGTCTTCACGAACCTCAAGAACACCCTACATGCGTGTACGCACAGAAACGTAACACTTTCTAACTGCCACCCAGAGATGGGCAAAATTTTATCGATTAACGATTAAGATTAACCTACTTTATCGCGATCAATGATTAAAAATGACGATTTATAAATCTGAATCGTACGAGTTCCGATTTATTTAATCGTAGATAATATCCAGCGATATTTTTTTTTTTTTATATATTAATTTGATTAATTTTTTCTCGATTAATATTTTTTGGGAGAAATAAGATATTTATTTTTTGTAAGTCTAAGTCTCGCCCTTACTTAGGAGAACCTAGAGTACTGCACTATAAAAAACACCTTGTATTACTGGAACATGTTTATTTCACACAATACACTAGAATGAATGACTAGACAAATTGCATTTTTGTATCATGCACAAATCAGCGTGTTCCAATTAAAAAATCAAGAATTAATCGTGGAATTGAATCGATTAAAATGTTGATTAATTAATCGTTAATCGAATAAGAATAATCTGTCGATTAATTCCATCGCGACTAAATTAATCCCGATTAATCTGCCGACGATTAATTCTTTAATCGATTAATAAATCGATTAAAATTTTAATCGATTAATTCCCATCTCAGCTACCACCGCTATCGTACTTTATATTAATATTGGCAAAAAGGCTTAAGGGTATGGGTGGTCGCATTTGCACGAAACACACCCAATGGATTGGAAATGTTAATAGGTAATTAATTACCGTTTGGTACAAAGGGGGCGCGTGGTGGAACTTCATCATGAGTGCCAGCGTATTGATGACGATGAAGGCGAATATGAAGAACTCGAAGGGCTCGGAGGTCACGAACCACCAAGTCTTGTACTGGATACCGGATTTTGGAATGTATCTGCACAGAAACAGTTACATTATTTGTATTATACACTGATTAGATACGATTTTTTCGCTGAGGTGAATTCGTCCATATTCCAATTTTGACAACATTCCTACTTCGTCCACAATCCCATCTCGTCTAAATTCAATTCCCGAATCGTCCACTTCCTATCTCGTCTACATTCCCAATTCTTTCACATTCCCAACTTGTCCGACAAGTTGGAAATGTGAACAAGTTGGGAATGTAGACGAGATGGGATTGTAGACGAGGTGGGAAAGTGGACGAAGTAGGAATGTTGACAACATGGGAATATGGACGAAGTGGACCTAAATGCTATAAAATTCCAGATATGGTAATCATACTATCAGTATAATATTATTGCGAACACAAAATCGATTCTGACCTTATCGATGTCAATAAAATTACTTTATTTGCTTACCTTCGACTGGGCTTCGCTTTTAGGGCAAACTCCAAACAATTCCTTTGGTTCTTATCCAATTCACAACCCTTAAATTCCTGCTCACCCTCCTTCTGGAAAGTTACTATGACAAAACCTACGAAGATGTTCACCTAAAATAAATAGAGTTACTTAAGTTTTACCCTTGTATTACAGACAAAAGCTTCATCGAATTTTAATATCATAGAAATTTCATTAATTATTTTGGAATGTGATAATAACCTGAAAATTAATTTAACAAAAACTAAAGCCATTCAATTCTGTTCATATAATGCAAATATATCGCCTTTACAAATTAATTACGATAAATTGAATATAGAGTTGGTTGACACTTATAAATTCTTAGGTTTTAATTTAGACAAAAATTGGAAACTGCACGTTGACTCTGTTTGCAAAAAACTTGAACGATTTGTCTTTGCACTTAGAAGGTTAAAACAAACGGTATCATTAGAGGCAGCACTAATGGCGTATCACAGCTATGTGACTTCCGTCTAAACCTATGGGCTGTTATTGTGGGGAAATTCTGTGGACGCTGACAGAGCCTTCAAACTCCAAAAACGGTGTATTAGAGCCTTAGACAATGTGTGGTTTCTGGAAAGCTGTAAACCGCTTTTCAAAAAATTTAATATACTTCCCCTTCCATGTCTCTTTATAAGAGAAGCATGTCTCCAAGTTAAGAGCAACCCTAACCACTTCGTCAATCGTTCTGAAGCTACTACAAGATATACAAGAGCCCAATACAGAAATCTATTGTACCAGCCTCCTTGTAAAACAGCTATTTATAAGAAAAGCTGTTACAACATGTGTATATTGCTGTATAACAACTTACCTGATGACATTAAATTAGAACATAAGACCTTGTTTAAAAAGAAATTGACTAACTGGCTGCATGATAAGTGTTTTTATAGCATCAATGATTATTTGACATAGGATATTTTTAGTTTTTAGTTTTTAATTTGTTATCTGGGACAAATATAGGACTTGTAATATACATTGATAATTAAGAATGAATTGTAATTAATAATAATAATAACCATTTAAATTTGCCGCAATATATTTCATTGATTAAATTTGTAACATTATTGGAAAATTTTGCACACCTGCATGCAGGTCGAATATGCACGTACAAATTATACCTTGTAAGACCTTGTGTTTTTACCATATTCTAGCAAATAAAGAGATTTTGATTTTGATTTTGTAACACAAACCTAACCTAATCTTTAGGTTGTCATTTTCAAGATTTCTGAAAAATGTATGACTTCCGAAGAAAACGGACTATACCTAAGTAAAGCCTGACCGGAAATATATGAGGATGCGCCATATTGCGGAATTTCACTGGAACTAATTTCTTACACTGGCAATGATTTTATGATGGTTTGTCAGCAATGTCAATGTCATTCGTGGTGGTTTCTTTAAAAGACAAATATTTAAAATTATCCAAAGAAAATGCCGAAAACCATTCACAGTCGTCAACGTAAGATTATAAATAAAGTGTACATGTGTTTACTACACGAAAAACGGTCAGGAAAAGAGTGCATTCCATTAAATGGTATTACGAGGTTAACATATAGTGGAACTGACAGGTATTTAAAACTAATGTCATTATAGTGGGTTCCGATTGGTTGCAAAATCGTTGCCATATAAATCTTATAAATAGCGCCCTCTTGACAGTCCTCATATATTTCTGGTCAGGCTTTAATTATGTTTTATGTTCACGAATAAATGTTTTATTCTCTCTTTCATTCTTTACTCAGTAACATTTAAATAAATATATATACGCACCATGAAGAAAGCAATGACAATGATGTAGCTGATATAGAAGAAAGCAACCAATGGTCTCGAATTTTCCTCTGGCCCCTTCTCTTCTGCGTTTGAATCCATTGAAACTGATAATAATCTGAAAACAAATACAGGTATAACGATTATTTTGAAAACGGTTTAAGAGCCCACCCATGCAAAATTCGTCAGGGGAATGATCCTAGATCTCAACATCCATACTGATTAAAAATCTGTCCCTTGGAAATAAGAAACTTAAACAGTTTTTCTTCAATCTTGTCAACGTGAAAACACGATTGGTAATAATTTTCTCGATACTTTTATCTGTCAAACATAACCCTTTTTAGGGTTCCGTACGCAAAGGGTAAAAACGGGACCCTATTACTGAGACTTCGCTGTCCGTCCGTCCGTCTGTCACTAGGCTGTATCTCAACAACGGTGATAGCTAGACAGTTGAAGTTTTCACAGATGATGTATTTCTATTGCCGCTATAACAACAAATACTAAAAATAAAATAAAATAAATATTTAAGGGGGGCTCCCATACAACAAACTTGCTATAGATTATATATATGTATAGGTACGGAACCCTTCATGCGCGAGTCGGGCTCGCACTTGCCCATTTTTTTTAGATATTTTCGTTTGGATCTTTAAAACGCTTTCGTTTTTAACAATGTTTTTTAGCTTAATAGATGCACAATTATAAGTTCTCAAAAACTGTAAGACTATTTTCACTATAAAATGCACACGTTTATGACACAACTCAAAAAACATGATTTCCGAGCTTCCGAGCACGCACTTCCACCTCCCTCACGCTTACGCTCAGTGAGAGAGAGAGCTAGCCAACGTTGACGCCCTCTTAAACGCATGTAAAAATTGTCAGGAATGGCCTGAATTGTTACGATCTAATATGGAGCTATTTATTCATCAGGGACAGCTATCCGTGCTGCTACGCGACTAACGGCCCACTGGTTTTCGCACGCCTCGCCGCCCTCATAACTCGCGCTAATAGCGCTGTCACTGCTTCTTCACTACTACCCACAGGTATAAATGAACCTTAATACTATGACGATACCGTTTGTTTTTAATATGAATGTTATAGTGGCACGTGGCAAACTCGATAGCTAGCGGCTTTGCGATAATAGAGACAATGGCCATTGTTTGAAAGATTAGGGCTCGAAGCGAAAAATTCACCTGGGAAGAGCCGTACTATAAGAAGGTATACCAATTTTATAAAATATACTATAAGCTCCTCATAAGTTCGTCTGTGTATTTTACTTTCTTTATCATAGTCGGGTAAAACGTATCCAAAAATGTGTTAAAATTTATCCACCGCACGACAAAGAAAATTGACCAATAGATGGCATTGTACGACTGTCGCCAATCTGCTGCATCAGTCATGCAAAAGTTAAACTGGTTGACGCACCAACTTAACTATGCTGTTGGACAACTGTTGTCCCCATACATCGACATAGGTCGCGATTAATTTACCAGCTGCATTAAGTGTGCTCACCCAGGCCATCCTTCAAAAGTAGACACCGTAAACAGCGTCAGCATGCCACTTAGCACATCGTCGAAGTTCCATTTGTTTTCCTTCCATGTACGATCTAGTCTTTTTGGGTCGCCATTTTCGTATATGATGTAGGTACCCCTAGAAGAGAATCAATATCGCCTATCAACATCTAAACACCACGAAACTAACTTACATGCTATCAGTTTACTGTAAGGTTGGTAACTATGGGATCAAATGCAGGTCCTAACTTAACGTAACCTTACAAACGAAACCTCGACTTGTAAGGAAAAATTAGCAGTAATATTTTCTTTAAGATAGAGATGAGCACCAGCCATACAGAGATGCGACAACTTTGTACGACCAGCGGCGCGGCGAGCGGTTCAATAAGAGATCCGAGCGCGGCGGTCGCACGAGTGAGCGAGAAAATGCCGCTAAGGCCGAGTTCGTGGCATCTCTACATTCCCAACTCGTCTACATTACGATGAAATTATGATCTTGAGAATTTTCACGTGAGTGTAAACCACTTAATACAATAATTATTATATGTCTCATGAAAGTTTTAATAAGATTATTAAGATGAAGGTCAAAAAAATAAAAAAATAAACTTGTAATATTTGCTATGCGTAACCACAAATACCCTACGACGCGTATTGATCTAATTTATGAACGCA
Source organism: Apotomis capreana (assembly GCA_947623375.1). Lineage (NCBI taxonomy): Eukaryota > Metazoa > Arthropoda > Insecta > Lepidoptera > Tortricidae > Apotomis > Apotomis capreana. Next base: position 13,245,975 of record OX392522.1, on the reverse strand, counting down.
AAGTACCCTAAACGCAAATTGTACATTCCTACAGCGAACAAGTATGAATCTGGACGATTTGGGAATGTGGACGAGTTGGGAATGTGGACAATAGACGAGGTGGGAATGTGGACGAACTGAACCTAAACGAGGCGATGTCAATGTGCATATATTTTTCTTTTTTTTTTATATATAAAAGCCTTTATACGCTGACCAAATACAGTAAACATTTATCTTATAAATATGTATGTATATTCAGCAACCAATGTGCAATAACCTTTTACTAAATCTACATTTTCACTTACTTGCATTCATCTTTGGTCATTTTCGTGCTGTCTGTACAAGAGAAAAATTTGCCCTGAAATCATATGAAACAATGGGAAAATTTATAAGAAATCATTTTCATTTTGCGAGAGAACATCCATGCATATATAAAAATAAATTATTATGGTATTCAAGAATATTTATGAAAATGAACTGGAAATATTCATAGTGCCTTATTACACTTGCGAATAAGCGTCACCGCGAACACGCTGCGTAATCGCCTGCGTACATAATTCGCTTGCAAATCGCGTGTTATAAGGCCCTTAGAACCATTGGCGATTTGCGGGCGAGTCTATAGTAAGTACACAGCGAGATCGCCGCGCATACGCGAGATACTCGCGAATACGCAGAGAAGTCGCTACACGCTCGCGGCGAAATCGTTGCGCGTTCGCTTCGCTTTCAACTCGTCCGCAAATCGCCAGTTTGATTAAGGCTCTTTCGGTTTGCAGAGTATGGAGTGTAAAAGGGAGGAGCGGAATCTTTCATAGGAAAATATTGGAAAATTGACCAGCAGTAAGCAGTAAATAATAGTTCTAATATCGTCCGCAATAGCGCTACAATTACAAGAAAGTAAAAAAAAAATTTGATAGAGTGAACTATATCGAATTGAATTTTTTAATATTTAAGGTGACTAGAGTAACTCCTTTATAGTATTTCCAGAAAGTATTTACAGAAAAAACGCATAATTAAGTTTTATAATTGTACTCCCTTTTACACTCCATATTACAGTCTAGGGATGACATTAAAATCATATTCAAAAAAGACAAAATGCGATAAAAATATACCGTATTAAAAAAAACATGCTCTTCGATCACCCTACGGCACCGACCCCCATACAATACACTAATGTTAAAACAAAGTAAATACTATTGTATAAATAACTACAGTGTATAGTATAAATAAGTTTCGGTATTTCCCTTTTCCCCCTGTATCTTTAATATTATGTAGAAAAAGAGAAAAGGAAAATTCTGATTGACAGACTGACGGGTGCGTCTCGTTTTTTATGCACTTGCAGTGCATAGAAAACTAAAAACAAAAAAGGTTACGTCGACTTTTTAAATATACCGGTCGGGATTCCTCGAGTCGGAAGGTAAGGTTCATCGTCAATCACTTCGGTAGGTAGCCTTTGTGTGTGTATGCGCGCGTAATAAAATACTTAAAACCATTTAGGTGTAACGAAAAAAAAGCCTTAAAATAATTAGTATAATATACCTACTAATATATTATTTATCGCAACATAATACCATAATTGTCTGTTGAAAACCAAACGTCATTGACACGAGTTATTATCTACTCACACAAAACTCTAAGTAGTGCTTTAAGACTGCACCGAGCGAAATGTGAAAAATAGGCAGTTGCCGTTAAGTAGACAACGTCAACACTAGTTGGTTAATCCAATTCTAAACAATATATTTAACACTTCGAAGAATGTGTTAACAACGTCTCCGCGGAAAAATTATAAAATTATTAATATTTTACCCTAGAAAACTAAGTAAAGTTGGACGAAAATGTAAAATCGTAAGCAGGCGTTAAGTGTTTTTTTATACTTTAACAATGGAAATCTATTCTGATTTGCAGTTCAAAAGAAAGATGAATGTGTACATTACAATTTGTCCGCATTAAATATTTCAATCGCCCCATAACACTTATACCGATTATATCTAAGATATTTGAAAAGGCCATTCATAAAAGACTTATGTCTTTCTTTGAGAAACATCAAATCCTTAAAAAAGAACAGAATGGGTTTCAAAGAAACAAGAGTACTACACTCGCAGCTGTTAACTTAATAAATAATGTAGTAAGAAGTATTGATAAAAAAAAGCCAACAGTGTATGTTGAAAGTGTTCCAAGAAGTGTATGTTGCAAAATTTTTAGGAATTACAGTTGATAGGAATTGTAATTGGAAAAAGCAAGTAGATTTAGTCTGCAATAAGATTTTGAGATTTATATATGTTTTAAGGCGTCTTCGCAATATCTCTACTTGGAACACAGTTCTCATGGCATATTATTACCACCTAATGTAATTATAACCTTCACTATTGTTTTTGCATACTAATATTTAGCAAAATATGTTTATGTACCGGATAATATAACCTGACATCTAATTGTACCATATTTTAAAGCAAATAAAGAATAAAGAAAGAATATTTCATTTCATTTCATTTCAATTATTGTTTGGTATTAAAGGTCCAGATTTATCAAAACGTGCTTTTAATTCTCCATACATTTTTACTATGGCGTCCGCGCGCCGATCTAAATACGAGTACGCATTCCCCGCGCTCTATGGTTATAGGCGCGTTAGCGACTAACGCTCGGCGCAGTCTTAATACTGGGGAATTAAAATCAATATTAAACGCTTAATATTAACAAAACTTCAAAAAATCTTAGCATAACTATATAGTGACTTTTGGTACTCAACAGACAACACATATTTTAATATTACCTTAAACAATTGAATACCGACAACCGCAAACATAAATTGTAAAATGTTGTTGAGTAGAAAAATATTGCCAATTGATCTAATAGAAGCAATGACACACTTCACAACATACTACACAGACATAATGCAAAAATACAACAACGCATCTCCAAACAAAAAAGTGCCACATTCAACAAAAATAAAGTGCCAATCGACGAACATCGCATTCAAAAAGACGTTCCATAAAAAAAAGTTACAGAATTTTAGTACATTCAACATAAAATTTACCAAAATCACAGTGTTTTAATAACATTGTCAGCAGTGTGTCCAATGTGTAGTCGTGGTGGTAATAAGTTTTTGGGTAAACAAATCAAAAATAGATTAATTCAAAAATATTTCAAAATGTTACATACACGGCTCACGTTAGTCCTTGGTTTTGTAAAAAGAAAAACACTCTTTTATATTTATATTGTATTTAACTTGCCAGCGTCCTGATCTGACTTGTAAGCTTTAAAAAGACCAAAAAAAACAGTCAATTAAACCAAGTACCTTTCTCCTAAAATAGGAGCGTAAATGTCAAGGTAGGGTTTGGGCAAAAAAAAACACAAAAGCTCGTTTTGAGTCCAAAAAATCTTAAAAACCAATCAAACTTGAACGCAACACCTTTGGGCTGGTTTGAATAAAACTAAAAAATATGGCATGCTCTTATGTTAGCAAATTTTTTGGACCCACACGGGAAGCAAAAAGTAAGGTTAGTATTCTAGTTCTCAAATGGCACGGATAAAGCCTCACACATAAAAAACGAAATCAGGTGATTGTGTACAAAATAATTAAATTTGAAATAAACACAATGAATAGATTACATAAATGAAATTAGTGTCTGAAAGACCCAAAGGTGTCGTAAAATAAATCTTTTCTTTTTGTAGATTTTTTGTGAATGTATTTTTACCATGTTACCCCTACCTTGAACATTTGCACCCCCATGACAGCGAACATGAACTGAAGAAGGTTTGTCACCAACAATATGTTGCCGATCGTTTTTATGGCAACGATCACGCATTGAACTACGTGCTAGAAATTTAAAAATAGAATTTTCAAAAAAAAAGTGAAAGTGCCAAAGAGATATTTTTTTATTCAGTATTATATTTATATTTTTTTCAGCGGGTGATCATTTTTCTCGCACGATAGGTAAATGATAAAACATTTATATTTTTTCGATGAGAGCCTCAAAAATGGAGGACTATTTTTTACCATTTATCGATCGCAGGATTAAAACGACTATCTAAGGCCCGCAGGACAAAGGAATCGTGTCGCTCACTCTAATGAAAACCAGAATATAAAACACTAATAGTACCTATTTAATAAGTTATAATATAATATAAAATACTTACAATGTTATATAATTTGATTATATAACACTGTTATGCTATGACAATTGTTATGCTATGTTATCATGGGTTGGATTTCTGCAAATCGACGACAACCTATAATAAGTATGCGAGACTTTGAATGTCACAATACTACAATGTGTTTAAAAGATTATTTTATTAATTATGTCTTCAATGTGGAAATACCACATTATTTGTTTCAACTATGTCAAAAATAAAAATAAGCACTGCAATTTAAGCAGGATTCTGCTTCAATTCATCCACATGTGTCAATATTGTCACAAAGGTTAAAGTTATGAATGCTGCTTAAATTGCAGTGGATCACATTAAATGTTTCTTTCGGAATGAACTTTTGTTTCATCATTTAAGCACAATGTGCCATCTATTTTCAATATTTTCTCAAGATAAATAATAAAATAACTGTTACCTAAGATACATAATCCCTTTGTCCACATATGTTCACAGTTTAAACGGATACGGCTATATGTGAAATTACTTATTGTTGGGTTTAGGACAACATGGAATTTAGGAATCTTAATCGTGAATCAATTTAATAGGATAATTAATTTTCCTCGACTTTCATTTCGCTATTGGAAGGAAATCAAAAGCACGTCCAAGACGTCGATGCAAATAAATGAAGCAACTCCTGGCTGCCTGTCTACAGAAGCGGAGAAGTCCAAAATGGACCAATCACATACCTTGGATTTAAATTCACTACTCTTGTGCTTCACAATGATTGGTTCACACTGCGCTCCTTTTTTTAACATGACTTGAACTGTACCAGGTCTGCTTAGCCCTCACTACCAATGGCAGTAATAAGCCGCCAATGGGATTATCTCCACGCCACAAGAGTAATTCTGTGGACAGCCTGGTCCTTATTGAGAATGAAACCTCGATTTGCTGCGATTAGCAGTGCTATTTTCTGTCAAGTTCCTATTTATTTCAATAAGGTACGAGTGAATTCTGATCTTTCTCTTAGTAACATAATTATTTCCTTGATAGGGTATGGTATGACCGGACCTGTAGGATCAAAATTGATCAGACTGTATCGGTTTTTCACTTATATGCTAGTTTGACGCGGCTTGAAATCAATTTGATTGATTCTACATTTGGAAGGATTATTACACAGGTATAATTTCACATATATCCGTATGATTGTAGGTAAATAAAAATTAGAAAAAACTACTGACCTTTAAGCCTTTGGCTCTGTTTATGGCTCGAAGAGGCCTCAGAACTCTGAACACTCTTAAAATCTTAATAAACCCAAATGAAGTTCTGCAAACAACATAAAAAAATACTTTAATATCCTAAATTAAAAAATTAAAACAACACACTAGTAGTTGGTCATCATGAGACCCTCATTAATGCTATGACACAGACAGACACACATACACACACAAGTATCAATGGTTTAATATAAAATTGTGGTGTGTACACTGTGTACCCACATTAAAAAAGGGGGTGCGTAACGATGGCTATAACAACTTTTGATATAATTTCAGTCGGTATAACGCTCATTTGATATAATGATTGAATGATATAACAACACTTAATATATCAACATTTGATATAATTATTGTTTCATATACTGATCATTTTATCGAATAACATTTAATATAACATTCTTTTAGTATAATGCATATTTCGTGTAATGAATTTATGGTATAACGTTTATTTTATCTAACGTTCAAATGGCATAACGTATAGGGTATAGAGAAATAGGGGGGCGGGGGGTGGAGCCCCCACAGGGGGGCTCGGGGGGCGAAGCCCGGGCATTAAAAAAAAACTTAAACCGAAAGTTCAAGAGAAACGTAGGTTAGGTTAGGGTAGGATAGAAAAAAAAAGGAAAAAAGAGGGGAAAAAAGGAAAAAAGAGGCAAAAAAAATGGGATATAATACGTTTAAAGGCTCAATACCCGCTCAAACTGCTCAAACATGAAAGTTAAATTGTAATAGAGTCATGGTTAGGTACGACGAGCGAAATTATACCAAATGTTGTTATACCATATGAAATTATACCATATGAAATTATACCAAAAGTTGTTATACCAAATGAGCATTATACCATATGAAATTATACTAAATGTTGTTATACCAAATGTTGTTATACCATAATGATGGTAATAGGAAATAAGTTTTATACCAAATGATAAGTATACGAAATAACAATAGATATTTTGAAATTATACCAAACGTTTATTATATCAAATGAGTCATTATACCAAATGTTGTTATACCAAATGTTGTTATATCAAACATACTTATACCATTTATTTTTACATCGATCATTACACACCCTAAAAAAGGGTTATTACATGTTTCATAAATTTACAGATACACAATGTTAAACCCTTTTTTCGTCGAGGATTAAAAAGACATATAAAAACAACTATACTGTTGTAAAAAGTAATAATATAACAAAATACTTCTTTCCTTTCAATTACGTAGGCACATTGGGTCGCTGAGGGTTTTCTATCGCCTATACCATGGCAAGAGCTCTGAAGAGCTATTTCCTCTAATCCCACCTCCCCTTTCCGTCATAGAACTACACGTGCCAGTTTGCGATGTCATCGCTTCACCGTGGAAAATATTCCCACACCGTACCAAGAAGTTTGGAAATTCCTACATCTGCCGAACTATTAAAAAAATGTACTCTTTGCCGGCTCATGTGTTTTGTTTCCTCCTTCTTATGACATGAGACCCATCAAACGAAGCATGAAGAAACATCTCTCGGGCCAGCATGGCAATGTCAACTGACATGGCACGGTTGGTTTCTTGTCAGTTGGCATTGCGACTTGGGCTCCCCTTTTTGCTTACCATCAGGCGGTGTGGAGCCACTATGTTATACCGTTAAAAAAACACTTACCCCCACATAGAAATTATAGAAACTGCAACCACTAGCAGATCGAGCAGGTTGAAGGCTGATCTGCAGAAGGCGTCTTTATGGAAGACGAACCCGTAGGTGATCAGCTTCAGACATAGTTCCAAGGAAAATACGGCGGTGAAGAAATAATCCAGTTTCTTCAGTACCTACAAATGAAAGGTTTTAAAATCATCAACTTTAATTTAAACCATTTATTAAGACATCACTGTCTGACAAAATGGCTTACAACTAGGAAGGATGATCAAAATGGGTCAGTATGGAGAAGTCAGAAACAAGATACCAAAATCTGTTCATACGAACCATGGCGTCGATTTTAGATTTAATGAAAACTGCATTAATAGGGATGGTCATGGAGGTTTTCCTATGCATTTAAGAATATTTTTATCTACATTGTATAGTAGATATCGTCGTCTAGTGCCAATAACACAAGCCTAAAAGAGTTTACTTTTGGATTAAGTCGATGTTGTCCGATATATTTTTTTAATACTTACGTCGGCCTTATATTGGTTGTCTGACATCGGAACAGGATCTTCCATTGCCAACATAAGTGACGAGATCAGGATACACACGAGAATTATGTTCTTGAAGACTGAATTGTTTTGGATGTTGTAGCACATCACTCGAAATCTACAGAATAGAATAGAATAGAATAGAATAGAATAATAATTTATTCGTTAACATACACAGTGGATGGATGGTGGATATAAGAAATAAAAACAAAATTAAATCGTTGCGTATGCCACGAAAAGGTCACACCTCAGCATAAATGCTGGCCCGGGAACCAGCGCAAAAAGATAAGCTTTACAATCACAATACGTGGAACTTTATACTGTTAACCAATAGCCGTGTCCTAGTCGTAGTTGTGAAAGAAACTCAATATAACTCTAGCGCGTTGTGGTTCCATTCGAAACCAATGTTCCTTTTCCCATACATAGGCATGAAACACTATTTGTTAACGCATCTTGCAAAACAGCTATAGAGAATGTCTGATGATGAACTGAAAGATGGTTAACTTGAAGATATCCCTAAAAGGGATGAATATGCTTTTGTACATGTAATATCTGTTATGAATATATTTATAAAGCGTCATAGAGTGCAATAAAGTTTACATATACATACATACTTTTGATAAGGGGTTTCTCTTGGTCTTTGACTTCCACCTCAAAGAGGCGATAGGAATACGCCACAGCCATGGCCTGACGCATCCAACCGTTTACTTAGCTATTTCATCAAACGTTAGATATATGATATGTCAATCCTAAAATATATTTTGCTCTTGCTGTAAAGTCTAATAGAAATTGGTGTATTACGGATTAGTTTATCAATACGGAAACGTTAGTCCATTCAGAGCTTCACCTTGCCTCGAATGGATGGTGATTCTGATTACATGCTATGACTGAGCTGGCGATACCGGTGATGGTTTTTTCCTCTCAGTTATTCCATAAATTGGTCCCAAGTTATTACAAACTCCTTTCACTAGAAGCTATTCCAACAGAAAACAAAAAAAAATGTCTTACGGATTAGTTTGTGAGAACAAGAAGAAGCTAGAACCCTCGGGGATGGGTTTCTCATCGTCTTTGACTTCCACTTCGGACAGACGGCGAGGTCGCGCCGCAGCGGTCGGCTGGCGCTTCAGCGGTGACGGCTCTTTCTTAATATCCCCTGTAACACAAAACCTTACATTACTATCTCCGGGCAACTATAGTAATAAGGACCTACTGGATGGTAAGAATATCAGAAGCATCACGGATGATTTTCTGACCCTTTCAAAAGCTATTTTACTCCCATTATGAAGAACTAAGAACTATAGACCCCTAAGAGAAATTCAGCAAGAAGCTCATTCTACAACTGAAACGTTCGCGGCAATCAATTTTGATTAGGTCCGTCCTACTGGAGGTACTATACCAAAGTACAAGGAAACTAGTTCTCTTTCAAACAGGTGACGGATGAAGGTGAACAACAATAATTTTGTTAAAATTGATCGTTACTATTACCCAATAATTTTTGGCGAAAGGAAGGCCTTTACTCAGCAGATGAGAACAAATCATTCTGTTTCTAGTCCACTTCTTAACTATGGCAAGTTATTCATCTATCAGATATTTTTCAGAAATAAATTTCTTATTCACCATTTTGTTTCTCCGTTGTAACTAGTGCATCTCCGGCCTCTCCTCTCTCTTCTGCGTCTTGTTCGTGCACCTCTTCTTCTGACCCTGTCTCCTCGTATTCTCGATCAAACCTGGATAACAAATAACTTATTGCAATAACAATTCATATCAAATGCAAATAAACATAGAGCTTACGAACTAAATTAACCAGTTGCCTGTCACCACTTTGCCATTGGGTATCGTGCTGATAAGGGTGGGAGCGATTACTTGTTGGCGTACCTTATGATCACCAGTCACCAGAAGATCGTATAAGTAAATAACTAAACTTTTAAGAAGCTTAGATGTTGTACAAATTATCTTCTCCATTCTAAATATGATGAATAATATCAATATGACCATGTGTTAGTATAAATCAAACATTGCAGTGAACAACATACATATAAAATAACTAGGTATAATTACCTTACCAGCAACTTAACAGGTATAAAGAAAAAATATTCGTTCTAAATAATTCTCACCTTGGCACTCTCTTATACCTCTGGTATGGTCGGCTTTTTAACAATCAGAATATTCATCATTAAAAACAAGTTATTATTGAAATATATTTTTTTTTGACAAGTCTTTTGCGCAAATGTCAATTGCTCACCATTCTCGTCAATACAAATCAAACGAGCTTAATTTCGGTAAGGTTGCGTCGTTTTATTACCGAATTCTATTGACCAACTTCCGTAATCAGAACAACTCGATGGTACCACAATATGGCATTATCAATAAATTCACATAAGTATGCAGAATCTCAAATTCTATCATAAAATTCAGAAACTGAGTAGTGTGCGAAAAACTTGCAAAATTTGATCACAAACAGACGGATTAAACATCTGGACAGGGTGAAACTGAACAAAATAATTATCTTAATTTTATTTAGTCTGTAGTAAAATTTAGGACTTGCTACGAATATTAGTTTAATTTGCTTACCCTTCATCAGAATAGCACTCTTCTTCATTTACGTATTCATCGTCAGTCTCTCCTCTCTCTGTTTCTTCGTCAAGCTGTGGATTACCGGCTTCTGGGTTGTCTTCTGCTGCCTAAAAGTGTGAAATCGTTTCTATGTCTACCTTTCTTTCTTGCAAATCATTACACACTTTGATAATAAGTACCGTATTTTTTTGTTTCATCACCTAAAATTATTTGTTGATTTTTACGTGTGTATTACTTACCTCTGGCTCCTTCTCGACCTCTTCATCGTCATCATCCCCAAGATTGTCGACAGCGATAGCCAAGAACACGTTTAGTAGAATATCTGACATTTGTTAAGGATATTACTTTTTTCAGTATTGTCGTTGGGCGAGATAAATAAATCAAAATCAAATCATTTTATTGATAACACCATAGTTACATGTCAAGTTAGTAATACAATTATTATGTGTTATTAGTTATAATAACATTATTCGTATTATAATAAGGTATAATAGTTTATAGGTAATGTAACATATAATTGATGCTAGGTGAGTGGCATTTTGAAAAAGTCTTCGACACTGTATAAAGTCATTCCTGTTAGCCACTTACGTAGTTTATTTTTAAAAACTGCGATGGAAGTTGCATCTCTGATAGTTGCGGGTAGTCTGTTGTAAATAGACGGTCCCATAATGTACACTGATCTCGCAGATTTTGACAGTTTGTGCGTAGGCGGGACAAGGCGGTAGTGGTACTTGTTTTTCCGCAGCGCATGGGACGCGTTCGTACCCTGGTGTTTGAATAAGTGTAGCTTAGTGTGAGTGAACAATGCCGCCTGATATATTAGTTCGCCGGGTAGTGTTAGGATTCCTAAGTCTTTAAAAAGACTTTTACATGATACGTCACTTGGAACCCCCATTAAGGCTCGCACTGCTCGCTTCTGCATAATAAACGCGCGTTGAGAATCTGCAGCGCGGGCCCACAACTCCGTGCCGTATGTAAGTAGGCTGTGGACGGTCGCGAAGTAGCAAGATCTAACAACTATAATTAATTATTAATAATTTCTAATTTATTGATAATTTCTAATCTTGTTCGAGCTCCGTTTCACACAGCTCCACGTTAGTTAAAACGGTTTTTAATGGTAATTAATCACACTAAGGGCCGATTGTTCAATCACCAGATAAATTTATCTAACAGTTGAAATTATTGCTATCCTTTTCTCCCGTCATATAAAAGAAAAGTGACAGCCAACATTTATCTGACAGATATGTTTTATCTGGTGATTGAACAATCGGCCCTAAGTCTATAAAGGTGAAAGTTTGTGTGTGTTTGTATGTTTGTTACTTCTTTACGCTCAAACGACTGGATCCAATTTGATAAAATTAGCTATGGAGGCAGCTGACTGGATTAACACATAGGCTACTTACTATCCCGAAAGAAGGTAATGGTCCCGTGGGATGAGCTGGTAACACCGTGGGGCGCTGCTAGTCTTGCCATAAATAAATACTTAACAATCCGTTACGTGTACCTATGTAATTAGTTTTAGCAGAAAAGCAATTCATTGTTTTAAGTATGGTTTACGAAAAAATACTTACTATTGAGCTTTCGGCTTTTATATCAACAGTGGTCTCCTCTTGGAAAGTCAGGTAGATTTACAAACTGAATTGTAAAAGTGCCCTTGTAGCCTACTTACTGAATAAATTATTTCAATCTCAATTATTCTAATTTCAATTTCCAAATAAAATTCTCTATCAGTCAACCATAGAGCCAAACAGAGATATATCATACAGATACTTCAAATTACTGCAATTCTAAAGTCTATATTGTAGCAAGAGGTCTAAAGTTTATTTCTTCTCCTTCCATGTTTTTTTTTATTATTAAGTCAATGTTTATCAAGTAAAAGAAACGTCGCCGTGCATCTTGCGCTACTTGCAAAGGATACAGTTACCACAGACGAAAATAATGATGAAATAGATGGAAGCCAGCATGCCGTAGGTACCAGCACCGCCGTAAGCCTTGATGCCCTCGTACATCACGACGTTCCAGTCCTCACCCGTTAGGATCTTAAAAAAAGTTTGATGATAAAACAAGGAGTAAGAAACAAGTTTTTATAAAAACAAACTACTTTAAAGACGAACTTGTATGGACAGTTGAACTTTTTGCACAAAGGGCATTAAATTGCCAAGACGAATCAAACGAGCCCTAGCTCGATGGAGTTGTGTCGTTTTATTACCATGATGAGCGTCATGTCATAAGAATATTGACTGTTGTCATCCGATTTACATTAACTATGTTGCAATATTTCCGCTCAATCAGAAACAAGAATATAAGTCAAATTGAATTTTCAAGACCACCAGTAGGTTTATGATGGTTGCGTATATTAAAAAATATATGATGTACCTGGAACATAGTCAACACGGATTGCCAAAACGTGTCAAAGTTGTGCCGCTCCTTCGGTGACTCTGGAGCGTAGTCGAACCTTCCTCCGAAGACCTGCATGCCGAGCAGCGCGAAGATCATGATGAACAAGAACAGCAGCAGCAGGAGGGAGAAGATGGACTGGATGGAGTTGAGCAGAGAAGTGACCAAGTTGGAGAGAGAGCGCCAGTATCTGGAAACGAAGAGGTAAAAAATGAAATTGTTGAAGTGAAATAAGAAAAATCGATAGGTAAATGCATTTGGTTGGTGCCAAAAGGTAATCTGGACCATTCTGAGTGCTTATTCTCCATAGATTTTTAAAATTAAATAAAATAATACTATCCATCTCTCGATTTATTGTTTGTGTTATTTATACATTTGCTTTTGGTTGTTAGAGTTTGCTTCTGACAGTTCTAGTTTTTACAAGTTTAGCAGGGAAGTTTTGAAAGTCTACTTAGGGATTTTGGAAATAATTTTGGAAAAAAATAATAATGGCGGAGATATAGGTCTACAGCTCACAGGGCCTCTAGTAACTTACTTCGTAACTTTGAAGACTCTCAGCAGTCTGACGCAGCGCAACACAGAGATGCCCAGCGGGGGGATGGTGTCGGTCGCAGTGAGGACCAGCTCGAGGATCGAGCACACCATCACGAAGCAGTCAAACCGGTTGAACAGGGACACGAAGTATCCCTGAAATGTAAATATTTTTATTTTGAAGAATCTTCTTTTTTCCTCAGGAATGAATAGAGAAAGATGAGATAAATATGCCTAATCTATTTTAATTAAGGTGGTAACGCCTGCTAGTATAAACCAAAAATGTTACGCCCGCATGTTAATTAAGATTTTTTTTTCTAGTCAGTAAAGAACTGTTCAACTGAAGATTAACTTCACTGTTCCTAGACCCCGTGCTCGCATCTGTAATTTCAGGCCATTTGCTATTAAGACGTTTAGGACCAATGTTGGCTGTCATAACATCATACCCAGAATATGCAAATAGCACAATAAATCAAATAGACATTTTAAACATTTCCTTGAAAATGTTTAAAAATCATTTATATACATTTTAAGGCTGGTCTAAATAATTGAATATTTTTGAGTAGTTTTGATCCCTCGATGCATTTAGTTATCTAGCTGTACCTAGAATTGTTCATACTTAAATATAACATTTTAGTCTTTAAGTATAGTGCAATAGCTTTTTAAATATTGTAACATTGTAAATTTTCATTATATTTAGTGTTTTTTTTCTATGTTACCTATCTGAACATAATTTCAGATATTAACGTAGGAATTTTTGTTCATAACGCATGTTGTGTTTGCCTGTAATTGGGTAAATACTTTTGTATGTTTGTTATATAGTATTGTACCTGTTGGCAAACCTAATAAATAAATAAATAAAATGTACTGTCCGCGAGCTTTCAGATTGCGATTCGAGTTTGGCTGAAACTGAGAGGTTCTTAGCTGGATCGCGTTAGAGCGAGCGGGACAGGTATAAAACTCGAATCACATACTGTCATAAATTTAATTGTACTCACTTGAACTCCAAGGGCGTACATTTTGACCAGCATCTCCATAGTGAAGAGTGCAACAAACAGATAGTTTGCATCGGTTTGGAAAGTATCCAGCCACTTTGGTTGCCTGAAGAAATGAAACATACGGATACAAGAAAAATATATATATGGGGTTATTATTCTTCGGGCATCTAAAACAATTCACTTGGCAGCTAAACTTATAACTTCGCATCCATGGCAAGGGATAGATGCAAACTACATATATTAATTAAGCTGCCAAGTTTATTTTTGTAGGTTAGGTTAGGTAAGACTTGCTAAGAATACTTGTAATTGTAATTTCGGTCCAGGGTGTTTTGGACCACCTGGACAAGTGATTCCTTTCCAAATACGACGTCAGGCATAGGGCGAAGTGACCTCTATGTGAATACGTTAATATTTAATATTCACACCTTACCGCACCTCTTTACAGCAGTAAAGTAAGGTATAAAGCCTTTTAAATAAACTGCAAATATCGACACACAAAGCATAAGGAAAAATTCAATAGGTTGCTTGGAAATTAGGGTAGCTCGGCAATCCAGAGGTACCGGGTTCGATTCCCAAAATCTTCCACCAGGTTACTCATTTTTAAATTTTTTTTAAGCCTTGATTTTTGTATCAATAGTTTAAATATTACATAAAAAAGAGACGTTTCATAAGTTTACCCAAAGGTTGTCTGGAAGAGAACGCTCTTTAGCGACAATACCGCCGGTTGTTTCCCTAATTTTTGTTAAATTATTATTGTTGTATTCGTTGTCATGTGGTGCACAATAAAGAATATTACTACTGCTACTACTAATCAATTTCCCATACTATCAGTCCACGTTAAGTTTGCACCCGCCGGTTTTACAAATCGAGATTTAGTTCTTGACTATTTTATTTCCTGCACTAAAACTTAATCAATCGTAGCAAAATCTTGGAAACTGGATAGGAATAGAATATTCTGTGTTGAACAGTTGCGATTTTTGCGAAAATTGTTATAGAATGTGTGTTAGTACACAAATTGTCAGCGTCCGTTCGCAACGGAACATTGGCCTAAAACAGACGCCTGGTGCACAAATTTTGTAGCAACAAGCGCAAAATCGAAATGTCCTAAAAAGAATATTTCCTTCCCATTCAGTTCCTATCATTTCGTAAGGAAACAGTCGAGAACAACAATAGTATTTTCTAAACAACCGCAGAGAGGGTTCGGGAAGGAGATACATAGGAATTGTTTGAAGGAAAAGAGCCTCTTATGCATATTTATGATAATGAAAAGAACTCACTTGTAATGTTCAGTGGCCAACACTAACGTATTGAGGAAGACTAGGACGATGATGGCCCAGTAGAAGCCTTGAGACTTGACAGCCTTCCGGCAAGCTCGCCGCATTCGGCGGTTCACCTGAAACAAATATGAGAATATTGCTAGAGAACAATCAAAAGGAAAGAAATATGGGAATATTGATAGAAAACAATCAAAAGGAAATAAATATGAGCATATTGATAGGGAACAATCAAAACGCAAAAATTAAATTAGATCTGTTTATTAGTAACTTTTTTATGACATAGGGGACAAACGAGCAAACGGATGGTCTGATGGTACGGGATTACTGTCGCCCATGGACACCAGCTGCGATACCAGAGGAGTTACAAGTGCGTTGCCGGGCTTTCAGATGGGAGTACGCTCTTTTTATGAAGGAAAAAAAACTAAATATCGAGGCAATGGTCGGTAAAAATTATCTGATCTGTTCCTTGCTATGATAATGAATAAACAGCAGAGATCAAAGTTAAATGCTTGTCTAATTTATGTTAAGAAAACCGGCCAAGTGCGAGTCGGACTCGCGCACCGAGGGTTCCGTACAAACACTTTCCATCCCTAAGTGGTTAAGTTAAGTTTGCACCTGGTATGTATAGCGCCCCATATAAATTAGGTGCAAAGTTAGGTATTAAAAAAACTACTTACTAGATCTCGTTCAAAACAATTTTCGTTGGTAGTTTTTATAGTAATGTAAATCATATGTTTTTTTTAGATTTTTCATTTTCTTATTTTAGAAGTTAGAGGGGGGGGGGGGGACCAACTTTTTTCCACTTTGGAAGCGTCTGTCACGCAAACTATTCAGTTTAGAAAAAAAATATTTTAAAAACCTCGATATCATTTTTGAAGACCTATCCATAGATACCCCACACGTATGTGTTTGATGAAAAAAAAAAAATTGAGTTTCAGTTCTAAGTATGGGGAGCCCCCAATAATTATTATTATTTTTTTATTTTTGCATCAATATCTTAATGCGGTTCACAGAATACATCTACCTACCAAGTTTCAACAGTATAGCTCTTAGAGTTTCGGAAAAAAATGGCTGTGACATACGGACGGACAGAAGGACAGACGGACAGACGGACAGACAGACATGACGAATCTATAAGGGTTCCGTTTTTTGCCATTTGGCTACGGAACCCTAAAAATGTCTACTGAAGTTTGAGCCTTATCTCATACGATTCAAGCAAAATAAGTCCCGTATTTTGTTCTGATAATATCACATGAAAAAAATATGATTTTGATAACAAAATATTTTTGAAGTGATAACGTCATAAATCGATGAACGCCGGCTGCACGCACGAATAAGCATGACTCATGTCACGTTCCGCCTGAGCCGAGCGCGCAAGCAAGAGCGCGGTACAAGCGATAGAGAGGCACGATCGGCCTAAGCGTTCGGCTTGTGACGCATCTATCTCTCTTCCACTCCATCGGACGGCATTCAATCATTGACGTATAATACCTCAATGCATTCAATTCATAAAAGTATGCATTCTTGTCTTATGAGTATGACGTTATCACGTAAAATTATCGTCCGTAAACCGACTTTACAGACAACCAATTTTTTTTTCTATTTTCTTCTTACCTTATCAAATCTTTTGAAGTAAGCTTTGCAGGTACCGGCTTGTTCCGTCGCATTTACATTTGTCTGTGAGCCGTCGTTGCTTGTCCTCTCCGTCAGATGATTACCTGGAAACATATTGAACAATATTTTATTCAATATAGACTGTACTACCATTTGTTTTAATATAAAGTCTATAAAAATTTAAGACCCAGTTAAGAGTCAGTTTACTATACAGCATGTGTACAACTTTAATAATTTCCATTATTTATCGGTTTTTGTAAAAATGGGATAACATGCCTGAAGATAATAATAAACAATATTCTATACTATCTATAGAGACGTATGAAATAACGTTAGTAATATTTCGTAGCAAATAGATCTACACATTTGTCTCGTTCCTAAATTATGGTTATGCCAGACGCACCGATATACAAAATCAAATACAACACAATACAATGCAAGACAATACAATACAATAAGATACGATACGATACGATTGAATATGATACAATACAATGCAATAATGCTTTATTGCACGCCAAAACAAGTCACAGAAAAATAGTCAATACTGTTAAAATAACCGTACAAATACTCTAGTGACTTATCATACAAATCACTGACCCTGTGAATCCTGATTCTCATCCTGCTGCTTAGGATCGTTCTCCAGATCCAACTCCTCGGCCACGGTGATCCAGTTCAGGTAGCCCTTCAGGTCCTCTTCAAACTCTTTCCTCTCTCGAGACTTCTGGAAGTCTCCGCGGTTTTTAGCCTTGTTACTTGCTTTGGAGAACTCTCTGGAAGATTTTAAAATAATTTTGAAAATTGTAAACAGCTTGTCGTATCAAGAAAGCTGAAGATTGAAAAATGTGGAAGTTGCTCCACGCTGACAAGAGCCTAGCTCTTAAATTTCTGATGATGATGACTAAGTAGAACACCCCGCTAGATAGCAAGATATAAATAAGTACGTTATCTAACAGCAAACACATTTAGTAATTACTAAGCAATTTTATTGACTTACCCAGACAACACACCGAGAATCAGATTCATGACGAAAAAGTTTCCGAAGATGACTAGTGAGACGAAATAAATCCACGGCCAGCTGGTGCCCTTAACGTCTGATACCTGAAAGATACGAGAGCACTAATAAATAAAAACCGGTCAAGTGCGAGTCAGACTCGCGCACCGAGGGTTCCGTACAAACACTTTCCATCCTTACGTTGGTTAAGTTAAGTTTGCACCTGGTATGTATAGCGCTCCATAGAAATGAGGTGCAAAGTAAACGCAACCAATCCCGATTGTTGTATGGGAGCCCCCCTTAAATTTTTGGAGTTTATTGGAGTTTATTGGAGTTTACGTACTCCTTAAGAATCGATTTTCATATATAAGCCCGGGGTATGAAAAATATGGGGTGTAAAATCGAACGTATCTGCCGTTCTAATTTAAAAAGTCGTATCTCAGTATACGACCGGGGTAAAAATACGACTTCGTAATTTAGCAGGTTATGCGTTAAGCGTTATAGACTAAGATCCCGATATAAAATAACCTTCACCGAGATGTTTATTTGATGAAGTGTATTTTATATTTAATTTAATATGTCAATAATTATATTGCATATGGGTTGCCTAACAAATTTTAGTCCAGGGTATGTTTAATTAATAATAAAAAAAAATTGTTTTAAACATTTCACCGGTTTGATTAATATTAGATAAATTCTATACCAATCGAAAGTATGAAGCCCATAGAATATGCAAACGTTAGGTTGCCTATTCTTTTCCCGTCACAACTATTGGGTAGCCAGGTATAAACAGGTAAATCTATACCTACTAGCATTTTGCAAAGGTCTGATTGTTGAATTGAAATTAAATAAAATTAAAGATTATTTAATTATGAATTTATCTAATAATCAAATCGGTGAAATGTAAAAAAAAATTTTTTAATTTAAAACTAAACATACCCCGGACTAAAATTTTTTATGCAACCCATATCCAATATATTTATTGTCATATTAAACTAAATATAAAATACATTTCATCAAATAAACATCTCCGTAAAGGTCATTTTATATCGGGAGCTTAGTCTATAACGCTTAACGCATGACCTGCTAAATTAAGAAGTCGTATTTTTACCCCGATCGTATACTGAGATACGACTTTTTAAATAAGCACGGCAGATACGTTCCAAAAATATAAGTATTGCGAGGATTGACGTTTGGTTGTCAAAGGCGACGGTTGAAAATTTTATCAAATTTTATTTTATTTATGTATAAGTTAATTCAGTTTTAGAGTCCTTTTCGCTGTTTTTGCGATGAGTGAGTCAAGTCGAGGTGTCGTGAGTGATACGTCACTTTTAGAATGTGGGCAGCGGGCAGCTCCGTCGTGGCTATCTGAAGTGGAGTTTGATAATAAGGCAGGGCCGAGTCAATCGGATATTGTATCGAACGCTGAGTCCATGTCGGATGTGCGGCATATAGCGGTGAAGCGTGCTTGTGGTCTGAGCGACGAAAGCTGTGGTTGTAGTGATAGTTTTATCACAATAGGCAGGAAACCTTAACGCTTGCGGGATTTAGCAACCGCCAAAACGCAGCTGGACCCGGACGGTGTGCCTGTGCCTGACAAGCTATTTGAAGTTTATATAGTGTCAAAAGAAGATTTACCGAAACAGATTGGTTTGGCAAAGTTGCTGCAATTTAAGGGTATAAAAGGAATTTTATCCGTCAAGTTTATGGGTCCACGTAAAGTTCGCATACAGTTTAACTCTAAGGATGATGCGCAGAAGCTTCTGGCTTCTCAGGAGTTTAACAATGAGACGAGACGTTCTTATTGGTCTAATATGGCATGCTGCACTTATGGAATTATAAGGCAGGTTGAGTTGGAGGTTGAGGAAGACGAATTTTTAAAGAATATTGGAGGGTCTGAAGACATTTTGTCAATATGTAGACTAAACCGTTTGGATCATGATGGGCGTTGGGTTAAGGCTGAAGCTATTCGTCTGTGTTTTAAGGGAACTTCTTTACCGCCATATGTTTATGCCTACGGTTGCTGATTTAAGGTAAATCAGTACACTTTCCCGGTTACCCAATGTTCAATATGTTGGAAGTTCGGTCATCTGAGCAGGTTTTGTCCTACTACTAAAGTTACTTGTCCGAAATGCGGCGGGGAGCATGCCAATTGCGAAACGACTATTTTTAGATGCATTAATTGTAAAGGCAGCCATATGGCCTTAGATAAGTCGTGCCCGGTTTTTGTGAAGGAGTAAGAAATTCGCAGGATTATGTCTGCTGAGGGATGTATATATAAACGGGCTTTTTGGTTGTATATGCAAAATAAGGAAAAAAAGGATACGGATGTTTGTAGTCAGGATGCGCCATCTGTTTTTGAGAATGACTTAAGTTTTGGAAAGTCATATAGAGATGCTGTTTTGTCGAAGCCGTTACAATCTAAAGAGTCTGAAGATTCTGTCTGTCAGGCTGAGGGCCAGCGATCAGTAAGTCAGTACAGATTAGAGAGCGAGCCACAACAAGAGGTTCGTAAGCCGCGGAATTCAAAAAGAGTTACAGATGTGAAGAGGTCCGAGTGTCTATTGGTCAATCAGCCTACTATTGAGCGGGCTGATATGGAAGATAAAAGACAAAATAAGGACAAGAAGAAGAGACGTATTACTTTTGAAAGGCTGGTTGAGAAGACGAAGGATATTTTGTTTTCTACCGAAAGTTGGTAGGAGAAGTTCAAAACGCTGTTTGGAGTTGTTGTTAAGGAGATTTTGGATTTATTTAAGGATTTTTTTAAGGAAGGTGATTTTGTACGTTTGTTTTTGTCTAATGTAAATGGCTAGGTCTAATACCAGATCTTTCTTGAATGTAATGTTCAATTCAATATTGGCGGAACCCTTATCGGAATCGGCTAAATTTGTATACAGTTGTTTTTATGTAAATAGTGTATACAAATTTAGTTGTTTTCGTGTACATGTTATTTTTAAGTTTATACGGTTTATGTTTTTATTTATCTATGTCTTTTAGATGAATGATGTTGTGTATTAGGCCTGCTGGAGCTGGCATGTTCATAAAAATGATCAAAGCTCCTTAATTAATAGATAAAAAAAAAAAGTATTGCGATACTACGGTAGAAAGGTCGTATCTTTGTATGGATTTCATAGTAAGATACGGTTTTTTTCCGTAGCACTGCAGACTCTAGTAACTAAACTAGCCGCTCGAGGGCGCTTTACATCACGCTTCCTTATTTAGTTACTACTCATGATCTCTCCAATTTGTTAAAAATCAATCGGAAGTAAATTTTCCTTGTAAAATATTGTAATTTTGCTGTATATTATACTCGTATATTAATATTATGTAAATACCTACCTTCTCGTTCTTGTTTGCAGCACCCAACAGGGTACATAATGTGATACTTAAACTATTTACTAATCATTATGTGCAATAAACGTATTGAGTATTGAGTATATATTTTATAATCGTTCTTAAGGCCAGGCGCGCACCACGATTTTAGTCGCGCGATAATTTTGTCGCATAAATGCAAGATATGGGTTTATATGAGAGTGCGCGCACCACGATTTTCATAAACCCAGCCCGTCTAGCACAACTAAGGTTCGCGCCTCATGTCGCGCGACATAGCATCACCCATCGCTCTCTTACGATACTTTACAGAAAGGGATAGGTAGCATATTTCGCGCGAGAAAGAGTCGCGTGTCAAAGTTGTGCTAGAGGTGCAGAAGTACGCTTATTTCTGCGACAAAATTATCGCGCGACTAAAAAAAAATCGTGGTGCGCGCCTGGCCTGAAGAGTAAACTCCAGTCGTGCGTCGGAGCTGACACACACACTTTTTTTTTTTTTTTTTTTCGTATTTGTTTTAGCGCCGGAAGGCGCTGCGCTGGATGCATGTCGCTTCCAACCGGTATATATGGAAGTCCAAAGGAGAGGCCTATGTTCGGCAGTGGACGTCCTATGGCTGAGATGATGATGATGATGATGATGATTTGTTGTTATAGCGGCAATAGAAATACATCATCTGTGAAAATTTCAACTGCCTAGCTATCACCGTTCTTGAGATACAGCCTGGTGACAGACGGACGGACGGACGGACGCACAGCGAAGTCTCAGTAATAGGGTCCCGTTTTTACCCTTTGGGTACGGAACCCTAAAAACTAAAGATCATTCTCGATTTTTGTGGAAATAATACGGATGATGATGTTCATCGGGGACCGGGTAATTTTGATTCCGTAGTTTCATTGCCTTTGTATTGCGGTTGTAGTACAGCAGTAAAACCTTAAGAAAAGTGCAATATTGGAACTAAAGTATGGAGTTCTTGAAAAAAAGAGTGTTCAGATATATAGTGTTTCCCGTTCTATTTCGTCGGCCAAGCTCGTTTTTATGTTTTTATCTCAACTTTTCCATCGAAGTTGATAGAAATAGCATGCTAAAGCTAAAAGGAAGTTTTTTGACAAAGAACGATGGATATTAACATGCGTGTTTCTTGGAATTGCAATCTTAGGGCCATCCCATCCATGCATATGCCCTTTTATATTTATCTATCTCCGCCTTGTTAGTATTCCAAAGAAGGTAATTTTTCTCAATTTACCATAATGTTTAGCTTACCTCATTTACCAGTTTCTACTGAGTTCAATCACGGGAGTTCTTCTCAAGTTAGGGTCTGATGTGAGTTTCAGCTCGTCCTATCCCCTTTACTATTCTCCTACTCCGTTTCCTATTTTTGGTGTACTAGTCGAAATAATTGTAATCACTTACCCAATACATAATATCAGTCCATCCCTCCAGCGTCACACACTGGAACACCGTAAGCATAGCATAACCAATATTGTCGAAGTTGGTGATCCCATCATTAGGGCCATCCCAATCACCCATGCACTTCTCATCCTCACCACATGGATGGCCGAGGTTCGGTTCCGTGCTGCAGGGCCTGCCCCCCTCGTCTATGATTTCCCATTTACCAGCTGAAAGTGAACGGTTTTATTTGAGATTACAGTCTGATTTGTGAGGAGAACTCAGGGTATCTTTTAAGTGATCTACTGCCTGGAAAGACCTTTCTCCTCAAACCTTAAAATTTGGAACTATTTCTAGATGAATACAGGGTGAAGTATGTATTATATGGGCACTACCCATAGGCAGTAAAGCAGGATGTTCATCCACACACACTGGAGACTAAATGGTCGAAAACTGGGCGTTTCCTGAGGAATGTCCTGCCGCGAACGCTCCGCTTGTGGAATGAGCTCCCTGAAGAGGTTTTCTCCAGGACAATATTGGATCTTCGAGAGAGGGGAGGTAAAAGGTTCTTAAGTGTCGGCAACGCGCAAGCAATGCTCTTGGCGTCGCAAGTGACCATGGGCAGCGGCAGCTGCTTAACATCAGGCGGGCCACATGCTGGTTTGTGATCAGCGTAGTATAAAAATAATAATAAGAACGAACGTATACTAATAAACATATTCAACCTGATGACTTACACGAATTGGCGTATGCGCGGCACGTCTGATGCAGCACGCCAGAGAACAGTTCTAATCCGATGATGGCGTAGATGATGATGACGAAGAGCACCAAGAACGCGATATGGCACAGAGGCACCATCGCCTTCAGAATCGAGTTCAGCACAATCTGAAGACCTGGAAACCAGTGTATTGGTTAAAACCAACTTTGGTAGAAACATTTTTTAAAGCAAACATTTTAATAAATATATTTTCTTTTGCATGTTACTCTATAATAACTTTCAGTAATAAAAAAATCATTCAAGAGATAGATTTATACGTAAAACAAACATTGAAAATAACAATTAGTCCCTTTAAATATGTGATGCTGGAATCATAGATCTTTCGTTCCATGACCAAGAGTTTACTTTCCTCCTCCAGGATGAATGAAGATATTGGTCTTATGATGGTCTTGTAAATTCTGATCGTGTTTTCTCTGCTGATAAGCAGTATTGGAGGCCAAGATCCACTTTGAGTCGCTAGTAAGTAAGTACTACCTGAATGACGACAGTCGACATCCAAAATAACTTATCTTGTCACGCAATGTTGTGGTAAACTTGGTAAAGTGTGAAGAAAAAAACATGCTTGAATACACCCAATACTAGGATCTAATAATGTAATAATCGAGTGGATCAGAGAATTTCCAGGATCGAACCCAGAACAGCTAATTTTGTAGGCAATTGCATGACTACCGCCTACTGCTGCGTGGTAAGTAGTCCCTGAATTTGGCAATGTACACCAGGATGTAAGTATAAACTCTTTTACCATCTTTTTCTTCGAACGAGAGTTTGCTCTGTTCAACCTTAACGAGCCTTGAACTATAGACCTTCGCTTTTTTGTCAATATCAGTTTCTTTATAAGGGTTAAATTTCATCTTGAGGCCAATGATGGTTGCTTTTATCACGCGATAAATAAGTGACAAAGCATCCGTCACGTTTTGACAAAATGCGAGTGTCAGTGTCAGTGACAGATGCTTTGTCACTTATTTAGCACGTGATAGAAAATATACTCACTAGGAACTCCCGAAACCAGACGCAACGGCCGAAGCACCCTGAAAGCCCTAAGAGCTTTTACGTCGAATGCGTCCTTGAGCAGGAATTGTAGCGACTGACTCATGATACTGGAAATAAATATTACTTTATTAGTATTTGCTCTAGTGCGGTGTGTGGTCCCAGCTGATCCACACATATGATTCATCAAACTATAGCAAACTCCTTTCATAGCACAACCTTGATCGATAACCTTGAATTGTAATATTTGTAATGCGACACGTGTTACCCTTTGGAATGTTGTACCATATATGGAAATGACCTTAAAGAAAGTTAGTATATAAGCATTGGAAATTATTCAATAAAGATTAATTCTAACACCGAGCATCGGCGTATTATTATCTCCCGTACCTACCACACTTCATGGCGACCCTGCCATAATTAAAACTTAGTGGTCTCAGACGTACCACGACACGTGAAACTGTGTTGAAACGTCAGGCAATGAAGGTAGATCAAAATATCGCGATAGACCCGGTTTCAATAAGTTTTAATTATGTGTTAAAACCGCGAGAGTATAAAGTGTCAAATAGACGTAGTTATGCAAAAACGTGCCAATCTACTAGTCGCAGAAAATTTGATATAAACTTACTACCCATTACTACATAGTACAAAGCAAAGTCACTTCCAGCATCACTAGCACAACTGTCACCGACGACTATTTCTTGCGCGAGATAATTGCCTGTCTCTTTCTGTGCAGTAATGTGAGAAAGTGACGGGGTAGCGCTATGTCGACAAGTCTCGAAGCATAGTTGTGCTAGACGGGCTGCTGTCTGTCTCTATGTATGCTTAGATCTTTAAAACTACGCAACGGATTTAGATGCGTTTTTTTTTATAGATAGAGTTATTCAAGAGAAAGGTTTATATGTATAATACATTAATACATGCATAATTTAATTCAAAGCCGGCAGGCATTTTCTTACCCAATAGTGACAATGGTGAAATCGAGACTGTTCCACGCATTCCTTAAGTAGGCTCCAGGGTGGAATAGGAACCCATACGCAATAATTTTCATGACACACTCTCCAGTGAATATCACCATGAACACCCATTCTACTTTTTCCTGAAATCATACAAATGTTATTTTGAAAACATACTACCTACTATATCAGAAGCTTATAATGTTTATACTACTATTAAATCGGAAAAAAACTATTGTATGCTTCGAGTGGGATCTGAACCTACGTCATGGAGGCTTTCGTAACACGAGCGAACTTCCAATTGTTCTCTCAAAGCCACTTGATGAAGCATCGATTTTTTCAAGCCTGGCCAATTACTGTAACCTACCACATTGTTGTCTTGTTTGCGAGATATATTAGAGTATGAGAAACTCGCTGGCGCGCAGTGTTCGATTGGCCGCTGCAGCGACTACTTGGAGCTCCTTATGGTGAATGAAACCGTCTCGAATAATATCGAGCAATATTCGAGTTAAACAACGTGAATAAACCAGTTTCGCACGTTTAATATTTGTTACTCGCAGGTTTCTATGTAAAAAGCCTCATAGATGGACAGTTTTAAAATGCACAACTAAGCAGTTTTGTGGATTTAGGACGTCTATGATCTTTTTCGAGCAATGTCATGGAAAAAACTTACCAATATTCCGTTAGTGTTGTTCGTGTCCCCTGACGGGTAGGGCGTGAAGACGGCTAAAGCTATGCAGTTTGCGAATATCGTTGTCAATATCATGTACTCGAACGGTCTGGATTCGTGTTAAGGAAACTAAAGCGTGTAGTTTGTGTGAAGCTGACAGTAAGGCTGCGTGTCCACAAGAGATGTGCGAGGATGCGTAGCGAGGGATGTGCTTTTGTTAACTAATGCAATAACTTCATTTACTGGCTCTCGCTCAGCGCAGCTAATTTTATTGGTTAGCTAAAACACATCCCTCGCTACGCATCCTCGCACATCTCTGGTGGATACGCAGCCTAATAGGATAATACACTTCTATCTTTGAAGCAGAGAATTTTTCTCGATAACAACTTTTATGCATGAACTCAGTGAAACATGATTCGGCATAAGCATTGGCACATTGGCAGTCTAGGGAAATTATTGATCCATATCACAAAACGCAGTTTCTTTGGATAATTTTATTGCCACCATTATTCAGCTAGTACTAAAGCTATACGATGCGTATACGAGCATCGTGAGATTTATTGAAGATTAGATTTATTGTTGACATTTTTATCACAGTTTGCCCTTGCTAAAGACGCTATAAACTTATTCCGCTGCATATTTGCGTCATACACGCCAGTATAATAACGTCCGGAATAGATCATTAATTGGCTAAAAATATCCCCCATTGTTCATTGTTTCGCGGCAAAATATCATCTTCGTATTAAAATAGAGACCAAGGACAGGCTAGCCTTGAAGGCAGGAGGAATTGCTAAGGTCGCCCTTGGAGTTACAAAGCCGATTTATCTGTAGTCGACATATTTTTTCTTAGAGACATACCTGCGAACCGGATATTCAGACTTGGGAAGGATAAAAATAGTGCTGTTATAATAGTATAAGTCTTTCAAAACTTAGTACTGTCACTCTATTTAGTTTAGAAAAATCCAACGATACCCGACACCATGGGGTGATAGCAAGGCAGACTAACTAGCTGGGCCCTAGGTGAACGACGTTTTATACATAGTCTATTTTGGTTTGATACACCAATGGCTTTGTATAATGTTACGAATGATGATGATGATGATTCGGTGTAGGGACGCCCGGCCGGAGACAGGCGGGCTGTCGATCGCGTGGATGCGTTCATTCAGCCCCATTCCCAATTGGAGCCAACGGTTACTGCCCCGGCGGCGCTCCCATACAGCCTTCTTCCTCAAATCTCCTCGTTCTCCTGCAGAAGGAAAGGACTTCTTTAAGATTAATGTCCCTCAGCTCTTCTTCTTCTAGTTTGTCTTTTCTAAAGATGCTATAGCGTGCTGCTGCGTACATGCCACACTCCGCTATGACGTGCTTACTTGTCTCCTCTTGTCCACAGTGCGAACAGTGTGGATTACTTACTACACCTATGATTTTGAGGTGCCTGTTAAGGCTATTGTGTCCCGTGATTATGCCTGTTAATAATCTGAGATTTTTCTTACCTAGTTCCAGGAGATACCTGGTCCTTCCTCTGTTTAAGCCTCCTAGGATCATCTTTGATTGTCGACAGTCCATTGCCTCCCGCCATTGTCTGTTGGCCTCTTCCTCCATTAGCCTAGCAATAACTCCTTTCGTGACTTCCGCCGATATGGGTAGTGCAGGTTCGGGTCCTATGGGTTCCCTCTCTGCTCCTAGCCTTGCCATCTCGTCCGCTCTTTCATTCCCTGTCACACCCTGATGTCCAGGTACCGATGCTACCGTGATCTTCTTGTGTTCCCCTAGTTTGTTTAGGGCTTCTCTGCATTCCTTTACCAGCGATGAGCTTACCATTTGCTTGTCTAACGCTTTAAGCGCAGCCTTGCTGTCCGTATAAATAACAACAGATCCTTCTTCCTGCGAGCATTCATCTATTATATGTGCACATCTCATTATGCCGCATACCTCTGCCTGAAAAACGCTAGCATACTTCCCCAGAGGTATGTGTACCTTCTTTCCCAGCTTCGGTATCACTATGCCAGCTCCTGCCAGTTTCGTGAATTCCCGCCACGAACCATCCGTAAAGCAAATGGTCGCAGGGTGTTTCACTTCTATCTTCCAGTTATCCACTACGGACTCCTTCAAGTTATGGACGCGGATGTTATACGCGTGCATGCTTCGCTTAGGGCAGTCTATGTAAAGCAGTTATAGCTGGGTATTGAGGTTTTCCATCCACTAAAGTTCCACGCAGACAGCTTTTTTTTCTTTGTTAAGGTTCAAGCGACAAATTTATAAGGAGATAAGTTTGATGGACAACCAATTATAGGCAAACACACTATGCGTGGATGAGTCCAGGATCCATAGACACTGAACTACAGTCGTCTCAGTGCTATCTTCATGACTAACCCTGGAGCTATAGGTACGCTCCATGCTCCCAATAATTCCAAGCAGAATATGCAAATCTATTCGTACCAGCTTTTTTGCTTAGGCTGCGCTTATGCTGCATTTTTTTTAATTAGGTAGATATTTTGTTTTGTCAAGTATAATTAGTGTTAAGTCGTGGCCTGGATGATTACTACAAATATTTTTTGTCAATCGAAAACGAGTACTTATTTGTCATGTATTTTTATTTATATACGTGGATAAATCAATTTTAGTTTAAAACCAGCCCTTCCTGACTTCTCTATCATAATCGAGTCCACCTAAATAGTTATCCTACATGGCGCAGCCGGTTGGATACCGTAATAGGTGTATTTGTCAACTTTAAAAACAGAAAATCAATCTATCTATCTATCTATCAGCCACAGACGTCCACTGCTGAACATAGGCCTCCCCCATGACTCGCCACAAAGTGCGATCCTGTGCAGACCGCATCCAATGATTCCCCGCTACCCTCACGAGGTCATCCGTCCATCTAGTCGGGGGCCGACCCACGCTGCGCTTTCCTATACGTGGCCGCCACTCTAGGACTTTGCTGCCCCAACGGCCGTCCGTTCTCCGTGCTACATGGCCTGCCCATTGCCACTTCAACCGGGCAATCCTGTGCACTATGTCGGTTACCTTGGTTCTTCTGCGGATATCCTCATTTCTGATTCTATCGCGCAAAGAAACTCCGAGCATTGCCCTTTCCATTGCACGTTGCGTGACTCTTAGCCGCCTCATGAGTCCCATTGTGAACGACCATGTCTCAGTTCCGTATGTCATCACTGGCAACACGCACTGTTCGAAGACTTTCGTCTTCAGGCACTGGGGAATTTTCGACGAGAAGATATGACGTAGCTTCCCGAACGCTGCCCAGCCGAGTTGAATTCGTCGATTAACCTCCTTCTCGAAGTTGGACTTACCTAGCTGGACAATTTGTCCCAGGTACACATACTCGTCGACAACTTCGAGGGCAGAGTTCCCAACCACTATCGGGTAAGGCGCAACATGGTCATTCGACATGATTTTAGTTTTGTCCATGTTCATTTTCAGACCTACCTGTTGGGAGACTCTATCGAGGTCTTCGAGCATAGCGCTTAATCTCTCCAACGACTCCGCCATGACCACGATATCATCTGCAAATCGAAGGTGAGTGAGGTGCTCGCCATTGATGTTGATGCCAAGTCCGTTCCAATCCAGTAGCTTGAAGGCATCTTCCAGTGCAGCAGTAAACAGTTTTGGAGAAATTACGTCTCCCTGTCTTACTCCTCGCTGCAGTTGGATAGGCTCTGAGCTCTGGTCTTGGATTCGGACTGACATGGTGGCGTTTCTGTACAAACACTTCAGCACTTCGATGTATCGATAGCCTATACGGCACCGCTGGAGAGACTGAAGCACAGCCCAAGTCTCGAGCGAATCAAAGGCTTTTTCATAGTCCACAAACGCTAAGCATAGGGGCCGGTTATACTCCTCTGTCTTCTGTATAACCTGCCGCAGCGTATGAATGTGGTCTATGGTGCTAAAACCTTTTCGGAATCCGGCTTGTTCGGGAGGTTGGAAATCGTCAAACCTGAGCGCGAGGCGATTAGTTATGACTCTGGAGAACAGCTTATAAACATGGCTTAGCAGTGAGATGGGCCTGTAGTTCTTCAATAAGGTTTTGTCACCTTTCTTGAATAACAATGTCACCGCACTCCTTTTCCATGCTTCGGGCGTTGTGCCTTCATGTATGACGGAACCGAACAACTTCTGCAGGACTTTGAGTACTGGTTTTCCACCCGCTCTCAGAAGTTCAGTCGTAATTCCGTCATCACCTGGTGCCTTGTTGTTTTTAAGCTGTTTCAGAGCCATCGTGATTTCATAAAGGCTAACGTCCGGAATGTCTTCGGTATAGTGTCGGGTCAGTTTCGATCTAGGGTCAGCATCGAGACTGTTAACGGGCTTTTGTGTCTGAGGTGTATAACTGTCCATAGAACCTTTCGATCTCTCTCAAAATCTCAGTTTTGGACGAAACAATATTGCCACTATCAGTCTTCAGCTTAGTTAACTGGCTTTGCCCAATAGACATATCTTTTGCGAACACTTTGGAGCCTTTGTTCTGCTCAATGGCATTTTTCACACATGTTGTGTTAAAATGCCTCGTGTCACGCCTCAGAGATTTGGAGATCTGTCTATTTAGCTGCCTATACCAACATATCAGCTGAAGACTGCAATATTAATTCACGTCGTCTGTCCATGAGTTCGAGAGTGTCATCGGAGATCTTTTTGGTCCTACTTGTGCGTCGGGGCTTATAAAACTTAGCTCCAACGGTACGGACAGTTTCCACCAGCCCGTTATTGATGTCGTCCACAGTAACGCAATCTGCTAGGCATTCAAAACGGTTTTCGAGCTGCAGCTGAAAATTTTCGGGGTTTTGAATATCGGCAGGGCCTGGACGGAGCGTTGACTTCATCAATTTCATGCGTTCCACTGCAGTCCTACCCATCCTATGATCACTACCGGTTTTCACCCTGTTGATCACGGAGACATCATTGAATATCTGCTTTTTGGTCGAAATTATGAAGTCTATCTCATTTTTTACGCAACCATCGGGACTGATCCAGGTCCACTTTCTGTGGGGTTTCTTTTTGAAGAAGGAGTTCATCGCGTAGAGTCCCTCCCTCTCCATAAAGTCAACCAGCTGCTGCCCCCTGGGGTTACGTATTCCAATACCAAAATTCCCTACTCTCTGCTCATTACCGTTTCGTTTACCCAGCTTTGCGTTGAAGTCCCCCATCAAAACCGTATAGTGAGTTTTGGAAGTCCTGTGCATGGCTTTGGAGATGTCTTCATACATTGTCTCCACTTCCGTATCGGGGTGTGCCGAAGTTGGTGCGTAAACCTGTATCACCTTCAGCGAATACCGTTTGGTAATTCTGAGTATAAGATACGCCACCCTCGACGACACACTCTCTATACAAACCACGTTGTTGATGAGGGACTTGTGGACGATAAACCCGACACCACCTTGGGACAGTTGATCACCCTCCCGGTAATAGAAAAGGTTCCCTGACTTTAAGACTATCGTATCCTCCCCCTCTCTTCGGACCTCCGATAATCCTATAATGCCCCAGCGAACCTTTTCTATTGTTTTTTCCAACTCGTCGATCTTCTCGTTAGTCCTCAAAGTGCGTGCGTTATAAGTTGCCAGGGCCAGTTGTTGGTTCTGGTAGCCTATACGCCTCCGGAGATTCTTCGCACCCCCTGCTCCACCGCTGGCCTGACCGCTACCGCAGCCAGCAGCAGCAGAGCTACCGGAGACTGGGGGCCGTTTTCTATTTGTGCTTATCATATTATAAGGGGGGGTTTGGGAGAAAATCAATGTTTGGGATCAATTAGCATCTTCTATCACTATCTAAAGTTTTATTTGCAAGATTAGTTTTAAATATGTGCGTGTTTTTATATTTGATCTTTGTATGGTTCAATATAAAAAAAAACCGGCCAAGTGCGAGTCGGACTCGCGCACCGAGGGTTCCGTACAAACACTTTCCATCCCTAAGTGGTTAAGTTTGCACCTGGTATGTATAGCGCCCCATATTAAATTATGTGCAAAGTTAGAAGTTAGGTATTAAAAAAAAAATTCTTACTAGATCTCGTTCAAAACAATTTTCGTTGGTAGTTTTTATAGTAATGTACATCATATGTTTTTTTTAGATTTTTCATTTTCTTATTTTAGAAGTTAGAGGGGGGGGGACCAACTTTTTTCCACTTTGGAAGCGTCTGTCACGCAAACTATTCGGTTTAGAAAAAAAATATTTTAGAAACCTCGATATCATTTTTGAAGACCTATCCATAGATACCCCACACGTATATGTTTGATGAAAAAAAATTTTTTGAGTTTCAGTTCTAAGTATGGGGAGCCCCCAATATTTATTATTAGTTTTTTATTTTTGCATCAAAATCTTAATGCGGTTCACAGAATACATCTACCTACCAAGTTTCAACCGTATAGCTCTTTTAGTTTCGGAAAAAAATGGCTGTGACATACGGACGGACAGACAGACGGACAGACGGACAGACGGACAGACAGACATGACGAATCTATAAGGGTTCCGTTTTTTGCCATTTGGCTACGGAACCCTAAAAAGCTCAAGTTCTGACAGGTTTTTGTAGATGTATTTTTTTACTCTAAAAGGATACTTCCATTCGACGATAGCGTAGCACAGTTTCCTCAGCGGGTTCTTCAGTCCAAGGCACATCAAACTCCGCTTCGGCTTTTCCGGTTGCGGTTTGCCGCGCGCACGCGCCTTCTTTTCCTTCGGCGCCGGCGCAGCGTCCGGCTCTGCGCCGGGCGTGCCCGGCGTGGGCGGCGCCGCGGGCTGAGGCTCCGCCATTTCTGTGGACAAAAAACAATCCAATTTTGATTTTTCACGTTCGAACATTTCCTGATTAACCGAGCGAGGGAAGCCAGCGAAAGCGTCTCCGTGACAGTCTGACCAAAAATAGTACAAATTAAAAAGTGACAATACTTTAGTGTCGTCCCCGTTTTCTTAGATTGATTAGAAAGGGACGACACTACAGTATTACTTTTTAATTTCTACTCTTTTTGCTCAGGCTGTAAGTCAAACTGTCTGATGTCTGTATCTATGGATATTTGGATTTTAGCCTGTTCTCGTCTACGGGTCGCGTTTATCAACCAAATCTCATGATTTTCGGGTTCCGTACCTCAAAAGGAAAAAACGAAACCCTTATAGGATTGTGACAAGCTGAAATTCATATCAAATTCTCAGGTCTACTGTCCCTTGAAGGCCTTACAGCCTTTTATGCTGCATATTTTCTCCGACTCACACTTGGCCGGTTTTTTATATAGGTTTGGGCACAAATCACGTCAGGTTTTTTCGGCCACTTTTTGACCCCCCCACCCCCTCCCAATATTTTTTTGCCGCCAGAATTTCGTAAAACAGACTCGCTATTTTGAAGTATTTAACAAGTGAAGATTTATTTTTAACGAAAGTAACGAAACCGAAAAAAGATAGATGGTAGATTTTCTCTTACGTCATTCACTGTAGAAAAATACACGTGGGGTCTCCTTGTGATTATAGATCTATCGTGATATTTTCATGGACCCCGAGCGTCATTCAGATAACGATTATCCACACGTTACTAATTATTTATTTGGACAGCACACTTCATTATGAAAATTTTACCTTTGTTTTTTCTCAGAAATGGCATCCTTTATTCATTTATTCATTTATTTATTGCAATACCATGGTTATAATTACAAGGTGTTAAAAGATGTTAGTGTACATGGTTACCCTGATAGGATGTAGCAATTGAGACCTAATGCCTGGGAAAAATTTGACGGTCGATACTATGATGTCACCCTGTATATTCGACAATTGTCCGTTAAGAAGCCAGCATTCCGAATTCGAAATTTGTGCACGTTTACATTAACGACCGTCGTAAAGCAGAGCCGGTTCCATAAATTGAGACATAAATGTATTATTATTGGAGCGCTAATGTAGGCGAGACTTAATGCGTAATGCCGGAAAACTTTGGATTGTTGGCCGGCAAGAAAATTATGTTTTTAGATTAAATTACACCGGATACAGATGGACAACTGTGTTTGATTTGTTTCGGTCATAGAATGGGATATAAGTGGTGAGACGTGATGATGTGACTGGCCGACGTGTGCCTGCCAATAAACGCGCACTGAATCGCTCAAACAAAAACGGAAGGTAGGGGTGGTTTCCATGGAACGCGCTGAGCGTGAGCTATCCGTGGCTTTAAGAGAAGCTTCTCTTGAATACTAGGGCAATCTCTGGTCATTTTGTGAATTAAAAATAAAACCGGTCAAGTGCGAGTCGGACTCGCGCATCGAGGGCTCCGTACGAACTATGAAAACACTGCGCAGTTCAACGGAAAATACCCTATAAATTTTTATCCCCTTGAGGGTCGAAATATACGTTTATTTTGCGGCATAGACGCCCATATCTTTACTTTAACTTAGAATTTATATATTTTTTCGCAGTTTCAACGGACCTGAGTATATTATAGTTTTAATTTCAACGCGATACCTCCACGCGTTCCTGAGTTAAAGGGTCTTGACAGACAGACGGACGGGCAACAATAAGGGTTCCGTATTTTTCCGTTAGAAGTAGGTACGGAACCCTAAAAACATAAGTTCATAAATCACTAGCACTACATAGTATAAAACAAGGTCGCTTCCTGCTGTCTGTCTGTCCCTATGTATGCTTATATCTTTAAAACTACGCAACGGATTTTGATGCGGTTTTTTTAATAGATAGAGCGATTAAAGAGGAAGGTCTATTTATATGTATAATATAGCATTGCACCCGTGCGACGGGCGGGTCGCTAGTTAAGATATAAGTATTAGAACTGCTATCTTGCGATATTTTAGTACGCTCTTGCGCAAAATTGGCGAAGGATGTCGAGATATGGAAAACTAGCACGCAAACCTACTTTGTTGACATCATTGTCGGTTGATCCGCAAATTCATTATGCTAATAAAATTTCCTCTCATTGATCGTGACCATTAATTAGTCACTTATAAAATATCATCATTTGGATTTTGAATTTCAATCACACTACTATCATAAAGGAGAAAGTTATTTATCTTTGTTACTACTTCACGTTCAAACGGCTCGATCAATTTCGATAAATTTAGGTACAAAGGCATCTTTTTATCCCGATTATGTGTGGTGTTCCCGTGGGAAGAGCGGGTAACGCCGCGCAGCGCAACTAGTAAAGAATAATAATTATAACTTATGGTAGATAAGCGATATTATAAAATTGGGAGTAAAATTATGGACCCTAAAGGGAAAATGCCTTAAATCCTTTAAGTTCATTAAGCTCATTTTACTTACACGAAACATTATTTTATTGATAAAAAGAAACAAAACCTAAATTCGATTGCCTCACTCGGAATAGAACCTACTAATCGATCGGATTATTGTTGAGGATTAAATCTCTCTAAACAAGATCATAATATTTAACATTTGTTTGATTTTATCATCATTATGGAAGACTCGTAAATTTCAGAAAACTATTGAATGCAATTGTGTATTTTTTCAAAAGTTAAAGTTTTTTCCTTTAACTAAAATAAGCTACCGTATGGACTAAATGTGATTTTCTTCCAGGTTTCATATTTTTCTCAAACAATCAGGAATAGAAAGACTTTCTATTCTAAAGATTAGCGGTACGTTGAAGTGTATTCGGCTATAAATACCGTCGACGCGCGGTTCAACAGTTAATAGTTTTAGACGATTTAGTGAACAGGTGCGCACGAGTCTGTCGACGCTATACGACTAAATCGAATATCTCATTGTATAATGCCGCGTCCACATGCTTGGCAAACAACGGCAAACCTACAGGACGCAGTTATATGTTAGAGTGAGCACGACGTAGTTCCGTCTCAAACGTATAACTGCGTCCTGTAGGTTTGCCGTTGTTTGCCAAGCATGTAGAGCCGCCATAAGAAAACAAGGTATGGCATTCCGGCAAGGCAGCCTTTCTACGTCATTGATTAGTTAGGTCAATCAACTTTTCTCTGCCACTCGTTGCCATGGTGATGTCCCCGGGTCACTTTTTAAAACTACTATTTTCCGTGGTTATATTTAGCAAAAGCTTTGTAATTTAAGCAGTCATAAGCCTATTCTTATGTAGATTATCTCCTGACTATCCCAGTAGTTAATATAAATTATCGAAAACTTTTCTGAGCAGTTTAATCACTATTGTCCCCTGGTCACGGGACAGAATAACAGAAAGAAAAAGTTGATCCACCCAGTGCCGCTTTATGGTAACAAAATAATTACATATAAGGAAAAAACATTCAACGCCAGTCGTACATAAAAAAAAATACATTGCAAGTGTCATGTGTCCTTTGGATAAATGTTTTTTGTCGTAATAATTGATTTTAAGCAATTGATTTTAAGACATTCATACAGGTACCAAGGGAATCGGGGAGTATTATGATACACCACTGGCAACACAGAAACGGATTGACAGAACCAACCAACCAATCATAGCTTGATGATGTCACAAGTCTGGCCTGTCATTCCGGAATGCCATACCTTGTTTTTTTATACCACGGAATATCTATACTATAAATTCTGGATTTATATTGTCAGAAAATCCATTTTCTCTGCACGCCTAGTATAACTGTGGCACGCGACTCTTTGTCGCGCCACAAATACTACCTGTCTCTTTCCTATCAATATCGTACGAGCAAGACAGATGACGCTGAGTCGCGCGACAAGCGATATCGCCACAAGATATGCTAGGCCCGCTGGAGATCGTCAGTTCAGGAAAAATCTTAATAGCGTGATGCAGGATCGTGTTTTGTTTTGTATGGGCGCGCGGCGCCATCCCAGCCTGGCGCCATCTGTAGATCATAATCTCCATTGTTCTCTCATCACGCCGAAACGGCTGGACAAATTTTAACCAGTTTAGGTACAGGGATAGCTGGACATCCATAGATGGATAAAAGGATACATTTTATCCGTCTACGGTAAAGAAATACGCGGACAAAGTTGCGAGCAACTTTTAGTAAATAAAAAATATAGGACTTAAGTGGCAGCGGGCGGGGCATATCGCTCGTAGAGTCGATGGCCGCTGGGGTAGAAAGGTTCTTGAGTGGCGACCGCGGACCGGAAAACGCAGCGTGGGAAGGCCCCCAACAAGGTGGATCGATGACCTGGTTAGGATTGCGACCAGAAATTGGATGAGGGCGGTGCAAGACCGATCGTTGTGGAGAACTTTGGGGGAGGCCTTTGTCCAGCAGCGGACGTCTATCAGCTGATATGATGATAATGACCTCTAACGATTCGAAAGATATAGCTCTGTGACAGGGTTCCGTTAGCACCCTTTCGGTACGGATCCCTAAAAATTAGAAACAGAAAAGATGCAAATGAGAAAACATTAAATTCTGAAGTCATGGTTGAATATAATGCGGGTCACAATCAATCCATAATTTTTTTTGTGTTTATCCGAATGGTTGACTGGTAGAGATTGCCTTAGGGCATTTAGTGCGCCATTTGTACACTTTTTGTGCAATAAAGCTTAAATAAATAAATAACCGAATTTTTCGCTTCGCCATAGTCGGGTAGAGCATTTCGTTTGTTAATGATCACCAGCACCTTTTTAGACTTAAAATATGTTGCTACTATTAATTTGTGCACGACCCACACCAAAATGAATCAACTCCATTCAAAACTTCACTTTTATCACTAGAACGACAATCCTACTTTATAATCCCCGTAGTTGCATACGCTCTTATTCGACGAAGTACAGATACCAGCGTAGTCAATTCGTAATGTAAATAAAACAGTAAAAATATAAACTAAATACCGATCTCTCTACGCAAGGAGAACATCCGCAGTCCAGTCCGATCCAACATATATGTACTTATGTACATGTACGAATATTATGGGATATGTCTGGGTCGTAGATTTGATGGTGGTCGGAGATTGTGTATTTCATTTAGTTACTCGAATAGATGTTTTCAGAAATCATCATTTCCCATCGTTGACGTCAGTCATTCTTCGTTAAAAAGTAATTTAATTATGATGCAAAAAACAAAGTGTGTGTTTTTTTAAACTATGTATGATATGACAATTTAATTCAATTCAATCATTTCTTGATAAAAAAATTACATGTCAATAAAATTTTACTTAAGAGTTATACTTATTTTGAAGTCTTAGGTTATTGTAGGTACACAGAGGAGAGTGAATGAAGGCTGAACCAGCGAACCAGAATTTGCATACAGTGTTAGCTCTCGTAGAGGGCAACAACTGAGTAGTAAACATCTGATGCTAGTTTATTTTTAAGCTTTTTGTTGAAAATTATCACTAGTGGCTTGTTTTAGCTCTAGCGGGATTTTATTATACCTACATTTTTTAAGAGATGTTACGGAACCGGCCAGTCCAACTCGCAGTAGACCGTTTTTTTCAATGGCTTCTTGTTCGTAAACAGTCACCGTCTTCTAAATAAAAAGTCTTTGGCCTAAGAAAACCCATGTTATGTAAACACCCCGGACCCCGCGGCGGGCGCCCCGCCGGGCATGACCGATGGCCATGTTTGCAGAGTGGATTATGTGTTTTAGATAAGTACTTGAACAAATTCTGAGCTAAGGGTGAAGCCAGACTAGCGTATTTTTTTCAGTTGACGACGCGTTTGGCTCGGTTTTATACACCTGCCTACTGAGCCGGCGGTCCCGGGCTCGAATCCCGGCCGGGGCAAATATTTGTTGTTCTATATATTTAAGTATATATTTATCTATATAAGTATGTATATCGTCGTCTAGTACCCATAACACAAGCCTTCTTGAGCTTAACTTGGGACTAGATCGATTTGTGTGTGGTTGTCTGATATTTATTTATTATTTAGTTTTGAGTCTCGTAATTTCGGTCGCGCTTAGTGTCACGTGATCACCTGACATGATGTATGCGACCGAAATTACGCGACTCAGAACTTACAAAATTACGCTTGACCACACAGAGAGTTGACGTTGCGTACGCGGTAATACGTCGTGGCAGTAGGTATAACCTAGCCCAGCCTAGGTATACGGCAATAATGTGTATACGTCATATATATTTGCATTACTAAACGTCAATAGCTATTTTTCAAGGATTAGTCATCAACCAAATTCAAAACATTGTTTACCGGAATGCCGCTCAATCCATCGTTCTTCTTGCGAAATAAATACTGAATCCTATAGAGAAAGCTTGACTTTAATCACTGTGGATTTATTATGCAAAAACTACTTGAAATTTGCGGAATATTTAGTCCTGTTTCCTCTTTGACATTCGCCGACTTTCAACGTCAGTTACCAAAAATTTTAAATTTTGATTCCCTTAATAAAAAACTAATACGAACTACCTGTGATCCCAGAGCTGGCGCGTTTCTCGGACAAAGGCTCAGTATTGCTGAGCAGCGGGGAAACGCCGCCAGCATCTTGGGATCATTTCCGCCCGTCCGACCTTGGCTAGAGTTAGGTTAGTGTAGGTTTTAGGGTTTTTAAATAGTTTTACCACTTAATTCGAATGTTTTTTTAAATAAACTTTTACACCCGCATTGTCTTAACAAGTCTGAAGTAATAGTTCACTGAAAACGTCGCGTGCCTAATGTCATTGACCTCAGTCGTTTTCATGATAAAGTTCCATCCAATTAGAGATTCGGGATTCCACAACTCTGGAACCCTTATAAGTTTCAATCTATACGGGGTGAAATCTAAGTCTTGTTTCTTAAAGTCGCAAAATAAATAAGAAACCCAGGTTCAAACCTCGGTGCCGATTAAATAGTCCAATAATCTGTTTAACTAAAAAAATGCAAAAAATTTAAAATTATGGGCTAAAGTTCAATGAACTATCATAGTCCAAATTCGTTCTCAATTCGTCGATATTTGGTTTGGTAAGAAAGAAAGAAATAAACATTCTTTCTTTCTTTCTTCTTAAGGTTCCGTACCCGAAGGGTAAAAACGGACCCTGTTACACCTCATTTGGACTTTTTTTTACTTAACCCGGCCAGTTAAGACGGGATTAAGTGTTTGTACGGAACCCGGTTTATACGGCATGGTAAAAAAACCGGCCAAGTGCGAGTCTGGCTCGCGCACCGGTCGGGTTTTTTTTACCATTATTGAAACGCTTATTATGAAGCTTTTCCCTCGTAACTAAGTTTGTGTAGTTGTAGTTTAACATGTGTATCTGTGTGTCTGTCTGTGGCATCGTAGCTCCCAAACGGATGGACCGATTTGAGTGTGTTTTGCTAATCGAACTTGTCCGTCGAGATGGTTCTTAACTATGTTTGGTGGAAATAGGACCAGTAGTTTCCAAGATATTTAGCGTTCATTGGAACAAGTGACCAAATCTCAGCCAATATTTTAAGCTAAAACTTCAGAATTTTGTAGTTATGTAAATTTTAGTAGCATTTTCTATATCACTCATTGAATTAGGGTCTCATGATGACCACCTACTTGTGGCGGGGGTGTTTTAAATTTTAGGGTTCCGTACCCAAAGGGTAAAAACGGGCCCCTATTACTGAGACTTCGCTGTCCGTCAGTCCGTCTGTCACCAGGCTGTATCTCAAGAACGGTGATAACTAGACTGTTGAATTTTTCACAGATGATGTATTTCTATTGCCACTATAACAACAAATACTAAAAATAAAATAAACAAATATTTAAGGGGGGCTCGCATACAACAAACTTGTTATAGATTATGGTACGGAACCCTTAATGCGCGAGTCGGACTCGCACTTGCCCAATTTTTTAATAGGACACACAGTGCACCTTGCTCTACAAACTGCGCCAACTGCGTCGTTGTCGTCTGCGAATGCACCTTAAATTGGCAAAACTGATATATTTCCGATATAATCCAGTGATAAAACCAAGACATACTAAACTCCATTGAAATGGCGCCTTGATTTCACAGCCCAAAAGAAATTTGATACACTATAGTTTACCCTCTTATCAAAGTTAAAGCCATGCAGACTCACTCCGCCAAATCCTATTCAAGCCATACGAGTGGGTACTCGGCTCGGGAGGTGACTCACCGCGCGTCATCGCGGAAAATCCCTCATTCCAGGCCTGGACACAGGCGCGACAGCGGCCTATCGGTGTAACTCGGGCGTCGGTGACCTTGTATTGCCGAATCCTTCGACGAGGCATTCACGTGAATGCCCTTCACCACCGCGCGGGTCCCGCACTCGCCCGCGCTCGCCCCTCGACACGCACACATAGCCGCGAGTTTTGTTACTGCAAACAAGTGTCACTGTTGTTTCTTTTTACGTTAGTATATTATATTCTTTGGCCTGGAGCTGCTACCCATTGAGATTAGGGAGGAAAGTTTAGTTTTGATCTTGGTATGGCCGGAAACACACAGTCTGAATTCTGGTCCGGATTCCGAACGGAATGACGTCAACAGCGAGACATCGCCATCACCAGGACTGGACCTAGGTGGACCTTGGTAGTGGGTGGATGTGGAATTGTGGACCTTGTGTGGAATTATTTAATGCGGCTTTGTGCTACTTGGGCTCTTATCTGCCGAGATTAGGGAGGAAAATTTTGGCACTGGAGAGCTTAACAGTTATTTTTATTAAGGCAGTAACGTCTGATAAGCAAACCAAATGTTTACAATGAAGCAGAAAATTGGAAAATTGAAAGGTTCAGGCAGGGTTCAAACCTGCGTCTCCAACGGGTTCCTACTTATTGTACCACTAATCCTGATGCAAGAGCCATTGAATTTTTCAACCAGTTGCTTCTTGCGTGTCTTACGAGTAGGGGTGCGTTTTAACAGATTGCGTTCCCAGGTTTGCCACTGCAAAGAGAACATGCTCCCCCTAGCGCCCTAAGCAGCTCAGAAGCTCGATGCACATGTTGTCTTACCCAGCAAGCCCTTAGGGTGAGACTCCATTGAAGCGGAGCCGAGCAGAGACTCTGTCAATCAAAAGAGTAAAGAGAAGCCGACATACAGATTTCCACTCAGTGGAGTCTCACCTACACGTGTTCCGAGCAGGATCTACGAGACGCGATATAGAGGGTGCTGAACGTCGCCACTTTCTAATCCCGGACAGTATGAAATGAAACCATTGTAACGAGAAGAAGAAGAAGGGAGGAAAGATTAGTTTTACCGCTTTATTACAAGCAGTGCAATTAACTCGAATATTTAATGTTGTATTATGGATGTTTTCTATACAAACACAAATACAAAGACAAAATGCTTTAGTGCACACCAAAAGAAGTTTACAAATTAAACACAGAAACAATATTTTTATAACGGTAGACAGCAGGCGGTCTTATCGCTAAAGAGCGGGCTTCCAGACAACCTTTGGGTAGTGGAATTGATCAGTATAAGCCACACAATGAGTAGGTGATGCAAAAGGGGATGGGAGAACAAAATAATTATCAACAGATAAGCAAGTAAACATAACAATAGATATACACATACAGACATAAATACACAAGACAGGTAAGGAACACATACCCTGTCAGAAGCAAATGAACGAAAACAGTTTCATAAATCACACAAACAATTAACCGAGAGATAGATAGTATTCTTTTATTTTATTTTTAAAGATCACTGGAGATTTAGCACTCCGCAATTCTACTGGAAGCGAGTTCCATAATAAAACAGCTTTAAATGTTAAAGAATTCGAGTAAAATTTAGAATGTGAGGAGGGGACAGATAAAACATTTTTTTAGTGCACCTTGCAGACATATATTATTCTGAAGAGTCAAGGCAAATACGTAAAGGTGTGAAAAAAAAACTCAAGTGTTTACCTTTTTGAACTCCTAGAAAGCAATAAAATGCTCAGCAAACACATATTCTAGGAACATCTGTTTACAAAGAAAGCCGTGAGGCAATCTCCACCCAAAATAGCCGGATCTAAGTATACGTATGTCCAAACCGTCAGTCTATTTATGGGGTACCACTGACGTACTTTTTGAACGTAGACACGTGTTTACTACTTCTAGTATGAATGTATGCATCGACCATCAACCACTCTAATGAAAGACGATCCCTTCACGCCCAGACACCCTATACCACGGTGTAACAGAAAAAGATAAAAATTCCCATTACGGAAAACAAAAAAAGTATCTTTATTAGAAATTAAGTTTCATGGTAGGAGGAGTCATTGCTCGCTATTGACAAGCTAACTGGCGACGAGTATAGTGCACACTCGGCTAGCTCAACTAGGTTTCGCGACTCTTGTCGCGCGACGTAGCATCGCCCGTGACTCTCTCACAGTACTGCGAAGAAAGAGATAGGTAATATTTCTCGCGCGAGAAAGAGTCGCGTGTCACAATAATTGTGTAATAACCAAAAACAATAACCTATATCAACGGCAAAATTAAAAGACATAGAGTCAATGATGGA
Source organism: Apotomis capreana (assembly GCA_947623375.1). Lineage (NCBI taxonomy): Eukaryota > Metazoa > Arthropoda > Insecta > Lepidoptera > Tortricidae > Apotomis > Apotomis capreana. Next base: position 13,202,715 of record OX392522.1, on the reverse strand, counting down.
TCTCATACCAAAAAATTGTCATTTATTTTATGTCAATTTGAAGACTGATAACAGGATTGAAGACGACATAGAAGGATATGACGTGCCAAATTTAGATTTTGACATAACAGAAGATTAATTATATTTGTATTACTGATTAACCATATGAGGAAGGAATAGAAGATTTTTGATGGAGTAGCAGAAAAGACGCTTGGGTACATATTAAGAGGAAATACCACTGCTAATTTTTCCATAAAAATCGAGGTTTCATTTTCGTTTGTTTCCACCTTCAAAAATTAACCAATCTTTGCGAAATTTTCGGAAATGAATGAGAAGAATACGTGTTGTGTCGGACCCTTTCGATTTGTACACTTATTATTATAAAATTTGTGTACTAGGCGGCAACGGTGGCGCAAACGGACGACTGGTACACAAATTCTATAATAATTTGTGCAAAAATCTAAACGGTTTGATACAGAATACACTATTCCTATTCAGTTTTTAAAATATTAATTAACAAAATGTATATAATTTTTGGAGGAGGAAACGAAGCCTTGATTTGTATAACCTGGTTACGTTATGTTTGGACTTCATTTTATCCGAAGCCATAGTTACCATTACTCAACGTAAACAGAACTATGGTATTGAATAGTATAGGAAAATTAGCAGTGATATAGGAAAATAGATTATGCTGATAATGCGTATGCCCTCTTAAATTTGTATAACAGCCGCAATAATATGTTATACATTATAATTACTTACGTTACGTAATTTTTGAAGTTTCTTTTTGTTTTGTTATAGTTTTATTATTTCAGTTAAATTTGTATTTTTGTTATAATCTTAATTATAAAAATATAATATAATATGATAATGCGTATGCCCTCTTAAATTTGTATAACAGCCGCAATAATATGTTATACATTATAATTACTTACGTTACGTAATTTTTGATGTTTCTTTTTGTTTTGTTATAGTTTTTTGATTTCAGTTAAATTTGTATTTTTGTTATAATCTTAATTTTATAAAAATATTATATAATATGATAATGCGTATGCCCTCTTAAATTTGTATAACAGCCGCAATAATATGTTATACATTATAATTACTTACGTTACGTAATTTTTGAAGTTTCTTTTTGTTTTGTTATAGTTTTTTGATTTCAGTTAAATTTGTATTTTTGTTATAATCTTAATTATAAAAATATAATATAAAAAATAAATATGTAAAAATAATCTAAAAGAGTTTTTTACTAATGATACAATCTGCATGTATATATATATATACACTTATACAGCTTGTAGAGACGTATAAGAGTTGAAGCTTTCTATTTAAATGCTAGGATCCAGTATTGTAATCAGCATAAGTCGACTACCATAATGTTGGTTATTATTATCATGAGTAGCTTTTTTTATAAAAATACAATTATCCAATATCGTAATCAGCATAAGTCGACTAGAGTTTGGTCGTTTTCAAAGAATTGTGATTAGAAAGCAGATTATAAAATAATTATTTTACAGAAAACGACCAACAAGATTGTTTTAAAAAAAAACCTAGGATGAAACCAATAAATTTGCGTAAACAATGCTTTACACATTGCATTATCTAATATTCTACCAATTTGCATCATTTGATTTTTAAGAAAACGTTATAAAAACCCAATAAAAAATAAAAAAATCTTAAAACAGCTATATCTCAAAATCGAATTTTAATTATTGGTCTCATTTTGCATAACTATGGTCAATTGTGCTAGAGGCGTAGGCCATTAAGGTATGCCTTCGTATATAGTAATTAGGAATTAATTCGCCTTCAGGATTTTCTGTTCTTATTTCGAAACCTCCAATGCTAATATAGATTTACTAAGAGGTGCCCACAACTTCGTCCGCGTTTTTTCTTTACCGTAGACTTATAAAAAGCATCCTATAACCATCTATGGATGTCCAGCTCTCCCTGTACCAAATTTGGTTGAAATTTGTGCCGTTACGGCGCGAGGACAAAAGAAATTATGAAAAGCGATGGCGCCAGTTTGGCACGGCGCCATATCAAACAAATGACGATCCTGCATCACGCTATTAAGACTTTTTCCTTCAATCATGTCTCCATAGATAACTGATTTTCAATACAAATCTACAATTGTATAATAGTATAGATGTATTTTCTTCTTGTCTCAGGTTTTCCCCATGCAACTGTGGGCCAAACCGGCAGTTTATGATATTGACTTACAGAACTACGCTGCCCTCCTTTAAGAGTAAAAATAGTTCTCATTACTCATAATAACAGTACAAAGTATGTAAACAGTATTTTAACTTTGTATTATCGGCACTCAAACGGCCAAACGAGAAGGTGCTCGATATGGTGAACGAGGAAAGGTGTATTTAAAAAAACAATGGAGAACCGAAGAGGAAACATGATTGGACACCTGCTGCAACACGACGAATATATAAAGACTATAATAAAAAGAAAGATTGAAGGGAGGAGAAAGAGAGGATGACCAAGGAGAGCTTACATGGACCAAATAAAGGAGAAGTTTAACGTCGTGTCGTAACAGGCTGTCAAGGAGAAGGTGCAAGAACGAGATGCATGGAAATTGCTAAACCGACAAGTATGTTTATCGATTCTGACGGATCATACGTAAATGGTAACTTTTACAAATCACATTAAGCACAGAACAAAATGTTACGGATGGTTCTCTTTTTTAACGTTGCATAAACCATCAAAAATTATATATACAGTAGTACAAATAGTATGAAACTCCGGTCAAGTATAAGAGTCAATCAGACTCGCGTACCTAGGGTTCCGTACAAACCATCAGAGCACTGGACAAGAGTTTTCTAACGGTAAATTGCGGTGAGTTTAAACACCAACTGCAAATAAAGTCTGTAATTACAAAAAAATAATTATATAAATACAACTTTTTCCTAAGTAATGACCTCTCTCAAGCTTAAGAATTACATAATAGTAGAAGTAGGTAAAATCTCGGAAATCGAAGATAATATTAACTAGCTGCACCGCGCGTTGTTACCCGCGCATCCCACGGGAACACCACATTTGTCGGGATAAAAAGTAGCCTATATGTTATCCAGGGTGTCAGCTATCTTCATACCAAAATTTATCAAAATTGGTCTAGCCGTTTGAGCGTGAAGAATTAACAAACAAACACACTCACAAACTTCCGCCTTTATAGTGCGATTAATATATGAAATTGAAATACTGGTATATTTTTAATTATTAATCTGTTTCTCAATTAATACTCACTTGAGTCTTCAACGACAGACAAACGGCAGACGTTTCTGACGTGATAACGTCTTATAAATCGATGAACGCCGGCTGCACGCACGAAAAAGCATGACTCATTGTCACGTTCCACCTGAGCCGAGCGTGCAAGCGAGAGCGCGGCGGAACAAGCGATAGAGAGGCACGCTCGGCCTAAGCGTTCGGCTTGTGACGCATCTATCTCTCTTCCACGACTCCATCGGCCGGCATTTTTAATTCATAAAAGTAATTGCATAAAAGTATGCAACTTTTCATCAATGTTTTGTTATAACGTTACCACGTTAAATTATCATCGTTATACACCGACTTTACAAACAACTAATTTTGATATACATCTAAAGCGCGTTAGTTCAAAAGCTTTTATCAGACTGTCCCAGTTAGAGCTTCCAGGCGATAGCAATATTGCTTTATTGCGGTTTGCTTTTAGTTTTCTAGGGTTCCGTGCCCAGAGGGTAGAAAACGGGACCCTATTACTAAGCCTCCGCCCATCTGTCACCAGGCTGTCTCTCATACACCGTGATAGCTAGACAGATGAAATTTTCACAGATGATGTATTTCTGTTGCCGCTATACCAACAAAATACTATTCATGATAAAATAATATTAAGGAGGCTCCCATACAAAAATAGGGGGTTTTTCATGATATTTCGTTCGACGAGCATTTTCTCATGAACCGTAATAGGTAGACAGTTTAAATTTTCACAGGACGTTTATTTTAGTTACCGCTGTAACAACAAAATGCAAAAATAAAAAAATAAGTAAATTTAAAGGGCCCCATACAAAGAACGTGTTTGTTACGCTGCATTGATACGGAACCCTTCTTGCGCCAGTCCGACTCGCACTTGGCCGGTTTTTTATCGGATGAGGAAGCTATTAGTATGAGATTTATTTAGTTGGGAGTACCTATCATTTGAGGTTGTTTTATCGAGTTCATTGACCTACTTTGCATTAGTTTTTGTATCGGCTCGTAGTTTTCTTGGCTGGGGAATGGATTATAGTTATACCTAGAGACTTTTCTAGCACGAACGACGTGTTGATAGTGATCGACAAAATAAAACATCGACAGTCCGGTATCGATAAGAACCACTTCATCGTTACAGAGTAAAAGTAAGTGGTAAAATCATATAACGAAAAACAAATAAAAAATATCAAAAATCAACTTAACCTAAATAAAAGTAACTAACTAAAACCGATGTGGACCCCCCGATCATGGACCGCGCACAAGACCGCCTTTTGTCTACCATTATTTAATTTATGATTTCTCATGTAATATTTTTCTTGTTGGTGTGCAATAAAGTATTGTTGTATTGTATTGTATCATGGCCCTGCGGCAGGGTACCCAGAATGCCATTTACATTCATTTCTTTTATTAATACCAACGTTAAATTAGTTTAGTAAATAAGTTTTTAGATTATTTTGTCCTTATTAATTTAAGAAGTAAATATTTTATTTACGCTCATTCGCTCGTTCGCCTCGCGCGCTGTTGTGGTCGCAGTTCTAACCTAACCTAACCTAACCTAACCTAACCTAACCTACTTTACTGCTAGCAGTGCGGTTCATACGATGTGGTTAAACGTGGGCGGCCTTACGGAAGAACTTATCCCAATGGCAATCTGTTTTTGATAACGGCTAGCCGTAATATTTACACGGCGGATTATGCAATCCGACTACGACATCTGTCTAATGTCTCAAGTCTTCTACATTAAAAACACTATCCCGATCTTCGTATTTGACATTTCAAAAATGCACCTTGTAATGGCGTCTATATCACATCAACGTTTTTGTAAGCCTGATAAAAATATTTAACTATTTTTTTCGTATAATAACTTAGCATTAAGTAATATTAAAAGTTTATCACATTTTGTGAAATTCGGACGTAATAAGTTATAATGTCACCATGTTAAAATACCTACATACCACCAAGACCAATCGCCTTGTCCACCGTATCATAGTGTTCTATTGGCTGCCGCCGCGTCTGATCGGCTCTCCTGATGATGAATCGCGAACCGATTCGAAACCTGTCGATCGATATTCGACTTCTACGACTACGACTACGACTCGCGGGATTTTTGTAAGTAAAATATCACCATGTATTAATAATAAGACAAAAACATTTTTCATAAACGAAAGTTAACCATAAAACTAAAATTAGAACAAGACTAGGTATAAAACTATAATAGTTCTATGAACCATTCCGGAAGGCGGGCTCAAAGGTCCCTAAAATCACAATGTTATTTTATGTATGAATGTCCAATTAAAACAGGCAGTCAACCGATAGCTGATAACGAAAGCGATCGATGCTGACAAACCTTTCACTAAGTAATATTATCAGAAGAATTATTATCAGAGAGGAGAGTTATTGATGTTCAATGATGAAATAAGTACTTGGGCGAATTAAATTTTACAACGACACTAGAGAAGTGCTGTTTCCGAAAAGAAAGAGGAAAGGTTAAAGAAAAAAGGAAAGGGTCTGGAAAATATTTGTATAGAATCTTTTTATCGATTCAATTTTTTTTTTAATGTGGAAATACCACGTTTTTATTTTTATAAATAATGACACAAAGGTAAATGAAGAAAAAAAAATGAATGCGATCTACTACAAACTACAATCTAAGCAGGACTTGAACCTGCGACCTCTGCGTTTCCGGCGCATTGCTCTTCCAACTGATAATGCGCAAAAGCATATTTCAAACATATATGACGTAGAGGGCGCTCCAGTAGCGTAAAGGATTATGGGATAAAAGATTTGGTGTGATTGACGCAGTGATCTAATAGCTCAGTTGGAAGAGCAATGCGCCGGAAACGCAGAGGTCGCAGGTTCAAGTCATGCTTAGATTGTAGTAGATCGCATTCAATTTTTCTTTCTTAATTTACCTTTCCTTAAATTTCAGAAACGGCACATCACTAACGGTCCGGCACTATTATTGACCAGACACAACAATACAAGTGGGTCTATATTAGCTCCTAGACTTCTTTATCGTCCAATGTTTTACCGAAATATCGTTACGTAGAAAGCTGTTTTCTTTTCAACCGCAAACTATTAGAGATTGTTATAAAACAAACATAACCTAACTTTTTTCCCGCGGTTAATATAATGTTGAAATTGGTTAAGGATTCAGTTTTTAAGCTTCAACTGTACAGTCGCCATCAGATATATCGAAGCATATAGGCGTTCATAAATATCTGAACACGACTCTTATTGACTAGGCGTTACATTGCCATGTTCAGATATTTATGGACGCCTTATATGCTGCGATATATCTGATGGTGACTGTACGTAAATACGTACGTTCATGTTTGCTAATGAAATAATTCGATCATTTTTGTTTTCTTTATGCTTAAACGCCAAAGGGGACATTTACACGCTATAGGGTAGAATTGGACGGTTTCGCGGTAGTAAAAGCATTAAAAGCCATTATGTTAAAATTAACCGCCACTAGGGATTTATAGTATGTTACATACCTAGGGCGCTGAATGGTGAATGTCCTAGGCTGCAACGGTTTTTGACTAGGGAATGCATGCGGGTAAAGTTCTCTATGTAATTACTGAATCTTCGATAAATTATATACCGGTAATTTCTATAGAAGAAAATATTCATATTCATATTCATATTATTTATCGCATACCATGGTAATTACAAGAGATCTTAAAAAATATACATATGTATCACATGGCCCCTGCAAGGGTATTGCAAAATCTTAAAACTAAGCAGACACCTTAAGTCTACAAAAAAACTATCTAAAATTAACACAGCCGCTGTTACTTAAATAGAATCTAATGAGTTTACTAAAATTACAAAAAATAACAAATGATAAATAACAAATTCAAATTAAAAAGAAAATCTTTAACAACTGATCTGAAATAGTTCTTGCACTGGGTAAAAACATTTTACTAGCGGTGAGCATTCCCCGTTTGTATAAATCTGCCCCATAAATCCGCGATCTGCGGCTTTACGAATTACCGCCCGTGGTTGTCTAAAGTTTCACGTCTTGCCTTGAAAGGAATTGTGTGATTTTTTCCCCCAGAAAATTCCAATTCCGTTTACGAAAACCTTGGGCGGTGAATTCCTGAATGTCCCCGATCGTAGGTGAGGGCCATAAATATATGCGATCTGGGGCTTCATGAATTACCGCCCGTGGTTTGTCTAGTTTCACGTCTTGCCTTAGCCAGGAATAATTCCACTTATGGCCTAAGTTGACGTAAAACTACTAACTAAGTACTAAACTTTAGAAGGTCATATATTCCCTGCTATAGATGTGCGGCTTCCAAAAATTTCTGGACACTTTCCTCATTTTGTATGGGAAAAGAGGAAAGTTTCTGGAAATTTCCAACAACGGCACATCACTATCCCTGCTATCTCCTCCATTGTAAAGGAAGTCATAAACCGTCATCACCGGTGTTTTATCGATATCCGATACCGTATGGCATTGCAGGTGAGAAACGAACCGTTAAATCGCCATTTGCAATCAGGAGCTCAGAAACAATAGGTAGTAAGAGATTGAGTTTTATATGGGTTTAGTGTCTTTTTATTTTTTGAGTTTCACTGGAGGTTAGGTCAATATCTTAAAAACTTCGTACGTCAGCTATTATCAGTTCAGCGGAGACATGTGTAGTCCCCTGTTAAATTTATAGCTAGCTTTCGATTTAAAAAGTCAAGATCTAATGACGGGACTCTTAACTACTGTTTATCAAGATTAGTTCAACGCAGTCATGTGAGGTTTCACATTTCGATTAACCTCAATGAACATTTAGTTTACTCAGTATCATAAAATTTACTTAATGTTGGACTACGGAAATGTCCATTGGATCTCAGGATTGATGCAGAGAGCTGAGTATAAAATCGAACACCACATCTGCCTGCGCTGAAGTCACTCTTAAAGTCCATCATCATAAAGATCGGGTCAGGGCCGTCTTATTTAGAACATATTTAATAAAAGTAACGTGCAAAACAAGTAGAAATACCGAGATTTAGTTTCCGTTTTGTTAGTGTAGGCAACCCTAGTAGCAAGACATGCCCACAGCGTGTTATTACAATAATAAATAATACCTCAATGTATTACAACCAACGGCGTCGCACTTCATTCAAAATATTCAATCAGATACTGGTAGGCTAATTCCTTTGCAAAAGCCGGCTAGGAACAAAAGAGTGCGGCTTCTGTACTCTGTGAAAATAGTGTCGAGGCCATGTTTCCCATACAATTTAACATACCCCATTGTAATCCTAAACTATAAAAGCCCGTCTAGACGGCGACCCCCGTTATGATGTACGCGGCATGCGAGCATACTGGCTCGTTATGGTGGTAACAGCCATATTACAATATTATTAAGTTCTATGCATTTATCATATGTAATACTAAGGCTTCCAAGCACGAGTTTTCATCACCATGGCAACGAGCAAAAGCAAAATGTTGATTGACCTATAAATTAATACAGGGTTTAATGAAATTCTTGAGTTCATTATAAATATTATAATAGGGAATGCGACTGATGTTGAATTATACAACATAGTGTCAATAAAATTATGTAAAAGAAAGTAGCTCAATATGTAATGAAATAAAGATAAAAAATTTAAACATTTTTTTAAATATGTGACTTCATAGCGACGAACATTTTAATGTTTTTTTTTTATCCAAAAGAAATTTTGAAATATTTTTCAGAATCCTCATAATTTAATAAAACAATACTTGTACTCGTATGCCAACCATGATCTTAAACGCACTTTTTCACGGTGAAAATGGCAAATTACTTAAATTGTCCCCATACAAATATTGGTACCCAATTGACAACATTTCATATTTTTAAGACTATCATTTTATTACTTTTCTGAATTCTGCTTAAAAAGATGAAGTAATCTCTGTTTTTATTTATTTTCTGAGATGATTATTTATTTTATTATTAATTTATAAAAACATACTCATTTTAAAATGTGGCAGCACCAAAACCAGAACTTAATGGAACGGTTACATTAGTCGGTTTTCTTATTTAAAAAAAACTTAATAAAACTCGGTATGCATAATCTGTCATCTGTCAACGTCAAATAAAAAAAAAATATTTTTTTCGCTCTTTGGTTTAGACAACAACCTTCACGGTCATTTCTGACGCCTATTATCTGGGGGCACGGTAGTGCTCCTGCCAAGTCGAGCAAACGCGCGCGCCGGCACGCCGTACCATCCTATTATCGAAGTCATTCAGAACATTTTTGAACACCCTGTATGTTTTTTGGCGTGAATCGTTACTTGACTCACGTAGCTGTTTTATATGGTCGTAAGTCATAAAGCATTTGTTTTATAAGTGCGAGAGAGATTATTGTTTTAAATATTTAAGGAAATACCGACTCTCTCAAATACTCAGCTTTTAATACGAGTAGGTATATACATGACTTGCTTTTATAATATCTTTGTATATACAGTAATCATATTTAGTATTTACTGGTATCCTTGAATGCTCTCTGTATAATTAGATTTTCGAATCTCTGTTTGACCCTATGGGTGCCTGGTAGAGAATGCCATTTGGCATTAAGTCCGCCATTTGTACTGGCTTTTGTTTTGTACAAAAAAGTTTAAATAAATAAAATAAATATATTGATTTAAACTTACACGATTTCCACACGTTATTTTAATTACATAATATTTAATTACCTCTTTAATTTTAATTGCTGGAATTCGAACCTAAAGCCACCTTCGTAAGCCATGCCAGTCAAATAAACCTAGCTTTCTAGACTACCTAGAGCAACTCCCACTCTCAGCTTAACCCACTTTCTAGGATTATCGGGAAAGTATTTATAGTACGGAGTTATAGGGGATCAATTGTAGAACATCCAAAGCTAAATCTATAGGTACCTAGCTGTGTTCAGCAAACATAAATTATCGCGACATTGAACGTTGCGACGTCATTTAATGTTGAGTTGTCGGGACGTGAAAAAATTACGTTGTGTAACGTGAAAATGCACGGCATGATGAAGTCACGTATAACGTTGCGATAACGTGTGATCTTAATGTGAGTTTAAATATTGTATTTCAATTTTGTATCTGGTTTTATATTGATTTATCCACGACACATGTAACAGACTTTATTTGTGATATATCATAGCCGGTGAAGCAAGATTTAGTTTTGACGTGATAACGTCTTATAAATCGATGGACGCCGACTGCACGCAAAAAACACGACTCATTGTCACGTTCCGCCTGAGCCGAGCGTGCAAGCGAGAGCGCGGAACAAGCGAGAGCACGTTCGACCTAAGCGTTTGGCTTTGACGCATCTATATCTCTCTTCCACTCCATACGGCCGGTATACGTTATCACACGTATAATTATCGCCCGTAAACTGACTTTACAGACAAACGATTTTTTGCTTCAAATGAGTTTTGATCGAGATGTTTCTAGCTATGTCCGCAGTGAATCGTGAATGTCCCCAGATCTTAACGCTGGTAGTTTTGGTTTAGGAATAACAGTCAATAATCCTTTGGTTAACTTGGCAACGTTTCAGATACCTACTACTGCGTTTGGTTTCACGTGGATAAATGAAATTCAAACATCAGACGCCCCTAAAAGAGCTACTTAATAATCTTTAATGATAGTTTACGCAACTGCTACGTACGTAGAGTAAATAAATATCGGACAATCTCATACAGATCGACTTAGTCCCAAATGAAGCTCTTATATAAATACCGTTTAAAAAAAATAGCTCTACTAGTTTAACTACTTGAGAATTAGCTAAATTCTAGTAGTTACCAAAATTATGCTAATTTTACATAGGTAACTTATTTTGGTTACTAGTAGCCCTCAGTTTGTCATTCCTCCGATTTATGTGGGTCCACATTGGCGTAGTCTTATTTATAATTGTCATTAGTCATAATTTTCGTAGCCATAATTTCTACTTTTCTCTGAAACAAATAACTTATCAGGATTGTTATAATACAAACCTAACCTAACCTAAGCTAATGGGTTTTAGTCTAAAAACTCAACACGCCAATCAATACGTTATGACAATTAATCGTTATATGAAAAAATGCGCACCCGATTTATGATTTACCTAGAGCATAAAGCCTAACAGCCTAGCAGCTAAAATTTAGGCTACTGAATTGTTCCTAAATATGTCATGTCATTGTCACCTTGATTCTAGGTCAAGGGTAGGTTACCTTATGTTTTGTCAAAGGAAAGGTTACCTATAGGTTACCCGTACGAGCGTCAACAGACAAAACATTTAAAACGTTCTTATAAATTTTATAAAACATGTAATGTCTCATTTTTTTAATGTGGGTACACACCACCATTTTCTACATTAAACTGGATTAAATATATAAGTAAATCTGGATTACCGGTCCAGTGCGTTAACCGCTTCGCTTCCCGAGAACTCCAACCAAGCTTTCGAATTTTCCTTATGCTTCGTGTGTCGATCTTTGCATTGTTTATTCGCTAAGGTGTAAAAACCTTTCCTTTTGGAGTTCTCGGGTAGCGAAGTGGTTAACGCACTGGACCGGCAATCCAGAGGTACCGGGTTCGATTCCCGGTCTCGTTCCCCAGCTAACTCGTTTCAATTTTTCTTTGATAAACGTTCTTATCTTTTGATTGCGTGTATTTAGAACTTTGATTTTGTTACTGTATGTATGTATTTGAGATAGGAGACCGAAGAGCTGGCGGCTTCCGCACAACGCACAGCATAGCTGCTCAGCGAAGAAATGCTGCCAGCATCTTCGGTACCATGCTGCAGGGGAGTAACTTTTTAAAGTTTTAGGTTTATAAAAATTTTGTGGACGTAGTTGTTATATAATTTTTTTTGTTGGATTCCTACCTCTAAAGGAAAAACGAAACCCTTATAGGATCACTATGTTGTCCGTCTGTCTGTCTGTCAAGACCCTTTTTCTCAGGAACGCGTGGAGGTATCAAGCTGAAATTCATATCAAATACTCAGGTTTACTATCCCTTGGAGCTGTGAAAAAATGTAACTTGTAAGCCAACTCAATCAAAAAATACAGCCGTTTATGCTGCAAATTTTCGACACTCGCAAGGTAACAAAACCAACAGGGTACTTACTTCCCGTGTGGTACGAAGCAACGTCTTATAGCACGGATAAAGTAATGGCGAAATCCTTACATTTTTTGTTACATTATATTGTTCGGAACCCTCGGTGCGCGAGTTCGACTCGTACTTGGCAGGATTTTTATTATTTTCTTTGTTTACGCTAGCAGACATTACTGCTTTAATAATTGATGAGCTTACAATTTAAGCCGACTGTATAACCTCGACTGACTGTACATGTCACGTGAGGGCTGCCAGCCGTCCGGGTTTCCCCGGATTTGTCCTAGTTTGGAGGCAGTCCGGGGGACGTCCGGGAGGGATTTTCAAAGTGTCCGGGACACTTTTCATGTGTGAATAAAAAACAAAGTAATTGTTTTTTAATAATATTACTTTCGGACACGTCTGGGGAAAAAGCGATTTATATACGCCAAATGTCCGGGTTTTTTAAGCCGTTGTCCGGGTTCGGCGAATTTAGAGGCAGCCTTACACGTAAGTTTTACCGATTACCGACGTCCGCGCTGATTGGATAAACACGGCTGTTTGTGCCGGTACGAGTAATCTACCTTTATAGTCCAATCACCAGGGATGTTACCCTAATCAAATCATTACTTTGCAAATAGGTCTAGTGATCAAACCGGATGGAGAAATTGAAAGCGTATGTACAGTCGCCATCAGACATATTGCATCATATAAGGCGTTCATAAATATGTGAACATGTAGGTACAGTCGAGTTCATTTACATCTACACACTTACGAAAACAGAAATATCTGAACACGACCCTATTATCAGGAGCATAAAATCGTGTTCAGATATTTATGTTATCGTAAGTGTGTAGATGTAAATGACTCGACTGTACTGTAGATAACGCCCACTCAATAAGTCGTGTTCAGACGTACAGTGCGTTTCTGGTCGATTAAGACGTTGGACCGGTAAACCAAAGATACCAGGTTCGAGTCCCAGTGTGGACCACGTAAAATAAATATGAGTGCGATTTAATTTTTCTCAGCTATAGTAGCTTAGTGTTGATCTTTGTGTCTATATAGCAATTAAAAAATGTGATTTTTATTTAGTACGTTATAAATCATTTCGAAAACATAATTATTTCGTAATTAGATATCATTAACTTCCTCCTTTTTTACGTAAAAACTGAATTATTACTAGGATATACTTTTAAAACAAATATTCTACATATGGTGGGCCCTGTAACAGGAGCAATAAATTAAAACATAGATTCTACCCCTCAAACTGAACAACATTTATTAAACAACTTTTCTTTTTCTCTTAAACAACACCATACTAACATAATGCCCTTCTCAAATGTTATCCCCTACATTGGCGTCATATTTTCGCCCTCCCTAAGCCTTAGTTATGCGGACATATTGTTTGTACGTATCTTATCTGTAACACGACTAATTCGCTTATCGATCCTGTCGCCCTGCTCGTTCTGAACAGAAATATGTATATACGATATACGATGTTGATTCTTATTCCACAGATACAGAGTTATTGTAGGTACATATACTCATCAGACTTTCGATAGCACGGTAAGAAGATAGGAAGTTATGGAGCCGACATTAACATTAAAATTCGATTCCTACTCGTACATCTCATTGATTAATTTAATTTCCAAAGTGCCTTCATATTCCTAAAGATTTTAATTCCTAAGCAATAAGTAATTATAATTATAAGGATTTGGTTCTCTGTAAAGTCGGTTTACGGACGATAACTTTACGTGATAAAATGACTCCGATGGAGTGGAAGAGAGGTAGATGCGTCACAAGCCGAACGCTCAGGCCGATCATTGTGCCTCTCTATCGCTTGTTCCGCGCTCTCGCTTGCACGCTCGGCTCAGGCGGAACGTGACAATGAGTCATGCTTTTTGTGTGGTCATGATTTCAGGAATAATGTTAAAAGGGTGGTTGGTGCAGGATAGTCATTTGTTTTGTATGGGCGCGCGGCGCCATCTGTTTTCATAATTTCCTTTGTCCTCACATCACGCCGAAACGGCTGGACGAATTGTAACCAATTTTGGTACAGGGATAGTTGGACATTCAAAGATGGTTATAGGATACTTTTTACCCACTTTCGGTAAAAAAAGAGCTTGTTATATGTAATGAAAATTATATACAACTGGCTGCGCCGGGCAGTGTTACCCGGCTTATCCCACGAGGACACTACATTTTTTCGGGGTAAAAAGTAGCCAATGTGTTAATATAGTGTGTCAGCTAATTTCGTACCAAAATGTATCAAAATTGGTCCTGCCGTTTGAGCGTGAAGAAGTAACAAACATACATATTTAAACACACTCACAAACTTTCGTCTTTAGGGTGATTAAAGAAGTTGACTGAACGAATGAGTCAGTTAAATCAATCACAGCGGAGCATTGAACCTCAAGTGCGTACGGATGTATCACGAGCTATTGATTCTGTTCTTGTTGCAGATATCATTCACTAACAAGGCAACGCACTTGTGACTCCTCTGGTGTTGCAGGTGTCTATGGGCGTAATCGCTTTCCACCAGGCGATTCGTTTGCTCGTTTGCCCTCTATGACATAAAAAAAAACAAGAGCTCAGCTCAGTTCCGATTTTCGGTAGGACATTGTTTGAAGTTCCTAGAATCGTATGCATCAGTAGGTCGTTGTCGCGCCTTACGACAAGTTGTGTCGCATTTGACGCAATTAACCAATTAAAATAGTTGGAAACATCTGTAGCGAAGGTAAAATAAGAGTCTCGAAGCTCTAATCGATTCGCGATCTTAGCCATGAGCTGCGTCCGATCGCGACAGCGCAAATATATTAATATGACTGAGTCTTACGAGAGTTTTCTATGTAAAAGAGAATCGTCTTCATAATATAGATATTGTGATATTTAACAGTAATGTGAATCATAAATAATTAAATATAAGACTATAGATACACACATATATCGATCTAGTCACAAATTAAGCTCAAGAAGGCTTGTGTTATGGGTACTAGACGACGATATACATACGTATATAGATAAATATACACTTAAAAATAAATTAAAAATACATAGAACAACTATGACCCAAGCACAAATTCGAGGTCATCACACAAATATCACGCCGGCTTAGTGGGTGCACTACAAACTACGCTAACCGCATCGTCAAAATAGAAACCTTACAGAGTGAACGAAAGAAAAAACCAATCATAGCGGGGCATTGAACTTTGAGTGCGTTCAGATGTATCACGACCTATTGATTTGGAGACTGTCTGGACTGGGTAGGTCGAATCTTGGTAGAAATAGAGTAACTTAGGGTCAGAGCACTACTCCGGATAAATAAAGGTCGTTGGTTCAATCTCCACCGTTAAAATCTGTCCAGCCATTTCGGCGTGATGGGAGGACAAAGAACATTTTACCAACAACAGATGCCACACTGCGAATCGTGCTGTTAAATTCTTTCCTGATATCGTGAATTCGTAAGCCCTTTAGAAGCCCCATAGAACACTGATTTTCAATACAAATCTAGCATTTTATAATAGTATATAGATTATTTCCAGCTTTATGCATGCAAAATCCGAGCAAAATTGATTGAAATGACGTATGACAACCGTGACGCCCTCATGAATTTCACTCGCATTTTACGAATCCTGCAGGCCTAGCATAACTGTGACACGCGACTCTCTGCCACGTGACAAATACTAGCTGTCACTGTCTTGTCGATACTGAACAAGCAAGACAGGTGACGTTAAGTCGCGCGACAAGTAAAGTCGCGTCAAGATATGCTAGTTCAACGGCCTATGAGACACTTTAGAGTTTGTCGCAAATTGTACGATAGTCACCGACGTCTGTCATTAACAATAGATATACTAATATAATTAATTAACTCCAACGTATGCCAAAGTCCACGCCAATCGGGTAGAAGTGGGTCAAAACCAAACCAACTACGAGCTAAAGAGTATGTAAAAATATACTCCGACCGAAGCTATACTCGGTTTATCCGTGCATTTATTGCGAAATAGGTAGCATGAAATAAATTTTACGCCATCCTAGATAACTAAGTGGGA
Source organism: Apotomis capreana (assembly GCA_947623375.1). Classification (NCBI taxonomy): domain Eukaryota; kingdom Metazoa; phylum Arthropoda; class Insecta; order Lepidoptera; family Tortricidae; genus Apotomis; species Apotomis capreana. Next base: position 13,186,422 of record OX392522.1, on the reverse strand, counting down.
TTTTCTGCTCGCTACGCGGTAAGAAAATCTCACTTCCTGGCCAACGCAAGACGTAAATCTTTTGACAAACCATGGACGGTAATTCGTAAAACCCCAGATTGCATAACACATGCTACCTAGGACATTCACAAATTCATCGCCCAAGGCAAGGTAATGTACTATATTATCTAAACACATAGTTATTGTTAATATACTTTAGCAAATTCAAAGTGTCCGTAGACCTTTACATATGACATGGTGACTGATGTTAAATTCAACAAGATAGTTACTGTAGATAAATGAATAAAAAAAGTTCATAATGTCATGTGATGAAACCGTTTAGGTTCACTTCATCCACATTCCCATATTGTCAACTTCCTAATTCGTCAGCAATCCCTTTTCGTTCACAATCAATTCACAATTCGTCCACTTCCTATTTTGTCCACATTCTTGTGGTGTCAAACATGTGGACGAAGTGGGAATATAGACGAAATGGGAATGTTGACTAAGTGAGAAAAGGACGAAAAGGTAATATGGATGAAATGGGAATGTTAACGAAGTGGGATTGTGGACGAAGTAGGAATATGAACGAAATGGGAATGTGGAAGAAGTGAACCTAAACGAATGAAGCGTAGTCAAAGGGTCTTTGAAATATAAGACTTTAATGATATATTTTTTATTCCAAAAGTAAATTTAAAATTGTTTTCAGAATCATCATAATTCAAATTCAAAAAATAATTTAAAGTAATTTAACTTTGTAGTTATTCATTTCATCGTATAGCGCATTACATAAACATTTCAAAGACACTTTAAAAAAAATCGACAACAAAATAAATATTCGAGATTTTATAACAATAATATTAGTAAAACTTTCGTGAGACATACTTAGTAATTATTGTATAGCGTCACTCACATGAAATTGTTACAAACCGCCCGACATGTTTAGAACTTTTGTTTCTCATCTGTAATGTTTCGCCATTTTATTTATTTTATTTTATTTATTTAAGAAGTTCAACAGCGTTTACATTAAATGACGAGCTTAATGATTATACATTATATATAGCCAATAACAGAACTCCCTAGATTATACAAATAAGAGTCTGAGTGAGGACACGAAACGAGCGTGCTTAAGGCACGCAAACAATAAAATATGCTATTAACAGTGATTATCTAGTGAGAAGAAAGAAAACTACTATTTCTTTTTTTAATGAAATATGATTAGATGTGAGCGAAGGAGAGCTACTACCAGGTTATGCGTGTGTGTGTATGTGTGTGTGTGCGTGTGTGTGTGTGTGTGAGAGAGTGTACGTGGGTGTGTGAGCGTGTCTGTGTATGTAGGGGGGGGTGTATGTATGCGATAATCAGGGATAATCAGGGAAGCCCTTTTATAATAGACGACTTGAATAGGATTCTTGAAGATGAGAATGGATCTGTATCGTGAAATGATTTATTAAAACTGCGTAAAATTCTGGTTAGAATAGAGTTTTGACCGTAATTAGTACGATGTAGTGGGACATGAAATAGTCGAGTATTGCGAAGGCGTCGAGGAGGGGCACGGAGTCCGAGCTGCGACAGCAGTGTCGGACAATCTAAGCGACCATTCAGCACATCGTAGAGGAACATCATGTCTGACAGGGTCCTACGGGCATTGAGAGGGGTAATGTTATGATATGCGCAGCTATCTTCATATGTGTCAAACCTTTTACGTGTGCGGTAATTCAAATATTTGATAAATTTCTCTTGAATGTGTTCTATTCTGTGTATATAAGTGATGTACTGGGGTGACCAAACTGAGCAAGCGTATTCGAGTATGCTGCGAACATAAGCAAAGTAAATTGTTTTAATGCATGTCATATCTGTAATGGGACGACAGACTCTAATGACGAATCCCAGACTTTTATATGCCTTACTCACTACAATATCGATGTGATCTTTCATGGTAAGTTTACTATCAAGATGAACTCCCAGATCACGAACGGAATGTGTTTTTTCTATAGGTGATCCTTGAATGACATAAGGGAATAGTAAGATATTACGTTTACGAGTGAATGATATGAGTTGACATTTTTGTACGTTTATCTTGATTCTGTTATTGATATAATACTCAGATAGTCGGTCTAGATCAGACTGGAGATTTAGACAATGTGAAGGTTTACGGATATCAAGAAAAATTTTCGTGTCATCAGCATACATTAAAAAATTAGAGTGGGTAAAGCAATTATATATATCGTACAGGTATATATTATACAGAAGGGGGCCTAAGTGCGATCCTTGAGGGACCCCAGAAGTGACACTAACGAAGTCTGAGCGAAAGCCTCCCACTACTACTGCTTGCGATCTGTTTGTTAGGTAAGATTTTGTCCATCGTAATAGGTCACCATGTATGCCTAGATGTTCTAGTTTTCTCAGGAGGATGATATGATCCACCCGATCGAAGGCTTTTTCGAAATCGGTGTAGATCACATCAACCTGTCCACTTGTCTCTATATTATTAAGTAGGTAGTCTGTAAAGATTGCCAAGTTAGATGTGGTAGACCTGTTTTTTAGAAAGCCGTGCTGTTCAACCGGGATACTGTTAACTAAACTAGAGTAAAATGTGTCATAAACTAGCTTTTCAAATATTTTACTGAAGACGTTAAGTATTGAAATTGGTCTGTAGTTTTCGACATTAAGTTTGGAGCATTTTTTATGTACTGGTACTATGTGGGCTTGTTTCCAGATTTGTGGGAAAATACCCTCAGATAAGGACCTGTTGTAAATAATACAGAGTGGGAGAGCTAGTGTAGCGTGACAACGACCAATAAATGAAGAGGGAATCTTGTCACTCCCTGCACCTTTTCTTGTGTTAAGACGTTTTAAAGCTAGAATTACTTCTTCTACAGATAGCCTTATACTATGCGTGTGGGTCGTGGTACCCGACTGAGGCGGGGGCAGTGTGATAGAAGGATATTCTGAAGTTGGGGGAACAAAGACACTATGGAAAAAATGGTTGAAAGCAGATGTTATTTCCGTAGGGTTAGTGTGTTTTTTTTCCGCGGTAAGAGACATATTTGGGACAGTTCGGACTATTACGCTTAGATTTTACGAAAGACCAAAACTGTTTAGGATCGTTTTTGATATCAGATTGAATATTTTGAATGTAATTGTTATAGCACTCTTTCTCTATTTTTTTCTGTCTCGCCCTCAGCAATGAAAACTCAGCATAGTCCAATCGATTATTATATTTCTTCCAACGCGAGTGCGCTGCAGATTTTTCTTTTATAACTTTTATTAATGATCGTGTGTACCAAGCCGGGTATGTGTACCGAGAACTTTCTGTTATTTTAGGCACGTGTTTATTAATACATGAAAAAATATGTTTATAGAAATTGTTAACGGCTCCATCGATGTCACAGTGTACTTCTGATAAATCGTTTTGCCAATCAATGCTATTAAAATAATTATTAATTGAGACGTAATCGCCTTTGTTATATAAAATGCGTGTAGTCGCACCGGCTCGCATGGGCTTTACAGAAATATCTGTGGCGTCTAAAGAGAATGCTGGGTGGAAACAGTCCTCGGGCAGGAGAGGTGAGTCGGATTTTATTATATTTAGCGAAAAATTACTAAACACCAGGTCCAAAGTGTGGTCGTGAGAGTTAATTAGGGTATTATGCTGTGAAAATCCGAGAATATTCATTTTATTAATTAGCCTATAAGAGCAGTTTTGGGTTTCTACGGAACCGTGATTTAACACCACGGGGCCATCACACCTCCATGTTATATTAGGTAGATTGAAGTCGCCGACAATCAAACAATGTTGCTTATTATTATTATTAAATACCTTGTCAACAGTGGAGAGAAGAGTATCAATGTCACGAATCTGCGTATTAGGATGCCCCGGTATGTAAGTACATGCGATATCTAAGTCTGCGTTAGCATTGATACTCATATATATTCATTTGTCCGAAAACCATTTCTTTCCAACACTGTAAATTTTTCAGAACTATTATAAAACAAACCTAACCTAACCAAACGAGTTCTTTAAAACGATATAAAAATCCTGAAAATATTACGGGTTTTAGGGGTCTACAGGTTTTTATTATTATTAATAATATTACGGGTTTTAGGAAAAAAATACTTTCGGACAAATAATACAGCATGTGCATTATAATTTATAATAAATTGCCTGACAAATTTAAATGTCAAAATATACATCTGTTCAAAAAAAATGTTAAGACATGGCTGGTAGGTACATAAATGTTACTATAGTGTTAATAATTATCTGGATGACGTTATTTGACCTAGGGTATAATTTAAATGCTCACCAAAATGGCTTTTATACCCCCAAAACTAAAGACCAAATAAATTGAATTGCCTCCATTTAATATAAATTCACTCTATACAGTGCTCCCCAAATTAAATCATTTTGTAAACCAAAATCGATATACATTACACCAGAATAATTTTATGTTGAGTCAGAATATCTTTTTGCTTCCCAAAATGGATTTTTTGCTCACCAAATATTGTTTTCATAAAACATCAAAATGATTACCAAAAAATATCTTTTTGCTTCCCAAAATGGATGTTTTGCTCACCAAATATTGTTTTCATAAATTAGTGTTTCAGCTAGGTAACCATCTAATCCTGATCACCTTTCAGAGCAGATCCGACTCGGCCGGGTTAGGTTAGGTTAGTTTTTTTTTTTTATATCCCTGAAAAACGCTCCATAATGTGCGGTAGTCATTATTAGCTATGCTATATCAATTTGAAATTTTCTCCATACAAATCGTTTTTTTTTTCGATATTTTCCGAATTTGACCGAATTTTCGGACAAGATTTCAGATTCATAGTTTTGAGCCCCGAGAGCCCTCCGATACCGAGTTTTAGCCGCCTAGCACCAATTTGAAATTTTGAATCGTTTTTTTTTCGATATTTTCCGAATTTGACCGAATTTTCGGACAAGGTTTCAGATTCGTATTTTTGAGCCCCGAGAGCCCCCCGTTACCGAGTTTTAGCCGCCTAGCACCAATTTGAAATTTTGAATCGTTTTTTTTCGATATTTTCCGAATTTGACCGAATTTTCGGACAAGATTTCAGATTCATATTTTTGAGCCCCGAGAGCCCCCCGATACCGAGTTTTAGCCGCCTAGCACCAATTTGAAATTTTGGTGAAAAAAGCCATTTTGGTGAGCATTTAGTTTTTTGCCTCAGCAAAAATGACTAAAATGGAAGTAATAATATAAAATATTGGTGACATCCATTTAACAGTAATTTAGATTATTTGGTCTGAAATTAACTTTTTAGGTGTGCATATATTTTTATAGGATGTAAGAAAAAGAATTAAGTATTTGCTTTATTTATAGAATAGTTTGGGGTACACTATTTGGTGAGCATTCATCCGTTTTGGTGAGCATTAAGAATTTATTGGTAGTAATCATTGAGGTATTATTTATAATAGAGCCACAGACCCATTGAGGTATTATTATAATAGAGCCACAGACTCGAACAAAAATGACAAAAAAAGTGGCGCCGTTGTCCTGTTCAAGTAGATGCCAATAACGCTTATTTATAGTTTTACAACAACATAATTACTTCGTACAAAAGAACTCATTGCTCATACATTTAAGTGTCAAATTGACTTACGTGCTTATGACCACGAATATTTTTCGAGTAAATTAACTTTTTTTGCGTATTCTGACTCATGTCTCTTGTCAAACTTGGAACATGGCACGAATGGATGCGATTTTAATATTTTTACATGCTAAAAATATTTTCACTATTATTTTATTTGGGTATTAAAATATATATTTTGTTTGAACTAAATAAACTCGTAAATTGTTAATAACAAATTTAGTTACGTTTTTATTTAACAACTGCATAAAAGGGTCCCGACACTGCATAGAAGGGATCAGTAATAATGACATTATTTCTCCTTGTTCTAGTATGTGAAATGAGAGTAAGACAAGTACAAAATATTGACATTTCCCTTACCCTTTAATAAAAAATAAATGATTTTATTTGTCGATGGCATGGTATGCACGGCAAATTAGGTGTTCTTGGCGTTCAAAGGTTTAAACTGACAGTGTCTAGACTCTGTGACAAAATAAAACAATAACAACAGAGCATTTTTTTTATAAATTAATAAATGTCACCATTTTTACACTTCTTTTGATTAACATAAAAAAAACATATGATTATGCTGAACACACGAGAGACGAATTATTTGGCTTAAATTATTCTTCGCGTTTGTCTCTTGCTAAAAGTCACCTCCATTTTTCACGTTGTTGAGGATTGCGCGGGAATCGTAAATAAAAAAATTGGATAATTATCAGACCCCCGTTATCAAGCGGGCAGTTTGGTGGCTAGTGACATAAGTGATGTAGCCACAATGTCAATAACAGACTTAATTATTTAATTAAATTTTCAGATATATATTTCAGATTAACTCAATATCAAAAATAACTCAAATGACTCTCGTGATAAATACACAAAATCAGTTCACGACACGTAGGCGTAAGACTTCGTGTTCTACTTGAAAAAATCCATATTAAGTATAAAAATATAACGCTCTACTTTTGAACCGTGTTACTTAATAAATTCGATTACTCTCTCTGAGCAGACCCAGAACAGCTTTTTTGGATATACTCATAAAAAAATCTTGTTATAAAAGTTTCTTGTTGAAATTGCACATCACTAGCCACCAAACTGCCTGCTTGATAACGGGGTCTGATAATTATTTATTGCACTCCTTTATTTATTAATAAAATATAATACTATAGCCACTCCTTAGATTTTTGTTCTGTGATGAGGTGCATTTTGTATGGAAAATGAATAATTGTAATCTAAAAATTTGCTATGATTTTACATAGTATTCGTTAATTATTCAATATAACTTAAGTAAAAAAGAATATTCAGTTCTTTTTTAAATTTTTATAACTGTTATTTCTGCAATTTTTCGCTGAACATTTAGTCATTTTTGAGACCCGTCACGTGTCATGGTCTAAACGAGACTGCGAGCCCAACTAATGCGATTTGTGATTTTGCATTAGTTGGGAGGGTGCCATTTTTTCCGTCTGATTGTGTGTCCATGTAATTATTACGTCAATGCACAGACCCGAACAAAATTGTCGTAAAAAGTGGCACTGCTGTCATGTTCAAGTAGATGCCAATAACGCTTATTTATAATTTACAACAACATAATTACTTCGTACAAAATAACTCTTTACTCAAACGTTTAAGTGTCAAATTGGCTTACGTACTTATTACCACAAATATTTTTCGTGTAAATTAACTTTTTTAGCGTATTCTGACTCATGTCTCTTGTCAAACTTGGAACATGGCACGATTGGAGCAGATTTTAATAGTTTTACATACTAAAAATATTTTCATTATTATTTTATTTAGGTATTAAAATATATTCGTTGTTTGAACTAAATAATCTCGTAAATTGTTAATAACAAATTAAGTTACGTTTTTATTTAACAACTGCATAAAAAGGTCCCGACACTGCATAGAAGGGATCAGTAATAATGACATTATGATTTCTCAACTCATCTTGTTCTAGTATGTGAAATGAGAGTAAGGCAAGTGCAAAATATTAACATTTTTAACCCTTTAAAGTTTGATGGCGTGACGTGAAAGTCGGTGGCGTAGTATGCATGGCAGCACACATTGTCTTTAGGTGTTCTTGGCGTTCAAAGGTTTAAACTGACAGTGTCTAGACTCTGAGACAAAATAAAACAATGACAACAGAGCAATTTTTTTATTAAATTATTAATGTAACCTGTAGGATCTGCCTGTAAAAGGCATATGTTCATAACACTGGCTCACTCGCCGCCGCACACATAGCAATGTCATGCGTCCACTCTCACCCTAAACTCGTGTGTAACTAAACGCAGCATCCTATGTGACGTGTGCCTGAGACAGTGTATATCTATTTATGTATAGATACCTACTACCACAAACACTACATAACCATTTTACGCTTCTTTTGTATACCTTGACATTTTTTTACGTTTTTATTGAGATATTAAAGCTGTGTTGAGGGAAAGACTTTTACGCTTCTTTTGATTAAACATAAAAATATATATAATATATGATTATGCCGAACGAACACACGAGAGACGAATTATTTGGCTGAAATTATTCTTGACGTCTGTCTCTTACTAAACGTGACCTAAATTTTTCACGTTGTTTAAGATCGCGTGGGAATCTTAATAAAAAAAATAGGATAATTATTTATTGCACTCCTTTATTAATTAATAAAATATATAACTATAGCGACTCCTTAGATTTTTGTTCTGTGATGAGGTGCATTTTGTAGGGACAAAGTTAATAATTCTAATCTAAAATATGCTATGATTTTACATAGGATTCGTTAATTAATCAATAGAATCTGCGTAAAAAAGAATATTCCGACCTTTTTCTTTATTTTATAGCTGTTATTTCTGCAATTTTTCACTGAAAATTAAGTCATTTTTGAGACCCGTCACGTGTCATGGTCTAAACGAGACTGATCGCCCAACTAATGCGATTTGTGATTTTGCATTAGTTGAGAGGGTGCCATTTTTTCCGTCGGATTGTGTGTCCATGTAATTAATACGTCAATGGTAGTAATTTATCAATATATTTGGTAGGCGTTTAATCATATTTGGTAGGCGTTTAAACCCAAGCCTTTGACCTATTATGTACCTATTCAATTAAAATTATGATAATTGACAACATTTCATATTTTTAAGACTATCATTTTATTACTGCTTAAAAAGATGAAGTAATCTCTGTTTTTATTTATTTTCTGAGATGATTATTTATTATATTATTAATTTATAAAAACATACTCATTTTAAAATGTGACAACACCAAAACCAGAACTTAATGGAACGGTTACTTCAGTCGTATTCTTATTTAAAAAAAAAAAACTTAATAAAACTCGGTATGCATCTGTCATCTGTCAACGTCAAATAAAAAAAAAATATATTTTTTCGCTCTTTGGTTTAGACAACAACTCTATTCAGCCCGTATAGTCTTAGATTGCAGTTATTTGATGTATTTTCTTATATTTCTTTAAATACAGAAGAATAAATTCATTCGTCATTTTCGCTCGTCCGGCAATCTCGCCCTTTCTATCCCTCTTCACCGCACTGGTTTCATGTCAAATTCATTCTCACTTCAAGTGGCTCGCCTCTGGAACGGTCTTCCTCTCTCAATTAAACAGGCACCGAGTAAGCTAGCGTTTAAAAAGTCCGTGTGCAGCTTCTTTGCTGGCAGAAATGAAGTCTCGTAGTCTATCTGCTTAGTATGTTTCATCGCTGTATATATTTATGTATATATTTATTTATTTATATTATATATGTTTATATTATATTAGATGTATGCATATATTTACATGTATAGCAAAATTATGTATAAGTCATTGAGGTATTATTTATAATAGAGCCACAGACCGGAACAAAATTGTCGAAGAAAGTGGCACTGCTGTCATGTTTAAGTAGATGCCAATAACGCTTATTTATAATTTACAGCAACATAATTACTTCGTACAAAATAACTCTTTACTCAAACGTTTAAGTGTCAAATTGGCTTACGTACTTATTACCACAAATATTTTTCGTGTAAATTAACTTTTTTAGCGTATTCTGACTCATGTCTCTTGTCAAACTTGGAACATGGCACGAATGGAGCAGATTTTAATAGTTTTACATACTAAAAATATTTTCATTATTATTTTATTTAGGTATTAAAATATATTTGTTGTTTGAACTAAATAAACTCGTAAATTGATAATAACAAATTAAGTTACGTTTTTATTTAAAAACTGCATAAAAGGGTCCCGACACTGCATAGAAGGGATCAGTAATAATGACATTATGATTTCTCAGCTCATCTTGTTCTAGTATGTGAAATGAGAGTAAGGCAAGTGCAAAATATTAACATTTTTAACCCTTTAAAGTTTGATGGCGTGGCGTGAAAGTCGGTGGCGTAGTATGCACGGCAGCACACATTGTCTTTAGGTGTTCTTGTCGTTCAAAGGTTTAAACTGACAGTGTCTAGACTCTGAGACAAAATAAAACAATGACAACAGAGCAATTTTTTTATTAATTTATTAATGTAACCTGTAGGATCTGCCTGTAAAAGGCATATGTTCATAACACTGGCTCACTCGCCGCCGCACACATAGCAATGTCATGCGTCCACTATCGCCCTCGGCTCGCGTGTAACTAAACGCAGCATCCTATGTGACGTGCGCCTGAGACAGTGTATATCTTTTTATGTATTGATACCTACTACTACAAATACTACATAACCATTTTACACTTCTTTTGTATACATTGTAATTTTTTACGTTTTTATTGAGATATTAAAGCTGTGTTGAGTGCAAGACTTTTACGCTTCTTTTGATTAAACATAAAAAAAAACATATGCCTATGATTATGCCGAACGAACACACGAGAGACGAATTATTTGGCTGAAATTATTCTTGACGTGGGTCTCTTACTAAACGTGACCTCAATTTTTCACGTTGTTTAAGATCGCGTGGCAATCTTTTATAAAAAAATAGGATAATTATTTATTGCACTCCTTTATTAATTAATAAAATATAAAACTATAGCGACTCCTTAGATTTTTGTTCTGTGATGAGGTGCATTTTGTAGGGACAAAGTTAATAATTCTAATCTAAAATATGCTATGATTTTACATAGGATTCGTTAATTAATCAATAGAATCTGCGTAAAAAAGAATATTCAGACCTTTTTCTTTATTTTATAGCTGTTATTTCTGCAATTTTTCACTGAAAATTAAGTCATTTTGAGATCCGTCACGTGTCATGGTCTAAACGAGACTGATCGCCCAACTAATGCGATTTGTGATTTTGCATTAGTTGGGAGGGTGCCATTTTTTCCGTCGGATTGTGTGTCCATGTAATTAATACGTCAATGGTATAAGTATTATAATTATGTTTTGTTACTTATGTGTAAGTTAGTTGCACCGCCTACAATTTTTCCGCTTTGCCCTAAGGTTGACTGGTAGAGAATGCCTCATGGCATTAAGTCCGCCTTTTGTACGATAAGTTTTCTTTTGTGCAATAAAGATTAAATAAATAAAATAAATAAATAAATTCAAAGATTTTTTTTAAGGTACACGACATAAAGCCCTGTCGATCTCTGTATTAATTTCCACCTGTTATAAGTTATAAATATGAAATGTTGTCAATTATTTTGCATTGCACATTCTTGTACTGACATTTAAATTAATTAATTCCGTTGTTTCTATATTATTATTCTAAAATGTATGTAAGTACGCCTGTAAAGGTAGGGTTTCGTGATACGATGTATTAAGCAATGATGACTGCAAATGTTACCCGATTTCCCACATGCATTAAATAAATCATTTCATTTCATTTCATTAAAAATTTAGCGAAACATTACAGATGGGAAACAACGTTTCGGAGTTTATTTATTTTATTTATTTGGGGCATCAACAGCAATACAATTTGTAATAATTAACAATATAGTACCTACAACAACACAAGCCAATAAAAGATGTCCACAAAAATACAGTAAGTAGAACTAGTTACAAGAAAAATTCAACAAACATTATGGTATACTCGATCAGGTTAGTTGAGAAAGGATACCGTGCTTAGTTTGAGCGTCTTTGCCACAGAGAGCCTTTACCGACATTTTGATCCTATTAAAAAATAGAATCGATTGACATCCTCCAAAAAAAAATATCATAGGCATTCCTACAGAGAAGACTTACGAGGTCACAGATTTAACGGCTTAATATCCAAGCAAAATGCGTCACATTATTCCGATTCAGAATTAGTTGTGGACGTGACAAAACATAACGTAACGTGTTCAGAATTATCTCCCGCGTCACCTCACTCGTAAAATCCGTTGAAATGCCATGTGTCTTTGTGTTTCCGTGATTCTCGAGGGCTCATATACATATATAAATAGATACATACATAAACTTCAATTCTGCTAGCAAAGTAACCCCGCACGGCCCTTTTGAATGCCAACTTACTCGGAACCTGTTGATTGTGAGAGGAACACCTTAGAGTTACTCCTTGGTTTTTTTTTTATATTATGATAAATATACTGATAATTTCACCCAACTTTTTAAAGTGAATAATACTTTTGCCTGAATTCTAGAAAGTAACCTCTTAGCAATTTCATGCTTTCATTGCCTGCAGTCGAAAATAAAGTTGAAAAAAAAAAGACGGAATAATAAAATACGGAACCCTAAAACGATTTGTTAGTATGAAGTTTCTATGAAGATACTGGCTTGTGACGTCATAAAAATCGGTGGTCAAAACGCGTCTACTTCTTAGTTTTTGTCCAAATAAAAATAGCAAAATGTCCTAAAAATTTCGTATGTCCGGATTTTTGGATGTTCGGATTTCCGGCTCTTCTCGCCAAAAGGCCACATTTCTCACCGGTTCTCATGAAAGTTTGAGTAGGTTCGATAAGTACCTAGGTATTTTTTTTCGATTCGCTCAGTATGGCGGAAATATGGGAGCTGAAAACGTAAAAAAAAACAGGCAATTCGAAACGAACTCGTGACAACAGTTCGCAGATTAAAGCACTATACGTGCCTTAGCCGTGAAAAGGGCTTGCCGGCTTCGTATCACTATCCGGCCTCGCTACGGTCGACCGTCTATACCTACACACCCGGCAAGCCCCTCTTTCCGGCGTCTGCAGTAATTATTCCTTTTAAAATTTATTTTTTCATATTATGACAAATATATGTATAATTTCAACCAACTTTTTGAAGTTAATAATACTTTTCCCCGAGTTCTAGGTAGTAACATAGCTATTTCCTGCTTTTATTACGTGCAGTCGAAAATAAGTCGTAAAAACTAATTTTCCGCGTGAATTTTGCCAAATTCGACTAGCTTTTGAAACAAAAATTATCAATGAAAAATTTAAACTTTAGGTTTCAAATATATACCAATACATCCCAATAGCCCTTGTCTAGGTAGTAACATCAATAATATGTTAAGAAACATGTTTGATTATAGTGAAAATGTCTAAAACAATCAGCATTTTAAAAGGAATAAGGCCTCTTAAGCAAAACCCTACACCCAACCACAAACTTATACATATCTGCATTCTCCATTTCATTCTACATTTTATACTAACATAACCCTATACAAACTCAAATGAAAGCACTTTAATTAACTAAGTGAAACAAGCTACTAATAATCAGGACGTCTCCCCCCCCCCCACCCCTTCACCCCTCCCGTCATAAATATTCAGTGAAGAGACATGCCAAGTTATATAAATAAAAGATAGTAGGAAGGATAACAGGTCATACGGTTTTCTACTCGTCTCGTTATTAGAAATTAGGTTTCATGGTAGGAGGAGTCATTGCTCGATATTGACAAGCTAACTGGGGATTTTAATTTGATATATCATTGCTTTTATCCAGATTAAAAGACAGGCTGCATAAGCACTAATAGAGCCCTTACACAGCTGTAATAAGCTGAACAAGGGCTGTAAAAGCTCTTTTTCAGCATGTGCGCTACGTGGAATAATTTACAAATGATATAATATAATGTAACAACAAGATAATAGATTAGTGAGATACCTTGCGTCCTTCAGAGCAGAAACAGAAACCCTGCGAAGCGGGGATTCGTCGAATTACTCCTGTTATTTAACATTATAACAGTATACCATTTACTAATTACAGTATAACAAATTATAACAATAAACCGTTATATCAAACGTTACATTATATAAAATAACTACATCAATTTAATATATTGATATATGAAATTATATGTTCGTTTTCTGAAATTATATAAAATATGACGGATCTGGTTTACTGTTATTAAAGATTTTAATTAAGTATAATCAACCGATTTTTCTAATCTATTAGAAGTTAGAAGGACTTTTTTACTCTAGTCGGTAAAGAAGTATCCTATAACCATATTAGCAAGTTCAGTCCCTGTACCAAAATTGGTTAAGACCGACTAACCGTTCATCGTGATGATAGGACGGAGAATGATACACCAACAGATGGCGCAACGCGCTTGTAAAAATCCTGCATCGTTAAGATGGTTCCTGAAATAATGGTTCCCTCTCCATAGAAAACTGTTTTTTAATTCTTATTTTTTAAGAATTTTATAGTGTAGATAATGTATGCAATTTAGAGGGCTTTTATAATTTTACGGTTATACATAGAGAGCACGCAACGTATTTTTTTCTCTATATCAATTCTGATATGTATACGTGAATTGACACAGAACATAACAATTATAATATCCGCAATTCATATTTTTATCAATAGGTAAGGATTTTTCCGTAGTAAAGTAATAATTCTTTTCCATTCCTCTGAAATAAGTAAAAATGGGAAATATTGACGTAAAATAATAACTGTTTAATGTAAATATTCAGTAATTAAAGATTTTTTATTTAATTTGCAATGTATTTCTTACTGAAGTTGAATCTGTTCTTGTTAAAATTTGCTTTTCTCAAGAAAACTTAAAAAAATACACATTACCAAAAATAATTCAATACGTAACATAATTGGATTTGTTCGATAATTTGCACAAAAGCACTTTTTCATAGTAGCGAATTTTCATATATACATATTTATATGTATTGCAGAACACCTAACTCTAAGATTTGTAATGAATAGGTAACGGTAATAAAATAACAATAAAAATGCCACACACCTGTCACCACCACAACTGTAATTAAGAGTGACGAAATAGTTTTCTACAAAACGCTATTCTTATTATAGTCAAAATAACACTGACGTATCTTCTTAATTAGTCAAATCAAGTACTTACAATAGAAACTAATTATACGGTCTGCAAAATATGAATTATTTGGTCAGCAGAGAAATTAGCTGGTTAGGTTTGACTTTTGCTGACCAATAAATTATTTTGCTGATATATTTTTTTACAGACTAATTAAAATAAAACACATCGATATTGTAGAGTATAATTATTATGTAGAGTTTTTTTTATTCATAAACCTATCAATAACACATTAAAAGCATTTTTTTTCAAAAGCAAATATGTCTAGGAACCTATATTATTTATACGCATATTTTAAGGATTACTTTATTAAAAAAAATATTGGACTGCTGAACCCAATTTTTAATTTCGATTTAACGAAAAATGGCAAATTGAATTTTACAAGTGTAATGTGTGTATAATCATAAAAGAAAAAGAATTTAAAAATAGCACTCACCTGTTTATTAATCCTATTTATAAAGCACAATAAAAATCACTCATCCTCACTACACTTTTCCAGAAAAAAAAACTATTAAGCCATATTCAGGACGGCCAAAATTACAACGGCCTCGGGTTTGTCACCGAAATACCCGCACGCCTGCACTGCCACTAAAAATAAACATTACTGACGTTCCATTCACTTTTTAAATTCAAAAAAGGAACTTTATTTTTTACTTTTTCAAGCACTGGCCGATTGTGAAAAAGAATGTTATTTTTAAATTAAGAACGACGGCCGGGCGCGTCCGCGGCGGAGCGGAGCTGGGTATTCGAATTTAGGTTAGAATACGCGGGTTGTGGCGCCACGCAGACATGCGCAGAGTATTGTTGTATAGACGCGGCAAAGATTGCGGAATGTAGACAGGTGACTGCTCTTATATTTTGGAAATGGTCGGAATCTTGGAAGAACTGTTTTTAACATTTGCATACACTGCGCATTCTGTATTTCTGTATAAAGTAAGATGAATACAAGATCTAACAAATGTAAGGCAATGGGCAGAACATAAATTGCTCGAAAGAAAAAGAAACGATGTAAGGAGACCACTTAATTCCTATAGCCACTCAATTGCTTTTGGTAACTGCAGCTATCGGTCAACGCTCTTATTTTATAATATAAATAGAATTCAACTCGTATTTCGAAGCAAGTGAGGGGTTATGTAATTATTGTCAAGATATCATTAGTTTTCACGGAGTTATTTGCTTCGTTTTCTCTAATACGAAAAGCAAAGATCACCAACTATTTAATATGGCCCACAATTTTTGTTTTCTCTAAAACTGGAAATTTTTCAAACCCTATACAAATGACAAATTAAAGATACGCATCCGCAAAAGTCTGTGGTTTAGCAAAAAAACGTTTTTGAACTCTTGTAAAATGTTATTTTAGCATTCTTTGCGTTTTCAACTTCCATGTCTGTCATTTTGAAAAATGTCGATAAACTGAATCGACAAAAATAAAATGCATACTATATACTAAATACTATACTATATACTATAATACTATATACTATCCATATCCATACTTCCATACTAATATTATAAATGCGAAAGTGTGTCTGTCTGTCTGTCTGTCTGTCTGTTACCTCTTCACGCTTAAACCGCTGAATCGATTTTGATGAAATTTGGCATGGAGATAGTTTAAGATCCGAGGAAGGACATAGGATAGTTTTCATCCTGGAAATGATCCCTAAAAAGATTGAAAAGTGAGTGAACAGTATAGTAGTGACATTGATGACCCTGTAGAATTTGTAATGTCATTATTAGACCAAGAGCACAATTGCTCTTAAATTTGCTTAGGCACTGTTAATAATCCCTTTTATTAATTAAGGTGATTAGGTGGATATCTATCGTGTTGTACGAGGTTGTTGATAAATACGGAACAAATACGAAATACTCTCTGTCTGCCTGTCTCTCTGTTACATTTTCACGCCTAAACTTCTGACCCGGTAAAGATAAAATTTGATGTGGTGTTATAGACCCCGAGAAGGACAAATAATGTTACTGCAGTTTTAAGGTGAAAAACTTACATGTAAATGGAGGCGGTTCGAATAGGCTTTTGTTTTCTTTCTGTTACACATTTTAAAAACCTATGTAATATTAAATAAAACAATTTAAACGGATTATATCGCGTATATTAATTATTTGAGCCTCCCTGACGTTTCAATACCTGATGTCTCAATACCTGAGGCCCGTGAAGTGCAGCATCCCTCTGCAGAGTGCTGGTGTTTACAAGCTGGACTGCGAGTGTGGTCTATCATACATTGGCCAAACGAAACGTAGTATAGCTACACGGGTTAAGGAGCATGTAGCTGATGTCAAGCACCGTCATTGCAACAGGTCTGCAGTCTGCGAGCATGTCATGGACAAACCAAACCATTCAATTAATTTTGATAATACTTCAATCCTTGGCAGAGAGAAACGATATTTTCCCAGAATGTTGCGCGAGGCTATTGAAATCAAAAAAATCCCAATTTCAATAGAGAAGATGGTTTGTCATTACCACCGGCTTGAGATCCTGTTGTACATCTTATCAAGGATCAAGCAAGACACAAGACTGGAAACCTTGGGCCTCGAACGGTGTAAAACAAATTAATGTTAAAAGTAGTCAGTCAACCTTTGACAACGGTATCTGTAAAGGTACTGAACCGTCAGGGAGGCTCAAATAATATACGCGATATAATCCGTTTGAATTGTTTTATTTAAATGTGTGACAGTCGCGGAAACCGAAGAAAATACTATGTAATATTTATTCAAACAAGTTACTACTAGGGGTTTTACTTATGTTTCTTTAAACCTACCTATCTCGCAGTTACCAATAATTTATTGACCTTATCACTTAAATTCTGGTCTTACACATCCGTCCATACTTCTAAGTTCCACGTGGACGTAGTCGCGGGCAAATCCATACTATACTTACTATATCCATCCATACTAATATTATAAATGCAAAAGTGTGTCTGTCTGTCTGTTACCTCTTCACGCTTAAACCGCTGAATCGATTTTGATGAAATTTGGCATGGAGATAGTTTAAGATCCGAGGAAGGACATAGGATAGCTTTCATCCTGGAAATTCTCCCTAAAAATATTGAACCTGTAGGAAATGTAATGATTAGACCAAAAGCACAATTGCTCTTACATTTGCTTAGGCGCTTTTAATAATCCCTTTTATTAATTAAGGTGATAAGGTGGATATCTATCGTGTTGTACGAGGTTGCTTCCGTACTGCCAAGTTCCACGCGGACGTAGTCGCGGGCAAAAGCTAGTAATATTATAAATGCGAGTGTGTCTGTCTGTCTTTCTGTCTGTCTGTTACCTCTTCACGCTTAAACCGCTGAATCGATTTTGATGAAATTTGGCATGGAGATAGTTTAAGATCCGAGGAAGGACATAGGATAGTTTTCTTCTTGGAAATTATCCCTAAAAAGATTGAAAAGTGAGTAAGTAATTCATGATAACATTCATGACCCTGTAGAAAATTTAATGATTAAACCAAGCACAATTGCTCTTACATTTGCTTAGGCGCTCTTTTATTAATTAAGGTGATTAGGTGGATATCTATCGTGTTGTACGAGGTTGCTTCCATACTTCCAAGTTCCACGCGGACGTAGTCGCGGGCAAAAGCTAGTTATTTATAATTTATCAAACCTTCTTACGAAATTTCATTTCATTTAGGCGAGAATAGCTGGAAATCTGGACAGCTGTACCTCCAAAAATACGAACATTCAAATATCCGGACATACGAAAATAATATAATCTTGAGCGCAGCGTGGAATTTCAAAGTAGAATCCTGAGCGTAGTGAAGATTTAAGTGTTAACGCCCATGATGAAAATGTTACGTGTATATTTTTTTTCCCCTTTGAGGTGTGCAATAAAGAATATTCTATTATATTCTGTGAAAATAACTTTGCTGTCATATTCTATTCTTCACCCTAAATAGGTATAAGGTATGTTTGTATTTGAGTATTGTCTATGTCTGCGAAAAGTACTAAAAAAAATGTACTTAAGTCTTAATACACTACAAATACTACGATGGAACAATTGGCCTCTTCATAAGAATATAAGAAGTCAAAACTTTCTGTCGTGTGTCTTGATAATGAGTTAACGGAATAGGTTTCGATTTATATGTACCACTAATTGAATATCATAAATGTAATATATTTTTTCTGATTTGTTTCAGTGCATCATCTTCAATCAAGTTCACTATCTACACGTATTCATCTGTGACAAGCATACACACACATAGCTGCCCTGGCAGACTCGTCGGCGTTTACGTGCTTCGCTGTTTACTGAAATACTCTGTGACTCCGCTGGGAGCAGTGTGAAGTGTGCTCTGAAAGTGGAGAATGGAGCTAACTTCAGAGTGGACACTGTTAAGGGCCATTTTAACCGTCTCATTACCGTCCGATATTAAATAAATATTAATAGCTCAAGCAAATTAAGCCGAATATGGGCAATCAGGGGAAATAATTCGTGTAGTTTTGAAAATTGGTACAGTTATACCTTATGGTGTCTAGATGAACATACTAAAAGTCCTCGAGGGTGGGGGCTGTGCTAAGGGAGTAGGGGGGGTTGAAGGTACCTTTTTTCTGATTTTCGCTCATATCTCAAATATTTGTAGAAATAGCATTATGAATATTTCGGACAAAAGTTTTCACATAAAATTCCCTACAAATTTGGTCATATTCATTTTTACTCTACGATCAATACTTTGGGAGCTACAGGGTGTTTAAGTTAAAAGAAATATCAAAAAATGGTCGTTCAAGAAAACGTAGTTTTTTCGTAGTTGCTCATCATAACACGCAAACGTGTTGCAACGTTGTGTAGTTGAGAAGTTCCCGTTACCGGTAAATTCCCATTTGGGAATATTCCAAGTAAATTCCCATTGTTCCCGGGAATATACGAGCTCGGTGGACCCATTCCTTTGATATTTAGTTTTGAGCTAATTAATTTAATACAAGCAAACCGTTTTCACTTTTTGACTCATCCTGAATCACCACTTAGAGTGAATATCATAAAATTTACCTGATGATGGACCCTGGAAGCCCGTAATGGATCGGATCTCAAGATACGTTTAACGTAGACATGTGCGGTTTTCACATTTCAATTCATTTTGATGAGCAGTTAGAGCCGGTATCATTAAATAATTATCTGATGATGGACCTTAGAAACCCGTAATAGATCTCAGGATACGTTCAACGTAGACATGTGCGGTTTTCGTATTTCAATTCACCTTGATGAACAATTAGAGCCGGTGTCATAAAATAAACCTGATGATGGAATCCTGGAAGCCCGTACCTAATGGATCTCAGGATACGTTCAACGTAGACATATCTGGTCTTCGCATTTCAATTCACCTTGATGAGCAATTAGAGCCGGTGTCATAAAATAAACCTGATGATGGAATCCTGGAAGCCCGTAATGGATCTCAGGATACGTTCAACGTAGACTTGTGCGGTTTTCGTATTTCAACTCTTCTTGATGAGCAATTAGAGCCAGTATCATAAAATAAACCTGATGATGGATCCTGGAAGCCCGTAATAAATCTCAGGATACATTCAACGTAAAAGAAAAATAGTTTTTTTAGGGATACGACGCCATCATAACGTTTTTTTTTAGTTTAGAATAAGCACGCTTAGTCACCTGCTGATCGAACATATAATCCCCATATCGGTCCGAGCGTGCGAAATTACCGTAGCGAAGCTGCCACGACTTTGCGCGGCAAGCAGCAGCGCAGCGAGTGATTGGGCGAGAAGTCCGAGCACGGCGGCCATACCAGTGAGCGAGACATCCGTACCTACACCGCTGCCGCTGCCGCTGTCGCGCAAAGTCGTGGTATCTCGATAAGGCCTTAGCTACTACGGGCGTTAGCGCGGCGCGGACCGCCGAATAACGTCAGAGTTGGATTTTGTACTATAAAATAATTTGTATATTTTCATGTCTGGTATTATATACTACCAGAACGACAAGATAGTACGCCAAAATACTATAATCTCTTGACCATATCAACAAAAATATATATGCGCCACGTAGCTCCTAAAGTAAAGATCGTAGAGTAAACATAGAAGGTGTAACCGACAGCGTACCGAAAACGAAAACTGTAGTTTTAGACCATAATCACGAACTGAAAACGAGTGTTCATTTTCTCGGAAAACTCAAGGATAAGATTTTCTAAAATAAATTATAAAACTCGACGCGCAATGTATTGCGTCCAATTCTCTCGGGTGCAGACGCGCGGGGAGGGGGCACGCGGCAAGCATAGACCGGTCCGGGCGCTCCCCATTCCACTCACGCGTCAGCGCAAAACTTACCGTTACGCCAATGCGCATCGAATGACATGAATGAATGCAACCACAAAAACAACGCAACCACAGATCACAACTAGTATGTAGTACCTAACACCAATAACAACTGACCGATAAATTAAAACAGTCTAACAAGATTATTTTCATTCAAGCAAGTAAAGCAAATAAAATGTGCGGGTAGGTAAACATTAAACATGCGTCCGACCGTAACGGCCGACGGGCGCGCACTGGCGGATCAATGACCGGCCAGTACCGTTATCTGACCCACTCCACACGCTTACATAATACTGTTTGTGATACGTTGCGGTTTTTGCGGAAAATGCTATTTTTCGTGAAAAATTGTTACCGGTAGAGTTCGATTACCGGAAACATAAAGAAAAAACGAAAACTCGTGAGGAAAATTTGTGAATTTTCTCAAAGAAATTTTCACGATTTTCCAGCCCAGAATAATGGTCTGAAGCCATGGTTTCAGTTTTCGGTACACCGTCGGTTACACCCGGTATGTCAAATTTGTAGGAAATTTTATGTAGAAACTTTTGTTCGAAGTAATTATAATGCTATTAAAATCTGAATAAAGTATCTTCAACTCTCCCTACTCACTCAGCACAGCCCTCACCCTCGAGGACTTTTAGTATATTCATCTAGACACCACCAGGTTTATTTCATCTGTGTTAGTATGATCATCAGGTTTATTTTATGATACCGGTTCTAACTGCTCATCAAGATGAGTTGAAATGCGAAAACCGCACATGTGTACGTTGAACGTATCCTGAGATCCATTACGGGCTTCCAGGATCCATAATCAGGTTTATTTTATGATACTGGCTCTAATTGCTCATCAAGGTGAATTGAAATGCGAAGACCCGACATGTCTACGTTGAGCGTATCCTGAGATCCATTACTTACGGGTTTCTAAGGCCCATCATCAGGTTTATTTTATGATACCGGCTCTAATTGCTTATCAAGATAAGTTGAAATTCGATAACTGCACATGTCTACGTTGAACGTATGTATCTTGAGATCCGATCCATTACGGGCTTCCAGGATCCATCATCAGGTAAATTTTGTAATACCGGCTCTAACTGCTCATCAAGATGAGTTGAAATACGAAAACCGCACATGTCTACGTTGAACGTATCCTGAGATCCATTACGGGCTTCCAGGATCCATCATCAGGTTTATTTTATGATTCCGGCTCTAATTGCTCATCAAGATAAGTTCAAATTCGAAAACCGCACATGTCTACGTTGAACGTATCTTGAGATCCGATCCATTACGGGCTTCCAGGGTCCATCATCAGGTAAATTTTATGATATTCACTCTAAGTGGTGATTCAGGATGAGTTGAAAAGCGAAAATGGTTTGCTTGTATTCAATTAATTAGCTTAAAACTAAATAACAAAGGAATGGATCCACCAAGCTCGTATATTCCCGGGAACACTGGGAATTTTCTTGGAATATTCCCAAATGAGAATTAGCCGGTAACGGGAATTTCTCAACTGCACAACACAAGTGTTATGATGAGCAAGTACGAAAAAACTACGTTTTGTTGAACAACTACTTTTTAATATTTTTGTTAACTTACACACCCTGTAGCTCCCAAAGTATTAATCGTAGAGTAAAAATGAATATAACCAAATTTGCAGGGAATTTTATGTAAAACTTTTGTCTGAAGTAATCATAATACTATTTCTAAAAATATTTGATATATGAGCGAAAATCAGGAAAAAGGTACCTTTAACCCCCCCCCTACTCCCTTAGCACAGCCGCCACCCTCGAGGACTTTTAGTATGTTCATCTAGACACCATAGGGTATAACTGTACCAATTTTCAAAACTATACGAATTATTACTAATTATAAAAACGGTATAAACTCACGTAAAAATTGTCAGGAACGGCCCGACATATTTCGAACTCATTTGGCGCAGTGGGTCGCGAGTCGCGTAGCAGCACGGATAGCTACCCCTGATGAAGAGCTCCAAATGAGTTCGAAACATGTCGGGCCGTTCCTGACAATTTTTACGTGAGTTTATACCGTTTTATAATTAGTAAAGATGTCTCACGATAGTTTTAATAACATTATACGAATTATTTCCCCTGATTTTATTAATTTTCTTAGAGTATAAGGGACAACCTTGACACAAATCGACCTAGTCCCAAACTAAGCAAAGCTTATACTATGGGTACTAGACCACGATATATACCTATAATATAAATACATATATAGACTTTTTCTAATTGAAAAATGATTTATTTCTTTTCTAAGTAGTACTAAATATTTTACATGTGCTGGTGTCCCCTTTTTAAGTAAAAATAATACCTGTGCTAACGGGCACCGCTCTTCTATATGAAGGTAGGTAACAATTAGTACAGTTATCTGACTTTTAAGTATTTACTTTAAGGTACATCGCTAAAGTAAATATATGGTAATATTTCGGACAGACATAGTTAGAGACGACGAATTTAGTCCTAGCTAGAACAGCAGTTACTGCAAAGATGGAATGGTAGGAAAATCTCAATCAATAAGATTAATAAATACCTACCTAAATACCTATCGGACAACCTCACACAAATCGATCTAGTCCCAAATTAAGCTCAAGAAGGCTTGTGCTATGGGTACTAGACGACGATATACGTACTTATATAGATAAATATATACTTAAATACATATAGAACAACCATTAATATAAATGATGATACGGGTGATTGGAGTGGCGACCACGTATAGGAAAGCGCAGCGTGGGACAACCCCCGACTTGGTAGGCGGATCACATCGTGGGTCGCAGGGAGTCTATTGATGCGGTCTGCACAGAATCGCACCTTGTGGCGAGCTATGGGGGAGGCCTACGTTCAACAGTGAACGTCTGTGGCTGATAAATAAGAAATGATAATTATACTTTTTCAGTTTTCACCAAAATGTAAAGAAAATTTAGTTTTTTTTCTACAATAAAAGGTCGACGAATCAATGAAATATCGCATTGTCATCAATTCAGCATTCATATTAAAATATCCAACTTGTTTGTTTTTATTCAAATACGAACCATATCTCCTAAACTTAAGCTACAAAATTTAAGAACAAAGAAATCAGCTGATCACTCCTTCCTATTTTCAGTTCCTATTGTAACCTTAATGTCTAAGGGATAAAGTATACTCTTAAACCCAACTTGCTTCCTTTATATTTCCAATAGCGCTCAAGGGCGGAAACTAATGGTGGCATCTCGAACAAGTGTATTTCTTGGACATTCTCGAGATTTCTATGTTGGAAAGAAAGCATCCAATTATATTTAATTGCAATATAATGGAGTCTGTAGATGCATTCATAAGATTTTATATTTACACTAGGAAAAGTGGTTTCGCTTTATCATGACATTAATATTAACCGAGTGAGCGGAGCGAGGTTTCGGATTGTTCAAAAATTCTTTCATTATATCCGAATTCCGGTCAGCAACGCGCATGTGATAAGCAGGGTTCGGAAATTCGGATAGATATTTACCTAAACTTTGGCGGTGGCTTTGTCGTTCAGTTGTAGGTATAGGTATAGGCGGCTTTGATTGAGGTCTGAGTGAGATAGCAATAGAATTTTGGCAACTTTAGGTAAATATCTATCCGAATTTCCGATGCCTGGTGATAAGCGACATGCACTAGTGGCTCTATGAGCTGTGTGTAGACCACACGAAAATTCTTTGAAATGGCTGAAGTACAGTCTGACCAAAAAGAGTAGAAATTAAAAAGTGGCAATACCGTAGTGTCGTCCCCGTTTTTTTGATTGATTAGAAAGGGACGACACTACAGTATTGCCACTTTTTAATTTTTACCCTTTTTGGTCAGACTGTATGTAACGTTACGTTTTTACCGCAACATCTCCACCAATTTGAAAAAGTGGAAAAACTGAATCAACAAAGTGTGGGGTGTTCTTTTTATAATCCTTTTATTTTCAATTTTGCATAGTAGTTTATTTCGTATTTATCAACTCTTTTACCACTTATCATTTGTATATTGTAAATATGTTTTTTTTTTGTTTATTTGAAAATAAACTGTTAAACACATCAACAAATAAATCTATAAAATTATCGAACCTGCCCAATATATCTAGCATATCTTGCCGCGACTTCCCTTGTCGCGCGACTGAAAAAAAGTGACAGGTAGTATTTGTCGCGCGACAAAGAGTCGCGTGTCCAAGTTATGCTGGACGTGTCAGAACCGGTTGAGAAATGTAACTCAATTACAAGGAACATGAGAAATATTTTTAGCCAAGCTGAAACAGCCTTGCTTCGCTCGCTCAGTCTAAAATGCACTCAAATTCAAATTCAAATTCAAATTATTATTTATTTCGGATCAGTGATCCATAGATTGTTAGTAAAAAAACAAAAAAAAAAACAAATTACAAAATTAAGGTTAGTAACAGTCATACATACATTGAACATAATAATAATTATTAATAATAATAGACAATACAGATAATAATAAAAAAAAAACCAAACAATCGGCACAGTAACAATTAAAACGCATTTATCGGTATTCTACATGCACCATTTGTCAACATCTGTCGCTGCCACATGTAGGCTATTCCAGTGCTTGAACAATGGTGCATCTAACTTACCAGCCAACGTTTTCAGGAGCCTTACCACAATCTTTATAAAAACTATCCAAAAGCAGTGCAGTTCAGTTTAGGCACCTAAATTGAATCGCTGAATTTGGTACCATAACAAATTTAAAGCAGCGCTGATTCTCGATCGCATAAAGTGAATGAAAGACCGATATTTGTCTCTGGTCCGCAAGTGAGACGCTACGGCGCGAAAGGGATGCCGCTATGTGAGTTTCGTATATGTTTATCTCTTTCTGGCTTCTATCCGTTCGGTAACTAAAATATTATAAATAAATATCGCAGCACACTTTGTTTAAAACTAATTGGTAATTTTTAAAAGAAAAGACATATATTTCATAGCGGACTTATGTTTTTTTTTTAATTTAATGACAATATTTGCCATACCAAATGCTTTATTGAATGAAATAAAGTTTAAAATGTCTGTATTTCAAAAAGAATTGTAATTAAGACTCGGAACGTGTGCCGCCTTCCGCCCGTGATAATGTCATGTCAATCATTGACATGTAAATTTGTTAAATTTCAAATGAATTTTAGCTGCTGTCAGCGTTCCTGTCAAGAGCAAGGCCTGTTGAAATTTAAATTAATTTTAATTCATTTGTAGATATTTCAGTTTGCTGTTCTGTAATTTAGTTTGTCATTTGTATTTAAATCCATTTTTGTAAATAGATATCATTCGTTTGGGACTCGTTTGGGAGATTTTTCATGAACTGGGACGCGGAGCCGCCGGATCCCGGCGGCAGCGAGTATGAGGTCTGTGAGGAATCTCCCAGGCCAATTGAGCCTAAGGCCTCCGATCTCAATCCTCGGCCCATAAAGAGAAGCGCTGAGAAAGGTGGTGATGACCAAAATCCTAAGAAAGCTGCGGTAAATTCATCCATCCCATCCCAGGCTTCCATTCAGACTTCATTCACCCACCCGGACTTCGATGATGTACGCACTAAATATGCGGATGCTGATGTCGGTCCTTATGTCATCCACTTTCAAAAAAATTCGGTGGATCCGTCCTCAGGGGTAACTTTGAGGGCCACTAATTTTGGCCACTTCCTATTTAAAAATAATGTTCCTGGCGTGACAAAAGACGGAGTTAAACGTGTTGGTCGTAATCGTTTCGCGGTAGAATTCGAGTCTGCACACCATGCAAATAACTGCTTAGCGCACCCTGCACTGGTGACTGCAAATTTTTCAGCAACAGTTCCATCATTCTGTGTCACAAGGATGGGTATTGTGAGGAACATCCAGACGGACTGGTCTATGGAGGAGGTAGTTCTGAATGTGACTGTTCCTATCGGGTTTGGTAGGGTTATTAGGGCCCGCCGACTGAGTAGGAAAGTTTCAGGCGAGAACAATTCCAATCAGTGGGTTCCTACTCAGTCGGTTGTTCTTACCTTTGCCGGTAGGGCACTGCCACCGCACGTTTACTGCTTCTACAACAGTCTTCCTGTTGAGTGTTATCTATACCCGACAATACAGTGCAACAATTGCTGTCGTTTTGGGCATGTAAAGGCGCAGTGTAGGTCCAAGCCTCGCTGCTACAAGTGCGCTCAGGAACATGAGGGACTCTCATGTGGAGCGACGATTTTTTCTTGTCTGTTCTGTTCGGGCAATCACTGTGCAAATAATCAGGCTTGTCCAGAGCATCACAGGCAACGAAACATCAAACTTGCGATGTCCCAGGACAATCTGTCGTATATAGAGGCTGCTGCTCGATTTCCAGGTGTTAAAAAATCTTTTGCTGAGTCTGCAAATTCTTCTTCTCCCCCTCGTTCTCATCTCTCCACTTCTCCCAATTCACGTTCTCCATCTCAGCCCCTGTCTGGAATACCTTCTCTCTCGTATCGCAAAACTATTTCTTTACCTCGCAAATCCTATTCTTCTGTATCTTCTTCTGGCAACCTTGGTTACGACAGGTCGGCTCACAACAACATTACCCGGGATCCGCAATCAGTGATGCCCAATGGCTGTGGATTGCAAAATAAAAATGCCCGTAGTGAAGACAACCTTATTGAATTGCTCAAATCTTTTATTGACTTGCTAGTAAACTCTGACTTTGAACCGAACAACATGCGACAAAAATTGTTTAACGTTATTTCTTTATTCCTTTCTCAAAATGGCTCGATCGATTCTGCAATGGAATTGTCGCAGCATTCGCAATAAAAAATCGGACATTATCCAACTTATTAATAAATATAACCCGTTCCTTCTTGCCGTCCAGGAGACGTGGTTGAAGCCTGACTCTATTTTTAGAGTCCCCGGCTTCGCCTGTCTGCGGGACGATAGACGGGATGGACATGGTGGTGCAGCCATTTTGGTTGCCCGATCAGTTACTTATTCTCAAATTCCTATTCCTGCTCACAGCGACTTCATTAGTGCAGTTGCTGTGAGAGTGAATAATATTTCTTTTCTCTCTGTTTATATTTCTGATCCTCATGTGGCTGTAATGCCTGAACTGAGGTCAATTATTTCGGCTCTTCCTACCCCTCGACTGATTTTAGGAGATTTTAATATTCATCACACGTCGTGGGGCTCTTATTATTGTGATTACGTTTCTGGTGTATTCCTTGATATTGTTGATTATTTTGAGTTATGTATCCTTAATGATGGCTCCCCTACGAGGCGTGTCACTTCTTTTCAAGACCCTAGAAGTGCAGTAGATATTTCTTTATCATCAGCCTCAATGTCTTCTAGGCTGTTGTGGCGTATTCTCCTTGCTTCTTTTGGTAGTGATCACTTTCCGATTCATGTATCCTTCCCCGATCCTGTCCCTTCTTTTTCCCCTTCCCCTAGGCTTAAACATCAAGTATCCAAAGCGGACTGGCCTCTGTACAGTCTCAGTTTGGATAGTGAAATTATGCGTATATCTGTCCCTAATGTCAATAACGTAATGGCAGTATACAATGACTTTAAAAATGCTATTACTAGTTCAGCCAATAAAGCCATTCCCCTGAAGAAAAAACATTCTAGTAAAATTCCGCTTCCCCCTTGGTGGGAACCAGATTGTTTTGAATCTGTCAAAAAGCGTAAGGAGGCTGAAGTTTTACTTTCATCGAATTTTAATAGGATTAATTATGATAATTATTTAAAAGTTGCAGCTGATACTTCTAAATTCCTCATAAACAAAAAGAAAATGGGATGGCAAAAGTTTTGCGAGAGTCTTTCGCCGTCCACGCCGTCCTCTTTGGTCTGGAAGGGTATTAAACGATTTCGCGGTGTTTTCTCTCCTGATTCGGCTTTACAATCCAATGACCCTTCCGAATGGATTGAGGCGTTCGCCCTGAAACTTGCTCCTCCTTCTATCCCTTCTCTTGAGGAAGTTACTCCTGTTGTGTCACCCTTGAACCAAGGGCCGGCTAATTTCTTCGATAGTCCTTTTTCTTCTGAAGAATTTTTTACTGCTATTTCTCATCTTAAAGACTCTTCCCCTGGTGTAGATGGAATCCCTTATTCTTTTATTGTGCGCGCTAGTTATGATTCCAAACAGTTTTTTCTTAATATTCTTAATAACATTTTTTTATCAGGCATTCCCCCAGAAGACTGGAAGACCCAAATTATTATTCCCATTCTTAAACCTGGGAAGCCAGGTAATGACCCGTCTGGTTACCGCCCTATTGCCCTTTCTTCCACTTTAGCTAAAATTCTTGAGCATCTTATTAAAAATAGACTAGAGTGGTTAGCTGAAAGTAAAGGTTTATTAGCAAAAAGTCAATTTGGTTTCCGTAAGGGCCTCGGTACTATGGATAGTCTTGCTATATTTACGACTGATGTCCGGGTTGCTTTTTCGAATTGTTATTCTGTTGTTGGCGTTTTTCTGGATATCGCTTCCGCATACGATAACGTTCTTCTTCCTCGTCTGAGGCAAAAACTTCATGATCTGGAGTTCCCAGAGAGGCTGGTGAACTTTACTATAAATTTTCTTCTCTCTAGATCTATATTAATTAGCGTTAATAATACTACTCTGCCGGCTAGGTTAGTATGGAAAGGCCTCCCACAGGGGTCTGTTTTGAGTCCACTTTTGTACAGCCTCTATACTTGCGACTTGGAATTAACGGTAAATCCTTTTTGCAGTGTTCTTCAATATGCTGATGATATCTGTTTATATTCTTCTGTTTCTAATATTCCGGATGCTGTTCCTCGGCTTAACTCAGCACTCAATTATTTAAGCGTTTGGTTAGAGGAGCATGGTTTATCGTTGTCTATTCCCAAAAGTTCGGTCGTAGTTTTTAGTCGTAAAAGACGGGTTCCTGATGTTTCGGTAACATGTAATGGGGTCCAAATTCCGGTGTATGATAGAGTTAAATTTCTAGGGGTTATTTTTGATTCGAAACTATCTGGTATTCATCATTTTAACAACGCCGCCCAGAAATGTGAAAAAAATATTAATATTATTCGTTCTCTTTCTGGTGTGTGGTGGGGTTCCCATCCTTATTGCCAAAAATTAGTGTACAATGCTCTGATCCGTAGCCATCTTGATTACGGATCGTTCCTTCTCGAACCTTGCAATAAGGCTGCCCTAAGTGCCCTAGACAAAATACAGTCGAAAAGTCTTCGTATTGTTATTGGTGCAATGCGATCCTCCCCTGTTAATGCTCTCCAAATCGAATGTGTAGATCCACCTCTTAAATTGAGAAGGCAATATTTATCGGACCGGTTCGTTTTCAAAATTATGCAGTCTGCCACTCATCCTCTTATCCCGAAACTCCTCCTCCTTTCCAGGCTAGTAAATACCTCCAGTTACTGGTTCCACAAGAACAGCCCCTGTCTTGTTAAAAGTTTCCTAAAATATACTCGGCTTCCCTGCCCAGTATATAATTGCAGGCTAAATCCAATATTTGAGACTCCATATGAAGCAATTATGTTTCGCCCTAGTATTATAATTGACTTAGGGATAGATAAAGATTCTGTTTGTGCGAATTCTCTTTTAAATAAAGCTATTGATAAGCACTGGCCTAATTGGACCACTATTTATACGGACGCATCTCAGTTGTCTGATCAGGGCCCGGTGGGGTCAGCTGTGTGGATCCCTAGATTTAATGTTATTTTAAGTTTTAAATTACCTTCTTTCTCTTCTGTATTCACGGGCGAGGCGTTAGCGATTTTAGAATCTCTTAAGTATATAGAATCGCATAATCTAAATTATTGTGTTGTATTTACTGATTCTAAAAGTTCTCTGCAGGCTATCTTAGCTAATCAATTGCGCGCTAATGTTAAATTTCCAGTTATTCTAGAAATAAAACGTGTTCTTTATCGCCTATCTAGTCGTGGTGTTGGGGTCTCATTGGCCTGGATACCCAGTCACGTGGGTATTCGCGGTAATGAGACTGCAGATCAGTGTGCCAAGGATGCGGTAGTTAGTGGCTGCCTCTCAGCATACAGATGCTACTCTCACGATTTGGTATCTTTAGCAAAGGTTCATCTCGATGATGAGTGGTTCGTAGAATGGGCTCGATGCAGGCAAACTAAAGGTTTGTATTACTCTGACATTCAGGACAATATTCCGGTAAAGCCTTGGTTTTTTCGATATCGTGATGCAAATAAAAAAGTGACTTCCTCCATATGCCGGTTACGTTTGGGACACTCGTGTACCCCCGTCTTTCTTTTTAAAATTCACGTTAAAAATAACTCTTTGTGTGAATGTGGGTTGGATGAAGGTAATTTGGATCATCTATTTTTTGAATGCAATAGACTTTCTTCATCTCTCTATGATCTTCTTCCTCCATTCATCCCTCGCCCTGTAAATTTCAAGTCTCTTCTTCGTTTAGTTTTCTCTCCATTTATCTCTATTTTAAGTGACTTTATGAAAAATAATAGTATTCATCTTTAGTTTTCCCTTTTGTCTCATTTATCTTTTATATCATTGACTCATTACGTTGTATATAACAGCATTCTGATTTGTTTACCTATTGGCCGTTTTGTTTTGTTTACTTTCATAAATTAATAATATTCTTGCTTTTCTCAAAACTTGACCTGACATCAAGCAGAATTAAAACGCGCCTCACAACTGACATTGGCAAAAGCCTCGAGCTGCCATTCTTGGCTTAATAATAATAATAAATGAATTTTACGTGGTATGCCAGTCTTTGAATTCAGTTTAATCCTCCGCGGATTTAGTGTATTCGTTCAGGGGAAAGAAATTGTGACCAGGAAATGCGGTGAAGTGATTTTATCACCCATATAATATCAAGTGTGTCAATGACAATATTAAAAGCTCCGTTTTTATCGCCAGCTGTCTCCTGCCGAGATAGAGACCTTTGAAATCGGGCTTATATTTTTGACCCCATGATATCAATATTATCCAGCTGCAGTCCCGGCACTACGTGTACTTCGGCTCATTTGTGGTGTGCGTGCCGCGGCCGCTGCAGGACACCATCGCAAGTGCAGACTTCTGGCGGAAGGGTGTTGTGTTTCGGCAGTTCCGCGGTAATTTGCCGAATTATACACCAGATCAGACGACGCAAAGGACCCACGCGGTTGTGTCGCCTAAATTAACTAGTTTTAAGTCTTGTTTATATGTATTTTTGTAGTTCAGTGCCTTATTGGTTTTATTACTGTAATGCTGTGTAACTTTTTTGAATAATAAATAAATTATCAACTGCTTAAAGATATGTTCAATTATAGTTGCCTATTTTAGGTTCAGTGCAAATGTTTGTAACTCCAGTTCTTTGTTTTACAAAATAGTTTACTTGTTTTTATAATTCAATCTATTAAAAATCATATTGTGGTTTAAGAACTTAAATAGGAAGGTACATTTATTATGGGTCAAAAATAAAATATACAAATAACAAATTTATGGAATTAAAACTAAAAATTAAACTAAGATTAAAATATATTTATAAAACTAACACCTTTCGGTAGGGTGCCCATGACGCAGGCAGCATTCCCACGCTGTATGGCTATGGAAAGCCTTTGCGCGAGAAAACTGCCCGCGCGTGGGTCCCCTGTTGCCTCCCTCAGGCGCTTGCTGAGCTCCCTGTGGAGTCCACGCGCACCCTGGCCCCACGGACCAAGTGTCTCGACGCCAAAAGCGATGAAGTCGTATTGGGCGCCGAGACAGCTGTACTTACTGACTTTGATCCGCTCCCGCGCGTCCGCCGCCGCGCCCGCCCGCCTACTCGTGGCCGGGAGGTAGGATGCCGCTAGTGTGTCTGCGCACGTCGCGTCCCACACCAGCGCGCGCCCCATCCTCCACGGTATTAAGGACATCCCATCAGGGCGCTTGCCGTCATCCCGTACAATCTGAGGCTCGAGGGCAGCTGGGACGTTGATGCTGACGAGCGCCCTTCTAAGGATGTCATTGAGAGCGGCATGGCGAGAGTGGCGGCCGGCGCCCGAAGAGCAGACGAGACCGTGGTGACCGAGGCGATTCGCGTTGGCTCCACAGGCGGTGCAGGCATGTTCCTCGCACACGTCTGCACCAAGTCGGAGACCTGCCGCTATGCGTAGGGTATTGGGGTCAATAAACGTACCAGCGTTTGGACAAGGGTAGGCGTGTAACCAGTGTCCAGATTCTGGCCGGGACACTGCCAGTAGCCTCGCCCTGTCTCTGCCAGAGGAATTGAGAATTAGTGATTCGAGAATTGCGTCAGAAGGTAGAGTATCCCAGGCCCTTTGTTTTTTGGGTGCATCCGGTAAAATTGGGTTCGGTCCAGCCAGCCACGCGTTCTTAGCTTCAGCCGAACTTAAATAGTAACCAAATAAAGAAGCATGATGTAAAGCACCCTCGAGCGGCTAATTTTAGTTAATACAGTCTGCAATGCTACGGAAAAAAAACGTATCTTACTATGAAATCCATACAAAGCTACGAGCTCTTTACCGTAGTATTGCAGTATCATATTTGGAACCGAAAAACACGAAGTTAGCTATCTACTTATTACCAGTAATGCACTCTTATCTATGCGCATTGTGCATCTTTTTTTTCCCCGTTGCATTATCCAAGAGATCGTATTATAATAACTCAAAAGAAATTAACTCTCTATTCTGAAAAACCTGTCAAACACTTCGCTACCCTAGCTCCAGGTAGACCTGACGAATTTTTCCTTATGCTTTGTGTGTCGATCTTTGCATTGTTTTATTTGAAAGGGCTTTTACACCTTAGCAACCTCTAAGTCAATACGTTAATATTCAGGCCTTACTTTTAAATTCGTAGTCCGTGAAAACACAGTAATATTTTTATTATGTAAATAAATAAATAAATAAATAAATAAATATCAGACAACTTCACACTAATCGATCTAGTCCCAAATTAAGCTCAAGAAGGCTTGTGTTATGGGTACTTACTACGACGATATATTTACTTATATAGATAAATATATACTTAAATACATAGGAACAACCATGACCCAAGCACAAATATTCGAGTTCATCACACAAATATTTGCCCTGGCCGGGATTCGAACCCGGGACCGCTGCTCAGTAGGCAAGTGCTTGCAAACTGAGCCAACCGCGTCGCCAATCTATACATATAAACAGAAAAGTCCTGAGTGACTGACTGACTGACTCATCAACATAAAACCAAAACTAGGTACCTAGGAACTTCAAATTTGGATAATAGACCAAGTATACAATGGAGGCAAGGAATAAGAAGGGATATTTCAAAATTCATCCCCTAAGGTGGTCCAATTGGGGTTGAAAGTTTTTATGGAAATCGTGTAATTTTTGAGTAGGTAAGAGATTTTTGAGTTAGACTCTTCTAACTTTGTTTACAGATTCTCCATCAATGTGAAAGTATATGTGAGGAAATATTTTCGTGTATGAACTCTGCTCTGCATTTATTTTTGGAAATTAATCTTCTAAAAGGGTTAAATTTAAGGCGATTAGATGGTAAAACTTTGTATGAAAAACGATAGATCCTGTGCATTAGAGCATTACTGTCTCAGTTAGTAATAGAATTGTAATTAACTGAGAATACTGATTTAAACGGTATCCGGAATTCCTACCCTTAAGAGGATTAAACGGAAAGCCAAGGTTTGTATGGGAAATGTATTGTTTTTTGAGTAAGACCTGAGTAACAACGCAAATTTCAACGTCTTTAAAAATAAAAAAAAACTCGTGTTATAAGTTTTTTAAATTTCCATGAGGTACGACGACGAACTATTACAAACAAGTGTTAGGTATCTTGCGATCACAACTCACCTAGATTAGTCTCGATAAATTAGAGTCGCCATTAGATACTACGATTGTCAATAAAGTAGGACGATTCAAAGTTTTATTTAGGTAATACGACGAAGAGAGAAAAATTAAGAACATTTTGATGGGAATAAGGTATGAGTATAGGTTTTAAGAAACAATAAAACGGTAGGAAGTTACACAGACACGTTTCCAGACCTGTGCGAGACAAGCCGCGGGCAAAAGCTAGGAACTAATAAATATTCTACACAAAACTATCCAGAACAATACATTCAATGAGGAACTTTTTATGAGTCGCAAAATTTGACACTCGTGTGATTCAGTTTCGTCTCAAGTGACACATCGTGGTACGAAAAGTACTTGAAATGAGAGAATGAAATAGTTGAGACGCTCTTACTGAACTGCATCTGAACTGAGTCGTAAATACAATGTCATGGTATGAAATAGCGATACAGTTCAGTTTAGGGCCTAAAGTGAGTCGCGTTAAGAGATCGTGGTAAGGCTCCAGGACACTATTGCCACTACCACTCAGTCTCCGCATAAGCGACGCCGATCTGTTGCTTATGATTGCGAAAAGTCGTCCGTGTGCGCCTGCACTACAAGCTCGGATATTCCTAAGAAATTAAATGAAATGAAATAATTTATTCAGTATGTAGGCCACACGGGCACTTTTACAAGTCAAATTGTGAATCTATCGGCATTTCCCAAGAGGAGATCTCTGTTGAGAAGAAAGCCGAAAGAAACTCAACAGTAAGTCTTTTTTCTTATTATAATACTTAAAACAATTACATTTCTGTTATAACTAATAAAAGTGGTACACGTAAAGGAAATGTACTTATAGATTCCTCAAATCAATGTTAGTAGGTACATTAAAATAAAATGTAAACCTTTCTTTAACAAAATCTCTTATCTGAATGTCATTTATGCATATCACATATGCATAATGTAACCTGAATGTTCTATCATTTTAGATTTAAAAATTTATTTCTAATATAAAACCAATTGTCATTAAGGAAGAGCGGAGTTTCCTGATACAGGTAATACAAGACTGGTAGTTCAAATAAAAATTTTCAAGTCTAACGGCATTTTGTGAGCCATTTTGGCAACATGACTTTTCCGATGTAAAAAAGCCTGCTGAATTCGATTCTGGATGTTGCCAAGCCGAATTTTGCCCCCCTCCCCCCATTCCCCCCCCTTTTACCTCAAAATATGCCCCTAATCACGGTTTTTACGGTTTTATACAAAAAGTCTTACAGTTAGAAAAAAAGTGTCAAAGACAAGAATGATCTCTATAAAATTTCCTATAACATGGTGTATAACGTTTTTTAGTAGGCCTTATGGTTCGTGAGCAATATCTTCCGGAACTTCATAAACTGGTAGAAAATTCTAAATATCTGCTTCCTTGAGAACTTTATTAAAAAAAAAAACATTCGAATTAAGTGGTAAAACTATTTAAAAACCTAAAATCTACACTAACCTAACTCTAGCCAAGGTCGGTCATTGGCGGAAATGATCCCAAGATGCTGGCGGCGTTTCCCCGCTGCACAGCAATACTGAGCCTTTGTCCGAGAAACGCGCCAGCTCTGGGATCACAGGTAGTTCGTATTAGTTTTTTTTTAAGGGAATCAAACAAATTATGAGCGGCTGGGCCCCATGGGCCTAGAGTCTCTACCGCAAACGGCACGAAAATATAGTTGTCACCCAAACACGTATATTTTCGGCGTTTAGCCGCCTCCGCGTTTGTGGCCGCCGCACCTGGATTTTGGCACGTTGTTGCAATGTGTGACGGTGCCAAAGTGTCCACACAGGTGGAGTCCCACACTAAGGGCCGCCCCAACCGCCACGGTACTAACGTCATGCCGTCGGGTCTCTTGCCATCATCTCGTGCGAGGCCATTTGGTTCGAGTACCGCAGGCACGTTGACGCTGACAAGAGCCCGACGTATGATATCGTTTAGACAAGCGTGGCGGGAGAGTCTGCCGGCGCTTTTGGGGCAGCTAAGGCCGTGGTGACCTAAACGATCTACCTGGTATCCGCAACGACATTGGTGTGGAACGACGATGTCTAGGCCTAGACGAAGGCCAACAGCCACCCTGAAAGAATTGTCATCTAATAAAGTACCGAAATTAACTGAGGGAAGTGCGTGAAGCCAGTATCCGGACTCGCGAGCAGAAACTGCAAGGAGCCTGGCCTTGTCTCTCGGGGTGGGACTTGTGTCAGTAAGGTGGTTGTGTACTCTTAGATTTATCGGCATGTCCCACAATTTCTGGATCTCTGTACTCGTCGGAAAGTCTGTACCAGGGCAGGCCTCTTTCCAAGCGTCCTTGGCCTCTGACAAACAGGCCACCTCAGAATCGGAAAGTAAAGGGTATAATATTTTACCGATAAGAGGTAGCGAGCTATGTGTCGAGGACAAGAACGCTGGAAGGGCGACACCTGAGATTTGCCTTACGCCGAGGCCACCGAACCGTACAGGTAGCGTAGCCTGTAAAAATTGACGAGCGTCAAATTTCGCATTAATGATTTTTTCTAAGTGAGCGTGAATAATGTTGTCAATGTTTTCACACAGTAATTTAAATTTCCAAAAGGGGCAGCATCGCAGGGCATACGTGAACTTAGGCACAAAAAGGCATGAACGTAGTATAAAAACGGCCATGTGGGCATGAATTTCTAATAGACGATCTGCGGATTCTTCAAACTTGCTTATCTTATTCTCTACAAAACTAGGAATCCCTTCGTCAAAGATGGGAACACCAAGAAGGTGAAGCGTTTCTTTGGATAAAATCTTGATTCCTGGACTAGCGGACTCAAAAGCTTGTTTGACCGATAAAGTGTCGAAGTTGCCATCTAAAAATACTTCGCATTTGTCAAAATTCAACTGTAGACCGATCGAATCGAATTTCTTTTTGATTAAGCTAAGGTCGTTTAGGACAGAATCCGCATCTCCTCCGAGAGTACCATCATCGAGATACCAAACATTAAATTTAGAGGTTAAATCTGAAATGATTGGATGTATTGCCAGGCTAAAAATGGCCGGACCGAGAGGGTCACCTTGCTGACATCCGACAGATGAGAGCAAAGTGTTATTTTCAAAAACAAGATTGGATGCAGTACCATAACATTGCCAAAGATAGTGATAAATATCAGGGACTACTTTTTGAATTTCAGATAACATAGTGTATCGATTGATGGAATTAAATGCGTTCTTAACGTCGAGTTTCAGGAGGGCTTTTGATGAGGAAGTATTAAGAAAAGTGCGACAGGCATGTACTGCTGCTTCACAGCCGCCTTTACAACCGAAACCCAGCTGAACTGGTTGAAACTTTGGCTGTAGCAGCGGGAGAATATGCCTGCAACAGATCTTGGAAGCAATTCTCCTAAAAGTAGACCCAACCGCAATGGGGCGAATCCCACCATCTTTTTTTAAAAGAGCGCAGAGGTTGGCACCATATAGAGTATCAGTGACAAGTGGGTTCACCTTTCCGGCTAGCATGAGGTTTATGAGATTGGTTAGGGCTGTGAGAAGTGCATTATTACGTCCACCAGGGACTGTTAGGAGATCCTTCAGATGTTGCGGTGAAATCCCATCTAGACCACCGGCTGAGCCGTTCTTGAACGACATGACTGCAGCAAAAACTCTATCTTCTGATGCAAGAAGGCAAGGTAACGTTGGATCAGGAGGGGTGGGTAGCTGTGAAGATGGAGGAGCTGGAGGATGTTTGCTAGAGAGTGCAGCTAGGGTCGTGGCTGAATTTGGGGCACACGAGTCATTTGAAAATAGTAAACGGGCTGCTCCTCTCAGATCTCCGTCATTAAATTTAGTTTCTACCTTTTTAAAGATTGGCTGAGATGGTCTTTGATGGGATGTTACTGATGAAAATTGCTGAAAAGAAACGGCTCGAGAGCAATTATCTTTTAGTTTCTGAGTTAGAGAAACCTCGGGGTGTCCTTTGCTCACATGTAAAGTGTTATAAGAGAATGACAATAATCGTAGCCAGCTTCTTTCCGAATTTTCAGCAGTGCAGTCGTCAATGGTTTTAATCAAGCTATTAGCAACGGTGTGCCGCGCCCCACGAGGTATTCTTTTCAGAATAGGCGTTGATCTTTTCAAGGAGCTTAATAGGGTTGATAAGGAGCAGTCCTTTACCGTTCTAACGGCATTTTCGGATCTATTGTGGCAACATGACTTTTCCGATGTAAAAAAGCCTGCTGAATTCGGTTCTGAATGTTGCCAAGCCCAATTTTGCCCCCCTCCCCCCATTTCCCCCCTATTTGACCTCAAAATATGTCCCTAATCACGATTTTTACGGTTTTATACAAAAAGTATTACAGCTAGAAAAAAAGTGTCAAAAACAAGAATGATCTCTATAAAATTTCCTATAACATGGTGTATAAACTTTTTTATTAGACCTTATGGTTTGTGAGCAATATCTTCCCGAACATCATTATTTTTTTAAAAATTGATAAACATGGTCGAGGCAGGGAAATACACTTATTTTGGGATAGTTGGTATCGCAATGGATCCAGCCGCTCTGCAGCGCTTGACGCTGACATCCAGTTGGCGTGCTGCCTATTATCTGTCAAGACTCACGAGGCTTTCAGTCATAAGCAGTTGTCAGATTTACACGCAGAACTGTATCCAAGTCGGGCTAAAAGCGACATAGAAAATAAAAATGCTTTACTTCTGACTATGAAGTCATTCAATAGTAGATTGTACGACAAGTGCATAAAACGCATCATTTTACACGAGACGTTTATCCATCCGAGCGAGCTTGCGAGCGAGGATGAATATTAAGTCGAGTGTAAAATGCGTTTTATGGACGAGTTGCACACTCTACTTTTCACTTCGAATGCGAGGAAATGAAACTGTATCATGTAAATAACATATATACACATATCATATATACCTACTTAAAAACAAATTTAATTAAAATTTAAAGTTGCTTTAAATATTTAATAGTTTAAAAAGTAATAAATGATAGTACATAAAAGTTACAAGTTTATTTCAAGAAGTTTTATTGTGTACTTAGGCTGTTGGTATATTTGCCTTGGTCTTAGAATACTAACAAAACGAAATAAAATAAAGAGTTAAAACCCGTTTCAGACCTTCCGATCCGATCCGATTTATCGGAAGAAATCGGATAATGTTGTGTAGTGCAATTGTTAGGATCTTATACTTACACTACACATTATCCGATTTCTCCCGATAAATCGGATCGGATCGGAAGGTCTGGAACGGGTTTTATTGTATGAAGTTTTATGTTTTTTTTTTTTTACTGTTTATTAAGAACCTTTTTCGTGTGGCTGTTGGACCGATCGCCTTGGTCTTCGACGACGATTTTACTTTATGCTCTAGAGCATAAAAAGCGACTTTATGTCGCCTACGCACAGCATAAAGTCGAACTTTTAGAGCGAGAGAAGTGAAAAATCAGTTATACGCCAGATTCTCCAGAAACGGGCCTGAGAAATGCAGTTACCCAGGACCTTGCAGCAGAAAAAAATAAAGTGTCACTTCTCACTGCCAAGCAGCTTGGCTCACTCCAAGTAACGAAGTTTGCTTCCGAAAGGCTCACCAACAGCAGGTCAGCAACTGCGCTAAGGTCAAAATTAACAAGGGCCCGACCTTCAAATACAAGGCAGGTCGTTCAAAATCTGCCATTGCTAAAACTACAAATAAGAAAAACCGTAGCGTCCAACAACGCTTGACAGCTGTTGACAAGGCTGGGAGGACTTTAAGTCTGCGAGAGATCTTGAAACATGAGCTACATGCTGTCTCCATGGCTATTTACATCCCGGATGGATCCCTGAGGGGCGGGAAAACTCTAATGTTTTCAGGCTATTCACCGAAATAGTAGAATATCCGCAAGTTCTCGAATCACTTGTGGATGCTCACCTCATTAATGATGGACAGGTGCTGGTCATGGCCTTCGGGAACTAAAAGATGCCCAAACTTTCGGAGACTTGGCCTTTGCAGTGTGCTAACGTATAAAAACTATAAGTGTAGGGTTCCATGAGTGGATTTAGTGTTCGATAGGTATAGACCATTGCACACGTACAGTCAACCAAAAATGTGGTCTACCACTTTTCGACTCTATTTTACATGTAATAGTCCAAAAGTGGTAGACCACTTTCTTTGCTGACTGTACCTGTATTTTTTGTTCTTTTGTTTCTTCATGTACATATTAATTTTTATGATTTTTTTACGAATACTGGTCCCTTAACATTATGGCTGCAACGAAACAGAAACGGTAATTATCAGCTCGCCAGATCCGGAAGAAGACTGATTCAAGAACCATGCCATTCCTTAAAAATTACTCAATACCTTCAAACAAGGTTGGGCTCGCAGTTTTTATCCCGCGAAATTATCGCCTCTGATTTTGGCGGGACTAATGTGGTCGTACTCATACTCCATATACCGACATGTGCTCCACGCTGTGCATAGCCCACCCAGAAGACTGGTTATTAGTGTTGTTGTTGCTTATGATTCATGATCATGACAAAATTAATTAATTTTACTTAGAGTGAGCCAAGCTGCTTGGCAGTGAGAAGTGACACTTTATTTTTTTCTGTTGCAAGATCCTGGGTAACTGCATTTCTCAGGCCCGTTTCTGGAGAATCTGGCGTATAACTGATTTTGAATGACTTCATAGTCAGAAGTAAAGCATTTTTATTTTCTACGTCGCTTTTAGCCCGACTTGGATACAGTTCTGCGTGTAAATCTGACGGCTGCTTATGACTGAAAGCCTCGTGAGTCTTGACAGATAATAGGCAGCACGCCAACTGGATATCAGCGTCAAGCGCTGCAGAGCGGCTGGATCCATTGCGATACCAACTATCCCAAAATAAGTGTATTTCCCTGCCTCGACCATGTTTATCAATTTTTAAAAAAATAATGATGTTCGGGAAGATATTGCTCACAAACCTTAAGGTCTAATAAAAAAGTTTATACACCATGTTATAGGAAATTTTATAGAGATCATTCTTGTATTTGACACTTTTTTTCTAGCTGTAATACTTTTTGTATAAAACCGTAAAAATCGTGATTAGGGACATATTTTGAG
Source organism: Apotomis capreana (assembly GCA_947623375.1). Lineage (NCBI taxonomy): Eukaryota > Metazoa > Arthropoda > Insecta > Lepidoptera > Tortricidae > Apotomis > Apotomis capreana. The sequence goes on along the minus strand of OX392522.1, from coordinate 13,144,633 downwards.
GTCAAAAAGGGGGGAAATGGGGGGAGGGGGGGGGGCAAAATTGGGCTTGGCAACATTCAGAACCGAATTCAGCAGGCTTTTTTACATCGGAAAAGTCATGTTGCCACAATGGATCCCAAAATGCCGTTAGAACGGTAAAGGAAGCAGATATTTAGAATTTTCTACCAGTTTATGAAGTTCCGGAAGATATTGCTCACGAACCATAAGGCCTACTAAAAAAGTTTATACACAATGTTATAGGAAATTTTATAGAGATCATTCTTGTCTTTGACACTTTTTTTCTAACTGTAAGACTTTTTGTATAAAACCGTAAAAACCGTGATTAGGGGCATATTTTGAGGTAAAAGGGGGGGAAATGGGGGGAGGGGGGCAAAATTCGGCTTGGCAACATCCAGAATCGAATTCAGCAGGCTTTTTTACATCGGAAAAGTCATGTTGCCAAAATGGCTCACAAAATGCCGTTAGAACGGTAAAGGAAGCCGATATTTGGATATTTCTACCAGTCTATACATACTTAAAAGGAAGCCCCAACCTTACTATCTGTTACCATGTTAAGTTACTGAAATAAAATATTTTCAATTTCATTTTCAATATTTTCATTTTCATATCATAAAGTCATAACGCTTTTCTTCGCACCTGATTGCATATGTCAGTATGTATTTATTGTACTCCAGCGGCTCCCAAACTGTGTGCCGCGGACACCTTTAGTGCACATCTTAATATGAAATGAAAGGAATACAAACACAGGTAACACGTAGAATTACAATAAATAAAATAGAAACAAAAAGAAAAAAATATATACAAGTTACAGGCGATTTTATCACTAAAGATTCTCTTCCAAACAACCCTTGGGGAGATTTTCTATATGCATAATTTCTATAATATATTATTATACAAAAACTAGCTGTTACCCGCTCATCCCACGGATATACAAATACAAATACTCTTTATTGCACACCTCCAACATCAAGGAATATACAACACAACATGAGATACATTAAAATAACAGGCAGAGGTAAACAACAGGCGATCTTATCGCTGAATAGCGATCTCTTCCAGACAACCTTTAGGTAGCGGAGTAGTTGATATACTAATTTTCGGGATAAATTAGCCTACATAAACCCGTGCGTCGCGGCTCACCTTTATTGCAATGCTTTATCTTAACCGGAAATAAATACAAACACCGGTAGGTACGTAGAATTACAATAGAAGTTACAGGCCATTTTATCGCTGAAGAGTCTCTTCCAGACAACCTATGGGGAGCGGATTTTCTATATGGATATTTCTATAACATCGGACGTCCACGGCTGGACATAGGCCTCGCCAATATACTTCCACATCGGCCGAATGGCAGCGAACCGCATCCAGCGAGTCCCCGCAACTCAAACCAGGTCGTCCGACCACCTTGCGGATGGTCGTCCTATACGTGGTCTCCATTCGAGAACCTTTCTGCCCCAACGGCCATCGGTTCTTCGAGCTACGTGCCCCGCCCATTGCTACTTCAGCTTGCTTATTATTTAATAATAATTCTACTTTCGGAAATGCTTTTCGCTAATTATTAACTTTTTATAGCACGTTACAGTGACATTAAAATGTCATTCATATTCATAAGTGTATTTATACACTCCATAAAACCTGTAAGTGCGAATCAAACTGGAAAAGTTTGGGAATGCTACTTCTATTGAAGGTTTACAGGGTTAAGGTAAGCTATAAACATAATAAATATCTTATAGGTAATGAAAGTCTCCCTGAGACTTATCGATTTGCCTTGAGCACACCTTGTTTAGATAAACTCGATAGCATAATATTGTCCGGTATAGGTAAACTGTCTAAGTGTATTAGATACAAGTGTGTATACAGGCTTTTTTTTTAATAACTGGACTTGATATATCGCACTAATATTAGTGAGTTTTATGATATTGTATGTTAAGTGATTTAGTTTTTAAGTCATTTGTAACTATTTCGCAACAATAAATGTGTTTTTTCTTTCTTTCTTGATATAAACTGGTGTTTTCGCAATTTCTAATGCGCGTGACGTCACAACCGCAATATAAGCGTCTTCATTAAACGGGGATGGATGGCGAACTACCAACGAAGTGCGAAAAAAACTTTATCCATACTAATATTATAAATGCGAAAGTGTGTCTGTTTGTCTGTTACCTCTTCACGTTTAAATCGCTGAATCGAATTTGATAAAATTTGGCATAGAGATAGTTTAAGATACGAGGAAGGACATAGGATAGTTTTCATCCTGGAAATTATACCTAAAAAGATTGAAAAGTGAGTGAACATTTCTGTTGGGGTGTGGTGACCCTGTAGGAAATGTAATTATTAGACCAAAAGCACAATTGCTCTTACATTTGCTTAGGCGCTTTTAATAATCCCTTTTATCAAGTTCCACGCGTACGTAGTCGCGGCAAAAGCTAGTACTCTTATAAAGTTCAATCAATTGTGTGATGCCGGATCGTCACTTGTTTTGTATAGCGCGTGGTGCTATGCGAGCCTGGCGCCTTCTGTTTCATAATCGCCTATGTCCTCTCAACACGCAGATATGGCTAGACGGATTTTAGTAAATTTTGCTACAGGGATGCTGGCTGGGAGAGCTGGACATCCAAAGATGGTTATATGATACTTTTTACACGTCTACGGTAAAGAAAAAAAATACGCGGAGGAAGTTGCGGGCGGGGCGCCTCCTAGTGTTTCATAAATTTATTATATTGTTTGTTTGTGTAAAATGCGCATTATACACAAATCCCAGCCGACCTGGTGTTTACACCATCTTTAATGCGCTTGACGTCACAACCGCAACATAAACGTCGTCATTAAACGACGATGCATGGCCGACTCCCAGCGCGGTGCGATCAAATTTTACACGCGTATTGTTGGATAAAACGGTAAAGTACGGTTTACACAGAATATATCGAACAATAGAGCGAGAGTAGAAGGATTTAGTAAGAGAATAACTAGTTAGTACCCTTAGCATTAGTTTAACGTGATATGTGCCGGAATGTTGCTCAATCCTTAGTTTTTCTTGCGAAATAAATACTAAGTCCTATTGAAAAACTTGACGTTCATCACTGTGGATAGTTTTAACTTTATTATACAAAATATACGTGGCATTTGCGGAATATTTAGTCTTGTTTCCTCTTTGTCTACATCAGTGACATTCACAGACTTTCTACGACAGCTACCAAAAATGTGTCCTTGTCAGTAAAATTAATTAGTAAAAACACCCTGTTGGTATATTACTGCCCTAAAAAATACCTATATCTATCTACGAGTATCTATATATATATTACGCGAGGCCGATTTTTGTACATCCCATCAGATCTACAGTTATGGTCCGATTTTGATAAATGATATGTCATTAGATTCGTCCCATGCTGGAGATGTGCATAAAACTCTTGGATTTTTAATTTTTTCCCGAAAAAGTACTGAAAAATGGATTTGAAAAAACTACTGTGCGCTAACCACGTGACATTGACCACGTGACCTGTGATCCCTATTTTGACTTAAGATGACCAAATAATAATAAGCATGATTTGCTCACAAACCTGTAGTAAGTTGTTCAGTATGATGAAATATTATTTTTGAGTCGGCAACATAATATCCGCAACACTTAAAACATGTACGAATATGCAAAAATAATTTTACAGTTTGTTGACAATGAATGACAGTAATCATATTCTGACAACTTTTAATGTATTTTTTATTGGGGGCTATAATGTCAATGATCTAAATTGCCAGGTTGTTTTTCTTTTTAAAATGTTGATATGGAAACTTTTTTCGCATGTTAAAAATGTGGAGGAAAAAGCCGGTTAAGTGCGAGTTGGACTGGTGCTCGCAAGACCAGAAAAACTGACCGTCATTCAAGAATAGATTATTTTTATAAGCGAGTTTTACAATAAATCAAAGCAGAAAAAATGTAGTAAGTACAACTAAACGTCATTCAAATAAGTAAATTTATGATAGATTATTTTAAATATGATTATATAAGTCCATCAAAAAAGAAACCAAAGCAAATAGCATGAGTTATGGTAAATTAAATAGTATTTTACTAGAAAAAACTAAGTCCTTCCGCTTGAATGTCGACGGGATGGGAAATGTGGTCGAGTTGAGAATATGGACGAGTTGACAATGTAGCTAAGTTGGGAATTTATCTACATTGGTAATATGGATGAGTTGGTAAAATGGACGAGTTGGAAATGAGGTCGAGTTGAGAATATGGACGACTTGACAAAGTAGCTTAGTTGGGAATGTATCTACATTGGCAATATGGATGAGTTGGTAAAATGGACGAGTTGGAAATGTGGTCGAGTTGAGAATATGGACGAGTTGGCAATGAAGACGACTTGGTAATACGGACAAGTTGGTGATATGGAAGATTTGGCAATAAAGACGAGCTGATAATAAGGACAAGTTGGTATTGTAGACGAGTTGGGTGTATCGTCGAGTTGGGAATATGGACGAGTTGGAAATGTGGATGAGTTGGCAATGTGGATGAGTTGGTAAAATTGACAAGTTGGGAACATGGAAAAGTGGGCAGTTTTTTTTATGTCATAGGGTGAAAACGAGCAAACGAATCGCCTGATGGAAACCGATTACCGTCGCCCATAGACACCTGCACACCTGTGGACGAGTTCGCATTATGGACGAGTTGGCAATGAAGACGAGTTGGTAATACGGACAAGTTGGTAATATGGACGAGTTGTCAATGTGAATGAGTTGGGAATATGGAAGAGTTGGGAATGTGGATGAGTTGGCAAAATGAACAAGTTGGGAACACGGACGAGTGGGCAATGAAGACGACTTGGTAATACGGACGAGTTGAGAATATGGACGAGTTGGGAATGTGGATGAGTTGGCAAAATGAACAAGTTGGGAATATGGACGAGTTGGCAATAAAGACGGGCTGATAATAAGGACGAGTTTCTATAGACGAGTTGGGTGTATCGTCGAGTTGGGAATATGGACGAGTTGGAAATGTGGACGACTTGGAATTGTGGACGAGTTGGGCCTATGGACAAGTTGGAAATGTGGACCAGTTGTATTTGTGGACGAGTTAGCAATATGGACGAGTTGGCATTGTTGATGAGTTGGAAATGAATGCGAGTTGGCAATGTAGATGAGTTGGGTGTATGGACGAGTTGGTAATGTGGACGACTTGGCATTGTGGAAGAGGTGGGAATACGGATGAGTTGGAAATGTGGACGAGTTGGCATTGTGGACGAGCTATTATAAATGAATACATAAACAGTTACGCACTACATGATTTCCTTTTTAAAACCTGCGTAGTGAGTGCCCAAATCTGTCGTTTCGATTCATGTGCTTTTTCTGGAAATTGATAGAAATCGATCAAATCGATAAATTCTTCTTTCCTGAAGAAAGAACAACAAATTAAAATTCTACCAATCTTCGGTCCTATGAAAATATGTCAATATTTTTTTCAAGATATGGGATTATTTTTATGAATTAAATTTTTCCATAAAAAATAATATACATTTTATTTGTGGAACAGATCAGCAGATCACATGTCATTAATGCACAAGTTATTTTTACAAAAGAGTTGAAAAAGTTGTCACGATGAAACTGGCAGTTGGCTATCAGGCCTAGCTCTAGCCTGGCATGTTTCAACGTTTTTAAAACATTATTTTAACGTGTTTTTTTACAGTATTTATTCTTCGTTCGCCAAAAACTTCTTTTCGATAAAGTAGTTATTTTCTGTAACACTACCGGATTTCCATATTCTAGCGGCGGTTCGACGCCGCAACGGGCCGCTAGTTTTACTTTAATCTGTAAAGGTACCGAAACGTTATCAGGGAGGCTCAAATAATTAATATACGCGATATAATCCGTTTAAATTGTTTTATTTAAAATATTTTTGCCTATTATTATAATTACGTGCTATCTTTGCCCTTCAAACGTAAGCTTTTAGAAAAATCCGGCGCAAGACCGTTCATTGTGGAGAACTTGGGGCAAATTTTGGTCCAGCAGTGAAGGTCTATCGGCTGAAACGATGATAGTACCGCGTTCGTTGCTATTTAGGTCAAACACATAAGTGTGTCATCGTACATAAAACTGCTCCATAATTATCTTGATTACGTCGATATTTGACCCGAGGGTCATAAATACCCTACTACTAAACCATTTTGCGTAGAGTAATGGAGATTTTCGGCCATATTGCTAGAAAGGAAGGACGTCGATGGGAAGCGCCCTAGGGGGCGATCACCGCTGAGAACAAAAAAATTTGGGCAAGTGCGAGTCCGACTCGCGCATGAAGGGTTCCGTACCATAATCTATAACAAGTTTGTTGTATGGGAGCCCCCCTTAAATATTTATTATATTTTATTTTTAGTATTTGCTGTTATATATATACATCATCTGTGAAAATTTCAACTGTCTAGCTATCACCGTTCTTGAGATACAGCCTGGTGACAGACGGACGGACGGACGGACGGACAGCGAAGTCTCAGTAATAGGCTCCCGTTTTTACCCTTTGGGTACGGAACCCTAAAAAGAGTGTATATGAATCTGTGGGTCTGTCTGTGGCATCATAGCACCCAAACGTATGGTCCGATTTGCATGTGGTTTTTTAAATCGAAAGCTGTTTCTGTGGAGATGATTCTTCGCTATGTTTTGGTGGTTTGGAGGCTTTTTAAATTTTGAATTCAGATTAGTTATTGAACCGTTATTTATCACTAAAAGTACAGGGAGATACATATATGGTCTGACCGAATCCGCTCATCTTTGTGTATCAAGCTGGGCAACGCTCTCCATGAAGCCAAGAACATATCTGAGTGGCGAGACACTGTCAGGAAATCAAGTGAGGAAATCGACGCGAGGAGGAGCCTAGCTAGCCACCAGCGCACACAAGCACAACAGCTCAACTTTCCACTTTTGTTCCGTGCGCGTTCTTATCCAAGCAGCACACATGCATATGCCTTAACAGACCTTAATTAGGGGTTTAATGGCTGCATAGGTCTGATACTTGGGTAACCAGTCATAGCAACGCACTAAGGTTGGTCTATCGTGCTACCATGCCCCACTGGGTGACCTGAGTTCTTTTACCACGATTCTCCTATAATAGTTAATAATTCTCCCGTAGCTCAGGCGTGGGTATCATCTAACAAATGGCGCCCAACGTGGAACTCATTAATCACACAAAAAACTATAATACAGTTAATTATTTTTATCGTCTGCTAATGTAATTATTGTTCTGTATTGATTTTGTAAACTTTTTTGGTGTGCAACAAAGCATTTTGTATTGTATTGTATTGTATTGTAATGTAAACCAAATGTTTACAATGAAGCGAAAAATTTAAAAATTTAATAGTTCAGACAGGATTCGAACCTGCGTTTTCAACGGCTTTCCGGGCCAACACGGGCGTCCTACCAACTGGACCACCGAACCAGATGTCAGAGCCATTGAATCTTTCAACCAGTTGCTTCAACATGCCTTAGGGTGGCATCGTAGCGCGATCTACCGTAAAGATTTAGACTTTATAGTCGGCACCATCATCGAACTTGCAGTCTGTGTGTCTTGATTTATTGAAGGTCGATTCCTTCAATAAATCAAGACATACAGACTGCATAACATGCCCACCAGCAGCCAAAGAGACCTTAAATTAGGGGTTTAATGGCTGCATATATTTACTACTTTGGTAACCAGTCATAGCAACGCACACACGTTGGTCTATCGAGTTACTACGCCCCACTGTTCTGGGTTCACGATAATCCCATAATCCATACTAATATTATAAATGCGAAAGTGTGTCTCTCTGTCTGTTACCTCTTCACGCTTTAACCGCTGAACCGACTTAGATGAAATTTGGTATGGAGATAGTTTGAGACCCGGGAAAGGACAGAGGATACTTTTCATCCCGAATAAATTTAGTGTTCCCGTGGGACGAGCGGGTAACACTGCGGGGCACAGCTAGTATGTAATAATTCTGCCGTGGCTCAGGCAGGGCTATTAAATTATGGGCTGACAAATGGCACCCAACGCGGAACTCATTAACAACCACACAAAAACCATTATAATACAGTTCTTGGACAGATTTACTATAATCGAATACAACTTCCTTTGGTGATTTATTCTGTGAATAAATTGCAAGTAGTCTGTATGAAAAATTAAAAGCTTTCCGCAGTCCGTGAAAGCAATAAGTCTGAAAGCATATCCTTGCAGAGATGAACTCCGATTAAAAACTAGGTTAATAATCTATGGTTCTCGTTGATTACTTACGGCGCTGAAAGGGATAGATGGCGACGATTAAAGTAATTGCACAGCAATATTTTAGCGAATGCTTGTTGTACATTTTACGAGTACATTTGTAATTGATGTGAGAGACGTGGATCGAGCTGAGTCGTACTAGATCGATTTATGTGAGGTTGTCTGATATTTATTTAATTGGTACTTGTAGCAACGCGGCTGATCAATGTCTAAGCTATGACTGGCTAAGAACACGTGTCGAGCAACTCAAGCAAAAGTGGAAGGCTGAACTACTGGTATTGGTGCTGGGTCTATATCTGTTGGTCTAAATTTTTTTGCCCGATATTTTTTTCGGCACATATTTTTTGGCCTAATAATCTTAGGTCGATTATTTTTTATGTCGAAAATTGTTTGATCGAAATTTTTGTGCATATATTTTTTTGGCCGAAAATTGTTTAGTGTAACATTTGTATGAAATAACATTGTTTGGTCGAATGTATTTTAGGCATAAAATTGGGATTCCGAATATTGGTGTCAATAATAATCCCTATGTTTGTCGGGAACGCAGTTCTAACCTAACCTAACCTACTGTTCTGGGAGCGCCTTATTTTTATTAGGGACACAGTTCTAACCTTACTTAACCTACTGTTATGGAAGAGCCTTATTTTTGTTGGGGACGCAGTACTAACGTAACCTGACCTACTGTTCTGGGAGCGCCTTATTTTTGTTAGGGACGCAGTACTAACGTAACCTGACCTACTGTTCTGGGAGCGCCTTATTTTTGTTGGGGACGCAGTACTAACGTAACCTAACCTACTGTTCTGGGAGCGCCTTATTTTTGTTAGGGACGCAGTACTAACGTAACCTGACCTACTGTTCTGGGAGCGCCTTATTTTTGTTGGGGACGCAGTACTAACGTAACCTGACCTACTGTTCTGGGAGCGCCTTATTTTTGTTGGGAACGCAGTTCTAACCTAACCTGCTGTAATGGAAGCGCCTTATTTTTGTTGGATAACGTAACCTGACCTACTAATCTGTTCTGGGAGCGCCTTATTTTTGTTAGGGACGCAGTTCTAACCTAACCTACTGTTCTAGGAGCGCCTTATTTTTGTTAGGGACGCAGTTCAAACCTAACCTAACCTACTGTTCTGGGAGCGCCTTATTTTTGTTGGGGACGCAGTTCAAACCTAACCTAACCTACTGTTCTGGGAGCGCCTTAGTTTTGTTAGGGACGCAGTTCTAACCTAACCTACTGTTCTGGGAGCGCCTTATTTTTGTTGGGGACGCAGTTCCAACCTAACCTAACCTACTGTTCTGGGAGCGCCTTATTTTTGTTGGGGACGCAGTTCAAACCTAACCTAACCTACTGTTCTGGGAGCGCCTTATTTTTGTTGGGGACGCAGTACTAACGTAACCTGAGCTACTTAACTGTTCTGGGAGCACCTTATTTTTGTTAGGGACGCAGTTCTAACCTAACCTACTGTTCTGGTAGCACCTTATTTTTGTTAGGGACGCAGTACTAACCTAACCTACTGTTCTAGTAGCGCCTTATTTTTGTTAGGGACGCAGTTCTAACCTAACCTACTGTTCTGGGAGCGCCTTATTTTTGTTAGGGACGCAGTACTAACCTAACCTACTGTTCTGGGAGCGCCTTATTTTTGTTAGGGACGCAGTACTAACCTAACCTACTGTTCTAGTAGCGCCTTATTTTTGTTAGGGTTAGGATTTTTAGGGTTCCGTTTATAAAGGGTAAAAACGGGACCCTATTACTGAGACTTCGCTGTCCGTCCGTCCGTCCGTCCGTCCGTCCGTCCGTCCGTCTGTCACCAGGCTGTATCTCAAGAACGGTGATAGCTAGACAGTTGAAATTTTCACAGATGATATTGTATTTCTATTGCTGCTATAACAACATATTCTTCTTCTTCTACTGCCATACCCTAACGGGTGTCGGCGACCACCTTTGCGAAGTCCTTTCTGTTCTTAGCCAATCTTGCGAGTGTGGCTGCGTTCTTTGTGTTAGTCCATTTTTTGATATTATCGAGCCAGTTCATCCTCCTTCTTCCTCTTCCTCTTTTCCCTTCTATTTTGCCCTCTATTATAAGTTTGAGTATATTATATTTCTCGTGTCTTTGTAGATGACCAAAATATGCAATTTTACGTTTTTTTATTGTAGCTAATACTTCCTTCTTCTTATTCATTCTAATTAACACTTCAGCGTTAGTAATCCTGGCAGTCCACGATATTTTCAACATACGTCTGTATAGCCACATTTCGAATGCGTCTATTTTATCTTCCATAGCTTTACTTAGTGTCCAGGTTTCCGCACCAAAGAAAAGTATGGATAAAACGTAACATTTAACTATCTCAATTTTAGACCAATATCTTTGTTGGTATATAAACTTTTCATTTTTATAAAAGCACAGCGGGCAACTTCTATTCTTACTCTAATTTCTTGTTCCGGGTCCCAGTTTTCCCCCAACCAGCAGCCCAGGTATTTATATTTCGTTACTCTTTCTATCTGTTTGCCATCCACTGTCAGAGCATTAGTTAGAATTTGTGATTTACTAACCACCATCAGTTTAGTTTTACTAATATTCATTTTAAGGTTATAATGTTTTACTTTATTGTTAAGTAGGTCTAACAGTTGTTGTAGTTCTTCTATGTTGTTGGCTAGTAATACTGTGTCATCCGCATATCTTATATTATTAATGTACTTGCCATTACACTTTATTCCCATCTCAACATCGCCCAGTGCTTCCGTGAATATACGTTCGGAGTAAAGATTGAACAGGCTCGGAGATAGTATGCAGCCTTGACGTACTCCTTTGAGTATTTTCAGGTATTTTGTAGAAGTTTGCTCGATTTTAATATTCGCAGTCTGGTTCCAGTAGAGATTTTTGATGATTCTTGTGTCCTTGCTATCGATGTCAGTTTGTTTTAATACGTCTATTAATTGTTGATGCTTGACGTTATCGAAAGCTTTCTCAAAGTCAATAAAGCACAAATATATGTGAGAGCTTCCCTGGTCCCAAGTCCATTTCTGAATCCAAATTGGGTCTCATTAATATTATAATCAATTTTTCTATAGATTCTATTGTGTAAAACTTTGAGAAATATTTTAAGAGCATGACTCATCAGACTTATAAGGCGGTATTCATTACATGTTTTAGCATTTAATTTCTTACGGATAGGTAAGAAGGAGGACTTCAGCCAATCGTCTGGCAATTCTCCTGAATCATAAATTTTGTTAAATAATTTTACCAATACGTCTATTCCAAAGTCATCTATTAATTTAATCCGACAGCTTTTCCGGATTTCATATTGTATATGGCTTTTTTCACTTCACTACGAATAACTGGCGGACCCAGAGTATCATTACTATCAGGCGCAGGACAGTTTTGTCTATTATCTTTAAATAATTGATTTATATAAAGTTCCCATTCATCCTTCTGTTGAACAACGTCTATGAGAAGCTCGTTGCTACTGTTAAACAGTTTCCCTTTAGCATGTTTTCTCTCCGTGTGGGTGAATTCTTTTACCTTCTTATGTAGATTGAAACTGTCATGCTTATGATCCAATTCCTCTATTTCGACACATTTTGATTCCAGCCATTTGTCCCTCTCGGTACGAATATTGGCTCTAATTTCATGATCAAGATTTTTGTATTTTACATAATTAGTTTCTTTGTATTTTCTTCTATTCTCCATTTTAATTAGAATTTCGTTTGTTATCCAAGGTTTTCCGGTTTCTTTTTTCCAGTAGCCCAGCACTTCCTTTCCAATTTGTACAGTACTGTTTTTAAATATTTCCCAAATTTCTTCGTATATGACATTGCTAGCATTTAGGTCTATTCCATCGAATTGTTTTCGTAATTCATTGTTCAATGACGCTTCCGTTTTAGTTTTTGTTTCTTTGTCTTTTAACTTATTTATCGCAATTTTTCTATGTTGGGAGTTACTATTTTTAGAAATCTTTAGTTTTAAATAAATTTTTGCTACAACTGGGTTATGGTCAGAACCGATATCCGCACCAGGGTACGTTTTAACATTAACTATTGCGTTTCTGAATCTGCTGGGTATTAATATGTTAGTCAATCTGGTTGCGTATTATATTTTCTGGAGTATGCTTAGGCGAAGTCCAAGTGTATAACCGTCTCGGTGGATGGTCGAACCAAGTATTTGTGATTACTAAATCTTTTTCTATGCAGAACTGTAGCAGTCGGTCACCACAATCGTTTCTTTCACCTAGTCCATGACTACCTACATATTTATGAACAGCCCCCTTGCCAATCTTCGCATTGAGGTCACCAAGTATCAGCGTTATTTGTTGTGATTTTAGAGAGGTCAATACCATATCAATTTCCTTATAGAAGTCTTCCAATATAGTGGGGTCTCTTGCTGCTCTTTCTGCTGTTGGTGCATATATTTGGAGGATATTTATGTCAAACGGTTGGCCGCTCAATTGCAACAACATACAACGCTCAGATATCGGCGCGAAGTTGGTGACATATTTATTTAGATTTTTCTTAATCATTATGCCCACTCCATGATGATGATTTTTTTCTGTTGAGGGTTTTCCCGAGTAGTAAAATATCATGTCATCAACTTCGCACTTTCCGTTGTCCTTCCATCGTACTTCGCTGAGGCCCATCACGTTTTCAATTTTACCTGGTTTTATTAAGCTTCTAACATTCCACGTTGCAATCTTTAAACAGCACTGTTTGTTCTTCTCTACTAACTTTAGTCTTTCTATTCTGATTTCTTCTTGCTTCTTTTCTTCTTCCTCAGTAATATATTTCACATCACAGGACCTGGGGATCCCATGACGCCGGGTCGGGCCCGGATCGCATCGAACTGGCTCATTCTTTGGACTTTGCATGGTGGTTTTCTTGGAGCGAAGTAGCATGTAGTGGGGCCCCGGTTCCTTCTACAGCGTAGGGTTTTTTAGAGGGTATTTAGTCCCCTAGGTCACCTACTAAGCCTCTTCTGAATAGTTTCCCGTTCAGGAATATGGGTATACCGCCATTGCTCGGTCGCCAGAGCCCCGTCTGTTGTCTAGCAGGGAGCACCACGACATCCCTAAGGTCGTCGTCGTCGGTTGTTCATATCCGACACGTGCAGGTGGGGTTGACAATTGGGTCGGATGAGTTGTTGGTTCCGCTCACCCCTTACTCCCCAACATAACAACATATATCTACTAAAAATAAACTAAAATAAATATTGAAGGGGGGCTCCCATACAACAAACTTGTTATAGAAGATGTTATGGTACGGAACCCTTCATGCGCGAGTCGGACTCGCACTTGCCCAATTTTTACATTTCACGACTCTCGATCAGTGACCAAACTAGGCTGAGCCTGTATCTTGCCCATAGTATTGGCTGGATTATTGTTATTGATGATAAGTAATTAACATTTTTTATGAAGGTGTAAGATAAATAATAAGTAAGTAGTTGTGACCAGTAAGTGTGTAGTGGCGACCACGTATAGGAAAGCGCAGCGTGGATCGGCCCCCGACTAGATGGACGGATAACCTCGTGAGGGTAGCGGGGAATCATTAGATTCGGTCTGCACAGGATCGCACTTTGTGCCGAGTCATGGGGGAGGCCTATGTTCAGCAGTGGACGTCTGTGGCTGATAGATAGAATGGGTATAGAGTTATTTATATGTACAAATAAAGTTATAAAGTTTAAGGTCATTAACCCCAAATTGCACTAGCTATTCCTACCTAACTACGTTCCTACCTACCTACCCATTACTATAGGTATAAGAGGCTTGTTCAAGACAAAAGTTACATGTTTTATAAAATCTATTTTATCCATTCTATTTTCAATTTGGAAATACCACATTTACGTCATTTACATACGTAGAGCCGCAGGTTCGAGTCCTGCTTAGAATGTAGTAGATCACATTACATTTTTCTTTCATAATTTACCTTTGTGTCAATATTCACAAAGTTAGCTCATGCTTCTATTATAATCCTTGATTGAATTACTTAGAAGAATATTAGAGTTTGAGATCCATAGTCATAAAGAAACTGTGTTGATAAAATTTGCGCTGAAGGGTACAAACGCATAGACCGTTAATTTTCTCATTGGCATAATGTTACCATAAAACCAATTTATCCATGCAGTTAACTTGCACAGAAACTGGGATAGCTCTACCAAAATTCAGTTTATCGTTCGATGGTGCCGAAAATGGACAGCAGGAAAAGTTTGTGTTATGAGAACAAAACAAAGAAAATAAGGAAATTGCGTAAATCAAAAAGGACATAAGTGACTAAGTATTTGTAATAAAATACTCTCTTTTACTTATTAGAAGGTTAGAACAATAGCTTCATAATGGAAGGGGACAATGCCGTATTGCTTTTATTTTGGTGGTAGTTAGCATCTGTTACATACTTATATCATAAAGACGGATTCTCCAAATGTATCATTAAATTTGCACGAAATGTGTTTTAGTTTTAATGCCTGAACTATTTTAATGCATTTAGAAGACAAGTCTGATTATTTTTACCACATTGAAAATAACGCCATCTGTGAGCGTGTGTACGAAATAAATACATATACAAACGCGTTTGTTGCTCGCCGTGCTATTTTGTGAAAGTATGCTCGCTTAGTTGATTATATTTGCCGCTAGATGACGGCATTGGTCCACGTAGCTCTATTCTAAACACAAATATAAAAATTAATCCGTTTCTGGCATCGTTGCTCTTCAACTGATCTTTTTTATCAAAATTATGACGAATATAAAATATGAGCATAAAGGTGGTTTTCCACCGGCGAGGCGTGGCGGGACGTGGATGGGCGAGAATTGAAATTAGTACGGCAGATTTTCAATCCCCGCCACGCGCATCTTCGGTGGAAATAGTAAGGCGACGCGTGGATGCGCGGGTCTTGAATTGAAATATTTGTTTGTGTAAAAATGAACCTTATTGCTTTTAATATAGGGTAGAGATTAAATCTGATTTTTCCACCGGCTAAGCGCGAATACGAGTGGCGAGGCGTGGAGTGACGGGACGGGGCGGGAATTTTAATTTGTATTGCATTTTTTCAATCCCCTCCCAGCGCATCTTCGGTCGGTGGAAATAGTAGGAATTGGAGAGGATGAGCGCTGCGGGACATGAATTGAAATATTTGTTGGTGTAAAATGAACCGTCTTGCTTTCGTCAGATTATAAATTAATTAACAGAAAAACCGCTTCACGCGATCGATAGGCGTTTTGTTGTTCGTTACCGCTGCTGTTTAGGGCTTGATTTTCTTTTTACACTGAAAAAAATAGTAGATTTATTTGATAGTAGGTGGCTTTGTGGTAATAAAAAAATCATTAAGAGTACATTCTCGGTAAAAAAAAGATTGTTTGAAATAAATATTTTAAATTTTAAATAGTATTTTTTCTGACCTTATACAAACAACTAGTTTTTCTATAGTACTGACAGCTTTTCTGTAGTTGGTATCTTTTTTTTAAATGTAGGTTTCAATCATGGCAGTACCTCATACAACCTTTGTCTTGACGAGTGGACGACGCGTCGTACATTTTTTTAAATTAAACCTATGATATAGGGCTATATAAATATGACATAGGGCTTAAATTTCAATATTTAGCATAGAATCGAGTCGCCGTTGAGTTGTTATAATGTGCGAAGACCTTACCCGCGAGCTCGGTCAGGCACGCGAGGGCCCGCGCGGGCTCGCGCGGGCTCGAGAGGTCCCGCGCGGGCTCGCGATAGCTATTAATGCCAATTTTTAGTGGAAAAGGGTCAGCGCGATTTCAATTCTCGCCCATCCACGCCCCGCCACGCCTCGCCGGTGGAAAACCACCTTAACAAAGCAAAAACCAATTAATTACAGTGCTCGAAAAGTACCTACGTACCGACCGTTTTTTTATCATTTGCATTTTCGGTTAAAAATCTGAGGATTCGGCTATATTTTAGTTTTCGGCCATTAACCAACCGAAGCTTCGGCCAAGCCGAAAATTGGATTTCCATGAATTATCGCGC
This sequence comes from Apotomis capreana, assembly GCA_947623375.1. Taxonomy (NCBI): domain Eukaryota; kingdom Metazoa; phylum Arthropoda; class Insecta; order Lepidoptera; family Tortricidae; genus Apotomis; species Apotomis capreana. The sequence continues at coordinate 13,128,428 of OX392522.1, read as the reverse complement.
GTTATTCAATTATCAATACAGCAAGGTTTTCGGCTAAAAATTCATTTTCAGTCCGACACTTAAAAATCTCGTCAGAGGAAACATTTTCAACAGGGTGTGTTACAGCCAACACCATATTGCGGATTTTAGTGGTACTAATCAATTTTACTGGTAACGACACATTTTTGATAACTGTCGTGTCATTGATGTCAAAAAGAGGAAACAGGACTAAATATTTCGTAAATTTCAAGTAATTTTTGCATAATAAAGCCAAAAAATTTCACAGTGATGAAAGTCAAGTTTATTCAATAGGATTCACTGAAGCTGATTCAGTATTCACCTATTTCGCAAGAAGCACGAAGTCTTGAGCAGCATTCCGGTAAACAATGTTTTGAATTTCGTTGATGACAAATCCTTGACAATTCGCTACTGACGTTTAATAATGCAAATATATGACGTATAAACATAATTGTCATATGAAACCTGTTTGTAGCGCCACTATCTCTGGGCTGGACTGACACTTGATAGAGTCCACGGTAACTCTTCCAAATAAATGAACTGTGAAACCATACAGACTGATCCTCTTTGTATCAAAAAAAAAAAAAAAAAAACAAAAAAAGAAACAAAAATATATTTATTTTCAACAAGATTACAGATAATGTTGAATTCTCCTTTTAAGTTAGTACTTGTGTTAGGAGAATTCGCTCTCTCATCCAAGTTATACACGGTTAAAAATAAATAGTTAATAGGGTATATCTAAGATTAAAGTGTACAATTTAGCCCTTATACTATAAGTAAATATGATATTAAGTAAAGTCTAAGAATAAAAAGTTTCGTTCACAAAGAGTACATGGCAAGGTGTCTAGAAGAGATCGCTATTTAGCGATAATACCGTCTATTGTTTAGCTCTGCCTGTTAATTTCATGAAACTCATGTTGTTCTTTTTATTCCTTGATGTTACAGGTGTGCAATAAAGAGTATTTGTATTTGTAAAGATGGTTTGAAAACTAAACCAGAGTGGAAGGAAACGGCCCTTAAAATATTTATTTATTTTAACTATTACAATGTTTATTATGATAAAAAAAATATATAAGTAGAGTACCATCATACACAAGATATTACTGAATTAGTAACTCCGTCTCATTGTATGCTTTGACAGTTCATTTGCTTGGAAGAGACTATAGGCTATATTATAAATATTGACTCAAAGGTAAATTATGACAGAGAAATGTAATGTGATCCACCGTAGTGTAAGCAGGACTCGAACATGCGACCGTTTCCGGCGTAGTGCTCTACCAACTGAGCTGTCACATCGTTAACGTCATTCAAACCAAATCTTTGATTCCATAATTCTTCGCTACTGGGGCGCCCTCTGCGTCATGTGTTTTAAATGCTTACGCATTAGCCATACCCTAGGATGTTTACACGTATGAACCCCGGTTTTCTTTTCTTTTCTTAATAATTTACCTTTGTGTCAATAATCACATCATTGTCACAATTATTTTGGTCCCACACTTATGGTCCCACAGGAAGATCAGCGCTGGCTCTTGAGCTAGGATCATGCCGACATGGGATCTTTTCATGACACACACACAATATTGTAGTTGCCTATTTTTTTATCATTTTCTGTCACTCCCTTTATGTGACTATAATAGACGTCTTGATGACAGTTCAAATCAGCTACTCTCTATGAAATGTCAAAAACGATCTGTTAGTATGACGCTTCTATGATGACACAGGCATGTGACGTCATAAAAAGCAGTATTCAAAACACGTCTTATTTTTAGTTATTGTACAATTATAAAAATAGTATAATGTTCAAAAGTTAGTGATAGTTTATTTGGTTCCGCGTATTTTTTTATGTGGTTTTAATGCCACAAATTACATTCACTATAGTGAAATAGCGTATTAGTCAATCACTTTGCACAGCTCAGTGAAAACGTACCCTAAAATAAATTGCAAATAGCAACATTCATCATTCTGACATTTCATAAAGCTGACCTGTCGATTCCTTTAATATAGGGGCAGCTTACCTGTATTGAAAAGAGGTCGTTGCCGTTTCTTAGGGTTCCATAAATAATTATGGCAAAGCTTTATATGTAAAAATATAAGTAACAAGCTGCGCCGCGCGGTGTTAGCCGCTCGTATGACGGGAACACTACATTTTTTCGGGATAAAAAGTAGCCTATGTGTTAATGCTATGTGTCAGCTACCTTCATACAAAAACTTATTAAAATTGGTCCAGCGCCAGCCGTATGAGCGTGAAGTAAGTAAATAAATAAATATTAAGGGACAATCATACACAAATCGACCTAGTCCCAAACTAAGCAAAGCTTCTACAATGGCCGGGATTCGAACCCGGGACCACCGACGCAGTACGCAGGTGTCTACAAACCGAGCCAAACGCGTCGTCCAAAGTAGTAACAAACATACGCATACAAACTTTATATGTGTATCCGAAATTCCGTCCACGTGAAACATTTTTTTTACCGTAGTCAGGTAAAAACCAGCTATCCCTGTACCAAAATTGGTAAAACCCGTCCAGCCGTTTAGGCGTGATGGGAGGACAAAGAAAATTTGACCTACAGATGACCCATGCTTTGCATCGCGCTGTTATGGTTTTTCCTAAGACCATGTGGGAAGGAAGAAAGGAAAGAAAAAAAAGGTTAAATATTTTTTGTGACCACAATTCTGAGGCGGTTTTTACGAAGATCAAGAAAGAAACCCTTCTGTAGTGTTATATGTGTAGCTGAATTCGCGTCAATAATTCCAAGCTGAATGAATATGAAATCCTTTTTTATCGATACATAAAAATATACATGGTACGGAACCTTTGATGCATGATCGCCCAACTTTGTCTGATTTTTCAATCTAACCTAGAAAAGTGTCAAGTGAAATTGCCCATAAAATTTAAAATAGGCTAAGAATGCAGGCAATAAATATCCTTAAAAATTCAACCAAGCGGGCACAGAACGTATGGTACAAACTTATTCTTGCAGTTTAAAATGGCGTACTGTCGCGTGGTTCGTGGTAAGTTAGTATTGAATTCGTTAGTTCTCCTGGTTAGCCACTTGTAAGGTTATTTTTGTAGTGTACAATAGAAGTGATTTGCAATGCGGTGCTTGCAGACTGCAGGTTACTGAAGAATTCCTTTGAAATTGTGGCTAGGCGGGATATTTTATTATCCATTAGTTATATTATAAATGCGAAAGTGTGTCTGTCTGTCTGTTACCTCTTCACGCTTAAACCGCTGAACCGACTTAGATGAAATTTGGTATGGAGATAGTTTGAGACCCGAGAAAGGACATAGGATACTTTTTATCCCGAATAAATTTAGTGTTCCCGTGAGATGATCGGGTAACACTGCGGGGCACAGCTAGTATGGAATAATTGAGGAAACTATCTAAATATTTTTTCAAAGTCTATACCGATGGGATTCTGTCTTTTGGCATACTTAGCGTATTGCTCGGCATAAAATTATCTATCTATCTATCAGCCAGAGACATCCACTGCCGAATATAGGCCTCCCCCATGACTCGCCACAAAGTGCGAAAAAGTATGGCATAAAATTGTCGGCCAAAATTCTAAAATTATTACCTTAACCAGAGCTTTGAGAGTAAAACCCATTAGCTTAGGTTAGGTTTGTATTATAACGATCTTGAAAAGTTATCTGTTTTAAAGCGAATTAAAAATTATGCCAGGTGACCATTATGACTATCAATTTTATGCAAGCCAACATGGAAATGGAACCCATACAGATAAAATGCTATGTGTTTAATTGTAGAGCAAATATTTGTGTGATAAACTCGAATATTTGTTCTTGGGTCAAGGATGCTATCTATAAAAGTATTTATATATTATGAATATCGTCGTCTAGTACCCATAGTACAAGCCTTGCTTAGTTTTGGACTAGGTCAATTTGAGTAAGATTGTCCCTTAAATTTATTTATTTAAGTGCTCAAATGTGTTTAGTATTTTGACAATCCTTTCCCTTGAAATCTTCATCGCAACATGTTAAAATTTTGACATATATTTTTATCTATGATGTAATTAATTTCGTTTTTATTATTTTCATAGATTATCTAGTATTAATGTATGTGACGATGATAGTATAAGTGCATGATGACGATGATTGTAAATTGACTTAGCGTAATTTATATTGTCATTTTATATCACTAACTACATAGGATAAAACAAAGTCGCTTCCTGCTGTCTGTCTGTCCCTATGTATGTTTAGATCTTTAAAACTACGACACGGATTTTGATGCGGTTTTCTTAATAGATAGAGTGATTCAAGAGGAAGGTTTATATGTATAATAATTACTGTATAATATAGTAGAGAAAAACTTTTCAGGCGGGTCGCTAGTGTATTTATATATTATGTATATCGTTGTCTAGTACATATAGTACAAGCTTTGCTTAGTTTGGGACTAGGTTGATTTGTGTAAGATTGTCCCTGAATATTTAAGTGCTCAAAGAATTATCCAAAAACGGCATGACATTTCGGTCGACAGCTCCTAGTCTATTGCAGTGACTTGGACATCGTGCCGCTGCATTGCGCCAAACAAATACCTCGGAACAGCTTAATTTTATCGACAATAGGCACATTTGACAAGTTTATTTATAGTTACGCATGTGTATTTATTTAAAAAGTAAAAATAAAAACTAGTAAGGTTTTGAAGTAGAGAAAACGGTAGCAAACTTCTCCGTCAGAATTACTTCAATTTTATTTTTTCTCTTTCATTTCATAATCTCCTGGGCCTTATTTACCATGAGCATTGTAATTGCAAACCACACGTAAAACCTATTTACGTTGCTGGTCTCCTGGAAAGCAATAATATTATCATCTCTATAAAAAAAATCTAATTGTCTCTTGAGCCACGGGACAGAACAGCAACAAAAAAAAGTAAGTAGATTTCTATAACGATGTGTTATGCCTACAACGAAAAACAAAAACAACATAATAATGTGGCATACATACGAAGGTATTTATTTATTCAATCTTTATTGCACAAAAGAAAATTGATGACTACATAGATACCTACGTATACATTTATTATCAATTCCATGTATATCAAATCAGACCCAAAGTATGTACGAATAACTGATAAAATATCTTCACGTTTCCTAAAATAGATTCCTTAGAAAACATTAAAAAAATTAATTATGTACCTATGTAAAAAAATATATACTTATTGTCGACTTGAATGATACATTTGATTAAATTCTAAAAATTTAACAAAAAATACGCAGGCTTAGTCGACCGCCAAGTGTTAAGCTATCAAACAGAAAACAGGAAAACCCAACTCCATTGTGAGACACATAATTAACCTGCCTCCTAACCTCACACTCTTCACCAGTTAGATGCGTACACGTTATAACCTCAAAACTCAATCAAATAAAGAACAAAACCCATAAACGATTTATTTCAATCTCTAAATAATTTTAACGAGCTAATAAATCATAATGCCGGGATAAAATCGATAAAACGAAACGATTCCCTCTCTATTAACTCCGCCAAATGTCAGTTTTCGCGCCGAAACGTCAAACGTCAGTCCGCCATCTTGTACATCGTTATTGGCTCGTTCATAAGGGTTGTTCAGTGGTAGCGGACGGATATATAGCTGTCCCGCTCTGGTTACATAATACGGAAGTGGGTGAGCAGTGTTTAGTTTTGGAGCGAGTTCCGCATGCGGCCCTGTACCCCGCGATATTGATTTTCCACAGAGTTTGCGGCAGTGCCCCACACGCCGGTGTCACCGCGAAAAACACATCTCCGCGCGTCGCGTCGAAAAAACACTGTTCCTTTTTCAAATTCTAATTCGAAATACAAAATTCGAAATTGGAAAAAGGAACGCGGGGACCGTTCGAAATTGTGTGCAAAAATAGTGCTGGGAATACTTTTTCGTAAGTCTGACATTTTTTAATTTCAAGGATCCATTTTAATCAGTTTTAAGTGACGATGGTATTTATTACACTTTCCTTTCGTTTAGTAAATGTTTATTGATACAAAAAATGGAATAATTGGACGTTTCGTTTGTTGGCTTTACCGCATTCAATTAAACAGCTGATTTATCAACTGCTGATTAAACGTCAAAACGAAAGCAAAATACACCTCGTTCATCATTTTGCACGTCATCGTCACTTCAACGCTGATTTTTAATTAGATTTTCTTTCTTATCTTTGTAGAATAAAAAAGAATACGTACCAATTACTGTCCACAGCTCACATGCTCAATTATTTTAATCAATGTTCAATTCACTTAATTTTAACAATCATATAAAAGGATTGCATATTCAAATATTTCAAAAGTTATTAGTAACAAACACAGGCCGTTTAGATAATTTATGGGCAATTTATTTTTCTAAATCACTTTTTAATTTGAGACCGGAGTCTCGTGGTGTTAATGGCAGGAAACTGAGATCCTTCTAAGAAAGATCTAAGATGTCGCATGGGATATGACGTCATGGATCGTTACCAACACCATAGGGTTTGGTGACGTCATACGTCCTTCTAATACCCCATGGGTGAAAAACCTAAGTATATGAACTAATGTAGAATATCTGGGTGCGTGACTAAGTGATTAGGTTTTTTTAATATAACAGTGATAGTGTCACCTTTTCAGAACGTCAATATTTAGTCGAAGTGAAGATTCAACATGTAGTAGGTATACAGTTTAATGGTGTTTAGTTTAACACGTTACGCAAATGCTGTCAACATATTCAAACAAAAATTGTACCTAAACTTTTAAGAATTCAAAGCACTAAATAAAGTACTTGTTTATGTGTGATATTTGAAAGTCTTTCTTTGATTCTTGTGTGTTATTGTCTCGAAGTTTCAAGATTTTTACCATATTTCGTGAAATACAGTGAACTTCACTAATAATAAGCATATGGTAAGAAATGTTAGATAATAGGTATAAGTAATAGATTGGTATAAAACAGAAGTTAAAGTTAATATTGTCTAGGCAGATAGGTACAAACGTTGAGTCTGGTCGATCGTCATTCGACATTCGTCATTTATTGAGTTTTTGGGGTGCTAATTTAGACATAGTTGATTTTTTTAAGAAGGGTGTGCAATTTAATCAAATTCTGGCATATGTACATAACTCAAACATGTACATATTCTTGGTTACAGTTACTCGGTTATTCTCCCAAATTAAACTGCAATTAGTGTAGTAACCTGAAGAATCAGGTGACACAGGCCAATCGCCGGTATACATATAGAGAAATGGATAAAGAAATGAATCTGCATTTTGGTATTGGATTTTGGCGTTATAACAGTGATGCAGTCATTTATTTCATGACTAAGTCTGTCTAAATAAATAAGTGATGCTGATACGTGAATTTAATCAAGTCCTGGGGTTTTTGATGCACCAATGATTTAACACTAGGCCGACTTACTTACTCCGATGGCTCAGTGACCCAAAGTTAGTCTTGGCCTCCGATAAGAGATTTCGCCACTCCTGACGATTTAGTGCCTCTAGCCAGTTATCGGCGTTCAACTCCGCCAGATCCGTCTCCACTGCATCCCTCCAGCGATATCTGGGGCCGACGGGCCGTCGTCCAGTCGGTCTACCCAGGTATGCTCTCCTGACAGCACGATCATCCTCCATCCGGATCACGTGGCTGAGCCAGCGCAGTCGATGCACTTTAGTTTCCCCCATTAGGTTTCAGATCGTATATTTTCTCTTATCAGTAAGGTCGACAATAGGCGTCAATTCATTCGTGCAGTGTAAACCCTGGGGTCATTCTCATTGCCAGTCCTCTCAAGTACTGCGAGCAGCTCTTTTTGTTATCAAATCACTGTTCTCAAGTCCTGATTCTTGGAGGAAACACATGAGTGGAACACTCCCAGATTTGGATACGTGTAGAGAATCTGAGGAGTCTCAAAAATCTTTCATGGACACCATTATTACACCTCAATACTGACAAGAAAGGGAATTTTGAGGGGTTTTAATTTGTCAAATATAAATGTTATTCAAAATTAGTTCATAGATAATGGAGTGCTAAGTACACAATGTCCTTTAAATTACAGCAGAGCCTCCCCACAAAAAGGGCCCAAAAAATCCAAGGATAGTTGCTCATTATCAAATTAATTATTATTTATTTAAAAGCCAAGTGTGTCAAATTCTAGTGTTTGACTCTTCAGTGACCGGTTCTTGTGGAAGAATCATAACAATTTCACCATTTCCGTCGAAGCTTGAACTCACTTGGGTAATCACTTTTATCAATACCTTTTCCGTTGCGAGAGACGTTTTCGGCTCAGTCCCCTTTCCAGCTTGGTGACTTTACCGGCTTAGTTTGGACATTGTGACTTTGTGGGCTATTAAAATTTTGACACACAATATTGAATTTTTCATCCAGTCAGTCAACTTCAGGCAAAATAAAGTCCATGGCTCTCTAGCAAGCCTTGCAAAGAAAAAAAAACACGGAGGGGCAATCTTACACAAATAGACTTAGTCCAAACTAAGCAAAGCTTGTACCATGGTTACTAGACGACGATATGCATAACTAATATAAATACATATAGATAACATTCATATCCCAGGAACAAATATTCGGTTTCATCACTATCAAATATTTGCCCTGGCCGAGATCCGAATCCAGGACCACCGGCTCAGTAGGCAGGTGCACTACAAACTGCGCCAATCGAGTCGTCTAAAAGAAAGCAAGACTCCTGAACTTAAACTAAACTTCATCTAAGAAATTAAAAAAGAAGAAGTTTGAAAAAGGTTATCGATGCGATAAAATAACGTAGAATCTGCGGTTTGACTATCGACTTTTGTGATAAAAATACTTAATAAAGTAGTTTTGTAACATGGTAGAGATATAAATTCTATAAAACTATTTCCAAACTTTTACCGTTTGATTGTACTAGAACCCCAAAAGTCACAAAACACACACAATATACGAGTTAACTTCACTCGCAGTGACTACGAAACTTCTGCTTACATGGCAAACGATGTATTGTGTTTTTGTCCACGTTTGCTGTTGAATTATCTGCACGAAGTTCAGACGGAAGTTTTTTGTCTTGTATCGTTTCTATACTTATGTCCGAACTGGGAATACTAATTAGTTAAGCTTTTGTTGCTCTTGTGCTAGGGGCTCCCGCAATAATTCAGATTATCAGAACAAAACTGGAAAAAACACAACCATGACTTGAAACGTTCCATTGCGATAACTCTTCAAATTCACTTTGACCACTCTCAGGCTTCGTCAACTTTCTCATTTTCATTTCCAACTAGCACACAATATAATAATTTCCTCGATATTGCCATAAATATTCTCATTCCGAAATTCCCAAGTTATCCACATTCTCTCCTTCATTTACCAATCCCTAATTCAAATCAAAATCAAATCAAATCAAAATCATTTTATTCAAAATAGATCCATGTAGAATGCTTTTTGAAGGTCATTGCTATACATATACAATTCAAATCATCTTACAACTAAGTCATAAATACCCTAAAATACTAAGTCATATTACTTTATGAGATTTACAATCAAAACTGGTTAAAAACAAGCTTAAATAATTAACACTAACACAATTATTGTTAACATTAATTCTCCAACCATATGTTTTCGTCTGAAAAATAATCGTCTACTTTATAACTTTTATTGACGGACAAGAATTTCACCCCCTAGAACCTGACAATAGTTTAACCAACAGCAATAGAAAGTCTAGTTCAGACCACACACAGCCATTACCACAATCTTCCTCACCATCAACTCCGAGCGCGCGTGCGGTGACTGCAGCGGTACAACCCACAAATAGAGAAGCTACAAGTAACCCGCTTTTTCGAGACTAAATTAAATATCTTGTACCAAAACATGCAAAGCCTATGGAATAAAATCCATGTCCTACAAGCGTTTACAGAGGATAATTTGCAATTACACGTAATATGTGTTTCCGAATCATGGTTAAATGTAGCAAAGAAAAACTTGTTTAATATAACTAATTATAACCTATGTGCGTCCTTTTGTCGTGAGGATCACGAAGGAGGCGGGGTATTAATATTGCTGAAAAATGGCCTAGAACATTATATGAGACCTGATGTGACATCAATATCCTTGGAAATGATTTTTGAAGTATGTGCAGTTGAACTGCCAAAATGTAACTTGCTTGTAATAATTATATATTGGCCGAACAGTAAAAGAGAAATCGAAACATTCTACACATGTTTAAATAAATTATTGAATTTAATATCTCATAAAGATAAAAGCAAACGCATAATAATAGGAGGCGACCTAAATATAGACTTTTCATCGAATAGTAACGAAAAAAACAGATTATCTAATGTGATGTCCACACATAACTTTCATCAAAGAGTCCAAAAAGCTACGAGGATTACACCTTCTAGCTCAACTTGTATCGATTTAGTGTTTACCAATTTTAATGATAAAGATTGTGAAATAAGTGTAAATGAGTTCGGGTTCTCTGACCACAGGGGTGTTCTGTTCAGCATTCCTACCATCTCAGCTACTAAACAGTCCTGGGTGATCCATAAAAGAATTTTTAGTCATAAAAATATAGAAAATTTCAAAAAAGAACTCCAAAAAATTCAATGGGCTAATTTAATTAAAATGAATAAAACGGTTAATGAAAACTATAATACATTCGAATGCACATTAAAAAATATATTAAATCAATGTATTCCAAAAATAAAGCTGTCAATAAAACCAAAAAAATCATACCTAACACCGGGGATAAAAGTATCGTGCCGTAATAAAAGACGTTTAAAGTCATTAGCAACACAGTCCAAAAATAAAATATTACATAACCACTATAAACAATACTGTAAAGTACTTAAAAAAGCAGTGTCCACGTCGAAAAAAATCTATAACAAAAATCAGTTTGCAAACTCCCACAATAAAACCCAATCTATGTGGAAAATTATCAAAAGAGAAACAAATAAAAATACTTCAAAAAATATATCAAACTTTAAAATAAAAACAACCGAACAAGATTTAATACACGATCCCACAAAAATTGCGAACACCTTTAATACTTTTTTCTCTTCCATTGGAAATATACAACCCACCTTTATACCTAGGCTTCCTCTAAGAAACCCAGTAAACAACTCATTCTTCCTCCGTCCGACTGATACAAAAGAAGTAACCCTTATTTTAAAAAACCTAAAAAAAAAATCTAGCTTCGGTATAGATGAACTCCCTCCTACTTTAATAAAATCTTGTGCAGAGTCTCTGAGCACCCCCTTTACACTACTAATAAATCAATCTTTTACACATGGCGTTTTTCCGGATGCACTGAAAATATCAATAATAAAACCTATCCACAAAAAAGGAGACACAACAGATATAAATAATTACCGTCCAATTTCTCTATTGCCAACATCAGCTAAAGTATTTGAAACCGCGATGGTAAAACGCCTTTATAGTTTCTATGAAAAATATAAAATTATCCACGAAAACCAAAACGGTTTCAGGAAAAACCATTCTACTACTTTGGCAATTTATAAATATGTTCAAGAGATCTTTGATGTAATTAATAATAAAAAATATGCTATAGGTCTCTTACTGGACATGAGCAAGGCCTACGATCGAGTCTGCTACGAAACTTTACTGGATAAACTATGTAATACGGGGGTTAGAGGTATCGCTCTAGATTGGTTTAGATCTTATCTGAATAATCGTTCTCAATATGTGGAAATAGAACACACGGACTGTGACACAGGTGTAATACAACACTTTAGATCCGATAGAGTCCTTGTCAAGGGCTCTATCCCCCAGGGTAGCGTCTTAGGGTGTGTTCTATTTCTTATATACATAAACGATCTCCCTAATATATTGGACGAGCATTGTACTCTTTTCGCAGATGACATCTCTGTTTTGTTTCCCTGCTCTAGTATCGATGAAATTGAGAATAAACTAAATTGTACGTTAAATAATGTCACGAAATGGCTCCAATCTCATAACCTCCAGCTTAACATAAACAAATCAAAAATTATCCAATTTAAACCACACCAAAAAGCAACACTACCTATAGATTACAAATACAATAACACTAAACTAGAAAACGTGAGTACTGCCACTCTATTAGGTGTAGACCTTGACTCAAATATGAGCTGGAAAGGCCATATTCAAAAACTAACAAAACGGCTATCATCTTTTATCTACGCACTCCAACACCTAAAGCGCGTAACTGACTTACAGACAGCTCTCACAGCGTATTACTCGTATGCTTATTCAATAATGTCCTACGGCTTGGTTCTATGGGGAAATAGTAGTGATATTGATAAAATATTTATTTTACAAAAGAAATGTATCAGAATCATAGTTAATATAGACCAAATGGTATCATGCAAACCTCACTTCATAAAACATCAAATACTAACAGTCATTTCAATGTATATATACGAATCATGTAAATTCGTCAGAAAGCATATAAATCTATACTCACCGAATATAATAACTAAAATTAAAAGAAATGAACGTGGTCAAAATCAGCTGAAAATGCCGTTCTCAAAACTAAAACTCGTCTCGTGTAGCCCCCACCACATGGCTATTAAAATGTATAACCGCCTTCCGAACTCAATAAAAAATCTGGAAAACCCACGATTGTTTAACAAACAGTTAAGGCTGTTTTTAGTAAATAAATGTTTTTACAGTCTAAATGAATATTTTAACGATGTTTTATAGCAAATGATTAGTTAAAGTTTGCGTGCAATTAATTTTTATTTTAAATAATGATAATGTGTAAAATAGTAATAATTTATGCCCTCTGACATTGCTATGCCCTTGCAGGGCGTCACATGTATACCTATTGTCTTATTTTAACACCTTCTATGTTTGAAATGTGATATGCAATAAATGATTCTATTCTATTCTATTCTATTCTATTCTATAATAAGCTTTCTTCTTCAAGGTTTGCTTTACCGTAGTCTTGAATCTATTCTCATTCATATTTAGAATATGATCAGGTATTTTATTATAGCAGCGTGTACAGTCCCACAAATGACTTTTGGATCTTACTTAGTCTAGTTCTTATTCCTAACAGTTTATCCTTATTTCTAGTATTCCTATTATGAATGTCACATCTCCTTCGAAATAAAGTCAAGTTTTTTCTTACATGCATAATGTTTTCATAGATATATTGGCTAGGTACAGTCATAATATTAATTGTTTTAAATAATTCTCTTAGGGAGTCACGGGTTCTCATTCCATATATTGCACGAATCGCTCGTTTCTGTAATATGAAAATTGCGTCCACATCTGCAGCTCTGCCCCACAATAACAATCCATAGCACATGACACTGTGAAAGTAAGCAAAATAGACGAGTCTTGCAGTATCCTCATCGGTTAATGCCCTTATCTTTTTCACAGCATATACAGCCGAACTTAATTTTTTTGCGAGTATTGCAATGTGAGGGCCCCATTGCAGTTTAGAATCTACAGTTATACCCAGGAAAACCGTGTTTTCCACAATTTGCAAATCCTCCCCATTAATTTTCAGACCTTGTACACAATGTTTGATATTGGGAAGCTTAAAGTGTAGACATTTAGTTTTTTTAGAATTTAGTACTAAGTTATTTGCCGTAAACCACTCATGGGCTCGTTGAAGAGCATCATTTATAATGCGTACATCCTGAGATCCTCTTTTGACTTTAAAAATTAATGACGTGTCATCTGCAAAGAGTATTATTTTGGATAGGTGTTCCGCCATGAATGTTAGATCATTAATATAAATTAGAAAGAGGGTAGGACCTAGAATTGATCCTTGGGGAACACCTATTCTAACAAGAGACCCTGCTGATCTAGTTCCATTTACTAGTACACTCTGAACTCTATCTGACAAATACGATTTCAATAAGTCCAGAGACTTCCCTTTAATACCATAGTGATTTAGTTTGATTAGCAGAGTCTGATGGTCAACACAATCAAACGCCTTTGATAAATCACAAAATATGGCTATCGTATCTTTTTTTTCCTCCCAAGCTTCGAAGATATATTTGATCAAGTTTATTCCCGCGTCTGTAGTAGAACGGCCTTGTGTGAAACCAAATTGTTGTGGATGAAATAAATAATTGTTATTAAAATGCTTGAGTAGTTGTGTCATAATGATTTTCTCAAAAATTTTACTCAGTACTGGCAAGACAGAAACAGGCCTATAATTGCCAGGATCCTTGGTGTCGCCGGCTTTAAACAAGGGTATTACTTTGCTTTCCTTCATAAGGTCAGGAAATATGCCGTCGTCTACAGATTTATTAAATATTAATGCAAGGTAAGGTGCTAATGTGACTATTGCTGCAGTACAGACTTTTACTGACAATCCCCATAAATCTTCTGTACATTTGACTTTTAATTTTTCAAACATTTTTACAACTATTCCGGCATTAATATGTTCAAATACAAAGTCTACTTTGCATCGATTAACATACTCGTTAAGCAAAGTTTTGGCTTTAGTTGGAGATGAATTTAGTGCTTCAGTGGTTTGGATTGGAATATTCTTAAAAAACGTTTCAAATTCTTGTGCTACTTCAGAATCAGTATTTATTAGTCCATTGGGAGTACACAAAGTAAATTCTTTATTTGAAGTCCTAGATTTCCCCGTTTCCTTTTTTATGATATTCCAAATCGTTTTGATTTTATCATCAGCTCCTTTAATCTTATTACTAATAAAACTTGCTTTTGCGGCCAAACATACTTTTTTAAATACTTTAGAATAATTCCTAACATAACCTGCAAAATTCTCAGTTTTAATTACATTTTTCAATTCATACAGTTCAAACATCTTCTCTCTGCTTTTAAGAATGCCTGGAGTAGCCCAATCACAGAACTTAAATCTATGTTTAGCTTTCATTACCTTCACTGGAAAATTAAGGTCAAACTCTATTTTTAATTTCGAGAAGATGTCATTGTAGAGATTATTACACGTCCAATTCACGCCTATTGCATCCCGATGTGGTAGTTGATGTTGTAGTTTGTCATTAAATTTCTGTAAACGAGATTGAGTTATTGGACGCGTTTTAATCTCTACTTCAGCATTATTAGCATTCGACTTAAGCGCTAGAATGATTTCTTGTCCATAATGGTCAGACCGCATAACATTGACTATTTTTTGTCCCGAAAATTCACAATTCACAAAAATGTTGTCTAAACATGAAGACGTGGTAGATGTCACTCTGGTAGGTTCATAAAATACATGTTTTAAGTGAAATGACCGGAACAGGTTTAATAGTTTATCACGCAACAAATTCGTATCGTCCATAATATCTGCATTAAAGTCTCCGCAAATTAAAATTGATTTATTTGTTCTAAAAATTACTCTAAGCACGTCTTCCATGACTGATTCAAATTTACAAAAATTGTCTATTGGGGGGCCTGTACACACTAACTATTATATGACTTTCAAGCTCTACACAAGCCAATTCAATTATTCGTTCCACCGACATTCCGGCTATATCACTACGCTGTTTAAATTGAATGTTATTACGTATTAAAATCAGTGAGCCACCATGAATAGCGGTTTGTCGGCAAAACGAACTGGCCGCACAGTAGTTTTCAAAGTTATGTGTGCTTATCTCATAATCTTTTTGCCAGTGTTCTGTTAAACAAACAATATCATATTGAAATTTGTCAAGGCATAACTGTATTTCTAGAATCTTAGAGGCAAACCCTTGAATATTCTGATGAATTAATTTATAAGTTGGTTTCCCCTGTCTCACAGTACGATCCCTAACACTACTTACGCTGGAAAAGGTCTGTCGGTGCCTAGGTTTATCAATAGAAACCTTGCCAATTTTCATCGCAGCCTTTCCCTTTGTCAATGTCCCTAATGTAAAAAAGTATTACTACAATTATGATTCAAATACACCATACACGGGTCAGACACGTTATATGCAATCAAACTAGCTACACATCGTTTTTCCATTTTCGGCATGTACATAGAATATTGTGTGAAAGCAAATTTTTTGATAAATTTGTTAATGTCAAATAATAAAAAATCTCGATATAAATACGTTGCATTGTATATAAATAAATTCATGTTATAAATACATTTATTGTGTTTCTCGCTCATATTCGAACAATACGGGAAAGTACACAATATAATTTTGCATTTACATTCATTCTGTATCTGTAATAATTCTTGTATGCTACTGTCCAACGATTTCTTTGATACATTTGTATGATTTCCAACCATTATAACGACCGTGGTAAGTTCATCACAGTTTGCCGTTTTTATTTTATGAATGATTTTATCAAATGTAAGCCCCGGATAACACATGTTAATCGTGTTTTGCCGAAGGAGCACGTTTAACATTGGCCCAATTCCTATACCTATTTGATCAGAAAGGATGATGGTTTTTCTGCCATTTGTTGGCGAAGGTGAAGGAGAAGACGACGGTACTGATCTCGTTACAGGAGAGGAAGTTTGTATATGTGTCTCTCCATTAGAAGGACTATTGCCAGTGATCAACGATTGTGACCCAATTTCTTCTGTAGGCCGGCTGGTGCGGAGACCATGCATTGCAGGAATGATAGAAGGTGGCTCCGGTAACAGGGCGACGGGATCCTTGTTCTGTTGCTGCTGGCGGCGGCGTGCGGAGCGAGCACGATGAGCTCGCGCTCGACGTTTGGCTGCATTCATGCATGATTATTGATTAAGGTTTGAAGAGAGAATCGGTATGAGTTGGGAATGGGGATAAGTAAGGAATGTGGACGAAATGGGAATGTAATCTGAACGACAACTACAACTACGTATAAAATTACTGCAGAAACTTGGCATTAAGTGGGGTTCCTCACGTGTATTCCATCTTATAACGTATACCTATCACAAAGATTGTATTCAACAAAGATCAGATCATGATTAGATTCATGTTACGAATATTTGAAGGGAAGGAATGTCAAGGACGAAACCCAAAGAAACGAGAAAAGTGTAATTTCTTTTGAAATTCCCTGGATTAATTATGTTATTGATACTTTCTATAATATTCTACTGATTCGAATGGTTCACCTTGCCTAACCTCTCGATCACGATAAACCGTATATTGCACTTTTATCTCGTAATTAGTGATCTTGCGGTATATGTACGTACGTTGAGATGGATGTGTGCGTGCCGCCGCACACAGATATGCAGTATTAAACTAGCTACCGTACGAGATACATGTGTTTCCTTTGGATTAACCCCTAACTGGCCCCATATGTACTAAATGGCGACGACGAGGGAAGAAACCACAAGAATGAGTGCCTACGTTGGAACATTAGGATCATTTGATTACAAAAATCAAGAATGGGCGATTTTTTCCGGCAGACTAGAGATGTTTATAACCTTAAATGACATCGCGGTGCAGAAAAAAAGTGCAGTGTTGTTAACGAGTTTATCTGATATAGTTATCAGTTGGTTAGCAATCTGTTACATCCAAAGAAAATCGAAACTTCCACGTACGAGGAGTTGGTTTCAGTACTCAACGCGCATTTTACTCCGAAGAGATCGACTTTTGCTGATCGATGCATGTTCTACGACGCAGTAAAATTCGAGGGTGAAAGTGCACAACAATGGGCAGCACGGCTACGTGGATTAGCGGTACATTGTGCGTTCGGGACGGAGCTGAGTGTGTTATTACGCGACCGTTTTGTACTAGGGTTTAGATCGGGCCCTGAACGGGATCGGCTTTGTGAACAGGATTTATCGACGTTGACGTTCGCAAAGGCGTTAGAAAAGCTCAGCAGGCTCGTAAAGCGCGAGCTAGCGAGTCTCCGGCGGTCATGGTGAAGGAAGAACCGCTTTTCAAAACTAGCATGAGGCACACTGGCACAGGCGGCGCTGGCGCACCACGCACCGCGAACCAGGCACAACACCGAAGGTCCGGGCCGTGTTCTGTATGTGGTTTGAAGAGTCACTCGGCGGATACGTGTAAATATAAAAATTATCGTTGCAACAAGTGCAAAAACCGTGGCCATCTCCGTAAGGTTTGCAGTTTTAATGTGAATAGCTTGGATATATGTCCGGAGCAGCAAGAACAGAGTGAGCACGACTGTGAGGAATGCAAGCTATTTAATATGAGGTGCGTAAATAACCAGCCTATTTTAGTGACCATTGTGATTAACGGTTGTGAATTCAAAATGGAGCTCGATTCGGGCTCGGGTACGTGTGTCATGGCGGAACATATGTATGAACAATACTTTTCTAAATGTCCGTTACAGAAGTGTAATTTAAAGATTTGTTTTTATAATGGCCACAAAATCACGCCCGTAGGTTACTTTTC
Organism: Apotomis capreana; assembly: GCA_947623375.1. Classification (NCBI taxonomy): domain Eukaryota; kingdom Metazoa; phylum Arthropoda; class Insecta; order Lepidoptera; family Tortricidae; genus Apotomis; species Apotomis capreana. The sequence goes on along the minus strand of OX392522.1, from coordinate 13,110,220 downwards.
GGTACCAGTTACATTTAATAACTTGACAAAATCGATCATTTTCTATGTAGTAAAAAATGGAGGGGCCCCTCTTCTAGGGCGAAATTTTATGACCAATTTCGGTATTTATTTTACTACGTGTAATAATCATAAGGTAGACGTAGTTAGTTCAAAAGATAGTGATGTTTTAAAGTTACTCAGTTGTTACAAAGATTTATTTAAAGATGAACTCGGATGTTATAAGGGGTTAGAAATTAATTTACAATTAAAAGAAGGCGTACAACCCAAATTTTGCAAAGCACGTCCTTTTGCAATTAAAGAACAGGTGGAGAGGGAGTTAAAGAGACTCGTAGAAGTAGGTATTTTAGTACCAGTGACCCATTCCGATTACGCAACTCCTATCGTTCCAGTGAGGAAAGCAGATGGTGGGGTGAGAATTTGTGCCGACTATTCGGTAACATTAAATAATCATTTACTAGTTGATAAATACCCCTTACCTCGCATTGAAGAGGTTTTTGCGAAATTAAGTGGCGGGGAGCAATTTTCTAAGCTAGATTGTAGTCAGGCTTACAACCAATTGTGTTTATCAGAGTCAGCGCAAAAACTCACCACAATAAATACGCCCAAGGGATTATTTAAGTATACGCGTCTAGTTTTTGGTTTGGCGATTCACCAGCGATTTATCAGAGAACAATCGAAAATTTACTAGCAGGGATTGAGGGAGTAGCAGTTTTTTTAGATGATGTTTGTGTGACAGGGCCCAATTAAATAGTTCATTTAGAACGGCTGAAACAGGTGTTCCAGCGATTTCATGAGGTAGGCCTTAGGTTGGGAAGCAAGAAATGTGCCTTGTTTCAAGATAATGTAACGTATTTAGGTCACATTATAGATAAACACGGGTTACATAAATGCACAAGTAAGGTAGAAGCAATAGAAAAGGCGCCTCGACCAACTAACATTACCGATTTGAGACGTTTCCTAGGAATGATTAATTATTACCGAAATTTTGTACCTAATGCCTCTTCTATACTAAATCCGTTGCACGAATTATTGCGCGCGGGCGCGCGGTGGGAATGGACCGAGCGGCAACAAACGGCGTTCGAGCAAGCAAAGCGGGAGCTGGCGTCAGAGGTGCGTCAGAGCGAGTACTGACGCATTTCGACCCTAATGCGCAACTTGTGTTGACTGCAGACGCTGGACCGGCAGGATTAGGGGCAGTTTTATCACAAATAGGGCCAGACAAAGTGGAACGTCCCCTGGCGTTCGGGTCTAGGGCGCTGTCGGCTGCGGAACGCCATTATAGCCAGTTGCATAAAGAAGCTACTGCTATTATTTTCGGTGTAAAGCGATTTCACCAGTATATTTATGGCCGGCAACAACCTTTTATTGTGAAGACTGATCATCGTCCTCTTTTAGCAATATTTGGGAATAAAAGTGGCATTTCAGTCATGACGGCGTCAAGACTAATAAGATATGCTGTATTCTTGTCGGGTTATAATTTTATTATTCAATATACGGCAGGTAAAGAAAACCAAGTTGCAGATTATCTATCGCGCGCACCAGTACATGCCGAGGTGTTACACACAATCAAGTGTTGCAACAACGTAAGCATTAATTCTTTGCAACTCCGTAGTTTACCGGTAACGTATCGAGATTTATGTGAGGCGACAGTCAAAGATGAAACCTTAGGTACTGTGATAAAATATATGAAAAAAGGGTGGCCTAGGAAGATTAAGTGTCCGAATATCCAGCCGTATTTTTTATGTAGAAACGATTTAGAAGTAGAAGACGATTGTATACTCCGAGGGCATCGCGTCGTTATACCGGCAATATATAGGAATCGGCTTCTTTTGGATTTACACAATACTCATCAAGGTATCGTAAAAACAAAGAGTAGGGCGCGCGCCCGCATGTGGTGGCCGGGTATTGACAGAGATATCGAACAGCTGATCGGCGCGTGTGAGATCTGCAGTGCCTTGCGTCCGTCCCCACCCCGCGCACCACCGGCGAACTGGCCCAAACCGGTAGCAGCTTGGAGTCGACTCCATATCGATTATATGTCATTAGGTCATAGGGTTTACCTAGTGGTGGTCGATGCGTTGACTAAATGGATAGAATGCGTGTGGATATGGGCACTGGTATTTCAACGATTCATTTGATTAGAACTCTCAAATCACTAAACGCAAAATTTGGGCTACCGCAAGTGATCGTATCGGATAATGATCCAAAAATTGCATCGAAAGAATTTAATGACTATTGTAAAAATTACGGTATTCAGCACTTGACATCCCCAATATACCATCCGAGTAGCAATGGCCAAGCAGAAGGATATGTAAAAATTTGTAAAAATATGGTAAAATCCATAATGCAGCAACATACCTGTATCTACACTATAAACGAACAATTACAGGAATATCTGTTCGAATACCGTAATACTATTCACTGTGCGACGGGTATGTCTCCTGCAAAAATGATGTTCGGTCGCGATTTACGATGTAAACTAGACTTAATTCTTCCGCAAAACATATTTGATAAGGATGAGTCATCTAGTTCCAAAATCGCGCAAAACGTAAATCAGGCTAGATTATTTTCAGTAGGTGACAGGGTATGGGTAAAATGTTTTCAAAATAGAAAACCGTTTTGGACAAAAGGGAACATTGTTAAAAAAGTAGGATGTAGATTGTATATTGTTTACGTACAGCTACAAAAGCAGAATTGTAAGCGCCACATCGATCAATTATTGCGATACACGGATGACGTAATGTATAGAGAACCCATAGGTTTAAGTCAAGCAGTTCATACAGATAACGGTATAGCCGGCATATGTGACGTTAGGGAGTCGAGTGGTCCGTCGTCACCCCCTCCTGCGCAGGAAGTCCAAATGCAATCTTCTATGGACCAAGAGGTAGATGAGTGGCAAGAAGCGTCGGAGGAGGGAATGAGTGTGGAACCGGTTATGGAAACTGAGCAACTCGGGACTGAGACACAGGTTGTCAATAACGAGGATAATAATAGACCGAATTCAGATCCACAGCCCAGTTCCCATACCTTACGGTTAAGACCTAGAAATAAGAATATTAGCTATAAGATTTAACTTCCAATGTTTTTAATAATAACTAATAGCTGTTAATATTGTCAACAGAATTGAAAACTAGTGAGGAGGGATTGCGGTATATGTACGTACGTTGAGATGGATGTGTGCGTGCCGCCGCACACAGATATGCAGTATTAAACTAGCTACCGTACGAGATACATGTGTTTCCTTTGGATTAACCCCTAACTGGCCCCATATGTACTAGATCTTCACTGTACATACAGCATTTGTTGATGTGACCTGAGTGAATGATGATGATGATGATAATGATGTCCTCCTTGACGTATCCGTCAACGGCAACACCCTGTCAAGTGTTTCTGGCGTGTGTGCCCATATGGCTTGTGAATCCCGGCTTGTTGACGAACACACGATCGCAAGGGGGACAGTGTAGCTGTCCGGAGAGTTGTACGTGTAGCTGTAGGAAGGCCTGGGTCGCGATTCGAATCGCGAGCTTCGGAAGGCACGAACAAAAGATACTCACTACCCCAAGGAACCCCTTTAGTAGCCCTATTTTCGACTAGGGCTTGCTCGATAAAACGTTCACTGTTTAATTTTGATTCATAGTCCGCTGTTGATAGCATACGTATTTACTACCAGACTGACAAATTTCCCCAAAAGAGGAGATTTGCCCGTTGATAATTTGGCCACGTTCCCGTTCCGCGTGCAATCTTTACTTTATTTTTATTGCCGCCCCGACCCACCCTTTGTGAACAAGGTATAGTTTGTCGACAAGCCTCGGGATTGAATCTAGTACTTGTAGCGACGCTAGTGAAATGCTTGCACCTATCTATGAACTTTCCTCGGAACTGCGTTTGAGTTCTTTTTAAGACTAAGTCTTGAAGACTTTGAAATCAGACTTTCCAGGTTTTTAAATAAAGCCCGTTGAAGAGACAACGAAAGGGTTTATTACCTCTCCCGCTTTTGTGAAGTCGCTTTTAATGTGGTTCCAGGCACTTTGAGCAAACGCTTTATTTTTATGGAAAACCCAACTTTGCTTTTCTTAGATGATCTCTTTAAACCTTTATAATTTTACTTACCTGGGACAGTAAAATATTTCTTCTCAATTCAAGGTAATAGCGTAGACAGATAAGAATCGTAGCTATTTATAATATAACGTGGAAAAATACAGACCGACGGTTTGACAGGTTTCAGTTGCTTTTAGCGACATCCCTCCTTGATGGTCGAGATCGTAAATTAAAATTTAATAACTTCGAAGAACCTTTACAGCCTAATGTCAATCGATCTCGGCGTTCGGTTGTCACGGAGTTTGAAATGGGTTCGCAGGTTCTGTGACAATAGTAGATGTTTCAATAGACGTGTAGACAATTTTTAGGGTTCCGTACCCAAAGGGTAAAAACGGGACCCTATTACTGAGACTTCGCTGTCCGTCCGTCCGTCTGTCACCAGGCTGTATCTCAAGAACGGTGATAGCTAGACAGTTGAAATTTTCACAGATGATGTATTTCTATTGCCGCTATAACAACAAATACTAAAAGTAAAATAAAATAAATATTTAAGGGGGGCTCCCATACAACAAACGGGTTGGTTGTGTTAACTTTGCACCTCATTTGTATGGGGCGCTATACATACCAGGTGCAAACTTAACTTAACCACTTAAGGATGAAAAGTGTTTGTACGGAACCCTCGGTGCGCGAGTCCGACTCGCACTTGCCCAATTTTTTCTGGGGATGTCAATCGATTTTACCTTGTTATTGGCTCAAATGCCTAGGGACTTCGCTTAGACTGTCACTTAGACCAGTGCCCCCCATCTGTACCGTGGGAACCCAGAACGATACCTACACCTCGCCTGTCGTGGCCGACACGCTTAGCCAGTCGGTTGCCACACGCGCTCACGGCCGGACGCCGCCGGTCGCGCTATAAAATCACCAAAAAAATGGCTTCGTCGCGAATGAGACCAACGCGCTGCAGTGTTGCGGGGTGTAAAAACATAAAAGCAACAGACATTTATCCTTTTTTTTCTTTGCCGACAGACGATGAAATGTTACTAAAAATTCTTAGAACTTAATAAGCACCTACCTAGAAACGCATTGCATACCTTGTTATAATAGATACATGTAATATTGAATAAATAAACCTACCTACTTAATATACTTAAATTCATAGAAAACATCCACTACCTATATCAACAAGTGACAATAATTTACTCACTAAGATTTACCAAATCAGTTCAGTGTGGCGGGAGAGTGCATTGCACGGCCTAATAAGGGCGTAAACGTCGGCGCTGTTCTTGACACTTAAGACCTTTTGCAAGGAATGCATTCGCAAAGATAAAACGCGTGATCAGATTATTATAAAACAACTTGTACCTAGTGACTGTTTCGAAGCTTGTAATGCTAGTATTATACAATATGTAACACATTATAATATAGGCACCTACCAAACTTTATTTAGTAAGTACCTACTGTCATCGGGATATATTTAGGTTACTTAGGTAGGTACCTACACAGAGAGTTGTTTTTGTTTCAGGTTTCTGGTATGTTCAGATAGAATAGGTAGGTAAGATTCCGATATACCTACTCGGAAATTTAAACGATTTTGATGGTGTGCCGCAGCGCATGTGAATACCTATTTCTAGTAGGTACCTAATGATAATTAAATTTGACTAATAAATTTAAATAAATCGATCGTATTTAAATTAATCTTGACATTTTATAAAATCGTTTCTAAGCGGTGTCAACCCTAGCCTCGTTTTGCCGGCACGTGCGGCCAACGACCCGCGCGTTCAAGGTCGCTCCATTGTTAAATTGAGTAGGCATGAAAAGCAGTAGGTATTTGCCTTTTTATTCAGACATGGGTATCTGTTCGAAGAACTATTATATTAATCTGTGCTTAGACTGCTATAACCTTGTAAGGCCCACTTTACACTACAATGTACAATATTTTCCAAAGCCATTTTATACATTTTGAAAATAACAGTAAGGGTCTAATTTAAGTAACACGAAAACTGCCTTGGGCCTTACGAGGCTAAGTCAGTAATGAAATGACCGTCAACGTTCAACATTCACACGTAGCGCTAAAACGCTCCATACAAAATGACCACCTACATGTGACGTCATTTATTGGGGATTGGGTACCAATATTTCTTTTCAAAAACTATAGTGTTGAAATCTGTTCCAGAAGCTTAGGCAATATAAGGCAAACTAGTAAAACCTAGTTTAATATAGGTATCATTCTTGTTTCAGCGGCACATGCGCGTAGTAATACCCTGACCTGAACGTAGACCGCCCACGAGGCAGCCGCCAGATGATCGGCTCATTTTGGAACCTGTGCCGCGCGTGTCCGTCCATGCCCGTTGATAAGGTGAGTACCTTCACTTTCAAATGTGGTCCGAGTGGCCATCATCATCATCAGCTCCAAATGTAGGACTTTATTACCAGGTGTAGGAATTCATACACATGTGCCTGGTGTCCCAGAAGGTGGCAGATATCTAAATTAAGTTATGGTTAATTATCTCTTACCTACTAACATAAGCAGTTTTTCATAAGTACAATATACTAACATAAATATGGACGCTGTCTGAAATAAAACTATATTATTTTTTATTTTATTATTATTACTTTTTTTTTATTAACAATACACTAATTTTGGGTTGCTATGCCAAAGCAGTGAGTTAGTTTATATGTGTTTTCGAATAAAATAAGTACAACTTGGTAATCACAGTATCCATTATGATAAGATTTTCTCTGACAGTACAGCATTTACCAAGTGCTGTGACCTGCGTGAACAAAAGATACTACCCCGAGAAGCAGAACCCCTTCAGTTGCCCTTTATTCCACAGACAGGGGAGAATGTAGACCTATTTCTGTCTAGGGCTTCGTTCGATAAGAAAAAATCTACGTCAGTTATATCTTTGTGTTCCAAACGCGGTTAGTTCGTTTAACCCATGAAATTATCTTTTTTTTATTAATTTATCGTAAAGAAACTTATAATTGTTTTACATAGGTGCGGTATGTAAAACAAATATATTCCACAAAATTGAGGACAGTTTGTTAGCAGGTAAAACGGTCACAAATATTTTCGTGTTCGAACACTTATCTTCTTCCCGCCCAAGGGTAACTGGTAGAGTTCCCTTATACAGATAAGTTCGCCTTTGGAGCTGTCTAATTAGTTTTAGATGTACTTTATCTGTTTTGAATACAATAGTGTTTACATAAAAAGTTAAGCATTCCCAAAGCCATATTCGGGCTCTGAATAAAAAAGGTCATCGTAAAAATCACTTTTAACAAAAATAACTGACGTCAATGAAAAGAAGCTATATTACATGACAATAGGACCAACTAGAAACTATGCTATAGTACAATATATAATATATTTCACCCAACTGACCTAGAACGACCTAGTAACGCGATATACGATGAGAAATAGTTTTGAAACAAATAAACTTAATTTTATTATGCACTGAGCCAGAAATCTCATCACAAACTCATATAATCACGCAAAACATACAACCCTTCCACATGATTGCTTTGTTCGTAATAAAGGCCTCAAAATACCTAAACCTGGAGAGGTTTTACCAAAGACAAATAGCCCCGATTTGAGCCCAAATCTCGGCCTGCGAATGATTTATACCTCAGGCCGTTTATAACGGAATTTGAGATTGTACGGTAAAGGATACGTGTTTTTGTAGGCACGAAATTGGTCATTTCCGTCCTTTGCAGACCCAGGGTCGTTGTGTTGAGGTGTGTTTAAATAAATTCCATCATTGTCCAACATATATTTTCGAAAAATAAACTTTATTAAACGATCATCATCATAAAGGGTCTAGCAGGCTAAGCGAACAAGAAGTGCTCCCAACGACGGATTTGGTCATTCTTTCAGGTGGTGTACTGGCAAGTCCTAAGAACACTCTATGCTTAATATCAGTCCTCGATCTTCTTTTGTTTTCGAGTTATTCAAGATAATGTAAAATAATCAGCGTATCATTGGTATATTCTGTAAACTATTTAAACCTATACCGCATACGAAGCCATATATGGCAGATATGAACTTGGACCTTATTGGCACAGGCCAAGATTCAAATTCAAACAACTATTTTTTTTCTATATGCGGTAAAGGGTTAAGTTAGATTAACCGAACAAAATTATATTTGACAATAATAAAATAGGCTACAAAATGCATATTTTTAACCCGCATCATGTCCTTATTACTTCAGTATGTAAAAAATAATTTTAATATTCTTCTGATATTTTTTTTAACTTCTCGCGGAGGTACACCTTCAGAAAATACTAGTACCTGCTACATACACATATAAAAATATTTGCATAAACCTTCGTGCGTCATGTCAAAAAAAACATTATCGGACAAGTAGTTACGATGTCCGGTTCGTGACTTAAGATGGCCGCATGCGTTTAAGTTTCGCTCTTCATTATTTATTCATTTTTGTTGTTCAATGTGTAGTATTGATAGCGTATTGTGCAGTGATCTAACGTATGAGTGAATAGCTAATGAAGAATTCAACTTGAAGCGTTCATAGCCCTTCCTGGGTCAAGGCCCGATAGTCCGTGTGGTTTTTTGTAAATCGCTATCACTTTACAAAAAGCTCAAGTCACCGTACAACGTTCTTACAACCTTGACATTGGCAAAATTGTTCCAATGGACAGACGCCATTTTTTTTTTATATAAAAATAGAAGTAGTTACGATCATATATATAAATAAAGTACGCAGAGTGTTGATAACTCAGTATGTAGGTATATAATCTCTTCTAATAAACCTATTTATAATGCATCGACGATGACATTATGTCAACGTTGATAACATTTGACACATAATATTATATGCATTTGTTTTATTTGCATTTGTGTTCGAAAATGGATAACATTAAGTGTAAGTCTGGTGAAAAAACATAAAAAAATATTGATTGCAAGAAAAATGCATAAAACTGGGCCAAAGGCTGATTTATAATAGCAAATGCACAAATAAGTGTGTTTATATCAATGATACTTTGTGTGGTAAGTGTCGACTTTTGGAGTATAAACATAAAATAGTAGCATCAACTTCTACGTGTATTGTTCCTCTAAATTACACACAAAATTATCATCATCAGATACCTACATTATAATCGGATGCGTCGGAGGTTGCAATCGAAGAGCCAGCATCGCCATGTGCTGCTACACGTAGAAGTTGATGCTACTACTTTATGTTTATGTACACGTCAAATACTACCTGTCACTTTCCTATCATTACTGTAGACCCCGGATTTAAAACCAATACAATTTAACTTTTTTTTTTTCAAAAATGATAATGACTATTTTTTTGTTTTTTTTTCTATTAAGTTAAGTTTTTATTAAGTATACACTCCAATTGTTATTAAATTATAAACAATAAAAATTAAAAATCTATAATATTTTAGACGCTTTTGTCTTTGTATATGTGTATAAGTAAATTTAAATAATTTACGACAAAAATACATAATTAATTGAATTTATTGATCAATATTATTTTTTGGTATATTAATGCAAAACAAACATTGTTACGGAGAGTCAGTTAACGAAATAACAACGACGATAAATAAATCAATTGAAAATTGACCTATAGGTACCTAATATTAACTAAAGAATATTAATTAATTTATTGTATTAATTAACACCGGTCCGTTTACTCCCCAAACTACCCTACAACAAAATGTATGTTTTCAATATTTTATTACTGGCTCGCCGATTCAAAGAGTTATGTTTCGCATCATAAAGAAATCCCTTCCACAGCCTGACGCTGCAAAATTATATAAACCGTACACGCCGTGTACAGTACACGCCGAAATGCCTCACTCCAGTGGACTCAGCCGTTTAGAGCTTATGGGGCTTCGCAAATTGCCGGCGGCTGTACAGGCAGCTACAAAAAAACCTAAGTTTCACTAGAAAACTACAATAGAACACAATGTAGCTATAAATTTTATGAAACATGTAATGTCTCATTTTTTTTTTATGTGGGTACAGTCAGCAAAGAAAGTGGTCTACCACTTTTGGACTCTATTACATGTAAAATAGAGTCGAAAAGTGGTAGACCACATTTTTGGTTGACTGTACACCACAATTTTTATTTAAACCATTAATACAAAGATCAAAGCTTAAAGAAAAATTGAAAAAGGAGCTACCTGGTGGAAGGGACCGGGAATCGAACCCGGTACCTCTGGATTACCGGTCCAGCGCGTTAGCCACTTCGCTACCCTCGCTCCACGTAGACCTGACGAATTTTTCCTTATGCTTTACAATGTAACTAATTATTGTATTAAGCGGTTTACACACGTGAAATTGTCAGGGACGGCCTGACATGTCTCGAACTTGTATGGGGCCTTTCATCCCGTGCACGGCCGCGCTCGTGGAAATTTGATATTTTTTATACTTTATGAGAACGAATTTGCATTTTACAATTTCTTAAACAACATGATTAAAGATTTGCCAATGTTTTTCCGAAAGAACCGTGTAAATATCACTTGTAGAAGTCTTAGGGATTCAAAATTGAAAACGACCCTAATTCAACATTATTTTTGACATAGTAATTATTACTTTTTAAAAAATCCAACTAAAATACTCATAAATAACATATATTTTATTCAGAATTTTCCGTTAGCTGGATTACGAGCCTTAGGACTTTAAATATCACCATTTCATATTCTTGCCATAAAGAGTTAAAACCTTCAATATAAGTACTTCAAAAGTTGTCTCATTTTGTCAATACTTTTATCATAAATATCATAATATAATATCTCCGTGTCTGAAACAAGAACGGATAGATTTTTCTGCGGCTGAGTATACGTCATAGGGTAGACGTCGGTGACGGAACAGCTGGTTCCAAGTAGCTGCGATATTCCGACCTATACCACGCTTGGAAGAGTTTTGGGATAGTGTAGTTAGGTCAGTATAAGTATTCAATTTTAGGATATATGTGTAAGGACAATTTATAATATCTATACTATACCTAGTGGTATGCTTAGGCTTAGTTATACAATCTTAATAAATTAAAGATTTCCTCTAAGCTTTGTAAACCAAAAATAATTTAAGTGAAATTAAACAGCTGAAATTTAATTTAATTTATATTTTTTTATTATATGGCGACCCGTTTGGCGCAGTTTGTAGACACCTGCCTACTGAGCCGGTGGACCCGGGTTCGAATCCCGGCCAGGGCAAATATTTGAGTGATGAATCGAATATTTGTGCTTGGGTCATGGTTGTTCTATGTATTTAAGTATATAATTATTTATCTAAATAAGTACGTATATCGTCGTCTAGTATCCTAATACTAGCCTTCTTGAGCTTAATTTGGGACTAGACCGATTTTTGTGAGGTTGTCTGATATTTATTTATTATAAAATTCTATATTTGTTTTCAAAATCACTTTTCTATGGCGAGAGCTCAATATTTCAGGAAAAATCTTATTAGCGTGATGCAGGATCGTCATTTGTTTTGTATGAGCGCAATAATATCAAAAGAATAAGCATGTGCAAAGGCGGACAAGCAGAAAAAGCCTTTAATGAGAAAACCTTGTCTCTTAGTTAAGTACGTCGTTAAATGCGCCTCCCGTTGAGATCGATAAAATGAATGGAAACAGAATTGTCAGCCATTTTGATATTTCAATCACTCAAGAGGCTTATGAGAGTGATGAGTCGTGTCAGCTCCATGGCTCCAATTCGATTAGACATTGCGATATTCCCAATTTAGCTATATCTCGTCAGTATACCGATACCGGGCGTATCGAATTAACTGACACTGGCATATTAAAGGTGATATGGTATCGGTTATTGTTTGCATCTATCATTTGCACTTTAGTGATATGGAATGTACTCGCCATCTTTAATTATACTTCGTTGCTGCATCCTATGAGATTTAATAAACTATGTAGTCCGTTTTCTGTGGTACCGCATCATCACACGATATTTAGATTTTATTTTTGAAAAAAGTACGGCAAAGAAGGAATTTTATTGACTTGGTAGTACTTCCGCCCCCACCGGCCACCAGGTGGCGCGATGCCGGCTCTGCTGTCATTCGTTTTCCGTGTGCTGCATCAATCACATGCGCTGCGCTAAAACACAAAAGTTACCGTTAATCTTAAGATTTTAGTGAAGTGTTTCGTCAAAAATGGGAAAAAGGACCAGGGAAAAGACAGATGAAGAAATTGAACGTAAAATTAAACGTTTAGAGAAGGAGTTAGAATTACGAAAAACAAGGTCGCCGTCGGCGCCGGTTTCTCCTCAAAATGAGGGTGAGTTGATATTTTACTTGTTACGAGTTTGTTCAACAGCCGTAGTATATATACTATACGTATCTATTTATCTATTATTTCCTTAGGGGTGACACGTGATGTCATCCGGAAATAATTAAACTACTTTCTTAAGGGATGGCACGTGATGTCATCTAGAAAGTAATTATTGAAACTGACTCAGCTTTATTGTCCTAATAGATCATGATTGGGACTCCCCCCACGACTCCTCGTATAACTACCGATACGAAGTCGAGCCCGAAGACGTGTGCCCCCTTGACAGTGTAGCTAGTGAGGAGCGGCTCATACCCGACATACCCACGCCGGAGCATACAGAAGTTGACATACACGTACTCGTATGCCCTTATGATGAAAATACTGCTGAAAACTCGCAACCTAGTCCTGAGACAGCTCAAAATAAGGTCAAATCAGTGGTTATACCCGGCACCGCTACCGCGCAAGTTGAGGAGGATACAGTACCTGATGAAATTATGGATGTACTCGGCGAGGCGAAGAAATCTGAAGAAACCTTCGGAAAGAAAATCCCGCAAGGAGTCTCTGAACGTTTGGGGAAAATCCTGACCGATGGCTTGGCAAAGGAACAGAAGGAGACTTTGTTAACTAAGACGTTAATAATCCCAGAGAATTTTCAGCTTGCCAAGGCACCCAAATTAAATGCTGAAGTGGCGTCAGTACTTACTGACCCAGCTAAAAATCGGGACAAGCGGCTTGAGAAATTGCAAAATCAGCTAGGAGCGGGTATCGCAGGATTAGTCAACCTAACAACAGAATTAATCAACAAAGATCTCGACAAGATGGATGTAATTAAAAGGATATCTGAAGTAAATCAAGTCTTACTCGACCTTCACTATGAGGAGACGATGAGCCGCAGAAGACTGGTCATTCCTATGTTGGATCAAAAGTTTATCAATATTATTCAAAAGGTTAAGCGCGACCAATTTCTCTTTGGAGACAATCTGGGTGATAACATTAAAACGTCAAAATCTATAGAAAAGTCCAGTCTTCAAATTAAAAAACCAGCTCCGCTGCAACCTCCTACGAGTCGAAAACCTTTAGGCCAGGCGGGAAACTCGCGAGTTCCGGCCCGCCAGGCGAGCGGGCCCGGTGCGTCGCGCGCGCATCCATCGACGTCGCGGTTCTACCCGCAGCCTCCGCCGGCCCCCAGGGGGCTGCCCCCCACGACGACGCGCCGACCGCTGCCGCCGCCCCAGCGGCGCCTTCCGCAGGACCATCGCAGCCGCCGCCGGTAGAAAAGGTACCATATGCTGGACGTATTAAATTTTTTTCACCTAATTGGTCACACATAACAGCGGACCCACAAATTCTGGAAATAGTTAGCGGATACATGTTAAAGTTTACGCAAATACCTATTCAGGTCATCGAACCCAGTAACCCACCTTATTCAGAGACTGAAATGTTAGATTCCATTGAGAAACTTAAACAAATGGGAGCAATTGTTCCATGTTCCGAATGTGAAGGTCAATTCATATCCCCAATATTTTTAATACCGAAAAGCAATGGTTCAAATAGATTTATTCTCAACTTAAAAACACTTAATAAATTTATTCAACAACAGCATTTTAAAATGGAGGATATCCGCACTGCAACTAAATTATTATCTAAGGATTCATACATGGCTACTGTAGACCTCAGAGATGCGTACTTTGTTGTTCCGATTCATGCGTCCCATAGGAAATACCTACGGTTTCGTTTTAATAACAATTTGTATGAGTTTAATTGTCTCCCGTTCGGGCTGTGTTCGGCTCCCTTCGTTTTTACGAAGTTGATGAAGCCAGTACTTACCTACTTACGAAGTTCACAACATAGGATAGTTGGGTACTTGGATGATATCTTGTGCATGGCCGACGACTATAATTCGTGCGTCAATACAATAACAGAAGTTGTTTATACTTTGGAACAGCTAGGATTCGTACTTAATAATGAAAAGAGTGGCTTATTACCCACTAAAAATTGCAAGTTTTTAGGTATTCAACTTAATTCAGAAAATATGACCTTAGAATTGCCTACAGATAAACGTAGAAAAATCTATGATAGAGTCCGAAATATGTCGAGTAAAAAGTCAATTAAAATTCGCGAGTTTGCACAATTCCTGGGTACTCTGACGGCAGCTTGTCCAGCCGTAGCTTACGGTTGGCTGTATACAAAGCGCCTCGAGAGGGAAAAATACCTAGCATTATTGCATTGCCAAAATTATGACGCAAAAATGGAAATACGTTCTTGGTTGTTGAGGGATGATTTTTTATGGTGGGAAAAAGTTATTAATTATATAGATAACCCTATTCGCACAGGTTATTTTCACTACGAGATATATTCGGATGCGTCATTATCTGGATGGGGAGTTTTTTGTAATGGGGAAACAGTTAACGGGTTTTGGTCACATACCTAGTGAAAAAGAGAAACACATTAATTATTTAGAGTTGCTAGCTGCATTTATTGGCTTAAAATGTTTTTGTAAAAATCTAGTAAATGCGGAAATTCTGTTACGAATTGACAACACCACTGCCATCTCTTATATCAATCGAATGGGTGGCGTACAATTCCCCCATTTAAATGACTTAACTCGTGATATATGGCAGTGGTGCGAAAATAGGGGACTTTTTATTTTTGCATCATATATCAAATCACGTGATAACATCGAAGCCGATAAGGCCTCGAGATTCTCAAATATTGACACAGAGTGGGAGTTGCATGAAACCTGTTTCCATGAAATAGTAACGGAGTTTGGCCAACCGGATGTCGATCTTTTCGCTTCTAGAATCATTAGGAAATGTACTAAATTTGTATCTTGGAAACTATGAACTGGAAAAAATCCTTTTTCTACGCTTTTCCGCCCTTCTCAGTAATATTGAAATGCATTAGAAAAATTATTAATGACGAAGCTTCCGGGATATTGGTCGTTCCTTACTGGCCAGGTCAGCCATGGTTTCCGCTTTTTAAATCGCTGGTGGTATCTAATACGTTATATTTTAACCCTGATAGAAATTTGTTACTTTCCCCTTCCAGGATGCCTCATCCTTTATGGCCCAGCCTTACCCTGGCGTGTGCGAAGTTATCCGGGAAGCATTCGGCAGACAAGCATTAGACAGCAACACAATAGATATTATGATCCAATCTTTAGCAAAAAACACTTTACAACAGTATAACTCAACATATAAATTATGGTTCGCTTTCTGTAATAATAATAACCAGGATTTTTTCAATGTACCTGTTCCAGTGTTTTTAAAATTTTTGTCTAATCAATTTCAAAATGGAGCTGGTTATAGTTCATTAAACTCCATCAGATCAGCATTATCCTTGATTTTAGGTAAAGAAACTTGTACAAATGATTATGTCACAAGATTCCTAAAGGGCACCTTTAAAATTAGACCAAACTTTCCTAAGTATCAGAACTGTTGGGACCCTAATACGGTGTTTTCCTATCTTTCTAATCAATTTCCGAATGAATCGCTAACATTAGAAATGATTACAAAAAAAATGGTGACTCTGCTCGCGTTGTCCACGGGACAACGCGTTCAGACGTTATCCCTAATTAAGTTGTGTAATATATCTATCTGCGAAACTGCCATAGATATAATTATAGATGAAATAATTAAAACATCGGCTCCTAATAAAGCTAACCCTAGACTAAAAATTCAATTTTTTCAAGAGGAACCTTGTATTTGCCCAGCGAGAGCTCTCTCTGTATACTTAAATAAGACAAAAGATTTACGAAATAAGCTAGAAACAGATAGGCTTATTTTGACAACTAAAAGACCTATCCATAATGCTAGCTCTCAATCAATAAGCCGTTGGATAAAGAGCGTCCTCAAGGACAGCGGCATAGAGGTTGGCGTGTACTCAGCCCACAGTACAAGGCACGCTTCGACGTCGGCGGCACGCCGCGCCGGTGTCTCTGTCGATGTCATCAAGCGTTCCGCGGGATGGACTGGCTCGTCACTCTGTTTTGCTAAGTTCTATAACTTACCTTTGACAGACGTCGCACAAGACCGAGCTTTCGCTGAGGCAGTTTTTAATGTAAATTCTGATATGTAACAAAATTAATTATTATGTTTGTATAACATTTAAATTGATTGTTGATTGTAACCTTAAAAATAGAAATTATATGTTATACTTAGATCACTGCAGTATAATTTATACTTACCGGATTTTACCATTCTACCATTATGCGCTAAACATCTACATAGTTTATTAAATCTCATAGGATGCAGCAACGAAGTATAATTTATGGTTAATTGAACTTACATTAAGTGAACTTCAACCAAAATTATACGAGTTGCTGCATCCGTAGAGATTTAAAGTCCCGCCCCACCCGCTATATTCCTAGCTTCCCCCCTTTTTAAAATCTGCAGAATGATAAAATCCACGATTTAGCCTCTCTAAAACGAATGACAGCAGAGCCGGCATCGCGCCACCTGGTGGCCGGTGGGGGCGGAAGTACTACCAAGTCAATAAAATTCCTTCTTTGCCGTACTTTTTTCAAAAATAAAATCTAAATATCGTGTGATGATGCGGTACCACAGAAAACGGACTACATAGTTTATTAAATCTCTACGGATGCAGCAACTCGTATAATTTTGGTTGAAGTTCACTTAAGGTAAGTTAACCATAAATTATGCGTCTGTGCAAAAAAAATCGTTCAAATGTGAAATAAAATATCGAAACAGGTATTTCTAATAGAGCACATCGATAAAATAACATGGTATCCTTTCTCAACTCCGAAATATTTTTTAACGGATAAATGAAAATTTGGCGAAGCCTTACAGATGGGAAACAAAAATTTGTGTTTCAGCAGATAATTAACATAAGTA
Organism: Apotomis capreana; assembly: GCA_947623375.1. Classification (NCBI taxonomy): domain Eukaryota; kingdom Metazoa; phylum Arthropoda; class Insecta; order Lepidoptera; family Tortricidae; genus Apotomis; species Apotomis capreana. The sequence goes on along the minus strand of OX392522.1, from coordinate 13,093,083 downwards.
CAAAAATTAGACAGTCCTTGATAGTCTTTTGGTCTTTTGATAGGACCGTGCCCTTTTTCCTCCACTTGATTGAAATAAGTTAATGTCGCTCTTTCTCTGCAATTTCTTCCGCCCTTGCCCTCCAGGATGATCACAAAGAAAGCATCATATCGCATTAAGCGTCCTATCATCCGTTTTGTATTTCTGGCAAACGAATTCTGGAGGCCACGAATCGGTAAACGTAGTGTAGGGTGCCCTGTAACAAGGTGCAGCGATGATATTCGTAGGTTGTAACTAGAGGGAGTTGAAAATTGAGCTCAGTGGCATGCCATGAGGAAGACTTATGTCCAGTAGTGGCCTGATGATGATGATGATGATGATGATGATGATGTGGACGCGCCTTAAACAACTCGCCATATAGATGCATGATGTATGGCGCGACAGAAATTACGCGACTAAAATTACGCTCGTCTGGGCTCACCATATAACTGAAGTAGAACATAAAAGTTAAGCTCCATATCATGTAGCCCTCGAAGCCCCAAGTGTACTGGAACTGCTAACTATACTCCAGTGTAGCGTGCTAAGTTTGAAGCACCAACTACTCGCGTACGTACAACGTTCCTCGGGCTGGGTAATACAGTTAAATCCGTGCGATACGGTCGGAGCGAACTGCGAACAGCTCAGGTAGGAATCATAAATAAGTAAATACCTAAATAAGAAATATAATTGAACATGTAAGAAAAGTTTCATAACTTACGATTTTGTATAAAGCATGATTAACCCCCTCATCCGTAGGAATAATATGAGTAAAGATTATCCTGTAGCTTTAAAAAAAATCATTGTACGGGCCTGGTACGGTACGGCGTTCCCAATAATAAATAAAAAATCCAAAATTTTACGTTCCGTATCCGCGACCTGAAATGGAACCTTGCCGTGACATGTGGTCGCCGTCGCGATGTGTAAATTTTCGTCCACATTCCCATCTCGACTACATTCCCAACTTGTCCATATCCTTACCTCGCGGTGGTGGGAAAAGTGAACCTGAACCCTTACTCCTCATCTTTAGCCGGTCCTCGAGTGCTGAGGGTCGTGACCCCTATTAATTTGGCGTCATCGACAAGCTGTCGCCAGCGCACTCGGTCCTGCGCCAGCCTGAAGGTCTCATGGAATAGCATCTTGACTACCTTTAGTCGTATAGCCTGGCAGCATCGGTCCGGCCCAGGGATAGTGGCGCTAAACAACTTTCATAAGGCAATAATGAGCGTACTTGCATTATTAAACTTCATTAAATTTGTCAAGGATTTGTCATCAACTAAATTCAAAACATTGTTTACCGGAATGCTGCGCAATCCTTCGATCTTCTTGCGAAATAAGTACTGAATCCTATTGAGAAAAACTTCACTTTCATCACTGTGTTTCGGCTTTATTATGCAAAAAATACTTTAAATTTGCGGATTATTCCTGTCTCCTCTTTGTTTACATAGTGACATTCCCCTACTTTCAACGTCAGTTGCCAAACATTTTTCGTTACCAGTCAAATAAATTAGTACCACCACTAAAAATCCGCAATATGCCGTGGGTTGAAAAACACCCTGTGGATAAGTCCGTCCATCGCGTTGGTCAGCGGCCACATGGTCTCTTGCCCTGCCTCTTGCCAGTTGGACGTATTGTATGCAAAAGGGAAACAACCCACATTGTAGTTTTGTACTTTATTCTATAGTTAAAGGGTTCAATATAAAACGGTTTTATATTGTGGGCTGGTTCCCTTTTGCATAAATACGTCCAGTTGCTCCTCCTTACTATCATATTCACCCAACCACAGTCAACTTCGCGAGTATTGTGGAACTGCAATTAGATATAGCGAAAATGCAACCTAATTCAACTTCACCTCAGCTGGAAAGTCGTCCTGACTCTATGTTTGTGTTACCCGGGTGTATATAAACAACGTGAACTGTGACCTTTAGGTGTATTTACCGTTAAGGGGTGTTTGCTGAAGTCAACGTCCCTTTCACTTTGTGAAGGTACTCGTTGACTCAATTAAATAATATATGATGTTTGTACAGGGTTAATCTATTTGAAAATAAATGTTTTAAGCCGATTGAAATGGACACAAGTAGCTGGACATCATGAGGCCATCATTCAATGAGTGATAAAGAAAATGCTATTAAATCTGAACATAACTACTAAATTTGTAATTCTTAGCTTCAATATTGGCTGAGTTCTGACAAGAACTAAGTGACAACTTGTTCCAATTAAAGCTGAATATCATGGAAAGTACTGGTCCTATTTCCAACAAACATAGCTAGGAACCATCTCGACGAAGTCTTTCTATTAAAACCCCACTAAAATTGGTCTATCGGTTTGGGAGCTACATGGGTGCTACGATGACACAGAGACACACAGATACCCATGTTAAACTTATGATACCCCTCTTTTTTCGTCGAGGGTTAAAAGGTTTCTTTTCTGCTTCTTGCAAACGATATCATGATATCTTGTCGGCCACACCAATGGTATAAGAAAATAAGGTATGGCACTATCCGAAATGACAGACTAGACTTCTGACGTCACCACGCTATGATTGGTTGGTTGGTTCTGTCAATCCGTTTCTGTGTTGCCAGTGATGTATCGTAATACTCCCCGATTTTCTTTGTTACCTGCATGAACCTCATAAGATCGTGAGTGTTTTAAATCGATTATAACGACAAAATAAAACTTAGTTAAATAACATGACAATCGTAATGCGACTGGCGGCAAACAATTTTCTCCTTACAATTATTTTGTTACCATAAAGCGGCAAGGCGGCAACAAATCAGTGACGTAAAAAGTCTCACTAAACGGAGTGCCATACCTATTTTTTATACCATGAGCCACACTGTATACCTACTCTAAACGTGTCCCTCATGATATGAGCATTAGAGTAATTTATCTACCTATAGCATGTTATATTTAATCCCGGGTCCTTGTGACCCCAAAAGCCTGTGGGCCTGGGTCGGCTAGAATAGATGTAATACGGTATGACAAGTGTAATTTACCGAGCTTAGACTGCGAGCTGCGTTTCCACACTGAGATGTGTAGCGAGGGATGTGTTTTTGTTAACCAATGGAATAACTTCATTTACTCATCCTCGCTCAGCGCAACTGATTGGTTAACAAAAACTGGCTACATATCTCTGGTGGAAATGCAGCCTTCAAGTAAGGTTATGGGTTCAAGGCACCAACAGGTACCTATAGCGATGTTTTCTTTTTTATAAGCTTTATGTACAAATAGAATCAAATGGGAAAAGGTGTTCTTTAATTAGGGAGCGGCCCACCCCGCGCATTCGCTTAAACTGGAGATATGCGGCTGTCCTCCCCAACAGGTCGCCTTGAGCGGACTGTAAACGTTAAAAATGGCCAAGTGCGAATCGGACTCGCGCACCGAGGGTTCCGTACAAACACTCGTCCCATCTTAACTGGCCGGGTTAAGTTATGTTTGCACTTGGTATATATGGCGCCGGATATAGATGAGGTGCAAATTGCAAAGTTAACGCAACGTATATTTAATGGGAGCCCCACTGAAATATTTATTTTATTCTGTTTTTAGTACTAGAAATACATCATCTGCGAAAATTTCAACCGTCTAGCTATCACGGTTCATGATATACAGCCTGGTGACAGACAGACGGACAGTAGAGTCTTAGTAATAGGCTCTCGTTTTTTACCCTTTGGGTACGGAACCTTAAAAGTCATATTCAGCCATTTCAAAACAAATTCACGAGGTAGTTATAGACAGAGTTACTAGTCATACCTACTTCCAAATAGTAAGCCTAACTAACGAGACTTCAGCAAAACCTAAGCCTAGCTAATCCCGAGTACTAAGCTAGGATTTTCTTTCATTCATTTTCCAATCATCATACTTTTACCGTAGATTCACGACAAAAAAAGCAACGATTCATTAGGAATTAAACCAAGCCTCTGTCATTATCATTTGTCTTATTTAATGAAATTGCTTCGATACCTTTTTCTTAGAATAAATTAATCGTTTACTGTCCCCAAGGGAATTCTTTGCACGGGGTATTTCTACTGAGCGTACTTACATAGGTGCTTGTGGTCTCGTAATATATTTCACTCTTAATAATGCATGATAGGTACGAAGAATTCTTTATTTTTTACCCCCGACGAAAAAAGAGGGTCATTATAAATAAATAAATAAGTTTCTGTCAAAAATTTCATTTTAGTGACAAGCTTTTAAAGCCGACTGTACTTTTCTTTGGATATCCATCCAATGCTCACTGAGACGATTCTAAAGAGCTCAAGCTCGGTAGGATTGCTTTTTCTATTATAGAGTTCCTATGGCCACCTTCCGGCTCTATCATCAGATCAGCCCCATGGTACCATATTATTGTATTGTCATCAAAGTTAAGTAAGGATGCAAAATTTCAGCTCAATCGGTTGACGATATCTGCTTCAAAATTGAGTTGCATGATTCCACCCGAACAAACATACTTACATACATACATACAATGCAAGTCAAATAAAAAAATAAAAGCTTGTAATAAATAAATATCGGACAACCTCACACAAATCAATCTAGTCCCCAGTAAGCTCTAGTAGGCTTGTGTTATGGACACTAGACGACGATAAACTTATATAAATAAATTCATACTTAAATACAAATAAAGAATAATAATTACGTTATAAGTTTAACATGTGTATCTGTTTCTGTCTGAGGCATCATAGGTCCCAAACGAATGGGCTAATTTGAGTGCAGATTTTTTTTAGTCGAAAGACTTGTACGTCGAGACGGTTCTTAGCTATGTTTGGTGGATATAGGACCAGTAGTTTCCAAGATATTCAGCTTTAATTGGAACAAGTGACAAGATCTCGACCAATATTGAAGCTAAGAATTCCAAATGTAGTTATGTTCAGTTTTAGTAGCATTTTCTATATCAGTCGTTGAATGAGGGTCTCATGATGTCCAGCTCTGTCGGGAGTGTTTTAAATGCTTTATTTAGGTAATAAGTATCAAATACTGAAGTATCTTCGCCTTTGTAGTTAAATTCGTTTTACTACGATAATCATGCATTTTCATGTGAAAAAACGTATATAATTCTTGTTAAGTGAAATTAGGAAAAAATACAAGTTCAAGCTTCATTTGCGCCATATTTTTCTCTAAATACAGGTTAATTTTGTTTTTTTGTTGGAGCAATATACAGTGCATACATTTTTGTACGGAACCCTCGGCGCGCGAGTCGGTCTCGCACTTGGTCGTTTTTTTTTTGTTCACAGAATTACTCTACCTTGTATTTTCATCTTCTTTCCTACGATTTTCCCAGGATAAATTACAGTAGGTAACTGCGAAGTTCGGGAAACCGCGAAATTATGGAGGCGCTTTTATTTTATTACTATACTTTAAAGCAGATATAAAATTAAAAGTTTGATTTATTGTTAAAGTATTTATTCGGAAGCAGTGAGGCGGGTAGTGATGTGCTGTTTCCGAAGATTTCCGGAAAATTTTCTCATTTAGTTTGGAAATGTTCACGAGGACGTGCTCTCCCCATACAAATGTCCACGAGGACGTTCTCTTCCCATACAAATGTCCAGTTGAAACTATCGATCAGTATACGATCAGTTGAAACTATCTTTAGTCAAACCTTTATTTAAGAAAGGAGATCGCGAAGACCCAAACAATTACAGGCCTATCACAATTGTTCCAATTATTTCAAAATTTTTAGAAAAAGCTATGTGTAGTAGGTTAACAGACTTTTTGGAAAAACAGAACATTTTACATCCTGATCAACATGGATTTAGAAAGGGATGCTCAACTGAATTGGCATGTTTCAATTTTGTTAAGTATGTCACGGACTGCATTAACGATAAACTGCCCATACTATCAATATTTTTAGATTTAAGCAAATCTTTTGACTGTGTTGATCATTATAAACTACTGACAAAGCTTGCGTCATATGGCATTAGAGGAACAGCGTTGGAATGGATAAAAACCTATTTAAGTGATAGAAAACAATGTACGGAAGTGGCAAAGATAGTTAATATGAAAAAATGTGTAGTGAAAATGAGATATCGCTCAGATTTACGTGGGAATAATTCTGGAGTTCCTCAAGGTAGTAATCTAGGTCCTCTGTTATTCCTGGTCTACATTAATGATCTTTCTCGAGCTACGACACATAAATGTATATTATTTGCCGATGATACCACTTTACTTGTGAAAGGTGATGACATTAAATCATATGAATCAAATGTAAATAAGGCTTTAGCAGACATAAATAACTGGACATGTAGTAATAATTTAAATATAAATATGTCAAAAACATACTATATTCAATTTCATTCATATAATAATAATCCAATGCAATTAGATATAAATTATAATAATCTTCCCATAGCGAAAGCAGATTCTATTAAGTTCTTGGGACTACATGTAGATAAACATTTAAATTGGAAGAATCACATCGATTATGTTTGTTCGAGATTAGACAGATTTGTATATGCGTTAAGGAAATTAAGGAACACTGTTAATGTTCAGGCAGCTACCACAGCCTATCATGGCTATGTTTCATCAGTCCTCAATTATTGCCTATTACTATGGGGCAATTCTGTAGACGCTGAAAGGGCATTCTTACAGCAGAAAAAGTGTATTCGTGCCATAGCTAAAGCGTGGATAACAGATAGCTGTCGGCCACTCTTTAAGAAATTTAATATCTTGCCACTGCCATGTATGTATATAAAAAAAACATGCATACATGTAAAATGCCATCCACAATTATTTAAAAACAGATGTGATGTTTTTGTGGGTAGACAAAGTGCCCAATATCAGAATCTTCTGTATCAACCTCCATCTCGCACAGCGATTTACAAGAAAAATGCCTACAATATGTGCATAATTATATATAATAGTCTACCGGAGGATATTAAATTATTACAGGGTACTGATTTAAAAAAAACAATTACCAAATTTCTATCCGAACATTGTTTCTATAGCGTCAACGAATTTTTGGGACATAAAAGGCAGAATATAGAATCATACTATTAAATTGTATCTACATATGCGTTTAGATTTTTTTATATTATTCATACTGTGACATTTAAATTATAATTATGCTCTGCTCTCTATTTATTTTGATATAATCATACTGTGACATTGACATTATTATAGCCTAGTAAATTATTATTATTGTTATTGTTAATGTTAATCTGATTTGATTTTGCATGTCGAAATCGTTCGATAGAATACTGGACTATGTAATAATTACAATAAGACCTTGTACCTAAACTTAAGTATTCCTGCAAATAAACCATTCTATTCTATTCTATTCTATTCTATTCTATTCTATTCTATTCTATTCTATTCTATTCTATTCTATTCCACGAGGACGTTCTCTCCCCATACAAATGTTCACGAGGACGTTCTCTCCCCATACAAATGTTCACGAGGACGTTCTCTCCCCATACAAATGTTCACGAGGACGTTCTCTCCTCATACAAATGTTCACATGGACGTTCTCTCCTCATACAAATGTTCACATGGACCTTCTCTCCCCACACAAATGTTCACATGGACCTTCTCTCCCCATACAAATGTTCACATGGACGTTCTCTCCCCATACAAATGTTTACGAGCACGTTCTCTCCCCATACAAATGTTCACGAGCACGTTCTCTCCCCACACAAATGTTCACGAGCACGTTCTCTCCCCATACAAATGTTCACGAGCACGTTCTCTCCCCACACAAATGTTCACGAGCACGTTCTCTCCCCACACAAATGTTCACGAGCACGTTCTCTCCCCACAAAAATGTTCACGAGGACCTTCTCTCCCCACACAAATGTTCACGAGCACGTTCTCTCCCCACACAAATGTTCACGAGGACCTTCTCTCCCCACACAAATGTTCACGAGGACCTTCTCTCCCCACACAAATGTTCACGAGCACGTTCTCTCCCCACACAAATGTTCACGAGCACGTTCTCTCCCCACACAAATGTTCACGAGGACCTTCTCTCCCCACACAAATGTTCACGAGGACGTTCTCTCCCCACACAAATGTTCACGAGGACGTTCTCTCCCCACACAAATGTTCACGAGGACGTTCTCTCCCCACACAAATGTTCACGAGGACGTTCTCTCCCATACAAATGTGTACGAGGACGTTCTCTCCCCACACAAATGTTCACGAGGACGTTCTCTCCCATACAAATGTTCACGAGGACATTCTCTCCCATACAAATGTTCACGAGGACGTTCTCTCCCCACACAAATGTTCACGAGGACGTTCTCTCCCATACAAATGTTCACGAGGACGTTCTCTCCCCACACAAATATTCACGAGGACGTTCTCTCCCATACAAATGTTCACGAGGACGTTCTCTCCCATACAAATGTTCACGAGGACGTTCTCTCCCCACACAAATGTTCACGAGCACGTTCTCTCCCCACACAAATGTTCACGAGGACGTTCTCTCCCCACACAAATGTTCACGAGCACGTTCTCTCCCCACACAAATGTTCACGAGGACGTTCTCTCCCATACAAATGTTCACGAGTACGTTCTCTCCCATACAAATCGGGAAACGTGCTCGAGAACGGCACATCTCTAGAGGCAGGTTTCGCACTACGTCACTGAACGCCTATTAAATTTTTCTAAATTAGTCACTGTCGACAGGGATGCTGCAATATGAGAGACACGTATGGAGATGACTCCGTCTCACTCCTTCGTATTGCCGCATCCCTCTCGCCTGTTGACTTATTCAGGAAAGTGTGTAACGCGGTTTTATTGTGACCGAGCGTGAGAAGCGTTACTGTTTCTGCATGGTCCAAATTTATTTCATATGTCTATATTTGGATGTCCAGATGCTTTGAGCTGCTCTCGCCTCGAGGTTGCAAGTCAAATTTTGTGAGTAGATTTTGTGAGAAGAGCTTATGTCACCGTTTTTTGAACGGCGGTGTGGTCACACCTTTATACGTATATTTTAGGCTCAGATATTCATATAATAAAAAACTGGCCAAGTGGGAGTCTGATTCGCGCACTGAGGGTGCCGTACAAATACTTATCCCATCTTAACTGGCCGGGTTAAGTTATGTTTGCACCTGGTATATATGGCACCGGATACGAATGAGGTGCAAAGTTAACGAAACCGATCACGTTTGTTATATGGGAGCCCCAGTTAAATATTCATTTTATTATGTTTTTATTTGTTGTTGTAGCGGCAACAGAAATACATCATCTGTGAAAATATCAACTGTCTAGCTATCACGGTTCATGAGATACAGCGTGGTGACAGACGGACAGTGAGGCTTAGCAATAGGGTCCCGTTTTCACCCTTTACGTACGGAACCCTAAAAAGAACAATCACTCCAAAACAACCCCATCTAGGGCAATTAATACGTAATCTCGTTCCACAGTAACTGGCGTGGGATACGCGGGTCCACTACTAACTGTTACCTCCGGGGAAATACGAACGTGAATATATAACGTCTACTTAACTTTCATAAAACAATAGGTACTAAGGGTAACCAACTTGACTAATGTTAATGTCATTCATGCTTAAATATACTCTATTTAATAAACTTTCATGCATGCATCCAAATATTATATCCACAGCGCAGGTTTCGTCATAAATACAAAATGAGCATGCGTAGCAACCATCGTCAAAATGACACATAATTTTTTATCAGCAACAAGCTTCGTCCAAGTGATACAATATATAATAATCCGCAACACGCTTTGTCAATAACCCTTAAAAAATCAAACTCCGGCCTGACGAGTACCTGGCGGAAATGTTCCAAAAATGCTAGCAGCATTGCCCCGTCATGTCATTTGTAGGTACTTACAGTTTAGCAAGTATAGTATTGATCATTTTGATTTCTAAAACTACTCGAATTTGACAAAATTCACGTAAATTTTTTTTTTCTTATTTTCGACTGCACGCAATGAAAGTATGAGTTAGCTATGTTATATTCTACAAGTAGAACTAAGGGAAAAGTAATACTCACTTTAAAAAGTTGGTTAAAATTATCAATATATTTGTCATAATATGAAAAAAACAAATAGGAATAAGGCCTCTTAAAATGTGTTCAGAAAATAATAATAAGTTGTAAAATGTATATAATGTAAAAGTGTTATATAATTAAAATAAATTAGCTAGTATTTCATTGACGATTAACATTTAATAAATTCATAAACAAACAAAACAATAGGTAGTCATGGGTTCGAATCCCGGCAAGAGTCAATATTTGCGTGTTGAACTCGAATGTTTGGTCCATTGGTTGTTTTCTATGTAAATAAATAAATAAATATCAGACAACCTCATACAAATCGATCTAGTCCCAAATTAAGCTCAAGAAGGCTTGTGTTATGGGTACTAGACGACGATATACATACTTATATAGATATATATATATACTTAAATACATTACAACAACCATGACCCAAGCACAAACATTCGAGTTCATCACACAAATATTTGCCCTGGCCGGGATTCGAACCCGGGACCGCCGGCTCAGTAGGCAGTAGGCGTAGGTAGGCTATGTATTTAATTATGTATTGATCCATATGAGCATAATGTATGTCGTCGTCTGGTGCCAATAACACACCTACTAGAGCTTAATCTGGGATTAGGTCGATTTTTGTAACTTGTCCGATATTTATTATGTATGTATAAGATATACCTGAGACATCGCTTATTTGGAGATATCTCAAACTCTATGTACACTCGAATTACGCCCAGTAATTATTAATCATAAATGCCACATAATAGTTGTAATGACAAGGAAGTTAAGTCGTTTTAAAGATTTCATGAAAGTCTGAAATAGCTATGTTACTGTCTAGAACTTAGGGAAAAGTATCATTCATCTTAAAAGTTGGTTGAAACTATCAATAATATGTTTGTCATAATATAAAAAGAAAAGGAATAAGGCCTCTTATTAGACCCACAATACAGCCCAGGCATTTCCCAGTACACCAGTGAACAATCTAGGAAAAATCCAATAAAATTCCACGTCCCACATTTCCTATCAAAGGAAAAACGTCTCACGTTTATCAGAAACCGTTTCTACATAAGCCCTTTCAGTCTTAAAGTGATTTTTTATTATTAGCCAATGAGAGCGCGCGTTGCGGCTCTCTGATTGGTCGCCGCTCCATTATCGTCTGCGGCGGCGCTCCCATTGGCCAGGGCGATGACCTTGTCGCCTTGAACCCTGTTTTAATCAAAGAACGCGAGTTGCGATACTGCAGATGTTCTGGATTTCGTCCGTTAGAGGTATACTTTTGCGGAGTTGTTTTTGTCAAATGTTGAATTTCAGTTTAAGGACTGTTCGTTACCTACTTTAGGGTCCATTTCTTATCGGGATAATACTAAACTGACAGCGCTAAGGCCTTTCATAAATTTTATGGATCGAACGAGCTAATTCCGAATGTTCGGATACAATGTCCGACTGTTTTGGTCTACAGTCGCATTTCACAACTGATTCTTGTGAAACTTTGTGAGTAAGTTCGATAAATTATATATAGTACCTACTACGCTGCGCCGCGCAATGTTACCCGCTCATCCCACGGGAACATTAAATTTTTTCGGGATAAAAAGAAGCCTATGTGTTGATCCAGGGTGTCAGCTAACCTTCATATCAAAATTAGTCTAGCCATTTGAACGTGAAGAAGTAACAAACATACACATAAACACACTCACAAAGTTTCGCTTTCATAATATTATACTTACTTAGTGAGATATTTTTTGTCAATTCAGTTCCTTGAAATTTTTCAAAATGGCGGAGTTGAAGGAAATTTCGTGCCCCATGACTTCATTCGTTTCGTTTAGCGCACGGATACGGCTTTGCGAATTAAAATCTCTTTTAAAATCCTATAAAAAATGGATTCTCTTTTAAAACAGTAAAATAAAGCGCATTTCAGTAGAATAGCAAAATCCTCGCATTGTCTGAACAGATTTAGAGCCTGGATGTAAGTTAGCTGTGCTTCGCCCGCATTGTGTGACAGAGGCTGATATGTTTGTGACACGATTATATTTGTTCTCACTCACTACGCTCGGTCGTCCAAACAATGAGTTCGTGTCGAAATGCCTTATTTTAGCCTATCAGATAATCTACTTATAACTAATTAATATGCATTAGAATACAGGCATTTTTTTAAAACAGTTAAATAAAACACATTGCAGTAATATAATTAAATCCTCAACAAAATTTCATGAGAATCGTTTGAGAAATGCGACCTCTAGGCGAGAATAGCCGGAAAGCATATGGACATCCTAAGCCTAACATACGAAAAAGTTTGGGAGAAGTAGAAACAATTCAATTATTTTCCGATAGTCTTTGCTACAAGAATCAACAAAAGCTCTTAAATTTTTTCTCGCCATAGTTTTCCACAGAGATAGGATACTTTTAACCCGATTACTACGTGGATCAGAGTGGAAAATACCTCACGATCGAATTTACCCAAGTAGCAAACAGGCTGTATAAGAACCCCTTCAACCTCTTATTTAAGCAGTATAGGGGTAGGGGCTTTATAAGCAGCATAGTGCGCTACTTGAGTAGCTCTAAAATATGACTGTCCTCCGAGACCAAATGACCCGGAAAAAGGACAGAGAAGTGCCTGTAACTTATAGCTGCCTAAAAGCCTTTAATATGCCCAGTTACACTTTTCTTTTTATTACTATTATAAAATTCTAAATTTGTATTAAAAAAACAATTATCTATGAAGGGGTCATGATTTCAGGAAAAATGTGCCGGTGCAGATGCAGGATCGTCTTTTGTTTTGTTGGTCATAATTTATTTATCCTCTCATCACGCCGAAACAGGGTCAGCTGAACATCCAAATATGGTTATAAAATTTTACCCGACTGTGGGAAAAAAAACGCAATCTAAGTACTACCGCCCGTTGTTTAGCTCTAATTGTAATTTCTTGCGTTTGTCCTGTATGTTTCATGAGGTGTGCAATAAAGAGTACTTGTATTGTATTGTAAGTAAGGGGGGTCGATGTTGCTCTGCGTCCGTAGGATCTACCTTAGATAACCCTACACGTGACCCCTGGGTGGTGCTAAAAGAGCAACAACTTGGCTGCTGCACTGTCCTCAAGGACCTCGCAGTGTTCACTGGATTTCACCGTCATCAATATGGGAACAAGGAATGTCAAAGATGGCGTTGATTTGCGTCGTACGACAAGAGACATTGGACCTTCTGTCCGTGTCTGCTCATTTAGTATTGAAGGCATAAGCCTAGCAAAATCAGAGTGCATGCTAAAAATTCTTAAAGAACATGACGTCGATGTTGTCCTTCTTCAAGAAACCCATACTAAAGATCCCACTAAATTCACAGGAGGAATAGAAGACATCAAAAACCTCACTGAAATTGCCAGAGATTACTTGGAGAAGGCTAACTTCAACCTTTAAATTTAATTTAATTAATTGTACATACCTATATCCAGTGACTGAAATGCCATACGATAAATAAATAGTACTGAAATAAAACAATTTAAACGGATTGTACCGTGAATATCCATTATTTGAGCGCCTCGAAAGCTTCAACAATCTTCCGGATGCCGTTGTCAAAGAGTGGCCTTCGAAAAATATATAGGCGTATTGCAAAAAAAACCCTAATCCCGGTTTCTTCCAGAACTTGTTTTTGGGTTCATCCTACTTTGTATAGGTAACATTTTCAATGTGAAGAATACAAAGTGCACTATTCGTCGGTCAAATTTCGAACATCGGAGTAGCCCGTCAGTTTTCTTTACGGGATCTGTGACGTCACTATCATGGGCGAAAATGGCGGACAGCGTTTAAGAGGCCTTATTCCTTTTGAAATGCTGATTGTTTTAGACAATTTTCTCTATGATCAAGCATGTTTCTTAATATATTATTAATGTTACTACCTATAACAGGGCTATTGGGATTTATTAGATTATATTTGAAACCTACCGTTTGAATTTTTCGTTGATAATTTTTGTTTCAAAAACTACTTGAAATTGACAAATTCACGCGAAAAATTAGTTTTTTCAAGTAATTTTCGACTGGTGAAGCAGGAAATAGCTATGTCACTACCTAGAACTCGGAGAAAAGTATTATTAACGTCAAAAAGTTGGTTGAAATTATCAATACATTTTCAAATTGAGTGTTATGAACTGGAAAATATATAGCTAGGTTTCCTTTGTCAAATACCATATTAAATAATCATTACTTTAATATAATTTAACTTGAGTCAACTAGCCTACTCGTATAATATACTATGTCAGATTCTGACCATATCACAAGGGGGTGATAAATTCTAGAGTGTGATGATGTAACTTTCAAGATAGAATACAGCAAACCAATCCAGTAATTTTCGAGTAATCGACGCGAAACAAACATTGATGTAATGTAAATATGTAATGAACTCTAATATTTGTGCTTGGGTCATGGTTGTTCTATGTATTTAAGTATATATATATCTATATAAGTATGTATATCGTCGTCTAGTACCCATAACACAGGCCTTCTTGAGCTTCATTTGGGACTAGATCGATTTGTGTGAATTTGTCTGATATTTATTATTTATTTATTATTCAGACGAATTAAGAACCTCCTCCTTCGTTTTGATACCAGTTAAAAAGTCTACCGATCGACTTTGGTCCCACAATATGTTATTTTCCGGCCTCCAAGACCCAGTGGCCTGGAAAAGGGACCGATAAGTGCTTGTAATCAGGCCCCCGCTCCAATGGTTGTAGGCGGATCATTTAACTTTGTGTTTTGTTACAAAAGTGCCTTTTTATAGCCTTTAATCGACTACTTTCACGTTAATTCTATGTAAAATACTTTCACGTTATTATTATCATTTTGTTTACACTTTATTTCACAATAGATTATAGTAAATAGTACAAATGGCGGAGAACGAACGGAAAACTGAAAATTACCCGCTCGTCTTAGTTTATTTGGAAGTCGGTTCTTTTCAGTTTTTTTTTTTGTGATTTTAATCCCCTAACTCCTAACCTATAAAGAGTTATATACCTTTCATTTCATCATAGGGAGATGTTGACTATGGAAAGTAATAAAAGAAGTATGTAACCTTAAACAAACAAAAACTAATAACATCGAATTACTTAATATAAAAAATGACCCAGTTTGCTCACTGAATGAAATCAACAAATATTTCGCCTCAATAGGACGGACGCTGGCTAATCATACATTGCAAAAATTAGGAAAGACTGATGCTGATCTTGCAAAATTAGCGCTTACTGATAACCAACCACTTAAATCAATGTCTATGCTTCCTACTGATCAAACAGAAATACGTTATATTATTAATAACCTAAAAAATAGTAATGCATCTGGATGGGATTCTATTACGACTAAACTAGTTAAGACTGCTTGTCAGTATCTGTTAGACCCTCTTTCATATGTATGTAACCTAAGTATGATGTCTGGCATATTTCCTACAATATTTAAAACTTCAATAATATCTCCCATATTTAAAACAGGCGATAAATCTCTACCCACCAATTACAGACCTATCTCGTTGTTAACAACCTTTTCAAAATTTTTAGAAAAACTGGTTAATAAACGATTAACACAATATCTAGAATCTCATGACAAACTCCATACCAATCAGTATGGCTTTAGAGCGAGCCGATCTACCGAAGATGCAGTCTTATCACTGTCTTCCCATGTGACCTCATATTTAGATGGTGGTGAGAAGTGCGTAGGTGTATTTTTGGACTTACAAAAAGCCTTTGATACAGTGTCAATTCCCATTTTATTAGCTCGATTACAAAACATCGGGATCAGATGAACACCTTTAGCATGGTTTCAAAGTTACCTATGTGATCGGACCCAAAAAGTTCGTGTGTCCAAGCATATGAGCAATGAAGTAGGTTGCAATTATGGCGTCCCTCAAGGTAGCACATTAGGTCCCTCGCTCTTCCTAGCTTACATAAATGATCTTTGCAAAATGGAGATCGCAGGTGCAAATCTTTTAATGTTCGCTGACGACACGGTGTTATTATTTCATGGTCAGACATGGGAGGAAGTTAAATCCGTGACAGAAAAGGGTTTAAGTAAAGTTACTAGTTGGCTCGAGGATAGTCTTCTCAACCTAAATATTAGTAAAACCAAATATCTGTGCTTTAGTAAAACTTCTGCAACTAGTCCAGATCCCTCCTATGATACTATGAGGATACACACATTTCCTTGCAATAGACAGAATTTTAGCAGTACCGATATTGATTGCAATTGTGATGTGCTCTCAAGAGTCAGTTTTATCAGGTATTTAGGCATCATCATTGATGATAAACTACAGTGGGGTCCACACATTGTTGCCACTACAAAAAGAATCCGTAAACTTATATTTGTTTTCAAAAACCTGCGACTAGTAGCAGATCACAAATTACTATTAGAGACATATGTCGCACTTTGCCAGTGTGTACTATGTTACTGCATTTCTTCCTGGGGCGGTGCGATAAAATCTCAACTCATTGAACTTGAACGCGCACAGAGGGCGGTTCTTAAAGTAATGTTTTTTCTTCCATACCGATACCCTACAGAGTCACTTTATAATACAACAGGAATACAGAGTGTCCGTAAACTATTTATATATCAAATTCTTCGGAGATATCACAGACACACAGTCCCTAATGTAACAAATAGAAATAGGCGATTGCCACGCTACCCAGTTCCCCGCTGTAATAGTGCATTCGCCAAGAGGAACTATACATTCTTAGCTCCCTACTTATATAATAAACTGAATAAAATAGATGATATAAGTAAATTAAGTAATTTTGAAGTCAAAACCATAATTAAAAACTGGTTAGCCAATTTTAACTATGAAGAAGTTGAAAGTTTGCTATCTGTAATATCATGATTCAGTCGCGCAAAAACACACACACACACACACACACACACACACACACACACACACACACACACACACACTATATAAATAGTACTATGTATAATTTAAGTTAGTCTTACATTGTAACTTTATATAACTCGGTTGGAAGGCACTGGCTTACAAGACACAGGGAAACCTACTTTGAAAGCCAGGGGGGGTATTCGACCAATTTTAGAGATATAATGGAGATCTCTCATTTTCATCGCTATCCGTCACTTTTGACGTGTGCCTACTTGACAAGTGGCGATATCGCAACTTCGTCAATTCGGACGCGCAAAATTTTCGTTTCCTTTGTATGTGACGGCATAAATAACAGGCGCATACTTTAAATTGACCGCGTAGTACGTGAAATTAGTCCGTTACGTTTCGTTCAAAACAGAAATTTATATACATGAATAACATTTTTGACAATCATTATCGCCTTCGTATTTCCAAAATTGAGATGAGATATGTCACTTTCAAGCTCATCGCATTTAAATGACAGTTCAATGGCGATATAACTGTTATCTAATGGAGATTTGACGTTCGGCGATATCTCAAACGGCATTCTCGAATTGGGCCCCTGGGTACATAAAATTGTATATCTGAAGTTGCAAATAAAGATTTATTATTATTATTATGTCCTTTATTTATTTTAATTCTTAGGCTAGGTTTTTACAATATCTGTATATAAAAAGTAAAATACAATAAGGAAATTACAAAATATATAAACATATTATAAAAAAACCTAACCTAGGGTGCCGCCGGCAGCGGGGCAGGGCCCAGGCTACCGGTGGTTAGGGCTGCAAAGAGATTATTATTATTATTATTCCTGTATGTCGCACCCGCTCACGGGACATAGTGTCCCGGTCCTTTGGGAGGCGTGCACGGAGCCGAAGCCAACGCGTAGAGGCCCTTTCGACAATTTAATGAAATGCAAGGTGTACATCGAGCGGATGCTGTCCCTATCCGTGTCATGGGACGCACACAGGGACAGCGCCCGCTAGGTGCAAGAACTATTGATGGATATGTGGAATCTAAATAAATGGGCTATGGGGATGAAATTGAGGACTGGCTAATTGGGCTATGGGTTGAGACTATCGGGCGTCTACCAGAAAAAAAGTTTTATTATTATTATTATTATTACTATCAGACGCAAATACATGAACAATTTTAGATAATCGCGGACAAACATACATACGGGTCAAACTTGAGAACCTCCTGTTTTTGAAATAAATAAATACTAAATAAAGAGAGCTGAGAAACTCCTTTTCTTTGAAGTCGTTTAATAAAAAAGTGGATAACGATCCTCGTTTTATCACCTTACACTTATAAGTTTAAAGAAAATGTGGAAGAGTGGAATTCGTAGCTTTAATATTGGCTAAGATTTGATATCTTGGAAACAACTGGTCCTATTTCCACCAAACATAGCTAAGAACCATATCGATGGACATGTATTTTGATAAAAAAAAAACCGAACAGAAATTAGTCTATATGTTTGGAAGATATGATATGTTAAACTTATAATAACACCTTTGTTTTTTCGTCGTAGTTCAAAACGACAAAAAATGCGCAAAACTCTTTTGAAGTATTCATCGTAGACCTAAGTACCTACCGATAATAATGACTATAATGAGCAGAGCCAAGTTCTTTGTAAAGTAAAACTTAAACTTAATCATAAAAGCCTCCATACCATTGAATACTATTACCATGAAAGGAAATTATCCAAAGTTCTCGCTCTAACTTAATAGAAACTATAGAAAGACCGAGGCACACAAACCCTTAGGCTTAACTTCTTGAATAGCTGACGGCCGGGAAAGATGCTTTTCCGGCGAGTTTAATTAAAAATGTTAAGTTTCCTGGCGTGAGAGTAACTGCGTTCCAACTGGGATAGTGTCGCGAAAAATGTATGCCGGGAGAAGATTTCTAATTCCAACCGATAAAATAGTTTTTTGGTAGTGTCTTTATTTCAAGTTGCACATTTGTAATTGTAAAAACGGTTTAAGCTCACGTAAAAAATAGTCAAGAATGTCCCGACATGTTTCGAACTCATATGGAGCTCTTCATTAGGGACTGTTCAACAGAGGCCGTTCCCGACCGTTTCTACGTGAGTTTGAACCGTTTTCTTACTTATTAAAGATGTCTCGCGATAGTTTTCATAATATTAATGAACATTTTTGCGTTTTTTTTTATGAGCGTTAAAATAGGTAATGTCAGCAACTTAAGACTTTTTAAAGAATACGTTTTAACAAAAGACCCATTTTGCTCGCATATGATAAAAAATTGGGCAAGTGCGGGCCCGACTCGCGCATGAAGGGTTCCGTACCTATACATATATATAATCTATAACAAGTTTGTTGTATGGGAGCCCCCCTTAAATATTTATTTTATATTATTTTTAGTATTTGTTGTTATAGCGGCAATAGAAATACATCATCTGTGAAAATTTCAACTGTCTAGCTATCACCGTTGTTGAGATACAGCCTGGTGACAGACGGACGGACGGACGGACGGACGGACGGACGGACAGCGAAGTCTCAGTAATAGGGTCCCGTTTTTACCCTTTGGGTACGGAACCCTAAAAAAGAGGCCAGCTTTGTCGGGTGTCACGATTGCACTGCAACGGTGCGGGTAGGTCCCTGATGAAGAGCTCCGTACGAGTTCGAAACATGTCGGACCGTTCCTGACAATTTCACGTGAGAAATGCTATTGTTATATTTTGCCATTTGCCAGCCTTCACACAACAGGTGTAGAATTTGTTACAAATGGAAATTCAACCATTCCCCGCGAAAGTATGACATCGGCTGTCAGACGCCAGCGTCGCGTGCCAGCAACCAGTCCCCACCGAACCCTGGGCTAATAGCCATCGTTAATGTAACGACAGTATTATAATATTCTTCGGCAAGCCATGGCCAAAGATACCGTAAGTAACTTTAATAGTACATGACTAAAGTAGACACGTAGTGGTAAAATTTCAGGCAGATATCATTCACTTAAAAATGTTACGCTTTTTATTAATAAATAAATATTTAGGGACAATCATACACTAATCGACCTAGTACAAAACTAAGCAAAGCTTGTACTATATGGGTACTAGACGACGATATAAATAATATATAAATACATATATAGAAGCAAATAAGATGTTAGATGACCGTTTGATTGATCAGTTGTATTTTGACTAAAGAATATGGAAATATGGTTAAACAAGGAACACTTCCTCTAGCAATTTGATCTCTGTAGTAGGTACCTATCACCGAAACATCTACTGAAATGTCACAAAAACTCGGCCGCGGAAAACGAGCGAACATTTTTAACAAAGCCTTATTTTTCCAGTAATTTGTCAAAAACAGTCCCGAGTCTATTGTGTCTTTCCAACACAATGGACACCCTAGCGGAGTGCCTACATATTGGGGTAACGGCGGGACATTCCCGAAAGTGATTTATTTGATTACACTTTGGTTATTGATATTTCCCTTTTTATTGTAAAGGGAATAAGGAAACGGCTAGTTTTAGTATCGTATAAGCTATGAAAAGGGGATGAAAAGATATAAAGGTGCAGGGGTATTAGGTAATGTCTGTAGGCAGGGTATCGTCATATGTAAGTAGATGAACCATTACGTAATAGTATTCGTATAAGAGGGGTAAAAAAATGCGTGCCATGGTTTACGATGTGAGCGTGGTGAATATCGTAAGGGAAGATGCCACGAGCATATTTTGACTTACTTTTACGTTGTATTCAATATTTTTCGACGAAGCTTGTTGCTTCGTCAATTTAAAAATAATGCATGCAATTCACAAAGTACATTTGTGAATTGCATGCATTATTTTTAAATTGTCGAAGCATTTGGTGGATTTTTTTCTGTTCTTAGGTGTCAGTTTTATCAATAAAACCTAGGTACAATCATTAAACATATTTTTCTACGACTCGGTATACTCTTTTTAACCGACTTCAAAAATGGAGGAGGTTCTCTTTTTAATGTTTGTTACCCCAGAACTTTCGACTGGGTGAATCAATTTTGATGATTATTTTTGTTTGAAAGCTGATGCTTCCCATGTTATTCTATGTTTTATGTCGCTCATTAAAGTCGGCTATTATTTGCGAAAAATTGATTATATTTGAATCACTAAAATGCGAGAAAAATAAATTAACAAAGAAAAACAGACTTCAAAATAAACTGAAAAGTCAAAAATAAACCGATTATGTACAGATTATATTTGAATCACCTTTTGAAGTCGGTGGCAAACCTCACGTAAACTTGCGTCGTCTGATCTGCTGTAGAACACGGCAGATTGCCCGGTAGCGCCGAAACACGACACCCTTCAGGCAGAAGTCTATACATTTGGCATCACCTTTCAATCGATACGTTACCGCACGCTGGCAACACTCGAGCAGATCTGGCAACGTATTAGCTGAGGATGCAGGCTGGCAACTGAACTTATATCCACTGTCGAGTACCTTAAAGCTGGGCTTACATGAAGCTGCGGCGCGATACCGAATAATAATATTTTTAATTTATTTATATCTATCTATGTTGAGAATGTTACGACGGATGTGTGGTGTGACAAGAATGGACAGAATAAGAAATGAATATGTAAGAGGAAGTCTGAAAGTAGCACCAATTAGGGAGAAGCTGCAAGCTAACCGACTATCATGGTATGGGCACGTGATGCGAAGAGAGGAAAACCACGTAACCAGAAAAGTGTTAAGCATGAATGTGGACGGATATAGAAGAGGAAGGCCAAACAAAAGATGGATGGATTGTGAAAGATGATATGAATAAGAAGAAAGTAAACGACGAGGTGACGAGTAATAGGGAAAAATGGAGGAAGAGACATGCTGCGCCGACCCCGAATAAATGGGATAAGGGCAAGCGAATGATGATTTATATCTATCTATAGCTGATGGCTGGACATAGGCCTTATATGTCGCTACATCCTGTGCAGACCGCGTCTGTCGGCTCCCTGCGACCCTAACGAGGTAATCTGTCCATCAAGTCGGAGGCCGTTCAAAGCTATGCTATCCTATACATGGTCGCCACTCTAGAATTTTGCTGCCCCAACGGCCATCCGGGCTGTTTGGCATATAGTAATGGCATAGTCGGGGGGCGTTCCACGCTGCGCTATCCTATACATAGTCGCCAATCCAGGACTTCGCTGCCCCAAGGGCCATCCGTTAACCGGGCTACATGGCCCTCCCATTGCCACTTTAACCGTGCTTGCCTGTGACTGTGAGCTATATCGGTTACTTTTTGTACATTTAAACTTTATAGTACATTAAAAATATAGGTTTGAATGGCGAATTTAATGCCACGAGGGTATTCTCTATCAGTCAACTGTAAGTCCAAACAGAGTCATTATTAATGCGGGATTGGTGAACAACAGAACGTGTATTCAAACGTTACAAATTTCGACACAAGAATTCATTAATAACATGGACAAATAAATATATTAAAATACCGTCAGACGGGCTGGATGCTTGTTTGTCACCATCGTAGTATAAAAAAGAATGGTCCACTGAGCCAACCGCGCGTTATTGCGGGTTCATGTAAACCCAGCCTTATAGGTAATATGATAAGTTTTAGTATGTCTTGAGGTTCTGCGAACTTGGTGAATTCGTATCGGATCGAGTTTCATTTGATGTGATTACATCTAGAAGTTTTCCGATTAGAGATACTTTAGGTACCTACTATATATTACTGTTATGCTATGGTGGCTGTTCTTTCAGTGTTACGTTACATTATAATGGACAGATGAATTGCTTATACCTAAGTTCGTAAAGTGATAGAGCAATGCCTCTATGTCTATATCATAAACGGTAAGAAGATTGAACTTTTATTTATTTATTGCATTTCACAGCATAACAGTTACAACCAAAGCACTGTGAAACTAAGCATACAAAAGAATATTTATAAATCTCTCGAAGTATTTGAGTTTATTTAGTGAAACTTAATAAATAATAATATTCGCGAGTTTTTTAATCATTGCCAACACGATTTAAAATGATGAGTTTGTTTATGATATTTGACGCTTACCTATGACTACAGAACGGACTAAAAAAATCGACTAGCAATATAAATAGCACGAACATGCACAATTTCATCCACCGTATTTAAATATCAAATAAAGAGCTCATCCATATTAGTATGCATTCAGCATTCGCAGTGCGGTGTACTATAACTGAACCCCAAAACAAACTAACAGAGTTCAATTTCCATAGACGCATACGCCTTTTCTATTTCAGACTATATAACATGTTTCAAATAAAAATGTAGGAATAATGTATGAGTTCCATAGATACATAAGACCTTTTTCCTTTAGTTGTTTACGCCAGGCTAACGGCAATGCTGCACTGAGGTCATTAATCCCAACTGTTTATCTTTTAATCCAGAACGTCAAATGGTTGTACAGTTTTGAACGTACTTACGACCTTATTGATTCGCGCTTGTACTAGTGTGTTAGTAGGGGCGTATTATTAATTAGGTTAATTTTGCTTTAGCTCTGTGTACAGGTTGCCTAGATAAATAGGAGGCATTTTTTTATTATTAATCAAAAGTTGGAAAACAACGTTTTTCGTGGGTATGTTAGCCAATACGAGAACAAGGTTTGACAAGTAAGTATAGGAATGGTCTGTGCGCGGTTAACAAGAACCTCATCCAAGATATAACGCCTATCGAACACCAGTTATGATTTAATTGGGGTTAATATATGCACATTATTTCCAGCACTTTTATATCAAACAAAATACATCATTTAGCGCCACTTTATATGTATAATATAGTACTATGGAGTGTAGAACGGGAGGAGCGTAATCTTCACATATCCAAAAGTGCCCGTTGAAGGTGTTAAATTGGGGGCGCTACTGTGCTGAGATTAGTTCCGTTACGTAGAAAAAGTTTTAAATTAATAAATAAATATCAGACAATCTCACACAAATCGATTTAGGCCCAAATTAAGCTCAAGAAGGCACGCGTTTGGCTCGGTTTGTAGACACCTGCCTACTGAGCCGGCGGTCCCAGGTTCGAATCCCGGCCAGGGCAAATATTTGTGTGATGAACTCGAATATTTGTGCTTGGGTCATGGTTGTATGTATTTAAGTATATATTTATCTATATAAGTATGTATATCGTCGTCTAGTACCCATAACACATGCCTTCTTGAGCTTAATTTGGGACTAGATCGATTTGTGTGATGTTGTCCGATATTTATTTATTTATTATAAAGCCGAAAGTTTGTGAATGTGTTTGTGTGTATGTTTGTTACTTTTTCACGCTCAAGGGCTGGATCAATTTTGATAAATTTTGGTATGACGGTAGCTGACAGCCAGACAACCTGTTTTTTTTTTTTTTTTTTTTATTTACCAACAAAAAACATACATAAAATACAAATTTAAGTAATTTCTCGCCAAACTGTAACGTTTATTGGCGAGACGCGCTCAATTTTAATAAAACAACTTAGCGTATCTTATCAACAGAATAAGCAATGACGAGATATCTCCTTCTCGACAACAACTTTCACAGTTGAGGTATCCGATTGTAATAGGGTAGGATGAGTTCTTTCAACCTGCTGACAGCATGTTATTGAGAAGGAAATCCCTAAGCTTTGATTTTAACAGTGTTTTTCTTAATTTTGGTTCTTGTCTTAGCAAATCTATCTTATTAAATATTTTTGGTACTAGGAATTTGGACATTCTTTCACCATAATAGTTTTTTACTTTTGGTTGAACATATTTTTTTTGTTTTACACTTCTAGTTTCATATTTCTTATTCGTATTAACTTTGTACTCTTCGCTGTAGCAGTGTTCTAAACCTTTCAAATATTTAATTTTTTTATCTTCTGGCAAGATTTTACATAACGGGAATAATGTATCATACTCTTTATTACAGTTTTCTTTTACGTTCTTGCTTACAAGGAATTTAATTAATCTTATTTGTAAAGTTTTTATATCTCTAATGTAGGTCATAAATGTTCGCCCGTATACAATTAAATTAACACATAGGCTACTTTTTATCCCGAAATATAGAGCTCCCGTGGGATGAGCGGGTAAAACCGCGTGGCGCAGCTAGTAATAGAATATATGGATTGGTGTTATAGTGTCCTTTTTGTTTTCCTATCCTAGACAACGCATACCTTTCTACACAACTCACCACATAAAACTGTACTTAACACTATGAAATAATACCATATTATCCGGTTATTCTCGTTCGCCGCTTAGATTTGGGAGAAATACTTCCTAAGCCGGATAATATTAGCACGTAACTAATGGACCGGGTGTGAGCCATAAAGGTTTCTCGCGCTTAATTATTAATGCCCGGATTTCGGTGAATGTTAGTGTAGTGGTATAGTGTTGCTTTTGAGTTAGGATTGTCAAGTATTAGGGTTCTAAACCAAAATTATAACAAAAATGCCGGCCAAGTGCGAGTCGCGCACGAAGGGTTCCGTAGGTATAATCAAATAAATAACCGGCCAAGTGCGAGTCTGCCTCGCGCACCGAGGGTTCCGAACAATACTTATCCCATCTTAACTGGCCGGGTTAAATTTGCACCTGATATGTATGACGCCGAATATGTATGACGCCGGCTACAAATGAGGTGCAAAGTAAACGCAACCGATTACTTACGTATTATTATTGGAGTAGTAGGGCCTCGTGCAGGGTCCGTCCGGATTGTTACTACCGTCTTGCCTGCTAACCCACCGCCAAACAGCAATGTTCGCATTGTTGTGTTCCGGTGTGGGGGTAAGATAGCCAGTGAAATTACTAGCATAGAGGCATTCTATCTTCATCCTCCGGGTAGGCAAGCACTTGTGACTCCTCTGGTGTTGCAGGTGTTTATGGGCGACGGTAATCGCTTTCCATCAGGCGATACGTTTGCTCGTTTGCCCCTATGGCATAAAAAAAAAAAACGTTTGTTGTATAGAAACCCCCTTAAATATTCATTATATTCTGTTTTTAGTGTCTGTTGTTGTAGGGGCAACAGAAATACATTATCTGTGAAAATTTCAACTGTCTAGCTGTCACGGTTCATGAAATACAGTCTGGTGACAGACAGACGGACAGTGGAGTCTTAGTAATAGGGACCCGCTTTTACCCTTTGGGTACGGAACCCTAAAAACCAGCCAAGCGTGAGTCGAACTCGCGCATCAGCAATAAAAAAAATGCAACCAAAAATTCTAAAAAAATGCGTTTTTGTTACCCCTCTCATTTTAAACTCATTTATTTTCAGTATTGTTGTTATAGCGGCTATTTAATGCGTTTCAATTCATCATTTTCGAGATATAACGTTTTCACACGAACTAAGGTTCCAGAATGTAGGAAACCGGATATCCTTTCTCATATCCCGTCTCCATCCCGTTTGAAGGAGGCACATTTGCAGCGAAAGTAAAACTATCATATATGTGCAAAAATAAGAATAAAGCTGTTGAAAGGCTCTGAGATGCACCCTTTTTTAACGTCTAACAGACATAGGTTGAAAGACTCAATGGCTGATGACATCTGATTCGGTGGTCCAATTGGTAGAACGGCCTTGTTGGCCCGGAAAACCGTTGGAAACGCAGGTTCGAATCCTGTCTGAACCATTAAGTTTTTAAATTTTTCGCTTCATTGTAAACATTTGTCTAACAGACATGCCACGATTTTTGGCAGCAAGCGGCGCGGCGTGCAGTTCAGCGAGAGATCCGAGCCGTAGTCACTTACCATCAGTACATTTACCATGACCTGAGTTAACGTGACTGACTGTATTCGTATGGGGAATAGTACCAGCGCCCCTAACGGTCACTTTATAAAACTACAATTCTCCATACAAATCATTTACGGAGTCACTAGCGAGTACTGTCACTGTCAACTCATGGTAAGGGTACAGGGTATACTGAGGCCAATCGCCGGTCAGTACGTGTATAAAAAAAGTGGGGTTCGAAATTTTGAATTTGACGATTCGAAAATTCGAATTTAGAAAGCGGCGCCGGAAAAATGGTGTCTATGGTTCAAATCTCACTTGCAGTGTCATGGATCGCATAAAGTGTTGCCTTCATAATTAACCTTTGTATCACAACAAAATTAATTAAGTAGGCAGAGGCCAAGTAAAGCCGCAGGCCGCTAGTTAGATCATAATCCAGCCTTTAGTATAATATAACAGTTATTAATGGACCACACACGCATTTCGTGACTACGGAAGGAATTGGGTCATAATCGCATTACGGCCCTGAACACACAAAATATAACTTAAGTCACCCATTAATACGCAAACTAAACATACACACACATAATAATATATTGATTTACTTAAACTTACACGATTTTCGCACATTATCATAAAACGGGATTTAATCGTGCTCAAAATGTGTTTATGTAATTACCTCGACGTTTCGAACGTGACGGTCGTAGTCCCGAAGGAACTACAGTACATTAAAATATATAAATACTTATTAACGACAATCTTACACAAATCGACCTAGTCGCATAAACTAAGCAAAGCTTTTACTATGATGGGTTCTAGACGACGATAAACATAATAATATAAATACCTATATAGATAACCATGACCCAGGAACAAATATTCGAGTTCGCCACACAAATATTTTCCCTGGTAAATAACCGCTGGCTCAGTAGGGTGCACTATAAACTGCGCCAACCGCGTCGTCAAAACTCGAAGTAAATTTTTGATCATATGGGTCATCATCAGCCGAAAGACCTCTATTGCTAGATAAAGTATTGTGTTAGAAAATGTGTTTTATCGTCGTCTAGTACCTATAGTACAAGCTTTGCTTAGTTTGGGACTAGGTCGATTTGTGTATGATTGTCCCATAATATTTGTTTATTTATTTATTTATTTAGGTGGCCCCCAAAGTTCTCCACAACGATCAATCGTCACCCTCACCCAGCGACTTCTCGCAATCCTGTCCCACTTTCTTGGGGCGGCTCTGATTCTCCGCGGATCCTCTCATTTGTGATTCGATCACGCAAGTAACTTCCGAGCATACATAGCACGTTCCATTAGCCTATTTGTACTCGTATTACTGGATAGACCTACAGTAACAACAAATAGGTACGTGTACCAACTCGGTCGTCCCAGGTACCCCTGGAGAGACGTGGTGGAAGTTGTTTTGCGGGACCTTCAAGCCGAAAACTGGCGCAGATCGGGACAAGAGGCGTACTCCCGTTTCGGAGGCTATAAGATCCTGTTTGGGTCACTGAGCCAGAATAGTTAGTTATGTGAACCAAGGCTAATAGTCTTCACGTGTTCTGTTAACATTTCGTCCTATTTAAGGTCACATATGGAAATCATAGGCCTCCTGAATTTGATGCCACTGGGTACGATTCAAAGTCAAACTCATCCACCCAAGAACACATTTAGAACTCTGCCCCAATATAGCATATCAAAGCGAATTCGCCAGCTAGGTATCCTATATAAAATTGCCGTAGCCAAGTGTTGCCAAGTGAAGTAGTAAGTTAGCTTCCATCCATTTCAATATGATAATTATATTTGGATACAGTAGCTGACGACGTCGCTGCGGCGTCCCGGTGAGGCAGAAAATTTAGTGCTTTTTATCAGATATACTTATTGCTGCATCAATACCTACTCTATGAACATGCGACCACATTCAATGTTTATGTAACTACACATTAGTGTAAGTGACGTTCTAAGAAGGTCAACCGCAAATAGACTAAACAAAATATCATCAACCACAGAAACACGTGTAATAAACACACAAAAAGGCAATTAAACTATCTAGTTTTCCGGAAAACACGCCTATAACGATCCCAATATAGACTGACGGTCAGTGCGTACGCCCCAGACGATGGTATTGATCCCACCACCGACCACCACTCCCACCGCTTGCTTCCACAGTCGACCGACGCCACGCAACGATACCACTCGAAATTAAAAACAATAGAAACATCCACCATTACGGCGCGTTCAAATTACGAACGTTCTACATATTTTTCAAATTTGGAAGGCGCTTGAATATTGTTTTTTTTAATTCTGTGATGTGTGTGTTCGGCAAAAGTGTTACAATGTGTAAATAATGCGTGCGTTTCATTACTCAATTTGAGCAATTTTGAAGTGTAAGTGTAACACCTTAATTGCGGGTGACTCAGTCAATTTAGCGGGTTCATAGACAAAATTGGACTGAAAGCGGCCAAATTCCAGTGTCAATTGAATATTTTTCAGCTCAAAAGGAAGCCATTATCAAGTATCCGATGCAAATTATCTCGGTTATCTCGTCCCCTCGCGGCCTACTAAGCCACTCGACCGTCAGTCCGTCGCTATCAGCTGATGTAGTCAGTAAAAGCGGTTAAGAAAACTAATTTCTTTGAAAAACAATAGAGATTTACATAGACTCGCCTCACGGAAGGCCATTATACACATTACAGTGAGTCAGTGGACGGCACAAGCAACGGACGCTGATAATTGCCAGCCAGTTTTTTCTACCATTTTCTAAATTCGAACGTACGATTTTATAACGAAACGAATTCTTTTTTCAAAACACGTCGTGGACCGAACGAATTCTTTTTTAGAATATTGTTGTTTTTTGTGCGAGCGTTTTTTGTCTTTGGTTTAGTGCAGTGATGGTGTCGTGATTGGAAACTTTTTGCTGTCTTTCTTATAATGGAAAGAAGCGTTTTGGCCGACACTAGGCACGTTTCCTGGGCTTCTGAAGTGAGTATATTACGTCTATAAAAAGGAATAAAACTTCTCTAGATTATAAATCATCAATAGTAAACAAATTATTAACTACCTCCGTTTAGCTTGGCCAAAAATAACTTTCGTGTGTCCGGTTGTCTGGATGTCCAGTCGTCCCGTTGATTCAGCACAAGTGTGACACGCGACTCTATCTCGCGCGAGATATATTACCTGTCCCTTTCATCGCTGTACTGTGAGAGAGTGACGGGCGATGCTATGTTGCACAACTATAGTCGTCGACTCGTCGTAGACGGGCAGACATTTCTCAACCGATTCTCCTGAAATTTTGTTGGTAACTTTGATAATTTATTACATCATTTTTTATACAAAATTACATCCATTTCGAAACAGACCCGTTTGTATCACTTTAATCTCTTACAAAGAATCCACGATTTTGCGTGACAGCGGCAGCGGTGCGCGGCACGTGTGTCTCACTCACTCATATGGTCGCCGCGCTCGGATCTCTCGCTCAACCGCTCCCCGCGCCGCTGGTCTCTCAAGGGCATGTCACTTATGTCACTATATTAGCTTTGTATCGTGACCTAATTACATAGGGGCATGGATATTTAGATTAAAGGTATTATTAACGTACATTGCCCCTTGACCTTACAGAATGCCCTACAAAGCAATGGACACGCTACCTTATATTCAGATACAAAAGGACTTATCTAAATAGGAAATTTTCTTGAGATACTTCTTTTTCATATTTGCGGTAGTATAAGCCATTACTATGATTAACTATACGAGTTCAAAGCTTTAGAGTGATTGGTAAAAGGTTTATTTAATCAAAAGTGCACCTTTCTGATAAACTACATAAGTATACGTAGGTAGGTACTTAAGTAGCACACAGGCTGAATAAGCACTTATATTGACACTGTTTTTATTTATACTTCAGTTTTGTACCTACATTAATTACATTACAATACTTAAAAGTTACTTTTGACCTTATTCCTAATAATTATTGCCTTATTTCACTAAATCAATTTTTAGCTAAATCTGCTCAGCCGTTCTCGAGTTTTAGCGAGACACACGAACAGCAATTTATATATGTAGAATACTAGCGTTTGCCCGCGACTACGTCCGCGGGGAACTCGGAAGTATGGAAGCAACCTCGTACAACACGATATATATCCACCTAATCATAATCACCTTAATTAATAAAAGGGATTATTAAAAGCGCCTATAAGCAAATGTAAGTGCAATTGTGCTTTTGGTCTAATGATGACATTTCCTACAGGGTCATCAATGTCATCATGACTTACTTACTCACTTTTCAATATTTATAGGGATAATTTCCAGGATGAAAACTATCGTCCTTCCTCGGATCTTAAACTATCTCCATGCCAAATTTCATCAAAATCGATTCAGCTGTTTAAGCGTGAAGAGGTAACAGACAGACAGACACACTTTCGCATTTATAATATTAGTATGGATAGATATACATAGATAGGGTTTAGATAAAAGTAAACCATCTTGAAACGAATGTTCAAGCAATCCATCGCAATGTGATGACAACGTTATCTATCGAGATTGGTTATTGGCGATTGATATTGTTTTATCAGATTGCGTCGATAAAGGGAGAAAACTAACTCTTCTCTCTTAAGTGTGTTTCAGATAAATGTATATCTATACAGTGGGCAACTACCTACCTATTATATACAGGGTGATCAAACCAAATGGGTCAGTAGGAAAAAAACGAAAACTATAAGAGACTAGCATTAACCCGCGGCTTCGCTCGCGTGCCCATATAATATACATCATCCTACGGGAACAATGCTCTTTTTTTTTCAGGATTAAAAGTAGGCTATTCGTTAAGTTAGGGTATAATCTGCAATCTGCATTTCCCTCATGCATATCCGTTTTTTTTTATCTATTAGAATAACGCGGGTCTCTATCCATACCTCAAAAGCAAAAACAGAACCCCTTTATAGGATCACGTGAAGCTGTCTGTCAGCCCGTCTGTTACAACCGATTTTCTGCAAAACTACTGGACCGATTAAATTGCAATTTGGCGCAAATGATTTCAAGAATTTTCATGACCACAAATAAAATTTCAAAATCGGTGGCATTTTCGTAATTAACGTCCCAACAAACCATAAAAATTACACCCATACTCATATTTAGTCATTTTAACCCCATCGCACCCCAACAGGCGAGACGGTATTTCACGTCCACCACGTTTGTTTTTTTTAAATCGTTATTGTTTTGGTAATCAGCGACCCGATAAACCATAGAAACATTACTTTTGTTGATTTTCAGACTTTGTCACCATATTCTCCTCCTTTAAGGGTTGAATTCTCAAAAATTATGAAATACGTGCTTACTCATTTATTGTTAGAAATACTTAATAAATAAGTTTTCAATAAAATAGTCTAACTAATATTTTTTCCCTATACAAACTTACGACCCCCATTTCACCCCTTCGGGGAGTTGACTTTTGACAAATGCTTCTTTTATTGCACCCCTAGACTTTATAAGGACACGTAGGTTCCAAATATGGACTCTCTAGAACCAGCGGTTTAGTATTTAGACATTTCAACCCCATTTCACCCCAACAGGGAAGATGTTAATTCACGTCTGCCACGTTGGATTTAAAAACCGTTGCAGTTTTCGTAATCAGCGACCGGATAAACCACAAAAGCATTACCAATGGATTTTCAGACTTTGTCACCACATTTCTCCCTTATAGGGGTTGAATTTTCAAAAAACCTGAAACATGTGTTTACTCATTTATCGTTAGAAATACTCCTGTAAGGTTTCGAATAAAATAGTCTAACTAATCTTGTTTCCCCATACAAACTTTGAACCCCTATTTCACCCCTTTAGGGGGTAAATTTTTAAAAATACTTTCTTAGTGCACCCCTACATCTTATAAGGAACCTACGTGCCAAATTTGAACTCTCTAGAACCAGCGGTTTAGTATTTAGACATTTCAACCCCATTTCACCCCAACAGGGGAGATGGTAACTCACGTCCGCCACGTTGGATTTTAAAATCGTTGCGGTTTTTGTAATCAGCGACCCGATAAACCCTAAAAACAATACCCATGCTGATTTTCAGACTTTGTCACCACATTTCTCCCTTTTAGGGGTTGAATTTTCTAAAAACCTGAAACACGTGTTCACTCATTTATCTTTAGAAATACTCCTGTGAAGTTTCGAATAAAATAGTCTAACTAATCTTGTTTCCCCATACAAACTTTGGAACCCCATTTCACCCCTTTCGGGGGTGAGTTTTGAAAAATCCTTTCTTAGCGGATGCTTACGTCATAACATCTACCTGCATGCCAAATTTCAGCCCGATCCGTCTAGTGGTTTGGGCTGTGCGTTGATAGATCACTATGTCAATCAGTCAGTCACCTTTGAGTTTTATATATATAGATAGGGAAATCTGTTCTTAGGAACCATGGCTTCGATTTTAGATTTATTAAAAACTGCATTCAATTTTTTTTGTGTATCTCATGCGTAACCCGTAATCGATCCCGGCCGAAATTGAGTAAAGAAAAAAATAAATAATTTAAGATGTCAATCGATCTTATTTTTTATTGAGAACAAATGTCTGTAGGAGACTACATACATTTAGATTTAGAGAGCTCTAAGAGTCAGAAATTGCTTGCATAGCATTGCATAGTTTTCATTTTCTCCCTACTGACCCATTTGGATTGATCACCCGGTATATAGCGTGCACCAAAATACTTGTACCTATGTAAAAAAAGTGATACACTGCTTTAACCAAGAACGACTGCACAGATTGTTATGAAACTTATAAAGAATAATAATAAAATAAGTTTTTATGAAATAAAAATTAAAAATTATTTACAAATGAAGAGAATTTATCGTTATACAGAATTATAAAAAGAAATCTTTTTATAAAAATGAAAAAAAAATTTTTTTTTTCATTAGGTAATTTTAAGGTGAAATCAAGCGCAAAACTCAGGAACGGTTAGACCAATTTTCAATATTCCTTGAAATTCGACAAAGGTTCTTATGAATTGTATTAATATTGTTCTATCCGTTTGAGCGTGAAGAAGTAACAAACATACATTTGGAAAATTCCGGAAACAAAAACTTATACATTAGTAAACCTAAAAACCCGGTTACAAACAGTGCCTAAAAAACACCGGCACGACAAATTGCATCACGACGCAGCAAAAAGTGCATTAACACAATTGCCAACTGTTATGTTGCAACCGGCTAACGAGATCGCAAGGCCATTGACCATTTGCAAGACAGCAGTCAAATCTGCCAAATATCCCGTGAATTGTGAAGTAAACAAGTGACTTTTTTATTAGACACTGAGCAATAGTTAATAGGCATTCAGGTGATACAGTGGTAGAATTAGTAGTTGACTCATGTTAAATTGTATTAAATGTTGATTCCGTGTAGTATTTAGCATAGGCAACCTAAATATCTATTTACACCTTCATAAAAGTAGACGATGGTTCTAAAAATTAAATTTGAAAATATGATTTCTATTCTATATTTTGAAATGTCCGCTATTTTCGCTCATGATAGTGACATCATCGATCCCGTAAAGAAAACCAAAGGGCTACTCCAACGACTCCGAATAGTGCCGTCCCTCTCGACCTCTTGTCAAAGTATGTTTGTGTGAGCGGGATAGCACTATACGACGGTCGAATTTCGAGCATCGGAGTAGCTTTCTGTTTATTTACTCATTATTCTACGTCACGCCACACTCGCCACAGATCGGTAAGCTAATAGGCAAACATGGCGGACGGCGTTTTTGATTTTTTCATGAAATTATCATTTTCAATTTAGCTTTCTATCTCTCAAAAATACAAGCTTTGAGCTCGTATTTTAACCATTTCAAAAATAAAAAAAAATGGCTCAACTAGCCTACTGGTTAATTTAAAATACCAATCACCATTTCTTTTAACCGGGCCAGGCAGGTTAAAAAATACTTGCGTATGTCCGGATGTCCCTTTGGACGGATTTGCGGCTGTTCTAGCCATTTCGCATTTTACCGATTCTCTTGCAATGGTAATTTTTTTTGTCGAGTCAGTTTTCTCTTTCTATCTCTTTCTGTGCAGCACTATGAGAGAAAGACGGGTGACGCAATGTCATGCTACAAGAGTCGCGAAGCATAGTTGTGCGCGGTTGTACTAAACAATCTGTAGATCTATTAAAATACATAAACGGGTAGGTATACTCACGTCGTAGAAGTTGAATAACGCAGTGTTCGGTTGGCCGCCAGGCGCCACGACTGACCGGCTCTCCTGATGATGAATCGCGTACCGATTCGAAACATGTCGAATGATATTCGACTTCTATGACGTGAGTAAATCCGTTTATGTATTTTAATATTTCTATGTAAAATCTGTCAATCATTCGTCGATGAAGTAAACTATCGATTACCTACCTAGTTGACTGCGTGTCGAAACTCGTGTTACACGCGTTTTGTTACATGTGAAGTGATTGAGACATGGAATTACTCGTGGTTCGCTTTAAAATTGTTATTCAATTCGATTCAATTTCATTATTTCAGGTATAGGCCAACGGGGGTGTTGTAACCCCCGCGATATTGCGGATTTTTAATAAAGTTTTGGTCTGACGTTTAAAGTCAGTAAATATCACTGATGTAAACAAAGAGGTACTAGTGTAATGTACCAGGAGGGCAGCAGTATGAGATGAATGGCGTCGCATTGTAAAGCAGGCCACAAAATCCACGAACTTGACGGCCACGACCACTCTGGCAAGAGTGTACCGCCAAAGAAGAAGAAACAAAGAGGAAACAGGACTAAATTCCGCATAAGTATTATTTGCATAATAAAGCCAAAACTATTCACATGTGATGAAAGTCAAGTTCATTTCAGCATTTCGGTAAACAATGTTTTGAATTTAGTTAAATGACAAGGGTATTTAGACAGTGAACGCATTTTCCGGTCACTGTATGCACTTTATTGCCATATTATGAAAGCTGTTTGTAGCGCCACGCCACTATCCCTGGGCCGAACCGACTTTTGGGCTATGGATACCAATGATAAATGGGGACCCTTTTCGGGGTTAGATTATGTTGGTTACCAAACTATAAACATTAGCTTGAAACACACACGTATGCCCGGGCATACTTACTCGTACATTATGAAAAGTACCCAATTTATCAGTTGAGTTGAGGGCAAAAGAAAACATAAATCCTCAAACCAAGAAAATACTGGAAGAAAAGATCAACCACATACGTCTGCATACCAGCCACGGCCACTGACTAGAATGTACAATTTCGAAGTGTAGAAAACGTGACGCATACGTTGCGTAAACGCACCGGCAGTGTATTTTGAGCGGTGTGTTATCTCCTTAAAACATATTCATATTACGTTCCAAACATAAACATATCCCCATATAGAGCCTGTATTATAATGGACTAAAGCACTTCAGTTTATGGTCATTTTATGTCCATAGCAATTGCTTCACGACGCCTCAACTTATCTGATGTAGTGGCCGAAAATAGAACTAACAATGTTACCATACTAAATTATACAAGACGTAACACAGTGGCGCCGTTGAAGAGTGTTTTTAATTTGGTAGCATTTTAGTTTTTGTTCCGCTATAACGTTTTTATGGCTTGTAAGACAATATACCGTTTTGTAAGAAATAAGTGGAAGATCAAGTAAAGCCACAAATTACAACTTATTTGCACTTCTAACGATAAAATAATGTGGTGTGATTGCTAGTGAGTGTAAACTGCTTAATACATTTATTGAATAATTTAATGATGCCCACGGCCACGGCTACTTTCTACCATCGCACTGTTCGCCATCGGCAGGGTGTTCATCCTCACACACTGGAGCCTAAACGGTCGAGAACTGTGCGGTGCCAGAGGAATTCCCTACCGCGAACGCTCCGCATGTGGAATGAGCTCCCTGCCGAGGTTCCTGGGGGCTGCAGTATGCGGTTCTTCAAGAGGGGAGTAAATAAGTTCTTAAAGAAAAGATGCTCCTGGTATCGCAATTGTTCATAGGCGGCGGTAACTGCTTAACATCAGGCGGGCCGCATGCTTGTTTGCCACCGTCGTAGTATAAAAATGTGTAGGTACACTCTTTGCCCGGTTTTCCGCATGATATTAGGCTTCGGACTTTTAAGAGCACAGTCGAACGTTAGAGAGTTAAGGAACTGATATTAACAATAAAACGTAATTCATATTTCATACCTACTCATACTGCCTGGTTCAATAAAACGCGCTGAAATAATGTTATTTAAAACATACGTATACACAAGCTTAAAAGTAGGTCAACTCCTTAAATAGGTATAAATTGACTTTTTAAATATTTATCGACACAGATTCATGCTTTTATCGAAATCGAAACGGCATAATTTCGATAAGTTGACAGAACAATTTTCATTAAACCACACTGTATTTCTATCGAAATTGATTTAATGTGACAGGAATTTGTCGAATTTTATATTTATATATGCATTGTATAGGTGTGTATGTGTGTGTGTGTGTAATTTTTCCACGTCTATCCAAAGGGAGCGCATTTTTTCACATAACGCTTGATTGTCATAACGTATTGTTTGTCATAAAATTGTTAGTCATAACTCTGAAATTACTAACTTTACAAGTTTTGAGAGTAACTCCCACTACCTTAGGTTAGGTTTACTTATATTATAACAATCCTGAAAAGTTATTTGTTTTAGAGAGAAATAGAAATTATGTCTAATGATAATTATGAATAAGAATTTTATGTGAGCCAATATGGACCCCTATCCAAAACTATCTACCTATCTGTTCAAACTACGCGTAGTTATATATTCGAAAGTCTTCCTTTAGTTTTTACGACCAGATGAAAATGCAATTTCGCATTAAATCCACTATTTTTACTTTCGTTCTGTGTAATAACAGTTAATGTTATATATCACACATAAATAGTATATCGTCCCTAAAAAGTAACAATGTCTACTTCGTTAGTCTTTCAGCAGTTAATTACATCTTGAAAACAATTTAAACACACAACATCCAATTATTTTTCTCATTCTCTACTCGACCTTTTAATCGAGTAAACAATGTGCCATAGACAAGACAAATACAGCGGCCAGCTCGTCCCGTCCCCCGTCTGTCACTAGGCTGTATCTCATGAACCGTGATAGCTAGACGGTTGACATTTTCACACATGAGGAATTTTTGTTGCTGCTACAACATTTTTTTTTTACAAAATAAGTATGTGATTAACCAGTTGGTTCGATAGGAATAAACGGCTACATGGAGTTCCGATTTGTACAATTGGTTGGTCCGTTCAGTTGATCGGAGTGGAAGAGCAGAAAAAATACAACAAACGTGATCGGTTGCCAGTTAAGATGGGAAGTGTATTGTAGCTATTAACGTAAAATGTAAGCATATGAATGAATGAATGAATGAATAATATTTATTTCAGATTTCAATACCTATTTTTGCTAGTAGGTTCAATATATGATATTATTATGATAATTAGCATATTTCGGTGATATACCGGGGTGTGAACGTGATATCTAGATCATGCTAGACCCTAGAAATATCAGCCTATCACGCAGGCCATTACACGATCGTGCTAAATTCTATTCATTATCATATTTCAGGCAAAATGGCGTTTATTCGATTGTGGCACGATTTCATTTATGATAGAGGACTAACACTGCGTAGATTTAGAAATACCCGAAATTGAAACATAAATTGTAGAGAAAAAAGTATGACGATTTTGGAAAATCAGAATCAACAACCGTGATGTTTACGGAAAGAAATTTCCTTAGTTTTAGAGTTCTAGAATAAGACCTTGCCAGTGCAATGGGTTATTAAAGTGAAATAGAGCATCATATATGTTTTACGTCACCTATAGACGGTAACTGGGATTTACTGCCCGCTTTAAAACTTTAGATGAACTACGGGCGGTAATTCATAAAGCACCAGATCGCATATTTATGACAAATGACAAAATAAACAAACACCTGCGATCTGGGATGTTCATTCGTAAATGTTCACGAATTTACCGCCCTAGGCATGTAATGTAACTATTTCATAAGGGTATTTAGGGATGATTTTAGATGTCAGTAGTAGTTACGTCATTATCAGTGTAGCATTGATGCCGATAGCAGTCCACAAATTTCTCTATCTACTCTTTGCTTGAGGGATTCCCAGTGGAGCTCACTTTCCAAAGTGAAACCCATCGATATTCCCACGTTCACCGCTATAGTACGCTATATTCCCACGTAGGCCATGACAATGGATTTTCGAATTTAATGCGTGTATTCACATACTTAATCTTATTTACAGATATTACGTTTTAATTTTTACGAGGATATTGAACTTCGGCCTAATTTTAACTAGAAAGTTACTTTCAAATTAAAACATGATTATTTTTAGATTAATGAACGAATCGATTTCACATGTGTTTATGATTAAAGTCCGCGAATTGGACAAAACAGCCCAGAAAAGAGTAAGCTGGCGCAAAATAGTCCACGAGAAAGTTATTCAGAGAGGCCACGACCCTCAGCATTGAGGATATCGACTGAAGGAGGAGGAATTGGACTAAAATGGTTTAACCTGCACCTCGACTTCATCCCTTATACTCACACAGACACGGATACGCAAACTTAACCCGTTACCATATAAATAAAAAATAACAAATTGGAATCCGAACTTTGATCCGTGTCCCTCCGTTAGACCTTGGTATGCAGAAAGGGGTTAAAAACTTTCAGTGAGCAACAAAAGCCTTCATTTCATTTTTATAATTTTACTAGTTGCACCGCGCGGTGTTACCCGCTCATCCCACGGGAACACTACATTCTTCGGGACAAAAAGTATCCTATGTGTTATCCGGGCTGTCAGCTACCTTCGTACCTAAATTTATCAAAATGTATCTAGCCGTTTGAGCGTGAAGAAGTAACAAACATACATATGAACACACTCACAAACTTTCGCTTTTATTGTATTAGTGTGATAAATTGATGATAGATGATGATGGTTTCATGTTCTGATTTCGGACTGTTAACATGTTATAGTTTTCTTGTTTTAATTGTACATGTACCTACGTAAAATTTTGTGACTCGTATTTGACTCTTCAAAAAGTATTACCTACATATTCTAACTTCTGAACATTATCACAGTATCATCCAGTATTATCTCTTTATCAGCCAGTTTAATGGCTTTCCTTATCTAAAGCGTAACCATAACCTCGTACAATACAAACCAACATACAAAGGTACTGCTTCTACATAACTGTGCAATTTTATTCTATCCTCTTCTACACTCGTTTCTCCAAAATAATTGTCGATATACGTACTTTCAAAATTTTTGTAGTGAAAGAAAGTGTCGATGTTTAGATTTCCCCACAGTTCAGGTTCAAAAATTGGATTGAGTTGTGCAAGAAAAACAAAGAAACGTAAATAGTGCATTAACTGCAGACGCTAGGAAAGAAGGGTTTGCCGGGTGAGTAGTTATAGACCGTAGGGAGGCCGGATGGTGATACGAAGCCAGCAAGCCCTTTTCACGGTCAGACATATATAGTGTTTTTATCAAACCAATATCAAAGTCATAAAAAAAAACAGCGGTTTAGCCGGTCCATGAACGACATGTTTAAAAAACATTTCGAAGCCTGTTATAAATAACGCACGTTATGACGACATTTCAATGCATGTTTGAGAAAAGGCAATTTCCATCAAACAGACCCTTTTAATTTATAAGTCAGAAGATATGTTAAAACAGTGTTAAGACTGGCAAAAGTCCCAAGAACTACTTAAAAATTACCAAGCAACGTGCAAAAGTAAAATAAAAACGTAAAAAAAACAACATTAACGCGCTAAACGCACAAAAGCCAGCCCATTAGACATCTTGAGCTGTCTCGCTCTAGGCCGCTCTACGAGAGCTCTAGAGAGCACTCTAGCGCTCTACGGTAGAGCTACCCGCTCTAGCTAACGTGACACAACCGCTGTTGACCCAGTTGCGAGATAAGGTTTAGATTGTGGGATAAATGAAGTGGGTTTATGTGAGAGATAGAGAAGCATATCATCTAATACTTAGATGCGTAGACTATGACATCTTAAAAGGAAATTCACTGCAATTTTTTTTTCATATAAATCGACGTTCCGTTCTCGTCTATTCCCTCCTCAAAAATTCAAACCAATCTGTACGAAAGGGCATGGTTTCGAGCACAAATCGCGCGAGGTTTTTTCGGCTACTTTTTGAAACCCCCTTCCCCGTGGTGATATTTGGTGAGGTTCTTTGCTGTCCCTCCCTCCCCCTCACGTGTTTTTTTTATTTCCGCCAGAATTTCGTAAAATATACTCGCTATTTTGAAGTATTTAACAAGTGAAGATTTATTTTTAACGAAACCGAGAAGAATTATCAATTTTTTCTTAGTTCGTTCACTGTAGAAAAATACACGTGAGGTCTCCTTATACCTACCTTTCCCCCAACGTGATATATCGTGATTTTTTCGTGTAAAATGTAACTTTTTCCAATCGCTTTTTTCTCGTTTCGTATGGCTAACAACGCTTAAATTTAAGCCAATTCTAACGTACTAACTAAACAGGATAAATAAATATTTGCCTTCCCATTCCCATTACGCCCGGCACTCAGGGAAGTGTCATGTTTCTTCGCGCGTATTACCTCTGACGGACAGATGGTAATATGATACTGTGTAAGATACCGATTATAGTTTCCTTATTCTAAGTATAATATAATGTATCCTAATGCTAAGAAGCCACATGAAATAAACTTTATTAAAATAACGAACACTTTGTCACTTAACTAATTATCTCCATCCTTTTAACTAAGACTGATAACTCATATTATTATTTTTCTGTTTCAGGTAAGTTTTTCTGCGATTCCTTCCCGCACGATTCTTCAAAGTTAAGTATCCTATGAATATTGTCTGACGGGATCCCGGTATTGTCCATACAAAGAACCCCAGTGTTATAATGGTGAAAGAAAACACTTGATACTGAATACTAATAATTATTTTATTAAATCTGAGGAGCACACGAATATCGATGTTACATACGACGCCATCTTAGGAAGAAGAAAGCTGCCATAGATACAGCAATTATAGTGTTGTACTGTTGGACTAGTGTTGTTACCCAAACATCCCTTTCCTTAAGTTTCTATTACATACACAAGTCAGTAATGAAATATAAAGTTACTTTACAACACAAAGTACAGTCTTACACTTATTTCATATTAATATCAGTTACATGCATATGTGTGAAAATTATCTTATAGGTTAGATAGATTACATTTACAATTTATATTTCTGTTATGTAACGTTTTGTAGGTTTGATGAGACGTCCTGATGCTGTAGTCTTTCTATCAG
Organism: Apotomis capreana; assembly: GCA_947623375.1. Classification (NCBI taxonomy): domain Eukaryota; kingdom Metazoa; phylum Arthropoda; class Insecta; order Lepidoptera; family Tortricidae; genus Apotomis; species Apotomis capreana. Next base: position 13,051,285 of record OX392522.1, on the reverse strand, counting down.
TTATAACAGTTTGACTCTGTATAGGTGCTGGAGTGTCCGCCTCCTGCCCCGTCTCCGTCACTGTATCCAGATCACTTCCTCTTTGAGATGAACTGGATTGCATGGGATGGGATTTCATAAAGTCACTGTTTAGAATACTATAGTTATGTATGAGATGAACCCTATTCCTTACATAAGTTACATTATTTTCATTTCTTATGACATATGACCTATTGTTGTCCAAGCGTTTTATAATTACAGCTTTTTCCCATGTACTGTTGGGTTTTTTCTTATAGTAGACCCTATCTCCTGGATAAAGTAATGACAACGGCTTTGTGTTCTGATTATAATACCTAGACATTTCCTCATTGTTTTTTATGGCTGATTTTTTGTACTCACTGAATGTTACTGTTTTTGGTCTGAGTTTGGTGACATTTATTGGTATCTTAGTTCTCAATTTCCTAGACATCAACAACTCAGCCGGTGACAACATGTGGTTTTTAGCTGTATTTCTATACTGTAATAACGCTAAGTACGGATCTGATCCATCTTCTTTACATTTTTTTAACATGTTTTTTACAATTTTAACTGAACTTTCGGCCTGTCCATTAGACTGTGAATGATACGGTGATGTGACTTTATGTTCTATGTCCCATTGCTGCAAAAAAGTTTTAAATTCTAGCGACTGAAATGGAGGACCACCATCTGACACTAATGTCATTGGTATCCCATGCCTAGCAAATATGGACTTTTAGTTTATTATTACATTTTCAGCTGTACTGTTATTCCTTAATAAGGCTGTTTCTATATACTTTGAATAATAATCAGTTACCACAATATAGGTTGCACTATCAAAATGCATCAGATCAATACCAACTCTTTGCCAAGGATATGTACTTATCTCATAATTCTTTAACGGTTCTTTTTGATTACACGGCTTGAACTTGGCACAGATTTCACATTGCTCCACTACATTTTTATATCAGCCGACATATTAGACCAGTATAATGAATCTCTAGCTAATCTTAGACATTTATTTACGCCTTGATGACCTTCATGCAATTTGTGTAATATTTCTTTTTGCATGGATTTTGGAACAATTAGATTTGACCCTTTGAACAATAAATCACCTATCACATGAATTTCACCTTGAATGCTCCAGTATGGTTTTACTATTGAATTAATTTTATCTTTACTACTGGGCCATCCTTCCTGATAATATTTTGTTAACAATTTTAAAGTTTCCTCATCAATGGTCGCCTGCTTCAACTTGTTTTTATATTCCTGACTAATGGCTAGATTTGACTCGACTAAATTGACATGACAATATATATCAGGTTCATTTTCTGGAATAAAATGGTCTTTCATGGCTGCTCTAGACAGAGTATCAGATATGTACATTTCCTTACCAGATATATGAATGACTTCTAAATCATATTTTTGTAACGTTAACATCATACGCTGCAGTCTTGCAGGTACCTCATGCAAAGGCTTTTTAAACAAGTAAACCAGAGGTTTATGGTCGGTGTGTACAATGACTTTGCGACCATAGACATATTGATTGAATTTAGAACATCCAAACTGTATGGCGAATAATTCCTTTTCAATCTGAGCAAAATTTTCTTGTGACTTTGTTAATGTTTTTGAACTGTATGCAATTGGTCTATTGTTTTGCATAATAACTGCACCAATCGCTGACTTTGACGAATCTACTGACAAAACTAGAGGCAAATCTACATCATAATGGACTAAAACTGGAGTATTACAAATGATTTCTTTTAACAACACATGAGTAAAGCTTTTGACTTTGTCTCACATAAAATCTTGCTACATAAATGTGAAGCGTATGGCTTAAGAGGAGTGACAAAAAAATGGATTGAGAGTTACTTGAGCAATAGATATCAACAGGTACAGTTGCTGAGTATTGACCCAAACGGTGCCGCTTTAAATTGCCAATCTGACCCAAAACCAAACAACGTAGGTGTCCCTCAGGGTAGTATTTTGGGCCCGTTACTATTCCTAATATATATAAACGACTTGCCCCTAGTAACACGCCACCACTGTACTCTATTTGCTGACGATATTTCTGTTGTAATTAAGTGTACAGACAAAGAAAGATTTAATAATGTCATAAATCAAGCAGTTAGTGACATAATACAATGGCTTAAAGATAATAGAGAGAAAGATAGAGAATAACCTGACAGTAAACCTCAAAAAAACTACATACGTTCAATTCTACAACAGGTATGAAATTAAACAAAAAATTGAAGTCACTTATGAAGATCAGATCATAACGGAATCTGATGACATAAAATTTTTAGGTATAACTTTAGATAATAAATGTTCCTGGAAAAAACATGTGGAAAATATAAGTAGCAAAATAAATCGATTCGCTTATGCACTTTGGAGACTAGCAAAAATAACCAGCCAACAAACCGCTCTTAAAGCCTACCATGGCTACGTGGGATCAATTTTAAGATATGGTATATTATTATGGGGAAACTCCAACGATCTAAACCGAATATTTGTAGGTCAAAAGCAGTGCATACGCGGTATATGTGACGTTAGTCCCATAACATCATGTAAGCCATTGTTCAAGAAACTGAACCTCTTAACTGTACCATGTCTGTATATCTTTGAAATCAGCGTTTTTGTGAAAACTCATGCACATTACTTTAAAACAAAAGACCAAGTATGTAACTTCAACACGAGATATCCGAATAGGTTACAGTATCCAAAAACAAAAACAGCCTTATATCGCAAAAATTGTTTTCCAATGGCTATCCGTATATTTAATAAGTTACCAGATGATTTTAAGGAGCTACAATTGCAGACATTTAAAACTAAATTATACAATTGGTTAAAAGAAAAGACATTTTATTCGGTTAAGGATTATTTAAATAATTAATTGAGGATTTTCGTTTTTATTATGTGTTTAAGTTAATTTGTATGTGTATGTGTTTAATCAGAGTACATTTTCTATTATATTTAATTTGACATGTCATGTATTTTGGTAACTTTTATAGCTATAGACTCTATTGTATGTTTATTGTATTGTATGTTTTTTGCATCCCAGCATTGCTGGTTAGATATGTCATTTGTGCTTATATGTTTTTCATCCATCTATCTGTACCATATCTAAAGCAAATAAATAATTTCATTTCATTTCATTTCATTTCATAACTCACAATATTCCTTCTCATAGTTACTATCCCATTGCCATGGTACATCATTTTTTAACAAACTCCTCATGAGTGATGTTTTCGCTGACAAGTTTTCAATAAAACATCCTAAAAAATTAACCATACCTAGAAATCTCTGCAAATCTTTGACATTAGTAGGACTTGGCATCTGTTTGATTGCTGTGACTCTTTCTGGACTGACTTTAACACCCTCTGAATTGAATAAATGTCCTAAAAAATCTACTTCTTGTACTCCGAATTTACATTTTGACTTGTTTAATTTCAAATTGACTTGTCTAGCCCTATCTAGCACTTTTTTAAGTCGCTCATTATGAATCTCAAGTGTCTCTCCATAGACCAAAAAATCATCTACAAAAATGAGAACGCCTTCTAAATCACCAAAAAGTTCACTAATTACTCTATAAAAAAAATTCTGTTGATGCATTGATCCCAAAAGGTAATCTTAAGTATTTATATCTCCCAAATGGAGTCTGAAAAGTACAGAGTTCAGAACTTTCTTCATCAAGTTTCAAAGACCAAAAACCTGAAAATGCATCTAAATGTAAAAAATAAGCAGAGCCTTTTAATTGTGACCTAATTTCATCTACGTTTTTTAAAGGATAGTGTTCTCTCATGATATTCTTATTTAGATTTCTAGGATCTAAACATACCCTAAGCTGACCTGATGACTTGACTGTGACCACTACAGAGTTGACCCATGCCGTTGGTTTTGTGACTTTTTCTATGACTTTCATGCCCTCCATGCGATCCAGTTCCTCCCGCAGATCTTTCAGTAGTGCAAAAGGTACTTTCCTTGGTGGATCTATGCACGGCACAGCATCTGGCTTCAATTTCAGGCGACAGACAGGAGGCAGACATCCCAGACCCTGAAACACATCGTCATATTGTGTAAGAATTTGACATTCACCTTCATTATTTAGTGTGTAGACACGTTTAATTATGCCAATGCGTTCACATGTTGGAAGACCTAAGACAGTGTGACAGTTTATACTGGTTATTACAAACACAATTCTTTCTGACCTGTGATTAAAATGACAATTTAATTCACATTGTCCAATTATTGGAATGTCCTTCCCTCCAAATCCTGAAACCTTAACGTTGCAATTATCTAATTTATTGGATAACTCTAAAGTTTTGTATGTTGCAAATGACATGATATTAATATCTGCGCCTGAATCTAGAATACAGTTAATATTTTGACCATTTACAATGACATTTAAGTTCCAAGATGATTTTAAATTGTTTACTTTTTGTACTGCTCCTACAAAGAATCTCTCAGAGCCTTGAGTGGCATCAATATTGAAGTTGTCAGACTCTAATTGTCTAATATTTTTATTTTTAATAAGGCATAATGACCATATGAATTACATGACCTGCATTGAACGTTGGCTGCCGGACACTTGAACCGATGCTGCTGCCCACAGCGACTGCATACTGATTGTTGACTACGCTGCCATTGCCTCGATGGAGCTCCTTGTGTGTGAAGTGGTTGACCCGCTGACTGATATCTTGACGTTGACTGATTTCTTGATATTGACTGACTTGACGTTGACGTTCCTGACTTTGATTTACTGTTTGATCTGTGACAACTCTGACTCCTATTACGACTTCTGCTCCTCAATTGCCGTACATTATCAGTTCCGGTGCTTTCCTTGACTATTCTTTCTGAATCTTGCTGAGCCGATATGACAGCTTTTGCCAGCTCTCGCATTCTGGAATATGAGAGGTTAGGTTCTTGTAACAAACGTTGTCTAACATGTGATAATTCTGTATTCATGTTTGCAATACAAATATCCCGAACAAGTGATTCTCTAAGCTCTTTGAATTCACAATCCTTGCTTTTATTTTCTAAATCTGTAAGGAAATCGTCGATGCTTTCCGATTTCATTTGCTTCCTTGTGAAAAATATGTACCTACTCATGGTCAGATTTTTCTGTGGCTCAAAATAATTGTCAAATTTGCCTTTAACATTCACCAACTTGCATTTATCCAATTCCAAATTAAATGAATTAAATATCTCCAAACCTTTAGCTCCCATTGAATGCAGCATGATCGCGATTTTTCTTTTTTCATCCGCATTGTCGAGCCCTGATGCCAACAAATATATTTCATATCTCTGCCACCATCTCTTCCATTCCTCCGCATTATTGTTTGTTGTGTCCGATGAAATATTTAATCTTGGTAAGGACGCGCCGACCCCAGGATGTGACTTCGTTGCAATTTCTCCTGCGCCGTCCATTGTTGCAACTGAACCTTGCCGTTGCTCGAGACTGTCTAGAAAATCTTCTGTTTCGACTTCAAATTCTTCACTCCTCATGACTTCTGCACTTCTGACACCATGTTATAATGGTGAAAGAAAACACTTGATACTGAATACTAATAATTATTTTATTAAATCTGAGGAGCACACGAATATCGATGTTACATACGACGCCATCTTAGGAAGAAGAGAGCTGCCATAGATACAGCAATTATAGTGTTGTACTGTTGGACTAGTGTTGTTACCCAAACACCCAGCATTGTCCATACAAAGAACCCCAGCATTGTTCATACAAAGAACCCCAGCATTGTCCATACAAAGAACCCCAGCATTGTTCATACAAAGAACCCCAGCATTGTCCATACAAAGAACCCCAGCATTGTCCATACATTTTCTTTACCGTAGCGGATAAAAAGTATCCTATAACCATCTTCGGATGTCCAGCTATCCCTGTACCGAAATTGGTTGCAATGTGTCCAGCCGTTACAGCGTGATGCGAGGACAAAGGAAATTATGAAAACAGATGGCGCCAGATTGGCACGAAACCGCGCGCCTGTACAAAATAAGTGACGATCCTGCTTCACGCTATTAAGATTTATCCTGAAATAATGACCTCACTCCTTATAAAAAATATTTTTAATAGGTACAAATCCAGCATTTATAAAATTCTGGATTTGTATTAAAAAAAAATAGTAGTATAGATGTGGCCTTATTTTTTTTTATGTGGGTACACACCTGCACAGTTTTTATATTAAACCATTGATACAAAGATCAAAGCATAAAGAAAAAAAAAGATAAAAATTTAAATGCGTAACCAGTCTCTTCCGCCAGGTTACGCATTAACATTGTTCTGTATGCTTTCCTCGAGTGGAGACCGCGTACTGGCAAGCGCAGTGTAGGACGGCCACCCGCAAGGTGGTCGGACGACCTGGTTAGAGTTGTGGGGACTCGCTGGATGCGGGTCGCTGCTATCCGGCCCATGTAGAAGTCTATTGAGGAGGCCTGTGTCCAGCAGTGAACGTCCTATGGCTGAAATGATGATGATAATAATAATAATAATAAATAGGCGTAGGGATGTGACGACCCCATCGCCCGCTGGTTTTACCAGCGCAATCAGTCACGCAGGGCAGCTTATGGCGAGCTGTTGGGGGGTAGCGACCCCACGTACCTGAGTGCTCCTGGGGGATCCTGACGGGGGGTGACGGGTCGGGGCCTCCGCCTCTGTCTTGCCTTAACTGGCCGGGCAGAGTGGAGTCGTGAGAGTTTCGGCTCGGGGGTGGATGTGGAAACGTAAGGGGTTAGTTGGCTTCGGTTTAAAGCCCAGTATTACACCTCTCCGCCCTTAGCCTTCCGCACCGGTGTTGCCCTTAGGCCACTTTATGTGTCGCTATTTTGTGGGGGCCCATCTAGCGGGAGGCGAGTCATCGTCTGCCAGTTTTATTACACATGAGACTTTTTTCCTGGTAGACGTCAGATTGTCTCAATCCATAGCCCAATTACCCAGTCCTCCATTTCATCCCCATAGCCCAATTTTTATTTAGATTCCATAGATCCATAAATAGTTCTTGCACCAAGCGGGTGCTGTCTCTGTGTGCGTCCCATGACACGGATAGGGACAGCATCCGCTCGATGTACACATTACATCTCATTAAATTGTCGAAAGGGCCTCTACGCGTTGGCTTCGGCTCCGCGCACGCCTCCCAAAGGTCCGGGACACTATTGTCCCGTGAGCGGGAGCGACATACAAGATAATAATAATAATAATAATAATAACCGCCCCCGTGTGATGCGCTACGTGACACAAGCCTTCGCGGGGACTGGCACCAGGCCCTGCGATTACATGGCATGTGTCACGGAGCGCATCGACTACCTAAAGCAGAAATTTTATGCATGGGCAAGCCGTATTCGTCGCTACAGAGAGCGTGTGGATCGATTCCAGCAAAATCGCCTCTTCCAAAGTGACCAAAGGAAGGTATACCGAAAGTGGGAGGGAACCGATCAATGTGTGACCGACGGGCAACTGCCGGATCCTACTGCCATGATTAATTTCTGGCGTAGTATCTGGTCGGTTCCAGTCGAGCACACCGAGGGCGAATGGATGAATGTTGTCAGACGTGAGTGTGAGCCGATCGAAGACATGGGGGCTGTGATCATCAGCCCCGATGATGTGAGTTGTGCGGTCCGTACGGCCCAGAACTGGAAAAGTCCTGGGCCGGACGGATTGCACAACTTTTGGATCAAGTGGTTTCGATCCTCACACGCACGCCTGGCAACACAATTTCAAGACGCCCTCGAGCTTGGTTCCCTGCCATCTTTCATGACTACTGGTGCTACTTTCCTGCTCTATAAGTCCGGTAGTACCACGGAAGCGAAAAACTATAGACCCATCACGTGCTTGCCCACTTTATACAAGCTCCTTACGTCCATTCTGAGAACAAAAATTAACACGCACATTGTTGCGAATAACGTTTTGGCCTTTTCTCAGAATGGATGTAGGGTTGGGTCCCGTGGTACTAAGGAGCTCCTCCTCATTGACACGACCATTTGCCAACAAGTCCGGCGGAACAGGGGGTCTCTCTCAGCCGCCTGGATTGACTATAAGAAGGCCTATGATTCGGTGCCTCATTCATGGCTGGAGAGGATCTTAGAGCTGTATAAAATCGATACAGCTCTAAGATCCCTCTTAAGCGCGTGTATGAGGCAGTGGACCACAGTCCTTCGTCAACCAGGTGGCGGAGATGGCCCCCCTGGCCCGCAGGACTTGATAAGGATTGAGAGAGGTATTTTCCAGGGTGACAGTTTGAGTCCTCTGTGGTTCTGCCTAGCTCTGAATCCGCTCAGCACGCTGCTGAAGGATTCAGGACTAGGTTGCCGGCTTCGAAGAGGAGGTGAGGTCATTTCTCATCTGCTGTACATGGATGATCTTAAGCTGTATGCACCAAAACGCCAGGATCTGGTGGAACTACTGGAAGTAACAGAAACCTTCAGTAGTGCCATCAAAATGGAGTTTGGTGTAGACAAGTGTGCGGTCATGCATGTACAGCGGGGGAAAGTCGTAAATTCTGCGAACTTACAGCTTTCTGAGACAATGTCCCTCAGGCCTATCTCCGAAGTTGAAACCTACAAGTACCTTGGTATGTCACAGTCATTGGGTATTGCGGACGGAGACATTAGACAGGCGTTGAAGGAGCGTTTCTTTTGTCGTTTGACAAAAGCACTTAACAGTCTTTTGTCCGGTGGCAATAAGGCGCGCGCCTTCAACGCTTGGGTGATGCCTCTACTCACTTACTCCTTTGGCATACTAAGGTGGACTCAGACTGCGCTGGACGCCCTGGATACGAGGGTCCGTCAGCTGCTCACTACACATCGCATGAGGCACCCACGCTCGTCAGTTATGAGAATGTACGTCCCGCGTAAGTGTGGGGGCCGTGGCTTTTTAAACGCCAAGGACCTCCATAACCGCGAGGTGTGCAGTCTTAGGGAGTATTTCCTAAACAACGAGTGTGGGATTCATCGCGATGTAGTAGCAGTTGACAAAGGCCTCACCTCTCTCTCCTTAGCGAACGAGAACTGGCGCAGACCAAAGGTGCTTAGCACCGATGACCGCAGGGCTGTATGGAAGAGCAAGGAGCTACACGGGCGGTTCTACAAGGCCCTTACGGGGCCCGATGTAGATCTGCTCGCGTCGGTGAACTGGCTACGCTTCGGGGATCTCTTCGGGGAAACCGAAGGTTTTGTCTGTGCAATTGCGGACGAAGTAATGATGACGAACAATTACCGGAGATATATCCTGAAGGACGGTACGGTCGACATTTGTCGGGCATGCCGCCGTCCCGGTGAGTCACTCAGGCATATAATCTCCGGTTGTTCTCATCTTGCTAACGGCGAGTACTTGCACAGACATAACCAAGTAGCCAGGATCATTCACCAGCAACTTGCTCTTCGATACGGTCTTGTGGGGTCTGAGGTGCCGTACTATAAGTACGCACCGATGCCAGTTCTCGAAAATGGTCGTGCCACGCTCTATTGGGATCGATCTATCATCACGGACAGGACTATTGTAGCCAATAAGCCTGATATCGTGTTGGTAGATCGATCTAAGCGCCAGGCAGTGCTCGTCGACATCACCATCCCGCATGACGAGAACCTCGTGAAGGCCGAGAAGGACAAACTCAGCAAGTACCTTGACTTGGCTCACGAGGTGACCGTCATGTGGGATGTTGACTCGACGATCATTGTCCCGATAGTCGTTTCGGCGAACGGTCTTATAGCGAAGAGTCTCGACAAACATCTTAAGAGACTCTCGCTAGATGGCTGGATCAAGGGCCAGATACAGAAGGCGGTACTCCTGGACACGGCGCGCATTGTCAGGAGGTTCCTCTCTCTGCAGCCCTAACCACCGGTGGCCCTGCCCCGCTGCCGGCGGCACCCTAGGTTAGGTTTTTTATAATGTGTTTATATATTTTGTAATTTCTTTATTGTATTTTACTTTTGATATAACTTTATTGTAAAAAACCTAACTTAAGATTTTAAATGAATAAAGGAGATAATAATAATCTTTATTCATAAAATCATAGTAATAACAATTAGCATATGAAGATGATGATTATGCTTTCTTTGTATCAATCACATCAATGGTTTAAATCGCTATCGTCCTAAAGTCTCACAAAATCTGTAGTGCAAACCTGAAACCCTGAAACCTAAATCGGGGGGCGTTAACCCCTTATGTAAGCACTGGCGAGGTATTGCGGCCCCTAGGGAGGGGAGGGAGGTAACGATAAAGTTGAGCTCTTAACTTTCAGCGATTCTTCAGGGACAGCGGTGGAAAATTGTTGAAGTAGTTGGTATTTATTTTCGGTGTAGTGGATTATGTCATTGGAAATGTTACTGGATATATCGTTTATTTTCTTAAGCACTTTGATGTGTACTAGCTATAGAAAAGCGCACGCACACTCCACGATCAATTGCGTCACATTTACACAAAATAACAATAAAATACAGTTCTTATACAGAAGAAGACAAACTTCTGTAGTCTGTGGCTCTATGGACTACTTATCAATGTCGCATAAAACAGATCAAATGCCCAAGCTTCCAAATATAATGCTAAAATTAAAATCACTGACTGGCTGCTCACCTTAGACTATCTGGCAACAGAAAACCTGCTTAAGTACTCAAATGTATTCTAACTGTAGGTATCCAAATATCTTAAATTCCGTTTAGAGATCTCATAAATACTGGTGCAATCTAGTGTTAAGTGAAAATGTTACATGCCGATACACAAATAGTTGTATATGTATAATGTAATTGTATAAGTACAAATTTCTATATGATAAATACAAAGTTATATATTTTAATAAGTTTGATGCAAAGTATTACACACAATGGCACCCCAAGATACAGGCATAGCCTAGTTTGGGGGCCTCTGTTATTTCGTCCTACAATACATTCTTTTGAAGCAATTGAGAAATGTACTGTACTAGTGCAGTGCATTTCTCAATTGTCATAAATTTGTAAAGCTAGCCTCCAGCAGCGTAGTGGTTTCTCTCTTATATCACAAGACAAAATTTGTATACAGCGTTTATGCTGGCGGCAAGCTAAATCTTGTCCTATCTTTGGTTGTATTACGTGTTTTGTGTAACTATGAAAATAATAAAGAATTATTATTATATCAAGATTTTACTATTGTATTCAACTTTAACTATATTTATTTAGTAAACTATTTCATTATTAACGTCAACATAATAACTAACCTAATTAGGTACAATAGTCAAACCCGCTCGTTATCTTTTCCGGTGCGAAAGTGCCCATAATGCTCACGGCATTACCCCGCTGGATGGCTATGGACAGCCTCTGCACCAGAAACGATTCGGAGCGGGGGTCCTCTCCCTTTTGTCTAAGTCGACGGCCTATGTCACGCACAAATTGCTTCGCATCAGCACCCCAGCAGCCCGCCGTTTCCACCGCAAAAGGGACGAAAATATACCCCGAGCCCAAAGGAGCATACTTTTGGCGCTTCACCGCCGCCTGCGACTCGGCCGCCGCTCCGCCCGCACGTACTGTGCGACTGATATGAGAGGCGGCGAAGGTGCTGACGCACGTAGCGTCCCAGATCAAGCACCGCCCTCTCTCCCATGGCACCAAAGTTAGGCCATCCGGCCGCTTGCCGTCCGTGCGACTAAGACCCGGGGGCTCGAGCACAGACGGAACACCTGCCGACCTGAGCGCCCTCTGGACCACGTCGTTCAAGGCATGGTGACGCGGATGTCTCCCGACGCATCGCCGGCAACTCAATGCATGATGACCGTCAGCTCCCACCATGGAACCACAGATGCATACGTGTGGTTGACATACATCACAGCCCAAGCGGAGAGCGACGGACACCCGCAACGAGTCACCGTCGAGTAACGTGCCCAGTTGAGGGGAGGGTAACGCCTGCAGCCAAGCCCCCGATTCCGCCCGCGACACTGCCAAAAGCCTTGCGCGGTCCACACCCGTAGCGTTTCCAACCAGACCGTCCGAGGTGGCCTTACACCCTACGTCATCCCACGCGCGCTGGAGTCCTGGGTTCTCCGGGACGGACGCACCTGGATTGACAGCCAACCATCGCCCAACAGCGTCGGCCACATACGGTATGCTCACCCCGTTGCCATCTAATGATAAAATCTCAGCAACTAGGTCAGCAACCCCATGGGCCGACGCCAAGAAGGCCGGCAGGCTAACGTCCCCTACACGCTTATTATATTATTATTATTATATTATTATTATTATATTATTATTATAAAATATTCATATTAAAATTGGAAATGTGGAAAATAAAATATATGAATTATTATAAGGGCAACTTCGTACGCCTATTTTTTTTCATACCGTAAGTCGAGTAAAAAGTATCGTATAACCGTATTTGGACGTCCAGCTATCCCTGTACCAAAAGTGGTTACAATTTGTTCAGCCGTTTCGACGTGATGTGACGACAAAGAAAATTATGAAAACAGATGACACCAGGCTGGCATGGAAAACAAAAGACGGTCCTGCATTACGCTATCAAATTTTTTCCTGAAATCATGACCTCTCCATAGAAAACAGATTCTCAATACAAAACTAGAATTTTATTATTTTTCTTGCAGTCGATAAACGCTAAGGTATCGATGCAAAAAACCGTCCCATCCCTAATGGTAGCGCAATTTTCGTGGCGGCTCAGCTGAACTCCAATAACCTGCCCGTTGGGTGACTGGAATGAACCTAATACTTGTTATATGGCGCACCTCAAAAGGTCTTCTAAATTCTTCCGTATGATGTTTACCAGGATTTAGATGTAATTTTAAAGAGCGTGACATTTGGAAGAGAAGTATGAGAAGACCAATTTTAAAAGTACCTCTTCTTTAACGAATATATAGCCTTACAAATGTCGGTCCTGGTCAGGAAAAGGGGCGGTACAAACAGTTTTCATATGGCAATAATAAGCATATATGATTTGCATTATTAAACGTCAGTAGCGAATTGTAAAGGATTTGTCGTCAACCAAATTCAAAACACTGTTTACCGGAATGCTGCGCAATCCATCGTTCTTCTTGCAAAATAAATACGGAATCCTAATCAATAGGAGGTGTTGAAACACAGTGATGAAAGTCAAGTTTTTTCAATAGGATTCCGTATTTATTTTGCAAAAAGAACGATGGATTGACTTTATTATGCAAAAAATACTTGAAATTTGCAGAATAGTTAGTCCTGTTTCCTCAATATATATATATATATCCAAGGCCAATTTTTACTTTGTTGTCCATTTCTTTTTTTTTTCTCAGTTTTCAATAAAATTTGGTGAGTTGGTAATGTTTGCTTCTTCTGACCATGGTAAACCCAATTTCACGAAATGTCCTACAATTTTTTCTTCATTGAGTTACACAAAAAATGTATTACAGAAATTGGCCCATGAGCCAATTTTTATTTTGCTGTCGATTTATTTATTTTTCTTTTCCAGCTCCTCATTTTGTACTAAATTTTCGTACAAAATACAAAATCTAGTAAAAAGAAAAACATATATATTTTATTTACTCAATAGAAAATTTTGTAGGACATAGCGTGAAATTGAGTTTAGCTTGTTCAGAATAAGCAACTTTACCAACTCACCAGATTTGATTAACATCTGAGAAAAAAAAGCCTTAGCGACACGATTCTAATTTTTTGACTACCAATTTGAAACAAAGAGCATATTCATCTTAACGGGGAAAAATGATGAAAACATTATTTTTACTCTACAAAGCCTAGATATGACCTACTCGTAAGTACAGTAACTTATTAAATTTACAGTCTACATTCATCACTCAAAGTCGACAAAACGATATGACTTCTGGCACGATGCCGCCCTCATCAGCTGGTTAATTAAAGCGGTTTGCTCATTCGTTAGAAATGTTCATCTGTGTTACAAATTTTCTTTTCTCAAACATGCAATGAAATATTGTCTTTACGTTCCTTATAATAGGCTCGGAAGTATCGCTTTTTGGGCGCAACAACTCGAGAGGACTGTAAAGGGATTTCATACTGCTTTTCAGGCCTAGGCCTGCAAAGTAACTTTTTTTTTGTTTCAACAACAACGTCATTCACACAGCTGGCTGGTTTGACAAAAAGCAGGTTTTGTTTTTAAAGGTTGGTTGTTAGACTAAAATGTCCTATTTGTCAATTAATAAAATGTTGTTCTTTGAAGTATATTTTTTTATTTCATTGTATGTGAAAACGGATTCCCGGCCTCGTATCACTATCCGGCCTCGCTCGCACGCTCGCTCGGCCGTATATACCTACTTGGCCGGAAATCCTTATTTTCCCGGCCTCTGATGTAATGTACTATTTTTTTTAAGACATGACTTGAACTGTATCAGGGCTGGTTAGCCCTCACTACCTGTAGTCGGACTTTGTGTGGGAGTATAACCCGCTAATGAGATTATCTCCACGCCACAGGGATCTGTTATAAAAATAAAAAGTCAATATATACAATTATAGAGGTCTTCGCGAGATCCTACAGCTCATAAAGCCACTAGTTTTTAAATTGGCTCATCTCTAATTACTAAGTTATTAAAATTAAGAATGTCTTTTTATGGGCTATTAAAATAAAAATTCCTACTTTCTACACAGTGCCGCTAAGATTGCACCTATCTGGGTGATTCTACAGGCGTTTTAACCGCCGTCAGGCCGCTGTCATACATATCAAAGTAATGGGCCATAATATGCTTTAAATTAGATCAATTATGGTAAGAAGTACGGTTACATCATGTCATTGTATGAAAGTTTGCAGCTTGGTGTAGCTCATAATTTCAATATTTTTGTATTTGGGTAGAATCACCCATCTAAGAAAACGGATACAAACGAGGTGCAAACTAACATTACCCGGGCAATAAAAACAATTCACATTTCCACACAATTATCTAAGAATTTGCGCGAAGTGCGAACAGCGTGCATTGCAATGGAAGAAGGTTATACGTGCAATGGAAATGTAATGGACTAGTAACGTTACGGCGTGAGGCGAGCGCATCATGACAGTTATTAGGTGTTGCTCTGTTTCTTCCACGGTTAAATACTCGTCGAGTTATAAAACTAGTGGCGCTCTATAATCTTATTTAAACTTTCGTGAGACATATTTAATTATTGTATTAACCGGTTTATACTCACATTAAATAGTCAGGAACGGCCCGACATGTTTCGAACTCGTATGGAGCTCTTTATCATGAACTGCTACCCGTACAGAGGCGCGGTAACTTCGTCACAGATTTTTGATCGACGCTCCGCTCTAATAGCGCGTGCAGACGGCGCGGGGGCGGGGAGTGCTTGCATGCCTACAACTTGTCCGTCCGGCACTCCAACGACACTTTTGTCATCCATAGACATTACGCACACTTGACTAATGTAGGTAACTAAGTGTCCACGGGATTGTCCAATCGCACAATATGTTTCGCCGCCGGAAGCGCAGGCTTCCATGCTGGAGGTAAACCCCAACCGCCGTCTCTATTAAAATTATATTAATTTATACAACTATTATATAATAATAGGTCTTAAAACACAAGTTTTCTTTTATGAAATGAGTCGAAGGCCATTTTCATAATAGGATCTCCCGAGATGTTTTAGGGCCTAATTTTATACAGTTGCATACACTACTTTATTAAACACACATAGATAGGTATGACGTCCTTAATAACTCTCGCGGACTGGAGAGCTTTATTTATTTAACTAAACATTATTGCACAAAATAAAAAGTCATTTAAATGGCATTCTCTACTAGACTAAAATCAAGTATTATCTGTACGAACAGATAAACAAACATTACGCATACTAAATACTCGTAACGTGCACAGACAAACGTATACGCTAATTGCCCACAGTAACACATGTCCGACTAATTGTGATTAGTAATTAGTATGGAGATGGACTGCTGCACGCTTGGTTGGCTGTGACAATCGAGGAATGGCTGATAATGAGAAAACCACGACGCGTAGTAAGACATTTCTATTAGTGTAAAGTATGCTACGTACGATGGGAAAAGCCGAGAAGTAGATGGAAAATACGCATTTTCATGCTTGGAAATTTAATTTAAACACATTATTTTACTTTCAAACTTACAATATTTTTACACATTATTATAACAAAACGGGAGATCGCATTCAAAAGTGTTTATTTAATTACCTCGACGTTTGAAGTTTTGACATCAGTCGCTTACATAACATCACGCTCGCAACGTCGAGGGCCTTTGGACCCGATTAAGTCCCGTTTTGTTATAACAAAGCATCTTTTCGTTTCATTGGCGGCAGTATTTTCTTTTTTTTTTCAATATTATTATCAGTGTACAGTACAGACATTTAAATTTTACGATTTGGTAATAATTTAGAAGTTTAAATACCTAAAACGAAATTATTTTTATGAATTGAGCGTTAAACGACTTGTAATTTTCTGAGTTCGATTTATATTATAAGCAGACGTACCTATGTATTTGATTCCACGAACCTATCTAACTTTGACAAATAAACTCAACACATTTTGATTAGTCGATTGAGTCTAGCGCACAAATTATAAATGTTTCATAAATACATTATTTCCTATATAAACAAACTAAAACTACCACAACACAGAAAGCCAAAGGGTAACAATTCGTGTGTGTCGACATCCGGTTGCTATCGATTAGGGTGATGTGGTAACGGCCTAATGAAATGTTTGTAGTTGAAGTTTCCGTATTGTGAAGGCCATATTTGCAGACAGAATTAACTGGAATCATATTAAGACTAGCAAGCGCCCGCAGCTTCGTCCGCATGCTTTATTTTACCATAGTCGGGTAATAAGTATTCCATAACCATATTTGGTTGTTCATGGCTCCTGTGCCAATATTGGTTAAAATCAGTCCAGCCAATTCGGCGTAAAGAGAGGACAACAATTGTTTACGAATAAGTAGATGGCACCGTACAGCTGCAGCGCTAAGAAATTTCGGAAATAATGACCACGCTCCATAGAAAATACTGAATTTCAATACAATTTTATTTTATAAGATATACAGGGTGATCAATCCAAATGGGTCAGTAGGAAGAAAGCGACAACTATAAGAGATAGGGAAATCTGTTCTTAGGAACCATGGCGTCGATTTTAGATTTAATACAAACGGCATTATTATTTTTTTATAAATGTCATACATAACCCGGAATTGAACCAATCGCATATCGTATTGTAACATTCTATACAGCGGTTTTTAGAGGGTTATGTATTGAAACTATGAGATTTATAAAAAAAAATTCAGTTTTTATTAAATATAAAGTCGACACCATGGTTCATAAGAACAGATTTCCTTATCTCTTAAGTATATGTAGTTTCTGACTTCTCCCTACGGACCCATTTGGATTGATCATAGTATTAAAGACATATCCGTCAATCATAACGTCTACTATCGCGTTAAATGGATTTCATCCCAGTGATTTTTCATGAAACCCCTTTCAGCTATGAAAAATCTTTTCTTAATGTTCTACGTCATTAAGGAACACGTCATGTCTACAAAATTTCGTGCTTTCTTAAGTTGGATTAAGGTTGTTGCATGGATATTTTTGCGCATTTTATATCAATTCCGAATCAACTTCTTTCAAGGAAAACGCAAATTAATGAAAATCACACAAACTTGTCGCACTTGTTTTTGGAGTTTGGATCAAGTAAAACAATAAAAAGCGGAATGTGTATCAATAAAATAAAGTGGCGGTTAGGTTTTAGGCTATTACTAAGACGGATTGGATTTAGTATGGCTATTGTACCACTGCTCTTTTCGTAGTTTGCGACTGTCATTTTTCCACTAGTCCGTTAAGTCCGTATAACCAAATAAGTTTCTGTCAAAAATGACATTTTAGTGGCAAGCTTTTATAGCCGACTGTACTTTTCTTTAGACATCCATCAAATGCTCACTGAGACGATTCTAAAGAGCCCAAGCTCGGTAGGATTGCTTTTTCTATTATAAAGTTCCTATGGCCACCTTCCGGCAGATCAGCCCCATGGTACCATATTATTGTATTGTCATCAAAGTTATGTAAGTATTCAAAATTTCAGCTCAATCGGTTGACGATATCTGCTTCAAAATTGAGTTGCAAGATTCCACCCGAACAAACATACTTTAAACATACAATGCAAGTTAAATAAAAGCTTTAATAAAAATGATAGTTTGAGTTCTGTGATAATAATTTAGTAGCTGTAGGTAATGAAATTAGTTTAAACTTCTAAACACTATTTGAATATTTGAATTAGTTATCAATTGCGTTGTAAAGAAATATATTCCAAAACGTTTAAAAAAGTGGTTGATTTGACTAATTTAGTTTCCAACTTCAAAACTATGTTAGCACCTGTTAGCACCCTGTCGTATTCACTAATCTAACACATTCGTACCTCGATGCTATCATTCCTTACAGCGATAAGGTACTAAGGCCACCTTATACATCTCTCAACGTCTCAGTAACCCCTGTTCCATTCTGACCTCTACATAGCGGGTAATTTAGACGAAAAGGCGCAATTAAACAGATTAAACACGGGAAGACACTTCTGATTCCCTGGTATTTGTCTGTTCTCCCCGACCGTACTTTTAGGTATACATTTGTAGAAATCACACCTTGTTTAAGAGGCCTTATTCCTTTTAATTATTTTTTTTTCATATTATTTCAAATATATTGATAATTTCAACCAACTTTTTAAAGTGAATAATACTTTTCCCTGAGTTCTAGAAAGTAACATAGCTATTTCATGATTTCACTGCTTGCAGTCGAAAATAAGTTGAAATAAACAGTTTTTTGCGTGAATTTTATAAATTTTAAACAAAAATTATCAATGAAAAATTCAAACTGTAGGTTTCAAATATATACCGATACATCTCAATAGCCCTGTTCTAAGTAGTAACATCAATAATATGTTAAAAACACGTTAAATCATAAAGGAAAATGTCTAAAACCATCAGCATTTCTGAACGAATAAGGAGCCTTCATTTTAATCTAAATATATTTCCTTTTAACGTCACAATTCTAAACTAACACACAAACCCAGATTATTTTGAATCGCCCTGTTTAGGGCCTTATACTTGCGTGTTTTCTGTACAACATAAGTCAGTTATTTTCATCCATCCCCCCACCGTCCCACTAACCCCAGTCCCATTTTGACCTCTAAATAGCTGGTAACTACAACGCCGGTGATTCAGACGAATAGGTGCAATTAAAGAGATTAAACACGGGAAGAGACTTCTAATTCACTACTACTTGTGTGTTCTATCCATTCCACTTGTAGGTCAGTCGTTCTTCTTGTCGTTGTAGTGTTGATTAATAAATTTATCGAAAGAAAGGAAATTAAAGGAACACAAATAGTGATCTCAGCTCTAAATACAATTTTATTCCGTTCGGGCTTGAGACCCTCGGTCCGAGGGGGCCCAGTGCTCGCCATCTCTTCAAGCAAATGTGCAGACTGGTTAATACCACTGGGGACCGATGAGCTGGCAGATTCCTCGCTCAATGTACACGTTGTTATTTAGCGAAGAAATGCTGCCAGCGTCTTCGGGACCATGCCAAAGAACTCAAATTTTCAAGTATTTTTTAATATGTACTTTACTATTGCAGCATATATTTTGGTACAGGAATAATTGGACATCCAAAGAGGGTTAGACGAGGAGGATACTTTTACCCGACTACGGTAAATAAAAAAGTTTGATGCGGACTCTAGTCACTTATATAATTTCAAAACAGAAATTAAGTTTAAAACTATTTTACAATGACATACATTATGACATCATTATCATAACGCATTATTACATCATTAGCATAATCATATCATTATCCCCCACGTAGGAGTAATTAATTCACCCGCTATGAAACAGGAAACACTTTTTAACATATAAATAGCTCAATCACAACCCAATCCTCTCCAAATAGCGGTAGTGATTGCCAATATCGATATCGATAATTGGTAACGATATTGTTTCGTTGAGTTAAAAGTAGGGTGGTTTGAGTTTACGTGCGTTATAATTTTATTGTTGTTGTTCAAATATTAATAATATTTTGTAATATTTAGTGTGGGAAATTTGACGTTATTTTTGCTTAATATGTTTGTCAATCAAATATTTCCCAACTAAGCGAAACTATATTTATAAACTAGAAAGTCAGGATAGCAAAATCCCTCAGAAAAATGCCTTGTTAGGAAGAACAGAAATAATGGCATTGTTTTCCGGTAGCAAAGGTTAATATGAGACTACTGTCCGTTCTTGTGCTAATCTGACCCATAATTTCCCTGCTATCTTCCAAATATCATCGGTCCAGTGAGCTAATAGCCTGAATGCAAATTACTGGCCTGGTTTTGGCCACCATTCCGACCATCTGCCATCGTTCCGACTTGCCAAGTGTCCCACCTATCTCTACTTTAGTAGAATGTAAGTAGCTACCAAATATGTAAGAAACATATCATTTTACTGAAAGCAGTATATATTTTGTAAATAAGAAAAAGGGTATACGTAGGTATTACTTAAATATTAAAACAGGAAAGTACATAAACAAAACCTAACCCGACGTTTCGTAAGGATAAAATATGAAGCCCAGAGTTACTTATGATATTTTTTATCTCAAAAAATGCTCGGTTACCACAAGATAATCAAGGGTAGAGAAAAACGATAATTGTCGTTAGGTTCGTCGACCGTTACGAATATGCCGCGACTTTCAGCAGCAAGCGGCGCGGCGAGCGGTCGAGCGAGAGATCCGGGCCTCCTAACTAGGACATATTCGGGGAAACCCGGACGAATGGCAGCCCTAGGTATACATCGCCTAATAAACGGATTCAAAAAGTGCGAGGAATTAGAGCTTGATACTGAAACCCTTAATAAATTCTGCCAGGACATACACGAAGAGGGTATTAACAAACGTGAGGATATAACTCAAGTTAGCTGGACTGTGAATGTAATGTGTTCTCTCTAAATTACACTCTATCTGAACGTACCTAAGTATGTTTTCCTGACGCTTTGAACTTAGGAACCTTTTATTTTGTGCAAATCCGCCGATGTGAAATAGCAAATTCTTTTTAACATATAAATGGCTCAATAACGCTGACCCCGCGGCGCAATATTTTATTTAATAATTTATTATCTTACACGTGAAAATCTAAAACTTGGCAACATCCCTGAAGATTTTTGATCACAGCAAAATTTAAGTTTCTGCGCCAGTTTTATGAAACAAACAAATTGTTATGAAATTACACACTTTCTTTCGACACATTCACATATAAGTAGTTGGCAACAGCAGCAATAGCTAACTAAAACGTCTCAAAGACATAAGACAATTTTTTCGACTAAAAAACCCACACTCATAAACGGTCTATCCGTTATCACATACAGATACACAAATACACAATTTAATCATAGAAAAACCCTTTTTTGTCGGCGTCTTAAAACTGGGTCAAAATGTTAAAGCCATAAAAATCGCCACATCTCCACCAATCTCCCAAGACCTAGACAGACGGAATCAGAATCAATAATAAAATCTGGTGGCTTGGACGAATATCATAAGAGCCTTTTGCTTTGTGACATATATTGCCTGTCTACTTTCAATTATATACACGACGAATTGAATCGCGACAAGTTGTGCTAACTGCCCTGTGTGGTATAAACTAGATTTATCTGGTCTGGTCTAGTAAAAGTCAGTGCACATAACATGTGCTATTATAGCACATGAAGTCAGCTTAGAGTGACATTGCACCACGAAGCAAACACGTCGTACCTGAATCTAAAATTCATTATCAGACAAACCTTTTCACTCCTGACTGCATCGTCCCTCGTTACACAGCCAACAATTAAAAAAACTTAACTAGTATGGTATTCAGCGGTACATAAGCCGTTATTCTCTGAAGAGGTAAGGTAAATAAACATTCGGCACATGCCGACCTGTTAATTATTACGTGTGGGTCGGCCGTCGGAAATCGAAAGTTATGTCCAATTTATGGGCGATGAACGGATGTTTCACAGTTACTCGTACATAAGTATGACTGTGATGTCATATTTACACAATAGGCAACTGGTATTACGTTTAAATGTGTTTCTACTACTGCTTAGATAATTGTAGTTTATCGTCCGAGAGGAAAAACGTCAGATGGTATGAAATTCGCATAGAGATTATTTTTATTTATTTATTTTATTTATTCAAATTAGTTGCATAGCATTACAGTAATTAAACTAAGGCACTGTGAACTACAAAATCATACATAAAATAAACTTAAATCTAGTTGGATTTAGGCGACGTAACAGCGTGGCTCCGTTGCGTCGTCTGATCTGGCGCAGGATTCGGCAGATTGCCCCGAAACCGCCGAAACACAACACCCTTCGGCCAGAAGTCTGCACTTGCCAAATGTAAAATCAGGTAACTGATTTCACCAGATTGACCTATGGGAGAGCTGTAACACCTAGCACCCTAACAACCCTAGTGCCCTAACGCCCTACAGCCCTAGCCCTACAATAAGGTATAATAAATACGTATATAAATAAGGTCAGGATGTCTGCACCAAGTGACCTAAGGTAACAGACGGAAAGGGTCTGAAGAGGGATTTTCCCACTGCCAACCACACAGACTCATGTGGTCGATCGTACTGATGGTTAAGGGTGTCTTGACCACAGTGGGAGGAAACGTGAAGTGAAACAGCGTCTACGACGAGAATATAAAGACTCATTATTTAGATTATGGTTTTCCTTTGTTTCTTTTTCAGTGAATTTGAAGCTATTTTGGATTGTATAGCTTAACAAGTCACGTATCAGAAGATGAAAACGCAAAAGAGTTTTCTCATGAGCCTACACCACTCATAAGAGCGTTAGATCTAAATATAAATTAACTGTAATGATCGCAATAAATATTTATTAGGATAAAGTTTTTACGGAACCCTCGGTGCGCGAGTCTCACTCGCACTTGGCCGTTTTTTATGTTTTTTTTTTAATATTTCGTATTTATTTATCATCACTTGGTGACCGACTCCCAAGCTCTTGTAATAAATTGTGAAATTTAGCGGAGATCGCTCCAACGGCACCCACCAAGCCGGAACGACATGCAAACTTACTTTCTCAGTTTTTATTAGTAGATCAGATCAGCCTCATCTAATTTCGAGATTGTCTTTAATGAAGTAATTATTTAGAAATATATAATCTGACTCAATGCGTGAATTAATTTAGTTTTTAGTACTTAACTTAGTAGTGTTTACATACAATACAATACAATACAACAACAACAACAACAATAGAGATACTAATATCTCTTAAACAAATCAAGAATAAGTTTGAATGAAGTATACATTATTATTATTTAGTTTTTTCACAATCAATACTCACTAAGTAATGAAGACCTCCTTAAAACCAAGCTCGTATCTCAGTGTGAATGTACTAACTAGATACGAGGTTTTAAAGAGCAGTGACAGAAATTTTCGTTTAGATTGACACCAATTAAATATATTACACTAAGTAGCACTAAAAAGCCAACGAAAGAAATGTGTTTCCAGTAATTCGTAGTAGTTCTTTTTATTTTGTTTATTTTTTTCATTTTTATACAGTAGACGTTATATCGGAGCCGTTGTGTATAATATGAAAATATTTACTATAAAATTCTATATTATAAAAAAGTATAAAATTAGGCTTTACTTAGTTCAGTAGCTCAAAGTTCGCCAAAATACAAACAAGTTTGTAAAAATGTTGTAAAATAGTTACAACATTTTTACAAATAACATTGTGGTATGAAAATAACAACTCATCCTGAATAAACCGTCTCATCTTGCGGCGTTACACAGACTAATCCACAAAATTGAAAATATCGATATCGATAAGCCACTTTCCGTCACTAGCTCGGATAGAATTTTATCGCCCGAGCCAATATCAGTACGGTGATCGGATTACGCTCGATACTTGTAGGTGTACGTCGTACGTACGTAGATACTAGATCCCGTCACTGCTGGGGATTGCTTTTTTAGATACTAGTTTTATTTTTAACTTAATACTTCTTACGTGACATACTTACATTCTGCAAGTAAGTTGGGTATTGTAAAAGGTTGTTATTGGAATAACTAAGTTGGTTTGCTACCTAAGAATGGATATTATATATTTTTATGTTTATCAATGCAAGCAACCAGTTAAATTTATTGAGTATTTTTTGGTTGATACAAAAAACACAGGTGTTCCGTAAACAGGGTGTCTCTGATCGTGGGGCTTTGTTTGATTGTGCTCTCCAAACTAGCATCTTTTGTTCTGCAACTTTTTAAAAATATCTTCAGTCTTAATTTTTTTTTATACTAGTTAAATGTTTTTTTTTTAATGTACAGTCGCCATCAGATATATCGTAGCATGTAATGTATTCATGAATATCTGAACACGACTCTTATTGACTGGGCATTACAGTACATGTTCACATATTTATGAACGCCTTATATGCTGCGATATATCTGATGGCGACTGTACGCAATCCAGATGCTAAACGGACAGCAGACTGATATTAAATGTTTATTTTTAAGAGACGTCAGATGTGAAATATATACGTTACACTGACTTAACCATTAAACTTTGAGGTTCAATAAATTATGTAAAATATTTTTTTTTTAATGTCACAATACAAAATTAGATCAGTTACGTGAGTAGAATCGAACTTAACATTTAATTTGATGATTTTATTCGCGATTCCGCTGCTGGTTCTGTAGTAAAATATGTAGTAGCAGGATTAGTGTGACCCTCCTCTTCACCCCAGCTACTGAAAACTGAGAGGTTCTTATCTGGATTGCGTAAGAGCGAGTGAGACAGGTATAAAACGCAAATCACGTTGACAGGTCACGCACTGTACAATCGGTTAACCGATTTATACAAAAACCGCAGTTTCGGTTGTTTAATACACGATAAACAACTGATTGCATTTCCTGATCCAAATGTAGTAACAGGATATTTTTTTCTTTTTTTCATCCACAACGGTCAAGGAAAAAGCTAGTACATTAAGAATTTACGGTGCAACATTAATCTCACCAGATCACCTTATCTGATATCCATCCTAGTAATTATTATCCAATCTTTACCAACCTTTTTGCACAATTCTCATATTAAGTAGCAAAAACGGACTCCATACAATTAGATAAAAACGCACGATCACTAATTACATGGATGTATGGTTGAACGAGTCGAGAAAGTTAAAAATAAACAATGGATGTCAGTTTTCGCTCTGTATTATGCTAATAGTCTAGACTGGGACTAAATACATATTGTGACAACGTTTTAGAAAGCTGTTTGAGAGACAAGATATTTTTTGCATATATTTTATTAGGATTCACGAAGAGAAAAATAAAACGTTTCAAATACAGTTTAGATAATCATTCCGTAAGGTGTCACCTTATTTAGAACCCAAAAGGTCTTTGGTAATAAGCAGATTGTATATTTTTAAGCCCTTTGTTATGTTTATTAAAATATCATAGTGGCAATATGTACCTACATGTATTAAAGTATAAGACATTTGTCCCACCTACAAAATTCAATATTGCGATGGGAATATATTAGGACTTAAACCTTTACTTAATTTGTAAATTATCAAATAGCGGACTTTGCCCAACAGTGGACGTCTATCGGCTGATATGATGATGATAATGATGACTGGGTTTCCCCAATACTATACGACCATCGTCAGCTAACGCTTGTTCATAAAGTAGGTTCTCTAAAAAGTTCATCTTAAATACCGTAAGGTGAGGCTATGTCGAACCCAAGGATACTAAACAAAAACATTTTCTGTTAACATTTTTGTATCTAATTTTTACCCACCGAGTACCGAGATTCGGAAGATATTTGTCATTGAGAATTGTCTCTGTATTGTTTCAGCTGCACTCGGAATACCGCAGCACGTACAGATGGCACCAGTACAGAGAGCAGCAACAGCAGGGCGTGGGCGTGGTCAAACAGCCGGCCGCCAGCCCGCCCTCCGCGCTGCCCATCCCACGGGGTGAGTCCATCAGTACAAGTGTCACCAGTACAGCTGCAGCAGGGCGTGGTAACAGCCGGCCGCCAGCTAGCCCTCCGCGCTGCCCATCCCACGGGGTGAGTCCATCAGTACAAGTGTCACCAGTACAGTAACAGCAGGGCGTGGTAACAGCCGGCCGCCAGCCAGCCCTCCGCACTGCCCATCCCACGGGGTGAGTCCATTATTAGTACGTAGGGCGTGGGTGTGGAAGGTGTGATCAAACAGTTGGCTGCCCTCCGCGTTACGTATCTCAGCGCGGTTATGGTTATCAGACCTCTAATATGGTTGGTATAGACATCAACCCTTATCCAAATGCTCTCAACGAATCTCGATCCTAACTTCCCCACAGAGTTTACCAATTTATCATCACAGCTTCAGTTCGCGCCTAAACCAAGCGTACTATCAGCGTAATATTTGATAGTTATCCAGCTCTCGGCAAATCTCTTCACGTCGTTCAACTTCGCTAAATATTACATAGCATGCCAAATGATTCGAATCCTGTCTATCCGTCATCCAACAACCAGCTCTATCACCCGTCTTCCATTGTACAACCAGTCTGATTTTACAAATTAATTTTAAAAAGCTATTTTCTATCAAATTAAATATCAACCTAAACGTTTAAGATAAAAGCCAATTCCTTTGTCAGTGGCAAATGGATTGTGATAAACCGATACTTAAGATGATTTTATAAATCGAGTTGCCCAATGATTTCTGTTAAAACTGCTTTGTATGACGTGAAAGAGTTCCACCTGTAGGCTGAAGTAATATTTTGATATATTCCTGCTAGTCTAACTGAAGATTTATTTTGTCCAGGTCCCATGGAGCCGGCGATGCCCCGTCGCAAGAAATACCCGGGCGTGGCTTACCAGACCAACCAGCTGTTCGACCCCGCGCCCGCTGACGAAATCCGCCCGCACCAGACCTCTGCGGCCGACAGGGCACGGGTAAGCAGCTTTAGAATCAATCCAAGTTCCAGAAGACAGAACTAGTCCATAAGACATCGGTTACACGCTCATTCTGACTTCACTCCTGTGGCGCGGAGAGTATTCGTGGGTTAATACTCCCACACAAAAACCGACTCACCGGTAGTCAGGGCTAAACAGCCCTGAGAGGTACAAGTTCAAGTCTTGCTTAAAAAACTTCATACTGGTGTCAATTCAGTCCATTACTCTGGACTGTCAGTATACTGTCATATAGTTCATTTTCACCAGTCCGCACCGTCAGTCTATCACTCCGAGAGGGTCGCAAAATCATTCTCTCGTTATTCGTGTAACCGCTGTCTTTGGGATTAATGTAACCCCCTGGTGAACAAACTCTTAGAATATGAGCTGCATATTGAACTAGAATCCGTCATAAACTCGTTTTAAATCAGACTTCAACACCGATCGAGCGTGCAATTAACAATTTAGCTGATGAGCTGACCAGCTTTTTATTAATCCCTATCTTTATTTCATACAGTAGTTTACTTAATAACAACAAGGAATGATTATGAAAGTCTGGTGAACCCTAAAAATTTATATGAGGTACATATCGAAGCAGTCGCCGCAGCCGTCATAAGCTCTCCGAAATTAAATGGTGCCGTGACCAGGATTCAGCGCCTATCGAAATGTCCGCCATCAAAGATTCAGCGACCGCTCAACTGTTCAGCTCCGACTTTAGCTCTGTGAATAATTTAGCAGCATCCGGAAATACAGCGTGCTAGGCCGAATATGACAAGTGGTTTTATATAAATCTACGACATTATGGTTGCCTGAAATCAGTGCTTATTTTATGCTAAATATGCTTCAATAGCAAAGTACTCTGTCTATTTATTTATTTATTTATATTTATTATTCATTAGGGTTAAATCAATAGTATACAATTTTAACTATTAGCTCTATAGATATATTTGTAGTATACAACGATACGCCAGTAGTAAAATTGGAAATTTATTTTGTCAACTGAATTGGCCAAAAAACACTGTTGCTTATGATATTACGACAGTAATTAAGTCAAAATGACATTGTCCCAGATATTTTTGTTATATGTAAGCCAGCTAGGACCTCATGTGGCATTCTTTCGTAGGGCATATGCCTAGCAGCAAACGTCCTTAGGATGATGAGGATGATGATGATGATGATGATGATGATGATGATGATGATGATGATGATGATGACTCTTTGGTTGCAGAGCGCTCAAAGGAACGACGCGGATCGCGCAGGAAGGCGCAGCAAGTCCGAAGGGCCGCGGCAGCCGCGCTGGACGGACACCGTCGAACCTAAGGTAAAAGAAAGATAATTATTTAAGCCGACAAGTCATGCGGAACTATCGCTACTGTCGATTTATTAGGGTTCCGTATCTCAATGGCAAAGAATGTTGACAAAAGTCTAAGTTTTTGAACTCTGCAACAGTGGTAACACGCTGACAGCGGTTATGGAAGCCATTTAAGGGCTAATTTTTATTTTGTTGTCTATTTCTTTTTTTCTCAGATTTTAATCAAATTTGGTGAGTTGGTAAAGTTGCTTATTCTGAACAAGGTACGCCCAATTTCACGGTATGTCCTACATTTTAAATAAAAATTAAAAAAAAACATACAAACCCCCTCCTTTTTTTGAAGTCGGTTAAAAAAAAGAAATCGACAACAAAATAAAAATTGGCTCTTAAAGTATAAAACTCCCATGGCGATGACTTATTTTTATCGAAAGTTCTTCAAATATTTACACATAAATAAATATAAAGCATATTCACGTAATTTTAAACAATGTTTCAATACAATCATATCTTGATTCCATCCCATAATTAGTCTACTACTACGAACCAATCATTAATTCATTACAGACGTTTTGCTTGTGATATTGACTTTGTGACAAATGCGTACATGGGCGAATCTGAGCCCGTGGCAGGCCGTGGCTCACTAAAGCTAGATTCACTTTCAAGCGCTGACTAGGTTTCTAGATGTATTCTAAAGTCGAAAAGTGCTTCAGTGGTTCATGATCTAACTGTAGCAACAGTTTAATTCATCCAATTCATCAATATTTCAGTCTATCGACGCATATGTGTAGGTAATAACCAGAACAGTATGTTATTAAATTTAAATTTAAATTAAAATTAAATTAAATTTTTATGTGAAATTTCACAAACCGACCATCGCTTAATAAAATACGAAATACCTAAAATCACGTTCCACAACCACATTCGATTTGAACTCTATTATTATAGTCCAACCAATTTTGCAATAAATTAAAGCAATAATTTCTACGGACGCAAAACTCCGTGAAATCGAATTAATTGATCATCCGCTCCCATTCTGCTATTATTTATGGAGTAGTGGAACGTCACGGCTCTGGCCCATATGGCCCAGTGACCTAATTTGTTTTGGCACTGTTTGCCTTAGTTGGCCGTTTGTGAATGATATCACCGTAAACTTTACTAATATGGCGATTCAGGCAGCTTTTCCGCTAGAGGAGTCCCGTCGTACTATGCATCCAGGCTCCATTTTGGTATTCCTAATCTCAGTCTTCGTACCTTTTCTGGAAGCTTCGTTTCACTCAGCCCCAACCTAAACTTGTCCCTCGTTTTGTATGTTATTTTGTGTCAGTTTTAGTTATTCCATCACTAAATCCTGAAACAATATTCCCCCTCCAATCCAAAATGTTTAACTTTCTAAAATATCCAAAATACAGCCGGTAAAAATGAAGGAGAGAATTGTATTGTGATTTTAGTTTGATGATGATGTTTGATGTCTGTGCTCACATACGGCTTCTTCCAGGCAACCAGCGCGGCCCTGGGCGAGCCCATAGCCCCGAAGCCCGAGCTGGTCAGCACCGAGTACCGGAACCAGTTCGCGTGGCCCAAGGACACCACGGACGCTCCCCGGAAGAGCATCTCTATGGGCGCGCTCAAAAAGGCTGCCGTGGCTGAAGGTAGGTCCCTGCATCCAACTTCCTAAGTGGGTCCATAATCACTACACAGTAGAAAACAAAGTCCCTTCCTGCTGTCTGTCTGTCTGTCTGTCCCTATGTATGCTTAGATCTTTAAAACTGCGCAACGAATTTACGAGTAATTATTGGTATGCATTATAATGTTAAAAAACGGAGCAAGTCGACGAATTCGCGGGGCTTCTATTTCCGCTCTGAAGGACGCAAGGTACCTAACGAACCTAACCTAGCAATAGCTCTTTAGCACCTAACTCATTATATCTGTCATTACATTATATCCTTTGGAATTTATCTAAAATGACATTACATCATTCGTTACCATTATACAAAGCAATGGTATATCAAGCTAAATAGATTAAGTGAAATTATATAAAACGTCGTGCACCCTTTCTAAGTACGTAAAAAGAAGAAGTTAAGTTAAGAAAAGCGGTCATGAACGTTATCGTGGCAGGTGTGTTTTATTCTGCCTATCTTCTTGTTCTTCTTTGTGATAAGACAAGACAAGACGCCAGAGAAATGCCACGGAAGAGGCGAAGCCTAAGCCAACCTAGGTTGCGTCTAGTAGGCGGGTTCAAGACGATTGACCTAAGTTCACTCTAAAGTTTAAACTAGCCAACTACAGGTACCGTCTCACTGTTTTATTCGGTTTCGCTCGATGGAACTGCTTAATGAGCAAACTTTGGATCATCTCTTTTGTTGCGGATCGATGCTGCCGTGTTAAACTAAAAGGTGCCAATCGAGTAGCCAATGAGCTGGTCTGTTCGTTTTCCACTTCATATTCTTAAAGGTGAAGATGGATATTGCGCTAATAAAGTTCCTATTGGATGTTAAATAGTATTTATTAGTTGGTTTTAAATAACTGAGGTAAATATTTCTTCGCATAGTTAGTTTATTTTATCGTAATATCATTCTGAAATTTTACAAATTCTTCAGATATGCTTCATTATCTCTGAAATATATTCTCTCTGTGTACAACATCAATATATTATATTCATGAGTAAATTTAAAATGTAAACCTTCACAATATCTGTTGTTCTGTCCTGGATCATGCATTATTTAGAAAATCTTTGAACTCAGAAGGATTCTGTAGGTACTTAGCGTTTGTCGACTCACACAAAGTTTTATCTCAAGAAATATTCGTACTCGAGACACAGCCATAACAATTTGCATAATACCGGCTTTGACTGCAATTTATTCGTACCTAGTTACTTACATTTCGTGAATTGTTTGAGTAATATTTACTTTTCATCTTATCAGTGTAACCACTTAAATTTACTTAGGAAGAGTACTGAATCTGAATCGACTTAGAAGCTTTCTTGTGTGAAAATTTACAAACTATTAAATATCGTGTGTGTATGGTGTGTAACCATTGAATAGCACCGTATCGTATGCTTTTATAGCACATAACTAGGTACATATAAGAGAGTCATCATTGACCTTTTACATCTATAACAGATGAGCCAAGAGAGTAATTACATAATTATATAATAAGTAGGTTCATAGTTGTGTACCTACGCTATAGAAGTGATTAACGGTATTTGATTTTGGCCACTATCAAAACTTTGTTACCATTATAGTTAAGTAGCTGGTAAAACGACATAGCTCACAGGGACGGTTGAAGTGAGAATCAGAATCAGAATCATAATTTATTTGCAAGAATACAGTCAAGTGGATGTCAAATACATTTTCGAGGTACAGTGTATTCTGCCTGCTAGTGGGCATGCAAATATTATAAAATTAAAAATAATAATAATAATAGACTAAAATTAACTAAGACATGGTATTTTTCCTTGAAGCGGTGGTAGCCTAGTGGTTAGGGAATGCGACTTTCAATCCGGAGGTCGCGGGTTCGAACCCGGCCCGTACCAATGAGTTTTTCGGAACTTATGTACGGAATGTCATTTGATATTTTACCACTCGCTTTTCGGTGAAGGAAAACATCGTGAGGAAACCACCTAAGGCCCAATAAGGTC
Organism: Apotomis capreana; assembly: GCA_947623375.1. Taxonomy (NCBI): domain Eukaryota; kingdom Metazoa; phylum Arthropoda; class Insecta; order Lepidoptera; family Tortricidae; genus Apotomis; species Apotomis capreana. Next base: position 13,019,473 of record OX392522.1, on the reverse strand, counting down.
TAGTTTCCCCTCTGGGTTGGAAGGTCAGATGGCAGTCGCTTGCGTAAAAACTAGTGCCTACGCCACATCTTGGGATTTAGGTAGCCGACCCCGATTGAGAATTCATTCTCAAAAAATGGGACAAAGGCTAGGAGGGATGATGACATGGTATTTTTCCTATAATTACGACTCAGCATGCAAGACTAATAATAATCAAATAATAATCAATGTGGCAATGGACAGGCCATGTAGCCCGGAGAATGGATGGCCGTTGGGACAGCAGTCCTAGAGTGGCGACCACGTATAAGAAAGCGCAGCGTGGGACGTCTCCCGCTTTATTTTTAGTATTTGTTGTTATAGCGGCAATAGAAATACATCATCTGTGAAAATTTCAAGTGTCTAGCTATCACCGTTCTTGAGATACAGCCTGGTGTCATACGGACGGACGGACAGACGGACGGACAGCGAAGTCTCAGTAATAGGGTCCCGTTTTTACCCTTTGGGTACGGAACCCTAAAAACGATCTGTTAGTATGAAGTTTCTATTAAAATACTGGCTTGTAACATAGTCAACGTATTTTACATAGAAAACTATCGTGAGTCTCAGACATATTAAAATACTTAAACGGGTTTACTCACGTCGTAGAAGTCGAATAACGCTCGACATGTTTCGAATCGGTACGCGATTCATCATCAGGAGAGACGATCAGTCGCGGCGGCGGCCAACCGAACACTGGGTTTTAACCGAGATTGTGGATGGTCAGTGCCCCCTAGTTGGAGGACGGTTTTGGATACTACATTGGTGGTTAGTGTGGACGTGACCTTTAGCAAATGACGTAGTGAGTGTTGTGTGCAACCCGACAATAGGCTATTTGACTGATGTTGAATTCTACAGCGTACTGTAGTTATATGAATAAAATTAGCTAAATATTTCACGAAACAACGAAAAAAAACCAGAAACATATCTTTTTTGGAAATATGTGACTTCAAAGGTCCAAGGTACAAATTTTATGATATTTTTTTTTAATCCAAAATAAATTTTGAATATGTTTTCAGAATCCTCATAATTTTACGAAATAATAATTGTATGACAACTATGAACTTAAACGCACTTTTTCACGGTGAAAATGACAAATTTCTTAATTTTTCCATACAATTATTGGTACCTATACCGGCCTGTGACGTCACTAGCCTGACGCGTTTTGTATGGAGCGTTTTTAGCGCTACGTAGGAATGTTGAACTTTGACGGTCATTTCTGACTTTTAGAGCAGTTTAAATGTAGTCAGTCCCATATAGACATTTGATCACAATAAAAAATAGAATCGATTGACATCCTCAAAAAAATTAGTCAACATGCCTATTGACATTGTGCGTGATGATGAGGGTAGTTTTCTAGTTTTGCGCTTCCGCCGGTGACACCCGCGTCGAACAGCCGCGCGGACAGGGCGCATGGCCGCAGTGTTCGGTTGGCCGCCGCCGCGACTGATCGTCTCTCCTGATGATGAATCGCGTACCGATTCGAAATATGTCGAGCGTTATTCGACTTCTACGACGTGAGTAAACCCGTTTAAGTATTTTAATAGTCAACGTAGTCAAAACACGTCTTCCTTTTAGTTTTTTTTTTTCAAATAAAAATAGTAAAATATCCAAAAGTGAGTGGTAGTTTATATGATTCCATGTATCTTTGAATGTGTATTCAGTGGTTTCGATTAGGCACATAATTAATTTCAGTAAAGTCTTATACCGTATTGTTCTGACAAACTTCTCGTTATAACTAATATTATGGCAGTCTATAGGACACTATTGTCAACAATGGGCTAGTTGACTCATGGGAAATTGTATTAAACTAATGTTTATTTCGTATAGTATTTAGCATAGGAAACCTAAATATATTTTTCAGTTCATAAAAGTGGAAGATGGCTGAAAACATTGAATTTTAAAATATGTTTTTCTAATCTGTATTTTGAAATGCTTAAAACGGTGTTTGCCATTTTCGCTTATGATAGTGACATCATCGGTCCCATAAAGGAAACTGAAGGTAAGAGCATTATTAACCATTTCAAATATATTTCAAAAATGCGTCAACTAGTCTATTATTACAAACCCAACAACGGTTACATTTTCAGTATCTGACCGGCTTTTTCAGTCGCTTTATAGCCATTTCCCGCCAGCGTAGTAACAGATGAGGTGCCAACTTTTTGCTTCCCGCCCAACATGGCTGCCGGCTTTTTTTTTTTTTTTTTTTGATCTGTCTAATAATTAGCTTGGTCACTAAAACTGACCACCTACTAATTTAAATGAAGTAGCAGCCTAACCCGAAGAGTCAGGCTGCAGAAAAAAGACAAGAGAATGCCTACCACAGGAGTGGAGGACTTTGAATTCCCAAATAAAACTAACCTTCTGCAGGCAATTGCTGTACCTCTCCCCTACGGAAGGATCTCGGCCCAAATCGAACAGCAATATCGCGCTCCTGACGAATTTCATATTCAGGCGCCCGGACCCTAGGAAGTTTAAACGCCCTCAGAGAGGGTCTGTATCTAATTGAGGGGTTGCCAACAACAACCGGCAAGGCAACTGTCTCACCACCGCCAATGTCAAAGTCAACGTCAATGTCGGATGAAATATGATTAAACTTTTCATAATGAAGCCGGCGGCGGAGACGATCTCGCAACTCGATATCAATCTCCGCCTCCTGCTTGAGCCTAATCGTAATTGGATCAGGAGGGTCCAAAAGAATGTGCTTAGGCCTCCTTAAATTGTTTTTTGGCGGAACAACAGGTTGATAGTTGACCGCACTCCTGATAAGTGGATTGGGACTAACAACAGCCTTTTCAAAGAAATTTTTAGACAGTGTCTTGAAATAGTCCAAAACGGAGGGAACGCCCAAATCCGCATGAATTTGGACATTCCGAACAAAACCAGGAAGACCAGAAATCCTCCTCAAACATTTGTTCTGCAAGACCTGCAACGTCCGAATCCTCGCAGGCGAGGCCTGTGCAAAGACAGGGCACGCATACGAGAAGACTGGACGAATACAGGTCTTGTACAACGTGAGCTTGTTCCTTCTAGAAAGTTTAGACTTCCTAGAAAGAAGACAAGAAAGTCTAGCCATAAAAAAGGCAGCACGATTTCTTACAGTTTTTATATGTTTGGCAAAAGACAACTTCCTATCCAGGGTGACCCCTAAATACTTGACATCTGGCTTCCAGGGAATGGGGACACCCTGAAGGATGATGTCTTTTGCCAATTTCCTGGTTTTGGTACTATGCGTGAAAAGTACAGCTGCACTTTTCTGAGGATTAACGTCCATCCTCCACAGCCTGCACCAATGCCCTAAAGCATCAGCAGCAGTTTGAAGGCGTCTGTGAAGAGTTTGAATGAGAGAAGAGGATGTGTATATGGCAGTGTCATCAGCAAACTGAGCATAACGAACACCAGGAGATCTTGGCAAGTCATTTATATACAAGGTGAAGAGGGTCGGCGACAAAACCGCACCCTGCGGAACACCTGCGCGAATCGGATGAGCACTCGAACAAGCTCCTTCCACCCTATATACAAAACTCCTATTGGACAAAAAGTCCCTAATGATGGCAACTAACCTGTCCGGCACACCAGCACTGTACAATTTGTACAGTAAACCGTTGTGCCAGACACGGTCAAAAGCCTTGGCTATGTCCAGAAAGACTGCACAAGTCGGAATCTTGCGACGCCAAGTGGACATCGCATCCAAAATGTCTTCAGTTATTCTGTGCACCTGCTGGACACAAGAATGTTCAGCCCTAAAGCCAAACTGCTCATCCACCAGCAGATGCTCAGAATTAACCACCTTAAGGAGTCTGGTCCTAACAAGCCTCTCGTACAGCTTACCAAATGTACAGAGTAGACTAATAGGCCTATAACTGTCAGGCCTATTACGAGGCTTGCCAGGCTTATGAATGCCAATGACCACTGCCTGCTTCCAAGTGTCCGGAAACTGACAGTTGGCCAAAGCGGCATTAAAAATTGCCAACAGGATAAGAAGAATACACTCTGGAAGCATTCTCACCAGTCTATTAGAAACGCCATCTCTACCTGGCGCCTTCTTAATTTTGGATTTCCTAGATAGTGTAGTTAACTCAGAAAGGGTAATGGGCTCCAAGGGAGGGGAAGTAAGTTCCAAGGAGGCACGCCTGGTTACCTCATCATTAACAAATTTAAAATGGTCAGCATCAAAAGGCTCTGCACTCAGCGAACATTGAGCCTCCAAAGAACCAGCCAAACACTCGGCCTTCTCAAGATCACTAAATGCAGTCCGATCAACACCGTTATCCAAAAAGCAAAGGGGAGGAATGTCAGAAACAGTATCTACTTTAAGGGATCTCGCAAGGTTCCAGTAAGCCAGGTGCCCTGGCGAGATACCCGAAAGCAGATTGTCCCATTTTAAATCATTGTAAAAACGAATCTGCCTTTTCACCTTCTGTTGCAATCTATTGAGAATCGTTTTATTGGAAGGAGAAGGAAATCTATCGTAATCTTTAACAGCCTTATTTTTAATTTTAATTAACTGTAAAATATAACTCGGAAGCTTCCAGTGATTAGGGTCATCCGCCGTAACCACTTTCGAACACTCGCCCACCAAGTCACCCAAACCACTAGTCAGAGCAACAATAGCATTTTCCGTATCCTGCCTAGAATTTAAAACAGTTGAAATATTGGAGAAGCGCGTAGCAGCATCTTCTTTCGCAAACACCCTACTCAATTTCTCCCAATTCGTTACAGTTTTCGAAGGCCGAGAATCATCAGAAGAACCCAACTTCACAACTACAGGCCTATGATCAGATGAGAGCTGATGATGAACAGCAATAGATTTGAGACGAAGAGAAACCCCTTTCAGAATCATCACATCCAAAACATCTGGATTCCTCTCAACATCACCAGGAAAGTGAGTAGCCTCTAAAGGAGGCACAACGTCAATTTTTAATGAATTAGAAAACCTAAAGAGTCTATAACCATTAGAATTTGAATAATTACAACCCCAGAGCAAATGCTTGGAATTAAGGTCTCCTGCCAGAATGACAGAAGACCCCAACCCAAACACAGCACTGAGATCAGAAAAAAGAAGATCTTTATTAGGAGATAAATATGCCGAAACCAAAACCAAAGGATCATGACCCGTAAGAGCTAACTGACAGATCGATACCTCCAAAGACTTCAGAGGCAGAGGATCATCAACCCTTAAAGGCGAACAGTGCAGAGCCTTCCTGTAGTAAATAAGAGTCCCACCCCAAGCACTACCACCGCGATCATTTCTAATCAACTTATAATTGGCAATGTTGGGATTCCTGTGCGCAGGCTTAAGATGAGACTCCTGAACAAGAAGAATGTCCAAATTGTGTTCTCTAAGGAAAAGAGCAATTTCATCTCTTTTACCTAAAATACCATTAGCATTAAAGAAAGCAAATGTCAAATGTTTGGGCTTAACTCTACTGGGCATACTATCCATGATCAACACCTAAAGATTTTACTGCCATAATAAGACCAGAGTATTTGTTGATCACTGCTAGTCTTCCACCCAAAGTAGATGCACACCTGAAATCATGGGCAAACCCACTAACTTGACTAAGGTCAATCCTCTCGGCCACATCACAAACCAGGGCCAAGTCTGAATCAAAACTCCCAGAGCTAGCAACAGCACCAGGATTGAACTGAGAACGGGAACTACCCAACCGATTTACATTGATATTAGCAACGGAATGGGATTTATTGGTCACCACCTCACTATAGTTAGGACCAGAAACATGAGACCCTTGCCTGGAACTATCCAAGAAACGCTGCTTACCAGCACGAGGACCCACAGGTACAGAATTTGAATTATTGACCTGATTACAAGTCCGATGGCCAGGATCAGGATTATGAACCTGAGCAGTAGTCACAACCTTCAAACGGTTACTAATCCCTCGATTAGTTACAATATCCAAACTCAAAGAAGAATCACCACCTTGAGCGCCACCCAAAATCCCTTGAACAGGAAGAGGGGTTTGGTTGATGTGAGGAGCCAAATCCGACAAATTCGCAACTCTCTGAGAGGAACCATCCTGAGAGTCGGACCAGACTCTTACCGCCTCCTCCAGCTGAACACCATCGGACACATTATTAACAGCAGGATCACACACAGACCCTTGCGGCTGAGAAATTGTACCCACTGTAGAATTAGGAATACTACGCCCCCTCCTTCCAGCCCCCAAGGAAGGAAAAGAACGCTGATCTTTACTAAAGCTAACAGCCTGCTGCTGCTGCTGCTTAGCAGACTGTTTTCGAACAGCCTTAGACAATTTCTTCTTTTTCTCCTTATTTTGTCTAGGAGCAGCCGGGCAATTCCAAAAATTGGCCGGATGTGGGCCACCACAATTACAGCAAGTAGGTGGACCACTAGCTGAATCCTTCTTTCTACTACACTCCGAGGTGTGATGAGGAAGAGGACATTTCACACACCTAGGAGGCAGCTTACAATTATTGTGAGTGTGACCAAAGTACTGACAGTTCCTACACTGTGGAATTCGCCCCGACTTGATGGGGTGCTCAACCCTAATCCCACTAAGGCCACAACAATATTTTATATTAAAAACACCCTTCCCAGCAGGAGAGTGCTCTAAGGAAACAAAGACCGCCTCGAAAGGCTCCCTCTTATCCCCTTTACGCATCCTTGTTATACTCCTAACTGGAAGGTTTTGCACAACCAAGTCTTCAAATATTGAGTCATTATCAATCGCCGTAGGAATGCCTTTGATAACGACATGAAGCAGCTTCTCTGGATTGTAGGTATGGAAACCCGCACCCATTAGCTCAACCCATGCTTTGTATTGAGAGATGTTGGAGGTGGCTATAGCAATACCCCCAGGCCATCCCACCTTATCATTATATGAAAAAGCCCTGAAGATCCCAACACCTAAGCGATTAGCTTCCTTCTTAAGAGATAACCACCTAGCTTTATCTTTGAGTACCAGCAAAGGAGGACGCCTCTCCTTCTTTGCCAATTCCGCCTGAACATCCATGTCCTCCTCCCCAATCACCGGAGGAGGTAAAGGAGGTAAAGGAGTAGGCAAAGGAGCGTTCGATCTAAGACGCTTGGAACGGGCTAGGGAGGGACCACTCGCAGAGTTGACACCCTCAGACCTATTGAAAGAAACAGAGCCGCCCTTATTCTTCCCCGAAGAACCAGAAGGACTGACATTGCCCCTCTTCCTATTGTTTGTAACCGGCTGAAATCCTTCCTCATCACCGGAGGCGCCTGAGGCAAACTCCATTTCAGACTCTGACGCAGTGTCAGGCAACACTGCAGAAGGACCAGCCGAAGTCAAAGATAATGAGTTCACCATAGCAGGAGGAGGAACATCCCCCGAGAAATATTTATGAAGTGTATCCAACTCACTGACCTGCCCTAACACTAACTGGGTGTCAGGAGTAGGTTGGCCTAAATCCAAGTGAGTGTCAACAGTATTGTTAGTACCAGTAACACCAAGTAGACTATTACCACTACAATGCACATCCTCTTCCTCATCATCATCACCAGAGGTGACTGAAGACGGTCGAGCAAGAGAAGGCGAGCGCGAGCGCACAGATGAATTCGCTCTAATAAACACACGCGGATCCCTCCTCCGTATCGGACTAGAGGCAGGACTATCTGTCTCAGAAGGAGACCGCGGCCCGGAGGGCATACTATGCAAACCTGAAGAAATGGGTCTGTCACACGAAATGTCAGTGCGAGATGATGAAGTCAATGACGGCACATGTACCGAAGTCATAGTCAATGTCTTGTCTATATTCAGGCTAGTGAGAGAGACAGGCACCTTACCTTGGTCACAGGCACTCCGCTCCTCCCTTGTGTAGGCCAGGTATTCCTTCATAATGTCCGGATGCGTCTGGACAAGAAAATTCGCCAGGGTAATCGAATTCTTAACACCGCTCTCCATAATTAATATGAAAGAAACAGCAAACAAAACAGAAGATTAGTTGCACATAATAATACAACAACAATAAACTAAAACATGCACTTAACAGAAAGATAACAAAAGAAAACACGAGTTAGTCTTTTCTCGCCGAGATAATCTTTTCTCGATAAGCACAAGTAAATCTTTTCTTGTATACTAGTATACGAGTTACTTTTTTCTCGCAAAAGATTGGTTGAATTAATCTTTTCACAAATAAAATACATAAACTAAACTAAAGTCCACAAACCACAGTCACAAACAATAAATTGAGGATAAGCGTCAAACCGCACCATAACACATGCAAAACATGCAACACTTCCACTGTAATGTATCAAAAACACTTTGAATTTAGGCACATGCACTAATGTAAACACAAGAACATGACATAGACAGCACCGCCCGCAAGGGCGGGGCCAAACTAAAAATGACAACTCCGCACTAGATAGGCAAAAACGTCACCGCCATGATAAAATAAACACAGCGCTACAGCGCAGGCGTAGCGCAAATTGAAATATTAATTACTTAAAAATGAAAGCACCAACTGTCATCAGAGACAACCTCACTCGACAGCTGGGCTGCCGGCTACATCGGTGCATTTGGGATTTATGCAGATTTCTTTATTGTTTGTGAGGGAGTTCGCGACTGCTTCATTTGAGGGAAGATTTGCATTTGTTATTTGGCTGGGTTAACTCGTAGTTTAATGTGAGCTATACCAGGTAAAATGCGTTAAGATTTTGAGGATATAAACTAAGTAATTTAAAGTTTGCAAGTCACTTCTACTCGATTAAATTGATCGTCGCGTTTATCGTGCGATAAATAAAATATGCCTAGGAGTCGGGAAGGGACGTATGCTCTACCATTTATCGACCGGCTTCAAAAAAGAGGTTTTCAATATAGTTGTATATTATTTTTTTATGTTTGTTACCTCAGAACTATGTCATTTTAAGATCCAATTTCGATAAATATTTTTTGTTCGAGAGTCGGAATTAGTCCCATAAAATTTTGGTGGAGATGATGATGAGATCCACGAGGAATGGAGATAATTCCTTAAATATTATAGGCACACATCTATGACGATTTCGGTGTTTGTGACTCGTTCAGTTGTTCTGCTCGTTGAAGTCGATTCTTTTTTATGAAAAAGTGATTATGTACCTATAAACATTACAAACCCGACTATTGTTAACAGCACAGAGTTACAATAACGTTTAGGCCCAATAGTCCTAACCCTGCACGGCCCCTTTGCGAGTCTCTCCGAAAACTATAGTAAGGTAACCTAGTAGTTATAAGGAAACGATAGTGCCTCTCTCCGTAAGTACAGAATACAAATATGATTATAAATGATACTTTATAACCAACAACGGCAAAGAACGAAAAGAGACGGGTTACACGGACGCAGTCACGCCTTCTATTTCCCAAAAGGTAATACCTATGTCTGCAATAAACCTACAGAAATATCTTGACAATGACCTTGCTATACTAACAAAGTACGGCGCAGCATTAACCTGGGCTGTAACAATAACAGAAAACTATCGATTTGGTCATATAATGGCAGTAAAAAACCCAATGCCAGACTTGCTGCTGACTGCGTAGTCTCAGACCGATTTGGTATTGTATGTTTTATATTGCTACAAAAATCAAAGCTCAAAGAAAAATTGAAATAAGTTACCTAGTGGAAGAGACCGGGAGTCGAACGCGGTACCTCCGGATTGCCGGTCCAGCACGTTAACCTTTCCGCTACCCTAACTCCCAAACAACCCATCGAATTTTTCCTTATGCTTTATGTGTCGATCTTTGCATTTTTAATTTGAAAGGCTTTAGACTTTTGGCCTTAGGATTTTTTCAGCCTATTTGATGTGTATTTCCCAACGAGAGCGTAGCTAATGAAGGCTGCAAGGTTCACGACGGATGTTGTATAGTATGGCGACAAGCCTTTTTCTGTGTTTAGCAGTAACATAACGGTTTACTGCGACATAAGACGCATATTGTGGCAATTTGGTTATCAGCGATAACCAAATCGCGCTGCTCGACATCGGCAGGGTGTTCATCCTCACACACTGGAGCCTAAACGGTCGAGAACTGTGCGGTGCCAGAGGAATTCCCTACCGCGAACACTCCACATGTGGAATGAGCTCCCTGCCGAGGTTCCTGGGGGCTACAGTATGCGGTTCTTCAAGAGGGGAGTAAATAGGTTAATTCTTAAAGGAACGGCAATGCGCCTGTGATGCTCTTAGCTTCGCAAGCGTCCATAGGTGGCGGTAACTGTTTAACATCAGGCGTCGTGGTATTAAAAAAAAACGAATAGAATAAATGATATAGATTCTGCTTATGTACTTATACTTGCAACTAGATCTTGTTTAACCTCCAGTTGCTGCAACCCTTCAAAACCTGTCATCCAATATTACAGTTGCTTTCAGGCTCTAGCCGCTAGCTAGCTAGTGATAGAGTCACCAAAATGAGAGGGTCGCTTCACCAACCCAATCATCAAACGACACCCTATTGATAGTAAAAAAGTCACTTTGGTATTTTTCATATTGTTTACACGACCTCTACTCGACTTCCAGGTCACGTAGAAGCTGAGCCTCTAATGAACAACGTGGACGGCGACCACGACGATCACACCCGCGGCCGCTACATCGAGGACTATCTGTGGAACGGGCAGAAACCGGGAGTGCAGAGGTAAGGGCACTAGAACACGGCAGTTGTAGATAAGAAGTCATTTAAACATGTTGAAACATGTGACGTTTAACTGAATCTGCACCCATGTAGGTGTTATAGAGTATTGGATGCTTATACTGCCATATTATGGCAAAAGGTTGTGTTTTACTATGAATCTCATACAAAGATGCAGGTTTTACCTAAGTACGGTAGGACTAAAGACCGACCTACTGTCTACGCAACGGAATTTCCTACATTTCAAACCTCTTTTCCGCCCTTCTACCCTGGTTAAGGACTCAGTTAAACGATCAGCCAATGATACTTAAGTGAATGCATTCTGATGTTCTTAGTTACAGAATTAAGAAAGGGTATTTCAATGTTCATGAAATATTTTGAATATTGATCGAAATAAGCTGTGTAAGAGCTTATACAAGCACTATAACACTACACGTAGTGTTATAGTGCTTGTTTAAGCTCTGACACACGTAGCTACGTGAGCTAACTATTTTTGCATAATATGTTTTTCTACGATGATCTAGATTTGACATCACTTTAGTTCTATATTTTTAATACATTTTGTAATTTTAAAGACATAAGGGCTCTATAAGCTTTTAAACAGTATTTTTGAAGAACAGTGTAGTTGAAGTAATAAACAGAATGCATTCATAAAATATTGAACCTTAAAGATTTTGATATGACTGTTATATGATCACTTTTATTATTTACTAACAAACCTCCTCCCACCTAGTTCAATTGTCTACTCCATTAAAATATAAAAAAAATGGCATCAAGTAATATACAATTGAAATCTATTTATGTGACCATTATTCGACTTATGTCAGAATAGTATCGTACCACATAATTTTCTGATAAATTTATTAAACATCTCTTAAGAAATATATCATTTTTGATGTCAGTCATTGCATTATAATGAAGTAGACAAACACCCAGGAACTTTTCTTCTGACAATAGTTCCGATCTCCGTAGCTTCAGCTTTATAATACTATTTCTATAATATATGCTTTCATTCTAGCCCATTTATCATATATTTGGATTGTTTCTTGTATATTTTCATTCGTTACTAATTTACTTAGTTTAGTTTACCTCATAATAATTCAGTCAATCGATGTAACTTTTGCCCTAACGTATAACATTGGTCTACACTTACACTGCCAGTTTTAATTGCTGTAGCAGTTATAGATAATACATTTAAAATTATAAAAATTAATATATGTTGTTGAAATACATTATCTATGCGCTGTAAAATTAAAACAATTAAAACTAGCAGTATGTAAGTGTGGGCCAACCCAAGTAGCAAAACAAGCTGCAAAATCGCTCGTACAGCCCTAATACAGCTAATTTAAGCTGAATAAAGGTTGTATAAGTGCTTCTGCATCTGGTTGCTATTTGGGAATATCAGAATCATACTTACGGAAAAGCCAAAGTTACTCCGGTGGACTTACTTTAAAAATTCGTTATTTTTTTAAATCATGGGATGTGCATGTTTTAAGTCTTTTTTAATATATAATTATCCATATAAATAATTTACAAGAAACAATTTATATTATATCCAGTTCACTAACTTCGTTAGTATATAAACCATCACAACAAGCTTTGCTTTGGCTAAAGCAGCTTATTCGCAACTTCATTGAAATCACTTGAAGTCACAACTGGGTCTATACCTACCCCAGAATCAAAAATAACAAAAAGTCAACACTAACTTCTATATCAACACCAAAATCACAATACACCTAACTTTAAAGCGAACATTATATACGTATATGTATATTTTATCAAAATCCGTTAATTTCCGGGCATATTCATGTTTATATATTTATATATTCAATATATAGATGAATCAATTTTCTAAAGTCATGTACATAAAATCTCTTTCTTTGATAAAAGTAATATATCCAATTCCCCAACTTTTTCAGGTGAAGAAAAAAAAGAAAAAGAAATCACTGCCGTAGCTTTCAATTTTATCTGTGTCTAGCTTTGTGTACTGATTTACTAACCCAAGCGTGTGGGGAGCCTTTTAATACCACAATTACATCGCTATTAGTGCTATAGATGTCGTATAATAGCTACATTAGTACTATAGTCAATAGTGCTAGCATAATTAGTGCTATAGTCGTGTCCACTGTATGGTGCTACTGAGACAGCGCTATAGAGGTCGTATAAGAGGCTCCCCGCGCCGCCTGTTCTGCCCTATCTCCTTCTCTCAATATACTACTGGGTACCGCAGAACAAGTCTAAATTTCGTTTTTGATATTTGCTTACAACTCTCGTCACGGTGGCGGTGTCAGACCGTTTAGTTTACTAACACTAGTCCGGAATGACAGCTAATAGTTACATTTTTTATCAATATCGTTGTGTCTTGCACTTTTGTCGATGTGAACGTTCATCAAAATTTTTGTTAGATTATTGTATGTCGATGTATCACCTAACAACACCTGTAACACGTACTTAGCGCCGGCTCACGGACCCGGCGGGCGGCCGGCGATCCTTCTAGACTCTTCTAGGATGGCATCCTAACCTCACCATGCGAGCTTAACAATTATTTGAAGCATGTCTCCTTACTAACCTGGCTCGGCGCGAGCTCTTTCTTTTGCCGCATCATCATCGTAAACTCAATCCAAGCGTCTAAGACATAAAATGGAATTTTGCAGAAAATCGACGTTCCGTAGCGCGCTATCGGCCCTCATATCCAACGGGGAGGATCGTTCCAAAGATAATAGGAAACGTTACAAAAGCGAGTACAAAAAGAAATTTAGACCGTTCTCTCAGTACGTGTACGAGGCGTCTAAAGGGACGTTTACGAAATGCAGGGGGAAAGGGAAGGTTGACGAGGCGAGCGAGAGGATGTTAAGGGAGCCCGAGGTGGCGAAGGGGGTGGAGCCAGCGGGTGCGGGGTCTGCTGCCGCTGCCGTAGGGACTACTGCCGGCCCGGCGGCCGCCGGTGAGGACAGCGCCACCACGCTGCGCGCCGCGGGGCTCCAGCCGCTCGGGCTGGCCCAGGGCGACTCCTGGTACCGCGAGGTGCTGGACCTGCGCAAGCGCGCCGGCGAGTACAAGGTCTGCGTCTACCCTGGGGGATGTTCAGTTCATCGTTCAAAATGCCACCTGAGGCGAAGCACTGAAGAGGATTTTGGATACCAGAAGCACTCTAACTTGGAAACGGACGACGCCACTTTAAATATTACATATCAAATCCTTCTATTGAATCTGAATCTAACAGAATGACTGAAAAGACTTCAAACTCAAGCTTTCAATGGCATTTTTAACCATGAAGTGAACAAGCCCAGCACCTATAGAATAGCAGCCTTAAATCTAAAACAATCCAATAAAGAACTTACACAATTGTTAAATTATCAAAATAAGTAAATAACAAACAATTAAAGCAACAACGGTGTATGACCATTATACCACCATTATAAGACATTAACACGTACGCAGTAGTGTCATGTTCATGCTTGTAATGTTGCCATTATTCGACAGTACCGCGGATGGGGGACCGAGCTAGCGCCCGAACACATCACACAGCTATACAATAAGCAAATCGAGCTATGGTACCAGGTGTCCCGCCGGTCCTCTCTATCGGCCCTATCACTCGCTTCCACCAATCACAAGTAAGTGATGCACTGATTGACGCAACGGAGGACCACAAGCTTCCCAAGTCGTATACGAGCTGCATAGAAACAACAGCGGTGTAGCTATCGTATTTAAGGCAACATACAATTCTGAACCTAAAAATATGACTAGTGAGTTCTAAGCAAATCTAAATACAATTCGGAACTCAAGATGTATCTGACTGAAGGTGGTTTTACTGTAATACTATATTGAGACTGAGGATAAATATAATTATATATGTATATCTACCGTATTGTTGCTTTTGGTCCTTCGTGCCGAATTATATGCTTTTATATTTTTAAGTTTGCAATAAGGCTGATATAAAGCAACGGATGGCTTATTGCAACGAGCCAATTCACATGCTATGTAGCTTAGTAAATCATCAGCCTCCAGTATTCAATGATTCTTCGATATAATGTTATAGCACCTTTAAATGCATCTTATATGACCATCATCAGGTATCTGATTCATTCCAGAGTCATATGGCAAAACGTGCATGGCAAAAAAATAGTAATTTATAGTTAGAAGCAAGATACCACAAAGTTACCATCAGTATGTCTGTGACTGGAAGATACCATGGACGTTACGCCATTTATCTTTTATGCAAGAATCGCTTTTTTTATACGGACTAAAGTATAAAAGCATCAACCGATGCTTTTGTAACTACCTGTAATATCAAAAATTTGAAAATGAGCGTTATACCAGCATTACTAATCCCGTCAATATATTCTTCTGTCCCAGAAAACTCAACGATCCTTAACTTCTTTTTTAGATAGAACTAAGCGCGTAGTTGAAACAACAAAATTTGTTTCTTTGAAGTTGAAAATGTAAATGCCCTAAAAGTACACGAAAATTTCAATGCATCATCTTACAAGCTGCTTTTGTCTCTTCAGGGCTCTACCCCGGGATGAAAAAGATGGAAAGGACTCGAAGAACCACTCCCCGAAGAAGTTCCGATCATTCAGGTCCGCGCCGCACCAGTCCATCCACTCCAAGCTGCAAGAGACCAAGGCGCAGGAGCGCTCGCCCCATAAGACATCGCCGCAGAAGCAGAGGAAAAAGCTGCAGGGACACAGCTTCGATGAAGGAGCTACCCAGGATGGTATGTTCTTTATTGAAAATGCTAACTTGTACTATCTATTACTCTTCAGCTGTTTATATACCTTACGTCTACCAACTAGCAACATTACCTAGTGGTCACTTTCTCTTTAGCATCCAACGAGTACGGATACCGCTGTGAACAAAATCTAAAGAAGAACCTTATGGACGACCTCACCTTGATGGTCTACTGGATCAAAAAGGCCTTCCAATTAGTTCATGAAATTTTATGGATTCTAGATTGAAGATAAAAAAATCCCATCAAAAACATAAATGTAAAATGAGAGCCAAGTTCAATATCGCGTGCACTTCGCCGACAAAAGAATTGAGATCTGCAAGGGCGCCAAGTTCTTTGCCCTAAAATTTTTAGATACAAGGACATGCGACATACTCAATGCATTTATTTTACTTGGGGAGTAATTCAATATCAAGATTTGACTTGGCTAGTTTTCA
The DNA here is from genome assembly GCA_947623375.1 of Apotomis capreana. Lineage (NCBI taxonomy): Eukaryota > Metazoa > Arthropoda > Insecta > Lepidoptera > Tortricidae > Apotomis > Apotomis capreana. The sequence continues at coordinate 13,003,691 of OX392522.1, read as the reverse complement.
CAAACTAACTAAATTTTATAAAAGTAACATAGTCATAGTTCATTATCAAGCTAACAGTATAAGTAACAAGACGTACACTAACTTGCGTACTTACCTTTACGTAAATAGGTTAATGATTTGATTGATTTTGATTTATAATATAAATTTATATTTTAAAACTAGCCAAGTCACGTCTTGATATTGAATTACACCCCAAGTAAAATAAATGCATTGAGTATGTCGCATGTCCTTGTATCTAAAAATTTTAGGGCAAAGAACTTGGCGCCCTTGCAGATCTCAATTCTTTTGTCGGCGAAGTGCACGCGATATTGAACTTGGCTCTCATTTTACATTTATGTTTTTGATGGGATATCATTACTTTTTGTACAGAAATCATTATGATGTGTACATTACTTAATTATTATTTGTTAATTAGTTCTGTGTGTAAGTGTGTGCGTGTAAGTGTATATGCTATTCTAGTATATCTTTCAAACAAAAAAAGAATTTTCCAAATCGGTTTATAAATGACAGAGTTCTGAAGCAACAACCATCAATAATAATAATAATAAAAAAACATAAAAAAAATCACTGTTTTAGATTTTTATATGTATACACACCCAATTACTAAGCTGGATGCCAAATTTCACCTTTCTAGGTCACCTGGAAGTGGGTTAGGTTTTTGATTACTAGTCAGTCAGTCAGTCAGTCAGTCAGTCAGTCAGTCAGTGATAAAAATACCGTTTTTTGGACTTTAATATCTCAATAACTATTTAACCTATATTAATGAAATTTGGGGTTCTACTTGTTCTAAAGGATCTTAATACATAAGCCAAATTTCATTTTTTTATGTTAAATAGATTTGGAGTTATTGGGGGGTCAAAAGTGGCTCCAAACGGTTCGTGTAATATAACACACGGCTGCTGCTCGCCAGTTCCTGCGGTGAACTTGGCTGGACACGCTGCCGCGTGTCTAGATAAAATATTTATTAAAAGACAAAAACTTAGCAAAATACATATCAGCATCCACAGCACAGGTTTCGTCCAATCACAAATAGATGTATCCACCACAAGTTTCGTCAATAAGCAATGGGATTGAAGATCGCAAACCGACAATTGTAATTTCTTTACGATACCTTATTACTAGGTGGCGCACGATAGCGAATAGTGATCGCAGGAGCCAAAGATCGGATTTAGTGGCTTGCTATGTCCAGTAGTAGACAGAACAGGGCGATCGAAAGGTTGACCATCATCTTCAGAGACTTCAGATGATTCATAGTTTGTCCATCACATTCCAGGAGTGAAGCCCGGCGAGCCCCGCGAGTTCCGCTCGCCGCGCCGGCGGCCGCGCTCCGCCGACCCCGCGCCGGCGCCCGCGCGCCACCTCCCCAACGGCCACGAGGCCCACGCGCGCCCCATCAAGCCTACTGGTAAGAGAACTGACTGTGCGACTTCACTCTTCTTCAATCCCTTAACCTTGCAAACAACCCAAGTAGCACACAGGCTGCACTTATACAGCCTTTATACAGCTTAAATTTGAGTTATAACGGCAGTACAAGCTTTTATGCAGACTGTTTGCTAGCTGGCAATGATAGGATTGGATGCCCTTGCTGTTATATCGAAAAAGAATTTAAGCTTCTAGTGTCAATCAGAGATCAGCATTCGTAAATTAGGATTCTTAATAGATTATATTAGGATTTGGTAACTGCTAATGACAGCCCTAGTCTTAACTCAGAGAGGCGACGCGATGCGCGAGTCGTTGTGCGTCATGATGCTCGGAGAAATGAAACATATTATGTTTATATTGAGAACATTTATGGGGAAGCGGTGTCTCTTGCTTGTTGGTACATGTTCTCGTACAGGCTCGTCACAGCGTTACCCTCCGCTGCGGGCATAGTTCGTTCAGTTAGCGTGTTTACATAAAAACCAAACGTCCAACGCCTCTTGCATCTCGTCTCCGATCCTTCGGACTAACTTCGGATTAAGTCTAACAGTAATCGCCTCGTATTGAACTGAACTGTCGTGTAATTTGTGCATATCTGTTGTTATTTATGAATCCCAATATGACGTCTATAAATCCCTACAATTTGGGAGTTTTTAGTAAACATGTACATTCAGGTTTGAGTTAAGTGGATCTTATGTATGTCAAACCTTACATGTATGTTATGCATGTCAAATCTTACACGGTGGCTCAGATAATATAGTGACTAGTCTCAGTGCTAGAAAAACGTATAGTTGACTAGTCTAGCTAACATTAGCTACCCATCTATCCCTGGTTTAGTAGTGGATCGGATGGTCTGTAGCGAGGAAATGACGAGGGAAGTTATAGTGAGCATCAAATTCGCGACTATTTTATTCAACTATCGTAATTTAAAAACTTCCTTGCTAAGTTTAGAATAACCAAAATAGTCATACAAGGTTCATTCTAGAGGCTCTGATCGTAATGCGGACTGAAAGGCATGTGTGTAGCAGATATTCATTTGAACTCTGCAATTTGGCATTCCTCAATTACCGTGATAAGTTTTATCAACAAAGGTTCCAAAGCAAAAACTAAACTATAGCTATGTCTTTTATTAATTTATGTGGTTATTTTTAGAATCTGTCTTACAGCTAGTACTTCATATCCTTGTCTATATAACTTTATGTTAGGGAATGATTTCAAAATTCTTCAGTGTATAGAATATTACTAATGTTGTGATCCTGCCTGATGCCTGAACCCTATCCCATGTGCTAAAAATAATGAGAATATAGCTCTACAAACTTAAAATAATTAATAATCCATTCACAATTGTTAATTAACAGCTGTCTCCTCCCCTTAAATGCCATGAACCCATGTTTATTATCGCTTCATGTATCCGTAGCTATAATTTTCCATATTTCACATCCTTAAAAAATTAGAGCGAATTCTCATTATAAAAAAAAAACATGTTCAGTAGAAATTTCTTCTGTAGGTTTGCCGTTGAGTAGAGGGGCTAGTAGTAGAGTTAGGTCGTCGTCGCGGGGCGGGCGGTCGCCGTCCGCGCCGACCAAGCCCGTCACAGTCAATGGGGTCGCAGGGGTCAACGGGGTCAGTGGGGTCGCAGGGGTCAACGGGGTCAGTGGGGTCGCGGGGGCCACCGGGGCGGCGGGGACGCCGGGCCGGGGCCGCCGGAGTCGCAGCATATCAAAAGTTGGCATAAAATTGGGTGCGTACCAACCTGTGGTGACAGTTGCGTCGACGCTCTGTGGTTTTTCTGATCCGTTCGTTGTTCCGTTTGAGTTTGCCGCAAAGGTTATTGACCCTAATCAACGTTGGTCCTTTGCGACGGATTCTTACTCGGTGATCTTGGTGTTTCGAGGGTTTCCTTAATATTTCTAGTTATATATAATATAGAAACTATGGATTTTGAATTTATTGATATTTGAAAGGCAAAACTCAAGTCTAGAGAAATTGACTCTAACTTAGATTGAATCATAATAAATGCTCTGGAAACATCAAGACTAAACTTGAGTATGAAATTAATAGCCGAATACGATGGCGTGCGTTTCCAGTCAGTCAGATGACCTAATGTACTTAGAATGAAGCAAAAAATTCAAAAAATTAATGGTTCAATTAGATGACCTTTTCAGACTGGGGTTGCAATTTAAAAAAAAAACGACTAATAAAACAGTAGTTGTTTCAATTATTTGGCTTATTAGCCAGCTCAAAAGTATGGTATAAATAAACAAGAATGAAGGTAAATTACAGCTTCTAATAAAAATGATGAAACATTTATAGCATTAGCAATATAGGGTCCAAAATAGTTTACATTAACTTGTCTGTTATGGACAATGGACCCTGCTTGGTCATCTAGCATAAGTAAAATTGCCAACGCTCCGGGAAATCTATAGTTATTCTAATAATTTATCTCTGAAAGTAACTTTATAACCAAAGACATGAGGACATCTGCCTGCTGAAGTTGATTTCCATACTCAAGTAGCACACATACTGTATAAAACCGTATACAACCCTTATAAGCCGTTGAGCTATACAAAGGTTTTATAAGCTCCCTTATGCAGCTTGATGCTACCTGAGTATGCTCTCGTCGTATTCGGTGAAAGCCTTATTCTGTGTTTGATTTGGAGCTTGAGCATGACTGTTGCTTAATGTTGCTTGGAGATCAAAATGTTAACAAGATATTGAGTCAGTGCGTCTACGCAACATCAGTCACATTGGCACTAGGGCTCCAAACAACGGGATTTTTTGAATGGGTAATCCCGGGTAACTGGGGTTACCCATCCAAAAAACCCGGGATGGAAGCTCTAATTGGCACCGATTGGGAATGGCTTCACGTCACCCGTGTGACTGTATGTTTGTTCGTCCGTGTGTCACATCCCGAGCACCGTCACAGTAGATGTTTGGGGAACGTTAAATGACTTGTAAATATAACTAAAAACAGGGTAAAAATGTTTGCACGTCTAGTGATATTCAAAACGTAGCCGTATCTTTGTTTTACTCGATAAAAGAATGTTAGGTGTGTTATTTTTATATATTATGAATTAGAATGCATACCTACTTAGTAATTTAGACATTTGTACCAGAGAGGTAACACGCAGTTTCAATCCATACGATGTGTTTGGTACATTTATTCGTTCTTTATTTCACAATTGTCTTCAGATAGACAAATGACATTGTTTTATTTGCATGCGATGTGTTTTATTTTTACATAGGTACATATAAATCGGGATAGAGAAAACCTTTGTTGAAATTAAGCTAAAATCTGTTTAGTCTATTCTATAAAAGTTAACTTTAAATCGATTGAAACGAATGTCTAAATCGATCTCAACATGTGACGTTCAATATGAAATACTTCTTAAAGCAACATATTGGTACAGGGTTTTGCGTATCCTGATTTGAATATACATTTAGTGACTCGTATTAATTGTGAGGTTAAACTATTCACAGTTCCAAGTTTTCCATTTATTTGTACCTATTAGAGGTTTTTGTGTTTCCTAGTCCTTGGTTTAGAGTTTCTAGTGAACTATATAAAATTGTTTATTTCCATTACCTACTTCGTTATCGGGAGTTGAACGCTTAAGTAATGGTGTCGTTAGGAATAAATTAAAAAATGTCTGACGAAATTTACTTTCCAATTACAAACACTATTGCTCATGCATTCTCTTCTACAAAACATTTTCCGAAATTATCCTAACACAGTTATTTATTTTTATAGACAAAGTTTTATGGAACTTTTCATTTCATAGACGTATTATTTTATCGCAAATATTTTTCTCTGAAATCATAAAATATTGTGGATTGTTATAAATATTAGTTATATATCTATATGATGACACTTGAAGATTTCTGAAAAATGTATGATTTCAGGGGAAAAATAGTCCTTGAAATGAAAATTCGATGAAGCATTTGTCCATAAAAGAAGGGAATCCCGTAACATACTTGTGATAGTTACACAACCAATCCCCGATATTCCAACCACCACTAAAATCAACGGTGTAAATGTTATGTAAGAGTCATATAACTGAGTTTACCGCCGAATCTTTCAGACGCCGACATCCCCGCGCACCGCAGCGCGTCAGTAGCGAAGGACCACTTCTTCGACGACTCCCCGGTGGTGAAGTCCCCGCCGGAGCCCACCCGGGTGAAGTCCCCCGAGCAGATGAACATGCGCTCCCCGGACCCGGTCAACTGGACTGTGCCCCTGGACACTGGGAAGACGTTTACTGTCACTCAGAATGTGAAAAGCGGTGAGTTAGGCCTGCTGAGAGTGCTTGGCGGGAAGTGTAGTTAAGCGTGGAACTGATTTTATGACCGTTATAGCACTGTAATACGACTGTTACACAATAAATAGTCTGTTTTTGACCGTTGAACTGTTACTTCGATTGCGCGCTTGGTCGTATCCGACTATTATGCGACTCATGATTCTATAAATCAATTATGGCAGCTTTTTGTAAATACATTAAATTGAAATTGGTGCGTAAAACAAGTTTCACATAGTTTCTGTACAAGAGTATCTTTTTCTTGCTTCATTTAGATGACGGGTTTTCGTTTCTTTTTGTAAATTATAAACAAGTTATATTTAATTTTTTATCTTTCCAAATATCATAATCCTCCATGATGCGTTCAAGAACCGCACATTTTAACCACCATAAAAATTTACTGTTTTGTTACAACAATTTTTTTATCTGTAAAAATGTTATTATTGCTAAATAATAACGTCGATTTTGATAATATTATTCATTAAAATTTCGAACATCTCTGAAAAACAAAGAAATTTGATCTAATATCAGTCGAGATGACGTTTAGTTCGAAATGAATTGTTAATTTGCAATCAAATTTGACAAATGTCGCACGTAGTAAGTAAGATATCGAACGATATGATAGTTGTGACCGACTCTAGTTTGTCTCTGAATTAAAAAAAAAACTATGTCAGCTGCCAGAAAACTTCATTACTGCCATTACCGGGTAAAATTTGTCATAATGTGCGGCTCCTGAATGCATCATGGAGGCTTATGATATGTGGGTAGATAAAGTAGTGTATGTAACTGTAAATAATTAGGCATTAAAACACTCGTGTGATGTTATTATGAAACTTGCCTTCGGCTCGTTTCATAAACCCACACTCGTGTTTAATACCCTTCATTATGTACAGTCACATAAACTACTATAATTTAGCTTATGTATACTTTTTTTCTACCACTTTTCAGCCTTTATAATTAAGTATTTTCAACATTTACTGTTTGTATACTCAAACATCATGCTTTTCTAATTTATTTTTTATTCAAAGTTGAAATTGATATAAAAGTAAATTTATTTAATTAAAATACAATATTTTTTAATTTGAATAACTTGTTTTCTTTAGGCAGGGATTCCAGCAAAATGGAAATTTATTGAGTCTAGGTTTATTAACGAAAAAGATACTCTTTATTAATACTCTTTATTAAAATAAATTAAATAAGATCGTTAGCTCATAATGTAGGTAAGCATAAGTAATTAAATAAAGATAAGATTATACCAGAGACAAACCATACCATCAAACATTCATACCACTTTATTTCAGTACGTACATATATTTTTAAACCCATTTTTATTTTATTAACTGCTAGTGCTAGTGTTTCAACTGTTAAGCACAACATCCAAATAAACTTTCTTTTTCACTCTGACAAATCGATTCATCTAAATAATTTTACCTACACGTTGAAACGTTAGTAACAATTTTAAAATCAGTCACAATACTTATTTAAAAAACAGATTTTAAATATGCCAGATAAAACTAATTTTAGTCAATCATTGTATGACGTGTGAATAGTAAAGTGTAGCAACACTAGCATACGGTAGAGCTTGCCACACTGACACCAGTTGGTCAAGATACACGATCATCTGTATTTAGAACACAACACTCATACTGCATCATCCATTTCGAGTGACATCACATTATTTGATTTCAGATCATCTTATTGAGCGTTTAATTTTATTCTCTGTCCACAAAATGCAATTGTTAATATTTCTTATATCTTATACATAGTTTTCAACGTTTTGCAATAACGAAACGCAATTGACGTTTAATAACGGGGGAAAGTCACTCCGACCACAGACAAAAATCAAAATGTCAGTTCTTATTTGCGGACATAGAACGTAACGTTTTAGCTCACGAGTCACGTCACCGACCATACAACCCACTCACCACATTTCAGATGAGAGCGTAAAGCGCCCTAGCTCAGAGTTTAAGGGCACGTCGGTGGCTGAGGACGGCGCCCCGAAGCCGGCTCCGGCAGGTACGACGAACACTGCCACCGCCTAGTCCATCGGCCATCCACACGTTAGTGTGACAGACAGCCATGCGACAGTGAACTCTCCCGACTCAAAGTCACGAGATCACTGCCACATAAGCACCACACACGATCGACACCAGAAACTATAATCTGTTTTATATAATTATATTTATTCAATAGTTCATGATTAAATTGTGTTAATCCAATAATTGAAATGCTTTTATTCATTTATCCGTGCTCTGCTGAGGCGTCGAACACGTATGTATTCACTTGTCCGTGTGTGTGTCTGTTTCGATGTTTGCGCGCACTTCACTTACTTTGCACTTACTCGCCCCATCGTTGGCGCCCTGGCGTTCAATTTCATCCGCCAATCTAGAATCTAAAATCAACCAAACAAGCTGATTTAAGTAATTGTTATTATAGCATTAACGTCTGTAAGCGCCAATGCTTATGTTAAAGCGAAAACAAAAAAGAAGCTGATGGAATAGATTTTATAATATCAAACGATTCTTGGTGAATAATTTAATAAGACATTTTTGTTTTTTTTGTAATCTATTAGATGTGGAGTTCGTTCATAATATAAAACCCAAATAGGGTCAATCAACTAGGCTTTTAAAAGGTAAAATTGATTTTAGACTGACGGATCTTGAACGCCTAATGACGTCTGTTCACTATTGCATGCTGCCTGTCCTAGCTATTGAATGAAGTCACTACAGTATCATCCGTGTTAACATTCTATCATTAACTTCTTCAGTCGGTTATAATATAATCAATAAAAATAATCATGTCAATCGATAATTCTTCATTAGTGAAGTAGGTTGTTCCAATATGATTTAGTACATCTTTGTCAGATATCGGGAAGATGCTAGTTTGTAGTTTTATTTTCCGTGACTACCTATTTCTTGACCTCTGTTTCAAGTCTACAATTCAAAGCTGGTGCTTTTGGAGCTGAAAAGAAAGAGCGTTTAACGTGTGTAAAATTTTCTATGAATTTCAAACCAAGTAATGGAATGAAAAAATACCAAACAATAGGACAAGGAAGTCATGTCAGGATGGAAAATCAAACCAGAAAAATTATTTAAAAATAAATCATTCAATTGGCATCTTTTCGGTTAAACTTCATTATATTTGAAAATACATTTTAAAAAACGATTTACTCCTCATAAGAGACATAGATTGCCTACATACAAGGAAGAAAATATGTAACGTCTCTTTCAAATGGAGCTTGTTTCAAAAAGATGTTCATAGCCTTGCGATAACACAGATAACACACAGAATCTTTAAAAGCTAATTTCATGTCACAGACTCAATAGTTTCATTATAGAAATTAGCTTGCATGTTTGTTTCTACGAAGCTATCAAAGTTAAATAGAAGAAGGTTTTTAGGCCTATTTTTAATATTTCCGACTCTGGCTCTCCTGAAGAGACGCATGTACATTTCAAAGGTTTCTTATCTAACTTCAAAAGATCTTCCTAGTTTTTTCTAATGAATACATAGGTAACGTAGGTTTATTGTATACTTAGATTAGTAGGTAAATAGGTATACTTGTGCTACATATTGTGTGGAAAAGTAAGTAAGTACCTATATAGACGCACTATAATGTAGGTAGTATATCAGTGTTCAATCAAGGAATCGCTAGGATATTGTATACAAATAGATGTCCTTCAATATCTATATGTGCTTAAGTTGTTACATAATGAAGTTTCAAATCAGATGTGGACGAATTAGATATGGCCCAGATGTACAAACAGCAACCAATGCTGTGATCATTATCCAAATCAGCTCAACACAATTATTATTTTGAATGAAGGCACCATTGCCACCATTGCCACCTTTAATCGCAAAATCTCATTTGAAACTTCCTACTACAATGGCTTTTTGTATACTTAGCTGAACAACCCAAAAAACTGTTTCAGAAATCGCTCCGATTCACCACCAGCAGATGTCACCAATCCGCTCGCTGAAGAAGAGCGAGTCGCCCACTAGCCTCAGCAAGCGCACCGACAAGACTCCGACCACACCCGTCAGCCTGACCCCCATCGACGAGACTAAGGCACTGGACATGAACAAACTTAACGGGGTCAATGGAATCAACGGAGTCAACGGAGTGAATAGCAATCAGTTAACCCCAGAAACCCCTGTCCAGGATTTTAAGGAAGTTGTTAAGAAGTCGACTGAAGCGACCCAGATCGCCCCGGGAGTGGTTGACACCACGGTGGTCAACGATGGTCCAACGGATGGTCTCACAGCGACCGAGGTGCTAGACAGAGCTCGCACGAGATTCGACAAGTTCTGGGGAAAGAAAGAGGAGGATAACGTGTAGACGAATACGACTTGTTCGATTTCAATATTGGAAATGACTGCAAACAGTTATAATTGAAAAAGGCCGATTTTAAGTTCTGAATGCTCAGTGTTACTCTGGTGTAGCCAAAAGCGAGAGTATGCTTCTTGATTGTATAGTGTATATTACAAAATGGTGCCGGCAAAGCCAAGTTGCGCCATGATTAACATATACGAACAATTACTGCATTAGAAGGGTCTGGAAAAGATAGAATTTCGTCGAAGCAAATTTAGATGAGGAAGCATGGATTGGAGTGTAAATCTGAAATTTGGAAGTAGGTTGTCTGGGATGTTTTGTAATATAAATTACAATTTTAGCTCAATATAAACCTACAACTAGACATATGCAATATTGAACATTGAACAGCAATGTAGGAAAATTTAAATAAAAATACAGTATTTAAAAACTGTAACGATAAAGATAATGCTTCGCTTTATAACGACGACTGTAATACTTATGTATTTAATATTTATTTAATATTATCATGGATCACAGTCTATTTAATAGGAGTGTGGTGGCTTGTGATAGTAGCGTTGAATATATTGAGTAATATTTGATTAAGTATGATTTATTATACCTATTAAATATTTATTACGTGTTAAGATATTTCGATTTAATGGCCACTTTTCACTAAAATTTCGCAAGACCTTTACCAAAATGACCTATTCTGTTACAATCACTGCCTATAAGAATATAACTATGTATTTACATATTTATTTAACTGATAATTCATGACGAAAAACAAACGTTTGTATGTATAGGTACCCATATTATATTATAGTATTATTTTATTTCTTTGGTCAATGTATAATCTGTGTGATTGAATATTAATATTATGCATTTAAGTTTACTTATAATCTATATGTAAGTATATAATAACATTTTATATAAAACGGCTAGTCTCGAAATAAACACGAAATAAAGAAAATCATCATAACGTAAACTTGATAAGTTACATGCTATGGGCGAATAAGTGGTACTTAACCTAAAACGCGATGTTTGAAAATCTTATTCATTTAGGTCGATATAAAGCACAACTAAACCGTCCAACCCAATGTAGTATTTTTTGGCAATTTTTCAAATTATTTACTTTTTAAATTGTAATTAAATTTTTTTTTTAATTTTCGCCACTTGGAATCCGAACAATCCCAATAGACTAATCAGCCAATCACAGCACATCACATTTTGGCGCGAAGCGCATGACAGCATACTTAGCTAACTTTACTTATTCGTTTCCTTGTTATTAATATAAATTTTATTTGATATAATTGACGTAAACTGTATACAATGGAAACATCGAGGAAATCTTGTCGTCTCTGTTTATCCGAGAGTGACTTCAACGTGTCGCTTTTCGGCAACTACAGCCGAAAAACAAACATAGTGGAAAAGATCCTAGTGTGCTTAAAAGTTGTTGTAGACGACACGGATCCGCTCACGACCATCTGCTACAGGTGCGCAGGAAACGTTGAGAGGTATTACGACTTCATTACTCTTATAAAGAAGAGTCAGAACCGTCTGAACTTCAGCAAAAGCAACGAGCGTCATATAGGCTTGTTGGACGAGTCTTTCAATCGCCGTCACGTCACGTACGTGCGCGAGCAGGTGGTAGACGCCGACTACACTTTCTCTTTTCTCGAAATACCGGAGGAGAAAAAAGAAAAGTCCTCTAGTCCTTTATTTTCGTATTTTTCGCCGCCGAACACCGTTAAGGACGAAGCCAAAGTTTGGAAAACGCCGCGACAAGTCAGTGAAGATAAATTTGAACGAAATGATAGGTTTAGTAAAAGGAAGGTCCAGCGACAAAAGAATTGTTCACGAGATATATTCGATTTCGATACTCAGTCGCAGGAGGAGGAGCCTAAAGGGCTGGATTGGAATTTGACCCCCGACGACAATATTATAAACAGAGTTCGAGAAAAAATATTCGGCCGGTCACAAAAGTCATGAAGTTAATTTGTATATCCCCTGTTGATCGACATTTTTACACGAAAATTGATTTTAAATTGAAAAATGTATGTTATTAAATGGATAGACAAATTTTTGTTATTCCTTACATTCCGTAGACAGGGTAAAAGATATTAGTTTGTTGATAATTTTAATAATGTTGATTGTAACTATAATTAGATGCCATTCGTTGACTTGATAAATTTAACAGCCAAAGTCCTTGTAAGACTTGTATATATTTATTTCTACTAGTCATTGTTTAACAAAAGATCAATTATATAGTTGGGTGCATGAAAGTGGTATTTAAGTAAAATTTGCCGATATGCATAATCACATTTTATAATGCCAAAATAATACTCTTAGACATGACTAAATAAACAATGACATCAGTATTTACGTTCGCAATATTTTAGTTCCTAAAAGTCCATGTAACATCCTTCCATACATTTACTTTGAACTATTCTCAGATCGAAAGGATATTATTTTGAAGGCTTTAGGTATATATTGTAATATTAGGTGTACTAAGTACATTATTTAATGATATGTATAAGTAATGATACGTTTTCGTAGTAGGTACATCAGTTTAAATGTTATGTTTTTGTAAGTTCCTATTGATTGTTAATTATTATTTCGCGCACAAACTCAAACTTTTGTTCAAGAGTATCCAGGTCATCCCATGAAAACACTTGTTATTGATTGTATTTATTTTAATCCAGGAATTTAAAGGTAATTCGGGGAAAAAGTGTCTACTGTGGTTGAAGTCTCCATTTTACTATATTAAAAACTACGTATAACACCGAATGCTTTTACCTTTCACCTAGAAGGGAACGTGAACGAATGAAATATGGGTCATTATGAAATGACTAAATGCTTACGATATAAACAGTAGGCGCTTTAACCCCATATATCATATATATCACTTGATATATTATTTAGATTTTTTTGCAATGAAATTCGGCATAATGTTGATTGTAAGTTGACAATACGAGCCCTGCCGTTAGACTCCATAGCTGGTAATGAACGATAATAGCTTTGCTACTGGTTTATATAGCGTGTGTTTATTTTCAGTTGTTACTTCAAAATGAACACCTAAATAAATTTTTGAAACTATTTTGCATTTTCATTTACGAGTGTTACCTAAGAACCTGGAAGTTCGCCCTTCTGGCCCGGAGAGTTCAATTATAAATATTTAGATAGTAGCAGTCGAAATTACCAAATTTATCGTAACACAAACTTATCGCTATCCAAATAATGATCTGTTCAGGCACTCTGCTTTACTATTTGATCCATGGTACATATTTACAGAGTTACTGCAAGTTCTGCATGAACTACAATTGGTTTCTTCGTATCCACTTATTGCTTTTGGTAACTAAAGCTACCTGTCAATGCTCTAATTTTATTATATAAATGGAGTTCAACTCTTAAGACGGCGCCGAGCGTTACCCGTTAACGCGCCTATCCTATAACCATAGAGCGCGGAGAATGCGTATTGAAATCGGCGCGCGGCCGCCATAGTAAAAATGTATGGAGAATTAAAAGCACTTTTTGATAAATCTGGATCTTTAATAACAAACAATAATTGAAATATTTGATGCCGACAAATTGTAATGTAAACATTCATCTTTTTTTTGAACTGAAAATCAGAATAGATTTCCATTGTTAAAGTATAAAAAAAAAAAAAACACTTAACGCCTGCTTACGATTTTACAATTTTCGTCCAACTTTACTTAGTTTTCTAGGGTAAATTATTAATAATTTTATATACTTATAATTTTTCCACGAAGAAGTTGTTAACACATTCTTCGAAGTGCTAAATATATAGTTTAGAAGTGGATTAAACAACTAGTGTTGACGTTGTCTACTTAACGGCAACTGCCTATTTTCCACATTTTGCTCGGTGCAGTATTAACTTCGAAGCAAAAGAGTGGGTATGGAAGAACTAATGGAACTTAGGCCGCCTAGATAATCAGGATGGAATCGTATACAATTAACAAGCGGTCTCAATCTTATAAAGACGAGACATTGTAAAATATTCCAATATAGGATAAACTGAAACAAGATATAGTTAATTTATGACTTTATTTCATTTCCATATCAATTCATACACCGATTAGTCTAGAGAAAAATAACTCATCGCTCCCTATAAGAAACTTTTATACAAATCACATTCATTTTACGCCAAATTAATTCGCAGTACATTATGGCTACAGGTTTATACAATACGATAGACTCACTAAAACTGACAACACATCGCTAAAATCACTTTAGAGAGATTGAAAATATTGTCAATTTTATTGATAAACTTTTAAATTTAACAGACGTGAATTAATACTATACTAAACCTTTAAGGCCGGCGGCAGACTGGCGGTTTGCTCGTCACCTTATGATTAATTTTGTTGTAATTCGCCCGTTTGCCGCCGACCTAACTTGACTGGATTCAACTCAGTAGTTTCCGAACCTTATGTCTGTGAAATTGCATACAGGCGAGATGCAAACTTTAACGAAATTAAACTTACTATTTAGTCAATTTTATATAGCAATGAGCTGATAATAATCGCATTAAATATCGATGAGACAGCAAGATTTCTAAGAGAATCATGAAAACTATTAATATGACCACTTACGTCTTTTAAATACCTACACAGTCTCATTATCACTAACAGGGATGACAAAAGTCTAGAATCAATATAATGCTGACAACTAAACTTGAGTTCAAACAATATTTTTAGACCATATACATATTCTAGATCTTTTGAGCTGAACCTGAAAAAAGCGGCCAATTCAAAAAACACGATTGTAGTTTATCAATACGGGCTTTAGTATTGTGAATAATTACGCGTTTCTCCCTTAGTACCCCGAAATAAGAAACTTTGTTCGGTAATACCATGCGAACGTATTTTGAATTTGTCGCTTTTTCAGATTCAGTTTACATTAGATAAACTTTAGAGCTTCTGCTCTTATTTATAATGCATGTTTAGTTAGTTTATTAACATATTAAGTCAGGAAACTTTGAGTATTCGACAATGCCAGTCAAGTCACAAGGTTTCACATTTATAAAGTAGCAACACCGAAACATGTGTCAACATCAAGATATACAACATAACTTCTTTTAAAGCCGTGGTCCCGAAAACAACTTTATTATGCTCAAATAAAACTACATAAAATTCATTGTTATTATTGGTCTTTCAACGAGCGAAAACAATTTCACAACGGGCAAATACATATACCCTGTCCTACCATGCACTAAATCATTAGAAACCAATTAATTTGATGAGTATTGCTAGGAAGTTGTTTCTAGTTTAAAATCACACTGTATGTCATATTGAAGCGTTTTAAAGGCAATAGAAACTCAAATCAGCTACTCTTTATGATATGTTAGTATGAAGTTTTTTATGAAGATACTGGCTTGTGATGTCATAAAAAATCAGTAGTCAAACACGTCCTCGTTTTAGCTTTTGTCCAATGTAAAGTGGTATGTCCAAGTTTGTGGTAGGTAGTTTAATTGGTTCTGTGTATTTTTGAATGTGCGTTTAGTGGGTTCAATGATACAATTTATTTTCACTATATTCAAATACCGTATTCATAATCTTTAGATTTATAAGTAGTTGCAAGCACTAAATCGTTCACACAATTCTATTTTGTTATTATAAGTTACCAGTATTATAAAAATCGTAATTCAAGGCGAGGAATCATCATACTAATCATCGTATTAAAATAATTATCCAAATAAGGATAACATTAAAAGTAAACAATTAAAACTCAGAACATAATATATATAATATCCAAATTGGCATAATATGCCATTTTAATTAATTAATGTCCCCAACAAAGATATGTGATGAACCGGTTCGAGAAAAGGTAGGTAGTAGGGAAAGCCCCTTTTGTGTCCGGTCTTTGCGGAGGCACTACTACTTAGCGTCAAGCGGATGGCACTCGCGCTCGCACTGGTCTGAACTGGTCCGAGATATCGTGTCCGGGAGCAATGTCTATTGTGCGTTTGCTCGAGCGCGCTTGTATGTAGATTAATTTCTGTACCTATCTGTTTTGTAGCCAAACGCTTCAATGTGACACCAGCGTACGAAATCAAACGTGCCGAATGGAAATAAAAACAACAGCCCAATTAAATATTCCAAAATAAAGTTTTAGTCCATAATGTTTTTACAGCATTCGAAAGAATTGTTTAAAAATAACACGCTGAGCGTTACTAAAGTGTGCATTTTCGTAGATGTAAGTAATATTTACATGCCCACATTACGTTCTTAAGGACATATCGAACATCAAATGTTTTACAGTTACTACATTTTAGGATTCGATATTAAATTCCGTCTATACTAAAAAGCGTCAAATTTATCATACCAATATTTTTAATGTGAATAAAGAGCTCTTTGAGTCTTATCTTATCAAACAGAACATAATTATTTACTTGTTTCAATATATACTCTTGTGTTCGAAATATAACCACAGTATCTCTTAAAGCAGCTTGAATGTCAAAAATGTGTCTTTATACTGCCAATATATATATTTTGTCGCTTTTTAATATGACAGCTTTAGATTAAAACGTATTCGAACTAGTGTAAACAGACATCTTGGCGGTGGCACTACCGTGCCCCCAGATACTTGAAACTATAAAACAAGCTAGGTTATACAACATCCGTGAACACCACTACCAGATTTATCTGCAACTAAGTGTTTTATACTTTTTCAACACCGGAACACTTTGAGTTACGCAATATCGATGAAATAAGTAAATCACTTGTACACTCTTGCATGACATCAAGAACACACAAGTAACTTAACGCACAACTATACAATTTTACACAAAGTAAAATTATTAAAAATAGTTTCTGTACACATGGAATGTTAGGTGAAAAACTACTGGTAATTAATTTGTAAGGTTTAACACTAATGTAGCTTAATTTAGAATGAAGACATATAGTCGCTAAACAAATCGTTCGTTCTTTGATCGTAACTGGTGATTTCATTTATATTTTAACTCGACACGTGCGTCGATATTTGCGGTCTCTCTTCGACTAAGGATAGACAGAACCGTGTGAACAGAGACAGAATCTACGCAACGGTAACTACATAATCGTAAAACACCAGATATCAACGATGTTAAATTAACAAATACCTAGTTATTCGGAAGACGGTGATCATAGAGCCTTCTTTTAAGGATTAGCAGTATTTTTAAGGGCAGTTTGGCCAGTTGCATAAACGTCCATTAAATTTAATGTGTAGTCATGTTTGTTCTTATCAATTAAGAAGCTCTAAGCATATGGACTAATAGCTCTACTGAACTTTTTTGCAACTAGACAAAGAATAAGTGATGAAATCGTTTTCTTGATACTATAGAGTATAGAATATAGTGGTAAGCGTGAAAAAAGAAGGCTCGACTCTATGGCACTATATGTCGATGATTTGTTACAATTATTTAATTAAAATAAAAAAAAAGTTAACATGTATCTGCCAAGGTTAACTTATGTACAAAGAAAGCATTTAAAAGACAAACTTATCATTAAGTTACGAATCGGATATTTGTAAAAGACCAAAACAATAAACACGACATAAACAATAAAAAAGAAAAAGCAAAAAGAATACACATCAAAACAAAACTAGTTATGAGAAAGGCATGAACATACGTAACTAACTAATAATCAGAGCCCGAAAGTCGCGGCAAAACAAAAGACTCACAATCTAAGTAGCTAGTGTTAGAAACATTTTTGATCGATATCAATGGTGCAATGTGTAATAGATGAAGAAATACAGTCAATCAATAAATATAAAATTATATACTTAACGCAACATGCGATTTTAGCTACGAAATCCACGTCAGTGCTTAGAGCAGCACATGACATTATGTTTGGTTTGCGATAGTGATGTAGATAATCAATAATTACTCAACATTTTCTGTGAGAAGACTGTTTTGTTTATCACTATAAAGCCATTTATGTATACTAAATGAACGGTCAACTTCACTCGATGTCAAGTTCACTGTTCAGGATGAGTAAGATTTTCGGATATTTATCGTTTTTTTTTATATAATAATACTCAATATCGATAAAAATAATGTTTCTAACACTATCTACATTGCGACAGTGTTTTGTCTTGCCGCGGATATTCCGCGCTCCGCTAATAATATTGCAAGTTCAAAAAATCTAGAGCGCATTAAAAATATATCACAATATTCCACTAATCTAATGTATGAAAACATTCTACTAACGACAACTAAACGCTAAGATGAGATTAAAACGTTTTCTTATGGGGATGGCAATGGACATTTGAAGTTAACTGAGGCTGTCTATCCGCTAAATCGGAGCGGAGCAAATTAACCAATCAGGCTGTGAAGTCCAAAATAAGTGCATTTAAATCTGAGAAATGATATTGGACCATTTTTTAAACAACTCCGCCCCAGTGGTAAGGAAGCCTTATGGTCCACTTAAGGTTCAATCTATTATCAATTTCATCTTTTTTTAGGTTAAATTATTCTATTAGGAACAAACAAGCATAACTTTTCCGCCCTCCCCATTCTCCGCAATAACACGATTCAATAAAAAAATACTAATAAAAATTTGTTTACGCCTCAACGTTGTAATACTGGAAAAGCGGCTCAAATGAAACGTGATGAATTGTTTATTTTACCCCTTAGACGTTACTCGCTCATTCTGACGTCAGTTCAATCCATCAGTCAGGTCCGTCAGTTTTCTGTCATTCAGTCATTTTCATCAGTTCGGACCGTCAGTCTGAAAGGGCATGATTGTCTCATCATTTTGACCACGACTGTCCACGTAAGTACACATGCTGAATAAGAGCTGTCTTATTCATCTTATTACAGCTGTGTAAGGGTTGTATCAGCTCTTATATAGCCTGTGTCTTATTTGACTGTCAGAATGAGTGCAACCGATGTCTTACGATGACTCTAAAGCTACACAGTCTAAAGGAAGCTTACAGCGATTTTTTTTGTTGAATTTTTAATTTTTTATCTGTACGTCAACACGACACCAAACATTAAGATCACGTAATGTGAAAACGCCATCTTACGGCCATTTAACTCACTACACAGATAAAAGACTATCTATCTTCCTCTCATCATACCTTACGTCTAACGTTCTCTTTCACGCATTAAAATACCATATAATCACATCACCCAGTTCATTCGATTATTCTAAATTTAAATCAAATTCGTTTTGAAGCGTCAGGTGAGACATACGTTCATCCCGCTCTTACTTCTCCTGCGAGGAGGAGCTGGAGGCTCGGCCCCGTCCCTTTCTCGCCTTTGTGTCTTCAACGTTTTCCTTTTCGCTCGCCTTCTCTGCGGAGCCTCCTGGTTCGCTCTGCTTGCCTGGCGGCTGTTGCTGTGTTGGTGTATTTCCGCCCTGAATACAAATTTTAAAAGTTTAACCAAAAGCGAAAACGAATGTTTACCAATTCAAAAATAATAGGGAATAGGCTAGTTGACTCAAGATAAAATGTTTTAAACTAATGTTTATTTCGTATAGTATTTGACATAGGAAACCTATTTTTCAGTTCATGAAAGTAGAAGACTACTGAAACAATTCAAATTGAAAATATTATTTTTACGCTGTATTTTTTAAATGCTTATAACGCTGTACGCCATTTTCACCCTTGATAGTGACGTCACCAATCCAGTAAAAAAAAAACTAAAATCGTCATTCGCGTCATAGATGAACTGGCCTTTATTGACGGAATCGCCTACGTCACGCATCAGATAACTAAAAACAAAAATGGCGGAAGGGTTGTTGGTCTGTTTATGGAATTTCTATTTTCTAGAGCAATAAAAAATTTTTTTTTTTTTTTGTGCTAGTTAGATAATTATGAACCGTTTCAAATATATTTCAAAAATGGGTCAAGTAGCTTACTGATATTATTGGGTCTATGGTTGGTAATAATGGTTACAATGTACATTACCTTTTTCCGGCCGGCTTTCTCCGCCTTCCGGTTGGGCTTGTGGTCGTCGTCGTCCCGGTCGCGGGCCCCTTTCCGGCCCATCACTCCGAGCAACTTGCTGACCATGCTGTTCTTAGAGCGGCATTCCACCTCCGTTGGCTCTGGACACTAAAGAACATCGCGAGTTTACATACAGTTCATAAATAAATTATGCACGTGACACACATAACATATTGATAAATTTGCATGTCTCTGTGACGAAACATGTTCTTTAAGTAGACTTAAGACCATCTGTATGTACCATGTTTGAGCAAATAAATGACTGATTCTGATTCTGAAGTAACGAATATTATTAAAACTAAACTCGGTTTTCTAATTCAAGACCAAAAAAACTACGACAGATACGTCACTGTCAAAGTTGTCAAAATTTAAATGACATCTGAGCTTGTAAATTATTGCACCAAATGTTTTGAATACCTCGAGTGTTACAAGTAAAATACCTAGATTTTGTACCAAAAATCTCCGATGTTTAAGTTTTTATTATCTCCTCTCGTATTTATGTAATAATAAATATATCTAATTATTTTGTTAAAACATTGAGTTAAAGTTACCAATTAATAAATTATCTTAGTGTCTAAAAATTATAAGGATTTTACTAATATTTTATTGTAGTGGTAACATTGTGGTAGGTTTTTTGGTCTTGAATTAGAAATCGTAGTATATCGTAAAACATAAATTTATGAAACATGTAAGTGTGTGTGTAACTGTGTACCCAGCACAATTTTATTTTAAACCATTGCATACATAGATCAACCACAAAGAAAAATTCAATTTGCGTAAACTGGCTGAAGAAACTAGGAATCGAACCCGGTATCTTCGGATTACCGGTCCAGCAAAATAATGGCGAGTCGAAATAATTGAAAAATTCGAAAGGTTGTCTAGAGTTAAGGTTGCGGAGATGTTAACACGCTGGACCGGTAATCCAGAGGTACCGGGTTCGATTCCTGGTCTCTTCCGCCATACGCATTTAAATTTTTCTTTGAGCTTTTATCTTTGTATCAATGGTTTATATAAAAATTGTGGTGAGTACCCACATTAGAAAATGAGACATTACATGTTTCATAAATGTATAACTATCAGTTCTTTAACCCTTTAGTGGTTAGTGGCGATATATTTGCCGTTATAATTCATAAAAAAAAATCGTATCGTCTGATTTTGTTACTAGTCATAATATTAGGATTTCGGAGATTATGGTGGTAGTGAAATAAATGTTTTCATAAAAAATTACATCATCGCTGAGTCCCCATCGATTATGTATGGCTGAACTACGAATTGTCAGTCGCTTCACGGACAGCGGCAAATATAGTGCCGTCTTATATCTCGGTATTCTAAAGGAAAAAAAAAAAAAAACTCTCCGTTAAAAATCATTCAAAAAACCAATTGAACCGTACATACTGCCAGAATTTGAATTACCACCGTAGAAAAAAAAATGGTTTAAGGGTTAAATTCATGTCTATTCAAGATACTAACCGGTTGAGTAAGTAACGGATACACAAAACAATCAAATTAAATACCTTCATCATGTCCACAGATTCCTGCCTCTTCAACACTTCCTTCTTCGCTTCCGTCTTCTTCTCATTCTTCTCCTGCTTCTTTATCTCCGCTTTCTCTTGCCTCTCCAACTTCTCCTGCTTTTTAGCTTCCGCTTTTTCCTGTTTGCTCTCCCCCTTCTTTACAGACCCCGTTCTTTCCATTGCTTTTTCTTTCTTATCATCAACCTTTGGAGGTTCTTTCTCTTCCTTAAGTTCGAGTTTCTTGATAGATTCTTGTTTCTTCAATTCTGGTTTATCTTTCTTGTTTTTTTCTTTCTTGTCTTCTTCTTTGAGACTGGAGTCAGATTTTTTTCTTGTCTTGGGCTGGGGGTCTGTTGCTGGTGGGATTTCCTGTACTGGGGGAGTTTTCTTCGTTTTGTCTTCTGCTTTCTTGGATTTTTCTTTATCTTCAGATATCATTGAGTTGGAAGTGTCGGTGCTGGAGCGACTCTCGTCTGGACAGATGTTGTCTGTAAGAAAAACATAATAAATAAATTTATGAAACATGTAATATCTCATTTGTTTTATGTGGGTACACACCTCAATTATCATTATATCATCCATTGATACAAAGCTCAAAGAAAAATTGAAATGCGTAACCTGGTGGAAGAGACCGGGAATCGAACCCGGGACCTCTGGATTGCCGGTCCAGCGCGTTAACCTTTCCACCACCCTAACGCCCAGATAACCTTTCGACTTTTTAGTTACGCTTTGTGTGTCGATCTTTGCATTGTTTATTTGAAAGGCCACCTCAGCGACCTTTATGTGAATAGGTTAAATATTCGGTTACCTTATCATAAACTCGAAAATTGAAATTCCGAATATTAAAATCCCGAAAACGTTTCGATTTGTTTCAATTGCCCGAAATTTTGTTTGCCCGAAATTTCATTTCCCATAATATTATTTTCCCAATTCTCATTTCGTTGCAATTTTGTTTCGCATATGATTCAAATCGACACTTATTAAAATTCCGAAGTATCATTTGTCAACTACTTTTTATGCCGAAAAGTATTAAGTCCGAAATATTAATATCCCGCTGTATCAAAAAATCGAAAATATAGGATATTGGAGCAAATCATAAATGCATCGGTTAGCCATTTTAATTGGGTAGGCGTCGATATAAATTGCTTAACCCGTAGTGTGGGTATGTAAATAAATTATATTTTATGAACATAGTCATGTCATTTGCTTATGGATTTTAGTGAGAAGTTACTATCTCGGCGTTTGCTTATACAAAATGGCACATAAATACGGAGAGCTATTTAAATCTAATAAGGGAGGATTAAAATCGTGGATATATATCGAAATTAAATAAATAAATAATAAATACCGTAAGGTCGGGTTATTTTAGCCCTGGGGGGTATCATTACCCACCCATTAAACCCAACTTTATTTAATAAGTAAATTCTGTTAAACTACGTCTTATGACGAATCCACTCTTGAGTGTTCGCTGGCGCTGTTTTTATAATGGTTTTCTAAATTATTTATTGGATTACAATTGGTGGACAATGTTACCTCCAGAGCTCCAGTTCGGTTCTGTTGTGGTCGCAGTTCTAACCTAACCTAACCCATTAAGTTCGGTTGTATCCTAGCCTACTTTACTGGTAGCAGTTCGGTTCTGTTGTGGTCGCAGTTCTAACCTAACCTAACCCATTAAGTTCGGTTCTAACCTAACCTCATTTACTGGCAGCAGTTTGGTTCTGTTGTGGTCGCAGTTCTAACCTAACCTAACCCATTAAGTTCGGTTCTCACCTAACCTACTTTACTGGCAGCAGTTCGGTTCTGTTGTCGTCGCAGTTCTAACCTAACCTAACCCATTAAGTTCGGTTTTAACCTAACCTACTTTACTGGCAGCAGTTCGGTTCTTTTGTGGTCGCAGTTCTAACCTAACCTAACCCATTAAGTTCGGTTCTCACCTAACCTACTTTACTGGCAGCAGTTCGGTTCTGTTGTCGTCGCAGTTCTAACCTAACCTAACCCATTAAGTTCGGTTTTAACCTAACCTACTTTACTGGCAGCAGTTCGGTTCTTTTGTGGTCGCAGTTCTAACCTAACCTAACCCATTAAGTTCGGTTTTAAACTAAACTACTTTACTGGCAGCAGTTCGGTTCTTTTGTGGTCGCAGTTCTAACCTAACCTAAGCCATTAAGTTCGGTTTTAAACTAAACTACTTTACTGGCAGCAGTTCGGTTCTGTTGTGGTTGCAGTTCTAACCTAACCTAACCCATTTTACTGGTATCAGTTTAGTTAATAATCGCCTAATCTAACCTAAACCTAAACTGGTTTCCTAGCACCCGTCTGTTCCGTAAACTATGTCTTTATGCCATAATAAATTGGTCGATATTAATGTTCTGCCATATAAAATTATGTGAAATAAAAGTCGGTGATACTAGTGTTCTGCCATTTAAAATTATGCTAAATTAATAGTATGCTAACTGACAATTATGATACATATATGATTATGCTAAAGAATCATTCGGCTAAAAATGTTTCGGTGATAGCTGCTATGCGAAATGTATTTCGGGGAATCGATATTATGCAAGATAAAGGGAACCCTCGATATAGACCTGCGCGGCACGCTCGCTTCGCTCGCTCGTTAGGGTCGCAGTCCAACCTAACACTCCTCCTCGCTTCGCTCGTCGTCGTACCTAACCTAAGCCAAGTCGGACATGCTTTAGAACTAGATTAATGGGTTACGTATCGTTATCAAATATCTAATGTTTAAACTCGGTATAGAACTGCGCGGTTCGCTCGCTTCGCTCGCTCGTTAGGGCCGCAGTTCAACCTAACACTCCTCCTCGCTTCGCTCGTCATCGTACCTAACCTAAGCCAAGTCGGACCTGCCTTAGAACAGAACTAGATGAATGGGTAGCGTACCGTTATCAAATATCTAATGTTTAAACTCGATATAGACCTGCGCGGCTTGCTCGCTTCGCTCGCTCGTTAGGGCCGAAGTTGAACCTAACACTCCTCCTCGCTTCGCTCGTCGTCGTACCTAACCTAAGCCAAGTCGGACCTGCCTTAGAACTAAATTAATGGGTTTTTAATCGTGACGGTAAAATGATATTAGGACAAATGATATTTCGATTTTACGTAGCATCGGAATTATGAAAAGTTGGTTAACAAAGCAGTTGTCAAATAATAAAGTTGGCAATCGTTCTTCTGGTTATCGAGTTTCGGGAAAACGTTAATGTGGGAAAACAAACTGGCGACATTTCAAAAGTATGGTAAACAAAGTATATGGATTATAAGAATTCGATTAACCGTTTTCGGACAAGTGAAAATCGGACAAGTGTGTTTCGGAACATCGATAGGTTACCTAAATATTCACATCGTACCGCACTTCTATACCCTCCTGACGACCAGCATTCATAATTTGTCAGTTTAATTTTAGCCTTATAACAAATAATTGACAGTTAACTATTAATTTGAAGATTATGTACTATGTGTAGGTATTCAGGAGGATACAGCAGTGAACGACCACCATGATACGCATTTCAATTTTTCATTGAGCTTTGATCTTTGTATCAATAGATTAACATAATACATGTTTGAAAAATTTTCAAGTCTTGTAATATTCTTGAGAACGCTTAATAGTTAGAGAAACCAAGAGATTTGCTGATTTCCTTAGGATCAAATCGCCTGGTGACAAGCAAAACTCACAAAAACTTCCGTCACTGCTCTTCAAAATTTCGTATCTAGTAAGTAGATTGACAATGAGATACGAGCTTAGCTTTAAGTAAGGTACTTGCGCCAAAGATGGCCCGGTTCCTAAGATAAGCCCACTTCAACATTTTATAGTTATAACTATAATAAAAATTCTTTTCACGTGATCAACAGTGTTTTATTCCCTTTTAACACATTTCTTTTCTACTTCACTATCACTCTTAGTACTTCGTAGTCTCTGTTATTCCTCACAGTGTTATCTCTATGCCAGCTCATCATCAACTGCCCTGCCATCTATCATGCCAATGTCTTTATACCCTCGTTATTCAAGAAAACGTAATAGTCGGCAAGATAACTTTTACATTTAAGAAACTACTTTTTATAAGAATATGTTTTGGAATAAATACTAAAATAATTAAATCTTACGTAACCGTTCGAACGATTTTAAATTTCGCGCCCATGTGCTTAGTTAACTGAACATGGGAGCATCTTTCGCGCAAGTACCTTAGGTATTTATTACTTAGTGAGTTTTGTCTTGTCATGGCATTAAGTCCGCCTTTTGTACGATAAGTTTTCTTTTGTGCAATAAAGATTAAATAAATAAATAAACAGACGAAATGTGAAGGTTTATAGTTAAAATAAATACGGTGGGAGACGTTGCGCGTGCTCGACCACTATTGAAACGTTAAGGGGCTTCTAAATGGGCCATGTTTTGCTGCAATTTGTGGCCGGCCATTATTTGCATCTTGCTCTAGCGTAGGGTGTCAGAGAGGGACGGCCATAGTTGCCGGCCACAAATCGCAGTAAAATATGGCCCGTTAGAAGCCCCATTACTAAACTTTTGATAGTGTAACCTGAATTAACATTTATTGTAACCAAATATCAAGCATTAGTAAGTTCAAATGTTGTACCAATAGTCAAGTCTCTCGACGTGTCCAGGTCCACAGAAGTGTCGGGGGCGAAAGATTCATCGGAGAGCGAAAGTGAGGCGAAAGAATTGGACGCGTCGAATGTCTTCTCCAGGCTGGTCTTCGGGGAGGACGTGAAGATGCTGGGGGTCGTCTGCTTGGCTGGAGTCCTGGATAACAAGTACAATAAAGTACTCAATGGGTGGATCAACATTTTCTTGTTGTTATTCTGTCCCGTCACCCAGGAGACAATGGTGATTAAACTTCTTAGAAAAGTTTTGATAATTTATAATAGTATTTTCAAGAGATAGATCTAAATAAGAGGGCTTATAACTGCTGCAATTACAACATTTTTGTTGAATATTGGCAACAAAAGTATAAAGTTGATTGACCCCAATATAAAATCACTAGGTGTTTTTATCAAAATACCAGGATATCAGACGTTAGGAGTCGTACTTCTCGATATAGCCGGAGAATTTAAAAATGTTGTTGAAGTATTGATACGGGTGTACGGTCAACATCAAAAGTAGTTTAAATTTTACTACTGGTATATGTCAAATTACATACTGAAATTGGCAGTGATTATACCTAAAGAGATTTATTAGACAGTTTGCATATAGATAGGTTATGTTAAATGTTAATACAATAAATTTGTTGGCGTCCAAATCAGATAAAGCTATGCCTTCCAAACTTTGAAGTCGGTTTTTATAATCTCTCTGATGGACTAAACGGTTTTTTTTGGTCATGTGGCCTATTAGAGTATTTCCTAGTAGTATAGAAGAAGGTAGGCGTGTGTATTCGAAATGATGAGATACGCAAGAGGACCAAGGTTGTAGATATAGCTCAGACAGTCGCCAAACTTAAGTGGCAGTGGGCGGGGCACATTGCTCGTAGAATCGATGGCCGTTGGGGCAGAAAGGTTCTTGAGTGGAAGACGCAGCGTTGGAAGACCTCCAACAAGGTGGACCGACGACCTGGTTAAGATCGCGGGTAGAAATTGGATGAGGGCGGCGCAAGATCGATCGTTGTGGAGAACTTTGGGGGAGGCCTTTGTCCAGCAGTGGATGTCTATAGGCTGATATGATGATGATGATGATGAGGCGTGTAGTGTACCTGTTGGGCGCGGCGGCGCGGTGGGCGTGGTGCGTGGGCGAGTCCTTCTCCTCGGCGATGCGCGGCAGCGGCGGCTCGTCCGGCTTGTCCTGCGGCGGCGGCGTGGGCGGGGCCTGCGGGGCGGGCGCGCGCCAGACCACGCCCCGCCGCGCGCCGCCGCCCGACACCGACACCGACGTCACGCCGCCGCAGCACAGCGGCGAGATCGAGCACTTGGACTCCGCCGAGCGCGGGTGCAGTCTGCATAGACAACCTCCTTTAGTTCATGTGCTCCTGGTACCACGCTCACACTGGTGACGCGTAAGACATCGGTTATACGCTCATTCTGACGTCAGATCAGTTCATTTTTATGGTCTGTCAGTTTACTGTCATTAATTTTCACTAGTTCGGACCGTCAGTCTTTCAGTCCGAAAGGGTTACACGAAAATTGTAGCCTGGGGGTGTATGATGGTTGCGTTTATCACGCGATAATGACGACAAATCTGTCACTCACACTCGCATTTCATCAAAAGGTAACGGATGCTTCGTCACTTATTTATAGCTTGATAAAAGCAACCATCATAGGCCCCCAGACTGAAATGAGGCCAGAGTGAGTGGGTAACCGCTGTCTTAGCGCAATTGACTGCACCAGTCAGTTTATGTAGGATATTGCTAGCACTAAGACATTTCTGCTAATAGGTATGTACTCCCGAGACACAGTCCAACTCACTAGAAGAGAGGGCTAGCCGGTTCTCGTCCAGTTCAAGCTGTTTAAACTTTACGTCACCCTAGGCCGTAAGTGAGATTTTATGCCCGCTACACGGGGAGAAAATCTCACTTCCTGGCCGAGACAACACGTACATTTTAAACAAACCACGGGCGGCAATTCATAAAGCCCCAGATCAAATATTTGTGGCCCTCACCTTCGGTCGCAAACATCTGCAATCTGAGACATTCACGAATCCACCGCCCTGTCACTAGGATACTCTCGGTCACTTTATTATCATACCCCGGGGTTTTCGGTGCACGATTGAATTAACACTAGGCACAGTTGGCGTCACGCGGCTACTTTAGATGGAAGACAAAATTTACATGGATGGAAGACAAAATTACAATATGAATAGATTTTTACCTGTATATATATCACATCACCCATGATAACATAAACATATAATTAGAAAAAGACATGAACGTTCAAAGCCAGGAAGAAAGCACCCATATTATGGTTATTTAACTTAACATAACGCGAGCATTCGCGTGTAATTTAAATAAAAATGACTTAAAAATGTAATTATTTTTTCATTAGATTCCAGGCGAATGCTTGCGGTGAGGTAGCACCCTAACGGAGATGCGCGACCAGTAAGCGAGACACAGGTATCGTGGCATCTCCGTCAGACTGACGGGCCTGGAATGGAGCATCGTTGGTAAAGGTCGTGTCACACCTGTCCGGCGAGAGCGCGCGGCGCAGCAGCGGCGAGGCGGGGTCGCGGCGCGCCCAGGCGCGGCGGCCGCACTCGCGCGCCGCCAGCGGCGACGGGCTGCGCGCCTCGCAGCGGCTGCGAGGTTAGTGGGGGATGCGGTTAGACACGAGCAGCCAATAATGAGTGCGGACAATACCGAGTGACGAGTCGAAACGCAAAAAACGTACAAGTTTATCTAAGTCAAAGAGCTTATCCAGACATGAGCCACAACCACAGACAATCCCCACTAGACGGAGCATGTAAGGCGACCCGCGCGCACCAACGACATGGTACGGCAGAACATTATAGTATCAACACGGCGGCCACCGTTTAGTTGCGTCCTTGTTTATGATCCATGCGTACGTCAAGGAAAAAAAAATTAAATAAATAACGAGGTAAATCGTAGTGTTAAGTGGTGTAGAGAGACCTCATAAACATGGACGCAACTAAACGGTGGCCGCCGTGTTGATACTGTAATGTTCTGCCGTACCATATCGTTGGTGCGCGCGGGTCGCCTTACATGCTCCGTCTAGTGAGGATTGTCTGTGGCCACAACCTTAGATAAGAGCCCCGACTTTCCGTCTCGGGCAAGCGAATTTACGAATAGAGACATTAACAATACCGTACTGTACACCTTAAATAGCTCACCTAGGTGGCTTATTCATTAATGAGAAAATTTCTTACGTTTTAATTTTTAACGTCCCCCTAAGCCGTAAGTGGCATTTTCTCTGTGTGGGACGAAAAAGTGTGAGAAAATCTCACTTCCTAGCCAAGGCAAGAAGTAAAACTTTAGACAAACCACGGACGGTACTACGTATAGTCCCAGATCGCATATTTATGGCCCTCACCTTGAGTTTGGGCCACAAATACCTGCTATCTGGGACATTCACGAATTCACCATCCTAGGTATATAATGTACCGATACATCTTAATTTTGTTAATCATTAATAATTTGCATTTTGATTCGACACGTTAGATGGAATCTATACTTCATAGAAGTTAAAGGATTTTCTGAAATTTAAAATCAACTGACGCCACTGTCAAATCTATTAAATACAGTGCTGTCCAGTATGTGATTTTCGGATTTCATAAGCTTTAACTGAATAAGAATCCAGGATTTACAAGTATGTTTTATTGCTGAAGTTTCGACGCATCCCAAAAGACCATGATGCTGTTCAAAATCGAAATGTGAAACATATATGAGTAAGAAATGGTGTTTCAAAAGGTGTGTGTTCTCCGTGTAGATTCAGTGACAATTCAATGATACTGCCCGCTAAGTACACTCATGCCGTGCGACATACCATCACCCGTCACTCTCTCACAGTGCTGTACAGAAAGAGATAGGTACTATATATCGCGCGAGAAAGAGTTGCGCGTCATAGTTGTGCTAGAGATTCTGGTCCATAATAGAAGTCCGTATCGCGGCGTCTTTTTCTTTTTCTTTATAAATTCGCGTCTTGTCCAATCAATAATTGTACCTATAAGGAGCGTGAGAGACGGCACGATAAGAACTTCAAATTTCGAAGGGCCCTCTGTTCCAAGTGCCCAGTGATAAAATGTATTCGGTTCAAACATGATGATGAGAGACATTGCACAGTGAATTGGGGAATTATAAGCATCGGTAGGAACTTCACTGCTCTTTCACTTACGAAGTGACCAACATCTGTGTTCTCTTTGTTTAAGAGTAAACCTTATTTCGTTTGACTTAAAGACTAATTTAGTGTAAAAGTAATTTGCACTTATAACGCCTTACATTTCGAAGTGGCAGCTGTGGCCACAGTTAACAATACAGATAATGAGTATTGTTCATCGGGTACAAAGCTAATGGGATTCGCTTAAGAAATGGGCTTCGAACTATACCAGGCTGTCATAAGTTACCTGGTAGGCGACTGCGGCGGCGGCTGCGGCGATGGTGACGGGGTCCTTGCCAACGGCGACAGCGGCATGTGCTGAAGCGAAGCTCGCCGCACCTCACCACCCGCTACCAGCTTATGCTTCAGCCCGTGCAGCGACGACGGACTACAGAACGACGGGTGTTGTAGTTTGTGTCGTTGTTGAGGGATCGGTAAGAGGGTAGAGTTGGGGCAGCACAGAGCAGAACAACTTCAGTGTTGCAAAATACGTTTCATCGCCGCTATGTATATGTATGAGTATGGGAATTTAGGGACACGAAGAAGGGAGAAGAGTGTCGGAAAATGTAGCACATTTTTTTTATTTAAGTAGGATTTTTATTAAATATTGACACAAAGAACCATTGAAACAAATCAA
The DNA here is from genome assembly GCA_947623375.1 of Apotomis capreana. Taxonomy (NCBI): domain Eukaryota; kingdom Metazoa; phylum Arthropoda; class Insecta; order Lepidoptera; family Tortricidae; genus Apotomis; species Apotomis capreana. The sequence goes on along the minus strand of OX392522.1, from coordinate 12,972,791 downwards.
GGGGCAAGAAAAATGTGCCTCAGCCCGTGCAGCGACGATGGACTACAGAACGACGGGTGTTGTAGTTTGTGTCGTTATCGAGGGGATCGGTAAGAGGGTAGTTGGGTCAGCACAGAACCAACTTCATTTAGCGCCGTACGTTACGAGGTAATGGGAGTACAGCGGTTCAGTGTTGCAAAATATGTTTCATCACCTCTATGTATATGTATGTATGTATATGGGAATTTATGGACACGAAAAGTTACTGAGAAGAGTGTCAGAAAATATAGCATATTTTTTTTATCATAACATGGAAGGATAAAGATAAATAAAGAAACATTGATACAAATTAAGGGTGTCAATATTTAAAATATCAAGTTCAAAAATAGTAAAGCTTAACCTGGCGGAAGAGATTAGGATTCGAACCCGGTACCTCTGTACCAACCACGCCACTACCTCAACGACAGAAGACCTCTTGTTTCCATCCTTATGCTACATAAATCAGTCTTTGTATATTCTACTGACCTCTGTAACACAGGTTTTCATCTAGCTCAGAAGTCAGGGACTTCTACTGATCGTTTTTATTACTTTTAAACCATTGATACAAGATCAAAGTTCATAGAAAACTTTGAAATGAGTTACCTGGTGGAAGAGACCGGGACTCGAACCCGGGACCTCTGGATTGCCGGTCCAGCGCGTTAACCTTTCCGCCATCCTAATTCCCAAACAACTTTTCGAAATTTGCCTTATGCTTTGTGTGTCGATCTGCATTGTTTATTATTTTTGTCAATTTTTTTTTTTATTTATAACGGTATAGAAGTCTACTACAATCTAAGCAGGACTCGAACCTGCGACCTTGCGTTTCTGGCGTAGTACTCTCCCATCTGAGCTATTAGATCATCAATCACACCAAAATATCTTTCATTCCATAATTCTACGCTACTGGAACGCCCTCTGCGTCATGTGCGCTTTACACGCACGATCCTAGGGTATAGCTAATGCGCATAAGCATTTTAAACATCAGTAGATCACATTACATTTTTCTTTCACAATTTACCTGTGTTAATATTTATAAAAATAAAAATGTGGTATTTCCACATTAAAAATAGAATCGATAAAAAAAGATTCTAAAAACAGGTTTAACCTCCTAAGACCCAATCTATTTTTAGGACATTTGTAATAGTGACCCAGTGACCTAATTTTAGGTTTTTAGTCTGCGTCATAATTATATATTAAGCTTGGGTGGATATTTGATTAATTCATACATGTCATTGGGCCGCAATTAGTGCGATCTCTGGTCTTTAAAATAGGCCGTTGGGTCTTAGGAGGATAGAAGTAGTTACCGCTGGTAGTGCGTGGTGGTGGCGGCGGCGTGCAGCGGGCCGTCGCCGCCCGGCGCCGGGGGCGCGGCCGCCGGCGCCGCCAGCTCGCTCGCCGCGCCCGACACCATCTGAGGACGCAGGGCCACCGCTGGTGTCTATTACACGTTCCACAAAGAGCTCTGTGGTATAGTGCGTTTAGGACAATACCCGTACAACGCCCTCTACAACACACCCCAATGACAAATGACGGTGGGCATAATACAAACACTGTGTCTCATATTAATACTGAAAGAGTAATTACTATTACGTTATGTGTTTAAAATAAATACTGATTGCAAGTCAAGTTGGCGTTTAATTAATACACTACAAACTCTATCCTCCACCTTTTGTGGGAATTTTTTTATTTCGTTGTCGATTTCTTTTTTTTCTCAGATTTCAATAAAATTTGGTGAGTTGGTAAAGTTGCTTCTTCTGGCCATGGTAAGCCCAATTTCACGATATGTCCTACAAATTTTTCTCCATTGAGTTCCACAAAATGTATTACAGAAATTGGCCCATGGGCCAGTTTTTATATTGCTGTCGAATTATTTATTTTTAATTTCAAGCTCTTCATTTTACACTAAATTTTAGTACAAAATACGAAATTTAGTTGAAAATCAATGTATATGAAAATCAGTGTAACTCAATGGAAAATTTTATAGGGCATATCGTGAAATTGGGCTTACCTTGTTCAGAATAAGCAACTTTACTAACTCACTAAATTTTATTGAAATCTGAGAAAAAACAAAATCAACAACAAAATAAAAATTTGCCCTTGTAGAGATGTAGGTAGAACGTTTCCCGATTTGTATGAGGAAAGAACGTTCTCGAGAACATTACCCATACATATCGGGAAACGCTCTCGAGAACGGCACATCTGTAACCTTGTGGGAACTTATCAACCAGGTTATGAAGGGTTAGTATTTGGTAGTGATTGATGAAGAAGAAGTATTTTCTTCCCAGGTGAGGTCATGGCCTCTCCGTGTGGCCTAAAGTTAGGAGCGATTCTGGTGCAAATGAAATTAGTCTGTAATGGGATATAACCTTATTCAAAAACATTTGTAATTAGTAGATCCCTCAAAGTTAGACAAGTTAATGAAAAGATTATTACCTACAATTAATTCTGTGAATACAGATTTGTGATCGATGATTCGAAAGTGTCTGTGGTGGATTTCAAATGGGATTTAAAAAGGACACAAGAAAGGACAATTTCCAACTACTTGTGTGCAACGCAGGCTTCGGACAAACACCTGCGATCTGGGACATTCACGAACCCACCACCCTAAGTAGTGTAGTGTACCGGCATGTACCTGGTGCATCTCCTGAGAAGCGCGTTTGGTGGATATCCGGCGGAACAACGAGCAGCGCCGGCGCGGGCGCGGGCGCGGCGGCGCCGACGCACGTCTACCGCCGCCCACACGTCGCCTGCCGCCCGCCTGAGACACAACAGCATTTTACTTGTACGGTCAGGTGGGTTCAATCATGGTCAGGGACCGGAATTCTTCATAGTAAAAATCAAACTTTGAGAGGGTCCGACCAAAGTGTTTTATCGACTATCGATAAATAATTTTCACTTAACGAAACATCGTTAAAGTAATGAAATCAGCCTTTTGGATATATACAGTGGCGTTCAGCTAATTAGGAACATCATTGTTTTATTCTATACAACTACATATAAAATATAACTAGAAATTTGATGAACAACGTAAGATGCGGTTTGAAACACTTTGGTCGAACCCTCTCAAAATTTGATTTTTGCTATGACGAATTCCAGTCCTTGGTTATGGTATAAGAAAGCCAGGTATGTCACTCCGGCTAGTGACACTTTCTACGTCACTGATTAGGTGCCGCTTTAAACTAACAAAATAAATATTAAGAAAATAAAAGTTTGCCGCCAGTCGTACAAACAGAATAGTAGTTTATGTGGCACATAATGAAGGGTATTAAACACGAGTGTGGGTTTATGAAACGAGCCGAAGGCAAGTTTCATAATAACATCACACGAGTGTTTTAATGCCTAATTATGTGCAGTTACATACACTACTTTATATAGCCACGTATCATAAGCCTCCATGATGCATTCAGGAACCGCACATTATGACAAATTTCACCCGGTAATAGCGGTAATGAAGTTTTCTGGCAGCTGTCATATTTTTTTTTTTTTTTTTTTTCAATTTAGAGACAAACTAGAGTCGGCCCCAACTATCATATCGTTCGATATCTTACTTACGTGTGACATTTGTCAAATTTGATTGCAAATTGACAATTCATTTCGAACTAAATGTCATCTCGACTGATATTAGAATAGAGGTCAAATCAAATTTCTTTGTTTATTCAGAGATGTTCGAAATTTGAATGAATAATATTATCAAAATCGATGTTGTTATTTAGCAATAATAACATTTCTACAGATAAGAAATTTGTTCTAACAAAACAGTCTATTTTTATGGTGGTCATAATGTGCGGTTCTTGAACGCATCATGGAGGGTTTATGATATTTGGATAGATAAATACATTTATGCACTACAATAGTCTGTTTTGTCCAACAGATCCAACGTACGTAATATCTACATTCAAATAACAGAAGAATCGACAGCAATCCCGTGATAACTTCCCTTATGTCCAATGGAATGAATAATTAAATGGAAAGTGATAGAAAAACCAATGAAAATTAACCAACCAATGAAAGAACCAGTTTCCTAAATCTAGCATACCTGTCAATTCAACTGAGATGAAATGTTTTTGTAAAGTTTGCATTTACACGCTTTTTTAATGCTTTAAAGCGTATTCTTGGAATCGTAAGCTTTGTGGATTGCACAGCTTTAGTCAATTATTATAGCTTTACAAATGATATAATATATGGATTGCAGACTTCAAATAGTAGTTTATTCTAGTTTTACCGCATGCCTTAACCCCTCGCACACGATGTCAAAAATTTTCTTATCCAATTTATTTATTTATTTATTTATTTATTTATTCAAGGAGAACCAACAGCTAATTATGACATATAAAAGGAAAACTTAAATAGAATTACAGAGCCAATTACAGGAACTCACAGATAGACACCGTATATGAAACATATAAGTAACAACGCGCATTATTAATACGGCGCGCACACACAGCAGAAATACGTATACACTTACAGTTTATTCATGAAGCCTTCCTAGGCCAACAACACAAATACCTAATACTAAATACTAAACTGCACTAACACGAGATTCTATAACGCTCATTTGAAAAACGCCTCTGCTAAACTACGCCTCACAGAAGGAACTACACAATTAATACATCAATATCAAGCTCCCTCGTCGAGCTGTTCAGTTGCCGACTAGCGCGGTTAAGGAAACTATTTCGTCTGTAGTTGGATGATGTACGCCTCAGAGATATGGGGGGGAAATGCCTTTTGGACCGAGAAGGAGCAGTAAATGACAGTTCTTGAAGCAGTTCGGGACAGTCAACGCCACCCGTTGTGATTTGTAGCAAGAAAGTGATATCAGCTATTTCCCGTCGCTTATATAAAGGGATCAGATGGTGCTTCCTACAGACATTAAGGTAATTGGATGAAGTGTAAGGCTGTTTTAGTTTATAACTTAAGTATTTAACAAATTTATTTTGGACACGTTCAATTCTATCTATGTAAGTATTATAGCAGGGATTCCAAATTTGTGATGCATATTCTAGTTTACTACGAACTAACGAACAGAACAGAATCTTAATTGTTTTCGCTTGAGTAAAGTGGACAGAACTACGCATTATAAAACCTAACATTTTCAAAGCTAACATTTAAATCAACTAATATTTGAACGTGGTGGGGTTCAAATTACTATGTATGCAGAAACTGACCAGAGTATTTTTTTTGACAAAATGTCTTAAGACTCCTTACTCAAAAATGTTGGTCGCTTTTTCCAATAGTAATGTAATGTACTGTGGGCGCTTTCTGCGTAACTATTGGTCAAATGACCCGCACGGATCCATGTCTAAGCATGCGAGGGGTCGAAACCACCCTGTTGGTTACCTGTATAGTGGTCTGGTCCAGCGGCGTGGCTCGCAGGGTCGCGTGTGGCGCAGCCAGCAGCAATCTAAGCACCTGTACAGAAGAATATTCAATCAGCAAGTATATACTATTCAACATAACAATACATCATAACATTTGGTGTATAGGGAATAAAGATATACTATTCTCGAGAACCCAAAACTTTCATTTTTATTTGGTTATAATTACTCCTAATTATGAAACAATAAAAAAAAGTTGAAAACAGCGTCGTCTAAGAACCAGCGAACAAATGAAGTCACCTTGTGATTTTTTTTACAGTCGCAACCTAGAAAAGAACAGTGACACAATTTCCATACTAAATTAATCTTAGTAATAGTTCGACTGTATGATTTACTGCGCTGTGACCAATTAATTACCTGTCGCACACGCTCTTTTAAAATGAAGAACTTTTTAAATTATTTTTTTATTCATAAATTGTGATACTTTCGAAAGTGTGAAAATGCGGTCATATTAAATTTTTTATCCCTTATTTGATCATATCGAAAAAAGGTCTGGTTAAAAAAATATGTTGTAAATTCCGGACTCTAGCTTTATAGCTAGAGTCATAGCCAGACTTCCCGTAAAACAACCTTTCAAATCTTGTCATAAGAAGTTTGTAATAGGGTTCGAGTGCTCGCTCACAGTGTGACAGGGCCCGATATACTGCGACACGTACCTGCGTGTGCAGCAGCCCCTGCACGGCCTCGCCGTTGAGCTGCGTGATGAGGTCGCCGGCGCGCAGCCCCGCCGCCCACGCCGCGCCCTGCTCGCGCACAGTGTGACAGGGCCCGATATACTGCGACACGTACCTGCGTGTGCAGCAGCCCCTGCACGGCCTCGCCGTTGAGCTGCGTGATGAGGTCGCCGGCGCGCAGCCCCGCCGCCCACGCCGCGCCCTGCTCGCGCACAGTGTGACAGGGCCCGATATACTGCGACACGTACCTGCGTGTGCAGCAGCCCCTGCACGGCCTCGCCGTTGAGCTGCGTGATGAGGTCGCCGGCGCGCAGCCCCGCCGCCCACGCCGCGCCCTGCTCGCGCACAGTGTGACAGGGCCCGATATACTGCGACACGTACCTGCGTGTGCAGCAGCCCCTGCACGGCCTCGCCGTTGAGCTGCGTGATGAGGTCGCCGGCGCGCAGCCCCGCCGCCCACGCCGCGCCCTGCTCGCGCACAGTGTGACAGGGCCCGATATACTGCGACACGTACCTGCGTGTGCAGCAGCCCCTGCACGGCCTCGCCGTTGAGCTGCGTGATGAGGTCGCCGGCGCGCAGCCCCGCCGCCCACGCCGCGCCCTGCTCGCGCACAGTGTGACAGGGCCCGATATACTGCGACACGTACCTGCGTGTGCAGCAGCCCCTGCACGGCCTCGCCGTTGAGCTGCGTGATGAGGTCGCCGGCGCGCAGCCCCGCCGCCCACGCCGCGCCCTGCTCGCGCACAGTGTGACAGGGCCCGATATACTGCGACACGTACCTGCGTGTGCAGCAGCCCCTGCACGGCCTCGCCGTTGAGCTGCGTGATGAGGTCGCCGGCGCGCAGCCCCGCCGCCCACGCCGCGCCCTGCTCGCGCACAGTGTGACAGGGCCCGATATACTGCGACACGTACCTGCGTGTGCAGCAGCCCCTGCACGGCCTCGCCGTTGAGCTGCGTGATGAGGTCGCCGGCGCGCAGCCCCGCCGCCCACGCCGCGCCCTGCTCGCGCACAGTGTGACAGGGCCCGATATACTGCGACACGTACCTGCGTGTGCAGCAGCCCCTGCACGGCCTCGCCGTTGAGCTGCGTGATGAGGTCGCCGGCGCGCAGCCCCGCCGCCCACGCCGCGCCCTGCTCGCGCACAGTGTGACAGGGCCCGATATACTGCGACACGTACCTGCGTGTGCAGCAGCCCCTGCACGGCCTCGCCGTTGAGCTGCGTGATGAGGTCGCCGGCGCGCAGCCCCGCCGCCCACGCCGCGCCCTGCTCGCGCACAGTGTGACAGGGCCCGATATACTGCGACACGTACCTGCGTGTGCAGCAGCCCCTGCACGGCCTCGCCGTTGAGCTGCGTGATGAGGTCGCCGGCGCGCAGCCCCGCCGCCCACGCCGCGCCCTGCTCGCTCACAGCCTAACACATACAACAAACCTTAACCTTCTGAGCAACAAACACAGCTAATATCGTCGACGGAAAGCCGTGCCCCAGAGGCCTCGACATTCCCAATTAGCAAAAAAAGCTGCAGAAGCGCCTATACCGCCTTCATTTAGGGTAAAAGTGGGATAGTCGCCCTAGGAGGATAGTTGCCCCATTTTTAAAAACTTCAACTTGCAAAGCAAACTCCACCACAAATAATATTTAAAACGAAAGGTGGCCCTCCGACGCCAGTCTGCAAGTGGCAGTCGTAGGCAACAGACGTGGTGTGTGTAGTGAACAAAGTTCGACGACCTCGCTCACGGGCGACGTGGATTTCGATGATGAGGATTTTTTGGAAACCTACAACTTTTGTTTTTATTAAGTAAGTCAATTTTATTTTATTGGTATATGCAAGCGTATGGTTTGAATGTCATTATATAGTACTGGTTTTGGAATTTTACTAATAACTTCATTTTTTTTTAACAGGGGCATCTCTACTGAAAAGGAAAGATGCCCCGAAGCTATGTGAGTATAAATGCCCTTAGGGACGTCTATCCTCTAATCTGCCATTTTGAAAATGAGTAACTTCTCCTGATACGCATTCAAAAACTGGAAAAAGATAATTTCCCTCCAACTTGTGAAATTATACGTAAACTGGCCTTTAAATTTGCTGAAAAGTTGAAGAAATTACTATTATTTGTAGGAATGATTGCAGTTCAAATGTTACGTGCCATATTAAAGTTTGAATTATATTTTTCTCTCATTAATCCCAAGGGCAACTATCCTCATACTGATAAAAGCATCGGGGCATCTAACCCATAGAATAGGCATCTATCCTCATGAATAGTACTCTAAATAAATTCGAATATAGGTTTAATTGTTAGATAATTATTCATAAGTGTGTAGTAGCTAATAGATATGGCTATCATGTGAAGTTATAATGTATTCACATTTAGTTATATTTTTGGAAATAAAATCTAATTTCAAAATGTGGGGCAACTATCCCACTTTTACCCTAGCTTAAATTAGCAGTATAAGGGCTGTATAAGCGCTTCTGCAGCTTGTTTGCTACTTGGGTTGCCGCTATACAATGTCATACTACCTACTGTGAGCTTAGCGTCAGGGACCACAGTTTTCCGTCGATGAGCTGGGCGGTCGAAAGGTTAATGACAACAATAATCACTTATTCACAAAAAAATAAGCGACTTACATAAGCGAAATGGGTTTATATTTGGTTATTTGTTGATTTTATCAAAAAGCGTTCAATCAATTACGATAGAATTTATAATTTTGTATAGAACCACCTCTGAAGTCATCAAACAAAAAAAGAATCATCAAAATCGATTCATAATTGGGGGAATATTCGCGTGAAATACATGCAAAAAAATGTTGGGGGATCATGGGGAAAGGAGGAAGGGAGGAAGGTATTTGAGTCAATAGTCAATTAATATATAGTTACAAATAAATTATAAAATTATGATAGAGATCTTACCGAAACGAGATGATGCATGGTATAGTAGTCCGTGTCCCCGTAGTAGACGCGAACTGTGTGGATGGTAAAGCCGAAACCGCGAGGGCCGCGTCGCACCACTATGGGTGGTTTAGACGATTGAATCAAACTGGAATAAATAATACATATTAAGAGACAATGTTCAAGGTAGAAGACCAATAGGAAGGAGTCCAATGCACTCGACCGACCAGATTCGAGACACAACGGTCACCAAGTTTCCTGACGTCCTCCGATCTGCAGTAGCTCGAAATAAGTGGAGAGCGATCGTCCGAAGAGTGATAAGTAGAGGTCACAACCCTTAGCAATGAGGAATACAACACAAGACGAAGAAGCGATAATGTTACACAAGTCAACCTAGTCCCAAACTAAACAAAGCTTGTACTATGGGTATTAGACGACGATATACATAATATATATAAATACTCATATGGATAATATCCTGACCGGGATTCGAACCCAGGACCGCCGGCTCAGTAGGCGGGTGCACTACAAATCACGTCGTCACTAAATCGACTCGTTCGATTGTCGCGCGTGAAATAAGCATTAAGCAAGGTCAAATGACTTGATGTGTATAATATATTATAACAGAGCGATTTTGAAGACCGTCAAATAAAAAGAAAAGGTCATTCACATCATATGACTTTATCAAAAAATTGGGCAAGTGCGAGTCCGACTCGCGCATGAAGGGTTCCGTACCATAATCTATAACAAGTTTGTTGTATGGGAGCCCCCCTAAAATATTTATTTTATTTTATTTTTAGTATTTGTTGTTAAAGCGGCAATAGAAATACATCATCTGTGAAAATTTCAACTGTCTAGCTATCACCGTTCTTGAGATACAGCCTGGTGACAGACGGACGGACGGACGGACGGACGGACGGACGGACGGACGGATGGACGGACGGACGGACGGACAGCGAAGTCTCAGTAATAGGGTCCCGTTTTTACCCTTTGGGTACGGAACCCTAAAAATGAGTAACAGAAGTTATGGCTAGACTAGGTATACTCTCGATACTCACGAGTGGTTGTGGTGCGCGAAGGGCGAGGGCGGGTCGCGACACGGCGAGGAGTCTCTTGAAGAGTTGGTGCTCGACGTGTTGCCCGCGCACGGCGAGCCGGCGCCGCCCGACCCCATGTCTTCCGCTGGGGAGTATTACGACATTAACGCATTATCGCCAGGGATTAGAAATTCGGATAGATATTTACCTAAAGTTGACAAAATCCTATTGGTATCTCACTCATACCTCAAACAAAGCCTAAATCTACAACTGAACAACAAAGCCGCTGCCGAAGCTTAGGTCCATTCGAATTTCTGAACCCTGATTATCAACCACTTTAGAAAAAAACCCTACTACTTTAATTCACCTTTTATAGACGTAAAAGGCCAATGATTAACATTATACTATTACATTAACCTGATTTAAAATGCTGTAATTACAGCCAGCAGCAGAAAATTCTAGCAAAGACATAACATGAACCAACGCTTAACCTTTAAATGCATGATGATGTAAATTTATACAGTCCTGAAATGACATAAAGAAAAATCTGAATATTGTCAATAGAGTGTGTCAAGATTATTCCGAAAACTCAAATTGGAATGGATATTATTGCTAATTACATCATTTCAGAAACAAAATAAGTGTAATTGTAAGCATTTAAGGGTTAAAAATATCAAGCTTTCATCACACCACCGGTCGGTTATTTCAGGAGATTCATCTTTAAAAATCCCCACTCCTTCCTTAAACCACGTATAGCATAGTCTTCCAAGGACTACAAAAATGGCAAAATAAAATACTAAAGCTATATTATACCTGGATGTATGACGAGCGAAAGACCAGAGGTGGACGCAGAACGACGCATCGCCTTAGGAGCTACTAGCGCCATAGGCTTCGTCTTTTCTGGTCGATCCGGCTTGTCGACACTCTTCGCCTCCTTCTTAGGCGCGTCAGACCTGGATAGAAGGTCAACGTCAATTAGAAAACTTGCGTGATTCGAGTTTTCAGAACGATTGATGTTAATTGATGATATTTGGATTTGTTTTTTATTGTTCTTTTTAGGTATTCCGCTCCACGACTTTTTTCTTTATTGGCACAATTTTGTGGATCCACTTCGCATGATTATTGTAAGCAAAAAGGGGAGAACAAGACGACTGACAAAAACCAACGGTGCCTGCATGTTGTAAGGAGGAGAATTCATACATGGACTTCGTCCGCGTCTATTTTGGAAAATGGTTTTCGATATTTTTCCACTAAAACCTTCCTACGATCTTCCATTTTATAAGAAGCATGTGTCTTCTATCTTCGGTGGTTAAACTGTACGTTATCTGTGTATCGTTATGCTATTTACATAAATATTTACACTCCGGATTTTAATTAGGCGAACTAACTTGACAGCTCAAAGTGTTGTCAGGAATAGAAAAAAATAAATAGTGATCGGTTTATGTCGATACAAATATGTCGATATAACCTTAACAATACACCCATAGACACTTAATTATGTTGTAATAAGGTTTATATTCGTTTAAAAATGTACAGTTATCAGTGTATTCGATAGTACTATGGAACTGTTAAGAGAAAAAAAGGCGGACAGCGTTCTTAGCGATGTCCGAAAATAAAGTTCGTTCAATGTAAGTATTTTAATAGCAACCGTTTTTTTATTATTGATTCGTGTAATAAAATTATTAGTTAGATTTCAAACACAATAATTCAAAATTTATGAAATACGTAATGTCTACTTTTTTTTAATGCTGTTTAACTAAACCTCTGGTAGGAACTGTTTTTTTTAATTATCGATATTAACAACACTAGCGAAACTGTGGCAACATTCGTGTGCAATGAACTGTCAAGTTAGTTCGCCTAATTAAAATCCGGAGTGTACAAGATTGATTTTGCGAAAATTTTAAAGATTCACGATTTTGGAAAGTTTCCGTTGGCTAATCATTACAACCGTGTATATGTGACCCAACGCTAGATTCTCTAAAACTAAAGTGCCTATGCTTACGCTCGAGAGGGTTGCGCAGGGTGCGGCCTCAACGCCGGTCGGCGACGAGCGGCGGGCGACACGTCATCGGAATCCGTTTGCGACGACTCGGCCGTCGACGCGCTGCCCCCAGGGATGATCATCTGTAAACGGCATCGTTGTAATTGTCATTGAGGAGTGGTTAGAAACATTGAAAAGAAAGGAAGATACCTATTTTAATTGCATCTTAAGGCTCCTTATCCGTTCAAAAATGCTGATTATTTTAAACATTTTTGTCTATGATCAAACATGTTTCTGAACATATTATCAATGTTACTACTTAGAACAGGGCCATTGCAATTTATTGGTAAACATTTGAATTTTTCACCTACAGTTTGAATTTTTCATTGATAATTTTTGTTTCAAAACCTACTCGAATTTGACAGAATGCACACAGAAAACTTTTTTTTTTTACTTATTTTCGACGGCACGCAATGAAAGCATGAAACTGCTATATTACTTTCTAGAAATCAGGGAAAAGTATTAGTCACTTTAAAAAGTTGGTTCAAATTAACAATATATTTGTCATAACATGAGAGAGAGAGAGAGAGAGAGAGATCATTTATTTGTTTAAACATAGGTAAGTAGGTGTTACATTTATGATGATGAACTCTATGTTTTGCCAGATTGGCTTACAAATCCACATAAATACATAGCTAAGTCGATAACATAAGAAGTATAGAAACTTATTTTAATATCACAAAATTTTCATTAACATTCATTTAAAAAGTCTTTAACTGAATAAAAACATTTTTCTACTAAATATAAATATAATTGAGATTTAAATTGACGTAAATTAAGAGATTTAATACAGTTTGGTATGTGATTGAATATAATAGGCGCCATACCGAAGAAACTTTTCCTCATTAGTGCCGATTTTAATGGCTTGTTCTGCAATTTGTGCTCATACTGGGAGCGTGTTGGGAAAGAACGAGTTTGGGACACTTTACAAAACTTCTCCGGGTGACATTTTACAAAAACAGCTACTTCAAAAATATATAATGACGGCAGTGTCAATATTTTTAGTGACTTGAAAAGAGGTACACAACTATCTCTTATATATAAGAAAAATCTTATATACATGAAAAAATAAAGATTTTTTAAAAGGAATAAGGCCTCTTTAGGATAACACTTACGGGACATCTCGGATGGTGATGCAAGGGCGCAGTGGGCGTGCTGGGCGGGCCGGCGCTGTCCGGCGTGCCGGGCCAACTGTCCGTGCTCTGAAATAAAACAAGTATTGTTAAGAGTTGCGTAATAAAGAATGCACCCCATCTTGTGGGAAATCAGTCATTTTCATAGAACTACCCCAATGATTTGCTTATTTCTATGTTTTGTTGAATTTCCGTGTTTCATTGGCTTAAATAAAAAGATAATCCGGCTTTATCAACAATGTATCTCATACTAAGGTAGGGTTGCCATGCGTCCCGGTACGCCGGCGCCGGTTACGGGCTATATGGCGCTCAGATATGTCCATGTCTACGCTCCCCTTTTTATGGCAACCCTATACTAATGAAACCACGACGTAAAGACGAGTATAATAAGAAGAGGTGTGGCTACTCACCCTGGAGTCGTGTGACACGGCAGAGGTGTGATACTGCCGCCGCCACTGCGGTGACGTGGACGAGAAGGCAGCGAACAGGCCCGGCTCCTCGCCCGCCTCTGTAGTAGCCTCGGCGGCTTCGTCCGTGTCCGCCTCGCTGTGGTTGTAGCGGTCACAGCTGTGGCTACTCACCCTGGAGTCGTGTGACACGGCAGAGGTGTGATACTGCCGCCGCCACTGCGGTGACGTGGACGAGAAGGCAGCGAACAGTCCCGGCTCCTCGCCCGCCTCTGTAGTAGCCTCGGCGGCTTCGTCCGTGTCCGCCTCGCTGTGGTTGTAGCGGTCACAGCTGTGGCTACTCACCCTGGAGTCGTGTGACACGGCAGAGGTGTGATACTGCCGCCGCCACTGCGGTGACGTGGACGAGAAGGCAGCGAACAGTCCCGGCTCCTCGCCCGCCTCTGTAGTAGCCTCGGCGGCTTCGTCCGTGTCCGCCTCGCTGTGGTTGTAGCGGTCACAGCTGTGGCTACTCACCCTGGAGTCGTGTGACACGGCAGAGGTGTGATACTGCCGCCGCCACTGCGGTGACGTGGACGAGAAGGCAGCGAACAGTCCCGGCTCCTCGCCCGCCTCTGTAGTAGCCTCGGCGGCTTCGTCCGTGTCCGCCTCGCTGTGGTTGTAGCGGTCACAGCTGTGGCTACTCACCCTGGAGTCGTGTGACACGGCAGAGGTGTGATACTGCCGCCGCCACTGCGGTGACGTGGACGAGAAGGCAGCGAACAGGCCCGGCTCCTCGCCCGCCTCTGTAGTAGCCTCGGCGGCTTCGTCCGTGTCCGCCTCGCTGTGGTTGTAGCGGTCACAGCGGCCTAAACACCATCAAACATTATAACTTAATGCTAAGATTAACATCTGGGCACAAAAACGACAAAGGTAACTTAATTAAGGTCAGTCGGGACAAGTTTGCCAGCGGGCAAGAGCGCCCACCATACAGAAATCCCGAAAAGTACAGATTTTATACTACTAACGACATCTTACTTTTGCCAACCAACTATAGTTGCGTTTTTTATTATGTCTCATTTGTTTTTAATTTCAATAATTTGTTGATATTTTTGTGGCATCATCGACCCGATATTCATCAGCTAAAATTATTTGCGAGAAAACAAATAACAGTTATGGACTCTAATAGGTGCATTACTCTCATTGGAATTGTAAAATGGTAAGTAATATTACTTTTACTGTTTAATTTTGGAAATAAGTATAAAGAGATTCAATAAACACTACGGATAGGCGGAAAACTCAAGGAAATTTCGCTACGAGTTTTCCGGTATCTGTTGATTACACACGACACGCATTGGGAAAGGTGACACTATATAAAAGCTTGTAAAAAGTGACTTACTGTCGAAGTAGCTCGTGTCTTCGTCGTTTTCTAATTGAGGAATGAACTCTGCTTTCCGTCGCAGAAGATTGTTCCAGTCCAAACCGTAGAAATACACGTGCTCCTGTAAGACACAAGCGTTATTGTGGGTGGATCAATGTTTCCTTCATCATGGCAACGAGCAACAGGGAAGAGTTGGTTCATCCGTATACCTTAATATACAACAATTGCAAAATAATGTAAAAAAGGTATATCTTATTTAGAACTAGCGACCCGCCCCGGCTTCGCATGGGTGCAATGCTAATTAATTATGCATGTATTATCTTGAATCTCTCTACCTATCAAAAAAAACCGCATCAAAATCCGTTGCCTAGTTTTAAAGATCTAAGCATACATAGGGACAACAGACAGACAGGAAGCGACTTTGTTTATACTATGTAGTGATGTATGAGGCAAAATCTGAAGTTCCGCATGATATGTCGCCTTACAACAACCAACCACAAAACAGACAGATAACTACAGAAATTAATCTACATACAAGCGCGCTCGAGCAAACGCACACATAGACATTGCTCCCGGACACGATATCTCGGACCAGTTCGGACCAGTGCGAGCGCGAGTGCCATCCGCTTGACGTGTCCGTGAGCAATGTCTATGTGTGCGTTTGCTCGAGCGCGCTTGTATGTAGATTGATTTCTGTACCTATCTGTTTTGTGGTTGGTTGTTGTAAGGTTTGGTGAACCAACCTTGACTTGGTGTGTGCCGCCGGTGCCAAGCCGGTCCCTCGGGTTGCGCGCGAGCAAGTCAGTGATGATCGTCCGAGCTTCCACTGCTATGGGGAAATCCTCCTCGGAAGGCCACTCGATGTCGTCTGGAAACATTTCAAACACATTAATTGAATACACATTTTAATGTTGCCTATTCATCATCATCATCATCATCTCAGCCACAGGACGTCCACTGCTGAACATAGGCCTCCCCTTTGGACTTCCATGTATACCGGTTGGAAGCGACCTGCATCCAGCGCCTTCCGGCGACCTTTATAAGGTCATCTGTCCATTTTGTAGGTGGACGTCCCACGCTGCGCTTGCTGGTCCGAGGTCTCCACTCGAGCACTTTTCGGCCCCATCGGCCATCTGCTCTGCGTGCTATGTGGCCTGCCCATTGCCACTTCAACTTGCTAATCCGGTGAGCTATATCGGTCACTTTAGTTCGTCTACGGATTTCCTCATTTCTGATTCGATCACGTAGACACCCCGAGCATAGCCCTCTCCATTGCTCGTTGAGCGACTTTGAGCTTTGAGATGAGGCCGATAGTGAAAGACCACGTTTCGGTGCCGTAAGTCATCACTGGTAACACACATTGGTTGAAGACTTTCGTCTTGAGGCACTGAGGTATGTCGGATGAAAAGACATTGCGTAGTTTCCCGAGCGTTAGTTAGTTGTCTATTAAAGAAGGGTAATCCTTTGAATGTCTTAAATACACCCCGGGCAGGCACGGCGAGCTAGCCCCGCCCCCTGCCGTATATACTGATAGAAGCCATATTTGGCTTCCGGCTTCACAAGGAAAAATAAATTAATGTCTTAAAGCAGGAAGTGCATTCTCTAGGCAAGCATGCTTCATCGACTCGTTACGATCAGGATTGAATGTTTGCTTATTTTACATTAAAAATATGTAAAGAAATATCTGGTCTGCAATGGTCTATTGAGTATTAGATCTGTCACTTGAGTCGGACTTTTCACGTTTTCTTTGAGGTATTATAGAAAAGAAGGGATGTGTGTGACCAGACTACATTTTGTGTTTTTTTTAGCTTAGCTAAATTGGATTCACCGGTTATAAATCCACCACTATTTAAACAGAAACGCCTCAAACGATCCCCGCTGGTGCAGACGCTATGCGTACAGCGATTTTCTAAGTGGCTATTTAATAACAATATTCGATATCGATGAAAAAAAAATTCTAACACTAGCTACATTGCGAGTTTTTCTTTTACGACGAAAATTACGGGTTCTGCTAAGTACTACAAATACGTCTTACCATTGACGGTGTGAGCAAATAGTTCTTCAGGCGTGTCTCCGAAGAAAGGCACGCACCCGACGAGAAACTCGTACAAGATGATGCCCATTGACCACCAATCCACTGGTTTACCATAACCCTGGAGAACATAAAACGTATTTTAGTCGATCGAATTGTGTCCCTACACTAGCCCTTCCCTAAAAACAAAAGGAAACACACAAAAAAATTTAACACTAAAGAAAACTTATAATAACTAACAATAAAAAGACCCTCACGGAACCGCTAACCAAAACACAACACTATCGCACTGTTCGTAATACCGCGAACCTTACTGCAAGCTTGCAAAGTACCCGGACGCAAACAGTCACACGTTACGCGGATTCAGCACCTCGTGCTTAGCTCGCGAACGTTCCGAGAAGTGCTTGCGCCCGTAATGCGAGCATCCGGTTATCGACACCGACCGATGTGTACCTAACTATGTCCAAGGGCAAAATCTAGGAATACAATCTGCTACATTTAACCAGCTACATAACTTTCTACAATTTGGTTAACGGTGACCCGTGGGTCATATTAACTTAAGCTAAACAACACACAAAAGGACAACACACAAAAACAAAAAATAGACAATCATTATCGTTAAAAGAATCTTAACTAAATTTAAGTAACTATTTACATTGCCTGACTCGCGGGTGGCCACTTCCATTTGCAAGTGGTTCAGCATGCTTATGCTTACGGCACTCGAAATGAACTAACTACTTAACAAACAAAAAATAAAACATCGCTAAATCACGTTTGCTGCTAAGGGACGGTAAGGTACAACCTTAGCAGCAAAAAGACTTAACACCCTAGGTAAACATGTGGCCTGCCGTCCTTATGGAAATGAGGCCATCCGTAAGCTCGCAACAACACTTGAACATTATCGCGAGCTTACGGTCCTTAAAACAAGGTTAACCTAAGTAACGTCGCGAGGAGCCTAGCCAAAACATGGTTCGTAACTTACTTACTACGTATGTCCGCTTATGATCTACTCACGTACACTCAATAAAAACACAAAAACACCGAAAAAAACCGCGCACTGCGACACCCCTGGGCCGAATTGCTGCCCAGGTAACCCGCACTCTCGCAACAGTTTGCTGTGTCATTGGCTACGGAGTCCGCCAGCGACATGGCCTCACGCACTTGTCCGCCCCCGGCCCGAAACGGAAGTGATAAAAGCACTCCCATTCCGGCCGTGCCCTTGCCCCCGAATTCACGAAATGCAAAAAAAAAGGAAACTAAAACGAAAGAACTGGTCACGAACACAAAAGCGTGTTGGTTCACTGGGGTCACAACTTTAGGGGTGATTGTTGGGGGATATAAATATGAACACTAAAACTGGGATAACTAATTGATTGAAAGGGAAAGCACAAGTTATCTATACAAGGGGGCAAGGCGCACTGGCGGGACCGCGCTCCGCAACCCATGCATACGTGCTCTACGACATGCGTGGTCATCGAATTGTGTCCCTACAATATTGAAAAATAAAGTACTTATATTTTTGTCTTGATCAAGGCCTGAATTATAAAAACCTGCCAACTCTTTCCTTGTCAAAAGCCTTTCAATGGAACATCCCTTTAGAATATATAAATATAACCCAGTGAAATGCTTACTAACAGTTTTAATTGATAACCCAATTATTTGACTATCCCTCATCAAGAGCATCTATGAATAAGTTTTACCTTTCACTTGAAAAGATAGCCACACTTGTGCGATTATAGTGCTTTTTATACACTGACGTTCTGAATTATGTTGTAATACTGGATGTAAAATGTTTCGAGTCCAAGGAATAAATCTCAAAGAAAACACTTATTTGAAGACTTTTAAAAAGTTTGCGCAATTAGATATGGCATCACATCACAGGGAATAAATGTTTCTAGTGACACTAAAGCTTTTTCAAGCTTTTTAAAGTAATGATCACTATTGTTGTAAATTCCTTTTATTCATTACGTCTGCAAAAAATGTTTTTTAAAATCATCACCCACGATACGCTTCGCTCGTCGTCTAACGCAAGCTACGATGGGACCTCGGTGCCCTTACATAGAGTTTATAGTTTTTTTTTTTTTTTTTTTATATCATAGGGGGCAAACGAGCTAACGTATCGCCTGATGGAAAGCGATTAACGTCGCCCATAAACACCTGCAACACCAGAGGAGTCACAAGTGCTCGCCTACCCGGAGGACGAAGATAGAATGCCTCTATGCCAGTAATTTCACCGGCTATCTTACCCCCACACCGGAACACAACAATGCGAACATTGCTGTTTGGCGGTGGGTTAGCAGGCAAGACGGTAGTAACAATCCGGACGGACCCTGCACGAGGCCCTACTACCAACTAGTGAGTAACTAGCGACTATGTAAAAGGTTTGTATGGAGAATTGTAGTTCTACAACTACTACTACTAGCGGTTACGCTGCGGGTGCAATACTATTTTCTCTACTCAATACAATTTTTTACGCTGCAGCTAGCGAGTATGATCACATTAACTCATGGTAGGAGTACTGTTAGATTAGACGGACCTGTCGCAGGATGACCTCGGGCGCGATGTACTCAGGTGTGCCGCATACTTGTTTGTCGGAAAACTGGCGCGCCTCTCGGTCCGCGTACTCTTCGTACAAGTTGGTTGCCACTGGAAAAGTGCGTTCTTGTTAAAAAAAAAACACGTAGTCAGGTGTTGACTATGAAATCTAGTTTTCATAAAAGTCTAGTCTGGAGACATTTTAATATTGTTTTTTTTATTTGTCCTGTTATTCAATTGTTTGTTGGCATATGGCAGATATTGGGTTTATAGTTTATAGCAAGATACTTACATGACATGAGACCCATTTTACTAAGACCAAAGTCAGTCAGCTTTATGTGTCCCGTAGCGGTGATCAATAAACTGAAAAAAAAAAGATTTATGTAATAAGATAAAAATTTAGTGAATGAAATTTGATACTAGTAATGAGACACCTATGAAACAAGCCATGCAAACGCAGGTAACAACCGGATTTACCACGGATAACACTATGGCAAGAATTACATGGGAGTATAATTGCACTAGCGTAGTATCTATTGGTCCTTCGAACCGGATGTTTCTAATGCAGTAAGTAACGAGATATCTGTGAAATACGCCATGCAAACGCAGGTAACAAGTAACAACCTGATTTCCCAAAAATAACTCTTTGGTAAGAATATCATGGGAGTATAATTATCTATTGGTCCTCCGAACCGGATATTCCCGAAGTGAGTTGAGTAGCAAAGTAACGTCGCGTCATATCGGGAGAGTAGGACGGCCACCCTATACTAACTGTAGGAGGCGTCGGTTGTGGACTCACTTGTCAGGCTTGAGGTCCCTGTGGACCACTCCGTACGAGTGCAGGTACTCGACGGCCAGCACCGCCTCCGCGAAGTAGTGGCGCGCCATGTCGGGCGAGTGGGACGGCCACCCTATACTAACTGTAGGAGGCGTCGGTTGTGGACTCACTTGTCAGGCTTGAGGTCCCTGTGGACCACTCCGTACGAGTGCAGGTACTCGACGGCCAGCACCGCCTCCGCGAAGTAGTGGCGCGCCATGTCGGGCGAGTGGGACGGCCACCCTATACTAACTGTAGGAGGCGTCGGTTGTGGACTCACTTGTCAGGCTTGAGGTCCCTGTGGACCACTCCGTACGAGTGCAGGTACTCGACGGCCAGCACCGCCTCCGCGAAGTAGTGGCGCGCCATGTCGGGCGAGTGGGACGGCCACCCTATACTAACTGTAGGAGGCGTCGGTTGTGGACTCACTTGTCAGGCTTGAGGTCCCTGTGGACCACTCCGTACGAGTGCAGGTACTCGACGGCCAGCACCGCCTCCGCGAAGTAGTGGCGCGCCATGTCGGGCGAGTGGGACGGCCACCCTATACTAACTGTAGGAGGCGTCGGTTGTGGACTCACTTGTCAGGCTTGAGGTCCCTGTGGACCACTCCGTACGAGTGCAGGTACTCGACGGCCAGCACCGCCTCCGCGAAGTAGTGGCGCGCCATGTCGGGCGAGTGGGACGGCCACCCTATACTAACTGTAGGAGGCGTCGGTTGTGGACTCACTTGTCAGGCTTGAGGTCCCTGTGGACCACTCCGTACGAGTGCAGGTACTCGACGGCCAGCACCGCCTCCGCGAAGTAGTGGCGCGCCATGTCGGGCGAGTGGGACGGCCACCCTATACTAACTGTAGGAGGCGTCGGTTGTGGACTCACTTGTCAGGCTTGAGGTCCCTGTGGACCACTCCGTACGAGTGCAGGTACTCGACGGCCAGCACCGCCTCCGCGAAGTAGTGGCGCGCCATGTCGGGCGAGTGGGACGGCCACCCTATACTAACTGTAGGAGGCGTCGGTTGTGGACTCACTTGTCAGGCTTGAGGTCCCTGTGGACCACTCCGTACGAGTGCAGGTACTCGACGGCCAGCACCGCCTCCGCGAAGTAGTGGCGCGCCATGTCGGGCGAGTGGGACGGCCACCCTATACTAACTGTAGGAGGCGTCGGTTGTGGACTCACTTGTCAGGCTTGAGGTCCCTGTGGACCACTCCGTACGAGTGCAGGTACTCGACGGCCAGCACCGCCTCCGCGAAGTAGTGGCGCGCCATGTCGGGCGAGTGGGACGGCCACCCTATACTAACTGTAGGAGGCGTCGGTTGTGGACTCACTTGTCAGGCTTGAGGTCCCTGTGGACCACTCCGTACGAGTGCAGGTACTCGACGGCCAGCACCGCCTCCGCGAAGTAGTGGCGCGCCATGTCGGGCGAGTGGGACGGCCACCCTATACTAACTGTAGGAGGCGTCGGTTGTGGACTCACTTGTCAGGCTTGAGGTCCCTGTGGACCACTCCGTACGAGTGCAGGTACTCGACGGCCAGCACCGCCTCCGCGAAGTAGTGGCGCGCCATGTCGGGCGAGTGGGACGGCCACCCTATACTAACTGTAGGAGGCGTCGGTTGTGGACTCACTTGTCAGGCTTGAGGTCCCTGTGGACCACTCCGTACGAGTGCAGGTACTCGACGGCCAGCACCGCCTCCGCGAAGTAGTGGCGCGCCATGTCGGGCGAGTGGGACGGCCACCCTATACTAACTGTAGGAGGCGTCGGTTGTGGACTCACTTGTCAGGCTTGAGGTCCCTGTGGACCACTCCGTACGAGTGCAGGTACTCGACGGCCAGCACCGCCTCCGCGAAGTAGTGGCGCGCCATGTCGGGCGAGTGGGACGGCCACCCTATACTAACTGTAGGAGGCGTCGGTTGTGGACTCACTTGTCAGGCTTGAGGTCCCTGTGGACCACTCCGTACGAGTGCAGGTACTCGACGGCCAGCACCGCCTCCGCGAAGTAGTGGCGCGCCATGTCGGGCGAGTGGGACGGCCACCCTATACTAACTGTAGGAGGCGTCGGTTGTGGACTCACTTGTCAGGCTTGAGGTCCCTGTGGACCACTCCGTACGAGTGCAGGTACTCGACGGCCAGCACCGCCTCCGCGAAGTAGTGGCGCGCCATGTCGGGCGAGTGGGACGGCCACCCTATACTAACTGTAGGAGGCGTCGGTTGTGGACTCACTTGTCAGGCTTGAGGTCCCTGTGGACCACTCCGTACGAGTGCAGGTACTCGACGGCCAGCACCGCCTCCGCGAAGTAGTGGCGCGCCATGTCGGGCGAGTGGGACGGCCACCCTATACTAACTGTAGGAGGCGTCGGTTGTGGACTCACTTGTCAGGCTTGAGGTCCCTGTGGACCACTCCGTACGAGTGCAGGTACTCGACGGCCAGCACCGCCTCCGCGAAGTAGTGGCGCGCCATGTCGGGCGAGTGGGACGGCCACCCTATACTAACTGTAGGAGGCGTCGGTTGTGGACTCACTTGTCAGGCTTGAGGTCCCTGTGGACCACTCCGTACGAGTGCAGGTACTCGACGGCCAGCACCGCCTCCGCGAAGTAGTGGCGCGCCATGTCGGGCGAGTGGGACGGCCACCCTATACTAACTGTAGGAGGCGTCGGTTGTGGACTCACTTGTCAGGCTTGAGGTCCCTGTGGACCACTCCGTACGAGTGCAGGTACTCGACGGCCAGCACCGCCTCCGCGAAGTAGTGGCGCGCCATGTCGGGCGAGTGGGACGGCCACCCTATACTAACTGTAGGAGGCGTCGGTTGTGGACTCACTTGTCAGGCTTGAGGTCCCTGTGGACCACTCCGTACGAGTGCAGGTACTCGACGGCCAGCACCGCCTCCGCGAAGTAGTGGCGCGCCATGTCGGGCGAGTGGGACGGCCACCCTATACTAACTGTAGGAGGCGTCGGTTGTGGACTCACTTGTCAGGCTTGAGGTCCCTGTGGACCACTCCGTACGAGTGCAGGTACTCGACGGCCAGCACCGCCTCCGCGAAGTAGTGGCGCGCCATGTCGGGCGAGTGGGACGGCCACCCTATACTAACTGTAGGAGGCGTCGGTTGTGGACTCACTTGTCAGGCTTGAGGTCCCTGTGGACCACTCCGTACGAGTGCAGGTACTCGACGGCCAGCACCGCCTCCGCGAAGTAGTGGCGCGCCATGTCGGGCGAGTGGGACGGCCACCCTATACTAACTGTAGGAGGCGTCGGTTGTGGACTCACTTGTCAGGCTTGAGGTCCCTGTGGACCACTCCGTACGAGTGCAGGTACTCGACGGCCAGCACCGCCTCCGCGAAGTAGTGGCGCGCCATGTCGGGCGAGTGGGACGGCCACCCTATACTAACTGTAGGAGGCGTCGGTTGTGGACTCACTTGTCAGGCTTGAGGTCCCTGTGGACCACTCCGTACGAGTGCAGGTACTCGACGGCCAGCACCGCCTCCGCGAAGTAGTGGCGCGCCATGTCGGGCGAGTGGGACGGCCACCCTATACTAACTGTAGGAGGCGTCGGTTGTGGACTCACTTGTCAGGCTTGAGGTCCCTGTGGACCACTCCGTACGAGTGCAGGTACTCGACGGCCAGCACCGCCTCCGCGAAGTAGTGGCGCGCCATGTCGGGCGAGTGGGACGGCCACCCTATACTAACTGTAGGAGGCGTCGGTTGTGGACTCACTTGTCAGGCTTGAGGTCCCTGTGGACCACTCCGTACGAGTGCAGGTACTCGACGGCCAGCACCGCCTCCGCGAAGTAGTGGCGCGCCATGTCGGGCGGCAGCGGGCCGGCGCGCAGCAGCGTCGCGCAGTCGCCGCCCTCTACGAACTCGAGGATGAGGCATAGATGCCGTTTGGTCTCGAACGAGCAGTACATCGTTACCTGGTGACAAGAGAAAGTTCAGTAATAATAAAGATCGATAATTCTTCATGGAATACAATCATCATTCCCTTGCCCTTATCCCATTTAGGGCTTGTGCACAAATCACGTGAGGTTTTTTCGGCTACTTTTTGACCTCCCCCTCCAGCCTCGCGCAACTCTCAAGGTAAAAAACGATCGACAACGGTTGTATGAAACGGAGGTGAATTTTTTACCTATCTAAGTTTGAAAGAACGTTGAAACCTACAAAGCATTAGATAATTGGCGACAATCGAATTTAGGCGGGTTGTACTTCAGCTGCCATTTTTGTCCGCCATGCCATGTTAGATGACGTTTCTATTTTGTTGTGTAGTTTGCTTCTGTCAAGGTTCTGCGATCTTTTCAAATAATTCAAATTTCACAAATAATCTAATAATTTGCATTCTTTGGGTGTAGTGGTCGTCTAGAAGGTACACAAGACAATCACAATTGCAAAAATGAGTGGATTGAAAAGGAAAAAGTGCGAAATATGCAGAATGAAAACGTGTCGAATGGACGGTCAAAAAAGACTATTCATGGCAAGATTTCCACCGTTCGAAGATCGGTAAGTAAAAAATATAATTAATTACTGCGTGATATAACCATGTTAATCGTAAGTTTCATTGAAAACTTGGTATTTCGGGTAAAATAATACATACCCTTATACGTATGTAAACAATAGTGCTGTATGTAAGTTTTATCGATAATTTTCATTTGAAGTGAAAAATACCTGGGTAAACACGGAATATCTTTCTTCAAGCAAAAGCCTATTGGTATGTGTTGTACTTATACAAAAGTGTGCACTTGAATACTGCTGAAGCTGTTAAAGCCGTCTCAGATGAGAGGATAAGACATTATTATCACTACTTTTTATGCCAGTTTGAGTTAGATTATGGCCACAAAAATATTTTACGAAAAATCTTCAATGGACTATGAATGGTACGGTTTCATCTGGACAAACAGATACATTTTTACTCTGTAATTTTCTGTTTACCCTGTATTATTTGTGTTGCAGAACTTCCAACCTGGAGCACTGACTGGAGTGATGACACGGATTTTTTCGTCTATGTTTATCAGCAAGCCAAGCAAAGTTTGAACGAAATAAAATTATTTGCACACCTTTGTTTTTTTTTTATGAAGTCAGTAACCTAAAGTAAACCAAATGTTTACATTGAAGCGAAATATTTAATGATTTAAATTACCGGCAAGCCGTTGGAGACGCGGGTGCGAATGCGAACCCCGCCTGAACCATTTATTTTAAATACCGATATCGATAATTCGATAATTTGTGTAACATGTGACATCCCTATTTTGTTCTTGATGTTGGCATTATGTCATGAGTTGACACTGACACTGATATTGTTTGCGGCTTCATATTGGCAGTATGTTTCGCTCCCGTTTCATACTAATGCGAGTTCACGCTTTTTCTATGGCACTCCCGTCTCTTAAAACGTAGTGATTACATACTCTTTGCCCCCCTCCTCCCTGGTGATATTTGGTGAGGTTTATTGTTATTATTTTCGTGTATTTTTATGTCGTAAAATAGACTATATCGCTATTTTGAAGTATTTAACAAGTGTAGATTTATTTTTAACGAAACCGAGAAAGGGTATCTTATCTACTTATGTGGTAATTTTTTTCGTAGTTCGTTCACTGTAGAAAAATACACGTGAGGCCTCCTCCCTCCCCCAACGTGAACTGCCGTGATTTTTTCGTGAATAGGACCTCGCGTGATTTATGCACAAGCCCTTATTTGGGGTCGATGCAGCATGTTTTCTTCCTCCATTCTTATTACTCGTCACCCCGTCGTTTACTTCCTTCTTATTCATATCATCTTTCACATAATCTAT
This sequence comes from Apotomis capreana, assembly GCA_947623375.1. Classification (NCBI taxonomy): domain Eukaryota; kingdom Metazoa; phylum Arthropoda; class Insecta; order Lepidoptera; family Tortricidae; genus Apotomis; species Apotomis capreana. The sequence continues at coordinate 12,946,702 of OX392522.1, read as the reverse complement.
CCATCTTTTCTTTGGTATTCCTCTTCTTCTATATTTGCATTCATGCTTAACGTTATTTAATCTAATCTAATCGCTTTAATCTGACTTCCAAAAACAAATTGGGCTGTTCATAGACACGAGATGAAACACTTTATAACTACCACCGCTCTCTTGTTCATATTAATATGTCCCAAACTAGTAAAGGTATGGGTGGTATTCAATTTTCCGCATCTATGATGATATCATCAAAAGCCGCATTTAGCTTTTAGTTGCAATTGCCTCAAATTAACTTCCCGCTTTGGGCAGATAATAGTAATCGTGGAAGAACTTTCTTCATAGAAAGAGCTAAATGATTGACCGACAAATTAATAATTTTGCACTTTTCATTAAATGAACGTGAAAATGAAAAGACATCTTACCACGAAAGGATTGTCGGCAAAACTAAGTATGTCTCTCTCTGCGAACGCCTGTTCCACTTGATTCCGAAGTATCAAGTTGTTTTTACTTATCTTCTTCATTGCGTATCTGGAAAAAAAATCCAAGATTAACAATGAACTTGTATGGAGAAATGTAGTTCTACAAAGTAGCGGGTAGTGAAGTTCTTAGTGTACTAATCATATTGGTTAGTATGAGACATATGTGTCGTATGATCTCATTTGATTGGGACAATGAATTTTTAACCAACTTCAAAAAAAGGGCATCTTTTTTGTGGCTTGTTCCCAATTCTGTCTGTGTCAAGTTTCATCATCATCATCATCATCATCATTTCAGCCAGTAGGACGTCCACTGCTGGATACAGGCCTCCTCAATAGATTTCCACATGGGCCGGATAGCAGCGACCCGCATCCAGCGAGTCCCCGCAACTCTAACCAGGTCGTCCGACCACCTTGCGGGTGGTCGTCCTACACTGCGCTTGCCGGTACGTGGTCTCCACTCGAGAACCTCAAGTGTCAAGTTTGCTGTAACCAAAACTAGGAGCTACCTTTGTCTTGTCTGCTTGTGCTTGACGAGATAAACAGCCCCGTAGGCTCCGTTGGAGATGAGTTTGATGACCTGGTAGTCGTTTTCGGAAGGCGGAGCGCCGCCGCTGCCCGGAGCGCCGGGAGGAGATTGTCGGCCACGACTCCTGGAAAATAGTACATTACGTAACAAGGAAGAATTACAAACGAGTGTCTATTAGAAGCCCGAAGCCGAAGACGAGGGCTTTAATGACACGAGTTTGGAATTCTTTTACCACCAGAGTCACGTACGACGTTTTTCATCACACTTTGGAGGAAATAAAACAAAAGTAGTAGTAGTCAATACCAAAATTACTTACCGCCCTAGGGCGTAATATGCGACTTACCGCCCTGGGGCGTAATATACGACTTACTGCCCTGGGGCGTAATATACGATTTACCGCCCGGTTTTCTAGCATGTAAACGCTTAAAGTGTGATAAAAATTACTTACCACCCTAGGGCGTAATTTACTACTTACTGCCTACTTTTCTAGCCTGTAAACCCTTGTTTACGAGCAAGTGTGATGAAAAAAACATTACAGTTGTCTGCTTCAAACCGAAAACGTTTTGCCTTAGTAGAAATTGAGCTTGCGAACTCCCCGCTGCATTGAAAAACGAACGGTGCAAACGAATCAGACGGAAAATCGAATGCAAAGTCGAAGATGACGAAATGGAAATTGCCGTTAGGTGGTTAATCTTGATCTAATGATTTGTATATATTTTTTTTTCCTTTTGTGGTTTTCACATTTGCATATTTAAAAGCAATAATTTTTGACAGCCTCTGCCCTGGTTAACTTATGTGTTAAATGTGTCGCAGAATGGCCGCGAGCTTCATCAAGATTTTCATTATGAGCAGTCATCGTTATATATTTCAGGGCCCTCGAGGTAATCAAAAGTCAGTTCTTCAGTAAGTCCATATAATTACACGAATTACACTTTTATCACAATTTACAACAAATTAAGAGTCACTGTCTCAGGTAAACTTATCAACACTAATTATGCACAAATGAATAACAATTAAAAAAAGCTAGCGGTGCGTCCACACGCGGCCGCAACCCCAGACGAATCTGTCGCCCCAGGATAACCACTGAAGGTGAAGTACCACGGCCCGCTGTCAGGGCAAACTCGACCTTATATCGGCTATGATCCGACATATGTGTATAATTAAAATGTATACTAATCTTTATACAACACTTTTATTCTTCTACAATATGACTCACTTGCTAGGAGAAGCGTGTTGCGGCGGCTGCGGCGGAGGGGGCGGCGCGTGCAGCTCCGCGAGAGGGTCCCGCGACAGGCCCAGCTTGTGGATTATGTACTTCGGGATATCCGAAGTCATGCCCTGAAATAATTGTACATTACAGCAGAGGCCGGGAAAATGAGGATTTCCGGCCAAGTAGGTATATACGGCCGAGCGAGCGTGCGAGGCCAGATAGTGATACGAGGCCGGGAATCCGTTTTCACGACGAGGCATGTATAGTGCTTTTCTCAAACATACAATGAAATAAAAAAATATACTTCAAAGAACAACATTTTATTAATTGACAAATAGGACATTTTAGTCTAACAACCAACCTTTAAAAACAAAACCTGCTTTTTGTCAAACCAGCCAGCTGTGTGAATGACCTTGTTGTTGAAACCAAAAAGCTACTTTGCAGGCCTAGGCCTGAAAAGCAATATGAAATCCCTTTACAGTCCTCTCGAGTTGTTGCGCCCTAAAAGCGATACTTCCGAGCCTATTATAAGGAATGTAAAGACAATATTTCATTGCATGTTTGAGAAATAGTACATTACAGCAGACGCCGGGAACGAAGGGCTTTCCGGGTGAGTAGGTACAGACATCAATCAATGGCCTTTCAGTCTTTTACAGACTATATAAAACAGTGTCATGAAGAACAATGCTTTTCATGGCTATGCAAGCCAATACGAGAACGACACACGCGACCACAGGCTTGGCAGATGCAAGACTGGCCTGTATATCACGGCTAATGCATGCATGTATAGTGGTTTTCTTAAAAATATGCAATTAAAATTAAAAAATACACCACTAAAAATAAATATATTTCAGCTGTTTAGCCTGTTCATGAACACAGACGCGGTTTAAAAAAAATACTTCCCGGCCTAGGCCTTCAATTTTGTATGAAATTCCTTCACAGTTCTCTCGGGTTGTTCCGCCCGAAACGTGATACTTCGAAGCCTGTTATAACGCACGTTATGACGACACTTCATTGCATATTTGAGAAAATACCATTTTAACTAACTAATAAATCAGAATTATAAACATTAGAAATCGAAAAGTTTACAATATCAATTTGCAATAGTTAGGTAGCATTTGTCGCGCGACAAAGAGTCGCGTGTCACAGCTGTGCTAAAGGTGCAGTTTCAGCTGATCGCATGGTCCTATACACCATAAAAAAGCCGGTCAAGTGCGAGTCGGACTCGCGCACCGAGGGTTCCGTACAAACATTATCCATCCTTAAGTGGTTAAGTTTGCACCTGGTATGTATAGCGCCCCATACAAATGAGGTGCAAAGTTAACGCAACCACCCGTTTGTTGTATGGGAGCCCCCCTTAAATATTTATTTTATTTTATTTTTAGTATTTGTTGTTATAGCGGCAACAGATATACATCATCTGTGAAAATTTCTAGCTATCACCGTTCTTGAGATAGAGCCTGGTGACAGACGGACGGAGGCGAAGTCTCAGTAATAGGGTCCCGTTTTAACCCTTTGGGTACGGAACCCTAAAAACTACCAGATCTACCTGCATATGCTTGGCGTGTCCCTCGGCCGCCTCCAGCAGCCGGTAGAACCGCTCGGGGTCGAACTCCAGACACTCGAGCAGCCGCGCCGGCCGCGCCATCGCGAGGATCAGCCGCGTCACCAGCGGGGCCACTTGAGCGCCTGCTTCTGCTGATTTCTCTCGAGTCTGTAATAAAAGTTATTCAATAACTAAATATCGGACCTCACACGATCTAGTCTTAAGGCCCCCATACATGGGAAGGCAAAACTGATCAGGCCGATGTGATTGGATCGGTTCAGTCCATCCGGCCGCCGTAAAGCGTGGTGACCTTAAGGCCGTTTCATTCATACACGGTACGGATTTAAGTCCGATCAGATGGAACTGAAGGTAAACCTGGTCATGTATGGGGGCCTTTACAGTAAGCTCTAGTAACCTTGTGTTATGGGCACTAGACGACGATACACATACTTGTATAGATAAATACATAATTAAGTACAAATAACTTCATGACCCAGGCACAAATATTCGAGTACATCACACAAATATGTGCCCCTGCCGGGATTCGAACCCAGGACCGACGGCTAAGCCGGCAGCTATTTTGCCACTGCGCCAAACGTGTCGTCTTCATTAAAGAAGGTTAGGTTACCTACGGTTTTGCTAGTTACTTAGGTATTATAGGCACTGAAATGACTGGGGACTATCAAGAATTTTATAGTGTCCAAGAAAATCCGCTCTCCGTGTTCTTGACATAAATTATTATGAATGCGGGAAAAGATAAATATAGAAAATCCGCTTACCTCAGCGAGTAATCTGTCTAAACTGTCTGCCATATCGTAGAAATAGCTGCTTGTCACTTGCTTCGATTCCGATTTATGCAAACAGTCTCTCGCCATCTCTAATACCTAAAAACAATAGATGATTATTACAAACTTTTACTTACTTTTACGTATGTATGCATATGCAAGCAGATTTTTATGCACTTAACGGGTGCCGATTGAGCTGAAATTTGGTATGCAATTTAGTATGCCTATGTAACTTCGAAGGCAGTATGGCATGCAGGGGCTCTTTAGAATCGTTGATGGGTATCCAACAGTGAATGCATTAGTGCTCAAAGAAAAGTACAGCTAGCAATAAGTTTTTACAGAAGCTTAACGATTTTTATATTCAGCATGCTTTTATGTATTCGAGACCAATCTCTAAGAAAGAAATTCCTTTAGATGCTTAATAGACGACATTTTGTCTTTTCCATTGTCGGATCACGTCGGATATGGCAGTTATGGCACTTCTCAAAAAGTTTATTATTATTTACCTGTCTAGCAACAAATCTCTCAATGGGCGGCCGGTCCGGTTTCTTGTCCAGTTCAGTCAACTCTTCGATAAGTGATCTTAATCTGAAATTGTGAAAAATGTACATGTGTGTTAGCCGCAGAGTCAGAGTCCTAGCTTCTTGGATAGTTAGATGCTTAACAGTACATTACATATCTTAGGGCGGTGAATTCGTGAATGTCCCAGATCGCATCATACCTAATCACCATCATCGTAATCATCATCATTTATCACCAACACTATCACGACCATCATCATCATCATCATCATCATTATCGATGATTACATTACCTAGATCGCAGGTGTTTGTGTATAAATATGCGATTAAGGGCTTTACGAATTACCGCCCGTAATTTGTCTAATCGTAATAGTACATTACGTAACAAGGGTGGTAAACGAGCATCTATTAGAAGCCCGAAGCCGAAGGCGAGGGCTTTAACGACACGAGTTAGGAATTCCTTTACCACCAGAGTCACGTACGACGTTTTTCATCACACTTTGGAGGAAATAAAACAAAAGTAGTAGTAGTCAATACCAAAATTACTTACTGCCCTAGGGCGTAATATACGAATTACCGCCCTAGGGCGGTATATACGATTTACCGCCCGGTTTTCTAGCATGTAATCACTTAAAGTATGATAAAAATTAGTTACCGCCCTAGGGCATAATTTACGACTTACCGCCCGCTTTTCTAGCATGTAGGGGAGAGTAACCTAAATTGAACCGGCGCTTAAATTGGACCACCTGTATTTCTACCAAATAACACAATTTATTTACTACACCAAATTGGTGGACTGATTATGGCGCTGTCGTCGCTTAATTTTTTGTTGCCGGTGTAAATAAATTGTGTTATTTGGTAGAAATACTTCTAGTGGTCCAATTTAAGCGCCGGTTCAATATAGGTTACTCTCCCCTAAGTCCTTGTTAACGAGCAAAGTGTGATGAAAACATTTTTACGCAGCCAACGATTCCCTTCGTGCCCTTGCGGGGTGAGGTAACTCGAATCGGTGCGGGGGTGTCCGTGTCCATTCTGTATGTAGTACATTAAGTTCTCTGTGTCGGTACGGTACTAACTTGTCGTCCATGGCGCGCTGCGCGGCGGGGAAGCGCGCGGCGAACAGCGCGGACATGGCCGACACCGCGTCCTCCTTGGCGCCCTCGCCGCCGCTGTATAAAGTACTCTGTCCCGGTACTAACTTGTCGTCCATGGCGCGCTGCGCGGCGGGGAAGCGCGCGGCGAACAGCGCGGACATGGCCGACACCGCGTCCTCCTTGGCGCCCTCGCCGCCGCTGTATAAAGTACTCTGTCCCGGTACTAACTTGTCGTCCATGGCGCGCTGCGCGGCGGGGAAGCGCGCGGCGAACAGCGCGGACATGGCCGACACCGCGTCCTCCTTGGCGCCCTCGCCGCCGCTGTATAAAGTACTCTGTCCCGGTACTAACTTGTCGTCCATGGCGCGCTGCGCGGCGGGGAAGCGCGCGGCGAACAGCGCGGACATGGCCGACACCGCGTCCTCCTTGGCGCCCTCGCCGCCGCTGTATAAAGTACTCTGTCCCGGTACTAACTTGTCGTCCATGGCGCGCTGCGCGGCGGGGAAGCGCGCGGCGAACAGCGCGGACATGGCCGACACCGCGTCCTCCTTGGCGCCCTCGCCGCCGCTGTATAAAGTACTCTGTCCCGGTACTAACTTGTCGTCCATGGCGCGCTGCGCGGCGGGGAAGCGCGCGGCGAACAGCGCGGACATGGCCGACACCGCGTCCTCCTTGGCGCCCTCGCCGCCGCTGTATAAAGTACTCTGTCCCGGTACTAACTTGTCGTCCATGGCGCGCTGCGCGGCGGGGAAGCGCGCGGCGAACAGCGCGGACATGGCCGACACCGCGTCCTCCTTGGCGCCCTCGCCGCCGCTGTATAAAGTACTCTGTCCCGGTACTAACTTGTCGTCCATGGCGCGCTGCGCGGCGGGGAAGCGCGCGGCGAACAGCGCGGACATGGCCGACACCGCGTCCTCCTTGGCGCCCTCGCCGCCGCTGTATAAAGTACTCTGTCCCGGTACTAACTTGTCGTCCATGGCGCGCTGCGCGGCGGGGAAGCGCGCGGCGAACAGCGCGGACATGGCCGACACCGCGTCCTCCTTGGCGCCCTCGCCGCCGCTGTATAAAGTACTCTGTCCCGGTACTAACTTGTCGTCCATGGCGCGCTGCGCGGCGGGGAAGCGCGCGGCGAACAGCGCGGACATGGCCGACACCGCGTCCTCCTTGGCGCCCTCGCCGCCGCTGTATAAAGTACTCTGTCCCGGTACTAACTTGTCGTCCATGGCGCGCTGCGCGGCGGGGAAGCGCGCGGCGAACAGCGCGGACATGGCCGACACCGCGTCCTCCTTGGCGCCCTCGCCGCCGCTGTATAAAGTACTCTGTCCCGGTACTAACTTGTCGTCCATGGCGCGCTGCGCGGCGGGGAAGCGCGCGGCGAACAGCGCGGACATGGCCGACACCGCGTCCTCCTTGGCGCCCTCGCCGCCGCTGTATAAAGTACTCTGTCCCGGTACTAACTTGTCGTCCATGGCGCGCTGCGCGGCGGGGAAGCGCGCGGCGAACAGCGCGGACATGGCCGACACCGCGTCCTCCTTGGCGCCCTCGCCGCCGCTGTATAAAGTACTCTGTCCCGGTACTAACTTGTCGTCCATGGCGCGCTGCGCGGCGGGGAAGCGCGCGGCGAACAGCGCGGACATGGCCGACACCGCGTCCTCCTTGGCGCCCTCGCCGCCGCTGTATAAAGTACTCTGTCCCGGTACTAACTTGTCGTCCATGGCGCGCTGCGCGGCGGGGAAGCGCGCGGCGAACAGCGCGGACATGGCCGACACCGCGTCCTCCTTGGCGCCCTCGCCGCCGCTGTATAAAGTACTCTGTCCCGGTACTAACTTGTCGTCCATGGCGCGCTGCGCGGCGGGGAAGCGCGCGGCGAACAGCGCGGACATGGCCGACACCGCGTCCTCCTTGGCGCCCTCGCCGCCGCTGTATAAAGTACTCTGTCCCGGTACTAACTTGTCGTCCATGGCGCGCTGCGCGGCGGGGAAGCGCGCGGCGAACAGCGCGGACATGGCCGACACCGCGTCCTCCTTGGCGCCCTCGCCGCCGCTGTATAAAGTACTCTGTCCCGGTACTAACTTGTCGTCCATGGCGCGCTGCGCGGCGGGGAAGCGCGCGGCGAACAGCGCGGACATGGCCGACGCCGCGTCCTCCTTGGCGCCCTCGCCGCCGCTGTATAAAGTACTCTGTCCCGGTACTAACTTGTCGTCCATGGCGCGCTGCGCGGCGGGGAAGCGCGCGGCGAACAGCGCGGACATGGTCGACACCGCGTCCTCCTTGGCGCCCTCGCCGCCGCTGTATAAAGTACTCTGTCCCGGTACTAACTTGTCGTCCATGGCGCGCTGCGCGGCGGGGAAGCGCGCGGCGAACAGCGCGGACATGGCCGACACCGCGTCCTCCTTGGCGCCCTCGCCGCCGCTGTATAAAGTACTCTGTCCCGGTACTAACTTGTCGTCCATGGCGCGCTGCGCGGCGGGGAAGCGCGCGGCGAACAGCGCGGACATGGCCGACACCGCGTCCTCCTTGGCGCCCTCGCCGCCGCTGTATAAAGTACTCTGTCCCGGTACTAACTTGTCGTCCATGGCGCGCTGCGCGGCGGGGAAGCGCGCGGCGAACAGCGCGGACATGGCCGACACCGCGTCCTCCTTGGCGCCCTCGCCGCCGCTGTATAAAGTACTCTGTCCCGGTACTAACTTGTCGTCCATGGCGCGCTGCGCGGCGGGGAAGCGCGCGGCGAACAGCGCGGACATGGCCGACACCGCGTCCTCCTTGGCGCCCTCGCCGCCGCTGTATAAAGTACTCTGTCCCGGTACTAACTTGTCGTCCATGGCGCGCTGCGCGGCGGGGAAGCGCGCGGCGAACAGCGCGGACATGGCCGACACCGCGTCCTCCTTGGCGCCCTCGCCGCCGCTGTATAAAGTACTCTGTCCCGGTACTAACTTGTCGTCCATGGCGCGCTGCGCGGCGGGGAAGCGCGCGGCGAACAGCGCGGACATGGCCGACACCGCGTCCTCCTTGGCGCCCTCGCCGCCGCTGTATAAAGTACTCTGTCCCGGTACTAACTTGTCGTCCATGGCGCGCTGCGCGGCGGGGAAGCGCGCGGCGAACAGCGCGGACATGGCCGACACCGCGTCCTCCTTGGCGCCCTCGCCGCCGCTGTATAAAGTACTCTGTCCCGGTACTAACTTGTCGTCCATGGCGCGCTGCGCGGCGGGGAAGCGCGCGGCGAACAGCGCGGACATGGCCGACACCGCGTCCTCCTTGGCGCCCTCGCCGCCGCTGTATAAAGTACTCTGTCCCGGTACTAACTTGTCGTCCATGGCGCGCTGCGCGGCGGGGAAGCGCGCGGCGAACAGCGCGGACATGGCCGACACCGCGTCCTCCTTGGCGCCCTCGCCGCCGCTGTATAAAGTACTCTGTCCCGGTACTAACTTGTCGTCCATGGCGCGCTGCGCGGCGGGGAAGCGCGCGGCGAACAGCGCGGACATGGCCGACACCGCGTCCTCCTTGGCGCCCTCGCCGCCGCTGTATAAAGTACTCTGTCCCGGTACTAACTTGTCGTCCATGGCGCGCTGCGCGGCGGGGAAGCGCGCGGCGAACAGCGCGGACATGGCCGACACCGCGTCCTCCTTGGCGCCCTCGCCGCCGCTGTATAAAGTACTCTGTCCCGGTACTAACTTGTCGTCCATGGCGCGCTGCGCGGCGGGGAAGCGCGCGGCGAACAGCGCGGACATGGCCGACACCGCGTCCTCCTTGGCGCCCTCGCCGCCGCTGTATAAAGTACTCTGTCCCGGTACTAACTTGTCGTCCATGGCGCGCTGCGCGGCGGGGAAGCGCGCGGCGAACAGCGCGGACATGGCCGACACCGCGTCCTCCTTGGCGCCCTCGCCGCCGCTGTATAAAGTACTCTGTCCCGGTACTAACTTGTCGTCCATGGCGCGCTGCGCGGCGGGGAAGCGCGCGGCGAACAGCGCGGACATGGCCGACACCGCGTCCTCCTTGGCGCCCTCGCCGCCGCTGTATAAAGTACTCTGTCCCGGTACTAACTTGTCGTCCATGGCGCGCTGCGCGGCGGGGAAGCGCGCGGCGAACAGCGCGGACATGGCCGACACCGCGTCCTCCTTGGCGCCCTCGCCGCCGCTGTATAAAGTACTCTGTCCCGGTACTAACTTGTCGTCCATGGCGCGCTGCGCGGCGGGGAAGCGCGCGGCGAACAGCGCGGACATGGCCGACACCGCGTCCTCCTTGGCGCCCTCGCCGCCGCTGTATAAAGTACTCTGTCCCGGTACTAACTTGTCGTCCATGGCGCGCTGCGCGGCGGGGAAGCGCGCGGCGAACAGCGCGGACATGGCCGACACCGCGTCCTCCTTGGCGCCCTCGCCGCCGCTGTATAAAGTACTCTGTCCCGGTACTAACTTGTCGTCCATGGCGCGCTGCGCGGCGGGGAAGCGCGCGGCGAACAGCGCGGACATGGCCGACACCGCGTCCTCCTTGGCGCCCTCGCCGCCGCTGTATAAAGTACTCTGTCCCGGTACTAACTTGTCGTCCATGGCGCGCTGCGCGGCGGGGAAGCGCGCGGCGAACAGCGCGGACATGGCCGACACCGCGTCCTCCTTGGCGCCCTCGCCGCCGCTGTATAAAGTACTCTGTCCCGGTACTAACTTGTCGTCCATGGCGCGCTGCGCGGCGGGGAAGCGCGCGGCGAACAGCGCGGACATGGCCGACACCGCGTCCTCCTTGGCGCCCTCGCCGCCGCTGTATAAAGTACTCTGTCCCGGTACTAACTTGTCGTCCATGGCGCGCTGCGCGGCGGGGAAGCGCGCGGCGAACAGCGCGGACATGGCCGACACCGCGTCCTCCTTGGCGCCCTCGCCGCCGCTGTATAAAGTACTCTGTCCCGGTACTAACTTGTCGTCCATGGCGCGCTGCGCGGCGGGGAAGCGCGCGGCGAACAGCGCGGACATGGCCGACACCGCGTCCTCCTTGGCGCCCTCGCCGCCGCTGTATAAAGTACTCTGTCCCGGTACTAACTTGTCGTCCATGGCGCGCTGCGCGGCGGGGAAGCGCGCGGCGAACAGCGCGGACATGGCCGACACCGCGTCCTCCTTGGCGCCCTCGCCGCCGCTGTATAAAGTACTCTGTCCCGGTACTAACTTGTCGTCCATGGCGCGCTGCGCGGCGGGGAAGCGCGCGGCGAACAGCGCGGACATGGCCGACACCGCGTCCTCCTTGGCGCCCTCGCCGCCGCTGTATAAAGTACTCTGTCCCGGTACTAACTTGTCGTCCATGGCGCGCTGCGCGGCGGGGAAGCGCGCGGCGAACAGCGCGGACATGGCCGACACCGCGTCCTCCTTGGCGCCCTCGCCGCCGCTGTATAAAGTACTCTGTCCCGGTACTAACTTGTCGTCCATGGCGCGCTGCGCGGCGGGGAAGCGCGCGGCGAACAGCGCGGACATGGCCGACACCGCGTCCTCCTTGGCGCCCTCGCCGCCGCTGTATAAAGTACTCTGTCCCGGTACTAACTTGTCGTCCATGGCGCGCTGCGCGGCGGGGAAGCGCGCGGCGAACAGCGCGGACATGGCCGACACCGCGTCCTCCTTGGCGCCCTCGCCGCCGCTGTATAAAGTACTCTGTCCCGGTACTAACTTGTCGTCCATGGCGCGCTGCGCGGCGGGGAAGCGCGCGGCGAACAGCGCGGACATGGCCGACACCGCGTCCTCCTTGGCGCCCTCGCCGCCGCTGCCCGCGCCGCCGGGCGAGCGCGACGGGGAACTGGAAACCGTACACACGTTCAAACCATTAATGCAAAGAGAAAAATTGAAAACTAGCTTTTGCCCGCGACTACGTCCGCGTGGAACTTGGAAGTATGGAAGCAACCTCGTACAACACAGGGATTATTAAAAGCTCCTAAGCAAATGTAAGAGCAAATGTGTTTTTGGTCTAATCATTACATTTCCTACAGGGTCATCAATGTCACCAGGAATTATTTTCTCACTTTTCAATCTTTTTAGGGATAATTTCCAGGATGAAAACTATCCTATGTCCTTCCTCGGTTCTTAAACTATCTCCATGCCAAATTTCATGGAAATCAAATCAGCGGTAGCGTGAAGAGGTAACAGACAGACAGACACACTTTCGCATTTATAATATTAGTATGGATGAGTTACCTAGTGGAAGAGATAGTGGTATAATATCAAAATTGTGGTGTGTACCCACACTAAATATTAAAACAATACATAACATTTTCAAATTACAACCGTTTGTGAGAAACTTTCTCAACACTCAATCACTTATTGCATCCAACAATGTTAGTTTACAGGATACTAGGTAAACTTAAGTTCATTGAGTTATTATATTATTCCAGTCAGAGATCCTAACAAAAAATACAAATGACTGGCTATCTACGCACTCGCGCCGTGTTCAAATGACACAACTTGTCCTAGGCGATTTTTTTTTTTTTTGGGGGGGATATCAATCGATTTTGTATTGGGATTTAGGTAGCCGACCCCGATTGAGAATTCATTCTCAAAAAATGGGACAAAGGCTAGGAGGATGATGATCAATCGATTTTGTATTTTATTGGGATCAAATGTTATTGTGGGGCTAATTACACTTATACAGCTCTAAAAGTCGGAAATGACCGTCAACATTCCTAAAAAGCGATAGAAAAGCTCCATACAAAATGGCCACCTACTCGTAACGTCCATTACATGTTATGGATATTTGTATTTACAATAAGTAATATGCCATTTTCACCGTGAAAAAGTGCGTTTAAGTTCATGAATGTCATACTATTATTATTTTGTTATAATATGAGGATTTCGAAAACAATTTCAAATTTATTTTGGTGTGCAATAAAGAGTACTTGTATTTGTATTTGTATTAAAAAAAATATTGCGTAGGTAGAAGATGTTTTTTTTTTCTTTGTTTGTCAACAATGGTCTCCTCTTGAGAAATACCGGTAGACACATGCAAAAGTGGCCTACTTAGAAAATAAAGTTCATTATTTCATTAGTACCTGAGACTTCGGCTGCGTACGCGCCGCTTCGGACTTTGAGGTGAAGGCGCGCGCGCCCCTGTGTAAGCGCCCCCGCTGTCTGAGAGAGAAGCCCAGTTGTTCATGCCGCTGCCTTGCGAACTGCTATAAAAGGAAACAAAATAAATAAACAAAATAAATATTAGTTGTACATTCAAAACTAATAAACAGTGATCGACCCGTGCAACATCGCGGTTTTCAGCGTAAAAAAATGCGATAAATTTAACATAATTATATTACACTTATTAGAACTTTTTTTTTTTCAATCATGACCGCGGAAAATTAACCATTTTCAAATAAAAATTTCTATACGAAACCTGCGGTGTTGCACGGGCAACAATAATTATCCATATATTGATTTTTGGTGGACTTGCTCAAAGCTTAATATTGTAGCCTTATAAGGCACGTAAATACAGTCCGTACATTTCTATGGAGCTAAAGCTTTAACACATTTGGTGAGTAATAAATATAACGTAACGTGGCCATAAAACATAATTACAAGAAGGGTGTGAAAGAAATGATAAAAATATATAAGACATCTAGCGACCCGCCCCGGCTTCGCACGGGTGAAATGCTGATATACCTTCTTGAATCACTATCTATTAAAAAACACATCAAAATCTGTTGCGTAGTCTTAAAGATCTAAGCATACATTTGGACTACAATGGACCAATCACATTCCTCAGATTGAAATGCACTTCTTTTGGGCTTCACACCTATCAGTCTCTGGCATTCTTATGCGTCCTGGCGTTACATTTAATTGTTCACTTACTGATCAGCCGTCTTAAAGCATAACTACGATTTGACACGAGGGAACGTTCCAAAATCAAATACCGTAGCCACACACCTAGATCTTGCCTAGATACATGTAGTGATGTGCTGTTTCCGAGAATTTCCGGAAACTTTCCTCATTTTATATAGGAAATGTTCACGAGAACGTTCTGTTCCCATACAAATAGGGAATCGTTCTAGAGAACAGCACATCTCTAGATCCTTGGCATTAACGCTTTAGGATCCTCCCTCACTGAGTGAGCATTCGCCTGTAATGTAACAAAAAACTAATACAGTTTTCATAACATTAGCCATGGGAATGCTCGGAGTAGGGAGCACGTAGTGTTCGTGCATAGCGTTCCCACGCGTCACTTGGGACTTACTTCAAGGAGTTCTGATGCTGATGGCAGTGCGGGCAGGGCGCGCGGGGCGGCTCGCACACCGCCACCGCCAGCAACCGCTCCTGCGACGAGCATTGTGACTGGAACAGACAGACAGACATGTCAACATGCGAAGGGTACAATTGCGGTGATGCCAACTTTGTGCGACCAGCGACAAGCGCTAAAGGCCTTATTTATGTTATGATCATACTCAGAGATGGGCATTATTCGAATGAAAAATAATTCGCGTTTTTTTCATTCGCGAATAATTTATTCGCGGATGATTTCATTCGCGAATGATTTATTCGCGGATAAATCATCCGCAAATAAATTATATAATATTTAACACGACTCGTTTTTACTGTATATTTAAGAGTTAAAGAATAAGCACAGGTAGTATAATAAACGAGCGATTGGCGTACGCTCCTTAAGCTAGGTTAAATCTGACATCTGACTTATACCCCTTTTTACTAGGGCCACAGAATTATTCGTGACAATTCATTCGACGAATAATTTATTCGAATGACAAATAATCATTCGTGGTTTTCATTCGTCATTCGCGAATAATTTGGTTATTCTTATTCGTGATTCAAATAAATTTTGCCCATCTCTGATCATACTTGCGATTTGCGAGCGAATTTTGTATGACAGCGATCACGCAGCTAGTTCGCCGCGTTTATTTGTATAGAAAACGCGATCTCAAAGTACAAGTGTGATAAGGTCCTAGCTATGACCGAGTTCACGGCATCTCCGTTTGTGTACTAACATGCTGATGAGGTGTAGCGGGAGTGTTTAGTTCAGGCCGATTATTATCAAATCACGACACGGCAAACTATAGCGATTAAGCAACGACATCGGCGGTAAGCAGCAGCAGCGAGCAGCGGCCATATGTGAGTCTTTCTCAGAAGCGTTTCAACCGCCATCTAGCTATCGTTACGAAATTTAGACGGTTATATTTTTATTTTAAAGTCGGATGTGTTCAATTTGTAAGCTCTAGGATGAACACTTCTTGTGAGTTATGACAGATTAAAAAAAAATATTCATCTAAACTGCGTAACGAACGCTAGATGGCGGTTAAAACGCTTCTGAGAATAACCCGCGATCTTTCGCTCCAATTTTAGGCTGCCGCTTGCGCCTAATGTATTGGATTAAGACTATATCGTCAGAAATTATGATAAGAATAGGCCATGACTAAAAATTCCCTTTAAGATTATTTCGAATATATTTCTTTGTACATATATCAATATGCAGTGTTGATAATTTGTACTAGTACATTATTTGACGTACTTAACTCATGTCCCTTTTCTTTATTCAGTGAATAAAGGATTTTGACCTTACAAACGGTCCGGTAGTTTTGAATTTTTGATATGTTGTATAGGATGGTTAGTCAGTTTTAAAATGCAAAATGCACAATCCCCCCCCCCCCCCCCCCCACCGCGCGCTTGCCGCCATATTGAAAAAACCGGCACTCTCTTCATATTTTTGCTCATATCTTCCTTTAGGAGCATTTTAGCTAGAAGAAAGCTTCGACAATGTTATAGAGAGTTAAATTTACTACATTTTCCGTTTTATATTTTGTTTCTAGGACAGATAGTTAAGGAGATATGCACATTTAAAAAAACTTAAGAAATTGCAATTTCCAACTCAAAAACAAACTTCTGGATTATATCTTCGTTTAGGAGCATTTTAGCTAGAACAGTGCTTGGGCAATTTTGTAGAGAATTAAATTTACTATAATTGACATTTCAAATTTTGTTGCTAGGACAGATAATTACGGAGATATGTAAAAAATAAAGTCACATTTTCCGAAAATGTATGTAAAAATGGACATGAGTTTTATAAGCAATTATATTTCCTACATGTTTTAATTTGTCCTAGACTAGTCCCTAACTGAATGACAGCGTTCTAAACCAAGAATTTTGAGAAATTTTCGGAAAATTCGACTTTTCCTGTTTTTTAAATGTGCATATCTCCGTAACTAACCGTCCTTGAAACAAAATTTGAAATGTAAATTATAGTAAATTTAATTCTCTACAACATTGCCCAAGCTTTGTTGTAGCTAAAATGCTCCTAAACGAAGATATAATCCAGAAGTTTGTTTTTCAGTAGGAAATTGCGATTTTTTACGTTTTTTTAAATGTGGATATCTCCGTAACTATCTGTCCAAGAAAAAAAAATATAAGATGGAGAATGTAGTAAATTTAACTCTCTATAATATTGTCGAAGCTTTCTTCTAGCTAAAATGCTCCTAAAGGAAGATATGAGCAAAAATATGAAGAAAGTGCCGGTTTTTTCAATATGGCGGCGGGCGCGGAGGGTGGGGAATTGTGCATTTTGCATTTTAAGCACTGACTAACCATCCTAGACAACATATCAAAAATTCAAAACTACCGGACCGTTTGTAAGGTCACACATAGTACTTTAGTCTCTATTCACCGTATTATTTACGTTATCTTTATTATCCTTGTGTACTTCGAAAGGGACATAATATATCACGCGACGAGCGAAGCTACTGGTAATATCGATAGTTGTTCAAGTTGTTTAAACAACACTCACAAATATTTACACTGTTTTGGGTTAAATTAATTCCAAAAAAATTCGAAACAATCTCTCAAAATTCAAAAACACCTAATGTTAGGTTTTTATCAAAGAGTTTGCCACTTATCGACCTTATTTGATGGTTTTAAGGTCCAAAAGTAACGAACCTTTTCATACCGCAACTATAGCTATCAGCCATTAGATATAATGTTGTTGTTAGTGCTTATAAAAAATTACAAGTTTCAATCTAAAAAGCGTTCTATTAAATTATTAAAATTTTGCTATATGAAAAGACATGCAAATAATTTTAATTTTGCCGCTAAGCGCCGAATTTATTTTAATTTACAAATGCTACAATGGAATAAATAAACATGACTATCGTTCTAGAACGGTATTCTGAATAAGTATTTACCAGTCGACGTAATAAGATCAAGCAACCGTGTGGTCCTTGAAGGAAGACATTGTCGTGATTGAGAAAATGTGTAAGTATTTGTGAACCTTCCGTCATTGAGGTAAGGTCACCATCACATCTTTTCAGAACAGCTGTAAAAGTTAATTCCGCTTCTGTGCAATGGTCGATTTCCGCATTCTTCTCTAATCAATGAAAACAGAATAGGATCCCAAGTCTTAATATACAAGTTTAGTAGGTTGTTTTCTTCCATTCCTATACCCTCAAATGCCGTCCTTATAAAGACGTAAGTGTTAACAGTTGGGGGTATAGACCCAGGTTGGCCATTTTACACCAGTGAAATGAATAATTAGGTGTATTAGAGGCAGACTTCTGGCCGAAGGGTGTTGTGTTTCGGCAGTTCCGGGGCAATCTGCCGAATCCTGCGCCAGATCAGACGACGCAACGGAGCCACGCTGTTACGTCGCCTAAATCAAACTAGATTTAAGTTTTTATCTTTATTTTCTGTATAATTTTGTAGTTCACAGTGCCTTGGTTTAATTACTGTAATGCTGTGTAACTAATTTGAATAAATAAATTAATAAATAATATAATCGAGCCCAATCCGATAAAAGCATCTAAGACCTAAATTCTAGAAATTCTAGTGTTTTTTTTTAGTAAGTTTCAATGCTTCGTATCCGTGGTTTATCGCATCAGAGCATACCTATTTACATTGTAATAATGTACATACATACACAAAATAAGGACACTCAATTACGTTAAAGACATTTCAAAACGAGAAGCAATAGCCATCAATATCATCAAACTCTACAAGCCTTTAGGTAGGTATAAGTCTCTTCGAATACATTTTCTTAATCTCACCAACGAAATAACCATTACTCTCCGTTACTCCTCCAGTTAAATGGCTATAAAACGCAACGATATCGCTCCTAACTCACGAATAAGCCAATTTATATTTATTGCAACGTTCAAAAACTGGTAATTTAATATGCTCTTCTATAGAATAAAGAGTCACGTAAATTGACCAAAGATAAAATGCACTTCGCATATAATTCTACACTGCCAGTGCCCGCAAGCTTTACAAAGACTTATCCAAAAGGCTTGCAGAGACCACTGGGGACCGAAGAGCTGGCAGCTTCCTCGCACAACGTATCAGCAAATCAGCATAGCTGTTCAGCGAGGAAATGCTGCCAGCATTTTAGGTACCATGCCGCAGGGGAGTAATCTTTTGAATTTGTTTTAGTTTATTTTAATTTTAGGTTTTTTGTACATAGTTGTTAGTAGTATTTAAGATTTTTATTTACTGTTTCTTTGTTTTTCCTTTTTTCTTGTATTAATAAATAAATAATTCTACACTTATCTTGCGATAGGACATCTCAAAATATTCTGTACGATATTAACACGGAACCAGTGAACATCGAATTGTTAATTTATTATGCGGTCCAGTATTCGGTACGGAGGACATTTAAAAAATATTACTTAAAAGAATTACGTATACATAATATGTCTTATAAATCCATGACCATGATGTTACTAACATTAATTTTTAAATGTTTTTGTAAATGTTTTCTGTATGTTACTAACAATCTATGGATTACTGACACGAAATAGATAATTTGAGTTTAACAATCACATCTCAACTAAAATAAAAATAAAGCTCGTAATCTACACGTGTAGTACTCGTAATTAATCGGTTATGGCCTTTTCGAAGCTGTAAGAAGCCTGCCTCGGAAAAAGGCCTCGTCTACGTTTTTCATTGGGGCAAAATAAGATAGGAGTCTCTTTAAAGCAGTATTGATTTATGCAGCATCTCTAGCACAACTGTGACACGCAACTCTTTCTCGCACGAGATAATGTTATATATCTCTTTCTGTACAGTACTATGAGAGAGTGGCAGGTGATTCTATCGTCGCGAAGCGTAGTTAAGCTAGATGAACTGGTATGTTTACAAAAACGTTTTTTTAACAATATATATACCTATACTGCCCCTCACAGCCGTGGTCTCCCATATTGATAAATCAGTGCATAGGGGTGACATCATTATGAGTGGAATTGCAATCTATCTGCAATCTAAATCTATTTCTAAAGATGAGTGTTCTTCATGATTAATTAATTGTTATTAAAATACCTGTACATCCCCAGACACGAATTCGCTTAGAAGCTAAGAGTATCCTTGGCAGAATAATATATCACAAAATCTTTTAGCAAGTAAAATACCTGCATTAAGTATTCATATTCCGCTTTCGCGCATCTGAGAGGTATTTCGCATTTTTTAACTATAACTTTGTCTAAAAAGCACGTGTAGATGTAGCTACCGTCTACTAAGTAGTTATAGTTATAGTCATTAAGTTTTAATTCTGTACGCGTTTGAACGTGACTAACTTTCCTTGATACCCTAGCCTGCGCTCAATAAAGTCTACTCAAATCCATTGATAGATCTGAACGCACAAAAGGTCCACTCGGATCCATAATGGATCCTACCAAATGGATTTCAGTGGACGGAGGGTCTTGGATCTCAAGCATGCGACTCCTTACCGCATGATAAATAAATAAATGTGTGGCCCTAGTGAAAAGGAGATAAGTAGAAGCAAAGGAGCTTAAGTTTCATAATCAAGTTATGTTTTATGACCTTTTGTTTCTGATTAGAAATCGACTTTTACCCCTGTCACTGGGGCCACATTAACGGACAACCGCAGTTAAATCAACCTAGTCCCAAATTAAGCTCAAGGAGGCTTGCTATGCGTACTAGACAACGATATATATACTAATATATATAAATAAATATACTTAAATACATACAACATCTATGACCCAGGCAATATACGAATTACGAGCTCATCACTCAAATATTTTTGCCGGGATTCGAACCCTGCGCCTACTCTGTAGGAAGCTGTACTACCATTGCGCCAGCAGCGTGGTATATGATATATTTTACTTGTCTCTTTCCTTTCCATACCAAGAGAACAAGACATGAACTCACGCAACAAACGAAGTCGAGGTAAGTTAATTGCACTAGCCTGTCTTATTTCAACATTGTTAATTGATATATTCAACAACAATACACCCATTACTTATTATCAATTGCATACTCTTCAAGTGTTTGCTATCACTAGTTATCGCTGCACTATATATTAGTCCATACTTGTGCTAACTCGGGGCACAGGTACTAAAGTGATGTAGCAAGATATTGTATCGATACAAAATCATATCGATGTTATTGTTAACACCTAAATGCTATTCAACATATATATTATCGCTCAATTTTCAAATATCAATAATAAAAAAATATTTACATATTTGTTTATTTTTGAATAGTTTTCATAGTAGGTATACAATCAATATTCTTTCCATATTCTTCGGTATTGAAGATTGCCTTCTAGACGAAAATATCCACTTTATCAAACATGATATCGAACCTTCTTAATAGTAATCGTTTTTTTTTAATAAATAGGTACGTTGTATCGACATCTTTTGTATCGATATCAAATCCCTAGAACACAAATGATAACATACCGTCCGACAACACTCTTGGATCGTAATCAAAACAAATTGATAACGCAACTACTCGAATACCCTCAATAACTCATCGCAATAAACCTCACTTTTGAATGCAAATTGTACCGCGGTTGCTCTATATCAAAACCTAGTACGTGCTTCAGACCAAATTTTACATGAGAGCATAAAGCGCGCCAGCAAAAAAGTTATTTTGCATCGGTAAAATAAGTAGGTACCTACATGAATAAATAGACTAATTAATAAATACACGCATTAACATCGATATTTTACAAATTAATAATCACGTTCTGTACTTTTTCTACCATGTATCAATATCAGTTTTTTGTTTATATTAGTTCTTAAGAAAAGGACGGATTGAGTTCGGAACACCACGCTGAGCTCCAAAACAAGTATTGCTGAGGTTGGAGAAAACCCGCCAGGTTCAAGTGGGACTGGGCAGACCGCGTATGCCGCATGCACCATGATAGATGGTGCTAATCGAGCCACAAAGTGGGTGCCGGATGAGGGGCGGCGACGACGTAGCAGGACGAGACGGACCTGGACACGTTCTTAAACAATTGGACCGAAATAGCACCGAACAAGGAATTGTGGAAATCGACAGCAGAGGCCTTAGCCCAGCAGTGGGGCACAAATACAGACTAATAAAATAAAAATAAAATTCTTAAGAAACTCTCGCTAGGTTAAGAAATTGGTAAAACCTAAGTTTTAATAAGTTTTAAACCGGACAAACTCTTAAATGTAGGTAAGTACTTTATATTAGGTTTTGCGGCATAAAAATCTCTAATTATGATAATTTTGAAGCTGCTATCTCTGCCATGGGCTACGGACTTCCTAACTGGGTTAGAATAAGTTAAAATACTTATTTCCTTTGATTTTATTGAATGTCACTTACTAGGTTTCAGGCGGGACAGTAGGGCGAATCCGATGCCAACACGCGGAGAGCACACAATGTTATTTCTGATTTAATTTAGTGCACATTTTGGCGGGAACTCGAGTTATGGTATAGATTTTCCGGCGGTTTGTGTTTAGCTGCAAATTTACGTCATTTTATGCTATGCTACGATTCTAGGACCTTCCACAGACTAGAAAGCAATAGAAACGAATGTTTCTATTTGAATATATCATCGAATAAGCATTAAGCATTTTTCAGACAATACCTCTGATTAATTCACTTCGTAATATTTTACGTTAGATACGAAATCATTTAGGTACTTAAAATGTAATTACTTTGTTTGTCTTCTATGCAATAACCTATAATCCTGCACCAACTACATATTTCTGTTTAATTCAGTGGCTGACTGGTAGAGAATGCATTAAGTCCGACATTTGTACGTATTTTTTGTCTCGTGCAAGTTCAAATAAATAAATAATACACTACAAAAGGTTCTCTTTTGATCTTTGCTAAAACCGCCTGAGAATTTTATTTTATTCTATATTTATGTAAAATCGGACGCAATTTGATCGTCGGGCATGGCGACACGACGGTCCAGACCAACGCGGGACTACGACTGCCGACGAACTCGTGCCGATTTCGTCCAAAAAATAACGGAAATCGGAAACAAGCACCCAGGTATAGAGATGTGCCGTTCTCGTAACGTTCGCCGATTTGTATGGGGAAAAACGTTCTCGAGAACGTACCCAGGCTAATCGAAAAACGTTCTCAATAACGGCACTACCTGTAGCTCTCTTGTCAACACTGTGCGAGTAAGACATGTGAAGCTGAAGTCGCGTCAAGATATGGTATTAGCCCCGCTGTCACTAGAAGCGTCATGCTCAGCGAGGTCCTCAAGAACATCCCAAACATTTATCCATACGTATGGCAATGCTACAGCTCTCCTTCTCACCTAAAATTCAAAACAACACAATTCTCTCATCTGTTGGCTGTCAACAAGGTGACCCGCTTGGGCCGGCCATCTTTAGCTTGGCCATTCACCCGAGCATCACTGAACTTACGTCAAAATTCAACACCTGGTACTTGGACGATGGTACCCTAGGAGGTGACTCGGATTCAGTCCTGAACTTACCTACCTTTCAATACCGTGCGAGCAACACAGGAGATGCTTACTCGCGCGACAAGCAAGGTATGTATGCGCCGATGCACGCCACTAGCACAGTTAAGACAGTTGTTGACTGTTCTCGAGAACGTTTCCTGATTTGTGTCTCTACGTTGCTGAGAACATTTGCCACACAAAATGAGGAAATATTCCGGAAACTCTTGGAAACACAACATCCCTAGTTAAGAGTGAGCCCGTCTCAATATTGGTAGTAGTAGGGATTCAGTTCCATGTTATGATATCAAACTATTAGGTAGGATGTTTGTACTAAGCTAGTTATAGTTGCCATAAGCATATACTTGGCCAAACAAAGAGGAATAAATTAGGGTGGGCCGCGCCGGCCTCGCCCTGGTGGATGACCTACAACCACTCCCAAAGCTCCGAATGTTACACGTCTTTATTTAGCTTCGGAATCGGTTCAGGAACCCTCCCTAACTAAAGTATGGAATGGTTTTCTAATTATAATATTTATTTTTTCCAATATGAAACGTTTATGTTACTCGTAGTACCAGATACTACTACACAAAGCATATAATAAAAAAAGGAATCAGGCCAAATAGAACATCAGTGATTTGCTAAATTAATGGTTCCCGATTCCTATCCAATGCGTTTGGCATGTGAACGAATCTGCTGGTATAAACTCTTACAAGTTAAATATAAATAAATAAATATTCAGAGACAATCATACACAAATCGACCTAGTCCCAAACTAAGCAAAGCTTGTACTATGGGTACTAGACGACGATATACATAAACATAATATATAAATACCATCCTTGACCCAGGAACAATTATTCGAGTTCATCACACAAATATTTGCCCTGGCGAGGGTTCGAACCCAGGACCACTGGCTCAGTAGGCAGGCGCATTACAAACTGCGCCAACCGCGCCGTCAAGCGAAACCAGACTATAGACTCTGTATCTCTCTGTAGCAGCGAAATATACAAAGAAAGTAAGTACTCGTACGCCCTAAAATTAGTATAATGCAAAACATGTAGAATGCAATTATCTTTGTGTACAATTTGGCAGACGATTACAACAAAACGGTTCCAAGTATCATCGTTACTCAGAACATGTAATACTAAAATTTCTTCGTAACTTCATTAAATTCAGATAAAGAAGCAATTAATTCTTGTACAGTCACGCCAAACAGTTGCTAACACCTTTTCACTTTAAACTATATTCCATTCACCATACAATCGTATGAATCACAGTAAAAGGACAAGGTACTAACTTCGACGACACACAAAAAGCGTAAAGGATACCGTAATTTCTGGGAAGTATAAAAAGTCCATTAACATTTTAAATTACAATAATTTCTCATTTGATAGGCATTAGGTAGATTTTCCTTTACGTGATTCATTATTTGGTTAGAAATCTTATGAGAATAGGGCTAAATTAGGCGTAACAAATAATATGTGGCCGAGATATGCCACTATATGTCTACTTATGACATTTCCTTTTTCAATTAATACAATTGCAGATGCGCATGTTGTGGAAAGTTTACAAAAAATTAAGAAACTTTCCTGAAATTTATGGAAAGTACCAAATAATCAAAAGAAAATTAAATTAGAGAATTCCTATCCGAAATATTGAGAACTTACCAGGGCTTTTTCAAGTGAATAATTTCGCATTTTTCAGCATAATCAGTAAACCATCACACTATTTTGATAAACGAATAATTCAAGATAGCTTATTATATCGCTTAAGCAAGCAAGCAATATACTGGGCCATATCTCCTTTAAAATTACAAATTCTTAAGGCCACAGTTCGAAGGCATCGAATACCCAAAGTCAATGTCAGTTTAGATCGTGACAAAGTCAAGATATTGCTAAATTAGAGATATTCCAATGCCTCGTTGAATTCGGGCTTGTTCACAGGAAGTGATACAAATTCACACATGATTTGTGACATACTAACACACGCGTGTGAGTAAGTTCGTATTAGATAATTAATTAATGTCATAGTTTTATTGCATCCGTGACTTTAACACGTATGTTGCTGAGAAATGCGATAAAATCTGGTTTTGTTCAGTCTTTCTTTGCACGTGCAATTTATATAAAGTAATTGTAACTAATTACGACGCTGTTGCTGGAGCTTTAGTGCAGTTATCTACTGAGCCAACGGTCCTGGGTTCGAATCCAAGGACAATCTGTGTGATGACTGATGAACTTGAATATTTGTGCCTGGTCCATAGATGTTATTTTTGTATTTCAGTATGTATTTATCTATATTTGTTTTTGTCTCGTGTCTATAATACAAGCCTACTAGAGAATACTGTGGGAGTAGGACTAGATCAATTTGTATGAGGTTGTCTGATATTTATTATGTACTAGCTGCACCGCGCAGTGTTACCCGCTCATCCCCCGGGAACACAATTTTTTTACGGGATAAAAAGTAGGCATGTGTTAATCAAGGATATCAGCTACCTTCATACCAAAAATTTATCAAAATTAGGGAGCTCCGTAATCCCGTTTCAAATGTATGTTAACATGTGTGAGATTCACGGGTTGTTTTTTGTAAAATCTTATCCAAACCTCATATTCCAGTTACATCAAAGCTTATCCCCAAAAGAACCTACATTATTATACAAGACGTTACTTCGAACTTCGTATGTTCTATTCTGCTTGTTTCCGTTAGATTCCAATGGTTATATAAATGCTCGTCGTTTACGTCGCTTACGCCCTTTTAGTTTAACGCGTCACATGTCAAGTTCCCAAGAGAACCCTACCAATACTACTCACCTCAGTTTATTTAATATTTGATCTATTTCTGTTTAAATGTTTCACATTTCACAAACTATTGATTGACAAAAGGTTTTTACAGTTCTTTTTATTATATTGATTTAAACTTACACGATTTCACGTATGATTCAGTAGCGAAGTGCCTCTCCACACTATCATATTCGCCCAACCTCGGTCAACTTCGCGTGTAGTGTGGAACCTGGGATTCCGGTTCGGGTGAAATCGGAGAGGTTGATATCCCGTACCCATGAGAGCGAACGAGACAGGTATAAAACCCAAATCACTTTTCATCGGCTCACGGACTGTGTATATGTTCCGTGGTAACACAAAATAGATAGCAATAGAGGCACAAATCTCTGTTGATCTTAACGAAAGCACGTGGACCACGTGTGAATAATAAGAACCGCGCACGAGATTAGGAGCGATTTTTGTAACAATTAAAGCGCTCTAAAAATCTAACTTTCGTGGAATAATTTCCATGCGCGAGAAACCTAAAGGCTCAGGGTTGAACCTACCTAAAGAGCTATTCCGATGTTCGAAATTCAACCGTCGTATAGTGCCGCCCCGCTCACTCAAATATACTTCTACAGGAGATCGAGACTAATCGAGAGAGACGGCATTATACGTCGGGCAGTCGTCGAACATCGGAGTAGCCCTTCTGATTTTGCTGATCGGCTGGTAGTAAGAACCCCTATGGTCTTCAAGTGAGAATAGAGCCTACTTAATGTGCTACTCTTGAGCTAATTTTGGAAATTCTCGACCGTCGTATGCTGCCGTCCCGCTGACGCGTTTGAGTTGATACTTTTACTTAAACTAACGGTCGAATTCCGAACATCGGAGTAGCTCTTCTGATTTTGCTGCTCGGCTGGTAGTAGGAAGCCTATGGTATGGTCTTCAATTGAGGATACTTACGGAGAGACTGGAGCTGCCCGGGGTAGTCCCGTAGCCCGAAGACGGGAGCGACGCCACCGACCACCTGCGACCATCGCTGCGAAACAAACGGACATGTTGTGAGTTGTGAGCATAATCTTGTCATAGATATATCCGGGCACAGATTTGTGGCCTTAGTGAAAAGGAGTGTAAGTCAGATTCAACTTAGGAACAAAGGAGCTCAAATCACACTGTTGTTCAAATAGAAATACAAATCATTTATTTGTGGGCAAAAGGACATACACACACAATGTAATTATAGCTATGTTCTGCCAGAACTCCAGAAGGCATACAATTATACATTTCCATATGTGTTTTAACATATATCTTACCCCTGTAATTCCCCGAAATAAGAGGATGTTGAACTACACTTGATCAGGAACTAGTAACCAATTTTAATACGAATATAAAATTCGATATACAATGTCACTGGTTCCCGTCTCTAAAAAACGAACGTTTTCATATTTTATTTAAGAAGAAAAATATGATCAGTAATACTTGCAGTGAAAATTATGTTGAGACACCTAAATATAAGCTCTTTTGAAAAGATACTCCTCAGTTATAGTAAAATTACAGTGTATTTGACAAATGAAACTTCATGACATAAACATAATTTTATTGCAGCATTCATGCAACTGAAAAAGTAAAGCACCTAATTTTATTTTCGATTAAAAATATGACTAAATTACATCAAAATTCATATACTGTACGTTCTATAGCACATTTTCTATAAACTGCACTACGAGTATTTTCATTTTGGTAGTTACATAAAATTGAACCTATTTTATTTCAATTGAAAACTCCCGTAAGTCAGAAATATTACAATACATATGAAACGTATTCACTCATAATCAAAAACCTTCGATTTCGATTGGCCACCGCCGCGACTGATCGTAGCTCCCGATGATGAAACATGACGCAAACCTTTTCATACATAATTAAAGTTTAACATCAGAAGTAAAGTTCGAAAAGAGCATAGCCTTTTGCATTCGTATATCTCCAGTTCAGTATGTGCATATAAACAGACTGGACAGGCCAGAGCTAAGTGCTTGCATTATGAATGAATCTGTCTCACTCGCCTCGCCTATGATTCCGCCGGGCCGTCTGTTGCATGTAACTTGATAATGGGTAATTTAGTCAACGTTAGAACGGCTGATTCAAAATAAAGGAACACATACATACTGACCAAAAGTTTTATTATGCACACAGGTAATATGTCATATTAAAACCTAATAAATAAGGGTCGGTCGTGCCCAGGGATAGTGGCATTACTATATGGCAATGATGAGCATACGTCATATATTTGCATTATTGAACGTCACTAGCGATTTGTCAAAAATTTATCATCAACCAAATTCAAAACATTGTTTACTGAAATGCTGCTCCATCCTTCGTTCTTCTTGCGAAATAAATACTGAATCCTTTTGATTGAAACTTGACTTTCATCACTGTGGATAGTTTTTGCTTTATTATACTGTGGTGTATTCACACCTTTATAATAAAGTATCCGCACCACCTGCCCGCTGCCGCCATTGCTATGACAAACGTTAACGGGAGCGGGCAGGTCGTGGTCCACAGTTAACCCAGTGTTTTATTGAATCTATTCGCGCCTGACCCTGGACATCACATATATATTTTTTTTTTATAGCGGCACAACATAGTGGCTCCACTTCGCCTGATGGTAAGCAAAAAGGGGAGCCCAAGTCGCAATGGCAACTGACGAGAAACCAACGGTGCCAAGTCAGTTGACACTGCCATGCTGGCCTGAGAGATGCTTCTTCACGCTTCGTTTGAAGGGTCTCAAGTTATAAGAAGGAGGAAACACATGAGCCGGCAAGGAGTTCCATATTTGATATACATATACAAAAAATACTTGAAATTTACGGAATATTTAGTCGTGTTTCCTCTTTCTTTACATCAGTGATATTCACTGACTTTCAACGTCAGTTACCAAAAATTTGTCGTTGCCAGTAACATAAATTAGTATCACAACAAATCCGTAATATGGCGTGGGTTCAAAACACCCTGTTGGGTTATACAGTAATAGATTGTAAACACGTATAGATAGTACACGTATGCATGCCAATCAGTAGCGTCGCGTCAAATTAAACGTCAGGGTAAGCTGGGGTGGATTTCGCTTACTTTTTCTTTAGCAGCAATAAAGAATGGTACTTAATCGCCCTTATGGCCGCTACGCCACTGGTTATATTATAAGTTTACTAGCGACCCGCCCCGGCTTCGCACGGGTAGCAATTCTATATAATAAATGATATTATACATATATACTATTTATTAACAAACCGCATCAAAATCCGTTGCGTAGTTTTAAAGATCTAAGCATACATAGGGACAGATAGACAGCAGGAAGCGGCTTTGTTTAATACTATGTAGTTGTGATGTTACTTTTTTATGTTTTCTTTTCATTCTGAATTAAACACGCACACGCACAAAAAATCAGCACAACATTAACACTAAAAATGCCGTAATAAAAATTGTTACGTCTAGAGGTCAGTGCATCGAATTCATGTCTTGATATTGATAACCTCTGTATATCGGCCGTTAATTATGAAAACAAGTTTTTTTTTCACTAAAAACTGTCAAGTCTCTCCCGATAATACAAATAAAAAACGGTGTGATTTAATTGTTCTTTTTTAATGTGTAATTAGGTTTCCGATCAGATCGATTTACGGATACCTATCATTTTATAATGCATATAATTATGATTATGACATATACATATTATTGCCATATGAAAGCTGCTTGTAGCGCCACTATCCCAGGGCAAACCCGCAACTGTTATTAATGCGTAACGTTAACGTGTTAGTTACCTTAGCTTATTACAGGTAAAAGTCCTTGTGCTCGACACGCTAGTGCCTAATAGTCGACACCATGCTGTCACCTCTATTGCTAATGACATAACATTCAAGATGGCAACTATTGGAACAGTGTCGAGCAGGACGTTTACCTAACTAGCCCGCTGTTAGTCTGTTCTGCATGGCTAGCATAACAGTGACACGCGACTCTTTGTCGCGCGACATATGCTTCCTGTCACTTTCCTTTCAATACCGTGCGAGCAAGACAGGTGACGCGGAGTCACGCGACAAAGAAGTCGCGGCAAGATAATATGCCCTTCCAGCACAACTAAGCTTCGCGACTTTTGTCGCCCGACATGGCATCGTCCGTCACCCTCCCACAGTACAGCGAAGAAAGAGACAGGTAATATATCTCGCGCGAGAAAGAATCGCGAGTCACAGTTGTGCTAGGTGCTATGCTAGCCCTGCTGGTCGCCGAATAACGATGGGATGAGGATGAAATGCCACGGTGATTAGGTCTTATGTTAGCAGAGACCACGGCACGGCACGCGACACATCAGATGTTATAGTACATTACGTAACAAGGGTAGTAAACTAAAACGAGTGTCTATTAGAAGCCCGAAGCCGAAGGCTGGCTTTAAGGACACGAGTTTGGAACTCCTTTACCACCAGAGTGACGTACGACGTTTTTCATCACACTTTGGAGGAAATAAAACAAAAGTAGTAGTATTAAATACCAAAATTACTTACCGCGCTAGGGCGTAATATACGACTTACCGCCCTAGGGCGTAATATACGATTTACCACCCGGTTTTCTAGCAGGTAAACCCTTAAAGTGTGGCAAAAAATACTTACCGCCTTAGGGCTTAATTTACGACTTACAGCCTGCTTTTCTAGCATGTAAACCCGTGTTTACGAAGTGTGATGAATTAATTAAAAACCTCCAAGTTGATTTATCGTGTAAATTTCGCGTGTTCACAGCCATATCAACTTTACTTTGCACCTAATCGGCTAAGCCTCTAAATGTGAAAGCGTCAAAGTATGTATTATTAATTCATTTGCTCTATCTCTAGTGCATTTGCAGTGACAGTAGCAGTGGAGGGTATATAGCAGTGGCGTGGCGTTCATAGAACCAGATTCCCACCGGCTTGCCATTTAAGAGCGTTATACACTTTTCTCTGTCAAGAGATTTAGTAAGCCAATTCTGCCCCGGCTTTCCCAGGGAGATCTTTGACGCCCCGCCACTCTGCGGTGCTAAGCTAAAAGGCGACTTTTGCTATGGAGCTCCATAAAAAAAGGTCACCTTTTAGCTTAACACGGTAGCACTGGTATTCAGGCAATACATTAGGTATATAACATATACTTACATATCCTTATTCCTAGCATGGATAGACATGTGAATTTAGAACAATAGCGTTATAAATATTATATTTACGCAGCTTTACACACGACATTATGCTATGTGAGTATGACTCATTGTATGTCATGCACGCCATCGATATAACTTCCAGACTCTTTATATAGTAGGTAGGGTATGTCATTTCTAAATTGAATCTTCATCATTAAGATACAGGAGTTTGAAAGTTATATCTTGATAATTGTAAGTTTTTTATGAATATTATTGATACAGAGGTTAAACATAAATACAACATTTTACGCGATCCACTACATTGCAGGTGGGGATCCAACCCACGACCTCTATTTATCCAGAGTAGTACTATGATCCCTGAGCTACCGCATCGTTACGCAAATCGCGTGAAATTAAGCATTAAATACGCTCTCTGTACCAGTGTTTGTTTTTTAAATGCTAAGCGCATTCACCGTACTTCTAGGACGTGCGTTTACGCAACACCCGGCCTAAGTACGTATTTTTTTGTCAAGTAGAAAGATAGTTGATCAGCCCAGCCCGAGTAGCACAACTATGTCACTCTCTGACAGTGTTGCACTGAAAGAGATAGGTAGTTTAACCCGCGAGAGAAAGAGTCGCGTGTCACTTTCACAGTTGTGCTAGAGGCGCATGCTCAGAACAAATTGGGGCCCCAGTGTCACTGTGGCTTGCCCTTTTGGGTTTGGGCAGGGGCCCCTAGGAGCTAAGGGGCAAAGGACTTGTTCGCCATTGTAGGGTATCTACGCTACTGTAAAAAGGACGTGATTTTGTGCCTTATGGCTTAAGAAACATTTCAGCAAGTGTTTATAAGGTATTTCACTAATAAAAAATATGGCTTTATAACTTATAAACAATAACTTGGTTTCATATCGCCTGGTGACACCCAAAACTCACTAAATTTTTGTCAGGGCTCTTCCAAACCTCGTATCAACTGAGTAGACATGTGCGCCGCCGCGGCGCGGCGCCGCCGCCGCCGTTTTTGACACGCCGCCGCCGCCGATGAATGATCGGCGTGAAATCGGCGTGACCTTCAGTAATTTGTATTTATGCGGATTTAAATAATGTAACCTGTCCTGTACTTTATAAATAGATGATATGATATTTATTTTCTGTACGAGTAGGGCTGCCGGTTTTTCCCAGAATAGTTCTAGTTTGAAGGCCATCTGGAGGACGTCCGGGGGGGTTTTCAATAAGTGTTCGGGACACTTTTTATGTGAATAGAAAATAAAGCGTGTTTTTTTTTAATAATTTAAGAAAAAAAAGCGATTTACGCCAAATGTCCGATGTTACGGGTTTTTGTGTATGTACGATTAAAAATCTCGGTAGGTAATTGTAAAATGGAGTTGCATTGCCCCTCAAAATCGTGGTGTTCATGTTTTTTTTAATACTTGTTATCTGTAAAAGTCGGAAAACAATAAGGGTTATTTTTATTGTGGCACTGTTGTGCTGCATGCCCACATCCTTACCCCCACCGCTCACTCAGGTCAGGTGTAATCCCTTAAACACTAGAAAAAATATTATTAAGCGGGGTAACTCATTAGTCAGTTTGTGTTGCGTGTGCGCGGTAGATTACAGTTTTAGTTTCTGGTGTATGTGACGTTTATTTTAAATTCATTATGAGCGAGGAACAAAGTGAAGACGGATCATCAGACATTCATAAATTAAAAGTAAAATGTTTAAAAATAAACCATTTGCATTGTAAAGCCAAACCAAGCTACTGCTGGAAGCATTTCGGGAATCTTATGGTAGAACAAGATGGGAAGAGACGGAGTGTGTCTCCTAAGCAGGTGTTTTGCATACCCTGTTTGGCAAATGCACAAAAAGAAGACCCGGACAGCTATTTTGGACGGTAAGTAAAGTACAAAAGTAGATTACCATGTGGTATTTATTTTACCTCTATTAAAACTCTGTTTATTACACATAGTATTAGAATTAATAGGTCTATGTGCAACTAACTCAGTTTAGTAAGAAATTATAACACTAACATGGTATTAACTATGAAATCATTACTGCATTTATTACCACGCTTGGTTAAATAATAACTCATTGGACAATCTCATTTTAGCAGAAAGACGCAATTTAATAAAGTTTTTCAGAAGTTAAGCAAAACAAAAACTTATTTCTGACGTTTTCAACCAAAAGAATAACGTCCACTTTGTCATTTATTACTAGAGTCCATCTTTATACAAATAATAATAAAAAAAATCCTGACAGTGCGTCCTTATCAACAAAGTGAACCCTTTTGCATAAAATCGTCCCATTTTATGGTATTTATTATTATAATAACTTTACGATTTTACCAAAAATACTTCGATTTAAACTAATTGTTGATTATATACAAATTGTTGATATAACGTAAACTGTGATTTGATTATAGTCAGACCACGCTAACTCTGCACAGCAAATGAACTGTCAAACCATACAAACTGACTCACTTTGTATGGTTTGAGTTAGCGTGGTCTGACACTATTTTAGAAAAAAAAAATGTTATATATTTTGATGTGATGTTTCACGTGTAATTTAATATTTAGAACGTTGATATTTAAGGGAATATTTAATTTTGTTACTTAGAAGTTATTGATCTTACATACAACATTATTATTCTGACTTTGATTTGATTTTTAAAATGTTTTTATACCACGTATTTAACTGATTTTCTCTCAAATCCAATAAAACATACCCATCAATATGTTTTTTCATTCACCTAACCCTGACGCCGATTTCACGCCGATTTCACGCCGCCGCCGCCGATTTTTTGACAGACGCCGCCGCCGAGCATTCTGCGACCGGCGCACATGTCTACAACTGAGTGAGTAAGTGATACTGAGATCAGTACTTTTTATTAAGTAGGTATTTGTTACTTAGTGAGTTCTGATTGTCAACAGACGATATTGAGATGAAATTGCTTTTAAAGACATTCCACGAACGACTCATTAATTAAACCCCATATTATGTAAGAAAAACTACGTTTATTTTCTAAGGACAGATTTCTCCTCTCATCATTAGAGGTACGTATGTAATGTACAATGGAATGTTGATGAGTGTAAGACCACTAAAATGTATGTATTTATAACACCTGTGGTTTTAGGATTTCCTTGTGTATACGAAATGGCATGATACAACATTACCTGTCTTTAAAAACATCAGCGGAGCTAAATAAAACAGAATCATCCTATGATGATCGTCAGTATATTCTGGAATTATCTAATCTAATGGTAACTACAACTAATTAAAAACATGTATCTACTGGGAATCAATGTATTATTTTATTTACTAAGGGAATTACTACGAGAGATGATTTTACAATTAACTACAATAATCTCATACAAACATACGTTCTACCGTGCTAAGCACATCAGCAGTAACTCACATTGAAAAGTACCAAAACAAAAGCTCGTATCTTCATTAAGACTCGTAAACTAAGATAAAACCTTTTTATTGTAACATTCAATGTGAGTTTACAGCTGGTATGCTTAAGCAGGGCAGTGTTACTATGGGTATTAACAGGTACGGTACATAACAAAATGCGTTATAATAAATTATTCTTTATATGGACTATAATAATAATCGTTACGAAACCCTGAGCGAGATTCGACACGTTCGAGTATATTTTTATTTAATCGATTAAAATCTGAATCGGATCATAAATATTCCATTATGCATAACGACATGAATATGAATAAGAAATGGTCACAATCTATTTAGAATAAGTTTGTTTGCAGGAAATAAATTTAAGATACGAAACATAATAATGAGGTCACACGATTTATCAGCTCACAGATTGCCTTATGCGAACAGTGTGGTTATCACTTAATTTTTCGCCTGAAGCAAAGCTTTCCAATCCTTAGAAAGGGCTAGGTTAAGGCTGGGTGATGGAGGCTCCTAATAATGCTTACCCACCTACACCTTTTGGGAAAACTTTCAGAGACAAGAGCCACTAACGGCCCAGCCTCGACTTTAGTCCAGGCGAGCGGTGCGCTGTACGTGTGTCTCGCTCACTCGTATCGCCTCCTCGCTCTGATCCCTCAACCGCCGAACGTCGTGATATGTCCGTAAGCACTCAGATCAGGTCACAAACAGTTGGACGGAACAGGATAGCAAGATCTTAGGGGTGATAAGTTGGAGAAGGAAAGCCACGAATAGAACGGACTGGAGAGATTTGCTAGACCAGGCTAAGGCCCACCCGTGGCTGTAATGCCTCAGATGATGATGACTCAGATCAGGTCCGATGGCCGTAGCGGGTTCTACCAATGAGCAGCCAGGTGGCGCTTGTGGAGAACTTAGGAACCAACGAACACATTGGTCAGATCAGAGAGCCGATATTCCCGTCTAGCACAACTTGGTTTCGCGCCTTGTCGTGCGACAAAGCATCACCCGTCACTCTCTCACAGTACTGTGAAGAAAGAGACAAGTAATAGTACTCGCGCGAGAAACGTTTAGGTTCACTTCGTCCCTATTCCCATATTAGTCCATGGAAATGGTACATTTTGCCTTGCATTAAATCGGGTAGTTCTGATTTTTTTATATGTTCTATATGATGAAGTGGTTATAGCAAATCCAAGTTTTCGACCTCGGAAACCCTCCGGATCATTGTGAAATTCTTGAAAAACCATGAATTTTTCGGTGTTTTTTCAGTTTCCAGCAATTTTTACCACGAGGGACCTAGTTACCGCAAATATCCCTATGTAAACTTTAAAGAAGACTAAATTTTCAACAAATTATGTTAAAGTGAGAGAGCGATAAATCAAATAGTTTGTAAGATGTAAGCGTTCAAAAATTTGCCAAACTTCGAAAAATATATATTTTTAGACGTTTTTTTAAGTTTTCGGCAACGAGGTCAACTAAGGACCCATTTTACGTTATAAGTCCATATATTTTATTAAAGTACACACCATCCGCAACTAAATGAGACCAATTTGGTCTATTAAGACTCGATAGTTCTTTAGATACAGCTGTGTGAAGTTGCTGAGGTGAGTAAACAAAATAATAGAAGGGTTTGTAAAATGAATTGCGACGTATGAAATAAGCATTATAATTTACAGAAACACAGTAATAATAACAATTATTAGTTTTTTTGTACATCTTTGATGGACCAGGCTGATCTTCCAGATCTACAGCACTTCTTTTGTGGAGGACTTACTCCGTTAGCATTTCTTCATCGACCGGCTCAGGCCGCTCGAAACCGCCATCCAATGATGGGTCGTCGATGAATTGTTCGTCAATGTTGTCACATATCAAGTCAGGCTTGTTTTAGCAAGATTGATCGCTGCAGTGGTTGCAAAACAGCCGAGCATTTGAGGCCAGATTTTCTGCAACTACAAGTTGTATTACCAACTTTTTTTGCAGTTGCAGGAAATCATTTTAAGCAGGGGTTGAGGAGCTGATGGCTTCGTCATCAGCTGAGGAATGAGGCCTCGAGTGCGAGGCCTCATTCCTCAGATGTGAGTGAGAGGAATTAGGAAAACCGCAGCGCTTTGTTTGAGGCGCGGCTGTTTTTCAGTGTCGACAGAAACTTAATTTTTCCTTGGCCAAAAAGTGCTGAAGTTGTATCACAACCACTGCAAGCGTGAAAGAACAGTGCCATTACGGGTTGTGCTTGGTGGATGAAGGAATCCGTCGAGTAGGTAAGAAGAAGATAACGTCAGATGAGGACTTTGTTCCAACTCTACGAAGACGTGCTCTTGGTGTTTTTTTCTAAAGCGTCAGATGGATACCCATCGAAAACCACAGTTATATGGGAGCCGTAGCGACTTTGCAAGTATTGGACATGACTGGAACCGATTTCCTCAAAATACACCACTAATTTGAAAAAACATTTTTAGGTAAATTTGTTAACATTTGAATAGCTGTATTTTAGAAACTATTGGGTCTAATGTAACCAAATTACTTTTATTTTGTTGCAAATTTAGTGTACTTAAAAGTGTTAATAGTGATTTTTACTGTAACAAAAGCGTTTGGTGGAAATAACTAACAAAAAATGAAATAACACCGAAAAATTCATGGTTTTTCAAGAATTTCACAATGATCCGGCGGGTCTTCGAGGACGAAAAATTGGATTTATCATTACCATTTCACTGTAGGCAACATATACAAAAATCAGAACTACCCGATTTAATGCAAGGCAACCCCACTTTTAAAGCACGATTTCCATGTACTATATTGTCAACGTTCCTATTTCGTCCACATTCCCCCACCTCGTCCACATTCGATTCCCAAATCATCCATTTCCTATTTCGTTTAAATTTCCAACTCGTCCACATTCCCATATCGTCCGCATTCCCATATCGTCCACATGCCCATAGTGGTAAAATCATAAAAAATACAATATTTGCTATCCGATACCCTCCGACGCGTAATGATTTACTTTACGAACGCTCTTTGCGTTCCGATTTGCGGACGTTTCGCCCTAAACGCAAATTGTACATTCCTAAACGACGGACGAATTGGGAATGTGGACTAAATGAGAATGTTGACTAAGTGGGAATGTGGACGAAGTGGGAAAAGGACGATATGGGAATATGGAAGAAATGGGAATGTTGGCGGAAGTGGGATTTTGGACGAAGTAGGAATGTGGACGAATTGGGAATGTGGACGAAATGGGAATGTTGACTAAGTGGGAATGTGGACGAAGTGGGAAAAGGAAGATATAGGAATATGGATGAAATGGGAATGTTGGCGAAGTGGGATTTTGGACGAAGTAGGAATGTGAACGAAATGGGAATGTGGACGAAGTGAACCTAAACGGCGAGAAAGAGGCGTGTCACAGTTGTGCCAGAGGTGATGGTACCAATGAGCACCAAGAGTTGGTTGGCAATACTTACAGCTCCTTGCCGCGCTTCACGCTGGATGAGAGCAGGGCGTGGTGCAGCGGGTGCGGGTGGTGCGACGGCCATCGCGGGCCCTCGGCGGGGGACAGGGGCCCCGTGCCTGGGGAGCTGCAGCGGCCTGAGCCAACCTGGCGACAAAAAAAATGTTAACACGTGACGATCATCAAAGGCCAATCACAGACGATTTATCACGTTCGGTGGCTGGATAGATGGAAACACGGAAATAATTTGAAAGGCTTTACCTTAGCGCCCTCTATATTAAATAAACAATACAGAGATCGGCACACATAGCCCAAGGAAAAATTGGAAAGGTTATCTAGTTAGGGTGGTGGTAATCCAGAGGTACCGGGTTCAATTCCAGGTCTCATCCGCCAGGTTACGAATTAAAAAAAAATCTGTGTCACCACCTTTTTTGAAGTCGGTTAAAAAATAGACCTGTATGTTTCAGTTGTGTAGGTGGGTACCTACACAACTGCAACATACAGTTAAAAGAAACGTGCGTTCACGTGCGTGAGAACGCGCCATAAGGACTAATTGGGTTACTGCATAATTCTGCATATCTACAATGTTTGTGACGATCTCGGACGAAAGTTCATCGTCGGCTGTCAATAACCTACTTAGCGATGTGCTGTATTCTATTAGTTATAAAAAATAACCTTTTCAAGACAATGTTCGAAAATGTGGTTATATTTAGATTACCAGAATCCAGTACACGACTGCTTAATTTAAATATCTATTAGCTGTAACACGACAACAATGTAGAACGTTACCGCTGTAACAGTTCGTATCTAGACATGGATTTCATAGTATAAGATACGACTTTTTAGAAAATATTTCAGAGTAATTTTCTCAGCCTGCTTAAACGGCAATTCAACCAATCAAAACTAATCGTCTGCCGCATGTCAAATTAAATTGACAAATAAGAATGCGTCATCTATTAGGTATTATTTTTTACTTAAATAAACAAAAGAGCTTATTTTCCTAAGTAAGATAATACGCCTCAGGTTTACTTTTTAATAAGGTAAAGTACGTATGGCGCGTAAAACAATTTCAAAATTTACTCCTCCATCTATTGCTTATTTTGCAGCCTCTACAACAATGTACTATATACGAATTGGGAATACTATGCCCAATCATGTCACATTACGTCGACCGATGACAAAATACTAAATAGACCACTTTAGCCCTATATAGAACCCAAGTCGGAGGGGAGACAATACAAGTACAATAACACTTATAGGTAGTAAGGACCATCTACGAACATGAGGAAGTTTTTATATTAACAGGCGGTAAATACAGAACGGATCAATGACCAGGAAGGATTAGAGGAAACTTGAAACTGGTTAGCTGCGGCGAGATGGGAGTTTTTTTTTGTTTATACGTTGCGTAATGCAAGAAAGTATCGATTGGTATTACGGAGCTTTGAGTAAATCTCTTAAGACAGGCTGGTTTTTTGTATTTTTTTTTTATTTATGTCTGGCTGGAAATTAGACATACAGCAGAGACAATAAATCGATAAAATAGAATCATTTAAATATTAAGATTAATAGGATCCAAGGATATGATAGTCATTTCATTAACATTAATGAAGGCAACGAATATAAAAATATGTATTTTTGTCTTCATACATGTTTTGGTTATTTGATTGAATGTCAAATGACTGGGTTTCTAGGCGCATCTATGCATGCATACGTCATATATTAGCATTATGAAACGTCAGTCGCGATTTGTTAGGGATTTGTCATCAAACAAACCGTCGGTATGCTGCTTAATCTATAGTACTTCTTGCGAAATAAATACTGAATCTTATAAAAAAAAACTCTATGTTCATCACTGTGGATAGTTTTGGCTTTATTATGCAAAAAATACTCGAAATTTGCGGAATATTTAGTCCTGTTTCCTCTTTGCTTTCATCAGTGACATTCACTGACTTTCAACGTCATTTACCAAAAATGTGTCGTTGCCAGTAAAACAAATTTATTGCCACTAAACATCTGCAATATGGCGTGGGTTGAAAAACACTCTGTTGGGCTATAACATCCATTTTCCTCACCAGTGGGTAAATCCCTTAGCATTGCGCTGCATTAACATGTGATTTTATGGCACTGATATCGATTTATGACTATTATTTTATTGCGGTCACACGATACTACTATCACGCTGTTCGTGGGATATAGATATGATATCGCCGACAGATTTTATTATACGAACTAATTTTGTAATCAATTTTATTAAATAAATAATTAATGATTTATTGGCACAAAAACTAGAATACAACATCATTTAAAGTTATACATATTATCCTACACACGTCGCAGTAAGTTGCGGTGAGCTGGGTCAGCTGCAGAGCGCTGTTTTTCAGCCTGCACCTTATGCATGCATAAATAAATAAAAATAAATAAATAAATATTATGGGACAATCATACACAAATCGACCTAGTCCCACACTAAGCAAAGCTTGTACTATGGGTACTAGACGACGATATACATAATATATAAATACCCAAGAACAAATATTCGAGTTCATCACACAAATATTTGCCCCGGCCGGGATTTAGGCAGGTGTCTGCAAACTGCGCCAACCGCGTCGCATACTTACAGAAGCGGGAAAGATCCATCACATCAGTTCTTTTTTTAAGACATGACTTGAACTGTATCAGGGCTGGTTAGCCCTCACTAGTCACTACCAGTAGTCGGACTTCGTGAGGGAGTATAACCCGCTAATGGGACTATCTCGGCACCACTGGGGTAATTAAGAGGCCTTATTCTTTTTAAAATGCTGATTGTTTTAGACATTTTTCTCTATTATCAAACATGTTTCTTAACATATTATTGATGTTACTTCCTAGAACAGGGCTATTGGGGTTTAATTATATATATTTGAAACCTATAGTTTGAATTTTTCGTTGATAAAATTATCAAAATCTACTCGAAATTGACAAAATTCACGCGAAAAATTAGTTTTTTCAACTTATTTTCGACTGCGCGCAATAAAAGCATGAAATAGCTACGTTACTACCTAGAACTCGGCGAAAACTATTATTCACTTCAAAAAGTTGGTTGAAATTATCAATGTATTTGTCATAATATGAAAAAAATAAATTTTAAAAGGAATAAGGGCTCTTAACATATCACATCGGTGCATTTTGTACGAAAGTTGCCCAACTTTTAACTGCCAAATGTGATATATTTTTGCCGTTACGTACATTTCTTAGCTGACAACGAGATAATTGATTTAAACGTAGGTACACGATTTTCACACAGTATTATCAAAACCTCACCACGTTGGAAACGTCTCTTTGTTCGTTTGATTATATGATTGAAATCAGCGTATCCTATATTGTACCTATCTGATTCCCAATTACAAAAAAATTAAAATAAAATTCTTCTTCTTCAAAATATTGAGAGACAATCTTACACAAATCGACCTAGTACCTAACAATGCTTGTACTATGAGTACTAGACGATACACATAATATATATATACATATTAGACAACATCCATGACCCAGGAACAAATATTCGAGTCGTATGTTTAGTATTGTTAGTAAATCAGCAGCTCTGAGTATATATAAACTTACAAATGAACGTTAATTTGTACTGAACGCACTAAACCGTGAACGATATTTCATATTTTAGAAAACAGCACACTTTTCGCCGAATCTAACAGTAACAACTAATAATATCTATTGTTATTCGCTACAACACAACAGCTCCAAATAATATTTGTAAAGGATGTCATCACCATAACCAACAAGTCAAATTAAACTTTAGACTGATGGGAAAGAGTATGATGTAGCTTGCTATTCGTGTTTTTGTTAAGAGTTTCTGTTTTTTTCGTGAATCGCACAAAAACACCGTGTCTAAGTGTTTCTTATTGCAAGAATATAGAAACGGAGCACAATGAACGGCTGGTCACGACGGGATGACTCAGACGGATTCGCGGCACAGCTTAGTACGGCGCAGTCACTGCGATAACACCCGCTCAAACTAATAAAAAAATACGAAGAAGATTGAGTTTGGTTTGTCATCATCATCATATCAGACGATAGACATCTACTGGACTGGACTAGACAAAAGCCCACCCAAAGTTCTCCACAATTCACAACGAACAGACGTACCTACGCCGCCCTCATCCAATTGTTTCTCGCAATCCTAACAGTCACACAGCAGTAGGACAGTTTGGCTGCTGCATATATTCATTAACAGTCCATCAATGTATAGCTTAGAATGGCTTAGTATCTGGTCTCAAGAACCATGAAGTCTTCAAGTTGCAGCACCAAACATAACCCTTTTTCTGAAGTGGTCGGCTAAAACGTCGATACAAGGCTTGTCTTGGTTTTAGAGAGTACTGCAGCGTCGGCATGTAGGCGTTTCACGTTAGACGGTCCACGTTTCGGTACTGACTCCAAATTATTATATTAGTGACAAGCTCTCCAAAATATCTGTGTACCGCCTCTAGAGCCGTCGTTGTTTCCTTTACGAAACACGCGTTTCCATTTACAAAAGCCAGAATCAAGGACATTTGCGCAACTTAAGTATATTTGGGCGTTAAATATAAGAGTGGCCTTTCTGCCAGTATAACAAATCTAGGTCTAGTCTTAGCAGAAAGGACAGCTGTGGGCGTAAAGTTTGTGCAACTTTAGCGTTGTGTTACCATTGTGCTTTCATATATTCTGGCACTAGACAGCCTACAAGGCGGGGGGCAAGTCTGCCCGTATGAAATTTGCATTGTTGTCATGGCAACCAATTCTGGAGCTGGTTGCCTCATGTTTACGACATGAACAATGCAATACAACGTAGTAGGCATTCTAAAGGTACATATATAAGAAAAGGTACATATATAATTGCAAAGATGAACGCCAATCATCCTATCAAAGCAACTAGCTAAAACATCGTTTTTTTTTTCACTAGGAACACAAACAGAATAGGAACACACACATGGTTGAAGTCCCGCTCAAAGATTTTTGTTTTTTTTTTTCAACTTTTCGCTTTCATATAAACATTTGGTTTACGCTAGCAGACGTTACTGCTTCAGTAACAAAATAATATTATACATATCCCAATTAATTATCACCAATCCTGTGCCGTTAAGTCAATTGCGCTGCCGCTGTTTTATATGTAGATGAAATACATCGTGGAAACGCCAATTATACTTTTTAAATAAGTAAATTGTAATTAAATTAAAGGTGTGTCGCCACCTGTCGAGAGAAAGCATATCGCCGGCTATTCAAATTACCACTCATTATAAACGTGAATGTGAGAATCACCTGTCCGGAGAAGATTAAGATGCCTAAAGTCTAAAGACGTCTACCGATGCAGGCAAATGAGACAGATAGACACATGATAGCTATATAAAACTAGTGGCTCTGCGAGTTTTAGACCTGACCTAGCGAATTTGTTTCAAAATTTGACGTTTTTGAAAGAAAAATACAGTTTTCACACTACGCGCAACTATCAAAGGCATTGAAAAGGTAATTTAGAAATAAAGCACATAAAATTTGACAAATTTGATTTCTGACCTCGCGTCGCCTACATTTTTTGTTCGCCCGCCTCGTAAGATGGCTCAAACTGTAGCTTAATTCAAACCCGAGATCAATTTTTTTCGCTTAAAGTTATTAAGAAATTTTCAATCCAAGACAGCGAATTTTTGTTTTATATTTTGACTTATTTTAGAAAAAATACCAAAAGTTACCGATTGATTTTGGGAATCTGGGGGCACGGTAGTGCCCCCGCCAAGACGAACAAAAAAGAAGGGGGCACTACCTACCTTTTCTCGAACCGTTTCGTCTCATATTCAAACCCTCATAGTTTCGTCCCAGTTAACACTAGAGCGCCCAAATTCTCAGGTTAAGATGCAGTTAGCAAACGTATAAAATGTACTAAATTTAATTGATCTAGCTTGTATACTTTAGGTTTTATAGGTACCTAAAATACGCCGATTTTGCCACTCACTCACTGACGTATCAAAACCTCTGGGGTACTTCCCGATGACCTAGAAAGCTGAAATTTGGTATGTAAGCTAGTATTAGTACACAAACAACAAAATAATTCTAAAACTTGGAACTTTTACCCCCCAACCCCTTAAACTAGGGGATGGAAGTTTGTATGAAATTTCCGCAAATTTTGATACTAGAGGTCTGAAAATTTAAACCTATAGGGACTCATTGTTATAAATCAAATACATATTGTAGGACTTTTAAAAAATCACCCCCCCACCCTTTAAATAAGGGGATGGAAGTTTGTATGGGTTTCCCATAATAGGGGATAAAAGTGTATATATTATATGGGGCTAAACTTAAGTATTTCTTAAATACACAATTGTCTACTTCAATTGACGCCCAAGAAACCCTACAGCCCAAAAAAAATAAAAAACTAGGGCACCTTTCAAAAAGAAATGAGATCCCACCAAAACATTTCATGTAAAATTGACGGCCAAGACTCACATTCTCATAACGCTTTAGCTGTAAAAAAGTTATCAGATCCCAGGAAAAGCCAAGCCCCTAAGCCCCGACTTTACTAACCCCACCACCTTGGTTTAAAAAGTATGGCATCAACTGGCTTCAAGCCCCTAAACCCGGAGTTTACTAAACCTACACCTTTGTTTCAAAAGAATGGCTTGGCCGTTTCATAGAGTACCGTAAATAAGTCCAAAGGACCGTCTGGCCCATATGGTATCAAGAAATTAAGTTTATGTCTTTGATAATATATACTTATAAACTTAATTCCTTACCATAGGGGCCGGACAGTCCGCTAGACTTATTAACGGTACTCTATGAATCGGCCAAGCCATACTTTTGAAACAAAGGTGTAGGTTTAGTAAACTCCGGGTTTAGGGGCTTGAAGCCAGTTGATGCCATACTTTTTAAACCAAGGTGGTGGGGTTAGTAAAGTCGGGGCTTAGGGGCTTGGCTTTTCCTGGGATCTGATAACTTTTTTACAGCTAAAGCGTTATGAGAATGTGAGTCTTGGCCGTCAATTTTACATGAAATGTTTTGGTGGGATCTCATTTCTTTTTGAAAGGTGCCCTAGTTTTTTATTTTTTTTGGGCTGTAGGGTTTCTTGGGCGTCAATTGAAGTAGACAATTGTGTATTTAAGAAATACTTAAGTTTAGCC
This sequence comes from Apotomis capreana, assembly GCA_947623375.1. NCBI lineage: Eukaryota > Metazoa > Arthropoda > Insecta > Lepidoptera > Tortricidae > Apotomis > Apotomis capreana. Next base: position 12,902,049 of record OX392522.1, on the reverse strand, counting down.
CCATATAATATATACACTTTTATCCCCTATTATGGGAAACCCATACAAACTTCCATCCCCTTATTTAAAGGGTGGGGGGGTGATTTTTTAAAAGTCCTACAATATGTATTTGATTTATAACAATGAGTCCCTATAGGTTTAAATTTTCAGACCTCTAGTATCAAAATTTGCGGAAATTTCATACAAACTTCCATCCCCTAGTTTAAGGGGTTGGGGGGTAAAAGTTCCAAGTTTTAGAATTATTTTGTTGTTTGTGTACTAATACTAGCTTACATACCAAATTTCAGCTTTCTAGGTCATCGGGAAGTACCCCAGAGGTTTTGATACGTCAGTGAGTGAGTGGCAAAATCGGCGTATTTTAGGTACCTATAAAACCTAAAGTATACAAGCTAGATCAATTAAATTTAGTACATTTTATACGTTTGCTAACTGCATCTTAACCTGAGAATTTGGGCGCTCTAGTGTTAACTGGGACGAAACTATGAGGGTTTGAATATGAGACGAAACGGTTCGAGAAAAGGTAGGTAGTGCCCCCTTCTTTTTTGTTCGTCTTGGCGGGGGCACTACCGTGCCCCCAGATTCCCAAAATCAATCGGTAACTTTTGGTATTTTTTCTAAAATAAGTCAAAATATAAAACAAAAATTCGCTGTCTTGGATTGAAAATTTCTTAATAACTTTAAGCGAAAAAAATTGATCTCGGGTTTGAATTAAGCTACAGTTTGAGCCATCTTACGAGGCGGGCGAACAAAAAATGTAGGCGACGCGAGGTCAGAAATCAAATTTGTCAAATTTTATGTGCTTTATTTCTAAATTACCTTTTCAATGCCTTTGATAGTTGCGCGTAGTGTGAAAACTGTATTTTTCTTTCAAAAACGTCAAATTTTGAAACAAATTCGCTAGGTCAGGTCTAAAACTCGCAGAGCCACTAGTTTTATATAGCTATCATGTGTCTATCTGTCTCATTTGCCTGCATCGGTAGACGTCTTTAGACTTTAGGCATCTTAATCTTCTCCGGACAGGTGATTCTCACATTCACGTTTATAATGAGTGGTAATTTGAATAGCCGGCGATATGCTTTCTCTCGACAGGTGGCGACACACCTTTAATTTAATTACAATTTACTTATTTAAAAAGTATAATTGGCGTTTCCACGATGTATTTCATCTACATATAAAACAGCGGCAGCGCAATTGACTTAACGGCACAGGATTGGTGATAATTAATTGGGATATGTATAATATTATTTTGTTACTGAAGCAGTAACGTCTGCTAGCGTAAACCAAATGTTTATATGAAAGCGAAAAGTTGAAAAAAAAAAACAAAAATCTTTGAGCGGGACTTCAACCATGTGTGTGTTCCTATTCTGTTTGTGTTCCTAGTGAAAAAAAAAACGATGTTTTAGCTAGTTGCTTTGATAGGATGATTGGCGTTCATCTTTGCAATTATATATGTACCTTTTCTTATATATGTACCTTTAGAATGCCTACTACGTTGTATTGCCCCCTATGGTAAGGAATTAAGTTTATAAGTATATATTATCAAAGACATAAACTTAATTTCTTGATACCATATGGGCCAGACGGTCCTTTGGACTTATTTACGGTACTCTATGAAACGGCCAAGCCATTCTTTTGAAACAAAGGTGTAGGTTTAGTAAACTCCGGGTTTAGGGGCTTGAAGCCAGTTGATGCCATACTTTTTAAACCAAGGTGGTGGGGTTAGTAAAGTCGGGGCTTAGGGGCTTGGCTTTTCCTGGGATCTGATAACTTTTTTACAGCTAAAGCGTTATGAGAATGTGAGTCTTGGCCGTCAATTTTACATGAAATGTTTTGGTGGGATTCAAATTGCACTCGGCAGAATGCGAAACTACAGGCTAATCTCACAATTTCATAAATCGGGGCACTATAGGTACTCGATCAGGAAAACGTAAACATTTTCAATGTAAAATAGAAATACATCATCTGTGAAAATTTCAACTGCCTAGCTATCACCCTTCTTGAGATACAGCCTAGTGACAGACGGACGGACGGACGGACAGCGAAGTCTCAGTAATAGGTTCCCGTCTTTACCCTTTGAGTACGGAACCCTAACAAAACTATATACTTATTGAAACTACTCACAAAATTCCATGAGAATCGGTTGAAAAATGTATAGCCTGTAGACAAAAGATCAGCCGGAAATGCTCGGTTAATTACCACTAAATGTATGAAACATGTAACTCATTTTTTTTTTCAATCTCACACCACAATCTTTATATTAAACCATTGATACAAAGAAAAATTAAAATGCGTAACCTGCGGAAGAGAATCGGAATCGAACGCTAGCGTTAGGGTGGTGGAGTAGTTAACACGCTGGATCAGTAATCCAGAGGTACCGGGTTCTATTCCCGGTCTCTTCCGCCAGGTTACGCATCTAAATTTTTCTTTGTGCTTTGATCTTTGTACATTCAAGTTCATTTACATATACACAACTACGAGAAAAAAATATCTGAACACGACCCCCCTATTGTCAGGAGCATAAAATCGTGTTCAGATATTTTTGCTCTCGTAAGTGTGTAGATGTAAATGAACTCGACTATACCAATGGTTTAATTACCACTAAGCTAACTGCATAGTTACGTTCAATAACAAACACACACTCACGGATTTGATCTCTTTATCTTGACCTATTGATCCAAATAACGTACGAGTACAAAGCCGGGGGGCACACGTGGCATTTCACTTTCGTTTATTGTGCAACGATAGAACAAATCTGTCAAATACAATGTCACTAGTTACCAGCGGCAGGTCTAAGCATATCTTGCCGCGACTTCGATTGTCGCGGGACAGCATCATCTGTCATGCTCGCACGGTATTGAAAGGAAAGTGACAGCTAGTATGTGTCGCGCGGCAAAGAGTCGCGTGTCACTGTTATGCTGGACATGATGCTATAATATTGTTAGGCCCTTCTAGAAACATAACTCCAATAGGTAGCTATACGTACATAAGTACTAACCATAACTATGAGGAGTGCGTAAAAGTTACTCGAAATAAATGATTTATTATATTATTATATCATAGTAATAGTGCAGTGGTAGTCTGCATAAAAATAAATAAATAAATATGAGACAATCTAACACAAATCGACCTAGTCCCACTCCCACAGTAAGCTTTAGTAGGCTTGTGTTATGGTAATGACATACAATTAATTACACATTATCCAAGTTCCATACAATAATTCCTAAGTTAAGACTTAGGGTTTAGATTCAGAACAGTACCTAAAAAGGGGCGCCCCTTTCTACCTATAGAAGCAAAGCTTTGGGAATCCATGAGCTAACTGACACACGAGGCGGGAAGGAAGGACCAATTCCGTGACTCTAGAGAACATAGGATCAAAATAGCTTAAGTCTCACAATAGAGTTATGATTGATTACCTATTGAATTTATGAGTTATGACCTTTTTGGTCCTGGTTAAAATGTGACTTATATAATACCCTTTTCACTAAACCTATTATAAAAGTTATATAATAGAAGTATGTTAAAATACATAATCATCTTCAGGAGTTCATCATCAGGAGTGAGGAGAGCCGATTAGTCGCGTACCGATTCGAAACATGTCAAGCATTATTCGACTTCTACGACGTGTGTAAACCCGTTTATGTATTTTAATATGCCTAAGAATCGCGGTAGTTTTCTATTTAATAGAAAACTACCGCGATATGTACGTTGCTATGATATAATAATAGAAGATGAGTGCAACTAATTGAATACCTACTAGATTCTATAATATCTGTTGGCATAAGCAAACAGGTTTTGTAATTAACGACAAGTGGAAGGAAAGTTCACTGATTATTAAAATTAGACAAAAACAAAGTTTACGATAACGTGTCATTATTAATTAACTAATCAGCCGATATGAGACGAGATAATGAGGCATTGATTGGCGGAACAATGGCCGTTCCACGACTATCATGGAGGGAGTGAAGAAAATGGCCAATTAGCGACTTTACTTCCATGTAACCGACATACAATTCATGAAACTTATTCTTAAAGATAAAAAACCTGTACCTGTAACATCACTGACGTTTCGGTAGCATTACAGTTGCCGTTGTTATAGTTTGACTGCTGAGAAAGTGTAAAAGCTCAGGGAGGGTCAAATGACTAGATAGTATAAAACAAAGTCGCTTCCTGCTGTCTGTCTGTCCCTATGTATGCTTAGATCTTTAAAACTACGCAACGGATTTTTTATAGATAGAGTGAGTATGATACATGCATAATTGAACAGCATTGCACCCGTGCGAAGCCGGTGCGGATCGCTAGTACTTAATATATGCGACATAGATAATCCGCTAAAATAGTTTTATTTAAAATGTGTGACAGTCGCGAAAACCGAAGGAAATATTATTCTTATTATATAAGTTCTATAAAAAATGCGTTAAGTTAATTGCAATATACATCAGAGATCGTATGGCGCGGCATAATCGTTCAACGGCCAAGCTCCTAAAGTAATGAGATAAAAAAAAAAAAAAAATTCCAAAGATTTTATTCCTGAGGTAAAAAGGTCATATTTCAGTCATTTTGAAAAACGATAGCTAAGTCTACAGCGCACAAAGCCGCTAGTTCATTCTACGCAGACAAAGTCGCGGCAAAAGGTAGTTGCGTTTACAACAACCTAGTATAATTGTCTACATAGATTATATTTAAATATAAGGATAAATGTTCTAACTATTTATTAGTTATTTTTGTCCTGACATAATTTGTACACTGAACTATAATATTTAAAATTATCTAACTGTAGCCTATAGTACGTAACTGTAGCCTGGCATGTATGATTAATACAAATAAACGAGTATAAGTGTAAGACGGTCAGAAGAAGAACAATCACGCGCAATCATTTAGCAGACAAACGATACGACCGATTTGGCAATGATGGTGTTAATTATACGAATTAAACTGTTTAACACTTGCCAATGTTTTTTATATTAGATACTAACTGAAGAGAGTGATTAAGTTACTGCTTAGAAAAAAAAACAATACACAAGTGTTTATTTCGGTTTCGATTGTGGTTCTATGCCCAAACGTGAATTGCCAAGTGAAGTCGAATTCAACGAGTTATTTTTCTACATGGCTATGGTCACCTTTCGACTCCATCATTAGATCATCTCCAATCTCCATTTCATTAATAATATTTTCATCCGATTCACATAAAGTAATCGAAAAAGCTCAATTGGAACCAAGATTTCATTACAGACAGAAACCGTGACCGGACAGGTGTCACTGTAAGCTTAAAACGATAGATAAGGCTTTTGATTAAAAAATCGCACTTGAGTTCACGCGATTAGGAGCTAAGATGACACAGACAGACACACACTACACATATACACACGTTAAATTGAATTTTTGTCGTCACTAGACGACATTGGGGACAGTGGCATAATTTTCCGATGCCGTAATATGACGACTGGAGCGTTCAAAAAGTTGAAATATTCAAATTCTAATTCAAAATTGTTTATTTGCCTGAATACAGTTTCTACATAACAGTTCCTTCGACATGTATAATAGAAAAAAAACCGTCCCCATTTACCCGAGTTCATCATAAACGATTGCGTTATTTACATCGACAGTAACCACAAACAACATTACGCCGGTTACGTGAGTGTCGTTAGTAAACAAGGTTATCAACGTTTAATGACTATTTTACTGACGGCTCTATCTGCTGGACGGCAATTTATCAATAAGTTTATAAGCGCACTTGGTTTGAGTTAAAGACTATAAACTCACAATAAAACGTAAACAAATAATGGGTTAAATTATAAATAACATATTATACTGTATTTAGACGACGCGGTTGGCCCAGTTTATAGTGCACCTGCGTACTGAGCCGGCGGTCTCTGTTTCGAATCCCGGTCTGGGCAAATATTTGTGTGATGAACTCGAATATTCTATGTATTTAAGTATATATTTAGTTACCTGTATAAGTATGGATATCGTCGTCTAGTACGCATAACACAAAAATTCTTGAGCATCATTTGGGACTAGATAGAGATTTATTTATTTGCTAAATTTACTAAGTTTTAAATGATTATGAAACTCATTACCGTTAAGGGGGGGATGATTTCAAGAAAACTCTTAACAGCACAACGCATGATTTAGAAAAAGGATCAAAGAAACCAGTAAATTTAAACAAACAAATTACATTTCATCGGTGTCATTTACAGTTTTTATTTTCTGTTTCTTTGTTTTTCCCTATTTTTTTCGTTACATTAAATGACTTAAACTAAATCACAACCGTCTGTGGCATCGTGGCTCCCAAACGGACGGACCATTTTGAGTGCGGTTTTTTTAATAGAAAGACTTGTCCGTCGAGATGGTTCTTAGCCTTAGCTATGTTTAGTGGAAATAGGACTAGTAGTTTCCAAGATATTCAGCTTTAATTGGAACAAGATCTAAGATCTCAGCCAATGCAGTTTCCCTCCTACGTTAACGAAGTTGCAGGCACGTTAGTAGTTACGTAAAGGTCAAGTTAAAATAACTCCAATAATTTATAAATAACGTGTGTTCCGCGTTTGCGGCGCTATAGTAGTAAATAACATAGTATTATCTGCAGAATGTCTGTACGCGCATTATTATACAAAGCCAGTTTATGGCACAACAATCGTAATCTCAATGACTGGGTAACTTGAATATAATCTGTAGATGTATTCTATGTTTTAGATACGACTCTCATAATAAATGAAACGAGATCTCTCGTTTTCTAATCGAATGTTTCATTTCATCTAATTTTCATTCAAAGAAAACACCAGTCAGTAGTGAAAGCGCACCGGGAGTTCCGTACAAACACTTATCCCATCTTAACTGGCTGGGTTAAGTTAAAGTGGCATCTGGTATGTATGGCGCCGGATACAATTGAAGTGCAAAGTTAACGCAACCGATCACGTTTTTTTGTATGGGAGCCCTACTTAAATATTTATTTTGTTCTGTTTTTAGTATTTGTTGTTATAGCGGCAACAGAAATACATCATCTATCGTCTAGCTATCACGGTTCAGGAGATACAGGCAGACAGGCAGACAGACAGTGTCCCGCTCTTTATCCTTTGGGTACGAAACCCTAAAAATAGATTTTTTGTCTGAAACATATTAGGGTTTAGTCTGGTGAGTCAATCAGTCAGTCACACCCCGTATTTTCCATAAAATATTTTCTAATTATTCATTGTCATATTACCTTTCCTCGCCCTTTTTGACACGCATGTACAATTTCACTGACGACGCAATTAAACTGTTAGGCATGAGAAATCGGGTCAAATAAATGTGTTTTTGTTTGTATTAAATATGTTAATAACTTCAATGTCTCCTATCCTCCAATTATCACGTTTGACACGATTAAACGTTTAGAATTCGACAAATAAATAACATATCCTTCACCTGAATTGACCCGTCTAATTTAAAAACAACGTAAAATAGTATATGTAATTTTAAATGTGACATAAGATGTTTTATAATTAAAGTGTTTAATTTGTCTGAGTTAACAAGTGAAAAACGCCACTAAATGGATTGGTCACGATTAATTAACGATTTTATTTTATTACATCAGTAACACTGTCGAAACGATTACAGCATGTATTTAATAACTATAGTTACAATAGGTAAAAGTAAGAGACATCAGCTACTCTTTCTTAAAAAAAACATTCACAGCAATGCCAAAAGTGTATTTTTGATAATATGCGTTTACGTCACCCTAGGCCGTAAGTAGGATTTTCTCCTGGCCAAGGCAAGGTGTATAAGTTTAAGACAAACCACGGGCGGTAATTCGTAAACCCCCAGATCTCATATTTATGGCACCTAACACCTGCTATCTGGGACATTCACGAATTCACCGCCCCCGGTAAAGCAAACGTCCCTGTGCTCACTGTCCCAATAGTTGGCATCTTGAATTTTATGTCATTAGCAATAGAGGTGACAGCATGGTGTCGACTATTAGGGATTAGCGTGTCGAGCACAGGGACGTTTACCTTATGTAATGTGCCCCTTATCCCTTTAGCTTAGCCTGCGTAGTCGTGTGACTATCTGAGAAACTATCTGAGAAATAAATGCAAAAAGACGGAGACTAACTATGGAAGCGTTCCTCAGCTGAGGGGCTGCAGATATTTTCATCCTTCATCGTATCAGTCTTCGAAAGCAAAATCATTGTTTTTTAGAATGAAATAAGTTCAATATTCCCATTATTTATACTGGATTTTATGTGCTGTTATAGAAGTTCACAACCAATATAAACACCATCTACATAATTAGTAGAGTTGCTAACCCGCGAAATTGTGCGCATCGGGTTACAAGCATGAAATTTCTACCACACATAGAACATTCCACGATGTGTGTGAACCTAGCATATCAAATGTTAGAATCTCACAATTTAAGGACAGTTCTAGTAGCATCCCCAATAGTTCTACAGTTCCTCATACTTTTTATCAAAAGTTCTGTTCAACTTTCTGAAAAAAAAATTTTTCAAAATGAGATGCTAACTTCACACTACCCCGACCAGCATCTCAGCAGTTCTTGATTGCTAGACCATAAATACGTGAGAAACTGCATAGTTCTATCGCCTGGAGCCAGCACAGCGATAGTTCTGGCCCAAAAACAAAAAAAAAATGAGATGCTAACTTCACAATACACATAGTAGCATCTCAGTAGTTCTCGATAACTAGGTCACAAATACGTCTGAAACTGCATAGTTCTATCACTTGGAAGCAACACAAAAATAGTTCTAGCGACAAAACGACACAAATCACCTCATACACTATGCTACAATTTATCAGACGAAAAGGCCAATTACTTGATATGCTACATTTTATGAGACAGTTCTGCACAGCATCTCAGCTGTTTTGGATGGCAACGCCACGAATACGTATAGAACTGCCGAGTTCTACCATCTGCGGGCGAAACAGCAATAGTTCTAGCGAAAAAACGAAAAAAATAATGTTTTTTTTTGATATGCTACATTTTATGAGACAGTTCTGCACAGCATCTCAGCTGTTTTGGATGGCAACGCCACGAATACGTATAGAACTGCCGAGTTCTACCATCTGCGGGCGAAACAGCAATAGTTCTAGCGAAAAAACGAAAAAAATAATGTTTTTTTTTGATATGCTACATTTTATGAGACAGTTCTGCACAGCATCTCAGCTGTTTTGGATGGCAACGCCACGAATCCGTATAGAACTGCCGAGTTCTACCATCTGCGGGCGTAACAGCAATAGTTCTAGCGAAAAAACGAAAAAAATAATGTTTTTTTTTGATATGCTACATTTTATGAGACAGTTCTGCACAGCATCTCAGCTGTTTTGGATGGCAACGCCACGAATACGTATAGAACTGCCGAGTTCTACCATCTGCGGGCGAAACAGCAATAGTTCTAGCGAAAAAACGAAAAAAATAATGATTTTTTTGATATGCTACATTTTATGAGACAGTTCTGCACAGCATCTCAGCTGTTTTGGATGGCAACGCCACGAATACGTATAGAACTGCCGAGTTCTACCATCTGCGGGCGAAACAGCAATAGATCTAGCGAAAAAACGAAAAAAAATATGATTTTTTTGATATGCTACATTTTATGAGACAGTTCTGCACAGCATCTCAGCTGTTTTGGATGGCAACGCCACGAATACGTATAGAACTGCCGAGTTCTACCATCTGCGGGCGAAACAGAAATAGTTCTAGCGAAAAAACGAAAAAAAAAGAGATTTTTTTGATATGCTAAATTGTATGAGACAGTTCTGCACAGCATCTCAGCTGTTTCGGATGGCAACGCCACAAATACGTATAGAACAGCCACGTTCTACCATCTGCGGGCAAAACAGCAATAGTTCTATCGAAAAAACGAAAAAATAATGATTTTTTTGATATGCTACATTTTATGAGACAGTTCTGCACAGCATCTCAGCTGTTTTGGATGGCAATGCCACAAATACGTTTAGAACTGCCGAGTTCTACCATCTGCGGGCGAAACAGCAATAGTTCTAGCGAAAAAACGAAAAGAAATATGTTTTTTTTGATATGCTACATTTTATGAGACAGTTCTGCACAGCATCTCAGCTGTTTTGGATGGCAACGCCACGAATACGTATAGAACTGCCGAGTTCTACCATCTGCGGGCGAAACAGCAATAGTTCTAGCGAAAAAACGAAAAAAATAATGTTTTTTTTTGATATGCTACATTTTATGAGACAGTTCTGCACAGCATCTCAGCTGTTTTAGATGGCAACGCCACGAATACGTATAGAACTGCCGAGTTCTACCATCTGCGGGCGAAACAGCAATAGTTCTAGCGAAAAAACGAAAAAAATAATGATTTTTTTGATATGCTACATTTTATGAGACAGTTCTGCACAGCATCTCAGCTGTTTTGGATGGCAACGCCACGAATACGTATAGAACTGCCGAGTTCTACCATCTGCGGGCGAAATAGAAATAGTTCTAGAGAAAAAACGAAAAAAATAATGTTTTTTTTGATATGCTACATTTTATGAGACAGTTCTGCACAGCATCTCAGCTGTTTTGGATGGCAACGCAACAAATACGTTTAGAACTGCCGAGTTCTACCATCTGCGGGCGAAACAGCAATAGTTCTAGCGAAAAAACGAAAAAAAATATGTTTTTTTTGATATGCTACATTTTATGAGACAGTTCTGCACAGCATCTCAGCTGTTTTGGATGGCAACGCCACGAATACGTATAGAACTGCCGAGTTCTACCATCTGCGGGCGAAACAGCAATAGTTCTACCGAAAAAACGAAAAAAATTATGATTTTTTTGATATGCTACATTTTATGAGACAGTTCTGCACAGCATCTCAGCTGTTTTGGATGGCAACGCCACGAATACGTATAGAACTGCCGAGTTCTACCATCTGCGGGCGAAACAGCAATAGTTCTAGCGAAAAAACAAAAAAAATAATGATTTTTTTGATATGCTACATTTTATGAGACAGTTCTGCACAGCATCTCAGCTGTTTTGGATGGCAACGCCACAAATACGTATAGAACTGCCGAGTTCTACCATCTGCGGGCGAAACAGCAATAGATCTAGCGAAAAAACGAAAAAAATTATGATTTTTTTGATATGCTACATTTTATGAGACAGTTCTGCACAGCATCTCAGCTGTTTTGGATGGCAACGCCACAAATACGTATAGAACTGCCGAGTTCTACCATCTGCGGGCGAAACAGCAACAGTTCTAGCGAAAAAACGAAAAGAAATATGTTTTTTTTGATATGCTACATTTTATGAGACAGTTCTGCACAGCATCTCAGCTGTTTCGGATGGCAACGCCACAAATACGTATAGAACAGCCGAGTTCTACCATCTGCGGGCAAAACAGCAATAGTTCTAGCGAAAAAACGAAACGATAATGTTTTTTTTGATATGCTACATTTTATGAGACAGTTCTGCACAGCATCTCAGCTGTTTTGGATGGCAACGCCACAAATACGTATAGAACTGCCGAGTTCTACCATCTGCGGGCGAAACAGCAACAGTTCTAGCGAAAAAACGAAAAGAAATATGTTTTTTTTGATATGCTACATTTTATGAGACAGTTCTGCACAGCATCTCAGCTGTTTTGGATGGCAACGCCACGAATACGTATAGAACTGCCGAGTTCTACCATCTGCGGGCGAAACAGCAATAGTTCTACCGAAAAAACGAAAAAAATTATGTTTTTTTTTGATATGCTACATTTTATGAGACAGTTCTGCACAGCATCTCAGCTGTTTTGGATGGCAACGCCACGAATACGTATAGAACTGCCGAGTTCTACCATCTGCGGGCGAAACAGCAATAGTTCTAGCGAAAAAACGAAAAAAATAATGATTTTTTTGATATGCTACATTTTATGAGACAGTTCTGCACAGCATCTCAGCTGTTTTGGATGGCAACGCCACGAATACGTATAGAACTGCCGAGTTCTACCATCTGCGGGCGAAACAGCAATAGTTCTAGCGAAAAAACGAAAAAAATAATGTTTTTTTTGATATGCTACATTTTATGAGACAGTTCTGCACAGCATCTCAGCTGTTTTGGATGGCAACGCCACAAATACGTTTAGAACTGCCGAGTTCTACCATCTGCGGGCGAAACAGCAATAGTTCTAGCGAAAAAACGAAAAAAAATATGTTTTTTTTGATATGCTACATTTTATGAGACAGTTCTGCACAGCATCTCAGCTGTTTTGGATGGCAACGCCACGAATACGTATAGAACTGCCGAGTTCTACCATCTGCGGGCGAAACAGCAATAGTTCTACCGAAAAAACGAAAAAAATTATGATTTTTTTGATATGCTACATTTTATGTGACAGTTCTGCACAACATCTCAGCTGTTTTGGATGGCAACGCCACGAATACGTATAGAACTGCCGAGTTCTACCATCTGCGGGCGAAACAGCAATAGTTCTACCGAAAAAACGAAAAAAATTATGTTTTTTTTGATATGCTACATTTTATGAGACAGTTCTGCACAGCATCTCAGCTGTTTTGGATGGCAACGCCACGAATACGTATAGAACTGCCGAGTTCTACCATCTGCGGGCGAAATAGCAATAGTTCTAGCGAAAAAACGAAAAAAATAATGTTTTTTTTGATATGCTACATTTTATGAGACAGTTCTGCACAGCATCTCAGCTATTTTGGATGGCAACGCAACAAATACGTTTAGAACTGCCGAGTTCTACCATCTGCGGGCGAAACAGCAATAGTTCTAGCGAAAAAACGAAAAAAAAAAATGTTTTTTTTGATATGCTACATTTTATGAGACAGTTCTGCACAGCATCTCAGCTGTTTTGGATGGCAACGCCACGAATACGTATAGAACTGCCGAGTTCTACCATCTGCGGGCGAAACAGCAATAGTTCTACCGAAAAAACGAAAAAAATTATGATTTTTTTGATATGCTTCATTTTATGAGACAGTTCTGCACAGCATCTCACCTGTTTTGGATGGCAACGCCACGAATACGTATAGAACTGCCGAGTTCTACCATCTGCGGGCGAAATAGCAATAGTTCTAGCGAAAAAACGAAAAAAATAATGTTTTTTTTGATATGCTACATTTTATGAGACAGTTCTGCACAGCATCTCAGCTGTTTTGGATGGCAACGCAACAAATACGTTTAGAACTGCCGAGTTCTACCATCTGCGGGCGAAACAGCAATAGTTCTAGCGAAAAAACGAAAAAAAAAATGTTTTTTTTGATATGCTACATTTTATGAGACAGTTCTGCACAGCATCTCAGCTGTTTTGGATGGCAACGCCACGAATACGTATAGAACTGCCGAGTTCTACCATCTGCGGGCGAAACAGCAATAGTTCTACCGAAAAAACGAAAAAAATTATGATTTTTTTGATATGCTACATTTTATGAGACAGTTCTGCACAGCATCTCAGCTGTTTTGGATGGCAACGCCACGAATACGTATAGAACTGCCGAGTTCTACCATCTGCGGGCGAAACAGCAATAGTTCTAGCGAAAAAACGAAAAAAATAATGATTTTTTTGATATGCTACATTTTATGAGACAGTTCTGCACAGCATCTCAGCTGTTTTGGATGGCAACGCCACGAATACGTATAGAACTGCCGAGTTCTACCATCTGCGGGCGAAACAGCAATAGTTCTAGCAAAAAAACGGAAAAAAAAGAGTTTTTTTTGATATGCTAAATTTTATGAGACAGTTCTGCACAGCATCTCAGCTGTTTCGGATGGCAACGCCACAAATACGTATAGAACAGCCGAGTTCTACCATGTGCGGGCAAAACAGCAATAGTTCTAGCGAAAACACGAAAAAATAATGATTTTTTTGATATGCTACATTTTATGAGACAGTTCTGCACAGCATCTCAGCTGTTTTGGATGGCAACGCCACGAGTACGTATAGAACTGCCGAGTTCTACCATCTGTCGGCGAAACAGCAATAGTTCTAGCGAAAAAACGAAAAAAATAATGATTTTTTTGATATGCTACATTTTATGAGACAGTTCTGCACAGCATCTCAGCTGTTTTGGATGGCACCATCACGAATACGTATAGAACTGCCGAGTTCTACCATCTGCGGGCGTAACCGTAATAGTTCTAGCGAAAAAACGGAAAAATAGTGTATGTGAGTGAATTTTGAGATCCTATTATTATATCAGTTTCAAAAAGCAGAAAATCTGATCTATCGTATAATGTTACGACGTATTTTGCAATGGAAGCCATTTATTGCCTCCTAAATGCGTCTCTCAATCGCTGGACTCCAAACATGCAGTTAGGTCAGGAAAGGCTTCCCATAACCTTACCTAACTGTAGGTTTCGAGTCCGAGAGATTTCAAAACTAAAACGAGAACTTTGTATATCATAATTATTAAATAAGATCAGTTTCCTGCACTTCATTGAACGATTGCCGTAAACATCTGTTTACCAAGAAATACCGGCAGATGAAACACCCCTCACCGACCAAAGCTGCTTTATGAGTCGTTTTCAAAATATTTGTACATTACCACTAAAATGTGTGTCCTCATAAAAAATCCTCGAAAAAAATATGGTTACGATTAAAATAAATCAGTTTTTAAATTTTACAGACTAATATAAAGCATACTTCATATTATTTCTGATAAAAAGCAATGAATTGCGATTCAAATCTTTACATAAGTTTAATGTGAAAAAAAAGTAACAAAAAAACTCCATACATTTTTCATTGTCCCCCTATTTGGATGACATTGAAAACAATATTTTTTATCAGAATTTTTGTATAGAAACTTCCTAGTTTTTTGTATCGTAATTAAAAAGCAATGTTTTCAGTGTTATGTCTGATAGATAAACTATTAAAATTTACCTTAAAGAAACTAAAAATTATATATTAAAAATATGTCCTTATCAATCGTTACAATTTCATGACACTGATTTATTGACATAATTAACTAACTTTTTGTATCGCAAAGAGTAGGAATCTAACTTTAATCACTGGCAACACTGGTCTTGCCACGAAAAGAAACATCACAAGGACGCGCCACCATTTTTTTTGTCGTTGAGACAAGAAAAAAGTCCTGTGGTTCAATTGTGAAAAAATAAATTTACCTTTTCCTGACGAAGTATTCTCAACAAAAGTAAGTACATTTTCAAGGATTCACCTACCGCAATTGTAATAAACTTAAATTATGACTAGAATAATAGATTACGCTTTCAATCTACTAGTAAATGTGATTAGGTTTTGTGTAAAAGTATTTTTTAAGTTAAGTTTTACATGTTACTGACGAACAATTTCCTGACATTTACTGACGTCAGTAAATTGTAGACGGTAAAGCTGTGGTCTCATGTGTAAAGTATGAAAATAAATAAGATATGAAAATGCGTGTTCAAATGAAACGAATAAAAATAAAGGAGAGAAACAATAAATGTTTACAGATTATTTTTTATGTAACTCCATACTCCAGATAATTTAAAAGAAAACTGAATATGTTTATCAATAGGTTACCGCGCGCAAAATTAGATGAAATAAAAAAATATATAAATATATTATTTAATGCTAAACAAAAAGTCTGAATATTTATTAATTAAGTACATACTATTTGTTTTGATTTATTTAAATGTATATATTTAGTTATACGTAAGTTACCAATGTGTATCTATATACATAGAAAAATTTAAGTTATACAATAAGTAGGTACCTACAAGAATAAACTACCTTAAAAACTATACAAGATCAAATAAAACTTACATAACACTAAAACTAACTTAAAAAAACCGGCCAAGTGCGAGTCGGACTCGCGCACCGAGGGTTCCGTACAAACACTTTCCATCCCTAAGTGGTTAAGTTAAGTTTGCACCTGGTATGTATAGCGCCCCATATAAATTAGGTGCAAAGTTAGGTATTTAATTATAAAAAAAAAACTACTTACTAGATCTCGTTCAAAACAATTTTCGTTGGTAGTTTTTATAGTAATGTACATCATACGTTTTTTTTAGATTTTTCATTTTCTTATTTTAGAAGTTAGAGGGGGGGGGACCAACTTTTTTCCACTTTGGAAGCGTCTGTCATGCAAACTATTCGGTTTAGAAAAAAAACATTATAGAAACCTCGGTATCATTTTTGAAGACCTATCCATAGATACCCAACACGTATGTGTTTGATGAAAAAAAAATTTTTGAGTTTCAGTTCTAAGTATGGGGAGCCCCCAATATTTATTATTATTATTTTATTTTTGCATCAAAATCTTAATGCGGTTCACAGAATACATCTACCTACCAAGTTTCAACAGTATAGCTCTTATAGTTTCGGAAAAAAATGGCTGTGACATACGGACGGACAGACGGACAGACGGACAGACGGACAGACAGACAGACATGACGAATCTATAAGGGTTCCGTTTTTTGCCATTTGGCTACGGAACCCTAAAAAACCTAGATACTAAACTAACCTAACCATTGTTTTTTTAATTTTGATTTTATCTTCCCTATCAAACTTTTCGAAAAAGAATATTTTTAACACTTACCCTATTGTATTTAGTGTTGATCGCTTTGCTACCCACACTAGCGATACTTTTTATTTTTAGTTTTATTTTTATATTCAGAATATAACCAACATCTTTTTTTAGTTTCAGAATGCCGCTAACCGTTGCCGAACGGCAAAAAAATACATTGAAAAAGTAAAAGAGCAAAACCCTAAAAAATATGAAGAAAAAATCGTCTAGTTAAGTCGTCTAGCTAAAGATACTTAAAACCATTTTTTATAATGTTTTCATAATTAAATAATAATTATTATTATAATGCAATAATGGTTATTTTTTGTTTTTTCTAAAGAGGAACCAATAAGATATTCCTCATAAATATAACACCGTTACTACTACAATATTACCTAATTATGAATACAGCCTTACTTTTACAACTTCCTGACGTTTCCTAACGAAACATTTTACTGACAATTTCGTGACGTACATATATTTTGAAAATGACTCTTATATCAGCATTACCGATTTAAGAGCCATTTATCAGTGGGCGTATGTTTGGGGTTGGTTAGCTAGCTGAGCTAGCACCGGCTCACACCGCTGAAAATCTACCATCTACTTGGGGTTGGACGAAGGTCAACAACAACTGGGAGCCTACATGGATGGACGTGCCTGTTTCTGCAGAAGCATGTCCTGAAATTGTTAGATGCAAATACAGTGCCGCGGCTGGTGCAATTGCAAAAAAAGGCTGCTTAAGAGGCCTTATTTCTTTTAAACATTTATTTTCATACTAGCTTTTGCCCGCGACTACGTACGCGTTGAACTTGATAAAATGGATTATTAAAAGCGCCTAAGCAAATGTAAGAGCAATTGTGCTTTTGGTCTAATAATGTCATTTTCTAAAGGGCACCGCACCCCAACAGAAATTTTCACTCACTTTTCAATCTTTTTAGGTATAATTTCCAGGATGAAAACTATCCGATGTCCTTCCTCGGATCTTAAACTGTCTCTATACCAAATTTCATCAAAATTTATTAAGCGGTTTAAGCGTGAAGAGGTAACAGACAGACACACTTTCGCATTTATAATATTAGTATGGAAGTATGGATTAGGTGGTTCACTGTTCGTACGGGACTAATCGTACCGATTTTTAAAGATAAAATAAAAAAGTATGTAGCAAACCGAGTGTTATCCTACTCAACTTGCAACAAGTATGAATATAGGAATAAGGGATGTACATGTACCTATACCATTTGTCCAGTACGTCGCTGAGAGCTGGCGGGGCAGCGGTTTGCGCTGAGGCTGCAAAGCGCCGCAAATATGTAAGTCTCTCTAATAACTTCTTATTTGTGGCGTTCGCAGTGGAGACACTCGGACCTTGGAGTCCGGACGCCCACAGACTTTACTCTATAATAAAAAAAAACTTTCCGAATGTTCTTCGGGCCACAGAGCCGGCTCATTCCTCGGCCAAAGGATTAGCTTGGCTATTCAACGGGGGAATGTAGCCGGCATCATGGGTACCCTGCCGCAGGGCCATGATCTGGGGGACATCGGTTTTTGTTAGTTAATTTTATTTAGGTTACGTATGTAGAGTACTGTTAATTTTTACTTGCTTTTCGTTTAAATAAATAAATATATTCTCCCCTATACTATTTACAATTATTTATTCTTCTAAACAGTAACACATTCCTGAGTAAATCCAATAAATAATAGCGTTTGTACGGGACATGGGCAGTCCACCGTGTTTCCAGTTTTTTCAATCTTGCCTTAGTTTTAGCATAATTTGAGTATTTAATCATTAAATAAAAATATACTATAATAGACACATTCATTCATGTTCAATGACACGAAAGAGATGTGATGATTTTTTCTGACTGCTGCTGCACAGCAACTGACGTAAAGCAAAATTACTTGCTGTAAAGCAATGGGGACTGGGGTTCGTGCCTGTAAACGCATATCCTAGGGTATGGCGAATGCGCATAAGCATTTTAAACACACATGACACAGAGGGCGCTCCAGTAGCGTAGAATTATGGAATCAAAGATTTGGTGTGATTGACGTAACGATGTGATAGCTCAGTTGATAGAACACTACGCCGGAAACGTAGGGTCGCAGGTTCGAGTCCTGCTTACATTGCAGTGTGGATCACATTCAATTTTTCTTTCATAGTTTACCTTTGTGTCAATAAAAAGTAAAAATGTGGTATTTCTACATTAGACTCGATAAAAGATAAAGATTCTATTAAAAAAATTTAGAAAAGCGTCATCTCTCTCGCGGTCCTCGCACTTGCTGTAAAGCAATGGGGACTGAGGATCGTGCGTGTAAACGCACATCCTAGGGTATGGCTAATGCGCATAAGCATTTTAATCGGGTACGGGACCCTAAACAATAAAACTTAACGGTTTGTACCGGACAAAAATGTTTGTACGGGACTTGTACGAAATTTAGTTTTCATAAACAAAGTTTTATCTACTTTAAACTTAAAAACTTAATATTGTCCACACCCAAAGCGTGTATTTTACATTCTATTTCACTGTCATAGACAAATATATCATGAAATTTCGGTATTCCTGGTATAGCGTCTACAGCTTCCCAGGGATGAAATTTCTGAATACTTATTATCACTATTATCAGCGTTGAAGCGCGAAATTGTTGTAGCCAATTAAACTGTCTAGGAAACATCGGTTCAGTATTACCAACAATAGGTAGAGTGTTAGATACAATAACGGGATTTGTCTTTAAATGTGAAAATATTCTGTTAGCTTGTTTTTTTACCAGAATAATATTCAAAAGAGATAACTTTAGTGTCTTAAGAATACTTCTGCATCAAATAAATATTTATTGGCCTATATTTTTTGATGCACTTAAAATTACTATTTTCTGTGGAATGATCCATTATGAATTTATTTATGTCAAAGATATTGATAATTTCAAGCAACTTTTTGGAGTGAATAATACCTACGAAACCCTGAATTTTAGATAGTAGTACGAGTAACATAGCTATTTCATGCTTTCATTGCGTGCAAAACCAAGTTTTCTGCGCGAATATTGTCAATTTCGAGTAGTTTTTGAAACAAACATTATCAATAAAACATTCAAACTGCAGGTTTCAAATATGTACCAATAAATCGTAATTGCCCTGTTCTAAGTAGTGACATCACTACATAGTATAAAACAAAGACGCTTCTTGCTGTCTGTCTGTCCTTATGTATGCTTAGATCTTTAAAACTACGCAACTACTTTTTTTAATATTTTTTTAATATAATAGAGAGATTGAAGAGGAAGGTATATATGTAATATGTATAATACATGTATAATATATTTAGTATCAGCATTGCACCTGTGCGACGCCGGGGCGGGTCGCTATTTGATAACATGTCAAGAAACATGTTTAATCAGAGAGAAAGCTGTCTAAAACAATCAGCATTTTTTACGGATAAGGAGCCTTAATGACGGTAGCACACCTCCGCCGCGAAACCGCGAAACGCCATACAGAGCGCGCGAAACTAAAGCGGAACTTCCTTGGATTTGACGTTTCGCGGCGAAGGTGTGCTACCGGCATAAATGTTCAGACCTCTGACTGTGTAGTGGATCTTGAAATGTATAAAATAAAGTTACATTGCGTGGTTTCATTTAAAATACTAAGAGACCTAAAACAATAAAGTAAGTATATTCACCTTTTGTGTGTTTGAAACAGTACCTAAATCCTACCTCACGGACCATCATGCATTGAGATCACACTGACCTACGGTTAATATTATTTACTAGCTTACTTAATATTATTTACACAAAATATTACCAATCTTACTCAAAGAACCTCATGCTCTTCATACAAACTTTCAGCTCCCACTTTAGCCCATTAGGGGTAGAATTTTCAAAAACGCTGAAATCCATATTCTCAGTTTTTTTTTAATAAAAAGCAAAAATTGCATTTTTGAATCTTTTCTGCTTTATAATTTATTTCCTTTTGTTAGAAAGTGCATCGCTTATGTTAAAAATATGATTCCTCATCCTTCAAGTATCCGAAAATCACATGCCTGCCCTATTGTGTATGCGGTGGATCTCGATGGCTCCCGTCCTGGAGTCACTAAGACCACATAACGATCAACTATGCCAAGTTTTAGCGTATAGTCAAAAGTGCAAGGTGTCGTGTTTAATACTGTAGCTATTTACTCAGACTGTTCGGTTGCAACTCGGGTCAGAATAGCACTACCCCCTTTCTTTCCGAGGGTATCATAAGACTCGACTAAGCGAATCGGGCAATATCACTTTTCGTCAATCGTAAAACCCACAATTGCACTAGCCGAATAAAGGCGGAGCAATGGGAAGACCGGGTTACAATAAAATTGTGCCCCGAAATTAGTAGGTATGTTTCGTGACACGCGGCGCGGAGTGAATCCCCCTTGGCTTGGGCTATGCAGCATAAATATACAATCTACGCGCTGCAACCACCTTATCAGTGTTGCCAGGTCTCCAGATTTTTCAAGAGATCTGATGGTTTTGGGCCGTGTCTACTGATATAAGTACCTGCTGAATTTTCAACAGAGTATTTTCATTGAGATAATTTAATTTTCACGGTTCTACCACGTGCTACTTTGAATTTGTGGTTTTGTTGAGAAAAATTGGTTTGAAATGCACGGAACTAACTAAACAATAGGTACATGTTAATTTATCTGGTTAATTAATGAACAAGTACCTAAAGCATAGCTATGTGTTTTAATAAGTATTTTGTGTAATGTGTATGTTTAAAAATAGGGGCGCTATAAGTTTAACATGTGTATATGTGTATCTGTGAATCTGTCTGTGGCATCGTAGCTCCCAAACGGATGGATCGATTTGAGTGCACGTTTTTTAACCGACTTCAAAAAAGGAGGGGGTTCTCAATTCGGTTGTATTTTTTTTATGTTTGTTACCTCAGAACTCCGTCATTTATCAGTC
Source organism: Apotomis capreana (assembly GCA_947623375.1). Taxonomy (NCBI): domain Eukaryota; kingdom Metazoa; phylum Arthropoda; class Insecta; order Lepidoptera; family Tortricidae; genus Apotomis; species Apotomis capreana. The sequence goes on along the minus strand of OX392522.1, from coordinate 12,880,663 downwards.
GATTTGGAAAATTCTTTTTAGGTTCATGAAAAGACAGTTCAAGGTTGGTCCCATAACATTTTGGTGAATATCTGACGAGATCCATGAGGAATCGAAGGAATTCCTGAAATTTTATAGGCACTCATAATATTTTTCATATATTTTCTAAAACTATTTAACTATTTGAATATGGTAGTTATCATCTTCCAATGCTGAGCTGATGATGAAAGGTACAACTCTTTAACGGTTAGGAGTTAGGAGATAATTCAAACGAGATGCATGCCTTCAAGACCTCCCCGATCACCCCGCTATAAGTATTTTAAATGTATGAATCACTAAAAAAAAAAAAACAAAGAGAACCGACTTCAATAAAACTAAAAAGCCAAAAATAACCCGTTCAAGTACAGATTACATTTGACTCACCCTATGAAGTCGGTGCCAAACCTCACGTAAACAATATATAAATATAATAATTGAGTGGTCTGGGACCGACTTCAAAGGGTGAGTCAAATGTAATCTGTAAGTACTTGAACGGGTTATTTTTGGCTTTTTAGTTTTATTGAAGTCGGTTCTTTTTTTGTGCAATTATTTTTTAAGCGAAATACTTGTCCGTCGAGATGGTTCTTAGCTATGTTTGGTGAAAATAGGGCCAGTAGTTGTCAAGATATTAAGCTAAAAATTCCAAATTTTGTAGTTATGTTCAGTTTTAGTAGCATTTTCTATACTCATTGAATGAGGGTCTCATGTTGACGAGCTACTTGTGTCGGGGTATTATTAAATTTTTAATTTAGGTTATGTATAATAACTTTCAATTCTTGTAAATTTTACAATACTTAGGTTTTGATATTGGTTTAACAGTCTTTTCACTTCTATTCTTGCACGCTGCGTTATGTAACGTTAAAAAAAATACGACCAATAATATAAAATAGAATGGTTAGAAACAGAACAAAAAAAATTACGGTTAAGTTCGAGTGGGGTTTTTTCTCTCACAGTTTATACAATTATTTGATTTAGTTTCTGTCAAATAGAATTTTCGTGACAGGTTTCTTTTGCCAACTGTACTATTGAACATCCTTCAACTACTCACGGATACAAGAGCGACTGTGCCACGTGGAAACCTGCTCGACTAAGGTTCTACGTGACAAAAAACCGGCCAAGAGCATGTCGGGCCACGTACAGAGAAGGGTTCCGTAGTTGCCCATCCTTCACAATAGACGGGCTTAAAAACAGCGGTTTTAAGCCCGAGGTTTAAATTACGAGGAAGATTTCATGCTCTATAAAAAGGTCGTCCACGCCAAAGTAACTGTAATTTTACAAGCTTTTATTTAGCTTGCATGGTATGTTTAAAGTATGTATGTTCGGGTGAAATCTTGCAACTCAATTTTGAAGCAGATATCGTCAACCGATTGAGCTAAAATTTTGCATACTTACTTAACTTTGATGACAATACAATAATATGGTACAATAATATGGGGCTGATCTGATGATGGAGCCGGAAGGTGGCCATAGGAACTCTATAATAGAAAAAGCAATCCTACCGAGCTTGGGCTCTTTAGAATTGTCTCAGTGAGCATTTGATGGATATCTAAAGAAAAGTACAGTCGGCTATAAAAGCTTGCCACTAAAATGTCATTTTTGACAGAAACTTATTACTTACTAGCTGTGCCCCGCGGTGTTACCCGCTCATCCCACGGGAACACTAAATTTATTCGGGATGAAAAGTATCCTATGTCCTTCCCCGGGACTGAAACTATCTATATACCAAATTTCATCTAAATCGGTTCAGCGGTTTAAGCGTGAAGAGGTAACAGACAGACAGACAGACAGACAGACAGACAGACAGACAGACAGACAGACAGACAGACAGACAGACAGACAGACAGACAGACAGACAGACACACTTTCGCATTTATAATATTAAGTATGGATTATAGGTCATCCGGATGGTTTACTAATGTTTCGCCGAAAATTATTTAGCAAATTCTTAACTCGCCGAACTACGTATCCCATATTTTTATTTAGTCAAATTTTCATTTCCCAACTCAACGTTTCGCACTGATATCTTTTCCCAATTAATGATTTGATAAACTATTGTTAGACCAATTATTATCTGGGATTTTTATAAGATGTCAATTATGTTTTCGTCAAATGTATTGATTGGCATACCTTGATTTAGCAACATATTGAATGGCATTATGCAAATCGCAGTATAATTTTATTGCATTAAGCGGGTAGGGTGATGCACCATGCACCTAAATTTAGAGGGTACTTTTGTTTACATACTTTGTGGCTCAAAATAGCATTTCATTCTTGAGTTATCATCGCTGATAGTTAATGTGCGTGTGTGCATAAAAAAAAATAACCCTAACCTACCTATCTCTGGGAGCAGTTTCGTCCCGAAGACTGTAATCCCGAAGACTGTAATCCCGACGGCTAGAATTCCTACAGTTCACATACATACGTATCACAAGTACAACAAAAGGAGCGTTTTTTAGGGATATAAAAAAAAAAAAAAAACTAACCTAACCTAACCCGGCCGAGTCGGATCTGCTCACATACATACGTATCACAAGTACAACAAAAGGAGCGTTTTTAGGGATATAAAAAAAAACTAACCTAACCTAACCCGGCCGAGTCGGATCTGCTCAAATACATACGTATCACAAGTACAACAAATTGATTTTGATTAAAAAATATTTTTTTCGGTTTATATTTGTGTTTTATTTTGCACTATCATCATACTGTAAGCAATGGTTGTAGGTAATTTGCCCAAATGGCTTTTGATGAATCGTTATTTGACTAAGCAAATCATTTGCTACACAATTATTTCGAAAAAATGACTTACTGTTGAGTTTCTTTCGGCTTTCTTCTCAACAGCGGTCTCCTCTTGCGAAATGCCGGTAGATTCACAATCCGACTTGTAAAAGTGCCCCTGTGGCCTACTTACTGAATAAATTATTTCATTTCATAAATTATTTCATTTCATTTCATTTACCACATAAAATTAGACGATATGTTATTTGCCTTAGCAAATCATTTCCTACACAATTATTTACCACATAAAATTTGACATAATAAAATTTTGGAATATAAAAATGTAGCGAAATAAAAAAATTACGAAGTAAAATTATGCCAAGGATTGGTTTGCGTAATAAAACTTCGGCGAAAAGTTGGTTGCCAAATGAAATTTGACGAAACATAATTCGGCGAAAAGGCAGTACACCCATCCGGATGCCTACGAAAGTGGTAGAAAATGGTTTGCAAGTTTGTGATTATAATTCTCACAACTGAAACTTGCATATTATAAACTATTCGACTTAAATAAAAGCTTTTAAAATACAAACCCTCTTACACTTGTCTTATCATGAGAGGATGAAGAAATAAACAAAAACGAAGAAGTATTAAAGTGACTTTTAAAAATCCTTCGATAAGATCATTACTGTATTGTAATAATGTACTTTGACGACGCAGTTGGCGTAGTTTGTAGTGCACCCGCCTACTGAGTCGCCGCCGCGCCGGCTTTATCGCCGGATCCACAACCGATACATATAAGTATAGATAACATTCATGACCCAGGAACAAATATTTGATATAATAGTTCATCACACAAGTATTTGCCCTGGCTGGGACTCGAACCCAGGATCGCTTCTGGGTTCGAGTCTATATATATGTATTTATATACAGAGTGACCTATTTAGATAGGTCTGTATGGGAAAGTCTGAAACTATAAACAATTATTCGAGTTCGTCACACAAATATTTGCCCTGGCCGGGATTCGAACCCAGGACCGCCAGCTCAGTAGGCAGCAGCACTACAAACCGAGCCAACCCCGTCGTCAAATAAATTAAAGAATATAAAAACAATGCATTTAATCATTTTAGTTAAATTGACTCTTTTAAGACCTTCACAATTGATATCTAAGTAGAAATAATGTTAGTGTCATTTTTCAAAACGTTCGGCTTCGATTCCCGAGCCGTAAAGGTTTTTCTTGTTATTAAAATCGATGACATGGTTCCAAAGAACAGATCTTCGTATGTCTTATAATTTCAGATTTTCCCATACAGTCTAATCTAAAAGGGGCCATCCTGTATTATGTATATCGTCGTCTAGTACCCATAGTACAAGCTTTGCTTAGTTTGAGACTAGGTCAATTTGTGAAATATCGTCCCTTAATTTTTTTTTTTAACGTATTTTGTAAAGCATTTAAAAGTCGAGAACCGCGTTTAGGTCCTAATTATGTAACTAATTGCATACAGTACCTACTTTTTATACGAGCAAAACTCAGAAATAACAACAAACAACAACAACAAATCCACTTTATTGCACACCTCAAATACACAGGGATACAAAACATGAGAGATATACAGTAAAAAAAAAATGACAGAGGTTAACAACAGGCGGTCTTATCGCTAATATAATGTAAACTTGCTTTTTCGTTCAATTCAAACTGACCTATTAAAAAAACATGATCGCCATGGTCATGGCGGGTGCCTCGTGAATATTTATTGTTTTTGAGGAGTAATTTCAACCAATCAGGGAAAAGTAGCCTTTTTTTTATCAAATATATGCTGATTGGTGTTGCTCTTTTTTAAATTCATCAGAGATGAGTCTTATGAAATAAAAGTACATTAGCGGATATCATAGAATGCATAGAGTATAGAATTTTGGTGAAGGTTTAAAAAGTGCGTAGTTTTGATTTTGTCTTAAAACGAAAATAAGAACGCGAGTATAAAAAAGAAATTAACGTCAAATAATCAAATTTTCCGATTATTTTGAGACATAACATTTTTCTAATAGCTACATTGGTATAAATTATGTACACTTTCTTAATACTTTTCACTGAACGAAATAAAACACGAAAGAAATAAGTATGATACTATCTTTGAGCAGTTTGAGTCAATAGATTCAATGAACGAAATGAAGGAAATTGAAGAAGTTAGTGATATATATCCCTAATTCAGCTCTCGTGAGACGTAATATTGGTTCTCCTTCATTTTAATGAAATGAATTGCGCATCTCTAATCTCTAACCATGGACATCAGGTGACCCACATCTAGCCTAATGTATGTGGATGGTAGCGCTTTAGGTTGCCTGTATACGATGCAGTAGCATATTTGCAAGAAATCTTAGAAATACACAGCCTAAATATTTCGGCCGCGGCATTTACCATGGCACGGCAAAAATCACACACCACAATAAGTGGGCGAGGTGCATCATTTGCCAGAATGGGTTTTTTCTCTCGAACTATTGCTGTTTCGCCCGCAGATGGTAGAACTCGGCAGTTCTATACGTATTCGTGGCGTTGCCATCCAAAACAGCTGAGATGCTGTGCAGAACTGTCTCATAAAATGTAGCATAGCAAAAAAATCATTATTTTTTTCGTTTTTTCGCTAGAACTATTGCTGTTTCGCCCGCAGATGGTAGAACTCGGCAGTTCTAAACGTATTTGTGGCGTTGCCATCCAAAACAGCTGAGATGCTGTGCAGAACTGTCTCATAAAATGTAGCATATCAAAAAAATCATTATTTTTTTCGTTTTTTCGCTAGAACTATTGCTGTTTCGCCCGCAGATGGACGAACTCGGCAGTTCTATACGTATTCGTGGCGTTGCCATCCAAAACAGCTGAGATGCTGTGCAGAACTGTCTCATAAAATGTAGCATATCAAAAAAATCATATTTTTTTTCGTTTTTTAGCTAGAACTATTGCTGTTTCGCCCGCAGATGGTAGAACTCGGCAGTTCCAAACGTATTTGTGGCGTTGCCATCCAAAACAGCTGAGATGCTGTGCAGAACTGTCTCATAAAATGTAGCATATCAAAAAAATCATTATTTTTTTCGTTTTTTCGCTAGAACTATTGCTGTTTCGCCCGCAGATGGTAGAACTCAGCAGTTCTAAACGTATTTGTGGCGTTGCCATCCAAAACAGCTGAGATGCTGTGCAGAACTGTCTCATTAAATGTAGCATATCAAAAAAATCATTATTTTTTTTCGTTTTTTCGCTAGAACTATTGCTGTTTTGCCCGCAGATGGTAGAACTCGGCAGTTCTATACGTATTCGTGGCGTTGCCATCCAAAACAGCTGAGATGCTGTGCAGAACTGTCTCATAAAATGTAGCATATCAAAAAAATCATATTTTTTTTCGTTTTTTCGCTAGAACTATTGCTGTTTCGCCCGCAGATGGTAGAACTCGGCAGTTCTATACGTATTTGTGGTGTTGCTATCCAAAACAGCTGAGATGCTGTGCAGAACTGTCTCATAAAATGTAGCATATCAAAAAAATCATATTTTTTTTTCGTTTTTTCGCTAGAACTATTGCTGTTTCGCCCGCAGATGGTAGAACTCGGCAGTTCTAAACATATTTGTGGCGTTCCCATCCAAAACAGCTGAGATGCTGTGCAGAACTGGCTCATAAAATGTAGCATATCAAAAAAATCATTATTTTTTTCGTTTTTTCGCTAGAACTATTGCTGTTTCGCCCGCAGATGGTAGAACTCGGCAGTTCTAAACGTATTCGTGGCGTTGCCATCCAAAACAGCTGAGATGATGTGCAGAACTGTCTCATAAAATGTAGCATATCAAAAAAATCATATTTTTTTTCGTTTTTTCGCTAGAACTATTGCTGTTTCGCCCGCAGATGGTAGAACTCGGCAGTTCTTTATGTATTTGTAGCGTTGCCATCCAAAACAGCTGAGATGCTGTGCAGAACTGTCTCATAAAATGTAGCATATCAAAAAAAATCATTATTTTTTCGTTTTTTTGCTAGAACTATTGCTGTTTCGCCCGCAGATGGTAGAACTCGGCAGTTCTATACGTATTCGTGGCGTTGCCATCCAAAACAGCTGAGATGCTGTGCAGAACTGTCTCATAAAATGTAGCATATCAAAAAAATCACATTTTTTTTCGTTTTTTCGCTAGAACTATTGCTGTTTCGCCCGCAGATGGTAGAACTCGGCAGTTCTATACGTATTCGTGGCGTTGCCATCCAAAACAGCTGAGATGCTGTGCAGAACTGTCTCATAAAATGTAGCATATCAAAAAAAAACATTATTTTTTTCGTTTTTTCGCTAGAACTATTGCTGTTTCGCCCGCAGATGGTAGAACTCGGCAGTTCTATACGTATTCGTGGCGTTGCCATCCTAAACAGCTGAGATGCTGTGCAGAACTGTCTCATAAAATTTAGCATATCAAAAAAATCTCCTTTTTTTTCGTTTTTTTGCTAGAACTTGTGCTGTTTCGCCCGCAGATGGTAGAACTCGGCAGTTCTATACGTATTCGTGGCGTTGCCATCCAAAACAGCTGAGATGCTGTGCAGAACTGTCTCATAAAATGTAGCATAGCAAAAAAATCATTATTTTTTTCGTTTTTTCGCTAGAACTATTGCTGTTTCGCCCGCAGATGGTTGAACTCGGCAGTTCTAAACGTATTTGTGGCGTTGCCATCCAAAACAGCTGAGATGCTGTGCAGAACAGTCTCATAAAATGTAGCATATCAAAAAAAAACATTTTTTTTTTCGTTTTTTCGCTAGAACTATTGCTGTTTCGCCCGCAGATGGTAGAACTCGGCAGTTCTATACGTATTCGTGGCGTTGCCATCCAAAACAGCTGAGATCCTGTGCAGAACTGTCTCATAAAATGTAGCATATCAAAAAAAAACATTTTTTTTTCGTTTTTTCGATAGAACTATTGCTGTTTCGCCCGCAGATGGTAGAACTCGGCAGTTCTATACGTATTCGTGGCGTTGCCATCCAAAACAGCTGAGATGCTGTGCAGAACTGTCTCATAAAATGTAGCATATCAAAAAAATCATTATTTTTTTCGTTTTTTCGCTAGAACTATTGCTGTTTCGCCCGCAGATGGTAGAACTCGGCAGTTCCAAACGTATTTGTGGCGTTGCCATCCAAAACAGCTGAGATGCTGTGCAGAACTGTCTCATAAAATGTAGCATATCAAAAAAAACATTATTTTTTTCGTTTTTTCGCTAGAACTATTGCTGTTTCGCCCGCAGATGGTAGAACTCGGCAGTTCTATACGTATTCGTGGCGTTGCCAGCCGAAACAGCTGAGATGCTGTGCAGAACTGTCTCATAAAATTTAGCATATCAAAAAAATCTCTTTTTTTTTCGTTTTTTTGCTAGAACTATTGCTGTTCCGCCCGCAGATGGTAGAACTCGGCAGTTCTATACGTATTCGTGGCGTTGCCATCCAAAACAGCTGAGATGCTGTGCAGAACTGTCTCATAAAATGTAGCATAGCAAAAAAATCATTATTTTTTTCGTTTTTTCGCTAGAACTATTGCTGTTTCGCCCGCAGATGGTAGAACTCGGCAGTTCTAAACGTATTTGTGGCGTTGCCATCCAAAACAGCTGAGATGCTGTGCAGAACTGTCTCATAAAATGTAGCATATCAAAAAAATCATAATTTTTTTCGTTTTTTCGGTAGAACTATTGCTGTTTCGCCCGCAGATGGTAGAACTCGGCAGTTCTATACGTATTCGTGGCGTTGCCATCCAAAACAGCTGAGATGCTGTGCAGAACTGTCTCATAAAATGTAGCATATCAAAAAAAACATATTTTTTTTCGTTTTTTCGCTAGAACTATTGCTGTTTCGCCCGCAGATGGTAGAACTCGGCAGTTCTATACGTATTCGTGGCGTTGCCATCCAAAACAGCTGAGATGCTGTGCAGAACTGTCTCATAAAATGTAGCATATCAAAAAAAAACATTATTTTTTTCGTTTTTTCGCTAGAACTATTGCTGTATCGCCCGCAGATGGTAGAACTCGGCAGTTCTATACGTATTCGTGGCGTTGCCATCCAAAACAGCTGAGATGCTGTGCAGAACTGTCTCATAAAATGTACCATATCAAGTAATTGGCCTTTTCGTCTGATAAATTGTAGCATAGTGTATGAGGTGATTTGTGTCGTTTTGTCGCTAGAACTATTTTTGTGTTGCTTCCAAGTGATAGAACTATGCAGTTTCAGACGTATTTGTGACCTAGTTATCGAGAACTACTGAGATGCTACTATGTGTATTGTGAAGTTAGCATCTCATTTTTTTTTTTTTTTTGGGCCAGAACTATTGCTGTGCTGGCTCCAGGCGATAGAACTATGCAGTTTCTCACGTATTTATGGTCTAGCAATCAAGAACTGCTGAGATGCTGGTCGGGGTAGTGTGAAGTTAGCATCTCATTTTGAAAAATTTTTTTTTCAGAAAGTTGAACAGAACTTTTGAAAAAAAGTATGAGGAACTGTAGAACTATTGGGGATGCTACTAGAACTGTCCTTAAATTGTGAGATTCTAACATTTGATATGCTAGGTTCACACACATCATTCCACGGTGATTATTTTCAGATGTGGAGGGAAGTCAGATTCGTCCCCTGTGTGGTGGGAGAGTGGGGTGAAGAGGAGCTTTTTCTTTTTTTTATTACGATCAGTTAAGGCTATTAGGGCTTGTGCGACATCGTTTTCGTGTAAAATAGATATCAGCTATTAATTTTTCATGTTATTTAAGAATAGTTTCATATAAAAATTTGGGTTTATTGCCGAAAAGGTAAAAATCACAACAAGTTTTTTTTATTCAGAACGATAAATTAGTTATCTATTCTGAATATTTACAATTTAAAAAAATTTAAATAAACAGCAAATTTATTGTTGTTTTTAAAAATGTATACGAGTCATTTTCAAAATATATGTACGTCACGAAATTGTCAGTAAAATGTTTCGTTAGGAAACGTCAGGAAGTTGTAAAAGTAAGGCTGTATTCATAATTAGGTAATATTGTAGTAGTAACGGTGTTATATTTATGAGGAATATCTTATTGGTTCCTCTTTAGAAAAAACAAAAAATAACCATTATTGCATTATAATAATAATTATTATTTAATTATGAAAACATTATAAAAAATGGTTTTAAGTATCTTTAGCTAGACGACTTAACTAGACGATTTTTTCTTCATATTTTTTAGGGTTTTGCTCTTTTACTTTTTCAATGTATTTTTTTGCCGTTCGGCAACGGTTAGCGGCATTCTGAAACTAAAAAAAGATGTTGGTTATATTCTGAATATAAAAATAAAACTAAAAATAAAAAGTATCGCTAGTGTGGGTAGCAAAGCGATCAACACTAAATACAATAGGGTAAGTGTTAAAAATATTCTTTTTCGAAAAGTTTGATAGGGAAGATAAAATCAAAATTAAAAAAACAATGGTTAGGTTAGTTTAGTATCTAGGTTTTTTAGGGTTCCGTAGCCAAATGGCAAAAAACGGAACCCTTATAGATTCGTCATGTCTGTCTGTCTGTCCGTCTGTCCGTCTGTCCGTCTGTCCGTCCGTATGTCACAGCCATTTTTTTCCGAAACTATAAGAGCTATACTGTTGAAACTTGGTAGGTAGATGTATTCTGTGAACCGCATTAAGATTTTGATGCAAAAATAAAATAATAATAATAAATATTGGGGGCTCCCCATACTTAGAACTGAAACTCAAAAATTTTTTTTTCATCAAACACATACGTGTTGGGTATCTATGGATAGGTCTTCAAAAATGATACCGAGGTTTCTATAATGTTTTTTTTCTAAACCGAATAGTTTGCATGACAGACGCTTCCAAAGTGGAAAAAAGTTGGTCCCCCCCCCTCTAACTTCTAAAATAAGAAAATGAAAAATCTAAAAAAAACGTATGATGTACATTACTATAAAAACTACCAACGAAAATTGTTTTGAACGAGATCTAGTAAGTAGTTTTTTTTTTATAATTAAATACCTAACTTTGCACCTAATTTATATGGGGCGCTATACATACCAGGTGCAAACTTAACTTAACCACTTAGGGATGGAAAGTGTTTGTACGGAACCCTCGGTGCGCGAGTCCGACTCGCACTTGGCCGGTTTTTTTAAGTTAGTTTTAGTGTTATGTAAGTTTTATTTGATCTTGTATAGTTTTTAAGGTAGTTTATTCTTGTAGGTACCTACTTATTGTATAACTTAAATTTTTCTATGTATATAGATACACATTGGTAACTTACGTATAACTAAATATATACATTTAAATAAATCAAAACAAATAGTATGTACTTAATTAATAAATATTCAGACTTTTTGTTTAGCATTAAATAATATATTTATATATTTTTTTATTTCATCTAATTTTGCGCGCGGTAACCTATTGATAAACATATTCAGTTTTCTTTTAAATTATCTGGAGTATGGAGTTACATAAAAAATAATCTGTAAACATTTATTGTTTCTCTCCTTTATTTTTATTCGTTTCATTTGAACACGCATTTTCATATCTTATTTATTTTCATACTTTACACATGAGACCACAGCTTTACCGTCTACAATTTACTGACGTCAGTAAATGTCAGGAAATTGTTCGTCAGTAACATGTAAAACTTAACTTAAAAAATACTTTTACACAAAACCTAATCACATTTACTAGTAGATTGAAAGCGTAATCTATTATTCTAGTCATAATTTAAGTTTATTACAATTGCGGTAGGTGAATCCTTGAAAATGTACTTACTTTTGTTGAGAATACTTCGTCAGGAAAAGGTAAATTTATTTTTTCACAATTGAACCACAGGACTTTTTTCTTGTCTCAACGACAAAAAAAATGGTGGCGCGTCCTTGTGATGTTTCTTTTCGTGGCAAGACCAGTGTTGCCAGTGATTAAAGTTAGATTCCTACTCTTTGCGATACAAAAAGTTAGTTAATTATGTCAATAAATCAGTGTCATGAAATTGTAACGATTGATAAGGACATATTTTTAATATATAATTTTTAGTTTCTTTAAGGTAAATTTTAATAGTTTATCTATCAGACATAACACTGAAAACATTGCTTTTTAATTACGATACAAAAAACTAGGAAGTTTCTATACAAAAATTCTGATAAAAAATATTGTTTTCAATGTCATCCAAATAGGGGGACAATGAAAAATGTATGGAGTTTTTTTGTTACTTTTTTTTCACATTAAACTTATGTAAAGATTTGAATCGCAATTCATTGCTTTTTATCAGAAATAATATGAAGTATGCTTTATATTAGTCTGTAAAATTTAAAAACTGATTTATTTTAATCGTAACCATATTTTTTTCGAGGATTTTTTATGAGGACACACATTTTAGTGGTAATGTACAAATATTTTGAAAACGACTCATACATATTGGGCACATCTGATACAAAAAGTACCTTGAAAAAAATGTTGATGTTAAGCCTAGCTTGCGTGTTCTAGTACATTTTGCTAAGTCGCGAAATTGTGTACATCGGGATACAACCACCAAATTTCTACCACAGATAGAGTATTCTGCGGTGATTATTTTCAGATGTAGAAGGAAGTCAGATTCGTCCCCTGGGCGGCGGGAAAGCGGGGTGAATAGGACAAAGGAGTCCTCTTTTTCTTTTTTTATTACTGATCAGGTGACGCTAGTAGGACTTGTGTCGTATCGTTTTCGTGTAAAACAGATATCAAGAATTAATTTTTCATGTTATTTATTCATAGTAAGTACCATATAAAAATATTGTTGTATTTCCGAAATTGTAAAAATCACAACAAGTTTTTTTATTCAGGGTGATAAATTAGTTATATTTCCTGAATATTTACAACTAAAAAAAATATTGCAAAATAGCAAATTTAATCTTGTTTCCAAAAATATATAAATATTGGGCACTCTTCATACAAACAGTAACTTAAATAAATTGTTGATGTTGAGATTAGCCCGCGTGCTCGTGATACATTTGCAAAAAAAAAATTGTTTTAATTACATTAATTTGTTTTTCTAGGACGTATATAGTAAATATTATATGTAAAAGCATGTTAATAATCATTATTTAATGTATTTAATGAAGCGAAATAGGATGCGTTCGGAGATTTACGTTGGTTACGCCGACGTAAAGATATATTTTCAGCTACTGTTTGTATGAGAAGTGCCCAACATTAATATATTTTTAGAAACCAGATTAAATTCACTTTTTGAAATAATAATAATAATTTGAAAATGTTCACGAAATTGAACTAATTTACCTCACTGAATAAAAAAACTTGTTGTGATTTTTACCTTTTCGGCCATTACACCCATATTTTTATATAGAACTATACAAAAATAACATAAAAAATGAATTTCTGATATTTGTTTTACACGGAAACGATACCAAACACGTCCTGGTAAACTTAACTGACCAGCAATAAAGAAAGAAAAGAGGGATACTTGGCCGTATTCACTCCGTTCTCCCGCCTCACAGGGGACGAATCTGACTTCCCTCCACATCTGAAAATAATCACCGTGGAACACTCTATCTGTGGTAGAAATTTCATGCTTGTAACCCGATGCGCACAATTATGTTAGAAAACAGCGGACTAACAACTCTACTAAATAATGTTGTCAGCGTCTAATGCACATATAATGTAAACAGTACGGTAATGTAACATTATGCGTCGTATCGTGCCAACGCTTAACAAAATAACACACTCGACAGAACTATAATGTACCTATCAGTGATTTGTGTGGTTCAATAATAGAACTCATTGGGATATACTTATTACTTATAGAAATGTACACATTACCGTTGTCAGCGGCGTATGCACATAATGTAAACAGTACGGTTATGTAACATTATGCGGCGTGTGAAGGCCGCCGCTTAACAAACTAACGTTTGTGTGGTTCAATAGTAGGACTCATATGGATTACTTATAGAATTGTACACATCTAGCGTCTAATGCACATAACGTAAACAGTACGGTTATGTAACATTATGCGTCGTGTGAAGGACGCGGGCGTAGCGTGCCACAGCTAACAAACTAACACACTTCGACAGAACTATAATGTATCTGTGGTTGGTGTGGTTCAATAATAGAACTCATTAGGATATACTTATAAAAATGTACACATCTAACGTTGTCAGCGTCTAATGCACATAATGTAAACAGTACGGTTATGTAACATTATGCGTCGTGTGAAGGACGCGGGCGTAGCGTGCCACCGCTTAACAAACTAACACACTTCGACAGAACTATAAGAACTAGGTATCTGTGGTTTGTGTGGTTCAATAGTAGGACTCATATGGATATACTAACTAACACACTTCGATAGAACTATAATGTATCTGTGGTTTGTGTAGTTCAATAGGACTCATTAGGATATACTTATACAATGTTGTCATCGTCTAATGCACATAATGAAAACGGTACGGTTATGTAACATTTTTCTGTGTGAATAGCTGCGTCAATTTCAAGTAGTTTTCTGTCTAAAAATTCAAACTGTAGGTTTCAAATATTTAACAATAAATCGCAATAGCTATGTTCTAACTCTAACTAGTAACATCGATTTTTTCTGTCTTCTCTAGCATAACTGTCATACGAGACTATTTTCTCGCGCGCGTCTCTTTCTGTGCAGTATTGTGATAGAGTGACGGGTAACGAAACGTCGCGCGACAAGAGTCGCGAAGCATAGTTGTACTAGACGGAATGGATTCTTTGCTATTTGAAAAATGTTTTTTTAGTTTTTTCAATAACTCGTGGCATGTTGCGAGTAAATTCACGTATAATTTACAAAACAACGTGTACATTGTATACAATTTCTGCACGGTATCAAGCGGTCAAGCATAAAATTGATTGCCGGCTTTCCCAAACAACTTGCAGAATCGTGTTATTCTACTGCAAACAACCTTGCTCTTGGTGTGAAGCAAAGTTCTCATTTCTCAACGATGCGATAAAAAACAAAGTTAAGAAAGCTCAAATTTCTTGTGGAGACCAAATAAAACCACTTTTGATCGAGAACGCAAAGCAATATAGTATAGAGGATATGGGTATAAAATAGGTATGACGTTAAATGCACAATGCATACATGCTCTTTTTTTAACAGGTTAAAAACAAATATTGACTACCTTTTTCCTACCCTTCCCTTCTTTGTAAACATATTTTGACAATTACACTAGCGATTCTGTTTCGAAACAGCTTCAATTTTTAAAAGCTTTTATTTAACTTGCAATGTAAGTATGTATGTATGTATCTAAGTATGTTTGTTCGGGTGAAATCTTGCAACTCAATTTTGAAGCAGATATCGTCAACCGATTGTGCTGAAATTTTGCATACTTACTTGACTTTGATGACAATACAATAATATGTTACCATAGGCCTGATCTGATGATGGAGCCGGAAGGTGGCCATAGGAACTCTATAATAGAAAAAGCAATCCTGCCGAGCTTGGGCTCTTTAGAATCGTCTCGGTGAGCATTTGATGGATATCCAAAGAAAAGTACAGTCGGCTATAAAAGCTTGCCACTAAAATGTCATTTTTGGCAGAAACTTATTTACATTTTCATTTCTCTATCATAATGAAATATCTCGAAAATTTGATTGACAAACAAATCTATATACTTATGCCGGTAGCACATCTCCGCCGCGAAACCGCAAAACGCCATACCGAAACTAAAGCGGAACTTCCTTGGTTAAGTATTAGAACATGCTCACAAAAGTTCACGAAAATCGATTGAGAAATGCGACCTGTACACAATCAGTAATCACATTCGGAAATCTGGACAAATGGACATGCTGGCAAACGGACATATGCAAGCATTTTTGTCCAAGCTAAAACGGAGAAGATGATCACATGTCCGTTTGCCTAGATATCCATATTAGCCCTTCATATCGTCACACAGTTTAAAAATAGACACACACGTCTTCCGTAATACGTTTTATACGTTTCCGATAGATTAATGAAACCTTACATGGGATTAAGTTAAGGTTAAGTTCAGGCAAGGGCGGTCGAACCTTGACAATGACATGGTGGTAATGACATTTGTACCGTTTACTCCATCTTGCTTCCAGAAGACTTACAGTGGTGGCATAAAATCTATCGCAGCTTTGTCTTATATACGAAAGAAAGATGCTTAACTTTTACAATCGCAAAAGAACTTTTAAATACAACAGAAGATAGATGTCTTCTGTTCTGTATTACTATTATCCATTTTTCTATGACATATACAGTTGCCAACTGCTATACAAAGCCATACCTACCTTTCGTAGGCCTTGTAAGTCTCCAGTCTACTGCCCAAAAAACAGATTTTTTGGGTATTAGACTATACACTTTTTTGTCCCATCGACCACATACTTAAATATAGAAGGAATATGGGCGAAGCCCACACCCTACCTGGACCGTATGAGTCTGAACTCGCTCTTACCATCACTAAAAATGTCGAAAGCAGTTGAAGTTGAAAGGTACTAAACAGTTACTTTTGACGGTGACTGTACCAATATTTAGTTAAAACTTTAGTGAGACATATTTAAGGAATATATTAAGTAAGCAGTTTACACTCACATTAAATTGTCAGAAACGGCCGTTAAAGTTACCGCGAGACCGCACGGGTCACGCCAGTCCCTGATGGTCAGCTCCATACGAGTTCGAAACACGTCGGGCTATTCCTACCAATTACACATGACATGAGTGTAAACCGCTTAATACTGTCAAATATGTGACTTACCACAAGAGAAAGCCTGTGGTGTGGCGGCGGCGGCGGCAGCCGCGAAGGCCGTCGGGACACCGTGCATGACTCTTTCTGCGGACAAACATACAACGCATTAATGGGTATGACGACTGATGTTAAATTCTACAGCATACTGAAGTCATATGAAAAAAAATGACTCAATATTTCATGAAATAATGAAGAAAACCCAAAAAAATATACTTTTTTTAAATATGTGACTTCAAAGTTTAAGTAAATGTTAAGATTTTTTTAAATCCAAAATAAATTTTGAAATTGTTTTCAAAATCCACATATTTTAACAAAACAATATTTGTATGACAACCATGAACTTAAACGCACTTTTCACGGTGAAAATGGCAAATTACTTATTTTACTGCGGTTGCCGACTGCGATAAACAAATTTAGTTGAATATTATTCATTTAGTATATTAAAGCAGTAACGTCTGAAGTTGAATCAGTCGATTTTTTTTAGTAAATTAGGTGCTACGATCGTTGAATAACTCAACAGGCCTTGCATAGGACTCGGTAGCTTAGTCGACGAGCGCCGGTGTTGGCCTGGAACCGTCGGAGGCGTGGGTTCGACTCCCGCTTGAGTCATTAGTTAGAACTTACCACATGAACGGAAAGAGTCGGCGCGGACTTCCCGAGCGCGGACCGACGCATGCGCACCAGGTTGGTGCGCGCGGCTTTATTCGCATCTGTAACAAACGTATCGGCGCGTTAGTTGAGTGTAAAACCACGAAAATGTATAAGGTCTGGAGCTGAAGCTTCCATTTAAAGCAATATCTTAATATATATTTTTTTTTATTGTTACAAAATAACAGCCAGTTATTGCTAACATTGAAATATCCGGAACTCAATGTCATGGTAATTTATAGGGTCGAAATAGGCGGACAGTAGGTTTGCAGGTTGGATGCAGTCGATGTCTGTCTATTCCGGCATTTATACTTTATGTAGGTATGTTTCTTTTTTTCGCAAAATCGCACAGAATAATTTTGTATTTTTAGACATACGACATAAAAACAGGAAAATATGTAGTTATTTCCGTTTCTTTGCATGCACATGCAAGCACTATTTGCGACTGGCGTGGCATGCTTAGAATCCGATTTCCACCGACTTGCCCATTTTAGAGCGTATTAGCTAGCACTCTACTAAATAAATTATTGTTCTAAGATAAGATAATCCTTTTTCCCTTGCTCCGGCTATTCCAGATACATATTTGACGGCATGCCACTGGTAGTATAGTTATGCAGCTCACATCCAAATTCCGACCACATCGCATATAACTCAAGATACCGCACTCTTATATAACTCACGGCTTTGCCCGAGTTATACACCGATATAGGGGAGAGTAACCTATATTGAACCGGCGCTTGAATTGGACCATTCTACCAAAATACAGAAGTGGTCCAATTTATGCGCCGGTTCAGTATAGGTTACTCTCCCTTACAGGGTGATCAATCCAAACGGGTCGATAGGGAGTAAACGAAAACTATAAGGGGTAGGGAAATCTGTTCTTAGGAACCATGGCGTCATTTTAGATTTAATAGAAACTGCTAAAGGATTATGGTTACTTATAGTAAATAAAAGATAAACTTGAGATTGAAATATTTTTCGTTATATTTTTCCGAGAACATCAGAAGAACGAACAAAAGACGAATGACGTCCATAGACAAAGTAGAGCACCATAAACAATCACAAAATTACCAATAAAACTTTATAAAGAAAACATATTGCATTCATAATCCAACAACTGCATTATTTTATTTTTTTTCATAAATCTCATACATAACTGGGAATTGAGCCTGGTTAAAATTTGGTAAGTAATCGCATGTCATATTGTAACATTCTTTACAGCTGTTTTAACCGGGTAATGTATGAAATTATGTATGCGATATATAAAAAAAATGATTTTATTCAATCTAAAATCGACGCCATGGTTCCTATAAACAGATTTTTCTAACTCTCATAGTTTGTGACTTCTCCCTACTGACCCATTTGGATTGATCACCCGATATATCTTGGCCTAGTGGCTTATTTATCACCTCTCCGAATCCAAGTCCTCGACCGATACCCACACGTTCCGAATATTTTAAGAATATCAGTCTATTGTACAAATGAAAGGCAACAAAGTTAAAGTCAGAGTATCACCTCCGAAACTTCCTAGAGTCGGTCGGACCACAAAAACTCTTCCAAGCAAATGAACTGTCAAACCATACAAAGTGAGTCAGTTTGTATGGTTTGACAGTTCATTTGCTTTGATTGGAAGAGTTAGTGTGCTTTGACTGTACGTACATCGTTATTCCTAACACCCTGTATATCTTGGTCTAGTGGCCTATTTATCACGTCTCCGAATCCAAGTCCTCGGCCGATACCCACACGTTCCGACTATTTTAAGAATATCAGTCTATTGTACAAATGAAAGGCAACAAAGTTAAGGTCATCGGGCCAAGCGCGCTGCATGGCGTAACTTACCATAAAAATATCGAATAGTTCATATGTTATACTACTACTAGTTATGTACAACTAACTTAATGCGTGATTGTAAGATGGCGTTAGTGGGTATTTTCTTCTCAGAATCACGAACTCTTTCGATCTAATTTGGAAAAAAAATGTTACCATTTCCATTTAACCTACTATAGCGGTAACGGAAAGAAAAAAAAAATATGAAAATTTTATGCACTTTTTTTCTCCTAATTAGAACGAAATAGCTCGTGATTCTCAGTAAAAAATATCTAAAACATCCAAACTCAAAAATTGTGGGGTATAGTACAACAAAAATAAAATGGCACTAATAGTAGAAAGTGTACATTTTATAATTTTACGGTACCTACCGTAAAATTATAAAATGTACACTTTCTACTGCCACACGGGGTAAACGCACCTGCGTTTACCCCGTGTGGCACGCTTCACCCGATTGACCTTAATTATACGAAACATTATACGAGTAGGTAATTGTTATCCAATATAGCTAAGAATTAAAAGTAGACAGTTATAAACAAAACTGCATTCAAATCGGCCAATCGTTTTAAAGAGAAACGTGGCCGCCCTAAGCAATATAAATATTTAGCAAAGGACACGTTATGATAAATTTTCCATTCGTTTTCAATTTTAATGTGCTTACATGAAAACGTGACTCGCAGCATAACTTGTTTTAAAGTTATGTGAGCGAGGGGAAAACGGGCCTCCAGTTATACGACTTACTTTAAAAACAATTATCTAACTTGTATTTGCGAATAAGAAGCCTTCCAACACTTTCGTACTTGAGTGTTTCTCAAAAAGTTGTCCACTTTCTTGAAAAGAAATTGTCCCTTCGTGAAAAACGTTTATAAAAATATTTCCTGACACAATTTTAATACAAAAAGTACCACCTATGGTCCCACCGGAAGATCAACGCTGGCTCTCTCGGGAGCTAGCATTACGCTGAGGTGGAACCATTTCGAGGCAACCATAATTTAGCATAAGTAATTAGTTTATAGATTTTTTTTTTTCATTGTTTGTCACTATTTATCTGCGTAATTGTGTTTTGTCCCCGAATAAATGTTTTGAAACGGACAGTCAGACAGACGGTCGGACGGACGGACGGACGGACGGACGGACGGACAGACGGACAGACGGACAGACGGACAGACGGACAGACGGACAGACAGACAGACAGACAGACAGCAGTCTCAGTAATAGGGTCCCGTTTTGTACCCTTTGGGTACGGAACCCTAAAAACGTTTTAAATATTTTGATTATATTTTTGTAATTAACTGGCTTAATTCTTTAATGCTGAGAATGAAGTTTTAAGTACGATGAAATACCGTCGAAGAACAAATAGAAAAAAATATGGCAATAGACCAAGTGGACACTCACGTCATTGTTTATTTGAATACTATTTATAATCTAATACATTTTAAAACGCATTATTTACCCTTTGTCTACGACTACGATATCAAGACACGATGAATAAATATCGAACTGACGTGCTGTGTGTCATTTTGTACAAATGTCATAACATAATTATCTTATAGCAAGGGGCCGCCCGACATCCTAGACGTAAGCACGTGTGGCAGGTAGTGGGGGGTGTGGCTGCAGCAGGGGCTGCTGCTGCTGCTGCCGGCCGCCGCCTTCGTGCAGACCTGCTCAACTCACCGTACAACGTTCGTCAACTTTGACACTGGCAAAATTGACCCAATGGGCAGTAGCCATTTTTTTTTTTTATATAAAAATAGAATAGAATAAACTATCGTGACACATCTCTAAAAAATATAAAAAACGGTTTAAACTCACAAAATTGTTCACTCTGTGGACCTGCCCGTCTAGCACAATTACGCTTTGCGACTCTTGTCGCGCGACATAACATCGTCCGTCACTCTTTCACAGTACAGCGAAGAAAGAGATAGGTAATATTTCTCGCGCGAGAAAGAGTCACATGTCACAGTTGTGTTTAGAGTTGCAAGGTGGACCTTTTGCCACGCGACTCTTTGTCGCGCGACAAATACTACCTACGTGTTTTTTTTCCCCTATCTTACTAGCACGGTATTAGTACCGTGCTAGTAAGATAGGGGAGTCGCGAAACATTTCCATGTGGTCCGTGTGAGTGTTACCGTGTTTTTGGAGACAATAATTCCACAATACAATCATTTCTCTCTGTTATAAAGCTGTATTATGCATACGTATGATATTTCAGTACAGATGGCATAAAAAGTGTTAACCGATGAAGTTGTTCGACTCGTTATATACAATACTTTAGTCCGCTTGCGTAGACACAGATCAACATAAGCAATAAACATTCCACTTTACATAACCGAAGACGATCACCACGTGCGGACACACCTACCATGTTTATAAATAAACGTTAAAGCAACGTTTATATCACAATATTCCACGCGCGTTGAGAGAGGAATGCGAGACGCGGTCAACGAATATTTGGTCAAGCGACGTTTACGAATTTTAAAGACGGAAAGATTGGCCGAAGATCATTATTTTACTATAAAATTATATTATAAAAAATCTAAGATGTTTGAATGTTCATAGAGCTATGTAAATACGAGACAAAGCTATTGTTTTACCCACTCGTTGGGACAAAATGTAGGAGGTAACAAAAAACCGCAGGCTGCCTGTCCTAGAGCGAAGCTGTGTAATTTGTACTGTAAAATCTTGATAAGTACTTTTTTTTTATGTCATAACGAACGAATCACGACAAACGAGCAAACGAATCGCCTGATGGAAAGCGATTACCGTCGCCCATAGACACCTGCAACACCAGAGGAGTCACAAGTGCGTTGCCAGCCTTTCAGGTGGGAATACGCTCTTTTCTTTTCTTGAACTTATACACAAACCGCATGGTACAGTACAACATGACTCCGTATCTCCATGCGGACGATATTGCCGTCCGCACTACGCAGCGGGAGGCGGCGCCAGTTTGATAACCACCTAAGCGTGAGACAACGCTTCTCCACGAATGCTCTCATATACCAACAAAAAATGGATTAGCCCGCACATAACGATGCCAGTTGCTAAAAAACGCCTAAGAAATCCGCTAAGAATCGAGGATATTTCAGTAGAATACAAACAATCGACTATGTTCGTTTTACAAATGTTGGTTCAAACGTACTCTTCAAGACAAAGCAATCTTGTTTTTGTTTAATAATTCAACTTGCAAAATAGCGGCACGTACTGCGAAGATCTGGCCAGAAACGTACAAGTACATACAGACAAAATGGGAAAATGACGAGAACTGCTAGCGAATCTTACTGAAACCTTATAACAGTCGCGTTTGTGCGTTATGCTATAGATAGTAATTTAATTTCTTTTTAAATACATTTTTCTTGCCGATAGTACTTTCTTAAACAAATGTTAATTGCTCATCAAGACCAATCAAATGAGTACATGACATGATGGCTTTGTATTGTCCCGTTTAGGAGTTCCTAGGAGTTCCTGTGCCTCACCTTTCGTCTTCATCATCAGCTCCAAGATAACAAGTTATTGTATTGTCAGTCACGTGAACTACGTAAACATGCACTGGGACTATATTGACTCCTAGATTTATTTTTCGTCGAATTAAAACATTTCGTAAAAATTACTCTCTCTAAACGGTTTACACTAATCATTTTTATTTGCAACCGTAAACTATTTGAAATTGTTATAATATAAACCTAACCTAATTAATAGGATGACATTTGCAAGACTAATGAAAGATGTATGTGTAACTGTACAGAGGAATCAAAGTTTATTTCAACACTACACTTAAAAATATGTTAAATTTTATTACATCGTTAGTTACAAGCGAAGCTAATGAAAGAGTGTTTAAAACAAAATGCAAACAAATCATAAGTGTTTTCTTGGGATGGGAATTTTATTAACAATTCACAAGTGCTAGTTTCGCGGTATGTATTTCATTATCCCCGAAGAAAATAACATTTGTAGTTTTGTTAGGCACCTATCTACGACATACATAATTCTTTTTGCTCTTTTCACCAATCTAAATGTTATCTTTACGGCAATTAGGTATTGATCAATGGTCCAATGTTTATTTACAATGTCCGCAGTCATGTTGTCGGTAATTGTCAAAGTTTGTACCATTACCGAACTTCATTGGACAACTTTGATCGTTACATTTTTCCGGTAAAACGAACGAGTAAAGCACAGGTCTGCCTGCACGCCGTGGGTTTTTATTTTTATAACACGTTTTAGTGCGGAAAGAATACAAAGAAAGTTTAAAATTTGTAAATTTGAATAGGTATCGCAATATACGAGTCCTGTTTTTGTGATAAGGAATTGTTGAAGACCATAGAGAAGAGGAGTGTGAAAATGTTGGGTCACCTTATACGACATGACGTTTTTATAAGCAACATCATAGAACGGAAAGTTGAAGGCGAAGAAGAGGAAGACTAATAATAAGCTACTAAACAAATAAAAGAGAAAGTAGACGTCATGTTGTATAGGGAAATCAAGGAGGTAGCTTTGAATAGGGTTAATAGTTGGCGACATCAGCTCCGACAAGAGTTTGAGTCTTAAATTTATGATAATGATTCTGATACTAAAGATTCTTCGGATAATTTTGACTCGATCGGATAAACAAAGCTATTAATAAAGTTATAAAATTTCTGACAAATTAATAACGTCCAAAACTGACACATTTAGCAGTGAGCGTAGTACATAAAAGGAAACTTCACAAAAGCGGAATTAAATGCGCTTTCACGAGACCTAAGGAAGTGATACGCGAATGTGTCAACAGTAATTATTTTAATGCATAACCTTTCGCTTGAAAAACTGGCGGAGAGAGTTGCGCCCTTGATAACGGGTTCTATGATAGTGATATAATTAATAATGCATTGGTAACCGTTCCATTTAATGTTAATCATTTTGTTTGATTATTGATCGTTTTTAGGGTTCCGTACCCAAAGGGTAAAAACGGGACCCTATTACTGAGACTTCGCTGTCCGTCCGTCCGTCTGTCACCAGACTGTATCTCAAGAACGGTGATAGCTAGACAGTTGAAATTTTCACAGATGATGTATTTCTATTGCCGCTATAACAACAAAAATATAAATATAATAAAAATAAAATAAAATAAATATTTAAGGGGGGCTCCCATACAACAAACTTGTTATAGATTATGTATATGTATATATATATATAGGTACGTAACCCTTCATGCGCGAGTCGGACTCGCACTTGCCCAATTTTTTAATGATCTTTTGATCCTGAAAACGGCTTTAAAAAAGAACGTTTTTTCAAACTATAACTTCTAGCTTTTACGGTTTGTATGCATATGTGTAAATGTTAAGGAGAAATGCCTACAAGTTCCCTTTACGATTAAATCAAGACGAAACTATAGTTACCTTTTTTTAATTTAGATTTTTGATACTAACCTACTTAGAATTTAAAGCTTAGTCAAATTTTCTACAGCCATTACGGGACCCTAAATCAAGAATCGACTTTATGATTATGAAGATAAAGCCAGGAAAGCAACAGTGACTTTCTACGTCAATTACAATTCAATTATCCGTCAGTTTGTCAATTAGACTCCACGTGGAGTGGGCTATTGATTTTTTAATCACCTCCGTATTTAGTAGGACGTTTGTCCGGCCCCTCTTTCCCACTAGGCACTTTGGGCACGTGCCCAGGGCCCCCAATCTCACGTGGGGGGTCCCAACAACGCCCTGTGTCAGAGAAAAGTAGAAATTATGACTACAAAAAATATGACTAATTACAATTATGAATAAGAATTTTAGTAAGTAACTTGACTTGTTTAGTAACCGAAGCGTAGAATTTTCGCTTACCTAAAAAATATTTCGTATGTCCGGATCGGCTGTTCTCGCCTATAGATCGCATTTCTCAACAGATTCACGTAAAATTTTGGGATCAGGTTCGATAATTATATAGATTTTTATTATCTATTTAGTTTCCGAAATTTTTCAATATGGTGGAGATATGACGGTCGAAAATATAACTAGCAGCGGCCCGCGGTGTTTTGCGGTGTACTAAATTTCTGGTTAAAAAGTAGCCTATCTATTAACCCAGGTTCTCAGCTAACTCCATAACACAATTTATTAAAGTTGGTAAATTTTAAAATTTTACATTTTACAAAAACTGGACATCAGGATTTACGAAAACTATTTTGCCCAAACTGTAACGTAGACGCCTCGCTCGTTTCCCTCGCTCGATCAATAACATGGACCAATAGGTTACTCTAAACCCCTGATGAGTGATAACCCTGATACGCGAAGGACAATCACAAAACAGCAAGGTGTTTAATATAGAAACCGCGCGAAAAAAACCAAGATAAAAACATCACGTGGAAAAGCTATAGATACAACAATAGCGCTTCAGCTTTAAATGATTACGTCTATTCGCCACTTTCAGCATCACCAACGTCAATATCAACTCCCATTCTAAAAAAGCTACAAGAGCACTTAAAACACGAACAGACTTACGCCCTTTTCGACCGAGGTGGAAGAGATACTTCCCAAATTGGAAAAAGGTTATAAATGCACACGAAACAGGGACACACTTACGCCCTTTTTGAGCGATGTGAAACGGATAAACTTAGAACACGTGGGTCGCGTGGCGCGCGTCCAAATATTTGTTTTTATGCGCAGACGCCGTAGTAAAACACGGCTCCACATTCGTAAGATTGTTGCGGCAGGCTCCGCGGAATCTGCGATAACAGGAATGGATACCTTAAGAGGACATGTTGAAAGAAAGAAAGAAACATTTATTGCCACAGTAAAAAATAAAATAGGTACATGAAATAAGAAAGAACAGCATTGTCACTATTTTCAGTACATTGTCCACCCAAATTAATCAGTGTGACAAAAAGAGCGGATTCAGCATGTGCTGCGACAGCCAGGCGTCTGCGCAGCGCTGATTTTCAAGCCGTCCCTTTTCTCACTCTGATCTGAATAGACGGTTATGTACCGACGCCGCAGTGTACGCCGCGTCGGCGTGAAATCAGCGTGGCCTTGTGTACTTTGTATTTATGCTCATAAATACAAAGTACACAAGGCCACGCCGATTTCACGCCGACCGGCGCGGCGCACACGTCTACACTGAACCACATTGTCATATCTGCGGGTGCGTGCGTGCATATTACTGCTCATTGTACTATACTATCAGTTTACGTTTAGTTGCACCTTGTTGCGGCGTCGGATACAAATGAGGTCCAAACTTAACGTCACCGGGTTATACAAATCGAGGTTTCGTTCTCGACTGTGTCCAAAACTTAACCAATCGTAACAAAATTGTAGAAACTGAATAGAAAATATTATTCTGTTGCGGAGCGTTTCGATTTTCGCGAAATTTATTATAGAATTTGTGTCCTAGGCGTCCTATTGCGGGGAATTTTGGTCAAATAGCTCGTGATTCTCAGTAAAAAATATCTAAAACATCCAAACTCAAAAATTGTGGGGTATAGTACAACAAAAATAAAATGGCACTAATAGTAGAAAGTGTACATTTTATAATTTTACGGTACCTACCGTAAAATTATAAAATGTACACTTTCTACTGCCACACGGGGTAAACGCACCTGCGTTTACCCCGTGTGGCACGCTTCACCCGATTGACCTTAATTATACGAAACATTATACGAGTAGGTAATTGTTATCCAATATAGCTAAGAATTAAAAGTAGACAGTTATAAACAAAACTGCATTCAAATCGGCCAATCGTTTTAAAGAGAAACGTGGCCGCCCTAAGCAATATAAATATTTAGCAAAGGACACGTTATGATAAATTTTCCATTCGTTTTCAATTTTAATGTGCTTACATGAAAACGTGACTCGCAGCATAACTTGTTTTAAAGTTATGTGAGCGAGGGGAAAACGGGCCTCCAGTTATACGACTTACTTTAAAAACAATTATCTAACTTGTATTTGCGAATAAGAAGCCTTCCAACACTTTCGTACTTGAGTGTTTCTCAAAAAGTTGTCCACTTTCTTGAAAAGAAATTGTCCCTTCGTGAAAAACGTTTATAAAAATATTTCCTGACACAATTTTAATACAAAAAGTACCACCTATGGTCCCACCGGAAGATCAACGCTGGCTCTCTCGGGAGCTAGCATTACGCTGAGGTGGAACCATTTCGAGGCAACCATAATTTAGCATAAGTAATTAGTTTATAGATTTTTTTTTTTCATTGTTTGTCACTATTTATCTGCGTAATTGTGTTTTGTCCCCGAATAAATGTTTTGAAACGGACAGTCAGACAGACGGTCGGACGGACGGACGGACGGACGGACGGACGGACAGACGGACAGACGGACAGACGGACAGACGGACAGACGGACAGACAGACAGACAGACAGACAGCAGTCTCAGTAATAGGGTCCCGTTTTGTACCCTTTGGGTACGGAACCCTAAAAACGTTTTAAATATTTTGATTATATTTTTGTAATTAACTGGCTTAATTCTTTAATGCTGAGAATGAAGTTTTAAGTACGATGAAATACCGTCGAAGAACAAATAGAAAAAAATATGGCAATAGACCAAGTGGACACTCACGTCATTGTTTATTTGAATACTATTTATAATCTAATACATTTTAAAACGCATTATTTACCCTTTGTCTACGACTACGATATCAAGACACGATGAATAAATATCGAACTGACGTGCTGTGTGTCATTTTGTACAAATGTCATAACATAATTATCTTATAGCAAGGGGCCGCCCGACATCCTAGACGTAAGCACGTGTGGCAGGTAGTGGGGGGTGTGGCTGCAGCAGGGGCTGCTGCTGCTGCTGCCGGCCGCCGCCTTCGTGCAGACCTGCTCAACTCACCGTACAACGTTCGTCAACTTTGACACTGGCAAAATTGACCCAATGGGCAGTAGCCATTTTTTTTTTTTATATAAAAATAGAATAGAATAAACTATCGTGACACATCTCTAAAAAATATAAAAAACGGTTTAAACTCACAAAATTGTTCACTCTGTGGACCTGCCCGTCTAGCACAATTACGCTTTGCGACTCTTGTCGCGCGACATAACATCGTCCGTCACTCTTTCACAGTACAGCGAAGAAAGAGATAGGTAATATTTCTCGCGCGAGAAAGAGTCACATGTCACAGTTGTGTTTAGAGTTGCAAGGTGGACCTTTTGCCACGCGACTCTTTGTCGCGCGACAAATACTACCTACGTGTTTTTTTTCCCCTATCTTACTAGCACGGTATTAGTACCGTGCTAGTAAGATAGGGGAGTCGCGAAACATTTCCATGTGGTCCGTGTGAGTGTTACCGTGTTTTTGGAGACAATAATTCCACAATACAATCATTTCTCTCTGTTATAAAGCTGTATTATGCATACGTATGATATTTCAGTACAGATGGCATAAAAAGTGTTAACCGATGAAGTTGTTCGACTCGTTATATACAATACTTTAGTCCGCTTGCGTAGACACAGATCAACATAAGCAATAAACATTCCACTTTACATAACCGAAGACGATCACCACGTGCGGACACACCTACCATGTTTATAAATAAACGTTAAAGCAACGTTTATATCACAATATTCCACGCGCGTTGAGAGAGGAATGCGAGACGCGGTCAACGAATATTTGGTCAAGCGACGTTTACGAATTTTAAAGACGGAAAGATTGGCCGAAGATCATTATTTTACTATAAAATTATATTATAAAAAATCTAAGATGTTTGAATGTTCATAGAGCTATGTAAATACGAGACAAAGCTATTGTTTTACCCACTCGTTGGGACAAAATGTAGGAGGTAACAAAAAACCGCAGGCTGCCTGTCCTAGAGCGAAGCTGTGTAATTTGTACTGTAAAATCTTGATAAGTACTTTTTTTTTATGTCATAACGAACGAATCACGACAAACGAGCAAACGAATCGCCTGATGGAAAGCGATTACCGTCGCCCATAGACACCTGCAACACCAGAGGAGTCACAAGTGCGTTGCCAGCCTTTCAGGTGGGAATACGCTCTTTTCTTTTCTTGAACTTATACACAAACCGCATGGTACAGTACAACATGACTCCGTATCTCCATGCGGACGATATTGCCGTCCGCACTACGCAGCGGGAGGCGGCGCCAGTTTGATAACCACCTAAGCGTGAGACAACGCTTCTCCACGAATGCTCTCATATACCAACAAAAAATGGATTAGCCCGCACATAACGATGCCAGTTGCTAAAAAACGCCTAAGAAATCCGCTAAGAATCGAGGATATTTCAGTAGAATACAAACAATCGACTATGTTCGTTTTACAAATGTTGGTTCAAACGTACTCTTCAAGACAAAGCAATCTTGTTTTTGTTTAATAATTCAACTTGCAAAATAGCGGCACGTACTGCGAAGATCTGGCCAGAAACGTACAAGTACATACAGACAAAATGGGAAAATGACGAGAACTGCTAGCGAATCTTACTGAAACCTTATAACAGTCGCGTTTGTGCGTTATGCTATAGATAGTAATTTAATTTCTTTTTAAATACATTTTTCTTGCCGATAGTACTTTCTTAAACAAATGTTAATTGCTCATCAAGACCAATCAAATGAGTACATGACATGATGGCTTTGTATTGTCCCGTTTAGGAGTTCCTAGGAGTTCCTGTGCCTCACCTTTCGTCTTCATCATCAGCTCCAAGATAACAAGTTATTGTATTGTCAGTCACGTGAACTACGTAAACATGCACTGGGACTATATTGACTCCTAGATTTATTTTTCGTCGAATTAAAACATTTCGTAAAAATTACTCTCTCTAAACGGTTTACACTAATCATTTTTATTTGCAACCGTAAACTATTTGAAATTGTTATAATATAAACCTAACCTAATTAATAGGATGACATTTGCAAGACTAATGAAAGATGTATGTGTAACTGTACAGAGGAATCAAAGTTTATTTCAACACTACACTTAAAAATATGTTAAATTTTATTACATCGTTAGTTACAAGCGAAGCTAATGAAAGAGTGTTTAAAACAAAATGCAAACAAATCATAAGTGTTTTCTTGGGATGGGAATTTTATTAACAATTCACAAGTGCTAGTTTCGCGGTATGTATTTCATTATCCCCGAAGAAAATAACATTTGTAGTTTTGTTAGGCACCTATCTACGACATACATAATTCTTTTTGCTCTTTTCACCAATCTAAATGTTATCTTTACGGCAATTAGGTATTGATCAATGGTCCAATGTTTATTTACAATGTCCGCAGTCATGTTGTCGGTAATTGTCAAAGTTTGTACCATTACCGAACTTCATTGGACAACTTTGATCGTTACATTTTTCCGGTAAAACGAACGAGTAAAGCACAGGTCTGCCTGCACGCCGTGGGTTTTTATTTTTATAACACGTTTTAGTGCGGAAAGAATACAAAGAAAGTTTAAAATTTGTAAATTTGAATAGGTATCGCAATATACGAGTCCTGTTTTTGTGATAAGGAATTGTTGAAGACCATAGAGAAGAGGAGTGTGAAAATGTTGGGTCACCTTATACGACATGACGTTTTTATAAGCAACATCATAGAACGGAAAGTTGAAGGCGAAGAAGAGGAAGACTAATAATAAGCTACTAAACAAATAAAAGAGAAAGTAGACGTCATGTTGTATAGGGAAATCAAGGAGGTAGCTTTGAATAGGGTTAATAGTTGGCGACATCAGCTCCGACAAGAGTTTGAGTCTTAAATTTATGATAATGATTCTGATACTAAAGATTCTTCGGATAATTTTGACTCGATCGGATAAACAAAGCTATTAATAAAGTTATAAAATTTCTGACAAATTAATAACGTCCAAAACTGACACATTTAGCAGTGAGCGTAGTACATAAAAGGAAACTTCACAAAAGCGGAATTAAATGCGCTTTCACGAGACCTAAGGAAGTGATACGCGAATGTGTCAACAGTAATTATTTTAATGCATAACCTTTCGCTTGAAAAACTGGCGGAGAGAGTTGCGCCCTTGATAACGGGTTCTATGATAGTGATATAATTAATAATGCATTGGTAACCGTTCCATTTAATGTTAATCATTTTGTTTGATTATTGATCGTTTTTAGGGTTCCGTACCCAAAGGGTAAAAACGGGACCCTATTACTGAGACTTCGCTGTCCGTCCGTCCGTCTGTCACCAGACTGTATCTCAAGAACGGTGATAGCTAGACAGTTGAAATTTTCACAGATGATGTATTTCTATTGCCGCTATAACAACAAAAATATAAATATAATAAAAATAAAATAAAATAAATATTTAAGGGGGGCTCCCATACAACAAACTTGTTATAGATTATGTATATGTATATATATATATAGGTACGTAACCCTTCATGCGCGAGTCGGACTCGCACTTGCCCAATTTTTTAATGATCTTTTGATCCTGAAAACGGCTTTAAAAAAGAACGTTTTTTCAAACTATAACTTCTAGCTTTTACGGTTTGTATGCATATGTGTAAATGTTAAGGAGAAATGCCTACAAGTTCCCTTTACGATTAAATCAAGACGAAACTATAGTTACCTTTTTTTAATTTAGATTTTTGATACTAACCTACTTAGAATTTAAAGCTTAGTCAAATTTTCTACAGCCATTACGGGACCCTAAATCAAGAATCGACTTTATGATTATGAAGATAAAGCCAGGAAAGCAACAGTGACTTTCTACGTCAATTACAATTCAATTATCCGTCAGTTTGTCAATTAGACTCCACGTGGAGTGGGCTATTGATTTTTTAATCACCTCCGTATTTAGTAGGACGTTTGTCCGGCCCCTCTTTCCCACTAGGCACTTTGGGCACGTGCCCAGGGCCCCCAATCTCACGTGGGGGGTCCCAACAACGCCCTGTGTCAGAGAAAAGTAGAAATTATGACTACAAAAAATATGACTAATTACAATTATGAATAAGAATTTTAGTAAGTAACTTGACTTGTTTAGTAACCGAAGCGTAGAATTTTCGCTTACCTAAAAAATATTTCGTATGTCCGGATCGGCTGTTCTCGCCTATAGATCGCATTTCTCAACAGATTCACGTAAAATTTTGGGATCAGGTTCGATAATTATATAGATTTTTATTATCTATTTAGTTTCCGAAATTTTTCAATATGGTGGAGATATGACGGTCGAAAATATAACTAGCAGCGGCCCGCGGTGTTTTGCGGTGTACTAAATTTCTGGTTAAAAAGTAGCCTATCTATTAACCCAGGTTCTCAGCTAACTCCATAACACAATTTATTAAAGTTGGTAAATTTTAAAATTTTACATTTTACAAAAACTGGACATCAGGATTTACGAAAACTATTTTGCCCAAACTGTAACGTAGACGCCTCGCTCGTTTCCCTCGCTCGATCAATAACATGGACCAATAGGTTACTCTAAACCCCTGATGAGTGATAACCCTGATACGCGAAGGACAATCACAAAACAGCAAGGTGTTTAATATAGAAACCGCGCGAAAAAAACCAAGATAAAAACATCACGTGGAAAAGCTATAGATACAACAATAGCGCTTCAGCTTTAAATGATTACGTCTATTCGCCACTTTCAGCATCACCAACGTCAATATCAACTCCCATTCTAAAAAAGCTACAAGAGCACTTAAAACACGAACAGACTTACGCCCTTTTCGACCGAGGTGGAAGAGATACTTCCCAAATTGGAAAAAGGTTATAAATGCACACGAAACAGGGACACACTTACGCCCTTTTTGAGCGATGTGAAACGGATAAACTTAGAACACGTGGGTCGCGTGGCGCGCGTCCAAATATTTGTTTTTATGCGCAGACGCCGTAGTAAAACACGGCTCCACATTCGTAAGATTGTTGCGGCAGGCTCCGCGGAATCTGCGATAACAGGAATGGATACCTTAAGAGGACATGTTGAAAGAAAGAAAGAAACATTTATTGCCACAGTAAAAAATAAAATAGGTACATGAAATAAGAAAGAACAGCATTGTCACTATTTTCAGTACATTGTCCACCCAAATTAATCAGTGTGACAAAAAGAGCGGATTCAGCATGTGCTGCGACAGCCAGGCGTCTGCGCAGCGCTGATTTTCAAGCCGTCCCTTTTCTCACTCTGATCTGAATAGACGGTTATGTACCGACGCCGCAGTGTACGCCGCGTCGGCGTGAAATCAGCGTGGCCTTGTGTACTTTGTATTTATGCTCATAAATACAAAGTACACAAGGCCACGCCGATTTCACGCCGACCGGCGCGGCGCACACGTCTACACTGAACCACATTGTCATATCTGCGGGTGCGTGCGTGCATATTACTGCTCATTGTACTATACTATCAGTTTACGTTTAGTTGCACCTTGTTGCGGCGTCGGATACAAATGAGGTCCAAACTTAACGTCACCGGGTTATACAAATCGAGGTTTCGTTCTCGACTGTGTCCAAAACTTAACCAATCGTAACAAAATTGTAGAAACTGAATAGAAAATATTATTCTGTTGCGGAGCGTTTCGATTTTCGCGAAATTTATTATAGAATTTGTGTCCTAGGCGTCCTATTGCGGGGAATTTTGGTCAAATCATACGAAATTAAAAAAAAAATGTATAATTTCAGTAATGTATTATTTAATCACTACATAGTATAAAACAAAGTCGCTTCCTGTCTGTCTGTCCCTATGTATGCTTAGATCTTTAAAACTACGCAACAGATTTTGATGCGTTTTTTTTTAATAGATAGTGATTCAAGAGGAAGGTTTATATATGTATACTAGCTTTTGCCCGCGGCTTCGCTCGCACAGGGTCTGAAAACGTTATCTGTGTAACTTTCTACCCGCTTTGTTGTTTCTTAAAATAATACAACTAATAATAATAGAAATCTGCTCGTATACATACATTTTTGGGTAGTAGATTTATATATTTCTAGATCACGTCTTGGTAATACATGGGGCAATTCATTTTTAGATATTTTCTCTATGATCAAACATATTTCTTAACATATTATTGATGTTACTACCTAGAACAGGGCTATTGGGATTTATTGGTATGTATTTGAAACCCGCAGTTTGAGTTTTTCCAGTGCTAATTTTTGTTTCAAAAACTACTCGAAATTAACAAAATTCACGCAGAAAATTATTTTTTTCAAACTTATTTCGACTGCACGCAATGAAAGCATGAAATAACTATGTTACTAATTAGAACTCGGGGAAAAGTATTATTTACGATAACGAAGACACGGTATTACTTGCCAAATTCATAGTTTTAGTTCAACTGAAAATACCTAAGAACCTTATAAAATTTGATTCCCTTGAGAGCATCGACGTTTGTTGTGGCATAGGTAAACAGCCGGATCTTTTTTTTACGTTATAACTTAGAAGTTTGGTTTTTTAACGGATTTAAAGGATTACATTCTGAGTCCTTATATGGTTTTAATTTCCATTTTATTCGATAGACGAACAGACAACTAACAACAGACAACTTTGAGGGTTGCGTTTTTCCTTTTGAGGTACGGAACCCTAACAATGTAGTTTTTTACACAAAGTTTTGTCACTCAATCCTACGTTTTGCATATAGTTTTTAACCTCTTCAGGAGCTAACTTTCCAAAAATGAATTTTGAGTTTATACACGAAAATAGCCCTCACAAGAACTTTCATCTTCCCCCTTTACTCAGACAATACTCGTACATATCAAAAAAAAATTAAAGTAGTATTTTGATACATGGAATATGATCAGGCTTACGAAAACAATCTCATCTTTTCTCATCCAAACTTTCGCCTCCCATTAGGCTCATTTAGGAGATGAATTTCCAAAAAAACTCAAGTTTATATTCTCAATTTTTAGTGAATATTCTACAAAAAAACATGAAAATGTTGTCATCTTCAATTTCACATGCATGTTGGGGATGAATATAAAAAAATGCATCTCTTCCTTTTTAACTTCATTTATGGTGAAAAAGTTGTTTGTAATGATTAACATAAAGCCTGAAATATTATCACTCTTACTCAAAAAATTCCAAGCCCTTTATACAAACTGTCACCTCTCAGCGGTTACATTAGCGTTTGAATTTTCAAAAACGCTGAAATCAATATTCTCAATTTTTGATGAAGAGTCTACCCGCAAAATAGTGCACCTCTTACTCAAAAAAGGACCGATTCTC
Source organism: Apotomis capreana (assembly GCA_947623375.1). Classification (NCBI taxonomy): domain Eukaryota; kingdom Metazoa; phylum Arthropoda; class Insecta; order Lepidoptera; family Tortricidae; genus Apotomis; species Apotomis capreana. Next base: position 12,845,653 of record OX392522.1, on the reverse strand, counting down.
ATACTCAGTTCCATTTCCATTTAACCCCTTTCGAGGATGAATTTCTAAAAATGCTGAAACTTATTTTCTTACTTTGTAGAGAAGAATCTATACACGTAATGTTACTCACAGAACCTCGAGGTCTTCATTGAAACTAACCTCCTCTTTATCCCATGCATGAGGGGTTAAATTTTCAAAAACGCTCAAATACATGTTCTTAGTTTTTGATGATCAGTGTACACACAAGATAATGCACCTCTTCCTAAAAAAGGCTCGATTTTCAAATACAGTTTCACTGTCCATTTCACCCCTTTCGGGGATGAATTTCCAAAAATGCTGAAACTCGTCTTCTTACTTTGCATAGAAGAACATACACGAAATATCACTCCTACTCAAAGAATCCCAAGCTGTTATACAAATTTTCACCTCCCACTTGAAACGTAGACCTTCCAAGCTCGGCTAAATAAATTTTTGGAAGGCAGTTCCAAAAGGAAAGAGCAAATCTCTTTCCAAAAAAAAACAACTGTGAGATACAACTAAAAGATTCCCACAACTAAATAAATGAATAAACTCGTTTGATGAGTCTATTGTGACCTAGAAAAAGGATGCCTTTCAATAATATTAATCAGGTGACCTACGTGGAATATTAAAGGAAAAATTTGGTAATTACTACAACTTTATTGTATATAACTAGGCTATGTACAGACTTAACCTATGCCTGCTTTGGCAGGAGACTTATAGAACTGTTTAATTCTAGGACACGCTTATAAAATAGCTCAGCCAGTATCACTGGGTGTATAATATGTTCGCCTTAGTCTATATATAAGACCTAAATTTTAACAGTGCCAACAACGTTATTTAACTTTAAGTGAAATCTTACTTCCCTACGTTTTTAACATCTAAAAGGAGACTGACACGCACCTTGCTTAGTCCGTACTCAGAACCTGTCCTGATTGATGTCACTTCCTTTGCAGTGTGCTCGGGACCCCAGCTACGGAGGGATTCCGGCTATGCTTCTGTCTCGATCACGCAGAACAGGGCCAGGGCATTGAAGAAACCGGAATTTACAGTGACAGACCCGATGCAGAATTAAATTTGGAAAATGATATGGAAAATGAGGTAAGTTGAGTGGATGTGTAAAAAAATCTAATTTGACCACAATGTCATCTTCTAGGGTTTAATTTAAACTTTAATTCTAATCTTTAATTTCAAGTTTTAATTTCATGTTTTAATTTTAATCTTCAATTTTAATTATCAAGTTTTAATATCCTGTTTTAATTCCCTATCCTCGCTGAAATAGAAGTAAAATCCTGCATTAGAATAGTGCTATCGAAAGACACATTGCTTTATATTTAAGCAGAGAGGTTATGATAATCTGCTTACCGAAGCGACTCCAAAATCTTGGGTTAAACTGCCTCCGCAGAAGATCTCCCACCCGCCATCAATAATGTGGCTAAAACAAGGAACCAGCAGTTAAAAAACTGAACAAGGATACAAAGACCAGAGCTGATTATATGTAAGATGACTACTCACGATTTCTAATCCCGAAATAACACTTCCACAGAAATCTCCATCGAAAATGGCGTCGGTGCGCCAGACTCACGACACAGCCTCTCACACCAGGAGTCAGATGAAAATGGCCCAACATTTCGGAAATTCGTATCAAAACGGATGTTGCTTCTACAGACTACAATGATTTCTAGTAGTAAATAGGGTTGCCTATTTTGGTTGAAGACTACCCAGTCAAGATCCCTGATTCTCCATAATTTAATTATAGTAATTAAGAAATAACAATGTATTTTAATATTTATGTTTATTTTTCTTATACTTTATTTTAAATTATTATATTATATTGATGTGTAAATAATATTATCAAATATATGTTATTTCTGAATTTTACCCTGTCATATGAAATATTAATCTAGCAACCCTGACCTATGACAGTTTTACTCCTGTTGCTAGACTAGAAAAATTATATATTGTGTTGTCCTACTCAAAAAACACTAGAACGTTCAAGGTATGGTTATAAATGTAACAATTACGACCATTATACAAAATATCAAAATACACCACGTGACACACTTTACCCCATTAGGGCCTGGACACATGTCGCCGGTACGGTGCCGTCTACGGTGTCACGGCGCGGCGCCGTCAAACGGCGTCGTGCCGAAACACGGTGCCGTACACGGCACCGCGAACGGCGTCGTACCACGGCGCGGTGCCGTGCACGGTGCATCGCTTGGTAGTTTAACTAGTTCCCACATATTTTCAGTGCTTCATATTTTCTCTTAAAATGACCTCCATCATGGTTCATTAAAGACATGTATGGATTCACCCAATATCTTCGCTTCTGTTTTTTCTTCATTCGTCGTCTTAACAGTAGTAGCAGGAGAATACGTTTTTCTTGGTCCATGTCAAGGCAAAAACTGTATACTTGTATATATTTAAAACGACAATTGTTTTGTATATTTGAACCGATGGATGTACTTGCGTGTTATGCGTTCAGCAGCAAAACGAAAACTAGTTAAACTACCAAGCGATGCACCGTGCACGGCGCCGTACACGGCACCGCGCCGTGGTACGACGCCGTTCGCGGCGCCGTGTACGGCACCGTACGCGGCACCGTGTTTCGGCACGACGCCGTTTGACGGCGCCGCGCCGTGACACCGTAGACGGCACCGTACCGGCGACATGTGTCCAGGCCCTAAGGGGTTGAACTTTCAAAAACGCTGAAATCAATATTCACAGTTTTTAATGAAGGGTCTATACGCAAAATAATGCACCCCTTACTCAAAAAAGCGCCGTTTCTCAAGAAAGTTCCACTGCCCATTTAACCCCTTTCGGGGATGAATTTCCAAAAATGCTGAAACTTCTTTTCTTACTTACTTACCTGTCCACGAAATATTACCACTACTACTCAAAGAATCCCAAGCTCTTCATAGAAACTTTCTCCTCCCTCTTTACCCCATTAGGGGTTGAATTTTCAAAAACTCTGAAATACGTGTTTTTAGTTTTTGATGATCAGTCTACACGCAAAAGAATGCACCCCTTACTCAAATAGACCACGTTTTTCTTACAAAGTTTCACTGTGCATTTAACCCCTTTGGGGGATGAATTTCCAAAAATGCTGAAACTTGTTTTCTCACTTTGTATAGAAAGAGCTGTATACGAAATATGACTACTCTTACTCAAAGAATTCCAAGTTCCTCATACAAACTTTCACCCCCTATTTAACCCCTTTAGAGAATGATTTTTCAAAAATCCTGAAATTTGTTTTCGTGTTTTTAAATCGAGAATCTATACACATAGTTTTAATACTCTAACTCAAAAATTACGTAAGTTTCATACAAACTTTCAACCCCGATTTGACACCCTTAAGGGATGAGTTTCGAAAAATCCCTTCTTAGTGCTTGCTTGCATCGTATTCTTGATCTATTCTAGAAATTTGAAGTTCCTAGGTTCAGTAGTTTCGGCTCTACGTTGATGAGTGAGTCAGTCAGTCAGTCAGTCAGTCAGTCAGGACTTGTCCGTTTATATGTATAGATTACATACATAATTTATCAGCATTGCACCCGTGCGAAGCCGGGGCGGATCGCTAGTATATAATAATTAGAAACACTCGCAAGATCAGCACACAGAGCCACTAGATCAATGTATAAAAAAAATCGTACGGTACGGTACTTATCCCCCATAATTGAATCCATCAGCAGGGTAACCCGATGCGGATTCCATTATCGGGAACAGCACGCGAGTGTGGAGCGTTCGTAACGTTACTTGCACAACCCATCAACTCGCGGTTACCGCTTCCTAAAGAAATTCCTCAGAGAGGAATCCGGTGACATAAACTAATGACTCGGCGCGAGTGGCACTACGCAAAGCGCGGCGCGACAAGAAATATCGTTTACGGTGCACCGTACCATGGTAGGTATTTACGACGATCGTAGACAGTCACCGTAGATCGTAGTCAGATATCACTACAGTCTTAAACAAAGTCGCTTCCTGCTGTCTGTCTGTCTGTCCCTATGTATGCTAGATCTATAAAACTACGCAACGGATGTTGATGCGGTTTTTTTAATAAATAGAGATATTCAAGAGGAAGGTTTATATGTATAATACATGCATTATTTATCAGAATTGCACTCGTGTGAAGCCGGGGCAGGTCGCTAGTCTAATTATAAAATAACTTAATTCTTATTCTTAAAATTATAGTAGCGACTTCAAATTGACTTGCAAGATAAGAATCATAATCATCACTCAAAACATAGCAAGCATCAAAATAGTTCAAGAAGCTTTTATAAAATCATACACATTTTCAAACTTATACTCACTATGTACTTAAAATTTAACCGTTTCTAACTAAAACCGCAATTAACTATGCAAATTAACTTCACACGTACCGCAATTATGGTAACGGAATGTCATGTGATAACATCAGCGCTCGTTGTTTATTGTGTACTAGCATTAACCCGCGGCTTCGCTCGCGTGCCTATGTAATATACATCATCCTACGGGAACAATGCTCTTTTTTTTTTCAGGATTAAAAGTAGGCTATTTGGTATAAAGCTTTTATAATGTCCCGAGCCTCCGCTTATCGACTCGGTATATTCGAGATTGGTTTAATGATTCTAAGCCATGTTCTAAGTTACGTCATGTTCTATTGTAAGATATTGAGGTTCTCTTCGTTGATGAATGAAAAATTTATTATTCTGAGCCAGATAAACGTAATTCAGAATTCTGAAATGACTTAACATAATTATTGAAAAGCTTGAATATATTTATTACGGATGCAGGAAGTTCCCCGATCATTACTCCTCCCGTCCCAACGCGCCGCCCGCCTATAGGTACCGATTGACGACGGTCGAGATGCCACCAAATACTATTTTTTTAATCTATTAGGATAACGCGGGTCTCTATCCATACCGCAAAAGCAAAAACAGAACCCCCTTATAGGATCACGTGTAGCTGTCTGTCAGTCCGTCTGTTACAACCGATTTGCTGCAAAACTACTGGACCGATTACATTGCAATTTGGCGCAAATGCTTTCAAGAATTTTCATGACCACAAATAAAATTTCAAAATCGGTGGCATTTTCGTAATTAACGTCCCAACAAACCATAAAAATTACACCCATACTCATATTTAGTCATTTCAACCCCATCGCACCCCAACAGGCGAGACGGTATTTCACGTCCACCACGTTTGTTTTTTTTTTAATCGTTGTTGTTTTGGTAATCAGCGACCCGATAAACCATAGAAACATTACCCTTGTTGATTTTCAGACTTTGTCACCATATTCTCCTCCTTTAGGGGTTGAATTTTCAAAAAACATGAAACACGTGCTTACTCATTTATCGTTAGAAATACACCTTGGAAGTTTTCAATAAAATAGTCTAACTAATATTTTTTCCCCATACAAACTTTGAACCCCTATTTCAACCCCTTAGGGGGTACATTTTGAAAAATCCTTTCTTAGTGCACCCCTACACCTTATAAGGAACCTACGTGCCAAATTTGAACTCTCTAGAACCAGCGGTTTAGTATTTAGACATTTCAACCCCATTTCACCCCAACAGGGAAGATCTTAATTCACGTCCGCCACGTTGGATTTAAAAATCGTTGCGGTTTTCGTAATCAGCGACCCGATAAACCATAAAAGCATTACCAATGGATTTTCAGACTTTGTCACCACATTTTTTCCTTATAGGGGTTGAATTTTCAAAAAACCTGAAACATGTGTTTACTCATTTATCGTTAGAAATACTCCTGTGTAGTTTCGAATAAAATAGTCTAACTAATCTTGTTTCCCCATACAAACTTTGGAACCCCATTTCACCCCTTTAGGGGGTGAGTTTTGAAAAATCCTTTCTTAGCGGATGCTTACGTCATAACATCTACCTGCATGCCAAATTTCAGCCCGATCCGTCCAGCGGTTTGGGCTGTGCGTTGATAGATCACTATGTCAGTCAGTCAGTCACCTTTGAGTTTTATATATATAGATTAGATTAAGATTTTCTTTACTTCATAATGGTGTTTTAAAAAACCGGGATTTATTTAAACCACAGGTTCAACTAGAATGGAAAGGCTATCAGCTAGTGCTTCTGTGAGCTGAACATCTCGCCAGCTTGTTTATAAATAAAGGAAAACATTAACAAAACACCATACAAATGTATCAAATAACCGACCGAAGAAATAGACAAGAGCATCAGAAATATCTCATATTCATAAGGGCTTATTTCCTCCATAACTCTTACCCTAATAGCGATCTTTAAGTATACCCAACCAAGGCTCATTTCAACAGATCTACTAACATGAAACTAAGTCGTTCTGGAGTCTTTGAGGACTCATTTTCGCCTGTCATCGTTCGACATTAACACTTTCTGGCACTTTCATTAAATCAACACGTCAACGTTATCCTATTCCACATTTCGCCAGTCAATGAATAGACAGTGCAAATTGCTAACACGTTATTGACTGACTTCTAAAAAGAAAGGAAAGAGGGTGTAAACGATCCGGCCAGACAGAAATTTAATCAATTTGACCCAAATGCATGATGGTGTATATTTACACGTTACTGAAATGACACAAGTCAAAATCTGAATATTGTCAATTAAGACTTTGTCAAGATTGTCCCGAAATCTCAAACAGTCGTGGCTTTCATTGCTAATTACGTCATTTCAGAAATGAAATTAGTGTAATTGTATTCTTTTAAGGGTTAAAAACAGTACCTAAGAACATACTCGTAAATGTGAAAAAACGTTCGTAAACAGTTTTGCCAATAAAAGAGGCGAGATCTAACTGGAAACCAACTACTTAAAATACTCCTTATATTACAGCTCCACGCATATAAAAAAACAACCTTTTTATCTATTGCTTAAAATTGAGTTTTCTACTCCATAGTTCGACTTACGAGACTTAAGAAATTACAAGTGTGTCAAATAGATTTTAGGTTATTGTGAGGTCAAAAATTGGACTAAATGGTTCATGTAATATTACCCACGGCTGGATAGTTCAATATTTTTTATATAAATATTGACAACCGCATATTATTAATATAGCATGAAGGGCGCTTTACAATCAAGAACAAACCGCAGGCATGTCATGGCCATAGTAATGGACCATGAGCCAAAAATTATACAAATGACGTTATAGTCGATAAGTCGATCATCTTAACTCTTAAGCGGTTACATTTGAATTTGCTATACTTCGTCAACTGCAGACTCGCAGCGAAGATCATATCATAATGCATTTGTATTAAGGTTTAATTTAGCTTCAGCGGGCATATCTAGACACGCGGCAGCGTGTCCAGCCAAGTTCACCGCAGGAACTGGCGAGCAGCAGCCGTGTGTTATATTACACGAACCGTTTGGAGCCACTTTTGACCCCTCAATAACTCCAAATCTATTCAACAGAAAAAAATGAAATTTGGCTTATGTATTTAGGTCCCTGAGAACAACTAGAACCACAAATTTCATAAATGTAGATGAAATAGTTATTGAGATATTGACGTCCAAAAAACGGCATTTTTATCACTGACTGACTGACTCACTAGTAATCAAAAACCTAACCCACTTCCAGGTGACCTAGAAAGATGAAATTTGGCATTCAGCTTGGTAATTGTGTGTGTACACATATAAAAATCAAAAACAGTGATATTTTTTAGTTTTATTATTATTATTATTTATGCTTGTTGCCTCAGAACTCCGTCATTTATTAACCGATTTGGAAAATTCTTTCTTTGTTTGTAAGATGGCACTCTCTCTCTCACACACACACCACACACACACACACACACACACACACACACACACACACACACACACACACACACAGAGAAGGTTAATAAATTGCCGTGGCGCGGGGACGGATAGCGAAGCGCGGGAGCGCGGCGTGGCGAGGAGCGGTCCGGCCCCTCCCTCTACCCCGCGTCACTCTAGTCAAGACAGGTGGGGCGTCAATTCAAATTTCTGTACAAAAAGTAATGATATCCCATCAAAAACATAAATGTTAAATTAGAGCCAAGTTCTCGCATGCAACGTTGTCGACTTCGCCGACAAAAGAATTGAGATATATATGGGCGCCAAGTTCTTTGCCCTAATTTTTTTAGATACAAGGACATGTGACATACTCAATGCATTTATTTTACTTGGGGTGTAATTCAATATCAAGATTTGACTTGGCTAGTTTTCACAAACTGACTTAATTTTATCAAAGTAACATAGTATTATTATCAAGCTAACAGTATAAGTAACAGGACGTACACTAACTATACCTTTACGAAAATAGGTTAATGATTAGACAAATGTAATATACATTTATATGTAAAAACTAGCCAAGTCCAGTCTTGATATTGAATTACACCCCAAGTAAAATAAATGCATTGAGTATGTCACATGTCCTTGTATCTAAAAAAATTAGGGCAAAGAACTTGGCGCCCATATAGATCTCAATTCTTTTGTCGGCGAAGTCGACAACGTTGCATGCGAGAACTTGGCTCTAATTTAACATTTATGTTTTTGATGGGATTCAATTTACCTAGTTCGAATTTGAAATGGTTTCTGCAACATAATAGTAAGTACATTGAGATCGCAGGTGTTTGTGCCAGAAATATGCGACCTGGGCTGCTCTATCATGCCTTTCTGCATGTATATTTATTGAGTTTGCTTCTTTACAGAATCTATTCCTTGTATATGAATATTAAGTGATAGTTCACACAGGTCCTTTCCTTTCAAATTACTGTTCTAAATCCATAGAAATCCGAGACCTTTCATCTAATGCAAATCATGTAACCACTACGCCCACAGTTCGAACTAAAATAAAATACCAATGCTCTCTGCAATTATCTAATTATGACTCAGAGATATAGAAACAGATGTAGAAACACAATAGTGTTCGTGAGCGGTGTGAAAGGGCACACGCTCCAATAAGCGTGTGTTTTACAGCGTAATAGGCTTGAAGAGGCTAGGAATGTGGGTGATATACTTATAGAATGGATTAAAAGTTGCTTTTTGTCATAGCTTTACTATTCATCATCGTCGACGACACGTTTGGCTCGGTTTGTAGATATCTGCCTACTGAGCCGGCGGTCCCGGGTTCGAATCCTGGCCGGGCAGATATTTGTGTGATGAACTCTAATATTTGTGCTTGGGTCATGGTTGTTCTATGTATTTAAGTAATATATTTATCTATATAAGTATGTATATCGTCGTCTAGTACCCATAACACAAGCCTTCTTGAGCTTAATTTGGGACTAGATCAATTTGTGCGAGGTAGTCCGATATTTATTTATTTATTATTTATTTATCATCATCATCATATCAGCCGATAGACGTCCACTGCTGGACAAAGGCCTCCCGCAAAGTTCTCCACAACGATCGGTCTTACGCCGCCCTCATCCAATTTCTGCCCGCGATCCTAACCAGGTCGTTGGTCCACCTTGCTGGAGGCCTTCACTCACACTCAAGAACCTTTCTGCCCCAACGGCCATCGGTTCTACGAGCAACGTTTCCCGCCCACTGCCACTTAGTTTCGCGACTGTCTGAGCTATATCTACAACCTTGGTTCTCTTGCGTATCTCATCATTCCGGATTCGATCTGTACCTAGGACATACCTTCCAATATCTAGTATCTCTTACCGAGCGTAAGCATGAAGAGGCAGCACAGCACACACAGACAGCCGCATACACGTATCAGATAAAGATAAAGGACCAATTTTTTGTTCAAAATTAAATTTTAGGTTGCCGTCTTACTACATTTTTTAACTTTAGAACGAGAGACTATTATACAGTTTGAACTTCGGAGTAGTTTTCCTAAAACCACTGAGCATTTGGTTAATGTAGCCGGCGTTGCCAAGATAATGTTTGATGCTATGCCACTCTCCAAAACCTGAAGACTGCTTGATGGCAATCTCAGCAGTAAAAATCTAGAAATCATTAAGGCAAAGTTCGTGCCCTAGATAGACGCTGATCGATAGGTATCGGCGAGTTATTCCAACTAACGGCTCTCTGACATACAACTTTCATCCGCCGTAGGTTGCAGATTTTTTGTACAATTACTACTTTTATAGCGCTTTTCGGTTACCGTTAGGCAATTTAGCTGGTCTAACGTCGCCAAATAAGAGTTACAAAATTAAACATAATAACATAGCAGTAATGTAGTGCCAAGTTATATTTTATCCTGGGTTTAGGTATTGGTTTGTCCTTTTGGCTTTTGGCAATGTATATTTCATGTAAAGATACTCCCATAATCTTATGCATTTAATTGCTAATTGACGGTCGATGATTTTGACCATATTTAGTACAGGAAATGCGAGAATACTCAAATAAGAAATTTTTCTCTGTTGTTAACGAAGTGCCAACATGATGATAAAACTATGGAGGGAAAATGTTCACAGTGGTCAGAATCAAAAGTAGCCGTCAATTTTATGACTATGGTTCAGAGATACAGGCAATAGCCTAGTTCAGGGGCCGCAATCTGCGACTACCAATTATGACACTTATGTACAAACCTGTTTTACCTATACTCTGTATTATAACGCTTTCGTTAATGAACAATAAAGATTTTTATTTATTTATTTTATTATATAAAGATAGGGCTGGGCATTTTTTTTCGGAACCGTATTGTGACATAATTTTTTATTTAAAAAAACGGAAGAACTTTTTTTACTAGACCCCGGAACTGTTACAAACTGAACTGTAACAGTGATACATTGAAATGAAAAAAAAAAACCATTTTACTCGTACAACTAGTAACATGTCTGCGAGACTCGAAAAAATGGACCGAAACCCAAAAACGCCATCGCGACACATTTGCAAACGAACGAGACAGTGTTATCGGCATTGGGGCTTAAGCAAAAAAACGGTTACTTAAAATATGGTTTCTTGAAACAGTTGTTTGTGAAACTGAAACGGTTACGTTTCGTTTTACAGAAAACTCGAAACGACCCAGCTCTACTCAAAGGATTCCTAAGCAAGCCGGGGAGAAAACGCCACTTATTCTTTAAGAGCACAGGAGCATTGAACAGGGTGCTAAAACGCTGTAAAATGTGCAGCCGGCGGGAATCGGGCTCTATGGATGCACGCCACCTTTTATTAAATACTAGCTGCACCGCGCGGTGTTACCCGCTCATCCCACGGGAACACTACATTTATCGGGATAAAAAATAGCCTATCTGTTATACAGGGTGTCAGCTACCTTCATATCAAAATTGGTCCAGCCGTTTCAGCGTGAAGAAGTAACAAAACAAATAAAACACGCACAAACTTTCGCCTTTATAATATTAGTGTGACTAGTTTCAGATATGACTACACATGTCATACAAAAACAAGAGCCGAGTTGTCAAACGTTACGTAGGCTGCCGGCAAGGTTCTCATCCAAATGTTGCGTAATTGTGCACTAGACTTATGCAATTCGTTTTGGTCACATTACATTTGGCCTCTAGGGTTGTCAATAGGAGGTATTTATAAATTTTAGCAATCTTTAGCAATTTTAAAATGCCAAATCGCACCTCTCTAGTACTTAGAGTTTCTCAGCTAAGCTGCAGATAGATGAACGGACGAATAAAATGGATCGACAATTATTTGTAGTTCATTAAAATTATAAATAAAAAAACTTCTATAAATCTTTCATATACCTATTAAGTATTTTCACACGTTATAAAAAGTGGACCTGTCGAAGCACCGTCTTGACAGATTTACGCTACCAAAGATATTTTTGAACAAACAATATTGAAAGTGCATCTCATGCGCACCAAATATAGGTCGAGTAATTCTAATTCTAATTTTAAAATATGGCTTCCATCAGGTTAATGATGATTTCGCCAACGTAGAGCATGCCGTTGTTCGGTGAGGTTTTGCTTTTTGTAAATTGATAGCGATTTACAAAAAACCACGCGGTCTACCGGGCCTTGACCCAAGAAGGGCTATTGTACGCTTCAAGTTGAATTCTTCATTAACCATTCACTCATACGTTAGTTCACTGCACAATAGGCTATCAATACTACACATTGAACAACCAACATGAATAAATAACGAACAACTAAACTTAAAGGCATGCGGCCATCTTAAGTCACAAACCGGAAGTCCTAGGTCGAGTAAGCGGCGCGCTAACTTTATCATCGATTGACAATGTCACCCTGACATTGCGTGTGTTCCGTTACACTCATTTTTATTTTCAAATGAACGTAAATATATTGGACGGCTGTTCCTATTTTCATCGAACAGCTTAAGAGTCATCTAGGAAACTTGAATTGAATCATTCATCTAAATCTGTTTGGTCGTGGTCGTTACCTATTCTTAACATCTTTTTTTTTAAATGCTTAGTATTTAGACTAGTATAAAAAATCTTCGTCTTCATTACCCCGGGTCTACACTATGCGCTAAGCCGAGCGAGTCCCGTAGACCGAAGTATTAATATTCGGCCAACTTCGGTCAACTTGGCGAGTCGTGTAGAGCGTGCGTTACACTTATGGTCGTGGCTGTCATTACTTGTGTGGCAAGTTAAACTACACAGCTCCATTTCTCTCTCATAAGCCAAAAAAAAAATCCTAGGCGAAAACATAATACGTTATACATTTATTTAATCTTTATTGCACTAAAGAAAACTTATCGTACAAAAGGCGGACTCAATGCCATGAGGCATACTTATTATGAGAACCTTTTCCCAACACTACCCACAACCGGCAACAGATAAACATTAATGCTGTACGATTTAATTGTTTAATGCCTTGAATTCAACCATGTTCATTTTATCATAGTTACTAGCTGTGCCCCGCAATGTTACTCGCGGTTTACGACATAAAAATTAGCCTAAATGTGTCATACTGAATTTTACCAATATTGGTCCAGCCTTGAGCGTGCAGAACTAAGAAACATACAAAGACACTCACAAAACATTCGCCTTTATAATATCGATACCTAAGAGCACAATCGTATTATTATGCAATTAGGACGTTAGTGCACAACGCTATGTAGTTTAAACTTCATTGGAACAATAATTGTAATTAGTACAAATGTGAACTAAGGTATCGATATTAGTCTTATTATTCAGTATGTAAATATGAAGTGACAACCCTGTAACGCTTCGTTTCAGTTAGTGTTTAACCAGTTAAACGAGGTCCTCGCAAATCTGTGGCAGGATGAAAATGACAGCCTGTCAGACCGGTTCCTTAGTGGTTCGCTTAGGTTTCCTAAAAGGCCTACTCTTTTGAACACTTTTCGGTCTGATGAAAACCAGTGGGCATATGATTGTGACGTAGCTGTTGTTGTCGTGGTTTTGCCGTAAACAATGTCCAATCCAATACGAGCTTCTATTTAGTTTCAAATTGACGTTTGTGTAAAAAGAAAGAAAATGGACAAGTGCGAGTCGGGCTCGCGCACCGAGGGTTCCGTATAAAGACTTATCCCATCTTAACTGGCCGGGTTAGTTTACACCTGGTATGTATGCGCCGGAGTTAACGCAAACGAAATTTGTGCAAGCAAAAAGGACCAAAAGGTATAGTTGGCAATAAAAGCTTGTTTATACAGTCTCTGTGAGCTATACATATTTTTTTTTTAAATGGCAAATATATGTATTTTTTTAGGTTACCTATCATTATCCCGAATTTTTGTTTCCCCGCTCCCCACTGTAACGTTTCGCCGAATATTCATTTGCCCGAAAACTATTTATTCCAAAACTTTGTAAAAATATCGACAAAAAATCTCTATCGAATAACTTCACAAAGTTTCATAAAAATCTGTTGAAGACCTCTAAGCGAGAACAGTCGAGCATCCGAAAGCTTTGTTGACCAAGCTGAAACGTTTTCTACTTTTCTCGCTTGCTCGGTTAAAAAATATTCATTGGTGGATAAAAACTTATTACAGTTAGTGTATATAAAGATTATCATACGTCTATTTACACTGTAATTAATGTATGTTTGGCAAGCATAAGCAATTAGCTGCTTATTCGAGGCATGTAGGCAAATACAATAGATTTTAATTAGCCGACTTTCTATTTAACATCAAAACATAATTACGAATTCTACTTAGTCGGATTAGCCGGGCCAAGTCATGACTTGAAATTTTGAACGAAAAAAAACACGATATATCACGTTGGGGTAGGGAGAGGTAGAGGAAGACCTCACGTGTATTTTTCTACAGTGAACGAACTAAGAAAAAAATCGATATTTTTTCTCGGTTTCGTTAAAAATAAATTTTCACTTGTCAAAAATAGCGAGTCTATTTTACGACATTTTGGCGGAGATAAATACACGTGATGTAGTGAGGGGGAGGGGGGTTAGCAAAGAACCTCACCAAATATCACCAGGGAGGAGGGGGGGTCAAAAAGTAGTCGAAAAAACCTCACGTGATTTGTGCACAAGCCCTTTGGCGCCGACACCAAAGTGTATGCTTTTAGCATCTAAATTTCCGATGCCTGCAAATCATTCATGCACCGAAAACCCCGAGGTATGCTTATGATTATGAAAACATATTCAACGGGTGTTCTAAGAGTCTAAAGCATAAAACTGTCTTTCACCGTCTTCCGGGCGACGCGTCAGTGACAAACTTTACAGTAGTCTGATAGGGGCTATTAACGTGTCGCCTTTAAATGACATGCCACATTACTTTAAACATAAATGCTCTATAATAAATAACGTCAATGAAATAAGAACACGCATATGTTAGTCTAAGGTTGAAAGGAAATTATAATGAATGAAGTATGAAATCAACACATCACACTAATATTATATAGGCGAAAGTTTGTGAGTGTGATGAGTGATGAAAACCAGTGGGCACTATGATTGTGACGTTGTTGTTGCCCTGGTGGTTGTGTATGTTTGTTACTTTTTAGCGCTCAAACGGCTGGACTAAAATATTAAATTTTGGTGCCGACACCCTGGATTAACACATGGCTACTTTTTATACCGAAAAAATGTAGTGTTCCCGTGGGATGAGCGGGTAACACCGCGCGGTGCAGATGGTATACATTATTATTTTAGCCAAATTCGACAATTATCATCATATTTGACGTTTTCAACCAAAAGGTCATGGTCTGTAGATCTGGATTCTCGATATTTTTATGCTCTTCACATTTTTTGTTAATAAACTCAGGTCTTTCTATAATATAAAAAACCATGCAGCTAGTTACAATCCTTTTGACAATTGCTGTAAAAATCAGTGTTTTTTTCTGTTTCAAGCATATGATCTGTAACTAGTCGGCTAATCGGCAACTTTTTAACAGATTAGTCGACTAGTCGGCACAATCCATAGTCGGCCTATCTCTATTTTTTACACTTGCAAAGGGGACGCAAATAATGTTGCTTAAAGTTCGAGTCATTCAAAAAAGTACCTATCTAAAACCCAAATGTCTAAGTCAAGTTTTGAATTTTGAACCCAATACATAGTAAGAACCGCAACTAGTATTTTCATTTGTTAATTTACCGCAACTAGTATTTGTTATTTCACGTAGTCATTATCAAATGATTACTTAGCGTGTTATAATTGTTAAAAGCTTCAATGGACCTAGCGTGACTTGCAACATATATCTAACATGTAATGGAAAAACGTCGTATACACTACATACATTCAATATAACATATGTCATTGTTCCGCCTAGTAATGTATGTATCTAACGTTTAATAGAAGAACGTCGTATGATGCAACACATTCATAGTGACATATGTCGTTCGTCTAGTGTATGTGTATGAGTTATAATAGTTAGGCGTCAAGGGAAATCAAGGTGGAATAACTCGTTCCGATGGAAAATACTATATTGAGTAGAATATATCGTACAAACTACGCATATTGGAAGAACAGAAGGTGCCCGTAATTTCACACGCGTATTTTTTATACCGAAATCGGGTAAAAAGTATCCTATAACCATCTTTGGATGTCCAGCTATCCCTGTACCAAATATGGTTAAAATTTGTTTAGCCGTTTCGGCGTGATGAGAGGACAATGGAAATTATGCCCAACAGGTGGCGCCAGACTGGAATGGCGCCGCGCGCCCATACAAAACAAAAGACGATCCTGTATCGCGCTAATAAGATTTTTCCTGTAATCATGATCATGACCCCTCTCCATAGAATACTGGTTTTCAATACAAATCTGGCATTTTATAATTAGTATGGATTAGCTTTCTGTTGTGTGGTTTTATGTAACTTGATATAATTATCAGACCTGTAAATTTCACTTGAATATGGGTAAGGGTCAGTTCAAAAAACAAAATTTGTCCCTTCGGTGGTCAAAAAGTTAAAAGCTCGAATGAATCTAGGTTATGTTGCTATTACATGGGATTATAGAAGAGAGAACGTTCTTTATTCTCACAGGCATTTAACCAGAAAATTAGGCCCTGGAATCCTTAATTTCGCAAATGTCCACCGAAAAGACGCGCACCGAAATTTTACAATGACTCATTTAGTACTTATTTCCTACCCAATACATTAAAATTATGTATTATTTCGCTTAAATGCCATAAAATGCTATTTCTACAAATAAACAGACATTATCTGTGCATATTGTTTTACGTTTTTGACTATTTTAAAATAACGAAATAATAATAATAATAAACAGGCTAGAACAGAAGACTATATTATAGCGTAGTGACGTTTTAACATAACACGTTATTTTCTTTGAAATTTCATACAGTTTTGACAGTACAAAAACTACTGGCTAAATGACCCGTCGTTTTTTTTTTCACAGATTATTACCGATCATTGATCCCAACTGTACATTATTTATTATGATGTACTGTACATAATGTTTAATATTTGATTATGTTTTGACTCGTACGTCACTGTGACTGATACTGGATCCGGGGTCGTCCGATAAGCGCATATCTGCCTTTGGCGGGTGGTAAATAAATCGATACGGTACGTCTAGCACAACTGCGACACGCGACTCTTTGTCGCGCGTCAAATACTACCTGTCACTTTCCTTTCAATCCCGTGCGAGAAAGACAAGTGAAGTTAAGTCGCGCGACAAGCGAAGTCGCGGCAAGATATGCTAGTCCCGCAGCACTGCATTCATCCTATTACTATTAATAACTATCCTCCCACAAAAACCAAAATTTTACCGACCATTCTCCTCATGTGGAATGTGTCTTAACGTTGACACTGGCGAAATACCTCTGGCCAAAGCAGCTTCCCTTCTAGCTGCTTTGGCCATAGCCATAAAAAAAAAAGAAAAATCTAGGAAAATATTGTTCATTCTCGAATGTCCTGGCCATTCTCGAGTGGCCAAATACCGGGCACAACACCTCGGCTGTCCGAGGTCACTCCCTAGTCGTCGGCAACATCAAGGGACTGCTAGGCTTTCTGGTAGAGTTGGGTTGGCAAGAGTAGTGCCAGCAACCCTTCACGCAAAATAGGCGCATTATTTTAGATCTCACTAAGTAACAAATACCTACTTCAAAAGAAGCTCGTATCTCAGTATTAATCTACAAAATAGATACGAGATTATGAAGAGTAGTGACAGAAACTTTAATATTTTTTTTTTTATTATGCTAAAAAAAATACAAACTGGTACACTTTATATGTTTCACCAAACTGCAATGCAGTTTGTTTGCAGTTTAGGTTGTCACCAGACAATATAACCTGTTCATCCTCACACTAGACCCTAATGGCCGAGAACTGTGTGGTTCCTCCAGGGATTTCCTACTGCGAACACTCCTCGGTGCATTGTCAGTGTCATTGGTGCCTGAAGACCAATAAAAGCTTGTTTGCATTACAACTCCAAGCAGCCAATAATACTACCAGTACTACTACACTATTGTTTCTTTCCCAAACAAGCGCCCAAACATCCTTGTTTGGCTGGAAAGGATACAAACAATGTTTATCAATAGGAAGTTTGCTTTGTGTAGAGTGAAGAAAAGAATTTCTCCGTTTTTTTTTTAATATTGTGATTGTTTTGCTGAACTGATGTTATAAAATTTATATTACAACCTCAACTAAGTGGTATTGTATAAAAATAAAATAGTAATACAAAAAGTATATACAGACGCCATGTTTAAAAAAAATACTTTCTGCTTAGGCCTACAATTTTGTATGAAATTTCTTTACAGTTTTCTCGAGTTGTTCCGCCCCAAACGTGATACTTCGAAGTCTTATAACGCACATTATGACTACATTTCATTGCATGTTTGACAAAAAACTGTTATAGCCATAAATATGAGGAGGCATTGAATTGTTTTGTCATATCAATCAATCTTTCAGATAATGATCTTTTGTTGAAGCATAAGCATGTGATCTAGATAGTAACCATTTAGATTATATTTATTTATTTATAGCCTTATCTCAGATACATATTTTAATAAATACAGTTTTTTTTTTCTTCGGTTATCAACTGTTACTTCCATTAAAATAGCTTTATTTTTTTTTGTTTAGCTACGTGCCTCTTAGCAAAGGCCTGCTCCGACACTTTCCAATCTTCTCTTTTCCTTGCCAGTCTAGTCCAGCTTTTTCCAGCTCTTGAACAGTTTTTCTTTTTTTCTCTTGCTGTATCTTGTGTGCCATAATGTTACTACTATTAAAGACCGCTTATTATTTATTCAAGAGGGCTTTAAGTAGAAAACAATTAAAATATATCATGTTAGATTAATAACTACTATTACCATACCTGAAAAGCATAACACTATGTCACGGGTGTTTGTGCAATAAATATGCAATCTGGGGCTTCATGAATTACCGCCTGTCTAAAGTTTTATCTCTTGCCTTGGCCAGGACATGTGACGTAAAATACATGAACTTACAATATTATACTTCCCATTTTTGTGACTAAAAAAGAATGGCACAAATAAATAACTGTAATATGAAATGATAAGCTACAATGAGTTTCAGAGCTAAATGCACATTTAAACAGTTTAGAATGATTACTTGGGGAAAGTAAAAAAAAACAGGTCAGACAATATAAAAACAGTCAGTAGAGCTGTTTCATAAACTTTTCATGAGAGTAATTTGTATGATGCAAATTTAAGTATTAATTTATCTTGTATAAAAAGTAACACTAATTTCAAGTTAAGTTAACACCATAAATAGAATAACACACAATTAAATTGTAACTTGCATTACACTTTCACGGTAACAGTATTGCCCTACATAATAATTAGTAACACAAGACATATGACAACATGATGTCTCACATACAGACGCAGTAATAATTAATATGTATGATGATTAAAGAGGACAAGTGACAATTCAATTGTAACACTGCCAGATCTTGAGGTAATAAACAGATATCACTGTCTAAATTGGTTCAGAAACAATGATCTTGACCTCATTTTAATCAAGGTCACTCTATAAGGTCCGTAACTGTCGCACATAAGGAGAAAACTGGTTCCAAAAAGGTTGAATTAGTCATAGTTTATTTTTAAATTATCTACCCACATTAATTAAGATAATTAAACTATGTTAATGGCTTGAGAAAACAATGCGTGAATGTGGCAGCTGCTTCACAATAACTCGCTGAATTTCCCAAGCGGCTGTTTGACACAGATTCAAAGCACATATTGTAGGTGTATTAAAAAAAATGTGATCGTAAGCTTCCAAATTCGAAATCGGCCAATCGCTTGCGGCTGTTCATTCACGCCCTCACAATTAAAATCACATTGACAGCTGAACAGATAAACCTTGAAAAGTCGCTATACAACAATATACTATACCCATATTTACACATAGAGGGCCGAAAACAATTCGATATTTCAATAACTCTTACCTTCCGCGCTCTGGTTCAGCGATGAGGGCACGACGGTGGAAGACAACGCCTTCTTCTGACCATGCTTAGGAAGATCAGAGTCTGAATCGTCGAAAACAAGCGTCCTGACCGATTGTGAACATCGTCGATCCATTGGCACTCACAACACAGCCACACACAAATGCACTAATTTCCCCATTTATCACAACGATATGGTTACGCGACACGCTTAAGCGGCACCATTTGAGTTGCGAAAGTAAAATCAGCGAATTAAATATCGCTTTAAGTGCACACGGTTGCAAATATAATTCGCGTTTTATGCCATCATAAATAACGCGACACGGCTTCTCGTATCACCAATCGAAAAGTGACACTTTTGTCTTTTGAAGGGTTAGCGCTTGGGTTGCCATAATGTAGAAAAATTTCCCCGTTAAGCTATACCGGACTCGGGAAAAATATTTTTATTTTGTGACTATGGTATGGTACAGTTGTTCTAGCCAGCCAGTTTATAATTTGTATATAATATGTCATAAAATTTGCTAGAATATTATTACTATTCCCATTCTTATTTTTTTAGCTTAGGTTAGATTTTTACAATATATGTTTGTATATAAAAAGTGAACAAGCACTTTATTATTATTATTATTTCCTTTATTTATAATTTTTATATTAGTACCTGACCTGCTTACTTGAAACGATGAAAAAGAACAACATTAAAACTTTAAAGTCAATGGTACGTTTTCAGATTATCTTTATGTCTTATGGTATTATTTACTATATACTGATAAGTTTGCAAATGATGACATATTATACACCAGTGACTTGATAATTAGGCATCGGAGTTCCCATAGCAAAGACGTTAGACCTATGGAGCTGATATTACCATCAAAATTTAATTCATACTCGTAAGTGTATTTCATTCGCAATTTTAATTTTAGTCACGATCACGAACAAAGCAAGAGGAATTTACGAATACCTGATTTGAGTAGGCATTGTTTTTATCGTCGCAGTATAAAATTGCGCCTCTTCCTACTTATTTCCTACATTACTAGAAAAGGTATAAAATTGTAAATTAATATATTTAAGACTACTAGTTTGTAATATTATTTACGTCACTTTAGGCCGTAAGTTGAACTTTCAGCTCGCTACGCGGGGAGAAAATCTCACTTTCTGTGCGGTCAATGCAAGATATAAAACCTTGGACAATTCACGAGCGGTAATTTTTCTCCTGATTGCATATTATGCACAAACACCTGTGTGATCTGGGACATTCACAAATCCACCACCCTAAGTATGTAATGTACTATAGTGAAATATTTTTTGTATTTTTAATATTACGCATTTTCACTTACTAACCATAAATGGGACAATAAACTTTTTTCTGTTGCTTGTCGCCATGGTGATGTCCCTTGGACCACTCTCTCGTTGCTGCATATTATATGAAAAAATATTTTTTCGAATTTGAAGTTTAACCTGTGTACATACGGTCGAAATTATTATCTGTCATATATGGCTTAGTATGCGGTAAAGGGTTGAAACGACCATTAAAGTTGCGATTTCAGTGGTTATTTTTACCAAAGACTAATTGCATTGCATTCTTATGTAGACTATCTCCTGATAATAATATTTATATAAATTATAAAAAATAAAATAAGAAATTTAATCATTATTGTCTCCAGGGCCACAGCCTACGGGATAGAATAGCAACAAGAAAAAAGTTAATCCACAATCCACCCAAATGCACTTTAGGATGAAATAAATGAGTGAGTATGAGTATTAGTATGAATTACATTTTGATTTTAATATAGGCTTCATTGCTCTTTAATGTGCTGTACCGTGCTATGAGAAGTCCGATGCGATGAATGCCCATAAAAAAGGATTTAAATTAAATATTAGTCGCTTAAATGTACTCTTTTTTCCCCATAGTACCAGTTATTTTTCATGTATTGCAACATTGATAAATAAAAGCGAGAAAAATATATCTTTTCTCTCGTTCTTTCATCCCTTACCAGCGCCATCTATTGGAGCGCAGCGTCAACTTGACTTCACGAGGTTGCCATGATACTTTAGAAGTGTTTCCAGCTTTTCATAGAATTTTTTTTTTCTAGAAAGCGATTTTTCTATGCAATGTATATTTATGAAAATGTGGACAATAATCATAAGCAGTAAGTCATGGAATTATTAAAATTTACTTTCAAATAATTATTGAAATGAGAACTTTTGCAATAATTAATTATTCGCATGAGCTTATCCTGCCATCTAGTGACATAATTGAACAACCAGCAAAAATTCCGTCAAAAGAAACGGAAAAACACGAGCGCGCGTCGCCTCGGGTAGATATCAGCTGAATTATTCGGCTAAAATGCCCTGGCACGGGCATACGTAGTCGTCGGTCCGCCATTACGACGCAGCCGAGACACGTTTGTCGTATTTAGTTAAATATTTTCGTTTATAAATGAGTAATAACGCTCATGAACTAAGTAATCGACTTCTGAATGCGTTGGATAACAATTACAATGTAAGTTTACGAGTTTTAAAGCCCGTAAGTTGGATAAGCGAGACATAGATATGAGAATGGTCCCACGAGCCCGTGACACCCGACTCGATGCAACGATTTGGCCTCCTCGAGGTTGTTTCCAGAACCACTGACGTTCCTGTACACACGGATGATGATAACGAAGTGTCGGGATGTGATAAGGAGTCGAGATCCGTGTCTCCTGATAATAAAGTAGTGTCTGTCAGAGTGGATACGTGCACGGTGCGACTGCGGTATATGGAAGCACTGACGTCGTCAATGCACCGCCTCTTTACCCTCCGTCTGTAGTGCCAAAAGTTTTGCAATGTGAAAGTATGGAATTGTGCCACGCGCGTCAAATCCTGAGGATTTTCTTGGGTTATGTATATATGGTGCTTTGTGGAATGAACGCGGATGATGTGTTTTTTGTCGTACTGTTCGACCTTACGTGAGTAATAGAATAAGAATATACAGCGTGGAGACACCTCATGGTGGCAGGTGGTGGCTGCGGTTCTTAGAAGCTGCAAATGCTTGTTCCAGATTATTGAACATGTCAATCTTTGTTGGCATTTTAGGTTGTGCAATTCTTGATTGAGCAATGTTAGAAATTGGCAGCGATTTTGCAATAGTCCTGAAGTGTACGATTTGCTCGGTTATAACCTTAGCTTGGGTGGTAACCCTGCTGATAACGTGATATATTTGAAATAATTACGTCTCAGTTTCCTTAAAGCTGCATAAAATGACAAAAATATGCCACATTCATTGTTAGTGAACCTGAATGGTGTCCTCACATGAATTGACCACATGGGCACTTAGGTCATTGCCAGGGTTATGGTCACTCGATTGACATTACCATGTGCTTGAACCATATGGTCACAACTCAACACTATTCTGTTTCAATAGGTTATCTTTAGCATTGCTTACTTGTTTATTTCTTATAACTAACTGTACAGTGTCTTGTTACCTACCTCATCATTAGTGTTGAATTTTGTGGTGAAAAAAAGCATAACAATACAATCATCTGTCTTAAAACCTTTCATTTATTTATAGTGGACTGTGATGAATTTGAAATTGAATTGAGGTATTTAGTAATAATTGAGGCCAGTTTATCTGTATAAATCATAATAAAAATGTTGTTTAATAAGCACTCACTTGCATTGAAATTCGAGTTGAACTCTATTTCTATAATAAAATAAGAGCTTTGACAGGTAGCTGTAGTTACCAAAAGCAATTGAGTCAATAAGAGTAACAAACAATTAAAACAGCCTTTACTGAAAATAATCACAATAACGAACAAAACATGCTTCATTAAAATATGTTTGACACACAAATATCAGTCAACAAGTTATTAAATAATATTAATATCCAAGGTAGGTGTCATTACTATCATGCAAGTGGTTTCTTGAAATTATTTATTAACAGATTAAAATTAGAGCAGTCACTTCCCTTCTCTTTTTCATTTGAATGAAATCTTTCAATTTCAATTATACATTTGTGCCTCCTTCGAAGCATACTGTATTCTCATTAAACAGTGAAATGTTATAGGAATGTGTATTGTCCATCTCTTTGGGATACATTCGGAAAGATCCTGACCGCTCCCGCCTAGGCCTCTTGGTCTGGGACCAGGTCGACCAGAGTATTTTTTTTTACTATCCCTTGCCTGACTCGAGGTCTGTCACCCCTGGCTGGATCCTTGACTCTTACATAACTGCAAGATGATGAATGATGATGCCATATGCATGGTGTACTATAAACATTACTTTTTGGCTCTGAGGTATTACAAAAGGACACACATTGTATTTAAAGACAATGCCAAAACATGAGGAATACATTATTTAGCTTTATTTATTGTTATCAGGCCAATAAAAATCACTCTTACATTGGAATGGCGAAAACTAGAACTACTTAGAAACAAAAAATTTTACCCAGAAAATATTAAAATAACAGAAGATTTTCCTGTGTTATTTCCTGTGTTTATGTTGAAATTCTCGAAGAAAGGAAAGCTCTCATTCCAAAACTGATAGAGGCACGACAATCAGGAAAATATGCCATAATCAAATACAATAAGCTCATTGTAAAAGAAAACAACCATTCAAAGCAAGATAAAAGGAAAAGAGTTCCTTCTTCACCCCCTAGTACACCTCCAAACAGCTTTGGCCCAACCGAACCTCAAGAGCGAATCAAGCAGCCGGCTAAACAATCAAAAACTACCCCTTTTGATGCTATGGCAAACAGAGAGATCTCACGAGAAGAAGCGCAGCCAAAAAACCTGTAAAGCCACACATCGGAAACCGGATGAACACAACACAAACTATTAACCAGATGAAGAAAATCCACAATAAACCCCCAAGCCGGCTGGTCCCCGTGGGGGTCAAGGACCAATCCCTTCCAGCTCCTATAAAAAATAGTTCTAACATTGAAACATTAAAAACAAATAGAACTGGAAAGTTCTACATAGCAACACTGAACTGCTTAACACTAAGAACACAAGAGAGACTTACCGAACTAGAGCTAGCACTTTCTCACATAAAATGGGATATATTAGGCTTAAGTGAAGTACGAAGATTAGGGGAAAGTATTGAAGACCACAAAGAATATATATTTTTCCACAAAGGTGAAACAAAAGGAAGCCACGGAGTTGGCTTTATGGTTAAAAAACATTTAGAAAGAAACATTGATGAATTCAAGGGTATATCAGAGAGAATAGCGGTTCTTAATATACATTTACCAGGATTCAAGAATAAATGGTCTATAGTCCAAGTCTATGCTCCCACAGAACAACATGATGAACAGGGGAAGGACATTTTCTATCACCAGCTTTCAACAACCTTACAAGATACATGCAAAAACGTTATGGTGATAGGAGACTTCAATGGCAGGATAGGAATCCAAAGAACTGGGGAAGAAACGATAGTAGGCAAATTCGGACACGGCATCAGGAGCAAAAATGGAGAAAGGATGATTACTATGGCCCAAGAAAACAATCTGTCATTCATGAATAGTTTCTTCAAAAAAAATCCAAAGAACAAGTGGACCTGGGTTTCGCCAGACGGATCATACAAGAATGAGATTGACTATATTGCAACTAATAATAGAAAAGTGTTCCAAGACATAAGCATTTTAAACCAGTTCAACTTTAATACCAATCATCGAATGGTGAGAGCAGCGATAAACAATAAGGAACCAAGAAAAAGTAGAAACAAATTCAATGCAGCAACTAAAGTCATGAGCAACAATATTAAGGTATACAACCCAAAAAATAACACAGACGAATTATATAACACTCAGTTAAATAAAATTTATGGATCATGCAAAAAACCTACAAAAAACAAAATAGAAAAAATTGGAACAGAGACCAGGCTATTAATTGAACAAAGAAAGGAGATATTAAAATTTGGAAAAGACAGAAAAAATCTTAAGAACATTGCAGAACTAAGTAAAAAAATTTGTAATTCCATTAAAAAGGACCGAATGAAGAGAAGGACAACTGTGCTAAACCACCATATTAAAAAGACTGGAGGAGTTAAAAAAGCTCTCAAAAAAACGATAAGTCACCAGGACCAGACCAGATAACAAATGAGATGATCAAATTTTCTATAACTATTCCGGAAAACTTGAGAAAACTCACAGAGATATATAACACCGTCTTAAGTTCGGAACTTATACCATCTCAATGGACCAAGAGCGTCATTATACTACTACATAAAAAAGGAGACAGAAGCACGATTGAAAACTATAGGCCTATAAGCCTTATGTCCAACATCTATAAAGTGTTCTCTAAATTGATGCTAAAAAGAATAGAAAGTATACTGGATGAACAACAACCCATGGAACAAGCTGGCTTTAGAGCGGGATTCTCAACTGTCGATCATATGCATGTTATAAAGCAACTTATAGAAAAATGTCAAGAATACAGAAAGGCTTTGTACATTGCATTCGTAGATAGCAAAGCATTTGACTCGATCAACCATGGTTCACTTTGGAAAGCTCTAATCCAGCAAGGAGTGCCAAAAAAATACATACGCTTAATTAAAAACATATATTCGAATAGCA
The DNA here is from genome assembly GCA_947623375.1 of Apotomis capreana. Classification (NCBI taxonomy): domain Eukaryota; kingdom Metazoa; phylum Arthropoda; class Insecta; order Lepidoptera; family Tortricidae; genus Apotomis; species Apotomis capreana. Next base: position 12,819,445 of record OX392522.1, on the reverse strand, counting down.
CAGCACAAATAAAATTAGAAACAGTTGGCGAAGAGTTCCCAATAGCCAGGGGGGTAAGACAAGGAGACCCATTGTCACCTAAACTATTTTCTGCCTTACTGGAGGACATATTTAGAGACCTTCAATGGGATACGCTTGGCATAAATATTAACGGCTGGATGCTAAACCACTTGAGGTTTGCGGACGATTTAGTCCTGGTAGCCGACAACGCTCAGACGCTACAACACATGCTACAACAGCTGACAGAGGCAAGCAGAGTAGTCGGTCTTACCATAAATAAATCAAAAACTAACATAATGACAAACAGAGAAGAAAAGACCATAGTAGTAGATAATGAAAATATAGAATATGTACAGAACTATACTTACCTAGGACAAATTATAGCATTCAAAGACCAGACGACTTTAGAAGTAGAGAGAAGAGTATCAAGTGCTTGGAAAAGATTCTGGTCGCTTAAGGAGATACTTAAGAGTAAGCACTTTCCAATGTCAGCCAAGAAAAAAGTTTTTAACTTGTGTATCCTCCCATGTATAACCTATGGTTGCCAAACTTGGGCACTGACTCAGAAACATCTCCAAAAGCTTAGAACCTGCCAGAGAGGTATAGAAAGAAGTATGATGAACATCACATTAAAAGATCGTAAAAGAGCGGAAGAAATAAGAACAAAAACAAAAGTAGAAGATGTAATTAAGAAAGTAAGAAAGTTAAAATGGCAATGGACAGGACATATGACACGAGATAGTAAGGAAAAGTGGACTAAAATAATTACAGATTGGCAACCACGAGACGGTCACAGGAAAAGAGGTAGACCAGTTAAAAGGTGGATGGACGACATCAAGCAGGTGGGGGGTGCCACCTGGACCAGGAAGGCCATTGATAGGGATGAATGGAAGCAGCTGGGAGAGGCCTATGTGTCTGAAGACACGCCGAATACTGATCCGATGTGTTAGTTTTAAGTTTTAAGTAGATATGTATTTTAGTTTCGGCAATAAAGGCTATAATAATATAATAATAATAATTGTTATCCCAGCAGGATAATAGACGTACCCTTGGGTTTTTGGAGCTCAAATGTCTGCCTGTTAAGTGCCTTGAGTGTCTTGAATGGAATTTAGACTAGGAGTCATAGAGAGCCATCAGGCAGGAGGGGGTAGCTTATACACAGTTTGAGATTGAAACTGGGGTATGATATATGTAAGCACAAAAATCTAGTAGACCTAGCTTGTTTTAAATATCAGGTTTTACCAGATTCCGATCATACACAAGAATAAAAAACTTAAATGAGTATCAGCTCCTAGATAAAGCGGTTTATTAATTTTAACAGGAAATAGATAGATATTGAGTGGAGTGCTGCTTAAAAGGTAGCAGATATACAGAAACCTAATAGTAAAGTGTAATAAAATTTAGCTTACTCTATACACTAGTTGTGCAACTTACATACTATACGAGTAATCCAATGCTTCATTGGCGTATCTAGAGCAAGATTTCAGGCTTGTGGCTGGCACATGAGATGCCATGGCCGATGAAATCATGTCTAGAATTTTGAATCGGTAACCAAACATGAAGGGCGGGCATGGCTCACACTGCCACTTCCCCTTAACACGCCTATGGTCATCTTTCGCCCTCTTATACACTTGTTCTGTGCCAGAGTTAGTAGAGATTCCTTCACCATTCAACTTCTAACTCAAAATGCCATAAAAAATCCATAATCTACATTTTCTAAAAGACATTTCAAAAGGCATTGCCATTTGGTAGTTTTACACCATTCCTTTTGAATGTTCACTGTTTTTCATTCAAGATTGAGATTTCACCTTTGTTGCTGTTTTTGTCCTAAGGCACCCCGGAGATGCAGAGGGTCTTCATAAGCTCGCGCCACGCCTTTCTATCTACAGCTACTCCTTTAGTTTGTTCCAGCTCAGTCCAATATGAGATTTCACATTTGCGTTGAGCAATAATCCTTCAATCCAGTTCTCTCGCAAAGCTTACTATTTACCTAGTACATATAGTATTTATATATATATATATGGTATAGACTGGCTTACCTGTGGAGGATAGCAGAGTGTCTTTGGATCAGTTTCCATCAATCATTTACCTTTTCTTAGGTATGATGTTATATCCGCACTTTGACTGACAGTATGATTCCTGTATTTTTATATTTTCTTTATTTGTTTCTGGTTTCTGTAAGTCCTGCAGCATTTGTTTCTCACATCTTCAGTTCAGAACTGACGTATCTTGTGTATATACACAAAAGATATATGGTATGTTTGCCGCCATTTGCCAATTTCCTTCATCTATTCCAAAATTGTCCTTTCTAACCTTTACAATTAACGTTAAATTGCTATCAATGTGTTATCATATCTCAATGAACAACAAATGATTAAAACTTATTGTTATTTATCACTTTTATCAGCCATCAATGTTGTGCATTTCTGGGTAAAGTATATCAGAATTTAAAGAGGAAGTACACTTGTTTTTTGTTCTTTAAAGGTTTTTTATATAAAACTGAAATATCTTCCCGTGCTAGTAATAGCAAATATTATAGCATATTTTAATACACAAATATAACAATCTTTACAAATTGTTTCTTATATCAAATTACCTCTGTAAATAATTACTACTAGTAGTAGAGACTAACTAGTAGTACAGAATAAAACACTATAGAAAATTGTAGAAACCTTTTTATCTTTGCTAAACTTCCTAAGAATTGTCTTTTATTGGTTGTTTCTGTAAAATGCAACGCAATCGGCTACTGATAAGTGCTACTGACAAAACGCGCGCCCGATTGAGCAAACGAAAACGGAACGCGGAGCCTCACATCACGACGGCACTTAGGCTATTAAGGGCCAAAACATAATTACAAGACACGATATCCCGTCGTGGCACGCACCTAAGGGTGCGTCTCCACACTACTCGCGATTGACCGAAGTTATAGTGATATGATATGTGGAGCGAATATGATAGTGTGAGAGGCACTTGGCTGCGGAAACCCATACTACGGACAACTTCGCGAGTAGTGTGCTAAGGTCATATCTAGAGAATAAGGGTTGCACAGATCATTGTAATCGTGTTATAATGCGTAGCTACTTTTGCTGCTGACGGTACAACTTCTTCATCTGGCCTTGTCCCATTTTTAGTTGGGGTCGGCCTTAAAAGTCGTCTCCAGAGATGTCGGTCCGTCGTTGGGTCCATGTTTCCACTATTTTCGAGGTCTTTCTTGATTAGTGATTACAGACATCCATGTAAGGGGGTCTTTTTCTCGGTCCGGTTTTACCATCGAGCACATTTGCTGCTGTAGGTACTAGGCTAAAAAATATCCACCTAGCTTCACAATCATAGGAAACGGCGGTTCTTTTTCTTTTTCGCGACCGCGATTACGAAAAGTCGTAAAATTGCTGTTAAACCGAAATAATGAGCATATAGGAGAATTGATTCTGAAGCGAGAATTTCAGTGCCCGCGTACTGTGAAATTGCGGTTTTATTGAATTGACTGAAATTGTTTACAGTTTTTTAACTAGTTAGTGAAATGAATAGGCACTCTCTAGGTAAGCATGCTCAGAATTGATCAACACTTGTCTTATTAACAGAATAAACCGGTGTGCCATAAATAGCCATACGGTAAATTACCAATTAACAGAATAAGTTGTACTCGTAAAGAACACAAACAGGGTTATCAGAGAGCAGAGTAGCTTTGCTTGCAAACACCAGGGTGAATTTTGTTCTTTCAATAGATACCGTTAACCTTTTGAACGCACGGTGAAGCAAGTCACCAAAACGCCATTAAAAAAAAGACATGCTCTCAAATTAACAGGGATTGAAAAATGCTTGTAGTGGTTTGAATTATAAAATTTTTGTTCATTGAATTTGTACGTCATTATGGATATGTCATGACTTTGCGCGACCTGCCGTGGCATGGCAAGCGGTTGAGCGAGAGACCCGAGCGCGGCGGCATAACGAGTGAGCGAGACACGTATCTACAACACTGCCGATGTCGCGCAGTCGTAGCATCTGACACTGACGTTGGTGTCAGTGGCACAATTTTCCAATGACGTGGTTTGCCGTCTTGGCCGCTCAAAATGTTAGCTTATCCACTAACGAGGCGAATTCAGTGAAAAGTGCAAATTGCCTCGTTTGGCGTTGTCTTTTCTCGTCCCGCATTTTCGCCTCGCTGATGGAAAAGTACCTTTATTGTTAATATCCATTTCGAGAGTGAAGCTGCGTCGCGTCTGATATCCCCAGTTCCCTAGAGTAATTACAGAATTGCCTTGTAGTAAAGTGTAGGAATTACCCCTGGCACGCTCGGTAATTTCACGACATCGTAAACAGAGTAAACATCGATTTGTTATCACTTAGGGCAACCTGCAAGGAAAAATTTATACTTTTTTAAACTCATGACCACCCAGCTCGTTGACAGAAAACTATGTCCAAGACGCCAGATAGCAGATAGTATGGCATTGTCGACGTGAATTGCCGTTATTTGCGCTTCAAAGTTAGTCAAGTATTTTATTCAAAGTAAATTCCAAGCGAATATTTTTTGAAGGTCAATTTTACATCAAATAACTATAGACAATATATTAACTTACACCCTAACTTAACTTTACAAAATGGAAATGCCTTGTTGGGCTGCAGTTGAGGCACTTGTACTGTGGTTGAGGCGTCCGACCATAAGTCTTTGTCTGCTGCGTATTCTTCTATTATATAATAGGCTTTTCTTTGCAAAGTTTGCTTTATTCACTAATTTAAATTTATTTTCCGACAGACAAATAATATGGTCGGGCAACTTATTGTAGTAGCGTGTACCTCTGTACACCACAAATTACTTTTGAAGCTTAATACTGACTAACGGACTAGTGATTCCAAGATCGGTATAGATGATTTCAGGCCGGGTTCAATACGCGCCCCCGGGACTCGCTAATAGCCTACGTATTGTAGTGTTTGGCTCCACCTTCCACTTTTGTTACCGCATGATCCGTCGGAATGTACCGGCGCACGATCGGAACCATTCGCGCTATAAGGCCTAATATATCTCTTGTCCAGAAGATGCCTGTTCACCCTTTTAAGAGTTGTAAAGCCTCAATCCTTATCGGTCCTCTACGCCTCGATTAAGAGAGAGGCGGTTTTTTTAAAAATGATATATCTTTTTATTCAAATTTTACGTTTATTGCATAAGTTTTATAATTATTTCAACAAGAAATACAGAGCTGACACTAGGGGGCGAGTGGAGCGACCGCTCTAGGGACTCAGCCAGCCTAGGGGGCCCCCGTTCCAGAAGTAGGCCTTACACCATACTTATGCTCTCCTTATTTATCACTTAAAATACTACTACCTACTATTTGATTTGCTGAAAAACTTTTTGAGATAGGGGAGGGGGCTCCAAGTGCCTCGGGGCCTTGGCCCTCTAAGTCCGGGCCTGCTCATTAGAATGCTAAAATTATACCAAAAGTGAATAAAATACTAGTGAACATTTTCATTGTATGACGCCTGCGAGGCACTACCAAGGCTTGCATGGCCCAATCACGTTTCGCTGAATTAAATGCACTTCTTTCGGGCTTTACAAAACGCAGCCTGATTGTTTTTTTTTCTTCACTTCGCTTCAGTGGACAGGCAACCTTAAGGTTTTTGTCCGTTCAAAAATACTGATTGTTTTAGACATTTTCCTCTAGGTTCAAACATGTTTCTTAACATATTATCATGTTACTAATTAGAACAGGGCTATTGCGATTTATTGGTAAATATTTGAAACGTACAGTTTGAATTTTTCATTTATAAATTTTGTTTTAAAAACGACTAGAAATTGACAAATATCACGCGGAAAATTTGTTTTTTTTTTCAACTTATTTTCGACTGCACGCAGTGAAAGCATGAAATAGCTATGTTACTTTCTAGAACCCGGGGAAAAGTATTATTCACTTTAAATTATCAATATATTTATCATATCATAATACGAAAAATAATAATTTAAAGTATTATTGTATAGTTATACTCCTTTGTATTGTACATGTTGCTTGGTTTGTCTACCATTTACATTTGTGTTTAGCACTCATTTGCTCAAAGGTTAACTGGAAGAGATCCCTTAAAGGGATAAGTTCGCCTTTTTACATGCTTATTCTTTTGTAATGTGTTTTTCTTGTTTTTATGTACAATAAAGTGGTTACATACATACATACATTAAAGGAATAAGGCCTCTTAAAGGCGACAAAGGTGTAGATAGCGCAATTAGAAGATCTTCCTTGAAAGTAATCTAGCATGAATGAAACTGACAAGGTGTTAAGATACCGAAGGTTGCTTTTATTACATGAATTAGTACCTCTTCGTGTCGAAATGCTTGCCTGATGCCTCAAGATATAGGCTTCAAGGTTGTCTATTCTATAATACCTACGGTTTTACCTGGGACACTCACGTGATGTCGTGTGAAGACAATATTTTCGTAAATAAGCGTGAATTCCTTCCCTTTTCTGTGTCATTTATTATGTTAATAACCTCCCTTATATTTTCTATGTGATAGCCGAAATACTCGACACTGTACAAGCATAGTATGATTCTTAATTTTTAACGACGTAAATATTGACATGTTTGGTTAAGTTGTTTGTACTGGTCTGCAAAGCGAGCTAGCGATTTGTACAACCTTAAGTAGGTTGTACAAATGCCGCTGCTCCTGGGTTCGAATCCCGGCAAAGATCATCGGCAAGGAACGTACTAATTTGTGCGAGGAGTATAAATTAGTACCTTAGTGTTGTGTACCTATAGTACGAACTTTGATTATTTTAGAGCAGAAATCAACGTTCCGATAGTGAATTTCCTTTCACGAATGATTTGACACTAGGCCGACAGAAGGAATCAAATCACCGAAAACCCCGGAATCCATACTAATATTATAAATCCATACTAATATTATAAATGCGAAAGTGTGTCTGTCTGTCTGTCTGTCTGTTACCTCTTCACGCTTAAACCGCTGAATCGATTTTGATGAAATTTGGCATGGAGATAGTTTAAGACCCGAGGAAGGACATAGGATAGTTTTCATCCTGGAAATTAAAAAAAGCTAGTATGGTCATAAATCTTTCGCCGACCTCTCGCTCGCAGTCTTTGCTTCTTCTATAGAGCGAGTGAGACGTCTGGCCGTTTGATTCTATCGTCACATTCATTTTGACCCGAAAATGGTTCGAGTGTATTTCTGAAGATTTTTATTTATTTTACATTATTAATATTTTCCGTCGTATTTTCCAGGTTGTCGACATGCATGCCGTTAACGAAATCATATCCATATTGGAGAAAATCAATATTACAAAAGAGCTGTTGGAGGTGAGTACATGTACTGTTAAAGATACAATTACTATGCTTCGCGACTTTTGTCGCGCGACATAGCGTTACCCATCACTCTTTCACATTACTGCACAGAAAGAGACGGGTAACTATCTTACGCGACAAATGACAGTTATGCTAGAGGTGCGCGAGCTAGCGGCGGTCATAGTCATAGGTGGGAGCGGAAGGTCCGATCACGGTGTCTCGGTCACTCCTATGGCTACCGCATCTTGTCTTGGCGCGGTCGTTACGATCTTGTTTCATCTATATGCGACATTACGAGAGCAGTATTGCATAACAGTACTACATTGTTCCAAATTACGTAATTTAATTACAAAGTTTGGTTTTGGGCCAGAATAATGTTCGTTTTGCTTCCAAGAGAGATTACTCGAAGAATTACTACTATAGTAAGGTCGAAGTAGCTTGTGGTTTTACTGATTTGACGCTTTATTACGACAAAGTATTAATTTATCTGGTAAATAATGAGGGACAAATGAAATTTGGCCAAACTGTTGAATGCAATGAATCTTGTTTGATATGCCACATGCCCTTCAAACGAAGTGTAAAGAAGCATCTCTCGGGCCAGCATGGCTGTGTCAACTGACAGGGCACCGTTGGTTTCTTGTAATCTAATTTATTTATTTATTTTAGGAGAACCAACAGCTAATACACTAAATATAGAAACTTAAATAGAAATACAGAGCCAATTACAGGAACTCACAAATAGTTGCTGTACATAAAACATAAACTTAAGTAAACAGCGCACATCGATGTACCGACGCGCACTTGCAGCAAATATATGTAAAAACGATGAACATTCGTTAATCTACAAACTTAAACTTTTAAACCTTAACTTTTAGAGCCTTGATGGGCTGACAACCTAAATACCTACCTAATACACAATAACAATACTGCACAAGCATGTTATAAGAATCGCTCAATCAAAAAACACATTAGCTAAATTTCGCCTCACGGAAGGAATTACACAATTAAATATATCAATATCATGCTCTTTCGTCGTATTATTCAAATGGCGACTGGCTCCTAATCCCATACAAATAAATGATGACAGTAATTGAATCAAGATAGTTCACCTTAATCTTTTGACGACGCGTTTGGCGCAGTTAGTAGTGCACCTGCCTACTGAGCCGGCGGTCCCGGGTTCGAATCCCGGCCAGGGCATATATTTGTGGGATGAACTCGAATATTTGTGTCTGGGTCATGGATGTTATCTATATATGTATTTATATGTTATGTTATGTATACAAGCTGCGCTTAGTTTTTGGACTAGGTCGATTTGTGTAATACTGTCCCTTAATATTTATCTATTTTCTCAAACATGCAATAAAATGTCCTGATAAACGTGCGTTATAACAGGCTTCGAAGTACAGTACTTTTATCTCACGAGCGCGGGTGAGCCATGTTTGTTTGAGTAGATGTACATGCACATTGGCTCTGTGTGGGTGAGCCGGCACCTGAGCTCACCCACACAGAGCCAATGTGCATGTGCACTGTATCACTTTTCGGGCGGAACAACTCGAGAGAACTGTAAAGGAATTCCATACAAAATTGAAGGAAGTAATTTCATTAGAAACATGGCGTCTGTTCGTGACATGAACAGCTAAACAGTTGAATTATATTTTTATTTTTTATTTTATTTCATTGCATATGTTTAAGCACTATACATGCTGCCGTGAAAAAGGCATGCCGGCTTCGTATCACTCTCCCTACGATCGGCCATGTATCACTCACCCGGCAACCCCTTTTACCAGCGCACAGTGTGGTATTTTACTGATCTGGGCGGCCAATATTATTTTTGATGTTATATTGGTAGTTACAGTAATATTAAGCTAATATTGAATTTTTTATCTATACGGTAAGAAAATTATGGTGAAATTTAAAAAAAATAAGGATTTTGCAACATTAGCTCAAAGTAGGTATAATAATATATATGCAAAGTATATACAAAAGTAACAAAAATCTGTCAGAAATCGTGTCACTTTGATCAGACGAAGACGGCTCTGTCAATATTTCATCAGACACCATTTCATCTGTATGAGGCTCCATGCTGGGCATTTTTTTTTAAGAAATCATCTTCTTTATTGTGTGCTGCAGCCCATCTAGATCTCATTTCAGACTTGAACCGACTAAAAATATGCTTGATTTTCCTTATTTGTTCATCATTAAAGTTTTCCCTACCAAGCAAATCATTTTCGATAAAGTCCAGTTTACTTTTAAAATTTGGCATTTCGTTTGCTGCATCAACTCGAATAACTTATAAATAACTAGATCGAGTTATTAATTTAACATAAGATGGCCCTAGAAACAATAAAAAGTCAAAATTACCAAAAAATAACGTATTCATAAAATCATACATTTTGACCATATAACGTTTGGATGCCTAATTTTCCATTTTCCGGAGTGTTTCCGTGGAAAATTAAAGCTGAATCGTAAACTAGAATAAATGAGGTATGTGCTACATGTCCTATTTCTGCCGGGACACCTCGGGAACTACAACTAAATGTTTCCGATAAGTCAAAATACAAGCAAAACGAGAACGTCAAAAGGGTGAACTTTTGAATGACTACCATAACGTCATAAATAAATAAATAAAATAAATAAATAAATATCGGACAACCTCACACAAATCGATCTAGTCCCAAATTAAGCTCAAGAAGGCTTGTGTTATGGATACTAGACGACGATATACGTACTTATATAGATAAATATATACTTAAATACATAGAACAACCATGACCCAAGCACAAATATTCGAGTTCATCACACAAATATTTGCCCTGGCCGGGATTCGAACCCGGGACCGCCGGCTCAGTAGGCAGGTGTCTACAAACCGAGCCAAACGCGTCGTCAACGCGGACGCGTCAAACGCGGCGTCATAACATAATCAATCCTATTAAAAACATATACAAACGAAACATTCCTACCTGCCATCATAACATTTAAGGTAACTTATTATATATTCTACGGCAAAAACATACAAATTCACTATTAAAAGTCACCCCGATTTGATGTGCCGTTTGAGAAAATAAGTGCACTTCAAATACTTAATATTGCAACCTGCTATACAAGCATAGTTTAGCGATAAGGTCAAATACATTGACAGATTATAGTGCGTGAATAAGTAGACTTTCTGAACCTACCTCATTATTCTACCCACAGTCAGTTTTTAAAAATTGACTTGGCCGCCCAGATCAGTGATATACCATTCTGTGCAGCGTCTGCACTAATGTACTATTATTATTAACCATTAAACTAGTATGCCCAATGTTTCAGACCACCCGACTGGGCAAGCATGTGAACGAGCTCCGGCGCAAGACCTCGGAGCCGAGCCTCGCGCGGCGCGCCAAGGTGCTCGTGAAGCGCTGGCGCGACCTGGTCATCCCCGCCGCCGCGTCGCCGCACCATGCCGGTCAGTTGGTTACCAGTATACGCAGACCAGCCCCACTAGACGGAGCATGTAAGGCGACCCGCGCGCACCAACGATATGGTACGGCAGAACATTAAAGTACCAACACGGCGGCCACCGTTTAGTTGCGTCCATGTTTATGAGGTCTCTCTACACCACTTAACACTACAATTTACCATGTTATTTATTAAATTTCTTTTTTCGTTGACGTACGCATGGATCATAAACAAGGACGCAACTAAACGGTGGCCGCCGTGTTGATACTTTAATGTTCTGCCGTACCATATCGTTGGTGCGCGCGGGTCGCCTTACATGCTCCGTCTAGTGGGGGTTGTCTGTGCCATTATACCTCGATATATTTCTAGCAGGAACAACAGGTGGTAAGTGCTTAAAAAGTAATCATATCGACCAACCTGTTATCGATAACCACCACGTCAACGTTATAAAGGAATAGTTATCAATTATCTTGGAGCAGTGCAGTCTATCACCAGCTTCGGCGCGAGACCTCGGAGCCGAGCCGAGCGCGGCGGGCCAAGGTTTAAAAACTAGTCTGTATAATCAAAAAAAAAAATTTGAGATCTGTGATAATAAATTAACGAAATTAATTTAAACTGAACACTATTAATAACAAAAAAGAACCGAAAAAAAAAACTGAAAAGCCAAAAATAACCCGATTATGTACAGTCAACCAATTTGATTTCTAGGCCACTATAGAACCTTGTCACAATGACAATGAAATGAGATTTCAAGCGGCTTTCATATTGACGTTCACTGTGACAAGGTACGAAATGGCCTAGGAATCAAATTGGTTGACTGTACCAAGGTTCTCTTTGGGGACTGAGGCAGAATAGTAGTGTAGTATAATTAACACAAATTATAACAGGCGATATTCCTTATTTACCTGCATAGACCTGTTATAAGTTGTGTTAATTATGTGTACAAACCGCGAGAGTATTAAAGTGTCATAATATAGTAGTGTAATAGTCATCTATTACACTACTATATTATGACACTTTAATACTCATGTCACTGTCATCAGTAGGTTAGCTTAGGGCGAGATACATTATCGATTGCAGCAAACACATGGGAATCGGAACTAGGGAAGCTGATCCCTACTTCCTGTGCCCTTTCACGGTCGCTGCGCTCGGCACGACTGTAGTGTATACCATGCTGTCAACAAATTGGCCGATATTGGGAAATACCGGAAAAAGGGCTAGGCACTTTCCTATTATTATAATAGCAACAGGTCATTAACTATATCACCATCATTACCATAACATATACATACTTTACAACAAATGTAGTGAATTAAAATGTCAGCGTCGAATCGGTTCGCGATTCATCCTCAGGAGCGCCAATCAATTGCGGCGGTGGCCAATCGACCACTCATGCTTCCAATCGGTATTACATATGCATTTTAATATGTCTGATACTCACGGAAGTTTTTAATGTAAAATAAAGAATATAGTTTGTTTTCTCTTATTAGTTATTTTGTAGTAGATTAGATTAGATTATGTAGGTATTTCACGATAAAATTTACATTACAAATTTGCTTAATGTCAAAATTATACGAATTAATATCTCAACATTTTGACACTTTAAATAAAATTGCTTAAGCTCACTTAATAATAAGTACTTAAATAAATTCACTTGATAAGAAACAACTGATTCCATCTCATCTTTTTCACCGAAGTTGGTAGAGAAACCATGCATGCTAAAACGAACTTTTCCGACAAAATACGATGGAAAACGATTAGTCATTACATCTGTGCACCGTTTCGATTGCAAAAATCAAAAGTTTCACCTCAACCGTCATCATTACAATCCTTTCTTTACCTCGTTCTCTTTAATTCATACTCAACGGTCGCGGGGTCACTGACCCCACCTGGACGTCGACTCGCTCATTGCGCGTGCTCATCGTATACATTAATTTAAATGCCTTTTAATAATAGCCACAACTAGAATCGACTCGTTAGACTCTTTTGCACGAGTTTTTTTTTTCTTTTGTATTGCAATACTGTCTCTAGGACTTTCAGCAATTGATATCATTTCATATTTTGTATTCCGCTTAGAAAGAGGAAATAATCAATGTTTTTAAATTTTTCCTGCCATTACTAATTATTGTAATTGTTTATTTATTAAAATATACTCATTCTAAAATGTAGTAACTCGAAAACTACGGGACAATGGTAAGCTTATGGACCATACCATGTATGTCCCATAATTTATTAAATAAATAAATAAAAAGCTTGTCATTGTTTACAGCTTATTTCTTTTACGGATAGGTCGAAGACTACAATCCTGTGCAGACATACTTGTCGTTGATTTCGGTTATTTTATGTATTTTCTTATATTTCTTTACATGCAGAAAAATTAATTCAAATATTTTTTTAGGGTGTACACGACGTAAAGCTTTCGATCTCTATTTAATTTCCACCTGTTCGAAAAATGAAATGTTGACAATTGTTTATGAAGTTACTGCTTATACTTGAGGAGCACGTTATCCTTTATTTAGACTTTATTTAAGGTTCGACCACACCGCTGCTCAAAAAATATTGACGGTGCTTTTATACAGTGACCAGTCGTATACGTCACGTAGTCAACGCGTGCCCTCCACGTCAACGTCTTTTGAGCAGCGGTGTGATCCATCCTTTGGATTATATTATCTTAAAGGTATGGATGCACTGAAATAATAATTGGATATTGTAGTCTGGAGTATTATTTAAATTGACTTCTCAATTACGTACTTTCCTGTGATTATTACAAATGTACCCGAGTCTAAAAGTATAAAAAATATGGATACAGTCTGCAGGTAAAATAGCTGGCGATTTTAATACGCAACATAAGCCAGTAGTAAAATAATCAGGTACTTTTGATGCTGATCGTTCATAAGGTAAACGTCCCTGTGCTCGAACACTGTCCCAATAGTTGCCATCTTGAATGTAATGTTATTAGCAATAGAGGTGACATGATGTCAACTATTAGGCATTAGCGTGTTTTTTTTTAATACTACGACGGTGGCAAGCAAGCATGCGGCCCGCCTGATGTTAAGCAGTTACCGCTGCCTATGAACGCTTGCAACGCCAGGAGCATCACACGCGCACTGCTGACCCTTTAAGAACCTATTTACTCTCGTCTTGAAGAACCGCATACTGTAGCCCCCGGGCACAGGGACGTTTAGGGGGAAGTCCCCTAACGCCGGACGGCACCTAACGCCACCTAACTAGAAGCTCGGCAACGGCAACTCGGCAAGTGGAAGGGGCGCGGGGGACCCCCGCGCCCCTTCCACTTGTCCTTGATTCGCTCGCGTTGCTAGTTGCCGAGATAGTTCGAGTGTCCGGCGTTAGGTGCCGTCCGGCGTTAGGGGACTTCCCCCTACCTTACTTCATTTGGCTGGATGATGATGGACGTTTATCTGTGTTGCAGGCTCGAACCGGTCGTCGGCGGAGCGGCAGATGCGGCGGCTGGGCGGCACGCCGATCACGTCTCCCGCGGCGTTCGCCAGGGTAAGGCTCTTTTGATTGGACTAACATGTCGCTGGCCCAACATCTAGGCACAAAACAGATAGGTACAGAAATCAATCTACATACAAGCGCGCTCGAGCAAACGCACACATAGACATTGCTCACGGACACGTCAAGCGGATGGCACTCGCGCTCGCACTGGTCCGAACTGGTCCGAGATATCGTGAACCTACCTGAGAGTGCACAGATTTGGGGTACATTTGCGATCAAATTGACAAAATTAATTTTTTTTGTCAATTTGGTTTTTCCGATAAAATCAATTAATGGATAAAAAATTAAATATAACCACATGTTTACATTTTCGACTTCGATTTTCGACATTGTACTGTACAAACGAAGGCACAGTTTAACTATATACACCACAGACCACCCCCACTAGACGGAGCATGTAAGGCGACCCGCGCGCACCAACGATATGGTACGGCAGAACATTAAAGTATCAACACGGCGGCCACCGTTTAGTTGCGTCCATGTTTATGAGGTTTCTCTACACCACAATTTACCATGTTATTTATTTAATTTATTTTTTCGTTGACGTACGCATGGATCATAAACAAGGACGCAACTAAACGGTGGCCGCCGTGTTGATACTGTAATGTTCTGCCGTACCATATCGTTGGTGCGCGCGGGTCGCCTTACATGCTCCGTCTAGTGGGGGATGTCTGTGCTATACACCCATAGAACACGTTGTAATGAGGTTTATATTAGTTTAAAAATAGTTATTAGTGTCTTGCGTAGTTACATACCTCCGCAAGATGTGTGATGTACGTATTCCCAGCAGGTGGTGAGCCCGGCCGTGCCCAGCCCGCGCGCCGCCTCCAGGCCAGGTAACATGTCGTTGCTGCCTTTATTCTATTATGTACGTTTAAGTATGTATTTATTTCTATAAGTATATCAAGTATGTTTATCGTCGTCTAGTGTCCATAACTCAAGCCTACTAGAGTTTACTGTGGGAGTATATTGATTTGCGTGAGGTTGTCCGATATTTATTTATAAATGAATTAATGAGTAGTAATTTCCCAAGTAGCAAACAAGCTGCCTGTATAGGCGCTTCTGCAGCTTTTTTGCTAATTGGGTTTGATGTGGCGCATGTAACGTTTTACCCCGTAACGATTTACTTATACAGCCCGTATACAACTGAAATTAGCTGTACAACGTCTGTTTAACACTTATGCAGCCTGTATGCTACTTGGGAAACTAATGAGCAGTGTGTGTGTGTGTGTGTGCAGCGTGGGGCGGCTACGAGTCGGACTCGCAGGACGTGATCCTGGTGGACGACGAGCCCGCGCCCGCGCCTGCGCCGGCGCCGGCGCCCGCGCTCCCCACACACAAGCCCGTCACGTCGCGTGAGTACACTTTTACAGGCTCCTATTTATAAATTTACAATAAACAATGCAAAGATCGACTCGACACATAAGCAAAAATTGAAAGTATAAGGAAAAATCGAAAGGGTATCTGGGCGTTAGGGTGGCGGAAAGGTTAACGCGATGGACCGGTTATCTAGAGGTACCGGGTTCGATTCCCGGTCTCTTTCACCAGGTTACGCATTTCAATTTTTCTTTGAGCTTTGATCTTTGTATCAATGGTTTAAGCCTTTATTTAACTTAACAATCTAATAAAGGTGATTCTACAGGCATTTCAACTGCCGTCTGTCCGCTGTTAAAAATATTGAAAGTATGAGCTACACCAAGCTGCAAACTTACCATAATTGATCATATTTAAAGCCTATGGCCCATCACAGCAAGGCCTCGATAATCCGTACCCACACTAATACCTCTATAATCCGAACGACCCCTTCTCCACCCACGCAACCGCCGTTTCGCTCAGTTTCTGTCTCGCAGTGCCACGAAGAACGTTTTAGGTGCTAAACGTATTGTTTCATCGTCCGCTACGCGTCGATTCGCCATTTTGTTAAGTGTGGCGTCTCGAATTAGAGGATTTTTTCATCATGGCTTCGACGTCGAAGAAAATTTTCTTTGAAAATGTCTACATACTGTATTCCGAACGCTCCGTGCATCCGAACATACATTTACATTATTAGAACATACATATACATACATTTTGGGTGTTCGGATTACAGAGGCCCTGCTGTACTTTGATATTTATGACAGCGGTCTGACGGCGGTTGTCAAAATTTGATTTTGGTTCTAAAAAAATAAAAAAACTCCAGTCCATTTTTGGAGTGTATCATGCAATTCATGTGCACATACAGTTTATGTGCACCTTCGTTATGCACGTTCTTATAGATTTGATGTTTATGATATTTTATATTTGATTGTAATTTATTGTTTACCGCTTACAGCAGCGAAAAGGCCGCCCTCTCCCGAAGCGCCGAACGATGACAAAAAGGCAAAGCGAGACAAAAAACCTAAGAAACGAAGGTAAAAACTCACTGACCTCTATCTCATTAAGCGTGCGAACAGAGGTAGAGGCTGCCTGTCCACACAAGCGGAGTAAAATAGACCAATCGTATTTCTCAGATTTAAATGCACTTCTTTTGGGCTTTACAATGATGTAGGTTATTGGTTATTTTTTTCCGCTCTGCTATGGACAACTAGCCTTAGATGGTCGTGGAGCAGACTGAATTGTCCAGTCATATTGTTTTCACTGATATAGTGCAGATTGTTCATGGTGATTGGTCTCATGTTAATAGTTGCATCATGTAATTGGGTTTTATAATATTTTTGGGTGATAACTGATCATTAGACTCTGCATGTTTACTTAGTATTCTATATAATAAAGTAGATCGTTTGACAAGGGGCAGAAATAAGTCATCGCGACACGGAATGATTATTTGGACGAGCGAGCGAAGCGATCGAGGATAAATATAATCTGAGTGGCACAACGGCGTTTAGCCACGTGATGAATACTCTGTTTTTCACTTCAACTGCGAGAACATAATTAGCGGTGCGCGGTTCGCGTGTCTCGCTCACTCGTATGGCTGTCGCGCTCTCTTGCTCAGCCGCTCGCCGCCGAAAGTCGTGTCATGATTGTTGCCCATCGTGCCCCCCGGGCTCGTAATCCGTCCTAGGGCTGGTTAAATAAACGGCCGCCACCAGCCAGCGCCCCGGCGCGGTGTCGGCCACGGGAGCGCGTTACGCCCTCGGGCTGAAACGACTTACTTTGTGAGTAGCACAAGTGAAAAGTGTTGTTTGTTGTGTGCAGAGGGCACGGGCGCGCCGGCTCGGGCTCGGAGGCGGCGGGCGCGTGGGCGGCGCGGAACGGCCAGCACGCGCCCGGCAAGAAGAACGGCGTGCGCGGCGCGCTCGACCCGTACGCCGCGCTCGTGCACAGGATGCCGCCTGCCGGCGCTAAGAAGGTAACCGCCTGCTGTAGTGGGGCCAGCACGCGCCCGGCAAGAAGAACGGCGTGCGCGGCGCGCTCGACCCGTACGCCGCGCTCGTGCACAGGATGCCGCCTGCCGGCGCTAAGAAGGTAACCGTCTGCTGTAGTGGGGCCAGCACGCGCCCGGCAAGAAGAACGGCGTGCGCGGCGCGCTCGACCCGTACGCCGCGCTCGTGCACAGGATGCCGCCTGCCGGCGCTAAGAAGGTAACCGCCTGCTGTAGTGGGGCCAGCACGCGCCCGGCAAGAAGAACGGCGTGCGCGGCGCGCTCGACCCGTACGCCGCGCTCGTGCACAGGATGCCGCCTGCCGGCGCTAAGAAGGTAACCGCCTGCTGTAGTGGGGCCAGCACGCGCCCGGCAAGAAGAACGGCGTGCGCGGCGCGCTCGACCCGTACGCCGCGCTCGTGCACAGGATGCCGCCTGCCGGCGCTAAGAAGGTAACCGTCTGCTGTAGTGGGGCCAGCACGCGCCCGGCAAGAAGAACGGCGTGCGCGGCGCGCTCGACCCGTACGCCGCGCTCGTGCACAGGATGCCGCCTGCCGGCGCTAAGAAGGTAACCGCCTGCTGTAGTGGGGCCAGCACGCGCCCGGCAAGAAGAACGGCGTGCGCGGCGCGCTCGACCCGTACGCCGCGCTCGTGCACAGGATGCCGCCTGCCGGCGCTAAGAAGGTAACCGCCTGCTGTAGTGGGGCCAGCACGCGCCCGGCAAGAAGAACGGCGTGCGCGGCGCGCTCGACCCGTACGCCGCGCTCGTGCACAGGATGCCGCCTGCCGGCGCTAAGAAGGTAACCGCCTGCTGTAGTGGGGCCAGCACGCGCTCTCTCCAGAGGGATAGTCGGTCCGCAACGGCGCGACATATATTACGTGTCACTTTTCTTTCAATACAGTGCGAGACAGATGTGAAGTCGCGTGACAAGCGAAGTCGCGGTAAGGTATGCTAGCTCTGCTGAGGACATCGACTTTGTCCCAGCGCGATATCGTGCCGGGTGTGGGCCTTGGACGGGTCGGAATGGCATGCATTCTGCTATCAAGAACTGTGGTGGTTAATAAGACGCCGCTTGCCGTCTGCTGGAACTAAAAAGGTTAACTTACTGTTGAAGTGCTGCTCCTACCTTTACGAGGACAGTAGGTATAGAGCTAGATTTACTTGAGCCCACAAATTTTTCTTTCGCTTCACTGTTTTGACACGCTGTTTTGATCCCTTAATCCGCTCAAGTAACTCTATATCTAATGAAACATATTTTGCTCTGGCTCGAAGGAACCCTAGGCAGCTCGATAGCTCCATGGAGTATAACAAATAATTATTAAGTACTATATGATTTACTTTCGGCATTCCAGGTGAAGACGACGAAGGAGCTGCTGGCGCAGATCCAGTCGCGGGGCTCCGCGCCGCGCTCCCCGCGCTCCCCCGCCTCCCCCGCCTCGCCCGACGTCATGCTCATCGAGCCCGACGACCGTACGTGCCCACCACGTCTTTACACTCCTACAAACAAACCACCCTGACGTTCAACTCGGACTCAAAGATTATTCAGAGAATATCAAACTGACCATAACGTTTGTTTCAGCGAGTCCAGTGAGGCCGGAGTCGCCGCTGCGCAACGGCGGCTCGTCCCCGCGACCGCCCTCCCCCCCGCCGCCGCGCTCCCCCCCCTCCCCTCCCCCCGCGCAGCTGCCTCCCCTGGAGGACCCGCGCGAGCTGCGCGACTGCACGTGCGGCGAGGAGCCGGACGCGTGCTGCCCCGCCGCCAGACGTGCCGACGTGCTGCCGCTGCACGTGCACGCGCTGCACCACGCGCACCTGCCCGGCGTCAACGGCACGCGCGCGCCGCTGCACCCGCACCAGTTCGCCGTCCGGAAGCTCGTCGACCCCGACAGGCCCGAGCTGTTCACCTCCGTCGTCCCCCTGTACAACTACTCCGACTACGCGGACGACTACTGCGTCAAGAACATGTCGAGGGTTCCCCTGTGCACGCACTTGCCGTGGACGGAGTTCGCGCCGGCGCCGCCGGAGCTGCCCCCGGCTCCGGAGCCGCCGCCGCCGCGGCCGTATCCGGTAGACGAGGAGCCCAGTCCCGAGGTCGACGACATGGACGTGGACGAGGTCAAGGTCGAAGTCAAAGAGGAGGAGAAGTTTGAAGTCATGGAGGAGGTGAAAGCGGAGACGGTCGCGCCGGAGCTCAGTGAACGGCTGAAGGCCCCCCTCGATACGGAAGACGAGACGTTTAAAGTGATAAAGTGCGAGAGTGTGTGTGCGGTGCCGGACGAGTTCGAGAGCGAGCAGCAGGAGCACAGGACCGTCGAGAAGACGAAACCGTCGCTCGACGGCGCGCAGCTGTTCGGGGCGTGCCGGGCCGCGCTGCGCTCGCTGCCGTTCGAGTACGGGCAGACGTTCGCCGCGCCCACCGTCACGCTGCCCGAGGGCGAGGCGGAGCCGGCGCTGGCGAACGCGCTCGCGCTGGCGGAGCGGACGACGGAGCGCGACGCGCGCGGCCGGCCGGCGCGCGGCGCGCACTTCGCCGAGTGGCACGAGTGCGCGCGGCTCGGCGAGCTGGTGGCGCTGCCGTACGTCGTGATCGACTGACGCTGTGATACGAGTGCTAGTGTGCCAAACCTCGGCCCGCTCCGAGCTTCCGTTCTTACTACGTTGTTCCAAGTGTCCTTACGCTAGTTTTAAAGTGCGCCCCCGCGCCCTCGAATATATGTACATACGAGTTAAGTTAGCTAATGTAGTTAGGACGAAATTAAAGACTGCGCGGACAGCGCCTGACACTTCCACGCTTTTCAGTTTGCGAAAAATCTATTTGTACCGCGTCACCTGATGTGTTTAGTCATGTATTTATTTTATATCGTTTTAGGTGGTTATTTTTTTACGCGGTGGATCGCTTCGGCCGTTGTGATACGAGGCACGGCGGGTCCGGATAGGGGCCAACTAGTTTATACTCCGTGCCGATCTGAGATTGACTCATATCAAAACTTGGCTTCTAAGCCTGCACTGACAAGTCGGTGTATATTTTGGCCATTCAATTTATAGTAGACCCATCGCAGTCTCTCTTATATGATAAGAAAGGGACGGCGCGGACCCAAGTCGATGTCTGCACTGAATTCCAAACTAAACTTCCTTAAATTAGGTGTAAAACTCGGCAGTTATTGTTATTAAGTCTCTCGCTCTACCCAAAAGCTCTGCAAGTGGACGAAAATTGGTCTTTATGATTTATCAAGCACTTACAACAGTTTTTAGACCATTTGCCTTTATTAATTAAAGTCCTAAATCCTAAAAATCTACTACTAGAGGGCTTTTTATTTCATTTCAAAAAACTTGTATGATTTTTGGATATACCTACAACATTACACACAGTCACACATACCAAAATTATTTGACAAAGTCAAACTTTCTGCATTACTATTTTATATATAACAACAAGAACAAGTTGATCCACCCATATACTTTAAGGTTACTTTATGAGCTTTTGCGGTAAAGGATGACGAAACTGCTTTCAAAACTTAGATCCACCAAATATTTGTATAGAAAATAAATTTCCAAATAAGACAAAAATAATCTCCAGACTGTTTCGTATTGCGTTATCTTGTTACCGAATGTGATTTATAAAGAGAAAAATTAGGTAATTAATAATAATAATAATAGGAGTTCCAATTGTATATTATACATATATATTGCTATATCAACCATTCTAAATATCAACAAAGTTATTACTAGAATATCAAATGCGTTATTCGACTAAATTTGTCGTTAGAAATTACAAAACTTCTCAACTAATTCATACTTTTCTAAAACATTAGAAGTTTGTAATTTTTAATGATAAATTCAGTAAAATAATAAAAGACCACTGTACGATTTGTAATTGTTTGTTTAAGCAATTATCTTTAAGTACCACAAGTGAATGAAATTGGGTAATATTTTTTGGGCCAGGTACTATCGATGAAATAACAGTTTTATATTCCTTTTATAATTAGATTGATTATAAATGCACAGTTTTACTTGGGATGTATTCAATTGTTCTTACAACATGTGATAAATGATAATAAGCTATATAGAATCTATAAAAAAACGCCACTGTAAAAGATTTCAATTTACGCGACCTTTTATAAACATTTTAAAAGTACAATCGTTTATTGACTTCAAATATAAGTAGAGATAAAGTAATTTAAAAAACAACGGCAATCCAATGTGTTTATGAACTTAAAAGAAATGATTATAGACGAGACAATGTGTAAAGTTATTTATTTATTTATTTATAACCAAAAGGATGCAATTTTGTCCGCGTAATTTTTTTTCTTATCGTAGTTGTGTAAAAAATATCCTACAACCATCCAGCCAATTCTGTACCCAAATTGGTTAAAATTCATTTGTTTGGTATCATGTTCATGTGAGAATAAAGAAATGTTTACCAACATGGACCCCTGTACACGTTTCTGCGTCACGCTGTTGAGATTTTTCCTGCCATAACTTCAATACAATTTTAGAATCAATATCAATTTCAAAAATTCTCTTGTAATCATAGTTCAACAAATTTTATTCAAAATTACGTAAACACATAAGAGGAGCGTTAATTTTGATATAGGTTAATTTCTGTTTATTTTATATATGGTGCAATGTCAAGGTCTATAATCCTAAACCTGCCTTATTTTGAACACGTGTTCAAAATAAATTGAAAAATATAGAACTCACTAAAATTTCTGTCACTGCTCTTCAAAACCTCGTATCTAGTAAGTACATTGATACTGAGATACGAGCTTTAAGTAGTTATTTGTTACTAAGTGAGTTTGGTTGTCAACATACAATATATCAACAACACATGTTACATAACGGAATATTTTCATTTCATCGATAGTACCCGGCCACTAGTTTGTGACAATACTGACGCAACCTTTATTTATACGAGTGATAGTTGAGAATATATTAAACTACCCAAAATCGCATTTCCATTCGTCCTTCTCTTACTAGTCCAATGCGAAAGGGACGGATATACTAAATGGGTTAGGTGTATAATTGTAACTAATGACTATACTCTTCTGATTCCTCTGTTGGCAGGAAAAGGACTTCAGAAATTGATTTTAGATGGAAACGTTCAGTAGAAAACTAGGCTTCAATAAAGGAGCTTCCATCTGATACGCTGGTAACGCACTTGTAACTCCTCTGGTGTTGCAGGTGTCTGGACGATGGTGATCACTTTATATCATTTGAAAGTCTGCTTTTTTGCATCATAAAAAAAGAGTCGTATTCTACTGTTGATCCTTCGATC
This sequence comes from Apotomis capreana, assembly GCA_947623375.1. NCBI lineage: Eukaryota > Metazoa > Arthropoda > Insecta > Lepidoptera > Tortricidae > Apotomis > Apotomis capreana. The sequence goes on along the minus strand of OX392522.1, from coordinate 12,796,591 downwards.
GTCATTGATAAGTCAGAGCGTAGTTTTGGCTTTTTTATGTCATAGGGGGCAAACGAGCAAACGGATCGTCTGATGGAAAGCGATTACCGTCGCCCATAGACACCTGCAATATCAGAGGAGTCACAAGTGCGTTGCCGGCCTTCGACAATGAACATTTCCATAATGTTCCTATCTAAGGCGGTTTTCTTTGCCAACAGAGAGATTATAATATGTTATTTTACCTTGTGTTGGTTAACATAGTTTTATTAATTGGTATTTGTGTAAAAAAAGCTATTGTAACTAACATGAGGATGTTGTTTTTTTCGTGTGTTTGTGCGTCAGTAATGTTCCAAAAGTCGAGTTGGATAAAGTAGGAGCCCCGCGGCGCGGGGTTTTGATTGCGTCGCGGGGCACGCGCGGCGCAGTGAATCTGTCTTGTCAACGTATCTGTCAAAATTATACATGCTGTCATTCAATGCTATGCTTTGGATTTGTAACTTTAAAGTTTTTGATTGGAAATCAGGGGTGAAATAGACAAAGGTGTGGTCTGTACTCTCTAAAGCAATAGACAGTGTCTCAATAAATTTGTATATTTTTATATCGTGTAGTTTGAAATGGTGTACGCTTGAGCTGAGCCCAAAAAGAGATAGTCTATTTCGTTAGAAGGAATGGAACATGGCCGAGGTCTATGCGAAACGCTATCCATTGATTGAAAATGTAGCATTCATTTAAGATTTTTATGTATTTAAGAAATTTATCAGTAATTTAACTTTGGTACAGTCAATCCGTTATTTGCTCAATTGCTCGAAATAAGCGCAGTATTATTTTCGGATTGCACTGTACAGAATCATTGAAATTGCCAAATTCATTGTTATATTTGTAAATATTGCACGATTGCCGTTATATTATTGTTTTTAAATCGTTTTATTCTTACGGTTCTCATTTAAAGGTTATGTTGCGTTATTTTATTTTAGTGTATTGTGTTTTTTGTGCCATTTCTAACCAAATGTGTGCGAGTATGTTGTTAGTGAATAGAAATTTTGGCTCTTTCATACCTATTTACAAAAATATTGTAACCAACAAATTGTAGACATGGTACATTTGCCGGCAACCTTCTTGAGCATAACCTTGACTGCGCAATAGCCTATTTATGTACAGATGTACATGCACAATTGCGCAGATCCGTCATTTTTGTTCAAAAAGTTTGCCGGCAACTATCATCTAACTGCTTGTGCTAAGTTACGTTCGTTAAAAAGTGATAGTTTCCTATTAGGCGTTAATTCCGCTGTATATATATATTTTTGTGCAATAAACTTTTTTAACCTTTAACCTTTTTAACGCCAAGTGGTTAAGCAATTCACCGTGTCACAAACGCCACAGCAAAAATTGCTCTAAAATCAACAGTGATTGAAAAAACTTGTAGCGGTTGAATTACAGTTTTTGATCATTGAAATTTGAACGGCTGTGGCCGACGGACGGCGTCAGCGGACCAATTTTCCGTTACTGCGGCGGTAAAAAGGTTAATAAATAACGTTCCAATGGGAAATTGTACGCCTGTCATCCCACGGATAAGCGTACTGTTTCTATACAGCTTTTGACGGACTTAATTTATTACATAACGAGTCGAATGTACACTACACCGTAAGCCTTTACTAGACACTAAAATCATAAGATAAACATGAAGAATAATTGTGAGTAGATGAGCCTAAAAAACAATATTCTGAAAAAAAGAGATTATTTATAACTTAATAAAAGGAGAAATTTGGACGTCATTGGCATCAATGGCACAGTTTTTCGAAGTCCTAATTCATGACCGTTGCGTAAAAAGGTTAAAATGGGATGTGTAACAATACAGCTTCTGCGTATGTTAACACTTTCGCAACCAGATATAAAATGTAACCCTACCCCAGAAACCGAGAGCCCGCTAGGTGGGTAGCTCTTTAAGCAAAAATACGTGACCGGCATCTGAGCAATGATTACGAGTGCCTACCAGGCGGGTTCCTGGTAGCGAAAGTGTTAAGCTTTATTAATGTTATCTTACATTTTACAAGTTTATTTGCAATACGTTAAAGATCAAAGGACACCGTCTGTTGACAACTAAAACTCACAAGTAACAAATACCTACTTTAAACAAAGCTCGTATCTCAGTATCAGTCTACAAACTAGATACGAGGTTTGAAGAGCAGCGACAGAAATATTAGTGACTTGGTTGCCACGAGGCGAAATAATAATTCCATTGCGATCGTTAACGGTATAGATTGGAAATCAACTGCTTGATTTAAGAGACCAGTTTCTCATAACGGTATTTGTGTAAAGAAAAAAACTGAATCATTGAAACCACTAAGCGCACTCTCAAAAATACACAGAAGTAAATAAACTACCACTAATGGACATTATACTATTTTCAATTGGACAAAAACTAAAGAGAAGACATGTTTTGACTACTGATTTATATGACGTCACAAGCCAGTATTTTCATAGAGGCTTCATACTAACAAATCGTTTTTGACGTTTCATAAAGAGTAGCTTATTTGAGCTGTCATCAAATACCGAAATAGAAACCTAATATTTTATCTTCGTAATTTATTTATTTATTTAATCTTTATTGCACAAAAGAAAAACAGATCGTACAAAAGGCGGACTTAATGCCATAGGGCATTCTCTACCAGTTAACCATCGGGCAAAGCAGATAAGTTGTGGGCGGTGCAATTATTCATCTTGCTATGATTTTAGTGTCTAGTAAAATATGTTAGGGTCTGGTATCCACTTAGAAAAATGCTAAGCAAGTATTGTTTTTAAGTTAAGTATGAGTATGAGACAGATTCACTGCGCGATCGCAAAAATGGCCTTAGAGCGGGCGCCGCCGCGCGCTGGGCTTGTATATAAAACCCGGCCGTTTCAAGTTGGCACCTCGCTTGTACGCGACCTCGTGGACTCGGGGGCACACTTGAGGTGGCCGGGTAGTAACCCGCGGGATGCCTTGCTGGACAAGTTCCAAGAATTTGGTAAAATACAAAAGCAAAATATATGTGTTTTTATTACGATTTATTGTTTCATTTAATCTGCGACCAGATATCATGGGATTGACAAAAAATATACCAAACACATAAAAAAATAATAATAATAGAGTAGTTTTCAAAAGGTTTAAAAAAACATAACTACAATGGCGTCCTTATGGGATTTAAATGCGTCGACGTGCTACTTTTAGTTCGTTTTCTATTGGGAAACAGTATGACATTTTGGAGTACAGCAATGCCATTTGGCACGGGTATTATACACGTCTACCTGAGCCCAAAACACCCGGTAGCCAGACTGAACACCGCGTCAAAAGGGGGGAGGGGGGGTTCAAAAAACAGTGCTCCCGTCGTTCAGAAACAAAAATCTGGCGGACTAGTTTGGACCTTTAAGTCAAGTTTGGTGGCGTTATCCGGTAATTAGATGATGCCTGATTCATTACCTGTGCCAGTTTTTTAGGGTCCCGTAGCAAAATATGACGCAATCCTTAAAATAACGAACTTTCAGTACTAACAAAATGTAAACAAACCCTTATATTTTCATATTTTTTGTATTAAACTTTGTATATAAAAAATACTATCCAAAAGCCAATTTAATACAGATTCTAAAAACATTAACAATTAATATAAATTTGTCTATTTTCAATGAAAAATAAAATATTGAAAGTACTGCTACGGTCGTCAACGCAGCGTAGGGAACGGCAAAAAGACCCGAATACTTAAGTAAAATAAGTATTACTAACAAAAAAACCAGTCAAGTGCGAGTCGAACTCGCGCATCGAGCGTTACCTGCAAATTTTAACCTTTCTCATCCCATCTTAACTGGTAGAATCCGGTTAAGTTAAGTTTGCACCTGGTACGTATGGCCCCGCATACAAATGAGGTGTAAACTTAATCCAAACGGGTAGTCCTCATATAACTTTTGAAAGCACATTTTTTTATGTTTTAATTAGAAATGTATAGTTTTCAGATAATTACATGTACTGGTGGTATAAGACGACATTAGTTGCTAATTTTCATAGTTCTAGGTCAACGGAAAGTAGGTACCCTATATACTTTGATTCTCTTGAGAGTGGCGAAATATAAATATACGGCCGTATCTTTTTTTTTATTAATTTAGAAAATTGATTTTTTCACGACTTCAAGGGATTGTAGACTTGAGTATATGTATGGTTTAAATTTCAACTTGATATTTCCACGCGTTCCCGAGATAAGGGTTTTGAAACACATACGGACCGAAGGAAAACACCGTGAGGTGCAGCTAGTACCTATATTAAAAAGAAGAAAGATATTTGTAAAGAGAGAAAAATACTTTTGTTTTACTTAATAATAGATAATAGAATATCAATTATAATTAATAAAGTAATGTAAAATATTTATTAGCGTAATCATAAAAAAAATATTATACAAATAATATTCGCAACAAGCTTCGTCAACGTAACCTATAGGAACAAAATAATATCCGCAACACGCTTCGTCAGTAAAGGCCTTACTTAAAATGGACATACACAAAGTTACACCCGCAATACGCTGTCAAAACTGCCCACCCAAACCCAACTTAAAATACCCCGCCCCGCAGCGCACCCGGCTCAAAAGTTCCCATAATCCCAGCAGCATTACCCCTCTGAATCGCTATGGAGACTTGTTGAACTAGGTATGACCCAGCGCGAGGATCGCAGCCCCTGTCCCGCAAACGTCGACCCAACTCTATAAAGAGCTTGCGCGCTTCCGAGCACCATGGTCCAATCGTCTCGACCGCAAATGGTACAAAATCGTACGCTGACTCCAAGGCAGAATACTTATTGTGCTTCAATTTCGCAGCACTCTCTGCTGCTGAGCCGGCACACCGCGAGCTCTGCCTCAAATGAGATCCCGCAAATGTGCTAACACACGTTGCATCCCAAAGAAGACAACGCCCTCTCTGCCAAGGTACCAGCGTCAGGCCGTCGGGCCTTTTACCATCTGTACGACTTAACCCCGGAGGCTCCAAAACACATGGCACATTCGCCGAAATCATGGCGCGCCGGATGATCTCATTGATTGAGTGATGCCTCGGGAAACGGCCAGCACACCATTGACAACTCAGACCATGGTGACCATTTTCCTCTACCATTGTCCCACAACAACAACGATGAGCCTCACACACTTTAGCTCCTAACCTTAACGCCGCCGCTATTCTGAGCGAGTCGTTATCTAGCAAGGTGCCTAATTAAGGCGATGGTAGAGCGTGCAACCATGCCCCGGACTCTGGCAGCGCGAGGCCTTTGAGACGGGCCAAGTCTGACCCCGAAGCATTCCCTAACAAAGAGTTGTACATCAGCTTACTCAACAAATCATCCCATTGTCTCTGAATAACTAAATTATCAGGCCGTTCATCGTCCGGAAAAATCGCTGACCACTTCGCAAGTGCCTCCGAAAGAAAAGGAATTGGGATGCTGTCACCATCTGTAGATAACATGCGAGTGACAAGATCCTTCGTTCCATAGGAAGAGGCAAGAAAAGCGACAAGTCCGACATCTTCAACGCGACGTATTCCTAAACCACCATAACGGATAGGAAGAGCAGCCTGGACCCACTGCATTTGGCTCAATTCAACATTCAGAATCATCTCTAATGTCAACTTCAACGCCTGATCTATTTCTTTCACCTCATCAAGAAACAACCACGAGGGTGATGTTCTAAGAACATAGGTCATCCGAGGCATGGCAAAACAATTGCGTAGTAACGTCAAACCGACATGAGATGACAATTTAAGCAAATGATCACGAGCCACCAGGAGAGCATCCTTTTTGGTCCTCAAAACGGCGCTTACACCCTGAGGAAAAATAGGTGCTCCCAGCAAGGAAAAAGCCGATTTATCGACCGTCTTTATGCCTGGCAATAAACATTCAAATTTCCTCATTGTATCAACGTTTATAGAACCACATCCAAAAAGCTCACACTTCGTTGGGTTTATTTCCAAGCCAACCTCTTTTAAAGCGGGAACAAGTAGCTGCAAGTCCTCGAGAATTGTCTCCGGTCTACCCCCAATAGTTCCATCATCCAGGTACCACACATTAAGAGATGAGTTTAAGGTGACAATAGCCTTTTGTATGGCCAAGCAAAAAATCAAAGGGCCCAAAGGATCGCCTTGCTGAGCTCCAACTTGCGACGAAATCAGGTGATCTTTAAAATAACTAATACTGGCACAGGTAATGAATCGGGCATCATCTAATTACCGGATAACGCCACCAAACTTGACTTAAAGGTCCAAACTAATCCGCCAGATGTTTTTTCTGAACGACGGGAGCACTGTTTTTTGAACCCCCCCTCCCCCCTTCTGACGCGGTGTTCAGTCCGGCTACCGGGTGTTTTGGGCTCAGGTACTCAAAATTGTATACCTCTCCATACAAGCATTCCCAATAGAAAACGGACTATTTCAAGAACTGTAATTTAAAGCAATATTCTTTATTCAAATTTATGGTTTCCTTTTGCAATACGTATTTCATATAAATAATTTTCAAGTAAATAAAAACCAAATTCGTTAATAAAATTTATTATTAATAAAATTACACATCATTTATACAAAACATTGTAATTGACGCTTATAGTTAAAATATCAGTAATGGCACCTGGTTAGTCGCAATGTATTGAGTTTAAATTAAATATCCTATTTATAAGAATCGATTTTGAGATTCGATGTTACATGTTACTTGCAAGTTAGATTTATATAAAATACGTATACAATTTATTGACTTAACTTGCAAGTTCTTATATACTATCTCTTGGAGAAGTATAAAGACTTTATTCGTAATACAATATGTAAATTTAAATTAGACTAATAGAAATGACATTTAAAAAATTTAGCACCCTTTTTGGAAAACTTCAAAAGTCAATTGGCAGTTAAGAATTTTTAGAAAATTATGTTATTTCCATAAAGTCAACATCGGCAAGTCAATTGTTTATAACTTACGAACTTAGTCCATATCCTATGATGACATCTGAAAGGCCTTCCGAATAAGTCAAGGTGCATCATTCAATTCTTGTAAATTATCTAACATACCAAATGGCATGAAATATTCCAGGTGACATCCAATATTCCAAATGACATCCAAGACACCATTGGACATATCAAACACGCATTGACAGTCATCCAAACATTAATCGGCGTCCATTATTGCAACTGCCATGTTACTAAATTAAATTACATACAAATTAGGTAATTGGATTTGACTGATTGGAAAGTATCCTTTAGGCTATTGCTATTTGACGGATCCCATTAGACATGGAATGTCTTTGTTTTGGTATTTAAAGTCCCTTTCTTCCTCACAAATATGGCCTGTGTTTACTATTGAAATACATCATTTTGTGATAGGGCTAGTTATTATATAATAACGCAACTTATTGCAGCACCAATATCCGCTTCAATTTTTCATGCCATTTGGGATCTTAGATCCTATTTAGCATATTAGATGTCATATTTCGCAGTATTAACTCCTAAAAAACATTTACATGATTACACAAGGCATGGCACAGCACAGAGGGAGACAGATAGGTACAGCGGTCTTCTTCTCGGAGTGCTTTTCTTTGCTGCGCGAGCCGCTCTCGTACTCGTACATGCCGCGGCCCGAGGCGTAGGCGCCGCCGCCTTGTGCTGCTGACTGTGGACACAATTTGTGCGTAAGGAATGGAAGCGTCTAGAATTAAGGGCCTTATCACACTTACGATTTACGAGCGATTTTTGTATGAATGCGATCACCGTGTAGTTCTCCGAGTAGTTCTCTGCGACGCTTATTAGTATAGAAAACTCGCTCGCAAATCGCAAGTGTGACCCCGCAGATGGCAACTACTTTAAACACCACGAGTTTTTTTTCCATCGTCCATGGGTTTTTTTTGTTAACTATGTCAGTTTGCTTCACAGCTTTTTGGTATACTTGTTTGCGAGATAAACGTCGCATTTGCCGCAAAGAATGTATCCCAACCGTATTCAATTGACTTACTCTAGTTGTGTAATAATTTATGCGAATTAATTCTAATAAATATCATGTTATGATGAGGTTAGTAGGACATTATTTTGATGACGCGGTTGGCGCAGTCTGTAGTGCACCTGCCTACTGAGCCGGCGGTCGTGGGTGGAATCCCGGCCAGGGCAAATATTGGTGTGATGAACTCGAATATTTATTCCTGGGTCATGGATGTTATCTATATATCAAAGACTATATATAGTCTTTGCTATATATGTATTTAATTATTATGTATATCGTCGTCTAGTACCCATACTACGAGCTTTGCTTAGTTTGGGATTAAGTCGATTTGTGTAAGATTGTCCCTTAATATTTATTATTTATTAGCCATTCTAAGTTGCTATTGAACCAAAGTTGGATGCATATTATTATCATAACATAACATGATAGTCACTAGAATTAATTCCCATAACTTATTACACAACTAGAGTCAGTCAAGTGATCGTGTCACATAAAAACCAAGTTAGTGCACCAAATGCATTGTAAGTAATGCAATAAATACTAAGGTATAATGATTGCCATATAAAGATCAGACTCAATAAGGTTTCCGTTACTCACACTGCTGCCGCCCGCGGTGTAGGCGATGGGCGCGTCCTTCTTGGCGAAGGGCGTGTGTCCGGGCGGGTAGTACACGGCGGGGCCGGCCACGTTCCGGCTGCCGGCGGCCGGCGCCTTGCTGCCGGCGGCCGGCGCTGGTGCTGCGAGCTGCTGGCTCGCGTGCGACACCTCCACCTTGCGCCGGACCACGCCGTCCGGTTGGCTTGTTGGGAACCGCTGTACAAGGAAATAACATAAATGATTATTCACATGAAAATAAATATTTTACTAACACAAGAGAACAAAACAAAAACCTATACGAAGCTGTGTATTGTCGACCATTAGTAAGCCTTATAAGAAGGCTTGAAAGTCATACTCAGAGAGCAATGGATATAGTGAGTATCTCTGCGAGATCCAATAAATAAAGAATGACGGAATCTTTAGAAAAATCAGTAACACCCGTAGCTCGAGAAATTGTGAAACTAAAGAAGCAATAGCTATGAAATATTGATCAACCAACGGCCGCTAGAGCCGACGAGTTCTTAAGCGATAACCACGATCTGGATAGCGCAGTATGTGTGGATCTGCTGGATGGTGCGACCGTGGTGTTCTTTAAAGGTACACCTATCTCCAACATGACCGGAGAACAATGAATTCTGGCCGTAGGTCGTGTTTCGGCAATTCTGGGGCAATCTGCCGACTCCTTCGCCAGAGCTACACGGAGCCACGCCGTTATGTCGTCTAAATCGCGGTTTTATGCCTCGTTTATATGTACATTTGAGGACCACAGTGCCTTGATTTTATTACTGTAATGCTGTGTAACATTAGAATAATACATAAATGAGGCTGATACCGACCGCCTCCGGGAAGTCGGCGAGCAGGTCGTCGAGGCGCTTGGGCGGCTGCTGGTCGCGCGCGGCGGGCGTGGCGGGCCGCGGGAACGGGGACGCGCGCTCCGACGTGTCGTGCCGCGAGTACGTCGTCTCGCTGTACTTGTACGTCGATGGAGCCTGGGAACAAAGGTCAATATTTCATTTTAAAACCAGCCCGTCTAGCATCATTACACTTCTCGACTCTTGTCACGCGATATAGCATCGCTTGTCACTCTATCACAGTACTGCGAAGAAAGAGATAGATAATATTTCTCGCGCGAGAAAGAGTCACGTCACAGCTATGCTAGAGGTGCAGAACAGAACGAAAAGCGAAATATGCTCAGGTAGTTCGCTTCATCATTCCAACCCACAAGCGTCCTTGTGCGTCTGTTGATAGGCCAGGATTTAAATGTGACTTTATCGAGCAATAAGTGCCTCTTTGTCGTTTATCGCAGGTAAGGACGTTGACAAGTTATTGGTGTAAGATGCAAATAAAACTCGTTATTAGGTAGGACAAGCGACAAAGTGGATACTTTTAGTAAAAAGCACAAATTCATTTGAAAAAACTCTTTATAGCAAGCAAATTAAACTTAAGATGTCATATGACATCCACCAGATGTGACTTGACATGATACTACCCAAGTAACACAGATTGCTCTTGGTGAAATAAGACTCTAATAAGAAAGAGTTCACTGGTGGACTTTCAGCTGCACAGTCGCATTCAATTCCTATTGACATCCAAGATGCCAAATGACTGCACATTGAATCACAAACAAAATCCAGATTCCAATTTACATAATTTAAGATACCAAATGACTACACATTGTGTCACCAACAACATCCAGATTCCAATTGACATCCAAGATGCCAAATGACTGCACATTGTATTGTATCACAAACAAAATCCAGATTCCAATACGGTATTTGACTGTAGTGAAAATAAATTCTATCATTGACACCACTGAACATTCATTCAGAAATATACGGAACCAAATAAACTAGGTCTAAGTACCACTAACTTTTGGACATTATACTATTTTTAATTAGACAAAAACTAAAAAGAAGACAAGTTTTGACTACTTATTTTATGACGTCACAAGCCAATATCTTCATAGAAACTTCGCTTCATAGATTTTGACATTTCATAAAGTGCAGCTGATTTGAGCTGTTATCAAACAGGGTATTGACCATTGACATCCAAGATGCCAAATGACTGCATATTTTGTCATAAACAAAATCTTTATTCCAATTGACATCCAGCATCCAAGATGCTTAATCATATTTATGACTATTATAATTAATAAAATTTTAAAAGATAAGTACCAATTCTAACAAGCAAGGTGACAAATAACTAGGACAGTTATTGAGTACTTACTTGCACTATTTAATACGCATGTTACGTATACTTTACTTACATAAGGGCCATGTCCATTCCTCTCGGGCGTCAGATGCGTGGTGACGGGCGCGGGCGGCGCGGCGGGCAGCAGCTTCACTTCGTTAGCCGGGGCCGGGTACACCATGCGCTCCGACGTGTGCTCCGACACTGTCACGTACACAGTATATTATTGGACTTTTTGGACCTTGGACTTGGACCACACAAGCACCAGCTTTCAAATAAAAAAATAATCATCAAAATCGGTTCTCCCATTCGAAAGTTCTGACTCAGAACTTCTGAGGTAACAAATATAAAAAAAATACAGTCGAATTGAGTCGGTCCCTACACTCTCCTCTTTTTTAAGTCGGTTAAAAACCGTCATCGGTGTCTTTTTCAATGTTTTTAGGGTGCAAATGCACATACCATCGGTGGCGGAGTAGTGGTCGCGGCGCACGCGCGTGTTGCAGTGCTGGCAGTACTGGCAGCCGGCCGGGCCTGCAGGGACCGGGGCTGTCGTCGTCCGGGACAAGCTGGACAAACAAGTTGATACTGAGTAAGAGGCCTTATATTCCTTTAGATAGTAAAATAGCTACATATGTCGCTTTCGTTGCGCGTCCGCAGGTACGGGAAATGCCGGAGTGTTTTAGTGGGTACGCTCCTCCCCTCCCTCGCTAAGAGAGAGATCGGAAGGTAGGAGCATTACCAAAAATAGCCGGGGTATGCGCCAAGCATTTTCACTACAATAAAAAAAATAAAAAAGAAGGTAAGTTGGATGTTTGATAAATCAATTTGACCGGGTCAAGAGTGTTCTTTAGCTCTTTAAAAGAATCCTTCACGGTGTTTGATATAAGTGACAGAGGCCACACTCACGTGCGCACGTTCTCGGAGTCGCTGAGGTAGGAGTGCTGGTGCTCGGCGTGCGCGGGGATGGGCACGGAGGCGGGGTCCCGGTCGGCGGGCACCTCGTACGTGTACGTCTTCACCGTCGTCGTCACCTTGTTCATGGGCGTGCTGGAGCGGGACAGCTGGGAAGAGATAGATCATTCATTATTTGCTCTTTTTAAGGTTCTGATAAAAAACGAGACCCTACTGCTAAGACTCCGTTGTCCATCCGTCCGTCTGTCTATGTGTCTGCCCGTCTGTCGACAGGCTCTATTTCATGAACCGTGATAGTTAGACAGTTGAAATTTTCACAGATGATGAATTTCTGTTGTCGCTATAACAACAAATACTAAAAAACAGAATAAAATATATTTTTTTATATTTTCACGGACGGTACTTTAATGTGTACAGTAGGAATAGGACCCTAGTCGTCGTGATGCAAAATCGAGTTTGTCGATGGCTATTTATACTATAAAAAACTTAACTAGTAACGTAACTTTTTCTTCTGTCCGCTCATACCGAAACGGCTGAGAGGATTATAACTACGAGGACGAAGTTTTAAGTTCTAGGGAAGCTTCTAGGTATGACATAAACTTACAGTGCCGGTGGTGGAGCTGGTCTGGTGCAGGCAGTGCGAGCAGGCGGGCGCCGGCGGAGCGGCCGGCGGCGGCGCCGGCACCACGCGGGACTCTGCAGGGGAACACAACATCCTTATATTGTTTTTATTAAAGCAGTAGCCTCTGCTAACGTAAACCAAATGTTAACAAAATTGAAAAAATTAACGGTTCAGGCAGCATTCGAACCTGCGCCTACAACGACTTTCCGGGGCATCGGGCCATTATAAACTCTAAATCTTTACGGTAGATGGCGCTAGGATACACCCCTAAGGCATGTGGAAGCAACTAGTGGAAAAATTCAACGGCTCTGGCATCAGGTTCGGTGGCAGTTTGTAGGACGCCCGTGTTGGTCCAGAAAGCCGTTGGAGACGCAGGTCTCACGTCCTTATATTGATCCGTATCAGGGCTGGTTCGCCCTCACTACCCAAGTGTACCTATCGGACGTTGTGTGTGTATAACCAGCTAATGGGATTATCTCCGCGCTACAGGAGTAGTTGGGAGGGTGACGCGGGCGCACTGCGCGTATGAACTGTGTGTATAGTAGATTGCTATGGGTAAGTCTGACCTGACTTTGGGCGGAAAGAGAAGGAAAAGAGAGTCGGACTGTGACTGAGATTAAAACGCGAACAAAGGAGCGATAACTACCCCGCCGGCGGGGATTACGTTAAAGCGGCGGTGCGAAGAGTTCGCGGTGACCACCGCTTGGATGGTTTCTGTGATTCATCGCCCGGGTCAGATATAGTGCATGTTTCGGACGTCGGGTAAACATACCAGGGACGAAGGAGAGCGAATAAATCGACTGCAAAGTCCTCCAAAAGGATGAAAACAAGATGATAATAAATAAAATTATGTATAAAGAAGAACCGGGTCTTGTTCACAGAAAAATAAACGTAAGGCACAGTGAGTGATGTCATCATGTCAAAGCTAAAATTTCGAGAGTTGAGTTTAAGCCCACCAGTTCACTGAAGCGGAGCAAAGAAAGAAACCAATCAAGCTGCATCATGTGAGAAAGAAAGAGCGCGAAAGAAGAGCATTTGAATCGGAGAAATGTGTTCGGTCTGCCGTGGACAGGCAGCCTACACGTGAACATGTCGGAGGCACTGACCAGTCTTCTCCTCGCGGTACAGCTCCTGGCGCAGCTCGGCGGCGGGCTGGAGCCCCGCTCGTGTGGACAGGCAGCCTACACGTGAACATGTCGGAGGCACTGACCAGTCTTCTCCTCGCGGTACAGCTCCTGGCGCAGCTCGGCGGCGGGCTGGAGCCCCGCTCGTGTGGACAGGCAGCCTACACGGGAACATGTCGGAGGCACTGACCAGTCTTCTCCTCGCGGTACAGCTCCTGGCGCAGCTCGGCGGCGGGCTGGAGCCCCGCTCGTGTGGACAGGCAGCCTACACGGGAACATGTCGGAGGCACTGACCAGTCTTCTCCTCGCGGTACAGCTCCTGGCGCAGCTCGGCGGCGGGCTGGAGCCCCGCTCGTGTGGACAGGCAGCCTACACGGGAACATGTCGGAGGCACTGACCAGTCTTCTCCTCGCGGTACAGCTCCTGGCGCAGCTCGGCGGCGGGCTGGAGCCCCGCTCGTGTGGACAGGCAGCCTACACGGGAACATGTCGGAGGCACTGACCAGTCTTCTCCTCGCGGTACAGCTCCTGGTGCAGCTCGGCGGCGGGCTGGAGCCCCGCTCGTGTGGACAGGCAGCCTACACGGGAACATGTCGGAGGCACTGACCAGTCTTCTCCTCGCGGTACAGCTCCTGGCGCAGCTCGGCGGCGGGCTGGAGCCCCGCTCGTGTGGACAGGCAGCCTACACGGGAACATGTCGGAGGCACTGACCAGTCTTCTCCTCGCGGTACAGCTCCTGGCGCAGCTCGGCGGCGGGCTGGAGCCCCGCTCGTGTGGACAGGCAGCCTACACGGGAACATGTCGGAGGCACTGACCAGTCTTCTCCTCGCGGTACAGCTCCTGGCGCAGCTCGGCGGCGGGCTGGAGCCCCGCTCGTGTGGACAGGCAGCCTACACGGGAACATGTCGGAGGCACTGACCAGTCTTCTCCTCGCGGTACAGCTCCTGGCGCAGCTCGGCGGCGGGCTGGAGCCCCGCTCGTGTGGACAGGCAGCCTACACGGGAACATGTCGGAGGCACTGACCAGTCTTCTCCTCGCGGTACAGCTCCTGGCGCAGCTCGGCGGCGGGCTGGAGCCCCGCTCGTGTGGACAGGCAGCCTACACGGGAACATGTCGGAGGCACTGACCAGTCTTCTCCTCGCGGTTCAGCTCCTGGCGCAGCTCGGCGGCGGGCTGGAGCCCCGCTCGTGTGGACAGGCAGCCTACACGGGAACATGTCGGAGGCACTGACCAGTCTTCTCCTCGCGGTACAGCTCCTGGCGCAGCTCGGCGGCGGGCTGGAGCCCCGCTCGTGTGGACAGGCAGCCTACACGGGAACATGTCGGAGGCACTGACCAGTCTTCTCCTCGCGGTACAGCTCCTGGCGCAGCTCGGCGGCGGGCTGGAGCCCCGCTCGTGTGGACAGGCAGCCTACACGGGAACATGTCGGAGGCACTGACCAGTCTTCTCCTCGCGGTTCAGCTCCTGGCGCAGCTCGGCGGCGGGCTGGAGCCCCGCTCGTGTGGACAGGCAGCCTACACGGGAACATGTCGGAGGCACTGACCAGTCTTCTCCTCGCGGTACAGCTCCTGGCGCAGCTCGGCGGCGGGCTGGAGCCCCGCTCGTGTGGACAGGCAGCCTACACGGGAACATGTCGGAGGCACTGACCAGTCTTCTCCTCGCGGTACAGCTCCTGGCGCAGCTCGGCGGCGGGCTGGAGCCCCGCTCGTGTGGACAGGCAGCCTACACGGGAACATGTCGGAGGCACTGACCAGTCTTCTCCTCGCGGTACAGCTCCTGGCGCAGCTCGGCGGCGGGCTGGAGCCCCGCTCGTGTGGACAGGCAGCCTACACGGGAACATGTCGGAGGCACTGACCAGTCTTCTCCTCGCGGTACAGCTCCTGGCGCAGCTCGGCGGCGGGCTGGAGCCCCGCTCGTGTGGACAGGCAGCCTACACGTGAACATGTCGGAGGCACTGACCAGTCTTCTCCTCGCGGTACAGCTCCTGGCGCAGCTCGGCGGCGGGCTGGAGCCCCGCTCGTGTGGACAGGCAGCCTACACGGGAACATGTCGGAGGCACTGACCAGTCTTCTCCTCGCGGTACAGCTCCTGGCGCAGCTCGGCGGCGGGCTGGAGCCCCGCTCGTGTGGACAGGCAGCCTACACGGGAACATGTCGGAGGCACTGACCAGTCTTCTCCTCGCGGTACAGCTCCTGGCGCAGCTCGGCGGCGGGCTGGAGCCCCGCTCGTGTGGACAGGCAGCCTACACGGGAACATGTCGGAGGCACTGACCAGTCTTCTCCTCGCGGTACAGCTCCTGGCGCAGCTCGGCGGCGGGCTGGAGCCCCGCTCGTGTGGACAGGCAGCCTACACGGGAACATGTCGGAGGCACTGACCAGTCTTCTCCTCGCGGTACAGCTCCTGGCGCAGCTCGGCGGCGGGCTGGAGCCCCGCTCGTGTGGACAGGCAGCCTACACGGGAACATGTCGGAGGCACTGACCAGTCTTCTCCTCGCGGTACAGCTCCTGGCGCAGCTCGGCGGCGGGCTGGAGCCCCGCTCGTGTGGACAGGCAGCCTACACGGGAACATGTCGGAGGCACTGACCAGTCTTCTCCTCGCGGTACAGCTCCTGGCGCAGCTCGGCGGCGGGCTGGAGCCCCGCTCGTGTGGACAGGCAGCCTACACGGGAACATGTCGGAGGCACTGACCAGTCTTCTCCTCGCGGTACAGCTCCTGGCGCAGCTCGGCGGCGGGCTGGAGCCCCGCTCGTGTGGACAGGCAGCCTACACGGGAACATGTCGGAGGCACTGACCAGTCTTCTCCTCGCGGTACAGCTCCTGGCGCAGCTCGGCGGCGGGCTGGAGCCCCGCTCGTGTGGACAGGCAGCCTACACGGGAACATGTCGGAGGCACTGACCAGTCTTCTCCTCGCGGTACAGCTCCTGGCGCAGCTCGGCGGCGGGCTGGAGCCCCGCTCGTGTGGACAGGCAGCCTACACGGGAACATGTCGGAGGCACTGACCAGTCTTCTCCTCGCGGTACAGCTCCTGGCGCAGCTCGGCGGCGGGCTGGAGCCCCGCTCGTGTGGACAGGCAGCCTACACGGGAACATGTCGGAGGCACTGACCAGTCTTCTCCTCGCGGTACAGCTCCTGGCGCAGCTCGGCGGCGGGCTGGAGCCCCGCTCGTGTGGACAGGCAGCCTACACGGGAACATGTCGGAGGCACTGACCAGTCTTCTCCTCGCGGTACAGCTCCTGGCGCAGCTCGGCGGCGGGCTGGAGCCCCGCTCGTGTGGACAGGCAGCCTACACGGGAACATGTCGGAGGCACTGACCAGTCTTCTCCTCGCGGTACAGCTCCTGGCGCAGCTCGGCGGCGGGCTGGAGCCCCGCTCGTGTGGACAGGCAGCCTACACGGGAACATGTCGGAGGCACTGACCAGTCTTCTCCTCGCGGTACAGCTCCTGGCGCAGCTCGGCGGCGCGCGCGGCGGGCGGCGGCGGGCTGGAGCCCCACGAGGAGGTCTCCAGGCGCTCCTCGCGCTTCAGCGTCGAGTAGCCGCTGGACGGCGCCTTCACTGGGGTGCTGGAATTGTTTGTCTGGTGTTATAATCAGAGTATTGACTGAGCGAGCGAAACAGCTCCGTTTCAGTTTAGGCAAAAATTATTTCGTATGTCCGATTTCCGAGTTGAGCAGCAAAGGGACCATGAAAAAAGAGTATAAGGCTTTTAGATATAGTCTAAAGTGAGACAACATTCTTGGCGTCCTCCGCTATAATATATTGTATGTAAAGTTCTGAAAACAAATAAATTACCTTCGTTTGTAGTCGAATGATGTGCTCTCGGCTGTGTCTGAAGTGTAACCACCTAGAAAACAAACATAGATACATTTAGCTTTTGTCCTTGATTTAAACTAGTGAAGACAAAAACGAACAAATTCAATTACGGCCTCCTGTCCTCGCCCATACAGGATACTTCGGAACATTCGGAGCTATAATAAGGAACATAACTCCAATATTTCGCATGTTTGAGAGAATATATAAAATTGCAGGTAAAAAGCTCACTCTTGTACAGCTGTCGCTCCTGGTCCTTCTGCAGGTCGTCGAGGAGGGAGTCCAGCTCCTCCACGTTGTGGGACAGCTCTTTCGTAGCTTTGCTGCTCTTGACCTTCGAGTAACCTGTAATCGTCAGCCGCCAGGATTTTACTTTGTGAAATAAGGTATGTCTTAACAATTATAAAATTCTAAATTTGTATTGATAATCAGTTTTCTATGGAGAGGGGTCATGATTTCAGGAAAAATCTTAATAGCGTGATACATGATCGTCTTTTGTTTCGACTGGGCGCGCGGCGTCATACTTGTCTGGCGCCATCTGTTGTGCTTGGGTTGTAATTTCCTATCCGAAACGGCTGGACAAATTGTAGCTTATTTATTTAGGTACAGGGATAGTCGGTTAAAAAGGATCCTATAACTAATTAACTATCTTTGGATGTCCAGTGCAAAGATGGTTTTAGGATAGTTTTTAGGTACCAGACTACGGTAAAGAAAAGTTTTACGCAGACGAAGTTGCGGGCACCTTTTAGTATATAAAATTACCTGGCGTGGAGCTAGTGTTGGTCTCGTAGTTGTAAGTCCTGGTGCCAGAAGTGATGGCAGGAAGATCACGCTCCTCGCGCTCATAGTAGTAGGAGCTGGCTTCTGATTTTGGCAACGCTTTCGGTGGTACCGTGTACTCCTAGATGGATAAATTGGGATTAATTTTAACTTACTTAGTATTATATTTATATAGCAAAGCTACTCGTACTAGGCAACCTGGCAAATCTCACTACATTCAAAGTGTTTTCAATTGGTTCCTTTTCGTGCAATCCCCGTGAAAATTAAGCGCAATATTTCATAATTACCTTCTAGAATGTACATTAAATAGAAGAATTTTCGATAATGGGCGTCCTTAATTCCAGAATTGGAATATCGGAAAATTTCTCCGTAATTCCGGAATTTCGGAATGCAAGCCCCATTCTCGACTATTTAGGCTCCAGTGTGTATGTGAGGGTGAACACCCTGCCGATGGCGAGCAGTGCGATGGTAGACAAAACCGTGGGCATTACGTCAAACAATTCCTCAGAACACATTCGATACAGACGGTGGAACATACACGAGGAGGCAAAGTCTCTCCTCAGACTTAGAGGCTCGATTCCGTCTGCGAGTTTGAGATTGTCACCTATGCGCCCAGCGCGTCTTAGTCCCGGACCAAAAGGGCCCAGCTGGTATTGCTATCTATCTAATGTCTAGAGTTACTACAATTCAAAAGATCAAAAAACCTGTGCGGAGACTAGAATTCCGATTGGTCACTGCAAACGAAACAATCACCTGTACCTAATGAGATTGGAATGGGATGCAACGTGCAGGTTCTGCCAAGAGTCAGAGCTCTCTTTGCTTCTGTGGATCACTTATGCACAAAAGAAGTATCCACTTAGGGCAACATTTTGTGCCCCCAGAGGAGATACAACTCTTTGCCAAAAAATCTGGGAATTCCTGGACTCAACTGGTCTCAGCAGTGAACTTTAAGATGGGGCTGCCACACCACAATAGATCAATTATGGTCGATGCGGCATATAAAAGACCCAAAAGATGGATAATAAATAATTGCTATGGGCACAGATGGCTCACCTCAACAGTGCGCAGGTCCTTGCGGTCGTACTTCCCGTGAGGCAGCTTCTCTTCACGGTACTCGTAGCTGTACTCGCGGTGGCCACCATTGCTGGGGCTGATGCTGTTCAGCTTGCTACCCGCCGGGATTAGTTCGGATTTCATCATGTCTGTAAAAAATGCCATACCAAAATGTTTTACGAATGATACAAGCCATTGATTGTAAGATTTATTCGAATGTACATGTTCATACGGTACTCCAAAACACAAATTACAATTTTGAGATAGATAATTTCAGGTTTCAGGTCTTGTGACCTTAAGTTGAGGAACTTTTTCCAATACCTAGCAGTAAAATTAGCAAAATATTTTACTGAAGTTTTATATTGTAATTTTTGCAGAACAAGGAAAGAACCAGATCAGAGATTTGATTGCCTTATATTAGAGAATCGTCCTCGAGACCTGCAGGTCTGGAGACTCTCTCCTCATCGAGTGCGAGTGTTCCGGCGTAGCAGGGAGGGAGGACTTCGTCATGAAATGCTCGCGATCCCATGACGCCCCCATTAACAGCAGGTGCGGGAAATGCCGGAGTGTTTTTAGTGGGTAGCCCCCTCCCCTCGCTCTCGCTAGGAGAGGGATCGGGAGGTGGGAGTCCCACATCACCCCAAACGGCCCCCCCAATCCGGGATATAGCTGCTTGTAGTATACAGCCCTTGTACAGCTGATATGAGTTGAATAAGGGCTGTATAAGCGCTTATGCAGGTTGTGTGCTGTATGTAGATCCCTTAGGTTGTTCCACTCCTACTACTACCAAGTAGGGTGTAGGGTTAGTTTGTCCCGCTCATAAACATATCCTACAAATAAATAAATGATTGATTGATTGATCCTCGGCTACATGTGATGTGAACGACTCACCGAACTGTTCCCCCGCGAAGGGCGCAGTGCCGCTGCTGGAGAATTCCTTGAATTCCTTGTGCTTGCTGTACGATTTCGTCGTCATCTTGCCGCCAATGCTTTACCTGTGGAAGAAGAAACAAATGGTTAAATTTATAAGGAATTGTAACCCAGTTAGAAAAAAAAACGACCAAGTGCAAGTCGTACTCGCGCACGAGGGGTCCTGTACCATCAAATAAAATAACTGGTCGGGTTAAGTAAAGTTTGCACCTGGTATGATATGACATAGGTGCAAAGTTAACGTAACCGATCACGTTTGTTGTAAGGGAGCCCCACTTAAATATTTATTTTATTCTGTTTTTAGTATTTATACCGGTAACAGAAATGTATTATTTGTGAAAATTTCAAATGTGTATAGCTATCACGGTTCATCAGACAGACAGACAGACGGTCGGACGGACAGTGGAGTGGAATAGGGTCCAGTTTTTTGCTTTTGGGTACGGAACCCTAAAAACATATATTCTTAGATACGTGGTAACATAATAGTAATTGCGATCATTGAATTAGCATTTGGAAAAAGGGAAAAAATAGCCCTATTGCTCAGTCTTGTCGTTTGTAGGTTCTTTAACGATAAGACTATAATTTTACGCTAATCAAAGACATCCATTCATCCATCCAATCATAACTTAAGCACCGCATCAACCTCACAACATTCTGTTTCTAAATCTTTCAGTCCTCATAATCTCGAGATTATCCAGGTAGAATCATTCATATTTTAAGAATCCTACATATACCTAAGAATGCAATAAAATCGAACATTAATACTGGTCCACATTGCTCTGTAAATGTCCAATACCGTATCCAAATTTACATAATTTGCAAATGAATCGTGCTCTTCTTATTCACAAGTCCATGGTTAGAGTGTGTATGTGGATGTGTGTATATGGAATTATGTAAGTATGTAACATGTGGCTATATGTGTGTGTGTGTGTGTGTGTAGACTGGATTGCGTAGGCGCACGTTTGAAAACTGCTACCGTTGTTTGTTCACACTTCACACCTGTAATTTGGTGTTGGATGTAATTCCATGGTACTAAAAATGAAACAGTAAATGTTAATGATAAGAACACAAAAAGTGGTAGACACCTAGTCTAATACCTACTCGTATTTAGGTCCTTTAATATTAAATTTTACCACCGCCCGTTTTCAAAATAATGATTATTTGTTAAAGATACTACTATACAAATACATGCTAATCTTGCCGCGCAGTGTTCTATTGGCCGCCACCGTAGACTGATCGGAGCTCCTGATGATGAATCGCAAACCGCTTCGGCATGCCAAGAAAAGATTTGACTGAAACGACGTGAGTAAACCCGTCGAATTATCGATTTAAATATTTATTTAAATTATTATTATTAATAATATGTTATAATTAACACAAATTATAACGGGTCTAACGCGTTATTACGTTATAATTTGTGTTTATTAGGAGTACAAACCGCGAGAGTATAAAGTGTCATAATATAATATGTTAATTCAGTAAAACTAAATAAAATATAGGCTTCAAACTTCCGATAAACATCATATTGAAGTGAAAAATTGAAGAAAAAAAATGGTTTAGGTGGGGTTTGATTTGAACCCACGTTTCCAACGGCTTTCCGAGCCAACGTCCGTGTTGTCATCTTACCTATTAGAACACCGCGCTGATGCGCGAGTCATTGAATTTTTCAACAAGTTGCTTGATTTTCAGAAATATGGTGGTATCGTAAAGTTGGGTAAAGTTCCACCTCCAAATAGTAGCTCTAAATTGAATTTCAGATTTAATCAGTTAATAAGTAATGTAGTTTTTCAGTTGAGTAACAGTATTTTTTTTATTTATATATATTTATTCAAATGTCAAGAACATGTGAGGTAAGGTACATCGTCCCACAAAACTGTTTTCACAGTTTGACTGTGGGATCCTTTCTATACAATAGTAGGTAATACTCAAGTAATAAAATCTAAATCTTAATTAATGATAATATAGGTAGGTAAGAGGCAAATATCTATACAATTTCTAGCTCAAACTTTTGACTTAATTAAGTTAAATACTGTCTAGGTAGTATTTTAGTACAGCTTTTTTAAATTTATTTTTATTTGTCTCTGTCCTAATAGCCGCAGGTAAGGCGTTAAGTAAATATGGTAAGCGCTTTTCGATGAGCCTGTCCCCATAGTAATTGCTTACTCTGGGTACAGCATACTTACCTGCAGCTACGGACTTGGTGCCATGGTTATGGCTCATTTTAGATAGGTTACTCTCTTGATTACCGTGTTGATTGACTGATAATAAGTATTTGTGTTTTAGGCTTGCCGGAAGAATTTTACATACTTTAAATAACTTGTAATAATCATTTCTATATTTATTTTTAGTTTTATTGTTTACTAATAGCTTGAGGAATCTAATTTGTAATTTTTCTATTTTTTCCAAATTCGTTTTAAAAGTGAGGCCATAGCTATCCAGAGAGTAACCTATGATGGATTCTACTAGTGACACATAAATACATTTTAGGGTGCTTGTTGGGACTCTATAGCTTAGATGGTAAAACCTACCAAGTAGGACTCTTAATTTACTACAAATATAGTCTATATGAGATGACCATGAGAAGTTTTCATCTATTTTCATGCCAAGGTAAGTGATGCATTTTACACGCTCAATTGGCTTACATTGGCATGGAACTAGATTATTATGGAAACAGGAGAAGTCATGCGTAACTATTGTAGGCTCTGGCGAACAGGAAGGGTTTAAATAAGGTGAATGTAAAATGATTAGTTTTGTTTTATCTGCGTTTAACACTATACCATTATCGTGCGACCACTTGACTACGGCGTCGACGTCCTGCTGTACCGAGCGGCAGGTGTCGGCGAGGTCGGCCGCGGCGCCGGCGCAGCACGCACAGGTCGTCGGCGGACATGTGCGGGGAGCAGTGCCGCAGCACGCCGCACAGGCTGTTCACGTGCAGCAAGTACGATAGTAGCACACCGGGCCGCATCGCATCCCGTTCCCGAGCCCTGCGGCACCCCGCACCGCACCGCCCGCTCGTCACCCAGCGTCGATGCGTTCCCTAAGACCGGAACAAACCGGCGCCTGCGCCGTATAAGGCAGTGAAACCTTAGCCGCACGTGGGTTGAGCTTTCTTGAACGAAAGGGCCGGATTAGCTGAGGCTGAGTACGGAGGTAACAGAATAACATAGTCTAAATATTTATCTGTAAGAAACCCTCTCAGATCACCTCTGTTGTGTTGTCTGTGAAAACGCTGTACTGTAAAACGGGGTTACTTTAAAATGCAGGGGCTACTTTGGAAAAGAGTTTTTACGCTGTCCTTATTTTTTTTTTGTCCATAGGTATGTTGGCAATGGAATACCTACCTTTAAAAATGACCTAACCTGTTACATTATTTCCTCAATCACTATGAATATTTGCGTCTTTATCACCATTTTAAATCTATCAAAGTAGCCCCAAATTTTCCTAAAGTAACCCCATTTTACGTTATTAATATCTTTCTGAGTCCCAATATCATCGGGTGCGAGCAGGTCGTGGTCCACAGACCTTAGAGCACAATTGTACTAACTTTTCGGTCTTTTCGGAAAAAGTGGTTGCAATTAGCACGTTAGTTCACAACTCTATGTGGTTTCAATTTCATTGGCAAAATAATTGTAATTAGTACGAGTGTGTGAACTAAGGTATCGATATATTCCCGCCCTGAAACCCAGTATTAGTATATATAGTCAGCTGTCTCTAAATCACTGGTAGTGTAGTAAGTATATAAATTCGAATATGAATTCGGTCGTATACAATAGTGAGTTCAAGTCAAGGTTAACTTTAAGAATCTAGAAGTTGTAAAAATCACAGAACAGAAATAACTATATAGTAACATGAATGAATGATTTATGTCACTTATGTAGGAGGTTCGACCACCCCGCCTAACAAATAATATATTCATAAATATATAAGTAACTACCCAGCAAATGGCCATCGAATGCTATAGTGGGCGGCTCGTAAACTCAATATCTGTTTTTACGTACTTCAAAAGCAATATGTTAAAACGTATGATTGGCGTGTATTATACTTAAGCTCTTTGGTTTCTGGGCTACAGCTCATGCAAACATGTAGACAGCTGGCCAAATCAGACCTTACTGTGTCATGGTTCTTGCTCTCCGTCGCGAAATGTCAACTGGTTTCCGATAGAACCTTGTCGGTTTAGCATTGAGAGGTGAACTATTGACTGTTTGCTAAGCATGTGTTGAGAGTATGGATGCGATAGGTCTTATTAAAACAATTGTGATAGTTAGAATGATAAAGACCGGATTACGTTTGTGTTGAACACTTCTTTCTCTCGAATCTTCTCAACATCTCAACAACATTTGTAATCCATAGAATGCCCCGTGTGTCTCTCTCTTCGCTATCAGTTCAGAAAGTGTAGACAAATGTAGCTTTTGGTCCTATCAAATATAAAAAGGCTGTCGAAAATATCGAGAACAGGTAGATAGTTCATAGGACGTAATGATTTTTTGTTTTCAAAAATACAGATTATTATTATATTAAGTCCAAAACGATTTGAGGTGCAATTGATCCCAGCGCTTATATACCACCTGAACTGAATATTCTCTTTTTCAATGTATCCTTGGCTATATAGCCAATTACCCAGCCAGTCACAGGATTCATTTTACTAAGATGTCATATTATATACACATTTTAAACAAAGCTTACTGATAACATTATTATGTATTATGCAAGCGAATCGTGCGCAGAATATAAACAAGTACGTTAGTCCGTGCGGCGGCAGCGCCTAAACCGATGTTCAGCGAGATTGCCAACGTATTCGCACCTTATTCGGAACGAGTATCGAATATACAAATATTGTAAACTAGCGGCCGCCCGCGACTTCGTCCGCGTAGATTTTTGATGATGACAAAGATATTAAAATAGGTAAGTGAATTCTATTCTTAGTTAAAATGGTCTAGACAATGCAATTGTTAAATAATTTTTGAAGATTATCCAATTAGATTACGGGAATTTTTTGCAGGATGCTTAATATTTTTATTCCGTCAGTTACCTGATGCTTTTAATATTTGGCAAAAATGACTGTAAGATCTTAGTTATTATGAGTGAGATTTAAAAAAAATGTTAAGTATCGTAAGGCTGTTAAAACAATCTTAAACTCAGCACTGGAAATCGAGAGATGGAGGCAGTTTAATGAAGAGTATCTCTTTCAATAATAATAAATAATAAACTTTATTTCATAATAATAATAAATAATGACCTCTTTTCATAAGAAGGCAGCACTGGTATTTGTACACGCCGGCCTGCCTATTAAACGAAAAGAGTGGTGAGGCGGAGTTCCCGAGGCTGGCCAAAATGTTTCTAAATGGTCTAACAGGTACCCCAGTTATTAAAAAGGCTAGTGTTTAATTTAAAGAAAATGCTGAAATGTAACCATTAAAAACTAAATGCACATATGACACTTTATACTCTCGCGGTTTGTACTCATAATAAACACAAATTATAACGGGTCTAACGCGATATTTCTTATTTACCTTCATAATGTAACGTTTCGGCGGGGTTGCACACGCCCGGTGACAATAATTAGTAAATAAATGGGTGGTAGTCGAACATTTATTTTCCTACCCATCCATTTTATTAGACATTTCGTCGGTTAGTAGGTACTACATTTGGCCGACAGCTCCAGTAACAACTCGCTGTTTCACCAGTAGGTACATCTGAGACCACGGCGTGTGCAACCCCGCCGAAACGTTAGATTATGAAGGTAAATAAGAAATATCGCGTTAGACCCGTTATAATTTGTGTTTATTATAAATGCACATAAGCGAATTTAATGATGCGATTACTATTTTGGTCTACAGGCTAGTAGTATTGTTTGAAGAGTGATTCAATATATTCTGGTGCTATAGTTCTCTATATCTCTCAAGAAGCTAAATAAAGTAAGAATAGGTATATAAAGTATACATTATTCATGTGCTGATAAACAACTCACTAAATATAGGAACACATAAAGTTTGCAACACAATAAATAAGAGACAGCACTAAGAAAATATTGTTGATAGTCAACCATAGAAAAGGGGGTGCAAGTTCGTTTTAAAAAAAGGACGTAGTCACTGGGTAGTAGGCAGGAAATAAAAAATATATAAACTGATAACGTTAGCGTAACACTTCTTTATAAACAACATTAGCGGTGTTCCCCATACAAACTTTGCACCCCTTTTTAACCCCCTTAGAGGTGAAATTTTCCAAAACGCTGAAATCACTTTTTTTGTATTTGATTAAGTAAGCTATCTACAGTTTCAAGTCTCTAGTTCAAAAAATGAAGTTTTTCCCATACAAACTTTGCACCCCTTTTTAACCCCCTTAGAGGTAAAATTTTCCAAAACGCTGAAAGTACTTTTTGTGTTTTTGAATAAGTAATCATTCTACAAAGTTTCTAGTCTCCAACTCCAAAAAAAAAATTTACCCCATACATACTTTGCACCCCTATTTAACCCTTTTAGGGGAGGTATTTCCAAAAATCCTTTCTTATCCCTAGCCCACGTTATAAAAGTAACCTATTGTGCAAAAATCAACTCTCTAACATTGGTAGTTTCGGCTGTGCGTTGATGAGTCAGTCAGGACTTCTTCTTTTATATATATAGATGATTCATTTGAAGACCGATGATGTCGTCTTTGTCTCTATTGAGTTAGAGGTCTAGAGAGACCTCTGCCAGAGGGCAAACAGTGTTATGTAAGATCATCGTCACCAGATCATCAGTCCAGCTTTGAGTGATTTACAGGCGTATATCTAGCTGACACGTATTTAATACGGCATTCTCACGATTCTATCGGTACTTTCCACTACTTATTGTATATAGTATCGTATTGTATCTCTTCTTTGAATCCCTATAACTATCTATCTAATCCATACTGTAATGAAGAGTAGGAGTTAACCAGAGAGAGTACTCTCTATAGAGTACCGAATTTGTACCGTTTGTCGTGCGTGCTCTTCTACTCTGCAGTCTCTACACTAATCAATATATAGCTAAAACCTCAATACATTAATAACAAAGTAGCCATGTAGCATTTTTAAAGCTCTATTAATGAGGTGCAAGGAACGTTAAAAATATCGTAATCAAGAAGCAGGTGGGTTAATTCGAATAGTTCAAAAGCGTTCTAGTTATAAATACACAACATCGACTCTCTGACCCAAATTTCTTAAACTCAAGCGGTTATGTGCGTCTGGACCGCAAATTATAGAGGTCCTAAATATAAACAAACTATAATAATTTATTCTTAAAATGTGCTAACGCATTTATCTGCAGCACACACGCTGGATATGGATATCAGCCGTATTTTCGTGTTTCTATCTATAGGTAATAGGTACGTAATGTTGCAAGTTCAAATATTAAAATTGTAATTATAATAGTAAAATCAGGAGACCAAAGTATATTATGCGTATAAATATGAATAAGAATAAGAATAAGAATAAGAATGATTTATTTTGTAAAACATAGGTAGCTACATAGGTGTTTTATGAATGAATCAGGATCACTATGTTTTGCCGAAAGGCATACAAAATTTGAGAGTGCAGCATGCAATACAAAATATAAGTATAGTCGAAATTAGTTAGTAATCAACATTCATTAACATTAATGAGTAATTCTAATAGGACATTTGTTAATATTACTCACAGCTGGATCACAGTTTTATTCAACGACTTATGAATACAGAATTCCTAACAGTCATATTAATTCAGAAATTTAAATAAACCTAATCATCATTGCCATTGATTCATCATAACCACATGACATCGAGTCGAACCATAAAGTCGTATAAACTCCGTTTGAGTTTAACGGTATGCCTTTTGGGTTAGCAAACGCGCGCCAGCAATATTTCAGGCAAAATGACGTATGTGTTATTGAACTTCTTATACATTTATGTCCTTTATACTTACATAGGTAAAGCAACGCAGCCTTATAGAGTTGTGTAAGCGTCGGTGGGCTGGCGTCACCCATTCACTGCGCCTACGCATACTACGGCGACGCGACGACGACTATATACGCTTTAAATCGATAAAGTAACATGTGCCAATGAATGTGTCTAATTGAAGCTACGTTTTAGGGCTCGGGAGTAGAGTGGATCAGCAAAACAGTAGCAAGATTGCATCCTGCATGGGATTTGCCGAGAGCTAGGGTGTATAGAGAATATATTTAGTCAATACAGCGGTTACAAAACGCATGTGTTCGGTTCTGCTACGAAATTCCCAGGCGAGCGCATATCACTCCGTTCTTAAATGAAAAATCTATTCTAAATATTGAAAACAGGAGAAGACTGCACCTGGCATGCGCAGTAAGTAAACTTATAAAGGTTGAGAAACCCAGCTAACTTATTTGAAAAGATAAAATGGGTTAAGGATACACGCAGCAAGTCTATTGGAAGATGGGTTCTTTCTGATATATACACATTACTTGAGTCGTCTTTACTTTGATAATACGCTGCTACTGCTGCAAGACTACTGATCCCTCCTCGAATACCGCAGCAATCGTCCAAACCGAAGATTTGCGATATTCATAGCTTCACCTTGGTGGAGAAAAAGAAGAAGCCGGCTCGGCGCAACCAGCAGTGTTGATAATCCTGGAAACCCATCTGTCCAGATTAATGTCAATATTTCTGAGACAAAAACTGTCTGCGCTAAAACCAGCACCTCTAGCATAACTGGCATACGCGACAATTTCTCGCGCGAGATAATTACCCGTTTCTTTCTGTGCACTAATGTGAGAGAGTGACGGGTAGCACTATGTCGCGCGACAAGAGTCGCGAAGCATATATAGTTGTGGTACTTACTTATGGTAGACGGGCACAGGGGCAGTCGATATCTAAAAGGATTGAAGGTGGAAATGATGAATGAGGAGAATAAAGTAGCTAGCATATCTTGCCGCGAGTTAGTATCTTCTGTATTGCTCGCACGGTATAGAAAGGAAAGTGACAGATAGTATTTCTCGGCGACAAGGAGTCTTTGTGTTAAACTACACGTACTGTACTGTTGTCGTATTCTTCCTGTACTACTTTCAAGTAGGCACTTAACATGGCCTGTTCCTATTTCGGCTAGTAAGAAATAAACGCTCTATGCACGTTTCTTAAAATAGGAGTGCCTTAAGATAGATTGTTGTTCATTGAATATTATAGTAGGACATTTATTTCGAACGACTTGACTATTTCTCGGAACACATTCCTGATTCAGCGAACGTAGGCGATCGGTGTTCGATAAATATGTCGAATATTTCTTCTTTATCGCCGCAGATGTACCCTTGACCGCTATTCGTTCGCATGACATCATCGTAAGTTTGCCTTTTTATTTTTACACGACCCCTCTCTTTCAGTCTCGTTGGGGAATGCTCGCGTCTCGCTCTGTCAGTAATTAAACACGCCATTTTTAGTGGATAATGGTTTCTTTATTTTCAAGGGTCGAACTGCGGGTAACAGGATGGGGCAGCTTTAAAGTTTGGCAGATTGTTTCGTAAGCCAATTTGAATTAGTTTAAATGATAACGATTGTTCACAGTGCTGTTTAGCAATTCGATCGAAGTTTTGAGTCGCTATTGACTAAAAATATAACGTGGTAGTAGACAATAATGCAAATGGAACTTACAAAAACTCGAGCATATACCATGTCTCATCCGTTTTCGTAATTAATTCATCAGTTTTCATTATCTACATTTTGGAATGAAATGAAATAATTTATTCAGTAAGTAGGCCACAATAGGGCACTTTTACAAGTCAGATTGTGAATCTACCGGCATTTCGCAAGAGGAGACCGCTGTTGAGAAGAAAGCCGAAAGAAACTCAACAGTAAGTCATTTTTTCGTAAATAATACTCAAAACAACTTGACTTACATAGTAGGTAGCCAAAGTTAGAAACCCTGATTTAAGCACATAAATATTTACCTAGGTACTGTCTATGTTTCTTTAATGGAGCTTAATAAACAGTACAGTTCTTCGTGGCCCTACCTAAGAATAATATATAGGACAGCTCAGAACAAAAACGTATATAAAAGAAGCAGTTGTTAATTCATGTTGATATAGACTCTATTAAATTGCACACGAATTAAAACCAATTGAAAATAAATTAATAATAATAAATAAATATTAAGGGACAATCATACACAAATCGACCTAGGCCCAAACTAAGCAAAGCTTGTACTATGGGTACTAGACGACGATATACATAATATATAATAAATACATATATAGATAACATCCATGACCCAAGAACAAATATTTGCCCCGGCCGGGATTCGAACCCGGGACCGCCGACTCAGTAGGCAGGTGTCTACAAACCGAGCCAAACGCGTCGTCCATAACAAAGTCGTTATCGCTGCAAATGGTAATAATTTGATTAAGAAGTTAATGAATTTACCCTTTATACTAGAAGTGTGATGCGTAGTGCTTTATTAATAAACCTCAGTTCCTAGAAGGCGGATCGTGTCCCGTGACTTCTGATAGTGAAGAAACGTGAGTCTTGGATCGATGAGGCATCCTAATAGTGACTTCATATTATTTTACTATTATTCTATTGTGCATCCTCTTTTCCTAAAGTAGTCATTTCTTAAAAGAGTAGTCACACTTTTTGGTTACAGAGCCAAAATATTTACATATAACATGACATATGAATAAGGAAACCGAATTGCTATCAAATTTCAAAAGATATCTTTATTCCTTGGGAAATTAGCAGCATCGTAGTTTGGTCTAATCATCTCAGCTCAGTCCTTCTTACCTCATCTGAACTAACTAAAAAATAATATTATGGTAGCGTAGAGATACGGATAATGTGGATTTAGATAATATAATAAACTAAAAATAAAATGCTCTTCGTAATCTTTCACCGTAGGACGCTAGCTTGTTTTCCATTTGAACTATTTCTGGAGGTTTTCGCATCAACTTTGCGAATCACTAAGCATTTCCATGGCACCTAACTTATTTTTTTTATTTACTTACATTTTATTGCTCAAAACAAAAGTCTGACAAGTCTGTACAAATGGCGGACCGAATGCCAAATTTTTTATCAATGTGTATACCAGTTAACCATTGGGCCAAACAGAGAAGAATGATCACAGCATTACCGATTATTTAGGTACTAATTTTCATGATTTTGACTTTGGGAAGAGCCTTGACTTGTGCAAAATATTAAGCATGTCTTATATAGGACTTCCACTTCAATGAGACCATCAAAATCAAAGACATGTTGGACATTTGGACAAATATCCTTTTCGCGGTATTAGAATGTTTCTAACATCAAACATAGTAACGTTCAGGAACACCACATGTTTCAATATGACGGCTTCGTGTAAACATGCCCTTTAAGTACCCATTTGAGTTGTTTGTTCCATTAATAGAAGCTTTGATCTTAGTGCCGATTATGTCTAAAACCTTGTTCTGGCAGTTACTCGTACGATGTTTTTGCAAACCGACGATAAGACTTGCGATATAAAGGTTAACAGTTAACACAACATAGTCTGTCAGTAACAATTAGGAGGATAACTCAAAAAGGTCTTTAAATATTTGTCTGGGGAACATTCGTAAGCTCTTTTGGTTCTTTAGCGGCTCAATGGTCCAACAATTATTAGCAGAACAAACGTTCTCTCAGCTGTTAATTACCTGACTCATTCTCCCTCGTAACTTATTTGAGGAAAACGGTGAGATGACTACCCACAGCTGGTGGTTATCATCCTCTGAAACATGTTATAAGGTGGCCAGCGTTAGTGCACAGATTTGCGGTACATTTGCGATCAAATTGCGGGATTTGGCTATATACTCCTTCACACGGCCATCAACATATGTTACCCTTGTTTGTACCTACTTAAAGTTTGTGATATCCGTTAGTAGTGGGGAATCATGAGAACCATTGCATCTTGAGATAGCATTACCTCAAAAATATAGCATAGTAATTCAGCCTGTCTAGGTGCTTGAAGCCGTCTAGGTGAGACATAAGATCGTTGAGCTGACTGCAGGAAAATAAAGGCGTCTACATATATTCACCAGGCATGATAAGGTGTCCAGATTGTGGAGATCTTAGAGGACATTTTTCGGCTGATAGTCATAATGATGAAGCCGGTTCCTTCCGGCTTCCCTAGTTTTAAGTATGCACTAATACAATTCTTAAATCGATAAGACACGAATGTAAAAAAAAATGCATATAGAATTAATTATACTCAGTCCATCAGTTACTTTACTACGAATACTTTTTGAAAGAGTAGGTACACAATGGTACCTACAGTCCATAATCTAATCTAATATAATAAAATATGAAACTATTCAACAGTATTTCAAAACTGCAAAATTGTCGGTCTCCAATTAATTTGGGACACTATCGCCCAAATACCAATGTTATCTTCCGCCGCGAAATATCCTTTATTTGCAAGGAACTAGCACCGATAGCTAGACTTCCTGCTCGATATCGGAACGGGTTTCATTAAACAAGGCTGCGCGGGTGGCGGGGACCTCATTAGCGACGGTTACGTAACTGAATACGTAATGTCGATGTGTTGATTTTGACGTGTTATGCAGAATCTTTGTCATTGGTATTCAATTTTGTGTTAGGTTTGGTTTTTTGTAATCTATTCGAATCATCTAGAACCTTCGCATAATATAATACATAATCCTGCTTTGCTTTGACGTAGCTAGGTAAAAATTAAGTAATCCTCTAGAACCATCCTTAGGTGTCGTACTACCCGATTGCCCCGTATCAAAGGTTTCAATTCAGTTTCATGGAATGATAGTATTGATAAATAATGAATACTAACTAGATGGCGGACTCCCCCCCTCTCTTCTCCCTAATTTGAAATGACGTAATTTCTGAACAGGTTCGATAGAAATCGCTAACGGGCAGACATATTTTTACCCTTCCCGAAAAAAATCGATGTCGTAGCGCTTCTAAAACCCTTCAGGAGGAAATTCTTTAATTAATACCCATTTTATTTAGATGCAATACTTATAGCATTCACATCGTAGATATATGTTTTCTAAGAGTTGTCGCGACAATCCTTCAGTGTAACGTATAGGCTGACAACATTGTTGCCGGATACTTAGAGTGAATCATGAAAGGCCTTTCAGTCTTTTACAGACTACATATTAAACAGTGGCGTGTAGGAAAACAACACCTTTCATGACTATGCAAGCCAATATGAGAACGGCACACGCGACCACAGAGTCAATACTTAAATAGGAAACTAGTCGTAGACCTTTGAATACAAAATTACTAGCTAGGACAATCGGCACGTGTCATTAACATTATGAATGAAAGAGATAACTGATAACACACCCACCTGCGTTCTAGCGACCTTTTGTGTATATAAATAAATAAATAAATATCGGACGACCTCACACAAATCGATCTAGTCCCAAATTAAGCTCAAGAAGGCTTGTGTTATGGGTACTTGACGACGATATACGTACTTATATAGATAAATATATACTTAAATACATAGAACAACCATGACCCAAGCACAAATAGTCGAGTTCATCACACACATATTTGCCCTGGCCGGGATTCGAACCCGGGACCGCCGGCTCAGTAGGCAGGTGTCTACAAACCGAGCCAAACGCGTCGTAGTATATCATACTTGCAAATAAGGCTTGGTTCAGCTGTTTGTTGTATTCACCCACTTTTTTTTTTGACTTTAAAATGATATCCATAAGGAAAGAAAGAGCTTACTTAAACCAGAAATAAAAACAGTGCCAATTCCCTGACAAGCAATACTTATTATTCCTAGTTTAAAGTAGTAAATGCTGAATACTCTCTGAAAGTACTTTTGCCACCTCATCATTCCTTTGATAGGCTAATGCAGATATCAAGTGAACGTGAAACAAATCGTCGTTTCGAACTGAAAAGAAGCCTTATAACTTTTTTTTCTCTGGGAGAATGCTTTACGCATCCCGTCCGGGGATTCGGAACAGGTATGCGGGGCTCCCGGTTCACCCACTAAAAACCCAGCGCGTTTTCCCACTTTTCCCTCCATATAGCCTCTGGTGGGGTCCACAGAATCGCTTTCGCATGCTACTGTGCACAAAGCCTTATAACCTAACCTAACCTAAATCGCCCAGTCACGCCGATGCCTCATCAAAAATCCTCGACCCAATTGTTAAAAACTCCCATGAAATTAATTTCAGGCATATGAAGCGTTTATTAATGACATAAGGAATGACGTCACGAGGTCGTCAGGTTGCCGCGGCTGTATCCAGGTCAAGTTTAACATAACCATTTGGCTTATCTGGTCTGCGAATAAGGTGCTTTGTTTAATGGTATCTTGGAATTGCCAGGACCATATGACCCGTGAACGTTAAAATGAGATGATATCAATGATAGCTTGTTAAGTAGTGTAGTCTCTTGAGTCTGAAATTCTTATTGTCATCTTCAACATCATGAATTAATATATGGGCCGGTTTACGACCTAAACTCATTGTATTCATGATTTAGTGCTAGAAGGAAACGCTATGTCACCCAAAACATAATAATTCGATTTAAAGATCAGTGACTTCGAACTAGCTATGATAGAGTTTGACGCTATAATGACGGTAACTTTTATATTATGGAACTTACATTTTATATTAAACCATTGATATAAATATCAAAGCACAATGAACAAATATAAATGCGTTTGCGATGCAAATATAAATTCGAAAGGTTAGCGTTAAGGTGGTGGAGCGGTTAACACGTTGAACCGATAATCCAGAGGGTTCGATTTCCGGTCCCTTCGTAAGCTTCAGCCAGGTTACGCATTTCAATTTTTTCTTTGTGCTTTGATATTTGTATAAACGGTTCAACACCTATTTATAATAAAAAGGTTTTCACCATTAGAAAAAAACAAAACAGCAACAAATTGTAGTAAACGTGTACAAATATTTTAAGAATATTGTAAAATTCCTTCATTATTCGGCGGACATGAATATGATATGTCGGTCGACCTTGTCAACGCCCGTCCAATACAATCGTCGTACCTATTATATACCTACACGCATCCTACGTCTAGGTAGGTACCTATCTGTTTGACGAGAAGCGGCCTTATCAGTTAGGTAAGGTGGATCAAGGCAATTTAGAGCGCGTAACTCTTTAGATGGGTATTTAACTTGATGAATAATGATAGATTATTGAATCTTGATGACTACCAACAAGAGGTTTCCATTCATCAGTTACTTTATTTTTAACCGACTTCAATAAAAGGAGGAGGGTTCTCAATTCAACTGTATTTTTTTTTGTTGGTTACCTCAGAACTTTTGACTGGGTGAACCGATTTTGATGATTCTTGATGATTTTGAAAGCTTGGTCCAGTTCTGACAAAGACATCCATGAGATAATCATATAAGCGTTACTGTATGTTCTATTTCGCTCATTGAAGTCCGTATTTTTTTGTGAAAAGCTATTATATTTGAATCACTAAAAGCAAAAAAATTATTAAACAAATTTTTAACAAAAAATAACCGCCTTCAAAAAAACTGAAAAGCCAAAAATAACCCGATCATGTACAGATTACATTTAATAATAATAATAATAATAATAATAATAATTCTTTATTATTTTCAGAGTTACACAAAACACGTAATACAACCAAAGATAGGACAAGATTTAGCTTGCCGCCAGCAAACGCTGTAGACAAATTTGTCTTGTGATATAAGAGAGAAACTACTAAGTATGCTGCTGGAGGCTAGCTTTATAAATTTATGACAGTTGAGAAATGCACTGCAGTAGTACAGTACATTTCTCAATTGCTTCAAAAAAAGTGTATTGTAGGACGAAATAACAGAGGCCCCCAAACTAGGCTATGCCTGTATCTTGGGGTGCCATTGTGTGTAATACTTTGCATCAAATTTATTAAAATATATATAACTTTGTATTTATCATATAGAAATTTATACTTATACAATTAACCATAAATCTATTTGTGTATCGGCATGTAACATTTTCACTTAACACTAGATTGCACCAGTATTTATGAGATCTCTAAACGGAATTTAAGATATTTGGATACCTACAGTTAGAATACATTTGAGTAAGCAGGTTTTCTGTTGCCAGATAATCTAAGGTGAGCAGCCAGTCAGTGATTTTAATTTTTGCATTATATTTGGAAGCTTCTTTTAGATTACAAAAATTGGATACAAAATTGTACACATAAGGCCTCAAGAATTTCCCGAAACGTCTCGCAAAGGAGGTTTTGATTGAAGGTAGGGGTAATTTAATTCTACGTTTGTTTATTAAGTTGATATTATTGTCAGACGAGTATACAGCATTGTGGGTGACTAGTCCTGTTTTAAGAATGAAAAGCTTTCTGATTGATAACACCTGGGCTTCGTGATATAATTGAGTTGTAGGGTACCTGAAGGGTTTTTTAAGCATGACCTTAATTACAGATCTTTGAGCTCGTTCTGCATCTATTAAAACTGATTTCGCTGCACCTCCCCAAGCAGTGATACAGTAACATAACATCGATTGGCATAATGACAGGTACACCATTTTCATGACATCCTTAGGTACTAAATCTCTTAGTTTTTTGACAATGATAATTGTTTTTCTTGCTCTTTTAGAAAGACATGCGATGTGATCTTTAAAATTGAGGTTTTCGTCAATCATTATACCAAGATATTTTATATTACTGGATCGTTGAATTCTATTGCAATTACATGATTGAGTGTAGGGCAAGTTACAGGTGTGAATTTGGATGTGGCTTATACTTTTGGGGCTTGAAGCTGCAGTTTTATGGAAACAGAAATATTTAGTTTTATTATTATTTAAAGTGAGTAGATTGTTTATCAACCAGTTGTTAATTGATTTCATCCCTTCTTCCGTTGTCTTATATGTTTCCTCCCAAGTTTTCCCGTGAAAAAGGACAACAGTGTCATCAGCGTAACACAAAACTTCAGCGTTTTTTAAGAAAAGGTCATGAATGTCGTTCATGTAGATGATAAATAGTGTGGGGCCTAGTATACTCCCTTGCGGGACTCCGAAATTAACAGATCTTAGGTCGCTTTTGTGAGAACCTAGCTTGACAAGTTGCTGTCTCTCAGATAGATAACTTGTGAACCATTCTAAGGCTATCCCCCTAATACCCAGTCCCTCCAACTTTTTTAGGAGTATCTTGGATGAAACAGTGTTTGAATCACCTTTTGAAGTCGGTGCCACTTTGGAGGGTTTGTCGTTACTTTATCGCGCAATCAAAGTGACCAACATCAGGTTATACAAGCATAAGCCCTTCAATTGGAGAAAGTAATCGGCCGTCCAACAATACTGCACAACGAGTAGGCGTCAGAATGCCGGCCCGCCCACAGCCGGGCCACATGCCCTAAAGTCTAAACAGACCCACTCCAATAACGCAATTTACATAACTTCGACACGTTAGCGAGCCATTTAAATGAATTAACAAATTATTAACGTAGGTCATTTGTTTTTATTACGTACGGGATACGATCACTTTTTAACCGACTTCAAAAAAGGAGGGGGTTCTCAATTCGGTTGTATTTTTTCGGTCATTCTCCAGACGAGCATTTTTGCTTGTCTTCAGTCTTTAAAAATATAAAAATATTGATTTCATTATATCTTATATTTTTTGATCGTAGCAGGTATTCGTATTGAGCTGTACATGAATTTTCAAGAAAATATTTAAAACCCGTCGGGTAGAAAAAAAAACTTTTAGTCCCATTCTCCTAATTGACACGTCGCGTCCCACTACCCAAATTACTTACATACCATTTTCTCCTGATGATATACATGAAGAAAAAACAATGTAAGCGAGTTTATTTAACAAAAGAATACATGTTTTAATTACAAAAAAAAACCTAGTCAATACAAATATTATATCACAAAGATATCAATTATAATAACTTTGTCCCGAAACGTATAATAATTCACGCGTCGCGGTCGGTTGTGATCACACAAGTCCTCTGAAAGTAGGTACGGATCTCACTAACGCATTTCGGTGAAGCGGTCAGTCGTGCCCAGAGCCCCGTGTGGGACGGTTGTGTTAGCTGTGTACGGGTCACGGACTATGACTGTAAGTATCTAATTCACACGTTTTGGCTCACGAAATTTCTAATTAACACGTTCACGTTTTAAAAATCAACCAGTAACTCTATCGCGCTGAGAATTTTAGTGTACATTAAAAGCCGCATTATTTAATACATACTAGATTCTGCAGATTATTACATGTACCTATAAAAAGTTATTTTGTATTTTTCAAGAATCCCTAATTCACAAGTCTAATTCACGCATCAAAAATGAACGCGTTAATTAGAATTTAACCATCCATGCGGTTCTAATCATCAGTTGGGTTTTTTTTTCTAGAATATTTGGACATATAATAGTAATGGTACCTATAATATATAGTCACATCTTTGTAAATATAACTGAATTTGTATAATTAACGCGTCGTTTTTCTAATTCACGCGTCATACAAAAGTAAAATATTCTAATTAACACGTCGTTTTTCTAATTCACGCGTCATATAGATTTTAATTTGCTTCTAACTAATGAACCTTTAATAATTATAAAGTGCCCTATCCACATTTAAGTTTCAATGATCGATATGTTACTATAATTGTCATAAAAATGATTGAAAAGTACGTAGAAAAAAAGCGACGCGTTAATTAGAATTAGAACACAAATCTGGAGAATGACTGTTTTATTATTTTTAATGTTTGTTACCTCAAAACTCCGTCATTTATGAGTCGATTTGGAAAATTCTTTTTAGGTTCATGAATAGACATCTCAAGGTTGGTCCCATAAAATTTTGGTGAAGATCTGATGACGAGATCCATGAGGAATCAAAGGAATTCCTGAAATTTTATAGGCACTCATAATATTTATCATATATTTTCTAAACCTATTTAAGTATTTCCATATGGTAGTCATCATCTTCCAATGCTGAGCTGATGATGGAAGGTACAACTCCTTAACGGTTAGAATCGAGTTAAGAGATAATTCAAACGAGTTGCATGCCTTCAAGAACTCCCCTATCACCCCGCCATAAGTATTTCAGAAAAAAATAATAACAAAAAAGAACCGACTTCAATAAAACAAAAGCCAAAAATAACCTCACGTAAACTATAATAAATATAATAATTGAGTGGTTTGGGACCGACTTCAAAGGGTGAGTCAAATGTAATCTGTAGGTACTTGAACGGGTTATTTTTGGTTTTTTAGTTTTATTGAAGTCAACCGACTTCAATAAACGACTTCTTTCCTGTTATTCTTTTTTATCAAGTTTATTAGCTTTCTTTATAACTATAGAAGTTAAACAACTAGCGAAAATAAGTAAAGTTCTTGAACCTAAAATGAAACTAACTCGAACAAGCAGAAAGAAGAAGCTACGCTCGCTCATTAAAATTGAAGTCTTCTGCGAAAAGTAATCTAATGGAATGCGACTTATAGTGCCGGTGCCCAAGTTCTTGTCAAAAATAAAATGAAATACCAACTATAAAACTCTACACATCCTGAAAACCCCGTTATTATTTTGAAAGAGAAAAATATTGGTCCTCTATTCCATTCGAAAAGTTCTGTTTATCTGGGAGAATTGCTATGTTTACAGTTTACTGTATTCTATATATAAAGTAGTGTTAGTTGTTACATCAGTGGCCTACTTGATTGTTTACCACTTATTAGTATTTAAAAACAATATGTCTTCTTAAACACATTGACCTTAACCTACAAATAGCGAAAAAAATACCTTCATGTATGCGGTTTCAAAAATAAGTTCACAAGTGTTTAGCTTTACACATTGGTATTATTATATTATGAATTCAATAAGTAGTATTGTATTAATTGTAAATGATTATTTTGGTACTTAGCGTATTTGAACTCTCAAAGCCTGAGATACAGGATTCTCCTAGTTCAGCCACCAGTTAGTATTATGAATGCTCTGTATCTGTATAGATGTAAGACTTTTTATGCTAATTGTTATTACTATGATTTTATGAATAAAGATTATTATTATATTATATTATTATTGTTATGACTGTACTAACGTACAAGTGCATTCCGATCTAAATAATCTTACAACGAAAATACATAACCTCGTACCTGTTTCTTAATGTTTATTGAAAATAAACTTTATACTGTACGTGGCAGAGTTTATACAAAAGAGTATACCAGGGCCAGGATAAGGAAAACATACGAAATGGAGCGAGATTCCAGAGTAGCTATAAACGGCCTGAGCTGCTAAATTATGATTGTTGAAAGACTTGAAAGTGGTCTAGGTAACACGTTGCGAAATGGGTCTATCGCGCTATTTCGCATTGGTAAAGTAGAAGTTGGATTCGGGTCTAACAAACCTACAGCATATATCGGGTCATATACTTAAAGGTAGGGAAATCATGCAAATTGTTGGAATAAATATGTGAGCACTGTAGTTTGGAGTCGAGTCGGTGCCACTTACACCTACCCGTCCAGCCCAAGTATGGTTCGCGACTCATGTCGCGCGACATAGCATCACCTGTCACTCTTACGATACCGTACAGAAAGGAATAGGTAGCATATCTCGCGCGACAAAGTTGTGCGACTGGTACTGGTATGTATTTACTTGCAGTGCAGGTGCGAAAACAGAATAACATTTTGAAAGGATCTGTGGTTTTGGCACTTGGCAATCACTCGTGTGGTGAGTAATATTGGTGACTAATGAAAGTATATTGCCAAACAATGCCTCAGACTCAGAGCAGAGCGGAGGATAAACCCATATGGTGACATTAAGAACTGTAAACTTTACTATAGAGCTGAGTAAAGCATAGCATTCCTCTTCTTTTTACCCGATGAAACAAATGGGGGAAGGGAAAAACTGGCCAAATCAATGTTTTTATCAAGTTGATGTTTTTTATGACTATCTAAAACTGGGGTAAAACGCGCAGGATCCCGAGTCTTTTTTTTTTTATAGGTAGGTACTACTTTTATTAACCGACTTCAAAAAAAGGAGGGGGTTCTCAGTTCGGTTGTATGTTTTTTTTTTTTTTTTTTTTTTTTTATGTTTGGTACCTCATAACTCCGTCATTTATGAGTCGATTTGGAAAATTCTTTTTAGGTTCATGAATAGACATCTCAAGGTTGGTCCCATAAAATTTTGGTGAAGATCGGATGATGAGATCCATGAGGAATCGAAGGAATTCCTGAAATTTTATAGGCAGTCATAATATTTTTCATATATTTTCTAAAACTATTTAAGTATTTGCATATGGTAGTCATCATCTTCCAATGCTGAACTGATGATGGAAGGTACAACTCCTTAACGGTTAGGAGTTAGGAGATAATTAAAGAGATGCATTCCTTCAAGACCTCCCTGATCACCCCGCCATAAGTATTTTATATGAATCACTAAAAAGCGAAAAAAAAAAAT
This sequence comes from Apotomis capreana, assembly GCA_947623375.1. Taxonomy (NCBI): domain Eukaryota; kingdom Metazoa; phylum Arthropoda; class Insecta; order Lepidoptera; family Tortricidae; genus Apotomis; species Apotomis capreana. The sequence continues at coordinate 12,755,291 of OX392522.1, read as the reverse complement.
TTTTAACAAAAAAAAGAACCGACTTCAGTAAAACTCTAAATCCAAAAATAACCCGTTCAAGTACAGATTACATTTGACTCACCCTTTGAAGTCGGTGCCAAACCTCACGTAAACTTTATTATATAAATATAATAACAGTGGTTTGGGATCTACTTCAAAGGGTGAGTCAAATGTAATCTGTACTTGAACGGGTTATTTTTGGATTTTTAGTTTTACTGAAGTCGGTTCTTTTTTTTGTTAATTTTTTTTTCTATTCTGTGGTTATACTCATGTTTTAAGCCATACAGCCATAAAGGGATTTGACAACTCCAATCTGCTGTACTGTAAAGTTTTGCAAATGTGACTTAGCCAGTTTTTGAAATCTATGGTACCTACTCTAGCTCGACCATTTTTAATTCCTGGCTTTATACCTATATGTAGGTAACCCCTGCTTTCGTGACTCGAACCAGTTTTCAGCCTACAATTATGAGAAAAAAATATAACACTTGAGACGAAGCTAAAGAAACTAATTAGTAAATTCTAGTAGGTACCTAATTAAATTAAATATCATCATTCTTATTAAACTTAATACTTTATAGAAAACAATCTGCAAGTCTAGCATAACTTTCAAATACTACCTGTCACTCTTCTTTCAATACCGTGCAAGCAAGGCAGGTGATGCTGAATCGATAAGGGAAGTCGCGGCAAGATATGCCAGTCCCGCAGACCTGAACCTCAGCACAACTGTGACACGCGACTGTTTCTCGCGCGACACATATTACCTGTCCCTTTCTTCGCTATACCGTGAGAGAGTGACAAACGATGCTATGTCGCGCGACAAGAGTCGCGAAGCGTAGTTGTGCTAGACGGGCAGACATGTGACAGGTGTCTTTCCCCGACCTCGCCGAGACAACATTGACAACCTACCGGCCGTGACTAAAACCGATATTCGATACAATAATGAAATAACACATGTGAAAAATATTACATAACTATTTGAGACGACGAACATTGTATGTGCCAAGGTATTAACTATTAAACACAACACAAACTAAACACACATTTCGATACATACTAAAATACAAACATTTTTCTCAAGAAATCTAAAATCTTTAATGACTTAGTTTTTCCCACGCTGCGCAGAATCTTATTGATCCTTCGAAAAGCAAATTATTTCCGGTGAATATAAAAAGTTACCGTCGTCTCTCATCACTCACTTAATCAGAAGGATAAAACAACAAACCATGTGAATCCAACTAAGTATCTAATATACAAAACTTTCTTTTTTTACATAAATCCTAAATATTCTATGGATATCAAGTGCTCCAATAAAATAGACATGGAATCATGTTATGTACATTTTGTTTTAATACCAAAATATAACGTAACTATTATGATTATGGTTAAAAAATTAGGAACATCGCCGCCCTATGATATATTTATATAATAAATATTGAATTATATTTTTTTATAAATAATGACACAAAGGTAAATTAAGAAAGAAAAAATTAATGCGATCTACTATATAAGCAGGATTGGAACCTGCGACCTTTACGTTTCCGGCGTATTGCTCTCACAACTGAGCTATTAGATCGCTACGTCAATCACACCAAATCTTTCATTCCATAATTCTTACACTACTGGAGTGGCAATACTGCTACCCTTTCTAATCAATATAAGAAAACGGGGGCGGCACTACAGTCTTGCCACTTTTTAATTTCTACTCTTTTTGGTCGGACTGTACTATATATTATGTTAGCCATCATCAGAGTTGATCGTTCCCAAGATTGCCTATAAATGTTGTTTACCTACTATTTATGACCCTATTGTAGACTGCGGACATATTTTACGATCGTGGCTTATTGCGAAGTAGGTATGTAAAGTCGAGATTAAAACTATTTCTCCGTTTCTTATCGAAACAAGTTCTCACAGTTCATTCTAAACATATACTCGTACAGTGTGCATTTGCGCAATTTAATTTATGGGCTTATTACACTTGGCGGAATTTAACATCCTAAATTATTTTAAACGAATAATATATATGTCCCTGGTATTCATGGTTTAAATAAAAATTGTGGTGTACCCACATTAAAAAATGAGACATTACATGTTTCATAAATTTATAAAACTAACAGCGCCCTCTCTCGCTTGTTCGTTCGCCGCTGTAAGGCGGTTGTCACACTGCTCCGCATCTCGCAGCGTCGTCCGTTGATGCGTTTTTTAGCTTTGTATGTAGAATCTTGATTTTGTATAGAAAAATCGCATGGTACGACACACTGGCTCCGCCTCGACGCACGGAAGAGCGAGACGCACGACGACTCGCGCGCTGGGACGGGGATGCGGTGCGTGCCGCAGGGTATGTCACACTGAGCTCCGCAGTGCCGGACCGTTTTTAGTTCAAGAAGGACGTAGGCGCAATGGATATCGACATCGATAAGTTTATTTTTGAAATTGAAAGTCGTCCAGCAATTTGGAATATGAAATGCAACGAATATAATGACCGTGTGCAAAAAGCAAGACAATCAAACGACGCGGTTGACATACGGGTGAAATTAAAAATTTTTTCTTCGTGTTGCCTTAAATCTTGGTAATCTCTAGCAAAAGACCCATTTATAGGTCTGGTTTGTAAATAGGGATGTACCCAGTGTTTTCTGCGTTTTATGACTCGATTGTATAAAAACCAAACTGAAAGTATCATCGCAGCGTTCTGAATAAGGTCCGTTTCCATTTTATCGCCAAATATAGGAACTGTTTTCACTCTGACGTTCGAATGTGAAATGAACGTGAGACGGAAGTAACGACGAACGACGGACGCGGGACGTCGTGCAGCGCAGCTCCGGACGGAGATGCAGAGAAAACTCGGACGTTGATGCGTTGTCTCCGCATGCGAGTCCGTAGCTCCGCGTCTCGCAACGAGACGCGGCGGCAGTGTGACAACCGCCTAGTGGTGCGGTAAGATGTGAATATTAACGTATTCACATAGAGGTCGCTAAGGTGTAAAAACCTTTCAAATAAACAATGCAAAGATCGACACACAAAGCATAAGGAAAAAATCGTCAGGTCTACGTGGAGCGAGGGTAGCGAAGTGGCTAACGCGCTGGACCGGTAATCCAGATTCGATTCCCGGTCCCTTCCACCAGGTAGCTCCTTTTTCAATTTTTCTTTAAGCTTTGATATTTGTATTCATGGTTTAAATAAAAATTGTGGTGTACCCACATTGTAGCGTGTATATGCCTACAGATTCGCCTGAAAATATGCCTGTATTTGTGGAGTGTATGGGTCAATTGTCCTCGATTGTCATAGAAAACACTGACGTGCAGGCGGTGTATTTGTTGGGGGATTTCAACGCACATCCCGGTCAACCTTTTTATCGAGAATTGATAAGTTTTTGTGCAGATCAGCTGTGGAAGTGTGCGGATGTTGAAAAACTAGGTGTTGAGTCAGATACATTTACATATGTGAGTGATGTTCATGGCAGTAGGAGATGGTTAGACCACTGTTTAGTGACTATGAGTGCGTGGAGCACTATTCGCAGCGTCTCGGTCATGTATGACGTTTTGTGGTCGGATCACTTTCCTATTGTCATGGAATGCGACATTAACACAATTACTTCAATACGTTCGACTCCATGTGATACTGCAGGGAACGGGATACGTTGGAGAGAACGACACCTGGACCAAATAAATGCTTATCATGATATGTGTCATGAAAATTTAAAACATATCGACTTTCCGGAGGTTCTGCGTGATTGTTGTGGAGGGTTATGTCATAATCGCGATCACCATAATGTCCTGGACAAACTGTATGAAAGCATTATATCCGCCCTTTCTATGGCTGCAAAGGAAACTTACGAGGAGAAAAAGCGGAGAAGGGGCGGGTATATTGCTGGTTGGAATAAATATGTAGCGGAATCTCACAGGCAGGCTAGATTACATTTTCTTATTTGGGAAAACGAAGGTAAACCGCGTAATGGTAGAGTATTTGAACAAATGAACAGTAGCAGGAAAGATTTTAAGTCAAAACTAAAGTGGTGCCAGGACCGTCAGGAACAACTAAAAATGGACAAGCTTGCTTTAACACATAATGAAAAAAAGTTCAACGATTTCTGGAAAATTACGAAAAACCTTAACGTGAGATCTAGCTTGCCTGCGAACGTAGGAGGAAAAAGTGATCATAGGGATATTGTAGAACTGTTTAAAGAAAATTTTGCTGTGAAATCCTTGCTGCAAAATGCACCGTCTGCGTCGATTTTAGAGACAGTCTCCGGAGACTCAAAGAATGAGCGTGACATTCATTTTACAGCTACTCAAATAGCCAATGTCATTAATAAAATGCAGAGGGGTAAGTCTCCGGGACACGACAACCTCAGCATAGAGCATTTTAAGTACGCTGGCGTTCATCTGCCACGGGTGCTTGCTATGCTACTGAACTTGTGTGTTGGTCACTCGTATTTGCCTACTAGTCTCATGAAAACCATAGTTGTTCCTGTAGCCAAGAATAGAACGGGAGACCTAACAGATAGGTCCAATTATCGCCCTATCTCGCTTGCAACGACCACTGCTAAAATACTTGACCGCATGTTTGATTCCATATTAGAAAAACGGCTAAATATACATAACTCCCAATTTGGTTTCAGAGCGGGTCTCTCTACAGAAAGTGCCATCTTGAGTCTCAAACATGTAGTCGGGTACTATGCAGCTAGGAAAACACCCATATATGCCTGCTTCCTAGACCTGTCAAAGGCATTTGACAGAGTCAATTACAATATTCTGTGGCAAAAATTGACGAATGCAGGTGTAAAGGCTGATTGTATTAGGATGTTAAAATTTTGGTACAACAATCAAATAAACCAGGTGAGATGGGGTGATACATTGTCTGGCGAGTACAAATTGGAGTGTGGTGTAAGACAGGGAGGCATAACATCACCCAAACTTTTCAATTTGTATATTAATGACCTGGTGGGCGAGCTCAGCGGCATGCATGCGGGGTGCTATATTGAAAATAAATGCCTGAACAATATTAGCTATGCCGATGACATGGTTCTGCTGAGTCCGTCTATTGGGTCATTAAGGCAGCTGGTGGATAGATGCGAGAAATATGCGGATGCCCATGGTTTGATGTACAACGCTGCCAAGAGCGAGGTGATGGTCTTTAAAGCAGGAAAAATTAAACCATATTATGTACCTCCTATCGCTCTTGGCGGTCACGTGCTAAAAATTGTGAATAGTTTTAAGTATCTTGGCCATATCATAGCTGATGACCTTTGTGATGATCAGGACATCGAAAGAGAGCGAAGGGCGTTATCGGTGAGGAGTAATATGCTTGCCCGCAGGTTTGCAAGATGCACAAAGGATGTCAAAATTGTGCTATTTAAGGCATATAGCCAATCATTTTACTCCGGCGGCCTGTGGGTTAAGTATACTATACCAAACGAGCCTATAACGCCCTTCGCGTACAATACAACAACGCCTTCAGAATGTTGTTAGGGCTACCTAAATGGTGTAGTGCATCTGGCATGTTCGCTGAGGCTCGTACGGACAGCTTTCAAGCTGTCATGCGTAAAAAAATTGTCTCCATCATGGAACGTGTCAGAGGTAGCCAGAACAGCATTTTGAAGGTGATAGCTGACAGATTTGGTTGTCCCATATTAATGCACTGGGTAGGGCAGGTTAAATCATTATATGTAGATACATTAAATAATTAATACTGTCAGTGTATATTAATTTTTCAATTGCCACATAAATAATGTCACTTGCGTCAAGTACTTAATTCAAATTAAATTTAAAACTTGAACAAGACAATTATTATTCGTTATTATTATTAAATGATTATTAAAGTTTCTGTTAAATGTAATTCTGCCATATTAATTATTTATTATTGTATTAATTCATGTTAATTTTGCGTTATATTTAATAGATTGTGAACTGTGATTATTATACTGCTAACATAGATTAAGTACCATTGTTACTAACAATTGTATGGGTCTATGACCTGAAATAAATGATTATTATTATTATTATTATTAAAAAAATGAGACATTACATGTTTCATAAATTTATAAAATATGTCCCTGGTTGAAATATTGGAACTGGATTAACCCCTCGTATGCGGCAACCAATTCAGAATTTGACGCTCGGGTGCGGCTGAGGCGGTTGTCACACTGCCGCCGCGTCTCGTTGCGAGACGCGGAGCTACGGACTCGCATGCGGAGACAACGCATCAACGTCCGAGTTTTCTCTGCATCTCCGTCCGGAGCTGCGCTGCACGACGTCCCGCGTCCGTCGTTCGTCGTTACTTCCGTCTCACGTTCATTTCACATTCGAACGTCAGAGTGAAAACAGTTCCTATATTTGGCGATAAAATGGAAACGGACCTTATTCAGAACGCTGCGATGATACTTTCAGTTTGGTTTTTATACAATCGAGTCATAAAACGCAGAAAACACTGGGTACATCCCTATTTACAAACCAGACCTATAAATGGGTCTTTTGCTAGAGATTACCAAGATTTAAGGCAACACGAAGAAAAAATTTTTAATTTCACCCGTATGTCAACCGCGTCGTTTGATTGTCTTGCTTTTTGCACACGGTCATTATATTCGTTGCATTTCATATTCCAAATTGCTGGACGACTTTCAATTTCAAAAATAAACTTATCGATGTCGATATCCATTGCGCCTACGTCCTTCTTGAACTAAAAACGGTCCGGCACTGCGGAGCTCAGTGTGACATACCCTGCGGCACGCACCGCATCCCCGTCCCAGCGCGCGAGTCGTCGTGCGTCTCGCTCTTCCGTGCGTCGAGGCGGAGCCAGTGTGTCGTACCATGCGATTTTTCTATACAAAATCAAGATTCTACATACAAAGTTAAAAAACGCATCAACGGACGACGCTGCGAGATGCGGAGCAGTGTGACAACCGCCTGATTTACGTCATTGTATGCAGCCCGCTTCAAATTTTAGAACGTATCCGTGCTTAGGCAGTTCATGAACTGGCACGGATACGTGTCTAAGCATACGAGGGGTTAATCCTTGTTCAAAGCTTGCCCCCAATCTAAATTGTCATGATTACTTCATTTAAAATGATGTCATGAAAATTAAGTACCATTAAAAGCGTATACATGTTCATTTACTTTATTGCAATGTTTATACCAGCATATAGTTAATATGTTATATCACCAATCATACTAACTTCTGATGATACTAACTGTGCACCATAAGTAAATACATAAATTTAATGTACACTTTTACTATCTAGAAAAGGAAAAACAAAACCCCTTGTAATATAAGTTCTCTTGTTAATTTCGTGCTTGTAACCATATTTTTTGGCAGTGTGTCATTCCTCGACATCCTTAATTGTTTAAGTTAGTCTAGATACCAGTTTGATACAAGTACCTTATTCATCAGAGTCCTATATAATATCCATTTATCCATCCATGTGCCATTTACACACTGTATACCATATTTTTGTCTCATTCTTAAGTGTCGTCTAACGTCGTTGCCAAGGTAACTATTTTTAAGAAAACCAAAATAGTCGAACGGATGTGCGAACACGCCTACAGTGTGTTGGTGTTGGTGTTGTATGTATGACTTGTATGAGGGCAAGCTCCAAGGAGATCCGCATCGTAAACTTGTACGAATGAGTGTCACAAATCGAAATAAGGATAATGTTTAGAAAAGCTGAGTTATGTCATCTAAACAACGGCTGATTACTTGACAGATATAAATATATACTTTGAAGCTATCCCCCAGCTAGAATCGAGCTGATATTATTATGATCGGGAAAAGCCGTATCAAAATCCTATTTCTCCTCTTTCTACTCACCTCTTACTCTTTGGATTAGTTTTCTTATCATTCCTAGATTTTCTTTTATCTACCCTGTCCCCATTCGCACCAAGTAATTTTCATGTAAATTTTCGTATCTGAAGTTTGCTAATAATACTAGTTAGTAGAGTTGCAGTTGTTTTTAACCGACTTCCAAAAAAGGAGGAGAATCTATGTTTCACTGTATGTAAGATTTTTTTATGTTTAAGGGGTTCGAGCTTCGAAGGCTGTGGGAGGCTATTGGGGCACTTGGGGCCTAACTCCAAAGACGTAAGCTTAAATGGCACGAAAAGCACTTATTGAAACATCATTGAATGAATTTGCATTAAACGCTAATTCGACACCTTAGTACACAAAACAAGACGAATTAGCGACCACAGTCAAGGTTGCATCGCGGCCGAAATACGAATTCTGTCCGGAATTTAAAGCAGGTAGACTGGTTTGGGTTTGAATTTATTAAGTGAGAAAGACAGGAAAACCTTGGAAGAATCGTATCTTTTTGCTTTTAAAGTTTACACAATTCAAGTTTGGACTTGAGAAGTTACTGCAGCGTCTGCAGCTTTAAAGAATAAGTGGTTATTCTTTAAAGCTGCAGTAATTTCTTCTAGCCTAAAACAAATGTTTTTTATTGAAACAATAGACACATGGATGGATGGCACTACGATGCACTTATAAAAAAAAAGCCATGGTTGAAAATGGGATACTTTAGCTAGTGGCTTTGATGGAACAATTGGTAGTTCACCCGTCCGCCCCGGAAAACCGTGGAGACGTGGGTTCAAATCCCACTCAAAGCATACATCAAAAAGGTATCTTCACCACTTCTATGAAAAAATAATTCGTAAAGCCCCAGGGGGCATCATAATGCTTGCGTTTATCACGGGATAAAGTAAGTGACAAAGCATCTGTCACTCACATTTTGTAAAAACGTGACGGATGCTTTGTCACTTATTTATCGCGTGATAAACGCAAGCATCATAGGCCCGCAGATCGCATATTTACAAACACATGCGATCTGTGTCCATGCACGAATTCACCGCCATAGGTGTGTAATATACTCATACTGTCTTAAAGATTAACGCATTAATGCAATTTGCATTACATCGAGGTTCTTGGTGACTGACAAGGTCTGACACTGCTGCCGGTTACATACACGTCATTCACTGACATTCTTGGATTAGGATAGGCAATAGGTTGGCCGTCCTCACAAGTCGGCATCGGCACTGCCTCACGTCTTTAGTGCATTCATTCTGAGAGTCCACAAGATAGTGCAAATGTCGAGTTCTAATCCTATGTGCTTGCGATTTACAATCTTGGAATCGACTTATGTATACCTACATTATTAATAACTTCGCTTTTGTCGATGTTATCGGCACTCTTCCCTGATCTTTAGAATTCAGATATGTATGCACTAAAGACTAATGGTACCTGATCTATCTATCCGGCCATCATTGATTTTTGGTTTCCTGTCCTGATACGACCCAGTGCCTTTCTTCACTTGGTTAAAATAAATTAATCTTGGTTTTCCTCTGACTCTACTTACGTTAATTTGGTCTTCAGGATTCTTATAAGATAAAGTTCATACCACTAGTCCGTCGCAACACGAAGACTAGGACGTTGAAATTAGGATTATGTAAAATCCTCCTTACAAAATACCCGGAACAAGATTACGATTACAAACTATATATTTTGATAAATTATATTTAAGAGAACTAAATCAGGAAATGGGGTTTTATTAGATTAATCGTTTCTATTCCTGTAAGTACCTCGAAAGTTTAAAGTTAAACCATTTCGACGTCAGCAGCTTTTAATCATTTCTAATCTTAGCTATGTTGTTTTCGGAGTCACGTAATACTATTTCGGGTTGTTTTACTTGTATTGTAATCCTGAGTCACAGTAGTACCTCAGACAGCCCAGTTGGCGCGCGCACAGGTGATCGAAATAGACGTTCGTCAGGTCGGCACTTCCGAGACATCGTGCATGGGACCTTTCGGATGTTATGACATCATTTTTGTTGGAATTGTTACATTACATGTGTTCTCTTATTGCAGGTTATGTGATCAGCCAAGCCAAGTTTGTCATCAGGGACAAATTACTAGATGGAAAAGAGAGCGCAATAACTCGTAGCTCCTTACCCATGATTATAAATTTATAAATGTTAAATGTTTTTATTATCAAGATTGCATGCAGGTTGAATCTGTTGCTAATTTTATATCCAAGCTGTAAGTCATATCTACTCGCACTTCAACCTACTCCTACTGGGTTTACCTTGCTTACTCACTAACTGAGCTAAGTAAGTGTCTATTCACAAATGGCTAGATCAATAGATCAGTCGAATCGGTCAATAATAGATCAGTCAACTTTAATAATAAATAAATAATAACGAAATGTAGCTATTATTTCACTTCTTCTCTTCGAAAATCATAAGACACTGTGAGAAAATCAGAAGCCACAAAACTGTTTAACCTTCCGTACGAAAGCACCGCGACCCCTTTGAACAATAGTCAGAGTCAGAGTTTCAATATTGTTTACATTGCTCCCGAGTTAGCTCTTCATATTTATGAGATCATACAATTCCTGAAAAACGCTCACCTTGAATTTGTTTTCATTAATACATCGAGATGAGTAGAATTAAGCATAACTCAATCTACCATTTGGCATTGAATGACAATTCAAAACACGGACTCTGGGGACAGTGGACATTATGACACATCTGTATTCCTAGTACAGTATGAATAAAATACATTGATGTAATCCAAAACGACCTTAACCGGTTTTGTCGACGTGCCCAATGCTTCACACTTATGTGAATCGCAGAACGAATGCAGATTAATTGTTGTTAATTATTCTACCATTGTTGTTGTACTCTGTGGCCAAGCTAATGGTCTTTTCTCGCTCTAGGTGGTTAACCTGTTAATACAAAAGAACATCAAGCCCTGTGTCATCAAGAAGGGCTTCTAATTCTGGAATCCGGGATTACCCATACAAAAAATCCTGGGATAGGAAGGTCTATCATCATCGGTTCGCCCGGGTCTCCACTAAAGAAATATGATGCAAATGGTTCTATCAAAAAAATAAGATATCTGATAAACTGACTAGAAATTTGCCTTGTTCCTAATGAATTATGCTGCCCCGAAAACCACTCCTTCTGTAACATTAATCCAAAACATTGCGTAAAACTTTACTATCATCATCATGTCAGCGCACTTTATTCTGTTTTTTTTGCTGATACAGCTACACATACTAATATATAACAAGGACGAATGAGACGAAAATCATTTTGGCAATAATAATTTACGAGAACACTCGCGGGGAATAAACATGCTAAATGCATTAGCGAGGTCAGCCAATGTCAGAGAAGTCAGGTTGGAAATTTTGGGAAGCGGAATAAGGACCTTCTTACAAAGGGCATACGCCGGGATTAATCTATTGGTCTGTAGGCTGTAAAAGACATGTGAAGGTACAATCAATTCAAATATTTTACAGTTATATTCTACGCAAAGTCGCGGACTTGGGATAGTCTTTCGAGGAAAATGTCAAGTTGGCTTATACAAGACAATAACAAGGTCCCCAAAAAAATACTGCAAATATCAGCCTAGCCTTGGCCTTTCTTTAGACCTTAATAAAATGAGCACATTACAATTTGTACAGTAATTTCAAGATAAGCAAGTATTCTTAAGTATTACGAGCATGATAACATATTACATTATTTTTATAGATCTATTTTGTCCAGTAGGTAATGGAACATTTTAGCACCCAGTATCACAAACGGACATCTGAAGGAATTCCGCTTTTCCTTTTTCTGATCTCATCGGTGAATCCTTGACTAACTGAGCTAACAAGACTGAATGATCGCATCGAGAGCCAAGATCGTAAATGATAATTTCTTACCTAGATCTAGACAGACGTGGGTGGCCTGCGAACTCCAGCCTAATGTCATATTAGATATGCATGGGATACGTTTCAGGTCACTTTGTATGTACGTTTTCCTATCATTGACAAACTGAGCTAACAAAACTGGATGATCGCATTGAGAGCCTAGATCATAAATGGGTGGATCAACTTTTTTTCCTGTTATTCTGTCCCGTGACCCAGCCAGGGGACAAGTGTGATTAAACTTCTAAGAAAAGTGTTGATAATTTATGTTACTAGTATTGTCAGGAGATGGTCTACATAAGAATGGGCTTATAACTGCTTAAAAAATACAAAAATATAACCACGGAAACTCGTAGTTTTAAAAAGTGACCCAGGGTCATCTCCATGGCAACGAGTGGCAGAAAATAGTCTATTGACCAAATTGGTCATTGTAGGTTACCTAAGACGTAGCCAGCCGTGGGTGGCCTGCGAACTTCTAGCCTAATGTCATATCAGATATTAAGGGATACGTTTCAGGCCACTTTGTATGTACGTTTTCCTGTCATTGACTAACTGAGCTAACGAGACTGGATGATGGCATTAAGAGCCTAGATCGTAAATGGTCATTGGACCTAGATCTATCCAGCCGTGGGTGGCCTGCGAACTCTAACCTATGTCATATTCGTTATTCATCGGCATCAGCTCGGCCCGTGGCGTGGCGCCAAGTGTTAATATTAGCCCGACTGATGTCATCGGCCCGGTTTCGCGAGGGAAAACATATTGTTTTTAGGAATATGGATTTTGGTTGAATTTGTTTTGCGGTGAGTGGATAATTGTTTTGTGGTTACAAGCAGATGGTCGTAGGTACGGATGAGATCATTTTCATTCTTGCTGATATTTGAAATACCTAACAAAGGCCATGCCACAACAAAGTGTTTACATTTAAAATCAAAAGCTTTAAAATATTCTTCATATTAGCCAAAGAACAACCGAATTCAAGGACTTCCCATAATCCTACGCTTAGTTAATATACCCACTAACATTGTTATCTTAATATTTCTCATGTTTACTAACAACTATATGGACCTAAGTTGTCTGGAAATAGATATTTTATTTTATTTTTGTTGACGGCCTTCCCATCTGCGTCTTCCGGTACACGATGGGACTAAAACACCTTTCTGCCCCAACCGATTTTTTATTGGCACTGTTTACATATCGTTGGAGGTACGACTGGTACAGAATTCTTCGTGCACAAGTCATTATACCATTTTGGTACGGTACCTATAGGGTACTAAAGAACTAGTCATGCCCAGTGAGTATATGAAGAGAAATCTAACCCTAGCTCTCTACTACTCGCGAAGTTGGCCGAAGAAGGCCGAAGTTGGCCGAGACGAAGTTGGCCGAAGACCGAAGTGTGGAAACCCACACTTCGGTCTTCGGCCAGAGGAGAGGTGCCTCTCTACACTATCATTTTCGCCCAACTTCGTTCAACTTGGCGAGCAGTGCCGTATTTACCCCTGGCCACAAGACAAGGGGCCTTGCCAGTCTAGGGGCCCAGTCCCAGAAGCAGAACTTACACCATAATAATAAATGTTCTCCTTATAGGGGAGTCTCCCTCTAAGTCCAGGTCTGTTCGCGAGTAGTGTGTGAGGGTGAGACTTCTCAGCGTTTATTCATTCAAGGGATTTCAATGTCAGCGATGCAATAAAGACCACCACATTATGAGGACTGACGCATGCGGTTTCAGTTCACTGTTGTCGCAATCATTCACTCGAAAATAGCCATGAGTAAAGAGAACGAGGTCCTTTGGATCCTGGAAACGTTGACTCATTATTATTAAAAGCAAAGATCAGAAATAATTCTTATTCGTTGGCTTCAATCGTCGGTCCTTCTTACTCACCTTCTTCGAAATCGCAAGGTCTCTTCACTACAAAATGATATTGAATAATTAAATTTATTCAGTAAGTAGGCCACAAGGCCTCTTTTATCAGTAAGATTGTGAATCTAGATTTCCCAAGTGGAGACCGCTGTTGAGAAAAAAGCCGAAAGAAACTCAACTGTATTTTTTCCGTAAATAATACTTAGAACAAACAAAGGCAGGAAATCTTTCATCGTCTTAAAATTTTGTTCGGCTGTACCCGAAATGAAAGTACAAGAAAAATGTAAAATGAAACTACCAATCCGTATTGGTACCTAGTTTCTTGAAGATTAAAGTCGCCGTCCACGAACGTGATGGTCCCGTATTGTGAGTTACGAGCATATTACGTCTCCCGGTGGACTGTGCGTGAAAATGTTAAACCCGACCCAACCCGGCCCGACCCAACCCTAATAGTTATAACTAATTAGAAATTACATGGTAGGTACCTACTAGGGAATACAGACCCGGTTATTTGGTCATAGTAAAACCGGTTATAACCGGTTATTTGTATGGTAATATAACCGGCTTTGCATTTCCTAGTACCTACACGTAAATGAGCTGTGGTACGCGATACTTGGTAGGTACACGTAAACAAAATGTGGTACGCGATACGGTGCACGATCGATCCTTGCGGAGAACTTTGGGGTAGCCTTTGTCAAGTGGAGTCTTTCGGCTGATATGATTATGTGGTGGTGATAAATAACTAGTGGCTCTGTCTACAGACCACGCAGTGATTTTTGGAAATGGCTAAATATCAGTTATTTTACGGTTTCAAGCTATATCTCCGCAATTTTGCAAAATTTCGTAAAACTGACTCGACAAAAAACAATTTATTTAGCTATTGGACCTGAATTGGGCGGGTTCGAATCCCGGCCGGGGCAAATATTTGTGCAAAATATTTGTTCTTGGGTCATGGATGTTATCTATATATGTATTTATATATTATGTATATCGTCGTCTAGTAGGTACCCATAGTACAAGCTTTGCTTAGTTTGGGACTAGGTCGATTTGTGTATGATTGTCCCTTAATATTTATTTATTTATTTATTATTTATTTATTTATTGGACCTGCTCACAAAACTTCACGAGAATCGGTTGAAAAATGCGGCCTGCAGGCGAGAACAGCCCGAAATCCGGGCAACTCACTCGGTCAAAAATTCAATTTACCTATGTTGTTCATAAGCACAACCGAAATCGTACGGTGTGGCGCAAGAGTACTAGGAGGGCTGACCCTAAATAAATTGGGACAATAGCCATCAGGAGAAAGATGAAGAAGGAAGAATAAGTTAATAAGCACAACCACCTAAAGTACCTACTTTACATGACAAACCTTTTTTGTGTTGCTGTTCTAAACTTTTCTTTATATTGAAGTAAGAAGAGAGGCATTCTGAATCGTATTCCCACCGGCTTGCCCACTTCAGGGTTTTATTTAATAGATAGAGCGATTCAATAGAAAGGTTTAATACATGCATAATTTATCAGCATTGCACCTGTGCGAAGCCGGGGCGAGTCGCTAGTAAATAAAATAAATTAATAAATAATCGGACAACCGGGACGACCTCACAGAAATCATATCTAGTCCCACAGTAAGCTTGTATTATGGGCACTAGACGACGATAAACATAAGATAAATACATAAGTACGTAAATACAAATAACATCAATGACCCACAGGCATATTCGGGTTCATCGCACAAATATTTGCCCTTGCCGGGATTCGAACCCAGGACCGTCGGCCCAGTAGGTAGCTGATTTACCACTGTGCCAACCGCGTCGCCAAAATACAAAACTATAGCCAACCTATTGGGTTTCCAATATTACTTTTAACGAAAATGCTAACGTACCTGAATAAAGTTTTTAAAACCTGAATAGTTTATTTCAAGTTTTATCAACCTGTAACCCAGTATAAACCGTATTAGAAAGTCAGTATAGATCCCATAAACTAAATTAAGTTATGTAGTACAATACCGTATCGTGTACTTTCCAGCCTCCGGCTCAAGAACGAGAATCAGCGTCCTAGGCCAGCCTAGATCGCCGCGAAGCCTTATTTGAACATCTAACGGCTCCCACAGACCCATACAAGGACAGATATTTTATCTAAAGAAAATCTGTACCGCTCACATTTTTAAGGTTATAAAAACTGAATAAATCATGTAAAAGCCGTAAAACTAGCGCGAAAATACTCACGTCTTGTTTATCCTTGAATTTAAATGGGTATTCAGTAAAATCACACCACTGAAACACTTAAAAATCACAGATTACAAAATATCAAACTATTTTAAAACACAGGAGGCACTATATTTTTTTTTAATTCGTAATTCTTCGCTTCGATTCGAAATTCGAATACTATTCGCGCGCAGGACGGATGCGCGCGCACTTGAGCGCAGCGCGGGAAAACTGGACGGAAATATCGAAGTCGACGAGATGACGTGATGGGAAATAAGGCAGTCTCTCTCGTTCGGCGCTTTCTTGGAAGAGATAGGCTTTAATGCTATGTAAAATTCAATAATACCTACGTGATATAAACAAACATAGTTTTGTATTTCAGCTTCTAATAAAATTGTACGACTAAACAATTGCAATACCTCATATTATATAATTAAAGATATAAAATAAAATACGAACTCAAGATGTTTTAACTACTTTATAAATGTTGTTATAATAATTATATACATACATAATTAACTAAAAACTCTTTTAAAAATAAAAAAAATAACTGCTACCGACCCAGAGATGGCGCAGTAGTCAATCTCAACCATGCTTGCTGTGTTAGCTCGCCCAAGCTAGCGCAAACGTAGCGGCTACGGCGGCCTCGCAACGCTGTAGTTTCAACATGTTGCGTTAGATGGCGCTGTAAAAGTAAGAAAAAGGCATTTTTTATAAGTACTAATATTTCAATTACTATTGCTTAGATTACTATTAAAATAAATAAAAAATGTTTATGAATGGATTCACTAGTCTATATTTAAAGCTATAATTCAAATTTTGCAAGTTTTTTGCATTCATTCAGCGCTACAATGCGTACTTGGCACCTATTTCCATTTCCAATACGCAGAATACGCTTCATAATACGATTTGCAATGCAATATCTAGGTATTTGCGCATTTATTTTATAAAAGAATTTTAAATTATGAAGTCGTATGTCCTATTTTAGTCGGGCGGACCGGCACGCCATATATGGCCATGAAATCGTCCAGCCAGCCAGCCAACCACAAGTTGTTTGTTTGCGCATGTCTGCAAGATATTATGGACGTATGATGTAAATTGTAATCCTCAGTAATTTCTGAACTCAAAAATGTCTCAATAATAATCTAAAGTCTTGGTATAAAAGCCCCCCTATATCAGAAAATAATAAACAATGAGAATAACGAACTTTATAGTGATGTCCACAATGCGTCACTATTTAATCGATATCGATATACATAATTTTCAAGTATTAATTTTAAATGCGACTGGTAATATTAGGACTGAAGTAAACTGGACTTATTTAGCTCAGCCAGTGTTGCTTCTTTAAATTTAGAAATATATGCATATGAATGGCATGCGTTTATAAGTCATAAGTTTTAATACAATAGGGGTGTACATTGATGTTGAATTATACAAAATACTGTAAGTATAACAAACTCAATACGTAATAAATTATAATCGAAAAAAGTGCTTTGAAATGTGTCAAAAGTGCGAATATTTTATATAATTTTTTTTCACTTTCAAATAGTTTTTACAATAATGAAGACATTCAACAAAACCATAATTAAACGCACTATTTCACGGCCGAAACGGCAAATTAGTTATTTTTCTATGCACACATATTGGTATGGTACTGGTTAGCGATGACGTTACAGCATTTTTAGCGCTGCGTAGGAATGTCAAACTTTAACAGTACATGATTTTTGTCTCTTAGGACTCTGAATGTGTTTACTTCAATATTAACATATGATCCCAATAAAAAATAGGATTGCTTCACATTTTGAAAAAACATTCTCTTTACCCCTACTTAAACAAAATCACGTGATATGGTAGAACCTTACCCATTTTAATAATAAATAATAAATAAATATCGGACAACCTCACACAAATCGATCTAGTCCCAAATTCAAGCTACAGCTCAAGAAGGCTTGTGTTATGGGTACTAGACGACGATATACGTACTTAATAGATAAATATATACTTAAATACATATAACAACCATGACCCAAGCACAAATATTCGAGTTCATCACACAAATACATATTTGGTCTCCGCAAGTTTGATCATGTGTCTCAATACCGCGCCCAACTTAAATGGCTTCCGATCCGTCAGCGCAGAGACTTACATGTTCTTTGTCTTCTGTATAATGCCCTTTTTATTCCTTCTTCTCCTCCTTACCTTGCAGAGAAGTTCTCTTACATGGCGGATGGTAGTGGCCATCGCCTGCGGTCTAGTGCGAATCTAGCTCTATCGATCCCACCGCATAGATCGCATGTCTACGATATGTCTTTTGCTGTGCGCGCCGTGAAATTATGGAACAAGTTGTCTCCCGCCCTAAGGCAGACGCAGTCCGTTGCATCGCTCAAGGGGAAGTTGAAGGGATTGTAGCTGTCAAACGAATAATAGGTTGCTGTTTTTGTTGTAATTATGACTATTTCTGTTGAATTTATATATATATGTATGTATTTATTACGTATTATGTATTATATTGACTGTTTGCCTATCTCTCTCTATTTTGGTTTTTTTTTGCATTTTCATGTGTAAGTATTATTGTTAAATTATCCTCCTTCGTATTGTACATGTTGCTTTGGCTGTCTACCGTTTACATTTGTCTTTAGCACTCATTTACTCAAAGGTTAACTGGAAGAGATCCCTTAAAGGGATAAGTTCGCCTTTGTACATGTATTTCTTTTGTTTTAATGTATTTCTGTTTTTGTGTACAATAAAGTGTTTACATACATACATACAAATATTTGCCTTGGCTGGGATTCGAACCTGGGATCGCCACTCAGTAGGCAGGTGTCTACAAACCGAGCCAAACGCGTCGTCATTTTAATGTTTTCAAAAAGGGTGAAACCATTTGATTTATTCAGTAATTAATAACTGAGAGAAAAATTAGCTGATAGGTAATATCATCCTTGTTACCAAATTATGCTTGGGTATGCATAAGCAACGCAAGGGGAGAATAACTGGACTGACCTGCAGAGATTGCTTGTCCGTCAAATACCAGCGTACCTACCAATAATGGTTGAAGTCGGTCCAGCCGATTAGGCGTGATACAAATAAATACAGAAAAAACCGGCCAAGAGCATGTCGGGCTCAGGCCACGCTCAGTGTAGGGTTCCATAGTTGCTCATCCTTCACAATAGACTTAAGTTACGAGAAATATTTCAAGCTCATTAAAAAGGTCGTAAACGCCAAAGTAACTGTAGTTACTTATTACCTTCTGGAAGTCAACTTAAGTCCTTTTAAGAAAATTATGAAACTTTGCGATAACTCAAAAACGGCTCGACCGATTTTATTCAATATAGTTTTCATTGAAAGTACTTATAAGGCCTCATTTTTATGAATTTTCCCATAATTTTTGACCAGTGGTTGAAAAGTTAGAGTCGTCATATTATTATTATTATTATTTTCGAAATATATTTTATGTAAAGACTTAATGTTTATAGTAGTATAGATGTGTCAGTAAATTAAAAATACAAATAAAGTATTCATAAGGAGCAACAAATAAAATAAGCACCAATTATTAGCATATTAAGTGATATTTCAGGTAATATTAAAACATGTATTGATACAAGATACAATAACACTCATTCAATGTCAATCATAGCGATTTTGTAGGGATATTCCAAGGTAATAATCGTTACTCTCGAATCGATTACGGTTTTTTTTGTATTTAGCAAATTATTTGGATAGTTATCTATTTAGGCACGACTAAATAGTAACTGCAACACAAATAAAAAAACCGGTCAAGTGCGAGTCGGACTCGCGCACCGAGGGTTCCGTACAAACACCGTTAAGTTGTTTGCACCTGGTATGTATAGCGCTCCATACAAATGAGGTGCAAAGTTAACGCAACCAATCCCTTTGTTGTATGGGAGCCCCCCTTAAATATTTATTTTATTTTATTTTTAGTATTTGTTGTTATAGCAGCAACAGAAATACACCATCTGTGAAAATTTCAACTGTCTAGCTATCACCGTTCTTGAGATACAGCCTGGTGACAGACGGACGGACGGACGGACAGCGAAGTCTCAGTAATAGGGTCCCGTTTTTACCCATTGGGTACGGAACCCTAAAAATTGGCGTTTACGTTAGATATCGATATGGACTAACTACATCCCTAAAGTTGAATGATTCACTCACCCACATATTCCCGCAATGGTGAGATAATGCAGGCTTGTCCTTATTGGCCAGTCCGCCCATGCGGCAGCCGTATCGACCAATCGCGATGCCGCCTGCGCGGCGTCGCTCCCCCGTGAAACCGTCACTATATAAGCGCGCCTAACGGATTTTTCTCCATAATTCCCGTTTGGCAAGCCTCTTAACCGGTCGCGCCGAACGACGACTGACTTATTTAATTAACTTATTTCTACGTTAAGTTTTACAAAACTCAATCAAAATGGTGAGTACTGCATTATTTAAGCTTGTTTTCATTTCATCGTATGATTTTCACGTGGAAATTGTTTTAATTCGACGCATTTTCCGTTAAATGTTACCGGGTGGCCACGCCGCCATTTCATGTAGGCCGGCACCAACGCAAAATTTTCCAAATTGTACTGAATCTCTACTGTACTAATCGTTCTTTTTTCAAATCATATACTATTCTATCAAAATTCTTAGATTGAATAATTCTAATCGCGTTCTAAATTTAGACATGCTCTTTTGTTTCGCTAATCATGGCTTGCCGGCGGCCGTTATAATTTGTCACCAAGACTCATACCGGTGCCACGCCCGTTGAATCATTTCTTTTTTTTTCTGCGACCATTTCGTGAGTAATCAAAGTGCATTTCATGCATCTGATATGATACAGAATCGTTTTTTTTTCTACATTTTCATTTCGAACCGGTGACGTGTCCGCGACATCTCTCAAGGCATTCTTGATAAACGGATGATCTCACTTGTTATGACCGATAGTCTAATCCCATTTGCATATTTTATGAAGGCTTTAGTTTAACGGCCTAGCAACTAAAATCAATATCGGCTACTCTAAATTTCTGAATCGAGACATTTCCAATTCAACTTAACTTTGCACCTCGTTTGTATGGAACTAACCGATGGTTGGGTGCAATCTTAGCTCAACCAAGTTCATGTTGCCTCGAGTACCTTCCACCTTTCTCTTGCGTTGATTCATTACCGAGAGTAAGTGAATTGCGCTACTTTTTCCACCATTGTTACTGCTGTGTTAGTGTGAAGCTTTCTCTTGTACAAGTTCATGACCTTCTGTTCTGTATAAGTGATTATAAATAATATTGTATAATGTTTCATTTATAAATAATTGTCTACAAAATGTATTTGAACTACGCTCGAGCTGCTGCAAGTAGGATACTTGCATATAGATTGAGAAATAAAATAACATAAAATTTTAAAATCATCCAAATATCATATACCTACTTGACTTGGGTAGTCTACACTTGCTAAGATTGTTCATTGTATGACAATTGAGGCCAATTTCCAAACAAATAATATGAAAAAAATGACCTGTATCTAATGTAAACTTTTCTTTGCCACAGCGTGAGTGCATCTCAGTACACGTTGGACAAGCCGGAGTCCAGATCGGTAATGCCTGCTGGGAGCTGTACTGCCTGGAGCATGGCATTCAGCCCGATGGCCAGATGCCCACCGACAAGACCATCGGGGGTGGAGACGACTCCTTCAACACCTTCTTCAGCGAGACCGGAGCTGGCAAGCACGTGCCCCGTGCCGTGTTTGTGGACTTGGAACCCACTGTAGTCGGTGAGTTTCACTTTGGAATAAGATATATAACCATCAAATATATGACATAGATTGTTCCGGAATCTTCGTTTATGTTGTTAGTTAAAAATCCTTAAGCCTTGAATACATTATTAATCTTCTAAATTGGGGGTGTTGCAGGTTGGTTTTTCAATTTTGTTATAAATTTCTAACAATTTTGTTCTTTTGTCTACAGATGAGGTCCGCACTGGCACATACAGACAGTTGTTTCACCCAGAACAACTTATCACTGGTAAGGAGGACGCGGCCAACAACTATGCCCGTGGTCACTACACCATCGGCAAGGAAATCGTAGATCTAGTCCTCGACCGCATCCGCAAGCTCGCAGACCAGTGCACCGGTCTCCAGGGCTTCCTCATCTTCCACTCCTTCGGAGGTGGCACCGGCTCCGGCTTCACTTCTCTCCTCATGGAACGTCTCTCAGTCGACTACGGAAAGAAGTCCAAGCTCGAGTTCGCCATCTACCCCGCGCCCCAGGTGTCCACCGCCGTCGTCGAGCCCTACAACTCCATCCTGACCACCCACACCACCCTGGAGCACTCCGACTGCGCGTTCATGGTCGACAACGAGGCTATCTATGACATCTGCCGCCGCAACTTGGACATCGAGCGCCCGACCTACACCAACCTGAACAGGCTGATCGGCCAGATCGTGTCCTCCATCACGGCCTCCCTGCGGTTCGACGGCGCCCTCAACGTCGACCTCACCGAGTTCCAGACCAACTTGGTGCCGTACCCCCGCATCCACTTCCCGCTGGTCACCTACGCGCCGGTCATCTCTGCCGAGAAAGCTTACCACGAGCAGCTCTCTGTGGCCGAAATCACCAACGCTTGCTTCGAGCCCGCCAACCAGATGGTCAAGTGCGACCCGCGCCACGGCAAGTACATGGCGTGCTGCATGTTGTACCGCGGAGACGTCGTGCCCAAGGACGTGAACGCCGCCATCGCGACCATCAAGACCAAGCGCACCATCCAGTTCGTGGACTGGTGCCCCACCGGTTTCAAGGTCGGCATCAACTACCAGCCGCCCACCGTGGTGCCCGGCGGCGACCTGGCCAAGGTCCAGCGTGCCGTGTGCATGTTGTCCAACACCACCGCCATCGCAGAGGCCTGGGCTCGCCTGGACCACAAGTTCGACCTCATGTACGCCAAGCGTGCCTTCGTGCA
Organism: Apotomis capreana; assembly: GCA_947623375.1. Lineage (NCBI taxonomy): Eukaryota > Metazoa > Arthropoda > Insecta > Lepidoptera > Tortricidae > Apotomis > Apotomis capreana. The sequence goes on along the minus strand of OX392522.1, from coordinate 12,732,612 downwards.
CTGGTACGTCGGTGAAGGTATGGAGGAGGGAGAGTTCTCGGAGGCGCGCGAGGACCTGGCCGCCCTGGAGAAGGATTACGAAGAGGTGGGCATGGACTCCGCCGAGGGCGAGGGCGAGGGAGCCGAAGAGTACTAAGTCAGTCAACGGCGCACTCGCACCGATACATTCCGGTGAAAATGAATAAAACTGAAATTATGTGAACTTTCTTTGTTTGAATTCTATTACCCTTATACATAAATTGCCCAAATATCTTTAACCCAATTACTTTCAATTGAATCCCAATTGTTATCATAATTCTGATACTACTTTATAGTAATTCGGTAATAGATGTTGATGACGGGCAATGCCGATACATGAATGCGATCTGAGGCGATTCTTTATCTTGGCAGGAAATAAGAATTTGTCGTCGTAACAAAGTAACGTTGCGTACCTGCGTTAAAACTGCCTTGGATCGCATTGTAAAGGCACGAGCCCTAGTGGAAATTATGAACTCTAAAATTCACTAGCTAGGCCTAAGATGGTACTCTGATCCCAACAAACGCCGCATATTTCATTGCACTGAACACCGACGAATGTACACGACCAGCTAGTCGCGCGAGACACCCGTCGGTGGCGTTTCCATAGAGAGCAGTGGGTCGCGGTCGCCAAGATCAGAATGGCATCTTTATAGAAATGCACCGTTGTGTAATTAAATTAAACTCCAATTATTCACTGTATAGGGTGACATACCACTACGAGGGTTGTTTGATAAATACCCGTTTTAAAAAGTTATTCTTGTTACTGGCTGAAAGTATGTATACGAACTTTTTAATGGACTAGAAAATTGAAAAAAAAAATACAACGTTCTTTTGTTTTTTTTCTTTTAACGACTTTTTACGACGGAGTTCGCGTTGTTATTGCAATAATGGAGAAAGAGCAGTATCGTTCTGTAATTCGTTTTCTGTTTTTGGAAGGAAATTCTTGTGATGAAATAAAAGTACGCATGCAAGCTGTTTACAATGATCATACTCCTTCTATGACAACCATTAAATATTGGTACAATGAATTTAAACGAGGCAGAACGTCCATCTTTGATGAAGATCGCCCAGGACGTCCTGTTGAGGTGACCACAGGTGATATGGTAAAAAAAAATGAGAATGTTGTATTAAGCGATCGCCGAATAAAACTTAGAGAAATTGTCGACATTGTAAATGTTTCGATTGAACGCGTGCAGCACATTTTAGAACACAAATTAGGCATGAAGAAGGTTTCGGCGAGGTGGGTGCCGCGTTTGCTCACCGAGGAACAAAAGACCATAGTTATGCAGAAAGCGACCAAAGATTTTTTTTCATAATGCAAAAAGCGACCAAACTCATTCATTGATTAAGACTTAAGTCACTTAGGCAAAAAATCTACGCTGGTCGCTTTCTGCATAACTATGGTCAAAAGCTCACCCGGAAGCAAATTTCAAGGCACTATTTAGATAAGTACGAAAGTAGTCCGGGTGAGTTCCTTCGGCGTTTTGTGACTGTTGATGAAACGTGGATACACCACTATACCCCAGAGAGTAAAGAACAGTCTAAACAGTGGATTTTGCCGGGGGAATCAGCTCCAAAGAAGGCGAAGACCGTTCCATCGGCCGGAAAGGTCATGGCGACTGTTTTTTGGGACTCGCAGGGAATCATCCATACTGATTATTTACAAAAAGGAAGAACAATAACCGGGCAATATTACGCTAATTTATTGCAAGAATTTGATACCATTTAAAAAAAAAGACCACATCTAAATAAGAAAAAAGTTCTCTTTCATCATGATAATGCACCAGCTCACTCCTCAAGAATCGCAGACTCCAAATTAAAGCAATTACATTATGAATTGCTGCCTCATCCGCCCTATTCCCCAGACCTGGCTCCCTGTGACTTCTTCCTATTCCCAAATTTTAAAAAATGGCTCGGTGGAAAGAAATTTTCGTCCAATGAAGAGGCCATTGACGCCACGGAGGCCTATTTTCACGACTTTCCGAAATCTTATTTTTTAGACGGCTTATTAAAGCTAGAACACCGCTGGAACAAGTGTATAGAGTTGGAAGGTGACTATGTAGAAAAATAAATATACACGTATACAAACCTTTGTCGTTTTTTTCTAAACACGGGTATTTATCAAACAACCCTCGTACATATCACGATTACAACCAGTTTTTCTGGGTTTTCTGTACATAGGTACCACACTTTGCTAATAGGTAAGTACCAAAATTAACCTGCCTGCCTGGATACTACGTACCTATTACTGCATTGTGTAGTCGTACACAGTAGCGCTTGTCCTAAAAGGTTCAACATAAAATTGGCACAAACAGGCGGACGCCCAATTTAGTGTGGCGTTCTAAAGGTTAGGTCTTGAACAACGTACAATAAAATTATAGTTCGTTTTTCTTACTGTCAAATGGGGCTCCTAATTATGTAGTGCCGAGCCCCGGCATGCTTTGAGTCGGCCTTATTAGGAACTAGGAAGCAAAAATTCAATAGAAGTACCCAACTCTTAATGCGCTTTCAAACTGAAACGCGAAACTACAATCTGCAACAGGTCTCATTGCAACCTTGGCTATTCATTACTTGGTCTCCAACCAAGCAATCGATCGTTTCGTGTCACATGACGACATGACAAGTAATACGAGCCACGATACCGGCAACTCAATTCGTCATCGCGTTACAGTGCCATCAAGTGTACCAGGTGGACAAATAAGGTAACCAACTACACGATATGAGTTACGCCAGTGTACCTTGATGGTAGCGACGCCACCGACTGAACAGATAAGTTGGTTGTGCCTTTCTACTTATTGCCATCCTACACGAAACCTTGCTACCTGCCTACATTCAATGGATATGATAAACAGGCATTAAAACTGTTGGCAATTTGACAAAAGGCCATATGGTAGTTTGAATAAGTAAAGCAGCCGTGGGAAGTACTTGAACAGTTGGGAACTTAGATTAGGTAGTAAAATTTGTCGGAAATCTTTTACCATGCCGAACGTGAGCTGTCCATGAATAATTGATCAATATACTAGGTAGTCTACTGGTGTTGTATTAAGTGAACGACACACGATTTGACATCATTAATCGTAGGTATTATAAATAACATTCTAGATTTGTCTATAGATTTGGTCATAATTTCAGTAAAAATCTTAATAGTGTGATGCGGGATCGTTATTTGTTTTGTATGGGCGCGCGGCGCAACGCCAGGCTGGTGCCATCTGTTTCCATTATCCTCTCATCACGCCGAAACAGCTAGACGAATTTCAACCAATTTGGTACAAGGAGAGCTGGACATCCAAAGATGTTATAGGATACTTTTTACCCGTGTACGGTAAATAAAAAAAATACGCGGGCAAATTTACGGTTGCCTCCTAGTTTGTAATATCATTTGAAAGACCCCCAACTATTATAAATTGGTAACTCGCTTAAGACCGGTCGCTCCGATATGGCAGTGGGCGAGGTGACATCACCTTAAGGCACCGCCGTATACGGCGACGGCCTATAATGACCTCATTTATGAGGAAACACTTATTTAACGCGATGTAAATATTTATTTGAGCAAACATAGACATTCTCTGATGAAATATATTCAATTGACCCAGTTGTCTTAATTACAATGGTTATTAATAAAAATATGCGGTTCGTATAATTACGTATAACATTTTTACGTATTAATATTTTTACGTCAGGGTCTATGACCTTGCTGAAATATGAGTCATGCCGGTTTGTACAAATATATGGCAGGGGTTTCAAGTAAAAGGTGTACTCGTATATAGGTACCGCCTTGGTGTGGCGTCGTAGGCGTCGTAGAGAATATAAAATATTATATTTACATTTAAAACACCCCCGTTACAAGTAACTGTTCATCATGAGACCCTCATTCAAAGAACGATATAGAAAATGCTACTAAAACTCAACATCACTACAAAATTTGGAATCCTTAGCTTCTGGCTGAGATCATGTTGCAATTAAAGTTGAATATCTATCTTGGAAACTACTGGTCCAATTTCCACCAAACATGCTAAGAACCATCTAAACGGACATGTCTTTCGATTAAGAAAACCTGCACTGAAATTGATCTCTCCGTTTGCGAGCTATGAGGCCACAGTCAAACACACACACAGATCTAGAATCGCGGCTGCGTGTCCAGCCAAGTTCACCCCAGGAACTGGCGAGCAGCAGCCGTGTGTTATATTATATTACACGAACCGTTTGGAGACACTTTTGACCCCTCAATAACTCCAAATCTATTTAACATACAAAAATGAAATTTGGCTTATGTATTTAGATCCTTTAGAACAACTAGAACCCCAAATTTCATAAATATAGGTGAAATAGTTATTGAGATATATATAGTTATATATATATAACACCCCCCTCCTTTTCGTCGGGGATTAAAAAGGTGCACTGTGAGGCGCTCCAGTACCTCTAGCATGAGTATAAAATTAACAATTATTTTCACCTCACCAGCTCAAACATGGCGATTTTGCTGTCAGATAACAGTGAACAAAATGCGATTTTGTTTCGAGCGTGAGTAGAAAGTAGCTTTTTAATTTTTTCAATATCTGACCACGAATTGTCATTCTTCAGCCAAAGGTTAGTTATAAAATTCTAATCATTTGAATCTCGATGCACTCTGTTTCTTTCATATGTATATAAAAGAGAGGGATAGAAATTTATCAATTTGAAATTCGATTTTCGAATCCGACCTCGATTGAGAACAGTTCGGATACGCGATATACCAAAACATTCATTAAAAACACCCGAAAAAGTTTTAATTGCAACGTATATTTTTTTCTTTATTTTATTTTTATTTAACGACCGAATATTAAAATGATTGTGCCTTTTATATAAAACAATAGATCATTGCTCAAATAAAATAAGATTTTTCAACTTATTACTTATTGTAAATATAATAATAATTTATTATTTCACCATTTATCATAGATGCATATTCGAAACGTACCTTAAAAAATATCGAGTTCATATTGTAATTGTTATTTTCTTTTGCATTTATTTTGTTTGGTGTTTTAGGAGTAAACATATTAATCAATTTATAAACAAAATCTCGTAATATAATATGTATTTATAAATAAACACGTCATGTATCTGCTAAATCTTCCAATTTGATCAAATAATGACGATAACTGTGTTGGTTGGTTGATTATAATTTCAATTAAATTATATTGTTAATCCTTTTTAAGCAGCACATCTATTTTCTGATTAATAATATTATTGAAATCAGCAACAAAGACTATAAACATACGTTGGAAGAAAAAACACAAAATGTCGAATATGTCCTCGCTGATGAGGTGAAAAGTTGTGTGTGCTACACGAGAGCAAAGTTTTTTGCATCTCGTGCTGTTGAGTCCCTCGCTACACTCAGGATTCTAACATAGAATCACTCGCTACGCTCGTGATTCAAACGTAGAATCCTTCGCTTGCTCGGGACTCAAAATCAGCACTCGTAACAAAAAACAACTTTGCTCTCTTGTTGCACAAATAACTATTTCATACTTATGGTAGTAATGAGACCTACTAGTTATTGAATGCATGTATTTAGGGGGGTGGTCGGGTGGGCCTTGTTGGGTTGAGTTTCCGATAGAAATTCATGGCTTCATAGAGACGCAAATGCTTGAATGGCGATTAACGCACCGGATGACGCACCATGGGAAATTCTTTCAAAGTTGACTGTTGTGTTGTTGAAAATTGCGGGCGTAACCAAGGTGCCTTATATCGAGCGGTGGACGATTTTCTGCTTACTTAGACACAGTGATGATCAAAAATTAATAAGGGCAATAGCTTCTGCACATTGAAGATATGTTGTCAAACCACGGAAACAATTTTAACCCGACATATTTACTCATTCCGTGTATTTCGGACGGGAACAGGAAGAAAAATAGTAAACGACGATCACACGACACAAAATGCCACGTTTCAGTAGTGAAAAGCTAGCAGTTACGTCCTTATTGCATTGAGCGCGTTAGCTCCCGTCTTGTACGGAATTAACGGGGTTAGCGACCTGTCTGGAAATATCCCGTGCTTGGTGGAAAAATGTCGCAAGTGAGTATGCATGTTGATGAGACTTGTATCGTTGTGCTGACAAGTGCGGTGCGTTTCAGAGTTCGTATCGGTGTACGGTGGACGTTATTTGGTCTCGCCGGAGAAATTTCGTTCCAAATTCAGTCATTGCTTTGCTCGTTTTGCTTGATTCATTCATATAAAATGGTTCAAAGGTTGTCTGGAAGACGTCGCTCTTTAACGATAATACCGCCTGCGGTCTGCCTCTATTGTAATTTTAAGTTATTTCGTGTCGAGGCAATAAAGAGTATTCTGTCTATCTATCTTGCTCTCTTATAAAAGAAAGTCAGTTGGTTCAGACATTCTATGACGCCTAGATAGAGGGAAACGTAAGATGTTTTTCATGAAGCTGCTAAATCTCAGTTTGAAAGCAAAGATTGTATCGGAGATTGAACAAAGATTGTATCTTTAGTTCTTTAGCATTACCCATCATTAAAGAGTAAAGAGTACAGTAAAGAGTATTCTATCTATCTTGCTCTCTTATAAAAGAAATTCATTCATTTTATCATTCGTGCACCAAAAACCCAGGGGTTGATTAATTACAGACATCGGGACAGGGGGAATTAAATATGTTTTATAATAAGTACTGTTCATTTCATTTATTGTAACAGCAACGCACCAAACATAATGAAAGTCTCTAAGCACTGCACTCTGCACTCCATTCTAGTGAACTAATGTGGACGCATTATTTTAACAGAACGGGGCTTCTTATTTAATTACCTTGACGTGATGTTACGTCTCGAAGGGACCGCTCATCTAGCACAACTGTGGCACGCGAAATATATCATTTGACGACGCGGTTGGAGAGCCGACGGTCCTGGGTTCGAATCCCGGCAAGGGCAAATATTTGTGTGATGAACTCGAACATTTGTGCCTAGGTCATGGATGTTATTTGTATTTAAGTATGTATTTATTTCTGAGTATGTTTATCGTCGTCTAGTGTCCATAACACAAGCCTATACTAGAGCTTACTGTGGGACTAGATTGATTTGTGTGAGGTTCGATATTTTTTTTTATTATCTATCTCTTTCTGTACAGTACTGTAAGAGTGAAGCGTGACGATAAGTCGGTCGACAAGAGTCGCGAAGTTTGTGCTAGATGGACTGAAGCGGCGGGCATCAACATCTTGTCGCGTAAGTATTTCGAACTACCCGCACTTATTTCGATTCTTCAAAGCTTCCGAGCCCAAGGACGTAACATCACACGTCCGAAACATCGAGGTAAATAAATAAACACATTACTGGATTAGTCCAATTTTGTTATAATAATGTGGAACGCTTTTCATTTTTGATACAATACGGTTAGATTAAGTTTGCATCTGGGGGGTTACTCTGCATGTCCCTCTTGCGTAAAAAATATGTTTGAGCGAGGTAGCGCGATACCTCGTCAAATTTCAGACCAGGGGCGTAGCTACCGCCATATCAACCAAATCGGGGCCCCCAGGCCAAAGAGGCCGCGACTTGTCGCGTCGTCGCCCGCCATCGGAGCTTCCAGACTTATTTGGATACAAGGACCGTCTAGGGCTAGCTACACGTCAATGAGTCATCAGAGAGTATATAGTACGTCGGAGTAACCCCTCGCGTAGTAGGTATACATTGCACAATACCATAACACGCGACGCTTAATCAGGTATAACGATAACAATACCTCCCCTAATGCTGGGTAATTTTAGTTTGACCCAGGTTCTTCATTATCTTTCAGTCTACTAGAAATCTCTGACATTGTTATTAGATTATGTGTTTATTTAAAGAGTTCTGCTGAAACCAAGGTTTAGGTAAAGTGACTCAGCCATCAGTTTTAACTGTGTAAAGACCGATTATTTACCTTAAAATCGTAAAATCCGTGCAATTTAGCTATTTATTCTGTACTAGCGAATCGCCCCAGCTTCGCACGGGTGCAATGCTGATACTGAATATACTATGCATGTATTATACATATAAACCTTCCTCTTGAATCAATCTATCTATCATAAAACCGCATCAAAATCCGTTGCGTGGTTTTAAAGATCTAAGCATACATAGGGACAGACAGACAGACAGACAGACAGCAGGAAGCGACTTTGTTTTATACTATATAGTGATATAAATTTTCGTGTAACAATGAAATCATAGTTTCAGTAGAACTCTTAATAAAATCGTTATAAATGATAATGAAAGTTTTTATTATGGCATAAAACAATTATATGCAAATCTATAAAATTACAAACCACTTGTAAAATTCTCCTCATCCGAAATATACATTACGAACAGCAACACAAACATTTAATTATCCAAATACTTTGCTTAAATTTATTTTGCTACATAAAAAACCTACGCAGTAACCATATATATTACAATGTGGTGCAATTTTATTACACCTTGATATTAATAAATCAATAAAGCTTCTAAAACTTGGAACGAAACGGGATTTAAACGCAGATAGGCTGTCTCATCTAGTTTTCATTTCCCTAAAATAGTTAACTAATTTAAGTTTTTCCCTAATTTATTTTCAACCAAAGTATTATTTTCAAAGTATTTATTTTTACATTATTCAGAAATCCTGATCTTTTGAATGAAACTGAATTCCGCCAAAACGAATATCAAATCACGTACCACGTATCAAAACAGGTACGTTTTCACTGAACAGACAGAGCCCCGCATCGCGAGGCTCCTATTTCTGAGCGGTTTACCCTTCGGGCATTTAAAGCTGCCTACCTAACCTAATTTTTGTGAAAATCCATTAATGAAAATATCGACCGGAATACCTATACAATACATATACATGTGAATAAAAGTAACTACCTAGTGTGAAAATAGTTAACCGTTTGGGTTATAAATAATAAATCGTAATAAATGAGCAATAATTTAGCGGAAATAACGAATTTAGGGAAATGATCTAACCAGCCATAAAACAGAACGTGAATATAAATTCAATTTATATGCGATTAAATTCAATTTTGGCCAAGTTAAAAACAAATGTAGTTAACGTTAAATAAAAAATTAATATTGTTATAATGGAAGCTTAATTCACTCGAGTTTATAAAGCTAGTATGGCTAGGCTAATTATGATAGAGTTTAACGCATATAACAATAGTTTAATGGTGAACCCGAAAGCTGTGTCCCCATCTGAGCATAGAGCTAACAGCTAAAACAGTAACAAAAAATAAACATCATAGAAATTAGGATAAGTATTATTTCATTAGACGAGGCTTTTAAAGGCGAGAATTTTAAATATTTGTTTTCGATATTCATCAAATTATTAAAAAAAAAGATAATAATGTTACAAAAACTATAACCAGTATTATCACTAACAAATTAAATCTAAGAGACTTTAATAAAATAGTTTTAACATTTTTGGCAAACTATATTTGGATGCCTTAAATAAGCTAAAATTAATTTGGAATAATAATACTTAGCATTAACACATACAACATTTTCAGGATACATATGTTGAGATAAACTAATTTAAAAACCAACGTGCCTCCAATGTCTTTACGTATTTTTGAACAAAATTTTATGTGATTATGATTACTAAAGATTCATTGTATTAATACATATCTAGTATTATGATATACTTAATGAGTCTTTAGTCAACATATATGTAAAATAAATTAAATAAATAAATAAATATTAAGGGACAATCATACACAAATCGACCTAGTCCCAAACTAAGCAAAGCTTGTACTATGGGTACTAGACGACGATATACATAATATATAAATACATATATAGATAACATCCATGACCCAAGTACAAATATTTTGCACAAATATTTGCCCCGGCCGGGATTCGAACCCGGGACCGCCGACTCAGTAGGCAGGTGTCTACCAACCGAGCCAAACGCGTCGTCAATATGTATATCGTTTATTGATTTTATTTACACCCATATTGTTAAATTACTATAATAATTTCAGATATTATAGGTATCTACATTACTTGGCACTGCCAAGTTGGCAGCGACCAAAATCAGGGATGTAATTTCATAACAGTACCATATATCCCCCGCGTGCTCGCCTTAACCGTATCAAATATTATGATGATATGTATGGGTGAATCAACTTTTTTGTGTTGTTTACTCTGTCCCCGTTGTCCAAGTGACATCTTCATACTGTTTCATAGAAAAATGCTTACGTTGTCCGAGGGACAAATTTTGCGAAACCATAGCAACAACTGTTAAGGTGAGCACGCGACGGGCCGCGGCGCGAGGTCACCTCATTCATTCCTCAGCTCTGCGAACTGACTGGCGGTACCGAATACTTCATATCTACATTTAAAAAAATATATGATAATGATGATGAATATGGGTGTAGATAAAGTAGTGTATGCAACTGTACATGATTAGGTCTTAAAACACTCGTGTGATCCTATTATGAGACTCGCCTACGGCTCGTTTCATAAAACAACGCCCGTGTTGTAAGACCTTTTATTATGTAACAGTTGCATAAACACTATAATAAAATTTTATGAGCTAGCACTAGCTAAACGGGTAACCGCAAAACATCTACTAAAATACAAAACTACTCTCTAGCTATGCTAAATTAAATTTCATATATTCTAACTATTTTTATTTGTCACACCACTATGGATTATTCGAAATACTTGTGGTTATAATATATCTGCTAACTTCACAGTGACTTCGCAAACTTATGTTAGCTGTTACCCTTGCTCAACACTACTCACGAAGTAGACTGAAGTCGGCCGAAGTATGGGTTTGCACAGCGAAGTGCCCCTCCCCACTATCATATTCGCCCAACCTCAGCAAACTTCGCGAGGAGCCGCAATTAGACACCCGTCTAGTCGGAATATACCGTCAGCATGTGTTATGTTTTCTCATAAAATGTTTTGCGCTATTTAGTCAGTTGACAACCAAAACTCACTAAATAACAAATACCTACTGAAAACAGCTCGTATTTCAGTATTAATTTACTTACTAGATACGAGGTTTTAAAAAGCAGTGACTGACAATTTAGTGACTTTTGGTTTGCACCAAGCGAGTTTTAACGACTTAGACGAAAGTTTAGTATCTATAAGTTCAGCCGGTAAGAACTTAAGAAGTCTATTCTGACACCTGTCAATTCAATACATTTTAGAACCTAACATCGATTTAAGGTAATAAATATTTTAAGATGACAAATGTCAGAATTGAGGTCTTCTCGGTAGGGCACTATAATTAGAGTTTATGTAATATATAGGAGATCCTTAAGGAAGATCTTTGTCCACCAGATATCTTTCAGGTAATGATAATATAAAAATGTTTCGCTTCAAAACTCTAGAATTATGATTATGTAGTGTGATGTAGAAGAAGAGACTGACAAAAACTAGAAAACTGGCTAGCCCTTGTAGCTTGCAAAAATTATCCACCCGAATAAGTAACACAATATTTTGACAAAGCTTTCAATCGGTGGTGACTCGAAAATGAGCAAACCTTCCTAAATCTAGCTTAGCTTGCAAAAAATTATCACCGGAATAAGTAACACAATATTTTTACAACGTTTTCAATCGGTGGTAGGGTGACCCAAAAATCAGCAACCTTCCTAAATCTAGCTCGGTGCAACTTCATACGGTAATTTTAGGAACTAGAAAAGTCTTTTGATATCAAGCCTTTAGTTAAACTATTTTATGAGATTATGAATTTTTGAAAATCTACACTAAAACCACTAGATAGGTACATTTTGTGTCACCCTAAAATTTTTGAATGTAACGCCAATTGTACAATATTTGTTGCTCAGTATACCAAACGTCTTAGCAAAATTGATTCTTTTCTTACCAACGAGTCACAAACAAACATGCAACGCATTCAATGGAAATCAGTGACCGTAGTCATATGCAACCCAAAATAAATGTCGCAGATTGGCTGTCCTTATTTTTGTGATTAAAGTTGTTCGTAGCCGACCGCAGCCAGTAGCAGCAGACGTGTCGCAGCGACACGTGTCGTCAGCCGCTCGCCGACACGTCGCTATCGCTAGCGGCGTGTCGGTAACTACGAATGGTATTTCATAGAAACATGAGACCAGTAGTGTCGCTGTCTGCGGTCGGCTACGAACCGACACCTTATGAATTAGAAAATCAGTTTTGGCTTTCATTGCGTTGTAAGGAAAATTTTAGTGTATATCTTATATATACGGTCAGCATAAAGTACCTAACTGTCAATTTTACTACAGGCTTATGTCAAATTGCATACTAACATTGTCAGCTATTTTTGATACTGACTGTACTTACTATTGATAAAATCGTGGCGATAAAACGATACTAATACTACACTAGCATATCTCATTATAGAATTGGCCTCTGAAAATAAACTAGTAGGGGAGAAAATAAACAAAAAAAGGTTTAAAACGAACTAAAAATATAATTATTGCCATATTGATACTATAGTATACTCGGTGCTTCATTTACATAAATTAAGTGCAGTACATAGTTATTTACAAACAAATATTACTAGGTATTTAACATCTCATTTGACTGCTACATCGAAATTGGAAGTCTATAGTAGGTAATCATAGTTGTATTATGTTATGATCATGACTGTGTCATGTTTATCCTTATTAAATTAGTTACTTTTAATTTTCTTCGGCTCTCTTCTTAACAGCGTTCTCTTGTGAATTCAGATTCAGACTTGTAAAAGTGACCTTGTGGCCTACTTACAGAAGAGTACTTTACTTTACTACTACTTTTCGAGTTTCCGCTGACACGTGCTCGCGTTTTCGAGCTCTGTGAACGCTCCACTCCGCGCCAGTGGAAACCCGCCTTCACCCTGGACTTCAATTTATTTTCAAACATTTTAACGGTACCTTAAGACACACCACACACAGACACCACACTCACAGCCTTCCAAATCCGATATATCAGCGATAAAACCTCAAGGTCCAATCCCAGGCCCCTCAGGTCTCCATACTAACAGTACGAAGGTCTAGCTTCTGCTCCATACAGGAATGTCTGGACCGGACGGTCCCGTCACGTAGTGCGGCTTCTGTTGACAAATGTATCTCTGTTACGAATCAGTTACTGACCAAGCAATTTTAGCATTTCCGTTTCTGCTTAGACAATGCTAGCTACCTACAGTGTGTTTGATATTATAACAAACATTTGACAGTTCTCTGTTGATGTTCGTAGTGATGTAGCAAAAACATATTGTTTGCCAAACCTAACGATTATGAATGGTTGATCAAATCGATTTTATAGACGAACTTTTTTTCAAACCTGAATATATATTTTTTTATTTTGAGTACATCAATATTTTTTTGAGGTACGAGCCGCCGGACTCACTAGAGCTTTCTATGTAAAGTAATAGTTGGTTTTATTGTTCTTTCTTTAATTTATAAACTTATCGATTTAATCGATTTCTACCAATTTACAGAAATAGCACATGAATCGAAACGCAAGATTTAGTCACAACACAACTTTTACAAAAAATAAGACGGAGTATAGTAGCCGGCAAACAACTTGAACCAAAATGGCGGGTCTGCGCATGTAAATTTGTACGTAAATCGGCTACTGCGCAGTCAAGGTCACGCTCAAGTTGTTTGCCGGCTACTGTACGTAACTGTTTGAGTAATGATTTATTATCGTTAAATACTTCAACACCGTGATAAGAAAAAATATAACATGAACTCAAAAGTATCAAATAGAAAGTGTAAAACGTTTATAGATACTTGAAAAACCACTATGTCATTCCTTGTTTTTTTATGAAATTCAATGTGTTGCGCAGATTTACGTTATTTGGGTCCTGTGATGTGACAAATGTTTGTTATGATATCAAACAGACTGTACCTATATGTGTATGGTGTAGACGGTCCGGCGCTAGAGCGGCGCGGCGAGTAACGCCCCGAACTGCTGCAGCGCCTCCCGCAGCGCGCTGCATGCTAGCTACCTACCTATATGTGTATGGTGTAGACGGTCCGGCGCTAGAGCGGCGCGGCGAGTAACGCCCCGAACTGCTGCAGCGCCGCCCGCAGCGCGCAGCGTGCTAGCTACCTACCTATATGTGTATGGTGTAGACGGTCCGGCGCTAGAGCGGCGCGGCGAGTAACGCCCCGAACTGCTGCAGCGCCGCCCGCAGCGCGCAGCGTGCTAGCTACCTACCTATATGTGTATGGTGTAGACGGTCCGGCGCTAGAGCGGCGCGGCGAGTAACGCGCCGAACTGCTGCAGCGCCGCCCGCAGCGCGCAGCGTGCTAGCTACCTACCTATATGTGTATGGTGTAGACGGTCCGGCGCTAGAGCGGCGCGGCGAGTAACGCGCCGAACTGCTGCAGCGCCGCCCGCAGCGCGCAGCATGCTAGCTACCTACCTATATGTGTATGGTGTAGACGGTCCGGCGCTAGAGCGGCGCGGCGAGTAACGCCCCGAACTGCTGCAGCGCCGCCCGCAGCGCGCAGCGTGCTAGCTACCTACCTATATGTGTATGGTGTAGACGGTCCGGCGCTAGAGCGGCGCGGCGAGTAACGCCCCGAACTGCTGCAGCGCCGCCCGCAGCGCGCAGCGTGCTAGCTACCTACCTATATGTGTATGGTGTAGACGGTCCGGCGCTAGAGCGGCGCGGCGAGTAACGCCCCGAACTGCTGCAGCGCCGCCCGCAGCGCGCAGCGTGCTAGCTACCTACCTATATGTGTATGGTGTAGACGGTCCGGCGCTAGAGCGGCGCGGCGAGTAACGCGCCGAACTGCTGCAGCGCCGCCCGCAGCGCGCAGCATGCTAGCTACCTACCTATATGTGTATGGTGTAGACGGTCCGGCGCTAGAGCGGCGCAGCGAGTAACGCGCCGAACTGCTGCAGCGCCGCCCGCAGCGCGCAGCATGCTAGCTACCTACCTATATGTGTATGGTGTAGACGGTCCGGCGCTAGAGCGGCGCGGCGAGTAACGCGCCGAACTGCTGCAGCGCCGCCCGCAGCGCGCAGCATGCTAGCAACCTACCTATATGTGTATGGTGTAGACGGTCCGGCGCTAGAGCGGCGCGGCGAGTAACGCCCCGAACTGCTGCAGCGCCGCCCGCAGCGCGCAGCATGCTAGCTACCTACCTATATGTGTATGGTGTAGACGGTCCGGCGCTAGAGCGGCGCGGCGAGTAACGCGCCGAACTGCTGCAGCGCCGCCCGCAGCGCGCAGCATGCTAGCTACCTACCTATATGTGTATGGTGTAGACGGTCCGGCGCTAGAGCGGCGCGGCGAGTAACGCGCCGAACTGCTGCAGCGCCGCCCGCAGCGCGCAGCATGCTAGCTACCTACCTATATGTGTATGGTGTAGACGGTCCGGCGCTAGAGCGGCGCGGCGAGTAACGCCCCGAACTGCTGCAGCGCCGCCCGCAGCGCGCAGCATGCTAGCTACCTACCTATATGTGTATGGTGTAGACGGTCCGGCGCTAGAGCGGCGCGGCGAGTAACGCCCCGAACTGCTGCAGCGCCTCCCGGAGCGCGCTGCCTGCCGCGGCCGCGCGCCCGCTGCATGCTAGTGACACTAGCGAAGGGTATATGCCTGGAATTATAATAGTTTGGTTGCATTTTTGTACCAGTAACTTGTCAACGCGTCCTTTGAGTCAGGTGTAGCGCAGGCGGGATTGAAAAGGTTGAGCTCACGTTATACTTGTTTATTGTATGCTAAATGGTTACAAATTACGTTGACTAATTAGCCGTTCCTTTAATTGATGTTTATCGTATGCAAGTTAGGTACGCACTGTCGTTAACTTAGTTATAATATTTTAGTATGGCTCGGCCTAAAGTAGGTCGCAGCGTGAGCGGAAAAATGTACAGTAGTGGGACTGTACACTTCTTAATCACTTGTATATATTGAATATAGGACTTGTTATTTCTTAGAAGTTTTTGGTTCACTAATGTTTGACCAAAAAACGTTTGACAAATGATCACTTGACCAAACAACGTTTCACCAAATATTCATTAGGCAAACGAGTCATTTGACAAAAGTATCATTTTACAAAAAGTCACTTTACAAATGATCATTTTACAAACACTACACTTGACAAAATATCATTTTACAAAATGTTGTTTCACGTCTTGTCTTGTCTTATCTTATCTTACCTTATTTACGTTTTTTTATGGATATAAAAAAAAAAACTAACCTAACCTAACCCGGCCGGGTCGGATCTGCTATAAAATTGATTCACCTCAAGTTTGGTCAAATGACTCATGTAGGATGTAATAGTTTATCGCACCCTACATGTACGAATGTAGTATGTTAATTGTTAGGTTTGTTTAGTATGTTATAACGGGGCGGAATGTTAAGTAAAAGATGTGACCGTTCCCGATGAGTACCTTTATTGCACTAAAATTACATATAAGTAAAATATATCAAATAAACTCGATTGTGACGCATACGCTAGGTGCGGCGTCAGCTTAACATTATATTGTCGAGTGTGCTCGTACATGCTGCCAAATTTAAGCAAAAGAAAAACACAATAGAAAAGGAAGAAATTAAGATAATTAATTAATTAAGGCGCGGTAGCCTTGTCAACACGTAATGGGGCATGTACAATCACCTCGTTGACGCTATCGAATTCCCGTGGCTGCGGAAGATGTCTAAATGATGCGTTGTCCTTCATTTTCATCTCCAGGTTCTGCTCCTGAGTAATAGCTTGCGCTGCAAGGTTTCGAAGTCTCCGCCTGATGTAGATGCCAGCCCAGGTGCTGACTGCAATCGTGCAGATTACCATAAATGAGATAAAAGTATAGTGATTCGTCTCATGAGATGATGTAATCTCTGACAATGTTTCTTGCTGTACTTTTACAGTTTCAATGCTGGTTTTTAGTCTGTCTAGGGCTTCTCTGTGGTCTTCAGTGACGACGCTGTAATTTTTCTCCACGATGATACGATTTATTGACGATTCTTGTTCGTACAAATTGTCTTCGCTAATTGTCATTTCACTGCGGAAGTTGTTATGAGAGTGGATAACAACATTTTCTCCCTTCATCATACATCCCGTCTCGAGTGTGATGATACCCGTCCCTTTTAGTAGTAATGGCGTCACGCCGGCTGGGCAAAATGTGCGCATAGCACATTCCTGGCAGCACGCGAACAACCAAGCGCCGGGCTTGTGTAACCTGATCCAGTAGTCGGCGCACTCCAGTGTTATTGTTTTACAGGCAGATATATTATAATTGTTTATTAATTGAGCTTCACATATATTGGCGCCGGCCTTTGTGTCGTAAATGGGTAGTGACATACCACATATAAGTTGATGTTCTTTCACTTGTAAGCACGATGCGATATCTTCGTGAGACAAGGGTATAACTGCATCCTTTTTAAGATTGACTGCCAAATATTCCGATGTTTGCACGACGCGCTGTGTAGTGCGGGATTTTATTTGCGGGATAGGTATAATCCGATTCAGTTCATATTGTTCCGTATTTACTAATGGTAATTTGAGCTCGAATAAAATGTATTTGTTAGCCAGATGTACGTGCACGCGAGATAGTTTGTACATTTCTCTCGTGCAGTATTTTGTGTTGACGCATGGCAGAGTTAGTTCCCCCGGAAGCTGTCCGGCTATGATGTTCAGCTGTTCTTCGAATTGTTCGGGTCTTAATAAGTGCATATCTATGCGACCGTCTTTTACGTCGGTTAATAAATCCAATAGCATCTGCTGCAACCGTCGTAAGTTGGCCATGATCATGTTGGCGGCGAGGGCTGTTGCTGTTATGTAGTTGTTGGTCACTGTCGCTTGATGATCAGCCTGTATACGTTGGTCTTGCTCTGCCAGATGTTTGTTAATCGCTGTGAATTGTTCATTCATTACTTGCTCGTGTCTTTGTAAAAGATTATATTCGCCTTCAATTATTGATGTATGGTTTTTGAATAACCTTAAGATGTGATTTTCATTGTTTTGAAGAAGCTCGATATCCTTGTTGTATTGTTGGGCGAATCTCTCGTCTAATACGCCAAATAGAGAATTCGCTATATATCCCACACCGTCAATAAGGCCTCGTTTTTCTCTCTTCATGTGTGGTCTATGTTCTGTAGTCAATATGCTGTTGTAGTGTTGCAATTCTCTCAATTCATGTTGAAGTTGTGCGGCAATAGATGAAAATGCGGTTTCTTGAATGGAAAGACTTGTAAGATGGTTTATGTATTTTTCAACGCTATCCAAGCCCTGCCAATATGTTGACATGTTGTAATAAACCACTAATTTCCATTGATCTTGCATTATCTGCATGTCTGCTAATTTATCAAAATAAATTAGCTTCGCCGGTTTTAACTCGTTCACGCTTGTTGTTTGTTGTGTTGCCGCTGGCATGCAGGATGCTAACAGAAGAACTAACAGACAGGTATAACTGTTATGTTGCGGTTTTTTTTTTCTCGTCGGCCGCCGCGTGGCTTATCTTGTTGTGGTTGATCTGCTGGTGTTTGTGACTTCGGAGCGGAATTTTCGCTTTCGTCTTCAGTCGTGTTTACAGGCAATGGCGATAATTTAGTAATTGGTCGTTTCATAATACTTGTCCTTGTTTTTAGCGTAACTACTCTGACATGACCATCCGTGCCAGGGTGAGTTTCTGTAATCCGTCCTAGTAGCCATCTTGCCGGAGGCATGTTGTCTTCCTTCACTAGAACTAGATCTCCGATCTTCAAGTCCCTTTTGACAGTATTCCATTTGTTGCGGGTTTGTAACGTTTGTAAGTATTCCGCCGACCATTTCTTCCAAAAATCCTTGTGAAGTTTCTCCATTAATTGCCACCGTGTTCGAATATTGCGCGGCTCTTCGTTAGAGGATAGAGGACCTGCCAGCACTGGCCCGCCGACCAAGAAATGTCCCGGAGTAAGACACTCAAGGTCATCTATGTCTTCTGTTAAGGGTGTTAAGGGCCTGGAGTTGAGACAGGCTTCTATCTGTGCCAGTAGAGTGGAGAACTCTTCGAACGTAAGTTTCTGTTCTCCAAGCACACGCCGCAGGTGGTACTTCGTGCTCTTGACCGCAGCTTCCCATTCTCCATTTGCTGTAGGCCAAGCTGGAGCACTGAAGTGCCATTCGATGTTTGAGTTGGCCAACGAGGCCAGCAGTTCCGTGTTTAAGTATTGTTTAAGGGCCTCTCTTCTTTCTTTCGCTAGTACCTTTGCTGATTTCGTAAAGTTGGTCCCATTATCGCTGTAGACATGTGAAGGTGTGCCTCGTCGAGCACACAATCGATGAAACGCCGCCAAAAATGTTTCAGAGCTCAGATCTGAAACCAGTTCCAGGTGAATCGCCTTAGTCGATAGGCTCACAAAAACTGCTATGTAACCCTTGGTTGTTTTGATCCCCCTTCCCTTGTTAGCCTTGACTTCTACATAGCCAGTGAAGTCCACGCCAGTGTGCGTAAATGGCCTTGATGGAGTAACTCGGGGTCCAGGAAGATCAGCCATTATTTGATTGTTGTTAGTCGGCTTGAAGCGATGACACTTGACACACTTGCGGAGTCGTCCCTTAACCGTTCGGACCCCCCGTAGTATCCAATAATTGTTTCGAAGGTGCGAAAGCGTAAGTCTCGGGCCTCCGTGAAGTGTTGTTATGTGGGCTTGCTGAATTAGTAGCTCCGTAATCTTGTCCTTGTGCGGCAAAATAATGGGATGCTTTTGTTTGTAGGTAATGTTCGCGTTTTTCAGCCGTCCACCGACTCGTAAAACGTTTTGTTGGTCTAAAATCGGATATAAGTTTAATAGCCGACTCTTCGGTGATATGTATTTATGTTTCTGTAATTGCAAAATTTCCTCAGCGAAGTGTTTATTTTGCACTGCTCGCATTATTGCGTTGTGTGCATTCTCCAGTTCCGATGTGGTTAGGTACGGCAATTTTAATTTATTTTTTCCACTTGCATTGTTAGCAAAACGTGACACCCAGCCGAGTGTTCGTACTGCACGCGTCATAGAGCTGTTATTATTCAGAAGCGTCTCTATAACCGGTGATGTTATTTGTAGGGAACATGTATGTTTTTTACTTCTTCGCTCTTCGACAGGCTCCTCGTATAATGTTGTTTCTTGCAATATTTTCGACTCATTCGCTAACCATTGAGGACCTTGAAACCACAAATGGTGTCCTTGTAGCTGCGAAGGTTGCAGGCCACGGCTGGCACAATCGGCCGGGTTATCTTCAGAGCGGACGTGTCGCCAACACGTAGAGGGCATGACCTGGGTGATCTTCGTGACTCTGTTTGCCACATATGTGTTCCAACGTGTTATATCACCTTGCAGCCACCCCAACACCACAGTTGAATCTGTCCACCCATGTACTTGTACTGTCTGATTGTTTAGTGACTCTATGGTTTTTTGCATCAATCTTGCTAGTAAAAGTGCCCCACAAAGCTCCATCCTCGGTAGGGTGACATGTCTGTTTAACGGCGCGAGTCTAGTCTTTGCCGCTATTAATGTGATACTGATCTGGCCGTGTTCATCCGTGCTTTTACAATATATGACGCAGCTGTAACCCTTTTCAGAAGCATCTGAAAAGCCATGTAATTCACACTTTCGTTGTGTATCTCCGATCCATCTAGGGATTGTTATGTCATTAAGTGTGGTTAGCTCGTTTCTGAATACTTTCCATTCCTCTTGTACTGGTAGCGGCAGGGGTTCGTCCCAGGCTTGAGATTGTTTCCAGGCTTGTTGAAAAATGAGTTTTCCTTTCATATTCACTGGCGCGAGCCAACCAAGCGGATCAAATAGCTTTGATAAGTCTGATAATAATGAACGCTTAGTGATTGCGACATTTTTGTTTACATTTAAGTCGGCGATGTTAAATGTAAATTGGTCTGTACACGGATTCCACAAAATACCGAGTGTTTTGTTGTTGTTTATGTTTTTAAAGTCAAGCATAGTTTGACTGATTTGCTCTTGAGTTAAGTCTTCAAGAAGACCTGGATGGTTACTTGCGAATTTGCGAAGATTGAAACCACCTGCTAGCAATAAACTGATAAGTTGCTTCTGTGTTGTCATGGCCTCTTCAAGGTTATTGTTTCCAGCAAGAAGATCGTCCACGTATAGTTGGTTATTTAAGATGTCTGCAGCGAGAGGATATTGTGGACCATCATCAATGACCAGCTGTTTTATAGTCCGCATTGCCAAATAGGCAGCAGCCTTGGTTCCGTAGGTTAAAGTACAGAGCTGGAACTCCTGGATTGGTTCGGATGAAGAATCTCGCCAGACAATTTTTTGTAAATGTTGATCCTCTTCCTTTACGAGTATTTGTCTATAGAACTTCTCAATGTCAGCAGTGTACACGTAACGAAATGACCTCCATCGTAAAATCAAAGCTTGTAGATCTTGTTGCAGGTTTGGACCGCTTTCCATGAGCTGATTTAAACTGTATCCAGATTTTGTAGGATGTGATCCATTAAAAACAGTGCGTAATTTTGATGTTGTGGAGTCAGGCTTGAGGACTCCGTGGTGTGGTAGAAAGCAGCTAGGGTGTTTTTGTTCAATACACGGTTTCATATGGCCGAGTTTTAAATATTCATCCATAAAGCTTTTATAGCCGATGGCCAATTCCTTATCTTTAGTTAGTCGTTTTTCCAATTGAAGTAATTGCGCAACTGCCTGTGGCTTAGAGGCGCCGATGTTTTGTTCGAAATCGGGTTGCATTGGAAGCTTCACCACGTAACGTCCGTTTTCCAGTCTTTGTGTTGTTGTTTTGTATAATGTTTCGCAATATTCTTCCATTGGTGACATGCTGTTTGCCGGCTCGGTTATCTCTTCGCCTTCCCAAAATTGAGAAATCTCATCCAAGTTGTTAAGAATTGCGTGGCAGTTGAACGGCTTCACGTTACCAAGCAGGACCCACCCCATTTTTGTTTTTTGACCAATTGGAGCGTAGGCTGGACCGTAGAATGCCTCCCATTACTATGTCTGCGTAGACACCAGCGTCGAGTAACACGTCAATGGGCCGAGATATGTTGTAATCAGGATCCGCCAAGTTGATGTTTTCAAGGTGGGGCCATTCTGGTTTTTCAAAAGAATAATTTGGCAGGTTGTTTATCATATGGGTCATTACTAGAGCGTCGGTAGTAAACACGTGGTCTCCATATAATGACTCGCATGTCAATTGAACAGTTCCGTTGCTCTGCTTCGCGGAGAGGCCTATGCCCGATACCGTAGCATTTTGTTTCTGTCTTTTGAGGCCCAGTCGTTGAGCTGCAGACTCGGTTATTAAGTTGATTTGAGATCCTTGATCTAAAAGACATCTTAGTTGTATATAAGTTCCGTCAGCCGCCCTAACCTTCATTTGTATCGTGGCCAGTAAAACTTCATTAAAATTTCCCGCTACGTGGTTATTTGCCCTCCGTTGGCTATCCGAAGTTCCTGTTTCATAAGTCGCCGCCGTCTTTGAAGCGGTCGGCGTCGGCACTTTGTTGTCGGCACGTGGGGCGTCGCGTAACAAATCATGAAGTGAAGTATGATGTGCAGAATTGCATACTCGACAGCGTTTAATTGAACTACATTGCTTTCCGTTATGTGAAAATAAGCAGTTATCGCAAATGTTCAATTGCGACATTGTTGTTTTCTTCGTATTCGGTGTCATGTTCTGGAATGTTTTGCAATATAGTAAAATATGATTTGTTTTGCATATAGGACAATTGCGATCCGTGTTGGCATGATATGATTTCGCAATGAATCGCTTAAATTTTCCATTGTTATGTCCATTATTGTGCGATGTAGAAGGAAGTTCTCTGATGTGCCCTGGATTCGGCTTTTGTTGAACTGTTGGTTGCTTTCGCTTGATGACCGGTTCCAATGCCGTAAACTTGCTTTCCAAAAATGCAACGAACTCGCCAAAATGTGGCAATTCACGTGGTTTTTTCCTTGTTTCCATGTAGGATGCATAGGTATCTGAGTCCAACTTGTTAGTAAGGATATGTACCAAAAAAGGATCCCAGGATGATGTATCGATACCAAGATTGTGGATGGCGTGCACAACCTCCAGGCTAGTATCGTGAAGTCGTTTAATCTCAAACGCACTTTGTTGTTGTATAGTTGGCTGATTGAGGAATGTTTGCATTTGTTTGGTGAAAAGTAATTGTAAGTTGTTGTATCTGTGGTTGAGAAGTTCCCAGCAGGTGTCGTAGTTGTCCGCCGAGACTGACAAATGTTGGACAATGCGCTCCGCTTCACCACGAAGCTTTCCCTTCAGATGTTGCATTTTTTGCGCTTTAGGTATCATGTTGTTATTGTGGATTGCTTCGGAGTATAGATCCAGAAATGTTGGCCACTGAGAGTAGTTGCCCGAAAAAGTTGGGATCTCGATTTTAGGGACAGATTGATGCTGATGAGCCGAGGCGTTAAGTTTATGATGCAGTTGTTTCTTGGTGGCCTCGTAGAGAGTTTCATGTTGGGTATACTCCTGCTCGTAGTCCACGTCAGCGCCGATGAACATGTTATCTAATTTCCAATGTGCGTCATCAATCGCCTTCCACCTCGACTGCAACATTTGTAACTTGTCTTCGATCTCCCATTTTTCAGAGATCTGATCAACCTTGATGCCTTTTACCAAACGGATGAAAGCTCGAAAATTAGTTGTTTGTTGGCTGAACAATTCATCAGCCTTAGACGGCATACCTTTCTCTTCTGTAACTGTCACCACAAATGTCTGTAATTGTTTTTGAAATGTACCGTACAAGGACTTAACTCTTGTCACTAGGTTGTCGTAATCGTCGTTTAAAATGTTCTTGTCTTCCGTTTGTTCAAGCTCCTCGTGTTTCGAATTAAATTCTTCCCACAGAGCTTCTAATGTCGATAGTCGTTTCTCGATGTAGTCAGCTGTTTTACGATTAGCGGAGTCCTTTTGAAAGTTGGTCTTCATCTTCTCGATGGTTTCAAGGATGATATACTGCCTCTTCAAAGACTCCATTATGTTAAGTTGGTAGGATCTAGCTCGATGCAACCGTACACTTTCCACGATTGTTGCGTTCAGTCTCAATTAGACTGGTGAGACCCGCTTGTGGGAGGCCAGCTAACCGATTCGCTACGTAGAAAAGCACAATCACAACGAATTTAATCCAATCCGGTTCGAAGGACCAAAAATGTAGGATGTAATAGTTTATCGCACCCTACATGTACGAATGTAGTATGTTAATTGTTAGGTTTGTTTAGTATGTTATAACGGGGCGGAATGTTAAGTAAAAGATGTGACCGTTCCCGATGAGTACCTTTATTGCACTAAAATTACATATAAGTAAAATATATCAAATAAACTCGATTGTGACGCATACGCTAGGTGCGGCGTCAGCTTAACATTATATTGTCGAGTGTGCTCGTACAACTCAGTTGCTAAATGATCACTTGGTCAAATGATTATTTGTAAAATGAAAATTTAACATCTGATCATTTGGTGAAGTGAATCATTTGTAAAATGACTTTTTGTAAAATTATCAATTGGTGAAACGTTTTTTTGGTGAAACGTTGTTTGGTCAAGTGATCATTTGTCAAACGTTTTTTGGTCAAACGATAGGACACCATGTTTACGTATGTATTTAAATTTGGAGAAACGTAACGGATGGGAAACAATGTTTCGGAGTAGAGATAGGATAGCCTATTCAACTCACCTATAAGTTTCTGCCAAGCAGCGGGGTCAACCTTGTTACGCGGCGCCTGTTGCATGGATTCTGCTAATGTGGCCACCGCTTTCAGCACGAATGAGATCTCTGATAGTTGGTGCCTGAAAAAATATTATGTTTCGCTTAAAGAGCGTACACTGTACACTGTTGTGTGAGTACACGACCGTTTGCTGCGCGCGCTATAAAATTTAGTAGACCGTGGCATAGGTTCAAATCTTTTAGAAATATGTTTTTTTTAATATGTTTCAATATTTATTTCTTTCTCCTGGCTATTGTCCCAATTTGTTTGGGGTCAGCCCTCCTAATACTCTTGCGTGCGATTGCGGGTTGTCTCGTCGTTTGCGTTTATAGAACTCAGGTCTTTTTAGGGTTCCGTAGCCAAATGGCAAAAAACAGAACCCTTATAGATTCGTCATGTCTGTCTGTCTGTCTGTCCGTCTGTCCGTCTGTCCGTCCGTATGTCACAGCCATTTTTTCCGAAACTATAATAGCTATACTGTTGAAACTTGGTAGGTAGATGTATTCTGTGAACCGCATTAAGATTTTGATGCAAAAATAAAAAAATAATAATAAATATTGGGGGCTCCCCATACTTAGAACTGAAACTCAAAAATTATTTTTTCATCAAACACATACGTGTGGGGTATCTATGGATAGGTCTTCAAAAATGATATGGAGGTTTCTAGAATATTTTTTTTCTAAACCGAATAGTTTGCGTGACAGACGCTTCCAAAGTGGAAAAAAGTTGGTCCCCCCCCCTCTAACTTCTAAAATAAGAAAATGAAAAATCTAAAAAAAAACATATGATGTACATTACTATAAAAACTACCAACGAAAATTGTTTTGAACGAGATCTAGTAAGTAGTTTTTTTTTAATATTTTAATACCTAACTTTGCACCTAATTTATATGGGGCGCTATACATACCAGGTGCAAACTTAACTTAACCCTTAGGGATGGAAAGTGTTTGTACGGAACCCTCGGTGCGCGAGTCCGAATCGCACTTGGCCGCTTTTTTTATTGTTTGTAACCATTGGTGGAAAACCACGGCCACTTTTTTTTTTCAATATTAAATTTTAAATATGGTTCAATATTAAACATAATATAACATAATGAAACATGGAATTTAGAACCACGATTCTAAGACACTAAAAATGAATCTGAAAACGAACGCGACAAAAACTTACTCATATCCCGATGTAGGTTCTAATAATTTAGGTTAGTTAAATCGATATCAATAGTCCAGTATATTATAAAAAAACATACCTCGGTAGAGGTTCATTGTTGTCTTCGTCCTTTGAGTACTTCGTAATAACTTCTTGAAACCTGTCCAACAGCGCCGCTATCGCAAGAGGGTCTTGCTCATCTAAAACATATAATTTGGTGTTAACAAGTATTCTGTTGAATTCATGGTATAAGAAAATACGGTATGACACACCGACAGGTGGACTTACGACGTCATCACGCTATGATTGGTCGGTTGGTTCTGTCAACCTGTTTCTGTGTTGCCAGTGGTGTATCGTTTTTACCTGTATGAACCTTATTAAATCGTGAGAGTTTTAAATTTAATGAAGTATTTATTACAATGGAAAATAAATTAAAAATATACATACTAGTTTTAAATCAATTATTACGACCATATAAAAATGTGACATGACACCTGTATTTTTTTTTGTACAATAGGCGGCAAAAAAATCCTTATAATTATTTTGCAATCATAAATCGGCAACTAATCAGTGGCGTCGAAAGTGTCACTAGTCAGAGTGTCATACCTTGTTTCCTTAGGTACCAACTTTTCTTACTCGGTAATTGATGGCAGTCACGTTGAAGTCGTAATTACTTAAAACTTAATATATATATTTCTATGATCATTTTTATTTTTAAACCATTTCTGTCTTAAATTCCTTGTCAGCCTACTAATCTGTATGCTGTACGCTCTTGTTCCTCCGATATTAAACTCGGAATTATAATTCAAGACCAAAAAAACTACGACAGATACGTCCTTGACAAAAATGTCAACATTTAATGACGTCTGAGTTTGTTTCTTAGCCTGTAAATTATTGCACCAAATGTTTAGAATACCTCAAGTGTTACAAGTACAATACCAAATTTTGTACCAAAAATCTCCGATGTTTAAGTATTTATTATCTCCTCTCGTATTTGTGTAATAATAAATATATCTAATTATTTTGTCAAAACAAAGTGTTAAAGTGTTATGTAAAATAGTTTTTTTATTTTTTTTATTAGGATCACAAAACTGAGCGTTACACAGGCAAGCTTAAATGGTAATATAATAAACAATATCAATAGTGTACGCCCTACTTGATGTGAACACAACATGCATAAAAATAACTACTTAACAAAATAAATTGCTACCAATAACAATTGCATTCGAGGTTAACAATTGAGAATAGAAAAAATAAATACATAAATAATACATTAAAAATTTAAAATTTATGCAAAGACTGCAAACGTGCCTTTGCTGAGACCACAGAACCATGAAACATATCAAACTTAGCTCTCATGTCATTGCATCGGGAGCATATTCTGTCCAACGGAGAGTGCCTGCCAGCTACTGTTCTTCTGAGAGGTAAGGCAAATGTCTTGCGATTTTGTAGTCGGCTGCTCTGGCGAGGGACTGATAGTCTTAAGTTATTCAAGAAATCTGGAGCCTCCAATATCCCGTGCAACAGCTTAAACAAGAATACGGTGTCGCTCATCGCCCTTCGAGTCTCGAGACGCGTGACGTTGTAGTGGCGCAATCTTTCGGAATAGCTTGGTAATTCACGACACTTGTTGTCACTATACGCGAGATGGTAGAGAAACCGCTTCTGAATACACTCCAGCCTTTTAACGTGAACAGCGTAAGTGGGATTCCACACTGGACTACAGTACTCTAACGTACTACGAACTAAGCTATTGTATAAAAGAAGGGCAATACTAGTGTTATTGAAAAATTTCATTTGCCGAACTATAAACCCAGATAGTTTCATTGCTTTACATATGGCATTATTTAAGTGCTCCTGAAACGTCAGTCTCCTATCCAAAATCACTCCAAGATCCCGAATGGTGTCCTTCTCAGCGAGTTTAGTGCCGTCGATTGAGTATGATACTGAAGCAGTTTTCAGCTTTCTGGTGAACCTGATATGAAAGCACTTCACGGCATTCAAGACCATGCCATTGCGCGAACACCAGTTATGGACCACGGTTATGTCATTCTGGAGACTAGCAACGTCTGCATGATCATTAATAACTTTGTATAATTTTAAATCATCAGCAAAGAGCTGATATTGGCATTGGAGACTCGACGTTAAAT
This sequence comes from Apotomis capreana, assembly GCA_947623375.1. Lineage (NCBI taxonomy): Eukaryota > Metazoa > Arthropoda > Insecta > Lepidoptera > Tortricidae > Apotomis > Apotomis capreana. Next base: position 12,704,703 of record OX392522.1, on the reverse strand, counting down.
CATTTATAAATATTAAGAAAAATAAAGGTCCTAAGTGGGAACCCTGAGGAACACCGGATGGAATATGTTTGACCGTGGACTGGAAGCCCTTAAGGACTACGAGCTGCGATCTGTTTCGTAAATATGATTCGCACCATCTCAGCAAAGAACCATGTATTCCAGAACGCCCAAGCTTATCTAGAAGTATGTCATGATTAACAAGATCAAACGCCTTGCTAAAATCTGTATATATTGCGTGTAATTCTTGTTTATTGTCAAGTGCTGTGGCTATATCGTTTACATACGTAATGAGATTTGTTGTGGTAGACCGTTGAGGGAGCAAGCCGTGTTGCTTCGAAGACAGGATCGACTTAACATGCCAGTAAAATTATCTTTGTGTGTTTAAAAAAGGAAACGGAATTTACTATTGTAAAAATATTTTGTTGTAGTGGCAACCTTGTGCTAGTTTTTTTGGTCTTGAATTAGAAATCGTAGTATAGAGTGAGATGGCTTGGTATTAAGAACGATGTGAACCTGTCAAATGTGTTACCTTCGACGCCAGCTAGTGCCACGTCCTCCAGCATCGAGAACTGCAGCAACGTCTCGAAGCAGGCGCGGGCGAACTCTTCTCTTTCTCGGAGTTCTAATTCGTTTTCTGTGGAGACGTGAGAATGTTGATCAGTGTTGTGGAGCGGTAAGAGGGTACACGCGACACGTAAAAAGAGCGCTGTTAATCATGTGACGCAGTAGTCATTTATGCTGGGCAGGAAGATCATAAATCATATGCGTTCTTAATATGTGACGCAATCTGTGTTATAGTTTTTGTCTTTTGCTTGAAATTATTATGACAAGACCCATTTTTGTTGTGTTAATAATGATCTTACTAACATAAAAAATGTATTGTATTTTTTATTGAGATAGAAAGCTAAATTGTATTATTTGAAAATATCAAATTCACGAACACAGAAAAACTCCGTCCGCCATGACGTAGCGATCCTGTTAATAAAGTAATACACTTTTGTCTATGATGAGTACGTTTTTTTTTGTACTGTATTGGTGACGTCACTACCAAGGGTGAAAATAGCGTTTTAAGCAGGATCTCGCGCACCACGCGCACCAGTGTAATGCTCCGGCCACACAACACTCACGCGGGGGCGGCGGCTGCTTGTGCAGCGAGCCGGCGCGCACGAGCGCGAGCGCGGCGCGCACGTGTCGCGCCGGCACCCGCGGCGCGCCGCGCAGGATCTCGTCGCGCACCACGCCAACTAGTGCGCGCGCGCAGCCGTCTGCGCCGCTGCCGCTGTACAAAATAGTACATTCTTATTAGACCGCGTGAACGAGCAAAAAAATGCACCAACAACCAGCACCGAGTAAGTAATCTTCATCAAGTTGGGGATTCTCCGGGCGTTCTAATCGCGCGGTCCCAGCGTCATTACTTTTTCACGATTATTATTACAACGGAAGAGCCAGTTGTTTTAATTATGATCTAACTAGGATCGCGCTCGGGAGTAGCTTCAGGATACATATAAAATCGACTTTCAACAATGTTCTATTTTAACAATATTTGCAGAAATGCCAATAACGAAACAAAAAAACGCCTTGCAAACGGTGAATATTCACCGTGGGGTCGGCGCACCATTTTGTTTCCATTTTCCCTATCATTCGCCATTTCATCGTTTAAGTAATTTCTTGTTCACCATATTATCTCTCACAAAACCCATACATCTAACTCTTCTTCTAAACCTTGACAGTTTGTGAAAATACAGACTTAATGAAATGTCATCATTTAAACTGCATTAGGCACTTGCCCCACCAAGAGCGAGTAAGCGATTAGCTATCGGCGATTTTCTCGCCTAAGAAACGAACAACAGATAAGGATCCCGTGTTAGTAAAAGAGACACATATAATTATAGTTCATCGCTGGCTGTTCACACTGCCGGCGAGAACACTCGCTGTACTAGTTTGTCGCCGCGATAAGAGCGATAAGATAAAACAAACTCAGCCGTACTCGCTCAGCGATGCTCGCTTGGTAGTTAGAACTCAAGCTGCGAGACCAATCAGCGGTGATTTTACAGCGTGGATTTCAGTGCAGATATTTGCTATAAATTGAGCACTTGAGCTGTTATTGTTGTCTAGTTCAGACGACGATGATATTGAATTTTGTATAAAGGCAGGCAGGCAATTCTGAACAGACCGGAAAAAACTCTGCGACGTCTGCGTGTTCGGCTGCAGTGCATTGCTCGAGCGAGTGATGCGAGTAATACCCCGTCGCACTCGAACATCCGCCTATAGCCGAGCGACAAAACTATTGGAGCTAACACTCGCTTCCCGCTCGGTTATCGCTCATCGTCGGCGGTGGGACAAGTGCCTTAGGGGAGATTGTGGATGCTACGGTCGGAGACTGAGGGGGTTTTGAAACAGAAATTAGTTGAAACGTTAATTTCTCGATACAATCCGTTAGCGAGCCGGCAACAACGTTGTTTAGACGCACCCCACCACCTTTGTTTCGCTAGCGGATGTAGTTACGAAAAAATTACGTTGTTTCAACACACCTGTGCTTTAAAACTCCTCGTTATCCCCTACTTTTCATAAAACTTTAACAGCCGTTCACAAATTTCACAAGATAAATTTACAAAAGTCACAAATACTCACGGCGCTTCAAACATAAACGTTTCAAGGACGCCGGGAAGGGTTTCCCAAAACTCTTCATAGACGTCTGGCTGTTCTCTCGCCAGGGGTAAGCCGGTTGCTAACACCTGAAAGAAACAGTTTTTAATGTCAAAAATGGTTCGTTAGCATAAGGTTAAGGCACTGAAACGTCGCTCACAATGGGCCTCATAAGAAGGCTCAAAGTTGCTTAAAGGGCAATGAAGCGAGCTATGCTCGGAGTTTCCTTGCGCGATCGAATCCAAAATGATGAGATACGCAAGGGAACCAAGGTTATAGATATAGCTCAGACAGTCGCCAAACTTAAGTGGCAGTTGGAGGGGAACATTGCTCGTAGAACCGATGATTATTATGGATCTTACTTGTAATAATAGTGTAGAAATCTGTGAAGTATCGTCCGGTTGGTCGACATGTCGTCTCTTGTCCGCTATCGACTGTTTCACAGCTGCATGTAGAGCCTGCGAATTAAAATAATATTATAGAATCGAAAATAAACACTTAAGCCAATTACATTAAGAGTGTGGTATTTTTACAAGCTTTTATTTTACTTGCAATGTATGTACATATATAACTATGTAATTAAATTAATGTTTGTTTCGGGTGGAATCTTCCAACTCATTTTTGAAGCCCATATCTTTAACTGATTGAGTTGAAATTTTGCATATCTACTTAATAATTTGTTATCATGACGCTGGTCTGATGATGGAGCCGGAAGGTGACCCTAGAAACTCTGTAATAGATGAAACAATCCTACCGAGTTTGGAGTCTGTAGAATCGTCTAAGTGAGCAATTACATGTGGGATGTTCAAAGAAAAGTACAATCGGCTATAAAAGCTTGTCACAAAACTGAAAAGTTTGACAGACACTTATTTCGCATCAACCCAGTCACGACGGTTTGGACCTGCACCCACCTATAGCCGCCGCGTGCCGCTGCCGCTTGTCGCTGATGTCGTGGCATGTCCGTATGAGAATATGCGCGATGCGGATCGTTTATTGCTCGAGAGTCTCTCCCTCTCTCTTCCTAGCTATTATCCCATATGGTGGTGGGGTCAGCTCTCCTTACTTTGCTTTTCCACTTCGCCCTGTCCTCGACGTCGTCGTCGGATACTTGACACTCTATCATATCCTTTAGCACTACATCCTTCCACCTAGTGTTAGGTGTAGTGTGGTATATTTATACAGAGAGTGTACCTGCAGCAGGTGCGGCGCGGCGCGGGCGGAGGCGGGCGGCGCCGCCTGGTACAGCTGCGCGGCGGCCGCCAGGCAGCGCGTGCGGGACAGCGCCTGCTGCCCACCATCACAACAGAGAGTGTACCTGCAGCAGGTGCGGCGCGGCGCGGGCGGAGGCGGGCGGCGCCGCCTGGTACAGCTGCGCGGCGGCCGCCAGGCAGCGCGTGCGGGACAGCGCCTGCTGCCCACCATCACAACAGAGAGTGTACCTGCAGCAGGTGCGGCGCCGCCTGGTACAGCTGCGCGGCGGCCGCCAGGCAGCGCGTGCGGGACAGCGCCTGCTGCCCACCATCACAACAGAGAGTGTACCTGCAGCAGGTGCGGCGCCGCCTGGTACAGCTGCGCGGCGGCCGCCAGGCAGCGCGTGCGGGACAGCGCCTGCTGCCCACCATCACAACAGAGAGTGTACCTGCAGCAGGTGCGGCGCCGCCTGGTACAGCTGCGCGGCGGCCGCCAGGCAGCGCGTGCGGGACAGCGCCTGCTGCCCACCATCACAACAGAGAGTGTACCTGCAGCAGGTGCGGCGCGGCGCGGGCGGAGGCGGGCGGCGCCGCCTGGTACAGCTGCGCGGCGGCCGCCAGGCAGCGCGTGCGGGACAGCGCCTGCTGCCCACCATCACAACAGAGAGTGTACCTGCAGCAGGTGCGGCGCCGCCTGGTACAGCTGCGCGGCGGCCGCCAGGCAGCGCGTGCGGGACAGCGCCTGCTGCCCACCATCACAACAGAGAGTGTACCTGCAGCAGGTGCGGCGCCGCCTGGTACAGCTGCGCGGCGGCCGCCAGGCAGCGCGTGCGGGACAGCGCCTGCTGCCCACCATCACAACAGAGAGTGTACCTGCAGCAGGTGCGGCGCGGCGCGGGCGGAGGCAGGCGGCGCCGCCTGGTACAGCTGCGCGGCGGCCGCCAGGCAGCGCGTGCGGTGCGCGCCCGAGCACGCGCGCGCCAGCGCCGTCAGCGCCGAGAACAGCGCCGGCAGCAGCTCGTGCCGGGACAGCGCCTCCTGCCGACCCCGTCATAACACCCATATGAGAACCAACAACCGACTTCTACGTAAATAAATAAAGGGACAATCTTATACAAAAGAGTAAGGCTCAGCAATGTTTAGATATATATATTTATTGTTAAAAATGTGTACATTGACATGTCACACATGTCCCCACAGTAGCGTGCCCCACGCGCTTACCCACCAACCTTATGCACAGTATCGATGGCGTGCAGGGCGTGCAGACTGACGGGCGCCGGCGCGGCGGGCGCGGGCAGCGAGTCGAGCGCGCACGGCGCGGGCCGCACGCTGCAGATACGGCACAGGCAGGCGCCGAGCTTCTCCACGTCGGCTCCCGTGAATCTATAAAACATTCAGTTCTGTATAAAGGACCAACACACTAGCTGAAAATTGAGAGCCAGAAGTCTAAACGCTGTAGGAAGTATTAAAATATATACGAAACAGGTTTACTCACGTCATCACGGAAATATAATGTCACCTGACCTTCGACGTGTTCGATTGGCCGCTTGAGGATCAATCGCGAACCGATACGAAATATATCGAGCGATATTAGACTTCTACGACGTGAGTAAACCCGATTCGTATGAGTTTTAATACATCTGAGTGCTGTCTCTAATATGCTATACGAAGTATATACTTATTTTAAAATATTATGGATATTTATGTCATTTACAACTGAAAATTTCGACAGCTGTGAACCAAATCGATTGGGAAATTTTGGCAGAGATCTTCCCACAGTGAAACGCTTGGTTTGTATGGGCATTGACAGGCCTTTTGAATGTTCGTCTATGATACAGGATAAATACTAGAACCCTTACCGCTGCGCAAAAGTAACGTCACGAGCACCTTCACAAACTTTTCATATTTATTGTATTTTCTTAAGAGAAATTTAAGGTAGCGAATAACTTGTAACTTACGTAGGCCGTATGTGTTGGAAGATCAGAGGGAATATCTGCACCAGAGTCGTGAGGAAGTTCAGCGAGGGCGCGTACGTGTCCACCGGCTTGCCGTCCTCTGGTACTGCGAACACAAACGTCACACTTTAGCTATTTTTTTTCTAAATGTTTTTAATCTTTTTATCGTTTTTTTTTAATGTAGAAATACCACATTTTTACAAACGTGAATCGTGCGTGTAAATCGCACTAGGGTGATGGCTAATACGCTTATTTTAATTTCAATCGTGCTTCATCAGCACGCTGTAGGGCGCCGCCCCCGCCGCCGACACCACTTCTTGGTGACACTTTAGTCAACATCAGTCAACACAAGTACCTGGTTCAGTAGTGGGCGCGGGCACGGAGCCGGCGACGCGGCTCCAGGCGCTCCAGGCGGCCGCCCACACGCGCTTCATCAGCACGCTGTCGGGCTCCGCCTCCGCCGCGCGCCCCGCCGCTGACACCACTTCTTGGAACGACTTCAGAGCTGCCACTGATACCTGCAATGGATAGACCAAATGTGAACAATATAACGATCTAACTTTTTGAACTATAGATACAAAAACCAAAGCACATGCACGACATCGATCCAGGTTATGGAGCTCTTTTGTATGCCTTGTGTGCAGATCTTTGCATTGTTTATTTCAGAGGCTTTAACTCTTGTTAATAAACGGTAGAGTTAGTTTTCCATGTGATCAAAAATTCCCGCAGAAAAAAATATAACTAGTACCTCGTGACTCTTTCTCAACGCGAAGTCCGTGATGTAGTCGAGCAGGGCTGCCCACGAGCGGTTGAAGTCTCCAACGGTGGTGAGAAGTTGGAACCGCGAGTGGAACACGCGCGACACCCCTGATAATGTCAGCACCTAAGGGAAAAACTTCAGTTTTGAAGGTAGCAAGTCCGTCCGCGTATTTTATTCTTTACCGTAGTCGCATAAACAGTTTTCTATAACCATCTTTGAATGTCCAGCTATCCCTGTACCCTGTACCAACATTGGTTAAAATTCGTCCAGGCGCTTCGGCGTGATGCGAGAACAAAGAAAAGTTTACCAAGAAATGGCGCTGTTTTTACAAATCTTGCATCGCGCTGTTAATAGTTTTCTTATTTATAAAGATCCCTCTCCATAGAATAGTAGTTTTTGATACAAGTGTGGAAAGTATGTCATTTTTAACGAGTCCCGAGGAGTCTTGGCCTGAGCCGCAAGGCGAAGGTCAAGACTCGGGACGAGTTAAAATGACACTTCCACACGTGTACCAAACAACGTTTTTTAATACATTTGCGAAAAATTGCAATTATACAAATTTAAAACAGTAATTGAAAGGGGCAATTATATTTATTTCTGTCTGTTAAAAATTAAGAGTAGGTACCTACAATTTTTAGAGCAATTGTGAAGGATCGCATTTAAGGCCTTTGCTGGTAAGTTTAAAGATTTATTAAAGTTTTTAATAATTCTCTTTTTCTCGTTTCCAGCCAATAAAATGTTCATAGACGGCAATGTAATTTTTCTTTCGATTTTGCGGGTAAAATACTCTCACTTGCAATTTTTGCCTGGGCTCGTATATATGGCGGTGTTAAATCTATTCTGGTAACATCAGAATCCATCATTTTCTATCAAAAACTCTTATTTTATAAATCTTACGTGTCATTTATACATAAACATAAATCTTGAATACAAAAGAAAGTTTTACTTTTAATTGTAATATTTTTTTTCAAGATGGCGTCGGCTGTCATCATTCAGCCAAATCAAAAGAAATAGTTTTAATATTTCAGAAGAGATATGATAATGTTACACAGTAATTTAATTGATTCCAGACAATAAACATCGTGAATCTGTTTTTAGTTCTTTACATTTCATATAATTGTAAATAAATATATTATTTAATACACAAAAATAGCGATTATTCATAATTATTATGAATTTATAAAGCAGCGCGTGGTTCACGCTTAATACTGTATTTACTAATCTGTGACAATACTTTTCTTTTTATTTTTTTTAGGTCACGCATAATACTCATTTGCTCATTAAATAAGAGTCACTCAAACAAATTATTAAAACCGTTTTTGAATATTTTTAATAGATAACCCTTTGATTGATCCAATATGCAATTTAAATATTTTAAGCATAATTATAAGATATACACTTGCAATGCTGTATGACGTAATAAATAAAGTCGGAAAGTGATTGACCTTTATTGGATGTATGAGACATGACGTGTTAGTACAACAGAAAATTAAAAAAAATTGAAAAGTAAAAAGCACTAGTTCGAAATATCCAACTTTTCGCACGATTTGCAGCTATGAAAAGTACCACTTTTTGAGCAACTGTATTAAAAAAAATATTTTCAATACAATTTCAGAATTGTCTAATAGTATTGATACTAAACTGTCAAGACACGAAGAGGATTTTTCTTCTCAAACACAGTCGTCGGACTATTCACTTAATATTTAGTTTTCATTCTTGATGAGTTTTCACTATCAGTAAAGGAAACTGAAACGTTTCTTTTTGACGGTTATTGAAACTGCGATAGCTTAGCCCTAAACAATAATTTTAAATTTCAATTTTCTTGTGACTGTACATTATTAGGTTTCTAATTTTAACAATTTTAATTGCAGTTACAATATTGATATTTAAGCACTCAAGATTTAGATTTTATTCCTGTTACAAATCTCAAAACTCCTTCCTTATGACTTGCCTGTGTCTCTGCCCACTGTTTCTGCGCTGTGTTTCTGGTGTGATGTATCAGTATGTGTTCTCCGGTGTCCACCTTTTCTGAACTAGCGATGTTCGACTGCTTTTGGACCTAAACAAAAAAAATAACAACGATAAGCCTATCAATATCTGTTTTAAAAATACTTGCTTGAATAGTTTAGTTGACTTATCTTAGACCACGGCACGTGAAACCGTATCGGAACGTCAGGGAATGGAGGTAAGATGGCTGGATAAAACGAAAATATGGTTCTATTCTGTATTTTGAAATGCTTAAAATGCTGTCCGCCATTTTCACCGTTGATAGTGACGTCACCAATCCAGTAAAAAAACTAAAAACGTCATTCGCATTATAGATAAGAGTGTATTACTGGTAAACAACCCATTTTTGTTAAAATCGTAAAATAATGGCCAACATAAAAATACTAATTTCATCTGTTTGCCAATTATCTTTTTCTACAGTAATCATTTTGTGATGACGTCACGATTGAATTGACTTGTACAGCAAAACGGGAAGGAAAAGTAAAATAAAAAAAAAAAAAAAACGCGTCATATTGTCACAATGTATTTTTTTATTGTGGTACAAACGAAGACTATACAGTATACACCCATAGACCTTAACACGTTGTACTAAGGTTTATATTAGTTTACAAATGTACAGTAATCAGTGTCTTCGTCCTATGCCCGGAAATGGTTTCGGATTTAATATAGGTTGTAAAAAAATGGTATATTATCTCAAATGTATATAGCCGGGAGGCATAGTGCTTTCTGCAAAAAGGATATATTTTAGGGATATAATATGTCAAAGTATGAGAAATAAACAGAATAACACGTAAAACACGTTCGTCTACCAGCATAAACTGACACACGTCTCGCTTTGACACCTTCATTCTTCTTATTCTCATTCAAAATACAAATCTCTGTCATTCATCAGCATCACCATTCACCAGCTAGCCCATTCTTCTTATTCTCATTCAAAATACAAATCTCTGTCATTCATCAGCATCACCATTCACCAGCTAGCCATCAGTCGCAGTCCCACGTTTACAGTGGGATTTTGTATGAGTGTCACCTGACTGCACTTTTAATCGCTCTTCTTGCCGCCCTCTGCGCACGCGCAGATAGCGCGGCGCGGGGAGGGCAGGGCTCTTGCGCTGTCACCACTGGACTGTCTGTCACTGCATTTTCACTATTACCCACTGATACCACGCACACATGACTTATTGTATCAACGACATTGTCTGAACGCGAGATGTTTTTTAACGCCGGAATCACAGGTTTCAGGTTCGGTGGGTGGGCTCTACCTCCAGCATGGAAACCTGTGATGCAGTGACAGACAGTCCAGTGGTGACAGCACATGAGCCCTGCCCTCTCCGCGCCGCGCGATCTGCGCGTGCGCAGAGGGCGGCAAGAAGAGCGATTAAAAGTGCAGTGGGTCGCGAGTCGCGTAGCAGCACGGATAGCTACCCCTGATGAAGAGCTCCAAATGAGTTCGAAACATGTCGGGCCGTTCCTGACAATTTTTACGTGAGTTTATACCGTTTTTATAATTAGTAAAGATGTCTCACGATAGTTTTAATAACATTAGTGTCACCTGGTCCAACATCGGGAATAGAACAGCCAGCAAGGCGCGCCAAGCCGGCTCCCCGAGTAGGGTTCCGTGGGCACCGATACAACTGAAGAGGGTCTGACTCGCGGCGCGGCGAACTGGGGCTCGGGGTTCCGTACATAGCTCGCCTGAATACAGAAAAACAAAAGATATTAATAACGTGTTGAATGAGGTATTAGTTTTATTGACTTTTTTATTTATAATCAGTGACTAACTTATCAAATTTTAAAACAATAAAACCTCTTCGCGTCGGGCTGTGAGACAGGGTTAAAAAACTTATTTTTTATTAAAGCAGTAACGTCTGCTAACGTAAACTAAATGTTTACAAATGAAGCCAAAATTTAAAAATTTAATGATTCGGACAGGATTCGAACCTGCGTTTCCAACGGCTTTCCGGGCCAACACTGGCGTCCTCCCAATTGGACCACCGAATCAGATGTCAGAGCCATTGAATTTTTCAACCAGTTGCTTCGACATGCCTTAGGGTGGCATCGTAGCGCCATCTACCGTAAAGATTTAGACTTTATCGTCGGCACCATCGTCTCAAATTTGTTGAGAATCGATAGTAACGATGTGCTACACCCGAATTACTAATAATTCGGGTGTAGCACATCGTTACTAATGCCGTTGGAAACGCAGGTTCGAATCCAGTCCGAATCATTAAATTTTTAAATTTTCGCTTCATTTGTAAACAGTTAGGGTTAAAAAACACTGAAAAGTAAAAAGCACTAGTGCAGAAAAGTAGTACTTTACGCACAGTTTGGCTAATTAGAAAACGCTCGTTTCAAGCACATGAATGTAAAATATTTTTCGTATGAATGAGGGAAGAAATGAATTTCCTTACATTATTACAAGTATTTTTTGTATTTATTTTGTTACTATAAGCCGGCAACCGGAGTGTCAGACCTTGTTTTGGTATTGTAACAACCCATAGCACACTTGCATTGGGCATGGGCAGGTCGTCAGAGTGGTATACGCGTCAGCTTGTCGCGGTTGTGGTACAGGTAGTGTGATGTGTTAGAGCGGTATACTGACTGAGTCTGATGTAGAGACACATCCACAGCTTGTCGAGCGGCGGCAGCTCGGCGTGGTTGGGCACCTCGGGACACACGGCCGCGTCGCTCGCCAGCGCCGCCGTCAGCTTGTGGCGGTTGTGGTACAGGTAGTGTGATGTGTTAGAGCGGTATACTGACTGAGTCTGATGTAGAGACACATCCACAGCTTGTCGAGCGGCGGCAGCTCGGCGTGGTTGGGCACCTCGGGACACACGGCCGCGTCGCTCGCCAGCGCCGCCGTCAGCTTGTGGCGGTTGTGGTACAGGTAGTGTGATGTGTTAGAGCGGTATACTGACTGAGTCTGATGTAGAGACACATCCACAGCTTGTCGAGCGGCGGCAGCTCGGCGTGGTTGGGCACCTCGGGACACACGGCCGCGTCGCTCGCCAGCGCCGCCGTCAGCTTGTGGCGGTTGTGGTACAGGTAGTGTGATGTGTTAGAGCGGTATACTGACTGAGTCTGATGTAGAGACACATCCACAGCTTGTCGAGCGGCGGCAGCTCGGCGTGGTTGGGCACCTCGGGACACACGGCCGCGTCGCTCGCCAGCGCCGCCGTCAGCTTGTGGCGGTTGTGGTACAGGTAGTGTGATGTGTTAGAGCGGTATACTGACTGAGTCTGATGTAGAGACACATCCACAGCTTGTCGAGCGGCGGCAGCTCGGCGTGGTTGGGCACCTCGGGACACACGGCCGCGTCGCTCGCCAGCGCCGCCGTCAGCTTGTGGCGGTTGTGGTACAGGTAGTGTGATGTGTTAGAGCGGTATACTGACTGAGTCTGATGTAGAGACACATCCACAGCTTGTCGAGCGGCGGCAGCTCGGCGTGGTTGGGCACCTCGGGACACACGGCCGCGTCGCTCGCCAGCGCCGCCGTCAGCTTGTGGCGGTTGTGGTACAGGTAGTGTGATGTGTTAGAGCGGTATACTGACTGAGTCTGATGTAGAGACACATCCACAGCTTGTCGAGCGGCGGCAGCTCGGCGTGGTTGGGCACCTCGGGACACACGGCCGCGTCGCTCGCCAGCGCCGCCGTCAGCTTGTGGCGGTTGTGGTACAGGTAGTGTGATGTGTTAGAGCGGTATACTGACTGAGTCTGATGTAGAGACACATCCACAGCTTGTCGAGCGGCGGCAGCTCGGCGTGGTTGGGCACCTCGGGACACACGGCCGCGTCGCTCGCCAGCGCCGCCGTCAGCTTGTGGCGGTTGTGGTACAGGTAGTGTGATGTGTTAGAGCGGTATACTGACTGAGTCTGATGTAGAGACACATCCACAGCTTGTCGAGCGGCGGCAGCTCGGCGTGGTTGGGCACCTCGGGACACACGGCCGCGTCGCTCGCCAGCGCCGCCGTCAGCTTGTGGCGGTTGTGGTACAGGTAGTGTGATGTGTTAGAGCGGTATACTGACTGAGTCTGATGTAGAGACACATCCACAGCTTGTCGAGCGGCGGCAGCTCGGCGTGGTTGGGCACCTCGGGACACACGGCCGCGTCGCTCGCCAGCGCCGCCGTCAGCTTGTGGCGGTTGTGGTACAGGTAGTGTGATGTGTTAGAGCGGTATACTGACTGAGTCTGATGTAGAGACACATCCACAGCTTGTCGAGCGGCGGCAGCTCGGCGTGGTTGGGCACCTCGGGACACACGGCCGCGTCGCTCGCCAGCGCCGCCGTCAGCTTGTGGCGGTTGTGGTACAGGTAGTGTGATGTGTTAGAGCGGTATACTGACTGAGTCTGATGTAGAGACACATCCACAGCTTGTCGAGCGGCGGCAGCTCGGCGTGGTTGGGCACCTCGGGACACACGGCCGCGTCGCTCGCCAGCGCCGCCGTCAGCTTGTGGCGGTTGTGGTACAGGTAGTGTGATGTGTTAGAGCGGTATACTGACTGAGTCTGATGTAGAGACACATCCACAGCTTGTCGAGCGGCGGCAGCTCGGCGTGGTTGGGCACCTCGGGACACACGGCCGCGTCGCTCGCCAGCGCCGCCGTCAGCTTGTGGCGGTTGTGGTACAGGTAGTGTGATGTGTTAGAGCGGTATACTGACTGAGTCTGATGTAGAGACACATCCACAGCTTGTCGAGCGGCGGCAGCTCGGCGTGGTTGGGCACCTCGGGACACACGGCCGCGTCGCTCGCCAGCGCCGCCGTCAGCTTGTGGCGGTTGTGGTACAGGTAGTGTGATGTGTTAGAGCGGTATACTGACTGAGTCTGATGTAGAGACACATCCACAGCTTGTCGAGCGGCGGCAGCTCGGCGTGGTTGGGCACCTCGGGACACACGGCCGCGTCGCTCGCCAGCGCCGCCGTCAGCTTGTGGCGGTTGTGGTACAGGTAGTGTGATGTGTTAGAGCGGTATACTGACTGAGTCTGATGTAGAGACACATCCACAGCTTGTCGAGCGGCGGCAGCTCGGCGTGGTTGGGCACCTCGGGACACACGGCCGCGTCGCTCGCCAGCGCCGCCGTCAGCTTGTCGCGGTTGTGGTACAGGTAGTCTGATATGTTCCACTGGAACCAAAAATGTTTGTCTTCAAAACCATTCAAATGACTGTTTTCCACAATTTACAACATAATTTTTTGTTTCCACTCTTTTTTCCGATATAATCAAATAAAGGATAAAATAAGTCTGATTGTCAAGTTGACATGAAATGATTTTTAAAGTTCGGTCAAGGTAGTGGCAGATCATTTCGTATGTTGACAACCAATACCTACGCAACAAATACCTACTTGAAACAAAACTCGTATCTCAGTACCAATCTACAAACTAGATACGAGGTTTTGAAGAGTAGTGACAGAAATATTAGTGAGGTTCGGCTGTCACCAGGCGATTTGTGGCGGCGTACCATGAGTCCTACGGCGGTGAGGCTGATATTGAGGTCCCTGGTCTGCAGCGCGAAGGCGGCGGCGGCGGACAGCACGCGGCGCAGGCAGCGCGGCCCGGCGCAGCCCAGCAGGTCCCCGGCCACCACTTGCGCGCACTGGAAGGCGGAGCGGATCAGCTGCTCACTGAAAGAGAGGTACCAGAAGTGATGTTTGATTCTTTATTACCGGGAAGCACATCGCTCTGAAATTATAAATGATACATTTGACCGAGGTTGTGCCTTCTTTTTTAATGGAGAGGAAACTCGTTACGAGTACCCCCAGGCCTAGGGAAGCCATGGTGGGGGCTCTGTGAGGCTCTCTCTTCGTCTACTACTCTCCTAGCGTGAGAGAGGAAGGGAAGAGGATACCCACTAAAACCATCTCCGGCACTTTTCCTCGTTACCGTTTTGGGAGAAAGTCATCGCAGAGCATTCTACCACGACGCCCCCCGACCGAGGTTGTGCCTGGGTTAAATGGAGGAATGTAATGTTCTCAAGCAAAACCTTTCTCTTTTGTCAATAAAGACTGTAGACATCGGTTACACTCTCATTCTGGTGATAGTTCAGTCGATCAATCAGTAATCACAGTTAACTGTCAGTCAACCCTTCTCACCAGTCCGGACCTTCAATCCGTCAGTCCAAGAAGGATACACGATAATTCTTTCGTTCTTCTGATCAGCCTGATTGACTGAACTGATGACAGACTGACTGCGTGATCGCTGTCATACGTCTAATAAACGATTGCTATTCCCAAACTGCACAGCTTTGTCTCGTTTCTTCGTGGTCCTTCGAACCGGATATTGGCCATGCAATGCCATGTCCTATATTGCAATGTCTTTGGAATCTCTTCGATATTATTTATAGCTATGGTTCTCACCTGTGCTGCGAGGATATGGCGGATATGATCTCCATCATCAGAGGCCAGGCGGCGCCGAGCTGTTCCCCGCGAGAGTGGAGCAGCCGAGCAGCGCACTCCAGCTGTCTCGCTCGCACGTCGCAGTGACGGACTGCGCACAGTTCTGATAGAGGTTCAAGGAGGAGGCGTTCTCGAGCCTGTCGAAAAAAACACACCTTTAGTTTCGCCCATATATCTTCATCAAGGACTTTAACAGCAGGATTTTTAGTGACAATGGCACTAATTTCGTAGGTGTAAAAGAATAAAAAAAATACACTGAAGTTGCTCGCGATTTCTAGTGTACTATAAAAACATTGCTAATGATAGTCAAGATGCCCTTCCCCTGGAATTTGCATAACATTTAGAATGCCTTAAGAGAAATTAATAAACTAGTAGAATAAAGGTAGGGAATCCATAACTAGCCTCGTTAACAAGTGACGGGTTGACGTGGTGATACTGGAACGCGGCTTGGACTAGATATGTGATGGCTTCCACGCCCCATTCTCGCATTCGTATGTGAGGGTGTTGACATACCTGAAATATAAAACATTTTATAATTATATTTTAATAATATACTTCGAAAGAATCTTTGAAAGAGCTGTTAAAATTATTCCCACCTCGGTCGCATCGCGTCTAAACCCGTCTCGGTCACTCTTATGCGATCGAGATTATCTTCTCTGATGTTAGTCCGTCTACTTAAGTTCGAAATTTTAAGTCCATAATCCCACTAACTTAAAGCCCCTTGTGTCCATATTCGTTCTGTGACGTTGGTTTTTGATTCGAGTGAATAAAATCTGTTCATAAAAGTTATGTCCACTTACTTCTAAAAGATGGTTGGTGATTGGCCTCCACATGACTTCTATCCTGTGCATATTCGCGAGACCAGTTTCTAAGAGTTTCGCCACGGCGAACAACGACGGTTCCTGGGAACGAAAAAGAAAAATAGATTCAGTTTAATGTGCGTACACATTTTACAACCGAACTAGATGTACCACAACAAATCGGAGTGCGGAAGAATGTGTGTGAATGTGAATTTTTAATATTGATATCTTCATGTCGCAGATCGCAATTCCCATACGCGTCTGATAATTAGTTTCGTTCTTTAACCAGCCTGTAATCTGAAGGCAAAATCCCTTGCTATGACTAGTTTGACGCTATAGGATGATTGCCATTTTTAATCGACCAGTTAAGTGCATGGCTAGTTTAGGTATGTTATAGGGGGCAAACGAACAAACGGATCGCCCATAGACAAAGTTACCTGACAGACTAAATCAGGTAGTTTTTATAAAACGCCGATACGCTGGAATAGATGACGTCTCCATGCTGTATGGTCAAATTACCTCCTTTTATTTGGTTTTCGTTAATTTTAAGATATTGAAATAGGGGAATAGATATTGAGAGCGGTGGTAGCCTAGTGGTTAGGGCATGCGACTTTCAATCCGGAGGTCGCGGGTTCGAACCCGGCCCGTACCAATGAGTTTTTCGGAACTTATGTACGGAATGTCATTTGATATTTACCACTCGCTTTTCGGTGAAGGAAAACATCATGAGGAAACCACCTAAGCCCAATAAGGCCTAGTTTCCCCTCTGGGTTGGAAGGTCAGATGGCAGTCGCTTGCGTAAAAACTAGTGCCTACGCCACATCTTGGGATTTAGGTAGCCGACCCCGATTGAGAATTCATTCTCAAAAAATGGGACAAAGGCTAGGAGGATGATGATAAAATAGGGGAAAATTATTGTGATATGACTGTTACCTTAGAGCATAATCGTACTAACTTTTCGGAAAAAGTAGTTGCAATTAGGACGTTAGTGCACAACTCTATGTGGTTTATATTGCAATGGCAAATAAAATGTAATTAGTACGAGTGTGAACTAAGGTATCGATGTATTGTCTTCAGGCAACTAGCCTATTCATATGGGTTGTGAATATCTTACCCTGTTAGAATAAGCGAGCTCCATCGCCTCATTGGACAACTTGCACAGCGCATCGATCAGATGGTGCAACGCCACATCGTCCAGATTCTTAGACGACTCGAACACGCCCGACAACATGGCCGACAGCGCTGCAATCAGTCCCACTTTGTAACAATCGGTTCATGCATTGGCGAGAGGTGTTTAAGAGGAAATAACACTGCTATTTTTTCCATACATTTCGAGGTTGCAGGGAAAATTAAGGACATATGGAGCAAATAAAAGAAAAAATAATGCATTATCAATCATACCCCGGGGTATTTGGTGCACGGATGATTTGACGCCTAATGTCGGCCTAGTGTTAAATCAGTCGTATCAAGTATGTTCGTCATATCAAGAAGTGAAATTAAAGTCGGAAAGTAGAAAAAGCTCTCACTTCACTGACAAGTGTTTAGATTCGTTCTCGACGGTTTTCTCCTCCAAAACCTTTTCCTGGTCCTGAGGAAGGAAATGATGTGTTTCGAATCGTTCTTTCTTCATTTATGCGCTTATTATACAATTTGTGAAAAAGGTGTTTTTGGGCAAACTGAAAACAGACGCCTTTTGTATAACCCGTACGTTGTGTTTGGACACCATTTATGTGCGACGATATCCTATGACAACTCCGAAACATTGTTTACCATCTGTCAAGTTTTGCCAAATTTTCATTTGATTTATGAACATCGTTTTAAAGAACCTGTGGCGTGTTGCCACAATAGAAAACTCGGCGTCCTCGCTCTCCCAATGGCGCGCGTTTTGGAGCGAGAGCCAATGGGAGGCCGCGACAACACGCCACAAACACATAAGGTTAGGTTAGGTTTGTTTTATACTAATTATTCTGAAAAATTAAGTTTTGAAAAAAAAAGGCTATCGAACAAATGAAAATTTAGCTAAACTTAACGTGAACGGACAGTATGGAAAAATGGGCCGTGGTATTTCATCTTAATGCCACTGCCAATGTACATGATCCCCTTCCCACACACCAGACTAACAATATTTGGATTTTTCACGAGTCACAAAGCTTCTGAAGATACTATTGACCAAGAGTAAAACGGCTCGGCTTAAGTGTATTTGACATAATCCCAGCAAAAGATAACCTTTTGAACGCCAAGCGGTGAAACTATTTGCCTAGCCACTAGTCACCACCGCAAATCAAGAATTGCTCCAAAATTAACAGGGATTGAAAAATAGTTGGCAGCAGTTTGAATTACAATGGTACGTTTACACATTTGCCAAGCCTTGGCAAGCGTGCAGGACGCAGTCATATGTTAGAGTGAGACGGAACTACATCGTGCTGACTCTTACATATAACTGCGTCCTGTAGGCTTGCCGAGGCTTGGCAAGCTTATAAACGTACCACAATGCTTTTGATCATTGAGATTTGGACGGCGAGGCGTCTTTGGCGGTCAAAAGGACATCCCGCTAGTCTTTCACGCTGGTGACATATTTTTACAACTAGATCTGTACCATTCCCGAGAATTCTTGAGAACAATATTTCGTATGGGAAATGTTCTCTTTGAAGTCCCGAGCGAAAATCACAAAAAAAGAAAAAAGCAACTGACGATAATAAATAGCAAAGATATACTTATATCATTTAAAAATTGCTCAGAGGGGCTAATCGAAAAAAAGCAGAGCGCATTATTTGTTTCCAAGCTATGTTTAGCGTGTATGCAAAACCAAGCAAAAATTCCGTGAAGTTAGGAAAAAGAAAAACACTATCTTGACATTTCTTTTTGCAAAGAAATCAATAGAAGTGCTTTGTCGCTTTCGAAAATAGGTCTATAGGGTTCTATAATGGCGGTGAGGTAGTCACAGGTAGCTGAGAGTACAGTCGGTGTAAAGTTATTAATCATATCATAATGTTTCTGTTAATCTAGTCTGTCTATTCGATATAACGAGCACTGACTCTAGGTAGCATTCGATTCTTAGCGACCGAGACACATGAAGGCGACAGGTGACCGTGACCCACTGTTCTGTATGGACTATGTCGCGCGACACGGTGTCGCTTTCGGCCGTCAGTGTTCCGCAGTATAGCCCGACAGGGATTTTAGTGGTACTAATTTAATTTACGCCTGACGCAGCTGCCTGGCTTAAAAATCTTAGAGCCATACTTTGATTGCTTTCCTTAGAATGCCATACGAATAATAATAATAATTTACTGGCAACCACAAATTTTTGGTAACTGACGTTGAAAGTCGGTCAATGTCACTGATGAAACAAAGAGGAAACACTAAACACTAAATATTCCGCAAATTTCAAGTATTTTTTGTATAACAAAGCCAAAACTATTCAGTGATGAAAGTTAAGATTTTTTTCAATAGGATTTAGTATTTATTTCGCAAGAAGAACGAAGGATTGAGCAGCATTCCGGTAAACAATCTTTATAATTTGGTTAATGACGTTCAATAAGTGTATGACGTATGCTCATTATTGCCATATGAAAGCTGTTTGTAGCGCCACTATCCCTGGGCCGGACCGGCACTTGTTAGGCCTATAATCCATACACCGCAGCGTTCGCCGGTTACCTTCATATGTCGTGGTTCCTAAGAAACTACCTACAAACTACAGTCTATTAGCCTAGCAGGCATGCGGCAATCACTAATATTAATTATCGGTCCGAAAGAATGTCCGCTGTGTAGGCCCGGACTTAGAGGGCCAAGCCCCCAGGAACTTGGCATTTGGCGCCCTCTCCCTTTATCGAAACGGTTTTCAGCAATGGAAATAGTAGATAGTATTTTAAGTGATAAATAAGGATGCCCATACGTTCGTAACGGGCCACTTGACCTGACCTTGCCAGGTAGTAGGCGGAGGGAAAGGCCCAGGCTCATTATTATAAGGAAGGACCTGAACAGCTGCGGGTTATACGAAGACGATGTCCAGGATAGAGCGAATTGGAAGCAAAAATGCAGGAAAGCGGACCCAGTCTCCGGACGGGACAAACGCTAGGAAGATGATGATGATGATGAAATAAGGAGGGTATAAGTATGGCGCATGTCCTGCTTATGGGACTGGGGCCCCTAAACTGGCCGGGCCCCTAGGCCCGGGGTTTGTGGTAGATACGGTACTACCGCTGTGAGTGAATTAGGGGTAAGCCGCACGGTGCCAAGATAAAACACAAACTGGCCAGCAAGCTCCATCCCAGTGCGCGTGAACGAACACAAGCCTAATTCCCCTACAATATGCATCCATAAGAAACTGTTCTCATTTTGAAGCCTAGATGTTCGAGTTTATCATGCTATAAATATTTGATAAAAGCATCCGTCGCTCTCGTATATACTCCATTCCAGAAAGGGTTAGACAGAAAGAAAAAGTTTCAAGCCCAGTTCTAAATAAAATATTGAAGATAAAATTACTTTCATTTCTCCACCAATTTTTTCCCCATTGATTTTTTGTAAATATTACAAAAATCGAATCGTAGTTGGCAATAACTAAAGTTTGCGTTAATTAAAGAGGCAGGCGTAAACAATAGTTGTAAGAAACGGAACGTTTAGCTCCGATCGATGACATAATATATACATATTAATATGCGATCTGGGGATTTACGAATTACCGCCCATGGTTTGTATAAAATTTTTCGTCTTGCCTTGGCCAGGAAGTGAGTTTTTTCCGCGTAATCCGAAAACCGGGCGCAAAATCCGACTTACGGCATAGGGTGACATACTTCACAGAAGAGGTTTAGAGTCCGTGGTTTTGTGATTTTCGATAGTCTAATGTTATTTGGAATGGAGTATGTGTAATACGTGTGGGAAAATGACGGATGCTATATTCCTAATTTGTCACGTTGTAAACACAATCGTCACCGGTCAATTTTCTCCGCTATATTCTTTACTGATTTCAGTTTCATATAGATGCATAAAACGAATAAAGTGTGTCTATACCACTCATGACTCCTAGAGACTCGGCTACTGGAACTTGCTGCCCTGCAAAACGTCGACATTGCAAACACACATCTACTGCTCAATACAATAACACTAAATGCCTTTTCGGCTTCAAACAAAATGGTTCACGGTACTGAAATAAAGTGTAAGCTATATATTTAATATTTTCTTCGGTTTCCGCGACCGTCACACATTTAGATAAAACTATTGGAATGGATTCAATGGATTATATCGCGTATTAAACGCGCGCGGATTATATGTCCTTCTAGCACATGTGTAAATTGTGTAACTGTCTTTACACATTACGCCCAACTGGCATGTATGTACACCTCTAATTTTATTAAATCATATTTATCAAATGTGTACTGTGTAGCTTTCACAAATGTAACTTTGTCAGAGACAAATTGATTTTTTCCCAGTCAACCACTGACTACGGTAACTTGAAAGTTACCGAAACGACAGGGAGGCTCAAATAAGAAATATACGCGATATAATCCGTTTAACTCGTTTCAGCTAAAGATTTATCGCTGATTCATCTCGCTGCGGCATCAATTGCGTACTTTGCTGGAGTCACAATATTTCTAGTATTTCAAATATCTAGTAAGTAGATTTACAATGAGATACGAGCTTTGCTTTAAGCAGGTATTCTGTTACTTAGTAAGCTTTGCTTGTCAACATACGATTTGCTTTCATTTAAAAAAGCAAGTCATTACGATTTTGAAATTCTGAAACCATTTTAATGCGTACGAAGCCGCAACTAAAAAAAAAACGACCTCAAGACCAGGCGTGTAATGTAAACTTACCAGGTAGGTCCGCCATCACGGCCGACGTGCTCATGACCGCATTGGCGTCTGCGCTTGCGCGGGAAGCCTTCATGCTGCCGCCTGTTGATGGCTTCAGGCCTAGGATCCATACCTACATGCACAGACATGGGGTCAGTTTCATTTGAATCACGAATTTTGAGTAGGTGTCGTGTTAAGAAAAAAAAATTGTTGATACAGTTATTCGAATATTTTCACAATGGCGGATAATTATAGGGGTTTGTAAACGTATACAATTACGAATGTCAGCAATTTCACTAACTCACTAGTAGTTTACTTGTCAAGAGAGACGACGACGCGGTTGGCGCAATGGTATATCAATTAGCAGCTGCCTACTGAGCCGACGGTCCTGGGTTCGAATCCCGGCAAGGGCAAATATTTGTGTGATGAACTCGAATATTTGTGCCTGTGTGAGGGATATAATTTGTATTTAAGTATGTATTTATTTATGCCCTTTATATAAATATGTTTATTGTCGGCTAACGTCCGTAGCACAGCCTACTAGAGCTTACTGTGGGACTAGATCGATTTGTGTGATGTTGTCCGATATTTATTTATGTATTTATGAGCGTGGATTCTTTAGTATTGGTATGACATTTTATGACAGTAAGCGGGTTACCAGGTGCTGGAGCGTGGTGAGCACGGGCAGCCAGGCCTGCTGGATGCTGTCCCCGTCCCTCTGCGCCGCGTGCAGGAGCGCCTTCATCGCCGTCACGTGGCGCGACGTCACCATCACGAACGATTGCTGCTGGCCTGGGATACGGGAAAGTTAAATAGTGTAAGTACAGTTTTTGGAAGACATTTCACTGTATTTTTTTCTGATGGTCGTTGCAATAGTGATTTACAATTTGCAGCTCTTTAATTTTTACGTCTCAGAGTTTTTATTATTCTGGTAAAGTTATGATAAAGTAATTTTCTGCGTTGAAAACGCAAAATTTGACAATGACGTTGAATTAATTGATTTCACTAGTTTAGTTTATCCAGTTCCAACGACTTAGTTATAACCGCTGGAATAGTTGCCACATTTGTTGAGGCCCCTCTAATGAGAAACTATATGATACCAGACCTGAGGGCGCGTGCTGCGGGAGCGGAGTGCCGACCCACACCACTTGGTGCCGGTGGTCGGGCTCGGGCGCCGGCGCCGAGTCGCGCCGCCACGGACACGGCAGGGCGCCGAGCGCGGGCACGCAGTACTGTACACTACGGTACCTGAGGGCGCGTGCTGCGGGAGCGGAGTGCCGACCCACACCACTTGGTGCCGGTGGTCGGGCTCGGGCGCCGGCGCCGAGTCGCGCCGCCACGGACACGGCAGGGCGCCGAGCGCGGGCACGCAGTACTGTACACTACGGTACCTGAGGGCGCGTGCTGCGGGAGCGGAGTGCCGACCCACACCACTTGGTGCCGGTGGTCGGGCTCGGGCGCCGGCGCCGAGTCGCGCCGCCACGGACACGGCAGGGCGCCGAGCGCGGGCACGCAGTACTGTACACTACGGTACCTGAGGGCGCGTGCTGCGGGAGCGGAGTGCCGACCCACACCACTTGGTGCCGGTGGTCGGGCTCGGGCGCCGGCGCCGAGTCGCGCCGCCACGGACACGGCAGGGCGCCGAGCGCGGGCACGCAGTACTGTACACTACGGTACCTGAGGGCGCGTGCTGCGGGAGCGGAGTGCCGACCCACACCACTTGGTGCCGGTGGTCGGGCTCGGGCGCCGGCGCCGAGTCGCGCCGCCACGGACACGGCAGGGCGCCGAGCGCGGGCACGCAGTACTGTACACTACGGTACCTGAGGGCGCGTGCTGCGGGAGCGGAGTGCCGACCCACACCACTTGGTGCCGGTGGTCGGGCTCGGGCGCCGGCGCGGAGTCGCGCCGCCACGGACACGGCAGGGCGCCGAGCGCGGGCACGCAGTACTGTACACTACGGTACCTGAGGGCGCGTGCTGCGGGAGCGGAGTGCCGACCCACACCACTTGGTGCCGGTGGTCGGGCTCGGGCGCCGGCGCCGAGTCGCGCCGCCACGGACACGGCAGGGCGCCGAGCGCGGGCACGCAGTACTGTACACTACGGTACCTGAGGGCGCGTGCTGCGGGAGCGGAGTGCCGACCCACACCACTTGGTGCCGGTGGTCGGGCTCGGGCGCCGGCGCGGAGTCGCGCCGCCACGGACACGGCAGGGCGCCGAGCGCGGGCACGCAGTACTGTACACTACGGTACCTGAGGGCGCGTGCTGCGGGAGCGGAGTGCCGACCCACACCACTTGGTGCCGGTGGTCGGGCTCGGGCGCCGGCGCCGAGTCGCGCCGCCACGGACACGGCAGGGCGCCGAGCGCGGGCACGCAGTACTGTACACTACGGTACCTGAGGGCGCGTGCTGCGGGAGCGGAGTGCCGACCCACACCACTTGGTGCCGGTGGTCGGGCTCGGGCGCCGGCGCCGAGTCGCGCCGCCACGGACACGGCAGGGCCCCGAGCGCGGGCACGCAGTACTGTACACTACGGTACCTGAGGGCGCGTGCTGCGGGAGCGGAGTGCCGACCCACACCACTTGGTGCCGGTGGTCGGGCTCGGGCGCCGGCGCCGAGTCGCGCCGCCACGGACACGGCAGGGCGCCGAGCGCGGGCACGCAGTACTGTACACTACGGTACCTGAGGGCGCGTGCTGCGGGAGCGGAGTGCCGACCCACACCACTTGGTGCCGGTGGTCGGGCTCGGGCGCCGGCGCCGAGTCGCGCCGCCACGGACACGGCAGGGCGCCGAGCGCGGGCACGCAGTACTGTACACTACGGTACCTGAGGGCGCGTGCTGCGGGAGCGGAGTGCCGACCCACACCACTTGGTGCCGGTGGTCGGGCTCGGGCGCCGGCGCCGAGTCGCGCCGCCACGGACACGGCAGGGCGCCGAGCGCGGGCACGCAGTACTGTACACTACGGTACCTGAGGGCGCGTGCTGCGGGAGCGGAGTGCCGACCCACACCACTTGGTGCCGGTGGTCGGGCTCGGGCGCCGGCGCCGAGTCGCGCCGCCACGGACACGGCAGGGCGCCGAGCGCGGGCACGCAGTACTGTACACTACGGTACCTGAGGGCGCGTGCTGCGGGAGCGGAGTGCCGACCCACACCACTTGGTGCCGGTGGTCGGGCTCGGGCGCCGGCGCCGAGTCGCGCCGCCACGGACACGGCAGGGCGCCGAGCGCGGGCACGCAGTACTGTACACTACGGTACCTGAGGGCGCGTGCTGCGGGAGCGGAGTGCCGACCCACACCACTTGGTGCCGGTGGTCGGGCTCGGGCGCCGGCGCCGAGTCGCGCCGCCACGGACACGGCAGGGCGCCGAGCGCGGGCACGCAGTACTGTACACTACGGTACCTGAGGGCGCGTGCTGCGGGAGCGGAGTGCCGACCCACACCACTTGGTGCCGGTGGTCGGGCTCGGGCGCCGGCGCCGAGTCGCGCCGCCACGGACACGGCAGGGCGCCGAGCGCGGGCACGCAGTACTGTACACTACGGTACCTGAGGGCGCGTGCTGCGGGAGCGGAGTGCCGACCCACACCACTTGGTGCCGGTGGTCGGGCTCGGGCGCCGGCGCCGAGTCGCGCCGCCACGGACACGGCAGGGCGCCGAGCGCGGGCACGCAGTACTGTACACTACGGTACCTGAGGGCGCGTGCTGCGGGAGCGGAGTGCCGACCCACACCACTTGGTGCCGGTGGTCGGGCTCGGGCGCCGGCGCCGAGTCGCGCCGCCACGGACACGGCAGGGCGCCGAGCGCGGGCACGCAGTACTGCGCGGGGAGAGCCGCGCGGCACAGCGCGCTGATGCACGCGTCGCGCCCCACGGTGTGGCCCACCTTGAAGTTTCAAGCATAAGCCGAACGTTTAACTAAGTACCAGAGGTATCAGAGGCGATAGGATAACAATGAAATTACGACCCGCACCTCATTAACCGCAGGCGAGCATTCAATCAAGCAATTTACTTACAGAAAGCGAATGAGAGACGGGACACAATATAAACAAGAAAAAGTTGATCCACCCATCAGATAGCTTCCTGCTTACAAATCTTACAGTCTTCAGAAATAACTAAATTTTTTGTTAGCCCATAAAAGTGCCCTACTATTAAGCAAAGGCCTCTGGATGCCTCCTCCAGCCAGCCTTTGAGGAACGTGTCTAGATCATCCTGCCATCTCCCGCCTAAGCCTGCTTTGCCTGCGTCACCCTGCTTGTAGCGCTGGCCCACCTTTCACGGCAGACGTGTCCAAACGTCTCACTTTAGTCTGGCAGTTATAAAACACCACGTCAAATATAATGATGAACTTACTTTCCCGCTGACTCTAGCCAAGGTCTGTATGGCACGCAGAATATTCTCCAGTTCGCCGATGCTCGCTTCGGCCAGCACCGACAGTCCCCACACTAAGCCGCACCAGGATGACTTGAGAAGCTGAAATATTTCACAAATAATCAACGTTGATAATGATTACAAACTAAGTGTAATAGAACTAACTTATTCAATGTACCAAACAGCTGTTTCGATTAAAGCACGCTCGCTTAAAGAATTCGTCTGTCATCTTACGCCTTACAGCCGGGATATTACTGTTGAAGATGTCGATATCCACCTCTTTCACTAATTTATTAAAAAACTTACCAACACACGAAATAAATAGCGATAGTATAATCTGTATGTTGGATACAAACCTGCAACCTTAGCTGCCTCTCCTTCTCTTCTACATCTTCAATGATGCTGCTCTCAACCACATTGGAATTCTGGTCAGCTTTCTCATTGTGGACGTTGTTGGTTAAGTCTTTACTTTCAGTCTTTGTTTCTGGAAAATACCATTACGTGCAAATCTTTCACAGCTTAGAGAGTTGAGGAATGTAATGACGAGATTATGAAATTACTGTTATTTTTCGTACCAACAGCCAACTGCAAAATTAATCAGATGAAGATAAATCGAGTCACTATAGTAGTATATTAAAGTGTATTTCTATTTTCCACTTGTTTTACCTTTTTTACAAAACACATCGTGTTTTAATTTTATTTACATACACACTTTATGTAACCTCAAGTCTCATGGTATATGATATGACCTATAAGGAAAATGAAACACGTAACATTTTCGCTCTTGTTTCAAAGACAATACGTCTTACAAAGTATGCGTTTTAGTTTCCTTCGTGATAATTTTAATATAAATTACTAAAGCATATTGAAATACCTACGGGTTGGCCACCGCCGCGACTGATCGGCTCTAGTGATGATGAATCGCGGGTGTATAATGATAAATATAACAACATTTCATACAATTTCAATAGATATAACAACATTTGATATAATGTTTCATTTGATATAACAACATTAAGCATAATTTTATTGGGTAGAATTTCAATTAGTATAAAAGTTATTTGAAATAACGTTTATATTCGCAAGATAACCTAACACTCCTCCTCGCTTCGCTCGTCGTCGTACCTAACCATTAACTTTCATGTTTGAGCAGTGTTCAGAATCGATAGGTTTTACCCACTGGCCACACAATCAGTTAGTTCATTTTTCTGTCACGGCGCTGCGAGCGCACGGGCTGTCGCGCAGACGCGTGCCGGCGCCATTGCTGCATGTTGCGATTAACGTAACGGGTCTTGAACATTATAACCTCCGTGGTTTTCGGGTGATTTTTTGGAAGGTTTACGCTTTAACGGAAAGTGTTGAGATACGGTGCAATTCCTTGTACGGTGGGCTGCTTCGGGCGCCCCAAGGATTGTTATTTAGAGTGATATAAGGACTACTACAGTGTGAACTGTGTTTGGTGTTTTGCTGACGAGATCGGGGCGGCGGCGGCGCAGACCGGGACGTCGTTTATGGTTGCAAGTAAAACATACATACACTTACACAAAGCAGAAACACATACTTGCGGCCGGGAAGAGATTCGGCTGACATCCAGGTTAGCAACATAGATTAAGTTAGGTTAAGTACATAGGGCGCGTATCGCGTCCCATTGTTTCGCGCTAGGCAAGATTGCTTTGATAGTTTCCCATCACATGGGCCCGTGGGAGGTTCAATTTGTGTCTGGCGGAAACAAATTTTGGTAGCAGAGCGTGGTTCATATCCACAGAAAAGATATTCGATTCATTTACGTAGAAATAAAGTAATTTGGTTGCATCGAAATCATAATTGAAATTTGACGGTGGATTGCGCTTGTTTCGCATTCCAATCTATTAACGTTAAGTTGTATTTGCGTAATTAAGAGTAACTAAATTATAAGAATATTAGTTATTACTTTCAATTGAAATGTTAGTTGAGTGAATAAAGTAAATATAGTTGCGTTTCGATACGGAGAAACGTATTAATAAGTAATTAATAATTGGGGTTCCGCTGAACTGTTATTCACTCAAAATACATTTAATTTAAATACATTTAGTGTTGTTTTCCTTTGCGTAATATTGGTGTTGGGTGAATAACTTTGAAGTTGTCGTGTTTGTTACGAAAAAGAAAAACGGATTGTTATTGTCGAAAATCGGGGTTCCACGGACAAAATTATTCACCCAAATTAATTAATTTGTTTTCGGGTTATATTATTATTGATCCGTGTTATTGAGGTTGGTACCATGGCTCCCTCAGTAGTTAAAACGATCGCGTCAAGGGTCGAATCGGAATTAAGATGGTTTTCACTAGTCGTT
Source organism: Apotomis capreana (assembly GCA_947623375.1). Taxonomy (NCBI): domain Eukaryota; kingdom Metazoa; phylum Arthropoda; class Insecta; order Lepidoptera; family Tortricidae; genus Apotomis; species Apotomis capreana. The sequence continues at coordinate 12,676,483 of OX392522.1, read as the reverse complement.
ACGTTAATTGGTCGTACGGATCGCGAGGACGCATTATTGTCACGCGCGCGACAGGTAGATGAAAGATATGACGCGGTATTGAAATTGCATGCCGAATACTTGGCCCGTATTGACGAAGAGGAGACTGGGGAAAGTCGGACCCAGGCTGTTGAAGTGGTGCAACGCAATGTAGACCAGTGCGGTGATATGGTGATGAGTATCATCCAAGCGGCAGCGGATATCGAGCGCGCCCGAAAAGGGGATGTTGGGGTAAGGCGTGCACCCAGTGGTGTGGCACTAATGGCGCCGTTGCCACCAGTGAATGACCCGGAATTTTGTGGTGAATATGCCGACTGGCCGAGGTTTCGCGACATTTTTAACAGCGTGGTGCACTCGCGCACGGATTTGACCCCCGCGTATAAAATGGCGCAGTTGATGGGGAGATTACGCGGTGAGCCTCATGATATTTTGACTCATTTGGAGATTACGGATTCCAGTTACGAGACGGCATGGGGCCTATTAATTGACCGATATGATAATCGGCGATTAATTATTGATGGGCTCATCGAAAAAATATTTAGTATATCGAAGGTCACTAATGCACATGAAATAAGGTCGAAAATCCTTAATCCCGTCACGGTGGCGGTGAATACGCTGGAGCGACTCAAGTTGTCATTAGGGGATAACAAGTACATTATAGTGAACCGGGTTTTGCGCAAGTTACCTAGTGAGGTGGTGGCGCGGTTTGAGCAGTCACATGGGGGTGATTCATCGAGTCACCTCCCAACATTTGACGAATTGAGGGCGTTTCTGGAGGGTGAGTGCAGGCGGGCGGATTGCCAAGGGGCAACCACGCCGCAACCCCCCACGTCACCCCGGCGTACGGTTGGGCCCAAACCGGTGGAGCCCCGTCGGGGAGGACAGCGGTACAACGCCCTCCAATCGGAGGTGTGCCCCTTCTGCCGGAAGGGGGGACACGCGATCACCGCGTGCGCGGATTTTGGAGCGCAGCGGGTGCAGAGGCGCAGGGGGGTGGTCAAGCAGCGAAACTTGTGCTTCCGCTGCCTAGGCGCACACTATGTGCGTGAATGCAGTAAGACCACCAACTGCCGAGTATGCGGAGGAGCCCATCATGAACTTCTCTGCCTGGCTGAGAGTGGGGAGCGGTACGGGGCCTCATCGGGAGGTCATCCCCCCTCTCCTAAGCCAGCCTTGGGTGGACGGTCGCCCCCCCACCGGGGAGGGGGGTCACCCAGAGACCAGCGGTCGCCCCCCTCCCGGGGTGGGGGGTCACCGGGGGCTCCGGAGTACCGCCGGATGCCGCAGTCTCCTCCGCGGGGGGGGGATCGGCGCCGAGATTCGGGCGGGTGCCCGGAGATGACCCATGGGGAATCGGGTTACGCGACTTACTCGGCCGCGCTGGGGGGCAGGGTGCCGCCCCCGAGTAGTCGCTTCTCTCCACCCCTCGCAGAGCGCCCACGCTTGATGGCGCGTCCGCCGCAGATGGGACGGATGCCGATGGGCTATTACCAGCCGGCGCGCATGGCACCGATGGGTCGAGGGGTGTACTACCCGGGGTGGGACCCATACCTGGGCCAGGGGCCCTCTCCCCCTACGGCGGAAAGGGAGGGAGGTTCCCCCTGCTAGCAATTAGCAGTCTGTTCATCCGTAGTGCCCACCCCACCAGTGACAGTATTATTACCGACGGCCGTGATTACTGTCAGGGGTACGGATGGACGGCCAGTGCCAGTGAGGTCACTCCTGGATTCGGGGGCACAAGGTTGTATCGTGTCCAGCCGCCTAGTGGCCAGGCTGGGCCTCAAGTTGGAGCCATCACGGGATGGCGCAATAGGTATAGGTGGCAATCAGGTGCCTCACATCAGGGGTCAGACGGACCTCCTGTTTGAGATGGGTGACTCGGCATCGATCACGCGGGTGAAGGCCACGGCTATTGTTTTGGATGAAGTGGTCGGGGTTCTTCCTTCGGTACGGTTACCGCCGGCGGTAAAGGAGCTGACCAATGGATTGGAGTTGGCCGACCCTCACTTCGCGATTCCCGGACGGGTGGACGTCTTACTCGGAACTGACGTCCTCGGGAAGCTGCTGCGGAGCGGTAAGCGGGAGCTGCAACCAAACGGGTTGGTGGCCGTGTGTACCGCAGGTGGGTACGCATTATTGGGCCCAGTACGGGGACCACAGGACGCAACGGATTATAGCAACATATACTACGGCAGCGTGTTATCGGAGGTCCTGCAAAGGTTCTGGGCAACAGAAGAGCCACCCACAGCTCCCAGGACAAGTCCCCTGGACGAGGAGTGCGAGACATTTTATCAGTGCAACACGGTGCGCCTCCCTTCGGGCAGATTTATGACACGGCTGCCATTTCTATCGACGCGACCTCCGCTGGGGAGCTCCAGGGGCCTGGCTGAGAAACGGATGATGGCCATGGAAAGGCGCATGAAACGGGACTCCAACTTTCGGCGAAAGTATGTTGAGTTCATGCGTGAATATTTGGCTTTGGGTCACATGTCGGTATCCAGGGTAGACTGGCGTCGTGAGGAGCACTACGTATTGCCTCATCATGCAGTCCTGAAGACACCTGACTCCAAGATCAGGGTCGTGTTCGACGGGAGCGCGGCGACATCTAACGGGGTGTCTCTGAATCAATGCCTGCACGCTGGTCCTAAGTTGACCAGAGACATTGCAGACATTCTAACGGACTTCAGGAGACACCAAGTTGTCTTCGTTACGGATGTGAGGATGATGTTTCGCCAAACGGAGATCCATGCGGATGACCGTCGGTTCCAGCTGATATTGTGGCGAGAGAGCCCAGAAGAACCGATGATCACGTATGAGCTGAACACGAACACGTACGGATTAAAGCCCAGCCCGTATGTAGCGATGCGGACGCTACGAGAGCTGGCTGACCAGGAACGGCTGCGCTTCCCTCGCGCAGCTGCAGTCATCGACCGGGATGTCTACGTGGATGACATTTGTACGGGCACGGACAGCATTGAGCAGGCGCTCATCCTAAGGGATGAATTGGTGGCGCTCATGGCCTCCGGTGGCTATGAACTCAGGAAGTGGCTGTCAAACTGCCCAGAGGTGCTGGCAGGACTACCAGCTGAGCACCAACAAGACCCGCATTTGTTTGAGGACTCGGATAATCCTCATGCGTTGGCAATTTTGGGGGTCCAGTACCGACCGACTCAGGATGTCTTCACATACAATTGTGAGGCCGAATTGCTGTCGAAGACCTGGACCAAGCGATCAGTCCTTTCGACTATCGCACGAACGTTTGATCCAAACGGTTGGATCTCTCCGGTCACGTTCATGGCAAAGTTCTTCATGCATTAGCTTTGGTTGGCCCAACTAGGCTGGGATGAGCAGCTCACGGACGAGCTGCTGCACGAGTGGACGGCATTCGTGACCACACTGCCGCATATTAAAGAAATTGAGATCCCGCGCAAACTGCTCCCTCAGCCGGGAGCCAGGGTGACCCTGCATGGGTTCTGCGATGCGTCTGAGAAAGGGTACGCGGCCGCGGTCTACCTGAGAACAGGTGAGACTGCTGGCGAGGGTGTTGTACGCTTGGTCATGGCCAAGAGCAAGGTTGCGCCTGTTCGGACTCGGTGGACGATTCCGAAGATGGAATTGGCGGGTGCCGCGCTCCTGACCCGTCTCCTGAACCATGTGGCGCAGAACTTGCGTGGCACGGTGGATCTGAATGACACGGTTTACGCATGGACGGACAGCCAGATCGTGTTGTGCTGGCTGCAGACTTCGGTCCATACGCTTGAGGTATTTGTGGCCAACCGAGTGTCACAGATAAATAACTCGGAGACTCCTCTGGTCTGGAGACATGTTCCAGGTGAAGTTAACCCGGCAGACTGCTCGAGTCGCGGCTGCCCGGCGCCTGCTCTGGTTGAGCATTCTCTCTGGTGGGGGCCTCAATGGCTGGAGCGGCCACATACGGAGTGGCCTTTCAATGACTGCGGACGCCAGCCACTACCCCCTGACCAGGGTCTGAGAGTCAATGTGACTACAGTGGAGTCTGTGGCAGTGGACCACACTCTTTTGGAACGGTATAGCTCACTAGGGAAGCTACTTCGAGTCACGGGATGGATAATGCGGTTTTTCCATAATTGTCGAAGCCCTGCTGCACAGCGCAACCTGTCACCTGTAATGGGACCTGAGGAGCAGCAAAAGGCTCTCTCACGTTGGGTGAAGGTCGTACAGGGAAAGGAGTTCCAGGATGAACTTAGGATCTTGCGGACTGGCGTGGGCAGAATGAAGAAGAGCCTTGTCCGCCTCAACCCGTTTATTGATGAGCACGGAATGCTCCGGGTGGGAGGCCGACTACGGAATGCCGAATTGCCCTATTCAGCGCGGCATCCTTTAATTCTTCCCAAAAAGGGAGCTCTGGTGGAGCTGTTGGTTTGGGACCGTCACATCAGAAACTCACATGCAGGCTGCAACACTCTGCTGGGCATTTTGCAGCGGGAGTTCTGGATTTTGTCCGCACGGAGAGTGATACGGAGCGTTGTGTTTCGTTGCTTGCCTTGTTACCGGCTCAAGGCAGCCACAATGCAGCCACAAATGGGAGATCTCCCGCCCGACCGAGTTACGGAAGCTCGGCCGTTTGCTGGTGTGGGGACAGACTTCGCGGGGCCTTTCATGGTCAAGACATCACGCCTTCGCAATGCGAAGTCGGTTAAGGCATATTTGTGCGTCTTCGTGTGTCTGGCGACCAAGGCCGTTCATTTGGAAATGGTAGCTGATCTCTCTACGGAGGCCTTTTTGGCAGCGCTGGACCGATTCGTTTCTCGACGGGGAATACCGGCCTTGATACGATCGGATTGTGGTACCAACTTCAAGAGCGCCGATCGTTGTTTAAAGGAAATTGTATTATTTTTAAGTCAAAATGAGCGAGAGATCGGCACGGCCATCGCCAGTCGGGGCATTTCGTGGTATTTCAGTCCACCTGGATGCCCCCACTGGGGTGGAATATTTGAGGCAGTGGTTAAGTCTGCCAAGACTCATTTGTATCGGGTCATCGGCTCAACGATCCTCTCTTTCGAGGAATTGTCAACGGTGTTTTGCAAAATTGAGGCAGTTTTAAATTCGCGCCCCTTGTGTCCGTTGAGCGCTGACCCGAATGACCTGGAGGCCATTACCCCAGGTCATTTTTTGATTGGCCAACCACTTAACGCCTTGCCGGAGTATCCGTATACAGATGTTAAGCTGTGTAGGTTGTCACGGTATCAGATGCTGCAGCAAATGACTCAAAATTTTTGGAAGCGATGGTCGCTTGAGTATTTGCACATTCTTCAGCAACGCGTTAAGTGGACGGACAGGACGACCCCACCGTGCGTTGGAGACCTCGTACTGGTTAAGGATGCTAACCTATCACCGTTGTGTTGGCGACGGGGGCGCATCGTTAACTTGATAGCGGGCAAGGATGGGTCTCCACGGATCGCAGATGTACAAGTGAGGGACTCGATCCTTAGACGGGCGGTTTCAACTTTCAACGCTATCCCGACTACCGGGAGTTTGAGCGGACCGACGACGGGTCGGTCCGGGGCGGGTGGTTGTTCAGAATCGATAGGTTTTACCCACTGGCCACACAATCAGTTAGTTCATTTTTCTGTCACGGCGCTGCGAGCGCACGGGCTGTCGCGCAGACGCGTGCCGGCGCCATTGCTGCATGTTGCGATTAACGTAACGGGTCTTGAACATTATAACCTCCGTGGTTTTCGGGTGATTTTTTGGAAGGTTTACGCTTTAACGGAAAGTGTTGAGATACGGTGCAATTCCTTGTACGGTGGGCTGCTTCGGGCGCCCCAAGGATTGTTATTTAGAGTGATATAAGGACTACTACAGTGTGAACTGTGTTTGGTGTTTTGCTGACGAGATCGGGGCGGCGGCGGCGCAGACCGGGACGTCGTTTATGGTTGCAAGTAAAACATACATACACTTACACAAAGCAGAAACACATACTTGCGGCCGGGAAGAGATTCGGCTGACATCCAGGTTAGCAACATAGATTAAGTTAGGTTAAGTACATAGGGCGCGTATCGCGTCCCATTGTTTCGCGCTAGGCAAGATTGCTTTGATAGTTTCCCATCACATGGGCCCGTGGGAGGTTCAATTTGTGTCTGGCGGAAACAAGCAGTTTGAGTTTGTATTGAGCTTTTAAACGTATTATATCAAATGATCATTATACTATATGATATTATGCCATATGAACTTATAATAAACGTTATTATATTATATGTTTATTATACCACTTGATCGTTATATTGATCAATATTATATCATAAGTTGTTATAGCAAGCGTTACGCACCCATTTAATATGTCTGTGATTCGCGGTAGTTTTCTATGTAAAATTACTTATCCAAATAAAACAATTATGTACTAGAGAATGAGCGGAATTAAAAACGACTACTTTTTGCAACCGATTGAAAGTTTTAGGTACCTTTCTCGTGGTTGCCATTTCTGTTCGAATTGACTTCTTTCTCCTCTCCATCGTTCTGAGTATCCGCGTACATTTCTTGCAACCTGTAAAATAATTAACACTATTTCAGGTTGTAGATCCAGGTACTGCAAAGCCGATAAATACGTAACAAAACAGTTTCTTTTTAAATCTATTATTTTTACGAGCTTGGTCGTTGAACGATCCACTCCATACATTCTCTGATGTATATTGCAAATTGCTTAACACAGTTTTTATAAAACTTATATAATAATTTGGCTCGCTCTGATTCAGGGGTCGCCAACCCAGCATTACAGGTTCCAATGCTGAAGGTTGAGCGTTGAGCCCCCGCAACCATTCCATCAAGATATACCCAACTAAGAAGATTTGCTACTATGTCTATCCCGTAAGCACTATTGTAATAAAATAAAGAATCTAGAAGTCCATTGGGTTGAATGCTATATAATCTTGGAAAGTAATTTGACGCGGTTGGCGCTAGTTTGCAGACACCTGCCTACTGAGCCGGCGGTCCCGGGTTCGAATACCGGCCGGGGCAAATATTTGTGTGATGAACTCGAATATTTGTTCTTGGGTCATGGATGTTTTCTATATATGTATTTATATATTATGTATATCGTTGTCTAGTACCCATAGTACAAGCTTTGCTTAGTTTGGCACTAGATCGATTTCTGTATGATTATCACATAATAAAAAAAAAATTACAAGTATGTACAGTTTTACTTAACTTCTGTCCATGTCAATCACCGGAAATACACCTTGTCCTCGACAGTGATGGATATAGAGCGTATGATATCCATGAAACACGCTTACGCGACGCTAATAGCTTAGCCATCTTGTATCATTGACTTCTTTACCGTCCAGCATCTATAGACTGTATTAAGGTATAACTACATTATTTCTGTCCTTGACACTCACCGGAAATACTCCTTGCCCTCGACAGTGATGGATATAGAGCGTATGATATCCATGAAACACGCTTACGCGACGCTGATAGCTTAGCCATCTTGTATCATTGACTTCTTTACCGTCCAGCATCTATAGACTGTATTAAGGTATAACTACATTATTTCTGTCCTTGACACTCACCGGAAATACTCCTTGCCCTCGACAGTGATGGATATAGAGCGTATGATATCCATGAAACACGCTTACGCGACGCTGATAGCTTAGCCATCTTGTATCATTGACTTCTTTACCGTCCAGCATCTATAGACTGTATTAAGGTATAACTACATTATTTCTGTCCTTGACACTCACCGGAAATACTCCTTGCCCTCGACAGTGATGGCTATAGAGCGTATGATCTCCATGAGACATGCGTACGCGACGGAAATGCCGTAGCCATCTTGTATCGTTGGCGCTTCGTTGCGGTCCAGCATTTCTAGGCTGTAGGATAAACAGATATATTATCTTTAAGCTGCGAAGTGACAATTGGGCAAAATGAAACATTCGCCGAAAAAAGAATTTGCGAACACCATGAAGGAGACATTCAATATTTGGATTAATTAACTATTTTCTTGTACTCGTTGTCATGGTGATGTCCCCTGAATCACTTTTTAAAACTACGATTTCCAGTGCAAAAGTTTTGTTATTTAAGCAGTTATAAGCACATTCTTATGTAGACTATATTCTGACAATACCACCCACCATATCTAGACTTTTCTTAGAAGTTTAATCACTTAATTATTTTAATTAAGCCGTCACGTCTGCTAACGTGTTTGTATGTTTTTTCGCTTCATTGTAAACATTTAGTTTAATCACTATTGTCCCCTGGGTCACGGGACAGAATAACAACAAGATAAAGCTGATCCACCCATTTGTAACACGACTGTAAATGTGATGTCACAGTTGAGAGAGGTCTAGTACTTACTAAACAGACTTGGCGGTACCAGGTTCGAACGTGACGCAGAGCGGTAGCCACACCCCTTTCCAGTAGAAGCCAGATTGCTGGGGGATGCCTGACGCACCTGAAACAAATAGACTGTTTGACAAGACTGTTGACGACGCGGTTGGTGCAGTGGTAAAGCAGTTGCCTACTGAGCCGGCGGCTCTGGGTTCGAATCCCGGCATGGGCAAATATTTGTGTGATGAACACGAATATTTGTGCCTGGGTCATGGATGTTCTATGTATTTAAGTATTTATTTATCTATATACGTATGTATACCCATAACACAAGCCTTCTTGTGCTTAATTTGGGACTAGGTTGAGTTGTGTGAGGTCGTCTGTTATTATTTTTTTATTTATAATGACACGAAATGATTATTTAGACGACCGAACACAGTGAGTGAGAACAAATATATGTGAGTGTCATAATGGATTTTAGCCACGCGTGAAACACTCTGCTTTTCAATTCGACTGTGAGGAAATAAAAAAATATTTAAAAATTATGAAAAGCGGGCATAGGCAATTGTGAGATCAGTAAAACGGCTAAGAACGTTGGGCAAAGTGAGACCTATGTTAAATACTTGCCTAATACATAAAATAATCTACTAGGCCATGATATGTCATAACAACGCAGAAAATGAATATTGCGTATATGATATTATTTGTTACCCTGAGTATTGTCGATTGTGAAGATGTGGATATTACAATAAGAAAAGGTGATTCACACCTAGGACATTACTGCCCCATCGGACATCCGCTCTCCGGCTTCATAGCCCGCCCATTGCCACCTCAAGTTGAGGGGTCTCCAACTGTGCAATGCAGCGAGCTTGTCGGTTACTTTGGTTGTTCTGGGGTTAGTGGGAATTTCCTGCCTCGCACAGCTGCATTGTGGAATGAATTGTCGCTTGCTGTGTTTCCGGACCGATACGACCTTCAAATCTTCAAGAAAAGAGCGTACTTACTCCCACTTGAAGGGCGGCAACGTACTTGTGACTCTCTGGTGTTGCAAGTGTCTATGAGCGACGGTTATCGCTTTCAGGCGATCCGTTTGCTCGTTTGCCACCTATGAAATAAAAAAAAACGTGTGTCTCCTTCACTCGTATGCGCGGCCGGCCGCCCCTCTAGTCTAGGATTTTTCGCTCAACCGCTCATCGCGCCCCGATCGCGCAAACTCGCGCACCATTAAGTAAGGATGTAAGGCCATTTGTTTCCAGGTGTGCATGCCAAGAAGCACTTCAAGCGAGTTCGCTGCACGCGTCGCTACACGCCCGGAAGCTGTCTGCAGGCCGTGCGCACCGTGTGGACCTACGTGCCGCATCAGCAGAGCTGCGTGTATGTTTACCATGTTTTGATACATTTTCGCAATTAAAAGAGCTTTAATTTTGAAATTATTTTCAGGATCCTCATAATTTAACAAAATAATAATTTTATAACAACCATGAACGCAAACCCACTTTTTCACACGGTGAAAATTACAAAATGACTTATTGTTTCCATACAAATATTGGTACCCAACCTTCAAACGACGTCAGATGTAGGACTGTAAGTGGTCATTATGGAGCGTTTTAGCGCTCCGTAGGAAGTTGAACTTTACCGGTAATTACTGAGCTTTCTTAGAGCAGTCTAAGTGTAATTAGCCCCGTATAGAAATTTGATCCTAAAAAATTAAGAATCCTAATCCTAAAAAAAAATTATACAAGCCTATTATGTTTCGTTCCCTTTGTTGCTTTTGGTACCCTTCAGGTTGCGTTTCCAAACATGTTTCGTTTCAGAGAGCGACTGGGGTGCTCTGCGGACAACTACTCGAACCGATTCAACTCGCCGAAGAATTGTAACGAGACGTGTCGCGAGCTGGTCTACCTATACATGTTTCTGCAGGAGGCCGAGAAAGGCAACTTCACAATCCCAGCTCATGGTAACTGTACTTTTTATAGCCGAAAGTGAAGTGTCTTCGTTTCATTATTTATTTACAACATTTTACACAGCATAAGAGTATAAACTAAAGCACTGTGAAAATCATAACAGGTTTTAAATACATTAAAAATCAGAATTACATTCATCCATCGCCTCACAAAATCTTAAGCAATCACCAACTACTTGCAAAAATATCCCAGTCAGGTGCAGATGCGAGACATGCCTTACGACAGTGCAGCTCGCCTCTAACTAGAGGCGAGCTTCTGTGAGAAACGGTGCGTGTCTCGGGTCCAGCGAGTAAACGCCGATGCCGCGCCCGGAAACAAATTGTTGAAAGCAAAGGAACTCGCAAGCGCACCACCTTATTCACTAACTCCACGCAGTCGCAGTTTCCTCGTAAAATTTTGCAGGCACCCGTCAGAAGTTGATAATTACGCCTTACTTCCAGAGAGTTGGACCCCAATACTCCTAGAAGGAATTTATTAGGATATAAAAACGGGTGATACCCATTTTTTAGGTAAAATCTGAAGAATGTTTTTGAACTTTTTCTCGAAGTAGGACATAAGTAGACTCGTGAGGTATCTAAACTATAGAAGCAGCTTCTAGCTTACTCCTGACGAGAGCGTTGTATATTAGTACCATAGCTTGGTAACTGTTAAAATCGCGAGAGTACCGGATAACAAAAGCTAAACTTTTAAAACAGTCAAACTTTTAAAATTGAGTTGAGGATCGAAAGTGACGCCTAAGTCACTGACAGTATAAACTCTCATAATTTATCTGCTTTCATCGTCGTATAATTTAAGTATCTATTTATATATGTATATATATTATTATAATAAGTTTTTAATTATACGTAATTGTACATTAGATACAGCGCCTACAATTCTTCAACTTTGCCCTGAGGTAGAGAATGCCCCATGGCATCCACCTTTTGTACATTAAGCTTTTCTATCATTTGCATCATTTCGATTTTAAATAAATAAGAACTATTGAATGACAGGCGGTATCGAGGAAGACCTGAATCCCGCGGGGCACGGAGTCCACTGGATCTATGAGGAGTACGGGTCCCTCCACGATGGGGATGGGGAGGACAGCGGGCACCACGGGGAACACAAGTGCGTTGGTTTGCATCAATATAACCTATAAATATTGACACAGAGGTAAAATGTGATCCACTGCAATGTAAGCAGGACTCGAACCCGGTACAGGGATTACCGGTCCAACGTATTAACCTTTCCACCACCCTAACGCCAAATAACCTGTCCTTTTTTTCCTTATGCTTTGTTTGTCGATCTTCGCATTGTTCATTTGAAAGGCTTTACACCTTAGCGACCTCTTAAAAATAATGAGACGTTACATGTTTCTTCTTTAGTCGGTACCTCATTCCTGAGGATCGTGATCAAAAGGTATCGTATTCTTGATCAGGTGTCTCCATCGGTCTCGATCCATTGTTGCTCTCACAGCTTGATGGAATTTCTTTGAGGTAGTTGGCTTCTCTAACCTGGTCAGTCCATCTAGTAGGTCAGACCTTTGGTCTTCTAATTTTTTATGCACAGATCACTACGTTTTATTTTTATGTATGGAGTAGAGATGTGGACGGTGCTGGCAAGAGAAAGAGAATTGACGCATTCGAAATGTGGTGCTGGAGGCGAATACTTAGGGATACTTTGGACGGCCAAGTGTCAATTCTTTCCCAACAAGGCATCAAATTTATTCCTGGGTGAATCAACTTTTTTGTGTTGTTTACTCTGTCCCCGTTGTCCAAGTGACATCTTCATACTGTTTCATAGAAAAATGCTTAGGTTGTCCGAGGGCAAATTTTGCGTAACCATAGCAACAAGGTGCACTTAAAAGTTGATTCACCCTACACCATTTAATAAACAGATCCGAGCACGAGCACTACGACAGTCCCCCGGACCAACTGATGGTCCGGCGATACAACAAGGCCGGCGACCGGCCGCCCGTGCCGGACGCCGAGGACGTCCGGGGGCGCCGGGAACAAACGATGCCGGATATTGATCACTTTTGACAATAACAAACTTGATGGACGGTACCTGTTGTTTCTTTTCTGATAAGTAGATAACATCTGTACACATGAGCGATGCGAACTATATGCCTACTGTTTTTAGTTTCGTACCCAAAGGGTAAAAAACAGGACCCTATTACTAAGACTCCGCTGTCCGTCTGTCTGTCTGTCACCAGGCTGTACCTCATGAACCGTGATACTTAGATAGTGGACATTTCCACAGATGATGTATTTCTGTTGCCGCTATAACAACAAATACCAAAAAACAGAACAAAATAAATATTTAAGGGGGCTCTCATACAACAAACGTGATCGGTTGCGTTAACCCGGCCAGTTATGATGGGATAATTGTTTGTACGGAACCCTCGGTGAGCGAGTCCGACTCGCTCTTCGCCGGTTTTTTTATCATAAGTAGGTAACATCTTTACACATAAGCGATGCGAATTTTATACCGGTGGCAAACACGCTCTGCACTTCATGTAGTCCCTCGGGCAAGTTCCATAGCCTAAGCGTTCGCAGAAAGCTCCTTCCTTTTTTTCGTAAGATTAGGATTAGGCGTGTTGAAAGACATAACGTCATTACGTTTTCGTAAAAGTAGATCCCATTTTGAATTTCAAGGTGACATAGCTTTAAAGCGGTTTACCCTTGAAATGTCGACAAACGTTTCATCGAATTTTCATTTCGTCGAATTTTCATTTCATCGAAAGCATTTTTTTCTGAAACCATAAAATATTTTTGAATGTTATAACACAAACCTAACCTAACCTAATCTAAAGGTTATAATATACAAAATGTCTGAAAATTTATGACTTACGAGTAAAAATTTGTTGATTAAATGAAAATTCGACGAAATGAAGCATTCGGTGAAACGTTTGTCGACATTTCAAGGGTATCCGCTTTAAAGCAAATTGGTATGGGCGTCCTTTTCTAGGTTTTTGGGGGGATGCAGTTTTCATGAAAGGCATGCCTTACTTGCTATCAATGAAAAACTCATTGGTGATGTGTTGCCGGCTGGAAGCATTTTCTAGAGCCTCGAACGTCGCCGCAAAGTTGCCAGCTTGTCAGTTTTCTATCGGATATATTCTATAGTGTGCGCAGGAATTGCACGATTCAATTCCGCCATCCCCTTTTCACCATCGGACAACCAGGCGAGGGGAGCGATTTCACCTTTATGTTATCAGTTTACTTAAGTATTAGCACGAAGCGATTTGCTTCATCATTTCTAATGCGAACCGCTGAGGAATGTAACTCGCTCTGCTCGTATTTCCAGAAAATTATAATTTGGGTCTTCATGGGTGGATAGGCTATTTCTGAACCGGTGAGCTACATCTTTGACCCCGTAGTTACCATCAGGTGATACTGAGGTACAGGTTATGAATAAAAAAAAATGACTTACCAGCGGGTGTGTTAACTTGGCTCGCCACGAACAGGCTCTGCACGTAGGCGCCCAGCGCGTTCACGATGTCTTGGAAGATGTTGGTGGCGTGTGGCCGCAGGTCGTAGCACGAGCAGAAAGACACCAGCAACTCTGTACAATAAAATAGTAGATTACATACCTAGGGCGGTAAATTCGTGAATGTGCCAGACCGCAAGTGTTTGTGGCTCGTACCGAAGTTAAAGACCATAAATATGCGATCGCCCGTGGTTTGTCTAAAGTACTTACGTCTTGCGTTAGCCTGTAAGTGGCCAGAAAATCACACTTACGGCCAAGGGTGCCGTAAAAGAAGCTTTTTTTCTATATTGGCACATCATAGTGGCACCACTTCGCCTGATGGTAAGCCAAAAGGGGAGCCTAAGTCGCGTCATTTATAGTAGCCGGCAAACTTTTCGAACAAAAATGGCGGATCTACACATGTACTGTTGTACTTAAATCGGCTCCTGCGCGGTCAAGGTCATGTTCAAGAAGTTTGCCGGCTCTTGTACCAAAAATTTGTGGTTGCCAGTAAAATAATTTAGTACCACTAGAAATCCGCTATATGGCGTAGGCTGAAATACACCCTCTTGGGCTTTAACACACCTCGAATTCATCACCAAATAAATCGTCTGTTGACAGCGAAAACTCACTAAGTAACAAATACCTACTTAAAACAGAGCTCGTATCTCAGTGTCTACAAACTAGATACGAGGTTTTGAAGAATAGTGACAGAAATTTAGTGAGTTTTGGTTGTCACCAGGCTAAATACTTACTGGGCTGTATAGTCATCTTGTGCAGCACTTCCAACGCCAGTGCGCGCTGCCACAGCGGCTTGTCGGGGTCCAGGAACTTGATCGTCAGCGACAGGAAGATCTCGCATTCTGTCACCTGATGAACAACATTTTACTTTTTTACTTAGCATTTTATTGTTTTACTAGATTGGCACATGAATATGACTCCACGTAGACTTGTGGTTCAGGTTCTTTTGTCATCGGAATAACCAATAACCACTATTTAACAAAAAATATCGACGACGTGAAACAGTGAAAGGAAAAGTCAAGAAGTTGCTAAAATGCACCCAAGTCACGATAAGCGTACTTAACTCGAATGTTTGAAAGGATATTGTACGGTCCATATACATATACCGCACATTGCCATCTCAGCGAAATAACCAACAATCGCGTAAAGCATTGACATACGCGCCAGTACACGTTCACATTAGACAACAACCACACGTGTCCTCATTAGCATTATCATTCATAATATCGCGCTTTTATAGTTTACTTTGACATTATAATTAAAGTGTGTATTTTCGACTATATTAGTGAGTTATTATTACATCCAGCAAATAACATTTCATAATTGATGTATGTGACACTAGCAGCCCGTACATCAATTTGGTCCTTCGAGCAGAAAAGTAGTGTTCTTGAGTGTCCAAAGTGCAGTATCGCATCGGTTTGACTGGCCTCCCACAAGCGGGTCTCACCAGTCAGATTGAGAAGGCGTCTACTCTGTACATAGGAAACAGGAACATTGCTTTACCAGCATCGCAGCACTAGCAGCTGCATCACAGAGCATAACAGCAACTATACAGCAGATCAACAGCAACTTGTGCAGTTAAGTACACTTTTACTATCAAAATGGGATCTATTCAGGAGATATTGGATACCCAATCTCAGCTTATGGAAGCTATCAGAAAGTTTCTTGAAAACTTTAAAAAAGACGGAGCAGACCGCAAGACGCCCGAAAGGATCCCAAGAAGGTTACAAATTCTTGACCAGTATTGGGCCGAATTTCAAGCAAACCACGAGAAGCTTTGTGAAGAGGAACACTTTGATCATCCTTACTTCTCCGAAAATCAATACGGCGTCACGGAGCAATTTTACCTGGCCACAAGGCAGCATGTTAGCGCCTTTATGAAGGCGGAACGTAAGCCAGTAGTTACACTAACCGACCCAGCATCATCAAAAATAGGACTATCGCCCCAGCCTAGTCCTCGCGACCGTGCGGATCCACCCCGCCAAGATCAACCCCCGGTACAACCAACAGGAACGCCTTGGTCGGGAACTACAAGCAATGATGATGTTGCCCCTACCAACACAGGAGCAATAGAAACAGCAACCCGCGGATCGCTCAGCAAAACTGACGAGATGTTACGTAAGCAAGCCAGCAACTTTAGAGCATTTGTCAGAACAGTATCTAACATAACCTTGGAACATATCAACGAAAAGTGGGAGTTTGAGGATGCCCTCAAGGCTCTACAAGCACGATGGACTGCCATAGATGCCCTTCACTGGGAAATCGACAGCATTCTAGAAACAAAAAACGTAACATACGAGATGAGCTACAACACTTACGAAATGCAGTTTAACAAAATCAAAAAAGAAATCAATACCAAGATGTGGTCGGTCACCCACAGAGAAAAATCAACCCCTAAAATGGATATTCCCATTTTTAGCGGCAGTTATCAGCATTGGACGTCCTTCAAGGACTTATTTACAGAAGCAATCCATGCTAACCCATCTCTCCCAAACGCTCAGAAAATGCAATTTCTCAAGAGCAAACTAAAAGGAGAAGCAGAAAAACTGATCCAGCATTTACTTATCAGTTCAGAAAACTATCAGACATGTTGGGATATTTTAAATCATAGATACAACAACAAAAAGATGATTTTTTCATCTCATATCAACACTTTACTAAGCCTTCCCAACACACAGCAACATTCAGCAGCATCTATCAAAAAAATTCACGACACAACCAATGAATGTCTACACGCCATCAAAAATCTTGGAGTAGACACAGCGACGTGGGATCCAATCATAGTGCATCTGCTCTCTCAAAAACTGGACGCGGAAACGCACAACGATTACGTGGAGTCCTTGAAAACACCACGTGAATTACCAACTCTTAAAGACTTTTTAGAGTTCTTAGAAAACAAATTTACATCATTGGAATCATCCCGTCGCAGACCAGATTTATCAAAATCATATCAGAATCATCAGCATCAAAATGAACCTTCAACAAGCAACAAGAAGTTTCATTCTTACAAAGCATATAGCACTAATCAGAACATGAATGCCAAATCATATTCATTTACAAAAACATCAAACAATTATAATGAACATTATAAATGTCCACATTGTCAGAATGACCATAAGTTATTTGCCTGTAAGGCATTTCTCGGATTACAAACTGGCAACAAGCGGGAAGTAATTGCGAAATACAATTTATGTAGAAATTGCTTATACGATCATAAAGGCAAAGAGTGTCATTCGCTCAAACGATGCCGCGTTTGTAGCGGAAATCACAACACGTTACTTCACGATGCCTACGGTTACCCGAGCCCGAGCACATCAAATCACAAAGCAATTGCCGTCGAAAACAAGAAACCTAACAATAGCAATAGCAACCACGTGTCTCAAGAAGAATTACCAGAAATTCTTCTAGCAACAACATTAATCAAGGTCAGAGCAATGGACCAATCAATAGTGACTTTGAGAGCTCTAATTGATCAAGGTTCTCAAACAAGTTTGATTTCTGAAAAAGCAGCACAAATTTTGAGATTACCACGTGAACAATGCAAAGGTGTAATTTTCGGCATCGGCTCAAAAGAAAACAATTCCAAAGGCATCATTAACATAACTTGTACATCACTACACAATGAGTATACCTTTAACACAGATGTATGTATTATGCGAAACCTCATCAATAATTTGCCCAACAAATCATTCAAGAAACCGTCATGGGATTTCTTAGAAAACATTAATCTAGCAGACCCAGAGTTTTACACAAGCCGCCCGGTAGACATCTTATTTGGAGCCGACATTTATTCTGATATTATACAAGAAGGTATCATCAGACACGGAAAAAGCCATCCTCTGATACAAAAAACACGCCTAGGTTGGATTTTGACTGGAAATGTGCAGACGCTGCAATGTAACGTTGTTCTCAACAACGTAGAAGATATTCACAAATTTTGGTCGGTGGAAGATATATCAGAAACATCAAACATGTCACAAGAAGACCTCGACTGTTTACATCATTATCAGAAAACAACAACTCGCAACGAAGAAGGCCGTTATATCGTGAGCATGCCTTTTAAAACAGATTTTGAGGAAAAACTAGGAGCTACGAAACCTATGGCCGTGGCACAATTTCGTCAACTCGAAAACAAATTTATCAGACAGCCGAAATTAGCAGAAGCATACAAAGAATTTATCACTGAATATCAATCACTAAATCATATGGTTGAGTGTACTAGCAACGAGACACCCAGTTGCTACTTACCTCACCATAGCGTCGAGCGAGCGGAATCAACGACGTCGGCATTACGCGTTGTTTTCAACGCATCGGCAAAAATTACAACTGGCTACACTTTGAACGATTTAATGCACCGAGGCCCGAATTCACAACAGGACCTCATGAGCCTCATCCTGCGATGGCGACAATATCAATACGCATATACCGCCGACATAGCAAAAATGTTCAGACAAATATTGATGACCCCTGAACATCAGCAATTCCAAAAAATAGTATGGAGATTATCACCAAATGAGCCGTTGCAGGAATTCAAATTAGCAACTATCACGTATGGGACCAAGGCAGCTCCCTTCCTTGCCATGATGACCTTGAGGCAGCTAGCCATAGACGAAGGTCATAAGTACCCAAATAGCAGAGCAGCACAAGCATTACAAGAAGAATTTTATATGGACGACCTTGTTAGTGGAACGTTCAGTTTAGAATCAGCAAAACAGTTACAATCAGATTTAATACAGCTTCTTAAATCAGGAGGCTTTCATCTACGAAAATGGTCATCGAATAAGGCCGAACTCTTACAAGATGTCAGCATAACACAAAACAAAGAAGAAGAATTCAACTTCAAGCATTTAGAATCAACAACAAAAACCCTCGGTATCAAGTGGAACCCAATCGAAGACCAGTTTACATTTCAGTTGAAAAGCAACTTCACAGCGACACCGAAGACATTGACCAAAAGGTCACTATTATCAGAAATTTCAAAAATATTTGACCCCGTTGGCTGGTATACGCCTTTAACCACCAAATGCAAACTCCTGTTTAAGCAAGTCTGGCTATCTAACATACAATGGGATGATGAACTTCCCGGAAGCATCAGAACAGAATGGGAGAAAATTCGATGTGACCTTCAGTACATCAACGACTTCAAAATTCCAAGATGGTACCAGACCGGTGAGTCCGACAGCATTGAATTGCATGGATTTTGCGATTCGTCAATGAAAGCATTTGCCTGTGTTGTATACTGTAAAGTTAACGACAAGATAACACTGGTAGCAGGAAAATCAAGATTAATTCCCGAAAACAAAAATCTAACCCTGCCGAAATTAGAATTATCAGGGGGTCTATTATTGGCCAAACTAATGAACAAAATACAGCAAGCATTGACGGGTCATCATATCAAGGTCTTTGGGTGGACCGACTCGACCGCTGTCCTTGGATGGCTTCAAGGAGATAGCGGAAGATGGAAACCATTTGTAGCCAATCGAGTTGAGCAGATAAAGCAAGTTATCCCGTCGAGCAACTGGCGATATATCAAATCAGGTGATAACCCAGCCGACAGCGCCAGCCGTGGCATGTTCGGAGCGCAGTTAAAGCAGCATTTGTTATGGTGGAATGGACCCGCTTTCCTACCATCATTCAACGAAAAACATGAAATAGATCACCCGGCTTACGTCACAGAACAGGAAGTACGCAAAACAAAGCTTACTAACGTCACGACGGCACGTCACAGCGATGACGACATAATACAATACATATTAAACAAATTCAGCACAATGACGCGAGCAGTACGCGTACTCGCTTGGATACTACGAGCGATAACACCGAACACAAAGCAAAACGCTTACTTGACTGTAACAGAGCTAGATCGAGCCAGAATAAAAATCATTAAATATGTGCAGGAACGTGACTATCAAGACGAAATCAGTAAACTTAAATCACATAAACAAATACACAAAAGCAGCAAGATTTTGGAACTCAACCCATTTCTCGACGATCAAGGACTACTACGAGTTGGAGGCAGACTTAAGCATGCAAATTTAAGCAAAAATAAAAAACATCCGTACATCATTCCGCATCAAGGCCGTCTGACCGAGCTTATCATAGATGACGCGCACCGCACTATGTTGCACGGGGGCGCACGCCTAACATTATCAGAAATCCGTAACACTTTCTGGATAATAGGCGGGAACAGAGCAGTAAAAAAAAGGTTACAGCCTTGCGTGAAATGCAAGAAGTTCAAAGCAAAACGCTTGGGTGATTTACCCGAGGCCAGAATCAACCCCTCGCGACCCTTTGAGCATACAGGCCTTATCAAACGCCCCATAGTTAAATTGTCGCTACTCTCAACCGTTACGTCATTAAACTCAGCATACAAATCATTGAAGATATCACAATCAGAAGCAAGCACTGACAACGTAGCCGGCGAACAGAAAACACAGCAATCAAATGTCGGAACTACGGGACAGAAGAAATTTTCGTAAAAAGGCTCAAGGACATCAATTTTCACATCAATGGCCTTACTCGTATCATTATTTTTATTCATGGTCGTCCCAACCGGGAACTGCTACTACAACATCACTAAACTGAGCAAATCACTTTATTTGGACCGAGTATCAAGCATGCAAGTCATACATGATGAATGGAAGCTGGTCGTATATTATGACATGGACCCATATTGGGACGGCTCAGCAACATTTGAAAAATACCTGAAGCAAATCGAAAATGTTTGTTCTAAAACAAATATCAAACATCTTTGTGACATAATAATGTTACAATTACATCACAGCGATAGCGAGCTACGATACTATAATAGCATGCTACTGGGTCAGCATTTTGAGTCACACATACGAGAACGCCGCGGCCTTGTGGATGGCGTAGGCTACATCGCTAATAGCCTCTTCGGGGTCCTAGACCAACGATTTGCTGACCAGTACGAAAAAGACATCACTATTATCAACAACAACCAGAAACACCTGGCTCTGCTATGGAAAAATCAAACATCGGTAGTTGAAGCAGAGTACAATATGCTCAAACGAACAGAAGCGGCAATCAGTAAAGAACACAAAGTCATCAACCAACATTTGAACAATTTAATAAACGCCACCAATACGCTGAACACAGAAGTTCAAAATACAGAAATAATGAATGAATTAGCACTGTCAACAATATGCTTATCAAACTAAAATCAATTCAAGACACATTATTAGATACAATAAAGGATATTCACCACGGCATGTTTAACATTCACCTACTGTCACCCGAGCAACTACGCAGCGAACTAAGCATTATCTCAGGACAGTTATCTCAAGACTTATCCTTGCCCATCAACAACATACAAACAGGGATGGCGAACATTTATCATTTACTAAAAGTTAAAGCAAGAGTTACGCAGCGATATTTAATTTTCGAAATTAAAATCCCACTGGTCAATAGAGAGAGCTTTGACTTATACAAAATTATATTGATCCCGCAACAATACAAGAATAAATCAATCAGCGTGGTACCAGTGTCCAGCCACGTAGCTATCAATTTACGCAAGGATACCTATCTCATTATGTCAGAAAAAGACATACAACAGTGTCTCCGATATGAAGAATCTATTCGACTTTGCCGCACAAAAAAGCCAGTCTTTCATTTCAAGTCAGATGAAAGTCTTTGCATCAAGGATCAGATGACAAACCAATGTCTTACTACTATCGCAACATGCCGAAATAGTTGGACGGAATTAAACAATATAAACACGTACCTATACTACTGTTGTGATAAATGCACACTACGAATCATATGCGAGGATCGAGTTACGGCAACGCAGACAGAGAGTGCCGGGGTTATCGTACTCGGTCAGAGCTGCGTCATCAAGGGCGAGGACTTCACGGTATTCTCCCATAAGGATCACTAGAGTGAAATTAAAACTACATCGGACATTTACACACCAGAAATCGCGCAGATAAATCACATAATAAATATATCACTCCCACTATCAGAAATCAATATCACTGATAACAGAGTTGAACTCGAACAAATTAAAAATCAAATTCAACAAATGAAGACTGAGACACCTTTAAAAGAAAACATTTCATATCACGACGTACACCAGTACTCCATCATTTACATCTTACTTGTTGGTGCGCTCATAGCAATTGGAGCAGCCATCCTTCGCCGCTTGCGCAGTCGCCGCAGCGGGAGCGCCGACATTCGTTCGGAACTACAGGAACAGCAGCTATCATCTGTCGCAACCCACGCTCCACAAATTCAACCTTGAATCCTGGGGCATTCGTCAAGACAAACTTCTATCGTTCAATTGGAATTAGAAACATTACCCAGCAATCCTAGTATTTGCAAGACGACGAAGCAAAACAAAGCTACCTCACCTATTTTGCACTAAGACTAGTTTCCAGGACAGCGGCAGTTTATAATTTAGAAATTTATAAGTTTTAATGTTTTATTTTGTATCAATTGCTTTTATCATAAAACTTGTATCACTTTTCATCTCACGCTTCTCTCGCGGGGCAGCATGTACGGTCCATATACATATACCGCACATTGCCATCTCAGCGAAATAACCAACAATCGCGTAAAGCATTGACATACGCGCCAGTACACGTTCACATTAGACAACAACCACACGTGTCCTCATTAGCATTATCATTCATAATATCGCGCTTTTATAGTTTACTTTGACATTATAATTAAAGTGTGTATTTTCGACTATATTAGTGAGTTATTATTACATCCAGCAAATAACATTTCATAATTGATGTATGTGACACTAGCAGCCCGTACAGATATACTAACTAATAAAAGCATACATTTTCAAACCAATAAAAATCAAATCTGTCCAGTCGTATTTGAGTAATCGGAAACAAACATACCGAATTGAGAACCTGCTCCATTTTTTGACGACGCGCTTCTAGAAAACCTTTTTAAAAAGTATACCTTGGATCAAATGGAGTGTGATTATTGGGATGGGCAGTTGCGGTTGAGACTTGGCCACGAAATGAAGACTTTGAAGAAGTTGAAATTCTGCGTTAATGAAGGAGAGGCATGGAAGAGTCTGTTGAGGAGTCCCTCACTCTCTCCTTCATTGAGCGGAAGAAAAGATGGTCAAACGTGTCCATACTTCAGGAACTTGCCATGAAGCCGCGTCTATCTGCTCCGGCACAATCACGCATACTCAAGTTCTTCGGACTCATGTCTAGTTGTTCAGGGGAAAGTGGAGGGCATGAGACCACGCCGCAGATCACCCATGCGATGGACTGATCAGATAAAATCTGCTCTAGGTAGTCCATTGCATGAATGTGCTTGAAGTGCTGCAAACCTGATGAGATAGCAAGACGTCGTTAGGCAGGCGACAGCAGTCCACAACCCATGAAGGCCACGACTGCTCTGCTGTTACCAGCAGGCTGTGTTACCGCCCGGACTCGTTTGAGCCCCTGTTGTTGGGGCCGGTCCCGGGACGTGCAGGGCTGTGAAGAGAGCTGCTATGGTGTTACCAGCAGGCTGTGTTACCGCCCGGACTCGCTTGAGCCCCTGTTGTTGGGGCCGCGCCCGGGACGTGCAGGGCTGTGAAGAGAGCTGCTATGGTGTTACCAGCAGGCTGTGTTACCGCCCGGACTCGCTTGAGCCCCTGTTGTTGGGACCGCGCCCGGGACGTGCAGGGCTGTGAAGAGAGCTGCTATGGTGTTACCAGCAGGCTGTGTTACCGCCCGGACTCGCTTGAGCCCCTGTTGTTGGGGCCGCGCCCGGGACGTGCAGGGCTGTGAAGAGAGCTGCTGTGGTGTTACCAGCAGGCTGTGTTACCGCCCGGACTCGCTTGAGCCCCTGTTGTTGGGGCCGGTCCCGGGACGTGCAGGGCTGTGAAGAGAGCTGCTATGGTGTTACCAGCAGGCTGTGTTACCGCCCGGACTCGTTTGAGCCCCTGTTGTTGGGGCCGGTCCCGGGACGTGCAGGGCTGTGAAGAGAGCTGCTATGGTGTTACCAGCAGGCTGTGTTACCGCCCGGACTCGCTTGAGCCCCTGTTGTTGGGGCCGCGCCCGGGACGTGCAGGGCTGTGAAGAGAGCTGCTATGGTGTTACCAGCAGGCTGTGTTACCGCCCGGACTCGCTTGAGCCCCTGTTGTTGGGGCCGCGCCCGGGACGTGCAGGGCTGTGAAGAGAGCTGCTATGGTGTTACCAGCAGGCTGTGTTACCGCCCGGACTCGCTTGAGCCCCTGTTGTTGGGGCCGCGCCCGGGACGTGCAGGGCTGTGAAGAGAGCTGCTATGGTGTTACCAGCAGGCTGTGTTACCGCCCGGACTCGCTTGAGCCCCTGTTGTTGGGGCCGCGCCCGGGACGTGCAGGGCTGTGAAGAGAGCTGCTGTGGTGTTACCAGCAGGCTGTGTTACCGCCCGGACTCGCTTGAGCCCCTGTTGTTGGGGCCGCGCCCGGGACGTGCAGGGCTGTGAAGAGAGCTGCTATGGTGTTACCAGCAGGCTGTGTTACCGCCCGGACTCGCTTGAGCCCCTGTTGTTGGGGCCGCGCCCGGGACGTGCAGGGCTGTGAAGAGAGCTGCTGTGGTGTTACCAGCAGGCTGTGTTACCGCCCGGACTCGCTTGAGCCCCTGTTGTTGGGGCCGCGCCCGGGACGTGCAGGGCTGTGAAGAGAGCTGCTATGGTGTTACCAGCAGGCTGTGTTACCGCCCGGACTCGTTTGAGCCCCTGTTGTTGGGGCCGGTCCCGGGACGTGCAGGGCTGTGAAGAGAGCTGCTATGGTGTTACCAGCAGGCTGTGTTACCGCCCGGACTCGCTTGAGCCCCTGTTGTTGGGGCCGCGCCCGGGACGTGCAGGGCTGTGAAGAGAGCTGCTATGGTGTTACCAGCAGGCTGTGTTACCGCCCGGACTCGTTTGAGCCCCTGTTGTTGGGGCCGCGCCCGGGACGTGCAGGGCTGTGAAGAGAGCTGCTATGGTGTTACCAGCAGGCTGTGTTACCGCCCGGACTCGTTTGAGCCCCTGTTGTTGGGGCCGCGCCCGGGACGTGCAGGGCTGTGAAGAGAGCTGCTATGGTGTTACCAGCAGGCTGTGTTACCGCCCGGACTCGTTTGAGCCCCTGTTGTTGGGGCCGCGCCCGGGACGTGCAGGGCTGTGAAGAGAGCTGCTATGGTGTTACCAGCAGGCTGTGTTACCGCCCGGACTCGCTTGAGCCCCTGTTGTTGGGGCCGCGCCCGGGACGTGCAGGGCTGTGAAGAGAGCTGCTATGGTGTTACCAGCAGGCTGTGTTACCGCCCGGACTCGCTTGAGCCCCTGTTGTTGGGGCCGCGCCCGGGACGTGCAGGGCTGTGAAGAGAGCTGCTATGGTGTTACCAGCAGGCTGTGTTACCGCCCGGACTCGCTTGAGCCCCTGTTGTTGGGGCCGCGCCCGGGACGTGCAGGGCTGTGAAGAGAGCTGCTATGGTGTTACCAGCAGGCTGTGTTACCGCCCGGACTCGCTTGAGCCCCTGTTGTTGGGACCGCGCCCGGGACGTGCAGGGCTGTGAAGAGAGCTGCTATGGTGTTACCAGCAGGCTGTGTTACCGCCCGGACTCGCTTGAGCCCCTGTTGTTGGGGCCGCGCCCGGGACGTGCAGGGCTGTGAAGAGAGCTGCTATGGTGTTACCAGCAGGCTGTGTTACCGCCCGGACTCGCTTGAGCCCCTGTTGTTGGGGCCGCGCCCGGGACGTGCAGGGCTGTGAAGAGAGCTGCTATGGTGTTACCAGCAGGCTGTGTTACCGCCCGGACTCGCTTGAGCCCCTGTTGTTGGGACCGCGCCCGGGACGTGCAGGGCTGTGAAGAGAGCTGCTATGGTGTTACCAGCAGGCTGTGTTACCGCCCGGACTCGCTTGAGCCCCTGTTGTTGGGGCCGCGCCCGGGACGTGCAGGGCTGTGAAGAGAGCTGCTGTGGTGTTACCAGCAGGCTGTGGTACTGGTGCACCAGCACGGCCACCAGCCGCAGCAGCCGCATGGTGACGGGGTAGTGCGGCCGCTCGGCGCCGCCCGGACTCGCTTGAGCCCCTGTTGTTGGCGCCGCGCCCGGGATGTGTAGAGACGTGAAGGCCGCCCTAATAATAAAAAAATACTCGTCAAAATAATAAATTTAAAATTTAAAACACCCCCGTCGCCAGTAGGTGGTCATCGTGAGACCCCATTCAATGAGTGATATAGACAAGACAATGCTACTAAAACTGAGCATTACTACTCTTCTCTTCAATATTGGCTGAGATCTTGTCACTTGTTCTAATTAAAGCTGAATATCTTGGAAACTACTAGTCCTATTTCCACCAAACATAGCCCTAAGAACCATCTCTATGGACAATTCTTTCGATTTAAAAAAAAACGCACTCAAATTGGTCCATCCGTTTGTGCGCTATGGATACCACAGACAGACACACAAATATACACCCCTCTTTTTTCGTCAGGGGTAAAAAAATACAATAAAATCTTTGTATTTCCATTTCAAAAGTTTTTATTTTTAAGTGTAAATTACATTAAATAAATCGGCAATCGCGGAAGTTGGAAAGCAGCCCTTGCTTTGAGCAAATTATCTTAGAGTGTGCGCAGAACGAGAAAAATCGCGGCAGAAACGGGAACTAATATTATGAATTTTACATGGCAATTAAACCTTAGACACCTGTCTTATAAAAAAATAAACAAACTTCTGTCGTTTATATGTCACGGCGCGTACGGCAAAATTCCATGCCAACTAAAAAGGCCATCTACGGGCCAAATTAAAAGACAAAATTCGATTCATAATAGTTGTAACCGTATTGACTACATTTAACACATTACTGATCTGTTACATCTTACCTGTATTTTACGTTTGGTGAGAACAGCCTTATAATCAGTGCACAGACATGTTCTTTTAACAAAAACCTAAATTCCGATATCTGAAACAAAAATAAAGAATTACAAGTTTTTAAATTAAGCTGCATTATAATAAAAGTTATAATCAGAGCACAATTTCGGTAGTGACAGCTATCGATAAATTCTATTATCGATGCCTGTAATACTAACCATCGCTCCCAGCTTTGATTTTTCTCGAAATTGAGTTTTTCTTTTGTAAGTATTATTAAGGAGACGATTATCAAGTAGGATACTTACGTACGACACATTGAAAAAAAAAGCTGACGTGTACGTTTAACGCCCGAGAATAATTCTTAAATACCCACGAAAGAAAAATATGATGATGACGATTCAAAGATCCAGAAACAGAATTAGGGTGTTATTTTGTTTCATTTATACTTTCAATATAATTATACTTCCACAAACCTTGGAGCAACAATAGGGATAAAGCATCGATAAGTGAATTTATCGATGTGGAAATTCCTACCTGTAACTGTCAATGTATTGTCATACGATTCAAATACTTAAGTTTCACGTACCTTGAAAAATACGGCCGAAAAGTCGGTTAATACTGTGTCTAAAAGTTCCAATCCAAAAGTCTTTGGCACTTCTGAGATACCGACCAGCCAGTGCGCCGCGTCGCCGTTCACCAGCTGGATTATATCCTAGAATAATAAATACATAGATAATTATTTTCGTTACTCTAGGCTGAAAGTAGGATTTTCTGCCCGCTACGGAAAAAAATCACTTCCTGGTTAAGACAAGACGTAAAACTTTAGACAAACCAGGGGCGGTAGCAAAGCCACAGATCGTATATTAATGGACAAACACCAGCACAAACACCTGCGATCTGGGAAATCCAAGCTGAAACTTTTCGGGATTGTCATAAAACAAACCTAACCTAACGATTTCTCCATGAATAGTATTAAAGATAGATATCCCGAAGAGTTTATGATTTATGAAATTAAATGTTTGCGGCAAATGAAAATTATGGCAAGTGATACATTTATGACAAATGAAATTCGGGGAAGTGCAATGCTCCCCTGTTTGTTGCAATCGATTGTATTTGTATATCTTTTATTTTTATGACGATCATAGTAGAAATGTATGTAAATTGTCTTTTTCTACTCCAGTACTTTTTTCTGTCATTTATATAGTTACTAAATCTAATATAAAGACATAAATTATGAAAGTCTGTAAAAGTCTATACTCTACTGCCTAAAAAAAACACTGCTAAACGATGTTATAATGTCGCCAAAAACCTACTTAGTACCACAGATTACAAAATAAACAGCTGCATTCACAGAATTTGCACACTTTTTCCTTTCTTTTCTTTCTTCATTTCTATACCTTTAGGTATAAGTTCATATTTTATTTCGAGCGGGAACATGTAATTATTTTCTTTTTTGATTATTTTCATTTTATTTATTAAAATGTCGTGTCGTAGAAAAAGTATTGTATGCAACGTTGTATAAGTAGGTCAAAAAACGCTCGTGGCATCTTTCTTACGATGTTCGCTATGCTCACATCGTAACCCATGCCACTCGCGTTTATTGCCCCCTCTTATACAACTGTTGCATAAAATACTATACCGTAATTTATACTGACATCATATTATGAAATAAATTAATCTAATCTAATCTTCAGGGCCGCGCGTGTGACGGTACACACGGACGGTGTACGTGGCATGCTCGCCGCTAAGACCGCAGTCGTGGCCTGTCCGTCAATCGTAGCGGGTCGCACGCGGCGGGAACTTACTTGTAGGATGAGGTAGGCGTCCACCGCGCAAGGTTTCATGTCTTTAGGGGCCTTGCTGTTCGTTTGTATCCTCACATCAGCTGGGTTCACTTTAAGCGTACCTGAAATATAAAAAAAACTTAAATGAAGGGGGAAAACTAATCCCATGCGGTTTCATTTATACAACGAATTGCACGCTTTTCAAGCTTGAAGGGTCTCTCATGATCGGCAACATTTGCCCAAAGATCTAACCCGTATGTTAAGAGAGAGTGAAAGTAGCCATAATAGGCTTTTTGAAGTGCCAGGGTGTAGACTAGGGCACAGCCTGCTGAGCGCGAAATAAACGGACGACAAACGACCGATTTTTTTTTTATAAATATTAATAATACTCATAACGTAAGCAGGTTCCATCATAGTCCTGAAACACAACCCATTTTACCCAGTATTTTTATGACCCCGGTGACAGTTCATGAAATCATAAAAGTTGTCAGAGAACTTAAAAATAAAAAAAGTACCCGACATGACCTAATACCTATGAAAATAATAAAATCAAGTATTGAGTACATATCTGCACCATTGGCTCACATTATTAACTTGACTCTAGAAAAAGGTATTTTTCCAGACGACCTAAAAAAGGCGTTGATAAAACCCTTACATAAGAAAGGTTCCAAACAGGATATAAATAATTATAGACCTATTGCTCTATTGCCTAACTTCTCTAAGGTATTTGAAAAAGTAATATTGAACCGTCTAATGTCATTTTTCAATAAACACCATATTTTAAATGATAACCAGTTTGGATTTCAAAAAGGCAAAAATACGACACTGGCTATTTTTAGTATCCTGCAGCAAATATGGTTAGATATGAATTAAAAAAAAGACAGCTATTGGGCTGTTTATAGATTTGTCAAAGGCTTTTGACTGCGTTTCTCATGACATACTACTGAAACAGCTTGAACACGTCGGGATTCGCGGAATTGCCCTAGAATTAATTGCGTCTTATCTTTCAAATAGATCACAAGCCACAGTTCTAGACACATATGACAAAACTACAAAAACGGTTACAAAGGTACAGTCAAAATACGGAAATATTCTGCAAGGAGTACCTCAAGGCAGTGTGTTGGGACCTCTATTGTTTCTGATATATGTGAATGACTTTCCTCGAATAACTAACAACTTATGTGTTATGTTCGCTGACGATGCGACTATTTTTGTATCAAAGGATCACGATCATGATATTACTACTGAATTGTATGATACCTTAAAGATTGTAATGGATTGGTTTTCGTCATTACATTTAAGTGTCAATCTAAATAAGACAAAAAATTTACAATTCACGAACTATAAACAAACACCCCAAAGTTTAAACATAGAAATTGAAAATAAGAAGGTTGAACAAGTCAGTAGTACAAATTTTTTAGGAATTACAATAGATGGAAATTTTAACTGGAAGAATCACATTGAGAAAATAAATAAAAAGCTAGCTGGGAGCTGTTATGCATTATCAATGCTGACAAATATCACTTCAATTGACGTTGCAAAAACCGCATATTATGGAAATGTATCGGGGGGCACGGCAGTGCCCCCGCCAAGTCGAGCGCGAAGCAAACACTGCCGTACCATCCTTTACTGGAACCATTTCGCCGCATTTTCAGGCCCCTATTTGAGCACCTCTGGATAAGACCAGAACGCAGAAGTTTTTGTCATCCAGTAAGCTATAATCACATACTTAAAATCCAAAATTTCAAGTCAGTGTAGGTCATTTAGTTCCGAAGTTACGCGAAAGCAAAGTTTCGCATTTACGACACTCACTCATTCACTCACTCACTCATGATCATCAGTAAAGAACTAGTACTTCCCATAAATTCAGAGAGCTGAAATTTGGTACAGAGTTAGGGTTTAATGGCCACATAAAGCGAAAACTATAAAAATTGGCCAAGTGCGAGTCCGACTCGCGCATGAAGGGTTCCGTACTATAAAACAAGTTTGTTGTATGGGAGCCCTTAAATATTTATTTTATTTTATTTTTAGTATTTGTTGTTATAGCGGCAATAGAAATAGATCATCTGTGAAAATTTCAAATGTCTAGCTATCACCGTTCGTGATATACAGCCTGGTGACAGACGGACGGTCGGACGGACGGACGGACGGACAGCGAAGTCTCAGTAATAGGGTCTCGTTTTTACCCGTTGGGTACGGAACCCTAAAAACTAGGATAATCGAAGATCTGGAGTACTCTGATTAGAAAACACAAGAGCCCAACCAAACTATTAGAGATCGACATACCGCCTTTACAAAAAATATTCAACTTGTTGTTGTGTTCGGTTGGCCGCCGTCGCGACTGATCATCTCTCCTGATGATGGATCGCGTACCGATTCGAAACATGTCGAGCGTTATTCGACTTCTACGACGTGAGTAAACCCGTTTAAGTATTTTAATATTCAACTTAGTGGGCCGCTTCATTTGATGTCAAAAATCCAAGGTCTGAAGTATTTTGACGACGCGTTTGGCTCGGTTTGTAGACACCTCCCTACTGAGCCGGCGGTCCCGGGTTCGAGTCCCGGCCAGCGCAAATATTTGTGTGATGAACTCGAATATTTGTGCTTGGGTCATGGTTGTTCTATGTATTTAAGTATATCTTTATCTATATAAGTATGTCTATCGTCGTCTAGTACCCATAACACAAGCCTTCTAGAGCTTAATTTGGGACTGGATCGATTTGTGTGAGGTTGTCTGATATTTATTTATTTATTATTTATTTGGTGAAGAACCCTCAGCTGGTCTCAGCTGTATTAGAGATATGGTAATGCCCCCTTCTACTATTGGTACATTAAAAAATCGACTGTCATTGAAAAAATCCAGCGTAGTAGATGTGTACCCACATCTTCTAATTTAATCTAGCCTATAGCGTCCCACAGCTGGGCGGGTTACGTATTACAATCCCGAAAGTTCATAATACCTAGTAGTTGAAGTACCGATGGTCAAAATACCGAAAGTTCAAAAAGCCGATATTCGATAAACCGAAGCTCAAATTACCTATTTTCAGAAAATCGAAAGTTTAAAATCTCGAAATTTCATAATCCCGAAATTTTTAAAATCTCGAAATTTTATAATCCCGATAGTCAATGAGCACTTTAAAAGTGTCAGGACACTAAACTAATCTGACTTTTCCGTAGAACCGATCTGCTCCGGCGGCGCTGCGGGATATTTAGCCCCTCCGCCCTAGCGTAAGAAAATGCGGCACCTACGCTCGCCTTCTTACGGCGGCCGGGGGCTGCCCTCCCTCCGCGCCTCCGGCCTTTTATATACACTCTAGGGGTAGGGCAGACAAGACCACGTGGAATCGGGGTTGACAGCTTCGGTTCTGTGGCAAGTCGATTAAGAAAAGGAAAGAGTCCGGGAAAGTGGGAAATTATGACACTAAATATTCGATATTATGATAAAATATTCTGTCATGGACCGCCAACCGAACCGAACTTGTCTGGAACCGAAGCTGTCAACGCTCGCCTCCGCAGCTTCGGCTTTTTGGTCACCTTCGGCGACCAGCCTCAGCTGCTGCGACTCGCTTGATGCCCGCACTTTCTAACGCTTGGGCCACAGTATAAGAGTACTAACGTACTAGGGCGGAGGAGCTGCACATCCCGCAGCGCCGGAGCAGATCGGTTCCACAGAAGAGTTCACTTATAAATAGTAAGTATAGTAGTAGGCAAGTAGGTTACGTAATTTAGGTTAATATTCTTTGTATAAAATAAACATTAGAATCTGTAAGACTACAGAAATATAATTCTCGACAGTTTAAATAATATTCCGGATTACAACCTTAAGGCAGGATCATAGTCTTCGGGATTATAATCTTCGGGATTACAGTCTTCGGGATTTCATTCTTCGGGATTACAGTCTTCGGGATTATAATATTCGGTATTTCATCCTTTCGATCAAACGTTCTTTCGGGATTTTACACTTTCGGTCAAATAAACATTCGAAATTTTAATTTTCGGCCTTCCGTCCATAGGTCTTATGAAATTCGGTATTTTGAACTTCGGTATTGTAATACGTACCCGCTGGGCGAATGCCTCCCCTTCTGCTTTTAATACGCATATAAATAAAATTAAAGGAAAACTCTGGATAAGACTAGACTGGCTTTTATACTTATACTTACCTTACAAGTTTACAAGAAGAAATAGTCGAACGATTAACTTTATTCTACTCGAACATTACACAAATTAAATAAACAAATTACACCAAAATATTAATTTCGCTCAAAATTTGGTCAAAATATAATGCATTGGACTAAGAGTGGCGGTGATACCCGCACACGTCGCTAGATGGCGCTAACTGTATTTTGAAACGCGCCTACGTTTGTTTTTCCGATAATCTTATATGGCGAAGTGGCAACCGGCCGCGTTACAGTCGTTTACGACATTCTTCTATTGCGCTCGGAAACGTTTGCTAGGGATTAGGAGGGATTATTTGCATTTCGTTGATTTCGCTTATTATTTCGTGAGGTTTGCTGTGAATTAGCAGGTTGTTATAAAACAATATGCCCACGCTTCTACAAAAAGAAGTGAAATCCCACCAAAAACATTCTGTAAAAAATTAGCCAAGTCTCGATGGAGCTGCTTGTTTATCTCTAAAAAGTAATGAAATCTAGACAAAGTCGTACCAAGTCTAAGGTTCCTTACTGCGATTTCTTTATTATTATAGTTAATGTTGTGTGACTTGGCCGTTGAAGAGTACACAAGGGTACAACACCAGGTGCTCCATGACACCATTGCACCAATCTGTCGCCAGAACCGCTACCCATTGACGATGGAAAATTGCCACTTGGAAAACGTTGATTCAATAACCAGTCAATTGTAGGCTTGATAAAGCTGCGTATTTCAATAATACTTATGTATTATTGAAATACGCAGCCAAAGCCTGAAACAAACAGTATAAAAAGTATTCATCTACCTCTAATCATTGATAGAAGTCCGTCTGTACATCTATTTTATGTTAGATCGGTGGTCGATTTGACGCTCCAAAAAGAAGAGAGCAGAAGTCAGCATTGTCAATGCTGAATGCATGTGCTGCACAATCAACAACAGCCTAAAATGAGACACTAGCGTCAAATTACCAATACCAGTATGGGCTATTATCTCGCTTAACAAACATAGGTAGTTACAACAGATATAACATTACGTGTAAACAAAATTGACTGGTAGCGGTTCTGGGGACAGATTGGTGCAATGGTGTCATGGAGCACCTGGTGTTGTACCCTTGTGTACTCTTCAACGGCCAAGTCACACAACATTAACTATAATAATAAAGAAATCGCAGTAAGGAACCTTAGACTTGGTACGACTTTGTCTAGATTTCATTACTTTTTAGAGATAAACAAGCAGCTCCATCGAGACTTGGCTAATTTTTTACAGAATGTTTTTGGTGGGATATCCTTTACTGACATATGGCATTTTATTTTGGGGGAACTCTGTAAATGTACAATCAACTATTGCTTTGCAAAAAAGAAGTCTACGAATTATATTCAAACTAAGAAGCACAGAATCACTAAGAGATATTTTTAAGAATAATAAAATTTTAACTTTGACATGTATTTGGCTCGGTTGGTAGACACCTGCCTACTGAGTCGGCGGTCCCGGGTTCGAATCCCGGCCGGGCCAAATATTTGTGCAAAATATTTGTTCTTGGGTCATGGATGTTATCTATATATGTATTTATATATTATGTATATCGTCGTCTAGTACCCATAGTACAAGCTTTGCTTAGTTTGGGACTAGGTCGATTTGTGTATGATTGTCCCTTAATATTTATTTATTTATTTATTTTATTTATATTCTAGAAATTTGTTTATTTATTAAAGGTAGGAACGACGTTTTCATTAAAAGAAGTGACTTGAAAAATAATATCAGATCCCAATATAAACATGACGTATGTACAGTTCGGCCTTCCAGTTACATATTAAGCAAGAGCCCGTATGTCGCTGGAATCAAAATATTCAATCATTTACCTGAATCTTTAAAGTCGCTTGAAGTTGTAAGTCAGTTTAAGAGGAAACTTAAAGAGTGGCTGGTTACTAGATGTTTCTACAATTTAAATGAATATTTTAGCGCAGATAGTTAAGTTTTATGTAATTATTCAGTGAAATTAATATTGTACGTCCAAAATGGATAAGCTGTTGAAACTATAATTCTGTAATATGACCTTGTGTACACAGTCTTGACAATAAATAAATGTCTTTAATGTCTTTAATGTCTGACCCCATAGCGAGTCAATATGGGGGCTCCATATTTTAGTTGTGTTCTTTTTACCGTTTAAGCTAAATTGCATGAAAACCATAACTACAACTATACCGTTAGCCTCGGCCAGGGCGCGCTCGAACACCAGCGCGGCCAGCTGCCGCACGGTGGCCGCGGCCGCGTGGCTGGTGCTCACGTCGCGCGTCTCGCTGGTCGCGACCATCCGCATGCACATTACCATCGTCTGCAAATTATATCTCCCTTAAACATTATCGGATATAACCTACATTAAACATTTAAAACACCCCCGATAAATAGCTAGTCATCATGAGACCCTCATTCAATGAGTGATATAGAAAATGCTACTAAAACCGAACATAACTATACTATTCTTTCATTCTTAATCAATATTAAAGTCGTCGCGTCGTTATTTCGATGTACGTTGCTACTTAAGAGTATGTTTCATGTGCAACAACTATTTGTGAGTTCCTATAATTGACTCTATGGTTCTATTTAAGTTTCTAAGTGGAGTGTATCAGCTGTTGGTTCTCCTATTAACCTTAGTTAAGCATGTAATCAAAATAAGGAATGTTTAGAGTATGAGAGCCACGATGAGGGTGGCATATGTAAAACCCTCTATAAATAATAAAAAAAAAACCTTTTGAGCGCCAATGACGGCAACTCACGTCGAGGGAAAGCAGTGCCCCAGACGCGACGACGGTATTTGCTATACAATGTAGTACATACTATCTACTGTCAGTTTGGCGTCAGGGACACAGTTTTCCGTCGCCGAGCTGAGCGGTTGAAAGGTTAAAAAAGATACGATAAAGGGTCTTTTACCCTAGCCAAGGTGTCTCCATGCACCAGGTCGGACGTGGTCATGAGCAGCGCGGCCGTCTGCAGCAGCTTGAGCTCCAACACTCCGGCCTGCCCCAGGGTGTAGAGGCAGTCCACCACATGCCGGGCGCCTTTGGCGTCGATGCCTTGTTGGGCTATGAGCCGCTGGATTGTGCCGAGGCAGAACTGAAATTAATAAATATTAGGTGACAATCTTACACAAATCGATCTAGAAATGCTTAGTACTCAAAACACCTAACGGGTAATAGATGACTATATACATGAAGTTATATAGATACTTATCTCCTACCTACAAATATTTGAGTACATCTCACAAATATCTGCCGGATACAACAACCAGAGGAATAATGGCTGTGAATTGCTGAAGACTCGCGGTACTGTACAAGAGTCTTTGAATGAGTGCAATCTCCATTTCTCAACAGTAGGTGAGAAACTAGCTGACCGGATATTGTCGAAACTATCTGAGACACAGGCTTCTCTCGCTAGTAGGTTTGTCTCTTCTACTAGTCCTACCAGGTCTTTTTTTATGGAACCTACGGATATTCGTGAAGTGGACAATCTTATCGGTCAACTGAAGAATGATAGTGCTCCTGGATATTATTGCTGTAAATCATTATTAATCAAAGAAATCAGGGGTGTTATCCTTTCTCCCTTAACCCACCTCTTTAACCTTAGCCTGGAAATGGGGTGCTTCCCCGATTGCTGGAAACTGGCGATTGTTTCACCAATATATAAAAACGGGACTAAGGATGCTCCTGTTAATTATAGACCTATTTCGTTGCTCACCGTTTTCTCCAAATTACTGGAGAAAATTGTAAATAATCGCCTCATAAAATATTTAGAAAAATACTCAATTATCTCGGAGAACCAATTTGGGTTTAGGCAGGGTAGATCTACTGAAGATGCTGCAGTTCTTCTCACTAATCTAATTTCTGGACACCTTGATGGTGGCAACAAATGCTTGGGAGTATTCCTAGATCTAGCGAAAGCTTTTGACACCGTCTCGGTGCCCATTCTTATTAAAAAACTAGAAACTTCAGGAATACGAGGTACAGCTTTACAGTGGTTCACGAGTTACTTAACGGGGAGGCGTCAGTGCGTAAAAATGGGGGATAAGGTTAGCTCTCAGTTACCTGTGCATTTTGGGGTCCCCCAGGGGAGCATCCTTGGCCCGACCCTTTTCACAGTTTATATTAATGACCTTCTCCACCTTATAATGCCTAAATCGAACACTATATGCTATGCTGATGACACAGTTATTCTATTTAGCGGCAGAACATGGGAAGAAACTTTTTCTGTAGCTGATCAGGGCTTGGCAGAGGTGGCGACCTGGCTGGACCGTAATTTGTTAACGTTAAATGTGGAGAAGACTTACTACTTAGCCTTTTCTAAATCAGCGGCATCCTCCCCTCCTACTTCAATACGTCTAACTCTACATAACTGTGGTAATTCACAGTCACAATGCTCTTGCAGTCAACTAACTAGATGCACCACTGTAAAGTATCTGGGTCTTCTCATCGATCAGCACCTGTCTTTTAAGGAGCACATCCGCGCCCTTTCAAAGATAGTGAGAAAAATTGTATATATCGTTAAACGACTTCGCTATTGCACACCCACTAATATCCTCTTTGTAGTATACTTTGCGTTGTGCCAATCTATAATCCAATACTGTATCGCAGCTTGGGGTAGTGCCTTTAAGACAGTTATGCTGGACCTTGAACGGGCTCAGCGTGCCGTTTTAAAGGTTATGCTTCGGAGGCCTTTTCGCTACCCTACTGACCTATTATACAAAGAAGCAGGTATTTTGACAGTAAGGCAATTGTTTATATTGAAGGCGGTGACGCGTACCCACAGTCTTCTTTTGGTCTCACCACTACACAAGCAGTGTTTAAATAGACGAGTATATAGAGCCCCCCTTCCTAAAATTAGATCCGCTTTTGCTAGGCGGTTCCCCTATTTTATGCATACATTTGTCTATAACAGAATATGTAAGCTTATAGATATAAAACAGTTTAGTACTTCCAAAGCTAAGCAGGCTGTAAAAAAAATGTTAAGAACGCTCACTTATGATGACACCGAGGACATATTACTATGTCGAAAATAAGTTGTGGTAACCTAATCAGACAGACTGGCACACTGTTGGCAGTACCACCAACATAAGGATTTTATCTTGTTAGGTTGGCAATACCGCCAACATAAATTTATTCATCTAGTTTGTTTTTATTTACTAAACGCGCCGTGCGCGCATGTTTTATAAGGGCTGTGGCGCGCGATCGTGCTGCCCTCTTCTCAACCACGCCCGCCACGAGCGGACGCAATTGTGTTAACATTTTAATAATTAATTAATATCCCTTTGTTGTGATTGTGACGAACTGTGTATTGTGAGTGACAATAAACCCTGTATCATTGCAGCAGTTATCAGTGCATATTTATTACCCTACAGTCCATTATAATAATTAACACGCGCACGCACGCACGCACGCACGCACGCACGCACGCACGCACGCACGCACGCACGCACGCACGCACGCACGCACGCACGCACGCACGCACGCACGCACACACACACACACACACACACACACACACACACACACACACACACACACACACACACACACACACACCATTTAGCCATTGTATTAATTAATTCTTTTTTTTATTTTTCCTGTATAACAACTATTCTCAATGTTAACCGACTCACAGGGTCCCAAGATACAGGCTCAGCCTAGTTTGGGGCCCGCTGGATATCTCATGATGTATAATGCCCTAAGTTTCAATAAATATATTTCATTTCATTTCATTTCAAATGCTTGTAGGTCTGACATAGCCCAGCAATAGGCGTGCAGACAATTTTTTTTGAGGATGTCTTTCGATATTACTTTTTATTGGGATCTATATGGGACTAACTACATTTAGACTACTCTAAAAGTCAGAAGAGACCATCAACATAACAGATCGCTAAAAACACTTCATGCAAATGGGCACCTACATTGTGACGTCATTCTGTGGGTGGGTACCAATATGTGGAGACAATAAGTAAAAAATCATAAAAGCGTACCTTTGAGGTTGCATATTTAAAAAAATATAGTTATATATATTTCGGTTTTTCTTTGTTTCATGACCAGTGATCGGGGATTTCTCTGCCACTTGGGGTTAATGACCTCAATCATTATGCTAGTATGGATATGCCGCGGGATTCCGGGATTCGTGTGCGATATAGGAGAGTGTTACGGCATGTTACTGTTAATCAATTAATCATGCATATATTATTATTATTAATAATTGAATATTTGATTACAGATCAATTGAATATATCAATAAAACCACTAAGCTCGCGTTACCTTATCAGTTTCACATTGCCTTTCAACGGCCGAGTCGAGACCCATGTTGCTGGTAGTAAACGCGTAAAAATAAATGTCAGTACAATGATACATTGGTTACGCGTTGGTCTTCTTTTAATAAACAACGTGACATACATACATAGAATTAAAATCTTACAAATTGTATAAAATCAAACTGTAACTTTCTTAATGCTATCAAAATATTTTAAAACTAGATAAGTTAATATAAAAATAACAGTCAGTTTTCACATAAAAATTGTATATTATACATATAATCATTTATTTCGAATGTCAAATAACATATTATTTTTTATTACTTTTGGTCTCTATAAAATTAAAATAATAAACCATATTTTTTTCAATGTTATCTAATGTTAATCTATTTCGCTTGACATCTAAGATCCAGTTATAAGCCGAATATGACCTTTCTACTTCGCCCGACGTTAGCGGGGCGAATTTGTATATAGAAATTTCATCGGATGCGGATTCGTGTGATATTTGCTCGGCGTATGCTCTGACAACATCTAAATCCAGATTTCGAGCCATGACTGCTTCTAGTTTATACTACGATTTCTAATTCAAGACCAAAAAAAATACCACAAGGTTGCCACTACAATAAAATATTTTTACAATAATAAATTTACTTTTATTTTTTAAACACGCTAAGATAATTTATTTATTGGTAACTTTAACTTTATGTTTTAACAAAATAACTAGGAATACTTATTATTACATAATTACGAGAGGGGATAATAAAAACTTAAACATCGGAGATTTTTGGTACAAAATCTGGTATTGTACTTGTAACATTGTCCATTTGGCGCAAGCCAAGAAACAAACTCAGATGTCATTTAAATGTTGTCAATTTTGACAGTGACGTATCTGTCGTAGTTTTTTTGGTCTTGAATTAGAAATCGTAGTATAAACTAGAAGCAGTCATGGCTCGAAATCGGGATTTAGATGTTGTATTCTATTCTCTAACTTACAACTGTCCGGACTTCATCAAAGATTTCTAGGGCATCGATGATTGACATATCTCGTTCCTGTAGTTTAACTAGTTTTTCAACCGAAATTTTTGACTATTGTTTTAGCTTTTGCCCGCCTGAGAGTTTTGAATAATATTTTTTCTTTAAATCATAACCAACACTGTTTTTTAACCGAATTACCAACACCGAAATAGCGTTTACTTTTCGAACAGTTTTGTTCCTATCGCGGGCCAAGCGGCGTATCCATATTATCATTTCGACTTGATATCCCGCGTGTGGCAGAGAAATCCCCGATCACTGTTCATGACATATGGCGCAAATTTTATTAATATAACTATAGGATGTTATATAGTTCAATATCAGTCAACACCCCTACTAATGTGATTCTGAATTTACAATATACAATGCTATAAAAAAAATAAAATTTCATCATCTCATCATCATCACCAACCTGTTGCATTCCACTAGGTCTTTCCGAAGGTGATTTGAAAATAAACATATTAAGTTGACAATGTTACACAATAATATTATTTTATAGCTCATGAGCAAAATAGACATTGCATAGTACACAAGCATGTTTCTTCTGTAGGAACATTTCTATTTCAAATATCAGAAAATTAAAACACCACAACTACATGTTCTTTAACTAAAACCTTAATTAAAAGTTTTATTCTAAAGTTTACAGACTAAACTGATACACGTTAAGCAACAATACCATGCTTAAAATTTCAATTGGGTCTTCATGTAATCGCTGAATAATATAAAATACATACTTTGATGATCTTCAAGTCCTTGGACTCGCATCCCTGCACCAGCGGGTACAGTATCTGGTTGACCACCCCGTACAGCGAGGCCTGTGGGTTGTTGGCTGCGAGCGACAGCTTCTCTATGGCCTCGTCACATGCCTGAAATATTTATTTTAAGAATAAAAACTCGACAAGATAATTCCTAAGAAGCATAGTTGTGCTAGACAGGCTGATTACGTGCAGTTTAAAATGTTATAAAGAATTTTTTTTGATAACAAGTACAGCTTATGATTTATCATAAAGATCAACATAAGATTGTTTTCTGACTAAGTAAAGAACCAAATAAGGAATGAATTCATTTGAATTCCTAGAATTTTTAGCAGTAGGTAGATGGCTTGTGCTAGGTGTAGAGTACAAAATTGATTAACTAAGTGATGATTATTGCATGATTGTAATGGCTATTAAATTTCAATAATTCCTGTATTTACTCAGGCGTCTAGTTAATCTTATTTACACAGTTAAGCGTTAATACAAGCTAATTACAAACGTAAAGGTATGGGCGGATATCTTATACGATTACAGGAGTTGTATGCTTAGGACCATCGCAAAAATTATATCGATAGAAAGATAAAGTTCTTATTCAATAATAAGGCGGTTATAAAAGTAGAATTAAGCTAATACCTCTCTTATCTGAGGATATTTTTTCTTCGTTTCGAAACTCAGTGTTTTGAAGTCACTTTGTAGGACTTCCATGAACTTTTTTGTAGAATCATCGCCGGTAACTGCACTCACGAATGCCATTCTTAAAGTGGTATATTATAATTTAATTATTCACTTCATCTTTTAATTAAAAATCACAGAAATTGAAAATATGCCATGTACACAATCGACATCACATCATAATTTGATGTTCCAAAACTTTACACGTACCTCCTGTTACGAATAATTCTTCAAGTCTATTATATCTATCAGGACGAAAAGCATCGAAAACAAATGTCGTTAATATTAATTAATAATCGTGAATTTATAATTTGGAAGATATTCCTGATTTTATAAAAAATATACATGTATATTAAAAAATGGTCTAATATGAAATAAAATGTAGATAGGTTTCTGAACATGCCACAGACACATTCCATTATGCGTAATTTCAATTAGTACCATGTCGCTGATTTCTTGGAATACATGCGGCAATAAAAATTTAAAATGTTGGCAGTTTTTGAAATAAATATGCCTCATGTAATATTATGATCTTTGTTATGTCTTTTTTATGTATTTTTTAGAGCTTATATAAATAATTTGTGGATTTCATACATCTCCGTCGTATATAGTTTTGCGTGGAAAGTAGTTTTAAAGTCAAATGCTTTTTTATTGCCATACTCATGCGTTTAGTGTTAGACAGATGCTGTGGACAGATGACTGAAAATGAAAATGAGATATATATTTACCAGTTTGTTGTTAATAGTTGCACAGTGTAAAATGAATATTCCCTTTTTTTTCTATTTACGAAAAAGTGAATTGTTTCGTCGAATAATTATTGATTTTGACAAAATATTACTTTTTAGTTATGGCAACATATTAAATCTTTCAAGAGTCAAGACTGGCGATTAGCGATTACAGTTCGGAGCACCGACTCGAGCTCTATTAATCGAATGGACCTTTTAAATCGGAACATCTTATTTTTTCGAGCTACTAATATTCAGTTTTACACAGGGTAGTGGGAAATCTTAAAATACGCTTAATATTCATTTGCAACTCTAAGAAAATGTCTTTGGTTACCTATTACATCAATTATAGTTAAAGCTAGTTAAAATAAATATTTATTTTGACATGCTCTACTTTTACCTACCAACTATGTAAAACTTGTAAGCATAGCAAATTAATTGGCATCTTACTTAAGTAAGTTTTGATCTCATTAACTCTAATATTTTTGTAATAACGACTGCATCGATTTTTTTTATCACTGTAAATCGTATCGATGAATCGGTTTGATTCGTGAACGATTGTCATGACATTTTCGAAATCGAATTGAATCGAAAGATTTCATTAGTATAGATAGATAGTAGGTATCCACATCGCGGATCTTTACAATGGTGTGATTCCAGATTTTTATTTGTAAGTATTTATAGAATCAAATATCAATTTAGGCAAAGTAACCGTCTCGAGGCGATAAAACTGTTATTTTAATCCGGCGATTTCGAACAAGAGGTAAAATACGCATACTTTGCATTTCAATTTTGCTTTGTGATCTTGACGTACTGTCATTTTAAATTTTTACTCTATTTTATTTCGCTGTACGCCATTCTTACTGCATTAAATAGAACGGCCGATGTCTGCAGATTTTAGCAAGTCTTTAAATAAAGCTTGGAGGGCCGCGAAGCGAGTGCAAGGTGCCCGGTGTCTCGCGATTTACGATCTCAGTTTTTCGGTTGGTGACACCCGCTTTCGTGTTTTTTCACGGTACATTCTTCTTCAGTGCCGGCACGTAATGTGATTTAATTGTGTTTTGGGATTATTATTCATCGATTGTGGGCGTATTGACGTCGTGAATTGGTGTCTTCGGGCTGCGGGGATACGTTTATTGTTTACGTAGAGGCCTGTGACTACGTCGTGAGTTATCGAATTAAATGTTCAATCATGTAATCAAGTCGATAAACAAACGCGACGTGCCCGCTCGGGTTCGCATTTGTTTATACCATCTTTGTCTTTCTTACTGGGCCACAAGTAGTTCTAAAATCTTGATTTTCATTTTAAACTTGTATTGGAAAATTTTTGGTTGGCATTGCAAGTATGTATAGAAATAAATCATGCTCTTAATAGATACTGAGATGAGTCAGTGTGCTGTCACTGAGATTGCTGTGATAACATGTTGATCACTGCTCAACTTGTTATCAGGAGATTTCATCTTAATTACAGTTTCAGTATGTTGTGAGTGCAGCATAGGTAATGGTTAAGTTTGGAATAGATTATGAATTTCTAAGAAAAAATACTTGGGCGGTTTTTAGGAAAGATGAATGTCTAAATTTATTATCTCTTATGTTAGACCACAAAGAAATCACAGGTTC
The DNA here is from genome assembly GCA_947623375.1 of Apotomis capreana. NCBI lineage: Eukaryota > Metazoa > Arthropoda > Insecta > Lepidoptera > Tortricidae > Apotomis > Apotomis capreana. Next base: position 12,632,908 of record OX392522.1, on the reverse strand, counting down.
ATGCCAGTGAAAATTGTATTAATATACATCTGTAAAACAAAATAAAAAAACAAAAAAAGAGCCTGAATAATTGTTTGGTCAGTTTAACCATAAGGGGGTTTTAAATCAATTTTAGAATACTAAAAAAATAAAAACAATTAAGTTTAAATGAGCAGCAAATAATGCCTATACTGAAAAAGTTAAGTTACCTTATACACTAAACTAAAATAATTATTTACATAGACACTAAAGAAACTTGTGGCAGTAACAAAATGTAAAATGTTTAAAGTAAGCATGATTAGCTTTTTGGAGTCTTCTAGTTTTACAGTCATAAAATTCTATTATTGGGCTATCCAGCCATCTTCATAAGTTTCACACTTTTTTAGATGCTGCTAAACTCATCTGTTGTTATAGACGACAAAAGGCGGAAACTAAACTTTAACACTTTCGCAACCAGATATAAAATTTAACCCTACCCCAGAAACCGAGAGCCCGCTAGGTGGGTAGCTCTTAAAGCAAAAATACGTGACCGGCATCTGAGCAAAGATTACGAGTGCCTACCAGGCGGGTTCCTGGTAGCGAAAGTGTTAAGCCCTATAAAATACTTTACACACTAACATATTATGGTGTGTTTTTAAAAATAAAATTTGCTTTTAATTAAATAAAAAATCACAAATACCTAGAAAGTCACAGAGAGTTGATATTATTGTATTCAATTAAAATGTGATTGATAATAAAAATTAATAACAAAGTTTCCCAGACTAAGTGTAATGGTGTGTTTTCTTTCTGATCATTTAATTTCAATAAAACGCTTAAAGAACCAGACTGTCACAACTCTCGCTAGTCAGATCTATTTTGAGATGATATGAATACCAATTGATAGCTTATTTACCGTTATGTTATCAAGTTAATTGAAACAAAGGGTAAATATAGAACTTGTGAGAAACTAGTACCATCTAGTTTGCAAGATAACTGATCTTTGATGTGACCTGTTGTTGCATGCTAAATTATGATGTGATCAAGTGATTGTCAGTTTGGGTTGCATGCATGCATGCTATTTAGTAAGGAATCAAGCAATCAAACTTTTGCACACATTTCATGTGTATGATTGGAGGCAGAGATGGTACACAAACCAAATGCTTAAAAATATAATGTATGGTGTACATATTGATACCTTAGAGCACAATCTTACTATGTTTTCGGAAAAAGTAGTTGCAATTAGGATGTTAGTGCACAACCCTGTGGTTTCAATTTTATTGGCAAAACAATTGTAATTAGTACGAGTGTGAACTAAGGTATATAGATGCTCTGTTATCAATCACAGGAGTGGGAATAATTTATGTACAGAAAATATGATTGTTATGTGCCAGACTGTGCAATACTTAAGCAACTTCATGGTGGATACATATTATCATATCTGTAGTAATTTATACCATCAGTTTGTATAGTCGTGGGATAGCCTGACTGGCAATCTTTTCTTGGTATTTGTCTCCATACAAAATACCAGGTAGCGGTTTCAATTACAAAATTTTTGATCGTAGTAAATACAGATTTTTTTTCGTCACTAGGCGACGTTGGCGTCAGTAGCATAGTTTTCCGATGTTGTAATATGACGGCTGGTGTGTTCAAAAGGTTGAAAGGATTATATGGAAATAAAAAATGGCTACAACTCCTGGTAGTCAGCTCTACTGTAATGTTTGTAAACAGTTGGCACTCGTGATTTATGAATTCGCTTTTCTTTGTTTCAGATAACAACTAACAACCCAGTTAAGCAATATTTCTTTCCAAATCTTCCTAAAGACTGTTTTAAGGTTTAGATTCCCCCGGCAACGAGGAGAGTGCAGAGATGCCAACATTGAGAGAGAAACAAAAGACGGAATTAGTTATTTTTTTTTTTAGTAATAAATATTATTAAAGATATAATCCTTATAGTCATAGTGTTCTATACTAACTTCATTAAATCAAATTTACTAAAGCAAGAAATGAAATATTTAATCATTGAGATTTCGAGACATACTATTTATTTTAGTTGTATGAAATAATCACGAAATGAACAGTCACGAATATAATTTCAAGATTAAAACGAAACATTAAAGGGAAATCATTTGATGGACCAACATGGACAATATGACCTCAAACGTCACTTTAAGAAACAAACAGAGGAAAGACAACCTGATTACCCGGAAGCAGGACAAGAGTCCGGAGAAGAGTATCCGGGGTACTCGGGGAGCTTACCGGGCTGTGCCATCGACATCCAAGAGAGATGAGGAGGAGGGCTCGACGGAACGGCTGGACCGGTCCAAGAAGTTCATCTCACAGAACAAGGCCGGATATGGACTGGGGAAAAGACCGGACTTCTCCCTCAAGAACCGGAACGTGCATTTAGCATCCTCCCGATATGGACAGGTAAGTGAACTACTAATAAGGTCGCTGCTCTGACGGAGGTTAAGTGACTGTGTGTGTATCAGAAACAACTCCGGATTACACTGCGCACACATGCAACATTCGAAAATATAAATACGGGTAGAGTCAAAAGTTTTAAAGATACAAAATATGGATGGCAGCTTTCTACTGGCTTCAATTTGCAAATTGCTCTTATGCAACGTTTCTGTGCTCTAAATAGAATATCCCTATGTGATGAATTGCCTCAGATGAGCTCACAAAACCGTGGTATGCAGCTAAGACAGTATTTTGACAATTGGTATTTGCTAGCTTGTAGAGTGCATATAAAACATTTTATAATTTCTTGCAAAATTCTATGGAATGTGTCTCCCATGACATGTTACTATCTATATGTAGTCCTAGAAATTTGGTGGTATCAGTCTAATAACTACTGCTCCTTTAAAGGTAATGAGTTTGGGAACCTCAATTCTTTGTTTAAATTGCATTGCACAAGTTTTTCCTAGGTTAGCTTTTAAATTAAGCTTCTAGCCAAGTAATGACATTTTTAATAGCTTGTTCGATTTCATCAGCATAACTGGTGTTGACATTTGAATTTACCAAGATCGTGCTGTCATCAGCAAATAGCAGCATGGGATGTTGAGTGCACTTAATTATATCATTGATATAAATCAGAAATAAAAGGGGCCCTAGTACACTGCCTTGAGGTACTCCGTATTTAATTAATCTACATTTCGATTTATTACTTTTTTCTTTCCTAGATGAGGTGCAAATCTGAGTTAATTCAGTGTACTGTTCTCTACTGTCTAAATAAGATTCAATAAGTTGGTGACCATTGCCGCGAATCCCATGATGATGTAGTTTTTAGGGTTCCGTACCCAAAGGGTAAATACGGGACCCTATTACTGAGACTTTGCTGTCCGTCCGTCCGTCCGTCTCACACTTGCCCAATTTTTATAAGTATTTGGTGATCTACATGGTCAAAGGCCTTTGTCATGTCCATGAAGGTGGCACATGACCTGGTACCTTTGCGAAAAAAACTGATACCAACGCAGTGGCCTTACCCAAAAATACTTTTGATGCCATGCCACTGATACATTTAATTGTTTTTGTGTCAAATGCGTTTGGACGAGTGCACGGGAAGGATATTAATTTGTCGAGACTGAGACTAATTTCAGAGACTCAAACTTACGTGGGTTGAGTTGACTGTAAGTTGACACTACAACAACAAATTATCAACAACAATAAAAATCAACTAGTTTTAGAACGTCATTAAGTATAATATGTATAAAGCCGTTTGCTAAATAATCTTTCAAAGGAAACTGATCAGTTGCAACCGTAAAAAATCTTCAAATCAGGCGAAATATGTCCACTGTGGGAACTCGATACACTGTCTCGAGTCAAAAAGCCTTCGTCTCCGCTGACCAATTATCTCACCAGCCTCATTTCTAATTCTATCTCGCAGGAAAACTCGCTCGCTCCATTATCCTTTGAGTAACTGAGCTTTCTTGAAACAATCATCGTAAAATTCGTCTGCAGAAAATAGTGTATTATTACTATCTACATTCTGCAGCTGATCAGGTTACGTACTCAATGTTATTGTAATGATATGTCAATTATTATCAAACATCGGAAACTATTACGCAATTTGCGGCAATCGCTATAATTGTAGGATGTAATTAGCATTCCATTGAAATCTGCTACGAATTTCAGAAGAGGGAAAACTCGATGTCTTGTTGCTTCTAAAAAGTTCGCCTTTTACCTTAGCACGGCATATTTAGTATGGAGCATTTTCAGCGTTCTGCAGGAATTTCTATACTCATGTGAAAATAAAATAATAAATAATCATCAGAAAAAAACTCGGTTATTCACCTAAAGTTCGCCTTGATCCTTGAATTACCTACTATACTTTAACAGCATATGTTACGAAACTATCAACTTGTATTTGAGAATGTGACCAAGGATAATGTTTTTTCGGAAATTAATTTTCTATATACGACACGGGTCTTCAAACATTTATGTATTTTATAAGTATAAACTTTGGTATTTCGGTTGCATTGAGGCAGGTAGGTACTAGACTATCTAATAATTATTAATTACCCTAGTAACACAAAACTTAATATTCAAACGTTATACCGTGTTTTACTATTTTACATATCTGCATGGAATTCCCTAATATTAATTTAATATATCACATTTTTCCTAGGGTCGTTGACCGCAAACATATAACTATTTATTTCCTACTGTAGTTTCCTATTTCTTATGGCGTATATATTTTAATAGAAATAAAATAAGGAATTACAAACAAGGACAAAGTCTGAGAATTGTATTTTTGATAAGTACATGATTGCGACGAAGCTCATTCCTGATTTATATTTGCATCCTGACGTAACCTAATTTATTGCGATTTGTTGCATTTTTAGTGTTTCTGAATAAAGTCTTATTATAGTACTGGATTCCTATACAGATACGACCTTATATTTTTTCGCATAGCACGGCATTACATGGCCTAAGCAGTGATTTGGCAATGGGCCAGTTTTACCCTGTATGCGCTATTATTGTTCCGTACACAAAAGAGCTTATGTCACTAGGCAATTTGTGTCGGTTATGCAGTTCTGACCATGGGCGGTGCGCTTGTCCGAATCTGTAGTGGAGGCCTTGATGAGAAGTGGCTTTGCACTCGTTGCATAGACCCGAGCACCGTCAGTGACTAGGTATTCTGTCGATTCAGCAAGACAGTCGCGATGTTTTATTTATATACTCGATAAATCTCCAACAGTTCACCCAGGCACATACAGCTGGAGGTCTTGTTTATCATTATCACACGATAAATTAATGACCAAACATCTGTCACTTTTCTTTTAGATTCTTGTGAATCTTTCCAGAAATTTCCGGATACATTCTGTTTTTTTCTGCAGCTTGCCCATCCGTACTCATTATGCGTACAAAAAAGCTCAAATCTCAATTTACATCTCACCTTAAACAAAGCATGTTATGTCACAATCTGATCTCAATCTGACTCATACAGGTCAGGACGAATCCAAGTGGGTGCCAGGTCAATTGCGGGATATCAATCGAATCGACAATGACGCAAGCGCCTTAATCATACGAAGAGACTTATTCCTTTTGTCACCAGGACTATGAGTTTTAGCTTAAGCTTGGAAGGTCGTAACTGCCGAGGTTTTTATAGTGTAATATGCTCTTTTGTGTTTGTAAGGAAGAATTGAGCACCGCATGTTCTCTATTATGTGCTAGCAATTGTAATTCAGTGTTAGGACTGGTCGTATGGATAGGTATTTCGTTTGTTAAATTTTTGGTACATTTTTTATTCTGATTGTTTGGTTGCGCCTGGAATTGGGTAAGACTTTATACTTTTACAACAGCTGATTGCATAGTAAGTGTGCTTTACATGAAATCGGTCTTAAGAACTGTTCAATTTACTAAGCGGACATAAAAAAATAGGCTCATTTAAGGATTTCTTATTATAAATATATCTTTTTTACGGTGAATGCTTACTAACAACATTAAAATAAAATAATATATTACACAAGAACACTACATTTAATTAGAACGGTAAAATTTCCGGACTTTAGCTCGGATTCGTCGCATGAGTGTTTGCACATCGCTTTTTGACACTTTTCTACAAGCAGCAAACCACATCCGTTAGAATTCTGCCAATGTACTAGCTTCGCGGCCATCCTTCCGCAAGTGTCTCTTTACGGTATCCCAGTATCGTTCGATGGGGCGGAGGTCCGGGCAGTTTGGAGGATTGTCGTCTTTTTTAACAAAATCGATGTTTTTTGAATTTAGCAGCGTCACTGTCTCACCAGCATAGTGAGCACTCGCCAGATCAGGCCAAAACAGAGGGGGAATATTGTGCTTTTTATACAGAGGATATAACCGTTTTGTGATGCATTCCTTTCTATAAATTTCGCCACCAATTGTACCGGTTGCAAAGTAAGACGAACTTTTGAGGCCACAGGAACAAATTGCTTGCCATACAAGGACTTTCTTCCCGAATTTATCAAGTTTTATGGCTTTATCGTAATCTGGAACATTTTCTCCTATAACTGCATTGTAATACTGAGGCCCCGGTAATGTACTGCTGTCAAACTTCACGTACGTTTCGTCGTCCATTAGAATGCATCGAGTTTTGTTTTGCAGCAAAATATCGTATAAATTGCGGCACCTTTTTTTGGACCGTATTTGCTGCTCGGCACTTCTCTTTGACATTTTTGGCTTTTTATATGTCCGTATGTTATTTCTTTTCTTGATATTCTGTACGGTGCCTACGCTAGTAGGTACCTGATTTTTTTGCAATTTCACGAACGGACATGTATTTTTTTGATTTTAACAGCCGCACGACATTTTTTTCCATATTCGGGTTTGCCGGCCCACTTCTTCGCCGCGATTTTGGTAAAGCGGCGAGCGTATGATGTTCCCCAAATTTTTTTATTATTTGAAACACGGCTGATTTGGAACATTTCAACTGATTCGCAATTTTCCGCATTGAAAATTGGCCTGTACACCATTTTTGCAAGATTAATTTCCGATCACCAATATGAATTCGCTCCATCGTGAAAAATATTTTGACAATAAAAAAAATGTATACAGCAGTTGATAGACTTATCTATGTTTATTTTATAACCAGCCAGTACATATCAGTCAGTTTTTAATATAAGGATCTATATTGACTTATGTATGTCCGCTTAGTAAATTGAACAGTCCTTAGGTTCGATTGTTGGCTGAGCCAGTATAGGCTATGTTTTTTACTAAATTGTTTAAATTTCTCAATCTGCCGGATCTCAGAATTTAACAGGGGTAAGTTACCCCTGTCAAAGCTGGTCACTTACCTCGGGTAAGTGACCAGATTTCAGTGGATTGGTGCCAACGATTCTCAAATTATAAGCCAATCTCGAATCGTAACCCATCTCCCCGCGTTACCCCACAATATTATTCCATATCGCCTCCATGAGTGAACATAGCCGAAATAGATGGAGAAGACTGAATTCTCTTTTCTTATCTAGTAGTGTACCTAGCATGTGGCTTTTAGCGTTTTGTTTTAATGTTTCAGACAAGAGGGTGTAAATAGGGATTTTTATTGTTTACTGGCGACCCGCCCCGGCTTCGCACGGGTGAAATGCTGATAAATTGTGAATTTATTATACATATAAACATCAATCACTCTATTTAAAAAATCGCATCAAAATCCGTTGCGTAGTTTTAAAGATCTAAGCATACCTACATAGGGACAGACAGACATACAGCAGGAAGCGACTTTGTTTTATATTATGTAGTGATTTTCAACCAGAATATACTTCGTTCTAAGACCGTGTCAAGTGCATTTTTACCATGATTAATGCTCCATACACTGTGGTAGCTCAATAAACTTTAAGTGGTAAACCTGCAATAAAAACGCTATTAGTCCATTGTACGGGACACTTTGTATTTTACGGCCGCGTCTGAATGGCTTAATTCAAGTTTAGATGCTGCCTTTCAGAAAGAACATTAAACACTGAAGTGGAAATTGTTGGTGTTGTTATTTACTATATTAAGCTGCCTACTGAGCCGACGGTCCTGGGTTCGAATCCCGGCAAGGGCAAATATTTGTGTGATGAACTCGAATATTTGTACCTGGGTCATGGATGTTATTTGTATTTAAGTCATGTATTTATCTATACGTATATAAGTATGGTTATCGTAGTCTAGTGCCCATAACACAAGCCTATACGGTATACGATATGGCGTTGCGCGTTCGCGTCGCTTTCAACTCGCCGCCCGCGCGCTCGCAAATCGTCAGAGCTAACCCTGGTATCAAACATGTTCTATAAAGGCTTATACAGCTAATCTCTAATTCAAGCTGTATAAAGGCTGTATACTTGCAGCCTGCGTGCTACTTGGGAAGGCTCTTTGGGAGAAGCTGTGATAATAATATGTATGTACCATCAGGGCTTGCAACCCGGATATCCGAATATTCCTTTCATCTGAATATCTGGCAAATTTTGTATCCGGATTTAGACTATGTTCATATCCGGATAAAACTAATAATGCGCTATGGACTATGCCATACTTTCATGACAAACCGCTGGCCGCATGTCTTCGTAGTCGTGATTCACGGCAGGCGGTATATACGAGTCATACGAGTGTCTCACTCAGTATGGCCGCCGCTGGCCGCTGCCGCTGATCTCGCAAGGGAGTAGTCCGTAAGGCTTGTGTGAAGGATAAACAAACATACGGTTGACATATAGACAAGGCGGCTTCATGCCAAAGACATTCATAGCCGGCAGGGTCAAGGAGCATACTACAAGTGTTTGTGTCTGTAGTAATGTATTCTCAGACGCCGTGATTTAACACAACAACGGACTGTGTCCACATTTTCAAAACATGTTTACTCAGACGTGAGCGAGATGTGTGAAGTGCACGCGGCCAATATTGTCTCTGCTAGTAAAATAATGACGTAGTTGCAGTTTCTAAGTATCGCGACTCGTGATTTTTTTATTGATTCGGATCTCTGGTTTAATTTTCAATGTCTTTTCAGAAGTTCTATACAGTTATATAATCTACATATATACAAGTTCTTAATACGGTACCTGAGTAGGGTGTGCCCGGTACTCTTTTTCTATACAATTCCAGTACCGGAACCGGTAATTCCCGGTTCTCTCAATACAAAATCAGAACCGGGAGCACTACCTAGACCCGAGACTGGCTTTTTTTTCCTTTTGCTGGCGGGACAAATTAATTGTTTTATTCAACTCTATTATTCCGAATTTCCTACCGCGAAAGCTCCCAGTATGCGGTTCTTCAAGAGGGGAGTAAATAGGTTCTTAAAGGGTCGGCAACGCGCGTGTGATGCTCGGCGTCGCAAGCGTCCATACGCGGCGGTAACTGCTTATCATGTGGCGGGCCTCATGCTTGTTTGCCACCGTCGAGTTAAAACAAAAATCGGAGACATAAAGTAATTATAGTCTCATTACGCTCTATATTGTATCTCTTTTCTATAGTAATTATTTGCAACATCTACAACATTTCAACAATCTTGAAAATTCCGGCCAATAAGCTTTAGAGGTGACGCATTTTGTATTTTGGTGTTCGTTTCACATTGTTCTTAAATTGTTTACCTCCAATGATCATGACATTGCTCCAAATATTACAACACATGACATGTGCCAGTGTGATTAAGCATGTTTATGTTGGAAGTGGCGTTACTAGATGAATTTTTTATGAGGGATGATTTATGAGTTTGAAAAAGAGGAGTTTCTCCAAGAGGGTACTTATTTATTTAAACTTTATTGCCCAAAATAAAAGTCAGTACAAAATGGCGGACTTAATGCCAAATGGCATTCTCTACCAGTAAACCATAGGGCCAAACAGAGATACTAGAAGTAGGTGCAAATCAGAAACCTGATGGTACAGAGAGCACCTAGGAGTACTTAAGAGAGGATATGAGTTATTAAACCTTTGACCTTAGAATAAAGACCCATAGAAGGATACCCTTCATACAACAGATTTGCGAAAGATGCCGCTTTTGGTGTGCGTGTCTGCGACCCAGTTAGAGACGTTTTGCTTATGACATTGCCGTTGTGACAGACGTAACTTAACCCTTAAATGCATACAATTACACTAATTTTATTTCTGAAATGACGTAATTACCAATGAAATCCATGTCAGTTTGAGACTTCAGGGACAATATTGACAAAGTTTATATTGACTATATACAGATTTTGACATGTGTCATTTCAGTAACGTGTATATATACATCATCATGCATTTAAGGGTTAACCCGTGGCTAACCAAAACTGGCACCACTTTCAAGCGCCAACTTGGTTTCTAAGCGTATACGAGGGTCATGCCAAAAGAAATTAGATACTCAAAAATCATAATGTTTATTATTCATTAAAGTTGTCTATTTTTTCGAAGTATTCACCGTGGACACGTATACACTTTTCCATCCGTCTAAACCACTTGGAAAATACTAATGACCACTCTTCTTTAGACACTTCAGAAATTTCATAGTTATAAGCTGCCAGGGCATCTTCTTTGCTTTCAAATCGCCTTCCTTTTAATTTGTCTTTGATTTTTGGAAACAGATAAAAATCACATGGTGCTAGGTCCGGTGAATATGGAGGATGAGGCAAGATAGTGACGTGTTTGGTACTAAAATAGTCCAGTGTTCTAGCAGAAGTGTGCGGGGCTGCGTTGTCATGGTGCCAAAGCAGTTGCTGGGTTCCTGACTTTGGCCGCTTATCACACCAAGCTGACAATACTTTTGGGGCACAAACTGTCACGTACCATTCCGAATCGACTGTTTTTTGATCTTCTAGTACCACAGTAGCAATATGTCCCGTTTTGCAGAAAAACGAGGCAACCATTTGTTTCTGTGTGCTTCGCGTTCGGCGACATTTTGTTGGTGTCGGTTCATCTTCAAAGCACCATACTGTTGACTGTCGCTTTGTTTCAGGATCATAGTTATATAGCCATGTTTCGTCACCTGTGAGTATATCATAAACATTTTTTTTTTCACCGCCATTAAATTTATTTATCATAAATTTGCACCAATCCACGCGACGTTCCTTTTGCAAATCATTGAGCTTGTGCGGCACCCACCTTGAACAACGCTTGTGGAGGGATAATTGTCCGTGAATTATAGTTTGCAACGCTGCTGATCCAATACCCAGTTCTCGCTCTAGCTCTACGTATGTGATTCGTCGGTTTCCACGAATCATTTTTTCCACAGCTTGCACATTTTCTTGAGTAACTGCGGTTGGCGGCCTACCTGACTTCGGATCATCTTCAAAACTCGCCCGTCCTCTTTTAAATTCAGCAAACCAGTTAAAAACTGTTGCACGTGAACATGCAGACTCACCAAAAGTCGTGACTAAAAGTTCAAAACATTCTTGAGGCTTCAAACCTTTTATAAAGTCATAATACATCATAACCCGAAAATCACGTCGTGTCAGCTCCATGGTCGTAGAAAATTCCCGCCAGATTTAATCAGAAAAAAAATCATAAAAAAAAATATACGTAGTTTTGCCGAGTGTTCCATTATTAAATTTATAAGTAAATAGCCAGCCTTTGTGGTGATGTATTACTGGCCAGTATCAATTAAATGAGCAAGGAGTATCTAATTTCTTTTGGCATGCCCCTTGTATATTCTAAGCCTTTGACTGTATACAGTACAGTCGAGAACTTTAATTTAGGACCTACATTAAACCTTGATATTGTCACATTGACATGAGGTTTAAAATGGGCCCTACAGTCCGTGAGGTCTCAGATTGCGATACGGGTTCGGGTGAAAACTGAGAGGTTCCTACATGGATATCGTAAGAGCGAGCAAGGCAGCCAACTTTGCTTTGCGACTCTAGTCAGCGTCACCTGTCACTCTCTCACATTAATACACAGACAGAGACAAGCGATTATCTCGATTCTCGCGCGAGAAATAGTCGCTTGCGCTTGTGACAGTTTTGCTAGAGGTGCAGGTATAAACTCGAATCGCATATGCGCGCATTCAGTCAGCTCATGTACTGTAAGTAAATTTAAGTTCTTGACCGTACTGGTTAAGGAGATTATACTCAACTGCATATAATCCTAACTGCATATATCGATGAAGTCCGCGTGCTCCGATCGACCGGAACTCGAGTCGAGCCCCTCAGCCTTCGCGATGCTTCAATTAGTTTGAACGGCGCAAGGTGACATTTTTTAGCGCTTAGTGTTGGAATTTTTATGCAGCGCTAGTTCATTATGTAAAACAGCCGTAGACAACAGCCCGTCTGGCAAAACTACGCTTCGCGACTCTTGTCGCGCGACATAGCATCGCTCGTCACTCTCTCACAGTACAGCGAAGAAAAGAGACAGGTAATATTTCTCGCGCGAGAAAGACTCGCGTGTCACAGTTGTGCTAGAGGTGGTGGATTTCGAAATCCTTTTGTGACGACGCGTTTGGCTCGGTTTGTAGACACCTGCCTACTGAGCCGGTGGTCCCGGTTCGAATCCCAGCCAGCCAGCAGCAAATTTCTGTCAAAAACCTATTAGTCTAAAAAATGGGTAACTAACGTACCTGTCTTGACGTTACAGTGATCCCCATATAGCCAATTTCAGTATTTTCGTGAATTATCTTCAGGGTACAAACATTTAATATACAGTGTTGTAATAGTAATAAGTAATACTATAGATGTAGCTATTGAAGTTTCAACGGCACATACGTTGTTTCTGCTATAAACCAGTATTTTCCACATACGATACGTAACGAACACGAGGCTTCAAAATACCTACAAGTTTTATGTTCCCGTCATAAAACATGGTAATCATTTCTATTGGATATAAAACGCTAACAAAGCCATGGTACAGCAGAAAAATAGTGTATCTTCGTTAGAAAATCAAGTCACTAAAGTCATTCTGAAATCGAATCTGCCTTATAGAGCAAGTTGAATACTATTAAACGAAAACTTGTGACAAGCAATAACATGCTCTGTTGTAATTGTAGTACGGGTATTACGTAGATTGTCAGCATGCTGTTAGGAAGTTTCCGATCGAGATTAGGAGGCCGTTTGATTTGATTATGATTAACTCGTTAAATAAAGATAATGGTTATGAATGGAATATGAAATGTAGTAGTAAACACCCTTCATTAACGGTTAAACTTTCCAAATTCCTCCACCTTAAATAGTTTTTTTCTACTCCAGTACTTGTTTCTGTCATTTATATAGTTACTAACTCTAATATAAAGACATAAATTATGAAAGTCTGTAAAAGTCTATACTTACTCTACTGCCCAAAAAAACACTGCGAAACGATGTTATAATGTCGCCAAAAAAGCATCACTTAATACCACAGATTGCAAGGTAAACAGATGCATTCACACAATTTGCAATTTAAAAAAAACTTATTTTACTAAGGCATTGCTGACAATTTAAAAAAAAAAGTTTTATCTTCAGTGCATGGATGTTTAGTATAGTGAACGAATACCTTTATGTATAAGTTCATATTTTTTCACAGATGTTTAGTATAGTGACCGTATACCTTTATGTATAAGTCCATATTTTTTTGACAGATGGACGTCAATAAAAAAAAAGTTTATCAGAGACTATTTTTTTTTTAATTTTGTTGATTCCGAGCGGGAACATGTAATTATTTTCTTTGTTGTTTATTTGCATTTTATTTATGAAATGTCGAGTCGTAGAAAAAGTATTGTATGCAACGTTGTATAAGTAGGTCAAAAAACGCTCGTGGCATCTTTCTTACGATGTTCGCTGCGCTCACATCGTAACTCATGCCACTCGCGTTTTTTGCCCCCTCTTATACAACGGTTGCATAAAATACTATTATTTTTCCAAGTACGTGTCAGAATGGACCTCTTGGTCAGGGCCGGCGCCATTTTGGCGATTTCAGCGAGGCTTCATTATTGGGCGATGTGGCGTCCTAGGCGCCCTAGTCCTGGTTAAAGGAAGGCCCTTTAGGAGCCAGTGCCCCGAGCCGCCACTGTTCTTGGTCTCCCGTTTCCGTGTTTTTTATACGGTCAAGGGTTATATTGGCTGTCCTTTGTATGGAATCTCAAACGCTTCTCGAGATAAGATGGTGTTTCACCATCTGGTCGGAGTTAATCCTCTGATACTTTTGCCCTAATGAAATGATTCGTTTCCGTACGGAAACGTTCCCTTTAACAATTTTTATTTGTTGTACACCGATTTAAACCCTGATCTTTTGCAAGAAAATAGTGCAGATATATGGTTGGAGGGTTTGCCATTACCGTTATCAGATTGGACGTTAATATGTAGATCCCTGAAGATTAGAGAAAGTATGTAGTGTCATAATAAATATCAGACAACCTCACACAAATTGATCCAGTCCCAAATTAAGCTCAAGAAGGCTTCAGTTATGGGTACTAGACGACGACATACTTATATAGATAATATATACTTGAATACATAGAACAACCATGATCCAAGCACAAATATTCGAGTTCATCAAACAAATATTTGCCCTGGCCGGGATTCGAACACGGGACCGCCGGCTCAGTAGGCACGTGCTCTAAAAACTGCGCCAACCGCTCCGTTAGATAATACAATTAAATTTTTATTTTTACTAACGAATATAAATCAGGAAGTGTGTTTGAACCTGACTCTGTCCATGTACAATTGTACATGCACTGTGCAAACCCATTACGCTATTGGAATTGTAGGCGTCAATCTGCGTTCTAGGAACTATTGTCCGTGTTTTTACTATGCATACACCGGAAAAAATGACAGTATCGTCCCGACGTTATGAGCGTGACGTCCTGAGGATCTTAATTTTGTTGACGAATTCGTGTTTGCATTATGGAAAGTTTTAAAGTATTAGTTTATTTGTGTAAAATAAGTTGTAACTGTGTAAAATCAGAAGATATGATCACGTTACAGTAGGTAGGTATAGTGACTGTTTTAACTAGCGGACACGCTTCTAATACTCAGTTTGAACGATCGGGCGAAAATCGCGGTTAAATGCAGCATAAACAATGATTAATTTAAATGTTTACAATGAAGCGAAAAAGAAAAAATGATTAATTTGTGGGATTTTTCCATAAATAAGTGTCATAGACTAATAAAGTTGCGGTTGCATGCCTTATTTAAGGTGGTTGCAGCGATGTCACTTTCATACAAATCGTTTGATCAATACACGCTTAGGCGGTTATGGCTTTAGGTTATTAAACATTCTTAAAAAAATCTTTAAGCTATCTTATATTCGCCAAGGAAATCAGTTTTGCTTTAAATCATACAATTACAATGTTATTAAAGCTTTAAAACCCGTTGAAATATTGTCCATATATGTATGTGTGCGTTGCTTTTACACACATACAAACGTAAGCGCACGTAAAGCTATTCATGAACAGTGCGTTCTGAAATATAATACTACTTAACTTATAATTTAGGATAATAAATTTAAATTTATGTTTCGATATGAATGCATAACAGTTTATTTTTAAATGATTTCAGCTTTCATTAAACATGATACAAATAATTGGAAACATTTGGTTTTTAAAGATACCTATTTTGTTTATTTGCTCATAACAATAAAGTGGAACAGATTTCGAACGCACTAAATCTTGTGAATGAAAATATAATGAATTGTGTCAATACTGTCAATTGTGGAAATTCGTATAAAAATGAATCATGTTTGGTTTGCATTTTTTTCGTTTCGTGAGTTTTTACTGTATGTAAAGTGTGAATAATGAAACGTGCATATAATAAACATGTGTACCTACTCAGGACATAGAGTGATCCCTAAACGATATTGCGATATCATGGGTCAGAAATTGCGGGGAAAGTATTGTGTTTGTTAACATTACAAATCGATGCGTCCTGCCGTGAAAAAGCCGTGCTATTTTCTTTTTAGGCGAAGACAAGCATGGCGTGATGACAACTGTAACCAACCACAAAAACTGAACGCAATCGCTCGCTTTGGGTGTTGAAAAAAATGTTCATAGTGGGTTCATATGGGTAGTTTTTTCTCTGACTGAATTGATACCAAGACCAACCCATGTTTTTCAATAGGTGTGGGAAACCAAATCCTTTTGGAATTATCGATTCAGTGACTAAGTTTCCTCCTTGAAGGATAATTGTAATACTTATTATTAAAATATTTATCGCTCTTTAGCGATAAGACCGCCTGTTGTTTACCTCTAATTGTAATTTCTTGCATTGTATTTCTCCTGTATATTTTATGAGGTGTGCAATAAAGAGTACTTGTATTTGTATTTGTAATAACACTAACACCCTGTAAGATAATCACATAATAGGTACTGCATACAGCGGTTTCCATCGCTGGCATTTTTGTGACGTAATAAATAATTTCTTTACAGATTCAAGGCCAGCTTAGAGCTTCATCAAAAGGGATTACTGCAAGATGATTTCCTTCATTGATTTATCATTTATCAACAAAAATAATGTCAATTAAAGTTCATACAGATGAAGGCTTCATCCAAGAAAAGCTGCAGAAACTTATAATTTTCTACAAAACATGCGTGTTGCCTAAAAAAATATTACAACGTATACCTGCCAACCACATATGTAAATATAAACCTTCGTTTTCAGGCAGCCGTACTAACCACTAAACAACACTAAACAGAAAGAAGCCTAGGAAAAATTGAAAACGGCGAAGATCTGGGGGTTAAAAAGAAAAATAATCCACCATTTCGAATTAAAGCGACGTCTACAACTCACACAAAGTATAATGTATTATAATAAAACCTACACGTAACAAAAATTGTTTTATTTTATTTAGTGGTTGGTGGTTCTAAAACCCTTATAATAACAATATATTGTCATATATTTTTATATGGCGCGAGCTAGCTCTGGATCGTGAAGCGTGGCGCAAACAACTGGTGCTGCGCTCAGTTAGTAGTAGTTCTAGTAGTTATATATTTTTAGACTGAACATTTTTACAATTAGACTCCATGGAACCATGATTTAGAGCAGCGAAAATCTCAACCGTAATCAGTACCTACTTATTCTTGATGTCGGGTTTTTGTATATCAGGTCAGAGTATAGCAAAAAGGGCCCGGTTTTTTCATTAAGTGATAAAAAACAGAGGTATATTTGTAATTTTTTTCCACCGTAAATTTCTTAGTTCCAGCACAGAATAGATAGCACAAGTAGTCCCAGGCTGCGTAGTAATTCTATGGCAACTTAGGACCGATCTAGTTCTTAAACGGGCAAGTTAATCAAACAATTGTAAATTATAAAAGATACTCATTTTTAATGTATTCTTTAGTTCTAATCAAAAAATTGGGCAAGTGCGAGTCCGACTCGCGCAGGGATGAAGGGTTATCCGTATCTATATATATATATGTATATATAGGTATAACAAGTTTGTTGTATGGGAGCCCCCTTAAATATTTATTTTATTTCATTTTTAGTATTTGTTGTTATAGCGGCAATAGAAAAACATCATCTGTGAAAATTTCAAGTGTCTAGCTATCACCGTTCTTGAGATACAGTCTGGTGACAGACGGACGGACGGACAGCGAAATCTCACTAGTCTCAGTAATAGGGTCCCGTTTTTACCCTTTGGGTACGGAACCCTAAAAAGTAACAAAAATGAGAAAAATATTTCTCAACAAAATATGTGTCCTAAAATTGGGCCCTTTTTGCTATACCCCAATCAATCATTCAGAAAAACTTAGGACAAACTCAATAACATCGCAAATCAGAATCACAATGGGTATATCAGAACAGAAACCCAACAAAAATACTTATTTAAATTCACCACATACTTAAAAAATGTAGAACTGCCCAAGATTTGTAATTTCTTCGTATTATTTATTTTGACAATCCAGCCCGTCTAATACAACTAGGCTTCACGATTCTTGTCGCGCGATATAGCATCGTCCGTCAGTCTCCTACAGTACCGCAAAGAAAGAGATAGGTAATATTTTTCGCGCGAGAAAGAGTTGCGTGTCACAGTTGTGCTAGAGGTGCATCTTAACTTCATCATCAATATCAAATATCATGCCTGCTTATTTATTCTGCGCTTACTATCAAACTGACAGATGATACGCGACCCTTTAATGAATGAATCACCCGCACACACTCACAATTAGTGTCTATTAGTGTGAGTACTTGCTGATTTTTCACAAATTGCCAATACATGGGAGAATAAAACAATTAATGACGTGCTACTAATAGTATATGAATAAAAGACTAATACGCGGACTCGCCAACATACAAATTTCACTTCAAACTAAAGTAACATACGAAATAATACACAAAAACTACAAATCTTGCTTCCCAGCGCCATCTAGCGTGGAATGTCTAGTTTTGTTTCTTCTGCAACCACCTTAACCGACTTCCAAAAAAGGAGGTGGTTCTATGTTCGACTGTATGTTTTTTTATGTATGTCCACCGATTACTCCGCCAATTGTGGACCGATTAATTTTTTTTATTTTATTTGAAAGAGTATACTTACTCCTAAGGTGGTCCCATTATAACCGAGTTGGGATCCCAGGGAAATCGAGGGCAACCCTCAAATTTTATAGGCACTCATAATGTTTTTCGTATATTTTCTAAAGCTATTTAAGTATTTGCAAATGGTAGTCATCATCTCATTATGCTGTGCTTAATGGTTAAGAGATAATTCTTAAAAAATACATGTATTATAGGTAGGTACGTTAATAATGTTACTCATATTCTTTATAGTGTGTTCGTGAGGTAGTCCTCTTGTCACCAAGTCAGGATCTGATGATGGGATCCCAAGGAAATCGAGGGAAACCCTCAAATGTTATAGGCACTAACAATGTTTAGTATATATTTTTCTAACGTTAGTTATTTTCATCTGGTTGTCATCATTTCATGATGCTGAGCTGATGACGGAAGGTATAACTACTTAACGGTTAGGAGTTAGGTGATAATTCAAACAAGACCTCTCCGATCACCCCGCCATAAGTATCTTATTTGAATCACTAAAAAGCAAAACAAACATGAAGCTTACATTTGAATCACTTTTTGAAGTCGGCGCCAAACCTCACGTAAACTATAATATTTAAATATCGAACAAAAATACTCGTAAATGATATTTACGAGTACCGACCGAGTCGCCGAGAAATCATTCATGATTCTTACAAATTTTATTGATTACGTTAGGTTTGTTTTATAATAGTCGAAAGAGATACGAAGTTCGCGTATAATTTAAATCACTTAATCTTCACTAGAAATTCTACCACTAACTGACAGTGACAGATTATAATTACACAGACATGCTTAACCAGCAGATAACGAACGAAATGTCGATCGGTAGCAAAGAAGAATGCTTTCTACTAAATGAAACATTTGAAGAAAAATAATTGCTGCAACGAAGTTGCAAGTTCTAATAAAGTTTCATAATCAAAGGAAATTGATTAATTAAGTAACAGTAACCATTCCGGCGGCGCCTCGTAGTATGACATATGCAATTTTATCGCCCGTTATCACCAGATTAGTAAACATAAACATGTTCACTATAAACATGTGGAATGCGTTACGTCACGCCTCGTGATAAGGTGACAAAAACGGTGATAAAACATCTACCGAAGTGACGTTTGATCGACTTCCTAGTATCGATTACCGTCATCCGATTTTCAACTTTACAGCGTTATTAATGCTTTGAGATAAATCGAAAACAGGCGAAATGAATGCTTATTGCGGTGATAAAAGATCAAGGATTCTATTGCCGATATTGTGTAGAGCTTAACACAATTAGATATACAAAAAACAAGGCATATTAAACCTTGTTTCGTTTGCAAAGACCTATGATTAGTCTGTATCGGTTCGGTATCGATTTCTGAACGAAATCATGACGGTTGTGTTGTTGAATGGAGTTATCAGTGTTTATTTTCAAACGCGACGGAGCAATTGTGTTGTTGTTATTTTTTATGTTTATATTGTGTGCAGTTTTCCTTATTGACTTATTTTTGCGATGCAGTAGAAAGTTGTGATAAAAATATGTGTCTTAATCTTTTTCAGTGATCTTATTTATTTCTTATAAATTTAGAATCTAAGACAAATAGTTTATTGATCAAAGTGTTAATAGTGTTTGATTTATCTTGTACTTAAGTTGAAAGTTTATCTTGAAAGGTTTTAATTGAACATTTAAATTCTTAAAAATTATATGTCTCCGAAATATTCATCGTAAAATATCAATACAACCAGATAATAAGTGTTAGTGCACTTGTGAGAGTCATAAAGTGAATCATCATTATTATGCATGTACTAAGAAGCTGTTTTGGGTGCTGTGAGGTGCGATAGATTTAGACTGGGATATTTTTTTTATTTGTCATATTGGGGTAAGCTGTGTTGCTTTTGTTCATGTTCAAGGATGTCTGTAACTTTTTAGTACGCAATGCTGGTTATGTATTTTATCAAACAATGTGCTTCAATATTTGGGCATAAGCTAAATATAAAAATACTCTTAAGAGGCCTTATTCCCTTTAAATTTTATTTTTTTCATATTATGACCTTAACATATTATTATATTGATAATTTCAACGACCTTTTTAAAGTGAATTATACTTTTCCCTGAGTTCCTGAAAGTAACATAGCTATTTCGTGCCGACACTGCGTGCAGTCGAAAATAAGTTGAAAAAACCGGCCAAGTGCGAGTCGGACTCGCGCACCGAGGGTTCCGTACAAACACTTTCCATCCCTAAGTGGTTAAGTTAAGTTTGCACCTGGTATGTATAGCGCCCCATATAAATTAGGTGCAAAGTTAGGTATATAAAAAAAATAATTTAGAAACCTCGATATCATTTTTGAAGACCTATCCATAGATACCCCACACGTATGTGTTCGATGAAAAAAAAAATTTGATTTTCAGTTCTAAGTATGGGGAGCTTCCAATATTTATTATTATTTTTTTATTTTTGCATCAAAATCTTAATGCAGTTCACAGAATACATCTACCTACCAAGTTTCAACAGAATAGCTCTTAGTTTCGGAAAAAAATGGCTGTGACATACGGACGGACAGACAGACATGACGAATCTATAAGGGTTCCGTTTTTTGCCATTTGGCTACGGAACCCTAAAAACCAGTTTTCTGCGTGAATTTTGTCAATTTCGAGTAGTTTTAGAAACAAAAATTATCATTGAAAAATTCAAACTGTAGGTTTCAAATATATACCAATAAATCGCAAAAGCCCTGTTTTAAGTAGGAACATTAATAATAACACGGTTGATCATTAAGAAAAATGTCTAAAACGATCAGCATTTTTGAGCGGATCCTTAATAGTATTGTCTCTGTGAGCTGCAGACCTCATAGGTCTGTTTGGAAATGTCTGAAATGTGTTTTTTTTCTTTTTACGTTTTCAACCTTCATATCTCCACCATTTAAAAAAAAATCGAAATAGGTACCGATTAGACAGATTAATTCTACAATTATCAAACTGGCCCCCAAAATTTCTCACGAATCAATTGAGAATTGCTATCTGTAGGCGAGAAAAATCGGGGAGCTGGACAACTGGATCCCCGGAATTCGGACATACAAACAAAAATCGGCCAAGCTAAAACGGTGACACTTCGCTCGTTTCGCTAACTTGGTCAACAATTTCATTATCTATACCTAAATAAATCTGATTGTACATTTCCCCCAATTAATAGCCATACGAGGGGCGTCTGAAAAGTTCTAAGCCTAAGATAGAAAAAAACAATTTACACAAATGAACTCGTGTTTATTTTTCAATATAGTCTCCTCCTAAATCAATGCATTTTTTACATTTTTTATACAGTGCTTTTAGGCCATTAAAAAAATAATCTTCATTTTGCCCTTCAAAATGCTCCTGTACAGCCGCCTTCATCTCTTCGTCACTTCTAAATCGCTTTCCCCTCAACTCTTTCTTCAAATTATTGAATAGAAAATAATCGCTTGGGGCTAGATCTGGGCTGTAGGGTGGGTGGTCAATTTCGTCAAAACCAACTTCCTTCAGAGCACGCCTCGCAACATTAGCGGTGTGAACGGGTGCGTTGTCTTGCAAAAACAAAATGCCTTTCCTTAGTTTACCCCGCCTTTTCTCAACTATGGCTTGTCGCACCTGTCTTATTAGATTTGCATAATAAGTTCCGTTTATCGTAGAGCCTTTTTCTAAATAATCGATTAAAAGAATGCCATCACAATCCCAAAATACCGTAGCCATTAACTTAGAGGCCGACTTTTGCACTTTAAATTTCTTCGGCGGCCTTTCACCCTTTTCAATCCACTGCATCGACTCAGACTTACACTCCGGATCATACTGTCTGATCCATGTTTCATCAACAGTTACTATTCGGGAACAAACTTCATCTAAATCATCTTCGCACAATTCTAAAAACGCCCGAGAAGTTTCCACACGACGTACTTTATCGAAGGCCGTTAGCATTTTCGGTACCCAACGAGCACTGACTTTACTCATGTACAAATGTTCATGTAAAATTTCTCCGACTCTTTCTTTACTAATACCTAAGACCTCAGCTATTTGCCAAACCTTAATTCTTCTATCTTCTAATACCAGCTTTTTGACTTTTGCTACGTTTTCTTCGGTCACTACCGATATTGGCCGCCCTGAGCGGGGGTCGTCTTCGATCGATTCCCGTCCGAGTTTAAATACGAGGGGCGTCTGAAAAGTTCTAAGCCTAAGGTATTTCGAGGTTATATATGCGTTTATGATACTGGCCACTAGAAAGGCCATTTAAAAACAAATTATTAAAAAATAACATGTCACGTTTTTATTATTCTGTTTCGAGATATTCAACGGAAAAGTACATCATGTGTGAATTACCAACGAATATTACGAAAATTGAGCACCGTGCTGTAATTAAATTCCTTACAAAAAGTGACAAATCACCGCAGTGTATTTTTGAGGAAATGGCTATTATTTACGGTGATTCTGGGCCTTCTTATGCCACAGTCAAAAAGTGGAGTCGCTTACGAGTACAATATAATCAACGAAAATATCTGTCACCAATTCGACTATTTCTTTGCCAGAAATGAAATAAGTGCATTTACCTTTCCTGGCCAAGGCAAGAGTAAGTCTTGAACAAACCACGGGCAGTAATTCATAAAACCCCAGATCGCATATTTATGGCCCTCGCCTTCGGTTCGGGCCACAAATACCTGCGATCTAGGCACTCACGAATCCACCGCCCTAGGTATGTAATATACTATACTTGGCTATACATATACAAAGTGGAATATTTCTAGAAGTTGGTCACGTTATCGGGAAGGTAATAGGAATCGATAGGAAAACACTCGCGGTAGCGATTACCTGAGTCGGTTTTGCTCCTGGTATTGCATCATTTTCATTTTACAATAAAAATATTATTTTTTATTATACAATTAAAAGGTTGATAGATTGATCGTCCGAGTAAAACTTTTATACTTCATGGTGATGCTTCAGAAACCTATTTTTTTCACAACAGATGCTCTCTACCGGGAAGCAAAACTTTTAGAAGTTTCGCCGGCGTACGGCAATTATAGTTCTAATCACATTTGGTAAGCGAATCCCATTAGCTTTGTACCCGATGAACAAATACCATTATCTGTATTGTTAGCTGCGGCCACAACTGCCACTTCAAAATGTAAGGCGTTATAAGTGCAAATTACTTTTACACTAAATTAGTCTTCAAGTCAAACGAAATAAGGTTTACTCTTAAACAAAGAGAACACAGATGTTGGTCACTTCGTAAGTGATAGAGCAGTGAAGCTCGTTTCGATGCTTATAAGACAATGAAGTGGCCAACATCTCTGTTCTCTTTGTTTAAGAGTAAACCTTATTTCGTTTGCCTTAAAGACTAATTTAGTGTAAAAGTAATTTGCACTTATAACGCCTTACATTTTGAAGTGGCAGTTGTGGCCACAGCTAACAATACAGATAATGGGTATTGTTCGTCGGGTACAAAGCTAAGTGGATTCGCTCAGCCAAAAGAATTACTTCTATATATGTTCTTAAAGTAGCGGCTCCAGCACATTTGATACCCTTAAAGTCACCTACCTTCGCGCAATTTTTGACCAAACGTGTATTTAGAATCCCCTTACCTAACTACAATTACAGAACAGTTTTTGCCAGGCGCTCCCCTGACTATATCCGTTTGCTTATTTATAACAATATATGCAAAGTGCATAAAATTCAACATTGTACCCGTGGTAAGATGCAAGTGATTGTGAAGAAGTGGCTTCTGTCAATATCGTATCACGAAACCACACACACACACACACACACACACACACACACACACACACACACACACACACACACACACACACACACACACACACACACACACACACACACACACACACACACACACACACACACACACACACACACACACACGCGCACGCACGCACGCACGCACGCACGCACGCATCTAACGCTTTCGCATCTGACGCATATTGTAACGTCGTGTCGTTTATAGTTTTAAAACATTTGCAAACTGTTTCGCACTCCAGGGCCCCAAGATACAGGCTCAGCCTAGTTTGGGGTCCGCCAGGTATCTCACTGTATATAACGCAAACCTGTGTAAAAGCAAATAAACGTTTTTAGGGTTCCGTACCCAAAGGGTAAAAACGGGACCTTATTACTGAGACTTCGCTGTCCGTCCGTCCGTCCGTCCGTCTGTCACCAGGCTGTATCTCAAGAACGGTGATAGCTAGACACTTGAAATTTTCACAGATGATGTATTTCTATTGCCGCTATAACAACAAATACTAAAAATGAAATAAAATAAATATTTAAGGGGGGCTCCCATACAACAAACTTGTTATACCTATATATACATATATATAGGTACGGAACCCTTCATGCGCGAGTCGGACTCGCACTTGCCCAATTTTTTTTTTATTTTTATTTATTTTTTTATATTTACCGTAGTCAGGTAAAAAGTGACCATGACCATTTTTGGTTGTTTAGCTATCCCTGTAACATAAAAAAATTCAAAATCAAAATCTGTCATGCCGTTTCGACGTGCTGAGCGACGTGATTTGCCGTATTATGCAGGTTTTCGTAGTTTAGGTCAGAGGTTTCCAAACTTTTTCAGTTTGTGGCGAAATTTCGGGTTAAGTTCTTGTCTCAGTGTAGTATTTTGGCTGGAGCCCTAGCTAGTCTCAATAAGGAACAATAGCACCAAAGATTAGTTTCCAAAGAGAAGTTAATAGAAGCGTCTTTTACTCTATTCTATTCTCTCTTTACGTTCTATGGCGTACACTTTGTGTACCTCTGCTTTAATATATAACCCCTTTAATGGAAATCTTTTTTTTAGTTACTGATCGACATTTGGTTCTTTATCTGCTAGTTAAGCCTGTCTGTATATAATCGGTCACTGTCAGTTAGTGGTAGAATTTTATCTAGTAAAAGATTAAGTGATCTATAATATATATGCGAACTTCGTATCTATTTCGACTTTGACCCAGTAAATGTCTCACCTATGATCCAAATTAGGTCGCCGGATCCAGTGAGTTTGTGCTCGTTAGTCTAAAGGACATTGACAGCCAGTTGGGCCCTATTTTACAAGCTTTTATTTTACTTGCAATGTATGTAACTGATGTTTGTTCGGGTGGAATCTTGTAACTTAATTTCGAAGCAGTTATTTCAACCGATTGATCTGAAATTTGGCTTACTAAGTAATTAGTGTGGTCTATCAACTTCGCGATACTGTGGAGCCGGGGTGAAAGTCAATCCCCGGCTCCACACTATCGTGAAGTTGACCGAGGCGAAGCTTGGACGAGGTACAGTACGACACAAAAGAGTAAAAAGTGGTAATACTGTAGTGTCGTCCCTTTTTGCTTAGATTTATTAGAAAGGGACGACACTACAGTATTGCCACTTTTTAATTTCTACTCTTTTGTGTCGTACTGTATGAGTTTCTGCAGCGAAGTGCCTCTCCACACTACCATATTCGCCCAACCTCGGTCTACTTCGCGAGTAGTGTAGAGCTAGGGAGTGAATGTCACTGATGTAAACAAAGAGGAAACAGGGCTGAATACTCCGCAAATTTCAAGTAATATTTGCATAACAAAGCCATAACTATCTACTGATGAAAGTCAAGATTTTTTTAAATAGATTTAGTATTTATTTCCGAAGAAGGACGAAGGATTGAGCAGCATTTCGGTAAACAATGTTTTGAATTTGGTTGGTGACAAATCTTTTGCAAATCGCTACTGACGTTCTATAATGCAAATGTATGACGTATGCACATTATCGCCATATGAAAGCTGTTTGTAGCACCACTATCCCTGGGCCGACACTTGTTCTTTGGCCACCCAATGTAGGTACGTAAAATTATCATTGAACTTGACATTTGTCACTATTGTGAAATAGGCGCCTTCCCGCCCTTTCTTCGTTCATTTTGTTCTAGAAAATGGAATTTCTTCCCGTTGATTGGGATATTTATTGTGATAAAGTGATTATCTATTCCTACAATGACAATGAATGTATATACCTATACCTATGTATATATATTTCAAGTGTCAACATACGACTAACGACGATGATTAATTGGTTACAATAAGTCACTTTAAAATCTGAATCATACTGCAAGTAGCTATACGTCATATGGCTGCCTTCCCACTAAAGCGAAGCGGCTAAGAGTTGTGCGAAAAAAAACAGCAATACCTATTACCATAGTACAAGGTATTGCTTAGTTTGGGACTATGTCAATTTGTGTAAGACTGTCCCTAAATATTTATTTATTTGTTATTCAGATGACGTCGGGCTTGCACGGGATCGCTGCGCCGGCGCACCACCTGGAGCCCCCCGTGCTGCCCGCCAAGGAGAAGACCGTGCACGGCAAGGAGAAGACCTTCAAGGTGAGCTACATACTTATACAGCCCTAATACAGCTTAAATTAGAATTATAATGGCTATGTAAGCTTCTTGTACAGCCTGTTTGCTACTTGGGGTAGCCTGTTCTCATATAAGCTTCTTCATCGGGGGCTTTATAGCTACGTACAATGGGCTGCAGAAGTGCCTGGCCCATCTATGAATAAATTCATTCATAAATGGGCCATGCATTTTGCTGCCCATATTACTATGGCCTGTTTATGAATGAACTCATTCATAAACTAGCTATGCAATTATGTAGCTCATAGTACGTGTAGGTGCTTGCAGTATGCGGTGGCCACTCAAAAATATGCCCCAACGGCAATGTGTCTCGCCCACCACTAAAGTCTGGCACAGTCTCTCTCGCTTGGTATTTCCATGATTTTGTTCCCCCTGCGTATATCCGATACACGTTTACCTTCGAGCCCATTCTTGAGCGACTGTGTATCCTATTATTTATTTACATAGTCACGAAAAGCGTTATCTCTCGCATACAGACGCTGCTTAAGTCATCTTTCAAGACGAATGAGGCCTTTTGATTTGATGATTATTTATTTATTTATGAATTTTGTTATGATTATATCTGTCTGTGCTAGGTGGTGGTCCCGGGCGACGTGGGCGTCCTGAAGCCGGCGCTGGGTCCGCGGCCATACAACGCGCTCGCCATCATCCACACGCAGCCCAGCAACACGTTTGACATGCTCAACTCTCTTACCACCAGCGTTGTAAGTATCACTTTCTCAAATATGCAATGCAATGCCGTCATAATGTGCGTTATAACAGGCTTTGGTGCATCAAGTTTCGGGCGGAACGACTTACGAGAACTGTAAAGGAATTTCATACAAAATTGAAGGCCTAAGTCGGGAAG
Organism: Apotomis capreana; assembly: GCA_947623375.1. NCBI lineage: Eukaryota > Metazoa > Arthropoda > Insecta > Lepidoptera > Tortricidae > Apotomis > Apotomis capreana. The sequence goes on along the minus strand of OX392522.1, from coordinate 12,605,371 downwards.
TTTTTTTTATTTCATTACATATGTTTGAGAAAAGCACTATACATGCCTTAGCCGTGAAAAGGGCTTGTCGGCTTCGTATCACTATCCGGCCTCCCTACGGTCGACAAGACTTAACACTTTAGATAAACCACGGGAGGTAATTCGTAAAGACATTCACCAATTCACCGCCTTAGGTATAATGTACGTTTGCTTAAACTGTGAACATCGTTTAGTCAATAGGGACAAACCTCTTAACCTCTTGCAGCCTAAAGACAAACGCTTACCAAATATTAAACATTTCATCTTTTTTAATATGATTTTAAATCAATTAGAAAAAGTGGCCTTTTAAATGGTCTTTGGATGGCAGGAGGTTAGTTAAACATTATCATTTTTGTGTCTTGTGAAATCTCCTATTTGTTCTAATGCTTGATGTTTGTAACTCCAGGCGAACCAGCCAGTAGGAGTGAGCGTGGGCGGTTACCGGCGCAGGAGTTCTGGCCAGGGCGCGCTCTGCGACCCGGAGCTGGACGACAGCGGGAACAAGCTGGTCGCCCGGCTGGAGGACGACGCATTCATCTCTGAACAGGATCTGGTGAGTGTGATGATGATGGTATCCTGTTATCCCTCATCAGGAATATAGGGCTCTCAGAAGGATTTTCCATTGCCGCCGATCCTGCGCTGCTTCCTCTAGTTACTTCCAGTCGAGGCCAGTTGATGCCGCCTCTTTGTTGACGGTGCGTCTCCGAGTGGTGCGAGGACGACCGAGTCTTCTTCTACCGGACACTTGCCACGTCAGACCTTGTTTGGATATATGGTTGTCTGGTCTTCGCAATACGTGACTTATCCAGTGCCACTTCCGAAGAAGCATCTTATCACACTTTAAGGGTGTACATGCTAGAAAACCGGGCGGTAAGCCGTATATTACGCCCTAGGGCGGTAAGTAATTTTTATCACACTAAGTGTTTACATGCTAGGAAACCGGGCGGTAAGTCGTTTATTACGCCCTAGTGCGGTAAGTAATGTTGGTATTGACTACTATTTATTACTTTTGTTTTATTTCCTCCAAAGTGTGATGTAAAACGTCGTATGTGACTGGTGGTAAAGGAATTCCAAACTCGTGTCATCTAAGCCCTCTCCTTTGGCTTTGGGATTCTAATAGACACTCGTTTGTAATTCCTTGTTTACCACCCTTGTTACGTAATGTACTATTATATACCACACCAGTACCTGCGACTGTCGAGAGTCACATCGTTGAGGAGTGTCCCGGGAGGCACTTCGCGATTCGATTGCAGGATCTACTGGCACTTGCACCGGAGGCAAGGGTAGTACTGGCTACTTAATTTAGATATTAAATTATAATATAAACTGCAATGTATATAGAAATTGTACACTCATAGGAATAAAGCCGTACGACATAAGGCCACGCGTTTTGCCAAGTTTTTTACATTTTGCTTGTTTACAAGGCAGTTATTGTTTTAGGGCGAAACCGTATAGTTGTAGGTAGTTATAAGTGAGTCAGTAGACATTGATTTAGATTTACGTACTAAACATAGTCATTGGGGTCAGATAAATTGTGACCTAGATACTGGAAGCGTTGATAATGATCAATAAATATAATGGTGACTATTTTGACGATAATAATTATTGAACGTGATGATAATATTTGTATGAATAATGCTATGTCTTATTATTACAGGAAGAGAACATCGAAATAGCATCAGCGACCGTACGACCCGAAGGAGCCGAGGTGGAGGAAGAAGGGGCGGAGCCGACTAAACCAGCCAATGGTAAGATAGAATGAGGCCTATTAACTACAAATTAAGATACACTGCTATAAATGTACTTACAATACAATCTTCTTTATTGCATACCTGAAATACACAGGGATACAAAACATGAGAGGCGGTTTTATCGCTAAATAGCGATTTCTTCCAGAAAACCTTTAGGTAGCGGAGAAGATGTACAAAGGTTTGCACAATGTAATACATACTGCACAGGCTTTTTTTAATGAGGTTCATGAATAACTTCGGTTTTCGTATTTTTTTTTCTGTTCAATAAATGCTCTGTCAGACAATTATCCTGTGACTCCTTACATACAATTCAGTAAACTGACTTACCTGTAATAGCTCGGCCAGCCTAGTCCGGTTGGAATTATGCCGTTTAGTGCAAAACTCAGTATAACCTGTCTTATTAGCTTGGTATTGAAAGGAAAAATAAAGGAGAAATATGTCGCATGTCACTAGGTGTGGAGCCATATTTGAAGCAAATTGGCCTTACCAAAACCCTTTTTAACCGACTCATCGGCGGAATTGAGAACTCACTCCGTTTTTTGACGTCATATTTGTTATCTTTTCATGTATGTTGTCCTCGTGTGTTGCCCTATTACTCCAAGACCATACAAATTTTATTCATAACTTCAATCAATGTTTTCAGGTCTAGTATACGGGGATCTCGAACTCGACAAGTTAGACCTGGAGAAAGACAAGCAGAAGCCCGACGAAGACGAAGAGGAGCCGATCGGGGTGTCGCCGTGCGGCAGGTGAGCACGTCAACATTGTCATTGTTAGGCATCGGACTTTAGAAAGAACGTTGGGACTTTAGAAAGCTATGGAGCTGTTATTTAGATTAAATAAGTTTCTGTCAAAAATGACATTTTAGTGGCAAGCTTTTATAGCCGACTGTACTTTTCTTTGGATAAAAAAAAAACTCACTGAGACGATTCTAAAGAGCCCAAGCTCGGTAGGATCGCTTTTTCTATTATAGAGTTCCTATGGCCATCTTCCGGCTCCATCATCAGATCAGCCCCATGGTACCATATTATTGTATTGTCATCAAAGTTAAGTAAGTATGCAAAAGTTCAGCTCAATCGGTTGACGATATCTGCTTCAAAATTGAGTTGCAAGATTTCACCCGAACTATACTTTAAACATACCATGCAAGTTAAATAAAAGCTTTAAAAAACAATTGATACCCACACCTACTGGTACTCATATGTAAGTGTATATCATTCGCAATTGTATTTTTATAGCCAAGGACAAAGTCAGAAGAATATACAAAGACCTGATTTGTGTAGGCTTTGTTTTTTTCGTCATCATAAAATACGTGCAACTTTTTCCATGTTATCTGGAGTAAATTGGGTTCTTTATTGATCGAACATGCAGTGATGACTAGAAAATGCATGATGTTGATGATTGAGAAGGTTAAATCTAGGAGTTTGTAATATTGTACACATTACACATTATTGAAAATTATGGCAAGTGATGCATTTATGACAAATGAAATTCGGGGAAGTGAAGGTATCCGTTATTTTTCAGGTTCTTCAAATACGACAAAGAGGTGGGTCGCGGCTCGTTCAAGACGGTGTACCACGGACTCGACACGCAAACAGGAGTCGCCGTGGCTTGGTGCGAGTTGCTGGTACGTCACCTTGTTATTTTGTTAGTGTGGTCCGGCAGATGCCATAATTACCCCATAGATTAGCCTGGTGACGACCGAAACTCACTAAAATTTCTGTTACTACTCTTCAAAATCTCGTATCTAGTTTACAGATTGATACAGAGTTGCGAGCTTTGTTTTCAATAGGTATTTGTTTCTTAGTGAGTTTTAGTTATCATCAGAGGATATATGGATTTAAACTTACACGATTTTTACACATTATAACAAGACATTTATGGTCTCGAAGGGGGAGTCCTTTCGAGCCCATGAAGGTGGCATCAAGTTTGAAACGTCGAGGTAATAAAATAAACACGTTTTGAACGCGATTAAGTCCCGTTTTGTATTAATAATTACCCCATAGATGACCTCAGTCCAAGTTATTGGTACACCCACTGCTGTACTTTACGGAGAATTCAATCCTTGTCACTTTTATACCGAAATAGTCGAAAGTGACGAAGATTTTGCTCCATAGTCTAAACATCATCAACATTGGCCCTTTTATAATCATAGATGATTTGAGCAGTCTAATAAAGTGAAGACGCTTAATTTGTACATTTTATATCGTGTAGCTTTCGTATGCTGTACTAACTAAGTACTATTTTCTGCTCGTGCACCTGTACGGCACGGGAATATTAGTACTCAAATTGTTTACAGGTATTTTACCTCCGATATATCTCTATTTACAGGAGAAAAAGCTGAACAAAACGGAACGGCTCCGGTTCCGCGAGGAGGCGGACATGCTGAAGAAGCTGCAGCACCCCAACATCGTGCGCTTCTACAACTACTGGGAGGGCGTCGTGGCCAAGAAGAAGAACATCGTGCTCATCACCGAGCTCATGCTCTCCGGGACGCTTAAAGCGTGAGTTGTAGTAATATTGTGTGTCTCAAACATGCGATACATGCTGAAGAAGCTGCAGCACCCCAACATCGTGCGCTTCTACAACTACTGGGAGGGCGTCGTGGCCAAGAAGAAGAACATCGTGCTCATCACCGAGCTCATGCTCTCCGGGACGCTTAAAGCGTGAGTTGTAGTAATATTGTGTGTCTCAAACATGCGATACATGCTGAAGAAGCTGCAGCACCCCAACATCGTGCGCTTCTACAACTACTGGGAGGGCGTCGTGGCCAAGAAGAAGAACATCGTGCTCATCACCGAGCTCATGCTCTCCGGGACGCTTAAAGCGTGAGTTGTAGTAATATTGTGTGTCTCAAACATGCAATACATGCTGAAGAAGCTGCAGCACCCCAACATCGTGCGCTTCTACAACTACTGGGAGGGCGTCGTGGCCAAGAAGAAGAACATCGTGCTCATCACCGAGCTCATGCTCTCCGGGACGCTTAAAGCGTGAGTTGTAGTAATATTGTGTGTCTCAAACATGCAATACATGCTGAAGAAGCTGCAGCACCCCAACATCGTGCGCTTCTACAACTACTGGGAGGGCGTCGTGGCCAAGAAGAAGAACATCGTGCTCATCACCGAGCTCATGCTCTCCGGGACGCTTAAAGCGTGAGTTGTAGTAATATTGTGTGTCTCAAACATGCAATACATGCTGAAGAAGCTGCAGCACCCCAACATCGTGCGCTTCTACAACTACTGGGAGGGCGTCGTGGCCAAGAAGAAGAACATCGTGCTCATCACCGAGCTCATGCTCTCCGGGACGCTTAAAGCGTGAGTTGTAGTAATATTGTGTGTCTCAAACATGCAATACATGCTGAAGAAGCTGCAGCACCCCAACATCGTGCGCTTCTACAACTACTGGGAGGGCGTCGTGGCCAAGAAGAAGAACATCGTGCTCATCACCGAGCTCATGCTCTCCGGGACGCTTAAAGCGTGAGTTGTAGTAATATTGTGTGTCTCAAACATGCAATACATGCTGAAGAAGCTGCAGCACCCCAACATCGTGCGCTTCTACAACTACTGGGAGGGCGTCGTGGCCAAGAAGAAGAACATCGTGCTCATCACCGAGCTCATGCTCTCCGGGACGCTTAAAGCGTGAGTTGTAGTAATATTGTGTGTCTCAAACATGCAATACATGCTGAAGAAGCTGCAGCACCCCAACATCGTGCGCTTCTACAACTACTGGGAGGGCGTCGTGGCCAAGAAGAAGAACATCGTGCTCATCACCGAGCTCATGCTCTCCGGGACGCTTAAAGCGTGAGTTGTAGTAATATTGTGTGTCTCAAACATGCAATACATGCTGAAGAAGCTGCAGCACCCCAACATCGTGCGCTTCTACAACTACTGGGAGGGCGTCGTGGCCAAGAAGAAGAACATCGTGCTCATCACCGAGCTCATGCTCTCCGGGACGCTTAAAGCGTGAGTTGTAGTAATATTGTGTGTCTCAAACATGCAATACATGCTGAAGAAGCTGCAGCACCCCAACATCGTGCGCTTCTACAACTACTGGGAGGGCGTCGTGGCCAAGAAGAAGAACATCGTGCTCATCACCGAGCTCATGCTCTCCGGGACGCTTAAAGCGTGAGTTGTAGTAATATTGTGTGTCTCAAACATGCAATACATGCTGAAGAAGCTGCAGCACCCCAACATCGTGCGCTTCTACAACTACTGGGAGGGCGTCGTGGCCAAGAAGAAGAACATCGTGCTCATCACCGAGCTCATGCTCTCCGGGACGCTTAAAGCGTGAGTTGTAGTAATATTGTGTGTCTCAAACATGCAATACATGCTGAAGAAGCTGCAGCACCCCAACATCGTGCGCTTCTACAACTACTGGGAGGGCGTCGTGGCCAAGAAGAAGAACATCGTGCTCATCACCGAGCTCATGCTCTCCGGGACGCTTAAAGCGTGAGTTGTAGTAATATTGTGTGTCTCAAACATGCAATACATGCTGAAGAAGCTGCAGCACCCCAACATCGTGCGCTTCTACAACTACTGGGAGGGCGTCGTGGCCAAGAAGAAGAACATCGTGCTCATCACCGAGCTCATGCTCTCCGGGACGCTTAAAGCGTGAGTTGTAGTAATATTGTGTGTCTCAAACATGCAATACATGCTGAAGAAGCTGCAGCACCCCAACATCGTGCGCTTCTACAACTACTGGGAGGGCGTCGTGGCCAAGAAGAAGAACATCGTGCTCATCACCGAGCTCATGCTCTCCGGGACGCTTAAAGCGTGAGTTGTAGTAATATTGTGTGTCTCAAACATGCAATACATGCTGAAGAAGCTGCAGCACCCCAACATCGTGCGCTTCTACAACTACTGGGAGGGCGTCGTGGCCAAGAAGAAGAACATCGTGCTCATCACCGAGCTCATGCTCTCCGGGACGCTTAAAGCGTGAGTTGTAGTAATATTGTGTGTCTCAAACATGCAATACATGCTGAAGAAGCTGCAGCACCCCAACATCGTGCGCTTCTACAACTACTGGGAGGGCGTCGTGGCCAAGAAGAAGAACATCGTGCTCATCACCGAGCTCATGCTCTCCGGGACGCTTAAAGCGTGAGTTGTAGTAATATTGTGTGTCTCAAACATGCAATACATGCTGAAGAAGCTGCAGCACCCCAACATCGTGCGCTTCTACAACTACTGGGAGGGCGTCGTGGCCAAGAAGAAGAACATCGTGCTCATCACCGAGCTCATGCTCTCCGGGACGCTTAAAGCGTGAGTTGTAGTAATATTGTGTGTCTCAAACATGCAATACATGCTGAAGAAGCTGCAGCACCCCAACATCGTGCGCTTCTACAACTACTGGGAGGGCGTCGTGGCCAAGAAGAAGAACATCGTGCTCATCACCGAGCTCATGCTCTCCGGGACGCTTAAAGCGTGAGTTGTAGTAATATTGTGTGTCTCAAACATGCAATACATGCTGAAGAAGCTGCAGCACCCCAACATCGTGCGCTTCTACAACTACTGGGAGGGCGTCGTGGCCAAGAAGAAGAACATCGTGCTCATCACCGAGCTCATGCTCTCCGGGACGCTTAAAGCGTGAGTTGTAGTAATATTGTGTGTCTCAAACATGCGATACATGCTGAAGAAGCTGCAGCACCCCAACATCGTGCGCTTCTACAACTACTGGGAGGGCGTCGTGGCCAAGAAGAAGAACATCGTGCTCATCACCGAGCTCATGCTCTCCGGGACGCTTAAAGCGTGAGTTGTAGTAATATTGTGTGTCTCAAACATGCAATACATGCTGAAGAAGCTGCAGCACCCCAACATCGTGCGCTTCTACAACTACTGGGAGGGCGTCGTGGCCAAGAAGAAGAACATCGTGCTCATCACCGAGCTCATGCTCTCCGGGACGCTTAAAGCGTGAGTTGTAGTAATATTGTGTGTCTCAAACATGCAATACATGCTGAAGAAGCTGCAGCACCCCAACATCGTGCGCTTCTACAACTACTGGGAGGGCGTCGTGGCCAAGAAGAAGAACATCGTGCTCATCACCGAGCTCATGCTCTCCGGGACGCTTAAAGCGTGAGTTGTAGTAATATTGTGTGTCTCAAACATGCGATACATGCTGAAGAAGCTGCAGCACCCCAACATCGTGCGCTTCTACAACTACTGGGAGGGCGTCGTGGCCAAGAAGAAGAACATCGTGCTCATCACCGAGCTCATGCTCTCCGGGACGCTTAAAGCGTGAGTTGTAGTAATATTGTGTGTCTCAAACATGCAATACATGCTGAAGAAGCTGCAGCACCCCAACATCGTGCGCTTCTACAACTACTGGGAGGGCGTCGTGGCCAAGAAGAAGAACATCGTGCTCATCACCGAGCTCATGCTCTCCGGGACGCTTAAAGCGTGAGTTGTAGTAATATTGTGTGTCTCAAACATGCAATACATGCTGAAGAAGCTGCAGCACCCCAACATCGTGCGCTTCTACAACTACTGGGAGGGCGTCGTGGCCAAGAAGAAGAACATCGTGCTCATCACCGAGCTCATGCTCTCCGGGACGCTTAAAGCGTGAGTTGTAGTAATATTGTGTGTCTCAAACATGCAATACATGCTGAAGAAGCTGCAGCACCCCAACATCGTGCGCTTCTACAACTACTGGGAGGGCGTCGTGGCCAAGAAGAAGAACATCGTGCTCATCACCGAGCTCATGCTCTCCGGGACGCTTAAAGCGTGAGTTGTAGTAATATTGTGTGTCTCAAACATGCAATACATGCTGAAGAAGCTGCAGCACCCCAACATCGTGCGCTTCTACAACTACTGGGAGGGCGTCGTGGCCAAGAAGAAGAACATCGTGCTCATCACCGAGCTCATGCTCTCCGGGACGCTTAAAGCGTGAGTTGTAGTAATATTGTGTGTCTCAAACATGCGATACATGCTGAAGAAGCTGCAGCACCCCAACATCGTGCGCTTCTACAACTACTGGGAGGGCGTCGTGGCCAAGAAGAAGAACATCGTGCTCATCACCGAGCTCATGCTCTCCGGGACGCTTAAAGCGTGAGTTGTAGTAATTAATTTATTTGTACACCGGGAACCAACAGCTTAACTTACGCTAATAGTGACATAACTATTAATACAGAGCCAATTATAGGATCTCACATATAGCAACATAATAATATTTAACATAAAGTTAAATAACGCACAGTTTTACATATAGACATATGCAATAAAAAAAAAACAGTAACACAAAAATTCAGCTGACAAACAGTGTTGGTACCCCTTTTTAAGTATTTCATAGTTGTGCTAAGAGGCACCGCTGATATTAGCTGCAAATTAATGAAATAAACATAGAAACTGAATTATGAAGTTGGAACAAAGTTGCACAATAAGTACCAAGTACAATTAATTACAGTACATTATAATAGTACATTATTGCAGACTCCGGAAAAGAAGGGCTTGCCGGGTGAGGTATAGACGGATAGTGATACGAAGCCGGCAAGCCCTTTTCACGGCTAAACATGTATAGTGCTTTTCTCAAACATGCAATAAAAAAAAATACAACACTTAAAAAGTATAACTCATCGGGTTAGCCTGTTCATGAACACAGAAGCATGTTTAAAAAAAAATGTCCTTGCCGGGATTGAGGCCCATGACTGTCGGCTTATTAGGCAGGTGCAATCTGCGCCAACCGCGTTCTCAACATTTTAAGTGCCAAACTGCGTGCTTGTTTTTGGAAACATTATTTAGGAAGCCGACGTGGAGAAAAAGCACGCTGAAAACAAGTCCTTGCTGCGGTAAGCGGTTTCGTAATTTTTGTGAAGCGTTGGAACGCTTCACAAAAATTACGAAAAATTATGAAACCGCTTTCGGAAAAGAAGGCAATTGTCGAGAATACTCGGTGATTCTACGCAGCTTTCTGAATCGAATGACTAGACTAATGAGGAATTGACGTAATCGAGCAGCCTCGACAACGTTGTGGTTACGATTTTTTTATTGTCGTACTTATATCAAACACAAATTTTGTTCACAGTTACCTTCGAAGATTCAAGCGAATCAACCCGAAAGTGCTGAAGTCCTGGTGCCGACAGATCCTGAAAGGACTGAACTTTCTTCATTCTAGGACTCCTCCTATAATTCATAGGTATGATATGAATCGCTAGCACGGATATTATGGTTGCGTTTATCGTACGATATATAAAAAAAGTAATCTTAATTGTGTAATTTATAAGAATGGAGCGATAAACGCAATCATCCGCGTTTATTATTTGTACCTTTGCTTAAATATCCAAACAAATGCCCTTGAAATCCACGCTGGTACCTTTGCCATCTTTTTTCTGTACAACATAACGATAAAGTGAGTCAGACGACATGATTGATACAAACGAAGGCAAATTTACACGCATTAGACACTTATAAACATAACACGTTGAATGCCCACAAATTATCTGCTTAGCCCAATGGTTGACTGGTAGAGAATGCCCTATGGCATTAAGTCCGCCTTTTGTACGATAAGTTCTTTCTTTTGTGCAATAAAGATTAAATAAATAAATAAAATAAATGAATGCCTAAAATAACGATATCCTTACAGTCATTTATTTCAAACAGCTGAATTCTGACTTCACAGGCTACAATCGCAAGGCACTCAACGTGTTGCAGGGTAGTTGCATAACTAAAGGTGACACTTTCTGTGCAGAGATCTGAAATGCGATAATATCTTCATAACTGGCACGACAGGCAGCGTCAAGATCGGCGACCTGGGCCTCGCCACGCTCAAGAACCGCAGCTTCGCCAAGTCTGTAATCGGTAAGATACATTGAAATTATTATTATATGAACTGGTAAAATCGTTACGATAAATGACACTGAAACGTGCAACTCTTTAATCTATATTGTCATTGCGACAAGAAGTCAGGCAGTCACGTGTTAAAATTTTCATTACTATATGGTGACTGTAGGACCTTTCATTATATTGGAGCTGGAATCCAAAAGTTGCTGTAAAAATCTTTCTCATACACGGTTGATGCCTATTTCACAGGTCTTGCGTTAAATTCTTATGATATGGCTTCAAAGCGTGGCGTTTATTTTTGAAAGCGTAATTTGAGTTTTATAATTTCTTAGGCACCCCCGAATTCATGGCCCCGGAGATGTACGAAGAGCATTACGACGAGTCCGTGGACGTGTACGCGTTCGGCATGTGCATGCTCGAGATGGCGACCGGCGAGTACCCGTACAGCGAGTGCAGCGGGCCCGCGCAGATATACAAGAAGGTCGTGTCGGTGAGTGTCGAGCTCAGATAGTACACACACTAGCCTTCCGCGTTACATACAGTAGTAGGGTGGGTGGTGCATGGCACCCGAGATGTAGGAAGACATGTACGTAATCGGCATGTGCATGCTCGAGATGGCGACCGGCGAGTACCCGTACAGCGAGTGCAGCGGGCCCGCGCAGATATACAAGAAGGTCGTGTCGGTGAGTGTCGAGCTCAGATAGTACACACACTAGCCTTCCGCGTTACATACAGTAGTAGGGTGGGTGGTGCATGGCACCCGAGATGTAGGAAGACATGTACGTAATCGGCATGTGCATGCTCGAGATGGCGACCGGCGAGTACCCGTACAGCGAGTGCAGCGGGCCCGCGCAGATATACAAGAAGGTCGTGTCGGTGAGTGTCGAGCTCAGATAGTACACACACTAGCCTTCCGCGTTACATACAGTAGTAGGGTGGGTGGTGCATGGCACCCGAGATGTAGGAAGACATGTACGTAATCGGCATGTGCATGCTCGAGATGGCGACCGGCGAGTACCCGTACAGCGAGTGCAGCGGGCCCGCGCAGATATACAAGAAGGTCGTGTCGGTGAGTGTCGAGCTCAGATAGTACACACACTAGCCTTCCGCGTTACATACAGTAGTAGGGTGGGTGGTGCATGGCACCCGAGATGTAGGAAGACATGTACGTAATCGGCATGTGCATGCTCGAGATGGCGACCGGCGAGTACCCGTACAGCGAGTGCAGCGGGCCCGCGCAGATATACAAGAAGGTCGTGTCGGTGAGTGTCGAGCTCAGATAGTACACACACTAGCCTTCCGCGTTACATACAGTAGTAGGGTGGGTGGTGCATGGCACCCGAGATGTAGGAAGACATGTACGTAATCGGCATGTGCATGCTCGAGATGGCGACCGGCGAGTACCCGTACAGCGAGTGCAGCGGGCCCGCGCAGATATACAAGAAGGTCGTGTCGGTGAGTGTCGAGCTCAGATAGTACACACACTAGCCTTCCGCGTTACATACAGTAGTAGGGTGGGTGGTGCATGGCACCCGAGATGTAGGAAGACATGTACGTAATCGGCATGTGCATGCTCGAGATGGCGACCGGCGAGTACCCGTACAGCGAGTGCAGCGGGCCCGCGCAGATATACAAGAAGGTCGTGTCGGTGAGTGTCGAGCTCAGATAGTACACACACTAGCCTTCCGCGTTACATACAGTAGTAGGGTGGGTGCTGCATGGCACCCGAGATGTAGGAAGACATGTACGTAATCGGCATGTGCATGCTCGAGATGGCGACCGGCGAGTACCCGTACAGCGAGTGCAGCGGGCCCGCGCAGATATACAAGAAGGTCGTGTCGGTGAGTGTCGAGCTCAGATAGTACACACACTAGCCTTCCGCGTTACATACAGTAGTAGGGTGGGTGGTGCATAGCACCCGAGATGTAGGAAGACATGTACGTAATCGGCATGTGCATGCTCGAGATGGCGACCGGCGAGTACCCGTACAGCGAGTGCAGCGGGCCCGCGCAGATATACAAGAAGGTCGTGTCGGTGAGTGTCGAGCTCAGATAGTACACACACTAGCCTTCCGCGTTACATACAGTAGTAGGGTGGGTGGTGCATGGCACCCGAGATGTAGGAAGACATGTACGTAATCGGCATGTGCATGCTCGAGATGGCGACCGGCGAGTACCCGTACAGCGAGTGCAGCGGGCCCGCGCAGATATACAAGAAGGTCGTGTCGGTGAGTGTCGAGCTCAGATAGTACACACACTAGCCTTCCGCGTTACATACAGTAGTAGGGTGGGTGGTGCATGGCACCCGAGATGTAGGAAGACATGTACGTAATCGGCATGTGCATGCTCGAGATGGCGACCGGCGAGTACCCGTACAGCGAGTGCAGCGGGCCCGCGCAGATATACAAGAAGGTCGTGTCGGTGAGTGTCGAGCTCAGATAGTACACACACTAGCCTTCCGCGTTACATACAGTAGTAGGGTGGGTGCTGCATGGCACCCGAGATGTAGGAAGACATGTACGTAATCGGCATGTGCATGCTCGAGATGGCGACCGGCGAGTACCCGTACAGCGAGTGCAGCGGGCCCGCGCAGATATACAAGAAGGTCGTGTCGGTGAGTGTCGAGCTCAGATAGTACACACACTAGCCTTCCGCGTTACATACAGTAGTAGGGTGGGTGCTGCATGGCACCCGAGATGTAGGAAGACATGTACGTAATCGGCATGTGCATGCTCGAGATGGCGACCGGCGAGTACCCGTACAGCGAGTGCAGCGGGCCCGCGCAGATATACAAGAAGGTCGTGTCGGTGAGTGTCGAGCTCATATAGTACACACACTAGCCTTCCGCGTTACATACAGTAGTAGGGTGGGTGGTGCATGGCACCCGAGATGTAGGAAGACATGTACGTAATCGGCATGTGCATGCTCGAGATGGCGACCGGCGAGTACCCGTACAGCGAGTGCAGCGGGCCCGCGCAGATATACAAGAAGGTCGTGTCGGTGAGTGTCGAGCTCAGATAGTACACACACTAGCCTTCCGCGTTACATACAGTAGTAGGGTGGGTGCTGCATGGCACCCGAGATGTAGGAAGACATGTACGTAATCGGCATGTGCATGCTCGAGATGGCGACCGGCGAGTACCCGTACAGCGAGTGCAGCGGGCCCGCGCAGATATACAAGAAGGTCGTGTCGGTGAGTGTCGAGCTCAGATAGTACACACACTAGCCTTCCGCGTTACATACAGTAGTAGGGTGGGTGGTGCATGGCACCCGAGATGTAGGAAGACATGTACGTAATCGGCATGTGCATGCTCGAGATGGCGACCGGCGAGTACCCGTACAGCGAGTGCAGCGGGCCCGCGCAGATATACAAGAAGGTCGTGTCGGTGAGTGTCGAGCTCAGATAGTACACACACTAGCCTTCCGCGTTACATACAGTAGTAGGGTGGGTGCTGCATGGCACCCGAGATGTAGGAAGACATGTACGTAATCGGCATGTGCATGCTCGAGATGGCGACCGGCGAGTACCCGTACAGCGAGTGCAGCGGGCCCGCGCAGATATACAAGAAGGTCGTGTCGGTGAGTGTCGAGCTCAGATAGTACACACACTAGCCTTCCGCGTTACATACAGTAGTAGGGTGGGTGCTGCATGGCACCCGAGATGTAGGAAGACATGTACGTAATCGGCATGTGCATGCTCGAGATGGCGACCGGCGAGTACCCGTACAGCGAGTGCAGCGGGCCCGCGCAGATATACAAGAAGGTCGTGTCGGTGAGTGTCGAGCTCAGATAGTACACACACTAGCCTTCCGCGTTACATACAGTAGTAGGGTGGGTGCTGCATGGCACCCGAGATGTAGGAAGACATGTACGTAATCGGCATGTGCATGCTCGAGATGGCGACCGGCGAGTACCCGTACAGCGAGTGCAGCGGGCCCGCGCAGATATACAAGAAGGTCGTGTCGGTGAGTGTCGAGCTCAGATAGTACACACACTAGCCTTCCGCGTTACATACAGTAGTAGGGTGGGTGCTGCATGGCACCCGAGATGTAGGAAGACATGTACGTAATCGGCATGTGCATGCTCGAGATGGCGACCGGCGAGTACCCGTACAGCGAGTGCAGCGGGCCCGCGCAGATATACAAGAAGGTCGTGTCGGTGAGTGTCGAGCTCAGATAGTACACACACTAGCCTTCCGCGTTACATACAGTAGTAGGGTGGGTGCTGCATGGCACCCGAGATGTAGGAAGACATGTACGTAATCGGCATGTGCATGCTCGAGATGGCGACCGGCGAGTACCCGTACAGCGAGTGCAGTGGGCCCGCGCAGATATACAAGAAGGTCGTGTCGGTGAGTGTCGAGCTCAGATAGTACACACACTAGCCTTCCGCGTTACATACAGTAGTAGGGTGGGTGCTGCATGGCACCCGAGATGTAGGAAGACATGTACGTAATCGGCATGTGCATGCTCGAGATGGCGACCGGCGAGTACCCGTACAGCGAGTGCAGCGGGCCCGCGCAGATATACAAGAAGGTCGTGTCGGTGAGTGTCGAGCTCAGATAGTACACACACTAGCCTTCCGCGTTACATACAGTAGTAGGGTGGGTGCTGCATGGCACCCGAGATGTAGGAAGACATGTACGTAATCGGCATGTGCATGCTCGAGATGGCGACCGGCGAGTACCCGTACAGCGAGTGCAGCGGGCCCGCGCAGATATACAAGAAGGTCGTGTCGGTGAGTGTCGAGCTCAGATAGTACACACACTAGCCTTCCGCGTTACATACAGTAGTAGGGTGGGTGCTGCATGGCACCCGAGATGTAGGAAGACATGTACGTAATCGGCATGTGCATGCTCGAGATGGCGACCGGCGAGTACCCGTACAGCGAGTGCAGCGGGCCCGCGCAGATATACAAGAAGGTCGTGTCGGTGAGTGTCGAGCTCAGATAGTACACACACTAGCCTTCCGCGTTACATACAGTAGTAGGGTGGGTGCTGCATGGCACCCGAGATGTAGGAAGACATGTACGTAATCGGCATGTGCATGCTCGAGATGGCGACCGGCGAGTACCCGTACAGCGAGTGCAGCGGGCCCGCGCAGATATACAAGAAGGTCGTGTCGGTGAGTGCCGAGTTCAGATAGTACACACACTAGCCTTCCGCGTTACATACAGTAGTAGGGTGGGTGCTGCATGGCACCCGAGATGTAGGAAGACATGTACGTAATCGGCATGTGCATGCTCGAGATGGCGACCGGCGAGTACCCGTACAGCGAGTGCAGCGGGCCCGCGCAGATATACAAGAAGGTCGTGTCGGTGAGTGTCGAGCTCAGATAGTACACACACTAGCCTTCCGCGTTACATACAGTAGTAGGGTGGGTGCTGCATGGCACCCGAGATGTAGGAAGACATGTACGTAATCGGCATGTGCATGCTCGAGATGGCGACCGGCGAGTACCCGTACAGCGAGTGCAGCGGGCCCGCGCAGATATACAAGAAGGTCGTGTCGGTGAGTGTCGAGCTCAGATAGTACACACACTAGCCTTCCGCGTTACATACAGTAGTAGGGTGGGTGCTGCATGGCACCCGAGATGTAGGAAGACATGTACGTAATCGGCATGTGCATGCTCGAGATGGCGACCGGCGAGTACCCGTACAGCGAGTGCAGCGGGCCCGCGCAGATATACAAGAAGGTCGTGTCGGTGAGTGTCGAGCTCAGATAGTACACACACTAGCCTTCCGCGTTACATACAGTAGTAGGGTGGGTGCTGCATGGCACCCGAGATGTAGGAAGACATGTACGTAATCGGCATGTGCATGCTCGAGATGGCGACCGGCGAGTACCCGTACAGCGAGTGCAGCGGGCCCGCGCAGATATACAAGAAGGTCGTGTCGGTGAGTGTCGAGCTCAGATAGTACACACACTAGCCTTCCGCGTTACATACAGTAGAAGGGTGGGTGCTGCATGGCACCTGAGATGTAGGAAGACATGTACGTAATCGGCATGTGCATGCTCGAGATGGCGACCGGCGAGTACCCGTACAGCGAGTGCAGCGGGCCCGCGCAGATATACAAGAAGGTCGTGTCGGTGAGTGCCGAGTTCAGATAGTACACACACTAGCCTTCCGCGTTACATACAGTAGTAGGGTGGGTGCTGCATGGCACCCGAGATGTAGGAAGACATGTACGTAATCGGCATGTGCATGCTCGAGATGGCGACCGGCGAGTACCCGTACAGCGAGTGCAGCGGGCCCGCGCAGATATACAAGAAGGTCGTGTCGGTGAGTGTCGAGCTCAGATAGTACACACACTCGCCTACCGCGTCACACACAGTGGTAGGGTGGGTGGTGCATGGCACCCGAGATGTAGGAAGACGTGTACGTAATCGGCATGTCCATGTTCGAATACCCGTACAGCGAGTGCAGCGGGCCCGCGCAGATATACAAGAAGGTCGTGTCGGTGAGTGTCGAGCTCAGATAGTACACACACTCGCCTACCGCGTCACACACAGTGGTAGGGTGGGTGGTGCATGGCACCCGAGATGTAGGAAGACATGTACGTAATCGGCATGTGCATGCTCGAGATGGCGACCGGCGAGTACCCGTACAGCGAGTGCAGCGGGCCCGCGCAGATATACAAGAAGGTCGTGTCGGTGAGTGTCGAGCTCAGATAACACACACTCGCCTTCCGCGTTACATACAGTGGTAGGGTGGGTGATGCATGGCACCCGAGATGTAGGAAGACGTGTACGTAATCGGCATGTGCATGTTCGAGTACCCGTACAGCGAGTGCAGCGGGCCCGCGCAGATATACAAGAAAGTCGTGTCGGTGAGTCCCGAGCTCAGATAACACACACTCGCCTACCGCGTCACACACTAGTAGGGTGGGTGCTGCATGGCACCCGATATGTAGGAAGACGTGTACGTAATCGGCATGTCCATGTTCGAATACCCGTACAGCGAGTGCAGCGGGCCCGCGCAGATATACAAGAAAGTCGTGTCGGTGAGTCCCGAGCTCAGATAACACACACTCGCCTACCGCGTCACACACTAGTAGGGTGGGTGGTGCATGGCACCCGAGATGTAGGAAGACGTGTACGTAATCGGCATGTACATGTTCGAATACTCGTACAGCGAGTGCAGCGGGCCCGCGCAGATATACAAGAAAGTCGTGTCGGTGAGTGCCGAGTTCAGATAGTACACACACTCGCCTACCGCGTCACACACTATAGTAGGGTGGGTGCTGCATGGCACCCGATATGTAGGAAGACGTGTACGTAATCGGCATGTCCATGTTCGAATACCCGTACAGCGAGTGCAGCGGGCCCGCGCAGATATACAAGAAGGTCGTGTCGGTGAGTGTCGAGTTTAGATAGTACACACACTCGCCTACCGCGTCACACACTATAGTAGGGTGGGTGCTGCATGGCACCCGATATGTAGGAAGACGTGTACGTAATCGGCATGTCCATGTTCGAATACCCGTACAGCGAGTGCAGCGGGCCCGCGCAGATATACAAGAAGGTCGTGTCGGTGAGTGCCGAGTTCAGATAGTACACACACTCGCCTACCGCGTCACACACTATAGTAGGGTGGGTGCTGCATGGCACCCGATATGTAGGAAGACGTGTACGTAATCGGCATGTCCATGTTCGAATACCCGTACAGCGAGTGCAGCGGGCCCGCGCAGATATACAAGAAGGTCGTGTCGGTGAGTGCCCAGTTCAGATAGTACACACACTCGCCTACCGCGTCACACACTATAGTAGGGTGGGTGCTGCATGGCACCCGATATGTAGGAAGACGTGTACGTAATCGGCATGTCCATGTTCGAATACCCGTACAGCGAGTGCAGCGGGCCCGCGCAGATATACAAGAAAGTCGTGTCGGTGAGTCCCGAGCTCAGATAACACACACTCGCCTACCGCGTCACACACTAGTAGGGTGGGTGGTGCATGGCACCCGAGATGTAGGAAGACGTGTACGTAATCGGCATGTCCATGTTCGAATACCCGTACAGCGAGTGTAAGGGGCCGCGCAGACATACAAGAAAGTCGTTTCCTTACTGGGTTTTTGTCTTCGATAGGGATTGAGAATTTTAGAGCCTTGTCTAATATCCTTGGCTATTGTCATGGTCGTGGACCATGTTTCATGGGCGGCCAACACGATGCATGACTCGTTAGAAAGTGGGACAAGCTACGTCACCAGCGATTTTTGTCATTAAGGGTGAGGCGGTACACGCGTAAACTCAAACATGATAAGAAACGCGAACTGCGGTCTCACATGTCGATATTATTATATTTCATTTGTTTTACCTACGATACACCTCGGGGAATACGTCGCTTTGCATGAATGTAACCTTACTATCATTGCTAAAATTGACAGAGTATTTTGATTGAAAAATATTGATTCCCTTAAGGAAATGATAATAAATATATTTATTTTTTATTTTGTTTTTAGGGAGTGAAACCACAGAGTTTGGATAAGGTGACAATACCAGAGGTGAAAGACATCATCGAATCCTGCATAAAGCCAGATAAAGGAGACAGGTTAGTAAGACTTCCTGTTTGGTGTGCTCCTAAATCTCAAAATCCACACAAGTAGCGGAATACGTTTTTGCGTTTTTAGAAATATGAATTTCGCGAAAGAATAGCAACCCTCTTGTTTTTAAATATCGAAAAGTACAAATGTTATGTTACTAATGCCATCTTACGAACATACAGTCCTTCGAAAAAAAAAACCGGCCAAGTGCGAGTCGGACTCGCGCACCGAGGGTTCCGTACAAATACTTTCCATCCCTAAGTGGTTAAGTTAAGTTTGCACCTGGTATGTATAGCGCCTCATATAAATTAGGTGCAAAGTTAGGTATTAAAAAAAAAAATTATGGTTATCGTAATTTTTCCTTTATCTATGCTATAAGACGTTGCTTCGTACCAAATTTCAAGATTCTGAGTTCACGGGAAGCACCCTGTAGGTTTTGATTCCCTTGCAAGTGTCGAAAATTTGCGGCATAAACGGCTGTATCTTTTGATTGCGTTGGCTTAGAAGTTTGATTTTTTCACAGCTTCAAGGGACAGTAGACCTGAGTAATTGATATAAATTTCAGCTTCATACCTCCACGCGTTCCTGAGAAAAAGGGTCTTGACAGACGGACGGACAGACGGACAACAAAGTGATCCTATAAGGGTTCCGTTTTTTCCTTTTGAGGTACGGAACCCTAAAAAGACTCGACCATAAGAACAGAATATACACAATTTATTTTTTGTCGCGACAGGCCGAAAGTAAAAGACCTTCTCAACCACGAATTCTTCGGCGAAGACATCGGCCTGCGGCTGGAGATCGTGGGCCGCGACCTGGTCATCTGCTCCGACATCACCAAGATAGAGTTCCGGCTCAAAATCATCGACCCCAAAAAGCGGTAAGCACAGATTGTCGGCACCGTCCTAAAGACGTACACTGCTGGGCAAAGAATGCCAATTTGACCGCTCCTTGCGAGCTTACGACCAGATTATCGCTCTATTTTGTGGGACGTACCAACCCTCAAGTGGATGAGGGTTTCTACATCCATTGTCCTGTGTAAAGATTTGTGTCTTTTAAAATCATATCCATTTTATTATAACAGAAAGGGACTTATCGCTTTTTTATAGTAGTTTATGTGACTGTACATAATGAAGGGCATTAATCACGAGTGTGGGTTTATGACACGAGCTGAAGGCGAGTGTCATAATAACATCACACGAGTGTTTAATGCCTAATTATGTATCGTTACATACACTACTTTATCTACTCACATATCATAAGCCTCCATGATGCATTCAGGAGCCGCATATTATGACCACCATACCTACTGTTTCTTTGACTTAGCTGGTAATAAGTAATTATTAATGACGTTAGGTGCTTTGCTACGGATATCAGGAGGCGTCGCCGAAATATCTATATAGCTCAATTTATGGTTTATATTCAACAAATCTATCAATTTTATGCATTAAAACAAATTCTAACCGGTATTGGCGGCAATGAAAACTTTTCTTTTCTTTTCTGGCAGCTGTCATAGTTTTTTTTTTTAATTCAGAGACAAACTAGAGTGGGTCCGAACTACTATATCGTTCGATATCTTACTTGCGTGCGACATTTGTCAATTTGTCTGCAAATTGACAATTCATTTCGAACTAAACGTCATCTCGACTGATATTAGAATAGAGGTCAAACCAAATTTCTTTGGTTTTCAGAGATGTTCGAAATTTGAATGATATAATATTATCGAAATCGATGTTATTAATTAGCAATAATAACATTTTCACAGATAAGAAATTTGTTCTAACAAAACAGTTTATTTTTATGTTGGTCATAATGTGCGATTCTTGAACGCATCATGGAGGGTTTATGATATTTGGGTAGATAA
The DNA here is from genome assembly GCA_947623375.1 of Apotomis capreana. Taxonomy (NCBI): domain Eukaryota; kingdom Metazoa; phylum Arthropoda; class Insecta; order Lepidoptera; family Tortricidae; genus Apotomis; species Apotomis capreana. The sequence continues at coordinate 12,584,434 of OX392522.1, read as the reverse complement.
AAGCTTTTATTTATTTATTTATTTATTTATTTATTTTAGGAGAACCAACAGCTACTACACTAAACATAGAAACTTAAATAGAAATACAGAGCCAATTACAGGAACTCACAAATAGTGAAATTTATTTTATTTAACTTGCATGGTATGTTTAAAGTATGTTTGTTCGGGTGAAATCTTGCAACTCAATTTTAACCCGTCAAGTGTCAGACCTCCCTAGAACAAAACACCGCGAAATGTCCCATACAAACAAGAAACGGCTGAATTTCCGCTAAAGATGGGAATTTTACCTACCCCGAGAATAATTATATGAGATGTGTAATATATCGTTAGAGAGCTAGATAAATTTGGAATTCGGCACAATATGTTATAATAGCGGCACTTACTTGTAGTGAGATGTAGATTTATTTATATTCCAAGATGTTCGCTTTCCGTCACATCCGTCACTAATCATTCACAATTTACACTCAATTTAAAACCGCATATCACATTTTACATACACTAAAATGATACTGGCTAGTTTATGCGTCAATTTTACGTAAATTCACTACTAAACACCTAATAATTACTTCACAACAAATATTTATTTACGAGAACGTGCGCGCACGCGACAAACTAACCTGCCGCAAATCGAAACTGTCATGGCGGATTTGCCGAGAAATTGAGCACTGTTTGAACAAAATCATAAACCTATCAAAATTCCCAAGACCTTACACCAATCTAATATATGAAATGAAATCCTGAGAAAGTGTATTATAAAACTATTATTTGTTCGTAAGGTTTTGAACAATTGAAAATTAGGAAACAAATGAATTACGTCGGCCATCATTGCAAAATTATTGCGTCATTCAAACTTGAGGACTTTTTTCACTAGGAAACAATGTCGTGCGGCTAAATTTAACATTAAAAACGAAAACCTTATTTAATTGCCAGTAATTTGATATATAATACATAATATAAACACTTTCCGTTTAAAAGATTTGGACATATTTATTACACGACACGACACGTCAAATGCAAGTGATTTTCGAAATGGCAGACGAATTCCGCCAATGTAGAGAAAAAAAAAATATTTACACGTCACTATTGAGGATTCTGATTGGTTAAAAATCAAATTTGTGTGCTCTGATAGCTGTTGTTGGATAGTAAAATACCTATCAAGCTGCCACCATAACGAATCGATGCAGAGAAATTGATCCAATGAGCGGTTTGGGCTGTAGACTAGCGCGTGTCTACTGGACGCTACCGGCACAAAATTGCTGTAGACTAACGTTAGTCTACTGGACGCTTGACGGGTTAAAGCAGATATCGTCAACCGATTGAGCTGAAATTTTGCATACTTACTTAACTTTGATGACAATGCAATAATATGGTACCATGGGGCTGATCTGATGATGGAGCCGGAAGGTGGCCATAGGAACTCTATAATAGAAAAAGCAATCCTACCGAGCTTGGGCTCTTTAGAATCGTCTCAGTGAGCATTTGATGGATATCCAAAGAAAAGTACAGTCGGATATAAAAGCTTGCCACTAAAATGTAATTTTTGACAGAAACTTATTGTTATTAAATAATGTGTGAGTTTAAATTGATATTATTGTCAAATCCATTTAATAAGTGTTGCGATGAATTGTTTAACGTGCGTCCAACTTTTCTGTGAACTGAAACGTATCTCCACAATCTTCGTACACAGCACTCGAACGCAGAGACACTGACAATCGTACGAAATTTCAGCATGACAGTCGTAGTTCCTAATTTCCCCGTTTTATCGATAAGTTGGTCGATGCTTCTCAAAGAGATTGCGCTATGACACTGGCTGTTATTTTATGATTTCAGTAATAGTAGTTTTTGATGCAAGTGTGGAAAGTATGTCATTTTGAACGAGTCCCGAGGAGTCTTGGCCTGAGCCGCAAGGCGAGGGTCAAGACTCGGGACGAGTTAAAATGACACTTCCACACGTGTACCAAACAACGTTTTTTAATACATTTGCGAAAAATTGCAATAATACAAATTTAAAACAGTAATATTGAAAGGGGCAATTATATTTATTTCTGTCTGATAAAAATTAAGAGTAAGTACCTACAATTCTTAGAGCAATTGTGAAGGGTCGCATTTAAGGACTTTGCTGGTAAGTTTAAAGTTTTATTCAAGTTGTTAATAATTCTCTTTTTCTCGTTTCCAGCCAATAAAATGTTCATAGACCGCAATGTAATTTTTCTTTCGATTTTACGGGTAAAATACTCTCACTTGCAATTTTTGCCTTGGCTCGTAGTATATAGAGCGGTGTTAAATCTATTCTGGTAACATCAGAATCCATCATTTTCTATCAAAAACTCTTATTTTATAAATCTTACGTGTCATTTACACATAATTAAAACAATCTCGTATGAAAAAGAAAGTTTTACTTTTAATTGTAATATTTTTTTTCAAGATGGCGTCGGTTGTCATCATTCAGCCAAATCAAAAGAAATAGTTTTAATATTTCAGAAGAGATATGATAATGTTACACAGTAATTTAATTGATTCCAAACAATAAACATCGTGAATCTGTTTTTAGTTCTTTACATTTCATATAATTGTAAATAAATATATTATTTAATACACAAAAATAGCGATTATTCATAATTATTATGAATTTATAAAGCAGCGCGTGGGTCACGCTTAATACTGTATTTTCTAATCTGTGACAATAGTTTTCTTTTTAATTTTTTTAGGTCACGCATAATACTCATTTGCTTATTAAATAATAGTCACTCAGACAACTTATTAAAACCGTTTTTGAACATTTTTAATAGATAACCCTTTGATTGATCCAATATGCAATTTAAATATTTTAAACATAATTATAAGATATACACTTGCAATGCTGTATGACGTAATAAATAAAGTCGGAAAGTGATTGACCTTTGTTTGGATGTATGAGACATGACGTGTTAGTACAACAGAAAATTAAAAAAAATTGAAAAGTAAAAAGCACTAGTTCGAAATATCCAACTTTTCGCACGATTTGCAGCTACGAAAAGTACCACTTTTTGAGCAACTGTATTAAAAACACTATTTCGCCTGCTGACAACAAACTCACTAAATTTTCTGTCTCTGCTCTTCAAAACCTCGTATCTGGAAAGTATATTGACACTGAGATACGAGCTTTGTTTTACGTAGGTATTTGTTACTTAGTGAGCTTTAGTTGTCAACAGACGATTTGTTTAGAATCAGAACAATCATTGGCATTAATAATCACTTGTACAAGTTGTACAGCTGTACGCAGCGGTTGAGAAATGTTTTGTTCTTCAACTTGCTCAAAAAGCTCACAGCTCACCTCGTCCACAGATCGTACACTCACAAAGAAAACGAAGCCATACAATTCGAGTTCGACATGGAGCGAGACGACTGCCAGGAGGTGGCCAATGAAATGGCGAAAGCGGGGCTCATCATGGAGGAAGATGCCAGGATCGTCTTCAAGCTGTTGAAGTCGCAGCTCATCAGTCTCAGACGGTGAGTGTGCTTTGTAATTTGTATGTTTTAACTGGTCATCATGAGACCCTGTTTTAGTTTGTGATGTGGAGGATGCTGCTGAAACTGAACATAGAAACAAGATTTGGCTTTTCTTGTTCCAATATTAGCTGATCGCCAGTCGCTTGTCCCACTAAAAGCTGTATATCTTGGAGACGAGAGCGCCGATTTTAATCAAACAAAGCTAAGAACCATCTCGACACACCAGCCTTTCGATTAAAAAGCCGCACTCAAATCGGTTCACCCGTATAGGCGCTACGATGCCACAGACAGATACAGATATACACGTAAAACTTATAACACCCTTCTGTTTCCGTCGAGGGTTAAAAAATGTTTACGCGGACGAAGTTTCGCCGCCTTCTTCCATTCTTTTATACTACAGTAAGTAAATGTTAGAAAAAACACCCGTTTAATTTTAATTTGCCAGCATTGCTATGTACTTGGATGCACGGCTAGTTATTGCGTATGCCGACACGCAACGCATGCCGTATGATTAGAAATGGCGAGTCAGGGTCGCATACGGCAATGAATCTACTACAAAGAATTTTATCACCTTATTCCTTTATGGTAGAGTGTGTTTTCTTTGTCTGTAGATCACTTTTGAAATAGATGATTATTGTAAGGATTGTATATCATTACAGATTACGTGTCCTATCATACAATTTATAACTGCATAGCTTGTTAAGCCAAGTAAAGCCAATTTATCATGATAATGAAATAAATATATTTACGAAAATGTATTAAAGTACTCGTGATTTCGTCGAGATATTTTTTGCATATGTACCTAGTTTCATATTTACTTTATGTCTGTAAACGGTGTTTTATTTTCAGCAATTCGATATAGGTCTTTTTTGAACCGGTTGAAACCTAAATGTGGCGCCGTGTATCCTGTTATCTTCTGCCGAGGAAAAGACTTGATCTGGCGTTCTTTAAAAATCCGTGATCAAAAATCCTAACAGAACGGTTCAATACCACAATAACTCAACAAACTGATTAAACTGTACATCGACATCGCATTCCAGGCTATTTGCGACTCAACCCCCTTATCTTACCGTTAACATAGCCTTATAGCTCCTACTGTACGGTCGGCAGCAGAAATGGCTGCGCGCACGAAATGTTCAAAATGATTTGTACACGGACTCTATATCAAGAGAATAAGGGTTGTTTAGATCATTGTTGAGTTTCTGTCGGCGTTTTCTCAGTCTCTTGTGAAATTCCAGTAGTACTTGTAAAAGGGGCATTCCGTTGAACACGTGACTGCTATGACAGCTACCTTAAACACATATAGAAAGTCCAAGAATCGACGACCAATACAAAAACCAAATTATAAAATATTAAGGGTGGAACAACTTTTTCTTGTTTTTATTCTGTCCCCGTCACCCAGGAGACAATGGTGATTGAACTTCTTAGAAAAGTGTTGATAATTTATAATATTGGTATTTTCAAGAGATATTCTAAATAAGAATGGGCTTATAACTGCTGCAATTACAACATTTTTGTTGAATATTGCCGCTGAAAATCGTAGTTTTAAAGTGTAACCCAGGGGACACCATCACCATGGCAACAAGCAACAGAAAAAAGTTGATTGACCCTTAAAATACTAGAGAAAGAGAAAGGACATAAATATACAAATAATGGTGCCCGACATTGTCCCGGCTCCAAACTACTCGCGAAGTGGACCGAGGTTGGGCTAATGTGATAGTGTGCAGAGGCATTTCGGTTCAGAAATATTTCGGCCAACTTCGCGTCGGTCAACTTGGCGATGGTGTGGAGCGGGGGTTATGGTGGAATACCCCAAAAGTGTCATTGTGGCTAACTTACGATATAAACTATTTTATTTAACCCTTAAATTGGCAATGTACACCAGGATGTAGAAACTCTTTGACCATCTTTTTCTTTTTTTTTTTCAAACGAAAATTGATTGCTCTATGCAACCTTAACGAGATTTTACTATCGACTTTTTTGTCAATTTATCTAGTCTATTATTCTGCTTAGCTACTTTTGCTGTTGACTGTACTTTAGCAATGCGCCCTAGTCACGCGATATGCAAAAACCCGACCTTTGCCAGATGCTCCAAGTTGCGTCCTTGGATTATACCTGCCTTCGGAGCTAACTCTAGATATAGGGGAAGTCACAATAACTTATTCGGATAGTCTTTACGAGTGTTCTTATAAATAAATTTGCTAAAATAAACGATTGATAGGTCTACTTAGTATTTCGGTACCAAGGCTTGATCTTGACTATGATACTGACACTTTTACTGGCGACGTTTATAGCAGATGCCAGATATTTCTTCATCATTCCGAGCGGAAAGATGAATGTGTATATTTGACTGAGCGAGCGAAGCTTCTTCGTTTCAGCTTGGTCAAAAATTCTTTCGTATATCCCGTATGTTAAGATGTTCGTATGACCGGATTTCCCGGTGTTTTCGCCTCGTGTAATTTTGGGAGCAGTTTCAATAATTTTATAAATTTTTTGGTCGCTTGTGTTTTTGATTTTAATTTTTTTTAATTTTAGCTATTTCGCATCAAACTCGCGAGCTCCACAGCTCACGGAGCCAATAGTTTAAAATAATATATATTTTTATCGTATGTAACGGTCCGTATCTATTTAAAATACACAAAACCTTTGTCTGGTGTATATTTTAAACATTAATGCAATGCGATATACGCCCATTTGTAATCGAACATATTTGCGAGGCAGTTACAAAACTTATACATTTCATTATGTAGAAGAATATTATCAGTTTCGGATTCGCTGTTAAAAGGAAAATACGCAACTTATAGAAGTAATCCAACCTAAGTGTGTGACGTATATTTATAAAGGGACACGAAAACGCGAAAGAAATGATAAAAGCGAGAATAAATACGCTTTTATCAATAAAGTTTATATAGAGGCACACTGTTACTGCCGACTGCGCACGCCTCTATGCCGTCAACAATAGAGGTTAATTCATATATAATTTTTGATAAAATTTTTGCGCATAAATTTATGATCTCGACAAACGTTAACTGTGCTGTCTTTAAGACCAATCAAATGAGCCCAAACACGATTATGTTGTGATGTTTAGTAGTTCCTACTGACACCTTTTGTCGCCATCATCTGAACAGCTCCAAGATACCAAATTATTGCATTTTCACGTGAACATATTATGTATATACACGCAGTTTCATTTCAATACGATAATTAATAATTGGTTAAAATTGGCGTCGACTGTTTGAACAAACAAATTACCAATCAAACAAACTAAGTTACAAATTACGCTAATAAAAGCGACAACAAATAACAATGAGCCTAGTTTCGCTTTTTCTTCAACAAACGTATAATTTAGCGCAGATACTCGTATTGGTGAGTACCGTAATTTCGAACGGCAATTAAGACGGTCGATCGCGCGCGATTAACTGTCAGACGGCGCGTGCAATTATGGTGTAACTTGCGTCAGTACCGAGATCCCTAGTTTTAATTCAGTTTACCCGTATATTCTTTCGCGTTGCTGTTAGAACCGATGGACAAATAGAGAAGTGCCGTTCTCGAGAACGCTTCCAAGATTTGTACGGGAAATCACCATTGTCTCCTGGGTGACGGGACAGAATGACAACAAGAAAAGGTTGATCCACCCTTATACAGCCCTTGTACAGCTAATATAAGTTGTATAAGGGCTGTATAAACGCTTACGCTTAGACATGGTCACTGTCACTACTTTCAAAAATAAACCTGTATCTGAACCTATCTTTAGGAAAAGCGAAAGTGAGTGCATACAGTGTCATATATATATAGTTGCTACTACGTTTTCCGTCGGGCCAAAACAAGATTTCTTAACACGCTTTTATAAGGTTCACTTGTAACTTAGTTTGTTAGTTTTACTTACTTCGTTTTTAAGTAAATTTTAACCTACATCTAATCGTCGTACGAAACACGCAGTGTTTAATATAGTTCACGTGACAATGCAATAATTTGGTATCTTGATCGGTTCTGATGATGGAGACGGAAGGTGACCGTAGGAACTCCTAATCAGCATAAAATAAACCCATCATCAGGCTTATGACATAGGTCTTGATGAGCAATGAACGTTTGGTTAAGAAAGTATAGTCTGCGAGAAAAGCTTGACTGAAAAAAAAGAACTTGTCGATTCTCTTACCATTGTCAACTTGAACAAGGTATTATGAGTTCAGGTGTCAAATTAAAACAGGGAAATTCCATAATATAGTCGGAAACTCATGAAAATATCTTAATTTCATGGTCAACGCAGCTGTTCAAGTTAATTAACATTCTGTCACTAATTTCCAGTGTTCATTTTCAATTTGTATATGATAACCCTGACACGTTCATGGTACAGTCAACAGCAGAAGTTGCTTTGCATGCCTGGTGGTCAAATTATATGCACACGGACTCTATTAGTAAGAGAATAAGGATTGTACAAATCAGTGTTACTTCTGCTGCTCACTGTACTAATGGCCCATTTATGAATGAATTCATTCATAAATGGGTCATGCAATTGTGCAGCTACTACGGCAAATTAACACTTTCGCAACCAGATATAAAATTTAACCCTACCCCAGAAACCGAGAGCCCGCTAGGTGGGTAGCTTTTTAAGCAAAAATACGTGACCGGCATCTGAGCAAAGATTACGAGTGCCTACCAGGCGGGTTCCTGGTAGCGAAAGTGTTAAGCGGACGTATACCTATAAAATTCTAAATAGCATGAAATCTTGTACTTGTGAAACGTATATTATATAGCTTAAGCAACTCATGTTTTATTACCATCATAAAAAAGTAAACTATGCTAAAACGTAAACGCAAATTTAGCGCTCGACAATTAAACCTTTTTTACATTTAATTTATTACCTTAAGACACAAATAACGACCAATCAAACAATTATAAACCCTATGTTAATGTCGTAAGAAACTGAATCAACGATATTATACTTCCATGCTAAATTTTAAAGGGTTTGTAAACGTAAAACCTCTTTACAACTTAGGTACTTTCATTGTTAGCGTAATGTTATGTACTTATGTATAAGCGAGCGTGTTCATTGAATGTTGCCAACGTTAGCACTTTAAGGGCTAAATTTAACATTTTCGACCGATTAAGCATCAGTATGTAATTAGGTCACAATCAGAATTAGAAACGCTAGCCGTAAATACTTTTGCCTTACTTTGAAGTATTAGAAGCAAAAGTATGAGCAAATACGGTTAGAAAGAACATGTCTAGTCACTTTTTCTTAAAACCGAGATTGTAATCTCAAAATATAGTGTACTCAATGGACTATAATTTACCGCTCAGTTACAGGTTCAAATAAATATTTGTTACATATTTATGTAACTTGTATTTTAATCACTTTAGCAACAACTCAAAAAGTGACAGACCATGTTCTTTCTGTGTGCGTACACATATTAGTACATATATAGTTCATGTCGTATTCATTATCGAACATGAAGCATTGCATATTTTGGAAATTTCATACATACGAGTAATGAATAGATACCTCTAATGATTGATACGATTTATTCATCATCACACGTTATTTTTTGCCATGGTCGCGTAATAAATATCCTGTAACCATCTTAAGAAGCTATTCTTGTACCAGAATGAAAAAAAATATATAATTTTTGAATTTTATCGAACCCTTATAGTGAGAAAATGCTATTTAAGTAACTGTAAAAATACAAGGCGGTTATAACTTATAATCCACTTCTAGACCATTGTGTGAAATTCGACTTATAAGTGAGTTCCAGAGTTGGCAACATTATCAATATTCCGTCAGTCGACTCGCGATCACCGAAGCGGCCGATCGAGCGATGCGCCTCGACACCAACTTTCATTACGTCTACAGTTGATGTGTTACCGTGCAGTGCGTCCTGTGATGTGTACTTGAAGTGATGTGTTATTGTGCACGTTGTGATCGACAGTGTTTGCGTGCAAGCGTGCAGTTGGCGTGTAAGTTGATTTTCAACCCACTTCAAAAAGAAGATCGCAATATCGTTGTGTTTGTTACCTGTGAACTCCGTCATTTATGAATCGATGATGATGTACCGTACATTATTTTTTTTAACCACTGACGAAAAAGGCGGGGTGTTATAAGTTTATCATGTGTATCTATTTGTGGCATAGCTCCCAAACGTATGGACCGATTTGAAAGCTGTTTTTGTAATGGAAAGCCATGTTTGTCACAATGGTTCTTAGCTATGTTTCTTAAAAATACTTGCAACTGTTTCCATGAAATCTATTCATGATTGGAACAAGTGACAGGATTATTGTATTAAGCGGTTTACACGCACGTGAAATTGTCAGGAACGGCCCGACATGTTTCGACATGTCACAGAGTGACGAGATTGCCGCGGCGGTGTACGGGCAGCCGTCCCTGATGAAGAGGTATGAAGTTCGAAACATGTCGGGCCGTTCCTGACAATTTCACGTGAGTGTAAACCGCTTAATACAATAATTAAATATGTCTCACGAAAGTTTTAATAAAGTGACAGGATCTCAGCCAATATTGAAGCTAATAATTCCAAATTGTGTTGTTATGTTCAGATTTAGTGGCATTTTTATCCCACTCATTAAACGAGGGCCTCATGATGACCAGCTACTTAGATCAGGGGTTTTCCAAGTTTGAGTTTAGATTATTGTTCGAGAGAATCTTCATATTGGACCCATACAATTTTGGTGAAGATCTGATAATGAAATCCTCATGGAATAGATGGGACTTCTCAAATAAAGACAAATAAATTTCGGTGTTTTTTTAAAGTAACTCGGTTTGTTACTCTCGAAAATACGATTTCTTCCCGTTGAAGTTAGTTATTTTTTGTGAAATCATACTTATATTATAAAGGCTAAATTTTGAGAGTGTGTTTTTGTGTATGTTTGTTACTTCTTCACGCTCAAACGGCTGGACCAATTTTGACAAATTTTGGTATGAAGGTAGCTGACACTCTGGATTAACACATAGGCTACTTTTTATCCCGAAATGTAGTGTTCCCGTGGGATGAGCGGGTAACACCGCGCGGCGCAGCTAGTTGTGGTATAAAGTTGAAAGGATTTGCATTATAGAAAGTTGTGATCGATGAAAGTGTACTCAATGAATGTCCGGAATTATAAATAACGTTATTATCATGTTTCCTCGTTGTGGTCATGTTACTGGTTGATATGTTATCGAACAACCGAAAATATACAGATTCGGAGAGGTGGAATACATTTTTAATTGTACACCGTTATCGGTAATGATTGCGATTGTTTGATTTCACTTCCAGTTTACTGAAGCGTAAAAGTAAAATTTGTATTATTAAGTAAAAAGTCGAAATTTTTGGCATTGATAACCAGAGACCGGATTTCTCGTGGCACTTTTGAGACTTCTCATTTATCGACTTCCGATAATATGTGTAATATCGTTAAATATGATTAAGAGTATAATTAAACAGTAGGGATCGCGATGGAGCGATCTCTTTGAGATAATGTTTGGATACCAACATACTGGATTTTTTTAAATAGTTATTATAATAATACTCTTTAATTGTACCTTAAAAACTAGTAGCTCTGTGAGCCTGACTTTGTTTTGTGACATTTCAGATAGTATTTCGATTCTTTGAAAAATCTCAAAAACATGAATCGACAAAGAAATCTTTATAATTATCAAACCTGCTCACAATTTGACCAGAAGCGATTGGGAAATACGAAATTACATTTCTTATTGTTTGAATTGAATATGTCTATTTCACATTTCAACTACTCAAAAGTTATCAGAGTGAGATTGCTCTTTAGCGATAAGATCTACTTTTAATCTTCTTAATATGTTGTGTTCTATAATGTATCGACATAATATGTTAATCGGAAGTCGATAAAAGAGAAGTCCCTATGACAGCTCAAAAGCGACACGCGAAATCCGGTCTCTGTTGATAACTTTTAACCTGTTTGTTATCGATATTGCTTATAAGCATACCGCGGCGTTTTCGTGCGCTAATGATTTAACACTAGGCCGACAACAGTAGGCGTCAAATAATTGGGCACCAAAAACATCATCAGTTACATCATTATAATTTAAAAAATATTCGACGCACAGTGAGGTACTATATTGTTGTTCACTTTGAGCGGAATGTGAAAGAGTTAATGACCTTTTATGTCATCAACAGGTTCACATTCCGCCAAAGATCGAGTGTTGACTCAGTGTTGTACCTGGCTGTATTTATTATTGAAAGAGACTTTTGCATATCTGTGCTGGGGGATCCAAAACCGGTTTTAAGCTGGGTTTATTATGATAATAAAACCTGTTATGGATCCCCTATATTCAGTGCTATCTATCACTGACGAGTAAAGGAAGTAACTTTACGCTTAAGGAATGTGCATTAGATTTAGATCCTAAGTAAAATAAGTATCAGGTACAACACTCCATACTGCTAGCTACCGTTTTAGCGTACTTTATAAATTATTTATAAAGTACTAAAACGATTTATGATTTGGTATTGTAATATCGTATTACGAACCATAAATAAGTCCGATGTACTTAGATAAAACTTTTTTTGAGTTCACATTTTTGTGTAGGCTGAGTGTCACACAATTTTTAAGTCTTTCATTGATAATATTTAGAATTTAGTTAAATAAATAAATATCATGCTGCTTATTCATAACGTATTTTTAACAAAATAGCTGCGCTGCGTGGTGTTACCAGCTCAACCCACGGGAACACTACATTTTTCGGGATAAAAATCATGTGTGTTAATCCAGGGTGTCAGCTACCTTCATACCAAAATTTATCAAAACTACCGTTTGAACGTGAAGGAGTAACAAGCATACACATAAACACACTCACAAACTTTCGTCTTTATAATATTAGTGTGATATCTAGTGCGTGAAGTCCTTTATAATTGTGTTATAATAAACCTATTATGTTGTACTCGACCTTGCAATACCTGCCATTTAGAAAATTAACTATTATGTAATACCAACGTCAGTCAAGTAATCGGTATTTATAATTCAAGGCATCTCAGGATATAAATTACGGCGATTTCTAATTTCACAGAAACATGAAAACCGTTGCCAAGGCGACCATTTGTACGCCCTAGCTCCTTACAATCTTGAACCTTCATAAGTTACGCTTGAAGTTTGATTATCGCTTACTGATGATTTTTGATTGATAATATCAGTGTTTACTAGCGGCCTTGGCGTGTTTGAAGCTCAAATCCCTTAAGAGGATATATCACTACTCGTTTTCCCAGACTATATCAAGTTTTGTTAAGTTTGCACCTGGTAACTGTGGCGTCGGATACAAATGAGGTCCAAACTTAACGTATCCGGCTTATAAAAATCGAGGATTCGTTCTCGTCTGGTTCCTCCTCCAAAACTTAACCAATCTTAAAAAAAGAGCAATATTGTACGTTACGTTGCTTTATAAAATACTTGTTCCAATCACTATGTTAAAAAATATTTTAATTATCGCACAAATTACCGCATAGTAAGAATGCGTGCGCTAACCAGCTTCAATTTATTGTATTAAGGGGACGGGTAATGCGAAACTAGCGCCACTTTCGATTTTTTTCTTATACCTTCATAATCTGATATTTTTTTAGGATTAGCTGAAGTCTAGGAGCTAGCAAAACACCTTTAATATTTATTAAATCACTATATACAATTTGTTCACTGTAGTTTACCTTACAAAACTTGTTCACGTCAAAAGCGGCCACAATAGTTTTGGGCAAGTTTTTAGAGACAACTAAAGAACAAGAAATTGTGTATAATGATTTAATAAACACTAAAGGTGTTTTTCCAGCTCCTAATATCTTGCAATTACTGAAAATTAATCTGGTTTGGAAGATATAATAAAAATTCGTAAGTGGCGCTAGTTTCGCATTACCCGTCCCCTTAATACAATAAATTGAAGCTGGTTAGCGCACGCATTCTTATTATGCGTTAATTTGTGCCATCATTAAAATAATTTTTAACATAGTGATTGGAACAAGTATTTTATAAAGCAACGTAATAACGTACAATACCCAGTAACGTTCCTGACAATTTGACGTGAGTGTAAACCACTTAATACAATCATTAAATATGTCTCACGAAAGTTTTAATAAGATTATAGCTTCAATTACTTATATCGTAATCCCACCAAAAACATTTCATGTAAAATTGACGGCCAAGACTCACATTCTCATAACGCTTTCGCTGTAAAAAAGTTATCAGATCCCAGGAAAAGCCAAGCCCCTAAGCCCCGACTTTACTAACCCCACCACCTTGGTTTAAAAAGTATGGCATCAACTGGCTTCAAGCCCCTAAACCCGGAGTTTACTAACCCTACACCTTTGTTTCAAAAGTATGGCTTGGCCGTTTCATAGAGTACCGTAAATAAGTCCAACGGACCGTCTGGCCCATATGGTATCAAGAAACTAAGTTTATGTCTTTGATAATATATACTTATAAACTTAATTCCTTACGATATAGGCCGGACAGTCCGCTAGACTTATTTACGGTAGTCTATGAAACGGCCAAGCCATACTTTTGAAACAAAGGTGTAGGGTTAGTAAACTCCGGGTTTAGGGGCTTGAAGCCAGTTGATGCCATACTTTTTAAACCAAGGTGGTGGGGTTATTAAAGTCGGGGCTTAGGGGCTTGGCTTTTCCTGGGATCTGATAACTTTTTTACAGCGAAAGCGTTATGAGAATGTGAGTCTTGGCCGTCAATTTTACATGAAATGTTTTTGGTGGGATCTCATTTCTTTTTGTAAGGTGCTTTAGTTTTTTTAATTTTTTTGGGCTGTAGGGTTTCTTGAGCGTCAACTGAAGTAGACAATTGTGTATTTAAGAAATACTTAAGTTTAGCCCCATATATATATACACTTTTATCCCCTATTATGGGAAACCCATACAAACTTCCATCCCCTTATTTAAAGGGTGGGGGGTGATTTTTTAAAAGTCCTACAATATGTATTTGATTTATAACAATGAGTCCCTATAGGTTTCAATTTTCAGACCTCTAGTATCAAAATTTGCGGAAGTTTCATACAAACTTCCATCCCCTAGTTTAAGGGGTTGGGGGGTAAAAGTTCCAAGTTTTAGAATTATTTTGTTGTTTGTGTACTAATACTAGCTTACATACCAAATTTCAGCTTTCTAGGTCATCGGGAAGTACCCCAGAGGTTTTGATACGTCAGTGAGTGAGTGGCAAAATCGGCGTATTTTAGGTACCTATAAAACCTAAAGTATAAAAGCTAGATCAATTAAATTTTGTACATTTTATATGTTTGCTAACTGCATCTTAACCTGAGAATTTGGGCGCTCTAGTGTTAACTGGGACGAAACTATGAGGGTTTGAATATGAGACGAAACGGTTCGAGAAAAGGTAGGTAGTGCCCCCTTCTTTTTTGTTCGTCTTGGCGGGGGCACTACCGTGCCCCCAGATTGAAGTAACGTTAAATCACGTGTAATTGTATAAAATGCGGCTGATTAAATACAAACGTAGAAAGATAAGTTATTAGAGTAAAATGCTCGTTACCAGTTCAATCAGAACGTTTTTAGGGTTCCGTACCCAATGGGTTAAAACGGGACCCTATTACTAAGCCTCCGCTGTCCGTCTGTCACCAGGCTGTATCTCATGAACTTTGATCATCATCTGTGAATTTTTTACAGATGATGTTTCTGTTGCCGCTATAACAACAAATACTATCACTAATACTGACTAAAAACAGAATAAAATAAATATTTAAGTGGGGCTCCCATACGTGATCGGTTGTGTAAACTTTGCACCCCATTTGTGTCGGGCGCCATACGTACCAGGTGCAAACTTAACTTAACTCGGCCAGTTAAGATGGGATAAGTGTTTGTACGGATACGGAACCCTCGGTGCGCGAGTCCGACTCGCACTTGGCCGGTTTTTAATTAACGTGATTTATTTTGGTCGGGGTCATGATCCTCACATCACACCGCAAGAAACTGATAAACTTAAAATCCAATACAGATAAGTATTTTATGAGTTTCTCAAATTATTATTCATTGGTGATCTGTCACACATCGTTTTGTTAAAAGCTCAATTTGTACGCGAAAAATAAAAAAAAAAGGATTTTCAAATCAGCTAGTCTTCATGAAATGTCAAAAACGATCTGCAAGTACTAAGTTTCTATGGAGACTGGCTTGTGACGTCAGAAAAATCAGTAGTCGAAACACGTCTTCTTTTTAGTTTTGTCCACTTAAAAATAGAATATTGTCCAAAAGTAAGTAGCAGTTTGTTTGGTTTCGTGCAATTTATTTTCAGTATAGTCGAATACCGTATTTTTCGTCGTATTAATATTTTATCTTATGTCAGACGATGAGGTCAAAGGAGCCGCTATTCTAAGACTCCATCATAGACACACGATATGATTGTTTAGTTGTCTGGCTATGATCATTATCTCCTTTATTAATTTGAATTCTTAAGTTAGGTATTTTTACAATAAAGTTGACATCAAAAGTAAAATACAATAAAGAAATTACGAAATATATAAACACACTAGCATTAACCCGCGGCTTCGCTCGCGTGCCTATATAATATACATCATGCTACGGGAACAATGCTCTTTTTTTTCAGGATTAAAAGTAGGCTATTTGTTAAGTTAGGGTATAATCTGCAATCTGCATTTCCCTCATGCATATCCGTTTTTTTTAATCTATTAGAATAACGCGGGTTTCTATCCATACCTCAAAAGCAAAAACAGAACCCCCTTATAGGATCACGTGTAGCTGTCTGTCAGCCCGTCTGTTACAACCGATTTGCTGCAAAACTACTGGACCGATTAAATTGCAATTTGGTGCAATTGCTTTCAAGAATTTTCATGACCACAAATAAAATTTCAAAATCGGTGGCATTTTCGTAATTAACGCCCCAACAAACCATAAAAATTACACCCATACTCATATTTAGTCATTTCAACCACATCGCACCCCAACAGGCGAGACGGTATTTCACGTCCACCACGTTTGTTTTTTTTAAATCGTTGTTGTTTTGGTAATCAGCGACCCGATAAACCATAGAAACATTACCCTTGTTGATTTTCAGACTTTGTCACCATATTCTCCTCCTTTAGGGGTTGAATTCTCAAAAAACATGAAACACGTGCTTACTCATTTATTGTTAGAAATACTTAATAAATAAGTTTTCAATAAAATAGTCTAATATTTTTTCCCTATACAAACTTACGACCCCCATTTCACCCCTTCGGGGGGGTGACTTTTGACAAATGCTTCTTTTATTGCACCCCTAGACTTTATAAGGACACGTAGGTTCCAAATATGGACTCTCTAGAACCAGCGGTTTAGTATTTAGACATTTCAACCCCATTTCACCCCAACAGGGAAGATGTTAATTCACGTCCGCCACGTTGGATTGTAAAATCGTTGCGGTTTTCGTAATCAGCGACCCGATAAACCATAAAAACAATACCCATGCTGATTTTCAGACTTTGTCACCACATTTCTCCCTTTTAGGGGTTGAATTTTCATAAAACCTGAAACACGTGTTTACTCATATTGTTAGGAATACTCCTGTGAAGTTTCGAATAAAATAGTCTAACTAATCTTGTTTCCCCATACAAACTTTGGAACCCCATTTCACCCCTTTAGGGGGTGAGTTTTGAAAAATCCTTTCTTAGCGGATGCTTACGTCATAACATCTACCTGCATGCCAAATTTCAGCCCGATCCGTCCAGTGGTTTGGGCTGTGCGTTGATAGATCACTATGTCAGTCAGTCACCTTTGAGTTTTATATATATAGATTATAAAATAATAAAATACGTTGGTTGACGGTTAGGAATAGAAAACTTTATTTTTCTTAATACATATGTACATAGACAATGCAGACATAGCATCATAGCGGGCGCTACGCTGATTAAAATAAAATACATTTTAATAACATTCCAACATAAACAAAAAATCTAGTTTTGTATAGAAAATCATGCTAGCTTGGCGCCATCTGCTTTCAAAATTTCCTTTGTGCTCTCATCACGGCGAAACGGCTGGACAAATTTTGACCACTTTCGGTACAGGGATAGCTGGGCATCCAAAGATGGATATAGGATACTTTTTACCCAACTGCGGGTTAAAAAAATGCGCGTATGAAGTTGCGGGCACCTAGTAATAAACAAATATCGGACAACCTCACACAAATCCATTTGATATCATATTTGCAAGCATCATGGTAGAGTAACATAAGTGTAATGGGTAATTTCATTTCCAAATAGCTTTAATATTTCAATACCTTTGGCATATGTCACAACATGCTTTTATTAGGTCCATTTGACCGAAAAAAATGACTTACTCTTAAATTTCTTTGGGCTTTCTTCTCAACAGCGGGCTCCTCTTGGGAAATGCCGGTAGATTCACAATCTGACTTGTAAATGTTCCCCTGTGGCCTACTTACTGAATAAATTATTTCATTTCATTTGTATTAAACAATTTATTCAAATTCAAAGCTTGGAAGTAAATTTTAACCTACTTCTAATTGTCGTATCGAAATGAAACTGCGTGTATATAGTTCACATGACAATACAATAATTTGTATTGTCACGTCTTGGAGCTGTTCTGATGTGTGTGTTTGGGCTCATTTGATTGCTATTGAAAGAAAGAAAGAAATACATTTATTCCTGGCGTGACCATAATACATAATATACTATATTGGTGGTTGATATATTGAACCGTTGTTGTTTGTCTCAGGGAGAGGAGCGAGAAGAAGACCGAAATGCTGTTCAACCAGGAGCTGATCGAGCAGAACCGACAGCAGATGCTGCTGGAGCAACAGCTAAGGCAGGTGAGGCAGCGGCGACCACCGCCTTAGTTTATACATATTATAAAAAATTGAAAATAGTCTCTCTGTGAGCTGGTAGACCTGGTGAGTTTGTATCGAAATTGATAAACATGGGTTTTCAACTATTTTACATAGAAATTAATATATTTTAATATGGGTTTTCAACCTTATAGTTTTTATGCATCGCCCTCATTGACAAGTGTTAACCGTCGATTAGTGTTTTTTTTCTGGAAGTCTATATCAAATGTCTTTTATACGAATTGAAATTATACCCAACGAAATAATGCTTATTAAAATACATAAACGGGTTTACTGACGTCGTAGAAGTCGAATATCGCTCGACATATTTCGAATCGGTACGCGATTCGTCATCAGGAGAACCGATCAGTCGCCTCGGCGGCCAACCGAACACTAAGTTGTTGTTCAAATGAAACATTATATCAAATGTTGTTATAGTGAAATTATATGAAACTTTATTACACACCCTCTAATTGTATGTATTGTTTTTATAGGTGAAAATGATTCAGAACCAACAAGTTGGACCTGTAGAAGTAACTTCAGGGCTACTGAATGGTGTTGGATCGCAACCTGCATTAGCTGCTGTACAGTAAGTACTCTTAATTAGGCTGCATCTCCACTGGAGCGGAGCGGAACGGAGCTGGGTAAAATGGACCAATCACATCCCTCAGATTTAAATGCACTTTTTTTGGGCTTTACAAAGACGCAACGATTGGTTCAGTTTCTCCGCTCGGCTTCAGTGGACAGGTAGCCTAACTTGTGCCGTCGTCCTATCATTACTGGAAAATAGTCTAAAGTAAAGATAAAACAACGCCCAATTTGCCAATTTACACCTAAACAATTTAGCCCTTATTTTGACAAAAAAAAACGAAGTCTCGTTTGTTCATCCTGGCGAACATTGCCAAATTAAGGGTTAAGTTTGATTCAATTTTTTATTGTTCGTCTCTTGTGACACAATCTGTGTTCAAAGAATTCTTACTACTATGCCGGTGACACAAAATATTCGGCCCAGAGCAAACACCGGATGGAGGATGGAGAGTTCTGAAGAACATAGAACTTGAACACCTTATGGCTGACCCAAATATAATGGGGGAAACTAAATCGGCCACGTGTTCCGGATGGGGTATGATATTGGTGTCAGGAGAGCATAACTGGGTCGACCGAATGGACGATGGCCCGTCGGCCCCAGATATCGCTGGAGAGATGCAGTGGAGGCGGATCTGGCGGAGTTGAATGCCGATAACTGGCTAGAGATACTAAATCGCAGGATTGGCGAAATCTGTTATCGGAGGCCAAGACTCACTTTGGGTCACTGAGCCATCGGAGTAAGTAAGTAAGTATGCCGGTGACACACCGTATGTGTCCACGGGATTTGTACTCTTATGCCGGTGAACACCGTATGTGTCTACGGAATATGTATTCCTATGCCAGTGGCACCCAATCGTGGCACGTTTTAATTCGGTCGGCATAGCGTAAGGACTAAGTGCAACGTTGCTGGAGACGATAGTGTTAACTGATTTTACGAAGAAATATATTAGGGATGTGGTGCAGTAACATATAGAGATATTAAACTCGATTGCACTACTAACATGTATGACAGAATGGTTGCTTTTCTGTGCACCTTCTTACTCCACAAAAATTGCATTTTGTGGAACCCTCGTACTAAAAATGCTTGTAATCTTGCAGATTAGACCAGCAGTCGCAACTACTCCAAGCGCAACAACAGCTCTTCCAACAGCAATTCCAGCAGCAATACAGCGAAGAGGCTATGCAGCTGTTGCAGCATAATCTACGGCAACAGGCGCGGCTGTCACCGGCTGCTCAGACTGCGCCGGCGCCCGCTCCTCACCAGCTGTTGCAACACCAGCAGGTATTATTTATTTATTTATTTATTTAAACTTTATTGCACAAAACAAAAGTCAGTACAAATGGCAAACTTAATGCCTAATGGCATTCTCTACTAGTCAACCATAGGGCCAAACAGAGATGCTTCAAGTGGGTGCAGAGTTGAAAATTAATCGTTCGGAAAGCATCTAAGATACAAGTGAATAAATGTATATTATATGATAAATTTACCATAAATACAATGATACATATATTTACATACTATAAGATATATATAATATAATAATAAATACGATGAAATGTCTACTGCATAGGATGATGGACACTATTCGAGCTCTTGTTCGAGCAGGTGCTTACGCAGCAACCGCTTGAAAACTACCTTGCTTGGGGCTTGTCTAATAGAGAGGGGGAGTGTATTCCAAAGACGACTTGCCTGAACGGCGAAAGAATTGGACATGAAACCAGAATGGTGCGAAGGAATAGAGAGTTTGAGAGTTCGGGAGGAACGAAGTTTACCACCTGGACGGGGAGTTTGAAAAGTGAATTTACTTTTGAGGTATCCTGGAGCAGAAGGCTCAAACAGGATGGAGAACAGAGTACATAGGATCCTGAGGGATCTGCGACTACGTATGGGAAGCCAGTTAAGCTGGCGCCGGAAGGACGAAACGTGGTCATATTTACGAAGGCCGAAGATGAATCGTATTCCGTTGTTAAGGAGGCGATCAAGTTTATTGAGGGACTCTTGAGTGATGTTAGTGAGGCACGCATCAGCATAATCAATAAGGGGCAGCACCAAAGTCTGCACAAGCAGCTTTTTGGTGCTTACTGGGAGAAAATGTTTAAATTTATAAAGATTACGCAACGTACCGGTAACTTTTCGACTTACTTCCGACAGTTGGCCTCGCCATGACAGGCTAGAGTCCAAGACTAAGCCAAGGTCCTTGACGTCTTTGGATATAGGAATGACATCGCCATTAAAGAGGATCGGTGCAACAAAGACCGCAGTGAGTTTCGAAAGTTGCCGCTGGCTACCCAACACTATAGCCTGACATTTAGTAGGATTGACACTGATGCCAAAACTACTTGACCAGTTAGCAATGTGCTGTAAATCATCGTTGAGTAGGGAGATGGCACAATTTATGTCTCTGACATCAGCTTGAGTATAAATTTGCAAATCATCAGCGTATAGATGGTAAGAACTACGAAGTTTACTGGTGATGAGGTTAATGAAAACTGAGAACAGAAGCGGAGAGAAGATACCACCTTGAGGCACCCCACAGTTCAGATCGCACCAATCAGACAATGAACGACTGTCACGAACTGCCTGGGACCGGTCAGAAAGATAAGAAGAAAACCACTCTGTTGCTTCAGAGGAGATCCGCAAATGTCTAAGGACCGCAAGTAGTAAGTCATGGTCAACCGCATTGAAGGCATTGGAGAAATCATTGGACAAATATTAGCCCCAGTAGAACTGCTCTGGGTGCAACAACATCAGCTCCTTCAACAGCAATTCCAGCAGTAATACAGCGAAGAACCGATTCAGCTGCCCCAACACAATCCGCTAGTAGACTACTCTCACCAGCCACGTTGATTGCGCCGATGGCGTGTTGTGAAACAAAATCTCTGGTTAGGGCCGGTATGGATTTAAAAATAATAATAATAGGCAACATGATTTTAAATGGGTAAGCTGGTGGGAATCGAGTCGTATGGCAAAAGAAGGCCACAAACCGTGTCGTACCTGTGAGGAACAAAATATACTTTGTTAATAACGATTTTTTCCAAAAAATTGCATTTTATTTCTTTTTTAAGGAGTAAGTATAATTGCTTCTGCACATCGTCGTCATAGATATTTAAATACCAGTAGGGCTATCATATCTTACCGCGACTTCGCTTGTCGCGCGACTCAGCGTCTTCTGTCATGCTCGCACTGCAAGGAAAGTGACACTTAGTATATGTCACGACTCACGAAACTCGAACTAACGATTGCGGATTGAAACTTGTACTTCAAATGGAGTAGATCATTCAATTAAAGTCATGTCAAGTCAATAAAATTCTTATTCGGTTATTAGCTTTATTTGCTCCTTCAAAATCACCGTAACCGAAAGTAGCTATTAATAACACGTAATGTTTTATGCATGCTTACAGGAACAGCTCCATAAACAACAGGTAAGACCAAACGGGTCGATACGGGTTTTTATGTTGTTATTGTTAAACCGGGCAATGGTCAGCTTACCATACAGGCTGCAGCACTTATACAGCCTTTATGCAGCTTAAATTAGAGTTATAATGGCTGTTTGCTACTTGGGCCGCCTAACGCCATAGGGATTGCCTGCCTTCAGTGCTATCTGCTCATCATCCATAATAAGTTTCTGTCAAAAATTTCATTTTAGTGACAAGCTTTTATAGCCGACTGTACTTTTCTTTGGATATCCATCAAATCCTCACTGAGACGATTCTAAAGAGCCCAAACTTGGTAAGATTGCTTTTTCTATTGTAGAGTTCCTATGGCCACCTTCCGGGTCCATCATCAGATCAACCCCATGGTACCATATTATTGTATTGTCATCAAAGTTAAGTAAGTATGCAAAATTTCAGCTCAATCGGTTGACGAAATCTGCTTCAAAATTGAGTTGCAAGATTCCACCCGAACAAACATACTTACATACATACATACATACAATGCAAGTTAAATAAAAGCTTGTAAAAAGTAATGGGTTCTTGGCAATAGGGAACGTGCATGTATAGGTGGCAGCACTGTAAATGTAAATTTTAAGTAACGATAACGTGAAAGGTTCAGATGGTCGGCACCAGTGGCAGTACCTTCGCTGTGCATAGAACGTGCTGGAAGTAAGTTACACTATCAACACCAATGCTGAGGTAATAGATTCGAATGGCGACGCGTTAGCGCAGTGGTAAAGCTTCTGCCAGCTGAGCTGGCGGTCGTGGGTTCGAATCCTGGTATGGGCAAATATTTGAGTGATAAATAAATATTAAGGGACAATCATACACAAATCGACCTAGTCCCAAACTAAGCAAAGCTTGTACTATGGGTACTAGACGACGATATACATAATATATAAATACATATCGCACCTTTAAAATTATAGTGACCTAATTCAAAGTCATCGACACTTCCATTTTTAATTATTTATTTAGAATTAAAGATACCTAATTCTAAAACTCCAAGACTTTGAATTAGGTAACTATAGTTCTAAAGGTGCGATATATAGATAAGATCCATGACCCAAGAACAAATATTTGCCCCGGCCGGGATTCGAACCCGGGACCGCCGACTCAGTAGGCAGGTGTCTACCAACCGAGCCAAACGCGTCGTCGAGTCAGTGATGAACTGAAAAAATGTTATTTGTATTTGAGTATGTATTTATCTATATAAGTATGTTTATCGTCGTCTAGTGTCCGTAACACACGCCTACTTGAGCTTACTGTGGTACTAGATCGATTCGTGTGAAGTTGTCCGATATAAAAAAAATGGCGACACCAGTTGGTACCTTGGTTATGCACGTTCCCTATAAAAGTGTCAAAATGGGCTACATATCTGCCATTTATGTGTTTAACAATAAAAGCTTCATATTGTTGTTTAAAAAGTCTGCTTCATGTTTGGTGTTGTTGATGATTATACAGAATAATTGGATATAACAATAATACCGGCATATATTGGTTGAATTTACTTTTATTTTGTCTGTAGTTTTGCAAATTTTATTCCGGCAAATGAGTTATAACCTTATTATAAAAAACGGGACTTAATCGTGTTCAAAAAATAGTGTCTCTTCGAGCCTATGATCGTAACATCGCGTTCGAAACGTCGAGGTAATTAAAAAAAACATTTTTGAACGCGATGAAGTCCCATTTTGTTATAATAATGTGTGAAAGTCGCGTAATTTTAAATCAATATATTGAGTTATAACCTCATGCAATTCGTAAGCTTTTTTACATCCCCTTTAGGTTAGGTTGTTTTCTGTTAGTATCTAATTATGTGCTCCCTTCGCCTTCTGCTGCACCTACTCAATATTAAGTTAAATTTTTCATCGATATGATTTTTTTTTGCGATAAGAACGCCTGTTGTCTGCCGTTATTTATGAATTGCATTTGTCTTGTTTCCTTTTGTGAACTTTTATTGGTGTTCAATATTAGTATTGTTGTTGTTGCTGTGTCCCTCTGCTGGGAAAAAGGCCTCCCCTTCTTTTCTCCACTCCACCCTATTGCCAGCGCAGTTCGTAAGTTTATGTAACGAAAATCATTTCCTTTAACCGTTTTATGAGTATGGATACTGAAAACGCTGAGCTTGACTTCCCGTGTTTCTGCAATACTTTCCTTCTCGCTCTTACCAAAACCTTCAGCCATTATTAAATGATGTACTCAACATATATTTTACTTCCAGGTCTTGCTGGAGCAGAACATGAAGCAGCAAGTCCTGATGGAACAGAACCTCCGCAACCAGCAGCAGATCCTGGACCAAACCCAGCAGTTGGAGCCCCAACAGCTGGAGCCGTCGCAAGGGCAGTCGTTGCAGAACAACAGTCTCTTCAGCCAGCAGTGCATCGCGAATGAGATCAGCAATCAACACCAGGCGTTGCAGCAGCAAATTATACAACAGCAACAGAGCATCATAGCGCAGCAGGTACCCTTTCCTTTTATCACCTATAGAATAAAAAAAAATTACATTTGTGTTGAAAATATGTGGGGCAGAAAGGTTCTTGAGTGGCGACCGCAGGGTGGAAGCCACAGCGTGGGAAGGCCCCCAACAAGGTGGCTCGACGACCTGCGTAGGGTCGCGGGCAGAAATTGGATGAAGGCGGCGCAAGACCGATTGTTGTGGAGAACTTTGGGGGTAGCTTGGACGTCTATCGGCTGGTATGATGATGATGATAATGATGATTGAAAATCAGTTTTCTATGGAGAGGGGTCATGATTTCAGGAAAAATCTTTAGGCGCTCTTATAGTGAAGTGTGTCACTTTTGAGGAGGCAAGGTGTGGGGGCCGCCCGCGCGTCCCGCACTGCGCGCGCCTTATCGATTCTCGTGACACACGTGTTCATTCCACTTCCGTTTCCCGTTTTCCTTTGAGGCATGTGACAATATCTGCAACGTTATATAACCACACACTTGCTTCGAAATTCGAGTTGAATTTTATTTATATAATTAATTAAGAGCGTTGACAGATAGCTGTAGTTACCAAAAGCAATCGAGTTGATAAGGTTGCGAAAATAAGTGAGCGATATCTCGAATCTTTATAATCCACTGCCTCTCACTTCCGATCACAACACGATTCCTTGTTCTCCATATTTACTTGACATTTTCTGCAGGCGGTGGCAATCCAGCAGAAGCAACTAGAAGAACAGATGACGCAGGACAACTTCATCCCCCAACAGCCCGTCGCGCCGAACCAGCTCGACCCCTCCCTCCAGAATCTCCAGAACGTGCTGGCGCAGATCATTCAAAGGCCGGACAGTCTCCAGGCGCGGAAGGAGTCCGAGTCGGAACAGCAGCCGCCGCAGCAGCAACCTCAGGAGTTGGAGTTGCAACAGGTCTGTACAAGTTCAAAAACTAGAAGAACGTGACGACATATAGATCTTAGTCTTCTATTGACGACGCGGTTGACGCAGTGGTTAAGCAACTGCCTACTGAGCCAACGGTCCTGGGTTCCAATCCCGGCTAGGGCATATATTTCTGTGATGAACTCGAATATTTGTGCCTGGGTCATGGATGTTATTTATATTTAAGTATTTATTTATCTATATAATTATGTTTATCGTCGTCTAGTGTCCATAACACAAGCCTACTAGAGCTTACTGTGGGACTAGATTGATTTGTGTGAGGTTGTCCGATATTTATTTATTCAAACAACAATACAGTCTTGTTCAATCAATGTTTTTTGCTTTACAGCAACAGCAAGAACAGATGCTCCAAATGCAGCAAAACCAACTGTATCAGCAGAACCAGTACATCCCGCAGAACATCCTGCAGGTCGACCCTGGCATCCTCGCGCAGAGCCAGCAGGTGGCCCAGGCGCAGCACCAAGTCAACCAGGCGCAGCAGCAGTTGAACATGCAGAAACAAATGGTCGCGCAACAACAACTAGTCCTACAACAACACATGATCACGCATCAGCAAATGCAGATGCCCGGCCAAACACTCTCCCCACAACACATACGGAATCTGCAGCAACAACAATACCTAGCGCAACAAGAGCTACAACTCCAAAGTCAACAGAATCTCATCGACCAACAAAACCTAGCTCTCTATGCGCAAAAACAACAAATCATGGGTCACCAGCAACTAAAAGTCGAAGAAATGCTTCGAGCGCAATCTCGACCTATGTATCAACGGCAAGCCTCGGAGCAAAGCCAAATAAGCTCCGCCGACGTCCACGATCAACTAGTCAATCAAGAATACCAAAAACCACCCCTACAACCCCAAATGTCCATGGACCAATATCAGCAATACGTAGATTTACAAAATCAGATGCAGAAGCAAACCTCAATACCAGAAGACCACAATTATCACCCGCCTATGCATCAAATGCAGGGGCAATCGTTGCCGCATAACATGATGAACTTTAGTCTAGCGGGCGACCGGCAGATATCTAGTCACGAAGGCACTCCGGTGCAGAATTACGCCACGAACCCGCTGCAAATGTACCAGCCTGCTCAGTCGCAGCCGATGCATAACATCATGTACCAGACCGCTCAGTTAGAGGCCACTTCCATGGCTGATCACGTCACCTCGATCCCTCAAACGATTCCTAGCTCTATACCAAGTTCTATGCCTAGCTCTATCCCTAATTCTATCCCTAGTTCAGTGCCGCAGGAGGCGCCTATGATACCAAATTCACTACCGCAGGAAGTCCGGCAGGTAAATCATCTTTTCTCTTTTACATATATTAAAAGTTAATGTACAGTGAAGCCTTTCACACTTGTCGCAATGGTTAAAAAGATACTCGTTTTTGTTTCCTTTACCAAACATATAGAACTATAATAAGTCTTTTTAAGTTGATGGAATATATTTCCCACCATATTTTAAACTTTACATGCTTGTGGTTTAAAATCGTTCTTTTGTGCACTATAAAGGCTGAAACATCGTCTATAGAATCTCCTTACGTAATATTCTTGTGACCATAACCTGTATTTAATCAGGTACCGGTCTCCGAAACACCTCAAGCGCTGAACCTTCCTGCCGCGGAGCACACTGAGAACGGGGCAGGGAACGGCAGCGCTAAGGAACAGTTCCTCACGCCATTAACCGAGTTCCCTTCTGGAGCCACGCACGAGGCGGCGATACGCCCGCCCGAACTGTCCTCCGTTGATGAGAAGCAGGGAGATACCCAGGAAGGTGAGTGATGGTGTAATCTACAACTCAGAATAGGTGCTTACGCGAAATTTTGAATATTGGGGAACTATTGCAATACTTCATAGAAACTGATTCCACTAGATGGGTGAATATTCAGCGTTTGTAAGGCGTTTTAGGAAGATTGTTGGAAGTAGATTTTTTATGTATGCCGAAGCCACTCACGAGTGCGATCCTTGTTAGATCATAATTAAAACGACTGTCTCTACCGTTGTGGTAATAATTGTGAAAACGGAATGACGCTAGAACCGCGCGCAGAACGCACGGAGAATCAGCCAGAAGTTTAAATCTGGTAACACTGTCAATCTTTGTTAAGTATTGAAACTTTTCTCATGGATGTGTTTATCTATTCCAGTGGGTACAGCAATCCCCTCTCCAATAACGAGCGACAAGAAGTCCCGCAACTCCAAGAAACGCTCTCGCGAAAAGGACAAGCTGCCGAAGCTGACTGTTCTGGAGGTCAACGAGACTGGCTCCATGGTGGAATGTCAGCTCGAGTCCAAATCGAAGACGGTGACGTTCAAGTTTGACGTGACGGATGTTAATCCGGAGGAGATTGCTACCAACCTGGTGAGTGCTCATGCTTGATGTGAAGTGAAGTTTTAAGTGCTGAACTAGACTTAAATCTTTGGGCATTAATTTCCACTATCATCCTTAAGTTGACATGATGGTGGTATTTAATAGAAGTTGCTATCATCCCTCTTCGATCTTGTGTACGAGATATGTTGAGTGATTGTATTCTGTACTAGAAGGTGCCCGGAACTTCGTACGCGGTTTTCCTTTATATTGTAGTCGGGTAAAAAGTATCCTACAGCCATCTTTGGATGTCCAGCTATCTGTGTACAAAAATTAATAAAGTTTCGGCGTGATGAGGGGACAAAGGAAATTATGAAAACAGATTGCACCAGGCTACACAGGAGGCATACTAAAAAAGACGATCCTGCATCACGCTATTGATTTTTTTTCTGAAATCATGACCCCTTTCCATAGAAAACTGATTTTCAATAGAAATTAGTGTTTTATAATAGTATAGATGTACTGTGTGTCTGCAGGTGTCCAACAACTTGCTCCCGGACTGGCAGAGCGCGGCGTTCATGGAGCTGATCAAGGACATCGTGAACCAGCTCGTCACCAACCCGCAGTGCACGCCCGTGCTCAACCCGGCGCACCACTCCGCGCTGCGGCTGCAGCTTGACAAGGTGACTACTCCACAAGTTTACACAATTCTTTATTGGTAACACCAAGTTACATGTCAATAATTTTGAGCATAGGTAGGTACGTACTCATTTTACAAATGACAGAAGGTTTTAACTTATGATTATATGTTATCACATTGTCTACATTATTAATTGCGTTACTAAATTCGTTGGATATTATTATTTATTATAATACATTTGACTAGATGAATTTGACACAATAAACACATTTCGCCTGGTGACAACCAAGTCACAAAAAAATCTGTCACTGCTCTTCAAAAGCTCGTATCTAGTTAGTAAATTGATACTGAAATACGAGTTTTGTTTCAAGTAGGTATTTGTTACTGAGTGAGTTTTGGTTGTCAACCGACGCTGTGCCCTTCGTGTTCTCTATCTTGATGTTGCCTGTATGAATGGTTACATAATCATCGCCTCGCTAAATACAGTGTAACTCGAAGAAAAAACGGAACTACAACATTTTTTTCTAAGCTAGAAAACGTCCAGACGAGACAGACTTTGTCAGCGAGAGTGAAACGCAGGACAAATATTTTATTCTAAAGTATTCTCTTACCATTAGTTTTGTCACTCGCTTCCCGAAATAACTGTGAATAACCCCCGACAAAAAAGAGGTCGATGTGTCGATTTGAATGGTTTTTTTTTAACGAAAGCCTTGTCGGTCGAGATGGTTCTTAGCTATGCTTTGATAGGTCGGGTGTTTTATATCATTTTGAATTTAAGTTACGTCACGTCTAATTGTCCAGACTGACTACGACTCGGAAACGACGGAGCGCGAGGAGAACCTGACGGACTCGAACCAGGACAACTCGGAGTGCACGACGCCGACCGCCAGCCACGACCACCTGGCGCTGGCGGAGCTGGCGCTCGACCCGCCGCCCGAGCCCGCGCCGCCGCCCGACCCGCCCGCCAAGCCCGACCACATCGACAACATCGCCAGGAAGATCAGCACGGCCTCCTCTATAGGTCAGTCTTCATGTTACGTCAAAACCTGCCACGTACGCTATATTGTTCAACCGTGGCTGGTATTAATACCCGTCTACACAGTGCCCGGGCAACAGGCTGATGATGATGATGATGATGACAGTGCCCGGGTGTGTCAAATAAAGATTGAAAAAAAAATGGGAGCCACGACGCACCAGCTGACATATATAGGGGGGGTATTTACAACCCAAGCGGATTTTTAGTGGTAAGTACTAATGTATCCAACTGGCAACGACAAATTTTTGATAACTGACGTTGAAAGTCGGTGAATGTCACTGATGTAAACAAAGAGGGAACCCGTTTGTAGCGCCACTATTCCTGGGCCGAAACGACACTTGTTACAACCAACTATAAAACAAACCATAAACACGAAGAATATTGTTCACAGGTTCAAATCAATCCGATGGCGGATCTCTGGCGCCGGAACGGTCAGGCAGCTCAGAGTCGAACGGTGAGAAGAAACCCGCGGTGCCAACGCGCAAGATCTCGCGCTTCGTGGTCAGCCCCGTCGTCGCACGAGCTGGAGAGGTCGAAGAGAAGGCCGAGCAGAAACCCGCGGAGCAGAAGCTGTACTCTGAAGTCGCTAAGGAACCTAAAGTGGAACAGGTCAGATTAGCATCATTTATTTACTTGTTATTAAATATGGAACGCCCTGCATTGTATGCTCTACTGCCCATAAGGAATCATCACATAAACGCAAATGGAACTGTTATCATACGATAGACAATTGACAAAGTTTTGATACTACGGGAATTAAACAGCTGTGAAAAATATATCAAGTCTCTTAAAAATATTGTTTTATTTCATATTGGCGTCAGTAAACTGTTGTCTAAAGTTGATAAATGTTATAAACATACATTTTTAAATATCCGTGAAAGTTTTTATGTATACCAAATATCAGTTCTCATCATATTTATTACACAGGTTAACGGATTACCAGAGAAAGAGCAACCGATACCAGCGCCCCAAGATTTCGTCCCGACGCATCAGTACTCTGTGCCGGCACAGTTGTCTCACGCCCAGCAAACGCTCACGGATCACAGACCCGCAGAGATTGCCAGCGTGCCCAACAGCATACCCAGCAGTGTGGCCGCCAGCGTACCCAACAAGTGAGGCATCCTGGTTAACGGCCACCGAAATGTAACGACCCCAGACTTAGTTCCGACGTGTCAGTACTCTGTCCGCACAGTTGTCCCATGCCCCGCAGTCCCTCACCGACCATCGACTCGTAGATATACCCAGCAGCGCTCTCGCCAGATTTTGTTCAGGCATTACAAAAGGAGATCTCACTCATTGATCATAGAAGCAGGGTCTAATGAGATGAAATTATTCCACAACTTTTGTTATCTAAAGGCAATAATGAAAACTTTATAGTCTTTAAAACACAGACCACCCCCACTAGACGGAGCATGTAAGGCGACCCGTAGGCGACCCGTGCGCACCAACGATATGGTACGGCAGAACATTAAAGTATCAACACGGCGGCCACCGTTTAGTTGCGTTCATGTTTATGAGGTCTCTCTACACCACTTAACACTACAATTCACTATGTTATTTATTTAATTTATTTTTTCGTTGACGTACGCATGGATCATAAACAAGGACGCAACTAAACGGTGGCCGCCGTGTTGATACTGTAATGTTCTGCCGTACCATATCGTTGGTGCGCGCGGGTCGCCTTACATGCTCCGTCTAGTGGGGGATGTCTGTGCTTTAAAATCAAGATACCGTAGTTTTCAATCAGCAAATACTATTTAACAAAATAAATTGGTTGCAAATTTTATTTCACGCCACATTAATAAATTCGCTCTTTCCACAGCGTCCCGAACACTATCCCACAACAGCCCCTCCCCATCCCAACCGGCATCCAGCCCCTGCCCCAGCTGCCCGGCTTCCAGAGCATGCCGCCGCTCCTGGGCAGCCTGCAGCCGAGCCTGACGACGCCGCTGCAGATCGCGACGGACACGCCGCTGCCGCGCAGCCAGGTGGCCACGCCGCTGGCGCCCGCGCCCGCGCACGACTATCCCAATGCGGAGAATATTCAGCGGATGCTGCTCAAACAGAATATCATGAAGTGAGTGGCGTTTGTGGTTATACATTAAAGATTTTCCCTTGTTTCTACAAATATTTAAGTGGCTCCGTTGTTTCTGATTGCAATATTAAAGAGTTTATCCAATTAAGTACTTAATCGGAAAAGTTAGAATTATTTTAATATTTCTATTGTTCCACAGACGCAAAGAATATAATAAGCCGTGATATTCAAACGTCCTTCGCACTTAAGTATTTCAAATTTGAGCCTCTTGATTTAACCTAAACTTGGTTATAACGACTAAAAACTAACTGTTATGTAACTAAAATGGGCTTCTAACACTAATGCGATATTTTTTGAACAAAATCTATGATAATTTTGATGTTAGGTTAAAAGTGACATGAAAGCCTTTAACATCTTGCATGCTTAAACACGGATCCGTGCAGGGCACTTCAACTTTACGTTAAAATATCAGTTAGTTTCAAGTTAATTAGCACATTTTTAGGGTTCCGTACCCAAAGGGTAAAAACGGGACCCTATTACTGAGACTTCGCTGTCCGTCCGTCCGTCTGTATCTCGAGAACGGTGATAGCTAGACAGTTAAAATTTTCACAGATGATGTATTTTTATTGCCGCTATAACAACAAATACTAAAAATAAAATAAATATTAAAGGTGGGCTCCGATACAACAAACTTGTTTTACAGTACGGAACCCTTCATGCGCGAGTCGGACTCGCATATGCCCAATTTCATGACAGCACCTACGAAGGGTTTATAGTAAAAAAAAAAATAAAAGAACATAAATCTATCGATTATAAAGCGTATTTTCCCTCTAGCCAACAGCAGAACCTCTCCGGCCCCAACCTGCTGGGATTGCTCAACCAGCCGCAGTACCCGCAGCCCGACCTCATGCTGCACAACACTTTGCTCAACAACGCGCAGCCCGGTAAGACGCCCGTAGAAACCTTCCTCAGTAGCTTCCAATGTATTATGCGCTGCGATATCTTGATTGGACAAGTCTTATTGCTTTTAAATTTGAAGTGAATAATACTTTTCCCTGAGTTCTAGAAAATAATATTGCTATTTCATGCTTTCATTGCGTGCAGTTAAGTTGAAAAAAAAAAAACAGTTTTCTGCGTGAATTTTGTCCAATTCGAGTAGTTTTCGAAACAAAAAATATCAATGAAAAATACAAACTGTAGGCTTCAAATATATACCAATAAATCGTAATAGCCATGTCCTTAATAGTAACATTGATAATATTTTCAGAAACATGTTTGATGATAGATAAAAACGTCAGCATTCTTGAATGGATACGGCGACATATGGTGCGAAACTAGTGCCACTTCCGATGTTTTCTTATATATTCTAAATTAGATCTATTATCAGTAAATCTAAAAGGCCGGGCACTAGGTAAACGCCTTTAATAATTATTGAATCACTGTATACAATACATTCGGTAGACGTCTCCAAAAACTTTCCCAAAATCCCCAAATGCCTTCCCAAAAGAGGTTAAACAAGGGATAAAATCTCTGGAAAGACCATTTAGCGCTTTCTTCATGACAAATACAAGAGCATTATAGGTGGCTTGACTGTCATTTAAGGTCAAAGGAACCTACCATATCGAAAAGTACTTTATGTTGTACTACCAACGCCATCCTACTTTTGCCAATTAACTAAAGTTGCTTGGTTGTAAGATGATGTTAGTAATATAACGTCAGTGTTGTACCCGACTGACGTTTACTTGTAATTCAATATATAAAACACTAGCCGTGCCCCGCGGTGTTACCCGCTCATCCCACGGGAACACTAAATTTATTCGGGATGAAAAGTATCCTATGTCCTTTCCCGGGTCTCAAACTATCTCCATACCAAATTTCATCTAAATCGGTTCAGCGGTTTAAGCGTGAAGAGGTAACAGACAGACACACTTTCGCATTTATAATATTAGTATGGATATATTTTCCTTTAAACTAAATTTCGTCTAATATATCTGCAAGTAAGCGGTCCGTTAAGGGTAAGGTAAGGTAAGCTCAGGAGCTCAGTTCCCTTGGTGGATATACTCTTATTTTTGGATTCCATCACAATTCCCAACAAGCGCTCTGTTATGAGCTAACCAATTATTTTTGAAAACAGAACATAACTCAAGTAGCGTTCAGAACGCACCTGAGCAACGTTTATATGAAACTTGAGTTCATACAAAACGTCAAAAATAATCAGTTTTATAATACATATCGTAGCGCTTAGTACATTTGAAGCCACTGTTGTTGTGTAGTTGTGTGATCAGTGTCGCTCCTGCACTTGATACTTGTAATCAGAAGGGCTACTCCGAACATCGAAATTCGAAGTTTGTAACGTGCCATCCCTCTCGATCTCGTGTCAAACATACGAATGAGCAGGACGGCACGATAAGATGTTCGAATTTCGAACATTGGATAAACCCTCCAGGATCCTTCGCGACGTGTAAATGTTGTCTTAGAACCTAAATCACAAACATACATTTTAAACAAGAAATAGTTATTTCGAGTTACAATCTTGTCGGATAATATGAATGTTGTTAAATATTCACTAATTGGCAATACACTTTACAGTAAATAATCCGGGAAAATGCATATCTTATATTTTACATTGACATTTGTGTGCTATCAAAACAGCTACACTTTTATTGACGAGGCGGTTGGCGCAGTGGTTTAGCAACTGCCTACTGAGCCGACGGTCCCGGGTTCGAATCCCGGCAAGGGCAAATATTTGTGTGATGAACTCGAATATAAGTGCCTGGGTCATGGATGTTATTTGTATTTAAGTATATATTTATTTAAATAAGTATGTTTATCGTCGTCTAGTGTCCATAACACAAGCCTACTAGAGCTTACTGTGGGACTAGATTGATTGGATGTCCGATATTTATTTATTTATATAAATCCTATATGAGATATACCTGACACGTAACCAAGTAGCATATAGGCATAAGCGCTTGTACAGCTAATTTAAGTTATATAAAGGCTCTATTACTGTTTGTGCAGCTTGTGTTCATTATTCCTCAACCGGCGTATATTATAGCTATCAAATTACATATTTTGTATTTTGTCGAATACTAAAATGTTTGTGGTTTAGGCCCTAGGGCAAAACGACTAAAAATTAAAGAACATTTAAATAGATAAATGAGTGTAACCTGTTTATATTAGTTGTCGTGTCTGTTTATATTAGGTGTCACATGAAATGATGCTTTAAACTCATCCATGGAATGCACAATTTCAATGTAGTGTCTAATTAAAAACGCTACTTGTTATGTATTAAATATAAAGAATTCGCCTGTTATGTAACAATAGTAGATTGTTCAACAAGGGACTAAAACAAGCCATAATGACACGAGATGTTTTAGCCACCCGAGCTAAGCGAGGGTGGCTAATAGTTCGAGTGTCATTATGGTTGTTTAGTCTCGCGTTAAACACTCTACTTTTCACTTTGAATGCGAGGAAAATAAACAAATTTCAATATAAATTTACGATATTTATTATAACAAAGTTTCTTACAATTACGTAGTACAGCCGTTAATCTAACCTCAGAAAAATTTAAAGGGCAATTTGTACAATTCTTTACATTTAAATGTATGGTTTTCCCCTGTAAACTAAGCTGGGTCGGCGTGGTTTGTAATTGAGAAGTGTTCAATATTTTCACTCGAAGTCGAAGTAAAGGTTGGAGAGAATGGAGAGTAGGTATAGTAGAGACGTAGACCTTTTCTCAAAAAGGCTGCCGATGGTCATTTCATTAAGGCTCATTCTCAACCCGCGATGTTGATGGGCGTGGGTCAAATGTTGGTTGTGATTTTTACTTTGAGGATATTTTAATTCCTTCAATATAGTATAACCTTCGATGGATACTGTGTTTATTTTGGAGTGACTCCTCTATATAGCCTTCAGCTTTATTCTTCTTCATTGGAAGATGATGATTACATATTTTGTCCGTAATTTATAAAGTGACACAGTTAATTGGTCTAATTGGTGATTACAATTCAAGCTTAATACAAGTAATGGACATCTACTCATTCCATTCAAAATTCTAATAGAAAAAAAGAAATGTTCCGTGGTTTACCTATACTTTTTTTGTTAAGTGACGCTTTAAATGCTTGAATATTTAGCCAACAGATTCAAACTTGAAAACTATTTATTTAAGACTAATATGGACTTAATGGACCATGCATGATAAAATTACATTCGTATTCGTAATAATTAATCGTGTTTCATTAAATAAAATCTTGAATTTTTGAGCGGTTGTCATTTTGAGGTTATTTTCACGCACTAAAAAGTTTGTATACCTATCACTGAAAATGGCTATAAACCTCCATTCACAAACGTCGTGATTGGCTGTTAAGGGGTTTTTCAAAGTAAATTCAAACAATTTTACTTTTTTTGAGCAGTTGTAATTTTGAGGTTATTTTCACGCACCAAAAAGTTTGTATACCTATCACTGAAAATGGCTATAAACCTCCATTCACAAACGTCGTGATTGGCTGTTTAGGGGTTTTTCAAAGTAAATTAAAACAATTTTACTTTAGTCCCTAGAGATTAATAAGGAGCTTTAGTCCCGATATGCAGAGACTAAAGTAACATTTTAAGAGCATGAGAAGTGAAAAAATATATGTAAATCTCATTCAATGCTCGACCTAATAGACAACTATGGCTGTTTGATGAGATTTTGTCATATTACAAACCTATAAAATACTTAAAATAATTTGTTACTTAGTGAGTTTTGGTTATCAACAGACGACTGATGCAGAATGTTTTAAGTTATAGGTCAAAAGTGTTTTTTAGGGTTCCGTACCCAAAGGGTAAAAACGGGACCCTATTACTGAGACTTCGCTGTCCGTCTGTCCGTCCGTCCGTCTGTCACTAGGCTGTATCTCAAGAACGGTGATAGCTAGACAGTTAAAATTTTCACAGATGATGTATTTCCATTGCCGCTATAACAACAAATACTAAAAATAAAATAAAATAAATATTTAAGGCCCCCTTTTAAGGTCCCATACAACAAACTTGTTATAGATTATGGTACGGAACCTTTCATGCGCGAGTCGGACTCGCACATGCCCAATTTTTTTTTATACTTACCGCCAATTGTTTTAAGAGGGGAGTATGTGGCTATAAAGTCAAAAAATAATACGAGCAAGTAGCGTTTCAAACTAGATTTTTTTCTTAAATAGAAACAAAGCGCGTAGTCCTAGTTGCAACTCGCATTCTCTTGTATGTTTAGTATTTCGTTCATTCGACAGCTGCGACGCAACACATAATATTAAAGCTGGTATTGTTCTTACCATTGTCGCTTTGGCAGCCGAGCACGAGCGAGGCGTTGAAATGCGGGACACTCACAAATTCCGGAACTTCATTTATCTGAAACCATCACTATTCCGAATTTTCATAATACCAGAAGCGCTCTCATGCCATACGATCATTTGCTGAGAATGGTATATTACATAATATAATTAGGTTTTGATATGATATCGAAAGAAAAATCTAAGTATTTCTTCAGTTTCAACATGGTTTTCGTAATTTTGAAAATTCGTAATAGTGACGCATTAGGACAAATGCAACTTCGGAGTCTTGCAGTAAACCCGTTCAAATATACAATTCGGCAATCCCTGCTTTTCTTAAAAAGAATACTATGTCGGCGGTGAATTCGTCATTCATGTCTTATATCCTAAATGTTTGTGAGTATGCGGGGCTTTACGAATTTACGCCCGTGGTTTGCCTAAAGTTGTACGTCTTGCCTTGGCTAGGAAGTGAGATTTTCTCCCAGAAAATCCTACTTACGGCCTGGGGTGACGTAAAAATTATACACGGTTGCGTCGCCGCTGTCTCTTGTCAGTGTGCCCCTTACCTTACGCACTGTGTGACTAACCGCACGTGTGTGCAGCGCTGACGCAGCGGCTGACGCACGCCTACCCCACCTACCAGCCCATGCTCGCCACCGCCACCGACCTCTACGGTAAGTACATCAGCCTACATCAGGGTGCTTCTTATTTTGTCGATTTTTTTATTTTTTTCCTGTCACCCCCTGATTTTATCCCAGAACAAGTAAAATCGTCTGTGATTTATTTTTTCATGTAGTTTTAGGGGTCGCCATCCGAGATAGATGTTAATAAAACTCGGTTCAGGTTTTCTTTTTAAATTTTCAGCAGTGATATTATTTTAATAACCAATCAATCTAGTTTTATATCAACTGAATTATTCTGTGTATTAGAAAAAAATCTAGTTGATATTGAACAAGATATTTCCTTTCAATATTTTTTAATACAATTGTAAGTTGTGATGTACGTTCTGTTAGTATTAGAACAACAAAAAAAAAGTTTTCTTTTCTTCTCAGATTTTTTATTTGCCGGTAGCGACCCATAATAAAAAAAAAACAGTGACGTATTTCGTGTCCTAAAACAGAATGAGGGGGTGAGAGTAGGGAGTTAGAAAATAAGTAGCACCCTAGCCTATCTCTAGTATTTTCCCTGTCACTAAATCAATTGCGGGGTATAAGAAAATAAGGTATGACACTCCGGCTAGTGAGACTTTCCACGTCACTGCCGCTTTATGGTAACAAAATAATTATAAGGAAAATAATGTTTGTGCTGTCAGTCGTACAAAAAAAAACCAGCATTATGTGTTCATTGAGTAAATTTTATTTTGTCGCAATAATTGATTTAAAGCACTCACGATATGTTGAGATTCATACAGGAAACAAGGGAATCGGGGAGTATTATGATACACCACTGGCAACACGGAAACGAATTGGCAGAACCAACCAACCAATCATAGCGTCTAAAATCTCGCCTGTCATTCCAGAGTGGCATACCTTACTTTCTTATACCATGATCAACTAGTTTCAGGATATCTGTCCACTGGAGCGGAGCTGTGTAAAATTTACCAATCACATTCCTCGGATATGAATGCATTTCTTTTGGACTTTACAAAGACGTAGCCTGATTGGTTAATTTACTTTGCTCTGCTTCAGTGGACAGGTAGACTTAATATAGCGTTCTACGAAAGAAATATTGTTGTCGATTTTATAGTCGGTAAACCAACGTTTAACGTTGTTCTAATTTATATTAGTGCTTTTAGGGATAAATCCTTTCTCGTTACTGTTCGGCTTTAACACGATGAATTTATAGAATTTTGACAAATACTAGACTTTAGTTGGCGAATCACATTTAGCCATTGTCCTTCCACATACCGATTTTTGTTTACTTGTGGTTAACCACCTTGACTTTTGAAATTAGAACAGCAAAAGATAATTCCATTAGTTTGCTATTTAGAAAGTTTTCACTGTCGCTAAATGTAGTGTATTGTATAAAAAGCAAGTAGAAATACGAGTACTTGTATTAGTCATAAACAAGCGGTCCCGTACGTTTCCGCCCGTCTAAATGGGCCTTAAGTGTATAGAAAATGGGTTAAAGGTATCTCGTACGTTGATTGTGCAGCCCAGCAGCAAGCGCTGCAGGCTGGCGCCCTCCCGTCGTTGGCGCCAGGCCTGGCGCAGGGCCTGGCGCCCGGGCTGGTGGGGCTCGGGCTGGCGCCGCCGCTGGCGCCCCTGCTGCAGCCGCTGGCGCTCGGCCAGAACCGCGCGCTGAGCCAGAACCTCATGGCGCAGAACCTCACGCAGAACTTGGGTAAGTAGCTGGAGCAAACGATCAAAGTTTGTTAGATTTTCTTCTATAACTAAATTTATAAGTACTTATTTTTTATTAAAGCAGTAACGTCTGCTAACGTAAACTAAATGTTTACAAATTTGAGACGATGGTGCCGACGATAAAGTCTAAATCTTTACGGTAGATGGCGCTACGATGCCACCCTAAGGCATGTCGAAGCAACTGGTTAAAAAATTCAATGGCTCTGACATCTGATTCGGTGGTCCAATTGGGAGGACGCCAGTGTTGGCCCGGAAAGCCGTTGGAAACGCAGGTTCGAATCCTGTCCGAATCATTAAATTTTTCAATTTTCGCTTCATTTGTAAACATTTAGTTTACGTTAGCAGACGTTACTGCTTTAATAAAAAAATAAGTAATTCGGGTGTAGCACATCGTTACTATCGATTCTCAACAAATTTGAGACGATGGTGCCGACGATAAAGTCTAAATCTTTACGGTAGATGGCGCTACGATGCCACCCTAAGGCATGTCGAAGCAACTGGTTGAAAAATTCAATGGCTCTGACATCTGATTCGGTGGTCCAATTGGGAGGACGCCAGTGTTGGCCCGGAAAGCCGTTGGAAACGCAGGTTCGAATCCTGTCCGAATCATTAAATTTTTCAATTTTCGCTTCATTTGTAAACATTTAGTTTACGTTAGCAGACGTTACTGCTTTAATAAAAAATAAGTAATTCGGGTGTAGCACATCGTTACTATCGATTCTCAACAAATTTGAGACGATGGTGCCGACGATAAAGTCTAAATCTTTACGGTAGATGGCGCTACGATGCCACCCTAAGGCATGTCGAAGCAACTGGTTGAAAAATTCAATGGCTCTGACATCTGATTCGGTGGTCCAATTGGGAGGACGCCCGTGTTGGCCCGGAAAGCCGTTGGAAACGCAGGTTCGAATCCTGTCCGAATCATTAAATTTTTCAATTTTCGCTTCATTTGTAAACATTTAAATTTATAAGTGATCAAATATTGACTTGTTTGCTATAATACCTGGTTGGAATATTAATTCCACTTAATATAAATAAAAAATTGGGCAAGTGCGAGCCCGACTCGCGCATGAAGGGTTCCGTACCTATACATATATATATAATCTATAACAAGTTTGTTGTATGGGAGCCCCCCTTAAATATTTATTTTATTTTATTTTTAGTATTTGTTGTTATAGCGGCAATAGAAATACATCATCTGTGAAAATTTCAACTGTCTAGCTATCACCGTTGTTGAGATACAGCCTGGTGACAGACGGACGGACGGACGGACGGACGGACAGCGAAGTCTCAGTAATAGGGTCCCGTTTTTACCCTTTGGGTACGGAACCCTAAAAAAGCATGAGAAGACGCTGTCCTCGTAACGTTGATGAAACCCCGGGTAAAATGCTAGTGGTTTTTAAAGTTAATTTCCTTCCTGCGTTTATTTGAACCATCAGTACATAGTATAAAACAAAGTAGACTCCTGCTGTCTATCTACCTGTCTGTCCCTATGTATGCTTAGATCTTTTTCTACTCCAGCACTTTTTTCTGTCATTTATATAGTTACTAACTCTAATATAAAGACATAAATTATGAAAGTCTGTAAAAGTCTATACTCTACTGCCCAAAAAAACACTGCGAAACGATGTTATAATGTCGCCAAAAAAGCATCACTTAATACTACAGATTGCAAGGTAAACAGCTGCATTCACACAATTTGCAATTTAAAAAAAAACTTATTGTACTAAGGCATTGCTGACGATTTAAAAAAAAAGTGCATGGATGTTTAGTATAGTGAACGAATACCTTTATGTATAAGTTCATAATTTTTGACAGATGTTTAGTATAGTGACCGTATACCTTTATGTATAAGTCCATATTTTTTTGACAGATGGACGTCAATAAAAAAAAGTTTATCAGAGACTATTTTTATTTTAATTTTGTTGATTCCGAGCGGGAACATGTAATTATTTTCTTTGTTGTTTATTTGCATTTTATTTATGAAATGAAATGTCGAGTCGTAGAAAAAGTATTGTATGCAACGTTGTATAAGTAGGTCAAAAAACGCTCGTGGCATCTTTCTTACGATGTTCGCTGCGCTCACATCGTAACTCATGCCACTCGCGTTTTATGCCCCCTCTTATACAACGGTTGCATAAAATACTATTAAAACTCCGCAACGGATTTTGATGCGTTTCTTTAATAGATACAGTGATTCAAGAGGAAGGTTTATATGTATAATACATCCATAATTTACCAGCATTGCACCCGTGCGAAGTCGGGGCGGGTCGCTAGTTATTAATATATTATTACGACTAATTTTTTCGATATGCTTCTGGCAGGTCTAGCAGGTCAGGGGCTGGGTCTGGGCACGCAGAACCTCGGGCTGGGCGCGGGCGGGCTGTCGCTGGTGGCGCCCAACCTCGGCCACCTCGCGCAGCGCGCGCGCGCGCACTCCGCGCAGCGACGCATACAGGATGACTTGCAAGGTCAGTCCAATGGCGTAGCTTCCATACTACTTATTTCGTACTAGCTGTGCCCCGCGGTGTTACCCGCTCATCCCACGGGAACACTACATTTATTCGGGATGAAAAGTAACCTATGTTCTTCCCCGGGACTGTAACTATCTATATACCAAATTTCATCTAAATCGGTTCAGCGGTTTAAGCGTGAAGAGGTAACAGACAGACAGACAGACAGACACACTTTCGCATTTATAATATTAGTATGGATTATACCGGAACCTTTCAAATC
This sequence comes from Apotomis capreana, assembly GCA_947623375.1. Lineage (NCBI taxonomy): Eukaryota > Metazoa > Arthropoda > Insecta > Lepidoptera > Tortricidae > Apotomis > Apotomis capreana. Next base: position 12,542,311 of record OX392522.1, on the reverse strand, counting down.
ATCAATACCTCGAAAAAATTTATTATGACATACTCCTACTAGTCCAATGTAGTTATCATGTGGGGCCAATTTACGGAAATATCGGACCCCCGGCTAAATACGCGACGAATCGCCTTGTTCCAAATCGATCTAGTCCCACATTAAGCTCTAGTAGGCTTGTATAATAGACTCTAAACGACGATACTCATACTCATTTATTTATAAAATGTTTTTCAATTTTACATGTCACATATTATATTATATTAAATTATATGAGGTTACAATTTTCCATTCAATTACACATTTCAAATAATCTCTATCAATAAAACACAATACAAAATTTAAATAACGTTAACAATTTATAATTTGAGTAAAATAATCAACAATAATTTATAGTCACAATTAGTATATTTTATAAAATTCTCCAAGGCTATATAAAACTTTAGATATAGGCCATTTTTTTATTTTATGTAGGAATGTTACGTCGTTCTCAATTTCTTTTATATGATCGGGAACTTTATTATAGATACGTGGCCCCACAATATACATTGTTTTGCTTGCCTTAGCTAAACGAGGACATGGGGTGGCCAGTTTGTTTTTATTTCTGTTGCTTAGACGCATGCTGTGTGATGTCATTGGAGGAAGAAGATGAATATTCGTTCTTACATACTTGATTATATAATAAATGTACTGAGAGGGCAATGTCATAATATTTTTTTCTATAAATAGTTGTTGGGCAGGAGTACCTGGTGCGGCGTGAGTTGATTCTCACGGCTCGCTTTTGGGGTACGAACACTCGCTGGCATTCCGCTGCCGTGCCCCAGAGCTCGAGCCCATAGCACATCACAGAGTGAAAGAGTGAAAAATAGCTTGTTCTTAGCTGTTGATCGGCTAGCACTCTTGATAGTCTGCTCAGAGCAAAGCATGCTCCAGATAATTTTCCGCAGGTGACATTAATGTGCGCGTCCCATTTTAGAGCCGCATCCAAGGCCATACCGATGAATTTCGTGTTGTCCACTTGGGGTAGCACTGCTCCATCCACGTTAATAGAGAGTGACCTTGGGGGTCGGCCTCCAAGGTTGATGTGCATCACCTGTATTTTATTTAGATTTAATACTAAGCCATTTGCATTGAACCAACTTTGTAGTCGCGTGATATTCTTAAAGTAAGTTGATTGTATTGGCAATTATAATGTCGCATGCGTCGTCTGCGAAGACGTACATTTCACCATCCACATTCTCCGGAAGGTCATTTACCTGAATCAGGAAGTACAAGTTAGCCAGTGAAGAGCCTTGAGGGACACCCATGTCAATATTGCCACAATCTGATTTGGTTTGGCCATTGTTAAGTACAACACTATGTTGTCGTTGAATCAAAAAATCCATCATAAGTTTTAGTGCAGGGCCACGTATATCAATATGTTGGAATTTTTTGTCCAAGACTTTGTTATTGCAAAGATCGAAGGCGCGTGTCATGTCACACAACAGAATCGCGACGTGACGTTGTTTCTCTTTAGCATCTATTAAGTTTTTTATAGTCTCGCGGATAACGGATATGCAGGACCTTTTTTTCTGTAGGCGTATTGTTAAACGCTGAGTAGATTATGCGTTTCTAAAAATTGACTCAGCCGATTGGCTAGGCCGTATTCAAATACTTTTGCTAAGGCCTGGATGATGCTTTTTGGCCTGTAATTTTTAAGGTCGTCTTTACTACCTTTTCCTTTGTATACGGGGACAACTTTTATATTTTTTAGTATGCAAGGATATGTGGCATTTTTATTAAGCTATTGAAAATATGAACGAGTTGGGATAATAATATGGGTAAGCTAGCTTTAAGTAGGTTCGTCGATATATCATATATATCGCAAGTGCCAACTCCTTTTGTTACTATGCTATGTAATTCTTTCTCTGTAAAGAAATTTAATCTAATTGACACACTACTCTGAATTCTCGCTTGACACAAAAGTAGGTAAGCGGCTGATGGGTCGGCGGTGGGAGCGCCCACGGTATCAGCAGCGCATAGAAAAAACATGTTTACGTCGTTTGCAAGGCGCTCACTCGAGTTATATAATGCACCGGCATTATCCCGTAACATGCCTAGATTGTGTTGGTGTTTTGACGATTTGCGTCCAGTGTAGTCGTTAACAATTTGCCATAGTGTTTTCCGTTGGTTGGAGGAAAGAGCTAAAGTCTTACTGTAGTAGGATTTCTCTGCATTTATTAAAGAGGCTTCTAGTTTTAAGGAGTGTGATAAAATGAGTGGGACTAGTATTTGTTCGATAATACGTTTTTTTGTGTTATGATTTCGTTGGTTATCCAAGGACAAGAGTGCCTAACTTGGTTATTCAGCTTTTTGTGCGGGAAATATATATTGCTAGCATTATTTGAGATATGGATTATTGACGTTAGATGACCTATAGGGTTATGATTTGACTTGTTTATTATGTGGGGCCAATCAACGGAATCAAGAACACTTTTAAATGTGTCGATTCTGTGTTTAGTGAAGTTACGTGAAGTTATGTCCGTTTCGATTTCCGATTCTAAATTAATTGTAATATTTTGTGCGTAGTGATCTGATAGACGTGTTTTTATGCTATATGTACTTACTTCACGAGAGTGTATCATGCGATTGGAATAAACATGATCCAGACATGTTGCCGACGAACCCTCTATACGCGTCGGGTGAGTTATCAATTGTTTTATGGAGTATGAGTTAATGAGATCAGTTATTGAGCGTCTTTGTGCAGAATCAGCCATGTAGTCTAATTAAAGTCACCCGTTATAATTATTAATTTGTCTTCATTTACTAATCTTTGAAGAACTTTTTCAAAAATGGTTAAAAATATTTTGAAATTGCTAAGATTAGAATGGTATATGCAGATAACAATAACATTGTGTTTCGGTATTTCAATACATGTTATCTCACAAGCATGTTCGACCGATAGATTACAAATATCACTTCTTTCATTATATAGTATATTCTGTTTCAAATATATTTCCGAGCCCCCGTGTTCTATTAATTGTCTACAGAAGTTGGATGCGAGTTGAAACCAGTTGAAACAGATGTTTTTAATTTCATGCGCTTTTAGCCAATGTTCTCTTAAACATAATATGTCACAGGATAGGTCCTGTGTTAGATTTAATTCTATAAGTTGCGTTTTCGACTTAAACTACTTATATTTTGGTGGCATATGGTAATATGTTCAGTTATCGTCGTTTGATTGGTACTCTGTTGTTTGTCTGTGCTTAGTCGTTGACGATGACCTGAGTAGAAAGGGCTGCCATTGATTTATTACTACATTACATGTAGGTACAGGCCATACAGTAGGGTTCATAAGATCTTTAAATAGATGTCGGGATGCCAATTTTGTAGGACTTATACTCGTCACGTTTGGAAGTGATTTGCTCCACAGTGTAGTTAGCGGGTTTGACGGTTTTTAGGTGGTTGATGATGTTCTCCGGTGTTGAGGTTGTGCTGAAAAAACAGCCTTGAACATATTTCATTATGTCGAGTCCAATTAAATAATAAATAAAATAAATAAATATTAAGGGACAATCTTACACAAATCGACCTAGTCCCAAACTAAGCAAAGCTTGTACTATGGGTACTAGACGACGATATACATAATATATAAATACATATATAGATAACATCCATGACCCAAGAACAAATATTTTGCACAAATATTTGCCCCGGCCGGGAATTAGGGTGCTGTTAGTTGCGGTGCCATTCAGAAGTTGGTTGGACACCTTTTTACGTTTATAAGTAACGCGTTTATATCAAGTTTCATCAGAATCTTGTACTGGGTACAAGGGTTGAAGTGGTCTTGTGGTTTTGAATCATTTTTAACGGCGATGTTACGTTGCCGGGTTGTGGTGTTACCGCGGTGGGTGTCATGGCGGATATCCGCTTGCTGTCGCTGGTTGGTGTAGCGATTAGGTGCAGGTTTCTCATTGGCTCGTTCCGTTTTGTTATTCGTTTGAGATTTCGCCACTGAACGTGTAGTGACGTGGGTTGGCGGGGTTGTTACTGACGTTTGTAGAGTTTTCTGGCTCGAGCTTCGTGATTTGGTCACATAACAATTGAATTGTCGTTCGCTGGTCGGATAACTTTGGAGCTAGAGACACTGAGTTTTCATGTTCCTTTTTCACTGTGATTAACATTTCTTTGCACTTTTTTAATATCACTCTGTTTTACCGGTAGACTTTTCTGATTATATTTTTAATAAAATAAAACACTTTCACATGACACGGCGCGTGCGTGCAATTTTAAAACGATAAACATACTTATATAGATACATACTTAAGTAAATACAAATAATAACATCCATGACCCAGGGACAAATATTCGAGTTCATCTTGCTGGGATTCGAACCCAGGACCTCCGGCTCAGTAGGCAGCTGCTTTACCACTCCGCCAGCCGCGTCGTCAAAGGAATGATCATCATTGGCCTTTATCTATAAGAGATGAGTCAAGCAGCGCCTACTAAAGTGCGGCATTTACTAAAATGGCTGGATAGCCCGATACGAGAGCGACAACCACGGCCAAGTCAATTATAAAGTAGAACTTTTGCTACAGTGACGTGACGTCGCGCAGGTAATACGTTCTTTAAACCGCCCCTTATTTGCAGGTCTGTCGACGGGATCGCAAGGCTCGTCGCAGCCCAGCACGCCCAACAAGGCCCACTCTTACAGCGAGTACATGCTGACACTACAGCACAAGCTCGCTTCCATTTCCAACAGCGTGAGTACCATACCTTAAACCGTAGCGTTCCTAAGTGTGACTATCTTAAAATATTATTTATTTATTTATACATTACACATTAAATTACATTTACACAGCATTACAGACTTGAATCTAATACACTGTGAAACTAGATGTACACTTATCAAAGAGGAGTCATTGATCAACTCACAGTACCTCAAACACGCACTACACACAGCCGTCCATCGCCACGCACACAGATCACATTCCGGTGTTGACACCAGAAGTGCATTGAGCAGCGTCTACATTTACGAATTTACGAATTACAGACATAACACCTTTATAAACGAATTATTTAAGTGAGGTGCTTTAATCGTTACATAGCTGTTTGGGACATTTATTAAGTTAGTTTTATTGTACTTAGTTTGTAATCATGTCAATCAATCATTGTAAAATGTAAAATAATAGGTAGTTCCGATATTGTGCAATGCGCGAGCACCTTATTTTGTATAAAATGCCTGTAATCGGCTTTCCGTTAACTATTTCTAAGACCAATGTATTGTTTGTAGCTGTTCGTTCACCAAATAAATAAATAAATAATGCCCAATAGAGACCTGTGTGTGTGTGTGAAACTGCATATGAAACGGGTTTACTCACGTCGTAAAAGTCGAATATCGCTCGACATTTTTCGAATCGGTCCGCGATTCATCCTCAGGAGCGCCGATCAGTCGCGGCGGCGGCAATAGGATATGACGTGAGTATTTTTACTCACATCGTACCCCAGTTGCAAATGCAATTTAGTATGTCTGAGTCTCAGGGTGTTTTCTAGACCTTATGCTTTTGCGTCTACTACATCGATACTATCGATCGATAAATGCAGCTTAATATTATTTTAATAATAATATAAGGTTATTAGGAGGTGCCCGCAACTTCGTCCGCGTATTTTTTTCTTTACAGTAAACAGATAAAAATATCCTTTATCTTTGGATGTCCAGCTATCCCTGTACCGAAATTGGTTAAAATTTGTCCAGCCGTTTCGGTGTGATGCGAGGACAAAGGAAATTATGACCAACAGATGGCGCCAGACTGGCATAGCCGCCGCCCATACAAAACAAATGACGATCCTGCATCACGCTATTAAGATTGTTCCTGAAATCATGACCCCTGTCCATAGAAAACTAATTTTTAATACGAATCTAAAATTTATAATGGTATATAGATGTATGCGAGAGTCGGATAGTTTTATATTTTAACTATTATTTCTCGCGTGTTATGATTATGAGGCTAGACGGCGTGAGTCAGCCCTATTTTTGATGTCAGTCGGTTCGTTGATTAGGGTTGATGTAGCCCGCCCTTAATTGAGTGAGCATTAAACACACAGACAACCCCCACTAGACGGAGCATGTAAGGCGACCCGCGCGCACCAACGATAAGGTACGGCAGAACATTAAAGTATCAACACGGCGGCCACCGTTTAGTTGCGCCCATGTTTATGAGGTCTCTCTACACCACTTAGCACTACAATTTACCATGTTATTTATTTCATTTCTTTTTTCGTTGACGTACGTATGGATCATAAACATGGACGCAACTAAACGGTGGCCGCCGTGTTGATACTTTAATGTTCTGCCGTACCATATCGTTGGTGCGCGCGGGTCGCCTTACATGCTCCGTCTAGTGGGGGTTGTCTGTGATTAAACATAAACGGGCCATAAAAGTGTATCACTCCGGCAGGGCCCCGTGTCGCCGCAGTCGCCCGTGGAGTACAGCCCGGCGCTGTCGCCCACGCACCGCATGCAGCAGCAGCATAAGGTAACGTTATAAATAAGTGGAATTAGAAAAATATATACTTCGATTATAAATAAGTGGAATTAGAAAAATATATACTTCGATAGCATTTTACTTTCTTCTGTTATAGTCTGTCCGATCTCTAAGATCAAATGAAGTCACTTTGGCACAAGATGCAAACAACCGTATACATATAACGACGACGACGCGTTTGGCTCGGTTGGTAGACACCTGCCTACTGAGTCGGCGGTCCTGGGTTCGAATCCCGGCCGGGGCAAATATTTGTGCAAAATATTTGTTCTTGGGTCATGGATGTTATCTATATATGTATTTATATATTATGTATATCGTCGTCTAGTACCCATAGTACAAGCTTTGCTTAGTTTGGGACTAGGTCGATTTGTGTATGATTGTCCCTTAATATTTATTTATTTATAAATTTTAGGTCATCTTTCACTTGTGACAGGTTGATATAACTTGATCTTAGAATTCCGGATAGACTATACTCGTATATCATAATTATCACACAAATTGACCCTAACTGCACTACTCTATCAAAAATAGACAAGAATTCACAGTACATAACCACACATTATTATGCATAGGGCAGACACCAAACATACGCATTGTTACAAATATAAAGGGGGGGCAAGCTGTAAATCAGCGCTGGTCGGCCAACGGCCAGCATATGCTGAGCTTGGTACCCATGGCCACCGCTATTGTTCTTTTTTAGGGTTCCGTAGTCAACTAGGAACCCTTATAGTTTCGCCATGTCCGTCTGTCCGTCCGCGGCTTAGCTCCGTGATCATAAGTACTAGAAAGCTGAAATTTGGTATGAGTATGGGTATGTATCACGCCGACAAAACGGTACAATAAAAACTAAAAAAAATATTTTATTTCGTGTACCTCTCGAACACCTAAAGTGGGGGTGAACTTTTTTTTTCGTTTCAACACTAGTGTGTGGGGTGTCGTTGAATAGGTCTTTTGAAAATAATAGGGGTCTTCAAACATTATTTTTTGACAAAGTCAGCAGTTTTGTAAATATTCGCTCTGAAAATAAAAAAAATAGCGTCCCCCCCCCCCATCTAACTTTTCAACCACGAGTCAAAAAATTATGGGAAAATTCGTGAACATGAGGCCTTATACGTACTTTCAATGAAAACTATATTGAACAAAATCGGTTGAGCCGTTTTTGAGTTATCGCAAAATTTCATAATTTTCTTAAAAGGACGTAAGTTGACTTCCAGAAGGTAATAAGTAATTACAGTTACTTTGGCGTTTACGACCTTTTTAAAGAGATTGAAATCTTTCTCGTAACTTAAGTCTATTGTGAAGGATGAGCAACTACGGAACCCTACACTGAGCGTGGCCCGACATGCTCTTGGCGGGTTTTTTTTGTAGTTAGTACTTATTGTATATTTGTATTTTTAATATTCGGTCAATAAAGCTAATTTGAATTTGAATTAGTCCCCGCCCCGACTGATCCACTAGACTAAAGTCTGCGGAAAGAAAAAAGTCGTAGGATTGAGAGCGCGCCAGTGCTATTTTATGGTTTTTATTATGCCGACAACACTGGCACTCTTGGTCAGTTATCTAAAGATCCTGACCTGCATATTTATGTTAGTATATTAGTATCTCGAATTAGGTATTATGTAAATTAATCGGTAAGTTTATGAATATACTATAATAACAATACAAAATAATAATCATAGCAGACACACATTCTGTGACTTGTTGTAAGTATTCTTTTGTTGGACAGGTTGAAGCGGGCACCGGCGCGGAGGCTCACAAGCAAAGGCACGTGGCGGCGCTAGCGGAGCTCGACCACGAGCTCAGCAAGATCTCGCTGCATTACAAGCAGCCGCCCAGCAAGGTAACTACATTTACAATGCGTCTGCTCGAAAAGAGCGTTTTCTAAGCAACCGAAGTGTACGCAAAGTATCGCTTTTCCGCACTAGTGCTGTTAACTTTTTTTTTATCGATTTGTGCAAATCTTACATATCTATAAATTATAACCCTGAAAATGTTATTCAAGAAACACAAAATATTGACAATAGCATTTAACAGGCTAATTTAAATGCAAAAAGTCATTGGTAAGTATTTCAGTATTTTTATTTCCTCGTACGATACATTGTAAAAAGTTGTAAGATACACGCGCGCAAGTTGGTTTGCAAACTCGTATCGATTTATTGACTCGTCTGAAATCACGTACCTTACACGCTTGTATCATAATCATAAATACCTACCTATTTCGATTCTTCTTGAGAAGTTTAAAAGGTAAAAATAAACTGCTTGACGGATCTGTAGGGATGGATCGATAAATCTATATTGGTCTTCTATAGAAATCATGCAATCGAGTTTTTCTAAGGCTGAAAGAATTCGCGCATGCCTACAAAGATTCGATGCATTCAAAAGGGTATCAGCTTTATTCGTCCCATTCGCTTTTCGTTCAACTCTTATTTCGTCTCATTCTGCATTCGTCACTCATTCTTTATTCGTCGTGTTCGCCATCTATTCCTATCCTCCTAAGTCCAATTCTATAAATTATCTCAATCTTATTAAGTCTTATTCGTTTTTCGTCACGAGCTTCCTAGGACTATGTTGTTGTTCTTACGTTTTTAGTATCATTCACACTTTATCTTTAGTCACATTCGTTATTCGTCTCTCTCTTATTTTGGCGTTACTGGCAAATCGTCTTGTTCTTTTCTGGGCACGTTCGCTACTCGTCTCGTAAGATACACGTTTTATTCACTAAGATAGAAAATATCCATGGTGACGAAAAACGATAGTAACGAACTTAGAATTGGACTAAAAACGAAAGAGACTAATAACAAATGTGACTAGCATCGAACGGTCCGGAAAAATTGAGACAAATTAGTGAATGAGACGAAAATCTAAAAGGAAGAATGAAGAATGAGTCCAAGGAAGACGGTGACGAACAACGAATAAGACTTAATAAGAATGAGACAAGTTACTGATTTGGACTTAAGATAGATAGGGACAGATAGCGAACACGACGAAACAAGAATGAGTTACGAATGCAGAATGAGACGAAATAAGATTTGAACGAAAAGCGAATGGGACGAATAAAGCTGATACCTTCAAAAGACATCAAGGAAAATAAAATAAGGTGTATTTAGTTACGTAATATGAACATTATTAGCAATCAAGATCTATCGTGTTTAAGTGTTAACTAGGTTATTGATACTACCTACAAAAGTGAAATAAATTCCTACAAAAGTAAAATAAAGTGAATAATTTATTTTTCTAAGATTACAAATCACTTACACGAGAAACAAACAATATTTCGGGACAAAAACATGAATTAAAAATATTTATGTATGTATTAATATATTTTACAACGTTCATAATTAATTGTATTGACGCGTTTGGCGCAGTTTGTAGACACCTGCCTACTGAGCCGGCGGTCCCGGGTTCGAATACCGGCCGGGGAAAATATTTGTGTGATGAACTCGAATATTTGTGCTTGGGTCATGTTGTTCTATGTATTTAAGTATATTTATCTATATAAGTACGTATATCGTCATATTTTCTTCGGATTCCGCGACTGTCACACATTTAAATAAAACAATTTCAACGGATTATATCGCGTATATTAATTATTTGAGCCTCCCTGACGTTTCGGTACCTTTACAGATACCGTTGTCAAAGGTTGACTGAGAAAAACACAATTTTTCACTGTCAAAGTTACATTTGTGCAAACTACCCTTTTTATAAATAATATAAATATTAATTTAAAATAAAGGTGTTCATACATGCCAGATAGGCCTCATGTATAAAGAGAGTTACGAGGGCTGCTACTTATGTATCCGGAATAGAAAAATAAACAAACGTATATGGCTAAATATGGTTTTATTGTTTTTCAAAGTATTCTCCGCGATGATCGATGCACTTTTGCATTCGTTGAAACCAATTTTTAAAGCACTTTTTCCACTCCGATTGAGGTATCTCCAAAACGTGCTGTTTGAACGCATCGACGGCATCTTCACGGGTCGAAAATCATTGACCACGTAATTTATTCTTTACATTTGGGAATAAATAAAAATCATTGGGTGCCAAATCAGGGCTGTATGGTGGATGACCCGTCAATTCTATTTTTTGACCTTCCAAAATGTAGTTGTTTCGCGTGATGTATGACAACTGGCATTGTCATGGTGAAGTATGATTCTGCGTCGCTGGTTGTTTTTGCGTATTTCCTCAAATACTTCCGGCAAACAAATGGTCGTGTACCAGTCCGAATTAACCGTTTTACGATTTTCCAGTGGAATTGTAGCCACATGGCCATTAATACCAAAAAAGCAGGCCACCATTTGCTTTAAGGTGCTTTTTGCACGAGTCACTTTTGTAGGGTTCGGCTCATTTTGAAACACCCACACTGTTGATTGTTGTTTAGTTTCGGGATCGTATGCAAGATCCAGGATTCGTCACCTGTGTAGATATTATAAACAGATTTTGATTCACCTCGGTTAAATTTTTTTAACGTTTTCTTGCACCATTCGACGCGAGCTTCTTTTTGATCCTGAGTTAAGTTGTGCGGGATCCAACGCGAACAAATTTTTTTACAGACAAATATTCATGTAATATCTTATGAATGCTGGTCATACATATGCCCTGAGTGGCCTCTATCTCGCGATACGTAACATGACGGTCTTGCATTATAAGTTTTCGCACAGCTTCAATATTTTGTGGCACAACGACCGATTTCGGGCGACCTTCCTTAACTTCGTCCGTGAGCTTACTCCGTCCACGATTAAATTCACTAAACCAGTGATACACAGTGGTTTTCGATGGAGCTTCATCACCAAAAGTCGAAGTTACTTGATTTACGCACTGTTGTTGCGTTAAACCACGTCGAAAATCGTAATAAATCATAGCACGAATATTTTCACGAGTGAGTTCCATCATTTCAGCGATATGACATTTTAAAACCAACAAAAACAAAACACTAGCGTACATAAAAAAAAAAAAATGCGGCCATTATTAAAAAAAAAATACAAATTTTACCATGGAGGTTAGACATTGCGTTTAAAAATGTTGGAATCCCAGATTCCGGATACATAAGTAGCAGCCCTCGTACACATGTGCCAGAAGGACATTTATTATTTTATTTAAAGCGGTTCACTATAAGGCTTACTGAAGAGAAAAAACCGCCGAAAGAAAACTCGCAGATTGCCTTATTTATTACTATGGTATACTTTTAAACAAATACTCTATTTGTTTTACACCGTTCGAGGCCCAAGCTTTCCAGTCTTGTGTCTTGCCTGATCCTTGATAAGATGTACAACAGGATCCCAAGCCGGTGGTAATGAGAAACCATCTTCTCTATTGAAATTGGGATATTTTTGACGATGTTTGACATCGGCAACTACGACGGTATAGCCGATGTCAAACACCGTCGTTCTACAGGTCTGCATCTGTAAAGGTACCGAAACGTCAGGGAGGCTCAAATAATTATTTATAATTCCTATTTAAAAATTCAAATATATTGGTATCCAAAGGTTATCTCAAAGAGATCGCTCCTTCTCGATAATTCTACCTACTGATTAAATTATACTCTTAATCGTATTTTAAATATTGGTTTTTATATTGATTGATATTACACATGGATATCGGAAGTCGATAAACGAGAAGTCTCTATGACAGCTCAAAAGTGCCACGAGAAATCCGGTTTCTGTCTATAAGTGTAATGTGTATAATGGATACAACAAATGTGATATATTGCAGGACGCGTTCCCGGAGCACGGCGGGGGCGGGCACTCGCTGCTGAGCGCTGCCGCTTACGACGGTGAGTCACTGTCACTAGTGTATTTGCTCCCTTTCCCTTCTTCTCCCGCCCTAAGTCAGACTGATTCAGTTCAGTTATTCACGGCGCAGTCCCTGCGCCCAGTGCGCCCGCGTCACCGCTACAAAATCACCCCTGTGACGCGGAGATAATCCGATTAGCGGGTTATATTCCCACACAAAGTCCGACTACTGGTATAACTGCCATTGTCTCTATTACCGCAAAGCCGCTAGCTACTGCGTTAGCACGAGCCACTACAACATTCATATGAAAAACAAACGGTATCGTCATAGTATTAAGGTTCAAATTTAATGTCACTGATATTCTATATATGGCGTATTGGTAGTGTAGGACAATAGACCACCCCGACGAAATACAGCATTCATATTATTTTGATTTGAACCTTAATACTATGACGATAACGTTTGTTTTTAATATGAATGTTATAGTGGCGCGTGGCAAACTTGAGCTTGCGGCTTTGCGATAATAGACAATGGCCTTTGTTTGAAAGATTAGGGCTCGAAGCGAAAAATTCACCAGGGAAGAGCCGTACTATAGTGAGGGCATTTATTTTAAAACATTTACTACTAGGGGGTGTGGCCTAGGAACAAACTTGTATGATGGTGAACGCATATATGCATGAATACGTTAAACATAATGTAGTGTGGCACTGTATGAGATGGCACTGTATTGCAGCGGAGTGTGCGGGCGGCGCGGCGAGCGGCGCGGGCGCGGCGGGCTGGGCGCGCGGCCGCGTGGCGCGCGTGCGGGCCTGCGCGCCCTACCAGATGTGCCGCGTGCTGGCCGCCGGTGAGACTGACTCCCTTCTGACACACACATACACATCTGACACACCTGTGTACATCTGACACACCTATTGTACATCTGACGACGGCGCGCCGGGCGGGACTACTACACCTCCTGACAGACCTATAAACAAATATTATAATTATAATCCCAGAGGATCACCAACACTAATTGTAAAATCTAACAAACATTAGAATCCATTTAAGAGGTGCCGGGTTCGATTCTCTTTTCCACCAGGTTCCGTGTTTCAATTTATTTCTGATCAATGGTTTAATGTTAAAATAATGATATTTTCAGCAAAAGACAACCTAGTGGGCGGTGGTTTCGGCGCGGCGGAGGAGGGCGACGCGGCGTCGCTGGGCTCGGGCGGCGAGCCGGACACGGAGCCGGACGCCGAGCTCGCCGACGACGCCGACGCCGACGACAACACCTACGTCATCACGCGCGGCGTGCGCGCGCGCACCATCCGCGTGCACCACGCGCTCGCCGACACCGTCACCACCGTCATCGACCCTAGTCAACAGGTATGGGGACCTCTCTCTCTCTCTCTCTCTCTCTTCCTACCCATTATTATATTTTCGTTCGGACGGATTAAGATGTGGAATTTGAATTCGGATAATAAGTCAGATAGAAATATCCGGGCCCATGTTTAGGTCCACTTTGTCCAAATTCCCATGTTGTCAGCATTCCTATTTCGTCCACATTCCTACCTCGTCTACAATCCTATCTCGTCTATATTCCCAACTTGTCCACATTTCCAACTCGTCCATGTTCCCATATATTATCATCCTACGACGACGCGTTTGGCTCGGTTGGTAGACACCTGCCTACTGAGTCGGCGGTCCCGGGTTCGAATCCCGGCCGGGGCAAATATTTGTGCAAAATATTTGTTCTTGGGTCATGGATGTTATCTATATATGTATTTATATATTATGTATATCGTCGTCTAGTACCCATAGTACAAGCTTTGCTTAGTTTGGGACTAGGTCGATTTGTGTAAGATTGTCCCTTAATATTTATTTATATTTATTATCCTTATTCCCAACTCATCCACATTGCTCTATCGTCCTTATTCGATTTTGAAATTTCAAGCCATTTTATCAACAGCCACTTTTTGTGACTTGATAAATGGGAGGTGGTTCTCAATTGTAACTTTTAAAAACGTTTTTTCCTCTATGGGAATGTGGATAACTTCAGAATGTGAACAAGTTGGGAATGTGGACGACATGGGAATGTTTACAAGTTAGAAATGTGGACGACATGGGAATGTGAATGAGTTGAAAACGCAGGCGAGATAGGAAGTGGGCGATTTGGTAATTGAATGTGGATGAAATAGGAATGTTGACAAAACGGGAATATGGACGAAGTAGATCTGAACGCCTGGCGACAACCGAAGCTCACTAAAATTCCTGTCACTGCTCTTCAAAACCTCGTATCTAGTTCGTAGATTAATACTACTATGTACTATTAACATAAATACGAGCTTTGTTCTAAATAGGTATTTGTTACTCGTGGGTTTTGGTCGTCAACAAAACACGAGGTGTTCTGAAATGAGTGTGTGAACTTGTCATATTAATTTAACAATATGTGTGTAGATAAGTAATTGTATAATGTTTAGATCGGCTCGGCGTCCCCCCCTCATGCGGCGGCCCCGGAGCCGGCCGGCAGCTACCTGGTTTGGGACGCGGCGCGCGCGCTCACGTGCACGGTGATCGACCGCGCGCTGGCGCTGGAGCGCGAGCCCGGGTTCGCGCCCTTCGCCGCCCCGCCGCCCGCCCCGCCCGCGCCGCCGCCCGCCGCCCACCCCGCCCAGCCCGCCGCCAGCGAGGAGCTCGCCAAGTGGAAGCAGCTCGAGATCGGTACATAACATACAGTCTGACAAAAAAAATGGCAATACTGTAGTATCGTTCCTTTCTAATCAATCAAAGAAAACAGGGACGATATGTATGGCCACTTTTTAATTTCTACTCTTTTTTTATAAGGATGTAGTTACCTATAAAACGGCTGTTCTTAACTTTTTTTTCGTTCACGGACCCCTAATAAATAAGAAACATGATTCCAAAGATCCTTTCGTTGAAAAAAAAAAGGAAATTATTTGGCTTTATTTGGTCTGACATACATTAAACTATCAGAAACAAAAGATAGTGTGTACAAAATAACTCGGTTCTACCAAATTCTGGGTATTTTTTTAAAATTCTTAAAATTTCAATTTAATTTTTTTTTATCAAATTTCGTCTACGACATATATGGCTAGAAATGTTTAAAAATACCCTCTCTATCACCTCCTTAAACCTGTGCATCTAGCCACCAAACACCCTCTATATTTTTAGTACTTGTATTTGCAATACAAAAAAAGATAGCCACTCGGATACCGGAATCCGTTACCCGACGCGGTAACTTTGAGTCCAATTATTGATTTTTGTGATAAGCTTTAACTTGTAGACTTAATATAATATGAATAGGCTGGCCGTGGACGGAGGGCGGCGTGTCGGACGGCGCGGCGTGCGCGGCGCGGGCGCGGCGCGGCGCCGCGCGGCACCAGGCGCGCCGCGGCAGCCTCGCCGCTGACGTGCTCGTCCACGAGACGCTCACCGACAGAGGTGACCACTCTTATTTTTTTTTTTTTTTTTTTTTATGTCATAAGGGGCGAACGAGCAAACGTATCGCCTGATGGAAAGCGATTACCGTCGCCCATAAACACCTGCAACACCAGAAGAGTCACAAGTGCTTGCCTACCCGGAGGACGAAGATAGAATGCCTCTATGCTAGTAATTTCACCGGCTATCTTACCCCGACACCGGAACACAACAATGCGAACATTGCTGTTTGGCGGTGGGTTAGCAGGCAAGACGGTAGTAACAATCCGGACCCTGCACGAGGCCCTACTACTCTTATTGCATCTGTGCTATGAACACTTAACTACCCGACAGCCTATTTTAATTGACAATAGTTCTATAACAACTTTATTAGGGTCAGTTCACACCGAGACGCGACACTCCGCGCACGCGACACTACACGAAAAGGTACACACTTCGTTGTGAGAATTCAGAATACGTTGCAGCACGCAGCGTTGCGCCTCGAGATATCTCGCGGCGTAGATCCATGCCTCGTGAGGCAGCGGGAGGCCGCCGTGGCGACTTGTCTCTACTATTTCCGTCCAGTCTCATGCGCTTACAAATGGTACACGTTCCACTGCACCGCGCGGCGTCTCGCTACGCAGCGAGGCGTTGTCCTGCCAACGATTTTACAATGCGCCTCGCGATGTTGCGATGCGTCTCGCAACGGCACGCGGCGCAGCGCGAAATCACTGGCCTCTTCCAGTATCGTCGCGTCTCGGTGCGAACTGACCCTTCATCCACAACACAACAACAACTGTAACATTAAATGTAGTCTTTGCTAAACATGTTATAGTTGATAGCAAACATGTTAAAAGACAAAGCAAAAGACAATAACCTTAAATGAAATGTAGTCTAACCGAAATTCTAAGATCAAATTAAGTGGCGCAAGTGAGAAACGACCTTAAATTTACATTTATACGGTTGTGTGTAACTTGTGACAAAGTGACTTCATTTAATCTTAGAGATCCCAGAATACCCATTGATTATTATATCGCCTGTTGACAACCTCAACTCACTAAGCAACAAATACTTACCTAAAACAAAGCTCGTACCTCTGTGTCAATCTACTTACTAGATACGAGGTTTTCAAGAGCAGTGACAGACTTTTCAGTGAGTTTTGGTAGTCACGGATATTGTATAATGGTAGATGAACTGATGAACTTGTGTTGTTGCAGCGCTGTGCCGCCAGGTGGTGCTGCTGGCGCTGCGGCCGGCGGCCGGCACGTTATGACATGTGTAGCGATTCACCTTGTACCTTATATTTATTACGATGTAACATATACTATATCTATATCATTACAAGTAAATAAAATATTCATATGTGATATCTATTCCAATGTTTCATTTCTATCCTCTTTCTTCGTCAATATCTCCGACAATTTTGAAAACACCGCACGATATCAATCCTCTTGCTCTACACCTACACGCCCTTTTTCGTTACGACGGCAGTACTCTGTACAGTCGAGTTCATTTACATCTACACACTTACGAGAACAAAAATATCTGAACAGACCCTATTGTCAGGAGCATAAAATCGTGTTCAGATATTTTTATTCTCGTAAGCGTGTAGATGTACTAATGAACTCGACTGTACTTCTGGTAGATAGGCATACTGAATCAAACTTGCAAAACCAAATTATAAGATGTAAATTGGCTGTAAATGTTAGTAATAAAACATCGTTTTTTTATATAAGTATCTCTAGTCTAGCCGTTTTTAGGGTTTCGTAGTCAACTAGGAACCCTTATAGTTTCGCCATGTCCGTCTGTCCGTCCGTCTGCGGCTTAGCTCCGTGAACATTAGTACTAGAAAGCCGAAATTTCGTACGAGTATGTGTATGTATCACGCCGACAAAACGGAAAAAAAAACACTTTTTTTCGGGTACCTCCCGTACACCTAAAGTGGGGGTGAATTTTTTATCGTTCGAACACTATTGTGTGGGGTGTCGTTGAATAGGTCTTTTAAAAATAATAGGGGTCTCCAAACATTATTTTTTGATAAAGTCAGCAGTTTTGTAAATATTCGCTCCGGTAATCCAAAAAATAGCGTCCCTCCCTCTAACTTTTCAACCACGGGTCAAAAAATTATGGAAAACTTCATGAAAATTAGGCCTTATTACTTTCAATGAAAACTATGTTGAATAAAATCGGTCGATGCGTTTTTGAGCTATCATAAAATCTCATAATTTTCTTTAAAACGACGTAAGTGCCGCGCGGTGTCCTTATACTTCGAACGGTACACATATTAGTTAAGTGCCATACTGCATTAATGAAATAATTAACTTTATTCTGCAAGTAGACCACAAGGGCACTTTTACATGTCTGAGTCTACCGGCACTTCAATAAAACGTTTCTCTCAATCTGGCGCGTATAATCGATGACTTCCAAAAGGTAATAAGTAAAAGTAATTACAGTTACTTTGGCGTTTACGACCTTTTTATAGAGCTTGAAATCTTTCTCGTAATTCAAACCTTTTTTTATCAAGCCTGGAACCTCGTTTCTAGCAAGCCAGCTGGGACATGGAATACTAGGAGTAATCGAGGCAATAATGCCCTCCTAAGACCAACGAATATCAGGTCCATCCTGCAATCCAACCTACTTTAGAGTAAAACACGCTACTACTTAAAACATTTGAGAATGCCACCTCTGCCTGGCAAGCCGACCTACCGCAGACTAAACCCACTCGCAAATCTAATCTCTGGATTACCGCAGAAATAAAATACCGATTCCACTGTAGACTGTAGTACGAAATTGATGATAACATTGATATGATGACTGATAACTCGTATATCTGCCAGTTGCCCAAGCATTGTGTCTCATCGCTGTAGTGTGAAGTGGTCTGTGTTTTGCAACATGTGGCGAATTGTAGTGCTTTTAGTAGTTGCGAGCTGTTACTGTAAGTACCTATTTAGTTACAGTCTCTTCATCTTGGCATGCCCCAAGCCAAGAAACCGTAATTGCGGCTTCGCGAGTAGTGTAGTACTAGCGTAAGAGCAGTGCACTCGTTATTTTATAATTAACTACATAAACTAAATAAAAAAATTAAAACACCCCCGACGCAAGTAGCTGGTCATCCATGAGATCCAGTTTTAATGAGTGCTATAGAAAATGCTCTAAAACTGAACATACAAACATAATTTCGAATTCCTACAGAACCATCGTTCTAAGAACCGTTATAATCGGTCGACCCGTATATAGACGCTACGATGCCACAGACAGACACACACTCACACGTGTGAGTTAATAAACAGTAGTTTTCCATAATCTATAAATTTTCGTTTCAACTTTCTTATAGTATACCTACTAAATTTATTCATATAATCACACTCATTTTATTAGTAATTTCGTGATACCAATCCGTGATATCGTTATCATTATAGGGCTGAATAGGGTGGCATCTAATCGTTTAGAGTTCCGGCCTCTTAAATTAGTCATTATGTAGTTTATAACTCTTTTGCTATCACCGTGAATCATGATGAATTCTTGAGTGGTTTCCCTAAAACGAATAAATTTCAGAAAACTACTGGTAGACCAATGTATATTTTATATACATATATATATATTTTTATATTGGCACAACATTCATTTCGCCTGATGGTTAGCAAAAAGGGGAGCCGAAGTCGAAATGGCAATTGACAAGAAAATATTACGAAATTTCTTTCATAAAACGTCCACGAAGGGATATTTCTTATTTTTTTTATAAAGGCAAATGCCTTGTGCCCTTCTTGGCTAGAACTTTTTTTGTGTGCGTTTTTTTTTTATTAATCCTGTGTCTGTGAAGGTAGTAATCTTCGATTGCTTACGTTACAGCTGTTTTTTTTTCTTACTCGATACGAAGTTAAAACAAAAATAACCAAATGCTAATTCTGTTTTCACGTGAAATTTTGTATTCTAAATACCTTAGGTTAGCCACGGGCTAAGTTTCGTCTGTGCGCGTATCTGTCACGACGTCAGTGTAACAAGCAAAACGTCTTTCTATGTTTGGTTCGTAGACGCGCTCACATTAAAACTAAAAGCGGCTTTATCTTTCGGAAATCTGTTCTAGGCGCACTTATTGATAAGATACGTATTTAAGAGGCCTTATTCCTTTTAAAATTTATTTTTTTCTAGCTATTTTATGCTTTCATTGCGTGCAGTCGAAAATAAGTTGAAAAAACTAATTTTCCGCGTGAATTTTGTCAATTTAGAGTAGTTTTTGAAACAAAAATTATCAATGAAAAATTCAAACTGTAGGTTTCAAATATATACCAATAAATCCCAATAGTCCTGTTCTAGGTAGTAACATCAATAATATGTTAAGAAACATGTTTGATCATAGAGTAAATATCTAAAACAATCAGCATTTTAAAAGGAATAAGGCCTCTTAACATTTGTTCAAAAAAGATGACTTATCTTCATGCTTAACATTTCTTTGTATTAATTTGTACATAATTACATAATATTCATTATATGTATGAATTATGGAAGTTACCATTTTAAAGTAATTTAGCACGTTGTTTATGACCAAACTATGGATAACTTTTTATCAGTAAATATTAGTGACCGACCGAAGTTTCGGTTTCGGTTTCGGCCAGTTTCGGCCTAAAAATCATGTTTCGGCCAAAGGTTCGGTTTCGGCCAAAAAACAGCCGAACCTTTCGGCCGCGCCGAAACTTACAACATCGTTCTGTCGGGTCACGTTCGGCTAACGTCGGGTGCGCTCGGCAGTCAGCACGGCTGTCAATATGGCGTCGCTCACTTTGCTCATTGAGGTGACGTTGTGTTTCTTAATGACCAAATAATGTTAATAACCGAATAACTGACCGAGCGAGCAAAGCATTTCCGTTTCAGCGTGGCCCAAAATTCTTTCGTATGCCCGGATGTTTGGATGTCCGACAATTAAAATGCGACATTAAGGCAAGGCAACAGGCGGTAAGGCCATTGCCGTCTGTTGCCTTGCCTTAATGTAGCATTCTCAACCGATTGTCATGAAATTTTGTGAGTACTATGTTTGATAAGAATTATAGTATTTTTTCGTCGATTCAGTTTTTCGAAATTTTCAAAATATTGGAGATTTGCGACAAAAAATTCACATTTACTTTAAATTTACTTAACTTAGTTTTTGTTATGAATTTATCAACTCAATTGGTTAATAAATCAATGTAATATTATGAATAGTGTAATTTTAAACGCAAATTTTCTTAATTTACAAACAAATTGACGGCGATATTGGTTTTTTAGGACAAAAGTTAGGAAGTTTACTTATCTCATAAAACGACTTTAGAATTCGTCATTGTTGTGTGTATATAATAAAATGAGTACCTACGTTTGAATAAGCGTTACGAGGCTGCCTGATTGCAATTATAAAAATGAAAACTCAATAAATTATTTTGTTGCTAGGTTTTTAAACTTATTTCATTTTATACCATCTACAATTAACAAATGGCTGTCTTAGTACATTATTACAGCTGTTAATGCTTTTCACTTTTTGGAAATTTAATTTAGACCCAGTGTCAATGTTAAAATATCAATTCAACAAATAGTGAAACTGAAACGTGAGTTTGATGTGTGATTGCTGAAATTTGTATTTCTTTTACTTTGTCTACCCCCACCTCACTCACTATATCCATCTGCACTTTTTTTTTAATTTTTCTAATCGACAAAAAGAATTAAGTTTATACTTACTTATCAAACCTAGTAACAAAATTGCATGAGCATCGGTTAAGAAATCGTCTTCCAGGCGAGAACAGAAAAGCATCCAATCCTCTGTACATACGAAAGAATTTTGGACAAAACTGAAACTGACACACTTAGCTCCATCGGTCAGGGAAGTTTTTCATTGTATTCATTATTAGATCTAGAAAGAACGGCCCGCTGACATTTTATACAACGTTTTAATCACGTTTATAAAAGGTTCGGTTTCGGTTTGGGTTTCGGCCGAAACTGTAATCAGAACCGAACCTTCGGTTTCGGTTTCGGTTTCGGCAGAAAAACGTGTTTCGGTCGGACACTAGTAAATATACGACCTTATAGGGCAGTAACAAAAAAATAATAACAAATGGTTTTATTTTTTGATACCTAAATATTCCGATAATACCTGCTGATGTGATAACGTTAATATATAGGATATAAGAGTTATATCTATTTGTGATTCACAGTCGACCGATAATACTAATACTTAACAAATAATGACTATAATTTAAAATTATAACAATGTATAATGTATACTTTATTGTACCTACACAAAACATGAAATACGTTTTAAAAGAAAAACTATGTACCTACAATGAGGTTGCATTCATTCATAACTGTGCCATGCATTTGTGCAGCCCATAGTACAAAGGAAAAATTATCTATAAGCAGACACGTATTTACCCTAGGGCCATCCGGGCCATGGCCCGGGGCGC
Organism: Apotomis capreana; assembly: GCA_947623375.1. Taxonomy (NCBI): domain Eukaryota; kingdom Metazoa; phylum Arthropoda; class Insecta; order Lepidoptera; family Tortricidae; genus Apotomis; species Apotomis capreana. Next base: position 12,520,230 of record OX392522.1, on the reverse strand, counting down.
CAAACAGGCAGGGGCGGCGTAGACGCCCCTGGCCGATTGCATTTTGTTTTGGTTTTAGCGCCCTTCGACCAACTATTACTTCTCACCTTTTTTTGTCAATCCACAATTTGAAATTAACATTAAAGCCGAAAAGTGTCGTTTTCATTTGGTTTCGTTTATAACCAAAACATTTTTATTTTCTACTATGACCCAACGCTTAAACTTGCTATGTCTACGTGTTTGATGGATAAAACTACTATTATCTATTATATACAAAAGAAAAGTTAAATATTTCCTTGACTTCTGGCGCGGCGAAACTTATTGGCCCGGGGCGCTACATTTCAAAATAATATGTCCCTGTCTATAAGGGATATCTTCCAGTTAACCATTAAGTAATAATAATACTGGCCTTGTAGGGTCTGAGGTGCCATACTATAATTATGCATTGATGCCTCTTCTACCTATAGACAATGCTCATGGTCTATTGGGTTCGATGTATCATCACGGACAGGAGTATTATAGCCAATAAGCCTCTACCTTACGAATTTCTAACAGCCAATCTTAACTCGTCTTGGATTACTAAATACTTAAACGTGCTTTGTCTGTCTGTCAGCGTCAGCTGAGCGTCAGGTGTTGACAATCGTGAACTTTCCAAATGTAACGGACACCGCAACCCCGACCACGGCATCTCCTGGCGCGCGCATCATCGGAGGGACGCCGGCCCCCATCGAGAGATACCCCTATATTGTACAGGTTAGATCGTTTATTCAATATCAAGATTGCTTGAGTACAGACACAGCTGAAAAATGGCAGTTCGTGAGATGTTTTGATGCAGTAAAAAAGAGCAAGACAGTGATACCCGCATCTATCAGCCACCCCCGGGATCTTCCTAAGATCTAGTTGACAATCCGAAGAAACTGGTTGGGGCGGGGTACATCGCTCGTAGAACCGATGGCACCTGGGACAGAGAGCTTCTCGCATGGCGACCACGTGCTGGAAGAAGCCGTGTGGTACCTTCTAGTACATAGGCCAGTCATTTCTTTAACGCATTCACTGCCAGCAACGCATATATACGTCATACAATACAAGTTAGTTCTTAGGCCCCCTGGCAGTGAATCTGTTAAAATATTTGAAATGGAACCCTTCATTCCGCTTATTATTTTCCTGTATAGTCAGAATGAATAATCACCAATCAATCAGTTTATCGAAAAGAACAATTCCTGTGTAATGTGTTGTAAGCATCAGAAGCCACAGTCGACCGCAAAACAGTTTTGTGTAACCAAAGACATCACTCAGCTGTTAATTGTCATTGCTAAGATGCTGGCCGCTGCGAGCGAGATGAGTTTTTAATATGGTCAACTCTAACTTGAGAATAAGGAGTTTACGGATGAATGTGTGTTATTTTTGACGGTGCAAGTCATATGGTCTCATCTTGGCATCATTTTACAAGTCTTTTTAGTGATATTTTTGGAGTATATAGCGATATCACGACCACAATGTTATTAGAATCGACTTCGATCTCGTACCATGAGCTAAACGATTTGTATGCAGAATAAATAGTACAGCGCCTTTAGTGGTTACTTTGTGGAACTACAATTCTCCATACAAATCATTCGTTAGCGAGTACGGACGCACTACTTTTGCTTCTGACTGTACCTACGAAATATGGTCACTCCGTGGATTTGTAGATCGTCATTGACTCAGCGATTTATACCCGACACAAGTTTTTGAATATTGTCTCGATGTTGCGGCTACTAAAGATCTCTAACTCTAACACTACGTTATTATTATTGTAACACCATTTGATTATTCCGCGACTGTTCTCTCCAGGTGTTGTACAACAACCAGCTGTCGTGCGGCGGGACGCTGGTCACGCGGCGTCACGTGCTCTCCGCCGCGCACTGTTTCTTCGATAAGTGAGTTATTACATGTATAATATTATTTAATACGTGTTGACGAGCAACTGAATCAACTGATGCGATAAAAGGTTGTCTGAAAATTTTATTTTCTAAAATTTTATAGCGTTACAACTATGTTTCAGCCGAGGGAGTCCAGTGAGCGCCAGCACGATCTCGTGTCGCGTCGGGACCGCCACCCTTAACCAGGGTAAGTGCGTTTTAGCATTATCTGATCTGATCAGATTTCAAGGTCAAATATTTGTAGGATACATAACTTATTTGTTCTTGGGTCTGGGTCGTCATAACGAGCGTTCTAACAGGCTTCGAAATATCACGTTTAGGGTGGATGTGCATTGCATATGTTTGAGAAAGGTGTAGCCCGGCTAGTCGTCGGGAATAATAGACGAGCCGTGGTAGTGTAAAAAATATAATAAAGAATAAAAACTATATACAATTTAAAACAAAATAAAGAAAAAACGGTATTCAGTCAGTACGCGGCACTAACGGGAAACACTGGCCTTAATGGAGCTGGGCAGGATGGGGGGGAAAGGCAGGGTTTCAAGCGTCCGCGTGGTTCCAACTTCCACGCACATCAGGCAGGAACAACCGCCGGTAGAGGTGCGTTTACCACAGCACGCTATCTTCAGCCAAGTAAAAAGGGCTGGAACAATACTCCACTTAGTGCGTGACACCAAACCAATCCATGCCTTATTTCGTCATTGTTAAGACCAGTGAGAACGAAATAAGACTTGGATTGAGTTTAACAATATAAATAAAAAGAAAAGAGAGAAAAATTAGTTTATATACAAATATTACCTGCAAAGCGGCAGCCCTTACAAGTATAAGATCAGCAATTTATTATGATACAGCGTTATATTTACAGTATTATGTACAATTCGTTCAACTCGTAACACCACATACGCAATCTCAGTATCTATTACATTTAATTTTAAAAATATATAATAAGCTAATACAGACTCTAGTACGTTCAGGAGCAAGTCCGAGCGTGTCTGCGAAAAAAGACAAAACACGAGCGCCGAACGCCTGTTTTTTTTAATGGCGTTTGTAAGCGGCCAGTGCTGAACTGCTGCTGGAGGTTTGCCGCGTTACAGTACCCCGCGCGCCCAGGAGAATTTTCCAAAAGAGAATAACGCAGGAAAATTCCAACAGAAACAACAAGAAGAAAAAATGCTTAAAGTTCTAACCTATAATTACAATTTTAAATCTTTAATGTGCCATTTACCAATGGCACGGCCATGGTCATCTGCCAGTTCGTACACGAGAGGTGACAATTTTTTCAGTACTGTACACTGTAATAAACTATACATGCCTTAGCCGTGCTACCTCACCGTTAGCTAGATGGCTCCTTTCCCTTCCCCTATTACGAGCGGCTGTCTATACCTACTCACTCGCCAAGCCCTTCATTCCCGGCGTAAGGTACTATTCGGGATACGTCCAGGTCGGTAAGCACGCATCCGGGCATACGCCCAGGTGTCTACCGCGGCGGCGAATGTTGTCCCATAATATTTATTTAATTATTTTAGGTGGCGCTCTGCACCGAGTATCCATGTACATAAACCACGAGCGCTACAACGTGGGAGCGGTGCGCGACAACGACATCTCTGTACTGGTGCTGGCCACGACGGTGACGGTGGCGACCGCCAGCGTGGCGCCCATCCCGTCCCAGGGCGGCTACGTGCCAGATAACGCGACTGTCTCGGTAGCTGGTTGGGGACACACACAAGTGAGCATTAACATATGAGTGCTAATGTTATAGCCATGGCGATGGCGGTGACGGTGTCGGCTCTCGATGGCTCCGTGCCCGATAGCGTCTGTCTGCCATCGGCTAAAGGCACACACTAATGAGTGTAACTTCTTGGGTCCTAAAGTCTAGGCCTAGGGACAGTAATTCGTATCATTGAAGGCGGTTTTAAAATATAGTTAAACTTGTCGTTCATACAGCTCTATTCCTAGAGACTTGCCCAAACACCGATAGTACTTATAGCGCTTTATATTGCACAACTTGAAGAAAAACTATTCAACCGGCAAGCCATTATTTCCCGGCGTCTGCAGGAATGTATTATTGTTTGTGTGTAATAAGTAATTGTTGCATTATTCTATGGAGAGGCCAAGCAGTTGGCCACTACTTACGTAGATTAAAAAACCGGCCAAGTGCAAGTCGGACTCTCGCACCGAGGGTTCCGTACAAACACTTCCCATCTTAACTGGCCGGGTTAAGTTTGCACCTGGTATGTATGGCGCCGTATACAAATGAGATGCAAAGTTAACTCAACACATCACGTTTGTTGTATGGGAGCCCCACTTAAATATTTATTTTATTCTGTTTTTATTATTTGTTGTTATAGCGGCAACACATCACGGGAGCACGGGACAGACAGACAGCGGAGTCTTAGTAATAGAGTCCCGTTTTTAGGGTTCCGTACCCAAAGGGTAAAAACCGGACCCTATTACTGAGACTTCGCTGTCCGTCCGTCCGTCTGTCACCAGGCTGTATCTCAAGAACGGTGATAGCTAGACAGTTGAAATTTTCACAGATGATGTATTTCTATTGCCGCTATAACAACAAATACTAAAAATAAAATAAAATAAATATTTAAGGGGGGCTCGCATACAACAAACTTGTTATAGATTATGGTACGGAACCCTTCATGCGCGAGTCGGACTCGCACTTGCCCAAATTTGCCTTTATGGTACCCTTTGGGTACGGAACCATAAAAAATATATAAAAAGAGCATAATTCTCGATTCCAGGTGAACGGGCAGGTGTCCCAGATTCTGAACGAGGTGCAGGTGTACACCATCAACCTCGGCGTCTGCTCGCGGCGGTACTTGCTGCTGGAGGGCATCAAGAATGAACCCTTCCCCGTCACCAACTCCATGCTGTGTACGGGAGTGCTCGACGTCGGCGGTAAGAGTAACGATATTAAAAAATTATGTAACGTAGTCTCATTAACAGAGGTCGGAATTATCGTAGCATTTTTGAGCTGTCATAGGGACTTCTCGTTTATCGACTTCCGATTATACATATGTATATCGATAAATACAGAATACAATCTATGTAAAATATGATTACGAATAGAAGTAAACAACATGCAGTGTTATCGCGATTGAGCGATCTCATTTCTAGGAAGTTATAAATAGAAGTTAAAATAATAATATTTTATTGTTTTTTATAAGTAATTTGTGGATTTCTTGTGGCTTTTAAACATTTTTCGAAACATTGATTGAACAAACATTCATTGCAAATCTCTATTTGGGTGAATCAACTTATTTGTGTTGTTTACTCTGTCCCCGTTGTCCAAGTGACATCTTCATACAAAATGCTTAGGTTGTCCGAGGGACAAATTTTGCGTAACCATAGCAACAAGGTGCATTTAAAAGTTGATTCACCCATTTAACGATGTCAGCCACTCAAGAGTTATTTAAAAGAGATCGCTCTTTAGCGGTAAGACTGCCTGTTGTTTACCTCTACTTCTAATCTTGTTTAATATGTTGTGTTCTATAATTTATCGATATAATTATGAATATCGGTAGTCGATAAATGAGTCCCTATGACAGCTCAAAAATGCTACGAGAATTCTGACCTCTGCTCATTAATTCATGTGGGTAGTGGGTACACACCACAATTTTTTATATTAAACCATTGAATACAAAGATCGAAGCACAATAAAAAATTAAAATGCGTAACCTGTTAAAACCTTTTAAATATGAATAACGCATGTAGTATTAAGTTATTGTGAGCCCATACAGGGCGTCATGATCTGACAAATCACTGTATTTAAAACGTTAATCTGAATGTACATGACTTTACAACTGAATAAATAATTAAATAAACAATGCAAAGATCGATACACAAAGCATTAGTAAAAATTCGAAAGGTTATTTGGCGTTAGGGTGGTGGAGAGGTTAACGTTCCAGATATCGGGTTCGATATTATTTATTAATATTATTATTATCTTTGTATCAATGGTTTAGTAACGATATTATTGGCGAATTTTCCAGCAGCGACAGGCCACGATAGCTTTCTTGGATAGTATCACTTTATCAGCTTAAATAGAGAGATACTGTCATCTCTGATTCTGGTGCAAGGGATAAGTTCCCCTTTTGTTTATAATAAAGTATTAACATACACTTAGTGCAATTTTTAGTGCACCTGCCTCTGACCCCGGGGTCCTATGTTCGAAGCCGGGGAAAATATTTATGTGATGAACTCGAATATTTGTTCCTGGGTTATAGATGATATGTATTTACATATACCTAATGTTATGTATATCGTCGTTTACCCATAGTACAAGCATTGCTTAGTTTGGGACTAGGTCGATTTGTGTAAGATAGTCCCTTGATATTGATCTATTATTATACTATTTATACTACAACTAAGTGACTTAGTTACTTTCTTAAACACATTCTGTTGTAGGTCGGGACGCGTGCCAGGGCGACAGCGGCGGCCCCGTGCTGTACCTGGGCGCGGCGGTGGGCGTGACGTCGTGGGGCGAGGGCTGCGCGCACCCCACCTACCCGGGCGTCAACGCGCGCGTCGCCGCCTACACCAACTGGATTAATGCCACGGTTAGTAAATATTCCTCCTATAACCCTGCCGCGACATTGTTTAAGGCCCCATTCTTCCCTTCTTGCCAACGCGAGCAAAAGGGCTCAAGCAATAGGTATTAATGCATAAGTATATCACACTATTAATATTATAAAGGCGAAAGTTTGTGAGTGTGTTTATGTGTATGTTTGTTACTTCTTCAGGCTCAAACGGCTGCACCAATTTTGATAAATTTTAGTATGAAGGTAGCTGACACCCGGGATTAACACATAGAATCACGAGCTCTTTCGATCTGATTAGAAGAAAAAAGTGTCCCAATGTTTTTTCGTTCCATTCCGTTACCATTTCCGTATATTCATGAATATTTTGGGACAGTTTTTTTCTCCTTCATACATTTTTTGTTTTTCCATTCCGTTACCGCTGTAGTAGGTTATACGGAAATGATGTGTACAACTTTAGAAAAAATGGCCCTTAAACGCACTTTTTCACGGTGAAAATGGCAAATTACATAATTACCATACAAATACTGGTACCCAATCCACGGATGACGTCATATGTAGTTAGTCCTCTATAAGAATGTTGAACTTTGACGGTCTTTTCTGACTTTTATAGCAGTCTAAGTGTATGTAGTCCCATATAAACATTTGATCCCAATTAAAAATAGAATCGATTGACATCGAAAAAAATTGTCCGCACGCCTATTGTATAATAAAGAATAAGTTAGGTGCAGTAGTTTCAAAACAATTTATCTGTTTTCAGATCACTCGGTACAACGGGGCGCCCTCTCTCGGCCAAACTAGTGCGGCTCTTCTGGCCATATCTTTCCTAGTCTCTACGATATTTAGCAATAAATATTGTTGATGGTAGGCTGTTTTAATTCTAGCTAATTGCGTCTTAGAAATAAGTTGTCATATTTTATGTTAACGTTCAAAAGTTTTTTGTACATAGTTTTGTAATTAATAAAATCTAGATTTATTTTGAACTACATGTTTTTTAATTCATAAACTTATTCTGATCAAGGATTGATACCTGCATCACCTCATAGTTAATAGAACATCATCATATCAGCAGACAGACGTCCACTGCTGGGCAAGGGCCTCTCCCAAAGTTCTCGACAACGATCGGTATTGCGCCGCCCTCATCCAATTTCTGCCACCGACCCTAACCAGGTCGTCGGTCCACCTCGTTGGGAGCCTTCCTACAAAAAACTACCCTACTTTATTTTCGTCGCTTTCGTTAACTGTTTGTAATAGTAAAATAATTCGATGCTCAAAGTAATGTCCTCCTAAATAAAAGATACGGATTGATGGCACCAACTGTCAGCACTTTCATTGCGCACGTTTCCTTGCACGAATATATCTATACTATTATAAAATCCTAAATTTGTATTGAAAATAAATTTTCTATGGAGGAAGGTCATGATTTCAGGAAAAATCTCGATAGCGTGATGCAGCTTGATAGTAGTTTTGTATGGACACGCGTCACCGTGCCAACCTGGCGCCATCTGTTTTCAAAAAAACCTTTGTCCTCTAATGTAGCCGAAACGGCTGGATAAAAAGTTACTAATTTTGGTACAGGAATAGCTGAACATCCAAAGATGGTTATAGGATACTTTTTATTATGATTAATATTTATCTCTGAAAACATAAATTCCATGAAATATTTTCCTTACAATGGGTAAACCTTATAATGACAGCGTTTATGATTTTGAATTTAGAACGACGCGACCCCCGCGTGGCTCTTACGTGTACAAAAACTAAAAAGTATGAATTTGACATAAGTAATACCTCCGCGCGGCCCACCGGCATTAACAATAAGGTTAAGGTTGTTTGAGGCGTTGAGTTACGGAAACCGTGTTAGTTAGATAGAAAAGATGGCGCCAATTATCGACCAACACAGACGAAAATATGAGTGCAATGTTCGTTGTAAATTGGCTCATGCTCAAAAAAAAAACATACATTTCTCTAAAAACACAATTTGCGACAATAGGAACTTAATGCTCTTTTATTGAATATGCAATATATTCTTCTGTAGTTTGTAAGTATTGACCATAAAAAAGCCCGGAGACGCAACGCAATAAAAAATGTTAATGAATAAAACAGATTTTTAATTGCTATTTTATCGAGTGTAATTGAAATAAAAGTATTTCGAATCAATTTAAGTACATGTATTTAAACATTTTTAAATATGTTTTACCAACCAACATTTAGAACATCAGGCGCAAATTTTGGCATTGTTTGTGTTTGGCGTAACTTACTAATAAGGTAGCGAAATGTATAATAAACGATAAATATACGATGTATTTAGCCACAATTTTGCATCTATGTAAAATAAAATCTATTCAAAGTAGTAAATATCGGCCATTCTTTATTTTTAACGGTGTGTTGAGATTTTGTTCTCAACGACCCAATTTTCCGCTAGATGGCGTTGTTACTTTAACAAAATCTCCATACTGTTACGAGCGTGGGGTTCGTATTTGATAGAAAAGCACAAATTAATCCACAAATGAAAACACACACTTTATTACCAAAATTACGCACTTACAATTCACACGAACTGTAAGTACTTAAAATCCACTAAATAACACAAACACACTATTACACAAATTACGCATCACTCACTATTCACACGAACTGTACTTAAAGCGCACTAAGTCACTTGAGAGTCTTTCCGATTATCCTTGTACTAGCATTCGATCGCAGTTAAAATGTAACTAACTAACTCGCGCCGGCTGCTTGCGCCTTTTATATCCCGCGGGGCCCGCTTTCTCGACGCATTGTCCACACATATCGCGAATATTCTAGTAAAGTCCAGCGTGAGGGCCGAGAACATTCGAGGCCATATATGTCTCTTTTTAATGGTGCACTCTCTGTCACTCCCTTCTCGAATGTTCCGAGTATAGCTATTTCTGTCTAGTAGTCCCATCCTTGTTACACACTTCTCGAATGTTCCGAGTATAGCTATCTCTTTCTAGTAGTCCCATCCTTGTTACACACTTCTCGAATGTTCTGAGCATAGCTATCTCTTTCTACTAGTGCTATCTCTGTCACTCCTACTGGAAATTTCGCCATAAAATGATTTGTGCTTCAGAGGCCCATAAAGGGTCCTGAAAACGCCTGAAAACGGGTTTTCAGGTTATGGCGTCATCTGATAGAGGGTGCCCTGAAACGGACTGAAAACATGTTTCAGGCGCCTGAAAACGACGGTAACTTGGGTGAAATTTCGATCTTTTGATATGTGATAGAGCAACTCCTGAAACGGTCTGAAATGACTTTTCAGCCTGCTGAAAACGCCTCTAAAGCACTGAAACTGACGTTCGAAGTTTTTGACCTAACCTACCGGCGTAACACTGCCCCCTCCTAAGACATGCTCGTCCCGAGCATCATTATGTCCGTGGTATCTGGCCAGCCGTTCAACGTGAACGATCTTGCTGGGACTACGAGGATTCCGCTGAATTCGATACGTGACGTCGTTTATTTTAGTGACTACCTTGTAAGGCCCCTCCCAATTCGGAGACAGTTTCGGGGACTTTCCCACTCGTCGCATAGGGTTATGTAGCCACACCAACGAACCTTCCTCAAAACCCACTTGATAAGACTTCCGGTCATATCGGGTTTTCATCTTTATGCTAGCGTGGAGCCCGTGTTCACGTACCAGGCTGTGAACATCATCAATCCGATCCCTCAAATCACTCGCATATTCTGTGATAGATCTCGGTGTATCAGGCGGACGTCCAGTCAGGAGATCTGCAGGCAAACGGAGTTCTCTTCCAAAATTCGCATACGATGGAGTAACCGCCGTACTTTCGTGAGTTGCCGACCTATAAGACAACAGGAAGAGGGGGATATGCCGATCCCAATCTTTTTGGTGACTCTCAACGACCTTGGCTAGATGTCTCTCCAGTGTCTGGTAAAATCTCTCGACGATTCCATCCGACTGTGGATGATACGCCGTAGTCCTTGTCTTGTGAATTCCCATTATGCGACAAGTCTCCTGAAAAACCGCAGATTCGAAGTTTCTGCCTTGATCACTGTGGATTTCGAGAGGTACCCCAAACCGGCAGAATACTTCGTTCATTAACTTTTCCGCTATGGTGACAGCTTCTTGGTTAGGAATCGCAAATACTTCAGGCCACTTCGTGAAGTAATCCATCACGACAAGAATGTACTTGTTTCCGGAGTCAGATGCTGGAAACGGTCCTGCGACGTCTAATGCAACCCGTTCCCAAGGGGCTCCAACGTTGTACAACTTGAGTGTTCCTCGGCTACGGGTATGCGGTCCCTTGACTGATGCACAGCTAGTGCATCGTTTACACCAATTTTCAACATCTTCTCGGCAGTGAATCCAATAAAAGCGTTGCCGAATTTTCATTAGGGTCCTTTTTACTCCAAGGTGTCCACCGGATGCTCCATCGTGAAAGCTTCTCAAATCATCTTTCACCCTTTTCTTTGGGACAACGACTTGCAGGTGAGCATCCTTCCCATTTGTTGATTCCCATTTTCTACATAGAACGCCATTATGCATAACCAAGCTATCCCATTGTGCCCAGTAGCTTTTTGTTACTGCACTCATCGGGGCTACATCACACCCACGAATCCCACTTCTGACACCAAATGTTACGAGCGTGGGGTTCGTATTTGATAGAAAAGCACAAATTAATCCACAAATGAAAACACACACTTTATTACCAAAATTACGCACTTACAATTCACACGAACTGTAAGTACTTAAAATCCACTAAATAACACAAACACACTATTACACAAATTACGCATCACTCACTATTCACACGAACTGTACTTAAAGCGCACTAAGTCACTTGAGAGTCTTTCCGATTATCCTTGTACTAGCATTCGATCGCAGTTAAAATGTAACTAACTCGCGCCGGCTGCTTGCGCCTTTTATATCCCGCGGGGCCCGCTTTCTCGACGCATTGTCCACACATATCGCGAATATTCTAGTAAAGTCCAGCGTGAGGGCCGAGAACATTCGAGGCCATATATGTCTCTTTCTAATGGTGCACTCTCTGTCACTCCCTTCTCGAATGTTCCGAGTATAGCTATTTCTGTCTAGTAGTCCCATCCTTGTTACACACTTCTCGAATGTTCCGAGTATAGCTATCTCTTTCTAGTAGTCCCATCCTTGTTACACACTTCTCGAATGTTCTGAGCATAGCTATCTCTTTCTACTAGTGCTATCTCTGTCACTCCTACTGGAAATTTCGCCATAAAATGATTTGTGCTTCAGAGGCCCATAAAGGGTCCTGAAAACGCCTGAAAACGGGTTTTCAGGTTATGGCGTCATCTGATAGAGGGTGCCCTGAAACGGACTGAAAACATGTTTCAGGTGCCTGAAAACGACGGTAACTTGGGTGAAATTTCGATCTTTTGATATGTGATAGAGCAACTCCTGAAACGGTCTGAAATGACTTTTCAGCCTGCTGAAAACGCCTCTAAAGCACTGAAACTGACGTTCGAAGTTTTTGACCTAACCTACCGGCGTAACACTACTATCGGCTGCATCGCGCTGTTAAGATTTTTCCCGAGTTAATAACACCAGCTCCATACATTGATGCGTCTTTCGACACGATACCCGAGAGTCGATGCACATTGTACGTCGTTGCGTGCCTGTGAACTTGTGAAGTGTGTGACCACGATTCGGCAGTTCGGCACAAGCTAGGGTGTAGCTGTGATGGTTAACCCGGACTTCGATAATTAGTTACTAAGTTGTTGAATATTGATCGCTTACCTAATATAAGCAGCAGTGTATCAGTTATTGAGAGTTGCTGCTCGCTCTACAATGTATGAATTTTGTATTATAAACAACCATGATTCGAGACAAGACAAAATCATTAAATTTAAAATGTAGAAAGGATTTCACCTAGCCGGGTTTTGAACCCAGAACCACTAAGAAACTACTGTAATAATAACCGTGTCATCTCATGTATTTTCCTTTGCTTCCTTATTCATAATACCACGGATAACAAAACAGTTAGGCCATCACGTACGTAGTGCTGTCGCCATTATTGACGTACGCTCGATTAAGTTGGCACCTGAATCTTATGGCGTTACTTAGGAAATTATTATGACAGGTCATATTATTAGTAACATTGTAGATGAAAATAATTTATTGTCATCTTAATAGATGTCGTTAATATATGTTCAGGTAGGACTTATGAGCTAATTATTTTTCAAGGTGCTTTTAATGGTTCAAAACAATACACAATAAATATAAAAAACGATATCTATACTATTATCTTCTATACTATTATAAAGTCCAAAATTTGTATTGAAAATAAATTTTCTATGGCGATATAAAATTGATAGCGTGATGCAGCTTGAGTTGTTTTGTATGGACACGCGTCGCCGTGCCAACCTGGCGCCATCTGTTTTCATAAAATCCTTTGTCCTCCAATCACGCCGAAATGGCTGGACGGATTTTAAACATTTTTGGTACAGGGATAGCTGGACATCCAGAGATGGTTATAGGATACTTTTTATCCGTCTACGGTAAAGAAAAAATACGCGAATGAAGTCGTGTGCATCTCATAGCGTCATCCATCAGCGTCGTGAATTTGAATTTAGAACCACGCGCACCCCGCGGGGGGCCGGCCTGAGCTACCCACCGGGGGACAACAACTGTGAGGTCGGACGAGTCGCCGAGTTACGGACACCGGGGCAGTAGATGGCGTTAGTGGTAGTGGTACAAGAAATGATCATTTTATGAAACAAAATGGAAAACAAATTTTGTTATTATTCATTTCGCGATGCAACAATGGGAACTACCACTCTATTATTGCATTTAAAATTCATGTATTTACTCAGTAGTTTATAAATATTGACCCTCTTTTCATAAAAGTACTGAGACGCGGATAAAATTTGAAATGAATAAATAAGTTCTTTTTCGCTTTCTTGAGAGATAATAATCAAAATAAAATTATTTAAAATCCATTTTATCCTTTGACGTATAAATATTTACGGAAAGTTAATGAAATATGATACGCGCATAAGTGCTACCAGTAGCGCCATCTGTGAGCTTTAAACAGTAGTTTTCCCCGAGGTGCCCTCCGCAGCAGAGTTTTCGCAATGGCGAAGTGAGTGGATTGGTCTGTAATTTGTGTATTGTTTTACTAGCTTTTACCCGCTGCGCTCGCGTTAAAACGTACGTTCACTATATTACTACGACCTCTTACACAAATTTGAAGTTAATGAGTGATACATTTAAATGTTATTACTATGTACAATCAATTTCTTTAATTTTAATACAGCTGATGCAAAGTTTAAGTTGACAGCTCGAGGGCCGTTCTGCGTCAGTATGTGTTTAGACAAAATATAAACTATCTCAAACAACGTTTGATTAAACTTTTAAGTATTTCTAAAGAGATGGTGACTAACAGAGACGGGAGGCAATAAGAAAAAAAACAATATCGTACAACGGAAAAAAGAAAGCAAGGCTGATGAAACTTAAGCAATACGAAGAGATGGTATCGAAAAAAACGGGGGGCTCGGGGGGCGGAGCCCCCCGCTCTAAGAAAATACTACATGCTAAAACTGAAAAATTCAAGTAGCTTTGATGAAAGGCTAAGTTACCTGTAGATATATGGTGATCAAGAAAAAAAACAAAACACTAAAAGGCTAACAAGAAAGCAAGTCTCATCCAACTTTTAAGTAACCTGAAAAGATAGTGAACTAAAATGGCATAGTGCTCGCATTAAGAAAACACAAAACCTTAAAACGGAATCGAGAACGCAAGTCTGATCAAACTTTAAAGGATTCTAAAGAGATGGCGACCAAACCAGACGGGAAGCACGAAGAAAAAACAATATCGCACAACGGAAAGAATAAAGCACGACTGATGAAACTTTTAAATAAAACGAAAAGATGTTATTGAAAAAAAAAAGTATAACATGCTAAAACAGAAAAATTAAAGTAAATCTGATCAGGCTAAGTAACGTGTAGATATGGTGATGAGAAAGCAAGTCTGCATAACCTTTTGAGTACCCCGAAAAGATAGTGAATGATAATGGCATAGTACTCGCATTAAGAAAACGGAAACAAAAAAGCAGGTTTGACCAAACTTTTAGGTATTCTAAAGAGATGGTGACTAACAGAGACGGAAGGCACTAAGTTAATTATATCGCATTACGAAAAGAAAAAAGCAAGACTGATGAAACTTTTAAGAGCAGAGCCCCCCGCACTCATAAAATGTCATTAGCTAAAAGTGCTAAAATTGACAAATTTAATTAAATCTGATAAAAGGCTAAGAGACCTGTAGATATGGTGATGAAGAAAACGTAAAACCTTAAAACATGCTTAAAACGCTAACGAGAAAACAAGTCTGATCAAACATAAAAGTAACCTGGAAATATATTGAACTAAAATGGCGTAGTGCTCGCATTATAAATATTATAATACACAAAACCTTAAAACGGAATCAACAAAGCAAGTCTGATCAAACTTTAAAGAAATCGAAGAAGGAGAAGAGGTGGTGACCAAACCAAAAGGGCGGCACAAAGAAAAAACAATATTGCACAACGAAAAGAAGTAAGCACGACTGATGAAACTTTTAAGTAACACGAAGAGATGGTACTGAAAAGACGGGAGGCTCGGGGGGCAGAGCCCCCCGCTCTTAGAAAATGCAATATGCTAAAACTGAAAATTACAAGTAAATCTGACGAAAGGCTAAGTGACCTGTAGATATGGTAATCAAGAAAGAAAAGAAAGAAAACACAAAACTTTAAAATGCTAACTAGAAAACAAGTCTGTTCAAACTTTTAAGTAACCTGAAAAGATAGTGAACTAAAGTTGCATAGTGCCCATATTAAGAAAACACAAATCCTTAAAACGGAATCAAGAAAGCAAGTCTCGCACAACGGAAAGAAGAAAGAAAGACTGATAAAACTTTTAAGTAACACGAATAGATGGCATTGAAAAAGACGGGGGGTTCGGGGGGGCAGAGCCCCCCGCTGTTAAAAAACATTACATGCTAAAATTGAAAAATTAAAGTAAATCGGTTGAAACGCTTAAGTTACCTGTAGATATGTTGATCAAGAAGACACAAAACTTTAAAACGCTAACGAAAAAGCAATTCTGCTCAATCTTTTAAGTAACGATAGTGAAAAGATAGTGAAAAAAATGGCATAGTGCTCGCATTAAATAAAAACAAAACCCTAAAACGGAATCAAGAAAGCAAGTCTGATCAAACTTTAAAGGATTCTAAATGGGGATGGTGACCAAACCAGACGGGAGGCGCGAAGAAAAAACAATATAACAAACGGAAAGAAAAAAGCAAGACTGGTGTAACTTTCAAGTAATCTGAAGAGATAGATAACAAAAATGCAGTAGTGCTCACATTGAGGATACATAAACCTTAAAACGGTAACAGGAAAGCAATTCTGAACAAACGATTAAGTATTCTAAGATGAACACCAAAAAAAGCGGGGGCACTAAGCAAGACAATATACCACAACGGAAAGAAGAGAGCATGACTTTATTTAAGTAACCAATTGAGACAGTGCACAAAAATTTCGGAGGCCTCGCATTGAGAAAACACAACGTTGTAAAACGGAAACAAGAAAGTAGAAATTGAATCTAAAATGAACAAGGAATCATGTCCGTGAAAGCATTCAAATATTCCAAAGATACAGTAAACAAAAAATATGGGGGCTTGAGTTATGCCAAGCCAATGCCAAATGCCAAGTGAACGTATTTTTTTTAACGCGTGCGAAGCCGCGGGCAAAAGCTAGTAGGTACTTATATATTTTATTATTATGAGTTCATTAGTAGTACATAAATAGATTTGTTAATATATGTTAGAATGTATGAAGTATCAATTTGCAAGTTATGTTAAGGTCTCACTAAGGACAGCCTGAAGTTCTATCATTGGCTCAAATAGTTCATAGCTGTCGAGGGTTAGTTCTGTCATGGTGGGCGGATGTGATGAAGGCATAGATATAGTATAGTAGTTATAGATTTGCCACAGAGCGACCAGGCGTAAGAGAAAGACATATAATGACGTCAAAATGTCGGGTTGCCATGGTCGCAAAAAAACCCCATAAAAAGTGGTTAGAGAGAAACGTTCCAAGTACTCGAATTCACAACATTTAATTTTTTTTACTCATTTTCCAATAACATCAAACAAAGGCTAAAAAAATTATGTATTCCCTTTTTATATTTTTGAAAATATTCCAATTAACGATTAAAAATCTATTTGTTCCTCATTTTAAAAGACCATAGGCGAAAGGTAATTGAATTGGTCACAGCGCAGTAAATCATAAGTCGGACTATTACTAAGGCGGATTTAGTATAAAAATTGTAGCGCTGTTCTTTTATAGGCTACGAGTGTCAATTTTCCACAAGGTGTCGTCATTTGAGTGCTGATTGATTTGAGTCTTAGACGACGCTGCTTTCACCTTTATATTTAGTATTTTCAAAACTAGTCCGTATAATCAAATAAAAACAATATACTTGGGTTCTCTGATAATAAAAATAATGAAATTAGTTTAAACTTTAAATAATATGTATTTACAACAATTGTTTGTAAACAAAATTTTTGATTTGCTCTTGAATACTGTAGAATTTTTCTGGCCAGTACTAAAAAAATAGGATGAAACTTCTTCTTTCTTCTTTTTCTTCTATTCTACTCAGGATACTTTTAATCCATCGTGACAGTCCACGTTCATGGACGCACCGCCTTATTGGGACATTCTGTAACAAAGCAAAATTTAATAATAAAATTGTAAACGACATAAGTAGATAGGATATCACCAATTGTTGCTAAAAAATCAAATTTTTCTCAGGCCTAGCTATTCATTTTTTACACGGTTCTTATTTCTCTGTCGGAATCGGAGAACTGAAAATATCAATTTGCTATAGATTCCCCAAATATGGGGGTAATTTTTATTTTATATCTAGGCATCCCCAAATTGGATTATAAACCGACTGATTTATTTAGACGTCTATGTTAGCTGGCTTCTATCGTAGATTTATGCTACGCAATTTGACCGATTTGCAATATTGACATGTCAAAATGCTCCGAGTTATTTTGAAAATAATTTACAGATTTTTCCTATTTTATCAAGTTTTTTCATGATATAACTAATGATTTAACTTTGTAACTTGATTCTTGTGAGATTTGAGAAAGAAATAGGTGATCAAAACACAAAGAAACTTGTACTTACGCATGAAATGTAAAATTAGCTTATTTTCGTTAACTGTTGTTTTCTGACCAAGCACTGAACACCCCACCATTTTTGAGGCTACACACAAACACTCCACATCCGTTAATATGTCAATTATCTGGTAATAACAATTATTTAATACACAAAATCTTCTATTTCTATACCGCTTTTGATACTACCTGATTGTTTTGCTTCGAATTTGAAGTGTGCCAATAACCCGACCATGAAAAAATGCTCGGTCGCTGATAAAGACAAAACATGGTTACATGGCACTCTTTTCTATTTCTTCTTTTAGGAATCGCAATAAGGCTATCTTTATCTATCAAAGCGTGTCAGACCCTTGTGATGAAGGACAGTTTGTCCTTGGTGGGCGGTATGTTTAAGAATGTTATGTCAGTTATTTGACTGTTCACGCTCCTAGATGTCGTTGTTAGGAAATATGCAAAAGCTGCATCGCGCAAACGTTGTGTCGCCGTAGATTGTATTAGTGGCTTGTGAATTTATGTTGTCTCTGACTGTTGGACCCGATTTAGACCGATAATAAAAAAAGTGAAGTGTAAAACCGTTACAAAAGGATTTGTTTATCAACCGTCTAAATCGGGTCCAACACTCACACACTCTCACAAGCCACTAATACAATCTACGGCGACACAACGTTCGCGCGATGCAGCTTTTGCATATTTCCTAACAACGACATCTAGGAGCGTGAACAGTCAAATAACTGACATAACATTCTTAAACAGCACTATCGACGTCAATGTCAAGGTAAAAGATTCGGATTGGTGGTACCAGTTGGCAGCACCTACATTGTGCACGTTCCATCTATAAAATTAGCTTCGTATTCACTTCATTTTTTTGCTCTTTCAGGGCTTTTATAAGTGTCATCAAAACCGAAAGCGATTTCGAATTGAATCCGAAGGTGCATTCAACGGTTTGTTCCCAAAAATATAATTATAAGGAAGTAAAAAATAAATAAAACAACAAATTGTGCCATATATTTATTTTTCAGTAAAACAAAACATGTTTCATTGCGTACATCACAACGGCCATCACAACAAAACATCGAGCGGGCGACACGACACGTCACGACACGTCGACGACACGCAACGACACGTCGACGACTGTCGTGACGAGTGACGAAGTCGCCCACTCGCCTACGTTAGTACAAATATAAGATCCAATAATTTAGGTTTTAGATTCCAAAATACAGATCAACGCTAAATTTAAAAAGAATAAATTATATAAAAAATACACTAGGAATGTATGTGTGCAATAAATATGATAATATTGCTATAAAAATTTAGCTATATAAGATTCACTTGGATAAAGTTCTACAAGGATAACAACAGATTCATATAAAATTCGATAAAAAGAAACATTAGGAATGTAGTACAAGATAAAAAAAATAGGATTTTTTGGTTATAGATTCTAAGGAAGATTGACAAGAGGTACTATAGTCTAAAGAAGACGCACTGATAAATATAACATGGCCAGTTGACTAAAAATACGATATTTAAAATAGATTTAACGATAAACGATGAAGAATTAAGTACAAAGGGGTATTTGGCATGTATATGTTTGTATGTTTCGCCACAGCACTAGAGATGGCACTGGTTTTGTATTTGTTCACTGTTTTTGTTTTGGTTGCAGTCACACATAAAAACTTATTCTGAATTTGTATTATTGTGTAAAAATACATGTTACTAGTAAATTGTATAAAAACAAACATACGGTAAAAATCGGTTACAACATTAACCCCTTCTCTATTCTATCCAATCTGATTTCACATGAAGCGAAGAGTCATAATCATGAAAATACACTTTCTTATTATTTATAAGTATTCTGTTGATTAGTTTACATATAGGTGCAATTCATGTTACATCTTTTTTATATCTAAAGGACTGTTAAATATTGCAGCGCACGACTAGTACGCTTCGAGACTATTGTCGCGTTACATAGCATCGCCCGTCACTTTCTCACAGTACAGTGAAGAAAGAGACAGGTAATAATTCTCGTTCTGTGCTAGTGGTCCAGATAAGGTTATACAGATATGAACCGTTTTTGACGTGATAACGTCTTAAAAATCGATGAACGCCGGCTGCACGCACGGAAAAGCATGACTCATTGTCACGTTCCGTCTGAGTCGAGCGTGCAAGCGAGAGCGCGGAACAAGCGACAGAGAGGCACGATCGGCCTAAGCGCTCGGCGTGTGACGCATCTATCTCTCTTCCACTCCATCGGCCGGCATACGTTATCACGTAAAATTATCGTCCGTAAACCGACTTTACTGACAAACAACTTTTTTTAAAGAATATACTGGTCTCACTGCAACCACAACAAACAACAACGACCACGAGGAACCGTTTGCTTATGATATATTTACGCTATGTTAGATTCAATTCCGTCATAAAAACTATTTGTCATTTACTGAACAACCTCTTTCGTCGAAAACTTTCACTTAACCTAAATATCGGGTGCCACTAACACTGAACTTAGTTACAACGTGTGAAATTCAATTTAAATGATAATAATTGTGATTACAAATATACCAAAGTTGCTTATAAAGCATAATGTTTAGAAATTTAAAAAATACAATTCAATTATTTAAAAAGTAAAGTTTCCTTTAATTCATCACCAAACCCCAAAGTTTAACGCGGGATTTGCTTATGCTTAACTAACATGATATCGGTTGATGTTATCATGATTACATATCGAAAAAACGGGTCTGGCTGCTACATTGCGTCCCTTTGAGTCCGTCTATACAATACGTATAAAAACTACCAAACACATTTCCACTTACACATAATCTACACAAGACGAAACACATTGCAAGCACCGAAGATCAGTGTTAGCAGCAACCAAACAGGGTAAAACGTGGGTTTACTAACACGAGCACCCCGCCTTACAACACCCATACAATAATAAAATAATGAAAAGTATAACAAAAATACATTTTAGTCACACGGTACACAAGATTCAGATCTTCACAAGATATGAATAAAATTCGATATTCTCTAACTAATGTATAGGTAACAGATTTTGAGCTATTACATATTGCACGTCCGAAACTAGCGGGGAGCTGTAACAGTAGTAACGTAAAGTGTACACTCGGCGGCACGTGTAAATAGTGCCGAGTGTACCAACAATTGGAAGGGTAACATTGATAACAACAAGAGTTCGCTATGCCCTTAAATACTTAGTCATAGGGATTCATTCCCGTTAGTGCGTTTTCGGATCATTCACTGGTGGTGAGGGCTCACCAGCCCTGATAAAGTCAAGTCATACTTAAAAAAAGGTATCCTCACCGCTTGAATTTGCCTGTTATGTCATGCTATTTTCATATAATTTTCTGTGGCGGTGAAGACACTCCCTTAGTTGTTTTGTCTACAGTTGATGTAGCGATTTAAACTACTTTTAAACATAAAAAATACCTGTTATTACTATAAAGCCTAAAGTCAAATCTAAAACCAGTGGTCTTATGAAGGTTGTGTTTATGATAAATAAATGATAAAACATCCAACAATCTACACTCACATACATGTCTTGAGTTGGTTAGCTTTGAGTCGGTACAGTAAGAACAAGTTATTTGTATGTTGAAAAGTAGTTAAACCCGCAGGAGTATGACATACCGATTATTTCTGTTTACAACTTTTTAATTGCTAGGTATTTAAAGGCATAACTGGAAACACTATAAATATTAGAGCCTCTGTACTCATAACTCTCTCTCTTTTTCTTGCGTAAATTCTTTGCAGTTTGATACAACAAATATGCTTTGAAAAGAGCTCGAATTGAGTAGACAAAGGCTTAGAGTGACCTTAGAGTAAGAAACTAGTTGGACCACGGCAATATACGTAACAACACTAACAACTACCGACAACGGAACGACACAAGCTCCCCGGCGTAACAATTATAAATTCTATTCTTTGAATACTACCCCGGTAGCGATAGAAAAGTGTACGTAAGAATAAGGAAAAAAAAAACAACATACAGTCGAGAACCCCCCTTTTTTGAAGTCGATAATCCGTTACATACTTGGAAATAGGCGAAGTAAACATTAGTATTTATTTCGAACCACAATTGTATGGTTCGAAACGTTTTTAATGTGGGTTTTTAAGACGTTGAATAATCTGTAATCTAAATGTACCGGGTTCGAGTCCTGATGTGGACCTCCTGTTGTAAATTATAATTATATTTAAAAAAACATTAAAGGCATTAGGCATTACAGAATGTATATTGTTATATTGATACACAAAGGACCACTAAGCTACACTACCGCTGTTCAGATAACATGAAATAAGGTCTTCGCAATCCGCTTTTTTGAAGCGCCCTCTGTGTTTTGATATTTAAAATGCTATGTGCATTAGCCTACTCTAGAACGGGCAAATACGCGTAATATTATTGCACACAATTAATGTATCGCACAAGTCGTTGATGATAAGTAAATGATTTCATGATTATTTATTATATTGTATCCCTTAAGCTAGAAATGTAAAATCTTTGTTTGTTATCAATAAAGTATGTCAAAATTTAGTCAGACACTTTTCTATCGCTTATTCGGACATAAGATCAACAAGATTTGTTCTAATTGAATATCTACGTCGCGACACAAGAGGTGTCAGTAACCAACCACTTTCCTTTCTACATTTGTTGGACGATTCGGCGAAGACAATATTCAAATACCGGTTTCATATGCACTATCATGGAACCCATACGCAAGTTTGTCCGCTACAGTATCTCTGTGATAGTCACAGTGTCCGTAGATATCTCAATTTGCTGATTTATGTGTAATAAGAATAAACTAAATGCAGTAGATAATACGTCAATTTAGATGGCCTATAACCTGGTTTTACTTTGCGAGCAGTCGAGTAAAAAAGAAGTGTTGTTTTACGATAACTTTATGGACAGAATTTCGCCTTACGTTAGAAGAAAAAAATATCTGTATGTAGAGACGAGTATGTATAAGTTTGAAGTGAAGATAACTCATGAAGATTGATGAAAATGGGTGGTATAGTAGGAACCCTTTTTTAAGGCCGAATTCACTTCGCTTTGTTCCAACACACAATGGGACCCCATGAACTGCGGCCACAAATTGCTACTTTGAAATGCAAAGGTGTCATAAGCGCTGTTTATGGGCGTATTTTATAGTACACACAATACCTATTGTTTGTTAGAACAAAGCGAAGTAAGGATTCCTACTATAAACTACCCCAATACCTACGGACACTGTACAGCTGAGTATATTGTTGAGTATAGTGTTCCATGAATGTGCAAATAGACCTCAAAAACAGTATACAGCGAGTGTGACGAGACGTTATTAAAAACTATATATCAAATATCATTGATCGAAGATATGTCCACTACGGCTAACCAACTACCTTAATATGTATAGTTAACTGCATAAGAATTTCACATTAGTTTCTCCCACTTGCATCGGTTTTGAAGTTTGAAATACAATCGACTCAACCAAGCATTAGATATACGCAGGTACAGTCCGTGAGCTATTAGACTGTGATTCGAGTTTGGGTGAAAACCGTTCTCATCTGGATCGTTTAAGAGCGAACGAAATAAGTATAAAACGCGAATTCGGTTAGCTCACGCACTGTTTTTTCTATACTTGGGTGATAAGACTTCTTCAGATATGAATGTTATTTGGTAAAATTGTTCAAATATATTATAATTATCTCCTATCTGTAAATAACATTATTCAAACTTGTGCAATGGGAGTTGAAAGTCACAATAAATCTCTCTTTTCTTTACACCTCGGTGTAAAACCCATATAATATCTACGTTTCGTAGTCCATTACAACACCAACCAACCAATCAGGAGTTGCTCAAACTTCCGATTGGCTATCACGAGTCTACTTCATAAGATCTGTAACGTCTACGTCTGAATTTGACTATTCTATCTCTAAGATATATTCCTTACTTTCATAATCATTTGTCATAGTCATATAACGTCTTAGTTGTCGTATTTGTCATTGGTTTAATATACGTATAAATGATTAAATATACGTATATCGGAATCATGTTTGTATCGAATTTGCTCTTAACACGTAGAATCGGTCTACGTTTGATTGTGCTAGATTTCATATTTCACATATGAAAATATATTGCATTTATCTTAAGTTACAATAAATATTGCTTCATTTGATTGAGCATAATTATCTACTATTAGATCTGAATTATTAGACAAAAACACAAAGAGCCATAAAAATATTTGCAATATGTTGGACAATATTGCTCACGCAGTACCCAAAAATTAACAAACTGACGGTCTTTTATTCAACTTTCTTTGAAGTAAATAATCACATTAACTAGTAGACTTCGACTATTATTTAATTTTTATAACGTACTGTCGCTTAGGCTGGATTCGACTTTAATTCAGAGAATAACTCGTAAAGTGCGACAGTAATGTCCAACTATAATGGGGTTTTGACATTACTACCCGAAAGTAAGCGTTATTCTTGGTATACAATCTTAGTCGAATCTAGTACTCTTTCTTTCAGTTAAACGGTCTTTTGTGATCATTCCAAGTATCATATTTAATTCAAACTTATATATTCGAATAAGTAGTCTAATAATTCAGCATCTTTTAACTTTAACGTCAAGATCATAAGAGAGAAAAGGATACTTCTTACCATGTTCTCTCGATTACGTAGCATTAAGTAGGTAACCGTTATTCGGAACGAAATAAATGTTATTTATATTTTTTTGTTTTTATGTCGTTTTGCCGCATATGGCTATACTGTGGCCCAAATGGTGCAATGCATTTAATAAAATATACACTATTCCTATTACGGAATGAAAACAAAAGCACTACCGATTCTAAAAAACTAAAAAGTATACCATAGGAATAGGGATCGGTATTAAAGGCAATTCCACGTCAGAGAGTGATGCGTTACCTTCGATTACCATTTACGTGCGTGATTTTAATTTGTGACGCAAATTTAAGTGTTTATATATCTGGGATAAAAATTTATACTCATTAGATATGGGTTTTTCTGAAAGAAATAGCTCTTTAGCGATCAGACCGCCTATTGTCTACCACTGATTAATTTAAGATTTCTCATGTAATATTTTTCTTGTCGGTGTGCAACAAAGTATTGTTACACTGTAAAAACCTTAACTTAAGAGGCCTTATTCCTTTTAAAAAATTTTTTTTTCATATTATGACAAATATATTGATAATTTCAACCAACTTGAAGTGAATAATACTTTTCCCCGAGTTCTAGGTAGTAACATAGCGATATCATGCTTTTATTGCGTGCAGTCGAAAATAAGTTGAAAAAACTAATTCTAGTACTAGAGTAGTTGAAACAAAAATTATCAACGAAAAACTGTAGGTCTCAAATATATACCAATAAATCTCAAAAGCCCTGTTCTAGGTAGTAACATCAATAATATGTTAAGAAACGTGTTTGATCATAGAGAAAAATGTCTAAAACAATCAGCATTTTAAAAGGAATAAGGCCTCTTAACAATAAAAAACGAAAGTCGATAGTTCTAGTCTCGTTAAGGAGCAAACAATTCTGGTTACGAAAAAAAATGTAACAAAGAGTTTGTACATCCCGGTGTACATTGCCAAATTAGGGGTATTTGCACCACAAGTAAAATAACACGCGATGTAAAGGTAACTCACGCTACAGTATCGTGGAACTGCCCTGGTGTTTGGACATGTGGCCACAGGCGTGCCTGGTGTGCCAGGTGTGCCTGGTGTGCCAGGTGTGCCTGGCGTGCCTGGTGTGCCTGGTGTGCCTGGCGTGCCTGGTGTGCCAGGTGTGCCTGGTGTGCCTGGTGTCGGCTCACGGCGGCAGGTTCATCTGCAGGGTCTGCAGGTAGGCTGACGTGGAGTTCAGCAGCCCGATGCGTTGCTTCTGCTTCCTTTGCTCTGTCATCTGGAAATAAACATGAGAAGTTAATTTTACACCGAAGGGTTCATTACTCCGAAGCTCATTTGTTCGAAAGCATCATTATTCCGAATATTTATAATTCCGAAAACCACTTTCCTATTTATTTTTTATATATTATGCAACCAAACGCAACCCAAAAAACTAAGGATAATAGGCGGTACATTTTTTGGAAGATCACTAAAAGGGGCAAATTTTTATTTTGTTGTCGATTTCGTTTTATGAGTATGAGTTGGTAAAGTTGCTTCTTCTAACCATGGTAAGCCCAATTTCACGAGATGTCCTACAATTCTTTTTCCATTGAGTTATACAAAATGTATTACAGAAATTGGCCCATGGGCCAAATTTTATTTTGTTGTCGAAATATTTATTTTTCATTTCGAGCTCCTCATTTTGTAATAAATTTTAGTACAAAATATGAACTTTGGTTAAAAAAAACCATACATTTTTTGTAACTCAATGGAAAAATTTGTAGGATATATCGTGGGGTTACCTTGTTCAGAATAAGCAACTTTACCACCTCACCAAATTTTATTGAAATCTGAGAAAAAACCGAAATCGACAACAAAATAAAAATTTGCCCAAATTATATTTTATTTCGATAATCCTTGCTATAAGGATCTACGAAACGAAGTGCAAAGTCATAAAATTTTCTTTACCATGGTTTTTCCGAAATGTTTTCATTTTTAATTGTCAATTTGACATTTCTCAATAGTGGCTGGAGGGAACTGCCTTCGAAACTTAAAAAAAAAAATATGTAGATGGTTGGCACTTGTCAATGTCAAACCATTGAAATCTCGACACACGTCAGTGGCAACATGGTCGCAACTAAACGGTGGCCGCCGTGTTGATACTTTAATGTTCTGCCGTACCATATCGTCGGTGCGCGCGAGTCGCCTCACATGCTCCGTCTAGTGAGGATTGTCTGTGGTTCTGGGACATTCACGAATTGACCGTCCTAGGTATGTAATGTACCGCACCTGGTCCCTCAGCGCTGTGTGTAGTGTACTATACCGCACCTGGCCCCTCAGCGCTGTGTGTAGTGTACTATACCGCACCTGGCCCCTCAGCGCTGTGTGTAGTGTACTATACCGCACCTGGCCCCTCAGCGCTGTGTGTAGTGTACTATACCGCACCTGGCCCCTCAGCGCTGTGTGTAGTGTACTATACCGCACCTGGTCCCTCAGCGCTGTGTGTAGTGTACTATACCGCACCTGGTCCCTCAGCGCTGTGTGTAGTGTACTATACCGCACCTGGTCCCTCAGCGCTGTGTGTAGTGTACTATACCGCACCTGGTCCCTCAGCGCTGTGTGTAGTGTACTATACCGCACCTGGTCCCTCAGCGCTGTGTGTAGTGTACTATACCGCACCTGGCCCCTCAGCGCTGTGTGTAGTGTACTATACCGCACCTGGTCCCTCAGCGCTGTGTGTAGTGTACTATACCGCACCTGGTCCCTCAGCGCTGTGTGTAGTGTACTATACCGCACCTGGTCCCTCAGCGCTGTGTGTAGTGTACTATACCGCACCTGGTCCCTCAGCGCTGTGTGTAGTGTACTATACCGCACCTGGCCCCTCAGCGCTGTGTGTAGTGTACTATACCGCACCTGGCCCCTCAGCGCTGTGTGTAGTGTACTATACCGCACCTGGCCCCTCAGCGCTGTGTGTAGTGTACTATACCGCACCTGTTCCCTCAGCGCTGTGTGTAGTGTACTATACCGCACCTGGTCCCTCAGCGCTGTGTGTAGTGTACTATACCGCACCTGGCCCCTCAGCGCTGTGTGTAGTGTACTATACCGCACCTGGTCCCTCAGCGCTGTGTGTAGTGTACTATACCGCACCTGGTCCCTCAGCGCTGTGTGTAGTGTACTATACCGCACCTGGCCCCTCAGCGCTGTGTGTAGTGTACTATACCGCACCTGGCCCCTCAGCGCTGTGTGTAGTGTACTATACCGCACCTGGCCCCTCAGCGCTGTGTGTAGTGTACTATACCGCACCTGTTCCCTCAGCGCTGTGTGTAGTGTACTATACCGCACCTGGTCCCTCAGCTGTGTGTAGTGTACTATACCGCACCTGGTCCCTCAGCGCTGTGTGTAGTGTACTATACCGCACCTGGTCCCTCAGCGCTGTGTGTAGTGTACTATACCGCACCTGGCCCCTCAGCGCTGTGTGTAGTGTACTATACCGCACCTGGCCCCTCAGCGCTGTGTGTAGTGTACTATACCGCACCTGGCCCCTCAGCGCTGTGTGTAGTGTACTATACCGCACCTGTTCCCTCAGCGCTGTGTGTAGTGTACTATACCGCACCTGGTCCCTCAGCTCCGTGAGCAGCTCGGTGAGCGTGCGCACGGCGAGCTGCGCCTGCAGCGCTGTGTGTAGTGTACTATACCGCACCTGGTCCCTCAGCTCCGTGAGCAGCTCGGTGAGCGTGCGCACGGCGAGCTGCGCCTGCAGCGCTGTGTGTAGTGTACTATACCGCACCTGGTCCCTCAGCGCTGTGTGTAGTGTACTATACCGCACCTGGCCCCTCAGCGCTGTGTGTAGTGTACTATACCGCACCTGTTCCCTCAGCGCTGTGTGTAGTGTACTATACCGCACCTGGTCCCTCAGCTGTGTGTAGTGTACTATACCGCACCTGGTCCCTCAGCGCTGTGTGTAGTGTACTATACCGCACCTGGTCCCTCAGCGCTGTGTGTAGTGTACTATACCGCACCTGGCCCCTCAGCGCTGTGTGTAGTGTACTATACCGCACCTGGCCCCTCAGCGCTGTGTGTAGTGTACTATACCGCACCTGGCCCCTCAGCGCTGTGTGTAGTGTACTATACCGCACCTGTTCCCTCAGCGCTGTGTGTAGTGTACTATACCGCACCTGGTCCCTCAGCTCCGTGAGCAGCTCGGTGAGCGTGCGCACGGCGAGCTGCGCCTGCAGCGCTGTGTGTAGTGTACTATACCGCACCTGGCCCCTCAGCGCTGTGTGTAGTGTACTATACCGCACCTGGTCCCTCAGCGCTGTGTGTAGTGTACTATACCGCACCTGGTCCCTCAGCTCCGTGAGCAGCTCGGTGAGCGTGCGCACGGCGAGCTGCGCGCGGTCGAGCTGCGCCTGCAGCGCTGTGTGTAGTGTACTATACCGCACCTGGTCCCTCAGCTCCGTGTGTAGTGTACTATACCGCACCTGGTCCCTCAGCTCCGTGTGTAGTGTACTATACCGCACCTGGTCCCTCAGCTCCGTGAGCAGCTCGGTGAGCGTGCGCACGGCGAGCTGCGCCTGCAGCGCTGTGTGTAGTGTACTATACCGCACCTGGTCCCTCAGCTCCGTGTGTAGTGTACTATACCGCACCTGGTCCCTCAGCTCCGTGTGTAGTGTACTATACCGCACCTGGTCCCTCAGCTCCGTGAGCAGCTCGGTGAGCGTGCGCACGGCGAGCTGCGCGCGGTCGAGCTGCGCCTGCAGCGCTGTGTGTAGTGTACTATACCGCACCTGGTCCCTCAGCTCCGTGTGTAGTGTACTATACCGCACCTGGTCCCTCAGCTCCGTGAGCAGCTCGGTGAGCGTGCGCACGGCGAGCTGCGCCTGCAGCGCTGTGTGTAGTGTACTATACCGCACCTGGTCCCTCAGCTCCGTGTGTAGTGTACTATACCGCACCTGGTCCCTCAGCTCCGTGTGTAGTGTACTATACCGCACCTGGTCCCTCAGCTCCGTGTGTAGTGTACTATACCGCACCTGGTCCCTCAGCTCCGTGAGCAGCTCGGTGAGCGTGCGCACGGCGAGCTGCGCGCGGTCGAGCTGCGCCTGCAGCGCTGTGTGTAGTGTACTATACCGCACCTGGTCCCTCAGCTCCGTGTGTAGTGTACTATACCGCACCTGGTCCCTCAGCTCCGTGAGCAGCTCGGTGAGCGTGCGCACGGCGAGCTGCGCGCGGTCGAGCTGCGCCTGCAGCGCGCGCAGCTCCAGCTCGCCGCCCTCGCCCTCGCCGCCGCCCATCAGCGACAGCGCGCGCAGCCGAGGGAACCACTCCAAGTTGTTCGACTGGAACGTTACAACACACGTTATTCTTAAACTCTATTAGGCATAAAAATGTATGAAAAAATCGTTGTTGGGGATAAATACTTGGAACAAGGATAAATACTTGGAACGGGGATAAATACTAAGCACAGGGATAAATACTTGGAACAAGGATAAATACTTGGAACGGGGATAAATACGTAGCACAGGGATAAATACTTGGAACAGGGATAAATACTTGGAACAAGGATAAATACTTGGAACGGGGATAAATACTAAGCACAGGGATAAATACTTGGAACAAGGATAAATACTTGGAATGGGGATAAATACGTAGCACAGGGATAAATACTTGGAACAGGGATAAATACTTGGAACAAGGATAAATACTTGGAACGGGGATAAATACTTAGCACAGGGATAAATACTTGGAACAGGGATAAATACTTGGAACAGGGATAAATACTTGGCACAGTGATAAATACTTGGAACGGGGATAAATACTTGGAGCAGGGATAAATACTTGGCACAGGGATAAATACCTTAATCACGGCGCATCCCCACGGGCTCAAACGTCAGAAAGAACACAGCCCGAGCTACTGGGTATAAATACTGGGATGAATGCTTGGAACAGGGATGGATACCTTGATCATGGAGTGCACGTAGCTCTCGGGCCCGGTGTACTCGGTGGGGTCCTTGACCCGCACCAACACCATGAAGTACAGGTAGTGCCACATGTTGTGTTCGCTTTTAATGTGTTCCTCGAACGAGACCGTTTTGTTGTCGAACGACGATCTGTTCAATCCTGCAAATACAAATCATTGGATGCCTATTGGTGACACATTGGTTGGCGCAGTGGTAAAGCAGCTGCCTATTGAGCCGACGGTCCTGGGTTCGAATCCCGGCAAGGGCAAATATTTGTAAGGTGAACTCGAATATTTGTGCCTGGGTCATTTTCATGGATGTTATTTGTATTTAAGTATATGGTTATTTATATAAGTATGTTTATCGTCGACTAGTGTCCATAACACGAGCCTACTAGAGCTTACTTTAGAACTAGATTGATTTGTTTGAGGTTGTCCGATATTTATTTATTTACTTAACTTGAAATTCTTATCCAATCTTTATGGTAAACACGGACGACGAAAATGGCATTCCATATACATGAAATAAAAACCCTACATATTCTCCTTTGTATTTCTAATTTGAGAATATCGTTATATTTATTCTATTTCTCAAAGTAATTATCATCAAGTAATAAACATCGCAAGCGGGGTAATCCTCTAGGAAGACAGTGGGGCAATATTCAACTGTTGAAGAATGGAAGATGGACATCTAGAGAACGCTTTTGCTCATGAACTGCTATATAATGAGAGGTCTTAAAACATGAGTGAGCTCATTCAATTGAATCGTAGGTAGGCAGCCATTTTATTGAAAGATAAAAAAGGAGGGGCCTGAGACTAAATTTAATACTAAGAGAAATGGATGTCCATACTAACCGCAAATAAAACAATGGTTCTTGAGTATAAGCTCCTTCTGTTGTTTCTCGCTACGCAGGTCGGCGAAGGTGTCGATGATGACACCGAAGATGAGGTTCAGCACGATGATGATCACCACGAAGAAGAACAGCAGGTCGTACACCAC
The DNA here is from genome assembly GCA_947623375.1 of Apotomis capreana. Lineage (NCBI taxonomy): Eukaryota > Metazoa > Arthropoda > Insecta > Lepidoptera > Tortricidae > Apotomis > Apotomis capreana. The sequence continues at coordinate 12,489,051 of OX392522.1, read as the reverse complement.
GCGCGCCACGAACAGCGGCTCCTGCGCATGTGGGTGTCACAACATTATGATTTAGATAAATATGGAGCGAGCTTCGCTCGGAGTTTCCCTGCGGGAGTACTATTGATGATAGGAGACAGCCCGTCTAGCATAAGTGTGCTTCGCGATTATTGTCACGCAGTAATTAATGCACAGAAAGAGATAGATATATCGACGGGGATAGTGCAATACCGCGTAAGTAACAAGTGTAGATACGAATCAATATTCAAACAAATGCAAAGTATTTTATTGAAATGAGAACTTTATTGCAAGCTGTTATTTACACGGTATTGCACTATCCCCGACTATATCTCGCGCGAGAAAGAGTCGCGTACCTAAATAGCGTACTATAGGTGCAGGAGAGCTAAGGTTGTCGGCACAGATTCAATTAAATGTCAAGGCGCAGGGTACGTTGTAGAAGCGGTGATCATCGAGGCGGATAAGCTCCCTATAACCCATTATAAATAACCACGGTGCCGTTTGGCACCCATATGTTTTTGTACGAAAAGTTTAACTTGGTATAACTTAGTCTTCGACAACAATTGTCAAATTCTTAGCACCCACATTAATTAAGAGATGTTTAGTTGGTGATCACATCCAGAAGCCGCATCAGAAAAAGGGTGGACGCAGGATATGGTCAAGATAGCAGGAAACCGTTGGATCACTATTAGTCGTCGTGGAGACATCTTTTTTCTCTAGAAGTGTATTTTCGCTGCCAGTGAGCGGGGAGCATAAATCAAAGCTTTGGTAAAAGGTTATTCCAGCACTTATAATTTTATGGTTTTATAAGTTTTTTCGGAGAGCTCCTTTAGATTGAAGGTCGCTGCTATATCTGCCGTAGGGATAGTGTAAGGAACTCTTTGGTTGTTGGCAGCAGGCTTTGGTTGCTGGCAACTATATTTTATAACTATTATAAACATATTTAAATAATCGAATCATGGCCGTGTCAGTCACACACCAAGGGAACCGGGCATTCGTGCTTAAACTGCATTAGATCAGAAGTCAAATATAGAAATATAAACCAAGTCCTATCCTTTATTCTGCACATCCACTGAGCTATACCCTCGTCTAGTGATGTGCCGTTTCTGAAAATTTCCGGTAATTTTCACTTTTTCCCATACGAAATGAGGTACGGAAACGGCACATCTCTACCCTCGTCACACTTGGTGGAGGTGCGGAGTATAGTTCAGTAGAGTGGCGGCTGATATAACACGATGTGTGACTTACCCAGCTAGCAGGGTGCGGAGTATAGTTCAGTGGAGTGGCGGCTGATATAACACGATGTGTGACTTACCCAGCTAGCAGGGTGCGGAGTATAGTTCAGTGGAGTGGCAGATAGATGTGTGACTTACCCAGCTGGCGGGGGCGCGGAGGACGTCGCCGATGCCGCCGCCGTTGCGCAGCCCCTGGTTGAGCGTGCTGACGATGCACATGATGAGCGAGTCGCAGGAGCGCTCGCGGATGTCGCCGCCGACGGACACGAAGCGGCCGCGCGAGCAGTGCGCGCCGCCATCGTGCAGGTACTTGTTGGCCGGCTCGTCAGTGCACTTGTCCATGTCGTAGCGCGGGTCGTCGTCGTCTGAGGGAACATTACTACTTTAACCAAAACTAGGAAGTATCATGATGGGATCTTGAGAGTGAAGAAATAAGTCATAGGTAAATATATGTATACTTAAATGTGATTGTATATTTATACACAATATGTGGATGCTCAGTTATGTTATGGATGCACCGAAAGTAGTGGAAAACCGTCCAGCCGTCTCACCGTAACCACAAACACGCAGTGAAATACTTTGAAACACGTTCCATTATCGCAAAAACTAATAAGGGTCAAAACGGAACGCGTTTTATTCTCCTTTACAGTAAATACAAAAATAACCTTTAGCCTGAAAAACAGCTTATTCAGGTATTTTTATCATAACATCTTTTCAATAGATGTGTTCATGTAGTTGTCACTATACACTTACCGTCTAGTCGATCGACGTTGAGCAGGAAGTGGTCGCGGAAAAACATGTAGCCGACGATCGAAAACATGTAGACCAGAACAAGCGCCAGGACAGCCGTCAGCAGGATGGACCGCCCGTTGCGAGTCACTGATCTCATCACGTTCAGTAGGGTCTCTTCGCGGTACACAATGTCTAGAAGCTGAAAGAAAGGTTTGCATTAGTCATTTCGCCAAGATCATGGACTTTTTGAAATGTTACTTTTGTTTGAAGGCTAGGAAATCATAGATTCGTTCGTTTTATTCAACAATCTTAGAAAAGGACAACTGCAACGCCACGTAGCGGTTGTAACTAGAGGGGAGTCTCAGATAAGGTTATTATTGTATTTTATTTGATTGTTTTTTACAGTTCAAAATGCAACTATTGCCCATTTCAACCAATAGTAGGCAAGGGTGAAGAAATGGTAAAAAATTTAGACATTGAGAACCACTTCGGTCCTTCTAAGTTACATGTTCGAAATTCATTTCTAGCCGCCGGTCTGTGGTTGCTTTCCCAACTGCCGAGCACCAATTTTGTTAATTATCCAATCTTATATTTTGATAAATTGCTATCCTATTTCTGTAATTTGATCGTTTAGGATAATAACCGACAACGATAAATTACTGTTTTTTTACAGCATATACAAAATATTATTTCATTGGTTACTTGCTACTAAAATATTCGGCAATTTGGTTTTAATAGTAAAGACCTGTTAAATAACCAACGACGTCGATTATTTAGGGTATCTTCGAGTGTGACATTTACCAGCACCGAGAAGAAGAAGCGATGTGCGCAGATGCCCAGGAAGCAGAAGGCGAGGTAGGCGCCGTGGTACAGCAGCTCGGGGTCGCGCAGCACGCGGCGCGGCGCCTTCGACAGCGTGCCCTGGTTGTGATACTCACCAGCACCGAGAAGAAGAAGGGATGTGCGCAGATGCCCAGGAAGCAGAAGGCGAGGTAGGCGCCGTGGTACAGCAGCTCGGGGTCGCGCAGCACGCGGCGCGGCGCCTTCGACAGCGTGCCCTGGTTGTGATACTCACCAGCACCGAGAAGAAGAAGCGATGTGCGCAGATGCCCAGGAAGCAGAAGGCGAGGTAGGCGCCGTGGTACAGCAGCTCGGGGTCGCGCAGCACGCGGCGCGGCGCCTTCGACAGCGTGCCCTGGTTGTGATACTCACCAGCACCGAGAAGAAGAAGGGATGTGCGCAGATGCCCAGGAAGCAGAAGGCGAGGTAGGCGCCGTGGTACAGCAGCTCGGGGTCGCGCAGCACGCGGCGCGGCGCCTTCGACAGCGTGCCCTGGTTGTGATACTCACCAGCACCGAGAAGAAGAAGGGATGTGCGCAGATGCCCAGGAAGCAGAAGGCGAGGTAGGCGCCGTGGTACAGCAGCTCGGGGTCGCGCAGCACGCGGCGCGGCGCCTTCGACAGCGTGCCCTGGTTGTGATACTCACCAGCACCGAGAAGAAGAAGGGATGTGCGCAGATGCCCAGGAAGCAGAAGGCGAGGTAGGCGCCGTGGTACAGCAGCTCGGGGTCGCGCAGCACGCGGCGCGGCGCCTTCGACAGCGTGCCCTGGTTGTGATACTCACCAGCACCGAGAAGAAGAAGGGATGTGCGCAGATGCCCAGGAAGCAGAAGGCGAGGTAGGCGCCGTGGTACAGCAGCTCGGGGTCGCGCAGCACGCGGCGCGGCGCCTTCGACAGCGTGCCCTGGTTGTGATACTCACCAGCACCGAGAAGAAGAAGGGATGTGCGCAGATGCCCAGGAAGCAGAAGGCGAGGTAGGCGCCGTGGTACAGCAGCTCGGGGTCGCGCAGCACGCGGCGCGGCGCCTTCGACAGCGTGCCCTGGTTGTGATACTCACCAGCACCGAGAAGAAGAAGGGATGTGCGCAGATGCCCAGGAAGCAGAAGGCGAGGTAGGCGCCGTGGTACAGCAGCTCGGGGTCGCGCAGCACGCGGCGCGGCGCCTTCGACAGCGTGCCCTGGTTGTGATACTCACCAGCACCGAGAAGAAGAAGGGATGTGCGCAGATGCCCAGGAAGCAGAAGGCGAGGTAGGCGCCGTGGTACAGCAGCTCGGGGTCGCGCAGCACGCGGCGCGGCGCCTTCGACAGCGTGCCCTGGTTGTGATACTCACCAGCACCGAGAAGAAGAAGGGATGTGCGCAGATGCCCAGGAAGCAGAAGGCGAGGTAGGCGCCGTGGTACAGCAGCTCGGGGTCGCGCAGCACGCGGCGCGGCGCCTTCGACAGCGTGCCCTGGTTGTGATACTCACCAGCACCGAGAAGAAGAAGGGATGTGCGCAGATGCCCAGGAAGCAGAAGGCGAGGTAGGCGCCGTGGTACAGCAGCTCGGGGTCGCGCAGCACGCGGCGCGGCGCCTTCGACAGCGTGCCCTGGTTGTGATACTCACCAGCACCGAGAAGAAGAAGGGATGTGCGCAGATGCCCAGGAAGCAGAAGGCGAGGTAGGCGCCGTGGTACAGCAGCTCGGGGTCGCGCAGCACGCGGCGCGGCGCCTTCGACAGCGTGCCCTGGTTGTGATACTCACCAGCACCGAGAAGAAGAAGGGATGTGCGCAGATGCCCAGGAAGCAGAAGGCGAGGTAGGCGCCGTGGTACAGCAGCTCGGGGTCGCGCAGCACGCGGCGCGGCGCCTTCGACAGCGTGCCCTGGTTGCCCATGATGGACACCAGGTGCACGCCCTTCACCACTATCTGGAATCAAAAGGTTGTTGTAGAATTTGTAGCTGTATCGTGCGAAACGCTCTAACAAGCAGGTCACGGTGTTGTCCCGTTATAAATATTCATGTTCTAAATTCCTGTTCGAATTATTCTTCCCTATTCTGTCCTTCCTTTTACCAGACTGTAACACAAATACACATAAATATATTACGGGACAGTCTTACACAAACGACCTAGTCCCAAACTAAGCAATGCACGGAAGCCGAAGTGAAAATTGGTTCTTAGTTCTAATATACTAAAATAAGCTATCGGAAATAGGGTTATATGTGTTTTTATTTGGTGTGTGTTACCGTGAGCATGCCGAGCGCCCACAGCGTGGGCTCGGGCCCGGCGCTGAAGATGAGCCGCACGATGCCGCTGGCGAGCAGCGCGCGCACGCCGGACGAGCGCGGCAGCCACGTCACCAGCGCCGCCGCGCCGCACGACACGCACCACACCACCAGCGACAGGTGCTGGCCCAGCTCTGGAAACACGTCCACTATTTATGCACAGACTAGCCGCGTAAAAAGTAAATCGAGATAAAAAGTAGCCTGTGTTAATGTAGGGTGTCAGCTACCTTCATACCAAAATTTATCATAATTGGTCCAGCCATTTGAGCGTGAAGAAGTGACAAACATACACATAAACACAATCACAAACTGTTGCCTTTATAATATGAGTGTGATTTTGTTAAGAGCGATATTCGAAACCAAATGACACACATCGAAATCAACTGAAAGTCAATTCAGACTGTCAAACTGTCACTAAGTCCATGGCAATTGGGACATTTTTTAAATCAAATCTGAAGTGAAAATGTAGTATCATTTTTGATACCGTATACATTTAAGGGTTAAAAAATGTTCATAATGAATTCATGCTACGGATGTTAACGCACTGATTGCAAAAAAAAAAAAAAACTGGTAAATATATTACTGAAGAGGTTGGCATATGGTTTTCAGGTATTCTAAAGATTTATTGCAAGAGGACATGGTTTCCGGTAAAAAGATCTACAGCAATTTTACAAGAATCTCCTAGGCCTTTCTCAATCCAATGCTTGGAGATGGAATTTATCAGAGTATGATAAACATATACTAGAGAGTTCCAAAGATTTATTGAAGGGAGGTTAAGTTTTTCATGGTTGCAATTGTATTGTAACATTATTGGTTCCACTATAGGTGCTATGATGACAATTCCATACGTAAAATTACTATAATATTGTGGAAAGCAAAAGAAAAGCATATTTATAAAGAATAGGTAACAAAAGTTAACGTGCAATAGTGTGTAAAAAAGAGTAAATGCAATGAGCAAGTAAGTTCGAAGTAATGCAGTTCACAGCAATTATACATAGAATATTTGCAGTCACTACACAGGGCTATTGCCCGACAATTATTCTATTTATAATTGTTAATTCAATAAAAACTTTGTTGAATTAGGCTAAATATCGAATACATAAAGGAACAAATACAATACACGTATAGTCTGGCTACTGAATTATTACTCAAATGATTGGCGGGAAATTCAAAAATCATGGGCTGGTTAGACTTAGTTTGACAGATTTAACTTATTTCCTTAGGTAACTTACGTGTGGACACAAAACTTGAAATGTTTTCTAGTATCAGAACTAAAATTCCCACTACACAAAGCGTGACCGCCCAAGAATTTTTAAATCTCCCGCCAAAAAACCAGGTAATATTTCAGTAGCCAGGTTCTAGTCACACTTATTCTTGTTATAAGGGTGAATCAACTTTTTTGTGTTGTTTACTCTGTCCCCGTTGTCCAAGTGACATCAAGTATCGACAAGTGTCATACTGTTTCATAGAAACATGCTTAGGTTGTCCGAGGGACAAATTTTGCGTAACCATAGCAACAAGGTGCACTTAAAAGTTGATGCACCCATAAATACTGATATAGAAGTTAAATATAGATACAAAATTTTACGCAATACACTACATTACAAGTGGGAATCGAACCCACGACCTCTAACTATCCAGAGTAGTGCTCTGGCACTGAGCTACCGCGACGTTACGCACATCGCGTGAAATTAAGCATTATATTCCGTCTAAGCGCCCTCTATCCCAGTTTTCGTTTTTAAAATTTAATGCTAAGCGCATTCACCATTGTAGGAGGTGTGTTTACAATAGTTATTCCCAAGGAAAAATTAAAATAAGTAGTATAAAACATGCAAGGTGATTATAACTCACTTTTAGTCATCTGATAGGCTTGAAATTACCATGCACCACTAAGTTAGTACCTAGTTGAAGAACTTTTATACGAAGACTCATTTAAATGATACTACAGCATGGCCAGCATATCTTGCCGTGACTTCACTTGTCGCGCGACTTGGCACCACCTGTCTTGCTCGCGCGGTATTGAAAGGAAAGCGACAGGTAGCTTTTGTCGCGCGACAAAGAGTCACGTGTTACAGTTATGCTAGATATACAGATAACACTACACTGAAGCGACTGTTGAATGTAAATATTAGGTATACTTACTGGGGGTTTCTTCTTGAAATGGATAGAAAAAAGCAACTATGACGTTGATTAGAACAGCGAAGTTGAATAGTATCGTACTCCATAGGGACATGTAGGATGAAACCCAGAACAGTAGGGGCTGACCTGCGAACAAATTGTATATTATTTATTGTTCCGATTAGGGTGTGCAATTTGGGTTGAATGACCTTAAAAGCTAACTTAATATGGATATGCGACGAGGATTCCCTGAGAACACCTTATTTGGTGACATTTATAACATCGTTTAGCAGTGCGTTTTTGGGCAATAAACTATTAGACATTTACAATGCTTTAGTAATGTATATCAGGGCAAGCAGGGGATCTACTAGTGTCCACCATTGCAAAGCTTAATGTAATTTAACAAATTGCCTGTTGAAATAAAGTTGATAGGCAGTAACATGTTTAAAAATAAGCTCAAAGCTTTTCTCACTAAAGGGGTGATTTTATTCCATTGAAGAGTTTGGTAATGACAGTAATTCGGGATTTTATAATACATTAAGTCACGATTGTGAAGTTATGACTTAGAATTAAATTGGCATGTCATAAGTATGCATAATGTATTGTATTGTCACGTTCAAACACAATTTATGTAATTGTTTTTAATAAATATCTGTGAACAGCGGCAGGCAAGCGTGTACTGACCTCTCAGCTTCTTCTGCCATTTCATCTCGTGGAAGAGGTTGTCGAGCCTGGAGAAGAAGTCGGCCACCTTGCTGCCCTGGTCGTCGCGCTCCGCCGTCTGCAGCACGCGGTGCTTGCTGTCGGCCGGCAGGTACTCGCAGATCTCGGGGATCGGGAACACGATCTGTTCCATGCTGCGGTCCGTACGGACTATCTGTGAACAGCCACAGACAAGCGTTTAAACAATATAACAGGGTGATCAAAACGTCAGTAGGGAGAAAACGAAAACTATAAGAGATAAGGAAATCTGTTCTTAGGAGCAATGGCGTCGATCTTAGATTTAATAGAAACTGCATTCATTTTTTTTTCAAATCTCATACTTAACCGGGAGTTTAACCTGGTTAAAATTCAGTAAGTAATCGCATGTTGTATTGTAACATTCTTTACAGCGGTTCGGACCGGGTTATGTATGAAATTATGCATGAGATTTATAAAAAAAAATGGTGAACAGAGTGATACCTCTATCTGGGCCGTGTGAGTACGGTAGTACTGCAGCGCCAGCGCGTGCGCGCCGGCCGGCGTGGCGCGCACGAGCGCCGCCAGCTCCTTGTTGTGGCCCGCCAGCTGGTGGCACAGGATGTAGATGTTGTGGCCCGCCTGCAGCACACACATACCTCTATCTGGGCCGTGTGAGTACGGTAGTACTGCAGCGCCAGCGCGTGCGCGCCGGCCGGCGTGGCGCGCACGAGCGCCGCCAGCTCCTTGTTGTGGCCCGCCAGCTGGTGGCACAGGATGTAGATGTTGTGGCCCGCCTGCAGCACACACATACCTCTATCTGGGCCGTGTGAGTACGGTAGTACTGCAGCGCCAGCGCGTGCGCGCCGGCCGGCGTGGCGCGCACGAGCGCCGCCAGCTCCTTGTTGTGGCCCGCCAGCTGGTGGCACAGGATGTAGATGTTGTGGCCCGCCTGCAGCACACACATACCTCTATCTGGGCCGTGTGAGTACGGTAGTACTGCAGCGCCAGCGCGTGCGCGCCGGCCGGCGTGGCGCGCACGAGCGCCGCCAGCTCCTTGTTGTGGCCCGCCAGCTGGTGGCACAGGATGTAGATGTTGTGGCCCGCCTGCAGCACACACATACCTCTATCTGGGCCGTGTGAGTACGGTAGTACTGCAGCGCCAGCGCGTGCGCGCCGGCCGGCGTGGCGCGCACGAGCGCCGCCAGCTCCTTGTTGTGGCCCGCCAGCTGGTGGCACAGGATGTAGATGTTGTGGCCCGCCTGCAGCACACACATACCTCTATCTGGGCCGTGTGAGTACGGTAGTACTGCAGCGCCAGCGCGTGCGCGCCGGCCGGCGTGGCGCGCACGAGCGCCGCCAGCTCCTTGTTGTGGCCCGCCAGCTGGTGGCACAGGATGTAGATGTTGTGGCCCGCCTGCAGCACACACATACCTCTATCTGGGCCGTGTGAGTACGGTAGTACTGCAGCGCCAGCGCGTGCGCGCCGGCCGGCGTGGCGCGCACGAGCGCCGCCAGCTCCTTGTTGTGGCCCGCCAGCTGGTGGCACAGGATGTAGATGTTGTGGCCCGCCTGCAGCACACACATACCTCTATCTGGGCCGTGTGAGTACGGTAGTACTGCAGCGCCAGCGCGTGCGCGCCGGCCGGCGTGGCGCGCACGAGCGCCGCCAGCTCCTTGTTGTGGCCCGCCAGCTGGTGGCACAGGATGTAGATGTTGTGGCCCGCCTGCAGCACACACATACCTCTATCTGGGCCGTGTGAGTACGGTAGTACTGCAGCGCCAGCGCGTGCGCGCCGGCCGGCGTGGCGCGCACGAGCGCCGCCAGCTCCTTGTTGTGGCCCGCCAGCTGGTGGCACAGGATGTAGATGTTGTGGCCCGCCTGCAGCACACACATACCTCTATCTGGGCCGTGTGAGTACGGTAGTACTGCAGCGCCAGCGCGTGCGCGCCGGCCGGCGTGGCGCGCACGAGCGCCGCCAGCTCCTTGTTGTGGCCCGCCAGCTGGTGGCACAGGATGTAGATGTTGTGGCCCGCCTGCAGCACACACATACCTCTATCTGGGCCGTGTGAGTACGGTAGTACTGCAGCGCCAGCGCGTGCGCGCCGGCCGGCGTGGCGCGCACGAGCGCCGCCAGCTCCTTGTTGTGGCCCGCCAGCTGGTGGCACAGGATGTAGATGTTGTGGCCCACCTGCAGCACAAACACATACCTCATAACAACTGCACTTCCGACACTTTGACAAACACGAGCTACAAAACTCCTCTTTGGCAACCTCCCATTACAGTGAAGATTGCTACGAATTTTTAATGATTAAGATGGGGTTGAAATTAATAATAAAGCCGCTCTTTCTTTGGCAACGAAAAGACTCGTATGTACAACAAATGCCGCCATATTGCGGATTTTAATTGTTTACTTACTTTTACTGACAGAAACAGTTTTGGTAGGTAACTAACGTGGAAAGTCAGTGAATGTCACTGATAACTAAACAAAGAGGAAACAGGACCAAATACTAGAGTAATTTTTGAATAATAAAGCCAACACTATCCACAGTATTTTCGAGTGGTGTTTTTAAATTACGATTCAGTATTTACTTATTTCAGAAGAAGAACAAGGGATTGAGCAGCATTCCGGTAAACAATGTTTTGAATTTGGTGAATGATATATCGCTACTGTCATTTTATAATGGATGTATATTATATGTATTATGGTGTATGCACATTACATGACAGCTGATTATAGCGCCACTATCTCTGGGAAGGACCAACACTTCTCAGGCTATTACATCATACTCACTTCCTTCGGAGAGACGCCTTGCACGGGCGCATCGTCTTCGGAGTCTGAATCGGCGTCCGGCGCGTGTTCCTGGTGGAAGGCTGAGCACGCCACATCTACCTGCGAGAACACATTCTGTTACACCGTGCCATACAGGAGATTACAGACATATTTTCGAACTTGTATAGTGGGCAGTAATAGTAATAGATGCCACTCTAGCATGTTTGTCAGTGTCACGCTGTAGTAGGGTTGTTAAACTGTACTATCATCATCATTTGCCTTTCACATCTATAACAGATGAGTTAAACCGCGTCTACTAAAGTGCGGCATTTACGAAGATGGCTGGATAGCCCGATACGAGTGCGACAGACACGGCCGCATAATTTGGCAAATGAATGTTGCGCCTATCGATGAAAAAAGAAAGGAAGAGGCACCACCAGCGTGCCGTGCCGTGTCTTAGGTAAACTGTACTATACTAGGAATATTTTTGAAAGGAGTGTTGACAATAGACAACTTTAATTTTTTTTAACCAGGACTTCTCCCAATATACTCAAATAAAAGAAAAAAAACTAAATATTATCTCATTTTTACATTTTCAAATATATCCTAATATTTGTTTAAAAATTCCGACACAGTCGGACTATTACTAACAATAAGACGGATTTAGCATGGAAATTGTACTAATGTTCTTTCTGTAGGTTGCGACTGACCGACTGTAAATTTTTCGACAAGGTGGCGTCATATATGAGTGCTGATTCTTAGACAACGCTGCTTTCACCTTTTTTTAAACTAGTCCGTATAATCAAATAAAAATAACAGTCTTGTAAAATAACGGTTTGGGTTCAGTGAAGTGATGAAATTAGTTATTTACCAGCTGTCTCGGGTTCATGTTGTAAAGTATCCTCTCCGCGTTGTTCTCAGAGTCGTTCCTCGACTCCATAATGGCCAGCAACAGCTTGGAAGCGTTGTTCTTCAGCTCCAACACCAGCTCCATCCGGGTCTTGCCGAGCGGGTTGATGTCGTTGAGGATGAGCGCTGTTATGATGTCGAGCCCGTTGCTCTCGTGGGTCGCGATGCAGTTTTGGTTGTCGTGGCATGGGCCTGGGAAGAAAATAAATAAAAATCTTTATTCAAGAATTTTATCATTGTATTAACAATAAACATAAAAAGTCTTACTGATGCATCAAAATTCTACAGAGCATTCATAATACTGGTGCCTGAACTAGTAGAATCCTGTATAGCTTTGACAGTTCAAATTATACTCTAAATTAAAAAGTTAAATGGTCAACAAAAAAGGTGTACAAACCTTTCAAATAAACAATGCAAAGATCGACACACGAAGCATAAGGAAAAATTCGAAAGGTTGGATGGAGTGTGGGTAGCGAAGTGGTTAACGCACTGGACCGGCAATCCAGAGGTACCGGGTTCGATTCCCGGTCTCGTCCCCAGGTAACTCATTTTAAATTTTTCTTTGAGATTTGATATCTTTGTATCAATAGTTAAATGGCCAACGTTAAAAGAGCAGTCGAAAGTGTAGATCATTTTGTTGATGGTGGTGATATGTTTATGGATAGTTTATTTTTAATACTACGACGGTGGCAAACAAGCATGCCACGCCTGATGTTAAGCAGTTACCGCCGCCTATGGACGCTTGCGACGCCAGGAGTAAACACACTCGCGTTACCGACCCTTTAGGAACCTAATATTTACTACCCTCTTGAAGAACCGCATGCTGTAGCCGTCGGGTACCTCGGCAGGAGCTCATTCCACATGCGGAACGTTCGCGGTAGGAAATTCTCTCCTACCTCTGGAACCGCGCAGTTCTCGACCATTTTGGCTCTAGTGTGTAAGGATGAACACTCAGCCTATGGATAGATAGTTTACCTTGGCAGTGTTCTAGATAGTTTACCATGGCAGTGTTCTAGATAGTTTACCTTGGCAGTGCTCTAGATAGTTTACCTTGGCAGTGCTCTAGATAGTTTACCTTGGCAGTACTCTAGATAGTTTATATTGGCAGTACTCTAGACAGTTTACCTTGGCAGTACTCTAGATAGTTTACCTTGGCAGTACTCTAGATAGTTTACCTTGGCAGTGCTCTAGATAGTTTACCTTGGCAGTACTCTAGATAGTTTACCTTGCAGTACCCTAGACAGTTTACCTTGGCAGTACTCTAGATAGTTTACCTTGGCAGTACTCTAGATAGTTTATATTGGCAGTACTCTAGACAGTTTACCTTGGCAGTACTCTAGACAGTTTACCTTGGCAGTACTCTAGATAGTTTACCTTGGCAGTACTCTAGATAGTTTACCTTGGCAGTACTCTAAATAGTTTACCTTGGCAGTACTCTAGATAGTTTACCTTGGCAGTACTCTAGATAGTTTACCTTGCAGTACCCTAGACAGTTTACCTTGGCAGTACTCTAGATAGTTTACCTTGGCAGTACTCTAGATAGTTTACCTTGGCAGTACTATAGATAGTTTACCTTGCAGTACTCTAGATAGTTTACCTTGGCAGTACTCTAGATAGTTTACCTTGCAGTACCCTAGACAGTTTACCTTGGTAGTACTCTAGATAGTTTACCTTGCAGTACCCTAGACAGTTTACCTTGGCAGTACTCTAGATAGTTTACCTTGGCAGTACTCTAGACAGTTTACCTTGGCAGTGCTCTAGATAGTTTACCTTGGCAGTACTCTAGACAGTTTACCTTGGCAGTACTCTAGATAGTTTACCTTGGCAGTGCTCTAGATAGTTTACCTGGGCAGTACTCTAGATAGTTTACCTTGGCAGTACTCTAGATAGTTTACCTTGGCAGTACTCTAGATAGTTTACCTTGGCAGTACTCGAGATAGTTTACCTTGGCAGTACTCTAGATAGTTTACCTTGGCAGTACTCTAGATAGTTTACCTTGGCAGTACTCTAGATAGTTTACCTTGGCAGTACTCTAGATAGTTTACCTTGGCAGTACTCTAGATAGTTTACCTTGGCAGTACTCGGTGAGGGTCTCGAGCGTCTGGTTGATGAGCGCCACGTTGCCTTCGTTGATGTAGAGGCCCAGCAGCCCGAGGCCGCCAGTAGTAGAACCGCAGATGCAGTCCAAGAACATCAGCGTTTCGGATACTAGGTTGTAGTTGGATTTGTTGTTCTGGTTACGGAGCAAGTTCTGAAATACAAATATTTTCGTCAGTATTTTTTTATTTGTTTATTCAAACTTTATTGCACAATACAAAAAAAGTACAAATGGCGGACTGCCTTTAGGCATTCTCTACCAATCAACCGCTTGCAACCGACAGTCAACCACTTTTTCGTGGTTTTTATTCTGCCCCGTTGTCCAAGAGACAATAGTGAAGTGACAGAGTCTCTTAAAAATAATAATAATAATAAAAGTAATAATTTTATTTCAATACAACAACAACATTTTTTACAAAATATAGAAGATATGCTACTAATGTGCTTAGGAGATAATCTAATGAGCTTATAACTACAGAAAACGTAAGAATATCCTTATTTTCAGAGTTGTCCAAGGGACGTGACCATGACGAGTTAGACAAAAATGTTGATCTACTCACTTATATTTTATAACTTATCTGACTTTTTAATTGATTCCAGATTTTCAAATAGATATTGCCGGTTCCCGTTTGTTCTTCGTCACTATCAGCCACATCAAACCTTACACTGATGGTGGATGGAGTTGAATAAGCTGATGATCATAAATTGTTAGATGCACCTTCGTCGGTCGAATTCTTTTGTAAGGCGAAGATCAGTATAAATCTTTCGGTTGACCCGTTTTATTTATTTGACGACGCGTTTGGCTCGGTTTGTAGACACCTGCCTACTGAGCCGGCGGTCCCGGGTTCGAATCCCGGCCAGGGCAAATATTTGTGTGATGAACTCGAATATTTGTGCTTGGGTCATGGTTTTTCTAGGTGTTTAAGTATATATTTATCTATATAAGTACGTATATCGTCGTTTAGTACCCATAACACAAGCCTTCTTGAGCTTAATCTGGGACTAGATCGATTCGTGTGAGGTTGTCCGATATTTATTTATTTATATTTATACCCTGGCAGGTACTTACTTGTAAGTCCGGGTTGTGGTTCTCGCAGAGCAGCTGAAGGAACCGCAGGATCGGCTTCATGACGGACACCTTCGCCGGCAGCACGTCCGAGCTGCCGGCCTCGCGTTTCTTCTCCGCCATTATCTCCTCCAACACTGTTGTACCTGTTGATAAAGACATAAAGATATAAAAACATTTATTTCTTGTCATGAAATGAAATGAAATAATTTATTCAGTAAGTAGGCCACAGGGGCACTTTTACAAGTCAGATTGTGAATCTACCGGCATTTCGCAAGAGGAGACCGCTGTTGAGAAGAAAGCCGAAAGAAACTCAACAGTAAGTCATTTTTTCGTAAATAATAATTTCGTCAAGACTGTGTACATAAGGTCATATTACAGAATTATAGTTTCAACAGTTTATCCATTTCGGACGTACAATATCAATTTACCTATCTGCGCTAAAATATTCATTTAAATTGTAGAGACATCGTCCACTCTTTAAGTTTCCTCTTAAACGGAGTACCTTTAAGCAACCTAAAGCATTCAGGTAAATGATAGAATATTTTGATTCCAGCGACATATAATATATAACTAAAAGGCCGAACTGTTCATATACATCATGTTTATATTGGGATCTGATATTATTTTCCAGACACTTTTTTAATGATGATACATTTAATCGCTTCCTAGCTTTCTGTTAACGACCATACATTGTAGTGTTTATTAGACGTCATTTGAATTTTTTTTTAATTTTTTTTTTGGTCGTTTTGGGTGTCGTTTATAAGGCTTTCGGGACCTACATTTACTTACTACAACAATATATTAAGTTACCGTGCGACATGGTGTGTATGTCGGAGTAGGCGTGGACGGCGGACCCGCACGCGTTGGCGACCTCGTCATCCATCTCCTCGCCCACCACCAGCGGACCGGCGGGCGTTTTGCCTGCAATAACACATTGAAAAATAACCAAACTTATAACTTTAGACGCAATAATAATAATAATTCAGGAGGTTCCTCTCTCTGCAGCCCTAACCGCCGGTAGCCTGGGCCCTGCCCCGCTGCCGGCGGCACTCTACGTTAGGTTTTTTATAATGTGTTTATATATTTTGTAAATTCTTTATTGTATTTTACTTTTGATATAACTTTAGTGTAAAAAACCTAACTTAAGATTTTAAATGAATAAAGGAGATAGTAATAATAATAATTCTTTATTTCAGATAATACAATCCATATTAAATTGTTAGTAAAAAAATAAAATAATAATAGAAGAACTACAATAAAATATAATATTACAGATGAATAAAACCGGCCAAGT
Source organism: Apotomis capreana (assembly GCA_947623375.1). Lineage (NCBI taxonomy): Eukaryota > Metazoa > Arthropoda > Insecta > Lepidoptera > Tortricidae > Apotomis > Apotomis capreana. The sequence continues at coordinate 12,473,045 of OX392522.1, read as the reverse complement.
GCGAGTCGGACACGTGCACCGATGGTTCCGTACTAACACTACCCATCTTAATTGGCTGGGTTAAGTTCGCACCTGGTATGTATGGCGCCGCATACAAATGAGGTTAACGCAACCGATCACATTTGTTGTATGGGGGCCCCACTTAAATACTTATTTTATTCTGTTTTTAGTATTTGTTGTTATAGAGGTAACAGATATGCACCATCTGTGATAATTTCAACTGTCTAGCTATCAGCTGCAATATAGTGATACGTATCTGGATTCAGTAAATGTTCTGTCAATGCTGAACCCCGGCCATCTCGATTTTTCACTCTTGTGGAAATGTTCCGGACAGTTTCTCGTATATAGTTCTTCCCACATGTTGAACATGTCGAGCGATATTTGACTTTTACGACGTAGGTATACCCTTTCGTGTCGTAGATATTATAATAAGCTTAAGAGGCCTCATTCTTTTTAAATTTAATTTTTTTCTTATTATGACAAATATATTGATAATTTCAATCAACTTTTTAAAGTGTATAATACATTTCCCTGAGTTCTAGAAAGTAACGTAGCTATTTCATGCTTTCATTGCGTGCAGTCGAAAATAAGTTGAAAAAAAAAAAACAGTGCGTGAATTTTGTCAATTTCAAATATATACCAATAAATCTCAATGGCCCTGTTCTAAGTAGTAACATGTTTGATCATAGATAAAAATGTCTAAAACAATCAGCATTTTTGAACGGATAAGAAGCCATAAGAGATGTTACCGTCGATGGCCGGCTGCTTCTGTTTGTCGGCGTGCGCTTGCCGCTGCTTGTCGCCGCTGGCCGCCGACGTGCTGCTCGCGGCCAGCGACTTTATCTCCTGCTGCGCCTCGCGCATCTTGTCGTAGAACACCTGGTTAATAGAATCCAGTGTCACGTTTAGCGTATTCTTGGGTAAAGAGATTAGAGGATAAAGAGAGCTTTAGATTTCAAAGTGAAAAGAAACACAGTCAAAATATATTCTCTTGTATTTTTTCTTATCATCATCATATCAGCCGATAAACGTCCATTGCTGACAAAAGCCTTCCCCAAAGTTCTCCACAACGATCGGTCTTGCGCCGCCTTCATTAACATTTCTGCAATTTGTTTTTTTTACTTAACCCTAAATGACCTGAATAAAATTTGGGTGTTAGAAGTGTTTTTATTTAGTATATTATTGACTAAGGTTATCTTAGTCATAAGTTAAATATGATAGTGTTTAGTAACAAGTCCTATTATTCCTTAGAGCATAGACCAATTTGTCTATAATCAAAGCATTGTTCGAGTTTCTATTGAGACGTATTTCCTTTATATCGTTATACCAATAACCATACAACGCATCCTCATGGACATCCGAACAATGGGAATTTTTACTATGCACTGTGACCAACGTACTTTTTACTATTGGTAGAAACGAAGGGTTATAATAATGGGTTACCTAGTTAAAATAAAGTGGCGATCACAAAATAATTATTCGCAAAGTACGCATAGAGTCTAAAAGAGAGCTAAAAGAGAACCAATTTAGAAACTGCATTGATTATAATTTTAGGTACCTTTAGGAATGATTGTGAGATTTCTCCGTTCTGTAGTTTGGTGAATATACTCGACTGGATGATAGGGTTGCCTCCTTCCAACAACGCGATACCTGAAAATACAACGCATATATATTCCAATATGTGTATATACAAAGTGATGAAATAAACATATACCCGGAAAAATAATAGATCATTAGGCTTGCCGGATGAGTAGGAATAAACGGATAGTGATACGAAACCGGCAAGCCCTTTAAACGGCTAAGGAATTTATAGTGCTTTTCTCAAACATATGCAATGAAATAAAAAAATACACCACTCAAAAAAATATAATTCAGCTCTTTAGCCGTGTAAAAAAAAGAAATTCCCGGCCTAGGCCTTAAATGTAGAGTTATGCCGCCCGAAACGTGATACTTCGAAGCCTATTTATAAAGCACGTTATGACCATATGACGATATTTCATTGCATGTTTGAGAAATTAATAGTAAAAAACGTAAATTCAGTAAAAAACGAGATGATCGTAGTATTTTTACAAAGTAACAGAGTAAATTTGTATTTAAAACTGTATCCAGTGGACTCACCAAGTTGTATGGCTTCCAGGAATATGGCGGGGCGGTTGGTGCTCTTGATGACCAGGTCCACCACCAGGTCGGAGGCGCCCTCGTGGTTCAGGTGCGCCTGCACCTGCGCCAGCGTCTGCCCGGTCCGCATCAGGACCTTAGCTATACAAACACAACTATGTTACAAACATGTTTTAACATGTCTTGGGAGATGGAATGTTTTTGAAGATTTTTGTGGCGCGTAATATCAGGTAAAGAATGACGGAAGGTCGTTACAGAAGGGATTCGGGAGACGTGGCATTTGCCGTCAGTGCCATTTCGAGACATAAAATTTACTTTCTACAGATGATAAATTATGAATTATACGACCAGTAGAAGGTCAGCAAACTTCGTACGCGAAGATTTTTCTTTATAATTTTTTTGCTTATAAGTGATTGGGTAAATCCTATAGCCATCTGGGGACGCCCAACTATTCGACTACCACAAATTGTTGAAATCGCTCCAGCCGTTTAGGCGTGATGAGTGGACAAAGATGTAATTTTTACAATTTTATAGCCTAAGAAGGCAATTTTATAGTTAAAAAAAACATTTGGTAGGAATTTTGAAGTTACAATAAAGCATTGGGTGGTGGCACTCAGTGCAAACGCTATAACAAGCATAATATATTATTTTTGCTTATTAAAATGCAAAGCCGATATAGCTTGGCAGACAAGTGAATGCAACATTGAACGTAACATACATTTATTACCAATATTAAAAGACATCCTGGGAAATCGAAAAGCGATACAAAAAGAGGATAACGCATAAGTAGTATTATAACTGGTCTTGGGTCTACGTGGACAAGGTTTCGCAGCACTGAGGGTATAATACAAAATCATAGGATATGCCACGACTTTGCCCGACTAGCGGCGCGGCGAGCGGTTGAGCGAGAGATCCGAGCGCGGCGGCTATACTAGTGAGCGAGACACACGTACCTACACCGCTGCCGCTGTCACACAAAATCGGACCATATAGCGTAGTGACGTCATAACACGTTATTTTTTGTTTTTTGGTTTTGATAGTTCATAAAAAAGAGCTGATGTGTTATGTCAGTCAAGTACCCAATTGATAAAAATAACGTTAGAATTTTATCCTGATAACTGCCGACGAGTATATTCCAACGTTAATACAGTACGAGTAATACGAGTATACAGTGCGTGAGCTGACAGGATGCGATTCGAGTTTTATACCTGTCTCGCTCGCTCTTACGCGATCCAGATAAGAACCTCTCATTTTTCACCCGAACCCCAATCGCAATCTAAGAGCTCATGGACTGTACAATGAGCTGCAGCATTCCATGGCCTATTTATCAATGAACTCATTCATACATGGCCCATGCACTTGTGCAGCCCATAACTCAGGATTTAAAAATATTGCATTCAAGCACGGAATTAAAGCCTGACCAGAAATATATGAGGATTGTCAAGAGGGCGCTATTTATAAAATTTATATGGCAACATTTTGCAACCAATCGCAACCGCACTATAATGACATTAGTTTAAATACCTGTCAGTTCCTATGGTAACCTATTAATATCATTTAATGGAATGCACTCTTTTCCTGATTTGTTTTTCGTGTAGTAGACGCGTCTACACTTTATTTCTAATATTACGTTCACGACTGAGATAGTTTTCGGCATTTTCTTTGGATTATTTTAAATATTTGTCTTTTAAAGAAATCGCCTCGAGTGACATTGACATTGTTGACAAACCATCATGAAATCATTGCCAGTGTAAGAAATTAGTTCTAGTGAAAATCCGCAATATGGCGCATCCTCATATATTTCTGGTCAGGCTTTACATTTCAGTCGGGATAGCTTAATAGGGTATAAAGTTTGTTCAACACGGAACATACCTGGATCTTAAAAACAATAAATAATGGTGTGTATAATACATGAATTTGTTAAATTCAGTGAACAAGCTACCAAGCCGAAACTCGTGCCAATCCGATCAGATCGCCACTGAACAAAATTGCAATCAAACAGCGAAACGTGAACGCAACTATAGCTTACTCTAACACATGCATTAATGAATTCTATAAATTTTGCTTTATACAATTTAAATCATTTACACGGCACAGTTTTACTATCATAAAAAAAAATATGCAAGGGATTTGTTAGTCAAAATGTGTTTATCGTCTACGCAGCAAATTGTCAAGTCGATTTATTCCTTCTCGTTGCTATAATTTATAACCAAAACTATATTTATGCTAACTTGTGATTTCATCGTGTTAATCGACTTTTTTTAGAGAACCGCTGGGCATCTCGTACTAATAATCTATCAACACAACGCCGTAAGAGAACTCATTTGCAAAAATAACAAATAAAAAAGTAAAACTACAAGATGTGATTAGTGTTCACACAGAGGTCGCTAAGGTGCAAAGTAAAATAAACAAAACAAATAAAAAAGTAAAACTACAAGATGTGATTAGTGTTCACACAGAGGTCGCTAAGGTGCAAAGCCTTTCGAATAAACAATGCAAAGATCAACACAAAAAGCATAAGGAAAAAATGTAGTCTGGCGTTGTGGTGGTGGAGTGCCTGACATGTTGGACCGGCATTCCAGAGGTACCGGGTTCGATTCCATCTGGTTTCGCATTTAATTTTTTCTTTGTGATTTGATCATTGTATAAATGGTACAAGTAAAACTGTGCCACGCGTGCTCCACTAAAAGCCGGTGATGACCCACCTGATTTCTGCATGGTCTTATGATGAGATTCTGCGTCGCATGCGTAGTGAAATAAAACAAAAATAATCTCAACTATGCATGGAATTACCAACATGTGGCAATTTAACAGTAGATTTCTAATTGATATATTAAAACACATATAAAACGCGTTTGCTCACGGTCGTTCAAGTCGAATCACTAGACACATTTTGAATCGGTTCGCGATTCATCATCAGGGGCGCCGATCAGCCGCGCCGTGAGTGTTTTATTGGCCACCGCCGCGTATCACGAACCGATTCGAAACATGTCGAAGCGATATTCGACTTATACGACGTAAGTATACCCGTTTCATACGCGTTTAATGTGTTTTAGAATTCTAATTGCATGTTATTCACAATTTTATATAAAAAACCGTGACTTAATCGCGTTGAGATATGATTTAGTTATCAGTCTCCACTGTGAAGAAACACGTAGAGGTAAAAGGTAGACGGTGCCTTTCTAGAGGATTCCCGATTCGCACGGAGAAAGAGAATATTCTCGAGAACATTCCTCATTAGTACGAGGGCAAAGTGTAATTTGAGTCTCGTAATTTTGGTCGCGCCATACTGTGACGTGATCACATGACATGACGTATGGCGTCTGGCTTCACCCTAAATGGCTGGCTATAAATAAATAATAATAAATAATAAATAAATGAGAAAAATTTCCGAAAATTTTCGGAGACGGCACATCACTACGTGAAGGTTAATAAATAAATCATGTTCGTGTGATTAAGTCTCGTATCATGAAATGCTTCCATTGGTCACTTTGAACGCCGCTTACATACGATGACGTGTGTTTTCTGCTTTCTATGTGCAGAAAAGCGGATGCAAGCGGCTTTCGATGAAAACAGAATGAGTGTACAGTAAACGGCGATAAAGAATGCACATCGGCAATTATCGCATTTCCGAATACAAACGAATGCTAATTTCCATGTACATCAATTATTAGATTAATCGTTCATCAGAATTTGAATTTAGAACTAAGTACTTTATTGTTGTTTTGTTTTGATTTCACGTGGAATATATAGAGCTGTAAAACTCGATGTAATTATATAGTTATTGCTATAATGTTCTTGTTGGGGAAAAATTCCTAAAAGGGGTTGACTGAGCATTAGCAACTGATGTTATACTACTAGGATACTTAAATGTGGGTTTAAAGATCGACAAAAAGTGTAATTACTTATATTAACATTCTCATGTTTTTCAAATTGGTCGGCTTCTGTTACTAAATATTTATAAACATTTCAACTAAATATTTATAAAACAATTTCGCGTGACTGGCAAAGTAACGGCTTACCTTTTTTCCCTATAGATGTCATAGTACAAATTTAATTTTGTGTAAGTTTTAGCAACTCTATATATATATTGACTTGGATATGCGACTGCACTCTCTCGCCTTTGAACCACGACTGACAAAACAAACGTCATGGTGTGTGCGACACAGATATCGCTATACGAAGTCGAAATTAGCCGATTGCCTCTTTCCAAAGATCGATGTGCAAACTTTATCGCCGTTTACTGTACAACTAAGACTATACCCTCGTGTCAGTGGCATAATGTTTCTAGTACACTATGTGCTGATTTGCGAGATAAATTTGTTACTTATCTATCAACTTTAAGTTTAAGATAGTATTTTTTTTTTCGCGACCCGACGTATTTTAAGACGGAGGACTTTTTTTTTTATCAGGTACAGTCAACATCAAAAGTAGCTGACAAATTGACTATTGGCATAATTATGGTACGGTAAAATACGGTATTTGATGGTAGCTCACTCTTTATGAAAAGTCAAAAAACGATTTGTTAGTATGAAATCTCTATGTAGATACTCGCTTGTGACGTCTTAAAAACAACAGAAGTCTAAAACACGTCCTCTTTTTAAAGTTAAGGGTAGTTTATTTGGCTCCGTGTATTTAGGAATGTGTGTTTAGTGGTTTTAATATTAATGATACAATTTATTTTCGCTTTAGTCAAATACCGTGTTGTACTGTTGTATAATAAAATAGTCAGCTATGTAGGCCCAAACCAGGTTATTGCAAAATTTTAATTTCCGAATAATAAAGAGACTGAAGAATGCAATAGGTAACAAATGTATCTCATGTGTTATATCTTCTAATAATTAGTTTTTTCTAGATAACGTGACGACTGATTAAAATTCTAACACTGAACAAGTCTAAGAAAATTAGAATCATTAAGTACTAACAGTTTCACAAACGTAAATTGCAGTTCAAGTAATGTAATATTTCTGTATCTTGTATTCATGGACATTTGAAGGCCAAACTGCGCTATTTTAAGGTAAAGTTCGATTTAATCGACGTTTGTGCAATGATCATTGTCATTAGATCAGTTATTGAGTGATTCAGTTCGCTATGTGCACTTTTCTAAACACTGTTATACGGCTAATTTTCGTTAGTCTACTAACTATCCTTTCGTAAGACTAATCTAGATAGCTTTAATTAGTAAAGAATTACTAGACGATGTGTTTGGCTATGCAACGCAACGTATAAAGTTTATAAACATTACATTTAAAATGATTAAAGATGCTTTTCAAATATTTCCTATTACTGTGACCATTAAGTTACGATGTAGAGAATCCTGTAGGCTTAATTTCATTTGGAAATACCACCAGTATGTACCATGTTTGAGCAAATAAATGACTGATTCTGATTCTGAAAACATTAACCATTTAAGCAGTATTTTTAACCCTTAAGCAGTATTTTTAATAAGAAAGCATATTTAGCAGTGGCTTGGCGTGAAACAAAATCTCTGAGTAAGACGGAACCGAATTAGCTTACTATTTCATAAAAAAACTATAGGCATTTTCTAAAATGGGCAAGCCGGTGGGAATCGGCTTCTAAGGATGCCAAGCTACTGGAGCATAGTATGTATTTACAAAATCGCTCCGTACTCTAATCGTTGTAACTCGATACGACATTATCATTTTGAACTTTAGATTATTCACAAAAGTAACTGATTAACGCTCGCAATCCGTTCAAAAATGGTGAATGTTTTAGACATTTTTCGCTACGATTACACATGTTTCATAACATATTATCAATGTTACTACTAAGAGCAGGGCTATTGAGATTTATAGGTATATTTGAAACCTACAGCTTGAAATATTCATTGAAATTTTTTGTTTCAAAAACCATTCAAAATGGTAAAAATTCACACAGAAAACATTTTTCTTTTTTTTTCAACTTATTTTTGACTGGACGCAATGAAAGCATGAAATAGCTACGTTACTTTCTAGAACCCAGGGTAAAGTATAACTTGAAAAAGTGGTTGAAATTATGAATAATATTTATCATAATATTACTTTTTTAAAGGAATAAGGCCTCTTACGAATACTACCTACACTTAGTATTATTTTTGCAGCGGTTGCGTTGCCTAGCCAATTTTTAGGCTGCCTGTCCACTGGAGCTGAGCTGTGTAAAATTGACCAATCACATTCTTCAAATCTAAATGCACTTCTTTTGAGCTTTATGAAAACGCAGCCTCATTGGTTAATTTTCTTCGGTACCGCTTCAGTGGACAAGCATCCTTACTCTTCTATAAGACCTATTTGCTATCTAAGAGCCAGCGCACACTACGGCTTCTTATGGCTGCGACAGTACATCTGTCTTTTTCCCACTTCAAGCGTGCAAACAAGACATATGTACTGTCGCGGCCAGGGTAGTGCGCGGAGCACAGACAACCCCCACTAGACGGAGCATGTAAGGCGACCCGCGCGCACCAACGATATGGTACGGCAGAACATTAAAGTATCAACACGGCGGCCACCGTTTAGTTGCGTCCTTGTTTATGATCCATGCGTACGTCAACGAAAATAGTATTTTATGCAACCGTTGTATAAGAGGGGGCAAAAAACGCGAGTGGCATGGGTTACGATGTGAGCGTAGCGAACATCGTAAGAAAGATGCCACGAGCGTTTTTTGACCTACTTATACAACGTTGCATACAATAGTTTTTCTACGACTCGACATTTCATAAATAAAATGCAAATAAACAACAAAGAAAATAATGACATGTTCCCGCTCGGAATCAACAAAATTAAGAAAAAAAATAGTCTCTGATAAACTTTTTTTTTATTGACGTCTATCTGTCAAATAAATATAAACTTATACATAAAGGTATACGTTCACTATACTGAACATCTGTAAAAAATATGAACTTATACATAAAGGTATACGCTCACTATACTAAACATCCATGCACTGAAGATAAAACTTTTTTTTAAAGTTGGCAGCAATGCCTTAGTACAATAAGTTTTTTTTTAAATTGCAAATTGCGTGAATGCAGCTGTTTATCTTGTAACCTGTGGTACTAAGTGATGCTTTTTTGGCGACATTATAACATCGTATAGCAGTGTTTTTTTGGGAAATAGAGTATAGACTTTTACAGACTTTCATAATTTATGTCTTTATATTACAGTTAGTAACTATATAAATGACAGAAAAAAGTACTGGAGTAGAAAAAAGATATTAAATAAATAACATGGTAAATTGTAGTGTTAAGTGGTGCAGAGAGACCTCATAAACAAGGACGCAACTAAACGGTGGCCGCCGTGCTGATACTTTAATGTTCTGCCGTACCATATCGTTGGTGCGCGCGGGTCGCCTCACATGCTCCGTCTAGTGGGGGTTGTCTGTGGCGCGGAGACACTAAGTATAGTAACTGCTTACCGCCGGGCCCGTGCGTGACGGCGATGGAGTTTGGCGGCGGCTGGATCTTAGGCTCGGACTTGCGGTTCACGAAGTACTGGGAGAGCAGCTTGTTGCGGAGTTGGTTGCCCTGTAAGTTTACGGTACAGTGGCATTCTATACAACTTGCTATGTAAACAAAACGTAACTTTGTTTTGTCACTGTTTCTCCTTGAATTTCCACACCACCTCATCAAATACCATTGAAACCTTACACTGTTGAAACGGTCGTTACCGTAAAATAAAAAATCATAAAATATTATAACTGTATCTTGGATATTTAATTAAAACTTGTTGGTAAATATAAATTGTAATAAGAAAAATATGATGACGTTTTAGGTATTGTATGTATGTATAGTTCAACAAGGTGATTTTCAGTCCACGCCATATCGCGCCAAATTTTAATGGTACTAATTTATTTTACCGGCGTTGAAAGTCACTGAATGTCACTGATGTAAACAAATAGGAATCTTGGTAGCCTGATGAAGAGCTCCATAAGAGTTCGAAACATGTCGGGCCGTTCCTGACCATATCACTTGAGTGTGAACCGCTTAATACAATAATTAAGAGGAATCTGTTCAATTTTTGAATAGGTGAAATGTGTAATGATCTTATAACAAGTATTTATACAAATATTAACACAAAGGTAGATTATGAAAAAAAAAATGTAATGTGATCCACTGCAATGTAAGCAGGACTTGAACCTGCGACCAGCGCAGTGCTCTCCCCACCGAGCTATCACATCGTTACGTCAGTCACACTAAATCTTTGATTCCATAATTCTACGCTACTGTGTGTTAAAAATGCTTTTGTGCGCAAGTATTTACGAGTATACCTTCTCTCCGTATTCAGGGTCAACAGCCATCATCTCCCGAAGCGTGCGCAGTACTTTGACGCACAGCTTCTCTTCCTTCTCTTCTAGAAGCTTCTCCGTGTGACGAATCAATCTGGAAAGTTAAGTCGTAGTAAAGCTTTAATCCCAAAGACCACACTCCGTTCGTGATATTCCGTATGAATTTCTATAAAATTACCCAAAGATATACCAAGACATAAAAGAGGAATTTCAGGTTAAAACAACATTTTTATATTATAACAATATTACATCTATATTCATGACGTAACAAAAATGTTTGCCTTGTCTGAACACTTTCCTTGATCAGAAAGCATCACGGCGACGGTAATACTTCAGTATTATGTGTAAATCATACATTATAGTATATTACATACCTAGGGCGGCGGAATCATAAATGCCTCAGAACGCAGGTGTTTGTGGCCCGAACCGAAGATGAGGACTATAAATATGCGATCTGGGGCGTTACGAATTACCGCCCGTGGTTAGTCTTAAAGTTTTACGTCATGCTTTCACCGGGAAGCGAGTATTTCTCCCCGCGTAGCGATCAGAAAATCCCACTTACGGCCTAGAGTGACGTATTAAAAGTGTACCTGGATATGAAGATGCCTCTGGTGTTCTCCTCGGCGGCCTCCCCCGGGCTGGTGAACAGCAGGTGCGGCTTGTACAGGATGTCCACCAACAGCGACAGCTCGGCCTGCAGCAGCGGTCGCAGCTGTTCCTCCAACAGCGCTACTATCTCTTGCAGACCTTCCATCACTGATCTGTCGTTCTGCAGGTTCGACTGTAAAAATTAACAGTACCATTGCAAATACGCTGTGATTTCTTGTTTTGATACCGGAACTGAACTGGAAGATTAAGGGACTTTTTGTAAGTCACTGTCATCATCATATCAGCCGTCCACTGCTGGACAAAGGCCTCCCTCAAAGTTCTCGACAACGATCGGCCTTATCCCGTCCTCCTCCAAATTCTGGCCACTAACCAGGTCGTCGGTCCACCTTGTTGTTCTTGGTAAGTCACTGTAATCCGATCTAAATCATAAACCCCCATACAGAATCGGTTGTTAACCATTTCGAAAATATCTGCGCGCAATGTAGGTACAGTCGCCATCAGATATATCGCAGCATATAAGGCGTTACGACTCTTATTGACTGGACGTTAAAGTGCATGTTCATCAGATATATATGAACGCCTTATATGCTGCGATATATCTGATGGCGACTGTACCTACTAACCGTTGTTAAACGTATCCATAAAGATGGATTTATTTTGAAAAGTTGTGAATAGTTTTCAATAAAAAAAAAACTTAGGTCGAGAAAATATCAATCTGCCCATCGGATCTATATTGATTCACATAAAATTCTTATTCATAATTGTAATAAGTCATAACTATCGTAGTCATAATTTCTACTTTTCTTTGAGACAATAACTTTACAGGACTGTTATAATACAAACCTGAACTAAACAAATGGGTTTTACTCTCAAAACACTTCTAAAGTTAATAATTGTAGAGTTATGCTAACGATTTTATGACACACAATACGTTATGACAATCATCACACTTACATTACATAATGGTAACATCTCTTACAACAAAAAAAATTACGAACAGCAGGTACAGACTTTAACAACATGAGTACGAGTCAAATAAAATATTTAATTTTATTTAACTTCTTTAATAGAGGGTTAGGTGTACCTGTGACGCCATCTTCTCCAGTTTGGAAGTCTTGGAGGCGAGCAGCCACTTGCTGGTCTGGCGCGAGAACTGCGCCACCTTCTCGAACACCGTTTGGATCTTGCCTTCCAGCTCTAGCGGTATCGCTATGCTGCGGGACTTGGCTGGAAAGAGCAACAAATTATGAGAAAATCGTCGGCGCTGGAGCAAAATCACATGTAAAATCTGTTCGAATCGATCTCCGAGTGTCCTGAAGTTGATTTGAAATTAATTGTATAACATTAAATATTGGAAAAAGTAATTACTTTAAATTTCTTCACGTAAATTGTATACAGGGTGGAACAGATCGAGGGACTCTTAGGCAAACAGGGAATTGTTCAAACTGAGTACTTCACTTTTCACCAGTGAACTATGTAAATATTTCTATCCATTTTTGAGGTACAGTTTGTTAAACATTAGTGTAAAAATCTGCACATATCAACCCTAGCATCTTTTGAACATCGCTTAAGTTAAAGACAGGTGTCATTTGTTAATAAAACCTTTGAATTGGTAGGGTTGTCACTGATATTTAAATATTTTATTATGATGACTTTTTAACTTTTAAATCCAGCTTCACAATTATAATAGGTCCATTGTAGATCACTCAGATGACACTATCCTGTCAGCCCAGCCTTTAGAAATGTTCCACCCTGTATAGAAATTATAAATAAATACTATTTTTTTTTTATCTTTTATAAATTATAAATTACGCTATATTTTGTATATTTTTCACGGGGTTTCACGAGGAACCTTTAGAAAACACTTTGAAAATAGTGAATTTGTCGGTTAGCCCTCTCAGCAGCATACTCACCAACTTCGCTAAGGGTCCGGATGCACTTTTCCACGTTGAGCTTCTGCGGCGGCGTCAGCCAGGGGCACTGGTAAATTCGGAAGGTGGTTTGCAGAAGCTTCACGAAGATCGACTGCCGCGTCTATAAAAAAAAATGCGTTTAAAATTTCCCTCCTCTTGAGAGGCCTTTGCCCAGCAGTTTTGTTTAACAGTTTAAGGCAGAGAAACTGGTAGACTGAAAAATACATATATTTTTGTGTAAGTGCTACTAAATAAGAAACTGTCTAATAACATAAATAACTAAAGAAGTATTAGAATTATCATAAACTTACATAATAGTGTTGGAATCCAGGGAATGCGTGAAGAAGTGAAAAAAGAAGAGTCAAATCGTATACAAACTTTACTGTAATTGTCATAAATTATTTACAACATACAACATTTGACGACGCGGTTGGCGCAGTGGTAGTGTACCTGGTTACTGAGCTGACTTGGGTTCAAATCCCGGCAAGGGCAAATATTTGTGTGAGGAACTCGAAGCTTAAATTATATCATTGAAACAGTGATTTCAACGATATAATTAATGCTTTGGCCAGTGAGCCCCAGCCAAAAATACGCGAAACCAAATAAACTATTACTAACTTTTGGACATGTAGTATTTCAATTAGACAAAAACTAAAAATAAGATGTGTGTTGAGTACTGATGTTTATAACATCGCAAGCCAGTATCTTCCTAAAAACTTCATACGTACAGATCGTTTTTGACATTCATAATGAGTAGCTGATTTGGGCTGTCATCAAATACCGTATTTCATATCTATGGCGGTTAACTGACTGTACCAGATCGCAGACTGCGCGTGCCGTAAATATGCGATCTGGGGCTGTACTTATTACCACCAATGCTGTGTCTAAAGTTTCACGTCTTGCCAGTAGATCCAGTTTTCTCCCCAGTAGATCGTACTTACGGCCTAGGGTGACGTAAAGTGAATAACATAGTCAGTACCTGCACAGTGGTGCTCTGGTCGCTGAAGGGAGAGTTGAAGAAGGTACATATTGTCTGCACGAGCACATCTGTCACGTAGTTCACCCACGCCTTCTGTACGCCGCCTGTCGACGACGGCTCCTCAGATGTCCCTGGATAATTGTCATGTAAATAAGTACCAACAGACCCGATAGGGATTATGCTACAGATGTTTCGACAGCCGTCAGTTCACTGTCAATAATATCGAAAGAATGATATACTGTAACCATACTTCTTATTATAATCAAAGGGCGGACAGTGGATGGATGCAATATAGTGACGAATGCATAACATGGATAAGACATTACATTTCGAGTAACATTTATATATGCAGTTTTTGTAGTCATATCCATATTATGTATATCGTTTGACATGATTATGACGTATATTGCATCGACTGTCCCCTTTGATTATAATTGATCGAATTTAACCTCTCGATTAATATCTCCTCTCCCTATATGACTGCTAAGGATCCTGACCACATATTAAGTCCGTTTTTTGTATTATTATACACAATGTTTTTTTATATACTACGACGGTGGCAAACAAGCATGCGACCCGCCCGATGTCAAGCAGTTACCGCCAACTATGGACGCTTGCGACGCCAGGGGCATTACACGCGCGTAGCCGTCTCCCTTTCGGCCATGTTCAGATGACAAGCGCTCAACGCGCGTTTTGCTAACGCGCGTTTATAACTCCATACAAAAACACGCGTTGGCATGTGTACGGCCAGAACAAAATGTATAGTTGTAAACGCGCGTTACCAAAACGCGCGTTAAGCGCTTGTCATCTGAACATGGCTTAAGAACTTTTTTACTCCCCTCTTGAAGGACCGTATACTGTAGCCCCCACCAGGGAAAACCTCGATAATCATAAGTTAAAACATACTGTTATTTGTAAAATAAGTATCTATGCTTGTATTGCTTGTGGTATATCTACCCTGTAATGTACTATCAAAATTGTTGACAGGATGGCCTGCATGTCCTGCAGGAACGAGCGCTCGAACAGGTCCCACATGTAGTTGGAGGAGTAGATCTCTCTCGTCTCCACTCCGCTGTGGATGCAGACCCTCGCACTCACCAGCCACCGCCAGCAGCCCGCCGTCTCCCTGCAGGATGGCCTGCATGTCCTGCAGGAACGAGCGCTCGAACAGGTCCCACATGTAGTTGGAGGAGTAGATCTCTCTCATCTCCACTCCGCTGTGGATGTAGACCCTCGCACTCACCAGCCACCGCCAGCAGCCCGCCGTCTCCCTGCAGGATGGCCTGCATGTCCTGGAGGAACGAGCGCTCGAACAGGTCCCACATGTAGTTGGAGGAGTAGATCTCTCTCATCTCCACTCCGCTGTGGATGCAGACCCTCGCACTCACCAGCCACCGCCAGCAGCCCGCCGTCTCCCTGCAGGATGGCCTGCATGTCCTGAAGGAACGAGCGCTCGAACAGGTCCCACATGTAGTTGGAGGAGTAGATCTCTCTCATCTCCACTCCGCTGTGGATGCAGACTCTCGCACTCACCAGCCACCGCCAGCAGCCCGCCGTCTCCCTGCAGGATGGCCTGCATGTCCTGGAGGAACGAGCGCTCGAACAGGTCCCACATGTAGTTGGAGGAGTAGATCTCTCTCATCTCCACTCCGCTGTGGATGCAGACTCTCGCACTCACCAGCCACCGCCAGCAGCCCGCCGTCTCCCTGCAGGATGGCCTGCATGTCCTGGAGGAACGAGCGCTCGAACAGGTCCCACATGTAGTTGGAGGAGTAGATCTCTCTCATCTCCACTCGGTGAGGATGCAGACCCTCGCACTCACCAGCCACCGCCAGCAGCCCGCCGTCTCCCTGCAGGATGGCCTGCATGTCCTGCAGGAACGAGCGCTCGAACAGGTCCCACATGTAGTTGGAGGAGTAGATCTCTCTCATCTCCACTCGGTGAGGATGCAGACCCTCGCACTCACCAGCCACCGCCAGCAGCCCGCCGTCTCCCTGCAGGATGGCCTGCATGTCCTGCAGGAACGAGCGCTCGAACAGGTCCCACATGTAGTTGGAGGAGTAGATCTCTTTCATCTCCACTTCGGTGTCGATGTAGCAGTGGTTCAAGAAGCCGACGTATGCTTCTTTCACCTGGACAAAATATGTAATGTCTCATTATTTTTTGATGTGGTATAATAGATGTTTTTTATATTAAAACATTGATACAAACAATTAAACGACTTCACACTGAAGAGGTTTAGCAAATCTGTTAAAATCGTTTATAAATTGTCGCTATCCAACCTTAGTACTCGTTTTAGTCTTTGACACATATACTAATAATCACATCAGGTGACACCGACGTTCAGTTTGCTGTTGTATATTTCTATCTCTATAAATAATTAGTTTTCCCATCTAAAACTGCGTATGTTATTTGGTTATGGGCCCGGCACGGTTCATCTGCCGAACTACTAAAAAGTATAACTCTTTGCCGGCTCATGTGTTTCCTCCTTCTTACAATATGGGACCCTTCAAACGAAGCGTGACCAAGCATCTCTCGGGCCAGCATGCAGCTGCATAATAACAACCGTTTCTTACGTTTAATGAAAGTAGCTTGAACTATCGTTAAATACCGTATTGCTTCACGTATTCTAAAGTCACACCAGTACCTCTACAAAAACAAAACAAGATATCAAGATTTCTTAATTTACCTTTGTGTCATTATTTATAAAAACAAGTTATGTCAATTTTTATGAAGTATGTTTTACCTCATTGGACCAATTTTTATGAAGTATGTTTCACCTCATCGGACCATCTCTAACATAAGGCTATGGGAGCTGACCGGCCAAAATCCTATCGCTAAGGAGATATTTCTTCGGAAGTGGCGCTGGATAGGTCACGTACTGCGAAGACCAGACAACCATCTATCCAAACAAGGTCTGACGTGGCAAGTGTCCGGTAGAAGAAGACTCGGTCGTCCTCGCACCACTCGGAGACGCACCGTCAACAAAGAGGCGGCGTCAACTGGCCTCGACTGGAAGAAACTCGAGAAAGCAGCGCAGAGGCAATAAATCGTTCTGCCCTATTTCCCTGATGAGGGATATCAGGATACCATCATCATGTGTTACCTCAGGTATGCAGTCGGGGTGCGTGATCATGGACACGATGTCGTCGAGCGGCAGCAGGCTGTGGCACTTGATCTCCGTGTACACGTTCTTGCCCATCGTGCAGCAGGTCAGCAGCTTCACCAGCTGGATGTGGTACCTGGAGAGAAGGTCACGCTCAGCTAGAGGTTAGCCTAGAAGAGGGGAGTCCTTAGTTTCCTAGAGACTTATTTAGTCGAATGAAAAAGCGTTTCGTAGAATTTTTATTCTTTCAAATATATATATATTGATTAGGTTAGGTGGGTCTATTTTATAATAACCTCATATAGTTTACGGTTTCAAAGAAAAATGCTATCCACGATATGATTTTTCGGCGAAATGTAGCATTCGAAAAATAATTCTACGAGTCAATATAGACCCCTAGAAGTGACTCATTAAGGCTATTCAAAAAGAACTCGTCAAGAAATCAAACTACAACAGAAAACAAAACAATCTATAATATACAACTATATATGATCATATATATTTTGTTTTCTAGTCGAGGTGTTTTCTAGTCCGCATGCGGTGACCTCCTCTAACAACCAAGTTATCAACCAGAAGCTGTGTCATTAGTATAATAGCGTACAGTTTCTAAGACGGTTTTATTCTAGTTTTAACATGTTATAAGGTACCTTAAAGCTTCAGGCATCTCGTTGGTCTGCTTGAACTGACGCATCATTTGTATGAAGTAGTTGAACGACACGCGGTCGTTGTAGAATATCAGCACGTCTTCGCCGGCGTTCACCATCTGAATGGACAGTGATAATAGTCAATTTAGGATTAGGCAACGTGCAATGGAAAGGGCTATATACTCAGAGTTTATCTGCGTGATATAATCAAAAATGAGGGTATTCGCAAAAGGAAAAAAGTAACCGACATAGCTAGTGATATAATCATAATCAATAATATAAGAATAATAACTAGTGAAGAGAATTTACCAAGTACCTCAAGACGCTCATAGTTGCCGTCTATCTTTTAGTGCCGTTTGGTTAAATTTGTACGCCAGATGGGAATCTGTATCTTTGGTCGCTCAAGTCGATTGACAAACAATCTAAAATTCTAATTGCTTGCTGCTTGTCTAGCGCAACTTGGCTTCGCGACATGGCATTGCCCGTCACAATCACACAGTACTGTGAAGAAAGAGGAGAAACTCGCGCGAGAAAGAGTCGCGTGTCACAGTTGTGCTGTTATTGGTTTCCTCACTTCTTGCAGTATACATAGTGTGCGACCACTTTCTCCTTGCCAACGTAGCTGTAGAGCGTCGCATTGTCTTTGAATCCTCGGTGGACCGCGTCCATCGACAAACAATGCTACTAGACTCACCTCTTGCATAACCAAATCCTGGCTGCGTCTTATATACTGTGTGTCCGCATGCACGATAGTCCGCAAGAAGTGTAGGTACGCCGGCCGTCGACCTCTGGATTCTATGCAGTGTACGAAGTGCGCCACCACTTTCTCGTTGCCCTCGTGGCTGCAGAGCGTCGCATTGTCTTTGAAGATCGCGCATACTGTCTGAGCTTCACGGATCTGGAAGAATAAGTAATAGCATTAGGCAATTTAATAAACTGCTCCTAAAAGAAGAATCGCGTCGGATATTTATTTATTATTTCTTAGGAGAACCAACAGCTACAAACAATACATTGGTCTTAGAAATAGTTAACGGAAAGCCAATTACAGGTTCCCACCGATAGTGACTTTTTATACAAAAATAAGGTGCTCGCACGTTGCACAAAATGGCAACTACCTGTGATTACCAACTAAGTGTAATAAAACTAATTTAATCAATGTACCAAACAGCTGTTTCGATTAAAGCACTCTCACTTAAATAATTCGTTCGTCATCTTACGCCTTACAACCGGGATATTACTGTTGAAGATGTCGATATCCAGCTCTTTCACTAATTTATTAAGATTGGTATGATTGTCCCTTAATATTTATTATTACTATTTTACCAGCACGCACCAGCAAGCTATTTTTCCTATAGTTACGCGAGGAAAAGGGAACTGAGAGGGTGTCTTTTTAGCCTGGATATAATACGATAGAATATACTTCATTGCAGATCACAACAGGAGATAATTAAAAACAGAGATAACCTGTAGCATACATATATAGAAGGCTTTTGGGGAGTCCTTCTTCAAGCAGTGGACGTCTGTCGGCTGATATATGTAATAAATATAACGTGATAATAGAATTAGTAGTAATTTCTTGATAACTGGAGTAGTGGTAAAATTGTTTGGAATACTACTCACCCCAGCATTAAGGAACAAATCCAAGTGCTTGTGTAATATGGCTTGATTCTGCTGGTTGCCGTGACAAAAGTGCTGCAAGAACTCGTGCGCTAGAGCAAGAAGTTCGTCCATGGCCGCGTCGTCTTCGTCGTGCGGGACCTGAAACACGCAAATCAATATTGGTTACGATTGGGCCTTCGTTTTGGAGATAAAAAAAAAAAAACGGTCAAGTGCGAGTCGGACTCGCGCACCGAGGGTTCCGTACAAACACTTTCCATCCTTAAGTGGTTAAGTTAAGTTTGCACCTGGTACGTACAGCGCTCCATACAAATGAGGTGCAAAGTTAACGCAACCAATCCCGTTTGTTGTATGGGAGCCCCCCTTAAATATTTATTTTATTTTATTTTTAGTATTTGTTGTTATAGCGGCAATAGAAATACATCACCTGTGAACATTTCAACTGTCTAGCTATCACTGTTCTTGAGATACAGCCTGGTGACAGACGGACGGACGGACGGACGGACAGCGAAGTCTCAGTAATAGGGTCCCGTTTTTACCCTTTGGGTACGGAACCCTAAAAAACATCATCTACAGAAGCGTGACGTCATTTCATTGCCATTTTATATGGTTGTTTAACAATGATTACTTAGTTCAATTATGAAGATTCTGACAACAATTTAAAAATTTGCTTTTCAAGTTGAGTACTTTTGAAGTTTCATATTTCAGTCAGTCAGCTAGTTTATTAAATAACTAGGTGCCCGTAACTTCGTACGCGTAACTTTTATGATACCGCAGTCGGGAAAAAAGTATCCTATAACCATCTTTGTATGTCCAGCTCTCCCTGTACCGAAAGTGGTTAAAATTTGTCCAGCCGTTTCGGCGTGATGAGAGGACTAAGGAAATTATGAAAACAGATGGCGCCAGGCTGGCACGGCACCGCGCGCCCATACAAAACAAATGACGATCCTGCATTACGCTATTAAAATCCTGAAATCATGACCCCTCTGTCCTCCACCTCATCTCTCCATAGAAAACTGATTTTCATTACAAATCTAGAATTTTATAATAGTATAGACTAGTATAAACTAAGCGGTGGTAGCCTAGTGGTTAGGGCATGCGACTTTCAATCCGGAGGTCGCGCGTTCGAACCCGGCCCGTGCCAATGAGTTTTTCGGAACTTATGTACGGAATGTCATTTGATATTGACCACTCGCTTTTCGGCGAAGGAAAAACATCGTGAGGAAACCACCTATAAGCCCAATAAGGCCTAGTTTCCCCTCTGGGTTGGAAGGTCAGATGGCAGTCGCTTGCGTAAAAACTAGTGCCTACGCTACATCTTGGGATTTTAGGTAGCAGACCCCGATTGAGAATTCATTCTCTACAAAGATACGGGACAAAGGCTAGGAGGAAAAAAAAAATAGACTACAGAATGCTGCATAAATTCAAGCTCAGTCCTCATCCTTATTACCTGCAGTAAGTCTAGCACGATATTGTGCACTCCGATGTTGCGCAGGAGCCTCTGTTCGTGTCGCCGCGGCTTGCCGCTGCTCGCCGCGCCGCTGTTGCCGTGGGTGCAGTACTTTATCATTCGCTGGAGTATCTGTTTAACAAGAGACACAAAAATATTATGAAACATGTAATGTCTCCTTTATTTTAATGTGGGTACACCACAATTTTTTATTTAAGTCTTTAATACAAAGATCAAAGCTTAAAGAAAAATTAAAAACCTTTCAAATAAAACAATGCAAAGATCGACACACAAAGCATAAGGAAAAATTCGTCAGGTCTTCCTGGAGCTAGGGTAGCGAAATGGTTAACGCGCTGGACCGGCAATCCAGAGGTACCGGGTTCGATTCCCGGTCTCTTCCACCAGGTAGCTCCATTTTCAATTTTCCTTTAAGCTTTGATCTTTGTATTAAAGGCTTAAAGAGACACATAGTCGGCAACAAGCTTATTTACAAATTCGAGACATACCTAAAAAATTATAATTAGGGAACAATCTTACACAAATCGACCTAGACCCAAACTAAGCAAAGGTTCTGCTATGGGTATTAGACGACGATATACATAATATATTAATACATATCGACTGTTGAAAGGCTATTTGGTACAATGGGTGATATTGAGTTATATATATCGTCGGAATCGGCAGACTTTTCTCCGTCGAATGAGGTCGCTCTCCTGTAAAGGTCATAAAATTCGAAACGATATAACCTTTCTACCGTCGTTATGCAGATAACATCCATGACCCAGGAACAAATATTCGAGTTCATCACACAAATATTCGAGCTAAGATCGGTCGAAAGTTGGCTGTCGAATAAAAAACTGTTTCAGCAATTTTACATAGAAAACTCCCACGAGTCTCAGATATATTAAAATGCATACAAAACGGGTTTACTTAATAAGAATATCGCTCAACGTTTCAAATCGGTTCGCGATTCATCCTCAGGAGCACCGATCAGTGGTGTTATATTGGCTGCCGCCGCGACTGAACGGCGCTTCTGATATTCGACTTATACGACGGGAGTAAAAGCGTTTTAATAGGTTTCAACAAAGTTTCCTGTAATTAAAATTGGTGTGCTACACTATTTTTGACCAAACAGACCCAAAAATATTTGCATTGAATAGAGCTGAGCTTTGAAGTTTCCTCAACTAACTTCATCATTCGCTTGCAGATAAATGGGATAAGAATCCCATTTATCTGGGGTCGGCGCAGCATGTTTTCTTCCTCCATTCTACCCCTATTACTCGGCATCTCGTCGTTTACTTCCTTCTTATTCATATCATCTTTCACACAATCCATCCATCTTTTCTTTGGCCTGCTTCTTGTTCTATATCCATCCACATTCATGCTTAACGCTTTACCTTACAGCTATTTAAATAAGTCTGGAATATTTAAGTCATTTAGATAAGACTTAAATATTCCACGGGACACAAAAAATAAAAGACTATTTTCAAACACTTCTCGAATCACGCTGTGTCAACTCACATGTTTGATCTTCTTGTACTCATTGTTGTCATGCTTCGCAGTTCTCGACGTGTCCAACACGTTGTCCAAGGAGGCGTTGCGTTCTAGGATCGCGCCGCCCGGCCCCACGGTTCCCGTGCCACCTGTATCAATGAACAATTATTTCGTCAGGCAAGCAATTACAAGCAAAACTCACTAAGTAACAAATACCTACTTAAAAAGCTCGTATGTCAGTGTCACTCTACAAACTAGATACCGTAAAACTACCCCACTATAGTCCAACCAATCAATCAATATAACTCCGACCGATTTATGGTCTAAAACAAAACTCGTTTAATTTTATCAAAATCAATATTCTATCAGTGATTTTATACGTTTTTATTTAAGTTTGTTTAATTATCTTGTTCACTTTAGAGTTTATTCGTTACAATTGTCATATATTAACGAGTAATTCTCGGATTAAATTGGACCATAGTTGTGTGGACTGGACTATATTTGGGTAGTTTAACGGTACGAGGTTCTGAAGAGTAGTGACAGAAATTGTAGTGAGTTTTGGTTGTCACCAGGTAATTTATTTAAATAAGTTACACAGCATTACAGTTATTAAACCAAGACACTGTGAACTACAAAAATACATATAAATAAGACTTGAAACTAGTTAGGTGTTAGAGAGATATCGTCTGATCTGGTGTACGATTCGGCAGATCGACCACGATTTGATCCTTGAAACACTGGCATTGCGTGTCTTGTTTCATTTACCGTTCGTGGACAGTTTAGAAATCGTTCAAATTATGTTATTAACAATACTGGGTTGGCTTAGAACAAGGATATGCACTGCTATAATTCGAGCCTCCAGTATGTGCATACGAGGCACACGTCACAAATTCAAACCTGCAGCGAAACTGTTGGGGTTTGACGACGGAGCAGCCATTCCCAGTTCCCAGCACTAACTAAACTGCAACTGCATTGCAGAGATGTGTTTTATTACTTTTTGTTACACATTATTATTTTTATTACTATTTCTTTGTTATAAGTTAAGATTTTCTTGCAATAAATTATTATAAGTCGTGTTATTAACAATCGATAAATAAATAATAATAAATATCAGACAACCTTACACAAAACGATCTAGTCCCAAATTAAACTCAAGAAACTTGTGTTAGGGGGTGCTAGACAACGATTTAAATACTTATATAGATACAATTACGTATTAAACTCAAATAGAGTATGTGTTCAAATGGAAACCTAAAACAAAAATTATTGTTCCCCAACTCCTCGTCTCTTGAGTCGTCAAAAATAAACTAGTAAGACTAACTTCTAGCCTTCGTACTCACGTAATACTTGAACGGTCTTATAGATATAGGTTCTCTCACCTCCATGGTCGTCCATAGCGCCGGCGCGGCCCTTGTTAAAGACCCACAGTTCGGACTTCTCCACACTCTGCCGCAAGAGGTCTAAGTCGGCCTTAATCTGCTTGTAGGACTCCACATCAGCGTCAGATACGAGGAGTTGGACCTGAAAATATATAAAAATCTTAAGAAACAATACGGATACGTTTTTAATATAATATTTTTATTGATTCTGTTTAGAGGTGGAAATACCAAATTTTTATTTTTATTAATAATGCTTAGACATACCCTAAAACGTGCGTTTGCACGCACGATCCCCGGTCCCCATTGCTTTACAACAAGTGTAAGGACCGCCAGAGGGACCGGTTGCTGACATTGCAGTGGATCACAATACGTTTTTATTGCATAATTAACCTTTGTGTCAATATTCTCAAAAATACGGATACGGTTAACGAAAGTGTAATCCAGTAGGATTTATATCCTACCGACTGCGCCAGGCGTTAAGAGTACAACGGGCTTACGCTGAAGCTAACATAAAAAATCCGATTTAAAATACCGGCTAGTACAATGTCAGCGAAGGCTACAGCTTCACAAACAGCGTCGTAGCCGAAGTATATTTCAAGCAGTTTGCCCATTCAAACGTGTACACAACTGATAAGGCTTACCGATGTACCTGCGGAGAAGAGGAATTTTCGCAAGGCGGCAAAGTTATTGACCAATCGGCGAGTTCCACGTAGCGTGCGTCTTTGACGTTTCCTGCTATTGGTCGTTAGCTGTTGCCATGTGAAAGCGCATCACGCGGTATTTAGTCAGCCGCCATATCTCTGCCAATGTACAATCTATACCTTACGTGAGTGAGACGTCTAATAGATTCATTGGAATTATGAGTTGTACGTTTGATTTTAAGTTTGAATTAGTAACTTCGGCCATCATCGGAGTAGTTTGTCTTTGTCTGCGCAAACTAATATTCACGACGCGCCTTATAAAAGGTCTGTAGTACAGGATAGATGTAACATACCTGTTTGAAAGCCGCCAGAACCTCCTGCCGTTGGCTAAAATGCCTGAAAAGGAGAGCCAAGGCTCCCGACACTAAGGCCGCCGAGGCGCCTTGCGAACAAAGCTGCAGCAACACTCTCAACACCATGCGGCCTCCGCACTCGTCCAGGTCTAGTCCGTCCCTGCAATATGGATGCTAATGTCAGTTGAGGATCATGAATTAATGAAGGATGATCATGCCTGTGTGGATGTTAGAAGTTGGAATATTGGAGGTTGCATTTGAATGATACTTAACACACCATTTATTTACTTATTTAGTAAAGGCATAGTTACAAGTTACAAATTTAAGAACTTAACTAAGGCCACTAAGGCTTACACTATTGAGACATGTCATATGAGGAGTGTCATATCAAAAGGACTTATTTCTCTATGGCAGCCATACGAAACCAGGCCCTTTTGAAAAGGCATTCCTCATTTACAGTAGCAAAAAACCTATCACATCTGTGTATTTTGTATGAAAGATGCCAGACGTTTACCATCGCAAAAGGTTTAGACACCTTTCACTTAATAAAACGTCTATTTTTCTATTCAAATAGTTCGTGGACAAGCAAGAGATGAAATTGAAAATACATAATTCAAAATCTATCTTTTTGCAAACGTTACAACTTCCAATTTGCAATCTTCTTAGATGGACATTTTCGCAAGAGTTTTCTGGGGTTAACTTTGAAATAATTATTGTATTAAGCGGTTTACAATCACGTGAAACTGTCAGAAACGGCCCGACATGTTTCGAACGTATGGAGCTCTTCATCAGGGCTACCTTTACTGTCGCGCGGAAACTTTCTCACAACTCCATACGAGATCGAAACATGTCTCGCCGTTCCCGACAATTTCACGTGAGTGTAAACTGCTTAATACAATAATTAAATAAGTCTCGCAAACGTTTTATTATTAACCATAAATTGTTTCTAAATATAATATGTTGATATTTCCCATTGGTTAGAGACACAGTATTCTAGCGAAAATGTCTGGATATCTGTTTGAATATACACGTGTTGGTGTTGACGTTGTTGGTGATATTTTGTTTATATTTTGGGAACATCGTGTTGAATTTAAACCCAGTTCGGTTAGGTTACATGCTACACATTCTGGGGAGTATCAGGCTTAGGTAGCTCAAGCAGTTATATTTCAAGCATTGCATGCGTTGTTAAGGAAATTCATTCGCTGCTTAAACCTTGAATTCTAATATTATGGGACCGGTAGGCTGACTACACCGTAAACTTGCTTGTTATTTATATGATTAGGGATTAACAATCTTAAAAAACAAACAATTGTGGTCCTAAAATAACAATTATGATATATATAATCAGTGTGGTTGGCATTAATGCCATATTGCACGGTTGTGTGTACTAAACTTAGCTACTTTCTAAAGCAGTTTGGATCAGAATGAGACATACCATTTATTTACGACCTATGTTAATTCCGAAACTATTTACGGGAAAGGGGCTTTTTATCGCAATAAACAATTAGATTGTGACAATGCGACACCTGTGATAACTTTTTTTTTTTTTTACTTTCACTTGTCTTTGCCGTTTTGCAGTACAAGTCAAGTCAGTCGTGACGTCATCACAATATGATAACTATAGAAAAAAAATACTTATCTAAGTGGCAAACGGATGAAATTAGTATCTTAAATAAGCCTATATTTTACGATTTTAACAAAAAATGGGGTGTTTATTTTTCTGGTATATCCAATTGAATTTCCTAAAGCGATCGTGGTCAATTACAAATAAATAACATTATGTTTTAACTGGTTATGACCTTGTTAAACACACATTTACGATGAACAAAAACAAGACACAAACCTAATCCCCCAAGCACGTCATGTTACAGTTGGTTAGAGTTGTTATTCTGGGTTATATATTTATAGGATTACATGTACATCTGGATACACAGACTGAGGTTGCTCACTCGCAGCGAACATTCGACCGTTATGTAATAAAAAATACAAAACAAATGTGTACTTCATGTTTTTAGGGTTCCGTAGTCAAAGGGTAGAAGCGGGACCCTATTACTAAGCCTCCGCTGTCCGTCCGTCCGTCTGTCACTAGGCTGTATTTAAAATGTTCTGTGTTGAAATTTTCACAGATGATGTATTTCTATTGCCGCTATAGCAACAAATACTATTCATGATAAAATAATAATAATTAAGGCGAGCCCCCATACAAAAATAGGAGTTTTTCCATTATATTTCATTCAAGGGGCATTTTCTCATGACAGTTGAAATTATAACAGAATGTATATTTTTGTCACCGTTATAACAACAAATAAGAAAATTAAATGTTTTGTGCGTTTTTTCCTCGATATTGTTATTGAGTCCGACTCGCACTTGGCCGGTTTTTTGTTAAATTACAGGCGAATGCACGCAGTGAGGGAGCACCCTAAGGGTTAATACGCAAGCTTCTGAACATTCAAG
Organism: Apotomis capreana; assembly: GCA_947623375.1. Classification (NCBI taxonomy): domain Eukaryota; kingdom Metazoa; phylum Arthropoda; class Insecta; order Lepidoptera; family Tortricidae; genus Apotomis; species Apotomis capreana. Next base: position 12,446,011 of record OX392522.1, on the reverse strand, counting down.
ACATAATCACATGGCAGTTAATTTGTACCAAACTATATAGCTCGCTGGGCTAAAAAACACCAAAAAAGCAATTTTTTTTAATTATCTTTGAAATTTTTGGACAGTAATTAAATTCCAGTGTAAAATTAGTTAAAAACACGTAATTCTAATTTGTATATAGCCGTAAACTTTTTGTGGCCACATCATCATCATCAGCCTGTTTCAGTCCACTGCTGGACAAAGGCCTCTCCCATGGCACGTCACTGAGCTCGATTTGCAGCTCTCGTCCTCCGAATGTTGTCGCTCCACCTTGTTACAGGGCGCCCTACACTACGTTTACCGATTCGTGGCCTCCACTCCAAGACTCGTTTGCCCCAGTGGTCATCGGCACTACGGCAGATATGACCAGCCCACTACCACTTCAGCTTGCTTATCCGCTGTGCCACGCTGTATCTTTTGTGGCCACGTAGTTTTTGAGTGTCTTTTATGCTGTAGTTGGTATTTGATTTTACAAGTGGTGTTTCCTGGTCCATAGAGTATATAGTTCAGCGGGTACAGATGTGACAAACCATGCGATGTACGATTCATCTTACTAACAAATCTACATTTTTTGGAAGGCAGCTGTCGGGCACTGTTTGAATGGCTCTGAAAGAAGTTTCACATTATTGGAGTCTACTGTACATGAGTTAAATACAAATGATGACGTATATATAATTTTCCACATCCCATGTATCAACACAATCTTGTATAGATTTTTGTTCCTAGGAAAATCAACGCTTATATGTACATGTTAAAATATACTTGAAACCTTGTTTTGTACTAAAACTCAACAGCTAATTTTATTATTACGTCAATATGTAGGAAAAGATATCAAAAAACGTTATATGTATAATTTTAACGTATTAAATATGATATCCGTATTTAAATGGACATTGTGTTTCTTATATTTTCCCCACAAAATAGAATACGTCCAATATATAGTCACATTCAGGGACTGATACTAGTGCTAGTAATTATCATGTCAATAGTAGCAAATGTAGCAATCATGTACTATTGATATATTACTTACCCTCCACCAGCATGCGTTAGTTACCAGTTTTAATCGCGTTACTACTTTAAAACTCGTATGCTTAGCTAATGAAAAATTGTTGCAGTTATTTCCCAAGATAGATGCACTATTTACTACAATACGGTTTTTGAATATAGTGAAAATAACATACCAGTAACTTATGGACATTACACTATTTTTCATTGGACATAAACTTGAAAGGAGACGTGTTTTGACTATTGATTTTTATGACGTCACGAGCCAGTATCTCAATAGAAACTTCATACTAACATATCGTTTTTGACATTTCATAAAGAGTAGCTGATTAGAGCTGTCATCAACATACCTGCCCTGGGGTTTTCGATGTACTAATGATTTGACGCCTACTGGCCGCAGTGTTAATTCATTTGTGCACCGAAAACCCCGCGATATCATCAAATACCGTATTTAAGAGACGCCATACTGCAAACAGATGATACTAAGTTCACCGCCAAAGTTGTGATATAATGACAGAGCTCGAGACAAAAAGCGAGTTTTCAGTTTCAGTAATTATTTAATGATACCTATAGTCTTAGACTATATTTATTGGCCGTGACTTGGAAGTCACGACACTGGGTATGCTTGTGGCGGTGAACAGATTAAACCTTTATACCTTTATAGACAGTTGTATTTGTTTCAATAATGTAAAGGCGTGTTTCAATAATGTGTAGGCGGTTGTATTGTATTGTATTGTAAAGGCGTATTATCTTACCTGCAACTAAATATGCCTTCAGCTTGAAGCCCGATAGCTTCCACATCTGCCCGTTCTCCTGCCTGCTCGAACTCCTTCTTGAATATGGAGAGGAGACAGCTGATACGGTAATCTAATCGGACGTCGAGGATGAACTGAAAATCAGAGAGGTGTAAAGTATTTATTAACCCTGAAATTCAAGCTGATGTAAATTTACACAGTACTGACACGACGTAAGAAAATATTTAAATATTGTCAGTAAAAAACTTTGTCATGAGTCTCCCGAAATATGAAATCGACGTGGATTTGAGAAACCAAATTAGTGTAATTTTATGTTTTTAATTTTTTCTGCCCGGACCTCTAAAAATTGGCGCTCTGTAAGTTATTCAGGTAGCATGTGACCTGAGTTAAGCCTTAAGCCGACCTTTTCCTCTCATCACCTTGAGCATCCACGTAGTTTAAGCAAATATATCTCTGATATGAAAAATAAAGCAAGTTGAAAATGAGGACGAAGTGAACCTAAGCTGTTGCTTGGGTTACCCTCATCTGGCAGAATAATATTGGTCAGAAACACACTTCGCATAACACGTTTCGCAGAAACACTTTCGGTCGAATGGTAAGATGGCATAAAGGCATAGTTGGCATTAATACTACCTCGCATACGACACATTTTGCAGCACATTGTTTTGTAGAATATCTTTTTGGCCGACTTTGGTTTAGCATAATTTTATGTACCATAATAATCCTATAGCATACGATTACAATAGCATAATTATTTTCTAGTAGCAGAAAAGTGGGTTAGGAAAATTTCTAATCAAAACTAAATTTTTAATCACAACAATTGTAATGCATAAATTAGGTCCTGATTCCACCTTAGGGCAGGTCTGACTTTGATTAGGTTAGGTACGACGACGAGCGAAGCGAGGAGGAGTGTTAGGTTGAACTGAGACCCTAACGAGCGAGCGAGCCGCGTGGCATCGGCCGGCTACCATACCACTCCATGGACAAAATGTGTAATCACAACAATTTGTAATGCATAAATTAGGTACTGATTGCACCTTAGGGCAGGTCCGACTTGGATTAGGTTAGGTACGACGACGAGCGAAGCGAGGAGGAGTATTAGGTTGAACTGAGACCCTAACGAGCGAGCGAGCCGCGCGGCATCGGCTGGCTACCATACCACTCCATGGACAAAATGTGTAATCACAACAATTTGTTATGCATAAATTAGGTACTGATTGCACCTTAGGGCAGGTCCGACTTGGATTAGGTTAGGTACGACGACGAGCGAAGCGAGGAGGAGTGTTAGGTTGAACTGAGACCCTAACGAGCGAGCGAGCCGCGCGGCATCGGCCGGCTACCATACCACTCCATGGACAAAATGTGTAATCACAACAATTTGTAATGCCTAAATTAGGTACTGATTGCATCTTAGGGCAGGTCTTGCGTCCCCAACACTACTGACTAGCCGCTATATAAAAATAAATAGGAAAAATGGTAAATAAAACAATACCAGTCATAATAATAATAGATTTATGCATCCAATTCCGCATATGTTCTGTACAACAAGATAAGACAATTAAGTCTATCTTGAAATCACATGGTACTCGGCTTGACAACTTTATGCCGCCTAAAATATTATGCAAAAAATATATCTGCGAAAGTACTATTCGTTTAGAAGACTGTTATGCTCATCAACATTATGCCAATATAAGATTCGGTATTATAAAAATCTGCGAAATGATTTATGCCAAAGCATACTCTGCGTAAGATGTTTCTGCCAAACGTTACTTCTGCCAAGTATCGTTATGCAAAACAAATATATGTCAAAAAAGTTTCTACAAGATAATAGTGAACCCTGTTGCTTACGGTAACTTGGAGATGCAAACCAGAGAACATTATTACTTACTGCTTATGTAAGACCTGGTACGAACTATAACAGCTTACCTGTAAAATCTCAATAATCTTCAGCTTGGTGTCCATGACTAGCGGATGTTCGCGCGCTAACGCGGCACTCGCGCTACGTTGTCCGCCCGCTCCCGCACTTGTGCCGCTGCCGCCCGCCTGGAATGTTATTGTTGGATTAAAATGCGAATAAATACTTAGAGCAAATGGCGTCGACCGATTAACGAAATTGGTGCTAAACCGTATGCAGCTTACGATTAGAAACAACCAGACTTTAGGTTGGATACTGCTAAATTAGGGAAGTGTATGTCACTATGGTAGGCGTATGTTTGTTACAATTGGTGCCGGGACCAGGATCCGATCCGGCAGTATTCTAGTTCAAAATTCGAATGTGATTAGTGTTAATTGTAGGAAGGCTACGATTACAAACGCTTTTAGGTTGGATTCTACTAGATTAGGCGAGTGTAGGTCCAATTGGTGGGCGTCGGGTTGTTACAATTGGTGCCGTGACCAGGATCCAATCCAGCAGTATTCTACTTCAAAATTCAAATGTGCGTGATGGATCAAAAAGTTTGTGGTAATAAATCAATATATGAGATAAGAATACATTACATTTCTGGTGACAGATCCCAGGGTAATGGAAGTCATGACGGCTCCCATGTCTCCTATGCTGCGGAGAACTCCACCTTCGGCTAGGATATTAAAGCAAAGTTAATTTTATAACCTAGCTCATGTTAGCATGTTACTTATTATAAATCGATGTAGACATCGACATATAAGTTATAATCACACTTTATCAAAAAAATACGTTTTTTGCTTTGACTACTGTAGTAATAGAAAATGTTTAAAAAATACTCAAACTACTTACGCTTTTTAATAATTTCCTTTTCCTGTGCTGCATGTAACAACAGTATTATTTTTGAGATAAGCAAGATCACATATATTAAACCTCTTTACTACTCGCGTACTTCATATAGTACCCTTACAGGGCTGTGCCCTTACAGGGTACATATTATAATTGTAGTATTGTACTATGTTGTAATATGTGCGCAATAAACAGTTTGAGTTTGAGTTTGAGTACACATCTAGCTTTAAATTCTCATCAAATTAAAGATTCGAAATTAAGGAATGAAAGAAACGGTTTGGAACAGGATAGAAGCGCGCAGCAAAGTATTTATGTTCATAAAGGTAGTATTACATATAACTTACATTCCACTTCACCGGATAGGGCGCTAGTCTCATTAAGTAAGTCCATAGCGGACGTGACGCTGTCCAGGATGCTGAGTAGAGTCTTCGTCAATCGCAGGAGGTTGCTGAAGCTGAAATAGACAAATGGTATTTAACATCAACTACAAGCGAATCTTTTCACGGAGTCCTCTAAACTCATCAGTATAGATACCATGATCCAAAATACAAGATCTGAGCAAGTGTCGGTAGTCAAAGGGCTACCGACAACTGCTTACGTCGCTGACTTGTTGCCGTTTTACAGTAACAAAAAAAATAAGGAAAATATTTTTTCCGTCATACTGAAAATATTATTTATGCATTATAATATAATATACGTAGTCAATTTCTTGGAATAAATTTTAGTTTGTCGTAATAATTGATTTAATACGCTCAGGATTTTAGAGCCATATTATCACTCCTGTGGCACAAAGTCCGAAATACTGGTAGTTAGGGCTAAACAGCCCTGATATCAAGTAGTGTTTAAAAAAAAAGAGAGTCATACAGTGAACAAGAGAATTGGGGAGTATTATGATACACCACTCGCAACACAGCAACGGATTGTCAGAACCAACTAACCAATCATAGCGTAATGAGGTCAGCTAGTGTCTGTCGGTGTCGGAGTGGTTTACCTGGCGAAGTATATTCTTCTTATACTATGATACATACCTATAGAAGCCGAAGTAGATGAGTTCCCTGGCCAACTTCACGACCTCAAAGGTGAGTTTGTTCTGGTCGTGATCGCTGAAGTACCAAGTCCTAGTAACGACGTTGCACAGGTAGTTCTCCACGAAGCTAATGGTTTGGGCGAACTGTTGCTTCACCTTTTCGCGATTAGCGTCCGGGCCGCCTTTCACGCATTGATAGCTGTGAACAAGAGGATAATAAATTCAGTATTAGGTGACAATAAGTACATTACGAACTAACGAGACGAGAAGATAGATAATGACAGTAAGATGTTCTTGAGGACTGTCCGGACTTTTTGTTTAATACATTTCCAAGGAAATTATGCGTAATTCCTGTACATACTTAAATGAATTAAATAGGAACTACTCATCAAATTCAAAATATTATTTTTTCCAACTTCACTACATCTAAAACTGTTTTGGTTTTTCATAATTTCTTGCTACTCTAGTCTCCTATTGTGCACGGCATTAGAACTTAACTGCTTGCTGCTGGAAAGTTTCTCAAAGATTCTCCCATAAAAGATAGTGCTCCTCCTTACTGCACATGACTATAGAGTGTAAAAAAGGAGGAGGATGGTCCTAACACTAAGGCTAGTACACTCACTCTTGTATATGTATGTGGTCGGGCACCTCGGTCCACAGGCGCGCGTACTTGACCGGCGTCACGGGCTCCTGCGGGTCCCTGTCCACGTGCAGGTGCAGCATGAGGCGGCAGAACGACGCGCGCAGCTCGTGCGATAGCGCGTTGTTTGACATGCATCTGCAAACGGCCATATTAAACGGGTTAAACACAATCTAAAAACACAAGACCCAAAGTTAACTTTAGATATTAAAATTTTTACGTTATGAATCTTTTGTTTTTAATAAATTTGGTGTTAAATCGTACGAAGCTTACGATTACAAACAACCAGACTTTAGGTTGGATACTAATAGTGTAGGTCACTATGGTGGGCGTAGGGTTGTTACAATTGGCGTCGCGACCAGGATCCGATCCCGCAGTATGTTAGTCCAAATTTCGAATATGCTTGTTGTATCAAAAAAGTTGTGATATTAAATCAGTATATGAGATATAAAAGTTTAAATATCCAAAGATAGCTTTGCATATTTACACTTTTACGTTATGAATCTTTTGTTTGGTATAATAATTGAACGTAACTGTTTTATGGACATTGCGCATTCCTCAACACAACTCGTTGGGTGACACAATTTACTTTTTTACTTCTCCTGCTCAAAAAGTAGGTTATTTTAGCTTCGCTAAGCGGGCCTAAATTGGTCGTTTTAGTCCCTAGGATTTAAATGCCCCAGATTGCCCGCCGCCGCTGCTGTGTATCGCGGGAGGAAGGTTCGCGTTTAAATGCACTTACTTGAGTATGAGCTGTATATGCAACTGCTGTGACAGCGTGTTGAGTGCCAGATATTGTCGGTTGAGGCACATATTGGAGAATAGGTCCAGTTGGTGTCGATAATAATCCAAGATGGCCGCCGATGTACCCGTCGGGTCGTCGCGGGCTTCGGCAGCTAGTTCAGTCAGGAGTCGGGAGTTCTGGAGGGAATAATATTCATTTATTCATTGACTGCATCCATGGCACAGTCAGGTTTAGGTTATTTATGAGCAAAAACATGATCAAAAATATGTGAATTCGTCTCTATTGTTAACGGTATAGAGCGAGTATTAACAATGGATATCGATGACTTATCAGCCACAGACGTTCACTGCTGAACATAGGCCTCCCCATAGCTCGCCATATAGTGCGATCCCGTGCAGAGCGCATCCATTGACTCCCCGCTACCCTTACGATGTCATCCGCCCATCTAGTCGGGGGCCGCTGCGCTTTCCTAGTCGTGGTCGCCACTCCAGGATTTTGCTGCCCCAACGGCCATCCATTCTCCGGGCTTGCTCATTGCCACTGTACAGTCGGCGTACGGATGCAACAGCCACATTAACCGTGCAATCCTATAAGCTATGTCGGTTACTTTGGTACTTCTGCGGATTGGATCGGTGACCTACCTTTTTATTATTCCAGACCAGTATAACCTCATCTTCGACGGAGTACTGTTTCGTCTCTTCCTCTGTTTTCGGCGAGCTGACGGTCTTCTCGTATTTCGTTTGGACGACCCTGAAACTGATTGTCATTGTGGAAGTCTGAACAGTATACATTAAACCAGCGGTCGGGTAACTATAGGTATTTTTTTTTACATATTACTACGTAGTAGATTGGTCAGTCAATTAGTCCCCTGGGTTACTCTTAAAAAACAACGATTTTCAGTGGTTATATTTATCAGACTTTCAAATTGCAATAGTCATAAACCCATTTTTATGTAGACTATCACTTGACAATACCAGAAATATACATTATCAACACCTTACTGAGAAGTTAATCACTATATTGTCCACTGAGTGGAAATCAGATTCCGTGTCGGTGCGGTGGCGGGGGGATTCTTATTGAAACAACCTTATTTCTCGAAGTTCCGTTTAATACTAGCTCAAATCGCCTCGTCCACTTATACTTAAAAGTTAGAGATTGTTATACCACTACATCTTACAGCTATTTTTCAAAAAATAAAAATAATACATATTGTTTTTATTTTTTCACATATATCAGAAAATTATCTTAATTATATACCACTACATCTTACACTATTCATACGATATACTTGATATCTCAGAGATAAACAATCTTGTCCTGTTTTTATGGACCTTAACATTTTTTCCTTTATAATCTATGACAATATTTGGGTTTTCAACTTCCATTACTTTAAATGGTCCCAAAAACAATGGATCTAGCTTACTTCTATTTTCATTTTTTAACAAAACTAAGTCCCCTTTCTTATATTCTATGCTCCTAGCAGAATTATCGTAGACACTCTTTCTAGTTAATTTTGCACTTAACAAGTTTTCTTTCGCTTCTAACTGCGATTTTTGTATTCTATATCGAAGTTCTTTTGGATAATCATAAAAATTATATAGTGGGTCAAGGTTGGCAGTAAGATTTTGAGGTAGATTACATTGCCTACCGAATACTAGTTCAAAAGGCGTGTATTTTGTTTGCGTATGCACTGTTGTATTGAATGCGAAGCACCAGTAGGGTAACCATGAACACCAATTATCGGGTTGATTATTTGTTTGTATACGTAAGTATGATGCTAAATGTTTATGTGTGTTTTCTAGAGAGCCTATTGTTTGGTGGTGGTATGCTGTAGAAGTAAGATGTGTTATTTTTAATAATTGACATACGTCTTGCATCACCTGTGAAATGAATTCTGACCCTCTGTCGGTAACGAGTTTCCTAGGAAAACCATATCGCAAGATAAAATTGTCCACAAAGGCTTGCGCTATGGTCACACTATCCTTTGATGTAAGTGGATACGCTTCCACGAACTTTGTTAAGTCGCACTGTAAACTTAAAATATAATTATGATTACAATTATCCTTAACTATGGGCCCTACTATATCTAAGAATATTTTATCAAATGCGGATTCACCTACATCTGTAATTACCATTGGCTCTTGAATGCCTCTAAAATATTTCTCACGTTGACATTTGGCGCACTTTCGAACGAACTTCTCGACGTCCCTTTCTAAAGTTGGCCAAAAATAACGTTTCCGTATGTTTGTTATCATTCGTTTTATACCTACATGCCCGCTCGTCGGTAACATGTGGTAATCATTTATGATGACGCGTTTTGTATCGTCGCAAGTTATCCGTGTGACACCTTGCATTATACATATACTGGGACCGGTCCATTGTGGCTCATTGTTTATGTATTGGGCTAGCTCTTTTATAATTAGGTCATTTGTCTTATCTTTTATAATGTAAAGACAATCTATATTTAATTCTTTTGTAAATGAACTCAGTTTTCTCGCAAAGACAGCTCGTGTACATTGCGATCGAGTAACTGGTTTTACACAAATTATATTATTTTCCTCGATATATGCAAAGAAATTACATTCTTTCGCCGGCTTATTCTTTATTTTACTCCATATATCATCATTCATAAATATTAACTCCGTGTACACTTTCGGTAGCTTAAGTATTTCTACAACTCGCGGTTGATCAGGCCGGTCGTTGTTTGATATATCCGTTTGTGGTACTGGCAAGTTGCCTTGCTGATTTTGCTCTAACTTTTTACGCTGTGCTCTAGTGAGGACAGACACCACATGCTCATGCATCTCTTTCAAATCATCGCTCGATGTTTTAATTCTAGACATTGCGTCCGCGGCGGCGTTGGCCGAACCCTTAATATATTCTACTTCAAAGTCATATTCTTCTAGTAGAATTCTAAACTTAGTAAGTCTACTGGATGGGTTTGTCATATTAAATAAGTAAATTAGGGGTTTGTGATCGGTTTCTATTTTAAATTTCCGTCCATACAAATACGGTCTGAAATACTTTATAGACCAACAAACTGATAACAATTCTTTCTCAATTATGGGATAGTTGACTTCTGCTTTATTTAAACTACGACTAGCGTATGCTATAGGTCTATGGTCACTGTTACATAGAACTGACCCTATTGAAAATCCTGATGCGTCTGTCTGCAAAATAAAAGTATTTGTGTCATCAAAATTAGGATACTGTAGTATTGGTGGTGACACTAATAATTGTTTTAATTTATGAAAAGCATCTTGACATTTTGTGTTCCAACTAAATGTGGTATTTTTTCGACAGAGATTATTTAACGGTATTGCTATTTCGCCAAAATTTGGAATGAATCTTCTGTAGTAATTCACGAACGCTACAAAGCGTCTCACGTCATCGGCATTTTTTGGAAGAGGGTAATTTTCTACCATTTTTATTTTATCTGGGTCGGGTTTGACTCCTTCAGGAGTAACGACGTGTCCAAGGTAAAGCATTTCCTTTTTAAGGAATTCGCATTTAGCTGGATTCAACTTTAAATTTACTTTACGCAGTCTAGCCAATATTTGCATTAAATTTTGATTGTGACTATTAAGACTTCTACCGTGGCAAATGTAATCGTCTAAGTATACCATAACTTTGTCATAGGTTAACCCTGACATTGCTACTGTCATGATGCGTGAAAAAGCTGACGGACTTATTTTTAATCCCATTGGGAGACGTTTTAGTTGGTATAAACCGGAAGGTGTTGTAAAGGCTGTATATTCCCTACTGGACGGTTCAAGGTCTACTTGATAATAACCTTGGTCTAGGTCAAGGTGGCTAAAGTACATGGATCCTGACAATGAATCTAATATGTCATTAATGCTTGGAAGAGGAAATTTGTCGTCAATAATTCGGTCATTTAATTTTCGGAAATCGATCACAAGCCGCCATTTTCTATTATTATTATCAGATTTTTTTGGAATAATTAATGCAGGACTATTCCACTCGCTGCATGCTGGTTCAATAATATCGTCCTTTAACATCTTTTCGACTTGCCTCTCTATTTCCGCTCTCTGTGAAAACGGAAGTCGATAAGGTTTTACATTAACCGGGTCAACATTTGGCTTTAATCTAATTTTTTGTTGATAAATGTTAGTTGTTGAAAGTTTATCCCCTGGCAAGTGAAACACATCGGCAAATTTAGCACAAATATTTTCTATTGATGTTCTCTCTTCATTATTTAAGTGGTTTAATTTCAATTCAGTCAATAACTTTCGCACTCTCGTACCATCCACATCCGTTTGTTCAAACTTACACACTGTATATAAATTCAAACTTTCTATTTCGGGTCTGAAGTAACTCAATTTTACTTCACTGTCCCTAGTATTTAAAATTAGTATTTTGGTTTTTCCTTGTTGAGGCTTACTGATAGCTCCTGCCAAAAATACTCCTTCACATAAATCTTTCGGAAAGATAAGGCATTCTTCACTCATATTAGTCTCGATTTCGTATATTTTTTCGCATCGAGGAGGTATGACCATATAAGAATTTTTACCTAGCTGTCCCATGTCGATAGGTATGGTTATGCTTCTATCTTGTACTTGTAAATTCATAGTATTTAACTCAAAATCTAACTTACATCCATATTTCCGCATAAAATCCATTCCTAAAATTCCTACAGTGTTACATGGTACGTTATCAATAACGTAGAATTTATGTCGAAAAATATTTCTACCTATATTTAGATCTAAATTAACGTAACCTAAAGTTTCAGATTGTCCGCCAATTCCATTAATTTTAAACCTCTCACTTACAATAGGTAGTTGTAAGTCGCGTATAATATCATTTTTCACTACCGATAAAGACGCTCCGGTGTCGGCTAGCCACTTGTATTCTCTATCCCGTACCGATATTCTCACGGAGTTGCAGTTGTTAACTGCATTTATTATATTATTATGAACGAAAAAACTGACTTTGCTGATTTGTCTGTGATGAACCTGATACCGGTTGCTCATTTACATTGTTGTCAATGTGGTTTATTTGCCATGTATTACCGCGATTCCCGTGGGAATTTCTAAAGTACCTAACCCCACGGTTTTGGTATCCAGAAGCATGAGAAGCGACACTCCTTCCCCGCCAATTTCCCCTTGGAGCTGAGGGTCGCGGTGCGGGCTGACGGTTGGGGGTGCTCTGTCCCCTACCTGTACCTCTATATCGGAATGACCTTGTGGGGTTTCCCCGAAACTCACCTTGTCTCCTTTGATTGTATAACACCACGCCATCTGTTTCAGAGGATGACGGCATCGCCCGTTCCTCGTCTAGAGCCGCGCGCACTGCATCCTTCAGTGAACTGTAGTTACGGGCCGCTAAAATGATGCTTAACCTTTTGTCTCGCAACCCGTCGGTGAATCGCTTAATGGCTAGTTTTTCATTAATCGGTTTTAAAACTGAGTATGTACTGCGATCACCGTCGGCTTGTGAGATTGTTAATTCAACAAATAATTCCTCTATACTTTTAGCGTAATTATTAATTGACATTGACCCTTGCTTTTGCTGAATAAGCTGGGTTTGAAGGGCAGTACTGGATTTTTTTGTTAATAAATGCAACCTCATGTCACTTAGGAGGCTTGCTACTGTACTGTAAGATTGTGACAAGCGCATTTTAGCGCCCTCACTCAAGCGCGTTTTTAAGACAAAGTTTATAAGCGACGGGGCACTGGTTGATGCCAGTAATGATTCGTACATTTCTATTGCTGAAATTATTTGTTTGGTAGTTTTTTCACTGTCATCCATTACTGGAATCAGCCCGATGGCCGTCTTTAAGTCGAAATTTGACATAATGTCGTGTTCGTCGTCTGTACTAGAACTTTGTGAGTCTGCCGAAGCTGAAGACTCCGATTTGGACTTGCATAAGTCTTTAATGTTCCGAAATAACTGGTCTACCCTGGTCACTTCTTCTGTATAGAGCTCTATTGAATCTGCTGTGACACTATTTTGTGCTTCGCTTTCAAAAGTTTGAAATTCTTCAAAAATTACGTATGCCTCAATAATTTCTTTTTGCCAGCCTTGCTACTTTCCCTACGTTCGGGGCCTATCTTACGTAAATATTTGAAAATCTTATACAGCTTATCATAATATTTATTTATTTCTAATGCTGCCATTAAAGAAAATTAATGTGTTAATATTTATGAAATTACTCACTTAAAATAAGAATCTAACTCTAAAAGTAACTTAGTAGGAAAAGTTCATATCTATTCCTCAATTCCGATCATCGTCTCTTGTGAAAGTGTCCTATGAAAATACCGCTTCAAAAAAAAAATAGACGAAAGTGAAAAATAAAGAAAAAAAAATTTGCTCACTCACTGCACCTCACTATGAAACACTTGCTCACATATCTCCCTCCGGATTGGCCTGCTCACGCCGACGCAGGGAACGAAGCCTCATCAGGCCGCGCTCCGTAATCTGCTGGTCCATCCACCGTGCGTGGCATTTCTTGTACATCTTCAAGGCAATGTACCCGAGCAACAGCGATAGGACAAGTATTATAACCACGAAAAGCCAGTTGGCCTTGTCCAAATGATTCCCAATGTCTTTTAGAACGGCAGCGTTGTCTCCTCCTGCAGCATTTTGCGGTATAATGATGTTTTCCTTCTCCACTTTGCTTTGACACATCTCGGGAAGATAAAAATGCTCCGAAGGCCACTTCAAGGTTATAAGAACACGGAAGCCTGGCGTCGCGAATGTGCCCGCGCCCCGATTCGCGGCCCCGGTCCTGTCACGGTCGCCATGCGGTGGCGGGGGGATTCTTATTGAAACAACCTTATTTCTCGAAGTTCCGTTTAATACTAGCTCAAATCGCCTCGTCCACTTATACTTAAAAGTTAGAGATTGTTATACCACTACATCGGAGCGTAGGTTCGAATCCTACCGACCGCGCCATGTTAAACAGGCAGAGGGGTCAATGACACGCAGAGGCTGGTATTGGACTGACTGTATTGTCTTACCCGCACATACTTGCATACATACATAACAGGGTACGGGACAGAATAACTACAAGAAGTTGATCCAACGAAATACAACAATCAGAGCGATATGGATAGCATGGTATGGGTTGAAATCAATACGAAATTTAGTTTTACGTCACGTGAGATTTTCTAACCGCTACGCAGGGAGAAAATCTCACTTCCTGGTCAAGGCAAGATTTAAAACTTTAGACAAACCACGGGCGGTAATTCGTAAAGCCACAGATCGCATATGCATACAATCTCCTGCGATCTGGAACGTTCACGAATTCCTAGATATGTGATGTACTATTTAGGACAAAAACACACGAATAACATGTAAATTGCAGATAGCGCTATATGTGACGTCTAGCATTACATTCAATTCTACCAAGAGACTAACCTCAGTATCCTATGGAAATGAAAAAAAGTAAAAATTCAGTAAAAAAAAAATAAGTAAAATACTTATTTTAATCAAATTTAATTGAAGAAGTAACGTCTGCTAGCTTAAAATAAGGTTTATATAAAAGCGAAAAAAAAAACAACATTCTATGTAAACATTTCGTTAAATAGTATAAAATTATTAAAAAGTACTCCATAGGTATGTATAACTGTTTTGCCTAAGTATGCCCTAGTCTTAGCCTTCTCTGCTAGCAGTTTGAGGCAAATTATAATAAAACTGGATCAGTGCAAACAAAAATGAATTGTGATACCTTGTGAAAAATAGGTTTGCAGAATCCACAAAAAAATTGGTTGTCTGTAAAGTCGGTTTACGGACGATTATACGTGATAACATCATAACAAAACATTGATGAAAAATTAATTGAATGCCGGCCGATGGAGTGAAAGAGATAAAGATACGTCACAAGCCGAACGCTTAGGCCAGTCGTGCCTCTCTATCGCTTGTTCCGCGCTCTCGCTTGCACGCTCGGCTCAGGCGGAACGTGACAATGAGTCATGCTTTTTCGTGCATTCACGTTATTAAGACGTTATCACGTCAAAAGTGCGGTGTCACTCACCTGGTCTCAATGAGTATGTCAGAGTTGTTCGCACAGAGCACGCTCTTGCAGATGAGCTCCTGCGTGACGGCGATAGCTTTCTTGTTGGAGATGCAGAGGTCGCTCAGGTAGTCGAGGAATCGGGATTGCCAGGTCTTCATGTTCTTACGGACGAGACCTGAAATAACGTGAGACTTCAGTATATAGTATATTACTGCAGACTGCAGGAAAGACGGGCTTGCCGGGTGAGTAGGTATAGACGACCCGAAGCCGGCAAGCCCTTTTCACGGCTAGGCATGTACAGTGCTTTTCTCAAACATATGCAATGGAATAACAAAATACACCACTAAAAAAATATAATTCAGCTGTATGTATAGCCTGCTCATGAACACAGACGCCATGTTAAATAAATTACTTCCTGAATTAGGCCTTCAATTTTGTATCAATATGATACTTTGATACCTGTTATAACGCACGTTATGGCGTGTTTGAGGCCATATTTTTTTTCCTTTATGTTTTTAATGATCCTGCACCATATGCTAGTTTCTGTTTGGCCCCATGGTTGACTGGTAGAGAATGCCGAATAGTCAGCTTTATCTATAGAATATACAGATAACAATTACTACAATAATACGACTAACCTACAAAAGTCTCGATCTCTGAAGCGGTTATGTGCTTCTCCAGCAGTTTCCGGTTGTTGTGAAGTAAAGCCGTGATCGTATCTTCAGCGAGGATATCGTAACCGATCTGCTTTTGCATGAACCCGAAGTGCTTCGCTATGTATTCCTGTGAAATAATGCCATAATTATACATAGAAAATTCCCGCGAGTCTCATATTGTATTAAAATTCATATGAAACGGGGTCGAATATCGTTCGAAATGTTTCGAACATCATCGTGAATCGAACACCGAAGCCGCGACTGATCGGCGCTCCTGAGGATGAATCGCGAACCCATTCGAAATATGTCGAGTGATATCCGATTTATATGACGTGGGTATACCCATTTCATCTGCACGTTAATAATTCTATAACATAGAATTATAACCATTTTGGCTCAATACTAGGTAACGAGATTTGTTTAAGTCATCTATTTTTTATGACATAAGAGGCAAACGAATAAGTGTGTTCACGTATTTGTTTGTTACTTCCTCACGCTCAAACGGCTGGACCAATTTTAATAATGAAATAATGAAATAATGAACTTTATTCTGCAAGTAGGCCACAAGGGCACTTTTACATGTCTGAGTCTACCGGCATTTCACAAGAGGAGACCACTGTTGAGAAGAAACGCCGAAAGAAACTCAACAGTCAGTCATTTTTTCAGAAAGCATAAGTACTTAACTATTACAATGATATGAACTTAACTATACGTAGTTCTACAAGAAAACATATTAAAAGTGTATTTTAAGACATAAGTGAGGAAAAGTGTAAGAATAAAATAGAAACTACAAGAAAGCCTGACGGTTTATCACAATTTATGTACGTTTGATATGCTTTCTTATTAGAACTGTGTCCCTTAAACTAGTTAGGTACAATCTAAGAAGGAGTCAGCTACGCGGTTTCTGGTTCAGGCCATGCATTTTTGTCTGTCAGATAGTCCTCTACTGTATAATATGCTTTTGACATTAGAGATTTTTTTAGATAATTTTTGAGAGATGGAAAGGCTAATTTTAAAACATGATCAGGTAACTTGTTATAAAAATGAATACATTGGCCTAAATGAAATAAAATTGGAATACAATTTGATATCCAGGTAGCTGGCACCCTGGATTAACATATAGGCTACTTTTCATCGCGAAAACTGTAGTGGTAGTCCTGTGGGTTTAGCGGGTAACACCGCGCGGCACAGCTAGTTATACTCGTATTTTATGCCAGACTGAGAGCCCCCGAAGTTGCTCACCTGGTTCTTCCGGTAGTCCTGTTGGCTGAGCCGCAGTATCCGGTAGCACAGCCGGAAGATGTATTTATACGCAGCGTAGCGCGGGTCATACAGCTCCTCGATCTTGAGGAACGCCTCGCCTTCTGAAGATTCCTGGAATGGGCCCTGGAAGGAAATATCATTATCAAATACTAGGGAAATATCTGTTTATAAATACATAAATAAATAATAAATATCGGACAACCTCACACAAATCTATCTAGTCCCAAATTAAGCTCAAGAAGGCTTGTGTTATGGGTACTAGACGACGATATACATACTTATATAGATAAATATATACTTAAATACATGTTTAGGCTTATAACTTGTAATCTAGAAGTCGAACATCTTTCATGATGAGCCTCTCAGGCGCTAATTGAATCCCACGTCTACGTGAGGGAAGCTCGGAAATGATGAGATACGCAAGAGAGCCAAGGTTATAGATATAGCTCAGACAGTCGCCAAACTTAAGTGGCAGTCGGCGGGGCAAATTGCTCGTAGAACCGAAGGCCTGGGCAGAAGGTTATTGAGTTGCGGCGAGAAGGCTCCCAACAGTCGGTGGTGGAACAACGACCTTAAGTGGAAGTAATTGACAACATTTCATATTTCTAACAGGTGGAAATTAATATAGATATTGAGACAGCTTTGTGTCGTCTACACCCTAAAAAATATTTGAATTTACCGTGTAATTTAAATATAAGAAAATACATAAAATAACCGAAATCTACGACAACTACGCTTGTATAGAGTCTGAATCTGTCAATAATGTCGCTTGACGTTACGGCTTACAACGTGATTATTTTTTCTTAATTAAACACCAGACTGAAGTAACTTTTCAATTGTGTCATAGAGTGAATTATAATAAATAAACTAGCGCCACTTGTTTTTATTACCTGAAGGATTCGGAATAGTTGTCTCAGAATGTACTGTTCTCGTAACAGCTTCTGTCGGTCTCTGTTGGGGTTCTCTACGATCAGCTCGAGGGCTTCGGATTTGTTCGGCTCGTTCTCGAAGCCGGCTATGAAATACACGATGTCTTGGAGCAGGCACGTCAGCGCTCTGAAATGGAACGATTTATAGTACATTACTGCAAACGCCGGGAAATAAGGGCTTGCCGGGTGAGGTATAGACTAGGATAGTGATACGAAGCCGGCAAGCAAGCCCTTTCCACAGTTAAGGCATGTATAGTGCTTTTCTCAAACATATGTAATGTTTTTTTTTTCTAGCCTGTGTGTATGTCCCACTGCTGGGTAAAGAAGAGCAAGTTCCTCCTAAACGTTCTAAAACGCGTACAGGTCATCCCGCCATCTCCGTTTCGGTCTGCCTCTGCATCGGTACCCATCCTGCGGTATCCAGTCAGTGGATACTTTGGCCCAAATAAATAAAACACTTAAAAATATATATTTCAGCTGTTTAACCTGTTCATGAACACGCCATGTTAAAAAAAATACTTCCCGGCCAAGGCCTTCAATTTTGTATGGAATGCCTTTACAGTTCTCTCGAGTTACCGCCGGAAATGTGATACTTCGAAGCCTGTTATAACCCACGTTATAACGTCATTTCATTGTACGTCTGAGAAAAATGTTTTCTCCGAAAATTTTACATATACTCTCTCTTTAAAAAAATGAAGTATATTCCACTTACTTCCTTTCGTTGTGCTCGATGTTCCCGTTCTGCAGCTTGCCCGACAGCGCAGAGAGCACTTTGCACGCGTCGTTCGCGAAGTCCAGGTCGCGCACCTCGCTCGGCGACACCGAGATTAGCGCGAACGCCTCCTTGTCTTCCTTCACCACTGAACAGCCCACCTGGGAAAAAAATAGAAATATAAAAAGGATATGATTCGATTTTTATTTGAAACGAAAACTCAGAGAGCTATGGAAAGGGCAGTGCTCGGAGTTTCTTTGAAGGATCGAATTCGGAACGAAGTGATCCGAAGGAGAACCAAAGTTACCGACATAGCTCACCGTATCAGCCATTTGAAGTGGCAGTGGGCTGGTCATATTAGCCGAAGAACCGATAACCGGTGTTTTTGAGTGGAGACCGCGGATCGGCAAGCGTAGTGTGGGACGCCTTCAGACTAGGTGGAGCGAAGATCTTTGCAGGGTGGCTGGCTAGAGCTGGATGAGAGTAGCCGAGGATAGTTCGCAATGGCGTGCAGTTGGAGAGGCCTATGTCCAGCAGTTAACAAGAATAGGCTGTTGATGATGATGATGAAACGAAAAAAGCATTTGAGGGTTCGTCCAGAAATCATGTGATCATGTTTGGCCTATTTTTGACCTCCTCCCCCATGGTGATTATAACGCCCCCCCATCTACCTAAGATGACGTGTATTTTTGGGACTAAGTATGATTTGAAAGAAAGAAAGAAAGAAAGAAAACACATTTATTGCAGCGAAGAAGACGCACCACCATTACAAAGGACTTAAAAACTAAATTTATAACTTAACAATTACATACAATATCATACATTTAATTTAAAAAGAAAATTATATAAATATAGGTAGAGGGTATATGATGGTGCTGCCATGTCCACCGCAAAAGGACACCACTCAGCATAATGCTGCTACATTAGGGAAATGTCGCAGCGCTGGTCTTCCGTGGGACCTGAGGTAGGTAGGCGAGAACAGCGACAACAAGTCGGGACGGTAATGTCTGCACGCATCTTTTGAATGTTTGTAGCAAAAAATAAACTGATAAGTTACGGGTGCACAATACTATTAAATAAGATAGCCATTAGGTACCTAGTGTGTATATCTGTTGTGTGTGTATCTGTTGTGTGTCTTTGTGTAAATAGCGTGACATGGTATATAAGAAAAGATGGAGTTTGGCATAAAAAGATGTTGGATAAGAAACAATACGATAAGTATAAGTGGGGTATTAAATATACAGTTTATATAGTACTTAAATTAGGCTCAAAACTTATGAGTTGGAGAGTTGAATATTAAAAAGATATTTTCGAAGTTTTATTTTAAAAGTGTACAAAGTTTTAGAATTTCTAATAGGAGGTGGAATATTGTTCCAACATTTCGTGGCAGAGTAGCGAAAGCTACCACGAAATGCCGCTGTTTTTCCGGGACGCGAGCAGATGAGGCGGACAGCTTCTCTAGTGGGGCGCATTGAGAATCTTAACTTCTCAAATAGGTATTTAGGTTGCTGAGTATGGAGCACACCAAAAAGCAAAGTAGCGAAATGTAACGACCGTCGTGCCTCCATCTTCAGCAATCTATTATCATTTAGAAAGGGGGTGACATGATTTCTAGGTGGGATCGGGAAGCAAAAACGAGCACATGCGTTTTGGACGCGTTGAATGAGAGCCCTTGAGCGAGCCAGCAAACAACCGTTAATGACAGTATCGACATAGTTGAGCTTAGACAAAATCAAGGCATCAATCACAAAGCTTTATCCTAAGATCAATGCTAAGATACCTTCGAATCTGATACAGCACTCTTAACCGGTAAAAGCAGTTCTTAACGGAGTCAAGCACATGCTGCTCGAAGTGCAACGTGTCATCCATAAGAAGACCAAGATTACGGGCCACGTTAACACGCTCAAGTCGTTCCTCTCCTAGCTTTACCTGTGGACCCCAATTCATAGCTTTGTCTATCTGACCCCTGGTGCCAAGAATTAGAAGCTTAGACTTAGTAGGGTTAAGGACTAAACCATTACGCACAGACCAATCGGCAATTCGATCCAAATCTTCATTTATCAATTTTACAGCAGTTAATGTTTCACGGGGATGAAAAGATGTGTAAATTTGTAGATCATCTGCGTATAAATGAAAATTGCAGTTTTTAATTTTTTTAATAATATCCGATATATACAAAATGAACAATACTGGACCAAGTATAGATCCTTGCGGAACACCGCAGTTCACAGAGATGTTCTGAGAATAGTCGGTTAACCCAGATTGATTACGTAATCCAACACATTGAGATCGGCCACACAAATAAGTTGAGAACCAATTAATAGTCTTATTGTCAAAACCATAATACGCTAGTTTAGAGAGAAGCAATGAAACATTGATTGTGTCAAACGCACGGGAAAAATCTAATAAAACCAGTAATGATGCTTCTCCCCTATCTTGAGCGGACAGGATATCGTCAACAACGTCAAGCAGAGCAGTTGCTGTGCTGCGTCGCTTGCGAAATCCAGACTGTTTACTTGGCAGTATGTCATTTGTTTCCAAATACTCAGTCAATTGCAGGCACACCACTTTCTCCAAGATTTTGGACATAAAACAAAGAATGCTTATCGGTCTGAGGTCCCGTACATCGGTTGGGTCAGATTTTTTAGGTATCGGTTTAACGATAGCAGATTTCCAAGTGTCTGGAAAGCAACTGGTATGAATCGATTGATTAATTATAGCAGTAATTATGGATAGAGTTCTAGGTAAGGTCAGCTCAATCATATCCAAAGAAATACTGTCAGTACCAACAGCATTACTTGAAAAAGACTTGATAATTTTTAGTATTGTGATTTCATCAACGGGTTTTAATTCGAATGTTGAAGAGCCAAACCTGTGAAACTCAAAATATGTGATATCAGATAGGGTAACGTCACGTCTGGGGGGGAGGTTCAGAAAATGTTTGTTGATCAGTTCAGGATTATTAAAACATAAAGGTAAATCATTCTGTTTTTTGAAATCAACCACGTTACGTTTAATATTTTTCCAAAGAGCACGGGGATTTTTAGAATTGTCGTTGATATGCACCTGATAAAAGGCTGACTTTTCCGAAAATAAGGCTGTGTTAACAACACTTTTTAGGTCTTTATAGTATTGCTTGTGAGAATCTAAGCCGGTACGACGGGATCTAGCGTGTGCGTCATCGCGAAGTCTCATCATCTCCTTTATAGTGGTAGTTATCCAAGGATAGCTTTTCTCCTTAATTAAAACTTTTTTTAAAGGTGCGTGTTGTTCATAAAGGTTCAAGACGTGGAAGTTAAAATAATGAAGTGTTTCATCAACGTTCTCACAAAGTAACCGCTCCCAGTTCACAGAGTTGAGGTCGTTGTTGAACATTTCCGTATCAATGTCCTTAATTGGACGATAGACTGTCCATATAGGTATTGTATCAATTTTTTTAATGTTCAGCTCGCAGGTTAAAAATGCATGACTACTTAGATCTCGGATATGATAGACAGATACGTTACTCAAATCTATATTTGAACATATTAAATCAATTAGTGTTTCAGAGTCAGAGTGTTCAGTAAAATTCGTAGGTTGGTCAACAAACTGGGTTAGTTTTAAAGTTGTCAAAAAGTCTGACAATGACTTATAGTTGGAGTCATGCCCTCCAAGGGTATTTATGTTGAAGTCTCCCAATAAGACAATGTGGTCATATGCCGACAGTGAGCATATAGATGCACTAAGTGCCTCAAAGAATACGTCTGCACTCTGCCAAGGAGGTCGGTACGCGGTTCCAATAGCAACCCTCTCGCAGTTAAGAGTGAGACCCAGCCACATTTGTTCGACTAAAGGCACCACAGGGGTAGACAAGACACGGGCGTTAATACCTTGCCGTATATAAAAACCAACCCCGCCACCACGCGTGCGCGGGCCGGCGGGACGCGGTGTGTGGCGCAGACGGAACCCGGGCGGCGCCGGCGCGCGCGCCTCGTCACCTCCGCGCAGCCAGGTTTCATTTACCGCTAGTATATCCACACGATAACGGTCCAGTGCTACTAAAAATTCATCGTGGCGGGTCCCGAGCGACCCAGCGTTTAATAATCCCAATTTATATTTTTTAATCTTTTTTATGAACTGAATTATATAGGAAAAAACAAGTTGACAGTACATGCAACATGCAAGAAGCTTTTTTATGGTCGTCATATGCCGCCACTCGATTGAAAATAATGATAAATATAGGAAAACTGGTGGCATAAATTGCATACTGTTACATATGCTGCGACAAGATTTATATATATTTTTTATGGGGGCATTATAGATACAAACAACGTGCAATATATATTTAAACATATGTATTTCATTAATAATTGTGTAGTAGGTATCATATGTAATAAAATACTTTGTGTATATGTGTAGGTACGGTACAGTGTATACTCTCAAATAAACGCAATTAGGCTTCATCTTATAATGCATGTCTAATATATTTTTCTCCGTCACTTTAACATTGCAAATAGTATTTTTAGGTAAAAGTATATACATAAAAATAAACACTATATAACCAAAATATTGTAAAAATATAACAAATAGCGTGCACCACAGTAATAAGTACTTATTTACGCAATTAGACTTCATCTTATAATGTATGTCTAGTATATTTTTCTCCGTCACTTTAACATTGCAAATAGTATTTTTAGGTAAAAGTATATAAATAAAAATAAACACTTTATGACCAAAATATTGTAAAAATATAACAAATAGAGCGCACCATAGTAATAAGTACTTCGAATTGAAACAATAGTTGTCATTAGAGTAACGATAACGACACAATTTACAAGTAACTTTAAGCATGTTAAACATAATATTTTGAATTTTACTAGGTGCAAACTTATGCGCTATTAAAAACCTTGCTGATATCGGCGTCACAACGGATTTTCTGGGCTGATTGACTGGCATCACGTCGGACGAAAATATTACCGCGGCTAGTCCAGGGGGCCCGCCATTGCAGGCGCCGGGCCTCCATACGAGTTTTGTAAAATAGTTGCCGGTTTAAAGAAGTCAGGCGCTCGTTAAGATATACCCGGCTCGGTTCACCGGGAAGATTAAAACCTGTGGTGTCAATGACACGCCGAACGCGGGCCGCGCGAATAAGTTCGTCCCTTAGGGCGCGCCGCACCAGCCGCACCACCAGAGGCCGCGATGTCACGTTCGGTGATGTAATGTTCTCTACAGAAGCGCTGCGGCTAGTAGTCTGCGGTGTGTGGATCTCGTCAGCACCGTCGCTTATCGCCCCGTCGGCCGATTGCTTCGCTGTTGTTTCAGGCTCAACCTCAGGTATTTGACGCGTTGAGCTGCCAGACTCGACCTTGAGCGCACGACGTGCACCAACTCGGATCACGCTGACGACGTCGCACTCCGACACTGTTACACCGATCTTCCTGGCTAAAAGTGTAACAAGATGTAGCTTGTTTTCTTGAATTGTCTCAGGTAATCCCGAGATTTCTATGTCATTAGCGAGTAATTCTTGGTCACGTTCATTTATTTCACATTTAAGCCTTTCTACCTCTTGGGCTAGGTTGTTTTGGACACCAGAACAACCTGCGTTATCATTGAGGCGTCTTTCCAGTGACGAGATTCGATCGTCGAAAGTGACAAGCCGTGAGGAAATGGACTCCATTGTTGTTGTGAGCCTGTCAAGGCGCAGGAAAAACTTATCGGCGAACTCGTTTAATACAGACTTTACGTAGGTCTCCATAGTGGTTTTAAAACTATCTAGCATGTGCTGTGCAATATTCGTGGAGGTACTTTGAGTATTTTCTAGCGTATTACCATCCTTTGTGCCAGGTAAACTTGTCTCTTTGCTGGACTTTTTACGCAAGGTGATATTATCGACCGGTGAGCTGGTGTTGCTTTTAGTATTTATAATTGTATTTTTCGATCCCCCGCTCGGGATTGGCATAGACACGGGCCTCACTGGTGAATTTTGGTTGTCCGTTTTAGGCACATTACTTCGGCACTCAGGACAAACCCATTTCTCCTTGCGGTCTTTCTTCATTGAACGAAATGCCTGTTCCGATATGCTAATACAGGGCAGGTCATATTTTCGTTTACACTGTCCACACCTCAAAAATTCTTTACTGATTTGATTGTTACAGCCAGCGCATAAATTGTTAGGAGTATTCATTTTTCTTCGTTATTTAAACACAGCCGGTACGGTATCGTTAAACAAATACAGCGAAAGCAGCAACCAGTGACAGCGCAGATAGTAGTTTGCAGCGAAAACACCGTCTAGCGAATAACAAGACGCGCAGCGGCTGCAGCGCTGAATGGGTCGGCTGATAACGCGCAGTAGCAACCGTTGATCACATAAACAATTTAGTTCGATGTACGAAAGTTCACTTAGTTTCAAGCGCGACGGATAACTTTACGTATGAGTTCTATTATCAGTTGTTTAATTATGTACACCACTACTGGTAAAAGTCACTTTTTCTAACACTAAACGATTTATAACGCGGAGCGTGCAAACATGACGTCCACTCAGTCACCGTTCCAATCTACCCTCTCTCTTTTTGGATACCATTACACGATGAGTAAGCCGTATGTTGTTAATAATTACGCTGAGAGCGAATTATTTTCATATGAGAAAATTGTTAAGTCATTTTGTTGTTTTTAGATTTACCGCTGTGTTAAAAAATTACACTCCTCTGATACAAAATTACGAATAACCCTAAATAAATGCCAGGCACACTTGACATGAATAAATCCAAATTATACTTTACTAGCAGCGCCTAGCGGTGTTACACGCCTATCCCACGTGAACACTCTACATATTTTCGGAATTAAAAGTAGCCTATGTTTAATCTAGGCAGTCAGCAACCTCCATACCAAATATAATCAAAATTAGTCTGTTTCAGCATAAAAGAAGTAACAACATATTCACAAACTTTCGCCTTTATAAAATTAGTGTGAGACTTACTGTTAGAATCTCTTCACGTCATCTCTTACCTTGGACATGACAGGTTTCTCTTCGTCTTTATCGATAGGTATGGAAGTAGAATGCACCCAAGTGTGGGTGCACAAATGTTGTAGTCTGAAATTAAAAAAAAAATTGCTTGAAAACCTGTACCTAAAATGGCTAGAATCAGTCTTATGAGTATTTGAGATAGTTTGGTGGAAATAGCACCAGGAGTTGCCAAGAAATCCAAATTTTGTAATCATGTTCAGTTTTAGTAGCCTTTTCTATATCACTCATTGAATGAGGGTCTCATGATGACCAGCTTCTTGTGTCGGGGGTGTTCTATTTATTTACCTGACGTAGCTGCTCTGGGGCACAGGAGTATCGGAATGGGTCATGGTAGTGGGGTCCAGTTCGAACAGCGTGGCTATTTCAGATGAGTGCGCTACTGATACCAGTTGGTAAGCAGGCTCCCCTGTGTCTAATGGTGCGTCTCTGTAACAAATAGAGAAAAAGGTTTAGTTATATCTTATAAGGAAGGGAAAGATAGCTATAGCGTGGGGTTAGTAAGTTAGTTTCGCGGGGCATTTTCCGCAAATAGACATCCATCGTGCCTATTTCGCGTGAAAAGGGGATAGCGCTACTCTTGCCACCCTAACTAGAGAGGGGCTAATAATGTGTCAAGATTATTTCTTCTTTAACCCTTTGAGCGCCAAGCGGCAAAGCAATTCACCGTGCCACTGACGCCAAACCAAAAAAAAAGTGCCCCAAAATCAACAGAGATTGACAAACACAGATAGTGCTTTGAATTAGCATGTTTTTGTCCATTGAAATTTTTGACGTCAATAGGCGTCGTTGGCGTCAGTGGCACGAGTTCCCGATGACGTGATTTGCCGTCTTTGGCGGTCAAAGGGTTAAATCTGGAAACCACTTCATTTATTTATTTAATCGTATGGCAAGGTACGACGTCGAATACAGCTTATATATTGAGTTCAAAACTCATTAGCCATTTGATGGCATCGTCATTGAGGTTGATCAGGTCTTCGGCAGGGCCTCCAAGTGTATCACGCCTCTCAAATGACAGAGAATAAAATAAATAAATAAATATTAAGGGACAATCATACACAAATTCTGTATGATTACAAATCGACCTAGTCCCAAACTAAGCAAAGCTTGTACTATGGGTACTAGACGAGGATATACATAATATATAAATACATATATAGATAACATCCATGACCCAAGAACAAATATTTGCCCCGGCCGGGATTTGAACCCGGGACCGCCGACTCAGTAGAATGTGTGCATGATACTCACGGCGGGCGCACGCAGGCCTCGGCGGCCAGGTAGTGTCCGGTGGCGAGGTGCTTGAACCGGAAGATGGAGTTCCAGTGTCCCGCGCCGCCGCGACACGGGTCGTGTTGAACCACCTGCAACGAGAGTTAATGTTCACTCTCTAATAGTCACAAACAGCTTTTAGCAACTACACGTCCGGACGGAACGCGTAAATAACTCAGTTGAGATATCTCTTGTAATAAAATCTGATACGAGGAAAAGGAATACATTGCTTTAGAATAGTCAAAGAGTGAGAAAGTCAGTGAGTATGAGTATTGCTTTTGAACAAGTTCTTTCCGTATTCCTCAAAAACACGTGTTGTCTTTTCTGGAACTCGTCTATCGTGAGAAATTTCTCCTGTCCAGCGTGGAAGCGCCCTTGGAAATGTCTTCCGGGTTCTGTCATATACATTTCTAGCTGTCGTGCATTGTAAGAAACATCTTAATACATAGTTGAGAATTCCAAAATCACAGACGGAATCGATCCTGAGTCTGAGGAGAGACTTTGCTTCCTTGTGTGTGTTCTACCGTGTGTATAATGGGATGTATTCTGAGGAATTGTTTGACATGATGCCCATCGCACTGCTCGCACACTGCAGCCTAAATGGTCAAGAACTTTGCGGCTCCAGGCGAATTTCCTCCTGCCGAGGTACACGGGGCAAATCGGGGGGAATCTTCAAGAGAGGAGCAAATAGGGTCGGCAACGTGCGTGTGATGCTCCTGGCATCGCAAGCGTCCATTGGCGGCGGCAACTGCTTAGCATCAGACGAGTCGCGTGCTTGTTTGTCACCTAGTATAAAAAATACTAACCTCTATTTCCCACAGTGCTTTACTGCTGGTCGCTGCCGTAGCACTAGACCGCCCCGTGGTCCTCAGAAACACGTGTTGTCGTTTCTGGTACTCGTCCATCGTGAGAAACTTCTCCTGTTCGGCGTGGAAGAGTCGGACCACGTCACCCCCTTTGAGGATCTCTTCCTGGTTCTCTTTGTGCTCGAGGAAGAGAGTGACTTTCCAGGATGTTGAGGAGTTTACTACGTTGACCTGTAAGGAAAGACAGGTGGTTAAGAGGATATTTGTTGATGAGAACCAGGTACCAGCAGCTACCAGCTACATAGGCTGGGCTATTTGATGACAGAAAGTTGGCGCAAGCAAGACGAATGTTAACCAACTCATACGTAAAGCATCTACCCAATCCATTGTGTTAGAACACCATAATTATCAATAGACTAGAACCAAAATTATTCAGCTAAAGCATCATCACCTGAAGTAGCCTGTCTAGCACAATGAGACATAGCGCTACCCGTCACTCTCTCACATTACTGGACAGAAAGAGATGGGTAATTATCTCAAGCGCGAAATAGTCACGTCAGACAGTTGTGCTAGGGGCGAAGTAAACCTAAGTTGAGTGTCAGCGAGGTGATTAGGCCTGGAGAAACAATGATTATGGGGCTTAAGCTAAATCGGCAGAAAAAATTGAAAGGGTGTCGCCGTTGACGGATACGTCAAGGAGGACATCATCAAATCGGCACGCTCCACAATTTTTGTGTTACTTATTTATTTATTCGTATGGCAGTAGGATTATACGTCCAGTGCAGCTTGTATATTAAGTTTGAGAATCAGTAGCCATTTGATGGCATCGTCGTATAAGTTTATCAGGTCTTCGGCAGGGCCTCCCGTGTAGCGAGTTAGAGGACTCTCTCCGATAATGTGCTGAATGGATTGCACTTCGGCACCGCAGTCGTAAGCAAGAGAAGCAGCCCAATATTGAGCAAGCGACCGTGGCCAGTGCGGAGTCTGTTAAGTGTGCACCAATCACGTCTTGGGAGTTCGATTTCGAAAATTTTGACAGCGGGGACTATCGCTGAACCCAGCTTGCCTGTCATCAAGGAACTCCAATACTGCAACCATTCCTGCCTAACTTTGAATTAGCCTTCGGGCAAATTTTGACAATGCTTCGTATTACTTAGTTACCTCCATGCAACCAGCGTTGTCGGGTAGCTCGTGGTGGGAGGACACGTGTAGAACTTGTTGCCCGGCGCTCACAGGGTTCATTATCACCTTGTCTCCCACCACCACGTTGTCACCTGAAACGAGAAGTATTCAATTGTTTTTAAAGCAAGTTTAATCAATGGGATAAACTTCTTTTATGTGAAAGTAGACCACAAGTCTCATTAGAAATGATAACCGTTATTTTTTACAATGAAATATTGAAAAGTTGTTATTTTAGATCCAATTGGTTTTACGCTTCGAACTTATTGGCGCAGTCGCTCCGATGATCCCACTTCCTGCAAAGTTGTACTCGACTATAGTCTGTGGCCAATAAGATGTGGCTTACCGGTGGATCTCAGCTTGTAGAAAGGCATCACGTAAAACCATGACCCTTCGTTCCCGTTCGCGTCCAAATGGACGCGCATCGCGTTCTTTTCGAGCAGCGCGGGCAGTCTTTTGTTTACCTGGAGCATAAAACAAGAGAATTAACTGAGAAATTAATTTCAATCGAACATTATTGGAGGAACAGCTTCTTTTGCGTGAGATCTACGATCATTCATTGACGTCTTTGGATCTTGGGACGAGATGGGATGATATTTGTGTACCTACATTTTTATTACAGTGAGGTATTAGTTGGACTTCTCGTGCAACAACTGTAAGACGCTAGCGTACTGCACGATCGTGCATCAACTTGTTCTCTAGCTCATTTTGCTTTTCTATCTGTTACTTACGGTACGGTACTTGTTGGATTTGACGTGCAACAACTGTACGACGCTGCCGTAATGCACGATCGTGCATTAACTTGTTCTCTAGCTTATTTTGCTTTTCTATCTGTTACTTACGGTAAGGTACTTGTTGGATTTGACGTGCAACAACTGTACGACGCTGCCGTAATGCACGATCGTGCATTAACTTGTTCTCTAGCTTATTTTGCTTTTCTATCTGTTACTTACGGTAAGGTACTTGTTGGATTTGACGTGCAACAACTGTACGACGCTGCCGTAATGCACGATCGTGCATTAACTTGTTCTCTAGCTTATTTTGCTTTTCTATCTGTTACTTACGGTAAGGTACTTGTTGGATTTGACGTGCAACAACTGTACGACGCTGCCGTAATGCACGATCGTGCATTAACTTGTTCTCTAGCTTATTTTGCTTTTCTATCTGTTACTTACGGTAAGGTACTTGTTGGATTTGACGTGCAACAACTGTACGACGCTGCCGTAATGCACGATCGTGCATTAACTTGTTCTCTAGCTTATTTTGCTTTTCTATCTGTTACTTACGGTAAGGTACTTGTTGGATTTGACGTGCAACAACTGTACGACGCTGCCGTAATGCACGATCGTGCATTAACTTGTTCTCTAGCTTATTTTGCTTTTCTATCTGTTACTTACGGTAAGGTACTTGTTGGATTTGACGTGCAACAACTGTACGACGCTGGCGTACTGCACGATCGTGCATTAACTTGTTCTCTAGCTTATTTTGCTTTTCTATCTGTTACTTACGGTAAGGTACTTGTTGGATTTGACGTGCAACAACTGTACGACGCTGCCGTAATGCACGATCGTGCATTAACTTGTTCTCTAGCTTATTTTGCTTTTCTATCTGTTACTTACGGTAAGGTACTTGTTGGATTTGACGTGCAACAATTGTACGACGCTGCCGTACTGCACGACTGTGCCCAACAACTTCTTGTTCTCCAACTCATTTTGCTTTTTTTCTATCTCTGCTGCGTGCTGTAACAAAAATATATTAAGTAAGTATATGAGGAATGGCAGAAAATAGGAACTTACTTCAAACATGTAAAAATGTAATTTTATTAAAACTTTCGTGAGAAATATTTAATTATTGTATTAAGCGGTTTACACTCACGTGAAATTGTCAGGAACGGCCCGACATTTTCATTTTTTTGCCGCGGAGGTGTACGGGCAGCCGTCCCTGATGAAGAGCTCCATACGAGTTCGAAACATGTCGGGCCGTTCCGTTCAATTTCACGTGAGTGTAAACCGCTTAATACAATACTGTAAAAATGTTCGACTAACAACTAAACAACAATTATTTTTTTAGTTTTATAATTAAGGTTTCTCCAGCGGGGCTAGCATATCTTGCCCCGACTTCGCCTGTCGCTGTCGCGCGTTTCAACATCACCTATCTTTCTCGCACGGTATTGAAAGAAAAGTGACAAGTAGTATTTGTCGCGCGACAAAGAGTCGCGTGTCACAGTTACGCTTAGACGTACTGGCGTGTGTGTGTTTACTTAGCTACTCATGGATATTTAAAATCAATAGCTCGGCCACAGCTTCGTTGGCCTAGAGGTCAAGGAGCCTGTGTTGGTCTGGAGAGCCGTTGGAAACGCGCGTTCAAATCCCGTGCGTTTTTAATATAAACTATATAGCTACCCGCCCGGCTTAGCACGGGTGCAATGCTGATAAACATGGATGTTTTATACATATAAACCTTCCTCAAGAATCACTCGATCTATTAAAAATAGCATCAAAATCCGTTGTCGTTTTAAAGATCTAAGCATACATAGGGACAGATAGACAGCAGGAAGCGACTTTGCTTTATACTATGTAGTAATATCAATGTCCAATGTTCAAAATGTCAGTTTCAGGAACCACGTACGGAACCGTTTCATAAAAGTCTTTTACTCTTAAAGTTAAGTAAGGGCACATGTTCGCATAAATCGCTTATATTACGTGCCGTGCGAAATGCCAGGATTTGCAAGATAAAGGGGATTTGCCTCGTTCCTTTTAAGGTGAGCGAGAACTTATCTAACTTAGCTTTCGACTACAATATAAGGTTTGGAGTAAAAAATAAGATTTTTTTTAAGAAACTCTTACTGTAAAAAAAATTATTAAACCTGCCTGCTAACAGTGTTTTTGGTTTGAATAATATAATTCATTTTCATCATAATCAAATACTCTAGTCATTACATCTCGTACAAGCTTATTTCAGACCTAAGTTTAGAAGCTCTAGCAGTTAGGAACAGCTGCCGTCCTCACGACGGAAACAAAAACATTTTTTTTTGTTCGTCAAGCTTCTATACATTTGTGCAAACAGCCAATATAAAAAAAATCGGTTGTAATCCTCGATGCCGATAATGCCTTTAAAATTATTGTATTTCAAAAAATAATCCCGGAATCCAAAGAGAATAATGGCTGGATTCTTTTTCATAGAGACAATGAGCCAGAGAGCTAAGTTACTTTATCTAGTGTCTTGGAAAAGCATATAATATTGTATAACGTTTCAGATTCTGTTTCCTTCCGTCTGTAATTACTCGTGCGCTTGACTCGCTATTTGAATCTCCCATGGGAACGAGACATGTGTTGCAAAATAAACAAAAAACTTTGCTCTTGAGTAATACAAAGGATTCTAATAATAACTACATACGAGTATCCCATCCACAACTTATCATTTTATTCGGGATCACCTCTAGTGGAATAAAAATTATTGTCATAAATTTGATTGTCATAACTCATTTCGCATAATGGCTTTCCTCATACATGTTATTTGTCATAAATTTTTATTTGCATAACTTTTATATGTCATAATTGTTGTTTGGCAGGCTTTTCATAAGCCTCATTTAGTATGGCACAAAATTTCAAGTAATATTATTGAATGTCATAATAATTGATAGTACGAAGAAGAGCAACGGATAAATTATGGTTTCCATAATTAATGGCAATAGAAATTATATAGTATAAGTTATATCACATGTACCAATCAAAATACTTTATAACATTTGAAATAATGATACAAAAGTTACATGAGCACAAAAACAAAAAGGGGGGACGGGGGGGGCGATTAAGAAATCCTTCTCCACACTGACCTCTTTGTTGTAGGTTAGGTTAGGTTAGAATTGTGAACCTACAAATACGAACATCGGCCAGAAAAGTAGGTTAGGTTAGGTTTGAAAGAACTGCGACCCCCTCAGAAATGAACTGCTGCCAGAAAACCAGGCTGATGTTGAAATAAAAAATTAGGAGCTTGATATTTATGTTCTTCAGTATTATGCGCCAATGCACGATATGCATAAGAACATTATGACGATTAATAGGTCCAAAATTATATGACATTCCTTACTTATGCGTAAAAACATTATGGTCATAAAATTTATGCGGATCAATTAATGACTATACACCTTATGCGCAAGGACTATTATGACAAAAGTGGTTATGCGCACCGACATTATGGCTTTAAAATTTATGCAACCCAATATGGAACCATTTTATTCACATGATTATGCATACCTGCTAACGAAATTGTGAAAAAATAGCCACAATAGGAAGATTTCTACTTGAAACTCAATGATGTTATTGATGTTTTATAAGTCGATACCCAGTTACTAGCGCTCCAAAAGAGACGCACTTAAAAGGAGACAAATGGCACTTGATCTCCGGAAAGTGACAGATGCGTATAAGTGTCAAATTCTCAATAACGGTGCCGGTGTGATTTTGGCCCCAAAATACCGTCTTTCGTAATGCTAAGTGCAAAGAATACGCTAAAATAGATACGTAAAACTGAAAACGTAATCTCGTATCACAAGTAAGTAAGCTGAAATCATTAGATTTTTTCGGATTTAACATTTACTTTTTCAAATATAACGCCATGTTGTCATCACCATGACGCCGCCTGAGAGAGAGATCTTATGTCATTGATCGTGGATATGGGAAGTAAAAATTGCAGCAGTCATGTTAGTATATAACGTATCTTCTTATAAAATACTAGCGACCCGCCCCGGCTTCGCACGGGCACAATGCTATATTATGCATGTATTATACATATAAACCTTCCTCTTGAATCACTCTATCTATTTAAAAAAACCGCATCAAATTCCGTTGCGTAGTTTTAAAGATCTAAGCATACATAGGGACAGACCGATAGACAGACAGCAGGAGACGACTTTGTTTAATACTATGTAGATAAATTATCTTGGGTAATAGCAATTTTATCAGAAGGACAGACCCCGCTATAGTTAACAATATCGATAAATGATAACGACTTTACATCACTTTTTATGTAACTGAGGAAAGTTTTACATTCTCCATTTGAAATAAAGATCTCACAATAACGAAACACGCTGCTCGCGTAATTTATATTAATAAACAAACCGTTTCCTCCAGCATAAATCCTAAACATTAGCTCGGATGAAATCATTAGAACACCCAATAAATTCACATCTCCCTATCTCTTTGATTTAGAGTTCAGTTTAACGCGGTGTCTGACGTTTGATTTAAGTCTGGCAAAGAGATTTATTAAAGAGATTTCATAATAATGGACCATCCGTCTAAATAAGATGGCTGGTCCGTTAATTTGGACCTTTCCTGTGGGATTAAAGTAGCGATTATGTAGATTTGTCAGGAAATTACGACATCGCTTTAGGTGAGAAAAACAAGAGCTTAAGTTATTTTACAAACCCCGACGAAAAAGTGGGGTGTTATTAGTTTAACATGTGTATCTGTGTTTTGGCAACGTAGCTCCCAAGCGGATGGACGGATTCGAAAGCGTTTTTAATGGAATGCCTTGTCTGTCGAGGTGGTTCTGTAGCTATTTTTGGTAAAAATACCTGCAACCAAGATAGTCAGCTTTGATTGGAACAAGTGACAGGATCTCAACCATTATTGAAGCTAAAAATTTAATTAGGTTTAGTAGTATTTTTATCCCACATTAAATGAGGGCCCCATGATGACCAGCTACTTGTATCGGCGGTTTAGTTTACTCAGTTGTACACTACGTATTCAAAACCCCGATATAATTATTTATATATTACAATTAGCACCGAAAAAACTTGATTTAAATTCCGACTTCTATTTTCAATCCGGACTAACAATGAGCCATCTTGAAAACTCTTTGATCAAAACTCAACGGGGAAAAATAACAGAAATATATTAAAGAGTCGAAAGAAAGGTGATAGAATTGGGTTAATATAATTTAAGCCAGACGTTTGGAAATGGTGAATAATGCCAGTGGTATCAATTCAGGCTATTCTTGATTTAGAGGTTGGAAAGTGATTACGCAATGTGCTAGTTTTTATAACAGAAATAGTTTAATGAAAGTTTAAAGGTGGGAATAAGAATGGTATTAAGGAACATAAACTGGGGTCAGAATTCGACGACGCTTGTCGATATCTTTAATATTCTTCGAGGTTATCACGGACATAGGTATTGTTTTATAAAATTCTGAAAGTATTACGGCTTTCAGGAAAAAATACTTTCGGATATAGGATACCTGAAAGAGAATGTACTAATGTGAATATAGAGCTCTTATAAATAATATAGTTATGTACACTAATACATATTTTCTTACATGGATAATTAAGGGAACCTCTTTTAATCGTGACTGTATTCCACAGACGCATATTAAATCAGAGAACGAATTTGATCGCTCCGCATTGATATCGCCGAACCGATTTAAATCACTTGCCCTAACCCCAATTACGTTAAAAGCATCCCATTGCCGAGTTTTCCGATAAGAAACCTATAAACATCGGATCGACTCCGTTATATTCTATTCTACATGAATAAAGGCTACATTCGGTGTTTCGGGGCAAAGCCGCGTATAATATTATGTAAAATGTAGTACCAATTTAACGAGGGTAAACTGTCATTTACATATTTGTTCGCTTGAGTTAGGTACAGTATGTGGAGGCATACAGTGGCGGTAAACGTGCAAGCCTTCGAAGAAAAAAGAAGGAGTGAGCTCGACGCTAAGCGCGAGGAGCTTAAGGCCCGACCACCAGCGGTCATCCGGTATAATTTTGTCGGCTGATTACTGATGCAGCGAATGTGGCCGCACATTTGTTGCGAAAATTGGCAACCTAAGAGCTCATGAGCGACGTCTCTCATTAGCCAGCATTCAGTCGCCGGGGCCGACATCGACCGGACGCAATGATGATGATGTATGAAACCGTTATATGTAGGGCCTTGTAAGAGGTAACAGATGCCCACGTTGAGTGACGAGGAAAGGTCTATCGAGACAAGTGCGCCTACGATACAAGCGCTCCTACCATATCGAAATATCGAAAAGTGCAGCAGGGCTACTCCGATATTCGAAATTCGACCGTCGTATAGTGACGTTCCGCTCACCCAAACATTGTTTGATAGGACATTGAGAGGGACGGCACTATACGATTGTAGAATTTCGAACATAGGAGTGACCCTTCAGATGTTATACCTACTACTAACGCAATGCTATCTTACAGCCACGCAAATATGTAACTTAGTTAACCAAGCTAGTTGGGAATAAATCAATACAAAACCGACTTTATGTAACCAGGTGGCTTCATCCGTTCATAGAAAACAAAATAAAAAATTTAATTCTGCAAATATGGCAAAAAAAATTTAAGCCACTTTTACCAAATAATGTTTCGCTCATAAGCCTTTTTTAACCCGAATTTCTATAAATTATGGACGTTACCTACTTTTCATAATTTCGAAAACCATGTTCTCATAAAATATTTTGTTTTTCTTTGGGATATCATATAACCCTAACCTAACCTAATTATAGTATGTTATATATGATCCATGGCGAAAATCGCTGTTTCGCGTTATTTTACTTTCGGAATTTAGAAATATTGGAATCTTGATGGTTGCTGATAAATGAAACTTCAGAATTTTTGAGTGATCCCTCTGGTTTGACTGTGGGATCTCCTTACGGAATTCCTTTTTCACCTCACCAGCTCAAACATGGCGATTTTGCTGTCAGATAACAGTGAACAAAATGCGATTTTGTTTCGAGCGTGAGTAGAAAGTAGCTTTTTAATTTTTTCAATATCTGACCACGAATTGTCATTCTTCAGCCAAAGGTTAATTATAAAATTTTAATCATTTGAATCTCGATGCACTCTGTTTCTTTCATATGTATATAAAAGAGAGGGATAGAAACTTATCAATTTGAAATTCGATTTTCGAATCCGACCTAGATTGAGAACTGTTCGGATACGCGATATACCAATACATTCATTAAAAACACCCGAAAAAGTTTTAATTGCAACGTATTTTTTTTTTTATATATTTTTATTTAACGACTGAATATTAAAATTATTGTGCCTTTTATATAAAACAATAGATCATTGCTCAAATAAAATAAGATTTTTCAACTTATTACTTATTGTAAATATAATAATAATTTATTATTTCACCATTTATCATAGATGCATATTCGAAACGTACCTTAAAAAATATCGAGTTCGTATTATATAGGTAATTGTTATTTTCTTTTGCATTTA
This sequence comes from Apotomis capreana, assembly GCA_947623375.1. NCBI lineage: Eukaryota > Metazoa > Arthropoda > Insecta > Lepidoptera > Tortricidae > Apotomis > Apotomis capreana. The sequence continues at coordinate 12,409,044 of OX392522.1, read as the reverse complement.
TTTTGTTTGGTGTTTTAGGAGTAAAAATATTAATCAATTTATAAACAAATTCTCGTAATATAATATCTATTTATAAATAAACACGTCATGTATCTGCTAAATCTTCCAATTTGATTAAATAATGACAATAACCGTGTTGGTTGGTTGATTATAATTTCAATTAAATTATATTGTTATTCATTTTTAAGCAGCACTTATCAATTTTCTGATTAATAATATTATTAAAATCAGCAACAAAGACTATAAACATATACGTTGGAAGAAAAAGCACAAAATGTCGAATATGTTCTCGCTGATGAGGTGAAAAGTTGTGTGTGCTACACGAGAGCAAAGTTTTTTGCATCTCGTGCTGTTGAGTCCCTCGCTACACTCAGGATTCTAACATAGAATCACTCGCTACGCTCGTGATTCAAACGTAGAATCCTTCGCTTGCTCGGGACTCAAAATCAGCACTTGTAACAAAAAACAACTTTGCTCTCTTGTTGCACAAATAACTATTTAGGTATAGAGTATATTTCTTATTTTAAGTACATAAGTAGGTATTACGGTAGTAGTTAAAAAAGTGATTTTTTGACATTATATTGAATTTATTTACTCACATGTAATCTCTTAAGCAGTCCTGTATCGGTGTTGTTGGCGGACTGTTTCGCCGTGTTCCAGAACTGCTTCTGCGCGGAGTAGCGGTTCATGGGACATATCTTGAACAGGCAATCTGAAAACAACACAAACGCTGAGCATATTTTTCTATGTCATCCCGCCATCTCCGTCCCGGCCTGCCACGTCGTGACATTTTTTTTAGCTAGAGTAAAATGAGATAAGAGTTTTTTAGGAGTCGCGGCGAAAAATAACAACCACATCTTCAAATGTTTGTTACTTCTTCATGCTCAAACAGCTTCATCAATTTTAATGAAATTCGACACGTTCCTAAATAATTGGACGGTAATAGCACCGAACAGGGAGCTGCGAAAATCGAGGGGAGAGGCTTTTGCCCAGCAGTGGGACACAAGTACAGGCTAATAATAAAAATAAAATTGTTTGCCAAAACGCACTTAAAACCTTTTCACGTGGTCGGTCAGTCTTTTCAAGACTGGGCAGCTCTCTGTAGCCTTACCATTAGTTAACGTGACCGTACTCGCCAGCGATAGCGTAAACGGTTTGTATGGAGAATAGTACGACCGCCCCTACCGGTTACTTTGTAGAACTACATATTCTTTTTTTTATTCAAAATAGCCATGCATTTAACCTCGATTGCACCTGATATTAGGTGACAATAAGGCCTAAGATGGAGCACGCTTGGCTAGAAGATGCCTATTCACTCTCGACTTGAAGAGATCCAAGTTATATTTTTCAGGAAACAGGTACGCAGGAAGAGAGTTCCATTCCTTAGCTGTCCTCATAAGGAAAGTAGACGCAAAGCGTTTCGTACGAATCAGTGGTATATCGACAACATAAGGGTGGAATCCAAGTCCGCGCCGAGTACTGTATTGTCTGAACGGAGACGGTGGAATTAATTCATGCAGTCCTAGTCCAATTCCCCATACAAATCGCCTACGCTGTCGCTCGCGAGTAGGTATAATCATTGTAAACATGGTCATGGATCATAGTAAGGGTACATGAGCATTTCAGTCACTGGTTCATAGACGAATGATTGATGGATTATGAGTCTTAGGGTTACTTACCCCGGAACTTTTTGGGCGGGTCGGTGAGGTCGCCGGCTTCCGGGCAGACGACGCACCTGTCATCTACCAACCTGTGAAATTGGGGGTTATGTTATTAATCATGTAAGCGGTTACTACTGGGACCTTGACCTGGCGACAATATACAGTCAAAGTTTGGATGGTGTCGCTTTGTTTGAGTAGTTATCCATCGATTTGACTATGGAATAAGATACTTCTGATTTAAAATGGGTGTAAGGGCAGACACCATTACTTTAAGTTATAAAATGATACAGCGAAAATATTTATTTCCAAACATGCAATGATATATTGGCATTGTGTTCCTTTTAATAGACTTGGAAGTATCCAGTTTCAGGCGAGGAGGAGGACAATAATGGAATTGCCGACCTAGGCCAGCAAAGCATCATTTAGTTTCAATATCAATTTATGATTATGACATACATTTTACTCTTGCCGCTTTTTACATTTCTTATATCATTGTATATTTGAGAAAATCAGTACGAGTATATACGCCTCGGCTCAAACATGCATTGCCGGCCTCGTATCTCTAGACGGCTTCAATTACACTCTGCCGTCTATCACTCCTCAGCCGGCAATCCCCATTCGCGACCTATGCATTTATTATTAGTAGAAGGATAGCGGGCGGCAGACTTTGATTTCATATATCCTTTTCGGTTTATCATTTTTTTTACTACGGACGAGGACTCTTTGTAACCGTTGGCCATAACTTTTTGAATGAATTTTAGTTAAAGAGGATTTCAAGAAAATTCTATGGACTACTATTTGCATGGGCGTGCGACAGGCTGTACTGCGTCGTGTGTTAAGATTTTTTTTGTCTGCTCATCACACTTAAACGGCTGAACGGATTTAAACCAATTTTGGTACAGTCGCCATCAGATATATCGTAGCATATAAGGCGTTCATAAATATCTGAACACGACTCTTATTGACTGGGCGTTACAGTACATGTTCAGATATTTATGAACGCCTTATATGCTGCGATATATCTAATGGCGACTGTACAAGGATAGGTGGACATCCACAGATGGTCATAGAATAGATTTTACCCGTGTACGGTAAAGAAAAACAGTTTCATGCGTACGTAGTTGCGGGCACCTTGTAGTATTTTTTATTATTATTTACGTACTATCGGATACGTTTGCTAATCTCAAATTACGAGTACTTTACCACGTGAGACTTACCCTAAGGTACTGAGGAATCCTGAGACTGTCCCCTCCGCGTAGAGGGAGACGATGTCTCCCTGGTGCAGGAAGCTGTCCCCCATCCTGCCGCCTTACCCCCACCATGCAACGACACCTGGCGACAAAGCATACACATTAACAATCATACTAAAATGATTTTATAAATTTATGAAACATGTCTCAATATTTTTAATGTGGGTACACACCAGTTTTTTTTTTTTTATATGGTATTGATAAAGGTACCTTTCAAATAAACAATGCAAAGATAGACAAATAACTTTAACCAAGGGGAAGGTAGAGAAAGGGAAGATCCATGAACGTAATATCACGTTCGAAACGTCAAGGTAATTTAATAAACACTTTTTGAACGCGATTAAGTCCCTTTTGTTATAATAATGACTAAAATAGCTTGCGAGGAAATATGCAAAAACGTTTGAAGTCGCGATGAAATTCACGATGAGTGGTCATTTGGTCAAACAATCATCCATGCTTGTGGGGATTTATGATTGATGACTACTAGTAGTCAAGGTAGTAATCATTATCAATTACTTATGTTTTGCAACGTAAAATTGTACAACCACTTACGTATATAACATTCACAAAAACATTAGTAATTGATCAATTGATCATGATTGTTTCCTTGACTAATATTAATCATCGACGACGAGTCATCCTTCCATGACAGTCGGGTAAAAACAATGTAAGAGTGTAAAAGAAAAGTATGACCCGATTTGCGTATTCCTCTAAAAATTATACGATCGCTGAGCAGAACTGAAACCAACACTTTTACTCCTTAATATTTATTTTATACCTAATCTCGCGAAAAACAGCGGTGTCAAACTCATTGCGCAGCATAAATTATCGCTTTTTATGCGAGATTAGGTATATATACCTACCAAGGGTGCGATTAGTTGACAGGGCTTAGTTCAGAAAAACCATATTTTCAAAACGCACTTTCTTGCAAAATTCAAAATTCTCTTAGGGTTTTTGAGCATAATTTTACTTCTATTGTAATATGTATGTAGGTATACATATGTGGTACTCCCGTACGTAATGAAATGAAACCCCAACTTAAATCGCTGTTATAAAGCTGACAAATACAAGTGGTCTAATATCCGTACCCAAACAGACACGTGTTCTTCACTGGGCTACCGCTTCATGCATTATTTAGGCTTGCGTCGAGTGAAAGGTAAACAACAGCGTTATTTAAAGTTTCAGTGACCAAAGTTGTCCCGTATACGGGTTGACACAGGATCGCTTAGCAACGTTAAGCCCTTAAACCGCGGAGATAAATGCTTCAAACACACAACCGCTAAGTCGGATGAGTTTTGAGAAGAATGTAACTAATCTAGGCACTTTGATCATCCAGTCTTTGACGCCTAGATACCTTAGACATTTGTATTGCGGCTCCACAATACTCGCGAAGTTGGTCGAGGCGAAGTTGGTCGAAGTACGAGTTCCGCTGCGAAGTGCTTCTCCACATCATATTCGCCCAAGTATATATGATATCAACGTCGCGAGTAATGTGGAGCTAGGGTAAAATTATTGTTAGTCAAAACCTAATCCATTTTTTTTTATATCGGACAACCTCACATATCAGTAGGCTTGTTTTATGGTCACTATAGACGACGAAAACATACTTATTTAGATAAATACAAATACATACTTAAATACAAATAACATCCATGACCCAGGCACAAATATTCGAGTTCATCACACAAATATTTAACCTTGCCAGGATTCGAACCCAGGACCGACGGCTCAGTCGTCGCCACTCCATGATGGTAATTTAATCTACTAATATCCCAAACATTTATTTGGAGAATTTTTACATCTCCTTTACGCGTATAATTTAGTTGTAACAAAAATGAATTAGTTTTATGTATGTTTTACGAAAAAATCACATAGGCACTGTTGAGTTTCTTTCGACTTTTTCTCCACGGCGGTTTCTGGTGAAATTTCTGTATAAATATTGAGACATGTAAAAGGGCACTTTTACATGTCTCAATCTGTGTGGTCTACCTACTTACCATATAAATGTTTTATTCAGTCTTGATATCCTAGTTGCATAAGTTGAGTAGTCTTCCTATAGCCTAGAAGTATATTCATATGTGATTGATTAGCATAGTATTTCAACCAAGACATAAGGAACGAGGCAAGGTACCAAAGAATAATTATCAATGATAATTATAAAACTTATTCATTTTATATTACAACTTGTTATGGAACAAAATTCTGAACACATGAATTTCTTACACAGGCGATAATTATCAGATAATTATTCGATAACTATCAAGAAGCGTAATTATCTTGATAAATTAGAACCCTGGAACGAGGGCATCCAGCATACTAATAAGAAATTCCCGGTTAGGAGAGTTAGACAGAGATAGGCTATTTGTCACAGTTGTGCTAGAGGTGCTGGATTTTAGAGTATTTCTCCCCCCTGTTAATCAAGCCTTATTTGCAAGTAAATTTGTTATCTCAAAACGTTCAAAGTTGCAAGTTCAAGCGGACAAGGCCGAGTTTGAGACAAAATGAGCTCATTTAATCGTTTTACACCCAAAATGACTTATATGCCGAGGATTTCAAGCTAAAATATACTCTTTTGCAAGAAACAAGATCGGAAGCCTTCAAATAGCTTTTCTGTTCGTTCCAAATTCTCGTAAAATTGTACAATTCCGTATCTTACCTTAAACGTTTGCCAGAGACAAATGTATGCAAACAAAACCGGCGCTACACAGAACCGAAGAGTCTTAACTCCCTTTAACAGGAAGACAGACTTAAGACTGTTTTAGAATAATATTCCGCCTTTATATACAAACTCTAAGGAATTTCGACACAACAAGTACGTAGGTCAAGCTTCTTAAGAACAAACACGAGAAAATGTGCGTTGAAGCCTGCTATTTAGGTGTAATTTTGTACGATGACGGAGTTTAAAGTAACAGATCGCATGGACAGTGTTTAGAATAGCGAGAATAACTCATTGAGCGATGATTGTTCAGAAAATAGATTTACGACGTCTTTAGTGTGAGATTTGATGGAGGATAACGGGTAGTTTTCGCGATTATTAAGTTTTGGTAAAGCCTGACCAGAAATATATGAGGATGCGCCATATTGCGGGATTACACTGGAACTAATTTATTACACTGGCAATGATTGAATGTTTGTCAACAATGTAAATGTCATTCGCGGTGGTTTCTTTAAAAGACAAATAATTAAAAATATCCAAAGAAAATGCCGAAAACCATTCACATTCGTGAACGTAATATTATAAATAAAGTGTACACGTGTTTACAACACGAAAAACAATCAGGAAAAGAGTGCATTACATTAAATGATATTACGAGGTTACCATAGGAACTGACAGGTATTTAAGCTAATGTCATTATAGTGGGTTGCGATTGGTTGCAAAATTGTTGCCATATAAATCTGGTTAGGCTTTATGTAGTATTAGTATTGGTTAGGTTAGGCATGAATGGCTACCACGCATAGTTTAACAAGTATGTGTCATGAGGAGGCGGATATGATGAAGCATAAACATAAACAGATGTCACGCTTTAATAACCTTAATAAGACAAGGATGAAGGACTTTGGAAAATGGACACCGAGCACATCATTAAACCATTGGTAACTCCCATAATTCACACACAATGCAAGAACACACTTACCCCTTAATTTGATAAATAAAAAAAAAAAAGATGGTCTAGTTCAAGTCTCGTTACGGTTGAACAAAATAAACAATTCTCGTTTGAAAAACAATAGAAAAACATGGTCAAAGAGTTTGTTCATCCTGGCATACATTGCCAAATTAGGAGTACCATACCCACGACATATACCTAAATAATAAGTAAGTCACAAGATTATTATTTTTATATATCCCTCAGCTGTAGAAGACCCCTCGATGCGTTTTTGCGCCGAAATGACTAAAAAAAAGTATTCGCAGAAAACGCATAAACACGGGCCTCAAAATATGGCCTATGAATTCCTGAAGTAAATATAATTTAACCCCACATTATTCCATTAAATATATCATTGTAATAAAATAATTTACACAAAATTACATTTGCTCATTTAAATCTGATGAAAACATAATTAAATAGAAGTAGCTTGAGTCAGTCAGCTGAGGTCACAGTTTGTCTCTTATTAATTGGCTTTTCTTGTACAGTCGCCATCATATACTGTAACGCCAGTCAATAAGAGTCGTTTTCAGAAATTTATGAACGCCTTATATGCTGCGATATATCTGATGGCGACTATACATAATAAAAAAAATTGCATAATACCAAAAATAAAGTATACCTAATTAAAATAATCCGTTCCCATCTATACAACAGGTAAGTAAATAGAATCAGAGTGGCTAAATATTGATAAGTGTTGATAAAGGAGATAGTGGGTTAATCAGGTCAGCGGGGCGCCAGTAATGAGCTAGTTAGTCAGTCAGTCAAGCTCGGGGCCACACTTGTTTATGATAAATATACCCGTATAATACATACTATATATATTTGTGTATACTAGAGGTGCTCGCGAATTTCATATGCGCGCAAGAAAAAGTTACGATGCTATTTTTGCTTCTCCATAATCGGGTAAACATGGGACACTGGAGTCGACGAGTTCTTGAGTGGCAACCAAGCATCTAAAACGCTGCGTAGGTAGACTCACAAGTCACAAGGTAGACTGATGAAGTGACGAAGGTCGCTTTAATCCGTAGGCTGCGGGACGAGCAAGGTCGGTCACGGTGACGTTTTTAGAGGGAGGCTTTCATTTCATCCAATCCTAGCCGATTTCGGCCACGGCGACTGGACATACTAGCTAGTCAGAGCGTCGTTCGTGTGCTCTCATGTGACTGACATAGCCAATTTTTGCTGCAAATGTACGGCCACAAATGCTGCAAGTCAGCACCCCTCCGACGAAATTATAATTAGAGGGAGGCTTAATGTCCAATCCAGCAGTGGACATCACTTGATAATTAAAATAATGCTTCCCACATTGAGTAAATAGAATCAGAGTGGCTTAATATTGATAAGCGTTGATAACGGAGATGGTGGGGTTAATTAGGTCAGCGGGGCGCCGGTTAATGAGCTAGTTAGTCAGTCAATCAGTCAAGCTCGGGGCCACGCTTGTTTACAATAAATACATACAGGGTGTCCCTAAAACCAACGCCGAAATGAAGAGGGGTGATAGAACAGCTCATAAGCAACCATATTAAGTTAATTTGACCTTAATAAAAAGTTCATGGTTTTCGAGATATTTGCATTTAAAAAAAACTCGTGACTATTGATGCCCTGCGTCAGTATGTCGATTGCCACCACTGCAAATTTAGGTATTTTTTAAATCTGTTTTTTGCAGGATGTCACTAAAAACATATCCTATCGAATGTAATTTCAATTTATTTCATATCATGATGCTTTGTCGGTAAAAATAATAAAAAAAAAAACGAATTATAGCAATTTATTAAATTTAGCCAGCGGTTTTGATCGAGTTTCCTTTATAAAAAGTATTGTAAACTAACATGGCACACAACATACAAAGATAGTAAATTTATTGAAGTTTTCAAAAAGGTACAGCATTTTCTAATTTACGCAGCAGTTTACGAGATATTGATATTTTACACCAAAAGGAGCTCATACTGCAGTTATTCCATAGTATGGTACCAGAGCCCCTACTAGGCTCAGAGTTTGAATTTTGAACAAAAAATCGATTTAAAGAATACTTTATTTAGAATAGGAACACAATTCAATTTTAGAATAAAAAAAAATGAAATGTTCATAGCGAACCTCGCAAATAACGTAAAAAGATAGCAAATTTAGAGTTGTTTTTAAAATGGTATTGAAGTGACTTAATTATTTAGCGGTTTATAAGATAATGCAAAAATAATACTGGTTGCCATTTTTATCTGTTAAGTGAATAAAAAAACTAAAAACATTAAAAAAATACTATACCTGTTTTATGTAACTAAATTAAATGTTCAAATTGTCCGCCATTGACTTGAATACAAGCTCGGCATCTCCTTAAAAATGCTCGACTGATGTGACGTGCACTTCTTGATACGTCGTTTTGGGCCTCTGCGTAAATGCGTTGTCTCAGCTCCGCTATACTGTTAATCGGTTCATTGTAAACTTTTTCTTTAATATAACCCCAGTAATAGAAATCCAGAGGATTTAGGTCTGGAGATCGAGGAGGCCACAAAATGGGACCCAGACGGCCGATCCATTTCTGTGGATAAGTTTGGTTTAAATGTAGTCGCACTTCGCGTGCATAATGTGCTGGACAGCCATCATTCTGCAGCCACATTGACCTCCGCGTAGCTAAAGGTACGTCGTCGAGAAGATTTGGCAACTCATTCTCTAAGAAATGCAGATAACTTGGACCATTCAGCGTTTCTGGTAATTCAAATGGGCCAATTATTTTCTCATCTAATATTCCAGTCCAGAGGTTCATTTTAAATTGGTACTGCGACCGATCTTCCCTCATTAAATGAGGATTTTCTAATGCATAACTGTGTAAATTGTGCATGTTCATAAATCCATCTCTCTTAAAAGTGCTTTCATCAGACCATAATACCATATTTATGAAATTGGGATCCTCTCTGTGTTTTTGCAGCATTGTCTGGCAAAACTGAACACGAAGTGGGTAATCACGGGGCAGCAACGCTTGAACACGTTGTATGTGGTATGGATGATATCCATATCGACGTAATATTCTATTGGCAACAGATTTTGATATCCCTAAATTACGTTCAATGTTCCGTGTCGAAGTGGATGGGTCGTTTTGAATCTCTTGTAAAACATCTTCATCGTAATCTCCTCTAGGTCTTCCCAATCCACCACGATTGCCAGGCAAAACGCCTTGTGAGTATGCGAGATGAACATTTCGAAATACTCGATGGGCCGGATGCCTTAAATTTGGATATCTTTCCCGATAGAGTCTAGCGTGACATTCCCCATAGACAAAATGCATGTTGGCATATTCTTGAGGAGTATAATTCTCCGGCATATTTGTAACAAACGCACTACAATTAATCTTAACAGAGCCAAAGTAAATCGAAGTTAAAATCAATAGGCAGAACTCGAGTCCAAGATGCACAAAGCAAAGTTAAATTGTACCAAAAATCCAAATCACAAGGCAAACACGAGTTCTATTGGTAAATCAAGTCTATTTAAGAAAATAAGAAACCAAACTAAATAAAGAACATCAAACGAATTGACGAAGTGTCCTAAAATTACTAAAATACTCTTTTATCAGAAAGCCGACTTGAATTCGAATTTCGAATTGTGTTCCAATTTCAAATTGTGTATTCTTTGAATCTATTTTTTGTTCAAAATTCAAACTCTGAGCCTAGTAGGGGCTCTGGTTCCATACTATGTAATAACTGCAGTATGAGCTCCTTTTAGTGTAAAATATCAATATCTCGTAAACTGCTGCGTAAATTAGAAAATGCTGTACCTTTTTGAAAACTACAATAAATTCACTATCTTTTTATGTTGTGTGCCATGTTAGTTTACAATACTTTTTTTAAATGAAACTCGATCAGAACCGCTGGCTAAATTTAATAAATTGCTATAATTCGTTTTTTTTATTATTCTCACCGACAAAGCATCATGATATGTAATAAATTGAAATTACATTCGATAGGATATGTTTTTAGTGACATCCTGCAAAAAACAGATTTAAAAAATACCTAAATTTGCAGTGGTGGCAATCGACATACTGACGTAGGGCATCAATAGTCACGAGTTTTTTTTTTAATGCAAATATCTCGAAAACCATGAACTTTTTATTAAGGTCAAATTAACTTAATATGGTTGCTTATGAGCTGTTCTATCACCCCTCTTCATTTCGGCGTTGGTTTTAGGGACACCCTGTATAATATACTCTTCGTCCGCGCGGGAGGAAAAGTTACAACACAGTTTTTGTTTCTCCGTAATCGGAAAAACAGATGGGACGTCGACGAGTCCTTGACTGGCGACCACCGTCTCTGAACGCTGCGGGGATCCGTTGACTGCGGGGCGCGCAGGGCCGGTCACGGTGATGTTTTTAGGGGAAGGCCTATGTCCAGCAGCAGCAAAATAATTAGGTTAATGAGTTAGTTAGTCAGTCAGTCACTCAGTCAAGCTCGGGGACACGCTTGTTAATAACTAGCGGAACCCTGGGGTTTACCCGCTCATCGCACGGAATTGCTCCTTCTGTCCAGTAGGATTTAGGAAAAAAGAAAGAAGGAAAGAAAAGTTGAAAGTTCTATGTGATGTGATCCACCATTTAGTGTAGTGGATCTGCGATAATTGCATCCCTTAATATGCTCCACCAGATAAAACAGAATTCAGGGAGTTTGGTAAGATCCACCAAATTTTTTTATTACGCTGGCACTTGGTTGTATTTCATGAACAATTGACGTTCTCTTTCGTCTGATATATTGTTTCTTTTGTTATATAGAAACAAGAGATACATACTTAACAAATATTCAACTAAGATGTCCTGCTCCTACTTGCGTCGGTTGCCTCATTACTGAGGGTCGTGGTCATTGTCTCGGAACAGTCTCTCCCGGATGATGCGCATCTGCTCCTATCAGTAGCCGTGTGATCTGGTCCAATCCAATCTGGTCTGTCCAGCGTGTCGGCCTCCTGCCTCTTGGTCGCTTGCCTTCGACTTTTCCAGTGATCATCAGTTTTTCTAGGTTATCACTTTCTTTCCTGGCAATGTGACCAAAGTACTCTAGTACCCTGCGATGACAGGTCGTAGACAGTCTAGTTCGGATCTAGAGTTGGGTTAAGATCGATGCGTAGGTGTGGCGTGCTGTTCATGGTATGCGCAGCATTCATCTCCAGCACCACCTTTTGTTGAGTTTCTTTCGGCTTTCTTCTCAACCACGGTCTCCTCTTGGGAAATGCCGGTAGATTTACAATCTGACTTGTAAAAGTGCTCTAACAGGATAAATTATTTTATTACATATCGTGAAAAAATTGGAAAGAATCAATTTGATCAAGATGTATCGACATAATAATGGAATTTTGAATAGTGTTACGATTGTTTCTTTTTTTTTACCAATTTTTCATACTTATCACTGAGCCATCCTGCTCGCGATAATACATAATGTAGTTAGTTGTGGCATAATTAGGCGTATCTAATCTCGGTAAATCTCTTATCACTACACAGCAAAGCTATTTGTCCAGATTAATGAACCGAAAGCTCGCTGTAGTGTAGTAGCCGCAAATAAGGCTGCCTGCCCACTGAACCGGAGCAGAGAACATGAACCAATTAAGCTTCGTCTTTGTCTGTTTGTTTTTTACTGGGTGTTTTTAGTGAGACTTTACTTTTTTCCAGGCTATCCCTGAGTTTATATAAGTATGTTTATCGTCGTCTAGTGTCCATAACACAAGCCTAATAGAGCCTACTGTGGGACTAGATTGATTTGTGTGAGGTTGTCCGATACTTATTAAAAAAATACCCTTAATAAAGGAGGTAAAGTTTTTTAAACACAGTAAAAAAAATCGATAGTCCTTGCTATAAGGATCTACAAACGGTAGCTCGTAAATTTTTCCTCGCCATGGTTTTCACAAAATCATTTTCTACATTTTTGACATGACAATTTGCTATTTTCTTGGCTGAAGGGCTCTCTCTACCTTTAAAACTTAATATGTAGAAAAACTGATTGATGGTTGACACTTGTCAACCTTGTTGACCAACTTGTAAAAAACAGTAAGATATCCAACAAGAAACAGACAAGAATTTAGGAGTTCACTTGGATAGCACACTGAGCTGGAAGGTACAGGTGGGCGAAATCAGCAAGAAAGTCATTGGCTCGCTTCATGCTCTGAACAAACTAAAGAACTTCTTACCCAATAAAACCAAGGTCTTACTAATAAATACCCTAATCGCCTGCCAATAATTAACTATGGTGACAAGCCAGAGCTCTGTTAAAATGTTAACGCCATTTTCCTATGGGGCATAGTTCCATATATGTATACTTAGATTACTGACGCGTGAAGAAACCTGCGCAATGTGTTTAATCCGTGAACAACAACATACTCAGGCACTGTTGTGAATACACTATCATGTATTGTATACCAAATATGAATTTGTATAATATTTATACATACATAAAAATTGTATTAGATATACATATAAGGTACTATTTTGATTTAAACTAACGAATCTCAGACTTAGAATATTAAGTGATATAAGTAATACGACGCGTTTGGCTCGGTTTGTAGACACCTGCCTACTGAGCCGGCGGTCCCGGGTTCGAATCCCGGCCTGGGCAAATATTTGTGTGATGAACTCGAATATTTGTGCTTGGGTCATGGTTGTTCTATGTATTTAAGTATATATATTTATCTATATAAACTGTACGTATATCGTCGTCTAGTACCCATAACACAAGCCTTCTTGAGCTTAATTTGGGACTAGATCGATTTGTGTGAGGTTGTCCGATATTTATTTATTCATTTATTTAAGTAAGGTTGTGACATATTAGCAACGCCGTTGATTTTCGAAGCACGCTTGCCACCAAAATCCTAACCCTAGATCATTAATATAAAGTAGATACATATTTTTCTTCGAGATTATTAGGTCAAAAGGCCAAACACAAGTTCACTCGAAGTTCGAGTTCGTTCGAATCTGTCCGACACAGAACATTTTTTTACTATTCAGTTCCTAAAATTTCGTAAAGATTGGTTAAGTTTTGAAGGACGAGACAGACAGGAACGACCTTCGACTGTATATTTGCTACGTTTATTTATTTGGAACATCAACAGCATTACAGAACATATATAATATAACAATGCTTATAGCTAGAACATAAAGCCAATAACAGAATGTCCACAGATATGCAGTTAACGAGGCCTTGAAAAGGTAACGATATCAGATTTTAATTGGTATAAAATGAGTAAGGAACATATTCACTTAAATTAAAACAAAAGAGTGTGTGTGTGTGTGTGTGTGTGTGTGTGTGTGTGTGTGTGTGTGTGTGTGTGTGTGCGCGTGCGTGCGTGTGTGTATGTGTGTGTGTGTGTGTGTGTGTGTGTGTGTGTGTGTGTGCGTGTGTGCGTGCGTGTGTGTGTAATATAATATAAAAGGACCTAATTTGTATCAGACGCCATAGTTACCAGGTGCAAACTTAACGTAATCGGATACTATCGGAAAAGGAGCAGTAATAATACTAGGAGTCAATACAGAACCATCTTCTTAAGGAAGGACTACTTACCCTGTCACATAACGGCCATCTTCAGTACAGCTCAACCAGTTTCATGAGCAGCTTCAGCATATCGCAAACGAAATAGAACAAATTCAACAGTATCTTATACCACACTCGCCTCACGTCTATAAGGTAGTAACTCAGCACTAGCACGACGACACAAACCACACAGTACCATTTCTTGCGATCACTTATAACCATCTGCGAATTTAGCGTGTCCGTTTTGTTAGAGTTTTGGGCGCTTTGTAAGGTCCGATTCAGATTGCATTTTGTTTCAGACTGGTTTATTCTCGTGTCTATTCAAATGTCTACTACTAGAAATTGTATAAAAATGAAGTTTTATACAATAATCATTTCGAACAAGGCGAGAATGAAGGCTACAGTTTTTGTGCTCACCAGTTGGCGTCACTGTCGAGTAAGGTCAGTAAAACAGGTCAAAACTTCACAATACAGATAGTATTAACATCTAAATTAATTTATTTTTAAAAATCTGGCGACTTTACCCCGTTTTTTCATGTTTTTTCTGTTTTTATATTTATTTATTTACCCCTTGACCCGTATTGCATGTCTGCCATTTACTAGGAAACAGCACAATATTTAGATATAATATGCACATTACATAATTTAGTGAAATTCCATAAATATCAGTAGTTTGATATTTGACAGTCTGATAACCACACTCGACACTAGCGCCTCTAGCGACGAACTCAAGTGCGATAGCCCTCATTGAACCCCCAGTATGGATACATACGAAATGTTTCTATGGGTGATACCTTTCATTTTGTCATTATATGGTACAGGAAATAATCAAATATTTACCGTTTTAATAATAGGCTGGCATTGGGCGATATTATCGGCCGAAATTCATTAGGGTTGTCCAAAATGGCTTTGTGGAATGAGCATTTTCCTCGATGCTTGCCATGTTAGGCAAAAAGAGCATAACACAGTGCACTGTGATGTCATTTTGTGAGTTTTTGCGAGTTTCATGAAACACAAAAATCATAGGTCCTTTTACCTGCACATGAGAGTGTAATAATATCCTTAATAAAAGGTTCCAGAAATAACCTGCTAAGGGGAATTTAATTTTACTTAAATTTATAGGCTACATTTTCATTTGAATGCGATACATTAGCACTGCGATTCTGTCATACTCTATCGATAAATATCGACAAACATATAGTCCTAAACGGCAATAAATATTAATGTTGGACTAATGCAATAATGGCATTTTGTTTGTAAGACTTATAGACAAGTACATTTATGTATAATCACATCTATAAGTGGTTAAACTTTCTCGCATTCATTACGCAAAGTTAGCAGCATAACGACGCAATATCAAGTAAAGGAAAGCGGAGATGACGTGGGAAATGTTCCCCTTTCTCCCCTAGCGCGTAAATTGGGTCTCTCGGTCGAATTCTCCTTGCAAGGCGGGCGTAAACATCGGAGGTTTCAAGCATCATGCTCCCCGTTGATACTTGAAATTGTATCGTATTATTAGGGAATCATGTCGTTATTTATGTAGTTAGTCATCCTGTCTTAACATGTTATGTCGCAAGTAAGGGTGCGTCAGTTAAAGTGACGAATGTGCTGACATTTGTCACTTAGATGACTAAAAACATTGTTAACGCGGGAAAATGTGCCTTTAGTGTCAGTCACAACGGCAATTGAAAATAAGAAAAGAAATGAAATTATTTATTTGCTTTGCACAAGTTGGTCAAAAACATGTATTACAGCACTATAACTTATCTAACCAGTAAACTTTCAAAAATATGAAGTTGACAAAATATGTATATGACATATCAAATAAATTACGATAAGAAAGATTACTCGTCTCACACGCCCAAATTAATACAATCTTGCATAAAAAAAAACATTCGCCAATTAATTAGCTAGTTAAATAATACGTATCTGGATAAGATGTATTTTCTTTGACTAAATAAATAGATAAAATTTGTTCCGTGATATGGCTGGTATATTATCGATCTTGAGTGACAGCTGGTTAAAGGTAATATATAGCTAAAGTAGATAATCGGATGTCAACCAAAACGTCGCATGTAGTCACAGTTTTAAAGCAGTTCTTTCAAGAGACAACGTAAGAGACAAATTTTAAATCACGAACAACACTAAGTAAAATAAGAAGCATTGATCAGTGACAACCCTAGAATTTTTAACGATAGTGAGTTTTGGTAACTACGATTTCCTGTATTATCCGATGATAAGAGAGGATATTAATACAGTCACGTGTGTGTCAACACTGTTGAACTTTAATACATATACTCGTAGGTATTACACATACTACACTGATGAACTATCAGATTATTTCTATTGCAAAGTATCTTCTGAGTTCAGACATAGTGTAATGAATCATAAATAATATTACTGGTGTATTGCCTTTTCACGGAATTATTTTTCGTCGAATATTTCGCAGAATTATCACTTTGCAGAAATTTTGCGAGACAATGGTGTCCCGGAATTTTGGGAGTGCGTCTTAACCCCTACAGAAGGTTATGGGAGTAGCCTACAGAAAGTTCTCACTTTAGATTTCCGCAAAAGCCGCCTGAGTGTTAATTTTATTGGTAATTTGTGTAAAATGTGACGGAGTTAATCGTGGGGTACGACGACGCGGCTGAGTGACCGACGCATGTACAGTCAGCATCAAAGAAAAGTAACTGACAATTTAGTAAGTACGCCACTTTGCCGCGCGACAATTACTACCTGTCACTTTTCTGTCAATACCGTGCGAACAGGACAGGTGATGCTGAGTCGCGGCAAGATATGCTAGCCCGGTTAAGTCATATTAAAGCATCCTAACCTTATATTTTCCGCAAATCGTGTATTCTGAATTCTGATTCACATTCGTTATCATATACGGGTGAGATAAGTATGCAAATTTTACAACTGGGAAGCGCGCCTCGTTTCACTTCTATCTCCATTTTGATACGGTTTATACTCGTAGTGGCATTGTGAGCAGCAGGGCTATAGCATCACCCGTCTTGCTCCTACGGTATTGAAAGAAAAGTGACAGGTAGTATTTGTCACGCGTCAAAGATTTGCCTTTCACAAATAATGCTAAACTTACTGTAGATGTTTTTGTCAGTTTTTTTATTGGCAGCGATATGGGGTTTTGAATACGTAAAAAAGTCGTATTTTAGTATTTTCGAAAAATTATCGCGTCGTTCTCTCCGATGTACCTGATGTAGCTTGGATCTAAACTTACATTATTCGATATTGGTAAAAGCGCCCCAAAATTTAAATCAAATCAAAATAATAACGTTTTATATTTCCGCCGAGTGGTAATGAAATACGCCTTCAATTCTCAATTGCGAATAAAAGCTTTCATCGGAACGAACTCGATAAAGTCGCATTTCAATTTCCCTAGCGATTACATTGTGGGGGGAGTAAAAATAAGTTGAAAACTCCATTATTTCAAGTCTTCGTTCCAGCTTTGTTACCTGCCTTAAAAAGGCTTTTTGTTTCCGTGTACTGCAATGTTTACTTAAATTGGGTTGATTTTAACCCTTAAATGCATACAGTTACACTCCTTTTATTTCTGAAATGATGTAAAATTAGCAATGAAGTCCACGTCAGTTTGAAATTTCGAGACAATCATGACAAAGTCTTTTTTGACAATATTCAGATTTCGATTTGTGTAATTTCAGTAACATGTAAATATACATCGTCATGCATTTAAGGGTTAACCAGAGGGGTGTTATAAGTTATAAGTGTAACATCTGTGTGTCTGTCTGTGGCATAGTAGCTACCAAACGGATGGTGCCTTAGCACTTAGTATCCGTAAAAATGTGCCATTATACATATTACAGCAATAATGTATGAACCATTAGTGGAAACTGTTTTGGCTTCTGTGTTATCTATTTTCGTTAACTCTAAGTGTGATTGTGTGCTGTTTGTTTCTCATTACAATAAATAAATAAATTATGGCTTTTGATTTACTAAAGCATATTTGCGAGGTTTACCCCAACTTCGTAGATAATTTCAGCTCTTACTAAGTTTGAGAGTTGGCAACACTGACCAAGTGGTTGCACTCGGCACTCTCAGCACTTAAAATATTTCCACCCGCGGTGTTACCCGCTCATCTCACGGGAACAACACAATTGTTCGGGGTAGGTATCTGTTAATCCAGGGTATCAGCTATCTTCATATCAAAATTTATCAAAATTGATCCAGCCGTTTGAGCGAGAAGAAGTAACAAACATACACATAAACACTCACAAACTTTCGCCTTTATAATATTAGTGTGATATAATGGAAAACGAACATTTCAGGTTTCGAGGTCCACTCGAAAGGTTGCCGAGCCCTTTTAGGGCTAAATTCATCATAATTCCAACTGCTAGGAACACAGACATGGCTAGGAAGCATTTAGCAGCCGTAAAAGATTATGGCTTTTCATTTATTAAGGCGGATTCTAGAGGTTTAGCCCATCTTTGTGGATAATTTAAGCTCCTACTACACTTGGCTCGAGTGAGCTCTGAGCTATTGTCCGAGACATTATCTACTCAGACGCTGTCAGGGACATCAAAAGGACTTTGTTTGATGCGCAATTGTATAATGTGTGCAAATGGATGGGGTTAGCACAGTAGACAATTTAAAGCATTTCCATGCATATAATATAAAACTAACATGTCGGGTTTCCAGTCCACTCAAAGGTTGTTGACCTAAGGTAAAACCCTTTTATTCACTGGATTAATATGGACAGAGAGAAGCGACTTTGTTTTATACTATGTAGTGATATAATGGAAAACCAGCACTTTGGGATTCCAGTCCACTCGAAGGACTTTAGTCCTTTATCATAATTCCAAGTGCTGAGAAGCATTTAATAGCCGTAAAAATGCGTTTAACCTCGAAAACCTGCCGTAATAAATGAAAAGCCTTTCATTTATTAAAGTAGGTAGGTTTTCGAGGTTTAACCCATCTTCGTAGATAATTTTAGCTCCTACTAACACTTGGCACGAGTGAGCTCTGAGCTATTGTTCGACATTATCTACTGAGACGCTGTCAGGGACATCAAAAGGACTTTGTTTGATGAGCAATTGTATAGGAAGGGATTAGCGCAGTAGTCATTACAAGGGATTTCCACGCATATACGGTGAAGACCAAAAAGTTAAACCTTAACTCACTCAATTAATATTTGTATCCAAGTCTCCATTGTGCGACGACAGTTAACCTTCCAATAACGTAACGGTTCTATTTTAAGATTCCTTAATGGATCGTTAATTTTTGTTGCACAATGGAACTTATTCCAATCGCTTTTATTTCCTCGTTTTGTATTGCTAACTACGCCTTAATTTCATCCAACTTTTTGGTCCTAAACCATAACCTAAATGTAAAATGCAGTATTAGAATTTATGGACATTTAAAATTAACTTTATCATAGATTTGCGATCACACATGACATGAGACAACTACCCAGCATTTCAGGTTTAAAGGGTTAGGCTGAGTACTAATAAGTAAGTCATGACTTCTATTTTTATTTATGCACATAATATCGATGATGATGTGATAAATAAACGATAAAGCGTCCGAAATTCTGGCTCTTGTATACTTGACAGAACAGAACGTAACAGATAGTGGCGGGCCTGTCGGCTTTTGGGTGGCTTTCTACCAGGGATGTGGTACGCTACGTTGCTATGGATGTGTTTGATATCCACCAATCATATTGGTTGGTCCACTTAGCATAGCACTGGTGAAACGAGTAGCTTTCGCAACCTCGCAACATAGCTGCATAGTACATCTTTGGTGGAAGGACACCCTCAGAGAGGGTCGACCGAAGCAGCCGCGGAGGGCGCTGGCTCCAAAACGGCGTTTTTAGGGTTCCGTACCCAAAGGGTAAAAACGGGACCCTATTACTGAGACTTCGCTGTCCGTCCGTCCGTCCGTCTGTCACCAGGCTTTATCTCAAGAACGGTGATATCTAGACAGTTGAAATTTTCACAGATGATGTATTTCTATTGCCGCTATAACAACAAATACTAAAAATAAAATAAAATAAATATTTAAGGGGGCCTCCCACTCCCATACAACAAACTTGTTATAGATTATGATACGGAACTCTTCATGCGCGAGTCGGACTCGCACTTGCCTAATTTTTTAACCAGGTTTAGGGCACCACACAATGAATGACTAGCCCAGGGCGCCTGTAGGGCTAAGGCCGAGCCTGGTGACAGATGCTTTGTCATTTATCGCGCGATAAACGAAACCATCATAAGCTTGCTAAAGGACGTGTAACATGTTTCATTTAGCAGACTTATAAACCTACTAAAACTTATATTTATTTGTTTTCTATGGTGATACTGATAATGACACTGATTTCGGTAAAAAAGTAGAACCTAAAATTATTAGGCAATAGACGTCGCAATATGGCTTTCCAGCCAGACTCACTAAAACCCATCTTACGCGCTCAACTCCACACTAAATTGGAATAAATGTTCTTATTCTTTGGCACTTACGCCCAACAGTCCGTGTTTACTTCGAAATGCTCTCAGCGGGGCGCTTTCCTTCAGTTTTATTACATTGCCTAATACAACCCCTGAACAGCCCACCCACTTTCCGTGAAAGTACAATCTTTATTGGCAAAATCATTCCATTTACAAAGCGTTGCTAAAAACACGGAATTTCTATCTAAAAAAATAACGTTCCCGGTTCAAAAAGATAGTGAAAAGATGTCGTCGAACCCAAGCAGAAACTCACAAAAGACTCACTCAACTAAAACCATTTCGGTCCAATGAACACAGCTCGGAAATTAACGCTTTAACCGAAAATGTATGGGATTTTGCACATATAGGTTAAGATCGTATGTACCCTCACTGAAAACTAACCACATGGAAACTCTCACCAAAACCGTTTTTTTTGCTAGCAGAAAAGCCAGCCTATGCGTGGCGAATATTAAGTCCTACTACTGACGTGAACAAGATAAACCCAATCAATAAGGGGGGTTGGCTAATCAGGCGTTGTTGGGGGAGATTGTTAAATATAGTTCTGAGTGTCCTTTCCATCGCTCCATTTGCCAATCGGTGTTGGGTGGTGACCTGAAAGTCCTGGCCTATTTTGCTGGGGATTTATTTTTAAAAGAATGTTTTTCCACAAGCATTACTCCCGACCCTCTCTTGTGCAAAGGATTGTTTATCCCTAATCTATCTAAACTATTATACAATTCTAGATGAATTGAAAATAAGTTTTCTATGGGGAGGGATCATGACTTCAGGAAAAATCTTAATAGCGCCATGCAGGAATGCCTTTCGTTTTGCATACTGGTGTTGCGCACGCACCTAGTCTAGCACCATTTGTTGGTCATAGTCATAATTAATTTGTCCTCTCATCACACCGAAGAGGCTGGACGAATTATAACCAATTTTAGTAGAGGGATAGCTGGACATCCTAAGATGGTTAATGGTTATGCTTTTACCCGACTATGGCAAAGAAAGAAACAATAAAATAAACTTTTGATATATTGGATATATAGCGGCACATCCCCAGATGGTTATAGGATACTTTTTTTCCGACTATCGAGGAGCAAAAAAGAGGGTTATGTATCTTTCTTCCACGCGGACGAAGTTCGCGGGCACCTTGCAAATATAGTTAACATACGAACGTTACATTTAAACATATGTATATTACTTAGTCCACCTCCCTACAGTAGGAGTAAAGTAGGTCTCAACACGTAATACGTTATACGAGCGAATATAGGTCATAGTCCATTGCCAAAAACAGAATCGTGTTGACAGATGTTAATTCTGGACATGCTTTATAAAGTTTTTGGTTAACCGTTAACACTAATATACCAATCGCATTCTCCTTGAGATAAAAACCGGATTTAGAGCACAAGCTCCGCAAAAACGATTGCAGTTTAGAGATTGAACCACTAACTTCACAGTTTCACACACGACTACCAACGGTGGGTGAGGTACTGAGTCAAATTATTCCAGGAATGTTTAGGTTTCAGAGATGAATGATTGAGGGAAGGCAGAATGTTTGTTTCCCTAACAATCCCACTTTGATATTCAGTTCCGCGGTATTTTGGCGCAGGTCTTGGTCTTCAATTCAGATGTAAAACAGATCTGGTTGTTACGATCACGCGGATGTCTAGTGGATGTAAATTGCACTCCTACGCGTTTTTAGGGTTCCGTACCCAAAGGGTAAAAACGGGACCCTATTACTAAGACTTCGCTGTCCGTCCGTCCGTCCGTCACTTAATGTTTTTACAGATGATGTATTTCTATTGCCGCTATAACAACAAATACTAAAAATAAAATAAATATTTAAGGGGGGCTCCCATACTACAAACTTGTTATAGATTATCGTACGGAACCCTTCATGCGCGAGTCGGACTCGCACTTGCCCAATTTTTGAAGAATTAATGTCAAATATTCAATAAATTGCATATGATAGTTTCGATTCTTTAGAGCCAAGTTTAGAGTATCATATCATAATGTCTACGTATAATACAAAATGCATAGTGTTAAAATCTTAAATTGTACCAAATTACCATAATATGACAGTCAATCGGGGTAACTTTGACCCGTCCGTATAACATTGACCACGCTGATATTAATGTTTTTACTGCTACAGCGCAAAGATAATGTATTTATTTCAAATTGTACACAAACAACTTTTTCAGCTGATTAAAACCACAGAGTTGTAGACTAACGACATAATTGCAACTACTTTTTCCGAATAGTTATAGTACGATTGTGCTCTAAGGTATCGATATTATACGAATTATACGACATGAAGGGTAAGACATCGCTGTCTGCGGAAGATAAGTTTCCTAACGACGTCGTAAATAAAATATTTACGGCTAGGCTTGACAATCTACTAGAACTTTACCTGCGTTCATCTCTGCAAAAGTTGCGGTATAAACCAATCTATAAACATAAAACAACTCCTTTATTGATATGGATATGACAGACAACGTAACCTAAATATTTATTAATATCCTTTCTTTCAATAACCTAAATTAACAACTTAAAACACCCCTCACACGAGTCATCATGATCATGAGACCCTCATTCATTTAGTGAACGAAAAACTGAGCATAACTACAAAAATTTGAATTCTTAGCTTCAATATTGGCTGAGATGTTGTCACTTGTTCCAATTCAAGTTAAATATCTTGGAAGCTAAATACTAGTCCTATTTTCACCAAACATAGCTAAGAACAATCTCGACGGACAAGTCTTTGGATTAGAAAAACCGCACTCAAATTGATCCATCCGTTTGTGAGCTACGATGCCACGTGTAACTCCCCTCTTTTTTGTCGGGGGTTAATAAAAAGCAACATCCACTAAAGCAAACAGTTCCACACAAAAATAGGAACACTTGTTACCTGCTCACATGACACTACTAGTGCTAGAATTTTCGAATCAATTTCAGGAAAGTTGTATTGTATGAAAAAGTCAAAACCTACGGGCAGGAAGTAGAGGTCCACGCCGCGCCGGCGTGCCGCCGCCGAGCAACCTCAGCGCGCCGCCGCCGCCGCCGGGTCGTTCAAAATGTCGCGCCGACCTCGACTAAATATTTTTTTTCCAACTTGCTTGGAAATGTTCCCATTAATGTAGTAAAACTGGACCGTGAAATCGTTCGTTATTTTTATAAGGCGTTAACATAAATAAAAAATATATATTTATTATCGGCCTCGGCCGGGAAATAAGTATTACTTAAATAAGACGATTAAGTAAAAAACACACCCCGTTTATGACGGCTCATACAAATGAGGGTACTCTTAATTTGGCCGGTTACTGCATTATTGTAAGTGATGAAGAGAATTTTACTTTAAATTTTTTCAGACTGATAATTCACCATACAGCCAATTATCCACTGAATTTAAAAATAAGAACTAGTATAAACTTTTAAATTGTTCTCTGCGTTTAGTTCTTGCACTGAACATTTCTCTGCTCTGCTACTGTCAATGTATTTTAAATGGCGACAAATTTAGAATAACGGACAAACAATTTAAATAATAAGTTTATATGCGGTTAATTTATATTCATGAGTCTTAATTATTTATTAGAGATTTCTCACGAAAGTTTAAATTTTAATAATATAGTGTTATTTAATGAGTGAGTTGAAAATTCATAAGTTTACCAAACGTAAACAAATAAAAAATAAAACAGAAATGATTGTGTCCAAATCAATATAAAAGTTATTTTGAACTTATGATCTTCTCCAAATGATAAATATGGTTTATAAACAGGGGTCGGACTAATCATCGCAAAACAAGAGTTAAGAAAAAAATTAACGGAAATACTCACAAATTTTTGGCCAATTTTGGGTTTCATTTGTAAATATTACATATGAATTATATTTTAAAACCAATTTTGGCCAAAAGTTAGTGAGTATTTCCGTTAATTTTTTTCTTAACTCTTGTTTTGCGATGATTAGTCCGACCCCTGTTTATAAAAAAAAATCAGAGCGTTTAGAAGTTGTTGATTTAATTAAAATTTATAATTATGTCCATATTTTTTATTATTGTGTTTTCATATAATTTTAATTCTCATTAATATATTTTGTTTTAAATCAAACATAATTATGATTCAGACCCGAAATTTTATTCCTATTCCTAAAAAAAAAATAAGTACCAAATTAACTTCATGGCACTGATACTTATATTAAATTCAAAATGTAGATTGGTGATTATTTCCAAGCATATTTGGAGAAAAGCACTATACAAGCCTTGGCGGGAATGTCAGTTCGCAGATTCGTAAATCATACTCATCCACGAACTGACTTTTCCCTGCCTCTGCAGTAATAGACTATTTTGTTCACGACAATTATAAAAATTGTAAAGGTCTGTAATGTACTATTTAGATAGTTGAAGATTACAAATAAATGTTTCTTTCTAGCATAGTTATTGAAACATGTGTTTTTTTTTTATATTTATTCCTCTTAAAAAAATGTCCTCACGCCGGCGAAGCCGCGCCGCGCCGGGTTCAAAACCCAGCGCGCCGCCGCCGGGTTTTTTGGCTGCGGCGTGGACCTCTAGCAGGAAGTTTCGGGCTGAATACATGTGTTGTATCTTATTATACAACTCATATATCCTAAGTCGTTATAAGATGATCTGTTAGTGGAAAAAGAATCAAGAGTTCGTAGAAAATATACCCTTGAGCACGGTCGTGTGGTCAACAGAAAATATAGGTGATCAATCAGTAGCGGGAAAAACAAAAACTATAAGAAGGGAAATCTGTTCTTACGAATCATGGCGTCAATTTTAGATTTAATAGAAACTGCATTAATTTTTAAATCTCATACATAACCGGGAATTGAACCTGGTTAAAATTCTGTAAGTAACCAGCATTCACTGATTATTCTTTACAGAGGTTTTGACCGGGTTATGTATGTATGGCCATTTTGACTACTCCTAACTATATGATGCTTACTGTATTTTTTTCTGTAGCTGGCTGTGCTTAGATAGTAATGGGACACTTTACAAGACGCAACAAGTTCGACAAGGCCTGGAAACTGGTGATTGATCGCCTTACAAAGGGCTCTCCTCGAAATAATTTAACGGCAAAGTTCTAGACTAGCTAGGAGCACTAAAATATTCAGGCATTCCTTGGAGACTCTTAGTTTAATTTAGCCTTTGTAGCTTTGACTGGACGTAGGTGATCGTTTGACTTACGGGAGAGGTTGGAAATATAGGTTCAAAGGATATTGTTGGTACGATACGTCGTAAATACGCGTGATAAGCTTGATTCTTATGTGCGACTGACCTCATGTAGATAACACAATACAACAGTGAAAAACTGCAGGAAAGGCCAAACACAAAAAATCTCAATTTAATCTCTCGTCAAAAGGGTTTTGAATTAACACGAACATTTAAAGAAAACATGGCCCACGACAATAGGAATTAAAACATAAGATTCATGAAAAGAGGCTAGAGGCGTCGCTCGGGTTTGTTTTATACCGTTTGGGCAGGGTTCCGTATTTACTAGGAAAATTTTGAAGTTTATTTTTATACAAATCGATCTAGCCCCAAACTACACATCACACGAATCTACAGGATGACACGAATGTTTAAAGGCCTAATTATGTACAGTTGCATACACTACACACATTCATCATTTTCTTTGATGTATATACGAGTTTCTTAGTTCTAGCAGTCACTCACGCGAGACGGGCGAATGAATAAGCCGACCCCGCCCGCTCCTAACGTTATGAAGTAACATCTCCGATTTTGGCCGCTTCTATTTTATTTTATTTTATTTTAATAAATTAAATAATAATTCTAAGTAAAGTAAGTCTTAACCTATAGTGTCTGAACTTGTCATAGTAATTTAACAATATGGGTGCTAAATTAGCACTGCTAATAAATAGTATTTTTCCACAGGCGAACAGACAAAAGATCTCGACGAATAACTAAGTTTATTTTAGTCGGCATTCAATTCAAACTAGCCGTGGATCAGAAATGTAGGTATTTCCTCAAGTTTTTTGTGGGTCATCGTCACTAAGTGACATCTTCGTGAATAGGCGTTTAAACAAAAGATTCATCAAGCCTCGACGCGTCCATTTTCGACAACACTTAAATTAGGCGCGGTTAAGAATTACGTGGAAAACTGTTGCAATATAAAATACTAAAAGGTGCCAGTTCGTTCGCGGAGGAAGAAAAAGCCAAACAAAACACCTTTGCTTCAGCATAGTCGGATAAAAAGTAATATTATCTATAAGGAATACTGTAATTATATAAATAAATAAAAGAATGAACGAAAAAACACGCATGTGCCTCTTAGGCCGTTAAATTCAAAGCTTTGGTCTGTTTTTTTACTACAGTATCTTATACATTACTATTAGTGTGGATTTAAACATAACCTAATAATAATACATGCATGTTATGATAGCAGTTTATAAATAAGTAGTTAATAATGTAATGTATAAAGGGAGATTTATTAATATAGAAAAATTTTGACTGGCAACACTCGCAACCTAGTATAGTTGTGTTTTCCCATGCCTAAACCTGCATTTGAAAACAGATCAGTGTAGATATTTGCATGTAATCTTAACCAAATTCAAACCCAAGACATCATTTTAAATAGTATCTTACAACTTGTAACAAGGCTTGAGTCTAAACATTCTGCCGCACCTATTGTCTCCTCCAGTTCCATGAAGCTAACAAAACCTGACACGGATCAATTGTAAATAACGCGCAGTGTGTACTCATTTCATATTTTACTCGATTATGGTAGAAAGAAGGGTTTTGATTTGAGAAAAGAATCTTACACGTGGATGTAGATTTGCGTGAAGAAGTTGGGTCTGAATTGCAGTGTGCATTATTCCTATAGGTAGGAACTTGGCCTTACGAAAGTAGAACTGTGCAAAAAACATCAGTTATCTTGAATTATGTCTGCATGTCGCAAAGATAAACTTTCCGATACAAAGTTCTTGAGCCACTCGGAGGGAGTTTTATAACAACGTTCAAAGTTAGAAGTTTGAGCCTTTGGAGAGTTTTCTTAGATGGGTTTTTTAAGTTAAATGTACATTGGAATCCAGGTCGGGGCTCATATACGAGTAAATTTTACATAATGTTTGGTTTGTTTGTTACAGACATAGAACAGGCAGCATCAAAAAAAAATTGTAGGTAGCAAATAAGTAAATGACCTGTGTAGTTAATTGACAAGATTTCATATTTTTAAGACTACAATTTTAATACTTTTTGTATTCCACTTAGAAAGAGGAGCTTTTATATTCTTCTTAAGATTACTAATTATTTTATCATTAATTTATTTAAACGTACTCGCCGAATTACGACGACGGAAAGTTGTAGCCCAGGCGCCAACGTCGTCAAATGACGTCCAAATTTTAATTAGGTATCAAGAATTTCGCTACAATTTTTCGATACCTTTTTTACATTTTAATTTGTTTGTTGTGACGTCAGGGGCGCCGTAAAATGCTTCATCAATTTTCGTTCAATATGCTATACTAGCCTACCTTTTATCCCAGAAGAAGATAGACATTAATTTGACAAATCGCTCTTTCAAACCGCATTTCGCTCTACAATCCCACTCCTGACGGGTCAAGCGGGTCAGCTTTGATAAATGAACTCGCGATATCAGAACGTTTCCTGGGCATTCGTCTTAGTCACGTACTTAACAATTGGAGCCAGATTTGGCAGGTTTTAGAGAATTGAGAAAATTTCAATTTTTTACCAGGCCTTTTTCCGATAAAGGATAAAAAAAATATTACTTACCACACTTATACATTTTCGGAAACATCCCAACTTTCCCAACTTATGAATCAATTTTTTTTTTTTAAAGTTCATCATTCTAAAAGAGCGTAGGCGACAAGCAATTGGTCACAGGCGCAGAAAATCTTACAATCGGACTATTAGGTACAGTCGAGTTCATTTACATCTACACACTTACGAGAGCAAAAATATCTGAACACGATTTTATGCTCCTGTCAATAAGGTCGTGTTCAGATATTTTTGTTCTCGTAAGTGTGTAGATGTAAATGAACTCGACTGTACTAAGAAGGATTTATTATGGAAATAGTACCGCTGTTCTTTTTGTATCGCTGTCTTGTTTCTTGTTGTGCTGATTCTTAGACGACGCTGCTTTCACCTATTTTTATTATATTATCAAAACTAGTCCGTATAACCAAATAAAAATAATATTTTTGGGTTCCGTGATTGAAAATTTGAAATGTTGTCAACCGCGGCGGCCATTTTTGCGACGTCATTATTGAGATTGTCTCTTGGCAGGTATCTAAGATGAAGGGCCTATTCACTCTCAACTCGAAGAGATCCAAGTTATATTTCATGTTAAGCAGCATCATATGCAAATTTGGTGCTGTTATCCGTAAGTAAATTATCCTGGTTATATAGCCTGTTGCGAAGACAGAGTTAGGATACCTTATCTGTTTAGGTACCTAATATACACAAACAAATAAGGACGTGTCTCGGTGATTTAGCCAAGGTCTTACTTTGATTGGCTGAAAAATCCGCGTCACTAAACAAACAGTAAAGAGCGGAAGTTCCTATTTAATAACGAACTTTTTTTCTCTAAGTAGGCAACAGCGGCACATGTCTGAGTCTACGGGCATTTCCCA
Organism: Apotomis capreana; assembly: GCA_947623375.1. Taxonomy (NCBI): domain Eukaryota; kingdom Metazoa; phylum Arthropoda; class Insecta; order Lepidoptera; family Tortricidae; genus Apotomis; species Apotomis capreana. The sequence continues at coordinate 12,379,922 of OX392522.1, read as the reverse complement.
AGAGAGCATTGTTGAGAAGAAACGCTGAAACTCACAATAAAGATACGTCCTTCGTATGTCTGAGATGATATGAGGGTTTCAAAACTGGTGTGTGCTTTAATTTAACGGCAAACAGCACAGATTTTGATGTTCCCTTGCTCTTTTTGTAAAAAATATTTTGATGAAAGACTATCTCTATTGTTTTATTTTAGTTTTATTTGTAGTAGTTCGGTACCAGGAAAAGCTTTATATCCACAAGTAACGGTAAGGCATAATAATTAATGACCCGTGAACAATATAATACTGAATGACTTGGAGTAGAGTTTATATTACATGAGTTACTCCGGACCATTAACTATATTGTTCACAGCGAGAGATAAAATTAAGCTTGTGTATTGTTACATTGTGTTGTCATAGTAGGTAAGTACATTACATACCTAGGGCGGCGAAATCGCGAATGCCCCAGATTGCAGGTGTTTCTGGCCCAAACCGAAGCGCCATAAATATGCAATCTGGGGCTTTACGAATTGCCGCCCGTGGATTGCCTAAAGTTTTAAGTCTGGCCTTGGGCAGGAAGTGAAATTTTCTCCCCGAGAAGCGCGCAGAAAATCCCACTTACGGCCTAGGGTGACGTAAAAATCTAAACACACATTAGAGATAAACATTTTGGTTTGTGCTGCTATACGAACCAGGCTGAATAGTTTATTTGGTTCCCTGCCTTTTCGCCGAATTATGTTTGGTCAAACGTTTCATTTCGTCAAATGTTTCATTTCGCAAAAAGCATTTTTCACTGAAACTGTAAACTATTTCGAATTGTTATAAAACAAACCTAACCTAACCTAATCTAAAGGATGATATTTATTTACAACAATCCTAAATAGTTTACAGTTTCAGTGAAAAATGCTTTTGGCGAAATGAAACATTTGACGAAATGAAACGGTTGACGAAATGAAACTTTTGACGAAACATAATTCGGCGAAAAGGCAGTACACCAGTTTATTTACATATACATATATATAGGGAGTAAGTTAGGATCTAAACTCCTCAACATTGGACTACCGTATCCGTATACCTAATCCACAAAAAACAACGCCTCATTCAAAATTCATAGTAAAATATATACCTACCTATATTGCAGTGACGTTGAGAAGACATCAAGATGAGCGTTTTGGACATTAACATCTCAAAGGGCGTAACTATTCCACATTACCAACAAAAATTATCCGTTTTGAACCAGGGTTAATAGAATTCCGGGGCACATCTCACGGTCCCATTTGCGATGCTGGGCACGTAGCCTGACGAGAGGTTGAGGGTCATTTGAAAAGTTATGTCTGTGTTTAAAGCTTCGCTATCGTGAAGTTACTTGTGGTTGGGCGTCTCTCATGTCGCCACTTTAATGAGCATAAGAAACTTATGTTACACTTGCTGCCGGCAACTATGTGAATTATTTCCGCCGTTACACGAAACGACGTTCGTGGTGCCGGGTTCGAATCCCGGCCAGGGCAAATATTTGTGAGATGAACTCGAATAATTGTGCTCGGGTCATGGTTGTTCTATGTACTTAAGTGTATATTCATCTATTAAACAAGCCTTCTTGAGATTAATTTGAGACTAAATCGATTTGTGTTAGGTTGTCCGATGTTTATTTATTATTGAGAAAGTCAAAATGCTTTTATTATCAGCGTAGTAGGGTAAAAATAGACGATCGGTACACCATGTTGGAGGCTTCTCTTTCCGATTTTCGTCCTATCCGACGCTGAACTCAAATACTCTGTCCCAAAAGACAGTGCCAAGTTCTATTCAAGACTGGGACTAAATCAGAATATATCCGAGCTAATACTTTAGCGATGTGCTTAATGGAATCAATTCGTAGCCGACCGCAGACGAATCAAAACGCTGTATGTGAATGTGTATAAGGGCCCTGAACACGTATGGACTTCCATTTGGTTAATGAAGCGAAACGGCCTAATATTTAAACAGGTTCGTTGATATATTTGAGGAGACTTAAATGTCGGATTCAGCGACCATTAAATTAAATTAGGACAGAGTAGGTAAGAGGTAATTGTACCGCTCGCTTAATCAAGTCCGGGAATTATGTTAACGAGGTTCTAGAGCCGATTTACTTTTGTACGAATGCGGGATTTCGTGTAGACAAGACGAATTAGGTTAAAACAAATAGCTGGAATAATGGCGGGAGTCATTCTGCGAGTTCGTGTCAATCTACGTCTTGATATTCTATTGTCTATTATAAACATACCCCGATGTTTTCGGGGCATGGATGATTTGATACCTACTGTCCATTGAGGTATTATATACGTCAATGCTACTGTCGGAATAGCGTTAAATCAATCGTGCATCGGAAACCCCGGGGTATGATTATACAATTGTTTTCTAATCAAAATATAATTTGTTTTCAATATAATTTAATAATAGCATAGAATAATTACGTGGACTAGATCAAAGGTCACAATATATTTAACCATCAGGCAAAATTTGACGTGGAGAAATTAAGCGCAGGGCGAGTTCTATCATAACGAATTTAGAATCTCCTTCCAACATCGGACCCTTCCAACGAAGCATCTCTCGGGCCAGCATGACAGTGTCAACTGACAAGGCACCGTTGGTTTATTGTCAGTTGCCATTGCGACTTGGGTTCCCCTTTCTGCTTACCATCAAGCAAAGTGGAGCCACTATGTTGTACCAATATAAGAAAAGGGATCAAATTATAAGTTTCTGTCAAAAATGACATTTTAGTGGCAAGCTTTTATAGCCGACTGTAATTTTCTTTGGATATCCATCAAATGCTCACTAAGAAGATTCTAAAGAGCCCAAATTCGGTAGGATTGCTTTTTCTATTATAGAGTTCCTATGGCCACCTTCCGGCTCCATCATCAGATAAGCCCCATGGTACCATATTATTGTATTGTCATCAAAGTTATGTAATTATGCAAAATTTCAGCTCAATCGGTTGACGATATCTGCTTCAAAATTGAGTTGCAAGATTCCCCCCGAACAAACATACTTACATACAATGCAAGTTAAATAAAAGCTTGTAAAAATATGTGACGCCACGACGTGTCACAGCGACACATAGCAAGTCCGTATCCAGCTGGTTCCGAATGCACTGCTGACCAGCGGTAGATTGTGTCGTTTCCCGCTCGCCGACATGTCGCTAGCTTCATGTCGTGTCCCTACGAATGGTATGTCATAGAAATACATAGAAACCAGCAGTGTCGCAGCGAAACGTCAACTGCTGCTGTCTGTGGTCGGCTACAAACCGATACCTTCACTGTTTTTTTTTGTAACCGGACAGTTGTACTACTTTTTATTTTCTTTACGATAGTCAATCATTTGACCTCGATTGCACCTGATGTTAAGTGACAACAAGGCCCAAGCAAAAGCATGCTTGCGTAGACATTGACGTATTAATTACATGGACACACAATCCGACGGAAAAAATGGCACCCTCCCAACTAATGCAAAATCACAAATCGCATTAGTTGGGCGATCAGTCTGGTTTAGACCATGACAAGTGACGTGTCTCAAAAATGACTTAATTTTCATTGAAAAATTGCAGGAATAACAGCTATAAAATAAAGAAAAAGGACGGAATATTAATTTTTACGCAGATTCTATTGATTAATTAACGAATCCTATGTAAAATCATAGCATATTTTAGATTAGAATTATTAACTTTGTCCCTACAAAATGCACCTCATCACAGAACAAAAATCTAAGGAGTCGCTATAGTTTTATATTTTATAAATTAATAAAGGAGTGCAATAAATAATTATCCTATTTTGTTATTAAAGATTTCCACGCGATCCTAAACAACGTGAGAAATTGAGGTCACGTTTAGTAAGAGACAGACGTCAAGAATAAATTTCAGCCAAATAATTCGTCTCTCGTGTGTTCGTTCGGCATGATCATATATGTTTTTTTTTATGTTTAATCAAAAGAAGCGTAAAAGTCTTTCACTCAACACAGCTTTAATATCTCAATAAAAACGTAAAAAAATGACAATGTATACAAAAGAAGCGTAAAATGGTGATGTAGTGTTTGTGGTAGTAGTCTCAGGCGCACGTCATATAGGATGCTGCGTTTAGTTACACGCGAGCCGAGGGCGAGAGTGGACGCATGACATTGCTATGTGAGCGGCGGCGAGTGAGCCAGTGTTATGAACGTATGCCTTTTACAGGCAGATCCTACAGGTTACATTAATAAATTAATAAAAAAATTGCTCTGTTGTCATTGTTTTATTTTGTCTCAGAGTCTAGACACTGCCAGTTTAAACCTTTGAACGCCAAGAACACCTAAAGAATGTGTGCTACCGTGCATACTACGCCACCGACTTTCACGCCACGCCATCAAACTTTAAAGACATACTCTCATTTCACATACTAGAACAAGATGAGTTGAGAAATCCTAATGCCATTATTACTGTTCCCTTCTATGCAGTGTCGGGACCCTTTTATGCAGTTGTTAAATAAAAACGTAACTTAATTTGATATTAACAATTTACGAGTTTATTTAGTTCAAACAACAAATATAATTTAATACCTAAATAAAATAATAATGAAAATATTTTTAGTATGTAAAACTATTAAAATCTGCTCTATTCGTGCCATGTTCCAAGTTTGACAAGAGACATGAGTCAGAATACGCTAAAAAAGTTAATTTACTTGATAAATATTTGTGGTAATAAGTACGTAAGCCAATTTGACACTTAAACGTTTGAGTAAAGAGTTATTTTGTACGAAGTAATTATGTTGTTGTAAATTATAAATAAGCGTTATTGGCATCTACTTGAACATGACAGGAGTGCCACTTTTTTCGTCAATTGTGTTCGGGTCTGTGGCTCTATTATAAATAATACCTCAATGTTGCGTAGAAAATGCCTATTCAGTCTCGACTTGAAGAGATCCAAGTTATATTTTTCAGGAAAAATGTGCGCAGGAAGAGAGCTTCAGTCTTTTGCCGTCCTGAGAAGAAAAGAAACAACATAAGGGTAGAATCCAAGTCCGCGTCGAGTATTGTGATGTCGGGATGGAGACAGTGGAATCAGTTCATGCAGTCCTATCCTAGTGCACTCACCGAAGTGTATCCTGTAGAAAACCGATAAACAGGCGACTCTCCTGCGGTATTCGAGGTTCTGCAGCTTTTCCTGAACTAGTGTAGGGTCGCCTATGAACTTCGCACGTTTGTCTATTATCCAAGGCGGTCAGTTGGTATTTGGCAGACCCATCCCAAAGATGGCAACAGTTCTCCATGCACGACTACTTGTAATATTCGTAAAAATAATCCATACTAATATTATAAATGCGAAAGTGTGTCTGTCTGTCTGTCTGTCTGTCTGTTACCTCTTCACGCTTAAACCGCTGAATCGATTTTGATGAAATTTGGCATGGAGATAGTTTAAGATTCGAGGAAGGACATAAGATAGTCTTCATCCTGGAAATTATCCCTAAAAAGATTGAAAAGTGAGTAAGTAATTCATGATGACATTGATGACCCTGTCGGAAATTTAATGATTAGACCAAAAGCACAATTGCTCTTACAGTTGCTTAGGCGCCCCCTTTTATTAATTAAGGTGATTAGGAGGATATCTATCGTGTTGTACGAGGTTGTTTCCATACTTCCAAGTTCCACGCGGACGTAGTCGCGGGCAAAAGCTAGTCATTTATATTTGAAGCTGGTACATTGACTTTCATTATAATAGGGGTAGAGGGTTATCACATTTTAATTAACTACATGCATTTAGGCTGGTTAGTTGTTCAGCCACACAGCCAGGAACTTTAAAAAGTATCAAAAAACCTGTGCTGTAAATTTTAGACATTTATTATATCCAGTCTACTTCCTGCAATAATTGTTAATTAGATCTGGCAATTAGATGAATGCGGTAGGTATTTTAGCGCGGATATCGCTTACGGTCGCACATATTCAAGGACAATACTGGTACTGATTTAAATATATTCGAATTGTTTTAATATAAACTGTTTGACAATGAAGTAGTTAACTTTTATGATCCTAGAGCGTATTAAGGTTAAGAAACATGCTTAATATATTATAGTTTCATTTGTAGAATGTACATAATCAGTAACCACTTATTCATAAAAAATAACCGACTTCAATGAGCGAAATGGGTAAGGTGTACTCGGCTAATTCCGAATGTCGGGTAATTCAGTAAATTAGTGATATCTAATAAACGTATACATATCTTATTACTGTAGAAGTGTATAGTATCTGAGGAAGTGTTGCTAGCGCAAAAAATGTTACCTACCCCGTTTATTAGATATCAGTAATTTTCGGAATTACCCGACGTTCCGAATTATCCAAGTACACCTTATATAATTTGTTTTGTTATTGTTATTGATACGAACAATGGCCCGACTACACATCACACGGGCTAGGATAACGAGAAAAAATAAAGAACTGTCAATGTCACGACCAATTTTTTATTTACCAAATTTTTTGTAGGCCAAGATAAATCTTTACAGAGATCTAATTGAAGCTAAACACAACAATCATCCCTGCAGTGTACTTGTTGCATTGTACCATCCAATTATTTAGTATGGCTCGCTCAAACACCGCCACTTAGACCAATTGCCGCCATACACACAAACCGACCTAACCTACAATTCCAAATCATCCAATATAAGTCTCTATTAGTAGAGCAACAAGGTTAATTATGGCTTGTTGATTACCGTGGGCTTAAGACCCTTTTCTGACTCCCAATTAAGATCAAACTCACAATTGTATAGTAATGTACTGATAATTGTGGGTTTGGACTTGTTGATGTTACGGTTTGATTGATTGAAAAGAGCCACAACAACTACATTTGTTAATTCAACCTTTAAGAATACCAGGGTTTATAGTTAAACAATTGCCATATAAAAATATACATATTTTAATGCTTAATACGGCAAACGATTTAACGATGATCAGATCATTGAATGAACTAAAATATATGTGTATTATGGTATTTTCGAACTATTATAAAATTCGAATAATATATTGAAAAACTTTTGGGAAAAAATTCTTTGTTTGCTCATCACTCCAAAACAGCTGAATTTTACCAATTCTGGTACCAGAACCAGGTGGCTAGTTGGACATCCAAAGATCCTTATAGGATGTTTCTACTTACGGAACAAGTTACCATAAAAACTCAAGTGCTTGTGTTAGTTAAGGAGCTCCCTCATTTCCATGGATCTCGTCATCAGATGTACACCAAAATTTACATAACCATTGGAGAAGTAAACGAAAAAGAAAATATTTTTGAAATTGGTTCCGTAATAATGGAGTTCTGAAGTAACAAACATAGGAACAAAAAACTAAATTGAATTGAGAACATCCTCCGTTTTGAAGTTAGTTAAAAAAATGTGAAGTACATTGGTTGTACCCAACTCATACACTTCTTAATCCATGTTAAAATATTATAAATGTTGGTAAAGAAGGTGAAACCAGTACTTAGATCTATTGAGTGAGACCATGTATTGTTATGTGTGGATTTTAAAGCCCCGGGGTTTTTGGTGCACAAATTATTTGACACCTAGGGCTTGTGCACAAATCACGTGAGGTTTTTTCGGCTACTTTTTGACCTCCCCTCCCCCTGGTGATATTTGGTGAGGTTCTTCGCTAACCCCCCCTCCCCCTCACTACCTCACCTGTATTTTTTTTTTCTGCCAGTTTTGTAAAATAGACTCGCTATTTTGAAGTATTTAACAAGTGAAGATTTATTTTTAACGAAAGCGAGAAAAAATGTCGATTTTTCTTAGTTCGCTCACTGTAGAAAAATACACGTGAGGTCTACTTATACCCCTCCCTCCCCCTCCCCCCCCATCTCTCGTGATTTTTAGTGAATTAAGAAGAATTACTTAACCATTCAGTGTTGACTCGTTCAAGGTGCCTCTATGGTTAAGGCATTGGGAAAATATGTATATTCAATTGATTCCTTAGACCCATAAGTCTAATTCAAATTAATCGTACAAAATGTGACACCATACAATATCAAGTGCCATTACAAATGTGTAACTGAGCATTCAGATTTCAATGAAGCATCAGGTTTTGTAAAAGTATTTTTTTTAATCATGAAACAAACGGACAGGAAAAGTTTGAGGATAAGTATGCACTTATCCTAAGTACTATGAATTTTTTAATGTAGTGAGGTGTTCTGTTACAATGAGCATTATAGACATTAAATTCATATTGAGAGATTATTATGAAGCATTAATTTTCCTGAGGTACTTACCTCTGTTTCTCACATACAATAAATGAGATTAGTTAAAGAGTATTTGGTTGTTTTTTTACAAAGCGATAGAGTACCTAAATATCTAAATATATAAAAAGTAGGCTATATCAACTTTAAGACGGTAAAAAATATGGTTTGAAATTTAATATTTGATTTCTTACTACATATATTCTAATATGGATATAGGAATACACATTGTTTACAGACAAATATAGTACTTAGATGTCTTCTTTATTAAGAAAGTTACTTGTTGTATCCTAACTAGGTAATAGTTTTTTCAATGCTATTGAATTGATTATAGGTATTGATATGGAACTTTGAAATTAGCCCACTAAAATATAAAATTGTGTAATAATAAGGGAAAAACTGAAATGGAATAACAGTATTTTGTATAGAGCAGAATACTCGATCCCTGATCCCAACACAATTTACTTATGAAGTGCAAAGCAAGCAACCAAGTTGTTCTATTGGCTAAAACAATGATAATAGCCTGGTTTAGATTTTGAATAGGTACTCATTTTAAAGTTTAATAACAAATCAAATAAAGCTAAACTAGATTTCCAAAATTGGATATTCCATACTATTCCCACGCTCAAAATGACACTATGCGAAGCGAACTTACTTCAAATGTAGGTAGTACTGTCTGAGACTTTAACCTCACTAGCTGTAACATTAATTTCAAGGTTGTATCTATAAACCACATTAATCGAAACATAATATTGTACGCTAACAAAATAATGTTTGCAGTACTTATTTAAGAAAGATACTAAGCCTGAGTGTATAAAAAGTAAATTATTCATTAATAAAGCAGCTGTCAGATTAGAAATCTGTAAATAAGTCCGCTATGTCAACAAATATTACCTTATCTACACTTTAAATACATCCAATGTCATGTCACTGTAAATATTTAACTTCACAAGCTAATTAATTCAATGCAAATTTTACTTAAGTGTGACAGAAGCGGAGTCTAATAAGAATTCAACAAGTGAATTTAGTAAAAAGGAGAAACAAGACCGGTACCTATGAGAATAAGTTAAGAGAAATAGGAGAACTATTCTTAATCGTGTTTAAGTTGCAACTGCATAAATATATACATTTTGTGTAACCACAAGTTCGGCGAGAGGCCGAATAGGTTATTCTCCGCGACAAGTTAACAATTCCAATAAGAAGCGTAAAGTTAACATCAAAAACACCTTTTCAGAACCACCGTCTGACATCGACAAATAAAAATGTTTAAACAGCGGCTTACCCTTATCATACACCTCTGGCACACACTAGATGATAACACATAATCACTATAACGACACGTTGTGATAATTAGAGAATTAAGAGCGATAATTCGATAAAAAACATGTAAACTTTGATTTCCGATTTAAGACAGTCGTCCACACACGACAGATCCGACGGCGCGCTACTGCGCAATGTTGCCATGCTACTGCCAACGTTTCCCCAAAAAATAAGCCAATGTTTCCATTGTTTTAACAATTTATTTAAATACAGTTTTCTATCAAAACTACAGCACAATGAACACAATCTTGAAAACAGTCTACGAAAATTCAAGAAAAACGTAATTATTTTGTCATTACTTCCATTTTTTCATAAACATTGTTGCTTCGGCAACTCCATAAAGATCTTCCATCGTTTTCGTCTTGAACTTTTCAAATTTGTTTTTCATTTTATTTACAATTTTCATATGCATTCTGTCCAGTAAGCAATTAGATTTGCTTTTTGATTTTCTAAATTGAATCGGACACTTAGGGCAGTCTTTCATTTTTTTGGTATTTTTAATGTATCTTTGATATAAAAATGCTGTAAATTTTTACTTTGGTTTTGTTTTTGACATGTTAATATTGACACATATCAGTTATAGTTGAAAAGAGAATTTAACCACTATGTTTTGGGATGAAACTTTCTAAAAAACATCTTACTTGCCAGATAGATGGTTGCCAGTATTTATATGACGACGGCTGGTCACTAGATAGTTGTTGTAGGACAGATCATAATTTCATAAAACACCTTCAAATCCTTCAATAGCTTTTTATGAGGTTTTGGTCTACCAGCTTGATTTTGGTTGGTCTAGTTAGTTGGGCTGATCTGACAATGTACAGTGTATACACGCACGTATATGTAAGAATGAGAGAAATATATACATAGTGTAATGTCGTAATAGCGTAAGTAGGTATGTGAAAAAAAAATTGGGCAAGTGCGAGTCGGACTCGCGCACCGAGGGTTCCGTACAAACACTTTTCATCCTTAAGTGGTTAAGTTAAGTTTGGACCTGATATGTATAGCGCCCCATACAAATGAGGTGCAAAGTTAACGCAACCAACCCGTTTGTTGTATGGGAGCCCCCCTTAAATATTTATTTTATTTTATTTTTAGTATTTGTTGTTATAGCGGCAATAGAAATACATCATCTGTGAAAATTTCAACTGTCTAGCTATCACCGTTCTGGAGATACAGCCTGGTGACAGACGGACGGACGGACGGACGGACGGACAGCGAAGTCTCAGTAATAGGGTCCCGTTTTTACCCTTTGGGTACGGAACCCTAAAAACTGGCGATTTAAATTATCGTCATAATTTATATGGCCAGCTTTACCTCACCCAGTACCTGCTAAGAGACCTCCGATTGACTTCCACTGCAGGCTAAAGTTCTCCACAAAGATCGGTCTTGCGCCGCCGCGATCCTAACCAGGTCGTCGGTCTCCCTTGTTGGGGGTCTGCGTCGTCTGCGTCTTCCGGTTTTGCACTTTTTAAGGGTTCCGTACCCAAAGGGTAAAAACGGGACTCATCTGTCACCAGGCTGGATCTCATGAACCGTGATAGTTGAAATTTTTACAGATGATGTATATCTGTTGCAGCAACGACGCGGTTGGCGCAGTGGTTAAGCAACTGCCTACTGAGCCGACGGTCCCGGGTTCGAAACCCGGCAAGGGCAAATATTTGTGTGATGAATATTTGTGCCTGGGTCATGACCCATGATCATCCATGGATGGATCATGCATGGAACATCCATGGATGTTCTATGTATTTTAAGTATTTATTTATCTATATAAGTATGTATATCGTCGCCTAGTACCCATAACACAAGCCTTCTTGAGCTTAATTTGGGACTAGGTTGATTTGTGTGAGGTTGTTTGATATTTATTTATAGCAACAAATACTATTAATGAGAAAATAATAATAATTAAGGGGGCTCCTATATAAAAAATAGGGGCTTTTCCATGATATTTCGTTCGACGGGCATTTTCTCATGAACCGTAATACTAATAGGTAGACAGAATGTATATTTTTGTTACCGCTATAACAACAAATAATAAAAAAAAAAAAAGGTAAATATTAAAGACGGGAATGGCCCATACAAAGAACGTGTTTTTTAGGTGTGTCTGTCCGTCCGCGGCTTAGCTCCGTGATCATTAGTACTAGAAAGATGAAATTTCGTATGAGTATGTGTATGTATCAAGCCGACAAAACTTTTTTCGGGTACCTTTCGTACACCTAAAAAAATTTTTACAAAAAAAAGAACCGACTTCAGTAAAACTAAAAAGCCAACAATAACCCGTTCAAGTACAGATTACATTTGACTCACCCTTCGAAGTCGATCCCAAACCACTCAGTTCTTATATTTATATTATATTATAGTTTACGCGAGGTTTGGCACCGACTTCGAAGGGTGAGTCAAATGTAATCTGTACTTGAACGGGTTATTGTTGGCTTTTTAGTTTTACTGAAGTCGGTTCTTTTTTTGTAAACATTTTTTTTTTTGCTTTTTAGTGATTCGTATGTGTGTTCATCATCAGTTTCCTTACACCAAATCCTATTTACTGAATGTAAATTCTTGACCTTATCAATAAATTACCGAAAGCGCCATACATGTCCCTATAACATTTGAAGAGTTCCCTCGATTTCTCCAAGATTCCATCATCAGATCCCGACTTAGTGCCAACGGGACCAACTCGGAGTTATACCATTTCGATTAAAAAAAAAATTGAAAATCGGTTCAGGGTTCTCGGAGATATCGAGTAACATACATACAAAAAAAAAAAAAAATAGTTCGAATTGAGAACCTCCTCCTTTTTGAAGTCGGTTAAAAATGGGGATGATTATTTTTTTTCGTTCCAACACATGTGTGGGGTGCCGTTGAATAGGTCTTTCAAAAATAATAGAGAGGTCTCCAAACATCATTTTTTTTAGTCAAGTTTTTTTCATAGTGTAAAATAGCCCCCCCCCCACTAACTTTTCGACCACGGGTCAAAAAATTATGGAAAAATTCATAAAAATGAGGACTTAGGTATACCTAAAAGTACTTTAAATATTCCGCTCAATATGGCGTGTATAATCGATAACTTCCAGAAGGTAATAAGTAATTACAGTTACTTTCGCGTTTACGACCTTTTTAAAGACCTTGAAATCTTTCTCGTAATTTTAAACTTTGGGCTTTGAACCGCTCTTTTTAAGCCCAGCATCTATTGTGAAGGATGGGCAACTACGGATAACGGATACGGAACCCTACACTGAGCGTGGCTCAACATGCTCTTGGCCGGTTTTTATTTCCTCGATATTGGTACGAAATCCTTCGTGCGTGAGTCATTTTTAGGGTTCCGTACCCAAAGGTTAAAAACGGGACCCTATTACTGAGACTTCGCTGTCCGTTCGTCTGTCACCAGGCTGTATCTCAAGAACGGTGATAGCTAGACAGTTGAAATTTTCACAGATGATGTATTTCTATTGCCGCTACAACAAATACTAAAAATAAAATAAAATAAGCATTTAAGGGGGCTCCCATACAACAAACTTACAGATAATGGTACGGAACCCTTCGTGCGCGAGTCCCACTCGCACTTGGCCGATATTTTTATTTTTAATTTCGCGATATCACATTCTTCTAATATGAAAAAACACCAAGTAACCTATCGTGCTGAGTTGGTTCTGATTGCGCACTAAAGTTCCCATAACGTAGGGTTCGGGGTCGAAATTACTATAATCAGGTAATAGGTATACCGTCCCGGGGGACGGTTGACCTAGAAACATTTACGAGTAATAAAATAGGTAGGTACCCTTGTTGGCCGAGATCTTAATGACCGTAGAAAGTAATAGGCAACGAAATAGATTTTGGAAATGTGTGATTATTTGAGCGCAACGACCCAAAGTGGATCTTGGCCTCTGACAGCTCTCATCAGCTACGGCTGACAAAGTTCTGGAAATCTTTTTTGACTTTATCACTGCAGTGATATCAAGGCCTTAGGCCGTCCTACGGGTCGGAGTCATTTGCGTCAAAGGTTGTCTGGAAGAGATCCCTTTTTAGCGATAAGACCGTGTGACGTAGCGTTTTTCGCGCTTATGTCCGTCTCTTTCGGAATATCGTCGTCGAAAGTTTTTACCTTTTTGAAGTCGGGACTGCTCTATGAAAATTAACTATGGCAGGATTCGAAATATAAAATTTGGAATCTTCGTGAGCTGTCAAGAAGAAAAGTCAGAGAAAGATTTGAAGAGCTATGATGGATAGAAAATTTTTACATATTTTCGAGGATTAATAGCCGGAATAATGAAAACCGGTAATATTAGTATTTAAAATACCAAGGACGAGTTAAGCATGGTTCGTATCAAGGATTTGGATTGTTTTGAAGGAAAGAAAATAATTAGTTGAAGTGTTAAAACCCTAAAACTATTATTTGCAGGGAAATTGTTGTTAAAAATCTAAGATAAGAAAGGGAGCAGATTCTTCGGCAGCAATTATGAGTCATTTTCAAAATATGTGTACGTCACGAAATTGTCAGTAAAATGTTTCGTTAGGAAATGTCAGGAAGTTGTAAAAGTAAGGCTGTATTCATAATTAGGTAATATTGTAGTAGTAACGGTGTTATATTTATGAGGAATATCTTATTGGTTCCTCTTTAGAAAAAACAAAAAATAACCATCATTGCATTATAACAATTGATTTTGTATTAAGGAAAGCTAGAAACAAAAACAAACATCGCTTATTGTTTATTTATTCTGATATTTATTTAATTATGAAAACATTATAAAAAATGGTTCTCAGTATCTTTAGCTAGACGACTTAACTAGACGATTTTTTTCTTCATATTTTTCAGGGTTTTATTCTTTTACTTTTTCAATGTATTTTTTGCCGTTCGGCACCGGTTAGCGGCATTCTGAAACTAAAAAAAGATGTTGGTTATATTCTGAATATAAAAATAAATAAATAAATGTTTTATTTATCTGCTCACAAAGGATATAAAATAAAACTAAAAATAAAAAGTATCGCTAGTGTGGGTAGCAAAGCGATCAACACTAAATACAATAGGGTAAGCGTTAAAAAATATCCTTTTTTCTAGACATAGCCCAGTATTTCCATACAAAGAAAATTTTGTATTGTCGAAAAGTTGGATAGGGAAGATAAAATCAAAATTAAAAAACAATGGTTAGGTTAGTTACTAGGTTTTTTTTTAAGTTAGTTTTAATGTTATGTAAGTTTTATTTGATAATATCTTGTATAGTTTTTAAGGTAGTTTATTTTTGTAGGTACCTACTTATTGTATGACTTAATTTTCTATTGATATAGATACACATTGGTAACTTACGTATAACTAAATATATACATTTAAATAAATCAAAACAAATAATACTTAATTAATAAATATTCAGACTTTTTGTTAAGCATTAAATAATATATATATTTTTTTTTTATTTCATCTAATTTTGCGCGCGGTAACCTATTGATAAACATATTCAGTTTTCTTTTAAATTATCTGGAGTATGGAGTTACATAAAAATAATCTATAAGCATTTATTGTTTCTCTCCTTTATTTTTATTCGTTACATTTTAACACGCATTTTCATATCTTATTTATTTTCATACTTTACACATGAGACCACAGCTTTACCGTCTACAATTTACTGACGTTAGTAAATGTCAGGAAATTGTTCGTCAGTAACATGTAAAACTTAACTTAAAAAATACTTTTACACAAAACATAATCACATTTACTAGTAGATTGAAAGCGTAATCTATTATTCTAGTCATAATTTAAGTTTATTACAATTGCGGTAGGTGAATCTTTGAAAATGTACTTACTTTTGTTGAGAATACTTCGTTAGGAAAAGGTAAATTTATTTTTTCACAATTGAACCACAGGACTTTTTTCATGTCTCAACGACAAAAAAAATGGTGGCGCGTCCTTGTGATGTTTCTTTTCGTAACAAGACCAGTGTTGCCAGTGATTAAAGTAAGATTCCTGCTCTTTGCGATACAAAAAGTTAGTTAATTATGTCAATAATTCAGTGTCATGAAATTGTAACGATTGATAGGGACATATTTTTAATATATAATTTTTAGTTTCTTTAAGGTAAATTTTAATAGTTTATCTATCAAACATAACACTTAAAACATTGCTTTATAATTACGATACAAAAAACAAGGAAGTTTCTGTACAAAAATTCTGATAAAAAATATTGTTTTCAATGTTGTCCAAATAGGGGGACAATAAAAAATGTATGGAGTATTTTTGTTACTTTTTTTTCACATTAAACTTATGTAAGGATTTGAATCGCAATTCATTGCTTTTTATCAAAAATAATATGCAGTATGCTTTATATTAGTCTGTAAAATTAAAAAAACTGATTTATTTTAATCGTAACCATATTTTTTTCGAGGTTTTTTTATGAGGACACACATTTTAGTAGTAATGTACAAATATTTTGAAAACGACTCTTATGTTTAAGTGTTAGCGGTGTGCCTGAAATATGGTTACTGGGAGGCTGTCTTCACGGACGTAGCGGGTAAGGACGTTTAAAGATAAAAACCCGTGGATCCTGTGATAAAAGAACTGCTCATAAAGTTATTCCTTTCCATTTTCAGGTGGGACAAATAAATGATATACAAATAAATGTTAAATTATAAATTATATACATTAATACATTTCATCGATTTCTTTGAAGACTCAATGGAGACTCTTCAGTAGAGGTCCTTTACAAGATCTGCAGGACGTTACAGACTTCAAACCGTTCGTGATTTCAATTTAGGAGAAGACGGGAGATTTCTCTTAAGATACGGTTTGACAGCGATTCCTGTGAGTCAACTAAAATTATTTAATACTGTAGAGCTATAAAATTTCATATCATTCTTGGCAGTATATTCGATCCACGAATCAACACAAAGCGACCCTTATGGTCTCATGTTTTATTTCTTATATTTTGGTTTATATCTCAAATTATAAAATTAAATTAAAGCTCTCTGTGAACCACTGTTAAAATAGTGTTAGCTTTCTTTATACAATATATTTTTGTATACGTAAACTGGTTGGTTTGATTTCCTTCCTCTATACATCTCTGAATTAATTCCTTTAACAAAATAAATCTAACAGATAAAATACAAGCTTACATTGGCGCCCACTGAGAGAATATACTGTCATTTTGATATCTTTCAAGCCGAGGAATCAATAAAAGAAGTGTTTTGATACACTGGTTCCGAGGACTTTTTAATTTAAACATAGTTTAGACACTTACTGTTGTTGTAGCTAGCCAGAATTTTATTTCAAACCTGCCCCTTTACTTAAGTTATTTTAAGTCTTTAAAGTTATGTGTCTTGAGAAGTTTTCAAAACAAATTAATTGTTATTAACATTTAAAACTGGTTAATAGGTAAGTTTTTAGGTAAACACAGTTTGCTACCACAATTCCCATGTTTTAGCTTGTCGGTTAGGGTATTTGTCCTTTTCTGAATTTATAAATAGATTAGGGTATTTGTCATTTTCTTAATTTGTAAATTGATTAGGGTATTTGTCTTTTTCCTAATTTATAAATTGGTTAGGGTATTTGTCTCTCTTAATTTATAAATTGGTTAGGGTATTTGTCTCTTTTTTAATTTATAGATTATTATTCATTAACATAAATGCAGCATCACAATATATAAAGTGTGCTTCATATTTTAAAATAATATGCTCTTTAATGGTGAATACTAATTGTCACATTTGTGCTTATTTTCTCTGTGTTGACTAGAGTTGTCACCCAAGAATTAAGGTACAGCCACCTTTAGCTGTAACCTTTAGCAATACCTTTGTCAAATATAATAATTTATGATAATAATAACTTAAATTATAATATCTAAAATATTTTGAGGTATTTGCATTTTTTTCAATAATTGTTGATAAATAATTAATGAACATTTTAAATGGTTCTTAACATGGTTTTTATCATTTAATGATAAAAAATAATATTTAATGATTTTTTTTTAATGACAAATACTAAAATGTTGTTGAGATTTATCACCTTGTGGTAATAGTAAGTAATATAGATACAAACTGTTTGTCATGAGTGATAAGTAGCACTTTCAAGTGGATATAAAGATTTTTCCTAAACGGTAAACAATTAATTGTGCTTATTTCTTATTGTAAGTAGGTTCATACCTTTATAAACATTAGGGAAACTTACTTGTTTATTGAATTACTTTTGTTTAGCATATGTTAAACGTCTGTAGTGCGTTTGAATATATTGCCCGTTTGATATTTTTCTTAGAGATTTGAATTTTAATTGATTTCAAGGTACAAGTTAAATCTTTTAAGTTAAAATGGATTTAAAGAGAATTTATTACCACTCCTTACTTAAGGATGAGTTAGCTTATGAAGTAATAATTAGAGCAGAAACTCCAGGTGACACGGTTCAAAAAATGAGACAACAACTTAAAATTTTGAGCTTAGAATTCCTACCTGAGGAAATTGTAGGCGAGGAAGTGAAGGCTGCTTCCGAGTTACCCATTATTTCGGAAAAAATGAGAGAATTGCAGGCGAAGGTGACGTTATTGGAAAAGTCCCGAGATAAACGTGCCTTAGTCCGTGCAAAGGCGTTGTATAACCATCTATATTATAGAATTTACCGGTTGGATAGTGTCGATACCGCGGAAGACAGAGAAACCTTAATTACTGTAAGAGGTATACTTCAACAGAGTGCGGCGGTAATCAGGTCGTTCATACCGACTACGACTAGTCCAACTACAGGTGGGGAAACTTCGGATAGCGTGTTTGAGGAACCGAGAGAGTCATCGAGTTTCAACATTCTTAAGTTTATAAACTATAAATTTAATGGCCTTACCAGCGTCCATGCGTTTCTGGAAGCAGTCGATGAGCGCGCGCGTGCGTTTAACATCAGCGATGAGCAGTTGTACAAAGCGGCTTGTTGTTTGTTTACAGACCAAGGTTTGCTTTGGTATAGGGGGAATAAGCATAGATTTTCGTCTTGGAATCAGTTAGGTATTCTATTGAAGCAAGAATTTGCACCGATAGACTTTGATTATCGTTTACTACAGGAGATTCACACGCGTACTCAAGGTCAGGATGAACCGACTCATATTTATTTCGCGGTTATGAGCGGAATGTTTTCACGCTTGTTGAAACCTTTAGATGACAAACAGCAGTTGGAAATATTACTTCACAATATTAGACCCACGTTTTCAGAGCAGTTGGCGTTGCAGGATATTTCTAGTGTCGAATCTTTGAGGCAATGTTGTAGGAAAGTCGAGGCGGCTCGGCAGAAAAGTAAACTGTTTTCGGAACCGTCAAAACAGTCTGCTTTGAATTCGGATTTCGCCTACAGGTGTAAGTCTGTAAAACAGGATGTCGCGGTAGTTGCAGGTACTTCTCAGCAGCAGCCGTTGCAAGCGCGAAGGAACTTTGGGTCGTCTTATGGTTTTCGTCAGCATGGGCAACAGCCACAGACGTCTAATTTTCAAAAAAAATCACCACCTAGTGATAAAGTTTATTGTTGGAGATGCAAGGTTGATTCGCATACCACTAAAGCTTGTAGGGATAAGCGAATTTTATGTTTTCAGTGTGGAGAGGTAGGTTATACATCACGGTCATGCCCAAAATGTAATCATAACACGAAATCAAAAAACTAGATAATGAGAATCGTAGTGTTCCACAGGTGAATAAAGTCGTACCACCTGATTCAAAATACTGGATGGATTTAGTAACGAAATATTTTAATAACAATTCCGTTACTTCGGTTCTCTTTAAGCCAGATAATAACGACGTTCGGCCATATTTAAATGTAAACATACTGGATTTGACAATTTGCGGATTATTAGACTCCGGCGCGGCAATTTCAATATTAGGAAACGGTGCTCACACGCGTTTTATTCATTTAGGATATTCATTGATAAATACTAACGAAACAGTTACAGTAGCTAATGGTTCTGTTTGTAATACCAGAGGTACAATGTTACTACCTATATCTTTTAACGGTGTTACCAGGCTAATTAAGTTTCACGTTATACCATCTATAGTTTCAAACGTCATTTTAGGAGTTGATTTTTGGAAAGAGTTTGCATTGATGCCTGAGATATTTGAAAATATTACGTACATAGAAAAGCCTTTAGATTTTATTAGTAATGCCGGGATTGACATGCAAATTGAAAAAATTATGTCTTTTGAAAATTTAACTCCGGAACAGAAAGAATTAGCTGCGGAAATGGTTAGAAAGTTTGAGGGAATTTCATTTGAATGCAAGGGTTTAGGTAGAACTCACTTAGTAGAACATAAAATAGATACAGGTGATTCTCCGCCTATTAAGAGTAGACCTTACCCCATGTCACCTGAAAAGCTAAAGGAATTACATAAGGAGGTGGATAAAATGTTGGATATGGATGTAATCGCACCAAGTGAGGGAGCTTGGAATAATCCAACCCTTATGATTCCAAAGCCTGATGGATCATGGAGGTTTTGCTTGGATTGTCGTAAATTAAATGCGGTCAGTAAAGGTGACGCTTACGCAATTCCATATATCCCTCAGATATTGGATAGTCTTAGAAATGCAAAATACATTACTACTATAGATTTTAAAGCTAGTTTTTGGCAAATTGGCTTGGAAGAGTCCTCGCAGGAAAAAACAGGTTTTACAGTGCCAGGAAAGGGTCTATATAAATTTAAAGTCATGGCTTTTGGTTTAACTGGTGCGCCTGCGCGACAGCAGAGATTAATGGATATGCTTTTCGGAATTCCATTTTGTAGTGATGTCACAAAAGGCTTAGTATTTTGTTACATTGATGATATTATCGTTGTATCCGAGGATTATGATACACATATGTTATTGTTAAATAGATTATATCAAAGAATCAAGGACGCAAACTTGACTATTAATTTAGAAAAGTGTAATTTTTTCAGAAAGTCATTAAAGTACTTGGGATACATTGTAGATGAGAATGGTTTACGTACGGATCCTAGTAAAGTGCAGGCAGTCATTGATTTTCCTGTACCCAAAAATCCAAAGGAGGTAAAAGTTTTTTTAGGAACATGTTCTTGGTATAGACGTTTTATAAAAAACTTTTCTTCGATTGCTGCACCACTTAATGCTCTCACAAGTACGAAAACCAAATTTGTTTGGACAACAAGTGCTGACGAAGCTTTTAAAGATTTAAAAAATCGTTTAGTATCAGCACCAATTTTGATTTGTCCTGATTTCGAGAAACCATTTACGGTCCATTGCGATGTGTCTAGTTATGGCATAGGGGGAGTTTTAACTCAGAAAATTGATGGTAATGATCATCCTATTGCATATATTAGTCGATCTTTGAATAAAAATGAGAGGAATTACTCTGCAACAGAAAGAGAGGCTCTGGCGGTTGTGTATGCTGTTGAAAAGTTTGAACCATACCTAGGTACTAGGCCTTTCACTGTAGTGACAGATCATGCGTCGTTAAAGTGGTTCATGAATTTAGAAAACCCGACAGGTCGTCTTGCCCGATGGGGTTGTCGTTTATCGCAATATAGCTTCACTATCGAACATAGAAAAGGGAAAGATAACGTCATCCCGGATGCTCTTTCTCGCTTGATGAAAGTGGACGTGATCAACACAGCTCCGCAGTCATGTGATGGTGATATGTGGTATAAGAAAGTTTATTCAGGTTGTCAATATTATCCCAGGAATTACCCGAATTATAGAATAGAAAATGGAGTGTTATATAGGTATTGTAAAGGGAAATATTCACTTACCGATGAGTTTGACTGGAAAGAGGTTGTAGCTGAATCGAATAGAACGAAGGTCATTACGGAGAACCACGAACCTCCTACATCAGGACATATGGGAGTTTTCAAAACACACCGAAGATTGAGTTTGAGGTATTTTTGGCCCGGAATGTACCGTGATGTAGTACGATTTATTAAACAATGTGCAACGTGTTCAGCTTATAAGCATTCAACGACTCTTACACCGGGACAGATGGGTAAACCAAAACAATGTTATAAACCGTGGCAAGTTATAAGTACTGATCTTGTCGGACCACTGCCGAAATCACGATCTGGTTATGTCCATCTATTAGTTGTGACTTGTTGTTTCTCGAAATATACTATGTTGTTTCCTTTAAGACGCGCAACAAGCGCTAATGTGGCAAAGAACATTGAGAATTACGTTATTTTAGCACATGGAGTTCCTGAAACAGTGATTACCGATAATGGGGTTCAATTCACTGGATCTGAATTTCGTAATATGCTTAAATATTACCAAGTTCCTCGTGTTCACTTCGGCCCAAGGTATACACCACAAGTAAATATGGTGGAAAGATATAATAAAACTGTCATGACCATGATTTCGTCTTATGTTAAGGATGATCATAGGTCTTGGGACCAGAATATTTTTAAAGTTCAGTTTGCGCTCAATAGTGCAGTGAATGAAACTACTGGTTTCTCACCATACTTCTTAGTCCACGCTAGAGAACCAATTATTAATGGCTCATTTTATAAAGACTCAAGTGATACGGAGTATGCGGTAGCAATGCCCAGAGAAGAATATGCCGGAGAATTTGGGAAACTTGAAGGTATCTTCACCAAGGTACGAGAAAACCTAGAAAAAGCTCACGCTACGAATACAAGATATTATAACTTGCGTAGATGTGATGTGAAGCTAACAGAAGGTCAAGAAGTCTGGAGGAAAACGTATACTCAAAGTGATGCTGACAAATATAAAGCGTCAAAGTTAGCGCCCAAGTACCTGAAATGTATAGTGAAGAAGGTATTGTCTCCGTTGGTTTATGAACTAGTGGGTTACGATGGTAAACTCTTAGGTCAATGGCATATTAAGGATATCAAAGTATAATACTTTGATTAATGATCACTTGAGAATTGTTTTAATAGGTAGTTAGTTCTCAACTTTGTTGACATGTAGTACGTGTTAGTGGTAACATAGCTTTACCACTAACGACGCCAAGGTGATGTTAGTCGTCTTCAGCCGTAGGTCGTATTACATGAATATTGTGGTGACTCCTTAGTCATTGTTGTTTAAGGTGTTATTTTCCAATTCGTCGTTAACCCGGATAGGTACTACGAATTTGATTGTTAGTTTAGTTTCGAATAGGTTTCTAGAGTAACGTTGTGCTGAACACGTTAACTCGGCTGTAGGGTTTGTTGAGCTGCACTGGGATGACAGGAGCAACTCGGGATTCTGTATGAGTGTAGGCAGCATTCAGTATTTGGAAACTGATGCTTCAATATGAAAGAGAGGTATAAAAGAGGAATTTTGAAATTGTGGGGGAAATCTTCTTTAACTATTTTGCTTGACTGTAGGTAGATTGTCATGTACAGTATTACTAAAGTCTTCGAAGTAGGGACTTGTTGTTAATTTAGTTTACAGTTAGTCTAATATAAGCGATTAGTAATTAGTGTTATTTGTATTATAAAGGTTTTTTTCACAAATTTTTAGTGGTCGAGATATGTTCTTAGGTCGCTGAGGGCAGCGCAGTTTCTTACTTCGTGTCGAAACTTTTCATAGGAGGGGGGTATTGTGACGTAGCGTTTTTCGCGCTTATGTCCGTCTCTTTCGGAATATCGTCGTCGAAAGTTTTTACCTTTTTGAAGTCGGGACTGCTCTATGAAAATTAACTATGGCAGGATTCGAAATATAAAATTTGGAATCTTCGTGAGCTGTCAAGAAGAAAAGTCAGAGAAAGATTTGAAGAGCTATGATGGATAGTAAATTTTTACATATTTTCGAGGATTAATAGCCGGAATAATGAAAACCGGTAATATTAGTATTTAAAATACCAAGGACGAGTTAAGCATGGTTCGTATCAAGGATTTGGATTGTTTTGAAGGAAAGAAAATAATTAGTTGAAGTGTTAAAACCCTAAAACTATTATTTGCAGGGAAATTGTTGTTAAAAATCTAAGATAAGAAAGGGAGCAGATTCTTCGGCAGCAATTATGTTTAAGTGTTAGCGGTGTGCCTGAAATATGGTTACTGGGAGGCTGTCTTCACGGACGTAGCGGGTAAGGACGTTTAAAGATAAAAACCCGTGGATCCTGTGATAAAAGAACTGCTCATAAAGTTATTCCTTTCCATTTTCAGGTGGGACAAATAAATGATATACAAATAAATGTTAAATTATAAATTATATACATTAATACATTTCATCGATTTCTTTGAAGACTCAATGGAGACTCTTCAGTAGAGGTCCTTTACAAGATCTGCAGGACGTTACAGACTTCAAACCGTTCGTGATTTCAATTTAGGAGAAGACGGGAGATTTCTCTTAAGATACGGTTTGACAGCGATTCCTGTGAGTCAACTAAAATTATTTAATACTGTAGAGCTATAAAATTTCATATCATTCTTGGCAGTATATTCGATCCACGAATCAACACAAAGCGACCCTTATGGTCTCATGTTTTATTTCTTATATTTTGGTTTATATCTCAAATTATAAAATTAAATTAAAGCTCTCTGTGAACCACTGTTAAAATAGTGTTAGCTTTCTTTATACAATATATTTTTGTATACGTAAACTGGTTGGTTTGATTTCCTTCCTCTATACATCTCTGAATTAATTCCTTTAACAAAATAAATCTAACAGATAAAATACAAGCTTACAACCGCCTGTTGTCTACCGTTATTTATAAATTGTATTTGTCTTGTTTCCTTTGTAAACTTTTATTGGTTTGCAATAAAGTATTGTATTGTAATATTATTAACCTATGGCACAGAATAAAATCACTACAGAAGACGCACTCTTGTATTATTTGCCGCTTTTGCAAAATAATTAGCCTACTAGTATCTGATTGGTAATTTTGAATGACGTGCAGCGTCGTTGGTTGTATCACGTTGTGGGTGTGTCATACTCCTAGGGTTGCCTACACCAACAAAACGGAAGTTACGTCTCAGTAAGTCAGTTACGTCTTAGTACTTGTTTTACACGCTACTTTTATTACGACACGTTTGGCTCGGTTGGTAGACACCTGCCTACTGAATCGGCGGTCCCGGGTTCGAATCCCGGCCGGGGCAAATATTTGTGCAAAATATTTGTTCTTGGGTCATGGATGTTATCTATATATGTATTTATATATTATGTATATCGTCGTCTAGTACCCATAGTACAAGCTTTGCTTAGTTTGGGACTAGGTCGATTTGTGTATGATTGTCTCTTAATATTTATTTATTATTTATTTATTTATTATTAAATATTCATTATGTTCTAAATAAGATAACCTGTCCTGAACCGGTCTTTATGTTGCTGGGCCCTGGAAGTGTCTGTTGAAACTCAAGATTAGTTCAAGGTACATATATGATGACCTGCATCATAAAATTGACCAGACGATGGACCCTGGAAATGTCCACTGGATCTCAGGATTGATTAAACAGACATGTGTGGTCTAAAAATCCAGGGTCCATCATCAAGTCAATTTTATGATACGAGTACCTATGTCAGCCTAGTGTGAAATCATTCGTACTCTGAAAATCCCGAGGTATGATAATAATGAAGAACTGTGCTTACTGAAAAAAGTCAAACACTTGACAATAATAAAATGACGAGTTACTGAATTGAAAAACAAATTTCAAATAGAAAATTTTAATATTAAACTTTGACATCAAGTTCCAATGGAAATATTGCTATTTAATATAACTTACACATTACAAATTGCAATAAGATACGATTTTATTTCAAAATATTGTATTAAGGGCACTATTTTAGAACATTGGTATCTTTGGAAGATTTTTCATATAATTTTAGACTATATTTGACAAGGCAAGATAGCTTATTACAAGAGGCACATTTGTTATTGCATTTTCTTTAAACTAACCCCATAAACGCCACGTGCGTCTAAACATTTTGCATGTACATATATTACATAATACACCTTGTCATACATAAAAGACAGTGAAAAGGTTAAACCAACTTATAACTATGTACTACCTTCCAAACTCGGTGGTCCCGCATATCTTTAAATACTTTTCTAATTCCTTTCTTCCTAAAAACTACAACTTACAATAATTTTATCAATAAATTGTAACTATAGTACGGCATGTACAGTCGGTTATGTAAAACTTAATTAATATAAATTATTCGATTGTAATAAAAGATAAAAAAAATCCGCTCAGTCCATAAGTTCATCAAATCGTGCAATGCAACAATAAAATTTTGTTAAACATCAATACTCGACTACGGCGAAAGAAAGGTAAAATATAACAATACCTTAAGAAACTAATCACTTACTACATTAAACATGCAATTGAAAGCATATCGAAATTAATAACTAACAATATTAACATAATACATTCGAGATTATCAATTTAGATTCATGACACTAACAATAAGAACTAGGTATATGTAACAAAGTAAACTTGAGCAAAGGTGACTGAACTATTAAGCTAGTTTTATAAAGTTGTAGAAAAGATTTTAATAATAAGTAAAGAGAACATGACAATGTACAATAGACATAACTACCCCTGATCTATCAAGAGAATAGTGTCAAATGAATAAAATGGTTGTTTCTTTTTAATTTGTAACGTCGCTTTGAAATGGTCCTATGATGGTAAACAACTTAATTTAATTGGGATATGCCATTTTATACGACGTATATTAATTCAGAAACAATTTCTGGGTATATATCGCCATAGACAATTGACTGTAAAAATATTCCTAATTAATTTTCGACTTTCACTTAGCCTTGCCGTCAAGTCGATAGTGACGTAATCCATCACATAATACTTACCTACTAATGAGAAAACAGTGAAACGTATCTAAACGGAAGAAATTATTCTTAAATCGACCTATATTTCAAGATAATTTTACAATGCGACCTATAATTATCTCCCACAAAAATGGGGTTGAATTTATTTACGTAAATCCCAGTTAAATGAATCTTAGACTTATCTATATTACAATAACATCTAGGTACATTACTAAGGTGTTGTCAAAGCAGACTTTTCTTAGTTTCACAATAAAGTAAGTATGTATAAGGCACATTATGTATAAGTATAAAGCTTACCTATAGAATAGATTTGGACGGTACTAACTTTAACCTGCACTATAGCTTGTATACATTCCCACCCGTTGGCAAAGGCCACAACCATGAATTTAGACTATTACTACAGGGTTGAAATTAAAGCTATGATTCCATTACTGACTAAGACCGTTTACATCTACCCAATTGGAGTAAAATAACAAAATAACACGTTTGGTAATGCACATGAGTTCTTACACTAGATGATTGATTTTATAATAGAAACACATTTATTTAAAATCATATTTCACATTTAAATAAGTTGGTTATAAATAAATCCCGTTATCTTGACGCACTGATGTACGGGTTGAACGTTTTTTAACGTCCGTCTCGATATCGATGTTTAGAAATGTTACTAGTGGTTGTCTTTGACGAATTGTAATGAATGTTATCAATGAAATGTCGTCATATCGTGCGTTATTTTAGCTTCGAAGTATCACGTTTCGGGCGGAACAACTCGAGATAACTGTAAAGGAACTTCATAAATTGAAGGCCTCGGCCGGGAAGTAACTTTTTTTAAACATGGCTTCTGTGTTCATAGACAGACTAAACAGCTGAATTATATTTTTTAGATCGGTGTTTTTATTTCATTGCATATGTTTGAGAAAAGCACTATATAGGTACATGCATTAGCCGTGAAAAGGGCTTGCTAGCTTCGTATCACTTATCCGGTCTATACCTACTCACCCGGTAATAAGCCCTTCTTTCGCGGCGTCCACGTCTGCAGTAATGTACTATTAATCATCCATACTACTAGCGTAACATGGTGGTTATGGCCACGATGGTGTCGCCACGTGCAGCAGTTATGGTGGTGGCTGGTGTGGCGGCAGCACGGTGAGCGTGACGGCGCGGTGCGAGTGTTTGATGAGCGCGACCACCTCCGGGTGCGGCAGGTTGCGGACGGGCGCGCGGTTGATGGCCACGATGGTGTCGCCACGTGCAGCAGTTATGGTGGTGGCTGGTGTGGCGGCAGCACGGTGAGCGTGACGGCGCGGTGCGAGTGTTTGATGAGCGCGACCACCTCCGGGTGCGGCAGGTTGCGGACGGGCGCGCGGTTGATGGCCACGATGGTGTGGCCACGTGCAGCAGTTATGGTGGTGGCTGGTGTGGCGGCAGCACGGTGAGCGTGACGGCGCGGTGCGAGTGTTTGATGAGCGCGACCACCTCCGGGTGCGGCAGGTTGCGGACGGGCGCGCGGTTGATGGCCACGATGGTGTCGCCACGTGCAGCAGTTATGGTGGTGGCTGGTGTGGCGGCAGCACGGTGAGCGTGACGGCGCGGTGCGAGTGTTTGATGAGCGCGACCACCTCCGGGTGCGGCAGGTTGCGGACGGGCGCGCGGTTGATGGCCACGATGGTGTCGCCACGTGCAGCAGTTATGGTGGTGGCTGGTGTGGCGGCAGCACGGTGAGCGTGACGGCGCGGTGCGAGTGTTTGATGAGCGCGACCACCTCCGGGTGCGGCAGGTTGCGGACGGGCGCGCGGTTGATGGCCACGATGGTGTGGCCACGTGCAGCAGTTATGGTGGTGGCTGGTGTGGCGGCAGCACGGTGAGCGTGACGGCGCGGTGCGAGTGTTTGATGAGCGCGACCACCTCCGGGTGCGGCAGGTTGCGGACGGGCGCGCGGTTGATGGCCACGATGGTGTCGCCACGTGCAGCAGTTATGGTGGTGGCTGGTGTGGCGGCAGCACGGTGAGCGTGACGGCGCGGTGCGAGTGTTTGATGAGCGCGACCACCTCCGGGTGCGGCAGGTTGCGGACGGGCGCGCGGTTGATGGCCACGATGGTGTCGCCACGTGCAGCAGTTATGGTGGTGGCTGGTGTGGCGGCAGCACGGTGAGCGTGACGGCGCGGTGCGAGTGTTTGATGAGCGCGACCACCTCCGGGTGCGGCAGGTTGCGGACGGGCGCGCGGTTGATGGCCACGATGGTGTCGCCACGTGCAGCAGTTATGGTGGTGGCTGGTGTGGCGGCAGCACGGTGAGCGTGACGGCGCGGTGCGAGTGTTTGATGAGCGCGACCACTTCCGGGTGCGGCAGGTTGCGGACGGGCGCGCGGTTGATGGCCACGATGGTGTCGCCACGTGCAGCAGTTATGGTGGTGGCTGGTGTGGCGGCAGCACGGTGAGCGTGACGGCGCGGTGCGAGTGTTTGATGAGCGCGACCACCTCCGGGTGCGGCAGGTTGCGGACGGGCGCGCGGTTGATGGCCACGATGGTGTCGCCACGTGCAGCAGTTATGGTGGTGGCTGGTGTGGCGGCAGCACGGTGAGCGTGACGGCGCGGTGCGAGTGTTTGATGAGCGCGACCACCTCCGGGTGCGGCAGGTTGCGGACGGGCGCGCGGTTGATGGCCACGATGGTGTCGCCACGTGCAGCAGTTATGGTGGTGGCTGGTGTGGCGGCAGCACGGTGAGCGTGACGGCGCGGTGCGAGTGTTTGATGAGCGCGACCACCTCCGGGTGCGGCAGGTTGCGGACGGGCGCGCGGTTGATGGCCACGATGGTGTCGCCACGTGCAGCAGTTATGGTGGTGGCTGGTGTGGCGGCAGCACGGTGAGCGTGACGGCGCGGTGCGAGTGTTTGATGAGCGCGACCACCTCCGGGTGCGGCAGGTTGCGGACGGGCGCGCGGTTGATGGCCACGATGGTGTCGCCACGTGCAGCAGTTATGGTGGTGGCTGGTGTGGCGGCAGCACGGTGAGCGTGACGGCGCGGTGCGAGTGTTTGATGAGCGCGACCACCTCCGGGTGCGGCAGGTTGCGGACGGGCGCGCGGTTGATGGCCACGATGGTGTGGCCACGTGCAGCAGTTATGGTGGTGGCTGGTGTGGCGGCAGCACGGTGAGCGTGACGGCGCGGTGCGAGTGTTTGATGAGCGCGACCACCTCCGGGTGCGGCAGGTTGCGGACGGGCGCGCGGTTGATGGCCACGATGGTGTCGCCACGTGCAGCAGTTATGGTGGTGGCTGGTGTGGCGGCAGCACGGTGAGCGTGACGGCGCGGTGCGAGTGTTTGATGAGCGCGACCACCTCCGGGTGCGGCAGGTTGCGGACGGGCGCGCGGTTGATGGCCACGATGGTGTGGCCACGTGCAGCAGTTATGGTGGTGGCTGGTGTGGCGGCAGCACGGTGAGCGTGACGGCGCGGTGCGAGTGTTTGATGAGCGCGACCACCTCCGGGTGCGGCAGGTTGCGGACGGGCGCGCGGTTGATGGCCACGATGGTGTCGCCACGTGCAGCAGTTATGGTGGTGGCTGGTGTGGCGGCAGCACGGTGAGCGTGACGGCGCGGTGCGAGTGTTTGATGAGCGCGACCACCTCCGGGTGCGGCAGGTTGCGGACGGGCGCGCGGTTGATGGCCACGATGGTGTCGCCACGTGCAGCAGTTATGGTGGTGGCTGGTGTGGCGGCAGCACGGTGAGCGTGACGGCGCGGTGCGAGTGTTTGATGAGCGCGACCACCTCCGGGTGCGGCAGGTTGCGGACGGGCGCGCGGTTGATGGCCACGATGGTGTCGCCACGTGCAGCAGTTATGGTGGTGGCTGGTGTGGCGGCAGCACGGTGAGCGTGACGGCGCGGTGCGAGTGTTTGATGAGCGCGACCACCTCCGGGTGCGGCAGGTTGCGGACGGGCGCGCGGTTGATGGCCACGATGGTGTCGCCACGTGCAGCAGTTATGGTGGTGGCTGGTGTGGCGGCAGCACGGTGAGCGTGACGGCGCGGTGCGAGTGTTTGATGAGCGCGACCACCTCCGGGTGCGGCAGGTTGCGGACGGGCGCGCGGTTGATGGCCACGATGGTGTCGCCACGTGCAGCAGTTATGGTGGTGGCTGGTGTGGCGGCAGCACGGTGAGCGTGACGGCGCGGTGCGAGTGTTTGATGAGCGCGACCACCTCCGGGTGCGGCAGGTTGCGGACGGGCGCGCGGTTGATGGCCACGATGGTGTCGCCACGTGCAGCAGTTATGGTGGTGGCTGGTGTGGCGGCAGCACGGTGAGCGTGACGGCGCGGTGCGAGTGTTTGATGAGCGCGACCACCTCCGGGTGCGGCAGGTTGCGGACGGGCGCGCGGTTGATGGCCACGATGGTGTCGCCACGTGCAGCAGTTATGGTGGTGGCTGGTGTGGCGGCAGCACGGTGAGCGTGACGGCGCGGTGCGAGTGTTTGATGAGCGCGACCACCTCCGGGTGCGGCAGGTTGCGGACGGGCGCGCGGTTGATGGCCACGATGGTGTCGCCACGTGCAGCAGTTATGGTGGTGGCTGGTGTGGCGGCAGCACGGTGAGCGTGACGGCGCGGTGCGAGTGTTTGATGAGCGCGACCACCTCCGGGTGCGGCAGGTTGCGGACGGGCGCGCGGTTGATGGCCACGATGGTGTGGCCACGTGCAGCAGTTATGGTGGTGGCTGGTGTGGCGGCAGCACGGTGAGCGTGACGGCGCGGTGCGAGTGTTTGATGAGCGCGACCACCTCCGGGTGCGGCAGGTTGCGGACGGGCGCGCGGTTGATGGCCACGATGGTGTCGCCACGTGCAGCAGTTATGGTGGTGGCTGGTGTGGCGGCAGCACGGTGAGCGTGACGGCGCGGTGCGAGTGTTTGATGAGCGCGACCACCTCCGGGTGCGGCAGGTTGCGGACGGGCGCGCGGTTGATGGCCACGATGGTGTCGCCACGTGCAGCAGTTATGGTGGTGGCTGGTGTGGCGGCAGCACGGTGAGCGTGACGGCGCGGTGCGAGTGTTTGATGAGCGCGACCACCTCCGGGTGCGGCAGGTTGCGGACGGGCGCGCGGTTGATGGCCACGATGGTGTGGCCACGTGCAGCAGTTATGGTGGTGGCTGGTGTGGCGGCAGCACGGTGAGCGTGACGGCGCGGTGCGAGTGTTTGATGAGCGCGACCACCTCCGGGTGCGACAGGTTGCGGACGGGCGCGCGGTTGATGGCCACGATGGTGTCGCCACGTGCAGCAGTTATGGTGGTGGCTGGTGTGGCGGCAGCACGGTGAGCGTGACGGCGCGGTGCGAGTGTTTGATGAGCGCGACCACCTCCGGGTGCGGCAGGTTGCGGACGGGCGCGCGGTTGATGGCCACGATGGTGTGGCCACGTGCAGCAGTTATGGTGGTGGCTGGTGTGGCGGCAGCACGGTGAGCGTGACGGCGCGGTGCGAGTGTTTGATGAGCGCGACCACCTCCGGGTGCGGCAGGTTGCGGACGGGCGCGCGGTTGATGGCCACGATGGTGTGGCCACGTGCAGCAGTTATGGTGGTGGCTGGTGTGGCGGCAGCACGGTGAGCGTGACGGCGCGGTGCGAGTGTTTGATGAGCGCGACCACCTCCGGGTGCGGCAGGTTGCGGACGGGCGCGCGGTTGATGGCCACGATGGTGTCGCCACGTGCAGCAGTTATGGTGGTGGCTGGTGTGGCGGCAGCACGGTGAGCGTGACGGCGCGGTGCGAGTGTTTGATGAGCGCGACCACCTCCGGGTGCGGCAGGTTGCGGACGGGCGCGCGGTTGATGGCCACGATGGTGTGGCCACGTGCAGCAGTTATGGTGGTGGCTGGTGTGGCGGCAGCACGGTGAGCGTGACGGCGCGGTGCGAGTGTTTGATGAGCGCGACCACCTCCGGGTGCGGCAGGTTGCGGACGGGCGCGCGGTTGATGGCCACGATGGTGTGGCCACGTGCAGCAGTTATGGTGGTGGCTGGTGTGGCGGCAGCACGGTGAGCGTGACGGCGCGGTGCGAGTGTTTGATGAGCGCGACCACCTCCGGGTGCGGCAGGTTGCGGACGGGCGCGCGGTTGATGGCCACGATGGTGTGGCCACGTGCAGCAGTTATGGTGGTGGCTGGTGTGGCGGCAGCACGGTGAGCGTGACGGCGCGGTGCGAGTGTTTGATGAGCGCGACCACCTCCGGGTGCGGCAGGTTGCGGACGGGCGCGCGGTTGATGGCCACGATGGTGTGGCCACGTGCAGCAGTTATGGTGGTGGCTGGTGTGGCGGCAGCACGGTGAGCGTGACGGCGCGGTGCGAGTGTTTGATGAGCGCGACCACCTCCGGGTGCGGCAGGTTGCGGACGGGCGCGCGGTTGATGGCCACGATGGTGTCGCCACGTGCAGCAGTTATGGTGGTGGCTGGTGTGGCGGCAGCACGGTGAGCGTGACGGCGCGGTGCGAGTGTTTGATGAGCGCGACCACCTCCGGGTGCGGCAGGTTGCGGACGGGCGCGCGGTTGATGGCCACGATGGTGTCGCCACGTGCAGCAGTTATGGTGGTGGCTGGTGTGGCGGCAGCACGGTGAGCGTGACGGCGCGGTGCGAGTGTTTGATGAGCGCGACCACCTCCGGGTGCGGCAGGTTGCGGACGGGCGCGCGGTTGATGGCCACGATGGTGTCGCCACGTGCAGCAGTTATGGTGGTGGCTGGTGTGGCGGCAGCACGGTGAGCGTGACGGCGCGGTGCGAGTGTTTGATGAGCGCGACCACCTCCGGGTGCGGCAGGTTGCGGACGGGCGCGCGGTTGATGGCCACGATGGTGTCGCCACGTGCAGCAGTTATGGTGGTGGCTGGTGTGGCGGCAGCACGGTGAGCGTGACGGCGCGGTGCGAGTGTTTGATGAGCGCGACCACCTCCGGGTGCGGCAGGTTGCGGACGGGCGCGCGGTTGATGGCCACGATGGTGTCGCCACGTGCAGCAGTTATGGTGGTGGCTGGTGTGGCGGCAGCACGGTGAGCGTGACGGCGCGGTGCGAGTGTTTGATGAGCGCGACCACCTCCGGGTGCGGCAGGTTGCGGACGGGCGCGCGGTTGATGGCCACGATGGTGTCGCCACGTGCAGCAGTTATGGTGGTGGCTGGTGTGGCGGCAGCACGGTGAGCGTGACGGCGCGGTGCGAGTGTTTGATGAGCGCGACCACCTCCGGGTGCGGCAGGTTGCGGACGGGCGCGCGGTTGATGGCCACGATGGTGTCGCCACGTGCAGCAGTTATGGTGGTGGCTGGTGTGGCGGCAGCACGGTGAGCGTGACGGCGCGGTGCGAGTGTTTGATGAGCGCGACCACCTCCGGGTGCGGCAGGTTGCGGACGGGCGCGCGGTTGATGGCCACGATGGTGTCGCCACGTGCAGCAGTTATGGTGGTGGCTGGTGTGGCGGCAGCACGGTGAGCGTGACGGCGCGGTGCGAGTGTTTGATGAGCGCGACCACCTCCGGGTGCGGCAGGTTGCGGACGGGCGCGCGGTTGATGGCCACGATGGTGTCGCCGACGTGCAGCAGCCCGCAGCGCGCCGCTGGCGAGTTCGGGATCAGTTGGCCTGTGACAAATGTTCAGAGTTACTAATCTAATACACGAGAAGCTATTCCACAATCAGGGTTTTAAGAAATCCACCCGAATTGTTTGAGTTTACTGAAATCCTAAAATCACCAACTCCTCGCGCCGCTATTGCGCGCGACAAAGTGTCCAAACAACTCAATCTCAGTACAAAATGTTCACCGACCTAGTGAGGCCATTTTGTTTTTTTTTGTACACCCCACTTTTCTTACAATTTGGATATGCCTACAGCATTTTCACCTCGCGTCGCGGGCATTAAATTCCAATTAAGGGTGACGAAAAAGTGGTGATCATGTACGTGTGTGTGGAAGGCCCTAAATAGTGAACCTACTTGGTCACACGAAACCGTTGAATAACGGCAACACTCAACAGGTCATAGTGCATCTTGGGAGACCTGTGTCGAGCACTAGACATGGGTGACATGAACACGATACTAACCGATAGTGCTGGTGGCCTTGTTGGTGGAGGAGATAACGACGAAACCGAAGCCCTCTCCCTCGTTCCTCGTCACCGTGACGTCATACGGCACGGACGACCAGCCTCCCGTCGCCGTGTCGTATTGGACTCCATACCTGTTAATGAGTTTTCATTTAATAATATTATTAAAACTATCGTGAGTCACGCATAAATTGTTAGGGACGGTGTTTCGAACTCATATGGAGTTTCTTTATCAGGGGCAGCTCCGTGCTGCTACGCGACTCAGTATTAGGCCGCGAGTCGCATGTCGGGATTTTTCATTTATTTGTTACTTATACCAATTAATTTTCGCTCATTCGGTAAGAATTAACGATCATGATTTATTTATAGTACAGTAGCAGACGCCGGGAAAGAACGGCTTGCCGGGTGAGTAGGTATAGACGGCCGATCGTAGTGAGACCGGATAGTGGATTTGTCCAACATGGCGGCAAGCCATTTTCACGGCTAGGCGTGTTTTTTTCTCAAACATATGCAATGAAATAAAAAAATAACCCACTCAAAAAAAATATAATTCAGCTGTTTAGCCTCTTCATGAACACAGACATGTTTAAAAAAAATTACATCCCGGCCTAAGCCTTCAATTTTGTATGAGTTCCTTTACAGTTCTCTGGAGTTGTTCCGCCCGAAACGTGATACTTTGAAGCCTGTTATAAGCTACGTTAGGACGACATTTCATTGCACGTTTGTGAAATAATAGTATTTTATCTTTGTGGGATGATGAATGATAGAAAATTCGGATAGATATTAAACCTAAGCTTTAGTGGCGGATTTGTTGTTCATTTAGTATGTAGGGCTTTGTTTTACATATGAGTGGGATAGCAATAGGATTTTACCAAATTCAAATAAATATCTACCCGAATCTCCAATCCCGGAGAATGATAAAGCATGGAAAGAAATGGCTGTGGTCAATTATTCTGTAGACTGAATTTTAATTAACTTTCTGTTTAGGCGTTATGATGAATGATACTGACATGGGTTGTGCTTGAGGCGGGTACATGGGCGCGGGATGCAGGATGTTGTAGGCCGGCTGCGCGAGCATCGGCGGCTCCGACCTGGGGTGAGGACGTGCATGACTTAATCTACGCGTATCCATACTAATATTATAAATGCGAAAGTGTATCTGTCTGTTACCTCTTCACGCTTAAACCGCTGAATCGATTTTGATGAAATTTGGCATAGAGATAGTTTAAGATCCGAGGAAGGACATGGGATAGTTTTCATCCTGGAAATTATACCTAAAAAGATTGAAAAGTGAGTGAACATTTCTGTTGGGGTGCGGTGACCCTGTAGGAAATGTAATTATTAGACCAAAAGCACAATTGCTCTTACATTTGCTTAGGCGTTTTTAATAATCCCTTTTATCAAGTTCCACACGTACGTAGTCGCGGGCAAAAGCTAGTGTTACAATAAAACACTGGTTATCGTGTTAGAGCCTTTACACAACACGTTTTGAGATGTGCTGCGGGTCCTTACATACCTAGGGCGGTAAATGCGTGAAAATCGCAGGTGCTTGTGCCATAAATATGCGATATGGGGATCTACGAATCACCGCTCGTGGTTTGTCTAAAGTTTTACGTCTCGTCTTGGCCAGAATGGGAGATTTTCTGCCCGTGCAGAAAATCCCACTTACGACCAAGGGAATAAAAAACGTTATAAAGGCTTCTAGGTTAGATTCAAAATTGGAATAGGGTTTTTAAATATGACATTATTACTAGAAATCGGTAAAAGTTTATGTTAATCAAAATTAGTGTATTATATGATATGACAATGAAAAGTATATTTCGAGCTAAGGATATTTTGATGGAAGTATGTGAAGCCTATGAAATGTATGCATCCTACTGACTGTGCCAAATAACTTGTTGCATGTTATAAAATGAAACCTGTAATGTCTTTTTATTTTTAATGTGGGTACACACCACAATTTTATATTAAACCATTCATCACGCTGGACCAGTTAGTGCTTATTTGGTTATTTGGCGCAGTAAGTAGGATATTTTTTTGGAACAGATTATTTATTATTTAATATAAGACTGTAATACGAAATACAGAACATTGGTGTTAATATATTTTTTATGGGGTAGAGATTGTCTTCTGATTTATTTTATTATTATTATTTATTTATTCTAAGAGTTTACGGACTGTACTTAAAAATCGTCTCTTACGTTAGTAACGGTTGGTGTTGCGTTGGCATCGTCGGCAAACCTAGCGGTTGTATGTCGGCTCGGTTATGCCGTACTCCTAACGTTACCTGTTAAAAAAATAGTAATTAATGTATGCCATGGGTAAATAAATAACAAATATAACATAGACGTTAAGGACTAAATATGACACCATCGTCGAATTATGAGATTATTCGGCCAGAACTTCTTATTCACGAAGGTCGACAGTCGTATTCATATAGAGGTCGCTAAGGTGTAAAGCCTTTCAAATAAACAATGCAAAGATCGACACACAAAGCATAACGAAAAATTCGACAGGTTGCTTGGGAGTTAGAGTGACGGAAAGGTTAACGCGCTGGACCGGGTTTGATTCCCGATGTCTTCCACCAGGTAATTCACTTCAATATTTCTTTGAGCTTTGATCTTTGTGTCAATAGTTTAATTAAAATTAGAACTTTGGCGGCAGAGCAAACATTTGAAAAACTTAGATAATGATTTTCTTCTTTTCTTCGAGATGATTAACTCTAAGGTTTGATTTCCTTTACACTGACGTCGGTCGCTGACATCCGTCGAGCGTACGAATAACCACAATATCTATGGGCCGCCGTACACTACGGCTTTTTGTGGCCGCCACAGTACCCTTGTCTCTTTTACACGCTCGAAGTGAGAAAAAGAGAGATGTACTTTCGCGGCGACAAGAAACCGTAGTGGCAACGAATATATATATATACAAACGTAAAAAGAAACGACAGCGACACTTGTGTGCAGTAACAAAACTCGCGGCTATGTGTGCGTGTCGAGGGGCGAGCGCGGGCGAGTTCGAGTGCGGGACGCGCGCGGTGGTGAAGGGCATTCACGTGAATGCCTTGTCGAAGGATTCGGCATTACAAGGTCACCGACGCCCGAGTTGCACCGATAGGCCGCTCTCGCGCCTGTGGTAGTGGGCTTATTGCTACGGGCCGTTGAGCAGTCGTCTCGTTCGTCAGCGCCGCGCGCATCGATGCGCTGACGCGTTATACACCACTATCGCGAGCTCAGTGCGAAGCTAACCGCTGAGCTGAGCATGTTGTCGCGGCGCAGGCGAGTAGAAAAGCGTGTCGTGTCCCGTACAGCGATCGGTCCAGCCTGTACATACATGGCCGCCTGTATACACTCTACAGTACGTACATGTCCGCCTGTACACACTCTACAGTACGTACATGTCCGCCTGTACACACTCTACAGTACGTACATGTCCGCCTGTACACACTCTACAGTACGTACATGTCCGCCTGTACACACTCTACAGTACGTACATGTCCGCCTGTACACACTCTACAGTACGTACATGTCCGCCTGTACACACTCTACAGTACGTACATGTCCGCCTGTACACACTCTACAGTACGTACGTGTCCGCGGGCGGCGGCCTGGCACACGTGGGCGACGGCGCGCGCGTGCGTGGCGCCGGCCAGCGACACGCCGTCCGCCGACGTCAGCAGGTCGCCCGGCCGCAGCAGCCCGTCCGCCGGCCCGCCTAAGAAAGAAGAAACAAAAACATTATTCGGGAACAAAACATAATAGACATGTTGACAATTTTTTTTGAGGATGTCAATCGATTCTATTTTATATTGTGATCAAATGTCTATATGGGACTGACTACACTTAAACTGCTCTAAAAGTCAGAAATGACCGACAAAGTTCAACATTCCTATGTAGCGCTAAAAACGCTCCATACAAAAGGCGTCAGGCTAGTGACGTCACTGGCCGGTATAGGTACCAATAATTGTATGGAGAAAGAAATTTGCCATTTTCACCGTGAAAAAGTGCGTTTGAGTTCATGGTTGTCATACAATTATTGTTTTGTAAAATTATAAGGATTCTGAAAACAATTGCAAAATTTATTTTGGATTAAAAAAAAATATCATAAAATTTGCGTACCTTTGAAGTCACATATTTCCAAAAAATATTCATTTTTTCTGGATTTTTTTCTTTGTTTCGTGTTATATTTAGCTAATTTTATTCATATAACTTCAGTACGCTGTAGAATTCAACAACAGTCAACATGTCTATTGCATAAATCCATACTAATATTATAAATGCGAAAGTGTGTCTGTCTGTCTGTTACCTCTTCACGCTTAAACCGCTGAATCGATTTTGATGAAATTTGGCATGGAGATAGTTTAAGATCCGAGGAAGGACATAGGATAGTTTCATCCTGGAAATTATCACAATAAAGATTGAAAAGTGAGTAAGTAATTCATGATGACATTGATGACCCTGTAGAAAAGTTAATGATTAGACCAAAAGCACAATTGCTCTTACATTTGCTTAGGCGCTCTTTTATTAATTAAGGTGATTAGGTGGATATCTATTGTGTTGTACGAGGTTCCTTCCATACTTCCAAGTTCCACGCGGACGTAGTCGCGGGCAAAAGCTAGTAAATAATAGTGTTAAAAGAGTCTATAGAGTCGCTAATAAATGTCTGCCTCAATCCGGACCAGTGGGTCATTGCGTCATTACCAATTTGGAGTGGTGGTCTAGGTGTCCGACGTGCTCGGGATGTGTCTGCCGGCTTTCTTGGCATCGGCGGGTGGGGTGGAGCCCCTTGTTGCTCAAATTAAAAAGGTAAAAGCAACCGTATACATGTAAATTTAATAGTACATTACATCAGAGGCCGGGAAAATGAGGATTTCCGGCCAAGTAGGTATATACGGATAGTGTTACGAGGCCGGGAATCCGTTTTCACGACGAGGCATGTATAGTGCTTTTCTCAAACATACAATGAAATAAAAAAATATACTTCAAAGAACAACATTTTATTAATTGACAAATAGGACATTTTAGTCTAACAACCAACCTTTAAAAACAAAACCTGCTTTTTGTCAAACCAGCCAGCTGTGTGAATGACCTTGTTGTTGAAACCAAAAAAAAGTTACTTTGCAGGCGTAGGCCTGAAAAGCAGTATGAAATCCCTTTACAGTCCTCTCGAGTTGTTGCGCCCAAAAAGCGATACTTCCGAGCCTATTATAAGGAACGTAAAGACAATATTTCATTGCATGTTTGAGAAAAGTAGTTTTTCACTCGTGCCAGTTTGACAGAATTTGATCTTAGACATCCGGATAGACTACTCGTAAAGGAGATGTAGTTATATGTGAGTCTGTCTGTCTTACCAGGTACGACGTAGCCGACGGCGACGCGGCTGCCGTCCTCCGTGCCGCCGACGATGCGGAACCCGAAGCCCGCGGCGCCGCGCGCCAGTCGAACCAGCACGTCCGCTTCCGGGTCGTCCGCGCCGCCCGCCTCCACCTACACACATCATTATGTTAATATCTGAGATTCATTAATTATTAAACATTGGGCAAGTGCGAGTCCAACTCGCGCATGAAGGGTTCCGTACCATAATCTATAACAAGTTTGTTGTATGGGAGCCCCCCTTAAATATTTATTTTATTTTATTTGTAGTATTTGTTGTTATAGCGGCAATAGAAATACATCATCTGTGAAAATTTCAACTGTCTAGCTATCACCGTTCCTGAGATACAGCCTGGTGACAGACGGACGGACAGCGAAGTCTCAGTAATAGGGTCCCGTTTTTACCCTTTGGGTACGAAACCCTAAAAAGGATTCAAGCATCAACTCGTCACACCAAACAGTATTATTTGTTTCAACCCGTCACAAGTAGATGTAGTTCTAATAGAACGTAATTTTGTAGCTATTAGTCACACAGCACACTGCAAGTCTGTTCCTATTCGTCATCCCGTCAAACAGTTCTAACTGGTCACAAGAAGGATACTAAACATATTTCACAAATATGTATTTGCATAAATATGTATCGAAGTAATCGTTTCATAAATAAGGTATCCCACCAAAACATATCATGTAAAATTGGCGGCCAAGACTCACATGCTCATAACACTTTCGCTGTAAAAAGTTATCAGATCCCAGGAAAAGCCAAGCCCCTAAGCCCTGACTTTACTAACCCTACACCTTGGTTTCAAAAGTATGGCACGGCTGTTTCATAGGTTACCGTAAATATAAACCGTAATGCGCCAGATGGTCCGTTGGACTTATTTACGGTACTATGAAACGGCCAAGCCATACTTTTGAAACCAAGGTGTAGGGTTAGTAAAGTCAGGGCTTAGGGGCTTGGCTTTTCCTGGGATCTGATAACTTTTTACAGCGAAAGCGTTATGAGCATGTGAGTCTTGGCCGCCAATTTTACATGAAATGTTTTGGTGGGATCTCATTTCTTTTTGTAAGGTGCGCTAGTTTTTTTTTGGGCTGTAGGTGGGTTTGAAAATGAGACGAAACGGTTCGAGAAAAGGTAGGTAGAGCCCCGCCTCTTTTTTGTTCGTCTTGGTGGGGGCACTACCGTGCCCCCAGATTTAAAATACGAAGTCAAAGTATAGATACAGAAGTAGTAATAATTGTGTATTTAAGAAATACTTACGTTTAGCCCCATATATAATATACACTTTTATCCCCCATTATGGGAACCCCATACAAACTTCCATCCCCTTATTTAAAGGGTGGGAGGGTGATTTTCTAAAAATCCCAGAACATTATGTGTTTTATTTATAACTAGGAGTCCCTATATCAATTTTCAGACCTCTAGTATCAAAATTTGCAGAAGTCTCATACAAACTTCCATCCCCTAGGTTAAGGGGTTGGGGGGTAAAAGTTCCAAGTTTAAGAATTATTTTGTTGTTTGTGTACTAATACTAGCTTACATACCGAATTTCAGCTTTGTAGGTCATCGGGAAGTACCCCAGAGGTTTTGATACGTCAGTGTATAAGTGAGTGGCAAAATCGGCGTATTTTAGGTACCAATAAAACCTAAAGTATAAAACCTAGATCAGTGAAATTTAGTACATTTTATATGTTCCCTAACTGCATCTTAACCTGTGAATTTGGGCGCTCTGGTGTTAACTGAGACGAAACTATGAGGGTTTGAAAATGAGACGAAACGGTTCGAGAAAAGGTAGGTAGTGCCTCGCCTCTGTTTTGTTCGTCTTGGCGGGGGCACTACCGTGCCCCCAGATATTTTTAAGGGACATATTTTTGAAAACTTTGATGCTATAAACCTTGTATACATGTAAATAATAAATAATACGAGTAAAATCCCTATATTTTGCAGTTTTTATTTGTAACAAATTATTCTAATGCAGATGCTTTAGTAAGCTGCACAGATAGCGACACACTTATAAATCTGCACATTATCAGCTGTGTAGTAAAGTGTGAAACCGCTGCACTGGAATTAATTAGATCTGTCCAATTTATCGCGCTTTTAATGTGTCATTTGGGATTCAAGAATTCGAATTCCACGTGTCCACTGTCCAATACATATAATTAGTTGTGTTTGATGGATAATGTTACCTGCGGGTAGTTTCCGACGTAGACAGAATTCTGCTGCGCGAGCGCATCGTTCTCGTAGCACGACGGCGAGCGCCGCGACACCGGCGAGTGCATGTGGCGGGGTGGCGAATTTTCTCTCAGTCTGAAAAATAGACAATATGTACTCCTTATTTTTAGGGTTCCGTAGTCAACAAGGGACCCTTATAGTCTGCGGACTAGGTTAGCTCAGAGATTGTTCATACTAGAAAGCTGCAACTAGGTACGGATTTACATATTAGGGACGCTGTCAAGATGGTAGAACAGAATCTTGAAAAAAAGAAAAAGTTTTAGGTAAAGTGGGGATTTTTTTTGCAGCTACCCCAATCTGTGGGATATCGTTGGATAGGGTTTTTTAAAAATATTGCGGGTTAGTTTTAGTTAACATTTAGTAAGAGACTTAAAAAAATATACATTCAGGCCTTTGAAACGCCCGCCTTACGGCGGGCCTTTGAAACGCCCGCCTTACGGCGTGCTTGGTGTGACGTCATAGTCTGTACCACCAAATAAGTACCTTCTAAGAAAAAATTGCGCTTGATGCACATGTACGACTTTTAACATTTTTCAGTTTATATCTAACTAAACTTAGATTGTAACCATACCTATTGTATTATTTTAAGTTTATTGTAATAGTTAATGACGATTATGTTGTGATCGTAATTTTACATATGAATAAGATATGATTGTCTGTACTTTTGCTGCCTGGAACACAGGATACCTCATAGCATCGTTGCCCCTGTTGGAGTTGTTGGAGGGCGAGCGGCTGTGCAGGCGCGCGCCGGCGGCGGCGCCCAGCAGCCGGTCTGATGCGCTCGTGTTGCTGGGGGACTGTATATACCTCATGGGGTCGTTGCCCCTGCTGGAGTTGTTGGAGGGCGAGCGGCTGTGCAGGCGCGCGCCGGCGGCGGCGCCCAGCAGCCGGTCTGATGCGCTCGTGTTGCTGGGGGACTGTATATACCTCATGGGGTCGTTGCCCCTGTTGGAGTTGTTGGAGGGCGAGCGGCTGTGCAGGCGCGCGCCGGCGGCGGCGCCCAGCAGCCGGTCTGATGCGCTCGTGTTGCTGGGGGACTGTATATACCTCATGGGGTCGTTGCCCCTGCTGGAGTTGTTGGAGGGCGAGCGGCTGTGCAGGCGCGCGCCGGCGGCGGCGCCCAGCAGCCGGTCTGATGCGCTCGTGTTGCTGGGGGACTGTATATACCTCATGGGGTCGTTGCCCCTGCTGGAGTTGTTGGAGGGCGAGCGGCTGTGCAGGCGCGCGCCGGCGGCGGCGCCCAGCAGCCGGTCTGATGCGCTCGTGTTGCTGGGGGACTGTATATACCTCATGGGGTCGTTGCCCCTGCTGGAGTTGTTGGAGGGCGAGCGGCTGTGCAGGCGCGCGCCGGCGGCGGCGCCCAGCAGCCGGTCTGATGCGCTCGTGTTGCTGGGGGACTGTATATACCTCATGGGGTCGTTGCCCCTGCTGGAGTTGTTGGAGGGCGAGCGGCTGTGCAGGCGCGCGCCGGCGGCGGCGCCCAGCAGCCGGTCTGATGCGCTCGTGTTGCTGGGGGACTGTATATACCTCATGGGGTCGTTGCCCCTGCTGGAGTTGTTGGAGGGCGAGCGGCTGTGCAGGCGCGCGCCGGCGGCGGCGCCCAGCAGCCGGTCTGATGCGCTCGTGTTGCTGGGGGACTGTATATACCTCATGGGGTCGTTGCCCCTGCTGGAGTTGTTGGAGGGCGAGCGGCTGTGCAGGCGCGCGCCGGCGGCGGCGCCCAGCAGCCGGTCTGATGCGCTCGTGTTGCTGGGGGACTGTATATACCTCATGGGGTCGTTGCCCCTGCTGGAGTTGTTGGAGGGCGAGCGGCTGTGCAGGCGCGCGCCGGCGGCGGCGCCCAGCAGCCGGTCTGATGCGCTCGTGTTGCTGGGGGACTGTATATACCTCATGGGGTCGTTGCCCCTGCTGGAGTTGTTGGAGGGCGAGCGGCTGTGCAGGCGCGCGCCGGCGGCGGCGCCCAGCAGCCGGTCTGATGCGCTCGTGTTGCTGGGGGACTGTATATACCTCATGGGGTCGT
This sequence comes from Apotomis capreana, assembly GCA_947623375.1. Classification (NCBI taxonomy): domain Eukaryota; kingdom Metazoa; phylum Arthropoda; class Insecta; order Lepidoptera; family Tortricidae; genus Apotomis; species Apotomis capreana. Next base: position 12,336,078 of record OX392522.1, on the reverse strand, counting down.
TGCCCCTGCTGGAGTTGTTGGAGGGCGAGCGGCTGTGCAGGCGCGCGCCGGCGGCGGCGCCCAGCAGCCGGTCTGATGCGCTCGTGTTGCTGGGGGACTGTATATACCTCATGGGGTCGTTGCCCCTGTTGGAGTTGTTGGAGGGCGAGCGGCTGTGCAGGCGCGCGCCGGCGGCGGCGCCCAGCAGCCGGTCTGATGCGCTCGTGTTGCTGGGGGACTGTATATACCTCATGGGGTCGTTGCCCCTGCTGGAGTTGTTGGAGGGCGAGCGGCTGTGCAGGCGCGCGCCGGCGGCGGCGCCCAGCAGCCGGTCTGATGCGCTCGTGTTGCTGGGGGACTGTATATACCTCATGGGGTCGTTGCCCCTGCTGGAGTTGTTGGAGGGCGAGCGGCTGTGCAGGCGCGCGCCGGCGGCGGCGCCCAGCAGCCGGTCTGATGCGCTCGTGTTGCTGGGGGACTGTATATACCTCATGGGGTCGTTGCCCCTGCTGGAGTTGTTGGAGGGCGAGCGGCTGTGCAGGCGCGCGCCGGCGGCGGCGCCCAGCAGCCGGTCTGATGCGCTCGTGTTGCTGGGGGACTGTATATACCTCATGGGGTCGTTGCCCCTGCTGGAGTTGTTGGAGGGCGAGCGGCTGTGCAGGCGCGCGCCGGCGGCGGCGCCCAGCAGCCGGTCTGATGCGCTCGTGTTGCTGGGGGACTGTATATACCTCATGGGGTCGTTGCCCCTGCTGGAGTTGTTGGAGGGCGAGCGGCTGTGCAGGCGCGCGCCGGCGGCGGCGCCCAGCAGCCGGTCTGATGCGCTCGTGTTGCTGGGGGACTGTATATACCTCATGGGGTCGTTGCCCCTGCTGGAGTTGTTGGAGGGCGAGCGGCTGTGCAGGCGCGCGCCGGCGGCGGCGCCCAGCAGCCGGTCTGATGCGCTCGTGTTGCTGGGGGACTGTATATACCTCATGGGGTCGTTGCCCCTGCTGGAGTTGTTGGAGGGCGAGCGGCTGTGCAGGCGCGCGCCGGCGGCGGCGCCCAGCAGCCGGTCTGATGCGCTCGTGTTGCTGGGGGACTGTATATACCTCATGGGGTCGTTGCCCCTGCTGGAGTTGTTGGAGGGCGAGCGGCTGTGCAGGCGCGCGCCGGCGGCGGCGCCCAGCAGCCGGTCTGATGCGCTCGTGTTGCTGGGGGACTGTATATACCTCATGGGGTCGTTGCCCCTGCTGGAGTTGTTGGAGGGCGAGCGGCTGTGCGGGCGCGCGCCGGCGGCGGCGCCCAGCAGCCGGTCTGATGCGCTCGTGTTGCTGGGGGACTGTATATACCTCATGGGGTCGTTGCCCCTGCTGGAGTTGTTGGAGGGCGAGCGGCTGTGCAGGCGCGCGCCGGCGGCGGCGCCCAGCAGCCGGTCTGATGCGCTCGTGTTGCTGGGGGACTGTATATACCTCATGGGGTCGTTGCCCCTGCTGGAGTTGTTGGAGGGCGAGCGGCTGTGCAGGCGCGCGCCGGCGGCGGCGCCCAGCAGCCGGTCTGATGCGCTCGTGTTGCTGGGGGACTGGCTTCTCAGGCGACCTGTACAAACATGACATGTAAAAGTCCAGAATACACGAGAATAGTACATTACTGCAAACGCCGGGAAATTAGGGCTTGCCGGTTGAGTAGGAATAGACCGTAAGGAGACCGGATAGTGATACGAAGCCGGCAAGCCCTTTTCACGGCTAAGGCATGTATATTGTATAGTGCTTTTCTCAAACATATGCAATAAAATAAAAAAATACACCACTCAAAAAAAACATAATTCTGGAATAGATCGCTCTTTAGCGATAAGACCGCCTGTTGTTTACCTCTAATTGTAATTTCTTGCATTGTATTTCTCCTGTATATTTAGTAGTGCAATAAAGAGTACTTGTATTTGTGCAAAATAGTGCAATAAAGAGTACTTGTATTTGTATAATTCAGCAGTTTAGCCATAATCATAAACACAGACGCCATGTTTAAAATAAAAATACTTCCCGGTCTAGGCCTTAAATTTTGTATGAAATTCCTTTATAGTTCTCTCGAATTGTTCCGCCCGAAATGTGACACTTCGAAGCCTGTTTTAACGCACGGTTTATGACGATATTTCATTGCATGTTTGAGAAATGTATTTACAAAACGAAATTACTTTATCTTACATCCTGATTCCAGATGTTGATGGCACAAACAGCATTATTAAGTTTATACATATAAGATATTGTTTTCTACTCGTAGTGATTAGGACGACACAGTTAATCAAAACACAACTGAGTTTCTCTGTAAGAAAAGATTTAATGCGTTAATTTACATGTAGGTATGATTCAGATAACAGTATGAATTGAACAGTAACGAAAAGAAACATTACCTGTAAGAAAAGAAACGACATTTAATGTTATTAATAACAATGTCGATTCCTAAACCACAATTAGCTTATTATTCTAAGCTTTCTAATAACAATTATTATTTTCGATAAATTCAAAATTGCTTCTCTCATGACAGTAAGTAATTATAGGTTAGAATTCACCACAGGTTAGAAAATAAATATCAATCCTTCCATGTCGCGTTCTGTCATGATGACACTTGATGCGCGGGAATATTTAAATGAAAGAAAATGATATTTTTCTTTACATCTCCCCCTCCAAGAGAAGATATAATAATGTGACTATTCACTCAGCCTCTTCAACTTCGTGGTCTTCAAGCACAGGGGCTGGCGTTAACTTCGAGATGTGGAAAAAGTTTGACTCTAATTTTCTATGGTTAGTGTTTATTTTGTAAATTGAGTTTGATATTTTTTCTATGATTTTATAGGGCCCGATTCTTAATTCGTCGAGCTTTTTCCTATTCAGTTTGTTTCCATTATCAACAAAAACGGTGTCACCAACTTTGAAGTCTATGTGTCTTCGATTTTTATCGTAAACGGTCTTGTTGTAATTATGTGATCTTAAGGTATTTTCCAAAGCTGTTTTCCGGTCTTGGATCAAATCATACTCGGTCTTTTTAAGTTTCAGCTCATTTGGCAAAATCGTAACATCTGTGCCATTTACAAGATACTTTGGAGCAAATCCAGTGACAGTGTGTTCCGTTTCGTTATAGTTTTTAACACAATTTTGTGCTATAGTTGTCCACGCTATTTTAGCGTCACTTTCGTTTATCCTGCATCTGATTTTATTGACTAACGTTTGATTCAGTCTTTCGTTTAATCCATTTGAGAAGGGCGAGTCCACAGCAGTGAAAATTAATGGAATATTTTTTTGATCCAAAAATATTTTGAAGTCTCTTGAATTGATACCGGGATATTGGTCTGAGAGAATCAAGCCTATGTCGTTTGTTTCTGCACAGTTTCGTACTAGTTTAATGAAGTCATTTGCATTTTGTGTACTTGACGTCAAAATGTATGCATACCTTGTGAAATGATCTGATAGCAGGTGCAAGTATCTCTTTGTTGACCGTGATCCTCCAAATCCTCCAATAGTATCAATGGAACATATCTCAAAAGGTTTTGTGGCGAGGCCCAAGTGGGACATCAATCCATATTTGTTTTGTCCTCTTGATTTGTTCTTTATACATATTATACAACTTTCACAGATTCTTTTTATATTTTTTGACAGGTTATCTGCTGTATACCATGAGCTGATCATTTTATGCATTTGTTTAATTCCTATGTGACCCAGGTCTGTATGTACATTTTTAATGAACTGCATACTGAATTGCTCTGATAGTATAATTTTTTCTTTTTTCTTAACTTTCTTGTAATAAACGTTGTTTTTTGTTATTAACTTGTCTTTTTTGCTGTGTATCTTTTCATTTTTAACTTGGTCTTTTAAGATGTCTTCTAGTGTTATTGTATTTACTATTTTTAGTTGTTCGTCCAGGTTTTCATTTGCTTCTAGGACTGGATTCCTGCTTAAGCAATCAGCTTCAACATTGTATTTACCTGGAGAATATTTAATTTGGAAATCATATTGTGATAGGTAGTATGACAGATCTCCTAGTTCTTCATCGGTTCTTGCCTTTATATTCATATTCTTTTCCATATTAAAAATGGTTATATTGAGTTTAGTCATGCCATTTGCCTTTTTAACGCCATTAATTGTTTTTAAATTAGTATTTTTGCTAGAGTAACTCAATTCTTCATTGTTTATCTTCAATATCCTGGAATTTATCAATGAGACATTAGAGCCGGAGTCATAGATACCCCAAACTTCAACATTTTTATTTAATACTAATTTTACTTTAATTAATGGCGGCACAATTAGTTTTTTGGGTCTTCACATTGCAGTTCACATTCCAATTCCGAGTTGTTAATGTGCTTTATTTGTTTATTATATCTTTCTTTTCCATTATTTATTTTTGTCTTGAACCAACAGGAATCCTCTGAATGATAGCGCACACCTTTTTGTAAACTTTCACAAATACCACACTTTTCTTTTATTTGCTTACTATCTTCTTTTTTTTTTATAAATTTCTTCTTTGCAACCAGATGTTCCAACTTGCCAAGTTCATTAAATAAATCTTTTGTTTGTACAATTTCTTCTTTGTTGATTCTATCCGTTATAAAATCTGGCAAGCCGGCCGCAATTATATCAATTAGGGTCCCATGGTCTATTGTTTTTCTTACTTCCAGTAGAAGTTTTTCTTTTTTAATAGCATACTCTAATAAAGACCCTGATTGGTACTTGAAAAATAAAGCATACTTGCTCGTAGTCCAACCTTTATTAGCATAGGTTTGCAAAAAGTTTGATTTCCATACTGACCACTCCGATTGTAAACTATGTTTAATCATCATGGAGGAGTACCAATCAGCGCTGGATTTTTCAAGAAATAATCTGAAAATTTCAATTTTTTCTTCATCTTTTACTATATCAAACCTCGCACACTCCTTTTCAAATATCTCCATCCAGTTATATGCACTTACACCTTTTCCATCAAATTTTTCAATCACAAACCTGTCCGCTAACTTTTTTATACTTTGTTTATCTTTGTTTTGCTGACTTTCAATCAATTTTTCCAATATTTTCACTAAAGGATCTTCCAAATTCTTTACACTGACAACAGCCGACTGTTCTTGGGTACTCTCCTCGAGAAATTGGTCCATGAAAATCATATTTTTATCCTCATCACAGTATGTGTTTAATAATTCTTCTGTCATTTTTATCCATACGCTTCTGCTTTGATATCTTTTCTTCAATGTATTTCTCACTGTAGCGAAAGTTTTAGAGGTTTGGATCTGTTTGTGATACTGTGACACTGCTTGATATTCCTCCGGAATAAGGAAAACTTTATCATCTTGTGTCGCAATCGAGGTTATGGCAATATAGTTAGACTTTCCGTCTATTGTTGATTTTACATGAAACGTAAATTTCAACTTTTCCATTTTTTGACAGTAAATGTCGTTTTATAAGATATTGTTTTCTACTCGTAGTGATTAGGACGACACAGTTAATCAAAACACAACTGAGTTTCTCTGTAAGAAAAGATTTAATGCGTTAATTTACATGTAGGTATGATTCAGATAACAGTATGAATTGAACAGTAACGAAAAGAAACATTACCTGTAAGAAAAGAAACGACATTTAATGTTATTAATAACAATGTCGATTCCTAAACCACAATTAGCTTATTATTCTAAGCTTTCTAATAACAATTATTATTTTCGATAAATTCAAAATTGCTTCTCTCATGACAGTAAGTAATTATAGGTTAGAATTCACCACAGGTTTGAAAATAAATATCAATCCTTCCATGTCGCGTTCTGTCATGATGACACTTGATGCGCGGGAATATTTAAATGAAAGAAAATGATATTTTTCTTTACATACATATGTAGATACACAGGATAAATACGCCAAAATCTTACGCAATCCGCTACAGAGAGTGGTGTACCTGTAGAGTTAGAAGGCGAATGCGGCCTCATTCTACTGGTGGAAGGAGACTGTGTGTGTGGCGGCATCCCGCCGAGCGCCGCCGTTGTCGGTGAATGCAGCATGCCGTCTTCGGGGAACCCTGAAAATAAATGTACAATGTACAAATGTACAAGTAAATGTACAATGTGTGTCTGAAAATAAAGGCATGTATTTAACGCGGCGACAAATTAATCTGATCTATGGATTTAAAAAAAATTAAAGGGGGTAGCAAAAATAATAAGTTGGCGACTAATTGCGGAGACTAGTATAAAGTAAAAAGTAGCAGCTAAGTAATCAATTTTCGGCTTTGTTTCAATATAAACTAGCATCGAGTTTGGGACTGAATTAACTAATTAAGCGGAAACATGACAGCGGATAAAAAGTTGAAAATGGCCTACTCTAATTGTTCAATGGAGATTGCATATAAAATAAATCAAGGTCATAAAAAAAATAAAAGGAGCGCTTTTTAGGGATATAAAAAAAAACAACCTAACCTAACCCGGCCGAGTCGGATCTTCTGCTAATATTAGTCGCCAAGTCATTATTTATAGTACCTCGCCTATGATTTCAGTAATCTTGTTTATTATTTCTGCTACCTTAAAGTAGCTGCCACTATTTGAATTTTAAAATATCCTTAGTTTAAAGCTCATTTAATATAAATGATTGCCAAAATATTTAATCGCTGACAAGTTATTATTTTAGTTGCCAATAGTTTGCTGCTCTTTAATTTTTCTGTCGCCGCGAAAATAATAAGCCGAAAATAAATGAACTAGAGATGGGCCGACTAGGGATTTTGCCGACTAACCGATTAATCGGTTTAAAAATTGCATCATGTCAGCCGGAGTCCCGTTGCTGGACAAAGGCTTCACCCAAAGTTCTGTACGATTGGTCTTGCGTCGCCCTCATTCGACTTCTGCCCGCGATGCTAACCAGGTCATCGGTCCACCTTGCTGGGGCCTTCCCACGCTACATCTTTCGTCTCGCAATTGCCACTCAAGACCCTTTCTATCCCAACGGCCATCGGCTCGGCTCTACGAGTAATTTGCCTCACTGCCACTTAAGTTTGGCGAGTCTCTGAGCTATCTACAACCTTGGTTATCTTGCGTATCTCATCATTTTGGATTCCATCCCGCAAGGAAACTCCGTGCATAGCTAGCTCCATTGCCATTTATTTATTTATTATTTATTATTTATTGCCCTTTGAGTATTTTTGCGCCGCCTTATTAGATCCATTGTAAGCGACTTACCTTACGCTTACTTTTAATTTAAATGTCTCTGTCAATAGTTCATTTTACATACTAAAGAAAAAAAAATAGTACTCACCTCCATTATCACTACTATCAGCCACACTGGCGTTCCCCCTCCAGTAAGCGGCGTTCATATCCACATGCACGGTGGGCGTCGGCACCTCCCCCCAATTCCCATTCCACCGCTCCCCATTCGCCTCCCACCCGTTCCCGTTCTCCCACTTCTGTCCATTCTGCTCCCACTTCTGTCCATTCTGTTCCCATTTTTGTCCATTCTGCTCCCATTTCTGCCCGTTCTCGTCCCATTTTTGGCCGTTTTCATCCCATTTCTGAGAGTTCTCGGCCCAATTTCGGACGTTGTTCGAGTTGTCTATCCATGTTTCTCTTTCCTGCTGACAAACAATGTTTTTTTTAATAAATTAATATTGGGAGCCCTAACGATTCATTTCGCCGTTGCAAACGGATTGACAGACCCAACCATCCAATTATAGCGTGATGGGATGATGTCAGCGAGTTTCGCCTGCCACTTCAGAGACCCATGGGTTGTCCCATGGGTAATATTTTTAACCGAGTTAAAAAAAGGAGGAGGTTCTCAATCGACTGTATTTTCTTGTATGCATGTTATGCGATCATTCCGCAGATTATGAATATATTTCGTTGATTTTTTTAATGGTAGATCATACTTGGTGGCCCCAAATAAATTTTGTCGAAATCGATTTAGGGCTTTTTGAGAAAATCAACAAAAAACATAATATATACACAGTTTGGTCATTGAAGTCGGTCATTAATTTGTGTTTTTTTTGTCATAGGGGGCAAACGAACAGACGGATCACCTGATGGCGCGCGATTACCGTCGCCCATAGACACCTGCAACACTAGAGGAGTCACAAGTGCGTCTATCAAGTGAATGAGTGACTTCCTATGTGTCATACCTGCCACGTGTCGCTCCAGGGCGCGGCCGGCAGCGTGAGCCGGGTGCCCGGCGTGCTGCTGCGCCGGCGCCGGTCTATGAGGCTCTCGCGCTGCTTGTGCTGCGGTACTGCGTGCGTGTCATACCTGCCACGTGTCGCTCCAGGGCGCGGCCGGCAGCGTGAGCCGGGTGCCCGGCGTGCTGCTGCGCCGGCGCCGGTCTATGAGGCTCTCGCGCTGCTTGTGCTGCGGTACTGCGTGCGTGTCATACCTGCCACGTGTCGCTCCAGGGCGCGGCCGGCAGCGTGAGCCGGGTGCCCGGCGTGCTGCTGCGCCGGCGCCGGTCTATGAGGCTCTCGCGCTGCTTGTGCTGCGGTACTGCGTGCGTGTCATACCTGCCACGTGTCGCTCCAGGGCGCGGCCGGCAGCGTGAGCCGGGTGCCCGGCGTGCTGCTGCGCCGGCGCCGGTCTATGAGGCTCTCGCGCTGCTTGTGCTGCGGTACTGCGTGCGTGTCATACCTGCCACGTGTCGCTCCAGGGCGCGGCCGGCAGCGTGAGCCGGGTGCCCGGCGTGCTGCTGCGCCGGCGCCGGTCTATGAGGCTCTCGCGCTGCTTGTGCTGCGGTACTGCGTGCGTGTCATACCTGCCACGTGTCGCTCCAGGGCGCGGCCGGCAGCGTGAGCCGGGTGCCCGGCGTGCTGCTGCGCCGGCGCCGGTCTATGAGGCTCTCGCGCTGCTTGTGCTGCGGTACTGCGTGCGTGTCATACCTGCCACGTGTCGCTCCAGGGCGCGGCCGGCAGCGTGAGCCGGGTGCCCGGCGTGCTGCTGCGCCGGCGCCGGTCTATGAGGCTCTCGCGCTGCTTGTGCTGCGGTACTGCGTGCGTGTCATACCTGCCACGTGTCGCTCCAGGGCGCGGCCGGCAGCGTGAGCCGGGTGCCCGGCGTGCTGCTGCGCCGGCGCCGGTCTATGAGGCTCTCGCGCTGCTTGTGCTGCGGTACTGCGTGCGTGTCATACCTGCCACGTGTCGCTCCAGGGCGCGGCCGGCAGCGTGAGCCGGGTGCCCGGCGTGCTGCTGCGCCGGCGCCGGTCTATGAGGCTCTCGCGCTGCTTGTGCTGCGGTACTGCGTGCGTGTCATACCTGCCACGTGTCGCTCCAGGGCGCGGCCGGCAGCGTGAGCCGGGTGCCCGGCGTGCTGCTGCGCCGGCGCCGGTCTATGAGGCTCTCGCGCTGCTTGTGCTGCGGTACTGCGTGCGTGTCATACCTGCCACGTGTCGCTCCAGGGCGCGGCCGGCAGCGTGAGCCGGGTGCCCGGCGTGCTGCTGCGCCGGCGCCGGTCTATGAGGCTCTCGCGCTGCTTGTGCTGCGGTACTGCGTGCGTGTCATACCTGCCACGTGTCGCTCCAGGGCGCGGCCGGCAGCGTGAGCCGGGTGCCCGGCGTGCTGCTGCGCCGGCGCCGGTCTATGAGGCTCTCGCGCTGCTTGTGCTGCGGTACTGCGTGCGTGTCATACCTGCCACGTGTCGCTCCAGGGCGCGGCCGGCAGCGTGAGCCGGGTGCCCGGCGTGCTGCTGCGCCGGCGCCGGTCTATGAGGCTCTCGCGCTGCTTGTGCTGCGGTACTGCGTGCGTGTCATACCTGCCACGTGTCGCTCCAGGGCGCGGCCGGCAGCGTGAGCCGGGTGCCCGGCGTGCTGCTGCGCCGGCGCCGGTCTATGAGGCTCTCGCGCTGCTTGTGCTGCGGTACTGCGTGCGTGTCATACCTGCCACGTGTCGCTCCAGGGCGCGGCCGGCAGCGTGAGCCGGGTGCCCGGCGTGCTGCTGCGCCGGCGCCGGTCTATGAGGCTCTCGCGCTGCTTGTGCTCCGGTACTGCGTATGTTGCTTCCACTACAAAAGTTACAGAGATTAGATGACGTTAAGGGCCGCCACAGACGTTCGGTTTCCATACAGAATGACGCCAGCAAGCGGGACATCGCCATATGACAGACAGAGATACTTTCTTACGTCATTCCTTACAGAAACCGAACGAAAGTTCCGAACGTCGGTGGCGGCCCTAAGTAGATAACCATTCATTCGTCACTATTTAAATTCTGTGGCCCTTAGTATAAATCACATTGAACCTAGGAGCAAAGGAGCTTAAGTCTCACAATAGTTCTATCTATCAGCTCTCTCTCTCGCGGTCTTATTTAATTTATGATATCTCATGTAATATTTTTCTTGTTGGTGTGCAATAAAGTGTTGTTGTATTGTATTGTATCAGCAACAGGCCACTGCTGAACATAGGCCTCTGGGGTCATCCATAAATTACGTCACACGAATTTCATGATTTTTTGCCCCTCCCCCGTCCTTGTCACAGCTGGTCACATTTGTGAGACTCCCCCCCTCCCTAGTGTGACGTCACATATTTTGCAAATTTACATTTAGAATTTATTTAATGAACACAGCGGTTCCAAAATCAGTTTTATTTCCATTAAAATATTTTTTAATAAAATTAACATCAAATCAAACATTTAACAAAACAAAAATTGGGCAAGTGCGAGTCCGACTCGCGCAAGAAGGGTTCCGTACCACAATCTATAACAAGTTTTTTGTATGGGAACCCCCCTTAAACATTTTTTTTTTTTAGTATTTGTTTGTTATAGCGGTAATAGAAATACATCATCTGTGAAAATTTCAACTGTCTAGCTATCACCGTTCTTGAGATACAGCCTGGTGACAGACGGACTGACGGACGGACGGACGGACGGACAGCGAAGTCTCAGTAATAGGGTCCCGTTTTTCCCTTTGGGTACGGAACCCTAAAAACGATTGACTATGTTAATTAAAGAAATTAACAAAACAAAAAATTGGACAAGTGCGAGTCCGACTCGCGCATGAAGGGTTCCGTACCATAATCTATAACAAGTTTGTTGTATGGGAGCCCCCCTTAAAAATTTATTTTATTTTATTTTTAGTATTTGTTGTTATAGCGGCAATAAAAATACATCATCTGTGAAAATTTAAACTGTCTAGCTATCACCGTTCTTGAGATACAGCCTGGTGACAGACGGACGAATGGACGGACGGACAGCGAAGTCTCAGTAATAGGGTCCCGTTTTTACCCTTTGGGTACGGAACCCTAAAAAAACGATTGACTATATTAATTCAAAAAATTAACAAAACAAAAAATATTAATAGAACTACACCTATTAATTAAAGATACAAACTTAATAATCTTGAGTCCATGGACTTTGAACCCACTCCTTTAAATTATTTATAACTGGCATAGCAGCCACTTCGTTCTTCGTTAGCAGAACTAAGAACGACGTTGTTTCATTCGCGAAAGTCAGTGGTCAAATGAAATAGAAACAAAGAATAAGAAATCACCGCTAGGCGCAATGCGTTTGGCGGCATTTATCAAAGGGCGCCTAGGCGGTCGGCGCGTAACACTAGTAGAGTGAGTGGTCGACAAAACAATTGGGACCTATCTTATATTTACACAGAGATATAATTGTACGTTTTGAGGTTTTCGTAAAGTAATAGTTTAAAGTTCATGTTTTAACACTTAGATTATAATAGATTTTGAAATGTGACGTCACGAAATTTATGACCCCTCCCACCCCCTTGTCACACAATGTCACACTTCGTCGACCCCCTCCCTCCCCCTTTACGTGTGACGTAATTTATGGATGGCCCCTCTCCAACAGCTCGCCACAATATGCGATCCTGTGCAGACCGCTTCCATCGAATCCCTGCGACCCTAACGAGGTCATCTATCCACCTAGTCGGGGACCGTCCCACGCTGCGCTTTCCTATACGTGATCGTCACTCGAAGACTTTGCCGTTCCGTCATCCGTTCTCCGGGGTATATGACCCGCCCATTGCCACTTTAACTGTGCAATCCAACCGTCCAGTGAGCGATATCGGTTACTTTGGTTCTTCTGCGAATATCCTTGTTTCTGTATTCTATCACGCAGAAAAACTCCGAGTATAGCCCTTTCTATTGCACGTTGCGTGACTCTAAGCCGCCTTAAAGTCCAATGGGACACAGCACAAGAGAGACTTATACCCCTATACCCCTTTATGTGACTTATACCCCTTTTCACTAGCTTATACCCCTTTTCAGCCTTAGGAACGGATCCGATAATCATATACATATTTTCGTTAATTCAGTTTATTGAATTTGAGTTAGAGTAAAAATTTTCATATTTTAGCCAAAATCTAAATTGGTCAGGATGTCTACTGTACAGCATACCTCAGTACGTCTAGCTATATCTATAACTATGACACGCGACTCTTTGTCGCGCGACAAATACTACCTGTCACTTTCCTTTCTATACCGTGCGAGCAAGACAGGAGGATGCTAAGCCACGCGACAAGCGAAATCGCAGCAAGATAGGCTAGCCCTACATGTGATTAGAAAGAAAGAAAGAAAAGAAAGAAAGAAAATTTATTTCGCCGCAATTAGTATTACATATTATATAACATAAAAATTATAAGTAGTGTGCGAAAAAGGAGATTACATAGGAGGAAGGTTGTGGGGGAACTAATTACTTACAGATGTAATAATACAAGTGTATGGCTGCAAATAATAAGTAAGTGTTATGCAGATAATACAAAAAGTCATTTATTTCAAACCACCATAAATAATTTAGTACATTAGATACCTAGGGCGGTAAATTCGTGAATGTTCTAGATCGCAGGTGTTCGATCAAATATGCGATACGGGGTTTTGCAAATTACCGCCAGTAGTTTGTCTAAAGTTTTTCATCACACTTGCTCGTAAACAAGGGTTTACATGCTAGAAAAGCGGGCGGTAAGGCGTATATTACGCCCTAGGGCGCGTAGCGGGCAGAGTATCCCACTTACAGCCCAGGGTGTCGTAATAGTACATTACGAATCCTGCGCCAGATCAGACGACGCAACGGAGCCACGCTGTTACGTCGCCTAAATCTAACTAGATTTAAGTTTTTTATTTTATTTTATGTATGATTTTGTTTTGTCTGATTCTGTAGTTCACAGTGATTTAGTTTAATTACTGTAATATGCTGAGTAAATAAATAAATAAATTATGTAACAAGGGTGGTAAACGAGGAATTACAAACGAGTGTCTATTAGAAGCCCGAAGCCGAAGGCGAGGGCTTTAATGACACGAGTTTGGAATTCCTTTACCACCAGAGTCACGTACGACGTTATTCATCACACTTTGAAATAAAACAAAAGTAATTTTAGTCAATACCAAATTAACTTATCGCCCTAGGGCGTAATATACGATTCACCGCACGCTTTTCTAGCATGTAAACCCTTGTTTACGAGCAAGTGTGATGAAAAGTATTACACTCACCAGAATTCATAGCGTTGAGTCTATCCCTCAGTGAGTCCTGTGTGTGGAGGGAGGGCGACCGCAGCTGCTCTGCGGTCGGCGTCTTACTTCTTCCGAGTTGACTGCTGGCCGCGGCCGCTGAAATGAATAGTACATTTTTTTTTTTATAAATATCAACAACCTCACACAAATCAACCTAGTCCCAAATTAAGCTCAAGAAGGCTTGTGTTATGGGTACTAGGGCGACGATATACATACTTATATAGATAAATAAATACTTAAATACATAGAACATCCATGACCCAGGCACAAATATTTCCACCAAGGATTCGAACCCGGGACCGTCGGCTCAGTAGGCAGTTGCTTAACCACTGCGCCAACCGCGTCGTCAACATTACTGCAGACGCTGGGAAATAAGGGCTTGCCGGGTGTATAGGTATTGATGACCGACCGTAGGGGGCCGGATAGTGATGCGAAGCCGGCAAGCCATTCATCATTCATTCATTCAAGCCCTTTTCACGGCTAAGGCATGTATAGTGCTTTTCTCAAACATATGCAATGAAAAAAATTTACACCAACTCAAAAAACGTAATTCAGCTGTTTAGACCGTTCATGAACACAGACGCCATGTGTAAAAAAAAATCATTCATTATTTTCCCTCCCAACCCTCTATTTTTTTTTTTCTTTAATAAGTCGGCCACGTGTCTAGTGTTCGAAAATTAAGGCCATTATACACAACCTGATAATAAGAATCTTAATTTCTATAATAAATAAAATAAAGGCAGAGGATTTTTAATATTGTCTATGGTCTCTGGTGACTTACGTATAGACAGTATTTTAAATTTATTTATCAACACATTGAATCATACATATTTGTATTCTTAATATCAGTTCGTGTGTACTAGGCATTAACGCGGTTATTGTTGGTCCGATGGCTGAATGGGTAGCCACTAGAAAAAAATATATGTATATCAGCTGTTCATAAACACAGACGCCATGTTTACATTAAAATTAAAAACAAATTACTTCCCGGCCTAGGCCTTCAATTTTGTATGAAATTCCTTTACAGTTCTCTCAAATTGTTCCGCCCGAAACCTTCACACTACGAAGCCTGTTTTAACGCACGTTATGACGATATTTCATTGGATGTTTGAGAAAAAATACTTCCCGGCCTAGGCCTTCAATTTTGAAAGAATCTTTCGAAATGTTCCGCCCGAAACGTGACACTTCGAAGCCTGTTTTAACGCACGTTATGACATGTTTGTTTGAGAAAAAGGAATTAATCTAGGTAAGGTATGTTACTTACTGTTGGCGGGCGGCACGCGTGTAGCGGAGCGGCTGCGCGGCGCGCGCGCGCTGTTCCGCCTCCACACGCGGATCGTGGTCTCGTGCATGGCGGGACAATCTTTCAGCACCTGTCAAAAGGGAACTTGGTCAAGTACAGATTTTTAAATTGAGCAAAAACTTGATAAATAATTTCAATTAAAAAACCGGTCAAGTGCGAGTCGGACTCGCGCACCGAGGGTTCCGTAATACTTTTCATCCTTAAGTGTTTAAGTTAAGTTTGCACCTGGTATGTATAGCGCCCCATACAAATGAGGTGCAAAGTTAACACAACCAACCCGTTTGTTGTATGGAAGCCCCCCTTAAATATTTATTTTATTTTATTTTTAGTATTTGTTGTTATAGCGGCAATAGACATACATCATCTGTGAAAATTTCAACTGTCTAGCTATCACCGTTCTTGAGATACAGCCTGGTGACAGACGGACGGAGGGACGGACAGCGAAGTCTCAGTAATAGGGTCCCGTTTTTACCCATTGGGTACGGAACCCTAAAAATTAACACCCTCGACACAAGTAGTAAGGGAGCTGTAAGTCAGTTACACCAGACCCAATTCAGGAGAGCCAGCGTCGGTGGTACGGACACGTGATGCGTCGTGAACAAGACCACCCGGTTAAAATCGCCCTAAAAATTCACATAGGAAAACAACCCCGAGCACGCCCAAAAGCTACTTGGTAGAGACACCTAGAAAAAATAACAAAAATTACAGTTGACGTAAATGACAGAGCCAAATGGCGTAAGGCTGAGGGCCGACCCCAAATGAACTGGGGCTAGGCAAGGAGAATGAAGAAGACGACCGACACAGGTAGCTAGTTATCATGAAAGCCACTTGTAATGAGTATAGCCAATGCTACTACAATATTTGGAACTTTAGCTTCAATATTGGCCGAGATCCGGTCACTTGTTCCACTAAAAGCTGAATATCTTGGAGACGAGACCTCCGATTTTCATCAAACTAAGCTGAGGAACCATCTCGACAAACCAGGCTTTCGAATAAAATAAAAAAAACTGCAGTTCACCCGTATGGGCGCTACGATGAAACAGATAATAAATAATAATAATCATACACAAATCGACCTAGTCCCAAACTAAGCAAAGCTTGCACGGGTACTAGACGACGATATACATAATATATAAATACATATATAGATAACATCCATGACCCAAGAACAAATATTTGCACAAATATTTGCCCCGGTCGGTATCGAACCCGGGACCGCCGACTCAGTAGGCAGGTGTCTACAAACCGAGCCAAACGCGTCGACACACATGTTAAACTTATCACACCACACCCCTTTTTCGACGCAGGTTAAAAATATGTGAACTTGCCACTATTGTTAACGGCATAGATGCGTGTTCAGATATTTTTGCACAACTTAAAAGCAATAACCACGACTGATCGCCTCCCCTGATGATGAATCGCGAACCAAATCGAAAAATGTCGAGCGATATTCGACTTCTACGACGTGAGTAAATTAGTTTCGTATATATTTCAATTTAGACATAATTTGATATTTTTGTATTTTTTACTAATACGGGATAAGAACGGGTTCTTAGTACAATTAGTATACAAATCCGCGCCAGACATATTTAAAGTACACTTCAAGGAGACGATAGAAGTATAAGAGATAAACTGATCTTTGGTATAAAATTAGCGACCCACCCTGGCTTTGCACGGGTGCAATGCTGATAAATTACGTTGCGTTGTTTTAATGATCTACGCATACACACAGATAGACAGCAGGAACCGACTTTCTTTTATACTATGTACTTGCCTGCACGACGCGTTGGTGTGGCGCATGTCGGACATCGGTGTCGCCGATTTGAAGCAGTAAGTCCCCCTCGCGCAGCCCGGCGCCCGAGCATCTGCTTCGGTCCAGCACCTGAACAATGAACATAGCACAATTAATAACATGACTTCAAAAGTGTATATAATATATTGATGTAAGTATAAATAAATAAATGGGCATATTTACGCAAAAACTATCCAACCCAAATGTCACTTAAAGTTTAATTTTGAACTTATTGACATATGGGTAGTAAATTTAAATTCAATTTTCAGCGACTTGAGTGGAACGATTTTGCATAACTACATACAAATATTAAGGGACACTCGACTCGTCCTAGTCCCAAACTAAGCAAAGCTTGTACTATGGGTACTAGACGACAATATACATAATATAATAAATACATATATAGATAACGTCCATGACAGAGGAACAAATATTCGAGTTCATCACGAAAATATTTGCCGCGGCCGAGATTCGAACCCAGGACCGCCGGCTCTGTAGGCAGATGCACTACAATAATACCTGAGGGTTTACCGTTTTTCTTTGCGTGATAGAATCAGAAACTAGGATATCTTCAGAAGAACCAAGGTAACCGACAATACCGACATATCTCACAGGATTGCACTGTTGAGGTGGCAATGAGCAAGCCATGTAGCCCGGAGAATGAATGGCCGTTGGGGCAAAGACCTAGAGTAGCGACCACGTTTAGGGAAGCGTAGCGTGGCCTCTTGAGGCCAATTTTTCATTTGTCAAGGTTTTTTTTTCCAAAACTGTAAATTTTTCAGAATAATTACAAAACTAACCTAACCTAATGGTAATTTTATTAAAAATATCGTGAGACATCTTTATTAATTATAAAAACGGTTTAAACTCACGAAAAATTGGCAGGAACGGCCCGACATGTTTCGAACTCATTGAGAGCTCTTCATCAGGGCAGCTATCGCGCGTCTCGCCACCCACTCGACACTTTTTACATGAGTTTAAACCATTTTTATAATTACTAATCTGATGGGTTATTTAAAACGATATTATAAAATCCTTGAAATATTACGGGTTTTATGAAAAAACTACTGTTTAGGGTCCTTACCTTTTTAACCTTCTGTCCGTGTACACTATCGGCGATAGTAAACCCAAATCCGGCTGCGCCTCGTCGCAGCGTCAGCACTAGCTCCCGGCCTGGCTCTGTTTGCCCGTTACTGGTGTTCAGGTGTTGGTGGTCTGAAGATATATAACATTCTTATGGGTGAATTGTTTTCGGATCTTTACATCTGGATGGATCATTTTTTTTGCGGTTACACTGTCCCGTGACTAAGGAGACCATAATTATTAAACTTCTTAGAAAAGTGTTAATTATTCATATTACTAGTATTGTCAGGATGAGGTTATAACTTTGCAATTACCTAGTTTTTGGTAAATACAAGCGCCAAAAATTTAGTTTCACCCAGGAGAAAGAAAACAGTTGATTGACCCATCTACTTGTTCAGTTAGTTCTAAGTGTCCATTCAATGAACCTTTACGTAAGTTCTTACAACGCGTCGGAACTGAATGATTGAACTGGTTGGAGAACATTCGCTAATAATAATAAATAGCTGACTCGTCAATAATTCGGATATACTTTTAGCATGCATGCATTATTTTCAAGTTGACGAAGTTTTAATGTATCCGTTTTGTGATTTGTTAAAGCCTGACCAGAAATATATGAGGATGCGCCATATTGCGGAATTTAACTTAAACTAATTTGTTACACTGGCAATGATTTTATGATGGTTTGTCAACAATGTCAATGTCATTCGTGCTGGTTTCTTTAAAAGTCAAATATTTAAAATTATCCAAATAAAATGCCCAAACCTATTCACAGTCGTGAACGTAATATTATAAATAAAGTGTACACGTGTTTATTACACGAAAAACAGTCAGGAAAAGAGTGCATTTCATTAAATGATATTACGAGGTTAACATAGTGGAACTGACAGGTATTTAAAACTAATGTCATTATAGTGGGTTGCGATTGGTTGCAAAATTGTTGCCATATAAATCTAATAAATAGCGCCCTCTTGACAATCCTCATATATTTCTGGTCAGGCTTTAATTTATTAATAACTACTAATCTTGTTATAAATACTGAACTCGAGATTTGTTGTCGGGGTTGTTACAATTCGGTGCCGCGACCAGGATATCTAAATAGGGCCGGATTCTGCCTCAGTTACCTGGTCGTGTGATCTGGTCCGCGGAGGGGCACCGGGGCGGCGCGGGCTCGGCGCAGCTCAGCGTGTCCAGGTCGAAGGAGCGCGACAACATGCGCCGCTGCCCGGGGCTGGGCGTGGCCGTGTCCGCCTCGTCCGCTCCGGCGTGACTGTTCGATGGCGAGTCCAGGTTGAATCTGTGGAAGCACCACGAAATCAGCAAAAGATTTTTCAATATTCAAAAGGTGAGACGTCTTTAATTGAATTTGCTTAAGAAACGGCTTGAACGACTTATTTCTTCCAAACTTCCTTTTCGCATCTATTTCCAAACTATTTAACTTCCCAAATAGTTATCAAAATTAGTTGGCAAAAACAGCTGAAAAAATTATCCCCATAAAAATCATAACTGGTGTCTGGGTCTTATTACTTTGCTTTTTTTTTAACTCTGATCAGTTGTTGCATAGCCACGGTATCCCAAATTCTGGAGACGCCGGATTGCTGGCATCCACTGCTGGAGTACTCAGTACCCTGGTGTTTGGATCTTCCTACCTTGTTCTCAAAGCTCTGCTCAGCTGTTGCATAGCCACGGCATCCGAAGAAGCCGGTGTGCTGGCATCTACTGCTAGTGCTCAGTACCCTGGCGTTTTGGATATTTTTACCTTGTTCTTAAAGCTCTTGTCAGCTGTTGCATAGCCACGGCATCTGAAGAGGCCGGAGTGCTGGCATCCACTGCTAAAGTGCTCAGTACCCTGGTGTTTGGGTCTTCAGAGTCATAGGACAGAGGATACCCTGTGAAGATGAAAATGTAAAGCTTGAAACTAAAACTGTTTATGATAAAGTTGTTTATCGATTTGGGAGGCAATAATTTCTATGTATTAATGCGGTAACTAGGCGAGAATTAGATGGCCAGAGGGCCTTTGATGGATATCATGTGACTGATGGTAAAATCTCCGTAGTTTTCGCGCTCACATACTCGTCGGAGTTATCGGAGAGTGAGTCAGTTTATCAGTTACATATCATGCTATAAAGGTGAATATCATAGATGTGTTTGAAAAGGTTAGCGGTAAAATAAGGTAACATCTACTTACCTCTGACAAGATGTAAAGCCACGCTGCTGCCGGGAGCGATGGACTGGAAGATCTGGGCAACTTGCGCATGCGATAATCCTCGCACGCCTCGTCCGCCCACTCCTACTAATACGTCCCCTGGCCTCAGTGCTCCTGGCAAAGTTCAAACAATGAACCTTTTTATTCCACTGTTTTTATTTTCTACAAACTATCAAGAACATCAGCCAGTTGGCTGAAATTACGAATACTTTTATTATAATTTGAATTTCAAACTCAACAGGGATTGCAAAACACTTGTACCAAATTGAATGAGATTCTTTTTGATAATTGATTTTTGTCGTCTCTAGTCGACGTTGGCGTTGGTGGCACAATTTTCTGATGTCGTGATATGACTTGGGCGTAAAAAGGTTAAAACTAAGTAGTGGTTAACTCACCATCGATCCATGCTGGACTGTTGGGGACGATACTCCGTATTTGCAGATATCCCTCCGTTTCCGGCGAGCCCTCAGCACCAATTAATGTGAAGCCCAGACCCTGAAAATTATTTAACTCAATTAAAACAAAGGAAATTTTGTGAGCATGAGGGTAGCACTGCTAGGACGAGTGTGACGGGACGCGACTTTGCGCGACAGAGGCAGCGGTGTAGGTGCATGTCTCACTCACTCGTTATGCCGCCGCGCTTGGGATCTCTCGCTCAACCGCTTGGCGCGCCGCTGGTTGCGCAAAATCTTGCGAATTCTAAGATTAAATTTACAAGTATACGGTTGTTTGTACCTTGTGCCCAAGTGACTTCATTTAATCTTAGAGATCGGACAGACTATAATAAGGCAGTCTAGAAGTTTTCTTTCGGCAGTTCTTTCTCCTCAGTAAACTTTATAGTAAACTGCTGGTAGATATTTTTAAATAAGATAATTAATACCCTTCTGGGACATGTGTAACTGTCTTTACACTTTAGGCCCGTCTGGCATGTATGTTATTTTTAATTCATATTTATCAAGTGGGTACTTTGCACGAATGCAACTTTGACAGAGAAAAATTGTGTTTTTCTCAGTCAACCTTTAACAACGGTAACTGGAAAGCTACCGAAACATCAGGGAGGCTCAAATCACTACATAGTATAAAACAATGTCACTTCCTGCTGCCTGTCCCTATGTATGCTTAGATCTTTAAAACTATGCAAAGGATTTTGATGCGTTTTTTTTCACAGATAGAGTGATTCTTTCAAGAGGATGGTTTTTATGCATAATGAATGCTTAATTTATCAGCATTGCACCTGTGCGAAGCCCGGGCGGGTCGCTAGTAATTAATATACGCGATATAAATGATAATAATCCATTTAAATTGTTTTATTTAAATGAGCAACGGTCGCGGAAACCGAAGAGAATATTACATTTTTCTTTTCAACATATCAGCTAGCATAGCAACACATGAAAAAATTTAAGCGACCTTTGTAAAACTCATTCAGGATAAATAAGTTTTAAATAAAGGAAACACGAACCTGCGTGCTTTTCGTGAGCGTGAGAGAGAATCTTTCGCCCCGCAGCTCTCCGGAGGAATTCGATCCATTTGTTGGGCCGCTGCCTCCATTTTCCGGGCCTATTTTTTCAGCTGAAAATAGGTAATTAATAAATTAGACAAAATAATAGTTATGTTTAATTACAATTTTAAGTTAACAACACTTCAGTGCCATAACAGGGCAAGGCAGGCTGCTATAATCGAATATTTGTGAGATGCATTTTTGATTTTCTACCAACAGGCGATGTGGGCCATCTTGTGTTAATTAACACTTTAGGAAGTTTGGGTTACTCATTAATCTCATTATACAAAACGCCTGAAAATTAAAGTATAATTGAATTAAAAAGAGTAGCATAATCAAAGTTATAGCCTCATAAGCAATGCCAAACATTTTTTACACAATCTAATTCTCTAATCCTTAATCCCTCATCCTACATTTTTAATAAAAATATGTGAACAGACATTAGAATAGATCTATCTACTTGAATTCTTGTATGAGAACTAAAACTATGTACTTCAAATCATTTAATTGTTACATAGTTATTTGCCTCACATTAACATTATAAGTTTTATAAATAATGACACAAAGGTAAATTAAGAAAGAAAAATTGAATGCGATCTACTGCAATCGAAGCGGGATTTGAACCCGCGACCTCTGCGTTTCCGGCGCATTGCTCTTCCAACTGAGCTATCCGACCGCTACGTCAATCGTACGAAATCTTTCATCCCTTAATTCTTTACGCTAATACTTTAATATTTAGAACAGCGCCATCTCTCTCGCAGTCTTCGCACTTGCTGTAAAGCAATGGGGATTGGGGATCGTGCGTGTAAAACGCACATCCTAGGGTATGGCTAATGCGCATAAGCATTTCAAAAAACATATATGACACAGAGGGCGCTCCAGTAGCGTAAAGAATTAAGGGATGAAAGATTTCGTACGATTGACGTAGCGGTCGGATAGCTCAGTTGGAAGAGCAATGCGCCGGAAACGCAGAGGTCGCGGGTTCAAATCCCGCTTCGATTGCAGTAGATCGCATTCAATTTTTCTTTCTTAATTTACCTTTGTGTCATTATTTATAAAAATAAAAATGTGGTATTACCACATAAAAATATGAATCGATAAAAAGATTCTATACAAATATTATAAGTTTTACTATTAGATCAAGAAAAATTTAACATTGCATTTTATGGTATAAACCAAAATGAAGTCGAGCAAAACCATGAGCCAAGTGGTGAAGAAATTCACTACGCCTGACACCGCAGCAGAAGTGAAATGAAGTGCGCCAAAATCAATAGGGAATGAAAACCATTTGCAGCGGTTTGCATAAAAATTTGGACATTACTAGACGTTGGCGCCAGTGGCACAATTTTCCGATGTCATGTTATGACAAATGTGGCTGTCAAAAGGTTAATAGGAATGCTGTACCTCGTAATCTCCTAGCCTGCAGAACAGGGTTCTCATACTGCGTCCGTCTGTTGATATGATCCACATAGTACGAGCCATATCTCTCATCCGTTACTCTCTCCCATCCATATGGCAACTCATCTTCTCCGCATTCGCCTAGTGAGTGTTTCCGAACCCTTGCTAGCCTAGGATCTAGCCAGTGTGATGTTCCAGTATTGTGGCTGCAATAAAAAGTTCATTAATAATTTATTTTATCATCAGTCGCTCCAGAGTGGTCATAATAACGGCAAGTACAATTGATTAAACCATAATTTATTGACACAACGCCTAAGTTCCATACAAAAATAAACAGAAGTGTTTGAAGAACTACAAAGAAAATGGTGGTGAGACGAGACAAGTGGAAACTTATTTATGTACTCTTTTCAACTGGCAAAGCTACAGATATAATGTAAGTATGACAAGAACTGAAAAAGGAATACCTGCTCTAACAAGTTGCAGTAATATATTGACATACATATTAACACTTCGCACTCCGATCACAAGTACGCATTTATATAGTCTAACCTATATTTATTTATAACTTACAGCATGCAAAGTGTTAATTAAGGAAACATTTAACAACTGTATTGTATATTTAGTAAAGAAAGGTGTAATTAGCATATGTGAAATTTAGTTAAATATATTGTGAATAATTTTTAACAAAAAAAAGAACCGACTTCAGTAAAACTAAAAAACCAAAAATAACCCGTTCAAGTACAGATTACATTTGACTCACCCTTCGAAGTCGATCCCAAACCACTCAGTTCTTATATTTATAGTTATATTATAGTTTACGTGAGGTTTGGCACCAACTTCGAAGGGTGAGTCAAATGTAATCTGTACTTGAACGGGTTATTTTTGGTTTTTTAGTTTTACTGAAGTCGGTTCTTTTTTTGTTAAAAATTATTTATTTTTTTGCTTTTTAGTGATTCATATAAAAGTTTTAGTGGCCAAATCCTATTTACTGAATGTAAGTTCTTGACTTTATCAATAAATTACCGAAAGCGCCGTACATGTCCCTATAACATTTGAAGAGTTCCCTCGATTTCTCCAAGATTCCATCATCAGATCCCGACTTAGTGCCAACGGGACCAACTAGGAGTTATTCCCTATCGATTAAAAAAAAATAATTGAAAATCGGTTCACGGTTCTCGGAGATATCGAGTAACATACACACAAAAAAAAAAAAAAAAAATTAGTTTGAATAGAGAACCTCCTCCTTTTTTTGAAGTCGGTTAAAAAGGATCCCATTTTTATTTTATATAGCAGCTAGTATAAAATAATTTTCATAATTTTTTATTACTATATTTGTATTATTGGAATACAATTACACTCTACAACCAACATTCTGCCTGCATGTTACTATCTGCTCTAATAATGTTTCAAGGCTATTTGGATGATATTAATAATATTTACATTATTCATGTAAACAAACCTAAAACAATGTTTCTGTATAACATCAACCCAGATTGTATAAAAATATTTGCCCCAAATAGTTTGAAATAGAAGCAAAACATAAGCAACCATAAGTTGAAGTAAATATAAGATGTTCTTCAAGTAAAATTCCACAGAAATAAAATAACATGCTGGTCAAGGCTTGTAAGAAAGTTCAACTTACTCTATAAAATATGCTTCTCCGGAAGGTGTAAAAGCCTTCTCCCACATAGGAGGCAAAGGCCCCAAATTGTATTCATCCTCATCCTCTCTTTTGTGTCCGGCTTCTCCAGGCCTCACGCCCACCACAGACCCACCTACTGTGCCCGCTGTACCAGAACTATGTGTTGAAATACCCGCTGATGATAATCTGTCTGAATCCATTGAGATTTAATCCGTTCAGTCTAAGATTCAATAAAATAAAGTCATGATTTGGTAAAACACCACAATAATTCTTGCATTGAATAACTGAAAATCTAGTCTTTAAGCTACCTTCCTGCAAGTTGTTGCTTTGTAGTATTGCACTTTACTCATCGACGACACATTCCACATAAAAAAAAAACAAAACAATATCGGCATTCCAATCACCACGAATGACTCATTTTTGGATACTGATGACTCCTCACTGACTTGTACGATCGCGTTCTGCCTGCCTCATAACACAACAAGCGTGGGTAACTAACAGGATTTTCATTATTTAGCCGTTCAACCGTGTCATAATTGTTCACTCAGAGCGTTGCAGCAATCGACATAATATCTGCACTGCAGGTGCATCGTAACCGTAACGAACTCTACGGAAAACGAAAACACTTGTTCCCACGATTCGTATCACTGTTATAACGGTTAATTAGATAACATAAACTGCATTTCGATTCTGCGTCTGCTCAATTAAGATAACACATTACCAGTCTCACTAAAACAGGTAAATTATTCAATTGAATAAAGTTTTTGAAAGTGCGATAAGTGCAACAAGTGAAGGAGTAAGCACACAACTACAGCTGTTTATGTGGGAGACTGCTAATTAAATTAATGACGAAGCTAATGAATGTGGGTGCTGTAGGTTCCAAATGAATAGTACACTTCGCGTTTTGGGTTTTGGCACTAGTTTTATGCAATTTTAACTCATAAAACTTGAAAATGCGGGCCGGAAATTCGTTTCACTTCACGGCTCAGCTTCACACCCACATACAAAACTCATAAATACACACTAGGTGTGACAGAGATAAAGGTATTTAGAGCACTATCCAAAACCTTTAGTGGGAGGGAGATAAACTACTTAGGAATGTTGTTTTGCAGGCGTATTCCTTTTACAGTTATTGTTTAATTTATCGAAATAAATTTTAATATATGAATTTAATTACAGACTTGTTTAATAAAATGCAAGAACATTGTTATCTTTGAATTATTAATACAAGCTGATAGTGTATTTAAGGAAGTGTCGTTAAATTCTGTGCCCCGAACATACTTACAAGCTTAGTGAAAACATCAAAAGAGGGCGCTATTGAACAAAATGAAAGTTCTAAGAACCTTAGTTGTTTTTGTTATTTATATTCAGACTTCCGGTTCGTGTCCCAAGATGGCCGCATGCGTTTAAGTTTAGTTGTTCACTATTTATTCATTTTAGTTGTTCAATGTGTAGTATTGATAGCGTATTGTGCAGTGATCTAACGTATGAGTGAATAGCTAATGAAGAATTCAACTTGAAGCGTTCATAGCCCTTCCTGGGTCAAGGCCCGATAGTCCGCGTGGTTTTTTGTAAATCGCTATCACTTTACAAAAAGCACGATTTTTTCAACTCACCGTACAGCGTGGTATCAATCCTCCATCTAGTCGCCTAGTGCGATTGGCAACGAGACATTGGCAGTAATGGTCGCTTAACTGTGACCAGTTGCCATTTTTAAAAAAATAGAATATTTATATTCATTAACCTTCTTATCCTTTGTATTGTTATAGCAAAATGGTTTTTAGGCAATTTTCAGAATTCAATGAGACATTAATTAGTCTATGACGTCGATCAATTATTTATCGATCTGATAAACGTTAACGTTAAACGAATGTCCGTTTTGCTATTCGCCGCTAGATGGCAATCAAGTTGTGGTAAATATGGTGATCAAATGAAATATATTTTATTTTAAAATAAAATAACGTAAATTATACACAACAAACTAAGATTCTTAACATAATAGATATATTGAGATGAAACGTGGCAAGAAATTCAAAAACAAATAGTTTAGATACTTGAGCTTTATAAGCTGAGAGGATACTAATGAATCGGCCATCAGATTGAAAGGTATTCATTGACTAAGCTAAAATTTAATGTCATTGTAATCATCTTGAGTTAATATAAATTAGTTTACTTTTAAATCACATTACCAATGAAGAGCAGATCAAACGTCTTTTCCTTCCAATATAATATAACTTCTGTAGGCATTTAAAAGGCTAAGGCTAAGGATAAAAGGCATGTAAGATGAAGTGGTTGACTGTAGGTAACGTAAAATCATAGGTACCAGGACTTTAACATGATTTTAACTAATAGGAAGGCATAATTTCCGCCGCTAAGCAGCCGGGAAATGATCTAGATTGATGACATCGGGTCGGCCTCGTGACGAAACTCCTGCAACCTAATTACAAGTGAATACCTAAAAATAATTTTATGAGGTTATTATTTCCATGCAACTGGGCGCACATGAATTATGTCTCGTATTCAGAAATATACTGCAGCGCCATTTTCCCCGTGCCACGTAAATTTTATATTCCAGCATGTGAGGTTTAGTCACGTATGTTCGCTGGCCGGGCAGGCCGACTCCTGTGATAAAAATTAGCCACAGCTAAAGTCCGGACACATAAATTCGTTAATAAATTACACGAAAACTATTTAACAATGTTGTAATCCGAGCATTACGAGTTCCCGCCAAATTGAGAGCTCTTCACTGACGTCTACTTTCCCGCGCTTTCCAGAAATCGGCCATCTTGCACATTGCAGTTTTTTTTAAAGAAGTAAGTGCATTGGAATTATATAAACAGCCAAATTGACTGGTGATTTTATTCTCGAGTGCTGTGTAAGTGATTTTTATTTTTAATCTTCTTCGCTGAGCGGTAAGATGTTTTTTTTTGTTTATAGGCTCGACAGATTTGTTTTCGTCGAAAGATTCAGGGGCTAAACGCTTGTTTGCCAATTTGTTTGACGAATCTAATTATTACACCGAAATACATTAAATTGGACTTGGCAGAACTGCTGGATTTCTCGCAAGATGTAACTGGCCGCGTATATTAAACGCTAGACCATCGAGAATGTCAACCCGTGACGCAATCGGTTACCGTAATCTTGCTATTTTCGGGCTTGAACCGTTATTTTGAAATTATTGCACGTGATTTTTCCGTGTAGGTTGAATTTTATTCATGCTATTAAATTGATATTTATAGGTGTATTAGCTGAATAACTAGGTATTGAGTCATCAAAGTCGCTATGTCGTATATTTTTCGCATAGCGTTCTCAAGTCTAGATTGCAATGTTGATGGAAATATGTTGCGCGGTTATTTAGGTGTGTTGCCACGTGGTGTATTTATTAATTAACGGGAAATAGGGCAAGGATGAATTCGAATTCATCCTTGCCCTATTTCCCGCTAATTAAGCTAAGAATTTTCAAGGAAGCGCCGCATAATGACTTCAAAGTCATTATGCGGCGCTTCCTTGAAAATTCTTGACAATCATTAATAAATGTACGTACGACTAAAATAGTGCAGCACTAAGTATGTTGGAATGTGCGAAAACATGATTCACAGTTGAAAAATGCCTAAATGAATAATTTTCTGAATATTGTAAGAGTTTACAGTCTATCTTGATCACGGGATGA
This sequence comes from Apotomis capreana, assembly GCA_947623375.1. Classification (NCBI taxonomy): domain Eukaryota; kingdom Metazoa; phylum Arthropoda; class Insecta; order Lepidoptera; family Tortricidae; genus Apotomis; species Apotomis capreana. The sequence continues at coordinate 12,308,092 of OX392522.1, read as the reverse complement.
GATTAGGTTGACCAATTTCGATAAGTACACAGCAGTTAGCAGTAAATATACCGAATGTTGCCTAAAATATGGTGTAGACACGCGTCTGTAAAGTTATAATGTAAAGCGAGACAGGTATACGGTAATTGATAATAACATTGATGCGCCACAATCAGAATCAATCGTCTCTAAATTTTAATGTTAAAGTATGGGTTACAATGCAACGGAAGTACCGGCGCTGGCAGGAAATTCCAGGTGTCCTGTACCGATTTCTTTTTCACAACGATGACGTCATAAAGCTGTTAAAACTTTTTCATTCCATGGTAGAGCTTACAAAAAAAAAACACCGTTGTGTTCCGATTGGACTATTACTGTTTGACACTAATTATATTCGACAGTCAAATTACGAACATCGGAGTAGCCCTTCAGAACTCAATTCCTTCCGGTTTGCCTATTAGTTATTATTACAAGACTTTTAAGCTCCTATGAGCATATTGCTCTTAAAAATAAAAAGCTAAATCAAATCTGCGCTTGCCTAACATTATTCTTGATGCCAATGATATCTTGCACACAATTGACATGAGATCTATTCATTTAAAATGGACGGAAAAAGAACCATAAAACTGTTTCTTTTGCGTTTGCCCCTCTATGTCATTTTTTTTGCAAACGAACAAACGGATCGCCTGATGGAAAGCGATATACCGTCGCCCATTACACCTGCAATACCAGAGGAGTCACAAGTGTAACAACGTGCAAGTCTCATTCTTACACTCTCTCTCTGGGGTCGGTTCCTCATGTCTAAGGATCGTGGTCAGCTTTCAGGGTTGCATCTGGAAGGGATGATCTGTTTCCACCGGTATCTATCTAGCGCGTCTTAACCGTGTAAAATTTAGAGGATGACGAGTATTTTACTTGAACGGTCCATCTTGTAGGTGAACGAGTAGGTATGTTCGGTGTTTCCAATCACGATCAGTTTTTCTAGATTTTCGTGATCGAAATAGGAAAGAATGCGTTATTGGCATGTGATGGACAAGCGAGTTATAATTTGGAGCTGGTTGAGGACCAATGCATTTGTAATCCATACTAATATTATAAATGCGAAAGTGTGTCTGTCTGTCTGTTACCTCTTCACGCTAAAACCGCTGAACCGACTTAGATGAAATTTGGTATGGAGATATTTTGAGACCCGGGAAAGGACATAGGATACTTTTCATCCCGAATAAATTAAGTGTTCCTGTAAGATGAGCGGGTAAGACCGCGGGGCACAGCTAGTAAGACAATAAGGTATGCCACTCCGGAATGACAGGCGAGACTCTGACGTCATCACGTTATGATTGAGTGATTGGTTCTGTCAATTCATTTCTGTGTTGCCAGTGGTGTATCATAATACTCCCCGATTTCCTTGTTACCTGGGTGAATCTCATAAAATCGTGAGTGTTTTAAATCAATTACTACGACAAAATAAAACTTAGTCAAGAACATGGCAATCGTACTTAATGCATAAATGCATAATTATTATTCATACCTCATTATACATAAAGCGGCGACTAATCGGTGACGTAGAATGTCTCGCTAGATTTTCTTATACCTTGATCTCACTGATCCTTATAAATACATAGCTTTTGACGACACGTTTGGCGCAGTTTGTAAGCACTTGCCTACTGAGCCGGCGGTCCTGGGTTCGAATCCCGGCCGGGGCCAATATTTGTGTGATGAACTCGTATATTTGTGGTTGGGTCATGGTTGTTCTATGTGTAAAAGTATTTATTTATCTATATAAGTATGTATATCGTCGTCTATTACCCATAACACAAGCCTTCTTGAGCTTAATTTGGGACTAGATTGATTTGTGCGAGGTTGTCGGATATTTATTTATTTATTTATTTATAGCTCTCTCCGCACTGATCTTTGCATTTTATTATACTGCCGTGAATCAACGTGTCACGACGGTAACCTAGGAATAAATAACGCGATAACGGGTATAATTAGAACCCGGCCGATCTCATTTGAGTACCTGCTCGGGAGTTTCTGCAGATTTCGACATCGTGTCTGATGGCTGTCTGAACTGGAAATTTGAACGGTTAACCGATTCTTATGAAAAAGTATTCCGGATTGTATAAAAAGCCAATAAGTGCGACTTGGACTCGCGCACGAAGGGTTCCATACCATCAAATAAAAAAACCACAAAAAATCACGTTTGTTGTATGAGAGCCCCACTTAAATATTTGTTTTATTCAGTTTTTAGTGTTTGTTGTCATAATAAATAAATAAATAATAACTAAATATCGCACAACCTCACACAAATCGACCTAGTCCCAAATTAAGCTCAAGAAGGCTTGTGTTATGGGTACTAGGCGACGAAATACGTACTTACATAGATAAATAGATACTTAAATACATAGAACAACCACGACCCAACAACAGAAATACATCACCTGTAAAAATTTCAACAGTCTAGCTTAACAGGTTTATGAGATACAGCCTGGTGACAGACAGACAGTGGAGTGTTAGTCATAGGGTCCAGTTACTACCATTTGGGTACGGAACCCTAACTAGCTTAGTATTCGTTTGTAGTATTATGTACCATGTCGATATGAGCAAATTAAAACTTACTTACAATCTATATTTATAGTCTTACAGTAAAATGTCACGGACAAAATGTAAAGAAATAGAATAATTTAGTATATTAATATACATAATGCGATTTTTAAGAGTTCTTTGACATTTATAATAAAATTAGCCAGTGAATTACAAGGTCCAACTTATCTGCGGCGGTTATTTGCGTCCCAGTTATTTCCTGTTTATAAAAAAAACACGGACAGTTGTGACAGTTGTCTTCAATAATTTAGAAATAGTTCCCACCTCTGGAATGTTTAATCCAACATAGAAACAGTTGGAATTTAATTCAGATCTTATTTAAATTCTGGTAGTTGGGTGGGAGGAAACTGAAGTACCTACTAAAGGCTCCGTATCCGTTATAAAAGGCTGATTGTTTTAGACATTTTTTTCTATGAGCAAACATGTTTGTTAACATATTGTCAGTCGTCGTTGCGCTTACGAAATCTGATATGTGCACGTAAGGAGTTATTTCTATATTAAAATTGTAGATATATCCCGTCAATCATATTTATATGTTCACTATTATTGCGTACTTATATTATTTGAGTTACCACGTGAGCATACAAAGTCGGCCGACTGAATTGTCCCGTCAGGAAGCAACATAATCCAGAAGTTTATAACGTTTGTTGCTACAGAGTTGCAAGAGCGACAAAGAGATAATCTGTGTCGCGCGGGTGTTCCATAACTCATACGATGCGCGAGCGCATCTAAATGATTGCTTCCACTCAGCGCTAAATCACAAGTGGCTGCACTGAAGGGCTACTACGGTGTTTGAAATTCGACCGTCCTATAGTGCCGTCCCGCAAACCCAAATATAGTTTGACAGGAGATCGAGAGGGACGGCTATACGACGGTCGTACTTTGAAGATCGGAATAGCCCTTCTGCTTTCCAGTGACGCGGTGTTAAAATTATACATGGGCAAGATTCGACTTACCTTTTCTTCAAGAGTAATAATAAGTAGGCAATAGTTAGGCTTAACGTACAGTGGGCAAAGTGGTAGAAATTGGCTTGAAAAAATGCCATTTACATACTTCTCGTTGTGCTCGCAACATATTTAGTCTCGCTTCAAAATAGTTACGTTATACTCCACTGAATAATTCAGAATTACATTAAAACTTTAAATTACTTTTTTCGCTTCGTGTTGCTGTGATGTGACCATAGACGCATACATACACTAATAAGAGTTAGTAGTGACGTGGTAGAGACAAATAAACAGTCTTTAATGACACCAAAAGGCAACGGATATAACTAAACTACTGAATCACATTTAGTTAGAGAAGTGTTGCGCAAGTCCGTGGTATTAGGTATCCGTCCACGGAAACGTGACACCGTACGCCATAATGATTTTTCGTGAAGGACACTATGTCGTCGGCGTCGGTACAGATGGACGCGGAAGGTGTTTGGGCCTGATTTTGGCAGGCTAGCTTCATTCCTCGATCTCGATGGAGTCACATTTTGACTCTCGTGGTTCGGCTGATCCTTATGAATAGGTTCACCTCGGTTCTACTCCCATTTCGATATGTCAACAGTTAAATTCTGGTTTCCTAGGATAGCGGTACGAAGTATTGAGACGGCCGAAATCCGAGCTTTAGTGTTGAAAATCCACATGTCATTCCGGACCGTCATAGCATGTTCTCTTATACCATGCAAGAATCGTTCATAAGGCCTTTTATTCACATATTTCACATAATTAATAAAATTAAACTAGTCTAATTCGTATTATTTGTCACTACAAAGTTGCCAGAGCACACAACAAAAAGACGAGTAGGTATGTGTCAGGCGGGTGTTCCATAACTCCTTGAGCGAGCGTGTCCAGATATTCCTGAATGAAAAACAACTAACAGTCATCCATGCTTCAAGCTTTGTTTAGTTTGGGACTAAGACCATTTGTCTAATAATGTTCCAGAGATTTATTTGTTCTATTTCGCGTCACTTTTGTGGACACATTTTTGTAGAAATACTTACATGGAACTGGAACCTTAAATGCCCTTTCAGAGTATTATCATGGGTATTATGTATGTTGAAAAAATATTCACTTGTTAGCATGCCCCTTATTATTTATTTATTCAGTCTTTAGGAAAGATCGCAAGCGTCCATAGGCGGCGGTAACTGTGTATCATCTCATCAGGCGGGCCGCATGCTTGTTTGCCACCGTCGTAGTGTACATAAAAAAAGATTGAGTACCGCTGATCTATACCCATATTCTTCACCATCATACATTTTCCTGTAAGTGTGAAGTGCTCAGTACTCCCGGTGTAGTAAATATCGCGGCGGGATGAAGCAGTGTCAGCGGTGAGGAGGAGCATACACAATATTTTTTTTTTTAATTGCAAATTGTGTGAATGCAGCTGTTTATTTTGTAATCTGTGGTACTAAGTAATGCTTTTTTGGCGACATTATAACATCGTTTAGCAGTGTTTTTTTGGGCAGTAGAGTATAGACTTTTACAGACTTTCTGAATTTAGTCTTTATATTAGAGTTAGTAACTATATAAATGACAGAAAAACGTACTGGAGTAGAAAAAATATTAAACGAAATCGTCCAAGGTCCCGTAAATTTCAATTATAATAAAAATAACTAATTATAATACGGGCTAACCCGAAAAGTATTTGATGCAGCAGCCATTGCTCCTAAAGTAATAAATCAAGTGCTGTAATTCCCGCGAATCAAACGAGTTCACATTTATTTACTTTACATCTCACCGAGTAATATATTAGAGTACTGGGGCTGAGTTACTGAGGATTAGAGTTTAACTGCTGTTTATTTGCAGTCTGTCGTTATTCAGACTTCAAAGAGATATTTTTAGGGTCCCGTGCCCAAAGGGTGAAAAACCCCCTACCCCCATTACTAAGACTGTCTGTCTGTCCGTCTGTCACCAGGCTGTATCTCATCTCATGAACCGTGATAGACAGTTGAAATTTTCACAGATTATGTCTTTCTGTTGCCGCTGTACCAACAAATACAGAATAAAAACAGAATAAAATAAATATTTAAGTAGGGCTCCCATACAACAAACGTGATCGGTTGCGTAAACTTTGCACCTCATTTGTATGCGTCGCCATACATACCAGGTGCAAACTTAACTTAACCCGGCCAGTTAAGATGTCCGTGAGTCCGACTTGCACTTGGCCGGTATTTTATTTTACCTTCTTTACCCAGATGTTCATTATAGTATTCGTTGACCCCCCACCCGCGCCACCCCCCGCCCTTGTTCCCTCTTATGATGACATTGACAGACTGATTTGATGTGCACTCCTATTAACACGCGAGTGAGGTGCCTAATTAAAATGTGAATCCTGGAAACCTGTGCCGTGCCGTTATCCCGTGGGAATTCTCCTGGAGCTCATATCAGGTACGTGCACACAACGACGTGACATATATATAGTATTATTTTGGAAATTGTTTATCCCTTAACCCCAACTTGAACATTTTTGGTAGCAGAGAGTGGTTAGATTCACTTCTTATAGTGCATAATAACGAATAAAAACCCTCCCATAGTGTAAATATCCCTTGTTTCTAAAATTTTGAGCGATTCGTAGATATTTACCTAAAGTTTTAACTAGTAAAATTGCATCAATTTCATCGAACACGCGGTCTGAACCGTTATCTCCCCTTCGCTGATTACCTATTTACCTGTGACTCGTTAACTTGAACCATTACTGTGTGCGGGAAACTGTGCCTTGTTTGCAACGACATAAGTTTGATCCTAACTCTAAGTGTTTAACTGCTGTGATCTTCGGTAAATATAATTGTAACTTTGTCAATAATTGATCTTTTATAATAAGATTTTCCCTTTAGTTTAGTGTTAGCCGAATATTATTTGAATATTCGTTAGTAGGTGTTGGTTAATAGTAAAAGTAAAAGTATATAAGAAGTAAAATAGTAAATGTTAATTTTTCACATTATTGCGGACATAACCTTTTAATCGTAGTATTACCGTGGCGTTAATTTGTTTACCCTGTACAACCAATCTTTAAAATTGTTTAGCGAACCTTATCGATAAATTAAAGTAGGTACCATTAAAATTTTGGAAATTCGTCTATCTAAATTCCTTTTGCACGTTTGTTACCATATAAATATAAAATAAACATGTCGTCACCATGACAACGTCGGAGGCACTGCGGTTGTTGACACCCCACCTTCCCATTCTGGAGCCCGACCTGTCGCACGCCCTATGCGCCCTATGCTTCTTCCTCTCCAGCGGCTCGTGCGGTATCCTTCCGCCATTCGCCGGCACTGATGCGCCCTGGCTCCCCCCATTCTCGCACGGGCGGGGGTTTCACGCTGTTACACTGCGACTCGCGCTTCTCCCCGACCGTCTCCTCCAGCCTCACCACGCCTCCACCGTCTTCAACTCGGACATGGTATCGCCCCCCTAACCGTTCGCCTACTAGGTATACCTCACCTCCTCCCCATCGGAATGAACGCTCACCTACCCCTACCACTAGTAGAGATAGACGTGCAGCATCACCCTATCTCTCGCGGCCAGTGCCTTATAATTGTTCTCATCCTGAGAATCAGCAATAACTGGACTATCCCCTTGCGAAAGTTGTTGTTTGTATTTTTGCGGCACCTGCAGGTTATTTCCTTGCGGAATTTGTTGGTTGTATCCTTGTGACGCCTGCGGGTTGTATCCTTATCCTTGCGGAATTTGTTGGTTGTATCCTTGTGACGCCTGCGGGTTGTATCCTTATCCTTGCGGAATTTGTTGGTTGTATCCTTGTGACGCCTGCGGGTTGTATCCTTATCCTTGCGGAATTTGTTGGTTGTATCCTTGTGACGCCTGCGGGTTGTATCCTTATCCTTGCGGAATTTGTTGGTTGTATCCTTGTGACGCCTGCGGGTTGTATCCTTATCCTTGCGGAATTTGTTGGTTGTATCCTTGTGACGCCTGCGGGTTGTATCCTTATCCTTGCGGAATTTGTTGGTTGTATCCTTGTGACGCCTGCGGGTTGTATCCTTATCCTTGCGGAATTTGTTGGTTGTATCCTTGTGACGCCTGCAGGTTGTATCCTTATCCTTGCGGAATTTGTTGGTTGTATCCTTGTGACGCCTGCGGGTTGTATCCTTATCCTTGCGGAATTTGTTGGTTGTATCCTTGTGACGCCTGCGGGTTGTATCCTTATCCTTGCGGAATTTTGTTTGTATCCTTGTAACGCCTGCGGGTTATATCCTTATCCTTGCAGAATTTGTTGGTTGTATTTTGGCGGCACCTGCGGGTTGTTTCCTTGTTGTATTTTTGGGGCACCTGCGGGTTGTATCCTTGCGGAATTTGTTGTTTCCTTGTTGTATTTTTGCGGCACCTGCGGGTTGTATCCTTGCGGAATTTGTTGTTTCCTTGTTGTATTTTTGCGGCACCTGCGGGATGTATCCTTGCGGAATTTGTTGTTTCCTTGTTGTATTTTTGCGGCACCTGCGGGTTGTATCCTTGCGGAATTTGTTGTTTCCTTGTTGTATTTTTACGGCACCTGCGGGTTGTATCCTTGCGGAATTTGTTGTTTCCTTGTTGTATTTTTGCGGCACCTGCGGGATGTATCCTTGCGGAATTTGTTGTTTCCTTGTTGTATTTTTGGGGCACCTGCGGGTTGTATCCTTGCGGAATTTGTTGTTTCCTTGTTGTATTTTTACGGCACCTGCGGGTTGTATCCTTGCGGAATTTGTTGTTTCCTTGTTGTATTTTTGGGGCACCTGCGGGTTGTATCCTTGCGGAATTTGTTGTTTCCTTGTTGTATTTTTACGGCACCTGCGGGTTGTATCCTTGCGGAATTTGTTGTTTCCTTGTTGTATTTTTGCGGCACCTGCGGGTTGTATCCTTGCGGAATTTGTTGTTTCCTTGTTGTATTTTTGGGGCACCTGCGGGTTGTATCCTTGCGGAATTTGTTGTTTCCTTGTTGTATTTTTACGGCACCTGCGGGTTGTATCCTTGCGGAATTTGTTGTTTCCTTGTTGTATTTTTGCGGCACCTGCGGGTTCTATCCTTGCGGAATTTATTGTTTTTTTTTGTGGTACCTGCGGGTTGTTTCCTTGCGGAATTTGTTGGTGACACACCACTCACCTACGAAGAGCTGACAACAGTGTTTACCAAAATTGAGGCGGTCCTTAATTCGCGTCCTTTGTGTCCCTTGTCGCCGGATGCTAACGACCTTGAAGTACTTACGTCCGGTCACTTTATCATAGGAGACCCTTTGACTGCGGTTCCCGAGTATCCTTTGCAGGAAGTTGAAACTGAGGCTCACACGTTTTCAATTAGTGCAGCAAATGTTACAACACTTTTGGTCACGGTGGCACACGGAGTACTTATCGACATTGCAAACAAGGCCCAAATGGGCATCCCATTCCTCGCAACCTCCCGAAGTAGGCGATCTAGTTCTTCTTAGAGAAGATAATGTTCCTCTCTTAGAATGGCGGCGCGGCCACATCGTGTCCGTACTTCCCGGGAATAACAGCGTCGTGCGTGTTGTACAAGTTAAGACCGCTACGGGTGTCCTAACTAGACCTACGAATAGGATAATTCGCCTCCCCTGTGTTGAATGTTCAAATTAACTTATTTTCACTTGTTTATCGTAAACATAGTAATATTTAGGGCGGGGGTATGTTCATTATAGTATTCGTTGACCCCCCACCCGCGCCACCCCGCGCCCTTGTTCCCTCTTATGATGACATTGACAGACTGATTTGATGTGCACTCCTATTAACACGCGAGTGAGGTGCCTAATTAAAATGTGAATCCTGGAAACCTGTGCCGTGCCGTTATCCCGTGGGAATTCTCCTGGAGCTCATATCAGGTACGTGCACACAACGACTCGTTTATCCCTTAACCCCAACCTGAACACCAGATTTTAACACGGTTTTCTTATTAGCATCTCTCTTTACGTCTTTTATCGCTTATATAACGGGGAGTGTTCCGTGGAATTGTTCGGAATGATTCTTTCATCCTCACCATTTAGATAGTTGGTAGACCACAACTGTGCGTTTTTAGGGTTCCGTACCCAAAGGGTAAAAACGGGACCCTATTACTGAGACTTCGCTGTCCGTCCGTCCGTCCATCCATCCGTCTGTCACCAGGCTGTATCTCAAGAACGGTGATAGCTAGACAGTTGAAATTTTCACAGATGATGTATTTATATTGCCGCTATAACAATAAATACTAAAAATAAAATCCGACTCGCACTTGACCGGTTTTTTCTAGAAATGTCCTTCCTCGCACAACTGCGGGAGGCAGTAGTTCCGGAACGATAAGACCTTCAAACCTTCAAGAAAAGAGTATGCACACACCTGAAAGGCCGGCAACGCACTTGTGACTACTCTGGTGTTGCCAGGTGTCTATGGGCGACAGTAATTGCTTTCTATCAGGCGATCCGTTTCCTCGTTTGCCCCCATGACATTTATTTTTATTAATATTGACCCAAACTGCAATAGAACCAGAACTTTGTGTGTTGTGCATGTAGGTGTATGTCGATCAGATCGGAAATGGTAGCTTACTCGGTAGCCTTACGATTGTTACCGACGTGGTGCTTGGCTGCAAGCAGGCGCACTGCCCCAGCGCCTAGCGTGTGTGTGCTGGCGTGCACTGGCACTTGAACCAGTGGACGTGTACCTAGCTTGAAGACGTCGTTTTGAGGTCAGTCTGTTGTGTCATCATGTGTGTGTGGTCATGTAGTTTGATTCTGCACGCCGCACCCACGCATCGATCTTATCCCAACTCAAGATTCGAACTACCTGTCTTCCACGACCTGTGTACGCAGGGTTCTAGAGTACTTTGGTCACGTTGCCAGGAAAGACAGTGATAACCTAGACGGACCAGATTCGCACAACCCTTGGCACTGCAGTACACAATGCTCTTCACATGGCTCCTGATAGGAAACGGATGGCGGCGCATCATCCGGGAGAGACTGTTCCGAGATTACTATTAAATTACTACAACCCTCAGCAATTAGGCAACCGACGCAAGGAAGGTGGAGCTTGATTCTATATCGTGTAGTAAGGAAATGTATTTATTGCGGTGGCCATCCCCGCCGGCGGAGGCAATGCGACAGTGTGCACGTAGGAATACTCTCCTGTTTTGTCTTTTCCTGCGTCTAATACGCTTGAACACCTAGAGACAGGGGGCGTTCTACCAGCGTAGAGTTATCAAACCAAAGATTTGATGATTCGGTTAAGAAATGTGATCTGTAAGCTAACAACCGCAAATCTGGACAATTGAACATCCAAACATATGGACATTATAAAAAATTGCCGAGCTGAAACGAAGACGCTATGCTCGATCGGTTAGTAGGTAATGTCAAGTAGGTACATCAGCAAAGCATTCCATACTGTTACTGAGTCAAGGAAACTATTTCTGAACGTTACCCGCACTAGGTTGTTTGTTTTTGCTGAATCGGAAACAACAGCGGACTGGCCAGTTGGAGTCAAGGCCGAGATATTAAGAAGTCTACATAAGTTCGATTTACGATATCGCCAGTCGTTATCCTTATGCACGAAATCTTTACTAAAACGTGGCTGTGATTTCGTCCGAAATATTACTTTTTTTTTTACGGTAGCCCGGTAAAAAGTATTTTTCACCTCTCCAGCTCAAACATGGCGATTTTGCTGTCAGATAACAGTGAACAAAATGCGATTTTGTTTCGAGCGTGAGTAGAAAGTAGCTTTTTAATTTTTTCAATATCTGACCACGAATTGTCATTCTTCAGCCAAAGGTTAATTATAAAATTCTAATCATTTGAATCTCGATGTACTCTGTTTCTTTCATATGTATATAAAAGAGAGGGATAGGAACTTATCAATTTAAAATTCGATTTTCGAATCTGACCTCGATTGAGAACAGTTCGGATACGTGTTATACAAAAAAATCATTAAAAACACCCGAAAACGTTTTAATTGCAACCTATTTTTGTTTTTCTTTATTATGATTTTATTTAACGACCGAATATTAAAATTAATGTGCCTTTTATATAAAACAATAGATCATTGCTCAAATAAAATAAGATTTTTCAACTTATTACTTATAGTAAATATAATAATAATTTATAATTTCACCATTTATCATAGATGCATATTCGAAACGTACCTTAAAAAATATCGAGTTCATATTGTAATTTGTTATTTTCTTTTAATAATAATAATAATAATAATAATTTATTTCAGACCAAAGATCCATATTTTGTTAGATTGTGCAGACTTAAAAACTAGTGTTAGACAATAAAAACGTTAAAACTATAAACACAGAAGACAAAGTACAGCATTATTTAAAGGCATGGAGCCCAATCCACCGCTTCAGCACTGGCGAGTCCCATCGTTCGACAACAACAGCGCGCAGGAGCGTGTTGCAGCTGTCGCGCACGCGCCGCAGCATAGAGGCGCTGCGCGCGCGCATGATGGCGGCGAAACCAGCCGTATTTGTCTCCGCAAACATCGCGGAAGCGCTGCAATATCGCGGCAGCCGCAACAACGCTCTATACGCGTTGTTATATTGAACTCGCAGGTCGCTGTATGCCTTCTGCGTATAGTTAACCCATAGGCTGCATGTATAGAATGTCTGGCAGTATGCTTTAAATAGCGTGACTTTTACTGGCTCAGAACATTTCGCAAACCTACGGGCCAACATGTTGCATCGGACAGACAGCGCCCTGCGCTCCCTCTCAATATCCACATTGTCTTTTTGATCCGCGGTGATCCAGTGACCCAGGTACTTAAACTTTTCTACTCTTTGCAATTTTACACCAGTAAGTAACAACTCAGGAGCATCAGTATAACGGATGTTGTCTGGTTTGAACATCATAAACTCGCTCTTTTGAGCGTTGTACCTGAGTCCATTGGCCACCGCATAGGACTCGCAAATACTGAGCAGTTTCTTCAGTGCACCGCTCGAGGGGCTCAGCAGCACCATGTCATCTGCGTAACTAATGTTATTGACACAGACTCCATTTATATGGCAGCCGATACCGGTGCCACTGAGCTCCCTGATCAGCGCGTCGACGTACAGGTTGAAGAGTGTGGGAGACGTCATCCCCCCCTGCCTCACCCCACACTCCAACCCGTACTCATCAGAGAAAGAGCGTGCCCATCGTACACAGTTGCTCTGATTATTATACCAGTGCATAAACAAGGATGTCACTTCTTTAGGTACGCCTGTTTCAGTATTTATTTCTTTCTTTGTCTTTTGCATTTATTTTGTTTGGTGTTTTACGAGTAAAAATATTAATCAATTTATAAACAAAATCTCGTAATATAATATGTATTAATGTATTTATAAATAAGCACGTCATATTTATCTGCTAAATCTTCCAATTTGATCAAATAATGACAATAACCGTGTTGGTTGGTTCATTATAATTTCAATTAAATTATATTGTTATTCCTATTTAAGCAGCACTTATCTATTTTCTGATTAATAATATTATTGAAATCAGCAACAAAGACAAAGACTATTTAAACATACGTTGGAAGAAAAAGCACAAAATGTCGATGTTCTCGCTGATGAGGTGAAAAGTTGTGTGTGCTACACGAGAGCAAAGTTTTTTGCATCTCGTGCTGTTGAGTCTCTCGCTACACTCAGGATTCTAACATAGAATCACTCGCTACGCTCGTGATTCAAACGTAGAATCCTTCGCTTGCTCGGGACTCAAAATCAGCACTCGTAACAAAAAACAACTTTGCTCTCTTGTTGCACAAATAACTATTATAACCATCTTCGTATGTCCAGCTATCCCTGTAGTAGAATTGGTTAAAATCCATCCAGCCTTTTCGGCGTGGAGAATGGAATCTGGGTTTCTATTTATGATAGAATCAGAAATGAGGATATCCGCAGGAGAACAATCGACATAATTCCGAGTAAAGTCCTGAAGTGGCGCCCACGTATAGAAAAGCGCAGCGTGGGTCGCACCCCTACTATATTGGACGGTTATAGATGAACGGATAAATTCGTGATGGTCGTAGGTTTCTGAGAATTTTGGAAATATTCTTAATTGTCCATTTTAAATGTTCTATTTATTTAAATTCAGAGACAAGAAAAAGGCAAAGCAAAGTAACTGAGAAAACCGTGTTCTTGGGAATGTTATCACTTCATATTTGTCAATAACGGCTCATCACTAATTGTGAGCTGATTTAGCATCAAAGCATCAGGATATGAAATCACGGCGCTAATAATGCCACCATTATTCTCGCCTTCACTCTCGGCGTGAATGAAATAATTAGGAGATAGCTAATATAAAATAATTGCTAACTGGCAGAGTGCCAGCAAGACAATGTTCTCGTGTTTCTGAACAACCGTTTAGTTGAGAATTTAGTGACTTGTCCAGGCAAAGAAGGTGTATATCACCATCACCATACAAGTAAGGGGGCCCTACTAAGTATGATGCTTGCTTTATCACACGATGAATAAGAGACAAAGCATCCGTCACGTTTTGACAAATGCGAGTGTGAGTAACATATGTAATTTCTGTTACTTATTTATCACGTCACAAACGCAACCATCATGGACGATAAGATTTTATCGACTGCCTTGCTGAAAGACTTATCTCCCTTGAGAAGTTCGAAGTTTTGTAGCAATACTCACTTTTTCAATTAAGGAATTGTACTTTCCATCATCAGCTCAGCATAATGAGATGATGACTATCAAACGCAAATACCTGAATAACTTTATAAAATACATTTAAAACATTGTTAGTGCTTGTAATATTTGAGGGTTGCCTCTCATTTCTGACTGAGATCTCATTCGATTTGTTGATTTCTTTGTCCATTTCTAATAGGAAATAAACCATTAAAAAATTAATACTATTGCTTTTAATTTTTATTAATTACTATAAATTTTCCCTTGAGGTTTGCATATAATTTGAGTTATGCAGGATTTGCATGGGCGCGCAGCCCTAGCCGTACAGCAATATCTGTTGGTAGAAATTTCTTTGTGCACGTTAAGACATATCCCACATGAGGAGAATGTTCGGTAAGAAAAAACTTTAATTGTAAAATATTACAACTGTGGTGATCAACCTGCTTACTCTCACCACAAGGCTGCGCGCCAAATCGCCGCGCAACATCGTCGCGCTCCATGGCAACGAAATAACAAGAATGTCACTTCTCTTACTTACTGCTTCTACAAAGTTTTCATGATATTCTGTTGTAAAATAATTAGTGTAATTTATTGTAAATATCGTTGTACATAAACAGCTGTAAATAATATATTTGTTTCTCTTCGTCGGGTGCATAACGCGCACCCACATTGGTGACCGCCGACTAAAGAAATCTGAAAATACGCAAACGCCATGGTCGACGAAAATTCGGAAGAAAAATTTGCCGACGCTGATGGTAGCGCCACGGAGACGAAAGGTGAAGTATACAGAGTCGGGATCCGCGTACCGCTTTTCAACGCCGACGAGCCCGCGCTGTGGTTCGCTCAAATTGAAGCGCAATTTATGTTATCTGGCATTAAATGCGACAATACGAAATTTTATTATGTAGCTAGCCAACTTGATGCTCGATATGCTTTAGAAATAAAGGATATTATAACTAACCCTCCCGCTGCCGGAAAATATGACAGAATTAAATTGGAATTGATACAAATAATCAACAATTCTGTCATCCATACTTACGGCCCTGTCCAGATCACTGTCAACCTGGGAGTAAGAAGAGCTTTTCCGTGGAACTTCACTGTAGCTGATGTCACGAGGCCTATCATAGGTGTCGATTTTCTCGCCTATTACAATTTACTTGTGCATGTCAAAAATCAACGGTTATTAGATAACACAACTACGCTGTCTGTAGCCGCTGTCAACTACAGATCTGCTGAAAATATAGCTTCTGTCAAAGCAGTAACGGGTGAAACAGAATTCCACGACATTTTACGTGAGTACCCTGATATAACCAGACCTCCAGGTAGACACTCACCATCCAAGCACAGCACCTTGCACTTCATCAGGACTACACCTGGACAGCCAGTATCCTGCAAACCTCGCCGCCTCGATCCGATGCGCATGCAGGCCGCGAAGAAGGAGTTCGAGGATATGCTGACTTCAGGTATAGCTCGACGTTCTGAAAGTCCTTGGGCCAGCGCTCTACATCTGGTGAAGAAAAAGGACGACACCTGGAGACCATGTGGAGATTACAGAGCTCTCAATGCCAGAACCATTCCGGACAAGTACCCCATACGTCATATACACGACTTTTCGCACCAACTGTCAGGATGCACAATATTTTCAACTTAGTCAAGGCGTACAACCAAATAGCCGTGAATCCAGATGACATACCCAAGACAGCGATCATCACGCCATTCGGGTTGTATGAGTTCCCTTATATGACATTTGGACTCAGGAATGCTGCGCAGACGTTCCAGAGGTTTATTGATGAGGTTCTGCTGGGACTTGACTTCTGCTATGGTTACTTAGACGACATCTTGGTTTTTTCATCATCCCTAGAACAACACAAAAGTCATCTTCGTCAGCTGTTCGAGCGCTTAACACAGTATGGTGTATGGATCAACATCTCGAAATGCCTATTTGGTCAATCCGAAGTCACCTTTTTCGGATACCACGTGACAGCTTCAGGCACCAAACCGTTGGAGGCAAAAGTTCAAGCAATCCAGGATTACCCAGTTCCGAAAACAGTTAAAGAACTAAGACGTTTCCTGGGTATGATAAACTTTTACCGCCGATTCGTACCCAACGCTGCACAGCTGCAAGCACCACTTCACTCTCTTCTGGCAGGTCCAAAGATCGAAGGATCACATCCGGTAAACATGACTCCAAATTTACTACAAGCTTTCGAAGATTGCAAATCATCGCTATCCACTGCAACACTATTAGCTCATCCAGACTCATCAGCACAACTGGCCATCTTCACTGACGCTTCTGACTCCTCGATTGGCGCCGTGCTGCAGCAGCTCAGTGACGACAACTGGCAACCTTTGGCATTCTACTCACACAAACTTTCAACAGCACAGCGAAAGTACAGCCCGTACGATCGAGAACTACTGGCAGTGTACGAAGCCATCAAGTACTTCCGTCATATGGTCGAAGCCAGAGATTTTACAGTGTTCACCGACCATAAACCTCTCACCTTTGCCTTCTCCACGAACAGAGATAAATGCTCACCTAGGCAGTTCAGATACCTAGATTTTATCTCGCAGTTCACCACGGACGTACAATATTTACCCGGAAAACTCAATATTGTCGCTGATGCTCTATCTCGAGTCGAAGAAATCGCCAATCCTATTGACTACCAGGCTCTTGCACAATCTCAGGAACATGATCCAGAGCTGCAAGACCTGCTTCTAAAAGGCTCATCGCTCAAACTTAAAAAGATGCCTACGCTTGACAGTGACTTACCTGTCTACTGCGATACCTCTACTCGGCAACCTCGTCCATACATCACTCCGCAGTTCCGCAAACAAGTCTTTGACCAGCTACACCAACTTCATCATCCAGGATCCTCAGCTACTGTGCGACTGACCGCTGAGAGATTCGTATGGCCAGGGATACGCAAAGATTGTAGAGAGTGGGTCAGGCATTGCTTGAAATACCAACAATCAAAAATCACTCGTCATACCATTTCACCACTTTCCACCTTCACCACTCCATCCTCGAGGTTCACTCATATCCATCTAGACCTCGTAGGACCTCTAATCCCTTCCTCCTCTTACAGATTCTGCCTCACAGTCATCGACAGATTTACGCGATGGCCTGAGGTGTTTTCGCTCAGAGACATCACTGCCGAGTCCTGCGCTTCTGCACTGGTTTCTGGCTGGTTTGCCAGATTTGGTTGTCCACTGCGGATAACCACGGACCGTGGACGCCAATTCGAAAGCCATCTCTTCAAAGCTCTGACAGCCATGGTTGGAGCTCGTCACTTCCGGACCACGGCGTATCATCCAGCTGCCAACGGGATGATCGAGAGACTACATCGCCAGCTCAAGGCAGCTATCATGTGCCACTCCTCATCGTCAACGTGGACGGAAGCTCTGCCACTGATTCTGCTTGGCGTGAGAAGTGCGGTGAAGGAAGACCTACAGGTAACTCCGGCTGAACTTGTATATGGCGAAACACTCCGTTTACCCGGTCAGTTCCTTTCACCTCAAACCGACTTCACGACTGCAGACGTCACAGAATATGCCACACGACTCCGCTCTCACATGGCCAAACTAACGTCAAAACCTGCATCGTGGCACGTTTTATCTTCGCCATTCTACATTCCACGGACGCTGCAAACTTGTACGCATGTTTTTCAACGTGTCGACCGCGTCCGAAGTTCTCTAGAGCCGCCTTATGAAGGACCTTACAAGGTGATAAAGCGACAAGCTAAATTCTACACCATTGAGATCAAAGGCAAGCCAAACAACGTGTCCATCGATAGACTTGAGCCCGCATACATCATGCGCGAGGTAACTCTGGACAACAACACTACCACGCCTGCTGAGTCACGCACGAGAAGCGGTAGACTTGTCACCTTCCCTGCAAGATATCGACCGTAGTTACGGTCTGGCCAGGGGGAACATGTGGTGATCAACCTGCTTACTCTCACCACAAGGCTGCGCGCCAAATCGCCGCGCAACATCGTCGCGCTCCATGGCAACGAAATAACAAGAATGTACTTCTCATACTTACTGCTTCTACAAACGTTTTCATGATATTCTGTTGTAAAATAATTAGTGTAATTTATTGTAAATATCGTTGTACATAAACAGCTGTAAATAATATATTTGTTTCTCTTCGTCGGGTGCATAACGCGCACCCACACAACTTTGACCTTTCATCACGCCTAAACCACTAGACCGAGATCCACAATTTTTAGTATATGTGGAGCTGCGCAGCTACCCAGAAGGTAAAAAGGATGCTTTTTACTCGACTACGAAGAAGCAAAAAGAGGGTACTTATGACTTTTTTCCACGCGGACTAAGTTCGCGGGCACTCTAGTAAACTAACTAGATTTGAATTGAAAATCAGTTTGGTATTTTGTCGTTCGTCACTTGTTTTGTGTGGGCGCGCGGCGCCGTGCCAGTCAGACAAAATTTGACCAATTGCGGTAATATAGTCTGGACATCCAAAGATGGTTATAGAATAATTAAAAAAAACTGGCCAAGTGCGAGTCCGACTCGCGCACGAAGGTTTCCAATATTGAACAAAAAACACGTTCTTTGCATGGGGTCTTCCTTTCATTTTTACTTATTTTTATTATTTGTTGTTATAGCGGTAACAAAAATATACATTCTGTGAAAATTTCAACTGTCTACCTATAACGGTTCATGAGAAAATGCCCGCTGAACGAAATATCATGCAAAAAGCCCTATTTTTGTATGGGAGCCCTCTTAATTATTATTGTTTTATCATCAATAGTATTTGTTGCTATAGCGGCAACATCTGTGAAAATTTCAACTGTCTAGCTATCACCGTTCTTGAGATACAGCCTGGTGACAGACGGACGGACGGACATCGAAGTCTCAGTATTAGGGTCCCGTTTTTACCCTTTGGGTACAGAAGTACAGAACCCTAAAAAACACGCGCACGAAGGTGCTTGCACTCTCTAGTAAACTAAAAAAACTAAGTATTGGTAATTTTCATAGTCTGAAAGTATGAATACTCTCTTTTTTGATAATCCAATAAACAAGTATTTTCCCGAATTGTATCAAAATTTACACTCCCCGGGGCGCCTGCGCAATGTCGCCAGAACTAGAATCCCAAATACGAATTCTGCGAACGCGGTCATCAACTCGCGTCCATCCTTGTCGCTGTTTATAAATCATGCTCTAGTCTAGATTTACAGCCAAGAGATCCTTTTAATAGTTTTAATAGTGGTTGAATGAATTGACAATCTTGGCCAACACCAACACCATCAGTTAAATACGGTATTGGAAGACAGCTCAAACCAGCTACTCTTTATGTATACGATATTTAACTATAGTGAAAATGAATTATGTGCCTAATTGAAACCACTAACCACCGCGTATTTTTGAATCACAAATTCAATAATACGCGCAACCAAATAAACTACTAATAAACTTTTGGATATTATTACTATTTTATTATTATTAAGCCGAGAATGGCAGCTCGAGGCATTACTATTTTTAATTGAACAAAAACTAAAAATAAGATGTTTTGACTACTGATGTTTATAACGTCACAAAAGCCACTATCTTCATAGAAACTTCATACTAACAGATCGTTTTTAGGGTTCTGTACCCGAAGGGTAAAAACGGGACCCTATTACTAAGACTTCGCTCTCCGTCCGTCCGTCCGTCCGTCCGTCTGTCACCAGGCTGTATCTCAAGAACGGTGATAGCTAGACAGTTGAAATTTTCACATATGATGTATTTCTATCGCTATAACAACAAATACTAAAAATAAAATAAAATAAATATTTAAGGGGGGCTCCCATACAACAAACTTGTTGTAGATAATGGTACGGAACCCTTCATGCGCGAGTCGGACTCGCACTTGCCCAATTTTTTGACATTTCATAAAGAGTAGCTGATTTGAGCTGTCGTCATTTCAAATACCGTATTGGCTACACGCGAATCACAGAATCACTAGTATAGGAATGATTATTATGACCCAACAAATAGTAGATTGTTTGACAAGGGGCTAAAACAAGCCATTATATGACACGAGGTAATTATTTGGACGACCGAACGAAGTAAGCGAGGCCAAATATATCTGAGTGTCATAATGGCTTGTAGCCCCGTGTTAAACACTCTGCTTTTCACTTCGACTGAAAAAAAAACGACTGAAATAATTTATTTTATCATTTAATATTCTTAGCCAAGATGAAATGTTTAAGATTAAATTTCTTTTCGTTGATTATATAAATCGTGGGGGAAGAGACCGGGAATCGAACCCGGTACCTCTGGATTGCCGGTCCAGCGCGTTAACCACTTTGGAGCTAGGGTGGCGAAATGGTTAACGCGCTGGACCGGCAATCCAGAGGTACCGGGTTCGATTCCCGGTCTCTTCCCCCAGGTAGCTCCTTTTTCAATTTTTCTTTAAGCTTTGATCTTTGTATTTAATGCTTAAATAAAAATTGTGGTGTACCTACCCACATAAAAAAAATGAGACATTATATGTTTCATAAATTTATATATAAATCGTGCTAAAATAAAATTTCAGTTAATATTCCAGTAGGTACATTGTCAATAAAAACTTTTTAGTTTATTTTTTAATTGGGTCGATCCGATCAGGTTGCTGTATTTGTCGGTTTATTGTATTTGTAAATAGTATGTAACTGGCCGGTAACAAGATTTTTTTTTTCAGTGTCATAGAAATTTGTATGGGATTATATGGTTTCCTTTTAAACCCTAGGGGCTAAATGTACTATTTTAGCCCCGCTTTGCGAACTTAAAACGACGTACTTTTTGAGCAGGAGAAGTGAAAATGTTATTTTTGAGGCATACCTATATAGTGTTAGAACACAATATTATTGTACATTTTCACTAACGCGCGTGAAATAATAATAGGGTTTACTCGGCTAATTCCGAATGGCGGATAATTCCGAAAATTACTATTATCTAATAAACGGGGTAACATTTTTTGCGCTAGCAACACTTCCTCAGATACCCGCTGTTCGGAATTACCCGAGGACACCTTAATTTTAACTTTTTTCTGTATAAGTACCTAGTTGTTATTTTTTAAGACGTCCGAATGGTCTTAACTTAAATAGCTTATTTTGTAAACCTGACCCCAGAAAGCCATTGACCGAAAACAAATGGAAGCTAGTAACAAAAAAACGCAAACTATATTATATCGTCTTCTCTATCACAAGGTTGAAATTGGAATAGTATAAGTAACTCAGATACAATTTCGACCCTTAGGGTTTCAGTGCTAGAGTATTTTATTTCAATGAGATAGGATATTGAAATTGAATTGCCATGTTTACAAGAAAAGTTCTCTGGTATTCGGACAGCTTCAACTATAAGTAAACCTCAAGGGTACATTTACATGCCTGCGTCTACCAGCGGTTGTCAAAACCATGTACAGGTACCTACTACCAATACGACCGAATTTACTATTCAATTGTCTCGTACAGAAGTGCCACAATTCTAAGACTCGTCAATTAATTAAACTTTTTAATGCCTACATGACAAAGTATTTACAAGAAAGATCTATCCCATCAAAAACATAAATGTTAAATTAGAGCCAAGTTCTCGCATGCAACGTTGTCGACTTCGCCGACAAAAGAATTGAGATCTATATGGGCGCCAAGTTCTTTGCCCTAAATTTTTTAAATACATGGACATGCGACATACTCAATGCATTTATTTTACTTGGGGTGTAATTCAATATCAAGACTGGACTTGGCTAGTTTTTACATATAAATTTATATTATATTTGTCTAATCATTAACCTATTTTCGTAAAGGTATGTACGCAAGTTAGTGTACGTCCCTGTTACTTATACTGTTAGCTTGATAATAATACTATGTTACTTTGATAAAATTAAGTCAGTTTGTGAAAACTAGCCAAGTCAAATCTTGATATTGAATTACACCCCAAGTAAATAAATGCATTGAGTATGTCGCATGTCCATGTATTTAAAAAATTTAGGGCAAAGAACTTGGCGCCCATATAGATCTCAATTCTTTTGTCGGCGAAGTCGACAACGTTGCATGCGAGAACTTGGCTCTAATTTAACATTTATGTTTTTGATGGGATCTCATTACTTTTTGTACAGAAATTATTATGATGTGTAAATTATTTAATAATTAATTGTTAATTACTTGTGTGTGTGCTATTCTAGTACATCTTTTAAACAAACAAAGAATTTTCCAAATCGGTTAGTACGTGTTGGATTCTTGTGTGTGTGTGTGTGTGTAAGAGAGAGAGAGAGAAAGAGTGTGAGCTATGCTAATACATCTTTAAAACAAAGAAAGAATTTTCCAAATCGGTTAATAAATGACGGAGTTCTGAGGCAAGAAGCATAAATAATAATAATAATTAAAAAAGTAAAAAAATCACTGTTTTCGATTTTTTTATGTGTGCACACACAATTACCAAGCTGAATGCCAAATTTCACCTTTCTAGGTCACCTGGAAGTGGGTTAGGTTTTTGATTACTAGTCAGTCAGTCAGTCAGTCAGTCAGTCAGTCAGTCAGTGATAAAAATACCGTTTTTTGGACTTTAATATCTCAATACCTATTTCACCTATATTTATGAAATTTGGGGTTCTAGTTGTTCTAAAGGATCTTAATACATAAGCCAAATTTCATGTTTTTATGTTAAATAGATTTGGAGTTATTGAGGGGTCAAAAGTGGCTCCAAACGGTTCGTGTAATATAACACACGGCTGCTGCTCGCCAGTTCTTGGGGTGAACTTGGCTGGACACGCTGCCGCGTGTCTAGATTGTTCTCTTCATGTTTTAACGACTTAGTTAATTATAATGTACAACAGAAATAAAAACGTTTACATCAACTAGTAGCCTGAATTGTCTTCACTTCGAATCGTGTCAAATAATCCGGCTATTAAACAGTAATCCTGTCATAATCTGGGTGTAAACTCGAATTTTCTTATAACGATGCCCGACCAAAGTATTAATAGACGGGCCAACATTTCGTGATGTTGGTACCACCGGCTGATATGATATTTTAAACCTATACTACAAGTACGGACGCTTAGACGTGGATCGTATCCGAGCATCCGGGTCCTGAAAAAAGTTCAATTAGTGTCTGTGGTTTTGTGATAAGTGCGCGGTGAGTTTTTGGATTTGGAACACTTTATTTTTTTCTTTATTTAAGGAGGTTGCATGTAATTTGATGCTGATAAGTTGGTAGCCAGTGATTGTTAACAAATATAGTTGCGTTATGTTCCAGTATCGTGTGACAATCAAAACAAAAATCGGCTCGGCTATTTACGCATTCTTGCAACATTTTCAGTACTATGTTATTTCAGTTGCTAGCATACAAACCTATTAGCTTTCTTAGATATTAAAATGCTATAAGTATAGGAAGTAACTAGTCTGTTATAAGTAGTTTAGATCTTAATAATAGTCAAACGCTTACCTACCCAAAAAAATAAATATGAAACTATCTGTTTAACGGAAGCATACCAAACAAATTTACATAAATGGCATAAATTGTGAGTCGTATTCAAGTCGTATAGTGATATGATATGTTTAATGTTATCGTCATTTATTTGGAGAATAATCTCACCTTATCATAGTTCTCCCCTTTTTGTCAGGCGTAGACCCTAAAGTATCCGTTGTGCGACGACAGTGCTTTAACAGTTGACAGCAATTTTTCTAACCGGTGTGAAGTTAGCAGCCAAACTTAGCAGCCGCCGATAACCCGACCAAATTAAGAAGTTAAGATTTTCTTTAAAATCAAAATGTCTCGGGAGACGTTAAAGACTACAAAAAACATCTATGATTACGAAAAAAACATGCTGAACATAAAAACAAATCCAATAAATACTTAAACTTAGTTCGGCCGCTAACTTTTGAATTCAGCAGCCAAAATCACTTTTTGTGACTAATACTAAGATCTCGTTATGAAACTGGGCAAGGAAGGGGGTTTTAAAACTTGATTCGTATAGCCAAATGCTCAAGCTAAACGGTTGCAGTAAACAAAAGATGATACTCGATCAATATCAGAGTCAACCGGGTAAAGGAAGTCATGTTTTAGATGATGTTTTGTAAACTTTAGATTTTCTCTTCTTTTCAACCTGATAGACGGCAAGCAAAGGGCCTTTGGTTAGACCCCAGTACCATTCATTCAACCGTTGAGCTAAATCAAAGCCCAAGTAGCCAAGTAGATAATCATCACCAGTCCTTAAGACTATGCAAATTAAATCCGAATAAAAAATCACAAGATTTTCGCATAAAATCATTATTGCATACAAATCGCCAAGTTGAAAGGCAACCAAGGAGGTTTTGAAACATGATGTGTGTAGCTTATTATATACGATATACGGCTGCAGTGACCAAAAAGTTATACCCGATCGGTAACTGGGTGAAACGGGGAGAAAACGGCATGTAATGGGCGATATTCAGTACTTTACGATTTTCATTTATTTTCAACTTGAAAGACGGCAAACATAAAATCAGATAGCTTGTTTATTAAGCTAATTTAAAAATCAAGTTGCTTATTGATACCCGATCATTTAGACTATGTTAATGAAGTATAAGTAGAAAACAAACAAGATTTTCTCCAAAATCTTCATTCTTGTTTGAAAATCGCCAAGTAGAACGGCAAGCAAGGAGGTTTTGAAACATGATATGTATAGCTTATTATACACGCTATATGGCTGCTATGACCAAAAAGTGATACCCGATCGTTAACTGGGTGAAACGGGGAGAAAACGGCATGTAATTGGCGATATTCAGTACTTTACGATTTTCATTTATTTTCAACTTGAAAGACGGCAAGCAAGGAGTTTTTGACCATAGAATCCGATAGCCAGTTTATTAAGCTAATTTAAAAATCAAGTTGCTTATTGATACCCAATCATTTAGACTATGTTAATGAAGTACAAGTAGAAAACAAACAAGATTTTCTCCAAAATCTTCATTCTTGTTTGAAAATAGCCAAGTAGAACGGCAAGCAAGGAGGTTTTGAAACATGATATGTATAGCTTTTTATACACGCTATACGGTTGCAATGACCAAAAAGTGATACCCGATCGTTAACTGGGTGAAACGGGGAGAAAACGTCATGTAATTGGCGATATTCAGTACTTTACGATTTTCATTTATTTTCAAGTTGAAAGACGGCAAGCAAGGAGTTTTTGACCATAGAATCCGAAAGCCAGTTTAGTATGCTAAATTAAAAATCAAGTTGCTTATTGATACCCGATCATTTAGACTATGTTAATGAAGTACAAGTAGAAAACAAACAAGATTTTCTCCAAAATCTTCATTCTTGTTTGAAAATCGCCAAGTAGAACGGCAAGCAAGGAGGTTTTGAAACATGATATGTATAGCCTAATATACACGCTATACGGCTGCAGTGACCAAAAAGTGATACCCGATCGTAAACTGGGTGAAACGGGGAGAAAACGGCATGTTATTGGCGATAGTCAGTACTTTACGATTTTCATTTACTTTCAAGTTGAAAGACGGCAAGCAAGGAGTTTTGGACCATAGAATCCGATAGCCAGTTTATTAAGCTAATTTAAAAATCAAGTTGCTAATTGATACCCGATCATTAAGACTATGTTAATGAAGTACAAGTAGAAAACAAACAAGATTTTCTCCAAAATCTTCATTCTTGTTTGAAAATCGCCAAGTAGAACGGCAAGCAAGGAGGTTTTGAAAAATTATATGTATAGCTTATTATACACGCTATACGGTTGCAATGACCAAAAAGTGATACCCGATCGTTAACTGGGTGAAACGGGGAGAAAACGGCATGTAATTGGCGATATTCAGTACTTTACGATTTTAATTTATTTTCAACTTGAAAGACGGCAAGCAAGGAGTTTTTGACCATAGCATCCGATAGCCGGTTTATTAAGCTAATTTAAAAATCAAAATGCTTATTGATACCCAATCATTTAGACTATGTTAATGAAGTACAAGTAGAAAACAAACAAGATTTTCTCCAAAATCTTCATTCTTGTTTGAAAATAGCCAAGTAGAACGGCAAGCAAGGAGGTTTTGAAACACGATATGTAAAGCTTCTTGTACACGCTATACGGCTGCATTGACCAAAAAGTGATACCCGATCGTTAACTGGGTGAAACTGGGAGAAAACTGCATGTAATTGGCGATAGTCAGTACTTTACGATTTTCATTTATTTTCAAGTTGAAAGACGGCAAGCAAGGAGTTTTGGACCATAGAATCCGATAGCCAGTTTATTAAGCTAATTTAAAAATCAAGTTGCTAATTGATACCCGATCATTAAGACTATGTTAATGAAGTACAAGTAGAAAACAAACAAGATTTTCTCCAAAATCTTCATTCTTGTTTGAAAATAGCCAAGTAGAACGGCAAGCAAGGAGGTTTTGAAACATGATATGTATAGCTTATTATACACGCTATACGGTTGCAATGACCAAAAAGTGATACCCGATCGTTAACTGGGTTAAACGGGGAGAAAACGGCATGAAATTGGCGATAGTCAGTACTTTAAGATTTTCATTTATTTTCAACTTGAAAGACGGAAAGCAAGGAGTTCTTGACCATAGAATCCCATAGCCAGTTTATTAAGCTAATTTAAAAATCAAGTTGCTTATTGATACCCGATCATTTAGACTATGTTAATGAAGTACAAGTAGAAAACAAACAAGATTTTCTCCAAAATCTTCATTCTTGTTTGAAAATCGCTAAGTAGAACGGCAAGCAAGGAGGTTTTGAAACATGATATATATAGCTTATTATACACGCTATACGGCTGCAGTGACCAAAAATTGATACCCGATCGTAAACTGGGTGAAACGGGGAGAAAACGGAATGTTATTGGCGATAGTCAGTACTTTACGATTTTCATTTATTTTCAACTTGAAAGACGGCAAGCAAGGAGTTTTTGACCACAGTATCTGATAGCCAATTTATAAAGCTTATTTAAAAACCAAAATTCTAATTGATACCCGATCATTTAGACTATGTAAATGAAGTTCAAGTAAAAAACAAACATGAGTTTCTCCAAAATCTTCATTCTAGTTTGAAAATCGTCAAGTAGAACGGCAAGCAAGGAGGTTTTGAGACATGATGTTTGTAGCGAATTACATACGCTATATGGCTGCTATGACCAAAAAGTGATACCCGATCGTTAACTGGGTGAAACGGGGAGAAAACGGCATATAATTGGCAATAGTCAGTACTTTACGATTTTCATTTATTTTCAACTTGAAAGACGGAAAGCAAGGAGTTTTTGACCATAGAATCCCATAGCCAGTTTATTAAGCTAATTTTAAAATCAA
Source organism: Apotomis capreana (assembly GCA_947623375.1). Taxonomy (NCBI): domain Eukaryota; kingdom Metazoa; phylum Arthropoda; class Insecta; order Lepidoptera; family Tortricidae; genus Apotomis; species Apotomis capreana. The sequence continues at coordinate 12,280,659 of OX392522.1, read as the reverse complement.
GTTGCTTATTGATACCCGATCATTTAGACTATGTTAATGAAGTACAAGTAGAAAACAAACAAGATTTTCTCCAAAATCTTCATTCTTGTTTGAAAATAGCCAAGTAGAACGGCAAGCAAGGAGGTTTTGAAACATGATATGTATAGCTTATTATACACGCTATATTACTGCTATGCCAAAAAAGTGATACCCGATCGTTAACTGGGTGAAACGGGAAGAACACGGCATGTAATTGGCGATATTCAGTACTTTACGATTTTCATTTATTTTCAAGTTGAAAGACGGCAAGCAAGGAGGTTTTGACCATAGAATCCGACAGCCAGTTTAATAAGCTAATTTAAAAATCAAAATGCTTATTGATACCCAATCATTTTGACTATGTTAATGAAGTACAAGTAGAAAACAAACAAGATTTTCTCCAAAATCTTCATTCTTGTTTGAAAATAGCCAAGTAGAACGGCAAGCAAGGAGGTTTTGAAACATGATATATATAGCTTATTATACACGCTATACGGCTGCAGTGACCAAAAAGTGATATCCGATCGTAAACTGGGTGAAACGGGGAGAAAACGGAATGTTATTGGCGATAGTCAGTACTTTACGATTTTCATTTATTTTCAACTTGAAAGACGGCAAGCAAGGAGTTTTTGACCACAGTATCTGATAGTGAATTTATAAAGCTTATTTAAAAACCAAAATTCTAATTGATACCCGATCATTTAGACTATGTAAATGAAGTTCAAGTAAAAAACAAACATGAGATTCTCCAAAATCTTCATTCTAGTTTTAAAATCGTCAAGTAGAACGGCAAGCAAGGAGGTTTTGAGACATGATGTTTGTAGCGTATTACATACGCTATATGGCTGCTATGACCAAAAAGTGATACCCGATCGTTAACTGGGTGAAACGGGGAGAAAACGGCATGTAATTGGCAATAGTCAGTACTTTACGATTTTCATCTATTTTCAACTTGAAAGACGGAAAGCAAGGAGTTTTTGACCATAGAATCCCATAGCCAGTTTATTAAGCTAATTTAAAAATCAAGTTGCTTATTGATACCCGATCATTTAGACTATGTTAATGAAGTACAAGTAGAAAACAAACAAGATTTTCTCCAAAATCTTCATTCTTGTTTGAAAATAGCCAAGTAGAACGGCAAGCAAGGAGGTTTTGAAACATGACATGTATAGCTTATTATACACGCTATATGACTGTTATGCCAAAAAAGTGATACCCGATCGTTAACTGGCTGAAACGGGAAGAACACGGCATGTAATTGGCGATATTCAGTACTTTACGATTTTCATTTATTTTCAAGTTGAAAGACGGCAAGCAAGGAGGTTTTGACCATAGAATCTGACAGCCAGTTTAGTAAGCTAATTTAAAAATCAAGTTGCTTATTGATACCCGATCATTTAGACTATGTTAATGAAGTACAAGTAGAAAACAAACAAGATTTTCTCCAAAATCTTCATTCGTGTTTGAAAATAGCCAAGTAGAACGGAAAGCAAGGAGGTTTTGAAACACGATATGTATAGCTTATTATACACGCTATACGGCTGCAGTGACCAAAAAGTGATACCCGATCGTAAACTAGGTGAAACGGGGAGAAAACGGCATGTTATTGGCGATAGTCAGTACTTTACGATTTTCATTTATTTTCAACTTGAAAGACGGCAAGCAAGGAGTTTTTGACCACAGTATTTGATAGCCAATTTATAAAGCTTATTTAAAAACCAAAATTCTAATTAATACCCGATCATTTAGACTATGTAAATGAAGTTCAAGTAAAAAACAAACATGAGTTTCTCCAAAATCTTCATTCTAGTTTGAAAATCGTCAAGTAGAACGGCAAGCAAGGAGGTTTTGAGACATGATGTTTGTAGCGTATTACATGCGCTATATGGCTGCTATGACGTAAAAGTGATACCCGATCGTTAACTGGGTGAAACGGGGAGAAAACGGCATGTTATTGGCGATATTCAGTACTTTACGATTTTCATTTATTTTCAAGTTGAAAAACGGCAAGCAAGGAGTTTTTGACCATAGAATCCGAAAGCTAGTTTAGTAAGCTAAATTAAAAATCAAGTTGCTAATTGATACCCGATCATTTAGACTATGTTAATGAAGTACAAGTAGAAAACAAACAAGATTTTCTCCAAAATCTTCATTCTTGTTTGAAAATCGCCAAGTAGAACGGCAAGCAAGGAGGTTTTGAAACATGATATGTATAGCTTATTATACACGCTATACGGCTGCAGTGACCAAAAAGTGATACCCGATCGTAAACTGGGTGAAACGGGGAGAAAACGGCATGTTATTGGCGATAGTCAGTACTTTACGATTTTCATTTATTTTCAACTTGAAAGACGGCAAGCAAGGAGTTTTTGACCACAGTATCTGATAGCCAATTTATAAAGCTTATTTAAAAACCAAAATTCTAATTGATACCCGATCATTTAGACTATGTTAATGAAGTACAAGTAGAAAACAAACAAGATTTTCTCCAAAATCTTCATTCTTGTTTGAAAATAGCCAAGTAGAACGGCAAGCAAGGAGGTTTTGAAACATGATATGTATAGCGTATTATACATGCTATATGACTGCTATGCCAAAAAAGTGATACCCGATCGTTAACTGGGTGAAACGGGGAGAAAACGGCATGTAATTGGCGATAGTCAGTACTTTATGATTTACATTTATTTTCAACTTGAAAGACAGAAAGGAAAGAGTTTTTGACCATAGAATCCCATAGCCAGTTTATTAAGCTAATTTAAAAATCAAGTTGCTTATTGATACCCGATCATTTAGACTATGTTAATGTAGTACAAGTAGAAAACAAACAAGATTTTCTCCAAAATCTTCATTCTTGTTTGAAAATAGCCAAGTAGAACGGCAAGCAAGGAGGTTTTGAAACATGATATGTAAAGCTTCTTATACACGCTATACGGCTGCAGTGACCAAAAAGTGATACCCGATCGTTAACTGGGTGAAACTGGGAGAAAACGGCATGTAATTGGCAATAGTCAGTACTTTACGATTTTCATTTATTTTCAAGTTGAAAGACGGCAAGCAAGGAGTTTTGGACCATATAATCCGATAGCCAGTTTATTAAGCTAATTTAAAAATCAAGTTGCTAATTGATACCCGATCATTAAGACTATGTTAATGAAGTACAAGTAGAAAACAAACAAGATTTTCTCCAAAATCTTCATTCTTGTTTGAAAATCGCCAAGTAGAACGGCAAGCAAGGAGGTTTTGAAACATGATATGTATAGCTTATTATACATGCTATACGGCTGCAGTGACCAAAAAGTGATACCCGATCGTAAACCGGGTGAAACGGGGAGAAAACGGCATGTTATTGGCGATAGTCAGTACTTTACGATTTGCATTTATTTTCAACTTGAAAAACGGCAAGCAAGGAGTTTTTGACCACTGTATCTGATAGCCAATTTATAAGGCTTATTTAAAAATTAAGTTGCTTATTGATACCCAATCATTTAGACTATGTTAATGAAGTACAAGTAGAAAACAAACAAGATTTTCTCCAAAATCTTCATTCTTGTTTGAAAATAGCCAAGTAGAACGGCAAGCAAGGAGGTTTTGAAACATGATATGTATAGCTTATTATACACGCTATACGGTTGCAATGACCAAAAAGTGATACCCGATCGATAACTGGGTGAAACGGGGAGAAAACGGCATGTAATTGGCGATATTCAGTACTTTACGATTTTCATTTATTTTCAACATGAAAGACGGCAAGCAAGGAGTTTTTGACCATAGAATCCGATAGCCAGTTTATTAAGCTAATTTAAAAATCAAGTTGCTTATTGATACCCAATCATTTAGACTATGTTAATGAAGTACAAGTAGAAAACAAACAAGATTTTCTCCAAAATCTTCATTCATGTTTGAAAATCGCCAAGTAGAACGGCAAGCAAGGAGGTAAGCTATACATATCATGTTTCAAAACCTCCTTGCTTGCCGTTCTACTTGGCTATTTTCAAACAAGAATGAAGATTTTGGAGAAAATCTTGTTTGTTTTCTACTTGTACTTCATTAACATAGTCTAAATGATTGGGTATCAATAAGCAACTTGATTTTTAAATTAGCATACTAAACTGGCTATCGGATTCTATGGTCAAAACCTCCTTGCTTGCTGTCTTTAAACTTGAAAATAAATGAAAATCGTAAAGTACTGAATATCGCCAATTACATGCCGTTTTCACCCCATTTCACCCAGTTAACGATCGGGTATCACTTTTTGGTCATTGCAACCGTATAGCGTGTATAATAAGCTATACATATCATGTTTCAAAACCTCCTTGCTTGCCGTTCTACTTGGCTATTTTCAAACAAGAATGAAGATTTTGGAGAAAATCTTGTTTGTTTTCTACTTGTACTTCATTAACATAGTCTAAATGATCGGGTATCAATAAGCAACTTGATTTTTAAATTAGCTTAATAAACTGGCTATGGGATTCTATGGTCAAAAACTCCTTGCTTTCCGTCTTTCAAGTTGAAAATAAATGAAAATCGTAAAGTACTGACTATCGCCAATTACATGCCGTTTTCTCCCCGTTTCACCCAGTTAACGATCGGGTATCACTTTTTGGTCATTGCAACCGTATAGCGTGTATAATAAGCTATACATATCATGTTTCAAAACCTCCTTGCTTGCCGTTCTACTTGGCTATTTTCAAACAAGAATGAAGATTTTGGAGAAAATCTTGTTTGTTTTCTACTTGTACTTCATTAACATAGTCTAAATGATTGGGTATCAATAAGGAACTTGATTTTTAAATTAGCTTTTTAAACTGGCTGTCGGATTCTATGGTCAAAACCTCCTTGCTTGCCGTCTTTAAACTTGAAAATAAATGAAAATCGTAAAGTACTGAATATCGCCAATTACATGCCGTTTTCTTCCCATATCACCCAGTTAACGATCGGGTATCACTTTTTTGGCATAGCAGCCATATAGCGTGTATAATAAGCTATACATATAATGTTTCAAAACCTCCTTGCTTGCCGTTCTACTTGGCGATTTTCAAACAAGAATGAAGATTTTGGAGAAAATCTTGTTTGTTTTCTACTTGTACTTCATTAACATAGTCTAAATGATCAGGTATCAATTAGCAACTTGATTTTTAAATTAGCCTAATAAACTGGCTATCGGATTCTATGGTCGAAAACTCCTTGCTTGCCGTCTTTCAACTTGAAAATAAATGTAAAGTACTGACTATCGCCAATTACATGCCGTTTTCTCCCCGTTTCACCCAGTTAAAGATCGGGTATCACTTTTTGGTCACTGCAGCCGTATAGCGTGTAAAAAAACTATACATATCATGTTTCAAAACCTCCTTGCTTGCCGTTCTACTTGGCTATTTTCAAACAAGAATGAAGATTTTGGAGAAAATCTTGTTTGTTTTCTACTTGTACTTCATTAATATAGCCTAAATGATCGGTTATCAATAAGAATTTTGATTTTTAATTTAGCTTACTAAACTGGCTTTCGGATTCTATGGTCAAAAACTCCTTGCTTGCCGTTTTTGAACTTGAAAATAAATGAAAATCGTAAAGTACTGACTATCACCAATTACATGCCGTTTTCTCCTCGTTTCACCCAGTTAACGATCGGGTATCACTTTTTCGTCACTGCAGCCATATAGCGTGTTAATTAAGCTATACATATCATGTTTCAAAACTTTCTTGCTTGCCGTTTTACTTGGCTATTTTCAAACAAGAATGAAGATTTTGGAGAAAATCTTGTTTGTTTTCTACTTGTACTTCATTAACATAGTCTAAATGATCGGCTATCAATAAGCAACTTGATTTTTAAATTAGCTCACCAAACTGGCTGTCGGATTCTATGGTCAAAACCTCCTTGCTTGCCGTCTTTCAACTTGAAAATAAATGAAAATCGTAAAGTACTGAATATCGCCAATTACATGCCGTTTTCTTCCCGTTTCACCCAGTTAACGATCGGGTATTACTTTTTTGGCATAGCAGCCATATAGCGTGTATAATGAGCTATACATATCATGTTTCAAAATCTCCTTGCTTGCCGTTCTACTTGGCTATTTTTAAACAAGAATGAAGATTTTGGAGAAAATCTTGTTTGTTTTCTACTTGTACTTCATTAACATAGTCTAAATGATCGGGTATCAATAAGCAACTTGATTTTTAATTTAGCTTACTAAACTGGCTTTCGGATTCTATGGTCAAAAACTCCTTGCTTTCCGTATCACAAGTTGAAAATAAATGAAAATCGTAAAGTATTGAATATCGCCAATTACATGCCGTTTTCTCCCCGTTTCACCCAGTTAACGATCGGGTATCACTTTTTGGTCATTGCAACCGTATAGCGTGTATAATAAGCTATACATATCATGTTTCAAAACCTCCTTGCTTGCCGTTCTACTTGGCTATTTTCAAACACGAATGAAGATTTTGGAGAAAATCTTGTTTGTTTTCTACTTGTACTTCATTAACATAGTATAAATGATCGGGTATCAATAAGCAACTTGATTTTTAATTTAGCTTACTAAACTGGCTATCGGATTCTATGGTCAAAAACTCCTTGCTTGCCGTCTTTCAAGTTGAAAATAAATGAAAATCGTAAAGTACTGAATATCGCCAATTACATGCCGTTTTCTCCCCGTTTCACCCAGTTAACGATCTGGTATCACTTTTTGGTCATAGCAGCCATATAGCATGTATAATAAGATATTCATATTAGGTTTCAAAACCTCCTTGCTTGCCGTTCTACTTGGCTATTTTCAAACAAGAATGAAGATTTTGGAGAAAATCTTGTTTGTTTTCTACTTGTACTTCATTAACATAGTCTAAATGATTGGGTATCAATAAGCAACTTGATTTTTAATATAGCTTAACTTAGCTTATAAGCTATACATATCATGTTTCAAAACCTCCTTGCTTGCCGTTCTACTTGGCTATTTTCAAACAAGAATAAAGATTTTGGAGAAAATCTTGTTTGTTTTCTACTTGTATTTCATTAACATAGTCTAAATGATCGGGTATCAATAAGCAACTTGATTTTTAATTTAGCTTACTAAACTGGCTATCGGATTCTATGGTCAAAAACTCCTTGCTTGCCGTCTTTCAAGTTGAAAATAAATGAAAATCGTAAAGTACTGAATATCGCCAATTACATGCCGTTTTCTCCCCGTTTCACCCAGTTAACGATCGGGTATCACTTTTTTGGCATAGCAGCCATATAGCGTGTATAATGAGCTATACATATCATGTTTCAAAATCTCCTTGCTTGCCGTTCTACTTGGCTATTTTCAAACAAGAATGAAGATTTTGGAGAAAATCTTGTTTGTTTTCTACTTGTACTTCATTAACATAGTCTAAATGATCGGGTATCAATAAGCAACTTGATTTTTAATTTAGCTTACTAAACTGGCTTTCGGATTCTATGGTCAAAAACTCCTTGCTTTCCGTATCACAAGTTGAAAATAAATGAAAATCGTAAAGTATTGAATATCGCCAATTACATGCCGTTTTCTCCCCGTTTCACCCAGTTAACGATCGGGTATCACTTTTTGGTCATTGCAACCGTATAGCGTGTATAATAAGCTATACATATCATGTTTCAAAACCTCCTTGCTTGCCGTTCTACTTGGCTATTTTCAAACACGAATGAAGATTTTGGAGAAAATCTTGTTTGTTTTCTACTTGTACTTCATTAACATAGTATAAATGATCGGGTATCAATAAGCAACTTGATTTTTAATTTAGCTTACTAAACTGGCTATCGGATTCTATGGTCAAAAACTCCTTGCTTGCCGTCTTTCAAGTTGAAAATAAATGAAAATCGTAAAGTACTGAATATCGCCAATTACATGCCGTTTTCTCCCCGTTTCACCCAGTTAACGATCTGGTATCACTTTTTGGTCATAGCAGCCATATAGCGTGTATAATAAGATATTCATATTAGGTTTCAAAACCTCCTTGCTTGCCGTTCTACTTGGCTATTTTCAAACAAGAATGAAGATTTTGGAGAAAATCTTGTTTGTTTTCTACTTGTACTTCATTAACATAGTCTAAATGATCGGGTATCAATAAGCAACTTGATTTTTAAATTAGCTTATTAAACTGGCTATCGGATTCTATGGTCAAAACCTCCTTGCTTTCCGTCTTTCAACTTGAAAATAAATGAAAATCGTAAAGTACTGAATATCGCCAATTACATGCCGTTTTCTCCCCGTATCACCCAGTTAACGATCGGGTATCACTTTTTTGGCATAGCAGCCATATAGCGTGTATAATAAGCTATACATATCATGTTTCAAAACCTCCTTGCTTGCCGTTCTACTTGGCTATTTTCAAACATGAATGAAGATTTTGGAGAAAATCTTGTTTGTTTTCTACTTGTACTTCATTAACATAGTCTAAATGATCGGGTATCAATTAGCAACTTGATTTTTAAATTAGCCTAATAAACTGGCTGTTGGATTCTATGGTCGAAAACTCCTTACTTGCCGTCTTTCAACTTGAAAATAAATGAAAATCGTAAAGTACTGACTATCGCCAATTACATGCCGTTTTCTCCCCGTTTCACCCAGTTATCGATCGGGTATCACTTTTTGGTCACTGCAGCCGTATAGCGTGTATAAAAAGCTATACATATCATGTTTCAAAACCTCCTTGCTTGCCGTTCTACTTGGCTATTTTCAAACAAGAATGAAGATTTTGGAGAAAATCTTGTTTGTTTTCTACTTGTACTTCATTAATATAGTCTAAATGATCGGTTATCAATAAGAATTTTGATTTTTAATTTAGCTTACTAAACTGGCTTTCGGATTCTATGGTCAAAAACTCCTTGCTTGCCGTTTTTGAACTTGAAAATAAATGAAAATCGTAAAGTACTGAATATCGCCAATAACATGCCGTTTTCTCCCCGTTTCACCCAGTTTACGATCGGGTATCACTTTTTGGTCACTGCAGCCGTATAGCGTGTATAATAAGCTATACATATCATGTTTCAAAACCTCCTTGCTTGCCGTTCTACTTGGCTATTTTCAAACATGAATGAAGATTTTGGAGAAAATCTTGTTTGTTTTCTACTTGTACTTCATTAACATAGTCTAAATGATCGGGTATCAATTAGCAACTTGATTTTTAAATTAGCTTAATAAACTGGCTATTGAATTATGTGGTCAAAATCCTTGCTTGCCGTCTTTCAAGTTGAAAATAAATGAAAATACATGCATGTATACCTTGGTCGCACCCGCAAGTATGACAATGTGATTCAGAGTGAGAAAAGGGACGGCCTGAAAACCAGCGCTGCGCAGACGCCTGTCTGTCGCAGCACATGCTGAGTCCGCTCCTTTTGTCACACAGAATAATTTGGGTGGACAATATAATGACAATGTTTTTATTGTTCAATCTATGTACCTATTTTTTTTTTTTTGGTGTGGCAATAAATGTTTCTTTCTTTCTTTCTTTCTTTCAAAATCGTAAAGTACTGAATATCGCCCATTACATGCCGTTTTCTCCCCGTTTCACCCAGTTACCGATCGGGTATAACTTTTTGGTCACTGCAGCCGTATATCGTATATAATAAGCTACACACATCATGTTTCAAAACCTCCTTGGTTGCCTTTCAACTTGGCGATTTGTATGCAATAATGATTTTATGCGACAATCTTGTGATTTTTTATTCGGATTTAATTTGCATAGTCTTAAGGACTGGTGATGATTATCTTCTTGGCTACTTGGGCTTTGATTTAGCTCAACGGTTGACTGAATGGTACTGGGGTCTAACCAAAGGCCCTTTGCTTGCCGTCTATCAGGTTGAAAAGAAGAGAAAAAATAAAGTTTACAAAACATCATCTAAAACATGACTTCCTTTACCCGGTTGACTCTGATATTGATCGAGTATCATGTTTTGTTTACTGCAACCGTTTAGCTTGAGCATTTGGCTATACGAATCAAGTTTTGAAACCCCCTTCCTTGCCCAGTTTCATAACGAGATCTTAGTATTAGTCACAAAAAGTGATTTTGGCTGCTGAATTCAAAAGTTAGCGGCCGAACTAAGTTTATGTATTTATTGGATTTGTTTTTATGTTCAGCATGTTTTTTTCGTAATCATAGATGTTTTTTGTAGTCTTTAACGTCTCCCGAGACATTTTGATTTTAAAGAAAATCTTAACTTCTTAATTTGGTCGGGTTATCGGCGGCTGCTAAGTTTGGCTGCTAACTTCACACCGGTATTTTTCTAATCGTTTTTTCCTTTCGTATGCTACACGTCAAGATGGAGGTCCTTACCAATTTCCTTCAATACAATATTTATTGAAAAAATCGCAGATCATGTTAAAATCAATTAATGTACAATGTGCTCTCTCTTCAGCACCCACTTATATCCTTGATTCGATAAATCTAATAAATACGAATATAAATACAAATCACATTAAGATTCTCATGTATCACATTAAGGTACATGTTATGGCCGATGTATAATATCGATGTATGATGTCCTGTTCCTGTGGCGCGGAGACATTCTCGTTAGTGGGTTTCTACTTCACACAAAGTCCGACTCACCGGTTGTGAGGGCTAACCAGACCAGATACACTTCTAGTCATGTAAAAAAAAGCGTGATTTACGATTAAAGGTTGGTCAAAGTAAACGGTTAATGATATATTTAACAGATATCAGTCTTTTAAATCTTCAACATGTACTTTTAAGGGCTCTAATTAAAATAAACTTAATTCATTCCTTTGTGTAACGACTACCTATATCATTTGTATGACTAACTTCCGTTACACAAAGAACGTGTAGGTTTGTTTTTGGTAAGCCTTTAACATGTATCTACTATGGGCTGCACAAATGCATGGCCCATGTATAAATTCATTCATCATTGTACATGTTTTTTAAAAACAATTCAACATTGAATTTAGTACTACTAAATTGAATTAAGTATAACTAAGCGACCCGCCCCGGCTTCGCACGGGTGCAATGCTGATAAATTATGCATGTATTATACAAATAAACCTTCTTGAATCAATCTATCTATTATAAAAAAACCGCATCAAAATCCGTACCATAGTTTTAAAAATCTAAGCATATTATAGGGACAGACAGACAGACAGACAGACAGACAGACAGACAGCAGGAAGCGATTTTGTTTTATACTATGTAGTGACTAGCTCAAGATTGCGTACAATAGACATGTTGACTGATGTTGAATTCTACAGCGTACCTACTGTAGTTATATGAATAAAATTAGCTACTTAAATATATCACGAAACAAAGAAAAAAGTTCAGAAAAATAAATCTTTTTTGGAAATATGTGACTTCAAAGGTACGCAAATTTTATGATTTTTTTTTTAATTCAAAAGATATTTTGAAAATGTTTTCAGTATCCTCATAATTTTACAAAACAATAATTATATGACAACCATGAACTTAAACGCACTTTTTCACGGTGAAAATGGCAAATTTCTTAATTTCTCCATACAATTATTGGTACCTAATGTACCTATACCGGCCTGTGACGTCACTAGCCTGGGCGCCTTTTGTATGGAGCGTTTTTAGCGGTACGTAGGAATGTTGAACTTTGACGGTCATTTCTGACTTTTAGAGCAGTTTACATAAGTGTAGTCAGTCCTATATAGACATTTGATCACAATAAAAAATAGAATCGATTTACATCCTCAAAAAAAATTGTCAACATGTCTACCTATTTAAGTAGATTCAGTCAGTACGACTCGTCTCCGACTACATACTTAGTTAGCCAGCTGTTCGTTATTTTGTCTCATAAATGCAATTAAATACGAACTTCCGAGTCTAAATCCAGAGTCCATCTGTCACGAAAATAAGGTGTTTGTATATTTTATATTTTAAAATTAGCTTTAGCTCGTCAGTTATCGGTCACATTTATTTGGGATATTCCGTATTATCAGCATAAATTAGTAAAGTTGACGACGCGGTTATCTCGGTTTGTCTAGTGCAGCTGCCTCCTGCCGGCGGTCCTGGGTTCGGATCCCGGCCAGGGCAAATATTTGGATGGATGTTATCTATATTATGTATATCGTCGTCTAGTATCCATAGTATAAGCTTTGCTTAGTTTGGGACTGGGTGGACTTGTGTGAGATAGTCCCTTATAATATTTATTTATTTACCTATTCATTTTTATTTTAAGGTGCAATATCAGCCTACTTCCGTCCACTGCTACAAAGGCCTCTCCGCTCACCATTGAACTTTATCTTGAGTTTTCTATTTCTCACATTATTATTTTATAATAAAACGGGAACTATCTAATCGCATTCAAAAAGTTTTCCAACCCTCTCTATACCGTATAAACGTGCACCAGAACCGATTTCATTCATCATCATCATCATATCAGCCGATAGACGTCCACTGCTGGACAAAGGCCTCCCCAAAGTTCTCCACAACGATCGGTCTGGCGCCGCCCTCATCCAATTTCTGTCCGCGATCCTAACTAGGACGTCGGTCGACCTCGTTGGAGGGCCTTCCCACGCTGCGTCTTCCAGTCCGCGGTCGCTCGAGAACCTTTCCTCCAACAGCCATCGGTTCTACGAGCAATGTCCCCCCCAACTGCCACTTAAGTTTGGCTGTCTGACCTATATCTACAACCTTGGTTTCTTACAGAACCGAAAGTATAACACATTTTCGCAATTCAAAGTACCTATCAATAAGGACAAGGTCAGTCGGGATCCGGGACATTAGTGTCATCGGAGGAAACGGTGCGCCATTTAAAGTTATCCTCAGGCATCGGATATTCGGATCGATGTTTACCTTAACTTTGTCGGCGGCTTTGTTATTCGGTCGTAGGTATAGGCTTTGTTTGACGTATCGTATGAGTGAGATAGCAATAGGATTTTGTCAACTTTAGGTAAATATCGATCCGAATATCCGATGCCTGGTTATCATATAACGAACCACCACCGTCTGTCCCAAAAGTTTGGCAGTTTTTTCTTACGTCGTCTTCCTTGACGTCACAAGATGTGTTTTTCAGCCTACGTCGTATTGCGGATTTTCGTGGTACTAATTTATTTTACTGGCAACGATAAATTTTTGGTAACTTACATTGAAAGTCAGTGAATGACATTGATGTAAGCATAGAGGAAACAGGACTAAATATTCCGCAAATTTCAAGTAATTTTCGCATGATGAAGCCAAAACTATCCACAGTGATAAAAGTCAAGTTTTTAGGGTTCCGTAGCCAAATGGCAAAAAACGGATCCCTTATAGATTCGTCATGTCTGTCTGTCCGTCTGTCCGTCTGTCCGTCCGTATGTCACAGCCATTTTTTTCCGAAACTATAAGAGCTATACTGTTGAAACTTGGTACGTAGATGTATTCTGTAAACCGCATTGAGATTTTGATGCAAAAATAAAAAAAATAATAATAAATATTGGGGGCTCCCCATACTTAGAACTGAAACTCAAAAATTTTATTTTCATCAAACACATACGTGTGGGGTATCTATGACGAGGTCTTCAAAAATGATATCGAGGTTTCTAAAAGATTTTTTTTCTAAACCGAATAGTTTGCGTGACAGACGCTTCCAAAGTGGAAAAAAGTTGGTCCCCCCCCTCTAACTTCTAAAATAAGAAAATGAAAAATCTAAAAAAAACATATGATGTACATTACTATAAAAACTACCAACGAAAATTGTTTTGAACGAGATCTAGTAAGTAGTTTTTTTTAAATATTTTAATACCTAACTTTGCACCTAATTTATATGGGGCGCTATACATACCAGTTGCAAACTTAACTTAACCACTTAGGGATGGAAAGTGTTTGTACGGAACCCTCGGTGCGCGAGTCCGACTCGCACTTGTTTTCAATAGGAATGAAGGATTGAGCAGCATTGCAGTAAACAATGTTTTGAATTTGGTTGATGACAATTCGCTAGTGACGTTCTACAATGCAAATATGATGACGTATGCACATTATTGCCATATGAAAACTTTTTGTAGCGCCACCATCCCTTGGCTGAACCGCAATTTGCTGGGCTATACGGAAAACATCATTGAGAGACACACTCTAGAGAGATTCTTGAGAGATTCACTCTACAGAGACGACGCCTCCGCTGGTAGGCGCAACAGCACACTCCTCGCCTTCCAAGAAATGTAAAGCCCAGCTAGATATTTTTTTACAAACTCACAGGATGAGAGACCAATTGCTTCAGCTAGTTACTCATCCGCTGTTCAGAGCGCCCGCGCGCGACAGCATCACACACGTGGTGCCAAGGTTTATGCTGCGGAAAGCCTACCACCACACCACAGCAACTTACGATAACAGCCCAAGGGCTAATCGAATCGGCAACAAAAAAAGAAAATATCAGCTGTATTAGTCAATAAAAACCTGAAAATAAACTTTTCAGCCAGTTCGACATCATTTAGCACCTATTTAAAAGCAAGAGGGCTGTCACTGCACATCAAACGAATAAAAAAAAAGAAAACTACTTTTCAACTACCACCTTACCGAATCTAGCGGCTGTATCTGGAACTAAATTAATCTCATACAAATAACTCCCATTGCGCGGACAGTGGCGCCACTTTCACAGGCAAAGATAAATTTGTCTTTGTAAAAAATAAAAATGTAAGATTATCTTGCCAGTGCGGGCATGTCAGCAGCTGTCAAATTAAATCTTGACACGAAAATTTGACATTTGGCTTTCGCTGTTGTAAATTGCATTTTTCCACTATTTATCATGAGTATGACGTTCCTGAAAATTGCGTAGGTGAAGTGCAATATGTCAATCTATTTGATTTGCTTCGGTCTTGTGGCAATATTAAATATGATTTTCTAAAATTGAAAATAAAACTGTATTATTGGTTGCTTTATTTAGTAAACATAATCTTTATCCGGATTGACTCTGTGCACGTTTTGCTATTTTCGATGAGACATGAAAATTTAAATCAATTTATAAGAAATCTACTGTAATTTTTAAAAACTACATTTTCAGGATAGATGATCTTCTATATGTACTATTATAAAATTCTAGATTAGTAATGAAATGAAAATCATTTTGCTATGGAGAGGGGTCATGATTTCAGGAAAGATCTTGATAGCGTGATGCAGGATCGTCATTTGTTTTATATGGTCGCGCGACGCCATGCCAGCCTGGCGCCATCTGTTGGTCATAATTTCCTTTGTCCTCGCATCACGCCGAAACAGCTGAACAAAATTTTAGCCAATTTTGATACAGAGATGGATATTCTAAGATGGTCATAGGATAATTTTTACCCGACTAGGGTATAAAAAAATGACGCGTATGAAGTTGAGGGCACCTTCTAGTCTATTATATTGTAAGAAAATTGAACAAAATTCAACACATATTTATACATAACTAGGTTTTGCCCGCGACTACGTCGGCGTGGAACTTAGAAGTATGGAAGCAACAATTAACAAAAGGGATTATTAAAAGCGCCTAAGCAAATGTAAGAGCAATTGTGCTTTTGGTCTAATCATTACATTTCCTACAGGGTCATCAATGTCATCACGAATTACTTACTCACTTTTCAATCTTTTCAGGGATAATTTCCAGAATGAAAACTATCCTATGTCCTTCCTCGGATCTTAAACTATCTCCAAGCCAAATTTCATCAAAATCGATTCAGCGGTTTAAGCGTGAAGAGGTAACACACAGACAGACCACACTTTCGCATTTATAATATTAGTATGGATTATTAAAACTATCCTGAGTCATCTTATTAATGATTAAACGAGCCAAACCAGTGGACCGATTGCCGGCCGTAATTCGTGCAGCAGCACGGATAGCTGTTCCTGATGAAGAACTCCATACGAGTTCGAAACATGTCCGTTGTCCAGATTTCCCGCTGTTTTCGCCAACAGGTCGCATTATAAATAATTTTATTGTCGATTCACCTTTACGAAGTTTTTCAAAATCGGGGATGAAAACGTAATAAAACGTATCATCATTTTCATAATTTCAGCCTATTGCAGTCCACTGCTGGACGTAAGCCTCCCCCAGGGTTCGCCACATGGCCCGATCTCCCGTTTTCGCCATCCAGTCGCCACCAGCCACTTTTTTCAGGTCGTCGGTCCATCTGGCCGGAGGGCGTCCTACACTACGCTTGCCGAGTCGTGGTCTCCACTCGAGAACCCGTCTACTCCACCGATCATCGGTTCTGCGACAGATGTGACCAGCCCACTGCCACTTCAGTCTGCTACACTTCTGAACTACGTCAGTGACCTTGGTTTTTTGTCGGATAATCTCGTTCCGGACTTTGTCCCTTAACGAAATTCCGAGCATACCCCTTTCCATAGCTCGCTGTGTGACGTGTAGTCGGTGGGCTAGTTTCACTGTCAGGTTCCACGTCTCGGCTCCGTATGTCATGACCGGCAGGACGCACTGATTGAATACCTTGGTCTTCAGGCATTGTGGCAAGGGTGACTCGAAGATGTGACGCAGCTTTCCAAATGCTGCCCAGCCAAGCTGCACTCTTCTGGTGATTTCACTCTCAAAGTTGTCTCTACCCAGCTGTAACTTTTGTCCTAGGTAGACGTACTCCTGGACAACTTCAATGGCTACACCTTCGACGGAAACGGGCACAGGGACGATATGCTCGTTGAACATGACCTTAGTCTTGTCCAAGTTCATCCCTAGCCCAACGCGTCTCGAGGCAGCATTAAGACCGGACAGCATTTCCTGCAGGTCTTGCAGCGATTCTGCCATTATAACTATGTCGTCAGCAAAGCGGAGGTGTGTGAGATATTCACCATTGACATTGATGCCCATTCCATTCCACCGCAGGGTCTTGAAGACATCCTCCAGAGCATTGGTGAAGAGTTTCGGGGAAATAACGTCACCCTGTCTTACACCTCTGAGCAACTGGATGGGTCTTGTTTGGTGGTTCTGCACTTGGACGGACATAGTCGCCATTTGGTAGAGACTTCTCAGCACCTCCACGTACCGCCAGTCGACTTGGCATCGCTGCAAAGACTCCAGAACGGCCCAGGTTTCGATGGAGTCGAAGGCCTTCTCGTAGTAACGCCATACACAGCGGTTGGTTATACTCCTCGGACTTCTGTATAACCTGCCGAACAGTATGGATGTGGTCCACGGTGCTATAGCCTTTACGAAACCCAGCCTGTTCCGGTGGCTGAAAGGCGTCAAATCTTGATGCCAGACGATTCGTGACGACTCTCGAGAACAGCTTATAGACGTGACTCAGAAGCGTGATCGGCCTATAGTTTTTAAGGAGCGTTTTGTCTCCTTTCTTGAAAAACAATGCCACTACACCTCTGCTCCACGCCTTCGGGGTAGTCCCATTGGTTATTACAGAGTTGAAGAGCCTCTTCAACTCCCCAAGAACAGGTTTACCCCCAGCCTTGAGGAGCTCAGAGGCTACTCCATCTTCACCGGGAGCCTTCCCATTACTAAGCTGTTTGAGAGCCGCCTCGATTTCGTCGACATCTACGTCTGGGAGATCTTCAGTGAAGTGGCGGGTAAGTGAGGCTCTAGGGTCTCTCGCGTCAGGTGTAGGCTTCGGTGCATGCGAAGCATAAAGATGTCCGTAGAAGTCCTCAATTTCAGCCAGTATCCCCGGGACTGATGTGACGGTTTCACCATTCGAGGTAGCTAACTTTGTCAGATGACTCCTCCCCAGTGTCTTGGTAAAGACCTTCGACCCCCGATTTCGCTCGATCGCCTCATGTACTAGGCGAGTGTTCCAGCTGCGAAGGTCGCGTCTCACCAAGCTCCTGATTTTCTTGTGGAGTGACTGGGGATCTGACAAAGTTTCCTCTGGTGTCTCACGTCTAAATCGCATCAAATCCAGGGTCTCGCTAGAAAGTTTGGACTTCCTATCTGACCGCCTTTTCCGAAAGTGCCTCGTTCCCACTTCGCGTATCACCCCAATTAAGCCGTCCAGATCCTCGTCAACATTTGCCGGGGTCTCCAGTGCGGCGAATCTATTTGACAATTCCAGTTGGAATGCATCATGTCCAGGTTGAGGACGCATTTGGACGAAGAACAGACCTCACCATGCGACTACGTTCGAGCTTAAAATTGATACTTAGGGTGCCTCGCACAAGCCGGTGATCGCTACCGGTATTAAACCTGCTGATCACTGAGACATCCCTAAATATGTGCTTCTTGTCGGCTATGATGAAGTCAATTTCGTTCTTCGTCACACCGTCGGGGCTCTTCCAGGTCCACTTCCGTTGGGGCTTTTTCTGATAAAAGGTGTTCATACAGAACAGCCCCTGCATGCTAAGGAAGTTGACCAGCATTTGGCCCCTACGGTTTCTGCGCCCATAGCTATGGTGTCCCAAACAAGATTCACCGCATTCTTTTCCCACTTTGGCGTTGAAGTCCCCCATGACAACGGTATAATGGGTTTTGGTGGTACGATTCATGGCCTTTGACACATCGTCGTAAACGGCCTCCACCTCCTCATCTGAGCTGCTCGACGTCGGCGCATATACCTGTATGACCTTGAGAGAGTATCTCTCGGTCAGTTTCAGTACAAGGTACGCTACCCGTGCCGAGACGCTGCAGATCTCCATCACGTTGTCACGGAGGGCTTTGTTGACGAGGAATCCCACGCCACCCTGAGATTGTTGGCTCCCTTCCCTAAAGTAGAATAGATGGCCCGACTCAAGGGTTATCGTGTCCTCCCCCTCTCTACGAACTTCCGATAACCCGAGAACATGCCATCGTATCTTCTCTAATTCTACTTCAAGGATCTGGAGGCTTTCGTCCAGCCGTAGACTGCGTCCGTTGTATGTAGCCAGGGTCAATTGTTGGCAGCCGTCCGTAGCCCGGGGATTCCTAGCACCCCCTACCCTACCGTAACCAAGGCCGCTGCCGTGACCTGGAATAGTAGGGCGGCCGGGAACTGGGGGCCGTTTCTTTTTGTGCCTATCCATAGAGGGTATTGCCCGTAGTCACCACGCTGGGCAGGCGGGTTGGTGACCGCAGTGTATTTAAGTGGACTGTGTTGTCTACACAAGAGGCGCTGCTGCCCACCTCTCGGATGGTCCCTTAATCGCCTTCTACGATACCCACGGGAAGAAATGGGGTGGTGCTATTCTACTCCGCCGGCGCCACACGGCAAATAAAACGTATAACGGCTATTTAAAAAAATTATCGAGCTCTCAAAGCCATTACTTAAATGTGTATTATGAATGACCACAAATTGGATATTAGTTCTTCGTGTAAAAAATATCCCACCAAAAACATTTCATGTAAGAATGGCGGCCAAGACGCATATGGTCTGGCTGTAAAAAAGTTATCAGATCCCTCGGAAAGCCAAGCCCCTAAGCCCTGAGTTTATTAATCCTACACCTTGGCTTCAAAGGTATGGCTTGGCCGTTTCATAAAGTAACGTAAATAAGTCCAACGGACCGACTGGCCCATACGATATCAAGAAGTTAAGTTTATATCTCCATGATAATATATATAAACTTAATTTCCTTACCATATAGGCCGGCCAGTCCATTAGACTTATTTACGGTACTTTATGAAACGGCCAAGCCATACCTTTGAAGCCAAGGTGTAGGATTAGTAAACTCAGGGCTTAGGGGCTTGGCTTTCCGAGGGATCTGATAACTTTTTTACAGCCAGACCATATGCGTCTTGGCCGCCATTCTTACAGGAAATATTTTTGGTGGGATCTCATTTATTTTTGTAAGGTGCCCTAGTCTTTTTCATTTATTTGGGCCATAGCGTCTGTAAGTAAGTAGTAATAATAGCAAAAGCGTTATGAGCATGTGAGTCTTGGCCGCTAATTTTACATGAAATGTTTTTTTGGTGGGATCTCATTTCTTTTTGTAAAGTAGTTTTTAATTTTTAGTTTTTTTTTTTTTTGTGCCGTAGTGTTTCGAAGTAAGTAGTAATAATTGTGTATTTAAGAAATACTTACGTTTAGCCCCCATTATGGAAAACCCATACAAACTTTATTTAATAATAATAAGTATTAAAATGAATAAAGGGAATAATAATAATAATAATTCTTTATTTTCAGATAACTATGATCCATACATTATTTTTTAGTAAAATACTTATACCTATGTTAGTTTAAAAATAATAATAAATACGTTAATACATTAAAAACAAAAAACACAAAAAAAAAACAAAAACAAAAAAATAAAAACAAAAAAAAAAAAATAATAATAAATAAAAAAAAAACAAAAACACTAAAAAACAAAAAGGGTGGGCGGTGATTTTCTAAAAATCCTAGAATATATATTTTATTATTTATAACAAGGAGTCCCTATATCAATTTTCAGACCTCTAGTATCAAAATTTGCAGAAGTCTCATACAAACATCCATCGCCTAGTTTAAGGGGTTGGGGGGTAAAAGTTCCAAGTTTCAGAATTATTCTATTGTTTGTGTTCTAAACCAAGCTTATATACCAAATTTCAGCTTTCTAGGTCATCGGGAAGTACCCCAGAGATTTTGATACGTCAGTGAGTGAGTGGCAAAATCGGCGTATTTTAGGTACCAATAAAACCTAAAGTATAAAAGCTAGATCAATTAAATTAAGTACATTTTATATGTTCCCTAACTGCATCCTAACCTATGAATTTGCCCTTCATCCACGTTCATAACCAAGATTTCATAACCAGTTATGAATATGGATTTTTTTTCACTGTTTCATAACCAGTTATCAAACAAAACTTTTTTTTCCATTTTTACAACCAGAACCTCCTATACATGTCTGGTCTCCTGGTACTTTTCTGAATAATAAGTGTTTACTCAAACATGCAATTGGGTATGAGATTCAGTTAAGTCTTAAAATACAAATTTAATAGTTAAAAACACTTATAACTATGAACACGAAAATAGTAAAGACATAGTAAACCTTATGAGACAAGCGTTGCTGAAAATTAATGGTATTGCCTCATCTTTTCTTTTTTATTCTTAGCTTGTTATGTAAGAACCTAACAGTACATTGTAACAAATTGTTAATTAATAATATGTGAAGGCAAATACATAACAGTTACGAGCATTTAGCAGTATTTTATTTATTTCAAAAGAAAACAATGAAGTAAAATTCACATACACCATAGAATATTGAAGATTTAAGTTTCTATTATATTCATTAAGAGTTTGTTTCTGACTATTCCTCCTACCCTCGTAAGAATCTAGTGTCGGAAAAAAACATAAAAGTTGTCGCTCGAATCCAGTTACGAATGAATTACTAGGCTTCGTTTGAGTAAAAAAAAGACTTTCGTTGTAACTAGTGTCGTGCAAAGTAGATTATTTCTTCTGCCGCAATTGGTTACGAACCTGCGGTTTCGTACGCGGCCGAAGGGTTCAAGTTGACAAGATTAAGTTTTACGTGTTCATATAAGTGTTTTTTTACTATTAAATTTGTATTTTAAGACTTAATTTCACCTTATCAGTTTAACTGAATCTCATACCCAATTGCATGTTTGAGTAAACTCTTATTATTCAGAAAAGTACCAGGAGACCAGACATGTATAGGAGGTTCTGGTTGTAAAAATGGAAAAAAAAGTTTTGATTGATAACTGGTTATGAAACAGTGAAAAAAAATCCATATTCATAACTGGTTATGAAATCTTGGTTATGAACGTGGATGAAGGGTGAATTTGGGCGCTTTGGTGTTAACTGGGACGAAGCTATGAGGGTTTGAAAATTAGACGAAACGGTTCGAGAAAAGGTAGGTATTAGTGCACCCTTCTTTTTTGCCCGTGCCCCCAGATAGACAGTTTTCAGCAACGCAAACAAATCTAACACTAAAATGAAATTTGACATAATATGTTCCAAAGCTCGGCCGCTGAAGCATGTAATAATAAGCTATTATGCCGACATTGCCGGCTCATTCGTCTTATTGCCACTGACAGATTGTTCCAGAACAAATTGAAACAATGCCTCACTTTCTGTGAATGAACGGTTGTTGTAGGGTTGCCAATTTCAAATAATCTCGTCCTGTCTCATTTTTGGTAAAGCTGGGCTTTTTCGAGTTTTCTGCAAAGCGAAACGTAACCGTTTGCGTTTTACAAAAAACTGTCTCGTTAGTTTTGTTAGCTTGCAATATGGCGCTACGGCGTTTTTGAATTTCGTTACATTTTTTTCACGAAAGGTTCCGTACCAGTATCGAGCAAAAAACACGTTCTTTGTATACGGCTCCCCTTTAATATTTACTTATTTTTTATTTTTATTATTTTTTGTTATAGTGGTAACAAAAATAAAAATTGTGTGAAAATTTCAACTGTGTACCTGAGAAAATGCGCGTCGAAAGAAATATTATGGAAAAACCCCTATTTTTGTATGGAAGCCCCCCTTAATTATTATTATTTTATCATGAATATTTGTTGCTATAGCGGCATCAGAGATACATCATTTGTGAAAATTGCAACTGTTAGCTATCACGATTCACGACATGCAGCCTGGTGACAGACGGACAGACAGACAGCGGTCTTAGTAATAGGGTTCCATTTTTTACCCTTTGGGTACGAAACCCTAAAAACGAGTATTTTTTTTAACTATTGATATCTCCCGCTGCCTTCATATATATGACCTTCACCCTTCTAAATCCGGCCTTCCCTGTGCGCGGCCTTCGCGGGACCTTCGCGGGGCCTCGCGCGAGGCCAGCCCTGTGACCTTTCAAGGCTGCCCTTGAGTCGAGGCCGTCCTTGGAGGCCGGAGGCTGAGGCCGTTCGATTTGTGACGTGACGTCAGGACCTTGCCGGAAGAAATTCTAGTACCTCGTATCTTCGCACCCCGTACCGTATGTCATGAAACAAAGAATATATATATATATATATACAGGGTGGAACATTTCTACAAACTGGGCTGGCAGGATAGTGTCATCTGAGTGATCTACAATCGACCTAATTGTAAAGCTGGATTTAAAATTAAAAACGAAATAACCATAAAATAAAATATTTTAATATCAGTGACAACCCTACTAATTCAAAAGTTTTATTTACATTTTAAGTGACACCTGTATTTAACTTAAGCGATGTTCAAAAGATGCTAGGGTTGATATGTGCAGATTTTTACACTAATGTTTAACAAACTGTATCTCAAAAAATGGATAGAAATATTTACATAGTTCATTGGTGAAAAATGAAGTACTCAGTCTGAACAATTCCCTGTTTGCTCAAAACCCCCTCGATCTGTTCCACCCTGTATATGTAATTTATTTAAACCATTAATACAAAGATCAAAGCTTAAAGAAAAATTGAAAAAGGAGCTACCTGGTGGAAGAAACCGGGAATCGAACCCGGTACCCCTGGATTACCGGTCCAGCGCTTAAACCACTTCGCTACCCTAGCTCCAGGTAGACCTGACGAATTTTTCCTTATGCTGTGTGTGTCGATCGTTGCATTGTTTATTTAAAAGGTTTTTACACCTTAGCTTTTTTTTAATATGTGACTTTCCAAGGTGCGTAATTCTATGTTTTTTTCCAAAAGAAACTTTTCAGAATAAAAAAAAAACAGATTTCAGCAATTTTTAATCAAACTCGCATGGTCTACAGTTCGCAGAGCCATTAGCTTATTTAAAAACGTAACATTTCTGAAGAAAACAATAAGTTCTATCCTTATTGTGGATGGGTACGATACTTTTCCTTCGAGTACCGTCCGTTTCTTGCGCCAAAAAGAATCAAAATCTACTCGTAGTGGCGCACACGTGTCAATCGCTAGCGTTGTCACGTCCATGCCTCGACTAATTTACTCAAACTACCAATAAACTATAATGCTTTGTTTTACAAAAAAGGTGCATTTTCTGGAGAGGTATTTTACAATGATAAGGCATGAACAGTGCGAACAGAAAGTGTAGAAATTAAAAAGTGACAATACTGTAGTGTCGTCCTTTTTTCTTAGATTCATTAGAAAGGTATGACACTACAGTATTGCCACTTTTCAATTTCTACTCGGATGTCGTACAGTAAGTATGAATAAGCAGTGGGGCATGTCCAAAATGGCCTTAGCTAAGATTTTCGCCTTGATTTATGCAGTGTGAAACCAAAAATCTTGACACACTTTTTGCCAGGACACGCGCAAAAGCTTTATTTTAATCTTTTGTTTACATTCGTCGAAATACCCAGCATGGCTACGGTCCAAAAACTGAAATTAATTTTATATTTCGCTTGCATATTATGATGTAGGTATGAAAAGTCACATGTAATGATCTCACAACGATGCACTAAATACGCCAAAGCCTCTATACAATTTATTTTTACTCAAACGTGTATTGAAATGTCGTCATATGTGCGTTATAATATAACATTCGAAATATCACGTTTCGGGCGGAACAACTCGGGAGAACTGTAAAGGAATTACATACAAATATCTGTTGTATGAAGACTGGTTTTAGGCGTATTTATTCTAAAGATTCACCCCTCTCGGTGTATGTCTGTAAAAGCAAATTGACTCACTTCCCGGTTTCCGCTTGAGCTAAATCTATTCACTGATACCAGTGGATAGATATAACTATATTAACTATGTAGGTAAATCGGATGACAATGCAATGATATTAGGACGAGCTGATCAGATGATGGAGTCGGAAGGTGGTGGTGGTGGTGGTGGGAAGGTGGCTCAATAATAAAAGGCAATCAATCGATTTGCACTTGTTTAATTCGTCTTAATTAATGAGCAATAGACGATTGTTCTAAAAAGTACAGACGGCAATAAAATATTGTCTCATAAACAGATTTTTTATTATAATTTGCTGTCTTTCAGTTTATTATTTAGCACCATGTATGAATATGAGCATACTAAACTATTTGATTATCCCAGTGATACATTAAGGTGAGAAAACATCATCGAATCGGACAGTAACATAAATATTAGTGTTGAGTCTAAAGGGTTTGAGAGCTTTCAGACATCTGTAAACAGATTTACGATTACGACTGGTAAAGGTTCCCGAATATATTCATTTACTTACATTAAAAAAACTACAAAGAAAACATGCCAAATCACACATTAATAGTTATTTCCCGGCGATTATAAAACTAGGTCGATGCAGAGTCAGCCACCGGCTAAGCTTGCACCATAGATTGGAGCGGAGTTTTTTTTTCTAAAATCGGTTGAGTACTCGCTGAGATCTGCGCATTGTTACAAAGTCCATTCGAGTCGATCCATGGGAGCTTCGCTCGCTTCGCTCGCTCCGCTCCAACTAAACAATAGAAGATACGAGCGAACTCACGTAACTAAATGAATATTGATTATAACATAGTTTTTTTTGTCGATTCAGACTTTAGAAAATTTTCAAAATGGCTGAGATAAGGAGGTTAAAAACGCGAAATAATAATTTCAACCATTATAGAACAAACCCCTGTTGTCTACAGCTCAGAGAATAACTGTGAATTGATCAATGTAAAATTGAATTGAAACTTTAAAAATGTAATGTACCTATATAAATTGATCAACGTAACTATGACTGAGCATGGAAAAACCTAGATCTTAATGAAAATATGAGTATATTTTGGTAGCATAAATCTCTAATACGATGTTTGTGTGCACGCGTTTGTTTGTTCTATTCGCGGCCTATAGTTGTAAGGCCGTGGCTTTGATGTTAGCGGGAAGTTTTAGCGGAGAGAGCGTGAACTATTATTAGCTACTTGTATGGCTGCAACGGGTGGCGGTTCGTAATTGACCGAGCGAGCAAAACGAGCGAAGCGTCTTTATTTCAGCTTTGTCATAATTTCCTTCGTTTGCCAGGATGCTTAAATGTTTAGATTACCGGTTGTTCTCACTTACAGGCGACTACAGAGATTACGCTTTCTCAATCGATTCTCCTGAACTTTTGTGATTTGGTTCTATAGGAATATATTGAATTATTTTGTCAATTCCTATGGTGTTTTTCATATCAGAAACATTGTACCATCTGCAAAACCTATGAAAGCCATAAATAAACTGATAAATCGCAGGTTGAAACGCGAGGTCTACAGCTCACAGTTCCATTAGGAACTAGATAGGACAATTAGGACAGAATCCCTATTTGTGGAATTGGGTTCGTTAATCTAGTAATAACATTGTGCATAGTAGGTAAATTTGGAAACGGTTTCCCGTAAATATCCCGTAGATATCTTGATAAGCATTTTGGTAGTAGAAAATTGAGCCAAATAATCGCTTCAAAATAACCACCGCCTTATCCCAACTCAGTTTGATCCAGTGGTGAAAAATGGCGCTAAAACGAAGATTTATGCTGCTGTTATAAACCGTGTCGAAACAGACCTCCGGGAACCGGGATTTCATGTACTTATTTTGATAAGAATTATAAAATATTAATCCCGTCTTCCGCTTCCGCATGTCACGCGGTGAGAATAAATACATTCTGTTAAAAGTATCTAATTTTAGTCACTAAATCGGTCATGATTGAGAAATTAGGGTGATTAGTTTAGGTAATCGGCACCCTTTCCGTTAGTTTACAGTGGTTTACAGTGACTGTACTCGCTGTAGACTGATGTTGAATTATGCAACATACTCTATTTATGTACCTATGTGTTATGTTGTCAGGAAATAAAGTAAACAAACGGATTTTTTTTTAATATGTCGCCAATAGATACATGCAAATATTAATGATGTTTAATTAAAAATCAAAACAAATTTTTGAAATTGTTTTAAGAATCCATGAGCTTAAACAACCATGAGCTTAAACGTTCTTTTTCACGATGGAAATGGCAAATTATTTATTGTCTCGCTCTCGGTATAAATATTGGTACCCACAAATGACGTCACATGTAGGCGACCATTTGTATGGAGCGGTTCTAGCGCTCCGTAGGAATGTTGAACTTTGACGTATCATTTCTCACAGAGCAGTCTGTAGTTAGTCCCATCCCATACAGACATTTGATTCTAATAAAAAATAGAATCGATTGACATCCTAAAAAAATAGTCTACACGCGTATTGTCGTCCAGTGCCCTTAATCAACATCACTTTCATTCCTCGAATACGGTAAAGAAAAAATAGTTAAGAGGAAGTTGCGGGCTAAGCTAGTAATATATCTGTTTCAAAACTTGGCACTTTTGTTGTTGATTCTCACAGCACGACACGAGTTAATTATATTCTCCGCAATCCGAAGAATTTGATACAATCTGTGCTAGCTAAAGCCCAGAAATAACAGAATCGGCCGCGTGGAAATAAAACACATACGGGTGAACGATCTCTTTTTTATTATCTGGTTATTTTCTAGTTTATTAACTGTGTTCGAGACAATGGATTGTGATTTAGTGACATCGCCGTGGTTGTTATTGTGGTATATTTTATGCGGTGTTTCTAGATCGGAAAGAGAAAATGATTTTATTTTCGTGTGGCTCTGAATCACGGGTTGCCTGGTTCTGTTATTAAATGAAAGTGATTCTTGATGGGCTGTAAAATGTATCTGGGCAAAGAATTTAGAACGTAGTCATTGAGGACGCCATATGTAAACAGTTGAACATTGGTTTTAATTCCGTCTCTCGTATTCTCAAGTCACGTCTAGCCGTCTTAGCTTCGCCGGAGACTGTTGGATGCACCATATGAGCCTGGGTTCGCATGGTCTTCTGGCCATCATTTTGTGGATGGCTATGGTCATCTGCTTCTCCGCCGCGAGGCCCGCTCGAGCGGCGGTAAGGCTGGGCCGTCTTCTTTCCACTGCGAGCGGAGCTCAGCCGGTAGTACGGCAGGGGTCATGTATTTCTAGCCGCCACGAGCGGGGCTTTATCTTCTCCTGGGGGCACTGCTGTATTTACCCCTAGGCCCATAAGGTCCGGTCCAATCTGGGGCCCCGAGGTGGTAGGTGGCCCATAATAATTGAATTTGCTAAAATCCGTTTCTAGATAGGGAAGGGGGCCCCAAATGCCAAGCGCCTAGGGACAGTGCCCGAGAGTGGCTGTCCGGGGCGTCGGCTCAGTAAGCAGCTGGTTGAGCTGGTTTACCACTACGCCAACCACGTCGTCGTATTTCCTAAACAGATGATTTAAATTTTATAATTTAGAAGTGATCGAGAAAGTTCTTAACTATGAGTCAAGAAAATCTATTCAAACTATTCGATTCATACTTTCTATTTTGGTGTGCGGGATATTTTCATCTTTGCAACGATAACCTCTATTTAAATTTAAAAATAAAAACAAAACTCATTACTTAAGCCGCTGATAAATCTTAAAATGGCGTAAAGCCGTTACGCAACGATTCAAAAACAATAAAGCTCTTAAACCCCCCATTAACCTTGCGCAATGTCAGATTTATTGGCATTCTGTGCATCAATTCTGCGCACTCCGCTCTAAATCATTAAGTACCGGAGTAATGACCATTGTTCTTGCAAAATGGCTTCTTAACGTCGTGGCGGTATGTTGATGGTTTGTTTAGACTTTATTGCTCATTACAAGTGCAAATACTGAAACGAGTACGCCTGCGCCACTAGCACAACTGTCACAAGCGAGTATTTCTCGCGCGAGATAATTGCCTGTCTCTCTCTGTGCAGTAATGTGAGTGGGTGATGGGTAGCTATGTCGCGCGATAAAGGTCGTGAAGCATAGTTGTGCTCGACGTCCTGCAATTCACGTGAAATTGTCGGGAACGGCCCGATATCTTTTGGACTCGATTGGAGCTCTTTATCAGGGACTGCTACCCTTACACTGGCGCGGCAACATCGTCACTGATTCTTTGATCGACGTTCCGTAATCAAATATGTCTCACAAAAGTTTTCATTAGATTAATGCCTGTAACTTCGTTCACAAACTCCTTACTACATTGGGTAAAAATTATTTTATAACGATATCTGTGGGTCTATGGTAGATGTGAACGTAGTTAAGATAGGTATAATATAATACACAAACAACCAATAGTAAATAAAGTTCTCAGGCGAGTTTAATGCAGATGAAAAGCGTGAACCTTCCCAAGTTTCTTATTCTGTGATCTGTGACAATATCCTGCCTATATTTATGACGTGTACCTACAGCCTAAGTATAGTCAAATTCAAAGTCAAAATATTCTTTATTCAAGTAGGCCTAGCTACAAGCACTTTCGAATCGTCAGTTACAGAGAGCAGAGCAATTTATTGATAAACTTATACTAAAAATAAAATAAAAAAACATAAAAAACAACATTATAGAAATAAAAGAAAAATCCTAAAAAGGATCGTCAACATAAAAAAGTATATAAATAAAAAACTAGAGGCTAGAATATTTCTAGAATAAAATTCTAAATGTCAAAAATTATAATAAGAATTATTAAAATTAAAATATCAGTACCCTGATAGGTAGGTACTCGTTACAATAATTACACATAACATTGCTTGATTTTCACTAATCCCACGACACGTTATCATTCATGTAGTCTTGAGTGCTATAATAAGCTTTAGAAATAAGTTTACGTTTTACATAGTTCTTGAATTTACCAACAGACAAGTCAGTTACGCTTCTAGGAAGTTTATTATAAAATCTTACACAGTTACCCATGAATGATTTTCTTATTTTATGGAGCCTAGTGGCAGGCACTGCGAGCTTATGCTTATTTCTAGTATTAATATTATGTATATCACAGTTCTTCTTAAAATTGGCAATGTTCTTATGTACATACATAAGATTCTCATAAATGTATTGACAATGCACTGTCATTATATTAATGTCCTTAAACTTATCTCTAAGCGAGTCTCTATGGTGCATTTTATATATCGCACGAATAGCCCGTTTCTGGAGAACAAAAATTATATTAATATCTGACGCACTGCCCCAAAGTAATATGCAATACGACATAATGCTATGGAAATAACTAAAATATACTAATCGAGCTGTTTTCACGTCTGTTAATTGACGGATCTTACTAACTGCAAAAGCTGCAGAACTCAGTCTATTCGAGAGATTAGCAATATGGGGACCCCATTGGAGCTTAGAATCTAATGTAATACCGAGAAAAACTGTGCTATCAACTAGTTCCAGTTCCTCATCTTTAACAATAACACTTGCTTGCTCGTGTATAACGTTACTCGTGACAAACTTAACACATTTAGTCTTTTTCTCATTTAACAATAAATTATTTACATTAAACCAATTCACTACTTTACATATAGCATTGTTTACGTCATTATAAGATTGTTGGTTTCGTGCGACTTTGAAAATAAGTGAAGTATAATCCGCAAACAAAACTATATCATGGTGGGTCTTTATGAGCTGTGGCAAGTCGTTAATGTAGATAAGGAACAAGAAGGGTCCCAATATTGATCCTTGCGGCACACCCATAGAGACTAATGACCCAGGTGATCGCTTTCCATTCACATCAACCCTCTGTATTCTACCATTTAAATAAGATTCTAACAATTTCAGTGCCGATCCTCTAACTCCATAGTGGTGTAGTTTCCTGATCAGTGTCTCATGATTAACGCAGTCGAAGGCCTTAGATAAATCACAGAAGATACCTAAAGCATCTCGTGATTCTTCCCAGGCATCGAAAATACATTTTACTAGCTCGACTCCAGCGTCGGATGTCGAGCGACCCCGCGTAAAACCAAATTGCTTGTTATGCATTAAATTGTTCAAATTAAAGTGTCTAAATAATTGAGACAAAATTAACTTTTCAAAAATTTTACTAATTTATATATACGACTATATTTACGACTAGCTGTGCCCCGCGGTGCTACCTGCGGGAAAACTAAATGTATTCGGGATGAAAAGTATCTTATGTCCTTTCCTGGGACTCAAACTATCTCCATACCAAATTTCATCTAAATCGGTTTAGCGGTTTAAGCGTGAATAGGTAACAGACAGACAGACACACTTTCTCATTTATAATATTAGTATGGATACTATGGATTATACTAGCTGCAGGTTATACTTCCACACAGTCCGACTACTGGTAGTGAGGGCTAACCTAACCATCCCTGATACAGTTCAGTCATGACCTGCTCACGTGCTGTATGTAGTGTGATTTAATTTTATGCCTGAACTACGGCCATCAGTCGCCTCGCCCCCGTTTCCTAAGGAATGCGTGTTTGTGGATGTGGTGAGACATCCGGTCTCGAGTCATACCAATACAATCCGGTGTTAATGTAGGTATATTGAACATAAACACTGGAATTCTGGATAAAATGGAGTATATCCGTCCGTCGCGGTTGTAATGTGGAGTAAGATTTGCGATAAGACAAGTCAAAATATTGTACCATTGACACAAAGAAAATTAAAATGCGTAATCTGGCTGAAGAGACCGGGTATCGAACCCAGTACCTCTGTATTACCGGTCCAACGAGTTAACGTTTCCACCATCCTGACGCTAAATAACCTTTCGCTTTTTTCCTTATGCATATTAAAAATAATGAGACATTACATGTTTCATATATTGGTAACTCTAAAATAACCAACCATCTATTATGGGTATCTATCTATCAGCCTCAGACATCCACTGCTGAACATAGGCCTCCCCCACATCTCGCCACAAAGTGCGATTTTGTGCAGACCGCATCTATGGACTATGGGTACTATGGGGATTGGGGATGGTGACAATATATTTTTTTGAGGATGTCAATTAATCCTATTTTCCATTGAAATCAACTTAACTACAACAATACTTACTTACAACGCCAATAGTTTTTCAAGTTCTCCAATACTCAAAGGTTGTCTGGAAGATACCGCTTTTTAGCCATTAGACCGCCTGTTCTCTACCTCTAATTGTAATTGGTTGCGTTGTATTTCTCCTGTATGTTTTATGAGGTGTGCAAAATGATTGTATTGTATTGTATTGTATCGTATCGTATCGTATCGTATCGTATCGTATCGTATCGTATCGTATCGTATCGTATCATATCGTATCGTATCGTATCGTATCGTATCGTATCGTATCGTATCGTATCGTATCGTATCGTATCGTATCGTATCGTATCGTATCGTATCGTATCGTATCGTATCGTATCGTATCGTATCGTATCGTATCGTATCGTATCATATCGTATCGTATCGTATCGTATCGTATCTTATCGTATCTGACATGGACAGCGCTATTGTCTACGTTCAGGTTAACGCATCCTAGATGCGATCAGCGCTCGTGCGTGCAGTTCTCCGTGGCGCCACCTATGGTCCCACCGGAAGATCAGCGCTAGCTCTCGAGCTAGCATCTTGCTGAGGTGGGACCTTTTCGTGGCACGGCCAAAATGTTTTTGTTTTTATTGTTATCTATTGTGTTAATTATGTATTATGGTCACGCCAGGAATAAATGTATTTCTTTCTTTCTTTCTTTCTTTCTTTCTTTATCGTATATTGTATCAGTAAAATACTTCACCGTACCCCTGAAGCCCTGACGCCATAGCAAAAAAAAGTTACGACTCTACCTAAACTGTCGCAAAACTATTAAATACTCAGAACTGGGAAGCCACTTGTCATAGTAAGTCGAGCGACGCGAGCGCTTGTCTAAACTGCTCACAAATCTTGACTAATGGTGAAAATGACAGGTTATTGTTACCAAGACTTCGTATTTCTCAAACATGCAATGAAATGACGTTATAACGTTGGTTATAACAGGCTTCGAAGTATCACGTTTCGGGCGGAACAACTCGAGATAACTGTAATGGAATTTCATACAAAATTGAAGGCCTAAGCCGGGAAGTATTTTTTTTAAAATGGCGTCCGTGTTTAGCACAAAGAGCGGTGCGTCGCTCGAGACCAGTGGAAAAGACGTCCCGCACCTTTATGGATATCTGTCCCTGATGAAGAACTCGATACGAGTTCGAAACGTGTTAGGCCGTTCCTGACAATTTGACGTGAGTGTAAACGGCGTATTAAAATTGGTAGAGATAACTCACGGACGCTTTAATAGGATTCTTGTGTTAGCCATTACAGTTCCTTGAACTTTCCAAAAATATCCTCTCCATTGTGATTCATCTGTATTACATTTTCATATTATTGCTATCAGATGTGAGCAAGCGCCGCACTTTATTGCGTATGAGCAATTTACAAGTACGAGAGACTTTATAGCCGCTCATTCCACGGGAACACTATACATGTTTTGGGATAAAAAGTAGCCTATTTGTTAATCCAGGGTGTCAGCTACCTTCATACCATCATCAAAATTGGTCGTTTGAGCGTGAAGAAGTTTAAGTAAAATGTTGATAAATTAATATAGATCCTTCTGAAGCATGCTTGTGAAGGCTATGGTTGGTTTTATTTCATACAAGCCCTTGAAGAGTTCAGAAAAAAAAATGCAGACATGAAAAAGGTGGGAAACGAAACAGTTTATGGACACAAATTAACTACCTATGGCCGATGAAATTATTTAACTCTTTAAGCGGCGACCACGTACCTACCGTAACGGAGATGCCACGCCACGACCAGCGGCGCGGCAAGCGGTATAACGATTGAACGAGAGATCCGAGCGCGGCGTCATAACGAGTGAGCGAGACACACATACCTACACCGCTGTTGCTGCCGCTGTCTCGCAAAGTCGTGGCATCTCCGTAAGACTTGGTAAAACGTAGTGTGGGAAGGCTCCAACAAGGTGGAGCGAAGATCTGATCAGGATTACGGGAAACCGTTGAATGAGGGCGGCACACGATAAATAGTTGCGGAGAACGTTGAGAGAAGCCTTTGTCTTGCAGTAAATATTATCGGTTGAAATGCTGATGATAATTAATTAGCCCATACATCTGTAAATCCTAACAATAATTTCAGTTATCTCTATCCCGTCCACACTGTATTGTGTCACAAAGTTGTCATATCAGAAAAATCCCGAATTCGTTAATCAATGATGTGATACAATCACTCGCGACGCGATGCCGACAGCTGTTCTGGCGCTGCGCCCGCGCACGTCTGACAACCATCTTCAAAACGGCTTATATCTTCCGTTACTTTCGTTCTAAATTCAAATTTAAACTCATAGACTAGGTTTAATTTTTAAGAACAACTAATGCACTCACAGTCGTTTTGGTTAATCAGTTCTTCTATGATCTATCGTCTTCAAAACGTCCTATATCTTCCGTTACTTTTGTTCCAAATTCAAATCCAAACTGTCATAGACTAGATTTACCTTTAAAGAAGAACTAAAAGGGGCTTGTACTTTTTGATTGGTGAGTTCTTCGATCCATTGTCACGGTAGTGTAATCTGACACGCCCTCTCGGCTTTGTTTTTTGGTTAATTGCTTTCACTAACAATTTGATGATAATAGAACTTGTCAAATTGTCTCAATGATATCAATTACTATTATATTATAATACGAGTAACAACTAAGTACAAAAAAGCTAAAACTAAATAAATTAGGAAATTGCTCCCCTGCGGTCCTCGCTGAACAGCTATGCTGATACGTTGTGCGAGGAAGCTGCCAGCTCTGCATTCCCCAGTGGTCTCTGCTAGCCTTTTGGTGAGCTCCATATAAAGGTTGCGGGTGCTGGGACCCCATGGACCTAGGTCTCGACCCCAAACGGTACAAAATTGTATTCGGGGCCGAGAACCCTATATTTGGTGCTCTTTAGTTTTACGGCGGCGTCAGCAGCCGCACCCGCTCTGCCAGATGTTCCGTGGTAGCATCCCATACAAGCACATGCCCCAGTCTCCACGGAACCAGGGACATCCCCTTTCAATGGATACTTAGGGATAGTTCCTAAACTTAATTATTTTATGATAGGGGGGTCCTTACGGATATACTTCGACCCTGTGGGTTCTTTTGTGTAATCACCCCGTGGGGAAACTACTCAAGGCTTGTTCCACCGCCTCTATGTATCGGATGATGAGAACCCTATGGCAGTGCCTGGAATTGTGACTCCTCTGGTGTTGCAGGTGTCTATGGGCGACGGTAATCGCTTCCCATCAGGCGATCCGTTTGCTCGTTTGCCCCCTATGACATTAAAAAACCTTCGAATTTCAGGATAGTCTGTACCGATATCTTCATCCTGAGAACTAACGTGAAAATATATGTATGAGAATCTATTCTTCATTATTAATTAACCATTAAGAGAGCGTTACCATTATTGCGACAATTAGTAGATGTTCTACTGGCAGTGAGCAGTAAATAAGCTTGTAAGACGAGGAGTAATCCGTATTGGCAGCGATATATCGGGGATGGCGGTATCCAGAGAGGAAATATTATTGAATTGCAGTTTTTCTTTATTTAGAAAAAGTGTAGAAGTAGAATAGGTTAGGACACGGAATTAGCTTGGGCAAAGGGCTCTCTGTTATTGATTTCCATGAGTCCTTATTGAGTAACGTTCTTACATCATCCCGCCATCAACATTAATATACATATCGGTATACTTAGCTATCACTACGTAGTCAAAATAAAGTTGCTTCCTGCTGTCGTCTGTCCCTATGTATGCTTAGATCTTTGAAACTACGCAACGGATTTTGATGCATAATTTATCAGCATTGCAACCATGCGAAGCCGGTGCGGGTCGCTACTTGAGGTATATAATGCAGCCATCTTAAAGCAATGGGCAGTATCTAAGAAAAATATTAAGTTATTTATACCATCGTACCTACATAGGTATAGCTTAAAACATTCAACATCAGATGACGTAAATAAAGTAGAGATAAACCAAAAAATACAGCTTTAAAACGGATTATTGGCATAAAGCATTGTTGCAACAATCATAGTAGATTAGGTAACAGAAATAAACTGAGTCTGTAAAACGTAAACATAAATTTTATTTACCAATTTGAAGCACTTCAAACAAGTTCAAACAAACCGATTATCGTGAAAATATTTTATGTGTTAACCTCAAAGGAACATTTTATGCAATTTCTTGGTTTTGTGGTATCGTTAAATATTACTAAACACTTAACAGAGTGTTTATTTTAAATAAATTACCGACCAAGATACCGATTAACATGATCAATTATGTAGACGGTGAACTTAGGTGCCGACATAGTGTGCGTACATTTATCGCGAAGATCGGCTACATAGGTAAACTATCTTCGGGCGCATAAGCGCCAAGCAAATTAGGAGTGGAAATGGTCGCCATGACCGAAATCGGTCGGAGAGACTATTAGACTATTATTATTACATGATGTATTCCTGTAGGGAAAACAAACAGTACTATTGCAAGCATAATACAAATTCTATGCCTCACAAACATTTTTAAAAAAGGGCCATAAATAACATTTTTTACATTTATATCTCCGTTTGTTTGAAAAATTTCGGAAAACTGAATCCACGAAAAATCTATTTAATTATCGAACCTGCTCCTCCAGCATAAAACACGAGAATCGGTTGTGATATGTGACCTGAAGGTGAGAACAGCTGGACATCCGCACATCCGGAATTCGGACATACGAAAGAATTTCTGCGGGCCTATGATGGTTGCTTTTATCGCGCGATAAACAATTGACAAAGCATCCGTCACGTTTTGACAAAATGTGAGTGTGAGTGACAGATGATTTTTCACTTATTTATCACGTAATAAATGCAACCCTAGTCCTTTAATACTTATTTATTTATTTATAATGTACAATTTATCTGTGGCTTAGTTTAGCATAAAGCCGTTCAGTTTAGAACAGACACCTTATCCAATTTATCGCTTCAACGGCCGCCTGCCAAAGATAGGTAAAAGTGGCAAAGACTACACAAGATACAGATGGGACTCGCTACTTCTAAATGTTTATATTGAAACCAAAAAATTAAAAATGTTATGTTTTGAGCGGGATTTCAACTCGCGTCTCCACAGCTTTTTGGGCCAGTCGGGCGAACTAACAATTGTTAGGTATATCAAAGCCACTAGTTAAAATATCGACTTTTTCAACCTGCTTTTTCATTTCATTTATCATAAAGGCTAAATTGATGGAGCTGTAAAAACATTTTTTTTTATTTTCTTAGAATGTAAAATGCAACTATCTAATAGTGTTCAATATTTCAGTCTATATGCATAGTGTTCATATAGTTATATGGATATATTTTGTGGGGATGATCCCCATGAGAAGCCAAAACAAGTAACGACAGTAAAATATCATTTTTATATTCGTTTAATTGTGAAAAGAATGGGGAATAGGTACGTAGATGATATTTTTTTATTGATATGAATAACTCCTCTAAAATAAAGTTATTCATATTTCTGTAGGTAACCCAGAAAATGTTAAAAATATGAAAATGTTTTTCAATTGGAGTTTCCCAACATATGTAAAAACAAAACAAGTTCTTAGTAAAAACCGCCGCTATGATGCGCATAGGCACAAAACTTCACAATCGCAATGTCGATGCACTATACGGTGCGTACTGCGCGTGTTCACATTTGTTCAACTAAATCATTATGAGCTTGACAGCCTGTAGTTAGAATAATCAATTGGCATTGTCAATTTTCATTGTAGATCATTAGTTGCCCATTATTCTTGTTTTACGTTCTGTTTGCTGTTAAAAGTGGCAGGCTGTTTTAGTTCTTGACATATAGGTGTGTTTGTTGTTTGTTTTTAACAGAGATAAGTAAGTCTTTCTTAAGGGACTGATGAAAGATTAACACTGTAGAAATGATTAACAGAAAACACCTTTTGAGTAGATACGAGTATTATCAAAAAAATACTAAAATCATATAAGACAATTGCATTTGAGAAATTACTATGACTTGAGAATTAATTTTCAAGTCATAATTTAATTTTATTTAAAACTTAAAGATAACAATAATTTTACCTAACTTTGTCGGTGATCCTAAATAAAATTGTCATTTACACTTACTCGCCATCTAGGGGTGAATAGGAGAAACATCTTCATGATCAATAAAAGCTCTCGAAAGCTCCCTGACAAAGATTTTAGGTACGGTGCGCCATCTCTTGTAGAGTAGATGAACCATTATAATAGTTCAATACTTACGCTAGCGCCATCTTTGAGATATAGGGCTACGCTCTACGCTCTTTAAGGTTGGCACAGACTAAATACTGAAGCTGAAAAATCTCTTCAGACATAATATCCGCTGCGTTTGGATTTTATTTATGTTACCGTCCAACCAACGTGAACTTGGTTATCCCGAAATAGTCTACTTTGACATATGTACGGACGAAACATGTAGTTTTTATTTTGAATATCGTTCGCGAATTATTTCATGTATAAGTAGATAAATCGACGATCGATATGGATCCACGGTAAATATCAGCCTGCTCGTTTGTGTTTGTTTGAGGGGCGCGAACTTTTGAGCTGTTGTTTTGATTCTTCATAACCTCTTTTGCGACGTTTCTTGGAGGTTTTTGTTGTTTTTGCTTTGTTTTGTGAATGATTTGCAATAACATTGAAAAGCTTACTTAGTATAAGCTATAAGAAGTGTGTTTTATAAAACACTACCATATATTTCTTTCATTTCCTGCCGGTATTTAGAGTATTATTATATTTATAATTTAATTTATTTATTTAAGAAGTCATGAACTAAATAATTAATCAAAATGTAATTACAATCTCTCAATTTATTTCCTTCATTAGTGTGTTTTAGTCATAACTTACGAGAGATTTATGCAGTCCATTAAAAAGTTATTTATGTACAGTCAGCATCACACACTAATTAGCAGTCAAAAGTAGCCAAATACATATATCGTCGATCCTTACTGCTGAGTAAATAAATATCTGTACCGATATTACGGATATACTTATTTGGCTCCTTTGATCGCAGACTAGTTACGCATACATACTTAATATATGAATATTTACGCAGGTTTAATTATGATTTAACAATAAAATATCTTCACAAAAAGTACCTACCTATAATGTTTAGATTTTAAAGATAATGCGTTGGATTGTGCTGGTATGTTGGACAAGGTCATGGTTCGATTCCCAGACACGTAGCTTATTTTTATGTGTCCATTCCCGAGCCAGACTCTCCAATCAACACCTTCCCAAGGTTTGCGCCTACAGATGTTTTCTATGAACTTTCTAAACGTTTTGTTATATTGTTTAGATTCAAATAAACACATCTGTAATCAAACAAACGTTTTTTTTTATCATTGTTTAACAACGTTATCATTTATGATAACGTTGTTAAACAATGATAAAAATATAGCCTATGGTAAACTAAATGACTGATACAAATAATTTAAAATGGTCTCCGAAACTTTTCACCAACCAAGTTTCCTTATAAATTGTAATATTTGTAGAATTTTAATACAGCAAACCAAACCTCTAAAAAGTTAAAAAAATAAATTAAATTTTTCAAAAAATTGTTGGCGGCATGAAAGATTTTAAAGAAAATAGTCATATGAAAAAGATGTACTCCCTTTAAAAATATTTTATGAGATTGTTGGTCTTAATTCCGTTTACTTATGTTGTTTGGTCCAAATGAAATTAGTCAAAGTCTAATCCGTTTTTAAATAATGTTTCATAATTAAATATATGTATATAATAATAATCTAATATACTTATAGCGAATAAGTGACTTGTAATTAACCTACTCAATTACCAATAAATGATGTCTATGTCTATGTCTATGTCTTAGTAAGCAATTATTAGGTAAAAAAATACGCACATGCGTATAGATCCTATTTATTAGTTAGGGTTTCATTTATATATAGGGCTTCCCTTTCAGAAAGTCCTTATACTTAACCCTAAACTTTGCAAAATAAAAAAAGAAACCTTAGTTCAAACCTCGGTGTCGTTAATAGTCTTACAAATTCTGTTTTAATAATAAATATAAAAGTTGGTCAGAATATATGTCTGGCTATACATCGTGAAATTAAGGGTTAAAAACTAAGTTACAACTTGTTGCAGAATGAAGTTCATAGGTCATGCCTAGTTAAATAAAGTTCATACGTGATTCAAACTGTATGGAAAATTCTTTCTAAGAGAAACATTTCATTCTTGCAGAGGCAGCGACGGTAGGCTGGGTGAGCAGAGCGACCCACGTTGGTACATCGATTCCACCTACGCATCATCTCTGAAGGTCTCCCTTCGACTGCCCACCAGCCAGCTTCTAGAAGGTAAGTCCACTCTCTGGTTCAACCGATTTTTACAACAGATAGGGACAAAAAAACTGGAAAATATTAGGAAAATGGAATGTCAAATCCAAGTTAATAAGTTTTCTAAGGGTAGGTATAATTATTTAATTATCTTTCAGGGTATAGCGATATTACAGTACTGTAAAATCGTTTCTCTGAAAAGCATTCATGAGAAAACCATTTTAATTCACTGTCAAAGACAAGTCTGAAGCAAATAATATGTTTTGGAAAAAAAAACAAACATTCTTCAGCGAAATAATGGTGTTTCGAAAGAAAAGTTCGTTATTATGTAGGTACTTGGATTTGTTGAAATAAATTTTCAATCGATCCATGTCTTTTTTTTTATTTGACAAAGAAAATGAAATATACTCATTAGGTTTCGAAATATTTTGCCACGAACTGTATGTAGCATGTGAAATTAGAATTTACATGACCAGCCGGCCTATGATGGTCGCGTTTATCACGTGATATATAAGTGACAAAAAGCATCCGTCACTCACACTCGCATTTTGTCAAAACGTGGCGATGCCATCGTGGTACCTTTTATCGCGTGATAAAACCAACCATCACAGGCCCGCTAAAAATTGTCTTATTGAAAATATTATGACTAGCTATGGTTAAAAGTATGTATAGATAGGTTATACAATCATTTACAGACTTCTTTCAACCGAGGTTTCGTCAGCAGGACCTCAAAAGGTTCATAATGGGTATGTTCGTGTGACCCAATCCCATGTCTTGTATTCCCTCTGAACAATATTCATATGAGAACCAAGTGAGAACCTCGAAACCTGCCCGTCTAGTACAACTTGGTTCGCGACTCATGTCGTGCGACATAGCATCACCCGTCACTCTCTCACGATACTGTACAGAAAGGGATAGGTAGCGTATCTCGCGCGAGAAAGTCGCGTATTAAAGTTGTACTATAGGTGCTACCATTGCTATTTTGCAGTATGAGATTTATTTAGTGCTGTAAATACCTATCAGATCTCCATACACTGTTTACTTATACTGCAAAAAATCTATGGACACTTAATGGGGCCAGTTCCATTTTTTCATGTTATACTTATGTTAATTTAGAAGCTAGCCCAAATATCAATTGAGGGAATGTTTACAAAAACCTAACTTACTAGACTGGTAACTGGTTGACACTTTGTGCGGACCATTATTATTGACAGGGTGTCAATCGGTTTATGCAGTTATGCTGTATATAGTAAACCACCATTCAGTTGTTAGTTTACCTTTTTGTTGGTAAATGCCTATCAAGATTACAAGACATCTTTTGACACATTTACCATGTCTGTTTTACCTACATGTTATATTTATTGTGTTTTGACCACCCCTGTTTGTCCCTACATGTAAAAATGTCCTTATTTTATTTGTATATGTCATTTAAAAGTAGCTTTTAGAAAAAGTAGAGAGATATGAATACGATTCGACCTTATAAACATTGCAAGACTTAAATGGCAAAATTATTTATTCGCATTGAATATTTTTCCAAAGGCTACGTACGATCG
Organism: Apotomis capreana; assembly: GCA_947623375.1. Classification (NCBI taxonomy): domain Eukaryota; kingdom Metazoa; phylum Arthropoda; class Insecta; order Lepidoptera; family Tortricidae; genus Apotomis; species Apotomis capreana. The sequence goes on along the minus strand of OX392522.1, from coordinate 12,239,336 downwards.
GTACGACTTTTCTGTTGTTTCCACATTGTGACGTTTTGCTCCAGCTAGTTTTTTTTAGAGATTCTCAATCAACGCCATCTGTTAGTTAGCGCCTGAACTAGCACGCACTTATTTCATCAGCTTGCTAATTGTGACAAAGGTTTCGCTACGCGCTGCTAGATGGCGCTTAGCAATGGTGCACGAAAACTAGGGTTTCGACATTTGACTTGAACTCTAAGAACAACGAGTCTGATTACTGATTAGTGATTAGATACCAGTTTACAAATCTTACAATGTAAAAGTATTGGCCGATTTTATGTATGTTGTACTGTTATGTACCTAAATGTTAACCTTTGATTCTGTCTGTTCAATCTATCCATTAAAGAAAAAAACAAATTTGTCATTTTTGGTAATCCAAAAGAAATTTTGAAATTGTTTCCAGAATCCTCATAATTACGCGACAGCCATTAACTTAAACGCACTCTTTTACGGTGAAAATGACAAATTACTTATTGTCTCCATACGAATATTGGTACCCAACCTACAGAATGACGTCATAATGTAGGTGGCCATTTGTATGGAGTGTTTTTAGCGCTCCGTAGGAATGTTGAACTTTGACGGTCATTTCTGACTTTTACAGCCGTCTAAGTGTAGACGATCCCAATAAGAAGTAGAATCGATTGACATCCTCAAATAAAATGTTTACACGCCTATTGACGATTATAACAGATATTAGGTAAAGCCAGCTAAGAATGCGGTCTACCACTGAAATATAGTCGAAAAGAGGCAGACCAATGTTTTAGCCGACTGTACTGAGTGAAACATTTAACTGCGCAACGAACGATGTGGCTTAAAAATACATCACAAGATAAACACAGTTTAAGTCCAACAAATATGCTATAAATTCCGCCCTAAAATCATAAAAATCAAGTAGTACGAGAGCCCACGACCAAAAATTTTGTCTCATAGCAATACGGCCAAAACCGCATCAAATCGATAGATACGATTATCCTAAACTCGAAAATACCAATATCAGACATTTTCCGCGTAGCGTTTGATCTGACCGAATTTTCAAAATTGTCAAAGAATTTTACCGAACTGCATCATAGCAATATGTCTGATTTGCAGACTGTAGTTGAATGATAGTTCTGAGATACCGGAAACATATTTTTCAGACGTTAGTGGTGTAGCGCAAACCCGTAAAATCACTTAAAAAAATTAAAAATGAGACAAAAAAAATGTCTCATAGCAATACGTCTGAAAATCTTTTTTATTAGTAAATTTTGGTTATTTGATGCGAACAAAACAATTTTCAGACGGAAATGTGAACGCATTAAATTTAGAGACCGTTTTGAAAATGTTAACAAATTTTACCGATCGGTATCATAGCAATATGTCTGAAAATTGTTGGACATGATAAAATAAGTTGTCCACATGTGCAAAAAATTTATATCAGACAAATTAAGTGTAGCACCTTCTCTATCAGACAACTTTTCGATACTCAGATATCATTTAAAAATCGTATTGAGGCATCTTGAATTTTCTGTTACAAACCAATGAATACGTTGCGACCCTGAATTTATTAGATGATAATTAACAAAGAATTTACCCGAAACCGTAACATTGAAGTTGAAGGACTGAAATAAATCGCACAAAAGGAAACTGGGATGAAGTTGAAAAAAAAACGGTTTATTCAAAGTTACAAAATATTCTCGTATTCAATCGCTGTCGGATTCGGAATTCTGATTGATTTGATAGTTTTGGTTTTATTTAAAGCACACTTGAGTAACTTTTACAAAAGAAATAAGTAATGACATCTGTCATCTGTCAAAGTACCTACATATAATAGACAAGGGAGATTCTTGAATATCTATGAAGGCTGTAAATTAAAAAAAAAAAACATTTAACAGAGGCGTCGGCCAGGCGACTCCGAAACGTTATTTTCGTTTTTGGGAGTATATGCTACACTTAAAGTGTCTGAAAACAGGTTTTTGGTAATCATGGCAGCAATACGAAAAGTTGAAAAAAAAATTATCCGTATTGCTATGATACAGGTCGGCTAAATTTGTTGACATTTTCAAAAATGCGCTCAGGCTATATGCTACGCGCAAAATGTCTGAAAACAAACTTTTTCGTAATACAATTTTAAAATCTATGTACATTTTCACTATCAGACGTATTGCTATAATACCGACTGTCTTTTTTTTTTGACACAGCAGAAATGGCCTCCCACGTAGTTGCTACACTTTCGACCGTTACTACACACCTAGTCGGGTTCAGAATCATACAATCTAACGATTTTATAGGGTTTTTGCCGTATTGCTATGAGACATGGTTTTGGTCGTGGGCTCTCGTACTAAAGGGCACAATATACCAAAAAATAACCTCACACCGATATGATCTGTTCTAAAAAACATACTAACAACATATGAGGCTCAAGCACGCTTAGGCTCTTTCGGTTTTAATATTCATATACTCCAGTATGACGCATATATTTTATGCGAACAGGTGCTGGAGATGTTTTTAAATATAAATGCTAGCCACATCTTAGTGCTAAAAGAGCATAAGTGTTATATTACCAAGGAACCACATGTAATCTTTCGGCAATAAGGGGTAGTAAGTGACAGTTGTATGAACTTTGATAGATCTGCAGCTATTTGGCCGGTGCCCTTAATTTGGAGAATTTAGAGGCTGGCGGTTACGGCTATTAAGATGTCTGCGAATATGTTTGCTTCGTTTCTCGTTTATTTTGCCTGGAATGTTATACTCTGAATTGGCAATGTGTAATTATCATAGCCCGGGATTTTCGGTGCATAAATGATTTGATGCCTACTGCTGCCTACTAGTGTCAAATCATTCAGTGTATGGTTATTTAACATCTCACTCCTCAAATCAGTGAAATACCGGGAGGACTTCTTTGTCGACAGACTCTTGTTTGCTGATGACGCAGCATTTGTGGCGAACACTGCTCCTGATGAGCTCCAAAATATGATGGTCAATTTTTCCCGAGCTTGCACTTTATTCTCCATGTCCATAAATGCAAAAAAAACAGTCGTACTAGCTCAGGGCAACGCGGAAACACCAACTATAATGGTGGATGGCTCAGGGTCGTGTGTATGTGCATCGAATGGAACCCTCTCGAATACCGCGTCGTACCATGCTTGGCGCCGTAGCGCATGCTAAAAGGAAAATTGGAAGACCAATGCTGCGCTTCAAAGACTGCGCCAAGCGTGATATGGCTGTTTTTAAAATTGACTTCAAGGCTTGGGAAACATTTGCTGAAGACCGAGACGGATGGCGCAAACGCGTTTTCGATGGCCGCAAACCATGTGATGAAGCCTGGTTTGAGACTTTAGCCGGTAAAAGGATGCGGAGGCAGCAAACCACGCACCAGAGCAACTACTGACATAAATTACTTATGTCAGAAGTGTGGGTGATCATGTCGGTCTCGCATCGGACTGCACAGTCACCAAAAAAGGTGTCTCCACAGCACCACATAAGATCGTCTGTAATAGACGAAGCGGCCTATGATAATGATGATGATGGTAATCAACAGCCAGCCAAAAGACTTTAGAGTTTACTGCTGGATAAAGGCCTTCAAGGATCTCCACATTGAGCGGTTGTGTTGGAAGCGTTCCTGGGTTGCGATGCAATGTGTAATACCTACTTAACACGATATATCCTTTAAGTATATTATCCTTATATCGGAATGTCATCTGATTCGTCATATGAGTAATGATACAAGTCAACTGACATGTAGAGCGATGTAATACCTTTTTTTATACTACGACAGTGGAAAACAAGCATTGCGGCCAGCCTGATGCTAAGTAGTTACAGCCTGTGGACGCTTGCGACGCCAGGAGCATCACACGCGCGTTGCCGACCCTTTAAGAACCTATTTACTGCTCTCTGCATGCTGTACCCCCGGGGGAAAGCTTCGGCAAGGAGCTCATTCCACATGCGGAACGTTCGCGGACGAAAATTCCTCTGGAACCGCACAGTTCTCGTCCATTTGGGCTCCAGTGTGTGAGGATGAACACTCCGCCGATGGCTAACAGTGCGATGGTAGAAATTAGCCGTCGGCATCATGCCTCTAAACTACTCGTTTATTTCCAAAACATACCAAAACGTAACGTCAACAGAAACCATAAAACTAAAACTTTAATTAAACCTCATACATCTTACGCGTCATCCGTCGCAATAAAACTAATAAATCCCACTTTTTAGCATTTTATTATGCCACATTTTTTCTACTTCGAGAGTGGACTTGCCAGAATCGTGGTTCATTTGCTCGCTTCCTTTTCTCATTACCAGTGCTGTAATAACAATATGCTACCGTCAGAGTTATGCAATCATGACATTTGTCATCGTTGCATAACTGTTTCCTTTGGCTGCGGCTTGGTCTAGATTTTGTGATCTTTATTCTAAACTGGCGAATCCTTGGCATTTTGACTTAATTTACTGAACGTACGTGCAAAATGTATCTCATTAATCGAATAACTAGAAGAAGAAGTATACTTCTATAGATGACAGACTATAGATGGTTGCTTGGTCGAGCTGCCGTTTTTTTAAGACTATACTATATATTTAAGAGCTATACGTCGGCATTTGACTTAGGTATTTTATTATTTTGTACAACATTATCTTTAAGAATCGTAATTTTCGATATAGTTGAAATCTATGCTCATATTAAAAATGTATCATTGACGATGTCATTGGAAATAAATCGCGTATACCCGTATACCTTCGTATACGAGTATACGCGATTTATTTGCAATGACACCAAATTTTATTTCCAAATAACCAATGACATCGCGATTTATTAAAAAAAAATGCAGTATAAATTCAAATTCAAATATTTATTTGCGAAAATACAGTCAGTATGGTGTTAGGGTACAATTTCGTTTCCATGTATTTTTACTTATAGTGGGAAGACTATACAGCATTTTTTTTTAAATTAACTAGTAAATATCAAATAACGTAAATTCTTTTTAGGTTTAAATAAAACTATTTAAATAAATGAATCCTTTCGAGTATATTAATGATTTCAGCCTTCCTGATGGTTTTATACGTAGGTGTCATATTTTCCGAAGGACTTAAGTATTTAAACTTACAAAAGTACCCGAGCATAGGTAAATACGTACACAATAAAATTTAATTTTTTTTTTGACTAGTTTCGTCAAATTTAATTCAAATAGATAGATGAAAACTTTATTTCATCACCGACACCAGTAACATTAAATGTATGTGTCTATAAGCTAATACATCTTTTTTTAGAATTTTATTACACTAGACTTTTTTCTTCATCAAGCGTGGAGCACCTTGCCAGAAGTGTGGTCCATTTACTTTACTCGCTGTTTTCCTCTTCTCATTACCGATGCTGTAAAAACAATAAATGTGGTCAGAGTTATGCAATGATGACATTTGTCGTTTGCCGATGTCGGCTGCGATTTGGTTTCGATTTTTGTGAACTTAATTCTAGACTAAGGCTGATCACGTCGCTAAAGTATAGCCTAAAAGTGTCGGTCCGGCCCAGGGATAGTGGCGCTACAAACAACTTTCATATGGCAATAGTGAGCATACGTCAGTAGCAATTTGTCAACGATTCCTCATTAACCAAATTCAAAACATTGTTTACCGGAATGCTGCTCAATACTCTGTTCTTCTTGCGAAATAAATACTGAATCCTATTGAAAAAACTTGGTTTTCATTATTGTGGATAGTTTTAGCTTTCTTAAACGAAATTGACTGGAAATTTTCGGAATATTTAGTCCTATGTCCTCATTGACATCAGTGACATTAACTGACTGTCAACGTCAGTTACCAAAAATGTGTTAGTTCCACTAGAAATCCGCATTATAGCGTAGACTGAAAAACATACTAGATACTAGCAATCTTGACGCGACTGCGTTTGTCGTGCGACTTAGCATCACCGTCCTTGCTTGCACAGTATTGCCAGGAAAGTGACAGTTACTGTATGTCGCACGAGAAAGAGTAGCGTGTCAAAGTTATGCTAGACGAGATGTAATGTTGGGCTATATGAGTGGTGATATCTCAGACATATGTCATTAAAGTCGTCGAATATATCTAGACCACACCCGCATATCTCTCACACACAAATATGTCACCGAGCGTCACTCCGTCCAGATAAATAACCCTTAATATATGTAAATAAATTGATGCGATAAAAAAACCTAATAAAATCCATCGGGCGTGTATTTCTGGCGCCGTATGACACATACGCGATGAATGTTTGTACGTCACGTCCTGGATAACTATGAAATCTCTATAACTCTTCGCCGGTTCATGTATTTCCTTCTTCTTATAACATGGGACCCTTCAAACGAAGCGTGAAGAAGCATCTCTCGGAGCATGGCAGTGTCAACTAACAAGGCACCGTTGGTTTCTTGTCATTATGACTTGGGCTCCCCTTTTCGCTTATCATCAGGCGAAGTGGAACCTCTATGTTGTCTTTATAAAAAAAATGCGTTGTAAGTTGTGAACGAAAAATATATTGATATATATACTCGTATAGTGAGTTGGTTTATCCTTCAGTGAGTGAGTGACATAAATGAAAAGAATACCTACTTGATTTGAATCACTCACACGCAAACGACACACCTCTAACGGCGACATCTCTTAAATGGCTACCAATGTCAATCGAATCAGGCCCCAGTAAACACGGGCCTCGTTTGTAACCCTTGTTACCTGTCAAACATGTCATAACTGCCATATTTTCTGCAAACGTCGTATAAAGATTATGAAATGTTGTCAATACGAGTCGTAAATGTCGCGTCGGCGAAAAACTTCGCGTTCCTGCGCGCTGAGTCACTACTTATATTCTAGTTTTATTCAAGAAATTATGCTTGTGGTTTATCTACAATATTACATTAATATTACATTACTGCAGACGCCGGGAAAGAAGGGCTTGTCGGGTGAGTAGGTATAGACGGCCGACCGGTAAGGGTATAGTGATACGAAGCCGGCAAGCCCTTTTCACGGCTAAGGCATGTATAGTGCTTTTCTCAAACATATGCAATGAAAATAAAAATATGCCACTTAAAAATCTGCTAAAAAAAGGAAAAGAGGAAGACCAAGAAGAGCTTATATGGACCAAATAAAGGAAAAGGTGAACGTCGTGTCGTACCAGGCCGTCAAGGAGAGAGCTCCACCGACAAGAGCCTAGCTCTTAAGTTTATGATGATGAAAAATCTGCTGTTCATGGTCACAGACGCCATGTTTAAAAAAAAAAATCCGGCTTAAGGGCTTCAATTTTGTATGAAATTCCTTTACAGTTCTCTCGAATTGTTCCGCCCGAAATGATATACTTCGAAGCCTGTTATAACGCACGTTATGACGACATTTCATTGCATGTTCGAGAAAAGTATGTTTCCTAGAGACTATTTACTTTACCTACTCGATCAGTGTTCCTCGAACTTTTCTGGGGCCCTAGTGAAAAATGGGTAAAGTCAGATTTAACCTAGGAGCAAAGAAGCTTAACTTTATAAATTAAATGAAATAATTTATTCAGTAAGTAGGCCACAGGGGCACTATTACAAGTCAGATTGTGAATCTACCGGCATTTCGCAAGAGGAGACCGCTGTTGAGAAGAAAGCCGAAAGAAACTCAACAGTAAGTTATTTTTCGTAAATAACTTATAACTGTCGGCCTAGTATCAAATCATTCATGCACCAAAAACCCTGGGCTACGGTTATGAATGAATCAATAGGCCAGGTGCATCGTATGTTCTGTTTTATCCATTCGCATTGATTTTTTTCTTGCTGGTTCTGTTAAAATATTGCATTTGATGCAAAACAACTTGTTTAAAATAGCAATTTAAACAACATATACGGAGAAAAGGTCATCGGGGTTACTGTCCCGCCATTGCAAAACATGTTTTCCATTCAACTAAACTAATAAACGATCCATAATTGCGCTGCACATCAGGGAAACGTCCCTCATAACTGACAGGTGGAACTGTCGAACGCGTACGTCAAATTAAATTAATATATTCACACAAACATACAAATATATTTTTATAAAATCCGTGTACGCAGTCTTGGGTTTAGTTGAAAGTCGCGCGCATCGACGCACGGTCATTCTGGAGTCTTCCAAATTCAAATTTTCTTAGTGGCCAGTGAGTAGTGTTCTAAATTCGAATATTGAGTGCGGTTATTTTTTTTAACGGTTGGTGGCTTAACATGGCGGCTGTACGAATTTTTATTTTTCTCATTTACACTACACAGATCACTTTTCGATAGTTTTTGTATCGATAGTATAAATCGTTTCGGTGCTACGAAACCGTAGAGGGCTACGCTGCGTAGAACGGGACGGGTTGTGATTTATTTAAATGAAACAGAATACAGACAGACTTGCATAACAAATTCGGTTATTTTGTAGTTTAAATTAAAACGTGCATATTTGTATACTTGCGCAGTTGAAAAAAGTTACGTAACAAGCCTATTATTATTTTTTTAATAATTTTGACGGAAAAATGTATGAGATACTTTTTATTTTTTTACCAGATTAATATACCACATTTGTTAAATATTTAGTTACTTTTAAGTCCACGATTTACAGGGTAAGTTTTAGTTATAAATGTTTCCAATAGAAAATATATGATGTGGTCTCTATCTAAGTATATATTTTCTTAAATGCTCAATAAACATACACACATAACATACCTACATAAGTTAATATTCATTTAAGTAAAGGGTACGATACGTTACTCCTATAACAATTTTTTAAAGTCTAGAAAACAGGGAAAATTTACCCTAATATCACGGTCGCTTTTTAACATTTTTTAATTGAAAATGAATTCTAAGGTAAAAGTTCTCCGTCAGAAAACTAGTAATCTTATTAAAAAGTACTCTAATGCCGTCGATTCTAGCTTCTCCACAGTTTTATGACTAAGTATATTGCATATTTCATGTCTTTAGAAAAAGCCGGGTAATTTGAAGCGAAAAATAATATTTATTTAATATAGTACTCTTAGAATAAATACGCCTAGAAACCTAGTCAGCGGTTGAAATTGAAGCCAGTTTTGGTTAGCCACGGGCTAAGTTTCGTCCGTGTGCGCATCTGTCACAACGTCAATGAAACAAGCAACACGTCTCTATGATTGGTTCGTAGACTTCGTAGACACGCACACATACAACCAAAAGCGGCTTCATCTTTTGCAAATCTCTTGTATGAAGACTCATTCTAGGCGTACTTATTCTGACATTGGTCTAACCGTCTTTAAGCAAACGGAAAACCTAACCCGAGGAGCTGAGAGCCTCCTCTTTTTAAGTCGGTTGAAAAGTATCATAAGAAAGAGTATGAAATGGATGAAAAGCGGATTCACGGGAAAAAATAGTTGTCTTATTAAAAAACCCATAATGTCTAACGTCTGCACCATTTTATGGCTATTTATTGCATATATCATGTCAACGCGCATGCTTTGAAAAACGTCGGGTTATTTTAAGCGCCTGCGCACATTTATTGCGCTTATTTTGTAACTGGCTGAATTCGACGCTTCTAATGAAATGTGTTTGAGAACACGTCACTTTAGCGATATGCTCTATAACTTGCCGTTATGACATTTCTCTTTGTGATTAATAATGATCGAGCAATAAGTTTTCTTTTAATATTTTTGACGACGCGGTGGGCGCAGTGGTAGCAGCCTACTGAGCCGACGGTCCTGGGTTCCAATCCCGGTGAGGGCAAATATTTTTGTGGTGAACTCAAATGTTTGTAACTTTCACAATTTAGTTGTCTAAAGTAATTAATTACCTCTTACCTCACCTATCATGAAATTTATGCCATAGTGAGATTCTCAAATTTGTTTTCGCAGACAAACCATTATTAGGTTTTGTGGGACATTGTTTTAGTATACATATAACATAAGATCATTGTTAAGTTCCTAGTAATAATAAATATGATAAAGTCGCAAAATTGAATATCGCGATGACCCTACTAATCAGGGCCCTGGCCAAAATACGAACTTAATGAATGCAAATATTAACACAATTAGGATACCTGCTGCTATTAGGTATTTAGCATGGATTTTCTACGCAGTAACTTTTCAATGCTCTTTTCAATTTTCAATGAATCCCGGTCAGGGTAAATATTTGTGTGATGAACTCGAATATTTGTGCTTGGGACATGGCATGGTTGTTCTATGTATTTAAGTATATATTGATCTATATAAGTATGTATATCGTCGTCTAGTAAGTACCCATAACACAAGCCTTCTTGAGCTTAATTTGGGACTAGATCGATTTGTGTGAGGTAGTCTGATATTTATTTATTTATTTAATGCTACTTGAAATAAAAAATACGTTCTGTGTTGTAATGTTGGAATGAAATTGTGACAATTATTTCACTGTAAGCGTTCCTTAACTAATTTAAAACGTTTTAAACGTTGATTTCTACAGTATTTAGTGTTTTGAGATAAAATACCTACTCGAGGTTAACTAGAAGACTTCAAATACTAGGAACAGGTAGAAAACATGGAAATAAAACAGTTGACCCAGACAAATTTACAGATTTTTAAAAACTGGGCGAATATTGTCTTCGGTTTCCGAGAACTCAAAAAATAAAAAAAACAAATTCAGCAAGTCATAATCCAATAAGTAGATATCTTTAAGAACAAACAACGTCACAACTGATGTATCTTATTAATTACTGTTCTTTTTATTTATTGTTTTTTAGTTTTTAATTTTTTTCATGTATTAAAACAAATAACATTCGGCGGGTAGACTTTAACGTCCATCTGTCTGTACTGTAGGTACCATTTCTTATTAATTTAATCCCCATCTCAATTCACTAATGAACAAATTATAACTAACTACATTAAACGCTATTAAGATGATAAATCGCTGGAATACAAAGTGCTCTCAATAAATTATACGCATCTTTATGAGGATGCTGTTATTTCTGGCTGGTGCACTAGAATTCTGGATATTCGGGTTTAATATAAATTCATGGTGTGTCACAACTGTGGTACAGATAGTTCAATCAAATAATATGGCTGAAGTTAAGTCGTGACTGCATATACCGAGTGTGGCCTGTAACCAGAGCAATAAATTAGAACAGATTTATTTATTTAATCTTTATTGCACAAAAGATAAACATATCGTACAAGAGGTGTACTTAATGACATGGGGCATTCTCTACCAGTAAACTTTCGGGAAAAGCTGATAAATTGTGCGCGGTGCAAGTAATTTAAGCAAGTTAAATAAAAAACTTAGATAAATACTACCAAAGACTATATACCCCCTAGACATATGTTCTCATACAAAAAAACGTAACTCTGAAAAAGCTCAAAATTCGGTATAAAAACTAGATGGCGCTGCTTCGTAGCCTGGAAGTGACAAAAATGTTATTTTTCACCAACATTTTTAAGTGATTTTTGATTTTTGGAAATCAAACGCATTACTGCTTTATTTTAATACGATAATATAACTTAAATACACAATTTTTAAGGATTATATTTTTTACTCTTCAAAAACGTGGTTTGATCGTATTAAAATAGATGGCACTACCTCTGGATAGCTCAAGGTTGCTTGCGGGCTCGCCAATTTTTGCTACACAAAATAGCTAGATGGCGTTGGTGCACTGATGTAATGGACAAAATAAGTTACGCCCGAATTGTCATGCGACATTTCCCACTAACAAACAGTCAGTAACGTAATATTTGTTAGATAAGTTTTGTACAGTCAAGGAATTTCATTTCCTACCCATTTCGTTACAATGTCGTTAGACATTCGCAATGCATTAAGGTCGAAAATTATATTTCAATAATAGTATTGAAATGTCAATATTATTATTTGTCACTTCATTTTACAAAAAACCTCCTCGCGAAAGGTTATCATTTGCTTTTAATTTCTAATTAGGAACATATGTCAGTGTCAATCGAGAAAATCGTAAAATAATTTTCAGCAACGTTATTAATATGAAAAATAAAATGCTTGCCGCTAACCGTGAACTATTAAAATAACTGAATAATGATAATGACTGAAAACAATGAAGAGCTCAAAGAGTGGAGTTACACCAGGAAGGAATACGGATTTATGAGATCACGCGTCGGCTCAATGCTAGCAGGGACACAGTTTGACGTTGGGTACGGCGATATAATGTTGAAGGAAACCTTATTGATCTACTGCAAAGCAAAGTAACCATTGCATCGTCCGTTTGCCATGGCCCAAGACCAACGCCGACGACAAAACGGCTTTACGCCAAAGGGACGATTTGCGGAAATGTTTGACATTTACCCTAGAACAATTAGAAATTGCCTACATGCAGGCGGCCTGCGAAAATATATTCGTTCGTTTTGTTTTTGTTAAAAGTAATATAAAAAAAACGTTTATAAAATTGTGGTTTTATTGAATTATCACTGTCGTTAGTTCTGTTAGTTTTTGTATAGATAAATTTCGGGTGCCTGTCGTATCGCATAACGTTTTTTGTCCTAAAAATGTTTGGCCGAGAAAGTTTGGCATACTGTTGAATGGCATACTACTCGTTTGTCCTAATAATTTTTGCGCATACTCTCTTAAAGTCCTAAATCAAGTTTGTCCTAATATTGATAACTAAAATCTAATTACCTAAAGCATAATATTCCTAACATGAATTGCCCTAAGAATTATTTTGCCTATTATCAAATTGGCTAAAATTACAGCACCTAAACTAAACTATGGTAGGCGTGAAGTCAGAATCGTTACGTATTCTACCTTCAGGCAGGTAAGGTAAGGTACATAACTCGAAAGTTTCATCATAATACGTCCAGTAGTTTTTTGAGATTAAGTGAAACGTACATACATACATCCATCCAAACTTTCACGTTTATAATATTATTAGGATTAGGATGTAAGTAATTTTTATGTTTAAATAAAACATACACAAATAGTGAAATGAGACGAAAAGTGAAATGAGACGAAACGGAACGTAGTAAACAAACATCGCACCTAACGTCATCTATTCACTTTTTACTGTCACTTGGAAGTTGGAATGTCGTTGAACGCTTGACGACTGTGTTACTTCACGCTTGCGCGTACCGTACAGTAGAAATTGAAAAATGTCGACTTTTGAATGAATTGATACCCTTAGCGGCATCTAGCGATGTAGAACGATAGTAACAAACGGAGTACGGTGCGTAGTATGAAGAATATCGGTCTAGGGGGTATATAGTCTTTGATACTACTAAAATAGATTCTACCCTTTAAACTCAAGAACATTTCAGGGTTGTATGTAAAATGAGAAAGAAAGGTGTCTGTTTATGCATTGTGGTGATCAAAGCCGTGGACAGATTAATGAAATGTTTCTGTATTATAGACATACCTGATCTATGGAGATTTTGACGAAGTCTCTATGGAGCCTATGGAATGAAAATTATCCTATTCTCCTATCTCGAAGCGGCGTAGTAAGGCTACTTATTTACACATTACTCCGCAAATGAGCCTTGAGTTTGCGACTAAGCAGTCTTTCCGCAAGAGGGTTAACCAGTCTGTTTATCATAGTTTATACAACTCGCCCTTCCTGCAAATTCAACCACGTAATCAGTCAGAACTGACATGACGACCTACGCAGTCCTTGTCATTTTACAAGCTTTTTTACAAATTGAAAACATTGTGCGACACGACACACAGCATTCTTTACAAACGATCCGTATCTCCCAACACTCTTCCCACTTCAAAAACGTTAGAGGAATTTATGATTGTGTATGAAACATGTTACATTGTAGAAGTGTTGGTGCTACGAGGGGCAAACCGAAATGATCGGGAATTTAAAAAACTATGTGCACTATATACATAAATTATATTTTATTGTTTTTCGAAGTATTCTCCGTTACATTCAATGCACTTTTGCATTCTTTTAAACCAGTCATTAAAACAATAATTCCAGTTTGAAGTAGGCATTGCCAAAATGGCCGATTTATAGGCTTCCACAGCGGCTTCTGGGTTCTCAAACCGCTGACCACGCAATAAATCTTTAATTCTAGGGAACGTAAAAAAATCATTTGGACTCAGGTCAGGGCTGTATGGAGGATGGGACATCAACTCAACGTTTTCGTCGTTCAAAAATTTAGTTGTTTTGTGGGCGGTGTGGGAGCTCGCAGTGTCGTGGTGTAAGATGACGCGGCGTCTCGGGTTCCCTTGGCGAAGTTCGGCCAGCACCTCCGGCAAACAAACTGTGATATACCAATCAGCGGTAACGGTTCTTTGTTCTTCTAGAGGAATTGTGGCAACATGCCCCTTTTTTGAGACGAACGAAGCCACCATCTTCTTCGACACGCTTCGAGAACGCACAACTTTCGTTGGTTTGACCTCGTCATCGAAGACCCATACTGCCGACTGGTGCTTTCTTTCAGGCTCATAAGAATAAATCCAGGATTCGTCACCCGAGACCATATTATAAACGGCTTTTGACTTTCCTCCATTGTAGCATTTCAGAATAGATCGGCACCAATCAACACGAGCCGCCTTTTGCTCTTCAGACAAATTATGGGGTACCCATCGGGAAATCAATTTTCTGACACCCAATTCACCATGCAAAATAGTGTGAATTGCAGTCATTCCAATGCCTATGGTTGCCCGAATCTGCTCGTATGTCACATGTCTATCTTCTTTTAGTAGTTTTTCCACAGCCGCGATGTTTTCAGGCGAAACCGCCGTTTTCGGCCGACCTGATGAAGGTACGGTGCCAAGAGAGGCACGACCCCGTCGAAACTCAGCATACCACCGATATATTGTCGTCTGACTAGGTGCTTCAATGTCGTATATAGTAACAAGCTCATTGCGACATTCATCTGGAGATAAGCCACGACGAAAGTTATGGTAAATAATTGCACGAAAATTTTCACGCGTCAGCTCCATTTTGTTCATCGAGTTGTCAATTTAAAAATGGAATTAAAAAAATATATCGTTCTTTTTTTAAATTGTAAAAACGGCATCGTGATTGTAAGTCGCCAGTATGCATGTGACAAAAAAGGATTTAATGTAACTCAGTTTAAAGTACTCTATTCCCGATCATTTCGGTGTGCCCCTCGTATCATACTTTAATATGAGTGTTTGGCGTTAGTGCGTGCATGCATGAATGATGATTGCGGCTATTTGTGAAAAAAATAAAATGTGAAAAAACCGAAAGAAATGTTTATAATTACGCTTCTTACCTGGTGATAATCTTGAAAAGTTTCTCGTCACTGGCAAAATCGAAAGGAAGAGACCAAGAAGATACAGTCTTATGCAATGATCTGACCAAATATGCAATGATCTCGACGCGAAAGTTCATAAAGCTCTATAGGAATAAAACTGTGCGGTTCCAGAGGAACTTCACACCGCGAACGCTCCGCATGTGGAATGAGCTCCCTGCTGAGGTCCCCGGGGGCTACAGAAACGGTTCTTCAAGAGGGGAGTAAATAGGTTCTTAAAGGGTCTGCAACGCACTTGTGATGCTCCTGGCGTCGCAAGCGTCCATAGGCGGCGGTAACTGCTTAACATCAGGCAGGCCGCACGCTTGTTTGCCACTGTCGTAGTATATTTTATAATATATAGCCTCTTGGGTTCCTAATAGCCTCACCTTACGGTACCTTATGGGAAAACTATTTAATATGGGACATGCCTCGAACCAGCTCAGATATTAATTAAACGCATGAATGAAACGAACTATTTCTAGCCGACTCCGCCGATTCAGCGAGAACAGGTAAATGCGACACGAGGGCTATATCTCGCCAATCTGCTCCAGATTCCGGATTTAAAGCGACGAAATTAATATACGAAGCGTTTACATACACACTATCCACAGGATGCGCTAAATTTACTGTTCCCTTATGCCTGGAGCTAAATAAAAAACAGGCTAAGTGTGAGTCGGCCTCGTGCACCGAGGGTTCCGTACAAACACTTCCCATCTTAATTGACGGGGGTTAAGTTTGCACCTTGTGTACGTATGTATGGCACATACAATAGAGGTGCAAAGTTAATGCAACCGATCACGTTTGTTGTATGGGCCCCCACTTAAGTGTTTTTTCTGATTTTAGTATTTGTTGTTATAGCGGCAACAGAAATACATCCACTGAAAATTTCAACTGTCTAGCTATCACGGTTTATAAGATACAGCCTGTGACAGACAACCAGACGGATGTATTGCGGAGTGTTAGTAATAAGGTCCTGTTTTTTACCCTTTGGGCACAGAACGTTACGTTTAGACAAATAGCAAGTGTGAGTGACAGACTCTTTGTCACTTATTTATCACGTGATAAACGCAACCATCATAGGCCCCCAAGTCATTGAAAACATTCATTTAGTCCTCAGTTTTATAATTTTATAACCCTACCAACATCAATAAAGATACACTTACAGGTGTCGATACGCAGCCACAATACAGCCATTAGCATTTAACGATCTTATAATGTTAACTCGAGCCCTTTTTACGACTTTATATAACACATGGTGGCTGTATTACAACATTTAGACATAATGTCGAATAGCGGTCACATTATGTGAGTTCTTTGATCTCCACAAGTAATAAACTTTTGATATCATTTGGAGTCAACTGGCGATATAAAATACTGGGTGTGACCTGCATCAGGAGCAATAAATTAAAACATAAATTCTACTCATTCAGCGGGTATTTCTACCATTTCGTGCAAATCACATGTTCGTAGAAAAAAAACCATGTATTAAGTGTCAAATTAACTTCAAATATTTTTTATGTATTGTGTCAGGTACATAGGTATACTTTGCATCTAAAATATATTATACTATTACAATATAAATAAATATAAAAAAAAATAACATGCGAAAAATTCATTACCATCACCGTTCAGAACACAAATGTATAGATTTGACAGCGAATAACTAATTTAATCACAACTAAACACATTAAATTTAATCTCTGATATGGTTGAACTATTTAATAAGGAATATAACTTTGAGAGTCTAACAGTCGTATAATTCTTATTTACGTTGATTGTATAGCAAAATATTTTTGTCCATCAAAAAACTTCATTACCATCAATTAAATTTGCAATGGCAACATCGGCCTGTAGACGTACAAAGTAGTATTTTATGCGTTGTCCCTTCCACTCGCGATCCCACCTCAGTCGACTCAGTGAATAGTGAAGAGAGCGGACGCGTGCCATAATTTTGTAAAAAAATAATTCGTGGCGAGATTTTGGAATTGGTACGATTTTTTTTCATTGCCATTCGTGCTGTTTTGATATTAATGCTTTAGTGTTATAATGTACTGTTGATACTTAAATAAGCAACATTAAGTTCGAAAACTTAGTGTATGAATATACCTACGATTGCAGTTGTTTATAATGAGTAAATCTGCAAAAGGTAAAGAAAATTCATTACCATCCTCTTCATTACCATGATTTACCAGTCACTTTTAGGCGAATGGTAATGAATATAAAATACTGGTAATGAATTTAAGTACTAAAATTGTGAAAATCCTATCTTCTATCCGTTCCTCTTTTACGTGACAATACGTTTTCAGTGGGTATGTGTATGCAGAACGATATATATATATATATATTTTTTTTGCGATTTTTTATTTATCTTCGTTATAGGGTTCATTGATATTATCCCTGCATCTGTCTATTGGTCAAAGCCAGCTGACGAAGCTGGAGACAGAAGACGGCAGCGTAGTGTCGACGAAGCCAGAGGTGTTGAGAGAGATCGAGAGGTTCTATGGGCAGTTATATACCTCGGTTGCCAAACCTGTTGACAAATTGGCCAAAGATCCGAGAGCCAAGCTTACCCGACACTATACCGAAGATATCCCGGACATCAGCCTGTACGAGATTAGGATGGCCCTAAAACAGCTTAAGAACAACAAGGCGCCGGGCGATGACGGAATCACTTCAGAGCTTCTGAAAGCGGGTGGAACCCCGGTACTAAAGGTGCTTCAGAAGCTCTTCAATTCCGTTGTGCTCGAGGGCATCACGCCGGAAGCATGGAACGGAAGTTTGGTGGTGCTATTCTTCAAGAAAGGTGATAAAACACTGCTCAAGAATTATAGACCCATCTCGCTTCTGAGCCATGTCTACAAGCTGTTTTCTAGGGTTATCACGAATCGTCTCTCAAGTAGGTTTGATGAATTCCAGCCTCCCGAACAAGCCGGGTTCCGAAAAGGCTTCAGTACCATAGACCACATACACACGCTGCGGCAGGTTATACAGAAGACTGAGGAGTATAACCTGCCACTCTGCTTAGCGTTTGTGGACTATGAAAAGGCCTTTGATTCCGTCGAGACATGGGCAGTACTGCAGTCACTCCAGCGATGCCGGATTGACTATCGGTATGTCGAGGTGCTGAGAAGTGTGTACAACAACGCCACTATGTCGGTCCGAGTACAAGACCAGCGTACGGAGCCGATTCCTATGCGAAGGGGTGTGAGACAAGGGGATGTTATATCTCCGAAGCTCTTCATCAACGCAATGGAAGACGCCTTCAAGCTTTTGGAATGGCAAGGACTAGGCATCAATATTAACGGCGAGTACATCACGCACCTTCGGTTTGCCGACGACATCGTGGTCATCGCAGAGACGCTGGAGGATCTCGGTACGATGCTCGAAGGTCTCAACAGAGTATCCCAACAGGTGGGCCTTAAGATGAACATGGACTAAACGAATATTATGTCGAATGTCCATGTAGCACCCACCCCAGTAATGGTTGGTAACTCGGTCCTCGAAGTTGTTGACGAATACGTCTATCTGGGACAAACAATTCAGTTAGGCAGGTCCAACTTCGAGAAAGAGATCAATCGGCGGATTCAACTCGGATGGGCAGCGTTCGGGAAACTGCGAAGTGTCTTCTCGTCCAACATACCTCAGTGCTTGAAGACGAAAGTCTTCAACCAGTGCGTATTACCGGTGATGACCTACGGAGCCAAGACGTGGTCTCTAACTATGGGCCTTTTAAGGAAGCTCAGTCACTTAGCGAGCTATGGAAAGAGCTATGCTCGGGATTTGTCTACGAGATCGAATCAGAAATGAGGAGATTCGTAGACGAACCAAGGTCATCGACATAGCAAACCGGGTAAGCAAGCTGAAGTGTCTGATCTGACGATGAATTTAATATTTTTTAAGTTTTGATAATTATTATCTTAAATCATTATAATTACGTTCCTACAGCACGTTGTTTGAAGTCTAATAGAAATTTTCTATTGTAGTATCTATGTTGCGTTCTATTGTCAATACTGTTAAATATTAACCAATTCGTTTGAGTCAAACTCACAACTAAAACTTTTTTATTGTAATATTAATTCGGGATACACAATATAATAAGTAAAGTATTCTAAGAAGTGGATTCCAACTGATGATTATACGTTAAATGGTTGATTATGTACTCAATACTTTATTGCACATAATGGTTTTACAAAACAGGTGGTAAAGTTACAAATTTGAGATCACATCATGTACCCTGAAGTAAGGCGCAGCAATTTGTGAGATACTATTTATGGGTATACAATTTGACATAAAAATAAGAATAATAAAAAACTTATTCTAGGGACTTATATGGTTTGAAGTAAGTAAAATTGAAAGCAAAAAGTAACATTATTAGGTTAAATTGTACTACACAGTACGTTGTAAATTTAACTCATTTCGAAATTCTGTACTGTTAGGTTATTTAGGCGTTTGTAGAATTAGATGTGGATTTCTATTGATAAAACTACTAAATGTTTACGAATTAGTTTTGAGTATAAAATTTAATAATATACTTTGTTCTGGAATGTTAATGTGTATAATATACAATAACTATCAGAATTTAAAAGATTTTTATATTACGTGAAGAGTTATATTTTTGTTAGTAAAGTATGATAGATCAAAAATATGTGCACTGCTGCACTACTTTTTATGAGACTGTTTTTTTTGCCTTTTTTGTGAATATGTCGTAACCACTCTTTCATCGAGTAATTACTAAGGGTAGGAAGAAATAAAAAATATCTAATATCGGCTTTTTGCTTAATCCTTCATTACCAACACCTCATTTTCATTACCAAACCACTTTATATCATTACCATATTCCGTAGTTCATTACCATTCCATTTGAAAAAACAAAATTACTTATATCTCGTTAAATTTTGGGTATAATTCTAAATAGATTATATTACAGTTATTCTTTTTCCTACTTCTTCCCATTGGCACAGAAAAAAATAAAAAATAAAAATTTCTCCTCATCTCTGCCGATTTACACGAAATGGTAGAAATACCCCAGCCAAACATTTGATTAGCAATTTTTAAAAATATCTTGTTATTTAATAACATGCAAAATACGTAGAGTTTTTTTAAAAGTATCAAAATATCGTGAAACATTTGATAATTAGTATTCGTGACACTCAGTTTCAGTCAGCGCAATGTCAATGTTGGTTGGCGTTTATTGAAAATACTATGTAATTTGTTAGAAAAATAGAATCAGATATTTTTTAGGCGATACTTTTTTCATTTTGAAGAATGGATGGAATTTATGTTTTAATTTATATATATTGTACAGGCCCACTCGGTATATCCTGTACACCTGTGCTGATCTATAAGTTTTTGTTTAAATAAAACCCCTAAGCACATGTTTTATGAGAACGACTTAAAAGTTTTACAGCACACATCGCTAAAGTAGAAATTTAATGACGGAATATCGGATAGTGTCAGAGTAAATAGTCGAAATAGAAACCTCGAACTTCCGTCAAATGTGCTGAAAACCAACGTTATCTCGCAGTTTTACGACCTGAATACGACATTCGTATATTTTCGCTACATTCACAATTTAATTAGCTATCAACTTTACTTTTTATTTCCTGCGCCAAGTATGCGCTTTGATATTATTTATATTAATGTAGTGCAGCAGTAAAATGTGGTTTATTTATGATTCAATTGGATAGGTATTTGATATGATATTTTAAAACGTATACATATAGTTTTTAATTCAATATTAATTTATCCCCGTCTCAATCTCTTTTAATGTTCTAAATACGATTATGGTTAACCGTGATCACTGAGAGTGAGTTTCGGGTTTTAGAAAGAGACTTCGTGTAACGACAATGATAACTACACGAATGTGATATAGCTGTTCAATCATTTTAATGATGATGAATCTTTTTTTATATTGAACCATTGATACCAAGAACAAAGCATAAAGAAAAATCGAAATGGGTAACCTAGCGGAAGAGACTGGGAATAGAACCCGGTACCTCTGGATTACCGGTCATTGTTTATTTGAAAGATTTTACACCTTATGATAATGAGTTTTAACTTAAGACTTTTTACTTTAAGAATACATTTAAAATAATCTTGATCGGTTGATTTATTTCGATGCAATTTGACTTTTTAACATAGGTATATGTGACAGTATCAGCTTCTGACAGAACTATTTATCAGCAGTATAACAATCGCGTATCATCGTTGCTACCCGAAGTTAATCCCGGCATACCATAAAATACCAATTCAAATCTGGTAAGCGTCTAAAAAATTTTCACTGTTTCTATATTGGTATTTGTAAAATAAATTCCTTCTTTGAATAAATATTATTTCACAAGTTATGGTTAAAAGTTGCTAAACAAATGCTTTCCGGTGGCGAATGCACTAGTCTCAAAACGCACTATTAGTCAATACACTCTAATTTCGAAAGCCCCTCTTCTCACAAGAAACTAGGCCCAAAATACCATATTTCCAAAAAGGCTCATTCTCGATTTACACGAGAACCATTGAGAACTAGTCCCAAAATACACCTTTCCCAAAATACCCCAAATTGTGTTCACCTGTGCGTGGCGTAATACTTTATTCTCATAATGCATAGGTCTCAAAACACTCTAATTCCAAAATACCCTCTATTTTTTTGGAATGTCTCTTTGTGATTGCTTTCAGCCGTAACCATTGCCCGTTTGATGCCAAAAATATTTTTTGCAAAAATAGGATTTATTTAATTATTATTTTGAGCTATACAGGGTGTAATCGTTAAGTGTTGCTCGGCGATAGTTCCGTAAATATAGCAAATATCAGAAAATTTCAAATTGATATCGAAACTGCATAAAGTGAAAGTGAAGGGCAATATACACACGAGCTTTTGAGCTCAAAATAATAATTAAATAAATCCTATTTTTGCAAAAAATATTTTTGGCATCAAACGGGCAATGGTTACGGCTGAAAGCAATCACAAAGAGACATTCCAAAAAATAGGGTATTTTGGAATTAGAGTGTTTTGAGACCTATGCATTATGAGAATAAAGTATTACGCCACGCACAGGTGAACACAATTTGGGGTATTTTGGGAAAGGTGTATTTTGGGACTAGTTCTCAATGGTTCTCGTGTAAATCGAGAATGAGCCTTTTTGGAAATATGGTATTTTGGGCCTAGTTTCTTATGAGAAGAGGGGCTTTCGAAATTAGAGTGTATTGACTAATAGTGCGTTTTGAGTCTAGTGCATTCGCCACCGGAAAGAACAAATGTTGTTCGGTTTATATCTATGTTGATTTTTTTTGCTCATTTTAATGAAATAATGAACTTTATTCTGCAAGTAGGCCACAATGGCACTTTTACATGTCTGAGTCTACCTGCATTTCACAAGAGGAGACCACTGTTGAGAAGAAACGCCAAAAGAAACTCAACAGTCAGTATTTTTTTCATAAAAGATAAGTACTTAACTATTACAGTAATATGAACTTAACTATACGTAGTTCTCGAAGAAAACATATTAAAAGTGTATTCTAAGATATAAATGAGGAAAAGTGTAAGAATAAAATAGAAACTACAAGAAAGTATGACGGTTTATCACAAGTTATGTTGTTACGTTTGATATGCTTTCTTATTAGAACTGTGTCCCTTAAACTAGTCAGGTACAATCTAAGAAGGAGTCAGTTACTCGGTTTCTGGTTCAGGCCATGCATTTTTGTCTGTCAGATAGTCCTCTACTGTATAATATGCTTTTGACATTAGATATTTTCGGGCCACACCCGGTATACGCTAAAGAAAAACGTAAGGTTATGGGCTCCATTTCCGCACTTAGAGTGGGCCTTAACACACTTGAGATTTGCGATTTCAGCGAGTTCGTCGCGACTGATTTTTGTATAGAAAACACACTCGATCGCAACTAGCAAGTCTGATAAAGCCCTATAGCAGATTGAGTTGCGGTCTTTCTCGTATGTAATAAAATTCATAGACACAGCATCATCCTGTACCGCGGCAGCTGCGCAGGAGTTCCACGGAATTATAATTAAATGCGCTTATTTATTTTCATGCGCGTGCTGTTTACCTAGAGCGCATATTTTTATAGCGTTTGCCAATCGCTCGTTAAAAGACATGTTATTGTATTATGTGACTAGAGTTTGCCCGCAACTTCGTCCATGTAACGCAAAACAAATAAAATAAAAGTGTAAATCAAATAAAATAAAATAAATAAATATTAAGGAACAATTTTACACACTTGTCCTTGCACCAAAATCATAGACATTGCATATACGTTACAGTGAATCAACAACAACAAGTGAAACATAGAACTTCCTTTTTTGAAGGCGGTAAAAAAGCTTTTGAGAGATGACCGAGTAACGGAAGACGCAGTATGGAAAGGGCCTTTTTTTTCGATTCCTTCATAAAGAATTAACGAAATGAGCTCCGATTAAATACAACTTGGTAATTTGACATATTCTGAATTATTCTCGAAGGATCATTGTACGAAAAATACATTTTTGCCAGCGATATAAAATATATCGAACTGTTCTAAATTTATTCTTACCTACACTTTCACACATGGAAATAAAACGGCGATCAATCTCATCCATCAGCTTACAACAATAAAACTAAAAACGTGAATCATACAAAAACACAGTTCTATATTTATCGCCATACAAAATTAGTTAGCCCTTACATTTTCATCCGCTAGCTATTTTCATTGTTCATTGTTTCAACATGTGACAAACAACCATGCGTCCCACAGATGGAAGGATCGGTACCTTCTACCATGGGGCACCTGAAACATCTACTTGAATATCATATATCTATACTATTATCATATTAACCAATATTTTATAATAACTAGTATAGATGTCTGATGTTCGGTATTCGAGCTGCATTAAGTTAATATTAATAAATAAATAAAATAAGAACTATCAAGGGACCAGGACCATCTTACACAAATCGAACTAGTCCCAAACTAAGCAATGCTTGTACGTGCTAGTCGACATACATAATATATAAATACATAATATAGATAACATCCATGACCCAGGAACAAATATTCGAGTTCCTCACACAAATATTGGCCCTTACCGGGATTCAAACCCAGGACCGCCGGCTAAGGAAACCGGTGCACTACAAATTGCGCCAACCGCGTCGTTAAATTTTATGTATGTATGTATGTAAACACTTTATTGTACATAAAAACCAGAAAAACACATTACAAAAGAAAAATCATGTACAAAGGCGAACTTATCCCTTTAAGGGATCTCTTCCAGTTAAATTTTAAAGAAGATATATAAATAAAGCTTAAAGAAAAATTTAAAAAGGAGCTACCTGGAGGAACCTGGAGACCATGCATTGTTTTCAAATAAAAACAATGCAAAGATCGACACACAAAGTATAGAAAAAATTCGTCAGGTCTTCCTGGGGCTAGGGTAGCGAAATGGTTAACGCGCTGGACCGGCAATCCAGAGGTGACGGGTTCAATTCCCGGTCTCTTCCACCAGGCTTTGATCTTTGTATTAAAAGCTTAAATAAAAAAAATGTGGTGTACCTACATGAAAAATAAATGAGACATTACATGTTTCATAAATTTATAAAAAAAAAAAAAAAAAGATATTTTTGTTGCTCGCACCTTTTAGTTTCCATGAACAAAAAGACTTGTCATCTTTAATTTAACATCAAGTCAATCAATAATTTCATTTTTATTTTATTCCAAGTCTCAAACTAAGGAAATATACGGATATTTCGGACAGTTCTGTCTAAAACGTTGAATTTAGCATACAATTAATTTTAAGAATAAATTTGGACGTTTAAGCCTTATCACGACGTTTTAAGTCAATAGATTGAATTTAAAATACAAAACAGGAATAAAATAAAGGGCCTAGGACACCATAGCCTCCGTCACCACTACAAATTCATTAATTGCCACATCTTCAGGTAAGGACCGGGCACGACTACTCGCACTGTCAAGACCTGAGACCGGACAATGGCTCCACACCTACCCTTCACCTACTACTGGCACATTCATTGACCCCTGTACGCTTCGCATAGCTGTCGGTCTCCGGGTTGGGGCTGATGTGTGTGTAGAACACAGCTGCGCCTCTTGTGGGGCCCCAGTAGATCGTCTTGGCCACCACGGACTCTCCTGCTCCTCGGGCGCCGGCCGTCTCTCCCGACATGCTGCGCTCAACGACATCCTCAGAAGAGCGCTCGTCAGCGCCAACGTGCCCGCAGCACTGGAGCCCCAGATCGTGCGGGACGATGGCAAGCGCCCCGACGGGATGTCGTTGATCCCTTGGAGAATGGGCCGCGCGCTGGTGCGGGACGCCACTTGCGCTGATACGCTGGCGGCGTCCTACCTCGCAGCAACTTTTAAGGCGGCCGGAGCGGCGGCTGACTCTCGGGAGAATTTTAAGTACAATAAATATAAGTGTCTCGGCGCCCAGTACGAGTTTATCCCTTTTGGTTTCGAGACTCTAGGTCCGTGGGGTAGGGCTGCGCGTGGGCTCCACCAGGCGCTAAGCAAACGCCTAAGGGAGGCAACGGGTGACCTCGCGCAGGCAGCTTTCTCGCGCAAAGAATTGCCATCGCAATACAACGCGGGAATGCTGCCTGTGTGATAGGCAGGCTGCCAAAAAGGCCATATTTTTATAATTCTTTATATATTTATTCACCTTTTAAATAGTATAAGTTTATTGGTTTTTTTAATGTTTTCTTGTAAATATTTTATTCTCCTAAACAGGAATTAATAAAATTCATTTGCATCTTACCATTACATTGCGTACTTTGATGTCCCACGGTAATATGCTACCATGTCAAACTAAATCCTACAATTTATGAGAAGCATTTACAGGCGGCGACTCGCTCGAGTTAATTTGACACGGTCCCAAAATATTTGCCAAGTGAATTACTGCGTTAATCGTAGGGACTGTATCGGAATAAACATTTTTGTAATATGTATAATAAATTTTGTCTGTGTGTCTAATGGTGTGGATTTGTGGTTTTGTTTTTGGTATTTGACGGCGTGATTTATAATGATTTTTCGTACTAATAGGGCTGGTGAACAAAAATACCTATCTTGTGTTACGATTACGATTCACTAATCGTGAAACTCGCTTATATTATATCGAAGAGTTTTGGCGCGTCTTCACTCACGCTAGACATAATTTTGCTCATTATCATCATCATAATATTAGGCAATAGACGTCTACTGCTGCACAAAGTCTTCCCCCAAAGTTCTCCACAACGATGGCTCTTGCGCCGCCCTCATCCAATATCTAAATCCTAAATCCAACTAGATTTAAGTTTATTTTATGTATGATTTTGTAGTTCACAGTGCCTTAGTTTAATTACTGTAATGCTGTGCAACTAATTTGAATAAATAAATAAATATCTGCATGCGATCCTAACCGTCGTCGCCTTCGCCTCTCACGCTGCGTCGTCCGGTTCGCGGTACCCACTCAAGAACCTTCCTGCCCCAACGACCATCGGTTCTACGAGCAATGTTCCCCGCCCACTGCCTCTTATGTTTGGCGGCGACTGTCTGAGCTATATCTACAACCTTGGTTCTCTTGCGTATCTCATCATTTCGGATTCGGAAACTGAGTACTAGTTGAGTGACTTTGAGCCTTTTTATGAGGCCTATTCTGAGCGACCACGTTTCAGTGCCGTAGGTACCTACTTATATCATTACTGACAACACACATTGGTCAAAAACTTTCGTCTAAAGACACTGCGGCCGCATATTACAATATTTTGCTCAATACTTCAAAAATCGTGAGTTATTATTTAAACAGGATCCTTAATAAGGGTGCGCCGCTCTCATCCAGTTGCTTTCCCCTCCCTATAACCATGTCTTCGGTCCACATTGTCACTAGGCGGTTATTCTGGCTCAAATAAAAAAGATTAACTATAAGCCAAAAAATAGTAACCATAGAAGTAACCTGCCAAAAAGTTAACTGAGTATATAGCCAAATAGTAACCGACGATCGGCCGAAATAACCCGAAGAGTAGTCTCATAATCCGACTTTACGGTACGACGAAAGTACGAACGTATATCGCTAATGTAGACATATACAGGGGCCCAATTCGAGAATGCCGTTGGAGATATCTCCAAACGTCAAATCTCCATTAGATAACAGTTATATCGCCATTGAACTGTCATTTAAATGCGATGAGCTTAAAAGTGACATATCTCATCTCAAGTTTGGAAATACGAAGGCGATAATGATTGTCAAAAATGTTATTCATGTATATAAATTTCTGTTTTGAACGAAACGTAACGGACCAATTTCACGTACTATGCGGTCAATTTAAAGTATGCGCCTGTTATTTATGCCGTCACATACAAAGGAAACGAAAATTTTGCGCGTCCGAATTGACGAAGTTGCGATATCGCCACTTGTCAAGTAGGCACACGTCAAAAGTGACGGATGGCGATGAAAATGAGAGATCTCCATTATATCTCTAAAATTGGTCGAATACCCCCCCTGGTGATCGGACAGATGTCACGTCGAATTTCGTCCCAGCTGTCTTTCTTGTCATACAGTCACACTGTTTGTCATAATTTTAGTAACTAGGTAATGATATACGTGGATAAATCGCTTTCAACCGCCCATTTGTTTGTGTGAATAATAGCAATTGTTTCATTCGATAAAGCTATTAATTAAAAATTCATTTTCATTTTATATTCAACAGAGCGACGCTACCAAAATAAATAGGTCCCGCCAAAAAATGTAACAATTTGATGACAATGATGAGATGACATTTCAAATCCGCTACATTTCTTGAAACGTCAAAACGGTGTGTTAGTATGAGGTACAGTCAGCAAAGAAAGTGGTCTACCACTTTTGGACTCTATTACATGTAAAATAGAGTCGAAAAGTGGTAGACCACATTTTTGGTTGACTGTACATACCTATCTATAAAGATACTGTGTCTCTCTTTACCATAGTCGGGTAAAAAGAATCCAATAACCATCTTTGGGAGAGGGCTTCCGGTTCATGACTCAAGATGGCCGCATGCCTTTAAGTTTCGTGTTCGTTATTTATTCATTTTGGTTGTTCAACGTGTAGTATTGATAGCTTATTGTGCAGTGAACTAACGTATTAGTGAATGGTTAATGAAGAATTTAACTTGAAGCGTATCTTGGATCAAGGCCCGATAGACCGCGTGGTTTTTTGTAAATCGCTATCACTTTACAAAAAGCACACCTCACCGTACAACGTGATATTAATTCTCAATCTTGTCGCCGTGTGCGATTCGAAACGAGTCATTGGCGAAATACCACTTGATCAGCAAGAAGGTGAAAGCCACAATAAAAAAAAAAAATTGGTTGCCTGTAAAGTCGGTATACGGGCGAAAGTTTTACGTGACAACGACTTTGAGTGGTAAAATAATTTTAATGTGAATATTCATTCGTATAGTAGGAAGAAGGATGAAATAATAGTAACAATTTAAAACATTTATTTATACACACTACACAATCGTTTTACAATTAACTGGCAACGTGTAAACTTGTATGCAGGCGCCTAAGCGAAATAGAAGCGCAAGACATGAACCGGTGTGTATGCCTATCTCTCTCACTCTCTCCCTCTCACTCGCTCTCATTGTGAGCGCATAACGTGAGCGGAGCGTAACGCAGTTTCTTGAAGTGTCACCCGGCAAACCAATTTATAAGACGTTGTCACGTCAAAAAAAAAACCATCTTTGGATGTCCAGCTATCCTTGTACTGAAATTGGTTAAAATCCGTCCAGCCGTTTCGGCGTGATGAGAGGACTAAGGAAATTTTACTAACAGATGGCGCTCTACGGCTAACACCATGCTGCTTCGCACTGTTAAGATTTTTCCTGGAATAATGATCCCTCTACATAGATAACTGATTTAAAACACAAAAAAAAACATAATAGTAAGTATACATTATTCCGATAACAAGAATTGAGTAGTTAACGTCATTAAAGCTGTAAAATGTAGTCGATTCAGTCGTAAATTATTCGAGACGTTTTGACAGAAAGATTAACAGTAGATCGACTGGGAATAGCCAGAGTAATATATTGGCAATTAATGGATTGTACGTCACATAGTTATTTAAGCAACATGTGTATGAAATATGGGCTATGCTCGGAGTTTCTTTGCGAGATCGAATCAGAAATGAAGAGATCTGGAGAAACAGGGTAACCGATATAGCCCGAAGGATAGCAAAACTTAAGTGGCAATGGGCAGGGCAGGTCGCTCGTAGAACCGACGGCAGACCAAGGTAGACATAGCTCATAGGATTGCACGGTTGAAGCGGCAATGGGCAGGCCATGTAGCCCGGGGAATGGATGGCCGTTGGGGCAGCAAAATCCTAGAGTGGCGACCATGTATATGAAAGCGCCGCATGGGCGGCCCCCGACTAGATGGACGGATGACCTCGTGAGGGTAGCAGGGAGTCAACGGTCTTTACGGGATCGCACTATGGCCTATGTTCGGCAGAGGATGCCTGTGGCTGATAGATAGAAGATAGAGGAGATTACTAGTCTAAAATATGTACTCTTCGATATTTTTTATGATAGGTGTGGTGTATAGACACCTTTATGATAATAAAGTGTCTCTGGACCTGCCCGGGGGCCATTGCGATGACAGACGTCAACGGGGGCGGGCAGGTGATGGCCGACAGAAAACCCATTAAAGTGTTTTATTGAATCTCCTCCTGCACGGAAACCCTGGACATCACACTGGCGACGAGGATTAAAAAACGCAACAAGGAAGTGTACAAGTAACCGATAATAATAATCAGTGGAATCCTTTTAATTAATTTCTGTAAAAGGAAAAGAAAAGGAAAAAGTGGGTATAGTGGTTTCGGATATTGAAGTACCTACAACAAAAGTCGCATAACATTCTGACTAGTACTTTGTGCACTTATGTCAAAAGAAAAATAAGCAGAGGAATTGAAAACAAACTGATAACGGTCGGCGTAATTAGTCGTAAACAGAATGTGTCCGCTAATACTTACCTAAATGCATTCCCGTTGTTGTGTTATGGTAACAAATTGTTAAATTCGACATAGATATACGTACAATTAAAATATTTGGTTAAGTATTAAATAAAATGCTTGATGGTTGTTAGACAGCCAGTTACAAATTGGTTATCTTCCTACAAATGTTTCGTTACATATTAATATTTCTAAATAAAGTACACACCAAAAGTGAATATCTAAGTGCCTTGAGAATAAGTATGTTCAAATAAAGACTACCATGAAACTAACAAAAGGAAGGCAGTACGGTTGTGTAACGAAAATATTCAACATTCTTGCACATATCTAGCTGTCGCGCAATAAGTTGTTATGAAACACCATCAGAATTATTATTTCGCAGTTTTCTGTACTTTTTAGGATACTTAATTACCTATTCCAACAATAAATTAAGTACTACTTAAATGTAGATTACTACTACATATTGGGTACGGACACGTTGGTAATTTTCATAATAACTAAAGGTACTTATAAACAACATAAGTAATAGTAACTACAATGAACGTTAAAACTACATACAGTCATGATAGATTACCGGCTACCAACCGTGATTTTGTTGCATTAATAACGCGGGTATAGCTAACTTTATATTTAGCATACGAGTATTCACTGTGCGTTACGAATTACGATCGACTACGGAGTTCATAGACGAATTCCACGACATGGTAAATTCGTAGCTGACATAATTAATTGTAATACAATAAAGTCCGTATATAATTGTAGGCTGTTATTTAATACTCACTGTCGTAAGTGATAAGATAAGATAACCGTGTCATATCATGGTTCATTTTTCAAGTGAATACACCCGTCAATCTTGTCACATAAGTATTGCATGAATATCAATACTAAATGTGTTCTTTCTTCCTTGTCAGCGTACTACTATATAAGTACCCCAAAGGGGGAACATATACAAATGTATATGCATAATATATTTGTTTAGATATACGTAAATGTGCGTATTACTATCCCGAAGGTGGATAAAAGACTACAATAATACTATCCCGAAGGTGGATAAAAGATAACAATAATAATAATAAAGGTACATTTTAGCATCCCGAAGGTGGATAATATTATATGTTGTACCTAAATAAAATATAATAATAACCGAAGGTCGTTACTTACGAAACAGGTATTGGACTGGCGTAGACAAATTAAAATTAACATCTCCGCATATAAAACATATCAGTTAATATGTACGCATACAGGTACGCCGAACCTTTTAACTCAGCGGAATGATTCAATTGAAATTAAGCTACATAATATTAAGTATAAGGTTATCTGCATTGTATGAAATAAGATCATGATGTGGGTAACAAACCAAATCAAAGCAAACCTAGCCAAATCGATTCAAATATAGTCAAATCTATTCAGATCTAGCGAAATCTAATCTAATCGAGTCAAATCTAATCTAATCAAATCTAATCTAATGTAATCTAATCTAATCTAATTCCGTAAACTCGTTCGTAGTATAATTAGTTTCCGTGTGCTAAATTAAATATTACTTTTAAATATAAATCTGTTTGAATATAAAGTCATGATGTGTTGTAACAAACCAAATCAAATCAAACCTAGCCAAATCGATTCAAATAGAGTCGAATATAGTCAAATCTATTCAGATCCAGCCAAATCTAATCTAATCTAATCTAATCTAATCCAATCTAATCTAATCTAATCTAATCTAATCTAATCTAATCTAATCTAATCTAATCTAATCTAATCTAATCTAATCTAATCTTATCTAATCTAATCTAATCTAATCTAATGTAACCTAATCTAATCTAATTCCGTAAACTCGTTCGTAGTATTATTAGTTTGTTTCAGGTTGCCCCAAAATGTCAGTCCAATTACCTCCAATTGAAATATTGGATTGTGATTGGACATCGGAAATTCAAATATTCGTAATACAATTTGCTTAAATAAACTACCTAGATATTTGGGTATCTCTTTGCCTAGTAGCCAATAAATAGAGGAACTAGAAACACTTTTAAATAAAATTATAGGATTGGACCATAGTTAAAACAAGACTATGAGATTAAAACAAAGCCAACAGGATTGGCGGAAAACAACCCTATTTAGGGTATCAAAATAAAATCAGTTGAGCTGTTTCAGCACGAAACAACTACAACACAAGCTGTCATTGATTGGAAATGACAGGCGGGAAAATAAAATGATCTACGGATCAGCCCTAAAAGGATATATTATATATTAATACAGGAATGGCAGCTCGTGGCTTTGGCCAATGTCAGTTAGTAACATTAACTTTATAAAGAATAATAAACCATGCCTATATATATATATGTTCGGAAAAATACATTTACATCATACACCGTAGCAAAAATACCATTTCTCATGTTCACTTGAAATGTCCCTTAAAAAGTAGATGAACTACAAAAGAAGCTGTCACGCGCTCACGCGTTGGCAAAGAAAGAAAAAAAAAAAGTAGTCTTCTAAAATTTAAGTCGTATAGATGGCCGTAATAGGGATAAAACTGTTACAGTAATTCCGTCGTAGAGGGTTAATCGCGAAATTGATTGAATATATAATAAACGCGGTATTTATTTAACAACACTTAAACTCGACAACGAGTATTATACTCTATTACTTAAATAAACCGTGTTCTAGAAGTTGAAACGATTTGACTTGAATTTGAGTTCACTATAGAATAAGGTATATAACAAAAGAATATATACTAGTAGTAACGACATTTAAAGTATCCGTGCATTATAAATAAACGATTACGAGTACAAGCAAATCCTATAACACAGGTATTATGGTAAAGACATCTTAATCTTAAAGTAAATTGTCGTTTGTGGCGTTTAAAGTACATCTTCAGTTAGAAATTATCAATCACTAGAACAGCGCAGTTACTTACCTACGTATTTATTTATTTCTTGGGGTACGTATGTACATAAAAATCGTATTCAATTAATCATATTGTAGTATTCTTACAATAAACAAATGAAAACTTCCTCTCAATATTATGTAATTTGATTGGGTATAATTAAAAGGTATTTTGATTGAGGAATTTATGTTATTCCGTTATATCCTTTCTAGCAGTGTACTCGGTTGTTCGCGCTACGACTAGGTAGACTGAATAATCATTACATCGGGTTTAGAATAATAAAGGTACAATGGTGTATAAAAAGTGCCGAAGGAGCACAAAGCCCAAACAAAAAATGCCGAAGGGGCACAAACTACAAAAATGCCGAAGGGGCACAAAGAACAAAAAATAATAATAGTAATAAATAATAATGCAAACTGCTAATTTGGAAACAAAAAATTGCCGAAGGGGCCAAAATGTACCATAGTTTACAAAATGTACCATAGTGTACAAAATGTACTATGGTGTACAAAATGTACCATGGTGTACAAAATGTACTATAGTCTACAAAATGTACCATAGTGTACAAATGTACTATGGTGTACAAAATGTACCTTGATGTACAAACTGTACCATGGTGTACAAAATGTACCATGGTGTACAAAATGTACTATGGTGTACAAAATGTACCTTGGTGTACAAAATGTACCATGGTGTACAAAATGTACCATGGTGTACAAAATTTACCATGGTGTACAAAATGTACTTACCACGGTATACATAATATACAAAATGCTAACGTGCATACAAAAAATGCCAATGGGCACAAAATAACAAGGTGCCGGAGGGACCACAAAGGTGAAAAACTTGCCAAGGGACATATAAATAATAAAATGTATAATTAATAAATAATAAATAAATATTAAGGGACAATCATACACAAATCGACCTAGTCCCAAACCCCAAACTAAGCAAAGCTTGTACTATGGGTACTAGACGATGATATTAATAATTATATATATAAATATATATATATTAAGGCTGTGAAACCTGCGACCTGCTTTAGAATGAAGTGTAAACGATTGTGGTTCCTATTTTCAAAAAACTAATTTTAGACTTTCAGTACTTATGATAAATGAGTCTTCGTGATTATACATGCATTAAAACAGTGCTGTCCCTGAATTAAATGGTAAAATGAATAAAATTTGGGTTGGACGAGGGTTTTCCAAATTGAAGACTGTTTTAATTGAGAGACGCAGCATTTATAATATTTTGCATCTAGTCTAGTTAATAATGATCCACGAGCCCTCATAAGAGACGTGGGTGGTGTGTTTACCTATCTATTTTCCTTGAGTTATACTCACCTGTAACTTTAAATATAAATTTCAATAATGCAGTAATAATTTGTGATTCCTTATGAAGTTACTACGGTATTTGAGATTATGGTCGGTGTACCAATCAGTTGTGTAAATTTCACTATATAGAAATTCTAAAGTAAACAGATTTTCTTTTCAAGTAATGACTAGTCAACGCCGGTTTAGTATTCTGAAATACTTACATTTCGTGAGATTTTTAACTTCATACCAAAAATTGGAAAATGTATATTTCATTGAAAAAGGCAAACTGTGAGTTTTCTTGCGGCGCTTCTTTCTCACAAAGGCCTTAGTTGGAAGCGCTGGTAGATTCCTAAATTTTCGAAAATAATAGCTTCATAGTACATTAATTCACGGGTAAATGAATATATATATATGTAATCCAATGTTATGATTGGCGGAAAAAAAAAAAAAAAAAAAAAAAAACTGTTACAATACCAAATACAAAATATTCCATTACTTAATTCATTCCATTTACCAATAAAGAACAAGTACCTAAAAAAAATAAAAATAAAAAAAATAAATAAACACAAATGGAAAGAGGAGGGAACGGAAACGAGAACACAGAATTATTTAATGATGTAAAATAAAGACAAAATTATTAAACTTGAAACTACTAAATAATAAGTATACTCACTGAATTAACTTCATGTACCTATGCATAAACTTATGGTTAAAAGCCTTGTCTCAAAAGGAGAATAAATACCGAATACGCGAATAGTAACAAAGCAAAAACATTTCTTTATTAGTATGACACATTTATTACAAATTTACAATACAGTTGTTGATAAGATTAAACTCGTGTTACATCTCAGTGTACATTCAAATTCATGATTAAGGATTGAATTAGAAATATTACATTTCCAACTACAGTCTAGTGACCGAGATACTACTAATAGGTATGTTGTGCATACCGGTTACTTTGAACTATGTTGTCTGTTTTGCTCACTGCGCTGACGCACAAGCAACCCATATTAATGGCGAAACTCTCATCCTCGCTGTCACAGCGAACGGCTGGATGCACTACACCGCCACGATAACCGTGCTCAGCCGAATCCTGAGTCTGAGCAAATGCGCCGCACCTTGGTGTCTGGCGTAGCTGGCTGGTGTGGGGCATCTAGAGTAAGCCTCGAATTTAGTTCAATTCACTCAGACGGAGCAGTGAGCGAATCTGCAGGATATTTGTAATTATTAATAATATGAATCAATCTAGATTCCATAAATATATTAAATGTACATGTAATGCAATGGCGATATGAAATGTTAATATCTAGTAATAATTAAATAAATAAGGTGTCAATAAATAACTATTTCGAATTTATGAAAAGAGGATGGTGTGGTGTATAGACACCTTTATGATAATAAAGTGTCTCTGGACCTGCCCGGGGGCCATTGCGATGACAGACGTCAACGGGGGCGGGCAGGTGATGGCCGACAGAAAACCCATTAAAGTGTTTTATTGAATCTCCTCCTGCACGGAAACCCTGGACATCACAATAGGTGAACTTGCTCTTATCCCATGAAGCGTGCTTGACTCGACTGACCTTAGATAGTTATGTACACAAGTGATCGCTAAGACAAATACCGACTCACTAAGTGCTAGTAGGTAGGTAGCTTTTATGTCTTACAATACGCCTATTTTGTGTGAGGTTGACGGAACTACTCTTGCCAACCTAACTCTATCAGAAAGCCTAGCAGTATTTTGATGTCACCGACGACTTGTGGGAGTGACCTGTTAGACCTGAGGTGTTGTGCCTGGTATTTGGCCACTCTAGGACTTTCTAGAATGACGCGGGTGGCTATTTCCTCCTCCTACATAGGTACAGGCTTTGCAAAGAAGGCTCTCAGTAACACTTAGAGGGAATAACTGATAGTTTAGAAGGATATGTTCAGTTATCGTTTGTTAATTATAAACTTTTTCGTATGTTTGTATATCTCTTTGTGCTTTCATCACGCCTAAAGCTTGATTTTAACTATTCTTAGGGCACGGGTAGGTGGACATCCCCAGATTATTTAAAGTTACTTTTTATCCGACTACGGAGAACCCACTCTAATTCTTCGCAAGTAATAAATCAAAGGATTACGACCGCAGCGCTCTGTTAACTTGCCGTTTTATATGCGAAGTGATGGACTATTTTAAACTGCACTAGATCGGATTCCATGAAAACTGTAAAACTAATTCATTATTGTAATAAAACCCCCCAAGAAAACGAAATATGTACTAGTATAATGGATCTACCTATAGTATCATTTCATTACAACCATGACTTCCATTTTATAAGAAAGTAAGAAATACACTATCGACTTTTCAAATTCAGTTGGGCCAAAAATTCTTGCTTTCTCGTATGTTCGGATGTCGGGCTGTTCTTGGGTCTGATTTCTCATCCAATAGGAGTGTCACTTTTTAGGGTTCCGTACCCAAAGGGTAAAAACGGGACCCTATTACTGAGACTTCGCTGTCCGTCTGTCACCAGGCTGTATCTCAAGAACGGTGATAGCTAGACAGTTGAAATTTTCACACATGATGTATTTCTATTGCCGCTATAACAACAAATACTAAAAATAAAATAAATATTTAAGGGGGGCTCCCATACAACAAACTTGTTATAGATTATATATATGTATAGGTACGGAACCCTTCATGCGCGAGTCGGACTCGCACTTGCCCAATTTTTTTTTGGGGATGTCAATCGATTATACTTTTTTATTGGGATCAAACGTTTATACGGGACTTTCTAGATTAATCTTATTAAAACTTTCGTGAGACATCTCTTATGCAAGCTTTACACTATTCGCGAAGTTGACCGAGTCCCGTTGACCGAAGTATTGCTTGCTCCACTGATGCCTGTCCACACTATTATATTCGCTCAATCTCGAACAAATTAGCGAGTAGTGTCGAGCTTGCATATTCATTATTATAAATGGTTTTAAACTCACGTAAAAATTATCAGGAACGGCACGACAAACCTTACGTTCCTAGGTTATAGAACAAATTAATTATATGTATTTGTCTACAGTGAGATATCGAAAAGATTATCTCATTTCCATTGTGACACATCTGTTGAACTATTCTGACACTTTATTTATCGCAGCAATCTATTCCTCTTAACATTGTCTCAATTTTTCTTCACAAACAAGAATTAATAAATCGTACGTCATGTAATAATCGGTGAGACATTTAGCTTTGACACTTATAAATCTTTAAAGTCTTTCATTAATTTTGCCTTTGATATTTTCTGTTAACATGGCACGGGATTTTGGATGTCAGTTTTTAAATGGAGATGAAATTGGCCGTGAAAATCTTCGCGTCAAGCAGCATCTGACCGCTTTGGTCCTGTCACGTATTCTCAAATATTTCGGCCACGATTCAAGGCGAAACAATAACTCCATAGAGCGTCTCGTCGTCCAGAGCAAAGTAGAAGGAATCAGATCACGTGGAAGACCGCCCAATGGGATGCGATGGACCGACCAGTTAAAATCGGACGAAAAATGTAGACAGACATTTGCATGAGTGCCCCAGAATATCTGATGCGAATCGCGAGA
The DNA here is from genome assembly GCA_947623375.1 of Apotomis capreana. Taxonomy (NCBI): domain Eukaryota; kingdom Metazoa; phylum Arthropoda; class Insecta; order Lepidoptera; family Tortricidae; genus Apotomis; species Apotomis capreana. The sequence goes on along the minus strand of OX392522.1, from coordinate 12,201,457 downwards.
AATGGCGTGATATCATACAGCGAACAATACCTGCCTCTAATAGTTCTAGCAGTTGATCACGACCGCTGTGTAAAGAGTGAAATGACTAAGAAGAAGAGTAAATGGCCTTTAAACTTTCATGAATGGCATGATTATTACTTTTGTGAAAGATAACAAGAAGAACGTAATATATAACTGTTTTGCATGGGTCTCTGTTCTGGACGGTTACCCATATGAAACGCAAATTTTTGTTTCTCATCGTAAGGTCTTGCCAAATTTTTTATTTGTTCGAAAGCCTTATTTTCTGTTAATTTTTCAGAATAACTATTAAACAAACCTAACCTACTCGGTTCCTTAAAACGATATTATTATAACATTCTGAAAATATTCGGTTCAGAAAATCGGTTTCAGGATAAAAATACTTTTGGACAAATGAAAAATTAAAATAGGTAAGGATCGCGCGACTGAAGAACTTTGGCGGAGGCCCTTGTCCAGCAGTGCACGAAAGCTAATATATGATGATGATTTAAACAAATAGATAAACACCCGGGCATATTCTGTCTTTCAGCCTTGATGGACTCAAATTAATCTGTGTGAAGTTAAGTAAAACCTAGTTCAATTTCGGTAACGGTATTTGAAGTGCTTTTTATGTTTGCGTTCAATCTTATGTTGGATACATTTACCTAAATTCCAACAACTTTCAAACAACACAATATCTTTCCACATCCATCGTTCAAAACAATTCAAAACGCAACATCCACTAATTTCAATTGTTTTCGAAACCGATCAAAATCTTTCTGTTGTCAAAACAACGTCGAAGCTTTTGACGATCGAGTTATAGCCGAATCGACTTGGGAATCATCATGAATCATAATCGATTAAAATAGTATGCCTATCAGCAATATCGTAAACCTAAAATATTTCGTTTCGCTTTACAAGCTGGATTGTGTTTTCTACGCCATGACGTCGAATTTACGGATCTTAAAAAGTTGGTCTATACCTATCTTTGAACATAGTTTCAAGTGATTTTGTTTTTTTTAATGGGGACTGGGGATCGTGCGCGTTAACACACATCCTGGGGTATGCCTAATGCACTTAAGCATTAAAAAACATGATGCAGAGGGCGATCTAACGCTCTCGAACTATGGAATCAAAGATTTGTTATGATTGACTTATTGACCACTGAGCTACCACATGGTAGCTCAGTTGAGAGAGCACTACGCTGGAAACGTAGGGTCACGGGTTCGAGTTTTGCTTCCATTACAGTGGAGCGTTTACATTCTTCTTTCATGTGTACTTCGTTGTCAATTCTTTTCAATAACAAACTTCCAAGACTTAAGAAAATAATTGTTTTTAAAAGAGTGAAAAATGTTTTTCTCTTATAAGACTTTTAAGAAAAGTATAAATGCTGGGGGGGCCTGTGATGGTAGCTTTTTATCATGCGATAAAAAAATGATAAAGCATCCGACACGTTTTGACAATATGCGAGTGTGAGCGACAGATGCTTTGTTACTTATTTATCTCGTGATAAACGCAACCATCATATGACCCCCAGGAGGGAGTATAAGTGTTTAGATTTCGCTTCTTTCTGAAATTCTCCTCTAAATTTGGTTTTGACACAAAAAAACAAGACTCACATTCGTGTCTATTTTCAAACCGACTTCAAAAGGAGGACGTTCTCAATAAGGTTGTATTTTTATGTTTGTTGCCTCGGAACTCCGTCATTCATAATCCAATATTTTTTTCTAGGAAATACAGTTTCTTTTTGTTGAAGTCGGTTATTCTTTGAGAAAAAATAGAAGCTATCGAAACGTTTTGGTGTGTTGGAAACTTACACTCGAATCTCTAATAGTAGAGGCAAAGCTTAACCGAATTACCTTGCAAAATGTGTATGAGATTCGACGAGCCTATAATATTAGTAGAATATTACAAAATCCGGTATTTCCAGAATATCCAGCCAATGGCATTCGATGCGCGGGCGCAGCCTTGAGGTCTCCAATTAACTCTGGAACTATGTAATTAGTAGGTATTTTTGGCAGATCACAGCATTCTACTACGAAGTACCAGAGGAATGACGATAATAATTCATTTCAACTAGAAACGCGCAATAACAGTGCTTTAAATTAAATTATATCTGTTAAGGTGTGCTGGTGTTGTTAGTGGTATGCCAAGACTTATTTACTGCTTATAACGATATAATTAACATGTCCACGGACAAAGGATCATTTTTGAAAATCGCATGCTGCGGCGCAGAAAATACCTACTTATGCAAAATAGTTCTAGCCAAAAAAGTCAAGAGCAATTTGCCTTTATATAATAAAACTATAAGAAACTAGCTGTGCCCCGCGGTGTTACTCGCTCATCTCACGGGAACACTAAATTTATTCGGGATGAAAAGTATCCTATGTCCTTTCCCGGGTCTCAAACTATCTCTATACCAAATTTCATCTAAGTCGGTTCAGCGGTTTAAGCGTTAAGAGGTAACAGACAGACAGACAGACACACTTTCGCATTTATAATATTAAGTATGGATGTACGGCTGTAGGCGAGTGGTAGTTTTGCGAAGATAAAAGTTACCGATCAGAGACGTGATGCCGTGTCACTACTAGTAAATATAGTACTGTACATGTCCTAAGTAAGTGTAAGTACTGTATGAACGTCTTAAATCATATTAACACTGTATTTAAATTAGGGAAGATAGTGCAAAACTCTATTACCTTTATGAGAAAGGTGATGACAATAGAATGAAATATTGTAGAAAATGTACGCAATGAATAGAAACTGCCATAAAAAAATTAAAAATACTAGATTTAGAAATTCTGACTGATATAATGACTCACATGCCAGCCTAAAGCCAAGGATTAGTTTTTGTTTCACAGTGTAAATAATAACGATGGGTTTTTGAAATAAAAAAAAGTATTGCTAGAGTTTCACTAACGTGGTGGAAGGATCTTGCGAGATCATAAAGTAAGATTCATGATATAGAAATATAAATGAAACAAATTACTAGACGATTAGAGACAATTAAGACGAAAATATAATAGGTAGCATCCGTATGTGAGCTTGTATTGCGATATACCAAAATAATAAAAAGCTAATTTTAAAATGCAAAGTGAGAGGTGCTACAGAAACATGACTTCCTTAATGTAATTTATGTCTATGATAAATATCCGCAGGTTAACTATGTATTAAAAAAACTTGTTCGTCTATTAAATAAACAAGCTGATCTATATGTTCAGTCTGGAGAAAGGAAGATCATGGAAGTAGAAAATAATCTAGTGTTGACATTAACTATAAAGCTGTCTTCGATGCAGAGGTCGCGGTAAAAATGTCGCCGTACCTATGACGTAGTTCGTATTGCTAGACATTTGCCAACTATTTATATTATGATATTTTATAAAAAACTTATGAGTGTATTCGTATAACCTTTATATAAAATTGTGGAGAATGCGACGGTTTTGATTGGATGAGTCGTTCAGTCACCCAGATCAAAGAGTGAATTAAGACGTCTACAATATTAAATCCGTTTTTAAGATCGTCTGTCTTTATGTTACGGATACTGAAACGATTTATACTATTGATATAATTGAGGATACAAATGCTTCCTTCATTTCTGATGTTTAAATAAAACTTAATCCGTTTTTGATACGAAATAGTCATCGCGGCGATTTGATTAAGACTAAGGGCAATGAAGATGATGTAATCATCAATTCTTCAACTGAATACGTGAATATAGAAGACAAACTCAAAAATGACAATATAAACACACTACACAACACACAATCACACTTTAGTTTGGAAAGTGCAGCGCAAAGCGTGATAAATGGCATTTATGAGTGGCCTGTGGAACTCTATCGTTGGAGGGAACGAGAAAGAGGTCACTTGGGAGGAAGTATCTCAGTTCTACTTCGACAAAGGGAAGTACTTCTCAGTCTCTGAGAGGGACAAGGAAGAGTTCCCAGTGGTGATCGGTGAAGCGCACAAAATCTCTTTTAATAAGGCCGCGCTTGGATTTACGCCTTTGAACTTTGTAACTATCTACAATATCGATACCAGGAAAGGTTTGTATTGTATCAACCACCGCTTAACCTATACAATCTTACTCAGAGATTTGCCGTTCTCGATAACGTTTCCGGATTTGTGTGTATGGGAAATGTTCTCAAGATCGCTCTTTCCCCATACAAATCGGGAAATGTTCACGAGAACGGCACATTTCTAATCTTACTTACTTATGGACACCACTCGTATTTATCAAGACTCTATTAAGTTACTCTTCGCCAGTAGAAACCCAACTAAACTGTAACTTAATGATAGTCCGGGCCCTAATCGTAAAATTGTCCTTTAAGTAATAGGTAAATTACAAAACAACAATCACCATTTAACTAGTATAATCTGTGATGTGTACTTGTACTGTTGATTAGGTTATGATGACACAGAATACATCCTATACAGAATGTATTCTTTACAGTACTTCAGTACTGTCAACTACTTTACTTATGCCTCTGTTTTGTGCCACTGCTTGCAATGGATTCGCACTTAATATCACTTAAACATCTCAATAATCCAAGCAACGGCGTAGGCAGGCGACCAAGGGCCCTGTCTGGTGCAAAATAAAATGTGTCCCATGTCAAGCCCTTCATTACTGAGCCCCACCTAACGGCCCGGCTACAACTACGGCGGCAAGCGGTAAAAACAAAATCATAGCGATATATGAAGCAAGCCACGAGCCGCCGCGCGCGGTTGCCGCTCTATTTGTTCCCACGCCGCGCCCCTCGCTACCCAGCTCGCCGCTAAGAGGGTAATTCTTAAGGCGTTTCAACCGCCGTCAGTTTGCTGTCAAAAATATTGAAAGAATGAGCTACACGAATCTGCAAACTTTCATGCAAGATATGCTGTAAACGTATTTCTTACCATAATTGATCGAACTTAAAGCATATTTTGGTCCATTGCTTTGATATTTATGACAGTGGACTGATGGCTCTTGAAGCGCTTGTAGAATCACCCAAGACCGAAGACGAGTCCGGGCCGATCCTACGGTGGCCATGCCCCTGAATCTAAGAATTCGTTTTATATGTTTTGATATTCGATTTATTTTTCCAGCGGAAGTAAAGATGCCGAGCGGCCAAGTGGACAAGCCCACCATTGAGGATAACCGTGATGGCACGGTCAGCATCAAATACGAGCCCCGCGAAGAGGGGGTCCACGAGTTGTACGTTAAGTACAATGGAGAACATGTGCAAGGTAAAGTGTCACTTAATGCCATGGAGGTCACCGGTGATCGCTCAGATTTTGAAGGATTTCTCTGATAATTAAATCCTATGTTTAGGTTAGCCATATTTGATCCAAAGAACTCTTAATGCTTAAGTGCGCGATTTTTTAAATTAGTTATTAGATATTTTTACATACCAAAGTCTAATTGATTGATTTACGCCACGATATGTTACACTTAAGTTCATTTTGTTAGGTGGCCTTTTTAATTGATACAAATAAAATTGTTTGTTTATGCAGAAGCAGAAATCGCTTGACCAATTTCCCTAAAATTTGTTACCTACAGGAAGTGACATAATGCAAAAAGATTAAACGAACAAAGTTGCAGGTATAGCTAGTTTGTAAAGTAATTGGCTAGCTTATTTGTATCATTAACTTGTCACTTGTCATTATTCTGCTATCCTAAGTATACAGGCTGATTCAGGATTCATGAGCGAGAGGAACAGGGCTGATGAGGAGAACCACATTAAGCAACTTTCACTATGAGAAAAAAAGGAGGAAAACGCGAAAAAAATCATCGCGAACTATCCAAGATGTATGAAGCAACAGTTTTTTTTTTGTGGTTTTTATGGTTGGTCCCATAGTCAAAGTTGCTCAGTGTGTGTGACTTATCCCATGGGCCCTACCACACTTGAATCAGCCTGTATAAGATACCGGTGGAAAGTCGGTGGAAATCGGGTTTCAAGGGCGCCATGGCACTGTTAGATATTTCGTTCGTTCGTGTATGAGTTTGTGACTACAGTTCAAATTCAAATTCAAATATTTATTGCATATCACATTTTAGATTAAAGATGGAACAGTAGGTATAGGGAACATGTGACACCCCGCAAGGGCACAGTAATTAGAGAGGGCTACTATTTAAATATTTCAAAATATCACAATTAATTTAGGTGCGTTATATGCATTATTGTTCACATTAAATGTTTCTTGCCTATCATCAATCATTATTATTCTCTTCAAAAAAATCACGTAGGGTATAGAAACATTTATTAATGAGAAACATTTTTAACTGTTTTGTAAATATTGTTGTCTTTTCCTGATTCTTTATTGAATTAGGCAGCTTATTATATATTTTAATCATCATGTGGTGAGGGCTAGTCCTTACTATCTTCATTCTGGAGAAGGGTAATTTAAGTTGATTAAGATTTCTATTGTTTCTTCTAATATCTGTTATTGAGGTATAGAGTTCCATGTGATTCCTCACGAATTTACTACATTCGAACACAGATAATAATAGTGACTTGTATTTTCCAGGTTCTCCCTACAAATTCCACGTGGACTCCATATCTTCAGGCTACGTGACGGCCTACGGCTCCGGTTTAGTCAGCGGTGTCAGCGGGGAGCCGAGCCAGTTCACTATCAGCACCAAGGGTGCTGGTGCTGGTGGCTTGTCCATGGCTGTCGAAGGTCCTAGCAAGGCTGATGTATGTTACTGTTCTCTATGGTCTTTCTACAAACTCCACTTGGACTGGACTCCATGTTCTTTGACGGAGCCAGTTCACCATCAGCACCAAGTGGGCTGGATAGATGGAGCCTTTTCAGCGCACCGTAGGAATGCCAAACTTTATGTACACTTTTAGAACACTTCTAGAGCAAACGTAGTTAGTTCCATATAGACATTTGAAGAAGGCTCGAAGTTACTCAAAGGGTAACGGAGTGAGCTATGCTCGGAGTTTCCTTGCGGGATCGAATCCGAAATGATGAGATACGCAAGAGAACCAAGGTTAGATATAGCTCAGACAGTCAACAAACTTAAGTGGCAGTGGGCGGGGCACATTGCTCGTAGAATCGATGGCCGTTGGAGCAGAAAGGTTCTTGAGTGGCGACCACAGACTGGAAGACTTAGCGTGTCAGGTCAGGGCCCACAACAATGTAGACCGACGACCTTATTAGGATCGCGGGCAGTAATTAGATGAGGGCGGCGCAAGGCCAATCGTTGTGAAGAACTTTGCGGGAGGTCCTTGTCCAGCAGTGAACGTCTATCGGCTGATATAATGATGATGATGGAGACTTTTGATCCTTATAAAAAATAGAACAATTTGACGTCTATAAAAATCGTCATGCCTTTTATAACGCTACCTACATTTGTTTTAGATCACATGCCACGACAACAAAGACGGAACGGTCTCCGTATCGTTCCTGCCCACCGCGCCCGGAGAGTACAAGGTCTCCGTCAGGTTCGGAGACAAGCACATCAAGGGTTCGCCTTTCACCGCTAAGGTAAACATCCGCTTCCCTGTACAGAGAATAAGAAGGAATACTTTTAAAACAAATCTGTTAATTACTGCACCTCTAACATAACTGTCATACGCGACTATTTCTCGCGCGAGATAATTACACTTTTTCCCTCGACTTGCCCTGATTTCTAAACTATACAATTCTAAGCTATCTACTATTTACCAAACGGTTTTTTTGTATCTTTAAATCTGTTTAAAATTGTATGTTTTGATTTGTAGTACTAATAGGTAATGCTCACGTAATTTCTTTTCCAGGTCACTGGCGAGGGTCGTAAGAGGAACCAGATCTCCGTGGGCAGCTGCAGCGAGGTCACGCTACCAGGGAAGATTAGCGACAATGACATTCGCAGTCTCAATGCTTCTATCCAGGTACTAAAACTTCCTTGCTGGACCGGTGGTTCTGGGTTCAAATCCCTGTGGCATGACCTAAGAAAAAATATTTGAGTTCATTTTACAAATATTTGCCCTTGCCGGGATTCGAACCCAGGACCTCCAGCTTAGTGGGCAGCTGCACTACCACTGCGTCAACCGCGTCAAATATAGAATATGAAATAAGAATGGTTAAAAATAGAAAGTGAGAAGAAATTAGAAGAAGCCTACGTCCGAAAACGTACAACACAAAGGCTACGTTGGGGGACAAGGACAAGTTTTTCCGGACTTTTGAGAAGGATCCGAAGCCAACGCGTGAAGGCCCTTTCGGCAATTTAAGTTTAAGTGGTACACCGCGAGCAGATAATGTTGCAATTGATATAACAACAATAAGTATAATTATATTAGGTATAGCAGATAAACCAAATTCTTCGTGACTATCGATAAGACGTAACTCACTTTGTAATTGAAGTAGTAAAGTCTGCTAGAGTAAACCAAATGTCTTTATTGAAGCGAAAAATAAAAAAGCCCGCGTTTCCGACGGCTTTCCGAGCTTACACGGACATTTTACCTATAAGACCACCGAAACTACAAACTAAAATGGTAACTTCTTTACCGCTTCATCCAGGCGCCATCAGGCCTCGAAGAACCGTGCTTCCTCAAACGCCTGCCCTCCGGAAACATCGGCATCAGCTTCACCCCACGTGAGGCTGGCCAGCACATCGTCTCCGTCAAGAAGATGGGCGTCCACATCCAGAACTCTCCCTTTAACATCACTGTGGAAGACCAGGAGGTTGGAGATGCGAAGAAAGTCAAGGTCGGTAATAATATATTTAGGTATCTTTATTATATTATTATATTGAGCCCGTATTATCCCACTGCTGGGCAAAGGCTTCCCCCTTTGCTGCCAGTGATCGCGACTCTGCCATCTCTGGCCAATCCTTCAAGAAGACTTCCTAGTCGTCCCGCCATCGACAGCTTCCAGTCTGTAGTGGTAGTGGTCTTAGCCCACAAGTCACAACCACAACTCATCCCGCATGCGGCAAATTACGTAGCCAGCTCATTCTTCTTTAACTTGGTATCTTAGAATAATTAAATTTAGACATTCTTTTCTTTTCAATGAATTTGAATACCATTAGAGTCACTAGTTTCTGAAATGGCAGAAATATTATGTTATTTTTACGTTTTCAACCTATATTGAAATATTTCGAAAAACTGAAATGTCAATTTTTTTCGTATGTTTATCGACCCTTCTCAGTTCTTACAGAAATGTAACCTATAGGCGAGAACAGCCGGGAATCTGGCCATCCAACATCCGAATTCGTACATACGAATCAATTTTTGGATAATCTGAAACGGAGACCTTTAGATCAATTAGATACCGCTAGGTTTCCTGATATGTTACTATAGGACTTGTTAATAATGGAACACGCGTGTTCAACTTTCAGGTATCTGGTACCGCTCTGAAGGAAGGCAAGACGCACGCCGAGAACACGTTCTCTGTGGACACCAAGAACGCCGGTTATGGTGGTCTTTCCCTCTCTATTGAAGGTAAGGACGCTTGATAATAAAACTTACCTACTATAAGGGGCCCATGGTTGGTTGGATGGTTGCTTTGTCATTTATTTATCGCGTGATAAAAGCAACCTTCATCGGGCTAGCATATCTTGATTAGACTTCGCTTGTTGCGTGACCCAGCGTCACCTGTCTTACTCGCACAGTACCTATTGATATGAAAGTGACAGGTAGTATTTGTCGCCCGTAAAAGAGTCGCGTGGCATAGTTATGCTGGAGGCCCATCCATGATGGTCGAGTTTATCACGCGATAAATAAGTGCCAAACCGATCCTCAAGTCTTGACAAGTGTGCGAGTGAAAGATGGTTTGTCATTAAATTGTTACGGGCTAAACGTACCTATCCGTCGTAGGCCCGGTGATCTATTTTCGTATGTTCTGTATATGAAAAAGGAAACAAAGTTACTCAAAACAAAGAAATCATAAATTCAGTTATTGACTTTCGTCTACGGTCCTCTACATTGCTATGAATTTAGACTTGAGGTGCTTATTTTATTGCCAAGTCATAGGCAAAAGAGATTATTGAACATTGGGAGACTTACTGAAAATCTGACAATCTGAAAGCTGGTTGTTGCGAATGACGAATATCTTCGAAACAAAATTGGTCACCGAAAATATTTGTCTAGCTTTGTACAGCTTTTACCCTTTTTGTATTTTACCTTTATTTACCTGAGAAACGATAAGGACTTCTGATGAGGCATTCTGACATAATTACTCGTGGGATACTAATTGTAAGAATGTTTAACAAAGGCTGTTTTTAATATGTTAGAGGTACGACCTTAAAACCTTCGAGAAAAGAGCGAACTCCCACCTGAAAGTCCGGCAACGCATTTGTGACTCCTCTGGTTTTGCACGTGTCTATGGGCGACGGTAATCGCTTTCCATCAGGCGGTCCGTTTGCTCGTTTGCCCCCTATGACATTAAATATGTATAGGAATATATATATATTTTCCCAGGTCCCAGCAAGGCTGAAATTCAGTGCGCAGACAGCAAAGATGGCGTCTTAAATATCAGCTATAAGCCTAATGAACCTGGTTACTACATTGTCAACCTGAAATTCGCCGATCATCACGTGGAGGGATCTCCTTTCACTGTCAAGGTACACTCATTGAAGAACCGAAACATTATGGGATATTAACATTCAATGCTGTAAAATGCAATAGATTAAGACTCAGACACAGCTAAGTGTATTTACCAAAATCGAGATACATACGCTGGATCGTAGTTTCCAATACGGTATTTAATGACAGCTCAAATCACTCTTTATGAAATGTCATAAACTATCTGTTAGTATGAAGTTTCCATTGAGATACTGGCTTGTGACGTCATAAAATCAGTAGATAAAACACGTATTCTTTTTAGTTTTTGTCAAAAGTTAGTTATTGTTAGTTTATTTGGTTCCGTATCTTTTGGAATGTGTGTTTAGTGGTTTCAATGGCAAATTTATTTACTACATATTGGAAGCTACGCTTCAGTGTAACCTTAAAAGATAGTCCTTAAATAGTTTAAATATAAATAAGACGGGCTCACTTTGCCGCGACCCGCGCTAGTACTATATGCTTCGGCTCCGCCTTTTGCTTTTGTTTAAACAAAACCGGCCTGTGGTTATAGACAGTCACGCGACAGTCACGCGTCGGTCGTTTGTGTCACCGCTTACTTATCACGACAAATTTTAAACAAAAACCCAATAAAATACAGCTTACAACTTTTGCCAAGAGAAAATAAAAAGAGATAAGTATAATATAATCAAAAGATATCTCTTTCGACTCCTTTTCAACTCTTCCTACTTGTATTCAGCGACACGTTTTACGACCCGACCCTACACCAATATGGCCAGTGTCTCTTGTTAAGTTTGCGATCGGATATGCCGATTACGTATCGGTATGATTGTGATGATGATGATGATGATGATGATGATGATGACGATGATGATGATGATGATGATGATGGTGATGATGATTGAATGGATTTGTCCAGGTCACTGGTGAAGGAAGCAATAGGCAGCGCGAGAAGATCCAGAGGCAGCGAGACCAGGCGCCGCTTACAGAAGTTGGCACCAACTGCAAGCTCACCTTCAAGATGCCTGGTACGTATTTTTTTAAAATCCACAAACTGACCGATTGACCTCATAGTAACACTTGAAGGTAATAGACTATTCACTCTTACCTTGAAGATGCCTAATTATGACTTTCTGAAAATACACACGATGGTGTATGACGTTTTTAAAGTGTGACTCCTTGACTGTCAATGTTCAGGATGTATGTTGATGATGATCATGGAGTGATGCTGGCTTGTCGCTGCGAGTTCTACGGTACGGCGCTATGGATGGTATGCGTATTGCAGGTGCTTACTTGTAGTAAAAGTAGGAACTGTTATGTAGATTTGTATTGAAAATCAGTTTTCTAAGAAGAGGGGTTAAGATTCTTAATCGCACCATGCAGGATCGTCCTTTTTTTGTAAGGACGCGGGGTGCCATGCCAGTCTGGCGCCATCTGTTGGTTATAATTTGTTCTCATCACGCCGAAGCGGCTGGACATTGACAGTTTTGGTACAGGGATGTTGCTTGGACATCCAAAGAGGGTTATAGGATACCTTTTAACCGACTACGGTAAAAATAAGTTTTACGCGGATGAAGTTGCGGGCACCTTCTAGTAAGAATATGAAAATATGATGGGATGTATCTCCAGTCCATTTTGTCAGTAAATTAACAATTATATGAATGTTTTTTTTTTATCAAAGCAGTAACGTCGCATAAAAAAAAAAAAATAATAATTAATTTGGGTGTAGCACATCGTTACTGTCGATTCTCAACAAATTTGAGACGATGGTGCCGACTATAAAGACTGAATCTTTACAGTAGATGGCGCTACGATGCCACCCTAAGCCATGTTGAAGCAACTGGTTGAAAGATTCAATGGCTCTGACATCTGGTTCGGTGGTCCAGTTGGTAGGACGCCCGTGTTGGCCCGGAAAGTCGTTGGAAACGCAGGTTCGAATCCTGTCTGAACCATTAAATTTTAAAAATTTTCGCTTCATTGTAAACATTTAATTATATAAATATAAATGTGTGTTCTTCAATGTTCTGTACAATATTAAGAAGATTTAAGAACACTGAATAACTGATACTCGCTGTATTAAATTGAAAATAACCAGCCTTCATTGTTGTTAACGACTTATCATTAATTTCTTGCAGGCATCACATCCTTCGACCTGGCAGCCACAGTCACCAGCCCCGGCGGCGTCTCCGAGGACGCCGAGATCCAGGAAGTGGAAGACGGGCTGTACTCCGTCCTCTTCGTACCCAAGGAGCTGGGCGTCCACACCGTCTCTGTCAAGTACAGGGAGATCCATATTCCTGGTGAGTTGGGGGCTGGAAATATTTCAGTATTCTCCAGTCACCAGACCTGGTGGCGTCTCCAAGGATGTCGAAATCCAGGAGGTTGAAGACGGGCTGTAGATCCTCTTCGTGCCCAAGGAGCTGGGCGTCCACACCGTCTCCGTCAAGTACAGGGAGATCCATATTCCTGGTGAGTTGGGGGCTGAAAATCGTTAAAATGTTTTTAGCTAATCGTTTTCTTAGAATGAGAATTTAAAAAATGATACACCGGTTTTGGCCGATGGTTGATTAAGAACCAGACTGAGAATATAGTGTTTTTCTCAAAAATGGTGCAAAAAACAAGATAAGTATAGATTTCAGGATTATACAGAATGATCAATCCAAATGGGTCAATAGGGAGAAAACGAAAACTATAAGAGATAGGGAAATCTGTTCTTAGGAACCATGGCGTCAATTTTAGATTAAATAAAAACTGCATTAATTTTTTTTATAAATCTCATACATCACCGGGAATTGCACCTGGTTAAAATTCTGTAAGTAATCGCATGTCGTATTTTAACATTTTTTACAGCGGTTTTGACCGGATAATGTATGAAACTATGTATGAGATTTATAAAAGAATAATAATGCAGTTTCTATTAAATCCAAAATTGACGCCATGGTTCCTAAGAACAGATTTCCCTAATCTCTTATAATTTGTGACTTCTCCGGTTCTCCCTACTGACCCATTTGGATCACCCGGTATAATTGTAGTGCAAACCGAGCCGACAAGACTTTTTTTAAATTTTTGACTGACATGGACTTCGACTATTTTTGAAAAAATGTATATTAGTGCCTAATAATAATATACAAGCGGATGGAAAAAGAGTTCCATAGACGGCAGGCCACTGATTCTTACCGCAACAAGGCAAGGCCTTATTAGTTCTGGTGTAGTATGAAATTTTGATCGTTAGATAAGAAGGCACTTATTCATTTTCTCTGTTCTCCCCAGGCTCCCCCTTCCAGTTCACCGTCGGCCCCCTCCGCGACTCCGGCGCCCATCTCGTGAAGGCCGGCGGCGTGGGCCTCGAGCGGGGCGAGGCCGGCCGCTTCAACGAGTTCAACGTCTGGACTCGCGAGGCGGGTGCTGGTCAGCTGGCGATCTCACTCGAGGGGCCTAGCAAAGCTGAGATCGATTTTAAGGACAGGAAGGATGGGTCCTGCGATGTGGCGTACAAAGTTGATGAGCCTGGTGAGTACACTTATTACTACTATCATAATCAGAATCAATATTTTCCTCAAGCTCACCACTCCAACCTTGGTCGGCAGCTCATTCTAGATAGTCAGTCCGCCTTTTTGCTTCCATATTTTTTTTAAGCATTAAACCATTTGGTTAGAAATGTCAGTAGATATTGTATTTTAGATGGAAGAAGTGTTGATTTTTTTTGATACCTCATTTATACTAGTCCGCTTCGATTCTTTTTTCCTGAGTATTGCTAAGCAAATACTTTCCTTTACTTTTAATTACTATCAAATGTCTGCATCTAAAAGTATCTTTTAAAATTACACTCCTTATTAGAGTAAAACGATTCTCTTGTAAACTGTTCAAGGGGCTTGTAGCTAAAGTCCTACCGTTTTTGCTCATGAAATGTAGTTAGACAAAGCTAAAGTTTACATGCAGCCGGACATGTCGCACCGCTATAGCTTGCTCCAAATAACTCACCTGGTTATCGCCCACGCATCGCCATCACCAAGTCAAATGACCCCCGCCCCATAGGTGCCATACAGGACTGCGCACCAAAAAACACTCAAAATGCACTTCATAAATAAATCGATGTTCCTTATTCGAATCCCAACCACGCCCCCACCACAACCGGCCAATCCCAGCGCCCCGCGCCAACGCGGGAAAATTTACGGCGATCCATTTTGACAGTTAAATTTTTTAAACTTTATTTTTCTTTTTTTACAATTGGCCAGTGGGTTTTTTAAACCGTAATGGATGTCGCGATCCCGATAGCCAGTGCTGGCCGCTATTTACGATATTTGTTTTTGCTAATGAAAGTCATAATTTCGTGCGTACGTACATCTGGATTCTTGCGTTTTTGCCGCTTAGTGGTAATATTGCTCGGATTTAAATTGGCGGTAAGTTTCCGTTGGTTATACAAGAATTTCGGTAACGTATTTATTATTTATAAGAAAATATTTTAAGAAACGGACTTAACTAAGTTTCTTTTGTGTTTGTTTTCTTCCAAATAAATAAATAAATGACCGATAGAATACATTTCGGAGCGGCGGCCGCTTTGACGTGGTTTTGATAGCATCCGAATTTTAAACATCTTTTTTCTTGTTTGTGCAATAAAAAGAAGACAAGAAGGTTAAATAACTGACTTTCTTTATAATTCCTTTGAAATGAGGAAAAAACAGACAGGCCAGTAATTTAAAAATAACAGGACGAGGCGTGCGTTTCAAATGCTGTTTTTCGCGGAAATTTATATAATTAGAATTAAAATTATTCAAAATTATTACATTATTTGCGAAAGCTCTGTGTTCAACTGCCATCTTATTGTTATACTTTAATATAACCCGTAGATAGTGACATTGAACTTCTTAATACGCATTTTATTGAATAAAGGAATAGGTGCTTAGAATATAATTAACTAAAATTTTTAACAGATTTCCAAAAAAGGAGGACGTTCTACGTTTTACTGTAAGTTTAAAAAAAACGAAACTAGCTCGCGAAGTCTGCAGCTCACAGAGCCACTGTTTTTTTTACTATACAAATTTAAACTAAAGGCATGTAGCAACTGGTTAAAAAAATCAACGGCATCAGGTTCGGTGGTCCAGTTGGTAGGACGCCCGTGTTGGCCCGGAAAGCCATTGGAGACCCTGGTTCGTATCCTGCCTGAACCGTAAAATTTTTCAACTTTTAGCTTCATTGTAAACATTTAATTTAAGCTGTAAAACATCTATGTACATCTGTGTACACCGGAATCGTCTTCCTAAAATACTTCACCAAAATATTTCAGAAACTGAACAGAAACTGACTTAGAAGTCATACATTTTTCAGAAACTTTCGAGGACAATCGTATATACTAACTTTTCGGAAGAGAAGTTGCAATTAGGACATTGGTGCACAACTCTATGTGGTTCATTGGTGAAATAAATGTAATCAGTGCGAGTGTGAACTAAAATATCGATATGTCAACCTAGGCTTGTTCATAGAGACCTAACCTTAATTAATATAGTTAATATAACATTCCAACATATTTTATAGTTTTAGAAAAAAAATGCTATCGATAAAATGAGATTTCTATGAAATGAAAGTCAATGAAACGTTTATTTATAAAACAAGGGGAAACCGTGTACCTAATACACTTTTTTTGTTAAGTTGAAACACCAAACGTTTTTGTTAAGTTGCCACAATTGTAATCTATGTCCAATAACGCGGCATCCTTATTTTATTTTACAACCGGCCGGTTAAAACGTATATAACCTCACTTTGGCCGTAACTTTGTTTGAGGGAAATAAAAGGCCATATTCATAACATAACTTTTTGTTATGCTAGTAGTCGAGGAAAAGTAGGTATTTGATACAACTGCAAATTGAAGCCAGACAGAGATTTTAGTGTTATAATCTAATATTTATAACAATTATTAATTTAGCGTTAACTGCTATAACGTAATTAATTTATGAAAATTTTCTGAGCAGCAATGTATGGCGTAGTTATTACTAGTGACAGTTGTCACATCACGATGTTAAGTGTCAACAAACAACAACAAACAAATACATTGCGTGCTTAATTATTTTATATGAAAAAAAAGTTCTATTTACGAAGTTACGGTGCAATATATTAATAAATGCCTATACTCACAGCCCGTAAAGTTTGCGGTAGGTAGTATCAAATATACACGCTGTATACCTACTCGTGTTCGTTCAAATAACCCTTTTTACTTATTCATTGTGGATCATATTCAGTTATTTTGGCAGTTTATATGATGATAAAGAAAGTAAGTGTCAGTTACCAAGGGCGTCGCCAGCCGAAGGTCCAGGGGGGGGCAGGGCAAGTTGACATATATGCAGGGTGGGGAAAAGGAATTGTTGTAAAGTCATGCTAGAGGATAGGAAGCTTGACCAAGCACGTAAATAAGGTACTTGCGCCAAAGATGGCCCTGTTCCTAAGATAGCCCACTTCAAAATTTTATAGTTATAAGGAAGTTTGAAGGAATTCAAATTTCGCCCCCATGTTCGGTAAGTACCATAGGACTATGCGGCTATCTTTGTGGGCTATCTTAGGAACAGGGTCGTCTTTGGCGCAAGTACATTATAGAAAGTGTATTTCGGCTTATAGTCATAAATGTCATTAAAAATGAGATGGAAACGCGAGCGTAAAAGTTTTGGGAGGACGGTGTAAAACTTAGTCGTAAATCGCGAGCGGAGCGAGCGCGAAAATTTTGGAGGGATTATACGTTTCATGAATGTGATGAAAACGCGGGCGTAGCGAGCGCGAAATTTTTGAGAGGAGGGGCCAAAATAAAACCAGATGAAAACGCGAGCACAGCGAGCGCGAAACTTTTTGAGACAAAGGGTCAAAACAAAACTAGATGAAAGCGCGAGCACAGTCAGCGCGAATTTTTTTAAGAGGAAGGGTCAAAACAAAATCAGATACGAGTATAACGCGCGAGCGCAGCGAGCGCGAAATTTTTCGTAACCATAACATAAGTTGAAAGACAATAATTCAATACATTTTGATGCAAGTGCAGAATTATAACGAAGCAACGGACCGAGAGATCAGATTGCAACGAGCCGAAAATCTGCTGGACGCGACGAGTAAAGACTCGAAGCTACCCAGTAGACCTGGTCTACGTTTGTCGATTCAGTTTTGTTTTTCTTTTTCAAAATGGCGTTAATATTGGGACTGGAATCGTAAAATATACCAATTTTAGAACAAACTCAGGTCTTCAGCTCAGCGCCACTTGAGTAGTTCTATTTTTTTTGTACCAATGTTATATTATATGGAAAATTCTACTTCTTCGGTACTCTCTACAGTCTACATTGTCTCTACAAAGTGTCACCTATCGGTGAGACACGTCGCCACTCGTTTCGTAGAGTCACTTTTCATGACCTTTACGTGCCTTTACTGACGGTAGCCGATTCACTGGCGATCTCATCAACGATCTCCCTCTAGCCCCTGACTGGACTTCTAGTCTCCTAATTACATCCATTTTGTGGAGGAGTTGGAATGGATTGGAATTATTACTTACTGAATTTATTTGAGTTTCGATGTGCAAGTATGATCCATCAGACAAGTCAAGTGACTGGACATATTTTTGGATCTCTAGGGGGGGGCAGCTGCCCCCCCCTGCCCCCCCTTGGCGACGCCCATGTCAGTTACAACTCAGTAATTTTATATTAGTAGGTAGAACATTATGCCTATTTAATGTTTACAATGAAGCGAAAAAAAAAAAAGGATTGATTTTTTCTCTTCTTTGTAAACATTTAGTTGGCCCTATCAGACGATACTGCTTTAATATAAATCATTATGCCTGCTTATTATTTACCTAATAGGTACTTAATGTTAACTTGGATAGACTGATTTTATCTATCTATCCCATGCAATATCTAATTTAATTAAAAATGATTAATAAAATCATTTAACGGATTATATCGCGTGTATTAATTATTTTAGCCGCCCAACGTTTCGACAACTTTACCTTTAGTTACCGCTGTCTGGAAAGTTGCTGAAACGTCAGAGAGGCTCAAATAATTAATATACGCGATCAAATTTGATTCAATTCTTTTATTTAAATGTGTGACATTGTGGAACAACCGTCTTGCAATAAGATGTCGATTCTTCGCCATATTTTGTTATATTTGTTTTGTTTGGCATAGAAAATATCATGCAGCGGAGTGTGTAGCTGGCCTAAATTAAACTAAATTATAATAAACACCCCCGTCACAAGTAGCTGGTCATCATGAGACCCTCATTAATGAATGAGGAACAGTGTCAGGGCTGAACATAAATATAAAACCAGGAATTCTTAGCCTCAATATTAGCTGAGATCTTGTCACTTCCACTTAAGCTGAATATCTTGGAAACTACTGGCCCTATTTCCACCAAAGAACCATCTTTAGCCAAGAACCATGAATGCACTCTTATTGGTCCATCCGTTTGGGAGCTACGATACCACAGACAGACCACATATACCACACACAGATCACTCACAGATACACATATACACATGTTAAACTTATAACCTCCTCTTATTTCGTCGAGGGTTAAAAAAGCAAAAGTGAAGATAACACCTAAGCAATAACCAAACGCAACCTCAGCAATAAACATTTCATTTTGAAAGCGCGCAAAACGCTCGACCAAAAACCGGCTCTGTGGCATTCCGTCATAGCGCTTCGTCTGTCCTTTAAAGAATTTAAAAAACCTTTTTTACCAACGATTATTTTCAAGGCGGTCAATTAAAATGATTCCTAAACACCACAGCAGGACCAAGTGGAATGCAACTTCTGAATTTGTCTCTGTCCATTGTATTCGAAATTCGAACGCACAAAAAAGTTGACCGACAAAGGACGTTTTTCTAAAGAAATGCTTCATAAATGTATCAAGTTTAGATTCCAAATAATGACTTAAGTTTTAGATTTCATTTGGAGGTGAGAGTATTTTGTGATTGCTGGCTTTTTCAGTGCGTTATGCGGGCCTATGATGGTTGCTTTAATCACGCGATTAATAAGTGACAAAGCAACCGTCCAGTTTTGAGAAAATGCGAGTGTGAGTGACATATCCTTTGTCACAACTTATTTATCCATCATAGGCCACATGGTTTCGTAATGCTATTGGGTTAAGATGGATGTTATTGAATTCGTTTTTGGGGTACAATAAAATTATCTAATTCCAAGTTTGTTTGAGTTTTGTTAAATAATTTGATCCTGCACGTATCTTAGTAATCGGAGACAGTCTTGAATGTCATGATATGTTGTTCAGTTACTGGAAACTGTGACGTTAATACGTTATCAATGTTATTAAAACTATCGTGTTAATAATTATAAATATGCTTTAAAGTTAGGTACGTAAAAATTGTTGTGAACGTCCCAACATGTTCTGTTTCTGGCGTAATTGATCAGATTCCCTTTTCCTGCTGCATTATTTTGCATATTATATTCACACATCATTGGTTCTATTTACTAAGTTTGCCTATGAAATAAAACAGCCGCCTGATTTTCTTAATTATTTGTGTAAACGCGATAAAATTGTTCTCTGAACTCCCATGGGATTACTAAATTGAAGTTTTACCACATGCCATTTCGCAAATGAGGACATCTTACCTCGTAAAAATGGAATATGCACCATATCATATCTATTTAATAAACTGCGTATAGCTCGGAATATTAAGATTAAATTATACCAAATTGGCACAAGAAAGGACCTCCACTATACGGTTGTTTGTAACTAGCGACAAACTGACATAAGTTGATTTTAGAGTTTCGGATTAGCTACATTAACAACAACACACAGAGTGCATAATAATTCGGATCATAGTCGAATGTCTTTGAGTTAAATTCCAAATTTGATTAGATTGAATTTTTATTGCACTAGTCTTGCATGTTTGGAAAAATATGGGAGTTCGAATAATCACTTCAAATTCACCTAATTTAAAGTGACGGAAAGTTACATCAAAAACAAATTAGTACCTAACAGGCCCCCATAATGAATTCACTGCGAATAACAAGTTGCACCCAATGCAAATATGGCGTCCCTCAAATTGTACTTAAGGCCAGCTGACGTTTGACTGTGTCTAATGACTCATATTGTGTTTGAATGGAGTTTAATTAGTTTGTCTTTATCGCATCTTAAGGATTTGGAAACTTTTTAAAGTTGTCATTTAAAATGATGATAGAAGTGTGGACAATTTGATTTACTTAAGAATTTTGGCCGACGCGCGACGTGGACTAAACTGGCAAGAGAAAGACAAAGAATTGACGCTTCTTTAATTTTCCTGAATATATTCAAAATTAACCAAAGTAGATATTGATATCTGTAACCTATTTGTGGACTTAGTTTCATCTTATTCCTTTTGGAGGTTTATGCGTTATTGATGTAACAAACATTTTTGACAACTTTGCAGTATCATCCTGATAAAAAGTCATCTAGTAATTTTTGACTAGACGGATGAAAGAGCCCGCGAACTTCGTCCGTGCCAAAAAAAGTGGGTTATAATTGATTCGCTTCTCCGTAGTCGGATAAAAAGTATCCTATAACCATCTGGGGATGCCCAATTGCTCGTGAACTAAACATTTTTGAAATCACTCCAGCCGTTTAGGCGTAAAGAGACCATTTTTTACTTTAGGTAACGTGTTATAAACCACTTTTGTTTCGTTTAAAAACGTAATTTCCGCGATGGCGTAACAAACCATTCCCACAAAAACCGCTACACCTGTTTTTATTATTAAAATCAGTTTTTTTATTAAATAAAACCTTAATAAGAAGGAAGCCCGGCCAGCGACCCGGGACATGTCAATACTACCACTTTGCATAGCCTACATCATTATTTGGACCACTGTGGAGTCGGTTGTATTGACAACTAACTGGCATTTAATTTATGGTTTAAAAAAAATATCAGACAACCTCACACAAATCGATCTAGTCCCAAATTAAGCTCAAGAAGGCTTGTGTTATGAGTACTAGACGACGATATACATACTTATATAGATAAATATATACTTAAATACATAGAACAACCATGACCCAAGCACAAATATTCGAGTTCATTACACAAATATTTACCCTGGCCAGGATTCGAACCCGGGACCGCTAGCTCGGTAGGCAAGTGCTGACAAACTGAGCCAACCGCGTCGGCGTCGTCGTTTAGAGACGGGTGATATATAAATGTCACGATAAAACAGACAAAAAGTAATCAGCTTGATCACTTTTCCAAAAAATATCACTATTACTTGACACTATGAAGCATCAGCTAAAGCACTTAGTCACTACTTACCTATTTAGTATTGTGTCGTAAAAGTGTTACCACTCCAGTATTAACACTATTGCCATTTATAAAGATTTGATATAATTTTTAGTTTGTAACGGATTTATTAGTCACAGAGATATTATAATTTATATATTATAGAATGTTTGAAACTAAAACGACACACAAGAATCTGTCAGAAAATGGCATTGTGGCTAAATTTAATGTTTTTACTCATCGCTCTCTCTCTTTCAGCTTAGGCTTAAATTAAACTAGTTTTAAGTTAAGATACACGATTTTTTTTTTAACTGAAGTAATATATATTTTAATGTACCTACAATAAAGAGTTTACAGGTAAACATAAGGGTATAAAAACTTACTTAATATATACAACGTGGGCCCTGTAACATAAGCAAAAAATTGAAACATAGATTTTACTCGTTAAACTGAACAACATTTGTTCAGCAACTTTAAAAAAAAGTCATTTTTCAAAATTTTATTATTTCAAACAAATTAAATAGTATTTTCAATGTATGTCGTCCAACGTTGACATTCCCTGAGCATTGACATAGCTGTCACTCTACTAATATCGGACATTTCGCAATACATTGCTTCTTTGTCTAAACTTTATTGTACAAAATGTCATTTAATACACGTTATTTTCAGAAGTTGCTTAACAAATGTTGTTTAGTTACAAGGGACGAATCTATGTTTTAATTTATTGCTCCTAGCTGTTGCAGGGCCCACCCTTTATATACATATTTTTATTTGAATAATCTATTAATTTTATATAAAACAATTTCTAGTTATTTAACTAATTTTAAACCTATATTATAGAGGTATGTAACTATTAATTAACGAAGACTATATTTTAAGCATTAGCTCACATGTACTTATTCGAAGAAATAACGTATTTTTAATTAAATGTAATGGAAAATGTGGTATCTTCAGCATCGCTTATTTTATTACTTTTCAGTCAATAGCCTACATTAAACTCAAGTGGCTTACTGTTAAAGCTTTTTTCTCAACAGCGGTCTCCTCTTGGGAAATGCCGGTAGATTCACAATCTGACCTGTAAAAGTTCACTTGCGGCCTACTTACTGAATAAATTATTTCATTTAATTTCAAGTAAGCTTGTGTTACGGGATCCGGATTTGCATAGTTACGTATGTTTAGGCTGCACGTTGACTTTCACTCTGTATAACAAAATTACGATATCGATCGACTAACTAAACATTGCAAGACAGTAAGTTAACTCTTCCATTCGTTGATTTAAACAAAGTCAAACCCCCGTACCACCGGCCCTCGTCTAATTTGCTGAAACAAAACCAATTCCAAAAGAAACCCAGTAAAAACAAGACATTTTTGTACAATCAGCAAAAACTCGACCAAAAAACCGATCTTCGGATGTAAATAAATTTGCAAAACTGTATGGCCACCAGGGCGAGAGTCGCTCTCCATACATAAAAAACTTTTATATGTAAAAATTCAAATTTATCCACGGCCTGGGAAGAAGTATTGGTCCCATCGTTAGTCCGTTATTCAGATTGAGTGACGTTTTCTGAGTTTTTAGACCAATTTAAATGTTGTTTTTGTCCAATTTTGTCGGGTTTTTAGAGCGTGCAAATTTATTAGTGTATTTGTCGGGCTATTGAAACAGGAATTAGAATTTCAAAGCGCCGCTTAATTGAGAACAGGTGGTGGGTTTTTGTGTTAGTTGTAGATGGATATGGGGCACTATGCTAGTGGTTCTTGAATGGAGAAGAGATGTTTTACATGAAAAGAAAGAAAGAAGAAAGAAATAAGTTTATTCAGCATAGCATAGAATAGATATAAAGATGATGAACGCGTAATACTTATAGATTAAATTACGCTAAAAAGGTCGTCACTCAGCACTTTATAATGTCATGAAGTAAGCAATACCCCCTGCAGGACGCTGATTTTCAGTGAGTCTGCAGTAGATCACTAGGGTAGTACGGAAGACATTATTTCACATTTTACTTGTTTCTTGTATTAGTGACACATAAAATATAAGACAGGGGTTATTATTAGGGGTTAGATTCCACGTTTCTCATGAGATCTGACTAAAGTGGTGATATTTCGAGCACTATATTCCATTGAGCTCTTTATTGCACACCTTACAAAACTAACGGGAGAAATACAACACAAAAAAATACAATTAGATGTAAACAACAGGCGGTCCTATCGCTAAAGAGAAATCTCTTCCAGACGATCTTTGGGCAGTGGAGACCTTGAATGTTTTTTTTATTTCATTTATCATAAAGAAACTTAGGTGGTATGAACAAATGTTTTCCGCCAAGCTGAGGACAGTTTGCTGGCGGATAAAGCGAACATAAACGTTTTAGTGTTTTACCATTCATAATTTACTGAACTAACCATTTATATCGCTACCCAACAACAACACCGCACTCCGCGGCACCACACTGCACGAGTTCACATCCTAGTTGCAGTTGTTGTTCTTGTTGTTGTTGTTGTTGTGTAGTTGTTGTTGTGTAATTGTGTGTAGTAATAGTTGTCTTATATTTAATATCCTTCCACAGGTGAATACCGCGTCGGACTCAAGTTCAACGAACAGCACATCCCGGACTCTCCATTCAAAGTGTACATCTCTCCAGCTATTGGAGATGCCCATCTTCTGGAGGTGGCACAGTTCCCAGATGCAGCGCAAGTGGACAAGCCAGCTCAGTTCTACATCAGGCTCAATGGTGCTAAGGGAGAGTTGGACGCGAGGGTAAGATGATATTTGAAGTCATTCTTTAGTTCCCAAGACTCTGCCTAGGAGGACTAACCAGCATAGTTCCACATCAGATTCAATGGCGCTAAAGGCGAGTTGGATGCCAGGGTTAGATGATATTTGAAGTAATATCTTCAGCTATTGGTGATGCTCATCTTTAAGAGTGGCCCAGTTCTCAGACCCTGCCCAGGAAGACCAACCAGCACAGTTCTACATCAGGCTCAATGGTGCTAAAGGAGAGTTGCATACCAGGGTAAGATCTTCAAAGTCTACAGGTCTCTAGTTTGGAGATGCTCATCTTCTGAAGGTGGCACAGTACCCAGATTAAGCGCAAATGGACAAGCCAGCACAGGTTCTACATCAGACTCAATGGCGCAAAAGAGTGGAATGCCAGGGTACGATTATATTTGAAGTCGTATCTTCAGCTATTGGTGATGCTTATATTCAAGAGAACCAGTTCTCGGACCCTGCCCAGGAGGACAAGTCAGCACAATTCTACATCAGGTTCAATGGTGCGAAAGGAGAGTTGGGTGCCAGTGTAAGATCTTCTAAGTCTACAGTATATCTCTTAAGGTAGGCAGATTCAACGATGACTATTTGTTTGATAGAAGATTTTTTTACACTGGTTAAAATTATTCAGTCTAATAATGTACCTTAACTACGTCTTGGCCCTCGAAATTACTCCACCTATTTTTAACTTTCTAGCCTCTACAACAATGTAAAAGATAAAATGTCACTTCCCATCTGTGTACTATAATAAATAACAATACGGAACCCGTGGATATCCGAATATCAGGCAAACTATCAATAATTCAGCCTGGACCCATGGCATGGACCCGTAATATGCAAACCCACCGTTAAAGATTTACAAATCCGGGGATCATTGCAAATACTCTCACAGACAATATGTCTTCCAATAAAGTGGCGGTACAGTCGGCTAAGATAACTTCCTGTATATAATTTCGAAAATAACTAAGTAATAAATCACGTTTATGTCGTACGAATCGACTCGACATGTTTTGAACTAAATAAATAAATCGTACCTAATGAAAGCTATGTTTTAATAAAATACTAATTACTTACAGGGTTTTCGTCCAAAAAGTGGTGGTAGAAGCAAACAAACAAGCAAAGTTTGGTTAGACCATAAATATTGAAATAATAAAATAAATAACAATAACACATAAACGTAACTAAGTGCTTATAAATGGGTTTTTTATTATCAAATTTTACGCTAAGATCTGTGTCTAAGGATATGGAACATAAAAGGTTGCATACAAAAAAGAAAATCTTATAAGGTGACAAAGTTGCCGCGCCGGTGTACGGACAGCAGTCCCTGATGAAGAGCTCCATACGAGTTCGAAACATGCCGGACCGTTCTTGACAACTTTACGTGAGTGTACCTATGTCTCACGAAAGTTTTTAAGTATAAGATTCAAACAATTCTTGACAAAATATTTGAATATAACCAAATAATTTCAAATTATAACCAAATCAAAAATATGTCATAAATATGGAAGGCTTTTCTCATAAACCGTCTATTTAAAAATCGGTTGTAACTCTCAAAATATAGCAACTGCGTCCCTCAACGAGTGTAACAATCGCGTCGCACTGTACCCGCCGGTGAGGGGTCAATTTGATTTATCGTGTGAACATGACGGCCGACTGTACGTCATATTGGACGCGGATTTATGATGGATGGTTGCAGGATAGTTTAAGAAAATAAAAGAATTTCGGTGAACGCGTATTCTTTTACCATGGAGCTCGGGGTGACAAATAGTTTGGTATTTTCAAAGGCCTTAAGATTCCTTTTGATTTTGACCAGTAAGTATATTGATAATTTCAACAAACTTTTTAAAGTGAATAATACTTTTTCTGAGTTCTATAAAGTTAACATAGCTATTTCATGCTTTCATTGCGTGCAGTCGAACATTTTAAATAGTTTTTTAAACAAAAATTATTGATGAAAAATTCAAACTGTAGGTTTCAAATTTATACCAATAAATCTAAATGGCCCTGTTCTAAGTAGTAAAATTGATAATATATTAAGAAACATGTTTGATCATAGAGAAAAATGTCTAAAACAATCAGCATTTATGAGCGGATTAGGAACCTTAACGGTACGGTGATTAAAGAAAAATTGAGAATAAGTACTTACTACAGAATCGGGGTAACATTTGACCGTTCCGTATAAAATTGGCCCACGCCTACTCTACTACTCGTCTTATTTAAACAGCTTTTCGTTCTGCCCGAAAAGTATGTTATTCTAGCTTCGCGAAGCGTGGTCGTTTCTAAGTACGGCTTCACACTACTCGCAAAGTTGACCGAGTCTTTTTCTACCGAAGTGCCTCACACTATCATATTCGCCCAACTTCGGTTAACTTCGCGAGTAGTGTAGAGCCAGGGTGAGGATAACGTCGACGACAAAGGTACTCCGCACCTCCACCAAATGTGGCGAGGGTGCAGCTCAGTGGAAGTGTAGGACAAAGGATAGGACTTGGAAATTAATTTATTAGAGCTTCAGTTATGATACAAGGTTTAAGCACGAATGCCCGGCTCCCTTGGTGTGTGACAGAGACGGCCATAATTCTAAATATTTAAATATATAGTTAATATAAAATCTAGTTGCCAGTTCTGCTGTCAACAACCAAAGAGATCCTTACAGTACCTACAAAATCGAGAAGTTTCGACGATTTTTTAGGGATTCACCCTCTCCATCCCCCCTGGTATTCACGATTAAAAAGTCACCCTGTATATGTTGATTATGATAAACAGTATCGCTAATATTTATCCCGAAGTGAGACTACATATATTTCCCGAACCGAGTGCAGTTTAATCCCGAGTTTTCTTTTGAGGGTCTCATATTAATTTTTATATCACATCGCGGAAACTTCCTGTATTCATCCCGTTTGCGCCGCGCAGAGCTACTAACATGCTAGAACTTTCTTTTATTTAAAATAAAAAGAGTTTTTAATATTATTTTTTTCTAACAGCTTCTAAAAAAAACAAAAAAGGCACCATACACTGGAATCGAGAACCTCCTCATATTTTGAAGTCGGTTGAAAAATAATGGTCGATCGGCGCAACAATCCCACTCATTAAACCGTTCTAAATCTTAAAAAGCGACAAAACTGACATCATTTTCTATTAAATTAAATAACTATTTGCGAATTACGTCTTCATAAAAAGTGATCAAAGTGGAATGTGATACGAACTTTGTGATCTCGAAAGGTGTTTTAAAAGTTATAAATATTGACACAAAGGTAAATTATGAAAGAAAAAAATTATGTGATCCGCTGCAATGTAGGCAGGACTCGAACCTGCGACCCTACGTTTCCGGCATAGCTCTCCCAACTGATATATCACATCGTTACGTTAATTAATCACACCAAATCTTTGATTCCATAATTCTGCGCTACGGTAGCGCCTTAAACGCTTATGCGCATTAGCCATACCCTAGGGTGTGCGTTTGCACGCACTTTACTTTTTGTATTTTTATTTGAGTTACCTATTTACCCAAGTGATTATTTATGATGAAAGTGACATTTAGGAGGAGAAATTACAAGTTGAAGTCCTTAAAATAATGGAGGGAAGCATGAGTTTGTTAAAAACTAGAGAGCAGAAAGGAAAATATTTTTTCATCTTATATCTTAATGGCGATATGCTTTGCGCATTCTTAAAAGCCAGCTTTTTGCGTTTAGCTGGGTTTTTGAATTGAAGTATTCGAATGTCCTTTCTATACACTTCTTGTTTCCATGCTCTATGCGCGTTATAAAATATGAAACTGGGCGAGATTTATTTCCCGCGCGGGTCACGTGCGGTCACTCGGTTTTATTACATTTTTTCGCACAAATGTGGCTAGGGGAACAAAAAGAAACTTGCGCTTTTCGCTAACTATACGTTGATAATCCCGAAAAAGTAATTAGCTGGGAAGTTTATTACGAACTAGATTATTGTGGGGTTGTTTAAGATACTTTTTTTTGTTCTTTACAGTACGAAAACCCGTACGAAAAATTTGTTTATTTTATTACTTAACTATTTGACGGCTAAGCCCGGGTTATGTTATTAATCTCTATCACACTAAATAAAGGTGAAAGTTTGTGAGAGTGTTTGTGTGTATGGTTGTTACTTCTTCACGCTTAAAAGGCTGGACCAATTTTGATAAATTTTGGTATGAAGGTCCTGGATTAACTTATAGGCTACTTTTTATCCCGGAAAATGTAGTGTTCCTATGGGATGAGCGGGTAACACCCTGCGGCCTATTATAAAATTCTAAAATTGTATTAAAAACCACTTTTCTATGAGGGATTATTATTTCAGGAAAAATCTTAACAGCGCGTTGAAGGACGTGTTGGCCCATCTCTGTCCTATAGCGCCATCTATTGATAAAAGTGTCTTTGTCTTCTCATCACCCTGAAACGGCTGGACAGATTTCAACCAATTTTGGTACAGGGATAACTGAACGTCGAAAATTGTATTAGGATACTTTTTACCCCATCGCAGTTCAAGAAATAGGACTACGCGGAAAAAATTAAATATGTAGATAACAGTTTCATGTCATGAGAGTGCTAGAGAAAGAGCAAAATAATTATCTTCACGTTATAGTTAAGTATTAAGTTTAAGAATCCGTGTAACGCTATATAGATATGAACTGTCATGTTACATTTATGTGATTCGATAAATAAATAGATGTTTTTAATGACCTTCTTTCCTCAACAGGTGATGGCTCCCTCAGGGAAGACCGACGACTGCTTCATCCAGAACATCGACGGGGACCAGTACAGCATCAGGTTCATGCCTCGTGAGAACGGGGTCCACAACATTAACGTCAAGTTCAACGGCGTCCATATGCCCGCGTCTCCACTCAGGATCAAAGTGGGGAAGGATGATGCGGATCCTGCAGCGGTTCACGCGCATGGACCAGGGTTGGGGTGTGTCAAGACAGGTGGGTTGGTTTTCTAAACAATGCTGTCAGTACATATGGCACAGATACGTGGTCGCTCATAAATCCATAATGGACTTCGTAAGAAAGGCTGAAAAATTATTCAACTCAAATAAAAAAATATATTTTTAAATATAAAAAAAAAAAAATTTTCTTTTTTCTACTCTAGATTTTTTTTTGAAAAGTAACAACATTTGATGAGTACATAAAGTAATGAAAAAGATAAGTAGGTATGAAACTTTAATCTACGTGACCTAAAATAAAATTTTAAAAACGGTCAAAAAAGTATACTCCTAACTAAGAGTTATAGAACACTTTTTACCCGACTACAGTATAAAAAAGCGGGCACTAGTACATACTAGAGGTATAATCATGGCCCAGGAACAAATTGAAGTTATCTCACAAATGCTTCCCTTCCGGGATTCGAATCCAGCACCGCCGGCTCATGAGGCGTCAACTTTGGCTTGTTTCCTTCACGTGTTTTATACTTCTGTCCGCAGGTGTGAAGACCGACCTCATCATCGACACGTGCAACGCCGGCGCAGGCAACCTCGCCGTCAACATGGATGGTCCCTCCAGGGTCGCCATGGACTGCACGGAAGTCGAGGAGGGATACAAGGTTTGCTCATGATATCTTCTCCGGGACTATGATGGTTGCGTTTATCACGTGATAAAGCATCTGTCACTCACAGTCGAATTTGTCAAAACGAGACGGATGCTTTGTCACTTATTTATCGCGCGATAAAATCAACCCTCATGATGTCCTCTGCGGTGTATTAATGGTTTTATATGAGCAATTGTGGTGTGTACCCACATAAAGAAATGAGACATTACATGTTTCATAACTTCATTTTTTATGTACATAGGTTCGTTACACTCCTCTTGCACCTGGCTTCTACTACATGAGCATCAAGTACAACGGCCACCATATCGTTGGTTCTCCCTTCAAGATCGAAGCTACTGGTAAGCATATAAATAAATAAGTAACGGACAACCTCACAAGACCCTGCGGTGGAATGGAATGGGCATCAATGTCAATGGTGAATATCTCACACACCTCCGCTTTGCTGACGACATAGTTATAATGGCAGAATCGCTGCATGACCTGCAGGAAATGCTGTCCGGTCTTAATGCTGCCTCGAGACGCGTTGGGCTAGGGATGAACTTGGACAAGACTAAGGTCATGTTCAACGAGCACATCGTCCCTGTGCCCGTTTCCGTCGAAGGTGTAGCCATTGAAGTTGTCCAGGAGTACGTCTACCTAGGACAAAAGTTACAGCTGGGTAGAGACAACTTTGAGAGTGAAATCACCAGAAGAGTGCAGCTTGGCTGGGCAGCATTTGGAAAGCTGCGTCACATCTTCGAGTCACCCTTGCCACAATGCCTGAAGACCAAGGTATTCAATCAGTGCGTCCTGCCGGTCATGACATACGGAGCCGAGACGTGGGACCTGACAGTGAAACTAGCCCACCGACTACACGTCACACAGCGAGCTATGGAAAGGTGTATGCTCGGAATCTCGTTAAGGGACAAAGTCCGGAACGAGATTATCCGACAAAAAACCAAAGTCACTGACGTAGTTCAGAAGTGTAGCAGACTGAAGTGGCAGTGGGCTGGTCACATCTGTCGCAGAACCGATGATCGGTGGAGTAGACGGGTTCTCGAGTGGAGACCACGACTCGGCAAGCGTAGTGTAGGACGCCCTCCGGCCAGATGGACCGACGACCTGAAAAAAGTGGCTGGTGGTGACTGGATGGTGAAAACGGGAGATCGGGCCATGTGGCGAACCCTAGGGGAGGCTTACGTCCAGCAGTGGACTGCAATAGGCTGAAATGATGATGATGATGATGATGAACCTCACAAGAGTAAGCTCTAGTGGGCTTGTGTTATGGGCACTAAGAAACGTCCATAAACCAAAAATATATATTCGAGTTCACACAAATATTATCCATTGTTAGGATTGAACCTCAGACCTCAGTGGGCAGCTGCACTGATATTTCGATTACAGTGTATGAGTATAATACGATTCAAGTAAAAACAGCGGTCCTAAAGTCATTGCTTAGTAGTAATTTATGTGTACATTAGGTACAGCTCATTTCGTGGTGTGATGGCGTCGGTGGAATCATCCTTCTACAAAAAGGAATTGTGACATTTAAGTACGTACTAGGTTCATTCTGATTACCATTCTGATACTCACGTTTCTGTTATCAACCCTTTTTTATTTAATAAATAAATGTAGGAATTTATCCAATTTACTCTTCTACCAGGCAGCAACTTGGCCGAAGTCGGCGCTCAAGAGACCTCATCAGTATCAGTGGAAACGGTCCAGAAGGTGGGCAAGGCTGGCCAGAAACAAGGGCCAGTGTTGCCCCACTTCAAGTCAGACGCCACCAAGGTCACAAGCAAAGGCATGGGGCTGAAGAAAGCATACCTGAACAAGCATAATCAGTTCACCGTTTCAGCCACCGATGCAGGTATGTGAAATTCAGCTCAGTCATTTCATTCCTCAAACTTCATCAGTATCCGTGCCGATGGTCCAGAAGATGACGAAGGCTGGTCAGAACCAGAGACCAGTGCTGCCCCACTTCAAGTAAGATGCCACCAAAGACACCAATAAAGGCATCACTCTAAAAAAGCGTATCTTAACAAACATAACGAGTTGATTATGTCAGTTATCGATCGACATGTCAAGTTTCTTCTGTTTTGTTCTCAAATAATGACAACGGTGACAAATTTTTTTTTATCTATAATTATGATTTGCCTCGAAATGGTCCCACCTCAGCATAATGCTAGCTCGAAAGCCAGCGCTGATCTACCATAGAGACTATTCAGTTTTTCTCCAGCTAGATAGTTTTCCTCCAGTAGGTGCGATCGTAAGCTATTTCAATAAAATACTACAAAAGGTTTGATCTACGCGAAAGTCTGTGTAAAATACGACGTAATTGTCATTGTCATTTCGTCCCGCGACCGAACGACATCTGTGTCGCGCTACGACTGGAAACAAATGTGGCACAAGCCGGTGTAGATCGAGTTTACTTTTTTTTCAATAGAGGATGGTGTTCAATCGCTCTGAAGTGAGCAAGCCGGTGGAAATCTGGTTGTCTGGACGCCACGCCACTGCTAAATTACTTACTCGGTTTATTTCGCACACAAAAAAAATGCTATAGGTCAAAAGTATTCCATTAATTTTAGTGTGGCAAATGTTTTCGTTCTTTCAAGTACTTACTGCTTATTACTTACTTTCCAGGCAACAACATTATGTACGTCGGCATCCATGGCCCCAAGGGTCCTTGCGACGAGGTTCAGCTCAAGCACAAAGGCCGGAACACCTATGAGTGCTCTTACGTCGTCCGTGACCGCGGAGACTACATCGTCATCGTCAAGTGGGGAGACGACCACATCCCTGGATCGCCGTTTAAGGTTGACGTTTAATTTGCTCAGCACTACTAGCTCTGTGACTTGTGACACTTTATTGCACGACAAACCCGTACGAGAAAGAGGGAGAGATGTTGAGTCGCGTGAAGTGATCACGGCAACTTGTGCTAGATGGGCAGATTACGCGGCGTGTTGTGGGGAATTTGCAAGTTTGGGATGAAATTCTTATGACCTGTTTACATTTTGATTAGTGATCATTTGCTGCTAAACGCAAGTAGGAATTGTATGGACTCGCACACCAATTAAAATGTAAAAAAAAACCCTTATGAACAGTAACAAAATTGTTTATTAAGATGTTTTTATCTTGATAGAAATAAAATATTTTCGGTATAGAACTTCTGGTTCGAGACGTTTTGATACGGAATCAAACCGACCTGGCAAAAGTATATATTAAAAACTAAAGGCCAGTCAAATTGGTCCATTGTTCATAGTGATGTATACAAATATGTTTTTGCAAATTGCCCACAAACGCTTCAATGAATTACAATATGGAAATTTGACATAAGGACATAGATATTGCTCATGTTTTGGAATTATTCGCTCGGTTTAAAACAAGTGATATCGAGAAGGTTTAGAAAAAACGGGAAATGATCTCTAAGCTCACAAAAAAAAATCAGAACCTTTTCGATATCAAGTTTTGTACTTATTTATACTCATTATCAAGTTTTCTTGTTCCTTCTTTGTTATCTTATTTTATATCATTTCCTATATTTATAGCATCGTGAAGTTCTAACAAGTTCAAGCTTTTGGACGATTTATTTGTAAGTTTGTGTCAACCTGTGCTTTTGAGAAATTTTATATGTTTCTCGTTTAGTATGTAGGGCGACTAAATGACAATACATATAAAGTATTACTTGAAGTATTCCCTATACGTGTTAAGTCCAATGAAGATTATTCCCGGAACGCATACGCGAATTCGTCATATCTAGTCTTTATTGTTTCGTAAACTTTTTTGTAGAAAAAGTTTTTTGAAGGTTTTTTATATTTCGATGGACGTGGAAATGCACTGAAGAGTTACTCCGATTTTCGAAATTTGAAACGTATCGTGCTGTCCCGCTCATTCAAATATTGCTTGACGCAAGATCGAGAAGGGTGTCACAATACAAACTTCGATCTTTGGGTAAAATTTCTGATCCGTGATATTTTACAGTATCATCAGAATTATTTAAATGTACAGTGAAATTTTGTACTTTTGTGTCATAGCTTTATATAAGGTAAGGTAGACTAACATAGTTTATTGTCTAATGGGGTGACTATCACTTATTTAGTTATAGCGTTATTGGACTGTGGCTGTCTTATCCTCAATGGTGGTAGTGTAGGTGATAATCTTCTCCCACCTTACCTTACTGCAAAATATAATGAATGAGAAATTATAGAAGAATGCACAAA
Source organism: Apotomis capreana (assembly GCA_947623375.1). Classification (NCBI taxonomy): domain Eukaryota; kingdom Metazoa; phylum Arthropoda; class Insecta; order Lepidoptera; family Tortricidae; genus Apotomis; species Apotomis capreana. The sequence continues at coordinate 12,167,225 of OX392522.1, read as the reverse complement.
TGCACACTAGTTTTCGTCGATCGAAGTATTTTAGAATTCGTCTACGTATTTTGGATACGACTGGTGTCAGATGCCAGATTTTTTCGATCTCAATTTACAAGTCACTAACATTATTTTTGAGAAATCTGTTCTTTGCCTCCAGTCCCCGAATCTTCGTTGGACCTTTTTTATATTTTAAGTGATTATGTACTGCTTTGTAATACCGAATGATTTGTGCTGAATGATCTGTTTTACCTACGTAGGTAGAAATACCCTGTACGATGTAAATACCTATTTTAAGTATTTTAATATTTGCGACTGTTAACTAAATAAACGAAGAAAACCTCTTGAAGTTGTTTCATTTACTTACTATTCCTCTAAAATGTTTTTGCGTTCTATTGAAGGTACTAAATAATTTGGTTAATATTGACGAATATGTTCATGATCATGATATTAGGTAGGTACTTAAAAACTTACGTGTGTCGTGTTGGTTAAATAACCTGATTTGACAGTCTCTTTCTACATACATTTTATTCGTCAATATTTACGAAATTAGTAAAAGGGTGACAATAAAAGAATCAGTTGATCTTGGCATAGTTGTAATTTTAATCGATTTTAAGTAACAAAAAAAGATTTCATTCACTTTCATCTATGATCTGAACCTAAAACGCTAGACAAAGCGAAACTATCGTAAAACGAAATTACTTACAAAAATATTCATTTAATCTAAATAATAAGTTTACACTTAACTAAGAAAATCAAATACAATATCACATTTCTACTTACAATAGAGAGATATTGGCGATCTTTAACTTCTTATACGAAAGAAATTACATTTTGGATAAACTCTTGGCTTGTCATGATGAATATACATTTAAATTCACGCACTAATATTGACATATAACACAACGATTGGGAAGATTCAAGTATTGCCGTACATTATCTTAAAGAAACAAGAACCATTTGTACAAGAACTTAAAAATTAGCAACTGTACAGGCGGCGGCAGGAGTTTTGAGGGCTAGACTGCTGAACAGGCGCAGGACAAAAGCTAAATTCGAGGATTGAGTTAGCGCTCAAAACTTGTGTCGCTTTCTGTATGCACGAGCTGACCCGCGCTCGGCGCGCCGACGCGACTAACTAACCTAACCCGAACAAGAAGAACAAAGTATGATTCCTCCAAAAATATTATCGTCTTTCCCGATTTCTCCTATCACATATACTCTTTAACTGCACAACCGTGCAGAAAGACCAAATCAACAATTTTCGTATACTCCAAAACTAGTCTAAATTAAGTTTTAAAATCAACAGATTGTCAAAAGTGTCATTTTAAGTACGCACTGAACCCGGGAGACCCGCGGCTTATATAATTGAGCACAAGCTTTAGACTAAAATTATAAAAAAAAACATGTCAATAATTTTAATGGTTTCTCAAAAAACTGGGTTTATATATACAAAATATGTACAAAAAGTGTCAATACCGAATCGTAAGCAAATTTGGCCACTCGAAAATTTCTATACAAAATGGAAATGCTTAAGTTATTCTGGAAAATATATTCGATCTTCAACCGTTTGCGGCGAAAGGAGGACGATATTTTCCATAAGGATAATACTTAATAAATCATAAGTGCCAACAGTAGACGATAAGTAACTAAATGAATATGAACTAAGTAGGAACTGAGTGCGAAAGTGATGTGTACAGAGATCCGCGAGAGGTACAACTAACGTATACAAAATGCAATATAAACCAAACATAGTGATTTCAAGACCATTCTATATTATACTCGTACTGTCACTAGGTATAATTTTATCTGTCAGGAACTTTCAACTTTGTGTGTGTATAACTCATAACGGGACATTGATAATTTAAAAGCCTTAAATAATAAATACATTGTCCTAATTCTTGCATTGATACCTGTTCTTATATTAACACCAAGTTTACATTGGGATGGGAAAATTAAAGGGCATATGTACAGAAAACAACATTATTGCTAAAATTATTGGTGATTAGTTTTCTTTAAAGCAGTTTTAATTACGCCTAGTTTTTGATTCGCAACAATTTGAAATTGAAGGTGCATCAACACTATCTGTTCTATTACCAACCTGGAAAGGCTAATTAACTTTTGCTACGGTTAAAAAAGGATCCAATTTGGGAAAACTAATCACAATATCAGCGAATGATTCAAATCCTTGAAATCACATTTCATACCCAGTACATTTGTAATCTACTCACAAAAAATCAGAGTATTCAATACACGATATCAATTTTAGTCTAAAAACATGAATTTCATAAACGACAAAAACGTTCGTATTTCATACATTCATAATACCACTGTCGAGAGCGAGATTCTAAATATTTTATAATATTTCGTTAATTATACTAATAATACCATCGTAAGTACTAGAAGTAGTGCTAGCAGCGAGTTACTGTTTGTCTTTGTGGGAGAGGGCATGGGGGAGGATGTGCTCAGCGGGCAGGAGGGCTGCCGAGGGCTGGTGAGCGTAGTTCCTGATCTGGTGCAGGGAGATCAGCTGATTCGGGAAGCTATTCGGCTGCTGCTTGCCCTGTTGGAAGTGCAACGGGTCGTAGAGGTACGGCCGAGCTGGCAGCGCGCTATGATGCGATAATCCATTCAAATGCGGCGCCATAGAGTTGATCGGCGTAAACGCTGAATTCGCCGCTGAAGAAACAGGCGGCTGCAGCGACCGTTCTTCTTGCGCTTCATGCTGAGCGAACAGCGCTCGATGCTGCTGCAGTTGCTGCTCGTGATGCTCCTCCTCTCGCTGCTGATGGTACCCGCCATCATCGGACATATGCGCCGCGGAATCCGGGCTAACTTTAGGCCAGTACGGATGATCACCGAACGGAGTCGCCGTCGGCGCCGCAGCAGCCAGAGACCTGTTCAACCCACTTAACCCTAAAGCGGAAATCGGAGGTCGCTTATCAGCTCGTTCAGCGTGCTTATTCATGTGCTTACTGAGATAGGTTTCTTGGGTATAGCTCTTGCCGCAATACTGGCAGATGTGAGTCTTCAAATGCTTAGACTCTTTGTGTTTAGGAATGTGTTCCAACAGATCCTTCTCGTGCGTGAAGCATTTGTAGCAGGAATTGCACTTGAAGGGTTTGTCGGTCTGGTGGCAGCGGCTGTGGCTCTGGAGATTGGAGAGTTGGGAGAAAGCCTTGGTGCATCCGATCTGGGTGCACCTGTAGGGCTTGTCACCGGTGTGGGTCCGTATGTGCTGCTGAAGGTGGGAGAGCTGGGTGAACTTGCGTTGGCAGATCTCGCAGCGGTACGGTTTGATGCCGAGGTGGATGCGGGAGTGCTGCGCGAGGTACGAGGAGTTGGCGAAAGCCTTCGGGCACTGGGTGCAGCGGTAGGGCTTGGCTTCGCGGAGGTGGATCTGCGTGTGCAGCTGCAGGTCTGCCTTGGAGCCGAACACCTGGAATCAAGAGAAAAGAGAGGTTAGTTTTTGAAGTATATAACATTGTAAAGGAGTTTTGGGTCAGTTATTTTTAAACGACCTCAAAAGGGAGAGAGTTTCTCAGTTCTCGGATAATTGTTTTAAGTGTTACATATTTGAAGAACCGTAAATATGCTGCAATTGTCAAAATAGTATTGAAAACATTAATTTAACGCTAGAAAGCCAGCATTCTGTGATATTAAAATACTTTACATATACATTATTTTTAGGAATCTGATCATTCAGACAATGGTTATACGTCTTATTTTTATTTACTTGTTCTATTTTTTTTAATTTACTATGAGGATTACTATAGACTGGTAAGCAAATAATCACAATACTACTTTTTATCAATAAATGCCCATTGAACAGTTTTTTTTTTCGTTCAAGGAGACAAATGGACTCAAAAAACTTCAAAGAGGTCGTAAAAGATTACATTAACATTTTGACATTTACGTGTTAATAATACATGAGTTAATTCATGTACATTGACATGCGACACATATCACATTGAAACATACATAATGCACAACACAAAAACAACACTTTTTATGTATGAAGGTAATTTAACTAAGTAGAATACCGACTCAGACTAAGTAAAAATAATATGGTTAAAAAAGCAGTTTATAATTAACATATAAAATATATATATAACTAAACCTTAAGAAACTTATGATTATGATCTAATTAAACCTAACTTAAACTATTGGGACCTAAACTATATGTAGGTACAGGTACATATATTCCCTAGGTCGCTACCGTTTTACCATTTTATATATTTTTTATTTCGTTTTGTTTTTTCTCTAATAAAACATATATATATTAACATAAATTATAACGGGCCTATCGCGTTATTTCTTATTTACCTTCATAGTCTAAGAGATCTTCATATATATATGATTATTTAAAGAGCTATTGAATATTGAAAGAAAGAATACATATGCCATATTATAAAATTCCAACACTTACCTATACCTATGTGTATTTAATCGTTGATGATCGCTTAACAATTTTATTTTAGATGATTGTGCGATTTTTAATAAATATATTTATGATAGGTAAGTATAATGGCAAATTTATTGTCTCTTTAGCTCGTATCTTTTTTTTCGTAATTTTTTTTTCTTACGAAAAAAATAAGAAGTTATGAAGGCTCATGATAAACCTTACTACCCTAAATATTGTAAAACTATTATTATCAAAATCTAAATTCATTCTTTACATTTCCTTTTTAACAATATTAATAAAATCCCAATTTTAAGAAATATAAGCAGAAAAAAACGTGGCTGTTTAAAATTCATCATCAGAAGCAGAAAGTGAATTCTGTCCTTGGACGACATCCGCGGCCGGAACGGATCACTGTTAAACAAATAACTTGAGATTTAGGGTTCTGTTCTCTAAAAAACCCTTAAGTACCTACGTTTAAGTTTTTATAGTAGTTACAATATTTTAGTAATACAACAGTGTGACAAAAAAGAGTAGAAAAGTGGCAATACTCTAGTGTCGTCCCCGTTTTCTTAGATTGATTAGAAAGGGAAGACGCTACAGTATTGCCACTTTAATTTCTACTCTTTTTTGTCAGCCTGTACAGAGCTTGTGTTGAAGTCGCCACCAAGTAACCACAAAAATGTTTGTTTTTTGTTTGAGTACAAGAAGGTGCTTACTTAATTTCAATAAACTACCTCTAACGTAAATCCATTAATTTTCATCTGTTCTATTTAAGTTAGTGTCTCACTGGGAAAAATAGAGAATACTTTTTCTCGAGCCTCGTCTTTACCTTTACATTTTTAAAGCACAATAGCGATTACTTAATTTTTCTCTATTAAGCTGTGCGCTAAGTCGAGTTTACTTTGAGATATCACCAAATAAGCGATGTGTCAGGTATATCGCTTTTTAAAGTCATTAAAACGCGATGTTTGCGATCCGAGCTTCACACACTGACATATCCGCTACTACCCGGTCAATTTAAGTTTGCGCCTGATATTTATGGCGTCAAACTCAACGCGGCCGGGCTGGTCAAGTAGCGAGATGCCAAATCTCTCCGAAATATCAGATATATATATTTGGAATTAGGGCCCTGAATTTATTTACAATCCTGGTAATCGAACCATTCGTTGGGTGACTATAACTGAAACCAATCTCCAAAGGCGTCACTTAAAAACGTAATTCAAAAACGCTTCGCGCATGACTGCCCGTCACACTTTAAAGGAAGCCAAAGGAGCAGGATGCAGCATCACGATCATGACATTTTTCACGCCTCAGCTTCCTCTGATTACCCACAATCACACTAATGATGATGAACTTAGATGAAACTGAGCGCAAGGTGAAATCAAGGCCGCTTTTGGGAGTCATGATTTTAAACAAAAGCAATTTTGTTGGAAGCAAGCTGTTAAGTTATTTCAGGGCTTGTGGAGGTCAATTAAACATTAATAAGGTTTATAATAATGATATAACGATGGGTCGTAAACGGTCAAAGGTCGTATATTTTAACGTGTACGATTATTACTTTAATAAGTTTAAGTTTACTGAAACAACATACCTAGTTACAAAGTTTAAGCCTCATACAAAAAACACTAGGCGGATTTTCTTTTAGGATATTTTAGATATTCCTGCGATAGCTTTGTGATTCAAATATTTATACTTAATAGTGAAATCTAAGCACGAATTCAAACACGTGCCGCCAAGCGCCTTCGCACATTCAAAAGACTGTTTCGGTACAGCATTGATCTTTGTTATATCCCAAATTAGTTTCATCAAACCGACCAGTCATCCCGCCGCGTTTTCTACCACAATGCCTTCGTCTATCTGAGCCACGACTCAATTTTAACGCAACAATCGAACCCCATAAACCAATCCGCAACATTAATCTCAATAACAATGACAATAAAGTTCACATTGCGTCAATCGGTGATGATGTAGCTACAACCATTCTGGTTAACAATGAATAAGATTCAAAAAACGATACAGAGGAAGCTAGAGGTTATATTAAAGGTGGTAAAGTTGATATTGGAGGAGAGGATCGGAATCTGGATGTAGGATTCGGTAGCACGTCGGATGACTTGTAAGAAAATGTGAGACACGAACGCGATTGGTCACAGCCTGAAGATAATTAAAGTTTGGAGCTAATGGTATGAGGCTGCAATTCGAAGTGGTGGCTGACTTTTAATAGGGAAGGACCGATTCAGGAATCTACACGATAAATAACTTAACGTACTTAATTATAACAAAATCGAGACACGTATAATGATGCAACAAAAACGAATGGCGTTAGTGATTTAACTGATTATCTACACACATATTCTTAAATTGCTATAACAAGTTCAGATACTATAGATAAAGACCTACGTTAATTGGCAGCAAGAAAAACCATTTTTTTTTATAATACATATGACTTTGTTTACAGCGTCGTCTTAAGATATCAAATATGATACTCTTAAGACGGCCTCACCTCATTCATTCTTTCGCAGCATACGATTTGGTAGTACTCAACAATTCATATCTACATAAAAGAAAATCTATGATATTGATGATGAATATGTGTGCAGATAAAGTAGTTTATGCAACTATACATGGTTAGACCTTAAAACGCTCGTGTTTTAAGACCTGTCTAATGACATACATAATTGTAACAGTAGCATAAACTACTATTTGCTGTATTGTGTACAAAAATCAGGAGACAAGGAAACACCCATACAAAACTAAGGGATCTAGAACATGGCAACGACGAAGACAGTCTAGAAGGACGTTAGTACTATTATTGGATGCTAAAACTAGTTTCAAACGACTGTTTATATAATATGCCGTAAAATTACGAAACGAGTTATTCTCAAAATGAATGCGAGTGGTGTGAAGTTCAAGGAATATTTATTGAGTGTAAAGTTAACGTCACATTATATTAAAGTCAATTTAAATACAATTCAGACCTAAATGTATAAGTGTTTTCTACAAAAATGATATTTCATTGTAAACGTGTAATAATTAATAGAATATTCGCTTGGTGTAAAACAAAACTCACTAAAATTTCTGTCACTGTTCTTCAAAACCTCGTATCAAGTAAGTAGATTGAAACTGAGATACGAGCTTTGTTAAGTAGGTATTTGTTACTTGTTTGAGTATTGGTTGTCAACATACGATATATTGGCACCTCTCGGTCACTTTACACCACTCACTACTAAAGTCAAATGTAAGGAATGATGCAACGAATTAGAAACCTAAAAATGTTAGTCTTCTATAGATTAAAGAATAACAGTTGGCTTCACTTCAAAGTAGTGTCAAGATTAGTCTTATTAAGACTTTCGTGAGACATCTACATTAATTTTGAAAATTACAATTTCACTCATGGTTAGGACTAAAACGGCCTGAAAAAATCTCTAGTACTCATCAGTTAGATGTTTTCTGCGCAAGCCGGGACCGATATAGCTTACCATTTCCCAAAAACAATAGGCAACATTTACTAAAATCGGCAAGCCGGTGGAAATCGACTTCTATGGCCACCACGCCTAGATATAGAGTTGAATATTGATTAACCATGAGTGAAAAAATCAACTCCAAAATTCTTCTGCAAAATTGCTTCTTCCGACATTAGAAATTTCCAAAGCTACTTTATTTTCTCTCGGTCCTTAAGAATGTCTTCGTTCTTCGTCGTCCAGTACCTCATGGTCAGAGGCCTCCAGCAGACCCCATTCGGCGGGGTCACCAGCGCCCCGCGGGACCCCAAACTCGGTGTCAGAAATGGTCTTTTTCCGTCCGCGCTTATCGCCACTGCTCGACACCTGGTCAATTTGGGGCAATTTTGAATGGTGTGCCAATTGTGTAACTTAAAAAGAGTTCGAAGATAGAAAAAAATATAAACGTCGGAATTTTAATGAAGAAAATATCGTAAGAGCAGAAAGCCCTGCCAATAGAGAGCCAGCGACTTTATGATTGGTCGAGAAGACCAACATTACAAAGCAACAGATAAATAAAAAAACTATAAAGAACAAACACTGTTATAAAGCACAAGTAACAACCGAAAAATATAAAAGTAGTACTATGATTGGTCGAGAAAACGAACAGAATAACAGACAAATAATAAAAATAATAAAAATGGTTGACTGAACCTTTGACAACGGTATCTGTAAAGGTACTGAAACGTCAGGGAGGCTCAAATAATTAATATACGCGATATAATCCGTTTAAATTGTTTATTTAAATGTGTGACAGTCGCGGAAACCGAAGAAAATATTAAATAATAAAAAGGTAGAGAACAAACACTGTTAAAATACATAAGGTAACAGTAAAAAAAAAAAAAAAGTGGTACATAAATTAGTTACATATTTAATTTTTAGAGAAGTAATAATAAATCTGGGTTTAAGGTAGCTTCAGTAACTGTCGTAATGAATAAAAAAATATATTAAATAATTATTTAACTTAAGAAATAACAATTTATAATATTCTTATTACTCGCCTAACTGTGTGACGTTTAATAACGTGATGTAGTCAGGATCCTTACCAACACAGACGAAGGGTTAAGAGGGGCATGACCCTAGAGGAATAAAAATTCTGCGAAACTATTTTTCGGCGAAAGAAATTTCTAGGAAACAAAGGGCTCTCTTGTTAAAATTAGCCATCCAATGGGAGGAAAGGTAGGACGTTAAGCGAAACGACATATCTGTAAACATAAGTCCAAATAGCCGCCGGCCGACCAAGGATGTATGTTTGTCAATTTGACACGCGGGATTACGAGTCAACCCTTGCCCTGCGAGAAAAATCCGGGAAATCTCGGAGAGGGTTAATAACGGTAATCTGGACATCTGAGTGTGACGTCCGTGCCTTAGGGGCGGTGAAGGTGAGTATGATAAGGCAGATTAATCAAGAATAAAAAAAGTGTGTTTTGTTGATTCTTAGGTGGTTGTGGTAAAATCCACGCACACTATAACGTTACTTTAGCATTTCTATCTTAGACTACATATTTACGAAATTGTATACTTCATTATAAATTTTAATATTTTTTTTAATGTTGTAAAAATGTAATTATCAAATTTGTTTAATTCGTTATGTCGGTTTAAAACCGCTATCATATTAACAATTATTTTATTGCTATATTTTGTAGTAAACGATTTAATAAATTCGGAGGATTGCAGAGTAAGTTGTCTTAAGTTATTATAAACAAGCCATATCAATAGCTTAGTTCACACTCTTTGAGTAGGTACAGTTGTGCGGTAACAGAATAATTACAACTACTTTTTCTGAAATATTTATTTAGACTTGGTGACATGATAATTATTTTATTACAATACTGATTTCTTAAACACTATTTTTTTAAATAATATTTCGTGCGTGTACAGCGCACATCCTAGGGTATGGCTAATGCGCATAAGCATTTCAAACACATATGACGCCGCCGAAGCGTAAGAATTATGGAGTGAAAGATTTGGTGTGATTGACGTAGCGATCTAATAGCTCAGTTTTGGGAGAGCAATGCGCTGGAAACGCAGAGGTCGCAGGTTCGAGTCCTGCTTAGATTTTAGTGGATCGCATTCAATTTTTCTTTCTTAATTTACCTGTGACCTTATTTAAAAAAATAAAAAAAACGTGGTATTTCCGCATAAAAAATAGAATCGATAAAAAAGATTCTATAAAAATATTCTTAAACTAGTTGCGCCGCGCGGTGTTACCCGCTCATCTCACGGGAACACCAAATTTTTCGGGGTCTCACAAACTTTCGCCTTTATAATATTAGTGTGATACTAAAAATTTAATTTTGCTAAGTCAGTCATTTAAAAGTCCATAATTGAACAGCCAATCGGAAGTGGCTGACCATTTCCAGTTCCTGATTGCTTTGTCCATCAAATGACAGGCAAAGAAATCGATTTGCCATTAGTAAAGTTTGATTGAGCATTATCCTCAAATTATCCGTCAAATGAATTGTTTAATTGATTGCCGATTGATTATCTAAATTGATTACAGTCGAATCAGTTAATTGTTGTTATAAGCACAGTAGAAGTGTGTAAATAAAAACGTACTACTAAACACACGGACTACACGGATTACACGTCTATTTCTCAAACCCTCTTCCTTTTATTATAGCTGTCTATGCAATGTAACTTTCATACTTCTTTCGCTTTAGCTAATTTCATTATAGTTAGTACATTAAATACCTAGGCGGTGAATTCGTGAACAAACAGCTGCGATCTGGGACTTTATGAATTACCGCCCGTGGTTTGTTTAAAGTTTAGCGTCTTGGCTTAGCCAGGTAGTGAAATTTTCTTCCCGTGACTTAAAATCCTTAAATTTGCATATAATGATAATAATAATAGGTTCAGAGTCATAGAGTGCCAACTTACTCTACCTTTAGAACATTCTACAAACTCAAGATCTAATAATGTTGATCTAAGATATTAATTACTACATAACACTATTTTCAGGTTATAGATTTAATTGTATAGAATTGTATATATCATTAAAAAAAATACAAGTACTTCTAAACAATTATGATACCTTGTTACCCCAATCTCCCCTTTTCAAACAATTACACCACGTATTAGAAAATACTTAAGCGTAGGATCTTAACATGTCAGTTGGCTGTCATGGTATGAATCTAGTTGTCAGACTGACGTGGGTACATTTAAATTGTGTTTCAAAAACTTGTAATTATCTGTTTGTCTTATTTATTAAACACATATGGGTCGACAACGGTTAATACTAAAAATTCAACACATGAGGCTCCAAAAATGCTGATTGTTTTTCTATATGATTGATCAAACAATTTTCTAAACATATTTTCACTTCTCCTGCTCAAAAAGTACGTCGTTTCAAGTTCGCAAAGCGGGGCTAAAATAGTACATTTAGCCCCTAGGGTTTAAAAGGAAACCATATAATCCCATACAAATTTGTATGACACTGAAAAAAAAATCTTGTTACCGGTCAGCTACATACTATTTACAAATAAAATAAACCAACCTGCAACCTGATCAGATCGACCCAATTAAAAAAATAAACCAAAAAGTTTTTATTTACAATGTACTGGAATATTAACTGAAATTTACCTCGTGTCATAATGGCTTTTTTTAGCCCCTTGTCAAACAATCTACTATATCATCATACTTAGAACAGGGCTATTGCAATTTATTGGTATATATTTGAAACCTACAGTTTGAATTTTTCATTGATAATTGTTTATTTCAAAACCTACTTGAAATCAACAAAATTCACGCAGCAAACTGTTTTTTCACGCACGCAATGGATAAGTATTATCACTTTAAACAGTTGGTTGAAATTATCAATATGTTTGTCATAATACAAAAAAATACATTTTAAAATGTATGAAGGCCTCTTAAAAAGACTACTTCATATTTGGTAGCTTGAGAATTGAATTCGTAATCGTTGTAGGTACAATACTCTTAACAATTGATAACAGCAATTACTATTTAAGTGTCAATGTTAAACTAACTCGTGTATCCTTTAACCAATAGGTATTTCATGACAGTCAATAACAATTTGAATAATATACATAATTTCCTCACTAAACAAAACAATCGAAGGCGTGACGGTACCAGCCCACCGAAATGACAGGACATATTACCATAATAAACCCAATGTCTGACATTTGACATTAGACAAAAATATGAAACACTCACGTTTATCATTTGACAAAAAAACTTCCAGACTTATTAGAGAAAACGCACAGAAAATTCCTAAACGACCTGCTATTCTAAATATCCACAAAACAGAAATTTGTTGATTTAAAAGGGCGTAAACAAGGGTTCTTTTCTAATGACTTACGCCCTTAAGAGCCCCCTTAGGGTAACCCCAGATAAGTCGGGATGTATAGCAACGATTAATAATAATTTTGGGGCAAAAACTGACCGGACCGTTTTTGCCCACGTCCCCTTTTTGCCACGGATTTTAAGAAAATTAGTTTACGCGGTGCTTGGTGTGGTGACGAATAAATCTTGGAGAGACTGGGGACAGTGAGGACATAGGTACACATTTAGAGCTTTATTTGTATGGAATTATAGAAAACATAAATGGGAAAACGCGAAAGTGTAGTTTACTTTACAAGACATTTGAATCATGTAACAGAAGTCTTTAGAGCAATAAAGACATGTTCATTGATTCATCGTAATTTTCAATTTATTATGATTCCATTATGATATGAGTTTAAGTTCTTAGTCGAAGAATCTTTGAAGGTAATTTATTATCAGTCGATAAATTTAATATTTTACTACTCTTTTTATTTTTATTAAAGCAGTAACGTCTGCTAACGTAAACTAAATGTTTACAAATGAAGCGAAAATTGAAAAATTTTATGGTTCGGTGGTCCAATTGGGAGGACGCCCATGTTGGCCCGGAAAGCCGTTGGAAACGCAACAAACAAGGAACAAGGTTCGAACCATTAAATTTTTCAATTTTCGCTTCATTTGTAAACTTTTACTACTCTTGATTTAAATTTACAATTTTATAGGCCCCTATTTGCCTATTAGACGTATTTACACGTTTATGAGCATCAATATTTTTAATTTTCACTCTGTTAAATTCTTGATTCAAGAATCTAGGATTGAAAAGAAGAGAAACGTTAGGTAAAGTGCCTTTGTGCTTCGTTTGGCTCATCTTGGCGGGAGCACTTCTGTGCCCCAAGATATAAGTATAATTGAAAAAATAACCCCGAAACCCAGTGGCACCCAGTGTAATCCAGTTTGAACAAATTAGCGAGCCGGTGTCACCAACTGTTGCTTATCATTGAAACGTCTTTAACCGCAGTTTTTCCGCGACCTCCATCCGTTTTGGCGGCAAAAAGTGTCGCCGACGCCAATGTCACTCGCGGCCATGCGTTAAGCTTGGCGCAACCAGCGAAAAAACCGCGTAATCTCGGTAAATAGCGAGAAATCGTTGCTACACTGCAATTTCAGGTATTGTAATCGGTGGAAATGAAATAATTAGAATGGACAGATGCGGAGAAATATGATTGACAGCGATCGATTTCCCAATTTAAACTCACCATTATTACCAATTGAAACAAATTCTGTACCGTATAACACATACATAAGGTGTTAAGCTAACTTAATAAATAGCTACTTAAACATCGTTTACTAATATGGATATACGCGCCCATTAACGGCTAACCATTTCATAATTTTAAATTACGAATCCATTTAATTTAAAAAGATATAACTGTCAACGTATAAAACAAATATCGAATAACGAAACGCTTTAGCATTCAAATTTGGAATAACACAGCGGGGTTCAAGCGCGTGCCAACCGAAAAGCGTTTAGATACTGCTAAGAACCGTTTTCCCCGACTTTGGCAGAAAGAAGCGACCAAGACCCAATTCGAAGTTTAAATTCCACCAAATGAAACTCTTTTCCGCGGACATAAGAAAGAACCGGAACGTTGTATTTTTTGTTGAGTTTAGTTTTTTAGCGGCTTTTGTCACCCAAGCGGCGGAAAAGATCGAAATCGTGCTGCTAAATAAAAAAGTATGGTGTGAGCTTTATAGCGACACACGGGTTCTGCATGCAAATGAGAATCATATCAATTAGGTTGGATACACTTATACGAGGGGTATACTTTTATGATATGTAAACATTATTTAATCCACTATTAGGTACTGGCATTTTACGTCACAGGTAGGTCACATTTGTTTTAATAAAAAATCTATTTTGATTGTATATTAAGCAACAACATATTGATTGATTCTAGTGTTGCAGACACTCTATTTCTAGGCACTAAAGCACTGTTTTCATCTCATAACAGTCGCGGCATAGCGCATGTATTATACAATTATTACAATCACAACGACATATTAGTTTGTAAATACGTATTCTATTAGTTACATTTACTTAATATAATATTAAATAAAAAAATGGTTCGCACCGTATTTAAACCCTAAAATCAGTTAATGTTGGCATTGAATGGTTGTCGCAGATTTAGCGTAGAAATTCGAATTTCGAACGAATGATTCGGCGCGAGCCGTGTCGGTGGCTGTAGAATAAACGTCACGAACTGATTAAAAAAAAAAACATTTAAATTAAGAACGCCGATTGTGTTCTATTCTAATACATTATTTCACGGAGTTCTTTTACTTAAGGTGTTTGGGGCGTATTCCATGAGTCAGGAAGGATTGAAATACGTGATAATAGGTAGTTTTCCTCCTTTCCTTTTTATATTTCGTTACATTATAGTTGAGGCGATTATGATTACACATTTTGTGACAATTTTAACAACAAAACGAACTTTTAAAGTTTTTCTTTTTTAATTTTTGTAATTTTTTTTTATAGAAAAGGTTTGCTCTGGACTACAGTCATGCTTGATACAGCCAGGATACGATACCTAGATTTTCCTTAGATAAAATAGTCGAATGACTATCCTTGAGTCGCGGGTCTACCTATATTTAATTGTAGTAAGTACTTATACTCCGCGAGCACCTGCCCGCTACCGTGCGACTCGTCTTCGCTGTGCAAATATGGCCGCTTAATGACATGCAGACATAAGAAAGACGTAGAACTGAACTGCCGAATTTCAAGTATATCTGAACAACATCACTACATACATACTATAAAACAAAGTCGCTCCCTGCTGTCTGCCCGTCCCTATGCTTGGATCTTTAAAACTACGCAACGGATTTTGATGCGTTTTTTTTCAATAGATAGAGTGATTCAAGAGGAAGGTTTATATGTATAATACATGCATAATACAGCATTGCACCCGTGCGAAGCCGGGGCGGGTCGCTAGTAATATATGTAATAATTAAATATCAGACAACCTCACAGAAATCGATCTAGTCCCAAATTAAGCAACCAATGCTTTTTACAACATCGACGAATTTTACGAATTTAATAATGAAATAATATAATAATTAATAATACTAATAATGTAACTACTTATTCCAATTTGTATTTAATAATTACTTAATGTTTTTTATAATAATTTGTATTTTGAAATTTAATAGAATTTTTATAATGTATTGACTTGTAAAATGTTGACATTTTATTAATAAAATGAGTATGAGTAAGCTCAAGAAGGCTTGTGTTATGGATACTAGACGACGATATACTAAAACACATAGAACAACCATGACCCAAAAACAAATATTTGCCCTGGCCCGGATTAGAATCCCGGACCGCCGGCTCAGTAGGCAGGTGCACTACAAATTGCGCCAACCTCGTCGTCCAGTCATAGCGCGATTCTAAATCCCTTTGAAAATAAAATAATTTTACACCTCATTTCGCACCACATCTATCCGGCGTCATACATACCAGGTGCAAACTTAACTTTAACCCAGCCAGTTAAAATGGTATTAGTACGGAACCCAATGCGGGGTCCAGACTCGCACTTCACCGGTTTTTTTGTCAATGGCAGCAGCATACTTGTTTGTCAATCGTTTGTAAGAACGTGACTTCCAAGTAATTCCATTCAAACTGTCATTACGAACACCTTAACAAGCAATGAAATCCGCTATAAAAGATCTAATGATCCATAAACCTTAGATCCCTCTTGTAATAAACATTATTAACACTATGGATCGGATCGATGGATCCCATCGTTAGGGATCCATTAAGATTTCCGCCCGCCGAGATGCGCGGGAGCACGAGAAGGTTACAGTTTTGTAACGACGTAAATAACGATAACTGATGCAAATTATTTTGAACAATATCTCGATAATGATAAAGTTGAGTTCGCATTGAAGAATTGTGGGTTTATTGGTGATGGATTTTGAACAGTTTTGGGCTTAAAAACAAACGTTATAAGACCTATTTTCAGTTGGGTAACTTTATGAATGCATTGTAAATCGAATGCGTGTGTTATTATTAAGATTTAAGTTTTACAACCATAGCAAAAGAGTGTATTTTTGGTTGTTTTCACGTGATCGATTTGCAGAAAAGTGATGTTGTTTGGTATCAGTCATTTTTATAGTGGTTTTAAGATAATGGTATTGATTTACCACTATACAGTGGTAAGCAAGGGTTTTGAAGTAAACGGAGATACTTACAGCCTATAAGTCTATCTATAAGTCATCTATCTATAAGTACGAGATATCTATACTATTATAAAATCCTAGTTTTGTATGGATAATCAGTTTTCAATAGTGAGGGGTCATGATTTCAGCAAAAATCTTAATAGCGTGATGCAGGATCGACTATTGTTTTGTATGGGCGCGCGGCGCCATGCAAACCTGGCGCCATCTGTTTTCATAATTTCCTTTGCCCTCGCATCACGCCGAAACGGCTGGACAAATTTTAACCAATTTCGTTACAAGGATAGCTGGATATCCAAAGATGGTTATAGGATACTTTTTACCCGACTACCTTCTAGTATCCTATATATTTTCTACTTTCACCGATGCGCTGTTCTAACATTATCTACGGTAATGATATTATCTTTCTCAGCGACATGAATATACTTTTTTTGATAAGTGTAGAATTCAAAAGGGCTGACGGCTATTGGACTTTAACAAAATTTAAATGTCATCTTTTTAATGTCACTCAATGAAGCTCGAATCGCAAAAATACATACAGTGAAAGATAGACCCTCCTCCTTTTTTGGAAGTCGGTTAAAAATGGATATTTGTCATGATGAAGCCAGAACATTCTTCATTTCAAAATATCATAAAGTTCCATTAAATTTGTAGATACCTAGATTATGAAATAAGAAACATTAAAGCAGTGCCAATTTTCAATGAGTCAGTTTCCTTCCGAAGTTTTTTTATCTGTTCTTTCGATTTTATGCGATGCGATGATCTTCGGATTCCTCGAAGATGAATAATGAAGGTAGCGAAGTGTCGCTTTTTCTTGTAAAGCTGAATATGAGTTGTTACAGTGATATAATGCATTGTAACTGTGTCTTTAGAATGAAGGACAAACGAAAAAATATGAGTTCCGAACTTTGAAGTAAGGTCAAGTGTTTGTAGAAAAAGTCGTCTTTTTTAGGGTTCCGTACCCAAAGGGTAAAAACGGGACCCTATTTCTAAGCCTCCGCTGTCCGCCCGTCTGTCTGTCTGTCCGTCTGCCACCAGGCCGTATCTCATGAACCGTGATAGCTAACAGTTGAAATTTTCACAGATGATGTATTTCTGTTCCTGCTATAACCACAACCACTAAAAACAGAATAAGATAAATATTTAAGTGGGGCTCCTATACAACAAGCGTGATCGGTTGCGTTAACTTTGCACCACATTTGTATCCGGCGCCATACCAATGCAAACTTGCAATGGCAAACTTAACTTAACCCGGCCAGTTAAGATGGGGTGTTTGTACGGAACCCTCGGTGCGCGAGTCCAACTCGCACTTGGCTGGTTTTTTAAATCTTCCACGTTACAGTTTGACAGCCCAATGAATTAAGAAAACCATTACACTGTCAAGACACTGTCAATAAATCTACGAATAATCTAGAATAGTCAGCTCATTACGTTGATAGAATAGAAATAAGACAGACAGACGTGCTTGACGGGAAGGGAAGTGTTGCTCTCGCTCTAACTATATTGAGTTCGTTCGAGTTGTCTCTTTCTCAACTACGTGTTTTGGTAGGAAATTTAAATTGAATGCTAAAGTTAACACCTAAATTGAGGCACAGTCATGTTACCATTTATTTATCTTCTATATTTTACATTTATAAGTATTTATTCCCATACTACTTAATAATGATCAATTGTGGGATAATATTAGTAATATCCCCTAATATAATTGAAAAATGACAATATAAGGGCATTAAGACACTCCATCACTGTAACAATCGCAAGCCCTGTCCAGTTTATTGTACAACATAAAAGAAACACTATCAAACAATATCTCAATATACAGACTTTTCTCACAGTGCAAGATATAAATCCCCTAAGTAGATGCACAGATTCAAAATCACAATAAAATCTGAATGCCAATAAATCCAATATGTCACTGGCACAATACCTTGCGCAACGGAAATCGCACAATGTTTAGAAAAAAAAAAGTTTCCACAAACGCGTAAATTTCTCGTTCCCACGGGGTCTATTAACGAAAACTACGCGAATGCATCCTTCGATATTCAACCGTATTCGTAAAGGTATTGGTTGGTTTTAGATCGGAGGGGGGAGGAGTAAACAGAGCCATATGTGACGTCACCTGCAGGGTCTTAAGATCGCAACATCCCTCTCAAATCGAACATCCTGTTCGAATTTCAAAACCTGCGCATCCTGTTTTCAAATATCGAATGAATTGTGTCAACACGTTCTGTTTTTAAATAAACAATCATAGACATAAAAGATTTTTTAATATTTCATTTTACAACGTCAATTTAGGAATAGTAAAGACCGATCATAATTTGAATTAACCAGTTTTATTTTAACGACTTTTTAAATAAATTCCCTGGATTGTAATTTGTTTTTTAATCGTCGGTTATAAAACCAGTATTTATATAATTACCTAAACAATGCAGACACATGGCCGATGTTATTACAACGAACATCTTGTTTAGATGTTCCTAAGATAAAAGGATATACTTACATTAAAATACATATGCAAAAACTAATATGTCAATGTGTATTCAATTAATTAGATACGGTATGAGCGAAGATACGAAATTATTTGTCATCAAAAAGCAATATAAATATCATACAAATGTCAACACAATCTCTGAGCTCCCACATATTTCGATGATATTTTTGTTGTAGCTGCAACATACGTTTCCTAAATGAAACAAAATCCATTGCATTTATAAGACTTCATAACATTCTGTGCAAATCAGGTCATATGGTCAGTGGGACCACCATAACGAAAATGCGCAATTACATGGGAGAGTGCGTTAGGTTGGCAACAGTTGCTTTTTTTACGCCTGATGGCACTGTCACCTGTAGTGCCAGACTGGTTTGCCAGTTGCTGCACGTAATTATATGCAAACTTATATGTTCCGAAGGCGCTTGGCTGCTAGAGACTTGTGAGGTTTTTAAACGTTGGGCATTGACAATTGCCTAGTTTTTTAGTTGATGGAATTTATTTGAAATTAGAACGTTCAGAGGCAACTTTTAAATATAGTTAATGGTTTGTGCAATACAGTTTTTAATTTAAGTACATTTTAAATGATGAATAAAATAGAAGGAAGTCATTTTCAAAATAAATTGGCGATGCGGTCGTTGTGGTATGCGATTGTTAATTAGATCTCAAAAGCAATATTTCAAACTTTAAGCGTTTTTAAATTAAAAGGTCAAGTTTTATGCATGGACATAAAAATCTTTAATGAATTTGCAACTTTGTTAAACTTATGAATCCATTGGATCGGTAATTTGTACATCACACTAACCATTATACTTTTTAAGATATGGATATATAATATTACAGATACCTATATAATAAAATTTCATCAATAATGTTTATTATTTTTAATGGGCATTTTTACAAACTTTTTTTCAGTTATCCAAGAAAATATCTGCATCCCCATCAAAACACGCATATCATAGATACAATAACCGACGACCGTAATTTCTTCCGTAAACCAAAATTAGGGTTAAACTCCCTAATATTTTTAAATCCCTTCAATAGTTTCTCCTCTCATTAAACCCCTAGCCCGATGTAATTAATGATTCCCCCAAAACTAGCAAGAACAGCCGTTTAAAGTGGCCATTACGGAACCGCCAGTCACGAGCCTTTTAACCACGAAGTCATGCAGGCTTGAGTGTCATATTACGACGTCATTGTAATTAACGTTTATATTTCACTAAAATTTTGATTACATTTTAGCTCAACAGAGTATTTTTGAACCCACGCCATATTGCGGATTTTTAGTGGAACTCATTTAATCTACTGGCAACGACGATTTTTAGGGTTCCGTACCCAAAGGGTAAAAACGGGACCCTAGCTATTACTGATACTTCGCTGTCCGTCCGTCTGTCACCAGGCTGTATCTCAAGAACGGTGATAGCTAGACAGTTGAAATTTTCACAGATGATGTATTTCTAGTGCCGCTATAACAACAAATACTAAAAATAAAATAAAATAAATATTTAAGGGGGCTCCCATACAACAAACTTGTTATAGATTATGGTACGGAACCTTTCATGCGCGAGTCGGACTCGCACTTGCCCAATTTTTTTGTTAACTGACGTTAAAAGTCGGTGAATGTCACTGATGTAAACAAAGAGGAAACAGGACTAAATATTAAAAGTTACAAGTATTTTTTGCATAATAAAGCTAAAGCCATCCACAGTGATGAAAGTCAAGTTTTTTCAATAGGATTCAGTATTTATTTCGCAAGAACGAAGGATTGAGCAGCATTCCGGTAAACAATGTCCTGAATTTGACAAATGGCTCAATAGCCATTTGTCATTTGTCAAACGTCAATACGTTTAAGAATGCAAATATATGACTTATGCACATCATTGCCATATGAAATCTGTTTGTTGTGCCACTATCCCTAGGACGGACTGACACTTATTAAGTATCAAGAAAACTGGAATTAAAATTACCAAAAAGATGGCCAAATGCAAATGCTACAATTGAAGAAAAGTCGTGACTCAATTTGTACCAGATTATTATTCAATATTCTTAATGCTCAGTGCACTTTTATATAAGGCTTTAAAATTAGGTTGAACGAGGCTCCTCTTAAACCCAAATAGCATATATAACAACAATTAATTACAAAATATTTGACTATTGCTGTTATTTTCTGTCGAGTTAACAGCAATAAAATAAAACATAACAATAAAATAGAAAAAAACAAAAAAAAAACATTTAATTTTCATCTTACATCCGAACGTAACGAACAGCACTAATATACAATACTAGCAATAATCCTTATCATACCAAAATGAAAATTCTGTTGTGTTTAAAACATAGGTACTTACATAAAGTATATCAATATATCAACAAGTCTACAAAGAGCTAGTGTCCGACCGAAGTTTCGGTTTCGGTTTCGGCCAGTTTCGGCCTAAAAATCATGTTTCGGCCAAAGGTTCGGTTTCGGCCAAAAAATAGCCGAACCTTTCGGCCGTGCCGAAACTTATTACCTCGTACTTTCAAGTCGCGTTCGGCTGACGGCGGTAGCGCTTAGAACGGCTGGCTATATGGCGTCTATCTACAATTCTACAACTGCCTCAGTATTTACAGTTACCATTACATTTTTACTATTTAGAATACTTTAGTTTAGACCCAGTGTCACTATTAGGGTTAATATAATGTCACTATTACGGAAAATTGCTCTTATAGATACAAGATTGCGTTCATACGTGGTCCAACTCGTTATATGTATTTGGATTGCCGATTCAACGTCTTAAGACGATTTAATTGAATCTATATAGCAATTTTAAAAAATGTGGAGTTAATTTACCTTCATTAAAAAAAATCTAAAAACGTTGTTGCGATGTAAATATAAAAAAATAAATTGTGAAATTTCCAATGATTTCTCTTGCGGATCGAGGCACTATAATTAAAAAAGTTTTTGTTCCGAATTAAAAGACAATTTGAGGATGTCTAGAGGTTGCGCAACGTAATCAATTTTACAAAAATCATTGAATTTGTAATAGTTCTCATCTCAAGTACTGATTTTATATTTTTAAGCTGTTTATCATAAAAATCACGTCCTGGACATAAAGAGTGTTAGCTGTAGAGAAGTTTAGCTGTAAATAATTATCTATTATTCATTTCTTCCTTACTTCATGCTCAGATGTTGAGATATATATTTTTTTAATTTATGTAACATGTAATGTCTCATTTTTTTAATGTGGGTACACCACAATTTTTATTAAAACTATTAATACAAAGATCAAAGCTTAAAGAAAAATTGAAAAAGGAGCTACCTGGTGGAAGAGACCGGGAATCGAACCCGGTACCTCCGGATTACCGGTCCAGCGCGCTAGCTACTTCGCTACCCTAGCTCCTATATTTATCTAGCTTATATATATTTTTATGTTATAAAAATTAATTACTAGAAGCTTTACCTAAAGCTAAATTTCTCGTAAGTGATTGATTTTTATGTCTAACAAGTTTTTATTTTAATTTTTAACATCCCACGAAAGGTGAAATCCGTATTTTAATAATGCTCAAGAATTAAGGTATTTCCTTTAAATTCGACAATGTTGCGCTACCTCAAAATAATGTTCAGTTAAGCTGAAATTTGGCACAACGGCCTTTTGGGTTAGTGCGTTCAAGGATTTGAGCGCAGTCACATAAAAATAGAACTTTTGGAAATATGAAACACCCTAGTCACTATATGTTTAACAATGTTCAAATGTCAATTAGATAAAAGAGAAACCTAGAACCCTGTAATGTTAGGCATAGGCCAGTGAGATGTTTAATTACGCATATATATGGAAAAAACAAGATCGATCGTTGTGGAGAACTTTGGGGGAGGCCTTTGTCCAGCAGTGGACGTCTATAGGCTGATATGATGATGATGATGATGATGATGATGGAAAAAACGGCCCACTGATATTTTATCCAACGTTTTAATCGCGTTTATAAAAGGTTCGGTTTCGGTTTCGGCCGAAACTATAATCAACGCCGAACCTTCTGTTTCGGTTTCGGTTTCGGCAAAAAATCATGTTTCGGTCGGTCACTAACAAAGACATAACTTTTGGTACTGTTAAAATGTCTGCTCAATTACTCCCGCCCATTTAAATGTTGGGTAGCAGTATCCCACCCCCATGTCATAGACAAAATAGTAACGATTAGTTACCGCCACGGTCCGGCCACAGATAAATTAACCGCCAATTAGCATAGATAAGAGATTTGGGCGGCCAAGACGCTTATCTAAGATTTTAGTGCTAATTTATTATGGTACCTGTTCTGCATTATGTTATGGGGATTTAGATGTTTACTCCAAAATATAGCTTCGTTTATATATACTGTGTATAGGTATGGTCCGACAAGAAAGTGTAGAAAATTAAAAGTGGCAATATTGTACTGGCGTCCCGTTTTCTTAGATTGTCACTTTTTTATTTCTACTTTTGTATGTTGTACGGTACTCTAATACTAAATCTAAATAATAATTCAAGTCAACAGCTCTAAACTACAAGTTCCTACATCATTATTCCAAAGACCCTGTATATATTTCTTTGAGTAACTGATGTATTGACAAGTTTTAACTATATTTATTCTCTGTTAAAGAATCATCTTACACCACCAGTTGCGTTAGAGAAAATAAAGTTCATCGTAAAATAACAAAGAGGAAGTGCTCTAGTCTTATAGCAAATGCTTAAACTTCAAAAGCGCAGCGCAGTGTTTCCACCTGCGCAAGCGCCTAATATCTTGGCATTGAGGCCCAAGGCCGCGCTAAATGCGCGCGTGACGTCATCGTCTGCCGCGCACGCTGATTGCCGAAACGTCACAAATGTACATTCATTACGTCTGCCAGACGTTACGATGCTTTGACGGTTTAGCGTAGTCGTGAGAAAAGTTGAACTTTAACAACACTTGCGGACTTTGAGTCTAGCACCGGGACGCCACAACGTCGCCAGCCACCGTATCCAGGCCCGAACTTAGAGGGCCACGGCCCTTAGGCACTTGGCATCTGGGGCCCCCTCTAACTCGAAACGGTTCCAGCAAATTAAATAATAGGTAGGTAGTAGTTTAAGTGATAAATAAGGAGAACATTATTATGGTGCAAGTCCTGCTTGTGACGTGGTCTCTAACTATGGGCCTTTTAAGGAAGCTCAGAGTCACTCAGCGAGCTATGGAAAGAGCTATGCTCGGGATTTGTCTACGAGTTCGAATCAGAAATGAGGAGATTCGTAGACGAACCAAGGTCATCGACATAGCAAACCGGGTAAGCAAGCTGAAGTGGCAATGGGCAGGGCACGTAGCTCGAAGGACCGATGGCCGTTGGGGCAGAAAGGTTCTCGAGTGACCACGTACCGGCAAGCGCAGTGTAGGACGACCACCCGCAAGGTGGTCGGACGACCTGGTTAGAGTTGCGGGGACTCGCTGGATGCGGGTCACTGCTATCCGGCCCATGTGGAAATCTATTGAGGAGGCCTGTGTCAATGATGAGAAATGATGATGATGAAGTCCTGCTTCTGGGACTGGGCAGTGGGCCCCTGACTGGCTGCGCCTAGGGCTGCCATCTCCAAATTTGCCGAACCCAGACAAAGAGTTAAAGAAACCCGGACATTTGGCGTAAATCGCATTTTTCCCCGGACGTCAGAACAATCGCTTTATTTTTCATTCTCATAAAAGTGTCCGGGCACATTTTGAAAACCCCGGACGGCCTCCAAACTGGGACAAATTCGGGGAATTCCGGACGGATGGCAGTCCTAGCTGCGCCCCTAGGGGCTTTTTGGGCCTTGTGGGCCTAGGGGTAAATACGTTACTGACCGTATCCAACCAAATAAATGAGAACGTATGGAAACGAACTCACTTGGCGACAATGGCGACTCATGGTTGCCATATTTTTGTATGGGGTACGTTGGCGATGCTGTTATGGCATTCCGGAAAATGCACTTTTCGGCTCGTGGACGTTAAATGCTATCTATTGGCCGGTTCAGAAAAGCCTGCTAAGCAAGTTATTTAAATTAAATTTTAAAAACGATTGAGTTATATAAGAGCAATAAATTTTAATTTTGAACTAGATAAATACCTACATATTTATGGAATTCTTAGTCACATATTGATATTCAGGTATGCTGATTATACGAGAAGCGACATTTTTGTTAGTAGACTCATTCACTGGCGCTTAAACAGCATCATTTTGGGTCGTAATCATATTAATCATAAATTGAAATGAAATACCGAAATTTCAGTTTCACCGATGAAAATTACTGTACAGTAAAGTATTCGTAAACGCTATTAATATTTATATTGTGAACTGTAATTAAAGTACTCACGGACACAAAAGGCATTACATTTTAATCCTCGGCATGACAGAACATCTGCCATTTTTATTACATATATAATGTAATGTGTTTGTTTGTCAGTTGTTTGATACATTTAAAAGTACGTTTAATAATGGATGTCCGTATCCTGCATAAACTGGTAACGACAGTTACCTACTTAAAAAATGAATAAAAATGTTATTCGTTGAGCTTGTTTGACGGGTGTCAGTAAAAATGCATCACTAATTAGGTCTTGGACAGGTGCATTAATCTTAGGGAGTTTTAATCGTTTTTAAGTCAAAGTGATCTTTCTGTTATGTACTTAATCTGTGTTATTTTGGAAAAATCCTTGTGTAATATATGCTATTTATTTAGTAAGTATTTACTGGTTTTAATTACGTATTTACTGTATATTTTATATTTTCACATTTATTGAAGTTGTGTATATACATTTTAATTAATTAATTACAATGAACTCTGGTTTTTTTTTTAATTAAGGTAAGGTGGGGGAAGATGAAAAAAGGGGAAAGATAAAAAGTGTCACATAACTCCCTACATTTTTTATTTTTTTTAATGCTGGTATCATCAATTAAACCGCCATTTTATTAGGATCCGCCAGTCAGTCACCCGAGACCGCTCGGAGTGCGTAGACGCGTGTTATGTGTTATTTCGTGAAAGTCAGCATTTCGTGGTCAATTCGTCGATTTTCAATCTTACCCCGTGTTTCATAACTTAACTAATAGGGTGTGAATAAAAGTTCTGACTGAATATTTATGTATTATTTTAGATTTTATATTTATTTACTAGTGCAAGGTGTAGCTATTACTCTTATATTGTGATTTACGAGAGACTTCAATCTTTCCCCAGTCAATTTCAATGGGGTAACATTGAAATAGTAATGTTTCAATCTTCCCCCATTTTTGAAAGTCATAGAAAAACAGACAGATTCTCAAACTTTGGACTTAAAAAAATTATTAACGTACACATTTTTTTTTACTGGCCTCATGATAAGGTAAATATGTAGTAATTACGAAGTATAAATGAAACATATTGTGAGTCTTAAACTCATACTTATTAAAACAATATTTTCTTAGTTTGTGACTAAGTCGATTTGAGTGAAATCGTCAGATGAAAGAGACGTACCCACTCATTGTTCAATAAATATGTAATTTATAATTTGTTGTTTTTGTCATATTTTAAAGATTGAGATAACTCTATGAAGCTTTCGTTTGAGAACACTTCTTTCCATTTAAGTAATTCTTTTATATTTATATATCTGTTATTTCATTTAGTTGCGAGTAGCTTTGCCTTTATGATACCTACTTGTTTTGCGCGTTGAGTTTAATTCAATTCAACAATTAAAGCTGCCTCATACAAATACTTTTGTTGAGTGACCTCTGGATAATCAATAATATTTTTTTTGTTCTCAAAGATGTTTGTTATTTTAAATGTGAGCACCTAAGAATCTGACTTAATTTGATACGCGGATTTTAAATGTATGTCAAATGGAACACCGATTCATATTTCCTTTTCTAATATTTTACATGTATCCGACTTAATTTGTAACAAAATTAATCATGCTGCAAGAAAACACCCAATTTTTTGTATTACTTAATTTGTTTTCTAAAATAAAAAAATTATCATCATGAAACCGTTATTTGGATTCCAAATTGATCTTCTTAATATAAAAAAAGTGTTTAGTTATTAAGTGTCCAATTAAAAGTTTGAGAATCACTGTCCTTTTTCCTATAAAGCGGGGTAAGAGTGAAATACTTTTTTTTTTTCTATTGTCGTTTTCTCGTCGTATCGTATCAGGAATATTCACGCAACAATCAGCTGTATCTGTTCAGCGTAAGAAACTCTATAGAATAATGAGCAACAGCCACCGTTTGCATTCATTTAAAAGCATTTAGAAACTATGTCCATCTTATCCCTCCACCATTCCATCTTGACCCGTCTATTTTTTAGACCAAAGTGTATTTTATTTTATTATTTTTATATATTAGAATGGGCATAGCCGAGTTTTATCAACAGAATACAAAAATATAATCCTTTCCCATGCCTTCCAATTAATACAATTGAAGGGATATAAATAGTTTTTTTATTTTATAAGGCTTTTAACACAACACTGTCTATCTCGACAAAAAACCATTCAATCTTCCCCCACCTTACCTTAATTGCAGCGACGACCTGGTTAAGATCGCGGGTAGAAATCGGATGAGGGCGGCGCAAGATAGATCGTTGTGGAGAACTTTGGGGGAGGCCTTTGTCCAGCAGTGGACGTCTATCGGCTGATATGATGATGATGATGAATTGCAGTATTGTCAAAATCATCAAATTTATTCAAAATTTACTCCAATGGCTTTTAATAGTAATATCTACTTTGGAACAGTAGAAAAATAATGTTATTCGTTATTATATCTTGCTGTGTAATTTTCTACTACAAAATATGACAACAGATATGTGACAAATGTACAGTCGAAAGTAGAATGACCTATCTGACTTTGAGTATACGATACTTATATGACCTTTTGGCTCCGGTAGTACTATCCACTTGTACCACAACATCGATGTTATTCAAACAATGTAGACCCTTAAACCGCAAACTGTAATTCAATATAACATATGACATTTCGGTTACTAAGTTTATCCAACACTATACAAACTTACTTAATCCGGTGGCTAAATTCCGAACTAACGACATTTCGAACTATTCCTACTTTTTTGTGCGACACTGGCGCCAATTTTGTACAGCAAATTTAAAATTGTTTCATCGTTCTTTTTGCAAACTTTTTAATGCTCGTGTTCAAATGAGGAATTCTATTTTCAAAATGAGAATGACATGGTACACTAGCTCCGTCGTTGGTGGTTTGATTTTTAATCTATATCATACATTACAAAGTTACTTATACCGATGGCTAAATAAAGAAGTATGTAACATTTATTCATAATGAATTGTTGTTTTATTTATAAGTGGCGTTGCAATAGCCGGTAAAATTAAGTTTGTAATAATATAATACGGCCAATACATCGGTTATTACATTGTAACAATAAGATCATCAATGTGGTATTTAAGATGCTTTGTTTTGATCCTTTTGTGTGTATGGACCCTTCTGTTGTTATTGTTTTTAATATAGGTTCTGTATTTATATCTGATTTATACCAAAATGAAAAGGTAATAAGTCAGGTAGTTTATTTTGCTGTATAGGTAGTCATAAACTAGTGTCTCTGTGTTTTTAAATGGCTGTAATAATATCGTATCTCCGCCATTCAAAAATCTTCGAAAAACTGTATCAACAAAAATCGGTTGAGAAATTATACCTGTAGGCGAGAACAGCCGGGCATCCGAACATTCGAAATTCGGACATACGAAAGAAATATGCAAGCAATGGAGACACTTCGATCGATCGGACAACTAAAACTTTGAATAGTCAGTCCTAACTAATAGATAGTGGTAACTAAAATATAATTATTTAAAAAAATATTATAATAAAAATATAAAACATGCTACCCAACATTACGGAAAATTCAAATAAAAAAAAACCCCAAAACTCAATCGTCCAAAGTGAATCTTGAGTCAAGGTCATAGAATACATTTTGGTATAATTTGGAACTGTGCTGTCGTAAAGTTCGTTATTATCATAGAAATAGAGTTTGATTTTGTTTGATTTGGGTGTTGTTTAATTGGCTAAGGTTTTGAAGGAAGTAATACAAGATATGTGCTTATTATAAGTAACCAAGAACTGAGAACGTGCTAGTGTAGGGTGACCATTCATTTTATTATCTACCAGACATCGTTGTTACCATAATTTTCGTTTAACATAAAAAAATAAAACTACTTGGCCTATTTTTTCTAAAGTTGTACACCCCACGTTTTTTTTTTTTTAATTTTAGATATTTTCTACTCAGAAACACGAGCTCGTTCGATCTAATTAGAAGAAAAAAGTGTCCCAATGTGTTTTCGTTCCATTCCGTTACCAATTCCATATAGGTAACCTAGTACAGCGGTAACGGAATGGAAAAACAAAAAATGTAAGAATATTTTGGGACTTTTTTTTCTCCTAATTAGATCGAAAGAGCTCGTGATTCTGAGTAGAAAATACCCAAAATATCAAAAATTAAAAAAAGTGGGGTGTAACTACAACTTTAGAAAAAATGGCCTATTTGTCAAATATTTATCCAGTTGAAACCGCCTTCAATTCGAAATTTTGCTGTAACATTTGTCAGAGATGACGAATGCTATATTAACTCTTTTCTCTCCTCCCTCTCCATTATGTTAGGCCATGTTCAGATGGCAAACGCTCAACGCGCGTTTTGATAACGCGCGTTTACAACTACATACATTTTGTTCTGGCACACATGCCAACGCGCTTTTTTGTATCGCGCGTTAGCGAGCGCTTGTCATCTGAACATGGCCCTATAGTGATATGCACTAGTTGACCGTTATTACGTGAATGACACTTTCTTTCTCGTTGAGATCAAATGTCACAGAGAAATGGAGTGGAGCTGTGTAAAATTGACCAATCACATTCCTCAGATTTAAACGGACTTTTTTTGGGCTTCACAAAGACGTAACCTAATTGGTTCATTTTCTCCGTTCGTTCAGTGGACAGGCAGCCTTATTTGACGTAAAAATAACGACGTTTCTACTATATTTTCAATTTTGAATATCGTCATTTTTTATACTATTTGCGCCGCGCGGTGTTAGCCGCTCATCCCACGGGAACACTAAATTTTTCGGCATAAAAAGTAGCCTATGTGTTAATCCAGGGTGTCTATCATCATACCTAAATTTATCAAAATTAGTCCAGCCGTTTGAGCGTGAAGAAGTAACAAACACACTCACGAACTTTCGCCTTCATAATATTAATGTGTGTCATTTCCATTATTGTATATTCCATTTTATTGAATTATTGTTTTTTTTTTTATTAATGTGATTTCAAACAATGTTGTACCAATTTCGTAATGAATATATTTTGACTTATATCAAAAACTATGGCCACCCTATGGAATGCCCATAGCCAGCGGCCAAATTATATCACCCGAGATAAAGATAGCCGAATCGCGTGTCGGCGCAGGCGGCTGCTATTACAGCAATTTCGGTACTACTTACTTTACTAGCGATAAAACGACTTATGCGCCATGTAAACTTAATTAAGTTACGATTTTCCGGTTGTAGAGAATTGGGCCTTTACCTAGCCTATTAAATTTGAGGTGTACGTATAATATATAAACAAAATACTAGTAGATAAATAGTTGGCCTGAAGGGCAACAGATCCTGGGTGATTCTCATATAGTTTTAAAATATTAACATTTTTTTTTATTTTGTTTTCTGTGATATATTGCGGTGTATATTAAGAGTACATACCAAAGGCTAATTTTTGGTGCAGATGGACAAGCTTAATACCCTCTGCAAGTGATTAAAGTAATGCATGTGTACACGGCTGTGACATCCCTAAGCATAGTTGTGAGACTGTATAACATGGGTGCGACAATTTCATCGAAAATCAAGTAATTGTGTCAAATAACAAGTAACCAAGTAGCCAGGATCATTCACCAGCAACTTGCTCTTCGATACGGTCTTGTGGGGTCTGAGGTGCCGTACTATAAGTACGCACCGATGCCAGTTCTTGAGAATGGTCGTGCCACGCTCTATTGTGATCGATCTATCATCACGGACAGGACTATTGTAGCCAATAAGCCTGATATCGTTTTGGTAGATCGATCCAAGCGCCAGGCAGTGCTCGTCGACATCACCATCCCCCATGACGAGAACCTCGTGAAAGCCGAGAAGGACAAACTCAGCAAGTACCTTGACTTGGCTCACGAGGTGACCGCCATGTGGGATGTTGACTCGACGATCATTGTCCCGATAGTAGTTTCGGCTAACGGTCTTATAGCGAAGAGTCACGACAAACATCTTAAGAGACTCTCGCTAGATGGCTGATTTAATTTATTTTTCTTTGGTGACATCTGCGGAAAAAATACAACAAATTGATAACCCAACTTAGCAAACAAAATCATCAAATTATTCAAATATACTACAAGAATGTCACAACCAAGCATTACATGTCACAACCGAGGTTTGAAAAATTCCGTGGTCGTGACATTTAGATCTATCTATGGTCGTGACAAATTTTGAACATGTGCGACATAATGGAACAATTTGCTTTGTCTCGCCAATTTTAAACAATCACCTTATTCTGTTATTTCTGAGGTAAAATTTATATAAGTATCAATAACATAACAGTAGAACTTACATTTAAAACTCATTCCACGGTGGTGACGTACTAAGGTTGTCCTTTTCTTTAATAAATACAAGAAAATATTTTTGCTATACATTCACCGCACTTTGTCATAAGCAGAACCGACAAGAAGGTAGTTTTTCCGTTCTTAAAAAGCCTAAATAGGGCTGCTAGCTTCAAATATAATTGTCTACCAAGTTACACGTATTTAAACAAACACACATGGCTGTGACAAAAAAATTGATCACAAACTTTATGATGTTCTGAATCAGAAACTGTTACATTATACTTTTACAACTTTTTAATAATGTTATCAGACATTTATTAGCTTTGCGTCATTCGTATAAAATTAGTCAAAATTACTTGATATTGTAGCAGAAAAAAATATTTTATTAGAAAATCGGGAGATATCACACGGCATGGACGTGACATTTTGGGCAAACATTATTTTTTTTATATATATTTCTGAATATTTTAAGGTAAGTGTGTTTATAAAAGATAAGTAGAGGATATTTGCTCAACAAAGGCATAAATAGATTTTTGATTTAAACAAAATAAACATGTGATTCTTACAAATCACAAAAAAATGCATGAGAATAAGAATCACCCTCCTATGTCAGTCACGCGATTGTTTGTCTCTTTTTGTTTGGTCAAGCGTAAGCGGGACGGTGAATGACTAACGAAGTGACTACAGCCAGTAGACGTGTACGCCGCGCCGATCGGCGTGAAATCGGCGTGGCCTTGTTTACTTTGTATTTATGCGCATCCAAAAATGTAACCTGTACTTTATATAAAGCACAGTTTACTTTGTATAAAGTACGGGTAACATTATTTGTATGTGCATAAATACAAAGTACACAAAGCCCACGCCGATTTCACGCCGCGGCGGCGTACACTGCGGCGTTGGCACAAAACCGGCGCGGCGCACACCGCTAAGCCAGTTATACCATCTTTTTATGTTTAAAAAATTAAATATTGCTACCAATGTAATACCTAGACACGTTTTAGTTAATACCTTTCATCCCTCTATTTCAAAATTTGAAATGAATTTTATCAGACAATAGGGACCCAAGGACCACCCTTGAGGTACACCAAAAGGATACTCAATCGTAACAAAAAACTGTCAAAATTACAACCTTCTCTGTTTTTGAAATGGATGAATACAAACAATAGAAGAATTATCTTAAATATGAGAAGCAAATGAAATATTGGGTAGGTAACTCGATATGAAAACGATGGTCCAACCAAGAATCGAACTAACACTCATCTTATAAACGCGAATCATTAACCACTAAACCAACTAGCTGACAACTGAAATCTGCCAAAAAAACGCTATAGCAACACAGTCAACACACCATTACCAACTTAACGAAAAGTAGCATGCCATAGCATGATCCATTTCATCGGAGATCCTGATAGACCAGCCGATTGATGTTGCAAATCCGTCCATTGTAAATCCATACTAACATTATAAATGCGAAAGTGTGTCTGTTTGACTTCATCACGCTTAAACTAATTCAGATGAATTTTGGTATGGAATTCAAAATTAACTATATCTCCGCCCCAAAATTCATCTGTCAGTCCTGAAGAATAACATAGGATATA
Source organism: Apotomis capreana (assembly GCA_947623375.1). Lineage (NCBI taxonomy): Eukaryota > Metazoa > Arthropoda > Insecta > Lepidoptera > Tortricidae > Apotomis > Apotomis capreana. The sequence goes on along the minus strand of OX392522.1, from coordinate 12,134,187 downwards.
TTTTTTATCCCGATAATAAGCCCTGAAGGGGTGAAAATGAGGGTAAGTTTCTATGGGGAATCAATAACCGCTGGACCGACTTAGACGAAAGGTATTCAGGTAGTTCCAGTTCCAGTGAAAGACAGCATAGTTGTTATCCCGAAGAAAGTAGTGGAATGGCGGAGGATTAAGTATAGAGAATACCAATTCCACGCAGACGAAGTCGCGGGCAAAAGCTAGTAATAAATACGTAGGCATAATTAACTATGATCATCATGCTAGCGACCAGCATGTAGTTATAATGGTGACGCAATACATATGATCGTAATGGTCGGTGTCAATCAAAATTACACGCTAACAAATTCAAACGCTCTTCCTAAAACAGCCGCAAGCGAACAACGACTCTAAACTATCCTAACCATAGGAGCCAAGACATTTGGCAATTTAAAGTCCTTGCGAGGGTTCCAAGAAAACTAGCCGCTATAAATACATTTTGGTTAACGTTTTAGTAATTTGAATTTAAAGTTTTTAATAAGATAAACGTTGATAATGGTTTTAGAATTTTGTATAACAGATTGCCGGTAAAGATTGTGATCGATCAACGAATTACGCTTGAAACGGAAAAGTCTACAGCAAAAAAAAGAGAACTGAAAAAATAAAAACCTGGAGCCAAAAGTCCTCTAATAATTTAGCAATAAAATAAAACAACTTAAGTCTCGAAGATCTTGATCACGAATAAGAAGTTAGAGAAGTAGGTTACCGATGATATAAACATGGCAAAATTTTTATTGAAGAGCAAGCAAAATCCACTAAGAATTTAAATATGCATTTTTTTTCTAAATAGAAAGAAGCTTTATCGCCAGCCAGTAAAAACAGCAAAGAAGCGAGCAGCCAAAGAAAACACATCAGTCATCGAGCGGCGACATTGACAATGGTTGGAGCCGGAATGTGGCCTTGAGTCACATTCGGACGAACGCATTTGCGCGGGATACGATCGATATTTCTAATCGATTATACGCACACGATTATGTTGGTAGCTTTGTAATTGATAATTTGTTTATGGCCAGTTAGTCTCAAAAGAATCACGATTGCGATCGAAATCGATCTTATTTGAGGAAAGTTAAAGTTTCGTTTCGAGGAATTGGTTTTCTTGTACAAGTTTAGGTGATAATACACTTTATGTAAAGGAATTAAGACTAAGTTTGAAGGAAGCGTTAGTATGACGTGAGCTTACGAAACGATTCTAGTTCTGACTCGGGATTAGCTTTTGTTAGTATCGATCGAGTTAGTTACTAAGTAAGTTTTTGCAATATGAACAGCTGGAGACAATGGTATCTGTTTTGATAACAGACTTGTCTTTTTAAAAGACTGTAGATTCGTCTGAAAGCGAAAAAGTTTAGAGTACTGGTAGGACAGCGGGAAAAATTAAATTGTGTTTTCATACATTGTGGATTAGAGTATCCATGTAAACTCATACCATGAAGGTGTTAATAAACATTTAGGTACCACATTGTTGAGGCGACCCAATAAATCGGAAATTTAAATTGGGCAATTTTTTTGTCTCACTCGTAAAATTTAAATTTGTGATAATATCATACGAAGATTTGAAGGTTAATGCTTTTGAAAGTCAGATTTGGGTAAAAAAAGTGTTTTGGGTCAGACGGGAGGAGTAAACAGATACGTAGACTGAGATTTTACATATCCAACTTATCGGTTAAAAATGACGTAAGTATATGGAAGCTACTGGAAGTTACGGCTTTTAAGATCGTGTTGGAATATCCTTGAGATTGTGGTCGAGAAGGAACTGGAACATCATTACAGTTTTGAGCACATAGCTTTAAGACTGCACCGAGCGAAATGTGAAAAAATAGGTAGTTGCCGTTAAGTAGATAACGTCAACACTAATTGTTTAATCCATTTCTAAACTATATATTTAGCATTTCGAAGAATGTGTTAACAACTTCTCCGTGGAAAAATTATAAGATTATTAATATTTTACCCTAGAGAACTAAGTAAAGTTGGACGAAAATTGTAAAATCGTAAGCAGGCGTTAAGTTTTTTTTTTATACTTTAACAATGGAAATATATTCTGATTTTCAGTTCAAAAAAAAGATGAATGTTTGCATTACAATTTGTCCGCATCAGATATTTCAATTATTGTTTAGTATTAAAGGTCCAGATTTATCAAAAAGTGCTTTTAATTCTCCATACATTTTTACTATGGCGGCCGCGCGCCGATTTAAATACGCATTCCCCGCGCTCTATGGTTCAGTCGCAAACGCTCGGCGCCCTCTTAAGGAATATACAAAAAAGTCCATACATTGATCAGAATAGAATTAAGCTTGGGCACAATACTAGGAATTATCAATAATTATGCAGTGGACAATTTAAATATACTTTTCGAGGGAACTCAAAATAACAATGCGATTTTTAGGTTCAAGTTAGCTTTGCCTCCATTAAATAAAATTAGGATAATGTTAAGTTCCTTAGATGCTCTATGTTGACTACAAATAAATGGCTTTTGACATGTATATTCAATATATTCTTAATTTATACTGAAAAGGTACAACCCATTTATATTAATATATGCGGCCTTGGAAATCATTTCCTCGCTTCAAAGATAACGGATCGAAGCAAATTCGTTCGTATACCTAAACATGTGATAGTAAATGATGCAATTGGTAAACCGAAGAGCACACTAAGGCAAATCAAATGATTTATTAAGAATATTCTAAATATTTATACAATAAGTTTCTGTCAATTTGAACATCCATCAATTTCTCAAAAAGGATTCTAAAGACGACAAAATCGATAGGAGTGCTTTATCTTTTATAGATGGTCTAGGACCACCTTCCGGCTCCATCATCAGACTATTGTATTGTCATCAAAGGTAAGTAGATATGCAAAATTTCAGCTCAATCTGTTGAAGAGATCTGCTTCAAAATTGAGTTGCAATATATCTCCCGAACAAACATAGTTACATACATACATTGCAAGTTAAATAAAAGCTTGTAAAAACTTGGTTATTTGAGGCAAATGAAAACGGCGATAAACAGTTCGCACCGTTCGTCATTACGCTGCAAACAAAACACGTGGTACAAACTACCATAGTTCCAACTTATTTGTCTAAAAAAATGGTGCTAAAATCTAATTAGATAAGACGAAATTCCGATAGGATTGTTTAAAAGATTTCAAATAAACGAAACCCTTCTGGACAAATAAGTTTTTCTGTGAAATTGTGTTATTGTTATTAACAAAAAAACAGAAATACATAAAAAAACAGAATTTTCTCTTTAAGGAAACGAATGGGTTGGTCGCAAGTTGCAGTTGCCTTAGGCTGTCTGATCACAGAATGGTGTCCATTATCCAATATATGCATTCGATTATAACCTGACGTCTTCTGTGTGTACACAGCCTTATATTCGCACTATCGACATATCCACAACTCCAGACATGTATCTACTGTTACGCGAGGGGACCTTATCGGGACCTTCGGAATTCTACCGGGTCACACTTATCAACTGTGTCGATTTCTTGGATTTGTAAGAAATATTGTGTACCTAATTCAAATACTAGGGTATTGCTTTCGGGTTATTTAATGCAGATACAACATTTTATTCGGGCTGACACATTTTATAGGGTAATCCAGAGGCATTATTATTAATCAGACGAGAAGAAAATATATCAGAAGAGTCTGATTGGTATAATATATAACATCTTATTAGCAATCTAAGATAGAGTCTTAATAGTTTTTTTAAATAAGCACTAGAACTCTATAGTTTCTTTTAGTGGAAAAAACAAATTGTTCAGAAATTGGTAACAGATTACGAAGTCATGAACGTCATATTTTCTACTAGCTGTGACCCGCGGTGTTACCCGCTCATCCCACGGGAACACTAAATTTATTCGGGATGAAAAGTATCCTATGTCCTTTCCCGGGTCTTAAACTATCTCCTTACCAAATCTCATCTCAGTCGGTTCAGCGGTTTAAGCGTGAAGAGGTAACAGACAGACAGACAGACACACTTTCGCATTTATAATATTAGTATGGATAGTATGGACAACCACCGCAATGTAGTCTGAGCATTCTTGAATACATTGCAAGACGTTTAACAAGTTCATAACCGACAACGATAAAGTCAAGGCGACACATGATTATTATCTCGTACATCAGCCGGCACCAGAACCCGAAATTAAATCAAAGATCCCTATCTCCCGGAACAAAATTCAAACAAAATTCATTAGCACTCGTTATCTATGTAATTGAATTTGTTAAAAAACCCACAGACAATAGGTATCGTCCTATACAACCTCTGTGCGACCCGCAGTGACCTTGGCTCGTTCAAGGCGCATCCGTACTCATCAGACTCTAATGACTGCCGTCACTCTAAGGCTTTCATTCCGACAATTGTCGAATTAAACAATTAGGATGATTTGCTTTGTGGCGACGAAGATTTAGAAGTTAATGAAGAAGCACCGACGAAACTTCCAGTGGATAAAGACAAAAAAGGAAGCAATTATTATAAATTTCTATCGATGCCAATAGGATTAAAATAAATCCTACAGCAAGGACGAAATATTGAAGTTCAATGTGTAAGAGATAACACAACAGGAAAAAAAAACGTGGTATTAATTTCCATAATGACAATTGAAGGCGTGGAACTATTGTTGCATAAGATGGCAAGGAAATCAATAAAATCAATGAAACCATTGAATTTGACGTACATGTAAGACGCAGAGAAAAAATCCGCTCACAAACGTACGATGAATAATTTATTAAACATAATTAAGCAATACATCATATGAACACGAAGAGCTAATTTATTTAACTCTATTTTAGAAATAACAGGAAGTTTCATTATCTTAAATAAGATACTAAGAACTCATAGGAAACGTTTATAAGAAAAATGGCGGATCAGAATAAATTCTAATTGGTCATTTGGACCTTTTGGTAGGATCATCTTTTCCTACGGACTTATGCTAATTAGACTCGCGCCATGGTGCTTGAAGTTGTGAGGAAACAAATCTATGGTTAAACTGCCTCTCGTGTCAAAGCCAAAGTTCTTACAGACGCTTTTATAAATTTAATGCATGAACAGGGAAGTGTCGAGAATTGTTACGCAAACATCTCGATGAATAGACGCACTCAGAAATCCAAATACAAATTGACGAATTTATTGATTTAAGAGCTCTTCAACAAGAACTTATTAAACTTGCCCAGGCGCATATTCGAGGAACACCGGTCGGTAAAAATAATTATATACAATTAAGATACAGTCATAGATAATACTCATGTTGATTTACTTAAAAATCCGTATACTACTTAGCGTGGAAATAAAATTGGTGAGATAAAGTCGAGAGATCAAACCGCCATAGGCATGATAACTCGAATTAAGGCTTAATTTGATGAGCGTAAGAATCATCTCAAGATTAATCGCTACGCGGAACAAACTCGTGCATCGTGATTCTATATAATGATCCCCCGAACAATGTGTTAAACCGCCGAATATTACAAGCTTCATGACGTCAGGAAGCGTTGAAGACTTCCGAAACGTTCAAGGATGGCAATCAAATCTTTATTGTAACAAGCAAAAACTCTGACCTTTTCCTCCTGGATACTATGGCCGCCGTTTTCGGAAAGTGGGGTAGATGGCGCGCTGTATCCTTTGGGTCCCTCGTCGTGCGGCGTCATCTGTCGCTGTACCTCGTTCTCTTGGTCGTTGTGTATCCTTATGTCTTGCAAGCCATTTTTAAATTCGGATAGTCTTAATACGGACGGTTTGATTTCAGGCATTTCGTCAGGGTGCTCGTATCTCCTCAGATCTGTGAGGTTAGTGGCTAAGTGGCGGTGAGGGTCCAATGGTGGTGGAACTCCTATGGATCTCAAGTGTTCTATGCTTCGATGGATATGGGAATAGTTATCCATTGGTATCTCCGCCATCAGAGGCGAGTTGTGGTAGTCCAGACCGCCCCCATCCGGCCTGTAGTCGATCGTCCTTCCTTCCATCATCTTGGCAATTAAAAATTTCTATCTAAATATAAAGTATAATATCGTATCGATCGTTCGATCGAGTGGTTATTTGGCACTATCTTACAAAAATATACGGTTTATGTCTTCGTATTCTACGCTTTGTTTTAGGTGTCATGGAATTTTTCGAGATCCTCCGTTCAGTTTTGGCTGTAAGAATAATAAATCAAAAATTAAAATAATGCTAATCAGTTTATCCGAAACGTTGTCTTCTTGAATCAATACAATCGGGCGTGAATTTGAATCAATTGCTATTTAAGCTTCGTCTATTTAAAACTAGATTTGACGAGTGAAAAAAGCCGGTGTTTTTTTGTGTGGCAAGCAGGTGACGAGAGCCGCCGCGTAGGCTGTGTCAATGATCTAGCCCCTAGCCCACATGCCGCATCGAATAAGGCTTCGATAATCATGCAGCTCGTACAGGCGCGCTTACAATCTACAACGACGATTTTCATCTCAACTACTTTAAACCCACCAACGCTTTAGATTCAACTATCATCACCAATGATTCAGAATCCAAAGCCCTCCCAAAAGCTATTCCAGTAACTAATGAAAAATTAGCTGTTTCTAACGACCCTTTTGAAATGCTTCTCAATATAGGTTCTTTAAGAGAGATGAATGGTACAAATGTTAAAACAGATTAAGCCCATTTTAACGATTTCGTTGTACGTCTAATTACACTTGTGCCGGCAAGTGTACGTGTAGAGACCGGCATACACGGCTGTCAAAGATATAATTGCGCGTACAAAGAACACAGTAGCATTGCGGTTGATGCTACCAAATGCTACACTGAATTCAACTTTAAAGTGACAACCATAGGTGCTGTAGATCATGTTGGGGAGTGTAACTTTGTTTAGGGCCCCACGGTTGATCGACTTCAAGATTCGTAATCATAATACTCGTTTGGTCCAAGGAAGTGGTTCGGGCAGTAATTAGGTTTTTGTTAACTATCCGAACTCGGTGCCTATCTAAGATTGACCACGTTATTTGATCGTGAATTTTCAAGAAAGGTGACCAATTGGGTGACATTTATACATTCATCGAATTTGTTGATAGATTTTCGAAGAGTACAGATAATATGAAAAATTAAATTGAAATTTGGTAATTAATAAAATTATCTAAAGCTTTAAGTACCTAATTCGGGGTATTTGCAACAATAAACAAGCAGCTTCCAATAATTATACAAATTGGAGCATTTTTTTAAATAAATTCACGATCGTGTCAAGACCATTTTTTGTCGGAAAATCGAGTTGTACGCAGTTTTTGTACTGGTTGGTGACACTTCATAACTGGCTTACGAAGCTGATATTTCATACCTAGTGGACCGTGCAATACAAGGTTAGGTGGCAAAAACTTTTGCCATGGCGCGGTTTCCGTTGCGTAAAAACACTAATTTTCTATGGTCAGTTAAAGACCATTTATAAAAGAAGGCAACATTTCAGATAAAAATAAGTTATACAATGAAATGTAAACAATATGCTTTGGGGTGGATTCCTTGGTAAAAATGGCGTTAGTAAACTAATCATAAACAATAAAATAACCTCTAAAATTATTCGAAAACCCCCGCGATCGTTAAACAAATTCATAGTGCAATCAAACTTAATTTAAAAACAACGTCACGGCATTCTGTCCGAAAATATTTCCGTATTTATAGTCGGGCATGCTCCAAGGTCGCGGCTGACAGCGAGGGATCTTACGTAAAGTTACCCTCTTCCCTCCCAGAGGGAGCCTTAGGGGAACACGGAATCCACCCACATTAATTAAAAAAGAAAAATCCATACCTGTCACTGTCCAAGTCTTCATACACCAATTATCACCATTTTAAATCACAGTTTGTTCCTATCTAATGTCACTTATTTTATATCACATAATAAAGGTAAACACTATGTCACAACACGTCCCCAAGGCAACAGTCCACGGCTTCTTCGCCAAAAATTCTCAAAAAATCCACGAAAAACATTAAAATTAATTTAGAAAAAAATACCGGCCGAAAAAACCGTGCTCTTGACCCTACGGCACAATTATGAATGCGGCGTCGTTACTAGGATCAAAATTACCAGATTTTTTGTGCTCAATATTTTAGTGTGCTATAGGTGTATAGTTGTGGTCCACACGTGATGGAGGGCGTCCCTCTCGCACTCAGGGATTCGCGTGTGGTACTGAACATGTGCTTGGAGCTGTAGTATAAGGTGCAGTCCGGAGACAGTGCAACAACGCTCGCCGCCTGAGACCAGCGCGGCAAAATCGAGACTGAAATTCAGATCTATAGTAGAAAAAGTGAACTACACCGCGCGAGGGGTACACTAACACATAAAATGAAAAAAATCACACGGACGCCAACAACGAAAGACGGAGCTTAAAAAAATGGAGTGGGGATCGTCCGAGCCGCTCTACGCGCTAGTTTCGTCCCGCTCGCCGGCTCACCGCGCACGCACACTAAGAAGCGGCGGTTAAGCGAAAAAAATGTGTACACATTTTTTTATTATTCACCATTTTTATGTGTGTAAGTGGGCCCAGTGGGAAGGGGACGACGCTACCCGATCGGGGTGCGATGCACAGGAGCGAGCGAGACGCGGCGCTCGCCACGTGCTCGGCTGGTATTAAATAATAATTAAAATGGCTACAAGATACGAGCCCGGTAGACGATTTTTTGGCGAGCTTTTGGCTTTTTTGCGTTGGTTTTTGCGAATTTCGAATCGTGAATAAACGATTGACACATATTAGCGTAATGCGCGATTCCCCGCGCCGGGGTAAAAAAACGAAGGCCGCGCGAAAAAGAAGTTATTGATTAAAACCGGGGCTGTCCACGGCGCAAATGAGGGAGTCTAATTGTATGCAAGGGAACCGGTGTCGAGGATTTGCAAGGGAAATCGCCCTTCGACGAGCTCCGGTGGAAATCGAAATAACATCGACGGGGACGACGAATTGGAAAACTCTGATAATGATTTTCTAATGTTAAACTTAGAAAACAAAACGCCGACATACCATGAACAAAAACCTATACCGTCGAAGGCTGCAACTTTACCAACATGCTACAATATTGCCTTTTTTGCAAATACTTATTTTTCTACCAAACCGTTATCTATTTTTTACTTCTAAAAATGGTAGAAATGACATTGTTTAGCTGGCAACCCATTTTAATATTTTTTGTTGTAGCAACACTGGTCGTTTTGGACTCAGTCGGCGTCAACGCCTTAAAAGCGGCCACGTGTTTTTTCGGTGTGTCCAAAACTTTTGTAATTGCAGTGAAAATACGAGGTATAGCTGCTTGCAGAGTATTTGTATGGTAAGTAATAACGCTCTTTTCGTTGTTTATCGTACTTATGCTTGTAAATATGCTCACATAAGGCTAGAACGACGATAGGCAATGTTGTGAAAGGTTTCTTAGAACATCCAGGCCCCAACATTGCCTAGGCTAGGGTTGTCACCACTTCGTTTATTACCCACTTCCATAAGCAGAATCGCTTTAGTCATTAAAATTAGTCAAGTAGGTATACCTTACCTGATTAACTGCCTCATTTCATTTCCCAACTCAAGCTGAAAATCTTTGTGGATTATGAACCGTACGAACATTTGACGCGTTTTGCAAAAAAAAAAATATCTTTATTTAAGGAGCTTGTCACAATTAGACGTGTGCGCCGATTTTAAAATGATCGGCGGCGGCGGCGTGAAATCGGATTATAGACTGCTAGCTCTGTCGCACATTATTTGAGCGAAAGAGATGCAGATACGAAATTTTCAGTCATTCGGTTTTCGAAATAGAGGCCCAGATTTGAATAATTTAGTTGCTGCATTCATAATTCCCCATTTTATATATTGATCATATATTTGACTATATTTTAATTCTGAAGGTACAAAAAAAATGGGAAAGAAAAGCAGGCGGAAGTCCGGAGCGCGACGGTACGCAGACTACGACGAAGAAACGCTAAAACTAGCCGTGGATTTAGTAAAATCAAAAGCGCTTACGTCTTACGATGCCGAAAGACATTTTGGGATTCCACGACGCACAATATTAAACCATGCCAGAAATAAACATGAAAAGGCTGTCGGTCGACCAACCGCGCTGTCAGTAGAAGATGAAAAACATCGCTGATGTACTAGAACTTACCGGAAGGTTTGGTTGTCCCTTGTCAATGTTAGATTTACGCATAGTAGTACATAATTACATACAAAAAAGTGGAAGGAATCACCTTTTCAACGGAAAAATGCCCGGAGAACGTTGGGTTCGTGATTTTCTGGAGCGACACAAATTTTCGCTGCGAGCTACACAAAATATCAAACGTAGTCGAGCAGCTAAATCGGTTGATGAGATTTCCACGTATTTTGACCATCTGCAAACATCGATTAAGGATATTCCTAGTCAAAATATTCTTAACTTTGATGAGACCAATTTAAGTGATGATCCTGGATCTTCGAAAGCGGCTTTTAAACGTGGGACTAAACACCCTGAGCGTGTGTTAAATTCCAGTAAAACCTCTATTTCGATCATGTTCAGCATAACAGCCGACGGCGAATGCTTACCTCCGTACGTGGTATATAAAGCTGAACATTTGTGGACCCAGTGGTGTAAGAATGGGCCACCAAATGCAAGATATAATCGAACAAAATCGGGTTGGTTCGATATGGCCTGTTTCGATGACTGGTTCAAGACTATTGTCTTACCTTGGGCAAATTCGCGCGAAGGGCAGAAAGTTATAATCGGAGATAATTTGTCATCTCATCTGAGTGCTGAAGTTATACAATTATGCGGAGAGAATAACATTAATTTAGTATTTTTACCGCCAAATTCAACACACTTAACCCAGCCCCTTGATGTTGCATTTTTCGGTCCAATGAAGAGATCATGGCGTAAAATCTTACTCGACTACAAAACGGCAAACAAAAATGTCTCGACGTTAAATAAGACACATTTTCCGGAGCTACTTAAACAGCTTCTGGTGGAAAAAAATATGTCCAGCTCCAAAACTATTTGCAGCGGTTTTGCCGCATGTGGCATATTTCCGTATGATCCAACTAGAGTGATCGGTAAAATACCAGCTACAACAGTTGAAGAAACTAATCAATTTGATGTGTGTCTTTTACAATATTTAGAACAAAACAGAACACCCATTCCTCAGACCAAAACAAAAAACAATAAAAAATTAGCAGTAGTACCTGGAAAATCAGTTTCCACGGAAGATTTTAACCAGTTCATAAAAGGTAAAGGCAAAGGCAAAACAACAGTTAAAGACAAATATCAAATATTACCGGAACCGAAATCATTAAAAAGCCTATGTACTGATTTTGTGAACAAATTAATTTTTGAAGAAGTCAGTGATCGACCCATTAAATCAGGAAAAAGAACTTCAAAGAAAACCACGCTTAAGTCAGTCCGCCTATTGGGTCATGCGTCTCACCATGCCGCTAAAGAAAATACCCCATTCACAGCTGTAAATTATCGTGACTTACCACAGTGCCTGCAAATGCAAGAAATAATTAATGATGATAACTGCGAGGCACCAAAATCCAAAATAACAATATTACAAGACGTGAAGGTTATGCCAGGTCCATCGGGTATCAAGTCTAAAGGAGTCAAAAACCAAAATGTTCGAAGTAAAAATATCAAGCCTAAAATATCTACTGACTTTGCGGCATTAAACACTAAAATAATACTTACAAAAAAAGTGAAAAACCTGCAATCAATTAAACCCATAGTACATATGAAGAAAGAAACAACAAGGGAAGATCACAAGGGAAACGCATTAACAAAGAATAGAAAGAGAAGAGCGGTACGGCATTCGACATCAAGTACAAGCATTTCTGACGACATGAGTGTACATAGCGACTCTAGTATCATGAACATCTCTGAAATTGATTCTGATGACGATTTACCACTTTCTCGTGTAACAAACTTATTGTCACCGAATATAGATACAAATAAAGGTACTAACATCTCAGACACGCCTACTTTTTTATTTCCTAACTTGTTTTATTATTTGGCACAACCCTAGCTACGCTTTAAACTTGTATGGACTTGCTGCAGAACACGCCACAACTTTGCCTACGTTGCGAAAAAAATGCTTAAATAGCAGTTTAGTGATTTCTAATGACATCTTGGAATTGATTTAACGGTTGTTAATTTAAAAATATACGTTTTTTTTTAATACTCCATATGTTACCACAGATAATCCACTAGGCAATGTTGCAACTTCTGGCCACAACTTTGCCTACAACTTTGAGAGCTTCTACAAGCAAAACTAAGAGTGTTTGAAGTATTTTGAACCGTTATGTATGTGTATTTAGGTCTAGATTGGCTTAACAGGGATGGCAAAAGCACAGATAACGTATAATAAAAGGGTAATGTAAAAAATACATGAATTTCCGTGCAAAGTTGCAGCATTTGACGGTACCTTATTACCTACTTAAATAATATTATACGAAGATTATGACGAACTGAGGATCTCCTTTTTTTAGGTCGATTAATTAAGTAGGAATCATTTAACATAAGTCGTCACAAAAATGCATCAGATGATAATTTCCTTCCGATTCTGACGAAAAAAATTGCTGTAGATTTATAAGAATAAGTAAAGAAGCTTACGTTGATTATGTTTATTTTGGCTTAAGTAAATTACTTACTTAAACATAAGAATATAAAAGTGTATCACTAAGCAAAACAGACATAAAAAAATAATACCCTCATGATTATCTGCTTAATCTTTCCTCTTTAATAAATATCAATGATTTTCGTTCTTATTATTATTAAATACTGATATAGCGCAGAAAGTTCTAACAAAAAAAAGACAATCATAAAAGTCAAATAAAACATCTCATCCGAATACGCCATAAAAAAGAAAAAAAAAAAAAAAAAAGTGAATAACCACGATCATATCACAAATAAATATAATTAAGCTAATTTAAATATTCATGGAAATCATTTAAAGCCCGCAATAGCTAATAAGGGCAGTGACACAATCGATGGAGCTCTTTGCATGCATTGTATGTATGTATGTATGTTTGATGTGTGTATGGAGGGAGCGGGCAGATGTTCACCCTAGTGACCGTGGTCAGGGATCGGACAATTCAGACATGTGAGATTTAAAACCCTAAAAAGGGAATATTTCGTTAAACGCGGTATGAATAAGAATGAACTGTTAATTGTTTTAAATGACATGGCGACGCGTCCATAAAGCCCGATTCACACCGGATTGTCGATTAAGGGTCTTGAAAAAAAAGTTAAAACATGAAAAAAAAAAACAACAAGAACAGTGTTTCTATACTTGTTAGAAAGCGAACATAATATATTTGTATAGGTATTAAGTGGTTTTATATTATAATAAATAGAAGTTTCAGTTTGACTTAGTGAACACAATAAAATTTTACGATCTTTTATTTACTCTGACTTAATAAAGAAGAAAAAAAGTAAATGTAAAAATATGTCGGTATTTTATTAAAATTAATTACCTAAGTACTTACGATAAATTACTGGTTTTACATGTGAGTAGGTATCCTATACCTACTTATCGGAAAATTATCAGCTTGAAATCATTATTTAAATAAATTTCATCAGGGAAACAATTAACAAAATATTTCCATCTAATTTCTTAACAATCTACTTATAAACAGGAGGAATGCAACCTTAGTAAATACCACAGAATTTAATCCGATTCAAAATGGTATTTATGTAATAATAGCTTTCAAATATTCGGAATTCAAGTATGGTGTTTTCAATTAACAAAAATACAATCAAGTCACACAATACTACCTACTGGAAAGAAACAATAAAATTAACTTCTAAAAGGCCGACATTTTGAATCTCATACAAATCGGTTAATCGCCAAAGACAAAGATACAAAAGACTCAAAAATAGAGGCTAAGTAGGTATGCTTAGTTTTATTGCACTAGTAATAAAAGTTGATAACGAACTTTCGATTTTACCCAAAAGCACAACGTGGTAAAAAATCGGCCTCCTGGTTTTCAATTTTTATATTTTTACTTTTTACTTAGCCTACTGTCATTAAGTTTTGAGTTTCTTGAAACTTAATGTCCATAAATTTCTACATCGTATTTTTTTTCTTTTTTTAAGTCTGTGACATCATAACACTTTTGTTTTCTAAAATTAGGGTTGATACCAAGAAACTATATAATGAACCAAACGTCCTTGAGCTCAACTATCATTTTTTACTCATTTTAACTCCTTAAAACATGCTGACGTTTTTTTACATTGGTTATTATGCAAGGGTTTGACAACAATTGAATGAAAAGATTTTTTTGGATCCAATTCACCTGCTTTGGGACGGAAGTCGGATGCTCGATAAGCTTGAGTTTTATCAAATATAATTCAGTATTTTAATTCAAATTGTTCTGTTCTCGTCAAGTGTTCTCACAGGTGTGTAGGAACTTATGAATATTATCTTCTCTTTTTCATGTGTACTATTATAGAATTCAAACTAAAATTGTTTTGAAAAGCAGTTTTGTATATAAGGAAGGGTCATGATTTTAGGGGAAAAAATGACAGTGCGATGCACGTTTTCTTTTGTCTCAATTGATCAATGATTACACAATTACATGTCTCATTTTTTGCGGCTTCTTCACACCAAAATTGCTTCACGGAGTTTAAAAAATGTTGGTACGGTCAGCATTAACGTATCTGTCAATTTTGCTACTGAATTATGTCAAATTGCATTGTCAGCTACTTTTGACGCTGACTGTAGAAGCATACCACGACATCCAAGATGGTTATAGGATACTCTGTATCCGACTAGGGCATAAACATTGAAAAAAGAAAGCATATGCGGAAAAAGTTTATAGCGAGAAGCTGACCTATATTATGTATGTAAAGATTGAAAAATAGAAATTGACTTACATAATTGTATTGAAAACAAATTTCTTTTAAAATTACTTTTAAGTTAACCCTATGTCTGATTTGAAAATGAAAAGTCTTTGAAATAAGAAATATACGTATTTTTTCTTCCTACTCGTCAATTTCAAACACAAGCCAAAGCTACAAATCGTTATAACATGAGCTAGTACCTGATGTGTGCAACTAATTTCCTACGTGTGTTCCATCATCACAAAACCTGTATTTTGGGAGTCCGCCATTTTGATCTACACGATCTATAGCTCGTCACTATAATCATAATTTAAGTTTCTTTGTATGTTCGAAACTACTGCTCCCAGACCATTAACGCGTGCACCAGTGCGGATGCAACCAAGTTCGTAGGAAAACCGTCGATGTATGGTGTGAGAAGTAATGTAGCCGATATTCTTAAGACACAGATCGTGAATTGGTAAGAAGGCAGCAGCGTGCGAGTGCCCGGTGATCCATCACGCAAATGTTCTGAACCGGATTCGAGACGGGTTCCAAAGAGTAAGACGATTTTTCAAATTGTCTCTTGAAAATGTTTAAGTTTTTCGCCGGTGAAGTCATGTTTATTACTATTTGTAATTAGTTTTGTTGATTTGACTTTAGTGATATTGAGGCAGGTGGGGTTTGCATAAATATGTGTCCGTATATATGTAAGACTTTCTTACCACAAATATCCTTTTCGATTTCTTGTAGTATATCGAACATAATTTATTGACTAGTTATTAGGTGGCATCTGTTAATTGTTTAGTAGCAATCCTTACTACAATTTGTACAAAACAATAACCAAATGTTTTAAAATAATAAAACTATAAAAACCTAAAAGGGGTTAAAGGACTCCGACTTTTTTTTACAAGCTTTTTCTTTGCAAACAAAAAGTCAAACTTTCACTTTTAAAATTACACTTTTTTAACGTACAATAAAAACGCTTCTTTTAGCTACCGACCAAAAAACATGGGTGGTCAAAAAACTCATTTTTTGCATTCAAAAGGGGTTTTCATACAACTTTTATTACAGAACAAACAATACTGTGGGCTTTAAAAAACAAAGCTTCTTGTCTATGCACCTGGTTTATTTTTTATTTTGATTCAACCTAATGTTTATTATAATCAAATAAGTTCCTTTTCCTGTCGGAAGATGTGGGCGCCAGTTTTTTTCTTAATTTCCATTTTATCATCATTGAAATTTGCTCCCTATTGTAACCATGATAAAACCTAGAATGTGTGATGTATTTTTTAGGCTTTATTGTGGCAATGTGTTCCGATGAAGATCTCTTTCGACCTGTGTTTATTCAGAATAGATTGCTTTATGCAGATGTTTTATGAAATTTTTGACTGATTCATTTTTATAGAGTAAACGACGGGTAAAAAAATATATAGTTACATTATACGCACGTGATCCGTTTGTACAATTTTAGATTACTTTACTTAAGACACTTTAAACTCTAATGAACTAGACTAGAAGATAGACTACAAAGTACGCAAAAAATGTTGCTACATTTTTTCTTTTTTGCGGTTAACTGCAAAGCTTCCAATTTACGAGGAGGTGATACGGATACCTACTATATCTCTTCAAAAATCAATGCAAGTGGTCATATCTAATTAACTGTCTCGTCATTTCTAAAATCTTGACTAGAATCTTAAAACTGCATCCGCCGTCCGTCCGTTCTCAGCATGACGCCGACACCATCTTTTGTATCATAGACCCTTATTTTTTTTCATCCCTCAAAATGTTCAAATTTCTCTACCTGCCATCATCCCTTACCTTAATCGCGACTTATATCACTTAAGACTGCCGTTCCAACTTCAAACTTATCGTCAAGTATAGGAGCATCTTTTTCTTTGTTAATGTGTTGACTTGTATCCTTAATCTTTGGGTTATAACTAGGGCTCCCGGTATCCGTGTTACACGCGGAAACGTGTACACGGGTCCTTAACACCGGCGGTACTAACAACCCGATCTACACGAACCGGCTAGGAAACGTTTCCTTCGGAAACGGGTCGACACGGACCCGCTAGGAAACGTGTCCTCTAGGAAACGTTTCTAAGTTTGGATCCGGATCCGCGGTTCGCGCCTTCCACTCGGGTATTGAATACACGTCTGAGCGACCCGCCCGGACCAGTTATTATTTGAGTTGAAGTTGAAATGAAACGGATAATTTGTTCATTATTGAATGAAAAACTGATTTTATATTATTACGTACCGAGGAAAAAAGATCGAATAACGTCATATAAATTTTTTTTTTCTGCTTTTTTATAATTACTATTAGGGTACTGATCAGAGATGGGCATTAATCGATTAATTTTTTAGTTAACTAATCAATCGATTAAAAATATCATTCGTAATTTTTTATCGCGATTAATTTAGTTGCGATTAAATTAGTTGTGAGAATCTTCGACTAACAATTGAATTAGTTTTAGTTTCAATCGACTAAATTTCACGATTAAATCAATATTAAAACTACGCAGTCGCTCGTTTTTGCATTTTTATTTAACTTGCAATATGTAACTACGAGTAGGTATGTACATTGTAGGTACTCGTATGTTGTATCACTTGTATCTATGTTGGTTTGGGTAGAATCTTGCAACTTATTTTGAAGCAGATATCTTCAACCGATTGAGCTAAAATTATGTATATGTTCAAGTTTAATTTGTAACGCTTGAATGACAATGCAATATTATGGGCCATATTAATAATATTATAAGGATAAATAACGAAAAACTGCAATGTTTACAAATCGCAAACAATATAGTAGTTGGTGCTCTATTAATATTTTGATACTTAAAGTACTACGTAGTTCTAACGAGTATTGTAAAGTCCTATACGATACTGAGTAAATTATAGACATAGATATTATCAATATTTTGCTGTCTGTGTCATTAGTACAACTCTGTTTAGTGTCACGCGGCGACAAAACAATGGGATAATCCTACTTACCTGGAAGTTGTTTGTTGCATTTTGGTGCAAGTGCCGACGAATCTTCTAAAAATAACACGTTCTATTGAATTAAACATCTGCATGTTGTTTATTATCTATTTTGTTGCGGTCTATTTTGTTTTCACCGTGTGGTCATTTACAATATTTAAACCTCTTTTTGTAAAGAAATCTCAGCATTAACTATTGTACATTTTCCTTGCGTCATTCTACATTTAAATATATCAACATGACATATTTTATTTATTAGCGCTATTGCCAATATATATATTGGAGCGGCAGCGAATTGATCGATCAGGCTATTCCATGTAAGGCTCATGCTTCATAAATTCATTCTCATAGATGTTTTGAGGTATCTAGGTCATATTATATTATATTCTAGATTCTAGGTTCTGTCATTTTAGATTCTAGGTGATTATTACTTATTACGATGCCCTTACGATTATTACAGCAAATATAGGTAAAGGTTTAAGGGCACGGACCCTAGGTAAAAAATAAGAAAGAGAACGATGTACCTATGAAGGAGGAAAAAAATATACCTACTTTACTAATCCATTTTATAGCTTACATAGACATACCTACATTACATTA
This sequence comes from Apotomis capreana, assembly GCA_947623375.1. Classification (NCBI taxonomy): domain Eukaryota; kingdom Metazoa; phylum Arthropoda; class Insecta; order Lepidoptera; family Tortricidae; genus Apotomis; species Apotomis capreana. Next base: position 12,115,816 of record OX392522.1, on the reverse strand, counting down.
CATTAACATAGACATACCAAGTTTTTCGTTCAATTTGCTTCTAACATTAGTCGTGGAAAAATAGTCTAACTAATTAGTCGATCACAAAGTTTAGTTCTCCGAAATCAATCGGCAACTAAATTAGTTGCACTCTATACAACTAAGATTGATCAGTCGTCGTTTTCAATCGTCAATCACAATTAATTCTGTTAATTTTAATCGTTAGTTGTTAGTCGATTACATTTTGCCCATCTCTGGTACTGATTAATACCTAACACCTTGCATAATGGATGTAACATTATGGTGTTAGGTGCAAAAAGTTGTCATACCTACCTACCTTCTTACGTTACCTGCTATGGCGACTTTTTTTAAGATTAGATATGAATAGGATTAGGGTTGCACTGCAGCTGCACTTGCACGACAATACCTATTGTTTATCGTCATAAATTAACCGCGACAATTTTACTGATAATACTTACAAGTTGTTTTGACATTAGGCCTGGAAGACCTTTTATTCGTTAAAGTTGAAGGAGAGACCGCTTTCATTTAATAAAATTAAGCAACAAAAAATAAATAAATTAGCGTATTAAACAAATCGCAAATACAGAAAATATTCTCAGAACATGTTAAGCCCAACCCAATATGCATAATGCAATGAAGGATTAATTTATTATACATATGAGGATTTGAGGAAATATCTAACACAGTTGCAATAAATCCTTATATCAGATTATATTTATACCCTCTAGGAATTTACACAATTGTAATAACTGATAAAGTAAAAAATATCGTTTTATTTTTAACGATAACGTCATATTACATAAATTTAAACGTCAATTCTATTATACACGTCGACAAACTAAAGTCGCTGTCGTGTCATTTGACGTTATTGCACCTAAAATGCTAGAAAAAGTACGATCCCTGATTATTATACTCCATTTCTCACTCCATAGCTTTTAAAAGAATAACCGTAAGATGGCCACAACACGTCGACGGCGGGTCGGACCCGCGTGTGATTGAGATCCGTGTACACGGGTACACGGGTACACGGGTACACGGGTCTCAATTACACGGGTCTTTATTACACGTTCCAAACGGGCCAGAAACCCGTTTCCGTGTAACAGAGAAACGGGTACACGGAAACGGGTACACGAAACCCGGACACGACCGAGAGCCCTAGTTATAACAGGCAACATCTTGACAAACATCCCTTAAATCTTAATGACCTAAAGCGTAGTCATTAGGTATTGCATTTGAGTTTCTTTCTTCATTGCTTAAGGTTGAGTTTGGATGGCCACGATCGTTGTTTATAGCAATCATTCTGTGATTAGGGGCTCTAGAGATTTTGCTATGGCGTATACGAAAAATGTGCGTTTCCCGTAGTTTTGGAATTTATTAGAATTAGTGAGTTCCTGCGGCGCCGGGTATAGTTTTAAAGATTTTAAACTTTAACAAAAGATGCTTTATGTAATGCAGATGTTTAAGATCAGGTTTAAATTTATGTCTTTCCACTGCCTCTAATTCAAGTTTCGTTTCTTGGAAATTCGACTGAAAAGCATTTGAAAGTATTCAACAAATACGATAATGTTGTTAGAGAATTAACGTTTAAATGCCCTAGTACATCTTGTTTTATTTAATATTAATTAAAAGTACAACGTTAGGTTTTTTTTAATAAAGTACAATTTAGCATAGCGTCTGTCCGCATAGTATAGCTTAAACTGTGATTTATATCATCAGCACCTATTAATAATACGATAAACTTTAGACTATAGGTATACATTGGGATTTATTTCCTCATTCAACGATCTTTAGCATCAGAACTTTATATAAATCATAAAGGAGAACAAGTCATGGCAATTTCCTCTAACCGCCATAATTATTTCAAGTGACGTAATTTATATTGTAAAATTGAAAAGAGCGATCCCGTGCCATATTTTATGGCTAAAATCTATGCTATTCATGCCCATGCAAGCCACCTGAACCACGACAAAGAAAAAACCTCCCCTTTTGAGTAAAAAGAGAAGTTTTATTGACAAAAAAAAGTCTCCCACGATGTAGTAATGCAGTTTTTTAGGGATCGTTTGGAAACGGAAATTTTGATAGTAAATTTAAAGTGATTGTGAGCTAGTTGGGTGCGAAGTGCGAAGTTAGTTTAGGTATGGCAGTGCGGCAACAATAAAGATTCGTGGTTGAAAATTGCTTTGTCCAAAACTCGTACCTAATAAATAAAGTTCCATTGGGATTAAACTACATTGCTTGCACTATTATGAAAAATACGGGTTGAAACTATCTAAGCATGAAACTAGAGGACGGTACCAATGAAAGACTTAGTTTCTACCTACTTCTGTAACTATTGAAGTGGGAACTATCATAGGTTTCACCTATAGACGGATATTTTGCAGATTCATTTTATATTTTGTCAAATTTTACTAAAAAGCAATGGTAACTCAGAAAAAACTCCCTAACATAAGATCACCTGACGATAACTAACAAGAGATGCCTCGTTCTGACAATTTTTATTTTGCAAAATAATAAAAACCCTAAAAAACATTACGCCCCTCAATTGACACGGGGGTGGATTCGCCTTTTTTATTATTTGATATTTTTTTTGGTCATTTTTTTTAAATTGTTGGGAATGCGTGCTAAGTGGTGTAAATCTAAAGATATAATAAAGAGCAACAAAAAACAGCAGTTGGCACCAATGTAGACTTATAAAAATAGAAGTTATTGGCTTTAAAAGTTACGTCATGAAAATGGTAATGACGCTAGGCATATGGAATGACTTTTTTAAAAATGGTAATGATACCAAGTAGATGGTAATGACGAATATAAAGTAAATTATTAGAGTTTGTAAATGACACACGCCCAATGCCAGGAAAAATGTAATTTACGACATTGATACATATCAACAAATAACAATACAAGTTCAATTTAAGGTAAGAGATCTGAGGCAACTTTTTTTTTGTTTATGAACATATTTTTTTACTTAAACGAGGCAAGTGTCATCAGTGTAAAAGGGCGGTAGGAAGAAAATGGGGCCTGAAACCATCCATGATACACTGGATTTACAAGGCAGTGATACTACCCAGGATACTATACTGGGCTCTAGTATGGTGGCATAAGGCCAACAACAAAGAATACCACAAAGAACTATCAAAAGTACAAAGACTGGCATGTCTTATGATCACGGGGGCAATGAGGACAACACCCACGCAAGCAATGGAAATCATGCTCGGTCTCAAGTCACTTAAAATAGAAGCGGAGAAGAGGGCCATGGAACAATGGTATACAATGAAAGCATGTAAGGAATGGAGAGGAAACTGTGTGGACAAGGGACATGCACTCATTCAGAGGGAAGCATGTTCGAAGATGGGGATGCTCACCCAAAACAACGACCTCATAAAGAGACAAGAAATGTTCGATAAGAAATATAGGATACATATAGGAGACAGGGACAACTGGAAAATAGAGGTAGAGCACCCCGTGACTATCTGTTTTACGGATGGTTCTCGGCGGGAATCGACGAAACTGGCAGGAGCCGGTTTAGTGATACCAAAGCTGGGGAAGAAGGTACACATACATCTGGGGAGGTATGCTAGCGTATTTCAGGCAGAGGTATGCGGCATAATGAGATGTGTGCAAATAATAGATGAATGTTCGCAGAAAGAGGGATCTGTTGTAATATACACAGATAGCCAGGCTGCGCTAAAAGCGTTAGACAAGCCGATGGTAAGCTCAGCCTTGGTAAAGGAATGTAGGGAAGCCCTAAACAAACAGAGAGCACACAAAGATTACGGTAGCATGGGTACCTGGACATCAGGGTGTGACAGGGAATGAAAGAGCAGACGAGATGGCGAGACTAGGGGCAGAAAGGGAACTCATAGGACCCGAACCTGCACTGCCAATATCAGCAGAAGTCACGAAAGGAGTTATAGCCAGGCTAATGGAGGAAGAGGCTAACAGACAATGGCGTGATACAGCGGTCTGTCGACATTCGAAGATGATTCTAGAAGGCATAAACAGGAAAAGGACCAGGTATCTCCTGGAACTAGGTAAGAAAAATCTCAGATTATCAACAGGCATAATCACGGGACACAATTAACAGGCACCTAAACATTATGGATGTAGTAAGTAATCCATACTGTTCGCACAAGAGGAGACAAGTAAGCACGTCATAGCGGAGTGTGCAATGTATGCAGCAGCACGCTATAGCATCTTCAGAAAAGACAAACTAGAAGAAGAAGAGCTGAGGGACATTAATCTTAAAGATGTCATTTCCTTCTGCAGGAGAACGAGGAGATTTGAGGAAGAAGGCTCAATGGGAGCGCCGCCGGGACAGTAATTGTTGGCTCCAATTGGGAATTGGGCTGAATGAACGCATCCACGCGATCGACAGCCCGCCTGTCTCCGGCCGGGCGTCCCTACACCAAATCATCATATACATTATACATTGTTAAATTTGGTAATCAGCAGCCTTGATTAAAAAATGCAGAAAAAGTAAAGCAATTGAAGTAACACGGTAATTAACATAAAAAATAGGCCCTCCGTCGCACAATGACCTAATTTAAGAACGCAAAATGTCCATAATCCCAGCAGCCATTGTAAGAGTAACATTTATCTTAGGTATATAATATCAAACTTACATATACTAGTAGGTGTCTTAATATCCTAATTTTTAGAGTTTTTATTATCACCTTCTTATTAGATAAAATCCGTATATTTGATGGTAGACCCACAGTACTAAATGTTGTGGTTGCGGTGTTTGTAATATTGGTCAGGACTCCATATTGCTTTTTTGTGGCTATGAGAGGAACCACTGGTGTTTCGGAAATGGAACCCTGTCCATATCCGATGTTTCCCATGGTTACATATAGCTCCACAGACACACTCAAAGCAACTAGCATTACGAAATGTTAAATTTTGGGTTTCTTTCTTCCATAATACTTGATGCACAGCAAGGGTGCCTCTGAATATTTGTAATTTAGTTGGGACTCTCTTTTCTTTTTCTTTTTTATATATAATATCGTGAATACCTAGTAAGCAGGCGGGTTTCGTGAAGGGACGAGGAACAATTGAACAAATTGTTAATATGAGGAAAATAATAGAAAAAAGTCGGGTGTTCAATACCCCTATCCTCATGTGCTTCATCGACTACTCGAAAGCGTTTGACCGCGTAAGGTGGGATTGCATGTGGTCCATATTACTGGAGATGGGCGTACCTAAATACCTTGTAATGTTGATTGCAAGTCTTTATCAAGATGGAAAGTCCGTGGTGAGGGTTAACGACGTAGTTTCTGGAACTTTCAAGACAAAGAAAGGGGTAAAGGCAGGGATGTATTCTCTCTCCCATCCTGTTTAACATTTATGGTGAATATATAATGAGAAAAGCCTTAGAAGGATGGGATGGACGCATCTCTGTCGGTGGCGTAAAGATTAGCAATCTGAGATACGCAGACGACACCACACTTTTTGCTACATCACAGAAGGAACTGGCAGAGATATTCCATAGAGTGGAGGTTGAGAGTGGGCTGGTTGGGCTAACCATCAACAAAACAAAGACAAAAGTCATGAAAGTTGACAGGTCCGGCCAGCTCGCTCGGACAGGAGAAATCTCGGAATTGGAAGTCGTCAGCGAGTTTGTCTACCTCGGACCCCTACTAACTGATCAGGGTGGAAGTGAGCGAGAGATCAAAAGGAGGACTCAGATGGTCAAAGCTGCAATGAGCAAGATGACACAGATATGGCAAGCCAGAAATATCTCCAATGTCACCAAGTTGAGACTAGTCCGAACTTTGATCTTCTCAATCTTTCTCTACGGGTCAGAGTCGTGGACAATCTGCGCCATAAACCGAAAGTAAATAGATGCCTTTGAGATGTGGTGTTGGCGGAGGATGCTCAGGATACCATGGACAGCCATGAGGACCAACAAATCCATCCTAACACAACTGAGGGTGAAAACCAGACTGTCGACCATGTGCTACCAAAGGATACTTGGATATTTTAGTCATGTTGCTCGCCTGAATACCGACAGCCTTGACAGGCTAGTGATAGTGGGCAAAGTGGAAGGAAGAAGACCCCGCGATAGATCCCGCGTGGATGGTGTGACCAAGTGACCGAAATCACTGGTCTTCCAGTTTCCTTTGCCCTGAAGGAAGCCGAAAACCGAACAAACGGGAAACAGCTAGTACACAATACAACGAAAAGCTTTCAGGGACACGACCTTCAGCTATTAAGTATACGACCAAGAAGATCGTAAATACAGTTTTCTTTTGGTTTTTTCCTTAAAATGCGCCGAAGTAAAAGTATCAGTTCGTCATTACCAGTCAAACAAAAACATTACCATTTACACAACAAAATGGTAATGATGTTTATGGTGATGACGAAAACAGATAAATATCGTCAAAACTCAAAACGACAGATTAAACCAGAGGACTCCGTCATTTTGAGAAATTGCACCGTACACCTCTTACACAACGTGGTTGAATAAAAGTAATATTTTTATCTAAACCTGATTTATTATGTTGTTGGTGATGACGCTGAAATGTGACCACACAATTTCCAATGGTATATTTAAGCCGAAAAATTTAACTTCCCGTGCAGCAAGCTCGCGTGCACTCTAGTCCGCTTTGTAATAGTGACTGAAGAGCGGGTAGGCGATGTCGTTTCGGGTATTCAGCCATTCGGAAATAAAATAAAAATACTTTGACGCGACCGCAATGGCGATGACGAAATTCTGTGCCAAAATTTGTTTTATTTTTTATCCTTAGATAGTATTCATGAAACGCTTCGAGATTTCTTTACGAACATTGACAGGATATACTTTTACTAAATATAATAAAAAAAACGGGTTGCGTGCGGTGGATTTTTAAGAAATATGTCCCGAACTTTCATAACTCATTTTTTTTTGCTAATGGTGATGATGTTTAGTCAGTGTTAATTCGATTTATAAATTATATAAAATAAATAGACAAATTTGAATTCCGGCCTATTGTTGCGAAACACGTCCTCTATTGTTCTACATATTAATACATAACGATAATGTATTGTTTCATTTTCAAAACACCGGGAACATGTTTTTGTGCAGTTTTCGCGAATCCACCCACGGAACCCCAGCGTCCCATCTTGTTTCTACAATATCGCCGATTGTTCGTCTGTCTTCACTGTCTACAGGATTTTTATAGCTTCGATCAACATCTGTATTGTGCGAATAAGAGATTTAAGTTTTCCCTTTTTGTTCAAAAATTTATTTTTTAGCATTCACTAGTTCAGTTTTTAGATTTAAGAATCTGCAGAGAATTGTGTTCTTTTATATTCTTATTTCTGTTTGACGTTTTCTATGCGACAAAGAGATTATTTTATTTCATTATTATTTTTGTATTTATTATAACGTATAAGTAATTCATCTTTTGTAGTTTGTAGTCTTCTAATTTACAGTATTTTCGCTGTATTGTATCTTGCTAAGTTAAAAGTTTTCAATGTGATTATTTTGAATAGTGAGATCGTAGGCACAAATTACAATATCAAATCTAAAAATGACAAATGGTCAAATTTTATCATTGCCAAGTATAATTACTTTAATTGTGCCCTTAAAATAACACCTCACTCCGATTCAGTACCAACTACCAACATTACTTGTTGACCTTGGTTGTATGATTCACTTCTAAGTTTTTGCTTCCCATACATTATCAACAGTTTCGGCCGTTTCTATGTTATTATGTAAGATACGATCTATACGTTTTACTTTTGTAGCTTCCTTAAAAGGTTAGAATATTGATCTGAAGATGTTCCAAATTGGGATGTTTTGTTGTACTAAAAGGTAAGCTAAATATGAAGATAAAAGGCAGAGCATACCTAAGTCTGTATTGTAACCAAGGTTATTTTCGGTATCAATTTTACCATAAATTTTAAATATAGCTGGTAAAAAAAAATGTCAGGAGAGATCACTATTTAGCGATAAAACTTCCTTTGCTGCAGGCTACCATTTGGCAAACGAATAAGATGCTAGAACACTAAATCATTGGACACTAATAAAATATAATACTAAATGCACACATGTACAGTCTAAATCGATTGGACAAGAGGAATGTCATCTCGGAAGAGAAAAATAAATGCGCAATAAAATGGAACCTTAAACTCATTTTGTTGGAAATTACATTGGACTTGTATACTTCACTTATTGAAAGACCGCTTTATAATAAACCTGCTTAAGTTACTTTACGTCATGAATAATTAAACAAATATAGTGGAAAGTACTAGATGAGCACAGTGACTCGTGTCTCTACCTCACGTGGTTGAGTCTCGTTTGGCATTGACCGTGACATTAGCTACACCCCACTCATCGAGAGTGTACTATTTGCCGTCACATTAGCAGAAAATTTAAGCAGTGAACAAAAACATACTTCCGCAATCACGTGGTGAACACACTATCGTAAATGACACAATCTGTGGTTTTGTTTGAGGCAATGAAGACCTACAAGCTGAAGTGCTGGAAGATTACAAGTCAAATGATCACATGCGGAAGTTCCACATTTTTTAAAGCATGACTTGAACTGTATCTAGGCTGGCTAGCCGTCAATACCAGTCAGTTGGACTTTGTGTGGGAGTGATGATGATGTCCCCCCAGACGTCATCCTTCGACGGGGACACCCTGACTAGAACGTATAAATTTACGTTTTTTTAAGTGCGTGAGCGCAGACATGACTAGCAAGCTAGCCGTTGGTTTTAGTTGCCGCAGCATGTAGCACAGTATAGTTCCCCATCTGAGTGATAAGTGTAGTGGTAGGAGGGCTTTGGTTGAGTTTAACGGAGTTGACGTTTGGCGTCAAGATCTTCAAGACGGGTGTAATCAAAGTTATCAAAAACGGCTTTGACAGCATGATGACTCGGGCGCACTAGGCGCATGGACTGCGTCGTGAATAGACTGATCCGGGTCAGTCTGAATTAAGGCGGCGGAATCGATCTCGCATTGTTAAGCCCCAGCTAGCCGTCTTGGCTTCGCCGGTGGCTGGGAGGCACTATGTGGGCATCTAGGTCCCTTGAGTGCAGAATCGGGGTCTACAGTTCATCATTTTGTGGATGGCTTCTAGGCGGAGGAAATTCCACGATGGTGTTGGAGTGCATTTCTATTGTGGTGGAGCTGGACTGGACAGATTGGAGAAGAACGTACCATGAGTTGACTAATTACAGTACTTGAAATCTCCACGTCAGTGTAAACAGTGTAAGCGGAATAGGGTAAAGCGGGCTGTCAAATGAAGCACTCCGACGTGTTCGTTAGTGGAACACCTTTGCAATTTTTGATGCTCTTTCCCAATTCCCTCAACCCAGCTGTGTATCAGTATTCAGTACGCATCGTTCCAGGGAGCGGTAGAGCGAGAGATACGAGACGGTCATAAGAGTGAGGGAGACACACGAACTGCGCTCGGCTGCCGCTGCCGCTGTCGCGCAAGGTAGTGGCATCTCCGTAAGATTCTCCACAAACGGCCAGACTTGCGATACCCGCTTCCATTCGCTTTTCTTGTATAATGATTCGTTTAAAGTCCTTCTAGACTTGGCGGCGTTTGCAAGACACTGCCCCGGCTAGTCCTGGCTATCCTGGAGCTGTCTAAGATGATGCAAATGAATTCGAAAGTAATCTAGAAATCATCTGAGTCTATATATCAGCCACAGATGTCCACTGCTGAACATACTATAGCTCGCCATAAGGTGCGACCCTGTGCAGACCGAATCCATCGGCTCCTTGCGATTCCACCTAGTGGGGGCTGTCCTATGCTGCGCTCTCGCTGTCGGTTTCATCTACTCCAAGTTTTGCCTACAAAAGGCGGCATATCCTGACCAGATCGTCGGTCCACCGATAGGTACAAAAGGCACGAAGCATTAGGCTGCCCGCGCGCTAATACGCGAGCTGCTATTAGGCAATGACCGTGACTTTCGTGCGGCCGCGAAACGAGTTTGTCTGTGCCTCTCGATTGGTGCTACTCGTGCGCAAAATGGGGATCACTACATAGTATAAAACAAAGTTACTTCCTGTTGTCTGTGTGTCGCTATGTATGCTTAGATCTTTAAAACTACGCAACGGATTTTGATGCGTTTTTTAGGGTTCCGTAGCCAAATGGCAAAAAACGGAACCCTTATAGATTCGTCATGTCTGTCTGTCTGTCCGTCTGTCCGTCTGTCCGTCCGTATGTCACAGCCATTTTTTTCCGAAACTATAAGAGCTATACTGTTGAAACTTGGTAGGTAGATGTATTCTGTGAACCGCATTAAGATTTTGATGCAAAAATAAAAAAATAATAATAAATATTGGGGGCTCCCCATACTTAGAACTGAAACTCAATTTTTTTTTTTCATCAAACACATATGTGTGGGGTATCTATGGATAGGTCTTCAAAAATGATATCGAGGTTTCTAAAATATTTTTTTTCTAAACCGAATAGTTTGCGTGACAGACGCTTCCAAAGTGGAAAAAAGTTGGTCCCCCCCCCTCTAACTTCTAAAATAAGAAAATGAAAAATCTAAAAAAAACATATGATGTACATTACTATAAAAACTACCAACGAAAATTGTTTTGAACGAGATCTATTAAGTAGTTTTTTTTTAATACCTAACTTTGCAAGTTTGCACCTAATTTATATGGGGCGCTATACATACCAGGTGCAAACTTAACTTAAACACTTAGGGATGGAAAATGTTTGTACGGAACCCTCGGTGCGCGAGTCCGACTCGCACTTGGCCGGTTTTTTTTAATTCATTCGGATTCAAGAGGAAGGTTTATATGTATATAATACATGCATAATAAAACATTTTACCTGTGCTAATCCGAGCGGGTCACTGGTTTAAAAAGACTAGAGAGAAAGAGAGAGGGGAAAATTCGTCCGCATATTTATTACCATAGCCGGGTAAAAAGTATCCTAAGTTTAAAAAGTAGCCTTTGCATGTTCGGCTATATAAAATTAGATAAAATCACTTAACAGATTTTATTACCTATGTCGATACTCGTAAAGGTGGACATCCAAAGATGATTTTGATAATTTTTTTTGACACTTTTCTTCCCTTACCGTATTTGTGCAAAAAGAGTTAACGTGGCACATGCGGTAGGAGCACATACCATAATAATATACCTACTACTACCTATATAATACAATTAATTGAGTTCCGTGATTGTAAGATGGCGTCAGTAGTATAAAATACATACTTATCGATCTTTCTTTCTATTGGTAAGTGCTCTTATCCTGTGTGACGCGTTTTCCCCGATTTATGTTATGCGGAAGATGTTAGGTAGGTATAATACTAATTAAAAACAAAAATATTAACGAAGGACGTTAAAGTAAATACACTAATACATTTATGAAATACAACAGCAAATCCCGTCTCTTCAATTCGCGTACCGCATCACCGTCATATCGCTCTGTATGAGTCGTTACAGACATTATGTTATATATAATGTTAATGTAACACTTGCCACTGCCATTGGGTGTTATGCAAGTTATACAACATTATGTTATGTTGGAACGGCGTTACTTTATTGAGAGTTTGAAGGGTTTATGTCTTTTTACATGTTGGATTGGATACAATACAGTAGGTACAGTCAACCAATTTGATTCCTAGGCCATTTCGTACCTTGTCACAGTGAATGTCAATATGAAAGCCGCTTGAAATCTCATATCACTGTCATTGTGACAAGGTTCTATAGTGGCCTAGAAATCAAATTGGTTGACTGTACTTCGTGGAATAATTATTGGATAAAGTTATTATTATCTAAATTTATTCTCACGTTCGTGTTAAACATGGAAGTGGAAGTAGGATTAGTACCAGATTCGAAGCCGAATAATATAATTTGGAATGGTCATCATTAGGGAGTTCCCACCGCGAGGAATCGACTGTAATGTAACCCTAGCTTTACACTTCTCGCGAAGTTAACCGAAGTTGACCGAAGTTAGCCGAGGCGAAGTTAGCCGAAGAAGGTTACTGGAGCAAAGTACCCCTCCCCTCCACACTATCATATTCACAACTTATCTGCTTTGCCCGATGGTTTTTGCTCAACCCTCTACCCTAAGGTTGTCTGGAAGAGATCGCTCTTTAGCGATAAGACCGCCTATTGTCTACCTTTTATAAATTAAAGTTTCATTGGAACATCCTACACGACTTCCCAAACAGCCAACATCGCCCTGTGCTCTCGGAAGTGGGCATCAAAATACCAGTGGTTAACTCCATGCCACTCCCGAGGTGGAACTTCAACAAGGCCGATTGGCATGCATACAGGGAAAAGACAGATGCCTGTATCCGTTTCATCCCTGCAATCGCCCAGAACTACAACCGCTTCGTGGGACTTCTGCTTAAATCTGCCAAATCACATGTCAGGCGCGGTTTCAGGAAAGAATACATTCCCGGGTGGTCCAAAGAAAGCGAACGTCTCTACGACACCTACTTGGCGACGGGCGACTGTGATGTCGGCGCCGAGCTACTCCAATCATTGGATCACAACCGCGAGCAAAAATGGAAAGATACAGTCTCCAAAATGGACTTTAAACACTCCAGCAGGAAGGCCTGGCGGACGCTCAACCGACTCACCGGAAAAGGAGCCCCGATCCCATCAGCCAGCGCAGATGTCCACCCAAACCTGATTGCCAACAGGATAGTAGATGTTTCGAGAGCAAAAAGTATAAAGGTACACACCAAGAGGATCCAAAAAGAGTTTCGGGCGCTTAAACAAAATCTAACACCAGATCCTAGTCTAGCCCAATCTTTCTCGCCAGAAGAAGTCACGGAGGCAATTAAAAGCTTGAAGCCGGGTAAGGCGGCTGGAAAAGACGGAGTATACAACGAGTTCCTACTCAACCTGGGCCCAAACTCTTGTCGTTGGTTGGCTGCTTTCTTCTCCGATATCTTATCATCAAACAGCCTTCCAAAAGCCTTTAAAGAGACCAAAATTATTGCTCTGCTGAAACCGGGCAAAACTCCGTGTGACGCCTCCAGCTACCGTCCTATAGCACTATTGAGCAGTTGCTACAAGCTCTTGGAAAAGCTGCTACAAAAGCGCATCGGGCCGCTTATAGACAAAATAGTGCCCCCCGAGCAAGCAGGTTTCAGGGCTGGTAGAAACTGCGCGGATCAGGTGTTAGCTCTCACGTCCCATATTGAGTCAGGTTTCCAGAAGGGGCTTAAAACGGGCGCCGCCTTCATCGACCTCACAGCGGCCTACGATACGGTCTGGCGGGAAGGCCTACTGTTTAAGCTACTGTCAGTAGTTCCGAATTTGAAGATTATGAACCTAATTTCGAACATGCTGGCGCAAAGACTCTTTACCGTACACCTCGGCAGCAAAGAAAGCCGCAAACGTAAACTAAATAACGGCTTACCCCAAGGTTCAGTTCTAGCCCCTATGCTGTTCAACCTATACATTCATGATCTTCCTACCACTAACGCCAGAAAGTTTGTATACGCAGATGACATAGCCCTGACCACTCAAGCCAAAGACTTTGCTTCCCTGGAGATGGTCCTGTCCGAGGATTTGAAAAAGCTGGACTTATTTTTTCAAACCTGGCGGCTTACCCCAAGCCCCACTAAAACAGAAGTAACCTGCTTCCATCTCCACAACAAACTAGCAAAACGGGAACTAAGTATTCATTGGAACGGAAAAATGCTGACGCACAACTCTGCCCCTAAGTACTTGGGAGTCACCCTAGATCGGTCGCTTACATTTAAAGAACACCTCACGAAATTGTCAAGGAAACTGCAAACTAGGAACAACATACTCCAAAAACTCGCTGGTACTTCTTAGGGTGCAGACGCGGATTGCCTGCGTACTGCCCACACGGTCCAAGTCGACGTGGAGCTCAACAAGACAATGAGATGTATCTCTGGCACTATTCTCCCCACACCAACTCACTGGCTCCCGGTCTTATGTAACATCGCACCTCCTAGACTGAGAAGGGAAGAGGCTTTATTAAGAGAGACTAAGAAACTTCAAAGTGGAATGGATCTCCCCGGACGTCAAGAGTTTCTCAACCCCGGCACTCATCGACTTAAATCACGGCACCCACCCTGTAAACTGGCAATGGCTCTAACTGAATCCAGACTGAGTCTGAAAGAAAAATGGACTTCTGATTGGCAGTCAAAGACGAGTGGACCTATTAGAAGCCTTATCTCGCCCGGTGTGAAAATGAAGGGGTTCGGCCTCCTGCGTCACGAATGGTGCAAGCTAAACCGACTGCGCACAGGTTGTGGGCGAAGCGCACATTTTAAACATCTCTGTGGCTGGATCGATTCGCCCAGCTGCGACTGTGGTGCCGAATCTCAAACTGTCCATCACATAGTACAGGAATGCCCCTTCAGAGCCTACCCTGGAAACCCCGAAGACTTGTTCTCCTTCACAACTGACGCGGCTAAATGGCTAAGAACCTTGGATATCAATTTGTGACATAACTGTTGTATATATTTCGATTCCTTGTAATGTTTTTACGCCATACGATTAAATAAATTGTAATATTTTTCTTGATGTGCAATAAAGAATTGTTGTTGTTGTTGTAGACTGGTAGAGGATGCCCAATGGCGTTAAGTCCGCCTTTCGTACGATCTGTTTTTCATTTGTGCAATAAAGATTAAATAAATAAATAAATATTCGCCTAACCTCGGCCAACTTCGCGAGTACTGTGGAGCCAATAATAAAGAATGATATGAAAATCTCATTTGGTATTACATTACAGGTGAATGCTCGCAGTGAAGCAACACCTTTAAAAGTCAAGCAAAAGGGCCTAACTCAACGCACCTTTTATTCTACGGCTCCTTTAACCACCGCAAGGTATCCTTATAACTCTTATAAGATCGGGGGTTATTCCTACCTATAAAAAATTACATTCATTTCCCATTAAATTTCTTGTATGAAATTGGAGACATGATATTCAAAGTATTGTATTGATTCATCATATATCTCAAACTCTGTGACAAATTTATTTATACCGGAAACGTAGCTATCGCAGACGTTTTGCTGCATTGAAAACTTACACTTGAGGGTTCAGAAGTCTCCACGAACAAACGCCCTAATGTTTTCGACCTTCAAGTGCCTTTAAAATGAATAATACTTTTCCCTGAGTTCTAGAAAGTGACGTAGCTATTTCATGCTTTTTATTGCGTGCAGTCGAAAATAAGTTGAAAAAACTAGTTTTTCTGCGTGAATTTTGTCCATTTCGAGTAGTTTTTGAAACAAAAATTATCAATGAAAAATTCAAACTGTAAGTTTCAAATATATACCAATAAATTACCATAGCCCTGTTCTAAGTAGTAACATTAATAATATGTTAAGAAACATGTTTAATCCCAGAGAAAAATGTCTAGAACAATTAGCATTTTTGAACGGAAAAAGAGCCTTAACAACACGGTTCTTTTACTTCGAATAGAGCACATCGCAAGAGTAAACATATTCTAGCAATCTCTAGCACACATTTCTTTAGTGACGTGGAATTTGGCTCAATTCCCTAAATCTTAATATTTTTACAAACTGCCTTCCCTGGGTCATAACATCACAGATTAAGGGCCTGGCTTCTCTATCAGCGGCCCTAAAATCTCGCAAGTCGCCACATTGTTGGCGATAAATCTCGTGCGCGTGTGTGCGTGCGCAGGAGTGCGGGCGGGCCACCCTCGGCCGCTGGAGCAGTTTTGATACTTGTGAGTTCGCGTTATTCATTTCATAGTTAGTATATTACTGAAGACGCCGGAAAATAAGGGCTTGCCGGGTGGGACGGATAGTGATACGAAGCCGGCAAGCCCTTTTCATGGCTAAGGCACGTACTTATAGTGCTTTTCTCAAACATATATGCAATTAATTTAAAAATTCACTACCCAAAAAGATATAAAATTTAGCTGTTTAGCCTATTCATGAACACAGACGCCATGTTTAAAAAAAAATACTTCCCGGCCTAAGTCTTCAATTTTACATGAAATTCCTTTACAGTTCTCTCGAGTTGTTCTGCCCGAAACATGATACTTCGAAGTCTGTTATAACGCACGTTATGACGACATTTGATTACATGTTTGAGAAAAATCATAATCATCTTCATTCGTAAGAAAAGTTACATGTCGGAAGAATATCATAAGATTTGCAATACATACATTTTATGTCCTTAAATTAAAATACATTAGATACAATTCATTATCTAAATTAAAATACATTACAATTTATTATTTTATGTACTTTAAGTTCAACTGACATTTTCTGACCGAATGTAATTTGATAAATATAATGCGTTTATTGCAAACAATATGTACAACTTAATTTAAATTTAAATATTACACCGTTTCGTATTGACCAGCCTCATCGTTAATGAAAATCACTTGTCATTCCCACCGCAAGGAGAAAGACAATTTAGACAATCTTTAAATTATAGAAGTTAGCACAAGGCAACCTAGTCCCGATTTGTGCTCTAGGACGGGTGAGTTATGGGTCGATAGACATTCATAATTAAGTATAGTTAAGATTCTATCTGACGAAGCCTGCGTTGTGGATTTAACTTTTACAATATGTTTATTACTCGCATAAAACTCAGTACTTAACTGACAAAATGGGTCAGTCTTGCTTGGTACAAAATCAACTTCTTATACGTCGTTTTACGTCAAATACAGCTTATATATTAAATTTATCTCCCAGTATCAAAATTATACATCCTAGATCAGCGTAGGCGCACCGGGGGAGGGTCGCACAAAGCCGACCATTTTTTTCGTCATCCACCAAACATTTTTTCTACCTGCGAACCCGAGTTTTTACCTGCCTCGTGCGTCGGCGCAGATTCCTGCACAGTTACTGTGGATTTAGAAAAAAACCGAATCGCAAGTGAATATTGTCAGGGGTGGTTTTTCTAGGATTTTTTACAGGAATTTCACTTGTTCATAGTAAGTTTTTGTAGTGTTTACAGTTTTTACGGCGATGCGAATTTAGTTTGCGGTTGATTTTAATACAGGACCCGTAAATTATAGGGTAAAATATGAGAAACTAGGTGTGCCGCACGGTGTTACCCTCATCCTCATCCCTCATCCCACGGAGACCCTACATATTTTCGGGATAAAAAGTAGCCTATGCATGTGTTAATCGAGAGTGTCAGCTACCTTACCAAAATTAATCAAAATTTGGTCTTGTTGTTTGAGCGTGAAGAAGTAACAAACATACACGTAAACACACTCACAAACTTTCGCCTTTATAATATTAGTGTGATTATTTAATTCCAACATTGAAATAAACCGTAAACGTTAGATAAAAGAGTAACAAAGTCATATAAAGAGTTTCTATTAACTCCATTTCATAGAAAACTATGAATATGTTTTAAATGCAATACTATAGTTAACTCAGCCACGCTAAACTATTTGGAAGTTGGTACTTATACTGATGTTATATTATAACATTAAT
The DNA here is from genome assembly GCA_947623375.1 of Apotomis capreana. NCBI lineage: Eukaryota > Metazoa > Arthropoda > Insecta > Lepidoptera > Tortricidae > Apotomis > Apotomis capreana. The sequence goes on along the minus strand of OX392522.1, from coordinate 12,098,445 downwards.
CCGGATCAAAATAGATAAAAAAATACAGTTCATATTTCTAAAGATTTTTCCAAAGTTTCTTTCAACATTTTTCTGTTACCCAATGCCTATACCACAATCCTAATATTGCGTTATTATCGCATAAACAGAAATATAGCCTAGTAATAAGGCAGTCTGTAACTGTTCTTTCGGCGGTTCTTTCTCATCAGCAAGCCTTATAGTGAACCGCTAGTAGATATTAAAAAAAAATATTTTTAAATAAAATAATTACCTTCTGGCACATGAGCCTGCCTTTACACTCTAAGCCTAATTTTTATTTTTAAAATCATTATTTATAAAATGGGCAGTTTGCTCAAATGTAGATGACACAGAAAAATTGTTTTTCTATCTGAATATGGTAACTGAAAAGCTACCGAAACGTCACGGAGGCTCAAATAATCAATATACGCGATATAATCCGTTTAAATCGTCATATTTAAATGTGCGACAGTCGCGGAAACCGAAGAAAATATTGAGAAATATAAACTTGTCTCAACCAATGGTTCTGTCTCGCTCTCGCGTGAACGTTTGGCAAGTTAGTTAGTAACCAAACCAAACCAACAGTCAGCACTGGTGTATCCTGTTAACTCTTCTTAATGCAACAAAAAAAAAACATATTACGAGGTATAAACATGTTACAGTGACGACTTATAACAATCACTCGCGACCACAAAAAGAACATACATTATCAAAATACCACAAAAAAGGTTACCATTTTTAGAAAAATGCAAATTCGAACAATGACCTATCCCAACGCGGAAACAAAAAATGTAACGCGTGCTAACTGGAAGAAAAAGTCGCATTTGCAAAAACTTAAGACATTGTACACTTTTTGTTCTTCTTTTTGCCCCTTAAAAAAAGAATTTTCGGGCTTACTACTGGCCCCGTTAGGAGTTTTTGCTTCGGGAATGTGGAGTCATTCAGGCTTTTTATTTGGTTTATTTTTGGGTTTGATTACGTTTTGATTATTTAGGGTGCTGGGTGCTTCTCTAGATACCATTCTGACACGATTACAGAAAGGCGGGAAGATAACTTCCCTCCATTATCTCACCAAGGTTCAAGCCCAAGCCTCTGACAAGCTTCTAACAACCAGAATTTTTGAATAAATAAAGACGAAACAATTCACAAAACATTCAACATTTTTAAATTTCTAATTAGCATTTAAACGAAGCCCATAATCTCTTTAATTAATTGCTACAAAATATATTTTTTTTGGTATTGACTAATTAAAAAATATTCTGGAAAATCTTAAAGATAGGAAATAATAGTAGGTTCCTAGGGTACGACGGGAAATAAAATTTAAAATTATATGAAAATTAGGATGAATAATTTCGTTTATTTCCTTTACCTACTGAATTTATAGGTTATTGATCTTATTTCTAAAGGGATCCACCCTTCCATACAAACTTTGAAAAAAACCCATATTTACACGCAAAATCTACCACAGAGAGTAATATTCTCATATCCACATTGCGGCACATACTATTCGCGAAGTTGACCGAAGTTGGGCGAATATGATAGTGTTTTTTTTTTTTTTTTTTTTTTTTTATGTCATAGGCGGCAAACGAGCAAACGTATATCGCCTGATGGAAAGCGATTACCGTCGCCCATAAACACCTGCAACACCAGAGGAGTCACAAGTGCTTGCCTACCCGGAGGACGAAGATAGAATGCCTCTTATTTCACCGGCTAACTTCGCGAGAAGTATGGAGCCGCAAACACATCTGAAGTGCGCCCACTTGTTGCGTTGGTAACTTGGTACAAGTACCTACTTCAGGTAATTAAGTAATGTTTAAATTACTGTAATTATGAACAATAAATAATTCAAATGTTGGGATTTGCCCGATTAAAATTAAATGCAAGACATGCTTGTCTGAATGTATTCTTTTTGTTATAAAAATGTTTTCTAGAACTAGTTCTTGAATATGTGGTTATTTCGAGTGTACCTATTTTGAGATATCGCTAAATAAGCGGTGTATTGATAAATAAGCGATGATCGCTAAATATGCGACGTATCGCTAAATAAGCAACATATCGCTAAATACGCCATGTATTACTAAATTAGCGACGAAGCCATGTATAGCTAAATCAGCGACATATCGCTTAATAAGCGAGATATCGCTACACATTACGCGCCATTAAAACGCGATTTTTGCGATTCAAGCTGCATAATTAAATGGAATCTTACGGTCAAGTTAAGTTTGCTCCTGATATCTATAGCGTACCTATATAAATTCAGGGCAAGCTTAACGCAACGGGGTTGGCGAAGTGGCGATATACTATAGGCAGCAGATGTTCTCCGAGATATCAGAATATACAGAATTAGAGCCTAGATTGTGTACAGGTTAATATGAGAACAGACATGTCTCACATGCATATGTATCAACCAAAAAGACACCCTCTGTGCGACATTAGGGTTTTGAACGCCATATAATCGATTCAGCGCCGCGCACATGCAGCGGTCTCCAGCGACCATCACCGAGGCATCAGTCCTCCTGGGCCAACCCACGCTGCAATCTAATGCTGAAGGCGACTGATGAACTCAGAGGATCCGATCTCTGTTCATCTTGTTTTCTGTGCTATGCACATTTAGGCTACATCTGTGGCGGTGCGTCACAACGGGCGGGGCTTTGTTGTCGCATTTGGTGCGAACGCGGTTTCAATGTTTTGTGCCTTCGTCGCGTTTTATCAACTCTTCGACGCACAGGTGGAGATTTATCTCCTCTTCATCTTCTCTTCAGCTTGTTTTGTATGCTGCTTCTGCAGCGAGCGACTTCTGTTGTGTGTTGGTGGCTTCTTCTTCAAATATCGTAGAGGGTACTTATATTCCTTATGCATACTTATGTTGACGACATAATGTAGTGGGGAATAGACCTGCATACATTCAGTAAATTCAGTGATGAACATATCTCCGGGGTTTTAGGTGCACGCATGATTTAACACTAGGCCAACAGGTAGGCGTTGAATAGTGCCCCGAAAACCACGGGGTATGGTGATGAACTGAAGTTGTATCAATTATTTATTTATTTAAACTTTATTGTACAGAACAAAAGTCAGCGCAAATGGCGGACTTAATTTCAAATGGCATTCCCTACCAATCAACCATAGGGCCAAACAGAGATACTAAAAGTTGGTGCAAATCAGAAATCTGATTGAATCTAGGGTACAAGTAAATAGTCATAAAAATTATATATATAAATATATAATAGGTATATTCATTATTAACAATCTTGGTTGCACTATTACCGACACCAACACCAGGGAGGAAGAGATCCAAATGCGCATCCAAAATTGTCTACGATGTAGTGCAGTCCTCCATAAGGTCTTAGTGTCCAAGCTTCTCAGCAAGAATACAAAAATACGGATTTATAAGACTGTCATAAGACCCATCCTCTTGTATGGCTGTGAAGCTTGGACACTGACCCTTAAAGAGGAAAGTCAGCTCCGGGTAGCAGAACGCAAAGTGCTTCGGAAGATCCTGAGGCCTACTAAGAGGAATGATGAGTACGTGGCGGATCCGAACTAACGCCGAGATTGAGGAGCTGGTGGCCGAGCCGAAGATTATCGGAGATATCCCATAGACTTCGCTCGCTCGATCACCTACAAAGAATAGAAGAGGATCGCGCGGCAAAAAGAGCATACTTGGGTCAACCATCCGGTCGACGACCGGTTGGTCGTGCCAGGTACCGCTGGGGAGACGTGGTGGAGGTGGATCTGCGTAAGCTCCAAGCCGAAAACTGGCGAGTAACTGCGCAGGATCGGGACAAGTGGCGTACTCTAGTTTCGGAGGCTAAGATCCTGTTGGGTCACTGAGCCAAAATAGTTAGGTAGGTTAGGTTCATTCCATAGGTTCTTTGTATTTCGCCAAAAAATACGTAACATCAGAAGTGACAAATATAATTTAAAATCATCAACCAAGAATGCCATTTTTTTGTTCACACCGAACCGCGCAATGAATAAACATACATACCTACCTTAATCTTAATTAAAACATACCCGCATGTATAATTAACGTGAAATGTAAATTTTGACAGATGGCTCGCCATCTTGCGCTCAAAATGGCGGTTGCCTAGCAACGGGTGCGTAGGCGCAGTGACCTCCAATCGCAAAGGAACTTAACCGACGCGGCAGTCCAGCTAAGTTTGCCTCTAGTCTCTATGAAGTTGCATACTGATGAAGTGCAAACTTGACTCAACCGGGGTGTACTGAACCGCTTTTTTGTAAATCGGGGTTGAAAGTTGAACAGGTGTTGCCTTGATTTTTTTTTGAGGGTCGGCGATACGCTTTGACGATCGATGGGAAGATTTCGAAAGATTATGTGAAGTTTTTTGTAATGGTAGGTTGAACCTTGCATCACGCTAATGCGAAGAGGCAATTTGATGCATGCTAGATGCCGTTTCTAGATTGACTTGGTAGATGGTGTTTGGCGCATGGGCGGCAACTTCAAGGCAGACTGAGACGGAGATGGCGGGACGATTTAGCATTCCTAGACAACTTTTTTTTAGACATGACTTGAACTGTATCATAGCTAGTTAGCCCTCACAACCAGTGTCGAACTTTTGGTGGTGGCACGAACCCTCCAACGGGAATGTCTCAGCGCCAAAGGAGCGATTAGTCGACTTCCCGGAAGCAACTGCCAATAGGGAGTTTTGGAGATCTAACCGAGAGGCCTTTCCAGCAGCGGGACAACTGATTGATTGATTGATTGATTTATTTATTCAATAACAATATAGGTACATTGTGTTTGAAATTATACTTATACCTAACTTAATCTACACATTAAAATACACACTGATATCATAAATTAATAAGATTAAAAATAATCCGAATAATATTAAAATTACAGAAGATGTCAAAAAGCAAAAGCAGATGTCAGAACATAATTAACAAGTTTAGAAGTAAAAAAAAAACTGTAATAAACCAAGGTCCACTTGTACAGTTGACATCAAAATATTAGGTAAGCCGCAATAGAACTGATTCTGACTTAATCTAATGTTTTATCATTTGCGTTTGCTTCCAAATATTAATACAATAGCATACACAACAAAAAAATTAATCTATAATATAGTATCCGACACTCTTAGGTACTTGTGTGGATCAAATAATTTCAGCTGTGGAGGGGTTTTAGATATTTTTATAAATAAATCTTCGAGCAACCATTAGTTAGGGATAAAGCAGCATCGATAAGCAACACCCTACTCGTCACTGCAAAAAATCCGATCATCTGATTATGACTTCATGAGATAGGTACTTATCACTAGGCTTCACTACTACAGACGCAAATGAAGGGGCTTCTGACCTATCACCTATCAACCGACTACAAAAAAGAAGGTTTTTATTTTATTTTATGTTTATATGTTACGCGATTATTCTGCCAATCAAGTATCGATTTTGATGATTCTTTTCTTATTTAGAAGAACATATTTCAGAGGTAGCCTCATATAAATTTAATAGTATTGGTACTATAATTTATTTATTTATTTTGATTCGGTATGTATTATGTATTGTGTACTACCAAGTTAGTTGTTAAGATTTTTTTGTATTTGTATATAATGTAAATTGACGATCACTATATCTAGACACGCGGCAGCGTGTCCAGCCAAGTTCACCGCAGGAACTGGCGAGCAGCAGCCGTGTGTTATATTACACGAACCGTTTGGAGCCACTTTTGACCCCCCAATAACTCCAAATCTATTTAACATAAAAAAATGAAATTTGGCTTATGTATTAAGATCCTTTAGAACAAGTAGAACCCCAAATTTCATTAATATAGGTTAAATAGTTATTGAGATATTAAAGTCCAAAAAACGGTATTTTTATCACTGACTGACTGACTGACTGACTGACTGACTGACTGACTAGTAATCAAAAACCTAACCCACTTCCAGGTGACCTAGAAAGGTGAAATTTGGCATCCAGCTTAGTAATTGTGTGTGTATACATATAAAAATCTAAAACAGTGATTTTTTTATGTTTTTTATTATTATTATTATTATTGATGGTTGTTGCCTCAGAACTCTGTCATTTATAAACCGATTTCGAAAATTCTTTTTTTGTTTGAAAGATATACTAGAATAGCATATACTTACACTCACACGCACACACTTACACATACATGCACATAAAAATCCAATACGTACTAACCGTTTTGGAAAATTCTTTGTTTGTTCAAAACTTTCAAAAGATGTACTAGAATAGCACACAGAACTAATTAACAAATAATAATTAAGTAATTTACACATCATAATAAATTCTGTACAAAAAGTAATGATATCCCATCAAAAACATAAATGTAAAATGAGAGCCAAGTTCAATATCGCGTGCACTTCGCCGACAAAAGAATTGAGATCTGCAAGGGTGCCAAGTTCTTTGCTCTAAAATTTTTAGATACAAGGACATGCGACATACTCAATGCATTTATTTTACTTGGGGTGTAATTCAATATCAAGACGTGACTTGGCTAGTTTTAAAATATAAATTTATATTATAAATCAAAATCAATCAAATCATGAACCTATTTTCGTAAAGGTAAGTACGCAAGTTAGTGTACGTCTTGTTACTTATACTGTTAGCTTGATAATGAACTATGACTATGAATATGTTACTTTTATAAAATTTAGTTAGTTTATGAAAACTAGCCAAGTCAAATCTTGATATTGAATTACTCCCCAAGTAAAATAAATGCATTGAGTATGTCGCATGTCCTTGTATCTAAAAATTTTAGAGCAAAGAACTTGGCACCCTTGCAGATCTCAATTCTTTTGTCGGCGAAGTGCACGCGATATTGAACTTGGCTCTCATTTTACATTTATGTTTTTGATGGGATGATAAGTAACGTAAACTGACATACTCTTATATTTTACAAGAACATTATATTGATGAGACAAATAAACTAAACTAAACTAAACTAATAAAAATTGATTTTGCGGTTTTTGAGAAATACAACAAAAAAAAAATCATACTCATATCGCTCATAGAAGTCGGGTATTTTTGTGAAAAGCTATTTTTTTAAATGTCATAGAAGGCATACGAGCAAACGTATCGCCTGATGGAAAGCGACTACCGTCGTACATAGACTCTCTGGTGTTGTAGGTACACGACTCATATTGACTGGGTGTTACAGCACATGCTCAGATATTTATGAACCCCTTATATGCTGCGATATATCTGATGGCGACTACACCAGAGGAGTCGGAAGTGCGTTGCCGGCCTTTCAGGTAGATTATTTCTCTACCCTTACGAAAGTAACTTCTAGTGTTAAAAAAAAGTAGTAAAATAAAGTGACATGTGCGTCACAAGATCAAACGTTATGTAATCACAATGCGGGATTAGTCACGGAGTAGGCATAGGCACGGAAGATTGGTCCACATGTGCGCGACACTTGTCTCGCATCCGTCCCTCGGTAATTCATTATCGATGTGTTGCGCTAGTGTGGACATGGCTTATGCGGATTTTAAAATAATCTGAATTAAAAACACCCCCGACACAAGTAGTCATCAGATCCTCATTCAATAAGTGATATAAAAAATGCTACTAAAATTAAACATAAAACTACAAATTTATTGCTTCAATATTGGCTGATATTTTGTCACTTGTACCAATTAAAGCGGAATATCTTGGAAACTACTGGTCCTATTTCCACCAAACATAGCTAAGAACCATCTCGACGGACGTGTCTTTCGATAAAAAATCCGCACTCAAATTAGTCCATTCATTTGGGAGCTACGATGCTGTGGGGGATATAAATTAGAATAGTGCAGTTTACGTGAAAAGACCCAGGATACAAATTAGCAGTTTATTATTAATCAAGTTGTTTACAACACGTACTGTTCAAAGAGTATTTTAGAACTGACATTGTAGTCAACACAAACAAACGTTGCTAATACAAATTTAAACTAGCAACCTGTTCTAGATTTACTTTGACAAAGTTCTAGGCCAGTATATCATACACAATAGGTTTTATGCCCAATATCACAATTAATAATTTCAATACGCCCCCTTAATGTGCATATTCAAAAAGACATAAAACAAAAACACATACAAAATCAAAGTTGTATCAAAGAACACAATATTAATTAACAAGGTAAACAATTAGCTAACAATGCCTAAACTACTCATGCACCTATAATGCTTCAATTTAGGCAAAGCCTTTGTTAATATATCTGCGAGCATCGAATCTGTGGGCAAGTACTTCAGCTCGATACTTTTGTTGTTCTTTAATACACTTCTTATGAAATGATACCTGATATCTATGTGTTTACTCCGAGAATGGTACATTGGATCACCAGCAAGACACAGCGCCCCTTGATTATCTACATGTAAGGTCAATTGTGCAAACTTACTTAACCCGATTTCAGTCATCAAGCTGTTCAGATATATCGCTTCTTTCATCGAGGACGACAAGCTCACATACTCAGCTTCACACGTGGATGTTGCTACACATTTTTGCTTTTGGGACTTCCACGACACGCATCCGCCTCCAAACATAAAAACATAACCAGAGTAAGAACGTCTATCTACAAGACACGCGCCCCAGTCACTGTCTGAGTAACCTTTTAGTGAATTACCTGTTTTCGTAAACACAAGTCCATGCATTTTTGTGTGCTTCAAGTAACGCAGTACGCGCTTTGCAGCATTCCAGCACTGTTTAGTTGGACTATCTAGGAATTGACTCAACTTTGCTACGCTGTTCGTAATGTCGGGTCTCGTTCCCGTCGACAAATACATAAGTGAACCAATTAATTCACGATATGGATATCGTTCACACTCATCACAAATCTCGTTAGATTTTAATAATTGGTTCTTCACTTCCATTGGCGTACATACTGAATTGCACTTATTCATGTTAAATTTATTTAAAATATCGTCAATATATTTTTGTTGTGACAATTTAAAGCCATTGTCAATTCTGTCAATTTCAATTCCGAGCATATATTTCGCAACGCCATAATCTTTCAATTCAAATTCAGCGGCCAGTTCTCTCTTGAAGCTTTCGATACAACCTCTTTTCTGTGATGCGACCAATATATCGTCAACATAAACTAATACAAAGAGTTTTGTATCGTGGTCAATGTCTTTAAAATAAAGACAAGGCTCATTTGATGATGCGGCCAATCCCATTAGTCTCAGTTGCTCATCCAGTCTGATGTTCCACTGACGACCGGCTTGTTTGAGCCCGTATAGCGACCTCTTGAGTAGACATACTTCGCCCCCAGCCTTCAAGTCAATCAACATCTTACTGGCTCGTTCATGTATAGGTGAACCACTCAGTTCGGTCCGTATAAGATCCTGTAAACATTCTTCTAAAAGCTCGGGTACTTTCATGTATATATTCTCCTCTAATAAACCATTTAAATAGGCGGTATTAATATCCAACTGATGAATTTCAAGATCAAGTTCTGCTGCTAATGCAACTAACAATCTTATTGTATCAAGCCTCGCAACAGGTGCGAAGGTATTCTGGTAATCAATACCATAGCGTTGGCTAAAACCTTTCGCCACCAGCCTCGCTTTCTTCTTCTCAGTCTTATCAACGTTGAGTTTCGTTGTTAATATGTATCGACAGCCTACAACGTTCTTGCCCATTGGTTTAGGTACTATATCGAAAGTATCATTTTTAATTAGACTACGGACCTCCGAAATAATTGCATCTTTCCATCCTTTGCTTTCGTTTCCGGATAGAGCCTGCTTTAAAGTCACTTCAGTAACTCCAGCAAAATCTTGACAATCCGCGTATTCCTCTGTGGACTCCATGCCTTCTTCCAATGGAACTTCCGACGCCACGCGTTCTTCCATAGGAGTCTGTGGTTCCACGTCAACCATGCGATATATTTTTCTGGGCCGTCCAACATGACCTTTCTCCAATCTCGGTCGGCCTGGACCTCTCTTCATTGCCCTCGCCCCATCAGCATGTACATAATCTTGTTGATGGACATGCACATGGTGCGACGGACCAGCGACGACTTCCGATTCTGAATCATATATCGGTTGGTGAGAATCACCAGAAGGTATTCTCTCACCCTCCCCAAGATCTCTATTCTCTTCTTCATGCTCAGAAATATGCTCAATGCGTTCGTCCTCAAGGTCAGGAATAAGTACGCTTGGATTTTCTTCCGGCCTTTTGGGGTGAAACTCAAAGTCAACCGTTAATGGTTGCTTCTGATTAATAAACGGTCTTTCTTTTTGTATTTCAAAGGGATCTTTGTCAATATTCCCTGTTTCATTCTCTTGACACTTATTTTCGTAGAATTTCACATCTCGTGAAACGATAAATTTTCTCTGCGTTGGCATCCATATTTTGTAACCTTTCCTATCGCTAGGGTAACCCACAAAGATACCTTCTTTGCTGCGTGGATCGAACTTGTCCTTCCCAATTGTTTTGTCCAAAACATAAACTTTAGATCCAAATTGGTGTAAGTAATTTAGATTTACCGGTCGTTCACTCCACTTCTCAAAAGGTATTCCACCATCGAGACTTTTAGTTGGACAACGATTTCTCAGATGACATGCTGTTAATACGGCATCGCCCCAGAAACCAGGAGAAAGTCCTGACGAAATAATCATGCATCTCGCCATCTCCACCAACGTTCTATTCATCCTTTCAGCAACTGCGTTTTGCTGTGGTGTACCAGGAATGGTTAATCTCCTCGCTATCCCCTCGTTTTTCAGGAATTCATCAAAATCTCGGTTACAATACTCGCCTCCATTATCGCTCTGTAGAAACTTGATCTTCCGTCCCGTGAAATTTTCGACGTGCTTCTTGTATATTTTGAAAGTTCTGAAAACTTCACTTTTCTTATTTAACAAATATACTTCGCACCATCTTGTATGATCGTCAATGAACGTAACGAAGAATTTCGCTCCATTTATTGCCGTATGCTGCATGGGGCCGACCACGTCAGAATGAACAATTTTTAATGTCTCTTCACATGGTCCATTCGTTCTATAAAACGGTAACATACTCATTTTTCCACGTGCACAAATATCACAATCATACAATTCGGCTACATCTGACATTTTATAATCCATAGCAGATTTGTTCAAAAGTTTGACGAGATCTTTCGCATTTAAATGTCCTAACCGTTCATGCCACAAGCGTACCTACATCAACCTTTCTTTCCGAAATCGCTGACACAGTACCACACTGTTCCTCCAAGTAGTATAAATTACCTTTACGATTTGCGATCAGTTTAGTGTTACCATAACTATCTTTTACACTAGCTACGTCACCCTTAAACGTGACACTAAACCCTTGATCCGTAATTCTTGCAACTGAAATCAGGTTAGGGTTAAGGCGGCAACAGTGGCTATAGCGACAACAGTGGCGCAATGGCCTTTGTTTCAAAAGTATCATAGGTAGCTTTCCGTCTCTCTTACTCTTCGGAAGCCCTCCCGATATATACAGGTCACATCCAGTTTCTCTGCGTCAGCCATGTAACAAACCCGTTTTGCGAGTGTTTTTTTGTTTTGACGTAAGAAAAAGTGAGTTTTAAGGTGGATATACTGTTTATTTTTTCACAAACCTTTCGTCTTACCAATGGAGTTATATTTTTGCTAAGAAATAAACTTAATTGAGGTAATTTTGGCGTATACCGCGCTTCGATTTACGTAAAACCATCACACGTGGTATGAGTTAAACCCAAAATGGCCGTTTTGTACACAGTGGCTCAAATCACTTAAGTACACAGTGGTTCATGATCCACTGTGTACTATTGGTACTGGATAATGGTTAACAGACATTAATTTAGAAAATTTAGCGAGATGTAATAATTTTTGTTAATTTTCCCTTTTAGGATGGCTCTTCCAGCAAGGCCCAATGAAATAGATAAACCTACAGCTGATGACATGAAAAAAAAAATAGTTTGAGCGTGAGAAATGCGTCTAAATTTCAGGAATTCTTTTCACTGCACTGAGACGTTATCATTTTAAGACTCGATATATTAATGTCGGCTAGGTTCGTTTACGCCAAATTATAGCGTTAGTAAAATGTGCAATGAAGAGCAACAAGAATTTTTAAAAGATTATTTCAAATACTGTGCGTTACTGTTTTACGGATTGAGCACAAAGGAATTTCGAAAAATAACTTTATTATTTATTTTAAGGCCAAAGAAACATTTTGTATGATATTTTATGCAAGATACTAATTAAGTTATGGTAGTTACTTAGTTTATGTAGCAGTTATGCGTTGATTATTAACTAAGTCATAAAAAAATAAGCTCGTTTAGTACATTTTGAATGTGTAAGACTGAAAAGTCACTTTCAGGCTGAAGTAGTCAAAAAAAGTTTTCTTTTCTGATGTGTAACTTATTGTTTGACTAAAACAAAAAAATAGAGACCGATACGAAGCAAAAAAATGCATAATTAGTTGAGTTATATTATAGATGATCCACTGTAAACTTGCCTGATTCACTGTAAACTGAGGGCCGATTCACTGTATCCCACCCACAGTACACAATGGCTCAAATAAGTTTTTTTAGAAAATACTATATATTTTCCAAAATATTATCTTGTCGAGCTAAATCGATTGGAATAATCAATATATATTAGTTACACTATAACACGGATCCTTTCACATCTTTCCAACACTCACCCAAATCAAATTACATCTCTGCAAAAAAAAGTGACCCACTGTGGCCGCCTTGACCCTACACCGCAAATCCGGAACAAATAAAGTGTTTGGCAATTGAACCACGGTTTTAGAACCATTATTACATGTTAATAATCTCACTGTACCCTTACCTTGTACATTTGTGCTCGAGTTTGTCGCTAAATTTAGCTTACCAGACAAAGGTAACAATGTATTTCCAAATTTTCTTTCATCATTGCACAAATGTGACGTACACCCACTGTCGATGATCCAACTTCCATTCTCGTTGTTCTCGGTCATGTGGGGGATATAAATTAGAATAGTGCAGTTTACGTGAAAAGACCCAGGATACAAATTAGCAGTTTATTATTAATCAAGTTGTTTACAACACGTACTGTTCAAAGAGTATTTTAGAACTGACATTGTAGTCAACACAAACAAACGTTGCTAATACAAATTTAAACTAGCAACCTGTTCTAGATTTACTTTGACAAAGTTCTAGGCCAGTATATCATACACAATAGGTTTTATGCCCAATATCACAATTAATAATTTCAATAGATGCCACAGACAGAGACACAGACACACAGATACACAAATACACAGATACACAAATTCACGGATACACAGGCTAAACTTATAACACCCCGAAACAGCTAGTCAATTTTTTACCAATTTCGGTACAGGGATAGCTCGACATACAAAGATTAAGTTATAAAAACGCGTACAAAGTTGCGGTCACCGTCATGTTGTGAATAAAGGAGTAAATGTCGTATCTTTACTATGATTTCGTTATTAAAATATGGCTGTGGTAAGTCAACACTCGGAATTGTGGGGTGTTAGAATCGCATATCTAGTTTTATTTGTTTCCTATAAACATCAAAGCATTGCTTTTGTAATGCGGCTTTTTTAAATGCCTTTTTCAGGTAATTATAAACCGAGGTCACCATGTATGCACACATACTATATTTCGACGACGCGTTTGGCTCGCTTTGTAGATACCTGCCTACTGAGCCGGCGGTCCCAGGTTCGAATCCCGGCCAGGGCATATATTTGTGTGATGAACTCGAATATTTGTGCTTGGCTCATGGTTGTTATTATTCATTATATAATACCTAATGTATAAACATCGTGTTCATGATTACTACTGACGCATTGAAAGCATCATCAGTTACTACATAAATATAACTACTGTACGTGTACGTCATTCTAGCCGTAAAGCCCCGCTACGCGGCTAAATCTCGCTCCCTGACCAAGGCAAGACGTAAAACCTTAGATAAACCACGGGCGGTAATTCATAAAGCCCCAGTACCCTTACCACGAGTTAACGTGACCGTACTCGCTACGTGACGTGAGCGTAAACCATTTGTATGGTGAATAGTACAGCGTCCTTAGCCTAACTTTGTAGAACTACGATTCTTCATACAAATCGTTTACGCAGTCGCTAACGAGTACGCTTACTGTAAACTCATGGTAAGGCCCTTACCGTAAGGGTAAATACACAGACAACCCCCACTAGACGGAGCATGTAAGGCGACCCGCGCGCACCAACGATATGGTACGGCAGAACATTAAAGTATCAACACGGCGGCCACCGTTTAGTTGCGCCCATGTTTATGATCCATGCGTACGTCAACGAAAAAAGAAATTAAATAAATAACATGGTAAATTGTAGTGTTAAGTGGTGTAGAGAGACCTCATAAACATGGACGCAACTAAACGGTGGCCGCCGTGTTGATACTTTAATGTTCTGCCGTACCATATCGTTGGTGCGCGCGGGTCGCCTTACATGTGCCTTACATGCTCCGTCTAGTGGGGGTGGTCTGTGGGGTAAATATCGCAAGTTTATACCTCCTTCCCTCACCTTTGGTTTGGGCCACAAACGCCTGCGATCTATGACATTCACGAATTCACCGCCCTAGATATGTAACTAACTATAATGTAAACGCTTGCTGAGACCACTGGGGACAGATCAGCTGGCAGCTTCCTCCACAGCGTATCAGCATAGCTGTTCAGCGAGGAAATGCTGCCATCATTTTCGGTACCATGTGCCGTGGATTTTTTTAAAATTCGTTTTAGTTTATTTTAATTTTTGCTTTTTTGTAAGTGTAAGTACATACTTGTTAGTAGTGTTTAATGTTTTTTATTGTTTTTCTGTTTTTCCTTTTTCTTGTGTTGAAATAAATTATACTTAAATCAATGTACTATAACGTCATTGTTATTACATGCATGTTTATTATAACTGTGACGTGATTCTGAGAAGTGTAATGTATAGGTATAATTTCATATATTTAGGTATAATACTAGCATATTAAAACCTGCAAGCCGTTATCTTGACGTTTGCTTTGAAATCAATGTAATGTTTTCCCGTTGTTATGTCCTTCTTTCCTCTACTGTGACATTAATGCTTCTCTGTAAAAAAGTTAGCTGTGTCCGCACCCCCGCTTGCTTGGAATTCGTATTTTAAAACCAAGGTCACTTTTATCGCCTATTTTCATCCCTTAATCGATCATAAGCTCTTTTTCATCCCTTAATCGAACATAAGCTCATTTTTCAGCACCTGTTTTCATCCCTAAATCGAACATCTATTAAGTATAATATTTTTTTTGAAGTTTGTAGACCAATTATTGTAAGTCAATGCGTAAAAAAAGGTATATTTGCGCCACAATGTGTAAAAAAAAGCCGGCCAAGTGCAACTGACTCGCACACCGAGGGTTCCGTACAAATGCTTATCCCGTCTTAACTGGTCGGGTTAAGAAAAGTTTGTACTTGGTATATATGGCGCCGGATACAATTGAGGTGCAAAGTTAACGCAACCGATCACGTTTGTTGTATGGGAGCCTAAATATTAACTTTTTACATAGAAAACTATCGTGAGTCTCAGACATATTAAAATACTTAAACGGGTTTACTCACGTCGTAGAAGTCGAATAACGCTCGACATGTTTCGAATCGGTACGCGATTCATCATCAGGAGAGACGATCAGTCGCGGCGGCGGCCAAACGAACACTGCGGGCATGCGCCCTGTCCGCGCGGCTGTTCGACGCGGGTGTCACCGGCGGCGGCGCAAAACTACCCTCATCATCACACACAATGTCATGCGACACATAATAACATGTCGAGCGTTATTCGACTTCTACGACGTGAGTAAACCCGTTTAAGTATTTTAATAATATTAACTTTATTCAGATTTTTTGTATTTGTTGTTATTACGGCAACATTAATACATCATCTGTGAAAATTTCAACTGGCTATCACGGTTCATGAGATACAGCCTGGTGACAGACGGACCGACGGACAACGGAGTTTTAGTAATAGGGTCCCGTTTTTTACCCTTTGGGTACGGACCCCTGTATATCTAAAAAAAATACAAAATGACAAGCCTTTACACTACACGGCCCCGAGGAGGTTTTCCACAGCTCAGGGAATAAAGCCGATAGAAGCATTTTTGCATTTGCTTTGTCATCGAAAAACTAATCAAATACAAATAAATTTTTATTTTCGACTAAATATTAATCATCTTTAACCCCGCGTTAAATTAATTCCCAATAATTTTCTCAGTAAAGAATATTTCTTCCGACATGTTCGCACACATATTTACAAGCGTTTTTGCGCGATGATGTAATGTTGCCGAATCTTGAATTATTGCTATTATGATTTAAATGCTCGCAGATTAACTTATGGAAATGTTCGTTGGTACGTCCTTCTGTCACACAGTTACGTAATTTTGGAAACGTGTGGGCGTGAATTTTCGTAAGTTTTGACTGTTAAGTTTTTCGACGTACATAAAAATATCTCTTATCGTCATCTATTAAAAAGATTATATTCGAACAAAATTTGCAGAACTGACGCACTAAAAAACCGCATATCGCTATGCGTGTTCTTGTCAGTAAATATAACGACCTGACGAATCTGATGAACTGTATTTTTGGTACTTTAAATTAGATAAAGATTCTAAATAATGCATTTTGCACATACATCCGCCCGACGTACCTATTCCAAATGTCATGTCGTTATAAATTACACCAAATAAGTGTATTTCGAGCTTATAGCACGAATACTTGCCCGTGCCGAGGGCAGTTGGGCTACCTCAGAGTCATCATCATCATCATCAGCCCGTATCTATTCACTGCTAGATCAGGGCCTCCTCATGCATTTCCCGTACGCTGCGACTATGGGCCGCGTGCATCCAAGAGATTAACGAGAACCGTTCTATAATATAATAAGTCTGTAAGTCGCGTCTGTGTTGCATGACGGTGTGTTTGAAGGACTTTAAAGGATGATGTTGACAGCCACTCGGCTAGGAGTAGTAGGTATTATTAGAATTCAGTGGATCGTGAGGTCAAGTTCGAACCGTGCAACCAAACCTGCTGATAGGTTGTCTATGTTAACATCTTTTATTGAGACTGCCCTGATACTTATAGTCTTTACATTTTTATGGTTTCCGATTTATGGCCGTTAAGCTCGCGCTACCATTTGAGACCTTCACTTGGAGTTTTCCACCTTTATTTTTCGCCAGGTAACTACAGAAGGTCCACTCTTAAGATCTTCGCAAAAGCCGTGTGAGAACTGTATTTTATCGGTTGTTTTTGTAAAACATGACGTTGGTTAACTTACTCCTGTTTCAAAACCACTCGGTCTCCCCTAAGCCCGTTTTTAAGTACCTAACTAAGCTTTATTAGCCCTTTCGTGAAATCGGCGTGCAATGCCTATAGGACATTGAAAGAGTAACACAAAAAATTGCTTATTGTTTTTTTGCAACACACGTGCGTAATGATTATGTCTTTTTTTTTCAACCTACAAAAAACCGTCGATATGACACTTGACTGTGAAGGTGAAAAAAGGGGTTAATTATGTTCAAACAAAGATAATTACTTATTTAAAACAATAGTGCTTAATCGGAATTTTTTATATTTACTGTTTTAGTCTTATAAACTAGAAGAGGTGCTTGCAAGTTCGTACACGGAAAAAAGAAGTCATAAGCCTTTTGATTTCTTTACCGTATTCGGATAAATACATTTTCTAATCCAGATGGATTAGAAAATCTGCAGGTAGCTAAAACTATTTAAATCTGTTTAGCCTTTTTGACGCGACGCAGCCATTTCAAAAAATAAAAAAAAACAATATCAAAAATAAGTTCAAACTTATTTCATAGCAATAAAGATGACAAATGCAATGATACCTTTTCGAATTAGGGTGTCAGACATTTACCTCACAGGTAGGCATTAAAATTCGAATTAACCGAATCTATATAGCCCTTATAGGCCTTATTACAACTAATTTAAGCTGAATAAAGCCTTTATAAGCGCTTATACAACCTCTGTGCTACCTAGGAATGACACTATCAGACAAAGTAAACTTCATTAATAGTAGCGCATGTAAGAGTACGTCTCCACTGAAGCAGATACTTGCGGAATCGACCAGTCACAAATTGAAGCGCCAGTGAAGACGCACCCTAAGAGTAAAATTGATCAACTCAATTACGATTTGATCAAGTTCGAATCGGACGACGTGTGTAAGCGGTCTTACACCTAAATCGCGGCCCCAGCAACAGTACAAGTTTTAATTTGTAATAATAATCAATTTAATGATTAAGTACCTGTTCTACACTTAATGAAATGACGCTATTATATAGGAATATGACGGCGCTTAGGACCTTTTGTGCGATCGTGTGCTGTCGGTAGTAACGCGCAGGCGTCAATCACTCGAGAGCAAAACATGCGGTCATAACATGTGAAGTTATACGTAATGTCTAATGTACGCTTTAATCTACTCATACTTTGGCATGAAATATTTAGCGAATATTCAAATTCAGGTAAAGTTATAACATTAATATTATTACTCATATTTGAATGTATTCTGTTTCAAAATGCTCAGTATGTATGTTAAATTAAATGAAATAGTATGTTAAATCAAATAGTTTGTCGTGTGTCGAACAACCTCACACAATACAATCTAGTCCCACAGTAAGCTCTAGTAGGCTTGTGTAATGGACACTAGACGACCATAAACATACTTATATAGATATATGCAAATAACATCCATGGCCCAGGCACAAATATTCGAGTTAACCACACAAATATTTTCCCGGGATTCGAACCCAGGACCGTATGTAAGTAAGTAAGGTATAAGTAAGTATTTCCTTTCCCAGTAGTCAATTTAGATATGAACTAAGCGTTGAATTAGCAGCGCGAAGAACTTGGCCTTGGCTTGATGAGCACAATCAATCCATCTTGTCACGACCTATGCTCACTAAAATATGCCATAAGGCTGTGTCCACATGCTCTCTGAACGGCAATGAGGCTTCGTGATATCACCAATTCTGCAACATCTGTGCTTCGGATTTGTTCACATAATGCGAAGAGATGAGAGCTTTGGAAACTGGTCGTGGTTGGCATTGAAGGCAAGAGAGTCGGAGGCCGTTCACCAACCAGATGGACTGACCAAGTCAAAGAAGCAACCTCCTCAAGCAAACTCCGCCAGGCGGAGAGCAACGATGGACCGGGACTGATGGAGACAAATCATTGAGGCTTGTGATCACGATCCTCAGCAATGAGGGACCGCTCAATGCGAAAGAAAATGTAATTTACGGTTGTTCCAATCGCTAAAGTTAAGTAGCAGTCTGAACTGATGGCCGTTGGGGCAGAAAGGTTCTTGAGTGGCGACCGCGTACCGGAAGGCGCAGGGCATAATAATAATAATAATAATAATAATACTCTTTATTGTGCACCACAAGATAACAGACAGAAAACAAAAGAAATAAAAATACATTACAGTTGGTAACAACAGGCGGTCTTATCGCTAAAAAGCGATCTCTTCCAGACAACCTTAGGGTAGAGAGTAAACAAAGAATAGTTATGAAAATGGTAGTGCATATACATATAATTAAGTTCTAGGGCGTATGTAATAAATGACTATCAAATTTAGTCCCAGAGAAAATGGTAATAACAGTATTCTGATTAGGATGAACAATGTCCCAGGACTTAACCCCTTGCCGCATATATAAAATAAATATTTTTTCGAAATTGAACTTTAACCTGTGTCAATAAGGTCGACATTAATAACTATCATATATGGCTTCGTATGCGGTAAGGGGTTTTAATATTAATATGGATATGACTTAATCCTGGAATTTTAATCGTAAAGCTAAAATAAAAATATGTTTCTTTTCAAAATATTATTCAGTTATAAAAAAGGTAAGTAGATACTTTTGTAATTTATACAGGCATCAATAATATTGTTTTTGTACTGCTGCTAATAAAGATACTATGCTTTACAAAAGCCTTGTAAAAATCGATAGTCCAAAAACGCATTATTAAATAATGTCACCAAAAGGGGGTTTTCCGGGAATCCCCGGGACATATCCATATTAAGTATAGCATTTAAGGTCATTCACCCCAAATCGCACACCCTTGTCCGAACACTGCTATATAATAACTAATGATTACAAAAAAGAAAAAAATACTCAAGTCTAGCCACAGCGCTACAATCTTAAGTTCTTTATCACAAACTCAACGTTATACCTACCTACCAGTAACTAGTATATGTATCCGTGGTAAAACTGGTATTTACATTTATTTTTAGAAAAGTCGCCCGCATAACAAATTTTTGTCTAATCATTTCAGCTCATAAATTACATATACACTTTTAAATCCATTTAAACTAGTTAAAACCTTAAAACCAGTATTGTGTATGTGTAAACATGTGTTTTTGTCACCCAAGGGCCCTTGATAAATAATGCAATAGTATAAACATACAAAAATACACAGATGAAATACCATACCAAGTATATAGTACTTCAAAATCCCCCATTACATTACATCAAAATCATCGCAAGGAAACCAATACAAGGAGACATCGGAATTTTGGGAGTGTCAAATAGGGTTTGCAAAATCGATAAATATATCGATACTTTTAATACTACGTATTGCTCACTCTCAACTTCTTTTGTACGTGTTCTTTAGTTAGTATTATACCTATAAGTAGGTTAGGTGCTGTTAAGCACTGTCCCGGTACAGGAGTGGCCCGTTTGTCGCGTAACAGCACGGATAGCTGTCCCTGATGAAGAGCTCCATACGAGTTCGAAACATGTCGGGCCGTTCCTGTCAACGTTTACGTAGTTTAAACCGTTTATAATAATTATTATAGATGTGTCCCGATTGTTTAATAAGCTGACCCTAGTTGAATTGAAATCGCAGATGGCTAACCAGCTCAAATCGATCAGATGATCTGAGATCTAGAATTGATCGCCAAAGTGGCGATATACCAAGAATCGCCACTTCGCCAACCCGAGCGAGTTAAGTTTGGCCTTATTATGCCGTGTTAAGATAAAAAAACCGTATCTTACTATGTAATTCGTATAAAGATACGACTTTTTACTGTAGCACGGCACTATTTATCTGCGACGCCATAGATACCAGGCGCGAACATAACTGCTCACTTTATCCAATTCGAATTGCGTTTTAATAACAGTTAAAGGTGATATACCTAAAACATCACTTATTTCGTGATATTTCAAAGTACAATCGAATTAGCGTCCTGATCAAGTATAGGATTCATGTTTGACACTGATAAAAGTATTAGATAATTCGCCACTATATTTCTACTATAGCAAAATGCCTAGATATACCGGGTGGGCCCTGTAACAGGAGCAATTAATTAAAACATACATTCGTCCCTTGAAACTAAACAACATTTGTTAAGCAACTTCTGAAAATAACGTGTATTAAATGATATTTTGTAGAATAAAGTTTAAACACAGAAGCAATGTATTGCGAAATGTCCGATATAAGTAGAGTGACAGCTATGTCAATGCTCAGGGAATGTCAACGCTGGACGACATACATTGAAAATACTATTTAATTTGTTTGAAATAATAAAATTTTTAAAACTGACTTTTTTTTTAAATTGTTCAGTTGCTCAACAAATGTTGTTCAGTTTAACGAGTAAAATCTATGTTTTAATTTTTTGCTTATGTTACAAGACCCACATTGTATTTCCGATCAAATTTCGGGAGTCTTAGAGTAAGCTTGATGTACTAAAACATCTTATTAAACAAAAATGGTTATGTAAGGACCAAAAAAACAAAGAACAAAAGTAAAATTAAAACTAATACCGTATCGGTTAAAGCCACAGATACAAGTTTACACAAAACGGCAAAAAACGGAATATATTAAAAGGTCAAGCTATCAAATGACATAATAAGGCAATAAACAGTTACTTGACTCACGGATTTGAATAAAAATTGTCTCGAAACCAGTTAAAGGACAAATAAACACAATGACCCAGATTTCTTTTAACAAAAAACTATTATAAAAAACAAACAGCGGTTCTAGCAAAAACGGAGTTTTTTGATACGTGCGCATACAAAAAAAAGGAATCGTTGGAAGACGAACGAATTGTTTTTGCTTTAGGTTATATGAGTGATAACGAAAGTTCGGTTTTTGCGGCGATTGAGGCAAAAAGTATGCAGCGAAAGTAATTAATGGATGTATAACACGGTATTGCTTACAATAAATATGTATACGGGCGTAAATAATTTAAAAATGTTCATATCTTCCTGGAGGCCTATGATGGTTACTTTTATTACGCGATATAAGTGACGAAGCATCTGTCACTCACACTCGCACTTTGTCAAAACGTGACAGATGCTTTGTCACTTATTTATCACGTGATTAAAGCAACCATCATAGGCCCGCTGTACGTCATAACTGTGACAAGTGACTGTGTGTCGCGTGACAAATACCGTCTGTCACTTTCTGTTCAATACCGTGCGAGCAGGACAGGTAATGCTGAGTCGCGCCACAAGCGCAGGCGCAGCTATTATGGTGACCCTCCTGCTGTAAGAACAACACGCTTTTTCTCGAAACTAGGAGGGATGAGTGAACCAGTATTAAACCAATTAAGACTACACGTTTTCAACGACAAGGAGTTTCGACACCGACAATCCTTTAAACCTCCTTTTTTCACTTTCGTAATCGAATGAAAAGTAGGTTACTTAGGTACCTTATAACCGTGCCTGGACTTGCAGTTTTCCCGGTGCCAAAATTGGGATGAGGCCACAAAAAATGATAAAAGATGAATATACGTACTAACCCACAACTTGTTTTGTAAGCCACAACTTCAGTATGATTATCTCCACTTTGACATTCGGCAATTCTGGACAATTATCGGGAATTCGGGAGAGATCGGAACTACAAATAACACGAGATACATTTGCTGCATATTCATAACATCCTACTAAGATATTACCTACAGTCTAAAACGGTAATGTAAATCACCTGCAAACATGTCATTTTTACAGTAGATCTATGAATAACGCAGGTGTGGATTTGATTATTACAAACTACTAATAAAATAATATATTAGATATATATGGAAATAATCGATACGAGTGAAAAAATAACGAAAGTAAGTCATACAAAATGTATGGGCAACTTTTCTTACACAAAGGAATCAATCAAGTTTTTTTTAATTATAGCCCTTATCTAAGTAGATGTTTTTTGAAAACGATTCAAACATTTTGTTTACTTCGGGTAAAAAGTACTTAGGTACCTACCCCAAATTACTATCCTGCAATCAAAAGTTGATAAAATCTTGAAGTAAAAACTCCGTGTTCTTTCAAATCTTTCAGTCCATTTTACCTAAATCTTACGTCACATCGCTAAGATTTTTAGTGGAATGGAAATCATGACCTTCGAAACTTGAATTTTTAATAGTAGGTACTTATAGCTGGTTAAATTTGCAATGAGATAAATATTCTACGTGGCGACAACTTCGAGATTATATGAAAAACTAGTTTTCTTACTCATTATCATAATCAGCTCGTTATTGTATATTTTTACCTTCAATGATATCAACGACTATTGTATAAGTAACTATTTTTAGAAATATCTGATATTGAATATTTTTTTGCGGTTAACTGTCACTTAGTGAAAAGGCCGTCTGCGGTCTAACTTTGAAAAAAAACATTACTTTATATTTTATTTTTTTAAATAATTACCTTCAAGTAGTCAATATATATTTATTTTTTTGAAGGCCTTCAAAAATAACTTTAAAATAAAAATGTACCTACCCATGGTTTAAATAGTAGATTACATTTAAGCTTTTAAGAAGTCATAACTAAGTCTGTTACGTTATTTTTACGACCATCACTTCAATTAAAACGTAATATATAATTTATTCATAATTAATTGAGCTTTATAATGAATATTCAAACAAATGTTTGGATTAATAAATATCTTTTGGACCAGTTTGGTAGCTGAAACCTGTTGACGGTCGTAAATATGTGTTCTGACGTTTTATATGTTCCATTCCAATGTCATGTGATATTAGCAAGGAATATGACAAAGAAATTAACAATACTAGGTGTCCGCAACTACGTCCCCGTATTGAAATGAAATGAAATAATTCATTCAGTAAGTAGGCCACAAGGGCACTTTTACAAGTTAGATTGTGAATCTACCGGCATTTCCTAAGAGCAGACCGGTGTTGAGAAGAAAGCCGAGAGAAAATCAACAGTAGGTATACTTATGTGATTTTTTCGTAAATCATACTTAAAACAAACATTAACATTTATGGTATAACTAAATACATTGGCACACGTAAAGGAGATGTTTCGATTACAAATCAATGGTAAGTATAAGTAGGTAACAACATTTATACAAAATGTATTCAGTTTAAACTAATAATTTTCTCAGAGGTGTTTTAGTATTTTTTTGGATGTCTAGCTATCTCTGTACTAAAAATGGTTAAAATTCGGCCAGCTGTCTCAGCGTGATAAGAGGACAAAGAAATTATGACCAATAGATGGCGCCACATTGGCATAGCCCTGCACACCTATGCAAAACAAAAAATTGATCTTGCATTGCGCTATTAAGATTTTTCTTGAAATCATGACCCCTAATAGTAGTACATAGACAATTGATTTTCAATACAAATCTAGTATTAAAAGTAATTTTATAATAGTACTTAATATCTATATATTTGGTGGTCCAGCCAGATGCCTTCCAGCTGTTCTCGCCTATACGTCGCATTTATCAACCGATTCTCATGAATTCTGTATTAGTTAGGTATATAGGATTTTTGGTCGATCAATTTTCTCGAAAAATTTCAAAATTGAGAAGATATGGGGGTTAAAAAAGTAAAAAATTATAAATTTCAACCATTAGTCTACAACTTACAGAGCCATAAGTAAATGGGTTCCTTTATCTTACCACTGACGACGCGGTTGGCGCAGTTTTTAAGCAACTGCCTACTGAGCCGACAGTCCTGGGTTCGAATCCCGGCAAGGGCAAATATTTGGGTGATGAACTCGAATATTTGTGCCTGGGTCATGGATGTTATTTGTATTTCAGTATGTATTTATATATACTAGCTTTTGCCCGCGACTACGTACGCGTGGAACTTGATAAAAGGGATTACTACAAGCGCCTAAGCAAATGTAAGAGCAATTGTGCTTTTGGTGTAATAATTACATTTCCTACAGGGTCACCGCACCCCAACAGAAATGTTCACTCACTTTTCAATCTTTTTAGGTATAATTTCCAGGATGAAAACTATCCTATGTCCTTCCTCGTATCTCAAACTATCTCTATGCCAAATCTCATCAAAATCGATTCAGCGGTTTAAGCGTGAAGAGGTAACAGACAGACAGACAGACAGACACACTTTCGCATTTATAATAATACTAGCTTTTTCCCGCGACTACGTCCGCGTGAAACTTGGAAGAATGGAAGCAACCTCGTACAACACGATAGATATCCACCTAATCACCTTAATTAATAAAAAGGGGCGCCTAAGCAAATGTAAGAGCAATTGTGCTTTTGGTCTAATCATTATATTTTCTACAGGGTCATCAATGTCATCATGAATTACTTACTCACTTTTCAATCTTTTTAGGGATAATTTCCGGGATGAAAACTATCCTATGTCCTTCCTCGGATCTTGAACTATCTCCATGCCAAATTTCATCACAATCGATTCAGCGGTTTAAGCGTGAAGAGGTAACAGACAGACAGACAGACACACTTTCGCATTTATAATATTATAGTATAGTATGGATTAGTATGGATATAGGTATGTTTATCGTCGTCTAGTGTCCATAACACAAGCCTACTAGAGCTTACTGTGGGACTAGATTGATTTGTGAGGTTGTTCGACATATATAAAAAAAAGGGAAAGTATATTATAAGTAACGCCGAATCCTGCGCCAGATTAGACGACGACGCAACGGAGCCACGCTGTTACGTCGCCTAAATCAAACTAGATTTAAGTTTTTTTTTAATGTAATTTTGTAGTTCACAGTATCTTGGTTGAATTACTGCAATGCTGTGTAACTAATTTGAAAATAAAATAACCCTGCACACTGACAGAATAAAATTGTCTGCCATTCGATCGTAATACCATTTTACACGCGATTATTGATTAAATGTACTTTTTTAGTCAAATCTTGCAAAGCCATTACATCGACTGCTTTTTACAGCACTTATATCAAACAAGCTCGCAAATAAATTAAAACAGTACAAACAAAGCCCAATTGACTTTAACGACAAACAGGCTACCCGGCTACGCTAGTAAAAAACCAAAACCAACAGTAGAAAACTCAAGCAACACCTGATTGCTAACAAAACAGTCGGAAAGTCTTATCCGGAAAAACCTAGTGTAGGTAGCTTCGCATTATGCGTCAGACCAGCCAGTCTACGTCCAAAAGACACTAAAACTCAATAAAATCAGACACAGCTAAATAAACCTAAAGACAAAACGTTATGGTCGCTTTTTGGACGCACGGGGAATGAATTAGGGCTTTATAAAACAGTGTGATGTAATACGTGTCCGCTACAAGGTCAGCATAGACCGAAAATCAGGTTTGCCCCCCGCCCCCGCGCTGCGCGTGAGACGGTGTGCGTTGCAGTGGTTGGAGCTGAAGATTTTTGATATATTTTATTGAGATGAGATTGCCCGCGGGTTTGCCTGTGTCAATTTGTTAATATACACTTTATTCGTTGCTATACGTTGTATAGTTTTAAGTACTTTTTGACCTTTTTTTGGGGCTATATCTATTATTGATAATCATTAATCACCTAGCTATAATGTTTAATCCTTACGTAATTCATAAAGATTGTTATTTTTCTAGGAGGATGTTGAACCCATTTTATTTAGGGCCATTACCCCTACTACGGGGAGAAACCAATAACAATATCGCCAATTCGCCACAACAATAATAATACATTGTTCAAATCTAATTCATTTACTAAGATGAATAGGACTCAAGAATAGATATCTAAATGAAAATTACCAAAATTAAATTTTATTTTTTAATTCCTATTTCGTAAATTGTAATAGATAACAATAAAAAATATGTGTTTTTAGTGTAGTTATTTCATAAATTTCATTTCATTTTTTCATTTTATTTATTTATTCCTTATCAATTTACATCGTGTTGGAAATAATACTTAAGTAGTTAACTAACACAGAAATCAAAATAAAAATGACAATAATTTCACAGCATTAATTATAAGAAATTGAACATATAATTACTAATTACATAACTAATACTTAATTTAAACAATACTTTACAAACAACAAATAAATAAATTAATTGTGGAGCTGCTCAAGCTCATGCCATTTTTGAATCACTATTATTAATTACCTAGACCATAATATGCCTTTTTTAGCAAATAGTCCCTAAGCCGGCGCTTGAAAATATTTACATTATTTATCACCTTCACTTCAGTTCAATCGGCAAACTATTATGCAATGTGACCGCCTGATGTCGAACACTATGTTTCACCACTCTTAGTTTCGGTGAAATAGTTCTAATTAAATCCTTTCGGCGCGTGCTTTGTCGTGACTCTCTTTCTTCCTTGCTTTCGTATTTTTTGGGATACTTAACAACATCAGTCAGTATTATATATACATAGAAATGCTATTATTATCATTGTTGCCGTGTCGCTTCCATAATTACTAATATGCAATAAACTAAAAAACTTCATATTTATTTCCGCCTTCATCATACGGCCCTCACCAACTACTAAATTTCGAGACTGTTCCTAAAAATCGACTACCATTATCTGAAATGATCCAAGCCCAACCAGCGTAACGCAAACTAAGGTCTATTTGGAATTCGTCAAAATACTCGACAACGAACTACCACATGGCTCGAGTCATTTTTCATCGCGTCAATGTGTGGGTGAACTTTACTCAAACACACACGTGAAGCGTAGGTGCGCTTGCGACGGCTCTTGTACGATTTTTTGTTACATCAAAGTTTGCTCTTGAAAGTTTTGCTACGACGTGTTGAAATGGCTACTTGTTTTACGATGATTTTTATTTAGCAGTATATTTTTTTTATTACTTATTTAAATATTATAGTAATTTTAGGTAATTTATTCATAGTTATGATACGCAATGCTAAATATGCGGATTTCATTATGCAGATAATATGGAATTAAGCTAAATAAATCATACTTATATTAGAAAATGAGAATTAAAATTATGATCTTGTAAATATTTAAATGTGAGTATGTATCGATAATTATAGTTTTGCATAAGTAATTCGCTTAAGAGTAAAAGTAACAGTCCAATTTTATTTCAAAAAAGTCGAATTTGGGTTTATTTTAATTAGGAACTTGATCAAACCGACTGAATGTTAAATTATTTATCTATTTCTATTGCTTCTAACATTTCCGTATGATCGATAAATTATCGGACTACTAGCGCCATCTAGAAAGCGCCCGTTGAACTAACTAGTTCTAAATGCTTATAAGAGATGGCGCTAACAACGCTATAAGCTTACAATTGGTAGGGAAGTGTATTGCATTGACATGTAAATTTTATATTGAATATTTTTTTCATATGACACGCAATTGTGTATAAAATAATAATGTAAAGTACCTTTGTGGTTTCATTTAATCAAACAGGCAATTGAAGGAGTTTCCAGCCCCTACGGAAAATTGGCTGAAATCGCGGAAAACAAATGGAGACAAGTTTTGAAGATTTTTCTTGTTGCTTTTATGTAACTTTTGGCAGTTACTAATTAGTTAGTACACATAACACAGAATATGATTTGTAATAAGTACTAATCATTTAGTTTAAGTTTCAATTTACAGTTTCTTAATTTTTCCTTTTTTTTCCTTCGGAATTAAATGCATAATTATAACTTTATAAAATAATGAACTGTTTGGGATTTTCTGCCCGCTACGCGGAGAGTAAATCTCAATTCTTGGCCAAGGCAAGACGTAAAACTTAGACAAACCACGGGCAGTATTCATAAATAAATTGATTCAATATTTTTTATGTAATAGTTTGACACTATATTATTTATTCACATCGAATAAGTGTCACTGTTAGTGTAATGTGTGATTATTAGAATAAAATAGTTTTGAAAATCTCTAAAGAAAAAAAACACCCATAAAATAGTTATTTTGAATCAGCTACTACCGAGGTGTAGGTAATAATAAATGCGCAAGCTTAATGCGCTTCTTATCAAATTCCAAAATATAATTATATCGAAAAAACACATGTCTCACTAATTAAACACAACGGAAAATGTCTCGGCATTCAAAGTACCCCAACCGTTTCGCAATGATAAAAACGTCCACAACATGCAACCCAACCAATTAATTACGATAAAAAAAAACCCTCCATAACGGTCCAAAACTTGATAGTAAACCCAGGAAGATTCCCACACTAGACTAAGTAAAAATTTGCATATGATCAAATCGTTAATTTTTTAACTTGTCCTTTCTCTTCCTCATGCCCCACAAAACCCTGAAAAGATTTAGTATAATACGAAGGTATTAAAATAAAAGATTAAGTATAATAATTTGCATACGCTCTGTGAGAAAGAAGTTCCTCAAGGGACAATCCTGGGTCCACGGTTTTTTAATATATGCATAAGAGACAATGCTAAAATTGTTTTTATGTTTATCACTCTCTCATACAAGCGGTTTTTTCGCTATTTGTTTTTTACTTTTAACTTCGCACGATTATTTGCATATCCAGTTTGGGTCCCTTAAAATTTGCGTACTATTTTGCATATTAAAGTTCAAGACTGTCTTCTTGAGTATGTGTGTTTACTTGAGCTTTATTTTAGAGACAGTGGAATTTTTAATTTCTTTAGAACGGTTAGGGTCAGGTTTTTTTTGTATAGGAATAATTGTGCCGGTATTGTTAGTATCATTAGTGATGCTTTTGGTATCGTGTGAGTTTTTTGCCTTTTGTGCAAGGTGAATAATTAAATTTTGAAATACTGTCCCCGCAGTTTTTTATCTAAATTAAATCCAGTTCTGATGCGCCAGTCATCGTCATTCATTGTTTGATGAATATTTAGAGTGGTTTTGTAAAGATCTTGATTCCGGGTGCTTTATTTTTTATGGAACAAAGCATCTGCCTAGTCGTAATTAAAAAAACTGTGAGAACGTGGGGATACGGATGTCCGCATTAAATTAGCAGTATTGTTTGTGATCTACCGTTATATTGTTCAGTAACCGCCGTTTTAGTGAGACAATTACAAGCATTGACTTAGTTTTGAAATTGAGTTTGATAGAGAAGGTTGCTTCTGGTCATATTCGTTTGCGTGCTATTATTTTATTTGTGATTGTCGTTTTAGTAAGTCAATCATCATTGGTTTTAATTTTTAAATTGCATTTGACATTGTCGCTTTCTTTTCTTTGTGTATTTTTTTTATTTGTGTGATATTTTATGTCACTATTTGCCATTCAATTGTGAAGAATAACGGTCAATCGAATGACCCAAAAGCAACCCCTGTCAGATTTTCATCAGCCAATTCCCAATCAAACTATTAGGGTTCCAATAACACAATTGCTCTTTTTAATAATCGGCGCATGCAACCCTTTTACAAATATTAAATTTCATCAATGAAGGGTCATGCGACAATCATAACTTCTATTGATTATTGATCACAATAGTCGGTTGACGCGTGCGGCAGATAAAGATCCATAGATCGATTTTGCTATGAAACTGGATCTTTTTTGCGGTGACCACGAGCCTGTCGTCGTGATTGACAACCTAGTTCCTGTCGGTTTATCATTTTTATGTTAATCTTTCTGGTTTTTCTGCGTTTTCTTTCAACAGTCGTTCTGTGTTGATTTGTGTTTTCTCTTGTGTTAATATTAATCACTTTATAGCGTTATCTGATAGTTTTATGAAACAAATTGTTTCCTAAAATTGTGGATTTTCTTTCCACATGAGATTTTGTTTTGAAACTGTTTATATATAATCGTAATCACTCTGCGAGCTGCGAGGATTAAAAAAAAAAGGCTCAGTGAAGTATTGTTTACGCTATATCTCCGCTATTTAGAAAGTAATCAGAAATTTGAATCTCTAAAAAATCTGGGAAATTATCGAATTTTTAACCAATGCGAAACGGAAATGCGGTCTAATACGTATTTATTTTGAATTATGGTCTTTGTAGAAAAACTCTGTCAATTATACGGTGTACGTATTTTTAATTAATTGTCTTTAAAAAAAAAGTTTAATGTTGTCAGTATATTGGTCAAGTGATCATCTATTTTTACCTATATTTATTTTTAAAGTAGATTATAGATATTTACCCCATGCATTTACATCTTTACATCGTTTCATCTTTATTTCCTTTAATTATATTTTCAGGATTACCTTCTACTTAAAAATGTTAAATACCATTAATTGTTTCAAAATCAACAGCTGCTTGATCGGATTCTTCACCCTTCGGTTTTCAATACAGCATTTTGTCTGTCGGTTCGCCTGGGGTAGCTACCCCTGAGCCTATTATAGGATTATTGGGTATTGATCTATTGTTGAGGGCGCGAAAGGGTTTAAGTACGTCTTGTTACGATTTTTTTTTCTTTAAACTCTTTAGTATTGTAGGAAGTGATGTGGTGAAGTATTGGCTGTATTGATTGTATTCATATTGAAATTATGGGTGGTATTTGAATTGTGTTGGAAGGTAAATAAGAAATTGATGAAAGTTTCAACGTTGTTAGTGCTACTGATTTATTAAATGCTCAGGCTATAAGTTTGGATAAAACAGCATTGATTTTATAGGTAGGTATACAAATATTTGGGAGTAATATTTAATCACTTTAAATAATATATTCTACTGTTTGTATCGTTAATTTATTATTACTGTACAGGTTTTCTAATAGTTCATCATGATTAATAGTATTAATTTAGTTTCTTTTTGAGTTTGCTAAATCTTAATAAAGCTTATGTGGTTCTTTAATACTCATTGATCATTATGTAATTTTTTTTATATTTATCATTATGATTTCATCATCCATTATCCAGAATCATTAATAAAACTCCCAGTTCTCATAGCCACTAGAACATGCAAATTATCCTAATCCTCTACATTTCCATACATTTCTACTTCCTTATATTTGGCAATGACAAATTGCTCGATCCTTCGAAGACGGTTCTCACATACCAACACCATCTGCGTATTAGAGGTTAATGTTTTATTCAATAATTGACATCCATTTGGTTTATCATGCAAAAATAGTGCATTGTGATTGTTCATGTTGACATAATACCATCAATCTAGTGTTTGATTTATGCGTAGCGTGACGGTATCGATGAATTGCTGTGTCGATTGTCGATAAAAAATGGTTTCTACGAGTAAACTAGTTTTACTTATTTACGTTCTACATTTGTTTTTCACAATTTTATTTGTTATTTAATGATGGTTTAAGACATTTATTTCTCATAAGAATTTACTAACGTTTATACGAATGAGCTTCGTTTAGAATTCTCTAAAGCTAACTATACATTTTTGAATGAAAATTTGAATGGTTACGTAGTTCCTAGTCATTTCTCGGATTAATTAGTGAGACTCTAGCACTACTGTAGTTGCATTTGGATTTTTATATTTATACTACGATAAAAAAAAACCTTATAAATACAAATTAGAACATGTTGCTGCAATGAAGCTTGTAATATTTAAACGCTTGAATTGCCCAATACATGGGTATTTAAACAGTACCAAATGCCATGCAGGATTTCGATAATGGTGGCACCTGCATTTCTGAAATTATTTAGACGGTGACCACGTACCGGTTAACGCAGCGTGGAAGGGTCACCAATAAGATGAACCGCTGATCTCATCTGGATCGCGGGATGTCTTTAAGAGAGGCACCGATTATTGACGAGATCTTTGGGAGAGACCTTTGCCCAGCAGTTTACATGTCTTAGCACAATAGGACGATAATTAATTCTTTGTTCGTTGTTGTTAAGCTCTACTATTTGTAAGTATGCTATTGTTTCGTAATCTTCGGTGTAATGTTACTAAAGCAAAACGGTTAGCACATTATTAACCTTTTTAGGAGGAATTTCATTAGTACACTCACCACTTATTGTGCAGCTGTATTAACTTTGTTTACAGTGCAACCAATTAAATACTTATTTGTATCATGTATCGCGTAGTAAAGTATAATAATACTAAAATCAAATCAGAAGCACCGAATCGGAATAAGTGGAAGTCTAGGGGAGAGGCTTTGACCCAGCAGTAAGAACAGTCCTAGAGCCTCTAGGAAGAGGTTACTCTAAAATATGTATTGAAAGTGAAACACTCCATAAAAAGTTGTAGAAAGTCAAAGTTATTCAATTTATAAAAAGTATATAAATGTCAAAATCACAAAGGACCCCAAAAATTTCCTAAAGTATAAGTATTTCAGAAAACCAACTTTCTGTTAGGTTTTTGCATAAACATTAAGTATAGTGTGGAGGAGTGGTTAAACAAAAATCTCTGTAATATATGTGTGTGTTTCTTGAAAAAGAAACATTGAACAAAAAATATCGATAAGCCAATGACATCCCTATTTTTAAAGTAATGACGGATTATCTCCAACTCTACAAAGGCGGTACCGCAGCGCCTGTTACTGACGCTTTGTCATTGTAATGCTGTGTTTAACCTGTGGGGTGCATCTTAAAGGACTAGTGCAGTAATGTGCAGTTTTCGGGACTAAGTAGTCAGCGGGGAGTGGTCGGCGTGTGACTATATTATCAAGGGTACGATTAGAAACTTTAACAGACCAAGAAAAACTTATTTTTGAATTTTCTTGTATTGCCTTTTGACTACACAATTCGTAGGGCGCTAGCGCGTCTGAAACGCCGGGAATTAATAACATATACTCGTATACTAGGTATTATATAGCTATGGAGAGGGTAAGAGGCATAATTCCTTCAAAAAAAAATTTTTTTCACATTATGACAAATTATTGATAATTTCAACCAACTTTTTGAAGTGAATAATACTTTTCCCCGAGTTCTAGGTAGTAACATAGTTATTTCATGCTTTCATAGCGCGCAGTCGAAAATAAGTTGAAAAAACTAATTTTCTGTGTGAATTTTGTCAATTTCGAGTAGTTTTTGAAACAAAAATTATAAATGAAAAATTTAAACTGTAGGTTTTCAATATATACCAATAAATCCC
Source organism: Apotomis capreana (assembly GCA_947623375.1). Classification (NCBI taxonomy): domain Eukaryota; kingdom Metazoa; phylum Arthropoda; class Insecta; order Lepidoptera; family Tortricidae; genus Apotomis; species Apotomis capreana. The sequence continues at coordinate 12,064,407 of OX392522.1, read as the reverse complement.
AATAGCCCTGTTCTAGGTAGTAACATCAATAAAATGTTAAGAAACATGTTTGATCATAGAGAAAAATGTCTAAAACAATCAGCATTTTAAAAGGAATAAGGCCTCTACGCGACCAACAGATGGCGCCATGCCAGCCTGGCGCCATTTAACGGCTGGACGGATTTTAACCAATTTTGGTACAGGCATAGCTGGACATCCAAAGATGGTTATAGGATACTTTTTACCCGACTACGGTAAAAAATGCTTTACGTGGATGAAGTTGCGGATACACTCTAGTAATATATATTTTCTACACGTATTATCCTGTGTATCTTTCTGTGGCATCGCTGCTCCTAAACGGATGATCCGAGATAATTATTCACAATACACCAAAATCCAACGGTATTTTTTTTTATTAATCTCAAGATTGTTTGGTACAACATCTTAAGAGACTCTCGCTAGATGGCTGGACCAAGGGCCAGATTCCGAAGGCGGTACCTACTCCTGGACACGGCGCGTATTGTCAGGAGGTTCCTCTCTCTGCAGCCCTAACAACCGGTAGCCTGGGCCCTACCCCGCTGCCGGCGGCACCCTAGGTTAGGTTTTTTATAATGTGTTTATATATTTTGTAATTTCTTTATTGTATTTTACTTTTTATATACATATATTGTAAAAACCTAGCCTTATACGAAATGAATAAAGGAATACTAATTTGGTACATTTTTGAAACGTACAAGCACACACAAACTTTCAGCTTTATAATAATAGTGTGATTCAGAAGGATTAATTTAACAGATGAGAATGATGAGATACCTTAGTGTCATTTATTGAATGTGCATTAATGTAATAAAAAAAACATTACATTATGTAAATGTAATTACTAATATTGTAAATCATTGTACTACCTGCTAAGTACTAATATATAATTAATTTCCTTGTTTATTAGACAATTTAATTATAAAAGTGTCACTTTTAATTTATTTTATTGCCTATAGGTTATGTCTAAACATGTGCACGGGCATTTCCGATGCTTGTCATACAAAACGATAGTCATTAAAAATGTCAACAGGAATAGTTTCTTCGTTTTCCGCAATTGTCGCATATTTTTGTAAAACACGTGTTGGTCGTGTTGTATAATGAATTAATTACTTACTATTCAATTGACAACATGAATTTTTTTGATTAAGCCCTTTTCCGATATCATTACTACATAGTATAAAACAAAGTCGCTTCCGTCTGTCTGTCCCTATGTAAGATCTTTTAAACTACGCAACAGATTTTTTTAATAGATAGAGTGATTCAAGAGGAAGGTTTACATGTATAATACATGCATAATTTATCCGTATTGCACCCGTGCGAAGCCGGGGTGGGCCGCTATACTAATGAAATAAAGGATAAAAAATTTAATATTACTACATTTTTACATTTTTAGAAAATATCCCAATTCATGATTAAAAGATCCCTTTGAAAAGTTTCTCATTCTAAAAGAGCGTAGGTGACAAATTGGTCACAGCGCAGAAAATCTTACAGTCGGACTATTACTATGGAAATTGACGGATTTGATATGGAAATTGTACCACAACTCTTTTTGCAGTTTACGAATGTCATTTTCCCACAAGGTGAAGTCATTTGAGTGCTGATTTTTAAACGACGCTGCTTTCAACTTTTTTTTTCAATATTTTCAAAACTTGTCTAGGGACTAGTTTTAAGGATATTACGTTACGAAATAAAAATAATAGTTTTGGGTTTTCTGATAAGAATAAAACGGCTGGACGGATGGAAAAATTTGAAGAGTCTCCTTGCGTTGTGGTGGTGGAGTAGTTGACAGGTTGAACAGGTAATCAAGAGGCTCCGCCAGGCCAATTAATCTTTATGCTTTGATCTTTGTATCAATAGGTAAAATTATTGCTTTTACAAATTATTAGGCGAAAAGTTACTTATTCCTTTTGTGTGCTGTTATTATGAGTATTAACAGATACTTTATTTACGCCATGAGACCCTCAGAGAAGCCGGTAAGTAGCTTGCGGTCTCATTTGGAAACACGACGACATAATATCACGTATAATACACGTAAACAACAGTGTTTTGCGAGTTCTACGCAACAATTTATTAATTAACATCACCTGTTCAAATAGTAGGTACTTACGTAGCACGGGCATAAGAGCTTATAACCCTTATACGACTTATTTCAGCTGTGTAAGAGCTGTATAAACTCTTATACAGCATGTGTCCCACTTGGTACCTTAATTATGGTCAGCCATCCTCGTGGTAAATGTATTGTAAACTCTTTGCTCTTCATCATTGCGTCCGGACGATTTCAGCCACGGCGACTGAACGCAGGCTAATCAGAGCATCGCTCATGAGCTCTCAGATGGCTGACTTAGCCAATTTTTGCAGCAAATGTGCGGCCACATTCGCTGCATGTCAGCACCCCTCCGACAAAATTGTATTGAATGACCGCTGGTGGTCGGGCCTTAAGCTCCTCGCGCTTAGCTCGAGCTCACTCCTTCTTTGCTCTAAAAACAATATTAATAAGAGAAAGGCCGTATTTTTTTGTGTGGCTTAAGAGGATATATCACTACGTCTTTTCTCATACTATCAGTTTAAGTTTGCACCTGGTATGTATGGCGTCGTATACAAAGGTCTAAACTTAACGTAACTGGGTTATAAAAATCGAGGTTGCGTTCCCGCTAGTTTCCTCTTCCAAAACTTAACGAAACATTACGAAATTTTAGGAACGGAAAGGTGAAGAAATGTGCTGTGTCGGACCGTGTTGATATTTGCGCAAATCATTATCGAATTTGTTTTCTAGGCATCCATTTGGCCGAAAAACACACCTAAACGAAATTGGCCTTTTTATTTAATCACTCTTATATAAAGACGGAAGTTTGTGAGTGTGTTTATGTGTATGTTTGTTGCTTCTTCACGCTCAAACGGCTGGACCAATTTGGATAAATTTTGGTATGAAGGTAGCTGATACCCTGAATTAACACGTAGGCTACTTTTTATCCCGAAAAAAAATTGTGTTCTCGTAGTATGAGCGGGTAGTATTACGCGGCGCAGCTAATTGTATTTAATTTTCAAATATAAAACCGTACTCAACCACTCATACATACATACATACAAACACGTAGACACAAAACTTTTGAGTCTTAAGACGAGTTAAGACGTCAAACGGTAAGCCTGTTGGCGGTTGGCGGAAACCGCAATTCTACAAAAGATGCTAAATGTATTTGTGAAATTATGGGTACCATTATGAGTTGCAAGTCGTTGTTTAACTCCTTTTGTTTTTAGTAACGTATAAGGCACGAAATACTATAGTTTAGTGTTACTTTTATATACGTACAAAAAAAAAATTCAAGCAACTTTTTGAAGTGTATAATACTTTTCCCTGAGTTCTAGGTAGTAACATATCTATTTCATTGCGTGCAGTCGATAATAATTTGATAAAACCAGTATTTCTGCGTGAATTTCGTCAATTTCGAGTAGTTTTTGAAAGAAAAATTATCAATGAAAATCTCTAACTGTAGGTTTCAAATATATACCAATAAATCTCAATAAAAGTCCTGTTCTAAGTAGTACCTAACATTGATAATATGTTAAGAAACATGTTTGATCATAGAGACGAATGTCTAAAACAATCAGCATTCTTGAACGGATAAGAAGCCAAGAATTTAACGACGAAATGACGTTTCAGTAGATTTTACCGTAACTTTCGTTTGCACGAGGCAGACTGAGAAAAGTCAGAAACACATAAAAGTATGTAGACCGCGCCAACAATTTGTTGAAATCGTTGAAATTGGATAATATAAATAAACATAGTTCTCCTTGTATACCACCCTCCATAATTTCATACACAATTTTCAATAGGCAGTTTTTTCTATACTCATACGAGTCCCGTCGTCTTAAACAAAACGCGTCACACCAACATTTTAAACATGGCTACCGTCATACGCACTTCGACCCTCTGCGGGCGACACAGATTAATAGCTCCGCTGAGGGTGTAGAGGGTTGATACACTCCCTGTGACTTCATCAAACACACTAGGGACAGCTCAAGACATCACTCTTAAGTACCTTTAGTCCTTTAGCGATCTGATTAGCACTTAGGTACCGTAAAACTAGGTACCCAACTATAGTCCAATCATCCAAGTATGGTCCAAAACAAAACTCGTTTATTTTTATCAAAATCCATATTCTATCAGTGATTTTATACGTTTTTTTTAAGTTTGTTTAATTATGTTGTTCACTTTAGAGTTTATTCGTTTAAATTGTCATATAGTAACGAGTAATTTTCAGATTAAACTGGACCATAGTTGCGTGGACTGGGCTATAGGTAGTTGGTTAGTTTTACGGTAGCGTCTTAAGTAAAAACTAGGCCAAAAATATTTTGGTTCGGATGTCCAGATTTCGGGTTGTTCTTGCCAACAGGTCGCATGCCTCAACCGGTTCTCGTTTAACTTTTTTACTTGCTAATACTTATTGATAAGGTTAGTTGTTGATTTCCACCTATTGACAGTTTTTCCGCCATTTTATAACATTCGATGATTTACACCTTACAGTAAGCGATAGACACCTTGTCAATTAAATGCACAGGTTGGGCAAAATTTTAATTTAATTACTTACTTTGTTCGGAAAATGAATACAAAAATTTTAATTTATAAAGTAAGTAAAATATTTGGTTTAAATTAACATCTCTTAAAGTTAATTTGTTATAGCACCTTATATAGAGGACAAAGTAAAAAATTATTACCTACTTTGAAATGAAATGAAATAATTTATTCAGTAAGTAGGCACAAGGGCACTTTTACAAGTCAGATTGTGAACCTACCGGCATTTCCCAAGAAGGACCTGCTGTTGAGAAGAAAGCCGAAAGAAACTCAACAGTAAGTAATTTTTCGTAAAATAATTCGAACTTCATAAAACGTTTCATTAGAGCTTTAATATCATCACTGTCGTGCATAAAAAACTATAAAGATTCTAAGATAACGACGGTTGAACTAAAAGCGTTAACCTTATAATGAAACAATTAATTCAAATAACCGTAAAACACTATATAAACATTAAAACTCATTATTATGTTTAAAGAGATGGAAAATTGTCCACTTCCTTTGCGATTGCCGTTCTAAAAGGACGTAAGTTGTATGCTTTCTCTGTTTAATTACAACGTTTTGTGTTATAACAGCCGTGTAAGTCATATGTGGCGTGTGGAATGCAGAATGCATAGTTAGGGTTCAGTTGGATGAAGAAAAACCTTGATGCCTGCAAGTTTTTTTGAAACAACGAGTTAAGAGGCCTTATTCCTTTTCAAATTATTTTTTTTCTCAACCAAATTTTTGATGTGAATAATACTTTTCCCTGAGTTCTAGACTGTAGTACATCTTTAATTGCGTGCAGTTGAAAAAAAAACCAGTTTTCTGCGTGAATTCTTAGGGTAGTCTTAAAAAAAAATATGACAATAAAAAATTGGTTTCAAATATATACCAATAACTCGCAATACTCAATACTCGTTCTTAGTAGAAATATTGCCCAAACGAAACAAAAGAAAACGTGCATCGCGCTGTTATGATTTTTGCAGCGATATTATCTTATCATAAAAAATAGGTCAATAGTGTTTTACAGTTTTATAATAATACCTTTATATACGTAATTGCCCTTACTGATATTAAACAGGAATATTAAAATTTTCAGAATCTTCACATTTGTATATTTGTAAATGAAAAAAAGAAATAGTTTAGTATTTTAGCGGCTGAGTTAAAACCTAATGTAAAAAAAAGGTACAGAACCCTTCATCCTCTTTGCAAACTAAACCTCACGTTAATTTAGATAATAAATAATTGTAAACAGCAACTTGATAGGCGCTTAACGGCCACAAATGAAGATTGTTATAAAAATGCTAAATTACTGCCCTTGCGCATCGCGTGCAATGTGGGGCCAGGAAATACGCGGCGAGCGGAGTAGGTGCGATTTATGATGTGCTTTATATATAACTGAAACTAAGTTATTACAGACGCAGAATTCAGACGCAGAGGCAAAATTCGACGTCGTGATTTTATATTTCTAAGAACTAATCGTGAACTTTAGCGATATGCTCTACCTTTGCCAATTAAAAGTTGTCAATATCCTACTCGCAGTGCGTACTCCATGGCCATAGTAAGGCTGATATGATGTTTATAAACTACTCATACACTACAAAACTCCGAAGTTTCATTTGTATAAAGAATGTTTTGTGCTATTTCGAATTTTCTTAATTCTGAAAACCATGTTCGGAAGAAATATTTTGATTATTTTTGGGATATCATATAACCCAGTAACATATCATCCACAGTAATTTTAGGGTCGATTGCAAAAAAAGTTTACACATTTAAAAGCTTAGTTAACAAAAAATCACGATCGCTTCCTTTGTGTGACGAAAGTTAGTCATACAAAATGTATGGGTAACTTTCGACACACAAAGGAATCAATGAAGTTTGGTCTTAATTAAAGCCCTTAACTATGTAATAATATTTTGCAATCGACCCTTTAATAATTAGGCGTGATAGCGGTTTCGGTATTATTAGCCGCGTTTTTTTAACCGCCTATCTTGTGGCCCGCCATTTAGTGCCGCGACGGCGACACATTAATAACTGCGCGTGCGCGCCTCACCTGCCCACTCGGCTAACTGTGACCTAACTAACTTATTACAAAGTCTAATTCTAAACGTACTCGTTAAAATATTTCCAAACTCCTTTAACAGGTACTAAATGTATATATTTTATTTTATTATCTTTATTAATTAGAAAGGGGTGTTGTCACAAGGTACTAAATATGCAAAAAAATCTTTTCGGAAAATCTTTTATGGCAGAGATATTGATATTTACTGCCACCATATTTGTTTTCAACTAATATATCTCTGCAATTTTGAAAAATTTTGAATTACTGAATAGGCAACAGATCCAGATTATCGCTCCAGCACTAGCACAAACTAGGCTTTGCGACTCTCACTCTCTCACAATACTACAAAGAAAGAGATAGAGATAAATAAATATTTAGCGCGAGAAAGATTCGCGTATCACAGTTGTGCTAGGAGAGCTGGTCACAAATTTAGAAAAAAAGAAAAAAAAAGAAAAGATTATTTCCCGAATGAAAGTGGAAGGCAAAAGCAGAGTAAGACAATCAGCTGTTATCGTAACACGCGACGCGTAGAGACTCTTGTCAGTAGGGTAAAATGTAGACCCTATCCGTTGTCAGGGGTACTTATAACACCATTAGACGCAGGGGTGCACAACTTTCAGAATTAAAATTGAATTGTTAATTTGTTTAATGACTTTGTAAAAACTTCATCATACTATACTGTCGCGGTTACGGAACTAGATAGAAGTACTTTTAAACGGTTTTTGATTGATTACTCACTATTTACTGGACTGCACAAATCCATGGTCCATTTACGAATGAATTCATGAAATCATTCATAAATGGGCCATGCAATTCTGCAGCTCATTGTTCCTTACTCACGATTACAAATAATAAATAAATATCGGACAACCTCACAAATCGATCTAGTCCTAGCTCTAGTAGGCTTGTCTAGGCCCTAGATGATGATATACATACTTATATACGAGTATAGATATTTTTATACCTGGTTAAAAACACTCCAAATGTCCATGACCCAACAAATTTTCGAGTTCATCACTCGAATTTGCTCTTGCCGGGATTCAAACCCAGGACCAATAGATCAGGTATACCTACTACGACTGCACTAGCCGTGTCGTCAAACGGTTTGAAGGAACTAGCCCTAAGTCTCAAGACGTATTAATAAGCTTTCTCGCATCACAAATAGCCATAATAAATACCCCATAAGGACTGGACTCCGGAAATCAAACACATCACGTCATGACAAATTGACACTCATCAGTGTCAAAACCTCCCCCAATGAAAACCCAACTTTGACAACACACCTCAGAGAGTATATTGCATTGGATTTCTTCACAAAAATGCTGAAGACTCTAGAAGAATCGCCACACTCAACATGCAGTGCTATTCACTTTTATTATTTAAGGGTAGAGTTGGTTTTGCACCGGTTGAAACCAGTTCGCAGATCGGTGGAGGTGCTGCGATGCTTTATAGAAGATGGTGGAAATTTGTAAGATGATTTTGGCGGGCTAATATCGAGTTTTTCTCTGTTAGGGAGTGTTCTTTTATTGAATGCCGTTTGGGAAAATGGCTGTGTGTTGTTAAATGTAAATTATGGATACATTTTGTGTTTTATGAACGGGCAACGTGTTGAGGGATGGTTTTGGGTAAAATTATGAATGTGGTGTCATTTCAGATCAATGCAATATTTGACTTTATGAAAGGTTGTATGTAATACTTTAACATATTATAATCCATACTAATATTATATTATAAACGAGAAAGTGTGACTGTCTTTATGTTACCTCTTCATACATAAACCGCTGAACCGATTTAGATGAAATCTGGTACGGAGATAGTTTGAGTTCCGGGGAAGGACATGGATACATGAGCGGGTAACACCGTGGGCCACAGCTAGTATAATATAAGATAAGCCTGATAGTCGTGCTCTCATTTTTATTGAATTGTTGTTTATACACAAAAAATATATATATTTGTTAACAGCAACCCTAATGTTAGCTGCTAGTTAATAAATCGGAGGACTGACAAACTGAGGGCTACAAGTAACCTAAAGTTAAGTTATGTAAAATTTGCATAATTTTGGTTATTACTAAGCACAATTTGGGTATTTATACACAAATACACAGATATATACACATGCTAAACTTATAACTAAAATTAACTAAAGAACTATATAAAAACTACATGCAATCGTGTAGGTAGGTACATCGATATGATAGATCCCTTCGTACTGTTTGTTTTCGCAGTCGGTAAAAATATGAAATATACCAAATAAATACACATTTATGCCGCTCTACCGATGGTAATGAGAGACGGCCACTGACACTCATCAAAATTCAATTCGTCAACTCGCAGCGTACGGTGCGCAAAAAAATGGTTTAGGATGAAAATATTTTAAAAGAAAACAAGGAAATTTATCAAGAACAGAGTCTGCGAGATGTAAATATTCCGCGATATTTTTTAGCAATTACAAGCCATTGCTATGACTTCTTTTATATTCTTCGTTCACTGCTGTAAAGTAGTGCGATGTGAATTTTAACGTATTTCACATAGAGGTCGCTGAGGTGTAAAGCCTTTCAAATAAACAATGCAAAGATCGACACACAAAGTATTAGGAAAAGTTCGAAGGGTTATCTGGCGTTAGGGGTTAACGCGTCGGACCAGAGGCACTGGGTTCGATTCCCGGTCTCTTTCGCCAGGTTATGCGCATTTCCATTTTTCTTTGGGCTTTTTGATCTTTCTATCAATGGTTATTTATGTTTTAACCCCCTATATCACCGCCATTTTTTTTTTTTTTGCAATGAAATGTCCTCATAACGTGCCTACGAGGCTTCGAAGTATCACGTTTCGAGCGAAACAACTCGAGAGAACTGAAAGGAACTCCATACAAAGTTGAAGACCTAAGCCGGGAAGTAATTTTTAAACATGGCGCCTGTGTTCTTGAACAAGCTAAACAGTTGAATTACATTTTGTTTCAGTGGTGTATTTTTTTATTGCATTGCATATGTTTGAGAAAAACACTATACATGCCTAACCGTGCAAAGATCAGTCTGGTCTGTAGTAATGTACTATTAATTATCTTACAAACACTGTAACTACCCTATTGTACTTTGATTCCTAATATCGAACTGTTTTGCCGTCTCTACTTTATACAATTAATTCTCTATCAGGCGTTTTTGCGACACTCGCGCCATCTAACGCGGACTTGAACTGCACATGGATTATCATATTTATTGTTTCAAGTTATATATAGCTTCTGGTTATGACTCTTGACGATGGCCATGCCATACAGGGTGGACCTGAAGTAATGAGCAGACACTACTTGTTAGAGCATATTGACACTTTATACTCTAGCGGTGTGTACACTATCTATGTTTATCGCGATATTTTTACTAGCTGTGCCGCGCGGTGTTACGCGCTCATACCGCGAGAACACTACATTTTTCGGAATAAAAAGTAGCCTATGTGTTGAATACCATAAGTGACATGCGAGGCGATAATAATGATATTATATGGGGGGACAGGGATTATGACCAAATAAAATTATATAATGAATTGTGCTGTGATAAATTGAAACATATTGATTTTCCTGTTGAATTAAGTTTATGCTGTGATCATTTCTGTAACGACCAGTCACATAATGAGATATTAGATAAATTATATAATGATATTGTTGTAAGTTTGCAGGATGCCTCGAGAGCCAGTAAAATTGTTAGGAAGTGTAAGCGTAAGCAGGTTACAGGGTGGAATAAATATGTAAAAGACTTCCACGCTCAAGCGAGGCTTATTTTTCAGCAGTGGGTTTTGTTTGGAAAACCGTCGTCAGGGCCTCTTTTCCGGGACATGTGTGCTTCCCGGAAAGTGTTTAAGGATAAGCTTAAGTGGTGTCAGGATAACGAAATGCAGATAAAAATGGACATAATAGCTACTCACCACAAAGCTAAAGACTTCAACAAGTTCTGGAAGTGCACGGGTCAAATTGGACCTAAGACTACGTTGCCGGCCAGTGTGGACGGTGCGTGTGAACCAACTCAAATTGCTAACTTGTTTGTAAATAATTTTAAAGTTGACAGTCCACTGGAGTCTCGGGTGCTCCATGCTGATGACCATTTTGACGAGCTGCCGGTTCATTTTACTATTAAGGAGGTTAAGGACGTCATTCAATTGATGACGAGAGGCAAGTCACCGGGTCACGATGGTCTCAGTATCGAGCACCTGCAGCACGCGGGTGATCACCTACCTCGGGTTCTCAAAATGCTCTTCAATCTCTGTATGAATCATTGTTACCTCCCCAGCAGTCTTATGAAAACTGTCGTAGTACCAATTGTCAAAAATAAATCAGGAAATGCCTCGGACGGGTCCAACTATAGGCCAATATCGCTAGCAACGGTGGCTGCAAAAGTGCTGGATGGAGTACTTGATAATCTTCTTGCGCAGCACATCAAATCTCAGGATGCTCAGTTTGGGTTTAAACCAGGTCTGTCAACCGAGAGTGCTATTCTCTGCTTTAAGCACACCGTGCAACACTATACTGCAAGTAACACACCTGTCATTGCCTGTTTCTTGGACCTGTCCAAGGCTTTCGATATGGTCTCGTACGATATCCTGTGGGATAAACTGAGGAACAACACGAGTACTCCGAAAGGGGTGATTAACCTTTTTCAGTTCTGGTACGGTAACCAAACCAATCAAGTTAGATGGGCAGGCGCGTACTCAGATGTGTACAGGTTGAAGTGTGGTGTTAGGCAAGGTGGTTTAAGTTCACCTAGGTTGTTTAACCTGTACATGGATGAGTTGATCGCTAGGCTCAGTAGTACGGGTATCGGTTGCTCGATAGGGGGTACCACTGTAAATAATATTAGTTATGCTGATGATATGGTGCTGCTGTGCCCGGCGATCAGCGCTCTTGTAAAGTTGTTGAGAATCTGTGAGGAGTATGCGGTGACTCATGGCCTGAGATATAACACGAATAAGAGTGAACTGCTAGTATTTAAAGCAGGGAACAATAAAGCCTTAACATCAGTTCCTGCCGTACAGCTGTGCGGGGTTCCTCTTAACAGAGTGTCGCGATTTAAGTATCTCGGGCACTGGGTCACCGATAATCTTCAAGACGATGTGGATATGGAGAGGGAGCGCAGAGCATTAGCAGTAAGATGCAACATGTTGACACGTAGGTTCGCACGCTGTAACGGGGACGTCAAGAAGACTCTTTTCAAAGCTTTTTGCCAATCCTTTTACACGTGCAGTCTGTGGACGAACTACACTAAAAAGACGCTTAATGCTCTGCGCGTCCAATACAATAACGGTTTCAGGGCACTATTCGGACTGTCACGCTTTTGTAGCGCGTCTGGGATGTTCGCTGAGGCGAGCGTCGACGGTTTCACGGCAATAATTCGCAAGCGAACGGCTTCCCTCATGCGTCGCGTGCGTGACAGCTCCAACACCCTCGTAAGACTTGTTTGGGAGAATCCTACATGCTCACTGTGGAGGCACTGGAACTCCTTACACATGGGCTCTCGAGGCATCGTATATGACATTTTGTAAGTTATTTTATTTTTATTCTTTGTTTTGTTATTTATTTGCATACTAACATAGATTGTAAGACCTTTGTAACTAACACTCTATGGACATTGTCTGAAATAAATATTTTGAATTTGAATTTGAATTTGATGCACAGTGTCAGCTACCCTCATACCAAAATTTATCAAAATTGGTTCAGCCGTTAGAGCGTGAAGAAGTAACTAACGTACACATAAACACACTCACACACTTTCGCCTTTATAATATTAGTGTGATAATTCGTATTCAAAACATCACCATAAGAAAAACGTAGATATATATTTTTAGGAAAAACAAACCAGTTATTTCTTGAACGATGTAACCTCAAAATAATTTGAAATGCCTTCAAAAAATCTTTCAAAAAACCCTTTATCAAAAGAATTTCTAACATTTCTTCCAAAAAAACCGCCTCCTCCATCCAACTATAATTTCGCTTTTGTTTTAATTAAATAAAAAAGTACTCCAATCAAAAAAGTTGCCTATCCCTGCCCGTTAAAATCCAAAATGGCGCAGCTTGGTATTTCGTCATCGTCAACCTTTCTAATCAAAACCGGGAGCTAAAGAATGTCATTACAAAAATTCTGGATGCCGGCGGACGGACAGACGGACGGACAAAAAGTAGAATCGGTTAATACTTATTCGGTTTGTGTAAATTTCGGGATTCCTGGCCCGCGTCATTTCGCTTTGCTTTCCGCCGGTGGCCAGGGGTCGGCAACGTGCGTTATTTTATAACCTTTTTTTAATGACTAATTTGAGAAAATTGAGTATTTATCGTCATATTTTGAAGTGTAATAGAGTTAGACCGATTAATAAATAAACTCGCCTGTATGTGTTGTTTGATCACAGAAAAACGTTTCTTTGGTAACACGTGTTCCCTATAAATTCCTGTATGTCATTTGACATGTTGTTTAAATTATCGCACCCTTGGTAAAATAATGCAACATGTGACTTTCCGTCAAAAGTGGTTTTATTACGGAAATATCCTTAGAATTATGCGTTCTACACGGTAGATTTTTTTTATAATTTTAACTTTTGTCGTTTCTGAGATATTTTAAGCGGAAAACGACGCAAGTGAAGAGGCGACGTAAAATAATGCTACAAATGCGTATGCGTCCTTTTTTGACGTCGTTCCTGTGAGCACATAATCGGCGCGCGCGTTGTCGTAAAGTCAGATGCGTCGGTGTTACCGGACTGTGATCATGCGTTGCGTTTTGGATCTAAATCGGCGAGAATGGATGCGGAAAACGAAACCGGTAATGATAAGTACTTTTTACAGCTCAAGAAAATTATCTTGTAATAAACAATCATATGTGCACATACGACTGTTTGAGTTCTAATTATTGAGATTAAATAGCCAGTCGCATGATCACATTCGACGTTATTTATCGATTTTTAACTAATTAATATATTTTTTTACAAACATGTTAGGCAATATTGCCATAATGTTATAAGAAGAGTTTAAGGTAATTTAATTGTTTTTTTAAATTATGGTCGTATATTCATTTGCGTCGTTGTTGTACAAACTATTCATAGTCGCATCGTAACATGTTGCGTTATTTTATGACGTAGTTTAAGATGCGTCGTTATCAAAAAGTTTGAAGGTATAAAAAAGCATGTTATTGTAAAAAAAATCTAACGTTTTGTTAATATGTAATAACTAAATGCCTTACCTGTAATTCCAACCATTTTAAACCATTAAATTTATCGTATTTTTATTTTTATTACCTATATGAACTGTACGAACTTTACCTACTAATAAAATCTACTTATTTGTAGATCTTAACATATTTATCATATTGTATTTATTTCTATGATGCCGTTTTTAGATAAGTGATTACTTTTTTCGTTATTTGAAGTTTCTAAAGGAATCTCGAAATGTTGGGACACGAGGAAATCTTCGACATAGCGAACTTAGAAGAATCTGCTCTACCCGACCCTATCAGCGAAAAAATAACCTGTTACTACTTACTACTGCATTCATCATGCTAGCATATAATGTGCTTGTAACAGTAAAAGCAAAAAAAAAGATAAGAAGGAAGGCCCTGCTCTCGACAGATGTCCACCAAAACTTTTAAACCTAGTTAAATCTTTCCACGCACGATGCTGTTGTTCATGACAGCCGGAGTTTCTGCTTTGTTCGACATGCGGAGGGACTGCGGCCGAGTATTGCCACCGATACTTTTCGACATCTTTTTCCCTGCTTCTGAAGGTTGCATTTGGGAACTTTAGTTTAGGGGATACACTTTACACACAAGAGCAGAAGGGAAACTTTTTGATTTTTTCCTGTTGAGGTCTCGTCGTAAACGTATACATAGATTCTGTTATTTTCCGATGATGCCGCATTCGTTGCCAAAAATTTCCCATCAAGAGTTACAGATTCTTTTCGATAAGTTCGCACACCCTTGTTCTCTCCTTTCCATGTCCATTAATGCTAAGAAGACAGTTGTTCTGGCGCAAGGTTTTCACCAGCCAACTATTTTGTTGGATAGTGTCGTGTCCCTTGATGTTGTTGATCAGTTCCCTTATCTAGCAATCCCACTTGTCAAGCAATCTGTCACTGAATGTGGATATCGGGAACCGGCTTGGTTAAGCGGTTACAATGTTTGGGAAGCTCAGTGCAGGAGTCTAGACTAGTCTACTATCTGACAATCAAGAACAAAGTGTTTGTGTATCAAACTTGTGTTCTGAGTATAGTTTTGTGTGGAACTGAAACCAGTACGTCGTATGCCAAGCAAGAAATAAGGCTGAATATTTTCCACTTGCGGTGCCTTCGTAGCAGTCTAAACATCACTTGGCGAGACAGGGTCACGAATGAGTGTTGTAAGTCGCGCAGTTTTCCAGGATTTCTGCAATGCTTAAACAGCGTAGATTGTGATGGCTGGGGAAGCATGTGCACTGTATGGATGCCACTCGCTTACTGTGTACCCTGAAATGTGGGGAGGCCCATGTTGCGTTTCAAGGACTGCACTAAGCGAGCAATGCCGGCATTTAGCATCAGTCCAGCAGACTAGGAAACTCTAGCCGACGAGCATAGCAAGTGGAGAACGTCTTTAGCTGAAGACTGTAAGACTGAGAAATCAAAGCTTGTTTCAGGTTTTAGCCGCAAAACGCGAGAGGAGACGCCATAATGAGAGGAGGGTTGTTTCACCAGCTCGATCATCTAACGACCCTTTATTGAGATGTCAATATTCATCACTGTCACTCCCGCATCGGACTTTATAGTCATTATTAATCTTAACACTGCCACAAAAACGCTGCATAGTAAAATAATAATCTGATACAAATTTTAAGGCCTGTGATGAAAACAGTTTATGACTTAAATTATTAGGTCTTAAAACACTCGTGTGTTTCCTAAAACCAAGCTCAGGTCAATGCTCATGTTTAAAAGGCTTATCATTGAGTAACAGTTGTATATATTACCATCAAAAAGTTTAATATTCTTATCTATTCGTTTCATTTATATAGTGTTTAGTATGAACGAGTTGTTACTTACTAGTTTCAGTTTTTAACGCTTATTTTTTTTGTGGAGTACATATTTTAAATGGAAAATATAATGTAAGTGATGATACCTTATCATGCCGATAAAAAGTTAATATGTATTAAAATTAATAACATTGTTTTATCTTCTTGCACTTACTGTGTTATAGTAGCAAACCACAGTATTTTTACTCATTGCTGCCTAGTTATTTAAGTAAATAATTCGGTAAAATAAGTTCACTTGAAATAATATTCATTTACAGATACCTAAATCTTTCAGATTCTATAGAAATATAATATTTTACACATATACGACCTCATAATTTCAAGGGTTATTCATAAAACAAAGACGTATGTGCACATGCGTCACGTAGATTTTTGTAAAATAATGGCGGATCTGCTGATACGTCGGCTGATGCTTGGTAATAAATAGCCGTATGTGCACATCCGTTACATTATTTTGAAAAATAATGCGTTTAATTAAATGGGACATAACACATTTAATTGATTACATTAATATAAACCTATATGCAAAAGTACATGACAATTCGACGAAACGCAAAAATGTTATCAGCAAAAATCACTTGCAGAATTTTTAAACTGCTCTCCTGTAAAGTACACATTTTGCAGATGTGGCTTTGTTTTACCAAGGGTGCGTTATATGAATTCACGTACAAAAATATGACTCCAATGCAATCACAAATTATAAAATCAGTTGTGTGATTGTTCAACGATCAAGGTCCTTAAAATTACATCACAGAATTACAGTGCAATTATAATTTAATTTAATTGTGTTTATGCTATGCTTATTTTGATATCTCCTATTATACAATTATTTAACGCGTTTTTTTGTTTCTGTCTTGCAAGTATGAGAAAAACAAAAGAGCGCGAAAAATTGTAGATACATAATCTTCAAAAATAAAGTTTTTATGAAAATAGCATAATATGGAAAATTTAATAATGTTTTATGACAAAACGACACCTCATTTCCGGTACAAAGGTCAATTGTAATCAAGCGGGGAAATGCCACGAGCATTATGGACACTTTTAGGACCGGAAACGGCAAGGATCAGTTTTTAATGAATGAACTTTTATGATTTTCTTAATAAATAACTGTAAAATTGTGTCATGTTTTCTTTTTTCATAAAATTTCTTTGAAAATAGCGACATAAAACCGGTTGTCGACACCTAACGCAAATCGGGCCTTTTTATGTCGCAGCCGACGCCAAAATATTTAACGGTACAAAAAACACTGCAAAAGGAAAGTGATAAGGACTGCTAGAAATGTAAGGGCGGTGTGTGCTTATTGTCATATTGGTTGAATGAAATACGTCAAATTGGTTGTATATATCCCTAAGGTTTTTTTTTAAAAGTCATAGGGGACAAATAAGCAAACGGATCGCCTGATGGAAAGCGATTACGGCCGCCCATAGACACCTGCAACACCAAAGGAGTCACAAGTGCGTTGCCGGCCACACAGGTGGGAGTACGATTTTTTCTTGAAGTTTTGGAAGTCGTATAGGATAGGTAGGTATTGTAACTTGATGATTACGTACTTTGGAATGACGCGTAAAACGCAGCCAATCCTGTTTCAGATTCGAAAGACATTTTTGATCACGATGAAATCACATCGGCTCTGTTTAGATTAGATTAGATTATATTATTTATTTCACGATAAAAATTACATTACAAATTTGCTTAGTGTCAAAATTATACGAATTAATATCATGATCGTCAAAAATGAGGCAAAATTAAGAATAAGAGAAAATATTGTTTTGCAATGTCAAAATAAGTTTATCTGCCAATAAGGATCGTCATAACAAGCTTAAAATAATATTTATAAGAGTATAAAATGATACATGGTTGAAGATTTTCGTGTACTTTGAGAATTGGTGACACTAAATTACCTACTTTTTATTATAATATTATCAATTATCATATTGAAATGACACGAACTATTAATTTTGTAAAACTTAGTGCTTAAGCGTTATGAATTCAATTGTGAAAGTAATAAAGTTAATTATTATTCTTATTACGTTGTTTTATTAGTGCATTATGATAAATCAAAATAGAAACTGACGAATTTACTTTTTACATTAAAAAGTATTGCGAAGAGGCGATATTAAGGTAGGCAGTGCTCACTCGCGATACCTGCATTACATGATTTACATGCAATAGTTAAAAAGATTTGAAGTTTTTATGGTGGCAACTAAATTTATATTCAAAACAATAACACCACTTTTAATAGGTATAATATTTTTCTCGATTCTATTTTAATGTGGAAATAAAACATTTTTACTTTTCTGAATATTGACACGAAGATAAATTATAATATAATATATATATGTAATGTGCATAAGCATATTAAACATGATGCAGAGGGCGCTCCAGTATCATAGAATTACGGAATCAAATATTTGGTGTGATTGACGTAACGATTTAATAGCCCAGTAGTTGGGAGAGCACTGCGCCGGAAACGTAGGGTCGCAGGTTCGAGTCCTGCTTACATTGCAGTGATAACATTACATTTTTCTTTCATAGTTTACCTTTGTGTCAATATTTATAAAGGTTCTCTATCGTTTGTCCGAATTTCATATGTCATAATCTAATCACTTGCCATAATATTCATTCACCATAAATCTATTTTTCTCTGTAAGCTGAAACTTTCAGGATTTTCATAAAACAAACCTCATCATCATCATCTCAGCCATAGGACGTCCACTGCTGAACATAGGCCTCCCCTTTGGACTTCCATATATACCGGTTGGAAGCGACCTGCATCCAGCGCTTTCCGGC
The DNA here is from genome assembly GCA_947623375.1 of Apotomis capreana. Classification (NCBI taxonomy): domain Eukaryota; kingdom Metazoa; phylum Arthropoda; class Insecta; order Lepidoptera; family Tortricidae; genus Apotomis; species Apotomis capreana. The sequence continues at coordinate 12,045,964 of OX392522.1, read as the reverse complement.
GACCTTTATAAGGTCATCTGTCCATCTTGTAGGTGGACGTCCTACGCTGCGCTTGCTTGTCCGAGGTCTCCATTCGAGCACTTTTCGGCCCCATCGGCCATCTGCTTTGCGTGCTATGCTGGGGGTGTCTCTACGTGATCGAATCAGAAATGAGGAAATCCGTAGACGAACTAAAGTGACCGATATAGCTCGCCGGAAACCAACCTAACCTAACCCAATTATTTCTTAGTAAAGAAATCCCGAAAAGTTTGAATAAAAAGAAATAAAAATTTAATGGCAAATGAAAATTATGGCAATACATTAATGACAAATGAAATTCGGGGAAGTGAAATGCTTCCATTTATAAAAAAAATACCATTATCTAGAATGCACGCCTTAAAGTCCTAAGACCTACCTGAGGACACATCTTGCAGTGGTACTTCCTCGCATGAGCGTGCAGAGGCTGCAGCTTCGTGGGACCCTTGCCCAGGGGCTGGGGCACCACGAGGAGTCCGCTGCCGGTGTTCGTGCCCCCCACGGGTGATGAGGAGGAGGACCCTGGAAGGATAAGGGTTTTGGCGAGATATAGTATCATTCTGTAGCAAATGAGATCACTTAGCCAGTTTTTTTTTTTTTGATATTTATAAGAAACACCAAGTGAGGGTAGCGGGGAATCAAAATGGGGTCTGCACGGGATCGCACTTTGTGGCGAGTCATGGGGGAGGGAGCAGTGGATGTCTGTGGCTGATATATAGATAGATATCCTGGTGGTTTTTTGGGTTGATTTATTGTAAATAGCTAATGATTAATTTAAAGAATTGATTTCAACTAACGTTCTGAAGCGGTATTTGCGGTATTTTGGACACTGCAGCGCGGAGACCCTGGGACAACAGTGAGCTGTTGCTTACCGTAACTGGCAAGAGGCAAGGCAAGAGACCACGTGGCCGATGACCAACGCGATAGAAGTAATCCGTCCAAAGGCAGTCAAGATGCCTTTCCATGATGCCTCCAGGCCGGCGGAGGACTGAGTGCTGGAGACAGCTTGTCGACGACGACACATTAATAGACGGGGTCACGATCCTTAATGCTTGAGAGGCCGACAAAGGAGGAATAGAGGAAAGGTACCTACGCATTCGTGAGTGTGTGTGTGTGTGTGTATCCTATCATAACTCCGAATGTGCAACCAAATTTCCATTTAGTATCGTTTCACCAAATTGTCACTTGTCCGAAAGTAGGTATTTTTTTCCTGAAACTCGTAATATTTTCAGGATTTTATAAGCATTGTTTGAAAGAACCTATTAGATAAGGTTAGGTTTGTATTACAATTATTCTGAAAAAGTAATAGTATTGGAAAAAATGGCTTACGGACAAATTAAAATTGGCGAAACGTTACAGATCGGACACAAAAAATTGAGTTTTTTTTTATGTCATAGAGGGCGAACGAGCAAACGGATCGCCTGATCGGAAAGCGATTACCGACGCCCATAGCCGCCTGCAACACCAGAGGAGTCACAAGTGCGTTGTCGGTAACCGGCCGGTAGTGTTTTAGATAGGTAACCCTGTGTGTTTGTGTGTGTGTGTGTGCATGTGTGAATGTGCCAGGATACGAACCTGACCGTCCCGGCCCTAATCCCGCTCCGTACAGCATCTGACTCATGGACTGATGGTGTCCCAGCCGCTCGTCGGCTTTCTGATGACCACCGACGGTGCCGTCGCCCGTACTCATTTTGGCCTGAAAAGAAGAAAGGAATGTTGTAGAATTGGCTCAGTTAGAGTTGAAATTGGGGAAGAACTTTAAATAATTCAGGTTAAATTCACAAGAGAACCAAAATAGTCAGAGATAGCCTGGATCGCTAAATTGAAGTATCGACAGCGGTCGACCATGAACCGGAAAACCCATCGTGGCATCATTGTGGACGCTCTCATTATTACTTCTATTAAAATGTTCTCTTAATAAACTACGTTCTTTTGAAAACAGCAAATAAAAACAAAAGGGATACTTAAAATATAAACTGTGCATGCCTTTTCTGCTATACGTACCAAATGCTTAAACACTACAAAAAGAAAATACATGTAAATAGGGAAAATAATTCAATTAGTTAATAAATTACCGAACTATTAAAATGCAAACAATTAAAACATTTAAGATATCGATAGTAACATTTATTTATTTAATCTTTATTGCACAAAAGAAAGAACTTATCGTACAAAAGGCGGACTTAATGCCATAGGGCATACTCTACCAGTCAACCATTGGTCTAAGCAGATAAACAGTAAACATTCTACTAACTATCGTCTAAATATGTGTTAATGCAAGAAATAAACCCTTCTTGACGAAGTAACATAACTCAGAAATAACAAATAATTATGCCATTACAAAGGGTGTGATACTGTAACAGAGGTCATTATGACACAGGTTCCGATAAGGATAAATCATTCGACTGAACTTTATTAAGTTAAATGATAACTTACAACAATGGTCAAGATTTTGGGAGCTCAAGAAAAACTACTAATACTTACTTTCACCTGATTGAAAAAAGCGGATCTCATTATGTCACGTATATTTTGTTGTTAAATACCTTTAAACTCTGTGTTTCAAGAGGACTTTTTTTAATTAGATGGTTTTGAATTTTTCGAACGGTCCCCATACTTGTTATTAAGACTCTTCGTCATGTCGGCAAAATGGCGTAAACATTTAAATACAACAAATAACGTTTAACCCTCAACGAGAAAGGGTGTTAAAATAAATGTTTATCTGTGTGCCTATCTGTGATATGGACCGATTCGAATGTGTTTTTTTTAATGAATGAATTGATATGCTGGCTGACACCCTCGATTAACACATAGGCTACATTTTATCCCAAATAAATGTAGTGTTCCCGTGGGATGAGCGGGTAACACTGCGCGGCACAGCTACCTAGTATTTCTCATATGCGCGTAAATTTCAAACGTCAAACAATAGTCAAACCCAAACTTATTTATCAACGCGGGCCTAATAGGGTGACCATTTCATAACTTACCTAGGACCGTCCCATTAATAACGCACGATTTGTCCCGTAGTGTGGTCGCACTAAATTACTATTGTTTTAAACATTAAAATATTGGCTTCGGACTGCCCTCTGACGTTTCGGGTGAGTTGAGAAATGTATAGAGCTGGTAAGGCGATTTATTTTATTGGCCTTTTTACTTTTTCTATCTCTTTAGAGGTAATGATTTCCATACCAATTAGAATGTAACATCGAATAAAGGTGGAGTAACAAATTGTAAAAATGCAAAATCGTGAAGTAGTCAGATCACTTTTTGATCAGAAACCATTGACGTTCTTGTTTTATTTTAGCTTAATTTTAGACTAGTCTAAGTCTAATAATTATGTACTTAAGATAAAAAGACAAAAGGCCTTTTCTAGAAAATTTTGGTGTGATATTAGTAAATATTTTATAATTATAAACACTAATGTTATACTTCGTAATAACTAAAGTGAGTGGAATTTGTAAAGATTAATGAATAAATGTTTCAATATTTTTTCAAACAAATGTGGTTCAATTCACAAATCCTACAAGGGTTACTATGTTAGTTTATTATTCAGACTTTCATGTATACTACTAAAAAAAAATAAAGGGCAACGCAATTTTTGACGCCGATTTTAAATTCATGACTTTAAATAAGTGAATAAAGGGATTAAAGCTTGGGGCTTTAAACAATGTAGTTCTAATTCACTAGCTATGGTGATGTTTCTATTCACTGATATTTAAAAACATGCATACAAAAATGACTAATTTATAAAGTGTGTAAATTTGGCGTTTATTTTCTTTAATACAGTATATAGTGATGTGCCGACGAGAACGTTCCCGCTCTCGGGAATTCCTTTCCATGAGAAATTCTCAATACTTCTCGAGAAAGTTCTCTTGAACGGAAATTTCTGAGAAAGTACGTTAAATAACCATGTGGGACTATGCAATGGTATTAACGTAACCCACATTTTCTTCTTGTCTTCGCGGCCTGGTAAAGGTGTAATGTCAAGAATTAATAGGTGACGGACGACTAGTTCGAATAAAAAACCGGCTAAGAGCATGTCGGGCCACGCTCACTGCTCAGTTTTTGGGATTAAAATTTTGTGCTAATATTACTCCTTTTTCAGCTCTAGAGGGCTATAAATGCAAATACTGTGTCATTATTATTGTAATACAATGCACTAAAAGTTATCCTTGTTTTTCCTTTTCCGTTGTCGGGTATAATAATGGCATTGGTGTATATATAGCCCACTTTACTTACTTTTTGTAAAAATATGTTTTTTTTTTGTTTATGTAGACAACACAACGGACGGATATATTTCAGTGATAATGTCAAAATTAAATATTAACGAATTTTCTTTCAAAATTTACGTCTTTATTTTAAAATCAGACATTTAAATAAGTTACGATCGTTTGGAAACACTTCCCAAACGTCGAGGTAAACAACAAACTTATTTATCTTCCCCACACTGTCACAAAAATCAGAAAACACAAACACTCATTCTAAAAGGTAGCAATTACAATACAATTACTATGAAAACCCGTCGTTATCATCCAAGCTCGGTCGCGAATGTGATAATCTTCAAAAAGGCGTATGCGTAAAGTTATTTCTATTAAACCAAGTCGTTTTCGCCCAGTCAAGTGAAGTCTAGTTTTCAAAAGAGCGTAAGTGCAATATCATTTATATTGAAATAAGTCGTTTTAGCCCAGCCGTGATCTTGAAGTCCAGTATCAAAAGATCATAAGTGCAGTACTATTTATATTGAAATGGGTCGTTTTGTGCATTCGCAAATGTGGGCGTCGCCAGTGTTCTGTCGCGGACGTTGTCAAATGACGTGCTTTGTCAACTGGTATAGTGCAGCGTGTCAAACTTCACGGTTTGACACTTGTGCCGTATTAATATACTTCCTGCACTCTAATGTTGTGATGTGAAATTGACGTGGATAAATATTTGAGACGTTTCGAGGCTTTTTATTTTCCCCTTTTCCGGACCAAGTTTATCTAAGATAATGACTATTTCGTTACTAGAATATACTAACCATGTGACTCACTCTACGCCCGTAATGACCTAAGGTCACGCAGAAACAGCTAATACTATGTTATACGAATAGAATTTCATACGAAACATTAAGAAAAAAAGCTGTTCTACATACTACTCTAGGTCTAGAACGACAAAAAAATAAACGTAATTAATTTACAATTTCATGCCAAATATTTAGAAAAAGCATAAATTTAGCTCTAAATACCGCAAAAATAGAAAACAAAAATTAATAATGGTCACTCAAAAACTATTTATTAGGTATAATTCTCGTATTTGTAGCAATGGCTGATATTAATTGAATGACATTTCTAGCAAATAATAATAATATAATAATAATAAATTATTTATTTCGAAGCATATTACAACTCCATAGTGGTTAGTAACACAAACAAAACAAAAACAAAATAAATATTAGAAACAACTTAAAAACTAGGTTAAAATTATAGAAATTATTAATACAGACAAAAAGTTGCAACCCCTTTCGTTTGCTCTATCCAGTGCTTCAGAATTGGGCTGTCATATCTGTCAGCAATCACATTTAGAATTCGTTAGTGGGAAAAGTGTTAAGTACGTCGAGTTCATTTACATCTACACACTTACGAGAACAAAAATATCTGAACACGACCCTGTTGTCAGGAGCATAAAGTCGTGTTCAGATATTTTTGTTCTCGTAAGTGTGTAGATGTAAATGAACTCGACTGTACGCCGCGTGGTCTCGGCCACGGGGCGTCATGGCCATCAAACAGGGCTACGAGGTAGCCATGGCCACTAAATAACTATTTAGTTACCTTTATTACTAGTTACCTTTGTCAATAAATAACCTCTTCCTTTTAGCTTTACTACTACTGATTGGCATTCCAAGCAAAACACTAAACTAAAGAATAAAATGCCACTGCCAACGAAAATATGGCTTGAAATACGACACGTAATCTCGGCCACGGGGCGTCATGGCCATCAAACAGGGCTACGAGGTAACCATGGCCACTAAATAACTATTTAGTTACCTTTCTTAGTTGTTAACTAGTTACCTTTGTAGTGTGTCCAAAACATTTTATTCTTTAGTGTTTTGCTTGGAATGACAATCAGTAGTAGTAAAGCTAAACAATATCACTGTCATACAGTACGCCGCGTGGTTCGGCCACGGGGTGTCATGGCCATCAAACAGAGCTACGAGATAAGCGTATGGCTACTAAATATAGTTATTGAGTTGCCTTTATCAGTAGTTACCTTTGTAGTGAGTGTCCAAAACATTTTATTTTTTAGTGTTTTGCTTGGAATGCCAATCAGTAGTCGTACAGCTAAACAACAGCACTGCCAAAAAAAGATGACCTGGAGCACAAACAGGTTTTTTGTAAAATAAAAATCATTTATTTTGGAATCTCTAGAATTATACAATAAAAAACACTAAAGAATAAAACGAGACTTTAATAAACCTTAAAGTGTTAAATGTATGTTTTGCGATGACCAGGATATTGAACGAGAGCGCAGGGCGTTGGCCGTTCGTGGAAATATGTTAGCCCGCAGGTTTGCTCGATGCTCAAATGAAGTCAAGGTAACGCTCTTTAGAGCTTACTGCCAATCTTTTTACTCGAGCAGCCTGTGGGTGAGATATACGAAGCGAGCCTACAACGCATTAAGAGTGCAATACAACAACGCATTTAGACTTCTGTTGGGATTACCTAGTAGGTGTAGTGCCTCTGGTATGTTTTGCGAAGCTAGGATAGACGGTTTCCCAGCAATCATACGTAAGAAAATCGCATCACTACTGAGTTGAGTTCGAAAAAGTCCCAACCGAATTCTAAATGTGATTGCTGACAGATATGACAGCCCAATTCTGAAGCACTGGATAGAGCAAACGAAAGGGGTTGCAACTTTTTGTCTGTATTAATAATTTCTATAATTTTAACCTAGTTTTTAAGTTGTTTCTAATATTTATTTTGTTTTTGTTTTGTTTGTGTTACTAACCACTATGGAGTTGTAATATGCTTCGAAATAAATAATTTATTATTATTATATTATTATTATTTGCTAGAAATGTCATTCAATTAATATCAGCCATTGCTACAAATACGAGAATTATACCTAATAAATAGTTTTTGAGTGACCATTATTAATTTTTGTTTTCTATTTTTGCGGTATTTAGAGCTAAATTTATGCTTTTTCTAAATATTTGGCATGAAATTGTAAATTAATTACGTTTATTTTTTTGTCGTTCTAGACCTAGAGTAGTATGTAGAACAGCTTTTTTTCTTAATGTTTCGTATGAAATTCTATTCGTATAACATAGTATTAGCTGTTTCTGCGTGACCTTAGGTCATTACGGGCGTAGAGTGAGTCACATGGTTAGTATATTCTAGTAACGAAATAGTCATTATCTTAGATAAACTTGGTCCGGAAAAGGGGAAAATAAAAAGCCTCGAAACGTCTCAAATATTTATCCACGTCAATTTCACATCACAACATTAGAGTGCAGGAAGTATATTAATACGGCACAAGTGTCAAACCGTGAAGTTTGACACGCTGCACTATACCAGTTGACAAAGCACGTCATTTGACAACGTCCGCGACAGAACACTGGCGACGCCCACATTTGCGAATGCACAAAACGACCCATTTCAATATAAATAGTACTGCACTTATGATCTTTTGATACTGGACTTCAAGATCACGGCTGGGCTAAAACGACTTATTTCAATATAAATGATATTGCACTTACGCTCTTTTGAAAACTAGACTTCACTTGACTGGGCGAAAACGACTTGGTTTAATAGAAATAACTTTACGCATACGCCTTTTTGAAGATTATCACATTCGCGACCGAGCTTGGATGATAACGACGGGTTTTCATAGTAATTGTATTGTAATTGCTACCTTTTAGAATGAGTGTTTGTGTTTTCTGATTTTTGTGACAGTGTGGGGAAGATAAATAAGTTTGTTGTTTACCTCGACGTTTGGGAAGTGTTTCCAAACGATCGTAACTTATTTAAATGTCTGATTTTAAAATAAAGACGTAAATTTTGAAAGAAAATTCGTTAATATTTAATTTTGACATTATCACTGAAATATATCCGTCCGTTGTGTTGTCTACATAAACAAAAAAAAAACATATTTTTACAAAAAGTAAGTAAAGTGGGCTATATATACACCAATGCCATTATTATACCCGACAACGGAAAAGGAAAAACAAGGATAACTTTTAGTGCATTGTATTACAATAATAATGACACAGTATTTGCATTTATAGCCCTCTAGAGCTGAAAAAGGAGTAATATTAGCACAAAATTTTAATCCCAAAAACTGAGCAGTGAGCGTGGCCCGACATGCTCTTAGCCGGTTTTTTATTCGAACTAGTCGTCCGTCACCTATTAATTCTTGACATTACACCTTTACCAGGCCGCGAAGACAAGAAGAAAATGTGGGTTACGTTAATACCATTGCATAGTCCCACATGGTTAAACTCATACGAGACAATGGAATAGTATCATCCCACATCCTAATTCTGGTCATACACAGATTGCATGAATATTAAGCAATATGTACAATTTTATTACACTGCCTTACAACAGTCAAAATCTAAAGTATGTCAAAAAACTAGCGTCTTCATAAAACACCATGATAGTAAAATATTTTTGTATCAAACAGTTAAATATACCTTTCGGACATATATATTACTTGTTTAGTCTAAATATTGTGCGGATTATGCTTATATTATACCTAATAATTTTTATTATTCTTGAATAACAAAAACCCATTTTGTTGTTGTTTACAAAATATTAGGAGGCCCCTGTATAAGAACGGCACTCACACTAACACTCAAAGTGACAAGTGACATAACTTTCATTCAATCCATTCGCGCCAGCTTTAGTGAATCGACCTATAATTGTAATAGTTTTAAGTACAAGTTACGAAAAAAAATACTGTCGAGTTTCTTTCGGTTTTCTTCTGAACAGCGGTATCATGTATTCTCAAATGCCGATAGATTCAGATTCAGACTTAAATCTGCCCTTGTGTCCTACTTACAGAATAAATGATTTGATTTGATTTCAGTAACAAAAATCGCCCGGTCGTATAGATTCAATCTTAAACTTTGCGATACAATACTGAAATCAAGCAGTTCTACTGATTATTCAGAGATCCCATCATCACTTCTCGATTTAATAAAAATTGAACAGGCATGCATTCAAATAAAAAAATAATTCGGTTCATTAATGACAATCTCTAATCTAATCAACTTAAGAACTTCATATTATTATAAATGCGTTTTTTCACAGAAAAAATAAAAAAAAACTTAATCCCAACTTATTTCGGTTTGATATACGTCGCAGCCTCGACAACTATCCTTAAGAGCTTGAGAATTGCTGTAAAAAATATTTTTTTCATGTTAAGTATGACTAATATATTGATAATTTCAACCAACTTTTTGATGTGACTAATACTTTTCCCCGAGTTCTAGGTTGTAACATACCTAGCTATTTCATGCTTATATTGCGTGCAGTCGAAAATAAGTCGAAAAAACTAATTTTCCGCGTGAATTTTGTCAATTTCGAGTAGTTTTTGAAACAAAAGTTATCAATGAAAAATTCAAATTGTAAGTTTCAAATATATACCAATAAATCCCAATAGCCCTGTTCTAGGTAGTGACATCAATAATATGTTAAGAAACATGTTTGATCATAGAGAATCTATCTAAAACAATCAGCATTTTTAAAGGAGGCCTCTTAAATTTGTGTCATTCACACAAAAGGGTAAGTATAAGTAAACTTATTTGCCAAGCTGTATCCAAAACTTTTTAATTAACGAACAATTTACACTACAACCATGACTCTCATTCAACCCTCAAACTGCGTTCGAAAATTAAATTTCCCACCGCGTCGCCAGAGGGCGTTATCGGCCAAATTAATTCAAACCATCGCATCGTAGGGTTAGTTTGATTTATGTTCTAAATTTGGGTAAAGAATGACGTAAGGTGCAAGTATTTACTATGACTATATGCCCTTTTGTGAGACCTGCGTGGAATAGTTTGATGATTTATTGTAACTGTTCTAATTCTAACATTGTTTTCAATTGTGGTCAGTTTGGAGAAGAACAAGTTTAGGCTCCATATTTTCATGATTTTGAATATTATATTGCAAAGAAAGGTTTTCACTTAAAAATGCGAGTGGCAGATATTCTTAAAATACCAGGAATAGGTATCTGATTCAAAGGTGTGTTTGTGGGTCCGTCCTTTGCTTTCGTTCTTACTAAAAAATATCCGAATCACGATAGGTTTACCTAATTTGATTTAGGTAATTAGACAGTTCCGACGATTTCTCCAGGATCCCATCCTCACCTAATGACAATGAGGCTAAACTTAATAAGTATCCCGTCGAGAACATTTTCCTTGTTGTGAAGTCGGTTAAAAATGTTTCCTCAGTCAAAATCAGCATTATTTTTCAACAATATCCTCCACGTTTTTAACCAAACTTACAAAAATAGCGCACTATACCCCGCCCTAATTTCGCTCAGCAAAATACTCCCCAGTTATGTGACACCGTAAATATCATGTAACCCACAAAACTCATATTTCTCCGACAAACTTCAGTTTTAAAACCTTATTTCCTCCTTTATACGCTTCTTTATACAACGAGTCGAAGCTTTATAAGACTTTTTCAAAGCTAACAGTACAATGGCGCTCTGTTATATATTCTTTAGTTTGGCGCCATCTATCGTGGGTTATGGGCAACTTTGACGCGAACTCAGCAAGCAAGATGTTTACCGACCTAGTTTTGGGATTAAAATTTTGTGCTAATATTACTCCTTTTTCAGCTCTAGAGGGCTATAAATGCAAATACTGTGTCATTATTATTGTAATACAATGCACTAAAAGTTATCCTTGTTTTTCCTTTTCCGTTGTCGGGTATAATAATGGCATTGGTGTATATATAGCCCACTTTACTTACTTTTTGTAAAAATATGTTTTTTTTTTGTTTATGTAGACAACACAACGGACGGATATATTTCAGTGATAATGTCAAAATTAAATATTAACGAATTTTCTTTCAAAATTTACGTCTTTATTTTAAAATCAGACATTTAAATAAGTTACGATCGTTTGGAAACACTTCCCAAACGTCGAGGTAAACAACAAACTTATTTATCTTCCCCACACTGTCACAAAAATCAGAAAACACAAACACTCATTCTAAAAGGTAGCAATTACAATACAATTACTATGAAAACCCGTCGTTATCATCCAAGCTCGGTCGCGAATGTGATAATCTTCAAAAAGGCGTATGCGTAAAGTTATTTCTATTAAACCAAGTCGTTTTCGCCCAGTCAAGTGAAGTCTAGTTTTCAAAAGAGCGTAAGTGCAATATCATTTATATTGAAATAAGTCGTTTTAGCCCAGCCGTGATCTTGAAGTCCAGTATCAAAAGATCATAAGTGCAGTACTATTTATATTGAAATGGGTCGTTTTGTGCATTCGCAAATGTGGGCGTCGCCAGTGTTCTGTCGCGGACGTTGTCAAATGACGTGCTTTGTCAACTGGTATAGTGCAGCGTGTCAAACTTCACGGTTTGACACTTGTGCCGTATTAATATACTTCCTGCACTCTAATGTTGTGATGTGAAATTGACGTGGATAAATATTTGAGACGTTTCGAGGCTTTTTATTTTCCCCTTTTCCGGACCAAGTTTATCTAAGATAATGACTATTTCGTTACTAGAATATACTAACCATGTGACTCACTCTACGCCCGTAATGACCTAAGGTCACGCAGAAACAGCTAATACTATGTTATACGAATAGAATTTCATACGAAACATTAAGAAAAAAAGCTGTTCTACATACTACTCTAGGTCTAGAACGACAAAAAAATAAACGTAATTAATTTACAATTTCATGCCAAATATTTAGAAAAAGCATAAATTTAGCTCTAAATACCGCAAAAATAGAAAACAAAAATTAATAATGGTCACTCAAAAACTATTTATTAGGTATAATTCTCGTATTTGTAGCAATGGCTGATATTAATTGAATGACATTTCTAGCAAATAATAATAATATAATAATAATAAATTATTTATTTCGAAGCATATTACAACTCCATAGTGGTTAGTAACACAAACAAAACAAAAACAAAATAAATATTAGAAACAACTTAAAAACTAGGTTAAAATTATAGAAATTATTAATACAGACAAAAAGTTGCAACCCCTTTCGTTTGCTCTATCCAGTGCTTCAGAATTGGGCTGTCATATCTGTCAGCAATCACATTTAGAATTCGGTTGGGACTTTTTCGAACTCAACTCAGTAGTGATGCGATTTTCTTACGTATGATTGCTGGGAAACCGTCTATCCTAGCTTCGCAAAACATACCAGAGGCACTACACCTACTAGGTAATCCCAACAGAAGTCTAAATGCGTTGTTGTATTGCACTCTTAATGCGTTGTAGGCTCGCTTCGTATATCTCACCCACAGGCTGCTCGAGTAAAAAGATTGGCAGTAAGCTCTAAAGAGCGTTACCTTGACTTCATTTGAGCATCGAGCAAACCTGCGGGCTAACATATTTCCACGAACGGCCAACGCCCTGCGCTCTCGTTCAATATCCTGGTCATCGCAAAACATACATTTAACACTTTAAGGTTTATTAAAGTCTCGTTTTATTCTTTAGTGTTTTTTATTGTATAATTCTAGAGATTCCAAAATAAATGATTTTTATTTTACAAAAAACCTGTTTGTGCTCCAGGTCATCTTTTTTTGGCAGTGCTGTTGTTTAGCTGTACGACTACTGATTGGCATTCCAAGCAAAACACTAAAAAATAAAATGTTTTGGACACTCACTACAAAGGTAACTACTGATAAAGGCAACTCAATAACTATATTTAGTAGCCATACGCTTATCTCGTAGCTCTGTTTGATGGCCATGACACCCCGTGGCCGAACCACGCGGCGTACTGTATGACAGTGATATTGTTTAGCTTTACTACTACTGATTGTCATTCCAAGCAAAACACTAAAGAATAAAATGTTTTGGACACACTACAAAGGTAACTAGTTAACAACTAAGAAAGGTAACTAAATAGTTATTTAGTGGCCATGGTTACCTCGTAGCCCTGTTTGATGGCCATGACGCCCCGTGGCCGAGATTACGTGTCGTATTTCAAGCCATATTTTCGTTGGCAGTGGCATTTTATTCTTTAGTTTAGTGTTTTGCTTGGAATGCCAATCAGTAGTAGTAAAGCTAAAAGGAAGAGGTTATTTATTGACAAAGGTAACTAGTAATAAAGGTAACTAAATAGTTATTTAGTGGCCATGGCTACCTCGTAGCCCTGTTTGATGGCCATGACGCCCCGTGGCCGAGACCACGCGGCGTACAGTCGAGTTCATTTACATCTACACACTTACGAGAACAAAAATATCTGAACACGACTTTATGCTCCTGACAACAGGGTCGTGTTCAGATATTTTTGTTCTCGTAAGTGTGTAGATGTAAATGAACTCGACGTACTCCAGGCCATCTTTTTGTTGGCAGTGCTGTTTAGCTTTACTACTACTAATTGTCATTCAAAGCAAAACACTTAAGAATTCAATGTTCTAGTCACTACAAAGGTAACTACTAATAAAGGTAAATAAATAGTTATTTAGTGGCCATGGTTACCTCGTAGCCCTGTTTGATGGCCATGACGCCCCGTGGCCGAGACCAGGCGGCGTACTCCAGGCCATCTTTTTGTTGGCAGTGCTGTTTAGCTTTACTACTACTAATTGTCATTCAAAGCAAAACACTTAAGAATTCAATGTTCTAGTCACTACAAAGGTAACTACTAATAAAGGTAACTAAATAGTTATTTAGTGGCCATGGTTACCTCGTAGCCCTGTTTGATGGCCATGACGCCCCGTGGCCGAGACCACGCGGCGTACTCCAGGCCATCTTTTTGTTGGCAGTGCTGTTGGACAAATATTATATGAATTATTTAATTGTTTAAGTACATACATACTTTTTGTAATTTAAGGATATGTATTTTTAACATGGGTATAAATAAATACAAGGATATGTTTACAACACATACAATTGTAAAATTCTAAAATTGTATTGAAAATCTGTTTTCTATGGAGAAGGGTCATTATTTCAGGAAAAATCTTAAGACCGCGATGCAGGATTTGTACGATCGCGTTAATAGGACAGTTCTACGTGATATACCAGAGACATCGCTTATTTGGACATATCTCAAATTCCACTCGAATTAGCGCCGGGCTGAGCGGAGATCTCTCATTCACATTTTTTTTTATAAATTAATTTCAGAACACTAACGCCACTAGCGGCAAATTAACACAAATTATTGGTTTATTCGAGTAGAAAATACAACCGAATATGATAATAACCTCATTGTTTTTGAAGTCTGGTTTAAAGGTACATCATCAACACCTCAGCCGAATGATGTCCATTGCTGGACAAAGGCCTCTCCCAAAGGTCTCCACGTTAAATAGTCTTGCGATAGCCCTATCCAACAGCTCACGACCTTCATAAGATCGTTGGTGCATATTATACAGGTCTACCTACGTTGTGTCTTCCAGTACGTGGCTGGCACTCGAGAACGGGAGCTCTGAGCGATAGTGGGTGTAATATCAACAAAGGACTCCTTTATAATTGAAACAATATCCTATAATGGTAATTCGCTGGAAAAGCTCCTACAAAAGCAATAATTCTTTATTATTGGAGAATTTTCCACCGTTACGCCGTATAAGACATTATATATGTGTAGGAAAAACGATTTTTATATCCATGACCCGGCTAACATATAAAATGTTGGTCCGAAACTAGGATGTTGTCTCGCTCTAGTGCGTTATGTTCGAGAGGGAGGGGGATATGTGACGCAGGCAAGTGTGCATGTATGGAGAAACGTGTAAAGGTAGGATACGGGAGGTGTGGAGACGATATGGGAATTAATATTTTTTGAGAAAACTGCTTTTGATAAGTGTGAATTTTTTTGCAGATTACATTTAAATATTGAAAGCGTCGTTTTTTTAATTGTTTTAAAGAATACAGTCTTCCCAAGTATTGCTGAGTATATGGTGAACAGGGATTTAATATTTTATCTCAAAAATCGTAAATGTTGGAGATTGCGGAACGATCTGAGCAGGTTTATTAGAGCTAAATGAAGGGGATACGCCTTAGCTCCGCAGTGGGACACTTGTATAGGCAAACTAGAAAAAAAACGTAAACGTTAAATATGACATAGGACCTTTCGCTGACTAAGGCTTCCAATTCCGGGGTTTTTGGGATTGGAAGCTTTAGCGGTGACTCAATATAATAGAGGTAAAGTAAATGATTATGATCAGAGGTAGGAAAATTCACGGTAAAACAAAAGACTGTCGTAATCTGTCGTAGCTAATCGCAAAAACATTTTATATCCATATCAAGTATTATTAATAGATGATGAATTAAACGTTTACATTAGTAAATGTCATATGGAACCAGAATCTACGATTACTTACATTTTATGTATGTGAATCCTCTATGTGACATTTGTAGATTTGCTCATTTCATTCTAGGATAAAACTTGTATGGCGCAATAATTTATGAACTAGAAAGAAAATATATAAATAAAGAATATATACAAATTGTACCTATTTTGTTTGCTAATGAGCCCTTTGACTCTTAGTAACTTATTTCACCGAAAAATCATTTTGAAGATATTTTTTTCCTGTTGTCATAATTTTTTCATAATTCCTGCAAATACCATCCTATTGCTTAGATTCGGTAAGGTCCGGTTTGTTTTATAACAATCTCAAAAAGTTTACGATTGCAAAGAAAAATGCTTTCTACCAAATGATTATTCGGCGAAATTAAACATTCGACGAAAAATAATAAGTAATCTAGAATCTCATGACGATAGTAAAAAAAAAAACTATAATAATGATTCAATTTCTCTGGGGTTCGCCAGCGGGCTATGGAGCGTAGCATATTGGGAGTAAATCGGATGGATCGTATCCGGAACACCGCCACGCTACTCTAACAAACCCGAATAGTCGACGTAGTTTGGAAGGCGGCTAAGTTGAAATGGGACTGGGCTGGCCACGTTTGTCGCATGCCGGACGACCTGTGGGCCAAAAAGACCACAGAGTGGACGCCACACAACTCAAGACGGGGACGCGGCAGAACTCGTCGGCGATGATGGCGCGATGACTTGGACTTTTTCCTCAAGGACTGGCCAGATAAAACATGAAATAGAGAGCAGTGGAAAAAGACCGGGAGGCCTTTGCCAAGTAGTAGCAGCAGCAGGGACACAATGGGCTCATAATAATAATAAGATACAAAAGGCGGTACTCCTGGACACGGCGCGCATCGTCAGGAGGTTCCTCTATCTGCAGCCCTAACCACCGGTATTAGCCTGGGCCCTGCCCCGCTGCCGGCGGCACGCTAGGTTAGGTTTTTTATAATGTGTTTATATATTTTGTAATTTCTTTATTGTATCTCATTTTTGATATAACTTTATTGTAAAACACCTAACTTAAGATTGTAAATGAATAAAGGAGATAATAATAAAAGTTCGCAATTTCAAAACAAAACAATGTCCTTCAACAAATATTAGCGCAACATCGTCTCTACGCTTCCCTAGTCCCAAGAAAAACCCAAGACATGAGTATTTTTCTTACCCCTACACATGTATGATCGCACTCATGTGTGAGTTCATACTCACACACACACACAAATATACGTCTCGGGTAGTAAAATATTATGCTGTCGGGTCTTGAAATAACATTGTATAGATAATCAATAACAGGGTAGTTTTATGTTCCCTTTTAAAATTGTAGACGGAGTAAGTGGATATCACGTAACTAAAGTAGTTATTTATAATACAACACAATAGATTAACAATTTTTATTAATTAATTAATTATTTAAAAATACGTACATCTAATCTAAATGTATATATCGTACCTATTATTAAACTAAGTCTAAAACTAAACTATGTGTAAAAATGGGCCCCGTGGCATTGTACCAAAGACACTAGCAGCATTATCTTAAATTTTAATTAAATTAGTTAATGTAGCAAACTTTGGTCTTCACCCATACGTCGTAGTACCCATACCACAAGCCTTTTTGAGCTTAATTTGGGACTAGATCGATTTGTGTGAGGTTGTCTTATATTTATTAATTAATAAAGGTATTGGCGCGCTTACCCCTAGTTATTGTCTACTATATTTGCACATGAGGCATGCTATATTATTACAGACGTTTAGACACACAAATAATCCTCATATTACGTCTGGTCGACAGTTATAAAAAATATACTGTGTACAGTTTCCTCTGTCAAATGCATGAATGTGTTCAGTTTCTCGATACTTTTCCGAATCTCTCGTATTGTGAGCACATTAAAAAAACCGGCCTCCCCCCGATGCATCCGTCAACGTCACTGTCGGCGGGCGTCGACCCGGCTTAGTGTCATTACGAGGGAATTACTTTGGGGCTAAAGTGTGTCGTCATTTGAGCGGAGCTAGGCTAGTGGGCTATGGAGGGTAGAGGTAAGGAGAACAATGCATACTCGTACATGGTATGTTTGCCACGAAGGACCGGTGTCTTCTGTGAATTATGGCGCGTTTTTCTTTTAAGTTTTCTTTTTTTTCTAAATGCTCAATCAAATTTGGTGATTGGTGAAGTTGCTTATTCTGATTTTTCAATTGAGTTACGCAAAATGTATTACATAAATTGGCTCAGGGCTCATTTTTATTTTGTTGTCGATTTCTTTTTTCTCCGATTTCAATCAAATTTGGTGAGTTGGAAAAGTTGCTTATTCTGAGCTTCTCGCTATGTCCTACAATTTTTTCCATTGAGTTACTCAAATGTATGGAATTTTCGTAACTTAATTTCGTATTTTTGTACTAAAACTTAGACAAAATGCGGAGTTCGAAATGAAAAAAAAACGACTACAAAATAAAAATGTACCCTGGGCCAATTAGTGTTATCCATTAGAAAATTTGTAGGACATCGCGTAAAATTAGACCTACCATGGTCAAAATAATAAGCACGTACCTCTACCAACTCACGAAATTCAATTGAAAACTGAGAAATAACAAAAAGAAGACGACGATAAACATATAAGTATGTTGTATATAATACATACGTAAATACAAATAACATCCATGACCCAGGCACAAATATTCGAGTTCATCACACAAATATTTGCACTTGCCGGGATTTGAACCCAGGACCGTCGGTAGGTATAAACATTTAGATTTACTATTTAATTTTAATCAAGGTTATTTATTAGGTTGTCTGGAAGAGATCGTTGCTTAGCGATAAGATCGCCTATTGTTTACCTATATTGTAATGATAAGTGTTATCTATATTTATATTTCTTTCTTCTTGAGGTGTGCAATAAAGAGTGTATTTTATTATCTCTTCTCTGTCGTTTCGCTCTTGGCAGAGCGGTCGTGGTCACGTTGAGGCGTCCACATCGGTGGTAGAGGCGGACACAGCTCCCCGCACGATCTCCCGCCATCTCTCCCTGTTGGCAGACTGTCTGGCGCAGTCAGATACGCAGTTTCCTACTGCTGATTTTATTTGGTCAGTCCAACGCATAGGTGACCTGCCACGCGATCTGGTTCCATCCACTTTTCCCTGCACAACCAGCCGCTCTATAGAGTTGTTATTCCGCCTAGAGACATGGCCAAAGTACTGTAGTATGCGCGACTGTACTACGGCCGATAGACGCTGCGTGATGCCGAGTTCTTGGAGTATGGAAACGTTGGTGCGGAACTCCGTCCACGATATTCCGAGCATCTTTCTCCAGCACCACATTTCCAGAGCATCTATCTTCCCCTTTTCCAACTCGCGCACTGTCCACGTCTCTGCCGCGTATAGAAAAATCGGGAATATAAGTGTCCTCACGAGTCTGACCTTGGTAGCTTTGGTGATGTTGCGATTTTTCCAGACTTTCCTCAACTTCTCCATGGCAGTTCTGGTTATGGCCATACGTCGCTTCACTTCATCCACACAGCCGCCGTTATTTGAGATTAAAGCCCCAAGGTATACGTAGGTCTGAACCACGTCGCAGTTCGCAAGTTGTGTGACTTCGGGCGAATTGGAGTTGACGCGGTCGACGATCATAATCTTGGTCTTCGATCGGTTTATTCTAAGTCCAAAACTAAGGCTTACGCGTTCCATTTTGAGAAGTAATTCTTCCAAAAGGTCACTGCTACTTGCAAACAGGGTGGTGTCGTCTGCGTACCTCAAGTTTACAACTTTGTATCCACCAAACGTAACACCATCGGTCCAGTCCTCGAGAGTGATTCGCATTATAAGCTCGGTGTAGATATTAAATAGCAAAGGTGATATTATGCATCCCTGTCGTACGCCCGCGCTTGGTATTTTATTATATTAAATACTAAATCGTAATTAAATGTAGGTGTTGATGTTAATCTTAATAAAATATTTATAGAAATCAATGGGTTAAAATCCGAATTTCACCATAATCGTTTCGAGATACTCTTAGTCTATTTTTTCTTTGTATATTTCTGTTATTTTTTTCTATTTTTTATCTGATTTATTATGCCCGGATAAATCTATTTTTTCTTTCTTTCTTTAAATTACCACATATTTTATTCTAATATTTTTATATATTGTTACATGTTATCATATGAGTTTAAACTAGATCCCAGAAAAGACTACCTTAAAGAATTCCATTAAAGTAGGTCACGAAGAAAAATAGCCAGAGCTAAAGTTACTCTGCAGGTCTATACAAACACATTAGCGGAGTTTTTCCACATGTAATGTACCTATAAGTATGTTACAAACTAAGAGCACACTTATCTAAAGTCGGTAGACTACCCACTTTACTATTCAATGCTTAGTTCCGTCCCTTTTGTTGTGAGAGGAGGCCTGTTCCCAGCAGTGGGACGTAAATAGGCTGATGATGATAGCTTAGTTCCGTAAACGTCCGTTAAATACAATCTCTCTATTGAACCATGATACAAAGATCAAAGCACAAATTCCAACGTGTACACCACTCCACCACCTTAACGTCAGATAACCTTTCGAAGGTTTCCTTTATAAAACAAGGTATGCTACTCCGAAATGACAGGCGGAACTTTTGACATCATCACGCTATGGTTGGTTGGTTCTGTCAATCCGTTTCAGTGTTGCCAGTGGTGTATCATAATACTCCCCGATTCTTTTGTTACCTGTATGAATCTCATTAAACCGCGAGTGTTTCAAATCAATTATTACAACAAAATAAAGTTTAGTCAAAGAACATGACAATTGTAATGCAATAAATGCGTAACTTATTTTTGGACGCCCGGCGGCAATCATTTTTTTCCTCACACACAGGCAACGAATTTTTTTATCTTTTATTATATATTTTTTTTTATTATTTTTTTTTTTAAGGCAACTAATCAGTGATGTACAAAGTTTCACTGGCCGGAGTTACATACCTTGTTTTTTTATACCATGGATGTATCCATAAATGCGCCGTCACACGCGAATCTATCAACGTCACGATAAGCTAGCGATTGAAGATACAGAGTTTTCAGGATTTTTTTAGACGGAATTGCTTTCGAAAAAAAAATCGTTTAAAACAAACAAATAACTAGACATCGCGATCATTTTTTGATTTTACTGAAATACTCTTTTGTGTTTTCAACGCCCATATATTAGGGTGTCCCTTATATGAGCAAGAATTTTTTTTTTGTATTTTTTTGAAACGCATACCCCGCAATTATTTTAGAAATGCTAAAACAAACATAATTGCAAAATTTCAGCACTCTGTGATAACGGGAACCCGTGCCGACTTGGCTTCAAAGTTTTGTATGTTATTCTAGTAGGCAAATATACTAATAATTCGGATTTATGCCCAAACGACCGAAATAAATATGAAAATAAGCAAAAATCAACTTATTAATCATCATAATATACTGTACTAGCTGTGCCCCGCAGTGTTACCCGCTCATCCCAAGGGAACACTAAATTTATTCAGGATGAAAAGTATCCTATGTCCTTTCCCGGGTCTCAAACTATCTCCATACCAAATTTCATCTAAGTCGGTTCAGCGGTTTAAGCGTGAAGAGGTAACAGACAGACAGACAGACAGACACACTTTCGCATTTATAATATTATAGTATATATAGTATATAGTATCGTATAGTATGGATTATACCTATTATGTAATTACTATCTCACTTGAGATACTTATTTCGCAGAGTAGCTTTTTTTAGTAGGATAAAGTTTTCTGTGCTCCTAAACACAACGTAGTAGAACTTGTTTCTGCTCTTCGTCGCCGTTATCAATCCGTAAAAGTCTTCCATCAGCTTAACTGCCCTTTCTGCTGTATCGTTTACAGCTCTAAGGGTTGAGCTTTAAGATTTAGCATTCAAATAGGCATCATTTTCGGGCGTCAATAAAACAGGACCACGCAAAAACTATTGTCATTTTTCAAGCGTGTAAACAAATTTTTGCTCTATGTGGAAACAAAATCATCAATCTCTGAGTCAGCAAATAATCACATGATGAGGAAGGTTCAGCGATGGATGTGTTTTTTTGTCTTCTTTTCTCTTTATCTATCTTCCGTTGGCGGGCTCGCTCTTCCTTTTCTGCCAATTTTTGGTCGACTGCTGCTAAACACCCCTGACGCCCCGCTCTGTTGCTCTAAAAATACTCTATCTTCTTCTATCTTTATCGTTTGAAGAGCATCGGCATATATATATACTTTGAAAAATTTCGAATAACTGACTAGCCAAAAAAAAGTCAAATTTTCAGGATTTTTTTAGACGGAATTACTTCGAAAAGGTGTGCGTCTTTAAAACAATGTTATGAAGTGATAGCGAATGTGGCAAGCGTTATTATGATCTCATTGAATTGAAATGAAATGATTTATTTGCTTAAACATGGTAGTTAGGTGATGCAGCATAGTACATATATCCAGGTAGCAAACAGGCTCTATAAGACCTTATACAAATATAGGTACAGCCTAAATAAATATCAGGCAACCTCACACAAATCAACCTAACTAGTTAGTCCCAAATTAAGCTCAAGAAGGCTTGTGTTATGGGTACTAGGCGACGATATTCATACTTATATTGATAAATAAATACTTATATACATAGAACAACTATGACCCAAGCACAAATATTCGAGTTCATCACACAAATATTTGCCCTGGCCGGGATTCGAACCCGGGACCGTCGGCTCAGTAGGCAGTTGCGCCAACCGCGTCGTCACAACGTTATAACTCTAATTTAAGCTGTATAATGGCTGTATGCAATTTTTTACAATATATTATTTATATAAGCTATTCTAGTATACATGTCAAACAAACTAAAAGTGACAAATCACTTAGATAGTAATGTCTTACGTTATAATTCATTTCCAAACTCAAAGAATTTATTGACATTATAAAAAATCCTCTGACCAATTTCTCAATGTCGGCGTAAGTAAGTAAGCATGCAGCGTGTGTATAGGTATCTGATATAACCGCAAACTTTACGGGGCACTTATTTATCATCATCATCCAATCCTAGCCGATTTCGGCCCCGGCGACTGGACACACTTGCTAGTCAGAGCGTCGTTCGTGTGCTCTAAGGTGACTGACATAGCCGATTTTTGCTGCAAATGTACGGCCACAAATGCTGCAAGTCAGCACCCCTCCGACGAAATTATAACTGATGACCACAGGTGGTCGGGTCTTCAACTCGTCGCGCTTAGCGTCGAGTTCTTTCCGTCTTTTTCCTTCGAAGGCTTGCACTTTTACCTGCACTGTATGCCTCCAGTTAGGTCGATCTTGGGCCAAAGTCTCCCAGCGCGAAGGTTCGATGTCACATCTTCGCATGTGGCGCTTCAGCACATCTTTATACCGCAGGAGTTGGCCGCCTTGTTTCCGCTTGCCGTCCTGCAACTCTGAGTAAAAGATGCGCTTAGCCACTCTTTCTTCTGACATGCGGGAGACATGGCCAGACCACCGCAGCTGCCGCCTCATTAAATAAGCTTCAATTCCGTTGACATTAGCACGTCGCAGAACTTCCGTGTTCCGAACACGGTCCGACCAGGAGATGTTCATAATGTCACGGAGGCATTTAAGATGAAACCTATCCAATGTGCGAATATGTCTGCGATAGTGGCACCATGTTTCTGAGGCATACAGGAGATTGGGCAGAACGATTGCCATGTACACAGATACCTTAGTCGGGAGCTTTACGTCATGTGAGCGAAACACCTTGACGCGAAGTTTCCCGAAGGCAGCAGCAGCCGCTCCGATCCTGCTGTTTATTTCGTCGTCAAGGTGGCACTTAGCAGTTACAGTGCTCCCCAGATATCTGAACCTGTCTACCTGCTTAAGCGAGTCACCATCAAGCCGTATGTCAGGTGGCGTCAATGTCTCCGACCCCATTACTTCGGTTTTCTTGACATTGATTTTAAGGCCAAACCGCTGACACGACTGATTTAGACTCGACATAAGCTCTTGTAGACTTTCTGGGGAGTCCGCCACAAAACACAGGTCATCTGCATACATAATCTCCGTAATCGTAGCTAGAGACACCTTCGTGCAAGCCTTCAGTCTAGCCAAATTGAAAACACTGCCGTCAGTGCGGAAGCGAATGCGGATGCCATCAGTCAAAACCTGTAAGGAGTCTTTGACTACAACTGAAAAATAAAGGGCGAATAGAGTTGGTGCCAGAACGCATCCCTGTTTGACGCCACATGTGACACCGAAATACTCTGATTGTTCACCCTTTACGTTGACACAGCATTGCATGTTGTCATGCAGGAGTCGCGTCAACCTTTCAAATTTAGCTGTGCACCCCAGCTTCGCTAGCACATGCCACAAGGCTTCACGAGGCACGCTGTCGAAGGCTTTTTCAAGGTCAACAAAGCAAAGAAACAACGGTTGACCTTGTTCTCTACTCTTCTCTTGAAGTTGGCGAAGTGAGAAGATAGCCTCGCAGGTGCCTCGGTCAGGTCGGAAGCCAAATTGTGTTTCCGGCAAAATACTCTCAGACAGCGGCAGAAGACGGTTGAGTAATACCCGGGCAAAGACCTTTCCCGGGGAGGTCAGGAGAGAGATACCTCTGTATGAGTTGCAATCCGACCGATCGCCTTTATTTTTATACAGAGAGCAGATGCGGGATATCCGAAAATCACTAGGAATTCGTTCCTCCACCCACATCCTCTCAAACAACCTCCAGACGACGGCTTGCAACTCTTCTCCTCCGTACTTGAGCAGCTCCCCGGGCAAGTTGTCGATGCCCACCGCCTTTTTGTTTTTTTATTACTAATATTATATTAGATCCGTAAATTATTAAAAAAACCTATTTTTTTTTTCATATAAGATAATTCAGCTCGCAATGTATTTGTTTGTTGACACTTAACATAGTAACATCACAACTGTGACTAGTAATAACTACGCCATAAATTGCTGCTCAGAAAATAAAAAAAAAAATATGCTACGGCAGTTAACGCTAAATTAATAATTGTTATAATATAAATATCAGAATTATAGCACGAAAATCTCCCTCTGGCTACAATATGCGGTAATATCAAATATACACGCTATATATCTAGGTAACTGGTATCTGCAAACACCGGTAATTATTGTCCGTTTTGCGGTAAAATCTAGTAATGTGGATGTAATTGGCAAAT
Organism: Apotomis capreana; assembly: GCA_947623375.1. Taxonomy (NCBI): domain Eukaryota; kingdom Metazoa; phylum Arthropoda; class Insecta; order Lepidoptera; family Tortricidae; genus Apotomis; species Apotomis capreana. The sequence goes on along the minus strand of OX392522.1, from coordinate 12,021,318 downwards.
TTCTGTCACATTCCTATACCAGTACAAGATTTCCAATTACTGTCTTGGATATTTTCTACGCATTCACGTATTTGTCGTTAAGTACTCGGACCTTTTGGTAGAGTAAGCCAAGAAACTGAAAATGTCTGATTTATTCTGCTGAAAAAATTACTGACTGTGGAGCTTCTTTCGGCGTTTCTTCTCAACAGTCTTCTCCTCTTGTGAAATGCCGGTAGACTTAGACATTTTAAAGTGCCCTTGTGGCCTACTTGCAGAATAGAGTTCATTATTTCATTTGATATCACTTTTCGACCTTTATAATTTTCAAAGTAGATTTGAAAGTTTTACGATTGGCTTATGTCAAATTGCATACTAAAATTGTCAGCTACACTTTTGATGATGAATTGATGACTGACCGTACCAAAAGATATATGGAGTATTAATTATTTGCAAATTTAGTCAAGAACTCATGAAAATATTGCGTTTAAATACGTGCCTTCCTATATAATTATTTTATTATAGAAAGTGCCTATATGTTATTCCAGGGTGTCAGCTATCATCATACCAAATTTTATAAAAATCGGTCTTGCCGTTTAAGCGTGAAGAAGTAACAAACATACACATAACCACACTCACAAACTTTCGCCTAAAAATATTAGTGTGATTGCAAAATTTAAATTTACCCTTGGTTATAAAAAAGCGGCAAATTCATGTTCTTGAGTGGCCTATTGTTTTCAAAAGTAACTCTACTAATAATCTTCTTAAACTTTCGTGAGACATATTTAATTATTATATCAAGCGGTTTACACTCACGTAAAATTGACAGGAACGGCCCGACATGTTTCGAACTCGTATGGAGCTCTTCATCAGGGTCTGCTGCATTCGAATCATGTCGGGCCATTCTTGACAATGTCACGTGAGTGTAAACCGCTTAATACAATAACTAACTTTTCTATTGCAAATGTACATTTGTACAGTAGGTTGTTTCTATCAACTGTAAGGTTGAATATTTCTTTCCTGTTCCTTTTCTAGGGAGCCAACTGCATTATCCTTACTCTTTAGACGCGGTCGGGCGAGTGCAGGAGCAAATTACCGTGATGGCCGAGAGACTGTCGCCGCCCTGAGATGGATGGCAGGCGGTGCGGCCTGCCTGCGCCGAATTGGTGAAATCAAATGAATGATGCATAAAAAGAGCCAAAAGTCACTTTAGTCTATGCATTTCAAAGCACAGACACCCACTCCTCTGGTTTTTTCATGGGCGATGTACTTACTCTATTTGAGATTATGGTCTTGCGAGCGTCAAAATATGCAATATAAACGGAATATAACCGCTCGGTATCTATCAAAACAAATATCCGCATAAAACAAATAAAAACACAAGCATTTTCGAAATCGCTAAAAATCTCACTGCTAATTGTTGTTTAATCGGTATAATATCTGTGACTAAGTATATTATCTAGAATTCTAGAGAATTCTCTTTGATGATATTAATTAGTCAGGACTACTGAGTGGGAAAAATTATGGACCCTGTAAGGAAACTACCTGCCTAGCGTTATGAATTAATGAATAATATTTAGCTCAGATTAAAAAAAAACATATTTGAGTCTTTTTCAAAAAGTTTGAACAAAATTAAGACGTCAATTAATATTCAATTATATTTTTCCTATTTGTTAACAATTTTCTTTGTGAATTCCAATACATTAATTTCAGATTATATATAATTAAAAAAGTATAACAGAATCTTAATTATCGAACATTAGTCATAACATTCATATAAAATAACTAAAATAATTGGTAACAAAATAGCAAAATTATATTAAACTTTAATTGTGACTAAATTTTGTAGATTTTTTTTGGAGAAATGTACACTTTTGTGCACATGTTACATTGGTTAAAGTAATATTTTCTCGGCCTTAAGTCAACTCGTTTTAGTTAAATGAAACATTATTTTACGATAAATAAAACAAAACTGCATTAGTCCCTGCACGGCCCCCATCAATACTTTCCACAATGTATAAAAATGAAATTCGTCGCTGCGAGGCGGCACTCGGGTATAATTAACAGTATTACCAGTAGCGGGCGATTGGTCGCGTTATTGTTTCGTCTCATTGCCGGCTAATGGTTCAGACAGACATGCATGCCCTCGCGCACTAGGGGGAAAAGTGGTTGCTTCCCGGAGGATGATTTCAACTTCTATACTTTACTGGTGATTCGGTAGAAATTTTGATGCATTTATGTGACCAGTTGGGATTTTCTGAGGAAAACATTATTGACGGAGCGAGCAAAGCGATCCATTTTAGCTTGGCCTAAAATTCGTATGTATGTTTGGATGTCCGGATTTCCCGCTGTTCTCGTTTAGAGGTCGCATTTCCCAACCGATTCTCGAGAGATTTTGTAAGTAGGTTTATTACCTGGGTCATTGTCAGTTCAAAAAACAAAATTTGTCCCTTCGGTGGTCAAAAGATAAGAGCCTATATGAATCTAGGTTATGTTGCTATTACATCGGATTATAGAAGAGGGACCGTTCTTTAGTCCCACAGGCATTTAATCAGAAAATTAGGCCCCGGAATCATTAATTTTGCAAATGTCCACTGGAAAGACGCGCACCTAAAACGGATAATGACCCACCTATATAAAAATTTAATAAAAAATTGTGGTGTATCCACATTAGAAATAATGAGACATTTTATTTTCACCAATTTATAAATTAGGATATAGATATTTTTTTTCCAGTCCGTTAAAAAAAATGGCGGTGTTAAAAACGTTAAAAAAACACATTACAATTATTTCAAAAAATTATCATGAGGTCTACGGCTCACTGAGCTAGTAGTAAACTAGTGTCCAAAATATGTAGTCGATTTACATTACATACCTATATAATATGTAATATCTAATAGCGAATCTCCCTACTCCCAGGTGTTTGTGTGTAACATAAATGTGCGATCTGGGGCTTTTCTAATTACCGTCCGAGGTTTGTCTAGAGTTGAATGTCTTGCCTTAACCAGGAAGTGAGATTTCTCCCCGTAGCGGGCAAAAAATCACACTTACGGCCTGGGGTGGCGTAAAATATATAACAAGTTAACAACACAGTTTGTATGGCAAAATGACTCGTACTTGTATTCCAATACTTTTTCATGACGAGACATTGTAAGAAAATCTGCACGCTAAGATTATCTTCAAAGGTTTTAATCCCTTTCTAATAACCATTGACTATTCAACAGCTCTTTAAAAAAAAACAATAACAAAGACACTATTTTAAAGTTTTTGTAAAGAAATAATGCAACTATACGGTACTTTAAAAAGATGATGACAAATGCGGTATAAAAAAGATTAAAAAGAGGTAGCCCTTTCAAATTTTAAATTATGTTGTCACTGGAGTTATACGAATTAAATGATCGTACCAGGGATTTGGTTTTTGGATTAAGATGTTTTGATCGTTTGAAAAACTGTTTTTGAACTACTATGCACATGTTTACGGACACGAAACATTTTGTAAGTAAGTATATACATATAAAGTTTTTACTAGTCAGTTTATACCATAAAGTAAGTGTCCGTAAAATTAAAACTTTTGTAAAACAATAGAGTTTATAGAAATTTACGACAAATACGAAAAACTAATTAAGTAAATTGGGATCTTAGGTTTCATATTATACATAATTTAACCGATAGTAGACGTTATTTGTACTTATAATCTGCGTATAGTCTATTTTTATACAGTATAGTGTTTTCGATTAAAAAAAAATAGAACCTCGATGTGACATTTGGTCACTATACAGCCTGCTTCTGATCACCAGCGTATCGTGAATTGCGATTATTCATTTGACATTTGACGTCTCTTACAGCTAAACATTTAATATCAGTATGCTGTCAATTTTGCATTGGATTTGCGTACATTCAAAATAACATTTAACTTGAATGAAAAGAATCAAATTAAGACTGGAGATGTTTTAAAAAATAGAACACAATTAAACCTTGCATTTAAAGACCCATTGGTCATAAATACTCTGTATACAACATTACTTTGGTCTATACTTCTTGAAGACTAAATTATCCCAATTATTACTACCTCACAATCTAAACATAATATTATTGATATTTTTGTCTCATAGACTGGTAGTTCAAATAAAAAATTTCAAGTCTAACGGCATTTTGTGAGCCATTTTGGCAACATGACTTTTCCGACGTAAAAAAGCCTGCTCAATTCGATTCTGGATGTTGCCAAGCCGAATTTTGCCCCCCTCTCCCCACAACCCCCCCTTTTGACCTCAAAATATGTCCCTAATCAAGATTTTTACGGTTTTATCCAAAAAGTATTAAAGCTAGAAAAAAAGTGTCAAAGACAAAAATGATCTCTATAAAATTTCCTATAACATGGTGCATAAACTTTTTTAGTAGACTTTGTGGTTTGTGAGCAATATCTTCAATTTTTTTTTTAAATTGATAAACATGGTCGAGGCCGTGAAATACACTTATTTTAGGATAATTGGCATCGCACAGGATCCAGCCGCTCTGCTGCTCTTGACGCTGACATCCAGTTGGCGTGCTGCTTATTATATGTCAAGACTTACGAGGCTTTCAGTCATAGTCATAGGCAGTCGTCAGATTTACACGCAGAACTGTATCCAAGTCGGGCTAAACCCGACGTAGAAAGTAAAAATGCTTTACTTCTGACCATGAAGTCATTCAAAATGCTCACGCCAGATTCTCCAGAAACGGGCCTCAGAAAGGCAGTTACCCAGGATCTTGCAGCAGAAAAAAATGGCATGGTCCTTGAATCAATCTTCTTCCGGATCTGGCGAGCTGATAATTACCGTTTCTGTTTCGTTGCAGCCGTAATGTTAATGAGGTGAGCATCCACAAGTGAAGTGATTCAAGAACTTGCGGATATTCTACTGTTTCGGTGATTAGCCTGAAAACATTAGACTTTTCCCGCCCCTCAGGGATCAATCCGGGATGTAAATAGTCATGGAGACAGCATGTAGCTCATGATTCAAGATCTCTCGCAGAGTTAAAGTTCTCCCAGCCTTGTCAACAGCTGTCAAGCGTTGTTGGACGCTACGGTTTTTCTAATTTGTTTTAGCAATGACAGATTTTGAACGACCTGCCAAGGCAGGGGTATTTGAAGGTTGGGCCTTTGTTAATTTAGACCTTAGCGCAGTTCCTTAACTACCTGCTATTGGTAAGCCTTTTAGAAGCAAACTTCGTTACTTGGAGTGAGCCAAGATGCTTGGCAGTGAGAAGTGACACTTAATTTTTTTTCTGCTGCAAGATCCTGGGTAACTGCATTTCTGAGGCTCGTTTCTGGAGAATCTGGCGTATAACTGAGCATTTTGAAAGACTTCATGGTCAGAAGTAAAGCATTTTTATTTTCTACGTCGGTTAACGCCCGACTTGGATTCAGTTCTGCGTGTAAATCTGACGACTGCCTATGACTGAAAGCCTCGTAAGTCCTGACATATAATAAGCAGCACGCCAACTGGATGTCAGCGTCAAGAGCAGCAGAGCGGCTGGATCCTGTGCGATGCCAATTATCCTAAAATAAGTGTATTTCACTGCCTCGATCATGTTTAACATTTAAAAAAAAAATCTGAAGTTCGGGAAGATATTGCTCACAAACCATAAAGCCTACTAAAAAAGTTTATACACTATGTTATAGGAAATTTTATAGAGATCATTTTTGTCTTTGACACTTTTTTTCTAGCTTTAATACTTTTTGTATAAAACCGTAAAAATCGTGATTATGGACATATTTTGAGGTCAAAAGGGGGGGATATGGGGGAGGGGGGCAAAATTCGGCTTGGCAACATCCAGAACCGAATTCAGCAGGCTTTTTTACATCGGAAAAGTCATGTTGCCAAAATGGATCCCAAAATGCCGTTAGGACGGTAAAGGAAGCCGATATTTAGAATTTTCTACCATTCTATGAAGTTCGGGAAGATATTGCTCACAAACCATAAGGCCTACTAAAAAAAGTTTATACACCATGTTATAGCAAATTTTATAGAGATCAGTCTTGTCTTTGAGACTTTTTTCTAGCTGTAATACTTCTTGTATAAAACCGTAAAAACCGTGATCAGGGACATATTTTGAGGTAAAAAGGGGGGAAATGGGGGGAGGGGGGCAAAATTCGGCTTGGCAACCTCCAAAATCGAATTCAGCAGGCTTTTTTACGTCGGAAAAGTCATGTTGCCAAAATGGCTCACAAAATGCCGTTAGGACGGTAAAGGAAGCCGATATTTGGATTTTTCTACCAGTCTATCATCATTGAACTATGAAAATATGAGTAATAACTACTGTCCTTTTATCTCCTCATATGATCAAGAGGACTAAAGCCAACTACAAAACTACCAACTATTCTGAAGACAGGTAACTCCACAACTCACCCCTCTGATATCCTTATTCTTAACAGGGACTTAAGCGCCGTAAGCATGCTTAGATACTTAACCCCTTTTAAGAATCCCTGTGTAAATACCCTTATTTATAAGAATGGTGTAAACGCCGAGAACTTGTATAGACTGCAGATAAGGCCTTTTTACAACTTTAAACATTTAAAGGGTTGATATTTACGACACCAATAATTCGGTAAGTTATGAACTCATGCATCAGAAACGTAATAAGTAACTTATAAATATATATCTACAAAATGTGAGCTTTATACGACTCTGTCGCAGTAAGTAACATTGCTAGGGCATTATGAATGAGTACATTTTGTTAAAACGACAAGGTACCAAAATTATCCCTACCTTTTGCCACAGTTTTGATATTATTTTCTTCTTAAAGGATGTCATTGTGTTGCTCATAATATTGTGCAGAGACAATATTTATTGGTGTTTTATGAAATTTATGGAAACAAAAAATTACAACGTTGGGTCATGTTTTGGTTCCCTTTAAGGTGTATGTTTTTTACTTCATTGCATTTGCAAGTTATGATTGCAAATGCCATAATATCGTTTTTTTTCCAGCTACATCTAATTTTACTTTACGTAAGTTGGTACCTATGGATTTCAGTTTGTTTGTTGATTTTCTTAATACGGTATTTGATAACAACTCAAATCAGCTACTGTTTATGAAATGTCAAAAACGCTCTGTATGAAGTTTTTATGAAGATACTGGATTGTGACGTAATAAAAATCACTATTAGGAACACTGTTTTTTTTTAGTTTTTGTCCAATTAAATGTAGTAGGTTTAATGTCCACAGTTTAGTGGTAGTTTATTTGGTTTAGTGTAATTTTGAACGTGTGCTTAGTGGTTTTAATGATGTATAATACATTTTATTCTAATTATAGTCAAATATACCGTATTAGGCTTATTTCTTTTCGACCTATGCTTATTATTTTTTCGACCTATGCTTATTCGGGAACCATTTCTGTGAGCCACTTTTACGTACTAATAAAAAAATCTGAATATCTTTCTGATTTCGTGTTTCTTTTCAAATGGTATTTATTATGTATATTTTACTAGATAAATACTAAGAACTTTGAAATTAGCCCACTGAAATATGAATGTAACATTAACCGAAATTTAATACCGGTATTTTTTATGTTGCCTGTATCCGATCGCTGCTACTTTAGATGCTGACCGTACCTACCTCAGACTCATTCTAATAAAGTTTTAGTCGAGGTAAAAAAACAAAAAAGAGCAAATTCTAGTAAACACTTATCCCAAATTGATTCACTCGTCCTTGAAGGAATAATCACCAAGAAAACAAATGAGCATCATTACCGACATCAATCATTATCACCCAAAATCATTCCGAAAACAATACTAGCAATATCATTGCAACAAGGAAATTGGGCGCGAATGAGGGTGTCCACGATTAATCCGGCAAATTAGGACAGTCCCCGGCGAAATCGATTAGCGCCGTCCGAAATTCAAGGGACAGGCAATTCGCAAAGACGCTGCGTCGCGACCAAGATAAACATGCCAGGCTTTTTTCCGTTACGGCAAAGACATTAAGCAAGGATGCTGGGGTGACCATGAGTTGGGCGATTTTGAGATTCGTGAGATCGACGGGTTTAGGTTGAATTGGATGTCTAATCGCTAGAAATGTTAGAGTAAAGTGTGTATTTGTGTTTTGGAAGTTTTTGTTTTGAATAAAAATAATTTATTAAGAAAATAGTTTACTCATTAACACTGAATTTTTTCCTGTATTGTTGCATAATCTTTGGAATAATAAATGATCTATGAATCAAAAAATTAAAAAGGCAGTATATTCATATTATTTGAACAAAATCGGCAATTGTGATTTTAACGGTCATCTTTGTTTATTTTAATTACATGATTGTAAAATAGAATGATTAACAGTTTGTGTTTTAATTACCTACTCTATTAAGCGGTTTACTATCACATGGAATCGAGAGGAACGGCCCGACATGTTTGTGTTTTTTGTGTCATGGAAATTTCAAAAACCACTTAGCACAAGAAATCTGCACGCAAATACTGTTTAATGTAAGTAAATATACTAAATATTAATACGCAATTTAAAAACATAAAAAAAGAAACACATTACAATACCTACAGATTATTATGCTTTAAGGCTGATGGTAGCCTGGTGAACCTTTTCATACAATGCAATAGGATTTAAATGAATGTACTTCAACTTTATCATGAAAACCACATAGCCGAAACTAAATCTGTCATTACTACCTTCCAAAACCCACGCATAATCCAGTCAAAGTCTCGAATCTCAAGATGCTATCTCAAGAAAAACCCCCAAACCGCAGCCACCCTACTCTGGATGTCATTAACGTAGGGAGAGGTCATTACCGCGATGAGAAGAGCTACCATTAATCTTCGGACCGGTCTCTCGCCTGTCAAAATTGTGGCCACCGTACGATAGATATGTGCGTTTGTACGCATTGTCTCACTTGCCTTTTGTTTCTGGTCGCCCTAGTGTTATTAATATTGTAAGTTAATTTCGAGAGGCGGTTAAGTGAGCGGTCCATGGTAATGAAGGGTGGATTTGATTGAATGTTTTGGTTTGACTTTGTAGTTCATACTGTAATGTAAATCCCTTGGTCTACTAGTTTACACAGAAAAATCGTTTTTTTTACGTTTTCAACTCCCACGTGCAAGATGCACTTTACATACATACATCTTTTTTTTTATTATATTTACTCTATGTTTTAATATATTCTTCTTTATTTTTTTTTGTTTTTACTGTAGTTTTATCATTACATTTTGTTTCCTGATTTTTACCAGTGCATGTTTATTTAAGTAGTTAATACCCCATATCTGTGCCATTTTGAAAAATTTCGTAAACTGAATTCTATATAGCCAACTATCGGAGTGACACACAAAATTTCACGAAGATCAGTCGAGAAATGTGACCTGAGGGCGAGAACAGCGGGACATTGCGAGATCCGAGCACTCTTTTTACGTGAGATTGGCTATACAACTATTTGATTTAAATGTCTGTATAGCCAGTACAAATGGCAGTAAAAGAAGTTTTTATTCGTTTACGACGGACCGCCATCGATGCAAGTTTGCGCACTGGGCCCCAGAGAACCCTGTCAAACTAAAGGTATGTATACATACAATAGAAGTGAGTAGCGTTTGTACTATGAACAAGGATATACGTAAGCATTAAATACAAAGATCAAAGCTTAAAGAAAAATTGAAAAAGGAGCATTGAGGAGGAGGAGGATTTATAAAACTAACAGCGCCCTCTCTCGCTTGCTCGGTCACCACTGTAAAGTGGTGCGGTAAGATGTGAATATTAACGTATTCACATAGAGGTCGCTAAGGTGTAAAAAACCTTTCAAATAAACAATGCAAAGATCGACACACAAAGCATAAGGAAAAATTCGTCAGATCTTCCTGGAGCTAGGGTGGCGAAATGGTTAACGCGCTGGACCGGCAATCCAGAGGTACCGGGTTCGATTCCTGGTCTCTTCCCCCAGGTAGCTCCTTTTTCAATTTTTCTTTAAGCTTTGATCTTTGTATTTAATGCTTAAATAAAAATTGTGGTGTACCTACCCACATAAAAAAAAAAAAATGAGACATTATATGTTTCATAAATTTATAAAGGATATACGTATTTCATTGATAAATGTGAAAGTGTGTTTGTCTGTCTGTTACTTCTTCAGTGAAGAGTCTTCTCGCTTAAACCGCTGAATCGATTTAGATTATTTTGATATGGAAATGATTTTAGTCCTGGGGAAGAACATAGGATAGTTATTATCCCGAAAAAATGTGGTGGTAGTAGGTATGGGGAAGTATTAATTTTACACAGACGAAGTCGCGGGCAAAAGCAAGTACAAATTATAAACATGAAGTATTCTTAAAATATGGTGTAATATGTCTGTAAGTAAATGCAATCAAATGCAGGCAATGTAGGTCTAAATCACTACATAGTATAAAACAAAGTCGCTTTCTCTGTCCCTATGTCCCTTTGTATGCTTAAATCTTTAAAACTACGCAACGGATTTTGATGCGGTTTTTTTTAATAGATAGAGTGATTCAAGAGGAAGGTTTATATGTATAATAAATGCATAATTTATCAGCATTGCACCCGTGCGAAGCCGGGGCGGGACGCTAGTTTAATAATATATTAATTTCTACGAAATAAGTGGCATAGGCATCCAAAATTTTGTGACCAAAAGACCTTAATTTAAATTTGTTCTTTGTTGGTTCCTGTTCCTTAAAGTTTCCAGTTTAACGTATTCATTTAAGTATATATTATACCAATTATTTTTTATAAGTAAATAGGTTATTAGGGCTCCAAAAATTAAGTACCTTAATAGCAGTCAAATGGCACCAAATGGTGCTTATGCCATGGCAACTCTTTTGTTGATCTCCGAAAAGTGAAAAATGCGTACGTATATGAGTCAAATTCTCAATGACGGTGTGATTTTGACCCCAACATGCCTTCTTGCATAATAAGTAAGCGCGCAAATTATGCAAAAAAAAACGTACAAATGTAAACGGAATCTAATATCACATGTATGTAAGCTGAAATCACTTGATCATCTCGGTCTTAACATTTCATTTTTTAAAATAACGCCATTTTGACATCATCATGACGCCGCCGTAGAGAAAGAATAGAAAGATGTTATTGATTAGATCTCGGAAGTAAACATTACAGCTGTTATGTTACAGTACCTATAACGTATCTTCTTATGTAAAACTTATTCTGAATTCATCATTCTCATAGGCCTTCACATCTTCATAAGATAAAATTTGTACAGCATTGTTTGGCACTGTTTAAAGTGGCTACAGTTAGAGTCCGATTAAAATTAAGATCAGAAATAACGAACAAAGAATATCAGTTCACAGGTTAATAATAAAAAATGGAATTAAGTATATATGGACACAAATCGCTTAAGGCTACCAGAAGTTCAAATAAGCATGCATATTCAATAACTATTACTCATAATCACACCTGGTTCCGAATAATAGAATAATTACTAAGAATATATTATTTGTTAATCAAGCGGAAAGCTGAGACAAATGACAAAAACTTTATAAAAGGGTGTATGATTGTGAGAATTCAATGGTGGTTACGTCTTTTTAAAGAAGTGAAACGGGGTTGGGAAGAGGGTAAGATGTTACTACGGAGATGCTGAACAATACGCGACAGCGGTAGAGTGCGAGATCCGAGCGTGTCAGTCAAACGAGTGAGCGAGACACGTTGCTACATCGCCGCTGCCGCTGTCACGCAAAGTCGTGGTTTTTGTAACGTCGCCGTGTAGGGAGAGTTTGCAAGTAATGTATATTGATTAAGTTTATTTCATTTATCATTATGATACGAGTAGCTATTGGTTTACTTACTTGGGTGGGCCATTTTTTTCGTTGTTACCGACTTTTTTTTTATAAATATATTTAAGTATTTTCTACTCAGAATCACGAGCTCTGGCGATCTAATTCGGAGGAAAAAAGAGTCCCAATATTTTTACGTTCGACCCCGTTACCATTTCCATACAACCTACTATAGCTGTAACGGAATGGAAAAAACAAAAACTATATGAATTTTTGGGACACTTTTTTCCTCCTAATTAGACAACAAAATAAAAAATGGCCCATATCCTTCTGAATAACATTTTCTTTTTAAACTTTTCAACTTTTAATCTGATTACTTGCGAAATATAATTGAAATATACGAGTAGTTTATCCAAAATAATTTAATATTGAGTAGAAATTTTATTGTAAGTATCCTTATAAAAAAAAACCTTTGAAAAAATATACTTCATAAATGTTAATAAATAACTCTCTTGATTACGCTGTTCCTACAAAATTGAAAATCAATTGTTACTAAGTATGTTAATTTTAATCATGCCGTATTATTTTAAGTTAACATATAGTTTTGTTACTTTTAGATTATTTTTAAACAATATAAATACGAATATATTTTATCAACTGCAGTTGCTACGTGTCTTACTATAAATGGTATTGCAAGGTTTGTTATAGTTTTAAGTTTTGTAAAGTCTTAATAAGCATACCTACTCGTATTTGAACGATATACATAATAAATAAGTGCCCGTAACTTAAAAAAAAACAATCAGATGCAGTTACTGTAAAATAACTAACTAGTTGATTGAACGTCGTTTAACAAAGTGTTAAACCTAAACAGACCAGAAACGAACTCCCACAATAATATAAATATGTATTATCGATTACATCCAAAATTTATAATTGATCAACCATTATATCAGAGCACGCAATGTAATCAAAACGGAACGCATATAACTCGAATATTCGCATTCATAATCCCTTGTACAGTTGGATGATTTTTTATAAGGTCTTATACGTATCTCCGTTTTTTAGGGTTCCGTACCCAAAGGGTGCTTACGGGACCCTATTACTAAGCCTCCGTTGTCTGTCCGTCGGTCAAAGGACTGTATCCTTTTAACCGTAATAGTTAGAATTGAAATTTTTGGCGAACTTGAACTGGTCCTAAAAACAACAAATAACTACTGAAAATGATTTTTTTTTTTGTATAACAAACGTGTTTTTGGAATTTTCTATGTTTTTTTCCTAACGCTTGAAAGGTTATAGGTAGAAAATTGAAAATGGCATAGATTATGTCTACTATAGCAAAATATAAAAAGAAATTAAAAATATATCTACATATTTACTGGTACGAAATCCTTCGCGCGGAAGTCCGACATGCACTTGTACAGTTTTTTCGTTTGTTATCTTCAATAATATAAGGTTGATTTTACATTGAGAAATACCAAAATATTCCTGTATGGGACAACACTAAGTTTTAATTCGTATCGTAAGTACATTATCTAAGCGAGAAATTGAAGTTACTTGCGTCTTTTTACAAAGAAGGGTTATAGGGTTGAACAAAGACCGTTTCACAATTGATTACGTTAATCGTATTCAAAGAAATTGACGTGATGTAATTAAGTTATGATCTGTTTCGTTCGATTTTTGACGGTTGACTGATTTGGCTATAAATCCTTTGAGAACTGTTTTTGGGGTTCCTTCGGCAAAGGTTAAGTCGGTACATTTTACTTTAATACTTGTACTCCTCCAAGTTTGTGCATATCTTCATACGAAAAAAAAAATTGATTCAAAAGAACAAATATAAACGTTTGTTATATTCTGTATATTCAGGTAATGTGTAAATATATTTTTCCAATAATTTAAGTATCCTGAATAACGTTGAATAATTGGTTGTTTTAAACTTTAACATTGAATTACTTATAATACTTATGATCGTACCTAATTTAATTATTTAATTAATTAAATTTAGCATACGTAAATTGCTGTAGATTCAGTGACAATGAAACAAAAAAATATAACGCCTCTTAATTCTTTTTTTTTCTGTTCAAACATTGGTTGAATAGTGCGTATTTTGTTTAAAATTGTTCATTATTATAATAAAAACAACTGCTTCACGTATTAATATTATTTAACGGTGTTAGTTTGTCTATCTTCTTCTCGTACTCACTCAATTGCTCAAAGGTTAACTGGAAGAGATCCCTTATATATATAAGTTCGCCTTTGTACCTTTATGTTATTTGTAATAGATGTATTTTTTTATTGTTTTTGTGTGCAATAAAGTGTTTACTTACTTACTTAATTACTTTGCGTTACTAAATTTGTTTTTGTGGTGAAAATGTGGGAAAATTGTGTACCTAAATATTATATTTTTTACTCACGTCAAAAACGGAGCAGGATCTCAGTTCGTGGGGATATTCATTTTCCTTAATTTTTTTTGTATATTTCTCGATTACGTGAAAACGGCAGAACCGATTTGGCAAATATCATTTTTGTTTGAAAGATTATACTGTCTAGTTGGTCCCGTTCTTATTTATTTCGTTTCATCGACGTCGGTTATTTTTGTTAAAAACTAATTATTTTGATATATGTTTATAAAACTATCGTGAGACATCTTTAATAATTATAAAAACGATTTAAACTCCCGTAAAAATTGTCAGGAACGGCTCGACATGTGAGGTGTGTGCGTGGGCCGAGAGTCGCGAAGCTACCCCTGATGAAGAGCTCCATATGAGTTCGAAACATGCCATTCCTGATATTTTTTCTCCATATGAGTTCGAAACATGTCGGGCCGTTCCTGATATTTTTTATGTGCGTTTAAACCGTTTTTATAATTATTGGCACAGAACTCTCAGTAGACGATTACGACTCGCGCTTGACTGATATACCGTAAGCACATTATGATTGATAGTTATTTATGCGAAATAAATCGCATTCGTTCATTGTAATTGATTCTATTAGTTTAGTTCGTGAGAAAAATCATGTACAATTAATTTAATTACATTTCAATATTACACCTTATATGTTTTATCATGTATATGCACGCAATAAATAGGTAAAGAAACTTTTATTTATGGGCCATATTTATAAATAGGACTAGTAAGAAATAAATTAACTTTGATATTTACGATGTAAGTAATCGTTTCACATACTAATAATTGTTAATTAAAATTATGTATGTGAAAAATTTGTAACAATGACCTTGTAAAAAGTGTGTATAAAACAATAGCGTCATTAGTATATTTTGGACATGGATTAATACATAAAATAAATTGCCAAAATTTCACACTGTAAGGTACCTATTTGGAACTCAGGGATTATTCGGTATTAATGAAAAAATCTTTTTTAAATCTGAATCTTTTTTTATGTTGGAATAATAAAAACATATTTTTTAGGTATCAGATATTTGTTCCAACTATTGCGCTTGTTTAGGCTTCTTAAAAACTGCCAGTCTGTCTGTGTGCCATAGTACATTACATACTTAGGGCTTGTGCACAAATCACGCGAGGTGTTTTCGGCTACTTTTTGAACCCTCCCTCCCCCCTAGTGATAGTTGGTGAGATTTTTTCGCCAGAATTTAAAAGTATTTATCAAGTGAAGATTTATTTTTATCTAATCATGTGGTAGATTTTTTGCTAGATCGTTCACTGTAGAAAAATATACGTGAGGTCTCCTTATACCCCTCCCTTCCCCTTCGTGATCTGTGGTGATTTTTTCGTGACCTCCTCCCTATCGAACAGTTGTTTGTGGCCCGGGCCGAAGGGCATAAATATGGGATCTAGGCCTTTACGAGTTACCGCCCGCGATAAGTCTAATGTTTTACGTGGGCCATTTTTTCTAAAGATTGACACACCTCACTTTTTTTTTAATTTTCGATATTCTGTGTATTTTCTACACAGAATCACGAGCTCCTTCGGTCTAATTAAGAGAAAAAAACTGTCCCTAAATATTCATACATTTTTTTTCCGTTCCGTTACCGCTGTAGTAGGTTATATGAAAATGGTAACGGAATGGAATGAAAAATCATTGGGAAACTTTTTGCTTTGGCCAAGAAGTGAAACCACTACAGCCTAGGATGACGTAAAATATAATGAGTGCCAGTTTTACCCTAGTAATGAAGTTGTCGTCTAAAAATAATATTTCTTGATTACTAATCAATCGCAAACAAGAGCCGTTGTGATTTCACAGGCTCATCACCCTATTCCTTTTTTTTTCATTCCATTATACGAGGCCCACTGCAGTCATCAAAACATCGTTAGGGTTATCACACAAAATATATTGCCAATTTTTTTGTCGTAACTCAAAAAAGTGACTTTTGTCGGCGTCCGTTTTCTTTATTATATTTTGATATGTCAATGCGGTATTGTTGTCTGATTGTTCATTTTTTGTCTATATCAAAGTGCGAAGACTTGGGGTAAGAATTGCAATTAATTTTCTATAGGTTTTTTGACGTCTTTGTTAGTTTCTTGGTACAAAAACAAGACATGATTAATTCTCTATTTAATGCTATAAATGCAATGGCTTGAATGTTGATAAAACGTTTGTTGCGTTGTCATGTGGTGTCGTTCCGGAATTTTTTAGCAAGTCATTGATCTACGCTTACAAAAAAAAACAATGATTCCGTCGATCTGAAATGCTTTTCCTTGTTTGAAGTCGGTTACAAATAAGACGATACAAATAACGTTGCATTGCGATCTATTAATTTAATACTAAGTTTTCGTCTGATTTTTGTTTAGGTGGTACACCACATTGTATATAACTATGTATACCTATACTAATTAAGAAAAAATAAAAACTAACTTTCGTAAGTCTAATAAAATATATTATAACGCATTTTTTCGTATAAAAACTTCGCATATATCGCAATTTGTAAAATGTCCATAACCAAGGTACTACTCTTTTTTATTTTTTTATTTCTGACTCTGTGTTGTATAACCCAGAAACCGTTGATTTTTTCTCACGTTTCTTAATTTGCATACGTTTGGGAACAACTCGATCACTTTTTAACATTAAGAAAAAATAGACAAAACCTGTTTAGCTATTCTGAACGCATCATTACTGCTCACAAACCACATTAAAATAACCACCAAATAACTAAACTACCAACCCTATTTTATAGCACTAGGGCAGAAAACAAAATTCGCGCGCCAACAATGCATTTTGTCACCCTTTTATTTTCACAAAATACTTGCTTCAATGAAAGTCTGACACCCGCAGCGTTGCAAAAGTATGCAAAATAGTTTGTGGACAGCCCTAGTTTTCCACCACACGTTACCCAAATATAACCCTCATCTCTATTGGAATACATGCGTTTTTTGTTCGTAGTATTAACGTTAGGGTTGTCGCGTGAAATTTAAATCTTGCGAGTAAATTGCTTAAGGTGTAGTTTCGTTCGTGCTTTTGAGATTAAGTGAAGGATGACGGATTAGGTAAATGTATCAGCGTACTTGAGAGTATTAAGAAGATAGTTTGATTAATCATTTCCTATATTTATTAGAGCAAATGGAAGCATTTAGTTCTGTTCTTGGGAATCTGATGCAAATTTGGTCATTAAAAGTGCATTTTTTATTAAAACACCACAATGTGGTTTAGAGATTCGTGAGAAAAAATGGGATAAAGGATTTAAATAACTTTTGTAAATAAATACGTGATACTTTATTCAAGTATCTATATTCTAAAGAGATGTTTTTTATGTTTGCTAAAGAAACCGGGTTACTATTTTTAACTTTGGCTTTGCAAGTTGCAATAAAAGTGCAAGTTATACATTTTCCCCGAAATGGAAATAATCTATGGGGAGTCGTCACGATTTTAAGAAAAATTTCGATAGAGTGATGCATGATCGTCTATTGTTTTGTATGGGCGCGCAGTGCTATACCAGTCTGGCGCCATCTGTCATAATATATGTTCTGTTATCACACCGAAACGTGTGGATAAACTTAAACCAATTTTAGTACAGGGATAGCTAGACATCCAAAGATACTTTTTACCCGTCCATGGTAAAGAAAAAACAACGAAGTTGCGGGCTCCTCGTAAGTATGTATTAAAACAAATACGTTTACTAAGAAAATAATCCGATTAAGAATCACTTTTCAATTAATTATTGTAAATGCACACATCAAACGGAAAGTAAATGTGACAGCACCGGCACGATTTTCACACTTGATTGAAATAGATCGCTTTCGAGCAAAAAGCCTGATAAAAACTAAATACCAGTAAAGACAGCCGCTGACTATTTAGTTTCTTTCTTTAGCACTACCCTATAAGGAATAGAAACACATATCGTGGACAAGAACGATACTGTAGATTTGTTTTTTCTCGTTATTATCCAGGCGCGAAACGTTATCACGAAAAAAAATCGGTGAAGCGTGAGTCTGATTCAAGCAGTGAGGGTTCCGCATTTCAATAAAACTATTTAAACGGATTATATCGAGTGTATTCACTATTTGAGTCTTTCTGATGCTTCAGTAACTACACTTACCGTTGTCAAAGGTTGACAACGGTTAATTATGAGTAAATAAACTAAGTAATAAAACAGCATTCAAATGATTATCCAAAAAGTAAAAATACAAATATCGTTCATACGAGCTGTCTCGAGGGTGGGAGGCACCAGAAAACACATCAAGGCCTTCGATTGTGAAGACGGAATTCTCTACTAAGCAAGATTTTGCCACAACCTCCGCCCCACTTTTTTATTTTTTCCTCCCCTGCCGTCGTCACCCATATTTATATTATTTTCTATATTTTATTTCAATAAATATCCTTAATAATAATACGCATATATTTTTAATAGATTTTCTGATTTAAAGATTTTAAATATTCTATTATCTGACGGATAACGAAGTGATCCTAATAGGGTTCCTTTTTTAATTTTGAGGTACGGAATACTAAAACTGATAGTGTAAAAAGTCAAGCGTAAGTTGTCGGTTAAAAGAAGAGTTCTATAATTGCTTTATTACTAACGGTATGTTTTTAGGAGTATAACGTTTTGCTGATATACATATTGTATGATAATTAGCTGTTTAATTACTCTATTAATAACAAAGTTTTTATAAGTTTCTATCAACGATTGCATATTTAATTAAAAACACTTCTTTCATTTTATTGCTTTATTATGAGCATGCTATGCCTTTTGACACCAGCAATAATAAACCTAAATATTCATACATTTTGTGGGATTGGTAGAGTGCTGGAAAAAAAATCTTACACATTTTATCTACAAAAAACATATAAATAATTTCATTATAAAAACAGGTTTGCCAGCTCTGGCAATGGCCATCTTGGAATATTTGAGGCAAAATATAAAAGAATAAATAAATAAATAATAAATATGTTGTCAACTTTATGTTATCTATATTCATTACATAACGAAGTAGTTCTTGTAGCGGAAAAACATAGCGTAGCCAGGACTCTTTAAGGCAAGCTATTCTCACAATATGTTTTACACACTTTTGATATAAAATACTGTTTTCATCCATTAAAGGTTGTCTCTAATTCGTATCTTAGACTATTATACTTGTTATTTAAAACAGAAAACAGAGAATCATTTACAGTAACAGACAAGTAGTAAATATCATCACGATAAAAAGAAAACTAAATGCAACATAATTGTTGCACGGATATTTTGTTACATATCCGTAAGTATAGGTTATAAAAACTTATTAAAGAAAACAATTCGAACTTAAATACTATAGGTTTAGAATTTGCTATTGGATGACTGACACATGAATTTATAATCCCTGACGAAAAAAGAGGGGTGTAATAAGTATAACATGTGTATCTGTCTGTGGGATCATAGCTCCCAAACGGATGTACCAATTTGAGTATTTTGACGTTAGTAGTTATGTTCAGTTTTAGTGCCTAAGTTTTTTAAGCATTTTCTATATCAGTCATTGAATGAGAGTCTTATGATGAACACTTCTTTGAGTTGAGGATGTTTAAATTTTTTAGTTTAGGTTATATATATATTTACCTTTTAAGTACGGTCAGCAATTATCAAATAGTAACAACAAAAGTAGCCAAATTTATCAGAACAAATGTCTGACTGCTACTCACTATATTATGATGCTTACTGTACCTATTAATGTACATTCTAGTGGACTCTATCCTTTAAACAAGCATTTATTTAACTTGCAATGTATATAATTAATTAATTATGTATTTTTGTCCGAGTGGAATATCAATCAACTCAACTCAATTTTGAAGATTATCTTTAAAGATAATCTTCAGAATTGAGTCGGTTAACCGATTGAGCTGAAATTATGCATACCTACTTAATTTTGATGACAATACAATAATATGGCATATGGCACCATGGACCTGGTCTGAGGATGGAGCTGGAAAGGTGGCATGAGAAACTCTGTAATAGGTAAAGCAATCCTACCGAGTTTGCGGTCTTTAGAACGTCCCAGTGAGCAATTGATGAATGTTCAAAGAAAAGTACAGTCGGCTGGACTTGTCACAAAAATTAAACTTTTGGCAGAAACTTATTAGTGATCCATATTATGTATCATTAAGCCTCTTCTGTCCGTCTGTTTGTCTATCACCGTAATAGGTAGAGACGTGATATTTTCGCATATTTTATGTTAATAAGAACAAGTAATAAAAATAAGGTTAATATTTAAAGGGGTCCATGGACCTTTTTTTTATAGGGAGCAAACGAGCAAACGGATCGCCTGATGGTAAGTGATTACCGTCGCCCATAGACACCTGCAACACCAGAGGAGTCACAAGTGCGTTGCCAGTTTGAAGGTCGTATCGGGCGTAAAAAAAAGATATTTTTAGATGTAGTTTAGTTAGTTTCGCTCGTTAGTACCTATTATTTAGAAAATGACTATGTCTATGAACCCTTACACTCATAACCAACTTCCGTGATTTTACTTCGGAGTTTTCTGCGGTCAAATCGGGTTCTGTGCGCACGCGCACCAAGGAACGCTGGAACCAAGACGCGTGTCAATTTTCCCGGTGTCTCGTGAAAATTACTTTATTTACCGCTTTTATGAAATAACACTGCGATCCACACCCAACTTGATTAACAATATAATTGTCAAAGAAATACAGTAGGTGTAAATTGATACAATGCGATATGAATTCTCTTTATTGGACACCTCAATTCCACAGAGAAACAACATTATAACAGATGCAGTAGCAGAGTTAAATAGCGATCTTCCAGATAACAGACACTCATAAGAAAGAAATAGCTGGCGATGTTTTAAATTCGGGATGTAAAGTAAACAACATAATCTACAATATGTTAAATCTTGATCAAAATCAGGTTCATGATCTAGATTAGTCAAAACTACTATCAGGACAGATCATAACCCGTATGACATCGGATATATGCTCATTCTGGCGTCAGTTTAGTCCATCATTTTGGACTGTCAGTTTTCTGTCATTCATGCATTTTAATAATTCGGATCACTCTCTCGCTATACTGATGGTGACCAGACTGATGGACTAGACTGACGGTAGAATGAGAATGTAACCAATGTTCAGTTACATAAATGCTTTCTTTTATGCCTTTTTTCCTTATATTTATTTTATTACTATAAAGTGACCACTAATCAAGTAATCAGTGACGTAGAAAGTGTCACGAGCCGGAGTGCCACACCTGTTGTCTTATACCATGCGTTACCCATGATGGGTATCATAACTCAAGCGCACCTACTGTCCACCTCTCTCTTACACCGCACCGTATCAATCAGCTTATCAGTCGCACGCAATCCACGCACGAACGCCGCTGGGCGTGGGCGAGAAAGCAGACACATGACGGCTATTTTGACCAGGTCTGCCAGAAAAGCGTGACAGACAATATGACAGGCTGTGACAGGTGAGTTGTTATCGGGATTTATGGACTTGTTGTGACGATCTGACGATTAGCTTCTTTTGGCAATGTAAGTGTATGTACACGCTATTTTATTATGCCAAAAAATCGGAAGTAATTTGTTCACTCGGCATTTAATTTCTTTTCACAACCCTGAAAGGTATGTTTATGACGATTTTGTCTTCATGTCTATGAGTAAGCCAATAATTGGATGGGATAAACTGGATCCAACAAGGATTTTTGGGATTATTATGTCACCAGTTGGTAGGTCTTTTGTCAACAGTTGATAATTATAGTCTACCTATTCAATTTATTGATAACTCTGTAATACCTATTTACCGTAGTGATTATAAGTGACATGAGGAATTCATCAGAATTCTTATTAGATTCACTTCTGATTCGAATTAGAATTAAAACATGTGTAAGTGGTTTTCTTGCTGGTTTCCTCTGAATCCACTACTTGGACCTACAACTAATTTGAAAATTTCCAATTGGAATTACTAGCTATTAACTAAAAGTAACCGGCGTTCACGCATCAAGCTACTCACAGTAGACTCAACAATTATATCCATACCGGGTTTTCGGGGCAAGAAAGATTTGACGCCTACTGTTAACATAGTGTTAAGTCATTCGTGCACCGAAAACCCCGGGGTATGATTATATTGCAATTAAGGTTTATATTTCTAAGATATACAGGTTGAAATACAGATCTGCTCACTGATCTGACATGATTCCGTGCTCTCGTCATCAAACCTGAGCACAGTGTTCAGGCCAGATGGAATTGGAAGACGATTGTGAACATTAACCTAGACTAGTACTGCAACCAATATTAACATTACCAACGGCAAACACATCCCACACATGTTTACTTCCTTTCTGAAGAATTTATGCCTCCTGATATCATATCGGCAGGGTTCATTTCATTTTCGAAGATTCGATGACGAAATTACACAGATATTTGAATCTTGTTGATGGAAGAGAACCTAAGAAGAGGAAAAGGGTACTCACTTCGACACCGCCGTTGTTCCACGGAGGTAGGGCGTAATGGGAGGGGTCGTGGTGCCCCCCTCCCATGTGTTCCGCCATCACCGACATCCAGTGCACTAGACCCTGCGCCCCGCCGCCGCCTGACGTGCCTGTAAAGGGTAGAAGTTATGAACCTGCTTCTGATGATATCATTACAAGAGACGGTAGAACATTATTCTCTATACATCTTGAACTGCTTCTTTCCCCCTCAGATTGTTTCAGCACTAAATAAATACTGTTCAGTAACCATGACCATTCATCAACAACAAATGGCGTAACATTTGGCACAAAGGCGACCTACTGATGCCTATTTAGTGTTTCATTACTTCTAAAAGAGTGTTCAGTGGAAGACCTAGGAGTGCCAGGAGTTTTAAAACAACTGAGAGCTCATCAGTTGGCATGACAGCAGATCCTGGCTGCTCTTTCCCCCTAATGATCCTCCTCCTTGTGTCGGTTGCCTCATTGTTGAGAGTAGTGGTAATTTTCTCGGAACAGTCTCTCACGCATAATGCGCCGCCATCTGATTCTATCAGTAGCCGTGTGCCCCCTAATCCTACACTATCGCTAAAGAGAAATTGTGCAATAGGAGTAAATAACTCATCAGTTGACAGCTCCTGCCTTCTCCTCTTCCTAATGCTACATGAGCACTAAAGAGTGATTGTGCAGTAAGAGTACCAGGAATACATAACTCACCAGTTGGCACGGCGGCGGGCTGCGCGGCTGCTTGCTCTTGCCCGCCCCCCCCGCCGCTCCACACGAACGCTGACGAGGCGCCTGCCTTCTGGAACAAGACCAACTCATATTAATTTGTGACATTGTTGTTATTGGTGAAGAGACATAAAGGATCAAAATCATATCCAATGACATGTGTTCGAAAGATCATTCAACAAGTTGGCAATGTCACCTAATAAAAGCTCGATAGAGTTAGTGATATGGCCGATATTTCACTCAAATGTCTATAGCGTCAATCAATAACCTCAGAACACTCAGGACAGGACCAATTTTTTTCTATCAAGATGTGCTTTGTTCTTTGTAGCCATAATTAACATCAAGTTTGCCGTCTCCTGTCAGAGAAGCACCCTTTCATAAAGAACAAAATATGAACCTTTGGGCACTTCGCTTAGGCGTTTCAAGTTTCATTTCATGACATTCCTAGAAACTAGAACTTCCAATCCCGAGATTTTTTGTATGGGTAATCCTGGAATCGCGGAATTGTCCATACAAAAAATTATTCAGGTTCGGTAACAGCATCCGTCGATCACAAAATATAATTACTTCGTTTTCATTAAAGGACACAATAAAAAGTAAAAATTTACCAGCGAGCCTATGATGGTAGCTTTTATCACGCGATAAATAAGTGACAAAGCATCCGTCACTTATGTCAAAATGTGAGTGTAAGTGACAGATACCATTTAAAGGCAAATATCCCGGCCCACAAAAGGCCCGCTGGTGAGACGCGTTGTTGTTAATTTAATCGAAATATTGAGATCTCCCAAATCGAAAACCCAAAACAAAATCTTCTGTAAAAAGATACAAAAGAAAATACTGTTCCCGAATTCATTCTCCCACGCCTACTCGCTAGTGCCAAGAAAATCTGTTAAGCTGTCGTTTTATAAACGCAGTTGGAGCCAATAAGCATTTCCGCTTTTTAAGTGCTATTTAATTTCCCTACTTAAAATTTGCGCAAGAAAACTCACACAGTTTCTGAATGCGTTTATACGATTTTATTGTTTCGGTTAGCAACGTCAATAAATAGGCTGTTTGCCAAGAGGTTAAAATAATGATGACACGAAGTGTTTTTTTTTACATGCGTACGAAATGTGCGAGGTCATGTTTACCTGTCATAATGGCTTTTGGATATGTGTTAATCACCCTGCTTTTCACTTCGACTTTCTAAGAGAAAATAACGACTTATTTTAATTGGGTTATTGTTTATTTTGTTCTATTATATTTTTATTAAGAGAAAATTATAAAATATTTAAAACTGAACCTGATCAAATTGGCCAAAAATGTTGGCCGATCTGGTCAAGTTGAAAACGGTGTCCTAAATTGGTCCGTTCCATTTTAGGTACGTCACGTTTGAATATGAACTTTTTTATTTGCAGGAGCGTAACGTAGTGGAAACTTAAATTCCAATACAAATTTTGGGACAATTTGTTTATTCTTAACATTGAAAATTCTATGGATTCTGAGTTGGATGAACTCAAAAACGTCAAATTCTCGAAGAAATAGGGATTCGGGGTTTTTTTGAAAATTGCTCAAAACGTGCTTTTCGAGCAGAAGTGAAAATAATTATTGACTAAAAACAAATTTAGTTTCAATATCGATGATCAAAGAGCTAGTAGGGTAAAACAAAAAAAAAATATTTCACTTTAGTTTAGTCGTTTAATTTTTAAATGCAATCTGCTTTATATTTAGTAGGAACATAAACATCTCCGAGCCGCTTCGTAAGAGACTATATCCGTGCCTGGCGTGAAGAACTTGATAACTCGACTTATACGTTTTTTTTTTATTGGCGTAATGGCTTTCTACGGCCAAGGTTTTGTAGGAAAAAAATTGACAACTCGATATCTATGATACTTTTGAAGATATGGCCTGTGACATCATATTGATATCTCGATATTTAGCGGATTTTATTTAACAAAACGAGATATCAGTGCGATGAGGCACAAAAAATATTGCATATCAGCTTATCAACGTATTCTCAAAAAAAAAAGCGTTCGTAACTTGACAAATCAAGATATTAGAATGAAGACAAGCACACTTTAACGATAACAAATGAATATATCGTTTTATCTCATTATACACAACTACCGTAAATTCATATGTCGATTTATCATTTTCAGGTTGATGGACACAGCAAATAATAAGTTGACATAATTAATTATTCATAATTTATCGAAATGTATATTTCGATTTGACAAGTTATTCTCACATCTGAGGTGTACTCTGGTACAAAGGAAAACACTGATAACTGTACATTTGTGAACATAATATAAACCTTAGTACAACGTGTTAAGGTCCATGGGGTATAGTTAACAGTGTCTTCGTATGTATCATTCACATTACCGGTACCTTGTCAACCATCGACCAGTTTTATTTATTGGATCAGGAAAACAAAGATGTTGCCAGTTAAAAATAAGATAAATTCATCTAGTTTTTCTGTAGAATAAGTGCTTATGCATTACTGAATTAAAGACGATTCATTTACTACAATTTATTCAATATTTTTATAACTATTAATTTTATTTTCTTCGGGTTTCGTGACTAAAATAAAACAATTTAAACGGATTGTATCATATTTATTCATTGTTTGTGCCTTTCTGACGTATTTGGCACCGAAAATTTGTGTTTTTCTCATCAAAAATAGTTGCCGAAACGTCAGGAGACTCAAACAACGAACACACGCGATATAATCCATTTAAATCGCCTTATATAAACAAAACAGTTGTATAGAAACGATAGAATTGTTTAATTGATACCCTATATTCTATGGTGAATATGTTGATAAGTCTAATATCTCACAAAATACAATGATTCTACCAAAATAAGTAAGATAATTGAAAAGTTTGCATAAAATTACCCTTAAATCAATTTAGACATTTCAATTATACAGAAAAACTGATTTTTAGGGATTAAATTAAAAAAACATTTTCACGAATTAGGGCACTAATGTATGGGGGATAACTTGATAAGTCGATGGTGAACTTGATAAGTCGATGGTGAATATGTTGATAAGTCTAATATCTCACAAAATACAATGTTTCTACCAAAATAAGTAAAATACTTGAAAAGTTTGCATAAAATTACCTATAAATCAATTTAGACGTTTCAGTTACTATGAAAAACTGATTTTTAGGAATTAAATTAAAAAAAAATTTCACCAATTTGAGCACTAATGTATGGGGAATAACTTGATAAGTCGTTGGTACCTATGTTGATAAGTCTTATATCACAGAAAATAAGAGGATTTTACTAGAATACGTAAGGTAAATGAAAAGATCGCGGAAAATTATCCATAAATCAAGCTTTAAACACGAGTTAAAGATGAAAATGGATTTTGGAGAAAATGTCAAACTTTAAAATCGACGCCCTGAACAATTGCCATTTTGGACTTATCAAGTTCTTCACGCCATGCACGGATATAAGATATCTGATTCTCATCTAATAATAGTAGAAACCTAAGCTGACCCTGTCATATTTCAGTAAGACAGATAATAGTTTCAACTTCTTATCCGTGTGATATTCTTATTGGAACATTAGGAGATTTATTTTTTCTGATTGACTCGTAAGGTTTAAAGCTTTTCTATCCGATTTTTCATGCATTCACTCTATTAACAATTTTACTGGTATAAATCAGGCTACAAAGTGTAACTGTCTTAGCTATAACGGATATCTTACAGCTATTCAAGTTGAAACGAATGCGTCATCAGCAGAGTTCGTAAAATGCGAGCAAAATTCATTGAAGTTCTAAGGGCCGTCGCTGTTTGTCATACGTCATTTCAATCGATTTAGCTCGCATTTTACGATACTTGCACCTCTAGCACAACTGTGACACGCGAGTCTTTCCCGCGCAAGAAATTTTACCTATCTCTTTCTTCGCTGTACTGTGAGAGAGTGACGGGCGATGCTATGTCGCGCGACAAGTCGCGAAGCGTAGTTGTGCCACAGATTAATATAATGGTTCTTCGAACAGATACTCATGTCTGAATAAAAAGGCAAATACCTACCGCTTTTCATGCCTACTCAATTTAACAATGGAGCGTCCTTGAACGCGCGGGTCGTTGACCGCACGTGCCGGCAAAACGAGGCTAGGGTTGACACCGCTTAGAAATGATTTTATAAAAAGTCAAGATAAACGAAAATACGATCGATTTATTTAAAATTAGTCAAATTTAATTATCATTAGGTACCTACTAAGTAGAAATATGTATTCACATGCGCTGCGGCACACCATCAAAATCGTTTAAATTTCCGAGTAGGTACATCGGAATCTTACCTACCTATTCTATCTGAACTTACCAGAAACCTGAAACAAAAACAACTCTATGTGTAGGTACCTAAGTAACCTAAATATATCCCGATGACAGTAGGTAGTACTTACTAAATAAAGTTTGGTAGGTGCCTATTAATGTGTTACATATTGTATAATACTAGCATTACAAGCTTCGAAACAATCACTAGGTAAAAGTTAATTTTTAATAATCTGATCACGCGTTTCATCTTTGCGAATGCATTGCTTGCAAAAGGTCTTAAGTGCCAAGAACAACGCCGACGTTTACGCCCTTTTTAGGCCGTGCAATGCACTCTCCCGCCACACGCACTAAACTGATTTGGTAAATCTTAGTGAGTAAATTATTGTCACTTGTTGATATAGGTAGTGGATGTTTTCTATGAATTTAAGTATATTAAGTAGGTAGGTTTATTTATTCAACATTGCATGTATCTATTATAACAGTGTATGCAATGCGTTTAGGTCGGTGCTTATTAAGTTCTAAGAATTTTAGTAACATTTCATCGTCTGTCGGCAAAGAAAAAAAGGATAAATGTCTGTTGCTTTTATGTTTTTACACCCCGCAACACTGCAGCTCGTTGGTCTCATTCGTGACGAAACCATTTTTTTGGTGATTTTATAGCGCGACCGGCGGCGTCCGGCCGTGAGCGCGTGTGGCAACCGACTGGCTAAGCGTGTCGGCCACGACAGGCGATGTGTAGGTATCGTTCTGGGTTCCCACGGTACAGATGGGGGGCACTGGTTGTGCTAAGGGCTGGTCACGAGTATTTTTGCGCATTTTATGTTTACATTGGATACATTTTACGTTACTACAGAGAAGTAAAAAAGAGGGTTACGACTTTTTCTCCTACGCGGAGGAAGTTGCACCTTCTAGCCTTTTCCGGACAACTGGCTTGGTTTTCTTGGTTTTGGCTTGATATCTGCCATCCTCGAGGTTGCTTGTGGCTGCCTGAATCAACGAATTCACCTCTTTCTTTTTGCGCGGCGTTAGTATCTGCACGAAAGATCGATGTGGTCCCGGATTGAAAAAACGGTTAGTGCCCACACCAGATTTTTTCAAAGTTGTAAATTTATACCACGGTGGTAAACAAGCATACGGCCCGTCTGGTGTAAAGCAGTTATGGGCGCTTACTATCGAACCGTCCGGAAAGAAAGGGCTAGTAAGGTGACGCCTAATATTTTTTCAAGCTAAACATTTCAATTTTATAAAAGGTGTTAATTGTATAAATCACGAAACAGCTATAATCACTGGTGCGATTCCACTTTAATTGCTATTAAGCAATACTCGTTTGTCTAGGAAATGCTTCTTTTGGCGTAAACGTGTCTGATAATACACGAAATGTTTCCCGCCTTGTTTGCGAAAAAATAGATAGCTACTTACTTACATTATGTTTTATTAATTGGGAAATCGTCTAGTTAACAAGAATGTACTACTTAATTTGTATTAAAGCAGTAACGTCGGGGTAGTTCACCCGCCTAAACCATGGAGACGATGATGTGGATTTAAATCCTGCTCCAAGCATACCATTGTGGCAAAATATTAATTGTGAATGTTTTTGTTATGTTTATTATAAATCATACGAGTGCGCATCGCTCCTGCGGCCGCGCGCTGTGGAATGTTCGCCTAACGGTAACCGACTC
This sequence comes from Apotomis capreana, assembly GCA_947623375.1. NCBI lineage: Eukaryota > Metazoa > Arthropoda > Insecta > Lepidoptera > Tortricidae > Apotomis > Apotomis capreana. The sequence continues at coordinate 11,992,107 of OX392522.1, read as the reverse complement.
GGGCGCCGCCGCGCGTATTCGGTTTTACTGAGCTGAACAGTCGATATCACGTTCCGACGCCGAGAGGCTGCGCGCACACGCTCCGACCGTTCTATTGTTTTGTTTACGCGATAATCGTAATTTTTCTGTTTCGTATATTTTCATGCGCTATGCTATTTTCTTCACTTCTGTAATGTACTGTCCTGTTTCCGTAATCTGTGTCTAAACTAAAATAAACTTTATATGTGTTAATGTGTGGTTATTATTTACGTAACTCGCTTAACTACAATTTGGTGACTTCCCGACATTGAACTGACTGCAGTGAAGTGTTATAGCGGACGCTTGGAATTTTACCGCTATGGTTAAGTGCGCAGATAATAAGTATGACGGATTCAGGTATCGGAGCTGCCGGAGGTTCTAAAGTTAAGGCACCAGAACCAGTACCGGCCGTTAGTGTAGTTGGTGTTAAAATTCCGCTATTTGGGCGGAGGAACCGGCGTTATGGTTTGCCCAACTGGAGGGACAATTTATTTTGTCGAATATTGTTTCCGACACGACAAAGTTTTATCACGTCGTCAGTAACCTGGAACACAGATACGCAGCCGAGGTTAAGGACATTATCACAAACCCGCCAGCAACAGAAAAATACGACAAGCTGAAAAAGGAGCTTATATTCCGATTGTCAGCGTCTAAAGACAAGCGCGTGGAGGAATTAGTGTCGCAAGCGGAGCTCGGTACTCGTAAGCCCTCACAGTTCTTAAGACACCTTCGTGGCCTGGCGGACACTGATTTATCGGACGATTTCTTGCGCAGTATATGGGCTAAACGTTTGCCGCCGCACGTACAAACTGTCATCGCTACAATGTCAGACGCAGGTTTAGACAAGGTGGCAGCATTGGCTGATAAAGTGAACGAAATTGTGATTCACACGCCCCATGTCGCTGAAGCTTCTGCCCCTGTTGTGACGCCGTATGTACCTGGTTCACTGGAGGAGCGGATTAACCGACGGATGGATGAGCTGGCGCGACAAGTAGCTGCATTATCAACAGGACATTTTCGGGGGCGTGGTAGATCGCGCTCGCACTCAAAGGGACGCCGCGAGCGATCGCAGAGCCGTTCCCGAAACAAAGGGTTTTGTTGGTACCATGATAGATTCGGTACGCGTGCAACTAAGTGCCGCGCCCCGTGTAACTGGGCTGAGGGAAATGCCAACGGCGGTCGCTGATGGCGGCGAGTAACTGCCAAGAGTCTCCAGGCCGCCTATTTGTCACGGACAGAAGTACGCGAGTGAAATTTTTAGTGGATAGTGGTTCTGACCTTTGTGTTTTCCCTATAAATTCAGTGCGTCATCAACGGCGAAATAAAGACAAATATGAACTTTTTGCTGCTAATGGGACTCCTATTGCTACTTATGGCTCTATTACTTTAACGCTTGATTTTGGTTTACGCCGCGCTTTTTAATGGCAATTTTTAGTGGCTAATGTTAATAAGCCTATCATTGGAGTAGATTTTCTATCTTTTTATAATCTTTTGATATATGTCAGAAATAAGCGCTTAATAGATAATTGTACTACGCTTACTGCCACTGCATCTTCTGCTGCTTCATGTTCTTTGTGCCATATTAAATCTGTCACAGGTACCTCTCGTTACCATGAATTGCTTCAACAGTTCCCTGAAATTACGAGACCGGCCGGTGACCCAACGGCGCGTGAGGTGAAGCATAACACGCTTCACTATATCCGTACCACCCCTGGTCCTCCGGTGTACTGTCGCCCTAGACGGTTAGATACGGAACGACTGAGGATTGCTAAGCAGGAATTCGACGATATGGTGCGTTCAGGTATAGCTCGGCGATCGGATAGCCCCTGGTCTTCGCCTCTTCATATGGTGCCTAAGAAGAACAGCGGCTGGCGACCATGCGACGACTATCGGGCATTGAATGCCCGCACCATACCAGATAGGTACCCTGTTAGACACCTCGCAGACTTCTCCCACAACCTACACGGTTGTCAGGTTTTTAGCACGCTGGACCTGGTTCGAGCTTACAACCAGATCCCAGTTTTCAAGGACGATATTGCCAAAACAGCCATAACGACGCCTTTCGGCCTGTTTGAGCTGGGTTTTATGGGATATGGTTTACGTAATGCGGCTCAAACGTTCCAGCGTTTTATAGATGAGATTCTGGGAGACCTGGAGTTCTGTTTTCCATATTTAGATGATATTCTCATAGCATCGGCTAGCACGAACGAGCACGAGGATCATCTGCGGCAGGTATTTGAGCGTCTGCGTGAGCACGGTGTCTTGTTAAATACTAGCAAATGTGTTTTTGGACAGGCTGAGGTTACCTTCTTAGGTCACAAAATTTCCAGCGAAGGCACAACACCGCTACCTGAGAAAATTCAAGCCATCATGAACTTTCCTCGACCTACTAACATCAATGGGCTCCGTCGTTTCTTGGGTATGCTGAATTTTTATCGGCGTTTTCTGCCTCACGCTGCCCAGAAACAGGCACCGCTAAATGGTTTGTTGGCAGGTCACAATCGAAAGAGCTCGGCGAAGATTGACTGGAGTGACGATCTAAACGCAGTTTTCGAGACTTGTAAGGCGAGTCTGGGCGATGCTACCCTCCTCGTACATCCACGACCAAACGCTGATGTTGCACTTGTCAGCGACGCGTCAGACATAGCCATCGGTGCTGTCATCCAACAGCGTGTTGGTAACGCGTGGGAGCCACTAGGATTTTTCTCACGAAAACTCAATCCGGCACAGCGTAAGTACAGCCCTTACGACCGTGAGCTACTTGCTATTTACGAAGGGGTTAAGTACTTTCGTCACATGCTCGAGTTAAAGCCATTTATAATTTTCACGGATCACAAGCCAATTGTGTACGCGTTCAGTAAACCTTTGGACAAATGTTCGCCTCGCCAGTTTCAATATCTAGATTTTCTTGGTCAATTTTCCACAGATATTCGTCATATAGCTGGTGAGGATAACGTGGTTGCTGATGCTCTGTCCCGACCTGTTGAAGCGATTAGCAGCAAGGCAATTGATTTCAAGGCGTTAGCTGCCAGCCAGGAAACCGATGCTGAGTTTCAGAGGATACTGAGAACCGGATCGTCATTGCAGCTAAAGAGGTTAGTGATTCCAGGACACGCAGGTGATGTAAGCGTTTACTGTGATACCTCTGGACCCACAGCCCGCCCATATCTAACTGCTGATTTTCGTCGACAAGCTTTCGACTCGATCCACGGACTAGGTCATCCCAGTGCCAAAGCTACTATTAAACTGCTCACTCAAAGACACGATTGGCCAGGTGTAAAAAAAGATTGCCGTCTCTGGTCGAAGGCTTGTCAACATTGCCAACGATGTAAAGTGTCGAGGCACGTGCATTCGCCTGTTATGTCGTTTGCTACCGAGACAGAACGCTTTGCCCACGTGCATATTGATCTGGTCGGTCCCTTGCCTATTTCGCGAGGTTTTCAATATTGTTTGACAGCTGTGGATCGCTTTACGAGATGGCCGGAAGTGACGCCAATTTCTGATATTAAAGCAGAAACCGTCACTCACGCTTTCATGTCTGGATGGGTGTCGCGATTTGGATGCCCTAAGCGGATAACCACTGACCGAGGACGACAGTTCATTTCGGACACATTTCAGCGCTTAGCAAAGATGATTGGGGCAGAACATATCCAAACGACCGCCTATCATCCCGCAGCGAATGGCCTTGTGGAACGTTTTCACAGGCAGATGAAGGCTGCCATAAAGTGTCATGCAAGTGAGGATTGGGTCGAAGTCCTGCCGCTGGTTCTCTTGGGAATCAGGACGGCATGGAAAGACGACTTGGCCGCTTCCACCGCGGAATACGTGTACGGTGAGCAATTACGCTTGCCTGGAGATTTCTTCGAATCTTCAGGTAAAGATACCCTGTCCGATTACACTGACTTCCTCACTCGCCTGCAGGTTAAAATGCATGATCTACAACCTGCGCCGACTGTTCGCCATGGTACACGAAAGGTATTTGTTCACAAAGATTTGGCAACTTCGTCTCATGTCTTTTTGCGCAGCGATGCAGTCCGTAAGCCACTGCAGCCCACTTACACAGGACCATATCGGGTAATTGAGAGAGCTGGCAAGTTTTTTAAGATTGACATTAAGGGCAAGGAAAATAATGTATCGATTGATCGTCTTAAGCCAGCGTACATATTAGACGAGACCAATTACCCGGTATTGTCAAGCCAACCTGTTGTAACGCCATCATCGGCGAAGGTTGAACGAAAAACTCGTTCGGGACGTTCAGTGCGTTTCCCAGATTATTTGTAATCGACCTAAAGGTCTCCGAGGGGGCTGATGTGGCAAAATATTAATTGTGAATGTTTTTGTTATGTTTATTATAAATCATACGAGTGCGCATCGCTCCTGCGGCCGCGCGCTGTGGAATGTTCGCCTAACGGTAACCGACTCGGGCGCCGCCGCGCGTATTCGGTTTTACTGAGCTGAACAGTCGATATCACGTTCCGACGACGAGAGGCTGCACGCACTCGCTCCGACCGTTCTATTGTTTTGTTTACGCGATAATCGTAATTTTTCTGTTTCGTATATTTTCATGCGCTATGCTATTTTCTTCACTTCTGTAATGTACTGTCCTGTTTCCGTAATCTGTGTCTAAACTAAAATAAACTTTATATGTGTTAATGTGTGGTTATTATTTACGTAACTCGCTTAACTACACCATTATTCGCTTCAATTTAAACATTAAGAATGAACATTGTATATCAATAGCGCTATCAGAAATGAAATCACCAACGTGATTGTGTTTAAGCGAGGACTAAGTGTTAAGAAATATGTAAAAATAATGTTCTGTCAAAAATAACATTTTAGTGACATGCTTTTATAGCCGACTGTACTTTTCTTTGAATATCCATCAAATGCTCACTGAGAAGATTCTAAAGAGCCCAAACTCGGTAGGATTGCTGTTTCTATTATAGTATGGCCACCTTCCGGCTCCATCATCAGATCAGCCCTATGGTACCATATTATTGTATTGTCATCAAAGTTATGTAAGTATGCAAAATTTCAGCTCAATAGGTTGACTATAATATCTGCTTCAAAATTGAGTTGCAAGATTCCACCCGAACAAACATACTTTAAACATACATACATACAATGCAAGTTATATAAAAGCTTGTAAAAATAGTATAATACCATATCACCTACGGGCGATATGAGAACTTAAGATTTAGTGTGACGAAAAAAAATACTTTGATCAATGATGGTTGCTTTTATCACGCGATAAATAAGTGACAAAGCATCTGTCACGTTTTGACAAAATACGAGTGTGAGTGACAAATGTTTTGCTACTTATTCATCACGTGATAAACGCAACCATCATAGGCCCGCTGATAATGAATGTTATTTAAAATAAACAGTTCGAGAAACTGTAAAATCTATTGTAATCTACACTAATGTATTATTTACAACATACTATTATGTCTGTGCTATGAACGTCATTAAAAAAAAATTGGGCAAGTGCGAGTCGGACTCGCGCACCGAGGGTTCCGTACACACTTTTAATCCTTAAGTGGTTAAGTTAAGTTTGCACCTGGTATGTATAGCGCCCCATACAAATGAGGTCCAAAGTTAACGCAACCAACCCGTTTGTTGTATGGGAGCCCCCCTTAAATATTTATTTTATTTTATTTTTAGTATTTGTTGTTATAGCGGCAACAGAAATACATCATCTGTGAAAATTTCAACTGTCTAGCTATCACCGTTCTTGAGATACAGCCTGGTGACAGACGGACGGACGGACGGACGGACGGACGGACGGACGGACGGACGGACGGACAGCGAAGTCTCAGTAATAGGGTCCCGTTTTTACCCTTTGGGTACGGAACCCTAAAAACAGTGAAAAACTGTAATTTACTATTGTAACAATACATTATTATGTATTGTAAGTTACAACATATATGACCGTCGTTTTGTTTCTGTCATAAATGGGCACAAATATCTTATTATCAACTAATTTCTTTACCTCATCGGGAGATTCAGTGGTCCTGTCAACGTTGGTCTCATCATCAGACGCTTCCAAGCCAAAGTTGTTGGAGAATAACATATTCCTCGGATACAAGGAGTAACATTCAGCCACGTTCCTCCTTCTCTTTCCAAAATTAGCCAAGAAGTTCTTGTAAAGCTGAGTTGGTAGCAGAAACGGTGATCGGGCGTTCTGGAAGCCATCTTTAAAAGTAAAATTCTGATTCCTGAACGGATTCGTAAAGTCGAAATCGGGTAGGAACTCTTTTTTGATGAAATCTGCTACCGGGTGAAGGGAAAACGCATTCTCTGTATAATCAATTGCTGTACTGCTAGTTTCTTCAGTAGGGCCGTTGTTTTCAAGATCGCTTGACTCGGAGTTGGCATCGCTTGAATTATTATCAATCTGATCCATCTTAGCGTTATCTTCACCGTTATACTCTTCAAACTCCGTCTTCATCGGCAGATTCATTTGACTTTTTATAAACACGTTTGAACTCGAAACTGTCACGGACATTATTTTCTTCGGTCGTTTTGTTAAACACTTATTCTAATATATTTATCACTTTACACTACTTTATATATATTGAAGGAAAAATAATTATATCTTCATAATTAAAGTTATGTAGGTATTTTTAGGAACTATCGTTGGGTTAGGAGATGCTGGACCAAAACTGTAAAAAATGCGTAAAATCTTAAGTTGTGCTATTAGGCCTATTAGTTTTACATTTTAATGTATGTTTTCTCTATTACTTCACCCGTTTCGTAATGATTTCTTTTTGAAAAGTTATTTGTTATCTAGTTGCACTTTTTTTCGTTTATGTAATTTGCAATTAATTGTAATTATAAAATAAGTTTAATTATGTTTTGTTTCGTTTTTAGTGACAGATATATACCTACTTGTATATTATATACTTGTATTGTTTATGCTACACTTTACCTAGACTTAAAATTACCGTCGTCTTTTTAATTGCCAATAAATAATGTTACGCTAAAATAATTTAAAAAAATCTATTGCGCCCTTTAGTCGTTCATTCTGTTGTAAATGAAATATACTTTCTTATTAGAATTATTTTATTAAACCGATAAAATGAAGCTTAAAAGATTTGTTGCTAATTGGGCTAACCTGATTTGTATTAGTCTATCTTTCTAGTAATTCTTGTGAGAAATACAAAAATCTAGTTGGAATCCACAAGTAGTCACTAAATCCTTACTAGAAATTGAATTATTTTCTAATTGGGCATCAACCAAAACTCACTACGTAACAAAAACCCACTTTAAACAAAGCTCGTATCTCATTGTCAATCTACTTACTAGATACGAGGTTTTGAGAGTAGGTAGTGACAGAAAGTTTTGTTAGCTGTAAATGATATAAAAACCATTCGTGCATTGGGTACAGATCAACCAAATAGTATTTTAATTAATTTATTTAACTTTATTGCACAATACAAAATAGTAGGTACCAATGGTGGACTTAAGCCATAAGGCATTCTTTACCAGTCAACCACAGGACCAGAGGGCCAGAGAAACTAGCATTTGATGCAGGATCATTAAGAACGTAAAGAGAGAACTAAGTAGATACAAGTCAAGTTATAATTTATACATAATATAATGACAATATACATACACACATATTTAATATAATAAATATAAAAACAAAAAATCAAATGTACCCTTGTTGGAAACAACACACAGAAAATCAATATTGATACTTAATGGAAGGCTTACTCAACATAAGCTTAAAGGAGAATTTGTTCTGAGTAATGAGCCACTCAATATATTTTTACTTATTGATGTTATGAACACTGATGTCTCCATACTAATCATTACGCCTTGTTTCCCATAGCTCTGCATATATGTGTGAAAACAAACTATTTAGAAACCAAAACAATAGGAAAAGCTGGTTAAGAATGCTCAAAGTTACTCAAAGGGCAATGGAGCTATGCTCGGAGTGTTCTTGCGTGAATGAATCAGAAATGAGGAGATCCGCAAGAGAACCAAGGTTGTAGATATAGCTCAGACAGTTAAGTAGCAGTGGGCTGGGTGCATTGCTCGTAGAATCGATAGCTGTTAGGACACAGGTTCTTGAGTGGCGACTAAAAGACGCAGCGTGGGAAAGCCCCTAGCAAGGTGAACCAACGACCTGGTTAAGGTCGCGGGAGGAAATTAGATGGGGATCCCTGTGAACTTTTGGGGAAGCAGTTCAGCAGTAGACCTGTTTAGGCTGATATGATGATGATGATGACGATATGCTTATGGTTCTAGGAATAAGTCAACCTTAGCGCCTCTAGTTCTGGATACACAAGTCTAGATCGAGCCCGAACCGGGTGATAAAATTAAAATCGATAAACTAGACCGGGTATTCTTGAATCTAGGTCGGCGAAGTAAAAATATTTTTGTGGAGACTTACATTCGGGGCAGTCGCGTGGAAAACGTAATAAAAATATTTTCGAATAAAAAAATCAAAAGTATTTTTATGACTGAGATAACTAGTGAATAGTTTGAAAGAGATAAACACAGTATATTGATATCGTTGCCAATAACAATGGGAACAATGAAAATATAAGTAAGCATAGGTATATCACTCAAAAGTACAGAATTGATATTAGATAAATGGTGTTCGAATCTGTATACCTAGTATAAAAGATTTATTTATTTCCAATAAGAATTAAATGTTCTTTTTTGTGTGAATGCAAATTCAAATGCTATTTTTGGTAAAAAAAATACTATTTCTATAGCAGAGCTACTATTGCAATAAAAATATGTTTTATCTCAGCTCAGACTATTCAAATTATTATTACAATAGGAAATCATTGCATTTTCCTGTTTGAATAAATGTTGCCATCAAATGGTGGTTACATTTGAACACTTATGCATTAAAGTATTTATCTAATTAAGTAATAATTATTGAATATTGTCGTCACTTGTCCATAACACAAGCCTAAAGCTCACTGTGGGACTAGATTGATCTGTGTGAACTTGTCAATTATAAAAAATATGTAGGATTTATTTTACTTCTGGTTTAGAAACCGTGTATTCAGTCAGTCGATATGTGCTAGCATGCAGCCTTTTAGGGTACATCAATAATTCAATGTGAAAATTTATCTGATAGAGGGGAATTGAAGATGCTTTTTAACGTGCCGTGGATTAGTACATTCACTGTAAAATTCTATTTCATACTGTGTTAAAAGTAGCGTAATACAATGAAACATTATTATGAAATCATTGATACAAAGCTCAAAGCTCAAAGCAAAATTATTATGAAATCTTAAAGGCTTTATTTCTGATGAACTAATTTGTACAGTACACTTTGGATGGTTCATTGGTAAAAGCTGCTTTTGTCTACGACTGTACCCGCCAGTTGACGTAACCGTGTATTCCGTCAGTCGATATGTGTTAGCAAGCAGCCGTTCGGGGTACATCAATAATTCAATGTGAAAATTTTGGTGTAACCTCCAAAATCTATGACCCAAAAACCTCTATAAAAGGGATTGAAGATGTTCTATTACGTGTTTTGGATAGCACATTTACTGTAAAATTATTTTCATATTGTGCTAAAAGTGGCGTAATACAATGAAAATTATTATGAACGATGAACTACACTGAAAAAAAATACAGTAGCGCAAAAGTTAGGGGGTAGTTACATAAATCAGAGGATTGACTACTAAACACAATTTGGCTATTTCTCAAGTAGATAAACTAGTCGAGCTATTTTTTTTGTGTAATTTGTATGAAAAACTGGATAGTTCACTGGTAAAAGCTGCTTTTGTCTACGACTGTACCCGCCAGTTGACGTAGCCGTGTATTCCGTCAGTCGATATGTGTTAGCATGCAGCCGTTCGGGTGCACTGGGAATTCAATATAGGTCCTTTTTGGGTGAGAGTTTTTTTGGAATTGGGTGTTTCCCTCAAAAGTAAACTAAAAACGAAGTAGGCGGTTGATAATATTTATGATTATGATTTGATGATGATATTGATGATTGTTTATTTCGGAGGTTGCTTTAGCTTAAAATTTACTGTATTTCGATTTCATTAGTCTTGTGGCAATTTCTTTTAGCACTCATTTATACTATAGTAAAACAGTAGAGTAGAAATACGAGAATGGCGGCGTTATCTGTACTCATTCAAGAACGCTTGACTAAAACTGTTCACCAAGACGACTGGCGAGAAAAAAAGGGAGGCCTTTGACCAGAAGTGAAAGGAGACAGATTTTTTTTTAACTAGTTATTGCAACAAGAAAAGGATAAGCTACCCTCGTATCCGACTGTACTCACAGCCAGTTGATATAACCGAATATTCCAACAAAGCATATTTTAGTATGTATCTAGTTCAGACTACAAGAGGAATCCAATGACCCTCAAAAATTCGGTTTTTAGTAGTAATTATAATGTAAGACAATAATCAGACTAAAATATATGATATTATGATGAAAATCAGGCTTAACCAAATTATCGCAATTTAAGATTCGATTAGATAGATTTTTTAATATACATATAATCACAAAAACACTAATATTATAAAGGCGAAATTTTGTGAGTTTGTTTAAATATGTCTATCTTTGTTACTTCTTCACGCTCAAACGGCTGGACCAATTTTGATAAATTTTGGTAGGATGGTAGCTGACACCCTGGAATAACACATAGGCTACTTTTTATCCCGAAAAATGTAGTGTTCCCGTGGGATGAGCGCGTAACACAGCGCGGCGCAGCTAGTTTCATAATAAGTAGTTTCGTAAGTGATTTATTTTTTCAACGTTTTTCACAAATAAATGCAGGAAAAATCTTATCACGATTATTCAAGTGGGCACATTTGAATGTTGAACGAAAAACAAGATAGGTGTCGAAGGAGTTTTCGCTGAGTCTTTGAGGAAAGTTGTTTTCTGTTTACATAAGGGCGGAACTGACTAGACATCTCATGGAGGAGACGCCATTTTAGTTAAATTATCTTGCAAGGAAGTTTTTTGTTTGATTCTGTGTAATTTTTAGTTTGAATGTGATTTGTAAAAGATGAATTATATTACATGACCATTAATGTATATGCAACAAGATATAACTTACTATTGAATTATTTAATCTTTATTGCACAAAAGGCATTCACTGCCAGTTAATCTTTGATATATTGTGTATTGAGTATTGTCGAGGATTACTGTTTTTTTTACTAAGATGTGATTTTTTTTATATAAATCTAGATGAAATATGTAGAGCAGTTTATGGATTTTGCTGAAACCAGGCTGCCGAAAAAATATCATAAGTAATCCATTGGTTTACGACAGTTAAAATGCTTGGAAAAAATAACAGTGATATATACGGCGAGTGCTTTTTGTCCCTACTAATTAGAACCAAACGCTTTACGGTAATTTATATTTTAGGAAAATAAAATAAAATAAAAAATACCCGTGGAATTAAAACAAAACTGTACCAATTGAAGAGAATCTATGAATGAATACACGAGTGTAATAAGTGGATTCTTATTGGATATAAATATTAACCGTCTTCGGTATTTTTTTTTGATTTGTATAAATTACGTATAAATATATATTTTTTAAAAGATATGTTATAATTATCTACATAATAATGCCATCTAACAGGTATCAAGTAAATAACTAGGATCTTAAGTGAATATATGATAAAACATTGCAGTCACTTCATTAATCATTATTTCTGATAAATAATTCAAAACGAATTTTAAAAAAGACCTTGACGTATCATATATGAATAAGGCATTTTACAGCTAACTGCATCAATTGGCCGTTAGCGAACACATTTTTTTATAATTAAAACTAATTAACCGCGTAAATCAATCAAATATCATTTCACTTTTATCCAAGCAAAATCTAAACGTTTTAATAAGCGCAAAATGATATCACGCAAACGCTTATCACGCACAGAGACATACACCCACACAGCCCCGCACTCATTAACACATTTACATCACTAATGCAACACCGCCACGTGCTGACTTATCCAACTCATTTAACTTAAACAAACTACAAACTTTCAATTACACGAAACTAAACGGTTTTGGCGCGAACTCACGATTTTTTTCGACTTTCGCGCGTTTTGTTCTTTTTAATTTCCGTTTACGAAACGGGTGAAGAATTTCTTTTGAATTTCGAACGGTGCCGTGCCGGATCGATTATCAAGTTTTTTTTTAAATTCCGATTTTCATTTAAAGCTTTTTATGGGCACGTTTCGGGTTTAAAATGGCTTTTTAGTTTTTAGAGAACGTCTAGATGTCTTTACCGCGAGGTATTCACTATGAAACTCTTCCCGAGAGGTTGCTGCAAGGAAAAGCATTTTCACAACACATGGAAGGTTTTCTTCAGTTCTTTTCATGTGTGGGTGTTCACGTATAGATTGACACGTGATTGTGTATCCAGACTGCGCTCCACGGCGCATGTGTGAGTGAATAATTTAGCTGTGTGCGTATTTTATGACTCTGAGTGCATCCCTTTCGAACTGCATACGATTTATATGTGTGCTCTTATTTTTTTTCTAAACGGCACAATTCTCTGTGTACGTTCGAGAAATTTTCGTGTATGGGTGCTCTGTTTTTTTTAAATAGAGCAGCTGAATTTGGACTTTCTTTATACCAGTGTAAGGGGTAGTTTTGGATGGATTGTTGAAATGTATTTTTCAGTTTTATATCGGCGATATGAGAATCGCGGATAGCAAAGAAAACGTAAGAGGAATAAAAAAATGCATGCATCGTACGTTTTCAGGTAGACACATTTTTCTTTAACCCCTTTATAGGTGTTTTGTGTGTGTGCATGTGTGCATCGGGGGGTGGGAGTTAGGTGGGGGGTGGTGGACATATAAAAATGATAACGCATCGCAAGACGGCTGCTTTTATGGTTTTTCTTTATTTTTTAAAGGTTTTTTTTATAGGGCGAAGTAAAATTTCTTGAAAATATAACGTGGTATTTTCTTAGCGCTGGCTTGATATTCTTTCAGTTTTGCTGAAATAATATTGGAATTAGAAACATGGTTATATTTTCAATAGAAATTTGAGTTTGTTATTTCAGTAGCTAGACTGAAAATTATTTCTTTACTTACGTTAGTTTTGTCTTGTCACCTTAAAATAATATATAGTCACGTAAAGCCCAACAGCCACGCCATATTGCGGATTTTTAGTGGCACTAATTTATTTTACTGGCAACGACTAATTTTTGGTAGGTAACTGACGTTGAAAATCAGTGAACGTCACTGATATCAACAACGAGGAAACAGGACTAAAATATTCCACTTCAAGTAATTTTTGCATAATAAAGCCAAAACTGATGGAAGTCTATTTTTTTTTCAATAGGATTCTGTGTTTATTTCGCAAGAGGAACAAAGGTGGATTTGAGCATTTTGATAAACAATGTTTTGAATTCGGTTGATGACAAATCCTTGACAAATCGCTACTGACAGTTTATAATGCAAATATATGACGTATGTACATTATTGCCATATGAAAGCTGTTTGTAGCGCCACTATCCCTGGGCCGGACCGACACATGTTAGACTATATATTCTATTATTTTAAGATTGTCACTTATTGACATTCATCATAAAGTCTATCCATAAACGTTTTCCTGCTAATGGTCTCCATTTGAAATATCATTGCAAGTCTGAGTTGTTCATTCGTACTCATTTCGTTTAACTGATTTTGCATCTCGTTTGTATGTAACCTCACACATATCTAATAGGTACAAACTATTAAATGTAAGTATCTTGAACGCTTTGTTTATTAATACTGTAGCTTGGGGAGTTTACGAGAAGCAGATATCGCAAAGTGTTCGTGGATGTTCTTGAGGGAGGCCTTTGGCTATTGGTGGAAGTTAGCCTTTTGCATTTTACATTATAACTTAGTAGGTACAAGCATAGACAATGGACCGTAGGCAAAGGACAATGGAGCGAGCTATGCTCGGAGTTTCCTTGCGGGATCGAATCCGAAATGATGAGATACGCAAGAAAACCAAGGTTGTAGATATAGCTCAGACAGTCGCCAAACTTAAGTGGCAGTGAGCGGGGCACATTGCTCGTAGAACCGATGGCCGTTGGGGCAGAAAGGTTCTTGAGTCGCGACTGCGGATTGGAAGACGACCCGAGAGGAGAAGGTGGACCAACGAGTTGGTTGGGATCGTGGGCAAAAATTGTATGATGGCGGCGCAAGACCGATCGTTGAGGAGAATTTTGGGGGAGGCCTTTGTCCAGCAGTGGACGTCTATCAGCTGATATGATGATGATGACAAGCATAGACTAATAATAGAGGACTGCACTACCTTAGCGAAGTGCCTGTCTGACGCTTTTACATCACGCATTAGCGCCATCTACTGACCAAATTACAAGGTTTCTCTAGGAGGCGTTGTAATTGTGTTAAGTAACTAATAGTCATATTGAACAGGAGAAATGAGAAATGTTTGGCATAGTGTCAAAAATGATGCCATCTACATCTGAAGTAGGTGTACATATGTTGAAAACCAAAACTCACTAAGTACAGACCGACTAAAAAGAGTAGAATATAAAAAGTGGCAATACTGTAGTGTCCTCCCTTTCTTATCAATATAAGAAAACGGAGACGACACTATAGTATTGCCACTTTTTAATTTCTACTCTTTTTGGTCGCACTGTAACGTACACCTACTTAAAAAAAGCTCGTATCTCATTATCAAACTACAAACTAGATACGAGGTTTAAGCAGAGGTAGTGACCGATTTTTTTGTGAGATTTTGTGATCACCAGGCGGTAAGTTCGCGAATAAAGCGAAAATTATTAATAGCGCGATGCAGAATCGTCTTGTTGTTTTGCGGCGCGTCGCTATGCGAGTTTTTTTTGTCACTTTTGGTCTTGCTCACTTGAAGATTATTGAGATTCATTGTTTTTGTCTTCAGTGAGTCTATGGTCATTACAGCTGTAATAATTTGAATTGGGTGATCCAAAACCGGTTTTGGATCAATTTTATTTGTATTTGAATTATTTTGGCTATTTTTATTTCAACCTTTTTTTTTAGTATGCCAATTCTATCTACGACCTCTCATCCCCGTTCCTCTCTAAGATACTCCAAGTAATGACCCTTGTTCTCTGTGTGACCTTACGCCTTATTATAAGGGTCACGCAACCTATCAGTCCCGTTTTAAGGGTTCCATACCCGAAAGGTAAAAACGGGTCCGTCCGTCTGTCTGTCTCCAGGCTGTATCGCATAACCGTGATAACTAATAGACCGTTGAAATTATCACAGACGTTCTCTGTTGCCGCTCTAATAACAAATACAGAAAACAAGAAAGTTTTTTATTCAACGGAACCCTCAGTGCGCGAGTTCGACTCACACTTGGCCGGTTTTTCTTCTTTATTTTTTAATCATGACTACTGTATCATGGGCTGTTTAGCCCTCACTACCAATGAATCAGAATTTGTGTGGGAGAACAAACTCACTAACGGGAATGTCTCCGCGCACAGGAGTGATTCATAAGTCAGAAGAAAACTTATACTATACAAAGAATAACAGTAATATATTTTTCTTCTTTCATCCTACCCTGTCTTCGTACAATACCCGCTTCAATTTTCAAGACGAGGGAATAAAAAAACATAAACTGCAGCGAACGCAAGCAAAAAGTGTATATGTAGTGAAATATAGGAAAAATATAAAATACGGCGGCTAAAAAATAATATGGGAGCAACAAAAATAATTCTCAAGACGGTGTTCACAGGTGTGCGTGGGCGTGCATGTGTGCAGCACAGGGGGTGGAGTGGAGTCGCCAGGTCTCTAATTTATAAATGTTTAAACTTTCATGAACTTTAGGAAGCTAAGCATATTATCTTGAAATTACCAGCTATGTAAATATTTTTAATAAAAGCAGTATCTTCTGCTAGCATAAACCAAATGTTTATTTTAAAGCGAAACAATGAATAAAAGTTACCCAGCCTGAACCATTAAATTTTCGCTTCAAAGTAAACTTTTTAGTATAAAATTATATTTTAAGGAAAATAAATATACCGATATTAATTCATCGGCTTAGATTTGAATACATATGCTATTTATACATACGTTTAAATATCAGAAACGCGCCGACATGTTTGGAACTCCTATGGAGTTGATCACACCCGTAGAGTGGACTAGATGCCGTGCGACTGTTAAATATGTCTCATGAAAATTGTATATAATAAAATAATATGTTTTTTTCTTCAATAAGTCGTAAGTGAGCGGACGAGACACCCGAGTAGAAGAAAGTTATTGTCTTCACACACAGTGCAACACTACAGAACACATCCATACAATGTCAATCTTAGATACCTTGGTACAAAGTAATCGAAATCACCTTCTTGAAAAACATCATACAATAACACTCCGGGGAAGATACTAAACTACAAATATTTTTAGCATTATGCCAGCTCCACGGCTTTCCTTTTAGCTATTCCTAGACCGAATAGGCGCGTGTATGTGTGGGGCTGCACCTTCGAGCTTCGAGCTTCCGTGGATGACAGAAGAGAACACTAGCTGGATGTGGCTCTGGCTGCAACTACGCTCACTAAGATTAATACTTATATAATAACGGTGTCCACCTCCTTTTCATAGAATTTTCATTTCATAAACAAATTTTTCCTCGAAAGTCATACATTTTTTAGAAATCTTGAATATGTCGACCTATAGATTATGTTAGGTTAGGATGCGTTATAATATGGTTACAGAAAAAAACGATAAAATGAAATTTATACGAAGTTTAAATTCGATGAAACGTTTCTCTATAAAACAAGGGTAACCATATAATAACATCTAGATCGTATTTTTGTCATAGTTCGTAATGGACGAATAATGCCTGCAATGCAATGCAAAATAAAACGTGCGTTGTTTAAATGACCTTCAGGTATAATGTTATTAAAACTATCGTGAGACATCTTACTAATTATAAAAACGGTATAAACTCACGTAAAAATTGTCAGGAACGGCCCGACATGTTTCGAACGCACAGGGGGTCGCGAGTCGCGTAGCAGCACGGATAGCTACCCCTGATGAAGAGCTCCAAATGAGTTCGAAACATGTCGGGCCGTTCCTGACAATTTTTGCTTGAGTTTATACCGTTTTTATAATTACCTTCGGGTATAAATATGTTTTGTCAACTCTTACGATATCGATATTTGAATCTCTCTCAATTCTTTTAAGTGTAAGTAAATTAAATGAAATAGATTTTTCTTGATTGTGTTAAAAAATAATCACACCGAAGGTTTAGTATAGTAATTTTAATATCAACATAATTTTAATCCCGATATTTTGATTTCAAAAAACTATTGAGTTTAATATAGTAATATAAATATAATTAAATTTATATTTATAGCAATCATGTTCGTATTTTTTTACGTGAAATATCGGGATAATATTGCAGGGCCCTTGCCGATCACTGCTTATAACTTTTTCTCAAGTCGGTCAAAATCCACTCTGATCTTAGTCCCTTCCATCAAATCTTCACGGAGATCTGTGTCGCCACACACACGCAAGCCTCAGTGTATGTTACGGCAAACCGAACTCATATCGTACTTATGCCCTTATACTACCAAAGCCGAAGGTTACACTTGATGGCAAAATAATGGGATGTTAAAATAATTGTTGATATACGGTTAAGAAAGATAGATGACCAAAGTTTTGTGGAATCCGAACAGAGACATATTTTCTTATAATGCAAAACGAAACCAAACTCACTATGAGTCATGATTTAAGTCACTAGGTCAAAAAAAAAATACTGTGGCTTTCCACATAACTATGGTCAGTTAAATTAGTTTTAAGATCATATTTATTCTTGTTTATAGTAATTATCTTAGAATCCTAGTTCAAAATCAGTCCATACCCTAATAACACAAATAACAGAGTTCTAAGGTAATACACAAAAATAAGAAAGGTGAGAACCTATTCTATATATTATTTGTTAAGAAAGTATGTTATTTAATATTAAAGTGGGACACAAGAAGCTCAACAAACTTGATGATGAAATAAAAGAACTCCTTCTCTTAGAAAACTGAAAATTATGTTCTTGGCATATATATTTTTTTCTTGATTGTGTGGTCTTTGTATAAGTGTATTCGTATTGATAAATAGACATATTGAAATATTTTAAGCTTCGATCATAATACTATGAAATTCGAACCTATTTTTGGCGATTGAATCTTTAAGGACATTGCGATGATTTCTGGGACCCATTCGTGAGTCGTGTCCATTTTGACAGTTATAGGGTTAAACGCCCTACGTCATTTTGATAAAAACCTATCCAAGTGTAACACCATTCAATTGAAAACTATTTAATTTATGATATATGAAAAGTGGTAGGTATCATGAACAATAAAGCTTAATGAAAATAATATTTTAAATTTATTAAAACCGTTTTAAATTTAGGTCTTTATTCTGTCCAGAACTGTACAAGAAAAGCGTTGTAGCGTCAGAAATTTCATAGAATATTTTATGAATTTATTTGAAAGATTTTCTTGACTCGTGACCAAGTATAGAAGAGGTTCATTATATTGCTTTTATAAACCCTTTAGCTCTGTACTTGTAAAGACTTATCATATTTATATAAAAATCCTTTCTCAATTTCCCTTCTCAACTACCATACAGATCATTTGGTATGAGGACTCTTAGATTGAATATTACCGATGCAAATAATAAAAAAAATATGTTGTCTACCCTGAAAGCGAAGAAAATGCCTCCTGGCATTAATTCCGTCTTCTGTACATTAAGTTTTTCGGTTGTGCAATAAAGATTAATTAATAAAAAAATTAAATGAAATATAAATATTCATTATCTCGCTATTTCATCGGTGTGTGTTGTCAAAACGTCATCTACTTTTCGGTGTACTTTCAGTTGGAATACAGTTTATCATGTTGTTTCTTTGTCACATTAATACCAATTGCATAGAGATGGGTAATACTTGTTGCGTGAGGAAGATACGCTAGGTGTATTTGTGCTAGAGGTATGCTAACATAGTTTATTGTGTCATGGACCTATAGCATAACTATCATATGCGTCTAGTTCTCGCGCTAGATAAATTACCCATCTCTTTCTGTGCAGTATTGTGAGAGAGTAATGGGTAGCGCTATGTCGCACGACAAGAGTCGCGAAGCATAGTTGTGCTCGACGGGCTGGGGCAAGACAAACAGTTAATCTAGTTATGGACTGTGGCTGTCTTCCCCCAGTCTGTCTTCCCCCAGTCTGTCTTATCCCACGGATTTCACAATTGAATTTTTATAATTTTAAACTTTCTCTGCTATCCGTCCCCCTATCTTCCCTCTATAACTTATAGTTTCGGATAATGCATTAGGGAACTTCTTTATGGCCCGGAACATTCTCATATCTATGTACGTATGAGTTATTTTTATTTGAACACCGCCGCCATTGTTGGACATCCTGTTTCTAGAATCTTCTAGAAGGTTGTAGAAGCTTAGCTGCCTCGGGCTCTCAGAGAGGTTTCGGTGGTGTGGTTTTAACGTTATATAAGCATGATATCACCCTCATCCAACGGCTTCCGGATGTGAATCAATCGTTCGTTAATTTATGGTCAGTAAATTTTATTCTGTTGCTCGTTGCCATGGTGATATCCCCTGACGTTGCTGTGAGGTTCTAAAGAGTGACCATTCTTTAAAACTATGATTTTTTTCGGTTATATGCACCAAAAACTTTGTAATTGAAACAGTTACAAGCCCATTCTGATGTACAATATCTATTGATAATAACAGTAATATATTTGCTCCCTGAGTGACGGGACAGAATAAAAACAACGAAAAATATATCCACCCTATTCCTTAATTATACCTATGTGATAATCAACTAATAAATCCCAGAAAAATACAATTCCGTCACTTCACATGTTAACAAGACGCGAGATACAAGTTTCAAGGGTAAAAAATATGCGTAAAACTGCGTCACTAGGGCGCTCTGTTTACTACGCCTATTGATCACAGGGCGTTGGGATCTGGAATTATAATATGGGGCAATTTGTTAAGCTTTCCATAGGCGTATCTTCAAAACTTTTTTTTGCACAAGGCAAGCATTTGACTGCACATTCCTCTTCGATAACTTATTATAGGGAATGTGGACAATGATGGTCCTGCCAACTAGTGCCGCTAATTCGAATCTTTAACGTTATACATTTTTGACATTGTTACTACCACCTTTCGGTCCTGTATGTTCCCTATTGGCTCTCTTCTTCCTCTCCTTCCCTCGAATGCTTCCTCTATTATTTTGTACTAGTGACCTGCCCCGGCTTCCCCGGGCTCAATGCTGATAAATTATAAATATATTATGCATATAAACCTTCCTCTTGAATCACTCTACCTATTACAAACAAACCGCATTAAAATCCGTTGCGTAGTTTTAAAGATCTAAGCATACATAGGGACAGACAGACAGACAGCAGGAAGCGACTTTGTTTTATACTATGCAGCGATAGTGATAATACATGTTTTTTTATGGATATATAGATATCCATTTTACCTCTACGTCTTTTTATAACGCGTATGTTTCTTAACATTGTAAAAAAACTTTAAAAAAGCCAGTCAGTTACAAATCAAAGAAATACGTTAAATATAAAGGTGTTAAACTTCCTGTACATACATCAAATTTCAGCATGATACCCGATCAAATAAACAATTAGACGATTAAGTACGAGTAAATGGATCAAGTAATTAGTACAATGCACTTAAGCGTTTTTGCTGGAAATAAAAACAACAATTGACGGACAAAGGCAATTTTTAAAGAATATTGACCGAAAAACGACCAAATTGCAGGATGCAGGGTAACGTCGTTCGGTCATGCGGCCGGTGTATGCGCGAGGGAACCAATAAGTTAAAGAGAGTTACTTACTTATGTATATATTATATAGATACTTATTTATTTATGTATGCATTTATTTATTCAAACTTTATTGCACAAAATACAAAAGTAAAACAAATGGCGGACTTAATGCCATAAGATATGTCTAACGAGAGTTAAAAAAATCATACTATACCAGTGGCGTGACGTGAAACAAAATCTCTGGGAAAGCGGGACCGATTTAGCTTAGGTACTTTTTCCAAAAACGGGCAACATTTTTGAAAATGGGGAAGCCGTTGGATATCAGGACGCCACGCCACTATACTTCATAACTACGGATAATTTTGTTAATTATTTTGTAGTACAGATTCATGAAAATTATTGTACTCTTATGTGCTTTCACTTTTTGTCGTGACCACAAATTTAAAAAATATGTGCTCAAAATATGCACACTGAATTTTACAGTGGCAGTACAATAACCTCTATCTATGCAATCGATGCCACCAAATCCCGATCAAGCGAGAAGTCGCTCAACGTAATTACATGGAAGTGGATAGGGCATACCTTTCGAAGGGGTGTGTTATGATAGATATAACAACATTTCATATAATTTCAATACATATAACAACATTTGATATAATGTTTCATTTGATAACAACATTAGGTATAATTTTATTGGGTATAATTTCAATTAGTATAAAAGTCATTTAAAATATTGAAATGAGTACATGCTGCATAAACCGATCCCCGCGTAACTATGGCGTAACCGGTAAGCGGCGCAAAAAGGTTTAATATCGTGTATTGAAAGTTAAGTGATGCTATTAGGCGCGCCCTGAACGCCGGCTTCCGTCTTCCCTTGAAGATTAAACACATATTTCGTGACATATCATCAGCTGAAACACATCAGCTGGGCAAATGCCTCCCCCTACGACCTCCGGCCAGTTCAACGGATACATCACCTATTGCGAAGTCTACAGACGCTGCGTCTGCGCGTGGACGCTAAACGGCCTAGCCATGACTTAGCAAGCGGCAGCGGCGAGCGGTGGCCATACTAGTGAGCGCGATACTGCGCTAGGACCATTCGCTTCCATCTATGGCCGCCACTCACCGCCTCCGCTTGCCACCGAAGTCACGGCGTAAAACCTGTCCTTCTAGCAAAACTTGCTGCCAGTGCGTTTTGCGTGATATAACGTTGACCTTCTCTGTCACACAGTACCTACTGAATAGAAAGAAACGTAATAGGTATTTGTCGAGCAAAAAAGAATCGCGAACCGCAGTTATGCTAGAAAGCATCGTCGATCCCGACGATCCATTCCGAGTTTTTGTGTCCAGCCAAATACCGCCTAAAACCTAGAAACGCACCCTATACCATTGTTAAAAATCTGCCCGAAGGCGAATTCAACGTTGGGCAGGAATGGTTGCAGTCTTAGAGTTCCTTGATGACAGGCAAGCTGGGCTCAGCGATAGTCCCCGGTGACAAAATTAGGGGTTGAACTCCCAAGACGCGATTGGTGCACACTTAACAAACTGTGTACTGGCCATGTTCGCTGCAGCGGTTGGATTTATTTATTTAATTCTTATTGCACAAAAGAAAGAACTTATCGTACAAAAGGCGGACTTAATGCCATAGGGCATTCTCTACCAGTCAACCATTGGGCTAAGCAGATAATTTGTGTCGCTTCTCCTGCTTGCGACGGCGGTGCCGAAGTGCAATCCATTCAGCACATTATGGAAGAGTCCTCTAACTCGCTACACTGGAGGCACTGCCGAAGACCTGATCAACCTCAACGACGATGCTATCAAATGACTAATGTTTCTCAAACATAATATATAAGTTTTATTGCCATACGATTGTAAAAAAATACCTTTGATTGTCTGTTAAAGAAAACTGTGTTATTTATATCGCTCCGGAAATACGTACAGACCGGGAGCTGTCAGAGAGCGATTCAGGTTTGGGAGAAAACTGAGTATAGCGTAAGAACGAGCGAGATAGGCGTATACGTAGTTACATTCTGAGAGGTCATCCACTGTAAGTTAGTTTGTGGGTGATACTCATGACATGAGCGTTGAAACCCCGTCACAACCATGATCTAATTATTTTTAAGATGACAAAGCATTTCCTAAAAATAAAAGTGAGCACCACGTGTAGTCGATACTAGCTACACATAATTCGAATAACCATAAACAACGAATTCATTAACTCACCTATAACAACTCAATCCAATCCCAAATTACAGCTAGAAACAACATAATCACAAACTAAAACAAATGATCCTAATAAAGACAAAATGAGATCAACTATAAGAAACTTTAATGACGATGCGATTCGTTCCACGCGGCTTCCGTTACCAGATTCAAATTTTATCTTCTTTTTTGATACTTTTTTTGAGTTAATGGTTTTTTCTTCTTTGCCTTATTGTTTTCGGAACTTGTGATCTTTAATGATGGTAGTGTAATACAGGGGCTTGTAATAAATTGGGCTGCGCGAAATCAGTTTGAGGATGGAAATGAGATTAACAGTGAGAAGAAACGTGCATTTTAAGTATCTTGTGGGTTTTGGTTGGATTTATTAAATCAGATATCATCAGTCAGATAGAATCAATCAGCTATGGAGGGTATGTTTGGCGTATCGGCTCGTACTTAATGGATAAGATTCTTACGAATGTTTCCAATCCAAAGGTATTATAATTGAACTTTTCAGTGGTCCAATAGGTGACGCCCGTGTCGGCCCGGGAAGGCGTTGAAGACGCGGGTTCGAACCCTGAACCATTAAAATTTTCAATTCCTCGCTTCATTGTAAAAGTAAACATGTACTTAGTTTATATTTACAATGAAACTAGCAGACGTTACACCTTTATTAAAATTACCATTTATGATTTTTTGATATCTGAATTCAAAGCACCCAAAACTCATCAGAACCTACCGTCGATTACCAGGGGCACAGAAACAGTAAACCAATATCGTTGCGGTTGCCACCACAAACGCACCGGATGGCCGCTCGTTAGAGCAATCAGGGCGCTGGTAGTTACGATGATTTAAGTGAGGCTTTTGATAGGTATTGAGGCTGCAATACATCTTATATTTAAGGAAGATACTCTACGAGTAGTAGAAGCGGTGGTAGCCTAGTGGTTAGGGCATGCGACTTTCAATCCGGAGGTCGCGGTTTCGAACCCGGCCCGTACCAAAACTAGTGCCTACGCCACATCTTGGGATTTAGGTAGCCGACCCCGATTGAGAATTCATTCTCAAAAAATGGGACAAAGGCTAGGAGGATGATGACTCTACGAGTATCAACATTGATCTTTTGAAAAGTCAGTACCTTTGCAATCTTGAACTAGATATAAAAAGATTATATACATTTGCAATCAGTAGGTATATCCGTATACAAAGAGTTGTTTTTATTTAATTTCCAATAATGGAATTAACCTTTATCGTAAATAGGCATCATGCGACTAGAATATCAAATAGTCAAATGTTACATCCTAAAATATCAGGGTCTGTTGCTTAAGTGGACCCTTATTGACTTAGTTAACCTTAAGTTTTGAATTTTCCTTGCGTTCGACCTTTCCATCTATATGATTATATTTATTTGTAAAAGGTAACTGTTGCATAAAAATCATCGACCAATATTTTCCCCTCCTTCTCAAGAGTTTTGAGAGACTTCTTATTTCCTTGTCCTTTGCAGACCTGGGGCACATCTTAAACCTGCTATTGTCTATTTAAAAAGCTTAAAAAGAAACGCATCTCTAGTATTTAGTATGTATACCGACACGCATATTACATCAACATGCTATAACCAGGCAAATCTTCAAGTGTACTCCCAACATTAAGTACAGTGCAAGTTATGCTTATACCTTAATAAAAAATATCCGAGCCCAAAGCACACACCATAAACGTCAAAGTTAAAGAAACAACGCAAAAAAAGCATCGGTAACCTCACCATATTTCACAACTAAAACATATACTATTTGTTTAAAATGTAAAGATGCGTAAATATCAGAAGCAGAAGGACATATGATGTGGAGAGGGTGTTTTGAGTTATGACTTTTTGGTTGAAGAGTCGTTAGCTGTCAATATGATGGTGTGATGGTTTTATGGGGATAACGAGACGCGAAATGGTCTTGGGAACTGGTAGACAGGGTTGAGGAAGAATTTAAGGAAGCCTTTAACATGTTAAAGAGCACTGCAGGTCTATGATGGTTGCGTTTTTAACGGTGTAGATAAATGACAAAGGTGCGTAACAATCGGTATAACAACTTCAAGGGGTATAATCTCTATTAGAACATAATACATCTTATAATAGCGTTTATATTCGCAAGATATTCTAAAACTCCTCCTCGCTTCGCTCGTCGTGGTACCTAAACATAACTCTATAACAGTTATTCTTATCTGACTGAGACTATACCAAATGTAATAATATCATTAGTGAGTTACATGTAAATAATTATACTCATTGTTTTAATGGTAAATGAAATATCAAATATGGTATATGTCGTGAAAATATGCGTAACGTTCTTGTATGTTATATACTTCATTACAAATTCGATGTTTATAATTTGTATAATATGTTACTAGAGTTTGCCCGTGACTTTGTCTGCGTGGAAAGATGAAAAATATCTTTCCCCTTGACTCAAACTATCTCAGAGGTAACAGACAGACAGACACACTTTTGCATTTATAATATTAGTATTGCTATGATCTAATCATCATTGGCCTACTGGAAGAAAATAAAATCGGCCAAGTGCGAGTGGGACCCGCGCACGAAGGGTTTCGTACCATTATCTGTAAGTTTGTTGTATGGTAGCCCCCCATAAATATTTATTTCATTTTATTTTTAGTATTTGTTGTTATAGCGGCAATAGAAATACATCATCTGTGAAAATTTCAACTGTCTAGCTATCAATGTTCTTGAGACACAGCCTGGTTACAGACGGACGGACGGACGGACGGACGGACAGCAAAGTCTCAGTAATAGGGTCCCGTTTTTACCCTTTGGGTACGGAACCCTAAAAACTGACGCACCGAGGGTTCAAATACTTATCCAATCTTAACTGGCCGAGTTAAATTTGCAGCTGGAGATTATCTGTGAAAAAGTCAACTGTATAACTATCACAGTTCATGAGATTGACAGACGGACAGACAGACAGCAGAGTCTTAGTAATAGAGTCCGATTTTCACTCTTTTGGGAACGGCACCCAAACAAGGAACAGGATCAAAAGCCTTTTCCCTGCAAATAACAAGTCAGGACCGCTGTAAGTGTAAACACGTAATCTATTTTTTCCGCAACTAACTGACCACAATGATAACCAATCAAAGGCTATAAGCAAAACCACCGGAAGTGAAGTTCAAACAATCATGTCTGCTCTGACAAAAGTGTACCTGCAACTTAGTAATAATAATAAAATAATAAACCGAGATAAAATATTAAGGGACAATCTTTCAGAAATCGACCTAGTCCCAAACTAAGCAAAGTTTGTACTATGGGTGCTAGTATAATATCCATGACCCAGGAGCAAATATTCGAGTTCATCACACAAATATTCGCCCTGGCCGGGATTCGAACCCAGGACCGCCGGCTCAGTAGGCAGGTGCATTACAAACTGCGTGAACCGCGACGTCATCTGCGCTTAGCGCATCATCATTGCCCAATTCTTTCGTATGTTCGAATGCCCTTTTCAGCTGTTCTCGCTTGGAGATCGCATTTCTCAACTGATTCTCATGAAATCTTAGTAGTATAGTGAGTAGGTTTGTCAATTATGTAGAATATCATATTTTTTTATTCAGTTTTTCGAAATTTTTCATAATGATGGAAATATGGGACTTCGTAAAAAAAAAACAAATTTCAGCCATTTTGAAACAAATTCACGAGGTCTACAGCTCGCAGAACCACTAAATAGTATCAAAATGAAAGAATAAAAAAAACGGATCAATAAAAAAATCTACATTTGGAAATACAAAAGAGTTGGACCAAGCTGAATCGGAGCCGCTTCGATCGCTCGGTCAACTATCCCAGCCGTCTGTCTGTATCCCATACATTGCGTATTCGACGGGGCGGACCCCATAAAGCCTGGTGATAAAAACTTTGTTTACGGCGCGTAAAATGCCAGCTCATTATAAATAAATACGTGCAAGAGTGATATAAGTTGAGCGAATGTTTACTTTGTGATTGTGGCGGTTTAGCAACTATTTGCCGATTTTCGTTAATGTTGTAACGGTTCTTGGGATGACAATTTAATATCTTACCGTTATCAGCAGAGCTTTCTAATACAGAGCTTTATGTTCCTTAAATTAATAGTCACTTTTAAGTCGTGGTCACAAAATAGTGCCTTGAGGTACATCAATATTGGTGTACCGCAGGGTAAAACCCTGGGACCAGTCCATTTCTTTTTGTATGTTACAGATGATACTTACTATCGTCGGTTATTCGAAAGGGATTATAAAGGTGATCTTACCTGATTACCAAGTGAGATTGAAATATTCTCTTCTCTGCGATTATCACTAATTTAAATAAAACGATTTAAAGGAATAGTGAATACAGTGGAGAAAACTAAAACGAGTACCTTATGTCCCTTATTGGCATTGTGATCAGAGCAAAAAGGGTACGTGTTTCAATTTGGACATTAGAAAGTAGCATTATGTTACGCGATGTATTTAAACTTAAATCACTGCTTAAATTAAATAGATTTTCTTCTAAAAAACGACCTGAAGATAAATAAATCAATATTGCAAAATATGGTTAATCGTTTTCATACCATACGAACTTTTCCAATTTGTGTATGTAAGCTCATCATAAGCAGATTAGTAGATTGCAGTACTCTTTTCAATGAATATATATCTCCTATTATAAAATCGTAAGAATGTGAATTTCTTTTATGTATTAAATTAATAACAAACATATTAAATAGTACTAATCGTCATTCGTCAAACTAAACAGTGTAAAAACTATGTGTACAACCGTTTGCCGTTACAATAGTAAATAATTACTCTATATAATATGCTAATTTACTACAGTAGCGATAATTATTCGAATTATCGCGTGTTCAAGTACAATTTACGTATCAGTTTACACAAAGGAGGAAGCTTATAATTTATTTCATTAACTTATCCTTCATTGACCATTTTACATTTCATATCGATGTCTTTAAATTAGTAACATACATATTATTTAAACAAGTATTATACTATTTTAATAAGATTGGCATCTGTTGAATGCTACACAAGAACCTAATATAAATTGGCGTGGTCCTAAACGAAACTCTATGCTTGTCTTGAATTGAATATATTAGAAATCCTACAATAATTTAAACTAATTAGTTATAAATAAATAAATAAATAAACATAAAACTACAAATAGTCACCAATGGTTACAAAATGACATACAGATATAATTTAACACAAAGTATCTAATGAACAATGAAGAAGGAACGTCTTAAATCATACCTGCTCATTATCCCAAATAGCTGAAATCTCTCCTCATGCTCACTTTTCCCTCCAAAACAACAAATCAACACTCCCACACAATCACAACATAACCTCAAGTCGCCACGAAGCGAAATATCAGTCAGAAAACCACAATTTTAAGCGAAAACAATGGTTTTTGAACCAAATCGGGCAAAAGACGGGCCCGAGCGCGGGACGCAAGCAAATTAAGTCGATACGATAATTAAAACTGCCGCACACATACAAAGAGCCGACATAAAAATGGTCCAGCGAAAAAAAAGTATAGGTTTAAAATTTGCCCGGTATAAATTTGTGTTTTTTTCCCCCGACTACTTATGTATGGAGACATGCGCAGTAAAGGGTTATGGAGTACTAACCTGCTAAATTGAAAATGCTCCGCTCTCCTTTTAGTTACTAACCTAGAAATCCCTTTTAATTTGGTGGCATATCACGCAGTAGTAAAATAGTACCAGAACGTTCCGCGGCGCTGTAGCAGATGTCAATATTGAAGGGTGCGTGTTTACAACGCGTTGTGCACTTGTTTTTACAGAGAATTCCAAAATACCAAATTCAAATATTTAAAGAAATTTGAAAATGGAATGTCGATATAAACAATCGTTGCTGTAGTGAAAATTGCGATTTTAAACATAACCTCTCTTCAGATGTTTTGGTGTTATTATTGCATAAAGAAGTGATAATAAATTAGTGCTTCGTAGTTATATATCCTGATTTACGTAATACAGCTATTAGTTGATTTAATAACAACTCTGCAACTTGTAGTGGTAAATGATACAGACTCAACACATTATATTTATTTGTCACATTGTTTCCATTATTATATTGAAGGACTGCATGATTAGCCGATGTAATATCTTAATTGAAATTATTGATAAGGATTCTGTCACATCAATGGTTATTTTTATACATTTCTATTTATGCCTCAGAGACTTTAGTATTGTTAGAACTGAATTGTTCTACAAATTCAACAATGAGAATCAGCTCATTTATATTCTAGTAAAAAAGTAAAGTTAAAGACAAAATCAGAATATTATCTCAAATTACTTATTATCCGAAATTACATTAACGTGTTAAAATTATGGATTACATTTTGTATAATAAATGAGTAAGTGTGCGTTAAATCATCAAAGTTCTTGTAACTAGAATGGTCATATAGAATAGTGTATTGTAAAATCAGTAAGTGTACTATGGGCACAAATACATACAATTTTGCAGAATTCTGCAACTCATTGTACCTAAATTCTTGTAAAATAGCAATGAAATGTGAATCTACAGCTCTCCCCAGCTCATTGAGGTACCTGTGATCAGCGCCATCTACCGGAGTGTGGTTGCAACAGTTTTTTACTGAAGCGTTTTTCAGGTTCCGTCTAGGTATACAAATCTGGGAGAGGGCGCAACTAGACGGTAGCTAGGTCTGAGGGCGTTTTAGTTCTTTATCCAACACACACACGGTACATCTTCAGATTCACAAAGTTGACAATATCCCGCTTTAATGGAAATAATGGTTGTTTTTTTATTTTATTTACGTTTTTTATTCAATGGACACAGTGTTACACAGTTCAACGTTTGACTATCTAAAACAGGGGTAAAACTCGCTGGATTCTTTTTTTTTACTATGGCTTAAGAAAAAAGGGGCCACATAAAACAGCTCTATCCTAGTTGTCAAAGCCAGGGATATGAAAACTGTTTTTTTGTACTGTCTTATTTAGCAAATGTGTCTTAGCCAGGTCTTCCCCTTAGCCCTCCATTTCTTTGATGACTTACAAATGCGTCATGACAGGTACTGTTAAATCCTCCTTCCTTTTCCCATTCTGTTACAAAAATTTAAGCATATACTGCAAAGAGTATGTAATCACTACGTTTTAATATACTGTGTGTATGCTAATGTGCAGGGAGGCGTTTTTTTTTAAGTCTATCTATATGAACTTTTCAGAAAACTGTTTTTTTTATGTTCAGTATACTGAGAATAGTCTGTACATTCAAAATGAATACAAGAAAGAAGTGTCTAAAAATTGTGCAATTTTTTTTCCGTGCGTCTCGTTTTTAGAATTAGAAAACATTCATAGGAAAACGATCTGAAGTGGATATTTTGGGACACTTTTTTACTTATATTTAGGCAACTAAATTTAGCTCCTTAGCTTTATGTGTGTGTTGAACTTTTATTCGGCACAATTGTGAAATAAAGACGTTTTTCTGTGGTTTACTTGCGGTTGAAACAACAGCATTCGTATTTTGTATTAATATCGAGATTTTCTCCACTATGTATCTACTTTAGCTGTGTTCTATTCGAAGAAACCGATTTGACAACTTCTTTTGTGAATAGCTAAAGTCTATTTTAATAGAAGGAAAAATCATTTTTTTTATATGCTGAAAATATAATAATATGGTTGAAATTGAAAACGTAAAAAATACATATTCACTCATTTCAATACATGTTCAGGTCTACAACTCACAAAGCCACTAGTCAGATAGCAAACAGGCTGTACGAGAGCTTATAGTTACAGCCATTATAACACTAATTTAAGCTGTAGGTATTAAGAGCTATTGCACAGCCTGTGTGCTACTTGAATCTAGGTAAGCATCAAATTCTACTTATATTTATGTTTGTGTTGAACTTTAATTCT
The DNA here is from genome assembly GCA_947623375.1 of Apotomis capreana. Classification (NCBI taxonomy): domain Eukaryota; kingdom Metazoa; phylum Arthropoda; class Insecta; order Lepidoptera; family Tortricidae; genus Apotomis; species Apotomis capreana. The sequence goes on along the minus strand of OX392522.1, from coordinate 11,961,243 downwards.
GCACAATTGCGAAATAAAGACGTTTTTCTAAGTTATCATTACCAGGACGTCCCCACGACAAATGGCGGCGGAGGCGTGCGGTTGAAACAACAGCATTCGTCTTTTAAATTAATTGCTTCATACGAGGGGAGCTTGTTACGCCAAAACTGTTTTTGTAGCTTAAATATAATAAGACGGATTAGGTTTTATGCGTAACGAAGTTTATTGTAAAATACTTTTGTAGATATATCATATATTTAGGATCAACAGAGCTAAAATGTGTGCGAATGTGGCAATGGGCAGGCCATGTAGCCCAGAGAATGGACGGCCGTTGGGGCAGCAAAGTCCTAGAGTGGCGAACACGTATGGGAAAACGCAGCGTGGCTCGGCTCCCGACTAGATGGACGGATGACCTAGTAAGAGTAGCGGGGAATGTATGAATTCGGTCTGCACGGGATCGCACTTTGTGGCGAGTTATGGGGGAGGCCTATGTTCAGCAGTGGACGTCTGTGGCTGATAGATAGATAGATAAAGCTAAAAAAAATTAAGTAGGATTAACCTCCTTCTTCTAAGCTGACGCTTAGAATAAAATTATTGCCTAAATAATTTTGAAAAAACTAGTATTTTCTTTCGCTTTTATACCAACTAAACACTGCTACTTATAAAAAAGAGGCGTTTACAAAATTCGATGTACACACATGAAAGGCACGAAATTAGTTATAAAGTACAACGTTTTATTTAACTTGCAATGTATGTAACTATATAAATAATAGTGTGGTTTTGTGAACTAGAAGCCTTGCCATATAACTTTTAAGAACCTGGATTTTGAATCGTTATAAATATTTACTTTTATTGTTAAAAGTCATGTCAGAAAATTATGGTGATTTTGAGCTTAATAAAATTATTATATTGATGCTGGTTTTACATAGACGACGATAAGTTCTGTTTACTTAACTGAACCACAGAATAGATAATAGTGGCTGAACTAGTCAATACCTTGACCTTTCAAATCGAATCAACCCTCGAGGAACCGAAGGATCGTTCGGATACTCACTTTTTTGTTGGACGCGTCATCTTGCACAATTTATCGCTAACACCGCATGACCGTGGGTCGATTATCGTCCAAATTCAACGGGGCTTTGTGCTTTCTATAGTTGAGCAATTTTTATACGGGAAAAACTGTCAATTTGACATTTTGTGTTCTGAAACCTATCTGTGGGGTATCTAATGAATGGGCTTTATGAGCTGTTCTATATAATATATACTGCATTTATTATATAAATGCTACTTATATTTCCAAAATTTCTTCCTTGGTGTTTAGATATGAGTATTACCGGGGTTATTTGGCTTATGTTTTAAAAAAAAACCTGCCACCTGCAAGACCTCAAATTTGGTTTGTTTCGATAATCTGTTTCGGTTATTTTTTCCAAATATGGCGAAATCTAAGACATTATTTCATACAAAAAAAGATAAATATTTAGGCAGATAGAATATAATTTTCATACTCATTTATTTATGACAATGTTTTGCATAAAATCAGACAATGTTTTTTTTTTATGTCTTAGGGGGCAAACATGCCTGTCTGATCGCCATGGGTAGCGATTACCATCGCCCATAGACACCTGCAACACCAGAGGAGTCACAAGCACGTCCGGCCTTTATTTTGGGAGTACGTTTATTTTTATCTCAAAGTTGACTAGCATGAATTATTGTTTTACCAAGCTCCACCGACATTTTCCCTCAAAAACTCCGCATTTTCCTAAACCTTGATTACCCCGTGTACCAGAGACAAATAAATCATACTGGGTGTCTTTAAAGAAAGACAATTTATCGGGGAAGCCCCGATTCCGCTAGATTTCCGCCCCGGGGCGGCGATCTGTCAAATCATTCCCAACGTTTATCTTGATGCGCTGGGTTGGCCAAATTCAAAACTAGTTATAGTGCCCGTTGCGAGATAAGACCGTACGCAAAGAACGTATAAGATAAAAACGAGTTTGTTTCAAAATTGCACGAAATTTGTATCTTTCTTCGTTTTCATCCCCGTATCTCGGCCATTCGACTCGAATCGACATAGAATGTATAATTAACAGAGCCCGGAAAGTGATAGAAACTTTTATTTATCGATATCGATAATTGCGTAACAGGAGAAAAATATTATCCACTTAATAAAAAAATATATTTAATAATAAAATATACGTGAAGTTTATATAAAGTTATATGGACACAGATGCAATTTCTTTTTCAAAATCCACCTCAGTACACACAGCAGCACATACGTAATGACATGATATTGAATGTCTTATAGAGTACTAATTTGCTAAAGTGTCTATTAATTTCAATGAGGTGGTATAGTCACTTCATTCAGAGTTTTACCTCTTTGTTGCCTGAATGTCGCAAAGCCAAAACGAATGGTTATTTTATTATTTAATGTGATAAAATATAATTCAGATTTAGGTGAAAGAACAAACAAACAATTCCTTAATTTACCCTTCTTTTGCATATTTTAAATTAACGCGGCATAATTTTTTTCATATAGGTACAAATACTCGATATCGATAACTAAACGTTTCTAACACAAGCTAGATTGCGACAATGTTTCGTTTTGCTACGAATGTTCCGGGCTCTGATAATTAACAACATAACATACGAAATTTCATGAGGATCGGTTGAGAAATGCGACCTCGAGGCGAAAACAGCCGGAGACTATCTAGACATCCAAACATCCGGACATAATTTTAGACCGGGTAATATTTTAGGTCAAGCTGAAATAAGTATTGTCAGCAAATTATTTTTAACCAGACTTCTTTATTTTCCAGATACCCCGTGCAGCGTGTCATTACCACAAGCAAAGTCAAGGTCAATAATAGAATCCTAAAAGTCCATACACACAAGAACTTATTTACCCCATGCTGCCTTTTAGCATCGGCCTCCAATGTAGCGTTTAATATACGCCACGAAAGCAAAAACTTATGTAAAAATTGTTTTTTTTTTGCCAGTGTTCTCAAAAGTCGGTTACCCCGTGCTGGCGTTCAGCAGCGGCCCCCGTGTGTGGCGATCCTGATTAATGACGTCACGCCGCGTCACCGACGTCGTTACGGACCTCGTTTGTGCACAAATGTATAAAAATCTAAACCAAATGTTTGGTGGAAATAAAAAGCAGCTGCTTTTCTGTTTCTTAGCGGTTGAATTCACGATTTCACTACATTTGGGTCATAGTCAGTTCAAAAAAAAATGCCATCCCTCCGGTGTTCAAAAGGGATTGGATGAATCCAGGTTATATTGCTATTACATCGGATTATAGAAGAGCGGACATACTTTATTCTCATATGAGTTTTATCAGAAAATTTGGCTCTGACGGAAGCTTTAGGGTTGCTTTTATCACGCGATAAATAAGTGACAAAGCATCCGTGATGTTTTGACAAAATGCGAGTTCGAATGACCGATGCTTTGTCGCGTGATAAACGCAATCGTCATGGAATCCTTAATTTCGCTTATTTCTACAGGAAAGACTCGAACCTAAATCTGACTATGACCCTGGGTAGCGTTTATGAGAATGCGCAATATCTTTTCGTATAGAGTCTTCCAAGCAAATGAACTGTCAAACCCACAGACCACCTCCACTAGACGGAGCATGTAAGGCACATGTAAGGCGACCCGCGCTCACCAACGATATGGTACGGCAAAACATTAAAGTATCAACATGGCGGCCACCGTTTAGTTGCGTCCATGTTTATGAGGTCTCTCTACACCACTTAACACTACAATTTACCATGTTATTTATTTAATTTCTTTTTTCGTTGACGTACGCATGGATCATAAACATGGACGCAACTAAACGGTGGCCGCCGTGTTGATACTTCAATGTTCTGCCGTACCATATCGTTGGTGCGCGCGGGTCGCCTTACATGCTCCGTCTAGTGGGGGTTGTCTGTGGTCAAACCAAACAAAGTGACATAAAATGACATATGGTTTGACAGTTCATTTGCTTGGAAGAGTTCGCGTGGTTTGTCTCTATATGTGTTGCTGGCAGTGAATGCGTTAAAAGTGGCGACCGTGTGGAAGACACAGCGTGGAGGCGGACGTAGCAGGAGCGATCATGGTGGCGTTTGGGGAAGGCCTATGTGCAATAGTGAACGGTTAACTTGATGCTAGTCTCCGTGTGTGGTGATCCTGATTATTGACGTCACGCGTCACCTACGTCGTTACGGACCTAGTTTGTGCACAAATGTATAAAAATCTAAACGAAATGTTTGGTCGAAATAAAAAGCAGCTGCTTTCCTGTGTCTCTAGCGGTGGATAATTCACTATTGTAAGCTTTTAAGCGCTACTAATTCACATTTGGATGTATCTTGCGTATCTCATCATTTCGGATTTGATCCCGCGAGGAAACTCCGAGCATAGCTCGCTACATTTTTGCCTTTGGAGTAACTTTGAACCTTCTTATGAGGCCCATTGTAAGCGACGGCGGCGTTTCAGTACCGTATCAGTCGCAACACATTGATTAAAAACCTTCATCTTAAAACAGAGCGGTATTTGGGACGAGAAGATATTCCGCAGCTTCCCGAACGCTGTCCATCCGAGTTGGATTCATTATTATTATTTAAGAGTTTCACTCTTGTCGGTGCAGTTGTCTCCAGTCCGTTCTACTTAACGCCAGTTCTTTGACTTCCCGATACGACCCGACGTCTGCCTTTTTCTTGATCTGGTCCAAATAGCTAATCCTCGGCCTTCCTCTTCCTCTCCTTCCTTGACTGTTCGGAATTCGACCTACCCAACTGGATGTTTGTCCAGTCTACAGTTTCGAGCGTCCAGTTTCGCGGACGGAGAAGCTACTGCCAAAGAGAGCTCTGCCTTGATATAGCTTCCCCACACTTCCTCAGGAAGTGTGTGACGTCAGAATGTTACCTTGAAGAGAGACTACACTCTGGAAGACGCAGCGTGGAGGGCCGATCATGGTTGCGTTCTTTGGGGGCGGCTTATGTCCAAAAAATAGTCTTTGGCTGACGATGATGAGGTATATTTATGACGCGTTTGGCTCGATTTGTAGACACATGCCTATTGAGCCGAGTTCGAATCCCAGCCAGGGCAAATATTTGTGTGATGAACTCGAATATTTGTGCTTGGGTCATGGTAGTTCTATGTATTGAAGTATATATTTATCTATATAAGTATGTATATCGTCGTCTAGTACCCATAACACAAGCCTTCTTGTGCTTAATTTGGGACTAGATCAATTTGTGTGCGGTTGTCCGATATTTATTTATTTATTTATTTATATTAACAAAATGGGAAACTTAATGCTAGCAATAGGGGTGTAGACTGATGTTGAATTATACTACACACTGTAGTTATATGAATTTAATTAGCTTTATATGTCACGGAACAATGAAAAAAAAAACATAAAAAGAAGGTACGCAAATATTATGACTTTTATTAATCGAAAAGAAATTTGTTTTTTTCCGATTCCTCATCATTTAACAAAACAATTATTGTATGACAATCATGAACTCCAGTCTCCATACAAAAATTTGGACCCCACAAGCCGCTTGATACCGGGTAGATACCCGACTTGAGCATCAAATAAAGAAATTATTTGTATTACATTTTTTTTTGTTAAACTCTTATTTTTGTTATACAGTAGCACTTATTATGTTCTTTTTAGGGTTCCGTACCCAAAGGGTAAAAACGGGACCCTATTACTGAGACTTCGCTGTCCGTCCGTCCGTCTGTCACCAGGCTGTATCTCAAGAACGGTGATAGCTACACAGTTGAAATTTTCACAGATGATGTATTTCTATTGCCGCTATAACAACAAATACTAAAAATAAAATAAAATAAATATTTAAGGGGGGCTCCCATACAACAAACGGCTTGGTTGCGTTATCTTTGCACCTCATTTGTATGGGGCGCTATACATACTAGGTGCAAACTTAATTTAACCACTTAAGGATGAAAAGTGTTTGTACGGAACCCTCGGTGCGCGAGTCCGACTCGCACTTGCCCAATTTTTAAAAAAAATAGACCCCGATGACACCATTTGTACCTACTAATTTACTTAATTCAGATACGAAAAGTAAACTATGAAACAACGTTTGTGTTCAGTTGGCGGTGTATGAAAATTATAAGAATAAAGGTAGCTAAATCAGTTTATTTTGGATCTAATCATCATTGTAAACCAAACGCGAGAATCTCGCGCGGCAGGATAAATGCGTGTGGGGGGCTGAGGGGTGCGCGGGGCATGCGGGGATGAGTGCGCGAGGCTCGTTGCGTTGGTGCATTATAGAAATACAACTAAATGCTTACTATTACTAGGTAACTGATAAATAGGTACCTATTTCCAATTCATCTCTCACAAATTAATTATTAAAATAGTCCTATTCCACTGCTCTTTCACATTTTGTAAGAGAATTTTGAATTTTTAACACTTAATACAGACGCAAATGTCATTGTTTATGTCTATTTATGTTAAATAGATCCTAAAGTAAATAAATGAAAAGAAAAATAACAAAAACAAACATTGAATCATGTGAATATGTCAATGAAATGTAAGCAGCCGTTTCCAGCCGCTTGTTATCGCTAGAAATGATAATAAGCCAAATAAGCCGTTTCTAGCCGCTGGGCTAGAAATGTTAGCAACCAGCTTCGCATCTATAAGTAAGTCCCATATAGACCTTTGATCGCAGTTAAAAATGGAATCGACTGACATTCTCAAAAAAATTCTACAATCATATTCTTTACCAGTCAATCATAAGACGAATGAAGAGACATAAAGCTAGTGTTAAATATGTATGACATTCGAACAAGATCACTCGATTAAATAATTAGATACACATATATCATTCGAGATCGATCGAATCGAATATTTACCAGTTATAATTAGTGTTACAGAATGCTTGAGCTTTTTACAGAACCTACAAAACATAATTGGTCCATAATTACATTAATCGCTCTATTCTGGCAAATAAACGATTGACCGATTGATTAAATGTGAACATCAGACAAAACTTACAGTGATTTATTTCGTGAGAATTCTCTTAGTAATAGTAATTTGTGTCACGAGGGAGTAAAGTGATGTATTTACGGCGAGATCGTACATTAAATCTAGTACGTAAGTAGCAAAGATTGAATCCTGTGCGCAGCAAGTAGAATCCTGATAATAATTTGGTACTTAGACACAAAAATTGGTCACACTTTTTTTTCACACAATACAACTATAAGTATCATTATTTTTAATGTAGGTACACACCACATTTTTTTTATATTAAACCATTAATACAAAAGTTTATTTATAATTTTCTTATTATTTCAGGAAACTGCTTGAATAAAAATGGAAAATACTTAAAATATTATTATGTTTGGCATAGATGATTAAGCAATCGAGAAGCGTTTTTCTAATCTTTGCGCTGACAATTTTAATCAATTCGTCTTAATCCAAGATTGCTTAGCGGCATCACAGGCTCAACAATAGATACAGTAAAAAGTTAAAAATTCTAGAGCACCAAAATTCATTCACTATCAATCTCAGTACGGCTAACAAAATATCGGTAGCTACCCGTGCTGGCCATTAACAATAACGATAAAAAAGTTATAAAAAAACAACCAACCTGTTTGGTTTATTCTCAAACTGTCACGCACGATCGCTCGCTTCTCTATGGTTTGGCGTCGGGCGGGCTTTTTACTTTTTTTATTGTTTTTTTAATCTGCTTCCGCGGAGGCTGGAGTATGACGGCACGTTTATAGTACGTGGGTAATCATCTAGTTAACATTTGACTCACCTGTTTGTTCATTCATGGGGGCTGTGAATGGGTGCGGGTACGGAAGAATTCTCCGAGAGTTCGCCATTTTGATTTCTTCTTTACCGATTTTTTTTTTGAAATTTTCTTTCTTTTTGAGATGATTTCTATTTTTTTTTTAAATGCAAATGACAGGGATCAGTCTAATTTAATTTAAAATAATAGGTTTCTTTTACGGCATCGGTCTATTGGATCGGTGATCCCCCACGGGCCCTTTTTCCTTCCTCGTGGCCAACTACAATCAGCTTTTCCAAACTACCTGGCTCTCGAAACCAACTAGGGTAATGAAAAAGGACCAAGTTACATCATATCATAGCTCATCCTACCCGGAACACAATTGTCCATCAATTGACAGTTAATGATAAATAATGATAATTCTAATCAAATGCAAAGCCGATGATTATTGATGACCAGTTTCCTGTTGCTGTTGTTTACGAGTGTGATAATTGTTACAGAAGTGACGGTTGATGACAATGCTGACCTACAGTTGAAGGACAGACTGCGTTAACGCACTCACTGCCCGCGACGGCCGCGATGCATATATGCGTTCACCTTTATACAAGTTTGTTCCTAGGCACCAGTAGCAGTGAATGTGTTAACAATAAAAAAAATCCAGGAGAACAATACCAGGAGAAGTACAAAGCAAGAAATTACAATAAGAGTAAACAACACGCATCCTTCTACCAGATAAAGTTTCAAACTAGGCTTTATCACCAGGCTTGCGACCATCAAAAATTACCGGTCCTGCGTCTTAACTACTCGAACACCCATAGAACAGGAGACCTTTCGATTTTACTTATGTTGATCTCTGTATTGTTTTTAATGAAATAACTGTAGTTCAAGTATCATTGTTCAGTTTTTAGAATCATAAATACCACTCGCATTCACTGTCATTGTGCTGTATCAATATCACAAATAATTGCATGGTAATTATGCCTAAATTGAAGAATTAACGAGTTTAACTTTGTAAGAATTACGCTAGAACGTTAAATCGAAGGATGACTATATTAAGGCAAAATATACGTGTCTAATTTTACGTTAAATACGCCGTCACATATCATACTGTTCAGCCACCAAAGACCGATGCAGATATATTTTCAAGACTGCCAAATCCTTATGCAAATTCACGTTTTACCAGCCTTTTGTAGACAGTACCACTTTAGCGAGTCTTATACATTTTATATGCTTAAATCTTTCTACTTAAACACATTAGTGTCATTTAGAGAAAGCTTCTAAACAGTTTAATAGAGAATAGACTTTCGAAATGTAGGTATTAATTATAGAGATTACCATGCAAATCGGGAAAGGTTCTCGAGAACGGCACATTTTTAATGGATAATCAATACGTCGTTATCGCGAGAGCAATAACGATTTGACAGCTCCCAAAGACTATAAAATAACAGAAGAGACTATCCAAACGCAAGATATTTCGTTTATACCTATCGACGACGAAAGATCATTTACCTAGTTGCCGAAGTGATTATTCCCTGCACAAAGACGCCGCATATGAACAGTCTGAGCTACTGTATTAGCTTAGCTACTTGTATTTGTTACGCTTAACTTCGTAAGTATAGATATTAAGAAGAGGTTGCGAACGAGGAGGCATTTATTCGATTTTACTGAATAGACATTCTGTTGCGTTTATTCTTTATGTCAATTGATTTTGATTTTGTCCCCGTCTATAAATCATCTTGAATTAATGCTCTACGATGGCTGGTTTTCAAACAACTTCAACAAGGAGGATTTTCTTTAGTCGTTTTTTTACAGTAATTAAAATATTAAAGAAAGAGTCTTACCTTAATAGGCGGCGCGTAGTCCACCGCCATCATACAATCACTATTCACCCCAGCCTCAGTCTTTATCATCGGCGGGCCATGGTGGTACAACTGCCCCATCTGGTGGTGGTGCATACCACCATCCCCCCGGCTGTACCACGTGGTGTACATATCCCACTGGTCGCGACAGTCACTCATAAATACATCTTTTTACCGCACACGTTCAAACATGTTCATCTCCGTTTAAGGGTCATTGTCTGTGAATTTTGAGTCATAAATACCGTTCATGTTCACTGTTCATCGTTCAAGGTCCACTGTTCAATGTTTGAACACTAATACTGCTCATGTTCATTATTCATTGTTCAATGTTTAAGTCGCATTTTACACGTTCACGGCATTGATCGTCCACTGTTCAAAGTTCATTGTTAATTGTTTGAACGGTTCAAGTGTTTAATAATTTGCACATCATAATCTTTTGAACATTTTAGTAGTGATTGTAATGTTAGTTGTGATAAATAAGATGATTTAGTTTTATTGTGAAGTCCGACACATTTTAACAATTATAGATAAACCGATAACTTTGCATAAAAAACTCAAGAATTTAACGAAGCACCAATAACCAGATTTTGGAAGGACTTTAAATAACAATTACAATCTACACGTAATATTGCACTATTTATTATAACTTAAACAACTTCATTAGACTTGGGAATTTGTTAGAATTTGGCCACGGCATCTGAAAACAAAAGAAAATTACATTTAGTAATTTTGTACATCATATAGATCTTTTTATAATTAAACTAGTTAAATTCTAGTAATATGGATCAAATTATGTAATACTGCTCTCCGCGGTGTTAATACAACTGTGACACGCGACTTAGGTAATATTTCTCGCGCGAAAAATATTACCTACCTAACTCTTTCAGCTTGATCGACACCAACGCACCAACCACCCAGTCAGGCTGGCTTTAATAGTAGTTGGTGATAGAAGGCTTTCAAACCTTCGTTTCGCCGACGACATTGTTCTCTTTGCTTCTTTTGCAAAAGAGTTACAGCTAATGCTCAAAGATCTGAGCACCGCAAGCCTTCAAATTGGACTTAGAATGAATCGTGTAAAGACTCAAGTAATGACCAACAGCACGAAACGTAGGGTCGAGGTAGACGGGCAGATAATACACTATGTCGATGAGTACATTTACTTGGGCCAGCTAGTCTCTTTCAGCAACAGACAGGACAAAGAAGTCGAACGCCGCGTTGAAAATGCCTGGAAGAGCTACTGGTCCACGAAAGAGTTCATGAAGGGAAACCTTCCACTGTCACTGAAGCGGAAACTTATCGACATGTGTATTTTGCCCGTCCTAACCTACGGTGCCCAAACATGGTCGCTTACTGAGAGCCAAAAATCCAAGTTGAAGGTTTGCCAACGGGCCATGGACCGCAGCATTTTAGGGGTGAAAAGGACGGACCGCATCCAAAACACCACGCTGCGCTAATGATAATTCACGCATAGCTGACGTAATAGGTAGGAAAACAGCCAGGCTCAAGTGGGGTTGGGCAGGCCACGTTTGCCGTATGCATCCAGAAAGATGGGCCAGGGTGCCCAAAGATGGACGACGCAGACGGGGTAGGCCCAGACGGAGATGGCGGGATGACCTGGACGCATTCCTCAGCAACTGGCCGGAACAGGCACTAAACAGGGACCTGTGGAAGTCTGAGGGAGAGGCCTTTGCCCAGCAGTGGGACACAAACACAGGCTAGTAAAAAAAAATCTTTCTTCGCTGTACTGTGAGAGAAGGCCAGGCGATGCCATGTCACGCGACAAGAGTCGCGAAGCGTAGCTGTGATAGGAGGGCTGGGTGTCAGCTATCTTTAGGTACACAAATGTATTTATTATTTTTAAATTTTATTCTAAATTGGTCTGGACCAAACGGCTGGCCGTTTGAGCTTGAAGAAGTAACAAACACACACACACACACACACACACACACACACACACTCACAAACTATCGCATTTGTAATATTATTCGTTTATAATATTATCTAGGTATTGTACAATACAAATTGGTACAAATGGCGGACCTTATGCCGTATTTCAGGCCTTCTCTACCAATCAACCATAGTTTGTGTTATGGGCTCTAGAAAATGATATACACATATAGATACTTAGATAAATATGTACTACTTAAATACCTAGAACATCCATGACTCAGAACCAAATATTCGAGTTAATCACACATATATTTGCCCTTGCCGGGAATCGATCCCAAAACCGTCGGCTCAGTAGGCTGCACTACCACTGCGCCCACCGCGTCATCCTCATATCATACCCCGTGGTATTCGGTTCACGAATGATTTGAGGCCTAATGTCGGCCGACTAAATCATACATGCACCAAAAACCCGGGTCCCAGAATATTACCTTGCTGAGAAATCAAAATGGAAATACTAACAACAGTAAGTTTATTCCAGAACCCAAATATGGCCCTTTACACTTACTAATATAATTCAACATCTACATACAAATGCAGGCATATAACATAACATAGAATTGCAAATCAGTATGCCATAGACTACTCTATATATAGACGGGTCACTGACCGCTGCGCCACGCCCACTGCCACGCCTACGCGAGGCCCCGCCCATCGCAGCATAATGACGTGAGGTAATTTAGGACTGATGCTCAATGATGAACCGAAATTGATGGTATTGAATGGGATTTGGGATTAAAGAATATTATTTACATAGTAGCCTAATCTTAGTCCGAAATGCTAACTAATTCATAGACGAAAAACTTCAAAGGAAAAAAAGACATACCTAAGCTTCAATTTATGAAACATTAGAGTGAAAAGTTCTCTATTACCAACCTTGGATGTCTCTATCCAAAATTGTTTAAAATTTGTTCAGCCGTTTTGGCGTGATGCGAGTACAAAGGAAATTATGACCAACAGATGGCGCTAGGCTGGCATGGCACCGCGCGACCATACAAAACAAATGACGATCCTGCATCACGCTATCAAGATTTTTTCTGAAATCATGACCAGATCCAGAGAAAAAATATTTTCAATACAATTAGGAATTTATAATTGTATAGATAAGTATGTATGTATGTAAACACTTTATTGTACACAACAACTGGTAAGTATGTAATATCTCTTTTTTAGGGTTCCGTAGCCAAATGGCAAAAAACGGAACCCTTATAGATTCGTCATGTCTGTCCGTCTGTCCGTCTGTCCGTCTGTCCGTCTGTCCGTCCGTATGTCACAGCCATTTTTTTCCGAAACTATAAGAGCTATAGTGTTGAAACTTGGTAGGTTTATTCTGTGAACCGCATTAAGATTTTGATGCAAAAATAAAAAAATAATAATAAATATTGGGGGCTCCCCATACTTAGAACTGAAACTCGAAAATTTTTTTTTCATCAAACACATACGTGTGGGGTATCTATCTATGGATAATAGGTCTTCAAAAATGATATCGAGGTTTCCAAAATTTTTTTTTTCTAAACCGAATAGTTTGCGTGACAGACGCTTCCAAAGTGGAAAAAAGTTGGTCCCCCCCCCCCCCCCTCTAACTTCTAAAATAAGAAAATGAAAAATCTAAAAAAAACATATGATGTACATTACTATAAAAACTACCAACGAAAATTGTTTTGAACGAGATCTAGTAAGTAGTTTTTTTTTTAATATTTTAATACCTAACTTTGCACCTAATTTATATGGGGCGCTATACATACCAGGTGCAAACTTAACTTAACCACTTAGGGATGGAAAGTGTTTGTACGGAACCCTCGGTGCGCGAGTCCGACTCGCACTTGGCCGGTTTTTTAATGTGGGTACACACCACAAATTTTATATTTTTATATTTACCTAACCATTGAGACAAAAATCAAAGCACAAAGAAAAATTGAAGTGCGTAACCTGGTGGAAGAGACCGGGAATCGAACCCGGTACCCCTGGATTGCCGATCCAGCGCGTTAACCTTCCCGCCACCCTAACACCCAAGCAACCTTTCGAATTTTTCCTTATGCTGTCAATCTTTGCTTTGTTTATTTGCCATAATCTCCCGTCAGGTTACGCATTTCAATTTTTCATTGAGCTTTTTGTATCAATTATCAATGGTTTAATACCTAACCCTTTTAGGGGTAAAAATGGTACCCTATTACTAACCTCATTTGTATCCGGCCCCATAAATACCCACCATGTGATAAGTGTTTTACGGAATCCTCGGTGCGCGAGTCCGGCTCGCACTTGGCCGGTTATATTTAACAATATTTCTTACTTAATTGTCAAAGTTTTATATTTTCAAGACTACAATTTTATTACTTTCCTGTAGTCCCCTTAGAAAGAGGCCGTTATCACTGTTTTTATATTTTAATTAAAATTACTGGTTTTAATATTAATCTATTAAAATGAACTCATTCTAAAATGTCGTAACTCCAAAACTATGACACAATGGAAAGTTTACGTCTAATTAAAAAAAAAAGTCAAGCCAATGACATTATTAACATTTTTTTTCGCGGTTAGGTCAAAGACTTCAAAGCTTTCTCGATCTCTAAATTAATTTCCACCCGTTAGAAATATGAAATGCTGTCAATTACCAAAGACGATCAATATTTGCTTTTGGGTTGGAAATACCAAAAAGAAAGAACCGACTTCAAAAAAACTGAAAAGCCAAAAATAACCCGATCATGTACAGATTACATTTTAATCACCTTTTGAAGTCGGTGCCAAATCACAACATAGTAGTAGTTGACTATTAGGTACTATTTATGAAAACAGATGTTGCGCAAGTTTACGTGAGGTTTGCCACCGACTCCAAAAGGTGATTCAAATGTAATCTGTAGATGATCGGGTTATTTTTGGCTTTACAGTTTGTTTTTATTTCGGTTCTTTTTTTTAAACAAGAATTTTTATATTTTTTTGCTTTTTAGTGATTGAAATATACCTAATCACTTTTTCACAACAAAATAACCGAATTCAACGAGCGAAATGGAACATACCTATAATGACACTAATATGATTTTCTCATAGATTCCTTTATCAGAACTAGACCAAATTGAAATGGGACCACACGGGGAGCACCAGCTTTCAAATAAAAAAAGAATCACCAAAATCTGTTCACCCAGTCGAAAGCTCTGAGGAAACAAACATAAAAAAAAAGTTGAATTGAGAACCTCCTCGTTTTTTGAAGTCTGTTAAAAATGCTAAACAAGCAGCATTATCGATACCTTGGCATTTGCTGAAGTTAGCTAACTGCTTGCATGATTTCGTACTGTTGTGAAGAAAAACGCGTCTGCATGGCGAACGTTTTGCATATGCAATGGAGTGAACCGCGTAATTCTTTCTTAGTAATCCGTCTAGCAATAAGTTAGTTGACTCATGTCAAATTGTATTAAAGTAATGGTTATTTTCGTATAGTAGGTACTATTTAGCAATTATTTTGTACATTTTTCAGGCCGTAAAACGTGTAGGAACGTAGCACATCAAACATCTTGTGATTATGTCTCACACGAATTATGATTATGATGTTTAGAGGCCTTAATCCTTTTTTTTCATATTATGACTTGACAAATATATTAATTGATAATTTAAATCTTCTTTTTGAAGCGAATAATACTTTATCCTGCGTTCTAGAAAGAAATCATATAGCTATTTCATGCGTTCATTGCGTCCAGTCGAAAATAAGTTGAAAAAACAGTTTTCTCCGTGAATTTTGTCAATTTAAGTAGTCTTGGAAACAAAAATTGTCTATCAAAAATTCAAACTGTACGTTTCAAACATAAACCAATAAATCGCAATAGCCCTGATCTAAGTAGTAACATTGATAACTTGTTAAGAAACATCTTTGATCATAGAGAAAAATGTCTAAAAAAACATTTTTGAACGGATGAGCCTAGAAATTGTCAAGATATACATGACAACCATCATCATTCGTCAAATCATCCTTGTCAACAAGGAATCCTAATCATAATAATTCCCCATATTAGTGATAACGTGGTGATAACAATCTATTATTAGCACAGTAATGCTACCCGCATGTATCCTGACCTTACTGTCACTACTGACCTTCCTCTCGTCACATTAGTGATTGTCACTTATTATCATACCCCGTGTTTGGTGCAAGAATGATTTTACACTAGGTAGCCGTCAAAACATAGGTGGAGAGGAGGACAGAGGAGGAGTGGCGGACATTCACACAAATCCATTATAAGTAGGACAGTTTTTTTCTCCTAGATCGAAAGAGCTCGTGATTCTGAGTAGAAAATACCCAAAACATCGAAAAATAAAAGTGGACAACTTCAGACAAAATGGCCCAAATACCTACTTGTATTTGTGTTAATAACCATGTTCTTATGGAACTGATGTATATCTTATATGAGAATAACTGTCTTTAAACCTAAACCTAAAACTAAGTGCACCACAAACCCCCGGTATGCAGTTAGACTTCCTTTTTTTTATAATTGGTAATTTTTTATTGCAAATAAGAAATCTTAGCGTACAAAAGGCGGTCTTAATGCCATGAGGCATGACAGCGTCGAGGAATTTCTGAACACTAGTTAATTAACTAGGGAAATTAAACTAAAGTTATATCATTAATTTATTAGGAATAATAATGAATTTAGGTATTATATGATTTTGTGTCTATCTATCTATCAGCCACAGACGTCCACTGCTGAACAAAGGCCTTCCCTATAGCTCGCCATAGTACGATACCGGGTAGACCGCATCCAATGACTCCCCGCTACCCTCACGAGATCATCCGTCCATCTAGTCGAGCCTAGTGATGAAGTGTAGGTAAATTTCCGAAAACTTTCCCATATAAAATTAGGAAAGTTCCCGTAAATTTTCGGAAATGGTACATCTCTAGTCGAGCTTAAGCTGCGCTTTCGTGGTCGCCACTCTAGGATTTGCAAACAAGCGGGGGGAGGTGATGTACCTATAGAGACGGCTTCTCTTATAAGTGGATCAACTTTCTTCATCTTTACAACCACAGACGTCCACTGCTAAACATCGACTCACGAGGTCATCCGTCCATCTAGTCAGGGGCCCACGCTGCGCTTTCATAGTCGGCATTCTAGGATAGGACTGCCCAACGGCCATCCATTCTCCGGGCTACATGACCTGCCCACTGTCACTATAATCATGCAATCCCACAGGATGGACAGGAAGATATCGCTTTTTAGCGATAAGTCCGCCTGTTATTTATGTGAGGATGTCCGGTATTATTTACCGAGCGAGCGAAGCCCGTGACAGCTAGCATAAGATGGACCATGAATGGTAGTTTATGGGGGATAGCTATTGATGTGTATACAGGTACAAGTTGAAAATATTGATTACGTCACAGAATAACAGTCTAGTTAAGTTTAAGTATGAATTAAAACGTATTTCACAACGTTATATTTACTTTCCTGTCCTTAAACTGAAATCAATAAAATAAATCTCAATGATTACCAGACAAATTATCACTGAATTTATCGATCATGGCTGCTGCCGAAAAAGTCAACAGTTATTAAACCTGCCCGTTGGCGCGAGTTACGAGCGTTCAGCGGGGCATCATCCATATCAAAACGCAGTGTACTTGATTATCAACCAACTTTTAAAAAATGAGATGTACGTTAATTTTATTAAAGCTTTCGTGAGACATATTTAATTATTGTATTAAGCGGTTTACACTCACGCGAAATGACATGTTTCGAACTCGTATGGAGCCCTTCATCAGGGACGGCTGCCCGTACACCGCCGTGACGAGTTTGCCGCGGCGGTGTACGGGCAGCCGTCACTGATGAAGGGCTCCATACGAGTTCGAAACATATCGGGCCGTTCCTGACAATTTCACGTGAGTGTAAACCGCTTAATACAATAATTAAAGATGTACGTTATTTCCTCATAACTCCTTCCTATAGAAACTGTTTTGTTTTGTTTTTTATCCTGAATGTTGGAATGCGAGTCCAATGAAGGGTTCTTGTCTTTGTCAGAACTGATACTCAACTGCTGTTAGGTTACGTTACGTTACATAAATTGTTTTTACATATTCATTCCCAGAATAGGTTTTTTTTACTAAAAACTGTTTATCGCAAAATAAAATCAATTTTTCTCAAACTGTTTCACTTTACTCGCAGTTTTCTTTACAACTGAAAACTTTTTGGGAAATTACCAAATTGTTGAAAAAAACAGGAAAAACTTAGTTGACGAAACGAAGCAGTTGTTTTTTTTAATAAAAAAAAACTGAGTTAGGTTGCTTATAGCTATTGGAGCGAAGCACATTCCAAAACATGACTTTAGACCTTTTTTGAAACAAAACGAAACAAAATATTCTTCGTCTTAAATGATATTAAACGCTGTGATCAGGTTGTCACCTAGATCTCTTTGAATTACTATTTTAAACAATGCCTTGTAAAATTAAATCATGTTATTGAATTTTTTTTATATAAGGTATCGTTTGTCGAGAAAATGTCTGGTTTAAAAAGCGATATGTTGGCAACTTCAAAATAAAAATATTTCTTGTTTTTTAGAACAACCCGCTTCTGCGTTTCACTTGGACCACTCAGTTTATCCAACGGTAAAGCTCAGCGAGCGGACTATTATTTCAAATGTAATCGTTCACTCGTCAAATTAACCGTGAACTTTACGATTATTAATCACCGCACGCGATTACAGTAATCCGATTAATCGATTAAAATAATTAAGCTTAAACGCCGTCGTACTTCTTGAACTTTAGCTGGTTTGTGAATGAAAATTTAAAGGGCAGAACGTGAGACGGGTGTGAATTGAATATGATAATTGGGTCCAAATTCGACGAGGCATTGCCATATCTCTTATTGAGCATTTTCTCTGTATCACGGCCATACTGCCTACTGAGTCGGCGGTCCCGGGTTCGAATTCCGGCCGCGGGGCAAATATTTGTTCTTGGGTCATGGATGTTATCTATATATGTATTTATATATTATGTATATCGTCGTCTAGTGCCCATAGTACAAGCTTTGCTTAGTTTGGGACTAGGTCGGTTTGTGTATGATTGTCCCTTAATATTTATTTATTATTATTATTCACTCATTTAATCATGTTTCTTAGGATAGGTATTTTTTACAATAAATTTATATAAAAAGTAAAATATAAAAAATACATTACAATTATAAACACATTATAAAAAAAACCTAACCTAGGGTGCCGCCGGCAACGGGGCAGGGCCCAGGCTACCGGTGGTTAGGGCTGCAGAGAGAGGAATTTAATTATGGCTCTCATCTGTGATAAATAATCTTTAATTTGTTTTTATGTTATTGAAATGACATGTAAATGCAGTTTTAACAAAATTTTATAAAACGCACATCCTAGGGTATGGCTAATGCGCGTAAGCTTTTCAAACACATGTGACGCAGAGGACGCTCCAGTAGCGTAAGAATTATAGAATGAAAGATTTGGTGTGATTGACGTAGCGATCTAATAGCTCAGTTGGGAGAACAATGCGCCGGAAACGCAGAGGTCGCAGGTTTGAGTCCTACTTAGATTGTAGTGGATCGCATTGAATTTTTAGGGTTCCGTAGCCAAATGGCAAAAAACGGAACCCTTATAGATTCGTCATGTCTGTCTGTCCGTCTGTCTGTCCGTCTGTCCGTCCGTATGTCACAGCCATTTTTTTCCGAAACTATAAGAGCTTTACTGTTGAAACTTGGTAGGTAGATGTATTCTGTAAACCGCATTAAGATTTTGATGCAAAAATAAAAAAATAATAATAAATATTGGGGGCTCCCCATACTTAGAACTGAAACTCAAAATTTTTTTTTCACCAAACACATACGTGTGGGGTATCTATGGATAGGTCTTCAAAAATGATATCGAGGTTTCTAAAATATTTTTTTTCTAAACCGAATAGTTTGCGTGACAGACGCTTCCAAAGTGGAAAAATTTGGACAAGTGCGAGTCGGACTCGCGCACCGAGGGTTCCGTACAAACACTTTCATCCTTAAGTGGTTAAGTTAAGTTTGCACCTGGTATGTATAGCGCCCCATACAAATGAGGTGCAAAGTTAACGCAACCAACCTGTTTGTTGTATATGTTTGTTATATTTATTTGCGTATTTATTTTTCTTATCGTGGTGGGAGGGTGGGACCATTAAATGCATATATGCATGAAGAAATACGCAAATAAGTATAACGGGTTAGCACAAATTTAACTGGCACGATATTATATCGCGGAATAGCAAAGCAATATTATTATTTTCATTAATATGGATTTCCGCAAAGTAACGCCTGATTCAATTAATTACTTAATAATAGGGTCCCGTTTTTACCCTTTGGGTACGGAACCCTAAAAAGTTGGTCCCCCCCTCTAACTTCTAAAATAAGAACATGAAAAATCTAAAAAAACATATGATGTACATTACTATAAAACCTACCAACGAAAATTGTTTTGAACGAGATCTAGTAAGTAGTTTTTTTTAAATACCTAACTTTGTACCTAATTTATATGGGGCGCTATACATACCAGGTTCAAACTTAATTTAACCACTTAGGGATGGAAAGTGTTTGTACGGAACCCTCGGTGCGCGAGTCCGACTCGCACTTGGCCGGTTTTTATTCTTTCTTAATTTACCTGACTTATTTATAAAAATAAAAATGTGGTATTTCCACATAAAAAATAGAATCGATAAAAAATATTCTATAAAAATATTTAAAAATATTTTATAAATTATTTTTATCATCATATTTATTTACATTAACTTAATGGATTACAATTATTATCATAGGGAAAACAATGATAATGTATTTTGTGTTTTTTTTTGTAATTCCTTGAAAACTTATGTCTTAGTTTACGTATTTTTTGTTATTGTAGTTAAACTTGGATTAATTAGACATAGTTGTACTTGTACTGAATATTATTGTAACTAATAATGTACCTACTTCAACACAATATTGTTTATTTAGAATGAATAAATAAATTAAACAAAAGGAACCCGGAATCATCGTCATCCCTACTAAAAAAACCCGGTATTTCAGGATTCATCATCATCCACCTACCGTTTGTCCCGTCCGGAGACTGGGTCCGCTTTCCTTCATTTTTGCTTCCACTTCGCTCTATCCTGGACGTCTTCGTCTAACCTAAAGCTGTTTAGGTCCTAACTTGTAATATTGAACCACCTAAGCTTAGGCCTTCCCCTCCGTCTAATACCTGCCTACTACCTATCCAGTCTTGTCTTTACTAAAAAAAAATTGGGCAAGCGCGAGTCCGACTCGCGCATGAAGGGTTCCGTACCATAAAACAAGTTTGTTGTTAAATATTTATTTTATTTTATTTTTAGTATTTGTTAATATAGCAGCAATAGAAATACATCTGATGAAAATGTCAACTGTCTAGCTATCACCGTTCTTGAGATATAGCCTGGTGACAGACGAACGGATGGACAGCGAAGTCTCAGTAATAGGGTCCCGTTTTTACCCTTTGGGTACGGAACCCTAAAAATCCCGGATTTGCAAGCCAGTAAGTAAGCACTCTTCAACCTTCAGTACCGAAGGTTTCGGAGAAACCTTTGAATCGATAATTGCTTCCAATATGTCGTTATCGAAATTATTCCCATTGTCTTTTAAATAATTATATTGTTAAGGTATCTCAAGCTGCTTTTAATTTATATTGCGATAGGTTCTGATTATTATAGCCATTATTTACAGCAATAAATATAAATAAAGAATTTAATGGCGGTGCGCGGGCAATTACAAAAATAATTTTGTGTAAATAATGTTAATTTATAGAAATAACAATTTCGTAATTAGGTACAGACAATATCACTATCATTTCGAGTCTGCAAAATAGTATGTACAGTCTGGTGTGAAAATATCAACCTATGCTATGTAATAATCTAATAATGCACTACATATACCTACTTAGGGCGGTGAATTCGTGAATGTCCCAGACCGCTGGTGTTTGTGGCCCGAACCGAAGGTGAGGGCTATAAATATGCGATATGGGGCTTCACGAATTCAGCACTCGTCAAAAATCACCTATATCTACCATATTTGATTGACAAAAATTCACTCCGGGATTTATGAAATTCGGAAAACATTATGCACTCGGACAAATCTTCGGAATTCTTGGGTGTTCCCTTAGAATAAATACGCTAAGAACGAGATGTCTTCAAACGTCGCTTTCGGTTTTATGTGCGCATGTCCACGAACTAGTCATAGAGACGTGTTGCTTGTGACATTGACGTTGTGACAGATGCACGCGCGGACGTAACTTAGCCCGTGGCTAACCAATACTGGCTTCACTTTGAAGCGCCAAGTTTCTAGGCGTATTTATTCTAAGGATGTTCCCAACACCAGTGCCTCTAGCACAACTGTGACATGCAATTCTTTCTCTATCTCTTTCTTCGCTGTACTGTGAGAGAGGGACAGGTCTATGTCGTCAAGCGTAGTTGTGCTAGATGGGCACTAGCTTATCACTCAGCAATCCAACTTACACGCGTTTTGTAAATTCAATTCCGTCATAAATCACTAGCTAATTACGATACAGCGCGTTTTACCGTTTAACAGAACCTCTCATTGCGCGGTCGGTATAATCGTTTGGTTTCACGCATAATTTGACAGCGGCTAGAATAAGCAGTTATATTGGAGCAGCGGCTCTCAAACTTTTCTGGTTCATCAACCACTTTTTTTGTCATAGGGTTTTTAATTTTTTTTTATGTCATAGGGGGCAAACGAGCAAACGGACCGCCTGATGCAAAGCGATTATCGTACCCCATAGACACCTGCAACACTAGAGGAGTCACAAGTGCGTTGCCGGCCTTTCAGGTGAGATTACGCTCTTTTCTTGAAGGTTTGAAGGTCGTATCGGTCCGGAAATACCGCAAGCAACAATTCATTCCACAATGCGAGGCAGGAAATTTCTAGAAAAACGCACGAAGAATTTATTTTTTATACGTAGAATTAAATTTTGGAAATCGATTACACATAAACCAATCACGAATTATCCCAAAATAACCTTCCCTATTTTACTTTACTCTATAAGTAGGCCACAAGTGCATTTTTACATGTCTGTGTCTAGTGTGTCTATTATTAATTAATTGTTCGTCCCTTGGAAGAGTTAGAATCCAGTTTGATTTTCATTTAATAAGTAGTATAAATATATTTTCATCTGTTTTGGCGCACCTTAAGGCATGTTAGTATTACAAAAAAAAACAATCACAAAAAGGTTAGAGAACCACTGTATTAGAGAGTCCAGTCGGGTTCATTTACATCATTGATTTAACCGATTGGAAAAAAGATCACTGGACATTCAATAGAATCTCATGTAAATTGGCTAGATGTCAATTGTAATTAAGATTCGTCCATCATCGTCCGCGTAGCCATAATATTATTTTCTTTGCCGTAATGTAGTAAAAATATAACCATCTTTGTCCAACTATTACTGTCAGAACTGGTGCAAATCCGTCTAATAATCAATTTTGACGATAAGCCAATAGTGATAAAAATCACGTCGTATACCGGGTAATCAATTCAAATGGGTCAGTCGGGAGAAAACGAAAACTATATGGGAAAGACAAACATGAGATTTAAAAACTGAATATTTTTGTTTCTAAATCTCATACACAACCGGGAATTGAACCTGGTTAAAATTCTGTGAGTATAATCACCTGTTGTATTGTTATGTTATTGGTATGGGCTATGTATGAAATTATGTATGAGATTCATAAAAAAAAAATACAGTATCTATTAAATATAAAATTTACGCCATGGTTCCTAAGAATAGAATTCCCATCTCTTATAGTTCGTAGTTTCTCCCTACTGACCCATTTCGATTGATCACCCTGTATATCTACCTACTATTATACAATAAAAACAAAATAAGTAAAGATATTTAAATAGAAATGGGTTAGGATGTGAGGTCACTGAATCTAAAAGTATGTTTTGGATTTTTTGTAAACAATAAATTAATGTTTATGACGGGATACCTTCACTTGTCCGAATTTCATTTGCCATAAATCACACGCCATAATTTTCATTTGGCATAAACTTTTTATTTCATAAATCATAAAGTATTCAGAGAATGGACGGCCGTTGGGGCAGCAAAGTCCTGGGTCGCACTTTAAGGCGAGTCATGGGGAGGCCTATGCTCAGCAGTGGACGTCTGTGGCTGATAGATAGATAGACAGAAAGCATTCGGATTTTTTACATATTATTCATAAAGAAATCATTAGGTTAGTTTAGGTTTGTTTTAAAAACAATTCCGAAAAGTTTTAGCTTTTATAGAGAAAAATAAATTTTCTCAAACATGCAATGAAATATTGTCTTTACGTTCCTTATAATAGGCTCGGAAGTATCGCTTTTTGGGCGCAACAACTCGAGAGGACTGTAAAGGGATTTCATACTGCTTTTCAGGCCTAGGCCTGCAAAGTAACTTTTTTTGGTTTCAACAACAAGGTCATTCACACAGCTGGCCGGTTTGACAAAAACCAGGTTTTGTTTTTAAAGGTTGGTTGTTAGACTAAAATGTCCTATTCGTCAATTAATAAAATGTTGTTCTTTGAAGTATATTTTTTTATTTCATTGTATGTTTGAGAAAAGCACTATACATGCCTCGTCGTGAAAACGGATTCCCGGCCTCGTATCACTATCCGTATATACCTACTTGGCCGGAAATCCTCATTTTCCCGGCCTCTGATGTAATGTACTATTACGGCAAATGAATAGTATCTCATATAAAACTACTAAGAAAACATTATGACATATGAAATTAACAAAATGATACAGTTTTTATTTCTGTACGGATGATATTGCAATTGTGCAGAATTATTAAAAAAAAAGGCGTCGGATTCTTTTTTATCTGAACTTGGAAAAGTTTTGGTTTAGTCGATCTTTAATAAGCTTATTGAAAAGTAACCCCAGCGATTAAACTTACTTTTGCGGCCTCAAATACCTGGCTAGGGTCTTTCTGTATCATTTAGGAACATTTTCCGGCCATGAAAAGCGTATATTCTACATTTGTCTATTCTTCATTTATGCAAAGAAATATGTTGATAAGTTTGCCCCATTTTGCTTTGCATTTTAGTAAAAAAAACACTTTCCGGGGAAGGCTTTTCACAAAATGTCATAATAACTGTTCAGTACAAATCAACTTGAAAATTATAATAAATATGGTTGGTGGCCTTTTTGCAGAATTATTTTTCGGCGAATATTTCATTTCGCCGAATTTTTATGCTCTGTAGTCATTTTTCATAAATATTGCAACTATCATCCTATTGATTAGGTTACTTAGGTTAGGTTTGTTTTATAACAATCTCAAAGTTTACGGTTTCAGAGAATACTTTCTACGAGATCAAACCTCTGCTAAATGAAATCTTCGAGGAAAAACTTCGGTGAACAGGCAGAGAACCAATAAATATATTAAAGCATATTTTTGCCCGAGCGAGCGAGGCATGTCCATTTCAGCTTGGCCGAAAATTCTTTCGTATGCCCGGATATCTTGATGTTCAGATATTCGGTTAGTTTCGCCTCCAAGTCTCATTTCTCAACCGATTCTCATGAAATTTTTCGAGTGGTATAATCAATAGATTTTTTATAAATTCAGCGGGCCTACGATGCTTGCGTTTATCACGTGATAAATGATACAGCATTTGTCACTCACACTCGCTCACTGTCAAAACGTGACGGATGCTTTATCACTTATTTATCGTATGATAAAACCGACCATCATAAGTCCGATGTCGTCCGAAATTTTTCAAAATGGCGGTTCAAAATTTTCCAAAATGGCGCAGATATGAGGGTTCAAATATAGTAAAAAAATACAAATTTCAGTCATTTCGAAAGAAAGTCTTGAACTCATAGAGCCACCATTTGTGTTTAATATCCTAACAGACTGAGCCGGCGGTCCCGGGTTCGAATCCCGGCCAAGGCAAATGTATGTGTGTGATGAACACTAATATTTGTACCTGGGTCATGATGGATGTTCTATGTATTTAAGTATTTATCTATGTAAGTATGTCTATCGTCGCCTAGTAGGTATTCATAACGCAAGCCTTCTTGAGCTTAATTTGGGACTAGGTCGATTTGTGTGAGGTTGTCCGATATTTATTTATTTAATTAAACTTTTGAAAAGCTTTTCAATCCCTATTTTGTTATAATAATATTTTGATGGGTGTCAGCCTATAATGATAAAGTTTATGATGATATTCCCAAGTAGCACACTGTAAAAAGCTGAATAATGGCTATATCTTATGCAGGATGATTGCTAGGTGGGTCAGCTCTATTGCTTTTCCACACTACTCACGAAGTTGGCCAAAGTATGGGTTTCCGCAGCGAAGCCTCTCCACACTGTCATACTCTCCCAAATTAGATCAACTTCGCGAGTAATGTGGAGCTAGGGTATATATAAATGAAAAAGCAAAACATTTGAGTGTGACACTGACTGATGCTTTTTAACATTTATCTATCGCGTGAAAAACCCGCCAGCAGATTGATAGGTATATCCTCTTTAGTACTTGACTTGTTTAGGAAAGTCTTTTGACATCTTTAACTCATCCTAACCCAGTAAAGAGCAAACTCACAAACGGGAATGCCATTCCAGACACTTAAAAAATTGACCGACTGACTTTTTACGACACTTTTTTTTATATTGGTGGTTCAACATGGTGGCTCCACTTCGCCTGATAGTAAGCAAAAAGGGGAGCCCAAGTCGCAATGGCAACTGACAAGGAATCAACGGTGCCTTGTCAGTTGACACTGCCATGCTGGCCCGACATGCTAATAAAGAGACATTAATAAAAGTAAAATCTCAAGTAAAAAAAATACCTATTATTGATAATGGCGGGAATTGAACTTATACCCAAATGTCTTCATTTTCAAGAATTTTCTGTTGATAAATATACTGCTACGCTTTAAATATTAATGATATTTACGATTTTCTTCATAAATGTGAGCAATGACGAAAAGATAATTGAAAAACCTATGATTTTGATATCGACGGGATTTGAACCTGTACCTTCGCTTAGCTTTGCGAAAAGAGTATTCAATGAAGGTATTAAAGTTCCCTACAACATGATTTTCATTATCTTAAATATACAGACTGATTTGATCTCATTTTTTTCCTACAAAAAATTTACTTACAAAAAAATATCAAAACAACAAAAATTACCTTCACAAAAAACATAAACACATCACAATCACAACACAAAACACACAGTCAGACGAACAACACCACCGAAAAACCGACCGTTGCATTTGAAAAAAGAATACCGGTTTTTTTCCGGTAACGGTTTTTGCGCGCTGCACGCGCCTCGATGTCTTGGAGACAACTAAAAAGTGGTAGCCTGAAATAGCGTAGGCGGTATGCGGTAGAGCGGGACCAAGCTACAAGAACGTGTAAGCTAGAAAGAGAAGGCTTAAACTGTTGTAGGCGTGTTGGGAGGGAGTGGTTTGCATAAGTGACTTCCATACGGCCGGGTTTCCTTTAACCATTTCGGGCTATATTTTATACTCGCGTTTTTTGCAGCAAGTGCATTGTCTGTTGTTTTTTTCGTTTTGAACTTTACTATGAAGCGTGGTGGTTTTAATTTATTTCATTGTGATAGGTTAGGGACTGATTTGACTAGTATCGGGGCGGTTTTTCTTGAGGTTTTCTTTGCGATTAACATTTTCTTTCTATTGTACGATAGGGAAATGACTATTAATTGTTTAGTGATGTTTTATATTGTACTATTAATGCAAAGATCAAAGCACTGGCGGAGAGACTTGGAATCGAACCCGGTACCTCTGCATTACCGGTCCAACATGTTAACCTCTTCACCACCCTATCGCCAGAGAACCCTTCGAAATTTGCTCTTATGCTTTGGGGGTCGATTTTTGCATTGTTTATTTGAAAGGCTTTATACCTTATATTGATGTTTCTTTCTTATAAAATTGAAATACTCGTAGTATTTGAGACTACATTTGTATCAAAATTAATAATAAACTTAATGTAAGTACTTATAACTAGTTAAACCATTGATACAAAGATCAAAGCTCAAAGAAAAAATTAAATAGTCAGTAAAAACAAAAGTCAGTACAAATGGCGGGCTTAATGCCAAGTGGCATTCTCTACCAGTCAACCATAGGGCCAAACAAAGATACTAGAAGTGGGTGCAAATCAGAAATCTGATGGTACAGAGAGCACCTAGGGTACTTACAAGTAAATACTAATTCCATCAGGTAACTCGATCATTTAAATTTTTCTTGAGCTTTTTCTCTGTATTACCTAATGGGTTGATATTAAAATTCTGGTGTGTACCCACATTAAAAAATTAGACATTACATGTTTCATAAATTTGTAGGTAAGTATAACAAGTTCAAAAATCTTTATTATAATTATAATTTGAAATAAACGTATTTTATTTGTCTTTAATTTTTATTTTTTGTTGTACACGAATCACATTTTCCCGCTTTGCAATTGTTTTATTTGAATTGATACTTTAATTTTATTAATTGTATACAGACACCTCTCTTTTTACGTGAGATTAGGTATAACTACCGCCCGTTTTCCATAAATGTATCGCTTGCCATAATTTTAAACATTTTAATTCACAAAATCTTCGGCATCTTTTAAGTACCCAATGTTTATGTAGAAATCATTAGATTAGGTTAGTTTGTTTTATAAAAATTCCGAAATGTGCAGCTTTTTCACAAAGAAAAATACATTTAAATAAAACTATTTCAACGATCATATCGCGTACCTGTAGGTATTAATTATTTGATCCTCCCTGAGGTTTCGGAAAGTTACAACACAATTCACACAATTTTTGTGTTTTTCTCAGTCAACCTTTGACAACGGACAAATAATTAATATATCCGTTTAAATTGTTCTACTTAAATGTGTCACGAAAACCGAAGATTTTTTTTAATCAAAAACGAATATTATGGCAAGTGATACATTACGGCATATGAAATTCGTTCGATAGGGAGTCATGCAACGTGCAATGGAAAGGGCAATAAAAAAAAAGCTTTTATTTCGGACCAAATTGATCCATAGAATATTAGTAACAAATTAAACTTAACACTATGTTAGTAATACACTAGCACTTGACAAACTAAATGCTTGGAGTTTCTTTGCGCGATAGAATCAGAAATGAGGATATCCGCAGAAGAACCAAAGTAACCGACACACAGAGTACTGCACAGGATTGCCCGGTTGAAGTGGCAATGGGCAGGCCATGTAGCCCGGAGAATGGACAGCCGTTGTTGGGGCAGCAAAGTCCTAGAGTGGCGACCACGTATAGGAAAGCGCAGCGTGGATCGGCCCCTGACTAGGTGGACGGATGACCTCGTGAGGGTAGCGGGGAAACATTGGATGCGGTCTGCACAGGATCGCACTTTGTGGCGAGTCATGGGGGAGGCCTATGTTCAGCAGTGGACGTCTGTGGCTGATAGATAGATAGATAGGGAATAAATAACCGGTCAGCCAGTACCTACGCCAGGATTCACTGCTCCATCTTCCGCCTTTCGAGTAAAATCGACGAATGTTCGTGGTCACACCCCACTTGCCACCACACATTACAATTAGCGTTGAATCAAAATCGAAATAAAAAAGTTTATAGGACACTTTTACATGTCTGTATCTGAATCTGCCGGCATTTCACAAGAGGAGACCGCTGTTGAGAAGAAAGCCGAAAGAAATTTCACAGTAAGTAATTTTTTTGTAAATTATACTATTACAATTTTGTCATAATTCATTGGTACTATACAATTAAAACCCTGTTTTAGTTTAGTGTAATTGATTTTGTTTTGTATATACTAACATAGGTAATTAATGCTTTGTATCTAACAAAATACGGATCTAGGTCTGAAATAAACATATTTTGTTTTATTTATTTGGTATATGAAACTATCAATTTTCCTAGAGATGTAAAAGGTCTCTAGGCGTCAAATTGAATAAGATACAATACAAAATAATTATTAGCTCAAAATTTCTTAGAGATGTATGAAATATCTAAGCGCCATAACATGCAATAAAATAAAATAATCAAAATCCTCCGATTTTTTTAGGTTTCTATACGTCTGAGTGAATAAGAAACATTACAAATAATTATAAAAACAAAATTTCTTAGAGATGTATATGGTCTCTAGGCGTCGATATCTACTTCGATCGTTCATTCCATTATTAGATCATGAACCAATATTCCATTTCAAAATACACATTAAGTAAAATTGCTAGTTTTTTAATGAA
Organism: Apotomis capreana; assembly: GCA_947623375.1. Taxonomy (NCBI): domain Eukaryota; kingdom Metazoa; phylum Arthropoda; class Insecta; order Lepidoptera; family Tortricidae; genus Apotomis; species Apotomis capreana. The sequence goes on along the minus strand of OX392522.1, from coordinate 11,931,515 downwards.
GTTGAGCTTATATACTTACTTCGCTACGCTCGAGTTGGTTGGAAGAGAGCTTTCCAGCGATAAGATCTCCCGTGGCATTTAGTTTCTAATTGATATATCTAGTTTAATATCTTTTTTAATACCATAAAACTAGCTTAATTGTATTATATGTTGATAATTAATGATTTTATGAGGTCAAATAATGTACTTAAGTAAGTTACTTACCGTTGCAGAAAATGAGATTTTTTTATTTACTAAAGTCAGGTTGCTTTAGCCTTAGGGGGTAACATTGCCCATCTGTTAAAAGCAAATTTATTGTATTAATAAATACTTTAAAACTATATCATGTGATGAAACTACTTTTGAGTGCTGGTGCTATTTTTAAGATTTTTCTATGGATTTAAATGGGTGGACGATGATACCTCTTAGGCCTGCCGTGGTACCTGGGGGCTACAGTATGCGGTTCTTCAAGAGGGGAGTAAATAGGTTCTGAAAGGGTCAACAGCGCGCGTGTGATGCTCCTGGCGTCGGAAGCATAAGCGGCGGTAACTGCTTAACATCAGGCGGGCCGCATGCCTGTTTGCCACCGTTGTAGTATAAAAAAACCGGCCAAGTGCGACTCTGGCTCGCGCACTGAGCGTTCCGTACAAACTTTCACTTATCCCATCTTAATTGACCTGGTTGAGTTAAGTTTGCTGAAATGTATGGCGCCGCATACAAATGAGGTGCAAACATAACTCTAAATATGATGTTTGAAAAGGACTACTTATATCTTTTATGATTTTATGACAAATGTATAGTTTCAGATTTTTATAAGTACTTATTTGTAGTATGTGACGGATATTACTTGCCAAATTTCATAGTTCTTGGTCTTCGGGAAGTACCTACCCTATCATTTTGATTCCCTTGAGATTGTCGAAATGTACGTTTTTTGCGACATAAAGGGCTGTATTTTTTTTTTACGTTAACTGAGAAGTTCGATTTCACAGCTTCAAGGGACCGTAGACCTGAGTACCTATATGGTGTTAATTTGAACTCGATACCTCCACGAGTTCTCGAGATAAAGAGTCTTGACAGACAGACAGACGGACGGTCAACAAAGTGATCCTATAAAGGTTCCGATTGAGGTGCGGAACCCTAAAAAGGCTGCCTGTCCACAGAAGCAGAGCGAAGCGAAGATGTGTAAAATAGAGGAATCACTTTCCTCAGATTTAAATGCACTTCTTTTGAACTTCACAAAAGCGCAGCCTGATTGGTTCATATTCTCTGCCAAGGGTTAAACTAACCCGACCTTACTCTATAAGAAAATGCAAAAATAAAATATCTGTACAGCACCTAATTGTAAAAAAAAGTTATGGCTCAAAATTATTTCGTATGTCCTGATGTTTGGATGTCCAGATGCTTTCAGGCTGTTCTCGCCTGAGGTCGCATTTCCCAACCGATTTTCATGAAGTTTTGTGAGTATGTAGATTTCATTTGGCGTACATACGAAAAAAATGTTGGCAAAGCTGAAGTATAGATACTTCCCTCGTTCGATCAATTATTCTTCAAAATTCACCATATTTTTAAATTCGATTAAATTTATTATTTTATAAAAGCTGCGATAGTAATTCTAATAATTAAATGGTTAACTACCAATAACATGTCGTTTAAGTTTTCTAGTACTGATAAATAACTGTACAATTACCATTTTTACAGATGTTGTCTATAAAATGGCCATTAAGCAATTGTACCTAAAGCTAATTATTGCAAATGGAATTGTAAACATAATAATTGTAGTAATATTTTAATTAAATTGTCTATTAACAAGTTATAAATGCTATATACATATATTGGTATATTGGTCTTAACGTAATAAAAACGGCCATTCTGTAATAAAATACTTATCTGATGACATTCGAATAAACGTTCGAATTTGAAAATAGAACAAAAAATTTGCGCTCGCAAAATTTAAGAAACAAAAATAAATTCCTTTTTACGTAACATTCCAACCGGCCAGTATTTTATGCAAGTTGAAATTTCAAATATCGAACGTCGTCGGCTTCGGATCCAATTTTCAGATTTGAACTTGGAACGTCCAGTTCCGATGACGCGCAAAAACTTACCGCGCAATGCTGGCCGTCATCTGCCCGCACAGGGCGCTCGTGGAGTCGCCATTTTCGCTGGACATTGAAAAATATTCTCGAAATATTGATGTCTGTCAAAATTTGAATTTTTGTAACAAGCTTTTATTACTGACTGTACTTTTTTGAACATATGTCAACTACTCATCGAGACGTAAAATTACAGTAAGTATAAGATCAATTTACAAAAATTGTATTGAAAATTAGAGTGGGGTCTTTATTTTAGGATAAAACTTAACAGCGCCTTCCAGGAATTGTATGAGAGTGTAGTGCGAATACTTCTTTCCAACGGCGCCATCTGTTGGAAAAAAATCTTTATCTTGTCATCACGCCGAAACGGCTTTATAGATTGATGACAATTTTGGTACAGAGATAGCTGAACATCCAAAAATGGTATAAAGAATCCTTTTGCCCGACTAAAATCTAAGTTATGAGCATTACATAAAATAGATTTTTTTGAAACGCCAAGTTTTTTAAGTCAGTTAAAAACCATTTAACATCAATGTGACTCCAGCTGGCAGACTATGCGCAAAAAGAGTGTCGTCACCGCCGCATATGTGCGAGCGAGACGCCAGTGGCGATTGACTCTTTCCGAATAGATGGAAAATAAGTGCGTATTATCTAACTACAATAAAGGGCTAAATTTTACATTTTTGAATGCCACCATAAGCTCTGCTGTAAGTTTCCTTTTAACTTAAAAAACGATTTGAGCGCGTTTGTGACAATATTAAAGCATGGAACAAAACTTACTACACAACTGCCTATTAAACGATATACAGATATAGCGCATAATGTTTTTCCATAGATTTTGTCGAAAAAAAATAGTTTTGTTTTCTCTATCAACTTCGGTGAAAAAGTTGAGATGGAAATATTAAAATGAGCTTATCCGACAAAATACGATGGAAAACTATTATGCACTTCATCTACATTCTCGACCCCGTAGTCACTTTCCATCAAGAAAAAAAAATCTGTACACACGTAAGCGCAAGCTTCAAGCCGAAAACTGGCAAGAAACTGAGCATGATCGGGACAAGTGGCGTACTCTCGTTCTGGAGGCTAAGATCCTGTTTGGGTCACTGAGCCAAAATAGTTAGTTCGTTTACCTCCTTTTGTGTCTTCGATTGTAAAAGCATTTAGCTGTAAGGCTACTCCATCACGCCTCTGTTCTACGGAAATATGCCGCCTAGCTGGCAGACTATGCGCAAAAAGAGCGTCTTTACCGCCGCATACGAGTGAGCGAGACGCCAGTGGCGCTCGACCCTTTCCGAACGGATGGGAAATAAGTGCGATTGTTCAACTAGGTACGTAATGATATTAGGAGGTAATACTACTGCTAATAAATAAATATCGGACAACCTCACACAAATCGATCTAGTCCCAAATTAAGCTCAAGAAGGCTTGTGTTATGGGTACTAGACGACGATATGTGGCGTTATCTGGGTAAAGGGACCTTACTGTCGGTATTGAGTTATGTATAACCCCATAATCTACATACATTGAGCTATCGAACCATGTAAAAACATGCAAATAATAAGTAATAGATAAGTTTAACAGATATTTTTTGAAAAATAATTGAAACTCAAAAGTCAGAAAAGGTGATTATGAGAAAATTGAATTCAAACTTCTACACCGCATTAAAGTATGTTATTGTTGGAAGTTACATAGATAACATGCTATTTGAGGAGTAGATTGTATAGGCTTTCAGGTTTCAAGTACAAATTTGTAATTGTATATCTGTTTTCGTATAGTTTACCTTGCCAAAGTGCATAAAGTAAAAAAAATAAATTGATGGATTTTTTACTTAAATTCCTATTTATAGTGTATTTCCGTTAGATTTTATAGAAGGAACAAACATTATATGTAATTAGACACTCAATAAGAGCTACTTCGATTTGAATCAACGTTGTTTATTATAAAAAAGTATTTATTTTAACAAAAATAGCTTTGTGTTTATAAATCTAATTAAACAGTCAAAATCAACAAACATATACATCTACTACGCTAAAACATAGTCAAATGAGATCAAATTAACAGAAAAAATATTAAAAAAGTAGTTTTTTAAGTCTCAAAATTCAAGATAAAGTTTAGTAAAAAGTTGGTACAACCACTTTATATTTTCTAAAAGGGACCTTATCGTCGGTGGTAAAATATTTAGTGATATCATCTGATATCGACTATAAATTTATGTTTAATTTTAATAGCCTTAATATTTTAGAGCACTTTAGTATTAAACTCTTACCAAAAACCTATAATTTTGGTTCGGCAAACACTAAATGATTAACGTATTTGAAAAGGGACCTTAGTGTCGGACGTAAAATGTTTAGTGACATAGATAAGTATAAGTCTTGAAAAATACTTTTAATTTGTATTTTGCTGCGTCGCCAGCCAAATTGACGCCAGATTTACACATGAGGCATTGCCGGACCAACCATCCGATCACCGGACAATCCTCATGTGTATCGAAATGGATCCATTAATGGGAATTAGGAGACCCAAACACCGAGTCAGCTGGGAGACATTCACACAACAACTAGAAGAGACTACCACGTGCCACACTACTCCGGTCTCCACAGCTGACGAAGTGGAAAAAGCGGAAGACCTGGTCACAGCTGGACTACAGGCGGCGCTATCAACAGCCTCCCACACCATCCCCGCCACAGAGACGCACACGCCCCTCCCGGCGAGGATTAGGAGCATGATCGAGGAGCAGCGCCGCCTGCGCAGAAAATGGCAGGCTACAAGATGCCCGACGATCAAGGCAGAGCTCAACGCCATGATCATAAAAACCAAGAAGGCGCTCACAGAACACAGGGCCGAGAGTTGGGAGAGCCACCTAGCGTCTGAAGAGGGTGATGGCCCCTTCATTCACCGTATCTGCGGTGACAAAACCTGAGGCAATAAGACCACTCTACGACCCTGTAGACAACACTCCACGCTACAAGGCTGAGGATCGCGCAGAGATCTTCGCCGAGTACCTGGAGGGACAATTTAGGCCCAACCCGATGCACAATGCAGAACACCAGCAGAGCATCACAGAACACCTGGAGAGGTACTTCGGAGGCACCAGCAAGAACAGAGGAAGACGCGGTCTTCTTCTCCCCCAGCCAGATGCAGCGAGCCCTCCAACGTTGCGACCCCAAGAAAGCCCCGGGCGCCGATTCGATCCCCATTGTGGCAGTGACGCGCTTGTTCAACGGGATCATGCGCTCGGGTCACTTTCCCCAAACTTGGAAGACTGGGAGGGTAGTTATGCTGCCCAAACCTGGCAAAGACTGCCGAAGACCGGAGAGCTCTAGGCCAATAACTCTGCTCAGCCCCCTCTCCAAGGTGTTCGAGGCTTCTGTTGGGGAAACTTCTCCCCCACGTCGAGCCCCGTTCGGAACAGTTCGGATTCAGGCAACGCTACAGCTCACTCGCGTGCTTCACTTTATGGCCAATGCAAGCAACAAGAAAGAGCATGTTGTGGCTGTCATGCTCGACATGGAAAAAGCGTTCGACTGGGTATGGCACGAGGGGCTGCTGTACAAACTGTTGCACACCACGGCCCCACGCAGCATCATAACGGTGATAAAGTCCTTCCTGAGTGGATGCAAGTTCCAAGTGGCAGTGGAACAGGCACTGTCCTCGGAGCGCCCAATCCTAGCAAGAGTCCCTCAGGGAAGCTGCCTTACACCAGCATGCTACGCAACCTTCACCGATGACCCCAGTGGTAGGAGGCGAAGTCAAGCTGGGGTTGTTCGCGGATGACGCGGCCTTTTACACCGCATCCGTCACCCCCACCCATGCCGTCAGGAAGATGCAGACCCTGTTAGAGGCCCTACCAAGATGGATTGAGGACTGGAGGCTTATTTTCAACGTCACCAAGACTCAGGCCTTCATGACCGGAAGAAAACAGACTTCACCTCCACTCCGCATGTTTGGTCAAGACGTGGAATGGAAGCACACGGTACCTGGGTGTCACAATAGACCGGGGCCTCACCATGAAGCAGCACGTGGCGGAAGTGGTTTCAAGAACCAGACCAGCGTGAACTACGCTGAGACCAGTCCTAAGGAGCAACCTGCCGATCCGCACGAAGCTGGGGATCTACAAAACGTATGTGAGGTCCAGGCTCACATACGCGGCGCTGGCGTGGTACGCCCTTGTGGCTACCACAAACCGAAACAAAATGAGAGCCCAAGAAAACCTGGCACTGAGACACATTACAGATTGCCCACGCTTCGTGCGGAATGACCATATACAGAGGGCACTGAAATGGAAACCCTTAGACGCCTAGATCAGCAGACTGGCCAGCACAATGGTCCGGAAAGCTGATGAATCCCGCCACGAGCTGCTACGAGCTGCAGATGCAGCGACACCACCACCACCAACAGTGGGAAATAAGAAGAGGAGATAAAGCTCCACCCGGGCCTCGAGGACTCATGGGACATCACGAAGGCCCAACCAACTAAGAAACCGCCGTCGCAACCACGCGTCACCAGAAAGACCGGCCCGTAGTAACGGGCCGCGACAGAAGTAGCCTAAGTGTACATAGTACAGATAAGGCCCTCCCCCCACACTCCCAAGAAGTGTGAGAGATGAGCAAGGATACTTCCTAATGATCAATAATTATCCTTTGACGCGCCGACAAGTACCGACACGTCTCTCAAAACCGATACCGAGCTCACAGAAAGCATACAAGAGGGGCACCGACAATAAGGTCCCTTTTTCACTAAACTTTAAGGGCTGTTCTAAGTCTTAAAACATCGATTTAAAAAGTTGTGTCTTTGTCAGATTAAATTTTAGACCCTGCTTATTAATATAGAGTAAAAAAAGAAAAATTGTTTTTTTTCGACATTTTACTTTAAACGCGATTATCTCGGCAACTAGAACCGACAATAAGGTCCCTTTCCCCAGATAATGCCACATATACGTACTTATATATATAAGTATATATTTAAATACATAGAACAATCATGACCCAAGCACAAAGATTCGAGTTCATCACACAAATGTTTGCCTTGACCGGGATTCGAACCCGGGACCGCCGGCTCAGTACAAACTGCGCCAAACGAGTCGCTAATGTTGCTCATGTTCCATTATCGTCTGTTCCTCCAAGACTAAACCAAGCAACCTATGATGGTTGCTTTTATCACGCGATAAATAAGTGACAAAGCATCCGTAACGCTTTGACAAAAAGCGAGGGTGAGTGACAGATGCTTTATCATTTATTTGTTACGCGATAAACGCAACTTTTAGTATAAGCGAAAAAATCGAAACGATCCAATACATATTTTAAAATTTTGTAAAGATTGGTTAAGAGGATAAATCACTGCTTACCTATTTTCCCATACAATAAATCAAGGATTCGTTTTCGACCGCAACTTTTGAAAAATTCGCTCCAAACACATTTTTTATAAGCACAACAAAAATCGACACCGTCCGACACCGATACACTCCTTCTTATGCTGTTAGGTACCATAATTTCGTTACGATTGGTTAAGTTTTAGAGGAAAAAAAACCGGCTAAGTGTGAGTCTGACTCACGCACCGAGGGTTCCGTACAAACTTTCCTGGCCTGGTTGAGTTAAGTTTGCACCTGAAATGTATGGCGCCGCATAAAAACGCGGTGCAAACTTAACGCAACCGAGTTCTCCAAATATGATGTTACGGGCTATATTTGCTGTCAGTATATCAAATAATAATTGAAGAAAAACAAATTGAAACAAAAAGCCTTCATATCAAACGTTACATTATACTTTATTAAATAACTTTATGTGTCTGCTCACAAAATTTCACGACGGCCGGTTGAGAAAAGCTACCTGTATAGGTAGGCAAGAACAACCGAAAATCCGGATAAACAGACATCCGAAAATCCAAACATAATTGTAATACTTCGAATTTTTCCACATTTTTTTTCTAAGCTAGTTTGTTCCAGAAGCTCCTTCAGCCAATTTACACTGGTCATAGTCATAAGAAAGGATTGAGCAACTGCAGCGGTCCTTTTTTACTATAGCAATGTTAGAATGGGTCAGATATAATGCTATTTTTAGTATGTGCGCTCACCCCTTCTTCAAATGAATTTCTCAATGAGTTATTTTATCGTTTTGTAGTTTTGTCTCTACTCTATACTTCTTTATAAAACTACTAGGTGCGCCTGCGGTTGTACCCGCTTATCCCAAGGGAACACTACATTTTGTCGGGCTTAAAAATAGCCTATGTGTTAATCCAGGGTGTCAGCTACCTTCATACCAAAATGTATCAAATTTGGTCCAGCCGTTTAGATGTGAAAAAGTAACAAACATACACATAAACACACGCACAAACTTTTGCCTTTATAATATTTAGTTCAGTGAATATAGACTGAAGTAGGTACTAGGGGGTGACCTTACAAACGGTCCGGTAGTTTTAATTTTTGATATATGTTGTTTGGTTAGTGAGTGTATAGGTATATGCAATGCAAAATGCACAACTCCCCCCCTCCGCGCCCGTCACCATTTTGAAAAAAAAAACCGGCCAAGTGCGAGTCGGACTCGCGCACCGAGGGTTCCGTACAAACACTTTCCATCCCTAAGTGGTTAAGTTAAGTTTGCACCTGGTATGTATAGCGCCCCATATAAATTAGGTGCAAAGTTAGGTATTAAAAAAACTACTTACTAGATCTCGTTCAAAACAATTTTCGTTGGTAGTTTTATAGTAATGTACATCATATGTTTTTTTTTGATTTTTCATTTTCTTATTTTAGAAGTTAGAGGGGGGGGGGGGGACCAACTTTTTTCCACTTTGGAAGCGTCTGTCACGCAAACTATTCGGTTTAGAAAAAAAATATTTTAAAAACCTCGATATCATTTTTGAAGACCTATCCATAGATACCCCACACGTATGTGTTTGATGAAGAAAAAAAATTTTGAGTTTCAGTTCTAAGTATGGGGAGCCCCCAGTATTTATTATTATTTTTTTATTTTTGCATCAAAATCTTAATGCGGTTCACAGAATACATCTACCTACCAAGTTTCAACAGTATAGCTCTTATAGTTTCGGAAAAAAATGGCTGTGACATACGGACGGACAGACAGACGGACAGACGGACAGACAGACATGACGAATCTATAAGGGTTCCGTTTTTTGCCATTTGGCTACGGAACCCTAAAAACCGGCACTTTCTTCAGATTTCTGCTTATACCTTCGTTTAGGAGCATTTTAGCTAGAAAAAAGCTTACAGAATGTTGTAGACAATAAAATTGTCTATGACTTACATTTTATACTTTGTTTCTATGGAGAGGGGTGATTATTTCAGGAAATATCTACACAGCGCGTTGTAGTATTTGCATGAGGGTGCTGTGGCAGCCGTGCCATTCGTCGGTAAAAATTTATTTGTCAGTTCATCACGCGGAAACGGAATAAGAAAACAAACGCCGAAGCGAAATAAGAACAGCAGCAAAGTCCTGGGGTGGTGACCACGTATAGGAAAGCGCAGCGCGGGCGGCCCCCGACTAGATGGACGGATGGCCTTGTGAAGAAAGCAGGGAATCAATGGATGCGGTCTGCACGGGATCGCACTTTGTGGCGAGTCATCGGGGAGGCCTATGTTCAGCAATGGACGTCTGTTGCTGATAGATAGATAGATAGAAGTTACTACTCATATGTCAGAGTTCAAAATTTAATTTCCAGTGACGTGTGGGTTGGAACGTTTGTACGTCCATTTATAAAACTTAATATTTAAAAAAAAAAAATGTACCTTAAGGCCGTTCTGAAATTAATATATTTAAATAATTACAATCAATACTTAATAATGTTAAACAGCGCTATCAAATAGCAATATCACTTAGCAAGGAAAAAATACGCCAGTGATTATGAATAATGATTATAAAAGATGCATCTTTATTTACAAAATACCCGTGCAATCATCTTAGAAATTTAAATCCACAATCAACAATGATAATTACTGCCTTTCTTTTACAAAACAACTAGAAATAAACCAAGAAAAAGCGTAGAAAACATGGAACCATCAATAATAAAATAACGTCAAAGACAATATAGCATAAACATGGTATTTAAACGCGCTAAGAAAAAACACACGCACAGACAGACAGACAAAAAACCTCCCATGTGTAATCTGGGTATGATTAGATAATTATAAAGTACACTCAGCTTTGTAATTTCAATTACGTAGATTTTATTCAACAAATCCAATACATTTCTTTCATGTTTGGATTACCTAGTTATCACTACGTTTTGGTATCATTCCTATTGTTATTGATTTATTCAATTATTTTACATTGTTCATAGATTCATTATTCATCATTATCGTAGACAAAGCGTTAATAATCGTAGTAATATTTCTCTAATAGGCGCGGTAAAACAGTACTGTCCATTTTAGGATCTCTTTCAATTTACAAATACAATTAGATCTTCACTATTATGAATTTACAAAATCGTTGCCTTACTGGGGTCGTAATTCAAGGAAAAATCTTAGATTAACGTAGCTGCATATCTGTAGATGGTTAAAAAGCATTTTTGCTCCTCCACAGTCGGGTGAAAAGCATCCTATATCCGTAAATGCTTCTACGTGTCTAGAATAAATAGTGGAAATCGTTCCAGACGTTTGGATTGAAACTGCTACATGATACAGATACACATACAAAAAATACAATAAAAAACAAATGTAGTAAGCGGTTTACACTGACATGAAATTGTCAGGAACGGCCCGACATGTTTCGAACTCGTATGGAGCTCTTCATCAGAGAATGCCCCTACAGCCTCGTGGTAACTTTAGCACTGGTTCAGTTGTGATAGTGTTTTTAATAAGATTTAAACAAAAAAAAATGTTTCGCTTCAGTGATTTCCAAGTAGCCCATTGCTTCCACTTATTATTCTGAAATATCTTCAATATATAAACATTTCATATTATACTGACCGAGCGAGCGAGCCGTCTCCAATTCAGCTTGGCCCAAAAAGCTTTCGTATATCCGAATATGTCCCATATTCCCGGCTGTTCTCGCCTGTAGGCCACATTCATCAACCAACTCTCTTTTGTGTCTAGTTTTTTTTTTGTAGATTCAATTTTACGAAATACCTATATTCAATATGACGGTGGAAAACTAAAAATAAAACATATTTGCAACCAATGGAGATGAGTGGTGCAAGAGAGGGGAGGGCTTTGCCGAGCAGTGGGACAACTATACGCTGAAATACAATTCATATTCGGAAAGAGATAGATTTGAGCGTTTTAGCTTCATTACCGTGACCGCGATATTGAAACCACGACAATTCATAGAAGCAACCAACATAATTTTGATAAGAAATAAAATAATTGGGCAAGTGCGAGTCCGACTCGCGCATGAAGGGTTCCGTACCATAGAACAAGTTTGTTAAATATTAATTTTATTTTATTTTTAGTATAAGTTATTATAGCGGCAATAGAAATACATCATCTGTGAAAATTTCAACTGCCTAGCTATCACCGTTCTTGAGATACAGCCTGGTGACAGACGGACGGACGGACGGACAGCGAAGTCTCAGTAATAGGGTCCCGTTTTTACCCTTTGGGTACGGAACCCTAAAAATCCATGTCTTCTACAATACAACCAAAAATGGCGCCTCAGATCATACGGGTATGGTCAATATTGTGGTCACGGTAATGAGACGGTTAAAACGCTCAAATCTATATATCTATCAGCCACAGACGTCCACGGCTGAACATAGGCCTGCCACTCGCCACAAAGTGCGATCCCGTGCAGACCGCATTGGATCCCTGCTATCCCCACGAGGTCATCCGTCCATCTAGTCGGGGGCCAACCCAAGCTGCGCCTTCCTATACGTGGTGGCCACTCCAGGACAAATAATCACCCAAAACGTCAAATTGTATCCGACTGTACTCTAACTAGGTTGACAATAGAATAGACGTTATATACGGCGTTATATAAACATATTGATAGATATCGGGGAAAGTTGGCTGCGTGGGAGCAGTTTTTCACAAGTATTGTAACGTGGGAATACAGTATAGTGTCGGATTGGTAGGGTATAATCGGTAGGCATCGTGATAGGCACAATGTCTAGTTATCTTTGTCTATACTAGTTAGACACTGAAAACAGAAGAAGGTGCAATTTCGTTCTCGTAACCTTCCTTTTTCTTTTCCGTAAGTAAAAAGTATTCTATAAACCCTAAGGGTCAAAAACAAAAATTACTAAGACTCCGCTGTTTGCCTGTCTGTCCATCTGTCACCAGGCTGTATCTCATGAACCGTGACAGTAAAATTTTCTACAGATAATGTATTTCTGCTGTCGCTATAAAAACAAATACTACATAAATGTATAAGTGGCTCCCATATCCCATACAACAAACGTGATCGGTTGCGTTAATATTGCACCTCATTTGTATCCGTTGCCATACCAGGTGCAAACTTAACTTAACCCGGCCAGTTAAGACAGGAAGTGTTTGTACGGAACCCTCGGTGCGCGAGTCCGACTCGCACTTGGCCGATTTTTCACAAGTATTGTAACGTGGGAATACAGTTGTCGGATTGCTAGGGTATAATCGATACGCATCGTGATAGGCAGAATGCCTATATATCTATACTAGTTAGAAACTTAACAAACGATAGGTATTCTATTACAACTTCAAAACATCTCCCATCTCTGTCTGTTTCATTTGTACGGTAACAACGCTGATCACTGATCAGGGCCGTCTTAAACTAGGCTGGGGCCCTTGGGCACACAAGACTTTGGGGCCCTTTTGGAAAGTAAAAAAAGCGAATTATAATAACATTTTTTTACTAAGTATGACCATTTATTTTTTTATAGTGTGTGAGAGAATTTGTCGGTCCTTCGGGGCCCCCTGAGAATGGGGGCCCTGGGCACGGGCCCCGTGTGCCCTTATGGTGAAGACGGTATTGACGCTGATGAGAACCCTGATCTTCTCTTCATTACGCTTCAGAAACCTGGAAACGTAAGGTACGCATCCGGAACATGATTGACGCATTCGAAATGTGGTGCCGGCGAAAAATGCTATCTCTTGGACGGCACGTCGAACAAATGCGTCGATCGGCTGAATTGAAGATCAAGTGCCGCTTATCTACCATTTGCCTTCAGCGGATCTTGCAGTACTTCAGGCCAGATAGTTTTGAAAAGCTCATTGTAGATGGCCACGTGGAAGGAAAAAGCCGTGGGTAATCACCGATCCGGTGGACCGATGCCGTGAAAGGCCAGTCAGGAAACTCTACAGGCGTCATCCGGAAGGCGGAAAACCGTGTGGATTGGAGAGCTTTGGTGCAACGGATAACGGCCTCAAATGGTCACGACCCTCAGTCATGAGGAAGCGAGGAAGAAGAAGAAGAGGGTTGTTGATTGTTTTGAGGGTTGACAACGTAAAAAAAAACAATTTCAGCCAACTCGTGAGGACGACAGCTCACAGACACATATAGGTATACAGCTATTACAAAACGAAATAGCTATAGATCACACCCTAGACAAGCTTGAAACTTTAATTTATCAGTCTAGCAGTAACAAGGCTATTTTTCTATCAAATAAAAAAAAACTATTAAATACTTGACATAACTGCATATAAATATACATTAGATTCACTGAAGCGCACCAACTGATAAGGCCAATGTACCTTACTTCTAAAACAGCGTAACTATAAAAACATGCTAAGACTCATACGACCTTTTTTAAAACAGTTTTGCTTGTGTAAAACGTCGTATGTGGCTAGGAAACTGGCGGTGGTTAAGCCCTTTTGTGTACGGAGGGTGTAGTAATGGGTTCGATTTCCTGTAGCGTTGCCGGGCTCCATAATAACAAGGTATGTGAAATCGATCAATAAAAGGCAAATGAAAAGCCATTCTTTTAAAAGTACAGTGAACCTAGTCTTTAATATCCAGATAAGTACCTTAAGTTGTTTTGCATCACCTACTCAATTCAAACTATATTATTGATCTACTCCGCTACCTAAAGGATGTCTGGAAGAGATCGCTATTTAGCGATAAGACTGCCTGTTGTTAACTTCTGTTTATGTTTAACTGTATATCTCCAATGTTTTGTATCCTGTATTTGAGGTGTGCAATAAAGTGGATTTGTGTTGTATGTTATTGTACACCACCTAACCTAAAGGCGTAATATTTAATTAGTATTTATTTATCTAATTAATATTTTCTTCGGTTTCCGAGACTGTCACACATTTATATATAACAATAAAATATCAGCGATAGACGCCCACTGCTGGACAAAAACCTCCCCCAAAGTTCTCCACAACGATCAGTCTTGCGCTGCCCTCACCAGTTTCTGCCCGCGATCCTAACCAGGTTGTCGGTCACCTTGCTGGGGGCTTTCCCACGCTGCGTATTCCAGTCCGCGGTCACCACTCAAGATTTCTGCCCCAACGGCCATCGGTTCTACGAGCAATGTGCCCCGCCCAATGCAACTTAAGGTTGGCAACTGTCTGAGCTATTTCTATAACCTTGAAACAACCAAGTATCTATTACGGTTCCAAAGATGCCCTGCGACAGACGGACAGACAAACAACGGAGGCTTAGTAATAGGGTTCCTTCGGATATGAAACCAATGAACTTCATTCCGCGTAACCGGGGTCACCAAGCCGATCAAAAGAAATTCTTATCACAAAGCTAAACCATAATTAGAAATAAGTGTTATTTATCGGAGCCGTTGCGACCGGTTCCGTGACCTTTGCGGCACCTGCCCGGAATCGAACCCGCAACCGTCGGGAAAATGTCGTCGTTTCCGCTCGTGATCACGGGGGGTGGAGTCGCGCGTAATTGTTAGTTTATTAATCTTTTTTTTATCTAATAACCTTCACTTATAAAAGAAAGTTTCTCCCTGTTCTTTTATATAAAATTTAGTTATTTCCCTACACATCCACATTTATTGTAATTTTATTAACTGTCTTTCACTTTTGTACCTAAGTTGTAAAATGTAATTTGTTAAATGTTTTAATGTGCTGTACACATACGGGCATTGCATTCTTAGAATATTTTTTTCATTTCTCTTCTTCGCTAACGGTCTGCAATGACATTGACAGCACTTTCTGTCAATGTCATTGTTTTGGCACTGTATGCGCTTAAGCTGCGTTCAGTCTTAGAGTGCGGCCGTGTGTGTACGGTTCCCCGTGGCGTCACCTATAGGTTACACCGGAAGACCAGCGCTGGTTCCCGGGCCAGCATTTATGCTGAGGTGTGACCTTTTCGTGGCATACACACATAGAATTTTATTTTATTGTATTTAATTTCTAATGTGTTGTCCAGTTCGTGTATGTTTACGAATAAATTTTCATTCATTCATTCATTCATTCATTCATTCAAAGTTTGGTATGATGAGATGGCGCCATATTGGTAAAATTTTCTTAGTCCTCTCTTAACGCTGTAACGGCTAGACGAATTATAACCATTTCTGGGTATCCAAAGAGTTGATTTGATTATAGGTCCCTTTTACCCAACTAACGGTAATGCAAAAGAAAATACGCAACCGAAGTGGCTTGAGAAATAAATAGAGTTCAACTCAAAATTCGAAGCAAGTGACTCCGCCTTCTGCCTTTGCTTGGGTAAGCATAAAATCGTTTTCAGATATTTTTGTTCTCGTAAGTGTGTAGATGTAAATGAACTCGACTGTAGGTACATACATACGGCACGCGTTCGTAACCACTCCTCCACCTCCACAGAAAATATTTTTTTATAAAATCATAAAATTAAGGCAACATAAGATACTTATTTTACCCATTTCCCGGTTAGAACCGTTTGCTTTATTGTTTCTTGAATTGTCTAAAATGTAAGCGTACGCATAAAAAAAATACATACAGGGAGACATAGAACCTCCTTCTTTTTTAAAATCCGTTAAAAATTGTTCATACACACGGTTTTTGTAAATACGAAAAACAAAAAAAATTAAAAAGCAGGCGACTCCACAGTTTTTGTTCTGGAATGATCCACGGTTCATAACCCGCTAGATATAGCCTAAACACGCCACATTAATTGAGCAGGCGCAACGGCTCACGCTAACACCTACGAGTATGCCCATGGAAACTATAGGAACTGGAGATGCAGCAATACGAAGGAGTGAGATGGAGCTATCTCCATACGCGTCTCACATATTGCTGCATCCCTCTAGACAGTGACTAATTTAGGAAAGTGTAGGCCACATTCGGTGTGCACTTAGGATTGCATGAACTAATTCCACCTTCTCCACTCTTATGTCCTCGATATACCTACCACTGATTCGTACGAAACGCTTTGCGTCTACTTTTCTTATCAGGACAGCGAAAGAGTGGAACTCTCTTTCGGCGCACATTTTACCTCAAAATATTACTTGGATCTCTTTAAGTCGATAATGAATAGGCATTTTCTAGGCTAGCAATGACTAGGTTTCTCGGCGTAGGTATTTTTTCTAAGTTAAATAGAAAAAAAAATACGCAAAGGAAATTGTAGGCGCCTAATTGACTGTAATAACTAGCAGACATAAAATAGTAAAGAAATAAAAGCTTAAAGGAACTATTTACCAAATTAATAGTAATTACATGAATTATTAAACAATGACATCACAAAAATATAAGCGGCAATTATAAATATTCATAATAAAGCCTAATGGCGTCAGACAATAGTCTGAGGTATGAGAATTGGCTTTCTAAGAACAGATAATGATGTAGTGTTCTATTTAACGTGATTATGTGTAATCGTAAGACAATAGCTTTCCGGGCTCAGCGGAGCTGCATGCACCGATTTTCCGACATTTTCTTTAAATAAATATTAGACAAACAACAAGATATTGATAACTGAGGACGACCCAATGGGGGAATCGGTATGATATGGACGCATTCGACATAGAATGGTTAAAGCGTTCTTGAAAACGTTTCTCGATTTTTATGGGGAAAGAACGTTATTTTAGAACATTTCCGATACAAATCGGGAAACTTTATCGAGAACGGCACATCTCTAGGTGGAACGGGAGCCTTTTATTTCCTAGAAACTTATTTTGTCGAATGTTTCATTTAGCCGAAAAATTATTTCCCAGAATTTGTATTCCTCTGTGATTACAGAAACTCTACAGAAACTCTGTGATTAAATCTAACCTAACCTAATCAATAGGTTGTATGGTTGTATGGTTGTAGTACGTAATTGAAAAAAGTCTATATTAAATATTACTTTAAACTACCATTGTTAAGTAACTTACTAACATTTTTATACCCGTTATTAACACAACTATAAAACGAAATACTATTGTATTAAATACTAATGCATCGTAAAATGAAATAAAGCAATTATGGCACTGCCATAAAGATGGTGTTTATTATAATTTCCATGAATATGCATCTAGATTATTTTATTATTATACTAAAAGGTGCCCGCAACTTTGCGCGCGTATTTTTTACACCATAGTTGGCTAAAAGTATCCTATAACCTTCTTCGGATGTCCAGCTATCCCTGTACCAAAATTGGTTAAAATTTGTGCAGCCGTTTTGGCGTGATGCGAGGACAATGGAAATTATGACCAACAGATGGCGCCAGGTTGGCATGACGCCGCGCGCCCATACAAAACAAATGACGATCCTGCATCACGCTATTAAGATTTTCCCTGAACTCATGACCCCTCTCCATAAAACACTGATTTTCAATATAAATCAAAAAAATTGTAATAGGTATCGATAAGGCACATTTTTAAAAGCCTCACTGACTATCATCATCCTCCTCATCCTCCTAGCCTTTGTCCCATATAATCGGGGTCGGCTATCTAAATCCCAAGATGTGGCGTAGGCACTAGTTTTTTTACGCAAGCGACTGCCATCTGACCTTCCAACCCAGAGGGGAAACTAGACCTTATTCGGCTTAGGTAGTTTCCTCACGATGTTTTCCTTCACCGAAAAGCGAGTGGTAAATATCAAATGACATTCCGTACATAAGTTCCGAAAAACTCATTGGTACGGGCCGGGTTCGAACCCGCGACCTCCAGATTGAAAGTCGCATACCCTAACCACTAGGCTACCACCGCTTCACCTCACTGACTATCAGTTGTTGTAAAAAAACGGAAACGGGACTTAAGCTTTAAAAAGATGTTTATTTAATTACCTCCAAGTTTCGGAACTGATGTTATACCTGAGCCTAAGCCACTTAGCCTTCCCCTATGTGTGCTATGATGGATTACCTAGGTTATTACTGTTTTGAAGGTTGAGGTGTTATTTGCAAATGAATGAGCCCACATGGCATTAACTCAATTCATCATGGATCGGCGTGGATCCAACAATAAATTAGATTAACCCGCTTGGCCGTGGGTAATTGGGTATTGACATTACTAAAACCAATCTATTCTGTGCTACTCAATGTTTCTGTTTAACCCTATGGTTGACTGGCAGAGAATGCCTTGTAAAGTCCGCTATTTGTACTAGTTTGATCTGTGCAATAAAGTTTAAACAAATAAGTAAATACTATGTGGAAGTTACCCGGTAATAATTATAAGAACAGATTAAATACTCGTAAAAAAATTGTCAGGAACGGCCCGACATGTTTCGAACTCATTTGGAGCTTTTCATCAGGGGTAGCTATCCGTGCTGCTACACGACTCAAGTCAAGACGCACTGTTTTTTTTTTACGTGAGGTTAAACTGTTCTTACAATTAATAAAGATGTCTCACGATAGTTTTAATAATATTGTTGCCCGGTAAATTGGTTCGTGTGGAAGAAAACGTCGTAACCCACTGTTTGGCTTTTCCGTAGTCGGGTAAAAAGTAACATATGCATACTTATCTTTCTGTTGTCCACCATTTCTAGTATCCCGTATACTAGAAATGACAGCAGACAAGTCTATAAACAAATAAATTAAATTGAATTGAAACATATGGCGCAGTATAGGTTTGCTTATGCAAATCCTGCAACGCGCTATATAAAAAACTGAAATAATGTCATCTCTCCATAAAAAACTGACTTTCAATATTATTTTAAATTTATTATTATTACAATTCTATTGATTTATCTTACAAATTGTGTTATATATTTAAACTAATGTCGAAACTAATTAAAACAAAAACAAAATCCCAATAAAAACGTAAGCAGTCAAGCTAACGGAATGACAGGACTAAAATCCATTTAAAATACGTATGTGCGAAGAAAATACTTACTTAACGTCACAAAAAATGATAATAATAAACCACAATAACGATATTTTACAAATAATATCCAATTCTCTTAATAATAAGTATAAATACTTACACAAATCAACCTAGTCCCAAACTAAGCAATACTTGTACTATGGTATGGGTACTAGACGACGATATACTCGTACATAATACATAAATATATATATAGATAACATCCAAGACCCAGGAATCACCATTTAAAAAGTTTTATTTAAACCAATCAACTATTTTAAACTGACAAGGCGCTAACTATGCACATGGTTGTACAAGTACAGTCAACAAAGAAAGCGCGACGCGTTAAGTGCATAAGTACAGTCATTATTAATATGCTAAATACCTTTGTCGGTGGGACCATCGAAACTTAATTATTGTTTATACTTATTATATGTGCTGTTGTTCATTCGCTAAAAGAGGGAGAAGTTTTTATTCGACACAGAGTAAGGTTAGTCGGGGTAATGCGCGACACGGTATAAGCGAGGTAGGGGTAAAAAATTGGGCAAGTGCGAGTCCGACTCGCGCCCTAAGGGTTCCATACCATAATCTATAACAAGTTGTTGTATGGGAGCCCCCCTTAAATATTTATTTTATTTTATTTTTAGTATTTGTTGTTATAGCGGCAATAGAAATACATGATCTGTAAAAATTTCAACTGTCTAGCTATCACCGTTCTTGAGATACAGCCTGGTGACAGACGGACGGACGGACGGACAGCGAAGTCACAGTAATAGGGTCCGTTTTTAGGGTTCCGTACCCAAAGGGTAAAAACGGCTGTATCTCAATAACGGTGATAGCTAGACAGTTGAAATTTTCACAGATGATGTATTTCTATTGCCGCTATAACAACAAGTACTAAAAATAAAATAAAATAAATATTTAAGGGGGTTCCCATACAACAAACTTGTTAAAGATTATATATATGTATAGGTACGGAACCCTTTATGCGCGAGTCGGGCTCGCACTTGCCCAATTTTGACCCTTTGGGTACGGAACCCTAAAAATTACATGTTATACTACTAACGCCGTCTTACAACCAGGTAACTAGGATAGTTATAGTTGTTTTTTTAGATAATTTAAAATATAATATCTTATGGATACCTACCCTGCTAAACGAAATTAAAACATGATCCGGAAATTTATAAGTTGTTTCTCCAGTGTTACATTCCTTCCATATCTTATTATTAAAAATAACAATGTAATAGGTATACGAATACATTTGCCACGTAAATCAATGTTTGTTTGGAAAATAGTAGAAATCTTAACTAACAGATAACAATAAAGAACAAAACTAAAATAAAATACAGCTGAATCGCAATGCTGGTGCGTTGTGCGAGGAAGCTACCAGTTTGGTCAGCAGTAGACTCAATGAGCCTTTTGCTTTCTTAAAAAAATTGTAGACCCCACGCCACGGACCTAAGGCCTCCACTAAAGGTTGTAGTTATTATTATTACAAACTAGGTACTCGTAGTACCTAGTATAAAATGTGTACTTTGCGATATTTTTATAGTAGATGCACTTACCCCATGTGGAGCGTTTGTCCTGAACTGACAGTGACCTTATGACACTATAGAAAGATTACTTTATATTTTATTGGTTGTTTCAGTACAATGTGGCGACAGGGCTTGGTTATACGACCAAACCACGCGTCCGCTCCGCTACGAGTAAAAGAATAGAATTTTGGGTGTCCATTTTGTACAGATTATTCACAAAAGTATAGGCTGAAATTAATTGTTTACATTTTTACACCCTTCGTTAATTTATTTTATTATCCATCGGGATTTCTTTAATAATATTCATGGAGAAATCATTAGGTTAGGTTAGGTTTGTTTTATAAAAATCCCGGAAAGTTTCAGCTTACAGAGAAAAATAGATTTATGGCAAATCAATATTATGGCAAGTGATATAGATTATGGCATATGAAATTCGGGCAAACGATAGAGAACCGACAAAACTAACTCACACTCGCATTTTGTCATAATGTGACGGATGCTTTGTCACTTATTTATCGCGCGATAAAAGCAACCATCATAGGTCCGCTGACTATCGTCTAACACCGGGTGTTGCTTGCAATAGGAGCAATAAATTAAAACATAGATTCTACCCTTCATATATGGGTAAGGACCAAATTCTTTGCAAATACTGTCATACATTAATGTCCACCTCATCTCAAACTAAAAATAGAACATTTATCGTTAATTTGTAGAGTAGAAAAACACGCCAAATAACAGTTCCTATTAACCCAATCATCAATAAACGAATTGATTTTCAGAATAGTTAATAAAAAAAATATTGTGCTTATTACAAGCTTTTATTTAGTTTCACCTGTCCCGATGTTTATTTATTATTCATCTTCAAACCTTGTACACGTACATTTACAATTTTATTGTGCTACTTTTTTTCCGGTGTGACACATTCCATTGTGATTTCCGTTGTCCAACAATGCAAAGAATTTGGTCCTTACCCATATATCTTAATCTAACTCATTATCGTATTTTATATATATCTTTATCTAGCCTACACATAACGGGGAGTTGCCTAACAATGTTTTACTTTTAAAACCATGTAGTAAGTGGAAATGACCTACAACAAGCAGTTGTGTTCCAAGCTATAATATACCGTATTCCAATACCGTTACTTCTCTCAACTTACCGTATTTTCGTTTTACTACCAACGTGTAATTTACCACACTTTGACGTTTATAGACCTATAATTTGGCTATTAAAGTGTCAATTTCTTTTATCGAAACCGACTTTGATGTCTATATAATTACTATATCCATGTTTAACTTACTAAAACTCCTATCACACTCTAATTTGTTATTGAAACTAAACCTTATTGTAACGGTTCACAGCTGTAATTGTGATACTAATGTCATACAATATGCGTGATTCTTAAAATGTTTTCTATACGATTCGCAAGATTGCAATATGCAAAACACAACGGTATCAAAACATCGCATGCATGTTTGACTTCATAGGCACTTAAGTCGTTTAAAATTAGAATGAAGAGTTATGTTTTTCTATAATTAACGCAATTATATAGGCAGTAGATATAGGTACCACATGCGATGGATGCATTAGATGAAACTGTACAAGAATTGAGATTAATATTCTTTTGTGTAATGTTCCGATGATAACCCGTGAACACTACGGGGGGCAGTTTCGTGTACCATAGCTATTAGTTACCTACTAGAATATGCTCGCAAACCTCGTTCGCTTGGAAGAAAAAGTCATAATCATCTTTTTTGCTTCACCATAGTCGGTTAAAAAGTAGGTATCTTTTAACCATTAGGGTTTTTGCAGTTATCTGTATACCAAAAAATTCTGAAATCCGTCCCGCCGTTTTGGCGTGATGAAAAGACAAGGAATTTCAGTTTCGTCAAATCGAAAGGTCTCTTAGCGTTGGGGTGGTGGAGTAGCTGACACTTTGGACCGGAAATGAGAAGTAACCGGTACCTTCGCCAGATTACGCATTAAAATTTTTCTTAGAACAAATTATTAATGGTTTTAAAAATATACTTGAAACTAACCAATAGGTTTTGATTAGGTCGAGGTGCAAGATTGTCCCTGAATTAATGTTCTTTTAATTAACTAAGCGCACTAAAATTCAACGAACGAGTCATGTTCTCATATTAACAGGAAGCACGGACAGACAAACGTATGCGTTGCGGTATCATCGCAAGATGCCCGATATGTTAAGAGGCCCTTCTTTGAAAAAACCGCACTAACGTGAAATAGGCATGATGTAATTTTTTTTGTTTGAGAATGTGAATCGCTCCCATTTCTTATTGGACTCAAATATCCACTGAGATTGCTCTAAAAATCTGAAATGACGCTGAAAGTTACGATTTGTGACGTCATTTCTGTGTTGAGTACCAGAATTTGTATGATGAAAACAAGGAATTGGCTTTTTGAATTAGCCGTGAAAAAGTGCGTTTAAGTATATGCATCATATAATTAAGTTTTGTTCAATTATGAGAATAGTGAAAACAAAATCGAAGCTTAATAAAATGAAGTATATATTTGTATTTGTGTACCTTTGTAGTTTCGTATTGCAGACTGAGATTGGGCTATTTTTATTCATATATTTATTTTATGCTATAGGATGCAACAGCAGTCATCGTTTATTATGTTTAGGGCCTAAACTTTGCACGGAAAGGCCCCTTAATAAAAGGTAGGCCCCCAGAATTTAGTGCGTGCAAAATTAACAAATAATCACATGTGTAGATAGTAGATACATGCCCCCGTTAACAATGAGAACATAGTAAGAAAGGCCAGAGTGAACATACTAGGTATATGTTATACCATGTAAGTTATAATTTCGCAGTAAATTTTGTTAGACCAACAATTAAAATACACCAGCAGTTTTTCGTGTATTAAGGCAAATTAGATTCAACCACAAATTGTTTAAAAATATATTTTTTTAATAACTGTGGGCTACTAGTAACTAAAATAAGTAATGTAAAATTAGCATAATTTTGCTTACTACCAAGCACAATTTGGCTATTTCTCAAATAGTTAAACTAGCTAATTTTTATTTCAGTGTGCCATTCTGTATCCCGTATATTTTCTCTCTCTCTCTCTCTCCTGAGCAATTATTATTCCCATCTGGTTGTGGGGTCTGCTTTCTTCGTCTTCTTCTTCCACTATCCATATATTTTCAGTTATCTAAATTGAAAATATGTACATAAGCTTAGGCTACGTCACTTTCTTGGTGAAATTAATATTACCTATACTTAACAGCCGCTAGCATTCGTCTGTAAATGTAAAAAAAAAATGATTAACGTCATTTATGTTTCATTGTGTTACTTCTATAAAAGTATATAAATATGATTGTACCTATATCATGCAGTCTGGTTTCTGTCAACTTGTTTTAACCCCCGACGAAAATAAGTTTTACATGTCAGTCTATCTGGAATTCTATTATGAATTCTGCTGCACCTACCGTGTTAAGCTAAATTTTACATTTGAATTGAATTGAATTGAATAATTTGATCTTAAATTATGATAAACTGGTACAAGTGAAAAACTAATCTTAGCTTAAATTTACGCGAACACAGTTTGTACCTTGTGCCAAAGTGACTTACTTCAATTGATCTTAGAGATCGGACAGACTATATCTGTGTACTTGTGTAGGTATCTGTGTCTCTCTGGCATCGTAGCTCCCCAGGAAATGGGCTTATTTGAGTGCCGTTTTTTAATCGAAAGACTTGTCCGTCGATGGTTCTTATCTATGTTTGAAAATGGACCAGTAGTTTCTGAAATATTCAGCTTCATTTAGAAGAACAAATGACAAGATATCAGCCAATATTGAAGCTAAATATTCCAGACTTTCTAACTATGTTCAGTTTTAGACTTTTAACACTTTTGCAACCAGACAAAAAAATTAGACATATCCCAGAAACCGGCCGAGCTGACTTTTATAGCATCAACCCCGGTTACCGGGTTGGCCGGCATCTGAACAAAGTTTACGAGCGCCCGGCCTCCGGGTTGTTGGTGTCGAAAGTGTAGCATTTTCTTGACTCACTTGTCGCGTTCTGCCTGAGCAGAGCGTGCAAGCGAGAGCCCGGAACAAGCGACAGATAGGCACGATCAGCCTAAGCGTTCGGCCTGTGACACATCTATCTCTCTTATATCGCTAATTGAATGATGGTCTCATGACACCGGCTCATTGTGTCAGATGTGTTTTACATTTTTAAGTTAGGTTATTATATGCGTTGCAATAAACTTAGAATAAATGTTTCCAGAAATCCAGTAATATTATACTTTATTATAAAATAAACCGACCGGCTCGCGAGCAGATTACAAGCAGCTTGCAAACTAATACATTCTTATCTGATAACACACGCACACACATTCAACGATCGGATAGAACGACATAAGTTATTCCATAACTCATACAACTTAAGCTCTTTTGGAAGACGATTTGAGCGTTTACATATTAATGTGACATTCAGGGTGCACTTAAATTGCGATATTATAAAGTGCATTCGCGATACTAAAACGGTTGCGGTTTAATTAATTTGATGGGTTTATTTTGCATTCAGTTGATTCCCAATTTCAAATAATAATAATAATGTATTTGATGACAGGTCAAATTAGTTACCTTTTTGACATGTCGGCACAAGGCTCTTGATATACACTATGAGAAATTGGCACTCTACATACAAAACATTCTCACAGTTTTGGGTTTGTAAGTTAATTAAGACAATTTAAACGGATTATATCTCGTATAATAATTATTTGAGCCTTCCTGACGTTTCGGAAGCTTTACAGATATTGTTGTCAAAGGTTGACTGAGAAAAACACAATTTTACGTTTGTTACATTTGTGTAAACTACCAACTTTATAAATACACACACAAATTTTTGTACATTAAATGTAACTTTGACAGAGAAAATTTGTGTTTTTCTCAGTCAACTTCAGACGGCATCTCGTTTAAATTGTTTTATTTAAATGTGTGACAGCCGCGGAAACCGAAGAAAATAATTAATATTAATTAAGTTAAAAGTATCTATTTCGTGGTGCTGACGGTAAAAGAAATAATACAAATAGAATACAAAATGATAACTTCTAAACCATTGAATGCTCAAAGAGAAATTGAAATGCGAAACCTGGTGGAAGAGAACGGGAATCAAACCCGGTACCTGTGGATTACCAGTCCAGCGCTTTAACCTTTCCACTACCCTAACTCCAAGATAACCTTTCGAATGTTTCCTTATGCTTTGAGTGTCGATCTCTGCATTGTTTATTTGAAAGGATACACTACATGTTTATATCATTGAATTTATAACTTTTTGCACTTAAGGAAAAATAACTTCTGTTTTTGCAAACTCAGTGTCAGAGGTACCGCACACGTCTAAGCGAAGGTATTCAGATCTCCATAACTCGTAGGTGTCTCTGGCCAGCTTTTTATTGGCTGAGAATGTGAATGCGTACAAATCTTCCCGCCATCTTGCCCCGACCTGCCGACGCCGCCCATCCTGTGGCACTCACATATACTGTCTGTCCGAAGGCATGGACATTTGATGTTATGAACAATTGGTTTCCCAAACCGATTTGTTTACATAATTACAGTTTTCTTCAAATCCGAAAACTTGTTCGGATATTTCTATATCGATAGGTAGCTAGAAAGTTGTTTATTTTAGAGAACATTTTAGTATTCGGATCGAGAGATTACTTACATATGAAAAACGGAACATGATCACCGTTCATTTATTTTTTAAATATTTATTGCAGAATCTAAGAGCTTATCGTTCAAAAGGGGGACTTAATGCCTTGGGGCATTCTCTACCAGTCAACCATTGGACTAAGCAGATACACTGTGGTCAGGAAACCTACTCTAACACACCGTAAGACTGGCCTCTCCACACAAGCGGAGCGGAGAGAACCGGCGTTTGACAAGAGATCACTATTGAGAAGAAAACTCAAATGAAACTCAACAATTTTTTTTTTTTGTAAAGGATATTTGGGCAATTTGTTATTTTGTTGTCGATTTTGTTTTTTTCTAAGATTGCAATAAAATTTGGTGAGTTGGTAAAGTTGCTTATTCTTAACAAGGTAAGCCTCAATTTAATTTCTCTCCATTGAGTTTCACAAAATGTATTACAGAAATTGGCCCATGGGCCAATTTTTGTTATGTTGTCGAATTCTTTATTTTTCATTCGAGCTACCTACTCATTTGGACTAAATTTTAGTACAACAAAATACGAAATCTCAATGGAAATTTTTGTAGGACATATCGTGAAATAGGGCTTACCTTGTTCAGAATAAGCAACTTTAGCAACTCACCAAATTTTATTGAAATCTGAGAAAATAACAAAATCGACAACAAAATAAAAATTTGCCCATTTAACTATTGAATTGCAATTCAAGTTGATCTGACCCACCAAATGCGGGACTATTGTCAAGAACACTGCAAAGGAAGTGGGGAATGACGCAAAGGACTGATGATGACATTGACTGACAGATGGACAACTTAAGTTGGTATGTCTAAAACGCAGGGACATTCCGACGGAACTGTTTGTACGTGAAGCAATTTTCAGATGATTCTAATGATGCAAGGAAACCGATTTCATAATATTTCGTACCTTACCTTTAAAATGTACAGTGTATTCTCGAAGATTATGCATATACATATGTATTAAAAAAAACCTCTACAGAATACAAAATGTTTATACATGAAAAATACTTTAAAAAGGCTCCCATTTCTTATGTTTATTTTATTTAGTTTTTTAGTATTTGTTTGTCATAGCGGCATCATCTGTGAAATTTTCAAGTATACGTCGGACAGACAGACAGACGGACAGGTCCCGTTTTTACTATTTGGGAACCCTAAAAACGTCTACTTAATGTTTATATACGTGAAAGATACTTAAAAATAACGTAAGTACCTAAGCCTAAGTAATATTTTCTTCGGTTTCCGCGACTGTCACACATTTAAATAAAACAATTTAAACGGAACCGCTACCAAAGTTCCCGAAACGTCAGGGAAGCTCACATAACGTATACCGAATATACGTATAATCCGTTTAATTGTACCATATTTTAAGAAGTCTTATTCCTTTTATATTTGTATTTTTTTTTCATATTTGACAAATATATTGATAATTTCAACCAACTATTTAATGTGAATAATACTTTTCCCTGAGTTCTAGATAGTAACATAGTTATTTCATGCTGCAGTCTAAAAAAAAAATTGTTGAAAACAAAAAAAGTTTTCTGCGTGAATTGAATCAATGAAAAATTCAAACAGTTGATGTAGGTTTCAAATATATACCAACAAATCTCAATAACCCTGCTCTTACAGAGCAACATTGGTAATATGTTAAGAAACATGTTTGATCATAGAGAAAAATGTCTAAAACATTCAGCATTTTTGAACGGATTTAGGGAGTCTTAATTATGCAACAATTTAACAATGTATACATTTTATAAATTACTATTATTTTGTAGGTAAACACACACACGTCACATTTATAATATTGACATGTAATAATTAATTATTATGGCTCACCTATCCCATCCCAGAGCGTGTCACTCCTTATAAATCTGCGCCCCCTGGTGTATCCGGCTTGTTCGGGTCAGGCTACGACCTGGCTGGGTGTGGTGCCTATGTTCATGTTCATGAATAAATGAATATGGAATATGGATCAAGGTTAGTTATGAAAAAATAACGTCACCCGGATTACGCTTTATCATGAGATTAATCCCAAATAGCATATAGACTGCAGAAGCACTTAAACAGCCTTTATACAGCTTATATTAGAGTTATAATGGCTGTATATTGCAGCATGTTTGCTACCTGAAAGCAGATGCCATATCAGTCACGCGATGGACAGAAGTGGACATTTTGTAGACATATGTAGCTCGAGAGCGAGTGATTCAAACGACCTACATCATTAGGTTTAGCTCACTAGCTCTTTCGCTCACTGAAGATTCAAATAGCTCAGTATATTATCATCTATCATCAGTATTATTCGCTCTCTCTCGCTCATGAAATGAATGTTGCCATGCTGCCGTGAATCTAATTTATCGATATCTCTAGTCTACTCACTCGTGAACGATATAGTCTAAAGATCTTACTGAGCTAAATGAGTCATACATATCTCGGTGAGCTAAAGATACTAATCACTCTTTTGACTTTAGTGACACATTGTGTACATCTCTAAAATTTTGGTGGAATCCCCATTAGGTTTGTAACATGATTTCCTATTTTCCCACTCGAGATCACTTTTAAAAATAAACTCCATAACTTATTCTTAACTTACCAAGAGAAATTCTAAATCTAGATAATTGTCTATAATTACTTACATTTAAAATTCTTCAAATAGCGTATTTCTTTTTAATTAACCCTTATTATCTAATATTTAACCGAATAAAGGTCTCAAGATACATTACCGATGACGTTTCGAGTGAATTTTATTACAATGTGTATAGAGTTGCGTTCGGATTGAAGTTTTTTTTTTAATTATGGCGAAGATTTTCCTAGTCGATGGTTGCTTGTCTTATTTGTTAGAAAACCATAGACCGTGGAGGAACTGTCAGTTTGAAATGGAAAATGCAGACGTACCAAACCTGTTTACTAAACAAAAAATGGAAGGAAAAAATGGAGTCATAGTAAGCGGTAAAGGTAATTTTTGGAGCATTCATAATTCTGGTATGAAAACTACCACATTACAAAGATATTTCTAGACTTCTTGAACATTTAAGTGGCCTTGTACATTTTAAAATGTTTTTTTTTTTTCGTATTATTACAAATACAGACATAGATATAAGCAACCAACTTTCTAAAGTGAATAATACTTTTCCTGAGTTCTAAATAGTAACATAGCTATGCTTCTATTGCGTGCAGTCGAAAAATAAGTTGAATAAACTAGTTTTCTGCACGACTTTTGACAATTTTGTGTAGTTTTTGAAACAAAAATTATCAATTATTATTCCAAAATAGCTCTGCTCTACATTTAAATAAAAGCTCACTAAAGCTCTAATCTTACTAGTAACATTGGTAATATGTTAAGATAAATGTTTTATCATAGAGAAAAAACTCTTAAGTCTTAAACAATCAGCATTTTTGAACGGATAAGGAGCTTTAGTAGTCAACTCCTTGCAGGTGCCACAATATAGGCTGATTAGTATGCGAAACTAATAATATACGGAGACAGTTACGGACTAAAATGTCACTCGGAAAGATAATTACTACTTGAAATGATAATATTATGTCACTTGCAGGATAGTTCATAATTAACTATCTTTTGATAGGCTATTAAATACACAATTAATGTCTGAAAATGTACGCTTTTGGTTAGGAGAGCAATCAAACAAGAATGCGAGAAAAAAAACGTGTGAGGTAAGTTGGGGTAAGATTACCACCGGGGGAAATGCCACTAACTAACTAACTATTTTGGCTCAGTGTCCCAAGGATCTTAGCCTCCGGAACGAGAGCACGCCGCTTGTCCCGATCCTGCGCATTTTCTCGCCAGTTTTCGACTGAGGAAGACAGCCACAGTCCAATAAATACTGATTGTGGAAATACTGATATTGCTAGTAATACGGGTAAAAAGAGTTGATCAAAAGATCTTCTCCTCAAATTTGACGACGCGGTTGGCGCAGTTTGCAGACACCTGCCTACTGACTGAGCCGGCGGTACCGGGTTCGAATCCCGGCCGGGGCAAATATTTGTGTGATGAACTCGAATATATTATGTATATCGTCGTCTAGTACCGATAATACAAGCTTTGCTTAGTTTGGGATTAGATCGATTTATGTATGATTGTCCATAATTAAAAAAAAAACTTACAGCAAGTTAAGAAAGCCATCTTGAATTCATTATTTTGTATCCATCTAAGATTAAATACGCCTAGAAAACTAGTCAACGCTTGAAAATTAAGCCAGTTTTGGTTAGCCACGGGCTAAGTTTCGGCCGTGTGCGCATCTGCCACAAGCAAACCCGTCTCTATGATTGGTTCGTAGCCACGCACAAATAAAACCAAAAGTGGCTTCATCTTTCGCTATCGCATCTAAATTTCATGCTTCTTAATCCACCCATCTATGCTGCTTGTCACTGAGCTAAAATAAAATTATAAAGCTGATCATTTTAGGGTTCCGTACCCAAAGGGTAAAAACGGGACCCTATTACTGAGACTTTGCTGTCCGTCCGTCCGTCCGTCCGTCTGTCACCAGGCTGTATCTCAAGAACGGTGATAGCTAGACAGTTGAAATTTTCACAGATGATGTAGGTATTTCTATTGCCGCTATAACAACAAATACTACAAACTTGTTATAGATTATATATATAGGTACGGAACCCTTCATGCGCGAGTCGGACTCGCACTTGCCCAATTTTTATTACCTTCTTATGAATATACCAAAGAACATCGTTTGT
This sequence comes from Apotomis capreana, assembly GCA_947623375.1. Classification (NCBI taxonomy): domain Eukaryota; kingdom Metazoa; phylum Arthropoda; class Insecta; order Lepidoptera; family Tortricidae; genus Apotomis; species Apotomis capreana. The sequence continues at coordinate 11,900,427 of OX392522.1, read as the reverse complement.
GCTTTTATTAACAAAAACTTGTAAAACCAATACAATATTACAATTACAAAATAACCGATTGTTTTCAAAACTAGTTTTTATCGCATCGCTAAATTGTAACGTTTAATTATTTTCTTATATAAAAAGAAAGTGATATCTGATTAATATATACGATAAGAAAAAAGGCTGATACATACATACGTTTGTATTGCTTCAAAGATACTAGTGATGTGTCATGTATATCCATGTTTGTAAACACTTTACTGTACACAACAGGTTAAAATACAATCATCAACTAATATTATAAAGGCGAAAGTCTGTGTGTGTTCTTCACGCACAAACGGCTGGACCCATTTTGATAAATTTTGGTATTAAGGTAGCTGACACCCTGGATTAACACATAGGCTACTTTTTTCCTGAGAAAATGTAGTGTTCCCGTGGGGTGAGCGGGTAACACCGCGCGGCGCATCTAGTAACAGATAAAATAACCTTGAAAAATAACCGACTTCGACGAGGAGAAATTGTGTTTCCGAGAACAAAAGAAACTGACCGAGTTACTATGAAAAACACTGAAATTGTCATATGTAGATGTACCTTTAATATTTCAGGAGTTTGGATTCCTTATGAACCTCGTCATCAGATCTTCACTAAAATTTTATGGGACCAATTTTGATATGCTTACTCTGGAACAAAAAATAATTATCACAAGCGGTGATGATGAAATTCTAACATAAAAAAATTAAATAATAAGACAGCCGAATTAAGAACCTTCTTAAAGTCCGTTGAAAACATGTAAAAAGGCGAACTTATCTGCATTAGGGGTCTCTTTCAATTAACCTTTGAGCAATTGAGGGAAGGTATTCGATGATTTGAGATGAGCAGTGAAGCTGAAATATTTTAATGAAGATAACATTAAGTTTAAAAAAAAAAAAACAAATTGTGTTTCCACTTGCTTTTTAGGAATTTTGCTTGACACTATGATACCATTTTGACGGTTGGAAAAATAAAGAAGTTATGGCTTTTATCCTCTCGGCACCTTCTGATATTTTTTATCTTTTGGAATTACTTTTTTATCATGGTCATAGAATGACCAGTAAAACCAGTGCAAACCTTACTGCAATGTATAGAACATTTAAAAACAAATCGAGTAACTATTAGAACTATTTGTAATCCTTAATTAGAGCTAATAGTTACTGCTCAATTAAAACAACCACATTTCGCCTAAAACGAAATACCGAAATAATAAACTCAACACGCAGCGCAACACTACGCCAAAAAACGTACAATTTAGCAACGATAGCCACTAATTAAGAGCTAACCTAAAAACACTGTCGTGCTCCAACCAAACGTTTAACGAAAAAACCACTGAAAAAGCATAAACAACGCATTGGAACGCACCAGTACACCGTTAAAGCGATTCCGAAAAAAAAGTGTCAAAAAAATATTATAAAAAAGCCGAGTGGTGCACCCCTGGCTTGAAAAAGTGGTAAACGGAATGGAAATTATACGGCGATGTGAAAAACGGGGGGAAGAAACTGCAGTTAACGTGGGCTCTGTGATCGGCGCACACGCAAGCGGGCTAAACGGCATGGAGACGGCTTCTATTAAAGCTCCTTATCCGTTCAAAATTGCTGATTGTTTTAGACATTTGTCTGTTGTTTTAGATGTTTATCTAGACACGCGATAGCGTGTCCAGCCAAGTTCACCCCAGGAACTGGCGAGCAGCAGCCGTGTGTTATATTACACGAACCGTTCGGAGCCACTTTTGACCCCTAAATAACTCCAAATTTATTTAACATAAAAAAATTGGCTTATGTATTTAGATTCTTTAGAGCAACTAGTAACCCAAATTTCAATGAAAGCATTAAATACCTACATATTATGTTACTTCCTAGAACGCAGGGAAGAGAAGTTGGTTCAATATATTTGTCATAATATTATTATGAATAAAATTTAATTTAAAAGGAATAAGGCCTCTTATGGAAGGTTTATTTAAAACTTATTTTTTCCCACCACAGCTTTGTCTGCGTATACTTGTAAAGAATTAATAAAACGACTTAATAAAGTTGAGTGGTAAACATTGGACTGGAGAACATAGTACTTATATTTAAATCCATGTGATCGACTTCGAAATTAAATTCAACCTCCTTTTCACTTCCTAAAAGGATAAATTCTGAAATAAAAACTAACCTATATCCTATCCCCATGGGACCAAAATTAAGTAGGTAGGCCACAAGGGCACTTTTACTTTGACGATGCGGTTGGCGCGGTTTGTAATGCACCTGCCATTTTTTCTCAGTAAATTGTCACTAAAAGTACCCAATTTTGCAGAGATTTAAACCGCAAGGCTGCATTATACTGGAAGTAACTCGACTAAAATAGAAAGTCACAGGTTTAAAGTAGCACCTACCTTAAGTGATTTCTAACTTTGTCGATTTGACATTCTCCATTATTTGCTGTCATGTGATACGCGTAGCATATTTGTGTTTTCGAGCTTCCATTTATTGTTATTTTCCGTTAGTTTTATTTTTTTTATATTTTTTGTTGAAATAGTTTGTTTTTGTCGTTTTGTTACGGGATCGTGTTTTTAACCATTCGAATTGGATAACTATAATTTATTCTGGCCTTAAAAGATTCACCACCACGGGATCTGTCAAATTTGACAGCTCTGGTTTGTTTACATTTTAAATACCTAAAAGTACCGACCATAGTAACCAAATTTTTCGTAAATTATACTTCAAACAATCAATTACTATTTTATTATGGTATAACTTAATATATTGGTACACGTAAAGGAGATGTATAGATTTCTAACTCAATAAAAAATACATTTTGTTTTAGTGCTAGTAAAGATAATTGCTAAATTTTTCCTTTTTAGCCTTTTCTAATTCTGTCGCCCTAGCCATACAACATGGCATCACAGATGTTAAGAAGCCGCCTCCATACAAGTGAGCGCGCGCGGCCACGCCCGTCGCGCATCTCGATCTATTCCAATATCGTATTCATTGCGCCGGCGCACTTACACCTTCAGGACACACACACACACACACACACACACACACATACACGCATGTATGAGTATGAGTGAACGCTTGCCTTTTGTAGTAAAATATTGATCTTTTGCACTTATGACTACGTTCTATTAACATAGTCAATGCAAAGTTTTTTTTATATAATCTTCTTAACGATTCTGTTTTAACCTGGAAATCACATTTTTATTTTTAAAAATATTGTCACAAAACAAATTATGAAAGAAAAAAGTGATGTACTGCAATGTAAGTATGACTCGACCTGCGACCGCTACGTTTCGGGCGTATTACTCTCCCAGCTGAGCTGTCACATCGTTACCTCAATCACAACAAATCTTTGATTCCATTATTTTATACACGAGCGTCCTCTGCGTCATATGTGTTTGAAATGGATCACATTACATTTGTCTTTCATAGTGTACGTTTGTGTCAATGTCAATATTTATAATTATAAACAATATGCATTTCCGAAAATAAATATTTCAGTTTAAGTAATGAAATAAATCAAAATTTAAATATATTCATCGGACTGACTATTCTGTGCGGTCGGCCAAGAAAGTGGTCTACCAGACATATTAAAATACTTAAACGGGTTTACTCACGTCGTAGAAGTCGAATAACGCTCGACATTCGACAACGAGTGTTCGTTTGGCCGCCGCCGCTGCTGATCGTCTCTCCTGATGATGAATCGCGTACCGATTCGAAACATGTCGAGCGTTATTCGACTTCTACGACGTGAGTAAACCCGTTTAAGTATTTTAATATGTCTGAGACACACGATAGTTTTCTATGTAAAATAGTGGTCTACCAGTTTTGACAAAAGTTTCTGTGTGATCTAATTATCGCTAAGGTTGACTGCTGACAGAAGTCACTGTCATTAATGGAAGATCGATCTTGTTGTTACATGACGAGCAAATGAACATCGACTGTTAGGGTGGTAGACCACATTTTTGGCTGACTGTAGGTATCTGTCCCTGATAAACTTACACTGCATGTACAGGAGAATCAATTTTGACATTTATTTTACGTTATCCTAGATTCCTAGGCCGTAACCGTAAGTGAGTCATTTTCAAAAGTCATTTAGGTAGGTACATAGGTAGTTAAAGGATTTTTTTAAAAACAAAATCACGATCGCTTCTTTTGTGTTACGAAAGTTACTCATACAAAATGTATGGGTAACTATCGCCACACAAAGGAATCAATTAGGTTTTGCTTTGAATAAAGCCCTTAACTATGTAGGTAGGTACATGTATTTCGAAAATGACTCAAGTGGGATTTTCTGGGAGAAAATGTCATTTCCTGACCAAGGCAAAACGTAAAACTTTAGACAACCGCATAAATACCTACCTGTGATCTGGGGCTTTCATGAATTCACCGCCCGTCCAAGGTAAGCAATGTGCTAATGGACTATTGTGGCCTTACACAAAATTGAAGGGTCCACGGAAAGAACGTGTCTAGTCTAGTCACTTTAGCATCTTTTTCAGATATCGCGATTTTAAAGTTTGGAACGATGTAATTATCCATATAATTTTAGTGTACATATGTTTTTTAAACGATAATGTAAGAAGTTTACATATAAGTAATTAGATTTATCTGTAACAAAGTGCTATGTTATAGTCCATTGCATGCTGACCATGCTGTACATTTTGGCATTAAAATCTCATAAAAAAAAGAATGAAAGTCAAACAGTGTGTATGTACTACAACTTACTTACGTCACAGATCATTAAAATACTAGTAGATTAAAAATATTAAAATCGCTAAGAGCTCAAACATTTTAGTAATATGATGTTATAAGGTGAAAATTGTAAAAATGGAAGAGGTCTAGTGTCCTCCTTGTCCTAACCTATTAAGTACGGTTCCTAAGATGCAACTCTGTGACAGACGGACTGACAGTGGAGGCTTAGTAATCTGGGCTGCGTGAAAAATAATATCCTCGTGCCAAATCACAACAACATAGGTACCAATAACTACAAGTGTAGGGGAAGTCCGGGAGAGGTGAACCCCAATTTCATTAAAGCTGCTTATTTTATGTATTAGTTGTAGCGTCTTGTAATTGGGCTCATGTATGTCTCATCTTGTTAGGTATAATTTGATAATATTAGATTGTTGATAAAGTCAACATATATTTTTTTATTTCATGTTTTTTGAAAACGGAAAAATGGATCAAATCTCCTACCCCTACGGGTGAGTTGACCAGGGCTTGAGGGAGAATTGACCATAAATTTGTCTAGAAGGAAAACAATTAAAAAAACTATTATTTTGTTATTAATATTTCACGAAAAACACTGCCATAATTAGAAACGAGACTTTCTTACAGAAACAATCAACATTTAACATTATTAAGCTAGTTTTTGACTTGTAAATCATACAAACAAGATTTTCATTTCCTAACAGAAAACTGATCAATTATAAACACTAATGGCACATAAATTATCACATATGATTATGCACATTTATAAATAAGCTTTAAATCCAAAATTATACATGAGTTTTTCTTACTAATAATCAATAGTTAACGACATGAGGCCGTTTTTTGTAAATTTTAAAGAAAATAAATTATGATATCACTTCTAACAGAAACTAGGCACCTCAGGAACATCAGGAATCACGTACGATTATACACATTAATTAACAACATATAAAACCATAATTATTATTATGAGTTTTCTTAGAAGAAATTATATTAACAACATTTTAGACATTTTTTTCCTACATATTACAAAAACTGAACTATAATTTCACTTATAACCAAATACTATGCAAGTTTTAAACAATAGTCATCAGGAATCACAAACCCGAAAATATAAACGAGTTTCTCTTACAAATGATCAACATTTAATAATATAATAATAAAATAATATCAACTAAAGAGCAGAGCGGGACATTTGAACCACTGATCATGTCTCCCACCGACAGAGTGGTCAAGTCTCCCGCTACCGCTACCCCCTTGCCTTACAAAAGTGATGTTTCCTCTAAACAATTGCAACGGACGATTCCACACACATTAACTCAAAAATACTACATTAAACAAAGAAAACGATGTGATAATAAAACAGATCTTACCTCTAAAACTGTTGAAATTGCATAAGAAAACAAAAAAATATTTTTATTTAGTTTTGAAACGCAAGAACACGTTTTTCTCGCTCAAAGCCGAACCGTTCTAATGGCGGCCAATATGGCTCACTCGCAGCCACCGCCTTTATGCAAGTGTCTCGGCCATCTTTGTTCATGTTCATTTCATCTCATGTTTTATTTTTAATTTTTTGATAAGTTTTATTTACATTTAAAACTTTACTGATACCGGCACAAGCTTCGAGCCGCCATAAACGGATTAATAATAATAAATAATAATAATAATAATTTGTATAGTGAGGGGCAAGTCACCACCCGCCAGAGGTAACAGTCGCATTGATGGTTACGGCGGGTGAAGTTTTTGTACTGCAATAGCCCAAATAAATAGTCCACCCAAACTCCATTTTAATTAGTCTTACTTGTTATGGACGGTTTTGGCCCAGAAGCTGCACTTTGTGATGGAAGCAAGCCGTTTTGCACAGTGATAATATAGACCAAAATAAACGATTTCACTCGAGGCGAAATTAGTTTCACCCCTTAGGAACAGAGATGGCGCCACTTATTCAAAAAAAGTTTAAAAAAACTTAAATCCTGAACGGACACTCCGATTTTGACGAAGGAGGTGCCAATCGGCAGATAATTACCCAACTTAACATGAAAAAAATTTAAATTAGGTGAGATATAATTTTGGATACCTAAAAATAATATTTTCTGAAAAAAGTATTTGAAATTTGTGATTTTTTGTAATTTTACTCGTAAAAATGTATATACATGGTACTTTTTTTATTTATTTATATTAATACACAACTAATTTAACATTCACGAAAAAAAACCGCATATCATTAGCTTGTATAGTTCCAAAGTTATTGAAGAGTACAGACATGGCGCCGCTGGGTCAAAAAATCTTACAAAAAATCTAAAACCTCAACGGATATTCCGATTTTGATAATTAAGGTGCTATTCGACAGATAATTACTTAAATTAGTTTAAAAAAATAAAATAAAAATTCAAATAGGCAAAAAGTAATAATAAATACAAAAAAAACATACATTTTGAAAAAAAAAAACATTTTTTTCGGGCTTTTATGTAATTTCATTAAAATAATTTTATGAATATGGCTTTATTTTACTTATGTATATAATAACACTATTAATTGATTGTTTAAAAAAAACCGCATGTCAAGAACTTGTACAGTTCCAATGTTATTGAAGATTTTACTATAGGGTGCCGGTGCGATGTTGCCGCCACACGTGCAACTTATGTACATGTATTTAGAAAAGTATTCTCCCGTTTCGAAGGTACTGATTTACCCTGAAAATATAACCACAATTGAAAGTACAAATAATAATCATCACAAGTAGCACACAACACACTTATATCCCTTATACAGCTCAAATTAGAGTTTTAACGGGTGAATAGGCTCTTAAACAACCTGTTTGCTAATGCTAATATCACAAGTATATTTTACTTACTTTACGTTTTATTTTCACTAAACTTTGCATTGTAACGTGCAAGTTAGGCCGTTGCATCGGCTGCAACAACGCATTTTGCCACAGCCCGATTTGCACCCATAATGACTGTTCTATTGTGGATCGCACCTGCAACCTGCTTCCAACGCCATTCCACTCCCAAAAAGAAAGGACTTAGGACAGGATATTTGTTTCACATTTGGCTGGCTTGAAACGCTACAACCAGAACATGTTGTTCAATGGCAGCTGATGTAGTCGGCAAAAGGCTTGTCGCCAGCTCTGTGAAAGCATCGAAGCATTCAAATTGCAGTCGTCAGTGCGACGGTCGTACTAGTAGCAGTTTACAAAACAGTTATTACTTTAAGTAATGAAATGATGACTGCACTTCAAGGCTTTCACCGAGTATGACAAGACGTCTAATTTTAATACAATAAGAAAAGAGACCTGTTTTAAAACATGCCTGTTATACCCTGAAATAACTACTGCTTTTGCAAGTACATCGCTATCTATAGAAGTTCTCTCTGGATACGTAATGGCTCATGTGTAACGGTTACTTAGGGCCATTTTTTTTCTTTTTTAGGGTGTGTTTACATAATTAATGCCATTCATTATTATAACAAAACGGGATTTAACCGAGTTCAAAAATGTTTATTTACCGCAATTAAGTCCCATTTTATTATTTTAATAATTATAATGTCTGAAAATCGTGTAAGATTCAATCACTATATTAATGTAATTCATTGATTCTCAATTAATCGTAAAGTTGTTGGTCCCAGATCCACATGCAGGCTATAGGATGCTCCAACAGAGCATATATTATTACTGTTAATGCGATTCGAAAAGATCTGTTTAAACTAAAAAACACTAAACTAAACAAGCTTGAGAATCAATCTATTTCAGCTGCCATTGAATACCGTTTCATGCAAACCAAGTGTGGGTTCGCGTTTTAATTTGGAAATATCGAGTCCCAAGTCCTTTTTTTTGGGAATGAAACGGCTTCAAAGGTAGGTAGGTAGGTAGGTAGGTTAGTTCAATTTGAAAACTCCTTGAACATTATGGATACAAATTGGGCTGTGGCACAATGCGTTGTTGTTGCTGATGCGACGGCCTAACTTGCACGTTACAAAGCCTGCAAAGACCAAAGTGAAAATAAAACGTAAAGTAAGTAAAATATTGATTGAGAAATGCTATTTAGCATCTAATATACTTGTGATATTAGCAAACTGGTTGTATAAGAGCCTTTTCACCCGTTAAAACTCTAATTTAAGCTGTATAAGGGATATAAGTGTGTTGTGTGCTACTTGGGATGATTATTATTTGTACTTTCAATTTTGGTTATATTTTCTGGGTAAATCAGTACCTTCGAAACGGGAGAATACTTTTCTAAATACATGTAAGTACATAAGTTGCACGTGCAGCGGCAACATCGCACCGGCACCCTATAGTAAAATCTTCAATAACATTGGAACTGTACAAGTTCTTGATATGCGGTTTTTTTAAACGATCAATTAATAGTGTTATAATATACATAGGAAAAATAAAGCCATATTCATACATTTTTTTTAATGAAATTACATAAAAGCCCGAAAAAAATGATTTTTTTTTGTATTTATTATTACTTTTTACCTATTTAAATTTTTATTTTATTTTTTTAAACTAATTTAAGTAATCATCTGTCGAATAGCACCTTAACTATCAAAATCGGAATATCCGTTGAGGTTTTAGATTTTTTGTACGATTTTTTGACCCAGCGGCGCCATGTCTGTACTCTTCAATAACTTTGGAACTATACAAGCTAATGATATGCGTTTTTTTTTCGTAAATGTTAAATTAGTTGTGTATTAATATAAATAAATAAAAAAAGTACCATGTATATACATTTTTACGAGTAAAATTACAAAAAATCACAAATTTCAAATACTTTTTTCAGAAAATATTATTTTTAGGTATCCAAAATTATATTCTACCTGTTTTAAATTTTTTTCATGTTAAATTGGGTAATTATCTGCCGATTGGCACCTCCTTCGTCAAAATCGGAGTATCCGTTCAGGATTTAGAATTTTTTAAACTTTTTTTGAATAAGTGGCGCCATCTCTGTTCCTAAGGGGTGAAACTAATTTCGCCCGAGTGAAATCGTTTATTTTGGTCTATATTATCACTGTGAAAAACGGCTTGCTTCCATCACAAAGTGCAGCTTTTTTTCATAACAAATAGGACTAAATAGCCCGGTTTCTTTTTCATATCATTGCAATAGTTCAACCACCTGCTGGGACCTGTTCATGGATGTATCATGTTATTGATATGATCAGGAACGGGTTCCAGCAGGGCTACAGCCACAGCAAATTTCTCCAAGGGGCCTCTACGTGTTGGATCCATATCCCCACGCAAGCCTTCCAAAAGACCGGGACATATGCAATGGCAAAAGTCACAGACGATATAATCGCAGCATCAGACAAGGGAATGGGCTCCATTCTAGTACTCCTGGATTTTTCACGCGCCTTTGACTGTCTCAATCCTACATTACTGTTGACTAAAATGGCATATTACGGGATATCATCAACGTCATGCAAATGGTTTCAATCATTCCTAACAGACCGGAAACAGTATGTTGAAATGGAAACAGATAAGGGCGAGGTACTCAGGTCAAAAATACAAAATATCAGTCGAGGGACACCACAAGGCTCAATTTTGAGTCCTCTACTATTCATTTTATACACAGCTGATCTGATGAAGAACTTGAAACATTGTAATGCTCACTTGTATGCAGATGATACCCAAATATATTATTCTTTTACGCCCAATGATTTGGAGATATCTCTTAATAAAATAAACAAAGATTTAGACACAATAGCTGACTCTCAAAAATAATCTTATTTTAAATCCAACGAAATCTCAGTTTTTAATACTAGGAAATAAATGGCAACGCACTAAAATTAAAGAACAACACCCAGTAGTAACTATAGGAAGCGACTCTGTAACACAAGTGGACACTGCGAAAAATTTAGGCCTTATGATGGATGGTCAACTGAGATACATTGAACATGTAAATTTAAAAGTCAGAAACGCCTTCTACCGCCTTACAATGCTTTACAGGATCCGAAAATATCTTTCAACTAATGTTAGGGAAACTCTTGTAGAATCCCTAATACTGTCACAATTTAATTACGCGGATATAGTATATGGACCAAGACTCCTAGCTGACACAAAAAAGGCAATACAACGGGTACAAAACGCATGTGTTCGGTTTTGTTACAACGTTCCCAGGCGAGCGCATATAACGCCATTTTTAAACGAAAATGCGACCCTGAATATGGAGAACAGGAGAATACTGCACCTGGCATGCGTAGTAAGGAAACTCATAGAGTTTGAGAAACCCAGCTACTTGCATGAAAAAATAAAATGGGTTAAAGATACACGCAGCAAGTCACTGAGGCCATGCACTAAACTTAGAGTACCACAGCACAAGACGGCATTCTTTAGGGGGAGTTTTAAATTCGCAGCATCAAAAATCTGGAATGATCTGCCACCACCCCTACGAGAACCCATGTCGTTGTATAAGTTCAAAAAGTTAGCGCACAGTCACTTGTTGGATATGCAAGGCAAGTTTTAATAATCTCCCTCTTTTTCATTTTTCAATTTTTCATTTTTTTGCACACACATATATTTTACACATATACAAGTCAAAGACAAACACATCCACTAATACATTCACACACACTCACAAACCTCCATGCTGGTGTTATTGTAATTTAATTTACATTATTTTAGTAGTTTTTTATTTATTTTTTTATTATTATAGTTGTTTGCATTACGTTGTTATTATTATTGTTTTTTTGTCATATTATACATTTAATTTAATATTTTTTTTTGAACTGTCAACATGTCAGCAGCCGACTTAATCTCCGGGCTTAGTCTGAAAACCAGCGCTGGGCTTTACTGACCTAGCACATGCTGAGACTGAGACCCATTGCCTCACTTTATTCTGTTTTGTATTGTTTTTTTAGTTACTAGCAATGTAATTCTTAGGATAAGTTTTTTAAGGCAATAAATAATATTCTGATTCTGATTCTGATTCTGATTCTGATTCTGATATATGAGCCCGTGACTCAAAAAAATGAGAAACAAATAATAATAATAATACGTGTCTTTAGAGCTATCAACGGCGCCGATGGGCCGAAATTTGAATGAAATATTTGAGATGGTTCAAGTCTCCTACCTGGTCAGATCTCCCGGTTTTTCCTTACTTATCAGTGCTGATAACTTTTCCTGAAATTATTATTGTTACATGTCAGTCATCTGTGGAATGCATTATAAAACAATTGGCGACTTTAAGGCGAAGCGTGAACGGCGCCATCTACTGCTATTATTCCGAACGAAAACATGCAAAGGAGCGCTATGCAGCGAAACACATTTAATACAGCTAGCTAGCGTTTCATTGTTGGGGTTTGATATAAACGACATAGATGGCGCTTTAAACAGCTAAGCGGAGTACAGATGCACACGTTGTCGAGATATTCTGTGAGATGGCGCTTGTAAAATATATGCATTTTTATACAAATTATTAGAGTATATTATTGTTAAAGTTTATAATTATGCTCTTATAGTATAAATTGTTTTTATTGAGGTTTATATCTAGATAGATATTTACAGGAATTAACATTCTGAGTGATTTGACACAACCCACAACAAGATTTTGTAGGAAGTAAATAAATAAAAGAAGGATATTTTCTTCAAGTAATTCATTCATACCTACTACACAGAGAAAAAGGTTCAATCAGTGTGAAGTAAGTGGTGCGATGTAATATGTAGATACAAAACATTAGAGCTCTTCCAAATAATGTTCGTCTCTTTGAGAGTGTAATCACGTAGTTCTGCTACTTACTAAGAGATGGCGCTGTTAGTTCCTAATTCTGATTAGTTTTTTTTCTTATAAGATTCTTATTACTAATTGGACTGAATCTGGTCAGGCGACTAAGAATATTTGAAATAAAATTAGGTAACGAATAAATAAACATCTAAATATTATTATAAATTTTCAATTTTCATGTGGTTTAAAAGTTTAAAAGGTAAATATGTTATGAAAAAATCGCGGTTTCGGTTAAAACTTAGCGATTCAACCATTGAAATCCCTTTAAATAATCACCAATACTTTGCATGTAAAACCATTCAAAAGTGAATCGCAAATACTTTCATGGATGTTGTTATGAGGGTTATGGTTTTTTTTTCAACACAAACTAATTAAACTATAGGTATATATAGAGAAATGAAGAACGCCAGAATAAAAAAGCTTTGTTCTTTGTTAACAATAAATGAGTTTGAAACCATGAATCAGCGGGTAATGTAAGTACGTCATAAAAACCAAAAATAAACACTTTTTCAAGGTGAGATTTCAGTCTGCTTTTAAAATGAACTTGGTCCACGGGGAAGATAAAGTCATAAGACTCGTTTTTTGCACCTATTTCGGATAAAAAGTATCCTATAACCATCTAAGGAGGCGCATCAAACAGTATACGAGTACCTACCTACTTATATTAAACAAAACGGTCCAGTTGTTTAGGCGTTCCATTCCGCATTTTCGTTTGCAATCCGTAACGTTTCGCCTAATAATTTGTCCGAAAGCCATTTTTATTTCCAAAACTGTTCATATTTCAGAATAATTATAAAACAAACCTACCCTTATAGGTCCATTAAAACGATGTTTATAGAACTCAAAAAAAATTTATATAAAAAAATACATTTGGATAAATCAAAATTTTTGAAACGTTTCTGATCAGAAACAATGTTTCGCAGTTATGTTACCCCCCCTACCCCAGCACACCTGGATACTCCTCCGTCTTCCGCCCTTGTTCGAACTATCACGCCGCGTGTGCGTATACGTAGCCAGTCGTAGCGGCACGCACGCGTTCGTCACTTTGTCTTGACGCCCCGTTATAATTGTTGCGCATATTACACAAACAACCAGTAAAACACCGTTTTAGGCGGCTACTGGGAATATCAAAACAGTGAACCTTCTGTAGTAAATCACTCTGCTGATATTGTGATGAATGATGATGATGTATTTATATTCAGGTGTAGATATGAGGGTGGAAAGACAAACTCCAATATGAATCATCCTTTTTATTTTTTAAAATAATTATAGCTAACCGTTTCGGCAATAATAGTTACTATTATCAATTCAATGACACAATAAGCATTTTCCGTTGTTAAATATAATAATTCCACAATAAAAATAATATAATGGGTTAGTTTGTTCATATAGGTAATTATTTCTTTAGAAACTATAAGCTTAACATAAGTCAACACTAAACTTAACTAATATACGTAGCAGTGCGTAATTGACTAAATTCGAGTACAAATACAAAAAAATAACTTTTATAAAAAATATAATTCAATAAACACGTTACAGGTCAACGCTACGAATAACTAATTAAAAAAAACATGGCATCGTTTTTTATATTAAATATGAACTTAAAATACGCTACACATCAAAATACAATTAAAATTATGTCGCGATGAGTCTAATCGAATTGTATGTATGTATTGTATGTTCGTCTAAACATCGATAAGGTACAATTATATTATCATCACATCACATCCCTAATGTTATTTACATTCTTTTTTTTTATTTTAACATGCCAAATACGAATTTTGACTTCTACATCGTAATTTTAACTCTAAACTCTAAGTAAATGGAATTTTACAATTTACGCCGAAATACTTTTAATTTTGACAATTTACACCCAGTACTTCCAATATCAATTTACATTTTTTATTATTCGAATAGTGTATCATATAATTTATGATACTAATACTTTGTGTTAGTTTCCAAAAGTTTCATTTTTTTTTCAATTCGCAATCACGACATTTTTTTACAGGTCCAACGCTATTCAAAGCTGCCATTTACATTTTTTATTGTGACAACTTTAAAATGTCACTAATGACAGCGAACACACAAAAAATTGCGTTGGATGTTGAAAAGATTAAATCCTGTTTACTTGAACATTAATTACTAGTAAATGGGACATCAAGAAAAAAGACTAGATTTCACCAATTGAAAGGGGCAAATATAACTTTGTAAATACAAAAATTGGTTGTAACTGTAAATAAAAATGTTGTACAACGCAAATGCCTCTTGTGGCATTGATCGGCTAGTTATAGACGAAATATGCGCTGTCAGTTGTTTTAGAGCCGTCAAAATTCGAAATTCAAAATGATTCCGATTACAAAATTTGGTTGTCATTGCGATAACGCTCGCAACTTTTGTTCATTACATTCTAAATATTGTCAAACTTGTGTTTTCTTCGTTTTGTTTATATTAATGGTAATTTTTACCTAAAAATGGATACGACGCCAAGGTCCGGTAAGTACTACCGGTAAACACCAATACAGAGTCCATTAACTATTATGACCTTTAAGCACATTGAAATACACAGATTTTTTTGTATTTATGTTTTTTATTCGTTGTTCACTACTCTCAAACACATAACATTGAGTAAGCTTGCATTGATTTTTTATAAGTAACTTACTCCATGTTACACGACGGGCCCAATTATAAACGATATTTTCATACAAATTAAAATGTCATTTATAAATGAGCCGTAGAATTACATTACATTAATTATACTAACTTACAATATAAGATAATAACTAGTATGTGAGTTTAAATTGAAAACCTGGCTATCCTGTCTATGTCTTAAAAATACGATTAATAATTGTATATTTGGCTAAATATTAAAAACAAGCTCAAATACTAAACGTAAACGACGAAGCTTCAAATTAAGAACTTTAACAGTCAATAAGGATGTTTAAGTCAAAACAACAGCAATCTATAGTGAAAACTTAACAACTAATATTTTCAATCGCACTAGAAACTATTTTCTTGAGCAATTGAAAATATTTTTCTAAATTCGAAATAAAAAATGTAATGTAATCGCTAGATTTTGTTGCGATTCAGTCGAAATATTATTATAAGCCGCATTTTCATATAACATTGCCGGTTAGAGACGACCACTGATACAAGAAGTTTTTGCTGAATTTCTTGTTAATTATTATGGCAATTTTATAACACAAAGAAAACGTCGGCTTGAAAATCATCAACGAAATATCCTATTAACATAACGATAACATAATATTTAATAGCCAATAAAACTAGAACATTAAGGCGTCTTATCCATTTTTCTACAAAAATTTAACCAACAGCGCATTAAGTGAGTCAAACAGGTGGAGTTACTTGCTTGTATCCAAGGTTCACATTAAACAAAACCAGGTCTATTGATACTAACAAACCGGGCGCGGGAAAATCAATGGAGAAATTCAATTGATTCAGAAAAGGAATAATCAATTGCTGGAAAAACCAATTGATTCCCCCGACAACCCCGTTCCAGCGACGCAAGTAAATCGCTCAATTAGGCTTTATCATTAGTATTAAATGTACACAGCTTAACTACGGAAATTTGTCTGTAAAATAAACGTAGAAAAAATTTTCACTCCATATTTTTCATTTTCAACATTAAAAAATTTCTTCGTCGATAACTTAAAAATAAGTGACAACTTGCAGACACGATCTGTTATAACTATTCCTTCGATGATCACAGAGAATGAAGCCTGCCATTCCACGCGACTCAAATAATTTTCAGACTAATCCAAATACTTACGTTAAAACTCCATTAGATTCGAAAATACATGCGTATATTTTTACACAAATATTTTTACATAATCGCGTAGAATTTCAGGCTTGGAGACACCTCACACTAGCGTCTTTTAAACGTCGGCGACCTATCAGCGCCCGTGCGGTGGCGACGTAACGTTTTTCGAACGTTGTCGTATTTCGAGCGTTTTATTGGCGCCCGCGCAGTATCCCTGTCCTCAGGGACGTGCGACACAGTAGCGGGGCGGTGAGTTTGCATTGTGCACTATCAGTGACGCTGTGTGCGCGCTAGCAGAACGCCGACGCTCATAAGACGCTAGTATGGGTCTCTTTTATACGACTTGAACACTTTCATGGAAACGTAACTTTTGATATAATATTCTAAATGTAGGATTCACGATCCGTGCTTGTCCATATGTTTGTACAACTCGCGTTCAGTTCCCTAACACGATGGTTCATTAATTATAACTTTAAAAATACCCAAACGTCCATAAATTTTTCCTTCTACTACGATCTAAATTTAAAACAATACCTTTTATACATTATTCATAGGAACTTCATTTGTTGTTATATTTAATTTATTTTATATATTAATTTATGAGAACATTTTTACATAAATAGCGATCCGTTCACGTTTTTATTGTTTCTATCGAAAAATGTTCGGTTATTTTTGTATCAGTCGAAATTGTTTTTAAACGATTATTCACGTTTCCTAGAAAATTAATTATTTCCGGTAACCGCTCGTCTTGATGGTACTGGCCATGTCTCACCAACTAAATACTTAAAAATGTGCCGAAAAGTTTTGTATTTAAAACAAATAAAATACTTAATTAAACTCAAAGTTCAATTAAAAACTCTCATCCACCAACCAAACGTCACGATAAAAATGATAAACGATTTTTGGGCTATTGCATTGTATTTTTGTTTACTATTTACATTGATATCCCGCTAGGTGGAGTTGCACGGCGAGGGGGGTGTGCAACAATCCAACGGATATACCAATATTAATTCAAGAATGAAATAATTACGTACGTTAAAATCAGCTTACTATACCTTACCTATGTTACGATTATACGTAGATAAACGATTTCGTGTGGACAAACTCGAAATAATCCAATTTGTACGCACAAAATGTTACTTATTTATAATACATGATGATAATATTAAAAGAATTATTCGGCAACACTTGACATTCTCAGAGTCTGATTGGGGTTTGACCATTCTCTGATTAAACTGAGAACTTTCAATTGAATTGGAAATTTTTCAATTGAATTGGATAATGGTCAATCCTCGATCGGTTTTGATTCTAAATCTACTGCAGTTTGGAGCAACTAGATGCTTCGGGTTTATGGTTATTGAAGCAAATGCTTCAATAATATTGTTTATTGTAAAATGATTCACTGGGCTATTGTGATTCATTTAAAAGTGTGTGAAAATAAAAATGAAAAATGTAATATTGGGCATACATCAACATCCGATGTTGTAAAGAATGTCTCGTGTCCTTGTCTTTTAAAGGTTCTTTGTCGAAGATAGATGGATTTTTCTTTATTTTTCGGATCTCCGACTGCTGTCCGGGTTGTTAAATCTGTTTGTCAGTAACAGTTTCTCTATTCAGTGAAAAATCGCTATTTTTTTTCTATTCATGTACAATTTCATTTTAATTAAGTATTTACAAAAAAAAAGAATAAGTAACGGCAGTCTTCTGAAAAATAATAGTTGGTATTTTTACTACTCTACAAAATAATTTGTAAATAATTATATTTTTTGTTCAAATAATAATCGTTATAATAAAAATAAAGTGTTACTTTGTCGAAGTGAAAGCAACATGTAACGAGCTACAGTATATTATATACAGTATTATATCTAATATGGCATTTAATATAATAAAATTAACATTTCACGCCAAGAGCAGACAGTTTTAAGTGAACGAAAAAGGTTAAATAAATTCTCCAATTTGATAAAGATCTTTTGTGCGTTCAAAACATGACTAGCATAGTAATATTGCGTGAAAGACAAGAATAATAATCATAACAAATTTTCAATATCACCTAAATAATATATTTGTAAAAATATCTTCATATGGAAAAAACTTTAAACAAAAACTAATTATTGCATAGTCGCTAAATGCGATAAAATGTGCGGAAATAGTTTGGCACATCCCAAAGTTTGTACTAAGCTAAGAAACACCGCTCCGTGCTAAAGCTAATAAAAATAAATATATTTAAATAATAACGCGTAAAACAAAATAAATATTGAAGATTGCACAGAATATTCCACATATTTTCTATTTCTAATTTTATTTCTTGCAGCGAGTGTGTGTTCCTTTTTTGTTCAATCATTTAATTTAGTTTCCATTATTTACATTAACTTCAGCTCCTAATACTCCCCTATTTACAACAGTTAGTTCTATCTAGGCTTACATACCATTATTGTTATGCGACTTCTTTATAACTAACAATGTATAATTTGTAGAATTATACCAAATAAACAATTTCCACGTCGCGAAAACAAACTAACCAGAAGCGATTTGACGCTCCGAAACAAAGATTCTTTTGGAAAATAATCGAAAATACTAGAACGAAATCGCCTCGGATTAGTAGTAGCTGAATTTTCATGGCTGAGGGTTCTGCTGGAGGTGGACAGCTTGCTGCGCGGCTTGCTGAGCGGCCTGGGCCGCTTGCTGTTGCATTTGCTGTTGTTGGACCGCTTGCTGAGCAGCCTGTTGGGCCGCTTGTTGAGCGGCTTGAGCCGCCTGAGCCACTTGTTGAGCGGCTTGCTGAGCGGCGGCAGCTTGCTGAGCCGCGACCGCCTGCTGCGCCGCCTGCTGAGCGGCCTGTTGAGCCGCCGCCGCCGATGACGGCAAATTGAACCCTAGCATCCTCGGATCGTGCAACCGCAACGCCTGTTCTAATCTCTGTTCCTGCGCGATTCTAAAAGCCTCGACCAGCTCTGGTGACAACTGTCCGCTGGCGTCGTTTGGAGGCTGCGGTGGGAAGCCTCCGTTGTGTCTCAGCGGACTTGGAGCCTCGTTGCCATGGGCAGCGGCAGCTTGGGAAACTGCTAGTCTGAGCGCTTCGGCCTGACTTCTCAGAAGCGCTTCTGCTTGTTGGATCCTTAAGGCGGCTTCGTTCGGCGCTGGCGGGGTTTCCGCTGGCGGCTGAGCCGGGGGTGGTTCTCTGGCGAGTTGCTGGCGCATGGCTGATACTAGATTGGCAGCGGCGACTTGGACAGCGTTGGCTCCTTCGCCCGGTTGAGCCATCATGTTGGCGGCGGCCGCTGCGATAGCGGCGACTCTTTCGTCTCCGTACGCTTGGTGACCGTTGCTGGCCGATCTGAGTAGGTCTGTGAGTTTGTTGACAGCAGCGCCGCCATCAGACCCAGCTGAGGAAGAAAGGCGCCCGTTGGAGGAGGAGTCGGAATGCGCTGGTGAGGGCGGAGCCAGGTTGAGGAGCCCGGAGCCGCCGGCGGAGGAGACTGCGGCGATGAGGTCCCGCTCTCGTCGCTCGGCGGCTGCTCGGGAGAGCACGTACTGGGCGGCGAATTGATGCTTCGGCTCCATTCTCATGTGTTCCATGTGCGACAGGAGACCTGGAACATTAGGTTTCGTGTTAGACTTGTATGCAAAAAGTAGTAAGACAAGATTAAGACTGCACCGAGCGAAATGTGAAAAAATAGGCAGTTGCCGTTAAGTAGATAACGTCAACACTAGTTGTTTAATCCATTTCTAAACTATATATTTAGCATTTCGAAGAATGTGTTAACAACTTCTCCGTGAAAAAATTATAAGATTATTAATATTTTACCCTAGAGAACTAAGTAAAGTTGGACTAAAATTGTAAAATGGTAAGCAGGCGTTAAGAGTTTTTTTATACTTTAACAATGGAAATATATTCTGATTTTCAGTTCAAAAAAAAGACGAATGTTTACATTACAATTTGTCCGCATCAAATATTCCAATTATTGTTTGGTATTAAAGATCCAGATTTATCAAAAAGTGCTTTTAATTCTCCATACATTTTTACTATGGCGGCCGCGCGCCAATTTAAATACGCATTCTCCACGCTCTATGGTTAAGTCGCAAACGCTTGGCGCCCTCTTAAGGTAAAAGTCCCTGTGCTCGACACGTTAATGTTTAATAGTTGACACCATGCTGCCACCTCTATTGCTATAACATTGAAGATGGCAACTATTGGTACAGTGCTGACTGCTGAGCACAGCGACGTTTACCTTACCTATTGTAATAAAATAAATAAGTAAACTATTCTACAAGAAGTAGTTGTTGGAATTTTCAAATAAAATGTTAACATCGGCATTGTATTCATCTAGACACGTACTTGTGTAGTAGGAAATAGAAATAAAATTAGTAATACACTTGGCATTGGCCTACACAAATTAATTAAGTGTCCACAAAGTTAAACGTATTGGTCATAATATACTTATTTAATATATCAAAGGTAACAAATACCATTAATAGTTATGACATAATCCTAAATTGCTAATAATATTGAAGGCAATTAAATTATTGTTACGTTAAATAAATGGAAAGAAGGTCAAGCTTTAATGTCATTTTGGTTGATTTGGAATGTATTTATGTTTTTAGGCGTATACAATAAATACCGGGATCGGAAGCCCTATAGGTCTCCCAAAAATGTACTCACCACTCTCGTGGGTAAACACAGCTTGGCAGACAGAGCACGGCCACATCCGCAGACTGCTGGTCAGCTGCGTCTCAGGATGGCAGGCGAGATGCTTTCTCAGAGAACCCTCATTCACGTAGTGTTTCCCGCACACCGGGCAGGGATGGTTGGCCGTCCTCCGCTTGGCTACATAAGGATCAGTTGGTTTAGCTTGCGCAGGGTATGGTGACGTCGCAGGGGGACCTACGCGCCACCAGGATGAGGTAGGTAGGTTAGTGGGTGGGTTAGGAGAGAAAAAAACCTGACGTTAGTGAATGTTAGTTGATACGGTGACGGTGGGGGCCGTCGGTTGTTTAAGTCTAGGGACGGCTGTTGGAGACGGTTATGAAGATTGGCTTTTAGAAGAAACTCTTGAAATTTTTTACATTGTACTTAGGTACTTAGAGTGATATGAGTCATACAGCAGAGACTATAAAGTGAAAGTGAAATGTGAAAATAGAAAACAAAAATATAGGTATAATACCAACTATTCAGAAGCCGTCTCCATTAGCAATACAAAATGTTAACAAAAGACATGACGACAAAACGAGGAAAATGTAGCTATTAGAAACGTAAACAAACATGTTATGACAATAGACCGCCATCCGAAGAATCTGTATCGCAAACCAGAACTGTTTGCAAAACACTCTGCCGCGCCGTTAACATAACATCAGATTCCTCATTTAGCCGTAACTTAAACTAAAATTACTATTAATTTATCCTATGGAAACGATACTGTTCGTGTGATTTTTAAACCAACACCCCTGCTGGCTTCACGCCAGCTGGAAGCTTTTAAATCAATAAATGTTTTATTGCAAAATATTTACACAATCATTCCGTTGTTACACAAAAACAGAGTAAATCGGTAAGCTTCCAGCGACGATACTTAAGACTATCACGCATCTGCTCCGCGTTTAGACGGATTAAAAATTCAAATATCACAATTCTAAACCTCCCCGGAACAAATGCGTTCTTATTTCAAACTTATTATTTTTTCAATTTACGAACACCGCTGCCACTGGGTCCTAAAGAGTGAACACCTTAAAAAAAAAAGGAACCGGGTGGCTCTGGCACTTACTCGCAACGCCGGACGCGTTGGGATCCTTGTGAGTGTTCTTCATGTGTTCTACGAGGGCTTCGCCACCGAAAACGACTTTGTGGCAGATTGGGCAAGGCGTGGCAGTGGCGCCCCCGATCATGAGAGCGGCGTGTTGCTGCAAAACACCAAGATGCAGCTGAAGCTCCTGTGGCGCCCCAGCATACGAAAATTAGGATACATTCGTAATAAAATACACGTCAAAAGGGAATTTAGAAATAAAGCATACGCCGAAAGAGAATTTTGATAACGGGCCGAAAAGGTTTTTTGGGAAATCATAGTAACGACCGAAATGTGAATTTTGATCATAAAAATTAGTCAAAATTAAAGAAAGTAATAGTATTAGGAAAATAGATTTTCCTCATTAGGCAAAGTGCATGGAGCCGAAAGTTTCCAAATAAGTAATACAGTTCATACAAAAAAAACAAATATAAGGTTTTTGAAATACAAAAAACGACACTGATGTTTTATAATGATGAATTAGCAAGTTTTTCGGTAGCAAGTGAATCAAGCGACATAAAAACATTAAATTTGCATGGTTTACATTGTAAACTGAAAATAAACATGATATCGACATTGATGTTTTACAAAAGCATTAAAATTAAACATGGCGCCTTGCCAGTATCAACATAAACTTTAGATTCTCAAAAGCTTCCTCATATTTTGCGCCATGACAAAGTATTGTCTTCTGTCACTATAGGATTTTGTATATGTTTCATATTTATCTTTCTTAATCTATCATCTCACTTTAACAGAGTGAATGGAGGAGGAGGTATGCTTTTTAACAATTTTAAGTTCAATAATATCTTCCGGAGTTAGCATTTCACTCAGTTATTTCACACTTATAGATTCAAAATTAGGCATGCTAACTGGAATGGCGTTAAAAACACTACTAAACATTTATCTGAATATAGATGTTTAAATCAGAAGGATGTATTTATAACTCAAACGCAATACAGATGAAATCCTTCTTTTGGGGCATAAAATAGGATATTAGACCAAGCATGAGTCAAACAAAATCAAGCTCTGAATTTTGAAACGTTGACGAAGCATTTGTTAAGCCGAATGGCATTCAGGTAAACTCAAAACGTCCCACTTTCAACACAAACCAACAAATGTAAAGCAGGTTGGGAAGTGTATTCCAAAGGGATTCTAATACTGACCTTGGCTGTATGGGTTCTGAGGCTGCTTTCGGTAGCAAAGCCCTTGCCACATATGTTGCAATGGAAGGGCCGGTTCTTGGCCCTCTCGACTTGGGCGTCGTGGTTGCGGAGGTGCTGTTGCAAGTTGGAGAGTTGGATGAAGGCGCGGCCGCAGTCGGGGAGGTGGCATTTGTAGGGACGCTCGCCTGGAAGCATATGGAATATTAACATTATTAATTTGTAAGGAGAGCTTACCATGAAAATACACAAGAGAAGGTTCACCCATTTTTATTTGTATAAAGACTACTTGAGGATTTTATGCAACGAATAACGCGTTTTGACACTATGACTTGCAATGACTGCGCATTTTTTTATCCGAACAAGGCGAAAGGAAAAGGGCACCTGGGTGCATCCTGGTCCGTAAGCTACACGGTTCACGGCACGCAGTGAGCCTCATTTTGCTAGCAATACGTTATCTATCTTTCAGCCACAGACCACTGCTGAGCATAGGCCTCCCTCATCTCGCCACAACGTGCGATCATGTGCAGACCACATTCATCGAATCCCTGTGACCCTAACGGGGTCATCTGTCCACCTAGTCAGAGGCCACCCACGCTGCGCTTTCCTATACGTGGTCGCCAGTACTTGCAATACGTTAGAAACGGATATAAATAGTGATAAGTTAGTAATAATTTCCGATATATGCATCGCACGATATAAGATGGAAAACTACTACTTTCCTTGACATCGAAGTTGGATTTTACGAGTATGTCGTTACGAATTACTTTCAGCCCGATGAGATGTAAAGAAGACTTTTGAAGCTTAGTGCAATATTATTGCTTAATTAATTCGCTGGTTTCGTCGCTGACTTGGCTCGGATTTAGAATATCTTTAAATGGCGTGGGAACTTGGAAAATTATAATAATAACTTTAAGGCCGTAACGAGATTATGCCATAGGTTCCATAGAAAGTTGTTAACTTAATGGTAATTTTACTTGCGTTAAAATTACTATAGGTAACTATCGTAATACATATTATGCGAAATATCTCATTTTATGCGTCCAGATTCGAAATGGGCATTATGACATAATTAAGAAATATTAATGACGAGTCAATTTTGTAACCAACATCACAACATTTCCATTTTAAGTATGTATTTAGTAACAAAGTGGAATGTTGTTAGGATAATATGGCTAAATTTATGGGAAAAATTACTTTGCATTACATTAATCTGTCTATTCTGTCAATTTAGTTACTACCTATTACCTATCTTTTTCATATTAGTGTTCTAGAAATAGCGACAAAGTGGAATGCTATTGACAATTATTTATGTATGCCAATTATGTCACAGTTAATTGCATCACTTCTCGTGAAAATTCCCAAAAGGCAAAATCTCGTCATTCATTTGATTATCTGTAACAAGAAATGAATGAAGTTGAAATATTTCGAACATCTACAACTTTATGCATCAAATATTTGCTCAGTAAAATGCAAAATACATTAAAAAATGGATGACATGACGCACATACTAGATTATCTAAACTTTAGATTCTTAAGTATAGTCACTAGGAAATGTCATCTGAACCTCGCCTAGTCTGGCCTCGTCCTAAATGTATCTATACTTCATATTATAATGGCCAGTATGAAGCAACGTTTTTGCAAAAACAAAACACGACCGCCGATCCCGTTTGAATTTCGAACGTTACGCAATTCGAGTTCAACGGTCACCGACCTCCGAGTCCGAATAACCCAAATCGCGCGAACCCGACCTAACCCAACGATACGCCCGCCATTTTTAAAAATAAGACCATAATAAAACCAACGCATACTTTTAGCCTGTACCGGCAAGCAAATGCATAGGTCATTGACTGCACACCAGCAGGGCGCACACACACAAAACCAACTTTTATAATGCGTACACGTTGATATAGGGTATCTTTTAGTTCTGAAGTTGTGTTAGTGATTTTGCATGTCTGAGAAGAATGCGTACACAGCGCGTGTAGGAAAGATATTGTAGAATTATTTCCTAGATGTTAGATAGATATATGATGGGGCTTGACACAGCAGCATGGTTGGAAATATGGCCGTTTTGGCTCGGTACTAATACTAATCTTGCCCTAACGGTCCGAATGCTATATTTATGGCTACTAAATTTTATAACAGACTGGGTTTTATTGGGTCGCTTTTGTAGATAAAAGTTTAGTGTAAAATATTGCGCTGTATAAGTTAGGTACTTTTATTAGGTATTTTATAGGATGGCGTTGGTTAGTGATTAAAGGTTTATAGGTCCTAATGGATTAGAAAGCATGGATAATGCGAGTATTACGCGATTAATTTGATAACAGATAAAGGCATTTATTCAACTCATAACAATCCAATTAGGGTTTAATAATGGGTATTATGCTTACACCTGACAGGTCAAATCTGTTATTTAATAACATAATGCAACGCTTCTGGAAAATTGTTCCGTTAGAGCATGTTACTTATAATAATAAAATAGTATTCGATTGAAAATAAACTAAAGTACTGGTCGATAATTTTAGAAAAGATGGACAGAGAAATAAACGAAGAAAGATAGATAAATGCAAGATAATATGCGAAATTAATCATACTCATACTCCTTTATTGATAAAAAATCAACATTTTTCAAATCAAATAGGAATCGTGAATTCTTATAATTATTAAATTATTATATAACTTATTTAACGATTACATTATTATTAGTTATTATTTGTATTAAGTGAAAATCTTCACATAAAAAACAAGCCGATGAATAAACCGATTAATAACACAGATAACCTTTGTTCTAATCGAGATCGTATCATACAATAATAAATCTCACTGCACATTATTATAATTTTGTCCGTACTGTATTAAAGCAAAGTACAGGATTTACTTAACACTTGAGACTGACTCACGCGTTGTAAGACTTGTAAGTCAATAGTGTTGGCACACCGTTTCGACTAACATTTTAAATATAAGCATACCATACAGATCTTAATATAATATAGAGGTGAGCGAAAAACTTTAAAATAACTAAAGATTACACTAATATTATCACTACATAGTATAAAACAAAGTCGCTTCCTACTGTCTGTTGGTCTGTCTGTCCCTATATATGCTTAGATCTTTAAAAGTACGCAACGGATTTTGATCCGGTTTTTTTAATCGATAGAGTGATTCAAGAGGAATGAAACGACTCATATAATAATGATCGAACTTCGCTTGAGAAGTTCGTTTGATCATCTATTATATGCATACTTTATCAGCATTGCACCCGTGTGAAGACGGGGCGGGTCGCTATAGTTACTTAATATAATAGAGGTAAGCGAAAAACTAAAAATATCTATACATCTAACTAATATTACAAAGGCGAAAGTTTGTGAGTTATGTGTAGATATGTTTGTTACTTCATGCTCAAACGGCTGGACCAATTTTGATAAATTTTGGTATGAAGGTAGCTGACATCTTGGATTATTTTTATTGTATTGTACATAACAACAGTTAAAAATAGATCTATAACAAATAAGACGGGTACAGAGGTGAACTTATCCTTATAAAGAATCTCTTCCACTTGATCTTTGAGCAATTGAGTGAATACGGAAAGGAGATAGACAAACTAACTCCGTGTAATATATCTTTC
Source organism: Apotomis capreana (assembly GCA_947623375.1). NCBI lineage: Eukaryota > Metazoa > Arthropoda > Insecta > Lepidoptera > Tortricidae > Apotomis > Apotomis capreana. The sequence continues at coordinate 11,873,672 of OX392522.1, read as the reverse complement.
TCTATGGCATTAAGTAAAAAAACTAAATTCCTGCACATTCATAAACGAAATGCTTCCATAAAATTAAATCTTTCAACTATATAATCCATTCACTCAGTAAATCTTCATAGTTTTGGTAAAAGAGTTAAAAAACCCTAGTGCAGAAATGGTAATTTTTCGCATTAACTGGTTGGAAATAACCGTTTTTCTGTCCGCGTGAGCTTAGAATGCTTTATGCCTACGCGCAGCTTGCAAGGAAGTACTTTTGTATGTAAATGCCTGCGTAGGCGCGCCTGAGCTAGAAACGTACAGAGGGTTTCCCTTAATTAAGATACTTGTCTATGATTTAAAAAAGTTAGTCCGTGATGGAGATTAGAAAATATAAATTAGACATAAAAATACCAAAAACCTGTTTTTTTTTCTAAAAATAAGACACTAGGTAATTTTTTTTTTACAAAAAGTTTTTTAATCCTCCTATTATGTCTATTTGGCTTTTCAATATATTCAGTACGAAAAATTTGTACGGATGATTTTTTCTCAAGAGAGTTGTAGATATCAACATATAGTGCGTAGGTATTAACTAAGTCAGTTTTCATCCCATTAACATAAAAATAAATCTGCTAAAACACAAAGAATAATGCTAAATACCCTGTCTACATTCAAAAATGTAAATACCACACAATCTGAGATACCATCCTTTAGGCCATCGTACATCGTCCTAACTGTGCTAAGGCGAGCGCCTTTCCCTTCCATTTATTCATAGAGAAATAACAAAAATAACCATAGACAACGACCAGTATAACTTGACCTACCGACTGCGCCATCATAAATACTAGATCTAAGGAACTAGACGGATCTCAAGGCGGCTAGAGCTCAGGTTATTCTGGAAGGCTTACGCGTAGGCTGTATAGGTTGAAAAATAACAGGCACAATGGATAGTTCAGTATAGTCTACCCGGAAGATGGATAATATTTTATTTATGGCCGCTTTTTAATAGCGGTTATCGGGAATGCGTTTAGAGTTATTACTGGAGACTTTGTTGCTAAATAAATTCCTGTGTCATTTTTGTTTGAAAGAAAAGTTAGAATTAAATGACATAAACTGTTATATAATTGTATTTGGTTGATGTGTAGGTACCTACTGCTAACAAAAAATAATCATTAGGTTACTGGAAGTAATAGGAGTCTCTTTTATGGCCATTTGTTATAAATGTGCGTGTAGGTAGAGTAGGTTCATAAGTATGTTTTAAAGCTTCAGCGCAATTCAGACAATAAAGTGTATCTCCAAATAAACCCATCAAGAACATACCACAACTGTAAACGTTATTCAAAATTCGAATATTGAAACAAACGAACTACCTACCGGCCACAAACAAAACCGTTGCTCGAAAACGAATTCAAATTTCGAAAATAATAAATTGCATTCGGAATGCATCGCGTCGATTTTAAAACGGCCGTCGGCGCGTATAGCGAATTTATTTTTGAAATTAGAACGCAGACTTACGCGCCATTTTGACTTGTATTCGAATAAATCTCGTGTGCTTTCGCCGTTTTAATATTTGACGTTTGAGACTTCGCTGGATTGATTTTTACTAAATGAAAATTTGGTACTTATGGTTAGAATGGTTTTTATTCAGTATTGATTCTGTTCAATAACAAAAGAAAGTCATTTGTCAATTGCCAAATAGAAAATGCCATTTTAAATTTAAGTGCATATTTCAAAAAGTACCTAAGTAAAAGAAATACCGCTCAAAGTAGCCAGTGATACAAATTATTTTGCATATTTTATCACATAAACAAAATATAGTAAAGCTTAATTCAATCAATGATATAATTTTACAAATAGAATTATATGCAAATTTTATAAACATATGACAGACCTCACGCGCGATGGCGGGATGAATTGGACTCCTTTATAAGCAAAGGCCACAGACTGTGCACAAAATCGGGACGAGTGGAAGAATTAGGGGGGGGCCTTTGCCCAGCAGTGGGACATAGGCTGCCAATAATAATAATGCACATACCTAATATGCATAGCTATAAAATAAAGGATAAATTAGTTTTAACCGAAAGAATACCCAATAGGATTTTTAAAGGAAAAACGTACAAAATAAATAGGTAATTATATTTTCCGTTCATACTGACCAGGTTTACCTTAAAAATATGCATTAGTTTCGTCACAATTTGTGGTTTTTATCGAAACTTAATTATTTATACACTTTATTATTTATAAAACCACCAACAAGTAGAAAAATGTAAAAAAGAGTGAAAAAATACCCCAACTGCGTAATCTTATACAATAATCCAATCATAATACGTATGACCGCAATTAAATTTTTATTTGCGTGTTGATTTTGGGATAGCCTCGTCTTCAAATTTGATGTTTAATAAAAATAGTAAATACAATAGTGTTACCAGAAAAGATCACTTAAAAAACTACAATCGATTATAACACGAAAGTTAAACGTACAAAAACAAATGACGACCACAGACGCACATCAAAGACGAGCAAAAACCTACTTCATCCGATAAATAACGTCCGCTATCAGAATTAAACTATACATAATTTACGAGGCAGCGGAAATTTAAATTATTAGGCATAAAATGCGTGCACACACGGAATTGCACCTCCCCACCCCCAGTTGGGGGCCGCCTCCGCCCCCCAACTATTTTGGGGTGGGCAGTGGGCACGGAAAAAATACATGAACACCTGCGCGCGGCTGAATTTTGTTGGTATTGACATTTTCAATGGATATGGACGCCATTTTGTTTTGAGCATATATAATAATTTGTAGTGTGCGTTTAATTATGATCGCGTTCGGTTTAACGTGAAATGGTTAAGTAAAACGAATCGGGAAATGTACAAAGCTTTTTGCCTACAGTCGTTGAATTCTTTAATGATTTCATTTAAAGTAAATGTGATCGTTGAAAAACTATAAACTCTATTATGGTTTTCACATTTTTCAAACGACGTACATCATTTTAATCTAGTGCCTAACATAGCTTGCCATTTGAAATAAATACCTGAACTAAATGATTCTGTTTTCAAACTAGTTAAAACCAATCGATTTTTTTTTGCCTACAATCTGGATTCATACAACTTGATCAAATTCTATAATACAATTTTACGTTCGTTACTTTACAGTCCTCTCAATACCCACACTTAAAACAACTTAAATCGAATTTGGAAAAACATAGCTGTTTAACTTGTTTGAAAACAATTCCTTCCCACGTTGGAGCATTTAAGGGAAGCTCCAAGGTTTTTTAGCTTTTTTTTTTAATTTTCGCCGCCGCTATCTCGGCAATGCTTCAGTGGTCAAATAAAAACTTGAGGAGTTCAGAACAGGGGTTACCGTAGAGTAGAAGAGATGTGAAATTTTGGGAAGTATTTTCGGGTCATATTCTAATATTACATTAAAATTTTCGGTGCCAGTTAACAGCAAAAGTACCATGCAGATCTATAATAATTCGTAGATAATGGATATTAAATTTTAAGTTATGTAAGTAACTCTGAGGAAAAATACATTCGATTTAAGACAGTAGTAAAGTGAAAATAGTAGATGTTCGTCAAATAACCCATTATTTATTTTAATTTAAAATTTAGTAGTACCTAACTGTATTCATGCAAATGCAGCCAGCATTTTATTTTATTTTATTTTCTTTATTGGGGAAATAACAGACATAGACAAAACAGTTACATTATGATAAGAAATCTTAAGTTAGGTATAGCCCAACACAATTTCCGCTGAGATTTTGTGCAGGTAAATAAGGTGGCATTGCCAATAAAAGAACACTTCATTAACACTAACATATTATACAAAGTTAAGGTAACGTAAAAGTAAAACGAGACAAATACTAAGTAAAAGCATGATGCGCACGAGAGTACATACTATTCCCGAGTGACTTCCTGAGTAAGTACCTAAGTATTAATAAAAAATAATAAAAAAATAATCCTGTATAGGTAAACATTGTTTAAAGTTCAAACACGAAATCCACAACAACTAGAACTAGTTACTTACGTATCAAAACTCCATTTAGGGTAAAAGAAATGCACACTTAGCTTGAAACCTCATTAATAAATAGGGAAAAGAAACTCGAATTAAAAGAAGGCAAACGAATGAAATCCCAAAGCGTACTCCATTCCTTTTTGTCAGGCAGTCAAGTTAAGAAAGATAGCCAGCCAACTTCTGAAAAGGGTACAACGTTTCTGAAGATTCCTCGGGAAAAGCGAATAAAAAATAAAACGGTTTTGCACAAGAGAAAAATGCAAAAAGAACAAAAACTCGTTCTTGGCAAGTTTTCCTAAAGTTCCTACCGTCTGGGAGGGCTGGCGATCGCTTGTTTTTTTAGATTTTATTATTTATCGTGAGTGTTTGATTAAGAGTCTAGGTTTCTTTATATCGACTGTAAAAAGTGCTTTGAAATGTACACTTTGTGTCATCGTTGCATAAATTATTTCGGATTTATAAACTACTAGCTTTTGCCCGCGACTGCGTACGCGTGGAACTTGATAAAAGGGATTATTAAAAGCGCCTAAGCAAATGTAAGAGCAATTGTCCTTTTGGTCTAATAATTACATTTCCTACAGGGTCACCGCACCCCAACAGAAATGTTCACTCACTTTTCAATCTTTTTAGGTATAATTTCCAGGATGAAAACTATCCTATGTCCTTCCTCGGATCTTAAACTATCTCTATGCCAAATTTCATCAAAATCGATTCAGCGGTTTAAGCGTGAAGAGGTAACAGACAGACAGACACACTTTCGCATTTATAATATTATAGTATGGATGATAATCAGCACATTTGCTAGTTCAATAAATGTTGTTTTTTTTCTGTTAAAAGGGATAGTAGGTATGATGATAGTATATTGTATTGATCGAACTAGGACCGAATTTATCGGTATCTTAAGATATTATTTTAGCAGATGTGACGATATTCTAGAAGTAGTGTGATAAGACACTATGCTATGCTAGACTAGACAGTAGACACATGATGAACTGAAGCCGTCTAATTAATTTAAGATGCAGTCTGGGGTCTGGGTCTACTCTGGCTTAATCAGCAGTTGATCACAAAATGATTTTCTTTGTTTCTAGATTTTTGTTTGAATATTCCAGACAGAAATAACCCAGACAACTCTAGTAGCAACCCTAGCGCAAACTAAGATCGTGTGAACAGCAAGAGGTTGGCATCACTCGACGATTATTTTTATTCATCCCCTCTCTAGCTTAACTTTTTAAATGTGTCGCACCAGCTTCCAAATTTAAAAATTCAACTGCAGTCCGTTGAATTGGGAATTTGGGATTGGAACGAAGTTTTAAATGTTTCCGCTAGTTTTTAGCGTTCGTTTTGAATTATAATTCGTGTTTTATATTTGGAACAAGCTTTTTCGAGTTTGGATGGAATTAGTTGCAGTGCGGGAAATGTATTTTCATCATTCACTTATACCTACAGGTATAGATAATTAATATGCTTATGAAGATTTACAATAAAATAAAATAAAAAATAGCTTTGGCTATCGTAATAATCTCTTTTTTTCAATGCTTGATCTAGATCGTTGACAATAAAATGAACTGTTATAATGTAACACAATACTTATTTATAAATCATTGGGAGCGACCCTTGGATGATTTTTTGTTTCTATTATTTCAACCCTTTGATTACCTGGCATTGTTTTTTTTTAGTCCAAAGGGTCCGGTACGTCAATCTGCATTTATTTAATTATTATTAATTTTAATAGTGAGTGTCGTTCAATTTAGCTCAGAACGATGGGCAGTATAATTTTGACAGATGTAAATTGCTAAAAATTGGTGTGTAAAATGTTGGTTCTTGCGAATTAAAATGTGTTAACACATGTTGATTTAAGGAATTTGGACTTCTTACTCAAGTGGATAAATAATTTTACGGTGAAAATTTTCATAGTTACAGGTACATAAATGTGTATAAAATTAGGGATTTAAACGGTGTGAAAATAATAAAATATAAAATACATTGGGATACTATCCTCACTTGTAAAATAAGTTATAAATACTACAACAATTTTATATTTCAATTTAATTCAACTGGGATGTGAACTGGAACAATGCAGAATGCGGAAGACAAAAAATCATCCCCTGTCTTCCGTATACAAGTTCATACAAAAGGGTGACCTTTGTACATACAAAAGTGCATCCGACATTAAAATTCCGATGGACAATGACCCAGCAGCTGTCCAATGGCCAAAATAATACTCTATTATTATAACGCTATTATTATGCTAATTTTGTATTAAAGCTATTATTTTCACAGGTACATTTTAACCCTATGTTTGCGAGTTTTTTTGACCGACGTGACCAATTTGAATGATGCTACTATTATTAGGGGTCGAAAATGCATCATGTGAAGCTTCAATACATTATTCCGTTGCTTAGTTTTGAATTTCAAACATGCATTTGTTTCTAAAACAAAAAAAAAAAAACAACGGAACGTTTACATATTTTTATTAGTTGTGACCCAAGTCGCGTTCTATTTTGAAACGTTTCAACAGAAGTCAATTACTTCCCAAAGCCTAAACCTAAACGATTAAAAAATCACGGGCCATAGACAAACGAGCGAATTAACGAAATTGCCGCCAAAATTATTCATCCAATTAAAATGCACCGCGTCATCCTAACCTCTTACACATTCGATTGTTCCAAAATTGAATTTTAATTACCGATTCTTTACTCACAAAGGCGTCGTCTTCAAAAAATTGAGGAATTTTCCTACAAAATGGGTTCGATTGAAAGGCCCGAAGAGTAATTATCTCAAGTATCTTTTCAGTTTAAATTAAGTGAAAAAACTTGAGTTTTCGCGGAGGTTAAAGGGGAGGGAATAATGGATTTGGAATTATACACCTAGATTGATGAATTTTGCGTTTTGCTTAGAATGTTATAGCTACCATAACATATAGTATACGTGTACGTAAAATGCCTGCAACTTCCACAATGGCAATGGATATCATACGTTTTTACGTACAAATGTTTACGTAAGTAAGTATAGATTTACTAATGTCTGTTTAATTCTCATATGTTCTCAAAAATCACATAATGGACAACTTAACGATCATAAGACCATAATAAATTGGCGATATTCTGTTACATAAATCCCTAAAACAAAATAAATTAAACGTTTGGCGATCGAACACATACGCGGTTCAAACCAGTTTGCCAGTACCGTACCGTTAGCTGGCAACATTTGATGTCTATAATAACATAATGCTGCACTTAGGTCTCTAGTGCTTTCCTACTACAAAAACGTCGTATCTTTGTATAAGTTCCCATGGCGGTTACGACATTTTATAAGTTATAAAGTAGTATCGATGTGAGCGCTTATTTTAACTGTTTACACGGGCACGAAATTTGCTAAATCGGTTACAGGTTTTGTCAATAATAGGTAATAAATAATAGCGTATGAGGCATTATAAGCCCTTAAATAGAATAAACCCCTTTTTTATCGCTTAATATCTAGATTTGTACTATTATACGTTTAATTTTCACGCCATTTAGTGGCTAAGTCGACAGATTTATCATGAGAAAAAACTTCAAACAAAACAGTAATTAGCATGTCATAACAATCAGTAACAATTCTATTGTCTATTGCTGTAATTAAATTAAAAAAAATAAAAGCACCATTCTTTGTTACTAATTAAAGAAACGGCTTTGGCTGAATGAAAGAACACTTAAGTAGCAAGTTACGGAAAAAAAACAAAAGGACGCCACAGGGATTTAAAAACGGAATGAGCGAGTTTTCGTGTTGTTTGTGGTATTCCATTTTTGTATTTGAATTTATTCGCGTAGTGTCGCTTTTGTTTCTTTTTCGTTTTCGTTGCTGGCCAGTAATCTAATAACTCTAGCAATGTCTTAACGTGTTGCCGTTTGCTAGAATTTTAACCGTAATTTGTAAGAAGGAAGGATGTTTTTAAAACTATTATCTTAAGACGCGAGATAGAGAAAGTTTTATATCATAATGTATTTATAATTACTTTTCGCTCGAAAGCGATTTTTATTCAAAATGAGCCCGCTTCGCATCTGTTGTGTTCAGATGTTACTTAAAATCTCTGTAAAAAATCGGTTAAGTTATTGATGATCGTGTTCCGGTTTTTTGCTTAAGACATCACCGGATCGGTACCACCTGTTTTCTACCGGTTTTGGTTTCGGATCGATTTGTTTTTTAGTACCGTGTAATTATAGGTATTGAGGTATAAATAAAGTCTATGGTTATGTTAGTTTATTCTTTAATAGCGGTATTAGGCGCTTTTGGTACACAGTGGTTTCAATTACGGGCAAAATCTTGCTATCGATTTATGTTTTTGTTTTCGTTAAAAAAATATTGATTATTTATTTTATTTTTATTGTTTGTAGTTTAGTAATGCTCAAGTAAAAATTCTTTTTTATATTTTTTTCTTAAATAACCAATTATTTTGTTTTACTTCTGGTATCAGTTTACTTACATTTCCATAATGAATTTTAAATAATCATTTTATCAACAGATCAGATCAAGCTATCTGTCACAGCGCAAAGAGAAGCAAAACGTAAAACCAACACTATAAGAGTCATATTTCATTTGTAAATGCATGAACGTGAGACAAAACACAATGACGTTTACTTATAAAGAAATGAAACGCAAATGTTTTTCTCAAGTATGTCATTTAGAAACAGGAAACCTGTTTTTCTCCGTCATATTGTTCTTCTAGTCTATGCCTTGCTAATTGTGATGTAAAGCGCCATCTTTGTTTTACAAATAGCGTCCTCGATTTGCAATACGGCTTGTCTATGGTTTTTGTTAGTAAAAAGTTCTATTGGAATTATCTTTGGACGTGGAGGAAATATTTAACAATAGTTAAGTAGTTATTCGCTGCACGAGTGTTATATTGATTCAAGTGATGCGTAAAATATTCCAAGACTTTTTATGGACATTACGTGATGACAGGTCAAATCGGCTACTATTTTAAATGTCAACAGTTTTAGTGTTTTTTTTAGACAAACTCTAAGTTGGTAATGACGTCATGAGAGTTAAGCAATGTTAGCGTTTTTAAAAGGTTTGCTCACTAAGTACTGAATTAGGAATATGCTATAAAAACGATATTAATAGCATTAATTAATGCTTTGAATAGCCTCAGATGGAAATGCCTAACACGGACGAACCCCTTTGCCAAATTACATTGGATAACTGGGTTATAAGGCGTTATATGTATATTTCATTTCTTGTAATGTGCATTCATCGCAAAAGCAAACCTTGTGTCTGTGTGAGTGTCGTGTGCATTCATATTTTGGTGGCATGCCGTACGTGATTAATCTTGCGCAAAATTGGAAACTAATATGGTCGGATAGTTTACATTAATTTAATCATAATGTTGGTACAACAAAAAATAACGAATTATGATTATCAAGAAACTAATTACAAACATTAAGCTAACGTAACAATCAAAACTCGTAAGAAACAAAGAAGCAACCCTTCAAGTGCTGCACAAAAACTTAACCCCAAAATGAACCATATGGTCCAACAATGGCCGAAGTAAAAACAAAAAAAGGTTACAATTAATAGCGGCAATTAATAATATTCTTTGTAAAAGTAATAAAAGCTAATTGGAGAGACTTTTTGTTTCTTTTGACGCATCGTCGGGTTTTTTGCTCTTTGTTTTTTTCTTTGATTAGCGTTTTTATGAGGAGTTCACACTTCGTTTAAGATCTGATTTAATTAAAATTAATTAATTTGTGTGTAAGACATTTTAAGAACACGCTGTTGACAAAAATAGTAACAAACGAATGCTGGTTGTAATTGCTTATAGTTACAATTAAAGTGATTTGCATGATTTTAGAATTTCCTTCTCATCTTTAATAGTGATCCTTTATTATACACTAAAAACAGAAAATCAGCAATAATTAATAATTTCAATAGTTTTTAAGCATATGACTACAGCGATAAAAAAAGAACAGTCATTTAATCATAATACATAATTCAAAATTGTGTTATTTCACACAGTGGTTCCAATGCAAATTTATTCCAGACATAAATGTAATAAGACTATTAAGGAGAAAGCACAGTAAGCCCGATTTAATAAGCAATTGCGACGCCTAAAAAAGAAAATGTCCCTCCCCAATATAATTTCCTAATCGCTGGGCCGAACGTCCTGTTCCGTAAAAAACTCAAACACGACCTTCGAAGCGTCTTGTCAGAAAGAGAATTGTATGGATAAGATTTTCAATTTCTTCTAGCTTTTTTTTTACTGATAGAGTCAGACTAACTAATTCTTCCAAACAAAGGAACTGTCAAACCATACAAATTGACTCTCTTTGTATGGTTTGACAGTTAATTTGCTTGGAAGAGAGCGTGGTCTGACTATATTAACGTATATATATATATATATAAAAAATGTGTCTAATTTCATGATTTTAGGTCAATGGGAAGTATTGTTTTGGATTACGTTTGCTTGTCAGACGGACAACTAAATCATGCTATAAGATATTGTAGAATAGCTACTCTTACTTATGTTCATGAGTAATATTTAAAAAAATACATTAATGGTGTAAAATGTTACAATTTCATTTGCATAAATCATGAAATGCGACACCAACTATTTCACTTTTATCTTCGTAAATCAAAATGTGTGAATAAGTGGCCTAATAGGAAATTAGCATTCATTATCATTTGTTAAAATCTGATACAGAACTATTTTAAATCATTGCGGAAATAAATTACGCATCATGTGGGACATAATAACGCATGTAAACTCATTTAGCGAAACCAATCTATACTTTTTGTGTAGGTATAGTATTTATTATGTGCAGTTGAGCGTTGAAAATCCTTGAAATCAGAGATCATATTGACATTAGTATTAATAGAAAAAGATTCAGTCATTGAACACAACGTTCCGCTGTACTACAGTGTATGTATTTCAAATCTTTAAAAGTAAGAACTTTTAAAGAGTTGAAATTTGAACATTGTCATGGTCTAATATTGACGCCTTAATGAAAATGTAACAAAGAACCAGCAATTTAGTACAAAATTCGGCGTATCCACACGTTTCCCGGGCATGATGTCAATATTTACCCAGGGAAAAGAAGGCGGCAAAAAATAAATTAGGCAAAAGCTCATTTTGCCCTAAAATCGTCACGACATCTGTGGCCCGGGGGCGAGGGAGAGTGATTTCTTTCCCATTACTATTTGAGTGGTTGCGATGTGGGGCATCGCCAAAATGGCGGATTTTTGGGGTTGCTTTGGGATGATTTATGTACGGACTTCGAGAAAAAGCATATACTACTTTTTGTGGATCAAGTAACGCTAGATTTAATTGTTCCTAAATTATACTTTTGAATGTGATAACGCATACAATAATAATTGTTAGATTATATTCGTACACAGCTAAAATTACATAGTTAAAATTGCGATAAACCTAAAATATTTCGCTGTCAGATGTTTTTCTTATAATTTCTCATGAAATTAATAAAGGGGAGTTGATTAAAAGAAAGCTGGTTTCTTTTCTATAATAGCAAGCGTTATCCCTTGGTTTACTTTAAATTTAAGGCAATATCAAAGTTTTCCTAAAATCTTTTTACTTTTAAAAGTATAAATGGAATTGATTCCTTTTCTATATTCATTGTTCGATTTCTAGGGCTTTGATTTTACTTTATTTCATTCATTTATTTCGAATTGAAACAAAGACTATTATTCAAAAGAACAACTTCGTTAACTACCTGCATTTTCAAAAGGAATCAACTTTTATCTTCCACAGATGTTTAATATAATCACAACAGACTCCAACCATTGCAACTTTTTTTACAGCTACACAAAGTTCCGGTCTAAAGTTTTCTTTATTTAAATTGTATTTAATTCAACAAAATTACAACAATTATTGTTCAATTGAATTTTCTGTAGTATTTGCTGTTGTTAGTAAAGAACGCTTATTTACAGGTGGGTTGAAAAAATATGACGATCAAAGCCATGACTGAATTTATAAAGTTTACGGATAAGTAATACTTTCCTAAGTAAATTTACCGTATTTGTGAACTTCGGTAGCACCGGCAATGTTTACACGTTTTACTCTAAGAAGTATGAGATTGTCTGGAACTAATAACTTATAAGAAGAGAAGAGACATTCCATCTTTATATAGAACAGCGGTCTGAGGTCTGAGCAAATTATTCGTTTATGTGATTCGATACAATGAAATAAATAATATGTATAAGTAATATCGATTGAACTCGGTTTAAAAACTAATCAACCTTAAGATATTGTTTTTTAACAGTTTCGGTGACCTTAAAGTAGCCACTCTTAGATCGTGTACCTTCATACTAGGCCATTCTAATATTAACGACGTTGCACCGATAATCCGAAGATACTGGGTTCGAGTACCGGTGTAGACCACGTATGAGCGTAATTTAATTTTTCTTTACGTGTTGATCTTTATATATAAGTAGGACATTCTATTAAAAAAATGTGAAAATTTTACTTTCAAAACGACAGGTATAATTCATAAGCACACTGAACAAAAAACATTGTATACAAAATACGAAATGCTTGAGAATCATACAATTTCCGAAGTTAGACATAAAAAAAAACAAACAAGACGAAGGAAAAGAGCCCGGCGCGCTAATTTCGACGCAAACATTAGAAAAATCAAATAAAACCCGATCGCACGGAACAACCTTTTTTCCATCTCGTTCTGTAAATAAATATACTTTACGACAGGCTTGATACGTCTTGATACTTTATTTTAATGTCAGTAAGACGCGCAGAGAAATTAATTAAAGTAAAACATTATTATTTAGTAATACCCACACAAAATAATTTGTCACGAAGCACTTAAGTGTTATTGTCAGCTATTCCTTGACATATCCACATTTGTAAGATTGGAAAAACTAATTTATAACTACACGTTTACTTAAATTCGATTTTAGTCGTAAAATGTATTCTTGTTATTTACTGAGTCGGTCTGGACTTTCATCGTCCATAAGCATAAGACACCTAATAAATCTTTTATGTAACATATGCCACAAAACGCTATAGCTGCAAAATCGTTCCAAATACATTATTGTATTGGAATCTTTGTTGCAATTAGCAACTTCCTCATTCCAAAATAATTAATGATTACCTCATACGTCGAAGTATTATAGTATAGATATATTTTGTTAAATAATTTTTATTGTTATATTACATAATTTTATTTTGGCGGTCATTACCGTCAGGTTAAGTTTTTAAATTATCTTTGTGTTTTGGTCATTGTATCAATGGTTTAATAAAAAAATGTGGTGGTAAAAATAACTACACTAAATGTAAAAAAAGTATCAAGAATCACGTTCCAAGTACTTCGTGCCCTCTTTTCTGGAGGGTGGGACAAAGACGTGATGGAAAATGAAAAAAAGCGACAGAAAAAGATAACAGATTCCCTCTCAGTTAGTCCAATGATGGAAATTACGCCTATTTCGTATTGGCTTCAGTTCGTTTTGTTTTTCGTTCGAACTGTTTCAGGTGTTTTAAATTTAAAGGTAAATTTGGCCTTGGATATTTAACGTTAGCAGAGGTTGAATTTTGATATGAATTAATTAGCAACCTCAAAGGTATTTTTAGACTGCTCATCATACTTGCAATTTGCAATCACAGAACCACCAAATTCCATTCCATTTGGGATTCACAAAAGAGGTAAAAATCGAGAAATACTGGTTTTCTCCTTTTTTGGTCCGCAGTGTAATATTTCCAAATAATATATTTCCCTTCTTTATAAATTAACATTAAATGTACAAAAGAGGTAAAAGAACAAGTAATATTGGTTTCCACTTTTGGTTCATAGTGTAACATTCCTAAAAGATTTTTTTTTTATTATTTATCAAATTCTTCTTTTATGCATGCCACAATATTACCTACTTCCTAAGATAAAGAAATAGAAGCTGTACATAGAATCCGGGTATTCCCAGTGGGGTGCGGATTTTTCACCCGGACAAATTTTTCCATTAAAATATTTCTAAAAATGATAAGATGGATTACGTGCTCGACTTGCGGTCCCCAAGGTGGGGCATTATCCCCTTTCTTGTGGTTACTCTTGAATTTTAATATAGTGATAGGTAGTTCCGATTCTATGATGGCGGGATTTTTATACCTATTCGGGAGGCAGAGTTTTAAGGGTATATTATTATTCTTGGCATCTTTCATAACATTTCTTGGAAATAATATGATGACAATACGTATAAACTAGATTAACACCTTGACTTTTTCAACACGAATTTGTAAAGCATATATATTCTCATCGATAGAGAAAAGAAAACCACAATAAGGACAATGTGTACTACATTTTTTTTTCAAAACCGCAAAACATTTTTACACAAAACACGCGTAAAATTGACAAATTAAATAAAAATCAAAACAAACCGCAAACACAAAACCTTTTGCCGATTCAATGCATTAGTTAAATTTAAAGGAAATGCATTTCACGCGACCACAACAGTGCGGTTGCAACATAGAGAATTTATAATATTGCACGTTTCCTACGGTGTAGATTTTAATATTTACTAAAATATAGGTTTCCGCTCACCGTAGCGTATGAGCGGACGGGCAAATTTTGTACAACTTTTGTCTATTAATTTTGAAAGAATGAACCACCGGGCATAAATATAAGCGATACTTTTATTCTATTTTAAATTATTATTTTTTCCATTGTTAAAATAAGTTGTGTGTAGGTATACTTTTCGTGGAAGTTCATTAAACATGTTTAATTTCGATATGGATTTCCGCAAAATACAGCTTGATTAATTTTTTTAACGGAAATTGATCACGTATTTGAGTGTCCTTTTGAAGGTATCACATTATTTCATGAATAGAAATGTTTCTGTTTAGTCTAATGGTTGACGGGTAGAGAATGCCTTATGGCATTAAGTCCGCCATTTGTAAATATTTTATTTGGCAATAAATGTGAAAGGAATATTTTGTTTCTCTCATGCAATTGTTATTCTTATTTTAGAAATCTTTAAACCGAACTTTGAATATGGGACGATAAATACACGCATTGTAAGACGTCGAGTTGCTGAAAACCAGCCAGCGATAACCTATTACATCGAAAATAAAAGAAGATTTTGTATTTGTAGCGTATAAGAAAACAATTCGTTTCTTATTACATTCTTACAATTTCTGATATGTCTATATATGATATGTATGTGTATATGATATGATAGTCGCATCGTATATCGAAACTGCAAACAGATATTTCTATTTACCAGCTACCCCACGCTCATATAGTACATGAATTAGGTACACCGGGGTCAGCAGAGGTCAAGCCTCCCAATCCCAGACCGCTAGGACAAGCCCTACAAGGGATGGACCGCCTAAAGCTATTCGAGCACTGCATTTTTGTCTACAAATCGTTGGAGGACTTTGGTTTTGGGGAAATGCACATTTCTATAACAGAAAAATATTACCGACATTTAGTACCGTTGTTGAGGTTTTATATTAGTTTTTATATTGTCTATTTTTTGAAGAACTATTGTTTTTAAGTTAGTTTTCAATATATTTCAGTGTCAAGCTGCTGCGTTTTTGTCCTAGCTCCCTTAGTTATCGAAGATTCCCGTACAACCGTAAAACTACCCAACTATAGTCCAATCGTCCAACTATGGTCCAAAACAAAACTCGTTTATTTTTATCAAAATCCATATTCTATACGTGATATTATACGTTTTTATTTAAGTTTGTTTAATTATGTTGTTCACTTTAGAGTCTATTATATATTATTGTCATATATTAACGAGTAATTTTCGGAATAAATTGGACCATAGTTGTGTAGACTGGATATATTTGGGTAGTTTAACGGTATGCAATTTGACGTAAAATTGTCAACTACTTTTGATGCTGATCGTACCTTTAATATTATTCCTTATAGTATATTCTATGCCGCTTAAAGTTACAAGCATATCTCGGGGTTTTTGGTGCACAAATGATTTGACGCTACTGTGTTACGGTAAAAGGTCTTATCTTTATACGGATGTCATAGTAAGATACGTCCTTTTACTGTAGCATGGAAGATCAGGCTGACAGTAGGCGTCAAATCAGGTGCACCGAAATCACGAGGATCGGAAGATATGAAACGTGAAACAAACTATGCAACGACAAACTGCGTTCGAATTGATCCATTTCTTTAAGAGATACATACACATATAAATAAAGAAATATGTGAAAAAAAATACAAAAAAGAAACACAAAATAAAAAAAATCGCATAATAAAACAATGGCAAAACCTCAAACTCTTTGAGTTAGTAGTCATTTAAACTGCGCCATGAGTTCGACGCCGCTCTTTTGACGTGAGATTACGTGTACACACGTTATAACGTTGAAATTAACAGCACCTGGGTTTAAAAAGTGACAGCAGTCCGATTCAGACATTCGTTCCAAACGTTCATGCGAAGTGAGGTATGGTTGAAATCGTAATCGTGAATTCTGTCGTGCTGCTTTAAAAAGCTGTATCTTACAATGAAATCCGTATACACATACGACCTTTTATCGTAAGGCAGTATTCCTTCCCTGGACGTTCATTCACAGGCTGTCAATGTTAGATAAGGCTTTCTACCAGATAACCAGAGAACAATTATATTTTCACATCTTTGTGGAAGTTGTTATAGTAGGAATCCTTATTTGAGGTCAATTGTTGTTGTTGGCTATGTCTATTTTAAAGTAATAATCCTTTTTTGAGGTCTGAAGTGAATTTACTTTGTTCTTCACAAACTTCGAATTCACTTAAGTCTTTGATTTCATAGTAGCAGTTTTTGGCACTATGCACACTGTTTGTTAGAACATAGCAAATTCGGCCTCAAAAAAGATTCTCACTATAAAACAGATATAGCTAATGTAGTCAGTATGTCAGTTACGAAGTCATGACATTTCGGCGATGTCATCAGAAGTGTGGAATATAATCCCAGTTTTGTTGATTATCGTTTTAGTCGGGTATCTCTGTGGTACAATCGGTAATGAGATTATCATAGACTTGTACTTACAGATAGATTGAAGATTATATTAAGGTTTAAGGTTAGTTTGAGCCAACGTACGTATATATATAGTTAACATCACACTTCAAATCTATCTCTATGAAGACAGGGGAGTAAGTTTCGTTTGAGCCATCGCACATTTTCGTGGATAGAAAAGTCATTATCAAACTTTAAATTGTATACTATGTCTATATTAATAATACCGGTTAATTGCGACGTTGTTATTAGCACACTAATATTATAAAAGTGAAAGTTTGAGTGTGATTGTTGAGTGTATGTTTGTCGCTTGTTCACGCTCAAATGGCTGCACCAATTTTAATATAATTTGATGTGGTGGTAGCTGTGAGTAGACGGACGCTGGTCTCCAAAGATACTGGAGTGCAACCACGAATGGGAAAAAGAAGCGTGGGCCCCCTCTAGATGGAGAGACGACATAGTTAAGGTCGCAGGAAGAAAGTGGATGCACGCGGCCCGGAGTCGCAGTGAATGGGAAATGCACGAGGAGGCCCTAGTCCAGCAGTAAGGCTGATGATGATGATGATGGTTAGCTAACACTTTGGATTAACACATAGGCAACTTTTAATCCCGAATAAAAATAGTGTTTCTGTGGAATGAGCGGGCAAGGGCGCAGAGAGCAGACAGTATATTTGTGTTTCTACTACGCGTATATGTTTCTGACTTAGACCTTGTATGATGGTACACTATAATGAAATTAAAGCAAAATTTAGAAAACTAACAGCAAAGCAATGTAGCATTATATAGATTTTTCTCTATTTCAGTTATATTTCCCAGTCCTTTTTTTTCAACACCTTTAGCATTTTAATAAGTCTTTTTACTCAGTATTAGTGATACATAAAAGATAAATAAGTATTAATATAAGATGAAAATCATCGCAGCAGCCCGCGGCTCGTTTTTCATGATGTCCAGTCATCGGACGCTGCGTCGCAATGATTCTATTGATTTTCACTATCCCCACCCCCACCCCACGCTCCACCCCCATATATATAAGTGCGTATGTAAATAATTGACGGCCCCATACCCCCTAAAAGCTTACAATTACGTTGAGGTAGGCTGAAAACTATGCAATTTATCACGTGCACTGAATATCGGAACACTGTTTAATGTAAGTGCATGTGGATAAAAATGAGATATGTACTTATATCAGGGCAATGGCGTTTATTAAAAGTGCTTATTGACAGCGACCGCACGATCGACGCCTGTGGAAGAATTTGGGGGAGGCCTATGCCAAAACAATCTTTACCGATTTCGGAAAATGAATATGTTCATTAAATAGTGAATGTAATAAGCAAAAAAACATAATGTAAGCACTAGATTTAAAAGATACGCGTTTGGCTCGGTTTGTAGACACCTGCCTACTGAGTCAGCGGTCCCGGGTTCGAATCCCGGCCGGGGCAAATATTTGTGCAAATATTTGTTCTTGGGTCATGGATGTTATCTATATATGTATTTATATATTATGTATATCGTCGTCTAGTACCCATAGTACAAGCTTTGCTTAGTTTGGGACTAGGTCGATTTGTGTATGATTGTCCCTTAATATTTATTTATTTTTATTTATTTATTTAAATTATTAATAATAGTATATTACTGCAGACGCCGGGAAAGAAAGGCTTGTCGGGTGAGTGGGTATCTGGCCGATCGTAGGAAGGCCGGATAGTGATATGAAGCCGGCAAGTCGTTTTCACGGCTAGTCATGTATGGTGCTTTTCTCAAACATATGCAATGAAATAAAAAAAAAATATACCACTCAAAAAAATATGATTCAGCTGTTTAGCCTGTTCATGAATACAGACACCATGTTTAAAAAATTGGGCAAGTGCGAGTCCGACTCGCGCATGAAGGGTTCCGTACCATAATCTATAACAAACTTGTTGTATGGGAGCCCCCCTTAAATATTTATTTTATTTTATTTTTAGTATTTTTTGTTATAGCGGCAATAGAAATACATCATCTGTCAAAATTTCAACTGTCTAGCTATCACCGTTCTTGAGATACAGCCTGTTGACAGACGGACGGACGGACGGACAGAGAAGTCTCAGTAATAGGGTCCCGTTTTTACCCTTTGGGTACGGAACTCTAACAAAATTACTTCACGGTTTAGGCCTTCAATTTTGTATGAAATTCCTTTACGGTTCTCTCGAGTTGTTCCGCCCGAAACGTGATACTTCGAAGCCTGTTATAACGCACGTTATGGCGACATTTCATTGCATGTTAAAGAAAAGGCTATTATTATTATTCACAGCGAGCGAAGTGTCTCCGTTTCAGCTTGGTCCAAACTTATTACAGACTAGCTTTTGCCCGCGACTACGTCCGCGTGGGATTTGGAAGTATGGAAGCAACCTCGTACAACACCATAGATATCCACCTAATCACCTTAATTAATAAAAGGGATTATTAAAAGCGCCTAAGCAAATGTAAGAGCAATTGTGCTTTTGGTCTAATCATTACATTTCCTACAGGGTCATCAATTCATGATGACATTCATCATGAATTACTTACTCACTTTTCAATCTTTTTAGGGATAATTTCCAGGATGAAAACTATCCTATGTCCTTCCTCGGATCTTAAAGTATCTCCGTGCCAAATTTCATCAAAATCGATTCAGCGGTTTAAGCGTGAAGAGGTAACAGACGGACAGACACACTTTCGCATTTATAATATTAGTATGGATTATGGGGATTTCCGGAATTCCGGCTGTTCTTCCGGTTGTCACTTCTCAACAGATTCTCATGAAATCTTTTGGATACTTTTAATCCGTGCACTTGAAGTTTTGTCTCAAAGATGCTCCTTGAAATGAAGAAATGTAGACGTATTCGTTTCTTAAAACACTTGAGAAGAATACTCCGAACTTCCAACAGTTCTTACAAAGAAAGAATCATAAATATCGTCTTTTCCATCAACTTTTTGAAACAGACAACCTTAGAAACTTTTGTCTTAATAAAAAAAACTTTCTTAAGGCTGGGAAAAGGGATAATTATTAAAACGTTCCCAGTCTTTGTTCCTTGGATTTTTCACCTTGGACTTTTCATTACGATATAAAGTTTTGGCTCGCCCGAAGTTTCAGCAGGTGCTGTTCCCCCGGTTACATAACGTCGTAACTCCATACAGCATCAATGGCGCATAAGCTGTTTTTAAAATCAAGACAGTTTTTCTATCGAGTTTTCTCGTACACTGGATAATTTTATGGACGTTATTGCTTTTCTTTGAATTCTTCGCTTTATTTTATAATGATTGTGCTTTTACATTTTATTATGCGTTGTAGATGCGAGTAAGAGCAGGTAGCAAACGAGCTGTATGTAGACAATACAACTCGTATTGAAGCTGTACAAAGGTTATATAAGTGCTTGTAAATCATCCGTTCGTATTTTAAACCGACGTCAAAAAACGCACCAGGATTGAACTGAGTTGGAAAATTTTTCAGTTACTGTTTTCAAAGGTTGTTGAAAGGTTGATAGACACATGGTAAGAAAAAATACTGTAAAGCATGCTCAATCGCTAGTAGGTATTTGACAAAAACAGAGGGCTGAATTGTCCAATAACATCATTTCATCCCTAATGCCATTTTTCGATTTCCCCAATTCAATGTCAATAGGGATAAAAGTTTCAAATTCTATGACAATGGGACAAAGAGGCTTTTTAATCGTAATTTATGTAAAAACGTTCACTTTGAGTTGTTTCTTTTTATGGCATTATTGTCATTAGGATAATGCTGTCTTTTATTTTGTTGCGAGTTTCAGTTTGAGAATTTCCAGTTTACTTCGAGTGTTTTTTTACATGATTGCGCTGCAACTGAGAGGTATAAAGTTTAGTGAATATGTGTTTTTATACTCTTTACTAGTTTCGTCCCGTGTTTTTTATACTTTTTACTACCTGCTCATTCCACGGGAACACTACATATTTTCGGAATAAAAAGCCTATGTGTTAGTCGAGGGTGTCGGCTATCTCTCTAGTTCTACTAATGTTTTTACGCGAGATTAGATATATATAAATCATCGTATTCCACGGGCGGAAATTAGTAGGTATTTAAAGCTCCAGGTTGCATATTTATGACTCTCACCTTCGGCTAGGTCCACAAACACCTGCAATGGTATGTAATGTACTACTTCGTGTTACCTTGCCCACAAAACGTAAACTAATACTTACAATTTTATAATCTTGTAACTACATGGATTCATAATACGAGGTGGGTATGAACAGTTGCATAATATAAAAGTATCCTTTATACCAAAAGCATGAGGGGTTCATACATTAATAGCGGAAAATTATAGAGCAAGAAACAAAATAGCGCAAGTTTTTCATGCAATTTTGCTTTCAGATTGCTTACATGCGAAATTGTGTGTTATTTACAACGTGAAGGGTGAATTTTGAATAAGTCACTATTATAGGTAATTTTCATTGTACCTACGCGGATTCCGAAATTATGAGAATAAAATTTCAAAGTTTCGTTTATCCGAAATCATCATTATACCGAATTTTCAATTTCAAAAAGAAACGATAATTTTCGCCGTGAATCAATACATACTACAATTAGGTTAGATTTGGGTTATGTTATGTGATAAAACAAGCAAAATATTACAGCAGCAATCATGGTTTTCGAAGTTATGAAAATTCGGAATGAGCATTCGGTCAAATGAAACTTCGGAATATTGTAGTGTACCCACATAAATTATAATTTTGTTGCTTCTTTGTTTCACATGCATACCTTTTCATATTGCTTTTTGATATTTGTTTATGCTGCAGCGACAGTACTGATCATACAAAGTACAAGTTGTCCTGACACAACAGTTACTTGACAACAGCACATGCGTAATATGATGAAACCTAGTATTACCCAACTTAAAAATTAAACGTCAAAATCAAAATGTAAAACAATTGAAAATCAGTCATTTCAATTGAAAACAAAAGCCGTCACCCACGCCCCGCGTTTAAAAAAAAGTAATTATCACTGACAGCCAATAATCATCGCTTGTCAGTAATTACCTTTTAATTACTGGCCGCGAACACTCGGTGGCTTCGGAACGTGCGAAAAAAGTAAACATGTCGGTTTAGTAAACGTGGGAATGGACGTTCGGATTTCGAATGGTTTGAATTCGATTTTGGAACAGTTTCGTTTTTCTTGTCTTTTTTTGACTTGGAAGTTATTTTGAATTCTTTTTTTGTAACGAATTCAACAACTTGACTATAACTGATGCCTTTGCATATTGATATAGTTACCTTTATGCTCACTTTCACCAAGTTTTTAACGACTAATTACACCTATCAAATGGTTAACATTGACATAATTATATTGGTCTGAAACCTTATCTACTTATACTAAACTGCAGTTACTTTATTTCTTAGAAAAGTATAGTAAGCTATTGTTACGTCATGATCAAAGTCTGTATAAATGCTAATAACGCATTATATTGTCTAGCTATTTTAATCCCAAACAACCAACACGAACGCAGCCACATCTAATAGCAAAACAAATCAAAACCATCGCACAGAACAAACAAACTAAATTAACAGTCCGACGCTAAAAATTCTCACATAAAATAAATGGCTGAATTTATAATGTGCATACAAATAGAACGCGCGTCCGCCATTGGCCGCTCGAACGTGGAAAAACACGTGAATTTTTTTTCTAAACCACGTAGAATGTACGTTGCGTGGCGAGCGGCGCCGTCATTGGCTGCTCGCCGCTAAGCGTTCGGCCATTGGACAATTTTTTCTCGCTTTTCACGTATACGGAGAGTTGATTTTTTACCAGAAAACGACCAATCGGGCGCTGTTTAGTTTTTAATTATACAAGTTCGAACTTCGAACGCCGTTAGTTTGTAAGCGGCCAGTATTTTTGCTGGCGTATTCAATAACGGTCGAGTTTAAATTTGGAATCTTGTCTGCTAGACGCATCCCGTTTGCTCTGATGCGTTTTATGACTTTCCAGTTTATTTTAATGGTTTCGTATGGACGTTGGGATTGAATAAAAGCGTGCAGTTTCTTGTACATTTGTACAATAAGGGGTTTTATGCGATGACGTGCATAATTGTATGTTTGGGGTCGTTTACGTGATGTATTAAATGATTACATACAAACCTACGCTTGATAAAAACGTAGTAGTCAGGTATTATGAAAAATGATATGGCATTTTACCGCTATCATTTTATGTAATAGGTAGGTAATATCTTGTAAAGTGCTCGTATTGGCTTAAAATTGGCAAGTCTTGTCATCTAGCTAATAGGTTGAATCAATGACTGAAGTAGTATTCTTTCATAGTTAGAGACTTTTTCTGACTGCCCAGACATGTTTGCTGTTTCTTACACATTACGAATTCGGTCTCAGTTTGGTACTTAAGTCAGTAAATTTGGTATTTAAGTAATTTTTCCTATATTCCCTAAATCTGTGTAACAGTTAAATAATTTTAATGATAACTTCCTTCCTTCTTTTAGCGTTTTTTGTTTTGTTTTCAGTTATTTCGCTAACCAATGTATAAATGCTATTACAATAGTACTTATTAGCCACACTGCCTTGTATCCTGTGACGCCGCTGAAAAATTACTAGCATTGTCGCTGTTTGACACTTAAAGCCTTATAACTCCTAAATGCTTCAACCGATTTTAATAATCTTTTTTTCATTGCAGAGATGATTTACCTGCGCACCTTTTGAATTATGTATCATTGAAATCGGTTAAGGCGTTTTGGTGATAATCGTAATTTTATCACTCACCGGTATGCAATCTTGTATGCTGCTGCACATGACTCAGCTGCTTAAATCTTCTGTCACAGTACGAGCACTTGTAAGGCTTCTCGCCTGTGTGGACTCTGATGTGCTGGACCAGCTGATGGTTGGAGCTGAAGCTCTTCAGGCACTGCTGGCATTGGTGTGGCTTGACTTCCCCTCCTAATCCTCGCTGGAGCTCCCTGGCATGCATCTGCATTGCGTTCTTGTGCATAAAGATCTGGAACAAAGGGTTTTTCTGTACAGAACTGCTTATGTGATAGCTTTAGGGATTTTATAAGAGCTCTGTTTCATTAGGACACCATAGCAGTGTTGCCAGCTACGCATCCCATGCGGAAGGCAAGTGAGTTAGCGCTCATACATTTCAATATGATTTATTTGGATACGTTAGGTGGCAACGTCGGTATGGCGTTCTGGGGAGACAGGGGATTATCCTAGTAGCATACAGGTTGCATATGTCTATCTCTCTCTTTTTATGTTTGCTTGTCGGGAAGATGAAATTCTTAATGAACCGTAATTAAAAGAACCTAATTGAGAATTGGTCCGACCTAGCGCTATAATGAGTGTTTCATCACCATTAATTTAAAGAGTCAACTTATCTTGTTGGATGAAGTATAGAACTGTCTCTATCTAACTCTAACCCTTGACCATCACTTTGAGTGTTTGACTGGACGTCGTTACGACTAATCGGCGCTCCTGAGGATGAATCGCGAATTGATTCGAAACATCGAGTGATATTCGACTTATACGACGTAATTAAATGCGTTTTATATCCATTTTAATATGTTTAAGACTCACTATAATATAAACTAATTGGTATAGTTCTGTATACTAGTAAACCTAACTCAAGATATTGTAACGTTATAAAATCTAAACTCATTCCTAAGGCCAACAAAGCATCGCATGACGTAAAGAACTATAAATAATATTAAGTCCCTATAATTCCGTTTATCTGACTTAAGGCTGGAAAGCAATTTCTTTGAGCTAAATTATAGGACGGCGCGTGAAACTTAACGCCGTCGTTGCGGTAATATGTATGTCTATGTGTGGGTATGTATATATGAGTCAGTAATGTGAACGATGTAAGGGACATAGGCTTCTTATGAACTTGTGCCTTTTTGGATTAAGAGGAGAATGTGCATGTGGTTAAGTTTAGTTGTAGATTCCGTGTGCAATTTTATCGATGTTTTTGATACGTTCATGTATTTTAATAACGACGCAATTTAGATGGTAGCAAACGTCTAAAATTATATTTCTTTCATGATCGTAATTTTGGACAAGCAAGCCCGACCCTAAATATAGTTGGAAAAAGGGGAGGAAGAAGAAACGGTGGAAAATTGGCCTAAGGTCGCCTGGGACTATTCCGTCAAACAAATGTGACTTTTGATAATATCATAGAAACGCTACACTTTATAACTACCACCGAGCTCTTTTTTATATTAACAGTGCCAAACTTTAGGCATTTTTTTTCATAGCCTATATTTTTGTCCCACTGCTGGGCAAAGGCCTCCCCTCAGTGGCACCACTCGTCTATATTGGCTGCATGTATATTTCGTTACTGAATGCATCCAAGTTATCCCGCCACCTTGCTCCGGCAGCCTTGCGGTATCCATTCGGTGATTATTTTGTGTGGAACACTGTCAGACGTATGATAACCCAGCAATAAGGGAATCACGACCCTCAGCAATGAGGAAATCGACGCGAGAAGGCAAGGATAGGTTCAGCCGTTTGATGAAAAAAAGAAAAAGAAAGAAAATATATAAATATTTAAATTTTAATAATTTTTAACATAAATGATTAATTTTAAATACTGGACATGTTTTTTGATGGTTTTAACCCTGTTTCTATTAGTCTCTATTATATTGTCTGATTTGCTATGTTTTTTATTCGTGTGTATATTTTCGTGCGCCATGTAAACGTAGCTGTACTGTTTACTATGATTGTCACCTTTTCTACCTATAGTTGACGAAATAGACGTATTCTATTCTATTCTATTCTAGAAAAGTCAGGGTTTCAGGAATCGTATTTGAACTTTTTTTTACTATACCTAAACCTGGCTTAAGGCAAACTGTGTCAAAGTTTAATCAATACTGTTGTCATGTATAGTTATCTCCGCGGATCTCGGCGTGTATATGCCTGTATATTTATTGAAAACCCTTTGCGGTGCGATTGCAAAGAAACTGCTTTGAGCACGCGATACATTTCAGGACATTGTAATGGATAAAAAAATGCATAAGTTATGCCGGTTGAGTGATATTTTTAAAAGAGAATTTGGGAATATTTTTGCGGATGTTTCCGGAAGCTTTCACAAGAATTTCAAGAAAGTTTCCGTTTTCAAAATTTACTTATAGATTTTTTTTAGTAATTACTGAAATCATATACGCACCTCCGTAAATGCATGCAGTATGCATTTTTGTGTAAAATAAGGAATAAATTTAACAAAAATGACACTGTGGCGCAAAGTATCAATTTGACTTGATAAATATATATATATGAACCATACACAAAACTTTATCATATTTCCTGTTTACATCCAATACTTTATTATTTCAAGAAATAATTATTTTTTATAAAACAAAAGAACAATATATACCTCAGGAAATATCTTCAAGTGTCGAAACGCTTCGAAATCCAACATTTTTTCTTATTTCCGTATTCCAACCAAATTAAACGTGTTGCCTTCCGCGTTTCTGTTTCAATTATGACAATTCCAAAACCAAACGTGAGAAGGAAAATGTATTTAAAAATACAGCGAGTGCCGGCGACGAAAAAAAATAAAATTCTATACTAATTATCTCTGCTCTGAGCAAACAGGAAAAAAATTTACAGCCTAATTAAATAAATTATAGTTTTACCTCATTTGGTTTTGGACTGTGAAATGATTTGTTTTACCGTTTGCGGTAGATTTTGCAAGTTTGGTGAATTTTATATACGTATTTTACTCTAGGAAAAATGTTTGCTGGCAAAATTGCATTCAGAGAAAAACGTGTGTATGGATCAAATATTTTTTGATTACACCTATTTCAAAAACGTATTTTATAATCAGAATTGAAATATTAAACTTAAGGAGTTTTTCGCTAGTGCGAAAATGTCACTTTAGAATTCCTTGCAGAATGCACTTTCAGAATCCATGTAGCAAAAACCTGCGAAAAGTATAGCGACCACGGACGACAGACGGGTGTTAAGTGTTTAAAAAGCATTGATACAAAACATCATCAATATATATATTTTTTTTATTGATACAAAAAAGGTGTGTGTTAAAAGAGGTTTACCATTTAAATTGTCCGCCATCACAGCCCTTCCACGCGTGTTAGAAAGTGGATCCAGACGTTGGTATCACGCAACGAAGAAATTGTAAAGAATTTATGCTTTTGATACGATATGATAGAGGTTCAATTCCCCGGCACGATTTATCGCTGGAAATGTTGGAAAAACTGTTTTTTTAACGATACTTAATGAGTTTTTAGGTCGAGTCATTTTCCGGTTTATTTGCTTTTTATACTTTTATTATGTTAGAACTTTAAAGATACGAGCCTTTGGCGAGGGTGGAAAATATTCACACACGGACTCTATTATTAACAAAATGACAACGCAGTTGGCGCAGTTTGTAGTGCACCTGCCTACTGAGCCAGCGGTCCTGGGTTCGAGTCCCGGCCAGGACTAATATTTGTGTGATGAATTCTATTTGTTCCTGGGTCATGTATGTTATCTATATCATCGTCTAGTACCCATAGCACAAGCTTTGCTTAGTTTGGCACTAGGTCGATTTGTGTAAGAGTGTCTTAACAATTAGGGTTGTCCAAATCATTGTGCTCATATCTTTAAATGCTCAGTACGCTCATATCTTTTGATATTTGGTCAACAAAGTGATCCTATCATCATCAGCCTGTTTCAGTCCACTGCTGGACATAGGCCTCTCCCATGGCACGCCACTGAGCTCGATTTTCAGCTCTCGTCCTCCAGTTACCACCCGCTGTCCTACGAATGTCGTCGCTCCACCTTGTTACAGGGCGCCCTACACTACGTTTACCGACTCGTGGCCTCTACTCCAGGACTCGTTTGCCCCAGTGGTCATCGGCACAAAGTGAGCCTATAAGGGCTCCTTTTTTGATTGAGGTACACCTACACGAGGTAGGGATGTGCACTTTTTTTCAGTTCATATTAGGGTTGTCAATGTCGTCACAAAAACTCCAGGCCAGTAAAAGTGACGTAAAACACGACGTCGGTAATGAATGCTAAGTGACTGCGGACCGCTTCCTCGCTGAAAAATCTCCCGTCGGTGCCGAGTAAAAAAGCGTGCGCGTCAACGTGGCAGGACTAGGGAATGCGAACCCTATTTCGTTGTTGAAATAACCAGTTATAACTGGTTTAGCATTCCCTACGTGTCCGAGAAAATTTAATAGAAAGAAAAGAAAGTGGATTTAATCAATGCCTAAGAAAAGTCTGATGTGATAGCGATATCAAGATCGGTTATTCAGTAGGTATAGAACATAACGAAATATTGGCTTGTCTAAAGGTACCAAAATACGCGTTATAATTATTTCTCAAGTTTAATGGAAATTGTTTGTAGCAAATATGTTGTTTGAATAACTACATAGTATTTACTATAGAAAATATTTATGACACAATCATTTTTTCGCAATTTATTCCAGTTCCTTAATGTCTCAGCCGAAGTGTTTTTTTTTTGCTATAAATACTAAATTTAGGATTTTCATAGATTTTACTTAAAATAAATTCTTCATTATTTGTCGAATCGTTACTTCTGAACAGTTTAGATAAAAGGGACATATCTGTAAATTTTCATACCGGTTTTAGATAAACAAACCACCGTAGCGAATTACGTAACAAAATTAAGTCCAAGCTAATTATTTACTACACTAATAATACGAGTATGCAGTAACCAAAATAATTTGTGTTTAGAGCGCCGCTTATGTTTGCCTATTATCTATTTCACGCTTGTTTGCTTAGCTAATTTAGTATTACCTATCAATTACTATTAATTAACGGTTAGTTAGGGGATTAAATATTTTTATGTAATTAACTATTAATATACAATATATGCAAATTAGAGGTTTTGGTAGCAATAGTAAGATGTAATGTGTGAATAAATTTAATATCTTATTATAATTATAGGTATTGATTTAATCTTACAGGATTTTCACTCCTTATTATAAAAGAAGAAGAGTCGCTTCGAGACCAAGGTTGTAACATCACGTTAAAATAATTGACTTTATTCGTCAAGAAATTCATTTATGGACTTTTCACTCCCTTGTTACTGTTATTTTTTTCTCTGTTTTAATACTTTTAAACCACACACTTTAAACAATCACCCTCATCTTTTAAAAAACAACGTTCTCTAGCATCTTAAAACAAAATATTATCTGGAGTTCTGGACCGGCTAGCAAAACGCACATTCTCGGACACCCCCTTAGAGCGTAATTAGTACCATAAAAAATGGAGCTTTCCATAAAAAACGAATGAAATATACCCGCCGCTCAAATTGTCCCCGTATTATGGCCCTATTAAGAAAAATGACTTAAGCCTTTGCTTTTAACAAGATTTTTACTGTTTCCGAACGGGATTTTTGCGACCGAAATTTTTCGCCATTTTTTAAAAAGGGTTGAAATTTTTGTTTGCTAGAAGATTATGAGCATTAGTTTTGTCCTGTTTCCTCTTATTTTGCATATTTTTAATGAGTTAGTTTTAAAAATTATTATTTTCCGCATATTCTTAGTTAGAAGTGACACATGCTTATTTTAATTGTATTTTGTGGTTATTGTTTTTGAACCTGTAAGTTAATATTTTTAGACTCCTTTATTATAACGAGGAATGAATAAATTTATAATTTATAAGTGCTTACATCATCCCATAGTCTTATCTTTATTTGTTTAATTAATATGGTTATTATTAATAATACCTAACACACATTTAAATGCCTCTTTAGATTATGGTCGTTTTAAAAAATTGCAATATAATTATTAGGTAAGTAGTTATTTATGGGCGTGCATTTTGGGCAAATGGTTGACTGGTAAAGAGTTATGGCATTAAGTCCGCATTTCTTTCGTGATTCACAGCTAAGAAATCACCTTTTGAATTAGAAAACGCAGATCGTCCGACGATGCGGTTGGCGCGGTGGTAGTGTATTAACTGCCTACTGAGTCGGCGGTCCTGGGTTCGAATCCCGGCCAGGGTAAATCTAGGTGTGATGAACTCTAATATTTATTCCTGGATCATGGATGTTATCTATATATTATGTATATCTTTCTCTAGTGCCCATAGTTTGGACATTGTCTCTTAATATCAATTTATTTAAGGCTAAATTCGAAGCCTAGGTACATCCTATTACGCAAAGGCAATATGACTACAGTATAAGTAGCATACCAGTTAGATTTTACTGTCCTATTCAGAACGCAGCCTCTCGTTACTTTCTCTTCGCCGCTGCTTAAAAGATGCGAAATCGGTGCAGTTATAAATATACGGCCCGAAAGAAACGGAGTCAAGTTCGAAAAAATGCGTCAGTCGCACAAAGAACTGAGTCACAAGGACGGTGTATTTTAAGAGATCCTGTCGGGGAAAAAAGATTTGCGAGAATCAGGGGCAAATTCGAAGTTAACTACTTATGTTCGAAATATCGCCGCTATACTATAAAGTAGATTCGTTCTTAGTTGTGATATTTAGTACGAGATTCTAACCTTTAAGTATGACTTTTACAAAGCATCCGTCACGCTTTGACAAAATGTGAGTGTGAGAGACAGATGCTTTATCACCTATTTATCACGTGATAAACGCAATCATCACAGGCCCCCGCCCTGGGTCCCTATTTCTAGGTTTACACACGTTGTTGACAAACGTTTCGTCGAATTTACATTTCATAGAGATTTCTATAAAAACCTAACCTAACCTGACCGAACACATTAGATATTTCTGAAAAAATTATGACTTTCAAGGAAAAAATTGTCTAAGAAATGAATATTATATAAAGCATTCGGTGAAGTCTTTTTCTATAAAAGAAGAGGATTTATTTGGCAGAAAACCGCATTTTTGGCAACTGATGCCAGATTTAAGGTTCGAATTTTGTTTACAATAATATAACTACAAACAAATTGAGTCGTCCCGGGTTTTCAAAAGTGGCAGAATATTAAACCGTTTATTTAAATAAATAAAAAAGAAAAGTCTATTACTACGAGGTGCTTTAGTACTCTATTAAATCGCAATTTGATCAACTAATGATGTGAAAGCAAGTATAACGTTTTTTTAAATGGCAATACGGACATTAGTACCTGGTTGACTTAGCCCTAACCTTTAATTACTAAAACTTATGCCATTTCTCACGCAAAAGTATTAAATCACACGAACAAGGGACAGGTGTGGAGGTGACAATTAACAAGTTGTCGCTTTCCGAGTTTTTACAAAACCAACATGCATTCTTGAACCAACAGAACTCCATTCAATCGCCATTTTGATAATCGACTTAAACAGCTCAGCTTTAAGGTTTCTTTGCGACTTAAAAGTTTATGGAGATATGACGTTTGTTAGTAGACTGAAATTCTTGTTAATGGGGGAAACTACTATATTTTGTTTGTTCTTTTTTTATTTAAGTGAACAATTAGAGTTTACAGTGTTATTATGGTGTTATAACATCTGATAAGGTTTGTTTAGTAAACGTTTTAATTAGTAGTTGGGTTATCTGTGATTAATATCTTGTTTATTGTAGTTTTATTATAGGATCGTTAAGTTTTATTAGATGATGTTCTTTAAATTGTATTTTATTACATCCGGAATTCTTTTTAAATATTGAGTTTATTTAGTTTTATACTAATCCTAAAAGTCAAATTTTTCGGAGAAAAATCTTATCATACGAAATTTACGAAAATTATGACAAAGGTCAGTTTTAGATTTTATGACAATTAAGTTTATGTCAGCCAATATGAGTTGTTTTCGGATCACCTACTCAATTCTAACGTTTGTTCCATTACTCCGCTACCCCAAGGGTGTCTGGAAAAGATCTCTATTTGCGCGATAAGACCGGCTATCGTTTATCTCTGTTTATTTTTTACTGTATGTCTCTCGTGTTTTGCACGCCTGTGTATTGGATTGTATTAGAAACATATTGTAATTTGAAACTGTTTTTTTTTCTATGACTTATGGGGAGATTTTT
Source organism: Apotomis capreana (assembly GCA_947623375.1). Classification (NCBI taxonomy): domain Eukaryota; kingdom Metazoa; phylum Arthropoda; class Insecta; order Lepidoptera; family Tortricidae; genus Apotomis; species Apotomis capreana. The sequence goes on along the minus strand of OX392522.1, from coordinate 11,841,819 downwards.
AGTCACGTTTAAATGCTTTCTCAGTTATGAACATACCCCGGGGCTTTCGGGGCACAAATGATTTGACGCCTACTGCCGGCCTAAGTCTTAATCATGCATGCACTGAAACCCCCGGGTTTAGTTATAAACGTAAATGATGACGTGGTTGAAGTAAATATTTATACAAAGTCTCAAGGCTTTAAAAAAGGTATTGTCTCCATAAATGAGTCAGGGCCGGGATATTGACTTTCTTTCAACGATACCGACCTTTGACTTGGAGAAATGGTAAACAATGAATTTATAAATGTATGCAGCGACTGGTACTTTTAGATGTACTAGCCCACCGATTCAGTATGACGTGAATTGAAATACGTAATTTTGTAAGTACTATTCTTATACCAAGCACTAAGTGGCCGTCATTTCCTAATAAAGAAAAAAGCCGATGAAATAATGTTTCCAATTATTTTCGCATATTTTGTTTTGTCATAATTCTATATCACATAATCACTATAGATATAATTGTCTAGAAGCATAATTTCTTTTTACCTAATCTTTATTCCATCAGACGTCAAATTAAATACTGTCGCGCTTGAAGTACACTATCATTTAATATATGTATGTACCTACATAGACACTTTATTGTATACACAAACAGTTGAAAATATATTTATGACAAATAAAACAGGTACAAAGGTAAACTTATCACAATAAGGGATATCAATTTAATAACGTGGCTATCGATTTGTCCATTAAAACGACAGTATTTGCAGATCTTTAAAAATTTAATATTAGGAGATCAAACTAATTTCGCCTTATTCTTTCCATGCAATTTATTTCCAAATAAAACTTATCACTCAGAGCTCCCTATTTTGATATTTACCGGTATACGTAGATTAATTCCAATTTCAGTCATTCTCAAAGTGCATTATTGTTTTATGAGTTATAAAATCGATAAAATCATTGAACGAGTGTGGATGTGGGATTGTTTTTGTCGTGTAGGTGGTTGGCGGTTTGCCCAAAGTCTGTGTACGATGCCAACTTGTGGTCGATTTATACAAAAAAGTCAGTTATATATTGTAGCGGATACCTTCACTTGCCCGAATTTCATTTGTCGTAATTTTAATTTGCCATAAACTTTTCATGTCATAATCAGAGAACACTTTGAAATTGTTTTATACTATTCATATAGAAATCATTAGTTTAGTTTGTGTTATAATAGTCCCGAAATGTTTAAGCTTACATATTTATGGCAAATTAATATTACAGATGTTAAAAATATGAAAATAGTTAAGCTTCAGCTAGAAAGACTATATTGAACCGAACAGAAGACCGAAGCGGAAAATATTACTGACGCAGTCTAAAAATGGACCAACTAAATCAATGCTAGTGGACCGGAATGGACAAACTTACTCGTACAAGTGAATCCTATCGGCTGGCAGAACGTATTATCTAGTACAAATCGTTAGCCATAATTCTGAAATTATAAACTCTAAAAGTTTTATAAGTATACTAGAATCTTACGCTAGGTTAGGTTTGTTTTATAACAATCCTGTGAGATAAACTAAAATTATGTCAAACGATTTTATGTCAATAATATATAATGCCAATAAATTTTAAGCCAACCGATAAGGCTAAAAGTTTATGACTAGCCTTATCGGCTACAAGCAATTTTTCCTCCGGACCCCTAAATCATAACTTATCATCAAGCTTGGTACAAGTTATCGTATGTTTTTCGTAATGACCGCATATTACGGAGGCGGGTCGACGCATCATTTAGTAATGACAGTTTTTACAGACAACTATATTACGACATGTGTTGACATGACAATCCGCCACATGGTAGGTAGCATGATTTTTTAGTAGCAAAATGTTTTAAAGGTTTCGATTCAGTATCGTCAGAAATGAGTGTACACTTTTAAAATTTAAAATAACCCCGAAACAAGTAGCTGAATATTTCGGAGTTGGCTTTTTAACTAAATCGTCTCGAAAAACAAGACTTTGGAGTAAAAAAAAAGCACTCAAATGGGGTCTTTTGAAGTCTACGATGCTACGGACACACAGGTAGACACGTTAAATTTGTACTATAATAACTATGTCACTTTTTTGTGGGATAATAAGGTAGCAAGACATCAATACAACTGCAGGACTACTCATACTCAGCGTCATCTGTCTTTCTCGCACAGTATGCCGTGCTACGTTAAAAAGCCGTATCTTACTATGAAACCCATACAAAGATACGACCTTTTAACGTAGGACGGTAGAGTATTGAAAGGAAAGTGACAGGTAGTATTTGTCGCACGACAAGATTATGCTAGCTCCACAGCAGACAGCACGTCTAGCATAACTTTGTCACGCGACTCTTTCTCGCGCAGATATACTACCTGTCTCTTTCTGTACAGTACTATGAGATAGTGACGGATGATGCTATGTCGCGCGACATGAGTCGCGGGTCACAGTGTCAACAGTTTATCTTACTCTTCTTCGAAAAAAAAAGACAAAAAATTTTTTGTCACGCAATAAAGAGTCGCATGTTAGGTATGTGTTCTCGAAACACTGTTCAAAAATTTTTATTAAGTACAGTAAATTTTATCCCCTAAACTGTATACTGATAAGTCATTTTACGTCGCTTTTCTGCCAATTGCACAAATAATTTCCTTTAAAAACTGCGCCAATAAAAAGCGCCATAAATATGAGTGCGCTCGACACTGACCTATGTCAACAGCGCGTATGTGTGAGTGGCAGAGTGCGCGGGACAAGACAGATACGCGGTTTTATTTTATGACACATACGAAAACTTTACATCATTACTTTATCCTAATTGTAATAATTGTTTAACAATGGAGCAAATTACATGTTTTCTAACTTAGATTTCTAAGTTAGAAAACATGTAATTTGCTCCATTGTAATAACTAAAAGCCTTTTAAAAGTGTCATGAGTTTTTAAATTGATATGGCTGCCGCCAAACGAAAAAATTCGTCTCTGATATTTTTTACAAAACTGAGCACTAGTGACTCGACTCCTTTTTTTTACAGAATATATAAAAAAACACGGGAAATAAATTCAGATGTGTCTTTTTTTCGTTCGAAAAGTTGTAAGCCTAATGATTGATCCCAATCTGGACAAGGTACGACCCGGAATTGTAATAAGTAAGTATCTGTAACGAACGTTTTTAAAGCGAAAAAATGCAAAACCTCTCTTCAATCGTCGTCTGCCTATAGAGTCGTGCAACTATAAAAGAGCGTAAGTTTATACGATTTTTTTAATAAGTTACGACGTTTTAGCGTAGCACGGCAGTAGGCAAGCAGACAATGACATGCGCATCGAGATAACCTCATTTCTTTGCGATAGCACACACACAGCGACGCGTCTGTTGAATCTTGTTTCTGGAGTGAAAAGGTGAGTGACACTGGGCTTTAAAATTGGTATTTTGAAAAAATAATAGAATAGGTATAGAATATTCTTTATTGCACACCTCAACAGGAAATAAATACAAACAAATTCAGATTGCACGTACCTAACATACAATAGAAGCAAAGAATCTATGGGTATGGAAAAAAAATAGTTGTTATACGTTAGTCTGTTTCACATAGCTTTGTGTGTTTGTCATATGTCATATCAGTACATTTTAATCGAATAGTTGAACATGTACTGAGATGACAGATGTCACGCTCAACACTATATGAAATAGATTAATGATGAGGCTTTTTCTTAGTTTATCTGAGAAAGACAGATCATACTGTTATTTATTATTTGTTACGGGTTTATATGGTGTATAGTAAAAAAAATATTCCTACTACTATTATTTTGATAAAGATCAATTTGATCACTCACACTTTATTCTCAATAGAACTATGATTGGAACTTCCCAGAACGGTTTTTTTTGTGGACAATCTCGTAATTCCGGTATAAAAAATCCTGGATTGGAAGCCCTCACTTAACTTAATGTTTATGTTGAGGCTTGTGACCTCCTTACAGAAAATAAGTATTTTTATTTTTTTGAAAATAGATTTTATTAAGTCTAGTATAGAAATAATTCTTTTGGTTGAGCGAATCCACTTAGCTTTGTACCCGATGAACAATACACATTATCTGTATTGTTAGCTGTGGCCACAACTGCCACTTCAAAATGTAAGGCGTTATAAGTGCAAACTACTTTTACACTAAATTAGTCTTTAAGTCAAACGAAATAAGGTTTACTCTTAAACAAAGAGAACAGAGATGTTGGTCACTTCATTGTCTTTATAAGCATCGAAACTAGCTTCACTGCTCTTTCACTTAGTCTTATCATTCAACAGAAACCCTTATAGTTAATTTAATGAAATAAATACAACTGAATCAGTCTACTAAAAGACTAGTGTATGTAACATACAACTTATCTAAATAATCATAATCAATACATCTATCCAATTATTCTCCCCTCCATGCAAAAAACATCTATAATGCACCACTCGTAACCACTCGGCAAAACGTCGTAACTCTCCAATTGTCTCGGCGTTGTAACTGTTGTAAGTGTTAATAAAAACATTTTTTGCATGTGTGTGTCCGTACGGTGATGCAATACCTAATCGTGTAGTGGAGAGGCTTACTGCATTTTTATACTGTTATGCAATTTGATGACTCGTTTAGTTCTGACGTATGAAATGGACAGTGTTTTTTGCGCTTTTTTTTCATAGATTTCGTATTTAGTAGATTATGTCAGGATTATTTTTGTGAATGCTTCGTTATTTAAGTTTAATTGCAATTAGATAGGTACTATAGATAGCTCAAGTAGGGCATGATTCTCTATGAGCCGTGAACCACGCCACCGGTGTCCTGCTCCGATTTCTACTTTTTTTCGTTCAAATTCAGCGTTTTACAGCCACACGTTTACTCCACTTTCTGTTATTTTTAGAAATAGCAGTGAGTCATCTCATTTGTTTTAAAAGTATATTTTTGATGAAAAAAATTGAAGGTAAAAGATAAATAAAGCCTAACCTAGCAGAAAAAAGACTTAAAGAGTCTTAGTCCTTAAAAAGGGTAAACGCACCTTCAGGGCTATTTGATAAGAAAAACAAAGGACACGATCATAAGAGTATATATCATACCATATGTATCAAGCCAGTGACCCGAAGGCCTTGATTTTATCTTTTTATAGATAACTTTATTAGTATAATGCGTAAGATTTTTAAAATGAGTAATGTTCCGTTACTGACGTTCTATCATATCAGTTGAGGTAGGTTCGGTTGCTGTACTAAAAATACGTTTGGTTCTTTCAAGTTTTAATGCTTTTTAATTTTATTAATAACTCAAGTAGTATCGTTCAGTCATGGAGCAGACTAATACGATTAGTACCTTTAAACTAATATTGAGGTCATGATTTACGACAATATGTTTTAATAGATTGTTCATTTTCTATTTTTAAGGCTTCCTAGCAACCAAAAATGTCTAAAACTAGAATACTTACAAGAAAGGACAAAGAACATTCATGTTATGTTTCATGGTTCAACTGTCTCATTCGGATAGTAGAACAAAAAACCCAGAATAAATAGTATTTATATAAAAATAAACATCCTTAAGATACGTGACGCAGTTTTAATCCATTTTTCATACTTTTCGTAGCTTATTCTAAAAGAAACGACTCTACGCACGCTTGCTAACCTCTATTCACCGAACGGTCTTAAGCGATAGCATATTTCAATGAAGATACGACATTTTATGTAAGCAGGGTTACGACAAAAGACGGAAAGCCATAAGTATGTTTGGGCTTCAAGGGCGCTTACGTCTTTTCGTCTAGGGAGGTGTGGATGGACACAATTCATGCGTTATTCATACGGGTCACGATCAGGGACAACGAACCTGAATTTTTACATCGATTACGCCACAATAGTAATCGAGTCCATTTTTAATCGATTTTTAAGCGGAAATTTAATTTTATTGTGTGCTAATGCTATTTTGCTTTCAGACTTTCAACTTTCGAATTGTAGGTATCAGCTGAAGCGGTTTGTGTAATTTAGTAGAAAAGCGTTCTTTGTACGTTTAAATAGTTTGAGTTTTCCCACCATTTAAATGTATACCTATTTACGGGTTTATTTTTGTGAAACAAAACTAACACTATTTTCATGAGAATGAAACTTATTTGCCATTTTTTCCCTTCATTTATTATTTATTCAGTATCAAAAAAATTCAAATTTACTACTTGCTACTTGTTAAGTTTTCTTTTTTTTTTATTGGTAACAGTCGTAAATATTCATATGACATAAAGTTAGTTACATAACAGAGAGCCAATTGCAGTTAATTAAAGACCCTCACTGGGCAGTACGGAACCGATTTAGATTACTTAAAAAAAAACCTAAAATGGGAATTAAATTGTTCGAACGCCATTGCTACTTTAAAAAAAAAATTGTAACTGTAAAAAACGCAACATGAAAAACACAATCAAGCGAAACCCTCACAAAATCCTTCCGTTTGCGAACTCGTTCTGTATGTGGGCGGTGTGCGTGCGCGTGCGCTTGTCTTAGGTTAGGGAGGTGATCGACCTCGCAGTCTCCATTTATTTTTATTATATATTATGGCACGTGGTGGAGATATTGCTGTTTTACTGTTTCGCTGGCTCCTCTTTCGGGCTGTTAAATGCGGCAGATGTGTTTTTTGGAATTAGGCTTATTGTAAATATTTGGAGAATAGAATTTAACCTTTAATACCTGTTATATTTCGTGAAAATCGCGAGTCGAATAGAAAAGTTAAAAAATAAAAGAAAAGTTTTAAAAAATATTGAGAAAATTACCTTAATACGAGTATGTTCAAGAAAGATATAGACAATGGCATAAAGGACTAAAATACTGCCGTCATATTTAAACAAATTAAAGAGTTCGGGAAAACGGAGGATTATAGTTTTTTTTTGTTTTCTAAAAGTGTTTTACTTTAGTTTTTGATAGATTTTGTTGTAAACTGAAGTTTACTGAAATGTAAGTTTAGTTTAAAGTAGATTTGAAAACAATTTTGCAACAAAGGTGAATCGTTTTTTTACTGTATATAACATGTTTCTAGTTCACAACAATATATTGATTTAGAAATTGTAATTTAAACCCACAACCTCATCTTTTTTTTAGTGCTTCAAATCAAAATAATGTACAAATTTATGAAACATATAATTATATATTTTTTGTGTCAATGGTTAAAGATAATCTAGTATTTATGTACTTCAAGCTTAGCTTGACACTACAATTCACTACATTGCAATTAATAACATTTAGGTATAATTTTTCATAAAAATTGTGGTAGGTCAGAAAACTGAACAAACAACAATCAGCATTCCCAGTAAACACTGTCCTACTTAAACTGCCGTAATTGCAATTACGCTATTCTGTTATTGTAAGTATCCATTACACATTAACCCAACACTATAAAAAGTCCTAAGTCCTACAGACCTAAGTTAACTTTCGCCCTTCTTCAATTGGAGCGACTGACTCACCAATTAAAAAACGACTTAAGTGCGTCTTATTTGGATGGAGTTACGCTGTTTCGAAATGGAAAGTAGATATTGAAAAACGATATCGTATTCCGCGTCCGTTGCTCTCTTGCAAAAATGCAGTTTTATGTGTGAGCCGTGACCTACGACAATGTGTGTGTGATGATTTGTATTGGTCGGAAGTTTTAAGTGTCAAATTCAGACGTAATTTATAAATGCTGTGAATGACTTTGCGTTGTTTTAGATTACTAACGCATTGCGCTTCCAAATAATTGGATGATAAAATTGGCGTACGCATGAAATAATGTGTAAATTTGCAACATGTGTAAATAGACACCTTTTTAAAATTTGACTTTTGGGTCATTGTCAGATTTAGGTTCGAGTCTTCCCGGTGGAAATTTGCGAAATTATGATCCGATGTAAAACCAACATCACCTAGATTTATACAAACTCTTAACTTTTGATCACCGGAGGGACAAATTTTGTTTTTTGAACTGACAATGACCCTTTTTAGGGTTCCGTAGCCAAATGGCAAAAAACGGAACCCTTATAGATTCGTCATGTCTGTCTGTCCGTCTGTCCGTCTGTCTGTCCGTCCGTATTTCACAGCCATTTTTTTCCGAAACTATAAGAGCTATACTGTTGAAACTTGGAAAAATAAAAAAATAATAATAAATATTGGGGGCTCCCCATACTTAGAACTGAAACTCAAATTTTTTTTTTCATCAAACACATACGTGTGGGGTATCTATGGATAGGTCTTCAAAAATGATATCGAGGTTTCTAAAATATTTTTTTTCTAAACCGAATAGTTTGCGTGACAGACGCTTCCAAAGTGGAAAAAAGTTGGTCCCCCCCCCTCTAACTTCTAAAATAAGATAATGAAAAATCTAAAAAAAACATATGATGTACATTACTATAAAAACTACCAAAGAAAATTGTTTTGAACGAGATCTAGTAAGTAGTTTTTTTTTAATACCTAACTTTGCACCTAATTTATATGGGGCGCTATACATACCAGGTGCAAACTTAACTTAACCACTTAGGGATGGAAAGTGTTTGTACGGAACCCTCGGTGTGCGAGTCCGACTCACACTTGGCCGGTTTTTATTTAATATTAAGGCGTATTGTTTTAAAGATCAGTTGGGCAGAAACGTAAGGAAGTGGTTGAGAGGGTGAAATAGAGGACGTTATTGGAAACCATTAAGATCACATTTTAACAAAAAATAACCAACGTACTGAGAACTGGCTCGGTTTTTTTACGTTTGTTCAAAAGGGCAACATAAATACATGAAGGAAAACAATCATAGAAAGGAAAATACTCGAAAAGAGCTAAAAAAATAAAGACTATAAAATAGTATAAGAAAGTTAACAATAAAAAGTCATAGAAGCCTATTGAAGCCTTAGCTGATTTACTGCGTTGTTTTTTTTTTGTGGTAATGCCATATTTTTTTAATATTGATGCACGTAACATTGTTTAATTCTGAAGGCAACATTTTACACAGTCCACTAAAAGGTAAGCGAAACTTGAACCCACGATCCTTTTCCTGAGTACAGTTTTTCCAGAGCTGGTGGACAAACTGAGCTATAAAAGGTAGTGACAGTTCAAACTTTTTCCCAGGCTATCTTTAATCTTAACGCCGGTGTACAGAACACAATTAGTCTTAATGATAGCGAGCTTTGGAAACACTTTCAAATAAATTAGATCGTTAACTTGAACCAAGAAACGAAAAGGTTACGTTGGCATTTCAAATAACAACATTCGAGCTATTTCGATGCTATTTTTAGTTTAAAAAACAACATCTCTAAGGATTACACTGGACCCAAAGCTGTACCTACTCGTAACATATATAAAATCAAAGAATTATGTTTTAGTTCGAAATATGGCTGGTTCTACAAATTAAGGAATTTTGGTTGGCTCAAGTCATATATGCGGAAAAAATCGGTTATCTCATGCAATTTACGATTTTGAGCCCAAAAAAGTCACACGGGCAATTCCGCGGAAATATTAACCTTTATAAAATCAATAAAACTGAATAAAAATTTAGCTGTTAGGCCGCCAATTGCTTTGAGAGAAACTAAAAATAAAAAATGTTTTTTAATATTATAATAAATCATGTTTTTTTGGGAATATATATTATAATGAACAAAAAAAGGCGGAACCGAACAGCGGGTGTTTCAGACTACTAGCGCGGTCGGTGGCTTGCAGTGAGGCCGACTTGATTTGATTATATTAATAACTAGATGCAACTTCGTTCGTGTAACCTTTTCTTTACCGTAGTCGGGTAAAAAGTATCCTATAACTACTCTGTATGCCCAGCTATGTATGCCTGTACCAATCGACGATAATCGCTTTCCATCAGGCGATTCGTTTGCCCTCTATGACATAAAAAAAAACCAAAGTTGACTTAAATCCGACCAGCTGTTTGCAGCAGCGGACAAAATTTGTAATTTAAGTACCTAAAATTAAGTATTTTAGGTACTCATCATCAAACAAAAAAAGAACTATGAATAATTTATATTTGAATCAGAAAGTTATTAAAATGCTTGTTAGACCATTAGTTGTTTTCACTACTTGCTAGTGCAACATATAATATATTGTATGTTATTGACATGTCAATTAAAAGATACCTAACGCTCCTATGAACAGGATAAATTATTTGTAATAAAAATAGATGGATATTAAACAAATAGAACATATTTTTCACACCACTATTAAAAACAGGAAGAATTGTTTTATCACACGCATACAAGCGTCAACCGCAAAAAATCTAATTAAAAATAATGACCTAACTAGGATAATAATAAAGCACTTGGATCACGAGTAGAAAAAGAGACGTGTATACTTACAGTAGCGGAAAAAATCTATCATATTGAAATGTTGTAACTGTAAGTCAAGTAGGATCTGAATGAATATTGCCAGTAGCGTAATAAGTAACTTGTAGTATAGTAAATGTGTAACGAAATAAAAATTCAATTTTTCTTTTTAGTTTGATCTTTGTATTCATGGTTTAAATAAAAATTGTGGTGAACCCACATTAAAAAAAATGAGACATTACATGTTTCATAAATTTATGAAATAAAAATGTTTCTTATTAGTGTAATTGCTGAACGGTAGATTATTGGAAAAAAACTTTTTTTTTTAATTAAACGCAGAATGTCGTTAACGTTGTATAAATAACAATTTGAATAGAAAAATAGATGTTTTATTGGTCAAAAACAAATTTCAGGTCAGTACTTTGTTATAATTATAACACCGTTTGCAATTGTAAAAGTTAGTCAACTTGCGTATAGAATACACCAATATACTAAAATGATAGATATTTTTTTTCGCTACTGTATACGATTATGTTGAATATTTTATTATCTATATAAAATCAATCCGGGGCTTTACATTAAGAATACAACAAATTTCTCTAAATTCCGACGGAAGCCTGACAAATATTTTTTTGAATAATATTGTATATGGCTTTTACAATGATTGTAAAATTGTATTTCATATAAGTATTCTATAGAGTGGGGTCATTATTTCAGTAAAAATCATAACAGCCTGATACGGGTCTGGATGATATTGTTGTGTTCCGGTGTGGGGGTAAGATAGCCGGTGAAATTACTAGCATAGAGGCATTCTATCTTCGTCCTCCGGGTAGGCAAACACTTGTGACTCCTCTGGTGTTGCAGGTGTTTATGGGCGACGGTAATCGCTTTCCATCAGGCGATACGTTTGCTCATTTGCCCCCTATGACATAAAAAAAAAAAAAAAAAATGGCCATCTGTTGGTAAAAAAATTCTCTCTCGGTTGTTGGCTTCTAGTAACCAATTAGAGGGTTTCAAAAATATATATACTCTTATGTTAAGGATTTTTACATACTAGGGTTTCCTGTACGCAAAATCACGAGTATAAATTAGTTAAAAAGGATGAGAGAAGTATTCGAATTTTTGTACCACTTTATTGTTTTTTTAAGACAGGATATCTGTTTGTAGTTGTATTTATAGTAGCCGCAAAAAATCTATCATCTTGGTGTATTTTGTATGAAAGATGAAAAATATTTACCATATAAAATAAAATAGCACAACATTTTTTTTTTCTATCCGAATAAATTAAATGAACGTAGTCGACATCGCGCGCCTCATTGTACAAGTACGCAAATTTAATAATTTCTCATTCAGTACTATTTTGAAGTTTCATATATAATATTAATTGTAATCACTAAAAAAAATATTATTTTGTATATTTGTTATCTACGTCAATTCTAATTATCCTATTAATCCTGAAATCTTAACAATAGTAAAAAAAAAAAAATCTGACTATTAGTTTAAAATATACTTAAGTCGACATAGTAGGAGCAATAAGCCTTTAAATCCTTAAAAAAAAACAAAGTACTGAAATATCTATGTTTTTTTAAATAAAAACAAAGATACACCCAGCTTTAAACATTAAAAACTTTTAAACTGACAGTTTTTCTAAATTATCTTATTTTGATATAAAAGAAGACTAGCGTCAGGTACTTTTTATAAACAAATAATAAAAGCATCGATAAAAATATGAATATTTAGTCTCGTACGCCGTAAAAGCTATATATGTATGTTAAAAAAGTTAAAAGTAATAGTAAAACTATAAAGTTTTAATGGAAAAGCATATACAATCGTTTAATCTAGTCCACACTATTTAGAGGTTAACTTTCCCCATTGAAACGTCAAAGCGCAGTTTCTAAAATCAGGTTCTTTCAACATTCTTAAAAGCCAAACCTACTATTAACCTAAACTGTTTAGTATCAAAGAATAAGAGGGAAAAGTTTTTTATCGTTTCTATAGCAACGGAGCACCAAAACAATCAAAATTGTACGTTTAAAATCGTATACAACCTTTAAATAGCTAAAATATGATATGTACAATGTAACTTTTATAACTTTTAGTGGTATTATTCTGGTCAAGGCAGTGGTAAGCGTATGTATGTTGAGTGTTGACAAACTATTATTACAATTGTAAAAAAATACCTGCATCGAAATTGTCCCAAATCAAATCCTCGAACTCTACCAAAAGTACTCATCACAAAAAATCCAACCAAAACAAAACACAACACTCACATAAAAGCAATTAGAACGTTCCTATTTCAAACTTAGAACACGAGCGTTCCATTTACGAATTAACTTTTTAATATATATATTTTTTCAGCGCAAAAGGTGTGCGTTTTCGTCAAAATGCATTTTTCAAATGTCAGTGTGGCGCAAAAAATCGCTGTGCGCGAGCCGTTCCGTAGGCGTGCTGTTTATATGCACTATAGTTGTATCGTAATGCACTTATGTGTACTTGCTAAGTTTTTTATTATAGTCAGTTATACCGCGGTTCCTTGCTTTGAGCGGCGTACGGCCGACGTCTTGATACTTGGATTACGTAATACACTTCTTTATAGCACCGGTTTTTGCTAGACAAAAAGTGGCCAGTTACATTGTTTCCTTTATTACGTGAAAGAATATGCAGGCTACACCTTGATAGTGATATCGCAGTTAACTTAGTTACGTTAAAGAGTAAATCTAGCATTAAGATATATTTGTAATTGTACGTAGTTTAGCTGTAATAATGCTTTCGTTTTATTTTTACTACTAGAGATTAGTTAAATAGACTTTCATCTACAATGTAACATGTAAATAGTATACTTTTGAAATCAAAAGGCTGGTAAAGAGGTTTCGTTCGAAAAAGTTTTAATCTACTTTAACAGTTATATTGTTTATAGAATCGCTCAATTTTCTTCATCCCTGCTAATACTTCGTAAATAAGTCTATTTAAATTTTCTGTAATTTACATGCATTTTTTCCCTAAACGTAAACTTGTATCTCTACTTTTCCAATCATCAAATGATTTTAATTCTAATATTACTTATGGCTTTGAATGCCAAATAGAAGTTACCTATATCAAGCTGTCCAGATTAATTTCTTCTAATAGTTAGAAATAGCAAAAGTATCAACTACACTTATTCCTCTATTCGTGCGACAGGGACCACGCGCTGCAGTTTTTTCGCTATCTCACTCGCTCAGGGTTTTTTCTCTCAGCTTTTTACAACACACCTTATTCGCTTTCTTTATCGTATTTTTTTAACACTACGTCTCGTAGGTGGTCGCGGAGAAAAACTTTTACGATTATTTTTTATCTTTTTATTTTATTTTTAAATTGGCATTGCGAGATATGAAGTGCCAGTATCATTGTAAAGTTATGTGATAAAAAGGTTGCCGATAAAGGTTTAAACGGTACAAGGTTTAAAAAAATACTTTCATACGTGTTAGATGTTTTATGGTAATGTACTTTTTTATCGCTTTTTTTTATCGAACGACGAATTCACTTGTAATATTAGCCAAAGTGATTTTTTATATTACATTTTAGTCATTTTCTCTTATGTTTCCATGACGTTAGGCTTACCTCAGGGAAGTCTATTAGGCCCTGATCATTTATAATTGTTGCAATAAAAATAGCAATAAGAAAAAGGTAAATTGTGACGTAACAAGGTAAATTTTAAATGTAATTAAATTAATTAATAAAGTTCCTGATGTTGCTAAACTATGACTCAAAGAGCTGTATTCGAATACTTTTAAATATTATTATAACAAAAGTGAGTGTTTATTTAATTACCTCGACGTTTCGAACATGCATGATCTCAAAGGAGCTATAATGTGTGAAAATCGTGTAAGTTTAAATCAATACTTTGAAATATTTTAAATTAATATTGTTTCTTTTAATTACCAAAATATAACAAAGCAGAGCATTTTAAGCAAAAAGAAACACGAGTGGGGCTTCCGTACGTATGTTCGTCTCTGTCTAATAAGGTCATCTGAGGTAATTACGTCTTTAGAGGCAAATGCGTATTTTGATGATATCATAGACACGCAACACTTCATACACATAGCGACGATTCTATTTTTTATATTAATAGTGCCGAACTTAAGGCACTTTACCTACACTAGCATAACTGTGACACGCGACTCTTTGTCGCGCGACAAATGCTATCTGTCACTTTCCTTTTAATACCGTGCGAGCATGACAGGAGATACTGAGTCGCGCGACAAACGAAGTCGCTTCAACATGTGCTAGCCGCTTCTATAATATTAGGGTAAAATGCAGAAAAAATATATATTTTTCCCCCTTTTTTTCATAATAAGTACGTTTTTACAGCTTTGTCGCGCCCATACAAAATTTCAGAAAGAAAATTACAAAACTGCGATAAATATTGTCTCGGGTTTTTCTCTGCTGCGAAAAAAATACAAATATTAGATAAAAAAATCTCAGCTTTAAGGTACATATTTTCAGCATTTCACCCATTATCAAAGACAAATTCGTGTCTATACCTACGTAATTATCTCAGATGCCATTATATTATTAACAAGAGCAAAGAAAACACTGGCACTTTGCATATAAGTTCCATGCAATTCGTTTTTGTAACAAAGAAACCATTTTTTTGTCGCCGAGTGAGTATTTAATAAAGCAACGTTTTTTTTAATGATCGCAGGCCTTTCAATACTCAATTACGCAAACTAAAAACCATGAAATTAGTTAATAAGAGGTTTATTACTAGAATTAATAAAATATCTAGCCGCACTTAGGGCTTGTAGTAGTTAGGGCCCATCGGACCGGCAAACATACATTACAGCTAATTGTGCTTGTTAAACTATTGTAGATGATACTTGCCAATTACAAGAAAAAATAAATTAAAAGGGACTATGTTTTAAGTAGTTGATGTCTGAATTCAATCTTAAGATTGTATGCTTAAGTTTTTTTTAAACAGACGCTGAAATTTATGTAGTTTTTTTTTGGCAAACTTCGAAGATGTTGTTAAAGGGTGATTGAGTTGTCTAAAATATGTTTTTTATTGCGAAAGTAAGTAGATATAACGTACACCTCGCATCGCACGCCTCTCATTTTCTATCTCACTATTTAAAAAGTTCCATTATTTTGTTTTTCATCATCATTCTCATATCAGCCGTAAGACAAAGGTCTTCCCAACGATCACTAGCCTGATCTAGTTTCCTGATATCTCGACCAGATCGTCGATACACTCGAACCCACGCCCCCGAAATCACAAACACCAAATAAAAACCTCATCAACATTAAAAAAACATACTTTTTTACTGCAAAATTAAAGTGGATTCAAATCGAGCAAATAAGGCATGAATTAGTGCGAAGATGGCGCCGAGGGGGGGGAGGCAAGAATGGCGTTCGTTAGCCTCTTTTAATTTCAACTAATTTTTATCTTCTACCGTCTTTTTTACTCTAGCACGGGCCATTAGCTCCGGAGCACGAGAGTCTGCATGTCTTGATACTTGGACAATTTCTGAAAATATTTATAACTAGTTGCGCCGAGAGCGGTGTTGCCCGCTCATCCCACGGGGACACAACATTTTTCGGGATAAAAAGTAGCCTATATGTTAATCCAGGGTGTCCGCTACCTTCATATCAAAATGTATCAAAATTGGTCCAGCCGATTGAATGCAAAGAAGTAGCAAATATAAACACACACTCACAACTCTCGCCTTTATAATTTTATTATTTTTTATATGTATTTTTTTATTTTTTTTTATTAAAGCAGTAACGTCTACTTCGTCTGCTGTTTATAATATTAGTGTGATATAGGTTATTGCGGGCAGAGTTTCAGAAACTTGATGCATTTTTCTTCTCATCACGCCGAAATGACTAAACGGATTTTAACCAGTTTTGGTACAGCGATAGCTGAACATCCAAACGACTATGGTAAAGAAAAATAATCCGCTGATCAAGTTGCAGGTACCTTCTAGTGTTTTATAAAAATAAACCTATAAATTTAAATGTTTTGGTATTTGAATGGTTTTTTGGATAATGTTTTGAAATATAAACAAATGAAAAACAAAAGACAGTTTTTGGAGACATTATTGTTATTACAAGGGAATTTTAAGAAAACAAACAACCGTTTTACTACCTGTAAAAAAATCAACTTATCGCAAGTGGTTGTCGTCATTTTACTCAAAGAGATATTTTTCAAAATGATTTAACCAAAGAGAACCGAAACGGAAGTATAAAGTGTCTACTAAACGAAACCTTTCTATTGTCTTGAAAATATATTTAAAAACTATATTACTTACTGCTTTTGTTGGTGTATTAGAACAATGTAAATAGATAAATAAGAATGCGCTGATAAAATTTTATATTCGAAATATGTTGTATCAAGTTATATTGTATTTTGTCATCTATCAAGTTATGTATAAAATATATTTAAAGATATGTTTCATAGGTACATTCAAATAAATATGTCGTATAATTCAGACAGTAAAAATATTACGGTCTCTGCATGTTCGGAACTTCGGACCGTGTAAATGTAACTGACGTGCTTTTAAGTCAATACTCGTATATTTAAAGTAAAGCTTTTCCATGTTGACGACGCGTTTGGCTCGGTTGGTAGACACCTGCCTACTGAGTCGGCGGTCCCGGGTTCGAATCCCGGCCGGGGCAAATATTTGTGCAAAATATTTGTTCTTGGGTCATGGATGTTATCTATATATGTATTTGTATATTATGTATATCGTCGTCTAGTACCCATAGTACAAGCTTTGCTTAGTTTGGGACT
The DNA here is from genome assembly GCA_947623375.1 of Apotomis capreana. Lineage (NCBI taxonomy): Eukaryota > Metazoa > Arthropoda > Insecta > Lepidoptera > Tortricidae > Apotomis > Apotomis capreana. The sequence goes on along the minus strand of OX392522.1, from coordinate 11,824,807 downwards.
AGGTCGATTTGTGTATGATTGTCCCTTAATATTTATTTATTTATTTTATTTATGTTACTATTATTGGAGCTTCAGTTTGTCTAGACTTTACATGAAGTATTATTTATGGAGCAAATATTTTTGAGCAATATTTTAAACAAGGAAACTAGTTGAGAACCATTTAAATAATAAACTATGACACTATTGTATACTTAATCGATGGGTGCAACTGCAGTGTTTATATTTAATACTAGCTGATGCCCGCGACTTCGTCCGCGTGGAATCTTATCTTGAACAGTTTACATCTTTATTATATTATTTTCAGATCTAAACAATGTTGAAATTACTTTTCTTTTTTTGCAAGTTGATGATTTTGATGTTGGTTACTGTAATTCAACAAAAAATAAATAATAATAAATATTGAAGTGCTGCTCCCATACAATAAACGTGTTTTTTTTTTGCCATTTTATACGTAATGGTACCGAACTTCGTACGCGAGTTCAACTCGCTCTTGGCCTCTTTTTAGTTTTTTTTTCGGCTAAATTGCTCTTATTACGCGGAATCATTATGAACTCAGGTTTCAAGTCCCGCACTCAAAATAAATATTTGATCTTCAAACAAATTTTCAACCCCTTTTTCACCACCTTCTGGGCTGAATTTTCAAAAACGAATTCACTTTTCTTGTATTCTGATAATATGCCCTTATACAAAGTTTCAAGTCCTGCGCTCAAAAAAATGTTTGATCTCAATACAAACTATCAACCTCCTTTTTACCGCCTCAGGGGTTGAATTTTCAAAAACGCTGAAATTACTTTTTTTGATTTCTAATTATATGCCTTTATACAAAGTTTCAAGTCCGGCGCTCAAAAAAAGGTTTGATCTCCATTCCATTCATCCCCTTTTTAGGGTTCCGTACCCAAAGGGTAAAAACGGGACCCTATTACTGAGACTTCGCTGTCCGTCCGTCCGTCCGTTCGTCTGTCACCAGGCTGTATCTCAAGAACGGTGATAGCTAGACAGTTGAAATTTTCACAGATGTTGTATTTCTATTGCCGCTAAAACAACAAATACTAAAAATAAAATAAAATACATATTTAAGGGGGCTCTCATACAACAAACTTGTTATAGATATATTAATAGGTACGGAACCCTTCATGCGCGAGTCGGACTCGCACTTGCCCAATTTTACACCATCTTCAGGGCTACATATATTTTCAAAAACGCTGAATCACTTTTTTTGTATTCTAATAATACGCCTCTATTTAAAGTTTCAAGTCCCACACTCAATTTTTTTTTTAATCTTTATACAAACTTTCAACCCCTTTTCACCACCTTCAGGGCTGAATTTTCAAAAACGCTGAGATTTCTTTTCTTGTATTCTAATTATATGCGCTAATACAAAGTTTAAAGTCCCGCGCTCAGAAAAAGGTTTGATCTCCATTCCAAGTTTCAACCCCTTATTTACCACTTTCAGGGATGAATTTTCAAAAACACCTAAATCAGTTTTCTTTTATTTTATTTTAATACCTATTTACAAAGTTTCAAGTTCCTAGCTTAAAATTAAAATTGAACCCCGAGACAAACTTTCATCCCCCTTTTAACCCTCTTAGAGGTTGAATTTATAATGTCGTTAAATTAATGTTATTTTGTTATTATTATATATGCCTTAGTCAAAGAATTTGTAATGGAATCAAACTTTCAACCCTTTTTAACCATTTTAGGGGACGAATTATTGAAAACGCTGAAATTACTTTCCTTGTATTTTAATTATATGCCTTCATACAAAGTTTAAAGTCCCGCGCTCAAGAAAAGGTTTGATCTCCATACAAACTTTCAACCCCCTTTTTACCACCTAAGAGGATGAATTTTCAAGAACAATGATATCACTTTTGTTCCATTTTATTTGCATAACTTTTTACGAAGTTTAAAGTTCCTAGCTTAAAATTAAATTTGAACCCCAATACGAACTTTCATCCCCCTTTTAACCCCCTTAGAGTTTGAATCTTTGATGACGTTAAATTAATGTTATTTTGTTATTATTATATATGCCTTAGTCAAAGAATTTGTAATGGAATCAAACTTTCAACCCTTTTTAACCATTTTAGGGGACGAATTATTGAAAACGCTGAAATTACTTTCCTTGTATTTTAATTATATGCTTTTATACAAAGTTTAAAGTCCCACGCTCAAGTAAAGGTTTGATCTCCATACAAACTTTCAACCCCCTTTTTACCGCCTAAGAGGATGAATTTTCAAAAACGCTGAAATCACTTTTGTTCCATTTTATTTGCATAACTTTTTACGAAGTTTAAAGTTCCTAGCTTAAAATTAAATTTGAACCCCAAGGCGAACTTTCATCCCCCTTTTAACCCCCTTAGAGGTTGAATCTTTGATGACGTTAAATTAATGTTATTTTGTTATTATTGTATATGCCTTAATAAGTAGTTTCAAGGAATTTGTAATGGATTCACACTTTCAACCCCTTTTTAACCCTTTAAGCGGACGAATTTTTGAAAACGCTGAAATTACTTTGCTTGTATTCTAATAATATGCCTTTACACAAAGATTCAAGTCCCGCGCTCAAAAAAATACTTGATCTCCATACAAACTTTAAACCCCTTTTTTACCCTTTTAGGGGTCGAATTTTTAAAAACGCTGAAATGACTTTTCTTGTATTCTAATAGTATGTTTTTACACAAAGATTCAAGTCCCGCGCTCAAAAAAATACTTGATCTCCATACAAACTTTCAACCCCTTTTTTACCACCTTAGGGGATGAATTTTCAAAAACGCTGAAATTAATTTTCTTTTATTTTATTTTAATATCTTCTAACATAGTTTCAAGTTCCTAGCTTTAAAAAAAACTTGTATCCCATACAAACTTTGCACCCCTTTTTAACACCCTTAGGGATTGAATTTTTCAAAATTGCTTCTTATCTCTAGCCCACGTTATAAAAGTAACCTACTGTGCAAAAATCAACTCTCTAACATTAGTAGTTTCGGCTGTGCGTTGATGAGTCAGTCAGGACTTCTTCTTTTATATATATAGACTAGCGGCCGCCCGCGACTTCGTCCGCGTAGATTTTTGATGATGACAAAGATATTAAAATAGGTAGGTAAGGAATTTTATTCTTAGTTAATTCACCCCCTTAGGGGCAGAATTTTTCAAAACGCTGAAATCACTTTTTTGTATTTGATTAAGTAAGCGTTCTACAAAGTTTCAACTCTCTACTTCAATAAATAAAGTTTCTCCCATATAAACATTCCACCCCTATTTAACCCCTTAAGGGATGGAATTTTCTAAAACGCTGAAAGTACTTTTTGTGTTTTTTAATAAGTAATCTTTCTACAAAGTTTCAAGTCTTTAGCTGAAAAAAAAAGTTCCCCCCCATACAAACTTTTAACCCCTTTTTAACCCTTTTAAAGGACGTATTTTTGAAAACGCTGAAATTACTTTTCTTGTATTCTAATAGTGTACCTTTAAACAAAAATTCAAGTCCCGCGCTCAACAAAATACTTAATCTCCATACAAACTTTTAACCCATTTTTTACCACCTTAGGGGGTGAATTTTCAAAAACGCTGAAATTAGTTTTCTTTGATTTTATTTTAATACTTTTTTACAAAGTTTCAAGTCTCTAGCTCAAAAAAAAAAGTTTCCCCCATACAAACTTTGCACCCCTTTTTAACACCCTTAGGGATTGAATTTTTCAAAATCGCTTCTTATCTCTAGCCCACGTTATAAAAGTAACCAACTGTGCAAAAATCAACTCTATAACATTAGTAGTTTCGGCTGTACGTTGATGAGTCAGTCAGGACTTCTTCTTTTATATATATAGATAAACAAACAAAATAACCTGAAATAATACTTTTGGTACCAAGCTGGAAACAAGCTGCAAGCTGGGTATGATGTTTTTTTTTTTACGGAGAGGGTTTATTATTTGCAGTTGTTTTGAATTACACAGTAAACGCCGCACCTGTCTGTCTAGGACACGAAAAAAATTACTTAGTTTTTTCAGTAAAACCAATACACCTATTAGTTGATAAGTGAAAAGATATTTTTTATAGATAATTCATATTCACATCGAAAACCACGCCAAGTTAAAAATCCAAGTACACACAAGTAAAAAAATCACGTGGTCCTTATTTTTGAGTGGCAAGGTCCATAATCGTATGCATATTCTGAGACGCTATCGAGCATTTCCAAAAAGCTTGTACAAAATTGAGACCTCAATTAAAGTTCAATTTGTTTTTCCTATCTTGTTACCATTTTTTTTGTGATTTCCAATACATTGATTTCAGATTATATATAATTAGAGGAGTATAATCATAACAGAACCTTAATTATCAAACACAGTAATAACATTGATATAAAATTACTAAAATAATTGGTAACAAAATAGGAAAAATACATTCAACTTTAATTGCCGTCTTAATTTTGTACAAACTTTTTGAGAAATGCTCTATTATAACATTAACAAGTATCAAGACACCCATGTCAGCGTACACAGAAATCTAATTTTTGTCCAGTTTTTCTCATAGTGCTCGGAGGGCAATTTTCGAGTGTTTGTTGGAAACGCTTGTGATCTAATGAACCGGTTTGACTCCCGACGGGATTTTTTAGTTAGTTTCAAACGTTACAATCTAATAAAGCGAATGTGAGAAGTTTTATGTAAATTATGATTTTATGCAGTTTTACATTTTAGATATTTATGGCTCATTAGGATATGCTATTGTTGACCGAGCGAGCAAAGCGACGCTGTTTCAGCTTGGCCCAATTTTTTTTCGTATGTCAGGATGTTTTGACGATTCTCGTCTAGAGGTCGCATTTCTTAACTGATTGTGGTGAATTTTGCGAGTTTGATTAGTATATTTTTGTGTCTACACTGAAGATCACAAGTTATTATTGCGACGACGCGTTTGGCTCGGTTTGTAGACACCTGCCTACTGAGTCGGCAGTCCCGGATTCGAATCCCGGCCAGGGCAAATATTTGTGTGATGAACTCGGATATTTGTGCTTGGGTCATGGTTTTTCTATGTATTTAAGTATAATATTTATCTATATAAGTACGTATATCGTCGTCTAGTACCCATAACACAAGCCTTCTTGAGCTTAATTTGGGACTAGATCGATTTGTATGAGGTTGTCCGATATTTATTTATTATTATTATGTTAGTCGCACATCCCACGGGAAGACTACATTTTCTCGGGATAAAATGTATACGAGTTAATTCAGGGTGTCAACTAGCTTCGCACCAACTTTTATCAAAATTGGTCAAGCCGTACGAGCGTGGAGAAGGAAGAACCATACAAACACACACACAAACTTTCGCTTTTATAATATTAGTGTGACTGACTGAAGGATCTCTAAAACGCTCTATTAGAGTGTTTGAAATAGAGTAACTATATGTACTTAAATGACTGACAACTTGGCAATGATATTGAGTGCTGCTACAACTAAGAGGAAAATTAAGCCATAGGTACATAAGTTATTTTTTGTAAAGTATTAGATACACCTAATAAAGTATTCAAAAACCGAACAGGTGTCTGTAAAAACAACATTTTACGAGCAATGAAAAAGTTTTCTTATAACGTCCCCGGGTAAAGTGACTTAACCGCTAATTGCGAAATAAATTAACAACTTTGCGCAAAAAACGTAAAGTTTGAGTTATGGGGTGGTGGTTTTTTCGTGTCATAGTGCAAAGTTTTTTTAATGAAGTTAAGCGTTGGTTTAAGCTAATGGGAGGTAAAAATGCATTTTGTTTAATGATATGTGACTAGAAAGGTCACTGTAATGGTGAGCTAGTCCGATGTTAGAAATTCGATCGTCATATAGTGCCGTCCCTCTTGATCTCCTGTCAAACTATAGTTGGATAAGTGAGGCAGCACTACAGGATATAGTCTTTTTTAGGGTTAAGTACCCAAAGGGTAAAAATGGGACCCTATTACTGAGACTTCGCTGTCCGTCCGTCCGTCCATCTGTCACCAGGCTGTATCTCAAGAACGGTGATAGCTAGACAGTTGAAATTTTCACAGATGATGTATTTCTATTGCCGCTATAACAACAAATACTAAAAATAAAATAAAATAAATATTTATCCCATACAACAAACTTGTATGGATTATGGTACGGAACACTTCATGCGCGATTCGGACTCGCACTTGCCCAATTTTTTATCACCATAGTAGCCCTTCTGAATTGAGTGAAAAAGTTTTGTAATTTTTGGTGTTTTTTAAAAATTTACTTAAGTAGTTGTTAGTTACAACTACAATTTTTAGGATATATCACAACAAAGTCGCTTCCTGCTGTGTCCCTATGTATGCTTAGATCTTTAAAGCTACTTAACGGATTTTTATGCGGTTTTTTTAATATATATAGTGATTCAAGAGGAAGGTGTTTGTCAATAATACATGCATAATTTATCAGCATTGCACCCGTGTGAAGCCGGGGCGGGTCGCTGTCAGTATGTCCAACGCCCAAAATAATCGTGTTAAGAAACGTTTTTGTGACACATTTAAATTACTGCAGGGCTAGTAGGTATATCTTACCGCGGTCTCTCTTGCTCGAACAGTAGGTATTGAAAGGAAGGTGACAGATAGAATATCTCGCGCGACAGAGTCGCTTGTCGTTTGCTACCCTAGGTACTGGTCTAAATTACGTAATATACTTTTTTTCAAACTACGACGGTGGCAAGCAAGCATGCGGCCCGCCTGATGTTAAGCAGTTACCGCCATCTATGGACGCTTGCAACGCCAGGAGCATAACACGCGCGCTGCCGACCCTTTGAGAACCTATTTACTCCCCTCTTGAAGAACCGCATACTGCAATAATATTTACAAAAAAAAAAAAAAGAATTGAACAAACTTTTTGAAAAATTATCTAATATGTTTCACCATTTTAATACGGTATTCGATGACAGCTCAGCTACTTTTTATGAAATGTCAAAAACGATCTCTTATCTTGAAGTTTTATGAAGATACTGGCTTGTGACGTCATAAAAATGAGTAGTCAAACACCGCCCTCTTTTTAGTTTTTGTCGAAGTAAAAATAGAATAATATCCAAAAGTTAGTGATATTTTCTTTGGTTCTGTGTATTTTTGATTGTGTTTGTGGTTTCAATTATACAATATTTTTTTACTACGTAATAGTCAAATACCTACCGTATCAGATCTGAACGAACTCCAGCAAATCTATTTAAGAATAAAAATTACGAATAATATCGTCGCAAAAACATAAGAGTCTCATTATTAATCATTTTTAAGCATTTAAAGGGTTGAAGAAAATTGCGCACGACAAAAAATAGGGAAGACGCCCTCCGATCCGCTTCAAATTTCTAAAACGTCATAAATACATCAGTTGTAATGTCACTTATGTCATTTTGGTTATAAACAAAGGCACCGAGTAATAAATCTTTTTTAAACACTTTATCTATTTTAGCGCGACGTTTACTTGATAGTATCGTTTTTAGAAACGTTTTAGAAATGATATTGTTACGAAAGAACAAAATTTGAGGATTGGATTCATGCCCAGACTTGATTCGAATTTATAATGACAACAAACAAATATTATGCTACAAAAAAAATAAAAAATAAAACTTTTAAAACGATCAGTGAGTGTTAAAAGCATGGAATGTTCTCGACCGTAGCTAGACTAAATATTCTTAGAGACTGAAAAAGATACCTAGAGTTTCTAATAGTATAGTATAATTTTCACTGACGGTGGAAATGAGCACTGAACATTTGGAACTGCAAACTACCTGCAAAATGGCAGTTTGAGTGCAGTTTTGCTGCAGTTGGTAACTACAGCACACCACAACACAACAGTAGCAAAACTGCACTCGAACTGTCATTTTGCAGATAGGTTGCTAGGTATAACTGCAGCACACCATATTACAACACAAATTGTAATACGACTGCATTACGACCGTGCAGCCAGCTTACAGTCGGTGTATGGTTGACAGGACTGCACGGCAACTGTAAGCGGACTATACAGGCGGTTTGCAGTTTTGATGTAGTTACACCAACTGCAGCCAAACTACACTCGAACTGCCATTTTGCAACTAGGTTGCAGTTCAAATGCAGTCCGTCTGTACCGGCCCTAAAAGAGTCACGGAGGGAATACTAACATAACTATAAAAATACTAATATAGTACCTACCTACGTTTGTAGGTAATATCAAACTCAAACATGACTTCATTTGCAAATTCTCAGCACTTAAAAAACCTCTTTAAAAAATCGACTATCGCGATCTTTCCTCGCCCATTAACTTCGGCACTTTGCTCGTTACACCAATTTTTTTAAACGCCACCCTCTTGGACACTTTCTGAAATTACCACCCTTCTACGTAAGTCCGAGTTTTATTAAAAAAACAATCTCGTTGTCTCTGGCTCGCTTAAAAGTTTTCGGCGCTGGCAACTTTTTTATTGTAATTTTGTTTTAAAGTGATAGGTGCGTTTTGATTCTTCTTTTTTATTATATTGTTTGAAAGGTTTTTAGCAAGGTCGTTGTTTTCAGAGCCGTTATTTTTTATGATTATGAGTTAGGTGTGATTTTATATTGTACTGAAACTGCTATAATCCCTAAGTATATGTTTTATGGTCATCTTTATTTGCATCCATTTATCCGGTTGTCATGTCCTTTCTGGACGAATGGTATTATAAGTACGTACGTACGTACTACGTTTTAAGAACAGATACTTAATATAAACCCACAATAAACCATCACAACCCTCCGTACATCATTAACGACGTTTTTAAAACAATATCTACAACAGAGACGCCGCCACGCAAAAACGAACAACGAATTGATTTACAATACTATAAAAAGGTTAAAAAGTTAAAAATCTTTTCGTTACCAGCCTACAAAAAGAAAAAGGTAAAAACACATGTCGGTACGGACGTCAAAATCGTCTCAATTTCGAAAGGAAAAAACAATTGCAATTTGAATTTCAGATTTCGAACGCGGTCATATTCGGGCGTTTTTTTCGGAAAGCGGCTTATAATAAATCCACTGGCAATAACTATAAATTCATTGCGATCGACATGCAAATGCTGAGGTGTTTTTTTCGGCAACATGTATCGAGTACTTTTGGGGTCGGAGGGATGGAGTCGCGGTTATTTTTAAAATCTTATAATATTTTAATAAATTATATCAGGTTAAGTACTTACTATTATTATTGGTGTACATCTCAAAGAATAAAATACTATAGAAGGTGTTTCGATTTTGAAAGCTACCTGTCAAGTGTATTAATTAAACTTTTGTGTAAAATACTACATTTATCGTAAACCATTGAGTCGTCGCAACCGATACAACTGCACTACGAATGTGTGTGCAAAATAATTGAAAACGAATTCAAACACCATTATGGTGGGCGCCAATACGTAAGCAATTAAAGCAGCCTACCACGCGTAGTGAGGTCTTGGTACTTCGGCTTCTAGCCGGTTAATCTCATTTTTGAATACACAAATTTTGCGGTTCCTACTTTGCAACGCGTCTCCCAGATCTCCGAAAAAAAGTCTTAAAGCACAAAAAATCGAAGTCAGTCAGGAGTAACCGAAATTTTTAACCAATCAATAAAATTAGCATGGATAAAGGATGACGTTTTAAACGGTAAAACGTTGAAGCCCTCTGCTGTATAGTATTTCTTTACAACCAATTCGCCTCCACAGATCTCTTGTCCCGTCTTGAAGATCAAGTGCCGCGCGAGTACTTTTTGCCCGACATCGCAGATCCCTTTTTTCGACCACCTGTGCTTTTTTGTTACTTTTTTACTGTAAGTACTTTAAAGTGTGTGCCGTGGAGAAATTTAAAAAAAGACTTCGTATAAACAATTGTTACTAATACATTCCAACGATCCGCTAGGGCGTTGCGTTGGAATCCAAGTAGCACACATGCGTAAACACTTATACAGCCTAAATTAGAGTTATAATGGCTGTATAAGCCGTGCAGTCTGTTTGCTACCTGGGAACTCGCAATCTAAAACGTCTTTAGCATTAGTGCCATCTATTGGACAATTCGTGGACCAATTTATGAGTATATTCTAAAATCTACAAATGAGTGGATCAACTTTTTCTTGCTGTTATTCTGTCCCATGACCCATGGGACAATAGTGATTAAACTTCTAAGAAAAGTGTTGATAATTTATATTACTTGTATTGTTTGGAGATAGTCTATATTATAGAATCATATAGAATCATTCTATAGTATAGAATGGGCTTGTAACTGCTTAAATTACAAAGCTTTTGCTAAATATAACCACGGAAAATCGTAGTCTTTAAAAGTAACTCAGGGGACATCACCATGGCAACGAGTGGCAGAAAATAGTTGATTGACCCAAATGGAATGTTTGAATGATCGTTTTGTGATAAAAAACAGAATATCGACCGTACAGTTAATGGCTTCCTGGCTACTTTGGTTTGGAAAATAGTCACTGGAGAAAACACAAAACGTAATTGAAACGATAAACGAAAGCTTATCTATTTTTCGCTGATCTGTATGTGTAGCATGTAAACTTAAATTGAATGTCTGTAAACGGAATACGATAGTCCAATTTATCGTTCTAGAAACGTCTCTTACTAAGCATTAGGTGATCGAGGCTTCAGGTATGGCCCTATCAATATATCTTAAGGCTCGTTATCCATTCAAAAATGCTGATTGTTTTGGATATTTTTCTCTATGATCAAACATGTTTCTTAACATATTATTAATGTAACTTTTTAGAACAGGGATATTGCAATCAATTGGTATATATTTGAAACCTACAGTTAAAATTTTTCATTGATAATTTTTGTTGCAAAAACTACTCGAAATTGACAAAATTCACGCAGAAAACAGTTTTTCTTTTTCCAACTTATTCGACTGCTCGTAATGAAAGCATGAAATAGCTATGTTACTAACTAGAACTCAAGGAAAAGAATTATTCACTTCAAAAAGTTAGTTGAAATTACCAATTTATTTGTCATAATATGAAAAAAATACATTTTAAAATGAATAAGGCCTCTGAAGAAACTATTATCACTGCATCATTTTTGAAAGAAACTAACATCAGACAGCGCGATGATTTACATTGACATTAAGTACCTGCAAAACATTATTAACGGTATTCTTAATTTATTCCCAAATTGGCAACCCTACAACAGAACAAGTGCTCACTTCCTGGGTACATACAGCACCTTGAGTGCAGATGGTCAGTGCTTAAAAACAAAACCCGATTAAATAAATTGTTAACGCCTTAGGCGTTTTATCGTAGGCATTTTTATCTAGATCGATTCTATGCGAAAATGTTGCCAGCAATGAATATGCAATAGATCGAGCCTAGATATTTTATGGTTCCTGGCCGTTCGGTGTTTCCTTTGCCACCCGCTGGTATCAGATAAAATCTTGACGTAAAAAATGTGGGGAGTTAGTATATATAAAAGTTAGTTCAAATAAACTCACCTTAAAGCTAATGAGTCATTGGTTTAACCAATACCTTTTTATTTAGGGGATTGTGCTTTGGCCGCTGTGTTTTGTTCCTTTTTCAAAATTCCAGATTAAAACTATAAAAGCCACTCATTTAATTATTTAGTTCGAGCAGAATTCAAATTTAGAATAAAAGAAATTTCGAACAAAGTTTTGAAATTTGAAATTCGAACGTCACACAGCGGCCGCCGCGTCCCCTACCCTTGGAAGATGACAATACGCATTGAAACAGGTGCCAACTCACTCGCTGTAGCGTCGACCAGCACTCCTCCAGGGTTCTCTCGCTGATGCTCTGCCCGGATCTCGCTTGTTGCTGTGAGAAAAGTAAGCTGTTAGTAAGTTTTGTATGTAGAAACACATGGTAGGAGGGTGAAGAATAGATGAAAAGATGTAGCGAAAGCATTTTTTTCAGCATGTTTAATCGTCTTAGAGATTTATGGCTATGTTTTGGCCATAATTGTCATAAAATGCGGAAACGTATGAAGTATATATCAAAGAAAGTAATGTTATTTACATGCGATAGATAAGTAGAAGTAAGGCAATGTAAGTTAAGCTAACAATAGATGAGAAAAAATGCGATAGAAGTCTACGGAAACTTACAGATTCTAGTTTACATTAAGTAGGTACTTGTATTTGATCTCTTCTTTGGCAAAAAATACAAGGACACGAAATCGAAAAAAAAAACTTTCTAACATTAATAAAAAAAGTGCAACACTTTTTTGATGTGTACATAATAACAGAATTGGCAATTACACCGACGATATACCGTTATAGCTTTTCCATTGATGGATTTAAAGGCATGTATATAAAAATGCCTTCAATATTTTTTTTAGGAATTACACAAATATTACAACTGAAATATAGAACTAAGTCATCTACTGTAAAAAAATATCAATATTAATTTAAAGTTAGAATGTTTTTTTTAAAGAGCCTAGAATGTTCTAATTCAGTGAATTTCCGTAGAAGCGCCTAATAGTGAAGTGGAAAAGAAAAATAATTACATCGATATTCAGGCTATTCAGGACATTTACCAATGCGAAAGGCAACATGCTCCGATCACCCATCGGCGCGTCACCGGTCGGCGACTGCTGTTGCGGCTGCGTAAAAAAAAAAATTTACTCCAATCTTTTTTTTTACTAGAAATTAAATTATTTAACCAGGTATTTATTCGACCAGTCAGCCAGGTAGCGACTAGTCAGCCGACAAGACTGGGATTCGGCTATTCGGTATTTTTTGCTAAGTAATCGGTAAAAATGCCGAATACTGCTTACTATTTGGCGGCTAGTCGGTAAAAAAATGCTTAAATCGGCTTCCCGAGTTGTCAGCTGATTAGTCGGCTAATTATAATGATAAATACCTAGTAAATCTTGAATAATTAGGTAAAACAAACGCAATTTGACTTTGAAAAAAAATAAGACGTAAAAAGTGAAAATGGATAATTAAGTACAGGCTAAAACAATCATTATTTCCTTAGTTCTTTAAATGGTTGTGATTATATAAGTACAGCCCTCTGCAAATCAAAAATAAACGTGACTAGTAAATTTAAAAATGTCTCCTCATAATTTTATTGACGGGTAATAAAGTCAACCACAGATATGTTTTATCGAACTAACATCATGTTTAATCTTTTTGCAGCTGCCTTGTACTCAGAAAAACTTATTTTAACTACTTAACAGAATATTATTCAGGTTAAACAGATTCAAGACTAAGCAACAAAAAATACGATTAAGCGATTTGAAAGCATAAAAAATATAATTAGTAAAAAACTTACCCTTACTACAAACATAATAAACACAACACTCACAACATGCGATTAAACGAAAAAAATCGCAGGTTAAATAAAAATTGCAACATAAAATTTAAATTAATATTTTAAACGCATTAAATTAAAAGAAAAATTAGTGATTAAATAAAATTTTATTCAAGTTCTAGCGAAAATATTATTCAGATTAAAAAAATAACGAAAAATTAACAATGACTGGTCGAAATAAATTAGGAACTTACACGCATTGTCAAAACAAAAAAAAAAGCTTGCAACATAGAAATTAAAATTGAACAAAATCACACGTATTAAGGAATGTTATTTACATCTTTACTGAGGCTAGACAGTAAATTTACCAGCGCAAATGGCACGAGGGACCGCTCGCTCATGGTGGAGTCCGCTGACGGAGATTGCTGTTGCTGTCCCGTGCCAACGTACGGAGATGACGGCGTGAAAGAGAAAGATGGCGACATGAATTTTGAGTTTTGGAAAAACGAAACAATTTAAACAAAAATGAAAAGGTATATCTTTTAAAAAATTACTTTTTATATGACTGCGTAGGTAATTATAAATACCATTTTTTCTAGTATTTTACATAATTATTTATGTGTGTTACAACGCTAACTGATCTGTTTTTGTAGGTAGATGACCTCTTCATTGTTAATTATTTAAATATCTCATCGTATAGGTTTAGCAAATATATACCTAGGTACCTAAACTAAACTATGTATATCACATTTGCCATAACAACTAACGGTAGCGTTCAATTCTTCATTCAATTATTTTGATTATAACCTCTTGACTCGAGCGCGCGTTATGAAAATATTAATAAATCAAATTTTAATTAACCGTCGTGCGCAAAAAACTGTAACCACAAAAGCGCAACCACTTCCAAGCGTCGAACCGTTAAATCTCTATTTACGAAAAAAAAGTCTTTCAAACGAACAGGATATCAAAACCGGTTCGACATTCAAAACGATTCTAAAAACAAAAAAACTTGAAACTCGAACAAATTCGCAGTAACAAATAACTGTCAACACCCCTTCGTGAAACAAAACGCAAAAAATTAAAAAACAAAATCACAATGAACCCCTAATCCGGCTGCCGTGGGAAATAGACAAATGCAGGCCGAAAACAAATTTAAAAAGTAATATTCTTCCGTCTTCTATTTTTGAATTTCGGAAACGGAACGGAAAATGGAATGCAATTTTCCTTCGCTTATTCAAATGGCTTTCTCACCGGCCAGTTCGAAAAAAAAACTAAATTATGAACGCAACGGAAACGTTAAACAAACATTCCATAATCAAAATATCGGTTGCCCAACCATATGCTGTTAAAAAAAGATAACCGAAGACAAGTTGATCAGAAGCTAATATCGGAAATAATAGAATTATCACAGATTATTGTAATTTACATGTCCTTTGTCAGACCGGATGCGACAGAAGGACAAAAACGATTTAATAATAAGTTCCTTAACCCTTTCTTAACAAAGGTATTATTACAATATGTTGTTTTTTGGGAAGGGATTATTTGAATTTGGAACGAGTTTTATGAGACCTCAATCTTGAGGTCAGTCGATCAACATGGGCCGCGGAAGGCAGACGGTGGGTCAAATTTAAATACGTTAAAACTTTGTGTTGTTCAAAATTAGAAGGGATCGTTTGCTTAAATTAAAAATACGCATCGCATAAAAGTGAAATAAAATAAAGTGCAGTGAACTATTTGTAATAAATAAAACTGATATAATAATTATTATTTAGATTAAATATCATTAAAATCGCGAAAATAGTTTTAAATTAATTTTAATCCGATTAGTTAGCGAGGGTGAGTTTCAACTATCGCGGTAGTAAATATTTGCCGTCGGTCGAACTAGTTAACGTTGAAGTAAACTCGTTTTATCTTTTTCTTAGTGCTATAAAATACATTTAAATTTTTAAACTGTAAAACTATAGGTGAAAATGTTTCTTTTTAAAGTATATTCAATCGAACAATTTGTAAAACGATCAAGTTTTTAAAAACACTTCTTGCACGGAAAATCGTTTTTCCAACGTATATTTTTTTATTTTTTCAAAGATTACCGATTCAAATATCTAACTTTAAATAATTAATGCCCAAAATATGAGTTACCTATACATTTGTTACTAATGGAATTAGGTTTTTTATTGTGATTTCCAGCACGTTACTAACTATCCAAACATTACTTACTTAGAATAGGTATCCTAAAAGTTGAAATTTTACTCCTGAAGATATAATCTAACTTCACAAGAATATTTTTCTTATGGGTAATAAAAAAAATCACTAATGAGAATGTAATTAATTAAATTAATTAATACTCAAAATCTGGACCATTTACAATCGTATTTGAAAATTCCTTCACGTCACATATTCGAACATAAAAGAAAAACTTTTCCAAAAAAACTCACCTGAATCTCGTTGACGAGTTTCTCAGTGATGATCTTATGGTCCGGCGTGGCCGGTGGCTGCGGAGTCGGCGCCGGGCCCGGTAGCTCCGGCTCCGCCACCGGCGAGCCAGGACGGCTCCGATTCCAAAAGTCCTGCATCTTGAACCGTTGCTCCCCTTGTTGCAGAGCCGGTATGTGTAGGGACAGCGGGGCTGCTCTCAAATCCAAAGCGCTACCACCAGCGGAAGCCTCGTTGTTCTCCGCAGCCGTCATCTTGAAGGAGTTCTGCAGCCAAGAAGCAACAAAGTTGTCTTCTTCTTTCGGCTGCTCCAGGAGCCGAGGAAACGGCGGCGCGGCGCTCGCTTCAAACGCGCCTTCGCCGCCGACCTGCTCTCCTTCCTCAGCTATTTTCGGTACTTTAGCCTCCCTTGGTGACCCGTCCTCTACGGCTTCCGTCTTTCGATAATCATGGAGGTCCCTATACCTCTCCTGTAGCGCTAGGGATATGTTCTCATTGAAGTATTTCAACATGAATTCCAGTTTAGGTCGTATCGTCACAAATTCATGCGCGCCGTCTTCCAGCGATCTGAAAGAGAAACAACTCTAAGTCTTTGCGCGTAAACACGGCTACGTAACTTCGCGCGCGGATCCGGAAAGTCGGAAAAGCGGAAGCGAGACCTTCTTGAGACGCGGGCGGACGCCGACTAACTTCTTGGTGGAAAAGTTGAGCGTCGCGGCGCTTTCTTGCGGGGAGGGGCGGACGGCCGCGCCAAGCGAAGACGGCGCTCCAACTAGCAAGACGCGCCGCCCCCGCCGCCTTAGACGCCGTGAAGAACATCCCCACCGGGCCGGGCGCGTGCGCCCTCGTTTTTTCCGCGGAAAAATTCGTCCGGTCAAGGAAAAGACGGCGCGGTCGACGGGCGCTCGCGAGCGTGTGGCGCCCCGCGCCCCTCCGCTCGGACCACGGACGAAATAAGAACTATTAAAAAGGGCGCGAAATACCCCGAAGGGTTGTCGCCCCTCTCGCTCGCCCGACCTTGCGGCTAGCCCTCCCCGTGCGTTAGAACGAGACGACGCTAACATTTTTTTCTAAGCGAGGGAGGAAATGAAAAAGAATGGATTTCTTTGTGATTTTTTCTTAATGGCAGCGGTCTCGCTCGCGCGCGCGGGGGTCGTGTTTGTTTGTTTCGCGTGGATTTTTGAATTTCTTTTAGTTACGCCTCTTTGCCGGCTGATTTTTTTCGGTCAGGCGGGGCTTAGGCCGAGGGGTTTCGGCCAACGGTGTTTTTAAGTGGTTTGCTTTTTTCCGGGTTCGTTTACCTAAACTTTTTTCCTTGAACTTGCCTACTTTTCCTTTACCTATCCCGCTTTGCATTACCTAACCAAAGCCTTACTTTGAAAACTTTTCGCGATACTTTACAAATAGAATCCTTTTACTTTTCATATCATAACTTAAGCCTATGAAAAATATATTTATGCAATTTTTCAATATATTTCAACAAATATAGCTTTATGGTTTTTATCTTAGATATACATACGTACTCGTGTTTCTAACTAAGCGTCGTCGTGGTAAGTTTCTTACCGCCGGTCTGTTCTGCTACCCCTCGACAGATGGCGCGTTACGTTGGGAAGAGAAAATCTTAAGAAAACCTCCAAGAGATGGGAGTACTTAAGCAAAGTTACGTCTAAGATGCATTAAATATGGTTTGTTTTAATTATAAAATAATTGGAAATTAATTTAAAAAGTGTAGTTAAGTTGTATTAAATGATTTTAAAATTATTGCGACATCTTCCTTTAATATAGTGTTCTTGTGTTGTTGATAAAATACACAATTTCACATGAAATACTAAAGAATATATTTTAGATTTTTATTATCTGGAAATTACCCTTCAGTTAAAGGAAAAACATTCGAGATATCTTCAGGAAAACATAGAACTTAGCCATTATGTAATGATGCAACTCAAACATAAAATAAAGCTGAATTCCCAATAAACGTTAATTGCAAAAGTTGTGACTATAAAAATAATACAATTATATTTCCAGTCTTTTCTTATCACATTTTAAAGTTAATAGAATGTTTTACTGGAAGTTTTGATAATAGACTATTTCAATATTATATTTGAAGGTTTTAAACCACATAACAGATGGCGTTAGAAGCTGTTATTCATTTCAGGATGAGTCATTTCTTATGTTGAATCTGAATGAAAACTTAACGTAGGTAATTTGTAAGACGAGTTAAAGAATTAGGTACCGTAAAACTACCCAACTATAGTCCAATGATCCAACTATGATCCAAAACCGAACACGTTTATTTTTATAAAAAATCTATAATTATTATATCAGTGAATTTATAAGTTTCTTTAATTATGTTGTTCACTTTAGAGTTTATTCGTTATAATTGTCATTATATTAACGAGTAATTTTCAGATTAAATTGGACCACAGTTGTGTGGACTGGACTATATTTAGGTAGTTTACGGTAATGTTTCTTGAAAATATTACCTTTAGTATGAAACAGTTGTCAAAGATTAGGAGGTACTCATTTTAGAAAGATATATTATGGGGTAGTTAATTATATATGTGATTTGACAAGATTGTTATAGTATTGAATCAAATTGCCATTAAATGCTTGTTTTTTTTCAATAAGTATATACTACATAAAGACCTATATATGAATATTTTTTTATTTAGCTTTATTTTTATGTTTAACGGTTCGCGTAACCTAGTCCGCGTATTTGTTTTTTATTTACTGTAGACCATAGTAGAGTAAAAAGTGGTTCTCTGCCTTTTCTATAAGCGCATACAAAAATACATTGAGATTTTTTTTGCTTTCAGACAAACTCGAGAGTTAGTTGGTGGTTGGCTTGGCAAATGAATCATTTCCGAAAAATATTTCGGCGAAAAGGCAGGATACCGTAAAAAAGTATCTTGCATCTTTGGATGTCCAACTATCCCTTTACTATAATTGGTTAATTCGGCGCAGCAAAGAAATGTTTACCTACAAATGGCGCCACGCCATGTAAACTGATCTTAAATACAATTTTATAATTTTGTTATGTATCTAAATACCTGTACACCTAGCTTTATACAGTTACATGTGGAAGAGCGGTGTTTCTTAACACAAGCATAATTATTACTTAAAAAGAGGCACCAACTCTAATTTTGTGAAATAGTTTTAAGCTACTGAATAAATGATATTTTTTCTTTGTAATAGAGATATCACCAAAGTACGGCAAAGCAACTTATAACTTTAACCAAGTCATCAATATGTCCACAATTACATAAACAGCTTATTTAATAAAATAATCGTCAGGTAACTAATGGTAAGTAGATAAAGAAAGGTATACAATCTATCAGAACGACGGTTTCCGTGACAGACATAGTTAAGTATTTATGTCGGTTTTAATGATCTTCGCTAGATCATCAATTCTTAGTGATTACTATACAATCATTAGTGAACTATATACCTACAGTATGAAACATGGGTGGTACAAGGTATAGACGTGGGCGGATCATTATCGTAAAGCTAGAAGTAATATTTTCGCTATTGATCTATTTTATTGGTTGTTTGTGTAAAACGCGATGCTATTGGACCGAGCGCAATGGAACAAATGCGTGCAATTGGTTATGAAAGCGCAACAGGCGCAGTGCACCATGGTGCATCGTGAAACGAATAGTTCTCAGCGAGACAGTGCGAAATGAACCAAACTTAATGCCGTAAGGTCAGGTTACTTCCACCTATCTAGAAATAGAGACCCAAAAAGTTACCAAATATTATCTAGTGGAGTAACGAAAGTTACCCAAATTGACGGTAAAGCTTATTTTGAAAGTTCTTTGTCAGAACTCGCGTCCGCTTATGAAACCGTTGTCTCTTCTAGCTAGATGACGCGTTAATCTAGGTAAATCTACAGGATTATTTTAAAATCCTTGGACCAAAATCGACAGGCGTCCGCTTATGAATCCGCTACATCTCGTGACTTAAATAATTTAGAATCTAGGTAAATGTAATGGACAGGCGTGGCCTGGGAGGGCCTTCTTTTGCATGGTCCGTGAGCACAGCCCAAGACATATATTGTATGAGTTGTATGTAGCGTGTGAATATCATTATAGTTTTTACAAGGTTTTAAGTTTATGTATCTTTAGATCGTGTTTGTTAATGTGTTTTGAAGTCTGATTTGTTTGTTATGATGTGTAGGTAATTGCAAACTTAAAAAGTTTTAAAACTGTGATTAAGTACTATTAATTACTTATTTATCTTTATATAAATACAATTAACACGATTTTATGATTAAGAATATATAAGTAAAATTTTGTTAATTATTTGTTTAATAAAAATATTCGCAAATTAACATTTTTTATGTTTGGTAAAGTTATAATTTAAAATTGGGCTGTATTATTTGAAACCGCTTCTAGGTATATCAAAAAATATTTATGTTTTTTTGTCCTCATATTACAGCATATCATATCATATTATAGCACAGCGGTGTTACACCTAGGTGTTAAACCGTTATATTGTACATAAAGTTTTGAAATTATTTTGTTTACTATTTTGGCATTTTAAACGAACATACACTTATCTTTAGTTTAAAGGTACTTAGTATTAAAACACTAATTAACACCCAGCAAAGAAAACGAAGAAGTCGTACATTTCTTCTAAATCAACCCTTACAGTTGTCAAGCGCGCGTCAATAGATGGCGGCACGGGTATCAAAATGAATCTAGTCACTCAGTGAAAGTAAAGAAATCTCTTAAAATATCATCTAGAAGTAAATCAATTTAGTAATACGTATAGGCGCTTTTAATAAGATTTAAGCAAAATGTAATGGTAAAGTTAGTGTGATTACTCAAAAATACATATTTTTTAAGGCGCTGGGTAATAAATAAATAAACATTAAGGGACTAGTCTCAAAGTAAGCAAAACTTGTACTATGGGCACTAGACGACTATGTACGTAACCGTTTCGAGGCACTCATAATTAGCATTAGTACTTGGTTCATAGATTTTTTTTCTTTATTTGTCACTATTTATCTAGTTACGCAATTATGTTTTGTCCCCGAATAAATGTTTTTCTTTATTTCTTTATTTCTTTCTAAGATCCTTGACCCAAGAAATTATCGTCACATCCGATGTATAATAATATGAATTTTCAATAATTGCAAGAGACAGAAATTATTATTATTTGGGTTTTTACACGATATGGCTGTTCGATATTAACATTCCAAATTTTCATCCCCCATGAGACTATTCCGTAAGCATTTCCAAATCGATTCACAATTCAAGAACCCCTTTTTTGAAGTCGGTCAAAACCGACTGACATTCATAGTTTTCATCCCCGTGAGACTGTCCCGTAATTTCAAAATCGATTCATAATTGACGAAAATATTGCGTCAATTTTTTTATTCATTCGAGAACCCCTTTTTGAAGTCGGTCAAAACCGACTGACGGACAATTAGCTATAGTATAGCACAGGATATTGCGTAATAAAGTTGATTTATCAACCGTCTCCCGCGCAGCTGTCGCTGCAGTGGACGCACCCCTTTTGTTAGCCGACTTGGAAAAAAACGGGTCACGCCTCTACTTCAATGTAATTTGAGTTTGGGACACTACGAGTAGTAGTAAATGGTTAGTTTGTCATGTGATGTCACACATGTCAAACGAGAAAATCCATTATTTTTCATTTTTTTCTTTCGATTATTTGTGCCTGGGATATGAATGTTATTTGTATTTAAGTATAATATGTCCACCACCCAAAGGTTGACTGGAAGGATCGCTCTTTAGCGATAATACCGCCTATTGTTTACCTATAATTGTAATTTCTTGCGATGTATTTTTCCTGTATGTTTTATGAGGTATGCAATAAAGAGTATTGTGTATATTATTGTATAGGATTTATCTATGTAAGTATTTTTATCGTGGTCTATAGGTAGTGTCCATAACACAAGCCTACTAGAGCTTACTAAGGGACTTGGTCGATTTGAGTGAGGTTGTCCAATATTTATTTATTTAGCTGCGCCGTGCGGTGTTACACGCTCATCTCAAGGGAACACTAAATTTTTACAGGATTAAAAGTAGACTATGTGTTAGTCCAGGGTGTCAGCTACCTTCATACCAAAATTTATCAAAATTGGTCCAGCCGTTTGAGCGTGAACAACTAACAAACACACACAAACACACTCGCAAACTTTTGCCTTTATAATATGGAATATTATTAAATGCACATCTGTATAATTTTTCAGCACACTAGGTAACTCCACTAATTAACTGAATGCATACCAGAAAAACTAATGCTGTGCAAAAAAAACAATTGATTAACTGAACATGTCCTACAAAAAAAACTTAAACATCATACAAAACGAGATGACCTTTTTAACCGAATTCACACCAAAAATATGGTTCGTACATCGGATTTATTTGAAAGTTTCACCAAAAATACTGACTTCTCCTCGCCCACACTAATTATCCTCGCACTTCACACTAAGATCCGACTCGGCCGGGTTAGGTTAGTTTTTTTTTTAATATCCAGTAAAACAGTTTTGCAAATACCTTTAAATAGTATATTGAATTCGCATTATTTAGTGTGCATAATTAGTGTGCAAGTCAGTATTTTTGGTGAAACTTTCAAATATTTTGATCGAAAAAAGGGAATATACAGATATCGATTTAAATACATGCCTTATAATATTAGTGTGATCTCCCACATAATTATGTATATTAGTGAGGGAAAGACGGATGCTTTATCTTTATTGACTGAGAGAGCGTAGCGCTTCTGTTTCAGCTTGGCCAAGAATTCTCCGTAAGTCCGAATCAAAACAGCAAGGCAAAATATGCTCCTTGTAAATATGGGTCTTGTTTGACGCCACGCAACTGCTAGACTGGCAACTCTTCTGCATTCTTATAGCATAAACCAAAACAGAAGTTTCTCACTTTAGATCTTTGCAAATATCGCCTGAGTTTGATTTTATTGGTTGTTTTTGGAGCATAAATTCATAGCAAGCTACCGACGCGTGCAACTGTTTCCGAACGCGCGCCGATTATCCAAACAAGAGTGGAAAAGGGAGTTTCTTTGCGCGATAGAATCAGATATGAGGATATCTGCAGAAGAACCAAGGTGACCGATATAGCTCACAGCATTGCACGGTTGAAGTGGCAATGGACAGGCCATGTAGCCCGGCGAATGGATGGACGTTGGGGCAGCAAAGTCCTAGAGTGGCGACCACGTATAGGAAAGCGCAGCGTGGGTCGGTCCCTGACTAGATGTACGGATGACCTCGTGAGGGTAGCGGGAAATCAATAGATGCGGTCTGCACGGGATCGCACTTTGTGGCGAGTCATGGAGGAGGCCTATGTTCAGCAGTGGGCGTCTGTGGCTGATAGATAGAGTCCGTTTTGACTGTACCCCCACAACCACCAATTGTGCGATGGGATTCATAAATAATTAAGTGATAACTATAATAACTACGATACATGAAGAAGTGCCCAGTATCCAATCAATTAGGTTTACTTGGTAGATTAATATAGTTGATCGATGCATCCTTGACCCAGTAACCGATACGTGGATATCTAAACATATACAATGTGGGTCCTGTAACGTAAGAAAAAAATTTAAACATAGACTTTACTCGTTAAACTGAACAACATTTGTTCAGCACTTTAAAAAAAAGTAAATTTACAAAATTTTATTATTTCAAACAAATTAAATAGTATTTTCAATGTATGTCGTCCAACGTTGACATTCCCTGAGCATTGACATAGCTGTCACTCTACTAATATCGAACATTTCGCAATACATTGCTTCTTTGTCTAAACTTTATTCTACAAAATGTCATTTAATACATTTTATTTTCAGAAGTTGCTTAACAAATGTTGTTTAGTTTCAAGGGACGAATCAATGTTTGACGACGCGTTTGGCTCGGTTTGTAGACACCTGCCTACTGAGTCGGCGGTCCCGGGTTCGAATCCCGGCCGGGGCAAATATTTGTGCAAAATATTTGTGCTTGGGTCATGGATGTTATCTATATATGTATTTATATATTATGTATATCGTCGTCTAGTACCCATAGTACAAGCTTTGCTTAGTTTGGGACTAGGTCGATTTGTGTATAATTGTCCCTTAATATTTATTTATTTATTTATTTAATGTCTTAATTTATTGCTCCCGTTACAGGGCCCACCCGGTATACCAGAATATAATATATATACAGATGACCGAGCGGATCGAAATGAAACACTTCTATATCCTAACAAACGTCGCGTCGGTCCGGCCCAGGGATAGTGGCGCTACAAACAGCTTTCATATTATGGCAATAATGAGCATACGTCATATTTGCATTATTAAACGTCAGTAGCCATTTGTCAAGGATTTATCATCAAGAAATCTCTATCCTTCGTTCTTCTTGCGAAACATACTGAATCCTATTGAGAACTTGACTTACATCATTGTAAATAGTTTTGGCTTTATTATACTACAAGTTACTTGAAATTAGCGGAATATTTAGTCCTGTTTCCTCTTTGTTCACATCAGTGACATTCACTGACTTTCAAAAAATTGGTCGTTGCCAGTAAAATAAATTAGTACCACTGAAAATCCGCAATATGGCGTGGGATGAAAAACACCCTGTTTGCTATATCGTTGAAATCGACCGAATCGGCTTTCTGGACCCATAGGTCAACCACACCATCTTTAGTTACAAAATCCACAAATTAAAAAAGTTACAAAAAAAGAAAAAAAAATTAAGGTTGGCCAGCATGTGCAGGGCTTATTTTTTGGTTAAATTGGGAAGCTTCAAACTTACCTGCCTTTTAAGGAGATAACCTAGATAGGTTTTCAAACACATATTTGTTTATGATGTTTTAAGTGCATTAGATGCGTATTTAAACTAAAATATTGGCAAAGGCAACATCATAAAGCAACTACTAAATTCTCACAGCAGAACACCTTAAAAAACCCATTTCAAAACCATTTGACCCTTCAAAATATGCAAATTCCGGAACAACACAAGGGCACTAATATTGTCACCGTTTTTTGTTTTTGCCTTTTGAATTTGAATTTCGAATCAAACCGGTTGGGTGTTTTTGGGCGACGCAAACTCTATTATTCATCTATTGTGTGACTATGAGAACGAAGGCAAGATTGCACGATAAAATACCTTTTGTTTCGAGAGTTAGATATTTTTATTGTTTTTTTAATGGGAATTGAAGGAGATGTTGGCTGTTCCCAGGTAGGAAGTCGGATGGTGAATTATAAAAGCAAGTCCAAGTTACAAGGGTATTTAACTGACGTAAAAAAGAACAGTAGCAAAAGGTGTAAGTTCGATTTCTAAATTTAAAGATAGACATTTCTGATGTTTATGTGTTTTTTATTGTTTTGTGAATTATAAGGTCAAAAACCTATAGGTGTACATGTTTTTATCAAGCTTCTTTATTAAATGAATAAAAATAAGGACGAAAACAAGAATTTTATAAATGGAAAGTTTTTAGAGATTTTGTGTCTTCAGCAATAAACTTTTTTCGAGTTGTAAGTGGTATTTCTACTCTATTAAAAACTTAGTCTTTATTATTATGCTACCAATAAACAAACTGGCCATAAACAAAAGAATAATCGATTAACGTTTCGTTTTGTTTCTGGAATATTCCACGGAAACTCCGACTAGTGGCCCAAATTGGTGGCTATAATAAAAGTCGGAAGCGGCGCGAGGCGGCCCATTTTTAATCATTTTTGGAAGAACCGTGAAGGGTTGAGGTGCGTTAGTATGGAATGCCACTTTAGTGTTTCGATCTCGAATCTCGAATCTCTTTTACCCCTCCTCAAACTAAATCTCTTTTCTATCTCTATACTACGGGGTCTAAACATGATGGAAACAGGTCCTTCATCTTTAGTTAGACCAAACAATCCTTCATCTTTTAATTCAAACATCGAACGAGGGGCACAAATTATTGTGTAATAATCAACTGATTATAACGGTTGTTTTTATTTTATTTAACTCTCGTACAATCAAACTTGTTCTTACATTATACATTTGAGTATCCAAGTAAAAAAATCAAAATAAATAATATGTGTATTTTACATGCCTTGACATTAAACGTGCATTAACAGTAAAAGCATATATGTGTGTTAGATTTTCAACCGACTTCAAAACAGTAGAGGTTCTCAAGTCAACTATATCTAAGTATAAAAATTTCCAGAATGTGAAAAAAAAAGAAAAAAATTTTTTTTAAGAAAATATGTGTGAATATTATTCCAAAATTAAGTCCGTTTCCATGCTATACAGCCAGTTGATACAAACCAATATTGATGGCTCTATGCCGTGACAAGTGATACGCACAAAGGGCGGGTCGATAACTACTAAACTATTTAAAAACTAAGCTTTAACGAACACGAAAATAGACAGAAAGAGAAATTGACTATTTTAACCCAATTTCCAAACGTCGCAACTTACTAGAAAATAGCAGTTATGTCCTTCTGTCTATGGGGAAGACGATTTGTGGCCTTTTAACAAGTTTTATATAGTCTTCGGCTGAGTTCGTGATGATATAGTATTAAGGTCTATTTTTGTCAGTGTAGGTTTATTTTTGATATGGTTTGTCTTTAGTTTTGTCCAAGGAAAATTAATTAGGACCAGTGTGTTACTAAGGAAACTGAGTATAAAGGTAGCGGGACATTTAGTACTATATCGCAGTAAGGTGACAATACTATTGTTAACACGACGGTTTGAATCAGTTGCAGTGGTTAAAGTGATACGGTGCTAAAATTATCACTCAGGTACTTTTAATATTTATCAATTTATTTGTTTAACCCAATGTTTGACTGGTAGAGAATGCCCTAGGACATTAAGTTCGCCTTTTGTACGATTAGCTCTGTCTTTTGTGCAATAAATATTAAATAAATAAATAAAAATTTACTCTAAAAGGAAAACTGAAATGTTAAAATGAAAAATGTTCGGTTTAAAAAATGACAATTATACAGTGTGTACATATTATATTATATTTGCAAGATATTCTAATACTACTATGCGTAGTAAGTAATTTAATAAAATAAACAGATTTTTGTAAAAAAGGTTAACTCAATGAGTCATGCGAATTTAAAGCTAAAACGCGCGTAAAATTACCAAATAAGTGTTCAAAAACCACCCCTAATATTAAACAAACGAACTCTCTAAGTCCGACAAAAGAAAAGCCAAAAAAACAATTAACAAATAATAACAACCCAGAAATTCATATGAAAAAAACCTACCCCAAGCCTCAAACCGACCGTTAAACAACTTCCGAAAAAACGAATTCGAAATTCGAACTCGCGTCAAAACGTTTAAAAAACGCGTTAACCTTGACACATTGGTGTTAAGCCGACAAAAGAAGAAAAAACGCCCCTACACGTTGAACCAATAAAAAGGTTTAAAAAAATATGTTTGACTTCAAAAAAAAAAGTAATTGGTGCGCGTGCCGCCCTTTCTTTTTTTTCTGTTTAGTTTTTTTACTAGGGTTGCTCTATGCTGTGGGGTGCATTTTTTGTATCAATTAGGAGTTTATTACTTTTTAAACGGTGTTGTGGGCATTGTAATATAATTTGTTGAATTTATGAGGTTATAATTTATTCTATTTTGTTGTGCTACCTGACCGTAACTTAGATAAGAAAAAATATGTAAGTATGGGTTTGAAGACTTGTTTCGATAATTCATTCAATTCATCGCGTAGTTTTTATAAAACTTCTGTATTCCATATTTCTGTTCTTAAGTTGTGATTTGAATTTATTTATAAATTGATGAAACATGTAACGTTTAATTTTTTTAATGTGGGTTCACGCCATATTTTATATTAAACCATTGATACAAAGATCAAAGGAAGAAAAAATTGGTTTGTATCTATGGTTGCATTTTTTTGTTTTTTTTTTTTAAGAATGAATTATTTTGTTAAACGTCATCAGTAGTATTTTTTTATGATAAATGACAAAAAATAGTCTCATAGAAAGTGGTCATCATCATGACTATCCAAACACACCATGCTGTATAAGAGCTTAAATAGCCCTTACACAGCTGAAATAAGTCGTACGCATCCTGTGTGCTACGTAGGTATTGTATACATACGTTGTAGTAAAACTAAAATCCATACATATACTGATGTATTAGTGCCTACTACCGATGTTACACGCCTATTGAATAATACTTTGTCAAAGCATAATGAAAATAGCATATGCATTTACGTCAACCCATTTATAAATAGCATTTAAGTACGTTTATGGATTTAACTTGAACTAACTCAAAAAACACTGTGTTTGTAGTACGTATGTAAATATTGAAGAACCGATATTATTTATTTATTAAAAGACACACGAAAGGAAAAATTACAATAAGTTCTGATCCGCATCGCAGGCTTCGTCAGGTGAGATACAACAACAAATCAGCAACAGGCTTCGTCAAATACAAACCAATGATATGATCCACAACGGGCTTCGTCAATTTCGTTAATGAGGCACGCCCCGAATCGTACCTGACCCAAACGTACCCATCACACTGGCGGCGTTACCACGCTGAATGGCCAACGAAATTTGTTGCACCAGGTACGATCCAGAGCGCGGG
Organism: Apotomis capreana; assembly: GCA_947623375.1. Classification (NCBI taxonomy): domain Eukaryota; kingdom Metazoa; phylum Arthropoda; class Insecta; order Lepidoptera; family Tortricidae; genus Apotomis; species Apotomis capreana. The sequence goes on along the minus strand of OX392522.1, from coordinate 11,796,637 downwards.
TCACAGCCCCTATCCCTAAGCCGGCGGCCCAATTCCTTAATAAAATACTTGGCCTCCGAGCCCCAAGGTCCACCAGTCTCCACTGCAATAGGTACAAAATCGTACGCTGGCTCAAGGCACTGTATTTAGTGTGCTTCACTCTTGCCGCACACTCCGCGGCCGCCCCAGCAGTTCTAATGGTGTGAGTCAAGTGGGACGGAGCAAACGTATATTGAAAAATAAATGTAATTTATGGTATCGGTTCGTAGCAGGCCGCAGACAGCAGCAGTACCCTTATGAATTAAAGTGACTACACATCGACAGCATAAACGATTTATATGGAAAATAATACAGCGCTCCTAACGAATACTTTGTAGAACTACAATTCTCCACGCAGTCACTAGTGAGTACAATCATTGTAAACTCATGGTAAGGGTACTACAGAACTTGTCGCTGCGACACGTCGTGTTGCCATGACGCTATCGGCAGCACCAAGCATAACTGTCATACGCGACTATTTCTCGCGCGAGATAATTACCCGTCTTTTTCTGTGCAGTAATGCGAGAGACGGGAAGCGCTATGTCGCGCGACAAGAGTCGCGAAGCATAGTTATGTTAGACGGACAGGTCTGCATCCATATCGTCAACTATGAACCGGCCATGCCTCCCAGGCTTGATTATCGCAGACCGAAGTATGTTTTTATTGATATCCCTAGTAGCACACAGTCTGTATAAGCGCTTATATAGCCCTTACACAACTATAATAAGCTGAGTAAGGGCCTCCTTTACAGCATTTGTGTGGTATGTGGGATGATTGAGGCTGAATACACGTTTTCTTCTGTAACTACGTACAAAGTTCGCGGGCAAAGTTAAAGTTTTATATGAAACTATGGGAACACTACTTTTTTCGAGATGAAAAGTGGCCTATGTGTTAATCCAGGGTGTCAGTTACCAGCGTACCAAATTTGATCAAAATTGTCCAGGCGTTTAAGCTTTAAGAAGTAATAAACACATAAACACATTAAAATTTTACGCCTTAATATTAGTGTGATATCTTATTAGAAAAAAAGGAAGGGTGCCAATGGTGTTGATAAAACAGAACATGGTAAATATAAACATGGTAAAGTGGTGTATTATTTTCCAATTAGAATATTACTGAAACGCCATCTATCGGTAGATAGGATAAAAAATGAGTTTTATAACACTTCGAACCAGTGTTGTAATACCACAGTAATAGTTCCATACCACATTGAAAAAATAAGTCAAGCAAAAGGAGCGAACTAATACAGATAAAGCAAAAACTGAAAATAATACTACATTATATGTACTTACATTTACAAATTACAAGAAGTGTTTTTTGTTAATAATATGACGAAGAATGTTTTTTTAATAAATATTAAAAAAATATATTGAGTCGTAAAAAATGAGTTTTATAACACGTCGAACCAGTGTTGTAATAATAAGTCAAGCAAAAGGAGCAAACTAATACAGATAAAGCAAAAACTGAAAATAATACTACATTATATGTACTTACATTTACAAATTACAAGAAGTGTTTTTTGTTAATAATATGACGAAGAATTATTTTTTTTTAAATAAATATAAAAAATTATATTGAGTCGTTAGAACAAATATGTTATGCTTGCTACTTTTATCAACTACTGGGTTTTATACAACCATATTCGATACATTTGTATTTTTAGTACATTTTAAAAATAGCCATTAACAGAATTGCATGTTGCCATAATATTTTTGTTAGAAACGTTATTAAAATAAGTGAAATATTCAACCATATTTTCAGGCGTTCTGATCTCTAAAATAGTAATAAAAGCAACCAAGAACGTAATGAAAATAAAAAGGAAATTTTTCAAACGGTGAATACTTTAAAACTCATATTGCCAGCGTGGTGTATAAGGTATATAATAGATAAATTTTATCACGCATTAGACTTTGAACCGTAGACACGTAAAGAAAAAAATTTAACCTATAAAAGGACAAAAAAAACTACTAGTATAAGTAACGTAAAAAAAACTCGTGACCAAAAAAGTAAAAGAAAAAACTCACGTGTTATACGGAGAAAAAAACACTAATTAGCATTTAAGTAATCCAATGATCTTCCAAAACTCCAAAAAACCCAACAAAAAAACTCCTATTGCGCAAGAGTGGAAAATTTCATGCAAAATGTATGAAAAAACAACCGTCCCGTGCAACGTCGAGATATAAAATTTCCATTAAAACCCGCTGCATTATTATCTTTTTTATAACGAAAAAATGCATTTTTACATACACGTAACGCCTTAAAATATAAATTGTACCGTACAAAAACAACCCTAATGGCCTGGGTAAATTATGATGAATTTCGCTTTGAGCCGCACTGTGATTTAAGGCATTAGGGAATTAGTAGATTCGAGCTCCTTGGTCTACTTTATTGGTTTATAGTGAGGAGACATATATTCCAATTAATTCTTATTAGATTCTGAGCGAATCGTGAAAAGTCTCTTTTATAAGTAACTAGTTATTAAAGATTCGTAAATGATTTTTACGAATCATTAACCCCGTCACAACATAAACTTATATAAAAAAACACAACTAATTCTCTTCTCTTAACTCCTTTTTAAATATTTCTTTAAGCTTTGATCTTTGTATCAATAGTTTAAATAAAAATTGTGGTGTGTACCCACATAAAAAATGGGACATTACATGTTTCATAAATCTATAAAAAAAACAGTTCAATTACATTGAGTGAAACAGATTTATTTTAAAATACTAATACATTATAATACTAGTGGCGGTGTGGGCTGTAAACTTCGCGAAATGCGGGGGTTTTCAACCCCCTTAACTCCGCCATTTTAAAAAATTTCGAAGAACGGAATTGATAAAAAAAATATTATCGAACCTGATCACAATTTTTTTATGAGAATCGGTAAAAGAATGTGACTTGTAGGCGACAATTCGGAATTTGAACATAAGAAAGAATTTTTGGCCAAGCTGTAGGTACACTTCACCACATAGTAAGACGTAAGTAGATTAGTAGCTATCTAAATATTTTGCATAATTATTAATATATTTAATTTGTTAATAACATTTAATGACGCGTTTCAAACTAAACATCGAACGCCAACGGTTATATCATCAGGCATGCTTAGCATTTTATAAGAAAAACAAACATATTTTTCAAACTGGTTATGCACGTATTTTTCCATAACATAACAGTGCAATAAAATTACTCAGTACTTTGTAGCTTCAAATGACATTGATTTCCTAAGTAAATACACACATTTGTATTCATAACTGAATTTTAATTGCATTTTTCCTGGCACTCGTATATCACGACAAAAATAATGTTCAACGTAATAACGATATATTTTTTGGGTTCTGTATCAAAAGGGTGCCAACGGGACCTTATTACTATTACTAATCCTCCGTCTGGCCTGTCTGTCCGTCCGTAACATGGCTGTATCTTTCCAACCGCAATAGAGTTTTGAAATTATTTGTATATCAGTATTGCCATTATAACGACAAATACTGAAAATAAAAAAAGATTGAAATCAAATATATACAACACCAATGTGTTTTTAGGGATTTCTACGTTATTTTTTCCTAACAGTTAAAATTTTCATAAATTATGTACAATGGCCACTACAACAACAAATACAAAAAAGAAAAATATTTCTTTAATGGTATGGAACCCTTCGTGCGCGAGTTTGTCTCGCACTTGGCCGGTTTTTTCATTCGCAGGTATTTAGTTATGTTCACAAGATCCACCGACACTTCTGGATCAAGTTATTATATAGAAGCAGACATCAGATTATAATTTTTTCGAGTCCTAAATTAAACACAAAAACAAAAAAACACACAACACCCATTTAATTCTAGAATTATCGATTATACCGCTCACTGAATCGAGAATTGCACTCGATTATGATTTTGCGAAGAACACCCACGTCCCTAGTTTCAACAGTGTGTGTGAGTGTGTATGTGTAGATAAAATTTTGAAAAATTCTTAACTTTTCCACGATAACCCCTCCGGGCGCACAGGAAAAAAGCTCGGGTGCCGTATCTATAGTTGATCTCAATGAAATTAGTTTAGTTAGTGAGTAGAAGCTTCGTGAAAGTAGTGACTAGGACTAAACCAAACAGAAACGAATTTCACCCCTCTGTTTAATGAATACATTTTGTTATATGTCAAATTTCTTATGTTTAAAATAATAAATCTATCGCGAATAGGTTGCATAAATCCCTGGCAAAGAAGTAAGCTAAAAATAGTTTATTCATTCAGCGATTTGTTTTTTGACGTATTAAATTTGATACTTATAAAATACTTTTCATCCATTAATTGAACATGGGTGAAAGCTGTTTCTTATGCGTTTACTAATAACTGCGTCCAATTTGCGAAAAAATCGAACTGAGAAGAAGTAGGAAGTAATAAGAACATCAACTATTTTTGACTATGGTTTACGTCCAAAATTTTTGATGCCGTAGCACAGCAGAAGACCTACGAGACCATCGTATGGTGCCGTCTCTCTCGATCTCTTCTAAAAGTATATTTGAGTGAGCGGGACGATCGAATTTCGAACATCGGAGTAGCTTTTCTGGTATTGCATTCGATTGAGTCGATCAGAGTAAGGTCGAAGGTGTCAACTGTTGGTAGTGTTGAACACTGGAATAGTTTAAAAAGCCAAAAAATGGACAGCTATATGATGGTGTTCGAAATCGTAGATTAGAATAAGCTTACTATTGTTATGGTAATACATTGTTTGAAGTAGGTCATAATAAGAGTCATGTTTTTTTGGGTAATCAAATGAATAAAATGGAATATTTTGTTTGATTGATTAAAAACAACAAACATTTCAATGATAACGTGAACATTAATTTCACGATGCATTAAAATAACTTTTATTTAACACTTTATGTTTATCTTTAGTTTTTAGTATTGTAAATATTATATTGTACGTGTTTATTTTAAAATAAACTTTATAACCTTTATAGCTTTATACAGTACCATAATAATTAACAACGCCATAAAATAGATTAATAAATAAAAAGGCTGTTTAATTAGTAAGTAAGATGTGCACTATGAATACCGTCCGTCTTATAAATAAACTGGCCAGTATTTGTTTGTTGTAACGTTATCAACCTTTCTCTGTGTGTGTGTGCGCACACGCACACATATAGAGAATAGATAAGAAATGCAACTAGTGTTCTGTCTCAGATAAGCCCTAGACTTCGTGTGACGTCCTAGAATTAGTATTTATCTATTGCTATAATATAATTTAAATCAGCTAATGTCTCTAAGCAGTTAGGGAAGTTTCCATCAAAACTATACCCAAAAGCTTCTTCAATTTCTGATTAGGGACGCGATCTTTAGTTTTGTTACCTATTTTTTTTCATCCTATTATAGTACATTTACAGTTTGTTGATCTACGCTGCTACCTTAAGGTTCTCTGGAAGAGATTCAGCTATAAGACCGCCTGTTGTTTACCTCGGTTTATTATTTACTGTATATCTCTCATGTTTTGTATCCCTGTGTATTTGAGGTGTGCAATAAAGAGGATTTGTATTGTATTGTTATGTCATTTCGTATACTATTTTGATCAAAATAGTTATGACGAAAGTTACGTTTAAATTTGCTATATAAAACAATTTCTCAACAGGATAACCCGTGGAAGAGCCGAGAACATTCTCGAAATTGACAGGAGCAAAGAATATTCTCGAATTAACAGCAATTCGTTTTTTAAGGGTATGCTCATGCTCCAATTTGACAAATATGTTCACATCAGGATCAGGACATCAGTTCATTTTACAGGCAATGATCAGGAACGTCCTAGGTAAGCAAAAGTTGACACTGTTTTTTCTTAATCACCATAATAAATAGGACATCCAAGGTTATACACTAAATAAATGACGTCATTCGGAAATTGCATTCATATACTCATACTCATTTATTTATAAAATGTTTTGCAATTTTAAATGTCACTTATTATTTTATAATATTAAGATATATTGGAATAATTAAATAAACTTATATGATAATATTAAATTATATTAAATTACAATCAAATATAATTAATTATATCCATTATTATTTATTATTTATTTAATATAATATAATAATATTATATATTGCGTCTTCGGGACTATGCCAAAGGGGTCCGATTTTTGAAGTCTTTTTTAATATTCAATTTTATTTGAGTTAGTTAAGTTCTTAGTTTATAGTCAGTATTTTAATTTCTGTAGTATTATATGTTGCATTATCTGTTGTAATTAAATTTAGTATAAAAACAAATTCCTCATAATTAATTTGTTTATGCCTTAAACATGTTACGTAACATACATAATATATAAATGTTATGTCATATTTGATTGATTACATTCAAATAGGATTTAAAATGTTACATATAATATAAAATATTTCATTATGATTCATAATTCTCATACAAATGTATATTGAAGTGTCTATTCGTTTATTAAGAAATGAATTATGAAACATCTGAGGATGAGATATTTTTAGATATTTAACATAATTTCATACTGATCGGAGATTTAATGTGATTTTGTCAAAGACAATGCCGAAAATATTGTTTTGTGTTCCACTAATCTTATAATTAGAAATTAAACGAACTTACCTAAAGTGAAGTTCTATTTTAATTATGTGAGCTGCACAGACTCAAATAAAAAAAAAACACATTTTTGAGGATAACTGCTTATACAACATAAGTTATTATCATTGAAGAGACTGTGAAGCGAAATACAAAAAAGCCCTTATTGATATCGAAACTATCCATCTATTTTATATTTTCCAGAACTATGATTAAAACGTGGACAGTCGAAGATTGGAGGAGCTGACAGTGAAGCTACAATTACAAATTAAAAAAGGTGAGTGTAGACAGTGTTTTAGGCAGATCCTGTGGTTTGGTAACATATCAATGAAACATATTGAGCACTTTAGTGCTTTGTCATAATACGTATACAGGCTGACTTTTTTGTCATGAGTGGGAGTGCCAGGGGGTGATGCATGATGGGGAGGGTCACACTGAGTTACTTTTACTGCCATCCATGAAATGGCAAAAAACAGCTATTTAATAGTTACTAGATAACCTAGAATACGGAACAGCATATTTATCTTTGAAATTTCATGGTTGCCCCTCTTAGTAAAAGTTGAGTGTGAACATCGCTATCACCCCTTGGCACTCTCATTCACGACTAAAAAGTCACCCTGTGTTTGAAACAAAAAAGATAGAACAACCTAATAACTACATGACACGACAAAGGGACAATAGTCATAAAATCTCTCCGAAAGATGGCGACAATTATATTAATGGTATTATCAGGATATCGCCTACGTAAGAATTTGCTCATGGTTACATTCTGTGGCCAGCAGCACTCTTAGCACAACTGTGACACGCGCCTCTTTCTCGCGCGAGAAATGTTACCTATCTCTTTCTTCGCTGTACTGTAAAAGAGTGACGGGCGATGCTATGCCGCGCGACTTGTCGCGAAGCGTACTTAGTTGTGCTACACGGGCAGCTATAGAAGAGACATATTCAGTGTATCCGTGGCTAATAGACTGATAGAATTTTCAGCGTTGTCCAAGATAGTTCTTGTCAGGCAACCGTATTGTAAACAGTGTCTGTTCTATTTCACGTTAATCAAATAAACTCTAATTAAGAATCTAAATTAAACAGCAATAAACTTTGAAATGAACCCACAAAGCATTTTGTGGTCTAGTCCAAGATTTATTAGAGGTTAATCGTGCCGTTCTGATCGGTGACCTGAATTTCAATTAGAATCAGTAGAATCAATTTTTAACGAAGATCTTGATCAGTTCTAAAGGAAAATGCGTTGGATTGTGTGGAAAACAATTATAATATATATTACTTTAGCTTTTTAGTCTCAGTACGTTACAAAACAAAAAGAAGATCAGAAATCTGACAGCGTAAGAAAGTGGCGCCACAGGCGGCACAAAAACGAAATACAAAATGTTGCGTTCCAAATCTAACACCCACCCTTGGAACGCAATCCCATTTTTATTGCACAGTACAAATGTTTATCAGCAGTGGTACCCTTAGTTAATAAATCAGCAATCATTTTATCACCACTAACATGCGAAAACTTTATCTTTAACTTATTAACATGGTCTTTCAAAAAATGAAAGCGTATATCAATATGCTTGGATCTAGGTAAGTAACAGTCACTATAAGAGAGCTTTATTGCACTTTGATTGTCACTGTAAATGTTCATAGGGTCACTCTGCTGTGTACCAAGTTCTTCGTCTAGCTGTTGTAGCCAGAGTGCTTCTTGTGCTGTAGAAGACATGGCCATGTACTCGGCCTCGGCAGTTGACAGGGCCACGGTCTGCTGTTTATGCGAGCGCCAGGAAATAGCACCTCCCTGCAGCATAAAAACGTAGCCTGTGCACGATTTGCGGTCGCGTACATCGCTCGCCCAGTCAGCATCACAATATCCTGTGATTTTCTCATTACCATCTTTGGTATAAATTAATTTCATATCTTTTGTACCCTGTAAATATCTAAAAATCCTTTTGACTGCAGTCCAGTGTTCCTGTTTAGGCTCCTTACTGTATCTGCTCAGCATGTTGACAGCAAACGAAATATCTGGTCGTGTACCTTGAGCCACATATAACAGGGCACCGATGGCCTGCTGATAAGGACAGTCTTGCATTCCATCATCACCGTTTTCATTAAATTTAAAACCAACCTCAATTGGTGTTTTTGTAGGTCTACAATCCGACATATTAAATCTGGCAAGTATTTCTTTAATATATTTTTCTTGATCCAGCATCACACTGTCGCCATCTCTTGTTATGTTTAAACCAACACACTGTCTCGCTTCTCCGAGATCCTTCATTTCAAGGCGTTGTTTTAAGTTTTCCTTAAGAGTATTTTTATAACTCTGTTGTGATGTGAATATTATCAAGTCATCGACCCATACAGCAATGAAGGCATTTTGCTCTGCATTATAATAAACACAAGGGTCTGTTTTTGACTGAAACATGCCCAATTCTTGTAAAACATTATTTAATTTTATATTCCACAAGCGGCTAGCCTGTTTCAGGCCATAAATTGATTTCTTTAAGAGGCATACCTGTGTTCCTTGTTTATATTCTTCAGGTTGTAACATATAGATGTTTTTATCAATATCACCTTGCAAAAAAGCACACACTGCATCCATCTGATCAATCTGAAGACTGTATCTGGCCGCCAGAGCAAATAGGTAGCGTATAGTGGTGTACCTCGCAACTGGAGAGAATACATGATCATAGTCTATACCTTTAATCTGTGCATATCCTTTGATGACAAGCCTGGCTTTGTAACGAACAATATTTCCACTCTGGTCCGTTTTTGTCTTAAAAACCCACTTATAAGGGAGTGCCTTCTTCCCCGCCGGCAGTTCTGTCAGGCTCCAAGTATCATTCTTCATGAGAGAGTGGTACTCTTCATCCATGGCTTGTTTCCACTCTAAAGCCTGCGGGGATGACATGGCTTCTTCTACGGACTGTGGATCTGTAAAATTCGTAAAAAAACATAAAAGGGTGCCTTCATCATTTCTTTTTCGCAGTTTTTCACGCGGCCTCAGTGTCATTTTACTTGTAGATGGCTGTTGTAGTTGGCATTGATGAGGAGGAGTGTAGGCATCATCAAGATCACCAGTATCAGTAGCATACTCACTTGAATCACCATCATCATACCTATTATCAGTGTAATTACTAGGTACTGCATCTGAAGGTGTCGGGATGATGGATTCCACTGAATGGTTTTGTTCTTGCTGACTGATACAGTCGGCCTCCAACTTTGCGTCTGTCGCAGGACTCACAGGATTTCCCTCAAGTGACAAAACAACATTATTTTTACACGATGTGAGACTATTTCCATGTTCCTCAATAAAAACAACATCTCTGCTCTTGGTCACTTTATGTGTTTTTAAATCCATCAAGCGATAGCCCTTAGTGTTCTCACAGTAGCCAACTAGTATCATCTTCTCTGATTTTTTATCCCATTTTTGGCGTTTCTCTTTGGGAACATACACCATAGCGACAGAGCCAAATACTCTCATATGGGACAAATTGGGTTTCTTTCCTGTTAACATCTCAAAAGGCGTCTTACCTTCTAAGGCCTTATTGGAAGATCTGTTGACAATATACGCGGCAGTGGCTACAGCTTCGGCCCACATGCGCGTGTCTACATTTGCAGCGAATATCATGCACCTTGCTCGTTCCACCAATGTCCGGTTCATGCGCTCCGCCAAGCCGTTCTGCTGAGGTGTGTATGGTGTTGAAGTCTGGTGAATAATTCCATTATTAGACAAGAATTTCTCAAATGTACTATTGCAGTATTCACGCCCATTGTCAGTACGGATTATTTTGATTTTATGTTCATATTTATTTTCCATTTTCATTTTGAAGTCTTTAAATATATCCGTAACATTCATTTTGTCTTTAGTGAAATACACATGAGTCATACGTGTGAAATCGTCAATAAAGGTAATAAAGTACTTCATACCTCCAAATGACAGGATCTCCATGGGTCCGCACAGATCTGAGTGTATCAACTCGAGAGGCTTAGTTGCCCTGCTGCCAACATTGTTAAATGGCAACCTAGCTTGTTTACCTTCACAACATTGGATACAACCGGTGACATCACTTTTATCCTGAGACAGAGTCACACCTTCAGCACAGCTCGGCAGCTTCTTCACATCAGGAATGTTCAGGTGACCCATACGAAGATGCCACAGATAAGTATCTTCACTTTTTTCTACATTTGAAGTTAAGTGAGCAGTCTCTGAGCTATTTACAGTGTCCACTATATATAGCTTGTTATGTAGTGTGGCAGAACATACAGGTTTTCCATTAGGATCACGGATTTCACATTTCTTGTCATTAAATGTAACTTTATGTCCACTTTTCACAATGGTGCTGACGGAGAGAAGATTTGCTGCTAGCCCAGGTACATACAAAACATTCTTGACCTGTATCTTCTCGTTTTCTTCCAATTGAATATCAACACAGCCAACTCCCTTTACAGGTAACGGCTCTCTGTTAGCAACAGTTATGTTTTTCACAGATGGCTCGGTGACATCATACATCCAATCTCCTCTGCTTGACATGTGCATGGATGCGCCAGAGTCGATATACCATTTGTTACTCATTTCTCCAATTGTGGCTGAGAATGCTGCGACAAAATTTGAACTTTCACCTTTGCTATAAGTCTTATTCGCAGGTTTCTTCGGTTTTTTACAGAACTTCGCAAAATGTCCATGCTTGTTACAGTTGTAACATCTTGGTCCCTTCGGCTTTGACGACTCAGTGTAGGTTTTCTTAGAGTAGTTTGTATAAAATGCAGCATTTTGGTCTGACGAATTAACCTCTTGTATTAACTTGTTTTTTACCAAGTCTGCGCTGATTTTAGTACCGGAACTCTCTAGCCCCATAATCATAGGCTTATAAATGTCAGGCAATCCAGTTGTGCATTCCTGTACGTGTACATAGATTTGTGGATCCAAAAGTAAAACCAACTTAGCTTTGGCCTTGATATCTAGCTTGGAGTCGACTTGTTCATCGGCAGTCGGCACAACACATTTCCACAAATCTTCGTGCTCCAGATATGTTTTCATGCTGAATTTCCATGTCGAGAAGTTTTCTCGGCCAGTTAATTTCTCCAAACTGAACATATTTGAGCTCATCTTCACGTATTTTGCACGTTCGAAATTTTCTTCTTTTGTCTTAACCTCAAAACATTTCGTGCGGCTGACACTAACGGAAGCTTTGTTTTTCACGTTTACTGATCCAACCACGCTTCGCTACCATAAAGGAAAATGCGTTGGATTGTGTGGAAAACAATTATAATATATATTACTTTAGCTTTTTAGTCTCAGTACGTTACAAAACAAAAAGAAGATCAGAAATCTGACAGCGTAAGAAAGTGGCGCCACAGGCGGCACAAAAACGAAATACAAAATGTTGCGTTCCAAATCTAACAAGTTCTTACCATGCACTATTTTAATTCATCACCATCATCATCGAACAAGACTCGTCCATTGCTGAACATTGGCCTCTCGCAAAGTACACGTCAAAGACTGATACCGTGTCCCCCGCATCTATCTGACTCCAACGTATTCACCAGGTCATCAACCTTGTGATTCATTCATCACCATCATCATCAACATCAGCCAATATCAGTCCACTGCTGGACATAGGCACCTCTCATTGGCACGCCACTGAGCTCGATTTTCAGCTCCCCTCCTCTAGTTACTACCCGCTGTCCTACGAATGTCGTCGCTCCACCTTGTCACAGGGCGCCCTACACTACGTTTACCGATTTGTGGCCTCCACTCCACTCTTCGTTAGATTTTCCATTAATAAATGTAATTTTCTCAAACATGCAATGAAATGGCGTCATAACGTGCGTCATAACAGGCTTCGAAGTATCACGTTTCGGGCGGAACAACTCGAGAGAACTGTTAAAGGAATTTCATACAAAATTTAAGGCCTAAACCGGGAAGTATTATCTTTTAAACATGGCGTCTGTGTTCATGAACATGCTAAACCGTTTTTTGGGTGGTGTACTTTTTTATTTCATTGTTTGAGAAAAGCACTATACATGCCTTAGCCATGAAAAGGGCTTGCCGGCTTCGTATCACTATCCGTCTGTACCTACTCACCCGGCAAGCCCTTCTTTCCCGGCGTCTGCAGTAATGTATTATTACATACATTTCTCACTATCGTCAATGTTAAGAAAGTGCTACGCCCGCTGAACAGAAAGAAATCTTTCTAGACTCCATTGAACTACCCAACGAACCTACAAAGCATGTTGTGAGCTGATTTATCCATGACCCGTCGGTCCCAGGTTCGATTCCCGCTAATAGGAACTGGTCCTATTTTCCGTCTATCAGCATTGTCTAGGGTCTGGGTAATAAATGCGTGCAGTTCGCGTAGTGATGGGATCTCTATCGATACATTTTTGTTTTTACCTGCTTACTTTTTTCTTTGATATTTTATATGTAACTTTATTTAAAGATTGGTACAGACAAATGTTATGAATAAAGTTGTTCCGTTGTATTTTGTAGGAAAAGTTAATTTTAATGTTCAAGCTAATAAACTTTATTACGAAGAGACTTGAAATAGAAACTTAACAAAACGCGACGTAGTTAATCGCGTCCAAAAAGGTGTTTATTTAAATACCTCGAAATTTCGGACGTGAATGCGAATTTTTTCGAACGTTGTGCACGATTAAGTCCCATTTTGTTATAATAATGTGTAAACATTATATACATTTTAAAAATTTGTTCTCTGCTTTATTTTCAGCTTCTTCTTGGATACTGAGTTTGATCCCGGATTTGGCTGTTAGTTTCTTATCTTTTAGAGATTGCTAACTGATCTCTGTAACCCTTGTACTTTGATACTAGAATGATTCAAATGACGATAACATAATTAAATTCAACATAAAAACTATGGAAACATTTCGAATACCTTAAATTTGTATTTATTTCCTTTGTAGTCTACAAGACTAAAAAGTCCAAAAACTCTACAGAACCTTGCATAATTTTATTTTATTTTCTAATTCCAGGTGTTGGAGTTCAACGAAGAAATTTATATTATTAGATATTGGGACAAGTTTGTATAAATTCAGAACTGGTTTATTACTAATCGAAATACAATAGCAATTAAAATTTTAAATATGATCTTTATCGAACAGTGTAGACTTTAGTTTTGCATTTCAGTCTGATACAATTTTGTATGTATGTAAAGTTTCTAAACAAATCCAATCCTCTCTAATCTACAATCTTATTAGAAAGCGCCATCTATCAAGAGAACTACAACATTAATCTATATCGAATCCAATTAGAAGAATACCGTGAAGCATTAAGATAAATTTTATCGATATCGATATACCAATTAGCCCTCACTAGACTAACGGCGAAGCTGGTCAGGGTTGCCAGAGGATGAGTAAATTTTATCCACAATTTTAGGGAATTTTAGGTTAAAAATAATTTGTAGTTATTTTTTTTTTGTTTCATCTTTTCTATAGGACATATTTATTGTTTGCTCCATTATTTAATTTAATTTTGCTATATCTGGCTTAGACGACCTTTAGGCGACATAATTTTTACTTGGGAAGAATATTAAGTAGGTACCATATAAAAATGACTGAATACATATTCGCTAATGTATGCGACGCGTGGAATCTTATATTTTCTTCAATGTCAGTAATAGGGGTTTTCTGTGTCCTGTTATTTATGTAGGTTTATGTATGTATTTGAAATTTATATTTTATATGTAGAATGCAACAAAGAATGCTTTACAATTTAGAAAAACAATATCAATATTTTTAGTTTGAAGTTATTCTGGTAGATTAGTGTGTATATGTATCATTATATTTGTGGTAATTAGTCGCTCTCTCTCACTCTACCTTGTCTGCCCCCACTGGAAGTATCTCTATTTGGCCCCATGGTTATGGCTTTGATAATACAAAAAAAACACAAAAGAAAAGTAGGTATGTAGAACATTTCAATTTAAACACTTCAGTCAGTTAAAGAAAATCCGAGTTAAATTTCGTTACAATAAATACTAATTTTAAAAGTCCATCAACGTTGCTTGCTATGTCAACAATTATCAAAATATTTAAAAAGCTTAATAATAAAGTACCCGAACACTTTAGGGGGAATTATTTTTATTGCAATGTCCACACTGGCAACTGGCAACCCTAGAGTGCGCTCGCGCGTAAAGATAAATCTTTTTACTGCGTACTTTGATTAGAAAATTCCTTTATTAATTGAGTACCTTAATTAAACCGATTTTGTTCCTTGTTGTAAATTTAATGTCTATGCAGAATAGATAATGAAGGGAATCACCATAAACAACCAAATACAATGTCTTTTTCGACTTTTCTATGAACAATAAAATATTTATTTGTATAGAATCTTTTTATCGATTCTATATTTTTTTTATGTGGTAATAAAATATTTAAAAAAATATCTTGGTACATTTCAGTAGGTACAGTTTTTTAAAGCTAACATTATAAAAACCTATTGTGCCTAATACTACTTTACTTGTGAACTCTGTCTTTGAATTTATTTAAGACACATCCTTTTATTTAATATTTATCTGGAAACAAATATTTTTAACGTACTAAATTTAACACCACATTTTTTTACGTGTTGAACTTTGTATCAAGGCAATCCTTGTTTGTAACCACGCAATCACTAAATTGATCGAAATAGTACAAAATAATAATACATATTATTATGTCGTTATTGTGTATTCAATATATTATAACTATTGACAATCACCATAAAACACGAACCAATAAAACCCCACCAATATAAAAACCGCGTTAGACACACAAACACAGATAAATCTCACCCACGCGCACACACACAAAAAAGCTAGAGCAAGACAAAAAATCAAACGATGCGAATATACCCGAAGGCAACGACCTACGAAAAATAAGACGAAAAAGGAGCGCCTGCACATGTGCGCCCGCCATTTTTTTCTTGCTATCCCTTTTTAGAGCCAAAAAAGGTGCGTTGGAGCGCACGTGCGACAGAGATGGGTGGAAAGAAAGCGGGAAGAGGTCGTTCGCGCCCTTTTTAGTTCCGCGCGTGGCCGAGCGCTGGTGTGCGGAAAAGTGCTTCCTGTTTCGTTGTTTTTTTTTATGAGTATGCTATTTTAATATAGTGAAAATACTTGCGTGTATGGTTATGGGCCACTTTAAAAAATGCGCAGGTCTAACTTAGTCCCCATTTTTATTGTTTTACATTATCTTAATATTGCATTCTTAGTAAAGTAGTGGTTTCTTGTCGTGACACACATGTTATGGGGCATCTAAGGATGGCCTTTGTCCAGTTATGAGTTTATTTCGGTTAATATCATGATTATATCATGACGGGAATGGACAACACAACAAGTGATACATTAAAATAACAGACAGAGGTAAACAAAAGGCGGTGTTATCGCTAATAGCGATCTCTTCCTGACAACCTTTAGGTGGCGGAGTAGTTAAAATTAATGTTTGAATTAAGTAAGTGGTGCAGAATAATATATATTTTTTGTATAATGATATTTTACATACAAAACGCCGTTTTCTTATAAAATCAGGGAGCAAAAACTAGTGGTGGTTTAGTTAGATATTTTATTCATTAGAGTTTCATTTTATGTATAATCACCTTATAATATGTATATATTTTGGTATAGAAAAAATATTTATGTAGTACCTATCCATAGTACAAAGGGCTCGTAGTTCAGTTATATTTTATATATATTGTTTATATATTTATGAATTATTTAATATTAAGATATATAAATGTATGTTTGATATTTATCGATATTAAATAAATATATTCTTTAATATTATATTGTATTATTTATCTACTCGAATTACCCGGATACCTATCTTTAGTCCTATGGAGAATAAATCATCTTTCTTTTTTTACTAGGTTGTAAAAATGAAATGCTTGTACCTACATTAAAGATATTTCCCAAAAATAAGAAAAAAAGGCTATTCGGCAGTTACAAAATTGAAAAACTCTTTTTTGGATTTTATGTATGTATGTATCTTTGTGCATTTATCACGCCTAACGGCTGGACCGATTTGAATGAAGTTGGTACAAAAGTAGTAAGTAAAAAAAGGTAACTTTTTCTTCTGTAGGCACAAAGTTCACGCGTAAGTTCTAGTTTTATAATTATAAGTATAAATACTAGTTGCGCCGCGCGTTGTTATCCGCTCATGCCAAGGGAACATAATTATTTCCGGGTAAAAAGTAGCCTATGTGTTAATCCAAGGTGTCAGCTACCTTTAGCCAATCCAAATTGGTCCACCCGTTTGAGCGTGAAGAAGTAACAATCATACACATAAACACACTCACAAAATTTCGCCTTTTAATCCTAGTGTGACTACGGATGCTCAACACGCAAACATATATGTACAATATAAATCCATACTTATATTGTTGGCTTGAATTGCTTAGTTATGCTGAAGCTGAGCAACTTCTTAGAGCATCCTGATATAATAGAAACAATAAAAATCCTTCGCACGCTTGCATGCGCACCCACCCCCACCCATGCACAAACACACTCACCTACACACACACACACACACATATTCACACACATGGGATACTCAAAAGTGATATTATATTATTTACAAACCTATAGAATTACAAATTTTAAATATAAGGGTATGACGATTTGTTTAATTAGGCATTTTTGCACATGTTCATGTTTATCTTTTAACTTAATCTTAATCCAAGTACCGTTTGATTTAATTACTGTAGAAATTTAAACAGCGTAGGGTTTTATTATCTCGATGTGGCAACGTGATTCTTGACCCCACGAGACAGGCCTAGCCTAGTGTGAAGGTCACAGGTAAAAATGTTAAAATGCATGTAACCCATTACTGGCAAATAAATTATATTTTATTTTTTTATTTTTTTATAAAACTATACATTTGTAATAAAATCATAAAAAAAAATACTAATCCATACTAATACATATAATAATATTACTAATTACTAATATTACTAATTTTACTAATTACTAATATTACAAATTTACTAATATTTACTAATTTACTAATATTATACTAATATACTAATACTAATCCATACTAATATTATAAATGCGAAAGTGTGTCTGTCTGACTGTCTGTCTGTCTGTTACCTCTTCACGCTTAAACCGCTGAATCGATTTTGATGAAATTTGGCACGGAGATAGTTTAAGATCCGAGGAAGGACATAGGATGGTTTTCATCCTGGAAATTATCCCTAAAAAGATTGAAAAGTGAGTAATTATTCATGATGACATTGATGACCCTGTAGGAAATGAATTGATTAGACCAAAACCACAATTTCTCTTACATTTGCTTAGGCGCTTTTAATAATCCCTTTTATTAATTAAGGTGATTAGGTGGATATCTATCGTGTAGTACGAGGTTGCTTCCATACTTCCAAGTTCCACGCGGACGTAGTCGCGGGCAAAAGCTAGTAATAAATAACCTCGGTAACCTTCAATGTGATCAATCCGTACTCTTCCATTTGTAATGACGTCACTCGACACCAAATCCCGTAAGCGCGTAAGGGCCCAGCGCGTGCGCATCCTGGCAGCCTCGGAAGCTCTCCTGTTATGACATTTTGTTATATTGGTATACAACTAGGCGCCCGAAACTTCGTTCGCGTTTTTTAGGGTTCCGTAGTAACTAGGAACCCTTATAGTTTGTTTTCTTTACCGTAGTCGGGTAAAAAGTATCCTATAACCATCTTTGGATGTCCAGCTATCCCTGTACCGAAATTGGTTGAAATCCGTCCAGCCGTTTCGGCGTGATGCGAG
The DNA here is from genome assembly GCA_947623375.1 of Apotomis capreana. Classification (NCBI taxonomy): domain Eukaryota; kingdom Metazoa; phylum Arthropoda; class Insecta; order Lepidoptera; family Tortricidae; genus Apotomis; species Apotomis capreana. The sequence goes on along the minus strand of OX392522.1, from coordinate 11,778,319 downwards.
GACAAAGGATATTATGAAAACAGATGGCGACGCGCCCATACAAAACAAATGACGATCCTGCATCGCGCTATTAAGATTTTTCCAGAAATCATGAATCCTCTCCATAGAAAACTGATTTTCAATATAAATCTGGGAAAGTATAATAGTGTAGATGTATGTATAAGTAAAGTATAAGTATGTATGTAACCTAGATCTTAGTTTGGAAGCAGATCGTATTTAGTGAAATTGTCCGATTTTTTATTTATCTTTCGTTGTTCACTGTTTCGTTGTTTTTTTTTATGAGTATGCTATTTTAATATAGTGAAAATACTTGCGTGTATGGTTATGGGCCACTTTAAAAAATGCGCAGGTCTAACTTAGTCCCCATTTTTATTGTTTTACATTATCTTAATATTGCATTCTTAGTAAAGTAGTGGTTTCTTGTCGTGACACACATGTTATGGGGCATCTAAGGATGGCCTTTGTCCAGTTATGAGTTTATTTCGGTTAATATCATGATTATATCATGACGGGAATGGACAACACAACAAGTGATACATTAAAATAACAGACAGAGGTAAACAAAAGGCGGTGTTATCGCTAATAGCGATCTCTTCCTGACAACCTTTAGGTGGCGGAGTAGTTAAAATTAATGTTTGAATTAAGTAAGTGGTGCAGAATAATATATATTTTTTGTATAATGATATTTTACATACAAAACGCCGTTTTCTTATAAAATCAGGGAGCAAAAACTAGTGGTGGTTTAGTTAGATATTTTATTCATTAGAGTTTCATTTTATGTATAATCACCTTATAATATGTATATATTTTGGTATAGAAAAAATATTTATGTAGTACCTATCCATAGTACAAAGGGCTCGTAGTTCAGTTATATTTTATATATATTGTTTATATATTTATGAATTATTTAATATTAAGATATATAAATGTATGTTTGATATTTATCGATATTAAATAAATATATTCTTTAATATTATATTGTATTATTTATCTACTCGAATTACCCGGATACCTATCTTTAGTCCTATGGAGAATAAATCATCTTTCTTTTTTTACTAGGTTGTAAAAATGAAATGCTTGTACCTACATTAAAGATATTTCCCAAAAATAAGAAAAAAAGGCTATTCGGCAGTTACAAAATTGAAAAACTCTTTTTTGGATTTTATGTATGTATGTATCTTTGTGCATTTATCACGCCTAACGGCTGGACCGATTTGAATGAAGTTGGTACAAAAGTAGTAAGTAAAAAAAGGTAACTTTTTCTTCTGTAGGCACAAAGTTCACGCGTAAGTTCTAGTTTTATAATTATAAGTATAAATACTAGTTGCGCCGCGCGTTGTTATCCGCTCATGCCAAGGGAACATAATTATTTCCGGGTAAAAAGTAGCCTATGTGTTAATCCAAGGTGTCAGCTACCTTTAGCCAATCCAAATTGGTCCACCCGTTTGAGCGTGAAGAAGTAACAATCATACACATAAACACACTCACAAAATTTCGCCTTTTAATCCTAGTGTGACTACGGATGCTCAACACGCAAACATATATGTACAATATAAATCCATACTTATATTGTTGGCTTGAATTGCTTAGTTATGCTGAAGCTGAGCAACTTCTTAGAGCATCCTGATATAATAGAAACAATAAAAATCCTTCGCACGCTTGCATGCGCACCCACCCCCACCCATGCACAAACACACTCACCTACACACACACACACACACATATTCACACACATGGGATACTCAAAAGTGATATTATATTATTTACAAACCTATAGAATTACAAATTTTAAATATAAGGGTATGACGATTTGTTTAATTAGGCATTTTTGCACATGTTCATGTTTATCTTTTAACTTAATCTTAATCCAAGTACCGTTTGATTTAATTACTGTAGAAATTTAAACAGCGTAGGGTTTTATTATCTCGATGTGGCAACGTGATTCTTGACCCCACGAGACAGGCCTAGCCTAGTGTGAAGGTCACAGGTAAAAATGTTAAAATGCATGTAACCCATTACTGGCAAATAAATTATATTTTATTTTTTTATTTTTTTATAAAACTATACATTTGTAATAAAATCATAAAAAAAAATACTAATCCATACTAATACATATAATAATATTACTAATTACTAATATTACTAATTTTACTAATTACTAATATTACAAATTTACTAATATTTACTAATTTACTAATATTATACTAATATACTAATACTAATCCATACTAATATTATAAATGCGAAAGTGTGTCTGTCTGACTGTCTGTCTGTCTGTTACCTCTTCACGCTTAAACCGCTGAATCGATTTTGATGAAATTTGGCACGGAGATAGTTTAAGATCCGAGGAAGGACATAGGATGGTTTTCATCCTGGAAATTATCCCTAAAAAGATTGAAAAGTGAGTAATTATTCATGATGACATTGATGACCCTGTAGGAAATGAATTGATTAGACCAAAACCACAATTTCTCTTACATTTGCTTAGGCGCTTTTAATAATCCCTTTTATTAATTAAGGTGATTAGGTGGATATCTATCGTGTAGTACGAGGTTGCTTCCATACTTCCAAGTTCCACGCGGACGTAGTCGCGGGCAAAAGCTAGTAATAAATAACCTCGGTAACCTTCAATGTGATCAATCCGTACTCTTCCATTTGTAATGACGTCACTCGACACCAAATCCCGTAAGCGCGTAAGGGCCCAGCGCGTGCGCATCCTGGCAGCCTCGGAAGCTCTCCTGTTATGACATTTTGTTATATTGGTATACAACTAGGCGCCCGAAACTTCGTTCGCGTTTTTTAGGGTTCCGTAGTAACTAGGAACCCTTATAGTTTGTTTTCTTTACCGTAGTCGGGTAAAAAGTATCCTATAACCATCTTTGGATGTCCAGCTATCCCTGTACCGAAATTGGTTGAAATCCGTCCAGCCGTTTCGGCGTGATGCGAGGACAAAGGATATTATGAAAACAGATGGCGACGCGCCCATACAAAACAAATGACGATCCTGCATCGCGCTATTAAGATTTTTCCAGAAATCATGAATCCTCTCCATAGAAAACTGATTTTCAATATAAATCTGGGAAAGTATAATAGTGTAGATGTATGTATAAGTAAAGTATAAGTATGTATGTAACCTAGATCTTAGTTTGGAAGCAGATCGTATTTAGTGAAATTGTCCGATTTTTTATTTATCTTTCGTTGTTCACTGTTTCGTTGTTTTTTTTTATGAGTATGCTATTTTAATATAGTGAAAATACTTGCGTGTATGGTTATGGGCCACTTTAAAAAATGCGCAGGTCTAACTTAGTCCCCATTTTTATTGTTTTACATTATCTTAATATTGCATTCTTAGTAAAGTAGTGGTTTCTTGTCGTGACACACATGTTATGGGGCATCTAAGGATGGCCTTTGTCCAGTTATGAGTTTATTTCGGTTAATATCATGATTATATCATGACGGGAATGGACAACACAACAAGTGATACATTAAAATAACAGACAGAGGTAAACAAAAGGCGGTGTTATCGCTAATAGCGATCTCTTCCTGACAACCTTTAGGTGGCGGAGTAGTTAAAATTAATGTTTGAATTAAGTAAGTGGTGCAGAATAATATATATTTTTTGTATAATGATATTTTACATACAAAACGCCGTTTTCTTATAAAATCAGGGAGCAAAAACTAGTGGTGGTTTAGTTAGATATTTTATTCATTAGAGTTTCATTTTATGTATAATCACCTTATAATATGTATATATTTTGGTATAGAAAAAATATTTATGTAGTACCTATCCATAGTACAAAGGGCTCGTAGTTCAGTTATATTTTATATATATTGTTTATATATTTATGAATTATTTAATATTAAGATATATAAATGTATGTTTGATATTTATCGATATTAAATAAATATATTCTTTAATATTATATTGTATTATTTATCTACTCGAATTACCCGGATACCTATCTTTAGTCCTATGGAGAATAAATCATCTTTCTTTTTTTACTAGGTTGTAAAAATGAAATGCTTGTACCTACATTAAAGATATTTCCCAAAAATAAGAAAAAAAGGCTATTCGGCAGTTACAAAATTGAAAAACTCTTTTTTGGATTTTATGTATGTATGTATCTTTGTGCATTTATCACGCCTAACGGCTGGACCGATTTGAATGAAGTTGGTACAAAAGTAGTAAGTAAAAAAAGGTAACTTTTTCTTCTGTAGGCACAAAGTTCACGCGTAAGTTCTAGTTTTATAATTATAAGTATAAATACTAGTTGCGCCGCGCGTTGTTATCCGCTCATGCCAAGGGAACATAATTATTTCCGGGTAAAAAGTAGCCTATGTGTTAATCCAAGGTGTCAGCTACCTTTAGCCAATCCAAATTGGTCCACCCGTTTGAGCGTGAAGAAGTAACAATCATACACATAAACACACTCACAAAATTTCGCCTTTTAATCCTAGTGTGACTACGGATGCTCAACACGCAAACATATATGTACAATATAAATCCATACTTATATTGTTGGCTTGAATTGCTTAGTTATGCTGAAGCTGAGCAACTTCTTAGAGCATCCTGATATAATAGAAACAATAAAAATCCTTCGCACGCTTGCATGCGCACCCACCCCCACCCATGCACAAACACACTCACCTACACACACACACACACACATATTCACACACATGGGATACTCAAAAGTGATATTATATTATTTACAAACCTATAGAATTACAAATTTTAAATATAAGGGTATGACGATTTGTTTAATTAGGCATTTTTGCACATGTTCATGTTTATCTTTTAACTTAATCTTAATCCAAGTACCGTTTGATTTAATTACTGTAGAAATTTAAACAGCGTAGGGTTTTATTATCTCGATGTGGCAACGTGATTCTTGACCCCACGAGACAGGCCTAGCCTAGTGTGAAGGTCACAGGTAAAAATGTTAAAATGCATGTAACCCATTACTGGCAAATAAATTATATTTTATTTTTTTATTTTTTTATAAAACTATACATTTGTAATAAAATCATAAAAAAAAATACTAATCCATACTAATACATATAATAATATTACTAATTACTAATATTACTAATTTTACTAATTACTAATATTACAAATTTACTAATATTTACTAATTTACTAATATTATACTAATATACTAATACTAATCCATACTAATATTATAAATGCGAAAGTGTGTCTGTCTGACTGTCTGTCTGTCTGTTACCTCTTCACGCTTAAACCGCTGAATCGATTTTGATGAAATTTGGCACGGAGATAGTTTAAGATCCGAGGAAGGACATAGGATGGTTTTCATCCTGGAAATTATCCCTAAAAAGATTGAAAAGTGAGTAATTATTCATGATGACATTGATGACCCTGTAGGAAATGAATTGATTAGACCAAAACCACAATTTCTCTTACATTTGCTTAGGCGCTTTTAATAATCCCTTTTATTAATTAAGGTGATTAGGTGGATATCTATCGTGTAGTACGAGGTTGCTTCCATACTTCCAAGTTCCACGCGGACGTAGTCGCGGGCAAAAGCTAGTAATAAATAACCTCGGTAACCTTCAATGTGATCAATCCGTACTCTTCCATTTGTAATGACGTCACTCGACACCAAATCCCGTAAGCGCGTAAGGGCCCAGCGCGTGCGCATCCTGGCAGCCTCGGAAGCTCTCCTGTTATGACATTTTGTTATATTGGTATACAACTAGGCGCCCGAAACTTCGTTCGCGTTTTTTAGGGTTCCGTAGTAACTAGGAACCCTTATAGTTTGTTTTCTTTACCGTAGTCGGGTAAAAAGTATCCTATAACCATCTTTGGATGTCCAGCTATCCCTGTACCGAAATTGGTTGAAATCCGTCCAGCCGTTTCGGCGTGATGCGAGGACAAAGGATATTATGAAAACAGATGGCGACGCGCCCATACAAAACAAATGACGATCCTGCATCGCGCTATTAAGATTTTTCCAGAAATCATGAATCCTCTCCATAGAAAACTGATTTTCAATATAAATCTGGGAAAGTATAATAGTGTAGATGTATGTATAAGTAAAGTATAAGTATGTATGTAACCTAGATCTTAGTTTGGAAGCAGATCGTATTTAGTGAAATTGTCCGATTTTTTATTTATCTTTCACAATCACAAAATTCAGACTTTTCATAAATTAATTTGAGAAAAAGACCGACATCTTATGATTTCATCCGTTCATATATTTAGATGAGTTATTTAATTTTTTTTAACCTTAATTAAGTAATTTATTGGAAATAAAAACCATGTCACATAAAAATACAATAAAAAATATCTAACTTAAGACTAGCTTAAGCCATATTTAATTGAAAAAAAAAAAAAACTTGCATCCGACTTTTAGATCAATTCAGTTTGCTTTCCAATACCCTTCTCGTATAAAGTCCCTTATTTGCATCAATTAAAATAAACACATAAATTCATTTCATCAATTAAAATAAACTTAAATGTTGTCTATTTCCCGGCGCAAATTAACATTTACATCATCATCATCAGTTCATCACACAAAATAAATCTAACTAAGCCAATTTACACCATAATTTCTTCAAAATAAAACCAGACAATTTTCTAGCGCACTATTAAAACTATCGCTTCCTTATAGGAGAATCGTAATCGAAAACGGACTTTAACGCTTTAGTCTATGGTCCATCGGTTGGGATGGTAGTCTAATGAATCTGTCTGGAAGAGATTTAGTGGTGTAAGGTTTTTAATTGATGCTTTTTCTCGACATGTTTATGGGATGGTTAGAGATGGAGCCTGTACTTGTTAGTAGGTACTTTAGTGTAGCTTGGAACATGTATGGTTTTATAGGTGAGGAAATTATCTGTTCTATAAGACTTTCTTACTAAATATATGGAAAAGATTGAAAGAGCTACACTAAATTTCGTGTAGGCCATTTTCAAGATTCGGCCGATACGCTCAAATGATTATCAAACTAATATAAAGGCGAAAGTTTGTGAGTGCGTATAGGTATATATTTGTTACTTCTTCAAGCTCAAACGGCTGGACCAATTTTGATCAATTTTGGTATTTATTTAATCGTATGGCATTTTCTAAAATATAGGCGTTTAGTTAAAATTACAATGTCACAATTAAACTAAGATTAGATGTAAATCTGACACATAGGCTACTTTTTATCCCGAAAAAATTTAGTGTTTCCGTGGGATGAGCGGGTAATACCACGCGGCTAGTTAACTAATAAAGCAAATTGCTAAAGTAAGCATACATATAGAGGCACTATTTCGGTGGTGTCTTTAGAAATGTCGCATCAAAAGCACCATCACTAGAACGATAATACAATTGACAGAAACACACTAAGGGTGAAGCCAGACAAGAATAAGTGGGCCAAGATCTCCACAGAACGGAAGCCCAGCAGCCTGAAACGAAGACGTGACAGACCTCATCGACGGTGACTCCTTTATAAAGGAATGTCTAGAAAAAGCCCAAGACAATGAAAGAAGAGTGGCGAGGCCTTTGCCCAGCAGTGGGACATGGGTTCACAATAATAATCATTTCAGTTGCGCCATACATCGTGTCAAATGCTCACGTGAAATTACGCGATTCACAAATCAAAAATTACGCTAGTATAGCATCATATTTAAGCTCAAATTTACGTCAAATTAAGTATAAAAGTATACAAAACAATGGTTCAAATCACCATATTTAAGTTCCGGACGCACAAAAACCGGACAAACAAAAAAAACAATTTTCAAAATTGAACAATTTACGAATATATCGCGTACAAAACTAAATCGACTAGTACTCTTCACATCAAGCCTAATAAAGGACCAACATTTTTGCGCGCAAGCCGCCAGGCTGAGTCACGCGCATGCGCGTGTCGCAACCGAAATTCTACCGGTTCTAGACAATGGTGTTATTCGGTTTGGGCGCCATTTTGTTTTCTAGGCAGTCTCACATTTTTGGACGCCTACGCGGGATTCGATAAATTGCGATTAATTTTAGATTACATTTGTGATTAATGTTAACTTCTGACGACATATTACTCAGGTACAAGTTTACAAAGTTAGAAGGACAGCCTAGGCCTGCCTACACCTGCAAGATTTGGCTCTGTTCAGGCAAAATCGGCGCGCGTCTGTAAACAGTCGTAGCGGCCCTCACACGTCCAATAATTGCTATAAATGTCAGTAATCAGTATCATATGAAATTCTACAGATTTGAGACAATAATGTTATTGGATTTGGGCGCCATTTTGTTATCTAGGCGCTCGCGCAATTCTAGGGTCCTATATCGGGATTCGATTTGTGTTTAATTTTAAATTCTTTATTTCATAAAACACACTTTGTCTAATGCGCTGGAAAGATTTTTGGTAAGCGAAAAAAAAAGAGTTGGCTGGCGCCTATCTAGAGATGTGCCATTCTCGAGAACGTTCCCCGATATGTATGCAAAATGTTCTCAACCATGTTCCCCATGCAAATCGGGAAAAGTTCCCAAAAACGGGACATCTCTACGCCTATCCAGCCCGTCTAGCACAACTATGCTTCGCGACTCTTGTCGCGGCATAGCGTCACCCGTCACAGTACTGCACAGAAAGAGATAGTTTAATATCTCGCGCGAGAACGCGTATCACAGTTGTGCTAGAGGTGCTGGTGATTAATTTTAACTATTTACTTTTAGTTTACAGGATAACTTGGACTCTTTCAAGGACAGCAAAGCCACGGCATGCTTAATACGCGCCAAGCAATGCCCTGGTAGCTTCGTTCATGGAGCAGAGGAAAACACCGCTGTCGTCTTTTTTTTTACATGACATGAACTGTACCTATCAGGGCTGGTTAGCTCACTACCAGTGAGTCGGACTTTGTGTGTGAGTAAAATTTTATGAGCATATAGCATTTGTACCTACTTACAGCGGACAGAAATGGATGAGAGCGGCTCAAGACTGATCGTTGTAGAGAACTATGGGGAAGGAAGGCCATCAGTGGTCTAACTGATGATGGTGATGATAGCTTTTTTTTGTCGAGTCAGCTTAAAGATTTTTTCAAATTAGCAAATACTAGTATTATACATGTTGGTTACTAGTTTTCCGAGAATCTCTTTGCCCAACTGTACTTTGTATGCAGTCTTTTCCATCAGTGCATTTGAAAGACAAAGAATATTATGCAACAGCACACGCGAGGCCAGCGGCCGGCTCGACCTGTTTTTTCTACTAAATATCGTGTTACTACAGTAAGGTTGCACGTTAACTTGCTACTTTATAAGTAAAGGAATAAAGGAAAAAATAGGTATACAATGCGACGGAAATGTGGCATGAACGCTGTTCAGTTATTTTATCTTACTAATCACACAGTAATAGGTATTATAAAGTCAAAGGTTGCGAGTATTTATTATTGGAATTCATAAATACAAATAATAAATGTGTAATTAAAATCGAATAACTAAGCTCAATATTTTGACATACATGTTAAAGTGAACTATTAGGGTACTATCTAATAAATATAATAAACTTGTAATATTGCATGCCTTTCCTGGTAGAACATAAGTAACTGTATTTTATTATGATCATCTTATGTAACTATGTTTCTTGCAATAAACGATTGATTGATTGATTGAGTGTGTTTATGTATGTTTGTTACTTTGCGCTCAAACGGCTGGACCAATTTTGATAAATTTTGGTATGAAGGTAGCTGATACCCTGGATTAACACAGGCTACTTTTTATCCCGAAAAATGTAGTGTTCCCGTGGGATGAGTAGTTATAGATAAATGTGAACGTTTACGGCCATGAATTGGAGAGCTGTTGGCACAGGTGTATTTAAAAAGAGACACCAAGTGATTTTGGTTAATTATTCGTGGCTGTAGCCTGGTGAGAGTATTGAGCAAAAAACGGCAGTATCATGAACCGTGATAGCTAGACAGTTGAAATTTTCACAGATGATGTATTTCTGTTGCCGCTATAGCAACAATTACAGAAAACTAAAATAAAGTTAAAAATTATTTAGTTTCACGGAACCCTCGGTGCGCGAATGACTCGCGCTTGGCCGTTTTTTTATTAATTATAATAAAAATACGCGAGTGGCTCTTCTATAACCACTAATATGACTGCATGTAAATGAAGATTTATTATGACATTCGTCATCAAGCACCAACAATTTTCCCCGGACTTTAATCTAAATTCTCTTTAGCCAATAATTTTAAAAACTGAATCATACTCCAAACACGAAAGATCTAAATAAAAAAGTTATTTACATCCCCAAATGCTGGCAACATTGATAGGTCTACAACAGCCAGCCACACCTAGACGAATAAATAAAATTCACAAATAGAACGAGCTTCCTGTGATTCCAATTCTAAATTTAAAATTTAAAAATGGCGGACCATCCGGCGGGCGGGATTTTGTGCATAAAACTGCATCGCGCATTAACCGATCTAAACATTAAAAATAGAATTCGCTAGTTAGGGCCGGCGCATGGTACGGGCGAAAGCGGGGCGTTTTATCCGCTTATGACAGGTGATAGCTAATATAACCTATTTTATGCTAACTTTCTGAAAAAACGCCGCGCTTTTCTCGACTCTCATGTTTCCCTCTAGCGGAGAGAGAGCAATATCTTATCTTAGGGAACAAAAAACTGCATTTTTTTTAATGAAATAATGATATGTATATGATGAGACAATTGAGACCGCCTGTAAATTTATAATTTAAAAAGAAGTTGGGGTTCTTGAGTTGACGCGTATGGAAGTTTTCGTTTATTATTTTACCCGCTACATTTGTGAATCGATTTGTTAATTCATTTCTTAACTTTAATTAGCTTAATGTTCGATTATTTGGCAAAATTGTGATGTGATTACGGAGTTCATGAAGAAGTATGATGTGAACGCATTTATTCCCAGTGTATAATTTATTTTCATTGAAGTAGTTATTATTTGCTAAAAAAAAGTGATAAAGTAATATCTATTAAAAACACTTCGCAGAACGTCGAGAGACGTAAATTAATTGTCTGTGCCGCAGCATAAAATGTTTGTGTCAGTGTTCGTGTCTTTTTTTTTACAAAAATATATTTTGCGAACAACCTATCTACTTGCTCATCGCTAGCCCAAACTAACATATACATTTTTCGCGGAACATAAACATTGGATCTTACGTCCAAACGCACTCTGTACGATACCTAACGAACACCAGATTGCCTTCTTTCAGCCAGTGGAAATAAACACGCAGATATTTACCAGTCCCTGTGTACGTATACGTTTAAATGTGTGCGTGTGTTCGGATGTGTGTGTTAATGCACCGAGCTTGTAAGGAGTGAGATTTCTTGTAAAATGCTGTAAGAAAGGTTGTTGGGAAGTGTCTAAGATCGGATTTTTATTAGGTTTTTATTTTGTTTTCATGGCGTGCTTAACGGTTAAAAAAAGGTTTCAAATATGGTCTCCTCTGTAAACGATCTCGGGAAAATTTAGGAGCGGGAGTTTCTCAGTGCCTGGGCCCTGCGGATGTATTTATTTAAAGTTTTTCTGACATTTGTCAGAGAAAGTTCCTGCCCAAAGTTACGCAAAAATCTTATTTCATTTGGGGGGTTTTGCCATAATCACCACGCTTGCAATGCGTTCCATAAAAGCCTCCTAAATTTTATCCATTGATTCCCCGCTAGTTTAAATACACATTACTGCATAGTTTTCGTTATTTTTCCCTTTCGGGCACCGTAGGTCAATTTGCTTAGAATAAACCGTTCCACAGTCATCTAAATTTTATGCCTCACGCTAAAAAAGTCGCAAAGTTTATCCAGATTTGCATGCAGTTGATTCCCCGCCAGTTTAGATACACTGTACTGCAAGGTTTTCGTTATTTTTCCGTAGGCTAATTCGCTTAGAATAAACCGTTCCATAGTCATCTAAATTTTATGCCTCACGCTAAAAAAGTCGCAAAGTTTATCCAGATTTACATGCAGTTGATTCCCCGCCAGTTTAGATACACTGTACTGCAAGGTTTTCGTTATTTTTCCGTAGGCTAATTCGCTTAGAATAAACCGTTCCATAGTCATTTAAATTTTACGCCTCACTCTAAAAAAGACGCAACATTTATCCAGCTGTGTGAGTTGATTCCCCGCCAGTTTAGGTAAACACTTTACTGCAAGGTTTTTGGGCACCGTAAGTCAATTTGCTTAGAATAAACCGTTCCATAGTCATCTAAATTTTTCGCCTCACGCTAAAAATGTCGCAAAGTTTATCCAGCTGTGTGAGTTGATTCCCTGCCAGTTTAGATACACTTTACTGCAAAGTTTTTGGGCACCGTAAGTAAATTTGCTTAGAATAAACCGTTCCATAGACATCTAAACTTTACGCCTCACGCTAAAAAAGTCGCAACGTTTATCCAGCTATGTGAGTTGATTCCCCGCCAGTTTAGATACACTTTACTGCAAAGTTTTTGGGCACCGTAAGTAAATTTGCTTAGAATAAACCGTTCCATAGTCATCTAAATTTTACGCCTCAAGCTAAAAAAGTCGCAACGTTTATCCAGCTGTGTGAGTTGATTCCCCGCCAGGATAGATGCATTACTGCACGCTTTGCGTTATTTTTGTGTCCAACCTTGAATTTTAGCGGGTATTTTTGTATTGCACTTGGCTTCGTCGCTGCGCATATCTCCGCTGTTTTTTATTCGTGAATATTTCTGGCTCATATTTTGTTTTCGTGCTCTGATTTGTTTGAACAGTTAATATATCCAAGCGTATATACTGGCTATGTACCTTTTACAAAAAAGTTTAAAAATATATGTGTATAGAAGTTTTGATGATAATCGTTAAAATTGCAGATTTTTATGTATGAATTTTACGACGTTTTTGCAAGGCCAAAAACGGCAGGATGGGAAAAAATCTAGTTTTGTTTTTTTTTGTGATCGCTACTTTTTGTCCATCCTTCCTTTTCGCGACGTCAGCAAAAAAATAGCCTCGTAAATCACTTTCAAATATGAATAGTCAAGGGTTTATAAATCAATAAAAAAACTACGTATATATTTCCTGAACTGCTGTTAAATACCTACATCATGTCATTCATTACGTAATAAACAAAATCACTCGAAAAAATCTCACGCCCACCAAATCCATTACAACGAAGCTACTAAACGGCCATTTTTTTCGGCTACTAGATAATAGGTAAGTAACGCCCACATAGAAGGTCACACACACACACACGCCGCGTCTGTGATTGGTGCGCACGCGCTTTTCAAATATATGAGTATGCGTCCATTTTTCGACCGTCTATTTTTGCTGTGAAGTTTTTATTCTTTTGATACGCGGATGGAGCGTGTTTGGTACTTTTTGGGTCATATTCGTTAGTTTGAGTAGTTTGGTGTATATTTAGATATAATGTCCTAGTTTACCAAGAATATTGTTCGGCTGCTTCCTCTTAAAATTAATAAAAATATTTTATTTGTTTTTTGTTACATTACAGGCGAATATTCGCGGTGACCACCCTTGTTTTCATAACAATTAAACTTTGAACTAATTCCGTTTTTATATAGATTTATTATACGATAGAAGAAAAATGGGTGTTGATGGAGCGTTTTTTAATTTAATTTGTGTCAAATTCCTATACTTAAACGTAATTATTTGATAATAAAATAATGCGTAAATATTGTTTTTTTGAACCGATGTTTTTTCTTTCGTGTTTTATGACTAAGTTTTTTTAATTATTATTATTATCTTATAGTTTATTTTATCCATAGTTTTTTACTTTTTATTTAAGTCTATTTACTATTTTATTTTTAATTTTAACTTTTTATTTTTCTGGAACTTACGAGTAGCTTATTTAGATTAGTAACCTATTACTTAATTAGTTGGTGTTCTAAAGTTCGTGTTGAATGTTTTTTTTTTCAATAAATCTGTTCATTTTTTATTTTGTTACTTCTTTACGTGCTATCTAATTTTGAATACTTTTATATGAAATTATTTTTTACTGCATAAATCATGCTACTAACACAATTCTATTTAAAATAAATCGTTTATTTTTTATTTTGTTAACAAGTGAGTGACAATGTCGATGTCGTTGAAATAGTTTTTTTTGTTAAACGTACTTTCCTTGCCATCATGTCAGAGTCAGATTAAATATCTTGGACGTATCGTCAAATTTAGTCCAAATCCTCAGTACCATTAAACATCTTTTATGACACTGGACATAGTAACAGCATATTCCATATTCATATTCATGTTCATTTCTTATTCATAAGATAGTAATTAAACGTATTTGTGTCTTAATATTTTTATTGTTTTGATACTTCATAGCTAATCTTTATAGCTTCATCATCCTACGTAAAACAATGGGGTTCCGTTCAATAGTTATAAAAACTTTTTGCATTTTGCATTTTTAATTTAACTAATCACAAAATACATACTTTAAAAATATGCATAAAGACAAAATTCATAATTTTAATGTACATAATTCAGAAACAGAACAGTCAATACTCACAATAACATGAGTTATAATGGTCATAAATAATAATTTTACTGTTTATAATGACTTTATAAATTCTAATTAAAGAAAGTCTTCTTACAAGTTTAAGGTAACAAAACTGAGGGAACTTCGAAAATAAAGTATCAAGATAGTTCGCCTCCAGTTCGTCCTTTGTGTCTTTTGGCATGACGGCCAAACACTGCTTTATGCGATGGCGCACTTACTTGTAACGCTCGGCAAACAGAAATTTGGACGCGCGTTCATAGCGAGTCGCAATCGTCGGTCAATCGTGTCCCCATGCCATCCGGCCAATTTTTTTTATAAAAACTTTAGCACAAGGTATCAAGGTGGATTGCCTCCAGTCTTTTTGTGTTTTTAGCACGGCAGCCAAATACTGGTTGCGCTTACTTGGAAAGGTCGGAACGCGCGGAGAACTGACAGACAAGTGAAATAATGACAGGGTGCTGTGAATTATTTATCGCATGATAATTGCGACCACTCGAGGTCCATCAATCCGTGTATGATTGTCCCCTTATATTAAATATAATTAAAAGTATCAAGATGAAAATATGGTCAATAGGAAAGTCAAGGATGAGTCTGTGGCTAAGGTAAGATGAAGAGAACTACGTATTGTATCGGCTGCAACAAGAGTTTGGCTATGAGAGGTATCAAGATCTTTTACCTCCACTCCAGTCGCCTTTGTATTTTTTGGCACGGCTACCAAACATTGGTGATCAGACAACTGGCCGAGAATTTATATTTAAACATGTAAGTGGTATTCTAGAACAATGACCTCCCCCAAAGTTCCCCATGACGAGCAGTCGTCGAAATTACATTGGCTTTTTTTCTCAGAACACTGTTTTTTGTTTTTCTTTTTCTTACCTAGGATCGCTTATATTGTCAAGCAAGTATCAAGAACGCTTGCTTCCAGTCTCCTTTGTGTTTTTGGCACGGCGGCCAAACACTGGTTTATGCGATGCCGCTCGGAACACGCAGCAAACAGACGCTGATCGAGAGTTTTACATTCAAACGGGTAAATGGATCATAAATCAGCATATGTATATATATATATATATCGATTGCTGAAAAAAAGTCTCCCACAAAATTCCCCACAACGAACGATATGACATTAACTTTTTATTTTTATTTTTTTTTTCTTTCCTAGGATAGCTTATGTTGATATGTCTCCGTAGAATCCTTGAATTGTTCGGTCATATAGCCAGGAAGAAGTATGACAACCTGGAAAAGCTCTTGGTGACAGGAAAGATTCAAGGAAGAAGACCAAGAGGAAGGACCGATCAGATTTGAGACACAACGGTCACCAAATTTCCCGACGCCATGCGGTCTGTCGGCGGAAATAAGTGAAGAGCGATCGTCTGAAAAGTGATAAATAGAGGTCACGACCCTCAGCAATGAGGAATACGACACAAGAAGAGAAGAGGATCGCTCGTATTGTCAAGCAAGTATCAAGAATGCTTGCTTCCAGTCTCCTTTGTGTTTTTTGGCACGGCGGCCAAACACTGGTTTATGCGATGCCGCGCGGAACACGGCAAACAGACGCTGATCGAGAGTTTTACATTCAAACGGTAATGGTTGCCGTTATAAAACGTAGTTTTTGACATTTGACAAGTCCGGGTAAACAATCCAACGGCGCAGTTTTAACCGACTTCAAAAAGGGAGCTTGAGCTAAGACACGTATTTTTTTCTGACAAAAAGAACCATTTATGCAATGAAAATGTGTAAAGACAGTTTATTACACATTGGTATTTAGTTCTATTTACATAATATACCCGTATTTCACTAAGGCCAAAAACTGCCATATTTATTATAGTAAAGCTGTCTATTATTCTGTTGATTATGCCTATCATTTCAACCATTTAAAGAAATCTACTTCCAAACGAAACTTAGAAAACTCATTAAACAATTCGGTGTCCTAATCCTAAACTATCATAAATGTCACCTGAGCCTATTGCGACTATGAGGCAAATGCGACTTTTGATGATAATATCATAAATGCACAACAGTTAAAGATCACCCATACCCATACCCTTACTGCCTTGAGTGCCAACTATTAATATCGAATAGAAAGCAGGATTAAATAAAGTGTTGCGTTCTATGTTATCATCAAAAGTCGCATTTGCCTCATAGTCGCAATAGCCTCAGGTGACCTCACGCTGTGGTTTCCTGCTACCTACTAGTGTCAATTCACACGTGCACCAAAAATCCCGGGGCACGATATATCAACTTTGAGCCCATGAGGCCGTGACACATCGAGACCACCTGTCCAATCCAAAACAAAAAGGGCACAAATTTTCTTGAAAACCCGTATTCTGAATACATTTCAAAAACATATGGAACGAACAATGAGTGTTATGATAGTGCGGCTAAAACGCGACAATTGCTGG
The DNA here is from genome assembly GCA_947623375.1 of Apotomis capreana. Classification (NCBI taxonomy): domain Eukaryota; kingdom Metazoa; phylum Arthropoda; class Insecta; order Lepidoptera; family Tortricidae; genus Apotomis; species Apotomis capreana. The sequence goes on along the minus strand of OX392522.1, from coordinate 11,761,487 downwards.
AAAAATCGCACAATAGACTACCATCTAGTTTGTAAACTGTAACTATAGTTAGTCATAGTTCTTAGTAACAGTGGTTAGTACGGGAAATTTAACGAGTTGTGTGAATACACATTAGAAAAAAGCCGAACCCAGCGTTAAGAAATCTTATTTTGGTGGCAGCACTATAAATGTCAGGACTATGGTACCTAAACCACTCTGGCCTCACTGAGGTACCAAAATTTGCGTAGTCGCATTAGCGCGATGAAATAAAAATAGAATGCATTAACCCTAAATGTCGCAAAATAAAAACGAAACCCATGTTCACACCTCGGTGCCGTTAAAAATAGCCAAAATATCTGTTTAAATAAAACATACAAAACGCTGGTCAAAAATATGTATATCGTGAAAGATAGTGAAATTTATAAATTGAGAGAGATATCAATAAAGTAACTTTTTTACACACACACGCACGCGCCATTAAAGCCGTCATTAAAGTCTATCACACAATAAAAAATCGGAAAAAAAATTGGGATTTTGGAACCTCAAATAAAAGGGATGTGTGAGCTGTGTCCAAAATTTAAAATATTGCCTTGAAGCTCCTGGGTTAAAAAAAACTTAACTCATTTTTGAAACATACCAAGCTTAAAGCTCTTGCAGTTAGAAACAGTCGAATACATTTAAAATGTATATATTTATTTATATTTTATTTGTATTATATATGAATAACAAGTATTATAATTATGTTTTGTTAATTATGTGTAAGTTCGCCCTAAGGTTGACTGGTAGAGCCACATGGCATTAAGTACGCCTTTTGAACGATAAGTTTTCTTTTGTGCAATTAAGATTAAATAAATAAATATTTTTTAGCCCAGTGAGGCACCCTAAGAAATACGATACAAGTGTAAAAAGCGTATTAAAAACAAAATGCTACTCCGACTGGTCTGTCCCGTTCCTCTGGGCTCGTTTAAAAAGAACATTTGCATACTAGCTGCTAACTGTACGTGATGCCTATCGATCCTCGATCGGTACAGTTAGAAAAATAAATGGCTTGAAAATGTACGCGGTATTTTGTGAAATACGGCTCTTCTCTTTTTTTTCGGATGGCAATCGATTCTCTTTTTTATTGGGTTCAAATTTCTATTTCAGACTGAGTAATCACACTTAGACTGCTCTAAAAGCCAGAAATGACCGTCAAAGTTCAACATTCCTACACAGCACTAAAACGCTCAATACAAATGGCCCACCTATATATGACGTCATCTGCTGTGGGATGGGTACCAATATTTGTATGGGCACAATAAGTAATTTGCCATTGAAAAAGTGCGTTTAAGTTCGTGGTTGTCGTACAATTATTGTTTTGTTAAGTTATGAGGATCGTGAAAACAATTTCAAAATATCTTTTGGACCGAAAAAAACATAAAATTTTCGTAACTTTAAAGTAATACGTTTTTCTTTGTTTCATAACACATTGAGCTAATTTTATTCGTAGAACTACACTATGTTGTATAATTCAACATCAGTCGCATCCCCTATGGACAAATTCAATAGAAAGTAAAAAAAAAACCAATCAAACAAAATTTTGAGTAATTTTTTCAGCTTTGATTGAAACAAGCGATACCCCAGCTCCACACTATTCCCGAAGTTGACCCAGGCAAAGTTGGCTGTAGTATGAGTTTCTGGAGCGAAAATGCATCTCCACGATACGATCTTAGCCAATACCTATGGAATAAGAATTAGTAGCATTTTTATACAACTAATTAAATGAGGGTCTCATTACGATCAGCTACTTGGGTCGTGGGTTTTTATAATAATGAATTTAGGTTATTAACATAGCAAAACTAAAGTACCTAGCGATTTTTATTTCTGTACGAAATTCGTCCTTGCAGAAAAACGTGGGTTATGATTTTTTGCTTCTATGTATAAACCATCTGGGGATGCCAAACTAATCGTGTACCAAACATGTTTGAAATCGGTCCAGCCGTTTACGCGTGATGATACAACAAAAAAATCATTTTTACAATTTTCAAATAGTATAGAAAAGACTACCAAAAACCTACTAAAAGTGACTCAACCACCGTCTTACAAAGAGTGCCGGAATACTTTGGGCAGTGATACAGTTCAAGCCATGTCTTAAAATAATTGGGCAAGTGCGAGTCGGACTCGCGCACCGAGGGTTCCGTACAAACACTTTCCATCCTTAAGTGGTTAAGTTTGCACCTGGTATGTATGCGCTCTATACAAATGAGGTGCAAAGCTAACGCAACCAATCCCGTTTGTTGTATGGGAGCCCCCCTTAAATATGTATTTTATTTTATTTTTAGTATTTGTTGTTACAGCAGCAATAGAAATACATCATCTGTGAAAATTTCAACTGTCTAGCTATCACCGTTCTTGAGATACAGCCTGGTGACAGACGGACGGACAGTGAAGTCTCAGTAATAGGGTCCCGTTTTTACCCTTTGGGTACGGAACCCTAAAAAGCACCAGCCGGCGATCCGTTTCCTCGTTTGCCCTATGACATAAAAAAAAGGACAGACCACTACAGAGTGAGACACGGAGTCGTAGATGAGGATGACTTCTACCAAGCTAAATAACTTTAGATCACTAGAGGAGTAAGGAACAAAAATATGGACGAAATTAAGGCATAGACAGCGAGAAAAGAAAAAAAGAACAAAAAAAGCGAAATAGTTCCGCTATGCGACAAAAATTTACGATACTATAAGGAACCTTAAGTTACTTTATTCGATATTTAATTGTCGTTACATGAATGGAAACTTTCATACTTTTAATAGAGTGCGTTATGATGGTAATGTTTTTGGTCTTGACCCATAACTAGAAGAGTTGAGATATTTGAAATACTGCAATTTTCTAAAAAAAAATAAGCGTCAATCGAAGAACAGTAAATAAATAAATAAATAAATATCAGACAACCTCACACAAATCAATCTAGTCCCAAATTAAGCTCAAGAAGGCTTGTGATATGGGTTCTAGGCGACGATATACAATACTTATATAGATAAATAAATACTTAAATACATAGAACATCCATGACCCAGGCACAAATATTCGTGTTCATCACACAAATATTTGCCCTTGCCGGGATTTGAAGTAACAATAACAAACATACAAACACACTGACAAACTTTCACCTTTATAATATTGGTGTGATTACTGTGATAATTCGTCAGGTTGTATAGAGAAGTCAAAGAACTGGCAAAAACTACATAAATCTTAAATTTATGATGATGATGAGTTATAACTACGTTTAAATCAAAAAGTTCCTTTGAAAATCCCGTATAGTAATTTTTATCTATTCTAAACTACGTGAAAATATCCCCATAACCTGCGATATGTTTTATTTATATCCCCTACTATGTAGCTTAACGACAAAGTACTGTCGGAACTTTCTCTCGCTTATTTCTATCTTGGATTTATCATTTGACGTGTTATTGTAGCGATACAGTACCTATAAATGTAGTATTGTAAAAGTTACCAACAATGGCAACTTAGCAACTGACTATATAAACACACTAGCTGCATCTCGCGGTGTTACCGGCTCATCCCACGGTAAACACTACATTTTATTGAGATAATGAAATAAAATGAAATTATTTATTTCGGACATTGATCATCTGTTAGTATCATAAAAAGTAGCCAATAGGTTCATCCGGGGTGTCAGCTACCGTCATACCAATTTATCATAATTGGTCCAGCCGGTTGGGCGTGAAGAAGTAAGAAACATACAGATAAACACACTCACAAACTTTCCCCTTTATAATATTAGTGTAACTAAGTATAAGTTGCCCGCATGGAAGAAGAGGTTATAACTCATAACGCTCTTTCTGCTTCTCCGTAGTCGGGTAAGAAGTATACTATATAACTATATAGAGATATGCAGTTACCTATATAATAAAAATTGTTGTTAGCCGTCTAGCCGTTAAGGCGTGATGAAACGTTAAAGATTAAAATCGAAACGGTCCGACAAAGAACATTTTCTTCTCATTTAGTTCTTAAAATTTCGTAAAGGTTGGTTAAGTTTTGGAAGAGGAAACAAAAGAAAACGAAACCTCGATTTGTATGAAAAATGAGTAGTGCTCCTTTCCTCTTGAGTTGTGCCAAAATTGATTGTTATGAGGGTGGCGAAAATCGCATTACGCGTATCGAACTATGATCTCCAGAACTGAATTTAATTGGTAGTTTGTGTTAAATACGACCCATTTGCTAGGTGATAGTGTCAGTTTACCCTTGTTTAATAGACAAATGTCTCATCGAATTTTCATTTCATAGAAATAAATCATTTCGTCGAAAGCATATTTTTTTCTGAAACCATAAAATATTGTGGAATGTTTTAACACAAACCTAACCTAATCCATAGGTTAACATTTTCAAGATTAATGAAAAAATTATAACTTCCGGGGAAAAAATCGTGTATGAAATAAAATATTCGGTGAAGCGTTTGTCTCCAACCGACCAACGCTTGAATACGGGTACAACTGGCTACGAACGCGCGCTGATTTTTTCCAAACAAAAGCGGAAGGCTGTGCTTTGGTGCCCATTGTGTAGACTGATAACAGCTCGACGCGTGAAAACGTCTTGACCAGACACTTGAACTAACTTAGAGCCGATCAGAAGGACCAGCTACAGGTACGGGAACAGCGCACCAACTGCAGTTTCTATACGTGCAGTTGCCTTGCAGTCCATCTGAATCTGTACCGGTCCTAACTGCACGCTATGCATAGCATACCGTTATATAATAATGACGTTATTTTATTATTTACGGGATCATTTAAGGCATGCGCGCGCATCCCGACAAACCGGCCCCCGATATCAAGAAATCTCCGTCTAATTCTCGGTAAGATTATAGAATTTTTCCACCCAAGTGTCCCTAGTTTTATTGAAATGTATGTAAATTATGTGCGAGTAGTGCTAGGCCGAGGCGCGTGCCCATTGTGCGACGACACGATAAACATTGATACAAAATGTCGCCTGGTGAGGACCAAGATTCACTAAAAATTTTGTCACTACTCTTCAATACCTCGTATCTAGTTTGTAGATTGACAATACGATACGAGCTTTGTTTTAAGTAGGTATGTGTTACTTAGTGCGTTTTGGTTGTCAACAGACGATATTACACGGTGACAGGTGAAGAATGCGAAAGATTTAAACAGAGTATTCCTGGCCATATTTAAAGTTAAAATGTTGGCTGGATTCGGCTTATCTACTTTCCAAGATGGGTATTTCTACGAGCATTTAAACCGCTATCAATTACTCTACTCTCGTTACTTACTTAGATATACATATTATAGTAACAGCATTGGCAGAAGATAATAGGATTAGTTTAGCCACATATTGGCTCGTAATTTTTTTTTATGGCCTCATAATGCTAATCCTCACAACGCTTTCATTGGGCCATGTTATGATAGAATAGAATATAATAAAATAGAATACTCTTTATTGCACACCTCAAGAAGAAAGAAATACAAATACAAATGACACTTAACATATCATATCATATCACTTAACATATCATATCTTAACATATCATATCACTTATCATATGATCTTTATAGGATTCTTCTTATCCGACGGCACAGAAAAAGGAGAGGATAAGGGACGTTGACTAGGTTCCGAGTACCTTCTAGAGTTACAGTGCATTATGTCACAGTCAACCATCGAACTCCTCGAAGCTCCGGCGCTTCTAGGTTTGGCTAGTTAAACCTTAGGTCTGACAAGTAGAGCCTTTGACTAACGAATTATAGGATTTCTGGTTAGCTGTAACCAGTGTGGACAACCAATCGTCGAAACTCAATACGATCTAATCTTTCTTCATGCTGGGTGATGCGAGCGAGCCAAGGGACTCTGAGGGACCCAAAGATACCTATTGAAACTAGCCAGGTTAAAGCGTTTTTAATGCCGCCAGCTACGAAGCAAATTATTTTGCGTGATGTTAAACTAGATTTTTATTTTGAAGTTTGCTAAAAGTCATTAGGGAAACCTAAGATAAACTAGTCATTCCGCAAAGAGACTCTGACCAGGGAAGTAAATTGTGCAGTGGAAACGTGTACAAAGATGTCCACGCATGCTCGCAAACGGGTTGCTTTTAAAACTGCGTTACATAATTCCCTCGAACAGGCGTTTGCGTTGTGTCGCTGATTTTTACAAGTCTTTGGAGTTTTCTAGCTTCTTCCTTCTAGACCTAAGAGCCTATGATGGTTGCCTTTATCACGTGATAAGTGACAAAGCATCTGTTATTACACTCGGATCTTGTCCAAACTTGACGGATGCTTTGTCACTTATTTATGGAGTGATAAAAGCAACCATCATAGGGTCTTTGTTTCGTTTAGAGTTTTCTAGCTATCTTCAGGAAAGGAAAGTAGGACGTTTTTTATGCACATATGTTCCAAAGACACAGGCCTCAATGAAATAATAACTTCTTTGTTCTTTGGAATTGATGAGTTAAATACCCAGTGGTATTTATTTAAATCATCAGAGGGCCACCGAAATAGTATTTAGTTTTGCTGAAGGCATCATTGTGTTAAAAAGTGATACCAGACAAGTTTTTTGGTGGGTTACCCATTTGGTACGATGGACGAATACTACAGATTGGCGGAGACGTCTTTGCAGATACAAGTCAATACTTTTAGAAGACAACTAATTGTTGGCTTCTTCTGTACCATGTAGTATCATGGTTTTGGCAGGGCTTAGGACGACTTCGTCCACAGTCCTATTTCGTCACCTTTTTAAATCGTCCGAAATCCCATCCCGTCAGCATAGAACTCCTAGATCGTCCTCACACGCGAACTCCTCCACATTTATGTCGTCTTTTTTCCATATTGTCTAAATTCCTGTGTGGTCTACGGTGCTACTCGTAATTCGCCCACATTCTTGTATCGACCAGAGTGCTGTTTGGTCCACAGTGCCAACTCATCCAAATGTATCAGAAATGTTCTACAGATTCTAGTAAGTACATAAATCTGTGTCTTAATGGGGGAACGAATTGACACTGTGGTCGATACAGGAATGTTGAGTAGTTAGTACTATGACCATACAGTAATGTGGCAAATAGAAAGTGAGGATATGAGAATCGTTGCATATCAGAACAGTGGACCATGTGGGAATGAGGCAAAGTTATGAAGATGACGAAATAGGATCATGGGTCTCGAGTACTTAAAACAATCTGATTTATCAGAACACTATCAGGTAGACACACTAATTTGTTACTAATCTTTTTTTTATGTAACAACCATGGAATTATATTTTACTTGAATGGATAAGACACTTTTTTCTTTACTGTCGTCTAGTAAGGTAGATCTTCAGCTATCCCTGCACCAAAGACTGTTAGAACTTTCCCCGTGAAGAGCGGACAAATATTAATAACCAATGTAAGTAGCACATATGCTGCATAAGAGCTTATACAGACCTTAGATGACTTATTTTAGCTGTGTAAGGGATGTATGAGCTCTTATACAATAGGTATGTGTGCTTCTTGGGATCCCTCTTCAGAATCAGAAAACTGATTTTCAATACAGTTTTAGAATATTGTAAAATGTAGTATAAATAAATTGTTAGAACCCTAAACGTCGCAAAATAAAAAAGAAATCCAAGTTCAAAACTCGGTGCCGTTAAAAATAGTCAAAAAATCTGTTTAAATAAAAAAATATGTATATCTAGCCGTATAGCCATCATGAAATTAAGGGTTAATGTAGCGCATTAGGAGTTATTCTTTGCACGTATGTTTATTCAGTGTTCCGCGTGAGTATAGTACGAGTAAGTGTTGTTTTCAAACAATGCAATATTCAATTTCATAACTTGTACTTAAAAGTTCAAACTTACCCGCTTACACTGTACTTAATCTGTAGCTTAATCTAGAATCTATTCAATGAATTGTACATTATATCTATGTAAGTATACTATTATTTATTCAAAAATTGTATAGAATATAGTTTTTTTTTATGGAGAGGGAATCTTAGGGACAGGAATCTTCAAAGCGTGATGCAGTATCGTATGGGCGCGCGGCCGTAGCCGTACAGTTAAAAAACGGGGAAATTTCAGTATAGGAGCTCCGGGATACCCGGTACTGCCATACAAAAAAAAAACCGGTTCTGCAAGCCCTACGTACAGCGCCATCTTTTGGCAAAATTTTCTTTGTGCGCTCGTCACGCTGAATCGACTGAACAGATTTTAATCAATTTTGGCACGAAAATAGCTGGATATCCCAAGATGGATATATGATACTTTTTACCCAACTAGGGTCAAGAAATAAATAGTAGGCTTATTTCATATACAACTTTTTTCTGTTTCACAAAACTATTTGTATGAAAATAGTGTGGCACACTTTCTATCGTCAAATTAATCATTTACCGGATTAACTAGGTACGCTTTAATTTTCGACGATAGCTTATGTAATGTCGAAAACGATTTGTTAGTATCAAGTTTCTATGAAGATACTGGCTTGTGACGTCATGAAAATCAGTAGTCAAAACACGTCTTTATTTTAGTTTTTGCCCAATCAAAAATAGTAAAATGTCCAAAAGTTAGTGGTAGTGTATTTGATTAAAAGTATTTTTTAATGTTTGTTTAGTAGTTTCAATGACATAATACATATAGTCAAATTGTATTACTTATTAGCAATTAAAATGTTATCTAATCCCAATAATGGTAAATTTAAAGTAGAACCGCAATAATAAATTTATCTTGCATATATTAAAAGAATACACTGATTTTCGTTCGGTTAAATATAGCTTAAGCATTTTTTGTAAAATTAAAAATAAATCGATCAAACTCCCTAACTATAACTTCCTAAAAGTTTAGTCATAATATTTTACATTTCACAAGTGTCGATCCATTTTTATACATTTCTTTTTAATTTTCTATTTATAGTTGATTTTCGATTCTAATTTTTAATTTTAGTTTAAATTTTTACTTTAAGATTTATTTTAAGGAATAGTCTTATTACTAATCATTGTGGATAGACATTTCTTTACTTCTAGTAAAAACCTTCTATTAATGTTTCTACATCACTCGAAATTATAAAATATCTAGTAGAAAATCTGTTGAAGTATTAAAAAAGAGTATCGCAAACCGTAAAAAAACCCAATGGTTCTATTTTAAACAAATATCGAGAAAAATATATGTACGAAATTGTACGACAAGTAACAGATAAACTTTAATTGACTAATAAATATTAGGAATTGCGCAATTTTTACCAATACGAATGTTGCAACGGCTGAGACACAAGGCCATACGGTCTCTTAGAAAAACAAGGCACGATATAGAAAGCTTAAATTGTAAAATAAAATATCCAATAGCAATAAAATATTAAATAAACACAACAAACCTCTGTCTTCCAGCTTTATCCGACACTTTAAAGTCCGTATTTTAATTCACTTTTAAAATTAAAAACCAAAATGTTTCTCCAAAAGTTCACTGGTTTAAAGAAAGTACAGATTATCCTAAGCGCGAAATTCTTTATCGCAAACACTAAATTTTTAACAAGCGTTGCGAAATTTAAAAAATCTTTTTATTTTTCCAATTTCACGCAGAACTGGCTGAATATAAATTACCGTTTTTATATACCATTAAAGATAAAAAAATATTTCCACAAAAAACACTACGATTTTTGAACGAAGAATTGTTGTTCGATTTTTAAAAGTCACATTTTCGCGCGCTCAAATCGGCGCGCGTTCTAATTTCAAAAATCCCGTTTCGCGCCACGTCATCGTCTATGGTCGGGATAGCGTTCAATTTTCGAAAATTACTATTTAAAACGGTTTGTTTTCATTGTTGTGCGAGCAGCGCACATGCAGTTTCAACACATTATGATCTAACACTGGCTAGCTCTCGATTGCAGAACATACTTATTCTAAGTCAACTTACATTCGTTCATATTTGCCTGCGGTAGGGTTGAGCTAGCATTAGAAGCTAGGCCTATGACCTGAGATTTTATTGTGATTGTACTTTCTTTGTTTAAATAGTTTTTTTACAATATCAAAAATGAAAATATTAGTTAGGTAGTATTTTTGTAAAACGTGAAATAAATTATCGAAAAAATTTAAACGTAGTAGATTAATTAAATGAAAAAAGAAGCGAGCAAATATTACCCCAAATACAGAATAGCTTTATGTATTTTTACTTAGATTTACATGGATGTGTAATGATGTTATCAGTTTTATAAAATAGATAAAATTTATTTTATTTTCAACATATTAGATACATACGCACAGACAGACTGACAACCCTAATTTTCGCGTAGTACAAGAAACGTCTTGCATATAATAATATGTTTTAGCCTATATTGAGCGCTTACAGGCACCGTCTCTGCGCAAGAGTCGAGAGCCGTTTTATAACGGTAACGATATTTTAACTACGTTAACTACATTTAAATAAAACCAATTAAACGAATTATATCGCGTATTCATTCTTTGAGCCTCCTTGACGTTTCGGTAATTGCGGAAACAGAAGAAAATATTAGGTTAACAACGTTAAAATATCGGAGCGTTATTTTTATTAATAACTCAATACATAGTCTGTTTATATCTGTGTGCTTCTTGGTCTTTATAAAACAATCAATTTAAACATATTTTAATTGTATTTTAGAAGAAAGAAAGCTCAAATTATATTGCAATATATATATATATTTTGAAATACATGTGAATAAGAAATAAATACAAAATTACTAATGTAACTTATAATTATAAGTACGATTTCGAAGAAAACTTTATTTTCTGATTTACATACTGTCAAGTAATTAAAAAACAAAGTTTTTCAGCTGAAAATCATTGTTTTAATAAAAAACTTGAAAATGAAAATGAAAATGAAAATGAAAATATTTTATTTGGTTACAAATATATGTTATACATAGAATCATGGTTGGAATCTCCTAGTAAGTATTACATATATACTTGTGGCAGGAGATCCCGCTCTTCCAGCTATAGCTTAAGACGTAACCGAAAACAAGAAGTAAGTAAATAATTACTTGTTTAAAGAAAACAAACTAAGATTTTTTTTTTTTTTTTTTTCTTAAAATCTAAAACATTTGCCAGGGTTTCTAAACTCGCTAAAAAAGTGTGTGTGTGTGTGTGTGTGTGTGTCTTTATTGCCATGGTTAAGTTGTGTGGTACAGATGTGATTCAGTTTGTTCGTAATTTAATGTCTTAATCCATTCTAAGATTACTTTTTTACAGCTGTACAACTGTAACGGGTATATGGACAATGTTTTGTTTAACTTGTTGTATAAGTGCGCGGATTGATTGACAAATTGCCTTTTTGCAAAAACTGATTTAGAAGGGGGTACTACTACAACTTTGTCTTTTCTTCTTTGTGTTGAAGTTTGAGGTTTGTAAGTTAGAGTTTTATGTAATTTCAGTAGTGCGTTAAGAATATATAGTTTTCTCATAGTAAGTAATTCACAGTCTTTGTATAATTCATTCGTAGGGTATCGGTATGGTTTTGAATACATGACTTTGAGTAAACACCTTTGACCTCTTTCTACATCAATAAATTTGGACTTGTTGGCCCCGCCCCATATTGTTATACAGTATGTCATAACAGACTGAGCTAGCGTGATGTACAATTGTTTAAGAAGAACTTCAGATGTAACATGTTTTAAGATCTTAAATATCCAAATCAGTTTTCTTATTCTATTATTTATATGTTCTATGTGAGCATGCCAGGAGAGCCGTTCGTCGAGAACTATCCCAAGGTATTTTGTGGTGGCGACCTTCTCAATTTGTTTACAATTGCAGTTCTGTGAGTTCCGTAGATTACAGTTATGGATTTTCAGCTTAAGTGTATCAGGTGGTTGGGTACTTTTATTTTTTGTAAAACAAATGTAATTGGTCTTTTCCAGATTCAGTGTGAGGAGATTTCCTTTTAACCATGAGGATATTATTTGAAGGCCATGCATAGCCTTCCCAAACACGGATTCCCAAGTAATACCATTAAAAACTACAACGGTATCATCCGCATAAGAGAAAATGGTACCGTCATCAATGGCAAGATCGGTCAAATCGTTAATATATGCTAGAAACAGGCTAGGTCCGAGAACGCTTCCTTGGGGGACGCCGAATGTAATTTCTTTTTCCTCACTGACATAATTTCCAATTTTAACAATTTGACAACGACCGTTAAGGTAGTCTTTAAAGAGTTGTAGGGGCTTCCCTCTAATACCCATGGTCTCAAGCTTGTTCACAAGAATGGGAAGAGACACGGTATCAAAGGCCTTTTTTAAATCCAGAAATATAGCCAAACATTTTTGTCCATTGTCTACTTGTCGGGTAATTAAAGTAGTAAGAGCTAGAATAGCATCCTCTGTACTTTTCCCTTGTCTGAAACCATATTGTGAGTCGGACAGAATTTTGAATTTGTTTAGATAATTTATAAGCCGAACATTAATGAGTTTTTCTAATATTTTGGAAATAGATGTTAACACTGAAATTGGTCTGTAATTATTAACCTCATTTCTTTTTCCACTCTTGTGAACCGGAGTGACCAGAGCACGTTTTAGTGCTGCGGGGAAAACGCCATGCATAAAACATAAGTTTGCAAGTCTACATATTATAGGGACAATAATATGTCTCACCAGTTTTAAAAACCTGGTAGGTATGCCATCACTACCTGTTGCACTTTCACTCTTTAAGCTCATAAGGACTTTGTCGACTTCATCACAGTCAGTGTCAAATAGAACAAAAGATGATTGATTAGACCTATTTGTATGAATCGTGTTACGATCGGGTACACTAATATTGCATTGTATAATATTATTAGCCAGATTTTTTCCAGTATCAGCAAAGAACTCATTAACCTGGTTAACTGCATCAACAGGGGTTTTTTCCGATTGAAGTAATTCAATAGCCGGGTTGCTTTTAATTTTATAATTTGTTATATTTTTAATTGTGTTCCACATGGTCTTTGGATTTTTTCTTGCTTTGGCCAGCTGATCTCTATCATATTTTCTCTTAAGATTTTTGAGCAAGTTGTTGCAAAAATTACGATATCTCCTGAAAGTGATTTTCAGGTTCTCATTTTCAGGTTCAGTACGTAGTTTTAGTTGCATTTTGTTTCTATTTCTGATGCATCTCAGAATACCAGGTGTTATCCAAGGTTTGATAATACGTTGTTTTTTGGGAAGGCATTTAATAGATTTACTTTTATCTAGTGAATCTTTTAGTGTTTTTATGAGACTTTCTACAATGATTTCAGGGTTATTGTTATTTAAGAGATGTTCAAGGTTTTGTTCAAGTAAATTATTAACAGCTATATTAAAGTCAAATCTCTCAACGGTATTTTGATAAGTGTCTTTTTTTGCATTGAATAAGGCTAACAATATTGTAAGGTGATCAGTTACTGATGTATTAAGTACTGCAGTATAGGCTGATATTTTACTAGCGTCAAATTTTAATACGAAGTGATCCAAACAGTTCTTACCTCTGGTCGGCAGTGTATGACCTGGGAGTATACCGAAAGTGGATAGCATATTAAGATAATTAGTTCTATTTGACTTTTCGTACGTTGGTTCGTCATTACGTGGAATTAAGTTAATATTTATGTCGCCAGTAATTATTATATTATTATATGTTTTTATATTCTCTAAATAATTGCAGAGGGAGTCTATAAAAGTGGAAGCGTTTGTATAAGATGGCGATCTATAGATACCGAGAATTATCATGTCATTTAATGTTATTTGTAGACAAGTACCTTCTTGAAGTATAATTTCCTTGTTGTTTGCATTTAAATAGCTCCCAGTATAACAGACCACCCCGCCGTTTTGGTTAATATTGTTAGTGGTCGCTAGAGATGTGTAATTTGTTATGTAAGGAATCGGTTTCAAAGCATCCAGTCTGCATTCCGTCAAAATCAAAATATCCATGTTTAAGGTTATCTGTGATAAAGTTACTTGGAAGTCAGAGAAATTACTATAAATGCTCCTAATATTCTGTGAAATCAGTGTTAAGTTGGTATTTACGTCAGGTATGTGTTTATTAAGGTCCTGGATGTCACACCCAACAGAAAACGCAATTTCCGTATTGTCGATTTCATTTATCACTGATAACTGACTATCCATTTTAGTTTAAAGTTTACTTGAATGGGTAAGTTGCGCAGGACAAATATACAAGTTAAGTAAATTACGATTTTTATGTAAAACTCATATTTATAGTATTTGTGTGAATGGATAAGTGATATGGTGTAATGTATTGAATCTGTCTTAGTGTTAATGTGTGTATGTGAGATATTTTTTAATACTATAATTATAATAATGTGTGTGTGTTTGTGTAAATGGGCGTGAGTAGTAGGTATACTAAAGTAAGTAATTCTAAATATATATACATTTCGGGTTGACTTACAATTTTGTTTTAAATTGGCACGAACACATACAGAACAGTTAATTAATATTAATACGAAATCTAGTCATTGGGCCGTGGTCTGCACTGGGGAGCCGGGGTCAGGTACGGAGGCATCACTTGAGTCCACTTCTCGACGCACTGCAGGTGTCTCACTATATGTGTACTCTGCCATGTCCGCGGCAGAACGGTGCCCACACAAAGCCTCCTTTTTGAGTCGCTCGATTTGCATTTCACTGTGAATTGGTATTATTTGTGAATTATCATCTTTTCGTAGATACACCCGCCCATATCCAGTCCAGCAGTGTTCATATAATTTCAGTTTTTTTAGGTCTCGCGCAAGGAAGTGCAACCGCGATGCTCGCGCGGTTAACTGCTCCGCAACGTATATAGGCGTCTCGGCTGGCGATTGTAGACCTAGTTGATTAGCGCATAGATTTCGTTTGTGTTTAATGTTGTGAGCCTTACACATTCTCAGAATGTCATTTTTTAACAGGGTCGATGTTGTTTCAACAATAATAGGGGTGTTATTAGAGCCATTTTGCTTTGGACGCACTCTGTAGATGTCTTTGATGTGTACACGGCTTATAGGACAGTTTATAGACTTGCTCAAAGCAATCACCATGTCAACTAAATCATTCTTGGTCTCTTTGGGTTTTTTAGGCACATTTTTTATTTCGAGGTTTGCTTTACGAGCCTCGCGCTGCAAGTCCTCTATTTTTGTCTCTAAGTTTTGAATATACGTCCTGTCCTCGGCCAATTGTGTTTCTAAGCTAGCTATTTTATTACTACATTCATCGTATTGTGCCGACAAAAATGCTACTGAATCCTCGATGCTTCGGTTTGTCTGTTGAATTTCCCTCAGCGTTTCCGAATTTTTCATTATTTCTTTTAATTGAGCAGCCATCATTGAAGAAATCATTCCCTTAATTTCTTCTTTGAATGTAGTGAAATCAATATTGATATCGTCCTCCCGCTTACGTTTTATACGCATAGACACATAATTGTTCGGTGGCGTAGAGTCCGTTTTATGTTCGCCTAGTCTGTAAAGTTCCGACTCCGAGTGCGATCGATCCATACTAGCGCTGCCCGCAGGTACTAGGCTGTCAGAGGGCCCAGAAGTTTGCGTCGAGCCCAAGCGCACGTTCTCACACATTGATGCGACGAACACTCACGCGCACAGGTAGCGGGGCTCAAGAGCGATTGGTCGGCGCGCTCGCTTAACTCACTCGGTACCAGGCGGTCAGATTCGCACAGCGGTGATTTATTCGCAACACGCGCACTGTTAATGACTTCTTAAAGTTTATGCACTCCTAATATTTTACTGTTATTAATGTTTCTTAAAATTATTAATTATATTTATTAAATTTGGAAATACGGTTGCTAGAGCACGTTTACACCTTGCGGCGGTCCGGGGGGAAGAACTTTATTGACTTAAAAACCTAATATATCATCACAGTAGTGTTTTATAACAATACGTTAACCATTAGGTTTGTAGCAGTTACACCAAGAATGAGCCTCTGCCTCTCGAACTAGGTCAAAGCCTGTGACTCGAGAGTCAGTGATTCCTCCATAGGTAGAGCATATATCACAGCAGGACGGTGTTGTTGGTTGTTACATGCACACATTATAGTTTAAAGGAAAAATAACAAAAAGCGATACTAGAAAAATAGAATAACAACATAATACAAATTAACACTTTATAAAATTATCATCCCGCAACATTTAGTCTTAATTTCAATAACTTTTGAATATATATCCGTTAAAATGTAAACAAACAATGATATTTATAATATATTTACTTTTAGATTTAGATAACACTATTTTAATTGGTTATTGTTTATTTTGTTCTTTTATATTTTGAATAAAGAACAAACAATGTGTATAGGTATAGAACCAGAAAGTAGCCTTTTTGACGGCTGTTAATTAGGTGATTCGAAACTTATTATTTACGAACTGTTAATATTTACGTGTAACGTAACGTTTTGTTTTTAACTCTTGTAAATACATCTTATTGTTATTGGCAGTTAAACATTGATCATTTTGACCAACCATGACACGTTTACAAATTTTAAAATAGTTTGGTGTTTGCTCCAATATCCAATCTCTAATAGTAATTGATTTTCCTAAATTTCAATGATCCGTAAACGAAAGCCAATAATATGTTAAGCATAATTCTAGTAATATTTTAGTTATTTTCACAACTACTAATTAATCAAATGACACAATGTAGTATCAAAATAATGATATTGCGGCAAACTCATCCTATGATAGTTACAACTTTATTCGTTAATACAAACAGTTATTCAACCGTTAAAAAATCATCGCAAAAACAACTACACGACCCCATCACTAGTTAGTTGTATGCATCGTGCATTGGCCTGCAGAACCGATAGACACGACCCAAAGCGTCGTAATTACACACTCACGTCACAGATAAGCCAACTTTCGCGCATAGATTCTAGAGTTTACTTTCAATCGCTAGGGATGTGACATATATTTTTTCAGACCAAACATTTTTGAAGCGAGTTCTTATACTTATTTCACTATGAAATTTAGCTAGGTATAGTTGTAGAAAGAAATGGGTGTCTGTAGGCGTACGTTGTTTCTAGGACACAGAATGTTAGAAATCTTCGAGATATATTAAGGTATAATTGTAGGTCCCGTGAAAGGTATTTTGTGTGGGAATCGGTTGTTTGAAACTAGTTTCGGGAATTCTTTGGCGCTTTATAGTGAGGTTAAAATCCGGTATCTGTTTGGAGACCGGATTTGGCAAGTTTGTTGAATTGTATTTGAATGCAGACTGAGTGCTTGTTTTATGTGTTTTCATAGCAAATTAATTGAGAAAAGTGATTGTAATGGAATAATTTGCTTTGTAAGAGTTGGGGTGAATTAAATAAAGGAACAAGGCATGTGTTGGGGAATAAATTGACGAAAAGTATGTTTATGTGTATGTTTCTTACTTCTTCACGCTCAAACGGGTGAACCAATTTTAATAAATTTTGGTATGAAGGTAGCTGATATCCTGGATTAACATATAGGTTACTTTTTATCCCGAAAAATTTAGCGTTCCCGTGGGATGAGCGGGTAACACCGCGCGTCGCAGCTAGTTTACTATAAAAATGTACACTCATCCAGTAAGTATATCCTATTCACGTGTTGGTTGAATTGAAACAAACCTTATTGAACTGATTATTTTTTATTAAAGCAGTAACGTCTGCTAACGTAAACCAAATGTTAACAATGAAGCGAAAAATTGAAAAATTTAATGGTTCGGACAGGATTCGAACCTGCGTTTCCAACGGCTTTCCGGGCCAATGCCACCCTAAGGCATGTTGAAGCAACTGGTTGAAAGATTCAATGGCTCTGACATCTGGTTCGTGGTCTACTTATTGAACTTATTTCTGATTTACTTTTAATACAATGATTTTCTGCAACAAAGCTCTTAGTATAAAGTGTATTTAGAGTTGTTACAGTAAAGTTACAATTAATGTCTACTTAAAAGCGTTTAAATCTATTACAATAACACTACAAAAATAAGTATTTAGTGATATGAATTTTGGGTTGACACAAGTTGTACTGTACATTTTATAAATATATTTTTTTTAAGTTTTTAATTAACAGTAAAAGTATAAATATAGCATTCCAATCATAGAAGAAAACAATATGAATGAAACAGATAGGTAAGTAGATATTTCTCAAATTCCTACACCTTGCGTACCTATAGACGTAAACCCGTATTATGTTTAAACCGCACATTAATTTCTCTTGCCCTGACTCCTGGTTTTCCAGAACTACATTATAGTTACAGCCAATCCATTAAAATTCATCATTCATCATTTCAGCCTATTGCAGTCCACTGCTGGACGTAAGCCTCCCCCAGGATTCGCCACAAGGCCCGATCTCCCGTTTTCGCCATCCAGTCACCACCAGCCACTTTTTTCAGGTCGTCGGTCCATCTGGCCGGAGGGCGTCCTACACTACGCTTGCCGAGTCGTGGTCTCCACTCGAGAACCCGTCTACTCCACCGATCATCGGTTCTGCGACAGATGTGACCAGCCCACTGCCACTTCAGTCTGCTACACTTCTGAACTACGTCAGTGACTTTGGTTTTTTGTCGGATAATCTCGTTCCGGACTTTGTCCCTTAACGAGATTCCGAGCATACCCCTTTCCATAGCTCGCTGTGTGACGTGTAGTCGGTGGGCTAGTTTCACTGTCAGGTTCCACGTCTCGGCTCCGTATGTCATGACCGGCAGGACGCACTGATTGAATACCTTGGTCTTCAGGCATTGTGGCAAGGGTGACTCGAAGATGTGACGCAGCTTTCCAAATGCTGCCGACTACCGACTTCAGTAAAACTAAAAATCCAAACCACTGTTATTATATTTATATATTAAAGTTTACGTGAGGTTTGGCACCGACTTCAAAGGGTGAGTCAAATGTAATCTGTACTTGAACGGGTTATTTTTGGATTTTTAGTTTTACTGAAGTCGGTTCTTTTTTTTGTTAAAAATTTTTTTTTTTCGCTTTTTAGTGATTCATATAAAATACTTATGGCGGGGTGATCAGGGAGGTCTTGAAGGAATGCATCTCGTTTTAATTATCTCCTAACTCCTAACCGTTAAGGAGTTGTACCTTCCATCATCAGTTCAGCATTGGACGATGATGACTACCATATGCAAATACTTAAATAGTTTTAGAAAATATATGAAAAATATTATGACTGCCTATAAAATTTCAGGAATTCCTTCGATTCCTCATGGATCTCGTTATCCGATCTTCACCAAAATTTTATGGGACCAACCTTGAGATGTCTATTCATGAACCTAAAAAGAATTTTCCAAATCGACTCATAAATGACGGAGTTATGAGGTAACAAACATAAAAAAAAAAAAAAAAAAAACATACAACCGAACTGAGAACCCCCTCCTTTTTTTGAAGTCGGTTAAAAAAACTGGGAGAGTATCATGTTAACCATGTATTTCATATTTTTATTAAAGCTGTATAACGTCTGCTAATATACCAAATGTTTACAATGAAGCGAAAAGTTTAAAAATTAAATGGTTCAAGTGCAGGTAAGAACCCTGCCTGAAACATTAAATTTTTATATTTTTCGTTTCATATAATTTCATCTGATTTTTTCAGACTATTTAACAGCACCGAGACTTGTATTTAGTTTATTCGTTTATTCATGACTTGAACTGTATCAGGGCTGGCTAGCCCTCACTACCAGTGAGTCAAACTTTGTGTGGGAGAACAACCCTCAAACGGGAATGTTTCTTTGCTATAGGAGTGATAGGAAGTCGGTTGAAAATACTCTAATATAGAGTATACCCCCGATACCCTCCTGGTGGCGGGGGGATAATCCCATTAGCGGGTTATACTCCTACACAAAGTCCGACTACTGGTAGTGAGGGCTAACCAGACCTGACACAGTTCACATCATTTAAAAAAAAAACCGGTCAAGTGCGAGTCGGACTCGCGCACCGAGGGTTCCGTACAAACACTTTCCATCCTTAAGTGGTTAAGTTAAGTTTGCACCTGGTATGTATAGCGCTCCATACAAGTGAGGTGCAAAGTTAACGCAATCAATCCCGTTTGTTGTATGGGAACCCCCCTTAAATATTTATTTTATTTTATTTTTAGTACGGAACCCTAAAAAAAGATACCCTTCAAACTCCCTGTTGCAACGAAAAGGACCGTGCGAAAGGGCACCGCCATCGACTCCTACGCAGTTGAGCAACGAGATGATCTACCGCGGCTGTTAATAATACACATTATTATAATAATCTATAAGTTATTGAAAATACATTTTGTTAAATTCGTTTTTTAGATAGGCTAGAGACGAACGAAAGTCTTCATACTACAGATTTGAGAAAGATGAAGCCGCTAGAAGAAGCTGTGTGCGTGTTTACGAACCAATCATATATAATCCAGTGAATAAAGTGGTTTTACCTTACAAACGGTCCGGTAGTTTTGAATTTTTGATATGTTGTCTAGGATAGTGAGTGTTTAAAATGCAACATGCACAATTTCCCCTCCTCCGCGCCCGCCCTCATATTGAAAAAACCGGCCATTTCTGCAGATTTTTGCTTATACCTTCGTTTAGGAGCATTTTATTTTAGCTAGAAAAGAGCTTAGACAATGTCGAAGACAGTAAAATTTACTATAATTTACATTTTAAATTTTGTTTCAAGGACATAATAGGTATATACGAGTAGTTACGGGGATATGCACATCTAAAAAAAATTACAAAATTGCAATTTCCAGAAATGAATCAATCTTCGGACTTATATCTTCGTTTAGGAGCATGTTACCTAGAAAAGAACATAGACAATGTTGTAGAGAATTAATTTTCTGTAATTTACATTTAACATTTTTAGGTAGGTAGGGATTGAACGGGATGTCAAAAACCGAATTAGCTCAGGATGGATGAAATGGCGGCAGGTCTCTGGCACGGTATGCGACCCCCGGATGCCGCTTCGGCTTAAGGGCAAAATATACAAAAGCATTGTAAGACCTGTCGTCATGTATGGATCAGAGTGTTGGGCAGTAAAAGGGACGGATGAAATGAGATTACATGTGGCAGAGATGAGAATGTTACGATGGATGTGTGGGGTGACAAGAATGGACAGAATAAGAAATGAATATGTAAGAGGAAGTCTGAAAGTAGCACCAATTAGGGAGAAACTGCAAGCTAACCGACTATCATGGTATGGGCACGTGATGCGAAGAGAGGAAAGCCACGTAACCAGAAAAGCGTTAAGCATGAGCGTGGACGGATATAGAAGAAGAGGAAGGCCAAAGAAAAGATGGATGGATTGTGTGAAAGATGATATGAATAAGAAGGAAGTAAACGACGAGATGACGAGTAATAGGGAAGAATGGAGGAAGAAAACATGCTGCGCCGACCCCAAATAAATGGGATAAGGGCAAGCGAATGATGAGGTAGGTAGGGATTGTGCATTTTGCATTTTTTTAAACACTCACTAACCATTTTAGACAACATATCAAAAATTCATAACTACCGGTCCGTTTGTAAGGTCACCCCTAGTACTTTTTTAGTCTCTATTCACCGAACTAATAGACGTGTTGCTTGTGACAGATGCGCACACGGACGAAACTTAGCCGTGAACCAATAGCTTCACATTCAAGCGCTGACTAGGTTCCTAGGCGTATCAGTATTCACACAAACATTTGCCCCGGCCGGGATTCGAACCGAGGACCGCTCAGTAAAGGAGACCTAGCACAACTATGCTTCGCGCGACATAGCATCACCCATCACTCCCTCACAGTACTCCACAGAATGAGATAGATAATACTACCATGCTACGGTAAAAGGACGTATCTTACTATGACATCCGTATAAAGATACGACCTTTTACCGTAACACGGCCACCTCTAGCACAACTGTGACACGCGACTCTTTCTCGCGCGAAAAACACTATCTGTCACTTTCCTGTCAATAATGTGCGAGCAGGACAGGTGACGCCAAGTGACAAGCAAAGTCGCGTTAAGATATGCTAGCCTAACTATATGCAGGGTCAATAATAGGCTAGTTGACCCATTTTTGAAATATATTTAAAATGGTTCATAATGATCTTACTAGCCCTAAAAAATGTCTTGTATTTCTACGAAAGCTAGAAAGCTAAAAATTTTATTAATTGAAAATTAGAAATTTCATGAACAGTCAAAAACGCCGTCCGCCATTTTTGCCTTTTGCTAATCTGTGGCGTGACGTAGAATTCCGCGTAAATATTCGAAATTCGATCGTCGTATAGTGCCGTCCCGCTCACTCCAATATACTTTGACAGCAGATCGAGAGGGACGGCACTATTCGAGGTCTTCGGAGTAGACCTTTAGTTTTCTTTACGGGATCGATGACGTCACTATCATAAAAGTGAAAATGGCCGACAGCATTTTAAGCATTTCAAAATACAGATTTTAAACCATATTTTCAGATTGAATTTTTTCAGCCATCTTTCACTTTTATGAATTGAAAAATATATATACTTAACATTATTTTAATACAATTTTACATGAGTCAACTAGCCTATTATAATATACTTCCTAGTCTTCCTACTCACTGAACCATACAAACCTCTGCGCACGACAGACGTGAAAGGAACCAATCGTTCATCGAGCAAAACATCCCGCTACACGACATGTCGCATCATAATGTAATAAGACACATTTTTCTTTGACAAAAACCAGTTAATGGTGTTAGAAAATTGACGCGATACGAGCGTGCGTGTGCGCAGGGAATGTGGCTCTACTTACTATTGTTTATTTAAAACTGCCTGCGCCGCGCGGTGCTACTCTCTCATCCTACGGGAAACCTTTATTTTTCGGGATGAAAAGTAGCCTATGTGTTAATCCAGGGTATCAGCTGCGAGTACCTTCATACCAAAATTTAACAAAATGGGTCCAGCCGTTTGAGCGTGGAGAAGTAACAAACATACACATAAACACACTTACAAACTTTCACCTTTATAATATTAGTGTGATAATACTTACAAGATTAGCTTAACAGGATCGATTATATTGTTTTTTTTTTTTTTTTTTTTTTTTTATATTACATGTAATGCGATCGTGAGCGTTGTGTTGAACTCGACCAGGGACGACTCGACCACGACTAGGGAATGCAAAATCTTTTTTTTTATTGTCAAAAACACTGATCGTTTTAGAGATTCCGTGCAAAGCCGAGACAGGTCGTTAGTAATTAATTATATTAAAAAAACATAAATACTATTTGTACTTTAAATATGTAGAGCCACAACCCTGTCACTGCGCATCGCAGTTTTTACTCAGAAGACATTCTTCCCCGCGCATACCGATGGCGAAACTGGCTGGGATTGTGCATTTGAAGGGTTAATCGATTTACGACATATGCAGATTCTAAAGTTCAGGTTTTAGGAATGTTTAGGTTCCTTTAAATCTCAATAATACACAAGACAATACAACACAAGTAACATTTACTGCACAACTCTCTAAAACAAAAGAGGTACACAAGACGACGCGGTTGGCGTTGTTTGTAGTGTACCTGCCTACTGAGCCGGGGGTCCCGGGTTCGAATCCGGCCGGAGCAAATATTCATGTGATGAATGTAGTCTAAGTGGTACCTATTGTACAAGCTTTACTTAGTTTGGGACTAGGTCGATTTGTGTAAGAAAATCCCTTAGTATTTATTAATTTTATTTAAATACAATGCAAGAAATTACAATATATTGTATAAATTCAAATGTAAAAGCCCCCGATCCAATTAAACGTATTACCATTTCGACAGACAAGGCTTACGATTAAAAAAACCACATTCGAATCGGACTATTCGTCGTGGGAGCTTCGATGCCACAGACAGACACACAGATACACATATCAATTTTATAACACCCCCCTTTCAGGCAAAGTAAACAAGAGGTAAATATATATCTGATAATCAATCACGAACCCTATGTTCCTTGATTACTCGAAGACAACAGGACTGATTGGGAGAATTCTTTTTATTTTTAAAGCATTCTTAATTTTTTTTTTATTATTGGGGGCAAACGAGGAAACGGATCGCCTGATGGAAAGAGATTAGGTACCGTCACTTGCAACACCAGTGGAGTCACAAGTGCGTTAGTTTCATCGATCACATAGTATCTAATGATGGAAGCCTCGTGAAATTGAGAGAATTATTCTAATAATATTTATTGTGTTTTTTAAGTAATTTGTGCAGTCGCTCCCATGATGCGACGTGAACCCTGGCTGAAGTGAGTTATGGGTTTGATGCTTAGTACTTGTCCCATTTTATGTGATGTATTCAAATTTCTGCTCAATCGGCCGGATAACGAATCAAATTTATAAACTGACACCACCTCTTCTGGAATCGGTTAAAGAACGTTCAGTCCTACTCGACTAATTACTAACCACTTAACACCGCAAGCTTTTTGCCTGCCAGTACACTTGACATATTACTGGCATTAGCTATATGACTCTGAAGAATCAGAGTCAGAGAACCAGAAGGTTAATGTGATACGCAATGAAAGTTGGCATGTTGGGTGATAAAAAAATCTACAGATACACTACGCGCAACTATCAAAGGCATTGAAATAGTACATTACTGCAGACGCCGAGAAATAAGGGCTTGCCGGCTGAGTAGGTATAGACGGAGACTTATACGAAGCCGGCAAGCCCATTTCACGGCTAAGGCATATATAGTGCTTTTCTCAAACAAAAGAAATGACATAAAAAAATACACCACTCAAAAAAACATAATTCAGCTGTTTAACCCGTACATGAACACAGACCCCGTATTAAAAAAAAAATAATTGCCGGCTTAGGCCTTCAATTTTGCATTAAATTCCTTTAAAGTTCTCTCAAATTGTTCCGCCCGTAACGTGACACTTCGAAGCCTGTTTTACAATATTTCATTGCATGTTTGAGAAAATATAATTTATGAAATAGCACATGATATCAAAAATTTGTATTTTGACCTCACGCGTAACGTAAGGGACCCGCTACCACATGATTTTTTTATCCACCCGCCTCCTAAGTTGGCTCAAACTGTGGCTTAATTCAATCCTGAGATGATTATATTCATATTCTTGAAAATTGAGCTCAAAAAAGAAAAAGTTATTGGGAAATTCTCGATCCAAGTCAGCGAATCATTTTGAAACTTTTACAAATTTTAGAAAATATAAAGTTATCGACCGATTTTCGAAAGTGCTTTGAAGCCCACATTTTGACATATCCGCGTATACGAATCAATATTAAAACAAATGCTAAGTATTTTATTGAAATGAGAACTTTATCGACAGCTGTTATTTACAGTCTGACCAAAAAGAGTAGAAATTATAAAGTGGCAACGCTGTAGTGTCGTCTCTTTCTTATCAATCTAAGAAAACGGGGACGAAACTACAGTATTACCACTTTTTAATTTCTACTCTTTTTGGTCAGACTGTACGCGGTATTGCACTATCCCCGGCGATATGGCCCCTCCGCGTACCTCTCATAACTGCAAATCTACAGGCAAATGTCACAATTTTATAAATTGGGGCACTATACTCAGGAAAACATAAACATTTTCAATGTTCAAATAGATTTGCTATATTAAAAAGATATTGCGGTGTTACATTTATTTATGGTTTTACATTGAGTTTCAGATGGGAAAATGTATTCAGATATCCGCAACACAACACAATGAAAGATACCTATGTATTTTGAAATGAAAAACAATAAAGTACACCATTGTACATATGTCTGTTATCTCTTAAACCTCTTAAACGAATTAGATTAAAGTTGATATATGGAGATAGTTTAAATTCCGAAAAAGGACAGCGATTAAAAATAACAATTTTAAGGGTAAGTAAGTTCCATTCGACGAAAATACCTAATAACAAACGTAAAAAGTCCTCCTCCTGTTTTGAAATCGGTAAAAAACAGTCAACTAATTACTATCCAGCGCCCACTTAACAACTGCTATTTATAAAACATCTCGAGTTTTTGCTCGACAACTTGACGTATTACTGGCATTAGACCTAATGTGATTCTAAATGTCATTTGCAGCGAAGGTGGTATAAAAAGCTCAATAATAATAAATAAAAGCTACAACTCTATCCGTACTTTGCTAGTTTCTTACTAGAATTTTATACAGTCTACTCGACGAGGCACTGCGATCATTCCAGTTTAGCAATATATCGGTTATATTACGGCAATATAACGGACATAATGAGTTACATTGACAAGTTAATCTTATAAAGGTTATATAGAGCATATCTCTAAAGTTGATAAACTTGGAATCTCGGACACGTCATTTGAAACCTTTTAACTCCCATGTTTATGATTAGTTATTTTTGACCCCAAAAAAGAGGGGTGCTATAAGTTACACATGTGTATCTGTCTGTCTGTGGCATCGTAGTTTCCAAACGGATGGTGCGATTTGACTGCGGTTTTTTTAATCGAAAGCTTCAAGATGATTCTTAGCAATGTTTAGTTGGGTCATGGGTGTTTAGGGGTCCGTACCCAAAGGGTAAAAACGGGACCTTAGATATTACTGAGACTTCGCTGTCCGTCCGTCCGTCCGTCCGTCTGTCACCAGGCTGTATCTTTAGAACGGCGATAGCTAGACAGTTGAAATTTTTCACAGATGATGTATTTTTATTGCCGCTATAACAACAAACTTGTTTTATGGTACGGAACCCTTCATGCGCGAGTCGGGCTCGCACTTGCCCAATTTTTTTAATTTTCAATTTAGGTTAATCATGTGTTATAGAATATTAGAATTAGTATTTACTGATCGTTTTGGTTAAAACAAATTCCATATTATATGTTATCTTGACAATTAGAGACAGCGAATGTGATTAATATCCTAAGTAGCACAGAGGTTGCATATCCTGCCTTTATTCAGCTTATATTAGTCGTATAAGCGCTTATGCAGCTTGTGTGCTGCTTAGCAAAAGAAGCTGATAAATTTGAAGATCAAACGAACTTATCTCGAAATGATGTTCGATTACAATTCTGCCGTGCTAAGCATAAAGGCAGTAACTCACATTCTAATACCCTGATTTCTTGACTTTAAACAAAAACTTGTATATTGTTTTTTCTGTTCTTTATTTAACCGAGATTTATATTTAATATAAACAATTGTCTATGACTTCGTGACATTGTTTGATATTTAACCAACTTTGAAAAAGAAGGCGGTTCTCTGTAGGCTTATATTTTTTGCCTCAAAGTCAAAACGAATACTGCGTTAACAATTAAAGCGAAATATTATGTGCTTTATTTATTTAAATACTTAAACTTTATTGGATGCAGAAAACAAAACTCACTACAAATAGCCGACTTAATAATTTAATGTTTGTGATTTTTCAACGCCACTCTTTTCCTCAAAAGAGCATTCAATAGAAATCTGGTATTTTCGCACAAAGAAATAATCGTGGACAAAATCAAATTGTGCAACCAAATAGTGAACTTGACTATAACCAATCTATCGTTCTATAACCAAGTATTTATATCTATAACCAAGTTTTCAATATGCCATTATTCCAAAGTAGAAATAAAAAGATGAAAATTCAGTTTATATCCCAATAACGCATAAAAGTTCTTTGTTTTTCAAACCGCCTACTTATTTCGACTACAAAAGAGCAATATCTTACATTGTTGTATTCCATTTTAAAGATCAGTAAAGCTCTGCCAATACCATGAGTTAACGCTGCCATACTGGGTGTAGAATCTGTTGTTGAATGTAACATAGTGTAGTTATATGGATAAAATTAGCTCAATATGTAATGAAACAAAGAAAACAAATCCAAAATAATAATAATAGTAGTATGGTACGCAAATTATCGAAAAGAAATTTTGAAAATGTCTAGAATTCTCATGATTTAACAGAACAATAATTATATCACAACCGTGGACTTAAACGGACTTTTTCACAGTGATAATTGCGAATTACTTATTATCCATATAAATATTAGTACCCAAACCACAAATGATCTCATGTTCTCTCATAAAGAGCGTTTTTAGCTCTCTGTAAGAATGTTGAACTTTGACGGTCAATTCTGACTTTTAAAGCAGTCTAAATGTAGTTAGTCACATATAGACATTTGATCCCAATAAAAAAAAACGATTGATATCCTCGAAAAAAATTGTCTGCACGCCTAGAGTGCAGCTCCCCAAACTTTGTAGAACAACAATTCTCCATACAAATCGTTTACGAAGTCGCTAGTTAGTACGGTCACTGTAAACTCATGGTAAGGTTATTAAGGTTCTGTACAAAACTGTGCGAGCAGCGTAGCGAAGTGAACTATCGAAGATGTTAATTGTAAGCGTTTCAACTAAAAATCACTTTAAAAAAAAGGTCAACTTCGAGTCGGACTCACCAACGAAAGGTTCCGTGTCATTAAATGAAAACAGACGATGCCATTAAATGGCTAACGTCTCAAACTTAAGATATAAGCTGTATTAGATATAAGCTGCCATACGATTGAATAAATAAAGAAATTAGGAGTAAGTATGTAATGTTGCACTCCGATTGAGGTGATATGACTTCAAAATATTGTATCATCTTGATTGTACCTGCTACATGGCTACGGTGGCAGATAAACCGTGCGCGGTTTTCGCCCACCGTATATTATGTAATAGATCATAAGTTCCTTGTTTTAAATAAATAAAAAAAAAAAAAAAAACATACAACGAAATCGTTTAACTATGACTTCAAAGTGAGTGAAGTCATAGAAGACGAAATCTGAAGTCTCACAGTGCTTTGCAGTTGAAATGTTAAGAAGTTGCGGCAATATGAAGACCTGAGTACAACACAATTTGAAAAAACTTCCAGAATTAAAAGGATTCATCTTAGATGATCAAAACCGTCTCATGACGAAAGTTAAAAAGTATGATCATTGGAGAAATAATCATACGATTATTTCACTTAAATGATCTCATCGCGTTAGGTAATTCAACTATCTAAATACACATAATTATCTATATTAAGGTAGGTATGCAACATATTCAAAGAGCATCCGCCATGAAAATTCATCAAGGATATCCAAAATAACCGCCATTTTATAACTACCCCCCTTCATAAATTCCGCTCGTCCGATAGAATTTAATACAAAATCCCCAATACGCCATATTGATGTATAATTTTTTCACCCCCCACCCCCACTCTGCATAATGGAGCGTTGTGAAAACTATCGCGCCACTAAATGACTCCCCCCGCAGTTTTCAACATGGCCGCAATCAATAATTTGACTGGGCAATGACTGCGATGACTTGCACATGCGCACAGCGCCCAAGCCGAATCATCGGCAAAACCTGAACTTGACTTGACGAAACCGAAAGTTGTGGCGAATGTTTCTGTAGCATTCTTGGCATTTGGTGCACGACGTCAGAGGGTAACACGTGTCTTTGAAACGATACGTGCAAGAAAATAAAAAATATACAGTATTTCTTGACGATTTTCATCAAGAAAACGATTTAAAAGATAAGGGACAATTTAAAACAGCTCTTTCTTAAGATAAAAAAGACGATAATGACGTTGTAGACGATATATATTTTATAAGTTAAATTGCAAATTTTCATGTAACCAAACCACGCAAAAGTCACGAAAGCGAGAGAGAGGCAAATAGTGGTTGTGCGCGTTTCAGTTTTCTATAGCAACCTACGTAGTTATCGTGATAGGTAAAGTTATAGTTGGTAACGCTTCGAAATATCTAGAACAACGTGGGATGATGAAATTTTAGACACTCTAGTTTTCCGTTGAAAACAGTAGGTATAAATAGTTTTTGAATTTGAAGGTCTTGCTTCCAATTTCGTAGGTTGAAACGATTTAGATATTGCAAAAGAAGATCACGGGAAAAATACATAAAAATAATTTTTAAGCACTTACCTGGTGGAAACTTGATTAAAAAGCTCGCAGTTTTCAGTCTGGATAGCAATTTGAAGAAGTAGTGTGGTGATTTCTTCTGTCTTCTCTTCTTCTTTTTCAGTAAATTCTTGATCGTTAACAGTATTGTGTATATTATTTGTACGGATGTCTATAGTATTGTCTTTGTTGTTATTTTGTATAGCCCGTTAAATTTTATAAGTACTCATATAAAACGTTACAGGTATCGAAATAACACAATAATTTAACTAAGTCTTAATGTTAATTTTTATCTTAATTTTGTACTATTAAAGAAATCTAGAAGTCGTTTCAACGAGTCGGTAAACTTGGTAAATTTGAATTTTTAATATTTGAATTTATTTGGCGTAATTTTATCTTACCTTTTTACTAATTTAAGGCCAAATCAAGGCACGAGTTTTTGGTTTCTTAATTTGTTTTCATCTACTATAGTCTGAACGGCAGATGAAATTGGTCGAAATATTCCAAAACTTATTTTCCAAACGTTCAAATATCACTTAGCCTTAACTTTTAGTCCAGAGTCTTTCACTAAATTTATTCACTAGATAATATATATAGAGAGTCTTGCGTATAAAACTTAAAGTAACTCAATCGAAAAGTTCCAAAAATAACCAGTGTTGTTTAAATGTAATTAAAGAACTTAAATTCTTAAATCTTCTTTTCTATTGTTTCCTTGTAATAACGGTTGATATAAACGTAAAACTTGTTCTATTGCGAAAAAACGTGTTTCTTTATCGTCAAATGGCGATAGTTTTTATTCTTTGTTGGCTAGATTTTCCTGTGCTACGAAATCTTGATCTTCTTCAGCCTCTTCCGCATTTAACTTATTGGTGTGCGCTTTTAGAAGACCATGGTATTCTTCTGCGGCGGTCCATAAGTCTTCTGGGTCTTCTCTTCCTTATCTTGGCGGGTCTTCCCGGATGGTCGCAGATGTTAGCCCTCACGACGGAATCCGAGCCGAACTGCCTCTAGTTGCTCTTAACACTAAGTTGTAGAAATGAAAACTGGTTGTTTAGTCTATGGTGAGTTCAAGTGTTGCTGAATGCTATTGTATATTAGTCACTTAAAACTATCTGATTATGTGGGTAGCTAATAACGTCTATTGCATAAAAACTATTTGCTTGAATGTGACTGGCGGCTGCTTCAACGCATGCGTTAGGAAATTCAAAAAATTTTGGAACCAAATATTGGTTTATTATTTTTGGATTTGTTTTAGATTTTAGGCCGTTCTGTTTGATTTTGTTTTTCGAAAGTTCTTTTTTTGTTTTTTTGCTGATGTTTTTTAGTTTTTTGGTGTTTTTCGCGATGCGTAGTTGGTAAAGCACGCGTCGTCAGCAGCCCGGCCCGGCACACTGAAGCCGGGATGCATTCTCTGCTGCAACCCCTGCCTCCCGATGATTGTGGAGTGGGATCCCCACCCACCCTTGCCTCCTCACTCATCCCATCCGACCTCCGAGTCATCAAATAATGATTTTGCGTGTTTATAATAAAACTTCGTACGCTTGAACACACCCACCTAAATATCGAATCTAATGCTATCCAAACTAACCTGGGTTCTATAAGGTCGATATTTCATGGTATCAATAAAAAATCAGCGTTACGGTATATTGATTAAATATATAAGAAACGCGCCACCCCATTGGTGATATACATACGTAGCTGTCAAAACTAGTTAGCTGAGAACAATGCTCTTGTTTAATTTCACGTGGAACAACTATATGTAAATTGATAGGGCTGTGTCCGTGTGTGGGTCGGTGATTGAGCAATTTTTTACTGCATCGCATTATTTTGATTCCGCTTTCCAATCAGGCGCTCTGAGTTTTACAGATATTGTTTTTTTTATCGGAATGGGACAGCGTTTCAACTGATTTTTTTTACTGACTGAGTGAAGGTTTTGAGAGCATTCTTAAAACGTTCTATTGACCAATTCTTTTTTGATGTTTATATGGTTTGAACTGTATCAGGGCTGGTTAGACCTCACTACCAGAGAGTAGGACTTTGTGTGTGAATATAAACCCACTAACGGGAATTTCTCCGCGCCAGAGTGATTCTGTGTTTTACTGACCAATGAGCATATACTTGATTATCTTTTTAAGAAACAGGAGGCAAGTTTGACTCGTACCGGAGTAATTTTATCACGTCGTCTTTAAGTTTATAGTTTTCTAATTTGAATTATGTAGCTGGTGTTAACCTAAGTATATGGTGTGGAAAACGATTGTTTTGTCGTAGTAAAACGGGTTATTCTATACTTCTAATCCAAACTTAAGTGGCAGTCTTCGTAGGACCGATGGCCGTTGGGACAGTTCTTGTGTGGTGATCGCGTGCCGGAAGACGCAGCGTGAAAACGCTGTTCGGGGGAAGCAGTTGGATGAGGGACAGCATGACCAATCGTTGTGGAGAACTAAACTAGCTGAGCCGAATTACACTCTTATTGGAGCGGAGCGAGCGAAGCTCCCATGGGTCGACTCGAATGGACTTTGTGACAATGCGCAGATCTCAGCGAGTTCTCAACCGATTTTAGAAATTTTTGTTTTAAAATGCAAAAATTAAATTTCGCTAGGTCGTGACGAAAAGAAAATTTCAAAAAAAAAAAAAAACTCCTCTCCAATCTATGGGGCAAGCTTAGCCGGTGGCTGACTCTGCATCGACCTAGTAATTATTTTTTAACAAGCCTTATTTTTTTGTATATAGAATCTAGAGTAGATAATTGTTAGCACTTGTTTTGTGTAACTAGATATTCCTCCTCTGACTGTACCGACTGATCTCGTGCATCTGAAATGAACAAAATTCAACTGTCTAATCATTTGGTGATCAAGGTGTTGTTCGTCTGCTGAGATGGACCTTAAAACTAAAATTTTTGCAACTTACATTTTTGTATGGCATTTTTGAAAAAGATCTTATAGACCCATATCTGGCATTCTACATTTTACGTTTCAGAACATGGGCGGCGGCGGCGTCATAATTGTCAAAAAAATCAAAAGGGAGAAAATTCAAAATCCTTCTTATAAGGTCCTTAAAGTTTAATTGGTTCACTGCAAATTTTGCAATAATACCTACCCTTGAAAAATTTGTAAAATAACAAATTATTCAACACAACACCTCTTTTTTGGCAAAAGAGTCGTAAATAAAACTGCCACTCAAAGGTGTCCATTGCCGGCTTAACCGTACATGGTCCTTCGAACCCGATACGAATTGGATAGAAAAGTAATAAAAGGGGTGGCGTATTAATATTCGATACATAGTTTTATGTCATTCGGAAACGAAGTACATGGCTGTAAATAAAATACGAGCGCTCGTTTGTACGGTGTGATCCTGGATTACAAGGCCCTGTCCAGCCTGTCATTATTTCTGCGTGCGTAGTCGGCAAAACAGTCAAATTACAGTTTACGTCATTCTAGGCCGTAAGTGGAATTTTTTGCCCGCCACGCGGAGTTAAAGTCTCACTTCCTAGCCAAGGCAAGACGTGAAACTTTAGACGAGCTACGGGCGGTAATTCGTAAAGCCCGAGATCGCATATTTATGACCCTCACCTTGGGTTCGGGCCATAAATACCTCCAATCTGGGACTTTAACGATTTCATCGCCCTAGGTATGTGGTATATTTTTAATTACTGCACCTACTTCTTTATTACGTCATCTCTGTTTATATTGTCATATGATTTCATGAGTCATAGATACCATTATGGTATTAATTCTTTACCTTACTGGTTTATCTATTTATCAGTCACAGACGTCCTCTGCTGAACGTAGGCCTCCCACATAGCTCGCCACGAAGTGCGATCCCGTGCAGACCGCATCCATTGACCCCTCACGAGGTCATCCGTCCATCTAGCCGGGCCGTCGCACGCTGCGCTTTCCTTTACTTAGTCGCCACTCCAGGGCTTTGCTACCCCAACAGTAAGCCTGTATCTTCATAGGAATTTCATATTAACGTTTCGTTTTTGACGTTTCATAAAGAGTATAGCTGATTTGAGTTGTCATCAAATACTGTATTAGGACTAGAGACAATCTCTCACCCAATATTGAAGTAAAGAGTTCAAACTTTTGTAGTTTTATTCAGTCCTAGTGTAATTTTTATGCCATGAAGCTCTCAGGTTTTTGTATTTTTGTCAAACTTATTTTTGGTCCGACCGTACCCGACTTTTTGGTGCATCACGCGTCGCAAAATGGCGCGTGTAACGTCAGCTACAATATCACCGTGAAGCTTATAGACGCTCCCAATAAATAATAAATTGCAATATAAACGCTAATTGTTGATAATGAACCGTTACAGGTCTATCATTTAGTTTCATTCTTTTGTTGAATTTGTCACTTTTAATTGACAAAATATAATTAGGCCTCAACTACATTCAAATTTTACATACTTACAATACCTTATAGTTATAATGTTATTATATTATTATGTTAAAAGACCGGCTAAGTGCAAGACGCACTCGCGCACGACGGGTTCCGTACAACTTAATAAAGGTTGTTGAATGGGAGCCCGACTTAAATATTTATTTTATTCTGTTTTTAGTATTTTACATTAAAGCGGCAACAGAAATAGATCATCTGTGAAAATTTCAACTGTCTAGCTATGATGGTTCATGAGATACAGCCTGGTGCTCAGACAGACCGACGGACAGCAGAAGCTTAGTAATAGTGTCCCGTTTTTACCCTTTGGGTACGTAGTCATCATCCTCCTAGCCTTTGTCCCATATCTTTGTAGAGAGTGAATTCTCAATCGGGGTCGGCTACCTAAATCCCAAGATGTGGCGTAGGCACTAGTTTTTACGCAAGCGACTGCCATCAGACCTTCCAACCCAGAGGGGAAACTAGGCCTTATTGGGCTTAGGTGGTTTCCTCACGATGTTTTCCTTCACCGAAAAGCGAGTGGTAAATATCAAATGACATTTCGTACATAAGTTCCGAAAAACTCATTGGTACGGGCCGGGTTCGAACCCGCGACCTCTGGATTGAAAGTCGCATGCCCTAACCACCAGGCTACCACCGCTTTTCTTCTGGGTATGTACGTAGTGTAAAAAACTATCTTTTCCAGACACCTTTGTTTGTTTTTTTATATGATCTTTCGTTTTAAAAGCATACCCCGAGGTTTTAGATGCGTGAATGATTTGTCGCCTACTACTACACTGTCAAATCAAATCAAACCCCGGATTATGTTTATAAGGTGCTCACAGCTCATATTACACACAAAGCTCATAAGGGCCAGGAATCGAACCCAAACCATGCAGACATCATAGTCAATGAAACGCCGAAGTATGCCAAATACGTAGGCAAAGGTTAGTCTGCGTAGACCGATGGAATTGGAATTTGCGCAGAGTATAGATGGGCAGCTAAGTCACTTGAATAAAACTCCTGTAGCACGGAGATAATCCCATTAGCGGTTTATACTCCCACACAAAATCTGACAACTGGTGCCTGGTGGTGAGGGCTAACCAGTCCTGATACAGTTCAAGTTATGTGTTAAAGACCTCGCGAGTTAGTTTCTTTCGAAATAGCTGTTTTCAGGGTTCCGTAGCCAAAAGGTAAAAACGGTACCTTATTACTAAGCTTCCGCTGTCCGTCTGTCACCAGGCTGTATCTCATGAACCGTGATAGTTAGACAGTTGAAATTTTCACAGTTGATGTATTTCAGTTGCCGCTATAATAACAAATACTAAAAAAGAGAATAAAAAATATATTTAAGGGGGCTCCCATACAACAAACGTGATCGGTTGCGTTAAATTTGCACCTCATTTGTATCCGGCGCCATACACACCAGGTGCAAACTAAACTTAACTTAACCAGGTCAGTTACGCCGCAAGTATCTGTACGGAAATTCGGTGCGCGAATTCAACTCGCACTTATATCTTCATATAGGGACATATTATGAACCATCTTGATTATGTATTCTGTGCTCTATTCTGCACTGAGAATAGGATGATCTTGTTAAAGGACCTCAACTCTATTCCATTACCTTAAGGTCTTTTTCCCGAGAAACGAAAAGTTAATATTGACGAGCTCGAAAATTAGCAAAACTAAAACGATTTCTCATTGAACTTGTGAATAATCTATGAAATAACTTAATACTCAAACATCATCATCGTCTTAGACAAATGCCGGCTACTGCTGGACATGGGCCCCCCCCAAGGATCTCCATGTTAAACAGTCTTAACCCTTAAATGCATATGGTATCAAAAACTATACCACATTTTACTCCTGAAATGACCCTAAATAACATTACCTTAACCTGAAATCACCTTAAATAACAAATCGAATCCATGTTAATTATGAATTTGAGACAGCTTGACAAAGTCTGAATTGACTTTGAGTTGGTTTTCGACGTGGTATCGTTTTTGATACTTCATGAACCTAAAGGTTAAGTAGTCGCATGCAATAGCTGCCTTCCAGCCTCCCCTCGCTGCGCCTTCCAATGCGTGATTGGCAACTTAAAAACCTTATGGCCAAGTAGCCGTTTTTTGGGCTCCGTACGCAAAGGGTAAAAACGGGACCCTATTACTGAGACTTCGCTGTCCAGCCGTCCGTCCGCCCGTCCGTCTGTCACCAGGCTGTATCTCAAGAACGGTAATAGCTAGACAGTTGAAATTTTTACAGATAATGTATTTCTATTGCCGCTATAACAGCAAATACTAAAAATAAAATAAAATAAATATTTAAGGGGGGCTCCCATACAACAAACGGGATTGGTTGCGTTAACTTTGCACCTCATTTGTATGGGGCGCTTTACATACCAGGTGCAAACTTAACTTAACCACTTAGGGATGGAAAGTGTTTGTACGGAACCCTCGATGCGCGAGTCCGACTCGCTCTTGACCGGTTTTTCTACTAGTGATAGGCTCTTCTCCACTGTTCCTTGCCGGAGATTTCCTTGCCAATATCTGCCATCCTCGAGGTTGCTTGTAGTCGACTCACGAAACAAACTCACCTTTTTTATGTTTATTAACGCACGAAAGATTGATATTGTACGGGATATTCGAAATTCGTACTCCGTATCGTGTTGCTCAGCTCATTCAAATATTGTCTAACGCAAGATTGTAAGGGACGGCAGGGTACTAACTTCAAATTTTGATTAGCCCTTCAGGTTAAAGTCAAAGTCAAAGTCAAAATATTCTTTATTCAAGTAGGCCTAGCTACAAGCACTTTCGAATCGTCAGTTACAGAGAGCAGAGCAATTTATTGATAAACTTATACTAAAAATAAAAAAAAAATAAAAAAAATTGGGCAAGTGCGAGCCCGACTCGCGCATGAAGGGTTCCGTACCTATGCATATATATAATCTATAACAAGTTTGTTGTATGGGAGCCCCCCTTAAATATTTATTTTATTTTATTTTTAGTATTTGTTGTTATAGCGGCAATAGAAATACATCATCTGTGAAAATTTCAACTGTAGCTATCACCGTTGTTGAGATACAGCCTGGTGACAGACGGACGGACGGACGGACGGACGGACGGACGGCGAAGTCTCAGTAATAGGGTCCCGTTTTTACCCTTTGGGTACGGAACCCTAAAAACATAAAAAACAACATTATAGAAATAAAAAAAAAAACCTAAAAAGGATCGTCAACACAAAAAAATTACGAAAAAAAAGCACACCTGCGGGCGTATGATGGCTGCGTTTATTACGTGATAAAAGCATCTGTCACTCACACTCGCATTTTGTCAAAACGTGGCGGTTGCTTTGTCACTCATTTATCGCTTGATAAAAGCAACCATCATAGGCCCGCTGATTTTTTCAAAGTTTGTAGCATCATTTACGCTTGTCTTCAAACCGTTAGGAAAAGGTTAATTTGACGAAGCTTGTTGCGGATATACCTACGCTGCATTGCATGCATTATTTTTAAATTGACGATTGATTGATAAGCCCTTGTTAACCGATGAAGTCATTAACTTCTGAATACACAAAAAAAAATGGCGATTCTTCAAGCTATAAGTATGAGTTACTTTAATTATTAGGCGGATTTAATCCGATTTCTTATAAACTATGAATTTTGCCATCGTCTTTCAAACAAAAAACTATTTTTTTAAGACCGTGCTTAGAAAATGCATATTCACTCTCGAATTGACGAGATTTAAGTTATTAGTTTTCTGGGAAAATGTGCGCTGCAATCTTTCGCTCTTTTAAATCCAAATCGGATCGTACATTGCTAAAGCTTGAAGTCACAGAAAAATTTACTTACAAAAGCACTCGTATCTCATATTAAATATAAACACCTCTTTTCTTAGGGTAGGTATTTTAATGCTGAAATATTGCTAAATTGGTGATATAGCAATGCCTCGTCGAAGAACCGATGAACGTTGATAGTCATTGATTGAAACGCTCCCATCTCTTATTTATATGAAAACAAAAATGGATCGAGAATATCAGAGCGCTTTTCAGACGCACACGGGCTATTGAAATATTTTTGGTGTCGGTGCGCTGACAAATTTGCTCCCATATACGCTTCGAATAGGGTTGCCACTCTTAGTATATATAAATTAGTAAATAAATAGATGTTTGCCAAACCAAAATCCATGATTACGCAGTAGAGATTTGTTTTTAAAGTTAAACGTACTGTAACAAAATCAGCATTGCACAGTAAAAATTGCTTTATAATGTCAGAAAAAATTACAATAATCTTCCTTAAGAATTAAGGACATTGCCTTATAGATTATTTTATATAAACTTCGATTATGGCTTTTTACAATTTGAATGAATATTGTGACATGTAATTCATAAATTGATAGTAGCACATCGACATATTAATCCTATTTTAATCTAAAATCTGTTAACTGAAATTAATAATTATTATATCTTATCAATAAGTTTTCTATTAATTTAAGGCTTTGAATGTGAATTTCGTTGTTCTTTTGAAATCTTTGTCATCCGCATGTGGGTCAGGACCAAAAAGTTGGATGAAATTAAGTCGTAGTTAGCGAGGAATTAAAAACAATTGAAAAAGTTCCGTTGTGCGACAAAAAATAACGATACAATAAGGAACCTTAAAATAGAACATTAAGGTACGTTATTGAAAGGTTAACTCTCGTCGCACAATGGAGACTTTGACACAATTATTGACTGAGTGAGTTAAGGGTGGGTTAAGGTTGCAAACTTTTTGGTCTTCACCCATGTACCATAGTTAATTCTAGCAAATAAAAACACTTACGACTTCGACTTTGAATATGAACGCATTCACTGCCAGCAACGCATATATGTGTCGGGGATGGTCCGATAAAGGTGTTAAAAGGTTACGTCGTCAAATAGAAAAACAGTCTACTTAGTGACCTCGTTTTATTTTACCACACGTAATTTACTTTTACTTTAAAACAACAGTAATCTCCTTAAGTAACTAATAATTAAACGACAATACTACTCAATGGTTTGGACAACAAGTGCACGCGACCAGGGCGCAAGCAAGAATGATCCCCACCAACCCTGGTAGGGCAATTTATCGACAGAGGTCGTGACGTCACAGTGGCCTGATCGGTCTGGCCAGGTGCAACTGCTGTTTACACCTGTTTCCCGGGTAAGGTAATTTATTAAAAATGCGAGCACGACGACGCCGCCGTCATATGCATTCACCGTGATACAAGTTTGTTCCCAGGCCACACTCCCTAGCAGTAAATGCGTTAAGAGACTCTTCTTCTTCTTCGGTACACTGTTTACGGAGTGGTCGTGGCTATTATGTATTTGTGGAGTTCTGAGTGACCCGTTTGACACGTCACCACTCCCGTAGCTAGCCGCTTGCCGTGTGCATTGATTGACGATAGCCGACACACTGGTTTTGATCTGGTTGGTCCATCTCATCGGCGATCTTCGTATGGCTCTGACACCTTCCACCCGTGAACAACGAGGCAGGAACTCTCATCATGCCGATATGGCAGGACAGATTTTAACCAATTTTGGTACAGGGATAGCTGGACATTAAAACACAGTTATAGGATACTTTTTCCCCGACTACGCGGACAAAGTTGGCCATCTTGTTATGTAAAACAAGAAGGTGGAAACCCTAGTCGTGATTGCATATACCCATTGATTACATATGGCTTGCTTTTATGTGGTTCGTTATTGATCGCGACAGGTTAAAATATAATGCCCGGGAAAGAGATTCCGTATTGTAACTACCGCTTTTTTCAGTAGTCACACTGTATAAGTATAAACACTTGTAGAAGATTAAGAGAGGTAATATAAGTATTTATTACAATGGAAAATAAATTAACAATATACATACTAAAACTTAAAATTAAAAAGAATCCCCCAGTACTGAAGCCGTCTGAGGCATCGTCCCCAGCACGCTCGCCGCGTTTCCCCTTTGAATGGCGAGGCTCAGTCTTTGAGCGAAAAAGGAGCCCGCTCTGATATTACCCGATACTCCGATTAATTTTTGTGAAATTTCT
This sequence comes from Apotomis capreana, assembly GCA_947623375.1. Classification (NCBI taxonomy): domain Eukaryota; kingdom Metazoa; phylum Arthropoda; class Insecta; order Lepidoptera; family Tortricidae; genus Apotomis; species Apotomis capreana. Next base: position 11,721,407 of record OX392522.1, on the reverse strand, counting down.
TTTACAATTTTCTTTGCATCCGAAGACCACGGGCCAAATGTTTCCACCGCCAGTGCCGCAAATTCGTAATTTTTATTTAAGAAGACATATTTGCGGCGCTTGATGATTTGGGCATCTTCTGCGGCCATCCCCGGTTTTCTGGCGGAACGTTGGACATGGGACGGGGCTAGAGTGTCCACACATGTAACATCCCATGCCAAAGGCCGCCCGAGATGCCATGGCACCAGTGTGCAGCCATCCGGTCTCTTCCCGTCTTCAGCGGAAAGTCCCACAGGCTCCAGAGTTGCTGGAACGGATGCTGTGCCAAGGGCCCGGCGAACGAGGTCGTTAAGTACCCCGTGTCTATAAAAACGACCAGCGCTTGACTGGCAAAAGAGGCCGTGTCGTCCGAGGGTGTCAGCTGAGCCTCCGCAACGGCAGCAAGGGTGTGGCTCGCAAATTTTTATACCGAGACGGAGGCAGATTGCGATTCTAAGGGTACTTGGATCTAAGACGGAACCGATATTGCGTGAGGGCAAGGCATGCAGCCAATGTCCCGACTCCGGCTCGGATACTGCTTTTTAATTAAACTATGTTTTTAAAATATCGAAGAGCACAATTATGTTAAGAAGCGTTTTTAGTTTGGTTAAATAAAATAACATCTTAATATTGGTATTATTATACCCAAAATTATTCACATCAAGATTAAAGTACGAGTATATATACTTTATAATGCTGAAAAGCTAACTATATTTTTTAAACGTGTTTGTCAACTTTATTTTTGTCGTCGGGTACAACCACAATCAAAAGTAACTGACCATGAATAATACATTTTGACTACAATTGCATTACCTAACACATTTAAATAATTTAAATTGTCGCACTTACTTTGTTTTACTGCGAGAAAGTCGTATAATTTCGGTTTCGGTTTAAAGAATTTATTCTCATAAGAACAAAAAATACATGTTCACTTAAATGAGAACTTACAAGCTAATTAATCTAAATAGGTATTCGTAGAATAACAAGTAGCATGCATTATTTTTAGGTTTTTCAAATTTTACAATTACATAAAATTTACCAAAAATTACAACAAATCAATTGTTTCAAGAACATAGTTTTTAAGCCGTTTTTTAAACATATTAAATGAATTTAAGGTTTTAATTTCTAGTGGCAAGTTATTGTAAAGTTTTACTCCTCCATGCGTTATCGTTCTCTTGCCGTAATATTCACTTTACTGTTCTTATATTTAAATAAAAAGAAAATGCTTAGCTTGGGACTAGAACAATTAGTGTAAAGTGAACTCTGATTTTATTTTCTTTTAAGTCACTTAAGTTTAACAATATAAAACTGCAAATGTGATTATGGAGTAAGCATCAAAAGCATACTCATCCGAAAACCCAAATTCGATGAAAAACCTTCTCATTGCTCTTTAAAGCCTCAAACTTAAAACTCGGTATTAATTCCTTCTCTTTCTTTTCTTCGAAATCTCAAAACCCAAAATCTTGAAACTTGGTACTAAATGAGATACGAAGTTTTTAAATATTTGTAACTTTGTCAAGGGATTTCTTTCAGATTTCTTTAGGAACTCAAACTTTTTGTTTGGGTCAGCGTTTATTAGGTATGTCGAGTCCTCATTGAACGAGTTACAGACTATAGTTACTCCTCGTATATATTATTTCCATTTAAATTATGCATACATAAACATGTCAATTGAATAAATTCAGTCCCTATTACAAAGACCAAACTAACTAAACTATTGGCAATGCTTCATGAATACAAAATCACATCGATAATAAGATAAAATTCCTGTAACCTGCTTAAAACACCAAACTGATCCAAAACCATCGAACTACCAATCAGTGCTTTCTTCCATTTATATAGCTCGTAATGATACGTAATGCCACGCAAAATCACTAGTATTAAATCATGTCTATAGTAATTCTGGGGGTGGTGGGGTATAGTGCTCTGTCCTTGTCTAACAGCCTAGGCCATCATCGTCATCAACTCCCCCCGAGGGGGAGCCCACTTCAATATACCCCAAACGTACTCCTAGCTAGATAAAACACACAACAACTTTCCGTGTGTGCACGCACACACAAACATTTTATACAAAATTGAAGAGATAATTACATTAACAGAATATACTGTTATATACTGGTATATAAACTGAAGCTTTTGCCGAAATGGAAACGATTTTCGTGAGCATTTTCGGATTTTTTGTCAGTTTAATTCTTGTCGGATATTTTCGATGGGTTTTCGGTGTATTGCAATTTTACGCGATTTGGCCGATACGCTGGCTGTATCGATTATTAAAAGTGATTTTGATGTACTTTGAGTGCATGCGATTTTGGATAAGTTATCTAGGAATGTTGCAAACGTCCCTCCCTGATATTTACCTATATTTATGTCTCTACTCGTACACAATCACTTTAAAAGTTAACGCCTTACTACAAACTACGTAGGAAGGAACCACACCGATGATATTGGAAAGATGTTAATTCTTAAGAAAGAACTTAAGAGCTAGGCTCTTTTCGGTGGAGCAACTTCCGTGTTTCTATACCTTTAGCTTTCTTCTTGATTTCCTGATACGACACGCTGTTTACCTTCTTCTTGACTTGGTGTATAAGATCACCTAGGTCTTCCTCTTTCCCTTTTGGAATTTGAAATGTGGTGCTGGACACGAATGGAGAGAATAAGCTGGATGAAAAAAAAACTAATAAGGAAGTGCTTTTGAGAGAGTATAGGAAAAAGAGAAAGTTGTTGAAAACCATCTAGGCATCTAGAAATACTAGTCTGCATTTGAACTGAAACTTGTCTGTTCCGGCCATCACACTGAAAAATAAAAATAGCTCAACTAGTCTACTTGAGAAATAGCCAGAGAGTGCTTAGTAGTAACCAAAGTTATGCTGATTTTCCAAAACTTATTTTCGTTACTAGTATTTAGCCCTCAGTTTGTCTCCTGCGATTTAACTAGCTGCTAACCTTTAGGCTACTGTTAACAAATGCTTTTTTCTGTGTAACGATAACGACATCTAAGCAACAAAATACCGAAATGCTTTTCACATTTCAAACTCATTTGGATAAGGCAACAGTCGAAAATCGCCACAAAGGGAACTGTTTGCTTGGCGCTTAGCGTTAGAGGACGATCGAAAACCGGCCCCAATGGTCTACTTTGTTCGATAACTGGGCTGTTATTGCTTAGAAAGTGACGAATGCAGTTGATTTCAATCGAAACCGTTCAACACTCATGACTAAATAATGTGCCAGATTATGCATATGCTAAAAAGTGTAGAATGTTCATCATCATCGTCATGATATCGGCCGATAGATTTCCACTGTTAGACAAATGCCTCCCAAATTTCTCCACAATGATTGGACTTGCGCCACCGTCATCGAATTCCTGCCCGCGATCCTAGAACCAGGTTGTCGGTCCATCTTTTCGGGACCTTCCACGCTGCGCCTTGCGATCCGCGGTCGCCACTTTCTGCCCCTACGGCCATCGGCTCTACGAGCAATGTCGGCCCACTTAAGTTTGGCAACTGATTTAGCTATATTTACAACCTTGGTTCTCTAGCGTATCTCATCATTTTGGATTCGATCCGGTGAGGAAACTCCGAGCATAGCTCGCTCTTGGGCCTTCTTATGAGGCTCATTGTGAGCGAACACGTTTTAGTGCCGTATGACATCACTGGCAACACACATTGGTTATAAACAGTCGAATGTTATTTGTCCAAAACGGTAGATCACAGTGCAGGTGATTACAAAGAATACAACGGACGAAAACCATCATGCTAACGACTATACGAATAGATTGGCTGCATCCGTGTGTTACCCGCTCATTCCACGGGAACACTACATTTTTCGGATTAAAAAGTAGCCTATGTGATAATCCAGGGTGTCAGCTACCTTCATAGCAAAATTTATCAAAATTGATCCAGCCGTTTGAGCATGAAGAAGTAACAAACATATACACAACACACTCACAAATTAGTGTGATGATTCTTGGCAACGTCCTAGAATCTGCTTGAAGTAAAATTGAACGACAATATACGTGTATACTCAACCGAAGCGTTCACCGCTAAAACTCTCCGTCTGAAATAAACGTCACTCAATTTAATTTCAGCGACCTCGGCAGGCAATCGAACCGGGTACCGGCTCGCTATTCACACAAATCGCCACACAATCACGCATCTCAATAATGCAGGCGCACTGCATTTTGGCATTCACCCTTTCCAAGCCAAAGTGACCCAACACACCACCAATAGCGACCGAACCCCAACCATAATACTGAGAAACAAGGATTCAGAATTTACTAAACAAGTCTAGTGTTTCACGCTTCTGCGATTCCCCCATACGGGCGACCTGCGCTTGTTGGGGAGCTGAAGCGATTTTGAATGGTATAACTCTAGGTTTAGGATTGGATGTAGGTTGGAAGGGTCAGTGGTTAAGTATTTACAATGAAGGTTAGATTCAAAAAGGTTTGGCGGTGAGATATAGTGGGGTTAGGGCTTGCATCTTGTATTGCGAATTAGGTGCTGTCAAACTGGGCTGGCGTTGCAAAAACGGAGCCGTGTGGTTGATAGATAAGTGTACATTCCGGGAGAGACTGGGACTCATTAGGAATTGCCGAAAATAGATCATGAGATTTATATATGTTTTCAGGCATTTTTGCAATGTTTCTACTTGAAATACAGTTCTCATAGTCATGGGTAGAGAGCGGATTTGAAGTAGCGATCTCAATTTTAGTATGGATATGACTAGTAGGTATAATTTATAATATTTTCTACACACAAAAATAATGTAACATATCGGAACAAAAAAAGTAAAAACCTTTTTTGAAGCTTTTGTAAATATTGGCCAAAAATAATGATGATAATAAATAAAAACATCGTTAAACAATGAGTCATTTAAGTAAAATTCGTAATAAATAGGAACTACTATCTTTGAGTTGTATAAAAACTCCTATATTTATTTATTTAGCTAAGTTTGCGGTGTGCGGTGTAATAAATTAATAATAATAATAGAATGTAAGACCTTAAATAAAGTATTTAACAAATTGCACTAAGTAGTCATATCCATATTAATATTGAGATCGCTACTTCAAATCCGCTCTCTAGTCATGGGATATCATGGATATGTTGCCTCCATACTACGATATAGCCTTCTTATGTGGAGGAATTGTACTAACGTAAATAAAGTATTTATAGCACAACATTGTAACCTGCTATTTGAGAATTTTAACACAGCCATGTACATTGTACAGAAAGACCCTGAACTGCTTAAGAAAGCTATTGAAGTATACCCTAGAAGTACGAGGCACCCGAATAAAATTGTAACGGACATGGTTCCCAATAGTGCACTCTTTATGAAGGGTAGTTACCAAATGTGTATAAGGGTCTATAATGCAATTCCAGATTATATGAATTCCTTGCCTATAACTCAGTAAAAAAAAACTATACCTAACACTGGCTGACACAAAAAAAAATGTTTTATTCCGTAAATGAGCTTTTAATTGAAAAGCTCGATCTTTAAAATTGTATAAATTCAATATTATCATTATTGATGTTTAGCAAAATATGTTTATGTGCTGGATAATGCTATGCTCCGTGCCATATCTTATAGCAAATAAAGAATCTTTCACTTCGTTTCATAAAATACATGGAAATCTTAAAACAATTGAATTAATTGTTACTAATTGTGGCGTTTGCACAGTACAAAAAATACTAGAAAAATTCAAAAAGTCTGTATTTTCATCTAACATGACGCTGTAGCCATTTTTTTACTTTGTCGTTGGACACGTTGATGTAGACTCCAGGAACGCGACCACAGCCGTAACCGAAAGAAGAGATGCCCACCAGTCGGCCGTATGATACGGCTGGTCCACCACTGTCACCCTGTGGGATACAGATATACCTACAGGTAAATAAAAAAATTGGGCAAGTGCGAGTCCGACTCGCGCATGAAGGGTTCCGTACCATAATCTATAACAAGTTTGTTGTATGGGAGCCCCCCTTAATTATTTATTTTATTTTATTTTTAGTATTTGTTGTTATAGCGGCAATGAAAATACATCATCTGTGAAAATTTCAACTGTCTAGCTATCACCGTTCTTGAGATACAGCCTGGTGACAGACGGATGGACGGACGGACGGACGGACGGACAGCGAAGTCTCAGTAATAGGGTCCTGTTTTTACCCTTTGGGTACGGAACCCTAAAAAACGGCCAAGTGCTAGACTGACTAACGAGGGCGCGTACAAATATTTATCTCATCTTAACTCGCCCGGTTAAGTTTGCACCTGGTATGTATGGCAGCAGATACAAATGAAGTACAAAGCTTACGCAACCGGGTTCTTCAACTATGATTTATGTTATGAAAAAGACTTAATTTTATTTAAATATTTGTTTCATTCTGCTTTAGTATTTTTTGTTATAGCGGCAACAGGAATGCATCATCTGTGAAAATTTCAACTGTCTGGCTGTAACAGTTCATGAGATACAGGTGACAGACAGACGAACGGACGGACAGTGGAGTCTTCGTAATAGGGGTGGTGTTTAGTCTTTGGGCACGGAACTCTAATAAATCATCAATATCAGCTAAAACGGGTTCTACTGCTGAAGAAAGTCCTGAACATAGGTCTCTGCCCAAAACGCCACCACAACCATAGTTTATGAAGTCCGCTGAATGACTGTTATACCGGCGAGCGGTGAGTAAAAAACTCAGAGGCCACTTTTTTACTCTGTATGTTCACTTGCTGTTAAATGCTTTGGTGAATAAGTTGTTTATTTCAATAAAACTAACTGGGAATAGAGTATTTCGTCATCATCAGCAAAAATACATCCACTGCCGCCATTACCAGCTTCTATAGATATCTCCATCCCCAATTCATTCATAAACCTTCCATAACTTTTGAAACATATGCAATTAATCTCCATTTTACCTAAGTGACCCATCTTCGACAGAACCAACACATTATGTAAAAAATGTATAATAACAAAAGTGTACATGCACTCAATGAGTTGTCTTTGATACAGGCGTGTGCCTGCGAATAGTACCTAGTACAATAACATGACACTGTATAAACGAATATTTTTTAAGTAACATGTTCTACATATTGTGATTTTAATAATATTATAATTATATGTATAATATCTTTGCATGATTTGCGTAAAAGGAATTTTTTATCAATAAATATCTGATTCTGATTCTGAACGTCTTTCCGCTGAGATGAGGACCAATAAATAAATAAATAAATAAATAAATAATTATCAGACAACCTCACACAAATCGATCTAGTCCCAAATTAAGCTCAAGAAGGCTTGTGTTATGGGTACTAGACGACGATATATTTACTTATATAGATAAATATATACTTAAATACATAGGAACAACCATGACCCAAGCACAAATATTCGAGTTCATCACACAAATATTTGCCCTGGCCGGGATTCAAACCCGGGACCGCTGCTCAGTAGGCAAGTGCTTGCAAACTGAGCCAACCGCGTCGTCAACCAACAACCAACCAATGACGGTGAGCTTTACCTGACAAGCATCTTCGCTATCTCCATCAGCACAAAACATTCTGGTCGTCAGGCTATGATTGTACCAGGGCTGTGGCACTAGTTGGCATTCTGATTTTGGTACGGTCTGTAGACGAACTCGCCTGAGGATATCGTTAAACGTTCCCTGAAAGCCAAATACCCTTAATGATTCTATAGAATTTTTGTTATCGTTTATATATATTCTAAAGGACGGTGTGGCAAAGGAAATGCCATATTCTTATTTTTTATAAATATTGACACAAAGGTAATTATGAAAGAAAAATCTAATGTGATCTACTACAATGTAAGCAGGACCTGCGACCCTACGTTTCCGGCGTAGTTATCCCCAACTGAGTTTTTAGGTCGTTACGCCAATCACACCAAATCTTGGATTCCATAATTCTACGTGATTCTACGCTATTAGAGCGCCTTCTGCGGCATATATTCTTTAAATGCTAAAGCGCATTAGCCATTACCCTGGGATGTGCGTTTCGCAGTTTCGAGTCCTTCTAACATTGTAGTCGATCATATTATATTTATCTATAATAATTTACCTTTGTGTCAATATTTATAACAAATACCCTTAGTTAAAAAAGCCAGGGCCGCCACTGATAAACTGCGATTAACCCACACCTTGACATGTAGTTCTAAGTAGTTCAGTTGACAAAAATGCAGTCAGCGTGTAGTACCACCGGCTACTGGCTAGCTGCATGTAAGGGTAGTAAAAAGTAATACTATTCAATTGCAGGTTAATATTTTTTTAGTAACCTGTTTGGCGGGATGACTTGGACTCATTTTCGAAGGACTGGCCAGATACAGCTCAAAACCGCGACAGATGGAAGAAAAGGGGGGAGGCCTTTGCCCAGCAGTGGGACATAATAGGCTCATAATAATAATAATAATAACCTGTTTGAGTGCCCAACTGCTCAGCAAAGGCCTTTCCCCTAAATTTCCATGATCAGATGCTTGCTCATAATTGTCTTATTATATAACAAGCACGCTACAATAGAGTTTTTGTCTCATCATATCGTGATTATTCTCTTGGCCTTATTTTGGGTCGGTCTTTTTATTTTGGTTCCATTCTTCCGTGTTTACCTTTTTATCTACATCATCATTTACAAAATCTATCGAATTTTTCTTTATCTTTCTTCTATAAAGCAAGAACTGGTCCAAAGAAAAAAGACTCACTTTTTCTCTCGCAAATCCCCATCCCGTAACATAAATGAAGCTGCCACATTCCCCATCACTTATTTCAACTGGAAACACATTTTTACTGAATTTCAACTTTTCGAATTTCAGCAATTGAATATCGAAATCAAACTCATGATTCTTAGAGTATCTTGGATGCACGATGTGAGATATTAAATATATTTTACGTGATTTTTGGCGATATTTGCTTCCTACTCTTATGAAGTTTTCTTCTGTTCTGGAATGAAAATTTATCTAATCACCATTGTTAATACTAAAATAAGTTTAACAGGATCTGATATTTATAAAAGATTATGATATTTTCGTTATTTAATAGTGTTGTCTTTTGACAGGGATGAAAGAAGTTCGGTTGACTGTTGTATATACGGAGATACATTCTTAAGCAATATTTGTACTATTAATCCTTACTTCTACATCTTAATGTACGAGTACTTCCTCATTTCGTAATTATCTACCTATTTAAATTTCTGTGCAACCTTGATCCAATCCATCAGATTTTGGGAGTACCTAATTGGGAAAAAACTATAGGTAACAGCACTATAAATGTATATTTCGAGTAAATGATAAGGCGGAAAATTTAGATTGGTGGCACTAGCTGGCAGCACTTTCATTGTCCATGTGTAGGGTCATAGTCTTCCTTTTTCCCATTGACCTCAATATTTCCTTTTGTGATATTCATGGAGTTGTTGTCTCCTAACTGGAGTCTAAAAAAATGTTATCTGCCTAGCTATGCTTTCTGAAGCATAGCTATTTAGGGGGCAAACGAGCAAATTACTACAAGGTAAGGATCATAAGAAATTTCAAATCGAGTGTCCTGAAATAATAGAATAAGTGCTCTTACCCACAATGAGCTGTTGTCAAAGCAAACTGACGGTGTATGAGGACCCCTCCGCAAATGTCACCATAATTGACCTGATACGGTGCCTCGACAATATCGATTTCGTGACCTCCTAAAATTCTGTCTTATAGTTATAGGTATTTCTTATTTAATTACATAAATAAACCAGAACAAAAAAAAAACCTTCTTTTCAATTGCACAGTTGACATTTTCTACTATGATCACATTTTCTACTATGTTATTCCTTCTTTACATAAACGACCTTCCGAAAATAGTAGATGAAACTTGCGTACTGTTTGCAGACGATATCTCTTTACTCACCGCATGTCAAAATAACACAAACCTAAACGCCACACTTCACTCCTTGTTAGATAAAATAACCAACTGGATGAACGACCACAACCTCGCGATAAATTACAATAAAACTAAATTAATGACATTTCATTCTCATCAAAAGGCCCCGCTAGATATAAACTTCACCTATAACAATATTCTGCTAGAAGTCGTAAATGAGTTCTCCTTACTAGGACTAGTTATAGATAAGCATATCAATTGGAAAGCCCACATAAAAAAAATAAGAGCAAAATTATCGAGTTTCGCATATGCGCTACGTGAAATAAAAAAGACCACGAATATACAAACGGCGCTCGCCACATATTATGCCTATGCCAACTCATGGCTTACCTACGGTATAATTCTATGGGGAAACAGTACAGAGTTCTCCTCCATGTTTACCCAACAAAAGAAATTAATTAGAATAATAGTCAATATAGGTAACACAGAAACATGCAAGCCACACTTCCAGCATCATAAAATTCTTACGTTGCCGTGTATCTATATTCTCGAAATGTGTAAATTCGTTAGACAACAAAATAATTTATTTAAGAAAAGACATGAACTTTCTACAACGCACATTCTGCGGCAAAAAAATAAACTTCTACTGCCAGCATCTAAACTAAAAATACATTCAAATAGCACTTACGTCATGGCCATAAAAATTTATAATAATTTACCAAATTCACTGACCAATGAAATCTCTGACAAAAAATTTATGAAAATATTGAAACAGCTACTACATTCGAAATGCTACTATGCTGTCCAAGATTATTTAAATGATAAATTAAAATAAGCTTTGTAATTTAATTATTATTATTCTAATTATTATATAGCGCCGAATAATTTCTAATTTAAATTAATACTTAGTTACCCAGAAGTTACGATATTTAAAACGCATATATATGTTTGAAATGTAATTAATATTGCTGCATTGTTAAATTAATAATATCAACATTTTATAGTTTTGTAAAATACTTGTACATAATTGTTTAAATTAAATACAATTAATAATGTTTTAGTCTGTAAGAAATTGCAATGCCCTAACAGGGTTTCATGTACCTACATTATAATTACCATACCATCCATTGTAAAATGAACATGATTCGCAATAAACGATATGAATATGAATATGAATATGAATCATCATCATCATATCAGCCGATAGACGTTTCCAAAAAGTCTCCACAACGATCGGTCTTATGCCGCCTTCATTCAATTTATGCCCGCGACCCTAACCAGGTCGTCGGTCCACCTTGTTGGGGGTTCTCTCACGCTGCTTCTTCCGATCCGCCGTCACCACTCAAGAATTTTCCCGCCTCAACGGCCATCGGTTCTACTATACATCATCATCATCATCTCCCTGCCCTGATGCCACTTATGTAGGGTCGGCACAATATGTTTTCTTCTTCCATTCATCTCTATTATTCGTCAATTCAGCGCTTACTCCTTTCTTTCTCTTGTCCTCTCTCACATAATCCATCCATCGCTTTTTTGGTCTACCTATCGCTCTTCGTCCTTCAACATTCATCTCCAATATTATTTTACCAATATGACGTTCATCCCTCCCCATCCTCCCCATTACATGCCCATACCACGCTAACCTACTGCTCCTAATTCGTCCGTCACGGGTGCTACTTTCAAACTTCCCCTTATATATTCATTTCTAATCCGATCTTTCCTCGTCACTCCACACATCCATCTCAACATTCTCATCTCGGCTGCGTGCATTCTTGTTTCATCCGTCACTTTCGCTGCCGAACAATCTAATCCATACATTACGACAGGTCTTATAATCATTTTATAGATTTTTCCCTTAAGTTTAAGGGGCATTCGTGGATCACAAGCTGTTCCAGACCTGTCGCCATTTCATCCATCCCGCATTTATTCTATTTTTCACGTCACGGTCTAGATTACCATCATTTTGGATTAATGACCCGAGGTACTGGAAATCGGGGCCGACTGGTAGGGATACACCATCCAAGGCAATATGGGAAAATCTGGATAAACCGCTGATCAGTTCTACTATACGTACTCAATTTATAATTATGATCCTTTTATTTGAGCCCATACTAGGGCGCGATAAATCGCCTCTTGACTCAATAGATCCTAACGTAATCATTTTCTAAAAGCATTTCGAATCTTGGATGTGCATGATTTAATAAAATGTACCTTACCCGTGTACCAAAATATACTTTATGTTATACACACACGATAAACATAAAACTAGAATGAAACGCATACTTAAATTCACATTGTAATTGGATTTTATATGCGCTTATAATAAAACGCAAAATCTATAACCGCCAATCCTATAAGTACGTACAAGACTAAACGTAAAACATTCATAAAAAGAAATTTCAATTTGTTCAATAGCTAACAGATGTAACTGAATAATGAACTTTATCTACACCCTGCTAAATGCTATAACAAGTTCATTACTATACAGCGACGGCGGTGAGGCATGGAGAACCAAAATCAGTGATGTTATTTCTTAAGGTTACGATGTATGATAGTGTTATGGCGACCCCGCCCGCACTCTCAGCGGCTCGTTTTATAAAACCACACTCCTATTTAAAGACCTTTCATTATATAACAGTTACATAAACTATTATTATTTAAGGGCAAGAGAAATTTCGCAAGTTTTAGGCTATAATGACTCATCACATAGAAACTCTGGTGTACTCATAAATACTTGAAAGAAAAGTGAAAAGAAAGCCGAAAAAACTCAACATTAATATTCGATTGTAGACGTAAAAAAACTCAAGTGAGACAATAATCTAGTTTAATTTTTTCTGTTTTCATCTTTAATGTCATAATCAGCAGTGATTGAAAAAACAGATAAAGTAAGAGAGTTCTATTCAGGCAAAGAAACAGTTGTGTTGGCAGGGGATGAGGGAAGGGGAAGGATGTACAGGTTACAACAGTCAAATAACATTTTCTGTTACAATACGTCAAGGATTTAATCAAGTCTGAGTCCAGTGACTGCTTGGATCCAGTCCCGGACTTTGGCCACTTTGCTGTAGACGCCATAGGAGCCCGGAGTAGCACAGCCGTAACCGAACGACACCATGCCCAGGAGACGGTCGTAGGCAACTGCTGGTCCCCCCGAATCACCCTATAAGATAAAACAAATTATGTACAATCATCATCAAACGGAACTGTCAATTTTATATAAGCTAGTATTAAAATTGACAGCTTCTTTTGATATTGATCGTGCAAATACTTTTTCATCATCCTCACTAATACTACTATCATTATCATCAGCAGCAACATCATCTTCAAGAACATCAGCGGAATATAATTATTAATTTGACGCTATATGCGTAGCGTCTTTATCATCCTTAAAGTCGTCATTGGCATCTTGCGCATTGACAATTATTGAAGCGACGTCTGACTTAGGTACCGTTAAGATGACCTCCACCGCGTACCGTGTTAAGAACCTAAGCTACGCAACAGTATACCAGCTCCATCTTTCTCTTCTGCTCGTACAAAATCAGAACAACTGATTAAAAGGCGAAGGCGACGTTGGTGTTCACTGGCTGGCAACCTCTTGCGACCCATCTTGATGAAAATAAGGATCCAAGTCATTTTTCTCATGTCAGATTTACCTTAATTTCAGAAGACTTTTCAAACTAGAAAATGTAATATTATTTGCATACCTGACAAGCATCCTTCTTCCCTTCACGGTAGCCAGCGCAGAACATCCTAGCTGTAAGTCCACCCCGGAAGTACGCGAAGGGTACTTTTTGACAATTGTCCTTGGCGATAATGGGCACGGTCACTGCTCGCAGCACAGTGGAGTAAGGACCCTGGAATTTAACAGGGAATGTCCAAATCATGAGATAGATAAAGAGGAAAGACAAGGAAGGAACAGGGGAGGGACATTACTAATTATCACCATTTTCTACAATTTCTCGCATAACTGGCCGTGCTTGTCGGGCGAGGCAGCGTCACCCATCTTTTCGTATTGTATAAAAAGGAAAGAGACAATGTCGAACAAGAAAAGTCGCGTTTGACGCCCGATTTTTCAATGGATCTCTCCACTCCTGCAGGGCTAGCATATCTTGCCGCAACTTTTCTTGTCACGCGACTCAGCATCAACTGTCTAGCTCGCACGGTATTGAAATGAAAGTGACCGGTAGTATTTGTCTCGTGACAAGGAATCGTGTCACAGATATGTTTAGACGTACTGATTCGATCTTGTTAAGAAACATTGTTTGATCACTGGAAAGAGCTATGTCTATTGTCTGCTCGAATCCCCAGCCGAAAAGTGGAGTAATTGGTGGAGCCACGTGTATACGCTAGTATTGAGCAAGTAACGTTAAGTACCCGTTCAATAATTAATAGGAAAGTAAACAAGTGCCACGAAACATGGCTGCTAATTTGCAACCATTGGCTACGCCTGCCGACACAAAGTCATTAGTCTCGCTAGTTGTTTTAATTTCCACGGCTCCGCCCACAGCACGAGCTGTAATTTCATTTACCTCGTCATGTTTATCATTGTTTACAAGGTTTTACGGAGCTCGAGAATTACTAAGGTTAAGAAGCTCGAGTTACCCAGGAACAATCAAGTATATTGAAAGATTCATGATGTATTGAGCAGGTCTTTGTCCAAAAATATCGAATAGCCTTATTTCGTAAAAGATCTCTAATTATAACAGATAAAATGACGGTTTACTCACTGTCACGAGTAAAAAATGACGTAACATGTTCGAACTTGTATGGAATTGAAAAGAACGAACCACTTACCCTGTCCCTGACATGGATGTGAATTTTAATGACTCCGAAACATCATTGGTCATTTCTAACTAATAACCGCGAGTGAAACCATCCTTATTCATCAGTTTCCACTTAACCAAACCTTGAGGAAAGAGACTACGAACCAGACTGTTTTTTTTAATTCATCATCATCATCATCATTATCATCAGCCCGGAGTCGTCCACTGCTGGACATAGGCCTTCCCTAATTTGCGCCACCATACCCGGTCCTCAGCTTTCCGCATCCAACCGCTTCCCGCCACTCTTTTTAGGTCGTCGGTCCACCTGGCGGGAGGCCGTCCTACAGGGCGTGTCGTTCGTGGTATCCACTCTAGAACTCGTCTGCCCCATTGACCATCGGCTCTACGACAAATATTCCCCGCCCACTGCCACTTCAACTTGCATATCTTTAGGACTATATCGGTCACTTTGGTTCTCCGTCGGATCTCCTGGGTCCGGATTTTGTCCTTCAGAGAAACTTCGAGCATAGCCCTCTCCATAGCTCGCTGAGCAACTTGAAATTTGTGGACGAGGCCTTTTGTTAGTGTCCACGTCTCGGCCCCATAAATAAGGACCAGAAGGACGCACTGGCCGAAGACTTTAGACTTAAGGCACTGGGGCAGTGATGATGACTGAAAAATATGGCGCAACTTCCCATATTCATTTCCATAGCCCAACCTGATTCGTCTGTCAGCTTCCTTGTCGAAGTTGTTTCTACCTAACTGGACCATCTGGCCTAGGTACGTGTACTCTTTAACAACTTCGATGCTAACATTATCGACGGTGATCGGTTTTTTTTTATTGAAAATACATAAAGTGGACAAAGTAATAAATATCGGAAACATAATTAAAGAGGACGTACAATAGATAAAGATGTACTGCGATCGGATGAGGGTGGAGGAGCCCAGTTTACTTTATAAGTTAGCTACATATTTTATTACCATAAGTATATTTACATTTTCAGATGATTATCAACATGGAGATAATCAATAAGCAAACACCAATAAAGAGGGAGATCCTTAAGCGAAAGTGGATTGGCCATACTCTAAGGACGACCACCCAAGAGAGCATTGATCTGGAAACTGTCTGGAAAAAGGATAAGAGGATGTCCCAAAAAAACATGGCGTCCCTCAGTAGAGCAGGAGATGGACGGTCTGGGAATGTCGAGGGAGGAGGAAGAGCAGACTGCCCAAAACCGATACCAATAGAAGAATTTGATTCGAGCCCTACACCCCAGTAGAAGGTTATATGACGAAGATAAAGAAGAAGAAGAATATATGAACATTTTATTAGGTTAACTAGATGACGAAGTTTATTAATAATCTCAAAGAGAGATTATTGTCGGCTGTGCAAATACGAATCCTTAAGTTCTTCGGGCACATCACCCGCAACGAGGACTCCATTGAACATTTGGTGGTGCAAGGGAAAGTGGAAGGCAAAATATCTCGTGGGCGCTCTCCAACGCGATAGATAGACCTCATCAAATCTGTGACACAATGCGGCATAAACGAGAATTCTCACTCCGCCAAACATAGAACTACATGGCGACGCATCACGAGAGAAGCGGTGGCGAAAAATCGACCTAACAATGACCACGACCACTCTGCAAAGAGTGCACGACTACGAAGAAGGAGAATTAATAGGTAAAACATTTGGTTTACGTTAGCAGACGTTACTGCTTTAATAAAAATAAATAATTAATAGGTAATCTTGATAATGATAAAAAAGGATTGTTACTCACGTTTTCCTCCGTATTCCCCCACCCTGTGACCGTGACCATCTTCCCAATGACCATATCTTCAATATGCGCCACTTTTATAGGCTGGGTGTTCTCATCAAACTTCAATTCATCTTTCAACTCCAATACTTGAAAATCGTAGTCGAAAGGATGTTCCTTTTTCCTGGCTGACCAGTTGGGGTGAATATTATGGGCTTTGACCTCAGTTCTCTTGCCCTGATTTAAGTATTTTGATCCAGTTCTAATGTAAGCTTTCTTGCTTTGAAGGAAGATAAAATAATTAAAAATATATTTTGGTAGATTTCAACAGTAAAACAGTACGATCAAACTTTACCCTAAAATATACGCGTATATTGTATAGTGAGACGACCCATTTGTGTCACGATTTCTCATTTATTTAGCTGCTGTAGGAAATCATTTTGATAAAAAGCGGTGTCCGGTATGACATGAACGTCATACATTCATAGAATCTCATACAGTTAATTAATTACTTCGCTTGCTCTGAGACATAATTTTCTCTTTCAAATCGAAATGTATCCATCCATGTTTCTCTCTCTCTTTCAAAATAAACGCTAGTTAAATGTTGCAACTTTTTCATCAGAATTCCAAATACGCGATATCAATTGCATAGTTAAGATATTTATTTCCTAATTATATGAATCTACTAACACTATTTTCATCACTATGTATCTTTTTTTATCCTTTTATCATCCTTAATGATCGGCATGATCTTAATAAGATCTACGTAAATTGTGTTAACTTAAAATTTTCATCTGTATTAACATAAAATTCTTACCCGCAATGTCCGGCTGTAAGCACCCATTTCGAACCAATAATCGCGCCTCCACAATTCGAACCATATCCAACGTGGTACGGATACATATTAATATCAACCTCTGCACCACCGACAATTCTATCGTCTTGGTCTACAGTATTAGATTCGTCATCATCTATTCCATTGTCTAGCGCCAGATTTTCTTCTATCATCCCATATCCACCCTGGCTTCGGTAGTAAGGATTAAGATTTTCATCTCTGTCCGTAAGCTCAGAGATGGTATCAAAGTGATCAATGTCTGGTCCCTCAGTAGGTTCATCGAGTTGTTCGATGTCGAGGCGAGCAAATCTGTGGCGCACTGGAGCGTGTTCAGGGACTAGGACTCTGTGGCGTAATGAAGGTTGGGGAAGTAGGTATACTTCTACAGATTTTTTGGACACTGTATATGGAACTGGTATTATGACCACGTTGTATTCTGAAAAAAATTAAAAACTGAATATTGATTGAAAGGGCAATTATGCAACATTTTATGTGATCCAGTGTTTATACTTATGCTGGATTAAAATAAACATGTGATATTCTCACAATAAAAAAAAAACCGAATCAATATAATGGTTCCAGTTTCAACAACAATATGGATTTTCACCACAGTTTGTTAGGGTTCCGTACCCAAAGGGTAAAAACGGGACCCTATTACTGAGACTTCGCTGTCCGTCCGTCCGTCCGTCCGTCCATCCGTCCGTCCGTCTGTCACCAGGCTGTATCTCAAGAACGGTGATAGCTAGACAGTTGAAATTTTCACAGATGATGTATTTCTATTGCCGCTATAACAACAAATACTAAAAATAAAATAAAATAAATATTTAAGGGGGGCTCCTATACAACAAGCAGGTTGTTTGCGTTAACTTTGCACCTCGTTTGTATGGGGCGCTATACATACCAGGTGCAAACTTAACTTAACCACTTAAGGATGAAAAGTGTTTGTACGGAACCCTCGGTGCGCGAGTCCGACTCGCACTTGCCCAATTTGTTTTTGTTTAATCTCTCCCCTAAGGTTGTCCGGATGACCGCCTATTGTCTACCATCAAAAAAATTTGATTTAACAATTCTTTATTGAACACCATCAAGACTTGTTGTAAGTACCTATTGTATTTATTGTATGTAAACAAAGATAAATTATTTTAGTGGTTCGTCATTTTTAATTTTCTTGAATATTCAGACCAGTTCAGTTCAGTACCATAGAGACAACCCACACTGGCGTAATCCGAGCAAAACTTAAATAAACTCAAACTACCACTATCCAAATTAAAATTAGTTTCAAACAGCCCACATTATATGCTAATAAAAATATATAATTATTTCCCAAACACTATAAAAAACATCACTTGACTTAAATTATTTAATAATAATTTGAGAAATTACTTAATCGGAAAATGTTCCTACAGCCTGGACGAATTTTTTGATGACAAATAAATTGAATATACTTCGATAGCTCTTGCCCTAAATATAATTTGTTACTTTTAAGATGTATTTAATGTTTATTATGTGAAATTTAAATTGTTGTGCATGTCAAAAAAAACATGTAGGTATACCTTTCGATTATTTCATCAAAATTATGTATTGTGATATGCAATAAATGTTTGACTTTGACTTTGAGCATCCGCATAATAATATTTAAAAAGTTCCCTCGACCAATCTCGTCAACAGATATTCACATAGGTAATCTTATGGGACCAATCTAGACAGGCCTACGCTTGGACAAGAAATAATTTTCCAAATCGTTTCATAAATCACAGAGTTAATTTATTTGCGTCACCCTAGTCCGTAAGTGGAACTTTTTGCCAAGTTTCTAGCCAAGGCAAGACATAAAACTTTAGGCAAACCGTCTAGATCACATATTTTTGATCGTCACCTTCGGTTCGGCCCATAAACGCCTGCGATCTGGGACATTCACGAATTTACCGCCCTAGGTAAGTAATCTACTATTACTAAATCTTTAAATATTGCACAATAGAAATCTTATCGTAACTTAAAGTGTCAAGTCCCTAAATTTGTTCCAGTTTTTTTTTCATAACTTATCAGGTTATGACTGTCACTTATTTATTAAAGAATTGTGTAAAACTCCTGGAGCAGTAAAAGTTATTCCTAAAACTATGGAAAAATACATTTTGTTTACTAAATACTTAATTTTACAAAATGACGAAGATTGTTTCCCCATTCGCTTTGTAAGTAGACTCTTTTAAATTCTTAGGAACTAGTCTGGACAACCTTGCCAAAAGCATGAACAAATCAGATTTTCATCATTTAAAGAAAAGTGTCCCAAACTCGTATCAATTTTACCTATTACTTCGTAAAGGAATTTACCCATATGAACAGATGAAATCATGGCATTCTTATGACGAAAAAGAATTACTGTTACAGAAAGTCACCGGTCAAGCTTAGGGCGAAACAGAAAATTTGATGAAACAAATAAAAAAAAATACAAACGAATAGAAACCTCCTTTTTCAGTCGATAAAAAACAGATGATGCATTATTATTTAATATGAAATAACAGAACTTACTTTCCAAGTCCACAGGCACCACCAACCCAATGATTAAAAATAAAAAATAAACAGACATTGTCAACTAGTATTTTTTATTTTCATCACATTACATCACGAAAGCAATCGTTTTAATGCACTTTCATTACCAAAGTCATTCCGGAACCAAACTTAATTTATCATGAAATTGAGAATAATTTCTTACATGTTCATTTTTGATAGCTACATGGCCGGTATGTCGACTTTTTAATTGATTTCTTAGAAACGTTTTTACCCTTATCAATAAGTAGGTACCTACTGTTATAAAATTGAAAAATTAAGACTCCTTATCCGTTCAAAAATGCTGATCGTTTTAGACACTTTTCTCTATGATCAAACATGTTTCTTAACATATTTATCAATGTTACTACTAAGAACAGGGTCATTGCGAATTGGTGTAGGTATTTGAAATCTAGTTTAAATTTTTCATTAATAATTTTTGAAACAAAAATTTTGCCATTTATTAAGTGAATTTGGCTATTTGAAGGTCAAATCATTGTTTTGAAAAAAAAAAATTTTTTTGTCAAAAATCAGGTATGAACTTGCTGAATAACCTATTTTGGGATTCATTTTTACTGCTGCTGCCATCTAGCCTGCACTATCAACAATAGTTACAGTTTCGACATAGCTGACATCTATCGAGTATCCAATGAACCAAACTCATTTGGAAAATAAATTACATAGTTTTCAAGTACTTCTAAAATTATACGAAATAGCATCACGACATAATAAATACATGCAAAACTAACACAATGCTTAATGGTACCAACTTATTAAAACCAGTTTCGTTCGGCCATACAATTGATACGTAATTAAAATCTAGTAAATGGCTTTTGAATTACACTTTTTAGAATAAATACTACGAAATCACATCTAAAACATAGTTTAGTGAACAGTTAAATTAAAAAGCAAGTTTCGATGGCTACATTCTAACTATATGTAACTAGCGACATCTGTTGTCGAATAGCGAAAGCTTAATGCAGCCCTTTTTAGGTCGTTGTCGCTAAATGCGTTCACTTTTAAAATCATAATTTAAATACAAGAACATACACATTTTATTTGTTTTGATCTGTTGTGTATAAATTATATCCTAATCAGGAATTAGATTGAATATTCATTCATGAGTTCATTCTAATCAGTGAGACTTTTGTTCAATAAAATATCTTATTGGAATCAGACAACATTGAAGCAAATCTTGAAACGTTGTGGTCTCGATTAGACCAAACCTTTAAGCGACCGTTACCAAATAACCAGAGGCGGCCTTAGGGGGTGGCGAACGGGGCAATCGCCCGGGGCCTCGCTCTTGCAGGGGCCTCGCGCTTCAACCCAAGACTCAAGCAAATAAAAAAAAAATCTTTAACTATATTTTTTTTATATCAAACTTTTCATTTTGATCCTTAATAATTTATTAAGGTTATAACGGTTAATTAAAATAAAATTAGTTTATTACGAATTGATTAATTCAAAACATATTTGAAAAAATCATTAAGTACTTGAATATCGCGCCTCGAAATACTTGAAGATCGGTTTTTTATCGTATAGCACTCGGGTCACCTCAGGAGTCGGGACATAATCTCTGCTCTTCTATTGCTCGGGGAATCCTCGTGTTTCATTTTGTTCGTCAACGCTTGTCTGCATATTTTGGTTTCATGTTTATTGTTTAATATAAAAAGATTAAAGGAAATTAGTGATAGTGAACTTTTGAAGGAATTCAGCGACTTGCAAATATCTATGACAGTAGGAGAATATGTAATATTAATGGACATAAATTGTACGGAGAACTGCATATCTTCATCCGTGTGTATGAAGGAAACGACGACATTATCTCAGTGCTGAAATACAAAATAGAAAAAAAAACTGAAGTTTACTCCACTATCAAAATAGTCCTGAGAATTAATGCCACCACACCTTACACAGTTACAGTTGCGTCTGCTGAAAGGAATTTTTCGAGGCTTAAAATTATTAAAACATAGGTATTTGAGGAATTCGATGACACAAAATCGGTTTTCAGCCCTTGCTATTCTTTCAATCGAAAATGACTTTGTTAGATTATTGTGTTTAATTAAAGATTTTAGTCTTCGGAAAATCCGCAACAATCAATTTTAAAATTTATCATCGCTGTATTTGTTAATTTAGTAAATCTTTCAATGTAAAATATTTTATCTAATTTTTTTTATTTGTATAAATTTAGCATTTCTTCTCAAACATGACAAATACCTAAACCTAACGACCAGACCAGACCTACTTTCGCATCTCATACTTTTCACGAAGGACAAGGGCCTCGCAAAGACCTGCCGCCCGGAGCCTCGCAATGTGTAAGGCCGCCGCTGCAAATAACATACTATAGTTAAATAATTGGACATTGTATTTACTTTAAATTTGTCTGGTGGGCTTATTTTTAAACACTGCTACATTGAACGTGCTCACACAAGTTTGACGGGAATCGGTGGAGGCCTGTAGGCGAGAACAGCCGGAAATCCAGACAAACGGACATCCGGACATAGGAAAGAGTTTTTGGCCAAGCTTAACCGAAAACGCTCCGCTCGCTCAGTCGAAAAGTATTTCTAGTGTAGGTACCTACTTAATATTAATGATTATAAATAATATATAACGAAACGAAACCTGTACCCCTACCAATAGGCTATTTGACAGATCTTGAATTCTACAGCGTACTGTAGTTATATGAATAAAATTAGCTAAATATTTCACGAAACAAAGAAAAAAAATCCAGTAACATAATATATCTTTTTTGGAAATATGTGACTTCAAAGGTACGCAAATTTTATGATATTTTTTTTTAATCCAAAATAAATTTTGAAAATGTTTTCAGAATCCTCATAATTTTACGAAACAATAATTGTATGACAACTATGAACTTAAACGCACTTTTTCACGGTGAAAATGACAAATTTCTTAATTTTTCCATGCAATTATTGGTACCTATACCGGCCTGTGACGTCACTAGCCTGACGCGTTTTGTATGGAGCGTTTTTAGCGCTCGTAGGAATGTTGAACTTTGACGGCCATTTCTGACTTTTAGAGCAGTTTAAGTGTAGTCAGTCCCATATAGACATTTGATCACAATAAAAAATAGGATCGATTGACATCCTCAGAAAAAAATTGTCAACATGCCTAATGCAGCGTCCCTAAGTGGTTACTTTGTAGAACTACAATTCTCCATACGAATCGTTTACGGAGTCACTAGCGAGTACGGTCACTGTAAACTTATGGTAAGGATACTGGATCTGAGATGATTTCATGATGACCTTCGAGAAGAACGCCGAAAGAAACTCAATTTTGGCAATACTTGTAAGGGTTGCCCACCAGAAGTGCCAACTTTTATTAATATTTTTGCCCGGGACTTGATAGGCAAATTATTATTATTATTAAGAGCCTATATTGTCCCACTGCTGGGCAAAGGCCTCCCTCTCATTCTTCCATGCGTCCCTGTCCCGAGAAATCTCCCACCAGTCTCGGTGAAAGGCGTCAAGTTCGTCTCGCCATCTCCTTCGAGGTCTACCACGACGCCGGATGCTGTTTTGTGGGACCCACTCGGTGGTAACTTTAGCCCACAGGTCGTCCGGCATGCGAGATACGTGTCCGGCCCAGTCCCATTTAAGCTTTGCGGCCGCTTGGGCTACATCAGCTACCAGCGTTTTGGAACGCAGTACTGTGTTCTTGATTCTGTCAGTTAGTTTTACGCCCAGAATACTGCGAATAGGCAAATAGTTAAAATAATATACGAGTACCTAGCAGTGAATTCGTATACGTCCCAAATCGTAGGCGTTGCCATAAACATACGTTCTGGGGCTTTATGAATTACCACCCGTGCTGTGTCTAAAGTTTTACGTCTTGACCAGGAAGTGAGATTTTATCCCCAGAGCATAAAATCCCACTTCCGGCCTAGAGTGACGTAAAACGTATTTACAGCCCCCATAGTAAAAGGTTGGGTATGGCTGTACTAAATGATCATTAAACGTCGTACGGTCAAGTGAAAAGAGCATTTACTGTAAATGTTATAATTTTTGAATGCTGTTAAATTTTTGCAAACGAGAAAACGATACGCAAGCATACGCTATTATTTGTATACAGTGGATCCCCGCAATCTTCACCAGACCATCGGGACACTTTGTTTGTCTTCCTGCGACGCGGTTGGCGCAGTGATAAAGCAGTTGCCTACTGAGCCGACAGTCCTGGGTTCGAATCCCGGCAAGGGACACAATTGTGTGATGAACTCGAATATTTGTGCCTGGGTCATGGATGTTATTTGTATTTAAGTACGTATTTCTCTAATATGTTTATCGTCGTCTAGTGTCCATAACACAAGCCTACTAGAGCTTACTGTGGAACTAGATCGATTTGTGTGAGGTTGTCCGATATTTATTTATTTATTTATTTATTTATAGATATGATATAGGTATAATGGCGAGATTATGGACATGTCATTAGAAGCGTCAAAAGCCCCATTCGCTGACAGACACGGCACCGACTTCTAAACAGCTGAAAACATGCAAATTCTTCGGAATTTGCCAATGATGCCACGGTTCCGCGCTCCGTAATATGGCTTTAAATAGTTCGACCCACGTACAGTCGCCATCAGATATATCGCAGCATATAAGGCGTTCATAAATATCCAAACATGTACTGTAACGCCCAGTCAATAAGAGTCGTGTTCACATATTTATAATTTATGAACGCCTTATATTATATTATCTCATTTTTATTTTTATGACGATCATAGTATAAATGCATGTAAATTGTTTTAGCGTAATTTATACTGACATTTTATATTATGAAATAAATAAATCTAATCTAATCTAATCTATATGCTGCGATATGTCTGATGGCGACTGTACGTAGGAAGTTGCTTCAAATGGACTTCGGCTATGTTTTGAATTTTAATCATGAAGACATCATTATCACTTCTTGTTTTCACATACTATCCGTTTTAAGTTTTCATCTGGTCTGTATGGCGTCGGATACAAACGAGGTACAAACTTAACGTAATCGGGTTATACAAATCGAGGTTCCGGTCTCATCTGTTCCCCACAATAAAAGTTTTTAACCAATCTTTACGAAATTTTAGGAACTGAATGCGAGAAAATGTTCTGTGGACCGTTTTGATTTTTGTACAATTTATTATAGAATTTTCGTACTAGGCGTCCATTTGACGTGGAATTTTAACCAAAAACAGACGCCTGGGTTGAAGGGGTTGCTTAAAAAAATCGTTAAAAAAATGCCTTTGGAAATCTTAATACAAAATTCGACATTAAAATAAATCTCGACCCAACCAAGCTAAGAATCATATCCACGGACAAGTCTTTCGATTAGAACAAAACGCATTAAAATTAGTCCATGGGACCTCATGGACCAATTTTAATGTGAGTATTATCCGTTCAAGAGCTACAATGCTTCAGACATCTTGGAAACTAGTGGTCCTATTTCCACCAAACATATAGAACCATTTCGATGGACAAGGTTTTCGATTAAAAATACCAATTAATCACCATCCGTTTGAAAACTACGGTGCCACAGAAATACACAGATACACAAATACACATGTTTAACTTATAACACCTCTCTTTTTTCGTCTCGGTTTAACCCTTAAAGTCGCAAAAAAAACCAGGGCTCAAACCTCGGTGACGTTAAAATAGTGAAAAAAACTGTTTAACTAAAAAATGCAAAAAGATGGTCAAAAAATGCGCAGTTTGCAGACACCTACTGAGCCGGCGGTCCCAGGTTCGAATCCCGGCCGGGGCAAATATTTGTGTGATCAACTCGATTCTTGGGTCATGGATGTTATTTATATATTACTAGATTTTGCCCGCGACTACGTCCGCGTGGAACTTGGAAGTATGGAAGCAACCTCGTACAACACGATAGATATCCACCTAATCACCTTAATTAATAAAATAGCGCCTAAGCAAATGTAAGAGCAATTGTGCTTTTGGTCTAATCATTACATTTTCTACAGGGTCATCAATGTCATCATGAATTACTTACTCAGTTTTCAATCTTTTTAGGGATAATTTCCCGGATGAAAACTATCCTATGTCCTTCCTCGGGTCTTAAACTATCTCCATGCCAAATTTAATCAAAATCGATTCAGCGGTTTAAGCGTGAAGAGGTAACAGACAGACAGACAAGACAGACAGACAGACAGACACACTTTCGCATTTATAATATTAGTATGGAAGTATGGATAGTAAGTATATAGTATATAGTATGGATGGATGTACATATATAGTCGGGATTACTAATGTTTGGCAAATAATCTTTCCCAAAGTATCACATCGCAAATTTTGTTTCCCAAATTTTTATTTGGCAAAAAGTGCAATTAGCAAAACTACGTATCGCAAATTTACAGTTTGCAAACATTTTGTTTAGCAAGTGGTTGCTTAGCAAATAATTACTTGTCAAGTTTTACTTTCCCAATTTTTTTTTTGCAAATATATCGTTTGGCATAACATTCTTTTCCCAAAATATTGCATGGCATACGATTTATATCCCAGTATAAGGTGAAATAAGTAATACTATGATGTTTGGCCCACTCACTAGGGCCGCGTGGCTCGCTCGCTACGCTCGCTCGTTAAGGTCGCAACTCAACCTAACACTCCTCCTCGCTACGCTCGTCGTCGTACCTAACCTGAGCCAAGTCGGATTTCCCTTAAGGTGAAATAAGTGATATTTATGATGTTTCGCCCACTCGCTATCACTATAGGGCCGCGTGGCTCGCTCGCTACGCTCGCTCGTTAGGGTCGCAACTCAACCTAACACTCCTCCTCGCTACGCTCGTCGTCGTACCTAACCTGAGCCAAGTCGGATTTCCCTTAAGGTGAAATAAGTAATATTATGATGTTTCGCCCACTCGCTATCACTATAGGGCCGCGTGGCTCGCACGCTACGCTCGCTCGTTAGGGTCGCAACTCAACCTAACACTCCTCCTCGCTACGCTCGTCGTCGTACCTAACCTGAGCCAAGTCGGATTTCCCTTAAGGTGAAATAAGTGATATTATGATGTTTCGCCCACTCGCTATCACTATAGGGCCGCGTGGCTCGCTCGCTACGCTCGCTCGTTAGGGTCGCAACTCAACCTAACACTCCTCCTCGCTACGCTCGTCGTCGTACCTAACCTAAGCCAAGTCGGACCTGCCTTACGTACTACTATTAGGTAATATTTAGGAATACTTAGGGCTTACAATTTACCAGACTTTTGCTATAAGTTCAGCTTGCAAAGTGACTAATTTGGGAAAATTTTGTTTGGAAAATAATTTATGACAAAATCAAACATTTGCTTTATAAGCATTTGCTAAATAAAATCTTGACAAAGTGAAATTTTGGGAAAAGATGATTTGACCAAATGAATACAATGGGAAATGTAACTTTGCTAGAGATGCATTTGGGAAATAAAACTGTTGCGATAAGTTATTTGGGAAGTCATATTTGGGAAACATTATTTGCCAAACGGCAGTACACCATATAGTCGTCTAATACCCATAGTACAAGCTTTGCTTAGTTTGGGACTAGGTCGATTTGTGTATGATTGTCTCATAATATTTATATTTATTTATTTATACATCCAGACATTAAGGGTTAAAACGCGCAGAAACAAAGAAATCAACAGAACCACGGAAACATGAACCCTCCGAACCTCAAAACAACAAAACAGCCGCGGAGTAAATAAGGCGCTATATAATAAAATTTAGCTCCTGCCCGTTAATCAGAGGAGCGATGGAAAGACGCAAGAAAATGGAAATTTTCCTACCCTCCTTTTTCCTGTTAGCCCCCGCCGGGAGGGAGGTTGGACAACTCCCACTCTGGGGTACGGATGGATGGAATGAGCTTTGTAAGAATTTTTGTTCTTTTTAAATATCAGTTGTAAAGAAATGAGATGAAATTATGAAAACTTTATACATTTATGAAACACTAACTGTGCCGCGCGATGTTTTCCGGTCATTCCACGGAAACACTAATTTTTTCGGGATAAAAAGTAGCCTATATGTGTCAGCTACCTTCATACTAAACATGATCAAAATTGGCCCAGCCGTATTTGGGTGAAAAAGTAACAAACAAACACACTCAAAAACTTTCGAATTTCTTATACTAGTGAGATGTAATATCTCATTATATTTTCACAATTTCATAAAAGTTAAAAGCATAAAAGAGAAAAATTTAAATACGTAACTTGGCGAAAGAGTTGAGCCGGGAGTCAAACCCGGGACCTCTGGATCATCAGTCCAGCGTGTTAACCTTTCCATCACCCTAAATGTGCTTTGATCTTTGTATCAGAGGATCGCGTTGTATGAATGGTTTATGAAAATTTTGCTCCGAAGGCATCGTTATTCGGAATTTTATAAGCTAAAATTCAATTTTTAAATAAAAAATGGACGCCATTGTTTCTAAGCAAAGAACAGAGTTCTTATAAGTAGTTTCTGACTTCTCCCAACTGACCGATTTGGATTGATCACCCTGTATACGCAAGGAGGTTAATATTTAGTTTTAATAAACTAATAATATACGGTAAATGTTGCAGGACCCTACCGGGTTTCAAAGTGGAAACAAAGAAAAATTTACTTACCTATGACAGCAATAAATAAACTGATAAGTTAACGTTTATAAACTCTATACAGCGTGATCAATTCAAATGGGTCAGTAGGGAGAAAACAAAAACTACAAGAGATAGGGAAATCTGTTCTTAGGAATCATGACGTCGATTTTAGATTTAATAGCTCCATTGTTATTGTTTTATAAATCTCATACATAACCGGGAATTGAACCTGGTCAAAATTCGGTAAGTAATCGCATGTCGTATCGGAATATTCTTGACAATTTTGACCGGGTTATGTATGAAATTATGTATGAGATTCATAAAAAGTAATAATGCAGTTTTTATTTAATCTAAAATCGACGCCATGTTTCCTAAGAACAGATTTCCCTATCTCTTATAGTTTCTGACTTCTCCTTACATTTGTATTGATCACCCAGTTTATCCTTTGACTTAGAGCTCACACAGATCACAAACTCTTCATCTCTTTCTGTACAGTACTGCCAAAGAGTGACGGGTGATGCTATGTCGCGCGACATGAATCGTGAACCATAAGGACGTATTTATGCAGACGGGAACCAGTCCACATATCAAAACTGTTTAACCAACCATAGCATAAAGTACAAACGTTTAATGTAGGTTGGTTCTCTTTTGCATAAATACGTCCTTGTGCTAGTGCTGGGCCACTAGATACAACGAGAACACGAAAAAAGTTGATCCACCCATAAAATAAGCCTTCTCCATACATCGCCTCCCCCCTGCTTGCAGCCACCGAATGCAAATTTTATCACACCGCCCGCTTTCTTATAGGCATTGTCGTAAACTCGCTCCCGCCCGGTCATTCTCTCGGTTATATAAATAATATAGTCAAGTCCTTAAGGAATAAGTGTGGCGGTTTACAATTTGTGGAAGACGTATTTTATATTGAAAACTACCGTTTCAGACATATTCAAATGGAAAAGACTTCTTACACATATTAAAATACATAAATCGGGTTTACTCACATCGTAGAAGTCGAATGTCGCTCGACACCCTGATTAACATATAGGCTTTTTATCCCGAAAAATGTAGTGTTCCGATGGGATGAGCGAGGAACACCGCGCGGCGCAGCAAGTACCTAACTAACTTTTAATACCCCACCTTCTACCTTATATCGATAAAATATAATCGTATGTGTTTCCATGTAAGGACTTAGTACATGGAAACTTCTGAATAGACAACTGGCCATAAACAAAAGCCAATCACGCCAGATCCCGCTCTCCACTCAAAAACTTCAGAATTCTTTGTTCAAACTTTTCTATCTATCCGGAAAAATACTGGCCAAAAACAAAAGCCAATCGCGCCCAAAATCCGCTCATCACTCAGTACACTTCGGAGCTGGCAACATTTTTGCTCACGCCGAGATATGTGTAATAAAAGTTTGCCTAATGCGAAAACTTGGTAATGTTATCGGTATACGTGATCTCACCGGCTTTTCGGGTTGGCGGGATTCGCAACTAACGGTTTTCGAACAAAAAGAGCAGCTACTCGTAGTTTTAAATGGAATTTGAATTTGGAAAAAGGAGTGGCGGGCGTTGGAGCGGTTTTCAAGCGACTGCAAAAACTGGCTGAATGCCGTTGATGTAGTTTAAAATTGGAATTTAAATTAAGAACGCAGCAATTTAAAATTTGAAATTCAAGTTGTTAATGGACTTTAGTAGAAAACGCTGGCTACGTGCTGTTATGTACGAGAATTCTTTTGCATTGTTGTCTGTTCGAAACAGTTTTTAATTTCATAAGTATTTTTATTAATTATACGACGGGTTTTTGACGATAACTACTTTTATTCGAACTCTCGATTCAGATATGTCGATATCAAGATTATCAAGGTACTAGACGTACCCGCGGCTTCGCTCGCGTAAATCAAATGTACTTCCTATTTGTAACACTTGAATATGTAATTTTGGGGTAGGGGTCGGGTTGCATCATACTCATCATTACGCATAACTGTAAATAGTCATACATTTATGCGCATAACGTTTTTAATCATAATGTTTAAGAACATACTGTGTAATGGGCATACAGTTGATGCGCATGAAATGATTTAAGCATACTTTGTCATGGTCATACATTGATTACTCATAGAACAATGCAACCATACTTTATAAACGCATACATTGCAAAACGCATAGTCAAGTCGGTTCTGGCCAAGTCGGGTTTCAGGTCATAAAAAAAACCTAAACCTAACCCAACCAAGTTGGATCTAGCCAAGTCGGATTTCAGGTCATAAAAAAAAATAACCTAAACCTAACCCAACCAAGTCGGATCTAGCAAGTCGGGTTTCAGGTCATAAAAAAAAATAACCTAAACCTAACCCAACAAAGTCTGATCTAGCCAAGTCGGGTTTCAGGTCATAAAAAAACAAATAACCTAAACCTAACCCAACCAAGTCGGATCTAGCCAAGTCGAGTATCAGGTCATAAAAAAAAATAACCTAAACCTAACCCAAGCAAGTCGGATCTTGCCAAGTCGGGTTTTGGGTCTTAAAAAAAAAATAACTTAATCCTAACCTAACCAAGTCGGATGCGATCAAGTCCGATTTCAGGTCATAAAAAAAAAACTTAAAGCTAACCCAACCAAGTCGGATCTGACCAATATAATATTGATAATTGTAATTATCAATATTATGGCTTGAAAAGTGTATGACATTTACAATTATACTAAAAATAATTGTAATTCTCAGACTAAATAAATGTATGACATACGACATTATGGCTAAACAATTATGACGTACAGAAATTATGACAGCGAACAATTATGACATCGTACAATTTATGCCAAAAAAAATGTATGCGTAGCAACTTTATGCGTAAACTGTTATGACAATCGATATTATGACAATAGTTGTTATGCGACCAGAGGGTCCCCGTAATTTTGTTTTCTCAATATATATAATGAAAAAAGGAAACTGCATTTAGTTACGTTGCAAGTTAAATAAAAGCTTTTTAAAAAGGAAACTGCATTTACTTAGTGCAAATAAAATTAATTATAATCAAAAGGGATTCAACAAATTCTATATTTGTATACATGGGCTCCAGAGTAATACGTAGGTACATGTACAAATGTTACTCAAAGCAAAGCAAAGCAAGCAGTGCCGTTTCAGTAACAGACAAATAAAAGTAAAAGACAAAGAATCCTCAGAAAATAGGGTTAAATAATAGGTTGAGAGGTTAAAAACTTAATGCTACGTTGTGTCTATCTTGGAAAATAGTGGTGGACGTTAGCCTTTATCGGTAAAGGGCCTCTTAATCTTTCAATAGAAAGTAATATGTTAAAAAATTTACCCGTTCGTTTCTGTGTTTATTTTACGCTTGTTTTCTCTCACAAACTCGTTCCTACCCGTTATAGGTAAATATATGCTAGGCGTATACGGAGTATAACGTTTTGGCAACAATATAGTTGATCTTTTTTCACTAATTCCATTCAAAAACATTAATAAACATCACAGAGTTGAGGTTATGTCATGTCGGCGTTTGACATTGACATTTCAATTGACTGAGACTGACGTTACATGTCGTCTCACTCTATCGTATAAGCAAAGTGTGTAGTCATTACATTTCGAGCAAAAAACTTCGATATAACGGCGTACCAACATGACGCCAAAAATGTTTGGCTACTTAAACTTAAGTCATATGGCGAAACGAAACTTAGGCTACTTGAACCTAACCCGTAATAGCGACAATAACCGAGGGATCGCCGAAAATGGCCGACGGTCGCGAAATGAAGAATTTTATGAAATTTCTTTAGCCGATTGTGAAGGAAATACGTGGCGAAAAGGGTATTTTTTACGCTCTTATTCTATTCTCATATTTAGACAATAGATTTGAATCGTTGTTTCTGCGGTAACGTGCATCGTATTGGAGAAACGTGATCTAAAAGGACGTCGAGTTTTGTAAGGCGCCATCTCGCTTCCTCCCTAGTGCGTTATCCCGTTCTGGCATTTTCAATTTTATTATATAGATTATTAGTTATTATCACTGATCTCCTAAAATGAAACTTCTATATATGTATGTACTAGCTTTTGCCCGCGACTACGTACGCGTGGAACTTGATAAAAGGGATTATAAAAAGCGCCTAAGCAAATGTAAGAGCAATTGTACTTTTGGTCTAATAATTACATTTCCTACAGGGTCACCGCACCCCAACAGAAATGTTCACTCACTTTTCAATCTTTTTAGGTATAATTTCCAGGATGAATACTATCCTAATGTCCTTCCTCGGATCTGAAACTATCTCTATGCCAAATTTCATCAAAATCGATTCAGCGGTTAAATCGTGAAGAGGTAACAGACAAACAGACACACTTTCGCATTTATAATATTAGTATGGATAGTATGGATGGATAACCAGCATCAAGTATGTGTTTCAAGATGGCCACCGCAGACGAGGCAGATTTAGACGTAAAATGGTAGTTGGCGGGGCGATTCCAACGCATTCTACAGTAAGTAACTGGTCGGAAAAATCGAACTTATGGACATCTTTGCCGGCTCATGTGTTTCCATCTTACAACAAGGGACTCTTCAAGAGCGAAGAAGCATCTGACGGGCCACCATGGCAGTTGTCAGGTGCCCTCTCAGGGCACCGTTGGTTTCTTGTCAATTGCCATTGCGACTTGGGCTTTTTTGCTTACCATCAGGCGAAGTGAAAAAAAAAACCGGTCAAGTGCGAGTCGGACTCGCACACCGAGGGTTCCGTACAAACACTTTCCATCCTTAAGTGGTTAAGTTAAGTTTGCACCTGGTATGTATAGCGCTCCATACAAACGAGGTGCAAAGTTACCGCAACCAATCCCGTTTGTTGTATGGGAGCCCCCCTTAAATATTTATTTTATTTTATTTTTAGTATTTGTTGTTATAGCGGCAATAGAAATAGATCATCTGTAAAAATTTCAACTGTCTAGCTATCACCGTTCTTGAGATACAGCCTGGTGACAGACGGACGGACGGACGGACGGACGGACAGCGAAGTCTCAGTAATAGGGTCCCGTTTTTACCCTTTGGGTACGGAACCCTAAAAATCTAAGGATAAAGGCTTTGCTCAGCAGTCGGAAGCACCTTCAGAATATTGAAAAACAAAGGAGCATAAACGCATTTTGGGGTTACTACCCTACTTAGTCTAAGTTGATCCCTCCCCCCTCCTCTCCTTGTGTCGTGTTTCTCATTACAGAGGGTCGTGACCTCCACGAATAATTTTGTGGACGATCGCTTTCCACTTTTTGCAGTCTTCAACGCTGTGTAATGCCTCGGCTGGAAGACCTGGATGCCAAGAGACATATCCGCAAGACTTTAGGGAAGAGAGTTGGTAGTAGAGAAACTCCGTTTGTAGTGTGATTGTCACCACTTTAGGGAAGAGAGTTGGTAGTAGTGAAACTCCGTTTGTAGTGTGATTTGAGATTTGAGATAATTTATTTACAAAATTTTGGTTTATTTTATATACAATATTTACAATACAATTAAAGTAGGTAGCACCCAGCATGATGCTAGTTACTTGGTGGGGATACAAAATGGCGCTTTGATGGAGAGAGTGTATACGTGTCGTAAACTGATGCGGTTACGTAACACTCTGAGCTTGTGTGCGCGCGATCGCGCGCCTATAAATTAATGAGAGCAAAAGCGCGCCACCTTTTCGTCGCCGGCGTTCGTCGTGTTCACTTGTCCCGGCGTGTCTCCTGTGCTTCAGCTCGAAGACTCGAAACTTGAAGATCGAAGAGAGAAGACGATGCTGACTGAAGATATATTTATACAACTGTCTTTTTCGAGACAAACAACCTGCTCTTTTCAGAGGAAACGCTCAGGCGTCAATCTCGCTGTTTCTATGGAGACAACGTCAATCACCTACAGACTCAACCGAAGCCCTCCTACACTTACACTTACGACCCTGCTGAACAACTTCATTGCGAACCTTGTAATGGCATCGTCAAGACAAAGTTGGGTTTTGCGAGTCACATCAGAGCCTTTCATAACCCGGACAAGAATAATTGACGGAGTCGCTGTCGCCGGACACGGCGAGGACTAAATACTACTATTAATGCTTCGTGGACTTTAGATATAGAATTATCGCGGATCTGGTCTGTCCAGCGCATAGGGCTTCTTCCTCTTGGTCTCCTACCCTGTGCTTTCCTTTGAGAAGGGCAAACTTTACTTTTGACGTGGTTGACCCCACATTTATAGAAAAATTTCGAGTTTGTAAAACTACCGTCGAATACTTAATAACTAAAATAGGACAAGAATTACAACACTCAACAACGAGAAATTTCGCACTTACTCCCACTCAGAAAGTTTTATGCGTACCTATTACAAACGAATACAATGATTTAACAGGCCCAATATTTGCTAAATATACCCAATCCCTTCAATTTTCGTGCGTTAAATGTTCACTAAATTGGCCAAACAATATTTCTCGGTTGTCTTGTATAAGGCCCAAAATTATTATTTTCGTGTCCATTTTACTCGTTGCAAGTTACCGAACAAATCCTAGAATGCTAGTCAAAATTATCTGATGAATGCTAATCTAAGACAAACATTTTTATTGCTGCTCTCATACTGCTAAGTATATAATTTTAACAAAAATGTATGCTGTGACATATTTGTCGCAATTTATGACAATATGTCGATTACCATGACAAAGAAAGTCTTGACAATTTTCTTAAATACTGACATTTTAAAACTGACAATTGTAGGCCTTTATGAAACGCGATTGATACTGACAATTTTGTCAACTATTTACCTGTCGCAGTCGGACATATTTGTCACGTTTATGAAACAGAATTTGTAGCTACAATTCGAAAATTTTGTCAAAAACTGACAAATTGTCAACTTGTCACGTAAGTACATGAAACAGGGCCCAGGCCAATCTTGGTTTGTAGTGAAATCGATTTATCTGTCCAGGTCCTATTTAGTCTAAGTTGATAGCTATTTAGAATTAAGTGAGAATCCGTAGTGACGCACCGGGCCATGGATTCTTTCAGCCATTATTCCTCGAGTTATAATCGACTTCCATACTCACGTGTTCGCAAGGCTCTTGCTCGAGTCTTTGTTACAAGTTTTTATTGCAAGTCGTTTTAATGCAGATTACGTTCAGAAAGAAAGAAGCTTACGAAAGTCTGCATAGAAATTATGATGAAAAAACATGATTCCTTACAGAGGATTCCTGCGGTTCATTCAGGAACACCCAAAAATTCCGAATTTTCATTTATCCGAATCCATCATAATAAGGTTCATACCTACTGAATATATCATAATAGTAGTTTGTGCAACTGTTACATAATGAGATGACTTAAAACACGAGTGCTGTTTTATGAAATGAGTCGAAGGCGAGTTTCATAGTAGGATCACATGAGTGTTTTAAGTCCTACTTATGTATAGTCATGTAATGATTTAAGTCCTAATTATGAACACGAGTTTAACAACACACATATACATCGTCCTATCATTGATTTTTTATTTAAGTAATCCGTAATACTAGTAACTTCCACGGTGCAATGAATAAGGCGGCGGCGCGCGGGGTCGCTATATCATCACCGTATATCGTAATGTCATGAAATAACCACTAATTTTGCTGCTCCATGCCCCGCCGCCGCCTCTGTATTGCATTGTGGTTGACGACGTGGTTGGCGCAGTTTGTAGTGCACCTGTAAATATTTGTGTGATGAACTAGAATATTTGTTTCTGGGTCATGTATGTATTTATATATTATGTATATCGTCGTCTAGTACCAATAGTACAAGCTTTGCTTAGTTTAGGACTAGGTCGATTTGTGTAAGATTGTCCTTTAATATTTATTTATTTATAGTATCAAAACTTGTTAAGTATAGTAATATAACAATACGGGTGAGAATAGAAATGAAACAACATTGATACTAAGATATTACATTTACTTTTAATTGATCCTTTTTACAATATTGCTCCTCTTCCAAGTTTATCAAACACCATTTACACCACCTTAGAATAGAAACGCCTAGAACGAGAGTGTTCATACAATGATTGACAGATTTGAGAAAAATGAAGCCGCTTTTGGTTTTATGTGTGCGTGGCTACGAACCAATCATAGAGAAGTGTTGCTTGTGACATTGACGTTGTGACAGATGCACACACAGACGGAACTTAGCCCGTGGCTAACCAAAACTGGCTTCACTTTCAAGCGCTAACTAGGTTTCTAGACGTATTTATTCTGAGTACACCACCTGAAACAAATAAGGCCATTTAGATACTTATTTTAATAATAACAATAACTTCATATTCATAAATAATGACACAAAGGTAAATTAAGAAAGAAAAATTTAATGCGATCCACTACAATTCAATCTAAGCAGGATTTGAACCTGCGACCTCTACGTTTCCAGCGTATTGATCTTCCAACTGAGTTATTAGATCGCTACGTCAATCACACCAAATCTTCCATTCCATAATTCATACGCTACTGGAGCGCCCTCTGCGTCATATGTGTTTGAAAATGCAATCGCGTGCCATGTCATTGCCTTTTACGGTTTATAAGCAACATCCCTGTGACAGACGGTCAGACAAATAGTGGAGGCTTAGTAATAGGGTCCTGTTAGCACCCTTTGGATACGGAACCCTAAAAGTAAATTCAATTATATTTTTAGCTTTTCTGCGAGGCCTGATGAAACCGCAGAAACAGAGTGAGATACTGCTACACAAATCCCTCCCCCAAAGGTCTCCACGACGATCGGTCTTGCGCCGCCCTCATCCAATTTACGATCCTAAGCAGGTCGTCGGTCCACCTTATTGGCAGCCTTCCCACGCTGCGTCTTCCGTTCCGCAGTTCAAGAACCTTTCCGCCCCAACGGCTATCGGTAACCCAAAGGTCAATGGAGCTATGCTCGGAGTTTCCTTGCGGGATCGAATCCGAAATCAGATAAGCAAGAGAACCAAGGTTGTAGATATAACTCAGACAGTCACCAAACTTAAGTGGCAGTGGGCGAGGCATAATAGTAGCGCCTAACTCAACCGGGTCACAAAGCCACTATCTAAATCAACCTTCCGATATACCTTTTAAAAAGATGGCGCCCGATTTTCATTATGTTTTCTCGCATTTGACAGCGTCCCGCTTGAGCCGGCAGATTAAACCCGAATGAAAGCGCACAATTTGCATAGAAATTAAAATTTACCTGGACCGACGTTAGTGGACCCAAGTGGAATGCCTTCTACTATTTCAAAGTTCGAATTTTGAAATTCGAAGGCGCTCGGAGCGATTATTCGGAATTTGTTTTCGAAAACCGTTAAACGGTGGGTGAATTTTGTTTTAATTTGAAGTGTATTTTATGTATAGTTTTAAATGTAGATACTTTTAAAGAGCACTGTTAAACTTTTAGTGTCACGTCAGTATTATTTATAATTAACATATCCCGGGGTTTTTGGTGCACGAATGATTTTATACTAGTAGGTAGTAGTAGTTAGGTAGGTAGTTAAATAATGGGACCTTTTTACTATCAAAATGATTCTTTAGACCCTTTTGACATGTATAAGCTATATAACTTTCTTTCGCGCAGACGTACTTTGCACATTATGCAATTAATGTGGATTCTGTAATTGGATTTATGTATGAACTGTAATGCGTAAGCTCTGTCATATTTGTAAATTACCTACTAATGTTTAAAAAAAAAAATAGGTTTAGGTAACTCTGTTGTTTCTAAACTATTTCAGCGGTCGGAAGTAACATTAAACAGAAGAAAAAAACAACAATAGAATAAAAATATAATGCATTAGTTGGTTCGTTTATTAAATATGAATGGAATAATGATGAAACACAATTTTGTTTGTTTTTCTTATCTAAAACTGAAGTTGAAATTAACGTCGGTTTCAGTAACACGAAACTGACAACTTGTACAAGCTGTCAACGAAGAAAAACTTTCAGAATTACAATAATGTAATCAAATACAATTTAATCAAATTACGGTGCTATGTTTAAGTGAGGTATATTTTAGACATACATAATTATGGGTCGATTGCAAAAAAATTGTACATAGTTAAAGGCTTAGTTAACATTAAATACGAT
The DNA here is from genome assembly GCA_947623375.1 of Apotomis capreana. NCBI lineage: Eukaryota > Metazoa > Arthropoda > Insecta > Lepidoptera > Tortricidae > Apotomis > Apotomis capreana. The sequence continues at coordinate 11,683,056 of OX392522.1, read as the reverse complement.
CGCTTCCTTTGGGTGACGAAAGTTAGTCATACAAATTGTATGGGTAACTTTCGTCACACAAAGGAATCAATTAACATTGTTTTAATTAAAGCCCTTAACTATGTACAATTTTTTTGCAATTGACCCATATAATCTTGGTACCTGTATCTATTAATAGTACAAATAGCGAGTTTAAAAATATAATTTGATTCCGTGTGCTAAACTTATCAATAATATGTAAAGGTAATCGCCACTGTTACAATATACTCACATAAATAAAAATCTATCGTCATTATTAAATCGATATTAAAAAATATATGGCAGCATAGAAGAGCTACATTATTATCTTGTAAATTTTTAAATTATGTGCGCAGACAAAAACCCGTTAAAACTTCTCCAACCCAGAACAATTAAAAAGGAAACGCGATCAAAATTTTACACCTCAGACGGGAATTATATCAAAAGTTCCAGAAGTAACGATAAGGTATTTGGTAGAATTAAAATAACACTTCGCTGAGAGAAAAGTGGTTCCACCCCATCCCCCCGAGGGGGCGCCACCAATGCCAAGATGGCTTCTTTTAAATGGGGTGGACGCGGGAGTTAGCCCCTCAAGAATAAAAGTATGCCGTACCTTCCGTAGATAGATATTGCGGGGGGATAAGATTTCGAGCGCTTTTGTGAGTTCGATTGCGTTCCGAATTTAAATTGAGTTTTGAATTTCGTTTTCGAATTTCGAACGCTACGCTTTTGTTCGTTGTTATAATGGAATTTTGTTTTTATTTTATGATGTTTGAGAATTGTCTGTTAATGTTTTAGGTTTCCGCGATAAACTGGTGTTCCAACTATTTTAAAAGCGGTTTGTATTTTCATGGTTATTTTCTTCTAACGCTTTTTTTATTGCTCATATATTATACATAGTTGTTAATTTTATTGGTCCATTATTTCTGTTTTAATTGTAATTTAGTATCCGTATTAGTATTTTATATTTATCGAATGAAAAACAATTTTAACATTCTATACTCGTATGCGTGATTTAAAAAAACTTATAAAAATATACTATATATTAATGCAATGGAAGTCGTACCTACCTATATATCTGTTTATATATTTCTAGAAAATAAACGAATTTGCCATACGACTTAACCTTACTGTAATAAGGCTTTTATTTAAATTTAATAATGTTCTGGCATTTCTTTGGTAATTTTTATTGAGTTTTAAGTACTCTTTCAGAAATTATAAAAAATACTAGAATCTAACGAATAATAACATTATGCTCTAATCATCTAATCAAGCACGTTTGTTTAAGATCTACATAAAAAAAACGTATCAATATGGAGATAAAGAGGCTTTTAATTCAATGTCAAAGATAACTTTATCGTAAACTTAGATGTAAATAATCTTCACATGTCTTTAAATAGATCCCAACCTGAAAGGAATCCTACTAAAGCAATTTAAGGTGGCAAATCGAAAGGTTTACACTCGGAGGTCCTTCACCCGTGAGAACCATGTGTGTTTTGATTTGAATTTGGGTCAATGTGTTTTGATAGGTCATGTGAACGGTGTAAATAAATGGAGTCGGAATATCGGGATATCGGGATTGCCCGTGAAATATCCGGATATATGGTTGTGATACGGAATGGCTGTATAAATATTTATTTAAACTATGTTGAAAAAGTCAGCACAAATGGCGGACTTAATAAATAAATAAGAACATGTATTTCGGACAAATTAATCCATATATATATTATTGTTAGTATTACAAAAATAATTTAAATAACTATGTTAGTGCCTAAGCTAAGGTTAAGGTTTGTTAGGTTAATGCCAAACGGCATTTTCTATGCTAGGCCTGTCTCTTGGAAGAATCAAGTTTACCTGACACATCGTTGGGCACAGGCAATTGAAAATAAGGGTGAGGCATTGGCTGTTAGTTTAGATGTAGCGAAGGCCTTTGATCGGGTTTGGCACAAAGCACTTCTTTCGAAGCTTCCGTCTTATGGGCTTCCCGAGAAATTATGCGAATGGGTCAGTAGCTTTCTGGCAGACAGATGCATAAAGGTCGTAGTTGACGGTGCATGCTCTGAACCCATGTCTGTGGATGCTGGTGTCCCTCAAGGCTGTGTGCTTTCGCCCACATTGTTTCTTCTGCATATCAATGATATGCTGCAAATCTGTGGCATTAATTGCTATGCAGATGATAGCACGGGTGATGCCTCCTATACCGGCCGCAATAATATTTCTCGGGAAATTGTCATCGAGAGCCGAAAAAAGCTTGTGTCTGAAGTCGAGACTTGTTTAAAAGAAGTCTCAAAATGGGGTCGACTTAATTTAGTCCACTTTAACCCCGCAAAGACACAGCTTTGCGCGTTCACCACCAAAAAATCTACGTTCGTCGCGTCACCTCTTTTTGAAAGCACTCCCCTAACTGCCTCAGCCACTATAGGAATCCTTGGTGTTGACATCTCGTGTGAAGTCCAATTCCGCGGACATCTAGAGGGTAAGGCTAAATTAGCCTCCAAGAAGCTCGGCGTGCTCAACAGGTCGAAACAGTACTTCACTCCGGCCCATCGCCTACAGCTTTATAAGGCGCAGGTTCGCCCACATATGAAGTACTGTTCTCATCTGTGGGCTGGGGCGCCCAAGTACCAGCTTCTCCCTCTAGATCGTATTCAACGGAGAGCGACTCGTATCGTCGGTTTCCAGCGAACTTCAGATCGGCTTGACTCCTTGGCACTACGTAGAGATGTAGCATCTCTCTGCATCTTTTATCGCTTGTATAACGGGGAGTGCTCTGAGGAGTTGTTCGGATTGATTCCTGCCGCTTCTTTCCGCCATCGTTCTACGCGACAATCCTTTCATCCTCACCACTTAGATAGTTGGCAGTCCACAACTGTGCGTTTTTCTAGGAATTTCCTGCCTCGCACGACTGCATTGTGGAATGAATTGTCGCTTGCGGTATTTCCGGACCGATACGACCTTCAAACCTTCAAGAAAAGAGCGTATTCCCACCTGAAAGGCCGGCAACGCACTTGTGACTCCTCTGGTGTTGCAGGTGTCTATGGGCGACGGTAATTGCTTTCCATCAGGCGATTCGTTTGCTCGTTTGCCCCCTATGACATAAAAAAAAAAAAAGTTAATTTCTCTAAGTAGGTAAATACCTAAATGAAAAAATCTTTATTCAAAAATAATACAAAATGTCAATGTAATCAGTCAGTTAACCTAACACAACCTAAATAGTATTAATCAAATAACCCGCCCCGAGTCAAATACACGTTGTTTACGTATATGTTACTAATACTTTAAGAAAACTACAGTTATGTATAAACATATTAAATTCACAATGTTTACAAAAGGTAAACACAAAGGCAGGTGTATTTTTTAAATGGTTCAATGGCCCATGATCCGTTGTAATAATAAATATTGATTAAATAGAGATTTTTTTTAATTATATATTATTTTGGTATAAAATTTCTTTCGCCTTGCTTTCCGTGAATCTCATAAAAAAAATAGGGTTGTAGTACTTTTTTGCCGTAAAATAAAGAAGCCCTCAATATTGTGATGGAGGTGTAAAATAATCAATCTGTCAGATAAGTCGCCATGATACTAAACATGTAATTAAAACTATTTTTACAATTAAAATCAATTAAGTGCACTAATTCGATAACGGTAAAAAAGGACGATCATTTACTTGAAACTTCAAACTTAAACGAAAATAGGGTTGCACTAAAAACCGCCATCGTCCCGGCATAACCGAAACCGAAAGCATAATTAATCGAGCTCGCCTTAATTGAAACCCCCTTCCGAGAAAAACTTCCCTTTCTTATTTTTCCCTCCCCCAAGTCGACTATAAATCCTTGCTACAGACAGTGGGGAGATACCTTTACAATCTCAGGCACCCTTGAAAACGTTGCCAGCCAACCCGCCATCTTAATTGAAAAGAATAAAGTAACGAATGATGTTCGAATTTTAGACAGCGGCAAATGAAAGTTGGTAATGGCGGAACAAGAAAAACCGTCCGCGATTCGTCATTCGAATTCCGCGGGCGAGTTACATTTTGGACGGTTGAAAGTTTGAATTTCGAATCTATTTTTAAATTACTTTTGATTATGATTTTCGTGCTAGTCCATTGATTGAGTACCTATAATAATAATTATTGATAGTATAACGTTTGGAAAGGTTGTGATCAGGAGACAAGTGTTACAAACCGATACTGATTAAATAATAATGTATTAATAGCTATCAAAAGGTAGACCGTTAGTTTAAAATGGTTAAAGTTAATTTATAAACTGAAAGAGGAAAACATTGGGCCGGCCGTTTGACAATTATAGCGATGTACTAGTTAAACTATAAATACCGTTTACGGTTGAAAAGAAGCTTCTGCATTTCATTAATATCGGTAAAATACTTTAGCTACTAATTTGAACTCTATTATTATACGTTACATACAAAATTTTCAGGTAAAACACACGATACTACAAAATCCCGATACTTTTTAAAAAGTAGTTACAATGAAGAAGTACTTAACACGTTCGCTGCGATATAAGGTCGAAAGACCCGATGCATGTGCTCTCACTCTGTGCGGAGGTGAGAAACGGTGAATTTCCTCTGTTGCGGCGGCTGTAATATGAGTATTTCTGCATGTACAAAAGAGACAAGTATAGGTTTGAATTTAGGACTTTAAGGGCAGCATAATAAAGCATTAACATTGTGCTAAGGCTTTTCGGCCCGATAACGCACTGGGTGATATTTTTTTCGATTCCTTGCGGATATCGGGTCGAAAGGCCTGACATAGATTACAAGGTCATTCCGCCCCCTCCCGCACTGGTTGCAGGTGATTGCATTGTTTACTTCCGATTAGTGTTGTGACTGTGACGTATTTATCGCGATTGGACGTATATTACGATAGTACATAATTCAATATCTCCTAGTGTCTGTGTACGTTTCGATGTGGCTTAAAGCCGTTAATTTGTCTCGACCAAATAAATGATGTAAGCGATGTTAAAGCTGCGTGGGGCACTCACCAGCCGAGAAACAAATAAAAATGTAAAAAATAACCTTTCTGTGTGGAATGTAAGAAACGATTAATGCTTGTTATATTTCTATAAGGCCCATATCTATTTTTTATCAAACGATATTATAAATAATATGTCGATAAGTTGTTGCCCATCACTAATAACTCTCTGTTTTTTCCTGTCATTCAGTGCGGTTTCGGGTTGTAAGACCTTACACCTTTACATATTTATTCCTCTTAAGTAAATAGCAGGAACCCGGGGCGAGGCAAACACTAAGATAACCAACTCGTCTACTACTGATATTGATAGGTAGTTATCTAACATTTTAAGTTTTCGCATAGTTACAGTCTTTAATATCCGTCAATACCTTACCAGGCCTATGAGCTGAACGGATAGTTTAAGTAACAGGCCAATCGGCCTTTTAACGCACCATACGAAAAAACGTCAGTTTCGGTCCCGCAGCGAACGTGTTAAAAGTGAGAAAGAAAAATGGAATTATTTGAAAAAAATAGGGGACAGGAGAAATGTTAGGTCACCTTATACGACACGATGCTTTTATAAATATCATCATAGGAGGAAGGCCAAAAATAAGTTACATAAAACAAATAAAAGAGAAGGTCGATGACATATCGTATAGGGAAGTCAAGAGAGTGGCTACGGACAGAGTTTGATGGAGAAAACTACAATACTTCATCAGCTATACCGAAAAGAGTTTAAGAGGCCTTCTTCCTTTTAAAATGCTGATGGTTTTAGACATTTTTGTTCTATGATCAAACATGTTTCTTAACATATTATTGATGTTACTACCTAGAACAGGGCTATTGAGATTTATTGGTATATATTTGAAACCTACTGTTTGAACTTTTCATTGATAATTTTTGTTTCAAAAACTACTCGAAATTGACGCGGAAAATTATTTTCTTCAATTTATTTTCGACTGCACGCAATGAAAGCATGAAATGCAAAAGCAAATGAAGCTATGTTAATACCTAGAACTCGGAGAAAATATGATTCACTTAAAAAAGTTGGTTGAAATTATCAGTATAAATATTTGTCATAATATAAGAAAAATATTTTTTAAAAGGAATAAGGCCTATTAACTCTTTTTATGAATGAATGAGTTATTATTGATAACATGAAACTACTTATGACATGTCAATATTGATATCTACCTACACTATTACACAATTCTAAAATTTTATTAAAAATCAAATTTCTATGGAGACGTTTGACGTTTAATCAGAGGGTTTCTAAGAAACATTTTATGTCTTCTAAACGTCTAAAACTTTCTTTTTGAACCAAGTCTACTTATGCAAAAGTATTCACGCCATTACATAGGTATTTTATTTAATAATACCTACAGTTCTTTTTCAGACCAAATTTGAATTCCAATGATGAATGGAAAAAAAGTTGTATACATAATATTATATACCTACACATCAAAATAAAAAAAGTAACAGCATTACAATTTTCTCCGCCGCTTCCTTGATTTAAGAAGGGTAACTTTTTAGGGGACCCCAATACCCCCATAAAGGGTCGCCAACCACCGTAGCAAGACCTCCGGTCGCGTACACAATAGTACCAAGTCCTTAAGAGATGAGAGCACAAGTTTCACTGGTTCCTTTGGGGGAGACAGGGGGAAAAGAAGGAATAAATGAAGGCCCCTGTTTTAAATTGCTAAGACGAGGGAGTGCCTTTGTGTTGTTCTTTAATTTTGTTTAGGCATCACGTTTTTATACGTGTGTGTGGACGGGGGCTGAAATTAATATTTTCTTCCATTTTGGATGTATTTGGTTACAGGCTGTTTGAGGCAATTGGGGACATTAAGCTGGCGTTGTTGTTGTTTGTACTTTCATTGCTATATCTTAATCTATATTACTATGAAATTGAAGAAAACACATATAGATTTTAAATAGGACAAAAATATTTTATTTCGTTTTAGCATCTTCTGGCTAGAACATATAATATAGAATATAAACTTTTTATAATGTCTTTGACTTTATCTCCATACTGTTTTTTTGTATGTTAGAGGGGGCAAACGAGCAAACAGATCGCCTGATGGAAAGCGATTACCGTCGCCCATAGACACATGCAACACCAAAGTCGCAAGTGTGTTGCCGGCCTTTTAGGTGGGAGTACGTTCTTTTCTTGAAGGTCGTATCGGTCCGGACATACCGCAAGCCACAATTAATTCCACACTACAGTCGTGCGATGCAGGAAATTTCTAGAAAAACGCAAAGTTGTGGACTGTCAACTATCTATTTCTATTAATTCTTCAGACTTGGGGCTGACACATGTGGTATTAGTAAAATGATTTAAGAAGAAGTGAGATCAAAGAAGTTCAATTCTTGAACGCGTAAGAGGGAACGAACCTAAAGGGCACTTTAAAAGCTCATGAACAGAAAGTTTACATTACACTCAAGATAATTTTAATTGTTTTTTTGTTATAGTAAAGTTAATTTCGGGTATAACGACGATGAAAGGACCACCGTAATTTCATCTGTTGACAACCAAAGCTATGTAAAAAAAAAATCAAAAAATACCTACTTAAATAAAAGCTCGTATCTCAATGTTAATCTACTTACTAGATACGAGGTTTTTAAGAGTAGTGACCGAGTTGAGATTTTTTGTTGTCACTAAGTGATTTAGTCGTTATATAATGAAATCGTTACAGGTAATGACAAAATCATATTAGAAATTCACGGGACATAGCTTTAACGTCGCTATAGCCAAAAGGTCGCTACAACCAAGCTCAAAATAAATCAAATCCACGGTATTATTTTCAAAAATTCCAAAAACAAGCCACCATTATTAGCAGACATTTTAAAATACCTACCCTTTCTTACCCCAAGCTCTTTCCCCCTGTACATAGCAATATAAGAGGGCGAAAAATCCACTCCGTCATTACATTAAAAGATATAATTAAGAAGGGGCCCTCCCTTAGGGAAATTCGCCTTCTTTTGACATTTTAAAGGGGCTTTCTTAAACCCTCTGAACATTGAATTATAAATTCCTTGCACTGGAAGTGGACGCATTAAATATGAAACGGTTCTGGTAGTTTCTGCATTCTTTAATGGTTGAATCCATACTCATATTATAAATGCGAAAGTGTGTCTGTCTGTCTGTCTGTTACCTCTTCACGCTTAAACCGCTGAACCGATTTAGATGAAATTTGGTATATAGATAGTTTTAGTCCCGGGGAAGGACATAGGATACTTTACATCCCAAATAAATTTAGTGTTCCCGTGGGATGAGCGGGTAACACCGCGGGGCACAGCTAGTATAAAATAATTCTGTGTTTTTTTTCACATTCAAATATTTTTTTATTGGCAGTTAAGAACGTTGAGCTACTATTTGGACCTCCAAATAGCAGTCCGCATAAAAATGTATTTTTGTATAAATATTTCAATCAGGTGATACAAAAAAATATACATATTAAATATTTGTATGTGTGCTACGCCTAACTAATAGACTGGACATCTTTGGTAAATGGACAGTTGTTAAAATAATCTGTATATCTGGGAAAAGTTGAACGCCTTGATTTTCTTATTTACCGAAGGAATTTGACAGTTTTCGTGATAAATATTTCTTGCCCCAGAAATTATATCTTATAACAATGAATGAGATTACACGTCATCGCTAGTATCAGCTTGATTTTTATTGATAAAAAGTTGCGTATGGCCAAACCATTAAACGGTAGGTAATCTCCGTGGCGCCACCTATGATCCCACCGGAAGATCGGCGCTGGCTCTCGAGGTAGCATCATGCTGAGGTTGGGACCTTTTCGTGGCACAGCCATTATATTATAGTTACCTATTGTTTTATTTTATTATATTTGTCACATCCCTTATGTAAGTAAGTATGTTTTATGGTCACGCCAAGAATTAATATATTTCTTTCTTTCTTAATCTTGAGCACAATGCGCCCGTAACCGTCGACTTATTCCGGGTAATTAAAAATACGACAACGGCAATTTCTCATTTTCTCAACCTATTCCTTGTTCAAAAATTCGTGCATCATCTCAATGTGACACTGGAAACCTAGCAAAAAAGCAGTTAAAAAAAACAGTTGGGTACCAAGACGAATATTTTCAGTTACAACGATGCGTGCTTGGATTTTGATCGGTAAGAGTCCAGCACTCTCTCCTCCATGAGGATTTTTCCTAAACGTAGCCTTATTCCATTTTAAAAATATTTTTTTCATAATATAACAAATATATTGATACATAATTTCAACTAACTTTTTGTGACAAAGTGAATAATACTTTGCCCCGAGTTCTAGGTAGTAACTAGCTATTTCATGCTTTAATTGCCTGCAGTCTAAAATAAGTTGAAAACACTCCGCTTGAATAACGTAAATTTCGAGTAGTTTTTGAAACAAAAATTATCAATGAAAAATTCAAACTGTACTAGGTTTCAAATATATCCCAATAATTCACAATAGCCCTGCTCTAGGTAGTAACATTAATAATATGTTAAGAAACATGTGTGATCATATAGAAAAATGTCTAAAACAATCAACATTTTAAAAGGAATAAGGCCTCTTAGTACACTACATTATGTGTTTCATAATGTCGTTTCCATATTGTGTATGTTCGGGTCTCCGCGAACGTCATTTAGTACGAATATCGCTTATAATTGCCGAGACGCTAATTTTCTGAGTTCCGTGGTTATTATTGCTGTGTGTATATATTTATTTATTTAAGAGCCTATATTGTCCCACTGCTGGGCAAAGGCCTCTCTCTCATTCTTCCACACGTCCCTGTCCCGAGCAATCTCCCACCAGTCTCGGTGAAAGGCGTCAAGTTCGTCTCGCCATCTCCTGCGAGGTCTACCACGACGCCGGATGCTGTTTTGTGGGACCCACTCGGTGGTAACTTTAGCCCACAGGTCGTCCGGCATGCGAGATACGTGTCCGGCCCAGTCCCACTTCAGCTTTTCGGCTGCTTGAGCTACATCAGCTACCAGCGTTTTGGAACGCAGTTGTATATTTGATTGTAAAAAACATAGCCTATTTAGGATAGTATCTAATCTCAATTCCGAAACTTTGTTTCCCATCTGTAACGTTTCGCCAAATTTTCATTTGTCCGAAAGTATTTTTTTCCTGAAGCACGTAATATTATAAACGTTGTTTTAAAGAACCCAGTAGGTTAGGTTTGTTTTGTAATTATTCTGAAAAATTAACAGTTTTGGAATAAATGGTTTTCGGACAAATGAAAATTAGGCGAAACGTTACAGATGGGCGACAAATAATAATGTTTCAGATAGTTAACCGCAAAATATTAATATATAATATAAATAAAGGAAAAAATAATAATGTCGTTTCCATATTGTGAAGGTTCGCGTCGCCCGAACGTCGCTTAGAACGAATATCGCTTATAATTGCCGCGGCGCTACTTTTCTCCGTGTTGTTATTGCTGTAATTATTTATTCCTACATAAGTATATACATATAAAAACGTGGGTACTATATTGATTTAAACTTACATGATTTTCATATATTATTATAACCCGATTAAGTCCCGTTCTGCTTTAATAACGTAGGAACTATTTATGCGTATAATTACCCCTATATGAGACATATTTTCCTTAGTCTAAAACTAAAAACAACTAAAAGAAAAAGATATTCTGAGAAAAACGATTAACTATTTTAAACATTTTAAATAAATCACTTTTTATAACTTAATTCATATAGGTACATATTTGACTATTTTTGACTATTGTAAGTCCATAAAACAATTTAAAAGAGTAGATTAAATTTCATATTTCAGTAAATAATTATAAGTAAAAAATACCAAAAAAATATATAATTTTAACATGTCAACCCACCGAAAACGAAATTAATAAATTCATAACCGTCTTCCAACGCACGCCCACGAAAAAGAGTGTTTGTCTTTCAAAATTAGAACGGAGGGACGTGTCAACAGAAACCAGTAAAAAACGAGAAAAAGGAAGGTATTATCCTTGTTAATTCCCCGGGTAATTTAATTCTCGTCTAATTCTATTTGTCGAGCAAAACGGGGGATGTGATAATTGGGGACAGTTTTTTGCGAAAGAAAAAAGGTTTTTTTAACGCGTTAAGTGTTTACTTTTCAAGCCGTGGGAATTTAGGTGGCTGGGAAAATACAGGAGTTTTTCATAAAGAGGCTTGACTGGACTAACAATGTAAGCAGTCGATAAAAAAAAGGTCTTGGTTCAAATATTTTTCAGACTTTGTTTGTTAAAAAAATAAACTTTTTTGTTCGTAATCATACGTGCTGTGAACGTGAATTCATTTATTTGTAAATCACAGGTACTACAACGTGTTCTAATATTTACGTTCCATTTTCGATTTTCAATAAGTTTTTTAATTTTTTTTGAGATTTTAAGGAAACATTAGAAAAAATATTGAACGAGTGATCAAAACAAGTATAACGTCTTCGTTTCAGTACGTCTCACATAACTGTAAAACGCGACTATCAGACGCCCGACAAATAATACCTGTCACTTTTCTTTCCATACCGTGCGAGCAAGACGGGTGATGCTGAGTCGCGTGACTGCGCGCCCTGCTGTTTGACTAAAAATTCTTCCGTTGTCCGAATTCCGTTTGCCTGAATGATCTCGCCTTCAGGTCGCATTACTCAACCGATTCTGATGAAATTTTGTAAATACGCTCGTTAAGTACCTATAGATATTTTTTTGTGGATACAGTTAATTGATTTTTTTATTGTATAGGTACTTACTACCTTCTTATTTACTGATTTAAAAATGTTCATAAAAATATAATTCGGTTCTAACCACACTAAAGCACAACACTCGCACTACACTTCTAATTCTAAACTGACCATATTCGGACACTAAAAAAATAATAATCAACCCTTTCACTACCGGTTTACCGTTCTGACCGGGACCGTTGGGTCATCCATTGTCCGAACCGGTCAATCTGGTTGACCCTTCCTTATCCTTAACCCTACAGCTGCTCGTCCGGTTTGCGACAATACGGTATTGTGCAATTTTAGTTTTAATTCCGGATTTTGGGGCGCAATTTAAGTATAGTATATTGACTCGCGTGGCCCGTTGTAGCAAGATAGTCAGACACGTTAGGTCGAGCGTGTTTTTTTTGTGCAGATTTAAAGTACTATATTTTTTCTTACATTCATATGTCCTTTCGATTGTGAATATGTTATGGTTTATGGTTTAAGATGTTACAAAACTACTACAAAAATCTAAACCATGAACATTCCTAAAAACAAATAACAAAAATTGGGCAAGTGCGAGCCCGACTCGCGCATGAAGGGTTCCGTACCTATACATATATATAATCTATAACAAGTTTGTTGTATGGGAGCCCCCCTTAAATATTTATTTTATTTTATTTTTAGTATTTGTTGTTATAGCGGCAATAGAAATACATCATCTGTGAAAATTTCAACTGTCTAGCTATCACCGTTGTTGAGATACAGCCTGGTGACAGACGGACGGACGGACGGACAGCGAAGTCTCAGTAATAGGGTCCCGTTTTTACTCTTTGGGTACGGAACCCTAAAAAAGAAAGCTAGCATAAAAACTGTCCCGTGTCTCTCCTGATGCACAGGTGCCCATAACGCTCCCCGTTTGTAAATGTTTAATTTTGAAAAGGTCTTTTTTTTATTAAAAGCAGTTTAATATCATTTTGTTCTAACAAATCAACACGCATTATACAACTGTAGTGTAAAAATAAAAACTTGTGCATATTTAAAAAAAAATTATAAAAATTAAATAGGTAAAAAAGCGGTGGTAGCCTAGTGGTTAGGGCATGCGACTTTCAATCCGGAGGTCGCGGGTTCGAACCCGGCCCGTACCAATGAGTTTTTCGGAACTTATGTACGGAATGTCATTTGATATTTACCACTCGCTTTTCGGTGAAGGAAAACATCGTGAGGAAACCACCTAAGCCCAATAAGGCCTAGTTTCCCCTCTGGGTTGGAAGGTCAGATGGCAGTCGCTTTCGTAAAAACTAGTGCCTACGCCACATCTTGGGATTTAGGTAGCCGACCCCGATTGAGAATTTCTCAAAAAATGGGACAAAGGCTAGGAGGATGATAAAAATTAAATAGGTAATATTTGAAGGATATTTTTGTCATCTTCAATACTTCGTTTCGGGTAATTTTAGGTTACTAGATTACTCATCTTAGAATAAGAATCTTTAGCGGTTTATCATAAACAGATTTTTTTTATTGAATTTTAATAATACTATTCTAAAATAAAATAAAAACCAAGAGACTTTATTGTACTATATTAAGTGAAATTAACTATTTACAGGCTTGTCATAAAATTAGACATTGACACAGCATTGATGTTTGTGTAATGTTAATATACTCCCTCGTTTACTTTTATTGTGTTGTTGCTTTTTACTTCCGTAACTAAAATAGTTAGCATGAATAGAAGATTAGGCAAATGGATATGGGCAGATGGTCAAACGTAACTGGCATATCAGTGACAAAACAGTTATAAGTAGTAACAATTTTCATTATCGGGCTTAACGCATAATAAAATAATTAAGATTCCGATGAAAAAAAATTGAATAAGGCGAAAAAAATATTTTGAATAAATTAAGCTTCGGAATGTTTGGGTGTTCTAAGATAAACTACTGTATATTATACTTAAATCATAATAAAACTGACTAAGCAGTTCAAGATACTCACTCCACATACTTGCCACCGATTCAAGTTCCAAAAACGTGCACGGTAGCGCCTCCGCCGTGTCCAGGAAGTGGGGCGGCACGCGAGCGGGAAGAATTCGCGAAAACACCGCGTGATATGTGGCACACCCGCACGAGCCTATGGTCCTGTAACAGAATAGAAAAATTAAACCAGATATACAACAGTCAACTGACAGCTAGGATTGTGACAATAGGCACAGAGAACTACAGGAATCCGACTCGAAGGACCAATTTATGCCCTAGACCTAGTAGGCGCCAGTAAAATATAAGAATAATTTTTAATGCACTGTACCTATTTCAGTTAAATATGAATTTACAGAGGATTAACTACTGCTACAGTGTTCGCGATTCGTAAGCAACTGACTTACTATAAACTGTCAATGCACATGACAGCTGACAGTTTTTAATGCAACATGTCGTACAGGGGCCTTAATGAGCACGATTACCTTAAAACTTTTAAGGTTTTAACCTCCATAATAGAAGCAAATGTTGCTCCGAAAAACTTCACAACTGGCGGACAATTTTGTTTGTTGTGGTGACATTTGTTGGACGACCACCTGCAAGATGGTCGGACGACCTGGTTAGAGTTGCGGAGACTCGCTAGATGCGGGTGGCTTCTATCCAGTCCATGCGGAAGTCTTTTTAAGAGGCATGTTTCCAGCAGAGGGCGCCCCTTGGCTGAAATGATGTACGCATATACAAAAAATGCAACATATGAATTCAAAAGGGGCAGCATTTTGCCAAAGCACGCCGTGAGACGATTTCCACTGGCACGCTGCTTCACCTATGTTACCTTCGCCCCCTTCGGGTGTGCGCCGGTTCCGCGCGAGATCTACACCGGGCATCCGGCAATAGTTAGCGAACGGATATCCGGTGCTAAAAATTTGCCTCACAAATCGCGTGATATTTGGAACAAATGGTTCTTACGAACCGACGGCATTTTGGGGAATTCCAATTTTGAATTTTAAGTAGTGATATTTATTTCTTAGATCTAGTATATTTTATAAGTAAGGTTTTCTTTGTAAATAGTACAATATTTTTATTTTTGTAGAATATTTATGAATTTTATTAATATGTATATAAATGATTCGGCATACATAATCCTTCATGATGCAAAGAGTAGAGTATCCTTCATAGTATCCACCAATCTATTTGTATTTGTGTTTATATTTTGTTTTAAGCCATAAGCCAAGAGTTCGCAGACAAAACGGACATGAAAAATTTAAAAAATAAATGAAAAAACATCCAAATATTAAGGTTCGCGTATTTTCTGTAGTAATGATGCAAAGTGGAAATTCAGCTTTATTTGCTGACTAGCTCGCATCTACCCAAATGGTGTCCTATCTTCACTACATAGTATAAAACAAAGTCGCCTTCTCTGTCCCTTTGTATGCTTAAATCTTTAAAACTACGCAACGGATTTTGATGCGGTTTTTTTAATAGATAGAGTGATTCAAGAGGAAGGTTTATATATTATGTATAATACATGCATAATTTATCAGCATTGCACCCGTGCGATGCCGGGGCGGGTCGGTAGTCTATAATAATAATATCATTTCATATATATTATGTGATAAAGTAAGTAAGTAAGTACCTAAACACTTTATTGTACACAAACCAGTTAAAAATACATCTATTACAAATAACATATAGGTACAAAGGCGAACGAAAAGCGGCGCTAAAAAACATAACATACATACAAGACGCTAATTTATTGACCACAGGAGAAACTTTTTTTTTCCATTGTCTGTATATGACCCAAATATATTGAGAATATCGTGATAGTGAAGCATCATTTCATAAACAAAAGTAAGTATATCGTAAATAAATACTGCGAAATGGCAGTAAACAAGTAAAGTATCGACTACAGCACAAAAGAACGGCCCATAAACAATTTATAAGAACCGCCTACCGTGGCCTGTCATTACATGGCCTTGCGTATACTAAGCAGGCGAGGACTCGGGGGATATTACTAGCTTTAATGTGTTTTTCCACCCGCAAGACGAGAGCGGAGAGATAATTTGTTTTTACCGGACAATTTTACCAAAAAATTACATTCATACATATCGCGAGCTCGCATTTTCCTCGTGCTCAACCCGCTTAGGCGCGTGGAATTCTTTTTTGAGGATGTCGATCGATTCTATTTTTTATTGGGATCAAATGTCTATATGGGACTACCTACACTTAGACTGCTATATAAGTCAGGAATGACCGTCAAAGTTCAACATGTCCACAGAGCACTAAAAAAGCTCCGTACAGATGGCCTACCTACCTATGACGGCATCTGGGGATTGGGTACCAGTATTTGTATGGAGAAAAGAAATAATTTGCCACTTTCACCGTGAAAAAGAAATTTGTTATTTTAATTTAAATTGTCGTTAGCAAATACATGACGATCTAAATACATCCCTGTACTCCGACGATACAAAAGCCAGTAATCACGCAAATTCTCGATAAAACTCTAATCAAACGAAAGATGTCGGTTTTTATCGATTATTTATAAATTCAGCCAACATGGCACCGACGTGGTGGTACCGCGAACCGCGGTCGTAAAGGGCTCGTTTCGTTTTCCTTGAGATTTTAGATAAGTTTTGTTTATTTCTGAGCAAACTCAAGCATCGTCAAATAATTTCAAAAAAATTTCAACGGTGATAGCTAGCTATCACCGTTTTTGAGATACAGCCTGGTGACAAACGGACGGACGGACGGACGGACAGCGAAGTCTCAGTAATAGGGTCCCGTTTTCACCCTTTGGGTACGGAACCCTAAAAAGAAAAGTTATGTCGACCGATTTTAAAAATACTTTTATTTGTATCTGAATGCTTGGCCTTCATCATTATCGTCATCATCATTTCAGCCATAGGACGTCCACGGCTGGACACAATAGACAATAGACTTCCACATGGGCTGGATAGCAGCGACCCGCATCCAACGAGTCCCCGCAACTCTAACCAGGTCGTCCGACCACCTTGCGGGCCTTGGCCCTCATATGGTCTTATTTTTTGCAGAATTAAATAAATAATAATAAATAAATAAAATTGTTGGTACTGTATCATGAGGTCCTAATTTGCGTCTCCCGACGTGAAAGTGGTAATTTGCTTGGTTCGCCAGAGTCAGTCACGGCATGGACAGCTAAATGGTAGCCAAAATGTAACATTTAAGAATGAAGCCCGCTACTTTTCTATTATTTCAAATACCCATCAGGAAACATGAATAGGTTAGCAAATTCTATTATCTATGAATAATAAAAAACGTTGGTCACTACCATTATTAAAAAGCATCTTTTGTCAAGCCAATCCTTTTTAAACTGACCAGCCTATTGTCCTAAATGCAAATGCAAATGCAACATCTGCTAGGGTCCGGTAGGGTCAGTCAGAACCGGATCTAGCCGGCTGAAACCGGTTTGAGGTACTTCCGACATAGACGAATGGTCATTGGGGATTGTATAACAAATAGTTTATAAAGGTAAAAAGTTCTGGAATTATCCAGGAATAACAATGTTTTATTGGTTGAGTGGTAACCACGTATTGGAAGACGCAGCGATAGAAAACCACCCAGCAATGTGGTCTGATGATCTGGCCAAGATTGTAGGAAACTGTGGAATTGTTTAACGATTTGATGTTTTAGATCCTTGGGGGTGGTCTTTGTTAAACAGTCAAGTGGACATCCGTCCGTAGATTGATACAATAAACTGAATCAAATAATCTTGATTTCCAAAATCGACAATCCACAAAGACTTCAATTATTCGCCAGTTCAGTTAAACCACAACCTTTTTGAAAAAAAATTCAATTCTAACAGTTACAATAACCAAATGCCAAGTGTTGATTCTAACTTTTTTGTTCCTTTAAGACGTTTACGTGAACAATAGACTTCCTTTATCGTCAAACTCTCAAACCACAGACAAAAACAGGTAACACCCCTTGTCGGCAACCCTATCGACAACAATGCGATGACCCTAGCTGACCGGCGCACGCGCACACTTTCTATTCATTATTGTTAAAAATTGGCGACGAGGATTTTGTAAGGAATGGTTCCGCATGATTATGGTAAGTCAATTAAGTAAAATGTTATGTTCAATTCTTCATTTTCAATGGCCGGCTTTATTCATTTTTATTATTGTTTTGCTGATTTGCTAATGACTAGGTAGGTACATATATGTAATTAAAATTAAGATACCCATTTAAATACCGAACGAGTGTGAGTCTAATATAGACTTTAGCAGTTTCATTATTTTTCTAGAAGTTTATAAATTTCAAGTTTTTGAAATGTATCGTGAGGACTCTTGACGTAAAATTGAATTAATTATTTTCTTTATACGATAAGTACTTATATTTATCTTCAAATTAGACATTTTATTCCAGCTAATTATTTTAAGATTTCCTATTTATATTAACGGTATGGATGCAATTTCCACATCACAACGGAACCCCAAAAAAAACAAAAAGTACGTGTCCATATGGCGACAAAGGAACTTAGCTTTGACCACGTATCTTTTATCGTCACGTATCCAAACTTAACAACCAAAACGTCGTAACAACCATTATTTTTTCATTCCGATACGACTTTTTAATCTGGTATCTATACAACAAAAAAACTCAAATGAAGAAGGGCTTAACTGTCATATGTGTTAGATAGTTTTATTATTTTTTAATGTTTTTAGTGACCATATGGTAAAGGGTTGTCATGGTCTATCTATTGATTATTGGTTATCGGATCGATGATTTTTGTTTTTTTTTCTTGGTTATCGTGTCTAGTTAGTTTGATATCCTGTTATTAATAGTTAAATGTCGAAAGGATGCTTAACACAAACTGGCCGTGACTTAAAAACGTATTATAGATTCCACACTAGTTTTACGACCCCGACTACATATTTATACTTAACCCAGTTGACTGGCATGAATACCTTAAGGCACTAAGTTTGCCATTTGTTTTATACTCCGTATAAAAATTTGAACGAGTAAATGTTTATAAATTTATGAATGAAACATGTAGGTAGTCTCATATTTTTTTATGTGTATATGTACACACAACCGCACCGCAAATTTTTATATTAAACTATTGATACAAAGATATCAGCTAAAAGAAAAATTGAGAAATAAGTTACCTGGGGGACGATACCGGGAATCGAACACGGTACCTCTGGATTGCCGGTCCAGTGCGTTAACTACTTCGCTACCCGAACTCCAACCAACCTTTCGAATTTAATTTCGAGTAAATGTTTATTTATCGCACATCATACACCATATTGTTCCTTAGACTACATAAACACATTAGAGGCGCGTTTATTTAACCGAGCTCAAAACAGACTCGATACCATTAGTGTCTCTGGGAGTTGAAAACGTCGCGAATTTGTTTCGAAATTATTGAATATTTTTTTTACGTTTGAAAACACCATATATCCGCCATTTTGAAAAAAAAATAAACAAAAACTAAATCGCCAAAAAAAGTAGATAAACTAGCCTACTCACAAAATTTCAGTTTATAAATGTGCCCTCTAGGCGAGAACAGCCGGTAATCCGCACATGAAAACATCTGGACATACGAAAGAGTTTTTTGAGAAACGGAAACGGGGACGCGTCGCTTCGCTCTCTCGGTCAATTAATGCCGTACGAAATTGTCCTACACTTGCGTTCAACAGGTGCCGGACATGTTAACACCACTAGACAGTACCCTTCACACGTTGTGGCATAGAATAAATAAAATTCCCAATCCAGAAGGGTTACTCTTCTGATAGAAGATTCCTATGCGAGGTTGAGTAAATGGAAATGTGTACTGTACTAGGAGAACCATTCTTCAACCAAGATCGCAGGTTTTAGTTTCAGTGAAATTGCCGAACTCCACAAGGCAGCAATCTCACCATTTTTAAGTCCAATTTATTATTTAAAATATGACGTAAACGATGTAGTTGCTGGAGTGGTAGTGCAGCTACTGAGCTAGCAGTCCTGGGTTAAAATCCCGGAAAGGGTAAATATTTGTGTAATGAACTCAATTTGTTCCTGGGTAATGGTTATTTTAATCATATTTAAGAATGTACTTAACTATATAAATGTAGTATATCATCGTTTAGTGCCCATAACACAAGCCGCAAGAGCTTACCGTGGAACTGAAACGATTTGTGTGAAGTTGTCTACTTATTTCTATGTACCTACATATAAGACAAACTCACTACCCGCCGTCAAATGCGCTAATAGCCTACACTATAGCTCACCTGGGCTCGACCCCGCCATACTTCTCCAAATATGGTGACCAAAATTTTTTTTTTTTTTTTTACATAGCAAGTTTTCTTTATTAAGAAAAATGTCGAAAATGAAGATTACAAAATTTAATCACAAAAGCACACTATTTTTTTGTCAAGTAAGTATCTGGTCTGAAAAATACTGAATAATCTTTGCTTCCAAACTAGGTGTCGATCTGTTATTTATTGAACAACCTATTGAAATTTAAAACACTTCCTTTCTGGTCATTTCCATTCCAACAAACGACTTTACACCTTACATCTTAAGCCCAGAATTCAAAACAGGACAACAATATGTTTGAGGCCGATCGTGTTTAAACAAACAATGCTTTGACACATGTCATGACAGCCTTAAGAAATCGAAAGTTGTCGCTTCTGTTTAAAACAAGCCAAACTCTACTCTATGTTCCTTCATTTTAGTTCGAATTTGAATTGTACTTATATCTATGCAAGGGTTACACTTTCGATTTTATTGATTCTAACCCTTTTTTTCGACGAAAGGAAGCGATTTCTGTAGGTTTGGTTTTTAGGGTTCCGTAACCACTATTCTATTACTAAGACTCCGCTCTCCATCCGTCTGTCGGTCTGTCACCAGGCTGTATCTCATGAACCGTGATAGCTAGACAGTTTAAATGTTCACAGATGATGTATTTCTGTTGCCCATATGATAACAAATACTAAAAAACAGAATAAAATAAATACTTAAGGGGGCTCCCATACAACATACGTGATCGGTTGCGTTAACTTTACACCTCATTTGTATCCGGCGCCAAACATACCAGGTGCAAACTTAACTTAGCCCGACTAAATGGGATTAGCGTTTGGACGGAACCCTCGGTACGTGACTCCGACGACACAACGTGAATGTCACAAAGCAAAACGTCTCTGTAGTCTTTTTATTATATTTCTACTTTTAGCCTGTACTGTCCCACGGCAGGGCAAGGGCCTCGTTTTCTTTCAGTCATCTCTGTTCAAGGCAGCAATGGACCAATCTTTTCAGAATGTGTCTAGGTTATCCCGCCATCTTCGTCGTGGTGTACCGCGACGCCATACTCTATTAGGTGGGATCCAGTCAGTAGTATTCTTAGCCCACAGTTCGTTTGACATGCGGCAAACGCGTCCAGCCCAGTCCCACTTAAGCTTAGCGGCTGTCAGGGGCTCAGGGCTACGTCTACTTGGGTTTTGGAGCGCAAGATGGTATTGCTGTCATTGCTGGTAGGTACGATCTGCTAATTTGATGCCTAAGATACTACGCTCCATTGCCCTCTGGCAAACCTTGATGGAATATTTATGAGCCTTAGTCAGAGACCACGCACACATAAACGCAAAAGTAGCTTCATCTTTCACAAATATAAGTATGTTGTATGAAGACTCTCGATCTCCCTCCTCCTTGCGTCGGTTGCCTCATTGCTGAGGGTCGTGGTAATTTTCTTGGAACAGTCTCTCTCTCTCTCTCTCTCTATCAGTAGCCGTATGTAGAGCATCGTGTACTGTAGTGCCAAGGGTTGTGCGAATCTGGTCTGTTCAGCGTGTCGGGCTCCTGCCTCTTGGTTGCTTGCCTTTGACTTGTCCAGTGATCATCAGTTTTTCTAGGTTATCGCTGTCTTTTTTGGTAATGTTGACGACGCGGTTGGTGCAGTTTGTAAGCACCTACCTACTGAGCCAGCGGTCCCGGGTTCGAATCCCGGCCAGGGCAAATATTTGTGTGATTAATTCGAATATTTGTACTTGGGTCATGGTTGTTCTATGTGTTCAAGTATATATGTTTATCGGTATAAGAATGTGTATCGTCGTCTAGTACACAGAACATAAGCGTTTTTGAGCTTAATTTGGGACTAGATCGATTTGTGTGAGGTTGTCTGATATTTGTTACTTTATGATATTATTATTGTAAATGTTATTTTTTATTTTATTATTATTATTATGTAATTTAGAATCTGACATGTAAAAGAGCTCTTGTAGCCTACTTTCAGAATAAAGTTAGAATTTTGATTTTTTTAATATTTATTTATT
The DNA here is from genome assembly GCA_947623375.1 of Apotomis capreana. Taxonomy (NCBI): domain Eukaryota; kingdom Metazoa; phylum Arthropoda; class Insecta; order Lepidoptera; family Tortricidae; genus Apotomis; species Apotomis capreana. The sequence continues at coordinate 11,661,141 of OX392522.1, read as the reverse complement.
TAATGTGACCAAAGTACTCTAGAACCCTGTGAAGACAGGTCTCTCGTTCTAGGCGCATAATATTGCTTATCATAAGCTGTATGAGGCTCGGAGTTTCTTTGCGCGATAGAATCAGAAATGAGGATATCCGCAGAAGAACCAAGGTAACCGACATAGTGCACAGGATTTCCCGGTTGAAGTGGCAATGGGCAGGCCATGTAGCCCGGAGAACGGATGGCCGTTGGGGCAGCAAAGTCCTAGAGTGGCGACCACGTATAGGAAAGCGCGCGCGTGGGTCGGCCCCCGACTAGATGGACGGATGACCTCGTGAGGGTAGCGGGGAATCATTGGATGCGGTCTGCACAGGATCGCACTTTGTGGCGAGTCATGGGGGAGGCCTATGTTCAGCAGTGGACGTCTGTGGCTGATAGATAGATAGAAGCTGTATGAAAATCCAGTTATAACTCAAACGCCAGTTTCATAACTCCCTCCGTTTTTCCGTAATACCCAACAATTTGCACTTTTCGTATAATTTTTCGAAGCCCACGATTTGTGCGCAAGAAGCGTGCTACGCGCCCATTCGGCGGCTCTGTCATTTCACCACCGCTTTAAAATGACTATAGTCATTTCGTAAACTGTCATTTTTCGAGGCGATGTTCCGTTGGCTGCGTTCGAATGCATTTGTGTAATTCTTCAAAAAACTTTACGTATTATGGACGAGACGTGGGTATTTTTTATATCGGACAAACTCACTCAAATCGATCTAGTCCCAAAGTAAGCTCTAGTAGGTTATGGATAAAAATAAAGCACCGGGAAGCGACCTTGTACGTATGTCCGATCTGAAGCTAGTCATAGATAAGGTCAGTCCAGTCATAGCCAGATTAATTAATTTATCAGTAGCTCAACATAAATATCCGGTTAAGCTAAAGGAATCACTCGTTCGTCCAATCCATAAAAAAGGTGACCGTAAATTATTCTCTAACTACAGGCCAATATCCATCCTTTCTAGTATAGACAAAATAATCGAAAAATGCATAATAAACCAAATTAGTTCTTTTTTACAAAAAAATAATATATTAAATGATTGTCAACATGGTTTCCAAAAAAATAGAAGTACCGCCACTTTACTGTCAAAATTTACTGATGAGATAAATACTCACTTAAACGATAAAAAGTTTGTGGTTGCCATATTTTACGATTTTAAAAAAGCATTCGACACTTTAGAAACTAATACCCTTTTAGATGGAATGGACGAATGTGGTGTGGGGCAGCCGCTGAACTGTTGGTTCCGCGACTATCTCACATCACGTTCTTATCGTGTCAAGATTAGTGACAGCCTAAGTGAAGAGACTCAGGTACGCTGCGGAGTCCCTCAAGGCTCTGTGTGCGGACCTGTATGCTATCTTATGCATGTTAACAGTCTATGTGGAGTAATACGTAACTGTTCAGCACACATGTTTGCCGATGATCTTTGTACCCTACGTGCCGGCACCAACATTTCTGAGACATGTGACTTGGTTCAGCAAGATATAGATGCAGTAGTAAAATGGTCTCACGATAATGGAATTATTTTAAATACCGAAAAAACTAAACTTCTAATTATACAATCACCTCACTTCCATAGAACAGAAGAGCCATTGCCCATGTATACTCACAGCTTTAGTTGCTTTCACAATAGTTTACAAAACTGTCAATGCAAACCCATTGAAAAAGTTGACTGTGTAACTTATCTTGGAGTCAAAGTAGATACCAAATTTTCATGGCACCATCACATTAATTATATATGTGGCAAACTAAGAATACTTTTAGGAAAATTTTACCACCTAAGCTTTAAAATGCCAAATAATATATTAAAATGTCTATACTTTGCAATAGTAGATTCTATATTGGGATATGCTCTGGATTGCTACGGACTCACATTTAAATCTTTAATAGACAAATTAGAAGCAATACAAATAAGATTCCTAAAATTAATAGTGGACAAAAAAACTAAAAATAAATGTAATGGTAATTATTTCAAGCTTTTTAAAATTTGTAATATACTTCCCGTTAGTTTAAAACATAAATATCTTTTAGCAGTTAACAACCACGGCAATCGAGAGCATAACCCAATACTAATAGAACATAAACATGGAACAAGGTCGGTATCCGCGGGCAAATTTGAAGTACCAAGGGTCAGGAACTACTATGGAGATAGAACATTGAGCAAAAGGATTCCCTACATACTCAATAGTTTGCCCGAGAATATCCGACATGAGCAAAATAAGTCCAAATTTAAAAAGTACTTAAAAAAGCACCTATTGCTGACACTTGAGTGATAAAGTTGTCAATTCAAAGTGTCACTCAAGTGTTTAGCAATAACTATTGTACTGTAAACATATTATATAGAGACTCATACCTGCAGACAAACAGTACAAACCGTTTTGCAGGAAATTGTATATGTTTTTAGCTTTATACTTTAATTAATAAATAAATAAATAAATAATAAATGGTTACTAGACCATGATATTATACCTCCCTAAGAGGCCTTATTCCTTTTTTTTCATATTATGACAAGTATATTCCTTTGTATTGTACATGTTGCTTGGTTTGTCTACCATTTACATTTGTTTAGCACTCATTTGCTCAAAGGTTAACTGGAAGAGATCCCTTAAAGGGATAAGTTCGCCTTTGTACATGCGTATTCCTTTGTAATGTGTTTTTCTTGTTTTTTATGTACAATAAAGTGTTGACATACATACATACATACATACATACATATTGATAGTTTCAACCAACTTATTGATCTGAATAATACTTTTTCCCGAGTTCTAGGTTAGTAACATAGCTAGTTCATGCTTGCATTGCGTGCAGTCGAAAATAAGTTGAAAAAACTAATTTTCCGCGTGAATTTTGTCAATTTCGAGTAGTTATAACAAAAATTATTAATGAAAAATTCAAACTGTAGGTTTCAAATTTATACAAATAAATCCCAATAGCCCTGTTCTAGGAAGTAACATCAATAATATGATAAGAAACATGTTTGATCATAGAGAAAAATGTCTAAAACAATCAGAATTTTAAAAGGAATAGGTAAGGCCTCATAAATACATAGAAAATATCCTATCGGATCCGGACGATGGGATCACGAAAACCAACCAATTATAATGTCGTTGTCTTTGAAACATTTTCCAGTAACTTCTAAAAAGCCCGTTTAAAACAGATCGGATCTAATCTTGAACAAAGATGGCGTCTCAGTGTTCGATTGAAGTATGTAAGTTGACACCGTTGCATAGATTTCTAGTAATTAGTCAGTTCAATTAAGAAAACCAATTAAAGTAGAGTCTGTCCGATCTATAAGTTAAAATCAAGTTATTTCGACACAAAGTACAAAGTACATTTTCAATTTACAAGTATCGCATAGGTACTAAATTGAAAATCGTTTTTTACTTCTGCCGGTTTGATATACCTAATTTGATCTTCCGGATAGATTCTAATATATCTGGGCACTATTCCAAGTGTACAGTATAATATTTCAGGTATACATATCATCATTAACTGTCATTAAAAAGCGACGTTTACGATTCGGGTTGTATAAAGTGACATTTACGTTACACGTACGGTTAACGTCAGAGGTTTACTATGGGCAACTACCAACCTACATAATATGGTGCTATAATATAAAAAAGGGCGCTCCAGTAGCGTAGAATTATCAAAGCAAAGTTTTGGTGTGATTGACGTGACGATTTGATAGCTTAGTTGGGAGAGCACTACGCCGGAAACGTAAGATCGTAGGTTCGAGTCCTACTTACTCTGAAGTGGATCACATTACATTGTTCTCTTTTGTGATTTACTTTTGTGTTAATATTTGTAAACTTAGGTCACTAAAACAATAACAGAAAGTCTATTGATGTGTCCGTAAGATAAGATAACGTAAGACAAGTCGCGACAAGTTGCACTAGCCCAACTAACATCATCATCATCATCATTTCAGCCACAGGACGTCCACTGCTGAACATAGGCCTCCCCCAGTGACTTCCAGATCGGCCGGTTGAAAGCGACCTGCATCCAGCGGCTTCCTGCAACCTTTACCAGGTCGTCTGTCCACCTTGTGGGTGGACGTCCTACGCTGCGCTTGCCGGTGCGTGGCCTCCATTCGAGAACCTTACTGCCCCATCGGCCGTCAGTTCTACCCAACTAACCCTACTAGTATATTCAAATGACTTTTCTTCACTGTTTTTTTCAATCACTGCTTACAATACAAAATGACCAAACACATCACATAACTCTCTTATTAAACCACCAAACTCCCAAAAACTTATAAATATAACTCATAACCGCCCAGTCAGCTTCATTGTATATCCATCTTATACAGGGTGTACCTCCCTACATAATACAGGCCGGTACAAAACACCAGTCCGCTCAGCTATGTAAGTGCAATTTAAAATGTAAATTAACACAGCAAAGAAGTAGGGAGGCCACTAACACTTGGGAATTCCACACCAACACTGTCTTGGAAACACCCTGTATACATTTTTAATTTTAAAACATCTTAGACAGTGTTTAATACATGCGATTATGATTCTGAAATCGGTGTTCTAAGATCTATTTTCAGTTGAATGGAGTTTGGTTGATACGTTGTTTTAGATGAAGGATTTTCAGCTTCAGAACAGCTTAACTGATTTGTTTTTGAACTGAACTTTGTACGCTTAGGTTTTATATGTTAGGTTGCTTTTTAAATGTTAAAAGGTAGTTTTATATAGTCTGTAGCCGTTATATTTTTTATATTTCTTACCAACACGAGAGTTTTGTATCGCGGATGTTTCTAAGGAGAGATTAATTGCGCCTTAATGATTGTTTTTTAATGATCTTGCAAAAAGGTTCGTGTATTTTTGGACTGTGGTGTGTTAAATGTTTACATGGAAGCGAAAAATTTAAAAATGTAATGGCTTGACCCCGTTCATTTTTAAAAATTTTAATCGAAAAATCTGATGATATTAAAGTTTCATTTTGTAAAAATCGATATTAATTTCTTTAATCTTTATTGCACAACTTATCGTACAAAAGGCGGCTTTATGCATTATTTACCAGTCAACCTTTGGGTTATGCAGATAAATTGTAGGCGGTGCAATTAAATAAATAAATAAATATCAGACAACCTCACACAAATCAACCTAGTCCCAAATTAAGCTCAAGAAGGCTTGTGTTATGGGTACTAGGCGACGATATACATACTTATATAGATAAATAAATACTTAAATACATAGAACATCCATGACCCAGGCACAAATATTCGTGTTCATCACACAAATATTTGCCCTTGCCGGGATTCGAACCCGGGACCATCGGCTCAGTAGGCAGTTGCTTAACCACTGCGCCAACCGCGTCGTCACAATTAACTTAAAACATATTATTATCTATGTATTTATATATTATGTATACCGTCGCGTCGTCTAAGTACCTATCCATAACACAAGCAAAGCTTAGTTTGGGACTAGGTCGATTTGTGTAAGATTGTCCCTTATTTTTTTTTAGGCAGCGTGTCTGCTACTTGGATGATTCTGCTGTCTGTACTTGACTTGAAGAGGTATAGCTTGGAAAACCGATGCCCGATGTGGTGTAATTATCTTGAATAGAGACCGCAAACAGGAAGACGCAGCGTAATAGTACAAGCATGATGGACTAACATACCAGCTACGATCGCCATTAGTAGTTAGATAGGTACTTATATATGTATATAGGTAATAAAGCCGACTGATTTAATTAAACACTTGCGAAACGGGTTTGCTTACGTCATATAAGTCGGATATATAACTCGAAATGTTTCGAATCGGTTGGCGATTCATCTTCGGGAGCACCCATCAGTCGCGGCGGCAGCGGCGAATCTATCAATCGGAGGTTTTCTATGTAAAACATGCGACCGATTATTATGAAAGACCGTGTGAGAGACCTCAGTTAGAAGAGACCGAGCCTGTGGTAGTTGCGTTTATCACGTAATAAATAAGTGACAAATCATCTGTCACTCACACTCGCATTTTGTCAAAACGTCACGGATGCTTTGTCACTTCATCGCGTCATAAAAGCAACCATCATAGGCTCGCATCATTTATGTCAAATTGCTTGACCGCCTCTACTAAGCATTTCCACGCTGATTGCGTTACCCGAATTCTTGGTCATAACAAACATTACAAACAAACAGTTAGCCATACTCATATTTTTACATAAATAGCCCTTGCATAAAAAAAAGATCATGTAAAAATAATCTATTTATACCAAGACATTTTCCGTCAGCCATATACATAATTTCTTCCATAAACAGCCATTGCATATAAAAAAAAATCATATAAAAATAATCTATTTATACCTAGACATTTTCCGTCAGCCATATACATAATTTCTTCCATAAACAGCCCTTACATAAAAAAAACACCACGTAAAAATAATCTAATTATAACCCCAAGATGTACTTATAAAAAACGGGCAGCCCGCCCCACCCCTTGGTTGCCAGGCAACGCGAGACCACTTCTTTTTTCCCCCCCGTGGGGGCCAGAAATGGAAAACTCGGGAAAATTGTAGCATTCTTGAGGCGACGCCGCGCTCACACCTTCTTGCGGCAGGGGTCGCCAACCCGCTGTGCGGATCGCAAGATTTTAATATAATTTGTTTATCACACTAATATTATAAAGGGGAAAGTTTATGACTGTTTAGATGTATGTTTGTTAGGTGTACTTGTTTACGATGAAATAGTGATTTTGATAAATTTTGGTATGAAGATAGCTGACATCCTGGATTAACACATAAGTTAATTTACATCCCGAAAAAATGTAGTGCTCCAGTGCAGTGTGATGTGCGGGTAGCACCGCGCAGCGCAGCCAGTATAATATATATGAAAGAAGCTATTGCATAAGATATTATCTCACTTTATAGGTTTTTTTTTTCCGTTCTGTGAATCAGCGTGACGATAATTGGAGATTTGTATCCATTTTATAACAAATATTATGAGAAAAAAAATTGTAGTAAAATGCGAGAGGGGCTCGCTGAACCCTCAAATCCATTGGCGACCAAAGCACCGATTGATAAAACAATATCAAAATAAGATCTCTTTTTTATATATATATAAATCATCCGAAAAGAGCTCTGTTGCTGCCTTAAACAGACGGCTGAAAGAAAGAGAGGGAGGCTTTTTCCCAGCAATGGGAATCCCATTGCTATTCCCATTATGGGATAGCGCAGGCTAAAAAGCTAAAAATTAAATAAATAACAAATAACTCTTCGTCATAAGCATAATGGTCCAGCCGCAACGCAAATCACACATTTCCCAGCCAGACTTAAAAAAATATTATACCTAAAAGGTCGATAATATAGCGTCTTTAAATATTAAAAGAGTAAGAATGGGTGTTTATTATAAGTATAATTTTAAGTTCTCATAATAAGTGAATTGTAAAATTCTTAATGAGAATAAATGATCTTTAAACCTAAGAGTAAGAAAAGGTTGCTCACCGCTGGGGCGGCGGCTCGTAAAAAGGAGCGCTGTCGGACCCCCCCGGCCCCACCGCCTCGCGCCTCCGCTCCGGACACTTTCAGGGGCGCGGACTCGGGCGGCGGTTATTATTTTATTAATATCCTCTTTTTTTTTAAATATGATTTTGTTTTTAAAAATAAATTCCTTTAAGTTTAAGATTTACGGCAACTTTCCTCCATAATCATCTCGTCAATAGAGTGATAGGAAGTCCCAATCATTGAAAACACATTATCTATTTTCTGGATCATTCGAAGGTCTATTGTCTGTGATGTGTCTATTCTCAGTTTGAGATTCTCGACATTTGTAAAAATATGGGGGTTGAAAATGGGAAAAAAATACAAAATTCCAGCTATTTCAAAACGGAGCCACTAGTTATTTAGTGAGCTAAAAGGCTTCAACCCCATTCGCGAGTCATACTTGTCTCTTGGGAATTCCCGTTGTCCCGTATTGTTTAAATATTTACACACTGAAATGATACATTGCTTTTTTTTATTAATGCATCATTTCAGTGTGGGAAAAATGATAGCCTCTGGAGGAAAACTGCCTTAAATCTTTATCTTAGCTAGGTTAGCTTAAAGATAATTAATTATTTTTAAAAAGAAGCAAAACTTCAACAACCATTTTTATATTTAGGTACGTGTCCTTTGTATTGGATTATTTGGATTTGATGATACATTATAATTAATTTTATTTCATTCTTTATCAGATCAAAATGTTTATTAATGAATTTTTGTTTTGAATAATAATTGATAAGTAATACAATAAAACAGCAAGGGCTTATTTTTTATATTTTTGCTTTAGAAAAGCGCATTGTAAGTGGCTATGTGGGCTGCAGACCTTGCAAGTAAGTTTTCTGAAATTTGTATATCCTTGTTTTGAACGCCATTTCGAAAAATTTTGAAAAACTGAATCGGCAAAACAAAAATTTTATCGAACCTACTCACAAAGTTTCATGACTATCGGTTGAGACCTCTAGGAGAAATGGCCATCCGGTCAAGTTTAGGCCAAGCTGAAGCGGACAAATGAGGATATCGGCACTTCTGCCGATAATAACCAAGGTAGCCGACAGCTCACAGGATTGCACGATTAAACTGGAAATGGGCAGGCAATGTATATTGTGAATGGACGGCTGTTGGGGCAGCGAAGTCCTAGAGTGGCGACCACGTATAGTATAGCGCAGCGTGGATCGGCTCCCGACTTCGGACGGATGACCTCGTGAGGGTAGCGGGGAAGCAATAGATGCGGTCTGCACGGGATCGCACTTTGTGGCGAGTCATAGGGGAGGCCTATGTTCAACAGTGGACGTCTGTGGCTGATAGACAGACTGGAGTGCCTCGCTCGCTCGATCAATAAACAAGTAAATAGTAAGTAAATAAATATTAAGGGACAATCTTACACAAATCTACATAATCCCAAACTAAGCAAAGCTTATACTATGGGTACTAGACGACGATATGAATAATATACAAATACATATATTATAGATAACATCCATGAGCATGACCCAGGAACAAATATTCGAGTTCATCAATATTTGTCCCGGCCGGGATTCGAACCCAGGACCACCGGCACAGTAAGAAGGTGCCAAACTGCGCCAATCACGTCGTCATATAAACAAGTAGGTACAGCCTTAGACAATGTTCCAGATCGATCGGTAGTATCAGCGGTTTTAAGACAATTTTACGCGACTCGTAAAGACGGTCGTAAATATCCTCTATGTTACGTTTGGCTTGTTATTGGCTTTTTACGATTTTTATACTAGCTACAGCTTATGGATTTGTCTGCAGTAAGGTATATGAAGTAATAAGTAGTATATTACAATTCTTAAATATCCCAGATCGCAAGTGTTTGTACCCCGAAATGAAGGTGAGGGCCATAAATATGCGATCTGGGGGCTTTACGAATTACTGCCCATGGTTTGTCTTAACTTTAACGGCTTCCCTTGGCCAGGAAGGGAGATTATCTCCAGGTCAGAAAATCTCATAGGGTCATGTAAAACTTATCACGGTATTCTTTCGTCTGACACTCAGACTAATCAAAAATGACTTCAAAATATATTTAGGTCACCCTAAGAGGGATTTTCTGCCCGCCACGCGGGAAGAATATCTCACTTCCTGGCCAAGGCAAAACGTGAAACTTTAAACAAACGGGCGATAATTCATAAAGCCGCAGGTAGCATATTTATGGCCCTCAACTTCGATTCGGGCTATACAAACAAATGCGATCATGGGACATTCACGAACTTACCGCTCTAGGTATGTAATGTTCACGTCACCCCAGGCCGTAAAGTGAGATTTTCTTCCCGCGTAGCTGGTAGAGGCCAGGGCAAGACGTAAAACTTGAGATAAACCTCGAGCTGTAATACGTAAAGCCCCAGATATCATATTTATGGTCCTTCGGTTCAGGCTACATAAGCACCTGCGATCTGGGACATTCAGAAATTCAACGCTCTAGGTATGTGTACTATTACGATTCCAAAGGATGTTTGTCCCGCTCAAGTTACGGAATGAGGTCCCTGCCGAGGTTTTCCCGCGGGACTACAGTATAGAGTTCTTCAAACAAGGAGTGCACGGATCTTTAAGGTCTTCTGGAATTGCAAGCGTCCATAGGCTGCTGTGACCGCTTACGATCAGACGGGCCGTATGCTAATCTCTCACCGCCGTGGTAATACTTAAAAATGTAGATCCAGATTTAATTGAGTTTATTTTCGTTATTTTGCCCGTGACGGAGCTTTTTGGAAAACAAAAAAGCCTCGCGCTTTTTAATGATTTTTTGGCCCGCGGTGGAAAAAGAGTCAGTTCATTCGCCAATGGACCAAGAGGCATCGGGTTGGGGACCTGTGGTAACCTAAGGAACAGGCCTCAGCCATACGCCCTGAGCGAGTCTTCAATTGTGTGGCACTCTGGCACCCTAAACGTCGTTATAAATGCCCTTTAGGATCCAGCACACCGGGCGGACCTTACGGAGATGCCACGACTTTGTGACCAGCGGCACGGTGAGCGGTTGAGTGAGAGGTCCGAGGGCAGCGGCCATACGAGTAAGCAAGACACACGTACCGCTGTCGCTGTCACGCAAAGTTGCTGCTCCTTTAAAGCCAGCAGTGGCAGTAGTGGGACACTCCTAAAGCTGCGTTTCCACCAGAGATGTGCGAGGATGCGTAGCGAGGGACGTGTGTTTGTTAAACAATGGAATAACTTCATTTACTTATCCTCGCTCAGCGCAACTGATTCTATTGGTTATCAAAAACACATCCCTCGCTCTCGCTCCGCATCCTCGCACTGGTGGCATCATCATTTAGCCTTTTACATCTATAACAGATGAGTTAAGCAGCGTCTAATAAACTGCGGCACTTTCGAGGATCGCACAAAGTCTTCCTCCAAAGGTCACGAGGGTGTCAATTTTGAAGGATAACATGTCACGCTTTACGCTGTCCAAAGCGTAACATAGGTCGTCTAATGGGTCGCTTAGCATCAGCAATCTCACTAAAGACCAGCAGAAACCAGCTATACTGGTGGAAGCAAAGCACTAAGGCTATAAAAAAATCCAGATGCCGTAAGTCCGCCCGAGTCCGGGCCGGCATCGCCGCGGGTCCCGCGTTTTACATATTTCTTCTCGCCCCCATTGTGTATTGAATCAGCCGTGCTCTATGTACTGTCTTTGTTCAGCGTCTTGATTTTAATTACTGAATAAAAAAACATGTATACTATTTTTAAATTCTAAGTTTGTATTGAAAATCAGTTTTCTAAGGAGAGGGGTCATGATTTCATGAAAAATCTTAATAGCACGATGCAGGACGCCTTTTGTTTTGTATGGGCTCGCGGCAGTTTGGCGAAATCTGTTGACCATAAGTTATTAAGTTATGGGGGTGGCAGAATAACAGCGTCGGTGACCAATAGGGCGTCGCTCGCCCATATAAAACAAATGACGATCCTGCATCACGCTATAAAAAAATTCCAGAAGGCTTTTGTAGATTTTAAATGCGAATCCTTAAATATTTCCGGTAAGTTCAACTCGAAATGAGGTGACAAATAGGTGTGCTGTATTTTTTTTTACTTGGCAATGTAAGCAGATTTAGCTTACTTTTTCTTCTGGAGTTGTATATTTTGACCGACCAACCGAGCAACCGTGTGGAAGAAGTATTAAATACGGTACGAATCCGTTACTGCGTAAACGCAACGGTTTGGTTGCACCGCACGTTGTGGACCCATTTTGCCTCGTTTTTCGGAGACCCTGGCCCATGCATGGCCCTGGCTACCCATTTGGAAGCAAGTCTTCAAGTAAAAGGTCGTCTTCAAGACGCCCATAAGAACCCACTAGACCAAGACATCATGACCTAGCAAAATAAACATAAGACTGTAACGAGCCAAGCGCATAAACACACATAATGTCTTTCCATCCATCTTACCCCCGAACAATACAACCCCCTTACCCCAAACCGTCATAATTTCTTAAAGCTTTTTGCTTCATTTATGCTGAGCCAAACAAAACATTCACATTGAAGAACATCCAGTGTAACTTGAGCCGTCATTTTCTTGAATTTGTACTGAATTTGAAGAAGCTACGGCGCCGAAGCGGTTCACATTGCGCTGGTGAGATATATGCTGACACATTTGGTTGAAGGAAAACGTGATGTCGTTTAGGATTATCTTGCGTTTTTAAGGAATAAAAAATAATGCAAGGTTTGGTCATTAACAAAATATCTACAAGTAACATGTGTTAAATGTGTTTTTCTCAAACATGCAATGAAATATCGTCATAACGTGCGCTGTAATATAACAGGCTGCGAAGTATCCCGTTTCGGGTGGATTCCGTAGAACAACTCGAGAGAACTGTAAGTAACGGAATTTCATACAAAATTTAAGGACTAGGAAGAAAATCTTTTTTAAACATGGCGTCTGCGTTTATGAAGAGACTAAACAGCCTGAATCATATTTTGTTTAGTGGTGTATTTTTTTATTAAATTGCATATGTTTGAGAAAAGCACTATATATAGCTTCATGCCTTAGCCGTGAAAAGGCCTTGCCGGCTTCGTATCACTATCCGTCTATCTCCCGCACCCGGTAAGCCCTTCTGTCCAAGCCTCTGCAGTAATGTACTATTATTAAAAAATTTAAATGAGGTCAAACGTTTGAGTGACTAAAAGTTTACCAACTACACTTAGAATTTTAAGATCGTTTAAGTACAAAAGTATCCTTATTAGCCCCTAAAGAAAAAGGGGTGTTATAAGTTTAACATATATTTCTGTGTGTCTGTCTGTGGCATCGTAGCTCCCACGAATCTGCCAATTAGAATGTTTTTTTTTTTATCTAAAGATTTGTCCGTCGATATGGTTCTAAGCTATGTTTGGTCGAAATACTTAGGAGCAGTTTCCAAGATATTTAGTTTTAATTGGAACTAGTGATATTAAGATGTCAGCCAATATTGAAGCTGAGGATTTCAAATGGTGTAGTTATGTTTTAGTAGCATTTTCGGTATCACTCAGCTACTTGCATCTTAGGTATTTTAAATTTGTTATAAAACCATCCCCTTAGGGCACACACTAAATATTTTATGATAAGCTACATTTGCGGTGCACACACATACACAACACACACACACACACTAAGCACATCCGTTTCCTTTAGTTTCAACTAGTTAATGGTGGGTCGTTAACGCTTTTAGTTTCAACGAAACGTTAACGTAGATTACGCTGGCTTATGGCTTTCAGATTATTAATAAGCCGAAGTAATTGATTTAAACTTAGGTACACGATTTTCACACATTATTATAATAAAACGCGATGTAATCGCGTTAAAAAAGTGTAAACGAAATACTCGCGCGACAAGACGTTGACGCTCGCCTCTTTCAGTCCCTTCGAGATCACGTTCCAAACGTCGAGGTAATTAAATAAACACTTTTTAAACGTGATTAAATCCCGTTTTGTTGTAATAAAGCCGAAGTAAACTGACAGATGCAATGTGATTAAGATTACTGTTTAATAAATAAATGAAATAAATGAAAATAGCCTTTATTCTACCACAATACAATACCAATAATCCGCCTACGCCAGAGGCGACTTCCAACTGTTTAATAGTTCGGCCATATCAGTTTTTGTCAATAAAAGCCAATCTAAATACAGAGAAAACGCGTATTTTCATTCATTCTTTTAAGAAATATCCTGAGTATTTATTTCTTTTTGAGGTGTGCAATAAAGAGCATTCTATTCTATTCTATGTCGATAACTGTCAAATAACCTCGGCTGATAAAATATCCAACTGTAGTTGAGGAACATCAACTCGGGACTAAATGGTACCTCTTAGTAGTTAAAAAGGGTCAAATAGTACCCACATGCAACCGTTTTAATGTCACGAAACCGAGATGTGTCAACTAGTTTTTTATACCGATAAGTTGACAAAACTTGTACTCGTATTTGGTTCCACCAAATACGAGTACAAAATAACGTTTTTCTTAACTAGTTGATTGACGGCCAACAATAATTGTACCCGGCAGTGTTTTTAGTTGTAACTCATATTTCTTGTTTATTGCAACTTTATTTGTTTGAGTTTAAGTGGCTATTTCTTCGAAACGGGTATTAGGTGGATAGAATTTTATTGTCTACGTAAAACTTAAGGGAGACAAGCGTATGTTTTAAATATAAGAATAAAATACACTCATATTTTTAGGGTTCCGTAGTCAACTAGGAACCCTTATAGTTTCGCCATGTCCGTCTGTCCGTCTGTCCGTCTGTCCGTCTGTCCGTCCGTCCGCGGCTTAGCTCCGTGATCATTAGTACTAGAAAGCTGAAATTTGGTATGAGTATGTGTATGTATCACGCCGATAAATAGCGCGCTGACATAATCTCTCGACAAATCTGTTAGAAAACAATACGCAATGTTAAAACTGTAAAATGCCCTATGCAGAAAAATTTACTTGATTTTGTTTTTCAAGATTTACAGAGGTCACTTACAAAAACTTTTTTTTTACCTAACGCACACTCAAAATCTGTTAGAAAATGTTGATACCCATTAGTACTCAATCTACTCTAACTGACTACAAACAATCACGCACTTGTATTTTATTGAAGTTCAGAACTGTTCGCGTATCGGGCTAAAAACGGTAAAATAAAAACTAAAAAATTTTTTTTTTTCGGGTACCTCTCGAGCACCTAAAGTGGGGGTGATTTTTTTTTTCGTTTCAACACAGAGGTGTGGGGTATCGTTGAATAGGTCTTTTAAAAATAATAGGGGTCTCCAAACATAATTTTTTTATAAAGTCAGCAGTTTCGTAAATAGGCGCTCCGAAACTAAAAAAAATTGTGTCCCCCCCCCCTCTAACTTTTCAACCACGGGTCAAAAAAATATGAAAAAAATCATGAAAATGAGGCTTTATAAGTACTTTCAATGAAAACTATATTGAACAAAATCGGTCAAGCCGTTTTTGAGTTATCGCAACATTTCATAATTTTCTTTAAAATGACGTAAGTGCCGCACGGCGTCCTTATACTTCGAACGTTACACATATTAGTTAAGTGCCATACTGCATTAAAGCATTCCGCTCAATCTGGTGCGTATAATCGATAACTTCCAGAAGGTAATAAGTAATTAGAGTTACTTTGGCGTTTACGACCTTTTTATAGAGCCTGAAATCTTTTCTCGTCATTTCTATTGTGAAGGATGGGTACGGAACCCTACACTGAGCGTGTACCGACATGCTCTTGGCCGGTTTTTACTATATTTACACGCACAGGGTTACAGGTTACTGATTGTACTTACATTCCAGTAACTTTTGTAGACCAATATTTTTTTTTGTGCGTTGCAATATGAAAGCTACCAGTGATGATTTTGAATACCGAGCAAGTATTTTTTAATTGAGTAAAAAGTATAGCGCTTGCTCTAAACTTAGAATAGTGAACATAGCGAGGGATCTAGGGTATAATTCTGAGTGCAGCGAGTTATAAAAAAATGTTTGTCCAAGTTTTTGTTTGTTTAAACAAATAAATGATATATCTCTCTCTCTCTCTCTGTCTTTCTCTCCCCTCTCTATCTCTCTCTCTCTCTCTCTCTCCAATCATCACGCTGAAATGGCTGGACGGACTTTAACCAATTTTGTACAGGGATAGCTTACTACTCTTTACTCGAGTACGGTAAAGAAAAAAAAATCGTGGACAAAGTTAGCACCTTCAAGTTTATGATAAACGGCTGGAAAGAATTCAATTTTTTTTTGATACGTGCGTCACGCTGTTAAGATGTACAATTTTATAAGAGCATAGCTATAGCTTTGCAAGTTTCGCTCGCACTGGGGCACAATCCCCGCCGAAACGTGTGCCAACATGACGCGCGGAATTAATGTTTTTTGCGAACTATCTCAGCTTAATGGAACAAATAAACGCTATTTTTGGTGAGATAGGATAATTTTGGCTGGAATTTCGGCTGCTCTTATGAAACATTTCCGTGCTGGGTGCTGTGTGCGATTTATTATGGAGATCTTTTGTAGGTAATGCTTAGGGTATCTAGATTTCAAAAGAAAATGTTAAAGGTTACAACGAGTTGCATTTGCGAGAGTGTACCTAGAAATTAGAAATTGCTTGAGTAGGTAATTAATAAAGTAGAATATGTGATAAAAAGTATACCAAACTAAAAGAAATAAAATAAAATCTAATTTAAATTAATGAGATGTAGGTATTCAATTAACAAACAATCTTAGACTATTCAGAAACGACCGAGTAATTAAGTCTCTTAGTTATAATTAGAATATAGCTGCACGGCTCGGTGTTACTCGCTCGTTCCAAGGGAACAATACATTCTTTTGGGATGAAAACTAGCCTATGTGTTAATCCTGGGTGTCAGCACTGGATTCATACCAAAATTTATCAAAATCCAGGCATTTGTCAGAGAAGATGTATCAAACATACACTCAAACACACTTACAAACTTTGGCCTATAATTAGTGCGATCTATTAATGCATACAATATAAGTCCTAGCATACAATGGTCCAACGTTAAACATTATTGAAATCACAATTCTAAACAAATGACATCGATATTTTCGAATAAAACGCAAAAACCATTAGCGTTCAAAACATCGCGTTCCAAATTTAAGTGTCAAATATTCAAATCATCGAACAAACGACGTCAACATTTTCGAACACAACGCAACCGCCGACGTTCAAAAACATCGCGTTCCAAATTCAAAAATCCTTCCGCGTCTCGGGCCCGCGTATTTTTCTTGCGGCCGCCTCGACGCAGTACCCACACAATCAAACATTTTTCCTCCCTTCGCCAGTGTGGCGTAAACTTTGTCGTTGTGTGCATAAAGAGCACTGTAGGAACACATAGTTGTGTGTGTGTGAGTGCCGGTCTCCATTGGGCACGGAGCTATTTCTTTATTGATCCATATTTCTTCTTCTTTAGACTGCCCTCGGCTCCCCTTGGGGGGAACACCCCGGCAGGAGGTGTTTTTCTACAGTTTTAATGAAGGACGAGTTTGGGGAAGATGGTTATTAATGTTTTTAAGCCGAGTAATTTTCGTCGTTAATGTTTCAGGCGTTTTTGCTGATGCGTTTTTAAGTGATGCCGTTGTTTCGCCATTATTTTTGATTGCGTTTTCGCGAATGTGTTTTATTTATATTGGAAAAATGCCTCAAGTGGAATATTAAATGGGGTTGCTAGAGATATTTGTCCCTTAATTAAACGACTTCAAAGGAGGTCTTTGTATATACTGTAATGTTTTTTTTGCTTAGTAAGAAAAGGTGAAATAAAGTTAAATAAAGTGAGAGATCCATTAGAAATGCAGTTTTAGAAGTTCTAGTTCTGATTATTTTTTATTGTTTATCCTACCATGCTTTATATTCCTGCGTATTTAGGTGTGCAATAAAGTGTATTTCTTGTTGTTGTTGTTGAACGAAGAGGGAAAATGATAGGCCATTTAATACGACACGACGATCTAAATCTAAGATAATAAAGGGAAAAATTTAAGGAAGGAGAGGAAGAGGAAGGCTGAGGATTACTTATGTGAACCAGATAAAGAAAAAGATAGATGTCGCGCCGTATCACCAAGTGAAAGAACTGGCGTTAAGTAGAACGGACTGGAGAGAACTGCACCGACGGTATACATATTTATATTTTATTTATTTATTTATTTTATAAAAACATTTTTATGACATTACAGTTTTAAACCTATGCGTCACAAAACTTAAATTAACAATAAAAGGTTCACAATAATAGATAATCAAACAGTTTAATTTGGAACAGTAGAGCACCTAGTATCCATCGCCTCACAGAATCTCAGGCATTCACTACACACTGCCGCCCATCGCCACGCAAACAAGTCACACCCGGGTGTCGGGTATATAGATAAATATATACTTCAATATACATAGAAAACAGCCATGACTCATCAGGAACATCGAGTTCATCACATACTCCCGCTGCAAGGCTAGTATATTATCTCGCCGCGACTTCGCTTGTCGCGCGCCTCAGCGTCACCTGTCTTGCTCGCACCGTATTGAAAGGAAACTGACAGGTAGTATTTGTCGCGCCACAAAGAGTCATAGTTGTGCTAGACGTGTAGAACTAACATACGCGACAAACATTCGATACCATACAATACATAGTAGCAATTTTTTCTCACTGCCTTGCTAAAACCGTCTGCGGCCTTTTTTGCAACGTAAGAATAACCCTAACAAAAATTATTAACCCATCAAAACTCGGCCCAATGCGCTTTTCACCTTATCAAAGCGAAACATACACGAATAAATTCTCCAAAAAAACATAAAGAAAAATTCACAATCTGTAAAACGCCGCGACGTATACCCCAATCATTTGGCTCATTACAAAATGTAGGGAAAACATATTCGTTCCCTTAACCGGCCCATAAATAAAGAAGGGAACGAAAAGGGAAAAATTTTATTATCCCTACCACCCTAAAGGAGAAATATGAAATAAAATGAAAATGTAATGGGGAAAAAATACGCAGGGCAAGACAAAAGGAATGGGCGCTCGGGGGAATGGAGACGGACTCTTTGAGAGACACAGTCATAAGAATTATGTTATTCCTAACTCGAAGTCCGCAACTTAGTCCGCGTAATTTTTATTTTCCGTAGTCGGGTAATACGTATCCTTACAACCATCTTTGGATGTCCAGCAGTGTCGGCACGAAGAGGCCTTATTTCTTTAAAAAAAATTTTTTTCATATTATGACAAATATATTGATAAGTTCAACCAACTTTTTAAAGTGAATAATACTTTCCCCTGAGTTCTAGAAAGTAACATAACTAATTCATGCTATTCATGCTTGGCATGCAGTCGAAAATAAGTTGAGAAAAAAAAATAGTAGTACTTATATAATTGACCATAGAAAAAATGACTAAAATAAGCATTTTTGAACGGATGAGGGGTCCCAAATTCAGTTTCCGCGCCAGTTCAAAAAAGTCTATGCCTAAGTCACTACATTTTTTATTTTGTATTTTATGTAAGTCGGTATGTGCGTTATCTTTAATTTCAATTCTGGTACCTTCTTTTTCTTCTTTCTTCCCTTTCCCTCCTACGAGAGGTCGGGTCTCCTTGTCAGCTTTCGCCAGAGTGGCCGATTCTGGGTCGTCTGTTCTTCAATGTTCAGATACCTTAGTTCGGTTTTAATACTGAAACACCATGTCGATTTTGGTCTAACTCTTCCTCTGGGCTGCGGCTGCTCAGGAAGGTATAGTAAAATGTTTACTACTTGGTCTTTAATTTCCTCTTGGCTGGATATGTAGCCGTACCATCGCAACCTACTTAAAAACAAGTTGCCTTATTGTACACTAAGACTACTTTATATGGCATTAGCAGATTCTATAATTAGTTTGTCTAGTTATGGTAGGACCTATAAGACCTATCTAAATAGTATATACAGATTGGAAGTAAGATTGCTAAAAACCATTGTACCTTTAAAGATAAAATATATGTATAGAAATAATTATGAAAGTTTATTCAAATACTGCAGGGTTTTGCCAGTCCACGATAAGGTAGATTTAGCTATAGTGACCCAATACAGGGATAAAATACCTTTATTGAATAAAAGACATAGATCAGGTAACCTACGGAAATTAACATACCTCTCAACATTTATAATTCCATCAAGTAATAACAATTACGGTAAGAGAGTGTGGACGCATGCACTGCCGCAAGCTTTGAATAGATTTCCATATGACTCCATGAATATCAAAACTGTAAAGCAAGTGGTGAGCATATATAAAAAATTGTTAATTAACAGCCTTCCCGACTAGTTTGTTTTTTCACATTCGAATTGTCACAATTTATATTTAACATAATTAGATTCGATACAATCTTTAAATATAAGATTAGAATCTAAGTAGAAGTGTGTAGTAGACTTCATTGAAATAAACAGTTTAAATTTTAATTTTTTTTTTTTTTTTTAACCGCGAGTTCTAGAGTGGAGACCACGAACGACACGCCCTGTAGGACGGCCTCCCACCAGGTGGACCGACGACCTAAAAAGAGTGGCGGGAAGCGGTTGGATGCGGAAATCTGAGGACCGGGTATGGTGGCGCGAACTGGGGAAGGCCTATGTCCAGCAGTGGACGACTCCGGGCTGATGAACAGCAATGTTCGCATTGTTGTGTTCCGGTGTGGGGGTAAGATAGCCGGTGAAATTACTAGCATAGAGGCATTCTATCTTCGTCCTCTGGGTAGGCAAGCACTCGTGACTCCTCTGGTGTTGCAGGTGTTTATGGGCGACGGTAATCGCTTTCCATCAGGCGATACGTTTGCTCGTTTGCCCCCTATGACATAAAAAACAAAAAAAAAAAAAATGGGCAAGTGCGAGTCGGACTTGCGCACCGAGGGTTCCGTACAAACACTTTCATCCTTAAGTGGTTAAGTTAAGTTTGCACCTGGTATGTATAGCGCCCCATACAAATAAGGTGCAAAGTTAACGAAACCAACCCGTTTGTTGTATGGGAGCCCCCCTTAAATATTTATTTTATTTTATTTTTAGTATTTGTTGTTATAGCGGCAATAGAAATACATCATCTGTGAAAATTTCAACTGTCTAGCTATCACCGTTCTTGAGATACAGCCTGGTGACAGACGGACGGACGGACGGACGGACAGCGAAGTCTCAGTAATAGGGTCCCGTTTTTACCCTTTGGGTACGGAACCCTAAAAATGATGATGATGATGACCATCGCAACCGATTTAAAGTGAGCTCAATCTCAACTCTGGTGGCGATACCTATAAACAGTCCGCCTCCATACCGCAGCGGCCGACGTGGGCGGGGAGACTCCGCCGGCGGCGAAGACTCGTTTCTATAAATCTGCCTTATCTCAAAAATTTACCCTTCTTTATTTATACCTACTTGCGATAGCGGGGTTATGTTTGCTTACATTTTTAAACAGTTTGTGCACTAAGTTATATACATTTACATGTTTAAATAACCTACGTCTCCACAAATGTTTTTTTTTTTTTTCGCTTCAATATATATATTCAATACATTTGGATTTAGGTTCTTGACGTTTTCTGCTTTGTTAACAAAAAAACAATAGAAAATACCCTTCTTTATTTATACCTACTTGTAATAATCGGTTTTCAGTTAAAAAATGGTTTAATTTTTATGTTCTTTCTTGTATATTAGTAAAAACTTCTATAACGTACAATTTATATATTCTAAATACGTATTATATAATATTACTTTTCAAAAACACCACAATCTTCCCCTTTATCCAATAATTCATTAAACTTCAGCAAAAATTCCACAAAAATCCATCCAACAAAAAGCCCCCAAGTTCATTAAATCCACCATATTCCGCCCGCTGCAAAAAAGCGCCTAATCCGAAATTACCTATCTCCGAAATTCACTTAGGAAAGCCTTCGCAAAAACTGAACAATACCCCACCCTATGAGAAAAATCTACCCCCCTATCCCCCCGCTGGAGAGGACAGTGTTGCCAGGGCACTGAAAATTATGGGAGAAATTGGGATGACCCAAATAATAGCCTGTCAAGTGCGAGTCAGCCTCGCGCACCGAGGGTTCCGTGCGAACTATGAAAGCACTGCATATAGCCCTATCGAAAAAATATACTGTACTGAGCGACAACCTTAAAGTTTATCGTTGGAAAACTGTTTTACGTACCTACTATGAAGTATAGTTTTCAAATTCCTCCCAATACTTGTAGTATAAGGCGGTAGTAATTGCCAAATTTCATAGTTCTAGGTCATCAGGAAAATACCCTACTGATTTTGATTCCCCTGACAGTGTCGAAATGTACGTTTTTTGATAATACGGAGTTTATCAATAGTAATGAGAGAATTAAAACGCTCGAATAATTAAAACATTGGTTATATTTCGATGTTATAACATTTTACACGTTATTTATAACAGCACAAATAGATGCCAACTGATTTGGTTGCTAAAATTGCCAGGATGTTTCCTAAATTTAGCCAAAAAACGCTAAACTGGCAACACCGGGCGGGGCGGATTTTTGGGGGACTTTCTTTTACCTGCGCCCTTCAGAAGTCGCTTCAGTGGTTTTTATTTTTAAGCGTGTAAGGGATACTGTACACGTGTAGAATCGGGTATAAGTAATAAGGGTTGCTATAAGTGAGAGGTATTTTTTTAAGCGTTTTGTCCCTCGATTACATTCTCGTTCTGTCAGGCTGAAAACATGTAGTTTTCAATCCCACTAATATAATAAAAGCGAAAGTTTGTGTGTATTTTTGCATAAAATTTCTAAAAAAGAGATAAATTGAAGATATGATACCCTTAGTTAACACATACCTTACAAACATTAATTTTTCAACTACTCCGCTACCTAAAGGTTGTCTGGAAGATATCGCTATTTATTTATCTCTGCCTGCTATTTTAATGTATCTCATGTTGTGTTGTATATTCCTTGATGTTGGAGGTGTGCAATAATAGTTATTTACGATACAAGTGTGGAAGGTAGGTGATTTCAGAAGAGTGTGATTTTTAGTCACGAGCGAGGTACGAGCAAGTGATTAAACAAACACGAGTCGGAAATCATCTTACACACGAGTTCCGTACAAAACTTTACTATGCATGTACGAGAAAATAGAAAATACTTTAATACTCACAAAGACTGTTTACATTGGAAAAAAAGTATTTTGATTTGATTTATCCAAAAAGAAGCCGTCGTTCACATTTGTTACCTCTTCAATAACATTTTACGGGTTTAAATTCATGATTCGTCCCTTTATCTCGCCTTTATTTCAGCAGATTTGCACAAAACAACTTCAAAATAAACTAGACATCAATAAAAAATGGCGGAGTTATTTTGTAAACCGCGCTCGACATATCTACTACTGCGCATGTGCAAAAGTATTTTTTTAATATTCGTCTTATGCCAAAATGGCACAAGCGCGTGTACATTCAGCCAAATTTATTTAATGAATAACGATTTAAAGTTCGTTTATTAATTAAATTTTATATCTAATGTAACGTACGTGTTAAATGAATTAACTAATGAAATATTGGTTTTATTGTACATTTATACGTGATAATAATCGGTATTTGACTTATTTATCAAACTTTTTGTAAATAATAAAACCTCTTTGTGTCAGGCTGTCAGATACGGCTATAAATTAAAAAAAAATTGAAAAGTAAAAAGCACTAGTGCGGAAAAGTAGTACTTTCCGCACAGTTTGAATGCCTAGAATACGCTCTTTTCGAGCACATGCATTGTAAAGAGTATTTGTATACCTAGGCTACTTTTTATTCCGAAAATAAGCATCCTTCCCATAGCATAGTGTACCCCGATTTCAACAAGGAAGACGACGCCGAGGGTAAAAGCTAGTTACACTAAATATTACAGGCGAATGTTTGAGAGTGTATTTATGTGTACGTTTGTTACTTCTTCACGTTCAAAAGATTTCACCAATTTCGGCATGAAGGTAACTGACACCCTGGATTATTTTTGTCGCACAGTTTTATTTACCCGATTCCAGAAGATAATGTTCATTTTTAGGCTTCCGTACCCAAAGTGTAAAAACGGGACCCTATTACTGAGACTTCGCTGTCCGTCCGTCCGTCTGTCACCAGGCTGTGCAAGAACGGTGATAGCTAGACAGTTGAAATTTTCCCAGACGAAGTATTTCTATTGCCGCTATAACAACAAATACTAAAAATAAAATAAAATAAATAATTAAGGGGGCTTCCATACAACAAACTTGTTATAGATTATGGTACGGAACCCTTCATACGCGAGTCAAACTCGCACTTGCCCAACTTTCAAGAAAGTAGCCTGTTTTGTCTCAACGAGTCTAATGACTCAAAATTGATGGCAAATTTGACAACGTAGTCTCTAAAATTCTCATTCAATTTTGATGATTGAAGTTTCCATTTATTATTTATCATCATAATTGAATGAGGACTTTAGACTACATTGTCACTTACGTAAACAAACTTACATAGACCTGAATAAATACTTTATTTTCATGATTAAAAAGCATTCCTCCTTCTTTTTCCCTTAACCGACACCGCATTAAATATTCTTACGTCCCCTCGGCTCCTTGCCCCTCGTAAAAATAATAATCCTCCCATTACAGCCCTCTTGGGGGAGAGCGGGTTTTTTAATGGCCGTGTCACTTGCAGTAGGTATTCAGATTTATATTTTTGCTAAGACAATGAATTCCTTAAATTTAAGGCTCTTATCCGTTCAAAAATGCTGATTGTTTTAGACTTTTTCTCTATGATCAAACATGTTTCTTAACATATTGTCAATGTTGCTGCTTAGAACAAGAGCCATTGCAATGTATTGGTATGTATTTGAAACTTACGGTTTGAATTATTCATTGATAATTTTTGTTTCAAAGATTACTCGAAATTGACGTAATTCACGTAGGTAACTGTTTTTTTTTTTACTTATTTTCGACTGCACGCAATGAAAGCATAAAATAGCTGTGTTACTATCTAGAACTCAGGGAATGTATTATTCACTAAAAAAGTTGGTTGAAATTATCAATATATAGTCATAATATGAAATAATATATATATTAAAAGGAAGAATGCCTCTTAAAACCGTTCCGCTACATTCTACATTCTCATTAGGCTGGGTACAATTTTTTGAAGAACTTTAAATTATAGGTTTTTCGATAGTCCTTATTGTAAGGATCTACAGGCTACAGGTCATTCGTTTTTATTTACCATGGTTAATCCGAAATGGTTTTTAAATTAACAATTTGACAGTTCTCTATAATAGTGCCTGGAGGGATCGTTACCTTCGATACTAGGTATAGGTACCTATTGTCACTTCGGAGATGTCTCCAAGATATGAGAGATGTATAATAATATACTCGAAGTTGCCCGCAACTTCGTACGCGTATATATATCCTATAACCATCTTTGGATGTCCAGCTATCCCTGTACCGAAATTGGTTAAAATTTGTCCAGCCGTTTCGGCGTGATGCGAGGACAATGGAAATTATGACCAACAGATAGCGCCAGACTGCATGGCGCAGCGCGCCCATACGAAACAAATGACGATCACGCTATTGAGATTTTTCCCGAAATCATGACCCATATCATAGAAAACTGATTTCCAATACAGATCTATAATTTTATAATTGTATAGATGTGGAATTCGCGCCCAGTTTATCTTTGCAAGGCTTGTAAAAAAGGAAAACGTATAAAACGGCAAAACAAACCCGCCGAGACGGAACTAAGCCGAACCGTCGACAGACAGTCCAAAACAAATTAATTTTAATACACACCTGCGATTTGAGACGAGAAAGAAAAAAAGGGGTTTTCCGCCATTTACCTGGTTCCGTACGATGGCCGGTAATTTTTTTTTTTTTTTTTTCAAATTAACTCGCCGAACTGCTAAGATCGCGCTAATAAGTACATTTTTTAAGCTAAATGCTACATATTTACCTTATAATTATATATTAACAGGTTAACATTTTTACGAAACATGTAATGCCTTATTCTTTATGTACACACCACAATTCATTGATTCAAAGATCAAAACTTACAGAAAAATTTAAATGTGTAACCTGGCCTCTTCCACCAGGTTACGCATTTCAATTTTTCTTTGGATTACCGATCCAGCGCGATCCAGAGGTACCGGGTTCGATTCCCGGTGTCTGCCATCAGGTAAATCGTTTCAATTTTTCTTTGAGCTTTGATCCTTGTATCAATAAACAAATAAATAATAAATAAATATTACCCTTACCCAGAAATGGTTTGTGAATTAAAAAAGGTCGTAAAAAATAGGTATATCCAAATTTATAGCTGGATACAACCTGTTTATACTTTTAATGCCCACTTATTTAAGATTCCCTGCATATGACTACGTTAAACGGGGTTCTCTAAGCCACGGAACCCCATCGCTTCCTTCCCGGGCCCGTAAAACGGGGAACTCCGAAAATAATTAGGGACGGCCAAACTCGGATACTTTTCCATTAATATTAAAAACTTTAATGAAAAAAATATTAAAAGGCTTCGAAATTCATCCTTTTTTCCATTAGGGTTGATACCTTTCGGACATATCTGAGGGCCGAAGGCTGCTATGTAGCTTTAATAACCCAATTATGATCCCACAAATGCATCTCTTTAGGATGTCCATGAGCGTCAAATTTACCTATTATTAGAATGTAATTTATTTAATTACAGAAATATATAACTTTTTTTGACGAAAAACAAGTAAAAAATATCAGTTAAATCAACATAACCGAAATAAAAGTAACTAACTAAAACCGATGTCCCGCAGATCATGGCCCTGCTGCAGGGTACCCATGATGCTGGCTACATTCCCCCGTTGAATAGCCAAGCTAATCCTTTGGCCGAGGAAGCCGGCTCTGTGGTCCGAAGAACATTCTGAAACACTTTTAAACTTTTTATGTATCCTGCCTTTTCGATGAATTATTTTTTAGTCGAATGTTTCACTTCGCAGTTTTTTTTCTCTGTAGTCATACATTTTTCATAATTCTTGCAAATATCATCCTACTGATTAATTATAGGTTAGGTTAGGTTTGTTTTATAAGAATTCCAAATAGTTGACAGTTTCAGAGAAAAATGCTTTCTAAGAAATGAAATATTCGTTGAAAAATGATTCTGCAATGATTTAGTGAACGCTTTATTCTCACAAGAAAAGTACGCTGTATAAATACTAAGTTTACAGGTGATATCTATGGCGTCGCATATAATATATTATAATATAAGGCGCAATATTAACGCGACCGTGTTGAAGTGGGTGTATAGGTACTAGGTATACATTTTCCAAGGTGTAAAAAAAACCTTCATTCAATTCTCAAAATAACAAATACATTTTTACAATGAAATAATGCACTGTTCATGTTAGGCACTTATATTAATTAAAAACATTTTTCAAAGATAGTTAGAACGATTGTACTGTTACAATTTTAAAATCGGTATCCTTTATACGTTTCTGAAGTTGATACATTTTAATACCTTGTAAGCTTGTCTTGAAAAAAAAAAAAGTAGCACTTAAAAACTATATTAAACAAGAATAGAAATTAAATACCTGACCGTATACATAATCAGTAAAATAATACAAAGAAATCTGAAAGCATATTCTAATAAGATTGCAGTGTCATCTGTGGGTGAGTAGCAAAAGCTTTAGCGAGGGTTCAACATTTTTTGTAAGTTAAAGGCGAAGTGGAATCCGAAACGACCGTATGAAGTAACGTAATTTTTATGATTGCAGCTTATTTATAAAATGTTTGGTTTTTTAATATTATCTAGAGTTTGCCATCAAGTTTTTACCAAAAGTAGCCATCTATTGGCGAATAGGCAAACTAAAATTCTCAACGCTACTCGTTTCTTCCCTTAATTTGGCAGTGTACCCCAGGAGGAACACATTCTTAGACCATCTTTTTCCATTTTTTTTGGAATCAGAATATTTTGCTCTATTCTACCTTAACGAGGCTTGAAATAGCGACCTCCGTAATTTTTTGTCAAATTAAGGGTTAAGAGCTATTATGAAAATTAATACTTAGTAAGAAAGTAACTTAATTGTACGTATTGTTCAACGATAATGCAGCTCGTACATAATTATTCTATTCTTTGGTAGTTTATCTGCTATATAACCGAATTTACCGGGTTTTTGTTTTTTGAAGTAATTTTTAGCATTTTATGATTTAAAATTATTACCAATTCCAAATTGATGCATTATCTAAATGCATAAATAAAAGTAGGCCTGAAGTAGTGTCACTGCATTTTCTACCACATGTTTATCGGGAAGTGCTCTGAGGAATTGGGTGGTTCTGGGGTAAAAATAACCATCATAATTAGATTACGTATCAAAAAATGTAGACACGTATTTTTTCTTTTGTATATGAAAAAAATAACAACAAAGATAAAGCGCATAAAAATTTAAGAATAGGGGTTCGTGACTTTACGCATTACTAAAATATAGCACGGCGTGACTATATCTTCGTATTTTATTTCTATATATTATATATTTTTATTTGACGACGCGTTTGGCTCGGTTGGTAGACACCTGCCTACTGAGTCGGCGGTCCCGGGTTCTGATCCCGGCCGGGGCAAATATTTGTGCAAAATATTTGTACTTGGGTCATGGATCTATATATGTATTTATATATTATGTATATCGTCGTCTAGTACCCATAGTACAAGCTTTGCTTAGTTTGGGACTAGGTCGATTTGTGTATGATTGTCCCTTAATATTTATTTATTTATTTATTTATAATTGACAAAATAATAATACATGTCCATTATTTTTGGTACCTGATCTAATTAACAGATTTATTATATATTTTTTTAGGAAACTAGCGTATTAGACGGGTTTAACAAAATTTCCTTATTCATCATTTTGATGATGGTTATCCTCAAAAGTTCTGATCGAAAGTTTTCCAGAAATTTCCTGCATCGCACTGCTAAACGGTGAAATGAACTGTCGCATGCGGTATTTCCGGATCGGTATGACCTTTGAACCTCCAAGAAAAGAACATACTTACTCCCATATGAAAAGCAACGCAGTTGTGACTCCTCTGGTGTTTCAGGTGTCTATAGGCGACGGTAATCGCGCACCGTCAGGCGATCCGTTTGCTCGTTTGCCCCCTATGACATTATAAAAGCTTGTGCCAAAAATGTTTTTGGGCCCAAAAGCCCAAACAAGATAGGTTTATCTTGTGCTGTTTAGGAGTTCCTAGGCCACCTTCTATCTTCATTGCCAAATCATTGGTATTTTCACGTGAACTACATTTACACTCATAGTTTCATTTCGATACGACACTTAGAAATACGTTACTAACAAACTTAGTCACAAGTGAATTTAGTAAAAGTGTGTTAAAAAAGGTCTCTAAACGGCACACAGCAAAAAGGTTATTCTGACATAAACTTGTTTTTTAAAACTCCTTATCTATTGGCACTGATAGATCTAAAAAACAATACAAAACGTATCTTCAAGAGCAAACACTGAAAATCGAATGTAATCCCTCAATCGCGTCGCGCCGTCAGGCTTTTTACAAAAGCCCCTCGTGAAAAGGTTTCATTTCCTTTTTTGCATTTTTGCCCGATTTCGGGTTCCGCGGGCAACCGGCAACCGTGGTAGTTAAAATATTTAATTAAAATAAATGTTTTAATTTTAACCTTCAATTTATTTTTAGTCCCCAAAAATAAAATGGCCGCTTTTGACGTTAACAAGTTTTGTGGGATGAACTACAGTACACAAATTGTATACAGTGATTTAATATGAAAAAAAAGGGTTTTTTAGTACCTAACCTAACCTTTAGCAATTACTGAAAATTGATCTGGTTCAGAAGATATATGTGGGAAAAAAACGGAAATGGCGCTCGTATTTGCATATCGTCTTAAGACAACAAAATAAGAAGAAAACATATAATAATCATATTTCAAATCAAACTATATTTCAATACAAACCAAATCTTATAAGACTTTAAAATCTGACAAGTAATATTAGATATTTAACTGTAGTTTTCAATTCGTATTTGTACTAAAATAAATTTTCTTATATGCATTTTCACATATTTTTTTGCCTCTTATTAATATTATTAAATTATTAAACTTACAAGCTAAGTCGAACGTAATGTATTGGAACCTAAACTATAATAATATTTTAATATTTAAATTGAAATTTAACAACACTTTCTTTATCGTGATATCTAAAAGAAGTCTATGCTTATAGACTTCTTTTAGATATAAAGAAGACTAAGGGCCGATTTTTCAATCCCCAGATAAAGAACCCCGCACAAAATGATCGGTAAAAGCCGTTCGGTCGATTTGGCTGAAATTTTGTGAAAATATAGCCTCTAATACTCTGATCAGCTGTGTGAAGTTGCAACTTTAATTAATGACTAGTTTTTAAGATATGAATATTTTTATGTTCAATATTTTTTACTTACATGTAATTCTTATTAGTTAACGTACACTGTAGCAACATGGCTTATTATTTTTTCCGTGGCAATCATCATCATCATCATCATCATCAGCCTATTCTTGTTCACTGCTGGACATAGGCCTCTCCAACTGCACGCCATTGTACGCGATCCTCGGCTACTCTCATCCAGCTTTTGCCAGCCACCCTGCACAGATCATCGCTCCATCTAGTCTGAGGGCGTCCCACACTACGCTTGCCGATCCGCGGTCTCCACTCAAGAACACGTTTACCCCACCGGTTATCGGTTCTTCGGCTAATATGGCCAGCCCACTGCCACTTCAAATTGCTAATACGGTGAGCTATGTCGGTAACTTTGGTTCTCTGACGGATCACTTCGTCGTCCGTGGCAATATCGGGATGAAAAACATCATTCGAGGGTTCAAACTATCTTCACGCCGAATTTCGTCAAACTCATAGGTATGTAGCTAATACATTACGATGCTAAACTGTACTAAGTATGATTAATTGATATTTGATTGGTTTTATACAAGGCTACCTTTGTACATTCACTGTTTTAAGTATGGTATAAAGCGTTCTTAGCGATGATACTTCACATTTTATTCGTATCGGGCGAAACCTAAAAACCTTAACATTGATGTAATGTGACCTGCCAAGTCAGTTGACACTGCCATTCTGGCCCGAGAGATGCTTATTTACGCTTCGTTTTAAGGGCCCCAAGTTATAAGAAGAAGGAAACACATGAGCCGGCAAGGAGTTCCATATTTTAATAGTTCGGCAGATGAAGGAATTGCCAAACTTCTTGGTGCGTGTGGGAAGGCAATAATTATTCTCCACGGTGAGGCGATGACATCGCAAACTGGCACGTGTGGTTCTATGACGGAAAGGTGGGATAAGAGAAAATAACTCTTCAGAACACTCGCCATGGTATAGGCGATAGAAAACGCTCAGCGACCCAATGTCCCTTCGTAATTGAAGGGGTTCGAGGAATCTGGTACTTTTCTCGTCACCTATGATGCGGACCGCCCGACGCTGCAATCTGTCAAGAGCATGAGTATATGTGTGTCTGATTCTACTTAGTTTAAAATCTTATTTTTTTATGTAACCAATGGATAACTGTTATTGGCCCTCTGTTATGTAACTAACTTTATATCATATGTATATTTACCGCTGTTGTTATGCTGAATACCAATAAATAAATAAATATCCCAGATGCGAGCAGTACTCAACGCACGACCGAACTTGAGTCTTATAAAGAAGGCAAAGCTGGTCCGGCGTGAAGAACCGTCGCACCCTGTTCAGGATCCCCAGTTTTTTGGAAGCTGTGGTAATCAGTGACTCGATGTATTCGTTTTGGTTAAGATTGCAGCGGATATCCATGCCTAGCATATTCAGGCTATCACGCAAACCAAGAGGAGTGCTCTGGAGACTAGGGGTAGGGAGAAACGTAGACGTCTTGGTTGAGAACGCACACACCTGGGTTTTCTTGGCGTTGAACTCAATCAGGCCAACAAAACCCCATTTGCTAATGAGGTCCAGAACCTGGTCCAGTTCAACGACAAGATTCTCACGTTTCGCGCCGATTTCCGCCCTACAAGCTCCCGGCCGACCAATATATCGACCATGGACCGTACTCCACGCTCTCGCTCGGACGGAACTGGACGAAATTCGGCGTGAAGATAGTTTGCACCCTCAAATGATGTTTTTCATCCCGATATTGCCACGGAAAAAATAATAAGCCATGTTGCTACAGTGTACGTTAACTAAATAAGAATTACATCTACTTAACACGTTCGCTGCGATAGGAGGTCTAAAGACCTCCTGCCAGTACTCTCGGGCTGTGCGGGTAAAAATATTGTGGTTTCGCTCTGGTGCGGAGCTCGTAGCTTATAGAATTGTATAGGTAGAAAAGAGTCCAATATATGGTTCGATTCCTACCATAACGTAGATTTTTTTTGCACTTTAAAACACGCAGGAGGTCTTAAGGCCTCTCATCGCACTGAGAGGGAAAAGTGTGCGTCCAGTGCGGATAGGGGGTCTAAAGACCTCGTGTAGGAAGTACGGGCTTATCCGCCCCCTCCCGCACCTGTTTGTGTCTATGATAGTTGAACTATGGCCCAGTGATGTGCACGCGTCTATGAGCAATGCATGTAAATGTATTTCGTTTGCAAAAAGTTTGAGTCAAAATACGTACATACTAAGTAATAAGCGTCAATTGTGTTTAGTGTATCAGTTGATGTGTAGTAAATAAATACCCAAGAGTGTTGTAGGTTAGTGAGTAATATTAACAATAATAATCGAATGTGTACCTACATAGCTGAATCATTGGTCGATTAAATCTTACTGCCGTGATTGTAACAAACCACTGTGTCTTAAATGTTTCTATTACAGTCACATGTAATTTACTTACAGTTGTATGATGAAGTTGTATGATTTATCGATAAATTGCCTTTTTATCGGGAACATCACTAGAAGTAAATACAAATGTACCTCAAATTCAGTGCTGTAAGAGGTCTAAAAACCTCCTAATTATTTTTTGTTATTATTCCATATTCTGACATCAGAACTTCGGGCGAAGCCAAAACAAGGCAGAATAGTCCTTTAGTTACAGCATTATATAAGTATCATACATAAATTTGTGAATTTCGTGAAAAAAAATGCATTTTAAAAGTCTGTTCCTTGATATGGTCTAAAGGCCCCTAACCGCACCTGTGAAATGGTACAGTTAAGGCGTAAAGACCTCTTACAGCACTAGTTGAAAGTTAGCAATATTTTGAGCCGCAGTGAACGTGTTAGGTAAAAAATATTGAACATAAAAATATTCATATCTTAAAAACTAGTCATTAATTAAAGTTGCAACTTCACACAGCTGATCAGAGTATTAGAGGCTATATTTTCACAAAATTTTAGCCAAATCGACCGAACGGCTTTTACCGATCATTTTGTGCGGGGTTCATCTGCCAGTTAAAATTATTGCTATCCTTTTCTCCCTTCATATAAAAGAAAAGTGACAGCCAACATTTATCTGACAGATATGTTTTATCTGGTGATTGAAAAATTGGCCCTAACACTTCCAATTAGATACTCCTTGTCGTATAAGATCGAACTGTTCGCGTTCTTATTAGAATATTACGTATATATAGCTCTTAAAAGAATTCTTAAAATTCACCGCGAGCTTTAATTTGTAGTATAAATATAACTTTCAATAAACTACGGAACCCAAGCCTATTCCCGGCCCGCCCCGACCTTTCCCAGCGCTGTTTTTCCCTTTTTTCAATTTATCTCTTTTTCCACATTGGATTTTTCGCTTATTTGCTCGCTTCATTGGCTTGTAAGTGAGATGGGTTCTTTTTTGTGTTTTTCCTTTTGTTTTCGCAGTTAAACGCGGGGATATTGGATTTGGGTCAAAGCCGTTTTTTTACCGTGTAAATGTTTTTATGAACTCCCGGGCGTCGACAGCGCTATTGGAGGCGACGGAATTTTTAGGAACTTTTCCGTAGCGCCATCTGTTGTCGAATAGCGTAGCGAAGTTGTTATTTTGTGTATGCATGGGATGTATTCATGTGTTTGATACTTGTGTATTAGATATTATTTCATTATAAATTTCCTTTTTGTAGCACAAAATATAAAAATATTTATTAACACATACAGCCAACTTTAGAAGTATTTAGTTTGTAAGTATAATAAATTTATAATAATTGATTTAGAAACCTTAACATAGAAAAAAATGCTTACTAAACAAAAACTGCCTTGTATTCGTCAAGAATGGGCACGTAAAGAAGTCTCAGTAATTTTGTTTACTAGCGCCCTCTATTGTCGAATAGACTCGCTTCTCCACATCGTCCACAAAGAGAGCATTCCAAAATATGATTATAAGTAATTGTAAGAAACTATAATGTAAAAGCCCTTCCTCTGGAATAGAAATTTACTCATATCTGAAAAATCAAGAAGTAGGCATCGCACAGGTCATTAAACCTTTACTTATGTTATAGTTCAATGTGAAATAAGTTTAATGGAAAAATTGTATCTCTGCTGGGTCGAAGGAACAGCACCAACAGGATTCTAAATATATTTGCTAAAAAATATGACTGTCCAATATTTAAGTACCTACGTTCGGTAGATTAGATTAGTATTGTTTGTTAAGTTTTAGTAATAGCCTAGGTGTTAACGTCCATAAGGTAACTAACAAACTATGGAATCAAGAATTCTGAAAAAAAGAATTTATTATTATTAATTTATCTATTGATAACAATGAATTATCAATAAATAAATTATACAGCTATTTAATTTCTCATTTCTCAGGTTTGGTTTGGTTAGGTTATAGTCGTAAAATTATATGATATTGAACAGGTGACAATCGGATTCGTATTAACCTTTTGTCATAATATTGATTTGTCTTAAGCAGATTGTCGCATTAGATACTTATCCAAAACTGTTGTACGTAAAAATACTTATCTAGTGCTTCACGTTCATATGGTTAAAGAAACTTTCATACAAAAATGTGAAGATTTGCGTCAACTTTTCTCGTATACTAGATTCAAAACTACGAGTTTAAATCATTCTTACAACACTTTAAGGATTCTGAGTTTTTGGGAGACCGTTAAAATATCTTTAATTTCTTTAAAGATGGCATGAATATTTTGTCGCAAATAATTTTGTAGAAAAAAATTAAAAAGAAAAAAAAACATAACTGGAAATTTTGTACAAACTTTATTTCAAAATGAATTTCATAATACCTTTTCGCATTCTACATAGTAAAGGTTATAATAGAGAATAGAACAGGGAAAATGTTAGGCCACCTTAAACGAAATGATGCTTTTGTAAATAACAGTCATCATAGAAGGAAAAGTTAAGAGGAAGCGAGGAAGAGGAAGGCCAAGAATAAGTTACATTAAACAAATAAAAGAGAAAGTAGACGTCATGTCGCATAGGAAAGTCAAGGATGTGGCTACGGACAGAGATAGACGGAGAAAACTATCTACTTCATCAGCTACACCGAGAAGAGTTTGAGTCTCAAATGTATGATGATGTATGTACCTATAGTACGTCAGTTGCCATTGTGACTTGGGCTCCCCTTTTTGCTTACCATCAGGCGAAGTTGAGCCACTATGTTGTGCCGTTATAAAAAAAAAGTACGTACCTACTTTAGTTGTGAAAAACATGAAGTTTGTAAAAAAACAAAAAGTTTCGACAAATAAAATACATGCATTACAGTCCAGAAAACACGATCATGATTCACCGAAGCGCAACAAATCCACAAAAACCACTGATTTTCCTGTTTCCCAAAGCCCGGTGGCAAAAAAACAATTTCCCTAATAAAAGAGTCCCTTGGAAGTGTTTTGCATGTTCACGCTAATTTGTGAGGGCGGAATGGATTTTTAAGTGAGCAAGTGATTTATTGTAAGAACTGACCGGAGGCTCGCGTGTGTGGAGGGGGCTTCTTTATTTTCGTTGAATATACATAAATTGATTTTCTTTTATTAAAAAAAAAAGTATAGGGTTTTCATTAGCAGTAGGTATCTGCATCTGCAAATAGGAGGGCTGGTTCATATCTCGCACAGCGGATCAGCATTGCCATACAACGCGGCAATGCTGCCAGCCTTCTGGTAATAGGTATATAATTTTAGTTTGCAAATTTTACTTTACGGTTTTATTTTCCTGTCATATCTTTACTGTTTTGCTGAATAAACATAATCCACGATTTCAGCAACTTACTGAAGGACCAAAGACAGAGGTCTCTGCGGCCGGTTTCGCGCCCTAATACACCCTACAGTATTCCGTGTTCGTAGAAAGATCTTCCAGTTTATCTTGTTGAAGGTTTCCACATCCTGCATCTTATGCACGCGGTTATCACTTAGTTATCTTTCTGCGTCATCGGCAATATACAATACATATTACATACTCGTATTTAAAGTACCTAATACATAAGTGTAATCTAATTTTGTGTTTCAATGTGGCTTATGCCGAATACACTTCTCAGGAATTAATCCTTACTTGGCACGTGTACTTAAATCAGAAGTATGGTAGATCTCCGGTATTATAGAATAGTAGTTTATGCAACTGCTACATAATGAGAGGTCTTAAAATACGAGTGTGGTTTTATGAAACGAGTCGTAGTCGAGTTGCATAATAAGATCACACGAGTGTTTTAGGACCGAATTATGTACAATTGCATACGCGACTTTATCTACACAAATATTCATAATCATCATCATAGATTTTATTTTATGACAATATGAAACACTCAGTCCTGCCAGTCAGTCCGCGGAGCAAAAGAATACATAAGGTGACTCGCGCGGCGGGGGGAGGTCACCATTACAGTATTAATTTTGAATGAGCCAAGTAATGTAAGTCCTTACCTATAATATCTGAACTTGTTACAGGGATTTAACAAGATGGGTGTAGATAAATACTCTTAATTCTTACTCAACTGTAACGCTCTCAATTTTAAATAGTATTTACTTGATATATTTATTTTCTTATACTTTACCAACCTATAATTGGTTGATTTGATTCCTGTTATTAAATATAAGGAATAATTCGTATTTGGAATAAGTTATGTCAGTGATTAAATTTGATCGCTACAGTGCTACGCGGGCGCTTCGCTACGACGCGACGCTCTGCTTATGGCATCGCTACCTTATGCTACGCCGTAGCCGCGTAGCAGGCTGTTTCAATATTAGCATCAGATTCAGACTTAATATTGGCCGAAAGCCTACGATTTATAAAAACAAAAACCATTTCGTTATTAATATGCAGTTAGTGTTCCATCGGATAGTCAACACAACAGTCCGCTAGATAAATAAATAAATTAATATCGGACAACCTCACACAAATCGATCTAGTCCCAAATTAAGCTCAAGAAGGCTTGTGTTTTGGGTACTAGATGACGATATACGTACTTAAATAGATAAATATATACTTAAATACATAGAACAACCATGACCGAAGCACAAATATTCGAGTTCATCACACAAATATTTGCCCTGGCCGGGATTCAAACCCGGGACCGCCGGCTCAGTAGGCAGGTGTCTACAAACTGCGCCAAACGCGTCGTCAAAAACAGCTAGTCCTTGCAAGGAACGCAAAAATAATTATACATTTTATGAAATTGCATGTGACGTGTAACGTTAGCAATTATATATACAGCCTCAATTATCACAGTATTTTTGTTTGCTGAA
Organism: Apotomis capreana; assembly: GCA_947623375.1. Classification (NCBI taxonomy): domain Eukaryota; kingdom Metazoa; phylum Arthropoda; class Insecta; order Lepidoptera; family Tortricidae; genus Apotomis; species Apotomis capreana. Next base: position 11,624,151 of record OX392522.1, on the reverse strand, counting down.
ATAAAACTTAGATAAACATGTAAAGTATTTTTTTAATAGTTCATTTGACCCATATTTTGACGTTAAAATTGGATTTTCAAATTTATAATATTTGACATAAGTGCAATCCATTCAGCACATTATCGAAGAGTGTCCTCTAACTCGCTACACTGGAGGCCCTGCCGCAGACCTGATCAGCCTCAACGACGATGCCATCAAATGGCTAAGGAGTCTCAAACTTAATATACGTATAAGCTGTATTCGACGTGTAACCCTACCATATGATTAAATAAATAAAATAATGCAGTTCATGTGGCGTACGATTTTCCCCCATACTGTCCCTCTCCGTACAACTTTAGCCGTACGTCCGTATTTTTTCCCCGACCACCGGACATACGCCCCGAGCACTGATTACAGCCTCAGTAAATCTGTTAATCGGCGGTTAGCGTTCCACCGGCCCAGTTAATTTAACATCCTGGTGCAATTGTTTTTTTACCATTTTTTATTTTTCCAGCCAGTTGCGGCGCTGCGGCTGCGTTTGTTTTTTGTTTCCCGGCCAGTTTATTGGGTATGGATAGTTTTTTGTTTGGAAATTGGTTTATTGTTTTGTGAATTGTTTTTGTGATTGGATGGAGTTACTTGAAATATGGATGTTGGTTGTTTGTGTTTTGTTGATCGCTTTTGGCATGTCAGCTCGGCATTTATACATAAAATAAAATGTCAATTGTGGAGCAATTCGTACTTAGATAGCTGTCTTAACCACTCAATTGCTTAAAATAGCTACTTCTACCAGTAAAGAGTAAATGAAAGTGAGTACATGGTTATGTTTCTAGAATGTCATAGTAAATATTATATAGTACTTATTCCTAATTTTTATTCTAGTAAAGCGCATTTGATTTTTATTAAATGTTTGTACAGAAGCAAAAAAATTAACTATTGTATGCTTTGATTCAATGCTTTGGCAAGAGGCTTTGATATCATAATAGGTAATGCACCCGTCTGGCACAGAAAGCCGTGGGGACGTGGATTCAAACCCCGATCAAAGCATTTTTTTTTTTCAATTTTTCTTCTATATAAACATTTAGTTTACGTTAGCACAGCGCTATCTGTTGGTATGAATATCTTTGTCCGTTCATCACATTGAAACGTCTACACGGAAGTGAATGTACCAATATCGGTTATAGAATACATTTTACCCGACTATGCTAAAATAAAATAGATTTACGCGAACGAAGTTCTAATATAAGTGTCGCCCATAATACACTTATGCCTCATAGTTTTAGACTTGCCCATAAATACTGACCGATCTAAATGGTCTTAATCCTGTATTATTATTAACTTGTACAATAATTACCCTTTTTATGGCACAAGGATAGGAAAGATGAGTTTTCCATACGTGGTACAGCTATATCCGACATGAAGCTAAGCTAAGCGTGGAATGAGTTTAAATGTTGCACCCGCGATAATGGAATCACCCATTTATACAATTATTATGGAAGTATGGATAGAAGCCGTTTATATAACAGAATCTTACCCAACGTAAGCTTAACAAGATCTTACGCTGCGCAATAATTATATACTGATAATTGTATCAAATTCCAACCCCCATTGTCAGAACCTTAACAGCTCAATTTGAAAATTCATATTAGAGTACCATACCTCCCCCAAAAAGGGTTAAAATTTCACCTGTTCCACAAAGAAAATTCCAAGACGTTTCATTTGCTTGGAGATTTAATTAAAACTCAACCCCTCGGGGGTATCTCCCCCAGTCAAGTTTTTAGGGGGAAAGCAAACATTGTATTAACATATTATTTAAATTTGGGGATCTTGAGTGTGTGTTGATGTGTTGTTTTGGAGGTAAGATGGCGGCAAGGATTTTTGAGGATGAAACATATAAGTATATGACTTTCTTATGAGAAAGATAAAAAAAATACTTAAATATGAGTGCGGTTTATTTTTTTCTAATACACATAATATATAGAATGACATGGCTTATTTATGAATTAATTTATTCATAAATATTTCTAAGGTTACGTTATTTCTAAATTCGTAAATATAATCGGACGGGACTTTTTTGATGGTCTATATATGGTAGATGCGATTAGTTGTAATATATTAACGTCACCCTATTCTATCAAATCTCACTTTTTGATCAAGGCAAGGCGCAAAACTTTAGACAAACTCCGGGCGGTAATTCGTAACGTCCCAGATCGCGTGCGAACTAGGAGAATCGCGAATTCACTGCCCTAGTGTAATTTAGTATATCACATAGGTATGTAATATACTAAAGCTTAGTTATGACGAAATAACTTAGCCCGGATTACATGATTTTACAATGAGAGGGCAGAACCGACTGCACTAAAAGTGGTAGGTAATGTCATCTTTTCTTCTTCAATCTAAGTTTCTAGTTAAGAGGCCTTATTCCTTTTAAAATGCTGATTGTTTAAGACATTTTTCTCTATGATCAAACATGTTTCTTAACATATTATTCATGTTACTACCTAGAACAGGGCTATTGAGATTTATTGGTATATATTTAAACCTGCAGTTTGAATTTTTCATTGATCATTTTTGTTTCAAAAACTACTCGTAATTGACAAAATTCACGCGGAAAATTAGTTTTATCAACTTATTTTCGACTGAACGCAATGAAAGCATGAAATAGCTATGTTACTACCTAGAACTCAGGGAAAAGTATTATTCAATTCAAAGTATACTTCAAAAAGTTGGTTGAAATTATCAATATATTTGTCATAATATGAAAAAAAAATTAAAGGAATAAGGCCTCTTAAGCATGCTTTGTGAGTTCATTAGTGCTAATGTTCGCACTAATGAACTCACAAAGCATGCATGTACATATTTCCTTCCCTACAAATAGCCAAGATATTCCTACCACCCTTAAATATCTTCATACAAATTATAATTAAACTCCCAACTTGATAAATTCTCAAAATTTCGCCTCGTTTTCTTACAAAGCGGTAATTCGAGTTCCCGAGCCCGGCACGAACACACACACACACACGTGCAATTTAAGATGAATAATTATGTGGCAGCGCCGTCTTCGCGGGAACACGCTGGAGTAGTGTGGATACGCTTTTCAATTTAACATATAAATATAACATTAACATATCATCATAACATGTATATACACAGACAATATTGAGGTCACGGCCCCCAATACAATTTTGTACCATTTGGGGTCGATACCCTAGGTCCATGGGGTCCCAGCGCCCACAAACTTCACAAAGAGCTCTCCAAAAGGCTAGCAGAGACCACTGGGGACCGAAGAGCTGGCAGCTTCCTCGCTCAGTGTATCAGCATAGCTGTTCAGTGAGGAAATGCTGCCAGCATTTGCGGTATACCATGCCAAAAAGCATTTATTTTTTCATTTGTTTTAGTTTATTTTAATTTCAGCTTTTTTATACATAGTTTTAGTAGTGTTCAAGTTTTTTTGGTTTTCCTTTTTTCTTGTTTTGAAATAAATTATTTACATTTATTATTGGAAAACAGTAGACCTAAAGTAAAAGATAAAACTAAAGAACTGTAACTCTAAAAAAGTGTGCCCCCACGGCATGGTCCCGAAGACGCTAGCAGCATTTCCTCGCTGAATCGCAATGCTGATGATGAGGAAGTTGTCAGCTCTTCGGTCACTAGTAGACTCAATGAGCCTGTTACTGACTTCCTTAAAAAGTTTGTGGGCGCTGGGACCCCACGGACTTAAGGTTTTGACCCCAAAAGGAACCAAATTATATTCGGATCCGATACCCCTGTTTAACATTTTATTAAAAAAAAGCAACATCGCGTGACTTTTTTTTCTTCATCGTAGTCGTGGTTGCATTGGATGTATCTATCTCTGTATCAAAAGTGGACTTAAATCCGACTAGCCATTTTGGTGTGAAGAGCGGACAAAGATGTTTTTATTAACAGATGGCGCTTCATTGCTGCTGGCACCGCGCGTATTCGCGCTGTGTTTTTTGCTGAAAAAATTACCGTTCTCGATTAAACCGTTATTTTTAATACAAGTGTCGAATTTCATAATAGCCCAGATGAAGTCATCTAGGCGATACAAAATTAACTCAAGAAATCTACTACAAATAATTAAAATCTACTAAAACGCATAGTAATAATAAATAAACTGTCATAAAAGCTACCGACATAAATAAGCCTATATAAGTAATTATATACGCACGAATTGAATTTGGAAGAAGAATAAGAGGTAGATAGAAGTAAATTTGTAATAGTTTAACAATATAATAGTAGGTATAGGAATGTAAAAAAATATGTTATTTTCCAGTCGTATCCTCCTTGTCCCATCTTAAGACTGTACCCTAAGAAAACACATACTACACTTATTTATCTACGGGCCCACTCTTTATGAAAGGAATGATTAATGTCTGCCGACATTAGGGACGCTAACGAACCCCCCCCGCGGGTTCCGTAGCTACGGAACAGGGGGCCGTAATTATTATTCACACTTATAAGAGTTAGAAGTTAAGATAATGGAGATAAGGGTGGGTAGGTGTTTTATACTTACATAGGTATATGTTTTGTTGTGTAATCGTAGCTATTGTTATGTATGCGCTTATATATGTATAAACGTATTAATCGTGGATATATTTACCTTCGCATCGATACGTCCCTTGGTACGAAAAATCTAGACTACTATTCAATATAAAATTGAATAATTAAATTAAATATACTATATTGGTTGTCATAGATATTATATATCTTACGATTTCGATTCAGGTTCGATTCCCGATTTCTTCCAGCAGGTACCTCATTTAAATTTTTCTTGAAGCTTTGATCAATGGTTTACCTTTGTTTCATAATAATTATATAACATCATTAAACAATCATTTTTTATGTATGTATATGTCCTTCACTTCTTGTTATAATGACGCATTTATTTTTTCTTTAATTAGCTCCATATATGCTCTTCTTTGTCTTCCTCTTCCTTTTTCGTGAATAGGTCGGAATGTAGGAAAAACTAGAAATTACTCCACCAACAAGAGCTTAGCTCTTACATATATTATTATGATGATGTATGTGTTTTAGCAGCTGCTAAAATGAAGCTTCATTACGCCGAAACGGCTAGATTTATTACTAGGACTTAGGCCTCAATTAAATTACGTATCCGCAGATATTTATAGGATAATTTCCACCCGACTACAGTTGAACAGGAAAGAGGTCATGATTTTTGCTTCCATGTGGACAAAGTTCGCGGATTGTCTCGCTCGCGGAAAAAAATCCAAGTTGACAAAAATGCGGTTGACATTTTACTGTCATTAAAAAAAAAACATTGTGTGTTTAAAAGTTATATACCTAATAGAATAGTAAAATCTAACTTCATCAATAACGTTTTAAAAGGTCACCATTTGCTATTTTTTCCGTTCTGAAAAACCCGCCACATTAATACGAGTAACTCGACTCGAAGTCAAAGTAAAAGTCATTTATTCTGCTTGCGATGCTTAGTATCACTATCCTACTCACCCAGCAAGCCCTTCTTTCCTGGTGTCTGCGGTTATTGTACTATTGTTTGTTTAGAAATTTGTTAGTTGTTATAGTGACAAAATCTATTATTGATACAAAGGTCAAAGCACAATTTCTTTTTTATGTGTAGCCCGTAAGAGACTGGGAATCGAACCCGTACCTCTGGATTACCGGTCCGTCTTGCGACACGATTAGTAGCAATGCTTCAATAAAAAAATATTGGTATCTCCACATTAAAATAATGAAACATTACATTGCTTATCCGTTGATAATTATTTTGTTCTCCCTTCCCCTTCTGCATCACCTACTCACTGTGTGATTTATACTAATCAACTCCACTACCTAAAGGTTGTCTGGAAGAGATCCCTCTTTAGCGATAAGACCGCCTGTTGTCTACCGTAATTAAAATTATTGTTCTGTACTGAATTTGTAAACTTTTTTGGTGTGCAATAAAGCAATTTGTATTTGTATTTGTATTTGTATTTCACAAATTTATAAAATCCATTAAGACAGATCCCAATTCCAGTTTCCAAAATTCTAATATTTAGACCATCTCCATTATATAATTAATTACATAAAACTTATAAACTTTGTTAGTTAATTATATTAACTGAATCTAAAAAACATTATACATGAAACGAAAATTTTTACATTCACTATTCTAGTACATAAAATAATCGATAGCCTTTTAAAACGCCGCCATTTTCTATTTTCCCCGTGCGATATACCGCACTATAAAACCGATCACAAAAACCGGCCCTCCCCACCCGCCCCATTTATCCACATTAATATAACTTGACTCGTGATAAATTGCCGCCGAACCCGTTTTCTTGGACGAATTTCGGTATACAGGGTGGGAAATTGTTTTGGATGCTGGGCGAGATGTTTCGCTGTTCATTGGATTGGATCAACTGTCGCTGGATTCTATAGAATCTTATTTTCTTATACTGAATCTTGTAAATGGCAGCTACCCCTAGCTGCCATTTACAAGATTTACGGAGTTAAGCATTTACGTATACGGAGAGCTCATCTGATCAGCACCCGACTCAGAGCCTCTCAAAGTTAAGATATACATATATAATTCAGTAAGATAATCTGACAAAATAATATTATCACTACGAAAACGCGATATTACATAATTATTATATTACTTAATGCGTTAGTTACTCAGAACTACTCGAGATTCTGTTTGTCATGATACTGATAATGTACTTAAAAAGTGCTAGTTCTAATCAGAACTACAGATATGACACTTCATTCTCACTTTACGTAAAGTAAAATGGATTAATTCATCTAACAGAAAAATCGCTTTTATAACATATTTTGATGCGCTTAATAAAATTTTACATCCTAATTTGTGGCGCATGAATTTTAATCCTTTTTAGAGTTTTTAGAGTTTCTTTGTACGTTCCAAGTTAACCTTTTAAAATATGCATGACTAGCAATCCGCCCCGGCTTTGCACGGATGCAATGCTGATACTACATAATAATAGGCATGTATTATACATAATAATATATAAACCATCCTCTTGAATCACTCTAAGATCTATTAAAAAGAATCGCATCAAAATCCGTTACGTAGTTTTAAAGATGTAAGCATACAGACAGACGAGCTACTTTGTTTTATACTATGTAGTTATACACCATAGTCATGTGTTCACTTTTTTTTACATTCGTTATCAAATGATTAAGAATTGCAAAGGGACGTTTGTCATATATTATAATTTATAATATACCTACCTACTTTGTCTTAAATAAATATTAAATAATTTTAATTAATCAAGTTAAAATAATAATTTTCGCAGCACTCTGTATATAATTTTCTCAACCCAGTAAGTAACGGGGAAGGAGGCCGTGGCAAAAAAGCTGCCTTCTACGTCGCGCACACACTCCCGCTGACATGGGTCTCAAATAGCGCCCCGTATGTATATACACCCTGTATGTATGTCTTAAGATTTGAAAGGATAGAGGGTGGATAAAGGAAACTATTTCTTTGATAGCGAGTAAATTATAATATCGAATTTTAGTTTCATTTCAGTAATTCTTCTTAGCAACTTCGTCCGCATATTTTTTTATCTCTACCATATTCGGGTTATACTCATACTCATACTCATTTATTAATAAAATGTCAACATTTTACAACTCAATACATTATAAAAATTCTATTAAATTTCAAAATACAAATTATTATAAAAAAAACATTAATTATTAAATACAAATTGGAATAGGTAGTTACATTATTAGTATTGATTATTATATTATTTCATTATTAAATTCGTAAAATTCCTCGATGTCGTAAAAAGCATTGGTTGTTAGCCATTTCTTTAAAACGTTGAAGAACGTTAAAAGTGTCATATAACCATCTTTGGATGTTCAACTATCTAAGTACTAAAATTGCTTAAAATGCGTCCAGCCGTTTCCGCCTGATCAGAGGACAAAGAAATTAAGACTAACAGATGGCGCCAAACTGGCAAGGCGCCGGGCGCCTATGCAAAACAAAAGGCGATCGCGCTATTGAGATTTTTACTGAAATCTTGACACTGATATCAATACAAATCTAATTATAGATATGTGCAATTCCATTGTCCATACAAGAAATCCTAGGATTGGAAGCCTTAGTCTGAAATTATAAAAAAAAACAACGCCACAGACACTGGAACAAGACTATTCAAGACATCTTTCATTCAAGAACATAACGAAACTGTATACCAACTGTACAACCGTAAGACGCCTCTTTTCAAAGCAAATATTTAAAATACCCTATCTACTGTCGGCACCCTATATAATACGTGCTAGGGGAGAGTAACCTATATTGAACCGGCGCTTAAATTGGACCACTAGTAGTCATCATCATCATCATCATCTCAGCCACAGGACGTCCACTGCTGAACATAGGCCTCCCCTTTGGACTTCCATATATACCGGTTGGAAGCGACCTGCATCCAGCGCCTTCCGGCGACCTTTATAAGGTCATCTGTCCATCTTGTAGGTGGACGTCCCACGCCACTAGTAGTATTTCTACCAAATAACACAATTTATTTACACTGGCAACAAAAAATGAAGCGACGACAGCGCCACAATCAGTCCACCAATTTGGTGTAATAAATAAATTGTGTTATTTGGTAGAAATACAGGTGGTCCAATTTAAGCGCCGGTTCAATATAGGTTACTCTCCCCTATATTGAGAACGTATATACATATACGTAAGTATGTTTGTAGCTGCAGGCTTCGCTCGCGGCGTGAGTCCTACAAGAAAATTAGTTATTAAAATTTCACTGACGCTCCGAAATTTATCTGGGAGCGGAATACGCCGCGCGAACGGTCTCGGTGCTTGCTTACGTAATCAGTTATAGGTACTTATTTTGTATTGAAGGTAGAGTACCGTGGTTAGGGGTTACTTTGATCCACGAGGTAACGTTAGTCACTAGCTTTTTTTTAACTATAGGTAGCTTTTTTTGAACGCGCTTATAAATTATAAAATTCCTTGGTTATAGTAGGCAAACTCGACAATACATTAGGTATGATTTTAAAACTAGCCGTATTCATGCTTCATAACCGATGATCAATGTTGCCCCGTGGATCAAATTAACCCCTGTCCACGGTATACCATCATATATGTGACGGTGATTGTTATGATTTGGTATAAGATACGAATTAGAAACAACAGTCAACCATGTGTTAAATGGATGAAAAGTGTTACAATAAATTTAGTATGTTAATAACCTAAATAAAAAAATTAAAACGCTCGCGACACAAGTAGTTGGTCATCATAAGACCCTCATTCGATGAGTGATACAGAAAATGCTTCTAAAATTGACCATATTAACTACAAATTTTGAATTGTTAACTTCAGTATTGGCTGAGATCTTGTCACTGTATCTTGGAAACTACTGGTCCTATATCCACCAAACATAGCTAAGAACCATCTCGACGAACATTTTTCGATGTTCCATCCGTTTGGGAGCTACGATGCCACAGACAGACACACAGATACACAAATACACAGATACACATGTTAACCTATAGTATAACACCCCTCTACCACCCCTCTTTTTTCGTCGGGGGTTAAAAAATATATTTAAATTCCTGGTAAGAATGGTTAATGTTGAAATTTTGTCAGATGATGTATTTCAGTAACCGCTACTATAACAAATACTAAAAAACAGAATAATTTATAAATATTTAAGTGGGGCTCCCATACAACAAACGAGATCGTTTGCGTTAACTTCGCACCTCATTTGTGTGCGGCGACATACATACCTACCAGGAGCAAACTTAACTTAACCCGGCCAGTTAAGAAGGGAAGTGTTTGTACGGAACCCTCGGTGCGCGAGTCCGACTCGCACCTGGCCGGTTTTTTTTAAATATTACACTCAATGCGTCCGCGCAGCTATAATCGTTCTAGTGCAAAAATTACCGAAAGGCTGTACGGTAACAGCCCCTGATGTAGAGCTCCATACGAGTTCGAAACATGTCGGGCCGTTCCTGACTATTTGACGTGAGTGTAAACCACTTAATACATTCATTAAATATGTCTCACGAAAGTTAAAAATCGTTACACTATTCGACTGTAAGTTCGTCCAGAAATCTTTCACGGTCAACTTATTACATCACCAGGGTCATCTTCAACCCATTGACCACTGGGAACAGAAACCCAAGAAACGCATCTTTCACACATTGTCCATATCCGAAATAAACTAAGAAAGTGTCATCTATTGTCCGTCCACCGTCCAGTGTGAACCAAAACCGGTTTTAAGCAGTTTTATAAACAGGTTCGGTCAAACGCATCTTTTCTTAAAACAGGTTTTTTGGGGTAAGGATAGTGGTCATCGTGGGAAAGTATAAGACATGATTGCAAGGGGTGACCATTATAGGTTGAAATTATAAAAGGGCGTAGGTCCATAGACATAATGGTTAAATTATGACATTGTATAGCTAAGCCAGAATGGTGCGTTGAGGTTATAAAGGGATTAAGTGTAAAGAATGTCATAGTTAGATTGTACTACTTATTATGTAAGTAAGGCAAAAGCGATTCGTACTTGTTTATTGAATTAATTTTCTTGACCAGGTGTCGTGAATGGTATTAGCTTAGCTTTTAAAAAGTTGTAAAAATGAGACGTGACAAACTTACACGGATTCGAATCCCGCCAAAATTATGTGTTAAAATTATGATAATTAACTATCCATCGAGTACCAAGTACACCCCTCTCCGACCCTCTGCGCCTCTCGACCTTCAATTTTAACGTCTGGTTAAAACATATCTACGGTAATCTAGCCACTCAATTGCTTCGAATTTTGAGTTGGACTCTATTTATATCTATAATAAAATAAGAGTGGTTTCGGGTAGCCGTAGTTACCAGAAGCAATTGAGTGGCTAGAGAATATTGTTTTGACCTACCGAGCTAGCAAATCTAACTGCTTTTTCTCTTATCGTCACCTGTCTCTGTCGTTGTTCTTACAGGAAAGAGATAGATAATATCGCGCGAAGAATCGCTTGGCGCAGCTGTACTAAACGAGCTCAAGAATCTACTAACGGGGTGTAATGTAACATGTTATTTCTATTCCTAACATGTCATAGGTACTGATATTTCTGTTTAGTAGGGTAGTCTGATAGAAAATAGCTAAAGGCATTAAGACTGCCATTTGTGCCTTTACTATTTTACTAATACTTTGTGTATTTTATGCAATGTAGTTGCGTTGAAGGCGACTACTTGTGGTATGGTGATAACTCCGTAGTAGTTCGAAGTCGGGGTCACCACTTTAACTGACCAGGTGAATGAGATGGAAATACTTCTGCAGTCGGTTTCAATCTAATTTTATGAATAACTTATGTAATTTTTTTTTTACATAATTTCTTTATCTTCTTAACTTGCCCTTACTAGCACCTTTTGGAGCTTGTGTTAGTGCCGATTCACATTCCGCATGAAAATCATGGTAATAACATACCCCGGGGTCCCGGGGCACGAATGATCAAATCATGCTCCGAAAAACCCGTATGGTAATAAACCATCTTGCAAGTATCAAGTACGCTCGCGTCTCGAAGACGCTGTTAAAGTTTTCCTGCTACTTTCGCGGCTCTGCAGAAAGTTGTGCTGGGGCTCATTACGGGCTGAGGGCGTGACACACGATGAAACGAGCGGTTTTTTAAACGCCCTCCATACTCTTTGAGCACCAAAGACGGCAGATCACTTCGACGGAATGTTGTGCCCTATATGTCACGATGTCAATTGCCACTATACATGTCTTACTATTTTATCAGATTGTCGTCTGCGACACAGTTTTCCGCCGACAAGCTGAGCGGACAAAAGGTTAAGATGCATGGGAGCTATTGGACATGCGACGCGGTTGCTTGTATCCGTTAGCGTTTCATGGCAATCCATTTATTTATTTATAATTAATTGCGCAAAAGGAAACTTATCTACTTATAGGCGTATTAATAAAATCGTTAATTGAGAGCAGTGAGTTGAAATCACGCATTGCTGTCTAGATGAAAAGTGGACTACGCCTCTTTCACCGCGCTGTAAAAGAAATATAATATCTCCACTCTCTATATAATCACTTTTTAACAAAATATAACCGACGTCAACAGAACGAAGTTATGTTATATGATAATGGGACCAACTAGAAAATATGCTCTTTAAAACAAAAAACGAGAATTCCAAATCGGCTTCGCCGTTTTCTAGAAATTGAGAAGTAAAAAAGAAAAAATACCTTATTGACATGTGTTGAAAAAAGGTTCCAAACTTTAAATGTGCCCTATGTCATCACTGGAAACACACGTTGGTTAATGTTTTTAACACAATGGGCAGTGTGAATACTATTTTTAATATTTGTTTACAGCGAATAAATGTTTTTCAGTGAAAAAGTCTTACGCGATTTTACTAGTGATGAGCCGTGTCGGAAAACTACCGGAAAGTTTCATCATTTTCTATATAAAATGAGGAAAGTTTTCAGAAATGGCACATCTCTAATTTATACAGATGACTAGTACAGAGAGATGAAATAAGCTTTAAATAAATAAATATTATGGGACAGTCTTACACAAATCGACCTAGTCCACTAAAGTGAGTCAGTTAGTATGGTTTGACAGTTCATTCGCTAAGTAATTAAGAAAAAAATATTCGAGTTCATCACTCAAATATTTGTCCTTGCGGGATTCGAAGCCAGGGCCATCGTCTGGCAGCTGCACTACAAAATTCGCCAACCGCGTCTTCAAATGTGAATTGGAGCGTCAAAAAAGCCGCCGTACCACCTCGTGTGGAGCACCCATAACGTTCCCCGCTTCTCTACCTCGGGGCGTTTATATAATATCTAACAGATAAGTTATAGTTATATATGTGTATTGACAGCGAGCGTGAATATTTATTGCGCGCCTTTGTTATCTTTGCTAATAGACGTAGTTTTAACCAAGTTCGCATTATATTTTAATGGAGTTTGAGATTGCTTTGATGATAGCTAATTTTACCCAGTTTGTATAAGGGGCCTAGGCATGTGGAACGGTCTGTAATGATTGTACTTATGATATTGCTGAAATGCCTTTTATTCATTTAAGTATAATCTTTTCTCAAACATGCAATGAAAAGTCGTCATGACGCGCGTTAAAACAGGCTTCGAAGCATCACGTTTCGGGCGGAACAACTCGAGATAACTGTAAAAGAATTTAATACAAAATTAAAGGCCTAGGCCGGGAAGTATTTTTTTAAACATGGCGCTTGTGTTCATGAACAGGCTAAACAGCAGATTTCCATTTTTTAAGTGGTGTGTTTTTTTTCATAGCATATGTTTGAGAAAAGCACTATACATGCCTTAGCCATGAAAAGGGCTTGCCGGCTTCGTATCACTATCCATCTATACCTACTCACCCGGCAAGCCCGTCTTTCCTGGCGTCTACAGTAATGCATTGCACAAAAGAAACTTATCGTACCAAACTTTTTAATGCCGATAACCTATTACCTACTTCTCCTTCGCTGGACAGCCCTTCTGAATAACAAACGGTAGTGCGTTGAGTTCCACTGTCCATTTAATTAAAAAAAATAAACATTCTTATAAAGACAATTCGGAATGATAACGTCAGTCAGGTTTATTAACCGAGCGAAGAGAGCGAGGAGTCTGTTTCGATTTGGCCCAAAATTACTTATTTCGTATGTCGGGATCCTCGAATATGCGGATGTCCAGATGCTTTCCGGCTGTTCTCGCGTAGAGGCTGCATTTCTCAACCGATCGTCATTAAATTTTGTCAGTATGTTTGATAAGTAAATATAGATTACTGTGTTAAGTGTAAACACTAAAGAGATTATCCGAAATGACGGATGAATAATAAACATGAAAAAAATATGTTTCAGCAATTTCAAAACAAGCTCACAAAATCTACACTCAGAGCCACTATTCGTGACAGAAAAAAAAACTAAACAATAACATAATCATAGTTAATATTCAGTCATTATTGCCTATACACACATTTTAAGCATTGGTATGAATGTACCTATATTTTACTAAGCACTATTATTTACTACATTATTTAATAGATATATAAGCTTAATATCACATCATTAATATACCTCCGCGAACAATAAATCAATTAAAAATTTACCCCCGAGACTACAAATTAAAAGCAAGTTCTACCTTTGTGTTCGCAACCAAATTAGAAAGACCTACCTTGTAATCTACGTCTCTTACAGTTAATGTACAAGGCGGGGGTCTCGGTAAAATGGTAGGTGTGTACAAATTACTGGAGGGGGGAGCGCGAAAATTACACAAGAAAATTCCGCCATTCAGCATCTTTGTGTTTCCTCCAAGATGGCGGATACTGCGGGCTAGATGGAGAAGGCGGGGAGTGAAAATTACTCGCCGCTTCTACACCTCTAGCACAACTTTGACACGCGGGTCTTCCTTGCTCGACATATATCCATTCTATATTAGGTACATTAGCAATGGATATTTAATTTAAATTATTTATTTCGGATCAATGAGCCATAGATTGTTAGTAAAATAAAAAATACGCTTAGTAGCCTACATGAAAAAAAACAAATGCCACAGTGTATTTGATTAGTACCCTAATTAATTAATAAATAATAAATAAATAAATATCAGACAACCTCACAAAAATCGATCTAGTCCCAAATTAGGCTCAAGAAGGCTTGTGCTATGGGTACTAGACGACGATATACATAAATATATAGATAAATATATACTTATATACATAGAAAAACCGTGACCCAAGCACAAATATTCGAGTTCATCACACAAATATTTGCCCTGGCCGGGATTCGAACCCGGGACCGTCGGCTCAGTAGGCAGGTGCTTACATCTTATTATGTCGTACCTACCATTGGATGGAGTAACCTTATTTAATAATAGTGTATAAATCATTTATTTCGGACACAAGTTCCATAATTTATTATATTATAAAAATATAGTTCGAAACTCTTATACAATCTAGTGGTAGTTTAGTAACTTATATTAATATCAACGGGGAGGGGCACACAAAAAAACAAATGCCTCTTCCCAATGTCACATTGTCCCATAAACTCAAAATGTTATGCACTAAGAAGGCTTATTAGTCCATAAATAAATTCATGGATGAGTAAATAATAATATTGTTATTGAAATTGTATCATCATTAATTTCTGATTTTTACATTTTAAAATTTCACCATTATTTTGACATCTTATTAAATATTGTTGACTACTTAATATCAATTATTTGTACCACAGTAGACTTATTAGTTCCGTACCTACATATACCAAATGTAAAATAAGAATACTGAATGCTGTCATATCTTCTACTCTTTTTACCACTATATTATATGCTACTTCATAATTCTATTATACAATTCAAAGGTATTGTAGTTTTCACTTGGATATCTTATTGGTATAGTTAAATAAAAAAATTAAACCCAGCTTTTTGTACACCCAAAATTCCATTATAGATGTAGATACCCACACAAATTTTAGTTACTGTATAACCTGAAACAGTGATATCAGAAAGTTCTATCGAAATAAATAATAAATAAATATCGGACAACCTCACACAAATCGATCTAGTCCCAAATTAAGCTCAAGAAGGCTTGTGTTATGGGTACTAGACAACGATATACGTACTTATATAGATAAATATATACTTAAATACATAGAACAACCATGACCCAAGCACAAATATTCGAGTTCATCACACAAATATTTGCCCCGGCCGGGATTCAAACCCGGGACTGCCGGCTCAGTAGGCAGGTGTCTACAAACCGAGCCAAACGCGTCGTCAAATTCATTTCATATCGAAAACATTTCAGTAGCGTCCTTTTCCTTCTGCCGCGCGACAGGAAGTCAGCCGGTTCTTTGATCGTCGTCAATTACCGGTGCGGCACTTGTTCCAGCGGCAAACTTTGCGGGAAATTGAATTCAGGGGCCATGTACTTAGCTAAGGGAAATATTTAATATTACTTAGGGGGTTCTGCAAAATGAGCGCGAAAATATAAGCTACCTACCCCGTGTATACCAGATACTTCTGTTCTATACCTATTAGGTAGGTAGGTTTCTATTAATTCAGGTGGAATTATTAATATTATTCTATCCAATCTTAAATATTGTTAATTTAAATACATACAAATGAATTAAAATATTAAAATGCTTCCAGATAATTTCAGGATTCTATTTTACAAACTTTTCTTATCTTATCTTCCTTCTCAGTTACCTTGAATATAAATAATTTTAATAAAAAATAAACGCATTTTTAAGCGTGAAACAAAAAATAAACTATAACAAACGTAAAATATTCTATAACCAATAACAAAAACTCCCAACACGTGTTCTAATTTAAACTAGTTTATAAAATTACTTGCACATCAAATACATTCAAATTTCAAATAAAATCCCAATCCTTTATCAGTTTATTTAAAAATCAAGTTTTCGAATCGAATTCGGTTCGAATTTCAAAAAGAACCGGCTTCAACCCCAACGGCCGAAACTTGTTCCATAGACACGAACGGTTGTCTAATTTTGTTCCATTTTCAACTTGATTAAACGTCCGAAAACTCGTTTGGAACTATTGATTGCTAACCAGGTGTTCTGGTCTGTACTTTATAAAAGTACCTACTATCATTATAAAATGAGGGATCATGAGTGAAATTCAATGCATACCTACCTAAGATAATGTATCTTTAGTTGACAATAACACTCAATAATAAAATAACACACAAAGAAATTCTTAATTATATTATAAGAATAACAATGTCTTTATTTTCTTAATTATATTATCAATACTTATGTAATTATTATTATTTAAAAATATTTTACACCTTGAACACTCACAGAAATAGATATTATACAGTAATATCAATTTAAATAATAAAACAAGATACCTACTTATAAAAAACTAGTCTGTACGTAAATACATTGTCAATTTAACTCGAATATAAAAAATCGAATGCGCAACCATAAATCATAAGGCTCTTTATGATAAAATGATTCGTCGCTAAACAAAACACCCGTTTCAAATTTCGAACACTTCAAATCCCGAGGCTTTAAATTTCGAACACACCCGCTAGGTTCTTTATCGTGCAACATCTTAGTTTTATCTAAACATCGCTAGAAGTCTACCCATTTTAATTATAGCACGGAATGGCATAAAAGCAGTTTATCGCTGGGGGGAGGTCGCCCCCACAGGGGGCAAGAAGCAGAGATTTTATAGCTCGGTGTCAGTGCCGTCGCAACGCTTTTAATGGCTTATTTGCCCGGCCTTTGTAGGGGAGGCTTTGTATTGCCAATTTTATTCAGTCGGAGAATGATAACGGTGCTGTAAAAGACCCAGATTTGAAAACTATTGACGTGGCGGCATGTCTTGCGCTGTGGGCGTAAAGTCCGTTGTATTGTTTCAATGTACTTTTGTAGGGTTGGCGTTGTTTTTGTAGTTATAATTTGTTTGAGATAAATATAAATTGTTTACATTCTTATACGTGATAGAAGACGAATAGGTATTTATATAGCCGGGAGGCAAAGGGGATACACCGGTATATTTTGGGATACGAAACGTAAAAGTAATAGAAATAAACATAATTAAGTATAGACTTCATTCTTCCTACTCTCAATCAAAGTACAAACCTCTGTCATTCATCACCAACCAGCTATCAGTTCCAGTCCCACATTTATTTCAATGGTATATGGTATTTAATTTAAGTACCTACCTAGGTACATAATTATGTTTACAATACAAATTCATAAATTCCAACTTTTTAAGCACTAAAATGAAATGGTTGACGAGTAAATTTTCGGTTTGAAACAATTTCTTTGCTGTCAAATGAAATCTTCATTAATGTATTTGACAGACTCTGATGACGTTATTTACGTTTATAATTGTTGGCTTTGTTAAAATTGAGAACAATAACTGGAGATACAATACGGTTACTAATGGGATTTATGGGTGACTTTATAATACTCAAGCCTTATGTTTACAATGAGGCGAAAAATTTAAAAATCATCAGGTTCAGTGGTTCAATAGGTAAGACGCCGTGTTGACCCGGAAAGCCGTTGGAGACGCAGGCTTGAACCCTACATTTTGAAATTTTTCGCTTCACTGTAAACATTGTATAGATAGTTATAGTTACTCCTTTGTATTGTACATGTTGCTTGGTTTGTCTACCATTTACATTTGTTTAGCACTCATTTGCTCAAAGGTTAACTGGAAGAGATCCCTTAAAGGGATAAGTTCGCCTTTGTACATGCTTATTTCTTTGTAATGTGTTTTTCTTGTTTTTATGTACAATAAAGTGTTTACATACATACATACATTTGGTTTACGCTAGCAGACGTTGCTTTAATAAAAAAAAATAGAATTATAATGGCAATTTGTCCTTACTTGCATATTTAGTATACATTTTTATACATTCTTATTTGCATTTGTATCGATATAAACTTCATTTACATAACAAATTCCTTATAATACTCTGAATTTTGCACATCGGTCTTAAAGAGTATCTAATAGGCAATATTCCTGGTACAAAAATTTTGCGAGAAAATTTAAAGTACGAATTATTTTTGAAGTCCGAGTCTACTTACCTTTTGTTACCTGAAATCAATGCCATTATCTCTATGCTTCGTTATGCCGCAGTTGCGTTAAATTAAACACATAATAAGTGGAGACACCTTATATAGGGAGATATGGTTCACACTTCACACTGAAACACAGTGCATATGGATTTAAGGCAATTTGTACTTAAAAAGAGATGACATCAAATAAATATATTGATTGAAACTTACATGATTTTCACACATTAACATTATCCGTAGGTACATAGTCACTACGAGTCCATGAACCTAACATCAAGTTCGACACGTCGAGGTAATTAAATAAACACTTTGAACGCGATCACGTCACGTTTTGTAATAACAGAGATAATGGCATTGTTCTCAGATAAAATAAGGTAGGATAGATTCGGACTCCAAAAATAATTCTAACTATACCTAAGTACTTACTACGATAATAAAGGTTTACAATAAATTGTGTTCAGGTTCGTAGACTTGGCGAACTGGTTCATATTATTTGATCCCGTAGGTGGGCTTCGTTATCTTGTGGCAATATCGAGTAGTATTCTGAAACAAGAGACGTTTCATTTAATGCGCTAAATAAAACAAATAAATAACATAAAATACATTTTGCAGTTTGTAGTATCAGGATGGCCGGTATAACAAACACAAAAAAATAATGTTTAAAGGGGTCTCTACAACAAGGGGCCATCCATAAATTACGTCACACGTTAAGGGGGAGGGAGGGGGTCGACGAAGTGTGACATTGTGTGACAAGGGGGTGGGAGGGGTCCTAAATTTCGTGACGTCACATTTCAAAATCTATTATAAGTGATAGAACACGAACTTTAAACTATTACTTTGCGAAAACCTCAAACACATACACAACTATATCTGTGTAAATATAAGTTACCAATTGTTTTGTCGACCACTCGCTCTACTATCATCGTTTTTTGTTTTGTTAATTGTTTGATTTGGTGTTAATTTTATATAAAAAAATTTTTTTAAATGGAAATAAAAACGATTTCGGAACCGCTGTTTTCATTCAATAATTTATAATTGTAAATTTGTAACATATGTGACGTCACACTGGGAGGGGGGGAGGCTCCCAAATGTGACCAGCTGTGACAAGGACGGGGGGAGGGGCAAAAAATCATGAAATTCGTGTGACGTAATTTATGGATGACCCCCAAATCCTGTTTTTTTTTTTTAGTTTTCTATTTTTTTTTTCATAACGATTGAATGTTACCCAAATGACTATATATATGAATATGACCAACTAAAAAGTACTCTTTCAAACAAGTCGTCTTTAGTCGTGAGTTGTCTAGTATCCATAGTACAAACAATAAACATTGCTTAGTTTGGAACTAGGCCGATTAGTGTAAGGATGTCCCTTATTATAAAAAAAAGTAAACAGGAAACATACATTAAAGACACACCATCAAATTAAGAACCTGCTCCATTTTTTGATGTCGATTCAAAATTAACGGTGGCCTTCTATTATAACGTAAATAAAAATAATAAGTAATACCCGGTCTGCCATCTTGCGTAACTTATCCTAAAAACAATGACCACTAAAACTCAAACCTTCAACATTTAGTTATATAAGTCGCTATTGTACTTAAAATAGTTTTTCCCGGTCCAAAACTATCTTACAAACAATAGGGGCTTAATCATAAAATCCGCCTGTACAACAAAACCCTAATCTCCGACTAGAATCAATACCTTTTTACCCCCACACCCCCCAATTTCATTTAAACGACAAAGTATTATTTAATTTTGCGTCTTTTCTCCATTGTAAGGAGTGAAGCGAGAGCGCGCTATTTTCTTTCCTTTAAGACGTCTCTCCTCCCGCTCTGGCTGCAGGGTTGTATTAAAAAAAGTGCAAGAGTGAAAGAGACGTGTATACGCAAGACGTGCTCGACTCCTTAGTGGTGGTATAGATTTGTAGATGTGTAGGGGGGGCGGTCCTAGTCGAGGGTGGCAAGTTTTTACTATGTGGATGTTTTAGTTTTTTTGCGGGTTATCCCTTCGGTTTTGCGTAAGTACGTTTTAACGTTTTTGCGATGTTACAGGTTTTGTTTTATCAGCATTTTATTTCATTTGAATTGTTATTTATAGTATACTTAGTAAGATTTCATTATAGATAACCTGTGTAATCGAAGGATTCCTAGGCCATACCTATAGATGAAAATTGTCTATTGTAACAGAAAACGAACAATCTCGTCCCACGCATTAGTAGTTATCCGAAGAAAAAATACACTTCTAATAAATGAATATTAAAAGACTAAAACAAAATATTGTGCTACTTATTTTATTTTCAAAATACAAACGACCGCTCCAATTATAAACAACCCTAATTAAAAAAGAATGTCACGTTCCTAATTCAAATTCCACATAATCCATTTAAATTCAGTTCCATTTTCGAAGCATAAAACGAGCCGAGGCGTTCCGAATTCGAAAAAGCCGTTGGAATCGCGTAATCTTGAGACCTCGCCTCATGACGTATGTGAGGCACGTTTGAAGATGGAACACGCGTTCAAATTATAAACACAAGCCTTATTATTAACCACAGACTAAATTTGTACCCTATCGACCGTTTACTTTCTGAAACCTTTTCGTTGTTTCACTGCTCTATGCTAAGAACAGTCTTAGTAATTGACAACAAAATTCAGATTTGGAAGCTATGTGTTATAGGAGTTAAGACATTTATAGAGTTAGATGTTGGTTGGCGATTTTGAGTCTGTTGCTTCGCACAATTTTTTGCTATGTTTAATATTAGTCTGTGGTGGTGTTGTAGTATTAGAATTTGGGCAACACGATAGCGGCAAATAGAGGAATCTTGGTTTAATCCAGCAATTACGCATTTTAATGGCGTTCGTTTGCCGTAGGTACGGTTTTAATATTCCGCTCCTTGTTTTACGGCTCAGGATTAAGTCTATGGTGCGTTTGTTTTGCTTCATGTCTCTGTTTTCTTATCGAGTTGAAACATTTTGGAAGATATGTTGTAATAGTGATACCGGATAGACGTGTAAATTTGGACTCTATTTGAAAGGTCGAAGAATACTCCACATATTGAGAATAATAAAAATGCTTGTTAGTTTCTAATTTAGTTTAGGTACCTACGGTTAATTTTGTGTATTACTACAATTCATATTAAGGAAAAAGTACGACCAATATTAAAACCTTATCTTACCTTACCTTTATTTGGACAGAACAGAAAAAAGTATACGCTTCGATTATCAAATAGCAATAAAGTCAGGTCATTTACATTAAATGAAACATGAAAGCAACAAAGATGTCTACCAATTTTAAAAATATTTACAAAACGTGATCGACCAGTTGTTAATGAATGCAAAACACCCTTCTTATTTTAAATATTAGGCTCATTAGTAATGTTAAACTAGCATTCACAAAGCACATTAAAAATGAAACATTAAAAGTAAACTCAATTTCAAAAAAGGAACGAATCCGTTAACAATTCAAACACAATAAAACTACGTCTCTAGAGTGGCA
Organism: Apotomis capreana; assembly: GCA_947623375.1. Classification (NCBI taxonomy): domain Eukaryota; kingdom Metazoa; phylum Arthropoda; class Insecta; order Lepidoptera; family Tortricidae; genus Apotomis; species Apotomis capreana. Next base: position 11,602,153 of record OX392522.1, on the reverse strand, counting down.
TAAACGGAATTCTCATTTCGGAAGGTTGCTGGCTGGCATAAAATTCTAAAAGCAAAGGAGTCATATTAAAACGCCAGTTTTGCAAAGTTAAAATTAAACATGAAAAACGGGCGGGCTCCCCCGTGGGGGGAAGGGGGCGCGAACTATGTGCTACTTTATTTTGCTGGGAAATTTGTAAATTTATGTAAATTTTGGACGTCTTCGTAGGGTGGTGGGGGGCGTAAGGCGTTTTATAGAGGGTTTTATGTAAAAAGTTTCGCGTATTTAGTGAAGTCGTTTTATGAATTGCGAAAGGAGATTTGGGTAATGTTTTTAGTCTTTTGTTGAGGTTAACGCACGACTTGCATGTGTTTAGTTTCATTCGTTATATGTTAATTTTACTCATGAAAAATATTTTAGAAGAGTGATTCTGGAACTTACTTTTACACATTAGTTAGACTCTAAAAAAAACAGAATTTTTTTTTTTTTTTTCATTAAAACGAAATAAATGTATAGCTCAGACAGTGATTTATTATCGCATGACTGTTTTGGGATTCTTTGTAGTTAGGTTTCCTTTGGTTTACATTGGAAATAATTTATATATATAATATTGACGCCAAATGTGAAGGGTCGTATTTTCTAACTATTTCGTTACAGATAGTTCGGTGAATAGAAACTAAACGACTGAGGGTGATCTTACGCCGCCGACATATGAAAAAAAACCGGCAGTTTCTTCAGATTTCTGCTTGTACCTTCGTTTAGATGCATTTTTGTTTGAAAGAGTATACTTTCTATTTTGTTACATAAAAGTCATAAAAGATAACTTTATTCCGATAATAAAACTGGGCAATCGTGTTCAAAAACGTGTTTATTTAATTACCTCGACGTTTCGAACGTGATTTTTCGTTCACTTTCTTAAATATACACATTTATGAACACGATTAAGTGGCGTTTAGTTAATAATGTGTGAAAATCGTGTTAGTCTAAATCAATATGTCGATTATTTTGTCGTTAAAAAGTGATTATGTTGCACAAAAGAAAGAACTTATCTTACAAAAGGCAGACTTAATGCCATCGGGCATTCTCTACCTGTCAAGCAGCTTTATGAGAAAGCGTTAATTTTTGACAATTATAAACAGTAATTTTGAGGTTAAAATCCTGTTTCCTAAATTAAACGCATGTACTTTAGTGACTTTAGCTATGTGCCAAGAAAGTGTGCGATACCAGCAATTAAGTGTCTGACATCAGACAGGTAATCTCCGGGACAGTCTAGCCACACGCCGCGGGCTAAACATGGCATTGCCTTCTGCACAGTCGGTTAAGGTTATTCGAATAAAATAATCCCTATGTTTAGAAACACTTCATGTCATTGATAGTAAAATTAGGGACTGCAAACCGGTAAAATGTATGGATTTTACCGGATCACCGATAATTTTCATAGAGATAAAATACATAAATTCCCCTGTTTGCATTTCCAAATTAAATTAATTAACTATGAATAACTAATTGTTCAAGAAGACGACTATCGCTGTGCCTTGACTGTATTTTCATGAACTATAAATACCGTTTCGCTTTGTTATTTTACTGTTTTTACAACATTAGAGAGATGTTAACTAACATAGATTTTCACAAGTACCAAAGTAATTACTATTATTATCTACTTTGAAAAGAAAACACCCAAAAACAACATAACGAATATTTCCAAAGGTGTCTAGAACAAGCGGGTCGTTCTCAAAAAATTTGCACCGCTGCGTTAATTTTGCATTTTTTTTTAAAGTTGCGATTTCTTCTTTTATTTTTCATAGGATCGCTAGAAATACATTCAGACAATTGATATCACGTCGAGGGAAGTAATTAAATTGAATATCTTAGAAGATATGTATGTTTGAAATTTTAGGTCGACAGGTGAAAGACATCGATGTCAGGTAAACGACATTTGTTACCAAGTTATCGACAATGGGTGCAGGTTTACGACAAATATGTTCCAACTTCACTGAATTTGTTAGCAGGTTAACGACCACGGTTGCAGGTAAGTGACATTTTTAAATAAAATCTACGTTAAACTGTCAAATTGTGCTTTTTTGATTGATTTTGTTTTTCTTTTTTCCTTATGTTAGTAATTTTCATAAAAAACAAGCATTGAATTCTCATATCATAGGACATTTCTCAGGAGGTTTTTTGAAGCCTATACTATCCAGAAAGGTCATAACCGGCAAAAAGATGCAAAACTCAAGCATACCCACGTGATTTTATAAATTTCTTATGAAGGTTCAACAGCGAATCATTTAAATAACGTTTCTGCATCCTGATGCTGCCTCTTTTGACATATTCTTTCCTACCCGCTGAGTAACTTACTGCTGTTTTCGTCATCTTCGAGGAATTCCTTCACATCTGATAACTAGAAAGCCTTCGGCTGCGTTGGGTGGGATAAGTTATGGGCGGTATTGTCTGAAGCTGCCAGCGCATCTGGTAACACTTTATAAAGCCTTTACGAGTCTGAATACAGAATGGTGTCAGTAGGAGATGTCACATACAAGAACTTTAAGTTCCGGACAGGGGTGCATAATATCCCCAATACTATTTAACAGATATGGAGCCCTTGAAGGTACGTGGATCGCCTATTTTGCATCACCCGAAGCAGAAGTGGCCCAACTTTTGGAATGACTCAAAACAACCAGCCTCAAAATGGGTCTCGATATTAATAAATTTAAGACCGAGCTGATGATAGTCGACCATTACTAGTCGACAAAGTACTAACCTGCTTCAAGAGTTTGAAACTGTTGATCAGTTCCAGTACCTTGGCTCCATTTTCACAAATAGAGGCACATGGAAACCACAGATTCGCAGGTGAATCGGAATGGCCAAAACAGCGATTACCCAACGCGGCAAAATATGGAAAGATAGACACATCCCTAACCGAACTAACATGCACCTCGTCTGTGCCCTTGTCTTCTCCATATCTCTTTATGGGGCAGAGACCTGGACGCTCAAAGCCACTGACAGGTAGAGGATTGATGCTTCAAAATCTGGTGCGGGCGCCGCCTGCTAAGGATTCCTAAGACAGCTTGAAAGTAAAATGGAATACTCAAACTAAGCTACTTCGGAAATTTATATGTTTTTATAACAACGAAACATGAGTTGTGACACGGCGAGTGACCGATAAAACCTGGTTTTTAAATAATTTTGTATAAGAGTTTAAATAATTGTCGTTCACCTGCCGTATGTGTCGTTCACCTGTTTTTATATAGACAAGTGAACGACATACAGGTGATGGACAAAATTACAGTTATGTCATCAAAACAAATAAAGTATTTCGTTGATGAACTGCATATTTATACACACAAAAGTAGACCATACTTTACGCGTTATAAATTAAAATGAATGCAATAGTACACACGTCAACCAAAATATGGAAGGCAGAATATAGACTACATACCCATTACAAACTCCCGCTCGCGTAAGAGTATGTATCATATTTTTTTAGTGCAGCACACTGACGACGTGTCGCTCGCAACAGTGTTAGGTGGCAACTGAAGGTCTCGATTTATGCGGGATTAGGCAGGGGAAACGAAATAGTAGTCACACAATTGTAATGTTTGTCTCATGACAAGTGAACGACAAAAAATGGCGTGGACAAACTTAAAATGCAAATAATTCGCAAAATAAGCATAGTATTATTATTCGATTTGGTAGTATTCAATCTTCATCATATATGAAAATAAAATGGAGTGCTGAACTTAAGCTAAGTCGGTAATGTATATGTTTTTATTACAACGAAACATGAGTACCTCGCGTTGGGACACGGCAAGTGACCGACAAAACCTAGTTATAAATCGTTTTTTTGTCTATTAATATACTTTACTTTTAATTGAAAGCATTTGGCCTCTATGTAAAAAGTGTCTTTAGATATGTGATGATAATTGAATATTTAAAATAATGCGGTGTAGAAAACTTCTTCTAAGGTAAACCTGGTGACAGGTGGCGGTGCAAATATTTTGAGAACGACCTAAGCCGTCTTGTAAAGCTTCAAAGTATCGTTTTATCGGTAAACAAGCTCCAATATAACTTCGTAGACGCTGCGTTAATAAGGTAATAATAAAGTCGTAATGAGCTGAGGAGTCACGGGCAGGATAGCGGCAGTGACTGCGCCAATTAATAGTTTTTTTTTATAAGTAGACTACAACACTATAGATGATCTTCTCAATTGATATTCATAATACCTGTTACGTGATGAGTTAAGGAATCGCAGGTGGGATATCGGCAGTGACAGTGCCAATTAATTTTCTTTTTCTGTAAGCACTACACTAGAAGGTTTTTTTGTATTGGTATTTGCAAAGACCGCTTGAAAATTGTATTTTATTGGTATAAATTCGACTTCGTTGAATATATTTAACTTTGTAGACTCTTCGGTAGTAAAATAATACCTAAAGCTGTATTGAACACGTCGTCACGGGCAGGCTAGCAGCAGTGACTGCGCTAGTTTTTTTTTTTTTTTATTATTTTGTTTACTAACGTGCAATCGGTCTGTATGTGACCATAAGTAGTTATTTTGTTTGTTATTATGGCGTGTGAGGTAGGCCCATCCAATGATGGGATACCTTAAGATGCTTATTATTATTTTTTATTTATTTAAATTTGTTGTTAAGTCCCATATGTGTAATCGTTTCAGGCGTCTCTGTGGTAGGGATTCACTCAATGCAGATGCTAGCTCATTTTGGTGGTAGAGTATTTTGTTTCTGTATATGGTTGCCATTCGGTCAACTTCTTCTTTTACAGTAGGCATTCTCAGATATTCATGTACTTCTCTTGTTTTGGTAAACCAGGGTGCAGCAACTATTTCTTTTAGGATGTTATTTTGAAACCTCTGAAGTATCTCTATGTTGGAATTCTTAGCTGATCCCCATAACTGGATTCCATATGTCCAGATTGGTTTTAGAGCAACCTTGTAGATCAAAAGTTTATTATTTAGTCTAGACTGCCTGCCGACGAGCCATTTCATTGATCTAAATTTAAAGTTCAACTCATCACGTTTTTTCATAATATGTGCTTTCCATGTCTGTTTCTTGTCAAGGTGGAATCCAAGATATTTTATGACGTCACTTGTTGGCAGTAAATTATTTCCTAATTTTACAGGAGGGCAGTGGTCATGTCTTAACGTGAATGTTATGTGGTTTGATTTAGCTGCACTGGCTTTGATTTTCCAAGAATTCATCCAGTTGTGTATTTTATCGACGTGGTGTTGAAGATTTTGTGATGCCACTTCTGGGTCCTTACTATTGGTCAAGATGGCTGTATCGTCAGCGAACGTGGCAGTTAGTATGTTCTCTGACTCGGGGACGTCTGCTGTATATAAGAGGTATAGAATTGGCCCTAATACCGAACCCTGTGGCACACCTGCCATTATGTCATGAAATCCGGAGTATGCATAATTTACCTTAATATAAAATATTCTATCTTGTAGGTATGACTTCAACAGTAAATACATATTGTGTGGCATTACTTTTTTAATTTTGTAAAGTAGCCCATCGTGCCAAACCTTATCGAAAGCTTGTTGGACGTCTAAGAACACCGCAGAACAATATTCCTTTCTTTCCAGCGCTTGCCTGATTGTATCTGTAACTCGGTGAACCTGTTCTATGGTAGAGTGATGTTTTCGGAATCCAAATTGGTGGTTAGGAATAAGTCCATCTTTGGTTATCAGTTGGTTTAATCTTTTGGATAACACTTTTTCGAACACTTTCGACAGCACCGGCAGTAAGCTGATAGGTCTATAAGATGAAGCAAAGTGTGGCGGTTTTCCTGGTTTGGCTATCATTGTTATTTGGGACACTTTCCAGATATTTGGAAAGTGCGATGTTCTCAGAATAGCATTAAACAGTGCAGTAAGGAACACAAGTCCTTTCCTTGGTAGCTGTTTCAACACTTCTGCCGTGATAAGATCAAATCCTGGTGCTTTTTTCAATTGTAACTCTTGGATTATCTTTTTTATTTCAGAAGGCTTGCAGCATTCCATTGGTGGGCTTAGTTGTAGATCACTTTCTAAAAAGGACCGCACTTCCTCGTTTTTATTTGTATCACCTAAGTCGTCATGCGGAGTGAAAACATTACTCAGAAATGTGCCAAATGCTTCGGCTCTTTGCTCATCTGTTTGAGCCCATTCGCCACTCTCCAATTTTAGAGGACATTGTGCTAGCTGTGGTTTGTTTGGAAGTTTCATCATTTTCCAGAGTGAGTACTCGTTTTTACCAGACGGAGAAAGGGTTTCTAATTGCTGTTGTATAGTTTCATCTTCAATTGTTTTGAGATATGTCTTAAGCTCAGCTGCTGCTTTGTTATAGGCCCTTTTATCTTGAGGATGTCGGGATGTGTGCCACACTCTTCTGAGACGTCTCTTTTCTTGTATCATTTGTTTTATCTCCACTGGAACGTTGCTAGATCCGCTTTTATATCTCTTATTTTGGTTTATGACTGGAGTGCTGAGCCATGCCGCAGATTGGATCAATTTAGTGAAAGTAATAGCAGCGTGATCTATATCGTCATCGGATTTAAGAGGTATATTTAGGATAATATTTTCATGGAGGTAGGTTTTGAATGATTGCCAGTCGGTTTTCGTGTTATATAAATAAGGTTTGCTGGCTCTTTCAATTATTGTTGAGCTTATAGTAGCGAGTACGGGCGTATGGTCCGAAGAGCCGTCAAAACAGCTTTCAATTTTTAAAAAGCTACTCGATATATTTTTGTAAATGAAGAAGTCCAATAGGTCTGGCATTTTATTGGAATCAGATGGCCAGTAGGTTAGTCGACCAGTAGTTAGAACTTTCAAAAGATTTTTGTCTATGCTGTTTTTAAGTTCTCTTCCTCTTGTTAGAGTTAAGCGCGAACCCCAATAGGTGTGTTTTGCGTTCCAGTCTCCGCCTGCGATAAATCTGGTTCCTAGAGTTTGAAAGAAGTGGTCAAAGTGTTGGGCAGTGATTTTATGTCTCGGTGGGCAGTAGACTGATGACAGTGTCAAAGGCCCATCCTTATCATAAACCATTATGGTTGTAGCTTGAATAGGTGCTGTCTTGTATTCTCGAAGCAGCTGGTGTTTTATGTTCTCCTTAATTATTACGGCTGTGCCTGCGTGCGACGTCCCGTCTGGATGATGAGTGGAGTAGGTGCAATATCCACGAATGGCAAAAGTTACTTGTGGATTTAGATGAGATTCAGATACAAGTAGGACATCGAGATTGTGTGTTTTGAGTAAGGTTTCGACTTCAGTTTTATTGTGAAGAAGACCGTTAACGTTAAAAGTTGCTATATGTATAGTATACATTGTACAGTTATCGAACAAGCTTATTGATTAGCGTGGTCAATATCCCCATCATTGAGCTCATTTGATCTAAGACTCTATCTAGCTTTTCAGCTTGTTTTGTTATGATGCGTTCTAATGTACTCATGTCGTTGTGGGGCCTTTCTACGTTTGAGGTGATCTGAGCATATGTCGGTTCATTAGATGTGTTAGGTTGTTGTTGTCTTGAAATGTTAGTATATATTTCTTCAGTTTCAGTACTGGCAGGTTCATTCGTTTTGTTTGCCATAAGCTGGTCGTGCTCTGTTTGTGCAGTTCTTCGTTTAAAAGACTGTGCTTGCATCTTCCTTTTTTTGGATTTCAAGAAAAACTTTACAGCCTTTGTGATTAGCGGGGTGGTCTTCGAAGCACAAGGCACATTTTGCTGGAGTATCCCTACCCTTCTGGCAGTCTGAGGTTTTGTGGTTTTCTGCGCACTTGACACACCTGTATGGTCGTAAGCAGTAGTTCTTTGTGTGCCCATATTGTTGGCATCTCTTCATCATCATCATCATCATCAGCCAAAAGACGTCGACTGCTGGACATAGGCCTCCCCCAGAGAACGCCACCATGACCGCATTACCGCATGCCGCGCATGTTGGCATCTCTTACATTGTGGTATTGTTTGTTTCTTAATGGGATCTTCAATTTTAACTACAGTATTATATATGTACTTTAGCTGTTTGATAGCTGCATTGTTAGGACCTGGTTCAAGATTAACAAACCATGTATATAATGGTATTTTAGATGGACCATGTCTGGCGTTTATAATTTCACCTTTGACTGTATTTCCAGTACCTTCAATAGCTTCACTTATAGCTTCTATTGGTGTAGTCGGGTGCAAGTTTCTTATGACGATTCGATAAGGTCTATCATCTTTGTTTCGGAATGTGTGCCCTATCAAATTGTGTTCTCTTATCAGATCCATCGTCTTTTTATATATTTCTGTGTTGATGCCGATAATTCTTAATTGGGTTCGTGTCACAATTTTGAAGCGGTATTCATTCTCTTTAAGAGCAGAGTCGACAAGTTCAGTGAGTTTAGAAACATCCTTAATCCCGTAAAGCACTATTGGAGGGGGTTTTCTTACTCGAACAAATGTATCATTTCCATCATCTAATGGTAAATATGAGTATTGGTTTTGAGTTAGGATTTCTTCAGTTTCTGTGTGGTTTGGTTTTTACGTGAATCATCTTGACTCGACCTTTTACGTTTCGGACCACGTTGACTTGGAACGGATTGCCAGCTGTGTCTTTGGTTTCCTGCTGTATTTACTGTTGTATCTAGCAATTCTTGCTCTGTATGATGTTCTGATAAAGCTGCATTATTTTTGGAGCTATCTTGTAAATGTATATGGCTTGGGATGTCACCAAGCGACGAATGCCTTGTTCTTGAATTTACAAAAAGGCTTGGATGGAAAACTTGTTGTACAAATTTTTTGGGATTTTTTTCACCAGTAGAACTGTCTTGTCCTGGGGCCTGGGCAGCCACCCCTGGCAGGTTCATATTTTTGGGGTAATTCATGTCATATTCATGGCAACACCGTATTTGACATATTCCATTTTATCACTAAAGATTGTGGGTATGTCTATATTTTCAAGTTTGTGCCTATGTCACTCGCGTATTTAGAGACACCAGTTTTTATATTTTCCGGGACTGCGTTAGTTAAAAAATATTTTTGTTCTGTAATTATTCAAAAAAAGAGAATAAAACACTGCATAAGGTTTTCTCTTTTTGGACTTCACTAAAACCGTCTGATTAATGAACTTTATTCGTAGTTTCTGTAAATTTATCGTGGACACTGCCGCTGTGATCGATTGACCAGTTCCCACCGCTGGCTGGGTCACTGGCTGTCAACAATAAACATATTCGACGGCGTGGTTGGCATGCAGCAGTATATAAGTAGCTATAGATATAGGTATATATTTATCTATACAATATTATCGTCATCTAGTATCCATGCCGACCATACCACAAGCCTACTAGAGCTTACTTTGGGACTAGGTCGATTTGTGGAAGGTTGTCTGATTATTTATTTATTATAATGTGGTATTATTTATTAACCAACAAGTAATGTGATGTTTAATAGTTAATAATAAAGGCATTAGCGTGCGCCGTAAATAGCGCGATTGCCGCCAGCGAGTCGCAAGTTTTAATAGAAATTTAGATTAGATCCGCGAGGTCGGCTGTTCACGGGCAGATTTCCAGGCGATTTAGCACTTTCATTTTTTTATGTATATTCTCCGATTTCTTTAAGACGCCTAGACTGATTATGATTTTATTTTTTAAAAGGGCGTTGTTTGTAGGAATTTATTAGCTAAGTTTTTTAGAACGATTTAAATGTTGTAAATCAAAGGCAATCTCTACGTGTAGAATTGATGCCATTGCTTTCGGAGAGCCTGTTCCCGAATTGACGCTCGCCTAGACTGGTACATTGCCTACATCAGTCAGCTAGTTGCGCTGCCAGCAAGTCGGCCTCTCGTGGAAGCGAGGCCTAAATGTGCGGCACGCTTCGAGCAACACTCCGACGCGTTGGAAGCCAGTGTTGCAACCTACTACAGCCCCCTAAGAACGCATCCTCCATCGCTGCCAGTAATCGCTGACAGGTATAGTATGTAACTGGTCAATCATCGTTATCATCGTGATTGTCATCAAGCCATGATCCAGATTAATAAAATTAAATGAATTAATGAAAATTGAATGAATCGAATGATATTTTTTTATTCGTTAACATACACAAAGTGAACAACACGTTAGAATAAAATAAAATAAAATCGTTGATGTATACACACACACGACTGCACTTTAGAACTAAACGCAACCTAAGCGCTTACAATGCCAAGACAATGACATTGACAAGCGAAAATGCTGGCAATATCGCTGCAGACCGTTAGCGAAGAAAGAGAAAAGAAAAGAATATAAGAATGCAATGCCGATATGTTTACAGCTCATTAACATTTAACAAATTACATTTTACAACTTACAAAAGTGAAAGACAGTTACTAAAATTACAATAAATATTGATGTATATGCAAATAACTACATTTTATATAAAATAACAGTGACAAACAAAACACTGTACAGCAGATCCAGAATAAATCGAGAGAACTTCAATTATTATAGGCATATTTATATCGCAGAGAATCGAACAAACTGAAGAGATTAGTGGCACTACTTCACCAAATTGACAGTGATCAGTGAAAATGTCTGCTGAGAATTCGACAAATGTCGGCTTATCGTATACTAAAAATCGTTCATGCATAGCCTGCCTTCTCTCGCGATTCGCGATACTTGAGGAGGTGGCATATTTATGTACCTGTACATGACCGAGATGCATAACTAAATAAAAAAGAATACGTTTTGTAGCTATTATTTAGTACTCTGTACTTGGCTTCAGTGTCGTTTTCAGCGTCCATGGATTGCTTGGAATGTTGATCGTTGACGATCATACTTGTAATACCAAGAAATCAGAAGAAAGGGTCCTATAATCATTTTTTTTTTTCAAAATCAATATGTAAATTAATCCATCAAATGTTCATGAAACAGAAAACATGTTTTTGCAAAATGCAGATATTGAAACACACGTTTGGTACAAACTAGCTGGCTATATTTAAGGAAGGCTTTCCTTGCGATTGTAAACTTTGAAATAAAGTATAGTATAATAAAAAACGATTGGCATTACTGGCACTCCAAAGTCTGTTTCGAAGCACGTTACTCATTAAAAACAAAAACTAAACATAATTCCAAATTTAAACGTTGAAAATTCGAACTTAGAATAAGACGCCAAAATAAAGACGTCAACTTTATGATTGTCAAACAGGCAACTTGGTGCTCGAGCAGGCCCCGGCCCGAGTTGCCCGAGTTGCCTGAGCTCGAGCCACCGAGCTCGTTTGGCCCAAGTTTTGATAGAATTTTCAATTACCTTCCTTTGTTTCAAGAGTTTTGCCGCGATGTGTGCTCGAGTCGTCTGGAGTGGATCGAATAGTTTGTCATTGTCGTTGGGAGAGTTATTTTAAGTTGCTGTTTTTAGTTTTAAATTAGATTGAAAAGCTTTTTTGTATCAGTCTTACTCTTAATTTAATATAAGTTTAATCTTTGAGATAATTTCCTGAATGTGTCATATATTTTTTTACGACCACATCGTCATCGTCGTATTTATGCCTATGTTTCCAACAACACCCTGTATTTCTGAATGTGTTTGACAAAAACCAATATTATTATCACCTGATAATCATCAACTTTTGAACAAAAGGCATCAGTCGAACATCTTACCATCTATTGGTCGTGCCAACCCACGCTGCGTCTTCCATCTACAGTGACGAAAATAATCATTTCTTTTCATTTGCAAGTTCTAGTCACTTTATAATAATAATCTACAGGTAATCTTAGGTATATTCCAGATTACACATCTAAATTAATCCCTAATATACCTATTTTACAAAATGCACCAATATTGTCGTCAAGACTGTACCAATTAAAACAATTGAAAACCCGCCGCTGCAACCGCCATTCCAAAAACAATATCGCGCGACATGCAGATGCTGCATACATTTGAATTTGGAACAAGACGGGGTGCGGCTGATTCTTATTTTAATTAGTTATTAATTTGTTTCATGATGCACTCAGAAAGTCAGGAGTAGCGAACCTAAATCGTATGTTAGTAATGTTTCTTGTATTGGCGTAATTGGAAACATTAAGTTTCCGAAATGTAACCATTTTTTTTAAACCTCAAGTATCATTCAGAATGTGAACATTACCTTGGCTTACAATTAAATAGTATGGAAAATTAAAAGTAGTCGTAACATCAGTTCTTCTTAGGGTTCCATACCGCAAACGAAAAAAACGGAACCCTTATATAGGATCAGTTTGTTGTCCATACGTCCATACCTACGTCCGTCTATCTGTCAAGACTCTACCTCGGGAACGCGAGGAGGTCTCGAGTTGAAATTAAAACCATATATTCAGGTATACAGTCCCTTAAAACTGTAAAAAACAAAACAGACTTCTAAGTTAACGTAAAAAAACCATACGGCCGTTTATAGTGGAAAACACGTATATAAAATAAGTAACCAATCTTTCAGGTTAAGCGTTCGGTAGAAACTTGTACGGAAACCTCGGCGGGCGAGTCCGACTCGCACTTATCCGGTTTTTATTTTTATTTGATTTAGGCTTACATTTAACGCGTTATTATAACATAAACGCTTATTATAATTTCTAATTGCGTATACATTTTAATTACTAGGTAATTTTCCATTTACTTATAGTCGTTTCGAGGTCATAGTCGCGACTACTAAACCCACACTACCCACAGTAAGCTCTAGTAGGCTTGTATTATAGACACTAGACTACGATATACATACACATACATACTTAAACACATAGAAAACATCCATTACCCAGTGATAAATATTCGAGTTCATCACATAACATTTGCCCTTGCCGGGATTCGAACCCAGGACTCTTGGCTCATGTAGGCAGCTACCACTGCGCCAACCCATTCATTGATAACCCAGAATCGTGCGGAATAAAGATCAAGACAACAGAATGTAATCAATTATATTAACAGTGCTAAATTTTTGCGCGTTTGCGTAATCATCTTTATTAATTTAAGAGTATTTCCCTGCTGGGAAAAGGTCTCCTTGACCAATCTAATCTCTGTAAAATTCGGCTGCTGTAGAGTTATTCGTTAACAAACATTAGGTACCTTCAGGAAATCAACAATATGTCCGCCTCTCCTTTACAAAGCCAACTGGTCTTTATTCCCCCTTTTCGTGAAAGCGATTCAGATAACCGAGCCTAATGCAAAAACGTTCCAAATTCAAAACAAACCGTTACACTATCTATAACAACTTACGTTTCTCATTTGAATTCAAATTGAATTCAACAAAGAAACATTCTGAATTCGAAATCCACCGTTCCATCTTGGCGTTCCATTTTTCCGCCCCCTCCCGCCACCCCCGAAAGTTCTCCGTGCAACTAGCGGTGCGGTTGGCTCGGGCTTTAATCAATTTTTCAACTTCATTTCGGGTTGTTAATTAATTTTGTGAATTTGATGATGGAAGCCGACGTGAAAATTTTGAAGAACCTTACCTTTAAGACATGAGCTTTTAAAAATTAATGCAGTCACAATTTATGACGCAAAACACAAGCTTCCGACGCTAATATGGAAACGCTAGAGACAAGTGAGCTTGAGCATCATTAAAACTTATTCTAGAATGTTACCATCTAGTTGTAACTTTTAAAATGATTATAATTAACTATTATGATTTTAACGTACATTAAGTTCTTCTATTTATAACACAAAACGACACAACAGATTAACATCACTCATTAAAAATACGTCTATATATATATATTGTACCTGTTATTAACTTAAATCTAAAACTAAACTAGTTTTGAAACGAGGATACTTAGCCGAACATCCAAAGATGGTTATAGGATACATTTTTTCCGACTATAAAAAAGTTATGTGGACTAAATTGCACCTTCTAGTAGGAAACATGACGTATGTAAAATAAATACCGTATATAAATTATTCTACAATATACTTTTTATTTTTAAACCAGCATTCAGTACTATCTTTTTGGCAAACCTCCATGGATTAAGAGAGGTATCCAAAAATAACACACCATATTTAAATGCAGCAACCCAACATCTGTTAACGAAAACCCGGACCCAAAAGAACTTTCAAACGTAATTCCCAACGAAACTATCCCTTGGCAAAAAAGGACGGCCTATCCAAACAACCCTACCCTCGAAAAAGCAAAAAGGCAATAGTTCTTTAACCGAATGCGTCCACGGCAAGCCCTTTGACACCGTGTTTAGGTTCATTTTGTTCAAATAACGTGTATTTGAGATGTGAGAACTATAAAACTAAAGGAATTAGGCGGGCCCAACTACTTTTCAAAACACTTTCGAACCCTACACTAAAATATATGAAACCCAATTTATATTTTCTAGCCGGGTGCCGCAGGGCCGGACTTTGAGCCCCGAAATGTTTTTATAGTTCACAAGCTTAGTTTATGAGTGCTTTCATTGGGCATGTCAATTTCCACAACAGTCGAAATTCCTACTTTATTATGTTCATTATTCTTTATAAATACTGCTTGAACAAAATGAATAATAAATTCTGTCAATGTCATTGTCTTGGCAATGTATGCGCTTAAGCTGCGTTCAGTCTTAGAGTGCAGCCGTGTGTTTACGGTTCCCCGTGGCGTCACCTATAGGTTACAGAAGACCAGCGCTGGTTCCCGGGCCAGCATTTATGCTGAGGTGTGACCTTTTCGTGGCATACACACCTAGGATTTTATTTTATTTTATTTTATTTAATGTGTTGTCCAGTTCGTGTATGTTTACGAATAAATTTTCTTTCATTTATTCATTCATTCATTCAATAATTAACAGGTCCTTGGTACAAGATGCTTTGAAATTTGAATTATATTTGGGATGAATAGGAATAGAAGTAACTCAGCAAAGGCACTATGAATTTTTAGTAGTTTATGCAATTGTTACATAATGAGAGGTTTTAAAACACGATTTTCAAAATTTAAATAAGTTTTAGGACCTAATTATGTACAGTTGCATACACTACTTAATCTACTCATATTCATCATCATCATCATAGATTTTCTTTAAGATAGCTATGAAGTATTCGGTACTGCCAGACAGTCCCGCGGACCTGGGGAACGGATGAGGTGACCACGCGGGGCTATGGTACTATTATGAATTACGTCTCTGATTTTGGTCGCTGCCAAGTAACGTAAGTCTTTAGTATCTGAAATTATTATAGTAATTTAACAATATGGATCTGAATGAAATATTTTATGATGCAGGTAGAAATTTATACGTAATGTATTATGTACTACTTACTTGAATACTAGGTGAGGCCCCTCTTATATTACCTGGTATTCCGATAAGTACAAACATATTTTTCGCTCTAAGACTGAGCCTCGCGATTCAAAGGGGAACGCCGTGAGCGTGCTGGGGACGATGCCTCAGACGGCCTCAGTACTTGGGGACTCCTTTGAACTAAGTTTTATTTGTATGTATAGTTTAAAATTATTTGCATTACAAGATACAAGATACAAGTACTCTTTATTGCACACCTCATAAAATGTACAGGAGAAATTCAACGCAAGACATTACAATTATAATTGTAATGTCTTGCATTGAATTTCTCCTGGATATTGATAATATTCTGTTGTTGTTTATACTTGCAAAGCAAATGTGTTACTATTATTGGCTGAAAGTTAGCTACCCCATGAATCCCATGATATAAATACATCAAAAAAATATTTAAAAATGGGGTAGCTAACTTTCAGCCAATAATAGTAACACATTTGCTTTGCAAGTATAAACAACAACAGAATATTATCAATATCCTATATATCCGCTCCAATTCGTCCCTGACGCGCCCCGGAAATCTCACATCCCCGCATTCCTACATCGAATATTGGATCCGAATTTAAAATTTCCCGGCTGGTTTTAGTTTTACTTTCTGTTTTAATTAAAGATCTTTGCGTCGTCATTTTACCGGTTGTCACGGGTTAAAACGTAACTGTCTTGTTTAATCAGATTCAATTGTTTCTGTCCTTTAAATAGGTTTCCGCTATTATGTAGTTAATATTGAATCTGTAATACTATAATTGGAATGGAGTATGTATTATGCGTTAAGTTATAAAGTTTTGTTACTGTAGACATCACTTGTATCAGTTCCGTTAAATTACTTACCTACCATGACGTTATTTTAGATATTTTTTAGGTCAGGCTTAGGTTAGGCTACTTGAAACACATGGCGCTATTCGGTAATTTGCAAATTAGTCCCATATAGACATTTCATCCCAATAAGAAATAGGATCGATTGATTGATTCAACAAAATTACATCATTCCTATTCAGCTTTTTTTTATATATATATTTGCCCCCAAGCAACATCCTGCATATTTCTCCGCCTCAGATGTAAAAGTAACCTCCCTCCCCCTACTTTCTCAAGGCGCGCAATTTAATTGGCGCATATTAATTCCCCTCCAGATAAGAGTCGTAAATTAGCAGATACTGCCTAATTGCTTTGTTCGAGAACTTTCTCTTAAAACGCCTCGCGTATACAACAATATGTATAGCGGTTACCTCATACTGTAAACTGGGGTTTTGGGTTACTTTGATCTACGATAACATAAATCACATTATTTTTGTTTAGATTGGCATTATTGGCAAGCTCTATAAAATTGGTTCCTCTTGTTTATATTGTTTGTCATAATTTTATATTCCTAATAATCGCATAATCACTATAGTGAGCTATATTATTTGACAATCAAAGAAGTTTGGCAATTCCTTCATCTGCCGAACTATTAGAATATGGAACTCTTTGCCGGCTCATGTGTTTTCTTCCTTCTTATAACATGGGACCCTTCAAACCAAGCGTGAAAAGCGTCTACTATGAGTGTTCAACTGACAAGGCACCATTGGATAATGTTAAATTTAAAAAAGTGTTACCTACTTTTTGTCTATGAGCACATTCTTTTCGTCTTTTGATCGAATGATTTTTACAGGCATCCTGCCGTTTTGCCAAAATTATTTTTGCAATAAGCCGGCCAAGTGCCGAGATTATTCAGTAAGGTGTAAGGTAAAGTTTTTTACCTTCGGAATATTAGGCACATACAGTTTTCTATTAAGCTTAATATTTATTAGGCTTAAAACCTTTTATTTGCAAATTACCGAATAGCTTCATAGGTTTCTAACCTAAGCCTGACCTAAAAAATTACCTTCAATAACCTCACTCAGTAGGTAATTTGAGATTGATGCGGACCGTTGATCATGCGTTACCAGCTGTTAAACAGCTGTTGTTAACAGCTAACTAACACAGCCCAAGCATCGGAACCGATACAACCGTAGCTCAACTAACAAAAGTCAAAACTACAGTACAGACTAACAACTTCTCTATATTGCTGTACCAAACTACAACACTAGCGTCAACACTCAAATTCTTAAAGTATATACATTGTTTTCCGTTCCAAATTCAAACAGAAATCCAAGATGGCGGGCAAAGTTAGCGCCGTCTAAAACGGGACGACCATTGAATCCGAATTTCGAAGCACAAAAGTACTGCAGCACCTCGGAACAAATTCAATAAAGTTGCCGAAACTGCGCTAAGGGGAATACATAATTTCTTAGTGTCTCTTTGTATGGAGTTTAGTGATGGGGTGAGGTAAGATGTCGGTATCGATAAAAAATATTTGGAATAGGTACATGAAACAAAACGTCGTTGGGATACTTAAATAAGGACTATGTGTGATATAAACAGTTATTTATTTAAGTAGGGATAGCAAGTTTGCACCTTGATGTGTGTATCGCACGTTTGTCACACACACTCAATCTGTAAGTGACGTGAAGGTTGTTAATTCAGGTTTAGCAGCAGTAAAACGTTAATGTGTATTGCATGAAGCATAACTGAGTTAAGGACATACAGGGTGTAACCGACAGCGTACCGAAAACGAAAACTGTAGTTTTAGACCATAATCACGAACTGAAAACGAGTGTTCATTTTCTCGGAAAACTCAAGGATAAGATTTTCTAAATTAAATTATAAAACTCGACGCGCAATGTATTGCGTCCAATTCTCTCGGGTGCAGACGCGCGGGGAGGGGGCACGCGGCAAGCATAGACCGGTCCGGGCGCTCCCCATTCCACTCACGCGTCAGCGCAAAACATACCGTTACGCCAATGCGCATCGAATGACATGAATGAATGCAACCACAAAAACAACGCAACCACAGATCACAACTAGTATGTAGTACCTAACACCAATAACAACTGACCGATAAATTAAAACAGTCTAACAAGATTATTTTCATTCAAGCAAGTAAAGCAAATAAAATGTGCGGGTAGGTAAACATTTAACATGCGTCCGACCGTAACGGCCGACGGGCGCGCACTGGCGGATCAATGACCGGCCAGTACCGTTATCTGACCCACTCCACACGCTTACATAATACTGTTTGTGATACGTTGCGTGTTTTGCGGAAAATGCTATTTTCATGCGATTTTTCATGAAAAATTGTTACCGGTAGAGTTCGATTAACGGAAAAATAAAGAAAAAATGAAAACTCGCGAGGAAAATTTGTGAATTTTCTCAATGAAATTTCCACGATTTTCCAGCCCAGAATAATGGTCTGAAGCCATGGTTTCAGTTTTCGGTACACCGTCGGTTACACCCGGTATATATTTTGGACAGATTGTCCTTAAGTTGAAAAATCGAATGTGATTATTAATTATGACACCATGTCAGGTTAGCAACAGATAGGTACTCATATGTTAGTAAGGATTTATTAGAACTTATCTGAGGAACCTTGACGAGAAAGAATAAGTAAGAACTTATTTATTTACATACTCCTTCATCTAATCACTAAATAAATAACTGAACTGGTATAACACAGATCACGGCTGTTTAATATAAGTATGTATCTTACCATACTCCTTTATCTAATAACTAAATAAACAATTGAACTGGTGTAACACAGATCACGGCTATTTAATATAAGTATCTTACTAATGTCCTAATGTATGCCATCCATTGAAAAAGAATTAGACAGTTGGATTGGATCTAACTGCTATCACCTTTAGAAAACTGTTTTGACTCATTCTGACACGGTCCATCTACAACGCATTTTCTCCTGAGGCTACAAAGCGACCATGTTGACTTTGAATATGCGATTTATTTAATGATTAGACAATAACCTACTAAAATGAAAAGACACTAGTTTTTAAAGGAAAACAAAATCCGCCAAAAATTAAATTATAAAAAGCCAAAAAACATAGACAATAACAAGAGTATACAAAACGGATGCCGACAATGATCACGACTTCAAAAACGCAAGAGAAACTTAAATCAGGGTTGTACATCATCGTATAATTTTGAGAACGACATAATCTATTCCATCGATATGAATAATCCCATCCCTACAGTTCGCGCGCCCGTAGCGTTACTATTTAAATCTAGTTACAAGTTCTGAATGTATTTTGTTAATTACAACTTACTTGGGACATGAAATTTTCCTCCGCGCAGGTGTACGCCGCCTTAATTTGATTCTTCAAGAATTATTGCTTATTTTGTGAATAGTTAAAGCAGAATCACTTCATTACGCCTTCATTATAGTGGATTTATGAAGAGCGCGAGACACTAAGTTTTAGTTAAATTTTGCTCGTTATTTTGAATTTAGAACGCATGTTCATTTTTAATTTCGACGAGTAGAAAAGTAAGTCGACGGGTAGAAAAACAGTTGCCTGCAAGATTATTGACTTCTTACTATCTGACTTTTTTTGGGGTGTGTATATCATTATGGTAAGTATGGTTTCCATTGGACATATTATACTTTTTTTAGTTTTTTATTGAGTTAAAAATATTTATATTTCGCTAAAAGACACGAAAAATTTCTTCGGAATTTTTGACATATTTAGTAGAGTAAATAATAGCTTGCATTGCCCCTGTTTATGAGTCATATCCATATTTATTATGGGTAACTTTATTTAAATGTTCAGCCATAATTATCTCTTATACGCAATTTATTTTAAGATTTGTTTAATAAACGCCTATTATCGACATAATTATTACATTATTCTTTGTTTACTGTTTATCGGTTTTCAAGATACAAACCTGTTATGAAAAATACAACATTATTCAAATCCAACGGTTTTTGCCTAATCCACGAACGCGGCGCCATATTGAATTTAATTCGCGTCGAGTCGCTTTAATTTTCAAATTTGGAAACTTAGAACGCGGCGCTGTTTAAATTCAAGTTTAGAATAGGGGTGGGGTGGTGCCGGGTAAGTATACAAGGTTGGGTAATTTTTGATCGATATTACTTGAGGTGTAGATACTTAGTATAAGTATTAAATATATCTTGTAACCCATCTCCTATAGGTCAGCAACGCACTTGTGACTCCACTGGTGTTACATGTCAATGGGCGAGGGTAATCGCTTTCCATCAGGCAATCCGTTTGCTCGTTTGCCCCCTATGACATAAAAAGTTAGGTGCCTATAAACTATTATCATTACAAAGCTGTTTAAAAATCGATAATATTTATGTGAATTACTAAAATGCCGGGCTTTAAATAGGTTAATAAACTGTGTGTAAACGTTATTGGAAAATATATTTGCAGTTCGCGGTATATTGCGGTAGAAAAATTACTTAAATGTGTTTACATTGCAGATATTTTACTAAAATGAGCAATTTAAAGTCCCCGGATAGAAAAATATCATTATTGGAAATACATGTCCGTATTTGTGTGTGAAAGACCACAGAATTTCATAGTATGCTATATATATGCAAATGTCTATGACCTTTTCTTCCGCACGATCTTAGTTGCTGACTTTATTAACTTTAAATAAAAACGAAACCGATACTTAGTATGAGACTATAATTATTATTTTGCTACATCAGTAACAGTAGGATGATAATTTTTCTGGTAGTATTCAAACACCTGATACAAGAGCGGAAAAGAAAATGACTTGTTGATATTAATTCCATCTGTTGATACTTTTCCAGCTGCAACAGCAAATATAACATTTTATATGAACCAAAGGGTTTCAATTTATTTTATATTACTGTTTTATTTGATTTGTATGTTGTTGTCAACTCAACAGTTATCTGAAAATCAATGATATGGATTAATTAATTAATAAAGTCACCTATTAACTCGTACTTTCCGGAGGTAAAAATGACCTAATGGGTAAACTTACGCGGCGCACCTCTAGTTTAGCTCAGTTCTGTATGCCAAGCACGAGTTTTCATATCGCGGCTGTGATTGGTTGGGCCGGCGAGTTTGGGTCGGCTTTTTATACAGGTAAATTGAAGTGGGGGTTAGTAAGTAGTGCTTAGGGAGAAACATAGTTAATTTTAATGTATTTTAATTTTTCTTTAAAATGTTATCGATGATTAGTGGTATCGAAGAGGCAGTTCTCGATGGATTTAAATTGTTATAATGTAGCATTATCTCTGCTTATGTATTTCTCCTCTTTAAGTTAATAATTGGAAGTAAGTAAACCTTGTTTTAATGCAAGAAGGTTTAGTATATCAATTGATAATCAGTTGACTGTTTCTTTAAATATCACTATCAATTTATCACTTATACCTACGTGTGTAATTCCAAAATTAATCATCTGCAAGAAAAGTCATGCAGTCACAAAAAATAAAACTATTTAAAAATGTGTTCGAGTAAATGAGTACCTAGGTTTAAGACTATTATATCATAAGAAACTGACATACAGATAATCATTTGAAGAAGGAGAAGGTATAAGTAGAAAATTCCACCTTCACATTTCCATTCAAATAATAAACAATCAGATAAAATTTGAACAAAGAACAAAGTTTCGATATTCAAATATACAAAATAAAAATCATAACAATTTACCGGCCAGTTATAAAAAGCTTTAAAGAAATTGCAACGTTCTTAATTTAAAAATGCAACAGCCACAGATAAAAAAACAATTGTACAATTCTCTTAAATCAACGAAACAATGTAAGTACCCGCCAGCTACAAAATTCAAACTACGAACAGCGTTTCCCGAACGCTTCCTTGCAGGGAAGTAAACAAATTTTCTGCAAGGATATGAGGGAGTAGGGGGGCTTTTTTGCATGTGTTAGTGGGGGTGTTTTTATTTGTGTGCGTCGGGCTTTAGCTCAGTTTTATTCGTAGTTTGTCGAGCTGGCTTTTTATGGTTTTAATGAGGTCCGCTTTTTTAGTGGCGGAGGATATTTTAACGAGTTCCATTATGATAACTCTCTGGCTGTGTGTAAAACGAAATGAGATACGTACGTAAATGTTCGTCTCTAGGAACAAATTAAATATTTGGAATGTATTTTTGTACTATCGCGACCAGTATATTCACCATACTTGAAACAATAATAATTATCCAACCTTTTTAAACGTTGATCATAGATAAATTTTCAATGCATTATAAATTACAATAGGTATTACACTTAAAGTAATGAGTATGTGATGGTCGCGTCTACTGCGCAAAAAGGCCGAAAAGTAAATGACAAAACACTCTTTATCAACAAACTAGAGCCCGATAATCACAACCATCATAGACTCTAGTTAGTAGTACATCGTATTTTAGCCATATGCCATCTATTGACTGCAGCTATTAAAATTCAATCTCATTTTATTCTTGATTTATAACTATTTCTTGTAATTATATTTTATTTATATCAATATATAATAAGAAACAGTATAAATAATCGCTTTACCGCCTACGACGACTACGCTTCGATTTAGCGATTAAACAATACTCAATACAAAAAAAATAAAACTTAGGTACTGTTGAGTTTCTTTCGGATTTCTTCTCAACAGCGGCGCCGGTATTTTCACAATCTGACTTGTAAAAGTGCGCTTGTGGCCTACTTACTAAATCAATTATTTCATTTCATATCATACTCCCAAAAATTGTTAAATGCACAAAACATCAAAACATCGAATACCAAATAACAACACAATGTTCGAATCCGAAATAAGAACGATAATAATTTGATAACAAGTAAATAAAACACTTACCTATACTAAAATAAAAAACAAAGAAAATAGACATTCAAATATCGGAATGCAAAATTCAAATTTAGAACAATTTCACATCAAAAAAAGAAACAAAAGAAACACGAGCATTCGAATATCCAAACGCAATTTAAATTTCGAACGCGAAACGAGCGCAAAAACGGCTGCTCCATAAGATGCTCCCTCGCGATCCCCTCTTCGCTTCTTTCGGTTGCTAAGTATCCACCCCTTTTTTCGCCGTAAGAATTACTTAAAGGCGGGCCGACCCCTCCACCGCTCGAAGGGTGGGTTGGGGGTTTTTTCACCCTTTGAAGAATTGCCCCAAGGCGGGCGGGGTGGGGTGTAGTAATATTAAATAGAAAAGGGTTTTGCCAAGGTTTCCGGGATCGATCGGGGTTAGTTTTTTGTTTTGCGGCGAGAGATTTTTGCGATTAGTTTTGTACTAGTTGTTTCCAAATTATTAATTATTACAACTTTTTACGTTTAAGTATTAATTATTTTAATACGGACAAACTCAAAAAATATTTTCTTTTTTAGATATTTATCTTGTTTACATTTTTTGCTAAAATAAAAGGGGAATTAATAGGAACGACTTATCGAAAATCTGCTGAAAACTTTAAACTAACATAATTATGAACTTAAAAATAGGTTAATATGAACTAAGATTTGACTTATTTTGGGCAAAATTTGATCAATATGGAAGCATAGTTCAAAATGTTAATTCCTATAATAAATGTCATAAAGGCCCTACGTATAGAACTAAAGTGTAATCAAATGCCAAACAACAATACCGCGTTCAATTTGTCTATTATTAAGTTAACCATTATTAATTCAATAATATTTTTCGTCTTGAAAATCTAACTCGCTTAGCAATCGCACGAAACCCAACTTTCCTAAAACAACACACATACACACTCGAGTACGATATAAAAACGCACACGCCTGCATTCCCCCCTCATGCATTATAAAAGTGGCTCTGTAGAGGGCAAAGATAAGAGAGCTTCAGAACGCTGGCTTACACGATACAGGCTGTTTTACACTAAAAACTCTCTTTAAAAAAAAACTCTAAAAAAATAAATTAATAAATATTAAGGGACAATCATACATACACAAATCGACCTAGTCCCAAACTAAGCAAAGCTTGTACTATGGGTACTAGACGACAATATACATAATATATAAATACATATATAGATAACATCCATGACCCAAGAACAAATATTCGAGTTCATCACACAAATATTTGCCCCGGCCGGGATTGGAACCCGGGACCGCCGACTCAGTAAGCAGGTGTCTACAAACCGAGCCAAACACGTCAACAAAAATAAAAAAATACTTATAAAAACGAATACGCTCTTGTAATGTAAGAGAAAATAGGTAAATCTGTATACTAAAGAAACTCAATATCGTAACACTAAGGACAGAGTTTAGAGAAAGGAATACAGAGTAAACAAAAATTTAGATAATATACAAAAGGTAATACAAATACAAAAGATAATATTCTTGAAAAAGTTTGATCAAAAACCAAACGGAATTTTCAGTACTCTTCCCATCTCCAAGAGCTCTGTAATGGATAATGATGATGCAAAACTATTTCAATTTTTAAAGATATAACGGAAATGCTACAGAACGTTTCTTTTTACGAAGATTACAATTGTAACGTTTGTGTCAACAGTTCTTCCAGAAATTAAAATAATATACAACACAATACATTATAATTAATTGATATATACAAACATGTACATCTAGTGATATACCATCACACTAAACAACCCTCTACGTCTTCTTATAACTCTACTTGTTCATATAAACATAATATTTTATACTTGCAAATTCATCGTGATATCGAAATCCCAACCGCCCACATCCGTAACAGCATAATTCTAAAAACTCACAAACAATTAGGGCTGACATAAATTCGCACCCTATATAAACATTTGCGCCCTTACCGAAATCTTCGCGACTCATTACTCGAGGGGGGGCCTCCGTCTTCAAATCTGTGACATTTTATCTAAATGGGCGCCGGAATGGGCCCCCTTAATGGCCGTAAGAAACTGGAGATTGGCGGAGAGAAGACGAATGATTTTTCTTAATGTTGTTTGGGATTAGGCACTTTCGAGTATTCGTGTATGTGTTTTGGTTTGTGTTAAGCCGGAGCTACGTTTTAAGGTGTTTCAATACACTTTTAATGACGTTTTTGGTTAGGTACCTTTGTTGTAGATTTGGATTTGTGTTATTTCGACTAGTAAATTTGAAAATGTGTGTTTTCGTTTGTGTGTGTTTGAATTACCGATATAAAGCGTATGTTAGGTAATTCTTTGAGTTCGTAAGAAACTGGAGATTGGCAGAGACAAGACGAATGATTTTTCTTAGTTGTTTGGGATTAGGCACTTTCGAGTATTCGTGCATGTGTTTTGGTTTATGTCAAGCCAGAGCTACGTTTTAATTAAACTATTTTACAGTTTGATTAATTATTTGTACACTTGCACCGTCGTAATAATCTGAAGATTAAAAAGCCTAGATTTTTTTTTATTATGTTTTAAGATGTTACGTAACTTCGTGTATACATGCATGTGTTTAAGATAATATGAAGGGCAATTTTATTGATATTTTTCTCCGTGCCATACTTTTCTTTGAATACATATGTATTTTGGATTAAACTATGCGTATTCAATGTTTCAGTATCTAACCTATTTTTTGAATTCTAATAAATAGTCCTTCAAACATATACAATACAACTAAGGGGTCATCCATAAATTACGTCACACGAATTTCATGATTTTTTGCCCCTCCCCCCGTCCTTGTCACAGCTGGTCACATTTGGGAGCCTCCCCCCCTCCCAGTGTGACGTCACATATGTTACAAATTTACAATTATAAATTATTGAATGAAAACAGCGGTTCCGAAATCGGTTTTATTTCCATTTAAAAAATTTTTTTTATATAAAATTAACACCAAATCAAACAATTAACAAAACAAAAAACGATGATAGTAGAGCGAGTGGTCGACAAAACAATTGGTAACTTATATTTACACAGATATAGTTGTGTATGTGTTTGAGGTTTTCGCAAAGTAATAGTTTAAAGTTCGTGTTCTATCACTTATAATAGATTTTGAAATGTGACGTCACGAAATTTAGGACCCCTCCCACCCCCTTGTCACACAATGTCACACTTCGTCGACCCCCTCCCTCCCCCTTAACGTGTGACGTAATTTATGGATGGCCCCTAAGAACACTTTTGTTGTCGTAGGAAACTGGGAATTGGTGGAGCATATAGGAATGATATTAGCCTATATTGCCTACCTATTTACCTAACATGCGTTCTAGGATCTTAAGTAAATGTGTTGGTGACTATGTAAGCAAGAAAGTACTGTAAAACTATTTGATAATATTATTTCTATAGCTCATGAAATTATGCTTTCAGAGATAATGCAGGAAGGACTGAAAAAGGTACTCAAATTACCTGCCTATATATAATAATATATTATATTTGAAGAGAACTCTCGATTTCTAAACGACACTAAAATCACATGAATAAAAGAATACTCTTTCCAAAAAAGAATAATTCTCCGAATAATAGACAAACACCCCGAAGAAACAACCTCCTTTATTTTTGAAATCGGTAAAGACTTAACTAAAAACACATCTTAGCTTAGAAATGTACTTCTATTTAATATTCCTATTCCTAGTATAAAACGTAAACAACACGGCAGCCCAGGTTGGCGGCCGCTGCTCCGTAAATCTTCCCGGGCCAAACGCGAGGGCGTAATGAAACGACGTGCATTTTCTCAGCCCACATCAGTCAGGCCCAGCCGGAGAAGGAGGCTAGTGATGTGAGTGAACAAATAATTCATTCCATTGAGAGCAAATGAGTGCACGTTACAAAAAAGGTGAATTTTCTTAGCCCACATCAGTCAGGCTTTACCAGAGATGGAAGTTAGTGATATGAGTGAACGAATAATTTATTTATTCACTTAAGATGAGCAAGTGGTATGAGTGAACGATTTTTTTATCCGCTAGGAATGAACAAGATCAAGTGACGAAAATGTGCATTTTTTCAGCCCACATCAGTCAGGAGCAGTCGCAAAAGCAAGCTTGTACTATGAGTGAATGATTTATTCATTAATTAGCTTGAAATAAGTTTGGAAAAGTTACATTTTCTCAGTACTTATCAGTACCATACCAACAGTATGGGCTGGCAGATTAAGATTCTAGCAAATTAATGAAAAAATATCAACATCAGACACAATCTCAATCTAGTTTCAAACTAAGCAATGCTTGTATTATGTGTAGACGACCAAAATATCCATAGAACAAAATATTCCAGTTCATGACACAAATATTTGGCATTGCCAATCGAACCCAGGACCGCTATTAGGCAGTTGCACTGAGCCGACTGTATCATTACGAAAAACAAAACAATATCTCCCTGCATATATGCAACAGCATATCACGGCCTATGCGATACGACCACGCGTCTAACTTCAATAGCTCCATTTTCATTAAATTATCCCTAAAACTCTTTCACTCATTTCACAAGAACAAACACAAGAAAACAAATTGAAAATCATCGGTTATCACCAAGGCGCTGCAAACCATTCAATAACTTCCATTCACTCATTCACTAGTTTCACTAGCCACCATCTGCACCTGGGTCCTCACAAGCCCGAGAAAACAAATTGCAAATCATCTGCCTTCGCCAAGACGCGCGCTAAATGACTCAGTCGAGCTAAATTGCTCCCTTGAACGGATTGCCAGCAAAATTTCCGTTACAGCTTGAAATTTTAGAACGGAATTTTGCGGTGTCAAAGGAATTGTATCGATTCCGACTGACTGTTATATGTTTAAACGTCGAGCAACAGATAGAACAGGAATACTGTAATATGTTAAGCGGACACTTTTTATTTGTTCTTTGCTGTGACGTTTAAAAGGCATTTTGGAATAACAATGAAATTAACTATTATGTATGATTACGACTGCCTTAAAATTATGGAAACACCTTTCACCAATTTTGACCGAACAAAGAGTGAAAGCGGAGACGAGTACCAATTTTTTCATAATTTTGCGATAAAATTCGAATGGTACTAATATACATTTTGTTTTTTTTTTTAATACGACATTTTTAAACCGTTGGCTAACTTTATTTAACCGATAATAATATGCACTTTTAATGCTTTTGGAATATGAAAAAGAATAGTATATACCTGCTATTTTAGGTACACTTCTAGCTAAACATACTAAGGAGATAATAGGATACTTTTACCAACAGAAGCAAACATTTGAGCCTTTTATTGAACGAAGTTACAGACACTTCGATGTAATACCTACTTCTATTTAGTTCAAAAGATTTGGAACGAAATCAATCTTCTGGAAACACCCATCCAACAGCTTCCCACACTGCACCTTACGGTTGGTTTGGTGGTCGTCATTAGGACGATGAAACATAAGAGACACATTTCTTTTTTATTTCCTTCATGAATTTGATTTCACGAAACTTCACTTCACTACACTTTGACGACACAATTTCATATTCGACAAACAAACGAACGACGAGTAAAAATATACCTGGCCATGTGTAAACTACAATGACGAAAAAAGAAAATTTAAACGCGTTCTATTTTCAAATATTATAAAAATCACATTTATAAATTTTGAATTTCGAACGCACTTCAGTCAGTCCGTTGCGCAACTGGACACAAAGTCCCTAAGTCCAGTGGTCGGTGGGAATAGAAACAGGTTTTCAAGAAATTTTAAAGAAAGGGTTTATCTTTGTGTAAAACGGGACGACACCGGACAGTGGTCAGTGTGGGAAAAAGGGGTTGAAACCGGTTTTTAAAGAAATTTTAAAGATTTGAATTAGGTTTAAAACGGATAACAACGCTTTTTAGTTGTTATACAACTCAACCACGTTTCCGACATGATGCGAGAATTATTTTATGGACATAGGACAAAAAAATTGTTGACCGGTTTTTAAGGAAACTTGTAAGATTTGTATACTCGAAACGTACTGTTAGTTTTGTATGACTATTTTTTTTAGTCATGATCATAAGACGCTCCCACTATTCTCATATACACTAGCTACCGTTATTGGACGACACATTTTAGTAAACCAGTTTTTAAAGAATTTTGTTTTTAAAGTAATTGATTTCATACGATTTTACCGTTGAATCCCATATTTTGATACAGATCGTTTTTTAATACACTGGTAGACTCAAAGGTGTAAGATAAATGTATTTTAGAATAAAGTGTTATAATTTTATTTTTAATTGTTTTTAGGTTTTTGACATAAGAATATATTTTTAATTTAGTTGTTTAATTTTTTTATAACTTTAAGTTTATATAATGGAGTAAAATATATCCCATCAAAAACATAAATGTAAAATGAGAGCCAAGTTCAATATCGCGTGCACTTCGCCGACAAAAGAATTGAGATCTGCAAGGGCGCCAAGTTCTTTGCCCTAAAATTTTAAGATACAAGGACATGCGACATACTCGATGCATTTATTTTACTTGGGGTGTAATTCAATATCAAGATTGGACTTGGCTAGTTTTCACAAACTAACTAAATTTTATAAAAGAAACATAGTCATAGTTCATTATCAAGCTAACAGTAGGTATAAGTAACAAGACGTACACTAACTTGCGTACTTACCTTTACGAAAATAGGTTAATGATTTGATTGATTTTGATTTATAATATAAATTTATATTTTAAAACTAGCCAAGTCAAGTCTTGATATTGAATTACACCCCAAGTAAAATAAATGCATCGAGTATGTCGCATGTCCTTGTATCTTAAAATTTTAGGGCAAAGAACTTGGCGCCCTTGCAGATCTCAATTCTTTTGTCGGCGAAGTGCACGCGATATTGAACTTGGCTCTCATTTTACATTTATGTTTTTGATGGGATATCATTACTTTTTGTACAGAAATTATTATGATGTGTAAATTACTTAATTATTATTTGTTAATTAGTTCTGTGTGCTATTCTAGTACATCTTTTGAAAGTTTTGAATAAACAAAGAATTTTCCAAAACGGTTAGTACGTATTGGATTTTTATGTGCATGTATGTGTGTGTGCGTGTGAGTGTATAGGTATGCTATTCTAGTATATCTTTCAAACAAAAAAAGAATTTTCCAAATCGGTTTATAAATGACAGAGTTCTGAGGCAACAACCATCAATAATAATAATAATAAAAAAAATTAAAAAATCACTGTTTTCGATTTTTATATGTATACACACACAATTACTAAGCTGGATGCCAAATTTCACCTTTCTAGGTCACCTGGAAGTGGGTTAGGTTTTTGATTACTAGTGAGTCAGTCAGTCAGTGATAAAAATACCGTTTTTTGGACTTTAATATCTCAATAACTATTTAATCTATATTAATGAAATTTGGGGTTCTACTTGTTCTAAAGGATCTTAATACATAAGCCAAATTTCATTTTTTTATGTTAAATAGATTTGGAGTTATGGGGGGGTCAAAAGTGGCTCCAAACGGTTCGTGTAATATAACACACGGCTGCTGCTCGCCAGTTCCTGCGGTGAACTTGGCTGGACACGCTGCCGCGTGTCTAGATTATGTACCTACATTCTAAGAAATATATTTTGTTTTATAAAATATTAACCCTTAACTACCTACGTCCGATTTCTATAGCACAACCACCTACGAGAGGTCATGGAGACCTCTACTTGAAATGGGTCTAAAATATTTTTAAATATTTATGTTATAGGTACATTTATATAATATTTACCGTTTTAACGGTTTTAGGCATTTATTAACAAATATCAATACAACATTAATCAACAAATATTATTGTTATTTAAACTTAACATAATAACATTCCCTTACGTCTTTACGAATATATATTTTTTAAACATTTGGAACATGAGATCACAAAATATTCTGACACTATATATTATTTTCTTAGTAAATCTTAAAGTACAATAATCAGTCAAGCAAATCAGCTATAAATTTTTTATAAAAACTAGTAATTTTTATAAAATTGCATGCTAATTAAATAGCCATTTCATTAGCTTAATCGAATTCTCTGAAATGTTTTAACAAACAAAAATTTAAATTTTGGAACACGAGATCACAAAATATTCTTAAACTATATATTTTTTTCTTGATAAATCTTAAAGTACAATAATCAGTCAAGCTAATCGGCTATAATTTTTACATAAAACCAATATTTTTTATAGCCGTTTCTCGCGGCAACCAATACACAGTTTATTCGAGCATTGAATGCAGATAGGTTTCTTGCATTCAATACATATGTACTGCGTCTGCCACTGCTTTTTGGGGTCACAAGATGAGCAACATTTTCGAACTTGCAATCGTTCTTCTGCATTGCCTAGGACCCGTCTGTGTTGGTAAGTCTGTATCTTTGTTGAGGATATTGTTAATATTGATTAATAGGTCCCGTAAAGAACTGACAGATATCCAGTGGACTCGATGTAATGTAGAGGTCAATACATCGCGGTAAGCTGGTTTGATACCCTGTGCTTCATTGACTATATTATGTTGAAAGGTTCTTGATCGTAGTGATGGTGGTTCAGATGCCCACCGAAAGCGATTCTTGCAGAAATAGTTCTTCTTTTTAGGTCTTAATAATGCCTTAATGGCACTTGGTCGTCTAAAGCTAATTGCTGTTCGTGATCTTGTTGCACTACCGGTCTAGGTCTCGATCGTCATTCGTCGCTGTAATAATAGCAATTCGTCATCAGAACATGATGAAAGCAGAATATGACTATAGCAGAACATGACTAAAGCCGAATATGACATCCATCTAAAAACCATGGTGGTTCTAAGTTTGATTAAAAATCGCTACCTTCATCATCCGGTATGTCATCTTCATTGGAGGGCACTTCTTGTAACCATATTTCGATCGTTGCGTCATGAGGAAGCATTTTTAACTAAAACTAAACATGAAATGCGTTCAAGTATTGAAAATTTCAACCTCATAAAAATAAACGCAACCACCTAGACAAGGTCTCAGAGACCAGCAAGATATAATACGGAAGCACCTAGGCAAGGTCGCTGAGACCACTGACGACAGTTTTATACTCACCAAATTCACAGAGGCACACGTCCGAACGCGTCGAACGCATGGTTGGCAGTGAGACGGCAGCGGGGAAAGGTAACAAGGTCACAGAGGTCCGTGCCATGAACATGCGATGAGTTATTCACTAATTTTGTATTTGTCTGGTCCCGAGGACCTTGCCTAGGTGGTTAAGGGTTAAATACATTTTTTTTAATAATAATTAAGTGTTTTTTTTTGTCCGTGAATCGAAACATAATGTCCCGTCCGCAATGTCTTTATTGTAGATTTATTTTAGCTTTATTGTAATTTATTTTAGGTTTTTAGTTGTAGTTTTATTTCTTAACAATATTATTTATTTCCTAAAACAATAAGTTATTGTTAATGTTAAGACATTATTTTAATATTAAGTAGGTAGGTATATCCAAGTTGTAAAATGAAACAGCAGGCCACATTCCAATAGCCGTGTAAGTGTAAGTACACATTACAATTGGACGTAGTTATGCAATAATGTTCCAAACCACAGCGACCTCATTTTGAGATAAATGCAACTTTAGGTTTCAGTGGTACACTTTTTTGCTGTAACCAGTACATACGTGTAGTATGTGTTTTTTTGTAGAAATATATGTTCGGTACTTGATGATGACATATTTTTTTAAAATTATATAGTATAAAGGTATGTATTTAGAGAAATAGGAATTGGAACGTTTTTACAAAATGGTTGTTTGTATGGACTCTAATCCGGAATGATTTTGCTAAAACGTTCCACGATGTATGAAACATTACTTTATTATAATCTTAACAAAAATAAAGTCAATAAATAGGTGAATGTTTGCTAGGAATATAAATAAAAGCAACAAAAATAGCAATAAGTAAGTCATAATCTTTATTCATCTTCATAACCTTCTATATCAAAATCTGGCACCCCACCGAATCCATCAACATCATCGAGAATATCCTCAGAACACTCTAGAGCTTTATAAAATTGAAGACAATCTTCAGGTATGTATTGGTGGTACATTGATTGCAAGTCAGCTAATTTTGCAGGAGCAATTGGTTTGCCATTAGGCCACAGCAAACAGAAATCAGAATCACTTATGTGCCTGGTTTCCCCTTTTATTATTTTTTCAATAGACAACTCTTTAAAATCTTCTTCCAGTGATGATCTCATAAAGATAGAATGCATTTTATAATTTTTTATTTTAATCTCTTTTGTTAGTTGGTTACATCCAACTAACTTTGTTTTTGTCAGTAAATTTCTTTCGATTGGTTATATTTTATTCTATTTTGCTTGAACTATAAAAATCAGTCTTCTCAATTTTATATACTTGAAGTGGTTTCACTTTCTTACTACGTTTAATTATATCGATGTATTCTTCAGCTGTATAAACTCTTCAGGTTAAATTTGGAATAAAAAATCTTTTTCACATAGTTCAAAGAAGTGTACTTGCGGTCTTTGCCATACTTTTGGATAAACGCCTGTCGATATATGAGTGAAGTGTAAAACATTAAAGAAAGATACTTGTAACACGTGTGATAAGTTAGAGGTGGAAATTCGTAATGCCAAAAATACCGAAGAAAAAGAAAAAGCTACAGAAAAAAAGACACAACATTTAGAAAGGGCTACTAATCTAAGAAACCAAATGAAGCTGGATTTTGTGCAAGCAAAAAATTCACCGTTAGTCGAATGCTTAACATTTGATTTAGAGAAGACATTACCTTTGCCCCGCATACCAACGAATGTAGCATTTTATAAAAGGCAATGGTGGTTATACAATAGTGGTATTCATAGTGCATCTGATGACATTGGGCACTGTTATGTATGGGTAGAAGGAGAAGCAGGAAGAGGAGCCCAGGAAGTTGGATCATGCCTTAAGAAATATATAAACCAGAAGCTAAGTTTTACTGTCACACACTTAATTTTATGGAGCGATTGTTGCGGTGGTCAGAACAGAAATATCAAAATCGTTCTCATGATGAAAGCAATTTTGAGCTCCCATCGAACTTTGAAAACCGTCTCATTTCGATTTCTTGAGTCCGGCCATACATTTTTACCGAACGACACGGATTTTTCTAAAATAGAAACAGCTCTCAAACACCACCAACGCGTGTATACAGCTGAAGAATACATCGATATAATTAAACGAAGTAAGAAAGTGAAACCACTTCATGTAAATAAAATGGAGAAGACTGATTTTTATAGTTCAAGCAATATAGAAAAAATATAACCAATCGAAAGAAATTTTCTGACAAAAGCAAAGTTAGTTGGTTACATGCAAAAGAAATTCAAATAAAAAATGATAAAATGCATTCTATCTTAATGAGATCATCACTGGAAGAAGATTTTAAAGAGTTGTCTATTGAAAAAAAAAAAAAGGGGGAAACCAGGCACATAAGCGATTCTGATTTCTGTTTGCTGTGGTCTAATGGCAAACCAATTGCTCCTGCAAAATTGTTTAATGTATATTTTGGTCTAAAATAAAATGTTCCACATATTTTGGATCGCTAATGCCTTACGGTTTTAAAGGCCAATAGTGTTACAAACAGACGTGGATCATTTATTGCAAGAAAATGTACAAATATGGATTTTGTGAAAACGTTCCAACCTAATAGCAAAAATGTTACAAATAGATGTGGATCATTTTTGCAAAAAAAAAGAGAATTTATGAATTTTGATAAAATGTTCTAACATGCATGGAACAGTATTAGCTAGAACAATAAGTATCATATGTGTTTTGCAATAATGTTCCAAAGTCCATGAAACATTTTTTGCATAACCAAAATTATAGTATGCGTTTTATAGAAATGTTCCAAGAGCATTGAAACAATATAGGGTAATAATATTCATGAATATTGGTTACTAAATTTGTTTCAATTTACATGTGATGTTTTGTTTTCTTTATGAATATCCTTGTTTGGTAAAAGTGTGGGGTGGAACATTTGGGCCAAATTTTATCTAAAAAAATAAGCTATAAGGACTGGAACCTTTTACCTAGATGATTTTAATATGTGGAAAAAGGTTCACTGGTTGTGTTATCTCAATTTTGGGCGAGTTGTGGGTTGGAACGTTATTGCATAACTACGTCCAATTGCAGGCGATAATTATAGGGCAGGGACGCGCACCGGACACCGGACAGTGGTCGTCGTGGGAAAAATAGGGTTGTCTCGGGGCTCAAACAGGTTCTAGATCAAGGACAATCGATCTTGTTTTTTTTTGTGAGTATTCGAAGACGGATTTTTATTTTTGGATCGACTATGTTCTTAAGAGGACTTATACATTTTAAAAAGTTTTTTTTTTCATACTATGGCAAATATATTGATAATGTCAACCAACTTTTTATAACGTAGCTATTTCATGCTTTCATTGCCTGCAGTTGAAAATAAGTTAAATGTGAATTTCGAGTAGTTTTTGAAACAATAATTATCAATGAAAAATTCAAACTGTTGGTTTCAAATATACACCAATAAATCGCAATAGCCCTGTTCTAAGTATTTACATTGATAATATGTTAGGGTACCGTACCCAAAGGGTAAAAACGGGACCCTATTACTTAGACTTCGCTGTCCGTCCTTCCGTCCGTCCGGCTCTCACCAGGCTGTATCTCAAGAACGGTGATAGCTAGACAGTTGAAATTTTCACAGATGATGTATTTCTATTGCCGCTATAACAACAAATACTAAAAATAAAATAAAATGAATATTTAAGGGGGGCTCCCATACAACAAACTTGTTATAGATTATGGTACGGAACCCTTCATGCGTGAGTCGGACTCGCACTTGCCCAATTTCTTATTAACCTTTTTTACACAGACATTTGAGATTTCCCGCCATAAAAAGTTGTAGAATATGAATAAACCTTTCCAACGATAATATGGCTTGTCGTTATTGGTCCCTAGGCCAGAGTCCATACAAATCTGCCCATCCTCCTTTTAAGTGTTTTTGCATACTAAAGCTAAAAGTATCCACATAGAGGGAAGTCAATTTTATTTTTCAATAGGATTCAGAATTTATTTCGCAAGAAGAGTGAAGGATTGAGCAGCATTCCGGTAAACAATGTTTTGAATTTGGTTAATAACATATCCCTCACAAATTTAATAGGTAATGCAAGTAGGTATATGATGTATGCATATTCTTGCCATATGAAAGCTATAAAGTTTTCTCTGCACCTAAAAAACTGTAAAAATAATTTGACTAAAGCCAGCCAGCTTTCCACAATTTGTTGTCCGGTCGATGCATGAATAGATAAAAAATATGTTACACCAAAACATAACGGAGGTTCAAAACATAGCAGATTTTTTTAAGTAAGATGCCTATATCCACCGCCTACGTTTATTTTATATCTCATAGCAAATAAGTAAACACAGCTAAAAATCTAACAAATAACTAGCATAACGAACGTAATTCTAGACATCGTAAAACATTTCACTGTTCACTCAATGAATTCACTAAAGTTGTCTTTGTTTTTTTAAATGTTATTATTGTTATATTATAATTATGTAATTATTGTTTTGTGTTTCTACTCTATTGCATTGGGAAACTGTAATGACAGATGTAATGTAATTTTGTTATAAATAAATAAATGTACTTAATAAGTTTGAAATCCTCATATAGAATTTCAACAACTTTTTTTTAGCAGAGATTATAGTTCCTCCTAAAATTCCAATAAGAACTTTTGAATGGTTTAAGTGCTGCCATCTAAGAACGAGTAGCAGAATCATAATTGAGACATAGATTGCAGTTTACGTTAACGCCATCTGTTGCCGAATAGAACAACAAGAATTTTATTTTGTTGCTGAAGTTCCTTACAACATTTATACCTATGTATTACATAAAGAGAGTCTTCAAGAGACCACTGGGGACCGGAGAGCTGGCAGCTTCCTCGCACAGCGTATCAGCATAGCTGTTCAGCGAGGAAATGCTGCCAGCATTTTCGGTACCATGCCAAAGGGGAGCAGTTTTTTGAATTTGTTTTAGTTTAGTTAATTTTAGCTTTTTTGTACTTAGTAGTTAGTAGTGTTAAGTTTTTATTTTCTGTTACTTTGTTTTTTAATTTTCTCAGAATGGAGCATATTGTTACTATTTTTAGAAAAGTTATATTTTAGTTTCTTACCTGTATTACATTAGGTACATATTTTATTAATGCATGCAAACTATAAGTAATAAATGGCACTTAACTTTCTATTCAATTATTATACCGTTGAGATAAATGCGTAAATTTATATTATTATTTATTTAAACATTTACACTTAGCTACCTATACCTACCTATAGCTTTGTTAATTTATGGTTGTGGCTGAATAGTGAATAATATGATTACAAATAAACTCAAATCAAATGAAGTGAAAATTCGATCATGGTAATAAGTAATTTATTTATATTTTGTACATACCTACTGAATCAGTATATAAATTTAACAAATTGGAATTATATTAGTGGTGAATTGCTCCAATTGACTAACAAGAGTCAAACAGGATACTAAATCTCGTATCTTACGTTCGCCATCTAGGGGCGAGTAGTTTAACTAAATTTTCATAAGGATTGTTACGTATGAGTAGAGTTGTGCCGTTCTCGAAAACTTGTGAATTTGTGTAAGGAAAGTACGCTCTCGAGAATATTTCTACCTATGAGATGCGAGGGCGATTTTATAACTTTTTTGTCTTTTTACATGAGATAAAATGGTCAATACACAAAGACAAGGCCACTATTTATACGGGAATAATCCACGGTTATATTTCGGGAAATATTACTTATTTTACGTTATGTCGACTTTTTTGGTTACCTACACAACACAGCAACAAAAACGGGAATAGAAACATCCGCTTGAGACGATTCTAGTCGTCTAACGGCCCGGACTTTGGACTGAGCAGCAAGCGGCAGCGATGCGCGGTATATGTGTCTCGCTCACTCGTATGGCGGCCGCGTTCGGATCTCTCGCTCAACCTCTCGCTGTCCCGCTTGCCACTGAAAGTCGAGGTATATCCGTTAAGCTTGAAGGCATATTATGGGGGAAGAACACTATACTATAATTACTTGGAAGATCCGGAAAATGGTGTAGGTATTACGCGGGAAATCATATCCGTAACGTGACGGGTTCTACTGTATATAAAATATATAATTACATATTTACTAAAATATATATTTGATTATTTTAAAGTCGTTCTCATCACAGCTAAAAGCAGTGTCTTCCTTGAAAGGTTTTGTTGGCTTTCAACCAGTTGTCTCTAAATATTATTGCAATAAACAAGATTTCTTAATGAATAACGAACTATATTTTCTCAAGTGACACAAGTAACAATGACATAATTTAATAAGTTTTTTTTTTTTTTTTATGTCATGGGGGCAAACGAGCAAACGTATCGCCTGATGGAAAGCGATGCGAACATTGCTGTTTAGCGGGGGGTTAGCAGGCAAGACGGTAGTAACAATCCGGACGGACCCTGCACGAGACCCTACTACTCTAGTTACACACTACTACAGTTTTAACCATATATATTATCTGCCTGTCACTAAAACTGATATACTTACAGAATGCTATAATTTATAAACCTCAATAG
This sequence comes from Apotomis capreana, assembly GCA_947623375.1. Taxonomy (NCBI): domain Eukaryota; kingdom Metazoa; phylum Arthropoda; class Insecta; order Lepidoptera; family Tortricidae; genus Apotomis; species Apotomis capreana. The sequence continues at coordinate 11,563,701 of OX392522.1, read as the reverse complement.
TCTCCGTCAGAATCTCGTCAGAATTTTTCATAGCGGTCGAAACTAGAGCTTCCAATTCTTTGATTTTTTTGTATGGACACTCGCAGTATCTCGGGATAATCCATAGCTAAAATCGCGGGATTGGAAGCTCTAGTCGAAACCAAGAGACCTGTGATTAACTACCGGTGACTAAGACCATAGGTACTAAAAATTTCGCCGCCTTCAAATAAAAAAATAATCAATTTTACTACCTAAAGAAGAATGAGCAATGTCTTGACATTGACAAATGAAAAAAAAAACACTTTCATCATTTTGAAGGTTTCTTACGAATCGAAAGAATCAAAAAAATACTAAGTAGATAGTTTTTGCTAATATGGTGGTATCAATCGATCCTATTGTTTATTGTCGTATTATAATTATAATCAGAATATAATGTGTAGGTATATTGGACTAACTACACTAAGACTGCTCTAAAGATCAGAAATTACCATTAAAGTTTGACATTCCTACAGAGCGCTGAAAACGCCCCATACAAATGGCGTCGGAACCGTGGCGTCATCATTAAAGTAAAGGTACCAATATACAGGTTGGAAAAAATATATGGGCCCTAGAGGGGCCCTTAAATCTTTTAGCTCACTCATTTTACTGAATGGACATTCCTTTATTATTAGAAAGAAACAAATCTGCGTTCCAATATTTCCAAAATTCGCTTGACTTACCCAGATTCTGAACAGGATTCCAAAATTGCTTTTGTAATGAATAAAAAACACAACATTTAAAGATTTCTTTACTTATTTTATTATTTATCTTCATTTTATGTAATACATATTAAGCTATTTTTATACATACCTGTAACTACGGTTGCGGTTGGCGCAGTGGTATATAACTTTATAAAGCAGCTGCCTACTGAGCCGACGGTCCTGGGTTCGAATCCCGGTACAGGCAAATATTTGTGTGATGCAAGTTATTTGTATTTAAGTATGTATTTCTCTATATAAGTATGTTTATTGTTGTCTAGTGTCCATCCCAAAAGCCTACTAGAGCATACTGTGGGACTAGATCGATTTGTGTGACGTTAACCGATATAAAAAAAAAACTACAGTATATGTTGTATAATATAACATAAGTCATCATCCCTATATTAGAAAAGTACAGATGTTCTAACGCCATCTGACAGCCGCACATCTATATGTTCCACCTGTTGTGAAGATACGTCACAATCACACTATTCCAAATGTAACATACCTACCTATACACATAACATGTTTGCGTGGCGATAGTGTGACGCGTCAGAAGCGGCGATTCCGAGTGACCGCTCGAGGAATGGAGTCGCTATTGTTGTTATATGTTTTATTTATTTATTCCAAGTGTAACATATACAGAAACATAACATGTTTATGTGGCGATAGTGCGAGGCGTCACGCGTCAGTAGCGGCGAGTCTGAGTGACCGCTAGAGGTATGGAGTCGCTATTGATATTGTAAGTTTTTTTTATTTATTCCAAAATGTAACATATACGGAAACATAACGTGTTTGTGTGGTGATAGTGTGAGGCGTCAGTAGCGGCGAGTCCGAGTGACCGCTCGAGGTATGGAGTCGCTATTGATGTTATAAGTTTTATTTATTTATTCCAAAATGTAACATATACGGAAACATAACGTGTTTGTGTGGTGATAGTGTGAGGCGTCAGTAGCGGCGAGTCCGAGTGACCGCTCGAGGTATGGAGTCGCTATTGATGTTATAAGTTTTATTTATTTATTCAAAATGTAATATAATATATGACAACATGTTTGTGTATACCTAGCAATAATTGAGGTATCATCTGTAGCGGTGAGTTTGAGAGTGAGGATGAATGAGATGCGAGTCGCTATCGAATTTAAATCCAAAGCAAATTTCAAAATTGTTTGCAGAATACTCGTCATTCAACAAAATAATAATTGTAAGAACCATGTATTTAAACACCCTTTTAAATGGCTAAAATGGTAAATTACTGAGTTGTTTTACCATACAGATATTGGTATGCTTAGTCGATGATGAATGAAGTCGCGAATTAGACTCCATTTGTATGAAGACGTAAGTACTTACGTTTTTAGCAATCCGTTGGAATGTCAAAATGTAACGGTTATTTCTGACTTTTAGAACCCCTTTCTATTGGCCTCGTCACAAAACATTACAAAAATCTATCTAACCGTTACGGCGTGATGAGACCGTCAAGATATTCCGAGGGTGTTGTATTTACGAGATAAAAGTAAACATGTACCTAAGACTACGCTGTTTTTTTTCGCTATCATGATCTCTCTATATGAAGGTAGCTGACACCCTGGATTAATAAATAGGCTACTTTTTATCCCGAAAAAAAATATTGTTCCCTTGAAACGAGCAGGATACAAGGCGCGGCGCAGCAAATAATATCTACTTTAAATTTGTTTACTATGGTCTAGTAAAAAACAAGAAATCTATAAATAAATATTAAAAATGTAATAATTGTTGGAACAATGTCGACTCCACAGTTTCGGCGACGGTCGGTCAGCCGCCAATAACAGTCGCCGCAGATTTGCTCCTAATTAACTTATTAACGTGTTGACCGCCGTCCCCTCTAATAGCGACGTCAAAGGAATTGATTCTTAGGTGACATTGCATCTCATATTATGTATATTGACGACGCGGTTGGCTCGGTTTGTGAGCTGCCTACTGAGCCGGCGGTTCCGGGTTGGAATCCCGGCCAGGGCAAATGTTTGTGTGATGAACTCGAATATTTGTGCTTGGGTCATGGATGTTATCTATATATGTATTTATATATTATTTATATCGTCGTCTAGTACCCATAGTAGGTACAAGCTTTGCTTAGTTTGGGACTAGGTCGATTTATGTATAAATAAATAAATATCATGGGACAATCATACACAAATCGACCCCACCCCACAGATGATTGTCCCATAACATTTATTTATTTTATTTATTTATTTATATTTAAGTATATGTTCATCTTTATAAGTACCTATATGTAGGTATATCATCGTTTAGTACCCATCTTGAGCTTAATTTGGGACTAGATCGATTTGTGTGAGGTTGTCTGATATTTATTTATTTATTATTTATTGTATGTTTTACATTGAAAACTCCCGTGATTTTCAGATTCATGCGAAACTGGTTTACTCACGTCGTTTGCTCGACATGTTTCTAAGCGGTACGCGATTCATCATCATGAGCTCCGATCAGTCGCGGCGGCGGCCAACCAGACACTGCGAGCTAGGTATTTGTCCTCTCATCACTCCGAAACGGGTGGACAGATTTCTTTTTTTTTTCTTGTGACTTCTTGCTGATCTTAGCAAGAGGTATTTCAGCATTAAATACAAAGATCAAAGCTTAAAGAAAAATTGAAAAAGGAGCTACCTGGGGGAAGAGACCGGGAATCGAACCCGGTACCTCTGGATTGCCGGTCCAGCGCGTTAACCATTTCGCCACCCTAGCTCCTAAATGACTGGTTAACGCGCTGGACCGGCAATCCAGAGGTACCGGGTTCGATTCCCGGTCTCTTCCCCCAGGTAGCTCCTTTTTCAATTTTTCTTTAAGCTTTGATCTTTGTATTTAATGCTTAAATAAAAATTGTGGTGTACCTACCCACATAAAAAAATGAGACATTATATGTTTCATAAATTTATAAGAGGTATTTCGCCAATGACTACGTTTGGACATATCATAGGAGAGGAGATTGATCGGTAAAAAAATTAGATTTTTGTGATTGGATATATCATGTAGGAGACCTAAAACAAATAACATTTATGTTAAGGACAGCCCAGACAACACCAGACATTTGTACAGTTGGGCAGATTTTAACCAATTTTGGTATAGGCATGACATCCAAATATGGTTATAGGATACTTTTTACACGATTACGGTAAAATGTTTAACGCATTATAATTAGCTTAATAGGGACTTTTTTGAGATACCACCCATTTGCTTTAAGAGGGAAGATTAGTCATTATTTTCCTAGAACTTTTTACTAAACGGATTATTATTAACCCCAAAAAGTAGCTGATTTGATCTGTAATTTGACCTTATTAGATATACCTATTCATTTGAATTCTTGTATTTTTTTTATTTTTTTAATAAAAAATTTGTATCATTATTGTCTGTACATTCAATATTCAAATAAACTTTATTTCTGATACAATTCCATCATTTTATACATGCAGTTTAAGTGCAATTTAATTTATTGAAAAAACATTAATAATTTTATTTGACATGCTACCTGTTCATTTGTTATGAATGTACAGTTTTTGACTAATTTATCGCTTTAAATGGACTTAATTACATTTTAAAATATTTATTACAATTTATTATAGGTAGTAACATTTATATAATTTATTTGAATTATTTATTTTATTTAGCTCTAATAAAATAATTATTTTTGTTCTTTATTTTTATTTATGTATACTTATTTATATTCATTCAGCGATACTGAAGATACTGATGTCGCTGAATGAATATAAATATACATTAAATATAATAATGGCCAAATAAAATAAAAAGTCACTAAATCTTTGTTATTTTTTTATGCCTAGTACAATTGATATGTAAGAAGACAATGTGGCTATGTATTTTTGTGGTCTCATCGCGTAAGAACGACAGAACGAATGCTAACGGGTCAGTAATCACAGATAAGTATAATATTTTCGATACTCTTCCCGACAACCTCGCTCGCAGAAACCTTCTCGCTAATGCGCCTCTAAACTCGATTTTCTAATTCAAGACCAAAAAAACTACGACAGATACGTCACTGTCAAAGTTGTCAAAATTTAAATGACATCTGACCATGTAAATTATTGCACCAAATGTTTTGAATAGGTACCTCAAGTGTTACAAGTACAATACCCAGATTTTGTACCAAAAATATCCGATTTTTAAGTTTTTATTATCTCCTCTCGTATTTATGTAATAATAAATATATCTAATTATTTTGTAAAAACATACTTAAAGTTATCAATTAATAAATTATCTTAGTGTCTAATAAAGAATAAGGATTTCACTAATATTTTATTGTAGCGGTAACATTGTGGTAGTTTTTTTGGTCTTGAATTAGAAATCGTAGTATAGTCAGAGGCATGAAAATACTTAACCAGATATCAGAAGAAATAGAATTGTTCATTTGCAATCTGACGGAGCTCACCAGGGTTCTCCTAGACCAGTTATGTTCGTGTTAGTTCCTATTTATTTTTAACCGACTTCAAAAAAGGAGGAAGTTCTCAATTCGAACTAATTTTTTTTTGTTTTTCTTGTTACGCTGTGTTCATTAATATTGTATACTTCTCGCTAATTTTTTTTTTATTTTTTTTGACATGTTGTTTAACTTAATAGTATATATCGCGCATTGGACTACTTAGTCTGTAAGTGATATGTATTTTTGTAATAATGAGTAATAATAAACGATTTTTTTAATTGCCTACACAAAACTGAACGTTACACACGTTAATTATAAAAATGGCGAATTTTCGTGATGATATATTTTTTTAAGTATTTGTATTTATAAGTAGTAGTATTTTTTCTTTACGTCATCATACTTAGTTACTTTGCCAATTTTTTTCAATCATAAAAATACAATTGGTTTGTTAAAGAATACGTGAGTACATAGGTAATTACATATGTATACCTATGGTACATGTATAAGCTCAATACAAATATCAATTGAGATATTTAATGATGTTTTTGGTTAATTATATATGTGCCTGGTTAGTACTCAACTTTGAAAATTGTTACTAGCAATACTTATCAAAAAATAAGTCGATAACATAAAGATTTACTTCATAATTTTATTCATCACATATGGTAATTATTTTTAATACGTATTATTTTTTGCGAGCAAATAAATAACAACTATGTAATTTAAACTGTAATCAAAAACAATTTAACACGAAAATGCAGACATCTTGAAATTCCGTTCCCTCAAATTGCCAACCTAACGAAACCAAACGAAAATTCAATAAAATGCTCCCTCTTCCAAACTTCTTCCAAACTTCCACTATCCAACTATCAGACCCCGCCCCCTTTCCATTACGCATAGTGTTGACTCTTTCTAACACGCACACAACTATATTAGTAAAACGAGATAGCAATAGTTTAACCGCATGCATTGTTATTGTATTTGAATTGAACGAAACCAAAACAGCCTAAATCGCAGTTTGCTATATTAAAAATTATGACTTGAAATGAGTCACATAAGATCGAATATCGATTGATAAAAGTGGCATTTGTAGCGTTTTCATTTCGGTCCCAAGACGAAACGTGGCAACATTTTTACGCGAGCGATTCACTAGCGTAAGATGATGGCGTAAGGGCTATAGTGGCGTAAAAATGGTATACTTAAGACGTTCTTGAAAAAAATACGCGGGAAACTAGTTATTCTCTATCGACGTCTTGCGCAAGATGGCGGGTAGAGGCGTTCGGAATTTGAATTTCTCAAAGGAATTAGAACGTTGGCTATATGTTTACTTTATGGTATAGATGTAGGGTTGGATCGGACAGCGCTGCAGCGCTTTAGAACGATCTGTATGGGAATTTCGTTGGTACGGTCTAGTAGGAATATGGATTGATGTTTGCGCTTGAATGTTGGTTTGGTGCGTTTGGGAGATGTATTAGAATGTTCTATTTTGTTGTGGTTGAAATATCGTTTTTAATTAAAGATTCTTTGGTTAGTTTTTGTAGACACCAACATCTTGATTTACCTAGTCAGATGTGTGTAGTGGTAGGTGTCTGTTTTTTTTGTCGATTTATGTTTTAAATTAGAAGATTAGCTTATTGTAAATGGGCAAAGTACATTTTTGTATTATAGTCTTGGTTAAGTAAGTACATGCGTTAAATACATAACATATCTTACAGTTCTTTAAGTAACCACCATATTAAATTTGCTAATACATAATGAATTAATGGCAATGAATTAATGGATTAACGGCTGATGCGACGTTGACAGGTGTAATTAGCAATTAATATATTAAGGCATGCTGAAAAATGAAAATGTACGTAGGTAAGGGATTCTATTCTAGGAATGCTGATAATAAAATATTCAAATAAATTAGAGGCTCCGAAAACGGTCAGCTATTATCACTTCAAAACGATAACTTCCTAATACATAAACCAGTTTTATTGTGAAATAAGTATTCCACAAAACCCCCTTTCATTCCCTGTAAAAAGATATAAGTAAAACTTCTCACGAAAACTTGAAACCCAATAATCCAGTTTGCTTACAAAATCCGACATTCCCATGACATTTCTAACCTTTTAAGAAAACGAAATAACTGGTTGATTATCTTCAAATCAAAATTCGAATAAAAAAACCAGTTCGATCAAGCGTTCCAATTTCAAATATCTTGGGAGTTTTTTTGGTAAACCTGTTGTAAGGAGCAGGTCGCATTGTCATCTTGGCTTTTATAGAGGGGTGAATGAAGACAGTTTTATTATACTTTTTCATTCAATTCTTGGTACTTGACTATGGTCAGACATTCTAAACTAGTAGCGGAGCTGTAAAAAAAAATTTAAATCGTTTATAAAATTCTATGACATGATCAAATCTATTCACAAATTGCGACTCGTAGTTGAAAACAGCCGAAAATATTGACAACTGGAAATGGCCAAGCTGAAACACACGCTTCGCTCGCCCAGTAAATAGGTATTGTAAAAAAAGATTAATTTTGCCAACCTAATTTTATAACCTATACTTATCAAAGCTATTTCAATGAATTTTATCTAAATATCTTGGGCGTTTTTTTGTGTTAAACCTGTTCTATGGAGCAGGTCTCATTGTAATCTTGGTTTTATAGAGGGGTGAATAGGAAGACGCTCCTATTCTATTTTTTTTTATTTAATTCTTGACACTTGACTTTGTTTATTGTCAATATGTAAAAACATACAATATATTAAACTGAGGTGCAAACCTAATTACAAAACAATTTACCTACTTAAATTATTGTGTGAATGTAGAAAATACTCATAGAAATGCGATTAAAAGTATTATTTAACTTTGCACCAATTATAGTCTTATTCTACTGAAAATTAAGGCAAAAACTTCAACAGATCAAAATGCCGACGGCATTTTCTCGCGCCTTATTCTATTAACACGTTGGGTACCAACGTTGGGCACGTTGGGTGGGTTATCAGTTAAACATGACGATCGTGACCTATAATTTGATTTATAAACTAGGTACATAGCTTCTAGTGTGACACGATAATATTACATTAATTGCTAGAAAGTACCCGCAACTTCGTCAATTTTTTTTCTTTACCATAGACGAATAAAAATCATCCTATCTATCTTTAGATGTCGAGTTATCCTTGTACCAAATTAGTCCCGTAGTTTCGCCGTAAAGAGATGGCGCCAGGCTGGCATAGCGGCGCGCGCAAAAATAAAAAACAATCCTGCATCACGCTATTAAGATATTTCCTGAAATCATGATCACTCTCCATGGAATTTCTTCAGTTTAAACGATTGTCACACATTTAAATGAAGCAATTTAAACACTCAAATAATGAATATCCGCTATACATCCGCTTAAATTATAATATGTAAAATTAAAATAACTTAAAGGGTCATCGCTAGAATGATCATAGGGATTACTTACCTCTATGACTTGTTATATGTATTTAAGTATATGTATAAGTATGTATCTACTTAAGTAGCTAGGTATGTATCTCATCATCTAATAAATGGGCAAATTTTTGTTTTGATGTCGTTTTTGTTTTTTTTTTCAGATTTCAATAAGCTTTGGTAAGTTGGTAAAGTTGCTTATTCTGAACAAGGTAAGCCCAATTTCACGATATGTCCAACAACAACATTTTCCATTGATTTATAAAAAAATTAAGTATGGAGTTTTTTTAACTCAATTTCGAATTCTCTTAAAGTTTAGTACCTAGGTACAACATGAGCAGCTCGAAATGAAAAATAATTAATTCGACAGCAAAATAAAAATTGGCTAATGGGCCAATTTCAGTAATACATTTTGTGTATCTCAATAGAAAAAAAATTGTAGGACATATCGTGAAATGGGGCTTACCATGGTCAGAAGAAGCAACTTTACCAACTCACCAAATTTTATTGAAATCTGAGAAAAAAAAGAAATCGACAACAAAATAAAAAATTGCCTAGATACCCATAACACAAGCCTAGTAGAACTTGATCAGGGACTAGGTTGAGTTGTGTGAGATTGCTTGATATTATAATCATAAAGGAAAACATCGTGAGGAAACCACCTAAGCCCAATAAGGCCTAGTTTCCCCTCTGGGTTGGAAGCTCAGATGGCAGTCGCTTGCGTAAAAACTAGTGCCTACGCCACATCTTGGGATTTAGGTAGCCGACCCCGATTGAGAATTCATTCTCAAAAAATGGGACAAAGAAGGATGATGATGATGCTTGATATTAAAATCATTTCTAAATTAAATCTTCTACTTTCTAGGCTCCCGCGATTTGTCCTGATTGCCGATCCATCTAGTTAAAGGCTTTTTTTGTGCCTCAGCGGCAATCGTTAATTTTAAAATTATCTCCCGTTATTTATTTATTATTCTTATAATTGAATGTAATTGTCCCGCGGTTGTTTACACTAAATATATTTAGGTACGTAAATAGCAAACGGGCCGATTGAGAAACCTCGGCGGCCATTAGAGAGTGAGCGATGTTCACCACTACCACGGGAATTCTTATTTCCAACATAATGTTAGATTATATATTATATTTCTTCTATTGTATTATTAAATTCTAATATTTAAATACTTAAAACAATTTAAACGGATTATATCGCGTATATTTGGTAAAGGTTGAGTCAACCTTTGACAACGGTATCTGTAAAGGTACCGAAACGTCAGGGAGGCTCAAATAATTAATGTACGCGATATAATCCGCTTAAATTGTTTTATTTAAATGTGTGACAGTCGCGGAAGCTGAAGAAAATATTAAATATTATTTTTATTCATGTCAAAAAAATGTAGGTACACATGCAAAAAAAAAAAAAAATTAAGACTAGCTAAAGCCTAAATATTTGTATAGAATCTTTTTATCGATTCATATTTTTTATGTGGTGATACCACATTTTTATTTTTTTATAAATAATGACACAAAGGTAAATTAAGAAAGAAAAATTTAATGCGATCTACTCCCGCTCCCGCTCCCGCTTCGATTCCAGTAGATCGCATTCAATTTTTCTTTCTTAATTTACCTTTGTGTCATTATTTATAGCTAAAGCCTAGTCAAATTTAATAGTAATATTAAATTCTTGTTATACTTAATTATATTAACGGTTTGACTTAAACTATATGGAGAGTGAAAACCAGTGCAGTGGGCCGAGTCACAAGATAAAATGTATACAAAGAACATGACAAATGCAGATTTCATATTTTTAAAATCACAACTACGTATATTACATACTTTGTTATTTCATGGTTTGTAACTCTATTTCTATTAGACTTTATAATATTGTCTGATTTACTATCTGTACTATTTACTGTCATTGTCACCTTATCTACCTATGATTAACGAAATAAACGTATTCTAGGTATTCTATTATATTCTATTAATGTATTCCGCTTATAAAGAGGACTTAATCACTGTTCTTATATTTTTCCTAAGATTTCGAATTATTTTATCATTCATTAATTAAAATTTACCCGTTATAAAAGATTGTTACTTCAAAACTACGACACAATGGAAAAGTTACTTTAGTCTGGTGTCTAATGAATGACGATGAGCTCGACATTATTGATAGCATACAGGGTGTAACCGACAGCGTACCGAAAACGAAAACTGTAGTTTTAGACCATAATCACGAACTGAAAACGAGTGTTCATTTTCTTGGAAAACTCAAGGATAAGATTTTCTAAAATAAATTATAAAACTCGACGCGCAATGTATTGCGTCCAATTCTCTCGGGTGCAGACGCGCGGGGAGGGGAGCACGCGGCAAGCATCGACCGTTCCAGGCGCTCCCCACTCCACTCACGCGTCGGCGCAAAACATACCGTTACGCCAATGCGCATCGAATGACATGAATGAATGCAACCACAAAAACAACGCAACCACAGATCACAACTAGTATGTAGTACCTAACACCAATAACAACTATATAGCGATACGTTTGCTCGTTTGCCCCCTGTGACATAAAAAAAAAAAAAAAAAAAAAAAACTGACCGATAAATTAAAACAGTCTAACAAGATTATTTTCATTCAAGCAAGTAAAGCAAATAAAATGTGCGGGTAGGTAAACATTAATCATGCGACCGACCGTAACGGCCAACGGGCGCGTACTAACTGGCCTGGCGGATCAATGACCGGCCAGTACCGTTATCTGTCCCACTCCACGCACTTACATAATACTGTTTGTGATACGTTGCGTGTTTCGCGGAAAATGCTATTTTCATGCGATTTTGCATGAAAAATTGTTACCGGTAGATTTCGATTAACGGAAAAATAAAGAAAAAATGAAAACTCGCGAGGAAAATTTGTGAATTTTCTCAAAGAAATTTCCACGATTTTCCAGTCCAGAATAATGGTCTGAAGCCATGGTTTCAGTTTTCGGTACACCGTCGGTTACACCCTGTATATTGTTTTTCGTGGATAGATTGAAAACTACAATTACTACTATGGCCACCGCAAGCGCGGGAATGCTGCCTCTGTTTTAGCCACCTTTTAATATAAGTTTATTGGTTTTTTTAATGTTTTCTTGTAAAAAAAAAATCCACTATACAGACATAGTTGTCGTAGATTGTCGATTGTCTTCAAAAGTCTCACTAGCCGGAGTATTATACCTTGATTTCTTATACCATTTGTTAGCTGCTGAGTGCTACTAAGCTATCAGCGAGGGCTACTAAGCCATATCGCCACCTATCGATACCTTAGTTTACATTCGTACTAACTTTTCGGAAAAAGTAGTTGTAAATAGGACGTTAGTGCACAACTCTAGGTACGTGGTTTAAATTACATTGGCAAAAACAATGTAATTAGTTCGAGTGTGAACTAAGGTCGATGATAGTTGTGTTTGTCACGTGATAAATAAGTGACAAAGCATTTGTCAGTCACACTGGCGTATTGTCAAAACGTGACGGATGCGTTGTCACTTATTTATCGCTTGATATAAGCAACCATCCCGCAGATTGGAATAAAGTGAGTTGCCAGCGGTAGGGGCTGTCCAGTATTGCGGTCAGTTCATCGAGTGCGGTCACTGCCAGACGTACAATCACAACAAACATGCCGTTAACAAATGTAATAAGTACAATGTCTAAACTAGCTGGCCCTGATGAAGAGCTGTATGTGAGTTCGAAACATATGTCGGGCCGTTCCTGACAATTTTATTACGTGAGTTTAAACTGTTCATCATGCAAATAGTTGCTCTTGCCGGGATTTGAACCCAGCACCACCGGCTCTGTTGGCAGCTATATATTCAATGTCACATAAAAATGCTACTATAGAACTGAACTACAGGTCCTATTTCCACCCAACATAGCTAAGAACCATCTCGACGGACAAGTCTTTCGACAAAAAAACGCACTCAAGTTGGTCCATCAGTTTGGGAGCTACGATGCCACTGACAGACACACCTATACACAGATATGTTAAACTTATAAAACAGTTAGGTGGTTAGGAGTTAGGGTGATATAATGTTTAGCACGTTGGACCGGTAATCCAGAGGTACCGGGTTCGATTCCTGGTCTCTTCCGCCAGGTTACGCTTTTCTATTTTTAGGGTTCCGTATCCGAAGGGTAAAAACGGGACCCTATTACTGAGACTTCGCTGTCCGTCCGTCTGTCACCAAGCTGTATCTCAAGAACGGTGATAGCTAGACAGTTGAAATTTTCACAGATGATGTATTTCTATTGCCGCTATAACAACAAATACTAAAAATAAAATAAAATAAATATTTAAGTGGGGCTCCCATACAACAAACTTACAGATACGTACGGAACCCTTCGTGCGCGAGTCCCACTCGCACTTGGCCGATATTTTTCTTTGTGTTTTGATCTTTGTACTAATGGTACTCAATAACATTGTGTCAAATAGCAGTTTCCCGTTTCGGTTTATCGGTCAGGACGATCTGAAGCTCAGTCAAAGCAGGACTTAAACTCTGATTTTTAATTCCGTGGAATTCGGACATCTGTCATAATTTGACGTTTCAGAGGTAAGAAACATTCTTTATACAAGCTATATTTTAAAATGCGCTGTTTTAATAATTTTGTATTATGGATTGCATTGAAATTTGTATCAGGGAAATAAATATTATACGATAGGTATCTAAAGCTACAAAATAAGTAATAAGTAAAGCTTTACGTTGAGTGATATATGTAAGTAAATCCACGAACTATATCGTCCATAATGAAATAACAAGTAGGAGGGCTATAATTTTCTTATGAAATAAAAATCTGAAAGGTGAAAAGGCACATTGCTAAGTATTTGACCAATAAAAACTATTTGGTAGTGCCTACACTAAATAGTAAATCAATTTTTCAATAAGATTGGAAAAATAATTTTACAGTAAGTAAATTGGAGTGGATTTCTCCTATGGGTAATAAGTAAAACAAGACTTAAAAATAAGTACTATATTCATCTGTGTCAACAGAACTACTGTTGTCACTCTCTGCCAATATAAAAAATAATTTACTAATAATCAAGAATATAAACTTATAATTTTGAACCAATGGTTTGTAATACATGAAACTCATCAGAGTGATACCAGCAACATTTTTTTTTCCCCCAGAAAAGAACATTGTAATTTATTGTGTCCATATTATGCAATTTAAAATTGTGCTTTCTATGTTGTAATAGATGGTATATTACAGGTATTGTAATTTAACATATATAAAATACAGAAGCCAAGTTCTGCTTTTTATTTATTTTGAAATTCTTACCACAGGCACAAGGAGTTTATCTTTGTCTGGTAATACCATGAAGCGTCAGATTTCCACGGAATTAAAACTGAGAGTTTAAGAGCCCTTATTTCTTTTAAATTTTTTTCTCATATTATAACAAAAATCATCAGTGAAACATTCAAACTGTAATAGGTTTCAAATATATACGAACAAACCACAATGGCCCTGTACTAAGTAGAAACATTGATCATATGTTCAAAAACATGTTTGATCATAGAGAAAAATGTCTAAGACATTACCTCATTTTCATTACCCCGACGTTTCGGATGTGACGTTGCGACGTATTTATTTATTTATTTAATCTTTATTGCACAAAAGAAAACTTATCGTACAAAAGGCGGACTTAATGCCATGAGGCATTCTCTACCAGTCAACCTTCGGGCAAAGCAGAGAAACTGTGGGCGGAAAATGTGATGTTACGTCCATGTGCTCTCGAACATCGTCCTACATGACGGCTCGGTATTAGGTGACCGGTCAAGGCCAGCTGGGTTAGGTATTTAAGTAGGTATTCACATCCACTATGTATACGAACGAATGCATCGGCCAGGATGAGCTAAAGCTCATTACGAGGCAAAACAGGACCAAAGAGGCCTTATTCCTTTTAAAATGTATGTTTTTCATATTATGACAAATACCTATATTCATAATTTCAACCAATTTTTTGAAGTAAATCATTAGTTTCCCCGAGTTCTAGGTAGTAACATAGTTATTTCATGCGTTCATTGCGCGCAGTCCAAAATAAGTTGAAAAAACTATTTTTCCGCGTAAATTTTGTTAAGAAACATGTTTGATCATAGGGAAAAAAAAGGCCAAAACAAACAGGGTTTTAAAAGGAATAAGGCCTCTTAAACATCAAACCTGTTCACAAAATTTCACTAGAATAGTAATATTTTCTTCGGTTTTCGCGACTATCACTGCTATCACGCTTTTCAATAAAACAATTTAACAATACGGCTTAATATCATAATAAGCTGTTAAATTAAAATTATTTCATTTAAATTCACTAGTCGTTTGCGAAATGCAACATGTTAGGCAAGATCAGTCGCACATGAGGTATTTGGACAAACTAAAGAAGACTCTGCGCGCCCTGTCTGCGCCCTAAAAAATATACATCTTCGTATTTTCTGTTATCTAGGTATTTTTTACATCAGTAATTTTTCGAAGTATGTATGTATATTTTACCTGGGTACATTGCACAATTGCCAAATTCAATATCGCTTGCCGTCGGAACGGGCACGCCGAGGTATAGCGTTCGCCAAATAACAAAAAAAAATCGTGAAACGTAGAACCTCCCCCTTTTTTAAAGTCGGTTAAAAAGTCAAATGAGCAAAATTTTATCGTGCAGTGTTATTCGTTTAACCTCTTTAACCGATTATTTAAAATAAGTAATGGTTATGCACACAAAATTTACGACTAAATAATTGGCCAGCTTTATCACAAAATATATACATACCTAAATGCATTTAAATGTAAGAAATTTAATTACTAAATAAAATGAGAAAGTCTGTAAGGTATCTACTGTCACTGTCAGATATATGAAAATCTGCCTGTACCTGTGCCTGTACTTATCATTTCATCAATTTCATCATAAATATTCTTCCGATATCTAAATCCGAAACAAAATATATAAAAATTAAAAGTTGAACTTTTTTTTCTTAATTTGGCCACTTTCATATCATCAAATCATAATCATTTATTCGATAACAATTACAATTGTGTTTGAAATTCTTATATTCGGTACTTAATCTAACCCTACTTAATCTAAATAAATTTAAATTACAGACCAACAATTACACACCCCAAAATAATTTACTTCTCGTGAAAGTGGTTGGTTATCAATCAATCGATCAATATCATTTATTCTCAGGAAACTGTGGCCCATAGTTAAATACCTTAAAAGTAACATACATATTAAATGAAACAATAATGTAAAATAGAAATAAACACGTTAACTCGGTGGGTATTAATACGAACGAGGAAATTAAAAGTGTCCTACAATATATAAATTTGAAACAAAATACATTAATTGAACACATTATGATTTTAGAAACGTTATGACCTCACAAGAAAAAGCTGATACAGACAATGAGAATAACTCATTGACAATGGTACCAAATTACCCTATTTCATGTTTACCCCAAAAACTGATGTCTTTCTCATCAATGCCTTTTAACACTTACATTCCCACGGCTATAAATCCGATATTTTCCCATAAAACTAGTTACTATCTTATCATATAACTAGTTATATTACAAACAACACTAGATCTAAAAATAAACCTATTCCCTTTTGCGGGAATCGGGTTAAAATCGAAAACAATAGGGTTCCGATGTTCGAAATTCGACTGTCATATAGTGTCCCTCTCGATCTTCTATAAAAGTATATACGAGTGACCAGGACGGCGCTATACGACGGTGGAATTTCGAACATCGGTAAACCCTTCTGTTTCTAAACCTTTAAGATCGTCGGTTCGTGTAAGAGTAGACCTGTTTTGTGAGGTCGTGGGTTCAATGCTTGCTCGAGCAAGGGACTGGACGATATTGTTATCTTGACCGGAATATGAAGGCGGACAATAGGCTAGTTCACTCGATTTAAATTGTATTAAAATAATGTTTATTTCGTTTTTGACATAGGAAACCTAAATATAGAAACAAGCTCTTAATTGCCATTACACTTTGCCAAAGTCTACATTAGAATAACAATAATTTAAACAGAATAAACTTATAAAACTATTCTTATTTGGGTCACTCACTTTCTGCCACTCGTTGCCATGATGATGTCCCCTGGGTCACTTTATAAAACTACGATTTTCCGTGATTATATTTATTTTCTATTCGTCTAGACCCTAGAGCATATTAAAACAAAAAGTTGAGATCTACAACAAAAAAAACAAGCCGCATGTACAAGTAAATAAATTGTACATTGGAATATGGGTACATGGAGCGTTTAGGTTTTATGGTTTTATTTGGGCTTCACGAAGCTATTAATATCTTAATAGTCTAGATCTTCGAGGTAGGTACATGTTTTTACAGATATATTACGAGAAATAGGTATAGTGCATATGTATGTAGCTACACTAACTACTAAACAGCATTTATCACCCCTAAATCACCTGCGTCAGCCCTCATTAATTCATTTTAAGACGTCTCCCCTTAGACGCGGCATTTGCATATTACAAAGTATGGAAGTTCGCTAACGAAGTGCGCGGGGGGCGAGGGGGGAGGGGGCCGTGGGGGGAGTCTAAGGTTGCGCTGTAAGACGGGGAATTGGATGCAGGGGCGGACTGGGGCTTGGGTATATAATAAGTATGTTATTTTATTTTTAATATATTTATTACTAGCTGCGCTGCATGGTGACCCGCTCATCTCATGGGAACACTACATTTTTCAGGGTTAAAAGTAGCCTATGTGTTAATCCAGGGTGTTAGCTACCTTAATGCCAAAATTTATGAAAATTGGTGCAGCCGCTTGAGCCCAAAAAAGTAACAAACATAATTATGTATGTATGTATGTATGTAAAAACTTTATTGTACACAAAAACAATTTACAAAACTTAAAAAAATAATATAATATAAGGGATCTCTTCCAGTTAGCCTTTGATCAAATGGGAAAATAATGGGATATCCAAGAAGATTGACAAACGAACAAGTTAGGTAGTAATGTTAGTATGCACACTGCACAGATACACTAAGGACTAATGTCCTAATATAATAAAATATGTGTAATTCCAAAATATAACACATATAGATATAATTACACATATATATCATAAGATACATAAATATCATATATATGAAGTAATCACTAATCAACTTCGACGAGATCAGGGATCTAAAAGCCAAAACTTTATTAAGTTCTCCTTAAGCGATGCCACG
The DNA here is from genome assembly GCA_947623375.1 of Apotomis capreana. Lineage (NCBI taxonomy): Eukaryota > Metazoa > Arthropoda > Insecta > Lepidoptera > Tortricidae > Apotomis > Apotomis capreana. The sequence goes on along the minus strand of OX392522.1, from coordinate 11,545,951 downwards.
GATTGTGACTGCCTCACGGACAACACACTCACAAACTTTCGCCTTTATAATATTAGTGTGATTTTGTGAACATTTACGTACAATTAATTTCATAACGAATAGAAAACAATATTTTAGGTATATTCCTCGTTTTTAAGACATCATAAATAATTGATAAATGTGGCCTGCAGTTTTATGATGGTTCAGATGGTTGCATATCACGTGATAAATAAGTTCTTCATCAGTTGCCATTGTGACTTGGGCTCCCTTTTTTACTTAGCATCAGGCGAAGTGGAGCCCCTTTGTTGTGCTGTGCTGTTATAAAAAAAAAGCGACTAAGTATTTGTAACTCACCCTCGCATTTTGTCAAAACGGGACGGATGCTTTGTCATTTTTTATCACGTGATAAAAGCAACCATCATATGTCCACGACTAACATCCGGACACGAGACCTAACACGAAAACATCCGGGCAAATTGACATACGAAAGCATTTTTGTCCAAGTTGAAATGGAGACGCTTCGCTCGCTCGGTCGGTGATGATTTCTTCATTTCACTATTCCTTGCCAATGTGCTCTTTTTACCATTAAAATTATTATTTAATGGTAAAGAGAGCAGCACATTCGCATTGCTTATTTTAATCATGGGGAATCACTGTTTGTCCAGCGCCCAGGCAAAACTATTAATAAATAATAAATAAATAAATATCAGACAACCTCACACAGATCAACCTAGTCCCAAATTAAGCACAAGAAGGCTTGTGTTATGGGCACTAGGCGACGATATACATACTTATAAAGATAAATAAATACTTAAATACATAGAACATCCATGGATGTTCATGACCCAGGCACAAATATTCGTGTTCATCACACAAATATTTGCCCTTGCCGGGATTCGAACCCGGGACCGTCGGCTCAGTAGGCAGTTGCTTAACCACTGCGCCGACCGCGCCGTCATATTGGCCTATAGGCATGAAAAAAAACTAACCTTATTATGTATTTAAATCAAAATATCATAATACCGCACCCCAACTCCGCCCCTGTCGCCCTCGAGAGCAGAGAAAGATGAAGGAAATGAAAATGTACGACGCAAAAAGGGGGGTTTCCCCCCGAAGCCCGAAAATTGTATAAAGAGGGGCCCGATACCTTTCGCAGATAAACCCTTGGGGGGGACATTAGTCTTGTAGACATCTGGAGTTCTTATCGTCTTGAGTAATTTCCTTCGGTTGAGATGCGGGCAGGTATTGTGGGTTAGTGGGGAGGGGGAAAAATGTATTGATGTATTGAAATGTTGAATGTGGTTTGAGCATTTCAAATGCTGTGTCATATGTCTATGGGTACTGATTTTTACGCAGTATTTTGTCTTGTACCTATAGATTTGTGGGACGGACGAAAATCGTTCAACTCTATTTTTACCCAATAATAAATGCGTGGTTGTTTAAAATAAATAATTTATTGTTTTTAAGTGTTTTGGGGAGTTAAATTAGATATCAATTGATTGAAGAAAACATTTATGAAAAAAATATATGAATAATTAAAAATATACGCAATTTTTGTGTTCTTTGTTTTATCTTCTCCGAAATAGGTACTTGTAAAAATGAAAATTATTACATACGAGTATACTCTTTACAATCCAAATATGTCGTTAAATCTAGAATATAAGACTGATGTAAAATATGATTTACGTAAATTATTTAAAGAAATACGTTGATTATGAAAATCTGCTGCATTTCATGTAAAAATACTTAATACATATATATTTTAAAAACACAGAGCTCAAAACATAAGGTTATTGAAAGGAGAATTTATTTAAAAAGTATATCTACTTCTTTGCCTACTTACTTACACGCTATGTAAATATATATACAGAGAATATACATAAATATACCTACACATTAACTCAAAATAACACACAAATAGAAATCGCGAATATTACGCGCAGATTACGCGCAAACGCACAAACATACATTTTTAATACCCCATCAAACGCTCGAAACCCGCGCCTTCTTACATACCTCCTTATGTACTCCCATAAAGGTACATAACAGTTATTTATTCGCCTCAAGAGCCGCGGATCCGTGCCGCGAACACCCCCTAAAGGGGGCTGCGGGGGGCTCGGGGGGGATGGGGGTAAGGGGGGCCACCTGAGACGCCAAGACGGTGGCACTCAAAATTTCGTTTATATAATATGGATATAAGGCGAAATTAATTAGTTTCGCCGTGTTAAGTTTTATAGGTAGTTGGAAGATAAGGGTTGGGTAAATAGGTTTCGGTTTAGTTGGTTCGCGAGTTTGCATGTGTTTATGGTTAGTTAAAATATAGAAGGCATGGTAATTTTTTGGGTTTCGTACCCAAAGGGTAAAAAAATTGACCCTATTACTTTGACTCCGCTGTCCGTCCGTCTGTCTGCCCGTCTCTCACCAGTCTGTATCTCATGAACCGTGATAGATAGTTGAAATTTTCACAGATGATGTATTTGTGTTGCCTCTGTAACAACAAAATACTAAATGTGATCTGTGTACAAAGTGATCGGTTGCGTTAACATTGCACCTCATTTGTATCCGGCACCATACATACCAGGTGCAAACTTAACTTAACCCGGCCAGTTAAGATGGGATAAGTGTTTGTATGGAACCCTCGGTGCGTGAGTCTGACTCGCAATCGACCGGTTTTTTTGGACGATTATTATGATTTATTATGTCTGAAAAGTGAGAAAGATAATTATGTTAACTGAAACGAATTATAATTAGAATTATGATGAATTATGTTTAAAGTAGGTAAGTCGTGTAGCATACGTAAATGCTAAGCTCAGTATAATTAATTAATTATCATAAAAAAATGTATTATATATCATCAATGTTACCTACCTGTTAAACAAAATAAATATATCTTATCTTATCTTAAAGACCTACCAATAATTCATAGAGCTGATAGCTGTTTGGGGGAGAATGGTTCTTTAGAGGCAACCGTGTATCGGAAGACTTAGCGTGGAAAGACCTCCAACAAGGTAGAGCGACGACCTGGTGAGTATCGCGAAAACTGTTAGATGAGGGCGCACAACGGGTTCATGTAGAAATCCTTAGGGGAGGCCTTTGTCCAGTCCCCGTCTTTCGGCTGATATTAGGTACCGATGATGATGACATGAGAAAAAAACTTCATTATGTGGTTATTAAAAATACTTCTTAGTCCAATCCATCAATATTATTATGTGGTCATTAAAAATACTTCTTAGTCCAATCCATCAATATTATTATGTGGTCATTAAAATACTTCTTAGTCCAATCCATCAATATTATTATGTGGTCATTAAAATACTTCTTAGTCCAATCCATCAATATTATTATGTGGTCATTAAAAATACTTCTTAGTCCAATCCATCAATATTATTATGTGGTCATTAAAAATACTTCTTAGTCCAATCCATCAATATTATTATGTGGTCATTAAAAATACTTCTTAGTCCAATCCATCAATATTACTAGGTCGATGCAGAGTCAGCCACCGGCTAAGCTTGCACCATAGATTGGAGCGGAGTTTTTTTTTTTTTTTCGAAATTTTCTCTTCGTCACGACCTAGCGAAATTTTATTTGTGCATTTTAAAACAAAAATTTCTAAAATCGGTTGAGAACTCGCTGAGATCTGCGCATTGTTACAAAGTCCATTCGAGTCGATCCATGGGAGCTTCGCTCGCTTCGCTCGCTCCGCTCCAATTATGTGGTTATTAAAAATACTTCTTAGTCCAATCCATCAATATTATTATGTGGTCATTAAAAATACTTCTTAGTCCAATCCATCAATAGCTATTATTAGAATTTTACCTACTACCCTTACCATGAGTCTACAATGACCGTACTCGCCAGCGACTGCGTAGAATTTGTATGTAGAATTGTAGTTCTACAAAGTGACCGGTAGGGCCGCCGTACTATTCTCCATACAAAACGTTTGCGCTGTCTTTAGCGAGTACAGTCACTTTTTTTTATTAAAGCTGTAACGTCTGCTAACGTAAACCAAATGATTACAATGAAGCGAAAAATTTCAAAATGTAATGGTTCAGACAGGATTCTAACCTAAATCTTTACGCACTAAGAAGGCTTATTACTCTATAAATGAGTTCTTGGATGACTAAATAATAATATTTTTATTGAAATTTTATAATAATTATTTTCTAATTTTTTAATTTTAAAATCTTACCATCATTTTGACATCTTTTTCATCATTCATTTTGACTTAATCTCAATTATTAATATAAATTAAATTATTTGTAACACTTGACTTGTTGGTACTTGACATTTATGTATACCAAATGTAAAATAAGAATACTGAATTTAATTCATTCTATATGTAATAATTATAATGGCTATGATTGTGTCATAGCTTAGATTGACAATGTATGATTATTACAAAAAAAATCTATCTATCTATCTATCTACGGTGGATGGCGCTACGATGCCACCCTAAGGCATGTTGAAGCAACTGGTTGAAAGATTCAATGGCTCTGTCATCTGGTTCAGTGGTCCAGTTGGTAGGACGCCCGTGTTGGCCCGGAAAGCCGTTGGAGACGCAGGTTTGAATCCTGTCTGAACCATTAAATTTTTAAATTTTTCGCTTCATTGTAAATTCACTTTAACTCATTGTTAGCTCATGGTAATTGTACTGCTGCTTACTACTTGCTATCGGAGACGAAATATACGTTTTTCAAATGTAACAAAATATAAAACTTCTTTATTTTAAAAAGCTTTTATTTAACTTGCAATGTATGTATGTGTGTAAGTATGTTTGTTCGGGTGGAATCTTGCAACTCAATTTTGAAGCAGATATCGTCAACCGATTGAGCTGAAATTTTGCATACTTACTTAACTTTGATGACAATACAATAATATGGTACCATGGGGCTGATCTGATGATGGAGTCGGAAGGTGGCCATAGGAACGCTATAATAGAAAAAAAAGCAATCCTACCGAGTTTGGGCTTTTTAGAATCGTCTCAGTGAGCATTTGATGGATATCCAAAGAAAAGTACAGTCGGCTATAAAAGCTTGTCACTAAAATGAAATTTTTGACTGAAACTTCTTTAATCATCTTTTGAATTCGTATACAGTGCTATCAACTTTTTTGTGAAGCGTGTCGCTACAGTCTCACGCACAGAGCACTCGAACGCAACACTGACAATCGTATGACATTTCAGCATGACAGCTGCCGTATTACGGTAAAAGGTCGTATCTTTATACGGATGTCATAGTAAGATACGTCCTTTTACCGTAGTATGGCGGTCGTAGTTCCTATTTTCGCCGTTTCACAGAAAAGTTGATCGCACCATACAATGAAAGAATACGTTAAAATTGGACCTCATCTGTATCCGCCAGATCTCGCTTTTTTGCCTTCAGTTGTAAGTGAATGGTGATCAATTGTTCTGAAGTGGGCAAGCCGGTGGGAATCGGGTTCTATGGGCCCATGTTAATGTTTATGTACCTAGTATAGTTCGTGAATTAAAACGTGATTGATATTAATGGCAGCATATCATCATCACCATATTAGTTTCTTACGAAATAAATACTGAATCCTATTGAAAAATAACTTGACTTTCATCACTGTGGATAGATTTGGCTTTATTATCCAAAAATAACTTGAAATTTGCGGAACATTTAGTCCTGTTTCCTCTTGGTTTACATCAGTGACATTCACCGAATTTCAACGTCAGTTACCAATAATTTGTCGTTGCCAGTAAAATAAATTAGTACCACTTAAAATCCGCAGTATGGCGTGGGTTTCAACACCCAATTGGGCTATACCGGGTGATCAATCCAAATGGGTCAGTAGGGAGATAACGAAAACTATAAGAGATAGGGAAATCTGTTCTTAGGAACCATGGCTTCGATTTTAGATTTATTAAAAACTGCATTCATTTTTTTTCCGTATATCTCATGCATAACCCGATCGAAATTGAGTAGTGAAAAAAAAAATTAGATGTCAATCGATCCTATTTTTTATTGAGAACAAATGTCTGTATGGGACTGCATACATTTAGAGTGCTCTAAGAATCAGGAATTGCTGTTAAAGAGTGACATTCCTTTAAGGTACGAACAATTTACGTTTTTTTTGTATCCAAAAGCAAATATGAAGTTGTTTTCAATATCCTCATAATTCAACAAAACTAACAACAATAATTGTATGACAACTATGAACCTGAACGGAAATTATCATGGTCAAAATATAAAGTTACTTTTCCATACACAGCACACATATTTGTATGGAGCGTTTTCAGCTTTAACAGCAATTTCTGACTCTAGAGCACTCTAAATGTATGTAGTCCCATACAGACATTTGTTCTCAATAAACAAAAGGATCGATTTACATCTTATATACTTATATATTTTTTTTTCTACTCAATTTCGACCGGTTTCGATTCCGGGTTATGCATGAGATATACGAAAAAAAATTGAATGCAGTTTTAAATAATTCTGAAATCGAAGCCATGGTTCCTAAGAACAGATTTCCCTATCTCTTATAGTTTTCGTTTTCTCCCTACTGACCCATTTGGATTGATCACCCTGTATATTATTGCGATGTCACAAAGGAATCAGCGAGCGAACCCGCGCACGAGCCCACCATTTCCTATTATACATTCAAGACATAATATAAACTTGACGCTAAAATAATTTTAATGGAATCCAGTTAATCCGGGGAGGCGCGGGCGGGGTGCGTATAAAATTACATAAACATAAACTTAATTAAATCCGAACGTCTTGGCGGAATTGTTCCACAGTGATAAATTAGTTTCGCCGCCATCTTGGAAAATAATGGAGGTGTTTTGTTGAGGCTGGGCGCGGTTGGAGGTTGAAATTATATAAATGTTATTATTACATGTTGTAGTTTTTAAATCGTCTTATGGACGAAGGGGCTAATTATTATTCCCAATTTAATTTCCGCCGTGGCGGGCGCTCTTAGACAGATGGGTTCTCGAATGGCGACCACGTACCGGAAGACGCTAAGGTACAGACCCTTTACAAGGAGGACCAACGACGTTGTGAAGGTTGTGGTAAGGCTTTTCATGCATAAAATGCAGTACCTACCTACTAGAAGATCACGCGATTCGCAATTGACAACATTTCATTCGATAGAGCTATGCGTGGTGTACAACCTAAAAAAATATTTGAATTTATTTTTCTGTAGGTATGTAAAAAAAAATTTTAACAAAAAATAGAACCGACTTCAGTAAAACTAAAAAGCCAAAAATAACCCGTTCAAGTACAGATTACATTTGACTCACCCTTTGAAGTCGATCCCAAACCACTGTTATTATATTTATATATTATAGTTTACGTGAGGTTTTGCCCCGACTTCAAAGGGTGAGTCAAATGTAATCTGTACTTGAACGGGTTATTTTTGGCTTTTTAGTTTTACTGAAGTCGGTTCTATTTTTTGTTAAAATTTTTTTTTCTTTGCTTTTTAGTGATTCATATAAAATACTTATGGCAGGTTGATCAGGGAGGTCTTGAAGGCATGCATCTCATTTGAATTATCTCCTAACTCCTAACCGTTGAGGAGTTGTTACCTTCCATCATCAGCTCAGCATTGGAAGATGATGACTACCATATGCAAATACTTAAATAGTTTTATAAAATATATGAAAAATATTATAAGTGCCTATAAAATTTCAGGAATTCCTTCGATTCCTCATGGATCTCGTCATCCGATCTTCACCAAAATTTTATGGGACCAACCTTGAGATGTCTATTCATGAACCTAAAAAGAATTTACCAAATCGACTCATAAATGACGGAGTTCTGAGGTAACAAACATTAAAAAAAAAAAAAAAAACATACAACCGAACTGAGAACCCCCTCCTTTTTTTGAAGTCGGTTAAAAATATAAGAAAATACATAAAATAGTCGAAATTTACAACAACTATGCCTGTATAGGCCATCCGCGAAATATAAGCTGTTATTAATGTCGCACTCAACATTTTTTTAGTTTGTGTCCAATTAAAAAAATGTATAGCCTCCAAAAGTGAATGGCAGTTTGTTTGTTATATTTTAGAATGTGTGTTTATATATTTCAATGATACAATTTATTTTTACTATAGTCACCGTATTGTATACTTACTGTTAAACATTCGTGTACATACCAGGTGGGCCCTGTAACAGGAGCAATAAATTAAAACATAGATTGTACGGTACAATCTATGTTTTAATTTATTGCTCCTTTGTACCCCTCAAACAATTTGTTCCCCTCAAAATGAACAACATTTATTAAACAACTTTAAAAAATAACTCATTTTTTCATGTACACCTGTAAAATTAAGTTTATCCAAAGAAGCAATGTATTGCGAAACATTTAATATTTAGTAAAGTGACAGCTATGTCAATGCGTACATTGAAAATGCTATTTAGGTACTTTGTTTGAAATAATGAACATATGAAAACAGTATTTTTTTTAAAGTTTCTGAACAGATGTTGTTCAATTTGACGAGTAAAATCTATGTTTTAATTTTTTGCTTTACAGGACCCACATGGTATATTTATGTGTGTGTTGAGGAATTTCATAAAAGCACTCAAGCGACGATACTCTAGTCAAAGAGATTCAATTTTCCTAGCATCCACGGCGGTTCTCAAACTTGCTGTCGAAATTCGGATTATTATTTATTATAATCCATGGTAGTGGTATAGGGGATATAGTGTACATATAGTTTAGGTCCCAATAGTTTAAGTTAGGTTTAATTAGATCATAAGTTTCTTAAGGTTTAGTTTTATACTTTTTATTTTGTGTTGTTTTTCTCTAATATACCCAGAATAATTTTAAAAGACAAATTCAAGGAACAGGGCCCTTAAGAAATATAATATTGAAATGATATCCATATAAAATGGTATCCTTATCTCAGCTCCGATACATTGTTTCCTATCTGTAACATCCAAATTTTCATTTGTCCGAAAGTGTTTTTCAGAAACCCGTAATATTTTCAGAATAATGTGAACATCGTCTTAAATATCCCATTATCCCACCTAGCCTGGTTTGTTTTATAATGATTCTGAAAAACAAAACAGCTTTGGAAAAAAGGGGCGGATATTAATCCATACTTAATATTATAAATGAGAAAGTGTGTCTGTCAGTGTGACCTCTTCACGCTTAAACCACGGAATCGATTTTGCTGAAATTTGGCATGGTGATAGTTTAAGATCCGAGGAAGGACATAGGATAGTTTGCATCCTGGACATTATCCCTAAAAAGATTGAAAAGTGAGTAAGTAATTCATGATGACATTGATGACCCTGTAGGAAATGTAATGATTAGACCAAAAGCACAATTTCTGTAAATGAATGGGTCAACGAACACCTTAAGAGGCTACGTAAAAACATAATTAACATTAAAAATAAGTTGGTAACATCACAGCTTGACAACGCTGAGTCTCGCGCAGACCTGAAGCACCTGGAGGCGGAATACTGGGTCATGTTAAAAGAGGTACGTAGTGGATTCATCAACAACCTTATATCGAACAAAAGTAGTGAGGATATGTGTAGGAGTGTATGGCAGGTAATTTCAGCAGAAACTTGCAGAACCAAAAAAAGCAAGAGCAGTGCATTAGATGTACTTGTGAGCAAGGCCGCGGGCGACAGTGTCACCGACCGTGCCGCCGCCGCCGCCGCGCCGCTGAACAGGTATTACATCGAGACCGGTGCCAACCACGTGACACCCTGCGCGCCCGCTGCGCTCGCGTACCTTGCTCAATACCTACCAGCACCACCCCTGCCATACATCTTTGTACCATTTACGCTAGGCGAAATGATAACGGCATGCACCAAGATCAAGCGAAAGCAGTCAAAAGATATAAACGATATGTCAACGCACATTCTAGACTGCTTGCCTCCCGTTGTTATTTCAGTCTTCCTTTTATTAATTAATAAATGCGTGCATGCAGGAGTCTACCCAGACATTCTAAAATTAGTTAAAGTCCAACCCGTTTATAAAGGGAAAGGTGAAATGCACCTACCCAAGAGTTACCGTCCGATATCACTCATCCCGGTAATATCAAAAATATTCGAACGTTTAATTGGTTATAGGATAATGAAGCATGTAACCGCGAATAACTTACTAAATTGTCAACAATATGCCTACCAACCCGGCCGATCGACTACAGACGCGGTACGCGACGTGGTAAGACGGGTGACGTCACACCTGGAGGGCGGGCGACAGGTCGCCGCGGTGTTTTGCGACCTGTCGCGCGCCTTCGAGATGATCGACCATAATCTCCTTCTTGTCAAACTGTCCCGCTACGGGTTCACAATCGCAAACAGAGCACGTATGTCCTAAATACAAAATCTGAACTCGAACCGATAGGCAGCTGCGCGGTACCTCAAGGATCCGTTATGGGAAACAACCTGTTTCTTATGTTAGTAAACGACATTACGACCGCCTGTAGTGACCCCGAGTACGTGATGTTCGCCGATGACACGTGCATCATAGTCAGTGCTGATAACGTAGATAACTTAAAATTAAAACTATGCCAAATAATGAGTCATATGTCTAAATGGTTTTCGGCAAATGGGATGTTGCTAAACGTGGATAAGACAAACATAGTTCATTTCAAATTGAAAAAAAAAACATGATCCATTAAACATAAAATCTAATGAAATCCTTGTCCCACAAGTAGATGCAACAAAGTACCTCGGTTTCATAATTGACGCCAGACTGACTTGGTCCCCACACATTGACTATGTATGCGACTGCTAACTGTCTTCGGCGTGTTACGCGCTATCCAGGCTCGCCCCCACCTTATCACCCACCAATTTAAGAAAAGCATACTTTGGATATTTTCATACAATCCTTATTCAAGATATGTGGGCAACATCTGCCAGTCGAGACAGAGTGCTCTGTATGCAAAAGCGAGCCCTACGCATCATAGATCGTAAACCGGTCGATCATCCAGCCCGTGACATATTTAGAAAACACAAAATACTAACTCTGCCGTCCATATTTATACTAACTGCGTGTGAATACGTCAGAGCCAACTTTCATAAATACCAAACTTACGGCCAACGGAACCCGAGAACGTCACGAAGACCGCACCTTCTGGTACCTCCGCGACGGCGACTGGCAAAGGCAAGTGCGGAACTCAGTGTTGTCGGCCCTAACATTTATAATTGTGTCCCTACGGACATCAAAAACGCATCCAGTAACACTATATTCTCTAAAAAACTTAAAGAATTGCTTCTAAATCTCGCATGCTATACGAGTAACTTGAACGAATTCCTACAGAGAGATCGTTGACCCAATCATCTGATTGTAGTACCTACAAACAAAGACAGTTTTTAACTATTCACCCATACGCCTTAGCACGTTGCAATAGGGTTTATATTCGTTTGCAAATGTACAATCCAGATGTTAAACCTATTAAAATGTTATGTACACCTATTATGTTAGACCTACTAAAATGTGACATTCTTAAATTATTGTATAGAATCTTTATGTTTAATTGTATTATATTCCGACATGTAATTAATTTGTATAGTTATCAATAAATAAATCTGAATCTGAATCTGAATCTGAATTGCTCTTACATTTTATTAATTAAGGTGATTAGGTGGATATCTATCGTGTTGTACGAGGTTGCTTCCATATTTCCAAGTTCCACGCGGACGTAGTCGCGGGCAAAAGCTAGTAATAATGATAAGAAAAGATTAAATACCGTATTATTTGAGTTCCCAAACATACCTCTGAATTGAAATGAGCTTAAAATATTCGGATTCCGCGTAAACTCTTTAACCCTTAAAGTCGCAAAAAAAAAACCCGTGTTCAAACCTCAGTGCCGTAACAACGAGGAAAAAAATCTGTTTAAGTAAAAAATGCAAAAAGATGGTCAAAAAATATGTATATAGCGGGCTATACATCCATACATTAAGGGTTAACTCAAATAGTAACACAGAAATTAAAATACTAACTATAAACTTAGAATACATCACTATACTCTCGCGGTTTGAACACATGTCATAATTAAAACTTATTGAACCGGGTCTATCGCGATATTTTGAACGTCAGACAATGAAGGCAAATCAAAATATCGCGATAGTACCGGTTCAATAAGTTTTAACTATATAAACTAAGAACTTAACTAATTATTTAGGTTCAACTCGGAATCAGAAGAAGAAAACATGAAAAAAGTCAAAGTTTTAGAAGCGTAGTGTAAGATGTCACGCGGCTAAGACGATCGTTATTAGCTGAGGGTGCCGTAAGAGCGCTTTTATATCATCCGACACGATACCTCGGCATAAACAAAAGAATACCGGGTGATCAATTCAAACGGGTCAGTAGGGAGAAAAGTCAGAAACTAAGAGATAGATAAAGAAATATTATGTCTAAAACAATCAGTATTTGTTGTCGTTTTTAAATTTGTTTATATGTGATTTCTTGTGAAAATGTTTTTTGTTTTGCAATAAAGCGTACTTGTATTGTATTGTTTTGTATTTATAAACGTATATCAGCCTTAGTGGAATCAGGCTTGATGAGCATAATGCCTATGCATAATTATCAATCCAAATGGGTCAGTAGGGAGAAAACGAAATCTGTTCTTAGGAACCATGCGTCGATTTTGGATTTAATAAAGACTGCATTATTTTCAATAATCTCATACATACTTCATACATAATGTGAAAATACGACATGCAATTACTTACTACAGAATTTTAACCAGGTTCAATTCCCGGTTATGTATGAGATGTATAAAAAAAAAATCTATTAAATCTAAAATCGACGCCATGGTTCCCAAGACACGTTTCCCTATCTCTTATAGTTTTCGTTTTATTCGACCCATTTAGATTGATTACCTTGTATAGATAGTATATTTGAGGTAATGTTGTAAATATGAAGTTCTATAAGTACTTATAAATAGTCTAGTAATACAACACCGGCAGGGCTACCATATCTTGCCGCGACTCCGCTTGTCGCGCGACTACGTCACCTGCCTTGCTCGCACGGTATTAAAACGAAGGTGACAGTTATACGACGCGCGACAAAGACCCAAAGTACCCTTAACATAAGTTTACAGTGACCGTACTCGCTAGCAGCTGCGTAAACGATTTGTATGGAGAATAGTTCAACAAAGTAACCGCTAGGAGCAGTGTCCATACAGTCATATCGTTTATTTATTTATTTGATTTTCATTGCACAATACAAAAATAAGTACAAATGCCGGAGTTAATTTTTAGGGTTCCGTACCCAAAGGGTAAAAACGGGACCCTATTACTGAGACTTCGCTGTCCGTCCGTCCGTCCGTCCGTCCGTCCGTCCGTCCGTCCGTCTGTCACCAGGCTGTATCTCAAGAACGGTGATAGCTAGACAGTTAAAATTTTCACAGATGATGTATTTCTATTGCGGCTATAACAACAAATACTAAAAATAAAATAAAATAAATATTTAAGGGGGGCTCCCATACAACAAACTTGTTTTATGGTACGGAACCCTTCATGCGCGAGTCGGACTCGCACTTGCCCAATTTTTTCTTTTTTCACTTATTTATTACACAGAAAAAAACAATACATTTAATAATAATGCAACGAGCAAAACCATACTAAGGTTTAACTGCCGTTGAATTCACTCACATCACAATAAGCAGGTATTAACTAGATAGGTATTTTATTAATTACGATCGGACTTACATCAGCTAAGGTACATGTGGTACATTGCTTTAACAATTCGTTTACAGTGTTGTGGGGTTTCACACACACTCGTAAGTATGTTGGAATCGAGTTCGTTAAGAATACTCGGTAACATGTATTCCCACCTCCGTTTTCCGTACACATTGTTACATTTTGGCAGGACAAATGTAGGTAAGTAATCTAATTTCCGAAGATGCGCCGGTCTACTGGTTCTTATAAGACTTCCTATATTTTCTATTTTGCCACTAAGTATGAGCATTTTAATGTTGTTGCCTTTAGGCATTCTCTACAAGTCAACCACTGGCGTTTACGCTCATGGTAAGGGTACAGACCTTACAATGTAAGTACCTATCGCCTGATAACCACCAAAACTCATTAGAATTTCTGTCACTGCTTTTCAAAACCTCGTATCTAGTAAGAGGTTGACGCTGAGATACGAGCTTTTGTTTTATGTTGTATAGGATCGCAGCAACCGGCGTCCGACACGATATCGTGGCGGATAGTGTGAACGCGCTTTAACAATATCATGTGCCTATTGTATGTAGGACATTATTACAATGTGCCACAAATACTGTACTATTGAAGTCGTTAAATGTGCCACTAAATTATAAATTGAATGGCGCTCATGGGTGGTCCACACTGGGACTCGAACCCGGTATCTTTGGATTACCAGTCCAGCATCTTAACCTTTCGACCAGAGACGCACTTGGTAGTACCATGGTACGTTGGACTGGTAATTCAAAGATATGGGGTTCTAGTCCCGGTCTGGAGCACGTATGAGCGCAATTTAATTTTTCTATGCATGTTGATCTATCTATGTATATTGTACTATATCATAACATAAATACACGAAATTAAATAATTATTTATTGTTTTATTGAAGTCTCATAATGGCTTTTAGTCACGTGTTCAACACTGCATTTCCCTTCAACTACGAGAAATATAATAATAAAAAAAATAAAATTGCATGTCATGTCAAGCATAGACAATTATAAGATCAGAAAAACGCCTTAGAACGTTAGATCGTAAACTGTCGTCTAATTGAGTCCAACGTTATCTTAGGGGTAACTGATCGGAAATATTTGCTGATCTGATCAGGTTGGTTTGTATTCGTAACTATTATGTAGCTGGCCGCAACAAGTTTTCTTTTCCATTCTCACGGAAATGCAATCAAACAATCTTCTGTAGTTTTTTTAATTTTGTGGTTTGGTTGATAGCACTTAAACTTTCGTGAATATGGCACAGAAAAATATTTCACTTTTTACCAATTAACTACCACTATCTCCATACGCCACAAATTAAACCCCCACAAAAAAGGTCGGAAACGAAGACAAACATACACCACATACAATATTGCTATTGCTAATTAACATTTTCTTATCATATATCAATAAAAAGGATCATCGAAAAATAAACCTTAACTTTGATCATTAACGATCATTCTATCACATCACTAGAGTGACTTAAGTCTTTATGCAAAGTAAGAATCATTTCAGATACCGCTAACTAAAACCAAAATCTTTCAAACTTATTCTTGCAAAGTCTACTTTATTATAAAGTTATGAAGTTCAATATGAATTGATCAGAAACCTAGAAAACGGCTAACTTAAATGCGATAAGTATGTTTTTGTGTAATATTTTCCCCTTTTCTCCCTAGGCCATTAATAACCAGACGTTCGCTTCCTTTATTGTGATAAAGTAGCGTTCAAACCGTGACTTTGCCCACGTAGCGTATGGAAGTAGTTGCTACTAATTTTAAAGATTTATTATATCATCTTTACATGAAGCGGTGGTAACCTAGTGGTTAGGGCATATATGCGACTTTCAATCCGGTGGTCGCGGGTTCGAACCCGGCCCGTACCAATGAGTTTTTCGGAACTTATGTACGGAATGTCATTTGATATTTACCACTCGCTTTTCGGTGAAGGAAAACATCGTGAGGAAACCACCTAAGCCCAATAAGGGCCTAGTTTCCCCTCTGGGTTGGAAGATCTGATGGCAGTCGCTTGCGTAAAAACTAGTGCCTCTAGGTACAGTCGAGTTCATTTACATCTACACACTTACTACGCCACATCTTGAGATTTAGGTAGCCGACCCCGATTGAGAATTCACTCTCTACAAAAAAGATATGGGACAAAGGCTGGGAGGGTGATGATGATTATATCATCTTTACACGTAAATAAGAAAAAAACCGGTCAAATGCGAGTCAAACCTGCGCCCCGAGGATTCCGTACGAACTATGAAAGCAGTCCATA
The DNA here is from genome assembly GCA_947623375.1 of Apotomis capreana. Lineage (NCBI taxonomy): Eukaryota > Metazoa > Arthropoda > Insecta > Lepidoptera > Tortricidae > Apotomis > Apotomis capreana. Next base: position 11,530,071 of record OX392522.1, on the reverse strand, counting down.
TTGCTCGAACTAACGTAACTTTACCGTTGAAAAACAGTTTTACGTAAGTACTATCAATAAAGACTATATTTTTTATGATATAATCACAAACAACTTTATTTAAAAAAAACTAGTTAAACGGATTATATCGCGTAATTTTTTTTTTTTAAGTTTATTTTAATTAAACATAAAATACAATATTTACAATACTAAAAACTACACATAAAATATAAATGCGTATATTAATTATTTGAGCCCCTCTGACGTTTCGGCAGCTTTACACTTTACAGATAGGTTGTCAAAGGTTGACTGAGAAAAACTCAATTTTTTCTCTGTCAAAGTTACATTTGCGCAAACAACCCATTTTATAAATTTTCATTTAAAAATAAAGGTGTTCATACATGCCAGATGGGCCTAATATGTAAAGACAGTTACACATGTGCCAGACGGGCATTTATTATTTTATTTAAAATATCTACCAGCGGTTCACTATAAGGCTTACTGAGGAGAAAGAACCGCCGAAAGAAAACTCCCAGATTGCCTTATTTACTACTATGATATACTTTGATACCGGCTTAGCCTTTTTTCACTCGAGTTGGTCCGCATGTTTGAGAAAAAATCAATACAATTTTAGAATTTTATAATAGTAGGTAAGTTATTAGAGTAGTGCAGTCAGCATACCGGTGCACGCACACGAAGAAAGACAAAATATCATACCCCTTTTTGCGTATCTGTGATCGAGTAAAAATTTACAAGACGGATTCTCTATATACCAGCAGCCCCGCGTCCGCCTTCTGCTTTTGCTCGGGCAAAATCGGTGCGCATTCTTTGCCAGTCGTAAAGTGGGCATTCGCCGGTCGTTCGCCAACGGGTACGTATTACAATCCCGAAAGTTCATAATACCTACAGTTGATATACCGATGGTCAAAATACCGAAAATCAAAATACCGAAAGTACGAAAAGCCGATATTCGATATACCGATGCTCAAAAGACCTATTTTGAAAAGATCGAAAGTTCAAAATCTCGAATAATACCGAAAGTTTAAAATCTCGAAATTTTATAATCCCGAAAGTTTAGAATCTCGAAATTTTATAATCCCGAAAGTCAACCATTGTCAGGAAAATGCCAATGAAAAAAAATTTTTTTTTTTCTTTTAAGAACATTATCATGACTACAACAAAAGGAGCGTTTTTTAGGGATATAAAAAAAAACTAACCTAACCTAACCCGGCCGAGTCGGATCTGCTCTGAAAGGTGAATCATTTAAAGTTTGAGAATAGGTTTAGGTGAATCAATCACCTTTCAGAGCAGATCTGACTCGGCCGGGTTAGGTTAGGTTAGTTTTTTTTTTTTTATATCCCTAAAAAACGCTCCTTTTGTTGTACTATTTTAATCGTTCGGCATTTGAACTGTAGGAATTCTAGCCGTCAGGATTACAGTCTTCGGGATTACAGTCTTCGGGATTACAGTCTTTGGGATTACAGTCTTCGGGATTACATTCTTCGGGATTTCATCCTTTCGGTCAAACGTTCTTTCGGGATTTTAAACTTTCGGTCAAATAAAGATTCGATATTTTAATTTTCGGCCTTCCATCCATAGGTCTTATGAAATTCGGTATTTTGAACTTCGGCATTGTACGTACTCCCTTCGCCAACCTACCGATAAATTACGTTGCGTCCCATTTTACACAAACAACCAGGAAAATACAGTCCGCTTGTCTTGTCCGAAAAGAACATAACCTTCTATTTTTTCGTAGCGGGCGTATAAATGATGATTATGGCAAATAATGTTAAAAAGTTATTAGAGTAGTGCAGTCAGCATACCGTCGTACGCACAAGTTGGAACAAGGCAAGTTCCGATGCAGATCTAAATTGGAAAACGAAGAACGCTGCGCCAATCTAACTTCGCATCTTTGTCAGGGCTGCAAATCTGAATATTATTATCTTTTAGTTCGCGTCCTCACACGAAGGAAAACAAGTCATACCCCTTTTTAGGGTTCCGTGCCCAAAGGGTAAAAAACGGGACCCTATTACTAAGACTCCGCTGTTTGTCTGTCCGTCTGTCACCAGGCTGTATCTCATGAACCGTGATAGTTAGACAGTTGAAATTTTCACACATGATGTTCTGCTGCCGCTATAACCAAAAATGCATAACAAATATTTAAGGGGGTTCCCACACAACGAACGTGATCGGTTGCGTTAACTTTGCACCTCATTTGTATCCGGCGCCATACCAAGTGCAAACTTAACTTAACCCGGCCAGTTATTTTTACGGAACCCTCAATGCGCGAGTCCACCTCGCACTTTGCAGGTTTTTCGCATGCGCAGTGTGCATGCGCCGGTCGAATTGGTCGCCTCACGAAGTCACGACTCACGAAACACGAGTTGAGTTTCGTGGTACAAGGAGTCATTGCTCTGTTTTGACAAGCTAACTAGCGGTGAGTATAATAGGGAAGATATGCATGAAGTTGATGTCTGATTTGCACCAACTTCGAGTATCTCTGTTTGGACCTATGGTTGACTGGTAGAGAATGCCATTTGGCATTAAGTCCACCATTTGTACTAACTTTTGTTTCGTGCAATAAAATTTAAATAAAGATATAAAAGAAACGACACGGTTGGCGCAGTTTACAGACACCTGCCTACTGAGCCGGCGGTCCCGGGTTCGAATCCCGGCCAGGGCAAATATTTGTGTGATGAACTCGAATATTTATTCTTGGGTCATGGATGTGATCTATATATGTATTTATATATTATGTATATCGTCGTCTAACTAGTACCCATAGTACAAGCTTTGCTTAGTTTGGGACTAAGTAGGTCGACTCGTGTATGATTGTTCCATATTTTTTTTTATCTAGCATAATTAGGCTTCGCGCCTTTTGATATACAGAAGGAGCATTCTCTAAATAGGGGCGTATTACGGACTCAATAAAATTATTATAAAATATAGGTTTTGTAAGTGGCAGCCCTGATTCGATGAAAGTCAGAAACGAACCGGTAAGACGGAACTGATCGGAAAGGTAACTTGCATGTGCTGATTCTCGACTATTTCTCACTGTAAGTATATGAAGAACACCTTACGTATCGCAGCATATAAGGCGTTCATAAATATCTGAACACGACTCTTATTGACTGGGCGTTACAGTAAATGTTCAGATATTTATGATTTATGTTACGATATATCTGATGGCGACTGTACAATCATTATAATAGAGTAATAGAGGTATACTAAGTATAGCTGCGTCGCACGGTGCTACCCGAATATCTCGCGGGAACACTACATTTTTTCGGGATAAAAAGTAACCTTCTTACTAAAATTTATCAAAATTAATCCAGCCGTTTGAGCGTGAAGAAGTAACAAACATACAAATAACACTCACAAACTTTCGCCTTTATAATATTATTAGTTTGATTAAATTACAAAACGGGTTTACTCACGTCGTAGAAGTCACCAAACAGTCAACAAACCCGTTTTGTTTTTTAATATATCTGTGATTCCGGTAGTTTTCTGTGTGATTATAATATAACCTAAATTAAAATAAATTTAACACCTCCGACATCGGTCATCTTCTCCTTTCGTGTCGAGGTTCCTCAAATATGTGATGCCCAAAAGGCAGCGGCGTCGACAGCCCTGACCGTCGCATCCCCCAGGTCAAGGAGCCAACAGGAATGTTGGCATGCCGGATACCAGCAGATGCGCCAACGTTTGTGGTGCTGAGTTACAGACGCATTGAGTTGACTGATCCCAAAGCAGACCCCATCGAGCCATGCTTTCCCTGCAGCGGCCAAATTGGGATCTGAGCCGGTTTAGTGTCCTCCAGATTGGCCATGGTTCGTTTTGGCCAGGCGGTAATTGCTCTAAGGCTGGCACATATCCATCAGGTGGGGGACACGTGTTTTGCCACAATAAACGACGCGCATCAGCTGGGCAGCCCAGGCCAGCATCAGGGGGCTGGTGCGCCGCATGAAGCTCTTGCGACTTTTGAGCCGGACAGGCGGCGGTTCGTGGCCGTGCAGTGGGTGGCGTGGGTCATTCTCCTGGTTGCGTTTTTCGACAGCCCATGCGACTTCATGAAACCTCACGCTGTTCATCATTAAACCCTCATCCAATAAGTGATATAGAAAATGCGACCAAACTTAACATAACTGAGCAATTTATCCTAAAGTTGTACACCCTGCTTTTTTTAGATCGAAAAAGCTCGTGATTCTGAGTAAAAAATACCCAAAATATCGAAAAAAAAAACAACTTTAGAAAATATTGCCCAACTACGTATAATATTTGGAATTCTTAGCTGAGTTTGGAATATTGGCTGAGGTCCTGTCACTGAATATTTTGGGAGCTACTGGTCCTATTTCAACCAAACATAGCTAGAGCTAGAACTATCTCGGACAAGTCTTTTGATTGAAATAAACCGCGCTCAAATTGGTCTACCCGTTTGGGAGCTACTAAGCCACAGGCACACAGATACAAATGTTAAACTTATCACACCCCTCTTTCTTCATCAGGGGTTAAAAAAAACGGTTGTACGTACATTAAATAAAGACTACTTATATTTTTTATGATTTAATTGTTTCGGATTTTTCCCTGTATTTGTAGTAAAGACGGTACTACTTGCCAAATTTCATAGTTCTAGGTTAACGAAAAATAGATTTGATTCATCATCATCATCATCATCTCAGCCATATGACGTCCACTGCTGAACATAGGCCTCCCCTTTGGACTTCCATATATACCGGTTGGAAGCGACCTGCATCCAGCGCTTTCCGGCGACCTTTATAAGGTCATCTGTCCATCTTGTAGGTGGACGTCCTACGCTGCGCTTGCTTGTCCGTGGTCTCCATTCGAGCACTTTTCGGCCCCATCGGCCATCTGCTCTGCGTGCTATGTGGCCTGCCCATTGCCACTTCAACGTGCTAATCCGGTGAGCTATATCGGTCACTTTAGTTCGTCGACGGATTTCCTCATTTCTGATTCGATCACGTAGAGACACCCCGAGCATAGCCCTCTCCATTGCTCGTTGAGCGACTTTGAGCTTTGAGATGAGGCCGATAGTGAAAGACCACGTTTCGGTGCCGTAAGTCATCACTGGTAACACACATTGGTTGAAGACTTTCGTCTTGAGGCACTGAGGTATGTCGGACGAAAAGACATTGCGTAGCTTCCCGAACGCTGCCCAGCCGAGTTGGATTCGGCGGTTGACCTCTTTCTCGAAGTTGGACCTACCTAATTGGACCACTTGTCCTAGGTAGATGTATGAGTCAACAACTTCGAGTACCGAGTTTTCAACAGAGACTGGGATGGGCACAACCTTGGAATTTGACATGAGTTTCGTCTTGTCCATGTTCATTTTTAAGCCCACCCGTTGATAAACTCGATTGAGGTCATCAAGCATCATGCTGAGTTCCTCCATCGACTTTGCCATGACTACGATGTCATCGGCAAACCGAAGGTGAGTGATGTATTCGCCATTGATGTTGATGCCAAGTCCTTGCCATTCCAGGAGCTTGAAGGCGTCTTCCATAACGGCCGTAAACAGTTTCGGGGAAAGAACGTCCCCCTGTCTTACGCCTCTTCTCAATGGAATGGCCTTTGTGCTCTGCTCCTGAACTCGGACCGACATGGTGGCGTTACTATACAAACACTTCAACACTTCAATGTACCGATAGTCAATATGGCATCGCTGAAGTGACTCGAGCACCGCCCAGGTTTCCTCCGAATCGAAGGCTTTCTCATAGTCCACAAACGCTAAGCATAATGGCAATTTATACTCTTCAGTCTTCTGTATAACTTGCCGCAGCGTATGTATGTTCGTGATGACCCTTGAAAACAACTTATAAACATGGCTTAGAAGCGTGATGGGCCTGTAGTTCTTCAATAGGCTGTTATCACCTTTCTTGAAGAACAGTACCACCTTGCCTCTATTCCATGCTTCAGGCGTTTTGCCCTCGGACAAGACGGAATTAAAGAGCTTCTGGAGGACCTTAAGTACCGGTGTTCCACCCGCTCTCAGAAGCTCTGCGGTGATTCCGTCTTCGCCCGGCGCCTTGTTGTTCTTAAGCTGCTTCAGGGCCATCCTAATCTCGTACAGACTGATGTCCGGGATGTCTTCGGTATAATGTCGGGACAGCTTGGCTCTTGGATCACCTACCAAGCTGTCAACGGGCTTTGCGACTGAAGTGTATAACTGACCATAGAACCTCTCGATCTCGCCTAGAACCTCTGCTTTGGTCGACGCTATGCTGCCATCTTCCCGTTTCAGCTTGGTCAGATTTGATTAGACTAATTTATTTCATGTGAATATAACCGAATACATTTGCATTAGTCAAAGATATAAGTATTCACATCACGATCGTCAAAATAAAAATTATAATTTTATTAAATAAAAATAACTGTTACAATGTTTTTAATAGAATCTATACAAGATACAGTTTTTAATGTGGAAATACCACATTTTATTTTTATAAATATTGATACAAAGGTAAATTATGGAAAAAAAATGTAATGTGAATCCTAGGGTATTGGCTAATGCGCATAAGCACTTTAAACACATATGACGCAGAGGGCGCTCCAGTAGCGTAGAATTATGGAATGGAAGATTTGGTGTGATTGACGTAGCGATGTGCTAGCTCAGTTGGGAGAGCACTACGCTGGAAACGTAGGGTCACAGGTTCGAGTCCTGATAAAAACCGTAACAATGTCAAATACCCTATACATTTTGAGTCCTTTGAGTGTCGCAATATAGGTAGGTAGGTTTTTTGCGGTACAAACGATCGTATCTTTTTTTATGCAGTCTATGTTATATGGTTCCATAAACAAAATATAACAGGATTATGAAATCGCTGGTCTATGTAACGGTTTGAATTAAATATTGCATTTTCATCTTCCAATTCTATGTATTTTTAAACACAATCTTATCTCGAAGCTCCTCCCAACGTCCCACAAATATACTTGGCATGTATATAAAGTATCAAATTCGCATAGAGACAGCGTAAGACGCGAACTAATGTAGCAGTATGTATAATTATGTAAATAAGTAAACTCCCCCCGGCCTCCCCCCCGCGAAAGTACCAACGATATTATAACTTCGAGAGCGGGGTAAGTGGTGTGGAGAGAGATTTTGTACTTCTTGGTACATTATAGTTTGATGAGCAATTAACGTGTGTGTAAGAAAAATCGGCCATAGAGACTTTAATTTTTTTTTTTATAAAAAAATATTTACCCATGTGAAGTTTAGTACGAGATTCCACTACTAGTCTGTACACAGATTGTACTAGTTTTAGTGGGGATAATGCAATGGATTTCTAATAAAAACTGTATTTACTCTACTACCTATATTGCAGAATCAGAACTGTATAATAGAAATAAAGTGATCGATCAAGTTCACTAAAATATAGATAGTATATATTTCAAGCTAATTCATTTTTAAATCAATCTCAAACGCACCGTCTGCGCAAAGTCATTGAAAATGACCCTGCATTGGGGTTTTCAAAAAGTGTCCGGGGAAAACCATTTTTAGTGTGAGACATTTTTTATGTGAATGAAATATAAAGCGATTGTTTTTTTAATAATACTATTTTTGGACACGTTCGGGGAAAAATGCGATTTATGCGAAATGTACGGGTTTTTTAAGTCTTTGTCCGTGTTCGGCGAATTTAGAGATGGCAGCCAAAGAGAGAGAGAGATAGATAAGGACAAGGGAATGATGACAAAATATTATAAAAAAGCCGACTCCGTACTAGTGGGCCGGCAGCACGATTGTTAAGAAGTGTTCCCGCGCCATCTTGAATCTCATCTCAGCCTCACCGCGCTCATTACTTACCGCGAGATAATATACGTACACCTACACATCTATATGTATGCTACATGTGAGGGTGGGCGTGAATTTCAGCGCAGGAAAGTTTCGGCAGAATGAGCCGAAGTGAATATTCCTTTGCCTTTAAAAAAAATAGATAAAGAAACAAATGATACAATCCAATGTGAATTTCGAATATAATTACGTAGTAGATGTGTGCTGCAGTGTACTTACATAGATAAATATGTAGGTAAAGTTTGCTAAAGGCTAATTTGGTTCCAATCTAGGCTAGTTGACTCATGTTAAATTGTATATTAAACTAATGTTTATTTCGCATAGTATTTGACATAGGAAACCTAAATATCTATAATTTTTAAGTTCATAAAAGTAAGGTGGCTAAAGAGTTGAAACTAAAAATTTGATTTTTATTCTGTATTTTGATATGCTTAAAACGCTGTTTGCCATTTTCAACCTTGATAGGGACGTCACCCATCCAGTTAAAAAAAAACTTTATCTTCATTTACAGGGTCGCCACAGATAAGCTAAAGACAAAATGGCGGACGTCAGAAAATACAGAAATTTTCGCCTTAGAAATGTAGGGATGTACACTGAAAGATACCTTTTCAAAGCGAGATAGTATTAAGAGAAAATATCGTATCACTTTTTAACACCTTCAAAGAAAGACATAGTAGTTACGATTACCAGGGTATGGCTAATGAAATATTACTCAAAGTTTTGGGGGGAAATTAAAAAATAATCTGTGGCTGGTCACACTTTGTGGAATTAGAGTTTTGATACTAGAAAATATTTTTGATTTTCTATGCACACGTAAGGTACCTAAGGAAATAATTTAAATATATGTTGACGTGGACTCATAGTCAGCTCACATAATTTCTATCATTATGTCTAGTACAATCAACGACAATCCCACATCACACTTACAATAGGAAAATTGAAAATTTAATGTAGTGGATATAAAACCTAGCTCGATAGTACAATAGGTACCCATAATATTAATCCATCACCAAAAATTTACATAAGTACATACTATGCCAGACTCTACGTATCTTCGTCGTAATTCAAGAAGAAACTGTAAACTGCAATAAACTTTTTGGATATGATTGTTTGACATGTTTATGTCACTTGAAACAATATAAGATTCGTCAAAGATGCTGTTGAATTCTTCGAGCGCCTGAAAATACAAGTAGCTTTCTTGTGAAGGTCTCGGAGATTATGATAGTAGCAGAATAAACTGTAGAAGGCAGTAAGTATAAATATAGGCAGTAAGTATAGTTGGTAACTGTTTACTGGCGATAATTTAACTAAGCGGTAATCACGAGGCGACCACTAGGTAGGGAGTGGAAACCGATAAATTTGACTATCGAAATTACCGGTTATTCGATAATATAACAAAACATTACCGGCTTTAAAATTTGGCAGCAAAATATGTAAACTTTGTTTATAACTTTACCTTGGCACTAAAAATGAGGATTTGCTGAGTCTTGCCTAAATTTAGAGGTCCTAATAAACATTTTTTTCTGTATTAGCATCGATAAATCTCCGTACGAATTAGAAACATGGCGTGCCTTTTCTGACACACGAGTAACTCTTGTAAAAGTTTTATAGGACTATTTTTTTGTACTGCTTTTTGTTAATAAATACACCTTTTTGCCGTAATCTTCATCTCTTCTTCTACTACAACTAAATTTGAATGTTCTCAGACGATGGAGAAATCGAGTAACACGGAAAAGATGGATAAACCTGACCCTCAAGACTTGCTCGCCTTCCTACCCTGGGCCTGTGGCCAGCTACAGGTGTCGAAGAATGTCTGCATATCAAAGGTGCTTCAAAGTGAGTGGAGCTATTTTTTTACCCAGTCGAAAAAAACAGAGTTATTTTAATGACAAATTATGAATGCTGGTCGTCAGGAGGTTAACGTGGATCTGTGTAGTAACTGACAAATCATCCAACGATTTTCCGCAATCCTGACGAGATCGTTGGTCCACCTTGTTGGATGTCTTTCCCATCTTCCGGTACACGATCGCCACTTAAAATTATATGCTAAATGTAAAACGCTAATATGTACAAGTATTTTTCTCAAACATGCAAGGAAATCTCGTCATAACGTGCGTTATAACAGGCTTCAAAGTATCACGTTTCGGGCGGAACAACTCGAGAGAACTGTAAAGGAATCTCATACAAAGTTTAAGATCTAAGCCGGGAACTAATTTTTTTAAGCATGGTGTCTGTGTTCAGGAACAAACTAAACAGCAGAATTTTTTTTTTTGAGTGGTGTATTTTTTTTATTTCATTGCATATGTTTGAGAAAAGCACTTAACATGCCTAGCGGTGATAAGAGCTTGCCGGCTTCGTATCACTATCCTTCTATACCTACCCACTCGGCAAGCCCTTATTTCCCGGCGTCTGCAGTTATGTACTATTACAGATGAGTACGTCAGTACCGCAGCCTCTGAACGAGGCAAGGCCAAAGGAGCAAAAAGCAGGGCACGGCTTCCCTCTGTCTCCTCCGGTGCTGTTGGCAAGAAGGAGGATACCAGTGAAAACGATGCTTCAGGCGGAGAACACGACTCCGTTCACATAAACGCCATCTATGATCACGCTGACAACCTTGTTGGCTTAAAGTTTGATAAGAACAGTAGCATACCGCGACAGGTCGTCCAGATCCTTGCTCTCATAATAAAGTTCCAAATATACCTCACCAGCCTCATCATCAACCAAGGTCTGAACAAAATCGTCTTATATGAAATCGTTGGCTTCCTTCCTAACTCTAAAATCACCGATATCTGTTTCGATAACTGTTTTTTAGCAGAAGGGTCATACTACACTCTTTTGGAGAACGCAACCAATTTGAGGTATCTCTCTTTGTCGCGTTGCAGGATTAATGATGTTGTGGTCGAGTTGATAGTTTCTCAACTGTACTATCCTAAGCCATGTTCTTTTACTATTGCTGTTTTAAATTTGTCTAGCAACAGGATCACTGACGATGGAGCCAAGAGTATTAGTGGACTTTTGCAAATGAATGACAAACTAACGTATTTGAATTTAGCTGACAACATGATAACGGATAAAGGAGCAGCTAGCATTTTTGATGTTTTACTAGAATTTCCATTAAAAGAATTAGAATTGATGGAAATGAGGAGCAGACATATAAAGTACTTAAGAGACAAGCATGCTTTAGTAGTACAGATGGCAAGAGAAATGCCAATGACGGAGTTATTTAAAACGAAGAAACAGGCAGTAAGATCAGCCAAAACCAAAAAGAAAGGTGATAAAGACATTGAAAATCCCGTAATAAGTGAAAAAAGCATGATTACCTCGGATACATTTTACGACAAAGCGCTTGCGTTGGTTGAAAGCTCATTGCCTCCATACACAGACCCGTATAGTTTAGAGAACGTTACTTTGCGGGATGAAATGACGTATTGCTTAGGGAACAACTCTTTGGCTTACCTGAACTTATCATACAACAGTCTGAGCTTTCCGAGCGTTGAGAAACTGATGGAAGTTCTTGTATATCAGAGAGAGTTGGATAGGAAGCCGAGAGGGTTGTTGAACTGTCGAATAGAAGGGAATCTGTTGCCGATAGGATGTAAGGAGTTGGTGCAAATGGAGGAGTTCTTGGATACTGGTCTGACGGGTATGAAACGCGGTCAGCCACCAGCCAAGAAGAAAGGTAGAAACTAAATATTGGATAAGGTACAGTCTACCTACTTTAAAATGATAACTGAACAAATGCAAGGCCCATTTATGAATGTAGTACGACCAGCGGCTAAGGCTGCCAGTCTACTGAAGCGAAGTGAAGAGAATGAACCAATCAGGCTGCGTCTTTGTGAAGCCCAAAAGAAGTGCATTTAAATCTGAGGAATGTGATTGGTCCATTTTAAAACCTAAAGACCCCTTTTTAATTACAGGTAGTATTATCTTTTACGTCACCCTAGGCCGAATGTGGGAGTTTTTGGGCAAATCACGCTTCTTGGCCAAAGCAAACCAACCTTTACACAAACAACAAACCACGGGTAATCCGTGAAGCCCTATATCTCATATTTATAGCCCTCATCTTCGGTTGGGGCGATCACACCCGCGAACTGATACACGAATGCATCGCACTGACCTATGTAATGTACCATAAACTTCTTCATCTTTATTTAATTAATTGTTTTGTTTCTTAAGGATTTTTCGCAGTCATAAAGTTCTAAATAATGAATTATAGTTTTACAAATGATACCTAGTAGACTTTTCATTTCACTTTTGAATTTTCGTCGCTAGTTGTTTGGCATATGGCATTATTTACTTCCTATGGAACTTAGACCACGCTGCCTTTATAGTAGCCCGCAACTTCCTCAAAGATTATAAAATACATATAGTATAAATTTTATGTCTCCGCAGTCAGACAAAAGTTGTCTATCTCCGCCTGAACACCTTGAATCTAACAAAACGAGCATTTCAAAGCGTAATATTTCACATATGCATCTCTCACTTTTCACAAACTTAGTTTTAAAGACCTATTCATCGATACCCCACACCATGGGATATACCAATTAAAAAATTACAATATACCACTTTACGTGTAGTTGAGTTTTTCCAAAATATTATTCTATCACTTTGTCAGCGTGACGAATATGTATATCCACGCCAAATTGCAGCTTTCTAGGACTAACAGTCCCTGAACTAAGCTGCGGACAGAGGAACCGATGGACGGACGGACATGGCGAAACTGTAAGGGTTTCTTGTTGACTACGTAACCCTAAAAGAGAGGGTGGCGCCAATAATTATATAAGTGTTAAACTCACACATTTTGTATGAAAAGAAAAAAAGTCCCACCACCTGCGTTATTTATTTATTAGCAATCCTGAAACATTTTGTGCTCGTCCCAACACGGTACCAACCGCTACGCTGCGATTTTTTTTTATGTCTTAGGGGGCAAACGAGGAAACGGATCGCTGCTGGAAAGCGATTACTGTCGCCCATAGACACCTGCAACACCAAAGGAGTCACAAGTTCGTTGCCGGCCTTTCAGGTGGGAGTACGCTCTTTTATTGGAAGTTTGAAGGTTGTATCGGTCCGCAAATACCACAACCGACTATTCATTCCACAATGCCGACGTGCAAGGCAGGAAATTTCTAGAAAAACGCACAGTTGTGGACTGCCAACTATCTAAGTGGTGAGGATGAAAGGATTGTCACGCAGAATGACGACGGATACTACACAGTATATAATTAACTCAGCGAAACATAAGTAAAGTGGGATCCTACAATAGTTCATCAATAATCAATGAACCTATATTTATCGCAAAGTGTATTTCAACTATATTTTAGGGGTCCATACCTTATTTTTTTTTCTAAGCATAAAAGTAGGTTTGTATTTCACCTTTGCACTTGGTCGGTTTTTTTGTTCCTAAAATCGATTTGAAAGGTCACTTTTAGACTAAAAATACACTGGCTTTTTATAACGATCGTCTATCAAATAAACATTTCAATTGAAATGTAGGTAATTACAATAATTCATTTTCGAATTCAACTCTCCAATCGAAGGAAACCGCACGAAACAAGAAACAACAGTATAAATCAAAAATTCAAATCGAAAATATGAAACATTCCATTTAAATCCGTTTCAAATCGTTCCATTTTCAAATTCGCATTCCAAATTCAAGAAACTCCAAGCAGCCGTTAAAAATTCCAGCGGTCGTAAACCTTTGCAGGGGCGCGGCGCGTCGATACGTGCGGAAGCCATCTTAAAATATAAGTGCCCCCGCCTCCCTCGTCCTTAGACATCGCTTTTTCAATCTAACGCGCGTCAACCTTTGGTTCAGCTTTATAAGATAATTTTTGTTTGGTTTTTTTTTCGGTATTTTTGTTTAATGATAGGTTCACGAGTCGTAAGTCGTTCGTCTGACTGAGCAGTAATAAAAATAAAAACCTTACAATGAAGCCAAAAATTCACTTTTACTGTCTCGCAGTTTAATAATATACCTACTAATAAATAGCTAAATAAATACCTAAGGATCGTCACATCACCAAGACTGCCTTCCTCGGTCGCACCTAGCGACCTTCACCTGGCCATCAGTCCACTTTGAGGGCCCTACTGACGCTACTTCTTACGGTGCGTGGTAACCACTTCAAACTTTCGACACCAGCGGCCGTCTTCTCTATGAATTAGGCACCCTACCCATTGCTTCTTAACATAATTTCCATACAAAATACATTTACATAGCTTTACACACTTGAATACCTGTAATTTTATGACACATAACATAATATTATAAAGGCGAAATTTTATGTGTTTATGTATATATTTGTTACTTCTTCACGCTCAAATAGCTGGACCAATTTTGATAAATTTTGGTACGAAGGTAGCTTATACCCTGGATTAAGGAATAGGCTACTTTTATCCAGTAAAATGTAATGTTCCCGTGGGATGAGTGGGTAACGCCGCGTGGCCCAGCTAGTCTATTAATATGCCCAACACAAACGTATTACCTACTCTGAACCGAATACTCTCGCCAAAACGAGATCTTATCAATTCATATACCTACCTTCATCCCATTACACTTACTAAAAATGTCTTGCCAACTTTTAGCGGTGGCTAAATCAATACAGCATTAACGCACACCACCGCGCCACCCACACTGCAGCGCAAAAACTATTCGAATGAAAATATAAGGACGTGCACACAAGGGCGCTGCACGCACACAAGCAAAGTGCAGGTGTGTACTTGCGCCCCGCGCAGCCTTAGACGTTGGCTTTTTACATGAGCATTAAGCAGTCGTCAGGGGTCGGGAACATTTGGCTCGCGATTCTTCGGGTTTGGATTTAGTTTAGTTCGCATTTCAAATTCAAAGGTTTTGTAAAACATATACAGACAATGGTTGAGACTGAGACACAGCCTTAGACGTTTTACATGAGTACTAAGCAGTCGTCAGGGGTCGGGAACATTTGGCTCGCGATTCTTCGGCTTAGATTGCTGTTTAGTTCACATTTCAAATTAGGATTAGCTTTTCGTCTGTATGTTCGTTGAGTCTTAGACCATGGCTTTTTACATAAATGTTAATCAGCCGAGCAGGGGTCGCAAACATTTGGCTCGCCATGTTTATAACTAATTAAGTTTGCTTTACATTTGATTTTATCGAATGTAATAATATTATATACTAATCAGGTCCTTCAATGTTAATTCACAAAAAACGGACTACTTACCCATCAGTTAAGAATACACCCCGTTAAGCAGCTTGTTTAGAGCTATCATTATAATTATGTTGTGGGTAACCACTTCGATTTCTATGTACTCGTATGTTCGTGCTTAATCAAAGTATCCCCTTCTTGCACTACACAATCTTGGAGTTGTCTAGAAGATCGCTCTTTAGCTTGCATTTTTTTTCCAGTTTAAAAAAAATAAAAATATAACATTATGGTGTTAAACTCGTCCCATGACGGCTATGACAATGATTCAATTCCCGAATGATGTTACAAAATACAATTTCAATGTCTCCTTCGTAGTGCTGTCCAGTTGTACAACTAACTACATTCAAAATTTACTTCACATTCACTATATTTTATTTGTTAAAAGTCACTATTGTAAAAAACTAGTTTTTCTATAAATTTCATACTTAACAAAAAGTAAGATGCCCCAAATTGTCCTCATTTTTACCCCAATTGGAATCGCAACCGGTTTTTTTTATACAATTTTGCTTCGATGTCTTGTCCGATTGTAATCGTAGTTACGACAGGTTTTCGAGATTTTGTTACTTACAAATTGTGTGGGAATCGGGAAAAGTTCCAACCTGTTATAGAAAGGGGTTCGATTATTGTAGGACTAGTTTGGAATTGAAGCGATTATGATAAAGTACAGGTTTCTGAGATATGTTACGTACAAATTGTGTGGGAATATTCCAGAAAAGTTTCAACTTGTTCTAAGGGAAAGAAAGGGGCTCGAATTTGATGTTATAAAAGCAACTCGTTTTCTGGGATTTTTAGCCGTGTGAATTTTCGGAGGTTTGTCCTAGATTACTTGTAATATTATTGAATTCGTTTTCCTTAAAACTATATTTTCGTGCCGTTTGCGGTAGAGACTCTAGGCCCATGGGGCCCAGCCGCTCACAGTTTGTTTGATTCCATAAAAAAAAAACTAATACGAACTACCTGTGATCCCAGAGCTGGCGCGTTTCTCGGACAAAGGCTCAGTATTGCTGTGCAGCGGGGAAACGCCGCCAGCATCTTGGGATCATTTCCGCGAATGACAGACCTTGGCTAGAGTTAGGTTAGTGTAGGTTTTAGGTTTTTAAATTGTTTTACCACTTAATTCGAATGTTTTTTTTTATAAATTTTCCTTAAATATCTTTAGATGATATTTGCGAATCGATATGAATAATATTAAAAAAATCAGATAATGAATATTGTAAATATTATATATTTTTAAAAAAATACAGGCTCATTTCATTTTATTCACATTTTTTGCGAAGATTTTTATCTTAATTTTTCAATTACATTGACAACATATCGCGTCATGAATAAATATGTCATAATCAAAAAAATCATAAACATATCATCATAATTTTAATTCAATTACCCTAATAAATGTATCAACACAAATAAATTACTTGTTAATCGAAAACCAGTTTTATCTTTAAGAGTCTATAAGGGCAAGGGATGCTCCCTTTTCTTAAGTTTTTTTTTAAACCTGTTCGTAAGAATTGAATCAGGTGGATTAGTATGACTGTATAAATCAGACATTGTACTTTTTTTCTCATGACAAACCTGTTTTAAGTTTGATTTAAACGATGTTTACTCCATGATCCTCATTTGTAGTGTAGCAGTGGTGGAGTCACGATCGGACATTAAAAAATAGTTTTTTTAAGAAAGTTTTTTTTTATCGTGCGAATATTTTACAGATGCATTCAGTGTGTATTTAACAAAGTGTTCTATACCTAAATAAGTGATATTTTCTTCGAAAAATAAAATGTTTATTTTTTTCAGTATTGCAGTGATTTGTTGATTTATTTTTTAATAATGTTACTAACTCTTGGCGTTCAGACTTTGGTTTTCTTTTGTAAAACGTATAGTTACAGACTTTATATAATTAGTTTAACTGAAACTAGTAAATATTATTTTTTGTAAGTTTCTATTATGCGTAGGTACGTTAAAATTTGATGTAACGATAATGACTATCATTTAAAATTATATATATATTAATTATATTAAATATTCATGTTATATTAATATTAATATGTTTCAATATATCAATCTTGAACTAAAGCAACCATACAGCTAACAATTACAATTGTCTTTATAATCATTATTTTTATTTTTAACTACCGTACGAGTGAAAATACAAATAAATATACCTATTGTTTAATTACATAGATACCTTTTATCCTCAAACTACGCGACTCGAATATCTAATTAGCCAGAACCCATAACAACACCCACTTACCTAAAAAGTTAAAATTCATACACGAAAACATCGCAATACCCTAATTAGACATTTAATTATAAATCCGCCATGAATTCTTAACCGACTAGACATATTAAAATTTCACTTCCCCACGCTGCGCCTATAGCGTATCACGCGGCCCCATCTCCGCTGTCTTTCTAAGGGGACCGCATAAAATAGTTATAGAGGGTAGGGGGAGCTACTTAACCGTTTTTAGGAGACACCCCACCCAACACACCCCGCTACTTCAACCCCACTTCCTGCTCCTGCTCCCCCCAGGCGCCCCCGAGCGCGTCCTATAACTATTTCTATATTTTTAAACTTCTTACCGAGGGTCGGCGATACCTGCTTTTATAGTTCCGAATTTAAATGCGGCGCGTCCATTGGTTGTTTTTATAGTGTGCGAGTTTGGATTCGGGTCGCGCGTTTTAGTTTTAATTTTGGGGATTTCTGCAAAATGGGGTAATGTTTTCCCTTGCGATGCGGCTTGCATGCGAATGTAACTGTATTAATTTTTATTACGTAGTTAGTGGGAATTTTTAGTGGGGAATTTTAGAGCGCTGTAAAATTTGTTCGCGAGGGAAATGGAATTGTGAATTTGTGTTTTACAGGGATAAGTTGGGAAATGATAACCGAGTTAAAAATGGGCGTAGTTATAATAGTTAACATTTTACGGTTGCAAGGAGTGTATGATAAAATTTATTTGAATTAGGTGCGTGTAAGAATGATCACAATCTACATATAAATTATATACAAAATAGAACCCTAACCTAAGATATTTTCTAAACAATATCAGAACTGTAAATTGCTACACCTATGGTGTCATGTTAATTACACACAAGTCTCCTTTTTGCAAGAATGATCTGAAACATTTCACCAATAAATTCCAATAAATAGGTACTTAAAAATGCAGAAAAAATAATAATTCAACGACAATGTTCCACAACTATTCTCTATCTGTAATGATATTCAAAATTTGTTTCTTACATATAATAATAAAAAAATATTACATATAGGTACGTTAATTGTTTTAGTTGAATAGTTATTTTTGTGTAATATACATTTATTTACACACGACTATTCTATCTATTTTACCAAGGATCAAATCAAATTCGGAACCATTAACCATTGTAAGCAGGATCTAAACCTTAATAATTATAATTACATCGTCATATAATTTCCTAAAATAGCTGTGACGTCTATCGCCATGCCATGTAACCCTGTTCCGATCCAGGAATGATCACAACCTAGTGGCATTTAAGAAAAGATAATTTATTTCAAGTGTTGTTTTCTCTGGAGAAATATAAAATAATTATCATGCAACCTTTAATAGCATTTAATATAGGTAAGAACTATAACTTAGTTAAATTATAATGAAAAAATATTAGTAAAATTCGTTGTCCTTTTCGTACTTTTACTAATTATAATTTATTTACTAATTATAATTTAAATGAATTATTATATAGTATTCATTATAGTTAATTTTATCAATTTTATTTTTATAAATCATTATAGGAAATATATTTATCTTAGTCATAAAACTGTAACGTCATCTTATTAATTTTATTATTATAAGAAAACTTACTTAGTCGCGTTCAAAAAGGTGTTCATTTAATTAGGCAGACCATGGACCATCACGTGCGTAGCGTCGAAATAATTAATTAAACACTTTTTTGACGATGAAGTCACGGTTTGTTACAATAATGCGAGTAAAAAGTGTAACTTTAATTAATTTTATTATTGCAGGTACACTTAGAAATGTTTTTTTTTCTTTTAATTGACGAGCTTAAATCATTATGATGAGCATGTCAGCTCCAGCAGGCCTAATAGATAACACTATTCATCATTAATTATATAAAAAAACTCAACGCCGTATAAAATTCAAAACAATATAAACACAAAAATAATTTTGTATACACTATTTAGGTACATTAAAAAAAACTATAAACAAATTTACGCGAATAAAATCACAACCCCTGTCGCGAAGACTTCAAAATGTTAAATCATAAGTCATGAAATAAAAGATACATTTCTAAGCCCTCTTAACACTCGCCGGAATGTCCCAGACATTTATGTCCGCAGTAGTCTGTACAATCACGCTGACCGTAATAGCCATCGGGTGGCCGGAAGGCGGTCAATCATTAATTGTGAGTTGAATTCGGACCAAAGGTTGACGCGCCCTGAAAACTACACTGATTAATACAAAAGCAATTTTACGAGTATGATTTTACAGTTGATTGTTCAATAGATATATTATAAAAAATTAAAAAGAAATGGATTTATGGTAAAATGTAAAAATTCCAAGTAACTGAATGGAATATGGAATATTAATCAGCATCATATTTTTCTTGTTTCATTATATCGACAATGGTGATGGTTTTTAAGGTAAGTTAAGGTAAGTTAATGTCGATTTTATTCTAAATCCCTTATATATTTGCGATTGTTGTAAAAGAAATCTAACCTAATGGCTTCTGGCCTGACCTGGTCTTTCCAATTATTGTGAAAAAATTATGGTTTTAGGGAAAAAGTATACGACGAACTTATCGATCTACAAAGTATCAGGGCCATTTTTTCTAGTTGTACACCCCACTGTTTTTTTTTTATTTTCGTTATTTTGAGTATTTTCTACTCTTTAGTATTTCTTTTTCGATGTAATTAGGCGAAAAAAACTGTCCCAAAATATTCATACTTTTTTTTCCATTCCGTTACCGCTGTATATAGTTGGTTACATGGAAATGGCAACGGAATGGAACGAAAGAACATTGGGACACTTTTTTTTGTGAAACAACTTTCGGTAAAACGGCCCATCAAACGAAGCATTTCACAAAACTTTTATCAGCAAGACATTTTCAAATACGCTCAAATTACAAGTACTTAAACCTTATTATGATCCTAGGCTAATTAGCTTCCTACACGCGCCTTCGCTATTTCCATTCTACTCAAATAAAATTAGCATATTTCTTAAGACGTCATTTAATACTAATCCCGCGCAAACGGGCGCACCCCCTCGTATATAGGTGAGCATTCTACATAATAAGTGCGGGTGTGTGCCGCGCGAAACGAGCAAAATGCGAGGGGGCGGCGGGGGCATACGGACGGAACTGAAAACTCTCAAGACGGTAGAAAATAATTATAGGAACCTAGGAGATTTTACGATTAGTAAATTTTTGTGAAACATAATTGAAGTCGTTTTGTCATAAAATAAAAATAAAAAATTAACAAGGTAGGTAAGTACTTATATTTAGGAAAAAAAAAACATTGTACTGAAGGGGCTCACTGTCGCACACACAATCGGTGGAAAGTTGAGTAATTTAACAATTTTTTTGTCTTAGCCTTTTTTTGTGGAATGCATTAGAAAGAAGAAAGAATGTTTATTTTGAATTCACATGCAACACCGTGTACAAGTTTTCGCTTAAATCTAAAGAGAGAGAGAGGTGAGTGCATTGCGTTATTGTGTTTGGTAAGTTTCGTGAAAATAGTGTTTGTAAGTGGTGTCAGCGAGGAATACATGTTTGAAGATATGGACGAGACTTAACTAAAGACAATGGAAAATAATTAAAACAATAAATCTACGAGATTTGAATCTTACACATTTGGGATATGTTGGTCTTATTGTCGTGAACATGTAATGTGAAAGAACCTTAGTTCTTTTGTGGGTCTCCTCATTTCTGGTTC
This sequence comes from Apotomis capreana, assembly GCA_947623375.1. Taxonomy (NCBI): domain Eukaryota; kingdom Metazoa; phylum Arthropoda; class Insecta; order Lepidoptera; family Tortricidae; genus Apotomis; species Apotomis capreana. Next base: position 11,509,181 of record OX392522.1, on the reverse strand, counting down.
GATCAGGCAACGCGGCTCCGAGCATAGCTCCATTGCTCGTAAAGCCTGCTTATGAGGCCCACTGTGACCGACAACGGGCCATAAAATGTCATCGGAGGCGGACTGAAATAGTGTTGTTCCAATAGAAACAATTCAGTAGGCTCAGCTTATTATCATGCCGTGACTTCACTTGTCGCGCGACTCATCACCTGTCTTACTCGCATGGTATTAAAAGGAAAGTGACAGGTAGTGTATGTCGCGCAACAAAGAGTCGCGTGTCACGTTTTATGCTATGCTAAACGGTCAGATTGCTTTACATAAAAGGTTTTTTTCTTTGTATCATGCCATTTCAACATTGATATTTCAATAAATAAGTACCTATGATTTAATTTTTTTATGTATGCATGTATGTAAACTGTTTACTGTACATAAAAAACAATACAGCAAAAGATATCTACACAAGCGAAAACTTACATTTTTTAATCATGTCTATTTAAAGAATTCACGCGTAAACACGAATAAAACCAACCTTCTTCACCTGGCGCGCGCCGCGTGTCTTGATACAGCATATAAGTCGATCGCGGGGTGGTTTTTACATTCACCCCTCAAGGATACCCATCCTCCACGCACCCCCCTCAACGGAACTCCAACCAGTCCAAAAACAACCCAACCTAACATAGTCAAAGTCGAGAATGGATCGAGAGATTGTACAAGTTTTCGCCAAGCTGTTTTGAGGTGTATTTGGATGAGCTTAGAGTATTCTTTGATTTTGGGGGTAGTTTTAGTTTGAGAGGGTAGTCTTAATATTAATATCGTCTTGGGAAGCTTACATGATGAAGTTTTATGTTGTATTAAGCGCGTCTGTTATGTTGCGGATTATGATCGGCTTTACGATTGCGGGTTTTATGTTTATGTTGGTAACATAAATGCTTGATTGTTTTGTGGTAGAAATATTGGAATTTTCACGGAAATTTCAATTTTTGTAAAAAAAAATGTAGTGTCCGAAAATATTAATAAAACAGTTCCTAACTTGATTTTATTTCATGTCTGAATTATTTTCAACTGCTCGATCGTGCATATGTATTGTCACACAACCCGATCGTGACATTTTTACGTTAAAAGTAATCTTACGCTAGATTCAATGGTTTTTTATTTACAAAATTATGAAACAAAGGAATGTATATGAGCCAGTTTTGTTTCAATATTATATCAAATTGAGTTTCGTACGAACGAACTTACAGTCAGTTCCGAAATTATTGATGTTTTTCTAGCAATGAATGACCCAGTTCGTGTACCTGTACCTACTTAAGAAAGTTAATGAAAACCTATAGAAATAAGAAGATCAACAACAATAACGACCCTTTAAACCGTTTATGTATACCTACTGACGCGTGGATTCCTGAAATAAAGGAAGAGCTTGAATAACAAGTTTTTTTTGGTAATGCCATCGTATTGTCATCATCCCTATTTTTCTTAGCCTGTAGGAATGTGTAGGCCGGCCTCATGATTTCCACGACTCGCGATTAGACGTTTCTTTTGGCCAGTTGTTAATGTACGCGTCAAGATCGTCCCGCCATCTCCACCTAGGTCTACCCCGTCTGTGCCGCCCCTCATCAGGCACCCACTTAGTGGTCACACTAGCCCACCTATCCGGGTGCATGCGGCAGTCCCACTTTAGTATAGCGGGTGTTTTTTCAACGTCAGTTTTTTTTTCAGTTATTCTTGTTTTGCAGCGCAGTGTGGTATTCCGGACACAAACCCTATTAGTTTCTGTAAATAAGATTGATGAACAAGTATGAATATGAGATCCCGTATCCGACATTACACTATGGCAAAACATTAGGTATTCAGTATATCTCTCTTCGGTGAAATCGTACCCGCCATCTTAAAAAGCTATATCTATGTACATCCACCGACAAAATTCAAACTATTCAATTTTCAGAGCTTTCCAAAGTTTATCTTTACCCTTAAGCTTAAGTTCACTCAAAGTTAATCAGCCACGTTCAATTTAAAGTTTACATGCTAACAGTTTGGTTTCAAAGATAACGAAGGCCCGGTTTTGGGTACCGTAGACTGGGATGAGATTAGAAAAAAATGGGATTATATAGTTATCAGTAGGATGGAGAAAATTGGACAAAAGACTTCACAAATGAAGTACTTAAAAGGGTGACAGAAATAAGGAATTTGTTGAACGCCATAGAGGAGATGGAAGATGTTTGGTCACCTTATGCGACATGACGCTAGCAACATCATTGAAGGAAAAGTTGAAGGAAAGCGTGGCAGGGGAAGGCCAAGAATAAGGTACATAAAAGAAATAAAAGAGAAGATAAACGTCACGTCGTGTAGAGAAATCAAGGACGGGGGCTATAGGTAGGGAGGGATAGATGGAGACAAATGCATATTACATTAGCTGAAATGAAATGAAATGAAATGAAATAATTTATTCAGTAAGTAGGCCACAGGGGCACTTTTACAAGTCAGATTGTGAATCTACCGGCATTTCGCAAGAGGAGACCGCTGTTGAGAAGAAAGCCGAAAGAAACTCAACATTAAGTCATTTATTCGTAAATAATACTTAAAACAATTACATGATACAGTTGTGTTATAACTAATTACACTGGTACACGTAAAGGAGATGTATAGATACTCCAAATCAATGTTAAGTAGGAACATTAAAATAAAAATTTAAAATATTAAATATACCCAGAGATGTATAAAGTCTCTGGGTGTCACAACATGCAATAAAATAACTTAATTAATTTAATTCCATAGAGATGTATCTCTAGGCGTCAACGTGAATAATTTAGAAAATAATTATTAAACCTAAAATTCTTAGAGATGTATATGGTCTCTAGGCGTCATAACATGCAATAAAATATTTTAAAATGATTTAATTTCCTCAGAGATGTATAAAGTCTCTGAGTGTCATACTACACTAAGCTGTTTCTTAGAGATGTATACAGTCTCTAAGAGTTCAAAAAGATAAAATCAACATTGAATAACTTCAATCGAGTACAGGATGAAGTTTCTCACGTTTGCTGAATTTAACACTAGTATGCGGTTGCTACATATTTAATTTGGCCCTTGCTAGCATGAACAGACCGCTACACCGCTACACCGACAAGACCCCTATAGGCACTTGGGATTTGGGGCCCCCTCCCCTATAAGGAGAACATTATTATGGTTCAAGTTCTGCGTCTGGGACAGGGGCCCCTAGACTGGCTGGGCCCCTAGCTTTTTAGCTTTGGGCACATTTCCAGAAGAGAAGACAGTCACTGGAAAGATTCAGGGGAAGAGGCCTCAGGATTGCAGCCCGATGGGTTGGTCCGACCAAATCCGCATGCACTTGACTCCAACTTCCACGACGCGCTCAAGGTGGCCGAGGACCGTGGACGGTTGGCGCAACATCCAGAAGAAGCTGATCCATGGATGTCACTACCCTCAGCAATGAGGATTACGATGCACAGAGGAGGATGTATAATTGAGAAGTGTCTTTTCAAAATGGTTTAGTTTTGTGTGGCTTTCATAGATAAATAAGTCCTTTTGAAAAGACACTCTTCAATTCATCACACTGATATTATAAAGGCGAAAGCTTGTGTTGTGTGTTTGTTACTTCTTCATGCAAACGGCTGGACCAATTTTTATAGATTTTGATATGAAGGTAGTTGACACTCTGGATTAACAAATAGGTTTGTTATCACGATAAAATGTAATGGTCCCGTGGGATGAGCGGGTAACGGTAAGAAATTATTTTGCTGCCTGAGGCTGCCTGTCCAAAGGAGCGGAGCGGAGTGGAGATGTGTAAAATAGACCAATCACATTTCTCAGATTTAAATGCACTTATTTCGGGCTTCACAAAGACGCAAAGAGCTATGCTCGGGATTTGTCTACGAGATCGAATCAGAAATGAGGAGATTCGTAGACGAACCAAGGTCATCGACATAGCAAACCGGGTAAGCAAGCTGAAGTGGCAATGGGCGGGGCACGTAGCTCGAAGGACCGATGGCCGTTGGGGCAGAAAGGTTCTCGAGTGGAGACCACGTACCGGCAAGCGCAGTGTAGAGAGACCACCCGCAATGTGGTCGGACGACCTGTTTAGAGTTGCGGGGACTCGCTGGATGCGGGTCGCTGCTATCCGGCCCATGTGCAAGTCTAGCGAGGAGGCGTGTGTCCAGCAGTGGACGTCCTATGGCTGAAATTATGAAAGACGCAGTCTGAGGGTGCGTTTCCACTGACAAGCGAAATAAAGACGTACGAAATCGACCAATCCCAAAAGTGAAGCGAAGATGAGATATAGATTTTGGGTGCGGGACACGACGTGCGGTATTCCGCACTTGGTCTATTGACCAATCAACCGAGTTGAAATCTGTGAAATGAAATGAAATGAAATAATTTATTCAGTAAGTAGGCCACAGGGGCACTTTTACAAGTCAGATTGTGAATCTACCGGCATTTCGCAAGACCGCTGTTGAGAAGAAAGCCGAAAGAAACTCAACAGTAAGTCATTTTTTCGTAAATAATACTTAAAACAATTACATGATACATTTTGTGTTGTAACTAATTTCACTGGTACACGCAAAGGAGAAGTATAGATACTCCAAATCAATGTTAAGTAATTAAGATAAAATTTTAACGATAAATTTAAAATATGAAATATACCCAGAGATGTATAAAGTCTGTACTCTGAGCTCTGCTTCAATCTTGTGAGTGGTCGATCCCGCACGTGTCCGCTCCGCTCCGCTCCGCTCCGCTTCAGTCGCACCCTGATTGGTTCACTTTCTCCTAACGCGGCTTTAGCTACTTATAACACGAAATAACTCATAATATGGTACAACTCAGACCAATCTTCATTACTCCAATAGGCGCAACTTGAACAAAATGCCCAAGTTGTGAGTTATTGGCGCGGGGCTATCAGTTGGCCGTTATGGTTGGAATTTATCACAGTTCGCGAAGATTTGTCGGGTCTGGGGTATGCTAAATGGCGGAAGTTTTAAATTTACGCTATAATGTTGTGTACTATAAGTGTAGATGAGAAGGAAAAGGAAAGGGCCATGCGTAGGAAAGAAAACAAAAATGTAAATAGAAAAACAATTAATACAAAGATCAAACCACAAAGAAAAATTAAAATGCGTAACCTCTTTCGCTGGGTTACGCATTAAAAAATTTCTTTGTTTTCAGACTTTCGTATCAATGATACAATATAAAAAAATATTGTGTACCCATACCCACTTTTTATATTATTATTTTATATGTTTAATTTTGTCTTTATATGTTTAAGGACTGAATTTTTGGTAAGTATTAAGAGAAAAAAGATATTGATATGATCACTGTTTTTAATAAAAGTTTGGATATAAAATTAGGTATACCTTTTATTTGTTAAAAATAGAAACACATAGCATTTTCTTTTTTTTTCTTTTATGTCACTATTTATCTGCATAATTGTGTTTGTCCCCGAATAAATGTTTTTCTTTCTTTCATTTTATACAGACACAAAACCTCAATCCTCAACATATAATTTAGTCTTCTAGTTATAATTGGCATCTTCCGGGAAAACACTCCAACATAATACACTTCTTGCCTCCTCTGTAATCAAAGCAAAATTAGGCACATAACAGGCTAATATAGTATAGGTATGTGTGCTATGTGTAACAATCTCGGGAACATGAATACCGAAAAGGGATGTCGGCTCAGATCGTAATCAATTTAATTGGAAATTTCCTTTGATTAAACGCAAAGACGTTGTTAGAAGTTGACCCAATAAAATATGTAGCGTTCTCAGATCAGGCGAGAACGGGGAATTGTTTTGTAAAGGCTGGCTTGGTTCTCGAGTGGAGAGTTGGAGACCAAGTACCGGCACAGTGAAGGACGGCCACCCGTAAATGGTCGGACGACCTGGTTAGAGTCGCGGAGACTCGCTCGATGCGGGTCGCTGCTATCAGGCCCACGTGGAAGTCTATTGAGGAGGCCTGTGTCCAGCAGTCGACGTCTTAGCCTGAAATGATGATGATGATGATAATTAATGAATTAGGATATTATTTTACGCTAAGTGTCTCAATCTTTGCTATACCATGTGTTACCGGCACGCGGGCATTTTATTCTAACTGATAAAAATATGTTCAATAACAAATTATTTACATGTTTCAGCAAATCATAAATGTGTGATTTAATTACACAATTAATTTTCCTAAATCTGCAATGTATTACGTGTACTGCGTCTAAATAAACAAAGAATGAAGAACTGTCATTTACACTCTTTTGTCAATTACTTTGGTGTACATTGCTGGCAATTTTAATTTTGTTGGAAAATTAATGAAGTCCCAATTTCAGTTTATTAATTAACTCAGGGCCATGGTTAAGCTTAGGAACTGTGTTTATTTATCCACCTTTAAGAAAAGCTCGCTTGCCGGTAACGCACTGTATAGACAAAGATCAACATGCAAAGAAAATTTTATTTTTTATTTAATTGCGCTTACATGAGGTCCACATCAGGAATCGAACCTGGTATCTTTGGATTACCAGTTCAACGCCTTAACCCTTTGACCAGGGAAGTACAATACGCTCGCTTTCAATTTCGCCATCAGTTCTGAATTCTGTACCTATTTTGAAAGGTTTAAAGTTGGTATAACCTTGGCGCCATCTATGACAAAAATGTGATGTTAATTTAACAACATTTAAATATTTAAATAAAACAATTTAAACGGATTATATCACGTATATTAATTATTTGAGCCTCCCTGACACATTAGGCCCATCTGGCATGTATGAACACCTTTATTTTAAATTAATATTTATAAAATGGGTAGTGTGCACAAATAAATAAATAAATGAAATAATAAATAAAAATCGATCTAGTCCCAAATTAAGCTCAAGAAGGCTTGTGTTATGGGTACTAGATGACGATATACGTACTTATATAGATAAATATATACTTAAATACATAGAACAACCATGACCCAAGCACAAATATTCGAGTTCATCACATAAATATTTGCCCTGGCCGGGATACGAACCCGGGACCGCCGGCTCAGTAGGCAGGTGTTTACAAACCGCGCCAAACGCGTCGCCAAAATGTAACTTAGACAGGGAAAAATTGTGTTTTTCTCAGTCAACGTTTGACAACGGTATCTGTAAAGGTACCGAAACGTCAGTGTACTCAAATAATTAATATACGTGATATAATCCGTGTAAATTGTTTTATTTAAATGTGTGACAGACGCGGAAACCGAAGAAAATATAACACTTAAATAATATATTTCGAATCATAACTGACAGTATTTCATATTCTTAGCTACTTTATACCAAAATTTATAAAAATTGGTCCTGCCGTTTGAGCATGAAGAAATAACAAACATACACAAAACACTCATAAACTTTCGCCTTTATAATATTAGTGTTATATCGTCGTCTAGTACCTTGGGATATTGGGATTAGGCCAATTTGTGTAAGATTGCCCCTTAATATTCATTCCATTAATTCACTAATGAAGTGGCAGACAAAGCTAATATTCAAGTAAATACTCAATTCGGCAGGAAATGCGTATTTACTATAATATAATCTGTTCTGCCGACGCTCCGCAAGTCGTATATCTTAAAATTTCCACCCAGTGAATCATGCGGGCGCGGCCCGATGTAGCAATAAAATTTATGTGCCCCGCTGCCTCTATACCGCGTCTATAGCGCTTCTATACCGCTTCTATACCGCCTTTATACCCTTATAGCCAGTACCGCTATGTTGGGCCAGTGCGTTTGAGAGATTGAATCATCGCAAGTCTACATAGTTTGATGGTGTATTAGTGTAACACTAATTATAGACGTATTTATGTTAAATCATTGAAGATGTTATTTAAATATGAATTGTTAATAACTAGCGACCCGCCCCGGCTTCGTGCAGGTGCAATGCTGATACTAAATGAAAAGTCTTTCTCTTCTATATTATGCATGTACTCGTAATATATTGAAACATCCCTCTTGAATCACTCTATCTATTAAAATAAGTTTCTGACAAAATTTTAATTTTTGTGAGATGCTTATCCGACTACCTATACTTTTCTTTGAACATCCATTAATTGCTCACAGAGACGATTCTAAAGAGCCCAAACTCGATATGATTGCTTTATTTATTATGAAGTTCCTATGGCCACCTTCCAGCTTCATCATCAGATCAGCTCCACGTCATCATTATATTGCATTGTCACGCGATTTGCATATTCGTGCAAAATTTCAGCTCAATCGGAAACCGGAAAGTGGGTCAAATTTAACTTGCAAAATTCCATAACAACGGGACAGGTGAAAGTAAATAAAAGCTTGTAAAAAAAGAAACCGCATAAGGATACACAGGGGCACATTGCTGGACTTATTGAAAACACATTTAATCCGCATACGCAATTAATAGAACACTGTTATTCCAATAATGTCCTATCTGTGTGTGCTTTTATGGAATATAAACATTTTTCTTTCTTTCTTTTTTCTTTCTATAGGGACAGACAGACAGCACGAAGCGACTTAGTTTTATACTATGTGATAATAATCATAATCATACTAATAATATAAAGACGAAAGTTTGTGAATGTGTTTGTATGTTACTTGTTACTTCATCATGCTCCAATTTTGATAAAATTACGATAATCGGTTGAAAAATGCCCTCTGGTGAGAACAGCCGGAAACCGATCACTCTAACATACAAACGAAATTTTGGCTAAGCTGACACGGATTCACTTCGCTCGCTCAGTCAAGAAAGTATTTTTTTTATGTCATAGGGGCAAACGAGCAAACGGATCGCCTGATGGAAACTGATTACCGTCGCCCATAGACACCTGCAACACCAGAGGAGTCACAAGTGCGTTGTCGGCCTTTCAGGTGGGAGTACGTTTTCTTGAAGGTTTGAAGGTCGTATCGGTCCGGAAATACCGCAAGCGACAATTCATTCCACAATGCAGTCGTGCAAAATTTCTAGAAAACGCACAGTTGTGGCCTGCCCACTAGTTACGTTTTCTTCACAATTCCAGTCAAGATAACAAGATAACAATATAATTGTCCGATCACCCCCTTGACCGACCTGAGCGCCGAACCCACGACCTTACCGAAACAGGTCTATTCTCACTTTCAACTTTACTCGATTCCAGCAAAAGGGTGCGATCAGGTTTCTTTTTAGATCTAGTTGTAACATGTTAGAATGGATAAGATAGTAAATAGTAACACGTTTTATGGGAAAAAAGAGTTTTGTAGCCATGGGAATAAAATGTTGGTCTGCGGGTGACGTACTATCAAATACTTAGTCAGGATTTTGTTTTTAAGGAAAACTTACGAGGTATAAAAATTTCGAAATATTAATTATAGTTGATTATAGTCAAGAAATAAAAATGACCAAAAGTACAAATGACGAAATGTAATAAAGACTAACTGATAATGGTCTAAAATAAAAAATTACAAAACTTGTTACTATGAAAAACTCCTCATATGGTAGCCAATCACTTGCTAAACAACGTTTCATAAATATTCATATTACAAACAACGTTAGACAAATTAACGATTCCCAAATTAGACGTTACATAAAATATAGTTTTACAAATAGATCGTGATGCAAATTATTTATTGGACAAAACATCATATCACAAAACATTATTTAGCAAATTATTCATTTATTATTCTAGTCAATTAACAAAATAACGAATGATAAAACAACGTTAATAAAATGCATTGTTTGGTAAACATTTCGTTTAATAAATCATCATGGTGTTAACGCGTTATGTAATTTAAACTTTTTTTGTCAGATTAATATTTACCGAGATATTGAGGTTCAAACGTTACTCATTTTGAAGGGGTCCGAGACATGAAAATTCGAGACAAATAAATTTATGTCAATATAACAACGAATTTTTATTAATTTATTTTATAAAACATGTTTAAATAAGTATGTTTTGTAATTTAAACTTTCTGGCTCAGATTAATATTTACCGTGATATTGAGGTTTTTTAGGTAACATGGCTGAAAAGCCGAAAACTGTAGGTTAGGTTAGGTTTGTTTCATGAACATGTATAGCGGAGCGGGTGAAGCGAGCGGAGCGTCAAAATGCTTGCTTAAAAAATGGAACATCACTCAATCTAATTTAGCCTAAAAATGGCATTGAAAAAAATATTTTTTTGAACCCCAATATCTGGGTAAATAATATCGCTCTGAAAGAAAAGGTTTCAAGAACAAAACATGCTTATTTTAGCGTAATCTACAAGATTAAATCTAATTTAAGCCCAAAAACAGCAAAAAGTCCCAGAAACGGCCACTCTAAGTCCTGCGTTTTGTTACATAGTTATTTTTAATATTTGTATGAAACAATACTTTATAAATCAACGTTTTGTAAAATGACTGATTTTAAAAACGATTTATTCGTGAAGTGAACATTTTTTAAATGAAACTTTGTCCTTCAATATGTTTATAAAGCGTCATAGTTACTAAATGTACCTATATTTGTCAAGTAATTATTTGTAAAAAGTTGTTTAGAAAATGATAATAAACCCCTCATATAGCCGATGTATAAAACGGCCCAAGTCTAGGTACTTACCTATTAGGTTCGTTAGTTATCTTCAGATGTCCTAAGGTAAAACTTTATAGAAATAGGACCCGTCAATTTAAAGGCAGAGTGAAATGAGTAATTTTAATGCCTCGACTAAATTATATTTCGACATTTTTATTCGTAGACCTTATAATGCTTTGTCAAGTTTCCATTTCGTCATTTCACACATCTCTTGAAGTCGTCCTTATAAGTATTATAATCCTAAAGGCATACTAATATATATTCGAGATGAACAAAACATGTTTTAGTTTACAAGATTTATTAGTGAAATAAAGTGAGCTTGTGAGCAACTAGTGTGACATTTATTTTTTAATTTTAAAATTTACACCTTAACTTGACCCAGAGTTGCAATTCGGTAAATTTTTCTTGCAATCCAAAGTAACAGTATCTACTACGTAATATTATGTTGTATTATGCGGATTCTGAATGCAGTGTCAAATTTGCTTTTGAATTTAAAAAAATCTTGATATTTTGAGTATCATGTTTCGAAGATTCTGAATTTATTTTTTTATTTAACAACATTGCGCCATTTTTATAAGTATTTATAACAACAGTGTGCTGTAAAATTTAACACCAGTCATCATCCCTGCAGAATCGATCACTAGTATCCACCATTTATTAACCTGTATCGCATTTTTTCAAATTTTTATGTAAATAAAAGTGTGTACCCAAACAAGCTTGTTTTACTAATATATCTCACGATTAACTCCCGTACCCCACAACAGTGTCCCAGAGCGCGGTCGCTAGCGAGCGGGCCGCATGACTCGACTACTGCCGACTAATTGCCGACAGATTGCCCTTTAGCCGTAAAAAGCCTTTTAAAAACAAGAAAAAACGTGTGAAAAACATGTCTGTGCAAGTTCGACACGCTGTATATGACTTTTCACGCGCTTAATGTAGCAAAACTGATTATTACGTTCGCGTGTAGTCATCAGAGTGAAGAAATTATTTAGATTTTTGCTATTTGAATTACAATAAGTGTGCGTTATCCAGATAATGGGAAATGGATGAACATTTTCAAAACGCGTGAATTTTTTTCCCATACAAAAATGTAGTTTAGGAAATTCAAAATATGAAAATGTTTTCTCCCACCCCTGTACGGGCCTGATGTTGATTTTGTCAATTGGAATGGCTAGGCAAGTACTGTTAACTGAAACGTCGAATTGAAGTCTACGATCGTAAATGTAATTTTTTTAACTATAAAATTAAAATCAACTTATTTACACAGTCGGACTGTGTAAACTGAGACTGTGTAGTCTTTTTTCACTTCAAATCATATCGACTCAAAGACGACAGCTGGACAAGGCCTCGCGGGGATCTTTATAATGTCTTATAGTCTACTGCCTGCAATCTTGACCGAATGGTCGGTCTACCAGGTGCGAATCCAGTCTTCTAAAAAAGTTGGCGACATTTTCATGATAAAATTACCCCTTTCCATAGAAAACTGATTTTTAATACAACTTTTAGAATTGTATAATGGTATTCATGAAACTCCTATGAAAATCCATTTACCACGTTCTGAAACACTACACCCGCCGGTCCAGCAAATTAATCACTAGGGGAAAAATCTGTTAACATTCTCTGGGAAAAAATGCCACTTAAAATGCCATTTATATTCCGGAAAAAATGAAAAAGAGGGAAAAGGGGGAAACTCATATCATGCATAATGAAGTTACAGGTGTTTTTAGGTTCATTGTTTGTAGCAATTTGCTTAAGTGAGTGTGAGAGGTTTTTTAGGAGGAAAGCGAGTATCTTTATGATGGTAAATTATGGGGGTTTCGTTTTTTTATGAATTTAGGGGTTGTATCGTGAGGTTCCGTTTTCGTGAAAACGGTGAGTGAAGGAAGGGTGGTGAAATCAGTACAGCAGCCAACGGACAAGCCATTTTCACGGCTAGACATGTATAGTGCTTTTCTCAATGTAATGAAATAATAAAATACACTACTCAATAAAAATATAAAAAAAATCGACTCATAAATGACGGAGTTCTGAGGTAACAAACATAAAAAAAAAAAAAAAACATACAGCCGAACTGAGAACCCCCTCCTTTTTTTGAAGTCGGTTAATAAGTCGCTTGTTTATCGGTTTTCTACCGGATACATTTTGGTGAGTGTGCACTAGGACTGCATGAATTAATTCCACCGTCTCCGTTCAGACAATACAGTACCTACTCGGCGCGGACTTGGATTCCATCCTTATGTTGTCGATATACCACTGATTCGTATGAAACGCTTTGCGTCTACTTTCCTTATGAGGACAGCTAAGGAATGGAACTCTCTTCCTGCGCACCTGTTTCCTGAAAAATATAACTTGGATCTCTTTAAGTCGAGAGTGAATAGGCATCTTCTAGCCAAGCATGCTCCGTCTTAGGCCTTATTGTCACTTAACATCAGGTGCAATCGAGGTTAAATGCATGGCTATTTTGAATAAATATATATATATATAATTCAGCTGTTTAGCCTGTTCGTGAATACAGGAGCCCTGTTTAAAAAAAATGACTTCCTGCCTTCAATGAAATTCCTTTACAGTTCTTCCGAGTCCCCCAAAACGTGATAGTTCGAAGCCTGTTATAACGCACGTTATGATATGTCCATGCATGTTTGAAAAAAAAAAACCGGTCAAGTGCGAGTCGGACTCGCGCACCGAGGGTTCCGTACAAACACTTTCCATCCTTAAGTGGTTAAGTTAAGTTTGCACCTGGTATGTATAGCGCTCCATACAAATGAGGTGCAAAGTTAACGCAACCAATCCCGTTTGTTTTATGGGAGCCCCCCTTAAATATTTATTTTATTTTATTTTTAGTATTTGTTGTTATAGCGGCAATAGAAATAGATCATCTGTGAAAATTTCAACTGTCTAGCTATCACCGTTCTTGAGATACAGCCTGGTGACAGACGGACGGACGGACGGACGGACAGCGAAGTCTCAGTAATAGGGTCCCGTTTTTACCCTTTGGGTACGGAACCCTAAAAAGATATTTATTTACCGAGCGAGCGAAGTGTTTCCGTTTCAGCTTGGTCTAAATTTAATTAAAATAATTATATTTTTAACTTTTAACTTTAACTAACTAATTTATTTAACTTTTTATTTTTTAAGACTGAACATGTATTGTAATAATTGAATGTTTGACAATGTAAGTTTATTACAAATAAATTATTCTATTCTAATCTATTCTATTCTCACTTCATAGAAGACTGATACCTATATATAATAATATACTCGTAGATTTTCGTATTAGACTTTAATCACCACTTAGTATCAAGTTCAAATTGAAATTAGTCTAATTACTACTAATTAGATTTGGTAGGTATACCTAAGCAATAAGTTTCCGTCAAAAATGTCATTAGTGTGACAAGCTTTTATAGCCGACTGTACTTTTTTAAACATCTATCAATTGCTCACCGATACGACTCTAAAGAGCCCAAACTCGGTAGGATTGCTTTAATCTATTACAGAGTTCCTAGGGCCACTTTCCGGCTCCATCATCAGACCAACCAGCCCCATTGTCATCAAAGTTAAGTAGGTATGCAAAATTTCATCTCTATAAAGATATCTGCTTCAAAATCGAGTTGCAAGATTCCACCCGAACAAACAAAGTTAGGTACATAATTACATTGTACCTAAGTTAAATAAACGCTTGTAAAAAAAAGTTTTGAATAAATGTATTTATTAATCAAAATAATTATTATGATTTATATTTCATTCGGTTTCCATTTTGGTAAGTTTATTTTATCTGTTAATCATCATGTGATATTACTTTGTTGTGTTTATAATAGTTGGATGTGGACGAATTATATTCACGGGTATAATTTTATAACCCCGGAAAAAAAAGTGTTTTAGTACAAAATACGAATTTTGGTTACGAAATTTTAATACATTTTGTGTTACTTAGTGGAAAATTTGGTTGTACCTTGTTTTGCCTAATTATTATTTGAGTGAGAATCGTTTCGTATAATACTCATTTCACATAAGATTTCGTCTAATTTTATTTGGCCTAATTTTTTATTCGTATAAACATATTTGCCTAACCATTTTTTTGCCTAATTTATTTATTTAGCAAGCATTCTGACGCTTCGCTCGCTCCGCTATCCATGGTCATAAAACAAACCTAACCTAACCTACAGTATTCGGTCCTATAATTTTCAAAATAAGAATCGACAAAGTGTGTTTTAGATAAAATATTCGACAAAACAAGAGTTATGAAAATGATCATTTAGGCAAAACGAATTTCGACAAAATAATAATTATGAAAAATGATATTATACATATTGACTTTAGATAAAATGTTAATTATGGTAAAAGTTGGTAGACAAACAGAAATTAGACAAAAAAAAATAGACAAATCAAGGGAATACCGGAAAAAATTGTAGGGCATAGCGTGAAATTGGACTTATTATGGTCAGAATCAGATTAAGCCACTTTACTAACTTACCAAAGATTAAAAATCTGAGAAAAAAGAAATCGTCAACAAAATATAAAATATTTTTTTTTCATTTGGCAATTTGTCAGTAAAACTTTTGGTCATTGTAATGTAAAAAAAAACAACTGTATAATATTATGTATGGAACTATAGGTCTACAATTAAGTTTTTTTCCAGTTCTATAATGACAATACTAATGTTATATTATTTAAGACTGTTTGTTTCTAAATAAAAATAATAATAATAATAAATAAAAATTGGCTCATTACCGTTGGTTATACTCGTAAAACCTCAGTGCATCCCAATTGGCTACAGCCTTTGTATTATGATGCATAAACTGTAAAAAACAAACGATTACAATAACAATTTCAAAATACGCAGCTAAAGTGTTCATAACCTAAATTAAAAATTTAAAACACCCCCAACACAAGCTAGTCATCATGAGACCCCGTTTTACTTAAAACTGAACATAAAAACAAAATTCGGAACTCCTAGCTTAAGTTTTTCTGCTGTACTGCGTAAAAAGATGGCATCTCTCTTTGGAATACGTGGCAGCTCAAACAGCATCCTGAAGACCATTGCTGTAAGAGGGGAGTGCTCAATAATGCAACACTTAATTAAAAATACAATGCCGTTAGCTAAATTTGAATACTAACAAAGTTGTAAAACACTAACAAAATGTGGATCTCGTTGTCTGAATAAATAAAGTTTATTATTATTAAATATTGGAGAGATCGCTTGTTCCACTAAAAGCTGAATATCTTGGAGACGATAGCTCCGTTTTTTATCAAACAAAGCTAAGAACCATCTCGACAAACCAGACTTTCAATAAAAAAAAACGCACTCAAATTGGTTCACCCGTATTGGCGCTACGATGCCACAAACAGATACACAGACACACAGATACACAGACACACAGATACACAGACACACAGACACACAGATAAACATGTTAAACTTAAAACTTATAACACCCCTCTTTTTTCGTATCAGGGGTTAAACACCTTTTTAAAAAACATCAGAGCACTTGAATATATCCTCAAAGTGACAATTATCTTCTCCCGTTTCCTGCTATGAATGGTAATATACAATAAAAGGATGTAAAATGTGTTTTTCCGCATAAACATCATCCAGCAAACAGAGGGTTGAGTATGAATGTTAACACTTCCCTGCGGGCCGCCAACGAGGAAAAAGAAAAATAACGGTCAAGTGTGAGCTGGTTTGTAAGGCCAGAGTTCTTAATAGTATTTTATGCAATCGTTGCACAATGAAGGTTCTTAAAGTCGAGTACCGCGACTGGTAGAGAATGCCTCAAGGGATTAAGTCCACCATTTTTATGTCTTTTTGTATAGTGCAATAAAGTTTAAATAAATAAATAGATCCAAAGAAGCTCCGACGACTTATGCATGTATGTATGTATGTATGTAAACACTTTATTGTACACAACAACTGGTTATAAATACATTGATAACAAATGAAATATGTACAAAGCCGAACTTATCCCTATTAGGGATCTCTTCCAGTTAACCTTAACTATTAACTTATAGGGCCCTTAAACAAATAAATAATAATTTAAACATCGAAAGATTCTCACTACTGGTCACGGAATCCCAAACGGTCCTCAATGAATGCTAACGAGAGTCGACGGGCCGGCCCGTACTCATTGTAATTTATTTTTAAAAACATTGCAATTGGCCGTTTTCACCTACTTTTAGCTGTTGAATTAACTTGAAATAACTAGTGGGTATTATAAGGCTCCTTATCCGTCCAAAAATACTGAATGTCCTTTTTTGTGATCAAACATGTTTCTGAAAATAATTATCAATATTCCTACTCTGAACGGGACTATTGCAATGTATTGGTATATTATTGTATTAAGCGGTTTACACTCACGTGGTTGTCAGGTACGGCCCGGCATGTTTCGAACTCGTATGGAGCTCTTCATCAGGGACGGATGCCCGTACACCGCCGCGGTAACCTCGTCACTGACTGGCAAACATGTCGGGCCGTTCCTGACAATGTCACGTGAGTGTAAACCGCTTAATACAATAATTAAATATGTCTCACGAAAGTTTTAATAAAAAGTATTGGTATATATTTGAAACCTACAGTTAATTCTTTTTTTTTTTCAACTTATTTTCGATTGCATTCAATGAAACATAATCAATTATTAGAAAAAACGAGTTCATTTTGAGAGGAAACGCATGAGTTTACGTGAAAAACGTAAAAGAAAACTATAGTGTGCTTACAATAATTGAGGATAAAAACAAGATAATGACTGATGTCGAACTTATACAACATACTGTAATTATAATTACGAATAAAAATTTATCAATTCGCATGAAATAATGAAAAACAAATAAAAAGTGCTTTAAAATGTGTGACTTCAATGTTATGATTTATATATAGCCCCAGATCGCATATTTATGGCCCTCGCCTTCGGTTCGGGCCACAAACACCTGCGATCACATTCAGGAATTCACCGCCCTAGGTATATAATTTACTATTGTATTTTTAACTAGGTTCTAAAATATTACCTCAGGACGTCATCATTTCTGTACAGATTTTAAGAACCCTTTCATTAAATATACGATCTGGGGCTTTATTCATTACCGCCCGTGGTTTGTCTGAAATTTTACATCTTGCCCTGCCCGGGAAGCTATATTTTCTCCCCGCGTGGCGGGCAGAAAATACCACTTACGGCCCAGGGGGACGTAAAATAAATATAACTAACTAATTAGCCTATGGCGTCTCTTACGGATGCTTTTGTAACTGCAGCGAGATATATGTACGTTCCCATGCTAAGATATAAAATTATGAAGAAAATTAAATGAAACATTTTATTGAATCTGGATATTATATTAAGTAATAATCACATTTATTGCTCACCAAATAAACCAGTTCTTGTTTCGTGTAAACTGTGAAATAATCATTACAATATTTAATATCAAAACATCATGGTGTCTTCACTCATAGCATTTGTAATAATTTTCTTATAATTATCGTGACAGAGTAGATTTACACCTACATCGCACTCGCTCATTTTCAGCATAAAATGGTAAGGAAAGAAGCCATCATTGTTGGTAAAAAACTCATTTACTAACAAATTGACTATCAGACATACTTACAGATAGTTTTTTTTATTCTGTACTATCCCGACCTTTATGATCCTTACAGAAAATAAAAATTTGTGTAGGAAAAGCTTAAATAAAACCTTAAAGTAAAAATTAAAAACTAAGAAATAAAATATATAATAAAAAATTTGGCCTAAATCGCCGTCTATTGGCAGCGTGCCCAGAAGGCATGATCCTTACATATTTTTCACACTATTATTTATATTGTAAGAAATCATGACAAATTGCTTATTTTCACGATCGTGCTTATAACCTTACAAGAAAACATTTTCTGCTAAAATGCAACCTTCGTAGTGCCATTCTCAATAGAACGCTCCAAGGAAAGCTTTATATCAATATTGCACACCTCAACCCTTTCAGTTCCCCTCTGCGGGCGAATGAGATGCCTAAAAATAAACGTAGGGTGGCACAGAAAGTACTGCTAGCGCCATCTATTATCGAGTAGAAGAAGTAGAAATTGTGTTGTGAAAAATAATTGTAGTTTTAATCCAAGGAACTGTTTTTGTAGATACTGTTCATACTTGAAAAATTAATTCTCCATAAATTTACTTTAAATATCCATATTAGTGAGGTATTATTCGTTTTTAAGCAATGGAAAGCTTTTTCTATCACACACAAGATAGCGCAATTTCATTAGTTTCACTATTTGAAAACAGAGGGCAGTAATTTTGAGATTCTCTGTTGTGTCAATAGATGGCGTTATATTTTATTTTATTCTACTCGCCGCTAGGTGCCTCTGTTAATTTGCTTTTACTATTCGTCAATAGATGTCTCACTATGAACATGTTCTAGACTCTCAAAGTACTGCTGCCTCGAAATAGATTGCTGATATGTATAAATCCACCGTCAAAAAATCAACCGCCTACCTACATTATAAAAAATATATATTAACTCCGAAATAATGTATCGTAATATTTTTTATTTTTATTCTAACATATACCTATTCATATATATACATATACATAATAATAATAAATTAAGAATAATAAAAGTTACTTGCTTCGTTTTCGTGTTTGATACAAGTCGCTCAGTATGCTGTCCCGCGAAACCGTCCCTCTGGCTCCACAGAAAACCAGCGCCGTGGGCATTGCTACCTAGCAAAGCCAACAGCATTGCTGAGTGGAGACCATTTCGGATGCACATCTCTTGTACTCTGTCTTTAATACTTAGGTGCGTAATATTGTAATTGTAATGATGTGTTATCTTGAATAAAGCTTTTTCTATTCTATTCTATTCTATTCTACTATAACATCTTCAAGATGGTACCAGATAAAGTATACAATACTTATAATTTTCTTTTTTTTAGGTGTGTTTTTATTACAATTCCCAACTTTAATTTCGTTTAGAATGTAGGTTATGGAGATCATTCATGGTCGCTCACAATTAAAGGTAATCTGTAAGAGATCTTAAATAGTCACAAGTGAACCCCGAAGAAAAAACGGGATAAGAGTTAGAAATGTTAGTAATGAATGGTGAGAAACGCTTCGCCCTTAATTCTCTCGTATGTCGGAAAAGGAATGTTGGGATGTCCAGACGTTTTCGGACTGTTCTCGCTTAAAAGTCGCAATTCTAAACCGCTTATGAAATTTTGCCAGTATTGGCTCGTTTAGTATGTTTTTTTTGCCGATTCAGATTTTCGATAATTTTCAGTGTTGAGGGGTTGAAAAGGAAAAAGAAATCTGCCTTTTTGGAATCTTTTTTTCAACTCGCGAGGCCTACAACACACGGAAATCATTAGTTACCGTCAGTCAATTCTATACGAAGGACACGTAAACATGAAAAAAATTTATTACCTATCCTTATAAAATTTATAAATGTAGTTTTTACAAGCTTTTATTTACTTTCACCTGTCCCGTTGTAATGGAATTTTGCAAGTTAAATTTGACCCACTCTCCGGTTTCCGATTGAGCTGAAATTTTGCACGAATATGCAAATCGCGTGACAATGCAATATTATGATGACGTAGAGCTGATCTGATGATGGAGCTGGAGGGTGGCCATAGGAACTTCGTAATAAATAAAGCAATCATATCGAGTTTGGGCTCTTTAGAATCGTCTCTGTGAGCAATTCATGGATGTTTAAAGAAAAGTACAGTAGGCTATAAAATCTTGTCACAAAAATGTTTTTTTTTTACATTTTGACAGAAACTTATTTTAAATAAAAGGAATTTTTCCCTGTAACTGAAATTAGTTAACTTAAGGTTTTTTAAAATACTTAAACGGGTTTACTCACGTCGTAGAAGTCGAATAACGCTCGACATGTTTCGTTTAAGGTTTTTTATACCCGACTACGGCGAACCAAAAAGGAGGGTTACCTATAATATGTATGTATGTTCATCTATTACCGCATAACTTCTAAACTTATCATAACTAATTTTGAGTTGTCAGGTGCAGTAGGTATGCGGGAAATCGCAAACAAGAAGAGACGACATAGTCAAGATCGCTGGATGAGGTCCGCGTAAGAGTCATCATTTTGGAGATCCTTGGGTAAAATAAAATTTTGAGTAACACGTGGACATCTTTCGGTTATAAATTTATAATCATCATAATTGACCGAGCAGGCGAAGTCTCCGTTTCAGTTTGGCCAAACCTGTCAGTGGCCAAAATGTCCAGTTGTCCAATGTTCAGCGGTGTTCTCGCTTACAGGTCGGATTTCTTAACCGATTTTCGTCAAATGTTGTGTGCAGGTTCGACACTGATATAGATATACGTCACCCTAAGCCGTAAGTGGGATTTACTGCCCGGGGGAGAAAGAGAAAATCTCATTTCTTGGCCAAGGCAAGACGTAGAACTTTAGACAAACCATGGGTGGGTGATTCTCCGAGCGTTCTAACAGCGCGGTTCTAGCGTCATTCGTTTTTAGGGTTCCGTACCCAAAGGTTAAAGACCCTATAAGCCTCCGTTGTCCGTCTGTCTGTCTGTCCGTCTGTCACCATGCTGTATCTCATGAACCGTGATAGCTAGACTGTTGAAATTTCCACAGATGGTATATTTCTGTTGCCGCTATAACAACAAATACTAAAACATAGAATAAAATAAACATTTAAGGAGCTCACATACAACAAACATGATCCGTTGCATTAACTTTGCACCTCATTTATATACGGCGCCATACTTACCCGGTGCAAACTTAACTTAACCCGGCCAGTTAAGATAAGTATTTGTACGGAATGTGGGCAGCTGTATATTAAAACAGCCTCTGAATCACGAATCTTTTATTTAATAATATTATTTAAACACAATACAATCGTTTCATTTTAAATCTCTGACAGTAGTGTCAAGCTTATTTCTTCTAAGCCATGACCATAAACTAAATTCTAGACGCACTGCAACACCTTCTCCTAATTTTTAAATTGTCTTTAAGTCTAATGATAACATTAGTTACACTTGAACAAATTAAAGTATGACAATTTAACAATTACAGACATTGCAGTATTAACATTACATGAAAATGGTTTTACGAAATCAAATTATTACAATGTCTCTGAAACTTCAATCTGTTCAAACGCTTCGTCATGATATCTGCTAACTGGCTCTCTGAAGGACAATATTCTATGTCAATTTGACCTTCAGCATACTTCTCATGTATAAAATAATAACGCACGTCTATGTGCTTGGATCTCTTACTGAATGAGCCAGTTTTGATCAGCTGTATTGAGCTCTGGTTGTCGACGTGCAGAGAAATCTTGACTTTTTCTTCTACCAATTCGTTCAGCAAGGATTTCAAGTACATGGCATCCTTACAGCTATCAGCAGTAGCTATGAACTCGGACTCGGTAGACGAGACCGACACGATAGGCTGTCTTTTTGATGTCCAACATATAGGGCCATTCTCAAGCATCAACACAGTTCCAGTTGTGCTCCGTCTAGTCATTAAGTCACCCGCATAATCAGAATCACTATATGTCCGTATGTTGGATATCGATACGTTCCTTTTAAACATCATTCCTTTATCTTTGGTTCCGATTAGATACTTCATTATTTTCTTCACTGCAAGCACGTCAGCTTTAGAAGGATTTTCAATTTTTCTGGTAGCTTGGTTCACAGCCTGAGCTATGTCAGGTCTGGTTCTAGTAGATAAATACAATAAGCTTCCCACGACTTCCCGATATGGATAGTCCACCTTCTCCTGGGAAGTTTCTTGTGTCAGTTTACAATCCAAGTTACTTGGTATATCAACGGGTTTGGCGTTCTCCATGCCATACTTTTGCAAAATATTGTTGATATAGTTTTTCTGTGTAAGTTTAATACCTTCTTCCAAATTTTGTATTTCCATTCCTAAATAATTTATAGGATTGTCATTTTTCTTCATCTGAAACTTGCTTTCTAGTTTACCTAATATCTGTTTTAATTTTTCTTTGTCTTGTCCGATCAATAATCCGTCATCCACATACAAAGCAATGATGATTGATTTGTCTTTGTTGACAAAAACACATCTGTCATTTTTTATAATTTTAAAACCAAGATCTGTCATAGTTTGAGTAAAACCTTCCTATTTCTTCTAAGCCATGACCATAAACTAAATTCTAGACGCACTGCAACACGGAACCCTCGGTGCGCGAGCAGCATTCACTATGCAATTTAAAGAGAAACGTATATAATTACTGATAGAATATGAATCTTGATAGTACCAAATTGAGTTTTGTTTTAGACCATACTTAAATTGGACGTAAAACCACCCAATTATAATCCAATCATCCAACTATTTTTTATTTAAGTTTGTTTAATTATGTTGTTCATCTTAGAGTTTATTCATAATAACTAATTGTCATAATATTAACGAGTAATTTTCGGATTAAATTGGACCATAGTTGTAAGGACTGGACTATAGTTGGGTAGTTTTACGGTAGGTACTTATTTTTTGGCTAGCGATGAAACCAAAATAATAAGGACGCAGGTATAAACAATAGAACAAAAAATATATTGAAAGTAGCCCAGACCCGATTACTATCTCAAGACACCGCAGAAACAAAGACTTAACCCTTCCGCTGCGTCGCGAAAAAACGATCGGGTCAAAGGGGTCAAATCAACCCATTGTTATTCAAATTAATTGCTCCTTGCTCCCCTAGACCCTAAACTGTCTCTTAAAGAATTAAGGACAATAGGAAGACGGTTTGGTGTTGAAGAAATTTTGATGAGATTTCTCTGGTCCATTTGTGCCCATGTGAATATTTTAAGATTTGCAATCAACGGTTTTTTATGCCTGGGATCAATTTTGTTTGGTTTAAATAACTTTGTAGAAGAAATATAAATTAGATTTAAATCGTTACATCTTATTCACTAATACCTTTAAGTTTGGAGTACAGATGTGGTAATATTCAATTTTAGATAATGTTAATACTTAACAGTTTTAAAATGGAGCATTTTATAATTAGCACCCAGGATTTTTACATTGAATTTAAAAGTCGTAATCCAAAATTATGAAGCATACATTATTATTGTCCTCCCTTGAAATTGAAGTGTCTTGATTACTATAGTTCCTCGAATATTAAGTTAGAACGAATGATTTGTCTCTGATAAATAGTATTATGTAACATTTTAAATTCACAACTCAAAGGTCATCCCAATAATGTAGCAAAAGGACTTTAATAAATACAAACTTTGATAGCATGTTTCGCATTTACAAACTATCCAACCGTCAAACTCATTACCCTTCTTGGTCGTAGCTGTAGGGCAAATCGGGGTGCCCCAAAAGTCCGAGGTGCGAAGACAGGACAGCTGCCGCCGTGAGAACCGGTCCGGTCGGTATGCAAATCGCGGCCTTTATGGTGTCCACAATCGCACATTGTCCTGCTGGTAGTGTTGCAGCTTTATCGATGTCGATGAGGCGTGTAGGAACCTAAAAAACTAGTAAACTGAAATAGATTAATTTGTATGTTTCATAAAATTGTAGTAATTGTATTGTCATTTTATCCCGACTTGTCCTTAAGTAAGTAGGCTTTGTTTTTCTCTATGTCTTCGATATTGTGAATTAAATCGCTATAAAGTGTGTTAACAATTATTCAATAAATTAATACAACAATTATTAAATAAATTAATACTAAAAACTAATAATTGGTTCAATCTTACACTTTCACAATTACCTATAACCTTTAAGTGATGAATAAAATTAAAATAATAGTTTTTTGTAAAAGCATAAATTTTATGAATCCTAATCTATTTACTTTATTTTTAATGAGTCAAATATATTTTATTTTATAATTTAAATTAAAAATAACTATGTATTTCGCAATAACTAAAATTACCTACGTCTTAAGTATAACAAATGAACTTAACCTAGACTTGATCTAATCCTAGAATCTTATTGCGTTATGCGATTATATCGACATTACTATCGATAACCGACAATCTCACCCTTAATACCCGTAAACAGCAAACCGGTTAGGTCAGTTCCGCAAAATCACAATAGCAACCCATTGGATACTCAAATAGGTCCAAATATCATAATGCCATTATTAGCAAGGGTTGAAAAGATCCCTTTATGACCCCTGTCCCCTTCAGAAGACAACCGGTAAGACAACTTTTGACCCACCTGGGCAGGCGAAGGGTTACTCAGTTGCGTATTGACCATGTGCAAGTGACGTTCGAATAAGTCTTCCGTTATTTTTGAAAAATATTTTTTATTATTTTTCTGCTTAGTGAGTTATTGCGAAAAATAATTTTGAAATAGTTAAGTATTCAGTTTTCTATAATAAACTGACCACGTCAAGTGTACCTACAAGTGCTTCAAGAAAAAGATATTTGTCGATCTATCACAGCTAATTACAAGTAGGTACCTACCAGGTGAGATAGTGAGAGCGTGACACTTTGTATAGCTAATAAGAACTAAACTAAAATAATTTAATAATTTCATTTTAAAAATAGTTGCAATTATATTGTAAACAACACAAAAGTGCTTAAAAGCTTTGAAACAGACAAGCCGGTTGGAATCGGTCTCTATATCTCGTATTTGCTCACGCGTCACAAAAATTAATTGACTAAAAAATAAACTAAACGTGATAAATTGCTTAGATAAAATGTAAAAGAATCCAACGACAACAAAATAAAAACCTAACCTAACACAATAATCAAAAACAATACCTTGAGGGTCCAAGTAAAATACATCGAAAGGATCAATTCATCCCAATCATATTAAAAATAGAAAGCCAAAACAAAATAAGTCTTTCAAACCGAATACCTAATAATAGTTCAAAGTAAAAAAAGAACATTGAAAACGGAAACCTTACCATACTTCAAAAACAATCGTTCAAAGTAAAAAAAAAAACATTCTTCGAACAGAATCAATTCACTCAAATCGTATTGAAAAGAATTCCCCCGTTTTTAAACGCCCCCGTATCGATTCTATTTTTTGTCGGTTATGAACCGCTGCTATTGGCGGGAATTTTTGTTCCAAATTCAAAAGATTCCGAGGGTGGGGTGGGTGGCAAAAATGGCGGTCTCAAAAATTGAGACGCCGTCGTCGTTAGTCGTTAACATTAGGCGCTTAGAATTGTATTATTTAAATTAGATTAAAGAAACCGGGTTAAAAATTAACGCGCGTGCATTATGTTTACGGAATTTTAAGCAAAATTTTATAATGCTTTGATTAAAGTAAAGATTCGTCACTACATAGTATAAAACAAAGTCGCTTCCGGCTGTCTGTCTGTCCGTCCCTATACATGCTTAGATCTTTAAAACTACGCAACGGATATTGATGCGTTTTTTTAATAGATAGAGTGATTCAAACGGAAGGTTTATAATTAATATATAAATACATGCATAATTTATCAGCATTGCACCCGTGCGAAGCCGGGGCGGGTCGCTAGTTATAAATA
Organism: Apotomis capreana; assembly: GCA_947623375.1. Classification (NCBI taxonomy): domain Eukaryota; kingdom Metazoa; phylum Arthropoda; class Insecta; order Lepidoptera; family Tortricidae; genus Apotomis; species Apotomis capreana. Next base: position 11,483,269 of record OX392522.1, on the reverse strand, counting down.
ATTGACCAATATTATGTTATACCTACTTGTACTTAATTAATCCTTAGGAAACATATCTACATAATGTGTTTTATTACACAATCAAACAAACACATTAGAGGCAAATTAATTAAGTAACCTTCGGATATTTTTTAAATTTATATTACTTAATTTTATGGGCATTTTTTAGTTCAAACTACTTCCTGATTGTTTATAAAGTATATGTATGTAATATACCTATTTCACCCAATTTATGAATATTTATTGGGTAAGAGTCCGTTATTAGATCTACCCTCAACAACTATATTTTACGTAGATACCTAGGTACTTATAAGTTTAATGACACCTCTCATACCTTTAACTCTCAATAAGTATTCGAGAAGTATACGTTTTCTTTCGCCGTGACCCTCTCAATTGATCATCATCATCATCATCATCAGCCCGGAGTCGTCCACTGCTGGACATAGGCCTTCCCCAGTTCGCGCCACCATAACCGGTCCTCAGCTTTCCGCATCCAACCGCTTCCCGCCACTCTTTTTAGGTCGTCGGTCCACCTGGCGGGAGGCCGTCCTACAGGGCGTGTCTCAATTGATATTATTTACGATTCGACACGATTTTTTAATTAAACTGGGACCGTTAACGACGCCATCTTGTAACTGAAGCCTCGGGGGCCTTTCGAAAAATTTGTATTGACGTCTCCAGTTTTTGAAGACAATTTGTTGTAGAGGAAGTTTATCTTTAGGTTTTAGATGAATTATTTAGCTAGAATTTTGCAGTGTACTTAGAAATTATAAATAAACCAGACATTATTCTTGCATGAAAGAAATATAATGTCCGTTCGAAAATTTTCCAACTCGATTCCGCTGTTTTCGAGTAATCGAAGAACAGACATAAACAAAAAAACTCCCGTTAACTTCTGTTCCGTTTTTTGACGTCGGATAATGATATCCTTGTTATTTAGAACAGTTTAAAAACTCAATTTGTACATAATCGTAAACATCACTCAAATCGTTCCAAATTCAAAAATCTATCCGTAACTGTTATGTTTACCGCATCCAACCGAAAACAGATCAATTTACATCAGAAAACAAATCGGTAAAGTTCGGAGCGCCTCGTGTTTTTCCGACAAATGATACCTATTAAGGCAAATGGCGCGAACTTGCGCTGAAAAATACTGATACAAAGTGATTTAAGAAGTTCTAACAAACTTTGGATTAGATGTAATTTAAAGCCATTACGATACATATACATTCTAGTACTTATCGTTGAAGGCGTCTAGATATCTAAACTATGTAATAGAATAGATAATGCGGTAGGTATTGGTGAAAAGTACTACTTACTTTAAAAAAAATCGCTCCGTTGGCACGAAAATTATAGCAAAATACAAAAACTTCGGAGTCACATATTATAATTTAAGATATTTTCAAAATCAGAAGTATGTGTGTTGTACGTTAGTTAAATCTTCACGCTGAAACGGCTGTACATTACGACTGTAAATATAACAGAGGTACTTTATACCGAAACTTAGAATAATTTATTTAACTATTATAGTTTTATGTAGTATACGTTGCAACGCGAGCTAAGCCTGCAGAAACCAGCTAAGTATACTTAATGAACCCACAGTTCAAAAAATCTCAAACGATCTATCCGATGTCTTTAAGATATTTGATTCTTCATCAGTATTTGTATGTAAATGCAGTAAAATCTAGTCTAACTCATTACGGAGAGATAAAATTTAAATTGCAAACAGCCACCCCCGCAAAAAAGGGGAGAAAAAAGACGCCGCCCCTTATTTTTGCCTTTCTTACGATCCGCAGTCAAGACTCTTATTTGTTGAGAAAACTTTTGATGAGGGCGGTTTGATTTCACAGTATTTCGTTTCATTTCAAGAAAATTGAGAGCTTACAAAAAGTAGGTATCGATGAGGTATTAATCAGTCGGATGTATACTCGTATCTTTTGTTTCTTATGATAAATAGATAGAAACTTGCACGACATTCACACATTAATTGCGTTCCAAAAGTGAACGTGAGACCCTTTGAGACCAAGGACGTAACATCAACACCACGACCGAAACGTCGAGGTAATAAAAAAAAACTCCTTTTTGAACGTGTTTTTTTTTTTCTCTGTGGCTTTCACTTCTTGCTGGGTTAGCAAGATGTATTTTGCCAATGTCGACGTGAAGGCATATCACACGATAGGAGAATGGTCGGTATTTATACTTTCGTGTTTTTGAGGGAGGATAGGTGTGGAACCTAAAACAAACAACATTTTAATTATGTTATGGACGGCACAGACAACACAAGACGTTTGTACAGTTAGGATCCGTTTTGATATAATAATAGAAAACGGCAATTTTTAATATTATAAAGTTTAATAGCGGATTTACGATTCAACAATTACTAGCCTTTATATTTACAACACAAGACAATCCAGCAGATTAAAAATACGTTTATCTAAATACGTATTGCAACAATTATTCAAATAAATATGAAACTAAACTTTGTTTTAAGATGTTGGTAATAATGGTAATTATTTAGTTATATTATGTACCTATATAATATTTCGTTAGTTAACCTTAGTTAAACTTAGTTAACCGAGCAGGTTGCTTGGTAAGTAAATGTATTTTATAATAGGTACTATAGGTAGTATACCTAAGTAAGGTCTGATTCGTACTGATCATTACCATAGACTAACATCAAGATTTTATTTTTGCTATATTTATCTAAAGGTTTACCCTTGAAATTTCGACAAACGTTTAATCGAATTTCAGTTCAAAGTCAACGGTACGCATTTTTTCATTTGATCGAATATTCATTACATCGAACAATTAAATTAATGGCGTATTTTTATAACACCGATTTTTAATCTATAGAAATATTATTTATTATATACTTTATTTCGCAGTTCTTTATTTCATATTTTATTATTCCATATTTTATTGTTTTGTTTTAAATTTTACATTGTAGAAAATCATTTCAGTATTTATCATTCTACAACTTCAATGAATTATGTGAGGAACTAAACGCAATGCGCTCGCGGACGGATGTGGGTAGATATTATGTTTTATGTGTGTACCATTTTGTATGCCTATGTATGCGAGCCGTTTCGTTTTTGGGGTCATAAAAAAAATAACCCTAACCTAACCTAACCTACCTATGTCTGCAAACTGTTTCGTTTTTGGGATCAGAAAAAAAAAATAACCCTTACCTAACCTAACCAACCTATGTCTGCGAGCTGTTTCGTTTTTGAGGTCATCAAAAAAAAATAACCCTAACCTAACCTAGCCAACCTATGTCTGCGAGCCGTTTCGTTTTTGGGGTCATAAAAAAAATAACCCGAACCTAACCTAACCTACCTATGTCTGCGAGCCGTTTCGTTTTTGGGGTCATAAAAAAAAACCCTAACCTAACCAACCTATGTCTGCGAGCCGTTTCGTTTTTGGGGTCATCAAAAAAAAATAACCCTAACCTAACCCAACCAACCTATGTCTGCGAGCCGCTTCGTTTTGGGGGTCATCAAAAAAAAATAACCCTAACCTAACCTAACCAACCTATGTCTGCGAGCCGTTTCGTTTTTGGGGTCATAAAAAAATAACCCTAACCTAACCTAGCCAACCTATGTCTGCGAGCCGTTTCGGTTTTGGGGTCATAAAAAAATAACCCGAACCTAACCTAACCTACCTATGTCTGCGAGCCGTTTCGTGTTTGGGGTCATAAAAAAAACCCTAACCTAACCTAACCAACCTATGTCTGCGAGCCGTTTCGTTTTTGGGGTCATCAAAAAAAAATAACCCTAACCTAACCTAGCCAACCTATGTCTGCGAGCCGTTTAGTTCTTGGGGTCATCAAAAAAAAAATAACCCTAACCTAACCTAGCCAACCTGGCTGCGAGCCAATTCGTTTTTGGGGCCATACAAAAAACATAACCCTAACCTAACCTAGCCTAATCAACCTATGTCTGCGAGCCGTTTCGTTTTTGGGGTCATGGAAATGAATGAGTTGTATAATAATACCTCGATGAAATAATATAAATTATTTGATGTTCTGTCTTTAAAATAATCTGTTAAATGTCATTTTAATCATTTAAAACTCCTTATAACATAGCTCTAATAATTGTTATAATATGTAATGAATAGTCGATGAAGCCATAATACTCCAAGAGAAAATATTTATACTGAATATTCTATGAATCGTTTTCGATGAAATGAAATTCGATGAAAAGTTTGTCGAGATTTCAAGGGGCACCCTTATCTAAATAATTACTACCTATAATAAATTTTACGAATCAAAACCAGTTTCCTGGCAACATTACGTAACTAAAAATGTGTTTCTATATAGAAAAACGACAAAAAGGCTAAATTAAGCACAATCGTATACAGTCACGTCATTAAGAAAGGGGCACAAACGAGATTTTCTGGAGAATTAGTCAAAAGATCCCCCGGGGGTCCCCGCTGAGAAAACTTGTCGAATCGAAAGACAAATCAGTACCTACTGTTACGTTTATTTAACTAAGAATTCAATTAGTTCATAGGCAGTGTAAGAAAACACAAAGAAAGCTTTAATATCTAAACCGTGAAATAAAGCGACATAATATTATATATATATATATATATATTATCTTGACTTTCTCACGCAAAAAAATAAAAAATATCCTGAAGCTATACCCAAAGCGAACATCACTCTTGTTTCAAATTGATAAGAAAAAAAATATGAAGAAAATTACTAAAAAGGGTTTATAAATCTCAAAGAATCTGCTATTTGTTTCTTATGCTTAAATATATATTTTCTTTCCTAATTGCTGCCCTTCAACGCATAATGAAATCGGAGATCCTTTAGAACAAAAACAAATTTCTTCAATTCTCCCACCCTAAAAACACTAACGTTCTAAATGGTTTAGAAATACAAAACTTATATTATTACAACAAAACGCGACAAGCGAACGCCATTTGCAAAGAAACAAAAACCAATCAACACCCACCCCTGTGTCATTATCAGTTATCGGTCTAATTCGACGGCATAAGCCAGTACCCTTACGTTGACACTACTGCACTTAGTACCCCAATACAAAAAAGACATAACCGTCATGAAACTCTCAAGGAAATAAGTCATTTTGATCTAACAACAAGTGACACCATGGAAAGCTGCTTGCGCTGATGATAGTCCAAATGCCATTCGCAAAAAGTCAAAAGTCCCTCGATTCTCTGTGTTCTTAACATGGTTTTGATAGATGAGGGTGGCTAGAAAAAGATTAGGAAAATGTAAGCCGCAATCTTGTCTTATCTAAAAAATAATCGCGTGAACAAATAAATTACACTCTTAAGCCTTCGCCACTTTCGATGTACTAGTTCAAAAGATTACCAACCAATTTCTTAATTTACACCATATTCTCATATCCACGAATTAGTAACGCGTATTTTTTGTTTGCCTTGCCTAAATGTGAAAGTGACTTTCTAAAAGTAGATAGGATGAGGTACGATAAACGATAAAATTCACTATTTTAATATTTTCAATAGAATCCGATGAATTTATTATTCCTATAGCAGTTGCGGGGTGTATCATCTACCCTTAGACATAGTATATTAAATATTGGGTCAACTTAATACAGGTAAACCTAAAGACCGCGCAAAGTTCAAACCAACCATAATTAGGTTAACCAAACAAAACTAGCACTTAACGAAAAACTCAAAGATAATTTCAAACCGAAATGGCCTCCGAATAGTTCGAAGTTTGAAAGCGAGAGTGTTCCAAACTTTTTAATTTGCGAACGGGCGGTGTTCGGAAGTCGAATTTTTCATCCGAACTTCTTTAGTAGTTAGGTGCGAACGGTTAAAGTCCAACTTGGCAGTTTGAAAGAGTGCTTAAGCCTTATAAAAATAAATTTAAGGTTGTGGTATTTAATGTTACCAGTTTTTTATGTAAAACACCTTTATAAAAATAAATATACTTATTTTGCATAATGAAAATAGCCAATAGGAGCAAGATGTAATTTTCTAAATTAATTTTTATTATGAGGAAAGGCAAGGTTCTGGAAATACAAGGAAACGTTGGAAACTCTCAAGAACGGTCCCAGGAAAATAGTTTATGTATGGAATGAAAATGCTCTTCTATTTTTGTTTCAAGATAGAAGGAAATAAAATTATTTAGTTAGGGCAACATTGGGAACTATACAAGCTCCATCCGCCGGCGCTTCCTGTAAAACCGGAGGTGGGCCATTACGTCACAACGGCCAGGAACTTCCAAATTAATGACATTTTTCAATACTGATGAAAGAAAGGATTTTTTTGTGTTTTGGATGTTTTTTCCTTTTTTCTCAAACTGCATACCAGTCAGTTGCTTTTATATGCAAATAAACACGTATTTAATAAAAAAATCACGTGTTATAGTTTGGCTACTAATTAGTTTTTGTATTTTATGTACTTATATTTTCGTTGGTAAATAAATAAAAAAAAACCTCGTTACTTTCACGAACACATTTTTGTAAAACAGTCTAGATTTTTGTCGCATTTCGAGCAATTATGTGTACTTTTTAGAAGCATTTCGACAAAACACTAATGCTCAATATGACGCGTTAAAATGCAAAATACTAACACGATAAATTAAATGATTCTGGCAGCTATTTCCGAGGGAATTTTATTTTTAAATTCACCGTGCACCACGTGGTATCATTAAATCAGACAAAATATGTCCGCCAGACAAAGATAAGACATCTCCACCTTCAAACGTTTAAGAAAAGAGCGTACTCCCACCTGAAAGGCCGGCAAGGCACTTGTGACTCCTCTGGTGTTGCAGGTGTCTATGGGCGCGGTAATCGGCCACCATTAGGCAATAGGTACTACTGCTTGTTTGCTTAAATTTAAAATATTAAAATCCTGACACAAGTAACCGGTCACATTGGGACCCTCAAAAAAGCTACTAAAATCAACCAAATAACCACGAAATAACTATAAAATTTCAAAAAATTCTATTCAGTATTTATTAGCTGAGAACTTGTTACTAGTACCAATCAAAGCTGACATTGATTTCGGCTTTTATCTTCATCAAGCATAGCTTAGACCCATCTTACCAAATAATTCTTTCGATTTAAAAACCGCACTCAACTCGTGCGTGTGGCAGATCCGTTTCCAAAGACGACCATATTGTTAAACTTAAATATGTATACTTACCTCTCTTTTTTCGTCGGTGATTAAAAAATACGATCGGTCAAGAGCCTCCATCCAAATCAAGTCAAATATTATTACTTACCTAAATGCTTTGATACATCAGTTACTTTGATTATGGATATTATTAAATACAATTTAATAATTCTTCTTATTGAGAGAATGAGAGATAATGTCTAAGAAAATGATACTTAAAATTATTTTATTTCACCAAAAGGGCGCCTAACGAACTAAATCAGTCGATAAAATGAACTTACCGTAAAATATATCTCCGGAAATTAACATTTTTAACCTCCCCAGACTCCATCTCTAAATTAAAACTAAACATCAAGCCGATACGGTTTAAAATTCTCTATCCAATGAATACCAATATCGTGGAAGTTTCTTAAGTTGGCAGCAATTATTCTTGAAAATGGCGCCAGAAAAAGTAGGGGATTTCAAAGGATTGGGCCAATTTAGATTTATTTTTCTCCCTGTCGGGGGACGAAGTTTGTTGCCACCTCGAGGGACGGCGGCGACTGCACAGAAGCCAGTAAGTACAGTCGGATCTATTTAAAAAAGCGATAGTTAGTGTTATTACATTTTGTCTGATACCAGTTGTACACTCAAATTTCTTTCGTGAAACTGTGGTTTTATCATAGAAATCCGTTAACCGATTGCATTTCTTACTTATAAATTATAATAATGGGTGAAAACATGTTAAAGGATCTCTTCGGTTCGTTAAAAAATCGGTGGAATGAAAAACACATTAACATTCATATTGGAATTGTTAAATCTATTTGTGTATATCTTCCAGTCTTATCTAACGGAAAAACTTCCACTTAATAACGATTCTGTTAGTAACTTTTATCAACAAAAATTTGAGACAGGACTTGAAAATAGACCTATTTAATATTCCGATAAGATTTAACCGTTAATTGATTTTCTTATTAGACTTTTTTAATGATGGAATAATGAATGAGACCATTTAAATACCTACATAATTCAAAAATTATATCCTATAAAATATAAGACATAATATTATAAGAACTATACTTAAATAATAATTACAATAATGTATATAATAATAATTCGATGATTTCTTAGAACCATGATAAATGAATATTTCTAAATATAAAAAAAAACTGTTCTAGTCCCGTTATTCCTGTACTTTCGCGCGCCGTACCAATAATAACTTTCCGCCGATAAAAAAATAAAAGAAGGGTGGTGCCCCTTGTAAAAACCTCGGTTGTCCCCCTAGGTAAGCGTTATGTAGCTATATATAGCGATTATAACTTCCATATAATTATGTTGAACTTCGTTTCGTTTTTGTTTATTTTTGTATTTTTGACTGAACCAGCGAGATTTCTACGCCGTACCCGAGTGGACCTGTGGTTCCTGGACTAAAGAAAAAAAAATGTCGAAGATCAAAACCTGCAGGTTATTATAGGGCGACCAAGTTATCAGTTAAACGGTGAAATTAGGAATTTCATTCATTTCATTTCATTTCAGTTCACAAAAAATTTGGTCGCACTTTAAACGGTAGATTGGTGTCACTTTATCCACGAGGTAACATTGAATTGATAATCAATTACGTAATATTTTCAATGAGACAAAAAAGAAAGAAAAACGTGGCTGTTCAGTGATTTTTCTGTTTTTTGTACTTGGATGATTTTAGTTTTTGTTGTACACCCCGCTTTGATTTTAGTTGTTGCATATTTTAGGTATTTTCTACTCGGAAGCACGAGCTCTCGATCTAATTAGGAGAAAAAAAGTGTCTATCTTCTTATCGCGCGAGTATTTTGAACTACCCTCACTTGGTCTTTGTTTTTTTGGTCCAAAACATCGAGGTAATGAAATAATCACTTTTTTCTCTTCATCTACAGATTGTCGTTTTATTGCTCAGGCTGGTCATATGCGTTATCTTATCAACATTGGGTTTTTTAAACATTCTCCTACAGTAATAACAAAATAACGGTCTTATGCTTTTTCTAATTTATCTGTCTGAATCCAGTCAACGCCAAGGGACCGGAAATTAAAACTATCGCCATATTACTTCTTACAAACCGCGGCTGGCGAGTTTCCAGAAGAATGTGTCTGTCTCCATCCGCTTCCGGTTTAAACCCTGAATTTACTGCCATGACGCGAAATGCCGTTTTATTTACCAAGACGAAAAAAGGCGCTGTTTCCGTTGGTATACCGGGGTTACTTTAAATCAATGGAAAATTAATACTTAACCTTTTTAGGGTTCCGTACCCAAAGGGTAAAAACGGGACCCGATTACTGAGACTTCGCTGTCCGTCCGTCCGTCCGTCCGTCCGTCCGTCCGTCTGTCACCAGGCTGTATCTCAAGAACGGTGATAGCTAGACAGTTGAAATTTTCACAGATGATGTATTTCTATTGCCGCTATAACAACAAATACTAAAAATAAAATAAAATAAATATTTAAGGGGGGCTCCCATACAACAAACGGGTTGGTTGCGTTAACTTTGCACCTCATTTGTATGGGGCGCTATACATACCAGGTGCAAACTTAACTTAACCACTCAAGGATGAAAAGTGTTTGTACGGAACCCTTCATGCGCGAGTCGGACTCGCACTTGCCCAATTTTTTTTTACTTAGGCTCAGGCTCGGGTTTTTCAGCCTGCATCTTAAATTATGCAAAGTTACAGAATTGGAAAAATCTACTAATATTTGTGTATTTTGTACGAAATTTGCGTAATTTTAAATAAATAAATATTATGGAACAATCATACACAAATTGATCTAGTCCCAAACAATGCAAAGCTTGTACTATGGGTACGAGACGACGATATACATAATATATAAATACATATGTATAGATAACATCCATGACCCAAGAACAAATATTCGAGTTCATCACACAAATATTTGCCCCGGCTTGGATTCGAACCCGGGACCGCTGGCTCAGTAGCTGGCATCTGCAAACTGCGCCAACTGAGTCGTCAAATAAACTGTAATAATATATTTTTGCCACCACCGTACATTTCTTAGCTTTAGCTGATAACGAGGGAAACGCCTCTTAACCTAAATAAATATGTATATTATCTTGAAATCCGTGACTTGATGGATTCGGTCTGCACGCGATCGCACTTTGTGGCGAGCTATAGAAGAGGCCAATGTTCAGCAGTGGACGTCTGTGTCTGATAGACAGATCTTTTACTATACACTCGAGTCCATAGTGCCTATTTTAATTTCATGTTAATTATATGTTAGCTTTACTTTCTGTCACTACTAGTTATAAAATAAATATTTATAGTCATTAAGTTTTAACTCTGTACGCATTCGAACGTGTCTAACTTTCCTTGAGACCCTACTGGGTCCTGTAACACAGGGAATCCTAGCTCAGGACCCAAAGGCGTAAATCATGTTGTGTTGTTTAGTAATTTTTTTTTTAGTCTATGGTTAATCATAAGAGTTTATTTTCCACGGAGTTCAGAAATGTAAATGTTGGCACTCGACACGTACCTGTCAACGCTTTTGTTTCAAAGTACATTATTTAAATAACCACACATATTAAGATGCTGCTTCACCGCGATCCTGTATTGATCCTGTATTCCTGTATTGAGCCTCTATTGTAGTAAAAAAAATATAAGTTTACTCGGCTAATTCCGCATGGCGGGTAATTCCGAAAATTACTGATATCTGATAAACGGGTAACATTTTTTTGCGCTAGCAACACTTCTGACTGTAGAAGTGTATAGTATCTAAAGAAGTGTTGCTAGCGCAAAAAAATGTTACCCCGTTTATTAGATATCAGTAATTTTCGGAATTACCCGCCATGCGGAATTAGCCGAGTAAACCCTATTATAAAATATAAATGTACATACATCATTTTTGTTTGTAACTCTTTAAGTCTTTACCCTATTACCCTAGAGACAGTCCTATATGTAAATAATAATAGATATTTATTTATCATATCGAAAACTAAAAATGAAATGTGAACCGCGCTTAATTTTTTTTTTAAACTTAATGAGAATGTTTCTATAAGATGTCCTTTTTCTCTTAATAACCGTTTAAAACTTCAGCAGCCTTTTAAAATAAGAACATTAATAAAAAACCGTTTTTAATTAAAACCTTTTACAAAGTGAGGAATTGTGTAACAAGTCTAGCGATTCTCGTTTCGTCCTAAATTAAAAACAATTATGAGGGGAGGCGCGGGGCGCGCGGACGAGATGAAAAATTAAGACAATTTCAAGACGCCCGGTCAGAGTGGCGGATAAAAGTTATCTTTCCCTTTCTAATAGCATACTTTATTCTTTCTATATTCAACTCTCATCTAGTATATTTTCTGCTTCTAAGTACATATTTAAAAATAGAATACTTAGAATAGAGTTTTCGTTGTCAACAGACGATATTACAGTTAGTGAGCACCGTTACTACCTTAATTGTAAATTTTGTATATATTTTTTTTATAAATATCGGACAACCTCACACAAATCAATCTAGTCCCACACGGTCTAGTAGGCTTGTGTTATGGACACTAGACGACGATATACATACTTATATATATAAATACATACGTTTTTGTTAATTTACTATAATAATAAGTTAAATATAGTTGAGATCTCTCGAGTATATGTCAGTGTAAAACGTCGAGGTATATATATCTATAAAAGTTGCGAAAAAGATTTATAAAATACATACTTAAATACAGATAACATCCCAGTCACAAATATTTGAGGTCATCACACAAATATTTGCCCTTGCCGAGATCCGAACCCAGGACTGCCGGCTCAGTAGGCAGTTGCTTAACCACTGCGTCAACCGCGTCAACCACGTTAATTAGTCAGTTTATATTTGTTATTTCTTGTTAGGGAAAGAAAATGAAGCCTTCGACACAAATGCCGCGATTTTAAACACATAAAAGTGATTTATTTGCGAGTCGATGGGCAGATGTATGTCGGGAATGTCTGAGGTACTGCGAGGCGATGGATGATAGTAGAGTATCATAGCATGTATATACCGGTTTTTGTCTTTTATTTGATGTAAACCTCAATAATGCAGCGCTTTGGTTCTGTACTGTAAAGCTGTATATATTTTGTTTATAATAATAATAAATAATAAATAAACACTGTTTATGCATTGATAATCATTAAAAACGTACTGGCCCAGAGTAGTGGTAGATCTACCTATTTTTCATTTCTAATTCTACCATTTCCTACGAATTTTTGCATCTGTTCTACCATTTTGCCAAAATTGTATGTAACAACACTGGCATGTGGTTGCTTTTATCACGCGACAAATAAGTGACAAAGCACCCGTCACGTTGACAACATGCAAGTGTGAGTGACAGATGCTTTGTTACTTATTTATCACGCGATAAACGCAACCATAGGCCCCTGAAGGTCAACCGGTTGGAGTCTCGTCACACTCACAACGTGAATTCGATTCATTTGATGCGAACTGTCCATCTGTCGGCTTTTACGAAGGCGTTCTGGCCGAAGGCTGTCGTTTTCACGTTTTCGAGGTCATTTAATTAACATTAAGAAGTGGCGTCACATGTTGCCAAATTGAACAATGAACATTGAAGGTGTTAGTGATAGTGTGTATCTCACTAATAGTATAAAGGCGAAAATGTTTGTGTATATTTGTTCTTCACGCTCAAACGGCTGGACCAATTTTGATAAATTTTGGTATAAAAGTAAAACCGCGCGGCACAGCTAGAAAAAAAAAAAGAAAGTAAGAAGTAAGCCGAAAGAATTTTCGGCCTACTTCTCAACAGCGGTCTCCTCTTGTGAAATGCCGGTAGATTCAGATACAGACTTGTAAAAGTTCCCTACCTAAGTGGCCTACTGGTACGGAATAAAGTTTTTGATAATACTTAATATACTTTTCCGTTCAGTGCCCTACACATAGGTAGTTTATGTATACGTAAAGCATTCTGAAAACATCTTTTCAGTTCAGACATTTGGCACATATTGTTTGCGATTTAATAATAGTGTCGATAAATATTTACTGGTCTGAAACATATCTATCTACCTTTTCCCTGCCTCAATAAAAAAAACGAACCCGATAAAAAAACAAACGAATAAAAACGTCAAAAGAATACAATGAGATAGCGTAAGAAACAAATTAAATACCTACAATAACGCCACCCTCCCCCTAAAGAAAAAACTGAAACGAGACAGCACTACCTCCCACTACGAGTTAAAGCGAGAAACAAAATCGCCCCGCGAAAAATTAAGATTCAAATTGTAAGAAAATTAAAATTCGAACGGTCAAGTCGCTCTCTTTCTTATCAATGGGTGATGCGTATAGCCGTTCCTGTCACTCTCTTGAGTAAAAAAAGAAGGGATCTCATTTAGGGGACTGATTTAAATAAAGTTATTGGAATGGAAATGACAGTTAGTTGAGTGATGTTGGCGGAATTGGGAATGCTTTCTTTTTTGTAACGTTTGAGATCTTAATGTTGTTTTAATATTTGGTAGTTTTGATGAAAAATTTATATGTATTGTATCTATACTATTACAAAATTCTAGATTTGCATTGTTAATCATTTTTCTATGGAGACAGGTCATGATTTCAGGAAAAATCTTGATAGCGTGATGCAATGCAGATCGTCATTTGTTTTATATGGGCGCGCGGCGCCGTGCCATCCTGGCGCCATCTGTTTTCATAATTTCCTTTGTCCTCGCATCACGCCGAAACGGCTGGACAAATTTTGACCAATTTCGGTACAGGGATAGCTGGACATCCAAAGATGGTTATAGGATACTTTTTATCCGTCTACGGTAAAGAAAAATACGCGTACGAAGTTGCTCCTCCAAGTATATATAATATGATCAGATATAGTTCAACTAAAGATCCCGTCGAATGTATAGGCATCATCTGGATGTGTTCATGCATCGTTGGTGTAAGAGAAAAGTCTATTAGTTTACATTAATTGCCATACAATAACGTAGAAACATAATATTATTAACCGAGTGAGTGAAGTGTTTCCATTTCAGCTTGGTTCAAAATTATTTCAGTATGACCTGATGCTTTCCGGTTGTTCTCGCCTAAATGTAGCATTTCTCAACCAATTCTCATGTAATTTCCATCATTAATTTTTAGGGTTCCGTACCCAAAGGGTAAAAACGGGATCCTATTACTGAGACTTCGCTGTCCGTCCGTCTGTCACCAGGCTGTATCTCAAGAACGGTGATAGCTAGATAGTTGAAATTTTCACAGATGATGTATTTCTATTGCCGCTATTCAACAAATACTACTAAAAATACATACAACAAACTTGTTATAGATTATGGTACGGATCCCTTCATGCGCGAGTCGGACTCGCTCATGCCCAATTTTTTCGTTTTACTTTTTTAATCCCCGTGCCAAAACCAAATGGAAACACTTCTCTCGCTCGGTCAATTACATAGACTATCCTAGTAACTACTAGTAGTAACACGTGATCGCTAATCATAACATATGCATGTATGTATATGTATTGAAATCAAAGTTATAAGTAGAAAGTTTTACAGAATAACAACCAGGCGTTTAATTATAATATTAACATAAATTATGTTGACAACTGAAACACATACATTTCTGTCACTACTCTTCTAAACCTCGTATCTAGTAAGTAGATTAATACTGAGATACGAGCTTTGTTTTGAGTAGGTATTTGTTACTTAGTTGCTGGTTAACAGACGATAAGCAAAGGCGTATATAGCCGTCATATATATAATAACTCGCTGCGTCCCGCGGTTTTACTCGCGTCGTCTAGTACCCATAACACAAGCCTTCTTGAGCTTAATTTGGGACTGGATCGGTTCGCGTGAGGTTGTCTGAATTTATTTTATTCTATACAACGCGTGGCTTCTGGACAAACCCCGAAATCCCGACTATAGTTGTCTCAGGAATGCCCTAATAATGTATATTAGTTAATTAGATAAAAAGAAAAAAAAATGGAGGCAAATCAACAATAAATAGTAACATACTGTATCAGTTGTTTGCCATCAATAACGCTGAGATTAAAGTGACACTAATGAAATGACATATGAACTATACAATAAATAAATAAATATCGGACAACCTCACACAAATCGATCTAGTCCCAAATTAAGCTCAAGAAGGCTTGTGTTATGGATAATAGACGACGATATACGTACTTATATAGATAAATATATAATTAAATACATAAAACAACCATGTATACAATGACCCAAGCACAAATATTCGAGTTCATCACACAAATATTTGCCCTGGCCGGGATTCGAGCCCGGGACCGCCGGCTCAGTAGGCAGATGTCTACAAACCGAGTCAAGCGCGTTGTCAAAACGTCGTCGGCAATGTATTTACATACAGGCTGTTCCGAAGTAATAAATCGTAAATCAGTTATTTATCCGTAAATACTGTGCCGTTTGGCATGGGACTTTGTACATCAGTTTTTGGAGTAGTAGGGCCTTGTGCAGGGTCCGTCCGGATTGTTACTACCGTCTTGCCTGCTAACCCACCGCCAAACAGCAATGTTCGCATTGTTGTGTTCCGGTGTGGGGGTAAGATAGCCGGTGAAATTACTAGCATAGAGGCATTCTATCTTCGTCCTCCGGGTAGGCAAGCACTTGTGACTCCTCTGGTGTTGCAGGTGTTTATGGGCGACGGTTATCGCTTTCCATCAGGCGATACGTTTGCTCGTTTGCCCCCTATGACATGAAAAAAAAATACTTTCATCAACACGACTACTACTACTTCTTCTACGACTACTACTTCTGATATAATATAATATATAGTATCTGTTTTCCTTTGTTTCCGTTGAAACAAACGAGAAATCGTATTTGACAGAGTAATTAGTCTAGGAAAACAAGTTCTAATTGTACTTATCACGAAAAACATTTATAAAATAAAATAATACCTACAATACTCAAACGAACAAAACAACGTTCCAGAACAGCGTTTAAAAACAAAAGCATTCGAAATTCGAAAACAAAGGCTTGTTCTAAATTTAAAAACTCTTTTTTCGGATAATTAAATGGCGACGTCAAAATCTTGGCTGATCAAAGAGGGGAGCTAAAAATGTCCCCCGGCTGGGGGGAGGGTGGGGTTCGTTTCTTTGTCCCGCGTTATCTATACAATTATTTGAAGAAAGTAAAGTCTCGCAAAAAGATAGGAAGGCTGGACGCCCGTTCGTCGGTTGCGACCGTCGCCTCTTTAGCAATTATGTGCTAAAGTTTTATGTTCATATTATTTTTATTGGTTTATTCAAATAAAACAAGACACAAATATGAATTCACAATTAATCAATACTTAATGATGATGATATCATTATGAGCGTACTGTTTACTCAAAAATATGTCTGACATAGTATGTACGACCTTGGTTTTATAGTCAAATTACAGGAAAGGTTTTATAATATGTCGAATGTTTGCTGTTTAATGTTAATTTATTTTAAAAACTTAACCCTTATGTAATAATAATGTAGGCAATAATTCAAATGATGTGTTTTTAATAGCTACTTTTTTTAAATAAAATATATTATTTGTAATTTATTACACACTTATCTTCTAAATCCATTTAAATCCCTTCCAATATTACACATTATCTTTATTGTACGAAATATATTTTGTTATTAATGCCACCAATTAACAATGTTTCAGGCCACTTGAGAGCACCACCGCCTTCGCCGGACGCCCTACAAAAACGATCCGCGAAAGGGGAGCCGCGGCAAAAATGACGCTCCCAAATAAAATAAATACTCGTCCATTTTAAGAAGACCTCCCTCGCCCGTTGCGGCCCATAGTAAACGAGGCGACGGGGGGGTGAAGATATAGCTGTTAAGTGTCCAGTGATTTGGTCGAGTTATAACTGTCTTCAGCAGTAAGGTCTCTGAGTAAGCTATATAGATTGCGCGCGCTAGTTCAAGATTTACAAGGGAAAAAATAATGAGTTCGAGCTTCGTTTGTTTTTGAAATTCGAGCAGTTTGAAAATGGAATACATCGTTTTTTTTTTATTAAGTTGTACATACACGGTGCAAATAATAACACGGGGCATATTTAACAGATATTAAAATCTGGAGTTTTTGATAGGTAAAAGAAATATTGTTTATAATTTAATTTAAAGACGAAGCGTTTAAGTTAAGTATATGAAATTATATGTGAATGATTAATATAGTTAGTCAGTTTGAAAATGAATTGACAACAGATATGTCTTTTCATATATTAAAGCTGTTAAAAAGTAAAATGAATGGAAGTAATGATGAATGTATTTGCATTGGTAAATTTTGTTAGACCTTTGGGCTGTAGTTTAAGTGAAGATGATTTCTTTTTGACTCCTGGAGACTTCAATATCAATACATCTTTGAGTATTTTAGCTGTTGAATTTTTGGTGAATAGTGAGTAGGTATAATACCTATAGGTTAAGTTGCAGAGAACACAATTAATTACGCAATGATTATTAGTACTTACTGAAAATTAACTATTTTATTAATTTATTATTGTTTCATTTATTCCATTATCATCTGTAGTATACAGTCATATAGTGATGTGTATGCGCATGAAAATTAAAAAATGTTTGCAAAAAATCTATCAGCTGTTTATTTTGTATGAAAAAAGCCTTTTAAAATCGCACAAGGCTCTAACCTGCCATTTCAATTTTAGTAAGTGAATTTTGATAAAGTACAAACATTTATTAAACAACTTTAAAAAAACCTCATTTATAATGTAAACCAGTAAAATAAAGTTTATTCAAAGAAGCAATGTACCTATTGCGAAAAATTTGATATTTAGTAAAGTGACAGCTATGTCCATGCTAAGGCGATGACAATGTTGGACGGCGTACATTGTAAATGTTATTTACTTTGTATGAAATAACGAACATATGAAAACAGTATTTTTAAAAAAATTGGGCAAGTTCGAGTCCGACTCGCACATCAAGGGTTCCGTACCATAATCTATAACAAGTTTATTGTATGGGAGCCCCCCTTAAATATTTATCTTATTTTATATTCGAGTTCATCATACAAATATTTGCCCCGGCCGGGATTCGAACCCAGGACCGCCGGCTCAGTAGGCAGGCTACAAACTGCGCCAATCGCGTCGTCAAGAAATGTACACACGGAGTCTATTATCTAGATAATAAGGTTGTACAGCTCATTGTGAGCGTGTTATACTGCTTAACTAGTTTTGCTGCTATACATACAAGGTGTTTGGCACATCGTTTGCCAAATTGAAATAGGGTATAGAAGGGGTAATTTACAACCTCCTACGGCTACATATACAACATAAGGAACCAACACATATTATACCAACACCAAAAATACTGGGAAGACATAGGAACGTGTAGACAAACAAAAGAAATACTTCCGAATAGGAACCACAAGCTCACCACCATCTTACTGAGAATCCACAGGATCCAACTACGCAAGATAGTAGGATTAATAACGGGACATAATATTCTGAGCAAACACCTTTTCAATTTAGGTATAACAGACAGCCCAGTATGCAGAGCATGCATGGAGGCAGAAGAAACCACCAAACATATTCTACTAGATTGCAAACAGGTAGAAGGATACAGGATGAAATACCTAGGATCTCCAAGTACCGTACACGAAGCCATAAGCAACATCAAGGCTTTGCTTAGGTTCGTGGAGGAGTTGGGGTGGTTGGAGTAGCCCTACCCCCTTTTCACGCAAAATAGGCACGTTGGATGTCGACTTGCGGAAAATGCCCAGCGCAACTAACTAACTAACTAACTAACCTCCTACGGCCCCAAAAAAATCTTAGGCCCACGGTTTTTTTTTACTTTTTTTTAATCCTAGTGAACGACTCATTTAAACTTAAATTACAAAAAAGTTTCAGTGCACAGACCTCATTTTTTTTTATTGCAAGGTGTAATGTTGTACGGTTCTGTCAAAATCAATATTACCAACAGGTCGGGTCTAGTTATTTTTTTATTGTCCTAGAAACGTTTTTCAACATCCGTAAACCAAACATCCTGTATACCTACTAATTGGATTGTAAATATACAAAAAAAAAACAATATCTACGAAACGGATTTATTCATGTATGCTCAGTAAGCCGGTGCCGCGACTGATCGGCTCCTGATGATGAATCACGAACCGATTCGAAACATGTCGAACGATATTCCACAGAAGTACGTTGTTACGAATTTTAAATTGTACAAAAACTTTATAAAACTGCTCAGTATCTGCTTTGAAGTAAAATACTTGTTTATCTATAGCTATGTCGGAGTAAGTAATGACACTTGATATTAAATTTTATAAGAAGCAAGCCAAATACAAAAGTTATCGAGCACACTTATTGAGATCTTAAAATAACTCCCCTCGATGTTCAATTAATAACCTTATCAATCTCTTATTTAATCACTTGCGCATTCATAATGTTTACCATAACGGTACGTTGCATAAAGTTCACTTTACGATACACTTTAAATAAGATGCGAGCTATGTGAAGTAAAAACTTGGTAAGAAGCTCGATGAATTTCGCAAAATTTGTTTTTAAAGTATTGGAACGTGTAAAAGTCATACAATACGTTATTTAATTGTCAGTACGGTATGATTACTAAATTTAAAATTTATTTTACCTTTATCACAAAACTTCTGAGTTCAAAATCTCTAGTGATGGCAGTAACCAGTGTTATAATGACATGATTGACAATTGGCATTTTAGTTAAGTGTATCCAGTGATTTGATAGTGCTTTAATGTTATATTATGTTACGGTGTCATTATAGATATTGTGATTATGTTTTTGATTTTTATACGAGTATATATCAGCCACAGACGTCTATAAAAGGCAGCCTGGGAGCAAAAAAGAACAAAGTTGTATATTTCGTACACGTGTCTTCTTTAGGAGGCCTTTTGCATTTTTTTTTTTTAAACACTTTATTGTAAGTACATAAAAACAAGAAAAACACATTACAAAAGAATAAGCATGTACAATATTCATATTATGACAAATATATTGATAATTTCAATCAACTTTTTGAAGTGCATAATATTTTTCCCTGAGTTCTAGATAGTAACATAGCTTTTTAATGCTTTCATTGAGTGCAGTCAAAAACAAGTTGAAAAATAAAAACAGTCTTCTGCGTGAATTTTGTCAATTTCGCGTAAATAGCTTTTGAAACAAAAATTATCAATGAAAAAATCTAACTGTAAGTTTCAAATATACACCAATACATCGCAATGGCCCCGTTCTAAGTAGTAACATTGATAATATGATATGAAACATGTTTGATCATAGAGAAAAAGGTCTAAAACAATCAGCATTTTTAAACGGATGAGGAGCCTTGAGCATGGTTTTCAAATTGCAATAGCCCCGTTCTAAGTAATTACATTGATAATAATAAATGTTTGATCATAGAGAAAAATGTCTAAAACAAATTGCAATAGCCCCGTTCTAAGTAGTAACATTGATAATATGTTAAGAAACATGTTTGATCATAGAGAAAAATGTCTAAAACAATCAGCATTTTTGAACGGACAAGGAGCCTTGCGCGTGGTTTTCTACCTAAACTGCTCCTTATTCCGTGAGGCGTTTTTTCTCGTAGATATTAAAATCGGGGAGAAGGAAATTGTCAGTCGGAGAGGAAATTGGGCGCGCCTCCGTGACCGGGCGCTACTGCCGCTCGCAAAAATTACTGCCGACCTTTTGCCGACTGCGGATAAAGTAATTTGTTGATTTACTTGTGCTATTAAACAAAAAAAGGACCGAGTTCAAAAAAAAATTAAAAGCCAAAAATCAGCCGTTCATTTACAGAGATTACATTTGAATCACCTTTTGAAGTCGGTGCCAAACCACTCTATTATTGCTATTGAAACAGATGCCGCGTATGAAGCTTTTAATGATTATATACTACCTACCACTAGGTACCTACCTATTTACGAGTATTTTTGTTCGATAAAAAAGTTGACGTGAGGTTTGGCACCTAACTTCATAAGGTGATTCAAATGTTATCTGAATATGAACAGGTGATTTTAGGCTTTTCAGTTTTTTAAAGTTGGTTCTTTTTTTGAAAAAAAAAAATAATTTTGCTTTTTTAGATTAGATTCAAATATGTACCTATAATCCCATTATCAAAAAAAATAACCGAATTTTAATGAGCGATACACTTGCACTTATGTTATTTTCTCATGGATGTATTTGTCAGAACTGGACCAAATTTTAATGGGACCATACGGAGAGCACTAGCTCTCGTATAAAAAAAATTCGTATTAGACAGTTCACCCGGTCGAAAGTTCTGAGGTAACAAACATAAAAAATTGGGCAAGTGCGAGCCCGACTCACGCATGAAGGGTTCCTTACCTATATATATAAAATCTATATAATCTAACAAGTTTGTTGTATGGGAGCCCCCTTAAATATTTATTTTATTTTATTTTTGTATTTGTTGTTATAGCGGCAATAGATATACCATCATCTGTGAAAATTTCAACTGTCTAGCTATCACCGTTGTTGAGATACAGCCTGGTGACAGAAGGACGGAGGGACGGACGAACGGACGGACGGACGGACAGCGAAGTCTCAGTAATAGGGTCCCGTTTTTACCCTTTGACGGAACCCTAAAAAAGCACAAAAATTGAGAACGCACCTCCTTTTTTTGAAGTCGGTTAAAAAGCAGACAGATTTCGCATTGATGCATTTGAGATGTGGTGCTGGAGGCAAATGTTACGAGTTCCTTGGACAGCCCACCGCACAAATGTGTCAATTCTTCAAGAAGTGAAATTCACCTTTAGGCTGTCGACAATTTGTCCCCGCAGGATCTTCGAATTATTTTCACTTAGAGCGGTTTCGCACTACGTCCGATCCGAACCCATGAAAATGTGGTCCGTCGTAGCCGTTGAACTAGTTAGATGGTAAGTTACGCACCGGATCCGATCTCCGTCATCCGGATTTCACGGGTTTCCGGGATTCACAGGTTCGGATTGGATTCGGATCGGACGTAACCGCTCTTAATGTATGACAATGATTACAAATAAAATCTAAAATGAACACCTTTATTAAACAAATTTAAATGAAACGTATAAAATCACTGATAGAATATGACAATTAGTTGGGTACCTAGTTTTACTGTAGGTACGGAAAATAGGTAGCTATGCTAGGCCTTTTAAAGTACTTACCTACCTATCTAAATATGTTTCTAGTGAAATCCGTTGATTATTGTTTTCTTTTTAATGATAATATTTACAACGGGTTACTCATGTCTAACAATGTTGAATATCGCTCGAGTCTTATATCTCCTAGTATAACTATTTATTTTTATATATCACGTGCAGCGAGGCGTCAAACAGGGAGACCCGCTATCTCCGAAACTATTTACAAGCACACTCGAAGAAGTCTTCAAGAGCCTGGCAGTTTCCTGGGAGGCAAAGGGAATAGCAGTTGGCGATAGAAGGCTTTCAAACCTTCTTCGCCGACGACATCGTTCTCTTTGCATCTTCTGCAGACGAACTTCAGCTAATGCTCCAAGATCTGAGCACAGCAAGCCTTCAAGTTGGACTAAGAATGAATCGTGCTAAAACCCAAGTGATGACCAATAGCACGAAACGTAGGGTCGAGGTAGATGGGCAGATCATACAGTATGTCGATGAGTATATTTACTTGGGCCAGCTAGTCTCTTTCAGCAACAGACAAGATAAAGAAGTTGAACGCCGCGTCCAAAATGCCTGGAAGAGCTACTGGTCCATGAAGGAGTTCATGAAGGGAAACCTTCCACTGTCACTGAAGCGAAAACTCATCGACATGTGTATTCTGCCTGTCCTAACCTACGGTGCTCAAACATGGTCCCTTACCGAATATCAAAAGTCCAAATTGAAGGTTTGCCAACGGGCCATGGAGTGCAGCATTTTAGGGGTGAAAAGGACGGATCGTGTCCGAAACACCACGCTGCGCTCCAAAACACGCATAGCTGACGTAGGCAATAAAGCAGCCAGGCTCAAGTGGGATTGGGCAGGCCACGTCTGCTGCATGAACCCGGAAAGATGGGCCAGCATAGCCACCAAGTGGGTGTCCCAAAACGGGCAACGTAGACGTGGCCGGCCCAGACGGAGATGGCGGGATGACATAGACACATTCCTCAGCAACTGGCCGGAGGCAGCGTCAGACAAGGACCTGTGGAAATCAAAGGGAGAGGCCTTTGCCCAGCAGTGGGACAGCCCTATAGGCTAGATAAAAAAAAAAAAATATCAAAAATAAGAACCTTCTCCTTCGACAACCAATACTAAATTACACCTCTTACTTAAAATGCAACAAACCGTTTATAGTTGACAATTATGTACTTAAATGCACTTTTCACGGGCAGTGACAAATTAGTCGTATTTCTATACAGATATTGGTGCCTTTACCCGAAAATGACGTCACGAGTTCGTGGCCAATTGTATTTAGCCTAAGGTTTATAATAAAATCCCACTAGAGATAAAACAGGCCGCGAGTGACAGAACTTTGAACAACAAACTTAAAACAAAACTAGCGTCTGATGCTTACTACTCTGTCAATGCCCTCTTCGAGCTAACACTGTAGGTCGTTAATATTCTAATCGAATACGTAATTACTGGTTCGCTGGCTAAGCCTGCATTCTCAAATCTATAAAGTACGTAAGTACCGTTAAATTAAGTATAACTCTTGTGTAATCCTATTGTCATGTAAAATTTTGTTTTATCAATAAACGATTGAATTGAATTGAATTCAGCGTTTTCAGTAGGAATGTCGAATCTTAAGAGCCTTATCACACTTCCGATTTGCGAGCGAGTTCTTTATACAAACAAGCATCGCGGCGAACTCGCTGAGTGTTCGCCTTGCAAGTGTGATAAAGCCCTAACGGCAATTTCTGACCTTTAGAGCAGTCTAAGTGTAGTTAGTCACACACAGACATTTGATACCATTTTTTTATCACTTGTTTTTTTATGGTTGTCGTTTATTTAGTCCTATTTTTATTCTGCACCGCCTAATAAATTCAAACAAACTACTTTTTATCTACTAGATAATGTAAGATTTAATTATTTTAGTATTTATTCCAAAACATATTGTTAAAAAAGGAGTTTCTTAAATGTAAAAGTAATCTAGCCGACTATTACGTTTTCTTGAATAGCGAGGGTATAAAGACATTGGCATGATAGATGGCAGGGCAGTTGATGATGAGCTGGCATAGAGATAACACTGTGAGGAATAACAGAGACTAAGAAGTACTAAGTGATTGTGAAGTAGAAAGGAAATATGTTAAAAGGGAATAAAACACTGTTGATCACGTGAAAAGGATTTTTATTATAGGTAATAAGAATCCGCACCAAAAAGATACTCGAATGCATGTCTTTTTCCTGTTACCACTGTTAACGATTACTAACCACTTAAAACTAATCCTTATTAAGACCGATAAAATTAATATTATTTCTAATTCGCTAATTTTAGATTCATCTGTTTTGTGTAAACATTGTCATAAATGCTTGCTTACTGCGTAAAATTAAATTGATTGTAGTTATCTTAAACTATTTAAAAAAGAGAAGTAATTCTCTTATTTAAAGCTGTCTTATAAGTGAAATTTCTGTTATTTCTTTAGACAATAAAGTTTCTTTAAACCGAACTACTCCGCTACCTAAAGGTTGTCTGGAAGAGCTATTTAGCGATAAGACCGCCTGTTGTATACCTCTGTATGTTGTGTTAACTATTCCTTGATGTTTAAGGTGTGCAATAAAGAGTATTTTAATAGGATCGATAGATACCCTTAAAAAAAGTTAGCAGCACGCCTCACATTGGTGCAAGGTCGGAATAAAGTCCGAAAATTACACATCAACTAAAGTAATTTATTTGACTTAAATCTAACAGTAGAATACTTTTACAACCCTATATTGAAGGGATTTCAATTTTGGTGCATTATTTATTTATAAACTAGCTTTTGCCCGCGACTACGTCCGCGTGGAACTTGGCAGTACGGAAGCAACCTCGTACAACACGATAGATATCCACCTTATCACCTTAATTAATAAAAGGGATTATTAAAAGCGCCTAAGCAAATGTAAGAGCAATTGTGCTTTTGGTCTAATCATTACATTTCCTACAGGTTCAATATTTTTAGGGAGAATTTCCAGGATGAAAGCTATCCTATGTCCTTCCTCGGATCTTAAACTATCTCCATGCCAAATTTCATCAAAATCGATTCAGCGGTTTAAGCGTGAAGAGGTACCAGACAGACAGACACACTTTTGCATTTATAATATTAGTATGGGTGGATATAGTAAGTATAGTATGGATTTGCCCGCGACTACGTCCACGTGGAACTTAGAAGTATGGACGGATGTGTAAGACCAGAATTTAAGTGATAAGGTCAATAAATTATTGGTAACTGCGAGATAGGTAGGTTTAAAGAAACATAAGTAAAACCCCTAGTAGTAACCTGTTTGAATAAATATTACATAGTATTTTCTTCGGTTTCCGCAACTGTCACACATTTAAATAAAACAATTCAAACGGATTATATCGCGTATATTATTTGAGCCTCCCTGACGGTTCAGTACCTTTACAGATACCGTTGTCAAAGGTTGACTGACTACTTTTAACATTAATTTGTTTTACACCGTTCGAGGCCCAAGGTTTCCAGTCTTGTGTCTTGCTTGATCCTTGATAAGATGTACAACAGGATCCCAAGCCGGTGGTAATGACAAACCATCTTCTCTATTGAAATAGGGATATTTTTTGATTTCAATAGCCTCGCGCAACATTCTGGGAAAATATCGTTTCTCTCTGCCAAGGATTGAAGTATTATCAAAATTAATTGAATGGTTTGGTTTGTCCATGACATGCTCGCAGACTGCAGACCTGTTGCAACGACGGTGCTTGACATCAGCTACATGCTCCTTAACCCGTGTAGCTATACTACGTTTCGTTTGGCCAATGTATGATAGACCACACTCGCAGTCCAGCTTGTAAACACCAGCACTCTGCAGAGGGATGCTGCACTTCACGGGCCTCAGGTATTGAGACATCAGGTATTGAAACGTCAGGGAGGCTCAAATAATTAATATACGCGATATAATCCGTTTAAATTGTTTTATTTAAATATTACATAGGTTTTTAAAATGTGTAACAGAAAGAAAACAAAGGCCTATTCGAACCGCCTCCATTTACATGTAAGTTTTTCACCTTAAAACTGCAGTAACATTATTTGTCCTTCTCGGGGTCTATAACACCACATCAAATTTTATCTTTACCGGGTCAGAAGTTTAGGCGTGAAAATGTAACAGAGAGACAGGCAGACAGAGAGTATTTCGTATTTGTTCCGTATTTATCAACAACCTCGTACAACACGATAGATATCCACCTAATCACCTTAATTAATAAAAGGGATTATTAAAAGTGCCTAAGCAAATTTAAGAGCAATTGTGCTCTTGGTCTAATAATGACATTACAAATTCTACAGGGTCATCAATGTCACTACTATACTGTTCACTCACTTTTCAATCTTTTTAGGGATAATTTCCAGGATGAAAACTATCCTATGTCCTTCCTCGGATCTTAATCTATCTCCATGCCAAATTTCATAAAAATCGATTTAGCGGTTTAAGCGTGAAGAGGTAACAGACATACAGACAGACAGACAGACAGACAGACAGACACACTTTCGCATTTATAATATTAAGTAGTATGGATAACTAATACAAAACACATGATGCTGAACAATTACTAATTTTTGGTCAAAAAAGTTGCTTCTTTCAGGTAATATATTTCTAAAACGGGCACTAAAGTATACAAAATGTTATTTTTATCTGATAAGCCATACAATAAGGTATTTTTATGTTTTATAATATCAGTGATTTCTGTATTGGTTTGAGTATGGCTTGGATTATAAACACCATGGTCGCTATTTTGACAATCTTTAATATTCAATTGGGTATTACTTTCTAGCCTCACCTCGCCTTTCACCAAAACATACCACAAATGATACCTTATTTATCTAAAATAATTGCTTAATTGATTCCAGCTGCCGGTACCTGCAATCTTTTGAATAATGATCATTTAACTAATCAGCGTATTTAGAGGTAGGAAAAATAATCACATAGATAAACACATTAATGAGGGTAGTTAATTAACAAATGGCTTGATTTGGATATAAAATGTGTGCATTATTGTCTTTTTCTTCACTTACAATTACCGATTTGAGAAAGTAATGATACATGATTTTAATACAAAATATACACATTTTTAAATGTTTTTTTTTAATTATTTTATCTATTTGTATTGATAAAATTACATTTCATAACTTTTTAAATGTCCGCCTTTCATAAAAATAATTAATTCCGCGCTCCCATACAACCCGCACCAATGTGCGCCTTGGAGAACAAACTTTAACACAAAACGGCAGGCATTAAGTGAAATAACATTGGTAGGTCATCAAGACAAGATATACGACCAATTCATTACCGTCTCAAGCATCTAACAAACAGACGATTTCCTAAAGAATTTAACCGAGTCCGGGGGAAATTGGAAAACTCATAACAAACCGTTTTTAGTAGGTTTGTTCGTCGATTGATTTGTATTCGCGAAGATAAGTAATTACGCCACTCGAGGGCAGATCCATAAATCCGGGGGGGACCCCCGGGAAAAAAGGGGGGGGCTCTTCTTATATTTAAATATCGAACCCCTTCCTGGTAGGTGCCACGGTTTTTCCAGTAAAAGGGGTAAGTGACAGAAGCAGGGAACAGGGGATGCGTGGAGATGGTAATTTGATCGTTTAGTTATAAAAGAAAATTAGAAAAAAATATTATTAAGTAATAAAATAATAACTTTCATTCATTGACATAATTATGTACCTATTTATCAATGTAACTAGTGTATAGCGTTTTAACATTTGCATCGTGTGCATACACGTTTTGTTGTACACCCATCCCGCACCAATAATGTCTCTGTTTGGCCCTGTGGTTGACTGGTAGAGAGTGCCTCATGGCATTAAGTGCGCTATTTGTACATTTGCTTCTGTATTTTAAGCAATAAATTTTAAATAAATAAATAATGGCATTCACTTTGTTAGTCATTAGTTCATTACAAAATAACTTACGTCAGTAAACTTATTAAAGTAATGTTAGTAAACATAAATTGAACTTTGAAAATTTCCGCACAAACGGAGGGAGTGCATGGAGTGATTAATGTCAGGCAAAGATGATGCAAAGATTTGTGTCATGTGACTAGATATAATACATACTTTTAATTTTACAACGTAGTATTATATTCTTAATCTAATTCTTATGTACTTTGTACCACGACAGGCGCCGCGCGCTCGTAGGTAGATGGATGTGGTTCAGTTTGAAGGGTAGAATTTACGTATAACAAAATACATACTCATAAATAAACATACATAAACGTAACCACATGTCAAATACACTCCTAATATTGTATAGTAATATTTTTTTTTATAATAGTACAGATTTTTCGAAGAAATAGAACCAAAGATCTGCACGTTAAACTGTTCTACTATACCAGCATCCAGCATCTAGCTTCATTCACAAGATGCATGGAGAATTCGAAATGGGTAACCTGGCGCAAGAGGCTGGAAATCGAACCCGGTTCCTATGGATTTTACCGGTCCAACGTATCAACCACTTCACCACCCTAATGCTAAGCGACATCTCGGTTTCTTCTTATGTTTTGTGTGTTAATTTGTTCATAGTTTATTCAATCAATTAAATTTAAAAAAATCTTTGTGGTTGATCTTTGTATTAATGTTTCAGTAAATAATTGTGGTGTTTCCCAATTAAAAATAATGTAATGTTACGTGTTTCACAAATTTAAAATGAATTTATTAGAAAAAAACCACATTACTTCACACCTCTCCTTATCCCGTCTCATTCATAACCCGATGGACTTAAGAAACAAAAAAGAGTTTAACAGTTACCTAAAAAAAATAAAAAAATATTAACACGCTACTCCACAGCTCTCCCTGTCCCGTCTCAAGATGGACTTAAGAAGCAAAAAGGAAAGAGTCCAAGGGGCGGCCACCCCGCCCCAGCCCATCGGAACACAGAATAATAATCGCCGAAAGAAGGGAGGAAAAATATAAATAGCTATCTACCCCTTGATATTAAAATTTGTACTCGGCCGGTTTCAATTTTCTTGAAATAAAATTAGGCATTTACCCTGGACTGTTAATGTACTTGGCATAATTTTATTTAGGGAAAATGAAATATAAAATGTCGTCCAGTCATATTAAAATATACAGGGTGATCAATCCAAATGGGTCAGTAGGGAGAAACGAAAACTATAAGACATAGGGAAATCTGTTCTTAGGAACCATGGCGTCAATTTGAAATTTAATAGAAACTGCATTTTTTTTTATAAATCTCATACATAACCGGGAATTGAACCTGGTTAAAATTCTGTAAGTAATCGCATGTCGTATTCTAACATTCTTAACATCGATTTTGACCGGGGTATGTATGAAATTATGTATGAGATTTATAAAATAATAATGCAGTTTTTATTAAATCTAAAATCGACGCCATGGTTCCTAAGAACAGATTTCCCTATCTCTTATAGTTTCTGACTTCTCCATACAGACCCGTTTGGATTGATCACCCCGGTATACGTCGTAGAAGTCGAATATCGCTCGACATGTATTGAATCGGTACGCGATTTATCATCGAGTTACGATCAGTCCCGGCGGCGGCCAATAGAACCGTATTCGACTTACGACGAGAGTAAAACCAGTTTTCTATACATTTTTACGTAAGCCGTAAGTGGGATTTTCTACCCGCCCGAGAAGCAAATCGTACTTCCTGGCCAAGGCAAGACGTTAAAGTTTATAAAAACCACGGGCGGTAATTCTTAAAGCCTGCCTGCCTACCTAAACTTCCTATATAACGCCAGCGGGGCAAGTGCAACTACCATCCATATCGAAAAGTACATATGTTATACTACTAACGACATCTTTTTTCAACTAACTAAAGTTGTGTGTCAGGGTCTTCCGGTACGTGGTCACCTTCAGTCCCTGCCGCCGTACTAGGAGCAATGTGTTTCCATTACCACTTCAGTTTCGAAATCCTAGACTTCAAACTTCAAAAAGCACTTCAAATGGGATATCATCATCATATCAGCCGATAGACGTCCATTGCTGGACAAAGGCCAAAGTTCTCCACAACGATTGGTTTTGCGCCGCCCTCATCCTATTTCTGCCCGCGATCCTAACCAGGTCGTCGGTCCACCTTGTTGGAGGCCTTCCCACACTGCGTCTTCCGGTCCGAGGTCGCCACTAAGAACCTTTCTGCCCCAAATACCATCGGTTCGAGCAATGTGCCCCGCCCACTGCCACTTAAGTTTAGCGACTGAGTTAAATTCAGAAACCATTTCAGGAAACAGAGTTTTTAAACCGCTATAAACAATTATATTGGCACAATATGACATCTAAGAAAAGTTATATAGGTAATTTTTCGACTTTCCCTGTAAAATACTTGAGAGTAAAATAATAAGCGCTTCTAATTGTGACACGAATGTAATTTAATATCTTAAATATTACGATTTTATAAAAAAAGGGTCTCATTTTTTGGTTTATCATTAAACAAGTGACGGTGCGGTTTTGCCGCTGAGCCGACGGTCCCGGGTTCGAATCCCGGCCAGGGCAAACATTAGTGTTATGAACTCGAATATTTGTGCTTGGGTCATGGTTGTTCTATGTATTTCAGTATATATTTATCTATATAAGTATGTTTATCGTCGTCTTGTACCCATACCACAAGCCTTCTTGAGCTTAATTTGGGAATAGATCGATTTATATGAGTTTGTGTGATATTTTATATTTTTATACTATATATCATCCTCCTAGCCTTTGTCCCATTTTTGAGAATGAATTCTCAATCGGGGTCGGCTACCTAAAATCCCAAGATGTGGCGTAGGCACTAGTTTTTACGCAAGCGATTGCCATCTGACCTTCCAACCCAGAGGGGAAACTAGGCCTTATTGGGCTTAGGTGGTTTCCTCACGATGTTTTCCTTCACCGAAAAGCGAGTGGTAAATATCAAATGACATTCCGTACATAAGTTCCGAAAAACTCATTGGTACGGGCCGGGTTCGAACCCGCGACCTCCGGATTGAAAGTCGCATGCCCTAACCACTAGGCTACCACCGCTTCAAGTTTTTATACTATATATAACAAGTACAAAATAAACAGATTAAACCACTAGGCCAGCAAAGTTTTCAGTATAATCTAGATTCCTTTTCCCTGAGGTTTTTACTATCACAGCACGTCCGACATTACCATAAGTCCGTCTTAACGAGTTGCCGGGACATTTAAATAAATTCTAGACTATGCATAAACATTGCTTTTTATTTATATTGCTATCCCCTGGAGTTTAGTTTTGTTTTCTGGGATAAAAAATCCACTAACATTTTTTATGTTTTTTTTTTCTCTGGACCCAAATATACTAAGACCAAAGCCCAAAGAAAAAAATAATCGTTACCTGGGAGGAAGAGGCGAGGAATCAAACCAGGTATTTCTGGATTACCTACCCGTTCAACAACGTTTAAAACACTCCACCACCACGAGATCTCTCGAATAGTTCCTTATGCTTCGTGTGTTAATCTTTGCATGTAACGTTTTTTTTTTAATGTGGAAACACCACATTTTTTTATTGAACCAAATTGGTCCCAGAAAAAATTGTTGTAGATCTGATGACGAGATCCATGAGGAATCGAATGAATTCCTTAAATAGCACAAAAAAAAAATTTTTTTGTTCATAACTTCGTTATAATGTTGGTTTGGTGTTTTTTAGGGTTCCGTACCCAAAGGGTAAAAACGGGACCCTATTACTGAGACTTCGCTGTCCGTCCGTCCGTCCGTCCGTCCGTCCATCCGTCCGTCCGTCTGTCACCAGGCTGTATCTCAACAACGGTGATAGCTAGACAGTTGAAATTTTCACAGATGATGTATTTCTATTGCCGCTATAACAACAAATACTAAAAATAAAATGAAATACATATTTAAGGGGGGCTCCCATACAACAAAGTTGTTATAGATTATATATATGTATAGGTACGGAACCCTTCATGCGCGAGTCGGACTCGCACTTGCCCAATTTTTTAATTATTAGGCACTAGGGAATGCAAAATTAGTTAAGCTTTCCCTAATATCCGGTTATTTTAGTGCAAAAGTAATTACTTATTGTATTTAATAAGCAAAACAACCGTGATGACACAGTTGAACCTATAAGTAAGTACAAAATGTATTTAATAACAGTCGTCTTGACTTAATAAAAACAAAAGTTTTTACCCACCAATGCGTATGAAATACTATCTAAAACATAAATATATCTATTCCAGCCGTTTTCATCAGGTTACCAACAATATATAAATTGCAAATGTTCATTTGTATGACCAAAATACCTGTGTATTTTCGACGCAATATATATAAATACACTATCACCGAATCCATTTTTTTTAATCACATTGCATAATTCCACTTATACAGAGTAGGTACCTACAATGTTTACAAACACATTTTCACATTCAACAATTTCGCTATAAAAACCACTTTAAAGTAAAATATACAAAACCGCGGACTTGCAAACGTAAATAACTAAAACGTAAATAACTCAAATCGTGGGTGGATCAAAAAACAGTTGAACGATCTACCCACAACACTACACTATCAGAAACCAATACAACGAGACCTACACTCACCATTTGAAACGTATATCCAACAAATTAAGCTTCAAAATTGTACAACCATTAGGACTCGATCAAATGACCCGGCTGAATAAAGTTGACATCTATTATCTACATCATTCCATGACGTGAAGTGCAAACGTGACTTAATCAGGTAAGCTAACCCGGCTAAACTAACCCGGCTTAATAAAATTGACACATAGTATCCACGGCGAAGCACAAAAAGCAAAGTAAACCTTACTTTACCGGGTAGCACCTAAACATTAAACTCCCGGCCAAATAAAGTTGACACTTGGTATATCTACAGTAATATTATTAAACGTCGCACTATCGGAATTGAACAGTATTGAGGTCTTCAAATACTGGGATGTTCTGCATCACGCTTACGGAGTTTTTAAACTTATTCCGTCTAAATACATTTACGAATCGTTTTTTGATGGGGTCAGGCCGCCTCGGGGAAGCCAGTTTCGTCAAGCTGGTAGAAGTTGACGGCCGATCAAGATGCCTACAAAGGCTTTATGAGTCCTGAAAAAGGACTTGATTAAGGGTGCTTTCTGCAGGAGCGCCTATGGAACGTGGACGCGTTGTGAAACGCAGACATAACCCGTGGATTGGCTGTATAACCTTTCGGTTTACGGGACCCCCCTTTTTCAGCACCTATTTTTTTTTTCTCAGATAGTAGTCACAATATTGAAGTTTAGATCACATACCTCGTTCTTTTTAACGACTAGGCTGTTGCCACTTTTGTCCTTTTTTCATCCTTTCATCACGGCCATACGACTAAACTAATTTCAAAAAATTGTCGTTATACGGGCATAGTTGAATTTTTTTAACACGACCACAGAATACTTAATAACTACATAACACGACCACGACTGACAGCCGTTGGTCGAGGACAAATATGTGAGCAAGTAACAAATATACGCAAACAAAAAATTATCTTTTGAAAGCACAAGGTTGAAATTATAGCTCTTGGGACCACTTGCCGTCCCTTATGGCTTTAGTGTCAAAGTATCTTAAACATATCTTAACCAATGAGTTAGGATATATTAAAGCAAATTTAACATTGTGACAAAAGTCATTTCAAACAAGAAGATATTTGTTTGCGTTTTTTCCTGCTTCCAAAACACAACAAAAAACAATGGCTTTGTGGTGTGGGGTTATGTTTACAATACATGCTCTGAAGTGGAATTCGGACAGCTTAAATAATTTCAACTTTAACTGCCCATCCCCAGATGGTTATAAATAAGATAGTTTTACGGAGACGCGGTCTAAGTTCGCAGGCACCTTCTAGTCTATACCTACCATTATAAAATTCTAGATTTGTTTTGAAAATCAGTTTTCTACGTAGGGGTCATGATTTCAGGAAAAATCTTAATAGCGCGATGTAGGATCGTCTTCTTTTGTATGGATGCGCGGCGCCATGCCAGCCTATCGCCAGCTGTTGGGCATAATTTCCATTGTCCTCTCACCACGCCCATAAACGGCTGGACAAATTACCACTTTTGGTTATAGATTACTTTTTACCCTCGTTAAGTTGCGGACACCTTGTAGTAACTAAGTACATAGCATAAAAAAATTGCTTCCTGCTGTCTGTCTGTCCGTATGTATGCTTAGATCCTTAAAACTACGCAACAGATTTTGATACGGTTTTTTTAATAGATAGAGTGATTCAAGAGAGAGCTTTATCCATACTAATATTATAAATGCGAAAGTGTGTCTGTCTGTCTGTTACCTCTTCACGCTTAAACCGCTGAATCGATTTTGATGACATTTGGCATGGAGATAGTTTAAGATCCGAGGAAGGACATAGGATAGTTTTCATCCTGGAAATTATCCCTTAAAAGATTGAAAAGTGAGTAAGTAATTAATGATGACATTGATGACCCTGTAGGAAATGTAATTATTAGACCAAAAGCACAATTGCTCTTACATTTGATTTGCTTAGGCGCTTTTAATAATCCCTTTTATTAATAAAGGTGATTAGGTGGATATCTAACGTGTTGTACGAGGTTGCTTCCATACTTCCAAGTTCCACGCGGACGTAGTTGCGGGCAAAAGCTAGTATGTATATAATACATACATTATATAGCATTGCACCCGTGCGAAGCCGGGGCGGGTCGCTAGTTTATAAATAAAATACAAAACCAACTTTACACCGACAAGCACTTAACACTGCCTTGCCACAGATCCGATATCTTTACTTAAAAAGTTAAGACGCTCGCGGGGAAAGTGAATATTCCCGTGAGTGAAAATGTGCAAAGTTTCAGTGTAGCCAACTTGCCGCGCAACTTTAGTTGGTGTAGCGTTGGTATAAAAGTGTGAAATTAAAATATGATTTATTAAAAAAAAAAAAATCTATTTCTTTATGTAAGAAATTGGTGAAAAGGTGCGAATAAAAAAAAGAATGTTGTTTTTTTATAAGAAAATTGGATTTTACAAGATAGGGTTGATTGATAAAAAAAAATTAAGAAAAATGAGCCTTTTTATAGGTGCAAATAAAACATATTAAACGTGATTAATAAAGGTAATTTTTAATGATGAAAATACGTAATTTTTAAAGATAACAAAATTGGATTTTCAAGGGCAAAAACAAGATTTCTTAAAAAGTTTTTTGAAGTTATAATTTATTTTAAAGAGATGAAAATTATAGTTACGGTTCCACTTTTCCTCTGAGAGCTGAAAATGCTCTATACTAATGATCTTGGCAAAGGCTATCGTTCTTGTATTCACTACCTCGTTGGTGCCACTGGCGAGTAAGAAAACAGATCAAAACTGCAATGCTGTAATATTTTTGATAAATACATACTTTTCGATAACACCACTAATACCTACTAAAATCCAGAAAACTGTTTTTGGTTCAACTTATTGCTGCACGCAATGAAAGCATGTAATAGCTACTATGTCACTCAGGGAAAGGAAAATTCACTATAAAAAAGATGATCGAAATTGTCAATTTTTTTTTTTTTTTTTTTTTCATACTCAAATCGACCTAGTCCCAACTAAGCAAAGCTTGTACTATGGGTACTAGACGACGATATACATAACATATAAATACATATATAGATAACATCCATGACCCAAGAACAAATATTTTGCACAAATATTTGCCCCGGCTGGGATTCGAACCCAGGACCGCCGACTCAGTAGGCAGTTGTCTACCAACCGAGCCAAACGCGTCGTCAAATACCTACTAATTATACCTATTTGTCATAATATGAAAAAAATACATTTTAAAATGTGTAAGGCCTCTTAAAACATAATAGCTAGAGATATCAGATATCACATAGGTCGTTTTGGTGGCTTTGAGATATCGAAATATAGAATGCACCATCGAAAAGTTCTGCTGTCTGTACTTACATAAGAACCACCTGTTGACGACGCGTGCTCCCGACAGCGTCACAACCATACCCGGGTTTTTGGTGCACGGGGGCCGACAGTATGGTCGTAAGCAGAGCTTCCAATCTCGAGATTTTTTGTATGGATATACAAAATTGCTGATTGGAAGCCCTAGTAATAATAAACTGGCGTGTCTTGGAGGTAGAAAAAATGACCCAATCAGGTTGCGTCTTTGTGAAGCCCAAAAGAAGTGCATTTAAATCTGGAAATGCGATTGGTCCATTTGACACAGCTCCGCTCCAGTGGACAGTAGCCTAAACCTTCTTCGCTCCCGTCGCAATGAAAATACTAGTTTATGCAACTGCAATGAGAGATCTTAAAACACGAGCGTGGTTTCCATTTCATAATAGGATCACACGAGTCTTTTAAGACCTAATTATGTACAGTTGCATACACTACTTTATCTACACACATATTCATCATCAATATCATAGATTTTCTTTTGTGAAAATAATATGAAACACTCAGTCCTGCCAGTCAGTCAGCGGAGTAGAGGAACTCATTAGGTGACTCGCGCGGCGGGGGGGAGGTCACCATTACCTTATTGGTGACCTCTCGGTGGCTACGGTACTGTTATGAAATTACATCTCTGATTTTGGTCGCTGCCAAGGTCTAGGTCTAGCTCCTTATCTGAACTTGTTATAGTAATTTAACAAGATGGGTGTAGCTAAAAATTGTTAACAGTATCCCAAGTGTTAGCTGCTAGTTACATAAATCGGAAGACTGACGAACTGAGGGCTACTATGAACCAAAATAAGTTTTGTAAAATTTGCATAATTCTGGTTACTACTACGCACAATTTGGCTATTTCTCAAGTAAGTAGTTGACCTATTCATTTTTTCAGTGTGGATTCATGCGCACCCTGCCTTATTTTTTATTGTGCATCTTGAGTGACCACTTGAAAAGAATCAACTAAAAAAGAATACCTACCCTAAATACTATCTCAAGATAATTAACAATCTATGTAGATAACAAAGTTTCTGTGTGCTATGAGATTTTAACCCCCGTACGAAAAAAGAGGAGTGTTATAATTATAAGTTAAACATATGTTTCATGTGTGTATTCGTGTGTCTGTCTGTGGCATCGTAGCTCCCAAACGGATGGACCAATTTGAGTGCAGTTTCTTGTAATCGAATGACTTGTCCGCCGAGATGGTTCTTAGTTATGTTCGACGGAAATAGGACCAGTAGTTTCCAAGATAAGCTTTAATTGGAACAAGTGACAAGATCTCAGCCAATATTGAAGCTAAGAATTCCAAATTTCGTAGTTATGTTCAGTATTAGTATCATTTTCTATATCACTTATTGAATGAGTGGGGTATTTTAAATTCTTAATTTAGGTTATTACGTATTATTGAAAATATTCTCGGTACAATATGTGATTTCAAAACTTAGAAGATTCAAATACGCGTTTTAAAACCGTAGCTACATTACAAACTACAAATAATTTAGATAAAAACATAAATATACCAACGCACCAAAAGATAAGCCAACAAATCCCCCAACAATATAATATCGTCTCAAAGAAAACGAGAAGTCCCAGGCCCTCAATACAGCAAAAGCTCTACGTCACTTTTAATTTAGCTCTTTTAAAAACGGACCAATGACACCGTCCGAGAGCGAGCGAGACGGCGAGGGGGGTAATTTTTGCCAATACTTAAACGAAGATAGATAGAGCCACCCCGCCCGAGAGGGGTTTTAAGAAAATTTTAACTTTTCTTTATTCAAACCTCCTTGGGAGACCACCCTGGGGGGGCACCATTTTTCTTCCAGTATTCTCTTTGGCTCTCAAAGGAAACAGTGCTCCACTCAAGCATTTATTAAATTCAGCATTCAAAATGAATTGCTATAAAAGTGTTTCTCTTTTGTTTATAATCGCTACGCCTGTAAGGTTTTTGTTTTAATTATGGCTGTTTATTTTTGTTTTAGGGGCGGGTTGAAAGGGATTTTTGTGACTGTGTTCAACATTGTAATTAAGTAATTAAATTGAAAAATTGCTGTATAATTCTTATGAAAAGTTGCTTAAAAAAATTAACTGTTTGTTTCATATTAGTTTGTTTCATATTTTAATTATCACCTGTTCCTGGTCTAAAATACCCAGACTTTTTAACTAGGAGTACCAAATATCATATTTCTAATCAATTAGGTAGTAACATAAAACCATAAAGCGATTTTTGACGATTTTCGTGTTTTACAAGGGGCCCAAATGGGTGGACTCAGAAGGCCCAAATGTGGGCCACGTGGCGTTCAACGTGTTAATACACATATGATACCCTATGAAATTAATAAAGAAAAATATTCCACCTCGCTGGGTTTTTCACCACGATAATGACCTAAGACACAATTCTAAAAATGTACAGGCTTTCTTAAAGCGTAAAAAAGTCAAGGTTTTTGAGGGGCCTAGTCAAAATGCTGACCTTAATCCTATTGAGCATCTATGAGAAGAGTTGGATCGTCGAGTGAGGTGCAGAAATGACTCCAACAGAGGCTTTTTTTAAGCACTT
Organism: Apotomis capreana; assembly: GCA_947623375.1. Classification (NCBI taxonomy): domain Eukaryota; kingdom Metazoa; phylum Arthropoda; class Insecta; order Lepidoptera; family Tortricidae; genus Apotomis; species Apotomis capreana. Next base: position 11,444,646 of record OX392522.1, on the reverse strand, counting down.
CAGTCAGAAAGGACGAACATACCTTACGAACGTATATATAGAAGTTAGTGGACTATATGCCGGTTCCTTGTACAGCTGTTAGGAAGGGCAGAGAATGTGCAAATAAATATTAATTAATGAAACGTTTTATATAACCCTGTTTGCAAATTCAGCAAAATCATTTTATGTAAGTGTCAAAATACTTTTGACATACCTGAAGCGTGTATTATCTATCAGTTTTTATTCTAAGTTCGTTGTTTAGTTTTAGTTATCTAAGTGGAAACGTAACAAGTAAAGGGTCATAAGATGTTATCGTAACGTAATTATTAAATATATACCTACTCAATTTATCAACATATTGAAAAAAAATCATTTGTCCAAATACTTTTGATCGCTACTGTAACTCGAGAGATATTCCGAGTTGAGTGATTCTTTAAGGCATATAATGCACGTTTCTTGAACCATCTTAGAGCCGAAACACAATTACAAGATACGATATCGCATCGTGTTACGACGCGACATCGTGCCACGATGAGACGTCGTGAGATTGCAAACCGTATTTTAATTATTTGACGACACGGTTGGCGCAGTGCTAAAGCTGCTTACTGAGCCGACGGTCCTGGGTTAGAATCCCGGCAAGAGCAAATATTTGTGCGATGAACTCGAATATTTGTGCCTGGGTCATGGATGTTATTTGTTTTTAAGCATGTATATATCTATATCAGTGCCTATGTTTATCGTGGACTCTCCATACCCAAGCCTACTTACTGTGGGACTAGATCGATCTGTGTGAGGTTGTCTGATATTTATTTATTGAATTATGAGTCTCGTTACATGAAGATCAAATTAATGATTACTTATAATGTATTTCCACGACACTACGTCTCGTCGCGGTACGTTGTCGCGTCGCGTTGCACCGTGCGATGTCCTGTCTTGTAATTATGGTTTGGCTCTTATATTAGGAGATGGATACTGTATGAAGGTATAAGAACACAAGTGACTTAGCCACTCAATTGCTTTTGGTAACTACGGCTACCTGTCACCGCTCTTATTTTCTTATATAAATAGAGTCCAACTCAAAATTCGAAGCAATTGAGTGGCTAGTGAGTCATTGTCTCGATTGGCAATACGCTTTTTTGTGGCCTGCATATCACGTCACACAAGTTGAAGAGTGTCTGTCAAAAGGGCTTATGTCTCTATGAAAATCATAAAAAATAAGCCCTTTTGTAAATAACTCATCAGTTGTTCTCATTGCCTGTAATTCAAACTTATAATTTTACGTTACAGGTACAGACGGATAGCAAAGAAAAAACAAAAAAAAACGTCAAACCGTTGGATGACGGTGACGCACGAACGATCATTATGAAGATCCTTTGAGGAGAGCTTTGTCCAGCAATTAACGTCTTCTTCCCGTCTGGCACAACTGCCCGACATCACCCATCACTCTCTTACGATACTGTACAGAGAGGGATAGGTAGCTTAATCTCGCGCGAGAAAGAGTCGCGTGTCAAAGTTGTGCTGGTGGTTGATAAGGTCCGGTTAAAATAAGTGACAAAGCATTTGTCACTCACACTCGCATTTTGTCAAAACGTGACGGGTGCTGCGTCACTTATATATCGCGTGAGTAAAGCAATAATCATAGGCATAAAATATTATGAAAAGTATATTTCCTATAAATTGATAAAAGCGCCATCTGTACTGCAAGCGCATAACTCAGTGTAACATTACGAAGTTGTTCATAAAGAGGAACACGTCTAGGTAGCCGGAGGGTTGTAGCAATTCACAACCCCATCAGTAGATGGCGCGGCATGTTTTAGTACATTCGAATTCGCCTGCCGTATGAAGTGTGTAACCCTTAAATGCATGATGAATTGTGTCAGTGCATCTGGAAAGGTACCTAGTCACGACATCTAGTTACCGAGTTACATGAGTTTTTGTGGAAGCTGGTGAAAAAGTGCCAAAATGGGTTTGTGTTATAATTGGGTTATTTACATCCTAAGGAACACGTGTGTACAAGAATATCAGTAAAATTATGTTTTTTTAGTATATTTCTCCGACTATAAAGTTTAGTAGTCAGGGTACCTTGTCACGCCATGTCTTAAAAGCCTTTAAATTTTGAATAATTTTGTCAATATTTCCATCGCGGGTAGTCAACTACCTCTTTCTAAGATAAGGTATAGGATCGGTCTATAGCAAAATAATTTTTTGATAAAAAAAATACTCAATGTTTTTTATAAGAAAACATTCAACTTGCAGGACTCTTGTATGAATGCTGAGGATAGATTGAGGGAAAATACCGATTAGGTATATTTCTCCTACTAAAACTATACCAAGGTCGCGTCATGAGTTGTTTCTATATTAATAATAATTAATTTATTGATCTCGAATTTAGTCAATGAAAAATTGAGCTGTGATTTTAGTTGTTTGACGTATATAATTAGTAATATTGATTGAACGACTGATAAATCATAAATTAGGTGCAGTTATGTACACAATTGAGTGATGGGTCATGGATGTTATCAATATATGTATTTATATATTATGTATATCGTCATCTAGTACCTACCCATAGTACAAGCTTTGCTTAGTTTGGGACTAGGTCGATTTGTGTATGTGTATAATTGTCCCTTAATATTTATTTATTTTATTTTTATTTATTTTTTCTAGTTACTCCACTTATGTAAGATAATGACTTAGCGTGACAAGGTACCCAGTTTAGTAAAATGCTAAACTTGATGTCTTACACGACTAAAACAGAAGTTTTTATAAATAAGAATACATTGATTTCTGCTATAATTATCCTAAATAACATTTTGTTACAGATATTTCTTGCATTATAGGTACAAAAATAGTGATCTTCGAGTTTAAGTTACTAAAGTTTAGTGAATGTCGTGACAAGGTACCCTAGTTACGTTTCCATACAAAAGTTTTGACCGAGTCACTAAACTTTATTGTAAAAAAAACTGCTTTAACACCATTTCTATTATACCATTGTGGTACACCACGCTAAATACCATTTGATCTTGTGATATAGCATGAATATACAAATTATTTTGTTGGTTTTTAATATTATAAGTGATATTTTTTGTAACTGTTAAAATTGCGGTAATTATTAAATTTCTTTATGATTATGGAGTTTTCTTTCATTCAATTGTCCTAAAATGCCATAGAATATGTAACTATGATGAGAAACTAACAGTTTTAATCTCGTTATTTTATGAATTGGGTATAATTAACACTTTCGTGTTTCTTCCACCCTGGCATGTTCAATCTAAGAAATCAGAATAATTAACATGTATTTTTAGACAATTCACCTTTATTACAATTCTTTAACAATCAAAGATTATGATTATACCCTTCACTACGTAACTTCGAAGTAGAAGTGTGTTTTTTCCCACTATAAACTTTAAATGCAATTTTCTCAACTTGTGCATTTCGGAAGTCGAAAATTCAAAAATTTATATAAAAATAGTGGTTCCACCTACAGTCATTATTCTTTTTTGTATTAATAGCAAATTTAATCTACTTTTTGGAACTATGCATAACTCAATACCTGAAACAAGGTACCTTTCCAGATGCACTGACACATATAAGGGTTAATTCTTCTTTCAATTTTGTAAAAAAAAAAAATGGGGAATGGATATTGTGGAAGCCACAGAAAAATCTGTTTGGTACATTTTTCTAGGAATTATATCATAATAAAAAAAACAGAAGATTAGTAGTAGGTATAACATTATAATTAACATAACTTTTTGATATTTTTTACGGCTGGCGCACTTAACCCGACTGACCTTACGTAGAATATAAATAAAAAGCTTAATAATAGTTTAAAATTGTTATTTTTTATTGTAAAATTACTTATCCATTTTAATTATCTCACTTTATTAATCACGTTCAAACCCAAAATTAAGTTTCCCAAAATGAAAAACTCATTAATCGAGAAACATATATATATGACATATGAAATTATTGCACCACTTCTACGTAACTTAAGTACTTAAGTCTTAGACATACTTAACTTTTCTCTTCTATATGGTATTTAATCGCGTAAGAAAGTGTGTTTAACTGTTTATTTAACTGGACCATAGACGACCGCCCTTCGAAACCATGGACGTGACATCACGTCCGAAACGTCGAGGTAATTAAATAAATACCTTTCTGAACGCGATTAATTCCTGTTTTGTTATAATAATTAGTGAAAATCGTGCAGGTTTAAATTAATATAAATTAACATTTCACTACGTCAGTTCTTCTTATATCCGAAAGATATTCTACATTTTCATAGTCATTGTCATTATCCTCTAAGTTTCCCACCGTATCTGAACTTCCCATTGATTCAGACATTATGTTATCTATGTGCGCCCTATTTTGATCTCTGTTCTTTGTAATATCTGTTTTTTGGTCACGGTTCTTTGTTGTATCTGGGGGCACGGTAGTGCCCCCGCCAAGACGAACAAAAAAGAGGCGGGGCACTACCTACCTTTTCTCGAACCGTTTCGTCTCATTTTGAAACCCTCATAGCTTCGTCCCAGTTAACACCAGAGCGCCCAAAATCACAGGTTAAGATGCAGTTAGGGAACATATGAAATGTACTTAATTTCACTGAGGTAGGTTTTATATTTTAGGTTTTATTGGTACCTAAAATACGCCGATTTTGCCACTCACTTATACACTGACGTATCAAAACCTCTGGGGTACTTCCCGATGACCTAGAAAGCTGAAATTTGGTATTTAAGCTAGTATTAGTACACAAACAACAAAATAATTCTTAAACTTGGAACTTTTACCCCCCAACCCCTTAACCTAGGGGATAGAAGTTTGTATGAGACTTCTGCAAATTTTGATACTAGAGGTCTGAAAATTGATATAGGGACTCCTTGTTATAAAGTAAACACATAATATTCTGGGATTTTTAGAAAATCACCCTCCCACCCTTTAAATAAGGGGATGGAAGTTTGTATGGGGTTCCCACAATAGGGGATAAAAGTGTTTATTATATATGGGGCTAAACGTAAGTATTTCTTAAATACACAATTATTACTACTTCTGTATCTACACTTTGACTTCGTATTTTAAATCTGGGGGCACGGTAGTGCCCCCGCCAAGACGAACAAAAAGAGGCGGGGCTCTACCTACCTTTTCTCGAACCGTTTCGTCTCATTTTCAAACGCACAACAGCCCAAAAAAACTAGGGCACTTTACAAAAAGAAATGAGATCCCACCAAAACATTTCATGTAAAATTGGCGGCCAAGACTCACATGCTCATAACGCTTTCGCTGTAAAAAGTTATCAGATCCCAGGAAAAGCCAAGCCCCTAAGCCCTGACTTTACTAACCCTACACCTTGGTTTCAAAAGTATGGCTTGGCCGTTTCATAGTACCGTAAATAAGTCCAACGGACCGTCTGGCGCATTACGGTTTATATTTACGGTAACCTATGAAACAGCCAAGCCATACTTTTGAAACCAAGGTGTAGGGTTAGTAAAGTCAGGGCTTAGGGGCTTGGCTTTTCCTGGGATCTGATAACTTTTTACAGCGAAAGCGTTATGAGCATGTGAGTCTTGGCCGCCAATTTTACATGAAATGTTTTGGTGGGATCTGTATTTCCTTCACTATCTGTGGAATACTCTCGAACATTCTTCTGCTTTGCTTCCTGAACATTCTTTTGTTTTGTAGTTCCTAAGTCTTGTTCACTTGTAGATGATCGCTGTGGTGTATTATTATTTTTCTGTTTTGTAGTGCCCATTTTTCTATTGTTTGCTTGAATACGAGATCTTTTGCGGCGCGGCGGACGAACTTTAGACTGCTCTGCATCACTTAACTGTAATTATAAAACGCAGGAAAATCAACCATGGATTAGATTATATTTATTTCGCACATATAAGGATATATTATAAATTACACATACTTAGTCAATTTACACGAATCTATACGGTGATCGTCAACAAAATAAACAATTCGGCAAGTCATAATTCAATATAACTATACGAGGGTTGTTTGATAAATACACGTTTTAAAAAGTTATTCTTGTTACTGGCTGAAATTATGTATACGACCTTTTTAGGCATCCTTTATGGACTAGAAAATTAAAAAAAAAATACGGCGTTCTTTTGTTTTTTTTTTTCATTTAACGGCTTTTTACGACGGAGTTCGCGTTGTTATTGCAATAATGGAGAAAGAGCAGTATCGTTCTGTAATTCGTTTTCTGTTTTTGGAAGGAAATTCTTGTGATGAAATAAAAGTATGCATGCAAGCTGTTTACAATGATCATACTCCTTCTATGACAACCATTAGATATTGGTACAATGAATTTAAACGAGACAGAACGTCCATCTTTGATGAAGATCGCCCAGGACGTCCTGTTGAGGTGACCACAGGTGATATGGTAAAAAAAATTGAGAATATTGTATTAAGCGATCGCCGAATAAAACTTAGAGAAATTGTCGACATTGTAAAAGTTTCGATTGAACGCGTGCAGCACATTTTAGAACACAAATTAGACATGAATAAGGTTTTGGCGAGGTGGGTGCCGCGTTTGCTCACCGAGGAACAAAAGCTCACCCGGAAGCAAATTTCAAGGCACTGTTTAGATAAGTACGAAAGTAGTCCGGGTGAGTTCCTTCGGCGTTTTGTGACTGTTATTGAAACGTGGATACACAACTATACCCCAGAAAGTAAAGAACAGTCTAAACAGTGGATTTTGCCGGGGGAATCAGCTCCAAAGAAGGCGAAGACCGTTCCATCGGCCGGAAAGGTCATGGCGACTGTTTTTTGGGACTCGCAGGGAATCATCCATACTGATTATTTACAAAAAGGAAGAACGATAACCGGGCAATATTACGCTAATTTATTGCAAGAATTTGATACCATTTTGAAAAAAAAGAGACCACATCTAAATAAGAAAAAAGTTCTCTTTCATCATGATAATGCACCAGCTCACTCCTCAAGAATCGCAGATTCCAAATTAAAGCAATTACATTATGAATTGCTGCCTCATCTGCCCTATTCCCCAGATCTGGCTCCCTGTGACTTCTTCCTATTCCCAAATTTAAAAAAAATGGCTCGGTGGAAAGAAATTTTCGTCCAATGAAGAGGTCATTGCCGCCACGGAGGCCTATTTTCACGACTTTCCGAAATCTTATTTTTTAGACGGCTTATTAAAGCTAGAACACCGTTGGAACAAGTGTATAGAGTTGGAAGGTGACTATGTAGAAAAATAAATATACACGTATACAAACCTTTGTTGTTTTTTTCTAAACACGGGTATTTATCAAACAACCCTCGTAAATGTATAACACTAAACTTTCGTGATTTGCACAAATAATTAATACAAATTGGGTCTAATTCTATTGGTAACCGATTTCAACTCAGTCGGTAGGTAATTTACTTAGAATAAATACGCCTAGAACGAGAGTATTCATACAACAGATTTGCGAAAGATGAAGCTGCTTTTGGTTGTATATGTGCGTGTCTATGAACCAATCATAGAGACGTGTTGCTTGTGACATTGACGTTGTGACAGCGCACACGGACGAAACTTAGCCCGTTGCTCACCAAAACTGGCTAGATTTATAGGGGTATCTATTCCAAGGTAATTTATTAGAAAAATGCCCTGGTAGTTTGAAGAGTGCTTGACAATCTTGAATCTAGTGTCAAGAGATTGGGGTAAATCTTACATTATTTTACATCACTCTAGGCCGTAACTGGTCGCAAAACGTAAAACTTTACAAATACAAAAATACAAATACAAATTCTTTATTGGTAACACCAAGTTACATGTCAACAATTTTAAGCATAGGTAGGTAGTTACTTATTTCACGAATTAATTAATTTAATTTATGGTTATCACATTGTCTACATTTTCCACATTATTAATTGCGATAATAGATTCGTACGATATTATTATAATACATTTGACTAGCTGACGTGGTTATTTATAATATTTACATGTTTCTAATTCTACAAGTTATTTATAGTATTAAATTACTGAATGGGAAGCTCGTATAACTCGTCGATCGATTAAAATGTATGGTCAAGCAGCCATTTACGTAACCTCGACCTAAATACCGCCGTGGAAGTTGCATCCCTTTTAATTGTGTCCGGCAGCCTATTATAAACCGCCGGGCCCATGACGTATACAGATTTCTCTGACTTACGCAGTCTGTGTGCGGGCGTTACCAGGAGGTGGGCAAACTTGTCGCTGCGCATTGCGCGGGATGCATTAACTCCGCGCTCACGGAAAACGGCCAAGTTATTGTGTGTAAAGAGAGCTACCTGGTAGATGAGCTCGCAGGGAAGGGGCATAATGTTTAACTCCTTAAACAAGTCTCTGCACGACACATCATCATTAACGCCTATAATGGTTCGTATCGCCCGCTTCTGCATTCTAAAGGCTCGCCCGGCGTCCGCAGCTCGTGCCCACAGCTCCACACCGTAGGTAAGGAGACTGGACCGTCGCGAAATAACAAGACAATACTACGCTGCGCGACGCTGTGGCGGCTAACTTACACAAACCACAGGCGGTAATTTGCAAATCCTCAGGTCCCATATTTACCTACACAAACACCTCTGACTAAGTATGTAATGTACTATAAAACCAGCCTCTATATATACTATTTATGTACATATAACGGTACTCACATCCCGATGTTCCGAGTCTTGTGAGTCGACATCGGATTGGCCTGGCGTGTAATCGGACCCCCTAGAGTGTTGTGATTGGCCGGACTCGTCACTTTCGTCTGAAGAGTCTTCTGGTGGCTAGTAATCTTCGAGCGGTTCCACAGTATCATCCTCCCTGTTATAATAAATAAGTATTAAGAGCCCTTATTCCTTTTAAAATTTATATTTTTCATATAATGACAAAAATATTGATAATTTCAACAAACTTTTTGAAGTGAATAATACCTACTTTTCCCCGAGTTCTAGGTATAGTCCGTTTTCTATTGGGAATGCTTGTATGGAGAGGTATACAATTTTGAGTACAGCAATGCCATTTGGCACGGGTATTATACACATCTACCTGAGCCCAAAACACCCGGTAGCCGGACTGAACACCGCGTCAGAAGGGGGGAGGGGGGGTTCAAAATACAGTGCTCCCGTCGTTCAGAAAAAAAAATCTGGCGGATTAGTTTGGACTTTTAAGTCAAGTTTGGTGACGTTATCCGGTAATAAGATGATGCCCGATTCATTACCTGTGCCAGTTTTTTAGGGTCTCGTAGCAAAATATGACGCAATCCTTAAAATAACAAACTTTCAGTACTAACAAAATGTAAACAAACCCTTATATTTCATATTTTTTGTATTAAACTTGGTATATACAAAATACTATCCAAAAGCCAATTTAATACAGATTCTAAAAACATTAACAATAAATATAAATTTGTCTATTTTCAATGAAAATAAAATATTGAAAGTACTGCAACGTTCGTCAGCGCAGCGTAGGGAACGGCAAAAAGACCCGAATACTAAAGTAAAATAAGTATTACTAACAAAAAAAACCAGTCAAGTGCGAGTCGAACTCGCGCATCGAGCGTTCCCTACAAATTTTAACCTTTCTCATCCCATCTTAACTGGTAGGACCCGGTTAAGTTAAGTTTGCACCTGGTACGTATGGCCCCGCATACAAATGAGGTGTAAACTTAATCCAAACGGGTAGTCCTCATATAACTTTTGAAAGCACATTTTTTTATGTTTTAATTAGTATGTAGAAATGTATAGTTTTCAGATAATAACCTGTAATGGTGGTAAAAGACGACATTAGTTGCTAAATTTCATAGTTCTAGGTCAACGGAAAGTACCCTATATACTTTGATTCTCTTGAGAGTGGCGAAATATAAATATACGGCCGTATCTTTTTTTTTTATTAATTTAGAAAACTGATCTTTTCACTACTTCAAGGGATTGTAGATTTGAGTATATGGTTAAAATTTCAACTTGATATCTCGACGCGTTCCCGAGATAAGGGCTTTGACACACATACGGACCGAAGGAAAACAACGTAATTATATAAGGTTTCCGTTTTTGCCGATAGAGGTACGGAACCCTAAAAATAAGATATATCTATAGCTTTCATAATATCTATAAATTAAATTTCTTAAAATAATATATTAATTATAATTGATATTCTATTATCTATTATTAAGTAGTAAAACAAAAGTATTTTTCTCTCTTTACAAATATCTTTCTGCTTTTTAATATAGGTACTAGCTGCACCTCACGGTGTTACCCGTGGTCAAAAAATAGCCTAAATAATTGATTCACAGACGTTCTACTATTATTTGTATTTATTTTTAACAATTATCTGACTTCGTTTATACATAGATTGCAGATGATTACAAATCACACTTATATTATAAAGGCGAAAGTTTGTGAGTGTGTGTGTTTGTTTATTTTATTTTTTATTTTCTTTATTTTCCACACTTACAACTATTTTTACAGGAAACTAATCCTAAGACAATAGTGTAACTACCTTAAGCTATTTATACTATCCTTTGTCTAATTTATTACTACTATAACATAATACGAACAGTGCTGACTTTGTGAACTCATTCAAAGAACACCCAAATAGGTCAATGTTTTCCGCCATTAAGTTGAGGGCACGGAGCGCGCGCGTCATCGGTGCCATGCCGAGCAGGTTGGTGCGCCCGCGCGGCACTGCCAGCAGCGGCGGCCGGCGCCGGCGCCATATGTATCTGTCAGGGGCACAGAGGCTGACTTGACTTAATACCACACTGTTGAATATCTTACCCCTAATTAGTTTGAACAGGTATGTTGCGAGACACAACTCTCTGCGCACTCGCAGTTCGTTGTACCCCACCATACCTAATACAAACAGACTTGGGTACATTAGAGGATAAAAGGGATATACTCCATACTTTCTTAGATACAAAAAACGAATATATTTATTTTGTATCCGCTCCATCATACCAATATATTTCATCTCGTGTGGAGCCCAAATGACTGCATTGGTTTCGAGACTACTACGGACCAAGGCATTGTACAAGGCAGTGATTACTCCAATACTAGTAAAAGCCTTGGACCGACGAAGTACAAATCCAAGCATTCTATACGCTTTCTTACATACATTATTTATACTCGTATGATCACGAAACCTCAAATCGGATGTAAATTTAACTCCTAAATCTTTAACTTCTGATACTCTATTTAATTTCTTTTCATTTATTTTGTAAACATGGAGGATGGGCCTATGCGCTCGAGTAAAAGTAATTGTGACGCACTTTGACATATTAAAAAACAACTTATTTTCTTCAGCCCATACGACCACTCGGTCTATATCCCTTTGGAAACTCTCACAGTCTGTAGCAGCTCTTATTGGAAAATACATTTTTAAATCGTCTGCAAACAGCAAGCCCCCCGCATTTTTGACTACTCGAGGTAAGTCATTGGCCATAATTATGAACTCTAATGGGCCAAGATTGCTTCCCTGACTACTTTTTGTCGAAATGGGATCTTGAAAAGTGGAAAAACTGATATCCGAACATTCAAACACATGAAAGAATTTCAAGCCAAGCTAAGCAGGAGACACCTTGCTCGGTTCGCTTGGTCGGTCAATAAAAGGGTGTTGAAAAGGACCATGTCCATTTGTCCATACCTGTCCTTATCCACTTCATCGTCATAGTAGTTTAGCTGGAAATCGTTTACAAGGTGCTGGTTTATTACTGCTATCGCCTCTAGCGGTTGTTTCTGTAAAAATAACATGATAGGTAGGCATTTCTTTTATACTTCGACAGTAGCAAGCAAGCATGCGGCCCGCCTGATGTTAAGCAGTTACCACCGCCTATGGACGCTTGCGAAGCCGGGAGCATCACACGCGCGTCGCCGACCGTTTAAGAACCTATTTGCATTTGTTTATATTGAAAAAAAAAAACCGGTGCGAGTCGGACTCACGCACTGAGGGTTCCGTACAAGCACTTGCAACTTAACTGGCCGCATACAAATGAGGTGCAAAGTTAACACAACCGATCACGTTTGTTGTATGGGAGCCCGCTTAAATATTTATTTTATTCTGTTTTTAGTATTTGTTGTTATAGCGGCAATAGAAATACATCATCTGTGGAAATTTTAACTGTCTGGCTATCACGGTTCATTAGATACAGCCTGGATGACAGACGGACCGTGAAGTCTTAGTTATAGGGTCCCGTTTTTTACCCTTTGGGTACGGTCATTTTTTACTCTTTAGGTAAGGAACTAAACTTTTAAGGTTAGCAGCTGTTTTTTAAGGTTAGCAGCTGTATTTTAAAGGTTAGCAGCTGTATTTTAAAGGTTAGCAGCTGTATTTTTAAGGTTAGCAGCTGTATTTTAAAGGTTAGCAGCTGTATTTTAAAAGTTAGCAGCTGTATTTTTAAGGTTAGCAGCTGTATTTATAACCTTAAAAATACAGCAGTTTAGTAACTGTTAGTACCAGACTAACTACTAGATAGTTGTATCTTTAAGGTACCTGAGATAAGCTGTGGACAGACAGAAGGGCATAGCGAAGCTATAAGGGTTCCTTGGTGACTACGGAACCCTAAACAGTGGAACACTTACCATCCCCAACGGCACGCGCAGCACAAGGTGCGTGCGGTGCGCGGCGCGCTGCGCACACGGTGCGCACCGAACCACGGAACACCTTAAACACCACCATTGGTATCTGAAAACGACAACCGTTGAAGGGGATAAGAAGGGTTTAAGATAATTATGGACGGCCGTTGGGGCAGCAAAGTCCTAGAGTGGCAACCACGTATAGGAAAGCGCAGCGTGGGTCGGCCCCCGACTAGATGACGATGACCTGGTGAGGGTAGCGGGGAATCATTGGATGCGGTCTGCACAGGATCGCACTTTGTGGCGAGTCATGGCGAGGCCTATATTCAGCAGTGGACGTCTGTGGCTGATAGATAGATAGAAGACAATCAATGAGCGAAATGGAACATACAATAAAACTCATATGATTTTCTCATGGATGTCTTTGTCAGAACTGGACCAAATTGAAATGGGAACACACGGGAAGCACCAGCTTTCAAGTAAAGAATCATCAAAATCGGTTCATCCAGTCGAAATTTCTGAGGTAGGTTATATAGGTTAACGCGGGCTAGTTCTGAGGTAGCAAACATTAAAAAAAAAAACAGTGGAACCCTCTTCCTTTTTGGAAGTCGGTTAAAAATAAGGTATAGGGTACCCGTGTTTACGGTATATATGGCACTCCAAAATGACAGGCGCAGACTTATGACGTCATCAACTCATCACGCTAGATTGGTTGGTACTGTCGATCCGTTTTTAACCGTGTTGCCAGTGGTGGTTATTATATGTTTCTATCACGATTTGCATACTTGTTTTGGATATTGTAATTTTTCTATAAGGCCTGTTTTTTTTCTGTTTAGTAGTGTATAGCTTAGCTAAATAAATAGGTAAATACTTACCCCTTTATAGCCCAACCACATTCCTTACATCGACCATAATCTTCCTCCACATTAGTTGAACCTGAAAATAGTTTTTTATTTATATTTTTTACTTTGTGATATTATTTATACAACTTTCTAATAATCAAATTTAGTCTGTCCATGATACAGATAGCATGTTAAAAAAAAGCTTCCCGACTTGGGCTTTTAATTTTGTACGAAAATCCTTTAGAGTTCTCTCGAGTTGTTCCGCCCGAAACGTGCTACTTCGAAGCCTGTTGTAACGCACAAAAAAATATTCTCCTACCTTTAGCTGGACTTGATGGTGCCTCTCTATCAGCAACCGGTGTATATTTAGGCACCAATCTTCTCAGTGGTCCGATCTTTCGGGCTATGTAGTTGGTGCTCTTCTCTGCTGTTTTCGGTTTACACTGAACCCCTATGCTATATCCTGGGTATAGCATTGGAGCTAACCCCATATACTTTTTTGGCTTTGCAGGGGCCTTAGCAACAAGAAGTTTTTCGAGTTCAGATGGCTCGTCATCCTCCATTGATTCTGTAGGTATTACTATGTATAACTGGCTGGTTGTCAAGATAATTGCTGCTGGATGGTTCATCGGGTTCTTCCTTTTGCAAAAAAAAACTTATTGAAATAAAAGAAGAATAGAAGAAGAAGTAATGTTGCAGTGATGACTAAGTTTGTTCTACTTTTATTTCAATAAGAATCATATATTATGCTACTAACCAAAAAAAATTGATGAGTCTAGGATTTATAATAAGTTAGTATTAGTAAAAGAAAATTACTTAAAAATGAGTATCCGTAAACTTGTGAGTCCACATTACATGCACCCAAGGAAATGTTAAAATTGAAATAAAAAAATATAATATTGCAATTGTATTGTCTGCCAGTTTGTAGTAGTTTAACACCACTAACGTTTATCTATATAGCTTAACTATGTTTATGTATCTTAACACATTCGCAACCAAGGATTTTGTAGCACTACGCGCGTAGCCGATAACATGGCATAATGCATATGTAGCGAAAACTTGCTACGAACTGGTTACCGGTGTTGAAAGTGTTAAGTATGTTTGATAACTTTTTTTTTATATTTGATGCTTTTGTTTTACTAAGTAGCCACTCAATTTTGGTAACGACGGCTGCCGGGTGTCAAAGCTCTTATTTTATTATCAGTGGTTGGATAAGGGTGTGCCATTTCCCGGGACTTAGTAACTTCGTAATCCTAGGATTAAAATAGTGCAAAGCATCTAGGTTATAAAAAAGGCAGATGCTTATAGTAATATGGGCATCAATAATGATTTTCTACTCCTGTACTTTTATCTGTCATTTATTATAGTCACTAACTCTAACAAACATAATATACATTACTAAAGCCTTGTAAATCTCTATAGTCTATAGCCCAATAAGTCACTGCTAAATAATGTCATAATGTCACAAAAAATCTAGGATTTCTTGGAATCCCCAGGCATATCCATATTAAGTACAGCATTTGAGGTCATTCACCCTAAATTGCACTCCCTAATCCGAACACTGGTCGAAGCAAGTAAGTGTCTAGAGAATGTACCTTTATTGGTGTAGGCATGGTAATGCTCACACACTCACAGTTGATTGAAGAATAGGACGGCCTTCCATCATTCTCCAATACTTGTAATTTATTAAATCTTCCTTACTGTCAATAGTTTAAAGACATTTATTTCTCATAAGAAACACAGTTTCACTTACATGAGAACCTTAAAAGCTAGGTAAATATTAATTATAAATAACAAGTTACTATGCGCTTGGCGAGCATTGTGTTATATTGAAACAATGAGTAAATGTAAATATTGATGAATACTGTTAAGAATATATAATAAGAAAATGTATGCTTAGAGGATTTTATATGTTAAAATACATAATATGAAACGTGTTTATTCACCTCAACGGGTTTACTATGACGTGAGTAAACCCGTTTTGTATTGTTTTTTAATGTCTGAGACTCGCAGTAGTTTTGTGAAATAGGATTGTATATAATAAAATGAAACTGTGGCGCAAACCTTATAACAAAATAATATTGTCTCTTATTGTGAATAAACCTGCATTTTTCATTCAGATTAAGCAATATTGCATACATAATATTTTCTTTGGTTTCTGCGACTGTCACACACTTAAATAAACCTATTTAAATGGGCAAATATTTCTTCATTACAGTAAACATACTTTCATTTTTGACCTTCATATGTCCTTCGCTTGTTTTGAACAATCACCATGTCACCAGAGTTAAAACTTCATTTACTTTAGCGCCATAATTTTCTATAATAAATAAATATTATAAAATGGATCTAGATAAATCAGATGTTCAAATAAAAAAAAACTTACATATAAATGGGTTTTGCAGCAGTAATATGTATGGTTAGCGTCATATTTTAATGTCTAGTTGATGGAACCATTTTTTTTTTTCAAAACTATCTTTAACATTTATATATAATTATAAATGTTTTGGTTGGAGCAGTCTTCCAATATACACTCTAATCTATGCTTCCAATCACTCAAACATGAAGACACAAAACATTACTTGTAGTAACTCATTTATTTCACAATTAAACACAAAGCGAAGAAAATTATTGGAGCGGAGCGAGCGAAGCGAGCGAAGCTCCCATGGATCGACTCGAATGGACTTTGTAACAATGCGCAGATCTCAGCGAGTTCTCAACCGATTTTAGAAATTTTTGTTTTAAAATGCACAAATTAAATTTCGCTAGGTCATGACGAAGAGAAAATTTCGAAAAAAAAAAAAAAAACTCCGCTCCAATCTATGGTGCAAGCTTAGCCGGTGGCTGACTCTGCATCGACCTAGTTAATTATACTCGTGCCAAAATTAAATATTGTCGGCACATCAGATATTTAAAATGGGATCAACGAATAGACAAAATGCACGTGTGAATCAAAAGACAATGCCATTAAGAACATGCTATGATATCTCTGAACGAGTAAAAAGTGTCTTGATTTCAGCGCCATCAGTTGGATACTTTGGTAACACTGCTTCTGCCATAATGTCGTCCAGATGGGTCTATAGACAAAGTACAAGAAAAACAACAAGTTCCGAAGAACAGCATTATTACCCAAGATATTATTACCAGTAATACACTCTAATCTATGATTAAGAATTAGGAGAATCTGAAATTGTTATAATCGAAATACACTAGTTCAAAATACATAAACAAACAAATAACAATATCGCGAAAAAATGCGAATCGAATGCCGAAATGTCACGGTCGTGGCAGGAATGTCACTTGTCAGGATGACAATGACAGCAGACAGATAATATTTTTACGCGTTCCAAATCAAGAATTTTATTCAAATAACGTCAATTATATTTTAGCGAAGTCGTCAGCGTAAATCATTTTTCTTTACCATCGTCAGGTAAAAAAATATCCTATTTGAATTGTAGGGGTTCTTCTTACTGCGAGCATTTTTTATTTATTTAAGTATTTGTTATGTTATGATAGTCAAGCATTTGGCCACGATTGCATCTGATGTTAGAAGTAGGTACATTTTGCTTATAATGTAAAATGTACTTAACAAAAAGTAATATGTAAATGTTATTTGTTTTTTAGGGTTCCGTACCTAAAGGGTAAAAACGGGTCCCTATTACTGAGACTTCGCTGTCCGTCCGTCCGTCCGTCCGTCTGTCACCAGGCTGTATCTCAAGTACCTAGGTATGTCAAGTACGGTGATAGCTAGACAGTTGAAATTTTCACAGATGATGTATTTCTATTGCCGCTATAACAAATACTAAAAATAAAATAAAATAAATATTTAAGGGGGGGCTCCCATTCAACAAACGGGATTGGTTGCGTTAACTTTGCACCTCATTTGTATGGGGCGCTATACATACCAGGCAAACTTAACCACTCAACACGTTCACTGCGGGACAAATCTTGAGGAACTTTCAACTGGTGCGGTTGAGATCGAATCAGCCCAAACCTAAGCTCTTTTTCAGTGCGGGTGAGGCCTAATCGACCTCGAATTTCAGTAGGTGTTTAAATCCTCCATAACTTTGCCTATACTCGGACTAGGCATTTTTTTCATGTGCTCGACATTCGTCAGTAAATGCTTAAAATACCCTTAGCGTCGCCCTTGGTTCTGACTTTTAGTGAGAGAAAAAAAAGCTTCAGATTCTTTGAGGCCTTTCAGGTCTCAAAACGCACTAGATTTTATCTAAACCTAGTGAAGAGAATGGCAATTATCGCTAAATTATCGATAAGTTTATTATTTGTTTCCTTGTAACTAGACTACCTACCTACATGCTTTACTTAGTTAAAAGGTTTGTTTTGATACTCTAAAAGGAAGATATAAATCTTTTGATTATTTAAAACAAACCCGTTGATTTATGACATTCTGTAAACAATATAGTCACATGTACGATAAAAAACACTTGTCTTCAGATTTACTTGTGTAAATAATATATATAGGTTATTCTTTATATAGGTTAATTTCACGATAAGCAATTTTTATAAGTATCAGTATATTTAAGGAAAGTTAAAAGAATGTTTATAGATTTATTAATTTATTATTGTGTAGTAGAATAAGACTTAAACAAAAGACTTAAACAAAACATCTGTAGAAACAATGATTTTTTTAAATATAATTAATGAGGCAATGTTGAGCAAAGTGATTATCGTGAAACACACGTGGTTCTGTATCGATAACTGTGGCCGCACTAACGTGAAGCTATTGACTCCCGCGCCGCCCGCGTCCCGCTCAGTGCGGCTTTGAGGTCGCTTTTTTGAGACATTAATAAACCTCAATCCGCACTGAGTGAAAACAAAGTATACCCAGTGCGTTTGAGGCTTATTAAGACCTCAAACGTTTTTCTTGTACCAACGAGTCCGGCTTTGGAAAACATAATTAAATGTATATTTGACTTTGTCGTACGCCTTATAAGTAAACGGCAGCAGCTCCCGCACGAGAGAGATAACACGAACTTTTAGCCCCGCACCAAGGTAAAGTCGCGATTGAGGCCGATTTGACTCAACCTGCAGTGAACGTGTTAAGGATGGAAACTGTTTGTACGGAACCCTCGGTGCGCGAGTCCAACTCGCACTTGACCGGTTTTTTGTTACATTACAGGTTACAGGTGAATGGTCCCGGATCAAGATATTTATTTTGTAACACAATTATTTCGAAATCTTTAATTGGGTAATTTAACGCCACATTTTTTATTGCTATACCTATACAAATATCAACACGCAAAGAAAAAAATAATAGCGCTCATATGTGGTCCACACGAGGACTCGAACCTGTCGCCTTTGGATTATCCGTCCCACGGGCACGGCTGCAAGTTGCAACCCTTCGGCCAGAGACGACATTATAATAAAATTAACTATATCTTCAACAACCTACCCAATCTGCTTTGATTCCTGTGATTATAATACATAAATATAGTCTGCTTTATCTGCTTATTAAATTTATCTGCTTTTCCCGAAGTTTGATTGGTAGACATTTGGCTCATGGCATTAAGTCCGCCTTTAGTACGATAAGTTTTCTTTTGTGTAATAAATATTAAATAAATAAATATACTGTGCCTCTGTATGAATTATTAACCGTACGAAATAAATACGAGTAGAGACTTTCGATATCGTTGTACAAGTTGGGAATCATACGAACTGCCCGGAAAAGTAACTTATGTGAGTGAGCATTAATTATATGAATTCAAACCAACAGTTATTTTCTATATTTTACTTTATTTCTAATGAGCAATCATCCGTAAGTTACAAATTTGAAAAATAAATACCGACTTAAACCTTAACATAGGTACTTAATTTAACTAAAGATAAGGGCCTGAAATGTACAGTCCGTGAGATATTATAAAACAGCCTTCGGGATTAGATCTGTCGCTTTCGCGCTCACGGACATGCCACAACTTCAGTGGCAGGCGGCAGCAGCAAGCGGTAGCCATGCGAGTGAACGAGACACCGTGCTCGGACCTTTCCCTCCCACAGCCGCTGCCATTTGCCGCTGAAGTGGCCGTGGCGTAATGCGGTCGACGTATAATTTTCTCTGATCTCACTGGATCCGAGCCGTAGGTAGTTATGCTATAACGGGTGTCCCAAGACTATGGGACATCAAGGGAAAGTACCTTAAATATCGTAGATAGGATATTTTACTGAAAGAAGACTTTATGCTATTTTTAAATTTCTGCGTGTAAAGATTTTCTAAGAATTACTTATTCAATTATTCGTCGTAGGTAATAAATATTTTTCTTGAAATTTGACTCAAGCATTTTACGTTGTTCCTTTATTTTAAGATACTAATATGTTACTTAGGATGAATTATTATTTTTTGTCCATTTTTCGATTGGCATCATAAAAATAGGGGTGTTTTTTTTCACATTTAAGTCGGTTCGATTCCAAGACGAAGCAAGTAATTCTTAAAAAATCTTTAAATGCAGAATCACTAACTTTTAAAATAACAAAGTCTTCTTTCAGCAAAATATCCTATCTACGATATTTAAGGTACTTTCCATTGATGTCCCATAGTCTTGGGACGCCCTGTATTAACAGCTTGCGGACTGTATTATTAAATAAAAAAAAAAAAACTAAAATCCAATGAAATTTTTATGACTTTCCACCATATCGTCATTGTGCCAGCTCCAACCATTTTTATAAGAATTCTGTTTAGCATCGTCAGAAGCGCGAGCATTCAAATCATACGCCCAGCCAATACGCGCGAAAAAGTCGATAAGGTTCGTCGACAGAGGGCTCTGAAATAACTCACAAGAACGGTATTGGAACGGAAAGTGGCGTTCAAAAATTTGATAATCGTATGTCCCTAATGCGCTTTTTCCTGTAGGGTTTATCCTGTTTGTTGCGTTGCTGGCGGCAAATGAGGTGTAGAATCCGACGACGCAGCGGAATAGGCAGACGTGGTAGGCGTTGTTTAAGGTATCTTGGAAGAAGTATACTGATATTAATGATGGTAGTATGAAGACTAGTAAACTGCTGAGGAGGAGGTAGTATCTGAAACAAAATGTGGTTGTTTAGTTTAATTACTTAATTAATGAATATTTACCACGTAGAAGAGCGGTGCCTCTTAGCACAAATATCAAAGACTTAAAAAGAGGTACCATTGGTACCAACACTGTTTGTCAGATGAATTTCTGTGTTACTGAATAAATACATTTTTTTTTTATTTGACTATTATTTGCCGTCAATGGGAAATGATGAGTGATACGGAAGAATGGATAACTAAAACATATTGCGCCACCCCAAATAAATGGGATAAGGGTCAGGGAATGATGATGATAAATGGAGAAAAATAGAAAAAATCAAATGCCTGTATTATATTTTATAGGTAGGAATATAATTTATACTGTCGTTTCAGTTTTTCGATATTTCTCAAATTAGCTGGTTTAAAACATAAAACTGGCCAAGAGTATGTCGGGCCACGCTCAGTGTAGGGTTCCGTAGTTGCCCATCCTTCACAATAGGAAGGACGAGAGCTTTAAATTACGAGAAAGATTTCAAGCTCTAAAGGTCGTAAACGCCAAAGTAACTGTAATTACTTATTACCTTCTGGAAGTTATCGATTATACCCGCCATATTCAGCGGAATATTTTAATGCAGTATGGCACTTAACTAATATGTGTAACGTTCGAAGTACAAGGACACCGCGCGGCACTTACGTCATTTTAAAGAAAATTATGAAAATTTGCGATAACTCAAAAACGGCTCGACCGATTTTGTTCAATATAGTTTTTGTTGAAAGTACTTATAAGGCCTCATTTTTATGATTTTTTCCATAATTTTTTGACCCGTGGTTGAAAAGTTAGAGGGGGGACGAGAGATACCAGAAAAAAAAATTTTTTTGGTAGTTTTTATTTTACCGTTTTGTCGGCGTGATACATACACATACTCACACCAAATTTCAGCTTTCTAGTACTAATGATCACGGAGCTAAGCCGCGGACGGACAGACGGACAGACGGACATGGCGAAACTATAAGGGTTCCTAGTTGACTACGGAACCCTAAAAAACGACAAATAACAGCATTTTCAAAACAAACTCGCAAGGTCGAAAGCTCAGAGCCACTAATTACATAATGTACCCAATAACATAATTATGTAATCTAGGTATGTGTGAGGTATTAGTACCTAAAGCGTCTAACCTAACCGATAACCAGGCCTTACGATAAAAAAAAACTTACTTCTTTTGGAACTGCAACACCGGATTATCCTTTACATCCGACAAGTCCAACTCCTTTCCTTTCTTAATGACGTCCTCATTTCTCCTCACCACCTGCCAGCCGATACGGGAGTAAAAGAACCCTCGTTTAGAGTTGAAGGGGTCAGCATCATCAGTGTTGCGGTAGTAGTGGTGTAACCTGTTCCAGACAATAATGATTAAAAAAAAAACAATTCAAACTTGTGTGATCGAACTGTTATCTGCATGCACGAAAATCGTGTTATTTTAATCGACTAAGGAATTTTAGCGTTTTTATCGTTAGCTCAGTCAAGTAAAAATAATACACTACTTACACTACTTGGTGATGACGATGATGATGAAGACTATGACAATGATAATGATAATGATGATCGATACTAGATGTTGCCAGGTGATGGTGTAATCATCATCCATACCTCATATCTCTGACCCATTGAATGACGGAGCCGTGACACGATAGACTCTGGAACAGCATCAGAAGGATCTGAAGAGGCATCTTTGCGTTGTAAGCCCTCCGTAACCAGAGGTACTCCGCCCCTGATGTCATTCCCCAGTTTCCTACTAGGTAGATAATGTAGTCTGGAAACATCAGAAATAATTAATTTAATAAAAAAAAAATTTGTCACATTTCACTTGGGCTATAAATGAGTTGTTATCTTTTCTTGGTGAATTTCCCCAGAACATGATTCCATATCTTAAAGTGGACGTAACTTACACATAATATGCTATTGATACAGTTGACTGATAACAAACTTTTTCTACTCCAGTACTTTTTCCTGTCGTTTATATAGTTACTAACTCTAATATAAAGACATAAATTATGAAAGTCTGTAAAAGTCTATACTCTACTGCCCAAAAACACACTGCTAACCGATGGTATAATGTCGCCAAAAAAGCATCACCACAGATTACAAGATGAAGCTGCATTCACACAATTTGCAAATTTAAAAAAAAAACGTATTGTACTAAGGCATTGCAGCCAACTTAAAAAAAAAGTTTTATCTTCAGTGCATGGATGTTTAGTATAGTGAACGTAACCTTTATGTATAAGTAATTTTTTTGACAGATGTTTAGTATGGTGATCGTATACCTTTATGTATACTTAAGTTAATATTTTTTTGACAGATGGATGTCAATAAAAAAAAGTTTATCAGAGACAATTTTTCTTTTTAATTTTGTTGATTCCGAGCGGGAACATGTAATAATTTTCTTTGTTGTTTATTTGCATTTTATTTATGAAATGTCGAGTCGTAGAAAAAGTATTGTATGCAACGTTGTATAAGTAGGTCAAAAAACGCTCGTGGCATCTTTCTTACGATGTTCGCTACGCTCACATCGTAACCCATGCCACTCGCGTTTTTTGGCCCCTCTCATACAACGGTTCCATAAAATACTATTCTCAAATTGTAGGTACAGAGCATATGGGAATATTACAGTTGACTGAATAACTAACTTTCTCAAATTGTACGGAGCATATAGAAATTTACTAACATCTTACTTAAATAAGGTGAATCTTGTTGTTCCACGTCAACTTGTTATCTAAATTAGAGTCACACCACATTAACTCTTCTTTCTTCTGACTCACTTTGTATGCTATAAAATAATTTATGTTATGAAACATGTAATGTCTCATTTTTTTAATGTGGTTACACCACAATTTTTGTTTAAACAATTAATACAAAGATCAAAGCTTAAAGAAAAATTGAAAGAGGAGCTACCTGGTGGAAGAGACCGGGAATCGAACCCGTTACCTCTGGATTAGCGGTCCAGCGCGTTAACCACTTCGCTACCCTAGCTCCAGGTAGACCCGACGCATTTTTCCTAATGCTTTGTGTGTCAATTTTTGCATTGTTTATTTGAAAGGTATTTTTGAAAGGTTTTTATGGTTTGACAGTATCACTTTGTATGGTTTGACAGTTCATCTGCTTGGAAGAGTTACCGTGGTCTGACTCTTAGCCTTAAAAATAATCCAATCCCAATCAAGTTACGCCTAAAGTGAACGGCGCTAATATCGCGTTGTCGCTTGGCAAGTTGCGTCGTTGATGCGCGGGCGCTGGCTAGACGCTGACACTCAAACGTCATCGTGTAGATCATATTTGGCCTACTTTTGACATATTTTGCTGATCCACCCCTCCCATAAACGATCACATGATTTCTGAACAAGCCCTTACGTAGGAGCTGAAATAATACATACTCAGTAAAATAGTCGCCCATTCAGCGGAGGTACAACACAAGTAAAGTCCGTAGAGTCCTCCCATGTGCCAGTACAGTACACGAAGTACCTTGTAGTACACTATATGGTACTCCCGAGGCGTTGCCTGAAATAATGTAAATGTAATGTAATTGTTTTAAGTATTATTTATGAAAAAAATACTTACTATTGAGTTTCTATCGGCTTTCTTCTCAACAGCGGTATCCTCTGGGGAAATACCGGTAGATCCATAATCTGACTTGTAAAAGTGCCCTTGTGGCCTATTTACTGAATAAATTATTTCATTTCATTTCAATGAAATACCTAATGAGATTTATTCTGCAAGTAGGCCACAAGGGCACTTTTACATGTCTGAGTCTACCGGCATTTCACAAGAGGAGACCACTGTTGAGAAGAAACGCCGAAAGAAACTCAACAGTCAGTAATTTTTTCAGAAACTTAGGTACGTAATATGAACTTAACTTACTTTGTACCTATCTTAAGAATTTAGGCGTACCTATACGTATACGTATCCTCCAAGAAAACATATTAAGAGGCCTTATTCCTTTTAAAATGCTGATTCTTTTAGATTTTTTTCTCTATGATCAAACATGTTTCTTAACAAATTATTATTGATGTTACTACCTAGCACAGGGCTATTGGGATTTATTGCTATACATATATTTGAAACCTAGGTACAGTTTGAATTTTTCATTGACAATTTTTGTTTCAAAAACTACTCAAAATTGAAAAGGTTCACGAGGAAAATGAGTTTTTTCAAATAATTTTCGACTGCACGCTATGAACGCATGAAATAGCTATGTTACTACCTAGAACTCGGGGAAAAGTATTATTCACTTCAAAAAAAGTTTAATATATTTGTCATAATATGAAAAAAATACATTTTAAAAGGCCTTAGCTAGTCTTAATTTAGATATTTTTTTATTGTAATTCTATTTGATATAATAAAGACGATTAAATATAAACAAATTTTTGAATTAAAAAAAAATAGGCCCCTTAAAAGTGTTTTTTAAAATATATCATGCGTATATACCTGCGTTTCTTGCAGAGTCTGGGTGACAAGCCTTTCTCGACCCCGTGGTAAATCCTTTTCGTAATTCGGTGCCATGGCTATAATAAAAGAAATTAACTGTAAAGCTAAAGCCTGACCAGAAATATATGAGGATTGTCAAGAGGGCGCTATTTATAAGATTTATATGGCAACAATTTTGCAACCAATCGCAACTATAATGCCATTAGTTTAAACACCTGTCAGTTCCTATGATAACCTCGTAATGCTCGTAATATCATTGAATGGAATGCACTCTTTTTCTGACTGTTTTTCGTGTTTATATTACGTTCACGACTGTGAATGATTTTCGGCATTTTCTTTGGATATTTTTAAATATTTGTCTTTTAAACAAACCATCACACTGACATTGACATTGTTGACAAACGATCATAAAATAATTTCCAGTCACTGTAAGACATTAGTTCCAGTGAAATTCCGCAATATGGCGCAACCTCATATACAGTCCGACCAAAAAGAGTAGAAATTAAAAAGTGGAAATACTGTAGTGTAGTCGCCGTTTTCTTATATTGATTAGAAAGGGAGGACACTACAGTATTGCCACTTTTTAATTTCTACTCTTTTTGGTCGGACTGTATATGAGGTTGCGCCATATTGCGGAATTTCACTGGAACTAATGTCTTACAGTGACTGGAAATTATTTTATGATCGTTTGTCAACAATGTCAATGTCAGTGTGATGGTTTGTTTAAAAGACAAATATTTAAAAATATCCAAAGAAAATGCCGAAAATCATTCACAGTCGTGAACGTAATATAAACACGAAAAACAGTCAGAAAAAGAGTGCATTCCATTCAATGATATTACGAGCATTACGAGGTTATCATAGGAACTGACAGGTGTTTAAACTAATGGCATTATAGTTGCGATTGGTTGCAAAATTGTTGCCATATAAATCTTATAAATAGCGCCCTCTTGACAATCCTCATATATTTCTGGTCAGGCTTTAGCTTTACAGTTAATTTCTTTTATTATAGCCATGGCACCGAATTACGAAAAGGATTTACCACGGGGTCGAGAAAGGCTTGTCACCCAGACTCTGCAAGAAACGCAGGTATATACGCATGATATATTTTAAAAAACACTTTTAAGGGGCCTATTTTTTTTTAATTCAAAAATTTGTTTATATTTAATCGTCTTTATTATATCAAATAGAATTACAATAAAAAAATATCTAAATTAAGACTAGCTAAGGCCTTTTAAAATGTATTTTTTTCATATTATGACAAATATATTAAACTTTTTTTGAAGTGAATAATACTTTTCCCCGAGTTCTAGGTAGTAACATAGCTATTTCATGCGTTCATAGCGTGCAGTCGAAAATTATTTGAAAAAACTCATTTTCCTCGTGAACCTTTTCAATTTTGAGTAGTTTTTGAAACAAAAATTGTCAATGAAAAATTCAAACTGTACCTAGGTTTCAAATATATGTATAGCAATAAATCCCAATAGCCCTGTGCTAGGTAGTAACATCAATAATAATTTGTTAAGAAACATGTTTGATCATAGAGAAAAAAATCTAAAAGAATCAGCATTTTAAAAGGAATAAGGCCTCTTAATATGTTTTCTTGGAGGATACGTATACGTATAGGTACGCCTAAATTCTTAAGATAGGTACAAAGTAAGTTAAGTTCATATTACGTACCTAAGTTTCTGAAAAAATTACTGACTGTTGAGTTTCTTTCGGCGTTTCTTCTCAACAGTGGTCTCCTCT
The DNA here is from genome assembly GCA_947623375.1 of Apotomis capreana. Classification (NCBI taxonomy): domain Eukaryota; kingdom Metazoa; phylum Arthropoda; class Insecta; order Lepidoptera; family Tortricidae; genus Apotomis; species Apotomis capreana. Next base: position 11,418,059 of record OX392522.1, on the reverse strand, counting down.
TGTGAAATGCCGGTAGACTCAGACATGTAAAAGTGCCCTTGTGGCCTACTTGCAGAATAAATCTCATTAGGTATTTCATTGAAATGAAATGAAATAATTTATTCAGTAAATAGGCCACAAGGGCACTTTTACAAGTCAGATTATGGATCTACCGGTATTTCCCCAGAGGATACCGCTGTTGAGAAGAAAGCCGATAGAAACTCAATAGTAAGTATTTTTTTCATAAATAATACTTAAAACAATTACATTACATTTACATTATTTCAGGCAACGCCTCGGGAGTACCATATAGTGTACTACAAGGTACTTCGTGTACTGTACTGGCACATGGGAGGACTCTACGGACTTTACTTGTGTTGTACCTCCGCTGAATGGGCGACTATTTTACTGAGTATGTATTATTTCAGCTCCTACGTAAGGGCTTGTTCAGAAATCATGTGATCGTTTATGGGAGGGGTGGATCAGCAAAATATGTCAAAAGTAGGCCAAATATGATCTACACGATGACGTTTGAGTGTCAGCGTCTAGCCAGCGCCCGCGCATCAACGACGCAACTTGCCAAGCGACAACGCGATATTAGCGCCGTTCACTTTAGGCGTAACTTGATTGGGATTGGATTATTTTTAAGGCTAAGAGTCAGACCACGGTAACTCTTCCAAGCAGATGAACTGTCAAACCATACAAAGTGATACTGTCAAACCATAAAAACCTTTCAAAAATACCTTTCAAATAAACAATGCAAAAATTGACACACAAAGCATTAGGAAAAATGCGTCGGGTCTACCTGGAGCTAGGGTAGCGAAGTGGTTAACGCGCTGGACCGCTAATCCAGAGGTAACGGGTTCGATTCCCGGTCTCTTCCACCAGGTAGCTCCTCTTTCAATTTTTCTTTAAGCTTTGATCTTTGTATTAATTGTTTAAACAAAAATTGTGGTGTAACCACATTAAAAAAATGAGACATTACATGTTTCATAACATAAATTATTTTATAGCATACAAAGTGAGTCAGAAGAAAGAAGAGTTAATGTGGTGTGACTCTAATTTAGATAACAAGTTGACGTGGAACAACAAGATTCACCTTATTTAAGTAAGATGTTAGTAAATTTCTATATGCTCCGTACAATTTGAGAAAGTTAGTTATTCAGTCAACTGTAATATTCCCATATGCTCTGTACCTACAATTTGAGAATAGTATTTTATGGAACCGTTGTATGAGAGGGGCCAAAAAACGCGAGTGGCATGGGTTACGATGTGAGCGTAGCGAACATCGTAAGAAAGATGCCACGAGCGTTTTTTGACCTACTTATACAACGTTGCATACAATACTTTTTCTACGACTCGACATTTCATAAATAAAATGCAAATAAACAACAAAGAAAATTATTACATGTTCCCGCTCGGAATCAAAAAAAAAATAGGCCCCTTAAAAGTGTTTTTTAAAATATATCATGCGTATATACCTGCGTTTCTTGCAGAGTCTGGGTGACAAGCCTTTCTCGACCCCGTGGTAAATCCTTTTCGTAATTCGGTGCCATGGCTATAATAAAAGAAATTAACTGTAAAGCTAAAGCCTGACCAGAAATATATGAGGATTGTCAAGAGGGCGCTATTTATAAGATTTATATGGCAACAATTTTGCAACCAATCGCAACTATAATGCCATTAGTTTAAACACCTGTCAGTTCCTATGATAACCTCGTAATGCTCGTAATATCATTGAATGGAATGCACTCTTTTTCTGACTGTTTTTCGTGTTTATATTACGTTCACGACTGTGAATGATTTTCGGCATTTTCTTTGGATATTTTTAAATATTTGTCTTTTAAACAAACCATCACACTGACATTGACATTGTTGACAAACGATCATAAAATAATTTCCAGTCACTGTAAGACATTAGTTCCAGTGAAATTCCGCAATATGGCGCAACCTCATATACAGTCCGACCAAAAAGAGTAGAAATTAAAAAGTGGAAATACTGTAGTGTAGTCGCCGTTTTCTTATATTGATTAGAAAGGGAGGACACTACAGTATTGCCACTTTTTAATTTCTACTCTTTTTGGTCGGGCTGTATTTCTGGTCAGGCTTTACAAACATTTGACGACACGATTGGCGCAGTGGTAAAGGAGCTGCCTAAGTGCCTACTATGCCTACTGAGCCGACGGTCCTAGGTTCGAATCCCGGCAAGGGCAAATATTTGTGTGATGAACTCGAATTGTGCCTGGGTGATGGATGTTATTTGTATTTCAATATGTATTTATCTATATAAGTATGTTTATCGTCGTCTAGTGTCCATAATACAATCCTACTAGAGCTCAATGTGAGACTAGATTGATTTGTGTGAGGTTGTCCAATATATCCATTATTTATTATTTATTAATACAGGTAAATCATGAAAAAAAAATCGATCCACTGCAATGTAAACAGGACTCGAACTTGTAACGCTACGTTTTCGGCGTAGTGCTCTCCCAACTGAGCTATCTAATTTGTTATTTATTACCTGCAATGTAAAACTCTTCGTACCTTATGTTACATTTGTGAATAAAAAAAATATAGGCCTTGTTTAGCATATTTATAAAGTTTAAAGTGTAAATAACTCAACAAACTACCTAAGTGATGTGCATGATTTTACTATTTAAGATCAATATGAACACTAAATATATTCAAATTCAAATTCAAAATTCAAAATTTCTTTATTCAAGACAACAGTGGTCCATGATAGTTAGTAAACTTAAAACTAGGTTAGTTAACTATATAATTACTTATGCTACACTAATACCTACTATACCTAATTGACATAATAAACCTGCTCAGAATGAGGGTTTATTAATGCCGATATCCAATACCTCTGCAGAGGACTGTCGGCTCTGTCAACTAATATACTTAGAATACTGTTGGAACTACCCTGTATTCTGGTTTTAATGGATGCTATTTTTTTGCGCATTATGGCGTGAAAATCATCTACGCGAGCATCGGCAAACATACCTGATGCACTGCAGAATCTGGGTAGTCCCATCAACATTCTAAATATATTATTATAGAGAACACGGAAGGAGTTGAGGGCTCTTTGGGTGTAACTTACCCACAGGCCACTTGTGTAGAACGATTGACAGAACGCTTTGAACAAGGTTAACTTTACTTCTCCAGAACAATGAGTGAACCTGCGGGCCAGCATATTCCCTCGAACCGCCAACGCCCTGCGTTCCCTATCTATATCACAATCGTCTCTTAAGTCACTTGTTATTATGTGACCTAAATATTTAAATCGGTCAACCTTCTTCATCTCCTCACCCCTCACCACACAGCTTCATAGGCGGCAGGAAACCTGAGAATATACCACGCACGTCGAAAACCATAACCTCACTTTTTTGACAGTTATATTTTAGTCCGTGATTCGAGGCATAATTCTCGCACGTGCGTAGCAGATCCCTCAGCGCGCAGACCGACGGACTCAGCAACACCATGTCATCCGCATAACTGATGTTGTTGACCATTTTGCCATCTATCGAACATCCCGCATGCATGTTGCTGAGTCCGACAATCAGCTCGTTCACATACAGGCAGAAAAGCTTCGACGACGTCAGGCCTCCTTGCCTCACACCACACTCTAACCGGTATGTGTCCGACACTGAACCCGCCCATTTTACACAATTATCCTGATGCGCATACCAGTGGCTAAACAAGTCTACTAGCTCTCTAGGCATGCCAGTGGTCTCCAACTTATTCCAAAGAATTTCATATGAAACCAAGTCGAACGCCCTCGACAAATCCAAAAAACAACTATAAACTGGAGTTTTTCTTTGTGTGTAGTACCTGACGGTCTCCTTTAGGGTAAAAATTGCACTTTCCGTCGAGAGGCCGGTTCGAAACCCGAATTGTGCGTCGTGCAGATGTAAATGTTTACCCAACTGGCCGTCCAGAAGACCGTCTAACACCTTAGCTGTTACTGTAGCCAGCGAAATTGGCCTATAGTTATTCCTATCAGATACGTCACCGGTTTTGTTTTTAATAATAGGAACCACTAGTGTGCGCATCAGGTCGGGAGGCAAGTAGGTATGGCGAATGCACAGGTTAAAAAGCATGCATAGTACTCGCGGCAAATGCGCGCCAGCATGTTGGAAATGCTCGATGCTGAGCCCGTCATGTCCCGGCGACTTGCCTCGGCTCATGTGCTTTATAATATGAAAAACGTTTCGTGCCGAAAAATAAACCGGCGGCGAGTCGCTGCAACGTTGCCCAGCATCGAGCACCCCCTCCCGCTGCCCCGCACCTAGCGACGAACTCACAGTTTTAGGTATAGGCAAGGCCTGAACTTTAAATTGTTCCATGAAAAGATTAGCAACACTTTTAGGGTCACTGACACCGTCCACACAGGTAGGTAAACTAGGCTTGGAATTTAAATTTCGAGTACATTTCCAAAATGCTTTAAAATCCTTTTTTTCATGCTGTTTAGCTATTATATCCATTTTAATTTTATTTTCGTTCTTAATACACCACCTCAATTTACTTTTAAAACATTTACGAGATTGGCACATTGATTCATAAAAAGGACCAGATAACGGTTTACCATACAATAACCACACTTCAAAACATTGCCTAGCCTCTCTGTGCGCTTCGCTGACGTGTAGATTCCAACCTACAACTTTTTTCTTACGCCCGCTTGTCCTGCCTTTGTAGGTCAAGGTCGCCGCAAGAGATAACGCATCAATTATTTCAATATACAAACTATCGATAATCTGCCTATGCGAATTACAATTACACATATGATCAGCACATTCTCTCAATCCCGTTGGAAAATCAATTTTCCGCAGATGGTCGTGACAAATTGTATTATAATCCTTGATTTGTTGTGAGTCCCTACTTCCCCATAACACCATGTTGTTAGTGTTTTCCTGGTATGGTAGTTTAGACCTTATTACGTTCAGATTACATTCTACAATTAGCGGGAAATGATCAGATGAGTAAACACTATAGTCAATGTAAACATTAGTTATTGTTTTCCATGCTGAGCAAGTAACAAGGCAGTGATCGAGCCATCTTTTACTGTTATGGGCCTCACTTATAAATGTGAAATTTTGCGAGTCGACTTTTAACTTTTCATAATCTGCGCATACCCATTTTTGATCAGTAGAAAATGTTAACATTTCCTTACCAAAATTCTCCGTATAGTGAGCGTTATAGTCTCCTAACATATAGACACATTCAGCGTCACAACTTTCCACTATAGCACTTAAAGTACCTAAACATTGCGTAAACACCGGTAGGTTTTCCTCACAATTTGTGGGCATATAGACACTTGCCACTACAAAAACACTTGTATCTGTTATCATTTTAATCGCAATTACACGTTTATTATCCGACGTAATCACGGAGACATTAGGGAAAAGGGACCGCCGGTATAAGACCGCCACGCCCCCGTGCGGACGGCCGCGCAGCACTCCAGCCGAGACGTGAACAGCTGATGATCCCGCGTAGTTAAAACCCTCATGTATGCCGGCTAAAAAGTCTATTTCATACGGGAGAAGCCATGTTTCCTGAAGGCATATTATGTCCATCGTGTCACACAATTTTCTGATTTCGGTTGCAGACGTTTTCACATTTTTACAATTGTAGCTCATAAATTTACATTTTATAGCTGTGTTATCCATGGTTCACTTATTTTTAGTTGACAATTCATCTATCACTTCATTACTTTTAAAATAAGCAAACCGTCGAAAACATATATCCTCTGGCCACAGCTGGGCATTTAAAAATAAGTTCACTTTATATTTAGGCACCCATAATTTATATGAATTATAGCCCTTATCTCTTTTCATATTTATCTTTATCAAATTAACTTTCACTTGTGTGTTTTCTAGAATATAGTCTAATATATCAGTTTCTGTCGTATCCTTGTGCACGTTATATATATACAATGGAACCTTCGAGTCAGCAGCTTTAAATTTGCATGTTTCGTTCTGTGCCTTTCCAGTACATACCTCTAGTTTTTTCCTACGAGGATATTTATTCTTACGATTGTTAACTAAGTTCCATTTATCTTGTGATTTATCATCGTCCTTCCACTCCCGATCCGATTTAAGTACTTCCGCCATAGATGGGCGTTGGGTGGTCCTGTCCTGTGATGGAATCGTACTCTTAGCATGATCAAGTACTTGCGGGGCTGGTGCTTGTTCAACGATAGGTACACGATTTATTAAAAGCAACGGAGACTTCGACGAAGCGTCGTTAGTACCAGGGTCAGTGGATTGCGAACCGACATTTAAATCTGCAGGCATCTCGTTTCTGGTCGAATCATCTCTGCAATCATTTTCATTTATTACGGGAGATAATCCAATCGGACCACTATCCATTGTAAACGACTGCCGGGCTGCGCCCCGCTTACAATTCACGTACATGTCGCGGTAGGCCGGCACTGCTGGTGGTGAAGTCATGCGTGAGTCTTTTGAAGGTAGCACGGAGGTTACCTGCCGATCGTTTTGCAGCATATCTTTTGTCACATAATTTGTTTTAATATGTTTGACATCTTCTTGCAATATTAACAGATCTCTGAGTAATCGCGTTGCATCCAAATGATCAAACGTAATAGGAGGTAGTTTGTAAAGATCCCGAGCAACGAATATTGGAATATTTTCTGGATTCGTTCGCCTGAAAACGTTTATGATATCTGTTAAATCTCTTTCGATTCTTCCGCTATTTTTACGATTAATCATCTTCGTATCAGTCTTGACAACATCGAACAATAACTTTTTAGCATTTAAAATGTCTTCTTCCGAAAAACCCGTTTCACAAATCCGTATTAGACTGGGATTATCCATCACTCGTGTTTTATTTTGCACAAACGACAAAAGTTCGTTAATTACAACATTGCAATTCGAACACTTCACAATATCAGACATTTTGATCTTATTACACTACGAAAGGTATTGTTTATTAATTCTCGCTTAGGCGCGCGCGCACACCGGCAGGGTAGGCACACGTTATATAAATAACCTATTGTAACATTGTTTTTCAATAAAGACATTTTAAAAACAAACAAATTATTATGCTTACCGAGTGGCTGCACCATAGATCACAATGAACTGTGTTTTACGATGTTTTTTAATGAATATTTTTGTAATGAATTTTAATAAACTATTTGCCTAACAACTGTTAATACCTACTAATGTCTAACGTCATTGAAGCAAAGAACATATTAAATAATATATGCAAGAAATCGTCTGTTGACAACTAAAACTCGCATTTTTTAACGGATAAGGATAATCATGCATGACCGTGAGACGAATGGCCTAAAAGTGGACATTCGAAATTATTTCGTAAAAATATATAAAAAAAATGCCTTTAGTTACACAATGGTGTAAAAAATTAAATGTTATTATGTTTTTCGAAATGGGCCATTGTTTTCATTGTACCTACTTCCTACTTTTTTGGATTTTGGATATTTTAGGTATTTCTACCTAGAATCACGAGCTCTTTCGATCTAATTGAAAGAAAAAAAGTGTACCAAAATGTTCATATAATTTTATGTTTTTCCATTGCGTTACCGCTACGGTAAGTTGTATAGAAATGGTAAAGGAATGGAACGTAAAAGTATTGCTGTAAATTAGGAAATCTTTAGCGATCGCGACTTCAAACCTTTTGAACTTCGTTCTCCTACTTGCTAAGAGTGCGAAATAACTCAAATTATATATAACTGAGCTCCGTAGGTAGGTACGAGTTCTTTTCTATGGTCCAGTCGAACTTAAATACAAAATTGTTTTATTATTTTTCCATTTTATTTTTATTGGAAATGCATTGTTTGGTACCGAAAATACGAAAGGATTTTTGGCCAATAAACAAACGTTGCCTTGAGTTTTTTTTCGAAGTGACCAAATCATAATCATATCATTTATTCATGAACAATATACTTATTAAATAAATAACAAATCTTACCCAAATCGATCTAGTCCTAAACTAAGCAATGCTTGTACTATGGATAATAGGCCCTCCGGGTAGGCAAGCACTTGTGACTCCTCTGGTGTTGCAGGTGTCTATGGCGACGATAATCGCTTTCCATCAGGCGATACGTTTGCTCGTTTGCCCCCAGACATAAAAAAAAAAAAAAAAAAGGCGACGATATACCTACATTATATATATTAGGATAATGTCCACGAGTCAGGAACTCATCATCACACAAATATTTGCCCTTGCCGGGATTCGAACCCAGGACCGCCGGCTCCGCAGGCAGCTGCACTACAAACTGCGCCAAAAAAATTTAAATTTTTAAACACTGGCATGATTTTTAGGGTTCCGTAGTCAACTAGGAACCCTTATAGTTTCGCCATATCCGTATGTCTGTCTGTCCGTCCGCGGCTTAGCTCCGTGATCATTTGTACTAGAAAACTGAAATTTGGTATGAGCATGTGTTTGTGTATGTATGACGCCGACAAAACGGTAAAAAAAAAACTAAAAAAAAACTTTTTTTAGGGTAAGTACCTCTCGTACACCTAAAGTGGGGTGTTTTTTTTTTTCGTTCCAACACTAGTGTGTGGAGTGTCGTTGAATATAAGTCTTTCAAAAATAATATGGGTCTTCAAAAAATATTTTTTGATACAGTCAGCAGTTTTGTAAATATTCGCTCCGAAAACAAAAACCAAAGTGTCCCCCCCCTCTAACTTTTCAACCACGGATCAAAAAATTATGGAAAAATCATGAAAATGAGGCCTTATAAGTACTTTCAATGAAAACTATATTGAATAAAATCGGTCGAGCCGTTTTGAGTTATCGCAAATATTCATAATTTTCTTTAAAATGACGTAGGTAAGTGCCGCGCGGTGTCCTTATACTTCGAACGTTACACATATTAGTTAAGTGCCATACAGCATTAAAATATTTCGCTCAATCTGGCGCGTATAATCGATAACTTCCAGAAGGTAATAAGTAATTACAGTTACTTTGGCGTTTACGACCTTTTTATAGATCTTGAAATATTTCTCGTAATTTAATTCGTCAATTGTGAAGGATGGGCAACTACGGAACCCTACACTGAGCGTGCTCTTGGCCGGTTTTTTTAATTTAAGATTTCGACTATAATTTTTTTATTGGTGTGCAATTTAGAAATTTTATATTGTATTGTATGATTTTTAATTGATACAAAACTGAATAGACTTTAATTATTAAATAATAGATACCGACAAAACACTTGCGTTACCTTTTTGCACTGAGATTGCCGAGCTATCCACACAAAACGATTATATCCCATAAAATGACAGCAAACTCTGAAGACCGGCATGCAGGCATTTATTAAAACTGATAATAATATGATCCATTAGTAATTGTTTGCATGTATTAGCTAATCATAATAATGTAAATTAACTGCACAATTCAATTCCTTAAATCCGCACATTCAACGTAGTGGGTGTACAGCGTAATTTTCGTTACTCATATCACGCTGTCATTTAAGACTCACTTGTAGGGCCTGCAAATATCGACCATTTTAGGTATTCGAATATTCGTTTTTTTTTCGCAGATATTCGAATTATTCGAATACTATTCGAATAATTGAAATTATTTTTAAAAAGAATTAAGTCGCTTTTTAAAAAATCCTGTGGTAAAATTAAACGAACATCAATTCGTGAATACCTAAACATACGGTGCCGACGACAATGCAAAGCGAAATCGACGATACCCTGTGTCCAAAAGTGAAATCTTCTATATTTGTCCTTTGACCCCGTCAGATGGCTCGAGAACGAGATCCTTTTAAGGTGTTTTAGCGAAACCCTGTAAGGACCCTGTAGAACAACCCGTACTGCTCCTTGCTCTTCCATACGTTCCTGCGGTCATCCGTGCTACGTAGCTCTGGTAAAAGTGAAGGCTTTGTCTACTGCCACGTATTTTCTACTACTACACTGCGATTAGGTAATTCCATACTTGTTGTTAAGGAAATATTCCCTGAGACTGTACATCTTGCGGTTGTGGACATTCTTGGCGTTTAAAGTCACGGCCTCGACTCTTACGCAGAATGAACAGTCTCATAAATTATGGCTTTAACATACCATATACCATATGTAGTGAGTAACACCTTCCTGTCTAAAGCGCCTAGCTTAGTCTTGAGTCCACAGTCCACCTCAGTAGGCCAAAGGAATAAGTGATCAGAGGCATCCCCCAAACACACCTTGTAGCCACCCGACAAGAATTAAGTAATTTTGTCAAACGACAAAAGAAGCGCCTCTTTGAAGCCTGCTTTATGTCCCCGCAATACCAAATAGTAGTACATAGATTTAATTTCGGAAAGAGATCAAGGTGCTATCGCCACTAATTCTTTCTGTGACTTTCTGTAGCTCCACCACGTTTAAGCCTTCTGGGGCACTCAGTTTAGGGTTGTCAATGTACAGAAAATTAGCAATGACCTTGCGCCCTCTTTGAAACCGGCATTCCAATCCTGAAACCTTCAGAAGAGTAGGCTCAGGGCCAGGCAGAACCACAGAGCCCTGAAATAAGTTTCTCAATCCCTATAAAATCCTGCGGACCAGGAGAAGAAGACTTATCATTCATAATATTCACATATACATACATAGTTCGAAAGTTATTTTTATGGATATATTCATTATTTACGTTAGTCTACAATTTTATACATAGGTATACATCCCCTATTTTGCTGAAGTGAAAGGATTACATTTAATTTGTTAAATTTTTCATTAATAAAAAAATATTCGAATATTCGAATACCGCACACATTAGTATTCGAATATCAAAACGAGTCAAATATTCGTAATATAATTGCAGGCCCTACTCACTTGACAATTTACTTTACTGTACATTACTGGCAATTAAAATTTTGTTAGAAAGTTAATAAAGCCTGAATTTAAGTTAATTAATTAAATTAAGGTCATGGATACGTTAAAGATCTATGTTACTTTACTCTACTTTAAGAAAAGCCTACTTAGCGGTAACACACTGTATATTATCCCACCAAAAACATTTCATGTAAAATTGTCTGTCAGGACAGGACTTATATACTAGCTTCATGACAGAAGTCAAACATTATCGAAGCTGTCACTAACATTTTTACAATGCAACATGACAGGCAACGTGTTTTGAAAATGATTAAAATAAAATAACACTTGTTTGTAAACAATTACACTTAAGATAAATAAGACAAAAGAACGTCCGATCCGATCAATGACAAAAAAACGATTTAAGGTCAGTCGGGCCACTCGCCACACGGTGTATTCGCACCTACGATATAAATGAAAAGTTCTGACGTGATCCTCTTCATTGCCTTTTTTTTTTACTTTTATAGTAAAACTGTTCACCGAATACTTCACTTCATAGAATATTTTTTTTATAGACACGTTTTTCCCCGAAGTCATAATTTTTTCAAAAATCTTGAAAATGACAACCTAAAGATTAGGTTAGGTTGGGCTTGTGTCTCTAAGGTGTGTGTGGTAGGCTTCTCCGAGCTGCGACTGTGGTGCTCCTGAACAAACAACTGCTCATATTGTGGAGGAATGCCCTGCGAGACACTTTACTGGGGAGCTAGGCGACCTGCACACGCTGACTGAGGATGCCAGGGAATGTCTATCAAACCTAGGCATTCAACTGTAGACAGCACACTTTCTTTGTTTTTGGTTTATATTTTACTTTGATAAAAAATAAAGCCATACTACCTATAATAACATTACATTCCAAAATATATTTTGTTTTCAGAAATAAATGCTTTCAATGAAACAATATTTCTATGAAATGAAAATTCGATAAAATGTTTGTCTATTAAACAGGGGTAAATCTAGTAGAACGAGTTACGACATAACAATATATTCATAGAATTTTTGTTACATAGACAATTTTTTCCCCAAAAGTAATATTTTTTCAGAAAATATGTCAACTACTTATATAGATTAGGTTCCAGGCACAAGTTTTGCACAGATAGGCGTGCACTCGTCGAAGTTGCTAAGGTCCCCGGCTAGCCATCATAGCTTCGCCGGAGATCAGCGGGCGTTATGGCGGGCGATGAGGCCCTTGAACGCTGTATCGGGTTCGCGGGCGCGCAACAACGCGCCCGGGCTGCGGTCCATCATTTTGTGGATGGGGTGTAGATAGGCGTGAGTGAGTGCGGTCGCTAGGGGTCACTTTTGATAGTTCCCGCTATGTCGTGGGAGAGAGGAGTGGGAGGGTCCATCGCAGACCCATTGGTTGGTTACCGTCCGCTTCGGGCATGCCCCCAGTATCTCGTATCGGTTTAATTAGCCTCCAAAAACGGTGTAAACATTACATTACACCATAAATCGTCTGGAATAGACGCAAGGGCCTATAATTATATATAGATTAGATTAGGCTTGTTCCAAAATATTTAATGGTTTCAGAAAAAAAGGCTTTCGATAAAACAAGGGTAACCAGTTCTTTTTTTTTGTTTTTATGTAACGTTAACACACTTTTTAATGTTAACACACTAACGTCATTTCACAAGTCTCACAACTGAGTTAGTTGTATAACGTAGTTGACCTAGCAAGTGAAGCGTCCCCGGTTCAGCTTGGCACAAAAATTATTTATGTTCGGATGTTCGGCTGTTCTCACCTCCAGGTCACATCTCCCAATCGATCCTCATACAATTTTGCGAGTAGGTTCGATAATTACATTTCTATCGAAAATTGAATTTTTGTTGATTCAGTTTTTCGAAAAATTTCAGGAGATGCGTGTGCAGAGACGAAATGACAGGTCACTTGCGTAATATATGCCTGAGAAAAAGTACAGACAGATGTACGGAAAACTGATCCTTTAACCCGGTTCCGTTTTGCCGATTGAGGTAAGTACCCTTTAAAATGCACTCTAAGTACTCACCAAGAATTGTTCAAATGTTTGCTAGCGTCGTTAAATGATCCGCACAAAACGTGAGCTTTACACCGAATGTCTGCTCATTATTCAGAAAACACTATATATACTACAACTAGTTATTAGTTAGACACACGGTATTACCACATTGTAGTTGTCATCGCCGTCTTAGGTTTTCACTTTTAACCGACAGCAAAAAGAGGAGTAAGTAGCATATCTTATGTACGTCCACCGATTTCTTTACCAATTGTGGACCGATTCCGAAATTTTATTTTTTTATATGAAAGAATATACATCTGAGGTGGTCCAATGGGGAATGGATGAAAATTTCAGAAGTGCTTTAAAAGTGGTTGAATTTTTCACTGGTGGTAGGAATAAGCTTTCTTAGCACAAAAAAAAAGTCTCAGATTTTTTGGCTGCACCGGTGATTTAAAAAAAATCGAAGAGGTTTTAGTTCAGTGCATCTGAACCGTCTTCGGCTGTTTAGAAGTTCGCCCAAAGTTATACAAAAGTCAAATGACGCAGTCAACTGTCAACTTCTTTGATACTTTTGACAGATCTCTTCAAAAACACAACGTCTTTTACTTTCGCTGTGATCGCTGTATTTCGACTGCTTTCGACGACTTACGAATTGTTTCTGCCCCTGGACCTTGATAATTGCCTGCCTGAACGACGACTTACGCTTTTTGACCCTGGATTTAATATTGCTAGCTTATACGACGACCATTGCAACTCACCCTGGAATTGGAAATTCGCCGAGATGGATGCTGCCGCTTTTGTGAAAGCAGATTCGACAAATTTGCCCAATGTAGATACTTACATGCTTATGGAGTTCATGAAAAACAGTGAGAAACACAATGCCGCTGAAATACGAGGCGCCAAAGCGTTATCGTAAGTATCACCTTAACATTTAACTAGTGCCTTGCCTATCCTCAGCATGTTATTTTTGTTTGACGTAAACACTCGTTAAATACAGTAAATTAATCATGATTTAGTTTTAATGAATAAAGTTAAATTCTTGAGGAGAATTTCGTATGTTTGATTATGATTACGTACCTACTCATTGATTTGAAGTTTATAGTAACACTTAGAAACGGCTCAAACTCACGTAATAATTATCAAGATGGTCTGACATGGCCCGAACTCCTATAGAGCTCTTCACACAGCTGTGTATGTCCATTAACTTACTTTTTAGGGTTCCATACCCCAAAAGGAAACAAAAACAAGAACCATATATTCTAACCATAAGTCTACAGGCCTATAAAGCTGTAAAATACTCAAACTTCTGCCGTTTATGCCGCACAATCTGATATTTCGGCACTCTCGAGGGCCTCAAGGCTGTTGACCTAGAACCATCAAATTTGTTAAGTTATACCACCTTATACCACAATATTGGGACCAATCTGCAAAATATAAATTTGTGATTAAATTATAAAAGATATAGCCTCTATTAAAAGTACGTAAATCAGTTTTCCAACGGTAAAGTTAAGTTTGACGCTTAGTACCTACTGTTTATCTTTTCGTTAGAGAGGAATAAGTATGCAGTGTTTTTTTAGTTCGTACGGAACCTTCGGTGCGCGAGTCTGACTTATACTTGACTGACATTTTTTATTTATTTAAGGTCTTCGAGGGATTCTTACGTAGAAAACGCTATTGGATATGTGGAAGTAAATAGAGATGGAAGTATATGCACTGTGCGTGCTAAAGTGGTACCAGAACACAAGTTGTCCAACAAATATTATATTGTTGCTGTAAATATAAATGAGTTGGAGGAAACCATCACAGATACATCATGTGATGGCTGTGCAGCAGGAGCTGGTAAGTTTTGTTGGAAATATCTGTGCATAGTATAGTTTATGTTAGACGGCTAGAACGCTTCTCAGAATAACCCAACCTTTTGGCATTAAGCCTGCCATTTGTACCTACTTATTTTGTATGTTGAGCAATAAAGTTTAAATAATTATGCTTGTACTATATGAATGTCTTGTGTGACCCCAGTGTTGGTAACAGTACCACAATGTAAGAAGCTGGTAAGGTCCAAAGGAGTAAATAAGGTTTTATAAATACAGGGACATTTTTGCTTTTGAATCGACTTTAACTAAGGGGAGTTTCTTAATAGGTACAGTTTTGTTCTCTTATTACTATTTTTTATGTTCATTGCCTCAGACTACATGATTTATTTGAAAAAAGTGTATATGTTAACTTTTTTATTTTCATACATGAAAATATTTCCCAAACCCAATTTTTTTTTATTTATTTATAACATGCACCAACAGTACATAAACAAAAACATAAGTAAATATTATAAAACACACATACACAAAAACCTGTTTATGAACCAATGACAGGAGTGCATCGGCATTCAAATTGTTTAAGGGTACACTAACCTATAAGATTAATTAATATGTATATTATTAAACTAAACTAAAAACTTATGAATGAGAACTTTTTTACATAATCCATCCTACTATTTACTTTTTTGCATAATCCAGGATGGACTTTATATGTTTTATTGTCAGGAATGCACTGCTAGTCCCAAGCAGGATACATAGGAAGAACTTTATCTTATGTAATTATAATTTAAATTTTTGTTTTCAGGAGGATGCAAACATACTATAGTGGTTTTACATTGGCTGCAAAAGCGGAGTGATGAACCTGCATCCACCAGTGTGCAGTGCTACTGGACCAAGCAAACCTCAAACGAGCTCGGGATCAACCAATCTTGTGTAAAAACCAAAGGATGCTTCAGTATTAGAAAAACTACGGAACAAAGCAAAAAAACATGCATGTGGAAAAAGCCTCTTAATGACGCATGATCCAAGAAATGAAATAGATAAGCTGACAAATTATTATTGTGTATTTGACCTAATGGTTGATTTTGTCCTTAATGAAAATAATCATAACTATGACAATTTCAAATTATATAGTGATCAGAAGGTAGAAAGTATAAAAGGTGAAATCAGTAGTGAAAAAGTGACCCAAGTTAACTCAAAGCTGTGGCATAGCATGAGGCAAGGCCGGATAACGGGTTCAAAAATATACGAGATTGCTCAGTGCAAGACACCTCATGGTAGTCTTGTCGAAGAATTATTAGGAGGGCAAAAGGTACATGAGACCAAAGCAATAAAAAGAGGAAAGATCCTCGAAAAAGGTGTCCTAAAGAAACTTGAACAGGATATGAATTGTAAAATCGAGGCTTCAGGTTTTATACTTGTGAATGGTATATTTGGAGCTTCACTCAGCATTGGAGATGACTTTGTTATCGAAATTAAATGTCCGACTTCAGAAAAAACAAAAAAAATTACATTCACAGATCCCAATTTTGAAAATAAAGGCAAAATCGAAACGTTTTTTTGAATAGATTTTGATAAGGATTACATCGAAGAATTGATGAACGCCGCAGAAGAGTTTTGGAAAGCTAATTTATTCCCGTTAATATTAAATAGTGCTATGTTGTGAGCACTGTAGGAGAGAGTTATAACGTCATCAATGTTTAATATTGGGAATGGGAATTTGAAATTTGATATTTTGTGTTCTGAATCCTATGATGTGGGGTATCAAATAAAAGGGCTTCATGCACTGATTCCAAACATATACTGCATTACTCTGCTTCATTTATCTTATTTGTCACTGATCGAGGGCAAACGTCAAATGGCCGGCCCCTGAGCTTGTAGATCATGACACAGAATAAAGACACTACAGAAGCCGCACTCTTTTGTTCTTTGCCAGCTTTTGCAAAAGCATTAGCCTACCTATTATCTGATTGGAAAATTTGAATGACGTGCGGCGCCATTGCTTGTAGCACATTGTGGTGCCTACACCAACAAAATGGAAATCACGTCGTCCACGTCTCGGTAAGTGTAGGTATTGTTTTACACGCTACTTTTATTAAATACGTCCTAAATGAGACGGACCTTAACCGATCTTTATGATGATGGACTCTAAGAGAGCCTATTGGATCGTTGGAATGGTTCAACGTACCGACGTACCGTAGTAAAATACAGTATTATAAAACTGACCTTGCACTCTGGAAGTGCCTACTGGATCTCAACATTGGTTCCATATAGACAGTGTGGTTTTCGTTTTTTGCTCACCTCAATGAAGATGGAAAGCGAAAACATCGAACAATAAACATCATCACCACACTAACCTCAACAGTATTATCTTGATAACCGTCATTACCGCCATCATCGTCAACATGTTCATCAACATCATCACCACCACAACTATTTCACGAGTTCATACTCACCCGTACCCTGTACACGCGCCTGTTCATTCATTCATTCATTCACCTAAGCATCCAAGAGGTTTCCTACTAAATATACCTCAATTTCACGTAGACACACCCGATACGGGCTATTTTGGACATAGACTTTGACGTCACATTCGACTATCACTATTGGTCAAATTATCTGACCAAATTAACGTCGAGTTTCAGTTCAGCTGCTTTGAATTTCCTACATTATTTTGCACTTTTCAATAACTGACAACATTTCATATTTCTAACAGGTGGAAATTAATATACGAGATCGTGGATTTAAAATATTTTTTTTCCGTAAAGAAACATACATAAAATAACCGAAAACTGTGACAACTATACCTGTAGTTGTAGTCTTCGACCTGTCCGCGAAAAAATAAGCTGTCAATGTCAAGTTCAATGCCCATCGTTTTTTTTAATTAGACACCAGAATAAAGTAACCTTTACATTGTGTCATGGTTTTGGAATATACCATATTTTAGAAATAGTAAATTTTAATAAATTAATAAATAAATAAATAAATAAACAAATAGCGGACAACCTCACACAAATCGATCTAGTCCCAAATTAAGCTCAAGAAGGCTTGTGTTATGGGTACTAGATAACGATATACGTACTTATATAGATAAATATATACTTAAATACATAGAACAACCATGACCCAAGCACAAATATTCGAGTTCATCACACAAATATTTGCCCCGGCCAGGATTCGAACCCGGGACCGCCGGCTCAGTAGGCAGGTGTCTACAAACCGAGCCAAACGCGTCGTCAAAATATAATATTAATAAGGACTAGGTTGCCGGCTTCGAAGAGGAGGTGAGGTCATTTCACATCTGCTTTACATGGATGATCTTAAGCTGTAAGCACCAAAACGCCAGGATCTGGTGGAACTACTGGAAGTAACAGAAACCTTCAGTAGCGCCATCAAAATGGAGTTTGGTGTAGACAAGTGTGCGGTCATGCATGTACAGCGGGGGAAAGTCGTAAATTCCGCGAACTTACAACTTTCTGAGACAATGTCCCTCAGGTCTATCTCCGAAGCTGAAACCTGCAAGTACCTTGGTATGTCACAGTCATTGGGTATTGCAGACGGAGACATTAAGCAGGCGTTGAAGGAGCGTTTCTTTTGTCGCTTGACAAAAGTACTTAACAGTCTTTTGTCCGGTGGCTATAAGGCGCGTGCCTTCAACGCTTGGGTGATGCCTCTGCTCACTTACTCCTTTGGCATACTAAGGTGGACTCAGACTGAGCTGGACGCCCTGGATACGAGGGTCCGTCAGCTGCTCACTACACACCGCATGAGGCACCCACGCTCGTCAGTTATGAGAATGTACATCCCGCGTAAGTGTGGAGGCCGTAGCTTTTTAAACGCCAAGGACCTCCATAACCGCGAGGTGTGCAGTCTTAGGGAGTACTCGTATTTCCTAAACAACGAGTGTGAGATTCATCGCGATGTAGTAGCAGTTGAAAAAGGCCTCACCTCTCTCTCCTTAGCGAACGAGAACTGGCGCAGACCAAAGGTGCTTAGCACCGATGACCGCAGGGCTGTATGGAAGAGCAAGGAGCTACACGGGCGGTTCTGCAAGGCCCTTACGGGGCCCGATGTAGATCTGCTCGCGTCGGTGAACTGGCTAGTGGCTACGCTTCGGGGATCTCTTCGGGGAAACCGAAGGTTTTGTCTGTGCAATTGCGGACGAAGTAATGATGACGAACAATTACCGGAGATATATCCTGAAGGACGGTACGGTCGACATTTGTCGGGCATGCCGCCGTCCCGGTGAGTCACTCAGGCATATAATCTCCGGTTGTTCTCATCTTGCTAACGGCGAGTACTTGCACAGACATAACCAAGTAGCCAGGATCATTCACCAGCAACTTGCTCTTCGATACGGTCTTGTGGGGTCTGAGGTGCCGTACTATAAGTACGCACCGATGCCAGTTCTCGAAAATGGTCGTGCCACACTCTATTGGGATCGATCTATCATCACGGACAGGACTATTGTAGCCAATAAGCCTGATATCGTGTTGGTAGATCGATCAAAGCGCCCGGCAGTGCTCATCGACATCACCATCCCGCATGACGAGAACCTCTTGAAGACCGAGAAGGACAAACTCAGCAAGTACCTTGACTTGGCTCACGAGGTGACCGCCATGTGGGATGTTGACTCGACGATCATTGTCCCGATAGTCGTTTCGGCGAACGGTCTTATAGCGAAGAGTCTCGACAAACATCTTAAGAGACTCTCGCTAGATGGCTGGATCAAGGGCCAGATACAGAAGGCGGTACTTCCTGGACACGGCGCGCATTGTCAGGAGGTTCCTCTCTCTGCAGCCCTAACCACCGGTAGCCTGGGCCCTGCCCCGCTGCCGGCGGCACCCTAGGTTAGGTTTTTTATAATGTGTTTATATATTTTGTAATTTCTTTATCGGGGGGCACGGCAGTGCCCCCGCCAAGTCGAGCGCGAAGCAAACACTGCCGTACCATCCTTTACTGGAACCATTTCGCCGCATTTTCAGGCCCCTATTTGAGCACCTCTGGATAAGACCAGAACGCAGAAGTTTTTGTCATCCAGTAAGCTATAATCACATACTTAAAATCCAAAATTTCAAGTCTGTAGGTCATTTAGTTCCGAAGTTACGCGAAAGCAAAGTTTCGCATTTACGACACTCACTCATTCACTCACTCACTCATGATCATCAGTAAAGAACTAGTACTTCCCATAAATTCAGAGAGCTGAAATTTGGTACAGAGTTAGGGTTTAATGGCCACATAAAGCGAAAACTATAAAAATTGGCCAAGTGCGAGTCCGACTCGCGCATGAAGGGTTCCGTACTATAAAACAAGTTTGTTGTATGGGAGCCCTTAAATATTTATTTTATTTTATTTTTAGTATTTGTTGTTATAGCGGCAATAGAAATAGATCATCTGTGAAAATTTCAAATGTCTAGCTATCACCGTTCGTGATATACAGCCTGGTGACAGACGGACGGTCGGACGGACGGACGGACGGACAGCCAAGTCTCAGTAATAGGGTCTCGTTTTTACCCGTTGGGTACGGAACCCTAAAAACTAGGATAATCGAAGATCTGGAGTACTCTGATTAGAAAACACAAGAGCCCAACCAAACTATTAGAGATCGACATACCGCCTTTACAAAAAATATTCAACTTGTTGTTGTGTTCGGTTGGCCGCCGTCGCGACTGATCATCTCTCCTGATGATGGATCGCGTACCGATTCGAAACATGTCGAGCGTTATTCGACTTCTACGACGTGAGTAAACCCGTTTAAGTATTTTAATATTCAACTTAGTGGGCCGCTTCATTTGGCCAAGTCACACAACATTAACTATAATAATAAAGAAATCGCAGTAAGGAACCTTAGACTTGGTACGACTTTGTCTAGATTTCATTACTTTTTAGAGATAAACAAGCAGCTCCATCGAGACTTGGCTAATTTTTTCCAGAATGTTTTTGGTGGGATTGTATTTTACTTTTAATATAACTTTATTGTAAAAAACCTAACTTAAGATTTTAAATGAATAAAGGAGATATTAATAATAATAGTACATTGTTGTAGAGGCTGTAAAGTAAGCAATAGATGAACGAGTAAATTTCGATAATACGAGTTCATCTATTGCAATTTCAGCCGAGACTGAACAGAGTGCTTTTCACGACTATTGTGAGGAAATACATTAAAATACGATTATTTTATATTTGTCATTAAACTCGGCGCCTTGTTGCAGCCTCATTGTTGTATAAATGAAAGCTAATATATACATAAAGCTGATCGCGCTTCTAGATTCAAATGACGTAACGGCGATTTTCAACCCAGTTATGAAGAAATAACAAACATATTCAAACTTACCTCACTTTCAACTAAATAACATTTAGTCTAGGTTAAACTCAGGTAAACAACCCTACGATACATTATACACTGAAAGGTCATTGTAACGGTAAGTAATATTAACATACGGTCCTAATATTAATTATTTCGTGAGTCAATGTGAACATGATTAAATTAATGACATCACAAAACCAATATGTTTTTTAAATATGGCGGGCTTTCACGTAGCGCATGCATGCGTCTCACGCAATGGAGTCGTGGCTTTTCAGCGAAATTAAAAATATATTATGAACTCAATTTATATATTTTAAAATGTTTATTTGTTAAAAAATAAGTAATTGTTGAAATTAGGAAATCGTTTTACGCCCCATTACGAACTTTAAATTATAAATGTTTATTTTATAATTAAAATACAATAAAATATACATTTTCAGGGTAAAACATTTTTAACGAAAACTTATTAAAAAGTAAACCTGAGGCGTATTATCTTCCTTAAGAAAATAAACTCGTTTGCGGCCTAAACCACAGGTTATACCTATTTAGGAAGCAGGGTTCCAAGTGTTTATGTGCAATGTTATCAAATGATATATTATATTATATTTATAAGTTTATATATTATATTTATAAGTTTAAGAAAAAAAATCACCTAATAAACGACGAATTCTCATTGGTCAATTTAATTTGACATGCGGCAGACAATTAAGCTTTGATTGGTTAAATTGTCGTTTAAGCCGGCCGTGAAAGTCACTCTAAAATATTTTCTAAAAAGTCGTATCTTTCTATAAAATTCGTGTGTAGATTAGATACGAACTGTTACGTAACGTGCTACATTGTTGTCGTATTGCGAGCTAACATAGATTATACAGTTTACAGATGAACATTATATAAGCAGTTTTGTGTACTGGATTCAGGTAATCTATAGCCACATGTTATTTTTCACGACACACGAGCAGTGTCGTGAAAAATAATTAGTATAATAGAAAAAATATATCACAAATATATACAGAGATTACGTCCTCTTTCTAAGCAGAATACATAAATCAACATGTCACAAGATGTCAACACACAATCTATGACTCATCAATACCCAATAATAAAAATTACCTTAATCAATAAATAATAATTAAATGTCATAGTAAATTTCCATAATTATCAAACAATCATCTGCAGATGACAGGCGAGACTCACGCTATGGTTGATTGGACGGTTCTGCTGGGGAGGGGGGGGGGGGGGGGGGGGGATTTTATGGCCTGGTAACTTATTCAAAGAACATGACAATTGTAATACATTTTTTGCACGACAGGCGGCGAACATTTTTTCCTTATAATTATTTTGTTACCATAAAGTGGCCACTAATCAATGACGTAGAGAGGCTGACTTGCCTGAGTGGCATGCCTTAATACCACGTTTTAAGGGCCCTTATTCCTTTTAAAATGCTGATTGTTTTATGCATTTTTCTCTATGATCAAACATGTTTCTTAACATTATTGGGCTATTGGGATTTATTGGTATATATTTGAAACCTACAGTTTGATTTTTCATTGATAATTTTTCTTTCAAAATTTACTCGAAATTGACAAAATACACGCGGAAAATTAGTTATTTCAACTTATTTTCGACTGCACGCAATGAAAGCGTGAAATAGCTATGTAATTACCTAAAACTCGGGGCAAAGTATTTATACACTTCAAAAAGTTGGTTGAAATTATTAATATATTTGTCATAATATGAAATAAAGTTTCTTTTTTAAAATAAGCTAATTGGCAACTCTTTGGTGTCATCATGTAAGCGACTGTAAATGCTGATTGACATGCAATAGGCGTCCTTCGTAGACCGTAGGTAGGTAATACAGTTTCGTCCGTTCAGCAGGAGCATCTAGACGAATAAGGTGGTTTTCTACGGCAGGGCGAGACGCGACGCGAATTGAATTGAACGGAATAAGTAAGGATTGACGAGGATGTGCAGGACTTGAATTGAAATATTAAATTTGTTTGTGTAAAAATTAATCGTATTGCTTCCAATATAGGGGTGCGTAACGATCGCTATAACAACTTATGATATAATATTGGTCAATAAAACGATCAAGTGGTATACTATACGATTAACATAATAACATTTGTTATAATTTGTTATAGTGTTCGATCAAATTCCCGGATACGATACTAAGATAGTACTGGGGGATTTCAATGCAAAGGTGGGCCGCGAGGAAATCTTCCTGCCGACCATTGGAAGACACAGCAAGCACGCAGAAACGAACGATAATGGCCTCAGAACAATAAACTTTGCTGTTTCGAAATCAATGGTTGTTGCAAGTACCATGTATCCACATAAGAATATACACATAGGGACATGGAAGTCGCCAGACGGGCGAACGATAAACCAAATCGACCATGTTCTCGTCGACAACAGACATAAGAGTGCAATAGAGGACGTCAGAACATTCCGAGGAGCGGATTGTGACAGCGACCATTATATTCTGGTGATAAAAGTGAAGTTTCGGATCAAAAGTGCCAAGAGAACTAGGGGTACAGCGATGGAGCCTGAAATCTGTACAGAACCGCTAAAGGATAAGAACTTACGGCAGCAGTTCAGACTGGAACTCAGGAATAGATTCAAAGCTTTGGAATCTGTGGATGATGTCGATGCTACAGTGGAAAAAACCAGGGATATTGTGAAAGAGGTGGGCTTGAGGGTACTGGGAAGGCGTAAACGCCAGAAGCGAAAGAAGTGGTGGACGGATGAGTGTGAGGTGGCCGTAGAAGAGAGGCGGAAATACAAAACCCTGGCGGAGCAAGATGACTCTTGGAAAGAAAAGCACCAGGAGGCTAGGTATAACTGCCGCAGGGTTATTAGACAGGCTAAACGTAGACATCTGGAGGACACTGTAAGGAGTATGGAGACCTTGATCGGAACAGGTAATACCCGTAAATTCTACAAGGAAGTCCAGACTGTCCGAAAAGGTTATCAGCCTAATATCCAATTACTCGAGGATGTCGACGGAAACTTGATCTCAGACTCTATAGAAATTAAAAATATGTGGAGAAATTACTTTCAAAGTCTCTTGAACTGTCCAGTGAATGAAGATCACGTGCAGGAAGCTCAGGTACGCAGTGATGGTGACGATCAACTGGATTTTGAGGAAGTCAGAAGAGCCATCATGCGCCTGAAAAACAATAAAGCCCCAGGTATTGACGGCTTGGCAGGGGAATTATGGAAGCGTGGCGGGGGAGAAGCACAGTCCCGTTTGTATGAGCTACTGCTTTTAATATGGCGACAGGAACGGCAACCAGCTGAGTGGAACGTAGGGGTCATCTGTCCAGTACACAAGAAGGGGTGTAAGAAGAAGTGCTCGAATTACAAAGGAATAGCACTCCTCTCCACAGCTTACAAAGTTTTCTCGTATGTCTTACTGGGTCGGTTGGAAAAGTATGCCGAAGAGATTCTTGGTGATTACCAGTGTGGATTTCGGCGTAACCGTAGCTCAGTGGACCAGATCTTTCTCCTCAAACAGCTCATGGAGAAGAAATGGGAATTTGCACAAGGAGTACACTGCCTTTTTGTGGTGTAGTAGGGCGTCTAGTGGTAGTACCTTTCAGATCACGGCAGCCGATCCCTCCCTCTCAGTGGAGGGATGCTGGTATCACACTGGTCCACAGGCGTTCTGCAAAACTCTCGCCAGTGGCTCCAAGAAGCTGTTGTGCATGCAGCGGCCACACCACGGTAAACCATGTCGGCTCGTGGGCTAAACCTGGCTGAGGGGGACTTACACGCTTCGGCGGACGGGTCAAACGCGGACACCTCCCGCGGAATGCACGAAGACTGACTCGGCGGAGAAGGCAGCTCGATAGCTGATAAGCGACGGTAGCTGGCAGACACGGCGGGACAGCAAGGCATTGTGGAAGGCCATAAGGGTGTTCGGTGGAGGGCAGGGTAACCGACGGCCAGAAACTGCATCCCTCTTTTCTCCAATCGTACCGGGAAACCGCTCCATTGGCTTCAGAAATGTAGGGACGAGAGAGTGAGTTTGGACCCGCGCAACTGCTTACTCACTGAAAACTATTCACGCGCAGATGACTTCAAGCTATGTGAACTGGACTGATTTCAATTCAAGCCCTGCGGCGATAGTGTACTGGTGGTGGAGTGGTATCATGATGGGATATTGCTCTAGCTGGGAGCTGCACGTAGGCGATCAGGCGAGAGTGGTCGCTCTTCGGTCTCGAGGTGGTGAGAGAACGAGTTCGGCAGCACGCCTGATGACAAGGCAGCCCTATTTAGGGACGCACTGCCTTCCCTAATCCAGGGAGAGGCCTAGAAAAGGTGGCCTAAACAAAGCTCACCCCAAAACCTACCTATACAGTAGCCGTGGTTGTATGGGCATCAAATCACACGCGGTGGCAAGAATATGAAAAATAAATGTTATTCCCAACCCAACGACTTAAGCATAGCTGCATGGAATGTTCGAACCCTCGTGGATAATGATAACAACATCTGCCCTGAGCGGAAATCCGCTATAATAACTAAGGAGCTTCGTAGATATGGAATCGACATAGCGGCGTTGTCAGAAACTCATTTACAGGAAGAAGGTGAGCTTTACGAGAAAGGGAGTGGATATTACATCTACTGGTGTGGAAGACCAGCAACGGAAAAGAGAGGAAGCGGTGTTGGCTTTGCAATAAAATCCTCCATAGCGCGTATGCTGCCGGAATTGCCAAAGGGTTTGAGTGACAGGTTGATGACGCTGCGCCTTCAACTCGTGGGAAATAAATATACCACATTCATCAGTGCCTACGCTCCTACGCTCATGGCCTCGGATGAAGATAAGGGAAAGTTTTATTCCGACCTCCGTAATGTCCTTATTAGTATACCACCTACGGATAAGATCGTGCTTTTAGGCGATTTTAACGCTCGCGTTGGTGCAGAACATATGGCCTGGGTTGATGTTTTAGGACCTCATGGTATAGGGAGCTGTAACAGCAATGGTCTAGAACTTCTTACGCTTTGTTCGCAATTTGAACTGTCGATTACAAATACATTTTTCCGTCTTGCAACAAAGCACAAGACTACCTGGATGCACCCGAGATCCAAACACTGGCATCTTATCGATTACATTATAGTCCGCAGGAAGGACCTCAGGGATGTGCTCATTACCCGTGCTATGAGGGGTGCGAATGGATGGACTGATCACCGCCTCCTAAGGTCTAAAATGCGCATGATGCTACACAGGACTCGCCGGTCACGCCATAAAATACCCATTAGAGCCTTATCTTCAGGACTTATAACCAATCACGACGCAAGATCTTGCCTGGACAAAAATTTTCAAGAACTTTCGGCCAAGCGGCAATCACTAATCACTACTTGTGATGGTATTGGCGTAGACTCAGCGTGGAACGCTTTTGCCAGTGATCTATCACAGGCCGCCTATAAATCCCTTCCTTTACCACCTAAAAAACACCAGGACTGGTTTGATGAGAACAATGTTGAAATTCAAAGTCTACTTAAGGAGCATCGTCGCTTCTTGCAGAGTCCATCTACCTCATCCTCATGTAAAGCGTCTGTGCAAAAGGCACTCCGGCAGAAAATTCGGTGTTTGAAAGATGCCTGGTGGCTTGAAAGAGCGCATGAACTCCAGCACTGGGCCGACACTAAACAGATGGGGAAGTTTTACCAGAGTCTTCAATCAGTGTTTGGACCTCGGCTGAAAAAGATTGTACCAATGCGTACACTGGATGGATCCAAACGCCTGACCGACAAAAACGATATCTTATGCAGATGGGCGGAACATTTCCAGTCCGTTTTCAATCCCATCAGTTCTTCATTTGACCCCGTTTGTTTGGACGATATGACGCGAAGACCGGAAGTCACCGACCTTGATAACGTCCCCACACCGATTGAACTACAAAAATCCATTCAACGCCTTCAGAATGGAAAAGCTCCTGGTTCTGATGGCTTGCCATCGGAGTTGTTCAAGTACAGCGGTCCGGAAATTTTCAATAACTTTTATCAGCTGATTCTTGAAATCTGGGCTCAAGAGAAGATTCCGCAGGCATGGAGGGATGCGTCGATTTGCACGCTTTATAAGGGAAAGGGCGACGCCTCGGAATGCGGAAATTACCGGGGTATATCTCTCTTAGCGGTTGCAGGCAAAATACTTGCACACATAATGAACACTCGTCTAAGCGCATTAGCTGAGTCGATTCTACCCGAAAGTCAGTGTGGGTTCCGGCCGAATAGGGGAACCATCGACTCCATCTTTGTCGTGAAGCAGCTACAAGAGAAGTGCCTTGAGCAACAGCAACCGGTATATCTTTGTTTTATAGATCTTGAAAAAGCCTTCGACCGTGTACCCCGCGAAGCTGTTTGGGAAGTCTTAAGGCGATCAGGCTGTCCCGCTAAATTCGTGAACATAGTTCGTCAATTTCACGATTCTATGCAGGCGAGGGTGCAGTTTGATGATAGCCTTTCTGAGGGTTTCCAGGTCACGTGCGGCGTAAAGCAAGGCTGTGTACTGGCTCCAACATTGTTTGGCATTTTCTTCGGTGCGGTTATATCTGATGCTGTTCGATGCTGTCAGGACCCCATTTCTATTACCGTACGAACGGATAAAGGCGTGTTTGATTTATCAAGATTCCGAGCTAAGGGTAAATGCCAACAATTCAAGGTTCTTGAAGCACTATACGCGGACGACGCCTGTTTCATGGCCAATAGCCCCATTGCTCTCCAAACCTACATTAGTCATCTTCAAGCCTCCTGTTCAAAGTTTGGTTTAACCATCAGCAAATCCAAGACGCAAATAATGGTGCAAACTCCACGCGGAATCCAGCCTGTTAAGCCTGACATCTTTTTGGGTAACAGCGTTCTGGAAGAGGTGTCCCGCTTCCGATACCTTGGCAGTGAAATAAGTAATGACAATCGTCTAGACGCGGAGATCTCAATACGCATCGCGAGGGCTGCGTCTGCGTTTGGCAAGCTAAATCAGCGGATTTGGAAGTCGCATGACCTTAAACTCGCTACTAAGCTGTCCGTGTACAAAGCCATTGTATTGCCAGTTTTGCTGTATGCTTCTGAGACATGGTGTCTCTATAGACGGGACATCAAGAAATTAGATTCCTTTCATATGAATTGTCTCCGCAACATCCTGAGGATAAAATGGGAGGATCGTGTGACGAACACGGACATCCTGAGACGTTCACATATGCACGGCATGGAGGCAATGCTGATGAAGAACCAACTGAGATGGTGTGGCCATATCGTCCGTATGGAGGATAACCGTCTGCCGAAAGCAATCTTCTACTCTCAACTTTCTGAAGGCACGCGTAAAGCTGGGGGACAGCATCTCCGTTACAAGGATGTACTTAAGAGACACCTTACCGCCAGCAGTATATCTCCTGATGGATGGGAAGCCATGAGTCGTAAACGGGATGTTTGGCGGTCCACTGTACGCGTTAGAGTGAAGGAGTTTGAAGAGGCGCGTCTCGAAGCGCTGGATATGAAACGTCAAGAGCGTAAGGCGCGACCGAGGCCATCTTATGCATACACTTACAATGTCCGTGGTGAGCTCCACTGCCCGCGTTGTGACCGGATTTTCACCAACAAACTGGGTTTTGCGAGTCATATCCGCGCCCATCGTCGTAGGAGTCCTACGAGCCCTACAACTTGAAGTCGCTGTCATCGGACCCGATGAAGAGGACATCTCATCTCACACTGCCTTTTTGTAGACTTCGCCAAAGCTTACGATAGTATTGACAGACAATCACTCTTCTCCATCCTGAGAAACTTCAAGATCCCTGATAAACTCGTACGGCTCATTGTAGTCGCCACGGGTGTGAGTAAAATGCGGGTGAAGGTTGGGGGAGAGTTGACAGATGAATTTGATGTCATTACTGGTCTCAAGCAGGGAGATGCGTTGTCTCCTATGCTGTTCAATTTAGCTTTAGAACACGTCATCAGTAAAGTACAAATATTGGACGGTGGAGTGATGTTGAATGGCCAGCATAAGATAGTCGGATATGCAGATGACTTAGCCTTATTAGGACAGAACAGTGTGACCATCTCCGAGAAGACGAAGGTATTGGGCGAGGAAGGCTCAAGGGTTGGCCTGAAAATCAGCAGGGAGAAGACTGAGTTCCTACACATGCGGAGATACAGGAATATCTTGGAGCCTAGAGAAAACCTGGTCGTAGATGGGGTTACGTATAAGGGAGTGGAGAAATTCAAGTACCTAGGCTGCCTGATAAATGACTCCAATAGCAGAGAACAGGAGATTGAATTTCGCATTCAGAATACCCTAAGATGCGCGGCGGCTCTGCATAAGGTGTTGGTGTCCAAGGTGATGCGTCGGAAGACTAAGATTAGAGTCTATAAAACCGTCATAAGACCTATCTTAATGTACGGATGCGAGGCCTGGACACTAACCCTAAAAGAGGAAAACAAGCTTCTCGTTGCCGAGAGGAAAATATTTCGTAAGATCTTGGGACCGACGCAGAGGGAGGATGGTAGCTGGAGGATCCGTAAGAACCAAGAACTGGAGGATCTAGTGTCTGAGCCGAATATCATTGGGGAGATTAAGGCAGCAAGACTCCGTTGGCTCGGGCATCTGGAAAGAATGCCGGATGACAGGGCGATAAAGAAGGCGTACATTGGGCAGCTTGTAGGTCGTCGACCGGTCGGCCGACCGAGATACCGGTGGAGAGACGAAGTGACCAAGGACCTACGCGCTCTGAATGCAGAAAACTGGGAGGAGATCGCTCAAGACAGGGCGCGCTGGCGCCCGCCATCTCGTATCGGAGGCCAAGATCCACTTTGGGTCGCTGAGCCAATGGAGTAAGTAAGTAAGTAAGTATAATTTCATATGGCATAATATCATATAGTATAAAGATCATTTGATATAATAGGTACGTTTAAAAGCTCAATACACGCTCAAACTGCTCAAACATGAAAATTAAATTGTAATAGAGTGCTGGTTAGGTACGACGACGAGCGAAGCGAGGAGGAGTGTTAGGTTATCTTGCGAATATAAACATTATAATATCAAATGTCTTTTATAGTAATTGAAATTATACCTAATGTTGTTATATAAAATGAAACATTATACCAAATGTTGTTATATTCATTGAAATTATATGAAACGTTGTTATATCTATCATTACACCTTTCCAGCAGCAGGGCGAGACGAAACGCGGCGCGGCGTGAATTGAAATGGAACTGGCCCTTTTCCATTAAAAATTTGCATTAATTGCAATCGCAAATGTAGCATTTAGAATATTAAAAGTGACGAACAGCAAAAAACCAATCGCGAGAAGCGTGTTTCTGTTGCAGAGTTAACTTATACTCTATATTGGGGGTGTGTTGTTGTTGGGCAGATCCATTTCAATTCACGCCGCGCCGCGTCTCGTCTCGCCCTGCCGGTGGAAAACCACCTTTACGGGTGAAGCCGAGCGTAATTTGAGTCGCGTAATTTCGGTCGCGCCATACATCATGTCAAGTGTTCACGTCACAATAAGTATGGCGCGACCGAAATTACGCTCATCTGGCTTTACCCTAAGATACCTCGTACTTTAAGTTTTACGAAGAAAGACTAGGAAGACAAGAAAAGGAAGTCAAAGTGTATAGGGAACTTACTTCCCTAGCTTGATAGCTGATTAAGGCATTTTGCAATACGCAACGCTTCTAACCAGCAAAGGCCCGTTGAATCGACAAAATAATAATTAACAATCCTTCTCATAAAATTTCATGAGAGCCGGTTGAGAAATGACTTCTAGATGAGAACGGAAGGCATCTGAACATCCAGCCAGTCAGGTTTGAGTCGTAAACTAAACGTAAAAATCAGCCAAGTGCGAGTCTGACTCGCGCACCGAGGATTCCGTACAAATATTTATCACATCGTAACTGGCTGGGGTAAGTTAAGTTTGCACTTGGTATGTATGGCGCCGGATAAAAATGAGGTGCAAAGTGAACGCAACCTATCACGTTTGTTGTATGGAAACCCCCTTAAATATTTAAGTGACTCTGTTTTTTTTATTTGTTGTTATAGGGGCAACCAGAAATACATAATTTATGAAAATTTCAACTGTCGAACTATCACGGTTCATAAGATACAGCCTGGTGACAAACGGGCAGACAGACGGACGGACAACGGAGTCTTAGTAATAGGGTCCCGTTTTTTATCCTTTGTGTACGGAACCCTAAACATTTTCGAAAACACTTTCTCATAAGAAAATGCGTTTTATGGTGCGTAATCCTCGATGCACGAGCCCAACCGTACTTAGCCGATTGGTTTGTGTTATACATCATTTCAAATGCATATCCCCTTTACTTCTTTTTACCTCGAACTCTAACCTCAATTTTTGCGTCAATCAATAGTTGTTAACTTGTTACCTACAGCGATGCTACAAGGTCTTTTTCCGGTTATACAATACAATACTAATCCTCTTTCTTTCACCTCAAAATCACAGCGATACACATGAGAGATATACAGAGCAGATTGATTAGAAAACAAGGCACGAAATGTACCTACCCATTTTACTCGAGATATTTTGGCTTTCGGTCAATAGTTCGAGAGTGAAATTGGTACTTTTTTTCCTAGTTGAACATACTACTTTTGATTTCGAATATGAGGAAAGAAATCATTTTTTTAAATACTCATTACACTACACGCGCAATTATGGTTGATTATTTTTTTATTCGTACCAGGGGCATATGATGGTTCCTTTTATCACGCGATAAATAAGTGACAAAGCATCCATGACGTTTTGACAAAATGCGAGTGTGAGTGACAGATGCTGTTTCACTTAATTTATCACGTGATAAACGCAACCACCGACCCGAAAACTTATTGGTTATTAATATTTTATGGTAACAACTTTTCATATCAAACAATCTGTCACTGTCAGGTTCTCGAGCGGAGACCACGTACTGGCAAGTGCAGTGCAGGACGACCTGGCAAGGTGATTGGACGACCTGGTTAGAGTTGCGGGGACTCGCTGGATGCGGGTCGCTGCTATCCGGCCCACGTGGAAGTCTGTTGAGGAGGCCTGGGTCCAGCAGTAGACGTCCTATGGCTGAAATGATGATAATGATGATGAAGCTGTCACATTGCAAGTACCAATTGCTATCTATTCTGTTAGTGAGTACATGGAGATGAAATTATAAAATGACATTTGTGTATTTAGTTATTTAATGTTTTTCCGACGATCCCATGGGAGATATGTATATCTATTATAAGTTGTGTAAACTAGTTTTTTACTCATAGTGACATATATTTCTGTTCTATCTGACATTGCATTTTATGTTTCTATTATTATTGTTGTAGTTATATTATGAGTGTATATTTGACTTAATTGAATGATTATTATCTTATTATATGTTTTTATTGACGATCATAATATCAAGATTCATGTAAATTAACTTAGGATAATTTATAATGTAATTTGTTATTATGAAATTAATAAATCTAAATCTAAAATTCATACATTTTGTGGTTCCATCTTGCGATTTTCTAAATTTCTCATGTTATGCTTTAGTTACGTTAATACGTGAGCGTCAGGATGAGGACGGGTGTACATCAACGAATGGAGCTACGGTATACGTCAGGAGTTAGTGCTAGAAATGTGCTAAATGTGCGCCATAATTGGAGCAATGTGCTCTTTAAGCTCCATAAAAATTTAAGAAATAAAGGACGCCCGCCCACCTTACGCCAGGTTGGCGGGCGCATTTCCGGGTCTGCGAGCTAATGGCTGCCTACTCAAGGGTGAAAGAACAGCCTAAGGTTAGTGCTCGCAATGTGCATGTATGAAGCACAATCAAATTCAGAGAGCGGTTACAGACTAAGAGTGATTCACTTTTTGTGTAAAGCGCCTGCATGTTTTGTGTGTGTCTGAACTGCCTGCAATGAAGATGTGATATCGCTATTTTAAATAACCAGGCGTCTATATATATACTTCCTTGTGAGCGTCAGGATAGCGGGTGTACATGGTATACGTCAAGAGTTAGTAACTCTAACGCCCAGATAACCTTTCGAAATTTTCCTTATGAAAAACTAAATACATTATGTTTCATGAATTCGCAATTAATATGCCATTCGTAAGAGCGCTATACCGACCGGTTGTGTATGTATAGGTCGCACAGTGAAAAAAACAACTTACTCATTCAAGTCTGTAAACTATAGGTTATCGCGGGCTGGTTATCCGCAACTCGACGTCTTACAATGAGCTTATATTATTTTACGTGAACGATTGATGGCTTTTGCCAATCATAATTCTACTAGAAAGCCTAGCAGTCCCTTGCTGTAGCTGCCGACTTCTGGGAGTGACCTCGGAGATCCGAAGTGTTGTGCCCGGTATTTGGCCACACCAGGACATTCGAGAATGACGAGGGTGGCTGTCTTTTCGGCCTCCATGTAGGCTTTGCAAAGAAAAGACTGTCAGTAACACCTAAAGCGTAGGTACTTGCTGTGTATAAACTATATAAAAAAAACTATGTAAGTACGTGTGTGAAGCCCGAGAAGACAAACACGGCAAGTACCGCTCCGCCATGTAGAATGTGGATTCGACGATCATTGTCCCGATATTTCGGCGAACGGTCTTATAGCGAAGAGTCTCCTGGAGACGGCGCGCATCGTCAGAAGGTTCCTTTCTCTGCAGCCCTTACTACCGGTAGCCTGCGCACTGTTCCGCTGCCAGCAGCTTAAATAATTAAATAAACAATTTTTTCAATGGCTGGACTATGTTTTTGTGTTATTATTTTATTTATTTATTTAAACTTTTTTGTACAATACAAAAAATACGTACCTACACATGGCGGACTTCATGCGTTAAGTTAAGGCAATCTCTACCTTTCAACCCCTGGGTAAAACAAGAATATGTAGTCGGTGTAGGATGATTTTCCATTAAGCTAACATGATGAACTGGCATATTTTACTTGGCCTAAAGCTACCCTGATACAGTTGTAGTCATGTTTCAAAAAAATACTTATGTATGTGTAATTATATTATTTATTATATTTATATTATTGACGTGACGTAGTAACTGATATGTTGGAAATTAAATAAAATTATTTAGTTGTTTTGGAGATTGAGATGTATTGTTTTAAAAGTCTCCAGCTACAAAACGCAGCGTGCTTGGTACTAGAGATGCGCAAATTATGTCACTCAAATAAAGGAGAACGATTCTGTCTTTAGCTCTCGCTAAATATTATTTAATCACTCATTTCGTTCAGTGCATCTATAGACTCAAACTTCTTCATCATATCATCATACTCACTTCGTTCATGCTTTCATTTCGTTCAGTGGTTCATTTGAATGATCGTGCTGGTAGGTACAATGAAATAAGATGAAAAAGAGGGTTATTTGTAACGCTTAATTATGGTGCCTGCGTATATTCGCAAGCAATATCATGTAGAATATTATTGGTCGTCAAAACAATCAGTAGTTTATTTTTCAATATACAAATATAAAACTGTGGTGACATCAAATGTAACAAGTCAGTATCGCCAGTCAATATATTGTCAATTTATGAAAATCACATTGTCTTCGTCTTATTGCAGCTTGTGCCAGGACGCGTCAGGCCGTTTTTCACTGACAATTTTATTTTTATTCCCTTCGGCCATATCTTCACTGTCCCAACCACAGCCAGGCAAGTAATCATCATTAATTTTTGTTTTCTTTCGTCCCCATTTATCCGTTCCATCCCCAGTTCTATTCGCCCCGTTTCGTAATAATTTCTTCAGACGCGTGTTTCAGATCATACGCCCATCCGACCCACGCGAAGAAATCGATCAATTTTGTTGTGAGATTGATATAATTATTGCCCAATTCAGCGGTTCGGTAATCGAAAGGGAAGGCGTGGTGATAGTTGTGGAAGCATTCTCCAAGAGTCGTCACGCTCTGTGTGGGGGACATGTGTTTGTCATAAGGCTCGTTGCCGTATTTATGAGCTGCACTGTTTACGAAGAAGGTGACGTTGAAGCCGATGACAAGACGAAGGAAAGAAACGTGGTACGAGTTGTTAAGAGTCTCTTCCCAGCAGTAAACGGGTATTAGCGTTGGCAGTATAAATGTTAGTAAGGTGGTGAGGTACAGGTAGTATCTGAAACAAAGCGAATGTATTGTTTAAAATGGCTGTCTGGCAAAAATACAAGGCCGAGGATGTGTCATGACGCAATACACATTTCTAGCTTAGCTTAGACCTCTTTCGATTTAGGATATACTTTGTATGTCTGGAGCTTAAGATAATGCAATATTGCGAAATAACTATTCGTTTTGTAAGAAATGGATTTTTCATAAACTTTTCTAATTAGTTAATGAAAAAAAAATATTTCATTCATACGAATATTCCGCAATGTTGCATTCTCTTTCAAATTGTGCCCTCTTTGTGTTAAGTGTTGACATATTTTACTTACTTATCTTGAAACTGCAGCATCGGGTTTGCATAAAGATCAGACACGTCAATTGCCTTTTCCTTTCTTGATGGCTTCCGGATGTTTCTTCACTAACAGCCAGCCGATGTGGGAGAAGAAAAACCCTCTGGCGGCGCTGTGGGGGTCGGCATCTGTGTCGCTGTGTTTATGGTGTAACCTGTGGAAAAGTAATAAGTATATTATTAAAAATACGTATGGGGTTGTGTGAAATGGTATGGTTGATAATACAATATTGTGAGACGTTTAAACGAGCCTAGCTTACATATTGCCAGATAATATCGTAGTCAATATTATCTGGCAGTATATGGATAATGATGACCACCATTTAAGAAACTTTAAAGCACATCAATGATTTTGTTCCTCCGGCCTCGTCCGGTATAGATTTTGAAATGCCAGGCTATCAAGCACCGAAGACGGTGCTTAGCGATGATCCCAGTTAGCCAGCCACTGCCCATAATTTGTCAGTGTACCAATGAAGAGTTGTACCTCGGCTAAAAACAACGCCAGCAAGATCTAAGGGTGAAACCAGACGAGCCTAATTCCGGTCGCGTAATTTCAGTCGCGCCATACTTAGTGTCACGTGATCACGTGACATGATGTATGGCGCGACCGAAATTACGCTCGTCTGGTTTCACCCCAGTGTTAGCTTCAGTTTGTAACATTCTATCCGTCCGTGCCTTTGATCTCTCGCCTAATGCAAAAAAGCAAAAAGCTGAAGCGAGGTCTGAAAAGTCAGGCTTGAATAATATTCGCAAAATCTAGAGACGTAGGTAGCTTTGCTTTTGTTGCAGCGGTGTACCTAGTGGCGGCCTGACAGCGGTGGCAAAGAATATGTATACTGACGTAACAAGAAACGACAGCGACACTTGTGTGCAGTAACAGAACTCGCGGCTATGTGTGCGGTAAGTAGTGAAGGGCATTCACGTGAAATCCTCGTCGAAGGATTCGGCATTACAAGGTCTCCTACGCTCGAGTTACAACGATAGGCCGCTGTCGCGCCTGTGACACCTGTGGTTTCTCGCCCAACGCAGAACTGTACCCTGAGAAGCCAGGCTTCCAAGCAACATCAGCAGAATTTGTAAATGAAGTTTGGGTTTGTAGGAGCGGTGGGCCCAGAGGCCATGCGCGCCGGCCGTCACTCCCCATACAGCCAGCACGTGAAGAATTATATGTCTGAAAACAGCACAACAATACTTATTAAGAGGCCTTATTCCTTTTAAAATGCTGATTGTTTTAGACATTTTTCTCTATGATGAAACATGTTTTTTTAACATATTATTGATGTTACTAAAAAAAACAGGGCTATTGGGATTTATTGGTATACTTTTGAAACCTAGTTACAGTTTGAATTTTTCACTGATAATTTTTGTTTCAAATACTGCTTGAAAATTCACGCGGAAAATTAGTTTATTCAACTCATTTTCGACTGCACACAATGAAAGCATGAAATAGCTGTGTTACTACTTTTCCCGAGTTCTAACTTAGAACCGTTCGCGTGAATTTTCAAGCAGTATTTGAAACAAAAATTATCAGTGAAAAATTCAAACTGTAACTAATATAGCCTTAAGTAAAATCTGACATGTAAGTGTTTCAAATACAATGTTTATTGTCATTGAATAAAGAATTGAAGAATTGAATTGAACTTTTTAATTTTTTTTTCAGACAAATATATCGATAATTTCAACCAACTTTTTGAAAAGTATTATTAAAGGCTATATTATTTCTACCACTATTCTAGCATCACATTATATATTAATATACTAAGAAAAGAAATAAAATATAATTAACAAAAACAACAATAAAATTACAACTACAATTATATGGTCAAGTAAAAAGTTTGAAATGTCAATATGATTATTAAATAATAACAATAATAAGTACAGTTAAATTATTCGAATATCTCTTCAACACTATAACAGCATCGCGCCAACAAAAAACATTTCAATTTTCGTTTAAAAATGGACCAGTTCGCAATGACCTTTAGCTCAGTGGGCAATTTATTAAATAACGTGACCGCCTGATACCTGGCACACTGCTTCACGACCTTAAGTCTAGGATAAAAAGTGTGTGCAATATTTTTAGTACGTGTAGCTAGTCTCTCTTCTTCATCCTCGTATGTGACGTTCTTGGATCTCGACTTAACAAATTCTGTAAGAAGAATAAAGACGTACAAACTAGGTACTTACTGTAAGAATGCCCAGCGTTACAAATTTATCTCTACAAGAAGACCATGGAGGAATGCGTGTCATCGTACGAATTGCCCTTTTTTGGACAACAAAGGCTCTATTTATATTATATTTAAAACTGTTGCCCCAAAACTTTATACTATAGCGCAATTTAGATTCCACCAATGCGAAATAAACTTCTTTAAGTTGAACCAAGCTCAATTCGTCTCTCAGGCTTCTTAAAGCATAGCAAGCGGAGTTGATTGAGTTCTCCATTGCTTCCAGCTCTCGTTTCCAATTGAGGTTGGAATCTATGTAGACCCCGAGAAATTTGACATGATCTACCGGGCTTGCAGTGTAATCAGCATTCAAAGTAACTGCAACATTATCATCTTTCTTAAGGTTAGGTTTAAAAAGTGTAATTTGTGTCTTGCTACTGTTTAAACTAAGGTTGTTGCTAGAAAACCAGTTATGAAAGGCCAATAAAGCTTTATTTGTAACACTATTAAGCTCCTCCATATTGCTGCCAGATATTATAGCGTTAGTGTCGTCAGCATAAACGACCACAGAGCAGTCAGGAACACTACCACTTACGTAATTAACCAAAATCATTCATAAAAATAAGAAATAAAATTGGGCCCAGAATGGAACCTTGAGGGACTCCTCTACCTAAGTAATAATGCCTCTTGTTCTTTTTAACACACTTTTATGAGCTTCACTTGTAACTAAATTTGTTAGTTTGTAAAAATCAATCTTGGTTTAATTTAACCTACTTCTAATTGGGTCGTATTGAAATAAAACTTCGCATGAATTTGCAGTTTATGTGACAGTACAATAATTTGGTACCTTTGAGCTAATCTGATGATGTAGACGGAAGAACTAGAACTCCTAAACAGCACAAGATAAACTCATTGCGTTTCATCATCATCCTCCTAGCCTTTGTCCCATATCTTTGTAGAGAAGAATTCTCAATCGGGGTCGGGTACCTAAATCCCAAGATGTGGCGTAGGCACTAGTTTTTACGCAAGCGACTGCCATCTGACCTTCCAACCCAGAGGGGAAACTAGGCCTTATTGGGCTTAGGTGGTTTCCTCACGATGTTTTCCTTCACCGAAAAGCGAGTGGTAAATATGAGTTTGTACTTATTTAATTGATATTGATGAGCAATTAAGATGACATTTTAAAATGTATTTTTTTCATATTATGACAAAATAAATAAAAAAATAAAAATAATTAAATAAAACTTCTGCCCAAACATTATCATCTTGTGCATTTCACTGACAAGGCGGTGATCACTTTCTGTCAGGTGGAAATCGTTGAATGCCATAAAATGGCTGGAAAACTGTTAGTAGGTGTAAATCAACAACTGACTTTTGTTAATTATAAATAAGCATTAGCAAGTTAAAAACTTTACGCAATAGTTATAGAAATCACTTTTATTAAACCTAAACGCTTATTTAGAATAGAATAGAATAGAATAGAATAGAATATTCTTTATTGCGCACCTCAACAGGAAATAAATACAAACAAATTACAAGTAACATTCAATAGAGGAAAATTTAGCCTTCAAGAAAGGTGATAAAACACTGCTCAAGAATTATAGACCCATCTCGCTTCTGAGCCATGTCTACAAGCTGTTTTCTAGGGTCATCACGAATCGTCTCTCAAGTAGGTTTGATGAATTCCAGCCTCCCGAACAAGCCGGGTTCCGAAAAGGCTTCAGTACCATAGACCACATACACACGCTGCGGCAGGTTATACAGAAGACTGAGGAGTATAACCTGCCACTCTGCTTAGCGTTTGTGGACTATGAAAAGGCCTTTGATTCCGTCGAGACATGGGCAGTACTGCAGTCACTCCAGCGATGCCGGATTGACTATCGGTATGTCGAGGTGCTGAGAAGTGTGTACAACAACGCCACTATGTCGGTCCGAGTACAAGACCAGCGGTACGGAGCCGATTCCTTTGCGAAGGGGTGTGAGACAAGGGGATGTTATATCTCCGAAGCTCTTCACCAACGCAATGGAAGACGCCTTCAAGCTTTTGGAATGGCATGGACTAGGCATCAATATTAACAGCGAGTACATCACGCACCTTCGGTTTGCCGACGACATCGTGGTCATGGCAGAGACGCTGGAGGATCTCGGTACGATGCTCGAAGGTCTCAACAGAGTATCCCAACAGGTGGGCCTTAAGATGAACATGGACAAAACGAAGATTATGTCGAATGTCCATGTAGTACCCACCCCAGTAATGGTTGGTAACTCGGTCCTCGAAGTTGTTGACGAATACGTCTATCTGGGACAAACAATTCAGTTAGGCAGGTCCAACTTCGAGAAAGAGATCAATCGACGGATTCAACTCGGATGGGCAGTGTTCGGGAAACTGCGAAGTGTCTTCTCGTCCAACATACCTCAGTGCTTGAAGACGAAAGTCTTCAACCAGTGCGTACGAGTATTACCGGTGATGACCTATGGAGCCGAGACGTGGTCTCTAACTATGGGCCTTTTAAGGAAGCTCAGAGTCACTCAGCGAGCTATGGAAAGAGCTATGCTCGGGGTTTGTCTACGAGATCGAATCAGAAATGAGGAGATTCGTAGACGAACCAAGGTCATCCACATAGCAAACCGGGTAAGCAAGCTGAAGTGGCAATGGGCGGGGCACATAGCTCGAAGGACCGATGGCCGTTGGGGCAGAAAAGTTCTCGAGTGGAGACCACGTACCGGCAAGCGCAGTGTAGGACGACCACCCGTAAGGTGGTCGGACGACCTGGTTAGAGTTGCGAGGACTCGCTGGATGCGGGTCGCTGCTATCCGGCCCATGTGGAAATCTATTGAGGAGGCCTGTGTCCAGCAGTGGGCGTCCTATGGCTGAAATGATGATGATGATGAATGATTCAATAGAGGTAAACAACAGGTGGTCTTATCGCTAAAGAGCGATCTCTTCCAGACAACTTTTGGGTAGCGAAATTAAATAAAAACGTCAGAAATGAGTAGGCGATGCAAAAGTAATCATGGAATCTGTGGAAAACTACTAAAATAGTACATAAATAAACGTACATAAAATACCAAAAAAAATATATATATGCACAAATAAACCTACTTAAACATACATAACATAGGCATATACATATTAAATAATATTAGTAACGAACCAACACTTCATGTCGGTCACAATATACCAAAAAATTAAAGAAGGGACAAATAATGTTCTTTAAGGAGTGTTTTAAAATTGGCAACGGATTGACTACGTTAAGTTTACAGGCAGAGAGTTCCACAACAAGGTAGCCTGGAAAGAAAAAGAGCTGTTGTAGAATTTAGAGGAGGAAGAGGGGAGAGCCAAAAGCAAATTTTGAGAGGATCTAACAGACCGAAGATAACTGAAACGCTCCTTGAGGTAACGGGGAGTTGCAGGGTTGAAAAGTATATTGTAAAAAAGAGAAAGGATGTGAGAGTTACGACGAAAACGGATAGGAAGCCACTTGAGCTGCGAACGGAAACTGGACACATGGTCATATTTGCGTAACCCAAATATGAACCTGATACAAATATTCTGAATACGCTCAAGTTAATTTAGCTGTTCCTCTGTGAGATCAGGGTAAGCGATATCAGCATAATCCATGATAGGAAGAAGTAAAGTTTGAGCAAGCGCAATTTTGGTGGCGATTGGAAGGAAATTACGGAGTCTTCTCAGAGAACTCACTGCTGCAAACACCTTCCTGCTAACTTGTTTTATCTGAGGCACCCAAGATAAGGTCCGATCCATGATAATACCAAGGTTCTTATCTTGGCGTGAAAAAGGTATTAAAACACCATCGAAATAGATCGGTAACAAATTAGTAAAATCAACCCTGGATATTAGTTTAGCACTACCAATTATAATCTCTTGAGTTTTTACAGGATTAACTCTAAGACCAAATCTGCTGCTCCAGTCTAAAATGTGCTCTAAGTCGTCATTTACTGAACTAATAATAGACGGGAGTTCTCCAACTCCACCCTGCAAGTAAATTGAAAGATCGTCAGCATAAAGGTGATATCGTGAAGAGAGGTTATGCGTATTGGAATTAATGAATATTGAAAATAACAAAGGAGACAGCACTCCACTCTGCGGAACACCGGCTAGAATGCTGCTCCAAGAAGATCGGGAATCATCTACCTATTCTCTGCCGACGACCACCTAAATAACTACGAAACCAATCAATTACCGCAGGAGATATGTTAAGAGAACGTAGAATACCTAAAAAGATATCAAAATCAACGGTATTAAACGCGTTGCTGAAATCCAGCAGCGTCAATACCGTTAATTTCCGATTATTCATGCCTTCGCGGATATCATTAGTAATTTTCACCAGCGCAGTAGCCGTACTATTACCTGGACAAAAACCAGACTGGAAAACATTGTGTAGTTCATTTCTATTAAGAAAAGATGCCAGCTGCTTATGTACTAGACGCTCAAGAACTTTAGATAGAAAAGGGAGAATGGAAATAGGACGGTAGTCAGAATAAGTAGAAGGTTTGGGCTTCTTGGGAATTGGGATGATATTGGCATCCTTCCATAACGTGGGGAAAGTATTGGTGGAAACAAAAAAATTAAGGATATTGGAAATAATAGGGACAAGGAGGTCAATGAGAGGGAGGATCATATTACGGCTAATGCAATCAACGCCAACGGCATTAGAGTCCTGAGTTAATAACACCAGCTCCATACATGTTTACAATTGCAGTTATTGAAGCGTCACCCGTGACCAAGATTCGGCACAAGCTAGGGTGTAGCTGTGATGGTTAACCCGGACTTCGAGAATTACTGCCGAAGTTGTTGAATATTGTTCGCATTCCTAATGTAAGCAGTGTTAGATTATTTTATAATGTTGGCAAGATTATTTTTCTCTAGATTAATACAGTACTGCCAACATAACTGTGATTGGTTGGTCTTTACCTTTTTATGTTAACTGTCAGCTACTGAAAAATATTCTCATCAATAAAACACATTAGTCAATTACGCTGGTTTGATTTCTTATTTTATTTCCATAAAATAAAAAGCAGCAGTGTATCAGTTATTGAGTTGCTGCTCGACAATGTATGCATTTTGTATGAAAAACAACCATGATTCGAGACAAGACAAAATCATTAAATTTACAACGTAGAAAGGATTTCACCTAGCCGGGATTTGAACCTAGAACCACTAAGAAACTACTGTAATAATAACCGTGTCATCTCATGCATTTTCATTTGCTTCCTTATTCATAATACCACGGATAACAAAACAGTGAGGCCATCACGTATCCGTTCCGTGGTGCTGTCGCCATTATTGATGTACGTTCGATTGAGTTAAGTTGGCTCCTGAATCTTATGTCTTATGTTTGGGAAAACGCGTATTTTCGAGTTTTCATGCGTTTTTCTTTCGAATCCCGCTTGGTGACTTATTTTTGTTTTTTTTTTTATGTTCAATTTTATATATAATTTTTAAATTTTTATTGTTTTTAGACAAGTTTAAAAAAATGTAGTTAATGTTTGAGATAACAATGTATATTTTTCATAAATATGTCTAACATTTACCTGTACTGATGATTACGTGAATAAGATTTATGTTTTCGAGTTTTTATTTTATTGAGACTTATGAAGCAATAGTGCGAAACGAAAAAATTACCGATACAAATTTTAAACACAGTTTCTCGGGTATTTTGTGACGCCTTTATCACCTAAACACCACCATATTACAATAAATAGTAATAACCGAGCAAAGCTCGGTCGCCCAGGTACTATTTATCTACATAAGTATGTATATCGTCGTCTAGTACCCATAACACAAGCCTTCTTGAGCTTAATTTGGGACTAGATCGATTTGTGTGAGGTTGTCTGATATTTGACGACGCGTTTGGCTTGGTTTGTAGACACCTGCCTACTGAGTCGGCGGTCCCGGGTTCGAATCCCGGCCGGGGCAAATATATGTTCTTGGGTCATGGATGTTATCTAAATATGTATTTATATGTATATTATGTATATCGTCGTCTAGTACCCATAGTACAAGCTTTGCTTAGTTTGGGACTAGGTCGAGT
Source organism: Apotomis capreana (assembly GCA_947623375.1). Lineage (NCBI taxonomy): Eukaryota > Metazoa > Arthropoda > Insecta > Lepidoptera > Tortricidae > Apotomis > Apotomis capreana. The sequence goes on along the minus strand of OX392522.1, from coordinate 11,374,514 downwards.
TGTGTATGATTGTCCCTTAATATTTATTATTTTTAATTATTATTGAATTATCATCAGAGGCACATAAACATATAATACTAAAGACTTTTTATTTCTAGAGCGCTCTTCTAGTTCTCAGTTGGATTAACTTAAAATTAACTTAATGTATTATGTAATTTATAGTAGAGTTGTTAGTCCGCTGTTTTCTAACATAATTGTGCGCATCGGGTTACAAGCATGAAATTTTTACCACAGATAGAGTGTTTCTTGGCGATTATTTTCAGATGTGGAGGGAAGTCAGATTCGTCCCCTGTGAGGCGGGAGAGCGGAGTGAATACGGCCAAGTATCCCTCTTTTCTTTCTTTATTGCTGGTCAGTTAAGTCTACCAGGACGTGTTTGGTATCGTTTCCGTGTAAAACAAATAAAAGAAATTATTTTTTTATGTTAGTTTTGTATAGTTCTATAAAAAAATATGGGTATAACGGCCGAAAAGGTAAAAATCACAACAAGTTTTTGTATTCAGTGAGGTAAATTAGTTAAATTTCGTGAACATTTTCAACTTATTATTATTATTTCAAAAAGCTCATTTAATATGGTTTCTAAAAATATATGCATGTTGGGCACTTCTCATACAAACAGTAGCTTAAAATATATCTTTACGTCGGCGTAACCAACGTAAGTCTCCGAACGCATCCTATTTCGCTTCATTAAATACATTAAATAATGATTATTTACATGCTTTTACATATTTTTTTTACTATATACGTTCTAGAAAAACAAATTAATGTAATTAAAACAAAATATTTTTTTGCTAATGTATCACGAGCACACGGGCTAATCTCAACATCAACAATTTATTTAAGTTACTTTTTGTATGAAGAGTGCCCAATTTGTATATATTTTTAGAAACTAGATTAAATTTTCTATTTTGCAATATTTTTCTTAGTTGTAAAATAAATGTCTTAACCAATAATGCATTGGTGGCTTTCCAGACATGGTTTAATATAAATAACTTACGGCTCAACTCTGGTAAAACCCAAATCATGCTATTTAGTCATAACTCAAAAAAGACGGACAAGATCAAAGCAGTCTTAAACGGCTCTTCCATGGACGTGACTAGTAAAGTTAAATTTCTTGGTGTATACATAGATTCAGGGTTAAATTGGAAACATGAGTTGGATGCTGTTGAAAACTCTATACATTCAGCTTGTTACGCTCTGAGAAGCCTCAGAGAGGAACTCACGACTGATCAACTAAAAATAGTTTACTTTGCTTTAGTCGAGTCGAGACTGCGCTACAGCATCATGTTCTGGGGAAATAGTTTCCAATATAACATAAATAGAGCCCTAGCTGCTCAGAAACGGGCAATAAGAACTATTGTGAGAATTCCTCCGTGGATCTCTTGCAGGGAACATTTTGTATCGTTGGGTGTTCTTACGGTTCCTTGCTTATACGTTCTTGTACTACTCACGGAGCTTATTAAGAACTTATCAAAGTTGGAATCTTATGAAGAACAAGAGTCTCGGCTTCAAACGCGTACCAAGAATTTAAAGGTAAATTTTTGTCCCAAGCGAAAGATTGCTGAGCATTGCTCCAGGTATCAAGCAGTCAGGCTTTTTAATAAGTTGCCAACGGACCTAAAGATCCTTACGAACCATCGAATCTTTAATGTGAAACTAAGGTCATTTCTGTTGAGAGGGTGTTTCTATAGTTTGGATGAAATTTTTAGTGATTTATAGACATTGTAATTTGATTTAAGTGAATTTATTTATTTATTTTTGTATCACTGCTTTTTGTTCTAGACTTAAGTTTTATTTCAAACACAATCATTGTATTGTTATATGAATAAATGATATCTATCTATCTATTCAGGAAATATAACTAATTTATCTCCCTGAATAAAAAAAACTTGTTGTGATTTTTACAATTTCGGAAATACAACCATATTTTTATATAGTACTATGAATAAATAACATGGAAAATGAATTGCTGATATCTGTTTTACACGAAAACGACACCACACAAGTCCCAGTAGCGTTATCTGATCAGTAATATAAAAAGAAAAAGAGGGTTCCTTTGTCCTATTCACCCCGCTTTCCCGCCGCACAGGGGACGAATCTGACTTCCCTCCACATCTGAAAATAATCACCGCAGAATACTCTATCTGTGGTAGAAATTTCGTGGTTGTATCCCGATGTACACAATTTCGCGACTTAGCAAAATGTACTAGAACACGCAGGCTAAGCTTAACATCAACATTTTTTTCAAGGTACTTTTTGTATCAGAGGTGCCCAATGTATACATTTTTAAAAACAAGATTAAATTTGCTGTTTAGTAATATTTTTTTAAATTGTACATATTTAGGATAGATAAATAATTTATCGTTCTGAATAAAAAAAACTTGTTGTGATTTTTACCTTTTCGGCAATAAACCCAAATTTTTATATCAAACTATTCTTAAATAACATGAAAAATTAATAGCTGATATCTATTTTACACGAAAACGATGTCGCACAAGCCCTAATAGCCTTAACTGATCAGTAATAAAAAAAAATTGGGCAAGTGCGAACCCGACTCGCGCATGAAGGGTTCCGTACCTATACATTGGTATATATAATCTATAATAAGTTTGTTGTATGGGAGCCCCCCTTAAATATTTATTTTATTTTATTTTTAGTATTTGTTGTTATAGCGGCAATAGAAATACATCATCTGTGAAAATTTCAACTGTCTAGCTATCACCGTTGTTGAGATACAGCCTGGTGACAGACGGACGGACGGACGGACGGACGGACAGCGAAGTCTCAGTAATAGGGTCCCGTTTTTACCCTTTGGGTACGGAACCCTAAAAAAGGAAAAAGAGCAGTACTTGGTCCTCTTCACCCCGCTCTCCCACCACACAGGGGACGAATCTGACTTCCCTCCACATCTGAAAATAATCACCGTGGAACGCTCTATGTGTGGTAGAAATTTCATGCTTGTAACCCGATGCGCACAATTTCGCGGCTTAGCAACTCTACTATTATGTAATAGACTTGCTTGTATTTTTTGCCTGTGAGAAAATGGGCATTTTTGGATATGTGAATAAATTCTTAATTTTATTTTATTTATTTGGGGCATCAACAGCAATACACTTCGTAATAATTGATAATATAGTATTTACTAAAACAAAAGCCAATAAAATATGTCCACAAAAATACAATGAGTAGAACTAGTTACAAGATAAATTAATTTTATTTATTTTTTCAAATTAGTTACATTAACACAGCATTACAGAATTAAACTAAGGCACTGTGAACTACAAAATTATACATAAAATAAAAATAAAAACTAGTTTGATTTAGGCGACGTAACAGCGTGGCTCCGTTGCGTCAAACATTAAGATATGCTTGATCAGGTGAGTGCGCATGTGTGTGTGTGTACGGAAAAGGGATATTGAATAAATTATCATCTAACCTTAGCATTAAAGACCATTCGGTCTTTAAGCGTATTCACGCTTCTTCAAAGTCGATTTGGTACGGTGAAATAAGTCCCTACTGCTAAACAGTTTTTTAGGGCTCCGTACCCAAAGGGTAAAAACGGGACCCTATTACTGAGACTTCTCTGTCCGTCCGTCCGTCTGTCACCAGGCTGTATCTCAAGAATGATGTGTTTCTATTGCCGCTATAACAACAAATACTAAAAATAAAATAAAATAAATATTTAAGGGGGGCTCCCATACCTCAAAATTGTTATAGATTATATATATATATATAGGTACGGAACCCTTCTTGCGCGAGTCGGACTCACACTTGCCCAATTTTATTTTACATTTATTAGTAAAATGAAAATCAGACAAGCGGTCCAAATCACTTTGCAAATCCTTGCTGTCGTTAATGCAGCGAATGCTTGTAATTTTTTTTGTCAACACCTTACATAAGACATTAAAAACTGTATACAGGGTGTTGCCTGTAATAGGAGCAATAAATCAAAACATAGATTCTACTCTTCAAACTCAACAACATTTGTTCAGCATACATATGAACATAATCTTGAAATTAATTTTGCTAAAACGAAGCTCATAGAGTTTAGACCTCGCCAAAAACGTAGTATGAATGTAAATTATAGCTTTGATGACATAAAATTAGAATGCGTAAATACTTTTTCACTTTTAGGAATACACATTGACTGCAAAATAAATTGGAAAGAACATATAAATCAAATATCACTAAAATTAAGTAGATTTACTTACGCCTTAAACGAATTAAAAAAATGTAGCGACCTGAAAACCGCTATTTGTGCCTACTACGCGTACGCCCACGCCTGGCTCCAATACGGTATAGTACTATGGGGAAACAGTACAGACGTCGCACACCTATTCAAACTCCAAAAACGCTGCATAAGAATATTAGTAAATATCGGTGACATGATAAGTTGCAAACCATATTTCATCAAACATAGTATCCTAACCCTGACATCTATATAACCGACCGATTTGAACCGTCTTGTAACCGGATATTGGAAGTTCCTCCAATTAATCTTAATGGCAGTCCATTAGAAAGGGTAAAGAGCTTCAAATATCTAGGCCATATTGTTACGTCTGATCTGAAGGACAATATGGACATAGAACGGGAACGGAGGGCCCTGTCGGTCAGGGCTAACATGATTGCCCGTAAGTTCTCTCGCTGTACTAGGGAAGTTAAAGTGACTCTGTTCCAAGCATACTGTACTTCCCTATACACGTGTAGTTTGTGGAGGTATTTTACGCAACGGACCTACGGGGCTCTCCGGGTCCAATATAATAACGCGTTCCGGGTGCTGGTGGGGCTGCCCCGCTTCTGTAGCGCACCAGGGATGTTTGCGGAAGCAGGCATCGACTGTTTCTATGCGACCATGCGCAAACGCTGCACATCCCTGGTGCGCAGGGTGCGGGCCAGCCCCAACCCCATCCTACGCTCGATTGGGGATAGGTTTGACTGCCCTTACATAAGACACTGCTGTGAGCAGCATGTGTCAAAAAGCGCTTATGCTGTGTAATTTTATGTAATCTTTTTACTAACACTTTAGATATAGATTTGTACTAACCAATAATATGAGTCACCCTGTTACTCGAATTAAATGATTTCATTCATTTCATTAATTCATATATATTGTGCAAGTAGGTATTTTTGTAAAAAATAACTCCAAACTTTTCCCGCAATACTCACACGCGCCTAACTTGCGACCCAGAAATAGACTGGCTCTACCTGACTCAAAAATGAAAATGGTTCACTCTAATTCTCTTGGCATGTGCATCCAATAAAAAGTTCTTAAACACACAAGGCTTAGGTACTACACTGTCCAAGAATTCCTTGATGAAAATGAAATTGACATAGAAAATGCTGATACATAAGACTAGGTAATTTAATGATCTCAAATTCAAATATTGTTATTATTAAAAGTATTGAATTATTATTATCTCATTATCTTTATTTTTAGGGTTCCGTACCCAAAGGGTACAAACGGGACCCTATTACTGAGACTTCGCTGTCCGTCCGTCCGTCCGTCCATCCGTCCGTCCGTCCGTCTGTCACCAGGCTGTATCTCAAGAACGGTGATAGCTAGACAGTTGAAATTTTCACAGACGATGTATTTCTATTGCCGCTATAACAACAAATACTAAAAATAAAATAAAATAAATATTTAAGGGGGGCTCCCATACAACAAACTTGTTATAGATTATACATTTTAGTTGTAAGATTGTATAATAAGATTCCAAATGACATAAAAGTACTAGATTTAAGTAAATTTCGAAAAAAAATATTTGATTGGTTGCTTGACATGTGTTTTTATTCAATTAATGAGTTTCTAAATTATCAATAAACATTATTTTTCTATGTGACCTCAATATTGTATAACAATTGTATTTGTAAATTAATTTATTCTAACATTTCTACGCCGATAGAGGCAGAATATGACGCACTAATTGTATCTCGACCATCATTTGTACCATGTTCTAAGAAATAAACAGATTATTATTATTATTATTATGTCCTTTATTTATTTTAATTCTTAAGTTAGGTTTTTTACAATAAACTTATATCAAAAGTAAAATACAATAAAGAAATTACAAAATATATAAACACATTATAAAAAACCTAACCTAGGGTGCCGCCGGCAGCGGGGCAGGGCCCAGGCTACCAGTGGTTAGGGCTGCAGAGAGAGGAACCTCCTGACAATGCGCGCCGTGTCCAGGAGTACCGCCTTCTGTATCTGGCCCTTGATCCAGCCATCTAGCGAGAGTCTCTTAAGATGTTTGTCGAGACTCTTCGCTATAAGACCGTTCGCCGAAACGACTATCGGGACAATGATCGTCGAGTCAACATCCCACATGACGGTCACCTCGTGAGCCAAGTCAAGGTACTTGCTGAGTTTGTCCTTCTCGGCCTTCACGAGGTTCTCGTCATGCGGGATGGTGATGTCGACGAGCACTGCCTGGCGCTTAGATCGATCTACCAACACGATATCAGGCTTATTGGCTACAATAGTCCTGTCCGTGATGATAGATCGATCCCAATAGAGCGTGGCACGACCATTTTCGAGAACTGGCATCGGTGCGTACTTATAGTACGGCACCTCAGACCCCACAAGACCGTATCGAAGAGCAAGTTGCTGGTGAATGATCCTGGCTACTTGGTTATGTCTGTGCAAGTACTCGCCGTTAGCAAGATGAGAACAACCGGAGATTATATGCCTGAGTGACTCACCGGGACGGCGGCATGCCCGACAAATGTCGACCGTACCGTCCTTCAGGATATATCTCCGGTAATTGTTCGTCATCATTACTTCGTCCGCAATTGCACAGACAAAACCTTCGGTTTCCCCGAAGAGATCCCCGAAGCGTAGCCAGTTCACCGACGCGAGCAGATCTACATCGGGCCCCGTAAGGGCCTTGTAGAACCGCCCGTGTAGCTCCTTGCTCTTCCATACAGCCATGCGGTCAACGGTGCTAAGCACCTTTGGTCTGCGCCAGTTCTCGTTCGCTAAGGAGAGAGAGGTGAGGCCTTTGTCAACTGCTACTACATCGCGATGAATCCCACACTCGTTGTTTAGGAAATACTCCCTAAGACTGCACACCTCGCGGTTATGGAGGTCCTTGGCGTTTAAAAAGCCACGGCCCCCACACTTACGCGGGATGTACATTCTCATAACTGACGAGCGTGGGCCTCATGCGATGTGTAGTGAGCAGCTGACGGACCCTCGTATCCAGGGCGTCCAGCTCAGTCTGAGTCCACCTTAGTATGCCAAAGGAGTAAGTGAGTAGAGGCATCACCCAAGCGTTGAAGGCGCGCGCCTTATTGCCACCGGACAAAAGACTGTTAAGTGCTTTTGTCAAACGACAAAAGAAACGCTCCTTCAACGCCTGTCTAATGTCTCCGTCCGCAATACCTAATGACTGTGACATACCAAGGTACTTGTAGGTTTCAACTTCGGAGATAGACCTGAGGGACATTGTCTCAGAAAGCTGTAAGTTCGCAGAATTTACGACTTTCCCCCGCTGTACATGCATGACCGCACACTTGTCTACACCAAACTCCATTTTGATGGCACTACTGAAGGTTTCTGTTACTTCCAGTAGTTCCACCAGATCCTGGCGTTTTGGTGCATACAGCTTAAGATCATCCATGTACAGCAGATGAGAAATTACCTCACCTCCTCTTCGAAGCCGGCAACCTAGTCCTGAATCCTTCAGCAGCGTGCTGAGCGGATTCAGAGCTAGGCAGAACCACAGAGGACTCAAACTGTCACCCTGGAAAATACCTCTCTCAATCCTTATCAAGTCCTGCGGGCTAGGGGGGCCATCTCCGCCACCTGGTTGACGAAGGACTGTGGTCCACTGCCTCATACACGCGCTTAAGAGGGATCTTAGAGCTGTATCGATTTTATACAGCTCTAAGATCCTCTCCAGCCATGAATGAGGCACCGAATCATAGGCCTTCTTATAGTCAATCCAGGCGGCCGAGAGAGACCCCCTGTTCCGCCGGACTTGTTGGCAAATGGTCGTGTCAATGAGGAGGAGCTCCTTAGTACCACGGGACCCAACCCTACATCCATTCTGAGAAAAGGCCAAAACGTTATTCGCAACAATGTGCGTGTTAATTTTTGTTCTCAGAATGGACGTAAGGAGCTTGTATAAAGTGGGCAAGCACGTGATGGGTCTATAGTTTTCCGCTTCCGTGGTACTACCGGACTTATAGAGCAGGAAGGTAGCACCAGTAGTCATGAAAGATGGCAGGGAACCAAGCTCGAGGGCGTCTTGAAATTGTGTTGCCAGGCGTGCGTGTGAGGATCGAAACCACTTGATCCAAAAGTTGTGCAATCCGTCCGGCCCAATTATTATTATTATTAAGATATTGCTGTGCCCGACAGGGCTCATGTTTTGAACCTACCTAGTATGTGCTAGTATTTAAGATATTTTATGTATGACATGAATCGCAATAAACTGAATTTGAAGCAACTTTGAAAGTCAGTTTTCAGAATTTTATTATTTAAAAAAATTAAATAGTATTTTCAATGTACGTCGTCCAACATTACCATTCCCTGAGCATTGACATAGCTGTCACTCTACTAATATCGGACATTTCGCAATACATTGCTTCTTTGTCTAAACATTATTCTACAAAATATCATTTTATACACGTTTTCAGAAGTTGCTTTACAACTACTTTGTACCTATGTTTGACAAATAAATATATTCTTTTCTATTCTATTCTATTCAAATGTTGTTCAGTTTCTATGGAAGAATCTATGTTTTAAATTATTTCACCTATTACCTGGTATAAATCATAGATATGCATTATAGAGCAAAGGACCTAAGTACGATCCCTGGGGGACACCTGAGGGAACGTCTACAAAGTCTGACCTGCAACCGCTTGCCGCCTGTTGCAGACGTATGAGGAAACCCACCTGACGACATCGCCACGAATACCACACCAGTAAAGCTTGCGAATCAGGATGACTTGATCGGCTCGATCGAACGCTTTTTAAAAATCAGTGTAAATCACGTCAATCTGATTCCTTTTATCCATCCCACGGAGAACATGATTTGTAAACTCTAACAAGATTAGACACAGTTGAGCAACCTCTTAAAAAACCATGTGGCTGTTACTTAAAATGATCTTCTCAAATGTCTTAGCAAACTGGTTTAATATAGATATAGGACGATAATTTAATATTTTTGTTGGGAAATTTCTTATAAATAGGTACGATGATGCCTGTTTCCATTTATCAAGAAATAACCCTTCAAATAAAGATTTATTAAAAAGCATCGAGAAAGGCAGTCCTTAACTTGGAGCACAGCTCTTAATAAAAAATGGAGGGATCTATCGCTACCAGCGCCGCCATTAATATCCAACTTTAACAAACAACAACATCGTTGGATGAAACATTACGTTACCATCACAAAAAGGCGGTGCTAACGGAAAATCAGGATAAACGATGAAGGGCTTACTAAAAACAGAAGAAAAATGTTTACTAAAGCTTTCACAAATCTCCCGATTATCATCCAGCACCCGATCTTGGCATTCAAAAGACTTAGGGTACCTAAGCAGAACCACCTTTGACGAAAGCATAGCTGTTTAGGATTTCTTTTAATTCCATCCTGAACTATGTGTAAATAGTCTTCTCAGCATTTTTCTCTCTGCGTTCGTTTTTGCACTAAAATAACTTGGCCCCGCTACTGTTAATGTATACTTTCTTATTGTAAGTGGGTTGCCTAGACTTACCTGGCCGATTTATAATTTCTTAAATATAAAAAAAAAGGATTTTTTAATTAAACTGTGCGTCGCGCGCAACTACTATGCTTTCTTCTGTCGCACGAAATACTAGGTTTGGACCTCTTTGTCGCAAGTGATCATTTGCCCTACATCACCGACCGTGTCTGAAATGAAACAGCGCTGATCAAATTGATATAAAATTAAATTTTTGAACCAACAGGTTTCAACAGATGTACTAATAAAAATAAAATAAAAAACAATTTTTACTTATCAAGTCACCATGCCAACCAAGGCCGGGAATTTTTGGGCGGCGTATTCGTGATATTATATTTTTTTGATTTGCTGAATTTGATGTGGAATGCTTTTCATTCATTGGAGTGGCAGGGTCGTTTCTAATTCGTATCTTAGACAAGTGCTAAGTGTATATTATTAGTATGTGTGTATAATACAGAGGACTAAATCCTTGTTAATTATTAAGTACTTACTAACATAGTTTTCCTAAGTTTACTAACACAAAATGGACCGTTATAGTTGTCTGATTTAAATAAATAAATAATAGTATCGATTTTTAGAATATTGCCCTTAAAGAGATATTCTTATATTGTAACCGCATTTAACTGAATAATGATTAGGTATGACATGTAAATATCTTTTGTTGCAATCAATTGTTATGTTTTTTACCACTATTATCTCATTTTTATTTTTATTTTTTTTGACGATCATAGTATAAATGCATGTTAATTCTCTTAGCGTAATTTATAATACTGACATTTTATATTATGAAATAAATAAATCCAATGTAATTTAAATCTATGTATGATATTTTCTAAGTTGTAAACAATTCAGTAGGGCTTTATGTAGTTCATTCTACTTGCCAAACTGAGCTACTTACAAACTTAATTCTTTATTACATTTAAAGCCTGACCACAAATTATATGAGGATGCGACTTATTGCGGAAACCCACTGTTTGTCAACAATGTCAATGTCAAAATACATAAACAGGTTTACTCACGTCGTAAATGTTGAATATATTTTATATTATCATATTCTTATTTATGTAGGTATGTTTATTACTTTTGCGTTTTATGGTTGTGTTATTTGGTCCTGTAACTATTTTGCATCACCTACTCAATTTCAAACATTAAACTACTCCGCTACCTTAAGGTTGTCTAGAAAAGATTGATTTATTTGTTACCTAACTAATTACACAGCAGTACTGTACAGTTAGTAAGTACTAACTTCACTGTGAATAACAAAAATAATTTTAACATTACCTACATGACTATTATATATTAATTTAAATTACTGAAAAATAACATCCATCCATCATCTTAGAGTACCTTAAACATGCACGACACACAATTATAGCGCCATGTCCAGGAGTACCGCCTTATGAATCTGACCCTTGACCCAGCCATCTAGCGAGAGTCTCTTAAGGTGCTTGTCGAGACTCTACGCTATGAGACCGTTCGCCGAAACGAATATCGGGACAATGATCGTCGAATCCTCATGTCACATGGCGGTCACCTCGTGAGCCAAGTCATGGTACTTGCTGAATTTGTCCTTCTCGGCCTTCACGAGGTTCTAGTCATGCGGGATGGTGATGTCGACGAACACTGCCTGGCGCTTGGATCGATCTGCCAACACGATATCAGGCTTATTGGCTACAATAGTCCTGTCCGTGATGATAGATCGATCCCAATAGAGAACTGCTCTGTTTCAGCTTCGCCAAAATGTATTTTAATATGTCCGGATATTTGGATGTCCGGAATGTAAAATTTCCGACTATTCTCGTGAAAATTTGTGAGCAGGTTCGAAAAGTAGATCGATTTCTTTAGCGGATTCAGATTTTCGAAAGTTTTCAAAATGGAAGAGATACTCGTATTGTGCTTGACAATATAATATGAATAAATTTGTAAAATTTATAGTTCACTGCCCGCGCGGCAAAAAATAGGATTTTTTTTGATAGTATCTATCTATCAAAAACTTAATGTCAATATTTGTGGCTGAAAATGAATGAATAGGCTATTTAAATATATATATATATGTTTAGTGTATAAACCTTAGCTTTGTATAATAGTATTCCATAAATATCTCGTCAAACTTGATTGCCAAAATTATGCAAATAACAAGCTCAGAACGAACGCCGCGTGGAAACTTTTTTTAGGGTTCCGTACTCAAAGGGTAAAAGCGGGACCCTATTACTAAGACTCCACAGTCCGTCCGTCTGTCGGTCTGTCACCAGGCTGTATCTCATGTCTCGTGATAGCCAGACCTAGACAGTTGAAATTTTCGCAGATGATGAAATGAAATGAAATAATTTATTCAGTAAGTAGGCCCAAGGGCACTTTTACAATTCAGATTGTGAATCTACTGGCATTTCCTAAGAGGATACCGCTGTTGAGAAGAAAGCCGAAAGAAACATAACAGTAAGCATTTTTTTCGTAAATCAAATTATTAATTACATTTATAACTAATTAAAGCCTGACCAATTTATATTTCTGTGCATGTACATTATCATATCCAACATGTATTGTGAACTACTGTATAAGAATATCTATTTCTTCATGCGTTCTCTCAGAGATTTTCTAGATCCCATATTATAAATGGATCGAAGGGCTCTCTTTTGTAGAACGAAGATGGTTTCAATGTCTGCTGCTCTACCCATACAGTATTATTACTGTGGAAGTAACTGAAGTAAACAAGGCAGGCTGTTTCCACATTGGTGAATTGTCTTATTGTTCTTACTGCATAAGCGGCAGAACTCAGCCTATTTGCCAAAATCGATAAATGCGGTGTCGATTGTAAATTTCTATCCAGCGTAAGACCCAGCAAAAGTGTGTCATCAACAAGATCTATTATCTCTCCACTTAAAGTAATGGTAGCGTTAACGTGCCTTACATTCGGTAACGAAAATTTAACACATTTCGTTTATATACGCCCATCTGATCGCTCCACCCTAGCTGACTGCCCAACGGACCAGCCGCGAGAGCCACAGTAGAATGCGCAGGTCTGCTGGCTGCCGGCTGGAGGGTAAAACTGGGTTTTAGTGGGTATTCTAGCTACATACCCGCCCTGCGCCCCGGAAGGCGGGATATGTAACTGCATTTCCCAGTTTAAAAAAAATAAAAGGATACGATGCGTCCAAGAGACGGGAGGGGGGGGGGGCGTGGCTCGAGAGGTGGAGCACCCCGCACAAAAAGGAAACAAAGGGTAAGAACGGAAGAATGGACAGAGCCACCCGCACTAAAAACAAAATAATAACCAAGAACGGACACAAGGTATAGAAGTAATTCTTTTGGCTGAGCGAATCCACTTAGCTTTGTACCCGATGAACAATACCCATTATCTGTATTGTTAGCTGTGGCCACAACTGCCACTTCAAAATGTAAGGCGTTATAAGTGCAAATTACTTTTACACTAAATTAGTCTTTAAGGCAAACGAAATAAGGTTTACTCTTAAACAAAGAGAACGGAGATGTTGGTCACTTCATTGTCTTATAAGCATCGAAACGAGCTTCACTGCTCTTTCACTTACGAAGTGACCAACATCTGTGTTCTCTTTGTTTAAGAGTAAACCTTATTTCGTTTGACTTAAAGACTAATTTAGTGTAAAAGTAATTTGCACTTATAACGCCTTACATTTTGAAGTGGCAGTTGTGGCCGCAGCTAACAATACAGATAATGGTATTTGTTCATCGGGTACAAAGCTAATGGGATTCGCTTACCAAATGTGATTAGAACTATAGCTGTTATTCTGCTTCCTTAAAGTCAACCAAGAAAAGTTTATAATGATTATATCCATAATATTTGGTAATAAGGGCTACGGAACCACGGCACTAAGCATGCGACATGCTCTAGACTGGTTTTTTTGGTATGAGTCCTTGAACAAAGTCTCGAAAATATTTGGACTTGAACAACGTCAAAGGATTTTTAGTTGTAGAACATGTTTTTGCATTTACTTAATATTCTTTTTATAGTAACCCTCAACCATAGTGACGACTGCAGCCATAAAAATCGAGGCAGGGGCAATAAAACCCGGCGACCGTAGTGATGGTACCGTGTTGATGAATGATATTTTAAACGTCGGTGTAATTAGTATATTTTGTTTGGTTTCGTGGTATTATTGAAATAATGATAATTATGTAATTTATGTGATAGTTGAGTTATTAACAAATTAGGGCCGGGTTCGAACCTGCGACCTCCGGATTGAAAGTCGCATGCCCTAACCACTAGGCTACCACCGCTCTCATATATCATTACTTAATCATTAGGTAAATAATGATGGTTAATTACCCAATCTCATAGTGTATTATCCTCTCATAATATAGGTAATTAGAGTGAACAGATGATTATTTCACCTTGTCCCTATAAAGTAACTGATATATAACTCATTCGTTACTCGAATACTGACTGAGAGTGGGAACCCGCATAACAATGGAAGATTTTTCAAATACCCATATGACAAAGTTAACCGGTGATATTAACCTGCAAGGTCGCATACTTATTCTGAATATAATAAAGTATTTAAGTTTTTGTAAGAGTTAGAAGAAGATCCTGATGAGTTAAAGACAAAGGATTTTAAACAACCAAGGAAGCTGGTGCCATTAGTTTGTGGGACGAGTGTTACAACACTGGATCGCATTCGAAAGGAAGCTTCGGTAACGGGACCGCCACATACACCCAGAATGGATTACACGGGAGTTGCCACAGTTACCAATTTAGACGAGTATGACAAATTCGTAATTAAAAGGATTATATCTTCGTTTTAAAACCAGAGATCGGATGGATAGGCGTCATTATACACGGTGTTCTGTATTTAATGGACAACCTTCTAACGTCCTACGTAACACAAATACAAATACAAGTACTCTTTATTGCACACCTCATAAAATATACAGGAGAAATACAATGCAAGACATAACAATTAGAGTAACACCTTAGAACGGTCCAGAAAATAGGCCTCTTAAAAAGTAAGTTTAAAGATAATCGGACTATATATATACTTTCTTCAATGATTGGGAGCACAGTTGAAGATTTTTTTGTTGTGTTTTGTTCTTTAATAGTGATGCTAGCTTGCGTGAACTTTATGGTACCCAGTTTTTTTTAAACAGGTGTTAATTGAATAAATACGTTTTTATATACTTACATTTTTTTTACATATTAAATCACTTGTGGTGAAGAAATAAATAAATAATGGAACCAGAGTGGTCAACTTTCTTCAAAATAGTTTATCTTGATATTTTCGGTTGGTGGTAGAAGGTTGTGCCCAATAATACAGGACACCGTGTATGTATAATGACGCACATTTGTCCGATCTCTGTTTATAACAGTGGAGAGTATCCGTTTTTAGAAAAAGTATTAGGCGCAGGTAAAGAAAAACTACCTGACTTCAAGTGTTCTTTAGCATCGATGGGAAGAATTATTAAACGCTTAGGGTATGTATAGGGCTGAGCTGTAGGCTACTACCGGGGTCCACAGTGGGTGGATAGTGGAACGGCCCGGCCGTCAGATATGGCGGTTAGCTGCGAATATACAGAATAAGCAGTCCCCAACCAAACAGCGGCAGGGCTAGCAGGATGTAATGGAAAGGTCGATGGGACGACCTTGCCAAATCAAAGCTGCAATATCCAACCACAGTCCTGCGCCATGGCGAGTCAATGCCGCCATTAAATAGGCATTCCCCTGGTGTTAGGTAGCAGTGACATCAGTACTGGCGGGGGGCCGAAGATAGGTTATCTGGTAGGGCCTTCGACTAGATATTAGGAAGCGAGCACTCCTCGGTTTCTAAGCTGCTGTGTGGAAGGCAAGAGGGAAACCACCACACTATCTATGCCTGACTTGGAGCAATTTATGGAAATGTACAGCAATGAGATGGTTCTTGACAACGGGCTTCCACCATGTAAATAACATGACGTGGCGGTCCGAGTCCGGCAGGGTCAGGGGCAAGGCTGACTCGGTCGTCATCATGCGAAATCCTTGTAAAATTGGAACCTAGAATATGAGGACAATGGTGCCGACGGGGAAGTTAGAAGAAGTTAAAATCGAAATGAAGAGATTAGAAATAGACATATTAGGTTTATGTGAGACAAGATGGGGAAATAGTGGAGATTATTGGAGTGATGATTACCGAATGATACATACTGGGGACCAACAAGGAATAAATGGCACTGCAATAGTTTTAAACAAGAAATGGGGTATGCAAGTAAAAAATACTATACACTTAAATGACCGGATAACGGCTATATAAATAAAATCTCAACCAATGGATATTATTATCATACAAGTTTACATGCCAACAGGCAGTCATCCTGATGATAAGATAGAAGAAATGTACGACAATTTGGATACACTAATAGATTCAGTTACGGAAAATGACGTCATCCAGCTTCTTAACAAACAAGAATGTAACTTTAAAGCTATACACCGTGCGATCAGAAAAATTGAACTCACTACCAGCATCGAAAAGTGGAATCTCGAAGACAACCTTACAATTTTGAGGGCAAAATTAGACAAATTGCACTGGGAGATTGATGGATTACTCAAAGGCTCTACTATACTGCATTCGACGACATCGAGTGCAGATACGACAACTTGTGAAAAGAACTCAACAAGAAGATTTGGTCCACTGCTCATTATCAGCAGTCGACACCCAGACTTGAATTACCGGAATTATCTGGAAATTATAACCAGTGGATTTCTTTCAAAGATCTTTTAATATAAACCGTACACAATAATCCAACCATTAACAAAGCTGGGTCACAAGCCGCCGGCGCATCGATGGCCGCTCGGGTTTAAGGCTTGTAATCCGAGCCGACATCGATGCGACGACGGCTTGTGACCCAGTTATCAGTGCGCACATTGTTATTAAAGTTGTAAACAATGCTAAGAGGCCTTGTTTACACGTCACGTTAGTTTTTCTTGTTTTTGGTGGTTTTGTTAAGATGCTACTACGATCTTCCTCCTTGTTTTATATTTATTGTTGTTCGTCATCTTGTTGTTCATATGTTTCGAGTGGCAGTGGCGAAAGTTTGACGACCGGCCGTTTATAGGTTCCCGATTTAGTTCTAATAGTAGTTACACAAACATAGCCGTCAGATCCGGGATGCACCTCCATGACACGATCCAATGCCCATTTTCCTGGTGGCATGTTGTCTTCTTTCACGAGTACAATGTCGTCAAGTTTAATATTCTTGGTGGGTTTATTCCATTTGCTTCGGCGTTGAAGTTGAGATAAATAGTCACTCGACCAGGTTTTCCAGAAACGTTGTAACATATGTTCAGTCAGCTGCCATCGCCCCCGTAGGTCGATGTTTCTGAGCTCCGTGTGATCCGAGCGTGGCAGGGATAGAATAGGGGTTCCAGCTAAAAAGTGTACAGGGGTGAGGCAGTTGTAAAAGTCATCTGGATCTTCTGTTAGAGGGTAAAGTGGTCTTGAGTTAAGGCACGCTTCGATTTTTGCCAGTAACGTTGTGAATTCTTCAAAAGTTAGTTTTGATCTCCAAGTACTCGTTTTAAATGTATTTTAAGGAACTTCACGGCTGCTTCCCAGACACCGCCCCCTGTTGGCCACGAGGGTGCATTAAAATGCCACTCTATCTCCTTCTGACTCATCTCGTCGAAAAAAGTTGCTCCCGCAATCTGAGTAAACATGCTTCGGTGCGCCGTGTCTCCCACACAAACGCTCGAAAGCTGCGAGAAAAGTTTCAGTACTCATATCTGAAGTGACTTCGATATGTACTGCTTTTGATACTAAACATATAAAGATCACTATATATCCTTTCGATGTTCTGACCCTTTGTTGATTTTCACTTCTACGTTTCCCGTGAAATCAACTTCGGTGTGGGTGAATGCCCTTGAAAGGATAGTTCTCTGTGACGGCAGGTCCGCCATAAGTTGATAGTTATTTGAAGGCTTGTAACGATGACAACGCACACAGTGCTGCAATTGATCTTTGACAGCCCTGTTTCCACCGATGATCCAGGAGCGTTGCCTTATATAGTTGAGAGCAAGTCGCGCTCCGCTATGTAACGTTGAAAGATGCCCGTGATCAATGACAAGATGAGTCATTCGTCCTTTTCTAGGAAGTATAGTAGGATGCTTCATCTCTGCAGGCAAGTTAGAGTTGTGTAGTCGTCCGCCAACTCGAATTATTCCCTTTTCATCCATAAAGGGCTTCAGTTTGTACATTGGACTATTTTTAGCCACGGGTTTGTTTTTAGATAATAATTTATATTCATTCAAAAATGCAGTTGTTTGTGCGCATCGTATTACAAATGCGGCGCGCGCGCTTAGAGCGGAGCGTCGATCAAAGAATCAGTGACGAGGATGCCGCGGCGGTGTACGGGCAGCCGTCCCTGATGAAGAGCTCCATACGAGTTCGAAACATGTCGGGCCGTTCCTGACAGTTTCACGTGAGTGTATACCGCTTAATACAATAACTAAATATGTCTCACGAAAGTTTTAATAAGATTCATTCCAGTTTTGGTAGTGTTGTTTTATGCGATAAGGGGGCAACCCTAGTTTCAGCGGCTAGTAGCGTTGAAATAAGTTTGCCGTTGTCATCTTTGACGCGGGTGTAAATGTCACAAGGAAATACTTTTTCACTTGCGTCACAGTAGCCCAAAAGTTCCATTTTCTTCGTTGCGCCACCGATCCATCGATTTAGTTTCATGTTGTTAACTAGGGGCAGTTCTTTTTTCAGTTTTAGCCATTCTTCTTGGATGTCGCTAGGCAGTGCTTGATCCCAGTCGAGTTTACTGGTCCAGACCTTCTGGAATATCAGTTTAGTAGTTACAGTTACTGGACTAAACCAGCCCAGTGGGTCATAGAGACGGGATATCTGGGACAATAGAGTTCGTTTAGTCAGTGGTAAGGTCAGTTTTTCGTCGAGGTTCCTGTTAAATATGAATGTATCCGTGTTTGGGTTCCAGCCAAGTCCCAAAGTTTTCATGGAATCTTCATGTTTGAAGTCGAATATTTTTCTCGTGGAAATTTGATCTTCCGTTAGATCTTCGAGTAAAGCCGGGTGGTTTGCTGCCCATTTCCTTAAGTTCATACCACCGCCTTGTAGTAGTTTTCGTTTTATTAAGGATTGTTGTAGCTTGCTTCTTCGATCGAGTTATGCCCGCTGACGAGGTCATCGACATAAAATTCGTTCTTCAGTATTTCTGCAGCTTCAGGGTATCCGTGACCATCATCAATAGCAAGTTGTTTAATAATAATAATAATAATAATAATAATAATTCGTTTATTTCAGGCATCAAAGGCCCATAGATAAATACCTTACAATCTAACATACATATTAAATATTAAAATACTAAACAACTAAGTCACGATGTCTTTCGTAAGTCCGTGGTGTTGGGTAGCCGACCGCGGAAACGCCGGAATAAAACACCTTTCGGCCAAAATTCTTCCTTCATGAAGGTCGCTAGCTGGTCAGTCGGAACCCCCAACACGTAAGAATTAAAATTCACTTTGTGGTGAGACTCCAACTTCACGACCCTCAGGATAATTCCGGTCTTCACACGTACATACTCTATGATCTCCTTGGCCTTCGTAGAGTAATGTAGACGGGACACATACAATTGCGTCGTCGGCAGGGCGGGACGCAGCAGGTGTTTGGGCCCAGTCGGTGCGGTACCGCACTGATTTCGGCAAGCCGGCTTCTTCCTCCTTTCCACCTTGATGAAGCCATCCTTGTCACATTTAGACTCCCGAGGAGCCGGTTTAGGCAGATCCTTGTGAACGGGTTCACACCGGTTCTGCACCCCTTTTGATGACCGCTGCTTAGATCTTGAAACAGCGGGACTTTTTGCGGCGATTTCAGCATAAGCACGATGAGGGGTCATAGTGCTTACACGTGACGTACCCGCCTTCACTTCTATAGCAGGCGGGTGATCGGCGGGGCGCGGGGTGAGCGGCGCCGGGTCGACAGCAGGCGGTGCGTCGTAATTCGCTACATCAGCAGCAGCGAAAAAGGCAGCAGCGGGAAAGGGGAAAAGGGGCGTTTAAGGGTTCTCATAGCTAGCCACGGCGCGCTTTTCATTCCATAAGTTAAAGTGCATAGGGTGTATTCCTGGAGATTTTCGCCTGTTGAGTCCCGCCAAATAATTTTCTGGAGGTGTTGATTTGCAGACAGCCATATGCAGCGATACATTTTTTCGAAGTCACTAACAAATGCGTATTTAACTAGTAACTACTATTAGAACTAAATCGGGAACCTATAAACGGCCGATCGTCAAACTTTCGCCACTGCCACTCGAAACATATGACAAACAACAACAAAACAAGGAGGAAGATCGCAGCATCATAACAAAACCATCAAAAACAAGGAAAACTAACGTGACGTGTAAACAAGGCCTCTTAGCATTGTTGACAACTTTAATAACGATGTGCGCACTGATAACTGGGTCACAAGCCGTCGACGAATCGAGGTCGGCTCGGATTAGAAGCCTTGAACCCGAGCGGCCGATCTACTACGATACTATAGGAAAAATACAACTTATACATAACGAGTGGACATTACTCATGTATTGTAACTTAACCAACTATTGGGAAGGAAATACTCGTATCGAAACTTACTTGAACGAAGTAAGCGACTGGTGCCAGAAGACAGACCCGAGGTAATGCAAAACTACACTCGATCAACTTTATCACGAATTGAACTACTGATTTTACTTGCCCCGCAGAAGCATTTGTCTGACAGGAAAACACGAGGACTAATCGATGGAGTTAAAAATCAACGATTTGCCGAAAAATACAACCACGATATTGAAGCCGTACATAGAATAGAATAGAATAATAATTTATTCGTTAACATACACAGTGGACAACTAATATAAGAAATAAAAACAAAATTAAATCGTTGCGTATGCCACGAAAAGGTCACACCTCAGCATAAATGCTGGCCCGGGAGCCAGCGCTGGTCTTCCAGTGAAACCTATAGGTGACGCCACGGTGAACCACACACACAACGACTGCACTCTTAATCAGAACGCAGCGTAAGCGCTTTCAACGCCAAGACGCCAAGACAATGACATTGACAAGCGACAGAGCTGTCAATGTCACTGCAGACCGCATGACAACGAAACCTACCTACTTGAACTAATAAAAATCAAACATCGATTGTAGAGTTGGAAAACAAAGTTTTGAAGAAAAACGAAGAAAACATCAAGCGCCAATTCGACGTCATAGAAAACTTTATGAATCAAACCAACATGAACTTCGCAAAATTCAACACTTATTTTTATTTTCACTTCAACTCACCTCTATATATGCCGTGGATATGGTCTTCTTCAATTATTTCGACTAATTCACTTGTATTTACTACAGATTGCCGTTAGCTGATTTACGTCAATTTTTCCGCTTCTGTAACGTATTGTCGGCTGCGAACAATGTAGCTGGTATTTTTGTTGGTCTTCTCTTGATATATACACTTTTTTCGACTTTTTATTTTACTTAGATATTTTTAAATTCAGAAATACACAACAACTGATATTGACGTGCGCACAGTAGCGCCCTCATCCTACCACACATAACATACCAATAGAACTAGTCAAACAATTTAAATACCTGGGAAGCATAATCACTCATGACTCCAGACGGGTCCATATTGGCTCACATAATCACACCTCCGAATTTTTCTTCTACTACCGATTTGTAGTCAGAATCATCACTCTTCCGAATTTTTCACTTCATACATTTGTCCGTCATAAATTTGTACTACTACCATACCAACCGAGTTCATAATAGACAGTTTTCAGAACATCGTAATTCATAATGTCGTCACTAAGATTATGTGTGTACTCATAATGCTGATTTTATATATTTCTTTCATTCAGAATCATAAACTACAAGAAACTTGTCAATCATAACATTTAAACATCGATACAGCTTTTCTTCATATGTTTTTTTCATAATGCTTGTTTTGAGTTATAGTGAGTTAAGTGTACATGCAAGCAAGCAAGCAAGCATTTTGACGCTCCGCTCGCTCCGCTATACTCAATTAGTGTTCTTATTTGTACTGCCCGCAGGATATTAAACACGTAGCAATTTTGGTGTACTCTTAGTGATGTTTTTGGTTAATGCATGCTGACTCATAGTTGCATGCACTTTACAAACACTTTAAAATGTTGTGCGTAGTTGTAATTGAGTAACAGACACATATATGTCTCAATAATGTAAGCCTTAGTTAAGTTCTTAAGTTTGTGACTTGTAACTATGCCTTTTCTAAATAAATAAATAAATAAATAAATCAATAAATAAATAAATACGTGGTTACAATACAAACCTAACCTACAGTTTTCGGTTTTGGACCCACGTTCCATTTTGGCGCAGCTCTTCCTAATCCATCCTGGCTCTGCATTTGCTTATAAAAATTTGATGTAATACTAGATTATTTACAAGTGTTCATGCAAGCAAGCATGTAATAATTTTCTATACGTGGTCATAATACAAACCTAACCTAACCTACAGTTTTCGGTTTTTGAGCCATGTTCCATTTTGTCACAGTCTCCTTATAAAATATAGAATTGTGGAATTTATAAGTACAAACCAGTCTGCTTAAAAAAATTATGACACTGAAAAATATGATCAAAAACAGTTCTGATGAATAAATGTATGAAAATAAAAAGTAATATTAGAGATATTTATGAAAATTGACATTATGATTTTAAATGGCTCGGAGTTATGATCGGCTAGTATTAGTGACTAAGTATAAATAGTGATTATTATGATGAAAAATTGTATGAGTAACATTTTCGGAGTTCCAATAATCCGTGTTGAAGAATTATGTGAACTTTGGCGCACCCACTCCAGATGTACACCGGACATCATCGCTAGAATAGCCATAGCCAAGAAAGCTTTTAATGCTAAAAAGAGTTTATTCAAAGCCAGAATATCGGGGCAAATTCGTAAAAGGCTTATAAAAGTGTACATCTGGAGTATAGCCCCATATGGAAGCGAAACGTGGACAATGACACAGCGTGATAGACAACGGTTGGAAGCATTCGAGATGTGGTGCTGGAGACGAATTTAAAGGATAAGCTGGACGGAAAAAGTTACGAATGAGTAAGTGATTATAAGAGTAGAAGAGAAAAGGGCGTTGTTAGTAACCATTGAAAACAGAAGAGGAAAGATGTTTGGACACCTGCTACGACACGACGATTACATAAAAACCAGTATTGAAGGAAAGATTTAGGGAAGGAGGAAGAGAGGAAGAGGTATTCCCTTGACTTGTCTAAAAATATTTTTTCTAATTTCAGTTTGTCTATCAACTTTTACTATAATAGTAGCGTTGGTCAAGTAGATTTTTGTTAAAAATAAAACCGAATTAGTGCTTCAGTGAAATGACTGACGGAATAGAAAATACGGGTGTTGCTCAGAAGTTACAGTTGCAGGATATAACAGTGCCGCAAAATTCCGAGGTCATGGCAATCTCGGTGTCGAACAGAATTCCGGACTTCTGGGTCGACCAGCCACGTGTCTGGTTTATCCGGACGGAAGCCGTGCTAACTCCACAGCGGATAGGTGACGACGCAAAATTTGACATGGTGGTTTCCAAGCTACCAAAGGAAGTTATTCTTCGGCTGACAGACTTCCTCACAAAACCGCCCGCCACGAATAAATATAAGGAGCTAAAAAACAAGCTGTTGACAATGTTAGAAGATTCGAAGAACCGGCAAATTGAAAAACTACTCGGGGAAATGGATCTAGGAGACCAAAAACCGTCACAACTCTTAGCCAAGATGCGTAACTTGGCTAAAGACAGTTTTCCCGACGGTACGTTAAGGATAATGTGGCAGAACCACTTACCTACAGCGACACGCGCGGTGCGGTAGCAACACCTGGACCATCACGCCGAATTTCGCCGAGTGGTCCCAGCAGCGACGCCGCGTTGATTATCGCAGAGATCGCGAAGTTGAGTGTGCGGCTGTCGGAGATGGAGCATTCAAGGCCGAGGCAACGAGACTACGGATGGAATCAGCGCAGAGGCCGATCAGCGTCGAGGGGCAGGAGCACATCGCGTCACCAGCGCGGCCAGGCAGCGAAAAATCCCGACTGGTTGTGCTACTATCACTACAGGTTCACCGCCAAACAGCAATGTTCGCATTGTTGTGTTCCGGTGTGGGGGTAAGATAGCCGGTGAAATTACTAGCATAGAGGCATTCTATCTTCTTCCTCCGGGTAGGCAAACACTTGTGACTCCTCTGGTGTTGCAGGTGTTTATGGGCGACGGTAATCGCTTTCCATCAGGCGATACGTTTGCTCGTTTGCCCCTATGACATAAAAAAAAAAAGTTTCGGTGACAGGTCTACCAAGTGACCAAGTGTCGCGAACCGTGTGCGTGGAACAATAAGAAAGCGGAAAACTAGTAGAAATAGTACAGGGGCCGGCGGAAACCTGTGCTATTAGATTTTAAATTACGCAGACCGTTCAGGTGGAGTTTTGTGTTAGCCGATGTCAAACAGCCAATACCGGGAGCCGATTTTTTAATTTATCATAAGTTAATGGTCGATCTAAGTCAGCAAAGATTAATCGACAGTATAATAAATATAAATATTATAACTTCCATCGTGAGAACTGACCAGGCAACCATCAACACCATTGACAATAACCCTAGTTTATTATCGCAGTATAATCCGAGCATCACAAAACCGGCTACTTTTTTGGGGAAGTGACGGCGCATAATGTGGTACATCACATAGAGACAACAGGGCCGCCAGTGTATGCTCGGGCGCGACCATTACCACCCGACAGGTACGCTCAGGTCAAGGAGGAATTTCGCCGAATGCAAGAGATGGGCATTTGCAGGCCTTCTAAAAGTGCCTGGGCCAGCCAACAAAAAAGAATGGCGAAATTCGTCCTTGCGGAGATTATCGGGCATTAAACGCAATAACGGTACCCGACAGAAATCCCATACCTAAATTACATGATTTCACGTATATTTAGGCGGGAAAACATTTTTTTTCAAAATTGGATATTAACCGGGCCTACCACTGTATAAATGTAACGGAAAGAAGACATAGAGAAAACGGCCATAATCACACCGTTTGAACTGTTTGAATTCCCAAAATTAAATTTCGGGCTGCGCAATGCTGCTCAAACCTTCGAAAGATTTATGAATAACGCAGTTCTGGAAGGTCTGAATTTTTTATTTTGCTATTTAGACTATGTCCTCATAGTGAGCGATAATGAAGAGCAGCATAGGCGACACCTAGGACAAGTTTTCCAACATTTTGATCAGTTCAGCATTACAATCAAGTTAAGCAAATGCAGTTTCGGGCAATCAAAATTAGAATTTCTGGGTCATGAAGTAAGCACAGCAGGCATAAGACCTCTAGAGGAAAAGGTTCAGGCTATAGTGAACTACCCGAAACCGACAACCGTCGATCAATTGCGCAGATTTTTGGGCATGCTGAATTTTTATCGCCCTCTCACATACCGAGAGCGGCAAAAATTCAGTCAGAGTTAGAACGATACCTTGTTAACGTTAGAAAAAACGATAAAACACTCATTGCATGGCCTAATGAAGCCGAAGAGGCGTTTGAGCAGTGTAAAATAGGCCCTAAGGATGCCGTTACATTGTCTCATCCCCGCATCGACGCGCAATTGGCGCTTATGACAGATGCGTCAAATAGTTCAGTAGGTGGGGTTTTACAGCAATTAGTTAACAATAAGTCGGAGCCATTAGGTTTTTTTTTTCAAAAAAGTTAAGCGATGCTCAGAAAAAATACTCGGCGTATGACCGCGAGTTGTTAGGGGCATATCTTTCAGGAAATCATTCGAGGGCCGACCACTGACATTGTATACAGACCATAGGGCATTATGCCACGCATTCGATAAGTTAGCCGATAACAATAACGAAACGCCACGGCGAGCGAGGCAACTTTTATTCATCAGCGAATTCACTACAGATATCAGGCACATAAGTGTCGGCAATGCATACGAAGTTGGCTACAGAAAGCAGTGGCTAAAGTGCCACCAACAGCCGTTGTTGTGCATCGGTAACAGGTCCAAACCCAACCTAAACAGCAACCCGTAATATATTAAGTGAGTAAAGTGAAGTGAAGTGTTCGAAAATAAAACAAACTTACCTTATTGTTTAAATTTTTTTTATTGTTCAAATTTAACGTCGTAAATTAAAGTAAATCATAAGTAAATAAACAACTTTTGCATTAAATTGTAGTCAAACATAAAGCACCTTATGCTTGTTTATCACTTTGTTGTTGTAAAATATAAATTATCAGTATAGGACGTGTAGGCAAATATCAGGCAGTCGCGCGTCTTGCGACGTCAGCGGAACGCGCACCTGCATGATATTTAAGCGCTCATGCTGATTTTGTTTGGGTTAGTACGCGTATAAGGCTAGTGCCACACTGGCAATGTATACATTTTAAGTTTGATCCCGTAAGAGAGATCACTGTAATAGTTAAGTTTTTTATTTTATTTTTTTTGTTGAAGGGGAAATGATGTTGGGACAAGTTAGCAACGTCAGCTAATATCCCAGTGTGAGTGCACTACGATATGAACTGACTAAGCGAAGCCACGACTACGGTAGGTACGGGCCCCGCTAACGTCAGTCTCACCCTGTATTTAGAGCGCATAAGATAACTGTGAAATTTAATTGTGTCCTACAATACATCTATTTTGAGTCAGATTAATTTTGTCTATTATTCAACATCCTTGACCACGCTACCCGCACCTAAAAGTATATAGGAACAATTACAATAGACCCTAAACAAAATTAGATTATACGAAACAAACATTAGGTTTAACAAAAATAGAAGAAAATTTTTTATGTAAAATAAGGATTATACAAAACGACTTTCACTCAAATGAAAATTAGGCAAAGTGAATAAATATTGACACAAAGGTAAATTATGAAAAAGAAATGTAATGTGATCCACTGCAATGTAAGCAGGACTCGAAACTGCGACCCTACGTTTCCGGCGTAGTGCTGTACCAACTGAGCCATCTCATCGTTACGTCAATCACACCAAATCTTTGATTCCATAATTCTACGCTACTGTAGCGCCCTCTGCGTCATATGTGTTTAAAATGCTTATGCGCATTAGCCATACCCGAGGGTTAGGGAGGTCCAAAAATTTTTTTTTTTAATTTCAGGTCGGCCACCCCCATAATTTGTTACACCTTCCCCTTATATTACTTATCTTAAATTACAGATTCCTAACTTACTTGCAAGATAGTGCTCAAGGTGATCAAAGTTTTAAAAATTGTTCTTATTTGTGAAATAGATATGGTTGTTTTTAATAAATATTATTGTTTGTAATAAACGTTTATATGTAATTATTTAGTGATAACTTGTTTTTACCTAAAAAAACCTTTCAAGTGAACATATCACTTGTCCTCGACTCCTAACTTGCTTGCAAGACAGTGCTCAAGGTGATCAAACATTTAAAAATTGATCAAATTATAGTAATAAACAAATTATAGTGATAAATATTTGTAGGAAATAATGATTATTTGTAATAAATATGATTGATTTGTAATAAAAGCCCGTGTACTAATTACTTATAGGGCTATAAAAATACCTTTAAAATGAATCTTTAAGACGCTTGAGCACTGCTTAGTAGTTGAGATAAATTCACAAAACTCAGTATTTATTTACCACTATATGTGTAACAATTTTGAGGGGTGGCGCTACCAGTAACTACAGTTTGAATTTTTCCCATACAACCGTGGACCACCCTACCGAGGGTGTGCGTAAACACGCACGATCCCCAGTCCCTTATTGCTTTACAGCAAGTGCGAGGACCGCGAGAGAGATGGCGCTTTTCTCAACATTTTTAATAGAATCTTTTATCGATTCTGTTTTAATGTGGAAATACCACATTTTTTACTGTTATAAATATTGACACAAAGGTAAATTATGAAAGAAAAATGTAATGTGATCCACTGCAGTGTAGGCAGGACTCGAACCTATGCAATGTAAGTGGTCTTTCCTCCGTGGTAAGGATAGAAAACGCAAACAATTCAGAAAGTCTTTTTATTACATATTTTTATCTAAGTCTTAAGGTTGTATCAATTGTCTCGTCCAGTTAAAGCGCCATTCTCGTTAATATATTGTCAGTTTCTGTGTCCAGTGTATACGATTTCTTTCCTTATAATATTTCCATTAGTCCCGCTTTGGCCGCGCGAAACTTCTATCCCCATATCTTCATCATGCTGGCTCCAATAAGCCTGTTCACTGACATCGTCCGCCTCTCGTCCCCACAAATCTGTTCCATCGCCAGTTCTTTTACTTCTGTTCGCAATCATATCATGGGATGCGTATTTCAAGTCATACGCCCATCCAATCCACGCGAAGAAGTCAATGAATTTAGTTGCGAAATTTAAATAATTGTTTCCTAATTCTGCAACTCGGTAATCGAAAGGAAAAGTATGGTGGTAGTTGTGGTAGCCCTCCCCGAACGCTACCAAAGACAATGATAGATTTTGTGTTGGCGATATACTTCTGTCGTAAGGCTTGTTGCCGAAGAAGTGAGCTACGCTGTTGATGGAGAAAGTGATGTGGCACCCGATAACTATAGGCAGCATAAAAACAAAGTAGGCGGTGCTTACATTTTCTTGCCAGAAGTAGACAGGGATTACCGTGGGCAGTATGATCACTAGCAAGCTGACAAGGATAAGGTAGTACCTGAAAAAAGAAAAACAATTCATTTAATATCGCTCTGAAGTTAACTACAGAGTGCAAAAATTACAAATAGGGGTATTTTTTAAAATCTTCACAAGGTCCTTCATTTTCTAACTCACGCTTCTCTCTGAAACAGACACACATAATTGTTCTTTCCTCGTTTATTTTGAAAACATTATGTATTTATTGATTTTACAAAAGTTTGCGGTTTCAACTTGGGAAATGTAACAGCACATCTAGCACAAGAGTGACACGGTTCTCTTTGTCGCGCGACAAATACAAAAATACTACCTGTCACTTTCCTTTCAATACCGTGCGAGCAAGACAGGTGACGCTGTGTCGCGCGACAAGCCCTGCAGTTTAGGAAACATAATGAATTCATAGTTCACTTTTAAATTACTTACTTCTCTTGAAACCGCAGAACTGGATTATCTAATAAATCCGACATGTCGATTTTCTTTCCTTTCTCAATAACCTCCGGGTGCTTCTTCACCATCAGCCAACCCATGTGGGAGAAAAAGAACCCTCTCGTAGAATTGTGGGGATCCGCATCGGTGTCACAGTACTTGTGGTGTATTCTGTTTTAACCAATAAAGATTATGATAAGAAAACTAGACGAAGACGAAGAAAAATAGATTTTCTATAGGAAATGTGGTCCCAGCTCCGGCTAGTGAGGGCTCCTTTTAAAATGCTCATTGTGTTAGACATTTTTCTCTATGGTGAAACATGTTTCTTAACATATTACTAATGTTACTCCCTAGCCTCCTGAGACCCAGGGTTATTTTTGTGTTTTTGAAATTGGAACATTCTGGTATTCAATAAAAGTTCAAATCTAAATTTGAATTTGTACAAAATTATGTACGCGGGGTCTAAGGAGGCTAGAACAGGGCTATTGGGATTTATCGGTATAAATTTGAAACCTATAGTTTGAATTTTTCATTAATAATTTTGTTTCAAAAACTACTCGAGGTTGATAAAATTCACCCGGAAAAATAGTTTTTCAACTCATTTTCGACTGCACGCAATGAAAACATGAAATAGCTATGATACTACCTATGATTCGGGGAAAAGTACTATTCACTTCAAAAAGTTGGTTGAAATTATCAATGTGTAGGTTATTTTCTCGGTATCAATCTACAAATTAGATACGAGGTATTGAAGAGTAGGCACAGAAATTGTGTTTTTGTTGTCACCAGGCGATATGTACAACTCGCGATACAAACGGCTGTCTGCGAAACAGTCGCTTGTTCGTGATCGCTGCAAAAGTCGCACGTTGTAACCGTCGAACCGGCCTTTAGTACAGTCGCCATCAGATATATCGCAGCATATAAGGCGTTCATAAATATCTGAACAGGACTCTTATTGACTGGGCGTTACAGTACATGTTCAGATATTTATGAACACCTTATATGCTGAGATATGTCCGATCGCGACTGTACAAACTGTTCAGTGCTCAAAGCTATTAACTTGTGTTAATAATATTCTCACCGCCTAAAAGTGGCACAGCGTGTGATGGAGCGCTCAATGCTCGGAATCTCTCGGCGAGATAGAATACGCGGAGACGTTCACCAACGCACGAAAGTTACCGACATCGGCAGAAGAGTTGCGCAATTGAAGTGGCAATGGGCTGATCATATATGTCGCAGAGACGATGACAGATGGAGTCAGCGCTCGCTACACTGGAGGCCGTGAACGGGTGGCAGAAGCGTTGGAAGACCGCAAGCCAGATGGTCGGACGACATTAAAAAGACGGCAGGGCCGACCTGGAGTAGGATCGCCGCATCAAGATCAGCTTGGTAATTCATGCAAGAGGCATATATCCAGCGGTGTACGCATATATGCTAAGAAGAAGAAGAATAATATTCTCTCTTGTCGCTCCCTCATGACTGAGGATCGTGGTCATCACTGGATGGCTTACACTCGGTGTGAATGATTTGCCTCCATCGAGTCCTATCCATTACTTCCCTTACAACCGAGCAAAACTTGGAGGAAGACATGTCCTTTCCTTGGTCGGTCCATCTGGATTTAATATATTAGAATATAGTTTACCTGTGATCCCTGACCCAAAAGAGGACTGTTGACTGGCATGACAAAGTCTGGAACAGCATGAGCAGTATTTGAAGTGGAAGTTTAGCTTTGTAGGAGCGGTGTGCCCAGAGCCGGTGCGTGCCGGCAGTGACTCCCAATCCTCCGAAGAAGTACATGCAGAAGCCTGGAAGAGGTGCCATAAATACAGCTATACAGCAACAGGTATATATAAATGAAGACCAAAAAGTTTACCACCTTAACTCACTCAATTAATATTTGTATCAAAATCTCCGTATTCAGTAAACCTAAGCCTCCGTAAAGTATTCTCCGTTGTGCGACGACAGTTAACCTTCCAATAACAAACCTTAAGGTTCTATTTTAAGTTTCTTTATTGTATCGTTAATTTTTGTCGCACAACGGAACTTATTCTAATCGCTTTTATTTCCTCGTTTTGTATGGCTAACTACGCCTTAATTTCATCCAACTTTTTGGTCCTAACCCATATAAAATGAGTGGTAGTTTAGTTGCGTACTTATTCATTTGAAGGCATTGACGTAATAATTACACGGACACACAATCAGACGGAAAAAATGGCACCCTCCCAAGTAATGCAAAATCACAAATCACATTAGTTGGGCGAACAGTCTCATTTAGACCATGACACGTGACGGGTCTCAAAAATGACTAAATGTTCAGTGAAAAATTGCAGAAATAACAGCTATAAAATAAAGAAAAAGGTCGGAATATTCTTTTTTACGTAGGTTATAATGATTAATTTACGAATCCTATGTAAAATCATAGCATATTTTAGATTAGAATTATTAACTTTGTCCCTACAAAATGCACCTCATCACAGAACAAAAGTCTAAGGAGTCGCTATAGTTTTATATTTTTATTGAAGATTTCCACGCGATCCCCAACAACGTGAAAAATTGAGGTCACGTTTAGCAAGAGACAGACGTCAAGAATAATTTCAGCCAAATAATTCATCTCTCGTGTGTTCGGCATAATCATCATATGTTTTTTTTTTATGTTTAATAAAAAGAAGCGTAAAATAGTTACATTAATAACATAATAAAACAAATCCTCTGTTGTTAGTGTTTTATTTTGTCTCAGAGTCTAGACACTGTCAGTTTAAACCTTTGAACGCCAAGAACACCTAAAGGCAACGTGTTCTGCCGTGCCGTGCATACCACGCCACCGACTTTCACGCCACGCGATCAAACTTTAAAGGGTTATAAATGTTAATATTTTGCACTTGCCTTACTCTCTCTTCACATACTAGAACAAGATGGGTTGAGAAATAATGTCATTATTACTGATCCTTTCTATGCAGTGTCGGGACCCTTTTATGCAGTTATTAAATAAAAACGTAACTTAATTTATTAACAATTTGCGAGTTTATTTAGTTCAAACAACAAATATATTTTAATACTTATATAAAAGAATAATGAGAATATTTTTAGTATGTGAAAATATTAAAATCTGCTCCATTCGTGCCATGTTCCAAGTTTGACAAGAAACATGAGTCAGAATACTCAGAATACGCTAAGAAAGTTAATTTACACGAAAAATATTTGTGGTAATAAGTACGTAAGTCAATTTGACACTTAAACGTTTGAGCAATGAGTTCTTTTGTACGAAGTAATTATGTTGTTATAAATTATAAATACGCGTTATTGGCATCTACTTGAATATGAAAACGATGCCACTTTTTTGTCATTTTTGTTCGGGTCTGTAGCTCTATTATAAATAATACATCAATGTTTGAAGGTAGGTATTAAAAACTCTGACCGAGTAACAGCCCAGAATAAAACATATGAGCAAAAGTATTCATCATAAGGTATTTTTATCCCAGTAGCAAGTGCCAGAGAGTTCATACTTGTAAGTTCACCAAGGGCTTTTGCGTCCATAGGGACAAATGCGGCTTTTGATGATATCATAGATGCACGACATTTTAAGACCAACCGTAGAGTCGGACCACAATAACTCTTCCAAGCAAATTAACTGTGAAACCATTGAGGTATTATTTATAATAGAGCCACAGACCCGAACAAAAATGACAAAAAAGTAGCACCGTTGTCATGTTCAAGTAGATGCCAATAACGCTTATTTATAAAAAAATAAATAAAATAAATATTAAGGGACAATCATACACAAATCGACCTAGTCCCAAACTAAGCAAAGCTTGTACTATGGGTACTAGACGACGATATACATAATATATAATAAATACATATATAGATAACATCCATGACCCAAGAACAAATATTTGCACAAATATTTGCCCCGGCCGGGACTCGAACCCGGGACCGCCGACTCAGTAGGCAGGTGTCTACCAACCGAGCCAAACGCGTCGTCATAATTTACAACAACATATTAAAATACTTAAACGGGTTTACTCACGTCGTAGAAGTCGAATAACGCTCGACATGTTTCGAATCGGTACGCGATTCATCATCAGGAGAGACGATCAGCCGCGGCGGCGGCCAATCGAACACTGCGGGCACGCGCCCTGTCCGCGCGGCTGCTCGACGCGGGTGTCACCGGCGATGATGCAAAACTACCCTCATCATCACGCACAATGTCAATTGTCGGGTAGCACACAACCACCTCTCGTCCACACTAACCACCGATGTAGTATCCGGCTTCCGGTCCGTGACTCAAGATAGCCGCATGCGTTTAAGTTTTGTTGTTCGTTATTTATTCATTTTTGTTATTCAATGTGTAGTATTGATAGCGTATTGTGCAGTGATCTAACGTATGAGTGAATAGCTAATGAAGAATTCAACTTGAAGCGTCCATAGCCCTTCCTGGGTCAAGGCCCGATAGTCCGCGTGGTTTTTTGTAAATCGCTATCACTTTACAAAAAGCAAAACCTCACCGAACAACGGCATGCTCTACGAGCAAACTCGAAATTGGCGAAATCATCATTAACTTTGATGGAAGCCATATTTTAAAATTAGAATTAGATGTAGTATCCAAAACCGTCCTCCAACTAGGGGGCACTGACCATCCACAATCTCGATTAAAATTCGTATGACGACTAATTTCGATAGCCTCCCGTTGAAGGACGGTTTTGGCTACTACATCGGTGGTTAGTGTGGACGAGACCTTAGTAAATGACGTAGTGAGTGTTGTGTGCTACCCGACAATTGACATTGTGCGTGATTATGAGGGTAGTTTTGCGCCATCGCCGGTGACACCCGCGTCGAGCAGCCGCGCGGACAGGGCGCGTGCCCGCAGTGTTCGTTTGGCCGCCGCCGCGGCTGATCGTCTCTCCTGATGATGAATCGCGTACCGATTCGAAACATGTCGAGCGTTATTCGACTTCTACGACGTGAGTAAACCCGTTTAAGTATTTTAATATGTCTGAGACTCACGATAGTTTTCTATGTAAAATACAACAACATAATTACTTCGTACAAAACACTTCTTTGCCCAAACGTTTAAGTGTCAAATTGACTTATTACCACAAATATTGTTCGTGTATATTAACTTTTTTAGCGTATTCTGACTCATGTCTCTTGTCAAACTTCTAACATGGCTTGAATGGAGCAGATTCTAATATTTTTACATTTTTCCGTCGTCGCGGTTGGTCGACGCCACGGGGGATCCAAAAGCTGGCGCTTACCTCTCGGAAAGGATCGGCCTTGCAGTTCAGAGAGGTAACGTCGCCAGTGTAATGGGGACCATCCCACAGGCAGAGCTGCAGGAGGGGGTGTTCCTTTTATAATCCTTTTATTTTTAATTTAGTATTAGTAGTTTATTTAGTAAGTATTGATCAACTCTTTTATCTTTTACATACTAAAAATATTTTCATTATTATTTTATTTAGGTATTCAAATATATTTTTTGTTTGATCTAAATAAACTCGTAAATTGTTAATAATAACAAATTAAGTTACGTTTTTATTTAACAACTGCATAAAAGGATCCCGACACTGCATCAGAAGGGATAAGTAATAATGACATTATTTCTCAACTCATCTTGTTCCAGTATGTGAAATGAGAGTAAAACAAGTGCAACATATTGACATTAACCCTTTAAAGTTTGATTTTATTTGTCGGTGGTGTGAGTATGCACTGCAGCACACGTCGCCTTTAGGTGTCCTTGGCGTTCAAAGGTGACAGTGTCTAGACTGTGACAAAATAAAACAATAACAACAGAGCAATTTTTTATTAATTTATGAATGCCACCATTTTACGCTTCTTTTGATTAACATAAAAATCATATTATGATTATGCCGAACACACGAGAGACGAATTATTTGGCTTAAATTATTCTTCGCGTCTGTCTCTTGCTAAACGCGACCTCCATTTTTCACGTTGTTGAGGATCGCGTGGGAATCTTAAATAAAAAAAAAAACAGGATAATTATTTACTTATTGCACTCCTTTATTTATTAATAAAATATAAAAGTATAGCGACTCCTTAGATTTTTGTTCAGTGATGAGGTGCATTTTGTAGGGACAAAGTTAATAACTCTAATCTAAAATATGCTATGATTTTACATAGGATACGTTAATTAATCAATAGAACTTACGCAAAAATAGTTATTTGTTATGCAAGGCTGCAAAGTTGTTATTTGGCGAGAGTATTGAAATTGAAAGCTGAGCGAGCGAAGGAATCTAAGATTGAACCATGAGCGAAGCGAATGGTTCAAAGACAGATTCCTGAGCGTAGCGAAGCTTTCAAGACACGAGAAACTAAATAATTTTGCAGCCATGCGGAACACACAACTTTTCACCTCACTACAGCGAGGAAAAGTTCAAGAAAAACAATTAAAACATAAAAATAATCATATTTAATTTTGCCTTCTATTTAACACATCAAATTTAAAGCATTAACACTTGATTAACACACTCAAATTCAAACCAAATAAATACGAGAGAAGCACACATATTAAACATATGGCCGTAATTTGTATTATCGTCGTGTATATTTATCGTTGAGTTTTTCTTAAGCACTGTTATATTATATTTGTATTTGAAACTACTTGACACATTCGTTGTGAATGTGGGAGAATGGCATTCTGGGAAGGATTAGTTGGCCACTCGGAAGTATTTTCCATAACACTTGCTTTGGAAGTTATTGGACGATGGGATCTGAACAAGATAATTTCGGTTTTATCTTCTTTAAAAACGCCCATAGTTTCGGTAAATTACTTATCGTCTCCAAATATTTAGTGCACTCGGGTAATTCCGAATGCTTTTTGCACTAGTTGGTAAGGTGTAAGTGTCTCCATCAACCAGTCAGTATAGCAAGGTTTTAAGACGGAAATAGTGAATAACTTACTTACTAGATGATATAGCCTAACAATCGATTACAGAATTTTTCATAAGTAATGTAAGTTTTTTTAAATACAAGCATTTCAAATCTAGTTTTTTTTTTCGTTGCCAACGGGCAATTCCGAATTGGTTCGGGTAAATCCGAATACACTTGAAAATGAGTTTTATGCGCTTCTTGCATAAGGGACATATTCCTTTTTTGATTGGAATTACCCTCCCTGCTCTTTTTACTCGATTAGGCTTATAGAAGTACATATACGTGTGTTTGTCAAGCTTTTATTTCGGAATTACCCGATCAGGAATCTGTGGTACTCAAACTTTAACCCTTAAAGTCTGGATGTATAGCCCCCTGTTTACATATCTTGACCATCTTTTTGCATTTTATTGATTTTTTTATTATTTTTTCAGGGCACCTAGGTTTGAACCCTGTTATTTTTTTATTTTTCGTCTTTAAGGGTACCTAGACACCTGCAAAAAGGACAAAAAAAATCCGGCTTGCAACGCCATGAATCCAGGAAAACATTCCCATACAATATGTGTGAAAATAATGATAATGTACTTAATAAAAATCCACATACCGAAAAAAACATTTTCCATACATGTGGAGCAGAATTTACTACGACAGAAAAAAAATAGCGATTAAAAAATAATAGTTTTCATTTTCACACAAATATGTGAAAATTTTTCTTCGATTAGTGGCTTTTCTAGCCGGTTTTTTTTTTGGCCCATATAAGTTTTGGATTGGCATAAAAAATAGTACATTACTGCCGACGCCGGGAAAATAAGGGCTTGCCGGCGGTAAAAGTTTTTTCTCAAACATGCAATGAAATATTGTCTTTGCGTTCCTTATAATAGGCTCGGAAGTATCGGTTTTTGGGCGCAACAACTCGAGAGGACTGTAAAGGGATTTCATACTGCTTTTCAGGCCTAGGCCTGCAAAGTAACTTTTTTTTTGTTTCAACAACAAGGTCATGCACACAGCTGGCTGGTTTGACAAAAAGCAGGTTTTGTTTTTAAAGGTTGGTTGTTAGACACTTGTGGAAAAAAAAATTCAAGATGGCGACTTTTTTTTTCAAAATTTCAAATTGGTGCTAGGCGGCTAAAACTCGGTATCGGGGGGCTCTCGGGGCTCAAAAATATGAATCTGAAATCTTGTCCGAAAATTCGGTCAAATTCGGAAAATATCGAAAAAAAACGATTTGT
The DNA here is from genome assembly GCA_947623375.1 of Apotomis capreana. Taxonomy (NCBI): domain Eukaryota; kingdom Metazoa; phylum Arthropoda; class Insecta; order Lepidoptera; family Tortricidae; genus Apotomis; species Apotomis capreana. Next base: position 11,337,620 of record OX392522.1, on the reverse strand, counting down.
ATGGAGAAAATTTCAAATTGGTCCTAGGAGGCTGAAATTCGGTATCCGGGGGTTTTTGGGGCTCCTGAGTCAGAATCTGAAATCGGATTTTTTAAATTCAGTCAAATTCGGTATCGGGGGGCTCTCGGGGCTCAAAAATATGAATCTGAAATCTTGTCCGAAAATTCGGTCAAATTCGGAAAATATCGAAAAAAAAAAACGATTTGTATGGAGAAAATTTCAAATTGGTCCTAGGGGGCTGAAATTCGGTATCCAGGGGTTTTTGGGGCTCCTGAGTCAGAATCTGAAATCGGATTTTTAAAATTCGGTCTAATTCGGATTCGGGGGCTCTCGGGGCTCAAAAATATGAATCTGAAATCTTGTCCGAAAATTCGATCAAATTCGGAAAATGTCGAAAAAAAACGATTTGTATGGAGAAAATTTCAAATTGGTCCTAGGAGGCTGAAATTCTGTATCCGGGGGTTTTTGGGGCTCCTGAGTCAGAATCTGAAATCGGATTTTTTAAATTCGGTCAAATTCGGTATCGGGGGGCTCTCGGGGCTCAAAAATATGAATCTGAAATCTTGTCCGAAAATTCGGTCAAATTCGGAAAATATCGAAAAAAAAACGATTTGTATGGAGAAAATTTCAAATTGGTCCTAGGAGGCTGAAATTCGGTATCCGAGGGTTTTTGGGGCTCCTGAGTCAGAATCTGAAATCGGATTTTTAAAATTCGGTCAAATTCGGAAAATATCGGACAAACAATATTAAGTGTTATTCTTTGAAGTATATTTTTTTATTTCATTGTATGTTTGAGAAAAGCACTATACATGCCTCGTCGTGAAAACGGATTCCCGGCCTCGTATCACTATCCGGCCTCGCTCGCACGCTCGCTCGGCCGTATATACCTACTTGGCCGGAAATCCTCATTTTCCCGGCCTCTGATGTAATGTACTATTATAGACGGCCGACCGTAGCGATACCTACGAAGCCTGCAAGCCCTTTTCACGGCTTTCAAGCCAAACGGAACGTTGGGGTTGTGTAATAACGGTGAAAATGAGTTGGCTCACTTGTCGCATCGACGCTAGCGAGGGTTATCAACGATTAAATAAAATAATAATGTATTGACCATTTATTTGTTGCATTCAATATAGAGAGCAAATTATATTATTTATACATTATATACAGGATGATCAATCATAATGGGTCAGTAGGGAGAAAACGAAAACTATAAGAGATTGGGAAATCTGCTCTTAGGAACCATGATGGCGTCGATTTTAGATTTATTAAAAACTGCATTCAATTTTTTTTCGTATATCTCATGCATAACTGGGAATCGAACGCGGTTAAAATTGAAGAGGATAAAAAGAAAAAAAAAGATGTCAATCGATCCTATTTTTTATTAGCAACAAATATCTGTATAAGTGTACATACATTTAGAGTGCTCTAAGAGTCAGAAATTGCTGTTAAAGCTGAAAACGCTACATAAAAATATGCGTGCTGTCTAGGTATGGAAAAATAACTTTTTCCATTTTGACCATAATACGAGTAATTCCCGTTTATGTTTATAGTTGTCATACAATAATTGTTTTGTTGAATTATGAGGATATTGGAAACAATTTCATATTTGCTTTTCGATAAAAAAAAAAGTCAAATGTTCGTACCTTATAGGAATGTCACTCTTTAACAGCAATTTCTGATTCTTAGAGCACTCTAAATGTATGTAAACCCCTACAGACATTTGTTCTCAATAAAAAATAGGATCGATTGACATCTTAATTATTATTATTTTCTCTACTCAATTTCGACCGGGTTCGATTCCGGGTTATGCATGAGATATACGAAAAAAAATTGAATGCAGTTTTTGATAAATCTAAAATCGAAGCCATGGTTCCTAAGAACAGATTTCCCTATCTCTTATAGTTTTCGTTTTCTCCCTACTGACTCATTTGGATTGATCACCCGGTATATTATTTCACTATTTAACTGTAAAATGATACATTTCTAAATTTACACAAATTGAATACACCACCATGCCACATTTTATTGGCATTGCTGCGAACCACTGCAATACAAAATCTTTTTTTTTTTTTTAACAATACAATACGTATTTAAAAGAATGCAACGTTACAAATACAAAAATAGCGATAGTACGGCGTGGTGGAGCGATAGAGTAATAAAAATAAATACTGATTTCGTTTACAAAGGACGATAAGTAATAAATTAATAAGTTAATAACGCGCTATAATATAGTTATAAGTACATGACACATTACAAATGGTTAAAATTGGTGGCTGTTAAATATAATAGTGGTATATGGTAATTCGAGCAAATTCCTGCATCCCGCTACGATGCAAATGTTTTTAGCTATCTTTTTATTCATTTCACTACTAGTATAAAAAGACAAATGCGGCACGTTCACTTGCGACGTAAATCGGTAGAGCGTGGGCGCTAGTATCGTGTACGTGTACGTGCGTTCCGAGGCAGAGCGTGGCAGCCACTGAATATGCCACACTGGTCTGGGGACCGGCATGTACTTGTAGCGGGAAACGTTAATCGCGGAGTGCGCCCCGCCTGGTTATACTTACACATCGCGTCAATAACTTAATTTTGATTGTTTGAGAACCACTGGCTGTCACTTTGAAAAACAAGGTCGGATAATTCCGGCCACGGAATTCCCCACTTCGGGTAAATCTGAAAATTTAATAAAATACAAGCTACAATAGATTAACTCTATTTAAAATGGCTAAAAAACGAAAATCTCTTAAACACAAAAGCAGTCAATTCATTTACTCACCAAATTACAGAGTTAGCGATGGTCGTCTAATTCCGAATGTCAAAAAGGCGGGAATTTTTCACTCGCTCACTAATCTGATGCGCCACGCGCGTAGTTTTGTCGCTAGCGTCTCAAGCTAACTGACGCGGCAAGGGAGATACTTGAACTTCATAGGGAGTGTAGCCAGAGCAAATAATGTAGCCGCGTTTAGTAGATAATGGTCATTTTCGGAATAGCCCGATTTTCGGAATTAGCCGAGTGCACCTTAACAAATCCTTTTTCGTTTTAATGCAGGCTTTTAACACTCCAAAATGAGCTTAACTTTCTTGTTTTCGATATTTCTATAAAGTAAGACAACAGTATGTATTCTCCACAGAACAAATTTACGTGTTTACCTACATGAATTGTGAAAACTTCCAACTTTTTAATTATTTATTTTTTTCTCGGGTGCATTCAGAAATTACACTCTTATGTTTCAACTTTTATAACAAATAAATATTAAAATTTGTGATGTATTTAATATATTTACTACTCAAAATATGTAAATGAAACTGAAATACTTACTATTAATATAATATATAAACATATTCAACATAAAATAAAGTGTAGAAAAAATAAAAAATTTAGGTTTCTGGACGTGATATTGTAGGTGTATTTTTTTTAAAGAAGCATTCAAAACGTACATATGATTTTAGCTGGCCAGACCAGATCGCCCTTTATTAGCGTGCGTTGATTGGTTATTCGAAAATTTATCGACTGATGAAATCAGTCACGCGTTGAAGGAGTCTTAAATATAAAAAAAAATTAGATGAACCACAGAGAATCAAAATCGTCGTGTTCGAAATTCAAATGAATTTTGCACGCTAGCGGATAAAATAAACTTTTGCACGCAGATTTCGCCCTATAAACGGAGGTTTTTCGAGCGAGTGAGGTGAAAAGAATATTCCGTCCTTTTTCTCTATTTTATAGCTGTTATTTCTGCAATTTTTCACTGAACATTTAGTCATCTTTGAGACCCGTCACGTGTCATGGTCTAAACGAGACTGTTCGGCCAAGTAATGCGATTTGTGATTTTGCATTACTTGGGAGGGTGCCATTTTTTCCGTCTGATTGTGTGTCCATGTTATAATTACGTCAATGTGTGAAACACATCAAAACTAAGTATATTAACCAAAGAGTAACGAACAATCTTAGTACTTGCTATACTATTTTTATTTCAAATTTACCCATACAAACTTTTATCTTGTTTTAAATCCCCTTATAGCCCTTAGAGTAAGAATGTCAATAAACGCTGAAGTTACTGTTTTGAATTAGAGAGTGTAAACTCACTAAATACAACGAGTCGTCCGAAATATCTTTTCTAAATATTTTGTAAATATTTTTATAAGTACAATACTGATCAAAGCAATATCTTTACCAGGATGTTTTTTATTTATATTATATTAGCTAGAATGTAATATTAGTTTAAAGATTAAAAATAATACACAAGTATCAAGACTAATTAGTGCCCTATCTTCAGTGTAGTCACATTAATTCAGTGAATAAAGGATTTTGACCTTACAAACGGTCCGGTAGTTTTGAATTTTTGATATGTTGTCTAGGATGGTTAGTCAGTTTAAAATGCAAAATGCACAATTCCCCCCCCTCCGCGCCCGCCGCTATATTGAAAAAACCGGCCCTCTCTTCATATTTTTGCTCATATCTTCCTTTAGGAGCATTTTAGCTAGAAGAAAGCTTCGACAATGTTATAGAGAGTAAAATTTACTACATTTTCCATTTTATATTTTGTTTCTAGGATAGATAGTTACGGAGATATGCACATTTAAAAAAACTTAAGAAATTGCAATTTCCAACTCAAAAACCAACTTCTGGATTATATCTTCGTTTAGGAGCATTTTAGCTAGAACAGTGCTTGTGCAATTTTGTAGAGATATAATTTACTATAATTTACATTTCAAATTTTGTTTCTAGGACAGATAATTACGGAGATATGTAAAAAATAAAGTCACATTTTCCGAAAATGTATGTAAAAATGGACATGAGTTTTATAAGCAATTATATTTCCTACATGTTTTAATTTGTCCTAGACTAGTCCGTAACTGAATGACAGCGTTCTAAACCAAGAATTTTGAGAAATTTTCGGAAAATTCGACTTTTCCTGTTTTTTAAATGTGCATATCTCCGTAACTAACCGTCCTTGAAACAAAATTTGAAGTGTAAATTATAGTAAATTTAATTCTCTACAACATTTCATAAGCTTTGTTGTAGCTAAAATGCTTCTAAACGAAGATATAATCCAGAAGTTTGTTTTTCAGTAGGAAATTACGATTTTTTACGTTTTTTTAAATGTGGATATCTCCGTAACTATCTGTCCTAGAAAAAAAATATAAAATGGAAAATGTTGTAAATTTAACTATCTATAACATTGTTGAAGTTTTCTTCTAGCTAAAATGCTCCTAAAGGAAGATATGAGCAAAAATATGAAGAAAGTGCCGGTTTTTTCAATATGGCGGCGGGCGCGGAGGGGGGGAATTGTGCATTTTGCATTTTAAACACTGACTAACCATCCTAGACAACATATCAAAAATTATAAACTACCGGACCGTTTGTAAGGTCACACATAGTACTTTAGTCTCTATTCACCGTATTAAATACCGATTTACAGATAAAAAACAAAAATTGCCAGACTATACCCTTACTGCCTAAAGTTCGGTACTATTAATAAAAAACAGCATGTCGGACCACGCTCAGTGTAGGGTTCCGGAGTTGCCCATCCTTCACAAAAGACTTTTAAATTACGAGAAAGATTTCAAGCTCTATAAAAAGGTCGTAAACGCCAAAGTAACTGTAATTACTTATTACCTTCTGGAAATTATCGATTATACGCGCCAGATTAAGCAGAATGTTTTAATGCAGTATGACACTTAACTATTATGTGTAAAGTTCGAAGGACACCGCGCGGCACTTACGTCTTTTTAAAGAAAATTATGAAATTTTGCGATAATTCAAAAACGGCTCTACCGATTTTATTCAATATAGTTTTCATTGAAAGTACTTATAAGGTCTCATTTTCATGAATTTTTACATTATTTTTTGACCCGTGGTGGAAAAGTTAGAGGGGGGGACGCTATTTTTTGGATTTCCGTAGCGAATATTTACAAAACTACTGACTTTATCAAAAAATGATGTTTGGAGACCCCTATTATTTTTAAAAGATCTATTCAACCCAAACACTAGTTTTGGAACGAAAAAAAAATTCACCCCCACTTTAGGTGTAAGAGAGGTACCTACCCGAAAAAAAAGTTTTTTTTTAGTTTTAAATTTTACCGTTTTGTCGGCGTGATACATACACATACTCATACCAAATTTCAGCTGTCTAGTACTAATGATCACGGAGCTAAACCGCGGACGGACGGACAGACGGACAGACGGACAGACGGACAGACAGACATGGCGAAACTATAAGGGTTCCTAGTTGACTACGGAACCCTAAAAAAGAAAGCGGTGATAGTTATAGTGTTCCATTTCTATAATATCACCAAAAATTGCATTTATCTCTATAGACGCAATAGTCCCAGGGTGACCTTACCACCCTTTAGGTCGATGTGGCATAAAATTTCCAATAACTCTATAATCTAAATAATACATACTGAGTAATATAGTAGGCCATTTAGCAGAGGTGCACAGGTACAATCCGTACAGCGCTGCAAAGTGTGCGTATGCTAAAACAGCTATCGAAGAATACACTAAAGTGTACTTCCGTGGCTTTGCTTGCGGCGTCAATGATTTCGTGAAAACTTCTTCATCTTCAAGTAGTGTGTTTTTTTCTTTAATATTCGGTGCCATTTCTGTTGATTAAAAAATAAAACACTTAAATAATGTACCTAGTCTCTAGTAGACGAATATGAAATTTTAAATCTAAACAAATTTATAATATATCTTAACTAAAAGATGGCTGCAAATTCATTCGCGCTAAGAATATAGAAGGTATGCCTTACTCTTTTTTGTTGCAAATAGCGGTATTTGGGGATCTTAACCAGTTCAACTTTCTTACTTCTTTCAGATTATTTGATATTTTCATTAACTGGTTATTTTCCGGAGCAAGTTGCTTTCTACCGTTCAATATTTGTCATTATATGCATAGTATAGTAAAATTTTACTATGTCTTGTGTTTTGGAAGATGAATAATATAATCCGGTTAAGTGCAAGTCAGCCTCGCGCACCGAGTAGGTACGTACAAACTTTGAAAGCACTGAATGTTGCTTTACGAAAAGAGGATTTCATACTGCTTTTCACGCCTAGGCCTGCAAAGTAACTTTTTTTTGTTTCAACAACAAGGTCATTCACACAGCTGGCTGGTTTGACAAAAACACAGGTGACAGGTTTTGTTTTTAAAGGTTGGTTGACAGACTAAAATGTCCTATTTGTCAATTAATAAAATGTTGTTCTTTGAAGTATATTTTTTTATTTCATTGTATGTTTGAGAAAAGCACTATACATGCCTCGTCGTGAAAACGGATTCCCGGCCTCGTATCACTATCCGGTACATACCTACTTGGCCGGAAATCCTCATTTTCCCGGCCTCTGATGTAATGTACTATATAATTTCAACCAAATTTTTGAAGTTTTCCCCGAGTTCTAGGTAGTAAAGTAACATAGCTATTTCATGCTTTCATTGAGTGCAGTCGAAAATAATTTAAAAAAACTAATTTTCCGCGTGAATTTTGTCAATTTCGAGTAGTTTTTGAAACAAAAATTATCAATGCAAAATTCAAACTGTAGGTTTGAAATATATACCATTAAATCCCAATAACCCTGTTCTAGGTAGTAACATCAATAATATGATAAGAAACATGTTTGATCATAGCGAAAAATGTCTAAAACAATCAGCATTTTAAAAGGAATAAGGCCTCTTAACTGGCCGTGTGTAAACTATATATCGACATCGGATCGAATGATATCACTAACACTCCGCAGTCCGCGAACATGCCTGACGCACTGCAGAAACGTGGCAGTCCCAGCATTCTGAAGCTGTTATTGTATGGGACACGCAGGGCATTGAGCGTCTTTTTGGTATAATATGTCCAAGCTGCACGTATAGAACGTCTGGCAGAATGTCTTCAAAAGAGTTGTTTTCACGTCTTTATTACAACGTGCAAACCTGCGTGACAGTATATTGACTCTTACTGCCAATGCCCTGCGCTCCCTCTCCATATCGGTATTATCCTGGAGATTATCGGTAATCCGGTGCCCCAGGTACTTAAAACAAGATACTCTGTTAAGAGGACAGATACACAACAGGAACTGTAATGTTGTGGGTCCTGTTTCCCGTTTTAAACATTAGGAGCTCGCTCTTTTTTGTATGTGTATGTAAACACTTTATTGTACACAAAAACAAGAAATACATTTAAAAAAGAATAAGCATGTACGAAGGCGAACTTATCCCTTTAAGGCCATATTGTCCAGCCCTCCGGCCGAATTGAGGGGGTGAGGTGCGCGGTAAGACGCGGAGCGCCGCCCGCGCGCCCCGCCCCGCCCGCCAAGTTCGCTAACGCGAATTCGAGATGGCGATGTACACTGTAAGTACGTACAGGGGTGTCACAATACAGTGATATCAGTCGGTAGTCTTTTAATTGGACGGTGCAAATCGTTCAAAGTGAAATGCGAATTCTTTCTATAGAAGTACTAAATATTATTTTTCTCAAAAATTGCATGTAATGTTGCCTTACCATCGCTAGATAGACTACAGTAAGTGGAACATACCGAAGACTTTTTAGAAGTGTCCAGTAAACAGCGAGATTTTAAATTTGGAATCAATATTTGTCCAGTAAGTAAGTATGTAATTCCTATTACGTATCAAGATATTTGAATATCGAAACACGATTTACATCGTCACCGACCTATAAAAAAACTAAGGATGTGAAGGCGATGAGATCGTATATAAATGTAAAAGGGATGCATTCCACAAATTGTTTTAATTATAAGTACAGTGCGACAGCAAATTGTAGAAATTAAAAAGTGGCGTCCCTTTTTCATAGACTAAATAGAAAGAGACGACATTGCAGTATACACTTGCAATTTACACTAAGAGCAAATGTAAAATAAAAAGAGGTTAGCACTATCGGCAGTATAAACGTAACTCAAGATGCATATTAAAAAAAAAAAAGTAGCGACAAGGTTTAGTGCGGAAGTTTGTATGCAGCGTTTAGTTCATAATTGTGCTGTGTAAAATGACAATGATATTTCGGAATTCCTTCCTTTTTTGTGTCGTTTAGAAAAAACCTCAGAGTTAAAATTGAAGGTAAGCTTTATGATATGAAAATTAGTTAGATAATACAACAATGTATAACAATAATTAAATTTTATCTTTAAGACTTAGATTTGTAAGACAGTGCAAATAATTAAACGCAGTATTTATAAAAAAAAGAAATTACTTAAGGAGGGATTTAAATTAAAAGACAAAAAATTCAAATTTGTTTGTGTGATCTATTACAATAATTCAGCAAAAATGAGTTCAGACGAGTCTGATTTCGAATAGACGGCACTCCTCCATACTTAAAAGCGGAGGCAGAGTTAGCTTAAATAATTTACTTCCGACTAAATCCAAGGAGATATAAAAAAATACAAGAGATTCATTAAATGGAAGGAAGAAAAGTTAATAATTGGTCAGATAATGTGTGATAAGGTCAGAATATTTCAACAATCTTTCTGAGACAATCGCATGGCTACAAAGGAAAGAAATCACAATTATTCAGCAGCAAAATATAGAAAAGTTCTTAAATCAAGCTCTAGATGATAACCATTTTGGCGATGAAGGTAAATAAATGCTGCCACTATTTGATAACGATATAACTATATCTTTTATCCAAGTATAAACTCATGATTATTTTTGTTATAGGTTGTTATCATGGGAGTTAATGGTGCCTGCGACGTCGAATATCACAATGTGTAATAATAAAAATGGGATATAACAAAAATATTCATTGGAAAATGGCCGAATATAGATGTCACCTACAAAATATAATTTTAATCTAATTTTCTTGTTTAATTTTTGAGAAAAGCACTATACTTGCTTCGACCGTAAGAGCCATCCTGGCCTCGTATTATATCCGGACCTCGCCTACGGCTCGGTCCGTCTAATTCCTACTCGGGCAGTATGGCTTACTTACTGGTCTCTGCCGTAATGTACTATTACGTTTAAACTAAATTTTTCTTTTAACTCATATGTTATAGTTTTTACTTGCGACTGTGTTCTGTACAAATACAAATTGTTTATTGTGGAGAAATTTCGCAATAAATATCTTATGTCGTCCCCCGGGAGTTATTTTAATTACTATGGATGCTACTCAGTTTTGTAAACCAATCATGTTATGCATATTATTGGTAGGTACGTAGATTGTAGGTCGATATGTTGATTTACTACCCTCTTCATATTGCGGACTTTTAATAGTAGATTGTTTGACAATGGGTTAAAATATTGAGCCACTGTGACACAAAGTGATTATTTGGACGAGCGAAAGAAATGTGCGAGGATAAATATAACCTAAATGTCGTAATGGGTTTTAACCATGTGTTGAACACTGCTTTTCACTTCGACTGCGAAAAAAAAAGCCTAGTAATTAATGCGCAGTAGCTTACTGTTTTATTATTTTGTAGTATGGGCACTTTTTTTAACTACGACTAGGGCATAGACAATTGTAAGATCAGAAATACACCTAAGATCATAAGATAATTAATAGGTGGATTGCAAAAAATTGTACATAGTTAAGGGCTTTAATTAAAACAAAACTTAATTGATTCCTATGTGTGACGAAAGTTATTTTCTATACATATACACATTTTTTTTTTTGCAATTTACCCTAATTACATTTCGTAGTTTCGTATCTAATAACCCTTTTTATTCAGTAATTTAAGCTAAGTAATCCATAACTATGTTGTATTAGTAAAATTACGATACATTCTTGGAGTTCTAATCTCAGTATTTTTTAATTTTCATAGAAATTATTATATGGCTTCCATTTAAACCCTACGGGCTAAAATGGTACTTTTAGCCCGTAGGATTTCACCCACTTCACGAAGCTAAAATAACGTACCTACCATTTTTGTTTGCACAGCTATCCCAGGGTCTATCTTAATTATTTAAATAAAATAGCATGAAAGTAGACAAGTTGTAAGTCTAGATCTGGTTAATATCTAAGTTTAGATCTATGAATAAGGTCCAAACTTACCCAATCGACTTTGCTAGCCAACTTTAAATCTTTATAGATCCTAAATGGCACATTAATATAAAAGAATAGGAAAGAAACATAAAAATTGTATAGTTTTAAATAACTATTCAATCAGGCCCATTTAACACAATTTATTGAATTAGATTTTTAATTTATTTATATGGCACCTACGCCTGATAGTTGTTATCCAATTATTCGTTTTTTTATGCTTTTGACAGACGATTCGATTGACGTCAGACTCATCAAAATCGGCCAACACAAAGAAACATACATACACACGTACATACATAAATACATATACATGTTAGAGCAGTCTCATACTCCTAAAATACTCAAGAAGGCTACGTGTGAACTTGTGACGGCAGTAAGGTGGTGATGAGGAGTGTGAATAAATAAACTATTATGATAACTTCTTAAAAGTTCACGAAGAATTGAATAGAAATGTCACAGGACTCGGTATTTAAAACCCATCAAAGTACCATGAAATGGAGGGGAGAAACACAATACTATTGTCGAGTCTTTGAACAATACTATTGTCGCGCACTTTGTTAAGCTACAAATCCTGACACTACCTTCAATTTAGGGGAGAGTAACCTATATTGAACCGGCGCTTAAATTGGACCACCTGTATTTCTACCAAATAACACAATTTATTTATTACACCAAATTGGTGGACTGATTATGGCGCTGTCGTCGCTTCATTTTTTGTTGCCAGTGTAAATAAATTGTGTTATTTGGTAGAAATACTACTAGTGGTCCAATTTAAGCGCCGGTTCAATATAGGTTACTCTCCCCTACATTATGGAAGCGGCACTTTTTGTTAGGAAGCACTCGAATTTGTTTTGTTTACCAAGCAAGTGTTCAAATCACAAAGACGAAACAATACAACTAAATTAGAATTACCAGCTACAAACTAGAGATGTACAGGAAAGGCCCTTATTACCGATGCATACAAATAGTAAACAAATTGCCAGCGATACTAAGAGACGAACCGAAAGACACAGTATTTAAGAGGGAATTAAAAAAGTTGTTAATTAACAAATGTTATTATTCCATTGATGAATATTTAAATGATCAACTCTTGCCAAAGTAAAATTATAATTAATTTATTTTATTTTATGTCAATAGGTTAAATGATTAATATTATCTATTTATTTAGTAGATTAAATTGCAAATATGTATATTAAAATTTAGAAAGTAAAATTATAATTTATGTTACAATAATTATTATGAAATGTGAAAAAATATTTAATGAAATTCCAATATTAATTATGTAATGTTACCAATTGTATTTAAACCTATTCCGCTGTACCTAATTAAGCACCTGCTAACACCCACTACTAACTGCATTGCTGTGCCCTAACAGGGTTCATGTTATGGACTTAACCTTTTAATGTCACATCTTATATACTACATGATAATGCAATAAAGAATTATGAATTATGAGTCTACTATTTCTTAAATTGATATTATTAATCACAAAATTACTCATGCAACTAGCATTGGCCAATAATTTATAACTAAATTATCAAGATACTCAATGATCTATTAAATATGTTTGTATATAAACCGGTTAGAGCGAGCTGCGAGCCGTCGGACTGAGCTAGAGCGAGGCCAAAAATGCTCTGCACCTCCGGGGTGCCTTAGGACAACAACAAGTTTTTAAAATACAAATTCACGGTTATTTCAATTTTTCCTTTACTTGTGCTATGATTGTAGGTCAACGGGAAGTACCATTTAGGTTTGTGAGAGTCAGAATGGCGGATGTATCATCACGAAACAAACTCAAAATGTATTTTACACATACTTTAGGGCCTCCGCTAGGTGGCGCGGGTGAGCGGATTAACTAAAAATAGTAAAGCCTTAAAGCGAAACTATGGTGCCGATGACTGACGTATGACGTCAATACCGAGTGTTTTTATTTAGATTATAGATACCTAATCAAATGACAACTTATTGACATATTTACAACTGGCGAGAGGTTCGAGAATTATATTGCCCTGGATGTACGTGTGAAATGTATACATGTAAATTATATGCATAGTTTAGTTTAAATGTAACTCTTCATGTCAATTTTTGGTACGCACTTAATAAATTGAAAAAACTCGATTTAACAAAGACAATCACGGATTGGACTGAAGTATATACTCGTAGGGTTCAAACACTTCCAAATAGTCCTCTGTATCACCTACATGTAAATAAGAAAGAAGATGCGATTATTATGTTTGAACTTTAAGCGTTCTGCATCCTTCGTCATCCAACGAAACATTTGTTGTGTTGTTTGATTTACTTGAGGAAAAGTTTTTTTTTGTTAGAAAATCATTATCCAGTAAAAAATGTTAACCGTATCGTTTTTTAATATTTAAATTATTTTTTGTATAAATACCAAACATTTTTATAAATAAACAATAATATTTATATTACCATTATTACATTATAAAGAACCACTGAGGTGCTGCAATTTTGTTTTAAAAAAACACGTATATGCGTCTTTGCGTCATAATGACGTCACCGGCACCAACGTTACGCTCCCTGGCCGTAACAGACGATCGAACGGTCCGGCGGACCGATAGGGACGCTGCTATCTGTTAGAATGAGAGATATATATATTACGTCTCGCAACGCTAACTGATGCGGACGCGTGCGGCGGATGGCGCACGTGTGCCCACAACAGGCACACGTGCGCGTGCGCCCGCTCCGTGCGCCCGAGCCAGCCCAGCGGAAGCCCTTAAAAAAAAACGTACCGCTCCGTCCAAAAAGCTATTACAATGTATTCTGACTGTCAGAATGTCGGGTGTATCGCAGTTTACCATGAAGCTCTTCGTTATTGGGAAATGTGATTAGGTACTCGTACTCTAAAGAAATGTTACTGAATTTGTTATCTAACATAGTTAAAACATTAATCTAATGTGTAACTTGCGAATTATACACACGTTAAACTTTACGTTTTTTAGTAGAATTCGTTTTATCGATTCTGTTTTAATGTGGAAATACCACATTTGAATTTTTATAAATATTGATACAAAGATAAATGTAATGTGATCCACTGAAATGTAAGCAGGACTCGAACCTGCGACCCTGCGTTTCCGGCGCAGTGCTCTCCCAACTCAGCTATCACATCGTTACGTCAATAACACCAAATCTTTGATTCCATAATTCTACGCTACTGGCGCGCCCTCTGCGTCATATGCGTTTAAAATTCTTATGCGCATTAGCCATACCCTAGGATGTGCGTATGCACGCACAATCACCAGTCCCACTGATTTACGGCAAGTGTTAGCTCAGTTAAGTGTGAGTTTGACGTGAAATGACAATCATCACCTATCACATATTTAAAAAAAGGTCAAAAAGTAGCCGAAAAAACCTCACGTGATTAGTGCACAAGCCCTTATAATCTGTGTTAATTATGTGTACAAACAGCGACAGTATAAAGTGTCATATCTCTGTACAGAAGTAAGAGGGTTTGGTCAATCCCAGTACTTTGAAAGACAATTTCTCCTATCGGGTTGAATTTGGGCAGCTAAAAAAATGCGTCTGCTATTTTAGATTAGGTACTCTATAACATATATCAAAACGAATAAAATCGGAGTCGGACAGTTGGGTACCCTTCCTTGTAGTATATTATGTGTTATATAAATTTGACCACCATTGACTGAAAAGGTTGATTATGTTTTATATACATTTTACCAAGATTGACTGAAAAGGTTGAAAAGAAGCGAGTGACAAAACATACGCAAAAAAGTTAGTCATTTTTTTTTAGTTACATTTTATTAGAATCTAGTTGACAGCGGCTGTGTTAATTTTAAATATTTTTTGTAAACCTAAGATGTTTGCTTATGCAGGCTTAATTTTAAGATTGTGCAATACCCTTGCAGGGTACATGTGATACATTATGCATATTTTTCAAGAGCTTTTGTAATTACCATGGTATGCAATAAAGAATATGAATATTAGAAGTAATAAAGCCAAGATCTTGTAAATGGGTCATTGTCAGTTCAAAAAACAGAATTTGTCCCTTCGGCGGTCAAAAGTTAAGAGCTTGTAGGTTATACCTTCGTAAATGAAATGAAATATTTTTTCAACGCAAAATTGCAAGTATGCATTTGGGCTTCCCACTTTACGGTTTTCAGTACATTGCATTTCATTTACTTAGCGGTCCCCCGACACAACGAAGCTTGGATTAATTTTCTACTGTTCATTGTAAAGGCACATTTCGTAGATTTTATTTATTTCTTTTTGTAGATTGTCATGTCGGGGGTTTTTAAATTTTAAATTTTATTTTTATTTCCTATTTTTTAAACAAACAGAAGTTTCGTCCCGGATTTTTTTTCTTTTAACACAATGTTTGGTTTACACCGTTTAAGGTCCTGAGTTTCCAGTCTTTTGTCGAGCTTGATCCTTGACTATATATGTAGGTACAACGGGATCCCAAGCCAGTGTTAACGAAATCTGTCTTCTATAAGATTAAAATTAGGATATATTTTGATTTCAATAGCCTTAAGCAACAATCTGGGAAAAATCGTTAAAGTCAAACTATTTAATGCTTATAATGACAAAATGGCAAATTTATTAGCCAAGACAATCAAATTATATACTTTAAATGCACTGGATGTGTCGAAAGAACCTGCTACGTATGGCCTAAAACAGAACCAGATTTCTATTCTACAGCATTCTCCAGCTTCATATAAAATTGCAGTTGGTGCTACGTAACTTGACTTAGTTTTGAAAGACCTAATCATCGATACCCCACACCATGGGATAAACCGATAAAAAAATTACATCCCCACTTAAAAAAATTACATCCCGACTTAAATTTATTCTACCACTATGTCTCTGAGCTAAGCTGTGGACAGACGGACAGACAGACGGACGGACGGACATGGTGAAACTATAAGGGTTCCTTGTTGACTACAGAATCCTAAAAAGCTGTTTTGTTTTAGGCAAGAGTACTTTTGCTAAAGCTTGCGTGTCCTTTAGTCGCGTTAAAATCTTGCAGGGTGTTGCTATTTGTGACTTCAATCAAAGGAACCTGTTCAATAGTCCTAATGACAATTCAGCTTTAGCAGAATTACGAAACATAGAAACAGTGACCCAGTACTGTGACAGAAATTATAAAGTTTTTCAGAGGTTTTATTATCGACTGTTCTTTCTTACACAAACGTTAATAATAGCTCATCAAGAACAATCAGACGAGCCCAAACATTATGGGTTTATCTTGTGCTGTTTAGGAGTTCCTACGGCCATCTTCAGCTCCAAGGTACCTAATTATTGTACTATCAAGATTTTATTAAATTGTTTTTAAAATGCTTGGCTTAGATCCTATCACAACTAGATGGTCATCATGAGACCTTCATTTATTTAGTGATATAGAAAATGCTAATAAAACTTAACATTTAAAAACATTGGAATCTTTGGCTTCAATATTGGCTGAAATCCATTAACAACTAGCTGGTCATCATGAGACCTTCATTTAGTAAGTGATATAGAAAATGCAAATAATATACTTAATCTTTAACCAAAATTTGGAATCCTTAGCTTCAGTATTGGCTGAGATCCATTAACAACTACCTGGTCATCATGAGCCCTTTGTTTAGAAAGTGATATAGAAAATGCTAACAATACTTAACATTTAACCAAAATTTGGAATCTTTGGTTTCAATATTGGCTGAGATCCATTAACAACTACCTGGTCATCATGAGACCCTCAATTAGTGAGTCATATAGAAAATGCCAATAACACTTAACATTTAGCCAATATTTCGAATTATTGGCTTCAATATAGAGATCTTGTCACTTGTTCCAATCAAAGCTGAATATCTTGGAAACTACTGGTCCTATTTCCACCAATTATAGCTAAGAACCACCTCGACGGAAAAGTCTTTCGATTAAAAAAATACGCACTTAAATCGGTCCATCCGCTTGGGCGCTACGATGCCACAGACAGACACACAGATACACAGATACACAGACACACAGATACACAGATACACACGTTAAACTTATAACACCCCTCTTTTTTTGTCGGGGGTTAATTACATCGGATTATAGAAGAGGGAACGTACTTTATTCTCACAGACATTTAATTAGAAAATTCCTGAAATCCTTAATTTCGAAAATGTCCACCGGAAAGACGCGCACCTAAATCTGACAATGGCCCAAATGCCAATAACTGCCCACTTAAATGTTATTTTTCTAACAGTACTTACCGATTATTTATTATTTAGCAGCACTGTTATAATACTCCACACAAAACGTTAGTTTTACACCGAATGGGTGCTAGTACTCCGGCGAACACTTTTATATACGTATTAATTTTATTAGACAAGTTCTAAATATTATAAAAAACCGGTTACGTGCGAGTGGGTCTCGCGCATTAAGGGTTTCGCACCAATACAACATAGCAGTTAATATACTATATGAGAATATAATTTATTTCACCTATATATAATATTTAATTTAGTTTTTAATTTTTATTTAAGGTTTTATGTTAATTATTATTAATATAAGACAGGATATTATTGAAGAATTGAAAGTTTAAAATAATTATATCCCCTAAGTATATCAAAATAAATCAGGTACTTTAGGTAATATTCTCTTTCTAAATTTAAGGTTTAATTGTGTTTTGTGTTTTAATCGGAAACTTTCACAACCAATAGATTAGGAATAATGCCTTGTGTCGATTTTTTTCTTACAGTTACTGTAATTATATGATTTAATAAGTTTCTGCCAATATTGCGCAAATTGTGCTTGCGCATCCTTGAACTACACCGACCAAAAGCCCAAACCGGTATATATATTATGTTATTTTTCTCAAACTTACTTGGAAATGTACGCATTAATGTAGTAAAACTGGACAGCGAAATCGTTCGTTATTTTTATAAGGCGTTAATATAAATTATTTAAATAAGACGATTAAGTAAAAATCACACCTTCCGCTTATGACGTAATCGTTTATAATGACATTGAAGGGAATTGACAAACACGTCATGATAAGCGGACGTCATACAAAGCGTTTAGTGAAAAAAAACGATTGCTTAATCCGGTTCTTGTTTTTGAAAATCTTTAAGTTTGTCGAATGACCCACGCCACATTCCTTCGCGAGAGAAGAGTTTGATTCTCCATTTTCTAAACTGCATATTATTGCACCTTTCACCTCAATCGTAGGTAAATGCTTTGCTTTTTTGCTAAAAGCAATGCGTAACCTTCAAGTATCAAATTACTCACTGAGATTCAAAACAAAAACAAGTCATGTACGTCCTCGGGGATCAACGAATATTGCAGAAGGTAGTATAAAGACTCATGTCGGCCATTATAACCGGACATAATTTATTAAAAATGGGTCATAATAAGCGACATGTCACTGTAAGCGAAGTCATTATATCCGACTTCTTTCACAAAGAATTTTATATGAAAACCAAAGTTCGTTGTGTAGTCACGTCATAATAGGCGGTTGGTCAATATAGGCGGAGTCATAATAAACGGATTCTACTGTAAGTATTATTTAAATAAGACAATTAAGTAAAAAACACACCTTCCGTTTATGACGTCTCATACAAATGACGGTACTCTTAATTTGACCGGTTACTGCAATGAAGAGAATTTTACTATTAATTTTTTCAGACTTTGATAATTCACCATACAGCCCAACAGCCAAGTATCAAAAACTAAATTTATAAAATTAGAACTACTAGTATAAAATTACTCACTGAGATTCAAAACAAAAACAAGTCATGTACGTCCTCGGGGATCAACGAATATTGCAGAAGGTAGTATAAAGACTCATGTCGGCCATTATAACCGGACATAATTTATTAAAAATGGGTCATAATAAGCGACATGTCACTGTAAGCGAAGTCATTATATCCGACTTCTTTCACAAAGAATTTTATATGAAAACCAAAGTTCGTTGTGTAGTCACGTCATAATAGGCGGTTGGTCAATATAGGCGGAGTCATAATAAACGGATTCTACTGTAAGTATTATGTAAATAAGACAATTAAGTAAAAAACACACCTTCCGTTTATGACGTCTCATACAAATGACGGTACTCTTAATTTGACCGGTTACTGCAATGAAGAGAATTTTACTATTAATTTTTTCAGACTTTGATAATTCACCATA
Source organism: Apotomis capreana (assembly GCA_947623375.1). Lineage (NCBI taxonomy): Eukaryota > Metazoa > Arthropoda > Insecta > Lepidoptera > Tortricidae > Apotomis > Apotomis capreana. The sequence goes on along the minus strand of OX392522.1, from coordinate 11,318,516 downwards.
CAGCCCAACAGCCAAGTATCAAAAACTAAATTTATAAAATTAGAACTACTAGTATAAACTTTTAAAATGTTCTCTGCGAGAGCTATCTCGCACTGAACATTTCTCAGCTCTGCTACTGTCAATGTATTTTAAATGTCGACAAATTTCGAATAACGCAATAACAATTTAAATAATAATTTTATATGCGTTTAATTTATTTTCATGATTCTTAGTTATTTATTAAGGATTTCCCACGACAGTTTTGTATACATAATTGCCAGATATCTTGTTTTGCGAATCAGAATTATTGATTGACTAAAATAATCAATATTGATATTCAAAGTCACGGTTGTGTAACCTTGTCGAATTTCAAATGAACTAATATTACTCATAATAACGATTGTGAAGATTATTATTATTGTATGTAGACTCCTCAACCCTTCATTAGGGATGTATTGTACTGATTGTACACTATTATGAATTTGTGAAGAAACTTCGAAATTTTGATTTAAAGCATCCAATTGTTTTTGGCGCTCGAATTGGCGGAGGAAGGTTGTTCCAGCATTTCGTGGCAGCGTAGCGAAAGCTTCCACGAAATGCTGCTGACTTGTGTTGGGGATAAACAAGTTGCAGGAATCTGGACGGTCTTACCTGCGAAAACCTGTGATGGTTGTGTGGAGGTTTTCTCGGCTTCCTCTCTCTGTCAGTTGTTCCACCAGAATGCCCGTCAGTATAATATATAACTTACTCTATGATGCCCGTCCTGACCACAACTTCGGCACCACCCGTCATGTCAAAACGCGAGAAAATGTTGATCAGTGATTGGTCCGAAGCCAACCAATCAGGAAGTTCGCTTACCATAAACAGGACACTTTTATTGGTTGATGGATTATTAATCATAGATAAGTGATCAGTGTTGCTATTCTAAAATAATATTTAAGCAGCTTGTCGCTGCGTTCCGATATCATATTAATTAGAACACCTGTATTAGTAGAGTTGTTAGTCCGCTGTTTTCTAACATAATTGTGCGCATCGGGTTACAAGCATGAAATTTCTACCACAGATAGAGTGTTTCACGGTGATTATTTTCAGATGTGAAGGGAAGTCAGATTCGTCCCCTGTGAGGCGGGAGAGTGCAGTGAATAGGGCCAAGTGTCCCTCTTTTCTTTCTTTATTGCTGGTAAGTTAAGTCTACCAGGACGTGTTTGGTATCGTTTCCGTGTAAAACAAATATTAGAAATTATTTTTTTATGTTATTTTTGTATAGTTCTATATAAAAATATGGGTGTATGGCCGAAAAGGTAAAAATCACAACAAGTTTTTTTATTCAGTGAGGTAAATTAGTTCAATTTTGTGAACATTTTCAAATTATTATTATTATTTTAAAAAGCTCATTTAATCTAGTTATTAAAAATATATGCATGTTGGGCACTTCTCATACAAACAGTAGCTTAAAATATATCTTTACTTCGGCGTAACCAACGTAAATCTCCGAACGCATCCTATTTCGCTTCATTAAATACATTAAATAATGATTATTTACATGCTTTTACGTATAATATTTACTATATACGTCTAGAAAAACAAATTAATGCAATTAAAACAAAATATTTTTTTGCTAATGTATCACGAGCACACGGGCTACTCTCAACATCAACAATTTATTTAAGTTACTGTTTGTATGGAAAGTGCCCAATATGTATATGTATTTAGAAACTAGATTAAATTTTGTATTTTGCAATATTTTTGTTAGTTGTAAATATTCAGGAAATATAACTAATTTATCTACCTGAATAAAAAAAACTTGTTGTGATTTTTACAATTTCGGAAATACAACCATATTTTTATATGGTACTATGAATAAATACCATGAAAAATTAATTGCTGATATCTGTTTTACACGAAAACGATACCACACAAGTCCTAGTAGCGTTATCTGATCAGTAATATAAAAAGAAAAAGAGGACTCCTTTGTCCTATTCACCCCGCTTTCCCGCCGCACAGGGGACGAATCCGACTTCCTTCCACATCTGAAAATAATCACCGCAGAATACTCTATCTGTGGTAGAAATTTCGTGGTTGTATATGTATCCCGATGTACACAATTTCGCGACTTAGCAAAATGTACTAGAACACGCAGGCTAAGCTTGACATCAACATTTTTTTCAAGGTATTTTTAGGGTTCCATACCCAAAGGGTAAAAACGGGACCCTATTACTGAGACTTCGCTGTCCGTCCGTCCGTCCGTCCGTCCGTCTGTCACCAGGCTGTATCTCAAGAACGGTGATCATCTGTGAAAATTTCAACTGTCTAGCAGTTGAAATTTTCACAGATGATGTATTTCTATTGCCGCTATAACAACAAATACTAAAAATAAAATAAAATAAATATTTAAGGGGGGCTCCCATACAACAAACTTGTTATAGATTATATATATATAAATATATATAGGTACGGAACCCTACATGCGCGAGTCGGACTCGCACTTGCCCAATTTTTTATATGTGATGTGCCCAATTTTCATACATTTTTAAAACAAGATTAAACTTGCTGTTTAGTAATATTTTTTTAAATTGTAAATATTCAGGATAGATAACTAATTTATCGTTCTAAATAAAAAAAACTTGTTGTGATTTTTACCTTTTCGGCAATAAACCCAAATTTTTATATGAAACTATTCTTAAATAACATGAAAAATTAATAGCTAATATCTATTTTACACGAAAACGATGTCGCACAAGCCCTAATAGCTTTAACTGATCAGTAATAAAAAAAAGAAAAAGAGCAGTACTTGGTCCTCTTCACCCCGCTCTCCCACCACACAGGGGACGAATCTGACTTCCCTCCACATCTGAAAATAATCACCGTGGAACGCTCTATGTGCGGTAAACATTTCATGCTTGTAACCCGATGCGCACAATTTCGCGGCTTAGCAACTCTACTATATTAACAGGTTTGACGGTTAATAAGTGTTTTCAAAATATAGCTGCGTTCTTAAAATATTCACTACATTTCCAGTTTAAATCCTACAAATCAGACATTCGGCCATCAGACATCGTGCAGGCTCCGACGCACGAATGAATACCAAAATAAATTAAACAGCATAGTTAGTACCTATGTAGATGGTTGATAACTAAATCGAGCCAAACGAAACAAACAACGTATAAATAACTATAAGCGTAATTTAATATATTATTTTTCGTTTAATTAATTACAATTCCAAAGTAGATATCTACATTTATACGAACATACCAATCATGACATCCGGCCATTAACTCTTTCTCTCATTTAATTTATTATTATTATCCTAAATGTACAATTTTATATACATTCTGATGGTGATGTCGACGAGCACTGCCCGGCGCTTGGATCGATCTACCAACACGATATCAGGCTTATTGGCTACAATAGTCTTATCCGTGATGATAGATCGATCCCAATAGAGCGTGGCACGACCATTCTCGAGGACTGGCATCGGTGCGTACTTATAGTACGGCACCTCAGACCCCACAAGACCGTATCGGAGAGCAAGTTGCTGGTGAATAATCCTGGCTACTTGGTTATATCTGTGCAAGTACTCGCCGTTAGCAAGATGAGAACAACCGGAGAGTATATGCCTGAGTGACTCACCGGGACGGCGGCATGCCCGACAAATGTCGACCGTACCGTCCTTCTGGATATATCTCCGGTAGTTGTTCGTCATCATTTCTTCGTCCGCAATTGCACAGACAAAACCTTCGGTTTCCCCGAAGAGATCCCCGAAGCGTAGCCAGTTCACCGACGCGAGCAGATCTACATCGGGCCCCGTAAGGGCCTTGTACAACCGCCCGTGTAGCTCCTTGCTCTTCCATACAGCCCTGCGGTCATCGGAGCATTAAGAATTTATTGGAAGTAATTTATCAACATATTTGGTAGGCGTTTAATTAAACACAAGCCCTTTTTAAATGCCAGTCAAGGTTTACCGGTCAAGGTTTACCGGTTTTTATTAGGAAATACTCCCTAAGACTGCACACCTCGTGGCTATGGAGGTCCTTGGCATTCAAAAAGGGCTTGTGTTTAAACGCCTACCAAATATGTTGATAAATTACTTCCAATAAATTCTTAATGCTTGCCAAAACGGATGAATAACAAACCACCAAATAGTGTATCACAAACTATTGTATAAAAAAAGCTAATATTTCTTTTTCTTACATGCTATAAAAATATGTGAACACCGTTAAAGTTAATTTCAGACCAAATAATCTATATTATTGTTAAATGGATGTCAACACTATTTTATATTATTACTTCCATTTTAGTCATTTTTGCTGAGGCAAAAAACTAACTGCCGTCCATGAAATTTTGTTATACCAAACATATTACTACGTACCCCAAACACAAGTAACTTGTTTATCACTTAATGCATTCAACTAATATATGATATAGTACTTAAATAAATATTCGCTACTATTTAAATGCTCACCAAAATGGCTTTTATACCCTAAAATTAATAAATAAATATTAAGGTTTCAATTACGGGTAGTATTTAAACGCACATCAAAAAAAACCTTTTTCTATGCCAAAATAATCAAAATTTATACCAAAATTACTGATTGCACAGCAAATATTGCACTCAAAATGTTCTAAATATACTACAATTTATATTAGTGGTGTGCATCTATTTATTTAAAAGTGAAGCATATTTAAGTAATGCATAGCTAATAATGACTACCGCACATTATGGAGCGTTTTTTAGGGATATAAAAAAAAAACTAACCTAACCTAACCCGGCCGAGTCGGATCTGCTCTGAAAGGTGATCAGGATAAGATGGTTACCTAGCTGAAACACATTTTTTTTCAAAAACTGTTTATATTTCAGAATAATTATGAAACAAACCTAACCTAACCTACTGGGTTCTTTAAAAAGATGAAAGTAATGTCGTGCTGAAACCTCAATATTTATTTATTAATTTTAGGGTATAAAAGACTTTTTTCGTGAGCATTTAAATAGTAGCGAATATTTATTTAAGTACTATATCATACATTAGTTGAATGCATAAAGTGATAAACAAGTTACTTTGTGTTTGGGGTAATGTTTGGTATAACAAAAAATTTCATGGTCAGCAGTTAGTTTTTTGCCTCAGCAAAAATGACTAAAATGGAAGTAATAATATAAAATATTGGTGACATCCATTTAACAATAATATAGATTATTTGGTCTGAAATTATCTTTAACGGTGTTCACATATTTGTATAACATGTAAGAAAAATAAATATTAGCTTTATTTATACAATAGTTTGTGATACACTATTTGGTGAGCAACAGCCGTTTTGGCAAGCATTAAGAATTTCGCACCCTTGGTAAAATAATGCAACATGTGACTTTGCGTCAAAAGTGGTTTTATTACGGAAATATCCTTAGAATTATGCGTTCTACACGGTAGAATTTTTTTATAATTTTAACTTTGTTCGTTTCTGAGATATTTTAAGCGGAAAACGACGCAAGTGAAGAGGCGACGTAAAATAATGGTACAAATGCGTATGCGTCCTTTTTTGACGTCGTTCCTGTGAGCGCATATCGGCGCGCGCGTTGTCGTAAAGTCAGATGCGTCGGTGTTACCGGACTGTGATCATGCGTTGCGTTTTGGATCTAAATCGGCGAGAATGGATGCGGAAAACGAAACGGGTAATGATAAGTGTAGTATACCAAACCCTATGGCAGGCACAGTACAGCTGTTTATATAGGTCACTACGCAAGAACTTAGCTCGACAACACACCACCAGCACCACCAGTCTCGGCAAGGGTCGGGTAGGAACTCACCCCACTCCGTTGGTTCTGACGTATGCGCACGAGATAAGGATAGCAATACTACATCCCTTTTTTATTTTAATTAAAATTAGATTAATTGGTGATCGTATAAATAATAATATGTGAATGTTTATATATTTAAATAAAAAGATTGTTTCACTCAAAACCCATAAAGTATTTAATCAGTCTTGTTTTATGTTATCTAGACCGGTTAATAGTTTAATTTGTGATCTCATTTGATTTAGAACTAGCTTTGCAATATAAACTTGCCGCGAACCTTGTTGACACAACAATATAGAGGATACATCGAGGATACACAAAGAATACCGATTCGAAGTCGCTTCAGCGTGCAATATGCTGTAGTCGCCGGTTAGTCTGTCGCAGCTAACCGGCCCCGTACGGGTTCGCGATAAGGAAAAGTTCTCCCACACCAATGTGGATAGGGAGGGAGTCACACTGGTGGAAAGGAAGAGCAAGGCGCGCATGGTGCCCCGCAAGACTAAGTGGCACAGGCAAGCCGGTTAATTCAGTTCTTGGGATTGCGACACCGTGTCCAACCAGGACATGAAGGTGTCTTCAGACCTGTCTCTACGTGCAATTCAGCTCGTTTGAGCTACGCGTGTCCCAGCCGCTACAGGCTGCTACTATCTGCCTAATCCTACGCCAGCCTGTCTAGCATAACCAGTTAACCACGCCTCGCGGTTCCCGTCGCGCGACAGCGCTAGCCGTCATTCCCTCACACCACTGCACAGCTGCAAGAGATAGGCAAATATCTCGCGCGAGAAATAGTCGCACATGACAGCTATTCCAGAGGTCGAACAAAGCAAAGGAGCCACGCCATTATGTCGCTTAAACCATTAAGGCGCTTATTGAATTAAATCTAACTAGTTTTAAGTTTGGTCTGCATGTAGTTTTGTAGTTCCAAAGCATGTAGGTTATATTACTGTAATATTGTGTAACTTATTTGAAAAATAAATGAATTATACAAAACAAGGGTTATACACTTCATTCTAGAATGTTTAAGAATTGTGACATGTAGCCTATCTGGATAATTATTTCACAACAACCACTTTGTCAAGTGCTTAAGGACTATTGCTTGCTCTTTTCCCCCTTTTACCATTTTCAATTATTTTTTTTTTTTGAGACTGAAACTGATAGTATATATGTATTTATCGAAGTACTGTTCATTTGTTAGTTTTAATTTCTTGTTTAAGATATGTCTATAGCCGCATTGTTAACGAACCTGATGTGTATGATACGACTTCCACGATACAGGCTGTGCCTAGTGTGGAAGTCACTGTTAAATTATGTTAAATGTAGAAATGTTTCTTTTGGTAAAATAAAAATTATCCTGTTCTATTCTATTCCATTCTAAGTAGCTAACTTGCTTTACACGTCATCATGTTCTCTCGTTCAATATTCTCACTAAGGTCATCATTATAATTTTTCATCTGAAATTACGATATATACCATTCAAAAGAATATGAGATTCCAAATAAATTTTCGAAATTGCAACTAAAGTCCAATTGAATTGAGATTTTGAAACCGCGTCTTTTCCTATTCGATCTAGATTTGAAATCACAGATAAACAAATTCCAATTTAATTGCGGCATTAATTTAGAATACCAGATCATTCTCAATATAAGGTTGATAAATAATTCCAGTTTAATGGAGCCATTCATTTGAAATACAGGACCATCATTGGCAATTTAATTAATGTTGTGAAACGATTCCTATTTAATGAAGGCACTTATTTGAAATACTAAACTAAATTGCAAATCCAATTGAATTGAGGTTTTTAAACCACCACATTTCTAATTGGATCAAGGTTTTAAATCAGTGATATACCAATACCAATTTAATTCCGGCATTTAGTTGTAATATCAGACCATTCTCAATTGAAGGTTGATAAACAATTCCTATCTGAGGGAGGTATTCGTTTGAAATACCGGATTATTGTCAATTTACTTAATGTTTTCAAACGATTCGAACTTAATGGAAGCTCTTATTCGAAATACTAAACTTTTGTCAATATAATGGAGGTAGTTAAACAATCCCACCAAATATAGGCATTCATTTTAAATGCCACTTTTGTCAATTTAAAATGTCAAACTATTACAGTTTTATCCAGGCATTCATTTGAAGTGCCAAACTAATGTCAATTCAATTAAGGTTGTCAATCAATTCCAATTCACTGGAGGCTTTGAGACCTCGAGTATCCCAATTGAATGGGAGTCAAGAACACGTCATATTCCCATGTTACCGGCCCTCTGATACTTCAGTTCAGATATTCCAATTTAATGGAAGTCTTAAAACAACAGCCTTTTCCAATTGAATGAAAGCTTTAAAGCACAGTATATTTCAATTTAATCGACGCGTCGAAGCCATCGATATTCAAGTTTTCTAAAGTTGTCTAAGGTCTTAAAGTTTCTCTAAGGAAGTCTCAAAAGCAAATACTCCAGTTTATGAACGCTTTGAGTTATTTAATATAAATTTAAAGGAAGGTTTAATACATATGGTATTTCAAATTGACCTTCCAGCACGAACGCGGCACTTAACATACCGCTTATAATATACCTATGGTCTATCAAATTGACCTTCCATGCAATTGTATTTGCTTAGCCGTTAAGCCTTACTATCTTTCTTACGAATAGTTTGGTTCCCGCGGTCTACTAAATAGACGTTTCATAATGCCTTTCGCTTACTTTAACAATCCGCTTAGCCTTTTATATCGGCAATCCAGCGTGGTCTATCAAATTGACCTCTCATAAAGTCTTAGTCTATCATATTGGCAATTCAGCGTGGTCTATCAATCTATTCCCTCGAGGTTAGACGAAATTATGTGCTGACTAGTGCTTGTAAAATCTTGCGAGGATATTCTGACTGTCCAGAGCTGGTCAGTCAGGTTATCCGATTGTTCCTCCCTTATAAATCGAGGTTCAATTTTCGTCCACGCTGCCGGCTACTGTTGGCTGCTCCTGAGGCGCGTACTATAGCGTGAAAAACTCTCCTGTAGTTCGAGCCTTACGAGAACTTAATGCGCTTCTCGCATCAGCATCGGATTTGGACGTTTTTTGGAAGTAGCTGGATAATTGTGTGCCATGAATGTTTAAGGTACTTTAAGGCGATGCATGGATGTAATTTATCAGTAATTGAATCTACCTCATATGTAGCATGTTATGATAAATTGTTCTTGTAATTCACAGTGCATTAGTACTAACTGTAAAGCTGTGTAATTATTTGAAATAAATAAATAAATCAAATTGACCCCTGACATAAAGCTATTAGTTTCTAGTAACAATACAGTCAGAGCTTATCATATTGACTAATGACTTTGCACTTAGGAGTCTTCCATATCACTTTTAAACCCGTTTGGCCTATCAAATACTATACCTATATTATACTATATCTTACAAGACGTATCTGCTGTTATTTAATTACTGATTTTGTTATACCCAATTGACTACATGTGACATATGCACCTAGACGTGTCATATGTACCTATTAATGCACAACCCTTAAGCTGGATGTTCATACTGCTTATCAACTATACAAGATACTCTAGATAATTATTCCAAAAAATACATTTTCAACATAAAGACAAATTAAGCTTATCACACTATAATATTTAATTATAAAATAAAATTCAATACATTTGGAAATTCAGAACGATCAAGCCCACTCCATAGGAAAGTATTAAGTAGCGTATTCAATTACGCACGCACAAATGAACAGTCGTGTAAATTAAATAGACGCCTAGGCAGTCCAATCGTTTTCCTAATTTGTTCATAATTATTATATTGTGATCCGTCATCCACTGCGCAGTCGAAGATTAGTAACACGACCCATTCGAGAATAACGCTAAACTGCTAAATATTAATATTCCTCGAGTGCACAACTACTAATTAATATTCAAAATAATACATTTTGCCCGTTTTCTTATTTATGTAAGCAACTTTCCACCCAGTGGTGCATTGTGGGTAGGCCTCAGCCTATGTCGTGGGTAGGCCTCAGCACGAACCCCGTGACAAAATAAAATTATCTTACATTTAGCAACCGAAAACTTGTGTTTTAATAGTTTTTTATTTTAACGTAACTATTGTTAGGCATTTTTCCGTGATCAATGATGTGTTCATATTCATCTTTATAATTGCATTTATCGGCTTGTCGCAGCCGTACAAGAAATTTCTCGAACTATTCATCCTGTTCCTGTTTCATCAAACGGAATACGTGGCGTTCAATATACCGTACTTTGTTTGCAGGAGCAAAGTAATCATCGAATTTTGCTAAGGCTATCGCAAATACCTCTATGCCGACACCTGGCTCCGCATCCGCTCCAGGGATATTGTAATATATTTCTTAGAGCTCAATTCCTCTGAAATGCAAGAGGCTTGCTCTCTTCTTTTGGCTATCTGTGATAGCTGACACCTCCAAATATACATGGAGTGCTCGTTTCGAACGATCCCATCTCAGACCGATCGAAGAGGTCTCGCCTTCGCAATGGATTTTTTCCAAAGTTATGGCTGCCATGGGTACTTTTGGGGTGTCCCGGAACCAATCAATCAAATGATTCAAGCGGAGCATTCATCTAACCGCTTGCTAAACAATTTAATGTTCGTACTGGCCCTTTAGCCATTAGTCGTTTTAACGACCGCTTAACTACTGCTATACCATGACCTTGGTCAATGTTAGAAGTGTTAAAACAATATGTCAATTAAATGACACAACATATTTGATTTCAGTTGCTAGGTGTACAAGACCTTTGTCTTATTTATCAATTGAATGATCGGTATACCATAATGACTAGTAAACATTATATTCTTGCCAATTAAATGACCAGGTGCAATATACTCTGCTTACAAGTTTATTTACAACACCAATCATACAGTTTAACCACTCATAAACACATATACCTACACGGATATTCCATCATACATATTACGTTCCCGTGAATAACTAAGTGAAATAAACATTAAACACTTCAATGTTTACTTTCATACATATTGACACCGCAGCGCAAGGTATTATTACAATGTAGTTACTTAGTTACCTATTTATCAACCCCGTAAACAATTTATACTGCACCCGATCTAATCTGCCTCAAATGCCGTTAGAAGCAACCGAAGTCTATTTATAATTAATGATAATATTTCTGACAACTGAACTGTTTACTAAAGCTAGTTTACTTGAGTAATTTTGTTATCGCAAACTTTCTAATATATCTACCTACAAGCCGTTATTATAAATGACTATAAACTTGCGCTTCTAAGTCAGATCGTTATTTCATAACTAATATAACATTTTATCACACTTTATTATTATTATTTATTATATGTTTTCCAATGGTTTTAAACTGTACAATTGCATTAATTTTACGTTGTAGGCGCGAGTAGATAAGTACTTAGATACGTTGCGCTTATTAAACAATACCTCCTTATTGTGCCTAGGTAGGTACATAATTTTTATGGTTTACACATCTTTCATTATATACGAGTCGCGGTATCGACGCATTTCCGGTAAAAATATTAGACATTAATACCGTTAGTAAATATCGGACAAAAATAATATATATAGTAAGTAAAACTGCATGATTCGCCAGGAGTTATTTGCAAATGTGCAATAACCGTTATTTTTAAACAAATGACCTATTACAAACTAAAACTTGTTTACGAGTCGATCCCTGTACTGGGATAGTTGAGCAGTGCACCCCTACCCACTAGGTAGATGTCTTTTGTTCCACAGTTATTAGTGAAACTATAACTTGGATAAATTAGCTTCAATGACAATGTATCATATCACTATCGAGCTTGCCCTGTATTTATTATACATTTACTGTGCAAGTACACGTTAGACTGCTTTTGTCATGTTCCCGCCTATTCTTTTGTTTTTTTTTTTTGAAGGCGTAATTAGATTTCTACTCACTTTTGTCCTCGTCGCCACTTGTAGTATACCAAACCCTATGGCAGGCACAGTACAGCTGTTTATATAGGTCACTACGCAAGAACTTAGCTCGACAACACACCACCAGCACCACCAGTCTCGGCAAGGGTCGGGTAGGAACTCACCCCACTCCGTTGGTTCTGACGTATGCGCACGAGATAAGGATAGCAACACTACAATAAGTTCTTTTTACAGGTCAAGAAAATTATCTTGTAATAAACAATCATATGTGCACATACGACTGTTTGAGTTCTAATTATTGAGATTAAATAGCCAGTCGCATGATCACATTCGACGTTATTTATCGATCTTTAACTAATTAATATTTAAAATACTTAAACGGGTTTACTCACGTCGTAGAAGTCGAATAACGCACACATGTGTTCGATTGGCCGCCGTCGCGACTGGTCGTCTCTCCTGATGATGAATCGCGTACCGATTCGAAACATGTCGAGCGTTATTCGACTTCTACGACGTGAGTAAACCCGTTTAAGTATTTTAATATGTCTGAGACTCACGATAGTTTTCTATGTAAAATAATTAATATTTTTTTAACAAACATGATAGGCAATATCGCCATTATCTTATAAGAAGAGTTTAAGGTGATTTAATTGTTTTTTTAAATTATGGTCGTATATTCATTTGCGTCGTTGTTGTACAAACTATTCATAGTCGCATCGTAACATGTTGCGTTATTTTAGGTCGAAGTTTAAGATGCGTCGTTATCAAAAAGTTTGAAGGTATAAAAAAGCATGTTATTGTAAAAAAAAATCTAACGTTTTATTAATATGTAATAACTAATGGCCTTAACTGTAATTCCAACCATTTTAAACCATTAAATTTATCGTATTTTTATTTTTATTACCTATGAACTGTACGAACTTTACCTACTAATAAAATCTACACAGAAACCATCTATTTTGTTGGATAGTGTCGTGTCCCTTGATGTTATTGATCAGGGAACTGATCAACAATCCCACTTGTCATCTATCAATCCCACTTGTCAAGCAATCTGTCGCTGAATGTGGATATCGGGAGCCGGCTTAGTAATGCGGTTACAATGTTTGGGAAGCTCAGTGCAGGAGTCTAGACTAGTCACTATCTGACAATCAAGACCAAAGTGTTTGTGTATCAAACTTGTGTTCTGAGTATAGTTTTGTGCGGAACTGAAACCAGTACGTCGTATATCAAGCAAGAAATAAGGCTGAATATTTTCCACTTGCGGTGCGTTCGTAGCAGTCTTAACAGGCGACAGGCGAGACAGGGTCACGAATGAGTGTTGTAAGTCGCGCAGTTTTCCAGCATTACTGATGCAATGCTTAAACAGCGTAGATTGTGGTGGCTGGGGAAGCATGTGCACCGTATGGATGCCACTCGCTTACTGTGTATATATGTACCCTGAAATGTGGGGAGGCCCATGTTGCGTTTCAAGGACTGCACTAAGCGAGCAATGCCGGCATTTGGCATCAGCCCAGCAGACTGAGAAACTCTAGCCGACGAGCATAGCAAGTGGAGAAAGTATTTAGCCGAAGACTGTAAGACTGAGAAATCAAAGCTGGTTTCAGGTTTTAGCTGCAAAACGCGAGAGTAGACACCATAATGAGAGGAGGGTTGTTTCACCAGCTCGATCATCTAACGACCCTTTATTGAAAGGTCAATCTTCATCACTGTCACTCCCGCATCGGACTTTATAGTCATTCTTAATCTTAACACTGCCACAAAAACGCTGCATAGTAAAATAATCATCTGATACAAATTTTAAGGCCTATGATGAAAACAGTTTATGACCTAGATATAATTATTAGGTCTTAAAACACTCGTGTGTTCGTAATACCAAGCTCAGGTCAATGCTCATGTTTTAAGGCTTATCATTAAGTAACAGTTGTATATACTACTATCAAAAAGTTTAATATTCTTATCTATTCGTTTATTCAGTTTTATAATACAAGTACGGGAACGAGTTGTTACTTACTAGTTTCAGTTTTAAACGCTTATTTTTTTTGTGGAGTACATATTTTATGGAAAATATTATGTAAGTGATGATACCTTATCATGCCGATAAAAAGTTAATAGGTATGTATTAAAATTAATAACATTGTTTTATTTTCTTGCACTTACTGTGTTCTAGTAGTAAACCACAATATTTTTACTGATTACTGCCTAGTTATTTAAGTAAATAATTCAGTAAAATAAGTTCACTTGAAATAATATTCATTTACAGATTCTTTCAGATTCTATAGAAATATAATATTTTACACATATACGACCTCATACTTTCAAGGGTTTATTCATAAAACAAAGACGTATGTGCACATACGTCACGTAGATTTTTGTAAAATAATGACGGATCTGCTGATACGTCGGCTGATGCTTGGTAATAAATAGCCGTATGTGCACACCCGTTACATTATTTTGAAAAATAATGCGTTAAATTAAATGGGACATAACACATTTAATTGATTACATTAATATAAACCTATATGCAAAAGTATATGACAATTCGACGAAACGCAAAAATGTTATCAGCAAAAATCGCTTACAGAATTTTTAAACTGCTCTCCTGTAAAGTACACATTTTGCAGATGTGGCTTTGTTTTACCAAGGGTGCGATTTATTGGAAGTAATTTATCAACATATTTGGTAGGCATTTAAACACAAGCCTTTTCTAATTATCTGCAGTACAATTTTTGCTAGGCATTTATTTTATTTGCTGTGCAATAATAATTTTAGATTGACAGTAATATATTTTGACTAAAGGTTAGATAATTTGATTACACTAAAGCAAAATAGACTACAATTTTTGGTAATAGTTTTGATGTTTTATGAAAACAGTATTTGGTGAGCAAAAAATCCATTTTGGGAAGCAATAAGTTTCTGTCAAAAATGACATTTTAGTGGCAAGCTTTTATAGCCGACTGTACTTTTCTTTGGATATCCATCAAATACTCACTGAGACGATTCTAAAGAGCCCAAGCTCGGTAGGATTGCTTTTTCTATTATAGAGTTCCTATGGCCACCTTCCGGCTCCATCATCAGATCAGCCCCATGATACCATATTATTGTATTGTCATCGAAGTTAAGTAAGTATGCAAAATTTCAGCTCAATCTGTTGACGATATCTGCTTCAAAATTGAGTTGCAAGATTTCACCCGAACATACATACTTTAAACATACCAAGCAAGCTAAATAAAAGCTTGTAAAAAGATATACGGACTCAACGTAAAATTATTCTGGTGTAATGTATATTCATTTTGGAATACAAAATGATTTAGTTTAGGGAGCTCTGTATAGAGTGGGTTTAATTTATATGGAGGTAATTCATTTTACTTGGAATTTAGTTTTAGGGTATAAAAGCCATTTTGGTGAGCGTTTAAATTGTAGCGTTTAAAAAGCCACGGCCTCTACACTTACGCGGGATGTACAGTCTCATAACTGACGAGCGTGGGTGCCTCATGCGGTGTGTAGTGAGCAGCTGACGAACCCTTGTAACCAGGGCGTCCAGCTCAGTCTGAGTCCACCTTAGTATGCCAAAGGAGTAAGTGAGCAGAGGCATCACCCAAGCGTTGAAGGCGCGTGCCTTATTGCCACCGGACAAAAGACTGTTAAGTACTTTTGTCAAGCGACAAAAGAAACGCTCTTTCAACGCCTGCCTAATGTCTCCGTCCGCAATACCCAATGACTGTGACATACCAAGGTACTTGTAGGTTTCAGCTTCGGAGATAGACCTGAGGGACATTGTCTAGGAAAGTTGTAAGTTCGCGGAATTTACGACTTTCCCCCGTTGTACATGCATGACCGCACACTTGTCTACACCAAACTCCATTTTAATGGCGCTACTGAAAGTTTCTGTTCTTCCAGTAGTTCCACCAGATCCTGGCGTTTTGGTGCATACAGCTTAAGATCATCCATGTACAGAAGATGAGAAATGACGTCACCTCCTCTTCGAAGCCGGTAACCTAGTACTGAATCCTTCAGCAGAGTGCTAAGCGGATTCAGGGCTAGGCAGAACCACAGAGGACTCAAACTGTCACCCTGGAAAATACCTCTCTCAATCCTTATCAAGTCCTGCGGGCCAAGGGGGCCATCTCCGCCACCTGGTTGACGAAGGACTCATATTATTGAGGCAGTGGACTGTGGTCCACTGCCTCATACACGCGCCTAAGAGGGACCTTAGAGCTGTATCGATTTTATACAGCTCTAAGACCCTCTCCAGCCATGAATGAGGGACCGAATCATAGGCCTTCTTATAGTCAATCCAGGCGGCCGAGAGAGACCCCTTGTTCCGCCGGACCTGTTGGCAAATGATCGTGTCAATGAGGAGGAGCTCCTTAGTACCACGGGACCCAACCCTACACCCATTCTGAGAAAAGGCCAAAACGTTGTTCGCAACAATGTGCGTGTTAATTTTTGTTCTCAGAATGGACGTAAGGAGCTTGTATAAAGTGGGCAAGCACGTGATGGGTCTATAGTTTTTCGCTTCCGTGGTACTACCGGACTAATGGAGCAGGAAGGTAACACCAGTAGTCATGAAAGATGGCAGGGAACCAAGCTCGAGGGCGTCTTGAAATTATGTTGCCAGACATTCGTGTGAGGATCGAAACCACTTGATCCAAAAGTTGTGCAACCCGTCTGGCCCAGGACTTTTCCAGTTCTGGGTCGTACGGGCCGCACACCTTACATCATCGGGGCTGATAGTCACTACCCCCATGGCTTCGATCGGCTCACACTCACGTCTGACAACATTCATCCATTCGCCCTCGGTGTTCTCGACTGGCACTGACCAGATACTACGCCAGAAGTTAATCATGGCAGTAGGATCCGGTAGTTGCCCGTCGCTTACACATTGGTCGGTTCCCTCCCACTTTCGGTATACCTTCCTTTGGTCACTTTGGAAGAGACGATTCTGCTGGAATCGATCCACACGCTCTCTGTAGCGACGAATACGGCTTGCCCATGCATAAACTTTCTGCTTTAGGTAGTCGATGCGCTCCGTGACACATGCCATGTAATCGCAGGGCCTGGCTTGTGTCACGTAGCGCATCACACGGGGGCGGTTGTTGCCCCCCCTAAAACAGATTAGCTTAGCAATGAGAGTCCTAAACGAGCTGATACTATTATTATTATATACCATACTATTATTAGCGCCCTTTTTTAAAAGGCCTGTTAGTGGCCGTGCAATCTCGCCAAAGCCCTTCACAAATTTCCTGAAATAACTAGCTAATCCAAGAAACTGCCTTGTTTCATGGACATTAGTAGGAGCTGTAAATTGTTCTATTGCAACGGTTTTATGCTGACTAGGTTTGATACCTGCTTCTGAAACTTCGTATCCAAGATAATCAATTGTCGCGGAAAAGAAGCAACACTTTGAAAGTTTCAGAGTAAGGCCATATTCCTTCACTAACTTGAACACATTTTCAAGCTTTATAAAACCCTCATCCAAGGACTTAGTCGGAATAAGCAAATCGTCCATATACGCAAGTACCGATTCAAATCAACTGGTACCTAGCTTCTTATTTACTAGTTTCTGAAACACGGCCGGCGCATGGCTAGCCCGAACGGCATGCGATTAAATTCGTAGTGGCCGTCCGGAGTAACAAAGGCCGTTAAGTGTTTGCTCTCTTCAGCTAGTGGAACTTGATAGTAGCCTGATGCCATATCCAATGTGGTGAAAAACTTGTTTCCACTGAGGTTCGCTACTTGATCTTCAATGATCGGAAGTGGGTATCTATCCTTAACAGTATTTTTATTTAGCTCTAAAATCGACGCATAATCGTTTGTCGCCTGTTTTCTTTTTAACCATCAAGATTGGGCTAGCATAATCCGAACTTGATTCTCTGATGATTTCATTATTTAAGAGGTCAGAAATCATCTCTCTAACCTTAGTTCTTTCCGAAAGAGAAAGTCTACATGGTCGATAGGGTTTATCATCATTTGCTAAACAACTTTTTACAAATAATCACTTAACAAACAACGATTTACAAACTATTCATTTCACAAACCTATCATTCCTTAAAATGCTCATTTTACAAAAAATTACTCGACAAATATACATTTAATAACTTAGACGCTTTATAAAAATATTGAATGACAAAGTTTCATTTTAAAAATGTTCACTTCACGAATAAATCGTTTTACAAATCAGTTATTTTGCAAAACATTATTTGATAAACTATAATATTGTTTCATAAAAATATTAAAAATAACTCTTTATGTAACGAAACGCAGGACGGTATGAAGTTTAATACTCGAAACACTTGGGCCAAATATTAAACAGGCAAATACTTATTTCGGTCAGATTGTACCAAAGAGGGGCCGTTTCTGGGACTTAATTGTTGTTTTACACTTTTTTTTTTGCTGTTTTTGGACTTAAATTAGATTGGATCTTGTAGATTACACTAAAATAAGCATGCTTTGTTTTTTAAAATTTTCTCTCAGAGCGATATTTACCGAAATATTGGTATTGGTTTTTTTTCAATCTTTGCCATTTTTAGGCTAAATTAGATTGGGTGATGTTCCATTTTTTAAGCAAGCATTTTGACGCTCCGCTATACATGGTCATAAAACAAACCTAACCTAACCTACAGTTTTCGGTTTTCGAGCCATGTTACCTAAAAAACCTCAATAACCTGAACACTAAGACGTCTGTTATGCTCATCAGAACAATTATACTTTGTTAAAAATTAAGTATGCTCATCATCATATCGTATGGCTTCTTCTACTGCTGCTTGAATCCGTTTCAGATGTCTATTTTTAAGTTATGCAGCCAGTCCACGGCTACTGGCGAAAGCTTATGGAGTTCCTGTAGGCCGCCAGGGAAGGAGTGAAGCGGGCATTTTTCGACGATGTGCAGCAAAGTTTGATCCTGAGCGCCGCAATCGCAAGCTGGAGACATTTTTAGCCCCCATTTAAAAAGATGGTGATTAGACCGCCCGTGTCCTGTACGGAACCTGTTTAGCTTCACCCATACAGATCGTGTAGCATCAAAACCAGTGGGCTTTTCTGTTGGGTCAGAAAGCAGTTCCTTTTGTGGATGGTCATGTTCTTCCCAGTATTGGCGCCACATCAATTGCGTGTCATAGGATGTGAGGTCGCTGTCCGTCCATATTGGGTGGCTAGATGGAAGACGATGGTAGGGTAACTGATCCAGTGTTTCACGTATGGGCATGTTTATGCGCATGCATTTTAGCCATTCTGTAGCTGCTGCGCTGCGTCTCCGTATTTCTGAAGGGGGTATGTGTGCCAGGGTTGGTAGCCAGGGAGACGGGGTGGACCTAATTAATCCCGTGATAATGCGCAAGGCTTCGTTGATTTGCGTGTCGACTTTGTTAGTATGCGCGCTGCGATACCATACAGGGGCGCAGTATTCTGCAGTGGAATACACTAGCGCCAATGCGGAAGTGCGCAGGACTGTGGCCGAGGCACCCCAGCTGGTGCCCACTAAGCTCCTTAAAATGTTAAGCCTGGTTTTTAGCTTCTGTGCTACGTTCTGCAGATGCGGCTTGTATGTCAGGGATCGGTCCAGAGTGACACCAAGGTATTTAGGCGTGAAGTTGTGTTCGACGTTCTTGTTGCAGAAAGAGATGTTTAGTTTACGTTTAGCGAGGCAGTTTGTGAGGTGGAAGGTTGACACTTCTGTTTTAGCAGGATTCGGACGGAGGCGCCATTTTTTGTAATATTCGCCCATGATATTTAGATCCGATGTTAGTGCTGCTTCCCCTTCTTCGAATGATCTTGCTTGGAAGGCTAGGGCTAGGTCGTCGGCGTGTACAAATATTAAGCATGTTAATATTTGTACTCGTAGAAAACTACACATAATGAATGGCGTTCACACCATGATGATTTATTAAACGAAATGTTTACCAAACAATGCATTTTATTAACGTTGTTTTATCATTCATTATTTTGTTATTTGACTACAATAATAAATGAATAATTTGCGAAATAATGTTTTGTGATATGATGTTTTGTCCAATAAATAATTAGTATTATGATCTATTTGTAAAACTATATTTTATGCAATGTCTAATTTGTGAATCGTTCATTTGTCTTTTTTTTTTTTTAATGTCATAGGGGGCAAACGAGCAAACGAATCGCCTGATGGAAAGCGATTACCGTCACCCATAGACACCTGCAACACCAGAGGAGTCACAAGTGCGTTGCCGGCCTTTCAGGTGGGAATACGCTCTTTTCTTGAAGGTTTGAAGGTCGTATCGGTCCGGAAATACCGCAAGCGACAATTCATTCCACAATGCAGTCGTGCGAGGCAGGAAATTTCTAGAAAAGCGCACAGTTGTGGACTGCCAACTATCTAAGTGGTGAGGATGAAAGGATTGTCGCGTAGAACGATGGCGGAAAGAAGCGGCAGGAATCAATCCGAACAACTCCTCGGAGCACTCCCCGTTATACAAGCGATAAAAGATGCAGAGAGAGGCTACATCTCTACGTAGCGCCAAGGAGTCAAGCCGATCTGAAGTTTGCTGGCAGTCGACGATACGAGTCGCTCTCCGTTGGATACGATCTAAAGGGAGAAGCTGGTACTTGGGCGCCCCAGCCCACAGATGAGAACAGTACTCCATATGTGGGCGAACCTGCGCCTTATAAAGCTGTAGGCGATGGGCCGGAGTGAAGTACTGTTTCGACCTGTTGAGCACGCCGAGCTTCTTGGAGGCTAATTTAGCCTTACCCTCTAGATGTCCGCGGAATTGGACTTCACACGAGATGTCGACACCAAGGACTCCTATAGTGGCTGAGGCAGTAAGGGGAGTGCTTTCAAAAAGAGGTGACGCGACGAACGTAGATTTTTTGGTGGTGAACGCGCAAAGCTGTGTCTTTGCGGGGTTAAAGTGGACTAAATTAAGTCGACCCCATTTTGAGACTTCTTTTAAACAAGTCTCGACTTCAGACACAAGCTTCTTCCGGCTCTCTATGACAATTTCCCGAGAAATATTATTGCGGCCGGTATAGGAGGCATCACCCGTGCTATCATCTGCATAGCAATGAATGCCACAGATTTGTAGCATATCATTGATATGCAGAAGAAACAATGTGGGCGAACGCACACAGCCTTGAGGGACACCAGCATTCACAGACATGGGTTCAGAGCATGCACCGTCAACTACGACCTTCATGCATCTGTCTGCCAGAAAGCTACTGACCCATTCGCATAATTTCTCGGGAAGCCCATAAGACGGAAGCTTCGAAAGAAGTGCTTTGTGCCAAACCCGATCAAAGCTTTCGCTACATCCAAACTAACAGCCAATGCCTCACCTTTATTTTCAATTGCCTAACGATTGTCTAACGTTGTTTGTAAAATGAATATTTATGAAAAGTTGTTTAGCAAGTGATTGGCTACCGGTCGATAGACAATCGGTTTGTTGTCTTTTAATTGAATTTTCATTTCGAATTCTTTAGGGGCACAATGGGCACATCCTATTTCATCTAACGAACAAGCAAAACACTCACGGTATTTTTGTAATAATTCGTGTAACTTTATCAATACCTCGTTGGGTATATTAGCACCTATCTGTATTTCGTTTATATTTATAGGGGATAGAGTTGTATCTACTTCTTGACTTATTCGTCTCACATCGACCACATTGACTTCCTTAAACGGAAAAGCTCGACTTAATAAGATGTCCTTCTTTAAAGTAACAGGCCTATCTGAAAGACCGGATACCAATATGTTTCCTTTGCGATCCTTCAAATTATACGCTCCTTGTAGCACACGATACTCTTTACCAGGAACTGGTCGCATTTGTGATTCAACATATACATCTCGATTGTAGGGTTCATTAATATAGACTGGTACAAAGTGCACTCCAGTTAAAACAATATCATTACCAGTTTGACAATACCAGATTCCAATTCCCGCTCAGATTCCATCGTAGTGAGGGGATTATTTAAAAAAATCAAGCTATTACTGTCCTTGAAGACTGTGACATTACGCATCTCTGTAAAATTTTATTTATCAGGGACAACATATACGATAACATCAGCTTGTATTTCATCAATGCGAACAATTACTTTTGATTTACAAATAGGTGTTATGTAAAAATTGCCAAATCCTCTAATCAAAGGTAAATCAGATAGAATTTTGTCTAGATTCAGTTTTTCTGCTTCATTAAAATTAATAAGGGAGCAGTCACTACCAAAGTCAATATAAGCTTGTAATCATTTATTGTTAACCTCAATTTCATTCATTTGAAGAGGAGAATCGACAGGTTTTGTCTTCGTGACCAACTTTCTTGCAAATTGTGCATTTTTTACGACCTTTGGACAGTTACCAAATCGATGTCCCTCCTCATTACAATTAAAACACACCACGGATGAACTATTTTGTTTTTCTTTCTTCTGGAAGCACCTATTTGACGTGTGTCCATCAACGCCACAATTGTAACAACGTATCTTGCGAAACACCTCAAGTTCCATTCCTTCAGTATATCCTCGTTTTTTCTGCGTGACAGAAAATACTTTGGCTTCTGGTTGCTGAATTACGAAGTACTGCAGTAAATCCTCAGGTTCTAAACATTGAAGTGCTTGTGCACTATTTCTCATCGATACATCATACATGCCATGAATGAATAAGGCAATCTACCGCCTTTTTCCCAGTGATTTCGCAACGGTTTAAAAGCATTAATTTATCATAAAAATATGTACGCAGGTTCTCGTCTGCTTTAGTCTTCCTAGCGAACATCTCTTCTAACATAATAGCAAAATTGTCATCAATCGGAAAAGCTCGGCGTAATTTCACTTGCCAGTCGAGCCATGTAAAGTCTAAGCTTGGCAAGGAGTAAAACCACTTCTTGGCTGTGCCAGTCAGTTTCTGCGTCGCAAAATGAGATGTTTGAATGGCATCGCATTTATATATGCGTGCGTACTCATTTACCTTGTGCAACCATATATCAACCATAATCACTGAGATACGAACTTTGATTTAAGTACGTATTTGTTACTTAGTGAGTTTTGGTTGTCAACAGACGATTTACAATGTAGCCAAAACTGAGATGATTGTAGGGCAAGTAGAGGTCCGGTCGATGTGCCGGGAGTTAAATTGAATTGTGAGAAGGTTCGAATAATGTGGCAGTTTAAATATCTTGGCCCATCCTTACGACGATATGAGGGACGACAAGAATATGGAACGAGAAAAAAAACAATTTTTACAAAAAAAGAACCGACTTCAATAAAAAAACTAAAAGGAAGAAAAAATAACCCGTTCATGAATAACAAGAAAATAAACTGAGAACTAGAGCAGATAGACTGGACTCCTAGTTCGTCAGTCGTACTTAGTTGTTATAACCCTAACCAGGTTATGGATCTCATCATAGATAAGTTTCAATCTATATATCCCCTCAGCTGTGGGAGATTATTATGGCCGCTCCCCCTCATCTGTGGCAGCCTGTGGGGTCTGCTCCACAGACAGGGATCCCAGGTCCAGATGCAAGTGGAAAATTACGATTTATTCAGTTTTTTACAATGACACAGTCTATAGTTTGTTATTTTTATGCCCTTTATTTAATTATCTAACTGCTACTTAAAATTACGACCATAAAACAAGCATGAAATAACAGTACCACTGGTTTCAATTTAAGGGTACCGAAATTCAACTTCTATTTTCGAATGAAATTTAAAAATTAACATTTTTAAGGATTATATTTTGCTTTAATTATATACATAATATAATCATATACACTAAAAAATCATAAAATATCAGGCTCATCAATTAAATACATAATATACACCATTTAAAAATTTCATTGAAATTATGTCTGCCCTAGAAATGGCGTGCGAAGTGGGTTCCGAATTACATGCATTGTGGAGTGCTACTACACCCTAGGTATTCAATTCACACTTAAACAAGAAATTTAAATCGTAAACTATTGGTTGACAAAGTAATACGATTGCAAGTGCAGTAGTTATGAGGTAAGAGATGTTTAAAAAATGCTTCTGTTTATTCATGCAAAATGGATAGCCCACAAAAAGTGGCAAAATCACAGTAACTAGCGGACTTTATCCAAAGAAATACCGGTTCTCAGGATATTAAAAAGACAAACTTAAAGGTAAAATGATTGAAAGTTCTTAATAAACAGAAATACACCTAAAAACTTGATCTGACAACAAGACAATCATAGACTTAAACACATCTTAAGGTTTGATTAATATGGACATACCTAGACCGTAAGAGCAATAATGGGATATTTCCAAATGTATGGAAAGTAACACATTCAAAATATTTTTTTGAATTATTATCTGACATAAATCTATAAATAGTATAAATAACCTATGAAAACACGTTAAAACGGTGAATATTCGGCGATAATATTTTTAGTTAGTAAGTGGAATGTCCATGCTAAGCAAACGTGCGTTAGTAACATGACAGTACCGTCTGTGGCGACAGCCTGGCAGGTTCTCGTCCAGTCTGTGGCGACAACCTGGCAGGTTCTCGACCAGTCTGTGGCGACAGCCCAAGAGGTCATGTGCCGACCGGTAATTAGTTTGTGGGCTATTTTTCACTTTAAACAGATATACTACTAATTTCATTGTGTTTAATAGAACCTATATAGACTACGATATGTAATTATTGTTTTGAAACATAGTAGAACTAATGAAACTAAGCACAAACCGAGCATGAAAGTTCCAACTATGACTTGGCATGTTGTTTTCTTCACACGTTTAGCACCGATATTAGTCAAAAAACACACTCAAACATAATAATAACAAAAGCTTACTTACATTCCCTCAGATTTTTAAAGGTTTTACCGTATAAATCCACAATTTCACTCTTAACACACACAACATCTCACTCGTCACAGTGGCTGTTTTTGACTGACAAAAGTTAACGTTTTTTCCACCATTGAAGATTCAAATGTTCGCTTGCTAGCTGTCTTGCTTCATTCACTACACGATGAAATGCGTTAGAGCGAAATAAACATATGTTTCACTGATATTTTGCAACAAGTTTAGGCGCGAATAAAGCGAACCTGGCAGGTGGAGCCACAGATCCGCCGCCATTTTTATGACCGCCTGAAAGGCGCTCCCACAGTTGAGGGGATATGATAAGTGTACTTACCTCTCCAAGATTAATTTAAATAATAAAAAAGAATGTAGCTGGATCTCTGATAGTTTAATACACATGTGCAATAAGAAGAAAGAATTGTTAAATATTTTTTTATGTGATACTAGTAATATACAAAACAAAATCTTATATAATAAATATAGAAACCGAACCAACAGAATGATAACTAAAGCTAAAAACACATCAACTAAAAAAGAAATATGTAACAGCTTCAATAATCCTAAAAAAATGTGGTCAATTATAAATAAATTAACAGGTAGAATCACAAAGGCAGTTGATGACATACTATTCAAGTCCTTCAGACTGAAAGCCAAAGATTTATGTAATAAACTTGCTGAGGAGTTCGAAAGTAATGTAAGAAATGTAATTATATCCTGCAATAAACCACTACTTGATGAAAGCACATATGTAAACACTACTACTGTAACTCTGCGTTTAAGTAAAATTAATGAGGAGTCGCTACATAAAATTATAAAAAATATTGATGATAAAAAAAGCCCAGGTAGTGACAAGATAAGAGCCAAAGATCTTAAACACATATCTGTACAAATCACGCCTGTCCTTAAACACTTAATCAACTTATGTATATCTCAAGGGGTATACCCAGATAAATTAAAATATAGGTATTGTGAGGCCCGTGCATAAAAAGGGCAACTACACAGATACAAATAACTATAGACCCATAACAATATTACCATGTGTAGACAAAATCATTGAGAGATACCTTGGAAATTCAATCAATACCTTTTTATTTAATAATAATGTAATACATGATAAGCAATTTGGTTTCCAAAGAAATAAAAGCACGTCCCTGCTACTGTCAGCTTTTACAGATGAGATTAATAGATATTTGGATAGTAGGCTATATGTTATAACTGTAATGATTGACTTCAGCAAGGCGTTTGACACCTTAAATTATGATACTCTATTTAATAAAATGCAACAAAATGGTATACAGGGTCCTGCTTTGGAAATCTTAAAAAACTACCATATCAATAGGTATAATGCGGTGAGCATAGCCGGTGAACTTAGTGATAAATGATACCGACCATACATGGTACAGCTCAAGGATCAATTCTAGGACCGACTGAGTACTTATTATATGTGAATGATATGTGTAAAATATTTCATCAGGGCTCAGTGTACCAGTTTGCTGATGATACCTGCTTAATAGTAGCTCACAAAAGTTTGGAGACGGCGCAAAGTATGATACAATACAACTTTAACATACTATGCAAGTGGGCTCATGATGTCGGGTTATCCATTAATTATAAAAAAACCAAATTAATGCATATACACTCACCATTCTTAAAAACCACATTAACACCTAAGGTTGTGGCCCATGAGCATGCTTGCATGCACTCTGAAAATGTGTCCTGCTGTTGCGCTGATCTGGACATTGTGACTGAACATACCTACCTTGGGCTAATAATAGACAGTAAACTTAATTGGTCTCCTCATATTGATCATGTATGTAGTAAACTCAGATGTATATTATCCAAATTATCTATACTTAAAAACAAGTTGCCATATAGCACTTTAAGACTGCTTTATATGGCGCTAGCCGATTCTGTCATAAGCTATGGCCTGTCTAGCTATGGGAGAACTTATAAGACACATCTAAATAATATATATAAACTACAACTAAGATTATTAAAAACTATTGTACCTCTTAAGATAAAATATAAATATAGATATAACTATGAAAGTCTATTCAAGTACTGTAGGGTGATGCCTGTACATGACAAAGTAGATCTAGCTATCGTGACCCAATATATTAATAATATCCCCTTGTTAAATAGAAGATTCAGACCAGAAAATTTACGCAATCTAACAAACATACCAGCATTCACAATTCCTCATTGCACTAATGAATACGGCAACAGAGTATGGACGCAGGCCTTACCACGCGCGTTGAACAGACTTCCATGTGATTACGATTATGATAGTAAATCTACTAAACAAGTTATAACCTCGTATAAAAAAATGTTAATAGATAGCCTTCCCGATTAGTAAGTATATAATTTAATATTGCAAATTTGTCAATATACTATATTTTCCTCTACTTAGGTTCGATATAATCTTAAAAAATTAAGATTAGAGCCTAAGCTGTAATTTTATGTCCGTTTTATTGAAATAAACAGTTCAAATTTTAATTTTTTTTTTTTAAAAAGATTATATTTGAATCGCCTTTTGAAGTCGGTGCCAAAGCTCACGTAAACGTTATCGAACAAAAATCCTCGTAAATACCAAATTGCGCGGCATCTGTTATTAATAGTAATAATGATACGGTATTTGATAGTAGTAGTACGGTAGCCTCGCTACGCTCAGCTTTCAATTTCAACACTCGTACCAAACTTTGCAGCCTTGCATAACATAGGTAAGTAATGTTTGTTTTTGCTGTTTTATACCTACGTGCTGTTTGCTGTTGCTGTTTTATATGTGAATGAAGTAAGGAATTATTAGTTTATTTAAGTATGAAAACAAAGGAAACAATTCAGAAGGTTTTTCCATGCCACAAAACCAAGACAGCCATAAAAGTCGAATTCTTTGTTCGGCAAAAACTAATTTTTACGAATGAGAGGTCAAATAAACATTTTTTTGGCATCACAATGTCATCTTTTAAATGAAAAACTAACATAAAAACCAATAACTAAATAACCAAATGGCTATTGTTTGTTTTACTGAGTATTATTATTATTAAACAAAACAGCGCCGCTACTACTACTATTAAAATTTAAGTGCTAAAGCGAAGACTCCAAGGAAAGCGTTGAGGACGAATACCTAGTGCTCAACGTAGTGCCCAACTTCGCTATCACATCGTTACGTCAATCACACCAAATCTTTGACTCCATTATTCTACGCTACGCTACTGGAGCGCGCTGGATGCGCCATATGCGTCATCTCTGCGTCATATGTGGTGAAACTGCTTATGCGCATTAGCCATCCCTTAGGATGTGCGTTTACACGCACGATTCGATTCTGTACCCTTGCCATGAGTTTACAGTGACCGTACTCGCTAGCGAATGCGTAAGCGATTTGAATGGAGAACTGTAGTTCTACAAAGTATTCGCTAGGGGCGTTGTACTGTCACGTTAGCTCATTGTAAGGGTCCTGGGGAAGAAATGGTCCCAAAAACTTCAACCTCTCTGTCATCAGCAGATATATTTATTTAAACTTTATTGCACACAATACACAGGTAAAAGTACAAATGGCGGACTTAATGCCATAAGGCATTCTCTACCAGTCAACCATAGGACTAAACAGAAGCATTTGTATGGTGCAGGGTCTTTATGTAATCTGTATTCTTTGTATGGACGATTCGCATTCGGTTGTTGTAAATGTATTTCGCTGTTCTCTACCACATGCTGTTAACAAACATATAAAGGAGAAGTAATCAAAAACACCCGAAACCAAATTGTATACTTATTTGGCTAATTATAGCAATATGTACACACAAATTAAGAGGTCATTATCATAATGTCTGTTCTTGGCAATGTATACAAGAGTAGTTGGTGACAATTCGTGCATATAAATATTCATCATCTTCATAATCATAATCAGCCGATAGACGTTCACTACTAGACAAAGGCCTCCCCCAAAGTTCTCCACAACAATTGGTCTTGCGCCGCCCTCATTCAATTTCAAGAAAGCAAACAAATACTGGATAAGCTTTCCGTATA
Source organism: Apotomis capreana (assembly GCA_947623375.1). NCBI lineage: Eukaryota > Metazoa > Arthropoda > Insecta > Lepidoptera > Tortricidae > Apotomis > Apotomis capreana. Next base: position 11,290,054 of record OX392522.1, on the reverse strand, counting down.
TTTAGATAAAGGTAAAAATTACAAGAAAGAAAATAACGTACTTGAAAATTGACAATTCCATAGTGTTTTTTATTTCGAACTTGTCTTGACACTACCGTGTGTCTTAGTCTAGTACATAAAGTGTTCACCCGAGACCTAGCAGACATTACGTGTCATACTAACGTTTACGCGTTTAACAACGTTTTTTTTTTGGTAGAACCCCAGTGAGTATTTTTAACCGCTTTCAAAAAAAGGAGTTTCTATGTTTCACTGTATGTACGTTTTTAATTTTCTTTTTATGTATGGTCACCGATATCTCCGCCAATTGTGGACCGATGTTTGAATTTTTTTATTTGTAATAGGTGTATTACTCTTCAGGTGGTCTCATTGTCAACATGTCGGGACCTGATGATGGGATCCCAGGGAAATCGAGGGCAAGCCTCAAATGTTATAGCAATGTTTTTCATGTATTTTATACAGTTATTCAGGTATTTGCGTCTGGTAGTCATCATCACATTATGCTGAGCTGATGATGGAAGGTACAACTCTTTAAAGGTTAGGAGTTAGGGACATTTTTTTATATTATAGGTAGGGTAAGGCTGTTTGTTGTATTCTGTTTAGTATTCCCCCGAAGGTGATCCCATCGTCGCCAGGATCTCGATCTGATGATGGGATCCTAGGGAAATCGAGAGCAACAAATACACTAATAATGTTTCTCATACATTTTGTTAATTTCAATCATCGTCGCATGATGCTGGGCTGACGATGGAAGGTATAACTCCATAACGGTTAGGAGTTAGGAGATAATTCAAACGAGATGCATTCAAAGAAGGTCTCCTCGATCTCCCCGTACTGAACTCTATTAATGGATTTTATTTCTATCATTAAAAAGCAAAAAGATTAAAAAACTAATAAAAAAATCGAACCGCCTTCAAAAATAAACAGAAATAGCCATAAATAATCCACTAATACTTATTCAATTATAATCACCTTTTAGAGTCGGTGCCAAACCAAACCATTAGTTACCTACTATTAACATTTATTTATTTATTCAAACTTTATTGGACAAAAGAAAAACTTAACGTACAAAAGGCGGACTTAATGCCATGGGGCATTCAACATTGATTGGAACTTAAAACTTAGAATTTATCATGGCACTAGAAACAAGGATCTGCCGAGTCCTAGCAAAATTTTGAGGTCCTATCATATCCCCATTGGGTATGGTCAGGGGCAAAATAAACATACATTTTTACGAACTAAGCAAGTGAAGTATCCATTTGTATGTAGGTAATCGTTTGCGCTGAATCAACATTCGATTCAGCGCATACCCATATTTTAAACAACATGATAATGCAATAAAGAATTAAAGGATCAATATTTTCGAGATATGAATATATTTACAGGGTTTACTCTTTTTTCACTACTTTGCAAGACGGTTTCTACCATTAGGTTGACATTAGACCACTCTCTTGCATAAGTATATCAAAAATAATCAAATTGGAGCCGGACCTTTCCTTGTTATTTTTTCTTTCCTCATATTAGTACTTTTTGGTAGGATTCGGCACATCCTCATATCTAGGTACATAACTGATGTAGGTACATAATTTGCCATTTGAAATCATTGTCCTCTTACCACGCCTAAACGGATGGACCGATTTCAAAAATTTTAGGTACACGAGTAGTCGGGCTTCCCCTAATTGGTTATATAATACTTTAGCCGACTACGGAGAAAAAAAACATAACCTACTTCTTTTCTACGCGGACGATGTTCACTGGCACCTTCTAATTTATTTATATATTTACAGGATTGACACAGCATATTTTGCTAGTACACAGAACTTTTATTTACAGAAATGGGACCGGAGAAAGATGCATTATTGGAGGAAGATGAGTTCACTGACCCCTTGCCGCCGCGGGCAGAGCCACGAAAGTACACCTTAGTGTACCCCTCGATCCTTGTCCTGGCGTACTGGCACCTCGCAGCGCTTCACGGATTGTACTCGATCACTACTGTCAAATGGACTACTATATTATTCAGTATGTATTATTAACCAGCATTTATATTATAACTCTCTTGTGATTGCTGACGCTAAGCGACCCATTGGATGACCTATGTTACGCTTTAAAGACAATATGTCTGAAGACCGTGACCTTAAGAGGAAGACTGTGTTGCACATAAGCACATGATGAAAAATGGTTTGCTTCTCTTTCTCCGAACAACTAATGATGATGATATTTTTTTTCTGGGCTTGTTACTAGTTAGTCGTTCTTAATACCTTAAAATGGATCAGGCAGACCCCACGCTACGGGCGTCGACACAGCGTCCAAATTAGTACGGGAACGTTTGAAATGTGGAAAAATTGTGTGCCCACAGTCTATCTGAAGACGCTGCGCCTCCCCTTCTACACTGTATAACCAAAATGATAGCCCAAATCTCACCCCCACCCCTGCCGTGCCCGCGACCCCTACATCGCGTTCTTAGTTGCCTGATGGTCATAGAGTAAATTATATATGACTGATGGTGCTCCCCAAACGCCGGCGAAGCCACAAATAAAGTGGAAAAGCATCTGTCGCTCACACTCGCATTTTGCCAAAACGTGCTGGATGCTTTGTCATTTATTTAACGCGTGATAAAAGAAACCATTACAGGGCCACAGAGCTTTGAAGAAGAACGATCTTAGACATAGCGCCAAACAACAACGGACTTCTGAAGATAAAAATTGCCGAGCCTATGATGGTTGCGTTTATGACGTGATAAATAACTGACAAAGCATCCATCACATTTTAACAAAATGCGAGTGTGAGTGTCAGATGCTTTGTCACTTATTTATCACGTGATAAACGCACCCATCATAGGCCCCATAGGGTTTAGTATAGTGATCTACGCCTGTTATTGTATTGCTTATTTATCGTACCAATAAATATATATCGTATTTAGCGCACCAATAAATCGATTCTCTCAGCTCAATATTAAAACCCGCCTGTCTACAATATGCCACCAACGAATTCTATCGTATTTCGGCCACATAGTGCGAAGAGATGACAGTCTGAAGTTAATCGTAGTTGGGAACACAGAGGGTAAACGAGCTCGTGAACGATCCCCAAATCAGATGGACCGACCAAGGGCACGTCATCCTCCAAGTTTTGATCGGTTGTAAGGGAAGCAATGGACAGGGCTTGATGGAGGCAAATTATTCACTCCAAGTGTAAGCCATCCAGTGATGACCACGATCCTCAGTCATGAGGGAGCGACAAGAGAGAGATTTATCGTACTGTATATAATTTGCAGACTTGTTAATCTACGCGGCCGGATGGTTCGGCGTGGGGGCCGGCACCCACCGGCTCTGGTCGCACCGAGCGTACAAAGCCAAGCTACCGAGATATGTTGAGGGGCGCGGGATACCAATTCGCTCGAGCCGGGATGCATTGGTGGGCTCTTAATCCCGTCTTAAGAATTTAGGACTTCGAAATCGACAATATTTTTGGAATTGCGTATTTTGTGAGGGCAATTTTTTCTAAACTTGATAATTGCCAGGATCAATGGCGGATTATAATTGGATTGAAATGTTATTATGCATTCGGTATATTAGGCTGCGAACGTCTGAATGGACTCTCGCTGCCTCGTGCCGATACAGAGCACATCCTAGAGTATTAAAAGCTGGAGGCTGCACTTCAGTAGAAACACATGCAATATACTGAGCAGATTAGGTGAACTGAAATATTACTAGCATAGAGGCATTCTATCTTCGTCCTCCGGGTAGGCAAGCACTTGTGACTCCTCTGGTGTTGCAGGTGTTTATGGGCGCCGGTAATCGCTTTCCATCAGGCGATACGTTTGCTCGTTTGCCCCCTATGATATAAAAAAAAATACTAATTTTGCAGTAGACAATTTAGTACAATATAGAAAATAAAATTATAATAGTTGAATAATAGACAAAATGAAATAATATATGTACTGTTTATGTAATGACAATGACAATGACAAGTTATTACTCATAAACTATCATTGCCATTAAATTATTGAAAAGGTTGTAAGCTCACAGATACATATTAGTAGGGTGACAAGTGTGGTGACAAGGAATTTAAGACAAAATTAGTTATAAAATAAAAATTATCAAAGAAAAATAGAAGTTTGTTTTGATGTAATTACGACTTCAACGTGACCGCCATAAATTACTGAGTAGGAAAAGTAGGTACCTGATCACCGATTATAAATCATCGTGTATACAAAAATTAGGCAATATGAAAATTAAACAAAATAAGATTATGCCAAATTGTCATTTGGGTAAAGTGACTTTGGCTGGCTGGCTGGGTTAAGTCAAGGTTGCACCTGGTATGTACGGCGCCGCACGATCACGTTTGTTGTATGGGAGCCCCAATTAAACATTTATTTTATTCTGTTTTTAGAAACACGGCAACAGCAATACATAATCTGTAACTTGGTGACAGACAGACAAGCGGACAGCGGAGTCTTAGTAATAGAGTCCCGTTTTTTACCCGTTGGGTACGGAACCCTAAAATCATATATATTTGATAGCTCGGAACCCTTTTTTGGCGAGTTCTACACGAACTTAGCCAGTTTCTTTTGTTTATTTCCTTGTTAAAAATGGTCTTCTAATCTTTTTAAACAGGCTTCACCACAAGTACTGCGACACCGACGCGGACCCTTACAACTCTACAAGAGGCTTCTTCTACTCCCACATCGGCTGGTTGATGGTGAGGAAGCATCCAGAATACGTAAAGAGGACAAAGACAATCGAAATGTCGGATTTAGAAGCCAATCCAGTGCTGCAATTTCAAAAAAAGTAAGTATTTCAGAAGAAGTAAGTTTGTTAATGAGCGTTTTCCAAAAAACATCCCAAATCCCTGTTTCTTCCAGAATTTGACGTTTTTGGGTTCCTTCTGCTCAGAACCGATAGCATTTTTAATGTTCAAATCAAATTAAATATCGGCCAAGTGCGAGTGGGACTCGCACACGAAGGGTTCCGTACCATTATCTGTAAGTTTGTTGTATGGGAGCCCCCCTTAAATATGTATTTTATTTTATTTTTAGTATTTGTTGTTATAGCGGCAATAGAAATACATAATCTGTGAAAATTGCAACTGTCTAGCTATCACTGTTCTTGAGATACAGCCTCGTGACAGACGGACGGACGGGCGGACAGCGAAGTCTCAGTAATAGGGTCCCGTTTTTACCCTTTGGGTACGGAACCCTAAAAAAATGTATACATGGTAATTTTAGTTTCAACTACGTAACGCTGGAAATAAAACAAAATACATATTCAAACGTGACGTAATGGAACAGACAAATTTACGACACTTTTTTTGTCTTCACATTGAAAATGCTATTTATTCTAAAAACTTGTTTATTTTTTGAAAACGCCCCATTATATTATAGCGGGTCCGTGATTTGTTTAATATAATGAAGTTGCATCTAATGTAACGTTTTCTGAAACCATTAAAATATGTAACCTAACCTAACGGAACTCATCTGTAACAATTATTTACAAGTTGAAAGTTTTTAAAGGAAATTATTCAAAATGAAAAACACACTCTCGTAACCGTACGTTACCTTCGTGATCTACCTACTCATTCACTCAAGTTTATTATCTTTTGGTTGGGTTTTTTTAACCACGGAGGTGGCAAACAAGCGTACGGCGCGCATGATGGGAAGCGGTTACTGCAACCTATGGACGGTTGCAACTCCAGGGGATTCATAAAGTCTGGCCATCGAAACGTGATACTGAAAATTACCGCCAAATTTAAAAATTCTAGCACATATTTCATCGCCATTGAGAAATGACTGATACCAATGCAATGGTGCAGATGTAAGTCATTAGCGATAAAAAATATAATGTCAAAAGTACCAAAACTTTTTAGTCTTAGTTTGTACAGCGATACTATAGCTAGAATTTTAAAATTTCGCGGTCATTTTCAGTATCCCGTTTCGATGGCCAGACTCTACGCGTGTTACCCTTTTTGAAGAACTTCATACTGTAGTCCCCAGGGATATTGGGTTAAATCATTAAAATAACCGGAAAGATAATCAATTAAGTACTTGACAGCCTCCTCTTCTGTTATCGGATCTAAAATGTTTGTTTGTTTCAGATACTACCTCATTCTTAGCAGCTTGATAGTTTTCATACTCCCAGCGTTGATACCCGTCTATTTCTGGCAGGAAACCTTAAGCAATGCGCACTCCTTTTCCATGCTACGTTTAGTTATTGGAAGCCATGCCGTTTTCGCCATCAACAGCGTGGCCCACTTATTCGGCAATAAACCTTATGATAAAAGCATATCGCCAACGCAATGTCCAGGGCTGTCGGTGTTTGTGTTCGGAGAGGGATACCACAACTATCACCACGTATTTCCGAACGATTACCGGGTCGAGGAATCAGGAAACAATTATTTGAATTTGTCAACGAAGTTCATCGAATTCTTCGCGTGGATTGGATGGGCGTATGATTTGAAGTATGCAAGTGATGGTATGATTATGAAAAGAAGTAAAAGAACTGGGGATGGGAGCTAAAACAAATTCAATGAACAGAATAAAAGGCAGACCGAAAATATGGTGAAAGATCTAATGTTTTGAGCGATCAAGATAATACGATAACATGGAAAGTGAGAGTGTACGTTGAACAAAGAGGTGTATAAAACATTAACCAGCCAACCATTAAACTAAATGCTGATTTGGATGATGTATACAGCATCCTCAGCATCAGTATATTTTTTGTTTCGTATACCTTTTTTTCCTTCTTAATACTGTACATTTACATATTTTCTTGAATAAATGAGATTGTTTAATGTATTTTATTGTTTCATCATGTATCGCCAGTAGTTATTTGGAATACGTTATATAAAAATGTCATCAGGTTTTTTCTACCTTCATAACTAACACAAATTTGGATCCGGCATAGTGATACCGAAGCTGGATAAGAAGGTACACATACCTCTGGGGAGGTACGCTAGCGTATTTCAGGCAGAGGTATGCGGCATAATGAGATGTGCACAAATAATAGATGAATGTTCGCAGGAAGTGGGATCTGTCGTTATATACACAGACAGCCAGGCTGCACTAAAAGCGTTAGACAAACAGACGGTAAGCTCGTCCTTGGTAAAGGAATGCAGAGAAGCCCTGAAAAAACTTGGAGAACACACAAAGATTACGGTAGCATGGGTACCTGGACATCAGGGTGTGACAGGGAATGAAAGGGCAGATGAGATGGCAAGGCTAGGAGCAGAGAGGGAACTCATAGGACTAGAACCTGCACTGCCAATATCGGCAGAAGTCACGAAAGGAGTTATAGTTAGGCTAATGGAGGAAGAGGCCAATAGACAATGGCGAGAGACAACGGACTGTCGACAATCGAAGATGATCGTAGGAGGCATAAACAGAAAAAGGACCAGGTATCTACTGGAACTAGGTAAGAAAACTCTCAGATTATAATCACGGGACACAATAGCCTTAACAGGCAACTACATATTATGGGTGTAGTAAGTGATCCATACTGCTCGCACTGTAGCCAGGAGGAGACGAGTAAGCATGTTATAGCAGAGTGTGGCATGTATGCGATAGTACGCTATAGCATCTTCAGAAAAGATAAACTAGAAGAGGAAGAGCTGAGGGACATTAACCTTAAAGATGGCCTTTCCTTCTGCAGGAGAACAAGAAGATTCGAGGAAGAAGGCTGTATGGGAGCGCCGCCGGGACAGTAACCGTTGGCTCCAATTGGGAATTGGGCTGAAATGGCTGAATGAACGCAGTCAAGCGATCGACAGCCCGCCTGTTTCCGGCCGGGCGTCCCTACACCAAATCATCATCATCATCATCAACACAAATTTGGATCACTTTGGTCTGAATCAAATGTTTTTTATTTTATTTTTAAGCCCAAAACATTATAAGGTGTCGTAGAGTGAGGAACAACCCAGTATTTTAAAATGTAAGCAACAGTATTTTAACAATGTTTGCTGTCTGTCTAGATTTCCTGTGTACCTAAGTATAATACTCGTATTAATCACTGTTGTATAATTCATACACGCAGAAATAAGCAAATAAGTAAATGCTTTTATAATCAATCATCATGTACAATTTTTTTTGTAAATTTTTAGGGTTGCGTAGTCAACTAGGAATCCTTATAGTTTCGCCATGTCCGTCTGTCCGTCTGTCCGTCCGCGGCTTAGCTCTGTGAGCATTTGTACTAGAAAGCTGAAATTTGGTATGAGTATGTACGTATCACGCCGACAAAACGGTAAAATAAAAACTAAAACAAAATATATATTTTTTCGTTTCAACACTAGTAAGTGGGGTGTCGTTGAATAGGTCTTTTAAAAATAATAGGGGTCTTCAAACATTGATTTTTGATAAAGACAGCAGTTTTGTAAATATTGGCTCCGAAAACAAAAAATAGCGTCCCACCCTCCAACTTTTCAACCACGGGTCAAAACGTTATGGCATAATAGCCGTTTTTGAGCTATCGCAAAATTTCATAATTTTCTTTAAAATGACGTAAGTGCCGCGCGGTGTCCTTATACTTCGAACGTCACACATATTATTTTAGTGCCATACTGCATTAAAACAGTCCGCTCAATCTGGCGCGTATAATCGATAACTTCCAGAAGGTAATAAGTAATTACTGTTTTTTGGCGTTTACGACCTTTTTAATAGAGCTTGAAATCTTTCTCGTAATTTGAACCTCGGGCTTAAAACCGCAGCGGCTCGGCTGCCCTAAACAGAATTCAAGTAACTCAGTTGGGACAAATTTTACAGCAGAGCGAAAAAACGATTTTACTAAACTATTCCTCATTACAGGCTCAAAAATTAAATGGAAGCATTTAAAGTAGTGTATTTTCATTATATGACAAAAGATTAACACCGTATTTTAATTATTTCTTCACTATTGCGGGTACACTTATTTTAAAATGCAAAAATGGTTTTCTGCTTAGAACGAGGAAAGATAAAAGGACTTCCCTATAAAAACAAGTATCTCGAGATACTTGAATTTAGTTTTGGTATCTTGTTAAATACAAGCTATATAAATAGCATTATAAATAGCATTTTTCAAGATATAATACAATATAATACTTACATAATCATAAAAATAAAGTAATTTAACAGGTTAGTTTTGTTTGTTGAAATTAATCCACATACATACATATGGCAGTTGAAAAATGTTTAACCCCATTTGTATTGTGGTTTTGAGAAAATCGCATAAGAAGGAAAATTTGGATATGTTGTACATATAATTAAGGTAATTTTATGAAAAAAAAAGATAGATTTATCTTTTGACTAAAAACATACTTAACAATTTATGTGAGACTGTCACCAAATTGAGTTATTTTATGTATAATTTAATATTGTTTAACATATAGTAAAAAAAGAATATTTGGATCAACAACGGGCAAAAATCGAATTTGTACATTCTCTTCACACAGTAAAATTAAGCAGACAATAAATTAATTAAGAATTTCGAACAAAATCTTTTACAAATTTGAATTTAGAATGCGACTTATTGAAACTTTATGCTCTCGCGGTTTGTACCCATAATTAACACAAATTATAACGGCTCTATCGCGATATTCTTTATTTACCTTCATAATCATAATCTAATTAGTTTTGGCGGGGTTGCACACGCCGTGGTCTTAGATGTACTGGTGAATCAGCCAGTTGTTACTGGAGCTGTCGACCAAATGTAGCACTACACGACGAAATTGTCTAATAAAATTGATGGGTAGGGAGATAAATGTTCGACTACCATCCATTTGTTTATTAATTATTGTCACCAGTCGGACACACAACACTCACAACTTCTCCGCTATAGGAGACGGTAGGTAGTCCGTAAGTCTGTATTTATTTTGTAAATTTTAATTACGGGGGTGGCATAGCGAGGTCGCTAAAACCCTAGGCTAAATCATTGAAGAAAAAAAAACTGCGCATAAACTGCCTTTTTAGGGTTCCGTAGTCAACTAGGAACCCTTATAGTTTCGCCATGTCCGTCTGTCCGTCTGTCCGTCCGTCCGTCCGTCCGTCCGCGGCTTAGCTCCGTGATCATTAGTACTAGAAAGCTGAAATTTGGTATGAGTATGTGTATGTATAATGCCGACAGAACGGTAAAATAAAAATTAAAAAAATTTTTTTTTTTCGGGTACCTCTCGAACACCTAAAGTGGGGGTGAATTTTTTTTTTCTTTTGTCGTTGAATAGGTCTTGGAAAAATAATAGGGGTCTTCTAACATTATTTTTTGATAAAGTCAGCAGTTTTGTAAATATTCGCTCCGAAAACAAAAAAAATAGTGTCCCCCCCCTCTAACTTTTCAACCACGGGTAAAAAAAAATCGGAAAAATTCATGTAAATGAGGCCTTGTAAGTACTTTCAATGAAAACTATATTGAACAAAATCGGTCGAGCCGTTTTTGAGTTATCGCCAAATTTCAAATTTTTTCTTTAAAAACGTAAGTTGACTTCCAGAAGGTAATAAGTGATTACAGTTTCTAGGGCGTTTACGACCTTTTTATAGAGCTTAAAATCTTTCTTTACTTAAACCTCGGGCTTAAAACAGCAGTTTATTGTGAAGGATGAAAAAACTACGGAACCCTACACTGAGCGTGGCCCGACATGCTCTTGGCCGGTTTTTGTTAGATTATGAAGGTAAAATAAAGAATCTCGCGATAGACCCGTTATAAATTGTTTTACCCTATGACTAGAATTTGAGTTCTTTATATGTTCTTTGCGTCTCTTCATCATAAATACTACACTTCACTTATGAGATACACTCAACTCTTGTATGCAATCCTTGACTGGCAAATATTAAGTAAAACAGGCAAAGTTGTTCATTAAAATGAAACATGTAATGTCTCCTTCACACCAAAAAAAAGTTCTTCCACCAGGTTACGCATTTAATTTTTATTTTGAGCTTTGATCTTTGTATCAATGGTTTAAAGTAGTCAATTATTTGATTTAAAAAGGTAGTTAACAAATTCTTAACACATAATTATCTACCCGACAGATAATTTGTTATGGAGTTACTTGTTTTGACATGGTTGCACATTTTGTTTCCTATGTCAATCTCGACGCTAAAATCAAGTATCTCAGAAATCTATATGAATTACAAGTATCTCATTGCGAGATACTCGTTTTCACGTTAAAATTAAGATACTTTACTTGACTTTAGCTTAGAATACCCCTTCAAAAAAAGATACTTGGATTTTAAAAACATCTGTATTTTGAAAAGTATACATAATTTTTTTATAAATGTCAGATTGATGGATGTATTTTGAGATTCTGGACCGAAAAATAAAAAAAAAAATATTTTAGGAAAAAATTGAGTTGCTTGTAAGCCCGTCTATTGTGAAGGATGGGCAACTACGGAACCCTACACTGAGCACGGCCCGACATGCTCTTGGCCGGTTTTATATAATATTGTTACTAGTTACCGAGGCGTTCGCGGACCAGAAGACGTAGCGTGGGAAGACCCTCAACAAGATGGACCGACGACCTGATTAGGATCGAAAAGGCAAAAGACCGATGACCTGGTTAGGGCAAGACCGGTCGTTGTGAAGAACTTTTGGGAGGCCAGTTCAGCAGTGAACATCTATCGACAAGAAGCGAAGTTGGTTGAACAATTTAAAGGGTTCTGTGGTCCAATAGGTACGACTCCCGGGTTCGAGCCCCGCCTGAACCATTAAATTTTGAAATTTTTCGCTTTATTGTAATTAAAACACGTTATAATTTAAAATACATAAACCCGTTTAATGTATTTTAATATGTCTAAGACTCGCGGTCTACGTTATAATTTGTGTTAAGAGGCCTTATTCCTTTTAAAATGCTGATAGTTTTTGTAATTTTTCTCTATGATCAAACATGTTTCTTAACATATTATTGATGTTACTACCTATAACGGTGCTATTGGGATTTATTGGTATATATTTTAAACCTACAGTTTGAATTTTTCATGAATAATTTTTGTTTCAAAAACTACTCGAAATTGACAAAATTCACTCGGAAAATAGTTTATTTTCGAGTGCACGCAATAATAGTAGATTGTTCAACAAGGGACTAAAACAAGCCATAATGACACGAGATGTTTTAGCCACCCGAGCTAAGCGAGGGTGGCTAATAGTTCGAGTGTCATTATGGTTGTTTAGTCTCGCGTTAAACACTCTACTTTTCACTTTGAATGCGAGGAAAATTAACGAATTTCAATATAAAATTACGATATTTATTATAACAAAGTTTCTTACAATTACGCAGTACAACCGTTAATCTAACCTCAAAAAAATTTAAAGGGCAATTTGTACAATTCTTTACATTTAAATGTATGGGTTTCCCCTGTAAACTAAGCTGGGTCGGCGTGGTTTGTAATTGAGAAGTATCTTCAATATTTTCACTCGAACTCGAAGTAAAAGTTGGAGAGAATGGAGAGTAGGTATAGTAGAGACGTAGACCTTTTCTCAAAAAGGTTGCCGATGGTCATTTCATTAGGCTCATTCTCAACCCGCGATGTTGATGGGCGTGGGTCAAATGTTGGTTGTGATTTTTGCTTTGAGGATATTTTAATTCCTTCAATATGGTATAGCCTTCGATAGATATTGTGTTTATTTTGGATTGACTCCTCTATATAGCCTTCAGCTTTATTCTTCTTCATTGGAAGATGATTAAAACATATTTTGTCCGTAATTTATAAAGTGACACAGTTAATTGGTGTAATTGGTGATTACAATTCAAGCTTAATACAAGTAATGGCCATCTACTCATTCCATTCAAAATTCTAATAGAAAAAAGAAATTTACCGTGTTTTTTTTTTTAAGTGACGCTTTAAATGCTTGCATATTTAGCCAACAGATTCAAACTTGAAAACTATTTTATTTAAGACTAATATGGACTTATGGACCATGCATGATAAAATTACATTCGTATTCGTAATAATTAATCGTGTTTCATTAAATAAAATCTTGAATTTTTGGGCGGTTGTAATTTTGAGGTTATTTTCACGCACCAAAAAGTTTGTATACCTATCACTGAAAATGGCTATAAACCTCCATTCACAAACGTCGTGATTGGCTGTTTATAGTAGAGTTGCTAAGCCGCGAAATTGTGCGCATCGGGTTACAAGCATGAAATTTCTACCACACATAGAACGTTCCACGGTGATTATTTTCAGATGTGGAGGGAAGTCAGATTCGTCCCCTGTGTGGTGGGAGAGCGGGGTGAAGAGGAGCTTTTTCTTTTTTTTATTACTGATCAGCTAAGGCTATTAGGGCTTGTGCGACATCGTTTTCGTGTAAAATAGATATCAGCTATTAATTTTTCATGTTATTTAAGAATAGTTTCATATAAAAATTTGGGTTTATTGCCGAAAAGGTAAAAATCACAACAAGTTTTTTTTATTCAGAACGATAAATTAGTTATCTATTCTGAATATTTACAATTTAAAAAAATATAACTAAACAGCAAATTTAATGTTGTTTTTAAAAATGTAAACATATTGGGCACATCTGATACAAAAAGTACCTTGAAAAAAATGTTGATGTTAAGCCTAGCCTGCGTGTTCTAGTACATTTTGCTAAGTCGCGAAATTGTGTACATCGGGATACAACTACCAAATTTCTACCACAGATAGAGTATTCTGCGGTGATTATTTTCAGATGTAGAAGGAAGTCAGATTCGTCCCCTGTGCGGCGGGAAAGCGGGGTGAATAGGACAAAGGAGTCCTCTTTTTCTTTTTATATTACTGATCAGGTAACGCTAGTAGGACTTGTGTCGTATCGTTTTCGTATAAAACAGATATTAAGAATTCATTTTTCATGTTATTTATTCATAGTACCATATAAAAATATGGTTGTATTTCCGAAATTGTAAAAATCACAACAAGTTTGTTTTATTCCGGGAGATAAATTAGTTATATTTCCTGAATATTTACAACTAATAAAAATATTGCAAAATAGCAAATTTAATCTTGTTTCTAAAAATATATAAATATTGGGCACTTTTCATACAAACAGTAACTTAAATAAATTGTTGATGTTGAGATTAGCCCGCGTGCTCGTGATACATTTGCAAAAAAAAAAATGATTTAATTACATTCATTTGTTTTTCTAGAACGTATATAGTAAATATTATATGTAAGAGCATGTTAATAATCATTATTTAATGTATTTAATGAAGCGAAATAGGATGCGTTCGGAGATTTACGTTGGTTACGCCGACGTAAAGATATATTTTCAGCTACTGTTTGTATGAGAAGTGCCCAACATTAATATATTTTTAGAAACCAGATTAAATGAAGTTTTTGAAATAATAATAATAATTTGAAAATGTTTACGAAATTGAACTAATTTACCTCACTGAATAAAAAAACTTGTTGTGATTTTTACCTTTTCGGCCATTACACCCATATTTTTATATAGAACTATACGAAAATAACATAAAAAATGAATTTCTGATATTTGTTTTACATGGAAACGATACCAAACACGTCCTGGTAGACTTAACTGACCAGCAATAAAGAAAGAAAAGAGGGATACTTGGCCGTATTCACTCCGCTCTCTCGCCTCACAGGGGACGAATCCGACTTCCCTCCACATCTGAAAATAATCACCGTGGAACACTCTATCTGTGTTAGAAATTTCATGCTTGTAACCCGATGCGCACAATTATGTTAGAAAACAGCGGACTAACAACTCTACTATTAGGGGTTTTTTAAAGTAAATTAAAACAATTTTACTTTTTTTGAGCAGTTGTAATTTTGAGGTTATTTTCACGCACCAAAAAGTTTGTATACCTATCACTGAAAATGGCTATAAACCTCCATTCACAAACGTCGTGATTGGCTGTTTAGGGGTTTTTCAAAGTAAATTAAAACAATTTTACTTTAGTCCCTAGAGATTAATAAATAAGGAGCTTTAGTCCCGATATGCAGAGACTAAAGTAACATTTTAAGAGCATGAGAAGTGAAAAAGCATAAAATAGCTTTGTCACTACCTAGAACTCGGGGAAAAGTATTATATTTCACTTCAAAAAGTTGGTTGAAATTTCAATATATTTGTCATAATATGATAAAATAATTTTTAAAAGGAATAAGTCCCCTTAATTATGTGTTCTAACCGCAAAAGTATAAAGTGCCACATCCAAAGGTCCTCCCAAAATCAAGCATCGAAAAGTAGGTAGGTACAGTCGCCATCAGATATATCGCAGCATATAAGGCGTTCATAAATATGTGAACGTGTACTGTAACGCCCAGTCAATAAGAGTCGTGTTCAGATATTTATGAATGCCTTATATGCTGCGATATATCTGATGGCGACTGTGCTAACTCTTGACCCGACTCATCATTCATTATTCTCTTGCCCCTCCCTCATCCCATTGAATTGGGGTCGGCGCAGCATGCTTTCTTCCTTTCATTCTTCCCTATCATTCGTCATCTCATCAATTAATTCCTTTTTTGTGTACCAATGAAGCGAAAAATTAAAAAAAAATACGGTTCAGGCAGGATTCGAACCTGCGTCTCTAACGGCTTTCCGGTCCAACACGGGCGTCCTACCAACTGGACCACCGAACCTGATGCCAATAAAAATTATTAATTCCTTCTTCTCCATATAATCTCTCGCACAATCCATCTTCCTTTTCTTTGGTCTTCCTCTTCTTCTATTTCCCTCCACATTCATCCTTAATGATTTTGTCATGTGGCTATTATCTCTAAGCATCACGTGCCCATACCACCCTGCGCGACTATGGTAAAAATAATCACTTACACTTCTATGATTTTCTCATGGATTTCTTTGTCAGAACTGGACCAAATTTAAACAGAACCACACGGGAAGTACCAGCTTTCAAATAAAAGAAGAATCATCAAAATCGGTTCCCGCAAGTTCTGCGGTAACAAACATTTCTAAAAAACAGTCGAATTGAGAACCCTCCTCCTTTTTTGAAGTCGGTTAAAAATAAATACGCCCACCTCCCAGTTATGTATAAATCCAAGTAATCCAATGCGCGTGTAAAATAAACTGTACCATAATAAACTGTATTATTTAGTAATTATTACCACCATTATCAACTTTATGATACAGATCGGCGGTCAGACTTGCCTTGACCTCTCTATCGTTACCAAGTTTACTGTCTACGTAAACGATTTGTATGAAGAATTGTAGTTCTACAAACTAACCGCTGGGGCGCTATACTATTTCCATACAAATTTGTACGCAGTCGTTAACGAATACGGCCAAGTTAACTCTTGGTAAAGGTATACTGATACAGAGTTTGCGCTAGTGTTAGTCCTGTCCGACTTCAAAAAAGGAGGAGGTTCTCAAATCGACAGTTTTTTCTTTTTTTTTATATGTCAAGCGATCATTCCGCCAATCGTGAACCGATTTTGATCATGATCATAGATCATACTCCAGAGGTGGACCCATATTTTATCGAAATTAATTTAGCTTTTTTTTGAGCAAATCAACAATAAGCTAAATATGTATACCCATTTCGCGCATGGAAGTTGGTTATTTTTAGGTTTCCATACCCAAAGGATAAAAAACGGGAACCTATTACTGAGACTTCGCTGTCCGTCTGTCCGTCTGTCACCAGGCTGTATCTCATGAACGGGGATAGCCAGACAGTTGAAATTTTCACAGATGATCTTTTCTGTTGCCGCTATAACGGTTCCATATTGGGTTGCATAATTTTAAAGCCATAATGTCGATTCGCATAACCACTTTTGTCATAATAGTCCTTGCGCATAAGGTGTATAGTCATTAATTGATCCGCATAAATTTTATGACCATAATGTTTTTACGCATAAGTAAGGAATGTCATATAATTTTGGAGCATATCAACCTGAATCATAATCATTTATCGTCATAATGTTCTTATGCATATCGTGCATTGGCGCATAATACTGAAGAACATAAATATCAAGCTCCTAACTTTTTATTTCAACATCAGCCTTGTTTTTTGGCAGCAGTTCATTTCTGAGGGGGTCGCAGTTCTTTCAAACCTTTTTTTTTTTTTCCTTTTTTTTTTTTTTTTTTCGGAGTGGGAATGCCTTTACGCATACCCCCCGGCTTAGGGAAGCCGTTGGGGGGTTATGTGGGACTCCTCCTTCTGACCCCTCTTAGGAAGAGGGAGAGAAGGAGACTACCCACTAAACCCACTCCGGTGCACCCTCGCTGCCGTTAGGGGGGTGCCAGGGGCGTGCCACCCCCCAGCTGCTCCGGCAACTTGCCGGAGTTCCCTCGCGAGAGTAGGACCGACGGGCCCCTAACCCACTGGTCCTACTGGGGGAGAAGGCGGGCGGCGTACTGCCTGCGCCTTCTCCCCAACCGTCTGCGTCGGATCGGGAGCGCGTCTGCTCTTTCCTCGCGCTCCCGCTCCGAGGCTTCCTTCTGCGACATGACTTCTTCGCAGAAGGTAGCCACTGCCTCCCATTTCCTCTCGCTGCCGAGCATGGCTGCCACGACGCTATGCAGCGAGAGGTCCACCACTCCTATGGCGGCCATCATGGCCCGGCGCTCCTCAGCCCAGTGATAGCACACCGCGAAGGTGTGTTCGGCTGTATCGTTGGGCTCCCCACACTCATGGCAGGCCGGGCTAGGCTCCCTCCCTATCTTGTGCAGGTAATGACCGAAGCAGCCATGCCCGGTCATTACCTGCGCCAGCCTATATCCCACCCGGCCATGCCCCCTCTCGAGCCAGCTGGAGAAGGACGGGAGGAGTGCCCCTATGGTGCGGATTCCATAGGGGGAGTCCTCCAGGTCCCTTTTCCAGCGGTCCCTCATCCGTCTTTCCGCCATGCGGTGGGCTGCCGTCGCCTCCTCGGGAGCGGGGAACTCATTGAGGGCCCTGTTCCACACCCTCACCCTGTGTGCCTCGGCCAGTCTTTGGGCGCCCATCTCCCATGGCGGAGTCCCGGCCAAGGCACACGCTGCCGCCCACGCCACCGTTACATATGCCCTTATAATCCGTATGGCCACGACTGTTTGCGGCCTACGTAGTAGGGCCCTGTTCGCCGCCCCCAATCGGTCCGCCCATATTGGGGCCCCGTAAAGGGCCATACTACGGGCCACACCCGCATATAGGCGGCGGCACGCTTCGGACGGTCCTCCCACGTTAGGCAGCAATCGGCCCATGGCAGATGCTGCAGCCACTATTCGGGGAGCCAGCTGCTTGAAGTGCTCCCCGAAGTTCCATCGTCGGTCCAGGATGAGGCCCAAGTATTTTATGTGCGGCCTCACCTGGACCCCTGTTCCCTTAAGCGAGTCCCGAGGTGCTTCATGGCCACCGGGATGACCCGTCCGTGAACTCCGTCCGGGCCTGGAGCTTTTTTACCCCCCTTTAGCCGATGGACTGCCGCCAGAATTTCTCCGTCCGTGACCGGAGGTGCTGGATCCGGTTCCGATGATTCCTCTTCAGGACCTGTCATCCGCGGGGGTACAAATTCCTGCGCGGGTGGGAATAGCCCTTCCACTACTTGTCGGAGGAGAACCGGCTCCAGGGCATCTGTGGCTGGGGCATGGCGCATTTTATTGCGAACCAGCTTATATGGACGACCCCACGGGTCCCTGTCCAGCATAGCTAAGAACTCCTCGTGCGCGGAGTCCTTGGCTTTAACTATGGCTGTAGACAGGGCTTCTTTCGCCTGTTTAAGAGCCCTGTGCAGGAGTTCCTCCTCTTCGTCGGTGTGTCGTCTTCGCCGGCATCGGGTATATGCCCGACGGGCGCTATTGCAGACAATACGGAGAGCCGCTATCTCATCTGACCACCAGTATACTGCCTTTTTTGCAGGAAATCTGCCCGCCCTTCTCATGGCTTTATAGCAAACTGCGGTCAGAGTATGCCGGAAGTGCCTAGCTTTTTCCTCCGGGTCCTCAATACGATCTGAGTCTGTGCCCCACCTCGCTTCAATCATGGCCGCCTCCTCCGCCGCTTCTCGATCAAGGCTGGCGAGGGACCACCTTGGGAACCTAGCTTGCGCCTGCTGTCTTGTTGGTCCCGGCGGCTGGTTTAACCGTGTTTTTGAGACCCTCATTCTGATATAGACGTGATCCGAGAGGGTCTCCACGTCCTCCAGGACTCCCCAGTTGGAGATGCGTTCTGCGACGGCAGGGGTCGCGAAGGCTATGTCCACGATGGACCCCCCCTGACGGCGCACACAACTGTTGACAGAGCCTCGGTTTAGCACTTCGAGTCCAAGTCTTACCGACCAGTCCCAGAGGACCTCTCCCCTTGGATCTGTCCTGGCGGATCCCCACGCTGCGCATTTAGCGTTGAAGTCGCCCAGGACCATGACTGGCTTTGGTGTAGATCCTGCCACCACCCTTCCGAGTCCTTCCAGGAATTGCTCAAAGGCAAATAGCGGTCGGTTTGGGGAGAAGTATACTCCGATGAGAATTATCTCCCCACCCAGCGACCGCAAAGCCTGGCCCTGATCTTATCCTCGATAGCGGGGGGTGGTGGCCAAATGGAGGCACCACGATCGCTACTAGTCCGTCATTAATGCCCCATTCCGCCATGTGCTGAACCAAGAGATCCTGTGCACGAGCAGAGTGGTTGGCATTGCACTGTAGGACTTCCAAGTATAGTGCGGGTTGTGCTGGCATTAAAGTTCCATATTTTGTCCCTCAACCAGTCCTGGGGCAACTTCAATATCCTGGAACGTATTCGGGGCAGCCGGGGTCCTGACCGGGGCCTCCCTCCCTCGTGTATGGCGGGTTGCATGAGGGTCCCCTCATCATATGGTCACTGGGACATTTGGCGTGGTGACATACGGCGCACCAGGGCTCTGGTGCAGAGCATGTCTTTGCGGAGTGCCCCGTCCTGCTGCACCTCCAACATAGGTCACTTCGGTCCACGAGAGATGGGCACATAGCTTTAGTGTGTCCTATACCCATACAGCGGTAGCAGCGCATTGGTAAGGGCGCCATTGCCACCGCGCGGGCCGCCGCAACAGGGCAACGCACAATGGCAGCTCCGGTACAATTCGCCTCCATTCTTATTTTGCCCACACTGAAGTGATTTTCGGGGCACGCCCCTTTGGTTGCTACAGCGGTTTTGATGAGTTCCGGTGTCACTGACTCATCGAACCCTGCAATTCGGATGACGGCCTTCTTGACCGGCCGGTAGACGTCTGCCATCTCTCCTACAATCCCACGTAACTTCTCGGCCAAGTTGTCTGCGGCCGGCCCACTCTGTGGTCCAGGGACTTCGATGAGTCGGGCTCCTGTTGCCGTTTTCCGTACCCTGAGGTGATCAACCCCTAACTCTTCGAGCCTCAGAGTCGTCGCCTTCTCCATAACCGACTTATAGTTGGTCTCGCCATCAGCTTTGAGTGTGACCACTACCGCCGAGCATGTCGGCGTCCTCAGCCTGGGTGTGGCTGTTGGATTTTTTGTGGCTATTGGGACAGTCGTGGGCGATGAGTATTGAGGTGGAGGCTTCTGGCCCTTCTTTCTTTTCCTCTTCACAACCTCCGTCCACGTAGTTCTTTCAAACCTAACCTAACCTACTTTTCTGGCCGATGTTCGTATTTGTAGGTTCACAATTCTAACCTAACCTACAACTTTTTTTTTTTTTTTTTTTAACCCGGAGAAATGCATTGAATTGCATACCACTGCGTAACATGAGACCCTCGGGGGTAGAGTCAAATATTACGCATTGGTGATGTGGGGCTCTCTAGTCCGCGAGGGACTAGCCTACCCACTAAAACTCTGGGATGCTGCCAACCTGTGCCATAGTGGTGATGCCATGGGATCGCGAACATGCCACCACGACACCACCGGCACTTCGCCCTAGGGCGAACCCTCACCGAAAGACACACTGTAGCATAGCAGTGTGCCTTACCCTCACACACTTCCCCAAGCCCCCAGGAAGCGGGGACCGCCACCGACACACGGTGCTTCGGTCCCACCCTCCTTGCTGAGGGAGAACAAACGCCCCTACCCCTCAGCCGGCCATGGGAGGACAAACGCCCCTACCCCTCGACCCGCCACGGGAGGACAGAAGCCCCTACCCCGTGGGTCCCTCAACGCTGACGGAGGTGAAATCCAACACAAACACCGAAGTGCCCACCCGAGTCATGCCCCGCCAGCCTCCTCCTCGGTCTCCTCCACCGGCGGAGGTGAAGTCCATCACAAACACCGAAGTGCCCACCCGAGTCATGCCCCGCCGGTCTCCTTCTCGGTCTCCCTCGCCCGCTGGCCCGTAGGCCCCCTCCCTGGTGTCTCTTGGCTTCCCCGCGGCGCCCAACCGCAGGTACTGAGCCCCCCCACCACGACAAGGTGGACACCCTCGGGGGGGAACCTAACCTACAACTAACCTAACCTTACCTAACCTACTTTTCTGGCCGATGTTCGTATTTATAGGTTCACAGTTCTAACCTAACCTAACCTACAACTAAGAGGTCAGTGTGGAGAGGGATTTCTTAATGCGGGGGGCTTTGCCCCCCCGGCCCCCCTTTTTGTTTTTCTGCTCATGTAAGTTTTGTATCATTATTTCAAATGTTATATTTTTGGTACATGTGATATAACTTATACTATATGTCTATTGCCATTAATAATTATGAAAGCCATAATTTATGCGTTGCTCTTCTTCGTACTATCAATTATTATGACATTCAATAATATGATTTGAAATTTTGTGCCATACTAAATTATGCTTATGAACAGCCTGCCGAACAACAATTATGACGTAAAATTTTTATGCAAATAACAATTTATGACAAATAACATGTATGAGGAAAGCCATTATGCGAAATGAGTTATGACAATCGAATTTATGACAAGAATTTTTATTCCACTAGAGGTGATCCCCGCTATAACAACAAATACTAAAATCAGGATAAAATAAATACTTAAGTCTTTGTACGGAACCGTCGGTGCGCGAGTCTGACTCGCACTTGACCATTTATGTAAAATATAGGAGCGATTAAAAATACGAGTGGCATGAATAATGGAGTCTCAACTATGTTGCATGTTCAGTAATGTGAAATCCTTCACGTTTACTTATACTGTTAAACGTGATTTCACTGAATCGCTGCAATAAATTTAATTACAATGTATGGAATAAAGGGAGAACTGGTTAAGTACGGTTTTTATAATTAGTAATGTTTTTTTAAGTCTATGGCTAAATAATTACCCTGTTCATCATAATGAAATAATGTACCTACTTTATTCTGCAAGTAGGCCACAAGGGCACTTTTACATGTCTGAGTCTACCGGCATTTCACAAGAGGAGACCACTGTTGAGAAGAAACGCCGAAAGAAACTCAACCGTCAGTAATTTTTTTAGAAAGGATAAGTACTTAACTATTACAGTAATATGAACTATACGTAGTTCTGGAAGAAAACATAATTAAAAGTGTATTTTAAGATATAAATCACAGGTCAAAAAATAATGGAAAAAATCATGAAAATGAGGCCTTATAAGTACTTTCAATGAAAACTATATTGAATAAAATCGGTCAAACCGTTTTTGAGTTATTGAAAATATTTCATAATTTTCTTTAAAATGACGTAAGTGCCGCGCGGTGTCTATATACTTCGAACGTTACACATATTAGTTAAGTGCCATATTGCATTAAAACATTTCGCTCAATCTGGCGCGTATAATCGAAACGTATAACATCCAGATGGTAATAAGTAATTACAGTTACTTTGGCTTTACAATCTTTTTTTATTATATTCTTTCTCGTAATTTTAACCTCGGCTTAAAACCGTTGTTTTAAGCCCGTCTATTGTGAAGGATGGGCGACTACGGAACCCTACACTGAGCGTGACCCGAGATGCTCATGGCCGGTTTTATTTTTAAAAGAGTAGTGTGGTATCTTGGATTTATAGATTTGTACATATATAAATAAACGTGTATGCGGGTAGGCGGGGTGAGGCGCCCCTCTAGCATTCCGTTATCTGGTTTCACGCCGGACGGACGTTGCACCTCAACCTGCGGTGTATACTCAAATATATACGTATCTGTGTTTAATTCCAAATCCTTTGTGGAGGACACCACAATGGCGACGAGGATTAAAAGGATTAACTGTAAGTACAGTTCGTGCAAAGAAGGAAAATAACCTACAAAATTGCAAACAATTCGGTGACCAATCAAGTCGGGTTCTACAAAAAACAAAGTGAAAGTGCAAAAGTATAAACGAAAACATGAAAAGCGTAGCAAAATCAATAATTACTTACTTATCTTTAACTTTAATCAAAGCAAACCAGTACCTTTATTTGAGATTTTAAGGTAGGTATCTAATATACAACGTAATCGGTTATTTTGACAATAATTGATTTCCTTTTGTACAAATAGATAAAATAGCATTATTTCTACCACAAATACGATTGGATTTTAAGTTGTTAAAAGGGTTCAATAAAGGAGAAAGCGTAAGTTGAGGTTCCTCGGTTAATTTTGCCCATAATAAAACGTAATCAGTGTTTACATTTAATTGTGCCAACGCTGTGTGGTATCTAGATTATGCTGTTACCCTCTACATGTGTATTCTAAATTGTGTTGATGCATAAATATTTTAAGACCTATCTTTCTCGTTATAACGTAAATTTAATAGGTACTTACCAAAATAAATGTACCTAATTTTTTAGACATGTTTTAACTTTAGAACCCAAACATATTGCAATCTTAATGCGTATTGGTAACCGATTGTTTGCACAAAAGAGAAAAGGAAACAATATAATTGCTAATAGTTATGATGTGTACAATAACAAACAAAGGCACAAAACAATATGTAGTTAAATGGTGAGACTGATGAACTACTAAGACCAAGTCAGGCGTGTTGTACCTAAAAAGAATGCCAATAGCCAAAACGCTAATTAAATGTTCAACACGTTCGCGTTTCACAAGCATCCCCTGACATATTGGGACAAATAGTAATGAATAATATGTGATATTAATATTTGTCGCTCATAAGATATTATATTACTAACTCAATACTCCTAATTATGAACACGCTTTTATTAAGTTCATTTGTAACTCATTCTGTTGGTTGTAACAAACAAATAACAACGTAAACAAACCAGGGTAGTCAATTTTTAACCTACTTCTAATTGTCGCATCGGAATGAGACTTTGTATGCACATGTAGTGCACGTGACAATAGAATAATGTGGTATCTTGGAGCTGATCTGATGATGGAGACGTGTATAAGAACTCCTAAACAGCACAAGATAAACCTATTGTGTTTCGGTTCATTGATTGGTCATGGTGAGCAATTAACGTTTGTATAAAAAGGGACAGGCGGAAATAAAAGCGTGTAAAAAAAAAAACAAGGCACTTTTAAAAATTAAATACTGATACGTATAGATTCTACCATACACATAGTCACTATCACTACCTATTGGTAACCTTTTATATTTTGTCCGATAGGTATCCTTGTACCTTTGGGCGTAATATTCACTTACTTCGTATAGTTCTTGAAATGTATTCATGTAGATACATAATCATAATCGGGTATTAAATTTATTTTACAGTAGAAAATTTAGAAAAAACGAAAAACATACGGTGAACATGTTGAATATTTAATTGGCATAATGTAGTAAAACAAGTGAACTTGAAGTTCACAAAAGACGTGTGAGTGTGTAAAATAAGTGAACTTGAAGTTCACAAAAATCGTGTGTGTGTGTAAAATAAGTGAACGAAGTTCACAAAACACGTCTGTGTGTAAAACAAGTGGACGTAGTCCACAAAACACGTCTGTGTGTAAAACAAGTGAACGAAGTTCACAGAAGACGTGTGTGTGTATGAGAAACAAGTGGACGTAGTCCACAAAACACGTCTGTGTGTAAAACAAGTGAACGATGTTCACAAAAGACGTATGTGTGTAAAAAAAAAAGTGAACAAAGTTCACACATAATGATTGTGTGTGTGTATGTTACAAACAAGTGAACGAAGTTCACAGACGATGAATGTAAGTGTGTGAGAACAGAGTGGTCAATTGAATATTATGTGTTCAGAAAACAAGTGCATACTCTCAAAACCCTTTGGGCGATTTAAAAGAATCTATTATTTTACTGGGTGCCAGATATTTAGAGATCGACTTTGACTAAAGCGAATAGGTCATGGTTAGTCAAACGTGTAAGTAAATATTAATTTTAGTCAAAATTATTAAATATAACTTTGTAGTTTCGTGTGGATTTACCTATTCCGGTATCTGTCTTGTTTGTAAACAAGCAAACAAGAAACATACAAATGTAGTGAGTTGAACTTGACCCACTTTGCAGTTTTCGATTGAGTCGAAACTTGGCATAGTACTTATGTAAATTTTTGATTAATATTTTGGATTAATATTATGGTATTATCGAGCTAGATCTCATTTACATATTTAATGTTTCGCCCACTTACAATGGCATATATGGTGAGGAAGTGTTAAACATAAGGTTTTGCCGGTGACTGTACCTACAGTACATAGTGGCAGAAATTATGTGAGCTGACCTTGAGTGCACTTTAACGTATCTTTAACCTCTTTCCTTAGGGTACCTTACGTGTGCACAAAAAATCAAAAATATTGTCTAGCATCAAAACTACGATTCCGCCTACACAAGGTGTGACCAACTCTTAAGATTTTTGAAATCCTAAAAATTTTGGTAATATTTCAGTTGTCAGACTCTAACAACTTGTTAATTATAAATTCAAAAATGTTCAAGCCTCAGCTAGTACGCCAAAATATGAATCCGCAATCTCTTTGATTTCACCACAACCGACAATACCTATTTAGTAAAATAAATAAATAACCACTCTTCTTAACAGTCGACCAAATGACATAAGAAAGTTATTGCAAAGGCGACACCTGGGACCTAATTCGAGAATGCCGTTTGAGAGATCACAAAAAACGTAAAAACTCTATTAGATAAAAGTGATATCGCCTTTGAACTGTCATTAAAATGCGATGAGGTTCAAGTGACATCTCATCTCAGTTTTGGAAATACGAAGGCGATAATGATTGTCAAAAATGCTATTCATGCATATGAATTTCTGTTTTGAACAAAACTTAACTAACTAATTTTATACTACACGGTCAAGTTAAAGTATGCGCCTGTTGTTTATGCCGTCTCATGCAAAGGAAACACAAATTAAGCGCGACCGGATTGACGAAGCTGCGATGTTATAGGGATATCGCCAGTAGTAAAGTAGGGACACGTCAAAAGTGACGAATGGCGATGAAATGGAGAGCTCTCCATCATCTCTCTAAAATTGGTCGAAGACGCCCCTTTTCTTACGATTTTATTTAAAATCAAAATGAAAAATGACTGTTTCTGTTAATGTACAGATTACAATAATTGCAAAGGTTGGGTTCTCCTTGTAAGTAAAGTAAATGCCCGTGACAGGAGACCTTGATCTTCCAAATAATGCACTAAATTGTAATTCCACTCTGCACTAGTTTTGAGACTCTGAGCGCCATCTATTGGCAACACGTACACACTTACAGGGAACGAGACAATAAGAGAGAATATTTAACAAAAGTAATCATATTACATTATTAATCTCAACACTATAATAGTTAAATCTATTGTTTAAAGTGAAGTGAAAAACAATCAACAATGTGGTACATTATGCACCTACGCCAGGCTATCCCCACGCGTTTCGACCGCGCGAAACATTCCGATCTCTAAGTAGCTCCCCGGCGGGACAAAACGTCAGGGAACGCCAACGGAACCCCAACTTGGACCCCCGCTCGGACGCACCAACCCTAGCTGCACTTCGTGATTTTCGCTGCCCCTTCGCTTCGAAGACTTCGGAAATCGCCTGCTCTTCGAGCAAGAACACCGCCTGCCGCCACCTTCTGCCTCTTGCCGTCGGTGCCCTTCGACGCAAAGCTGATCCCGGTCCCGCTCAAACGGATGCCCCGGGGGAAGCAATGCGGAGTCGAGCATTAAGCCGACAGTAAGGAGCGTCGCGGAATCGCCGTTTCAACTTCCTGTATGGAAGAGAAAAAGAGAGCTGCTCCCGATGGGAAGGGGGAGGGTAGTTCGCGTTCGAAAGAGCGCGGCCTACCTCCGTCCAGGCAACTGGGCGCCCCCCAACCCCGCAAGGAGCTAGCCCGTCCGGAGGCCGTCAAACCCGGCCGAAACAAGGACGGCTCATCCTCAACGAGGGTTACCACTCCCGATGGGACGGGGGAGGGCGGTCAGGGTCCCTCGGGACCCGGGCTGCCTCCGTACACGCAAGTGTGCGCCCCCCAACCCCGCACGGAGTTAGCCCACCCGACGACCGATTTACTCGGATCAAAGGGTGGGAAGACTTGGATTCCTGCTCCCGATGGGAAGGGGGAGGGAGCGTCGCGTCCTACAGGACGCGGAGCACCTTCGCACACTTTAGTGGGCGCCCCCCAACCCCGCACGGATGCACACCAGTCGGAGGGTAGTTTGAAACAGGCTGCATCACAACTACCCACCCAGAAAAGCCGCAGTCTCCAGGACCTCCAGAGGGAACTGGAGGGATTCTCAGATGCCCTAGACACCGCTCCATCATCGCAGACACCGACTACGAGCCAAACGGAGCCCACGCGACAATTTTCGTCGCAAATCGCCAATGTGCACAGCCCTAAGGTTGTCAACAATGGAAACCTGAAAGCTGCGCAACTCGCCGAGCCCGCCCAAATGCCGCACGCCGCCCCCACTCATCGGGAGGACCTCGACCGTGATCGAGTCGTGGTCGCCCGCATGATGGAGGAGGGGCTGCCGTCACCTGGCCTCGCGGCCTGGATGGCGGCATACGTGCGCATAACAGGGCACCAACTGGGCGAAGAAACGGAGCTGCTAGAAGAGGACCTCCCGTTCCTAGAGTTCCTCCAGCAGCACCCAACGGTGCTTGCACCTGCAGCAGAGAAGAGGAAGACCTGCCCCAGCCCTGCGATGCAAGAGACCCCAAACAAGCGCATCTGTCGGAAAGCCTCGCCGCCGACCGACCCCCGCCTACGCCGCCGCTCCAAGTCGGTGGGCGTAGCCCTATCGCCGTTCGCCGCTCCCATTCCATCCGTGAGCGGCTGGAAACCGAACCCACCAACCTACTCCGCAGCGCAGCAGCCCAGAGCCCCCCCGCCGGGACTCACCCCCGCCGTCGCCTGCGAAGTAAACAAACCGGCAGCGCAGAACAACAACAAGCCCAACTACGCCGCCGCCGCCGCCTCCAAACCCGAGAATGTTCGGTCCAGCTCGGGAAACAAGAGGAAAAAAGAAACCTCGACTCCTGCTGCTTCGCAGCGGGAGGGAGCGGGTCAAAAAAATACAGACCCGCCAAAAACAAAATACAAGCCAATAACTCTCGAAAATTTCCCGGACTGGCCGAAACATTTCGCGGAGTTAAGGAAGCAGTTGGGGCACGCTCCAAATGCCAAAGCTGCCGGTGACGGAGTCACTTTCCACCCCAAGGGCGACGACGAGTTCAGGGTGGTACAGGCGTACCTCCTGAAGCTCCAGAACGACCTTGGAGTTGACATCCTGCCCTTCCACATCTACAACACAAAGGAAGGGCAGATGCTGAAAATCTGCCTGCGAGGTCTCCCCACAAACACTAGAGAAGAGGACATCATCGCTGCGCTACAAGAGCTGGGTTACAGCGCGACCTACTCCAAGCCAATCAAGGCGAGAAGAGGGAGGCCGGGCTGCGTATTCTTCGTGCAGTTAGCCACGACTGCCGAAGAATCACGCAGCATCTACGATGTCCGGGAACTCCTGAATATGCCCGGCATCAAAATTGAAGCGTGGAGGAGTAAGAAGGGCCCTGCGCAATGCCACAATTGCCAGGGCTTCAGGCACTCCTCCCTCGGCTGCCACCGCCCTACACGCTGCGTACGTTGCGCAGGACCGCACAGG
Organism: Apotomis capreana; assembly: GCA_947623375.1. NCBI lineage: Eukaryota > Metazoa > Arthropoda > Insecta > Lepidoptera > Tortricidae > Apotomis > Apotomis capreana. Next base: position 11,261,277 of record OX392522.1, on the reverse strand, counting down.
GCAAAGGACTGCACACTGCCAAGGGGAGAACCGCCCACTTGCGCCAACTGCGGAGGACCACATCCTGCCTCCAACAAAAACTGCCCGGTCTTCAAGAGGGAGATCAGGAATAAAAAGGCGGGCACATACCCGCTCACCAAGCCGCTTCGTCCAGGTCCGGTCACCCGAGCGGCGTTAGAAGAGCCCACGGTGGCAGAGTCGGCGCCGTCAACTCTGATGGCGCCGGCAAACAACCCCCAACAAAGGGGTTCAACCTCCGCCGCCCGCCCGCCCGCACCAACGCCGAAGCCCAACGCACCTCCGGGTGCCAAAAAGAAAACAACAAAAAAGAAGCCGCAAGCAGCGCCGCCCAAGCCCAAGCCGACTGCCGTCAAGGCCGCCGCAAAGGGCCGCACCGCCGCCGCTGAGCAACAAACACAACCGCAACAAAAGAAGAAGGCGCCCGCGCCAAAACTCAACTCTGCTGCAGACAAAATGCTGCAGCTCATACAGCAGCTCCTGAGCATCGCCACATCCGCCGATCCAGCCACGCTCCAAGCTGTTTCAAGTGCCGCCACATCACTCCAGCCTACCATTCACTAGGGAACTGCGAGTGGTGTACTGGAACGCGCAATCACTGACCAGCAAACTGGGCCTGCTCCGCCACTTTCTCCAGGAGCAAAATGTTGACATCTTGCTGGTCAGTGAGACTTGGCTGCGCGAAGGAGAGCCGCTGAAAATCGGCGGATACGTCGTTTACCGCAAAGACGACTACAGTGAAGCTGCTGGCCGCCCATACAGAGGGCTGGCCATCTTTATCAGGAGGCGCATCGTCCACCAGCCGGTCACGTGGAAGGCCTTCAACTCCATCCAGGCTCTGGGAGTTGACATCCGTGTGGCTGGCCACGACCTGCGTCTCTACACCATCTACCGTCCCCACGGCCCGCCGAGCGACTTAGTGCCTAACGTCCGTGAGCTGATCAACGCCCCCATGCCGACCATCCTGGCGGGGGATTTCAATGCCAAATCCACCACCTGGCACTCGTCGCTCACAGACACAGCGGGCCAACACATCGAGGCAGCAGTAGTGAATGGCGAGTTTGAGGTGTCCGGTCCCACAGAGCCCACACACTACGCGGACAACTACGACTCGTCGGACATCTTAGACTTCGCCATTCACAAAGGGGTCAACGCGGTGCTGACCCACGAAGTCCTGGCAGACCTTCCCTCGGACCATCGCCCAGTCCTGCTCACCATCAGGGACCTGCCAGTCACGACGACTGCCCCGTCGCCCAAGAGACGTATCTGCTGGGAGACTTTCTCGGCGGCAATGGACGAGAACTTCCCCTCCATGCCGGTCTCTTCAGCAGAGCAAGTAGAAGAAGCCACCGCCTCCATCACTGCCAAGATCCAGCACTCACTCAACACCGCGGCGCACACCGTTCCGGCCAGCTCAAGGCGAAAGCCCCTACCTGCCCGGATCCAGGAACTTATTGCACAGAAGCGCCAAACGAGACGGCAGTGGCAGAGGACGAGATGCCCCACCCTCAAAGCGTCGCTTAACGCACTGGTGGAGAGGGTGAAGGAGGCACTCCAAAAACACGCTGCGGAGAGCTGGGAGCGACACCTGGCGACCGTAAACGGGGACATGCCCTCTGTCCACCGTTTATGCCGACAACTCGGGATGACATCAGCGGCCACACACCCGTTGATCGATGAATCTGGAACCCCGCGCTACCACGCCGAAGATAGAGCCGAAATCTTCGCGAACAGCCTGCAAGCCCAGTTTCAGCCTAACCCTACCGACGATGTGGAGCACGTCACAGCAGTCGAGCAACACCTCGCACAATACTTCGCTGCACCTATCGAGGCGAAAGAGGACCCCGTCTTCTTCACACCCGGCCAGGTCAAGCGAGAACTCCAACGGACTAAGCCGAGAAAGGCACCGGGCGCAGACACGATTCCGAACAGGGCACTCCACCACCTGCCGCCGCGAGCGATCGCGGCGGTAGCCCGCCTGTTCAACGGAATCCTGCGCTCCGGACACTTCCCCACCGCGTGGAAGCTTGGCCGGGTCATAATGCTGCACAAACCTGGAAAGAGCATGAGGAAGCCGGAGTGTTACCGCCCGATAACCCTCCTAAGCACAGTGTCGAAGGTGTTCGAGAAGCTCCTGCTGAGACAACTTCAGCCGCATATCGAGCCCCGACCCGAGCAATTCGGATTTCGTGCAGAGCACAGCACAACTCTGCAGCTGTCAAGGGTACTGCACCACATGGCGGTGGCCATGAACGCCAAGAAGGTCACGGTTGCAGTATTCCTTGACATGGAGAAGGCGTTTGACAGGGTGTGGCACGAGGGCCTAGTGTACAAACTGTCAACGTCTTCTGCACCTCGACGGGTGGTTCGAGTGGTCGAATCGTTCCTGTCCGGACGAACATTCCAGGTGGCGGTGGAAAACGCCACCTCGACGGAGCGCCCGATACTGGCGGGCGTACCCCAAGGAAGCTGCCTATCTCCAGCCTGTTATGCCCACTACACCGACGACATACCGGTGGAGGGCGACGTCAAGCTGGGGCTATACGCGGACGACGCGGCGTTCTTCGCGACGTCCGTCAACACCAAACACGCCGCCAAGAAGATCCAGCGTCAGCTTGACGTCCTTCCTGATTGGCTCTCCCGATGGCGACTGTCGGTGAATGTGGGGAAAACACAGGCACTTGTAACGGGAAGAGTGAAGCAGCCTCCAAACCTTCGCATGTCCGGACAGGACATTCAATGGTCACACACGGCCAAGTACCTGGGCGTGACCATCGACAGGGGACTCACCATGGCGAAACACGTGGAGGAAACGATTCGGCGGACAAGAGGAGCAGCCACCAGACTCCGACCAGTCCTTGCCAGCAGCCTTCCCTTGCGCACAAAGCTAGGGATTTATAAGACCTACCTGCGGTCCCGCTTGACCTACGCGGCACCCGCATGGTACGGTCTTACATCAGCAACGAACAAGAAGAGGCTGCGTGCGCAGGAGACCCAAGCCCTGCGCACCATAGTCTCGGCTCCGCGATATATGCGGAACGAGACTATATTTCGCGACATCAAATGGCAAGGACTGGATGCCTTCATAGGGCAACTCGCCGAAGCCATGTTTCGCCGCGCTGATCACTCGGGGACTCCCAGCCTCGAGGGGATCGCGCCACTCCACGCTCGTCCTCCAGACGTACGGGGCCGGGCTCTACCGAGAGAGCTCGTGCCCCCCGACTGAGTCCCCTGGAAACACCAGGTGCCCACAACGCCGAAGAAGGCCAACATGACCGCAAAGCCGCAGAGAGGCCAACGTGCTCGACTGCAGCTGAGCAAAAAAAAAAAAAAATCGCCACGCCACCAGCCTCAACGCCACCATCGCCAGCATCGCTACTTGGAACGACTGCTCACGAACTGAACACACCGCCTAAAAGGAAACAAAACAACACATAAATCGTCTCAGAAAGAGACGTCCCGTCCGTAGTTTACGGACGGAGGAGCCGCTGCCACAGAGGGCTAGGCCCTGCCATGGCTTCCCCACACTCCCACGTCGGGATGTGTGTGACGCAAGAGTGACCAAAACGTCAGTGGGCTGCCACGCCTCGCGGCGAGCGGACGGCGTACAGTTAACGTTTCCCGCGCAACCTGTGCTGTGTACGATGTCGAAAAATAAAAGTCGGACATATTGTTTTTGTGGCAACAAAGACGGTTGAAAATGATTTCATTTGTTCCAGAACACATTAAACTCTCCGGAATAAAAGATTTGGTTAAAGAATTAACGTTTACTTGACGCGTAACTATTAAAGTCTGGGTATTTCTCTAAAAATCTTTATGGGGCGCCTAGCTTTTTTTCGAAATAATTGTGTTGGTTTGATTCCATGCTGTGTTGTTATTATTATTACTGAAGGTTTAGTTATACAATCAATAAGTAAAATATTTAAAGATTCACTCTATGATACATTATATTTTAGAAACACGATTACTTGTAGTTTCCTCGATAGTTTTTTTTAAAGCTACCTCAAAAATGCAACATAAACCCCTAGTATGTCATAAATACTGCAGGGAAAGTTATCAGTTTTTTTAATAATAACATAACGAGATGTTATCTATAATGTATACGTCTTACATTTTCAAAATCTGTATTATTTTAATAATTAAACCGAAAAAACATGATTTCTGCGCTCCCAGCAGAGATGGGCATAAGTTAATTTTTAATCTCGATTAACGATTAAAATTGACGATTAGTTAATCTAATCGTACGAGTTCCGATTGATTTAATCTCGATGAAGTTAATTGTTGATTAATTTTTAGCGATTAAATTTTTAATCGATTAATTAATTCGATTAACTTTCTCTTGATTAATATTAAGGAAAAAAAAAAGACTTTTTGTAAGTCTTTACAAGTCCCTGCCTAGAACATCTTAGAGTACCGCACTATAAAAACCATCTCGTATTACTGTAACAAGAGGGAAGAGGGAAGAGCGGAGAGCGGAGAACGGCGAGTGGAGAGCGGAGAAAGGCGTGCGGAAAGCGGAGAGTGGCGTGCGGAGAGCGGAGAGTGGCGTGCGGAAAGCGGTGTGCGGAGAGCGGAGAGTGGCGTGCGGAGAGCGGAGAGTGGCTTGCGGATAACGGAGAGCGGCGTGCGGAGAGCGGTGAGCGGCGTGCGGAGAGCGGTGAGCGGCGTGCGGAGAGCGGTGAGCGGCGTGCGGAGAGCGGTAAGCAGAGAAGCGGAAAGAGGGAACGGTCGGATGCAAAGGTAACCGAACTGACTACCGAGGTGACTGAACTAGACTGGTTGACCAAACGAGCGAAGGCACGAGAAAAAGCTAGCGTTTACATAACGGAGGCAACCCTAGCGCACATTCCAATGACGTTGCGTCACCCGCGGGAGGGGGCATAGATAGCGGTGGCAACGCCTGCCGTCCAAACAAGTGGTGTATCTGTTACGTAGTAACTTGTATATAATCTGTGCCTACGCTTCATTGGTAAGGAGCGCCTGAAGTCAGATGAGCTGTCACGTTCCCCACGAATAAGTACAATCAACTATTACAGTTTTCATAATGACGATGACAGCTATATTAATATTTTTCCGAAATGTAGTAACAACCCTAAAACATCCCTTGTGATGTGAGACTGGAAATCAACAAACTAATGTTTGTGATGTCCGGCATTTCAATTCATTCAAATTTGTATGACAGCAGTCCCAGACTACTTCTATATTTTTAGTTACTCCGTTCACAGCTGCTGTAATGTGAATAGCTCGTCTGAGCAGAGATGTTATACAGCGTTGAACATTTCTAAAGACTGGGCTGACAGGATAGTGTCATCCGAGTGATCTACAATCGACATAATTATTATTATAAATGTAAAGCGGGTTCCAAAAAAAAAAAAAACATCAAAATAAAATATTATAATATCAGTGCCAACCTTAGTAATTTAAAGGTTTTATTCACATATTATAATCTGGAAATTTAGTGTTTTACAGAGATAATATCCAAAGAAGATAGCCATTGCTGGTTATTGTGGCATAGGTGGTTATATAGTAACCACCTTGATATAAAATATTTAAAAACCAAAATGTAAAGAGATACTTACTGAAATGTGTGATTAATTGCTCAGAAAAACAAATTTAGATATTGGATATTATATTCAACAATAACTCAGAAAAGGACACTCACTTGAAAGTAATAGAATTTTATAGCTACAATTTCAGCGGAAATATTCTACAAGATATCAGTAAACTTTACAATATGTGTTTTGATTAAATTCAACCAAAAAAAAAAAAAAAATCTGATGAAATGCCAGAAAATATTATACATTTTGCCAACAAATTTATATTACTTTAGAACTGTTTGGAAAATGACTCCAAAAACTGGCCAAAAAGTACATACTGCTGGAACGCCTATAAAAAGAATTAAAGCGAAATTAACCAAATACTGTTAAGATTCCCTCATCGATGAATGAGGTACTCGTACTAGTAAAAGATGCAACAAGAAAGGCCACATCGAGAAATACTTAATAGTATTCCGGCCTAGTAAGCGAGGATGCTACAAAATAATTAAAACTAAAGCAATTATAAACAGAAGCCTTTTCACATATTTTCTTTAATAAAAATGTTACAAATTATATATACAGAAAAATAAATGTAGACAATAAATAATTTTTAATACAAAGCTTAGACTTGCTCCTCATTTTTGTATGGAATCGTAACTTGGGTGCCACTTCATGACTTTGTTAAACTTCAGTAACTTTAACACCATAAGTCACTAATTGAGGACCCATAATGCAAGAAATATCTGCAAAAAATTAAATTTCATAATTATTATGGAAATCAATGTTTTATTTTACATAAAAACTTCTGTTTTGTCGTGTAACACATAAATTGCAAAAATTGCAAACAATGTACTAAACTGGGCACCACTTTACGATAAAGTCTACTATCTTCCATGGAAGGAGTCGAATATGGAAGATAAACATAATTGACAAATAATATCAACGAATTGATGGATCTATTGGTTCTTTCAATTATTGTATTTGAACCGTTTAAATAGTGATGAAAGACGTCACACGATAATTTTTAAAAAATAAAATTAAAGTCATCGATGCTTGTTGTTTCTTCCTCCGTACATCGCTTTATTAGGTACACGCCTATATGTTGATTACAAGAATTGATGGAAGATGAAACCTGAATTACTGATTGATTCTTTTGTTGGACCCGAGTTCCGTAATGCTGGCACTAAGTATGTATAATAGCAGGGTTTTGACGGGATGCTCCCGCAGAGCGCATGTAAATGCAGTAGAGCGAAAGTATACGATTAAAAGGTTGATAAATGTAACATAGCAAATTTTATTAGTTCTGTTATAGAAAAGTCTATGAGTTTTATGACACAGAATAAGAGAAAACTACTCGTTCAAATACATACCTGCAGCCAGCTATTAATATAAACATTAAACCTAATAAGGTTTCTCTCTGCATCCCTAACCACTGGTAGCCTGGGCCTTGCCCTGCCGGTGGTACCCGAGGTTGGGATTTTGTGATGTATTTAAATGAAACGTAATAATATAATATAATAAATAAGGTAGTCTGGGAGTTTTCTTTCGGTGGTTCTTTCTCCTCAGTAAGCCTTATAGTGAACCACTGGTAAAAAATAAAAAAAAATATAATAATGTGAAGATGGATCGGTTTAATAAAGAAAATAATACAAGTATAATATTATAAGGAAATGAAATTGATGAATAAAATAAGTTAATTAGTAAGGAATTAATGATATGTGATTTGTGACAAACTATTTCAGCCTGTACTGATTAGTGATTGTATTCTGTTTAGAATAAATATTTAAAAAAGGAAGAGATGTGGTATCTTGGATTTATAGATTTGTACATATATAAATAAACGTGTATGCGGGTAGGCGGGGTGAGGCGCCCCTCTAGCATTCCGTTATCTGGTTTCACGCCGGACGGACGTTGCACCTCAACCTGCGGTGTATACTCAAATATATATCTGTGTTTAATTCCAAATCCTTTGTGGAGGACACCACAAGTAGCATATCTTAAATTTCTACAGGTACTGTAGTTTTCTGCAAATGTGACTAAGCCGGTTCATTCTTAGCCCTGCACACTCGTATCTTATGGTAAGTTACGCCCATTGTTCAGTCTCTAAAATCGTAATCAGTCACGAGCAGATAATTGTCCTACCTACTCAGTAAGAACTATCTGATAATCGCTGCTTTTTGCATCTCTATTAAACACAAGCCAAGCTAGCATGTTATTCAACGAAGAACTACTTTGATTATTTATATTAATAAACTTGGAGAACCTTAGAGGTTAACACATTGTATCTTCGTGCTTTGATTTTTGTATCAAAGGTTCGATATAAAAAAATATGTGGTGCAACTACCCACATTAAAAATAGTAAAAATAAAAATACCTAGTTAAAAATTATTTTATATTTAATTGTCTGACTAGTATAATAAGTAACGCATGCAATATGCATGCGTAATGATAATTATTTGTATGCCACCATATGGCTAAATATGGTGAGACTATTCGTACTTACATCTGTATCATCCTTTGTAATGTTACCTATGTTTTACATATAAATACTTACTTAATTACTTTTATTCATTATTTTGTCATTAAAAGAAAATCCCATCTAAGAGGTCCGCCTGCGGCATGGTGCCCAGTATACTGGCGGCGTTACCTCTTTGTATAGTCAGAGAGGTTCTCTGGCAGAGGTAAAAGCTTGTTCGGACTAGGCTAGTATTTTAGTCTAGTAGCGAGTAACTTAGTAGCTAAACGTGTCTGAACACCAAACAATTAGTCGAGTAGATTAGTAAGTAATTTAGTCGAGTCAATCCATTTTTTTTTTTTTTTTTTTAATAGTTTAGTAGTGAGTAGCACCCCCCACCACTGAGAATCTGAGACCATATTTTCATTAAAAGAAAATTCACACAACTTTCGGACGGTTCCATATTGGGTTGCATAAATTTTAAAGCCATAATGTCGGTGTGCATAACCACTTTTGTCATAAAAATCTTTCCGCATAAGTGTGTTAGTCATTAATTGATCCGCATACATTTTATGACCATAATGTCTATACGCATAAGTAAGGAATGCCATATAATTTTGGGGCATATCAACCTGAATCATAATCATTGATCGCCATAATGTTTTTATGCATATCGTGCATTGGTGCATAATCCTGAACAACATAAATATCAAGCTCCATATTTTTTTATTCAACGTCATCCTGCTTTTCTGGCAGCAGTTCGTGTCTGAGGGGGTCACAGTTCTTTCAAACCTAACCTAACCTAGTTTTCTGGCTGATGTTTGTATTTGTAGGTTCAGAATTCTAACCTTTTTTTTTTTCGTTGGAAAACCTAACCTAACCTAACCTAACCTACTTTTCTGGCCGATGTTCGTATTTATAGGTTCACAGTTCTAACCTAACCTAACCTAACCTACAACTAAGTGTATGTCAGTGTGGAGAAGGATTTCTTAATGCGGGGGGCTTCGCCCCCCGTCCCCCCTTTTTGTTTTTCTGCTCATGTAAGTTTTGTATCATTATTTCTAATGTTATATTTTTGGTACATGTGATATAACTTATACTATATAATGTCTATTGCCATTAATAATTATGAAAGCCACAATTTATGCGTTACTCTTCTTCGTACTATCAATTATTATGACATCCAATAATATGATTAGAAATTTTGTGCCATACTAAATTATGCTTATGAACAGCCTGCCGAACAACAATTATGACGTAAAAATTTTATGCAAATAACAATTTATGACAAATAACATGTATGAGGAAAGCCATTATGCGAAATGAGTTATGACAATCGAATTTATGACAAGAATTTTTATTCCACTAGAGGTGATCCCCTTTCGGACATCCTCAAGCTATTCAAGTATTCTTTGGGATCTTCCAATGCTAATTCCTTTAGAAGACGATTAGTACCTCCTAGGTCATCTCTTCTATTGATATCGATCCATTTTCGTATCCATAGCTTCTTTTTATTAATCACGCAAATTTCCTCATCCACGTCTTCTAAAATAGCCGTTACAATTAGCTTTATCAGTTTATTCACTTTATAACGCTGCAGGCTGTTCATCTTGCAGAATACCACTTGTGAACCCTTGTGAACTTTACTCGACTGTAATGCGAACGATTTTTAGGCAGTAGCGAATGGTTTAGCTACTAAATTACTCGCTACTAGACTAAAATACTAGCCTAGTCCGAACAAGCCTTAAGAGCCAGCACTGGAGTCCCGAAGCGTCGATCAGCCGTTTCGACAAGTCCTTCATGAAAATTCTCATGTCAGCCGACCATGGGCCCAATTTCTCGTCTGCAAGCGTCGCAATTTCGCTGTATTTTTCCGAACTTTTCCGCACTAACTACCGTGTCTTGTTCTAGTGCATAAATATTGTTCGTTCTCTATATAATTAGCAGCCATTCCATAATGAATTACGTATTGCGCGGCTGAAACATAATTTTAACAACACTTTTGGTAAGTATTTTTACCGCTTTTGAGTCTCCATACTTATTTATTTCAATTTACTTAAACTTTATTGAAATTCCATCAGGCGATACTGTTAAAAACTCAGCACAAATATTAATAGAAATGCAAGAATTCTGTGTAATAAACGTAATTTATTATATAAAACGTAACTGGTAATTCTAAGATTGACAGGATCTCAAACTAAACTTGACATCTGCCTAAACATATGTTTTAAACAATAATAACAAGGAGTCTTAATGCAAAATAACTATCTAACACTCCCCCTAATTTTGCATTAACTCAAAGCATTAAACAGCCTAACTTAAACAAAACATCGCAGTTACCTGCTCATCATTATAGCTCTTTACTCCGAAGCTAAACAGATGTTTTTCAAAACAAAATTAAAATATAATTTGCCTAATAAGATGAGGCAAGGAAATTGACAATAAATCGGCTAACAAATCAAATCTTTTTTCTTTTTAATTTTAAATACCCATTTCCAGGTGACAGGTTTCTTTTTAGTATTATTGTCTGTTATAATCCAGGTCTGGTTCTCTTCATAAGCGTTAGGCTCATCTTGTACGGTTACTTTCCATTTCGCAGACTCAATGTATTCGGTTAAGTTAATCTCATAATTTTCATTCCATCTACTTCTTAAAATACGATCTGATATCAGTTCTGTGGGTTCAAACGTCACACCGGGTTGGTAAGTTTTACCGTCATTACAGCTCCTCGAGCTTTCATCACTTCTTTCTTCTGCCTGGGCTGAGGTGGACGCTTGAGTGTCCGTCATCGTTGATACAGAGACTTGATCAATTCTCTCCTGTATACCTTCAAACACAACGAGATTTTGACTTACAACATTCGGGTTAGTATCATTGGCCACTGGGGCTTGTTCACAGTCGTGCCATGTATCTCCAATATCAACAAAAACCTGGTTGACAGTATTCAGGCTAGTCTCGTCAAACACTACATCTCGTGATATCTCAATCTTATTTGTTTTCGGGTCATACATTCTGTAATTCTGATTTTCGTATCCTTGTATCGACGGCTCACACATAGGTCCACATACGTCACTATAGACCAGCCCTCCTGGACACTGCTCTGCCCGACGAGAAGCATGGAAAGGCAGCCGACTTTGCTTGCCATGCATGCATTCCTCACACAAAAACTTTTCATCGCCACTGTCTTTACATTGAATAAGCCCATTCTTTATTAAACGTTTAACCTCTGTAACGTTCAAGTGCCCAAGTCTCTCGTGCCACAGTCGAAATGTATTTTGAGATAGTTGCACATTGTGACAACTTGCACTCACGACAGTATTAAAGTTCATTACATACAGATTGTTCGCGTTTTGCCTTGCACTTAACACCACATCATTGTCTTTGTAAATTAACGCGCTAGTATTTCTTTTTACTATGACATAGTTTAAACGCATAATGACACCTTCAGAGAACAAGTTCCTGCACAATTCCGGCACGTAGAGCACTTCTCTTATCATATTTTCTTCCCACTGTCCATTCAGTCTTTTTTTAATCAGTATATTTCCTATTCCCCGCACTTTTAATTCTTGTTGATTACCTAATTTCACTAACCTATTGGTATTTTCAGTAAACAGTTCCAAATCCAAGAAAAAATCTTTTCTAAAAGTCATATGTACGGATGCGCCACTGTCTAAAAGCCACACGTCACTATACGATTCATCAACAAAATTCGCACTTTCTTCTGCGTGAAATGCCAACGTGTTGTTGTAAATTGGCTTGTCCTGGGAGCGTTTCTTCGCACGGCAGTCTCTTGCGAAGTGTCCGCGTTTGTTGCAGTTATAGCAAACGAAGCGGTGCTGATTATTGTCCGTGATGCTGTTACCTGCACTCGTCCCAGGCTGTCGCTTCTCGTGAGAAGCCAAGAGTGCCACCTCATTCTCTTCTTCTGTCGTCAGACTGGCTTCTTCGTCCATAAGTCGAGCAGTGAGGTTCGGGATGGTTTGCAGCTTTGAATCAAGTGATAACCAAGCTTGACGGAATGAGCGATACTTTGATGGTAGAGTACTTATGATTTTAGTCATAATAGCTGTGTCACTGATGTTTTCTCCGCTTTCTTTTAACTGCTGCGCCAAACTCTCGACTTTTGAAATATGCTGCGCCATACTGTCGGACGAGTTCATTTTATACTGGTAAAATCGCTCGTGGACTAACATCTTATTGAATTCCGATTTTTGCTCATATATAGAGTCCAGCTTTTCCATGATTTTAGCAGCACTGTCGCAATTCTCAATGAGAGCAATTTGTCGGTAGTCCATCGCCGACATGATGATGAACATAGCCGTCCCATCGTTCCGGAGCCATGTTGCCGTCGCAGACTCATTTTCTGGTGTCAACTTGGGTTTTGGTATAGACAAATCAATACCCTTTGCCTTCAGCGCACATTTTATTTGGAATTTCCACTGACGGAAATTATTTCCGTCAAAACGTTCGACGTTCATTTTCAAACCGTCCATACTATTAAACTTGACAATCAAAATTGTCAACTCACTTTTTCACTTTTATACCGAGTTTTGCTCTTTACATCGCTATTAATATGCTGGGTCCATAACCTGTTAAAAACTCAGCACAAATATTAATAGAAATGCAAGAATTCTGTGTAATAAACGTAATTTATTATATAAAACGTAACTGGTAATTCTAAGATTGACAGGATCTCAAACTAAACTTGACATCTGCCTAAACATATGTTTTAAACAATAATAACAAGGAGTCTTAATGCAAAATAACTATCTAACAGATACGTTTGCTCGTTTGCCCCCTATGACATAAAAAAAAATGTTATATTATTTATTTGCAATAGATATAGTTTTCATTGTGGTCTTGAGATTTATATCGTTTCATATATCTAGACTTAAATAAGTCATGCAAATGTTTTTACAAAGGACATAGGTACACACACTAGTTGCACCCAGCGGTGTTACTCGTTCATCCCAAGGGAACACAAATTTTTTGTTGTTTTTTTATATCGTCTCACATTTTTAGAATTATCTTTGAACATTTTAACAATTAGTGTCTGGATTTTAGAACCATGGTATGCTTAAAAAACCCAATGCTCAGCTAGCTGCCATAAGGGTGCCATCGTCAAAGCAAACTTTCTGTAAGTACAGTCAGCGTCACGTAAAACGAGCGCTGGCGATCTTCCTGCGTAGTATAAACGGCGCTCTTATTACGTGACCTGTTCACTGCTAATGTACCTGACTATACGTGGCCGTCCTTATTTCATAATTTTGCGTAATTTAGTTATGTACCTATTTATTTATTATTCAAATAATTATGAGATCGGTGATGCTTGGACGCTATTTGTTAACACAATTGAATGTATTGAATGTTAAAACAAAAAAAAACAGTCAAGTGCGAGTCGGACTCGCGCACCGAGGGTTCCGTACGAACTATGAAAGCACTGCATATTGTTCTAACGAACAACTTAACTTTACCGTAGAAAAACCAATCAATCTAAGAAAACGGGGACGACACTACAGCCTTGCCACTCTTTAATTTCTACTCTTTTTGGTCAGACTGTACGTACCTACTTTAACTTTTTTTTACATTAACTTAGAAGTAGGCATGACTTAAATTTTCACAGCTTCAAGGGACTGTAGACTTGAGTGTATAGTTTAAATTACAACTCGATACCTCCACGAGATTAAAGGTCTTGACAGTCAGACGGACGGACAGACGGACTACAAAGTGATCTTAAAAATGACTAGAAGATTTTTTTTTACATTGAAAAGCAGAGTTTAGAAATTTTATGGTTCAGGTGGGGTTCGGATTTTAAAGTCGCGTTTCCAACGGCTTTCCGGGTCAACACGGGCTCCCTACCTATTGGACTACTGAACCGATGCAAAAGCCATTAAATTTTTCAACCAGTTACTTTACCTCTTCAACGTCTTAGGGAGGCATCGTACCGTACTATTGGAAGGCATAAAATCATTAATACTAATATGGTTACGCATAATTGCTTTTCGCCGAAAATGAGATGTGCATAAGCCTCATTACGCATAACATTAAAAAGCATAAATACAGAAAGCATAACCGTCATGAAGACTAATAACAAAAAGCATAAGCATAAATAGGCATAATAATCAATTGGCTTCACATCAAAATTCATAACGCTATTATCCTATTAAAAGTTGCACAGTTGCAAGGTTAGTATAGTAGTTAGTAATATATAGTGATCAATCTATATGGGTCAGTAGGGAGAAAACGAAAACTATAAGAGATAGGGAAACCTGTTCTTAGGAACCATGGCTTCGATTTTAGATTTATTAAAAACTGCATTCAAATTTTTTTCGTACATCTCATGCATAACCCGGAATCGAACCCGGTCGAAATTGAGTAGAGAAAAAAAAAATAGTTTAAGATGTCATACGATCCTATTTTTGTCAATTTCTGACTCTTAGAGCACTCTTAATGTATGCACTCTTTTACAGACATTTGTTGCCAATAAAAAGTAGGATCGATTGACATCTTCATTTTTTTTCTCCTCTCCCCAATTTTAACCGGGTTCGATTCCCGGTTATGCATGAGATATACGAAAAAAAATTGAATGCAGTTTTTAATAAATCTAAAATCGAAGCCATGGTTCTTAAGAACAGATTTCTCTATCTCTTATAGTTTTCGTTTTCTCCCTACTGACCCATTTGGATTGATCACCCTGTATATATTTAAGAACTAAAACGAGGTCGACGGAGGTCCGCTTCGCAGACCCCCTATTCCGCGTTGCTTAGGCGCTTCGCGCCTGGTTATCGTGCTAACCTAACCTAACCTAATGTACCTACCTAATGTGACCTAACTTTACGCAACGTAATATTTTGTTTTGAAATTTATACATACAACTAGCGGCCGCCCGCGACTTCGTCCGCGTAGATTTTTGATGATGACAAAGATATTAAAATAGGTAGGTAAGGAATTTTATTCTTAGTTAATTCACCCCCTTAGGGGCAGAATTTTTCAAAACGCTGAAATCACTTTTTTGTATTTGATTAAGTAAGCGTTCTACAAAGTTTCAACTCTCTACTTCAATAAATAAAGTTTCTCCCATATAAACATTCCACCCCTATTTAACCCCTTAAGGGATGGAATTTTCTAAAACGCTGAAAGTACTTTTTGTGTTTTTTAATAAGTAATCTTTCTACAAAGTTTCAAGTCTTTAGCTGAAAAAAAAAGTTCCCCCCCATACAAACTTTTAACCCCTTTTTAACCCTTTTAAAGGACGTATTTTTGAAAACGCTGAAATTACTTTTCTTGTATTCTAATAGTGTACCTTTAAACAAAAATTCAAGTCCCGCGCTCAACAAAATACTTAATCTCCATACAAACTTTTAACCCATTTTTTACCACCTTAGGGGGTGAATTTTCAAAAACGCTGAAATTAGTTTTCTTTGATTTTATTTTAATACTTTTTTACAAAGTTTCAAGTCTCTAGCTCAAAAAAAAAAGTTTCCCCCATACAAACTTTGCACCCCTTTTTAACACCCTTAGGGATTGAATTTTTCAAAATCGCTTCTTATCTCTAGCCCACGTTATAAAAGTAACCAACTGTGCAAAAATCAACTCTATAACATTAGTAGTTTCGGCTGTACGTTGATGAGTCAGTCAGGACTTCTTCTTTTATATATATAGATAATAATAAATGCATGTTAACCACGTAACTGAGTTTCATTCATTTAGACAACTGAAATTATGGATAATGACAGATATACCAAATAATTATTAGCCCAAATAATAGTATGCGTAAAGAATATTCGGCCAATACAAATTAGTCCAACTAAAATTATGCTAATAGCGTAGTATGCCTACAAAACAGTAGGCCAAAATATTACTATGCGAAAGTACTATTATGCCAAAACAAATTATGCTAAATCAATTATGCGAAACAGCATTAGTCTAAAAAACATTATGCGATCCAAGGGGATCCCTTTTTCGCTTCAAACCAAAACCAAATGTTTACTGGTTTACGCTAACAGATTACTGAATTAAATGTAAAAACGCTGTGTTCTGACGTGATAAAGTCTTATAAATCGATGAACGCCGGCTGCACGCACGAAAAAGCATGACTCATTTTCTTCCGTGGTTGGCTTGCAGGCCAAAAAGCATGACTCATTGTCGCGTTCCGCCTGAGCCGAGCGTGCAAGCGAGAGCGCGGAACACGCGAGAGAGAGGCACGATCGGCCTAAGCGTTCGGCTTGTGACGCATCTATCTCTCTTCCACTCCAGCGGCCGGCGTACGTTATCACGTAAAATTGTCGTGCGTGAGCGTAACGTAAACCGGCTTTAAAGACAACCAATTTTTTGTATGAAATATAAGTTAAAAAGATATTGTTGAATCAGGAATGACGCAAATTATCAAAGAAAAACCGCTGAGCGGCAATGAAGAGCGCACTAAGTTGGTGGCGCCGCAGGCAGAGCCACGGGAGTACACTATAGTGTATCACAATATCCTCATCTTCGGGTACTGGCATCTTGGAGGAATGTACTGATTGTACCTATGCTTCGCTTCTGCTAAATGGCCTACGATTCTATTTAGTAAGTACCTACGAACAATCTTGGCTTACCTGAAACGGAGACACCTCGATCGCTCTATAAATTATCTTTTCTTAAACATGCAATGAAATGTCAACATAACGTGCGTTATAACAGGCTTGAAAGTATCACGTTTCGGGCGGAACAACTCGAGAGAACTGTAAAGGAATTTCATACTAAATTGCAGGCTCAGGCCGGAAAGTACCTTTTTTAAACATGGCTTCTGTGTTCGTGAACAGGCTAAACGCTGAATGATAATTTTAAGTGATCGATTTTTTTATTTCATTGCATATTTTTGAGGAAAGTACTATACATGCCTAACCGTGAAAAGGGCTTGCCGGCTTCGTATCACTATCCGTCTGTACCCAGCAAGCTCTTCTTTCCCGGCGTCTGCAGTAATGTCCTATATTGCTATACCATTTCCAGACCTCATTCTTCACGTCGGAGCCGTGATAGGAATCACCGCCGGAGCGCATCGCCTGTGGGCCCACCGCTCCTACAAGGCGAAGATGCCTCTTCAGATCCTGCTGATGCTGCTGGATAGCCTGGCTTCCCAGGATACAGTCCTGCGTTGGGCAAGGAACCACAGGTACGTATGATGATGTAAAATTATTGAAATACCCACAAACGCTATGCTAAGCAAGCTGAAGTGGCAGTGGGCGGAGCACGTAGCTCGATGAACTAATGGCCGTCGGGGCAGAAAGGTTCTCGAATGGAGACCACGTACCAGCAAGCGCAGTGTAGAACGGCCACTCGCAAGGTGGTCGGACGACCAGGGGGCCTATGATGGGCTACCATCACAAACGCTTGTTTATCACGAGATAAATAAGTGACAAAGCATCTGCCACTCACACTCGCATCTCGTTAAAACGTGACGGATGCTTTGTCACTTATTTATGACGTGATAAACGCTACCATCATAAGCGCCCTGGTTAGAGTAGCGGGGACTCGCTAGATGCGGGTCGTTTCTATCCGGCCCATGTGGAAGTCGATTGAGGAGGCCTGTGTCCAGCAGTGGACGTCCTATAACTGAAATGATGAAAAGCTACGTAAAACTTAACTCTCAGTCTACAAATAGGGAAGTTATGTGATATTCTTTCTACCACACCGAATGGACATCAATGTGAATATAGGGTTCCGTGACAGTCGTGATGAACCGAAACTATAAAACCACAACATCCAAAACAATTTAAACGGATTATCGCGAGTAAGTTTTATTGAAATAAATTAAAAAAAAACCGTCTAACTAAGAGCATGTCGGGCCACAGTAGCGAAGTGGTTAACGCGCTGGACCGGTAATCCAGAGGTACCGGGTTCTATTCCCGGTCTCTTCCACCAGGTAGCTCCTTTTTCAATTTTTCTTTAAGCTTTGATCTTTGTATTAAAGGCTTAAATAAAATTGAGGTGTTTCATTAATTTATAGATTACACCACAAACACAGCGACACGGACGCCGACCCCCACAACGCTTCCAGAGGGTTTTTCTTCTCCCACATCGGCTGGCTGATGGTGAAGAAACACCCATTAGTCACAGAGAGGGGAAAAACTATAGACTTAACGGATCTTTATGAAAATCCGGTGCTGCAGTTTCAAAATAAGTAAGCTTTAATTAAATTATTGCGACAAAGATCTAGGTACTTATAAAGAAAATTAAACGCGATCTACTGCATTATATGTGGGAATCGAATCCAAGCCTCTTTTATAGCGGTACAGCGTCATCAATCTCTGTTAGTTCGCATTATACTTCGCGTCGTTCATATATCCTAGCAACTAGCGACATCTGTGGCAGTTAGTTAGCTTAATGCCTTAGCTCCACTCTAAGAGCATGCGATTACGAGTGTCCTTTAAGCTCCTGTAGTGTACAAAACAAAACAGAATAATTTTAAAATTGGTTTTTCACATACTTTTCTATCGCTATTAAAACTAAACATTTCCCTAACTAACTAAGGGCTCTTTATCCGTTAAAAAATGTTTATTGTTTTAGACATTGTTCTCTAAGATGCAACTTGTTTCTTTACATATTATCAATGTTACTACCTAGAACAGGACCATTGGGATTTATTTGTATACTATATTTGAAGCCTACAGTTTGAACTTATCCTTGATAATTTTTGTTTCAAAAACTACTCGTTTTTTTTTCAACTTATTTTCGACTGCACGCAATGAAAGCATGAAATGGCTATATCTAGAACTCGGGAAAAATATGGTGCACTTCAAAAACTTGGTTGAAATTATCAATATATTTGTCATAATATAAAAAAAATAGAATAAGGAATAAGACCTCTTAAGCCTTAATTGGCAGAGAATAGGCTCAACTATACAGACTATATATATAATATGTATATACTTACTATAATATTAAAATTACACTACGTCTTCGGCATTCGCATTGTTATACAGCCGTGGGAATAACATAACATTTGCCTTGTTTCAGATACTACCCGTACCTCACCACCGTGTTAACCTTCGTACTACCCACGCTAATACCCATCTACTGCTGGGGGGAGACTCTAAACAACTCCCACCATGTCTCTCTCCTTCGTCTTGTTACTGGTTTCAACATTGCCTTCTCCGTGAACAGCGCAGCCCACAAGTACGGCAACAAGCCTTATGACAAACACATGTCCGCCACTCAAAATGTGACGGTATCACTGGCAACTCTTGGAGAAAGCTTCCACAACTACCACCACGCCTTCCCCTTCGATTACCGAACTGCTGAACTGGGCAATAATTATATAAATTTCACCACGAAATTCATCGATTTCTTCGCTTGGGTCGGATGGGCGTATGATATGAAACATGCGTCTGATGATATGATTATGAAAAGAACAAATAGAACTGGAGATGGAACTGATCTATGGGGACGACAGAAAAAATAGTTAAGATGTGATTAATATGGAGGTTAGGATTTATTTATTTATTTATTAGACACACCAACAAAACACAGGCTTATGTACAATCAAAAAATAAAATTATAAAACGCAGGATATACGTCTAGCTTGTGCCTCATTTACAGGCGTGCAACAGCATTCTCAAGTAGACGGCTAGTTTACTGAACTACGGATATACAGTGGTGTAAATTTTATATAACATACATAATATTACAAAATTCAAAACATGAAATATTAATAATAAATACATACAAGATAAACTATGGAGATTATTTAAGCATAAGAAATAAAATAACCAACTAAAGTATTTATTTATGACTACTTTGCTAGATGACAGCAAACTACGCCTCCAACTGGCTGTTGAGGTTTTAGGTAGAAGAATAAGCATTATATTTATCACAAACCATATATTCATAAAACATTACTATAAGACACAATCTATTACAGAGAATAATGAAACCATAGCAACTAGTCAACAGTACTAGTGTGGAGACACGCAGCTAGTGCTGTACATCTCAACACTCCTCCTAAATGATAACATGGCTTACCAGTTATTATTTTAATACACAACTATAACTAACTTAACTAAACTAACCAACTAAGAATTAGCACAAAAACTTATCAATACATTTATAAAACTTGTCTGTGCTCAAACTTTTGGTCATCACATCCGCTAAATTTTCATTAGTACAAATATGTTCAATGCTGATCACCTTATTGACAACCAAGTCTTTTATATAATGAACCCGTATAATACAAGATGGCGATCCATATCACTGAAGTACAAAATACTTTGACTAGTTTTATATAAAATTAAAAGTATATAACTAAACCTTAACAAACTTAAATTATGATCTAATTAAACCTAACTTAAATTATTGGGACCTAAACTATATGTACATATATCACCTATGTCGCTACCATTAGGTAGGGTGCCCATGAGGCTGGCCGCGTTACCTCGCTGGATGGCAATGCCAATGCGTTGGGCGAGGAACGAGCCAGCCCTACGATCACCGGAGGACCGGATAAGTAAGTAACTAAGCTTTTTGAAAAGCTTAGTTGCTTCCGGTCCCCACGGTCCTAAGGTCTCCACGGCAAACGCCGCAAATACGTAGCTATCACCGAGAGCTGCGTACTTGCGGCGCTTGGCTGTCTCTGCCGCAGCAGCCGCTCCACCTGCCCTCAACGACGTCGTGCCCAAATGGGACGGCGCTAGGGTATCCACACATGTGGAGTCCCATATTAATGGCCGTCCCTGTTGCCAGGGCACGAGGGTCATTCCGTCGGGCCTCTTGCCATCGTCACGCGACAGGCCATTTGGCTCTAAAAGTGGCTGGCACGCTGACGCTCACCAGGGCCCGGCGAATGATGTCGTTGAGGCAGGAGTGGCGGGACAGTCTACCAGCACTCTTTGAACATGAGAATCCGTGGTGGGCCAACCGAGTGACGAGTGTACCACAATGGCAGCGGTGCGGATCTACGATATTCGCCCCGAGACGCAGGCCTACGACAGAACGGAAAGAGTTTGGATCCAGGAGGTTCCCGTAATTGGCCGAGGGGTACGCGTGTAGCCAATAACCCGATTCCCTCTCGGAGATTGCCAGAAAGCGGGCCTTTTCGGAAGCTGATGTGCATGTTTCCAAAATGTGCTCATGCACCCGCCGGCAGATCGGTTGATCCCACATTTTTTGAAGGTTCGGACTACACGGGATGTCATTACCTGGGCAGGCCATTTTCCATGCGTCCCTGGCCTCGGACAAACCAGCCACCTCACAACCACTATCACATAGTGATGGATTTAGAATTTTTCCAGTGAGAGGTAGCGTGCTATGCACCGAGGACAGGAACGCCGGTAATGCGACGCTGGAAATTTGTCGTATTCCGAGACCACCGAACCTTACAGGCAGAGATGCGATCAAAAACATCCTGCTATCAATTTTGATGTTGATAATTTTTTCAATTTGATTCCAAATAATATTGTCGAGTTTTTCACAGTAATTTCGAAGTTTCCATATATATAGCATATGTGAATTTAGGGACAAAATGACAGTACCGAACAATAAATATAGCCATATGGGGATTAATTTTCAGAAGGCGGTCCGAAAATGTATGGAAATGATCTATTTTTTTGTCAATAAAATCTGGAAAGGCCTCGTCAAATATTGGCGCACCTAGGAGCTGGAGAGAGTGTTTGGATAGAATTTTGATACCCGGACAGATATTTTGAAAATTACGTACGGTGTCTGAACCTCGGATTGTGTCAACATATAATTTTCACTTGTTATAGTTTAGTTCTAAACCAATGGATTCAAATTTAGATCTAATATTTATGAAATCGTTCAGGACAGAATCCGAGTCGCCTCCTAGGGTACCATCGTCCAAGTACCAGGTGTTGAATTTTGACGTAAGTTCAGTGATGCTCGGGTGAATGGCTAAGCTAAAGATGGCCGGCCCAAGCGGGTCACCTTGTTGACAGCCAACAGAGGATAGAATTGTATTGTTTTTGAATTTTAGATGAGAAGGAGAGCTGTAGCATTGCCATACGTATGGATAAATGTTTGGGATGTTCTTGAGGACCTCGCTGAGCATGACGCTTCTATGGACAGAGTTGAAGGCATTTTTAACGTCTAGCTTTAGGAGTGTTACATTATTCGAGTTTTTGAGAAATGTGCGACAGGCGTGGACAGCGGCTTCGCAGCCTCCTTTGCTGCCAAATCCTAGTTGAGTAGGCTGGAATTTTGATTCTAAAACTGGAAGTATATGTCTACAACAAATTTTGGAAGCCAAACGTCTGAAAGTTGATCCTATAGCAATAGGCCTCACGCTGCCATCTTTTTTAGAAAGGGCGCAAAGGCTAGCACCATATAGCGTTTGCGTTACATGCTCATCGACTTTACCACTAAGCATCAGGTTTACTAACCGAGTGATGCTGGCTAGCAGCTCACTTCCGTGGCTCCCTGATGTGTGTGTTAGGAGGTCCTTCAAGTGTTGAGGAGTGATCCCGTCCAAACCACCAGCCGAACCGTTGTTGAATGACATGATTGCCGCAAGAATGGCGTCTTCTGACGCAACAAGTCCGGGCAGTGCGGTGTCTGGAGGGGCAGGAAGCTCAGGTGTTAGGGGAGCTGGTGGATGCTTACTCTCGAGAGCTGACAGGGTGTCCGGGGAATCTGGGGCCGATGTATCGCTGGAGAAGAGAATGCGAGCAGCGCCACGGAGGTCACCATCGTTAATTTTAGTTTCTACTTTTTTGAATATGTTGCGTGAGGGTGAGGGCGCGCAAGAGGGAGACAGAGAAATGGGGTGAGAGCAATTATGTTTGATTTTACTGGTTAAAGTTTGCAATTTGGAGGATGCGCTATGATCGGCGTGAAGGATGTGATAAGAGAATGTAAGTAATTTTTCCCAAGCGCATGGTGTATTTAAAGAGACACAGTCGTCGATCGCTTTTACAAGGCATTTGGCGACAGTCACTCTCGCCCCCCTAGGTATCCTCTTTAAAATGGGTATAGATTCTTTAAGTGAGCTTAATTTATCAGACAGAAAGGGGGGTTGGAGAGCGGATGCCGCGGGAGAGTGAGGGGTAGATGGCAAATGTTGTGCTGGTTGACTACGGCTACATGGTTGGTGTGATTTACCGATATGGATACTCAAACCTCTTCTTCAATAAGCGCATCAATATTAATCGTAGTATTTTGATATTTGATTTTAAGTTTACCTCTTTTATTAGTTGTAATACATTGGCCGTTAGCTACGAATATTTTGACATGTCTATCTAAGTACGTAATATCTGTCATATAATTTTCATATCTTTCATTTATTAAATGCTCCGTACATCCCGAATCTACAATTAGTTCTATGCTACCACACTCACCCACATTAGCAATAATATCGCTAGCAATGAAACCTATTTCTACATCTTCTGTGTCTGCTGCTGAAGCATGTTGATACGATGTATGTCGTGCCCGTGCACCGGAATTTCCTCTAAATGAGCGTCCGCGCGCCCTTGGATAGCTCCGCCCTCGTGTCACAGACCGTCCTCTACTCGGCCCTTGTCCTCGTCCTGATCCTCTGCATTCATACGACTTGTGTCCACGTTTCCCGCAGGAGTGACACGTGAGAAAGGCATTATTCTCATAATCTTCACTATTTCCGTCCATTTTTAACTTTGTCTCCATATCAAGTAGTCTTGCTTTAACAAATTGTAGGTTCAGCTGTTTCTCGGAAGCCATAGTCTCTATTAATGTAATTACTTGATCGTATATCTTTGGAAGAGAAGACAGTAGATAGCAAATTCGGTCTTCTATATCGACGTTTACGTTGATTGCCGCTAATTCACTAAGAATTCCTTCAAATTTTAGGAAATATTGCTGTAAGTTGCTTTCATTGTTATTAGCTTCCGTTTTAAATAAAATTTGTTACAGACTGTTTTCCGTTCAAATATGGTTTCTAATGACGTTAACATTTCTTTGCTTGTTTTCGCATTTTTTACTATGTCAATATATTTATCGCTCAGACATTGTACGAAAATTGATTTTGCTCGTGAGTCATCTTTCAAAAATAATGCTAGAGCATCTTTATCTGTCGGTATATCTTCTAAGAACACATCGCTTAATTGCTTTTCTTCTAGCAGTAATTTCAATCTAAATTTCCAATGACTAAAATTTGAATTTTCAGTCAAAATCGGCAGAAGAGACCCCGCAGCTGTCATCTTTCTTATATATAATTTTCGCCGATATTATTTTTCTTTTCGTGGATCGCAACCCAATATATTTTTATTTACTTACTGCACGCAATCTGCTACCATGTTGAGGTTTTAGGTAGAAGAATAAGCATTGTATTTATCACAAACCATATATTCATAAAACATTACTATAAGACACAATCTATTACAGAGAATAATGAAACCATAGCAACTAGTCAACAGTACTAGTGTGGAGACACGCAGCTAGTGCTGTACATCTCAACAATGGCGAGGTCATTAGAGTAAAAAATGTCCGAATCATGCGATAATTTCTGGTATTGGTTGTACAGCGTCTAAAATCTATGCAAGGCAGAAAACTTACCCAAGTTTGATTTGGATAGTTTAGGTCGGAAAGTGGTGATGCGAGAGAATCTTACGTTAGTTTTAGGGACGACAAAATTGAATCTCTCCAGAATACGACTCTCATGAAGTTTCCCGTTGACCAACTTATGCAATAGAGCAAGATCTAGGTAATCTCTCCTGACCCAGAGAGGCCGCATCTCGAAATATGTAAGCCTTTGTTCGTATCTACTATGTTTACTGTACGACTACGGGGATGCAGTCAGATGGGGCTGATTAATAGAGCAGAGGTACTATCAATATCTTTATTGCCCAGAGGCCAGTTGAAGACTCCCTCAATATTTTATATTTATGACGGATGTCACTCGCTGATTCAAATACATAAAAATGACTTTATTTTTATGTCGGTGGCCAATACCACCAAGAGTGAAGTACAACCTTCACATTACCAATACCTCTAGCGCGTACTTTGAAGGCCAAAATCTGGTAAAGGAACGCTGAATTCTTTCCAGACGGTCGATGTGTACATTGTGTACTTGATACATGGGGCTCCATACCTGACTACAGTATTCGAGCCGCGAACGTACAAAGGTGTTGTAAAGCGTCTTGAGTGTCCTAATGCGCTTAAAATTCCGACCAACCCTCTAGATGAAACCCAACATTTTAAAACCTTCACGAACCACACTTTCTACTCGTATGTGACTGATAAAGTTAACTTTGCTATCTAAAATAACACCTAGGTCTCTGATAGTGTGCACCTCATAGCTACTCGGAGTAATGTTCTTTTTCCGAGTAAACTTTATATGTTGGCACTTGGAGGCATTGAGTATTACCATTTTGTTGGTGTCACACCACTTGCTTATATTGTTGAAGTCCTTTTGAAGCAGTTCTGCATCTTTGGCACATTTGACTTCTCTATACAATTTGGGGTCGTCGGCGTATAACAAGCATTTGCTGTAGGTACCTACATTACGACGTCAGTGATGTTATTGACCAACAATACAAACTAAAACGGACAGATGCGAACCCTGTGGATCACCTTTCTTAAACACCGGCACAATAGATGCTAGCGATTTGTTAAAAATCAGCGACAAAGATAAGGACAACTTAGACGCACACTTTTTAATAAAGTAGGGCGGTATACCATCCGGGCCAGCGCCCTTGCTGATGTCGAGGGATTTGATGGCCTTCAGTACTGAGCTCTCCGAGACACGAATGCGAAATAGCGTACCTGGACAATGACTATGTGTCTTGACACTGTCATTTTCAAGTCCAGTGACCCTTGCTGGGATATTACTGAAAGTCGAAGCAAAATGTTTTGCAAAAAGATTGCAAATGACATTGTGATTTTCTGCAGCAAGGCCATTCAGATGCATTGTGGCCGGATAAGCAGATTTGTTATTTCGCAGGTCCTTAACGTACATCCAGATTTTTTTAGGGTTGCAATCTAAACTATTCTCTACTGAGGACAGGTATACTGCGTGATCCTTGGCTATTTTATTTTTAACTCTTTTACGCACTATATCATACTCGAGGTAGTCTCGGGTATTTTTTTTTCTTATAAATTTGTCGCATTTTTTCTTTTCGCGCATCATTCGCAACAACGCCGAACTAAACCATTTAGGGTGACTTGGTTGTCTACTCTTGCATAAGGGGACAGTATCCTGAATAACTTTGTGCAAAGAAACATAAAATACTGATACCATATCATCGACAGTGGTACAGTTCGAGATTGTAGTCGATTTTATTGAGAATATGATTTATGTTAGAATAGCATGCTTTTTTGAAATTGTGAGTCGCAAGACTTTGATTTTGCTACGGTAAATATTGTTAATACAGTTAATAACCGTTTCTAGAGGTGGGTGATGGGTATCAATCTAACTCAAAGAAACGCAAGACTCAGTCACAGATGGTCCTAGAAAGTTACACAATACTAAATCTAAAATTTTCTTGTTATTATTTTTCAGGTTATTAATTTGGTACAATGTTGCATAATGATAAAAAATCAAACAATGCAGTTGCAGCTGGCAAGGTACAAGGTTGTGACTCAGCAAATAAACCAGAGCTATCATGCATGTATCACTACAACAGTTGATATTTTCACCCACTTGCTCAAAGTACTTGCTGTACACTTGTACAGTACAGTAGGATATATTATATGGTCGCTAGAGGGGCGCCGATGAGGTATTTGGTTAAGGCGCTCTCGACCCTTATGGGGCTTCTAAACGGGCCATATTTTACTGCAATTTGTGGCCGGAAACTATGGCCGTCCCTCTCTGACACCGTACGCTAGAGCAAGATGCAAATAATGGCCGGCCACAAATGGCAGCAAAACATGGCCCGTTTAGAAGCCCCTTTAATCCGCCTCAGCAAAGTGTATTTATTTTTTGTTTGATCAATGCCCTAGATTGATGAGGAGAGTGGTGTGATGTCTGGTTCCTAGGAATTATGGAATAATTTTTTACCTTTTAGTACATTTGCAATAAAACCGTTAATAGCGTAAAAATTTTTTTTACCAATTTTCTATTTAGGTTTTATATCGGTTTGAGTGTGACAGGTGGAAATGAATAATTATAGAGATCTATAGAGAGCTTTGCGTCGTGTACTAACCTACACCCTAAAAAAACATTTGATTCTCTGATTTGATCTGTATGTAGAGAAATATAAGAAATAAAAATACAAATACATAAGATAACCGAAATCTACGACAACTATTCCTGTATAGAGTTGTAGTCTTCGACCTATCCGCAAAAAAATAAGCTGTCAGTAATGTCAAGCTCATACTAGCTAAATATAATTCTTATAATTAGACACCAAAGTAACCTGATACATGATTCATCGGCCATCTTTGTTCATATTCATTTCATCTCATGTTTTATTTTTTATTTTTTGATAAGTTTTATTTACATTTAACAACGGAAGTCATGCATTCGTTATAAACCAAAAAAAATGGGCAAGTGCGAGTCGGACTCGCGCACCGAGGGTTCCGTACAAACACTTTTCATCCTTAAGTGGTTAAGTTAAGTTTGCACCTAGTATGTATAGCGCCCCATACAAATGAGGTGCAAAGTTAACGCAACCAACCCGTTTGTTGTATGGGAGCCCCCCTTAAATATTTATTTTATTTTATTTTTAGTTGTTGTTGTTATAGCGGCAATAGAAATACATCATCTGTGAAAATTTCAACTGTCTAGCTATCACCGTTCTTGAGATACAGCCTGGTGACAGACGGACGGACGGACGGACGGATAGCGAAGTCTCAGTAATAGGGTCCCGTTTTTACCCTTTGGGTACGGAACCCTAAAAACTGATACTGGCACAAGCTTCGAGCCGCCATAAACGGATTAATAATAATAACCTGATACATACATTGTGTAATAGTTGGAGTTATGAAAATGAAAAATGAAAAATGAAAAATGTTTATTATGGTTCAGGTAAATGTTTCACAAATAGACAAGGTTGGAGCCTCCTACTAAGCATTTAATTATGCTTGTGTCAGGAGACACCGCTCTTCCATAACAAGAATTGGTGACAAACCATTAAAACTAAAACTAACAAACTAAAACTAATTATATGCCTAAAGAAACATGACTATAATTATTAGTTTAATGAATTTTTTATACAAAGTTTACAAGTTCTATATTCTATTGTTCTATTTACTATTATACAAAATATTAATTTGTAGTAGATTCATAAATGCAGAATAGAGTATGTAGCATTTACTACATATATGTATGTCCGTGTGTGCATGTCTTTGTGTATGTGAATAATATGTATATCTATTTACTTTAATCGAGACAGGAGTAGTTCAGTCTCGTCATAGCTTAATTCTTTTATCCATGTTATTACTGCTTTTTTACATGCATGGAACTGAAGTGGATATATGCTAATTTTGCTATTTACAAAGTTGTATAGGTATGCTGATTGGGAGGCAAACTGGCGCGAAGCAAATGTAGATTTACATGTAGGTAAAGGGGCAACTTTGTCTTTTCTCCGACGGGTAACGTTTGATGGCTGGTAAGTGAGACTTTTGTGTAACCGTGCAATAGTATTTACAATATAGAGCTGTCTCATAGAAAGTAACTCACAGTCTCTGTAAAGCTGAGTGGTAGGATACATGTATGGTTTTGAGAAGATAACCTTGAGCAAACATCTCTGGGCTCTCTCGACTTCCAGGAATTTTGTTTTGGAGGCTCCGCCCCAGACAGGTATGCAGTAAGACATAATTGACTGAGCTAATGCGGAGTAGAGTTGCTTGAGGAGTTGATGTGATGCTACGTTTTTTAGAATTTTGAAGATCCAGATTAATTTTCTAATGCGACCATTTAGATGTTCCACATGCTCGTACCACGAGAGTCTTTGGTCTAAAATTATTCCAAGATGCTTCGTCGAAGACACCTTACCAATAGTTGTACAGTTGCAGTTTACACAAATATCTAGTTGTTTACAGTTATGCAATTTTATATTAAGATTCGAGGGAGGTTGCGTGCTCTCATACTTTGAAAAGCATAAGTAATTTGTTTTTGAGGCATTTAGTGTTAGGAGATTTTGGTTAAGCCAAATAGAGATCAAGCCTAAGCCTTTCTCTGCCTTGTCAAAAACTTATAATTTTAGAATTAGTAAATTTTAAGTAATTAATTATAAAATAATTAGTAATCTCAGGAAAAATATAAAAACAGTGACTAAGTCCTCTTTCTAAGCCGAATACAGAAAAGTAATAAAATTGAAGTATTCAAAATGTGAAATCTTGTCAATTAAGAAATTGTGTGCTTACGATATTACGGCATTGTAGACGATTTTAAAACGGGGCAAAATAGGATTGTAGACGAAGTCATAGACGAAGTAGTCCTGAGCTAGAAAACTCCAGGAATCCTCTACTGGCCACAGACCCGGTCTATTCCTCGGCCAAAAGTTAGTTAGTATTGCTATTCAGGTACACCATCTCCTTCTCAGATTAAATGAATAATAAATTATTTTGGGTTAGGGTAAGGTATAGTCTATCCGGTAAAATCGAATTATAATTATCCATTTGGCACAAGTCACAAATGACTACTTGTAAGGTTAAGGTAGTTTTTGACTTGTGCCAGTTTGACGTAATTTGATCTTAGTTCCGCTAGGCTCCGGACAGGCTAGGTAGGTATAAAATAAAAATAAATAAATATCAGACAACCTCACACAAATCAACCTAGTCCCAAATTAAGCTCAAGAAGGCTTGTGTTATGGGTACTAGGTGACGATATACATACTTATATAGATAAATAAATACTTAAATACATAGAACATCCATGACCCAGGCACAAATATTCGTGTTCATCACACAAATATTTATACATACTACTTACACTGTATACTTCATCATCATCATCATTTGAGACTCAAACTCTCGTCGGTGTAGCTGATGAAGTAGGTAGGTTTCTCCATCTAACTCTGTCCGTAGCCGCTTGCTTGACTTCCCTATACGAGATGACGTCTACTTTTCTTTTATTTGTTTAATGTAACTTATTCTTGGCCTTCCTCTTCCTCGCTTCCCCTCAACCTTTCCTTGTGGGTATGATGTTATTTATAAAAGCATCATGTCGTATAAGGTGGCCTAACATTTTCTCTCTCTATTTAGGTATATATCATAAATTGGTTATTTTTACATCCATAAATATACACAGTCTTAATAAGAAAAATACACGCAGACTCTTTACTTTCAGGTCAATTTATTGAAAAATAAATACCAGAAGTTAAACAGTATATTAATACCCGCGGGCTGCTATCTTAGGCTTAAACGTCAAATCTTCTAGTGGTTTTACGTTTTTGTCAGGGCAATGGTCCATGGGAGCTGGTTCGTCTTCGTAGCAATCCAGGCTTGAAAAATACAACATTCAGTACATTAAATAACATTAATATTAAAGGAAACTCAAACGCGTACTTTTTACCCTTATTTTCATTGTGACAAAGAGCGAAAAGGTAGGTACGTATTTTAATTGCCTTGACTGTACAGTCCGTGAACTTTCAGATTGGGATTCGGGTTTGGTTGAAAGCTGAGAGGTTCTTGTCTGGATCGCGTAAGAGCGAGCGAGACAGGTATAAAACTCGAATCGCATTCTGTCAGCTCACACACAAATACACATTTTTGTAGATGAAGGCGCCGAATTGAGGTGAGAATTTTATAATACCGTTGACGATATGCACTTTAAAAAAACGATGTCAACGAGAAGAAATCTGACAATGTCACGGGTGTGTAAACTGTATCTATCTATATACCTAAGTATATAAAAATGCGAGTGTCCAGATCCTGACTGACTGACTCATCAACGCAGAGCCGAAACTACAAATGCTAGAGAGTTGAAATTGGCACACTAGGTTGCATTTAAAAAGTGTACAAGATATATAAGAAGCGATTTTGAAAAATACAACCCCTAAGGGAGTTAAAAAGGGATGAAAGGTTGCATGGGGTATAAGTTGTTATTTAAGCTAGGTATTTTAATAAAAAACACGAAAACAGATTTAAGCGTTTTTGAAAATTCATCCCCTAAGGTGGTGAAAAAGAGGTTCAAAGTTTGTATGGAGATCAAAAATTTTTTTGACCGCGGGACTTGAATCTTAGTATAAAGGCATATTATTAGAAGGGGTGCCCCTTGAAATCTCGACAAACTTTTTATCGAATTTCATTTCATCGAAAACGATTCATAGAATATTCAGTATAAATATTATCTCTAAATATTATATTATGGCTTCATCGACTATTCATTACATTTCAAAACAATTATTAGAACAACGGTATTTTAAATGCTTAAAATTACATTTAATAATTTTAAAGACAGAACATTAAATAACTTCTTTTCATTTCATCGACGTATTATTATACATACAACTAATTTATTTCATACTTTAAGGCAGGTCAGACTTAGGTTAGGTACGACGACGAGCGAAGCGAGGAGGAGTGTTAGGTTGAACTGCGACCCTTACGAGCGAGCGAGTGAACGCCAGAACCGAATTTTTATCCCGCATTGCGTTTAGTTCCTCATATAATTCATTGAAGTTGTAAATACTGAAATGATTTACTACAATGTAAAATTTACAACAAAATAATAAAATATGGAATAATAAAATATGAAATAAAGATCTGCGAAATAAAGTATCTAGTAAATAATATTTCTACAGATTGAAAATCGGTGTTTTAAAAGTACTCCATATAATTGTTCGATGTTATGAATATTCGATCAAATGAAAAAATGCGAACGTTGACATTGAACTGAAATTCGATTAAAAAAGTTGGTCGAAATTTCAAGGGTGAACCTCTTAGAAGACAATAAAAGTAATTTCAGCGTTTTAAAAAAAATCATCACCTAAAAGGGTTAAAAAGGGGTTAAAAGTTTGAAAGATAGGGGTTAAAAGTATTAAAGTATAATCTTACAGGCACTTGTTCTGGAATACGGCCTTGTTGTATAGTGCACAGACAGGTTCGTATACATTCTTGCAGCTATCCGGGCAGTCCCATGTGGGAACAAACGAACTTTCTTCAGATGTGATCTCTCTGGCGACCAGTAAAACCATCACTGAAACAAGTAATATTTAATATAAATCTCTGACACAGTAAAAAAACGGTTTTCCGTCGATTTTTTTATTTTGTTGTACTTAATTATTTTTAGGGTTCCGTAATCCGTAGTGAACTAGGAACCCTTAATAGTTTCGCGATGTCCGTCTGTCCGTTTGTCCGTCCGCGGCTTAGGTCCGTGATCATTAGTACTAGAAAGCTGAAATTTGGTATGAGTATGTGTATGTATCATGCCGACAAAACGGTAAAAAAATATATTTCGGGTAGCTCTCGAACACCTAAAGTGGGGTTTTTTTTTTCGTTTCAACACCAGTGTGCGGGGTGTCGTTAAATAGGTCTTTTAAAAATAATAGGGGTCTTCAAACATCATTTTTTGATAAAGTCAGCAGTTTTGTAAATATGCACTCCGAAAATAAAAAAAATTGCCGCCGATGTCCGTCTGTCCGTTTGTCCGTCCGCGGCTTAGGTCCGTGATCATTAGTACTAGAAAGCTGAAATTTGGTATGAGTATGTGTATGTATCATGCCGACAAAACGGTAAAAAAATATATTTCGGGTAGCTCTCGAACACCTAAAGTGGGGTTTTTTTTTTTCGTTTCAACACCAGTGTGTGGGGTGTCGTTAAATACGTCTTTTAAAAATAATAGGGGTCTCCAAACATCATTTTTTGATAAAGTCAGCAGTTTTGTAAATATGCACTCCGAAAATAAAAATAATTGCCGCCCCCCCCCCTTTTACTTTTCAACCACGGGTCAAAAAAATTTGGAAAAATTAATGAAAATGAGGCCTTATAAGTACTTTGAATGTAAACTATACTGAACACACAACCACGGTCGAGCCGTTTTTGAGTTATAGCAAAATTTCATAATTTTCTTTAAAAAGGACGTCCAGGAGGTAATAAGTAATTACAGTTACTTTGGCGTTTACGACCTTTTTATAGAGCTTGAAATATTTCTCGTAACTTAAAATCTATTGTGAAGGCTGAGCAACTACGGAACCCTACACTGAGCGTGGCCCGGCATGCTCTTGGCCGGTTTTTTTTATTTCTTCCGATTTTTTGTTAATTAGTAAAAATTAAGTGTTAAGTTAAGACTTCGGTGTAAGTAAAACATAACTTCTCGATATGTTCTAAGTAAAAACGTGGTTTACAAACTTCCACCGAGTTAAAAAGAAAAAGACAACTGGGTATGGAAGTTTCGTTACTCAATGAAAGGTTTAAAACTTTCTAGGAGTTAATCCTAGAAAGTTTTAAAACGATATCGGGATATTATGTTTTCCTTATACAGAAGGCTTCAGAAGTGAAAAAAACATTAAGGTGTTAGGTTATCTCCAAGTATTATCCTTAGATAAGAAGTAAAGTTTGAAGAAAAGTAGGTAAAAAAATGTAGACAGTCTTAAAGTTTAAATCAACTCACCAAAATAAAAGAATCTCATGTTGTGTCTTTATATTCTGTGTATCCTGAAAACTGAATAGTGCATAACCGTGATGCGCTTGGCTTATATATACGCCATGTGCATCTGTATAAACATCGAATGAGAATATCTTACGAGGATCCATTGTATTCAAAATCAATACGTTTATTCTGTGAGTAGGCCACAAGCGCACTATCACATGTAAAGCCGAAAGAAACTCAACAGTAAGTTATTTTTTCGTAAATGATATTTTTAAAACTAACTATTACAATTATATTATAACTAAGTAATTGATACATGTTTGAGGAGATGTACAAGGTTCTCCAAATAAATGTTTACATTAATAATTATACAAAATAAAGTGTTTTTTTTGAGATGTAGAAGGCGTCACGACATGCAATATATACACGATGGTTCTTAATCGATGATCAGAAATAGAAAAATATGAATATCCACTTATCCAGCTAACATTAAACTTAATAGGCGAGGTCTCGCGCAATTACCTCACTGTTTAATTAATTACAAGTTACAACATAATTAAAACTAATAACCATTAGATATACTTATGGAAATCCTACATAAATTATTGAAGGCGCGATATTTTCTACTACTTTGTTTATGTAATGACAATGATAATGACAAGTTATTACTGATAAGTGATAAATTGTAATTGCCATTAAGTTATTAAAGAGTTGTGCATACAACTACACCCTACTAATCTGCATCACAGATACAGATTAGTAGGGTGACAAGGAATTTAAGACAAATATGGTTTCAAAATAAAAGTTATCATAGGAAAATAAAAGTTTATTTTCATGTAATGACGACTTCAACGTGACCGCCATCAATTACTGAGTTAGAAAAGTTGGTACCTGACTCACTTCTATCACTAAGCGTCACTAAATTTTTTCGGGATAAAAGTGAGCGAGATCCTGAATTTAGCTTCCCTGTTTTCTATTATATTTAAGTACACTCAAAATTGTAAAAGCTGTAGGTTCTCCAAAATAAATAAATTAAAAGTAGCCTATGTGTAAATCTAGGGTGTCAGCCACCTCCATACAAAATTTAATCAAAATTGAGCCCGCAGGCCGCAACGCTTATTTTCAACCAGTACCTTGTTAGTGACAAAACGACCACACACAGAGAACATTGGGCTAAGACAGTACGTACATACTATAGCCCAGCTGAGCAAGCGTCGGTCCGGCCCAGGGGTAGTGGCGCTACAAACAGGTTTCATATGGCAATAATGTGCATACGTCATATTTGCATTATTAAACGTCAGTCAAGGATTTGTCATTATCAAAATTCAAAACATTGTTTACCGGAATGCTGCTCAATTCTTCATTCTTCTAGCGAAATAAATTCTCAATCCTATTGGAAAAACTTGACTGTTTTGGCTTTATTATTTATTTTTCATCACATTTGCTCGTAAAAGATGGTATTACATGCAGGTGTACTGAAGGACAAAGGCCTATATAGTTCCCGCGGGAGTTATGAATTGTTATAACTCCCGAGGTTTTAGTTTTAAAAATATAGTACGCACTCGCAGACTACTTCAGACTAAGGAGGTTTCAACCCAGCCAAGGTTTTTTGTTGTATCAACAAAACATGCCTACCAGCAAATTTTATTGTGTATTGAATTAATATGGTATACGTAACTGCATGAATATATATGTTTTACAATCATTTAAGTGTATTTTGCAATTATTTTATTAAATTTAATTTTGAATTATCTTTATAATCTGGCAGTATAGCCTATCAAGTTTCTAAACTAAACGCAGTTCTTATCAATATCTGTGGTAGACGACACAAAAAAAATGAAAAAACGTTAAATATTATTGGTTAGATACTATTTAGTTTTGTAACAAAATTACTGTCCGTATTTAAGTTTTATAATATTACGGTGTTAATTATTGCTGCATTAATATTGTTAATTGTTATTTGTTTAATGATAGATAGTAAGATTCTGTGTACATTTGTTTTCTGTTTTAAGCTGATGGCCGTTTTGCCAGTGCTTATAGTAAATAAAAAAAATATATACAGAAAAAAAGTTAGTTGACAATCGTTATCGTTTAATGTTTATTTTTTGGAGCGGAGCGAGCGAAGCGAGCGAAGCTCCCATGGATCGACTCGAATGGACTTTGTAACAATGCGCAGATCTCAGCGAGTTCTCAACCGATTTTGGAAATTTTTGTTTTAAAATGCACAAATTAAATTTCGCTAGGTCGTGACGAAGAGAAAATTTTGAAAATGTTCTTAATTAAAAAGTTATGATAAAAAAACAAAAAGCTCCCATGGATCGACTCGAATGGACTTTGTAACAATGCGCAGATCTCAGCGAGTACTCAACCGATTTTGGAAATTTTTGTTTTAAAATGCACAAATTAAATTTCGCTAGGTCGTGACGAAGAGAAAATTTTGAAAATGTTCTTAATTAAAAAGTTATGATAAAAAAACAAAAAGCTCCCATGGATCGACTCGAATGGACTTTGTAACAATGCGCAGATCTCAGCGTTGTCGTACTATCAACAGAGGGACATGTCAGCGGAGAAACTCCAGCATTTTCAAGAAGAGATGGCAGAGATCAAAATTGTGATTATTGACGAATTCTCGATGATAGGCTTGAAACTTTTCGGTCAAATCGACCATCGGCTGCGGCAAGCAAGACCACTCAACGAAATCATGGGTGGATACATTGTTGTTTTCTTTGGCGATTTCAATCAACTTCAACCTGTCGGTGACGTTCGCCTATATGGCACTCCTCGGAGCTCAAATACAGTCGCAGTACAAGGCCAAATTGCTTATCGTAACATCAAAAAAGTTTTTGTGTTGAAACAAATCATGAGGCAAGTGGGTGAAGATCAGAAGCAATTCAGGGATTGTTTGCAGAGATTGGCGGTAGGTGAGGTCACAGTTGCTGACTACAAGTTGATCGAAACCAGATTCATCTCAAAGCATCAAGCTTCAGTATCCTCAACACGAGATGTAATTCGATTGATTTCAACAAACAAAGAAATCGAGTCGTTCAATCTTGATAAGTTGAGGAACGTCGGCCACCCTGTTGTTCGAATCAACGCCATCCACAACGACCCAAGGGCTGCAACAGCATCTTCTGATGACGCTAGAGGATTAGCATCTGAGCTGTATTTGTGTGAAGGGGCCCAAGTCATACTGAGGCAAAATTTATTCACTGCTGCGGGTTTGTGCAATGGAACAATTGGTAAAGTTGTAGACATTGTGTACACCCAAGCAGCACATTAGTGAATTTTGCAGCTTATCTTATAGCTTTAAGTTCTAAATGAGTGGTTTAACAGTGTTTGATACAACTTATAGCTTTAAACACAACTCAAAACTGTATATGAGTTCATCCTATCACTTGTAGTTGCATAGGAGCGTTTTTTGTTTCTACTTTATTACTTATGGTGGGATAAAGTCGATTTTGCTACTTAAAGTTGCATGCAGGTTCAAATTGTCACTCAATAAGAAGCAATAGTGCTATATAAGGCCTTAAAATCACTTATAAGCAACTTTTACATATAAGTGGGAACATACCCTTATTTGGAACTAAAAGTTCCAAATGACTAGTACAATAGCGAATTATATCACCAATAGTGGCTAAAGGGATAATTTTACGGCTCTTTTGGAACCAAAAAATATTGCAACTTTAAGGCCTAAGAAGTACCTTATTGCCACTTCAACGCATAAATAGGTCTCAGTAGGAGGTTCTTGGAACCAAAAGCAGTTATTTTCACTTATTTCAAACCACTAACGAACTAAAAGTTCTATTATAGTTCCTATTTGCGCCTTGTCAAAATATATTTAATAGTCTTGCTTGTTTAATAGTCTACAAAAGAGCAAATAATTACTATTGGTAATATCATTCACTGCTTTGCCACTCGCAAGATACAAATAAGTGATTATTAGACTTGATAGTTCCAAATAAGGAACAAATAAGTGAAAATAAACACTGTAGGATCTTTTTTGTTTCGCCATGTTTACAAATGGAAGCCTATGAAAATTGATTATTTTAACCAGAATTTTATCACACTCACGCATAATCACAGACTTTTGATAGTTGTGACGATGTTACTTTAACATTGTACGTAACCTACAATCATTAGGTCAGGTTTTTAACAGTTTTATTTCTTATCAGTATCTATTCCTTATTTAATTTAGCACTCTCTTTTTTAATATTCCTGATCAAATGAAGGGCGCGTCGAAATTTACAAAGAAAACATACTATAGTTTCACAGTAAAAAAAAATTCGCAAGAATTTCGTGCTTATTTCAATGCTTGTATAACGTAAAGTTTTAATCACAATCAAACAGACATATAAATCCAAAATGAATATGGCAGATCACGTATTACTTTTAATAAAACACAATTTGACAGTTGCCTTGCCACTCAAAGATAATTTTGGCGACTCATTTATCACTCATTGACCGAACTGAAATGTTTTCATTCGTTCACTGCGCATAACTTTCACCCATAGTTCTAATTACCACTTAAGGTAATTGTGAGATCTCTTATGGATTCTATTTAGCACCAAAAATAGGCTGCAATTTTTCTCCTTTTGGTTCTATACTGGTGGCATATATAAGGGTTCTTGCCACCTATATAGCACTTAGTCATGGTGGTAAATTTCACTTAAGCATCTAATTAGATATGATATACGAGCTATTTAGACCCAGTTGTGCTACTTGGGCAATCACCGCGAAGACAACCGTTTCAGTGACGATTTTCCAATTTGCATTATGGTGGAATTTGCGTCATATTCAGGTCCGCAACTCCAGAACTGCAACATATTGCCAATACCACCAGTGACAGTTTCATTCAGGAAATGCTCAACAACGTTCTCAAGGAAGCAATTTCCCATACAGCTTGCATATGCAATAAGCATTCACCGTTCTCAAGGCTTAACTCTAGATCAAGCAGTTGTAAACATTGGAGACACTGAATTTGCATTAGGCATGTCTTATGTTGCGCTTTCCAGAGTCCGAAACATCAATGGTTTATTCTTCGAGCCTGGATTTCCTTTCGCACGAATCAAAAAAATCTACGAAAAGAAGAAATTGGCTGAAAAGCGCACAGAGCTGAATCGTTTGGTAGAGCTATCTGAACGCCAGTCAATTTAAATCATCATCAAAAATTAATTTCTATATTAATATTTTCCATAAACTTTTCTAAATAAATTATTATTTCTTTCAACTTTCTGTTGTAGTTTATTTTGTAGTTACTGCGTTATACCAATCGAAGATCGCTCAACTCCGCTCCAATCTATGGTGCAAGCTTAGCCGGTGGCTGACTCTGCATCGACCTAGTTACTTATTTATTTGTTATATTCTCCCAAATGTGATGAAAAATATTTTGTGTATGGCGGGTAGTAAGGGGATTACAAACTCAGGACATTAAAAGCCCTCCGCCTCCGGCGTCAGGCTTCTAATAGTCCTTCGTTGGTAATCCCCTACTTACTACCCTTATGACACAATATACTCTATTTATTTTAGGAGAACCAACAGCTAATACACTAAATATAGAAACTTAAATATAGAGCCAATTACAGGAACTCACAAATAGTTGCTGTACAGTCGCCATCAGACATATCGTAGCATGTAAGGTATTCATAAATATCTGAACAAGACTCTTATTGATTGGGCGTTACAGTACATGTTCACATATTTATAAACGCCTTATATGCTGCGATATCTATATCTGATGGCGACTGTACATGAAACATACACTTAAGTAAACAGCGCACATCGATGTACCGACGCGCACTTGCAGCAAATATATGTAAAAACTATGAACGTTCGTTAATCTAAACTTAAACTTTTAGAGCCTTGTTGGGCTGACAACCTAAGTACCTACCTAATACACAATAACAATACAGCACAATCATGTTATAAAAATCGCTCAATCAAAAAATTTGTCGTTACCAGTAAAATAATTTAGTACCACTGAAAATTCGCAATATTGCGTGGGTTGTAAAACCCCTTGCAGGGCTATAAAACATGCAATTCATCTTACTCATTTATTATGTACATACATAGATAAGTACCTACTGAAAGCCGATACTGGATATATATCCGCTAGCAATTTCTTTTGCGATGCTCTCGGCCATTTAATGAGAATTTAAAGAACTTACTGGACAATTTACAGTCATTATGAATATTATTAAATGTCTTTTAGTGTGAAAGATACTATCACGTAACAACGTAGCAAGGTACAAAGCTACCTACAAAGGGTTACCATGTGCGCTTAGAGCGGATTGTTTGGATATGAGAAAATGGTTGAGTAGGTAATTTCGTTGTTCTCTTTCCAGCTTTCCCGCTGATCCTCCATCGTGATCAATGATCATTCGATGATAGTTTTCTGAATAATATGACGAGGTTTGATAGGTTACCCAGGGACTGAAACGGCCACTTTAGTCCCGCTTCATAAAGCTAAAATAACGTAACTAGGTACTTTTCGATCAGGAAAAGTGAAAAAGTGAGTAATTAAAATGCAACTATTTAGGTAGCTGGCAGTAAATGCCTTTTTTATGTTAATTAATAAGCCATACAATGGAACTTACGTAAATTTAAATTAAAACTCCGCGCAGCATATGACGTGTACCTATTTGCACACAAGCTGTGCATATATAGTTTCATATGTGCTTGAAAATAACCGTTTTTACAAGGACACTTAACTACATCATTATCAAAAGTAGTTAATATCCTAAATACATTTTTTTTAATACCCTGACCGAAGTCAACTACTTCATCACGAGTGAGAATCAGAACGGGCGGGTGTACCACGGATTTGTAAAAGAATTCTACCAAAAAAATTTACTCAAAATGTATTATATTGTACCTACTTCAAAACAATTGTATCGTGCGTCTTCATCGCAAGCCGTTTCATTCTTGGGCTTTCTCCTTCACTTCCTGGTAAGACATGGAACTTAAACCCTTTCTTTGATTTGCTCGAAGTAATTTCGTCTTGGCCTTTCTCTAACTCGCTTTCCCTCGAATTTTCCTTCTATGATATTTTTGAGGAAAAAGTCATGTCTGA
Source organism: Apotomis capreana (assembly GCA_947623375.1). NCBI lineage: Eukaryota > Metazoa > Arthropoda > Insecta > Lepidoptera > Tortricidae > Apotomis > Apotomis capreana. The sequence continues at coordinate 11,220,763 of OX392522.1, read as the reverse complement.
GCAGATGCCCTATCATTTTGGATAAACTTTCCTTTATGGACCGTTGATTTGAAAGTTCATATTTTTTTATAGATAGTACTCATAAATACAAAGCTTTTCCTAAGTTTTCAACTTGCGGAAACTTACGGTTCACGAGATATAATTTTTTAAAGTTTTAAATTTTTCATACAAATTGGTAAATACCAAGCTTTTTTAGGTTGGATGAATTGTCATGGTAGACGTCAAGATGACGTTTTATGTTCCGTTGACGCGGTAAACCGCTCCCCCCCCCCAAACCCAAAATCCTGGGGTGGGCACTAGACCATATTGGGGTGGGCACGGCCCACCCGGCCACCCCCCTAAATACGCCAATGCCCCCTTAATAAAAAAAAAGCAGCAATAAATAGCACGGCGTGCGTAGCGATTACGAGACTTTTGGTGGCATTTATTTATGATTGTTAAATAGTCCATAGATAAGGCTGCGGACCCCCAGGGGTCCGCGGACCACAGGTTAAGAAACACTGCTCTAGGTTATCGACAGATATTATTAATCTAAAAAAATTACTAAATTTAAATACCTTCAATATTACCCGAGATCCTGACACTTGTTTTTATCAAAGCTATCTTAGAAACCTTTGGACCTTAGAATAGGTGCCTACACCTAGAACGAGAGACTTCATACAATAGATTTGCGAAAGATTGCGCTTTTTGGTTTTTATGTGTGCGTGTTTACGAACCAATCATAGAGACGTTTTTGGATGATGCCACACACAGACAAAATGTTAAACTTATAACACCTCTCTTTGTCGGAGGTTAAATATACTGACTATCAAAATTCCGGATTTCAAATACACCGTACAAAAATAAATAACCTAAAACCTATAAGTCCCGTGCTAGGCGGCCTATGATCAGGCATCAGATATTCAGAGATTTTATACCTAAACTTTGGCGTCGTCTCCGAAGTTGCTGGGGCTGTATGGAGACCACGTTTTACTAAGTACAACTCAACATCAACGCCGACGTGTAGGTATAAAACCACCAAACCAAATATCCGATGCCTGCTAAATATCTGTGTTATCACATGTATATCTGACTGCAAAGCTTCACATAGTTTTCTTTTAAAATTTTCAACAGTGATATTATTTTAATAACCTAAATGTATTAATCTAGTTATAAGGTAAAGTAAACGTCCCTGTGCTCGACACGCTAATGCCTAATAGTAGACACCATGCTGTCACCTCTATTGCAAATGACATAACATTCAAGATGACAACTATTGGGAGTGTCGCTGTCGAGCACAGGGACGTTTACCTTGTATCAACTGAATTATTCTGTGCATTAACTACGTAGTTCATATTGAAGTAGAGAATATTTTCTTAATACGTGTACGTTCTGTGTCATATTATGAATGTGGGTAGATTGGTTTATGCGGCACCCGCCTTTTGGAAGTTGAATAAAAATCAGTCAGTGCTCGATCTTTGTGTTTACTTGAAGTGTCCCTCACACCCTCACATGGCGCAGTCGGTATTAAAAAAATAAAGTGATAATTAAATCTATTTGTAGTAAAAAGTGCACAATTAATAATGCAATCCGTGCTTACGCCTCCTGTGGCGTTTAAATATGAAGAAGATATGACAAATATGGCGTCCGGCAGTTTACGTGATTCTTGGGAGAAATGGAAAAAAGGCTTTGAAATATATTCCAAGGCCTGTGAATTAAACAAAAAGACGGAGGAAATACAAATTAATATATTTTTGCACGTCGTAGGTGAACAGTGCCGTGAGATAGTGGATCAAAGTACTGAAAAATGGAAGACACTAGCGAGTTTGTTGAGTTATATAGACGCCCATTTTAAAACAAAGAAAAATGTAACGGTCGAGCGTCATCGATTTTTTACTCGTGAACAAAGCAATTACGAATCAATAGACCAGTACGTATTCGAGTTGAGAAAATTGGCTCAGTCTTGTGAGTTTGGGGAGTTATGCGTATGCGGCGTCACGAGTGCAGCTATAAGGGAACGGTTGCTACGCGAAGATAATTTGACATTAAATAAGGCGTTAGAGATTTGTCGAGCGGCTATAGTTTCAAGGATGTATTCGGAAAACATAAAACGAGAGTGTGTCAATGAAGTAAATCACAATAAAGAAGGTTCCAGACAGATGGGACGTGGACGCGGCTGGGTGCCTGGCGGAGCGCACGGTGGCGCGACGCGCGGGCGCGCTCCCGGCCCCGGCGCCCCGCATCGAGCGCCGCACGCGCACCGCTCGACCTGCGGCCAGTGCGGCGGCACGCACAGAAGATTTGATTGTCCGGCTTATGGCAAGAGATGCATGACGTGTTTGAAGCTTAATCACTTTGCGAGGATGTGTAGAGTATATACAGGAGCAGGTAAATAATATTGTAAATAAATGTTGTGATGAGTGGATTACGGAGTTAAAAATTAATAACGTAGGTACCCATCAATTTCAAAGTGCAGACGTTAAAGTGTGTTGCCTAAAAGTTTTTTTATTAAAACTTGGAATTTCGAGTAAAGATTTGTTAAAAACTAATACGAAACTGAGTGGGTATTCGGGTGCTAGTATAAATGTTATAGGGAAGATTTTGTGCGATATAAAAACAGTATATAAGTATGTATTAGAATTCAAGATCGCTGATGTGAAATCGACACCGATTTTAGGTCGTTTTGCCTGTACAGAATTGAATCTAGTTAGGCGAGTCATGTCTTTAAAACAGGCTAGTGATTTCGTTATTACAAAATCAGGGACCCCTGATTTTGTGAAAGCGTTCAGCGATGTTTTTACTGGAATAGGCTGTCTTCCCGGCCAATATAGGATACAATTAAAATCAGATGCGACACCGGTTGTTCATGCACCTAGGAAATTACCGTTTGCGATCAAAGATGAGGTAAAAAATAAGTTATTAGAGATGAAATCCCAACAAATTATTGCTAAAGTTGAGGGCCCCACGGACTGGGTTAGCAGTATATAACGGTAGTGAAAAAACCAAACGGAGATCTCCGGATTTGTTTGGATCCAAAAGAATTAAATAATGCTATAAAACGGGAACATTTCAGATTGCCGACTATCGATGAGATCGTGTCCAATCTGTCAGGCGCGCGGTACTTCAGCACTCTGGACGCTAGCTCGGGCTTCTGGCAGGTCCGTCTTGATGACACCAGTAAATTATGTACCTTCAATACACCTTTCGGTAGGTATTGCTTTTTAAGAATGCCATATGGGATTTCCTCGGCGTCTGAGGTTTTTCATAAAAAGATCTACGAGAATTTTGATGATATTGAAGGAGTATGTATGTATATAGATGATTTATTAGTATATTGGGCGGAGTAAGGAAGAACATGACGAAAGGTTAAAAAGAGTGTTGGAGAGATGTCAGAAGGTTAATTTAAAATTAAATAAAAACAAGTGTCGCTTCGGATTGGAGGAAATTAAATATTTAGGACACCGGATAAGTAAAGATGGAATTAGTCCCGATGACTCTCATATTACTGCTATAAAAAATATGCCAACCCCCGTGAATAGGAAGGATGTGGAAAGATTTTTAGGGCTAATTACTTATGTTAGTACATTTATACCAAATTTATCGGATAAAACGCAACCATTACGTCAGTTGTTAAAAAAAGAAACAGAGTGGCATTGGGATCAAAGTCATAGTAAATGTTTTAATGAGTTAAAAGAATGTCTAATAAAGCGTCCAGTTCTTCAATATTACAGTATGAATAAGCCAATACCTATTTCAGTTGATGCTAGTAAGAGCGGTCTCGGTTGTTGTTGTTGCTTAATGCAAAATAATTTACCTGTACGAGTATGCTACGCATCGAAATCTTTAAGTAAAACGGAACAGAGATATGCTCAAATAGAAAAAGAGCTGTACGCCTGTGTTTATGCCTGTGAACGCTTTTATCCATACATATATGTTAGCGCGATGTCATACTCCATAATGCAGAGCCACAATGATTCTTTTAGCATACTATTGAAAGCCACATAATATGAACTGGTGACGGCAGTGAGGTGGTGATGAGGAGTGTGAATGAATAAACGTTCATGAAACTACTTGGTGTTGTATTTCTCGTAAAAGTTCACAAAGGGATGAGCAGAAACGTCACTGCACCTGGTATTTAAAGACCATCAAAGTACCATTAAATGGAGGGGAGAAACAAGTAAGTGGTAGTCGTCAAGTAACCAGGTGTTAGTAACATTTTTAGTCTATTGACACACTGTGTAAATAATTTAACTATACTAATGTTGAATCTACTACTTCTTAAATTGCTATTATTAATTACAATATAACTCATGCACTTCACATGGACTAATAACTTATAACTAATTTATCAAGATACTCAATGATCTATTCAAATGTGCTTGTGAGGTAAAGATAATCCAATTAATATCATTATTTGTTTTCTAAGATACATTTAAATGCGAAATAATCTCAAAGGCGCTATCACGGCCATACTGACCCGAAGCTCGTGCTCAGAGCGAAGGGTTTGAAAAAGAAAACTCAAGTTGGTTAAACAATCCAGTAAGTGGCACTTTAACAATGATCGGCTTGTCAGCCCAGTTACGGGACTAAATCCTTCTGATCCATCCACGCAAGTGACTGACAAAACTATAACTTTTTATCATATTGCCCAGTTGTTGGACTAACCCTTTTCTGATCCATCACAACAAGTGGCATGTTAGTAATGCTTTGGTTGACGGTCCAGTTGCGGGACTAAATCTTTCTGATCCATCCACGCAAGTGACTGACAAAACTATACTCTTTATCATATTGCCCAGTTGTTGGACTAAACCCTTCTGATCCATCACAACAAGTGGCATGTTAGCAATGCTTTGATTGACGGTCCAGTTGCGGGACTAAATCTTTCTGATCCATCCACGCAAGTGACCAAAAACTATTCTTCTGTTTATCTTATTTTAATATTGCCCAGTTGCTCGACTAATCAGTCTGAAAACTAAAACTCATCAATCATCATATTCGCTATCACGGTCATCCGAGGGTTGGGACAGACACACTAACAACATTTTACACAGATTTTACTGTCTATAATCAATTATAGTTTGGATATTATTTAAACAAACATTTGTCACATCACAGAACCCATATAACGTAAATCTGCGCAACCTATTGAATTTCATAAAAAAAAAAAAAAAAACAAGCAATCCCATAGTGGTTTTTCAAGTATCTATAAACGTTTTTCACTTTCTATCATGGTGTTGAAGTATTTAACGATAATAAATCATTACTCGAACAGGTACGTACTACGTCTTATTTTCTTTTTTTTTTTAAGCTGTGTTGTGGCTAAATCTTGCTTTTCGATTCATGTACTATTTTGTAGGTATTGCAAAAAAAAATGCACTCGATGGTGATCGTCAGTGAAGAGAGTGGTCGTTTTCCCTGAGTGACCGCCAAGACTGTCAAGCGCGCTAATACTGGTTCAAGGAGGCGCTCCTGTAGTCTTCCGATGGAGCACTTGTCCCGATGGTCAACTGAAACAAAAACTCCAAGCACAGTATCACAAAGCTCGGTCACTCCTGACCTAGATCATAATGGGTAGTTACTTTGTAGTACAAATAAAACTAACAAAAGCATGCCTTTATTATGAATAATTCTCAAAAATGAAATAAGGTCAAAGTGAAGGTACACTTAAATTATTCTGATTGTAATTTAGTTAGTTTATGCACGAAACGATTCTCGAAATTGAACCTTCGTGTATCGCTTTACCTAAATACGAAATAATCAAAATGTTTGATAAAAGAATATTCTAGACAGAAAGAATGAAAAAAATACAGTAAGTTTCGAAGGAATCTTTTTGTGACAAACGTAGGCACGTACTGTACATTTATTTGTGCTACTCACTGAGATGATTATAAAGAATCCCAATCACTAAGTTGTACATATTTACAAAGTTTCTATTACTTCAGTGACTAACACCATCCATTATTAATATTATTACTGTAGTATTGACTTCGATTGCTATGTACGAAAGTTGAAAATTAAATAAAAATATAAAGAAATATGGTCAAAACTAAGCTATTCCTAATAATTTCCTTAAGGATCTAAGTCTCAAATTGAACACAGACTGATAATTTAATTTAAACTATAATAAGATTGAACATTTATCTCATAACAGCAAATTTAAAACAAAACAACAATAGAGTTGATGATTGATGTTCAATCCTACAATTTACTGTAGTTATATGAAGAAGTTCAACATTTTATGAGATAAAGAAAAGAGTAAGAACCGAAAAATTAAGGGAATTAAGAAATATGATATTTCAAATGTAGGTAGTACGTAAACAAAATTAATTTGAAGCATTTTTTTTTGACTCAATTGCAAATTTGACATTATATTCAAAATCCTCATAATTCAACAAAACAAGAATTATGAAACCACCATGTACTTATAAACGCACTTTTTCAGTGTTTCACGTTAAATGACACGCCGCGAGTTATCAGGCCAAATTCCTGTTTAACAAACTGCCAATGGAGTACAAATCAAATCCATGACTAGCAAAATAGCAAAATGCAAACGGTTTATTTTTTATTTTTGTCAAAATTCTTATTATAATAATATAATAATAATAAAGTCTTTATTTCAGAATTTTACATTCCATAGTTTGTTAGTAACAGCCTTATGGCTATGTTAGTACCTATTACTAAAACTTAATAAATAAATAAAACTAGCCTAATCAAGGGAGCGTGCTACACCTATGATCTGTCCCGTCCAGTACTTAAATATTGGGCAGTCATATTTTTCAGCAATTATACTTAGAATTCTGTTGCTACTATTCCTTAATCGACCCAGCAGTGATACAATTTTTTTCCGCATGACTGCTGGAAATCCGTCCGTGCGGGCCTCGCAGAACATGCCCGAGGCACTACATCTGCTGTGTAGGCGCAACAGCATTCTAAATATATTGTTATACAGCACTCTCAGGGCATTGTAGGCTCGCTTTGTATACCGAACCCACAGGCTGCTCGAATAAAAGCTCTGGCAGTACGCCTTGAAAAGGGTTATTTTAACTTCTGCTGTACATCGAGCAAACCTGCGGGCCAGCATATTTCCCCGAACCGCCAGCGCCCTGCGTTCCCTGTCTATATCCTGGTCATCACTTAGATCACTAGTAATAATGTGACCAAGATATTTAAATTTTTCCACAGACTTTAGTGGTACACCATTGAGTACAATAGGGGGTATATAGTAGGGCTTAATTTTTCCCGCCTTGAACACCATCACCTCACTTTTATTTACATTGTACTCAAGGCCATGAGAGTTAGCATATGCCTCACAGATGCCCAACAGCTGCGTAAGAGCACTGACAGCTGGCGCCAGCAGCACCATATCATCAGCATAGCTGATGTTATTGACACTAACACCGTCTATATAACATCCTGCATGCGTGCTGCTGAGACCAGCTATCAGCTCATCCACGTACAGGTTGAACAGTCTGGGAGACGTAATACCGCCCTGTCTCACACCACACTCGAGCTTATATTCAGACGACAGCTTATCTGCCCATCTCACTTGATTCGTTTGGTTCAAATACCAGTACTCAAGGATTTTAACACATTCATCCGGCATGCCTGTCTTACTCAGTTTCCGCCATAGAATGTCATAATTAACGCGGTCAAAAGCCTTGGATAAATCGAGAAAACAGGCATACACGGGTGTTTTCCTTGCAGTATAATACCCGACAGTATGTTTTAGACAGAGTATAGCACTCTCTGTTGACAGTCCTGCCCTAAAGCCAAACTGCGCGTCATGTAACTTCAGGTGCTTTTCTAAAAGAGAATTCAACATACTGTCGAGGATTTTTGCAGTAGTCGTCGCAAGTGAGATGGGTCGATAGTTACTCTTATCAGAGAGGTCGCCCGTTCTATTTTTTACTATAGGAATAACGACTGTCTTCATCAACGATACGGGTAGGTACGAGTGGCACAGACATAGATTAAGAAACATCGCAAGTACCCTTGGCAGATGGACACCCGCATTCCTAAAGTGCTCGATACAGAGACCGTCGTGACCGGGCGATTTCCCTCTTTGCATTTTCCTGATTGTTCGTTCCACGTCTTGCGCAGTAAAATAAACGCTTCGCCCAGCCCCGTCGGTCCCTACATCAGCAGCCAAAATACCAGTCTGCGACACAGGCCGAGGCTTGACTGCAAAATCTCGCCTAAATAGCTCGGCAATGTCTCCGTGGTCGACCTGCTCCTCGACACTTACAGGCAGGCCCGGCCTCATATCCATGCTCCTAGTCCCTTTCCAGAAGTCTTTAAACTTTAAGTCATTGTGTGCCAAAGCTAAAGTATCCATTTTGAGCTGCTCTTGTCTATTTTGGCACCACCTGAGCTTAGACTTGAAAACCTTCTTGCTACTCGACATAAGTTCAAACATCCTGCCACAAGTAGGCTTTCCTGAGAGTTCCCACATCTGAAAATGAAGCCGAGCCTCCCTGTGTGCATCAGATACATATTTATTCCACCCCGCTATATATCCTCCTTTCCGACGATTTTTTACCTTATGCGTTTTCAAGGACGCGTATGTTAAGGTGCCAATAATATCCGAATACATAGTATCAATTACAGCGAGGTGGTTTAAGTTACTGCAGGTCTTATCACAGCAATCTCTTAATGTACTTGGAAAATCAATTTTTCTAAGTCTATCATTACAAATATTACAATATTCATCTACCTGTTCCACATTACGGTCTCCCCAAATTACTTTTTTATTTACATTATTATAAGGTATACTATTCATCGGTTTTAATAATTCAATATTACATTCAATATAAAGCGGAAAATGATCAGACCAAAATATATCATGTGATATACTTATACTACGAATGGTATCCCAGCCACCTTTAGTTACCACGCAATGGTCCAACCATCTTTTGCACCCGTGTATATCACTGATATAAGTGTACGAATCAGAGCTCAGTCCCAGCTTCTCAACATCGGCACAATGCCATAATTGTTCCTTACAAAAGTCCGTCAGTTCACGATAAAAACATTCACCTGGGTGCGCATTAAAGTCTCCTAGTATATATACAGCTTGCACATCATTATTATCTAAGATAGCCGCAGATAACGCACTCAAACATTCCGTAAACATAGACAAATTTTCGCGAGAGTCCGTTGGCATATATACGGAAAATATTAAAAACTGTTTACCGCTAGACGTAAGTTTCACTCCCGATATCCTTTCACTATCACACTCGATAACCGAGACACTCTCGAAGGCAGATTTACGATATAAAATGCAAACTCCTCCGTGTGGTCTCCCCTTGAGAAGCTCAGTTGATACGTCTACAGCTGATTTGCCCGTCCATCCAAATTCGCTGCTAACCGTACTTAGATATGGGAGGTCAAAAGGTAGCAGCCAGGTCTCTTGCAGTGCCACAATATCTGCCTTTCCGCACAGCGACCGTACTCCATCAATACTCCGTTTAAGAGATCTACAATTATAACTTATCATTCTGCAAACATTAGCCATAATATTTATTTGTCAGGTTTCCGATCGCTCGTTTTAAAATCAACCTTATCCGCCCTTTTAATATGAACGAATTTTTATTATTACTCCGTAGCTGATTTTATAGCAAATACATAATGTTTTATAAGGATTAAATTTATATCTTGACTTTTAAATGTTGCTGACATTTGTAATTTATAACTATGTATTTTATTAGGATATTTTAAGGCTCCTTTTCCGTCCAACACTGCTGATGGTTTTAGAAAATGTCGCTAGTTAGAACAGGGCTATTGCGATATATTAGTATGTAAATTGACAAAATGCACGCAAAAAGCTGTTTTCTTCATTTTTTTTTTTTTATTTATTTTTGGCTGCACGAAATTAAGGTATGAAATAACTATGTTAGTATCAAGAACTCAGGGAAGACTATTATTCACTTTAAAATTTGGTTGAAATTATCAATGTAATTGTCATAATTATGAAAAAAATACATTTTTAAATGTATACGGCCGCTTAATGACATTTAAATGGAACTATATTGTATGTCTAAATCATTACTTAAACATGGGTTATAATATTATAAGTATTATAGGAATAATAAGAATTATTTATTATGTGTGTTTTTTTATCATTCGGAATTTTGCGTTTTATGTTACTTTTTTTTTTGGTACTGTTGTTTTAAACTTGGATGGTAATGAATTGATTATAATTATAGTGGTAATGTATAATTATTATTGTAATCAATAATATGTATTGATTTAATATTTAACACCATAATTATTGCTTAGAATGAATAAATGAAATGAAACGAAATCAATCAAGCTCTAATCCTCTGACATCATCCTAATAATATAGATTCTAGTTTACATTTTTTTTTTTTAACTATAGCGGTCATAATTATCGAATCTCAAGCTTATCAATTCTGAAGCGAGTCTTTGGTGTATAATGTATGAATTACGTTGGTGTATAAAGTATAACTATCCAAAACATAACGAATATAAATTTTCGTTCCCGAGGAATGTCAGTAACAACGATTGCAAAATCATAAAATGGAGGGTAGATTATTACCGCTGCCGTTACTACTTGATTCTATCAAGGCTACATTAAAACAGCAATGTTTGCATTATTGACTTAGAGTAAACTACGTAACGGTCATATTCAATCGGAATCTTTTTTTTTGTAAAATTTCGTTGTAAAACTTTGTTGTAATCGAAATATTATCTCATAGCGGAAACAAACGTCCTATACACTGAAAATTTCCACTGTATTATTAATTTCTACTACGCATTAGTAAATTACTTGAGCTAGTAACACTTTATTGGCAAATACCCTCTAAACTGAATAGGTTTTTTATCGCAAGTACCCCAGAATCTAGCTACAGTTTAATTTATTATTAAACACTGTACTAAAATCGTAGTGAAAAGTGAACGACTGACCTTTGTGTTTTAAAATCTATTGACGGAGTCACGGCGCACACGCGTCGTTCCTTGCTGATCGCCGATCTTGCGTTGCCTTTACTGGTGCAATGGCTGACGATGTGTCTGTCCCACTGTTCCTTACTTGAAGCAAACAATGGACTTCGATATGTGCCATTCTTTCCAATAATTTAATTTGTCGACGTGGAAGGGTTAATTTATTTTCTTCATTCATTCTTTCGGTGGTTGCCGAGAACAGAAGAATACGAGGGTGAAGGATCAACATCGTTGTCCTCGTTGTCCTGATATTGTGGTGCGTAGGGTTTTGCTTCGGCTTCTGATGTTAGCGCGATGTCATACTCCATAATGCAGAGCCACAATGATTCTTTTAGCATACTATTGAAAGCCACATAATATGAACTGGTGACGGCAGTGAGGTGGTGATGAGGAGTGTGAATGAATAAACGTTCATGAAACTACTTGGTGTTGTATTTCTCGTAAAAGTTCACAAAGGAATGAGCAGAAACGTCACTGCACCTGGTATTTAAAGACCATCAAAGTACCATTAAATGGAGGGGAGAAACAAGTAAGTGGTAGTCGTCAAGTAACCAGGTGTTAGTAACATTTTTAGTCTATTGACACACTGTGTAAATAATTTAACAATACTAATGTAAATCTACTACTTCTTAAATTGCTATTATTAATTACAATATAACTCATGCACTTCACATGGACTAATAACTTATAACTAATTTATCAAGATACTCAATGATCTATTCAAATGTGCTTGTGAGGTAAAGATAATCCAATTAATATCATTATTTGTTTTCTAAGATACATTTAAATGCGAAATAATCTCAAAGGCGCTATCATATATGGTAGGTCAGATATCACGATCGAGAGTGATCATAAACCACTGATTAGTATAATTAAAAAACCTATAGTAGACTCGCCTTCCTGTTTACAAAGGATGTTACTACGGTTACAGCGTTATACATTCAAATTGGTATATAAGCCTGGTAAACATTTGTATATAGCGTAGCGGACACGCTTTCGCGCGCTTACGAGCCGGCAAGTGCGAGCGAGTGCGCGGAGCACGCGGGCCGCGACGCGCTGCACGACGAGGTGTGCGTGGTGGAGCGCGCGCTGGCCGCCCTCGCCGACCGGCATCTCACTGATAACCAGTTCATTTCCTTGCAGAAACAAACGGAGGCCGATGATGAACTTATTCAATTAAAGAAATGTATACTTAAGGGTTAAGGGGTGGCCGAAGGATAGAAAACATTTAGTAGACATCTTAAAACCATATTGGACATATAGAGATGAGTTAACTACGGCTCAGGGACTGGTTTGGAAAGGAGACAAAATAATTGTTCCCAGGTGCTTAAGAAAGGAGTTTCTTTCCAAAATACATATAGGTCACATGGGCAAGGAAAAATGTAAACTTCGGGCAAGAGAAATTGTATTTTGGCCGTGTATAAATAATGATATAGATAACTTAGTTGATAACCGCGATATATGTCTATCACACAGGAAACATAATAGGAAAGAGTTGATACCTCACGAAATCCCTGGCGAGCCGTGGATGAAAGTAGGCGTTGATTTATTTCAGATTCAGGGCAAGGATTATTTGTTGCTAGTTGACTATTATAGCAAATTCGTTGAAATTACTCGTTTGTCATCGACTACGTCCGAGTATGTCATTTCATGCCTAAAAGATATAAGTATTTTGTAGACAAGGCGTACCTGTTACAGTTATGTCAGATGGAGGACCACAATTCACATCTATAAAGTTTAAACAATTTGCTGATGAATGGCAATTTACCCATTTAATGTCATCTCCGCGATATCCACAGTCTAACGGGCAGGTAGAACGGACAGTTCAGACAATAAAAAACATCATAATCAAAACAACTGAAAATCGATCTGACTATAGGCTAGGACTTCTAGAGTATTTAAATACCCCAATATCAAATAATTTTGCATCACCAGTTGAATTATTACAAAGTAGAAAAATTAGAAGCATTATTCCTATGTCCCCAAAACTATTAAGACCAAAAGTTCAAACTAATGTGCGAAACAAATTACTAGATAGACAAAATGTACAAAAAACATATTATGATCGTAATGCAAAAAAATTGCCACGGTTATCAGTTGGAGAAAAAATCAAAGTTTTATTGGACCCAAATAAAAAACACTGGTCATCTGGGACTATATCAGAGGTTTTAGGTGCACGTAGTTACAAAATTAAGTTGATAAATGGAGGTCAGGTGATTAGAAATCGTAGGCATATTATACGAGATTCGCCTAATAGACATGACTCGTCTGGTGTTGATTTATTCTTTGACATTGATGACGCCACGACCACGCAAACTGGCACCGCGAGTACCCCGTGCTATGTAAAGTAAACAACCCGGTGCTATCCGACCGTAGTAATAATAATATTGTAACTCGTTCCGGCAGGACAGTGAAGGCTCCGGATAGATGGGGCAACTGGACCTGAGGGCAAAATGTACCTACCCTGCTAGCCTGCTTATATAGTGATGTATCTTAATATAAGATTATGCAAGTTTAATTTTCGTTTAAAAGCAATAACTTTAATATTTTCTTTTTGATCGTGTTGCATGTTACCTTTATCTTTAAAATAATGATAACAACATCACCAATATCAGTATGTAGAATTAGAGAACACAAACAGTTTAAACTATTAATACCTAAATCACAGAGTACTTTATTTATGACCTAAATTTCACTGTTTGGTACTTATCAGATTATAAAACATGTGTTTATCAGTTTAACAATACTATTGAAGCGTTTCTTCTATAATGATGAGCTAGTAGGTAAGCATGCATTCATAGTTTGGCTTGGTCATACTTTGATACTCTCAACCAAATTAAAGTACCTATGCCTTTGAGATAATAACTCGTTCTTATATGAGAATGTCTATAGAATAAGAATAAGATGTTTAATATTGTATACAATATTTATAATTACCTACAAATTTTGTTTTGATGTCAAAACATTTATTTTGTCAGCTTTAATATAATGAATAAATAAAAAATATATAAATGTGCTGTATTAGATTACGTAATTTAAATAAGCATGTTAATGAGATATGAATATATTAAATAACCTAGATCTTGTAATGATGAAATATTGTATAAGTGTCATTGTATTTAAACTTCATCATATTTTTTTTATTTTTTCGAAGAAGGAAGGTGTCATATTATGAATGTGGGTAGAGATTGGTTTATGCGGCACCCGCCTTTTGGAAGTTGAATAAAAGTCAGTCATTGCTCGATCTTTGTGTTTACTTGAAGTGTCCCTCACACCCTCACATTCTGTAAATATTAAGATACAAAGAAAAAAAAACCCGGTAGCGACTCCTAAAAAAAACTGATGTTTTTTCGTGTCCTAGAACAGAATGAGGGGGTGAGAGTAGGGGGGAAAGTAAGAAGCACCCTAACTCTCATACTGTAAACTAAGTCCAAATTTAATTATATCAAAAGAGCACAAGTGATAAAGAAACTTTATACTTAAAACTGAACGAGGTTTAGACGTTAATGAATAAAACACAATGATTACAAAAACACGTTCAAAAATATTTATTTCCGTCTTTTCTTGGTATCAGCCGTCCACTTAATTATTTCTAATGAGACCGCTGAAACAAACAATAGTTTTGATTAGACTTTCACCATCATTCTCTCTCTATGGAAAGGAGTCATGATTTCAGGAGAAATCTTAATAGCGTGATCCAGGATCGTCACTTGTTTTGTATGGCGTGCCAACCTGGTGCCATCTGTTTTCATAATGTCCTTCGTCCTCGCATCACGTCGAAACCGCTGGACGGATGTTAACCAATTTTGATACAGGGATAGCTGGACATCCAAAGATGGTTTTAGGACACTTTTTATGCTGAAACCGGAAAGCCCTTTTCAAGGCTAAATCCTATTTATAGTCCAATTCAAATTCAAATCATTTTATTGCAATTCATGTTGTACATTAAGGGTCTTAAATACTAGGTAAAGTCCAAAACATGAGCCACGTCAGGCACAGCAATATCTTACAACTAGAACTAAAATAAATATCAATATGCCGGGAATTTACACATTAAAAAAAAAAAAAATATTATATTTCAATACAGATTTGGTCATAGTCATAATGTTCATAAATTTTCATGATTATAATACAATACGGTAATTTCATAAATTTCATAGTAAATAGTATTTGAGTTTATTTAAATTATTTTCTATTAAAGAGCTTTTTAGAGTATTCTTAAATTGATTTATATTGTTTATGTCTTGGATAGATTTAGGGAGTTTATTAAATATTTTTACGGATATAGAAAAGGAATTAGAGTGGAACAATTCCATTTTAGAGTTAGGTAAAGCCAGTCTTCTACTTGGTCGTACTCGTAAGTAAGGTACGTGCGAGTATTTCGGGAAAAGTACAGGATGATTTTTTACAAAAATGCCCACTTGCAAAATATAGATTGATGTTAAAGTTAGGATTTGGTGTTTTATGAAATATGGCTTGCAACTTATGGTGTCAACTATATTAACTAATATTCTAAGGCAACGTTTTTGGAGTCTGAATAAATGTACGACGTCTGTACTGTTTCCCCATAGTATTATACCGTACTGTAGCCAGGCGTGAGCATAGGCGTAATAGGCACAAGTGGCTGTTTTTATATCTGTACATTTATTCAGTTCATAACGGGCGTAAGTGAATCGACTTAACTTAAGTGATATCTGGTGTATATGTTCTTTCCAGTTTATAGTAGAATCTATGTGTATGCCTAAAAGTGAAAAAGTATTTACGCATTCTAATTTTGTATTATCAAAGCTAAAATCTATGTTCATGCTACATTTTTGATAAGGTCTAAATTCCATAAGTTTCGTTTTTGTAAAATTTATTTCGAGATTATGTTCATTTAGCCAGGTTACTATACTAAATATCGTTTCATGGAGACGTTTTTCTAAATTTTGATTATTTTCGCAAGGAATCACCAAAGATATATCATCTGCGAAAAGGGTAGACGAGCAATTTATTATTTTGGGCAAGTCGTTAATGTAAAGGAGAAACTAGGTGCATCCGAGTACGCTGCCTTGGGGAATCGACTGAGTGACTTTAGTTGTTTGTGATTTGATGGTATGTATAAGGCCTGTTATGTAATTATGGTGTTCCACTTCAACACACTGCATGCGGTTTGTGAGATAAGAGACAAACCAATCGTAAGCGGATCCTCTCACTCCTATTTCGTGTAGTTTTTGTAATAAGATCCCGTATAGGACTCGATCGTAAGCCTTACTCATATCGAGCAAAATTCCTACGGCATACTTCTTTACGTTTAGTATGTTCATTACCTCTTGCATGTATTTAAAGACAGCTAACGCCGTTGATCGATTTTTCCTGAATCCGTTTTGGGAGTCACTAAATATATTATATTTCTCGCAAAACGAGTATAAACGGTTCGACATTGCAGTTTCGATGATTTTTGAAATAGTTGGTAAGAGGGCTATTGGGCGATAATTATTACAGTCGCTCTTTTTTCCTTTCTTATGCAAAGGTTTAATAATTGAAATTTTTAGTAAGTCTGGGAAGATACCCTCAGAAAACGACTGATTAATGACAAACGTTAAGGGGTAGACTAGCTCTTCGGCACATTCTCTAATCAGGCAAGGTGGAAGTTCATCGTGACCAAATCTTCGCTTGTTTTTTAGACCTTTGATTATTTTAAAGATTTCATGAGGCGTAACAGGGTTTAAGAATATAGAATTTTCTAAACGTGCAGTTGATGGCCGTCCTCGTGGAGGTGCAGTTCCCGCGCTAACAGCGCCCACGGATGAAAAAAATGCATTAAAGTGGTCAGCAATTTTGGTAGGGTCTTCAGTTTGTTCATTATTTATACTTAATTTTATGTTAGTTATTTGTTTAATTGTAGTTTTGTTCGTTTGTTCTTTGACAATATGCCACATTGATTTTACTACATTTGATGCCGTTTTCATTTTTCTAATATTTTGGAGTTTTTTTGACACGATGACAGTCTTATCGTAAAAGCGTAAATATTAGCGTAAATTCCTTTACATTTCTCTCGAGTTGTTCCGCCCGAAACGTGATACTTCGAAGCCTGTTATATCGTACTTTATGACATTTCATTGCAAGTTTCATAAAATAAAATTATCATCTATCCTTAACAGATGAAACATACAAAAATCTTACCTTTCAATGACAAAATTCGAATCATCAATTCTGGCGGACCTCTCACTGGTAACTTCACCGTCTCGTCGCGTCTTCTCACGCCTCTATGAGCAACTAAATCATCAACTGAGTCATAGTGACATCTAAGTTTTGGATGACCTGTGCTGCACTACCCTGAAGATACTGTACACAAATAGTAGAACTTATCGATTGCTGTAATCGATACATTGTTATAAACAAGCGCGAAATATTTATTTTTTAATGTAAGCCAATTTGTATGACCATATTGAAAGCATGGTAAATCAACTTTTGACAAATGAACCGAATTTATACATTGTGTTCCTTATTGACGACTGAATGTGCAGAGCTTACCTCGGATTCATTGACACCGGAGTTACCTCTCGCTGAATGTTTTTGCATTAAAACGTGCGCAGGCGACATGCTCGCATAGTAGGCCTCCTCGAAAAGCTGTCGCTCATCTCCGATAGCCTCCCCGCTTGCAATCGCAGCCAGCACTTGTATTTCAGTCTGTAATGCATTAAATGTATCAAATAAAGACACCATTCTGTCAAAGCGTAATTGAAGCTCAACGAGCTGTAATTCGCTAGGTCGAGGCTCGATTAATAACTTTTGCAAGAAAGCTTGAAATGCCGTTAATTTGTATTGAATAACACTGCGTTCATGCAGAAGCTTTTTAAGTATTGTTCTGATGCCATTGTGATGAAACAATGTATTATATGCCTATGAGTCAAATGTAACTAATGCAACGATAACAAAGTAGTAATAAAAACGGCCCCTGTGAAAATAATGTGATTTATCTGAAAAGTGCAATAAGAAACTGCGTGCTATTAAAAATCGTCAGGCGTTGATTCCTACGTGATGCGCTCTACCCGCCCGCCGCTGTGCATGCACTTATGCAACTTGTTTACTGTAGTGTGTATCCGAATATCCATACTTTGTAGTAGGAGTTTCCGAACGCATCACGAGATATTAAAAAATAAATTGAAATGTCACCCTTTCTTTCCGGCCTAGCTCGAAGTAAGAATAAGAAGTGCTGTCTGCTGTAAAACATTTAATAAGAAAACTAAAATAGATGTGCGTGTCTCAACAACCATCATATTTCATTTACATCAAGACATTACATGGCGCAGCCGAAGAAGAACCAACTGTTTGTCGTTTCAAAATAACTCGCTCCAAAATGGCGAGATGAGGAATGATTGAGATGAATGCTAAGTTATAATTGTGCCTCTAACATCCGTGGTAGCATCCCCATTCATTGTCCTCACAACGTATTAAGAACGATATTTAGAGTCCATATTGTTTTGTGTGAAAAAAAATAAGCTTTTTTTTATGTAGTTGGAATGCAACTTTCATACTAACTTCATGTTAGCCTGCGAATTGATGATGTAAAATGTAATAATAACAAACCCATACAGCTGTTGTTTTATTAAAATACTGAATTGTATGTAGTAAGTAGTAGAAAAATAAATGTTTCATACAGTGTTAACTGTATCACATAAGCAGTTCTTATCTTGCTATGGTGAAGATGATGATTTAGTTACTTTCAGTTATCTGATAGTTATAAGCATAAAAGATCCGTTTTATATGTTGGTCATATTCTGGTGTAATAATTTCTTGTTCATAGTTTAGTAAATATAAGTAAATATGATAAAAAATGTAAGTATAGGCACTGGTACTGACTCTTAAAGTAAATAAATTATTTCCTGATAGTGAACACTGTAACGTACCTACCTCTGGAAGTAAAAAGGAAATGTTTGTTTGTACACTGTACTAATGTAAATGTTAATTGCTTATAATCAAGTACCTAAGTGCAGTGACCTCTTAAAGGTATTGTTATGATATTATGTGCATAAGTGTACCTAATTCTCTTATCTCCTATAAGCCCAAAAGCTTACTTTAAGAATTAGTTGTAAAGTGTGAATGAGATGAGAGCATGCCTGGGGACAGTGTAAGAGCAGGACGGCCGAATGTAGGAACGAAACGCACGGACGGCGAGGGAGTGAGGTGATGAGCGAGAGCGAGATAGAAGGAGGTTAGAAAATGGCGTTAGAAACGAAACTCATGTCGGTTGTTCTTTGTCCGTGATTTATTTTAATATGTAAATTAGTTTAAAGTCTACATTTTGTGTCTCGTATCATTTCATAATATCCCCACATGTATGGTTTTCCCCTATAAACTAAGCTGGGTCGGCGTGGTTTGTATTTGAGAAGTATGTTCAATATTTTCACTCGAAGTCAAAGTAAAAGTTGGAGAGAATGGAGAGTATAGTAGAAACGTAGACCTTTTTTAAAAAAGGTTGCCGATGGTCATTTCATTAGGCTCATTCTCATCCCGCGATGTTGATGGGAATGGGTCAAATGTTGGTTGTGATTTCTGCTTTGAGCATATTTTAATTCCTTCGATAGATATTGTATTTATTTTGGATTGACTCCTCTACTCGTATATAGCCTTCATCTTTATTCTTCTTCATTGGAAGATGATGATTACATATTTTTTTGTCCGTAATTTATAAAGTGACACAGTTAATTGGTCTAATTGGTGATTACAATTCAAGCTTAATAAAAGTAATGGACAACTACTCATTCAAAATTCTTATATGAAAAAAAATGTTCCGTGGTTTATTATTTTTTTTTTGTAAACTGACGCTATAAATGCTTGCATATTTAGCCAACAGATTCAAACTTGAAAACTATTTTATTTAAGACTTATATGGACTTATATGCATGATAAAATTACATTCGTATTCGTAATAATTAATTGTGTTTCATGATCATGAAATAAAATCTTGAATTTTTATATTTTTGAGCAGTTGTAATTTTGAGGTTATTTTCACGCACCAAAAAGTTTGTATACCTATCACTGAAAATGGCTATAAACCTACATTCACAAACGTCGTGATTGGCTGTTTAGGGGTTTCCAAAGTAAATTAAAACAATTTTACTTTAGTCCCTAGAGATTAATAAGGAGCTTTAGTCCCGATATGCAGAGACTAAAGTAACATTTTAAGAGCATGAGAAGTGAAAAAATACTATTATTGATGCATTTAACCATACACAGACACTCAATAACAAAAATAAGTATGTATTCTATATATTTTGCATAAGAAAACAATTTAATACTTGCAAAAAATTATTAAATGAGACTAGACGATTGGAAGAGTTCCCAGGCACCGCCCGGTATTATATTCGATTTTTTTCAGATATATTTATGATAAATATATATAATAAAGTTTATATTTTTAAAGAGAAAAAAAAATACTACCTTTAGATAAATATCCTTTAAGGTAGTATTTTTTTCTTACTTAAATTTCAGGATTTTCAATGATACTGATAGTGGAGTAAAAAAAATAGTAGTTACTTAAACCAATTTTGATATTTGTCAATATTTTCCTTTTTTTCTATTAAACTATACATTAAATGTCTTTAAAGTGAATTCCTCATATCCGATTTATCAGAAAATGATACCATACTTGTGGTATTGGGTAAATAGAACTTTGACAGCCCCCCCTTCCTACCCGCCAGGGGGTGGTGGATGGCTACCGGGCCAAATTAGCTTAGTTTTACGTATACTACATCTGTGCCAAGTGAATTCATCCGATACCAAAATTTGCACGTTGTGATACTACTTTCCGCTCTAATTAGTCTTACTTGTTATGGACGGTTTTGGCCCGGAAGCTGCACTTTGTGATGAAAGCAAGCCGTTTTGCACAGTGATAATATAGACCAAAATAAACGATTTCACTCGAGGAGAAATTAGTTTCACCCCTTAGGAACAGAGATGGCGCCACTTATTCAAAAAAGTTTCAAAAATTCCAAATCCTAAACGAATACTCCGATTTTAACGAAAGAGGTGCCAATCGGCAGATAATTACCCAATTTAACATAAAAAAAATGAAAACAGGTAAAAAATTATCTTGGGTAGCCAAAAAATTCTAATTTCTGAAAAAACTATTTAAAATTTGTGATTTTTTGGAATTTCACTCGTAAAAATGTATGTACATGGTACTTTTTTATTTATTTTTATTAATATACAACTCATTTTACATTTACGAAAAAAACGCATATCATTAGCTTGTATAGTTCCAAAGTTATTGAAGAATACAGAGATGGCGCCGCTGGGTAAAAAATCTTAAAAAAAATCTAAAACCTCAACGGATATTCCGATTTTGATAATTAAGGTGCAAAACAACAGATAATTACTTAAATTAGTTTTAAAAAATAAAATTAAAATTAAAATAGGCAAAAAGTAACATTAAATACAAAAAAACATACATTTTGAAAAAATAAAAAAAACTTTTTTTGGGGGCTTTTATGTAATTTCATATAAAAAAAATGTATGAATATGGCTTTATTTTACTTATGTATATTATAATACTATTAATTGATCGTTTAATAAAAAACCGCATATCAAGAACTGGTACAGTTCCAAAGTTATTGAAGATTTTACTATAGGGTGCCGGTGCAATGTTGCCGCCGCACGTGCAACTTATGTACATGTATTTAGAAAGGTATTCTCCCGTTTCGAAGGTACTGATAACCCTGAAAATATAACCACAATTGAAAGTACAAATAATATAATCATCACAAGCAGCACACAACACACTTATATCCCTTAAACAGCTTAAATTAGAGTTTTAATGGGTAAATAGGCTCTTATACAACCTGTTTGCTAATATCACAAGTATATTTTACTTACTTTACGTTTTATTTTCACTAAACTTTGCATTGTAACGTGCAAGTTAGGCCGTTGCATCGGCTGCAACAACGCATTTTGCCACAGCCCAATTTGCACCAATAATGATTGTGGATCGCACCTGCAAGCTGCAACCTGCTTCCAACGCCATTCCACTCCCAAAAAGAAGGGACGTGGGACAGAATATATCCAAATTAAGACGTTTTTCACATTTGGCTCGCTTGAAACGCTACACGCAGAACATGTTGTTCAATGGCAGCTGAAGTAGTCGGCGAAAGGCTTGTCGCCAGCTTTCTGAAAGCATCGAAGCATTCAAATTGCAGTCGTCAGTGCGACGGTCGTACTAGTAGCAGTTTACAAAACAGTTATTACTTTAAGTAATGAAATGATGACTGCACTTCAAGGTTTTCACAGAGTATGACAAGACGTCTAATTTTAATACAATAAGAAAAGAGACCTGTTTTAAAACGTGCATGTTATACCCTGAAATAACTACTGATTTTGCAAGTATATCGCTATATATAAAAATTCTCTCTGGATACGTAATGGCTCATGTGAAACGGTTACTTATTAGGGCCATTTATGTTACTTTTTTTTTGGGGTGTGTTTACATAATGAATGTCATTCATTATTATAACAAAACGGGATCTAACCGAGTTGAAAAAAAATTATTTACCGCAATTAAGTTTTATTATTTTAATATAAAGTGTGAAAATCGTGTAAGATTCAATCACTATATTAATGTCATTCATTGGTTCTCAATTAATCTTAACGTTGTTGGTCCCAGATTCACATGCAGGCTATACGATGCTCCAACCGAGCATATATTATTACTGTTAATGCGATTCGATTGGAAAGAGCACGTTGATTTTGTATGCTCTAAATTAGATAGATTTGTTTTTGCCCTTAGAAAACTTAGCAGAACCGTTTCTACTGAAGCAGCTATAACAGCATACTATGGCTGCGTGTCGTCAACACTCAACTATGGTCTTTTATTGTGGGGAAATTCGGTCAATGTTGAAAATGTATTTAAACTGCAAAAAAAGTGCTTGCGTGCAATTGCTAATTGTTGGATAACCGATAGTTGTAAACCCATATTTAAGAAATTTCACCTTGCGCAACTGGTCCAAAAGTGTTACGAATCAAATTCCCCTCAAGACTGGTATAATCTGCTTGTTTTCCCTTATGTAATTTTGCATGCTAAGGACGGTGATCGAAATGTATCTTTAACGCAAAAATCAAGAACAATTGCACACCCCATTCTGTTCCACCGGTTATACAGGAAGACCGCTCATCAACTTACAATTGGAAAAAGACAGTTGAAAATAAGATCATTGACGGAGATTTAAAAGGTGCCGCTCGCCTTCTTTTTTCTAGTGATGTATTATCACCCGATAACCCCGACACTTTGTTAGCCCTACAGGCAAAGCATCCTCCTGCTCCTACGTCCCCCTTCTTTTTTGATCCCCCGGTACCGGCCCAGTCATGCCTGCAAATCGAGGAGATCGATGTTGTCAATGCTATCATGTCCTTTAAAACGGGTTCTGCGGCTGGTTTAGATGGTCTTGCTCCTCAACACTTAAAAGATTTGACATGTCCGTCCGTGGGAGAGGCTGGTGTGCACCTCGTCGCCTGTATTACTAAACTTATGAATTTTATGTATACGGGTGGTGTCCACTCAGATATTGTACCTATTTTGTACGGTGCAAATTTAATTGCCCTGACTAAAAAGGATGGAGGGGTAAGGCCAATCGCGGTGGGTTCGACGTTTCGCCGCTTGGCTTCAAAAATTGCGGTACGGTACATTTTACCCAATTTACAAGAGACTTTTGAACCAGTACAGTTGGGATTTGGGGTCAGAGGAGGTTGCGAGGCCGCTGTGCACGCGCTACGGACATACTTGGAGTTCGGTCAATGTGAGGTTTTGCTGAAGATCGATGTGAGGAATGCCTTCAATTCTTTAAACAGGGATACCTTGCTCTCAGAGGCTAAATCTCACATTCCAGAATTATATAATTACCTACTTCAATGTTATGCCGATCCTACGAAACTCATTTATGGTTCTAATGAATTATCGTCCGAAGTTGGTTGCCAGCAGGGAGATCCCCTGGGTCCAGCAATTTTCAGTTTGGGGATAAACCCCATAATTAAAAATTTATCTTCGAAATTCAACGCGTGGTACTTGGATGACGGGACTTTGGGTGGGGAGGTGGACTCAGTGTTTGCCGATTTTTCTTCAATAATTGACAAATTTAGATCCATAGGCCTCGAGTTGAATTTCGAGAAATGTGAACTGTACATTCCGAATTCTAATGATAGTCTGATACAAAGATTTCGTCAGCTGGCGCCCAATATTAAAGTACTCGACAAAAGCACACTTTGCCTTTTGGGTTCCCCAATTTTCGAGGAAAGTTATCCCGAGTATGTTCAAAATTCTATTTCTAAATTCCAAGAACATTCACATCGGTTACTCGAAATTGGTTCCCATTATGCTTTAGCTATTATTAGATTTTGTCTCTTCGTTCCTAAGTTGACTTACGTGCTTCGCTGTTGTCCTCTTTGGAAAAATCAGGAACTTTTATCACAGGTGGATAATTTAATTAAAAATAATTTAGAAGCTGTCCTAAATGTTAAGTTGAGCGAGCGGTCTTGGGCTCAAGGGTCTCTTCCCATCCGGCACGGTGGTTTAGGCGTACGTAGGATGTCTGGTGTAGCTTTGCCAGCTTTTTTATAGGGAAAATTCTTCGTTCAAACTATGAGATCTCGGGCATGGAGGATGCCAGAAATGCTTGGTTGAGTGTGTGCTCCGGTCAGGAAATTCCTGAGTATCCGCAGTCGCAAAGGAATTGGGACGACCCGGTGTGCAAGTTGGCTTTTGCTTCCCTTCTCGGCGAAGGGGACGCCGCGGAAAGAGCCAGGCTTTTGGCAGTGGGTACTAAGGAGTCTGGGTATTGGCTCCACGCACATCCTTCTCCCAAAATTGGAACCTATTTAGAGCCCAATACCCTTCGGCTCTCGGTTTGCCTTCGTTTGGGTATCCCAGTTTGTGCCCCTCATCGTTGTCCCTGCGGAGCTGACGTAGATCTGTTAGGGCATCACGGTCTATCCTGCCAGAGAAGTGCGGGTCGTTTCTCTAGGCACGCTGCTCTTAACGACGTCATCCGTCGGTCTCTTGCTTCGGTCAATGTCCCTGCTCTATTAGAGCCGACCGGCATTTCGAGAAGTGACGGTAAGAGACCTGATGGGATGTCTTTGGTACCTTGGAGTATGGGGCGGGTGCTGGTGTGGGATGCAACCTGTGTAGACACGCTAGCCCCATCGCATCTCCAGGGTACTGCTCTAAGGGCGGCAGCAGCAGCGGAGGCGGCTGAAAAGGCGAAGGTGGTGAAGTACAGTGGTCTCGGCGCCGAATACACTTTTGTTCCGTTTGGTGTCGAGACCTTAGGTCCATGGGGCCCTGGCGCTCTGAGTCTTTTTGGGGATTTATCTAAAAGACTCAGAGAAGTTCCGGGGGACCGGAAAGCTGGCAGTTACCTCGCTCAACGTATTAGTCTTGCAGTTCAGCGGGGTAACGCAGCCAGCATCTTAGGTACCATGCCACGAGGGCCGTTTTTAGATTTAGGTTAGTTAACATGTTTGTATTTAGGTTAATGATAGTTTTAAGATGATTTGTATGTTTTGTTTTATTTTAAAATTGATGTAAAAAGCTGAGACCATAAAGCAAGGAGTCGACCGCTGGTCAAATGATATGAAGGAATATATTTTTATATTTAATTTAATATGTCAATAAATATATTGCATATTGGTTTAAGAAATACAATATATTACCTTTGGCGTGTATGTACATAAAAAAGGTATGTTTATTTGTCAAATCTCATGCTAATTATTTTAAATCACGTTCCGATGTCTTTTCTGGAAATCATAGAGCACAGTACAGGAGCCTCCTGTACCAGCCACGTTGTCGTGCTGATATCTATAAACGAAATGCCTACAATACCTGTATTTTAGTATATAATTCCCTACCTGACAATTTAAAGTTGTTGAAAAATCCAGAATTTAAGACAAAATTGACAAATGGCTACATGAACATTGTTTTTACTCAGTTAAGGAATATTTAGACATAAAGAATATGCAGTAGAATTTAAATTATCATTATGTTCAGATTATTGTTATTGGCCTCAATAATTTTACAATGACAAACACACAATTTGCATGCCGTTTCGGCTGAATACTGTTAACCTGCTATATGCGAAAATATTTAACACCTTCTATAAGGTGTATATAATAAGGCCTCTTACGAGCCATCGGCCGCGGCGCGGCGACACTCGCGTGCGTAGTCTGATCCACTCGCGAGGGCAACAGATATGTATAGTATTTTAGGCAATCGGTGCACAATGAAGGTTCTCGGCAAGCCTCGCGACTTAAACGCGGTACTCAACTTTAAGACCTAATTGTGTAACTATTGCATACAATACTTTTTATACGAGCAAAACACGATTAGGTAAAAAATGTTTTTACATTTTTTACCTAATCGTCATTCCCCACTATGAATTTATATTTTGGATGTAACCTTATTCGTTCAACTAAAACTGACCTATTAAAAAAAACATAATCGCGATGGTCATGGCGGGTGCCTCGTGATTGGTTAAATTTTTTGACAAGTAATTTCAACCAATCATTTGTAACGCGGCAAACCTCCATGGTCCAGCACTGGCCGCTTACAAACGCCATCGCCATTCAAAAAGACAGGCGTTCGGCGCTCGTATTTTATCTTTTTTCTGAGACACGCTCGGACTTGCTCCTGAACGTACTGGAGTCTGTATAGCTTATTATACATTTTTTAAATTAAATGTAATACTGAGATTGCGTATACAAAGAAAAAGAGCGGTGGTAGCCTAGTGGATAGGGCATGCGACTTTCAAATTTCAATCCGGAGGTCGCGGGTTCGTTCGAACCCGGCCCGTACCAATGAGTTTTTCGGAACTTATGTACGGAATGTCATTTGATATTTACCACTCGCTTTTCGGTGAAGGAAAACATCGTGAGGAAACCACCTAAGCCCAATTAAGGCCTAGTTTCCCCTCTGGGTTGGAAGGTCAGATGGCAGTCGCTTGCGTAAAAACTAGGCCTACGCCACATCTTGGGATTTAGGTAGCCGACCCCGATTGAGAATTCATTCTCAAAATATGGGACAAAGGCTAGGAGTATGTACTGAGATTGCGTATGTGGTGTTACGAGTTGAACGAATTGTAGGTACATAATACTGTAAATATAACGCTGTATCATAAATTGCTGATCTTATACTTGTAAGGGCTGCCGCTTTGCAGGTAATATTTGTATATATACTTATTTTTCTATGTTTTCTAATTATTTATATTGTTAAACTCAATCCAAGTCTTATTTCGTTCTCACTGGTCTTGACAAATACGAAATAAGGCATGGATTGGTTTGGTGTCACGCACTAAGTGGAGTATTGTTCCAGCCCTTTTTACTTCGCTGAAGATTGCGTGCTGTGGTAAACGCACCTCTACCGGCGGTTGTTCCTGCCTGATGTGCGTGGAAGCTGGAACCACGCGGACGCTTGAAACCCTGCCTTTCCTACCATCCTGCCCCGCTCCATTAAGGCCAGTGTTTCCCGTTAGTGCCGCGTACTGACTGAATACCGTTTTTCTTTATTTTGTTTTATTTATATTGTATGTATATAGTTTTTATTCATTATTATATTTTTTACACTACCACGGCTCGTCTATTATTCCATTCCCGACGACTAGCCGGGCTACACAGTGAACAGTAGCGTGCTTTTTTTGTAAATCAAATATGCCGATGTTCTCTTTTTTAAATTATTTGAGTTGAGTAGGGAGATGTCTTATGAATATTAAAGTTCGGTATCGGGTACCATAAAGTATAGAATTTTGGTACCTACAGGATTAAAACCTGCGTTATTGTGATTTTGTCTTTGAAATTATAATTGACAGATTAAAGTACAAGAGTAAAAAAAAAAATTAAGAACCCACCAATGCATCCCAGAGCGATCGATTTGTTACCCTGCACCCTTCAACTCATCTGCAATACATCGCGTATAGAAACCATAGATACAAAGATCAAAGCTTAAGGAAAAAAACCGGCCAAGTGCGAGTCGGACTCGCGCACCGAGGGTTCCGTACAAACACTTTCCATCCCTAAGTGGTTAAGTTAAGTTTGCACCTGGTATGTATAGCGCCCCATATAAATTAGGTGCAAAGTTAGGTATTAAAAAAAAAATTTATGGATTTCGTAATTATTCCTTTATCTATGCTATAAGACGTTGCTTCGTACCAAATTTCAAGATTCTGAGTTCACGGGAAGCACCCTGTAGGTTTTGATTCCCTTGCAAGTGTCGAAAATTTGCGGCATAAACGGCTGTATCTTTTGATTGCGTTGGCTTAGAAGTTTGATTTTTTCACAGCTTCAAGGGACAGTAGACCTGAGTAATTGATATAAGTTTCAGCTTCATACCTCCACGCGTTCCTGAGAAAAAGGGTCTTGACAGACGGACGGACGGACGGACAGACGGACAACAAAGTGATCCTATAAGGGTTCCGTTTTTTCCTTTTGAGGTACGGAACCCTAAAAATGGAAATGAATTACCTGATGGAAGAGACCGGGAATCGAACCCGGTACCTCTGGATTGCTGGTCCAGCGCGTTAACCACTTCACTACCCTAACTCCCAAGCAACCTATTGAATTTTTCCTTATCCTTTGTGTGTCGATCTTTGCATTGTTTATTTGAAAGGCTTTACACCTTAGCGACCTTTATGTGAATACATAATCGCGTACATACTTTATATAACGAATACTTTTCGACTCAGTACCACGCATTTACAGGCCCGGACTTATAGAGGGCCAGGGCCCCTAGGCACTTGGCATTTGGGCCCCCTCTCCCAA
The DNA here is from genome assembly GCA_947623375.1 of Apotomis capreana. NCBI lineage: Eukaryota > Metazoa > Arthropoda > Insecta > Lepidoptera > Tortricidae > Apotomis > Apotomis capreana. Next base: position 11,192,041 of record OX392522.1, on the reverse strand, counting down.
AAGAATATAAGTATAACTTCTGGGACTTGTCGGCCTAGGGGTAAATACGGCACTGCGCATTTACCGAGCAGCGCTTCACCGACGATCCTCATTGCTGCTGACTTCCCATAAATTCGGAGAGCTGAAATTTAGTACAGAGTTAGGGTTTAATGGCCACATAAAGCGAAAACTATAAAAATTGCCCAAGTGCGAATCCGACTCGCGCATGAAGGGTTCCGTACCATAAACTTATTCTTGGCCCTCCTCTTCCTTCGCTTCCCCTCAACCTTTCCTTCTATGATGTTATTTATAAAAGCATCATGTCCTATAAGGTGGCCTAACATTTTCTCTCTCTATTTAGGTATATATCATAAATTGTTTATTTTTACATTAATAAATATACACAGTCTTAATTAGAAAAATACACGTACACTCTTTACTTTCAGGTCAATTTATTGAAAAATAAATACCAGAAGTTAAGTGTTATAAAACTTCAAAGACTCCAGTGGTTTTACGGTTTTGTCAGGGCAATGGTCCATGGGAGCTGGTTTGTCGACGAAGCAATCCAGGCTTGAAAAATACAACATTCAGTACATTAAATAACATTAATATTAAAGGAAACTGAAACGCGTACTTTTTTACCCTTATTGTCATTGTGACAAAGAGCGAGAAGGTACGTATTTTTTATTGCCTTGACTGTACAGTCCGTTAACTTTCCGATTGGGATTCGGGTTTGGTTGAAAGCTAAGAGGTTCTTGTCTGGATCGCGTAAGAGCGAGCGAGACAGGTATAAAACTCGAATCGCATTCTGTCAGCTCACACACTTGCACTTCGAAATACACATTTTTGTAGATAAAGGCGCCGAATTGAGGTGAGACTTTTATAATACCGTTGACGATATGCACTTTGAAAAAACGATGTCATCGAGAAGAAATCTGACAATGTCACGTGTGTGTAACCTGTATCTATCTATAAGTATATAAAAATGAAAGTGTCCCGATCCTGACTCATCAACGCAGAGCCGAAACTACAAATGTTAGAGAGTTGAAATTTGCACACTAGGTTGCATTTAAAAAGTGTACAAGATATTATAAGAAGCGATTTTGAAAATTCAACCCCTAAGGGAGTTAAAAAGGGGATGAAAGGTTATGGGGTACAAGTTGTTATTGTAGCTACGCATCATCATTCCGTCTGCATAGCTGAAATACATTCATATACGACAGCAGCTGATGCCGTGAGGCCGCCGCGCGCGCCGACGGAATGATGATGCGTAGCTACATTATTTAAGCTAGGTATTTTAATAAAAAACACGAAAATAGATTATAGCGTTTTTGAAAATTCATCCTCTTAGGTGGTGAAAAGGGGGTTGAAAGTTTGTATGGAGATCAAACATTTTTTTGACCGCGGGACTTTAATCTTTGCATAAAGGCATATTATTAGAAGGGGTGCCCCTTGAAACCTCGACAAACTTATTATCGAATTTAATTTCATCGAAAACGATTCATAGAATATTCAGCATAAATATTTTATTATGGCTTCATCGACTATTCATTTCATATTAAAACAATTATTATAACAACGGTAGAAGGAATTCTAAATGCTTAAAATGACATTTAATAATTTTAAAGACAGAACATAAAATAACTTCTTTTCATTTCATCTACGTATTATTATACATACCTACAACTAATTCATTTCATACTTTAAGGCAGGTCAAGGTTAGGTACGACGACGAGCGAAGCAAGGAGGAGTATTAGGTTGAACTGCGACCCTTACGAGCGAGCGAGTGAAACGCCAGAACCGATTTTATATCCCGCATTGCGTTTAGTTCCTCATATAATTCATTGAAGTTGTAAATACTGAAATTATTTTCTACAATGTAAAATTTACAACAAAATATGAAATAAAGATCTGCGAAATAAAGTATCTAGTAAATAATATTTCTATAGATTGAAAATCGGTGTTTTAAAAGTACACCATATAATTGTTCGATGTTATGAATATTCGATCAAATGAAAAAATGCGTAACGTTGACTTTGAACTGAAATTCGATTAAAATTGGTCGAAATTTCAAGGGTGAACCTATTAGAAGACAATAAAAGTAATTTCAGCGTTTTAAAAAAATCATCACCTAAAAGGGTTAAAAGTTTGAAAGGTAGGGGTTAAAAGTATTAAAGTATAATCTTACAGGCAATAGTTCGGGAATACGGCCTTGTTTTTTAGTCCACAGACAGGTTCGTCTACATTTTTACCCTCGCTATCGCAGTAATCCGGGCAGACAGATGGGGGATGATAAAATCCTTCATCAGCTGTGATCTCTCTGGCGACCAGTAGAACCATCACTGAAACACGTAATATTTGATATAAATCTCTGACACAGTAAAAAAACGGTATTGCGTCGATTTTTTTATTTTGTTGTACTTAATTATTTTTACAGTTGCGTATGCAACTAGGAACCCTTAATAGTTTCGCCATGTCCGTCTGTCCGTCTGTCCGTTTGTCCGTCCGCGGCTTAGCTCCGTGATAATTAGCACTAGAAAGCTGAAATTTGGTATGAGTATGTGTATGTATCACGCCGACAAAACGGTAAAATAAAATATTTTTGTTTTTTCGTTTAGCTCTCGAACACCTAAGGTGGGGTTGTTTTTTTTTTCGTTTCTACAGCAGTGTGTGGGAAATCGTTAAATAGATCTTTTACAAATAAAAGGGGTCTCCAAACATCATTTTTTGATAAAGTCAGCAGTTTTGTAAATATGCACTCCGAAAATTAAAAAAATTGCGTTGCCCCCCTTTAACTTTTCAACCACGGGTCAAAAAATTATGGAAAAATTAATGAAGATGAGGCCTTATAAGTACTTTCAATGTAAACTATATTGAACACACAACCTCGGTCGAGCCGTTTTTGAGTTATAGCAAAATTTCATAATTTTCTTTAAAACGGACGTAGGTTTTGACTTCCAGGAGGTAATAAGTAATTACAGTTACCTAACTACTTTGGCGTTTACAGCCTTTTTATAGAGCTTGAAATCTTTCTCGTAACTTAAAATCTATTGTGAAGGATGAGCAACTACGGAACTCTACACTGAGCGTGGCCCGACATGCTCTTGGCCGGTTTTTTTTTTATTTCTTCTGATTTTTTTGTTAATAGTTAGTAAAAATTTAGTGTTAATTAGTTTAATTAAGACTTCGGTGTAAGAAAAACATAACCTCGATATGTTCTAAGTAAAAACGTTGTATACAAACTTCCACTGAGTTAAAAAAAGACAAGTAGGTATGGAAGTTTCGTTACTCAAAGAAAGTAGGTGTTAATCCTAGAAAGTTTTAAAACGATATCGGGAGATTATGTTTTTCTTATACAGAAGGTTTCTTAAGTGAAAAAAACATTAATGTGTTAGGTTATCTCCAAGTATTATCTTTGGAAAATATCTTCAATAAGCAGTCATTTCTTAGATAAGATAAGATGCTGCGGTGCCAGTCCTGGTTTTGCGAACCTTAGATTAGAAGTAAAGTTTGAAGAAAAAAAAGTGTTAAGGTTAAATCAACTCACCAAAATAAAAGAATCTCATGTTGTGTCTTTATATTCTGTATATCCTGAAAACGGAATAGTGCATAATCGTGATGCGCTTGGCATTTATATACGCCATGTGCACCTGTATAAACATCGAATGAGAATATCTTACGAGGATCCATTGTAGTCAAGTCAGAAATTGTTTTACATTAATACAAGCTGCACCCGCGATGTTACCCGCTCACTCAAAATCAAAATCAACACGTTTATTCTGTGAGTTGGCCGGCCACAAGGGCACTTTCACATCGAGGGCTTCATGTTAAAGGGGAGTATGCGCAAAACCCCTACTTTTCAGGAAAGGCAAAAAAACTTAATAACTTTTCTTCCCTTTTACGGATCTTTCTGCAAATTTGCATGGAGTATTTATATTGTCATTGTTTTTATCTAACATGACCAGTTTTACGTAAAGTATTCTAAAAACTAGTGATTATGCGCTTACGCCTCTTTACAGCGGCGGAAATATTCGAAATGACAATGACTGTTGATTTTCCTTGAAAAATACTTGAAACTGAGGGGCGTATTATTAAATCTTTTCCTAATCAATTATTCAATGACAATTGGTCTGAGTTCTTTTTTTAACTCGAAATACTTTCTTTTTACAGTAATGCAATGACGGCAGATGTCGATCTCCGGTCGGCTGAACATCTCGAATGATTATTAACCGAGCACTTCAGTGCTAAATAAAGTCTCTCTCTGTCTACCCGTCGGTATTTGCCTATAACAGCAGTCATAAAGTCGTTAAAGGGGTCTTCAGATGACTTGCGAGCTCCAAGCAGTAAAGTTAGGGTGCCCACTCTTTGGACAAATCGGATTTTATGAAATCTTAATAGATTCTAGTTTGTGATGTGATAAAATGACAGTCAATTCTACAAAAACGAGCTATAGGAGGCAGTAACCATACGACATGGCGAGTTGATGGCACTACTTTTGCCAACCAAACTCTATGAGAAAGCCCAATTCTAGCAGACCCTTGATGTTGCTGACGAGTATAGAGGGCATTTGAGAATGTAGTGGGTAGCTGTAGGACATTTGAGAAAAAAATATCAGTAGCACCTACAGATAATAAATATTTCTTTATTAGAGTATGCCAGCCTCAGTTATCGCTCTAGTGGCATCCCGGGGTAAAAAGTCGTAAAACCTCTCCGGTCTGCCTGCATCTATCTAAGTTAGACCAGTATTGCTGATGTTCTATTTTTGTATGTGTTAGGTAGGATTGGTTCACTCCTCACTTCTTCTCACCATCTTGTCTGCTACTTCGTGTTTTCACGAGTTTTAGTACGCGCTTTTTGTACTTTGTAGAGTTTGTAGAGTTATGTTGTTTATACCATGAATACAAAGATCGAGGATCTGGGAAGGGAAGATAGATATGGCTCTGACAGTGGTCAGTGACATCCGTGTGTCGACTCTGAAATTATGCCAAAGCTCTTTTAGACTTGTAGAACAGATTAGGAGGGACAGCACATCTGCCGATAAGTAGGGATCTTACAATTCGAGCACAATCGATTGGAATTAATTTTGTCCATCAGTGATGACGAGTTCAGACCATCCCCCGGTCTCCCGTTTAGTTCGTATTTTGTATAACATATATAAATTATGTAACAATATATTTTTAATTACAGTCCCTTATAATATAAAATGTTAACAAATACAAAAACTTACTCAAATAACCCGCCCCGCACCATTCCAGGCGCAAAAGTTCCCAACACACTCGCTGCGTTACCGCGTTGAACAGCGATCGATAACCTCTGCGCCAGGAATGATCCGGAGCGAGGATCATACCCTTTCTCCCTCAAGCGACCCCCAAGCTCTTTCAGGAACGCCTTTGCCTGCGCGCACCAACAACCAGACGTTTCAACAGCCAGAGGAACAAACAAATAGCCCCCCAAACAAGCATACTTCTCCCTCTTCCTAAAGGCGGCAGTCTCAGCAGCGGCCCCGGCCAAAACTGAGGTACGACCGATGTGTGACGCAGCATAAGTGCTCACGCATGTAGCGTCCCACAGAAGGCACTTTCCTTTCTGCCAAGGCAACAACGTCATACCGTCCGGCCTCTTGCCATCCGAACGGCTAAGACCAGGAGGTTCCAGCAAACACGGCACACCCGCAGAGACAAGTGCCCTGCGGATGATATCGTTTAAAGCGTGATGGCGTGGAAATCTTCCTGCACACCGACAACAACTCAAAGCATGGTGGCCGCTGCATAAGTGAGGTACACACACATCGCAGCCCAAGCGGAGAGGAACCGCTACCCGCAAAGAATCGTTGTCGAGAAGAGTGCCTAAATGCGGGGAGGGAAGCGCATCCAGCCACGCGCCTGACTCGGAAACCGATCCCGCAAGAAGTCTCGCTCTGTCCACTCCCACCGCCGTCCCTAACAAGCCCTCAAATACTCGCTTCACCCCAACGTCGTCCCACAGCCGCTGAATGTCTTGCCTCTCAGGTGGGGGTTCGCCCGGGTTGACAGCCTTCCAGGCCTCCAAAGCATCGGCAGCGAAAGGTACAGCAACCCTGTTACCATCCGAATTTAAAATTTGAGTAACAAGGGTCTCCACCCCACCCGCCGAAGCCAAGAAAGCCGGTAGACACACGTCCCGCGCACGTCGGACACCTAGACCACCACTCCGGATTGGTAATGATGCAAGGGCCCACTGGTCCGGATTGAAGGAGACATTTACTAGTGACTCTATAGACTCTCTTAACACGTCGTCAAAAGAATCCAAGAGTTCAGGGTGAAGCCAAGTCGGTGGTGTGCGTAAAAAATATGTGAGCTTGGGAACGGCGAAGCAAACCCGCAGCAAAACGAGCGCAACATGCGCCGACAGATCTTTCAACCTCTCCCGTACCGACAACAGAAGCTGCCTACGTATCTCGAAGGCCTGAGGGACAGCATCAGGAAAAATAGGGGAGCCCAGAAGGCTAAAAGTCTGTGCCGACAACTCTGTGAGCCCGGGAAGCAAGTCGCTAAAAGCGGAAAAGGAGGACCGGGAATCAGCGCTGCAAGGGTAGAACTCGCACTTTCCCGCGTTAACCTCCAAACCCAGGTCTCGGAAGCGTGGAAGAAGCGCGATCAGGTCCTACTTCACGACATATATAAATAGGCGTTTCAATCAACGGTTCTTTAGCGGTTGTCTCAGATTTTTCGCCACCTTAACTGCTCTCCTGAGGTTCAGTTTTCCCGTGGCTGTCAAGCAAATCAACCTCAGAAGTGATTGTAATTTAGCTTAAACGGTGAATAGTTAGTTTTTAATTAAACCTTTTTATGCTGGGTACGTACGCTACGTTTTTTTTTATTTACCTTGCTCGATAATTTAGAGCTCTGTTTTAATCATTTTGGGGTAGTTACCCACATAGCATCTGTTAGCGAACATTATCAGTTAAGTTTTTTTGAATAGTCAGTTTATTGTTGATGCACCAGCACTCCACGATAGCCAGTATACAGGGTGTAACCGACAGCGTACCGAAAACGAAAACTGTAGTTTTAGACCATAATCACGAACTGAAAACGAGTGTTCATTTTCTCGGAAAACTCAAGGATAAGATTTTCTAAAATAAATTATAAAACTCGACGCGCAATGTATTGCGTCCAATTCTCTCGGGTGCAGACGCGCGGGGAGGGGGCACGCGGCAAGCATAGACCGGTCCGGGCGCTCCCCATTCCACTCACGCGTCAGCGCAAAACATACCGTTACGCCAATGCGCATCGAATGACATGAATGAATGCAACCACAAAAACAACGCAACCACAGATCACAACTAGTATGTAGTACCTAACACCAATAACAACTGACCGATAAATTAAAACAGTCTAACAAGATTATTTTCATTCAAGCAAGTAAAGCAAGTAAAATGTGCGGGTAGGTAAACATTAAACATGCGTCCGACCGTAACAGCCGACGGGCGGGCACTGGCGGATCAATGACCGGCCAGTACCGTTATCTGACCCACTCCACACGCTTACATAATACTGTTTGTGATACGTTGCGTGTTTTGCGGAAAATGCTATTTTCATGCGATTTTTCATGAAAAATTGTTACCGGTAGAGTTCGATTAACGGAAAAATAAAGAAAAAATGAAAACTCGCGAGGAAAATTTGTGAATTTTCTCAAAGAAATTTCCACGATTTTCCAGCCCAGAATAATGGTCTGAAGCCACGGTTTCAGTTTTCGGTACACCGTCGGTTACACCCGGTAGAGCGGGTAATGTCACATTCACATACCTGTGTGAGTACCGCTCGTTAGTATCACTATGTCGCAGGATATAATGACTCTGTGTTATAGTGATTGTCGTTTAATATGGCGATGATTCCACAGAAGTGGTGATGGTGAGCGGACGTCGCTTCGAGGGTTCTTATTGTAGAATACTTATCTTTTGTTACATATGGTAACACCCACCCCGCCAAAAAGCGGAGTTTTTGACAGGTCGATTTCGTTATAGACCGTGTTATGATTATCAGAAACTAAATAGAAGACTTTATAATCAAACTATAGTGTTTTAATAATATATTACATTGGCGACGATGGCGTTAATTGGAAATATAGAGAAATTCGACCCACAAAAAGATTTTGAAGATTATAGGGAGCGGATGGATCAATTTTTCATCGTAAATGCAGTAACGGACGATATGAAAGTGCCCATGCTCATTACATTAATCGGGCCTGAAACGTACAATGTGTTAAAGAATTTAGTGTCTTCCGTACCTATAGGCCATCGCAGAAAACGTACAAGGAACTGATGGATATATTGACCGGACACTACGTAGTGAGTAAATCGGTAATATCGGGCCGATACGAGTTTTATCCCCTCCTCCTTGTGTCGTATTCCTCATTGCTGAGGGTCGTGACCTCCACGAATTATTTTGTGGACGATCGCCTTCCACTTGCTGCGGTCTTCGGCGTTGTGCAATGCCTCGTGGACTTTCCAGCTGCAATTATCTCGGATCTGGTCTGTCCACCGCATAGGACTTCTTCCTCTTGGTCGCCTTCCCTGTACTTTTCCTGTCACCAAGAGCACTTCCAGGGTGTCATTTTTCTTCCTGGCTAGGTGACCGAAGAATTCGAAGATCCTGCGGAGACAGATTGTCGACAGCCTAACGGTGACTCCCACTTCTTGAAGAATTGACACATTTGTGCGGTGGGCTGTCCAAGGAACTCGTAACATCCGCCTCCAGCACCACATTTCAAATGCGTCAATGCGAGATCTGTCTGCCTTTTTGAGGGTCCAAGTTTCCGCACCGTAGGTAAAGATCGAGAAAACCAGAGTTCTCACCAGGCCAATCTTGGTTTTTAGCAAGATTGATCTATCTGTCCAGATTCTATTTAGTCGGGTCATCGCGCTCTTTGCCATGCCAATCCGCTTTCGAACGTCTGGTTCGCATGAGCCATCGTTGCAAATGGTAGAGCCCAGGTATACAAAGCTGTCCACATATTGGAGATTGAGTGTCCCACTGAGCTCTAGTCGCTTCGTTCGATCTATGACCATGACTTTCGTTTTGGATTTATTGATTGACAGGCCAAGTTCTCCGCTCACTCGTTCTAGGCGTTCCAGTAGTGTTCCCATCTCAGTTTCGTCAGTTGCGACAAGTGCAGTGTCATCCGCATAGCGCAAGTTGGTGATTTTGATTCCACCGATGGAGACTCCGCCTTCCCAGCCTTCGAGAGTGCGCCGCATGATATATTCTCCATAAGCGTTGAAGAGGATGGGTGACAAAATACATCCTTGTCTCACTCCTTTCCCAAATTTGAAGGGTTTTGACAGGGTTTGATCCACCCTCACAATTCCCTGGTTGTTGGTATATAACGACTGAAGGAGCGAGATTAGGTGCTGCTTGCCAATCCAGATAGTGGCGGATCCTGTTGTTTATGATGTGTAGGAGAACTTTGCTTCCGTGAGATATCAAGGCTAGAGTCCGATAGTTATCACATACCCTGGTGGACCCCTTTTTGTGCAGTGGTAGTATAATCGACTCGGCCCAGTCATTCGGCCACTCCCCATGTTCCCAGACGGAATTGCAGATTCTATGCAAAATGTGTATGCCCTTGTCGCCCAGAGCTTTCAGAACCTCAGCCGTAATTTGGTCCGGACCGGGAGCTTTCCTACTCTTTAGCAATTTAATGGCTGCAACTACCTCTGAGCGTAGAATAGATGGTTCAAGGTTGAGGTTTTTAAAGTTGTTATTCCTACGATTCGGGTCTTGATACAGCTCCTCACAGTAGGGGAAAACGGGGCATTACAGGCACCCGGGGCAATATGAGCACTCTATCTCCTCCCCCTACCAACCCGCGAACGCCGAAGGTTAGAGCTTAGTCGGGCGTCAGATGGCCCCGCGACCGCGCGGTGACTGGTGATGTTGACATTCGTGCGCGTCTCCCGGAGCCGGCGACAAATTTACGTAAGTACGGATTTGGATCTAATTTTTCTATATTTTGTGTTATCTGAATCTGATAGATATTTGTGTTATTCTTTAATCAACAATAACGTTTTAAGTTTTAATACATAAATATCTTGAGTTTGCATATGACTCAAAGTAATTTTAATTTAAATAAAGGTTTATAGATTTCAGGGTTAGTTAGTTAAAATTATGATGTTGGGGCATTATGGGCGGGGTAATATGGGCAGGGCCCGTGCTGTCCCGCTAAAATTAATAAGTGCAATATGGGCAGTGATGGGGCCTCTGATTTGGGATAAGTTTTAAGATAATTATAATAATCTGATGATATTTTTCTTGCAGCAGCAAACATGGTTAGATTATAAAAGGAATGCTAATCGCGGTGGTTGGGACAGTCAAAAAATGGAGTTACTGGAGTTATAAGTTAACCCTATAAAATGGAACTGGAAAAATCAAAGCCCCAAAGAAAAAATATGAAGATGTAGAGCGCCTAAATTGTGGAGATTGGTGCTCTCAACCCAAAGAGGGTTGGGTATCTTGTCGCGCGTGTAAAAGCGTGACACGTGAGGGTAGGCTCATTGTTCATGTGCAGACAAAGACAACGATGATGAATCCTTATAATCTGTTCCTTTTGTGCTATATTTTAGCTTAAGTATATACTTTTTTGTTTCTTGCCCATAGGGCACCGACTCATAATGCCCCAGGTATGACCATATTGCCCCGAGCACGGGGCAATATGAGCAATTTGCATTTTTTGGTTTAATGTTAATGGACCACAGAAATGGTAGACTGAGCTAATTATTTTGTGTTATAATTAACGACTGTTAGTTAGTGTAATAAATTACTACTTAAGGAATTATGTATTTTACTCCATTCCCATTTTATCACGACATATCCTTAAGGGGCCCATATTGCCCCGGGTTCCCCTATTCGCGCCATCTTTCCACAATGCACTCCAGCTCATGTATGAGATTGCCATCTTTATCTTCAATGACCCACGCTTTAGGTTTAAAATCGCTACAGAGGATGCGGACTTTCTTGAAAAGGTCGTGCGTTTGGTACTTGATGGAGTGCTCTTCAATATCCTTGCATATGATCATTATAAAGCTGTTTTTATCGCGACGACAAAAAATTTTGACTGACTTGCACAGTTTAGAATACTCCTCTCTGACCTGATTATCTTGCAAACTCTTTATTTTGATGGCCCTCCTCTGCTCAATGAGTTCCCAAGTGTCATCGGTTATCCACAGTCTTTTCCTGTGGTTAGTTGAGGTTGCTTTCCTCTTGGCGATAGCGTCGAGGCTGTGGCATATAGTAGCTTTGAGGTGGAGCCAAGTAGTGTTAGCATTGTCTGCAGTGACCGGATCAACAGACAGCTTCGATTCGACCATGCCGTGGAGCTGATCCTGCTCGATGGGGTTCAGGGCTCTTGGTTTAGCAGGTGCGTTTGTCCTTGGGGCCTTTAAACGGAGATTAAATTTTGCGACTAGAAGGTTGTGATCCGATCTGCACTCAGCACCAGGATAGGTTTTTACATTGTGCACAGAGGATCACCAGCGTTTGTTTATTAGTATGTAATCTATTTGATTACGGTATCGCGCTCCTGGAGCCGTCCACGTGTACAAACGTCTGGGGTGGTGCTGGAAGAAGGTGTTCATGATGCTCAGGCTCTTTTCTATGCAGTATTCGAGAAGTTTTTGGCCTCGATCATTCCTAGCACCTAATCCAAATTTTCCCACAGTAGTCCTTATATGATCATCATTGGAGGTGGATCCGACCTTGGCATTCCAGTCACCAAGTATAATAGTGGTGTTGCGGCTAGGCACTTCATTTAGAACCTGGGTCAGTTTATCGTAAAAGTCGTTGATATCCTGATCAGAGGCGTTTCCGGTAGGGGCATACACTTGTATTATATTCAAAGTGGTAGGTCGAGTGTTCAACTTCAATGTAATGATTCTGTCCGAGACAGGATTGTATCCAAGAACGTATTTATTTAGATGGGATGGTATCATTATAGCAACTCCGCTTGTGCTTTTGTCTTCACATCCGGAGAAGTAAAGAGTGCTGCCCAGGGCCGTACTGAAATGACCTTGACCTCTCATGTGAGTTTCACTTAATCCCAAGATAGAGATGCAATGTCTTTCTGACTCTTTTTCCACGATGGGCTTTCCCGCCTGTAAAAGACCGCGTACATTCCAGGTACCGATACGATGTTCGTCCTGAATGGAAAATTTTCGAATTTTATAAATGTCGTCAAAAGAAGGGCCAGAGTGTCAACGAATTTGTTGTGGAGACTAAAAGGAAAGCCGCGATTTGCAAGTTTGGCGCGTTTCCGGACGAAGCGCTAAGAGACCGATTAGTATGAGGGTTTGATTTTTATTTATTTATTTAAATTAGTTACACAGCATAACAATAAATAAACCAAGGCACTGTGAACTACAAAATTACATTCCAAAAAAGAAACTTAAATCTAGTTTGATTTAGGCGACGTAACAGCGTGGCTCCGTTGCGTCGTCTGATCTGGTGCAGGATTCGGCAGATTTGCCCCGGAACTGCCGAAACACAACACCCTTCGGCCAGAAGTCTAAACTTGCGATGGTGCCCTGCAGCAGCCGCGGCACGCGCACCACAAACGAGCTGAAGTGCACGTAGTGGCGGGACTGCAGCTGGTGCACCCTCAGCGAGAAGCCAGTCTTCCGGCGGACGTACTCCACCACATCGTCAGCCACGGCGGAGTGATGCAAGCGCGATACATAGAGCGCCTTACTCGGTGTGGCAAGCCGAAGACCAGAACCAACCGGCTCGGCAGTGCCACTCAGAGTCTTGCGGGGCACCCTACGCGCCTTGCTCTTCCTTTCCACCAGTGTGAACCCCTCCTTATCCACATTGGTGCGGGAGGACTTTTCCTTATCAGGAACCCGTACTGAGGCCCGGTTAGCTGCGACAGGCTGACCGGCGACGTCAGCATAAGCACGCTGACGCAACTTCGAAACTTGAGGCGGCCGCACCGGCGGGGGACGCGCGGGCGGTGGAGCGGCGGGTGCGGCACCTTTTACAGTGTCTGCAATACGCAAACTGACAGACTCGGCGCTTGTAGCGGCGTTTCGGTCATCTCTCTTGAAATTTGATGCCGCCGATTGAGTTGGAGCACTATTTCGCAAACTGTTGACTTCGCTGCGTAACTCAGTAATAGTGGCTTGGGCAGCTTCGAACTTCAAAATAATGTCTGCTAAACTTGTTTTTAGGGCCACGATATCCTCAAACAAGCAGCGAACGTCGATATCATCCGAAATCTGGGACGGCAGGATAGAGGCATCCGTCGCCACAAACTCCGGAATCCGCTCTTGGTTCTCCTTCAGGATTTTTTTAACATCCGCAAGGGTCTTTTTTCCGGTTTCATCCCCTTTTCGATGTGGTACATAATGTGCCGACGATCCCAAGGGACTGGCACAACACCTGCTTCGCTTCACTGATGTCCTCGACGGTGAAACTCGATGCCCACTCACTAAACTGAACAGCGGTCACCGCATCCATCTTGCCTTCCAGCAGTAGCTACTCCTTCTGCTGCAGAAAGGCGAGGAAATCGTTCACGACGTATTGAGTCATCGCGTCGATTCACTAGCAGCGGCCGGACCGCGCTATATATCGCAATTAATATTTAGTTACACATCAATGCGTCTACGTCGCTTGGCGCACTGGACACAACAAGAAGGAGCAAATCTATATATATAAAAGAAAGTCGTGTTAGTTACACTATTTATAACTCAAGAACGGCTGAACTGATTTGACTGAAAATTGGCGGGGAGGTAGCTTAGAACCAGGAGAAGGACATCATCATCATCATCATCATCAGCCTGTTTCAGTCCACTGCTGGACATAGGCCTCTCCCATGGCACGCCACTGAGCTCGATTTTCAGCTCTCGTCCTCCAGTTAACCCGCTGTCCTACGAATGTCGTCGCTCCACCTTGTTACAGGGCGCCCTACACTACGTTTACCGATTCGTGGCCTCCACTCCAGAACTCGTTTGCCCCAGTGGTCATCGGCTCTACGGCAGATATATGACCAGCCCACTGCCACTTCAGCTTGCTTATCCGCTGTGCTATGTCGGTAACTTTGGTTCTCTGTCGAATTACTTCGTTTCGGATCTGATCCCTAAGAGACACACCAAGCATAGCTCTTTCCATGGCTCGCTGAGCGACTTTGAATTGGTGGACTAGTCGTATGGTGAGTGGCCACGTCTCGGCTCCGTAGGTCATAACAGGTAAGACGCACTGATTAAAAACTTTAGTTTTTAGACTTTGAGGTATGGGCGACGTGAAGACTCGACGCAGTTTTCCGAACGCTGCCCAGCCCAGTTGTATTCGCCTCTTAGCCTCCTTGTCGAAGTTGCCTCTACCTAGTTGGAGCGTTTGCCCTAGGTATACGTATTCGGAAACAACTTTGATGGAGACTCCATTTACGGCGACCGGTCCCGGATCGATATGTTCATTGAACATAACTTTGGTTTTATCCAAATTCATCATAGTTCATAGCATTTATTGGTAAACATTCACATTTACAAGTCACTTAAGATTAAAATTAAAGTTATATATATTAATATTAGATATAACAAACAATTATAGTTACATTAGTGATACAATATTTCATTTGACTTGTGATTGAGCCAATGACTTATACCCGTCTAAAAACTCATCTATACTGTAACAAGCCATTGTTAACAGTAGTGACTTCAATTTGCCGACAAACACTGTGTCAGTCGAGGAATTCTTTAGGTCCTCACTCAATATATTGTACAGCCTTATTCCCATAAACTGGACAGACCTCCTCGTCTTCGCCAGACGGCACACGGGCACGCGCAGAAGGTGCTGTCTGCGCGTGGCGCTGCGGTGTAGTTGGGCGTTGGTGGGAAGTCTATCCAGATTACGTCTTACATACCTGCACGCTTCGAGTATATATATACTTGGTAACGTAGGGATTTTGAGTTGCACGAATAGTTCTTTCGCAGGATGGTCCCAAGGTTTTTTTGCTATAATGCGAACTGCGCGTTTCTGTAGTCTAAAAATTTTATCACGGTCTGCGGCGGTACCCCAAAGATCAACTCCGTAAATTAGGATTGAATGGAAATATCCATAGTAAGCTTTTTTAAGTTATCCTCAGATAACGTATGAGTTAGCCTGGACAAAGCGTAGCACGCGGACGACAGCCGCTTGCATGCCATGTCTATGTGAGCCGCCCATGTGAGACCGGAATCAATCACGAATCCTAAGTACTTGGTCTCGTACACTTGAGGCACCGGAGTATCGTTCATTGTTATACTGTGCAGTTCTGTTCGTTTTTAATCGAAAGTACATTACATTTGTTTTTTCTACGTTGAGGAGCATACCGTTCGCTGTAAACCAGTTGGAAATTCGGACTATTGTGCTTTCCAACTTTGTTTTTAAGTTTGTAAAGTTTTCAGCGGATGTTATTATGCACGTGTCGTCAGCAAACATAACGTACTCAGAGTCATCAGATGCCGAAGTAATATCATTCACAAGGATCAGGAACAGACTATTCCCCATTGCCGATCCCTGTGGGACAGCGTTGTCGCCTGTTTCCTCAACAGCCGATTTGCAGGTTTTAACGAAGGTACTTTGTTTACGTCCCATCAAAAAAGATTTTATTAGGTCAAGGAAACAACCGTTTACACCGTAACCCGAAAGCTTTGAAAGAAGCAGGGCATGGTTAACCGTCTCGAAGGCGCGCGACAAGTCGCAGAATATGGCTGCGACATGTCGCCCGTCCTCGAGATGCGCCACCACGCGCGCCACCACGTCGCGCGCGGCGTCCGCCGTCGACCGTCCCGGTTGGTAGGCGTATTGTTGCGGGTTCAGTAGTTTATTGACTGAAAAATATTTCATCAGTTCGATGCTCAGAAGTCGCTCGAACACCTTAGACACGACAGGTATTAAAGATATTGGTCTATAGTGCTTGAGAATATCCATTTCACCTTTTCCCTTGTAAACTGGTTGGACTTTGATAATTTTTAAAGGTTCAGGATAGATTCCTATGCTTATGCAGCAGTTAAATAGGTGAAGGAGTAGTGAAACTGCCGTCGGAGGAAGCCAATCCAGCACCTGTGTCGACATATCATTTACATCTTTTGAACACTTTTTTTTTATATTTTTTAAAGCTGTCAATATATCCTTAAGAGTGAATTGATCGAATAACAACACGGGGACGGATGTTCGGCGCAATAGGTATTTTTCAAGATACTCGAGTGCAGCAGGCATGCAAGGGCTGTTGTGATGAGATACCGCATGTATATAATATTGGTTAAGGCGCGTCGCCGCGTCAGTTGCGCGCTCCGCCTCGTTAGAGCCAGGTGATAGACTCACTAACACATCTAAGGGACCGGTTTTGTTTTTATTGTTGCACGATTCCGACGCGATGACGCGCCACACACTACGTTAGAGCCAGGTGATAGACTCACTAACACATCTAAGGGACCGGTTTTGTTTTTATTGTTGCACGATTCCGACGCGATGACGCGCCACACACTACGACACATATTCTCGTTACTGTTATATATTTTGTTGTTGAGGTATTCAGTGCGCGTTTGTCTTAGGGTATCAACATAGGTCCGCTCGAGCGACAACAGTTCAGTCAACAAATTAACATCACCGATGTTATGTGAAATTGCCATTTTTAGCCTGTACAATTCTTTTCTAATCACACGTACGCGGTCATTAGCCCATTTACTGGTATAAGATTTTACAGGTTGTTTTTTTACGGGAAAATTTATATCAAAACAATGCTTTAGTACATTTAGTATTTTTTCTAGTTTTATGCTAGGACAGATGTTTTGTGAAATTATTCTTTCCCAGTCGAATAAATCGAGAAATTGGATGAAGTTAGTTATGTTTTTTTTCGAAAAATGTCGTACGTACAATATAGGATTTGATAATATACACTTTTTACATATGTTTACTTCAACATTTACACAATGGTGGTCGGATATCGGTAGTTTAGTGCAAGTAATATTTTTAATGTCAGATTTAGTTATATTGGTATACACATGATCTATACACGTTTCAGAATGATTTGTTATTCTGGTAGCTGTTTTAACTATTTGCCTATAGCCAAATTGATTTAATACTACATTTAATTCCTTTATATTATTATTATAACTGTTTAGGTAGTCAATGTTCATATCTCCCATTATAAGTACATTATAGTTTTGAAAGGCAATTAAATTAAGTAGTTCTTTTAACTTATTGAAATATAGAAGTATATCACCCTTCGGTTGTCTGTAGATGGGTCATTCTACGAGTTCGTCCGGATTTGGTGTCGGAGTCCAAATCAAGAGTTTAAATAAACATATTTCACAGTTTATTATTTTATATAAATATCTTCACAATTTACGCAAATAGAGTATCTTTTAGAATTCAGCTAAATCTAATAATTTATAAAATATAAAAAAAAAACTCACGAAAATTTCATTTCCTTCTTACCTAAAATAGCGGACCGTAAGTTCATGAATTTGAAAAAAATATTATTTGCTAATTATCCTTTTGTTTCTTAATTGGATGTTAGAAAACACTTAATTAATGTTATATTTTTACATGGTAACACTAGTTAAAATATATTTTTCTTAGAGAGAACGCAGTTTTGTCCTTTGTCAAATGAAATACTTCATTTCCTACCGCAAAATTTGAAATGCGTCGTAAGTCTGAACGCGCCTGTATTTACCTAAAACTATAATGCCTGCAAGTTTTACCCACCTCATTCTACCGAAATGTCTCAGAGAGGAAGATCGCGCGCGAGTGATATAGAAAATATTGCGATTCTCTCCGCTGGATAACCATTTTGTCACAAGTAAGTACTCATTATTATCCTGTTAGTAATATGATATCCTTTATTAGGCGTTATTTCTCTGGCAAGTTATTTATTGACATTTAGGTGGATGTTCACTCTTTTAGATTTATGTCCTTGAAGCACGTAAGAATGTGTAGTAATTTGGAATTAAATGGTAAAAATTCATTCCGCTCCAATGCATTTCCTTCCATTCCTTCCAATATTTTCGAGGAAGGAAATGAATCAATTTGGAAGGAAATATTTTATTGCTTTTGGTTAAGGTATATAATATAATAGGTGATCAGGACGAATTCAAATAATTTTACCAACGTATGTCAGAGGTTATTAGAAATAAAAAATGTTTCATGTTTTTTGTCAAATTGTTAAAAAAAAATGTTTTATACGGGTTTTTTTGCATTTTTTGTTAGCCAATAGTAAATTATATTTGCTTGCATTGTTACTTCTTGTATTTATATTCTGATTAATACTTTTGTCATATTATCATTTATCTTTTTTCTCCAACGTGTCTAAGCTTTTTTTAGAGTGCAGATTAATTTTCTGATTGATACCTGTCATTTTGAGATCTAGCAGCAATTACTACAGCTAGCCTTGACTAGAAAGTGGCAACGTCGTTAATAAAAGAACTATACACTAAGTAATCTCACACGATTATTTAATCATACATACATATTAAGAATTGTTATGAACATTTTGGAAACCAAGCCGAACCTAGCCAAGTTTATGCCCCACTTTTAAATTTTATAATATCGTCAGGAATGGTACGTTGGTAAAATTATTTGGATTCCTCCCGCGTTTCGTGTATTACCAACTTTTACTCTAAAAGTTATTAATATTATATAGATGTAATATTCCTTTATTTGAACATTAATTCCAGTAGTTGACACTCCATATTTCGCATATATCGCTATGAACTTATAATGTGGTAATGGTAAATAATACAATATTCACTTATACTATGAACTTATAATGTGGTGATGGTAAATAATGCAATATTCACAAGCACAGAGATTTAGCTCACTAACACTGACAATAAAAAAAAAAACTTATTAATATAATAGACAAGTCTTATATGGCTTATTGTATCTTGTAGGTAATGTGCTGAGAAATATGGCAAGGACAATGAAAAAATTAACTTAAATATGCTGAAATTAAGAGTAATCCAGAACTTAATGCCATTTTCATTTTCATTTTCAAGAAAAGGAGAAACAGCGATAAGTTTTCAAAAAGGAGAGAAAGAAGGTCGTCGGCATTCAAGAAATGAGTAAAAGGGCAAAATGGGAACAACGGCGCAGATGGAGAAACAAATTATCTAACTTATCTGAAGAAAATAAAGGAAAAAATAAACTACACCAAATTCTCCTAGAGAACTCTCCGCCAGAGAGCGAGAATAAGGAAATCAGTAATCATTTATTGCTTGATTGTGCGATACAAAGCAGTTCGAATAAACCAGTTGGAGAGTGTCACAATCTACCGTCTTACGGCATACAATACTTACATTATACATTTACGAGAACCTTGCGTCGGTCAAGATGATCCTTTGGCTAAACCACCAAACTCACCTGTGCCTATAGCTAATCCAGTGAATGAAAATAGCTCAAATAACGAGAATACTAACAGGGTGAATAAAACAATCAGGTGAATGAGATACTCGTACAATATGATAAAACATATTAAAGAAGACAAAATTCAAGAAGTAAGAAGAAAACTGTTGTTCAATGAAACAATTGCGAAAGGAATCTGTGAAAAAAACACTAAAGCGATAAAAAAAGATAAGAAAAACTGTCCAGGCAGGAAAAGTTTTAAAATATCGTATCGTGTCGAAACTTTGTTAATTGTTGCAACTCGATTAAGACTAGTTCAGTTTTGAAGCTTTTATTTTGGTTAAACTTTATTATTGGGTAAATTTAAGTGTTTTTTTTAGGGTTCCGTAGCCAAACGGAACCCATATAGATTCGTCATGTCTGTCTGTCTGTCCGTCCGTATGTCACAGCCATTTTTCTATTCGAGCAAAGTCGAGAAACTTTATTTCATATCATTTTATGTTCCTAGTACCATTAAGTGAGATTATGAGACTAAGAACGATATCTAGGAATGTTGTTTATACTAAAACAGTCGATATTTTTCTTTTTTTTATGAAAATGAATAAGATCATTTTTTTTTCGGAAGCCCTTATTCTTCCATCAATAACGTCAATGCATCATAATTCATTTCCTTCCAGGCATAGTTCATTACCTTACCTTCGTTTTTCATTTCCATCCACGCCTTCATTCCATTCCTCCTTTATTTTTCTTAAATAACAATAATACATACGTGCCTTTCAAAAAATAACATATAAAATATGTATACACACACACAATATGAAAATAAACATAATAGCACGTAAAAAAGAAAAAAAACTCAAAATCGCCAAATCCGGACGAAAAAATAGAACGACCCAGATACATGCAATTATAAGGTCAAGGCCGATGCATTCAACCGCACACACTTCGAATTGCATTTCGACGCAGAGGGGTGCGACTTCCTTTCGCTCGATAGTCAGTATGTCGTTTTTTACGTAGATGCACGTACCACCTCCGAGTCTCAAGGGTCTGCAGTAGTGAGCACGTAGTCCGTAGTTCATAATATTGACGGAGGTCAATTCATTGGATTTCAACCAGATCTCGGTAAGGCAGATCACATCAACTTGGCCCCGAAGTTGTAATTCAGCTTCTAGTTTGAATGTCTTGTTGCTCAGTCTGTTGATATTCTGGTGAAGAACAGAGATTGACGATCCCTTATCATTACGTAGCGGCGATACTACGTTCTCACCGGCTACCATTGATAGCGGGTGCGGGGGCAGCGGAGGAGGTGGCGGTGGAGCGCGGGGCTCCACGCTCGGACCGGTTTGTGGAGGAGGCGGCGGTGGAGCGCGGGGATCCGCACTCAGGCCGGTATGACGGGCGCCTCGCCCGTCCGGCGCTGCGTTGAAACCACTCGCTTATCTCAGTTCCCGGCGGCCAGTTGTCAGAATGCATAAAGAAATCAAATACGCTGCTTGGTATTGTGACTGCGAATGAAGAATAGTATTTATGCTTCAGTTTTAGTTTTACAACATGATAGCCATTTGATGGTTTTTTACTCTGCATGTACGCTTTTAATGATTCCACAGTAGTGGCTTGCTCGAAAAAGCTCATCCGAAGACCGATACGCTGAGACGAAGTTGCCAAGCTGTCTAGCATGCGATTCAGGTCCTGCAACGTCTCGGCCATGATCACGATGTCGTCTGCGAATCGTAGATGAGAGATGTGTTGACCATTTATATTAATGCCACGATTTTTCCAGTCCAGGGTCTTGAACATATGCTCCAGTGCGTTAGTAAACAGTTTTGGTGATATAACGTCACCTTGTCGCACTCCTCGACGCAGGTGGATATGTTCTGTCTGCTGGTTCTGTACTTGCACAGTCATCGTGGCGGCTGAATATAAACATCTACACAAGAAGGACATAGGATACTTTATATATTTTTTTCATTTTCTTTTCTCTACATTTATCGACTTTCAGGCGGTACAAAGTTCGCCGGGTCAGCTAGTATTATTATATATATAAAAGAAAGTCCTATTAGTTACACTATTTATAACTCAAGAACGGCGTCATCGTTATCACGTTCCCGTGGGATTAATAGTAAAAGCTATCTCTACATTTATCGACTTTCGGGCGGTACAAAGTTCGCCGGGTCAGCTAGTTATAAAAAAAAACTACTTACTATGGGTGACAGTCTTTCGTTCGCGGAGGCAGTAAAAGTAGCTTCAGCTTATGAGAGCGCGGATAAAGAAACTAAAGATATTCAGCCGGATCAAAGGTTACAGTGGTGCAGAAACAAGCCTATTTCCCAAGACGCCAACAGGGGCGCCGTCAGGAGAATGCGCATATTACAGAATGTAGCCGTTGTGGAGGTGATTGACTAAATAAAATAGGCCATTGACTAAATAAAATAGACATCAGTACGCAATTGGTACCTAAGTGTGGTTGTGCGATTGTCCGTGCCTGACGCTCGGGCTATTTAGAATCAATCAGCCGCGCTTGCTGGCCGAGCCGGCCGCGCGCACCGCGCACCGCCGCCACTCGCCGCTGCCGCGCGCAGTTCACATCATTAACTCCGTGCTCCGGCTGGCGCCACAATGCGATGTATTCACCACGCCCGTACAAAAGGTGATGGATGAAGGCAAGAGAATGAATGAAGTCCCATTGACTAAGTAAAATAGACTTAAATAATTATTCTGTAAAATGTATTAAGTTTGTAATGCAGTAGCACCTAGCTGTAAGTTACAAAAGTATTGTTAATAATAAATAAATAAATAACATCAGCCAAAAGACGTCCACTGCTGGACATAGGCCTCCCCCAGAGAGCGCCACCATGACCGGTCCTGCGCCTCCCGCATCCAGCGGACTCCAGCGACCTTCACCAGGTCATCAGTCCACCTTGTCCACCTTGGGGGGCCTACCCACGCTGCTTCGTCCGGTGCGTGGTCGCCACTCAAGAACTCGATGGCCCCAGCGGCCGTCGGCTTTACGAGCGATGTGCCCTGCCCATTGCCACTTAAGTTTTGCTATCCTTCGGGCTATGTCGGTTACCCTGGTGTCCCTGGTTCTTCTACGGATCTCTTCATTTCTGATTCGATCTCGCAAAGAAACTCCGAGCATAGCCCTCTCCATTGCTCTCTGAGTGACTTTCTTATAAGGCTCATCGTGAGTAGACCACGTTTCAGTTCCGTATGTCATCACTGGCAACACACACTGTTCAAAGACTTTTGTCTTGAGACACTGCGGGATATTGGAGTAAAAGATAGTACGTAGCGTCCCAAATGCTGCCCAGCCAAGTCGGATTCGACGATTGACCTCTTTCTCGAAGTTGGACCTACCTAACTGGACACTTGGACAGTTTGTCCAAGGTATACATAGTTGTGCACAACTTCGAGCGTAGTCTCCAATTTTTACCGGTCGTGGTTGAACATGGGCATTAAACATGATTTTTGTTTTGTTCATGTTCATCCTTAGACCAACTCGCTCAAAGGCTCTACCGAGAGTACCGAGATCTTCGAGCATCGTACTTAGGTCCTCCGTGGTCTCAGCCATGACTGTCATCGGCGAATCGTAGGTGAGTGATGTACTAGCCGTTGATGTTGATGCCTAGCCCTACCCAGTCCAGAGTCTTGAAAACATCTTCCAGTGCAGCGGTAAAAAATTTTTGGCTGATGATGAAATAAATAAACCTCGGCCCCACGTGTGTGATACTATCACGATCGCGCATGTTTGAGCTGTGAGATGGGAAAATATAAGCGAATCCTTTACATTATGCTCCCAAGCATCATAATCTACTGGTAAAATAAGCGAAAAAAATAAACGCGAACATCATAAAACGCTTCATGAAAAATCGCGACATGAAGAAAGACGAATAATAAAATTGGCGATCATGAAGAAACGCGATGTGAAAATTCGCTACTATAAAAAAAATGTTCTTGCGAAAATTATCGAACAAACAAACCAAAAAATACCTATATATGGCGTGTAATTTGGGCTTACCGTAATAGTCAGAGTCAGAAAAAGCAACTTTACCAACTCACCAAATTTGATTGAAATCTGGGAAAAAAAAATCGACAACAAAATAAAAATGGGCCTAAATATCAATAAACTTCTTGTGACAGAAAGCCGATACTGGACATATATCCGCTAGCAATTTCTTTTGCCATGTTCTCGCCAATTTAATGAGAATTTTAAAAACTTACTGAAAGCCTATACCTACTGGAAATATATCCGCTAGCAATTTCTTTTGCGATGGTCTCGGCCATTTAATGGGAATTAAAAGAACTTAGGTACCTATCTACTGAAAAATTTACAGTCATTATGAATATTAATAAATGTCTTTTAGTGTGAAAGATACTATCACGTAACAACGTAACAAGGTACAAAGCTACAAAGGATAACCATGTACCTATACGCTTAGAGCGGATTGTCTGGATATGAGAAAATGGTTGAGTAATTTCGTTGTTCTCTTTCCAGCTTTCCCGCTGTGTAAAAAAAATACACGTGATATGTTCTCGGTCCATCGTCCATCGTGATCAATGATCATTCGGTGATAGTTTTCTGAATAATATGGTGAGATTTGGTGGGTTACCCAGGGACTAAAACGGCCACTTTAGTCCCGCTTCATAAAGCTTAAATAACGTAACTAGGTACTTTTCGATCAGGAAAAGTGAAAAAGTGAGTAATTAAAATGCAACTATTTAGGTAGCTGGCAGTAAGTGTTTTTTTATGTTAATTAATAAACCATATACAATCGAACTTATGCAAATTTCAATATAGGTAAACATTCGGTGCGGCATATGACGTGGACCTATCCACAAGTTAAAATTTTATTTCAATTGCTTTCAACGCTAAGAATATATTTGCAGACAGATACTTTGTGAATTATTATCAAGCTGTGCCAATATAGCTTTTGTTATGCTTTACTTGAAAACATCATTTATTTCAAGGAAACTAGATTATCATCAAAAGTAGGTATTATTATAACCTAAATTCAAAATTTTAAAAACCACCAACCTAAGTGGTTGGTCATTACGAGTGAGAGCCACAAAGGCGGGTACCATCAAGGATTTGTAAAACAATTATACCAAAAAATTTTACTCAAGATGTATTATATAGTACCTACTTCAAAACAATTGTACCGTCCGTCTTCTTCTTCAATTTAAGAGCTCCTCTCTTGTCGGTGTAGCAATCGCCAGCCGTTTCTTTCTTGGGCTTTCTCCTTCACTTCCTGGTAAAACATGGAACTTAAACCTATTCTTTGATTTGCTCGAAGTAATTTCGTCTTGGCCTTCCTCTATCTCGCTTTCCCTCGATTTTTCCTTCTATGATATTTTTGACGAAAAAGTCATGTATGAGCAGATGCCCCATCATTTTTCCTATTTTATTTTCTATTTGTTTTAGTAGTGCCCTTTTCTCTCCTATCCTATTCAAGACATCCTTTTTTTTCCCGTCCAGCTAATGCCTTTCATCCTCCTCCAGCACCACATCTCAAACGCCTCCAACCTCTCCCTATCTTTCTGTATCAGGGTCCACGTTTCACTGCCATACAATGCTACATTCCATAAGTAAATACGATTTTACAACTGTTTGGATCTGAATATGTTTTTTTTTTGTCGCAGTTTAGCATGAAGCTCTAGGTTATTGAGAAATATTATTAGTGTAATAAAATTATTGAATTTAAATACCATCAATATTACCAGAGATTCTGACACTTGTTTTTATCAAAGCTATCTTAGAAACCTTTGGACCTTAGAATAGGTGCCTACACCTAGAACGAGAGTCTTCATACAATAGATTTGCGAAAAATTGCGCTTTTTGGGTTTTTATGTGTGCGTGTCTACGAACCAATCATAGAGACGTTTTACTCGCACACGGACAAAACAGCCCATGGCTAACCAAAACTGGCTTAACTTTCAAGCGCTAACTGGGTTTCCAGGCGTACTTTAAAGTTTAAGCATTTAAAAAAAGCCGCATTCAAATCGGACTATCCTTTTAGGAACTAGGATGCCACAGACAGACAAAATGTTAAACTTATAACACCTCTTTTTTGTCGGAGGTTAACTATACTGACTATCCAAATTCCGAATTTCAAATACACCGTACAAAAATAAATAACCAAAAAGCTATAAGTCACGTGCTAAGCGGCCTCTGATCAGGCATCGGATATTCAGAGGATACCTAAACTTTGGTGTCGTGTCCGAAGTTGCTGGGCTATACAGCCCATACGGAGACCACGTTTTACTAAGTTTTCTTTTGTGCAATAAAGATTAAATAAAATAAACAAATAAATAGTGAACGGGTATTTACAAATAAAATTAAATAAATTGTGTCCTCCTCCATACAACTCAACATCAACGCCGACGTGTAGGTATAAAAGCAACCAAATATCCGATGCCTGCTAAATATCTGTGTTTAGTGACTGCAAAGCTTCACATAGTTTTCTTTTAAAATTTTCAGCAGTGATATTATTTTAATAACCTTATGTATTAATCTAGTTATAAGGTAAACGTCCCTGTACTCGACACGCTAATGCCTAATAGTATACACCATGCTGTCACCTCTATTGCTAATGACATAACATTCAAGATGACAACTATTGGGAGTGTCGCTGTCGAGCACAGGGACGTTTACCTTGTATCAACTGAATTATTCTGTGCATTATCTAGATAGTTTATATTCAAGTAGAGAATATTTTCTTAATACGTGTACGTTCTGTAAGTATTAAGATACAAAGAAAAAAAAATCCCGGTAGCGACTCCTAAAAAAAACTAATGTTTTTTCGTGTCCTAGAACAGAATGAGGGGGTGAGAGTAGGGGGGAAAGTAAGAAGCACCCTAACTCTAATACTGTAAACTCTAAGTACAAATTTAATTATAACAAAAGAGCACAAGTGATAAAGAAACTTTATACTTAAAACTGAACGAGGTTTAGACGTTAATGAATAAAACACAAGGATTACAAAAACACGTTCAAAAATATTTATTTCCGTATTTTCTTGGTATCAGCCGTCCACTTAATTATTTCTAATGAGCTGAGAGGCTTCAACTCCACGACCGCTGAAACAAACAAACGTTTTGATTAGACTTTCACCATCATTCTCTCTCTATGGAAAGGAGTCATGATTTTGAGGAGAAATCTTAATAGCGTGATCCAGGACCGTCATTTGTTTTGTATGGGCGCGAAGCGCCGTGCCGACCGGGTGCCATCTGTTTTCATAATGTCCTTCGTCCTCGCATCACGTCGAAACCGCTGGACGGATGTTAACCAATTTTGATACAGGGACATCCAAAGATGGTTATAGGACACTTTGCTGAAGCCGGAAAGCCTTTTCAAGGTTAAGGCATGTATAAAATTAAATCCTATTTTTAGTCTATTGACGAACACAGACGCAATGTTTAAAAAAAAAATACGTCCCAGCGTAAATTCCTTTACATTTCTCTCGAGTTGTTCCGCCCGATACTTCGAAGCCTGTTATATCGCACTTTATGACATTTCATTGCAAGTTTGAGAAAATAAAATTATCACTGCTATCCTTAATAGATAAATCATACAAAAAATCATACCTTTCGATGACAAAGTTCGAATCATCGATTCTGGCGGACCTCTCACTGTTAACTTCACCGTCTCGTCTCGTCTCACGCCTCTATGAGCAACTAAATCACTCAGAATACTCTCTTCTTCACTTATAGTATCTACTCCATCAGTCTCATTAACTATTCTAGTGACTTCGGCATTATCTTCATCTATTCTATCTGTGCAATCAGCATCATCGTCATCTAATCTTTCCATGATACCAGCAACATCTTCATCTAGTCTTTCTATGCTAGCGGCATCGTCTTCATCTAATCTTTCTATACTAGCGGTATCGTCTTCATCTAATCTCTCTATGCTACCCGTATCATCTTCATCTAATCTCTCTATGCTACAATCGACATCAGATACACTATCCCCACTATCGGTATCTTCATCATCGAGATGCTCAATCTCTGTAAACTCATCATCTCTCGTAACCGCATCGTCCGTTTCCAATTCCTCGACGACATATTCGACCTGGTCGTCGAGGTCGTCCAAGTTGATGAGGATCTGTTCCTGTGGTCTCGGGCGGGAGGTGACGGTGACGGGCAGCGCCGCGCCGCGTGGGGCGGGAAGCTGAGTGCGGCCGGGAAGCGATGGGCGGGCGGGCGGCTGGGGGCGGGCGGGGGCCGCGGGGCGGGCGGAGGCCGCGGGGCGGAGCGCGAAGTCTCGCTCGATGAAGTCGGCGAGGCGGGGACGCTTCGCCGGTCGTTGCCCGGGGTATACTTTAGCGGTAGTCTGTCAATTAAAAACCAGCCATGTCAATCTTTCGAACACGCAATAGGCTAACTCGTGTTAAATTGTATTAAAGCAATGTTATTTTCGTATATTCTTTAGCGTGGGAAACCTAAATATATATTTAACAGTTCATTAAAGTAGAAGATGGCTGAAAACATTTGAATTTGAAAATATGGTTTATATTCTGAATTTTGAAATGCTCGGGCGGCGCGCTCACAACAGTAGTATAGGCATACTGTGTAGTATAGGTGATAAGATAGAGAACAGTAGTGTAGGCTTACTGTGTAGTATAGGTGATAAGATAGAGAACAGTAGTATAGGCTTACTGTGTAGTACTTAATGTGTAGTATAGGTGATAAGATAGAGAACAGTAGTGTAGGCTTACTGTGTAGTATAGGTGATAAGATAGAGAACAGTAGTATAGGCTTACTGTGTAGTATAGGTGATAAGATAGAGAACAGTAGTATAGGCTTACTGTGTAGTATAGGTGATAAGATAGAGAACAGTAGTATAGGCTTACTGTGTAGTATAGGTGATAAGATAGAGAACAGTAGTATAGGCTTACTGTGTAGTATAGGTGATAAGATAGAGAACAGTAGTATAGGCTTACTGTGTAGTATAGGTGATAAGATAGAGAACAGTAGTATAGGCTTACTGTGTAGTATAGGTGATAAGATAGAGAACAGTAGTGTAGGCTTACTGTGTAGTATAGGTGATAAGATAGAGAACAGTAGTATAGGCTTACTGTGCTAGGCGCGGGCTCGGGCCGCAGCGGGTCGGCGGCGTCCAGCGGATCCTCGGGCGGCGCGCTCACAACAGTAGTATAGGCTTACTGTGTAGTATAGGTGATAAGATAGAGAACAGTAGTATAGGCTTACTGTGCTAGGCGCGGGCTCGGGCCGCAGCGGGTCGGCGGCGTCCAGCGGATCCTCGGGCGGCGCCGCGCTCACAATCCGCCAGTCTTCCTCGGGCGGCTCTTCCTTTACTTCAAGCTTTACTCTGTCAAGAAAATTGCTATAATTAACACCTTTACGACCAACAACCCGCCTAGTGGGCGCTAGTAACTTCTACTCAGCTGCCGGCCCAGATTGTCAGGCGAGTTGTACTATACAAGCGCCCACTTGGCGGGCTCTGTCGGCGTCTTGGATAGTTTTAGTTATTTTAGTTTTGTTATTAGGATATTAGATATAAAGATAAAGCAATAAAAGCAAGAATTGATTTACAAACCCGTCATCATCCGTTCCTAGTTGCGTTAACAAGTTCTCGTTTTGCAGCTGGTGTCGTATGGTCGCCAGCACCACTTGTGTTTGCCTCTGTTGAAAATAAACATAACATATACATTTGAACAAATTTGTACGTCTAGTTATCAGTCTATCAAGGAAATGAGCGGTTATCACAACAGAGCCTTTTTACGAAAATAGGTTTTGTATGTATGTATGTAAAGACAGTGTGAGGATGGCGGGTGTACATCAACGAATGGAGCTGCGGTATACGTCAAGAGTTAGTGCTAGCAATGTGCTAAATATGCGCCATAATTGGAGCAATGTGCTCCTTATACTCCAGAGATATTTAAGAAATAAAGGACGGCCGCCATCCTGACGGCAGGTTGGCGGGCGCATTTCCAGTTCTAGCTAATGGCTGCCTACTGAAGGGTGAAAGAACTGCCTAAGGTTAGTGCTCGCAATGTGCTTCCACATATATGAAGCACAATCAAATTCAAAGTGGTTAAAGAGTAAGAGTGATTCACTTCTTTGTGTAAAGCGCCTGCATGTTTTGTATGTGCCTGAACTGCCTGCAATGAAGATGTGATATCGCTATTTCAAATAAGCAGGCGTCTATCCGCTCTCTGAATTTGATTGTGCTTCATACATGTGGAAGCACATTGCGAGCACTAACATTAGGCAGTTCTTTCACCCTTCAGTAGGCAGCCATTAGCTAGAACTGGAAATGCGCCCGCCAACCTGCCGTCAGGATGGCGGGCGTCCTTTATTTCTTAAATATCTCTGGAGTATAAAGATCACATTGCTCCAATTATGGCGCATATTTAGCACATTGCTAGCACTAACTCTTGACGTATACCACAGCTCTATTCTTTGATGTACACCCGCTATCCTGACACTCACTATGTAAACACTATATCGTACACAAAAATTAATTAACAAAATTTAAAAACAATAAACATGTACAAAGGCAAGCTTATCTCTATAAGGGATCTCTTCCAGTTCACCTAATGAGAAAATAGTATGATATCTAAGAAGAGACAAACGAACAAGAAGTATGCACAGATACACTAAGGACTAATGTCTTGATATAATAGGTGTAGATATAGTAGGCACATATAAATGATATAATCACATAGGGCCTGTCGGGCGGCGCGCGCAGCACGTAGTGCCGCTTGTGTTCGCCGCGCGCCTCGCACGCGCCGCACAGCGCGCAGCCGAAGCATTGCACGCACCAGAACTGGAACCTGACAGACGGACAAACACATGAGACTAGTATGGACATTAGGGTGTTTCATCTTTGTATGGAAAAAAATAAACTGTGGTTTTTTTATGACTTTGCTTGGGGATCGAGTCTCTATAATAAAGTAAATATTTGTTCCAAATTTCAAGAAAATTTGAGGACGTTTAGAGGTTGCGCAAACTGACCACTTTTACAACAAATGTTAAAATTCGTAATAGTTCTAAAGTACTGATTTTATATTTTATACGAAATGAAACATAAATATCTCTGTTTGGAAGTAAAGAGTACCTAATACCCGTAGAGAAGTTTAAATGTAAGTAATTAAACTATTGTTAAATTTCTATAAAGTCAGAGCCTTCAAGAGAAACGTGTAATTTTACCATTTAGGTATAGAAAAAAGGGAAAAAATACAGCAAACGCTTTCTAGAGCAGATACATCAGCGTTTTCGATATCACTTAGAATATAGAAGAAGTCTAGTATTTTTAATACGATGAGAGATAATTTACATCATATTTTACAAAAATATAGGATAAAATAACATACAAAAAAGCAAAATCGTAGTTTTGGAGCTCTGAACCTATACACAAAAAATAAAAAAGTTAAGAAGCCTGAAAATATATGTATTTGTATAATTTGCTGTTGTTTATCAATATGTAATGCATTTCAGTATAGCATACTATACAAAAATAACATATTCTTCATGTCCCAAAGTGATAATGGCTCTATATTATGAGCAATCCGCGTATCGTACTTGCACTCAAAAATTAAACTGAAAAATGTACTTTTGTGTTTTTCTTTCTATACAGAAATATTTGTATGATATATTTATTTTGTATGATATTATTTTCATTATTTTTTTTGTCATAATGAGTGTATACTAAAACTATACTTTTCTTTGAAAGAGCCTATGTTTATAGAAATTCATTAGAAGAAGCTTTACTGAACGTTGAATTTGTTGTACGTTATCGCTTTTTTATGCCAGATAAGTTTTTTTTAAATTTAATAACCCAAAAATGCTAAATACTTTATTTGAATAATACTCAAAAATTTACGTATTTCTTAAATTCCGCAATGTTGCGCAACCTCTAAATAATGTTCAATTAAGCTGAAATTTGGCACAGAGGCCTTTTAGGTAAGTGCGATCAAGGATTTGAGCAAACCACATGAAAACCAAACTTTTTGAAATATGAAACACCCTAATGGACATACAGACATACTAATAGCGACCAAACCATCCGTGGTCGAGTGCTCTCGCAACGTAACGCTCCCAACCGCCGCAGGTGGAGAAAAAAGAAATCTTAGGCACACGGTGAGGGTCAGGATGGCGGCCGTACATCAACATTATCATCACTACATAGTATAAAACAAAGTCTCTTCCTGATGTCTGTCTGTCCCTATGTATTTATTTTATTTATTTAATCTTTATTGCACAAAAGAAAACTTATCGTACAAAAGGCGGACTTAATGCCATGAGGCATTCTCTACCAGTCAACCTTAGGGCAAAGCGGAAAAATTGTAGGCGGTGCAACTAACTTACACATAAGTAACAAAACATAATTATAATAGTTATACATAATTTTGCTATACATGTAAATATATACATACATCTAATATAATATAAACATATATAATATAAATAAATATATACATAAATACATACAGCGATGAAACATACTAAGCAGATAGACTACGAGACTTCATTTCTGCCAGCAAGGACTTTTTAAACGCTAGCTTACTCGGTGCCTGTTTAATTGAGAGAGGAAGACCGTTCCAGAGGCGAGCCACTTGAATTGAGAATGAATTGGACATGAAACCAGTGCGGTGAAGAGGGATAGAAAGGGCGAGATTGCCGGAAGAGCGAAAATGACGGTTACGAGTGGATTCGATATAACAGAAGAAAGTCTTGAGGTATTCAGGAGATTGTGGATCGTTAAGAATCGAATAGAGAATGCAAAGCATACGAATGTTGCGTCGTTGACGGATGGGAAACCAGCCAAGTTGAGAGCGAAATGAGGACACGTGATCATATTTACGGAGACAGAAAATGAAACGAATACAATTATTTAGAAGTCGATCCAACTTATCAAGAAGATCTTCATTTAAGTCCGGATAACACACATCACCATAGTCAATTATCGGCAGAATTAGGGTATTTACTAGTAACACCTTGATTTTAATGGGCAAGAAGTTCTTTAGTTTGTTCAGAGCAT
Organism: Apotomis capreana; assembly: GCA_947623375.1. NCBI lineage: Eukaryota > Metazoa > Arthropoda > Insecta > Lepidoptera > Tortricidae > Apotomis > Apotomis capreana. The sequence continues at coordinate 11,159,704 of OX392522.1, read as the reverse complement.
GAAGCGAGCCAATGACTTTCCTGCTGATTTCGCTCACCTGTACCTTCCAGCTCAGTGTGCTATCCAAGTGAACTCCTAAATTCTTGACACTGGGACTAAATCTAATAGGCATTCCATTGAAATTAGGTGGTGTGAGAGAGTCCAGATCAAGTTTGGCAAGCTGGCGAGAGCTACCAATGACAATAGCCTGACACTTAGAAGGGTTCACAAACAGGCCAAATTTCTCCGACCATTGTTGAATGTGAAACAGGTCTAAGTTTAATTTGTCAATGGTAGCGGTAACGTCAGCCACTTTACATTGATCATAGATCTGTAGGTCGTCAGCATACAGATGGTAAGAACAGCGAAGATCGGGAGTGATGAAGTTGACGAAGGTGGAAAATAGCAGTGGAGAAAGAATGCCTCCTTGAGGTACGCCAGTGGCTAAGTCACACCAGTCGGACAAAGATCGGTCTACACGGACTGCCTGCCGGCGACCACGAAGATAACTGGAAAACCAACTTAGGGCAGAGGGACACACATTTAGATGTTCGAGCAAGGCAAGAAGGATGTCGTGATCAACAGTATTGAATGCGTTGGAGAAATCAATCAGAATAAGTACTGTGACCATTTGATCCTCCATGCCCCGTCTTAAATCTTCAGTAACTTTGAGAAGCGCGGTGCATGTACTATGGCTGGGTCGAAAACCAGACTGAAAGGGGCTCAGCAGATTATGAGAGTATATAAAGTTAGATAGTTGTTTGTGAACCACCGCTTCAGCAATTTTTGACAGAAAAGGGAGAATTGAAATAGGCCTAAAGTTATTAAGTGATGTGGGGTTACTAATTTTAGGTAATGGTATAACAAAAGCACTACGCCAAAGACAGCCATTAAACAGCGAGGAGTTAATGATGTCAGTTATTATAGGAAGCACACAGTCTAGAACAAATACTATCATATACCGACCGACATCATCACATCCGACGGCTTTAGATTTTATTTTATTAATGATGGTCTTGACAGTTGCTTCAGAAGTGGGCGAAAATAAGAAGCTTTCTGAGACGGAAAGAGGAAGCGACGAAATATCAGAGAGGGTGCTGATCTTAACATGGTTATCAATAGATAAGGCAGAAGAAAAATGTCTGTTTAAATCGTTGAGAGAAAAGGAAATGCCATCGAAACCGTTAGTAGGTTTACCCAGGCCAAGCGACTTAAGGAATTTCCAGACATCAGCCATAGATGAAGAGGATACGTTTTGGTGAATGAATCGCCGCTTCGCTGTTCGCACCATCTGATTGCATCGGTTGCGGGCTGTTTTAAAAAGTGTCCAGTTCTCGTCAGTCCGATCACGTTTAAAGATCCTGAAAGCACGGTCCCTCCTTCTCATGGCCATGCGTACGCCCTCAGTGATCCAAGGAGCGGGGGGACGCCGGACTCTAACGGCATGCAAGGGAGCATGCGTATCGAAAAGTGACAAAATGGCGGCATTAAATAGAGAAATCTTGGAGTCAGTTGTTGGAGCATCTAGAACAGGGGTCCAGTCAATGTTCTTAGCATCCCTCTCGAGAGCCTCAGGATCTACTTTGTTGAAGCTCCGCATCAGAACCAAAGCAGGTTTACATTTTGGGGGCTTAATTTTATATGATGCATACAGTAAGTCATGGTGAGAGAACCCAGGAGCTAAAAACTGTCCATGCTTTACTACATCATCGGGGGACGACGTAATTATGACATCAAGCCATGTGTCAGTAGAACCAGTGTGGTGGGTGGGATCCAGTGGAAGTATGGAAAATTTTACAGACCGCACAATAGACGCAAGTTTTTCATGCTGTGGAGAATTTTTACCAAGGTCGGTGTTAAGGTCACCCATAATTAGGTGATGTGTGTAGTCCGAGCTTAAGGACTCAAATACTTGTTCTAGTTTAGAAAAATAATCAACAGTGGGGGGACAGTAAACTACACCTAGAACGGCCTTTACCCCTTTAATATTTAATTCAAGAAAAATCCATTCCGCTGTGCTTGAATAAAGGGACGGGGATATATTCAAAATTTTGTATGGAATTGAGCTTTTCAAGTAAATAGCGACACCACCGCCGCCCTTGCCCGTTCGGTCATTTCTTATTAGTACAAATCCAGGCAGCGCGTATGATGTCGAGTCAAGTGTGGGCTTCAACCAACTCTCCGACACCAGTATTGCGTGGATAAATTCATTCATTTATGCTTGATATAAAAATAATATGCAACTGATTTTGATGCTTTTTTTTATAGATAAAAGTGATTGTAGAGGAAAGTATATATGTATAAAACATGCATAAAATAGTAGAGAAACACTGATAATTTGGTTCCGTGCGAAGCCGGGGCGAGTCGCTAGTAATTAATGAAACTAATAAAATTAAGTGTTATATCAATAAACACTTACCCATCAATAATTTCTCCGCAATCCTTACACCGATATTCGACTTCCTTGAGATCTGAAAATATTTTTAATTACAAAAAGTTTGTACTCCAATTCAGCATCAGGTCAGGATCAGTGGGAACTTTCTCAAGCTCGTTCCTGACCTAGGTACTTATTCAAGTAATAAGTAGTTCCATTAGAACTATTAAGGTGGTTGCAGAGGAAACAAAACTAGACATTCCACGCTAGATGGCGCTGAAAAGCAAGATTTGTAGTTTTTGTGTATTATTTCGTATGTTACTTTAGTTTGAAGTAAAATTTGTATCTTGGCGAGTCCGCGTATTTGTCTTTTATTCATGTAGTATTAGTAGCACGTCATACATTGTCTTATTCTCCCATGTGTTGGCAATTTGTGAAAAATCAGCAAGTACTCACACTAATAGACACTAATTGTGACTGTGTGCGGGTGATTCATTCATTAAAGGGTCGCGTATCATCTGTCAGTTTGATAGTAAGCGCTGAATAAATAAGCAGGCATGATATTTGATTTTGACGATGAAGTAAAGATGCACCTCTAGCACAACTGTGACTCGCAACTCTTTCTCGCGCGAAAAATATTTCCTATCTCTTTCTTTGCGGTACTGTAGGAGACTGACGGGCGATGCTATGTCGCGTGACAAGAATCGTGAAGCCTAGTTGTATTAGACGGGCTGGATTGTCAAAATAAATAATACGAAGAAATTACAAATCTTTGGCAGTTCTATATTTTTTAAGTATGTGGTGAAATTAAATGAGTATATTTGTTGGGTTTCTGTTCTGTTCTGATATATTGTGATTCTGATTTGTGATGTTATTGAGTTTGTCCTAAGTTTTTCTGAATGATAGATTGGGGTACAGCAAAAAGGGCCCAATTTAGGACACATATTTTGTTGAAAAATATTATTCTCATTTTTGTTACTATTTGATTAGAACTAAAGAATACATTAAAATAAGTATCTTTTATAAATTACAATTGTTTGATTAACTTGCCCGTTTAAGAACTAGAGTGGTCCTAAATTAACATAGAATTACTACGTAGCCTGGGACTACTTGTAGTATCATCCATTCTGTGCTGGGACTTAGAAATTTATGATGAAAAAAAAACACAAGTATACCTCTGTTTTTTATTACTTAATGACAAGATCGGGCCCTTTTTGCTATACTCTGACCTGATATACAAAAAAACGACATCAAGTATAGTTGGTACTGATTAGGGTTGGGATTTTCGTGGTTCTAAATCGTGGTTCCATGGAGTCTCTAATTGTAAAAATGTTCAGTCTAAAAATATATAACTACTAGAACTACTACTAACTGAGCGCAGCACCAGTTGTTTGCGCCACGACCCCGAGGTAGCTCGCGCCATATAAAAATATATGACAATATATTGTTATTATGTTCATATATGGATTTTAGAACCACCAACCACTAAATAAAATAAAACAATTTTTGTTACGTGTAGGTTTTATTATAATACTAGTGTTTGCGTGAGTTGTAGACGTCGCTTTAATTCGAAATGGTGTATACGTTGTAATATTATTTTAGGCAAGACGCATGTTTTGTAGAAAATTATAAGTTTCTGCAGCTTTTCTTGGATGAAGCCTTCATCTGTTTGAACTTTAATTGACATTATTTTTGTGGATAATTCAATGAAGGAAATCATCTTGCAGTGATCCCTTTTGATGAAGCTCTAAGCTGGCCTTGAATCTGTAATGAAATTATTTATTACGCCACAAAAGTGCCGGCAATGGCAACGGCTGTATGCATGTCCTATCTTACAGGGAGTTACGGTAATTAGTGTTATTACAGGTATCCTTCAAGGAGGAAACTTAGTCACTGAATCGATAATTCCCAAAAGGATTTGTTGAAAAACATGGGTAGGTCTTGGTATCAATTCAGTCAAAGAGAAAAAACTACCTATATGAACCCACTATGAACAGCTTTGTTTTTTTTTCATCACCCAAAGCGAGCGATTGCGTTCAGTTTTTGTGGTTGGTTACGGTTGTCATCACGCCATGCTTGTCTTCGTTTAAAAAGAAAATAGCGCGAGACACCTCTTTCACGGCAGGACGCTTCGATTTGTCATGTTTTCAAACACAATACTTTCCCCGCAATTTCTGACCCATGATATCGCAATATCGTTTAGGGATCACTATGTCCTGAGTACACATGTTTATTATTATTATATGCACGTTTCATTATTCACACTGCATAAAGTAAAAACTCACGAAACAAAAAAAATGTAAAGTTGTAAACCAAACATGATTCATTTTATACGAATTTCCACAATTGACATGACAGTATTGACATAATTTATTATTTCATTCACAAGATTTAGTGCGTTCGAAATCTGTTCCACTTTATTGTTATGAGCAAATATAAACACAATAGGTATCTTTAAAACCAAATGTTTTCAATTATTTGTTACATGTTTAATGAAAGCTGTAATCATTAAAAAAAAATAAACTGTTATGCATTCATATCGAAACATCAATTAAAACGTATTATCCTAAATCATAAGTTAAGTAGTATTATATTTCAGAACGCACTGTTCATGAATAGCTTTACGTGCGCTTACGTTTGTATGTTGTGTAAAAGCAACGCACACATACATATATGGACAATATTTCAACGGGTTTTAAAGCTTTAATAACTTTGTAATTGTATGATTTATAGCAAAACTGATTTCCTTGGCGAGTATAAGATCGCTTAAAGATTTTTTTAAGAATGTTTAATAACCTAAAGCCATAACTGCCTAAGTGTGTATTGATCAAACGATTTGTATGAAAGTGACATCTCTGCAACCACCTTAAGCAATCTATGTGTGTAATGTGTCACTGACAACCCCCACTAGACGGAGCATGTAAGGCACATGTAAGGCGACCCGCGCGCACCAACGATATGGTACGGCAGAACATTAAAGTATCAACACGGCGGCCACCGTTTAGTTGCCATGTTTATGAGGTCTCTCTACACCGGTTTACTATTGGAAGGCATAAAATCATTAATACTAATATGGTTACGCATAATTGCTTTTCGCCGAAAATAAGATGTGCATAAGCCGCATTACGCATATTTTTTTACGCATAACATTAAAAAGCATAAATACAGAAAGCATAACCGTCATGAAGACTAATAACAAAAAGCATAAGCATAAATAGGCATAATAATCAATTGGCATCATATCAAAATGCATAACGCTATTATATCATCCTATTAAAAGTTGCACTAGGTACGAGAGAAGGTTAGTATAGTGTGTATACCGGGTGATCAATCCAAATGGGTCAGTAGGGAGAAAACGAAAACTATAAGAGATAGGGAAATCTGTTCTTAGGAACCATGGCTTCGATTCTAGATTTATTAAAAACTGCATTCAATTTTTTTTCGTATATCTCATGCATAACCCGGAATCGAACAGATTTCTCTATCTCTTATAGTTTTAGTTTTCTCCCTACTGCCCCATTTGGATTAATCACCCTGTATATATTTAGGTACTAAAGCGAGGTCGACGGAGGTCCGCTTCGCAGACCCCCTATTCCGCGTTGCTTAGGCGCTTCGCGCCTGGTTATCATGCTAACCTAACCTAACCTAATGTACCTATTACCTAATGTGACCTAACGTTACGTAACGTAATATTTTGTTTTGAAATATATACATACAATAATAATAAATGCATGTTAACCACGTAACTGAGTTTCATTCATTTAGACAACTGAAATTATGGATAATGACAGATATACCAAATAATTATTAGCCCAAACAATAGTATGCGTAAAGTATTTTCGGCCAACACAAATTAGTCCAACTAAAATTATGCTAATAGCGTAGTATGCCAAAAAAACAGTAGGCCAAAATATTACTATGCGAAAGTACTATTATGCCAAAACAAATTATGCTAAATCAATTATGCGAAACAGCATTAGTCTAAAAAACATTATGCGATCCAAGGGGATCCCCTCTACACCACTTAACACTACAATTTACCATGTTATTTATTTAATTTCTTTTTTCGTTGACGTACGCATGGATCATAAACAAGGACGCAACTAAACGGTGGCCGCCGTGTTGATACTTCTGCCGTACCATATCGTTGGTGCGCGCGGGTCGCCTTACATGCTCCGTCTAGTGGGGGTTGTCTGTGGTAATGTGTACTAACTTGCTTCAGGCACTCGGGGTACGGACGGGGCAGGCGTGTCGTCGCAGTACAACGAAACTCCGTTCTGGTCTTCCAGTTCGGAAATCGAGGGCGGCTCTTCAACGTCATCTGAAATTGGGATATACCATTTTTGAACCACAAATCCCTATTGTCACAATTGTACTTAACTATACCACAAGAAACAATAAGATTAATTATTTTTATGAAAGCAGTAACGTCTACTAACGTACCTAAACTAAATGTTTACAATGAAGCGAAAGTTTTTAAAAAGTTACGGTTCAGGCAGGATTCGAACTTGCGTCTCCAACGGCTTTCCGGGCCAACACGGGCGTCCTACCAATTGGGCCACCGGACCTGATGCCATACCTGTGGTGGTGGAGTTAATGACGTTACCTGCTGGTATCAATTCCGAATTCTGCCAAGAGAAGAGCTTTCCTGCACCTTTGGGTTCCGCTTCTGAAACAAAAAAGTTAAAGTTCGTTACTAGTGCAAATGACAGGTAAATTTGTGCAAGAAAATTAACCTGATTACCCGTAAATTACCCTGTTGTAAAACAGGAATGGGAACAAAAGAGACTACTAACCTGGCACGGGCGAGGGTGGCGCGAAGTCATCATCATCTGCTGCGGCCGGCTCTTCCGTGGTCGTATCTGTGGACATAACAGAAAGATAAAAATATAATAAAAAAAATTGGTTATCCGTAAAGTCGGTTTACGGAAGATAATTTTACGGGATAACGCATGCCGGCCGATGGAGTGTAAAGCCGGGTACTCATTAGCGAGCTGACCGTTGCAGGTACTGTAACCAAAAAAACAGTGTGTACGTGGTTCGCAAACCTGCTGCGAGCGGTACGCGTGCGGCTCGCAGCGAGCCGACCTTTACAACGTACTCATCTCTGAACCTGTAACGTTGCACGTAACTATAACCGTTACTGTTACCAAAAACACAGTGTGTACGTGGTTCGCGAGCCTGCTGCGAGCGGTACGCGTGCGGCTCGCAGCGAGCCAACGTTTACAACGTACTCATTTCTGAACCTGTAACGTTGCACGTAACTGTAACCGTTACTGTTACCAAAAACATAGTGTGTACGGTACGTGGTTCGCGAGCCTGCAACGAACACCACACGAGCGACTCGCAGCGAGCCGATGGTTGTCGGTTTTTGCCGCGAATCAAAGGGCGCTCGCAGGGCGCTCGTGGACGTTAAGAGAGGTTGCTGCGAACCAGCTATATATTCATAGATATTGAAAATCAGTTGCACTCGTTCTCGTGAAATTTTGGTGATGGTCATTACTAATTTCTTTATTTTTCAAAATGGAAAGTAGATCACTTCTTTCCCGATATATTCTGTGAATCCACCATCTTCGTGGCCGCTAATGATCATCAGGTAAAGCATCTACAAGTATGTATGCTGCACAAGCGAGAGACACTTCGTCCGATATCGTGGAGTTACAAACCAAGACTGCGGATCCGGCTTGTCCCACGGTGGCCTCCTCGTACACACTAGAACCTCGTTACTGTATCTATGTGGTTACAGTTACAGCTCGCAAAATGAGTACGCTCGGAGACAGCGAACCGGCGACGTCGCGAGCCTGAACTGTAACACGCGTACACACTAGAACCTCGTTACTGTATCTATGTGGTTACAGTTACAGCTCGCAAAATGAGTACGCTCGGAGACAGCGAACCGGCGACGTCGCGAGCCTGAACTGTAACACGCGTACACACTAGAACCTCGTTACTGTATCTATGTGGTTACAGTTACAGCTCGCAAAATGAGTACGCTCGGAGACAGCGAACCGGCGACGTCGCGAGCCTGAACTGTAACACGCGTACACACTAGAACCTCGTTACTGTATCTGTTTGGTTACAGTTACAGCTCGCTAATGAGTACGCTCGGAGACAGCGAACCGGCGACGTCGCGAGCCTGAACTGTAACACGCGTACACACTAGAACCTCGTTACTGTATCTGTTTGGTTACAGTTACGGCTCGCTAATGAGTACCCGGCTTAAGAGAGATAGATGCGTCAGCGTCACACAAGCCGAACGCTTAGGCCTATCGTGCCTCTCTATCGCTTGTGCCGCGCTCTCGCTTGCACGCTCGGCTCAGGCGGAACGTGACAGTGAGTATGTTTATGAGTATGCTTTTTCGTGCGTGCAGCCGGCGTTCATCGATTTATAATACGTTATCACGTCGAAACAATTAAGTATGTAACAACATGGGGTTTTTCCACCCTCGCCATATTGCGGATTTGTAGTGGTACTAATTTATTTTACTGGCAACGGCTAAATTTTGGCAACTGACGTTGAAAGTCGGTGAATGTCACTGATGTAAACAAAGTGGAAGCAGGACTAAATATTCCGCAAATTTCAAGTATTTTTTGCATAATAAAGCCATAACTATCCACAGTGATGAAAGACAGGTTTTTTCAATAGAATTCAGTATTTATATCGCAAAAACAAGGAAGAATGGAGCAGCATTCCGGTAAACAATGTTTTGAATTTGGATAATGAAATAGGTAATGTAATGACACATCCTTGACTAATCGCTATTGACATTCATTAATTTTATTAATTTCCTCTCAATTAATATTTGGAATATATTATTTTTTTAAATTTATTTATTATATAGTTATCTTTGCCGTGATTAATAGTTTAATCGATTAATTAAATGATTAAACATTTAATTGATGAATGCCCTCAGAGTTAATTAAAACCAGTGTTAAAATTACTCTGTCCCCGTTGTCCAAGTGACATCTTCATACTGTTTCATAGAAAAATGCTTAGGTTGTCCGGGGGACAAATTTTGCGTAACCATAGCAACAAGGTGCACTTAAAAGTTGATTCACCTTAAAATTACCTGTTTTAGGGATGTCTTCAGCATCTTTACTGCTAGGTGTAGATTGACATTCATTAATTTGATTAATTTCCTCTCAATTAATATTTGGAATAAAGGACAATGGGCAAATTGGACCAAGAACCAACAGAGATGAGAGTTAAATCATTAGATAGATATTTGAATATACTTCATTTTTTATTATGGGCACCAAGCTGGATTCCATTGCAGAACTGAGATATTCCTGTTTGAAATAGGGACATGTGGCGGAAATTGGTACTAACTAACTCATACTGGACAGTGACCAGTGCGTAGATAGTGGCGCCAGAATTATATTACAACGCTAAATGGGCTTTAAGTAGACGCAAATCAGTTAGTTAATTATATTAATACATTAATATTATATTATGCTATCCAAATCAAAGTTTTAATCCCTTTAAAAGCTATTTTTATATTAGTACTTATGCCCTCTAGTATGGAATAGCAAAACTCGTTATTGTCATTTTTTTTGACAGTTTTTTTTTGAAATGGTGAGTAGCGGAACTAATTACATGTCAATAATGCTGTGTCCATACAGTCGCTGATACACGCTTGGAAATACCAAAAAAAAAGTAAATATAGGTAGGTGTCAAAAGAAAAGTGGAAGATAAGTGTGCACTCGTTTATTATTTTATCTCTTGCTTATACAATATGGGTAAGAGCGAAAAGTGAATATAGTGTTGATATCTACTTTTGGTGCGACGTGTATTAATTTCCATTGTACCAAATAAATAATAAATGCATTTTTAATATTTCTCATGTGTATTCTAAATCAATTGTTCAGCGAGGGAACAGCTTGCTTCTTACAACGCTCGTAATGATCAGTGCCTATCTTCATGATAATTGATCAGTAATCAATTACCATTTACAGCATTTTTAAGAAGATCATTTGGTGATAATTTCCATGCAAAGTAAGCAAGCATTTCACCTAGACTTCACCTGACGAAAAGTTACTATGAAGTCAAAGAAAGAGCATGTTTCCTAAGAAAATGCATATGGTCTCTCAACTGGAAGTTCCAAGTTTTGATTTTCGGGGAAGAGGTTCAGCGCAAGATGATTCCATTATTTTGGGAAGAGTTTTAATTAATTTTCCTTTATAAAACGTCTCTTTAAGTGTTGAACCATTTGCGTAACTGTTTTCAGCTGATGCTCTAGCATAGACAAACTAAAGGGACAACTTTTTACTGCGTCGCGATATAATGGAAACTATATTACCTCTCGATTTGTTCAGTATTTTTTGTATAATATTTCAAACTCAACGCACACCTATTAATCTGTAATGGCACGGCCTCAACTCAACTCACCACACACGCTAGGCTCGTTGGACAACATGCCGTCACCGCATTTTTTTTTTTCATAACCTTATTTCCTACATGTACGTTATATTATATACTTCGCTATTAATAGGTAAGTATAATAATATGGGTCTAAGGAACAAATACTGCTGCATATTTATACAAAGCGGGATTTTAAACAAATTACCAGGCAGACCATATCGCAGCTTGCTTTTTAGACCACTTGCTGTTTCGGCCAGCTGGTTTCTAGACGAAATTATACTAACCCTTTTTAATTAATTACCAAGTAGCTTTTGAAGTCCTAAACTGAAACAAATACCGGACTCTTTCGTAGAGTAGGTATAGTTAGAAATTCTCATGTTGCAACCACTGCACCAGATAACCTACTTGTTACTTATGGAAATAAAAAGAAAAGAGCAGATTCCGAGATACTGGTATATTTACATATGCGTTAAATCAAAAGCAAAAAAAGGTATAAATAAAAATAACTAGGTCGATGCAGAGTCAGCCACCGGCTAAGCTTGCACCATAGATTGGAGCGGAGTTTTTTTTTTTTTTTTTTTTCGAAATTTTCTCTTCGTCACGACCTAGCGAAATTTAATTTGTGCATTTTAAAACAAAAATTTCTAAAATCGGTTGAGAACTCGCTGAGATCTGCGCATTGTTACAAAGTCCATTCGAGTCGATCCATGGGAGCTTCGCTCGCTTCGCTCGCTCCGCTCCAAAAAAAGTATAAAAAGGTAAAAATATTATTTTCTAAACCGACCACTTCCCAAGATATCCACTTCCTAAACCGAACTATTCCCAGAAAGGCACTTCCCGGAATGACCACTTCTCATATTGACATTGAAGCCAAGTTTCCGGAACGACTACTTTACCCACGAAAGAACGGGTGTAGGATAGAAGAATTAGGGGTTAATAAAAATGTGTTTTTACGGAATAAACTAGTTTATTGCTAGCTATTTGTGTCGTATACCCACTCGTATATAATTGATCTTATATTTTCTAAACAGGTAAACAAATATGGTGTTATTTGAGTAAAAAAATGTATTTATTACCAAACTAAATACCAAAAAAAAGTTTCTTGTACACAAAAAATAACGAATGCTTACTTGAAAACAGTACTAAGCTTAATAGGTACTTTAGTACATGTGCATAACCTGTGCCTACTAAATTCGGCAGCACAATAAGACACGTAATGTTTAGCTGTTATTCCGAGCAGTGGTCATTATGGTAGTGGTTATTCTAGAAATGGTCGTTTTATCAAGTTGTCGTCTTGAAAATTGGTCTTCATGGGAGTGGACAATCGGGAAAATGGTCGCTTTGGGAAGGGGAACTGGTCATTATAATCATACATAATTATACAGGTAATACGTGTTGTAACTATACAGCATAATAAAGATTTATTTACTTCTGTTACGGTAATAATAAAAAGTCATTAAAATGATTATATTTTATTGTACTCTAATACTTTTGTCGTTCTGGTACAGTCGGTATAGTTTCTTGCTGGCACTCACTTCCTAGCACGACCACGCGATTTGTAATCTGAGAAGATGTCAATGATAAAATCATTAATGTCAAAAATAATGAGTAAACATTCTAAAGAACTTGTACTCACAACAAAAGGTGAGAGTCAGAATGGCGGGTGTACCATCACGGATTTGTACAACAATTATACCAAAAAATGTACTCAAAATGTACTATTTTGTACCTACTTTAAAAAAAGTTGTACCTCTCCGTACAAAAAGTTATTACAATGTTTAGGTACACCCGCCATTCTGACTGTCAGGATGGCGGGTGTATCGCAGTTTACCATGAAGCCCTTGATTATTCAGAAATGTTATTACTCTAAAAAAATGTACCAAAATTGTACTCCAAGATACAGCTAAAATATTTGCAATCCGATGTGTAGTTTGCGAATTATAAACACATTAAGTTTTGTTCGTAGTAAGTGAAGGGCGAAGGGGAAGACTGGGTAAGTCACAATTGCAAAATTTTACAGTACAGAAAATTGAGGTTCCTAATCCTTTGATGGCTGTATGCCTTAAGTAATAATGTAGCAAAAAAACGGCCAATTGCGAGTCTGACTCGCGCACCGAGGGTTCCGTACAAACACTTATCTTAACTGGCCGGGTTAAGTTTGCTGTCCATCTGTCCGTCTGTCACCAGGCTGTATCTCATAAACCGTGATACACAGTTGACAGACAGTTAAAATTTCACAGTTGATGTATTTCTATTGCCGCTATAACAACAAATACTAAAAACAGAATAAAATAAATATTTAAGTGGGGCTACCACATACTCGTACGTGATTGGTTTCGTTAACTTTGCACCTCATTTGTATCCGGCGCCATACATACTAACTGCAAACTCAACCCGGCCAGTTAAGATAAGTGTTTGTACGGAACCCTCGGTGCGCGAGTCAGACTCGCAATTGACCGGTTTTTTGCTACATTATTACTTAAGGCATACAGCCATCAAAGGATTAGGAACCTCAATTTTCTGTACTGTAAAATTTTGCAATTGTGACTTACCCAGTTCTCCCCTTCGCCCTTCACTTACTACGAACAAAACTTAATGTGTTTATAATTCGCAAACTACACAACGGATTGCAAATATTTTAGCTGTATCTTGGAGTACAATTTTGGTACATTTTTTTTGAGTAATAACATTTCTCAATAATCAAGGGCTTCATGGTAAACTGCGATACACCCGCCATCCTGACGGTCAGAATGGCGGGTGTACCTAAACATTGTAATAACTTTTTGTACGGAGAGGTACAACTTTTTTTAAAGTAGATACAAAATAGTACATTTTGAGTACATTTTTTGGTATAATTGTTTTACAAATCCGTGATGGTACACCCGCCATTCTGACTCTCACAACAAAAGACGTCGAAAAATCTACAATTACAAGTAGTATTATTGCAGTAAAATCTATGTTACCTAGAGTACAATTATTTTTTAGCATTTTCAATTGACATTTTCCCTTTGATTGACATTTAAATATTCTTGGCTTTCAAATGATTCGTGAACGTTCTAGGTTATACCTACGACTGGTGGCACAGTCTTTGTGGTGAATGACGAAACTATAAGGGTATAATCTGTTTATGCAAAAAAAATAATAAAAAAACCGGCTAAGAGCATGTCGGGCCACGCTCAGTGTAGGGTTCCGTAGTTGCTCATCCTTCACAATAAACTGCTGTTTTAAGCCCGAGGTTTACGAGAAGAAAGATTTTAAGCTCTTTAGAAAGGTCGTAAACGCCCTAGAAACTGTAATCACTTATTACCTACTGGAAGTCAACTTACGACCTTTTAAAGAAAAAATATGAAATTTGGCGATAACTCAAAAACGGCTCGACCAATTTTGTTCAATATAGTTTTCATTAAAAGTACTTATAAGGCCTCATTAACATGAATTTTTCCAAATTTTTTTGACCCGTAGTTGAAAAGTTAGAGGGGGGGGGACACATTTTTTTTTGTTTTTGGAGCGAATATTTACAAAACTGCTGACTTTATCAAAAAATAATGTTAAAAGACCCCTATTATTTTTACAAGACCTATTCAACGATACCCCACACACCAGTGTTGAAAAGAAAAAAAAAATTCACCCCCACTTTAGGTGTTCGAGAGGTACCCGAAAAAAATAATTTTTTTTTAATTTTATTTTACCGTTCTGTCGGCGTTATACAGACACATACTCATACCAAATTTCAGCTTTCTAGTACTAATGATCACGGAGCTAAGCCGCGGACGGACGGACGGACGGACGGACAGACGGACAGACGGACATGGCGAAACTATAAGGGTTCCTAGTTGACTACGGAACCCTAAAAAAGAACTGACTTCAAAAAAAAACTGAAAAGCCAAAAATAACCGCTTTATGTACAGATTACATTTGAATCACCTTTTTTTAAGTCGGTGTCAAACCACTCAATTATTACTATGAAAACAGATGCCGCGCATGAAGCCCAAGAAGTATATTTTTCGTTAAAGAAGTATACGTGAGGTTTGGCACCGACTTCAAAAGATGATTCAAATGTAATCTGTACATGAAAGGGTTATTTTTGGATTTTCAGTATTTATTGATGTTGGTTCCTTTTTTGTTCAGGATTTTTATTTTTTTTATTTTTAGATTCGATTCAATTATAATCAGAATCACTTTTACACAAAAAATAACCGACATCGATGAGCGCAATGGAACATACAATAGGACTTACATGATTTTCTCATAGATGCTTTTATCAGAACTGGACCAAATTGATATGGGACCTCACGGGAAGCAAAAGCTTTCAAATAAAAAAAAGAATCATCAAAATCGGTTCACCCATTCGAAAATTCTGGGGTAATAAATATAAAGAAATGCAGTCGAATTGACAACCTCCTCGTTTTTTTTTAAGTCGGCTAAAGGGTACATGTACCTACCTCAAACTATTTTAAACCCTAATATATGCCCAGTGGGTCGTTTTGGTCCCGAATTGAGGTACCAAATAACGTGCGAGCTTGTAAGCGTAAGCGCTCATTTACGTCGTCTAGAGCCATCTGTGAGATTGTGATAGTGTTTGCTTTCAAAATTAATGGTAAATGTAGGTTAGCCATGGGCGTCGCCAAGGGGGGGCAGGGGGGGGCAGCTGCCCCCCCCTAGAGATCCAAAAATATGTCCAGTCACTTGACTTGTCTGATCGATCATTCTTGCACATCGAAACTCAAATGAATTCAGCACCAGGCCAGGTCAGGGGCTAAAGGAAGATCGTTGGGCTACCGTTAGTAAAGCTCACGGAAAGTGACTCTACGAAACGAGTGGTGACGTGTCTCACACTGACAGGTTACACTTTGTAGAGAGTAGCGAAGAAGAACTGGTCTATAAAACATAGCACAGGTACTAAAATAAAATAATAGAACTACTCTAGTGGCTCTGTGAGCTGAATACCTCGCGAGTTTGTTCCGAAATTACTGAAATTTTATTTTTATGTTTCCAGTCCCATTACTAGGTACCCGTCATTGTGATAAGAAATGCGACCGGTAGGCGAGAACATACGAAAATACGAAAGAATGTTTGGCCAAGTTGTAACGGAGATGCTTCACTCGCTTGGTTGATGAAGCTTTGTTATTTTGCGGTCTATTGGGCAACCTTGGGTCTTTACTCGTCGCGTCCAGTGGATCTTCGGTTCGTGGCAAGATCTCGGTCCCATGACTCGTGATTTTCCGCACTTGCATCAAAATGTACTTATTGAATTATTGTCTTTCAATTTACGTTATTGCTAACGAAAATTTTCGCGCTCGCTGCGCTCGCGTTCATTTTCATCTAGATTCATTTTGATCCTTCCTTCCAAAAAATGTCGCGCTCGCTACGCTCGCGTTTGCTCTGAATAAATTTACTAACCGTCCCCTTTCAAAAAATGTCGCGCTCGCTACGCTCGCGTTTTATCTATCTATAAGTACCTATTATTAAACGTCCCCTTTCATAAAATATCGTGCTCGCTATGCTCGCGTTTTATCTATCTATAAGTACCTATCCCACCAAAAACATTTCATGTAAAATTGACGGCCAAGACTCACATTCTCATAACGCTTTCGCTGTAAAAAGTTATCAGATCCTAGGAAAAGCCAAGCCCCTAAGCCCAGACTTTACTAACCCCACCACCTTGGTTTAAAAAGTATGGCATCAACTGGCTTCAAGCCCCTAAACCCGGAGTTTACTAACCCTACACCTTTGTTTCAAAAGTATGGCTTGGCCGTTTCATAGAGTACCGTAAATAAGTCCAACGGACCGTCTGGCCCATATGGTATCAAGAAACTAAGTTTATGTCTTTGATAATATATACTTATAAACTTAATTCCTTACGATATGGGCCGGACAGTCCGCTAGACTTATTTACGGTAGTCTATGAAACGGCCAAGCCATACTTTTGAAACAAAGGTGTAGGGTTAGTAAACTCCGGGTTTAGGGGCTTGAAGCCAGTTGATGCCATACTTTTTAAACCAAGGTGGTGGGGTTAGTAAAGTCTGGGCTTAGGGGCTTGGCTTTTCCTAGGATCTGATAACTTTTTACAGCGAAAGCGTTATGAGAATGTGAGTCTTGGCCGTCAATTTTACATGAAATGTTTTTGGTGGGATCTCATTTCTTTTTGCTTTAGTTTTTTTAATTTTTTTGGGCTGTAGGGTTTCTTGAGCGTCAACTGAAGTAGACAATTGTGTATTTAAGAAATACTTAAGTTTAGCCCCATATATATATACACTTTTATCCCCTATTATGGGAAACCCATACAAACTTCCATCCCCTTATTTAAAGGGTGGGGGGTGATTTTTTAAAAGTCCTACAATATGTATTAGATTTATAACAATGAGTCCCTATAGGTTTCAATTTTCAGACCTCTAGTATCAAAATTTGCGGAAGTTTCATACAAACTTCCATCCCCTAGTTTAAGGGGTTGGGGGGTAAAAGTTCCAAGTTTTAGAATTATTATGTTGTTTGTGTACTAATACTAGCTTACATACCAAATTTCAGCTTTCTAGGTCATCGGGAAGTACCCCAGAGGTTTTGATACGTCAGTGAGTGAGTGGCAAAATCGGCGTATTTTAGGTACCTATAAAACATAAAGTATAAAAGCTAGATCAATTAAATTTTGTACATTTTATATGTTTGCTAACTGCATCTTAACCTGAGAATTTGGGCGCTCTAGTGTTAACTGGGACGAAACTATGAGGGTTTGAATATGAGACGAAACGGTTCGAGAAAAGGTAGGTAGTGCCCCCTTCTTTTTTGTTCGTCTTGGCGGGTTGGGCGCTCTAGTGTTAACTGGGACGAAACTATGAGGGTTTGAATATGAGACGAAACGGTTCGAGAAAAGGTAGGTAGTGCCCCCTTCTTTTTTGTTCGTCTTGGCGGGGGCACTACCGTGCCCCCAGATTATTAAACGTCCCCTTTCAAAAAAATTTCGCGCTCGCTACGCTCGCGTTTTATCTGACTAAAAGTATTATTAACGGTCCCTTTCCAAAAAATTTCGCGCTCGCTACGCTCGCGTTTCTATCTCCGTATATTATGACAATTATGATTATGACTGTAAACCGAAATCCACTTCTATTTCTATGTGCTGGGTGCAGCTTCCAATCCTCTAGCAAGGCTGTACTTTCCTTCCTTTTTTTTTCCTCATCCTGCATTTATATCAACTAGCCCCCCCCTGGACCTTCGGCTGGCGACGCCCTTGAGGTTAGCCGGCAATTTTATAACCTCTAGTGTCACTGCAAGTTATGATTTGATTTGAGACGGCAAAAAAGTGCATCTTTCCTGAGCGCATTGTAAGTAATATTTTGTTCTTCGTAAATATACCTGTTATGTTATTGTTACTATAAAGTTAGATAGATAGTTTATTTATCTCGTAGTACAAAAAGTAGTTGAAAGTAATAGTTTTTGGGAAAGTAGTGGTCAGTAACGACCCAGTGGGCAGAAGTGTATTTAAATACAATTTTTTTTATATTTAGGATCGGACGACTACTTACAACGAATTATATAATAGATTTGTTGGAAAATTAAAACTTCGATGATAAGATATGGTACTGATATTTATATTGATCATCCTGGCGATGGTATCTGATGGTACAGTGTGCAACACTCTAATTGAAAACTGCCAACTGAAGGACTTCAAATAATTAACAAATAGGGGAGACCGGGTATGGAAGTCACATTTTATTTCTTTTGCATTTTTAGTACTATTGTTTTTAGTTGGGGATGATAAAAGATAATTTAATGGATAGTGTATTTATTTGAGTTTATAAATATATCAATACTTTTTCACTAACATTATGTACGGCGGAAATATTTTTATTTTTATGAAAAAAGAGAAATGTGACTTTTAACCCCTTGTCAGGGATGGTTGTCACAGGTGCTGGGGTACGTAATCACATAGTAAAATAAGAGGGATATACAATAATACACACATTTATATCAAACGAACTTTTTTCTTTTTGAAGATAAAAATGTTTTATGTAAGTTACTGTAACCGAAAATAACGAAATATTCGTAATTAATAAAAAAATCTCAAAAACTTTTTTTTTACATCTAGTAACTTATATAAACATAAATGATGTATGTAAGTCACTGTGACCAGGAAAGTAACGAACTACGTATTCATAATTAATAAAAACACCCAAAAACTAAATTCGCTTTCAGCTAATAAGGTAGTCACACGTGACTACCAGCCCCCGTCGACCTGAGACAACCTGCCCCAAAACACATTTTAGAAAATAATCTTACAATATAAATTCAAATGAATGTTTCCACTAAAAACGTTATAACAATATGATTATACACAAGTTCAACTTGAACAATACACGAAGAAGCATATTAGTATCCAAAATAAAAGTGTACCTACGAGATTTAACACAGATGCACAAAAAAATACTTTTACTGGCGGAAAAAAGTAAACGAATGTGGCTCCGTCACAACATACCGGAGCCGACTGAGGTAAAGTACGGAGGGGGGTTTAGCTCTCGCGATCCTTGGACACCGGTCGGTAAACTGATTCGTGCCTTTAGTTGTCAGTTATGGCCGCTGTGACAACCAACCCGTGTGACTTCCATACCCGGTCTCCCCTAAGGAGAGGGGATACTGCGGCTACCAATTGGATGGGACAATGGGATATGCATTGTTAGGTGGCATGGTAATATCATTGTGACTGTTTATCGACTGAACACTATGTCTATGCAAACGGCGAGAAGATTTTCTGCTGCGCTAAAATAGACACAGCAGAATGTCACTTCCCAATATGGATTGTAGGGTAGTGGATCGACTGGACTCTGTAACGTCGGCATATGCAGAATCGAAATGAGAGCAATAAATTATATAATACCGTTCTTTTTTCGCTCATTGACGTCGCAGTTCATATTCATAATAGTAATAGGGTAGCCTGGTCTAAGAGCACGCATCCGATAAGAGTACGCAACGTCGAAAACCGTGACGTCGTTTACGATACTCGGCTAACTTCAATCGCATTTCGATGTCAACTGTGGTAAGGAGTGCTGTGCGAAAAAAAAAACAAAACCGGATGAAAACGCAAAAATTACGTAACTTTAAAGATTTTTACTTAAGTTCTTAGTTTTTTATCATTTTGTAATAATGAAGTGAAGTGTTGTGTTTTCAAATACTACACCTAACACACGCGACAAGCGTAATTCCGGTCAATGCAAAGAGATGTCGTTGTTCTCCGTTCATTTTCGACTTGGCTGGTGTCTGCACGAGTACGCAGTACGTGGCAGTACGTACCTTGTAAGAGGACGCGCGCGTACTCATACACGAAAATATTTTGAAGTTAGTTTTATTGTTTATTTTTTTATTTTATACATATGATATACTACAAATATAATATATAATGTGTGAAGTAACTATTCCTTTTGTACACATTAATGTAATAGTAATTTCCGACCCACGAACTCTTAACGACGTAGACGCGTACTCTTACTCAATAGGACTTGTAAGAGGACGCATTTCCCATTTCTCACTATTATTGTTTTTTTGGAGTAGTAGGGCCTCGTGCAGGGTCCGTCCGGATTGTTACTACCGTCTTGCCTGCTAACCCACCGCCAAACAGCAATGTACGCATTGTTGTGTTCCGGTGTGGGGGTAAGATAGCCGGTGAAATTACTAGCATAGAGGCATTCTATCTTCGTCCTCCGGGTAGGCAAGCACTTGTGACTCCTCTGGTGTTGCAGGTGTTTATGGGCGACGGTAATCGCTTTCCATCAGGCGATACGTTTGCTCGTTTGCCCCCTATGACATAAAAAAAAAAAAAAAAAAAA
Source organism: Apotomis capreana (assembly GCA_947623375.1). Classification (NCBI taxonomy): domain Eukaryota; kingdom Metazoa; phylum Arthropoda; class Insecta; order Lepidoptera; family Tortricidae; genus Apotomis; species Apotomis capreana. The sequence continues at coordinate 11,139,177 of OX392522.1, read as the reverse complement.
AAAGGTATAACATTTTGTTATTTTTTGTGTTACTTTATGGAAGATGATTAAATTGTAGACGTAATAAATGACTACTTGATTTCATAGACATCATTATTATTTTTTTAGAATATTTTGAACCTTAAGTGCGTGCTCCTAGACCAGGTTACCCTACTACACTCCTAACTCGCGAGTTTAGGAGTGACATAGGTACACTGAAGTTACGCCGAAGCACTGATCGTGTTTTGCTGCAAAATAATAACGCAAGAAATGAACCCGGGCTCAGTAGAAAAATCCAAACCAACGTCTCTTATTCGATGCGGCAACAAAATTCTAAACATAATAATATGATTGAAAAATTTATTTCACGACTACGGCGTGCTTTGTGTAAAAATAACCTTTAAAGGAGGGCAAGAGATTAGGTGTTAATTTGCACGTAAAAGGCTTCTTCTGGTTCATTCTTCAATTTTGTCTCGAAATAAACAGTGTAGGTAAACAGTGTTGTACGCTTATGTCAATTTTATCCAACATTGACTTACACAGCACACGATGGGTCCAAAACGACCCAAAAGAACAGATTTGGCCTAGGGGTAGTTTTCGACCTAATAAAAAAAATACCCAACAGAGCCCCTCTCTAATCTCAAATCTTTAAATGCAGGTTTTATAAGAACCCCTTAGGATCCCACATATCCAAAAATGAAAGAAATCGGAGACCAAACAAAGGCTTGGGCATAATGAATTCGTATCACAAAAAAAAATCCGCTGTGGTCGTGCTCAATATATATTTGTAGTTCTAGACAAACTCAATCTATGCTAACCTACTTTAAGTCATCGATGACAGAGTTTTTTATTAATTTCCATCTGTCATCGATCAAGTGACACGAAATTGTCACAATGAATTTGGTTATACCTACCATAGATTAGAGTGTATTACTGGGAATAGATAGCCAACTTCACGTACATTTTGGTCCAGACTAAAGCGCCACGGAGCGGACACTTTTGTAACTAAGTTGGTGTATACATATCTATAGCTAGGAAAAGCAGCGACTGCATATATAGGTAGGTATACTCGATTGCGTTAATATTATTTTCATATTTCGTCATTATCTATATATTTTCAGAAACGATTAAAACATATTATTGAAATAAAATTGCTAGTTATAAGATTTAGTAATAAGAATGACGTATATGGGGTATATTAAATTCAGAAGAGACGGGCTCTTTGCGGATCCATGACGCAGGCATATTTTTGGTATTTATTTTTTACCAGACTTCCAAAAAAGGAAGAGGTTCTCAGTTCGTCGATTACTCGAAGACGGCTGGATCGATTTATAAAATTCTACAGATGATGAAATGAAACTTTACTTCAAATTCACAATTTCATTATTTTCAGTCATGAATATACAAAAAAAATTGAGAAAGCTAGATAATTAAGTACCTGCCCCAATTCGTCAACCGAACGTGATTCAATAATAAAAACAACTTAATTTGTAATTATTTTCTACATATTTATTATATTATGAATCACAAATGCATTAATTTTATTATAGGTACGGGTGATTCCACTATCACGGGTACAATTATACAATATTTAGACTGGTAGTAAAGTAAAAACATTCTAAAAACACGATTGCTTGCTGTTCAACCGACTTCAATTTAGTTGTTAAATATGTAGGTATTAATGTTTGTAAATAAACGACGATTTCGGAAAAAAACAATTTCTTCTCATTGAAATAGGTAATTTTTGTAAAAAGTGATTATCTAAAGATATGTGTTTCAGAACCTAAAAGAAAAAAAAACATTGCCGTACAAGAGGTTATAAGAGGTTCAAAGTTATATAGCGGGTTCAACCAAATCGACCTCCTCTGCAGATCGTAATAAAAAAACACATAAATCTATGATTTGTGAACCACTTACAGTGTGTTTCCTTTTCACAATAAAATACTAAGTATACATATATAATCAACTACACATTACACAACCATAATCATAGCATTAGAAACAAAATTGAATAACAAATTATTCATTATTAAAGCAACATTTAGTTTACATCTTATGATTTACAGTTGTCCAAAATCAAGTTGGACAATTATTTTATACTTACACGTTTTTATATAAACCTCGGGTAAGAAATTTAAATTAAGGCCTTATCCTTTTCATTTGAAAGGTTAATAATTTAGGTTTTAAGTAATATTAAAGTTTTAAAGTTGTTATATTAAAAGTCATGGTCAAACAATTTATGATAAAATCATCAGAAATCACCTTTAAACGCATAAAATTTGTCGACAGGCGGTCGAAAGACTAATTGTGTGTTACATTATGCCAAGACGCCAGCAACATGGCTGCAATTTGGAAAAAAATAAAGGGGTCGGAGGTTTTCATTGAATGAAATTGTTTGGCCTTGTCAGTGTATAAGCCGATGTCCAAATCTGTAACAGACTACTAAACAAAATTTACATTTTGCAAAAACACAAACACTTAAGACAAAATCCTAAAAAATAAATTGGCTTCCAGGCATTAATGAGATAGTTTCCGAAATTTTTAAAAAGAGAATGCAATGCCATGACTACCAACCCAATCATCAAAGGATTGCTCAATTATCTTTGAGTTTCCTCAATAACACTCCACCTTGCATTAGACATGAATAGTAACATCACCACGGGTTTTGTCTATAACGGCGAGGGTAGGAAAAATAAATTTGTAATCGTCCTCGTATGTATGATGAGAGAAATTATTTGAAAACAAAAAAAAAATGGAAAGTAAGTACTAAAAGTATGGACTTAAACAAGAAATCAAAGTTGTAAAAACCAAATCTAATGAAGAGGGGTGTACAAGTTGTAGCCTAATAATTGGCAATGCGCCAGTAATATGACTGCAATAAAGCTTATGTGATTTGCAAGTGAAAATTATGTAAGTAAAAAATGTTTTGTACGAACTACCTCACATCATAGTAATCAGATAGAATTCTCTAACAAAATTTAGAATATAAGATAACTGCAAAGCTAAAAATGCACATGTGTTTCCAAGTTTGATAACAAATCATCATATCGTCTACTGCTGGACAAAGGTCTCCCCAAAGTTCTCCACACCGATCAGTATTGCGCCGCCCTCGTCCAATTTCTGCCCGCTATCCTAACCCGGTCGTCGGTCTCCATTATAGGGGGCCTTCCCACGCTGCGTATTCCGGTCCGCGGTCGCCACTCAAGAACCTCTCTGCCCCAACGGCCAGCGGTTCTACAAGCAATGTGTGAACCCACTGCCACTTAATTAAAATCGGCAAAGATTTATGCCACAATTTGTGGTGTGGAGAACGTGGGGTGACGGCGCACCGATAAATTTTACCATTAACAGGTTTGCTAAAACTACCAGTCGAACAACTCGTCAAAAAATAGCAGTATATCGGCTGTGTCTGCACTCTCCTTGGGCAGGTTCCCGATATCTGGAATAAAAAAAAGGTAGGTATATAAACAAGAATAAACTATATAATAATCCAATGTAATGTTACGGCCCGGCCCATGAATTTGCGCGAACAACGATCGCGAGAGTGGTGAGTACCGAGCGGCAAAAACAAAATCATTCCGTGTGAAGCGCGCCACGAACCGCCGCGCACGGTGCCGCTCGCCGCTAAGACCGAAGTCGTGGCATGTCCGTTAGCAGTGAACGCGTGGCGGTTCATAAATCGGTATGATATTGTTTTTGCCGCTCGCCGCTTACCGCTGCCACCGGTCGCGGTCGCGCAGTCGTGGCTGTCCATGCTAGCCCAAATAAGTATATAATTCAAGACTTCTTCAATAACAAATAAAGCTGCCAGAAAATAAAAACGTAATGTTTGGTAATAAAGTAATTAAATATTTAGGAAAAATCACAAACCTGCCATATACCCCATGGTGGCACCAACGTTTTAGCTAAACATCTGTGTGCAATATTTGACTCTCATCTTTGGTATCAGATATGGAAACACGTGCAGTGCAGTCCATTTGTTTATAAGTTTCACACCCTTATACCCTGGTCCCCTTCGGTATAGGGCTTCAAGGTGTGCCTATGTGGCTCACCTCAGTTTTCCTCCCATTATTTATATTCTAAATCTTTTGTTATCAAATTATTTCTAATTCCTTTAATAATAAGAGGTGGATCATACAAAACATATATTTTCTTATTATCTACTTCGAAGAAACCACCTTTATATACTTTTTTTTCTTTCACATAACGTACACGTGTCTGTCTCATTAGCTCGTTTAATGCTGCCATGTTACTGGCACCTTGGTCGCTTACTTGCAGTCCAGTTTTCATTACATGGGTTGTGACAACTTCGAGTTGTTTTTTTAAATCCATACTTTTGGTACTTCCCTTGCAAAATGAAAAAGCAACCGGTTGCTTGAATTTTTTAATCACCCCTCTTACCATAAAGACGAGTACATGATCGCAAAACTTCTTTTGCCTGTCCTCGCCATTATCAACAAACCCCGTCGCCATTATCAACAAACCCCGTGATTATGTCACTATTCTTGTCAAATGCGACATGGGGTGCTATTGACATTTCATCAAAGATAATTGAGCAGATCCTTTGATGTTTGGTTGGGCAGACGTTGCATATCTCATTAATGCCTGGATACAAATTGACTTTTTTAGGACTTTATCTAATGTGCTGCGTTTTGGTAAAATGCAAATCTTGCTAAGCAGTCTATACGCTTTTGGGCATGGCTTATATAAAGATAAGGCCAATTCTTTTTTTATCTAATGTAAACCTCCGTCCCCTTGCTTTTTTCCCAAATTGGCTGACTTGTATTGTAAAAAAGCTTTTTGCTGCCGGTGACATTTTTTTACTAAGAATTTCTATCGCTGTAGTTTTCATAATTTTTTCGGCATTTCTTTAGAGCCACTTTGGTCTCGGCTAGAGTGTCCCTTAACTCCCTCTCGACTTTGGACATGGGCTTTACATGCCTTGTCTTGCTGCTGAAATGATATAAATTACTAAATCATTATTCATTATACATATTCTACTTTTGAGTTTTTTAATTTATCAACATTTTAAACCATTAATACAAAGATCAAAGCTTAAAGCGCGGTCCAGCGTGTTAACCACTTCGCTACCCTAGCTACCGGTAATCCAGAGGTACTGGGTTCGATTCCTGGTCTTTTCCACCAGGTAGCTCCTTTTTAAATTTTTCTTTACGCTTTGATCTTTATATTAATGGTTTAAATAAAAATTGTGGTGTACCCACATAAAAAAATGAAACATTACATGTTTCATAAATTTATCAACATTTTTCTAAGAAATTTTTTCACCATTTTTCCCTGGGTTAAGGGACATAATAACATAACAGGTAGACAAGACGTTACTTTTGCATTGATGTAACGTTACTTTTGCATTGATTTTGTATGGATAGAATGGATTTGAAATGCATAGTATTAAGATGCACACTAATGTAACCCCAATTGGGACAAAACATTGTTAGTATAAGAATTTTTAAACGTGTATATGAATTTACATACCTTTTATCGTTGTTTCTCCAGGTTCCAGGTTTCTCTATCATCAGTTTTCGACGTTGAGGCTACGGTGCTTGATGTAGTTTGGTTGAGCAGATCCCCTTCTTTTTGTGATTTCAGTGGTGGTTGGCAGTATGTCGTTTCCGAACCTAACCATAAAATACTTAATATAAGAGCATTATAAATTAAAAAAAACGTCGATATTAACTATGCTGCTCTCAGTAAGGCAAATGACGGAATCTCAAAAAAAAAAAATGCCGATAAGAAATAGGCGCCTGCATTCCTATGTTGTCAATTATTCGAAATGTCTAAAAGGTATCCTATAATCATCTGGTGATGGCCAGCCATCCCTGTAAAAACCCTTTTAGTTTTTATTTTACCGTTTTGTCGGCGTGATACATACACATACCAAATTTCATCTTTCTAGTACTAATGATCACGGAGCTAAGCCGCGGACGGACAGACGGACATGGCGAAACTATAAGGGTTCCTAGTTGACTACGGAACCCTAAAAATGGTTAAAATTTGTTCAGCCGTTTTGGCGTGATGAGAGGACAAAGTATTATGCGCAACAGATGGCGCTAGACTAGCAAGGCGGCGCCTTCATCATCATCATCATCCTCCTAGCCTTTGTCCCATATCTTTGTAGAGAGTGAATTCTCAATCGGGGTCGGCTACCTAAATCCCAAGATGTGGCGTAGGCACTAGTTTTTACGCAAGCGACTGCCATCAGACCTTCCAACCCAGAGGGGAAACTAGGCCTTATTGGGCTCACCGAAAAGCGAGTAGTAAATATCTAACGCTACTATTTAAACGCCCACCAAAATGGCTTTTATACCCTAAAACTAAATTCCAAGTAAAGTGAATTACTTCCATATAAATTAAACCCACTCTATACAGAGCTCCCTACACTAAATCATTTTGTATTCCAAAATCAATATACATACACCAGAATAATTTTACGTTGAGTCCGTATATCTTTTTGCTTCCCAAAATGGATTTGTTGCTGTTGAAAATGGGTTTGTTGCCGCAACCCGCCCCCCGCCCCAATCAAGCGACGCACAGGCCGGCAGGCCCGCGGCCAGGCGAACCGCGCAGGTCCGACTTGGCTTACGATTTACTAACATTACCTATTTCACCTTAAGGCAGGTCCGACTTGGCTTAGGTTAGGTACGACGACGGCAGGCTGACTTTAAATTTTTATTTACGGCACTCAAGGACAGTGTCTCTGCAATACACAATTTATTATTAATATTTATTAGTTTTAGGGTATAAAAGCCATTTTGGTGAGCATTTAAATAGTAGCGAATATTTATTTAAGTACTATATCATATATTAATTGAATGCGTAAAGCGATAAACAAGTTACTTGTGTTTGGGGTGAGTAGTAATATGTTTGGTATAACAAAAAATTTCACGGTCAACAGTTGGTTTTTTGCCTCAGCAAAAATGACTAAAATGGAACTAATAATATAAAATATTGGTGACATCCATTTAACAATAATATAGATCATTTGGTCTGAAATTAACTTTAACGGTGTTCACATATTTTTATAGCATGTAAGAAAAAGAAATATTAGCTTTATTTATACAATAGTTTGTGATACACTATTTGGTGAGCATTCATCCGTTTTGGCAAGTATTAAGAATTTATTGGAAGTAATTTATCAACATATTTGGTAGGCGTTTAAACACAAGCCAATATCAAATGACATCTGCTCTATATTGGAAACTGATTATTTAGGTATTTGAATAGTGATATTATTTTGTGCAACAGTAAACAGTTTTCTTACCAGATTTTCGTTATGAGATCGGATGAGATCGGTCGGAACGAAACAAATATAACCATGGGGCTGATTGCGCCGTCGATAAAAATTCTAGCTTTTCTTTTAACTTATCCCCTGAAGATTAAAAACTCCGTTCACACACTCTAAAAGAGTGTTTTACTGTTTGTCGAAACATGGGGATACTTTATTCAACAGTATATAAAAGTGAAAATTCAATTACTTAGTGGGTTTAGTTGTGTCGTCGATTATGATATTTTCCCCATAATTACCATTCTACAATGATGTAAGCAACTAAAACGGCTTTTGCATCGGCACATTGGCTTAACGTTTCGTGACAAACATCAAACGGATCGCTCCATTGTTTACTTGCATTCATTCGCAACAGAACAACTTACCCCCGGCACGTTTAGCCCCGCTCTCCAACACTTCAAATGCTTCAGTGTATTGACTTGGGTGTGGCCCAGCATGTGCACCTGAAAATGTATTAATGTTATCTTATTCAGTAGTTGCTTAGTAAAGCGTAATTGTTACGAGGACACAAAAGTATTTGTACCTTCTAAACTTTACATTATGCATTGCAAGTTAAATACAAGCTTGTAAAAACATTAGAATTAGAGTAGAAATGAGACCTGTGGGTGAGAACAGCCAGAAATCTGGACAACTGGACATTGTGAAATTAGTGACCATTTTTATAGGGTGTATAATGTTAGACAACAACTTTAGATACCTATATATGCTGTTTTTGTTGATATAACATTTCTCTAATAATATATAAGTTGTAGTATGACATAATATAAGTACTAGCAATATAAAAAATGAAATGGTATAACAACATTAGGACAGATTTTCTTCTCTGAACTTTCAGAAAAGAAAATCTGTCTTCAACACACCACACTTACTTAACCCTTAAATGCATGGTGTAAGATGCAGCTTACATATACAAAAATGAATTTCTGGTTGAAAACAAGAAACATTTATTTGAAATAAAATAATATTTTATAATATTGTGTTTTTTTAATTCATGCATTTAAGGGTTAAGTGTGACTTAAGTGTCGCTTGGGTGTGATATACCCAATTTTGTAATATACCTGGTATATGAAGTGTTGGTATCGCCAACCGTGTCAACCTGTTATTCGGAAATGTATATTGTGCTTTAAAATGATGGTGGCATACACGTCTATTTTTGTAAATGTACAAATTGTCTTCGCCAACAATGTCTCCTCCAATTTTCATAATCTTTCAATTTCATCAAATCTACCTGGGCCAGGATTTGGGAAATTATGCATGGTTATACCTGAAAGATATAAATTATTAAGATAAACAATAATTAACAATTACAGTTATACAACAACAAATACCTACAGATTATTCACTGGTGCAAATAAGATAGCTGAGTCACTTTTGTATGAAATTGATACCTTTGTTCACACCCATACTATTTAATTAAGTACATTTTTTTTGTCAGTGAATTTTTATACCTGACTTTGTAGTTATTTAAAAACAACTTCTTAGATCAGATAATAATTACAAAAACGAAGTTATAAAATATGGAATATGGATTAACATACCAAATATTTTACTTCCTAACTTTGTTATAAGTATGAAAATATTAGGGTCACTTGCATAATGGTGGAAGAATACGCCAATAGACAATGGGTTTGTCTGCAGAATGCTTGGGGTAGTATGATCTTAGTTGTCAGTTAGCACCATGGTTACTAGAATTTTAAACTGACACCAGTAGTGAAGTGATTATGCTAAGCATGTGCTCATATTCAGTGATACAGCTGCAAATTATGCACTTAATAATCATAATACTTGTTTCTTGTATACTTAACTAACGGCATAAGTATTATCCATTTGAGGCAAGTATAGGCCATAACCTTGTAAAGACAAGACTTAATGGATTAATATGACAAATAAGTTTCTGTCAAAAATTTCATTTTAGTGACAAGCTTTTAAAGCCGACTGTACTTTTCTTTGGATATCCATCAAATGCTCACTGAGACGATTCTAAAGAGCCCAAACTAGGTAGGGTTGCTTTTTCTATTATAGAGTTCCTATGGCCACCTTCCGGCTCCATCATCAGATCAGCCCCATGGTACCATATTCTTGTATGGTCATCAAAGTTAAGTAAGTATGCAAAATCTCAGCTCGTTGTTGAAATTGAGTTGCAAGATTCCACCCGAACAAACATACTAACATACATACATACAATGCAAGTTAAATAAAAGCTTGTAAAATAAGTTTGATTTCTAGTTTGATTTGTATTTCTTTTACTATTACTAATTGACTAACATACTGATTCATAGCTCTCTAACGGCTTATAATAATAAGCCGTTAGAGAGCTATGAGAGTTATAATAATAAGCCGTTAGAGAGCTATGGAGCTGATATTTACTAGCTATAATATACTTATAATATATATTTTTTATTCAATTATTCAGCCTCAATCATTGATGAAATTTACTTTTGTTAAAGCAAGATAGTTTTAGCCCAAATAGGAACACAATACATAGATCATATGTTGATCTTATTACTTTATTAGGTATATAGTACTTTATCTAAATGATGTGTCTGACTGAATACAACACTGCTCTGTTCAGTATAGAACAACCATCTATCCCACATTTATTTACAGTCCATAGTTACAGAATTATGTATTAGCCTAGGATTTTATCAATAATTTTTACTATAAATAAAATGTGTAGTTCGATAACAAGGAAATCCCATGTATGAAATTTCCGGGTAACGAATAAGTTATTACCTAGAACTCAGGGAAAAGTATTATTCACTACAAAAAGTTGGTTGAAATTATAATTTTTTTTGTCATAATATGAAAAAAAAAAGGAATAAGGCCTCTTCAGTGAGGAATACCAGATTTCATCTAAATCTGTTCAGTGGTTTAAGCGTTACGAGGTAATAACCTAGTAACGGACAGATATAGACACTTTCGCATTTATAATATTAGTAAAGTAAGGTGGATTGCGCCTTGCGCCACTTATCAACCGACGTCGAAAATCGGAGCCGGTCCTCCGTTAGACGGTAGGTTTGATTTTAAAATTTTAACCGATTTGGAAAAACCTTCTTTTATTGTTTTAAAGAACTTACGAATAGTTGGTCCACTTATAATATAACATTCATAACTTCGTTTAGTGGACGAAGGTATTTTTTTGTTAAAAAGGAGGTTTTCCGATATTTGTTTAGTGTTTTAATTACTTACCATCTTTTAAAGTAGTTGTACACTGTGGTACGCAGCATCTTTGTTGTGCCGGCATTATTATTTTCGTGCGATGAGGTAATTAAACACACAAAATACACACTCAAATTAATTTTTGAAAAATTTACTTGTTACTTGGATGACAAACAGACAACAAAAGTTGCCAGCATTGTAAGTAGAGTAAGTAGAGTAATAATAAAATCTTCATAGTTGCCAACTCAAAAGGCTAACAATGAAATCACCGCAAATAATAAATTGTTCGTATAAAAAGGACTGTTTTTTTTTCTAAGATATACCAATAATATCTTGGGTAATAATGCTGTTCTTCGGAACTTGTTGTTTTTCTTGTACTTTGTCTATAGACCCATCTGGACGACATTATGGCCGAAGCAGTGTTGTGTCGAATGTTTTACATAAGTATCCAACTGATGGCGCTAAAATCAAGACACTTTTAAGACACTTTTACTTGTTCAGAGATATCATAGCATGATACCTACTACGATTGCAAACCCACAATGTTTTAACGCATGATCTAACAAACGAGTTACCTCAACACAATTGCGAACGCGACTGGCAAATACAGCATATCTTCTTCGCTGACGAGCAGTAGCACATGCAGGCATCGCGGCCACCTTGCGCATACCAGATCGGGACTACCGAAATGCATCCAGTCGATGGAGTGCATTTAAATCCTAAAGGCTAAAAGCTACCACATTAGCGCCGCTTCGCGAACCTAAAATAACCTTCTTTTTAAGCAGGGATAGGGTAACGTTATTAATTGCGAGGTTACAGTCTTTATTTAACAATATCAATCAACGCTTGAAGAGAATCAAGAAGTTGAACCTTCCCTTCTTCTGTGGCCAGCTGCGGGCGCGTGCGCGTCACTGCGTTCTTGGGGCGTTGGCCGCCGACGGCCCAAAAGACTTGCGCTTCAGGGTCAGGGTCTGAACTTCTGAAAGTATTCTCAAAAATTAATGTGTCACGATTATGGCCTGCTTTTATCGTATTTATTTCTAGCATGTAATACATTTCTGAAATGAACTTCTTCCGTCCGAAAGAAAAAGTCATAATTATAACCTTCTTTTCATATATTATGTTTATTTGTAGTTCGGTAAAATATGTCCATTAACCATCCGTAAATACCAGGATACTACCTATCCAAAAATTGCTAAAATTGATTCAGCTGTTTAGGCGTGATGAATGGGCAATGATACAAATAGACAAACATAAAAAAAAACCTTTTCGGATCGCTGACCTCCAAATGGCCTTACCTATAGCAACAACCAAGATGAAAAACCGCCCAAGTGCGAGTCGGACTCGCGCACCGAGGGTTCCGTGCAAACACTTCCCATCTTAACTGGCCTGGTTAGTTAAGTTTGCACCTGGTATGTATGGCGCCGCATACAAGTGAGGTGCAAAGTCAACGCAACTGTTCACGTTTTTTTGCATGGGAGCCCCACTTTGATATTTATTTTCTACTGTTTTTAGTATTTGTTGATATAGCGGCAACACAAATACATCTCTGGAGACAGGCGGACGGACGGACGGACGGACAGACGGACGGACGGACGGACAGACAGACGGAAGGACAGACGGACAGACGGACAGACGGACAGACGGACAGACGGACAGACGGACAGACGGACATACGGACAGACAGTCAGACAGACAGACGGACATACGGACATACGGACAGACGGACATACGGACAGACGGACAGACGGACAGACGGACAGACGGACAGATGGACAGACGGACAGGCGGACAGGCGGACAGGCAGACGGACGGACGGATAGACGGACAGTCTACAAAATCAATACTGATGTTATATTATCACTATAAAAAATTGGGCAAGTGCGAGTCGGACTCGCGCACCGAGGGTTCCGTACAAACACTTTTCATCCTAAAGTGGTTAAGTTAAGTTTGCACCTGGTATGTATAGCGCCCCATACAAACGAGGTGCAAAGTTAACGCAACCAACCCGTTTGTTGTATGGGAGCCCCCCTTAAATATTTATTTTATTTTAATTTTTGGTATTTGTTGTTATAGCGGCAATAGAAATACATCATCTGTGAAAATTTCAACTGTCTAGCTATCACCGTTCTTGAGATACAGCCTGGTGACAGACGGACGGACGGACGGACAGCGAAGTCTCAGTAATAGGTTCCCGTTTTTACCCTTTGGGTACGGAACGCTAAAAACCAACTACCCTTATAGTGGATCGTAGTTTCGACTACCAAGCAAGAGGTTGGAGTTTCGAGCCCGGGACTCCCGATATTACATAATACAGATTACGGATTCGTTATCGTACAGTACACGTAGAATTGGTCTACACTTTTTTAAACAACTGAAGATCATTTGTCGCTATCGCTAGTCGGTGTCAAAGAGTATGTAATCACTACGTTTTAAGAGACGGGAGTGCCATACAAAAAGCGTGAACTCGCATTAGTATGAAACGGGGGCGAAACATACTGCCAATATGAAGCCGCAAACAATATCAGTGTCAGTGTCAACTCATGACATAATGCCAACATCAAGAACAAAATAGGGATGTCACATGTTACACAAATTATCGAATTATCGATATCGATATTTAAAAAAAATGGTTCAGGAGGGGTTCGCATTCGCACCCGTGTCTCCAACGGCTTTCCGGTAATTTAAATCATTAAATGTTTCGCTTCAATGTAAACATTTGGTTTACTTTAGGTTACTTCATAAAAAAAACAATAGTGTGTAAATAATTTTATTTCGTTCAAACTTTGCTTGGCTTGCTGATAAACATAGACGAAAAAAGCCGTTTCATCACTCCAGTCTGTGCTCCAGGTTGGAAGTTCTGCAACACAAATAATACAGGGTAAACAGAAAATTACAGAGTAAAAATGAATCTGTTTGTCCAGATGAAACCGTACCATTCATAGTCCATTGAAGATTTTTCGTAAAATATTTCTGTGACCATAATCTAACTCAAACTGGCATAAAAAGTAGTGATAATAATGTCTTATCCTCTCATCTGAGACGGCTTTAACAGCTGTATTCAAGTGCACACTTTTGTATAAGTACACATACCAATAGGCTTTTGCTTGAAGAAAGATATTCCGTGTTTACCCAGGTATTTTTCACTTCAAATGAAAATTATCGATAAAACTTACATACAGCACTATTGTTTACATACGTATAAGGGTATGTATTATTTTACCCGAAATACCAAGTTTTCAATGAAACTTACGATTAACATGGTTATAACACGCAGTAATTAAGTATATTTTTTACTTACCGATCTTCGAACGGTGGAAATCTTGCCATGAATAGTATTTTTTGACCGTCCATTCGACACGTTTTCATTCTGCATATTTCGCACTTTTTCCTTTTCAATCCACTCATTTTTGCAATTGTGATTGTCTTGTGTACCTTCTAGACGACCACTACACCCAAAGAATGCAAATTATTAGATTATTTGTGAAATTTGAATTATTTGAAAAGATCGCAGAACCTTGACAGAAGCCGACTACACAACAAAATAGAAACGTCATCTAACATGGCATGGCGGACAAAAATGGCGGCTGAAGTACAACCCGCCTAAATTCGATTGTCGCCAATTATCTAATGCTTTGTAGGTTTCAACGTTCTTTCAAACTTAGATAGGTAAAAAATTCACCCCCGTTTCATACAACCGTTGTCGATCGTTTTTTACCTTGAGAGTTGCGCGAGGCTGGTCGGTGTAGTGGAGGCCGCTTGGATAAGAAGGGTCCCGAAGAATTATGAAAAGTCCCTCCTGGCACCTATCATTAGTTCATGCATGAGTTAGTCATAAATAAAATAGTAACATAAGGGTAAGCATTTAGTCTAATAAACGTAGTGTTAATTTTAATTTCATATTTTTATATGGATAAATAGTAAAGTCATAATATGGAACTAGAACTCAAACCTGAGCCAACTGATTTCACAGGCAAAGTTTCTTAGTATTATACCACCAGGAATCGAACCGGGGCTCAATTTCTTTACAGACAAGGCTTCATCCAAGTATTATACCACCAGAAATCGAACCTGGGGCTCACTGTCTTCACAGGCCGAACTTCAAATGGGTATTATTCCACCAGGAATCGAACCTGGACGCCCTGTTCACAGGGAGAGCTTCATATGAGTATTATTTCACCAGGGATCGAATCTGGACTCACTGTGTTCACAGGGAGAGCGTCATATGAGTATTATTTCACCGGGGATCGAACCTGGACTCACTGTGTTCACAGGGAGAGCTTCATATGAGTATTATTTCACCAGGGATCGAACCTGGACTCCCTGTTCACAGGGAGAGCTTCATATGAATATTATTTCACCAGGGATCGAACCTGGACTCACTGTGTTCACAGGGAGAGCGTCATATGAGTATTATTTCACCAGGGATCGAACCTGGACTCACTGAGTTCACAGGGAGAGCTTTATCTGAGTATTATTTCACCAGGGATCGAACTTAGGCTCAATGTCTTCACATGGAGAGCTTCATCTGAGTATTATTTCACCACGGATTGAACCTGGGCCTCTGTCTTCACAGGGAGAGCTTCATTCGAGGACTATACCATCAGGAATTGAACCTGAGCTCACCATCTTCACAGGCAGAGTTTCATCCGAGTACTAAACCACCAGGGATTGAACCTGAGCTCACTAAATTCACAGCCGAAGGTTCATTCGAGTACCATACAACTAGAAACACAACACAGTTCACAAGCAGAACTTCATTCAAGGGCAGAACTTAATCTAAATATCGTACCACAGAAATCGAATCCGAGATGATGATGTTGCTCCGTAGACGTATTTCCATCAACTTACCATGCTTTACCATGAACGATTGGCTCAGTCAGTCGGAAGAATTATTATTTTTTTACTTTCAAAGAATTAAATGACAGTGGATTTTTCAACGGTGTCAAAATGTCAATGACGTTTGTTTTTTAAATGTAGTTCACAGACTATGGTTTCCGATGTGTTTTTTTAATGCTATAGCTAGACTGACGTGTTAAAACCACATTTTGAAAGAAGGTAGCGTGATCTACTCTGCACTAGATGTCACTGCGCCAGCGATATCAGTCTCTTAAAACTATCAAATAACTGCAGAATATTCTGCGCATCATTTTATATGCATGGTCTTTTCTGTATTATATTTTTTGTTGATGTGTCATAAAGAATTGTTGCATTACAATTTACACATAACAGTACTAATGCCATCTAGTGGGCAATAGATGAACTACAATTTGAGTAAACTTGAAAAATAACTATAATTACACACTTCTACACGCATAATATGCGGATTATTCTTTGTAATAAAAAGGTACCATTAATACTACAAGCTTAACATACGATATCGTCCATTTAAAATAATTTTAGCGTTGTATTACTACACTGTCGCTACTATCTATGTGGAACTGGTTATAATGTATGCATTTTTTAGTTCCAATTTTTGCCACATCTTAACTACAAACACGAATATCTCAGATCTGCAATGGAATCCAGCTTGGTGTCCATATTAAAAAATTAAGCCTATGTTAATACCTATCTAATAACCTAACTCTCATCACTGTTGGTTCTTGGTCCAGCCTCCATACAAATTTGCCCATGGTCCTTTATTTATTATTTAGTTATCTTTGTCGCGATTAATAGTTTAATCGATTAAATAAATGATTAAACATTTAATTGATGTGCCCTCAGAGTTAATTAAAACCAGTGTTAAAATTACCTGTTTGAGGGATGTCTTCAGCATCTTTACTGCTAGGTGTAGCATCAACTGTCTCACTCTTTTTAGCGTTATTTGCTTTCGCTAATGACAACGACTGACGAACTTCCTTCTTAAACGATGTATCTCCTGAAAACATACAACTATTTAACACTTTCACAACCAGACAATCACTTTTTCACATAAATAACAGACTTCAACGAGGAGAGATTGTATTTCTGAGAATCACTGAACGAGTTACGAGATGTGCCTAGTTATTATATTTGAGGAGTTGCCTCGATCCCTCGTGGATTTCGTCAACAGATCGTCACCTAAATTGTATGGTTGGCGCAGTGGTTAAGAGGCCTTATTCCTTTTAAAATGCTAATTGTTTTAGGCATTTTTCTCTATTATCAAATGATGTTTCTTAACCCTTTGAGCGCCAAGCGGCAAAGCAATTCACTGTGCCACTGACGCCAAACCAAAAAAAAAGTGCTCCAAAATCAACACAGATTGAAAAACACAGATAGTGGTTTGAATTAGCATGTTTTTGACTATTGACATTTTTGACGTCAATAGGCGTCGTTGGCGTCAGTGGCACGAATTCCCGATGACGTTATTTGCCGTCTTTGGCGGTCAAAGGGTTTACATGTTATTGATGTTACTACCTAGAACAGGGCTTTTGGGGTTTATTGACATATATTTGAAACCTATAGTTCGAATTTTTCATTAATAATTTTTGTTTCAAACGTACTCGAAATTAACAAAATTCACGCGATAAATTAGTTTTTTCAACTTATTTTCGACTGCATGCAATAAAAGCGTGAAATAGCTAAGTTACTACCTAGAACTCGGGAAAAAGTATTATTCACTTCAAAAAGTTGCTTGAAGTTATCAATATATTTGTCATAAATGAAAAAAAAATTTTTTTAAGAAATAAGGCCTCTTAAACAGCTGCCTACTGAGCCGACAGTCCTCGGTTCGAATCCCTGCAGGGGCAAATATTTGTGTGATGAACTCGAATATTTGTGCCTGGGTCATGGATATTATTTGTAAGTATTTAAGTATTTATCTATGCATTTATGCAAGTATGTTTATTGTCGTCTAGTGTCCATAACACTAGCCTAGTAGAGCTTACTGTGGGACTAGATTGATTTGTGAGGTTGTCCGATATTCATTATATACAATATTAATATAAGCTACTTTCAAACAAAAAAAAATCGTAATCACTTCATAAATGATGGAAGTTCTGAGCCTTCTGAGGCAACAAACATTAAAAAAAACCGGACAAGTTGGACTCGCCCGCCGAGGATTCCGTACGAATTTATACCGTTGCTTATCCTCAATTAAGATTACAGTTTTTTATGATTTCATAACAAAGGTAGGTATAGTTTCAGATTTGCTCTAGATATAATACAGTAGGTATTAAATTTTGATTTTCTCGAGTGTCGAAATATACGTCTTTTGCGGCATAAATGTCAGCTTGGCTATACTGAGCAAGAGCCCAAAAATATCATAATCTGAGACAAGTTGGGCACATACTCACGTCTCAGTAAACCCGCTACTTACCATCTGGCACATTTATATACTCTTTTACATACGAGTGGTCGTTATGAAACGCAATACTGAAGTACGTGTGGTCCGACTTACCTGCAGAGAAAAGAGAAGAGAGTTAGAATGTGACACGAAAAAAATTATTCATTGGGATTATGATCATAATAATGAGTGATAGTAAGTGACAAAACATTTTGTCACTCTCGCACTCTCATAAACGTGATAAACGCAATCATCATAAGCAGACGGGTTTGATCTAATGCGTTCTTTCTGTGTATAAACCAGTCAAATTAGATTATGTTTTTGCTAGACAATCAAATAAAATAATCTCAAAATTATCTGGGCCTGGGGCCACGGCAGTGTCACTTAAGGTTTTCGCACATTATAACAACTCAACGGCGACTCGATACTATGCCAAATATTGAAATTTAAGCCCTATGTCATATTTTCTAGGTTTAATTTCAAAAAATTATATTAAAGTAGTGGACGACGTGTCGTCTGCGCGTCGTACACTACGGTCAACTCCGACACGTTTGCTGGGTCCACTCGTTGACACCGCGTTGTCTATTAGTGAACAGGGTGGATCAACTAGTTGGCTACTCATCGAAAGTGTGAGTAGAGTTGCACCGCAGTGGCGTGGAATTGATATAGTGTGCGAAGACCTTTATACACTGACGTATCAAAACCTCTGGGATACTTAGCGATGACCTAGAAAGCTGACATTTGGTATGTATTCTAAAATTTTATGAGCGTCAGGATGGCGGGTGTACATCAACGAATGGAGCTGCGGTATACGTCAGGAGTTAGTGCTAGCAATGTGCTAAATGTGTGCCAAAATTGGAGCAATGTGCTCTTTAAACTCCAGAGATATTTAAGAAATAAATGACGCCCGCTATAACCTGATATCAGGTTGGCGGGCGCATTTCCAGTTCTAGCTAATGGTTGCCTACTGAAGGGTGAAAGTATACTGCCTAACGTTAGTGCTCGCAACATCCACATGTATGAAGCACAATCAAATTCAGAGAGCGGTTAAAGAGTAAGACGGTTTTACTTTTTTGTACTGCCATCATAATTTAATACATCAATTTAAACCATAAGGACTGTTCAATTTATTAACCGGACACTTAAAAATAGCATAGCAATATATATTTTTTGACAATATACTTGTCGGAGACGGTCATGACGGTTATGGAAGCTCAACAAAACCGGCGCGCCATTGGAAAGCAACAGTAGCGCCCCCTTGAACCTGTTTTGGTGCGCTAGACAGAGTCTTGGTGGTTCACTCAGCGAACGCCCAACACACTTCACTTTGAGTCACCATCGAGTGCACTACCTACTGCCTTGGAACTGTCTCGTTTCGTTGTGCTTTACCGAGTTGATTAGAGTCAGTGAGTGGTTATAACTCTGCAATGGCACCCGCCATCCAACCCTATCCCGACATACTTTTATTTGGCTAAATGTTTTTAAAACGAAAACACACAAAATAATATTTAATATAAAAAAAAAAATTTAATAACATCGGTAAAATTATCGGACTGCTGCACAACATTTATTGTTACTTTTCGGCAGGCTGCAAACCACATTCGTTTGAATTCATCCAGTGATTTAGCTTCTCGGCTATCCTTTCTTAAGTGCCTCTTCACAATGGCCCAGTACCGCTCGATAGCACGGAGCTCCGGGCAATTTGGTGGATTGTCTTCTTTTTGAACAAATTCAATGATTTTTTATTTTATTTTAGTAGCTCCACTGTCGTACCAGCATAGTAGGCACTTGCCAAGTCAGGCCAAAACAAAGGCGGGGTGTTATGCTTGCGATAGATGGCAAGTAAGTAGTCGTCTTTGAATGCGTAATTTTCTGTAAATGTCGCCACCAATGGTACCTGTTGCAAATTAGGATGCACTTTTAAGGCCACAAGAACAGATTGCCTGCCAAACAAGGACTTTCTTCCCGAATTTATCAATTTTTACGGGTTTCTCCTCATCTGGCACATGCTGTCCAACGACGGCATCTTAGTACTGGGGTCCCGGTAATGTACTACAGTCCGATTTGACTTACGTTTCGTCGTTCATTAAATTGCAACTAGATTTATCCAGCGTGACCTATGTAATTTTTGAACCCAAGTGTTTACGCCTAGCTATATCGACTGAGCATTTAATACAAATATACAGGTGTAGTAATCTTATGGAACTGAGAGTTCAATTTAGATAAGTAGTATATGACAGACTTATGTGTGTAGTTTTGATAGTAAATAAATAAATTATTTGTAATACCAAATGAACATATTTTTCTTGATATCCTTTATAGATCCCCTGAATCTTTCTGAAAGGCACTGATTTTTCTATACACCTGTAGTTTCTTTACATTTATTGTTTGTAATTCAATTGTGGTTTTTTCATTTCAACTATTCAACAGGTTTAATTTTGTTTTTATCTCACAATACTTTGAGGAATTCCATATTTTTCTTTTTAGGTTACCGCGTTTCAGTACTCCATCACTTCAGTCAGAAATCCAACGTCACAATTAAATGGCGAAATACTTCGCCACAACGTCGATTCATGTGGAAACGTAAAAATGCTCTGCAAATATTTGTAGGCCCTAAGGCGAATAAAAATGGAGCATTAAAGGTAGGTCTTTACTTCGTCGCTATATTTTGGCTGAACTTTGGCCTTCGCGGGAGTTTTATTTAAGACCTTAAAAATGTTTGCGTAATTACCATTTAAAATGTTTTCGATTTCCGATTGGCTGGTGTATTGCCTCAGTATGTCTATCACCGAAGACAAATATTCAATTTTTCTTTTTTGGCGAGTTACTTTTTGGTGAAGGACTTTTTTCGACTTTTCTAACTCGATTTCACGTGCAGATTTTATTTTGACTTGCACGTTGAAGTCTCGTAGACAGCGTCGCTTCGCTGGTGGTTCGTCCTCACCCGTAACCTGGTGGAAAATATTCCTTTAAACGCACAATCTAAATCTTATTTTTCATAAAACTATAATCGCCACCAGGTCCACGAGGTGCAGTGATGATAATATGTTAGTTGCTAATAGGCAAACAAATCAGGTAAATGGCGAAACAATATATGTACCACAGGCCAGCACACTTACATGTTAACGGACACAAATGAGACACTATGTCAGTATAGGTTAAAATTTTTACAGAGCTAAAATAATTCTGGGACACGAGCAAGACAATACACATTGAAACAATGTTTCAAAATGCGTATACTCACAGGTTCTTTCGAATAATGTCCAGTACAAATATCAGCTACCTCCACGGGCTTGTCAGTCTTTGCTGGTGAGGGTTGAATATCAGTGTGTACGAGTTTTGTAGAGGTTTTACTGTCAGCTGGGACCTGAAAAAATGCAATTATTAATATATATAAATGTAATTTTTTTGATTACATACACACTCTCAAATATATATATGTATGTATTTGTGCGACATGACATAGGAAATCAAAGCCAATAGGAAAATTATTATACCCTGAAAAATATTCAATTGTAAATGGGTGATTCTACAGGCGTTTCAACCGGTTTATCATCATTTGCTAAACAACTTTTTAGAAATAATCACTTAACAAACAACGATTTACAAACTATTCATTTCACAAACCTATCATTCCTTAAAATGCTCATTTTAGAAATAATTACTCGACAAATATACATTTAGTAACTTAGACGCTTTATAAAAATATTGAATGACAAAGTTTCATTTAAAAAATGTTCACTTCACGAATAAATCGTTATAAAAATCAGTTATTTTGCAAAACATTATTTGATAAACTATTGTTTCATAAAAATATTCAAAATAACTCTCTATGTAACGAAACGCAGGACGGTATGAAGTTTAATACTCGAAACACTTGGGCCAAATATTAAACAGGCAAGTACCTACTTATTTCGGTCAGATTGTACCAAAGAGGGGCCGTTTCTGGGACTTACTTTTTTTTTACATTGTTTTTGGGCTTAAATTAGATTGAATCTTGTAGATTAGACTAAAATAAGCATGCTTTGTTGTTTAAACTTTTTCTTTCAGAGCGATATTTACCGAGATATTGGGGTTCAAAAAAATATTTTGCCGGGGGGCGGGCTTTGGTAGATTGAGTGATGTTCCATTTTTTAAGCAAGCATTTTGACGCTATACATGGTCATAAAACAAACCTAACCTAACCTACAGTTTTCGGTGTTTGAGCCATGTCACCTAAAAAACCTTAATAACCTGAACACAAAGACGTCTGTACCAACATCTGTGTTCTCTTTGTTTAAGAGTAAACCTTATTTTGTTTGATTTAAAGACTAATTTAGTGTAAAAGTAATTTGCACTTATAACGCCTTACATTTTGAAGTGGCAGTTGTGGCCACAGCTAACAATACAGATAATGTGTATTGTTCATCGGGTACAAAGCTAATGGGATTCGCTTAAAAAATGGGAGTAGGACTATATGAAAGTTTGCAGCTTGGTGTAGCTCATACTTTCAGTATTTTTGACAGCGGACTGACGGTTTAAACACCTGAAGAATCACCCAAATACATAATGACCACTAAGGAAATAATGTGAGACAGCATTCACAGTAACCAAGCTTTAGACTGACCAACATTTCAATATGAAATAATTTTACTGGCTTCTTTGGCGCCACTACGGGAACAGAACCAGTTAGTTGATCGGTCACGCAACTCACACACTGCAAATCATCAGAAAATAATTATTCTAAAATACCCTTACATTTTCTTTTGAACTTTGTCCATAATTATTCTCCATTTCCCTGGTAGTATGAAGGTTTAAACCTTGGTGGCTCATTGTCTGTGCTGACGGCACACTGGTACAAGCCTGAAAGCAAATTCAAATATACATATCATGTCAATTTTCAGCATCGATTCACTACCTGGAAACTATAGTAACGGCTAGTACTATTATTTAAACTTGCATTTGGGTAAGGACCAAATTCTTTGCATCGTTGGACAACGGAAATCACAATGGAATGTGTCACACCGGAAAAAAAGTAGCATAAAAAGTAGTATAAAATTGTAAATGTACATGTACAAGGTTTGAAGATGAATAATAAATAAACATCGGGACAGGTGAAACTAAATAAAAGCTTGTAAGCACAATTGGTAACATTGTCTTCGCTTCGACGAATTTCCGTTGTGACACGTAGCACAATGGTTGTGTCCCTTGTCGCACAATGGAGGGAAAATACTTCACGACCTAACCAGAAATAACAACATGGCAGCACTATCGAAGTCAAGCTTGCAAGTTCGGAGTCAGTGTTCCATTAAAATAATTGAAGAATCTACTGGAATAGCGTTGTAAGTTCCGTGTAATGTCGTCGCACAACTGGAGGTTGCACAATGGAAGAATATTTGGGACATGCATAATATAGCCGCAAAATTTAAAATGATGAAGGATATCGAATATTAAACTATACCTGCGTCTTAACAAAACCTAAGACTATACATACAAATAAACTGTATAAGTTAAGGCGTTCGTACTTTAAAACAAAATCAATATATTCTCGAGAAAGCAGAGTACGGACATATTCATTTTGTATGGGAAATATAATAAAGATAAAAAAGTATATTTCTGAATAATTTTTTTATTAACTATTCTGAAAATCAATTCGTTTATTGATGATTGGGTTAATAGGAACTGTTATTTGGCGTGTTTTTCTACTCTACAAATTAACGATAAATGTTCTATTTTTAGTTTGAGATGAGGTGGACATTAATGTATGACAGTATTTGCAAAGAATTTGGTCCTTACCCATTTGTGTAATAGGCTATTTTACTAATGAATTATATAATGAATAATGGATCTAATAATATAATATAATAATATAATATTTTACAATAATCATAATTAATGTAATATGTTTTGTATCGTACTATGATTAGCATGTAAGGTTTAACTGTTAGTGCTAATTATTGTAATAAATAAATAAAATAAAATAAAATAAAAAATTTTCAGCTGGTACCAACATGAAGTGTTTTACATAATCAGTTATTAAATCAATTAAACAGATCACAAAAATTTCACTCACTCTTGTATGTCAATCACTTACTTTTGTATCATCACAGTCGCAGGGTTGCAGCATATAATATGGGCTAGCACTACTGAGTAGGCGTCCCGGCCTGTCTGGGTCATAATCTTCAGGCTTAAAATGCAAGCTGCAGATAGTCGAACGCTCTGAAACCTTTCCCTTTATCAATACAATCGACAGCCAAAGCTGCCTCCTTCTTTCATCTTTTGGAAAACTGCAATGTTTAATATTATTCAAGTTAATTGTAGACACAAACAATAAACATGTTATTATATACTGTGATATGAATTATGAGAAGTTTATAGATTTAGCTCCATTAAATACGAGTAAATACCATTCATGAAAAAGGATTGGTCACCCGAGTTGTAAAACCACACATTCTTTAGTTTCTCATTTAAGGTCATGTTTAACTCCAAACAAACAAAATATACTTCTAACTTATCATTATAAACCTATTTGTGGGGTTCTTGCTTACAAACAAAATAGAGGAAAATTGATTGCCAGTAAGATTTATGAACATTTTCGTAAAATCAGTACTCACGTATGAAATTTTATGTCGGATTTCGGCCTCCAATTACTCCTGCAATGCTTTACTATGCAATACATAGCGCATAACCCAAGTAAATCGACAAAAAACGAAAAACGTTTGATTCACGAAAAAAATCTCAGAATCGGTGAATGACTTTTGACAGTTCTGGTTCTGACGTGATTTTGACATATCGGTCATTTCTTTTTTTTTTATTCATGACAATGGTTACAAGACCGTCAGTCGAAGTCATAAAAATACAATCAATCTTATTTATAAAATAAAGAACTGAAGTTTATAAGAGAGATACTTAAATCTATACATTAAATCTTTTCAATTGTTTTTAAAATAAATTTGAACACTGGTATGAAATACACTGGATTCGAGAGTAAGTCTTGAATGTGGCGGGGAACACTTAGGCTGCGTCCACACTTGTATCATTTCATTTCACCGATCCGATCCCCGTTGCGTATCTCCAACGCGTATCGTGCTGTTTGGACGCTCACTGCACTGCGGGCACTCCGTATCATTTGCGCCGTCGCGCGAAGAAACGCGTCCACTAAGCCGTATCGTATCCTCGTCGCGTATCACCGCACCGATCATTTCGGCGTGCAGTAGTTCGGACGCTATCCGTATCGTAGCACCGTAACACCGCCCCGATCATTTTGGCATTTCGTTTTCGCCGAACATTTCATTTCGCTTGTGATCGTTGTTCTATGCGGAGTTGCGCG
The DNA here is from genome assembly GCA_947623375.1 of Apotomis capreana. Taxonomy (NCBI): domain Eukaryota; kingdom Metazoa; phylum Arthropoda; class Insecta; order Lepidoptera; family Tortricidae; genus Apotomis; species Apotomis capreana. The sequence goes on along the minus strand of OX392522.1, from coordinate 11,114,163 downwards.
CGACTCGCGATCAGGAAAGGGTTGCATGATCGCGACGGCGTGACGTCCACACTTTCGTTCATGATACGCGGTGAGGATACGGGGTGAGGATCGGCCGTGATCCATCTCGAGTGGGTTTTTGCCCGATCATCAAAGGCGCTATTTGAGTCATCGATCCACGCTGCGGTCATTGGTTTTTAATCCTTAATCTTTACGATAATTAAAAAATACCATACCACAGATGGACCTTTGGCAGGCCTTTCCATGCGGCATCTTTCGACACGCGGTTTCCAATCGAGAACCTTTCTGCCGCATGCCATTAAACAAACACAGTCATACGAAGGCCATGTCTCCGTGAGCGGGTGCCTTAATCGAAGGCCTCCCCACGCGGCATCTTCCAGCACGCGGTTTCCACTCGAGAACCTTTCTGCCGCATTATGTATTATAAAACGAGCACAGTCATGTGCTAAATCTCCATAAGCAGATGACAAAAATGAAGGCCTTCCTCGCTGCGTCTTCCGGTACACGGCCCCCACTCGAGAATATTTCTGTCCCAAGGTTCGGCGAGCGATCTCAGCGGGCGACATTTTTAAATGGGACGCAACTCCGCACAGAACAACGACCACAAACGAAATGAAATGTTCGGCGAAAACGAAATGTCAAAATGATCGGGGCGGTGATACGGTGCTACCGGATAGCGTCCAAACTACTGCACGCCGAAATGATCGGTGCGGTGATACGCGACGAGGATACGATACGGCAAGTGTGGACGCGTTTCTTCGCGCCGTCGCGCGAAATGCTACGGAGTGCCCGCAGTGAGCGTCCAAACAGGACGATACGCGACGAGGATACGCAACGGGGATCGGATCGGCGAAATGATACAAGTGTGGACGCAGCCTAACGTGTTTTTGATATCTGCATAGGCTACAATGTAACATAGGGTATAGACTGGCAGCTATTTTTAAAATCCTTGAATAGAGCGTCATCTAGTTTCTAGCTACCGCAACTTGAGATATATATATAGAGCTACAAGTAATGTATACCTATACCCATTTAGAACAGTAATAGTACATTACTTACAGACCTGGCCACATGCATGAGGTTAGAATTATATAAGACTGTCAAATTCTTTTTTTTGTTATACAAAAAGGAAGGTAAACGAGCAAGTGGGTCACCTGATCGTAAATAATGAATAGACTGAATTGCTTGCCTTTGTAGAATTTTTTCATAATACATTTCAAATGATTGCTTTTCTTGCAGATGTATGGTATGGTATGTCAATATTAAATTTTAAGCAATAAGGTTCCAGTGCTACAGAATTTAGTTTCTTCAACTGTTGTACTTAGGTATATACATTACCTGGAATATGAAGAACAGGAATAGCTAATTTGCAGAGTCTGTCCTTTGGATATAAATGGCAGTCTTCAAAATGTCTACGGCAGACACGTCTATTATTAAAGACAGTAACATGGTCCAATGCAGTCATCTCTCCACCAATATTGGTAATCCAGGATTTAAACTTTTCTTCATTTGTTTCCGGGTTAGGAAACCGATGTAGAGGCACACCTGTGAATAAAATAACAAAAATACTGTCAAAAACCAAAACGTAAGGATTAAAAAAAAAAATTAATATTTGAACTGTTTATTTCAATAAAACGGACATAAAACATTTACAGCTTAGACTCTAATCTTATTTTTTTAAGATGAGTATCAATGTCAGTTTTCATTTCCAGCCAAAATTCAGAAACATAATTAATTGGCTTTCAACAGAGAAGTGGCCGATAGGCAGCACGGAACAGTAACTAAGTAAAAGTAAGATTATTTTAAAAGCGATTGCGGATTTTCGGGTGCGCCGGCGGGATTTGAACCCGTATTTATTTATTTATTTATTTTTTATTTATTTAAACTTTATTGCACAAAACAAAAGTCAGTACAAATGGCGAACTTAATGCCTAATGGCATATATCTTGGCTTTACGTGCCAATCTAATCGATCTTTACCAATTGAACCATGGGGCTCCCAGCCAACTTCTAGCCGAAAATCTTGATCGCTTGCATACACCACCGGTCGGGTATGTGTGAGTATGGGTTTTAAATAATCTTAGATTTCGTTGGGCAAAACGTAATTGCTGATAAAAACAATATTAAGTGAAAGTGATTTAAAAAAAACCTATATATTTAAATAGAAAAGTATCTGATTAAATACACAATTAATTTGCTTCTCGAGACCACATAAAAGAAAAAAAAAATAAATTAAGAAAGGTTGTTGCCATACTATTGTAGGCAATTCACATTAACAAATTTCGGTCTGGAACATGTTAAGTTCATGGCATCTTTAACTGGGTGTCGATTTGTAATGGAGAATAAAAGTTGAGTTTTCAAGTTATTTTTTATATTTTAAAATACTTACTCAATTTGGTCATTTTGTGGTTCTTGGTGACAGGTGAACTACAAAACTCATGATTCATGTGAATATTGAATAGTGGATAGACTATAAAAAGAAACAGTCTTTAGTAAAGGTTGAGTACAGAGTCGACCCGAAGCAAATCTATGTTTTCAATTTATTCTTAAATATGGATCTATAATATTAACACAATACAGGTGATTATCATATAATTAAGTATTTTACAGCAGTAACCATTAACTCAAATTAGGTATATTTGTTATGGAAAACAGCTCTCTACATAAGGTAACTCATGTGCACAGCAAGCCTGCAAGAGTGTAAGCCCTTAGATGTAGTCTTGGGAACCCAATACTCTATGAAAGTCTCTAACTTCCTTGCCCTTCCGGCCCAGTCCGATCCTGATTCTAATTAATTTATGCCTAGCACTGGCTTCAAAATTAGATTTCCAAAAATGAAAATAATATACTTTTTTACTTTACTTACCGTCTTGCGAAGTCGTTAGACATCCAGGTACACAGCAAGATTTTTGTGACATGATTGAAATTTTATTTTCACAATTATGGGTCCAAACTGGCCTATACCCACAGGAACTTCACCAAAACTTTACAAGTTCTTGGTCTTTCTTACGATACGACGAGGACTATTGTCAAATGAACGCGTATTTACGATAGATCTAAGTGTTGTAACACGGCACAACACCTAGGAGGAACGAATGTTCAACTCAACGCGGACACTCACTAGAAAAAAGCAAAACTAATATGAATTATATGAAGCAAATTGTAAATAACAGCAAATGACATGGACACCCATTTGAAATTAAAATGAATGATTAAATTAAAATTACCATGCGTTAGCTTGACGTTTGCGGTGAGCGGTGTTGCCACTAACGAAGAAAAATAATAATGCACATATTTTACGATAGCAACACTTAGCTTGTAGTACAATATTTGCAAATTAGATGGCGCTCTAAAATTAAGATTTTTGAGATTTTTATAGTTCCGTGTTGCCACAGCATCGCTAACGCTCGGCGCAGTCTCATGTAAAACGCAATGATTATATGCTCTTTGGTCTCATGGTTGTATCAGTGTCGAAAAGAGATAAAACATACGAGCAAAGGTGAATGAACCTGGCTTCAACTCATAGTTCGGCACGCAACATCCAGTTTGTATATAAAAGATTATTGGTCACCTCCATGGTATAATGGTCAACTCTATTGCAAATATTGTCATAGCATTCTAGATGGCAACTATTGGGAGAGCGTCGCTGTAGAGCACAGGGACATTTACCTTTTATCAACTGAATTATTCTCATTCTGTGCATCAGAAACAAATCTAGGTAGTTCATACTGAAGTAGAACATATTTTCTCAATACGTACGTTCTGTAAGTATTAAGATACAAACTTAAACAAATTACATTTGATTTTCAGATTTTTTATTTGCCGGAGCGAGCGACCCCTAAAATAGTCCTAGAACAGAATGAGGGGGTGAGAGTAGGGGGGAAAGTAAGAAGCACCCTAACTCTTATACTGTAAACTGTTCAAATTTAATTATATCAAAAGAGCACAAGTGATAAAGAAACTTTATGCTTAAAACTGAACGAAGTTTAGACGTTAATGAATAAAACACAGTGATTACAAAAACACGTTCAAAAATATTTATTTCCGTCTTTTCTTGGTATCAGCCGTCCACTTAATTATTTCTAATGAGCTGAGAGGCTTCAACTCCACGACCGCTGAAACAAACAATAGTTTTGATTAGACTTTCATCATCATTCTCTCTCTATGGAAAGGAGTCATGATTTCAGGAGAAATCTTAATAGCGTGATGCAGGATCGTCACTTGTTTTGTATGGGCGCGAAGCGCCGTGCCAACTTGGTGCCATCTGTTTTCAAAATGTCCTTCGTACTCGCATCACGTCAAAACCGCTGGACGGATGTTAACCAATTTTGATACAGGGATAGCTGGACATCTAAATATGGTTATAGGACACTTTTTATGCTGAAGCCGGAAAGCCCTTTTCAAGGTTAAGGCATGTATAAAATTTAATCCTATTGATGAGCACAGGACGCAATGTTTAAAAAAAATTACGTCCCAGCGTAAATTCCTTTACATTTCTCTCGAGTTGTTCCGCCCGAAACGTGATACTTCGAAGCCTGTTATATCGCACTTTATGACGTTTCATTGCAAGTTTGAGAAAATAAAATTATCACTGCTATCCTTAATAGATAAATCATACAAAAAATCATACCTTTCGATGACAAAGTTCGAATCATCGATTCTGGCGGACCTCTCACTGTTAACTTCACAGTCTCGTCTCGTCTCACGCCTCTATGAGCAACTAAATCACTCAGAATACTCTCTTCTTCACTTATAGTATCTACTCCATCAGTCTCATCAACTATTCTAGTGACTTCGGCATTATCTTCATCTATTCTATCTGCGCAATCAGCATCATCGTCATCTAATCTCTCTATGATACCAGCAACATCTTCATCTAGTCTTTCTATGCTAGCGGCATCGTCTTCATCTAATCTGTCTATGCTACCCGTATCATCTTCATCTAATCTCTCTATGCTACAATCATTATCAGATACACTATCCCCACTATCGGTATCTTCATCATCGAGATGCTCAATCTCTGTAAACTCATCATCTCTCGTAACCGCATCGTCAGTTTCCAATTCCTCGACGACATATTCGACCTGGTCGTCGAGGTCGTCCAAGTTGATGAGGATCTGTTCCTGTGGTCTCGGGCGGGAGGTGACGGTGACGGGCAGCGCCGCGCCGCGTGGGGCGGGAAGCTGAGGGCGGGCGGGAAGCGATGGGCGGGCGGGCGGCTGGGGGCGGGCGGGCGGCTGGGGGCGGGCGGGGCGGAGCGCGAAGTCTCGCTCGATGAAGTCGGCGAGGCGGGGACGCTTCGCCGGTCGTTGCCCGGGGTATACTTTAGCGGTAGTCTGTCAATTAAAAACCAGCCATGTCAATCTTTCGAACACGCAATAGGCTAACTCGTGTTAAATTGTATTAAAGCAATGTTATTTTCGTATATTCTTTAGCGTGGGAAACCTAAATATATATTTAACAGTTCATTAAAGTAGAAGATGGCTGAAAACATTTGAATTTGAAAATATGGTTAATATTCTGAATTTTGAAATGCTCGGGCGGCGCGCTCACAACAGTAGTATAGGCATACTGTGTAGTATAGGTGATAAGATAGAGAACAGTAGTATAGGCTTACTGTGTAGTATAGGTGATAAGATAGAGAACAGTAGTATAGGCTTACTGTGTAGTATAGGTGATAATATAGAGAACAGTAGTATAGGCTTACTGTGTAGTATAGGTGATAAGATAGAGAACAGTAGTATAGGCTTACTGTGTAGTATAGGTGATAAGATAGAGAACAGTAGTGTAGGCTTACTGTGTACTATAGGTGATAAGATAGAGAACAGTAGTATAGGCTTACTGTGTAGTATAGGTGATAAGATAGAGAACAGTAGTGTAGGCTTACTGTGTAGTATAGGTGATAAGATAGAGAACAGTAGTGTAGGCTTACTGTGTAGAATAGGTGATAAGATAGAGAACAGTAGTGTAGGCTTACTGTGTAGTATAGGTGATAAGATAGAGAACAGTAGTATAGGCTTACTGTGTAGTATAGGTGATAAGATAGAGAACAGTAGTGCAGGCTTACTGTGTAGTATAGGTGATAAGATAGAGAACAGTAGTATAGGCTTACTGTGTAGTATAGGTGATAAGATAGAGAACAGTAGTATAGGCTTACTGTGTAGTATAGGTGATAAGATAGAGAACAGTAGTATAGGCTTACTGTGTAGTATAGGTGATAAGATAGAGAACAGTAGTATAGGCTTACTGTGTAGTATAGGTGATAAGATAGAGAACAGTAGTATAGGCTTACTGTGTAGTATAGGTGATAAGATAGAGAACAGTAGTGTAGGCTTACTGTGTAGAATAGGTGATAAGATAGAGAACAGTAGTGTAGGCTTACTGTGTAGTATAGGTGATAAGATAGAGAACAGTAGTATAGGCTTACTGTGTAGTATAGGTGATAAGATAGAGAACAGTAGTGTAGGCTTACTGTGTAGTATAGGTGATAAGATAGAGAACAGTAGTATAGGCTTACTGTGTAGTATAGGTGATACGATAGAGAACAGTAGTATAGGCTTACTGTGTAGTATAGGTGATAAGATAGAGAACAGTAGTATAGGCTTACTGTGTAGTATAGGTGATAAGATAGAGAACAGTAGTATAGGCTTACTGTGTAGTATAGGTGATAAGATAGAGAACAGTAGTATAGGCTTACTGTGTAGTATAGGTGATAAGATAGAGAACAGTAGTATAGGCTTACTGTGTAGTATAGGTGATAAGATAGAGAACAGTAGTATAGGCTTACTGTGTAGTATAGGTGATAAGATAGAGAACAGTAGTATAGGCTTACTGTGCTAGGCGCGGGCTCGGGCCGCAGCGGGTCGGCGGCGTCCAGCGGATCCTCGGGCGGCGCGCTCACAACAGTAGTATAGGCTTACTGTGTAGTATAGGTGATAAGATAGAGAACAGTAGTATAGGCTTACTGTGCTAGGCGCGGGCTCGGGCCGCAGCGGGTCGGCGGCGTCCAGCGGATCCTCGGGCGGCGCCGCGCTCACAATCCGCCAGTCTTCCTCGGGCGGCTCTTCCTTTACTTCAAGCTTTACTCTGTCAAGAAAATTGCTATAATTAACACCTTTACGACCAACAACCCGCCTAGTGGGCGCTAGTAACTTCTACTCAGCTGCCGGCCCAGATTGTCAGGCGAGTTGTACTATACAAGCGCCCACTTGGCGGGCTCTGTCGGCGTCTTGGATAGTTTTAGTTATTTTAGTTTTGTTATTAGGATATTAGATATAAAGATAAAGCAATAAAAGCAAGAATTGATTTACAAACCCGTCATCATCCGTTCCTAGTTGCGTTAACAAGTTCTCGTTTTGCAGCTGGTGTCGTATGGTCGCCAGCACCACTTGTGTTTGCCTCTGTTGAAAATAAACATAACATATACATTTGAACAAATTTGTACGTCTAGTTATCAGTCTATCAAGGAAATGAGCGGTTATCACAACAGAGCCTTTTTACGAAAATAGGTTTTGTATGTATGTATGTAAAGACAGTGTGAGGATGGCGGGTGTACATCAACGAATGGAGCTGCGGTATACGTCAAGAGTTAGTGCTAGCAATGTGCTAAATATGCGCCATAATTGGAGCAATGTGCTCTTTATACTCCAGAGATATTTAAGAAATAAAGGACGCCCGCCATCCTGACGGCAGGTTGGCGGGCGCATTTCCAGTTCTAGCTAATGGCTGCCTACTGAAGGGTGAAAGAACTGCCTAAGGTTAGTGCTCGCAATGTGCTTCCACATGTATGAAGCACAATCAAATTCAAAGAGTGGTTAAAGAGTAAGAGTGATTCACTTCTTTGTGTAAAGCGCCTGCATGTTTTGTATGTGCCTGAACTGCCTGCAATGAAGATGTGATATCGCTATTTCAAATAAGCAGGCGTCTATCCGCGCAATAAAGGACGCCCGCCAACCTGCCGTCAGGATGGCGGGCGTCCTTTATTTCTTAAATATCTCTGGAGTATAAAGATCACATTGCTCCAATTATGGCGCATATTTAGCACATTGCTAGCACTAACTCTTGACGTATACCACAGCTCTATTCTTTGATGTACACCCGCTATCCTGACACTCACTATGTAAACACTATATCGTACACAAAAAATAATTAACAAAATTTCAAAACAATAAACATGTACAAAGGCAAACTTATGTATATAAGGGATCTCTTCCAGTTCACCTAATGAGAAAATAGTATAGATATCTAAGAAGAGACAAACGAACAAGAAGTATGCACAGATACACTAAGGACTAATGTCTTGATATAATAGGTGTAGATATAGTAGGCACATATAAATGATATAATCACATAGGGCCTGTCGGGCGGCGCGCGCAGCACGTAGTGCCGCTTGTGTTCGCCGCGCGCCTCGCACGCGCCGCACAGCGCGCAGCCGAAGCATTGCACGCACCAGAACTGGAACCTGACAGACGGACAAACACATGAGACTAGTATGGACATACAGACATACTAATAGCGACCAAATCATCCGTGGTCGAGTGCTCTCGCAACGTAACGCTCCCAACCGCCCCAGGTGGAGAAAAAAAAGAAATCTTAGGCACACGGTGGGTCAGGATAGCGACAGTACATCAACATTATCATCACTACACAGTATAAAACAAAGTCTCTTCCTGATGTCTGTCAGTCCCTGTCCCTATGTATGCTTAGATAAAAAAATAATATGCAACTGATTTTGATGATTCTTTTTATAGATAGAAGTGATTCAAGAGGAAAGTATATATGTATAAAACATGCATAAAATAGTAGAGAAACACTGATAATTTGGTTCCGTGCGAAGCCGGGGCGAGTCGCTAGTAATTAATGAAACTAATAAAATTAAGTGTTATATCAATAAACACTTACCCATCAATAATTTCTCCGCAATCCTTACACCGATATTCGACTTCCTTGAGATCTGAAAATATTTTTAATTACAAAAAGTTTGTACTCCAATTCAGCATCAGGTCAGGATCAGTGGGAACTTTCTCAAGCTCGTTCCTGACCTACTTATTCAAGTAATAAGTAGTTCAATAAGAACTATTAAGCAATCTATGTGTGTAATGTGTACTAACTTGCTTCAGGCACTTGGGGTACAGACGGGGCAGGCGTGTCGTCGCAGTACAACGAAATTCCGTTCTGGTCTTCCAGTTCGGAGATCGATAGCGGCTCTTCAACGTCATCTGAAATTGGGATATACCATTTTTGAACCATGATTCCCTACTGTCACAATTGTACTTAACTATACCACAAGAAACAATAAGATTAATTATTTTTATGAAAGCAGTAAGATCTACTAACAATGAAGCGAAAAATTTAAAAAGTTACGGTTGAGGCAGGATTCGAACCTGCGTGTCCAACGGCTTTCCGGGCCAACACGGGCGTCCTACCAACTGGGCCACCGAACCTGATGCCATACCTGTGGTGGTGGAATTAATGACGTTACCTGCTGGTATCAATTCCGAATTCTGCCAAGAGAAGAGCGTTCCTGCACCTTTGGGTTCCGCTTCTGAAACAAAAATGTTACAGTTCGTTACTAGTGCAAATGACAGGTAAATTTGTGCAAGTCAATTAACCTGATTACCCGTAAATTACCCTCAGTTGTAAAACAGGAATGGGAACAAATGAGACTACTAACCTGGCACAGGCGAGGGCGGCGCGAAGTCATCATCATCTGCTGCGGCCGGCTCTTCCGTGGTCGTATCTGTGGACATAAAAGAAAGAGAAAAATAGGTTATCCGTAAAGTCGGTTTACGGAAGATAATTTTACGGGATAACATATGACGGCCGATGGAGTGTAAGAGAGATAGATGCGTCACAAGCCGAACGCTTAGGCCGATCGTGCCTCTCTATCGCTTGTGCCGCGCTCTCGCTTGCACGCTCGGCTCAGGCGGAACGTGACAGTGAGTATGTTTATGAGTATGCTTTTTCGTGCGTGCAGCCGGCGTTCATCGATTTCAGGTCAAAACAATTATGTAACAACATGGGGTTTTTTCACCCTCGCCATATTGCGGATTTGTAGAGGTACTAATTTATTTTACTGGCAACGGCTATTTTTTGGCAACTGACGTTGAAAGTCGGTGAATGTCACTGATGTGAACAAAGAGGAAACAGGACTAAATATTCCGCAAATTTCAAGTTTTTTTTGCATAATAAAGACAAAACTATCCACAGTGATGAAAGACTGGTTTTTTCAATAGAATTCAGTATTTATATCGAAAAAACCGGCCAAGTACGAGTCGGATTCGCGCACCGAGGGTTCCCTACAAACACTTTCCATCCCTAAGTGGTTAAGTTAAGTTTGCACCTGGTATGTATAGCGCCCCATATAAATTAGGTGCAAAGTTAGGTATTAAAAAAAAAATTATGGTTTTCGTAATTATTCCTTTATCTATGCTATAAGACGTTGCTTCGTACCAAATTTCAAGATTCTGAGTTCACGGGAAGCACCCTGTAGGTTTTGATTCCCTTGCAAGTGTCGAAAATTTGCAAATTAGGTGCAAAGTTAGGTATTAAAAAAAAAATTTATGGCTTTCGTAATTATTCCTTTATCTATGCTATAAGACGTTGCTTCGTACCAAATTTCAAGATTCTGAGTTCACGGGAAGCACCCTGTAGGTTTTGATTCCCTTGCAAGTGTCGAAAATTTGCGGCATAAACGGCTGTATCTTTTGATTGCGTTGGCTTAGAAGTTTGATTTTTTCACAGCTTCAAGGGACAGTAGACCTGAGTAATTGATATAAATTTCAGCTTCATACGTCCACGCGTTCCTGAGAAAAAGGGTCTTGACAGACGGACGGACAGACGGACAACAAAGTGATCCTATAAGGGTTCCGTTTTTTCCTTTTGAGGTACGGAACCCTAAAAACAAGGAAGAATGGAGCAGCATTCCGGTAAACAATGTTTTGAATTTGGTTAATGACACATCCTTGACTAATCGCTATTGACATTCATTAATTTGATTAATTTCCTCTCAATCAATATTTGGAATAAATTTTATTTTTTAAATTTATTTATTATTTAGTTATCTTTGCCGTGATTAATAGTTTAATCGATTAATTAAATGATGAAACATTTAATTGATGACTGCCCTTAGAGTTAATTAAAACCAGTGTTAAAATTACCTGTTTGAGGGATGTCTTCAGCATCTTTACTGCTAGGTGTAGCATCAACTGTCTCACTCTTATTAGCGCTATATGCTTTCGCTAATGACAACGACTGACGAACTTCCTTCTTAAACGATGTGTCTCCTGAAAACATACACGTCAAACCTTAGGACTTTGCCGTTCGGATATAGCTTTGCCCACCCCGTCACATTTCACAAAAACCGTAATATCCCAACACTAGCTGAAGATGTACACTTTTTTATAATCTGTGATTGAAAGCCAACTATGAAGCGGACAACACTAGTCGGCTGACCGGCCCGTACCTGTTGTCAGTTGCGCGTGAGCAAGCTTTGAGTCAGACGTGTTTTTTTGCGGGCCAAATAGTACTCGAAAAGGATCCGGTCACCTACGGCCACTTCCTTCTACGGCCATCGTGGAAATTTCTACATCGGCCATATCCCTGTTCGGTCTTTTCCTACTACGGTCATTTCCCCAAAGGACCACAATGCAGATTCCTACTAAGGCCGTTTCCCCGAAAGACCATAAGACGGAGAGCCGGCATTCGGAATCCGGCCTGATCAAAGGGTACCAAAATAGGGGTCGTCTAATTTACCTCATCTCCGGTAGCAAGGTGAGAGTTATACCAAAATGAAAGTACGAATATTGCCCTTAGACGCATAATGCCCTAATTTACGAACGCAAAATGTCCTAAACGCAAATTGACCTAAAGTCGCAAAATGTGTGTGTGTGTGTGTGTGTGTGTGTGTGTGCGTGCGTGCGTGAGTGCGTGCGTGCGTGTGCGTGCGTGCGTGCGTGCGTGCGTGCGTGTGTGTGTGTGTGTGTGTGTGTGTGTGTGTGTGAAGTGGGTGTACAAGGAAGCCGATAGACAAGTGGCCGTTCAAGGAAATGGCCGATAGATGAAATGGCCGGTCACGGGAAGTGGCCGGTCACAAAAAGTGGCCGTAGGTGACCGGATCCCTCGAAACTTTAGTTGTATCTCGGTAACGGAAACTCGTACAGATATGTGTTTTTGACTGTGATTATTATGTAGTTAAATAACGTCATGGGCGGGAGCTTATCTCTTAATGTTTATTAGTTTTGTAATTATGGCGATGGGCAATGTCATAAGCAGATTTTCGGCCACTGAATATGACTTTGCCCGGCAAAATTGGACCCTTAGGGTTGTCACCCAAAAGTTATTTTAAACAAGTTGGTTTTTACTTTTCTCCATGCAGCACGTGCCTTGGTGCGTCCGAATTTGCCTCAAAATGTAGGTATATGTTCGTATGGCAGGTTGATCGTACGGAACGTTTCGACCCGAGTAGGGTCTATCTTAACTGCACGAGTAATTATTAGGTGCTTACCTATAAAATTGACGCTTTTTATTAATTTTATAATGATAACTGCGAAAAAAGTGATTCTAAAGCTAAATGATATTTTTTTAACGTTTACCTTCTTAATGACAATGATTGTTACCATAATTATTACCAACTTTAATTGCTGACAACTTACTCAGTTAACATTTAAATACATTTATTAAAAAAAAGTCAAAACAATTTCAGTATACAGACATAATCACCATAATTATAATGCATTTATTTTTAGGATGGACAACTTCCACAGTCCCAGTCGAAAAAAAAGAATTAGACGAAAAGTAGGTCTAAGAAACTACAAAAATTATACAGACGAAATGCTAGATCTTGCTGTTGACATAGTGGATAAAAAATGTTATCAAGTCGAGATGCTGAAAAACAGTTGGCTATCCCAAGACGAACCATATTAAATAAATAAAAAAAAAAAACATATGAAACCGGTTAGAGGGCAAAAAAGTTATCAGATCAAGAAGAAAAAAAAACTTGTGAAAGTTTTGATTGCTGCTGGAGACTTTGGTAGCCCGATGACTAAATTAGATTTAAAAATGGTGGTCCACAAATATTGTAAAAAAAAATTCGTGCGATATATTTAATGGAAAATTGCCTAGTAGTAGCACATGGGTGGCAAGTTTTCTGGAAAGACATAAATCGAAACTGACGAATCGATATTTCCTTTTGTAGGAATTTATTGAACTGATTAATTTTTTTCCTTCGCCTCTAACCTCAATATTTATAGAACAAAGTCGGAAAAATGTGTTTACATAAAAGCTAGCTGGCCCTGCGGGGTTACACTTCGAATACATTTTACAATTCACACAGGTAACGCCGTGGTATAAAATATAGTCTTTAAATATGATATCTTAAAACCTGCGTCTGAAGAACCTCTATCCATTTGGGAAAAGCCGTTAACATATTTTTCCGAATTCGTTTTATAATTATACAGAAGATAAACATTATATAGATATATACCTAATCGAAGTAAGGTAAGTTATGTAATAAAGATAACCCTAGATTATCCTCATATTAAACGGTACGCAATTCATTTTATCAAAGAAAATAAGAATTTAAATTGTTTACAGTAACAGGAAAAAACTCTGTGCTAAACTCATAACTCTACCTTCTAACCTGGCGTAGTCGGGTAATAATCAAAACTGACAACCCTAGCACTATGAGATTTTTGTATGGAGAGTGCAGGATTTCTGTTTGTGACTTTGCCCAGTTGAATGTTGTGAGAGCTATTGTGCTTTAGGGAAATATTATCAGATGAAACTAAAATATAACTATTCTGCATTATAGTCCTTAACTACGCTAACCATAAGTTTGAAAATGCCAGAGCAAGAAACACTTCCACAAAATGGGCAATGACGTAATTTTTTAATTTTTTTGGCCCGGCACTTTGATTGCGATTTTCACTAATAAAGACGCTTGTTTTTGAACTAGTTTCCGGACGTATGTAAAAAAGGGCCTACAAAATTGTATATGTTACTAATAAGTTTTATAAAATGACACGATAAACTAGTGAAAAATACAAAAGTTTCCAAAAAGCGGGCAAAGTTATACGGTTTTACGGCAACTATTTATCACTTTCACAAGCCGACGGTCACTTTTTCACATAAATAACAGACTTCAACGAGAGATTGTATTTCCGAGAATCACTGAACGAGTTACGAGATGTGCCTATTGTATTTGAGGAGTTGCCTCGATCCCTCGTGGATTTCGTCAACAGATCGTCACCTAAATTGTATGGTTGGCGCAGTGGTTAAACAGCTGCCTACTGAGCCGACGGTCCTGGGTTCGAATCCCGGCAGGGGCAAATATTTGTGTGCTGAACTCGAATATGTGCCTGGGGCATGGATATTATTTGTATAAAGAAATTTATCTATGCAAGTATGTTTATTGTCGTCTAGTGTCCATAACACAAGCCTAGTAGAGCTTACTGTGGGACTAGATTGATTTTTGTGAAGTTGTCTGATATTCATTATATACCATATATTAGCTACTTTCAAACACAAAGAAAAACGTAATCGCGTCATAAATGATGGAAGTTCTGAGCCTTCTTAGGCAACAAACATTAAAAAACCCGGACGAGTTGGACTCGCCCACCGAGGGTTCCGTACGAATTTATACCGTTGCTTATCCTCAATTAAGATTACTGTTTTTTTATGATCTCATAACAAAGGTAGGTATAATTTCAGATTTGTTCTACATATAATACAGTAGGTATTAAATTTTGATTTTCTCGAGTGTCGAAATATACGTTTTTTGCGGCATAAATGTCAGCTTGGCTATACTGAGCAAGAGCCCAAAAATATCATAATCTGAGACAAGTTGGGCACATACTCACGTCTCAGTAAACCCGCTACTTACCATCTGGCACATTTATATACTCTTTTACATACGAGTGGTCGTTATGAAACGCAATACTGAAGTACGTGTGGTCCGACTTACCTGCAGACAAAAGAGAAGAGAATTAGAATGTGACACGAAAATAAAAATTCAGTGGGCTTATGATGGTTGATGAAATGATGAGTGATAAAGCATTTCACTCTCGCACTCATCGTGATAAATGCAATCATCATAAGCAGATGGGAGATAAAAATCTAATGTGATGAAATAGGTTTTTACCACTTAGATTTAGGTACTTATGCGTTTTTTCTGTGTAACAATCTCAAAATTCTCGACGCAATCGACTTCTTGAGTAATATGTTGCGGTTGTAATAATAAAACACAAAAATTATCATAATATGTATTTATTTCTCTTCATTCATCACCATATCAAATTTAGAATTTTGTTTTTTTGGAAAATTATAAAATTGACACAAGCCCTTGAATGGCAATCCAGTTTAAGTGTGGCAGAGCCGGGAGAGGTAGCATATTGTGCTGGTATAATTGTTGTATAACATTGTACAGAACTCTGTATTAATGGCATCTGAAATAGGTGTAGGACGCTCTGCCTGAAACAACCTGTAAAACAGCAAAAGTTTTAAAGATAAGAAAGCTATATCAAGGTCACTATAAATATACATACTGATTGCTGGTGTTTCATCTAGGGTATAAAAAATAAATAAAAAATGTATTTAAAAGGCAATAATACAACAAAATATAAGTAACTAATCTTTATTGTACAACTTACAATCATCATCAAAAATAATATTTATACAAGAAATAGGCTCTTGAAGATGGACCAATTCCCATTTCTCTTTATGATCATTCAACCATTTTTTTTAAGTTAAATCTCACAAAATAAAGAGATTACAGCCCTGAAAAAAATTACTGTTTTTTCACAAATTAGTGTAACCATGGGAGTTTTTTAGTAATTTCTTTTTCAAATTTAAAAGAGCTGTAAAGAAAACACATCTGAAAATGTATAATTTGCAAATTAGTGAAAAACAACCACCACTAGAAAAGTGAGCATTATACACATTCTTTTAACAATGCAAAAAACATGTGAAATTGAATTGGGTTGGAAGATATATGAAACTAAAAACATGTATGTGAACTTGTTATTTTTTTTTAACCTCTAGCCACCCAAAGGCCTTTTAATAGGCTTCCTTTTCCAATAGATTATAAATCATATTCAAAAGGGGAAAGTTGATTTAGTAGACGTTTGTCTTCCTGTACCTGGAAAAGTTTGTGTACGCACAATAATGCAATAAGAAGTGAAGGTTGCAGCAGCAGTAAGTCAAACAAGATCTAGTTGCAAGTATGTGAACATCGTTTATTGGGAAACATATTTAGGTTATTGCTGATACAAACAATATGCGTCTTATGTTGCAGTAAACCATTGTGGTACTGCTATACACTGAAAGAGGCTTGTCACCATACTAAACACACATGCAAATTACACAAAAGTTGTTTTATTTTTTCGGCAATTCTGCGTTCAGCTACCCAACACCACGGAATAGCATTGACATTGCAGAAAAAATGTGCCTGTTAGTTATAAGGTGGGCCACAGTTGCTGGAAACTAAATGACTCAAATTTATTGAAATCTTTTGTCATGTAGCAAATAATTAAAATTTTACAACTAGCTACGTCCCGCAGTGTTACCTGCAATAAATAGTAGCCTATGTGTTAATACAGAGAGTAAGCTACCTTAAACCAGATAGCCCGACCAGGTGTTATAACACCGCTCATTTTTTTTTTAATAATTTACTCTAAAGCTTGTAGCGATTTCAGATATTGCAAAATTTACCCAGGTTCCAAAAAGTTCGTTTAGGTGAAAGTGGGTTAACCTATTGACCACCAAGCGGTCTAGCAATTTACCGTGCCACTGACGCCAGAGTAGAAAAAAAAAAGGTGCCCCAAAATCAACAGGGATTGAAAAATACTTGTAGCGGTTAGAATTACAAAGTTTTTGATCATTGAAATTTGGACGGCTGTGGCCGACGTGGCGTCAGGGGCACGATTTTTTGTTGACGCCCACAGCCGACTGTGGCGGTCAAAAGGTTAAAACCAAAATTTATCAAAATAGGTCCAGCAGCCGTTTGACTGTCAAGAAGTAACAAACATACACAATCACCTTTCTCTTTTATAATATTAGTGTAATGTCTTATCGAGATCTAATGGATATTTAACACTTACAATGATTCCTTTCGATAACGAGCGTTTTGTTTGGCACACCTTTAGTGATCTCTTGAGGCGTGAAAAGTGATGGGTATGCTCCATAACGAAGACGCAATCGACTCTTAAATCTATTCTCAAAATGTTTCTCACAAACTTTTAGACAACAGCGCTGAGACTCTTTCAGATTTTCCAATTTAGAATTGCCAATGATATTAAACCAAAAGCGTTGTCTTTCGGCATTGCGCGGTATTTTATGCATTAACACTGTATCCTGTTTACTTGTACATGTTAAAACACAACACTTTCTGTACATTACTGCAGTTACATAAGGGTTACACTAACGCCTAATGAAATAGTAACAATAATGCCTTCCACAAGTATAGCTTAGATTAAACTGAGCCGAATAAGAAATAAAGTAAATAAAATAAATAACCTGACTAAATAAATAACTAAAGCTTGATTTGACATAAGCTGCATAAGCAGTTCAATCCAACAATCGAATTTTACTATGACAGTGACAGTAAACAAGATATATGTTGCCAGCACTAAAATAATCTTGGAGTTAATTCAACTAAAGAATACCGATTCTAACATCTAGCTTTTTAAAATATATGTATATTAAAAAAGAAAGTGTTAGTCAGACCTACTTTTTAGGGTTCCGTAGCCAAATGGCAAAAAACGGAACCCTTATAGATTCGTCATGTATGTCTGTCTGTCCGTCTGTCTGTCCGTCTGTCCGTCCGTCACAGCCATTTTTTTCCGAAACTATAAGAGCTATACTGTTGAAACTTGGTAGGTAGATGTATTCTGTGAACCGCATTAAGATTTTGATGCAAAAATAAAAAAATAATAATAAATATTGGGGGCTCCCCATACTTAGAACTGAAACTCAACATTTTTTTTTTCATCAAACATACGTGTGAGGTATCTATGGATAGGTCTTCAAAAATGATATCGAGGTTTCTAAACCGAATAGTTTGCGTGACAGACGCTTCCAAAGTGGAAAAAAGTTGGTCCCCCCCCCCCTCTAACTTCTAAAATAAGAAAATGAAAAATCTAAAAAAAACATATGATGTACATTACTATAAAAACTACCAACGAAAATTGTTTTGAACGAGATCTAGTAAGTAGTTTTTTTTTAATACCTAACTTTGCACCTAATTTATATGGGGCGCTATACATACCAGGTGCAAACTTAACTTAACCACTTAGGGATGGAAAGTGTTTGTACGGAACCCTCGGTGCGCGAGTCCGACTCGCACTTGGCCGGTTTTTAATTTTTCTTAATAATTCCTTGTAGACCAAGGCAATGTTGTATTTTTTCCGAAGGTATAAATTAAAGGTAACATAGCTGATTTAAAAAATGATACATAAAAACTACAACGTAACAATAAACTAATCGTGGATTTAAGAAAATAATTATCATATACTATCGAGAAAAAATATAATATGAACAACTTAAAACTTAATATTAAGAAGTTGTCCACATCCACATTATATTTATAAGGTTCAATTCTCAGATAGCTTTTGTAAATATGAATAGGCAGAAGCTGTAATGAGTTATTCTGTCATATTATGACTAGAAGTTATTTATGAATATCTGTTATCTACTCATCCAAACTTACACATCTGAATATTCTCAATACTTACGTCGCAATGATTCAGGGTGCGTTGATTTAACCTTTTGCAAAATTATATACTTCGATGTCTGACCTGAAAATTACAAGACATTTAGGGCCATAAATAAAGATTAAATTTAATTCAGTAATCAGTAAACATACTGTATGAGATAATTCTATTTCACTATTAGTATTTTTTTTTGCAGATGCTCCTAATTACCATTAATTAATTTATTTAATCATATCCAGATTAAAATACTAAGAAAATGTGTTTGTTATTCTGCTTTGACGAATACCACTTATATGTTATTAAGTTTGAGACTCATTAGCTCATTACCCAATAATCATAAATTTCAATAATTTACCTTTCTTACACGATGCGGCTGAATCCCATATTTTATTTGATTTTGAATCTTGTTTTATGATTAGAATTTGATCATTCAGGTTTTGCAGCTTGAGCTTATGTTTCTGGGACGTGTCAGAATTGCTATCCGGTAGACAAGACCACGCTTGCTTCACTTTATCTCGGACGGTAACTGGTAAGTCGGCCAGCCGACCATATGCAGGTAATATTAACTCAGCACCACCGAAAACCGAACCTGAACCTGAAAATTAACAAAAAATTGTGCAGATATCTATATTTTTTAACCCCTAAGCAAATAAGAAGTATGTCTGCCTTGTTGATATGATGTCACAGCTCTTAAGCAGAGGAACCAATTTTATTTTTTAGTGTGATTATTTGGAAAATCAGTCTAAAAGTATGCAAGTGTTTGAAGCGTGATTTCATAGCCTTTGGAAGGTATAAAATCTGTTGCAAAAAAGCACTTTTACGCGATAATCTGGCCTTTTTTTAATTAATGGACTTTAATTGAAAGTTGCTGGTTGACCTGAAAAATAGTAAACAATAACTAAATACTTAAAAATTTCGCGTGTAATGGCATAATGGGTGCTGAAGTCCATTTTATAAGAAACTGTTAGGAAGGAATTTTGTTGTTTAAGAAATAAGTGAGTACTTATAATATAAAATACAATTATATTTTACTATAGGGCAGTGCTTAAACCACAAAAAATATATACTTAACATAAAATCTTACCAGGTATATTCACAGATGGAATCGCATCACCCTTTAATCGATTGTGATGTTGTGGGTTTTTATCCTCATCTGTGAAATGTTTATTGCAAACACGCTTCTTTCTGTAATACGCATAATCTAATGGTTTCTTTACTTTACCATAAATCAGCTTGATCCATTGTACCAATCGGTCTATATCACGGTAATGTGGGAGGTGAAATAATGGCAACTCTGAAAATAAGATGAAATTTATGAAAGTTTTATACGGGACCAGTGGATTCCACTCAATTCATATATTTGGTGGAGTCAGACCATGCCAACTCTACCAAGCAAATGAACTGTCAAAACTGACTCACTTTGTATGTTTTGACAGTTTATTTGCTTCGAAGAGTTAGCGTGGTCTGATTCTATAAGACTAACATAGGTAGAACTATTATTTATCATTAATTCATTAAGCAAAAATTCTTACCAACGTCCTTACATCCAAATGCACATCGACTTTCAGACATAGCGAGTAAATTATGGCAATTTCTTAAAAACCTCTATATTTAGATGCAATAGGTATAGGTACGTTAACAAATCATTGAATCAAAAGTAAACGCAGCAGTAAACAAACTTTAACCTAAAAATGCACTTATCGAAAGATAGCGCTCTTTATAATCGAAGCTATTAGTAAAATAATCCACTAAAAATGTATTAATTCATTTTGAGTTAGCACGCACGCTTTAAAGTCTTGGATAAATAGTAATTTGGGCAATTTTTATTTCAAAACCACAACAATATCACTTTGTGACAACGGAATAAAACTGATACTGACAGCTGCGCTATCACTGTCAGTGAAGGTACGTTCTAAAATGATATTAAGCATACACGTAAAGAAAATGTGACCATTGATCCAAACAGACTCCAGAAAGTTTCTGGCACATATACCTTGCTGGGATGGGACTCGTGACGCAACTTAGTATCACCAGTTTTTTTTTGCCAAGTTTGGATAGATGGATAAATATTTCCGGCGCGAGAGTCACATGTCAGCGCAGTGCAGCAGAATCGATAGAGTACATTTTAGTCATTATTAATGGACTGAATAGTTGGATAGCATCAGGATAGTGTGAATCAAGAATGAGATCAGTAACTTTTTCTCCTACGCAGACCAACTTGCCAGCATTTATTACCAAAGTACCTATCCATATCCAATATAATAATCAATTGTAGGTTAGTAAATTAAATATTCTTACTTAAAAATATCCAATGCCCCGTGTTGGGGAAACGGTGAATCTTTAATAAAAGTAGCCCGGCATTTAGCACATTTCCTGTAATCTTCTGTTGTATTTTGACATTATGTTTGGAGTGACTAATTTCACCACAACTAAAACATATAAGGTCCAAAAACGTATCACTATTTTGGCACATAAACACCACGTTGTCGTCCTCATCCCATTTCTGCCCGCGATCCTAATCAGGTCGTCAGTCCACCTTGTTGGGGGGCCTTTCCACGCTGCGTCTTCTGGTCCGCGGTCGCCACTGAAGCTCGCTTCTGCTCCAACGGCCATCGGTTCTACAAGCAATGTAGCCCACTGCCACAAGTTTGGCGACTGTCTGAGCTATATCTACAACCTTGGATGGTGGATAGGAATGGTTCCAAACCTATATCACCGTGTTTGGGCTCAATTGGGTTTGTCATGAAGAGCAATTTTATTAACGTTAATAAAGTTTGTTCAAAAACATACCGTCGCAATAAAAGCGTAATCTATTTTTTTTTATAAATACTTTATTGTTAATATACCTGGCATATGAAGCGTCGGTATTGCCAGCCGTGTCAGCCTTTGATTTGGAAATGTATATATATCTTCAAAATGGAGATGGCATACTCGTCTATTTTTATATATGTACAGGTTATCTTCGCCAACTATGTCACCTCCAATTTTCATTATCCATGTCCGAAATCTTTCGATTTCATCAAATCTTCCGAAGGCAGGATTTGGGAAATTGTGCATAGTTATATCTGGAAAATATACCGTATTAGTTGATACAAATTACGGAATGTATTACTTAGTTTCTGTTTGGCCCCATGATTGACTGGTAGAGATTGGCTTACATCATATTATAAGTCATTCTCTATCTCCAGTACGGTATATTTTGATTGATTCCTTTTTCTTCCTATTTCCTGATCTTGTAACAAGAATACAATGAAAAACGAATCAATCTATATTTTGACATGGTTGTAGAGAATGCCTATCTCTACCACTCACCATGGTGCCAAACCGAAACTAGTGGTGCAGGATCATTAAAAACGTAAAGAAAACAACTAAGTAGACGTAAATCAAGAAATTATAATATAAACGATGCATTTTTTACTGAAGTCGGGTGAAAAGTGTCTTGGGTGAGCCATGTGGCAAAATTGGTTAAAATCCGTCCAGCCGTTTCGGCGCGATGAGCGGAAAATGAAATTAATGTCCATAGATGGCGCTGTAGGCCTAGCGCCGCGCGCCCTTATAAATCCTGTATCGCGCTGTTAAGATTTCTCCTGAAATCTATAGAAGGCTGGTTTTAAATAAAATGTTATAAATAGTATGTAAGTATTCAGCGTCTTACTTACCGTCGTGTATAGTGGTTTTACACTGAGGTACACAACATTTTTGCTGTGACGGCATTATAAATTTCGTAGCACTGACAAGTTCACTGAAGTTAGTCGTAAACAGCTGAAAGAAAATTAATCTCACCTGAATGACAACAAAAACTAAGTCTGTGGAGGAGTGCTTTATCTCAACGTTTAACATGCAAAGTATTTCCGAACATAAAATTTCATTGTTGTAGGTAGCGTAATATAATAATAATAAACCTTTATTGCTGACAATTTACAAAGTCATTTCAAACAGTTCATAATATGTATTTGTTAATGTTACCAACTGTCTGCGTATATTTGTGACACAAAGGCCTCCCTCCTCTCTTAATGTAGGTGGCATAATAAATACATATAAATAAAAGCCAATAAAATTATCGGAAATAATCATTTATTTGTATAAATAATTGAGATCACATTTTCACAGATGTCATTGTAATTTTGGGACTCTGCTGTAGCATGTAGTTATACCAATTCGAGTAGGTATGTGGCTATAGCAATTTTGATAATAATAGTAGGTACATTATCTTATCACTGAGTAATCACAATTCTTAATAAATAGGAAACTAAACCAAATTCAGCCAACTTAACACTTTTACAACCAAACCCGCTTAGTCGGCGTTCATACATTCTACTCAGCTGCCCAGGGTGATGAACAAATTTCATGAAACCATGTCAAAAACTTACCAGTTAAATTCAGTGAAGGAACTGCTAATCTATTTAATCGGTGACAACGATTATTGTCTTCTTTCTTGAAGTGTCTATTGCAAACAATCTTATTTCTGTAATAATCATAATCAGATGCTTCCTCCAATTTTCCACCAATGAGAGTTACCCATGTTTTAAATTCTTCCGGAACTTTACGGTAATCAGGGAACCGATGTGTTGGTAATTCTGAAAATTAAACAAAAAGTAATACTTAATTAAACTATAATTTTAGGGTCCTATAGACAAATTGTGCTAATGAGTCAAATGCGCAGAAGCAACATACCTTATTGTAATAATGAGGTTATTTATTTATTTATTCCCCACACTTACAGCTATCTTTACACAACTAACTTTTCATTTAGTTATATTTCAATTTATGCCACTATGTCATAACTTAGTCTCAAGTTCCTGACTTATTAAATGTTTTGTATTAAGTATACCAACTTTGATCTTTTGAGTGCCCAACCCACTGACAGAAAACTGTTCCTCAGACACTAGGAAAGAAATCAGACGTTATGTTCTGTATACCTAATGGCAAGTGTTTGTACTAAAAGGTTTAAAAATAAAATTTGTGCCTAATATGTGATTGCAGTATTACTTACCAGTAGGTTTGCATCCATATACACACGCTCTTGGCATTTCACAAAATTGTTCAGAATTGTTTATCTGCGACGACTAAATAACAAAATCAAGACTAGCAGAACACACAAAATCGCTTAATTCTCAAAAAAAGAGAAATATTTTCTTTGTAATACGAGTCCACCAATCCCCGTCATGATCAGTTACAAATAACAAATTTCGGCTCTAATAAAACGAAACTAACAGATACTACATTAGCGACAGCGTACTTATTTTAACCTCTCAGCTCAGGCAGGCATCAACTAAACTAAACATTAAAGCAAAACGTTCACAAGTCACAACTGTCAGTGTCAGTGTCAGTCAAATCAACAAAGGGTGCGTTCCTGCGTTCCAAAGAGAATATAGAGCCCCCTTGCACACCGCAAGCATCTATGCAAACGCGTTGACGGCTCGTGTTGGCTTATTTTGGCTGCCGGAGTCAAAGAGTATGTAATCACTACGTGCCGGAGTTTCCCCCTGAGATGAGGTGTGGGGTGCGGGCGCGGAGCTTAATTTTCAGATTTTTGTTAGTCTTATTAATTTTGGAATCGTGATCGGATCATAATAGATCGTAATGATGTGCTATATTTCATATTTTTTTCTTAAAATGAATAACAACGCGCATATAATTAGTGCCGCCTCGATGGACGCCATCGTGCTACTTTATAGGTATCGTGCTACTATTGAACAGCCGCGCTTCAAAACGCATTTCGATAGCGCGTCTATCGATACATTACAAACGCGCGATGAAAGAGCGTTATATTAGTATCGCATCTGTATCGCTACCAACGCGCATTGCAAGCGCGTTAGCATCGCGTCTGAATCGCTACAATTCCTACAAACGCGCGTTTAACGCCGTGTCTGTATCGATGTATGAGTACAATACAAAGGTCTTGTACGTTTTTTTTTATCATTGCGTAGTTCATTTTAAGTTTAACTTCCCGTGATAGTCAAACCATACAAACTGACTCGCTTTGTATGGTTTCACTGTTCATTCGCTTGGAAGATATAGCGTGGTTTGACTTGGCACAACTTATTTTTTTAGAATAACTTCATTAAAAATACTATTACAGATTGGAATTAAACATAATTAACCTTTTGAGCGCCACAGTCGGCTGTGGCCGTCAACAAAAAATCGTGCCCCTGACGCCACGTCGGCCACAGCCGTCCAAATTTCAATGATCAAAAACTTTGTAATTCTAACCGCTACAAGTATTTTTCAATCCCTGGTGATTTTGGGGCACATCCTTTTTTTTTTACTCTGGCGTCAGTGGCACGGTAAATTGCTAGACCGCTTGGCGGTCAAAAGGTTAAAGTGTTCACACTCTTTCTAATAGTTCCCTGTATTGCCTCCTTAAGTTGTAGTACTGAACAGCCTGCATTTATGAATTAATTTTCTTATTTACCTGAGAGATACATCTTTTTATTTTGAGGTGATTGAAGGATTTTCTTTTTCGAGCAGTACACATGGTCAAGTTCAAATGATTGTGGCTGTCTGGCATGTCCCCAAGTAGATGGTTCTGAGAATATAAATTAAATAATTTAATATAGGTACCTAACTATGTATTTTGTCCTATACAGTTAATTTCCCTAAGACACTATCATAATTCACACTATTTTCAAGATATAAGTGTAAAGGGTTTTTATGGTATTGTATTGTAAAGGGATTATAACTACAGCTTCAGACAGCCTAGAAATTAAACTAAAGGAAATTTAATTTAATTTATTTTTCTAATACATTCCTTTAAAGAAGACCTGGCCCAACTTATTTTCGGAATGCAAAAAAACGTGGTGTATTTACAGTATTTTTGGATGTAACTGTACCTTTTGACCGCCACAGTCGGCTGTGGCCGTCAACAAAAAATCGTGCCCCTGACGCAAAAACTTTGTAATTCTAACCGCTACAAGTATTATTCAATCCCTGTTGATTTTAGGGGCACATCTTTTTTTTTTACTCTGGCGTCAGTGGCACGGTAAATTGCTAGACCGCTTGGCGGTCAATAGGTTAAAATGTAGAAACAATTTACTGTTGCTTGGCCATTTTCAAGTGATTGGTATATATTCTTGTCACTTAACCCTTGAGGTGAGAGCTGCCATCCAAGTATGTAGGATTCTATTCTATAAATTTCAAGCACAAAATTAAGAAGAAAAAAATGGTTTAAGAGTTACCCGATTTACAATGCCCAGCAATGATTTCAACTTGGGATAGAGAAACTTCATTGTCACATTTCACCACAGTACCAATGTTTGAATACACATGGCTAGGAAAGCCAACCAGCATTTCATCAGGAAGTGAATCGGCTTTTAAATTCTTCGACGGTACGGCAAACCTTTCCAGCCTATTTTTTTTCTTATTAAAATCACTGTTTGTAAAGTGATTTCCACATACATATTTCAATGAATGTAATTTCTCTATTGGTACATGTATCAAGTCTTCTTTCCCCACAACCTTAACCCACTGCCTGCATCTGAAAATATTTTAAATTTAAACAGTGTCATTTTTCTTTACGTAGGGTTAAAACTGAGAATCTTAAATTCAAAGAGCTGCAGTAGCAGCTAGCAGAATGGGTAACCTATCTGAAACACTAATTTACGTTTCCCATCTGTAACGTTTCCCCAAATTTTCATTTGTCCGAAAGCCATTTTATCCAAAACTGTTAATTTTTCAAAATAATTACAAGTCAAACCTAACCTAAGCTAATGGTTTCTATAAAACGATGTTTTTAACATGCTGAAAATATTACCGGTTTCAGGAAAAAAATACATTTGGACAAATGAAAATTTTATACAGATGGGAAACAATGTTTCGAATTCAGATAGGATACCGGCAGAATGGCATGATTCTTTCTTCTATTAATAATAGTAATAATAATAATTTCTTTATTTCGGACAAGCAAGGTACCCATAGTGTTAGTAAAACAAGCAATATCTTAATCTAGTGTTAGTATTTACAGATTCATTGGTAATTTTAGTATGTCAATAATCAATCTAAAATATATATACATGTTGGTATCTATATTATAAGTTGTGCCACACTTTTAATTTGCTCGGTCCAATGCTTGAGGATTGGACAATCAAACCTCTCAGCAATTTCCTTTAGAATGCTGTTGCTAAAAGGTTTGTGGTATTTGAATGGTTATTATATCATTCTAGTTTTGCTATTCGACTTTATTCGTAATTATTTGCACTGGTAACAGTGAACGCATCTGGTAAACAAATTAGGCTGTAGTTATTGATAGTTACAGAACAAAGTATAACCCATATTTGTTTACATAGCCATAAGTGCAGCAAACTGAAATATGCATAACGTTAGTATCTTAATTCTTAAGTTATGTAATACTTACCTGCTTTCGTCCTTAGGAAATTTCGCCATAAACATCCTTTTTTCGCGGTTTTCACGGCTGGCACGATATCCACAAATTTCACATGTTATAAAGCGTTTTTTACGTGGCATTTTCACAAAATGTATTCACCAGTGTGTTTCAATATCAATTAAGAATAAATAAATTATTTATCTTAAAAAATAACAAAACTGGCGTGCCGCATATAGCCGCAGCCGCAATGAATGACAATGAATTGACACACTTGACATTGACACTATTGACATTGACAGGCAAGGCATGGACCAAAGAGTATTGTAATATAGAGGAAGAAGTGTGGCAACTCTATGGTCAAAAGTGCATGCATAGACGGTGCTGCCACTTGCGGCTCGTGAAGAACTATTGGTGACATATAGATGTGTAGCTATAGATATGTGTGTATAATACTGCTATAGCGTTATACGTATGCATCTATAGATTCTAGAAAGAAAACTGCACAAAATTAGTACAATTAAGGCGTACTTTTAATTTACCTGTTTTGCTTCCAAATTAATAGTCATTTCTTATAAACTTGATCACTATTATGTTATTAGTTCTTGTAATTCTTTGGTAGTACGTTTGTACTTAAAACATTTCATTAGATATGGCTAAATAAATTGGTAACAAAAAGGGGAAATTAAAAGTATACCTTAATTGATGTTCTAATTTGTAAAAAAATTTCGGTACGCAGTTATAACAACTAAATAGATTTTTTTTATTAAATTGTACTAGTTTTCATGAAGTTAATGACATGAAAATCAGTAGGTACATAGTGTCTATAAATGTCAAACCGACATATCTTTTCATAGATAATGACCACGGTAGCCGACGTCTTAAAACAGTTATTTTTTCATTGAGAAACTTGTTTTTATATCGGGAAAAAGCATAAGAAATGTTTAAAATACGTGTTTTCATCCATTTTTTTATTGATTTATATTTGTTGTAATACACTTGAGCTGCTTTTTTTACAATATCATCTCCTTCATAATTAATCTTTCCATCTAAAATTCTATTTACCGCCCTACACCAACTGTAAATAATTATATTAATCGCTGTATTTAGAAAGTAGTCCTTGAACTTATCTTTATGAATATCACAGTCGTCAATAAAGGAAAAATCGACAAATAAATCAATAAAAGCAATGATACGCTCTAGTATTTTTTTTGTAACATTCACTATTGAGGAAGGCAATTTTTTGTATGTCCTGAAAACCAGCGACTAGGCGATCAGAGGGATATATAAGCCATTCTTTATCTTTTTCATATTCTTTTGCTCTTATGAATCTGTATTTAGCATTCTTTGAATCGCCTAATAGCTTGCTTTTACATAGTTTACACCCTTCTATAACTTTTTGCAAACATTTTGTCAGCGCCCATCCACAGACATAAGTTCTTTGATCAGCCCCTGAATCTGCTACATTATTTTGCATGACATCTAAAGGCTGATCAATTAGAGTATCTTGGGGTTGTGAGGGAGCATTACCTTTATTTGGTATCAATGGTACAGCTTGGAGACTTTCTCGTAGGGGCCGCGAATAGCAATGGTCTGCTTGTAAAAAAGTAGTACATCCTTGATGTATACCTGGAACACAAAAGCATATTTGATCCTCTTTGAATCCTCAATAGTACTCACTGAAAATGATAAACTTAGAATACTATTTCAGAGTAACTGGCTAAAATGCTATTACATTACATTAAAAATATATATATTATATATACTCATTTTGAGCGAGCCTTAAGTGAATATAAGCTTAACTTATGCCAGATGATCATTTTTGAACCCATGTGATATTTTCACAGTTTCTTGGATGAATGCTTAGTAATTATTTCTTAATGTTTAATAATTTTGGGGGCTACAGTCGCCTTACAGACTAATACCAGTATGTATGTAGATATATACTGCCAAGTGAAGTGCAGTCATACATTCAGAGAAACCATAATTTGGAAGAATAATAGAAAACTATTGTAGTTTTTTGCACTATAAAAAAAAAACAAGATTTAATTCTGCTTACAATGTAAATTCACTGATGGGATTGCTGACGGCTTTAACCGACCTGATGACATCTTATCACTGGGATCAAAATGATGATCACACAGTCTTTTAGACTTGTATATTTTCATACGGTCAGTTTCCTTGAGTTTGTCTCCAACCACTGACACCCAAGCATTAAAAAGATCAGGTTTTTTATCGGGGATCGGAAATCGATGTACTGGGACACTAAATGTGACTGAAACATAATGAAATACATGTTATTTTTTACCTTTTATATAGTACATTCATTTTGGTCACAACCATGTCACCTCAAATAGTTAATTATTGATTTGCTGATAATAGATTATCATTATATATCTAACAATAGTAAGGATTCTAGCATCATGTTTTATATTATAACTGAAATCAATCATTATACAACATTTTTGTATACATAACATAATTACACAGAATGTTCTGATTGATGTGAATGAAAAGTATGTAACAAAATATAATTAGGTATACAAAAATGTTTACGGAAAATTAAGAACTTTTATTTTTACTCAACATTCACAATAATAAGAAGTAGGTTTGCTAATCATGTTCGACATTGACTGAGAAATTTGGTATTTCTAATGCATAAATAAAAAAATACTAAGTTTCCTTTTTCTTGTTAAGAAGTGTTATTCGTTCAGTCTTTCAGTTTGAGAACAGTACACAGAAAACCTTACATACATACATAATGGATCATAAGAAATACAATCCAAGAAAGAAATATATACTTAGTTATTGGGTTGGTTAAGTATCAAGTTTAACATAGTATTTTTTCTATCATCATTCAATATTTCTTTATTGTGAATTAAGTCTACTAATAAATAAACCCGGTTACTGGCTGCTTGATGATAGAAATTTCTGTATTTGCGCCGCGTGGTATTTTAACTGGTTAAGAAACTGAAAAGTATTATTTCTTTTCAGAGTTTGTTAACAAGTCCAGAAAAATACCACGCGGTGCAACCTAAGGAAGATTCAACACAGCAAACCGCCAGTAATCGCTGTTATGAGCGTGAGCGAGCGAAATCTACCATTTTAAACAAAAGTTGAATAAAGGAAAACACTTACCCAAAAAGTCACAGCCGAAAACACAATATCTTTTCGGAATTTGACTCATGTTATACAAAAACAAACAAATAACAAAAATGACTCAACAAGAAATAACACAACGGATTTATATAACGAAAAACAAAAAAACAAGAAACGCGGTAACGAAAAATAAATAACAAATTAACAATAACTTTTGCAATATAACAAGAGATAACCTAGAAAAGAAAGCGCATAAACATCCAAACAACAAAGCGTCAGAGTGAGTTTACAATGGCGATGACAATTTTGACAAGTCCACACAAGATGGCCGCCTCTTTAGTTCATCACCAGGCGTCGGAGGTCACTGTGTTCTACGAAAAGTGTTGCCACCAATGAGTGTGCCCCTCCCTGGCATGAACCGATGTTGGGGTTGCCAGATTAAGAAGATCAACGCATCAAAACATACAGTCCGACCAAAAAGAGTAGAGATTAAAAAGTGGCAATAGTGTAGTGTCCTCCCTTTCTAAATCAATATAAGAAACCAGGGACGACACTACAGTATTGCCACTTTTTAATTTCTACTCTTTTTGGTCGGACTGTAAATGTCCCTTTTCCCATCATCAAAGAATATTGTAAATTGTTTTGTGTCGTAAAATAAACAATGTGTTGCTCTATATTCATAAAAGTTTTATTGTTCATTGCAATCCTAAAATCTCTATAAGATAAAGATAACAGATATTTCTGCTCACCTGGCCTGCCATTGAGCACAGATGGTTCTCTTGATACTGAGTCATCTTGTAACTTGGGATAATTATGTTCATTAAGAACATTGTACTCTGAAAAACCAAAAAAATTGGTTAATATTCATGGTCACTATTTACATTATGATTATGAGTGAACAATAATTTTTGGACAGGACTATTCTTGTGACTGAGCAAAATTTTTCATCGTGCATAGAGAAACAGATAAAAACTAACTTAACTAACCCACAACTGTTAATACATGGCCTCCACAATTATTATTTATTAATTAACATTTCGATTCCACAAAGTATGGGAATACAATGATAGCCAAGGTACAGAAAGCTACCTTGCCAGATAATTTAGAGGTAATATGCATAATTAATAATAATATAAGGTGTGGTGTCAAATATAGACTTTCAAAGCCGGTGCAGGTTTGGCTTATGTTTTCTACAAGCGGAGTGCTAGAATACGGTCCCAGTGAGAGGAGGCTCCACAATAGACAAGCCAAGCCATTGGGAATCGGTTTCTATGAATGCCACAGAACATACACCTTAACAGTCTTCTTCTTCGTCGTTCCCTCACTGATGAGGATCGCGACCACATAACTGTTTCCACTCAGTGCGGTTATATGCTGCGTGGACCGCCCGGTGCATGCTGCCGCCCACTGCCTTCTTCACTGTGTCAGACCATCTAGTGGGTGCCCTTCCCTGCGCACGTCTGCCATCAATTTGCCCTATGATAATCTGCTTCTCCAGACAATGCTTTGAAGACCGCATAATATGACCGAAGAAGTTCAGGGCTCGTTTCCGACATATCGCGGAGAGCCGCGTCGAGATGTTAAGTTCATTTAATATCGACTCGTTTGTTCGCATCGCAGTCCAAGGTATACGTAGCAACCTGCGCCAACACCACATCTCGAAAGCATCGATCTTACTGCTATCGCGGCTTCTCAAACTCCAAGTTTCTGCACCGTACGTGAAAATGGAAAACACCAGAGCTCGAACTAAACGCACCTTAGTTGTACGGCGAATCCCACGGTTTTTCCATATCCTGTCGAGGTTAGCCATTGCACTTTTAGCCATACCGGCCCTACGGCGAATTTCGTCAGTGCAATCGCCGCCGCAAGTTATCAAGGACCCAAGATACACAAATTCGCTGACCTTTTCATACCCGACGAGTGCGCTTGTAGCTGGAAGTAATTTTGCTCTGTCCACCACCATTATTTTAGTTTTTGAATGGTTGATCTTAAGACCGAGCTTGGCACTCTCTACTTCAATTTTCTTCAGAAGAGTTGCCATTTCTACTTCATCCGACGCGAGTATTGTCGTATCGTCTGCGTATCTCAGGTTGCTGACCCTACGGCCACCAACCACAACACCACCGTTCCATCCATCCAGTGCCTTCCTCATGATGTGTTTGCCGTACAGGTTGAATAACTTGGGAGACAGAATGCAGCCTTGACGTACGCCTCGTTCAGTGTGGAAAGATTTGGACGTTTGGCTTTCCAATTTCACGAAGCTTGAGTCATTGAGGTACAGGTTTTGTATTAGAAAAACCAAATGTTGCGGTACGCCCATCGTCACCAGTACATCAAACATAGTTTTCCACTGCACACAGTCGAATGCCTTAGCGTAATCTATAAAACATAGAACCAGCGGTTTGTTAATTTGTGTGATGAACTCGAATATTTGTTTGTGGGTCATGGATGTTATCTATACCATGCATGTCGTCATCTACTTAGTAGGTACCCATAGTACGAGCTTTGCTTAGTTTGGTACTAGACTAGGACTTAATATGTGTAAGATTGTCTGTGGATATTTACTTATTTATTTATTAAATCACTGTTCTACATAGCCTTCTTACGTTCACAACACAGTGGTACGCCGTGGACAATTTCATCTTCTGTAAAGAGGCAAGGATAAGAATATCGAATTCTTACTCCCATTTGATCGAACTGAGTTTCGTCAAAATGTTTTTGGCACACACGTTTCCTCATAAGTTGATCTGTAGACAGTTCACGTAAATATGGACTTGTCGGAACTAGCTTCGCCATCCATAAAGTTCGTAAATTATTGTTATTGGGCATGCAAAAGAGTTTGTGCGTTACATTAGTTGAATCACAACCTACAACACAACATTTGAATAGTGGCATATTGAAACTTCGGCACTAGGCAAATCACTGCACACCAAATAGATACAGTACAGAAGTCGCCTTTCTCAAGGAACTCGAAATCGAAACGAAAGACACAAGATAGCAGGCGCTCAACTTGACTAAAAGATTACAAAACAAAACAACCAGCTGCCAAGTGTCAGCGAATATGTCATTGAATTTGACAGCAGTAGGTAGCCCACAGATAACATAAAAGTCGATGCGATTGCAGCGCAATAACTGTTACAATGAACTAAATCTGTTCAGCGTTTAACTGGTTTCATCCATATCTGATTCCATTGCATTGACGAAATATTTATCACTCAAAAGTCACGAGTGATGCTCGTGTTAGGCTGCGTCCACACTTGTATCATTTCGCCGTCGACGCGTATCGTGCTGTTTGGACGCTCACTGCGGGCATTCCGAATCATTTGCGCCGCGAAGAAACGCGTCCACACTGAGACGTATCGTATCACCGGCATCACCGCACCGATCATTTCGGCGTACAGTAGTTTGGACGCTATCCGTATTCGTACCACTGTGTCGTATCACACCGCCCCGATAAATTTTGGCAGCTACGTCACCGGCTCACCGAAATTTAATTTACCGCTCATATTGCACGATTCCCACTGACCGGCCGGAGTCGGCGCGCGCTCAAGCGCATCTAAATAGTTGCCAAAGGAATGTAGAGCTTTTGTACAACAGTCAGATCCCATATTCGGATGTTATTGGCGCCGCTGCCGGCCGATCGGGCGCTTGCGGACGCGGACGGAGGTGCTCGGCTGTCGTCGCACGTAAGCGGCTCCGTTCGGTTACCGCCGCGCGCCATAGGCTGCGTTCGCTCGTCCGTCGCCCTAGAATTAAATCGCTCGGACGGACGCAGTCGGCTGCCGCCGGGCGCTCCAGCGTCTGCTGGAACGTGGCGGCAGCCGAACCCGCCCGACCTGGTCAGTGGACACGGTCGGCCGCTGCCGGCTGCCAGAGCGCCCGTTGCGACGCGGCGGCAGCCGACCCGGCCCAGCCCGGTCAATGTGAATCGTACATATGACTGTGCTTGTTTTATAATAGACTAGCTTTTGCCCGCGACTACGTCCGCGTGGAACTTGGAAGTATGGAAGCAACCTCGTACAACACGATAGATATCCACCTAATCACCTTAATTAATAAAGGGATTAAGCGCCTAAGCAAACGTAAGAGCAATTGTGCTTTCGGTCTAATCATTACATTTCCTACAGGGTCATCACATCACTCATCAATGTCATCATGAATTACTTGCTCACTTTTCAATCTTTTTAGGGATAATTTCCAGGATAAAAACTATCCTATGTCCTTCCTCGGATCTTAAACTATCTCTATGCCAAATTTCATCAAAATCGATTCAGCGGTTTAAGCGTGAAGAGGTAACAGACAGACAGACACACTTTCGCATTTATAATATTCGTATGGATAATGCGGCAGAAAGTTTCTCAAATGGTAACCACGTAAGTACCGGAAGACACCGCGTGGTGAGGCCTTCAACTATGGCACCCGCTCACGGCGACAAAGCATAGCCCTTATATGACTGTGCTTGTTTTATGGCCATGCGGCAGAAAGGTTCTCGGTGGAAACCGCGTACCGGTCCAGTAGTGTATTTAGAAACGTTACGAACGTTTTTAAATAATCGTAAAGACAGGTTTTAAAGACCAATGACCGCGGTGTAGATCGATGAACGGATCAGTGCGCGTCCAAACTAGTCCGTATCGCCTTGAATGATCGGTCAAAAACAAGACTCGAGATGGATCGCGGCGGATCCGAACCCCGTAGCATGATCGCGTATCATGGACGGTAGTGTGGACGTCGCGCCGTCGTGATCATGCAACGCTAGCCTGATCGCGAATGTGCGGGGTACTGAAGATATACGTATCAACATTGATTACGAGCGATCGGATACGGGCCGTTGCATGATCGCGACGGCGCGGCGCGACGGCCACACTACCGTTCATGATACGCGTCGGCGGTATCGCGTATGCGACGGAGATCGGATCGGCGAAATGATACAAGTGTGGACGCCGTCTTACATGGCACAAAAAGTCGGCCAAGTGCGAGTTGGATTAACGCACCGGAGCGGACATTCCGTACAAACGATGGAAGCATCAATATAACAAAAAGATCAACTGAACTTACAAAAACTCTTTGTATCTAGCTTCAGTAAGTTCTGTTGGCTGCCCTGTCTAAAAGTAAAAAACGCACCAAGGGGTTGCAGGCACACCCGCCCTAACACCAACTCATCCTTCACTTCAGAATCAATGTTAAGTTTAGCCCACGCTTCACACTTCTCACTGTGCTCAGGCTCCTCAATCATGGACTCCAGTAATTCAGGTTCTTGTTTCCTGCACCCTGCAAGCAACATTCGAAAGTTTATTTGTCAAGTAGGCATCTAGGGATTTTTACGTCTGATCACACAACACTAACAATATTAATATTACTATGCAGTTTTTTTTTTAAATGGTGCATTTCAAACTTGTTCGTGCCAGTTGCTGGTGAAATAATTATGTATGTACCTATTGTACCACAGTATTGTCTCTGACCATCTTATGTACCATATTTCAAGCGAAATAAAGATATTTGTATCACTAGGCACTCTTTACAGGAAAATTGTCTTTGGGTTTATTACAAGTAGATCACAACAAGATATCAAAGGTTTCTAGGCATGCTCTCAGACAACACAGGGACAAGATTACAATTGATAAGTGTTACATTACAAGGATCTCTAGTCCTTCTCCTCGGTACATAATTGGAGGCAACTTACAAATTGAAATTTGCAAATATGGGATTAATACAATACCTGGTTCATATGATACAGATAAGGTATTATTTACCTTTTATATTTGGTCTATGGTTGAACTTGGATGATACAGCATTTGGTCTCTTCTTTTTTAACTGCAAGTAGTTTTCTATATCGTAATTTCATAGTGTAAATGGAATCATAGATTATTGACAGTCTAAAGTAATATTAAAAGTAAAACCTAGATATTTTCCCTATATGATTTTCATAAACTTAAATAAAAGTTAGTTTTAAACACTTAAAGATCACTGTAACTTCAATAAATTACTTAAGTATAGAACATAACATATTCAAACTTGATTAGTTATAATTACATCAAATGCCTAAATAAAATAGAGTAGCAAACAGTCAAATAGAGAACATAACATAATAATACTTAAACCCTCAGGTGACTGCATTTCCACAGTAAAATCAACCCCTTATTTCACCCCCTTAAGGAATGATTTCCGAGATCCACTTAGATGGGGTGGGGTATTATTTTTAAATTATATCATACGTTAATTTGATCAGCATTTATACTTATTTGGTGTATTAATCAAATGTTATTGGTTTCGAATTATATAATAAAATTAGTATAATTAGACAAAATGTCTTACTCAACATTTGAGTCTCCGAAAGGATTGTGATAGTTACCTCTTCAGTATCTTGAGTGAGACTTTTCGTCTCCTTTTGTAGAGAAGCAATCAATTTCACGACATATTCCCTCTCTCCCGGAATAGAGTACATAGTTATTCTACTTTTGGCACTGTCAATAAAACAGGTGTCCTGGAAGTGTCTCCAGCACAAAACTTTGTGACTGGTGTGCAACTTCATAAGGGAGTCTATTGACCAAGATTTCTGTTCTGGCCAACAATATATAGCCCATGCTTTAGACCTAAAACCAAAATGAATATACTTTTGCATCAACACCATCCATCAATATTCTTGTCAATATAGCAAAGCGGCTTAGAAACACATAAAATCTGCCAGGAACAAATCCCGAGGACAAACATCATACTCATTGTGTGGTTTATAGTGATCATCTCTACTACCCAAATGTTGTATGGAAGCGATCACTCTTTAATGATAAGACCGCCTGTATAAAAAATATTATTTTTGTGTTTAATGTGTAAACTTTTCGGTGTGCAATAAAGCATTTTGTATTGTATTGTATCATACGAAACATGTCGGGTCAATCCTCAGACCAAGAAAAAAAGAAAGTCTTTTTTTCTTTTACTATATATTATTATACTACTTCTTACCTTAAGGCGTTGGTTTTGCTCGGTTTGGGGAACCGATGAAAACTTTTCCGGTTGTCCGTAATCGGAGTAATCCCGCATTTGGAGCACTTGCGATATACATCAACGGACATTTTAGAAAAGTTCAGATTTTTCCGTATATAGTACCAATGCAATACACAAAACCAAATAAACAAACAAATGGCAAATTCTTTGCAAGAGGTTACTTTTTATTTATGACAGGTTGCATTGACATTGACATTTCCGTAGACCGTAGAGTATGTAGACGTTTAAATATGTAGCACATTCTAGCATAACCAAATCCTAGCTCCACACTACTCGCGAAGTTACCCCAAGTTGGCCGAATATGACTGGCGGGGCACTTCGCTGCGGAAACCCATACTTCGGCCAACTTCGCACTTCAAATTACGCTATACAAAAAAAAAAAAAAGATTTGGTCACAGCACATTTTTAAAAAGAAAAGCACGTAGTACTTAACGGGTATTTTTACGCATTGTAACGCGCGTTTTCAGCTTGTTACATAGAAGAAATAAATCCCATTTGCGTACATTATTTTCCCCTAGTTTTGACATCTAAACATTAGAATTATTCCATTTATTTGTTTGACAGCTTCAGTGCGTTTCGTTACGCAGATAACCTTTCGCTAGTTTGACAGTTGAAGTTTGTTTTGAAACCTCAAACTCTAGTTTATTAATCAATTTCATCGTCCTTATACGAGGATCGATTGCAATTTCGTCGTGACGTTTGAATGCAGCTTAATGACCATAGATTATATTCGATAGTTTTTTTTCGTTCATTCTGTTGGCAAGGATGGTTTGACGTCTTCTTTTTTCTGTGGAGCGCCT
This sequence comes from Apotomis capreana, assembly GCA_947623375.1. NCBI lineage: Eukaryota > Metazoa > Arthropoda > Insecta > Lepidoptera > Tortricidae > Apotomis > Apotomis capreana. The sequence goes on along the minus strand of OX392522.1, from coordinate 11,076,239 downwards.
TGGGAGTGACACAGCTTCAGAGAATATCCTAATTAATTAAAGCAATCTTCGCTTTGCCGAGATCTTTCGGGTCGGCTTACAGTTTGTGGCGATCGGCCGCAGCCTTTCTTTTTTCGTGCGTGCGGAAGCCGCCGGAATGGAGAAGCCTCCAGAGATGTTGGAGCGGGGCAAACGTTCCGCCTGAACGTTTGCCCTTTTGGACTACCCCGTCCACCTACCTTTGGGCGACGTGATCGCCAACCTTTGAACGACTTCGTTCCCCGCTTGCGGATTCCCTTATGGACTAGCATTTTTGGATACTTTTTGGGACAATGTGCTCGCCCACTACAACTGTTAGGGCAAACTAAATGCATATTTTTGGCGTCCTTCTGTGACGACCTTTCATGACAATTATTTCTTTAGTTATGCGTTAGCGAGTCGTGGCGCTTTGACGCAAACGTTTACCTTAAATTTCTTTCCCCGGGTTTTACCCCTGGTACTAATTACCGCCTATGTGGCTTTAGAAATTTCTCTCGCCTCGCGCGACTAGTAATAAAATTTGCCTCGGGTGCTTCTCACCCCATTCTTTGCCCTACATGGGATTAATTAGTAGCTTCATCGCTGGAGATCCATCTGCCTGAGCAGCCTTCGTGGCAGGAAGCGTCGCTGGGGCAGACGGACCTGCAGAACCTCACCACCCAGCAGTGGGAGGATCATTTTCCCCAGGCCTAGCCCTGTTTATTTCCACCATTCCATTTTTCTTCACCCAAAGTAAGATTTAAATTCCTTTTTCTGAGTGCCTCTCACTCTTTACTTTGCCCTACGTGGGATATAGTAGAAGCATCTTCGTTGGAGACCCATCTGTCGGAGCCGCCTTCGTGGCAGGAAGCGTCGCTGGGGCAGACGGGCCTGCAAAACCACCAACTCTTAGGCTTTGTACCTACTGACACCAGGTTGGTGACATTATTCTAATTTAATCTGCCTTCGTTCAAAAGATGAAACACTGTAACACCTAAACGTGGCCCCAATGAGTACTGTAAAATAAGGTCTTAATTTTAAGCGATACCGCCCAAACTGAAAATTTAGTTTCTGTGCCCTTCAGGCTTAACATTGTAAGTTTAGAATAAATAACTTTAAGCGATCCTTCACTACAACAAGGTTATAAAATTTGTCTGTACTTTTTGCATGAATGTGAAAAATAAACCCTTCTGGTTTTGAAAATTTGGTTTAATTTCTTTCCCACATATAGAACCTATTCAAACTTGGCTTGTGATTAAAAGTTCATTTTCCTGCTCTTAGCTATCCGAAGGTGAGAGCCTGGCGCCCGATTTCTTTTTTTATATTTTTTTGTATTGATCTAATCACCTGATATAGGTCAGCGACCCTTCTGGTCGATTTGTTTAATCTTTTACTTAGTGGATTTTTCTACCACCTTTAATTTCTTTAATATTTTTAGATGCTCTGGTGCTTCTGATAAGCCCATAGTCACACACAATTTTCTTTTCATTACATTTGGCGCTCACCGAAGCAGGGACTGAAAAATAGGTTTCTATATGTGTTTACTTTTCTTTTGAGTGGAATTGTTTATTCTCTTTGAACGAAGGCCTCTGGTAACATTTTTAGTTTTCTGTTACCTTATATTATTATTATTGTATTTTTCAGACAGTACTGATATATACCACTGTTGTTATATTTTTCAGTACATTGTTATTTTTTTGAAGTGTTCACAATACAGTGTTACTTATTGTTCTATGGATGTGTTTTGAGGAGTAAAACTTTTGTTGTGCATTTATCCAGTTAAAGTACAGTGTTTCTCAAGTTTAATAGTGACAAGTAAATTTAAATATCAGAGTTTGTTTTGCAAAGTAATTGAATAATAATTTCACAGTTTTACTGAACAGCTGATCAGTTATTGTTAACCTTAAAGTAACTTTTGCATTTATTATTAGTATACATTTGTTGTCTTAACTAGTAAACAATTTAGAATCTTTGTTTCAAATATTAGTACTGCTGTTGTACACTCAGCTTCATAAAAAAGTTTCAATTTATAAAAGTGACATTGTTATAATATTTAACTTTAGAGTTTTTTTTGCATCGGTCTTGATTACATATTGGTTAACATTTAGTGAACATTATCACACTGTGCAATTGAAATCTGTTTACATAGTTTGTTTTTCTGAAGGTGAACAGAGTGGTTAAAATTTCATAATTGTTATATACGGAGTGTTTATTATATTCTTATACAGGGTGTTGTGACAGTTGGTCTCAACTTTAATTTTTTACTTGTTAATTATAAACAATATTTCTTGGTGTTTCATATCTGTACTTCGGAGTGTTTTTTGACTGCGACATTGTTTTGAATTTGAAATTTCTCTTAATTGATATTTTCCTCGGAGTCTCAAGATTTTAATATCACTTTCATTACAGGGTGGAAAGTAATTAGTGCTATAATTTTCATTTACATTTGAAACATTTTTTAATTGGTACTTTATCCAGTAGATAGGGTTGTCACCTGGTACAATTTAATTAAATTTTTTTTCTTCGTTTCAACTTTTGAATAACAAATACTTTTCATAGGTATTACTTGATCGGTATATAGGGTTGTCACCTGGTATTTCCACTTAGAACTTTTATTAAAAAATTTTTTTTCCTTCAGCATCTGAATATAGATTACTGCACTTTAGTATTATACGACCATAATATAGGGTTGTCACTTCAATTTCAATAATTTTTTATTTTTCAAATTTTTTATCCTCGAATAGTAACTTCACTTTTTGGACATTACTTAACCATTATATAGGGTTGCCACTTAGTAATTTCAACTTAATTTTTTTATTTTTTAAATTTTTTTGGCAATCGAATAGTAACAGTTGTCTGATCTGGAACATACCTAGTGTACCGAGTCGAGCGGTTTTTGCGAATAGTTTTTGATTTTTATTTCTACTGTTTTAGGTACAGTTAATACTTTACATCTAGCTTTGGACATTTAGTAGTGATGGACAACGGTGAGGGTCTTAGCACGCCTCCACCGGTGGCACCACCTAGGGTTGTGGATATGGGAACTAGTCCTGATCCACCCAGTACTTTACAAGGTGACTTGATAACCTTCTCTGCTTATCAGAGCGGTGCACACAATAGCACAGACAGTGGAGTTCAACCTCTACCTAGAGGCATTAACTTGACAGGTGAAGGCAACCATACTAATATGCTGGATATCCCTTCTAATCGTTATTTGTCTAAACCCCCTGATCTAACGAAGTGCAAAATTAACTTCAATGGCAAGACTTGTATTGCTTGTTTTGTTAAAGATGATCATCGGACTTGGTCATCACTTTTGCCTCATATTCAAGTAGCGTTAAATAGTGCTGTTAACTTAGCTACAGACTTTACTCCTAATTTTTTAATGTTCGGTAGAGAACTTATTATAGATTCTTCTTTGCATCGCTTTAGCGATTCTTTTGATAACTTGGACGATCTAACAATAGGTGATCGTCACAAGCTGGCTAGTTCTTTTGATAGACTCAAGTCAATTTTTGAACGGGTATCCGTCTCTCTTTTAAAGGCATATAAACGTAATGCCGCTTTTTATAATAAGGGTCGTAAGGCTGTCACTTACGACGTGGGTAATGTTGTTTGGAGGAGAAATTTTGTGCAATCTAGCGCAGCTCATTATTTTTCGGCCAAGCTGGCTCCAAGGTTTGTTAAATGTGAAATTGTTGACAAAATTTCTGATGTAGTTTATGTTTTGAAAGACCTTTCAAAAGGCACTTCTGGTCGTTTTCATGTTAAAGATATTATTAAAATTTTATATTTGGAACTCTTAGCTTCGCTGGGGGGACATTTTGGGGAAGTCATGGTCTTTGTTAGAGATGTATATTAGAGTTATTGGACCTTTGTTAGAGATGTATGAAAGGTAAGACTGCTTTGAATTTTTCTCCCAACCGTTGTTAATTTTAAAGTTAACCTTGGACATTTTAAGAACTCTATTCCAAATTTAATCCAACAACATAACCTTTTTGTTTTTGTACATATTGGGTTATAGAACCCTTGTATAGTATCTTGTTGTTTATTGTACACTTTTCTTTCTATCGCTGTTATAGAGTAAAGGTTGTACTTAATTTTCTTTTGTCATGACTCTTTAGAATATTTGTGAGTGTAATATTAGCTTAAATTCTTGTTTAGAATACTTCTAGTTTTTGTTAAGCTTAGATGAATAAGCATCTCCTGGACTTGACTTTCCCTGATTAGACTTTTTACCTACTTGTTAGTAGTGTAACTTTTAGACTTCCGATTTTTCATTGCGAATGCAATGCGGTTGTTCTTTTTGGCGTGCCTGATTTGAAGGTCGTCTTTCTCAGATCTCGCTATTGCAGCGATTGATCTTCTTTTTGACCACACTGCCGGGGTGTAGGATCAATTTTGCTCCACCATCTGATATGGTGGTTGCCTCCTTTGTTGGCCGCTTTTGCTGCAGCCGCGGCTCAACATTCTTTTCCATGCGCCTGGAAGTCTGGTGGTGTTGAGCCAGTCGCATTGGATTTTTTGGCCTGTCGCGTCTGCGACGGTCACTTTTCTTTGTCATCCGCACAAGATTGCGATATGACGTTTCTTTTGCCATGCGCCTGGGAGTCTGGTGGTGTTGAGCCAGTCGCATTGGACTTTTTTGTCTGTCCTGTCTGTGACAGACATTTCTCTTTGTCGTCCGCACTTTTTAGGTTTGCGGCCCGACGTTTCTTCTTTTCAATGTGCATGGTAGTCTGGTGGTGTCGTGCCAGTCACATTTGAAAGGCTATTTGGCTGTTTTTTTTCTCTTTTTCCACGACTTTTTACGTGTGCCTGGAAGTCTGGCGGTGTTGCACCAGTCACACGGGGGTTTTTTCGTTGCCCATTTTAAGAGGAGTCTTACTCACTTTTGTTCTTTTTGGGGTTTTTTCCAAAAACAATATTTTTTCCCCCTTGAGTGTCTCAGTGACATATCATTATACTTCATACTTAGTTCCTTTTTATTCCAACATATTCTCAGTTTTCCTTCGAAAATTGAAACCTTTTTCATTTTCTCTCATAGTAATGAGTAGTGATGTCACTGACACACTCACATAGAAGTTTTGAGTCGGACGGTAGCGTTTAGCCTTACCGGTTTCGAATTCTTTCCTATTGCAGGGAATTTTTTAACTGTTCTACAGTAGTCGGTGGCGAAGGTGCTTAACCGCATCTACATAAACTAGGCAGTTTTGTTTGCACGTTTTGAATTTATTCTTTTTTTCCTTTTAGACTTGTAGTAGTCGGAGGCGAAGGAGCCTATCTGTATCTACGAACCGGTTTAACTTACTTTTTCTTTTAGACATAGCTTAATGCTAGTATCGTTTGTTTTTCCATTGTTGTAGTCGGAGGCGAAGGTGCCTATCTGTATCTACTAACAGGTTTAACTTAGTTTTCGTTTTAGATATAGCTTAGTGCTAATATCGTTTGCTTTTTCATTGTAGTAGTCGGAGGCGAGAGTGCCTATCCGCATCTACTAACAACTTCTTTGTTTAGTAATATCCTATTATAGGTTTTAGTTAATTTAAAACTAATTTGTTTGTACTCTTTATGGTTTAGATGTTGAGACCTAGCTTTCCTGCTTTTGGCACTATCGGTGGCTAGGATGCCTAACCGACAAGTAGCTAGTGAGTCGGTAGAGTTTGGTAGATAGTTGGTAGAGTTGGGAGGAGAGTTGGTAGAGTTGGGAGGGGAGTTGGTAGAGCTGGTTAGAGAGTTGGTAGAGTTGGGTAGAGTTGGTAGAGCTGGTTTCTTTTCTTTATTTTTTTAGGTTTTTTTATACCCTAAGCCTCGTAGATAGGTTAACCTTGTTGCTAGGTTCTGTCTTGTTCCTGTTTTGGTTTTTTGTCATAAAAAATAGTTCCTATTTTTTATTTTTCGTCGAACGGGGGTAATGTAACGCGCGTTTTCAGCTTGTTACATAGAAGAAATAAATCCCATTTGCGTACATTATTTTCCCCTAGTTTTGACATCTAAACATTAGAATTATTCCATTTATTTGTTTGACAGCTTCAGTGCGTTTCGTTACGCAGATAACCTTTCGCTAGTTTGACAGTTGAAGTTTGTTTTGAAACCTCAAACTCTAGTTTATTAATCAATTTCATCGTCCTTATACGAGGATCGATTGCAATTTCGTCGTGACGTTTGAATGCAGCTTAATGACCATAGATTATATTCGATAGTTTTTTTTCGTTCATTCTGTTGGCAAGGATGGTTTGACGTCTTCTTTTTTCTGTGGAGCGCCTTGGGAGTGACACAGCTTCAGAGAATATCCTAATTAATTAAAGCAATCTTCGCTTTGCCGAGATCTTTCGGGTCGGCTTACAGTTTGTGGCGATCGGCCGCAGCCTTTCTTTTTTCGTGCGTGCGGAAGCCGCCGGAATGGAGAAGCCTCCAGAGATGTTGGAGCGGGGCAAACGTTCCGCCTGAACGTTTGCCCTTTTGGACTACCCCGTCCACCTACCTTTGGGCGACGTGATCGCCAACCTTTGAACGACTTCGTTCCCCGCTTGCGGATTCCCTTATGGACTAGCATTTTTGGATACTTTTTGGGACAATGTGCTCGCCCACTACAACTGTTAGGGCAAACTAAATGCATATTTTTGGCGTCCTTCTGTGACGACCTTTCATGTCAATTATTTCTTTAGTTATGCGTTAGCGAGTCGTGGCGCTTTGACGCAAACGTTTACCTTAAATTTCTTTCCCCGGGTTTTACCCCTGGTACTAATTACCGCCTATGTGGCTTTAGAAATTTCTCTCGCCTCGCGCGACTAGTAATAAAATTTGCCTCGGGTGCTTCTCACCCCATTCTTTGCCCTACATGGGATTAATTAGTAGCTTCATCGCTGGAGATCCATCTGCCTGAGCAGCCTTCGTGGCAGGAAGCGTCGCTGGGGCAGACGGACCTGCAGAACCTCACCACCCAGCAGTGGGAGGATCATTTTCCCCAGGCCTAGCCCTGTTTATTTCCACCATTCCATTTTTCTTCACCCAAAGTAAGATTTAAATTCCTTTTTCTGAGTGCCTCTCACTCTTTACTTTGCCCTACGTGGGATATAGTAGAAGCATCTTCGTTGGAGACCCATCTGTCGGAGCCGCCTTCGTGGCAGGAAGCGTCGCTGGGGCAGACGGGCCTGCAAAACCACCAACTCTTAGGCTTTGTACCTACTGACACCAGGTTGGTGACATTATTCTAATTTAATCTGCCTTCGTTCAAAAGATGAAACACTGTAACACCTAAACGTGGCCCCAATGAGTACTGTAAAATAAGGTCTTAATTTTAAGCGATACCGCCCAAACTGAAAATTTAGTTTCTGTGCCCTTCAGGCTTAACATTGTAAGTTTAGAATAAATAACTTTAAGCGATCCTTCACTACAACAAGGTTATAAAATTTGTCTGTACTTTTTGCATGAATGTGAAAAATAAACCCTTCTGGTTTTGAAAATTTGGTTTAATTTCTTTCCCACATATAGAACCTATTCAAACTTGGCTTGTGATTAAAAGTTCATTTTCCTGCTCTTAGCTATCCGAAGGTGAGAGCCTGGCGCCCGATTTCTTTTTTTATATTTTTTTGTATTGATCTAATCACCTGATATAGGTCAGCGACCCTTCTGGTCGATTTGTTTAATCTTTTACTTAGTGGATTTTTCTACCACCTTTAATTTCTTTAATATTTTTAGATGCTCTGGTGCTTCTGATAAGCCCATAGTCACACACAATTTTCTTTTCATTACAGCATATAAAAAGAAAAATCGAAAATAAAATCTATCACACATTGTACTGAGGCATATAGAATTCTTCGCCTCCGGTGTAAAGATATATCAAGATAACATACCAATAAAAACTGGATGAAATTACCTGATACAATAGGCAGGTCTTGATTGTCCTGAGAAAAATGTTGTCTACACAAAGAATCTGGAATAAGAAACAAAATACACAAAAATGCAAATGAAAATCTCTAGACCTGCACAACTGATTTAGATTACTTAAATACAACATTCTAAAATCAGCAAGCCGGTTGCGAATTGCGTTCTATGCCACTGAAAGATTGTCAATAGTTCCAATGACTTTTTGAATGATAAATAATACTGTTGCACTCACACTGCACTCATAATTATTTATACAGCCCTAATTCTTTGATGAACAGAATCTTGTGTGCAATGTGCATAAAATTTTGAGCACCCGGCATGCAAATCAACTTCTGATGCTGACTGTATATATACTCTCACTGGTCTAAACAAAAACATGCAAACTTTTCAATATAATAAAAATGATTAAAACAATAATTCATAAAAAATACCAGTGTCTTCCTGAGGTCTTGAATAAGTGTGATCGTCATGCGGTCTGTGTTTATTATAACAATGATCGGTCCTCACAGGATCTGAAAAGTGTAACACATGAATTATAATTGTCTTTAGAAATTAACAGAATATTAAAAAGGAATAGGAGTAAAATTATATATCCACTATTCTCAAGCCAAAGGTATTGCGGTAATCCTTTTCAGAGTCCGATTTCATTTTGATTTGTTCTAACAAAGAATGGGACCCAATGGGTATTGTTAGGGCTGCCATCCATAAACCCGGACACTTTTTATGTGAATGACAAATAAAGCGCTCGTTTTTTAATTGAAAGCTATCGTAAGTGCAGGCCACAGTACAGTACCATCCAGGTCCCATTTTTTGTTAGAATAAAGCAAAATGAAATTGAACTCAAAAAAGGATTCCTGCTATACCACTTTGCTGCTTACTATAACCATCTATTATCACTTATCAGGCAGGCAGTTTAAAAACTAATACTGATTTTGGTTGAGAATGCATCATAAAACATACAAATGACCCGAACTATTATGAACATACTTTAAAATGTGGACTTACCATATTGCTTGTCTTCATCTATTATACTAGGTACTTCAGGTTCACCACTTTTGATCTCTCGCTCAGTGAATAAAGTGGGATAGGCATCGCCTCGTAGTCTAAATTGGGCTTTAACAAATTTACGTTCAAAGTGCAGGTGGCAAACAAACAGCTTTCGTATTGTATGGATGTCCATATACCGCAGCTCTTCCCTTTTAAAATACCGGAACCATTTCTGTAGTTTCTATGAGGGAATGGAGAGGTAAGTGAAATTTTTCAACTTTTTCATCAACACAAGCAGTTTTACACAGGTGTACGTACAACCCGCCAAAAAGAGTAGAAATTAAAAAGTCGCAATACTGTAGTGTCGTAACCATTTTCTTAGATTGATTAGAAAGAGACGACACTACAGTATTACCACTTTTTAATTTCTATTCTTTTTGGAAGGTCTGTACTTGAAGATGAACTGATGTAGATACAAAAAACAGTGTACTTCCTTTTCGCCGAATTATCTTTCGCAAACGTTTCATTTCGCAAAAGTTTCATTTCACCAAAAGCATTTTTCACTGAAACTGTAAACTATTTCAGATTGTTGTAAATAATATATCATCCTTTAGATTAGGTTAGGTTAGGTTAGGTTTGTTTTATAACAATTCGAAATAGTTTACAGTTTCAGTGAAAAATGCTTTTGGCGAAATGAAACTTTTGCGAAATGAAACGTTTGACGAAACGTAATTCGGCGAAAAGGCAGAGAACCACAAAAATCAATATAAAAAAAATAAAATTCAGGCGTTACATTGCGGAAATCCATATGAATCGAAACAATAACATTGTTTGGAAGGGAATAAAGGCTAGACAAAAGGCTAGCTGTAGACAGCACTTGGTACTCTTCAATACACTTGTGCAAAGTAAGTTCGCTTATTGAAAAAGTGCGTCATGTACTTACCTCTCTACTACTCGCAGTATATGCACTCGGAAATGCGTGCATTTTAATGTCCTTTCGTAAGCTTTCACAGCCGTCTATACAACACTTGTAGTACATTTTAATTGTTACCAATAACCTATAAATGTAGTAGGTAAACAATGGCAAGCACTTTGACGTATAAGTCAGATACCAACATAGATTCACGATACGTACAAAATATGTACGACACAGGTTCATTCATTAAAAGTAACACGCTCACTCACTTTTTTGGTAGTTAAAAATATCGAAAATTAGTGGTTGGTTATCACTATCAGCTGTTTGTTTGTTATGACAACTACTTGACAAGCAAGCAAGAGCCAGCCAAAGACTATAGACTATCTCATACAAGGGCTCCACACTATCGCGAAGTTGGCCGTAGTTTCTGCAGCGAAGTGTATTCAAATATTAAATTATTATATTGGTATATGATCAAGAATTAAATCTCTGCACCCTTGCACAACTGAGACACGCGACTCATTAGTCATTACCGCGCGCCGAACGATACCTTTCACTTTCCTTTTAATACCGTTCAAGCAAAGCAAAGTCAAAGGAGACGCGGCAAGTTACGCTAGCCCCGTTGATATGATCAGGTTACCATATCTGGTTCTGATCAGATGATAAATGAACGTACTGAATTAGGTACTTGCCTAGTTTGCTTGCAACATGTTGAGGGAATGTTCTCATTTGGTGGTCTGTTAGGGGTGGTGCTGAGAGGTTCAACTTTGGAAAAGCTCGTTTCTTCAATCTGTTTCCTGTCTTCCCAAAATCTCTCTTTTCGAAATGGTCACCGCAAACATGGCGTTTCAGCTTTTCAATTGGTAGATGCACTAGTTCTTCTATGCCTACTTGTCGAATCCAAATTTTACACCTGCAAGTAGTTTAATTCAAGTAAAGAATTATTATTGCTCATGTGACTCGGGAAACAGTAATTATTGAGTGTATTAGATCCATTAATATTCGTTTTATGTCATAGGGGGCAAACGAGCACACGTATCGCCTGATGGAAAGCGATTACCGTCGCCCATAAACACCTGCAACACCAGAGGAGTCACAAGTGCTTGCCTACCCGGAGGACGAAGATAGAATGCCTCTATGCTAGTAATTTCACCGGCTATCTTACCCCCACACCGGAACACAACAATGCGAACATTGCTGTTTGGCGGTGGGTTAGTAGGCAAGACGGTAGTAGCAATCCGGACGGACCCTGCACGAGGCCCTACTACTCTTATTAACTACCAATAGAAGCGGAAGAAGCGGTGGTAGCCTAGTGGTTAGGGCATGCGACTTTCAATCCGGAGGTCGCGGGTTCGAGCCCGGCCCGTACCAATGAGTTTTTCGGAACTTATGTACGGAATGTCATTTCATATTTACCACTCGCTTTTCGGTGAAGGAAAACATCGTAAGGAAACCACCTAAGCCCAATAAGGCCTAGTTTCCCCTCTGGGTTGGAAGGTCAGGTGGCAGTCGCTTGCGTACAAACTAGTGCCTACGCCACATCTTGGGATTTAGGTAGCCGACCCCAATTGAGAATTCATTCTCAAAAAAATGGGTCAAAGGCTAGGAGGATGATGATATTAACTACCAATAGGTTCTCTAGCAAGAGTCAGACCACGCTAACTCTTCCAGTCGAGTTCATTTACATCTTACACACTTACGAGAACAAAAATATCTGAACACGACCCTATTGTCAGGAGCATAAAATCGTGTTCAGATATTTATGTTCTTGTAAGTGTGTAGATATAAATGAACTCGACTGTCCAAGCAAATTAATTGTCAAACCATACAAACTGACTTACTTTGGTCTGACTCTAGGCCAGTTAGCGACCACTTAGCAGTTCTTTTGTCTACTTTAAATTGGTCAAAAAGCTACACATATACCTAATTAATGGAAGTCCTGTAAATATTACTGGATAAAGTCAATTTCGAAACAAACTATGGCCGTTTCATCTATTAATATGTTGTTTTGCGAAAATACTTATTCGAAATTCGCGAAAACATCAGACAGTGACCACTTCCGTTTTTTTTTCTGTTCGACAAACGCTAGTACGGTATAGAAGTTAACAGTCAAACCTATAGGTAGGAATACGGGCTTCTAGGTCAACCGAAAGCACCCTGTAAACTTTTTCTTGAGTCTTTTTTTTGCGTTAACTTCACACTTCACTTCACTTCAAGGGACTATATAGGCCTGAGTATATTATGGTTTTTATTTCAACTCAATACCTCCACGCGTTCCCGAGATAAAGGGTCTTGACAGTCAGACGGACTGACGGGCAACAAAGTGATTATATAAGGGTTCCGTTTTTGCAGATTGAGGTAAGTACCTACGGAACTATAAAAATAAGATATCCATACTCCAAAATGTCATACTGTTTCCCTAATAGAAAACGGGATCTAACTACCGGTAAATATGTATGTAAGGTTATTTTGTGTACTTACCGGAGCTCATCTTTAGGAAAACTGGCAAAGAATCCTCCCCTTAGGCTTTCTCTAACGCCACATATTTCACAGCGTCTGGTTTGACCACCCATTATGTTACGATTACGATTTAAAAACACCACGACTAGTCTCAAACACAATACGAGTCCCCGTCTATAATATCACATACACACACAGACACGTATATGCTTATGCGCGAAATAAGCGGAGGAGCTAATTTGCTACAGTCTTGACAAAAAAAGAGTAGAAATTAAAAGAAGCAATACTGTATTCTCGTCCCTCTCTAATACATCTAAGAGAACGGGACGACACTACAGTATTGTCACTTTTTAATTTCTACTCTTTTTGTCAGACTGTAAACTCAACACCACAGAAGTTTCAAAAATCCTGAGAATAATTATCATAGTAAAAAAACAATGATGACAAAATGAAAACTGAATATAAAAATATTTTTCACTAATCCATATATCGACATAATGTCATGTTAATATCCCACGAGTGTTGCCACCAATTATATGGTTTAAGAACTTTATTCTCAGAAAGAATTTACAAAATTCACTTATAAGAGAATTACAATATTTAGTAAAAATTAATAACTAGCGTGCATACAGTGTTCAGACATATTACAAAAAGTGGGTAGACGTAGCGTCGGCGACCAACGCATCGAAATCATACCCGTTAGCCGCCGATAACAAATGCAAGTTTGTACGATGTCTATGTCCACGAGCTACGAACAGACTTGGAAACTGGGATGCGGTATAATTTGTTATTGTTGATTATTGTATTTATGCATAGTGGTACGAGTATTATATTATAATATTGAATACATGAATATATGGTAATGAATGTATGATGTATATTTAACTGCGTTTATTATATACTAGCGGCCGCCCGCGACTTCGTCCGCGTAGATTTTTGATGATGACAAAGATATTAAAATAGGTAGGTAAGGAATTTTATTCTTAGTTAATTCACCCCCTCAGGGGCAGAATTTTTCAAAACGCTGAAATTACTTTTTTGTATTTGATTAAGTAAGCGTTCTACAAAGTTTCAACTCTCTAGTTCAATAAATAAAGTTTCTCCCATGTAAACATTGCACCCCTATTTAACCCCTTAAGGGGTGGAATTTTCTAAAACGCTGAAAGTACTTTTTGTGTTTTTTAATAAGTAATCTTTCTACAAAGTTTCAAGTCTTTAGCTGAAAAAAAAAGTTCCCCCATACTAAATTTTAACCCCTTTTTAACCCTTTTAAAGGACGAATTTTTGAAAACGCTGAAATTACTTTTCTTGTATTTTAATAGTGTGCCTTTAAACAAAAATTCAAGTCCCGCGCTCAACAAAATACTTAATCTCCATACAAACTTTTAACCCATTTTTTACCAATTTAGGGGGTGAATTTTCAAAAACTCTGAAATTAGTTTTCTTCCATTTTATTTTAATACCTTTTTACAAAGTTTCAAGTCTCTAGCTCTAAAAAAAAAGTTTCCCCTATACAAACTTTGCACCCCTATTTAACCCTCTTAGGGGAGGTATTTCCAAAAATCCCTTCTTATCCCTAGCCCACGTTATAAAAGTAACCTACTGTGCAAAAATCAACTCTCTAACATTAGTAGTTTCGGCTGTGCGTTGATGAGTCAGTCAGGACTTCTTCTTTTATTATATATATAGATATACATATATTTTATATTTATTTACACCTTGCATTTAAGTATGGTATGTTTTAAATGTAAAGAGTTTGAATATGCATATAGTATTTTTTTATATTATGGAATAAACATGTAACAAAGATAAACTAACTGAGTTGAGATTAGGTATTAATAATATGGAATTTAAGATTTTTCTTGAAGCTAATTATGGATTTGGACTCTTTGACGTCTTTTGGTAGTTTGTTGTATAACTGTGCACCTTCATAGATAATACTTCTCTTCCCATAGTTGGTTCTAGGGGATCGTAACACCAAGTGATCCGCATTTCGCAATTTAATTTTCTGAAAACTTTGTTTTTTAGTAAAAGTAATATGTGAGTGTATGTCTTTTTGTAGAATTTTGCGGATTAATAGACAGGTATAGTATGTATATGATTGATGAATGTTCATAATTCTTAAATCTTTATAAATCTTACGTGAGGATGTTAGGTAATTATAGTTAAACAAGGCTTTTATAAGTTTATTTTGAGCAGTTTGTATTTTATTTAGGTAAGTTTTAGCTGCTGTTCCCCATACTTCAACTAGATAGTCAATATGCGGTTTAATTAAGGAATTGTAGACTAAATATTTTACTTTTTGCGGGATACACCGGGCGATGTTGTAAATAGCTCCTGTGAAAGACGTTAGTTTGGATTTGATTTTTTCGATATGGGCTTTCCAAGTAAGTTGACTGTCAATGATAAGGCCTACATATTTTTCGTTTGTTTTCCTATTAATATTTTCATTATTTATTGATGGAGGAGAAAATTCGTTGATTTTTTTATTTTTTGCAGCAAAGATTACGTATTAATTATTATATCTATCTTGTAAATTGGTGGTTGGACCTAGGTTCAAACAGGGCTAGGACTCGGGTGGCTCTCCACAAGCACCAGTCGAACACTTTATCAGGCCGGCCACGACTTTGCGCGACCAGTGGGGCGGCGAGCGGCAGCTGAAGGGCTGAGCGAACCACCACGCTCAGTCCTTCCGCTCCCGCCACATATTGATATATTTGCATGTCTCTGTGACGTAACATGTAGTTCTTTAAGTAGATTTAAGACTGACTAATTCTGATTCTACCCTATGGCTCCCGCTCACCGCTCCTCTGGTCGCTTTAAGTCGTGGTCAGTCCATACCTATGGGTCGAATCTGACCAATGTCTGAGTTCACTCACATAGAAATTTTGTGAATTTGTCCTGTTAAAATTGGGAGACAATGAAATATCATGGTACCATCAAGCTGGTCGGATAGTAGCCTGAATGTACCCATAGAAACTCTAAAATTACACATAAGCCTGGTGTACAAGGGTGTACTCGGGTCTCTAAAGTAAAGTCGGATTCAAATTCACAACTAATTACTTTATTCCAAACAAAAATACACATTTACAAAAATAACATCACTCCCTTAAGGCAAATTACGAAAAGACAACGATAGCGTGATGTACGATTCGCCGTGGAGGGATCAGCGCCATCTAGCGGAAAATCTTATAACTAAAATCACTTAGACACTTAAACATACCGCCCACCAAGGACAAACTGTCCTTCATCGCATCCGCCCACCATGACCTAATTAACCGTCGACAGCTATGAAACTTGAGCGAATGCTAGAATATCAAGATGTCCTCAGTGAGTCACATTATTGGGACTACAATTAACTTTAAATACTAATATACATTTGTAAACAGAAATTGTACGATAATTAGACGTACATTATTCGCTTACGGGCAGGATGCACAGTTTAGATGTTGGCCTTTTTATCAAAGATCCCTTACATTTCAGTGAAACTACTCTAGTCAAACCATCTTGTCCCGGATATTTTTGTACGATTCTGCCAAAAAGCCACTTTGTAGGAGGCAAATCGTCCTCCTTTACTAATACCACATCTCCAACTTCAGGTTCCGGTGATTGGAAAGCCCACTTGTAGCGATGCAAGCAATGCGTCAAATACTCGGCTGACCATCTACGCCAGAAACCTTGAAGCATTCGCTGGGTTAGTTGCCACCGTTTTAAAGTGCTGAGGGTAGATGTCTCGTAACTTGTTTCAGGAACTGTAATTAAAGGTTCACCTATCAAAAAATGTCCCGGCGTTAAAGGGTTAGGCTCCTCAGGATCATTGTTAATCACTGAAATTGGACGTGAATTAAGACACGCCTCTATCTGACTGAGCAAGGTGGACATTTCTTCGAAGGTAAGTGTAGCGTCTCCAATAACACGTTTTATGTGATATTTGGTAGACTTTACACCTGCCTCCCATAATCCGCCAAAGTTGGGAGCGCGCGCAGGTATGAAAGTCCAGTTGGTTCCAACTGTCGCTAAGCTCTCTCGTATCTCTTGCAGCACACTCGATTTTTCTGCGTGGAACAACTCACGCAGTTCCTTGGAAGCTCCCACAAAGTTGGTTCCATTGTCGCTAAAAAGCTCCAAACAATGACCACGTCGAGCTACAAACCGTTTAAAGGCTTCCAAGAATCCTCTAGAGGATAAATCACTCGCGACCTCTAGGTGTACTGCCTTCGTCACCATGCAAACAAACAAACATATATATCCCTTGTGTGCTTTATGTCCTCTTCCCTTTGAGGTGCGCAGCCCAATAGGTCCAGCATAGTCCACACCACTGCGACTGAACGCTCTAGCAGGCGTGACTCTGACGGAAGGTAAGGATCCCATCAACTGCGTTCTCACCTTTGCCTTGTGTCTGATACATTTTACACATTTGCTCACATGATTTTTGACTAAATCTTTTACTCTTGGGATATAATATGCCGATCTAATATAATTTGTCATCAGTTGAAGGTCTCCATGAAGCGTTTTTTCATGCGCTTCACTTACGATTAACCTGGAAAGGTGCGATTTGTTGGGCAATATAATCGGGTGTTTTATGTTTTCGCTCTCGCATGATTGTGATATTCTACCGCCCACCCTGAGCACTCCCTTTTTGTCTATGAATGGGGTAAGATTCAATAATCTTGATGTTTTCGTTTGTATAGAGCCTTTTTCTTCAACTTCTGCTAATTCTTTTCTAAACTCTTCTCTTTGAGCTAACTTTATACAAACAGTTAAGGCTTCATCCAATTCCCACGCGCTCAAGTATGATCTACCTTGATAAAGACTGCGTGGGTCTCGCTTTGTAATAAACCGTCTACACATGGCTACGACTCCATTGACGTAATAATTACATGGACACACAATCAGACGGAAAAAATGGCACCCTCCCAACTAATGCAAAATCACAAATCGCATTAGTTGGGCGAACAGTCTCGTTTAGACCATGACACATGACGGATCTCAAAAATGACTACATTTTCAGTGAAAAATTGCATAAATAACAGTTATAAAAATTCAAAAAAAGAACGGAATATTCTTTTTTACTTAAGTTATATTGAATAATTAACGAATCCTATGTAAAATCATAGCAAATTTTTAGATTACAATTATTAATTTTGTCCCTACAAAATGCACCTCATCACAGAACAAAAATCTAAGGAGTCGCTATAGTATTATATTTTATTAATAAATAAAGGCGTGCAATAAATAATTATCAGACCCCTTTATCAAGCGGGCAGTTTGGTGGCTAGTGATGTGCAATGTCAACAAGAAAGTTTTATAACAAGATTTTTTTATGAGTATATCCAAAAAAGCTGTTCTGGGTCTGCTCAGAGAGAGTAATCGAATTTATTAAGTAACACGGTTCAAAAGTAGAGCGTTCATTTTCATACTTAAAATGGATTTTTTCAAGTTGAAGACGAAGTCTTTCGCCTACGTGTCGTGAACAGATTTTGTATATTTATCACGAGAGTCATTTGAGTTATTTTTGATATTAAGTTAATCTGAAATATATATATGAAAATTTAATTAAATAATTAAGTCTGTTATTGATATTGTGGCTACATCACTAATGTCACTAGCCACCAAACTGCCCGCTTGATAACGGGAGTCTGATAATTATCCAATTTTTTTTATTTACGATTCCCACGTGATTCTCAACAACGTGAAAAATGGAGGTGACGTTTAGCAAGAGACAAACGCGAAGAATAATTTAAGCCAAATAATTCGTCTCTCGTGTGTTCAGCATAATCACATGTTTTTTTATGTTAATCAAAAGAAGTGTGAAAATGGTGACATTCATAAATTTATAAAAAAAATTGCTCTGTTGTTATTGTTTTATTTTGACACACAGTCTAGACACTGTCAGTTTAAACCTTTGAACGCCAAGAACACCTAAAGGCGACGGCGACGTGTGCTGTCGTGCATACCACGCCATCGACAAATAAAATCATTTATTTTGTATTAAAGGGTAATGTCAATATTTTGCACTTGTCTTACTCTCATTTCACATTCTAGAACAAGGAGAAATAATGTCATTATTACTCATCCCTTCTATGCAGTGTCGGTACCCTTTTATGCAGTTGTTAAATAAAAACGTAACTAAATTTGTTATTAACAATTTACGAGTTTATTTAGTTCAAACAAAATGTATATTTTAATACCTACATAAAATATAATAGTGAAAATATATTTAGTATGTAAAAATATTAAAATCTGCTCCATTCGTGCCATGTTCCAAGTTTGACAAGAGACATGAGTCAGAATACGCAAAAAAAGTTAATTTACTCGAAAAATATTTGTGGTCATTAGTACGTAAGTCAATTTGACACTTAAACGTATGAGCAATGAGTTCTTTTGTACGAAGTAATTATGTTGTTGTAAAATTATAGATAAGCGTTATTGGCATCTACTTGAACAGGACAACGGCGCCACTTTTTTTGACATTTTTGTTCGAGTCTGTGGCTCTATTATAAATAATACCTCAATGTACGACTCTGATTAATTTGTTAAGCCTTGAGTATTTATCTAAACACGACAATTTCTCGTCAACTTTTATATGCAAAGCTTTGACTTGCTCATCTGTAGTTTCATTATTTTTTAATTTACTATAGATTATATCTTTGGCACTTAAGAATTCCGGTCCAAATTTCCACAGACTGTGATTAGCTATTTCTGCTGGCTGTAAACCCCTGGAAGCACAATCAGCCGGGTTGCTCTTCGTAGGCACATGAAACCAATGTGACGAGTCTAACGTTGTCAATATCTCGGACACCCTGTTTGCCACAAACGTTTTCCAGCTGCTGGGATGTTTGTTCAACCAAGCCAATACGACTGTTGAATCGGTCCATGCTTGGATGTTGTCCTTCGGAATCTCTAAAACATCAGCCACCTCTATAAGCAGTTTAGCCAACAGAACTGCTCCACATAACTCCAGTCGGGGTATACTTATTTGTTTTATAGGTGAAACTCTTGTCTTAGCCGCAACTAGGCCTACATGAACAACATCTGAGGCGCTTATTACCCTAAGGTAAACCACTCCTGCGTAGGCCACTTTAGACGCGTCTGAAAACCCGTGTAATTCCATTCTGATGTTGTCGTTCTTTGTATTCAGCCATCTGGGAATGCGAAAGCTATTTAGCTGAGCCAACTCTTCGCGGTAGTTGTACCATTCCTCTAGGAGTTTAGTGGGGGGTTCTTCATCCCATCCTACTCCAGAAGTCCATAAGGACTGAATGAATACCTTAGCCTTGATGACGCAAGGTGCGATCCATCCTAATGGATCAAACAGCCGCGAGATGTCTGAAATGATTTTCCTTTTGGTCACCGGAGGAGATAAATCAGGCAGCTTAACTGAATATCTAAACTCATCCTCTTGTCGGTTCCATGTTAGCCCTAGAATTTTAACTGTTGTATTGTCCTTCATTTCTAATTCCTTTATCTCCTTCCCACTTTCATTGTTATCATCTTCGTTTATTTGTTTGATTAATAACTCATCATTACTTGACCATTTTTGCAAAATAAAACCTCCCTTGCTTAAAAGTTGCTTCATTTCTATATATAATTGCCACGCTTCTTCACTTGTTTGTCCCCCAGTCATTAAGTCGTCCATATAGAATTCTTTTGCCACTTTACTGGCTGCTAACGGATATTCGTCTTTGTGATCTATAGCTACTTGATTAAGTGCCTTAACAGCCAAGTATGGAGCAGACGCCGTACCGAATGTTACTGTCAGTAGTCTGTAATCGCTTATCTCTCTTTGCGGGTCTTCTCTCCACACAATTCGCTGGAAGTCGGTGTCTTCATCTGCAACCTTTACCATTCTGTACATCTTGACTATATCGCTTATTAGACAGACCGGGTACTTTCTCCAGTTCATAATCAAGTGGCGTAGCTCTGGCTGCAACGTTGGTCCAACCATTAGGGTTTCATTTAGCGATACGCCTTCTTTATTCTTGCACGATGCATCAAATACCACCCTGACCTTCGTGGTAGACTTGTCCTCTCGAATTACTGCATGGTGTGGTAAATACACCGCCTGATCTCCTTTCATATCTGGTTTTGGTATCAATGCCATGTGACCTAGCTGTATGTACTCATTTATTACATCCTTATATCTATCCTTTAGTACAGCATTTTTTACAAACTTTCGTTCCAGGTTTTCTAACCTCTTCACTGCAATTTCCCGCGACTCCCCAGTTTTGCAAGGAGGCTCTTCCTCTCGGAACGGCAACTTCACCACGTATCTCCCTTCTTCAGTACGACATGTGGTGGCCGCGAAAATCTCCTCGCATCTTTGTTCTTCCTGTGTTAACATTTTTGACCTTATCACTGGCTCGGATTCTAATTCCCAAAAACGTTTCAGTATCTCATCCTCGATTACGTTTGCATGTAACACAGTGATACTATTTTGAACTCTCTCCGAGCATACTGCTCCAGACAGGATCCACCCAAGAGTGGTGCACTGAGCGACTGGAGACCCCGTGGGGCCCCTGCGCATACCTTCCTTTAATATCTGGCAGTAGACCTCTGCACCTAGTAGAACGTCTATTTTATTTGGTACATCGTACGCTGGATCCGCCAAGCACAACTCCTGCAGCTCAACCCAGTCTTCCAAACGTACCCTCTTTCCGGGCAAATACGTAGTGATACTGGTTAGCACATACGCCCTCAAATCCATTTCAACATTTGGTTCAGTTCTTGATCTTATTTTCAGTGACACCATGTACTTTGAAACTGTTGACTTGTCACCGCCTAGTCCTGAAATAACATTTTTTATAGGAATTCTCTTCAAACCTAGTCTTTGCACCGTATCTTCAGTCACAAATGAAGCCTGAGAACCCTGATCCAACAACGCCCGAATCACCTGATACCCTGTTTTACCCTTGGCATTGATTAAAGCCGTGGCCAATAACACCTGCGTACTTACATTACTGCATGCCATATGAGATGCTATGTTAGGACTACCTGACACATTACTCGTTTCGCCAACATCACCCGCAACCTCTTCCACTGTTTGAACTGATTTCCCTGAATTAGCAGTGGAACTGGAAGCACTACCCGGGTGAAGTAGTGAATGGTGCTTCTTTTTACAAATCCTACAAGTTGTGGTCTTCTGGCAAAATCGTACCCCGTGATTACCCCCTAGACAATTATAACAAATCCGGTTATTTGAAACAAACTCATGCCTTTTTTCAAAATTTAAATTTGCGAACTTTCTACAGAAACACAGCTTGTGGTCTTCGTTACAATATTCACAATTAATTTTTGATACATTTGCAGTGTGCAAAACTTTGGTATGACTCACTGGTGCTGGTCTCACATGAGCTGTATTTGGTCTGCTTACACCCTTTGGTTCTATAAACTCTAACGCGCGATATCTGCCTGTAAGGAATTTTTTAAACTGATCAAAGGTCGGCAAGTCCTCTGAAGTGCCATTCATTGTTACATTGAGCTCCCACTGTTTCCGGGATTCGGGATCTAGTTTCAATGAAAGCAAATGGATTACAATTATATCCCAAGTCGAAACATTGATACCCAAGTTACTTAACGCACTTAAACAGTCTGAAGAAGTGTCCATTAACTCCTTCAGGAAACTTGCCGACTCAGTAGATGCATTCCGTTGACTAAGCAAACGCTTCAAAATACAATGCGAGAGGTACTTTTTATTGCTATAACGCTCGCGTAACGTTTGCCAACACTTTGCATAGTTTGCCTCTGTAACTGGTATGTGCCGAATTAATTGCTCAGCTTCCCCAGACAGGTAACCCTTAAGGTACTGTAATTTTTGCACACTATCCAAGGACTCGTTTTTATCGATCATGGATACAAATAAATCCTTAAACGTAGTCCACTCTGTATATTTACCAGAAAACACGGGGACGCTTATCTTTGGTAGCTTAACTAAACTTGATTTTACATTTACACGTCCATCATTTTCACTAACCTGTGTTGAAGACTCTTTTTTAAGAAAAATCTCTAAATAAACCTTTAATTCACATTTATAAGTAGTAAACTCTTCCTCAGCAGCGTCAAAGACTTCCTCAGTAACATATTTATGCTGTTTCAATAGATTTGGATCAATACCTTGCATGAGCTCCTTGTGTCCTTGTCTAAATTCGGCCCACAATTGTTCCAATGATTCTAACCTAGTCTCGATATAAGCCTTGTTATACGTTCCTTAGGTGACTTCTTAAAGTTTTGCCTTGCTTTAAAAAGTCGTTTCGATAAGTCATCTTGAAAATTAATTAACGACTCCATTTTCGATTCAAGACACAATAATAAACACTTTTGGAACTAGACAAATATTAAAGCAAAAAACAAATATTTTAAATTTATGCAATTTGTATCCAACACAAAAGCCGAAAAAATTGCAAGTCTTTTGGACTTAGAAAATTTAGAAGCCAATTATTGAAAAATATTACAAGTGTTTGTAACTTATAAACTTCTGGGCAAAATCGGACATGGATTCCCCGTACCTTCGTTTTTTTTACTTACAATTCTAAGTCCTAATGCTATGTTAGTACAATTCAAAGTTAATATTAAATTAATTCAAAAGTTAAAGAAAATATTCTAAGTTCAGCACTGCTTCATCATAAGGTTCAAACTTGATGTTAAATTTCACAAATTGTTCCAAAATTTGATCTTCGTATTAAAGTTGAAATTCGCGCAAAAAAATATTTTAAAGTACTCACAGTTTGCACACCACCTCACTCACACAACTAAACACTTGTGACGTAGAAGCTCGTATCTCCGCTGATCTCTTCTTAGATGCTGCAATCTCCTCTCCACTCACACTATTTGTGTTAGTGCCGCTACTTGCCAACAGATGGCGCTGCTTTCGCTGTTGCCGTTTCTCGACGATAGATGGCGCCACGAGCAGCTGCTGCTTCCAAAAAATACCTTCGCCGCCCTATGGACAGCGATCCACTGTCACTACGGGCGCGATGCGGAGGATAGCTCTAAGCTCTACGCTGAGCTACTTGCACTGCCTCAAAAACGTTCGGTTCGAATGGACCATGTACAAGGGTGTACTCGGGTCTCTAAAGTAAAGTCGGATTCAAATTCACAACTAATTACTTTATTCCAAACAAAAATACACATTTACAAAAATAACATCACTCCCTTAAGGCAAATTACGAAAAGACAACGATAGCGTGATGTACGATTCGCCGTGGAGGGATCAGCGCCATCTAGCGGAAAATCTTATAACTAAAATCACTTAGACACTTAAACACCTGGTGTGTTAGATTAGGTTTTCTTGTATCATCTCTGCAAGTAGTTGATCACTGCGCAAAAAAGATGTCTGAATAATAAAATTGATGAACAAGTACTAAGAACTGTCCTACTGCTACACAAAGGCCTCCCTCCTGTTTTTCCAAGTACTTGGATTGATTAATTTTTATTAAAGTAATCATCTGCTAGTGTAAACTAAATATTCTGGGATGTGCATATTGCCCGGAAAGTCATGGGATGTGGGGATCCCGCTCCAAGCATTCATTCATTAATTTACTCTGCTATTTACTTTTACTTAAACAGAGGTTTTTTACTTCGGCTTTCTCCTCCCATGTGCAATGGAAACCCTTCAAGAAGTTCATCGGGAAGTGGAGGCATTACTAACTTAAGCGTGGGCACTGCATGTTTCTTTAACCTATTTTTGGTTTTTGTATAATGTCGTTTCTCAAAATGCCTGCCACAAACATATCGCAAACATTGCAATTTCTCAATTGGTAAATGGGCCAGGTCCTCCTTGCCCACTACTTTTACCCACTGCTTACATCTGAGAAGCAAACAACAGGTTAAGATGATATCAAAAATATATATAAATAAGCTCAAAAGGCTTTACCAGAGAAACTGCAATAAAACTTACATGTTCTCACTTAAAGGAAACCTTGCAAAAAATATTTTACCACTGCACCGTCTTTCTTGTAGACCACAAATTTCACAGTTTCTGTGGCCACGATTCATTACTTGTAAGTCCTGTCTGAAAACACTGTTCTAAAATAACAATGGGAAGATAATACCGAGGAAAAACTTCAAAGCTATTTTCGAATCAAATAAACCGAAAGCAAAACAAATAACGCAAATCGCAAATAAAGTAAACACCGCACAGTCGGCAACAATTTTGATTTGACATTTTGTTCCAGGGGTTGCCACATATGTTAATATAACTTACAGACTGTTTCTATTACTTGCATCAGTTTACTGCGTTATAAAACTTTATTGTCATGCTTTTTGTATTAATTTTCAACTTTTAATTTTACATGTGAACGTTATTATATCACTAGGTAGTAGATTTTTTATAAGCAAAGATATAACCCTTAGAGCATAGAATAATAACCACTTCGTTTCAAGAGACGGGAGTGCCATACATTGTCTTGAAATTCTGAGTAGTACGAAACGTAGGCTAGAATGCAGTACCAACACCTAGGACAGAAATTATGACAGCAGCAAAAGGACTATGCTGAACACACTGTTAAACATTTTTATCGACATCGATAACATGAAAAAAGGAATTGCGTTGCTTTTCGACTAATCGTAAAACTTTCGTAATATTACTAGTACTATTTATTTTTCTTCTGTAAACCCGTTTTTAACAGGAAAAATAGAAGTTACGATAAGTATCATTGTAGTAAATAATAACCACAGTGTTCTCTTTATTTTTATTATTATTCATGTATGTCGCTCCCGCTCACAGATATATCCGCCATAGCAGCTAGCGTGCGTTTCATACAACGTTTTTTATTAAAGGGACTTGCGCCAGACTGCTTATAAGTCTTATAACTGTAAAAAACTAAGGCTAAGCGCGCACGAGAAATTTTTGTCGCCGCAACAGTACATCTGTCTCTTTTGGACGCTTGAAGTGAGAAAAATAAAGAGAACACTGTGGTTATTATTTACTACAGTTTCTTCCAGACGGGTGGGTCTGGGAATGAATGTGGATAAAACTAAAGTTATGTTCAATTCATTCGTAGACCCAATACCGATCACCGTCGATAATGTTAGCATCGAAGTTGTTAAAGAGTACACGTACCTAGGCCAGATGGTCCAGTTAGGTAGAAACAACTTCGACAAGGAAGCTGACAGAAGAATCAGGTTGGGCTGGGCAGCATACATATATGGGAAGTTGCGCCATATTTTTCAGTCATCATCACTGCCCCAGTGCCTTAAGTCCAAAGTCTTCGACCAGTGCGTCCTTCCGGTCCTTATTTATGGGGCCGAGACGTGGATATAAACATATTCAACATAAAATAAAGTGTAGAAAAAATAAAAACTTAAAAATCTGTAACCACAAACCAGGTTTCTGGACGTGATATTGTAGGTGTATTTTTTTTAAAAAGAAGTATTCAAACGTACATATGATTTTATCCGGCCAGACCAGATCGCCCTTTATTAGCGTGCGTTGATTGGTTACTCGAAGATTTATCGACTGATGAAATCAGTCACGCGTTGAAGGAGTCTTAAATATAAAAAAGTTACATGCACCACAGAGAATCAAAATCGTCGTGTTCGAAATTCAAATGACTTTTGCACGCTAGCGGATAAAATAGACTTTTGCACGCAGATTTCGCCCTATAAACGGAGGTTTTCCGAGCGAGTGAGGTGAAAATAAAATTGTCGTGGGTGTCCTATTTTCACGAATTGTTTTGGGACAGTCAACTGGGGTTTTATTTTTAGAATAAGAAAACAGTACAAATGCAAACCTGCTATGTTAACTATATCGGCTATATCCATTAATGAGGGATCTCCAGGGTCTCTTGCATAGTTGTGGTCTACATGAAGCTTTTGTGAATAGGTGTGGTCAATATCTTTGGATCTGCCCTGCTCCATTGACTCTATAATGGATAATACAGAAAGACAAAATCATATTAAACCCGTGATTGAATTATCAACGTAACTAAACTTAAATTCAATATTTATTTTTATTTAAGTAAACTAGGACAGGACTCCAAAGATTTCTGTTCTTTCATTCGTTTGTTATAAATGATATTTAATGTATATACTTATAAAATATTATTTGCATAATACCTGGGATAACTCGGGGCACAAAAAATATATCGATGTTACTATCAACATCTATGTCATTGACATAAATAAATATTACTTATTTCTCCACATTTTCAAATAAAAAGAATAAACATATTAAAACGTGTATTTACATGTTTATTTTAAGATAAATTTCATAATATACGTAAATTGTCATTTTGATTGATATCACATCCTCATACTTTTATTATCTTAATTTAAGAGGCTCGATATCAGATCAGAAATGACATCGAACCTCTTTATAGTAATCGAGAATGTTCAAAAGCACATAAAAAGATGTCGATATAATTAAATGAATATATATTCATTTAATTATATCGACATCTTTTTTATCGATATCCTATCCCTAGAACGTGCCCCGAGTTAGCACTAAGTGAATTATGAAAATGTAAAAGTAAATATTTGATTAATTTATAAGAATTTTTGAAAAACGCCTAATGTTAGATTAGCATAGTGAGTAAAATTAACGATGGATGTTGTAAAACAGGCACTGTGTCCATTCCTTAGCCCGACCTGAACCGAAAGACAAGGAACAGTGTAGCGTGCCGCTTACTCCACCAACAAGAGTAAAGCTAAATTAAATGATTACAAACCTATTTCAAAATAAGGTCTTGATGGAGTTCCACTTTGAATTTCTTCATCAGAGAATAATGTTGGGCAAGCATTACTTGCTAAGCGCTTATTCGGGGACACATAATTTCTCTCAAAATGTTTGTTGCAAACATTTAACTTGTTGATTTCTGCCCATGTCGTATCCTCAAACAGCTGAGCAGCTGACGGAACAGCCTCCAAAAGTACTGTTGCCCAAAGCGTAGCTTTTTCACGACTACGAGGCATCTTGTGCAACTGAACATCTTTTCGGTGGCTGTCGCACCTGGGCACACAACAACTGCGAAACATTTAAAAAAAAAAATGAAATTTAACACACTGCCTTTTGCGGGGGAAATAAACTTAACACTGATTCTACTCAGACACTGAAAAATTTATTTATCGCGCCTAACTTTTCGAACACCAAACGATAACGAGTATATTATGTCGCTTATACGTCAATGGTCGCTTAACAAACTTTCATTTGACGTTTATGCTCATGCAGCAACATTCGGTTTTGGTCCTATTTCTATGATATTACGATTTATAATTCAAGACCAAAAAAACTACCACAAGGTTGCCACTACAATAAAATATTTTTACAATAATACATTTATTTTTATTTTTTAAACACGCTAAGAGAATTTATTTATTGGTAACTTTAACTATATGTTTTAACAAAATAACTAGGAATACTTATTATTACATAATTACGAGAGGAGATAATAAAAACTTAAACATCGGAGATTTTTGGTACAAAATCTGGTATTATACTTGTAACATTGACCATTTGGCGCAAGCCAAGAAACAAACTCAGATGTCATTTAAATGTTGTCAATTTTGACAGTGACGTATCTGTCGTAGTTTTTTTGGTCTTGAATTAGAAATCGTAGTATAAATAAATACCCGAGTATGCTTTATATACTATACAGCATAGACAGCTGGCCAAAGAATATAATACTCACAATGGAGCATTCCATGATGTTGTAATTGTTGGAACGTGTAATGCATTCTTATATATTGTTTATGTCTACTTTTGCAATCTATGACTCGACATACTTAATGCCTGTTATCTGTGGTCTTTACTTTTACTTCCTTCTTCTTCCTTGGATCGCGCTTGCAACGATGTCACGCGTTATAGTATATAATTTTTAATTTATTATGCCCTGACCGGATTTATATGTTACTGTGTATTTTGAACAATACATAACGTAAATCTCTCCTGAAGACGTTTGTTTCATTCCTGTCGACAACGCACATACTTACCCACCAGCTGCTTCACCAGTTTCCACTCGCACGTGAGGACTTGCCTGCTCTGCTAATCACAATCACATCAGTAATCGACATTCGTACTTAATTTTTAGGACTTTACAAGTCTGGTAGGTACCTACTCTTTACATTTGAGTTGTATTAATTAATTATTGGTATCATCTTAAAGCTGTAAAGTGTACCTAAAAAGTCTAGTATATACTTTTGCTGTAATGTTTAAGACCTTAAAAAAATAAGACGAAAACGAAGCATGTCGTAATCGACACTCAATCGACCAAGTCCAAATCCTAAGTAGTAATTTCGTAAATTTTAGCAAATTATGAGACAAATATTTAAGTTTTTAAATATAATTCACAAATATAAAGAATACTCTTTTAATTCTCAGCAACATTTATAAACAGTTACGCTCATCTAGTAATTAAATAAAAAAAACCGGCCAAGTGCGAGTCGGACTCGCGCACCGAGGGTTCCGTACAAACACTTTCCATCCCTAAGTGGTTAAGTTAAGTTTGCACCTGGTATGTATAGCGCCCCATATAAATTAGGTGCAAAGTTAGGTATTAAAAAAAAAAAATATGGTTTTCGTAATTTTTCCTTTATCTATGCTATAAGACGTTGCTTCGTACCAAATTTCAAGATTCTGAGTTCACGGGAAGCACCCTGTAGGTTTTGATTCCCTTGCAAGTGTCGAAAATTTGCGGCATAAACGGCTGTATCTTTTGATTGCGTTGGCTTAGAAGTTTGATTTTTTCACAGCTTCAAGGGACAGTAGACCTGAGTAATTGATATAAATTTCAGCTTCATACCTCCACGCGTTCCTGAGAAAAAGGGTCTTGACAGACGGACGGACGGACGGACAGACGGACAACAAAGTGATCCTATAAGGGTTCCGTTTTTTCCTTTTGAGGTACGGAACCCTAAAAATAAAATGTACAGCATGTCGTAAGCGACACCTACATGTTGTAAACGACACGTACGAATTCAAACAAATAATTGCACATATTTTCGACAAAATATATATTCCTGCGTGTCGATTGCATGTTGTTTCTCTTTTATTTAGTACTTCTCCATCACAATACTAAACATGAAATTTGGAAATTCCAAGTATCGTATCCACTTTTTCCCAAGGTATTTTTTGGGCCACTGTGGTGTCTATTTCTACCTGTCATATATTATATTATTAGGATTCCGTACCTCAAAAGGAAAAAAACTGAACCCTTATAAGACCACTTTTTGAGCGTCCGTCAGTCTGCCTGTCTGTCAAGACTATTTATCTCGGGAACGCGTGGAGGTATCAAGTTGAAATTAAAACCATAATAAACTTAATATTTCGACACTCCCGAGAGTGTCAAAATCAAAATTTAAAGGGCAATTCCCGTTGACCTAGAAAGAACTATAGAATTTGCTAAAACTATTATTATAGTTTTGGCAAATTCTATGTGTACGTCAGTTTTCCTACGTTGTTGAAGTTAAGTTTGTCGTTCAGTATAGTACTTTTCGTCAAACAACATCAGCATTATGTGCAGTACTTTCATAGCTCGTACGGCACCTTCGGTGCGCGAGTTCGACTCGCACTTGGCCGGTTTTTTTAAACTGCCTTGCGTCATGTTTCAACGCATTTCTACGGATGTAGGCGTGAGGTAGACTGTAAACCTGATAAAGTTTACGCTAGAGCCTCATTTGACCTGACTGAAGCCAGATTTTGGAGTTTTTCTTTTCCGTTCAGTTCACTTTTGCTTTCTTATATTAACCCTTCATTCTTCCGCTTGTAATAAGTTAGACACGTGTTTTTTTATTTGTCTGAATAGTTTTAAGTCACTCGCACTCCTTTTTTCTGAAGTCTAGAACTTCAAGGATTTTTTCAGACATGATTTTCTCAATCTAAGTGCGTTCGAGCTAAGATGTGATTGATCCATTAGAAAATTTGACCAAATCAGGCTCGTATTAAAGTAAAAATAACGTTTAGTTTAACGACTTTCATAAACACATGTGGTAAGCGACCGTTACCTTTGAAAGGGATAAAACTAAATAAACACGCAAATAACTAAAGTTACTCCGTTCCACAAGGTGACCCGTGACAAACAGTGTTTAGATTATAGGCTTTGAAAGACATCTACCACCAAGTTCAGGTCATAAACTACAAATTATGTTCCTTCATGTCGTAATCGACACTGTTCGGGTGCGGTTAGATTATTGCAAAAAATATTTCTGAAAAGGGACATATAACATATAACATTATTTTTTGTTGCAAATTAAGAAATAGGAGGCTAGTTTTATTATAAAGCCGGCAGTTCACATTTATAGTACAAACAAATCTTATTATCCAATAAAGAAATCGGGGTCATTTTCAGACTTTACACGACAATGAAATTGTGCTGCTTAAACATGGCTATTGTTTAAAAGTTGGTAATATTATAATTATAATGTTTATAGATATCAATAGATAATACTCTTGACCGTAATTTGGCATTGCCGAAATATTGGAATTTGGAATAATAAATTAGACGAGATAGTTACCGTTTTTCATGGAATGCTCCAATGAGTTCTGGTCAACTACAGAGGTTTCTTGCTGCGCTCTGCCTTCAGAGACGTTTGGGAGAGTGGAACATCCAGCTACAGCACTATCATGTGAGGAGTACAGCACTATATTCTGAAAAATTTATGATATAACAAACATAGCAATATGAAGACTGCTTTACATGACAGTAATTGCGCATGAGGTCTCATACGGAATTACTGATAATTAATTTTTTCTACTAAATATTTATGATATTGGACCAAAAAAAATTAAAGACAGTTTTAAAACTAATAGGTACTTATTTTCGATTTAATTCCATTTTTTTTTTAATAATTGCTTCTCCTTAAAAGTGGCATTTTAGCGTTTACGCCCTTTGAGTATGAAGGTATCGATATGTTAATACTAGGAGGATGCCGTATAATTATTAGCCGTCATGATAATCTGGGATATGTAAATAGTTGGCGATGTGATACTTTGGGGGGAAAACCGTCAACCAAATGACATAATATCATATTGTGGGATAGGTAAGTGCGCAATGTAAAAACAAAATAGAGAACTAGCGCATCTGACTGCGTTTACCCCATGTGGCGCGGTTGCCCCAACTGACATTATTATCACACTTTTTTCCATAAGTATGTGTAGGCAGAGAACTTTTTTATATTGCATACAATTTAAAATAAATAAATTTAATATCAATTACCTTTGTTCGTTGCACATTTAAAGATAATTTTGATCGTAGTTGTTTCATTGTTTTAACAACATATTCTGTTGTTCCTGGCACAGAATACATGCTTAGGCGTTTTTTGGAACTGTCCGTGTAGCAGGAATCTTGGAAATGTCTTCCACATAGAACCTTGTTCCTTTTGTACAAAGAAGCCAAGGATTCTAGTGAAGACCAGTCGTGCTTTGGC
Source organism: Apotomis capreana (assembly GCA_947623375.1). Taxonomy (NCBI): domain Eukaryota; kingdom Metazoa; phylum Arthropoda; class Insecta; order Lepidoptera; family Tortricidae; genus Apotomis; species Apotomis capreana. Next base: position 11,044,630 of record OX392522.1, on the reverse strand, counting down.
CAACAATATGTGGCCCAAAATGTAGCCCTGAAATAGGAAACTACATTTTAACAAGTCTACATATCCACATTAATTGAGACCTGCTTGAAGGGTCGATTGCAAAAAAATTGTACATAGTTAAAAGCTTAGAAGTACAAAAAATCACGATCGCTTCCTTTGTGTGACGAAAGTTAGTCATACAAAATGTATGGGTAACTTTCGTCACACAAAGGAATCAATTAAGTTTTGTTTTAATTAAAGCCTATAACTATGTTCCCAAGATACAGGCTGTGCCTAGTTTGGGGCCGTTGGAAATATCTTATGCTTATGTGTAAATTCCAGTGTGTAAGTGAAATATTTGTAAAATGTCCAATTGTAATAAGGTTTTGGTAAATAAAATTATTTGTTATTTGTATTGTATGTAAATTTTTTTTGCAATCGACCCTGAACAAAATGGACAAGAAACTGAAACAGAAATATAATGTTAAAATACTACGGACTAATCTCAGGACGAGTTTGGTCAAAGCAGGCCTAAATATCTCTTGCAGCGTTTAAATATTACTTATGAATAATATTTTAGTTTTTTAGTTTAGTTTAGTTTTTTAGTTTAGTTTTTTAGAGAAATATCATCTATTGGATGATAATCAATATGCTTTCCGAAAAAAACACTCTACATGCCTTGCAGTTTACAGTTATGTCCAAACAATAGTAGAGTACCTAAGAGATAGGAAATATGCAGTGGGACTACTGCTAGATATGTCGAAGGCATATGACAGAGTATCACATAACATTTTACTACATAAATTGAATTTAATCGGCATACGCGGCAAGGCTCTAAATTGGATGAAATCCTACTTGACATCTCGGCGACAATACGTAGAAATAGAACACCTTAATGACCATTCCATACTACAGTCTTTTAAATCTAGCATACAGTATTCTGATAATTCAATCCCACAAGGTAGTGTCTTAGGATGTGTCCTATTTCTTATCTATATAAACGACCTCCCAAAAATCACCCCCCATAAAGTTGTAATGTTCGCAGATGACGTATCACTTTTATTTCAATGCCCAAATGATAACTATAGCAACACACACATCGAACAAACTTTCAATTCAGTAACACGCTGGCTACATGATCACAATCTAATAATCAATAATGATAAAACTAAACTAATCCAATTTAGACCGCGACAAAAACAACTACTTAACTTAAATACAGTATCAAACCACCTAAACATAGTAACTGAATGCACTCTTTTGGGTCTTAAATTAGATACTCATTTAAACTGGAAAACACACATCGAATCAGTAAAAAACAAACTGTCCAGACTCGTATACGCACTGAGCATATTGAAGAGCAACACTAGCATGGAGTGCGCGCTGACCGCTTATCACACGCAGGCGGTCGCGTGGCTACGCTACGGGCTCCTGCTGTGGGGCCACAGCCCAGATGCGCACCAGCTCTTCATTATGCAAAAGAAGTGTGTTCAAATCCTGGCCAACATCCACCAACCAAATAGCTGTAAACCTGAATTCAAAAACCTGAAACTATTAACTCTCCCCTCCCTTTATATCCTAGAAATTGCAACGTTAGTACGAAAAAATTTGCATCTCTTTAAATTCAATCAAAACACTCGACGCCGACAAAATCTTGAACTCCCGGAACCCAAACTAGAAATATACAAAAATGAACCATACTACAGAGCAATTAAAATATATAATAAAATCCCTCTTAAAATAAAAAACACACTAAAAGACTCATCCTTTATAAGCAATCTAAAACGAACACTTATAGATAAGTGCTACTACTCAATTAAGGAATTCATGGACGAGAAAAATATTTAAATAACTATGTAGGTACTAATTGTCTGCACAATGCAATGTACCTAACTTATACAATGTAAATAAGTAAAGATGCTTGTTTAAAATGTAAAAGTAACACTCAATGTTTTTATTACTAGTATTAAGTTTACATTAAGCAATATTAAGTTTGGTAAACCAGACTACATCCTGACAAAGTTGTACCTAGTTGTAAGTACTTGGATTACTTGGATGCAATAAATATTATTATTATTAGGTATTTGAAAAACGATATGTCTGCAGGTACCTAAATACTTTTATTAAAAAACTAGAAAGTCCGCAACTTCGTCGACATATATTTTTTTATCTACTGTTGTCGGGTAAGAAGTATCCTATCACCATGATTGGATGCCTAGCTATCTGGAACTAAAATCCGTGCAGCCGTTTTGATGTTATGAGTGGTTATTTAAAACAAACAAACAAACAAAAACTGTGATTTAATAACATACAATAACCGATTTTATCCAATAGTAGACGCATACTTACTGCACATTTAGCAAAAGCAACTTGTAGGTAGGTAAGGAAACAAAATATTCTTACCGTAAAATATTTGTTATTCCCGATTTGGGAAAACGGTGAAATTGGACAGAATTGTCTTCAGCCGAAGTTGCACCGCATTTAGCACATTTTCGATACGCATTTGAAAACATGATGATATAAATATCGTAATATAATTTGCAAATATGCGAGACAATTTCAGTGGCGGTTCGTTGACGTACATTAAAATGACAGGCTGACAGCCCTTTTGTTTAATTTCTTTGCGAATTATCACAGCCTAGCGTTGCCAGAATTTTTCATCGAGCAATAAAAATATTGTTAGCCGTATATAAAATCTTGAAGCCAATTATTTGTATGAAAGTGAACAGAACAGACCTTGCAGCTGGCTGTCACTGTCAAGTTGTCATTATCATATGGTTCATTTAAGGCTGCGTTCACACTTGTATCATTTCGTTGATCCGATCCCCGTCGCGTATCTCCAACGCGTATCGTGCTGTTTGGACGCTCACTGCGGGCATTCCGTATCAAAGAGAATATAACACTACGTTAAGAATTGGAACTAAGAACATCGTATTTAATCTGAAAACCGTGCATGGCGTTGGCTATCAACTTAAAATATCTATGACTTAAAATAGACATAGATCAGAGGTACCAACATAACCAACCAAATCTACCATCTGTCAAACATAGCTAGTGATTTCAATAGTTCAATGTAATAAATATCGATAGTAGTGATGTGGTTCATTTTTATCGATATCGACAATTTACCCGTAAAGGGGATCCTCTTAAAAGAAAAATGTATATTACAACGATTCGTGTGTGTTAAATGACGTTCAGACAGAATTTACGGCTTTAATATTTACCAATGTCTAAAGATTATCACACTCCGATATTGCCACAAATTTGAAGACCTGCAGATGACTAAATAAAACAACTTTAATTTATTAAGTTTATTATTATTATCCTGTGGCGTTATTGGTAAAAAATATTAAAATAGGGTAGTAGACTATTGTGATGTCCTGTGGTTCCATGCGGGAGTAGATTCAATAAAACACTTAAATGGGTTTTCTGTCGGCCATCACCTGCCCGCCCCCGTTGACGTCTGTCATCGCAATGGCGGCAGGCGGGCAGCCGTGGAGACACTTTATTATCATAAAGGTGTCTATACACCACACCATCCTCTTTTCATAAATTCGAAATAGTTATTTATTGACACCTTATTTATTTAATTATTACTAGATATGAACATTTCATATCACCATTGCTTAACATGTACATTTAATATATTTCTGGAATCTAGATTGATTCATATTATTAATAATTACAGATATTCTGCGGATTCGCTCACTGCTCCGTCTGAGTGAATTGAACTGAATTCGAGGCTCACCTCTAGATGCCCCACACCAGCCAGCTACGCCAAACACCAAGGTGCGAAGCATTTGCTCAGACTCAGGGTTCGGCTGAGCACGGTTATCGTGGCCGTGTAGTGCATCCAGCACTTTCGCTGTGACAGCGAGGATGAGAGTTTCGCCATTAATATGGGTTGCTTGTGCGTCGGCGCAGTGAGCAAAACAGACAACATAGTTCAAAGTAACTGCACAACATACCTATTAGTAATATCTCGGTCACTAGTTGTAGTAGTGTCTTTATTCTATGACTGTAGTTGGAAATGTAATATTTCTAATTCAATCCTTAATCATGAATTTGAATGTACATTGAAATGTAACACGAGTTTAATCTTATCAACAACTGTATTGTAAATTTGTAATAAATGTGTCATAAAGAAATGTTTTGCTTTGTTACTATTCGCGTATTCAGTATTTATTCTCCTTTTGAGACAAGGCTTTTAACCATAAGTTTATGCATACATGAAGTTAATTTAGTGAGTGATACTTATTATTTAGTAGTTTCAAGTTTAATAATTTTGTCTTCATTTTTACATCATTAAATAATTCTATGTTCTCGTTTCCGTTCCCTCCTCTTTCCATGTGTGTTTTTTTTTTCTTTTTTCTTTTTTTTTTAGGTACTTGTTCTTTATTGGTAAATGGAATGACGCAGGAATGGAATATTTTGTATTTGGTATTGTAACAGTTATTTTTATTTTATTGCTTTCGCCAATCATAACATTGGATTACACATATATATTATATATTCATTTACCCGTGAATTAATGTACTATGAAGCTATTATTTACGAAAATTTAGGAATCTACCAGCGCTTCCAACTAAGGCCTTTGTGAGAAAGAAGCGCCGCAAGAAAACTCACAGTTTGCCTTTTTCAATGAAATATACATTTTCCAATTTTTGGTATGAAGTTAAAAATCTTCTCACGAAATGTAAGTATTTCAGAATACTAAACCGGCGTTTAGTCATCACTTGAAAAGAAAGTCTGTTTACTTTAGAATTTCTATATAGTGAAATTTACACAACTGATTGGTACACCGACCATAATCTCAAATACCTTAGTAACTTCATAAGGTATCACAAATTATTACTGCATTATTGAAATTTATATTTAAAGTTACAGGTGAGTATAACTCAAGGAAAATAGATAGGTAAACACACCACCCACGTCTCTTATGAGGGCTCGTGGATCATTATTAAGACTAGATGCAAAATATTATAAATGCTGCGTCTCTCGATTAAAACAGTCTTCAATTTGGAAAACCCTCGTCCAACCCAAATTTTATTCATTTTACCATTTAATTCAGGGACAGCACTGTTTTAATGCATGTATAATCACGAAGACTCATTTCTCATAAGTACTGAAAATCTAAAATTAGTTTTTTGAAAATAGGAACCACAATCGTTTACACTTCATTCTAAAGCAGGTCGCAGGTTTCACAGCCTTAATATATATATATTTATATATATAATTATTAATATCATCGTCTAGTACCCATAGTACAAGCTTTGCTTAGTTTGGGGTTTGGGACTAGGTCGATTTGTGTATGATTGTCCCTTAATATTTATTTATTATTTATTAATTATACATTTTATTATTTATATGTCCCTTGGCAAGTTTTTCACCTTTGTGGTCCCTCCGGCACCTTGTTATTTTGTGCCCATTGGCATTTTTTGTATGCACGTTAGCATTTTGTATATTATGTATACCGTGGTACATTTTGTACACCATGGTAAATTTTGTACACCATGGTACATTTTGTACACCATGGTACATTTTGTACACCAAGGTACATTTTGTACACCATAGTACATTTTGTACACTATGGTACATTTTGTAGACTATAGTACATTTTGTACACCATGGTACATTTTGTACACCATAGTACATTTTGTACACTATGGTACATTTTGTAAACTATGGTACATTTTAGCCCCTTCGGCAATTTTTTGTTTCCAAATTAGCAGTTTGCATTATTATTTATTACTATTATTATTTTTTGTTCTTTGTGCCCCTTCGGCATTTTGTACTTTGTGCCCCTTCGGCATTTTTGTAGTTTGTGCCCCTTCGGCATTTTTTTGTTTGGGCTTTGTGCTCCTTCGGCACTTTTTATTATTCTAAACCCGATGTAATGATTATTCAGTCTACCTAGTCGTAGCGCGAACAACCGAGTACACTGCTAGAAAGGATATAACGGAATAACATAAATTCCTCAATCAAAATATCTTTTAATTATACCCAATCAAATTACATAATATTGAGAGGAAGTTTTCATTTGTTTATTGCAAGAATACTATAATATGATTAATTGATTACGATTTTTATGTACATACGTACCCCAAGAAATAAATAAATACGTAGGTCTGTAAGTAACTGCGCTGTTCTAGTGATTGATAATTTCTAACTGAAGATGTACTTTAAACGCCACAAACGACAATTTACTTAAAGATGTCTTTACCATAATACCTGTGTTATAGGATTTGCTTGTACTCGTAGTCGTTTATTTATAATGCACGGATACTTTAAATGTCGTTACTACTAGTATATATTCTTTTGTTATATACCTTATTCTATAGTGAACTCCAATTCAAGTCAAATCGTTTCAACTTCCTAGAACACGGTTTATTTAAGTAATAGAGTATAATACTAGTTGTCGAGTTTAAGTGTTGTTAAATAAATACCGCGTTTATTATATATTCAATCAATTTCGCGATTAGCCCTCTACGACGGAATTACTGTAACATTTTTATCCCTATTACGGCCATCTATACGACTTAAATTTTAGAAGACTACTTTTTTTTTCTTTCTTTGCCAACGCGTGACAGCTTCTTTTGTAGTTCATCTACTTTTTAAGGGACATTTCAAGTGAACATGAGAAATGGTATTTTGCTACGGTGTATGATGTAAATATATTTTTCGAACATATACAGGCATGGTTTATTATTCTTTATAAAGTTAATATTACTAAACTGACATTGGCCAAAGCCACGAGGTGCCATTCCTGTATTAATATATAATATATCTTTTTAGGGCTGATCCGTAGATCATTTTATTTCCCGCCTGTCATTTCCAATCAATGACAGCTTGTGTTGTAGTTGTTTCGTGCTGAAACAGCTCAACTGATTTTATTTTGATACCCTAAATAGGGTTGTTTTCCGCCAATCCTGTTGGTTTTGTTTTAATCTCATAGTGTTGTTTTAACTATGGTCCAATCCTATAATTTTATTTAAAAGTGTTTTTAGTTCCTTTATTTATTGGCTACTAAGCAAAGAGATACCTAAATATTTAGGTAGTTTATTTAAGCAAATTGTATTACGAATATTTGAATTTCCGATGCTTTGCATCATCTGCATCTAGCTCATTATCTTGTCGCGCGACTCAGCATCGCCTGCCTAGTTCGCACGATATTGGAATGAAAGTGACAGGTAGTTTATGTCGCGCAGTAAAGAGTTGTGTGTCACCATTATGATAGACACCCTGACGGGCTAGTTAAATATTGTTTTATTTAGATGCGAATTCCCAACTGTACATGTGCTTTTTGTACTAAGTAGTTGTATTTTTTAACTGCTTTTGTGTACATTAATGTGTTTGCTTACTTGTTTCTATACAACGTCTTTCAACCGAATAATGTACTCAATACTCAATCATTTATTGCAATATCACAAAAGTAGGTACAGATGTTAACTTGAAGCTACAGATCATTGTGTACCCTGTTGGGCACTGCAATGTTAGGGAGAGGGAGACTTACTAAGTGTTTATAATTTATTTTCTAAGTATTCATTTAGCGTGTAATAGGCTTTAGTTAGTAGTAGTTGCTTTAGTTTAATTATATACTTTTTATCGTCTTCTTCTTCTTTTAAAGAATCAGGTAAATTATTATGTCTTAATTGAAATTATTAATGGGCCTGAGGATAGCAGTTTCAGTTTAGCGGGCGGTGGAACGAGCCTATTCTTATGACGGATAGATCGTGATGAGGGAATGTCACCGCGTTTTACATAGAGCTCTATATGTTTCCGTACAAACTTACAGGTCTCAAAGATTTATATACTAGGAAGAGTTAGTAGTTCATATTAATATGTACTTTGATAAGTAGGTTATATGTTATATTACTTAGTCATCAAGTGACTCTTATATTGTTATTCTTGTTTTATTTAGGTACATGCACATAGTCTATTCTCGATGTCACAACTAATTCACGCATATATTGGCGATTAGTAACGTTAAATTTGTTACTGCCGAACATCAGTCGATACTTCGGTTTGGTTGATAAAAGGAAACATAGGTTCTTGTATGGGGGATAAAATTAACAGTATCTGGATTAGGCCTTTCCACCTTTTGTTTGGTACCAGGGGTATTCATTACTCTTGGCTCTTACAAAGAACCTCGAGGACTCTTCACTCCTTGAATCTTGATTGCTACATAACATATAGTGCAAACAATTGACACATTATTTTCAGTCCCAAGACATGAGAAACTCGGTGTGCTTACGCTCTTTTGTGTTTGTTATGTTATATTTACTATATTTACTCGCACTTAGCTCGCACTTAGAAACATAATAATACTAAGGATTGCCCCGAGAATTATAAATACGATTAGGTACATTCAGTCTGTGTAGAACTCATGCAGCTTTTACTCCTTCATATATTATGTTTGCATAGACGGGCAGTATGTAAGTAGGTGTGAATTGCATAAACTGATGTTATTTAGTTTCCAGTTTATGAGGAACTCGGGGGCTTCACTTCCCCATAACTTATTTTAATTCACTAATATTTACAGGCACTCTTTGTTATTGTTGTTGTGTAGGTAATTCGTAAAACATGATATATTTTAATAATAACACACTAACCTATTTACATCGAAAGTATGTAGGTATATTTTAGTCCAGCTGATGCTAGGTAACCTGATCACGTTACGATGTAAATAGGTACAGGTAGGTGTGGGTTTTCAATATTAATTACTCACTTACCTACTGAAAATCGTATGGAATGGTAATATTGTTCAAGTTATTATCATAAATTGAACGCAGATCCAAATAATATCATAACAACTTATTGCGCGACAGCTAGATATGTACAAGAAAGTTGAATATTTTCGTTACACAACAGTACTGCCTTCCTTTTGTTAGTTTCACGGTAGCCTTTATTTGAACATACTTATTCTCAAGGCACTTAGATATTCAGTTTTAATGTGTAACTTTATTTAGAAATATTAATATGTAACGAAACATTTGTAGGTAGATAACGAAATGGTAACTGGCTGTCTAACAACCATCAAGCATTTTATTTAATATTTAACGACTAATTACGCCGACCGTTATCAGTTTGTTTTCAATTTCTCTGTTTTATTTTTTTGACATTACTGCACAAAGTACTGATCACAATGTTATATGACTTTTGTTGTAAGCACTTCAATATTCTAAGCCACTATACCCACTTTTCCTTTTTCTTTTAGTTTTCCGGAAATATTTAAAAGGATATCATTTCGTGTTTGGGTTTTTTTAATCCTCGTCGCCAGTGTGATGTCCTGTGGTTCCATGCGGGAGTAGATTCAATAAAACACTTAAATGGGTTTTCTGTCGGCCATCACCTGCCCGCCCCCGTTGACGTCTGTCATCGCAATGGCGGCAGGCGGGCAGCCGTGGAGACACTTTATTATCATAAAGGTGTCTATACACCACAACTATAATATATGTTAAAATAAAATAGTTTACACTTTCACTAAATCCAGCTTTCGCAATTACACGGAAAACCAAAGCATTTAGGTAATTGTTATTATTTAGTATAGGTATCTACGTTTTTATAATAAACAAAAACTAAAAAAAAGGAAGTAGTGTAACCATAACCTGCAGTGGGGTTAACAAGACCAAATTGCCCATATCACGGTGGAGTGTCCTAAGAGGCACTTTCCAGGACAGTTGAAGGACCTGTACGAGCTCATGGAACGATACATGGCCGATGCCAGGGATCGTTTTTTCGCCCAAGTTGTAACGGAGACAATTCGCCCATTTCGTTTGCTCTGTCAATAATATTCATAATTCATAATATTTCATACATTGGCCGAATGCCTCAGGTATTCTATACATTGCTTATGTAGGTATTGTTTACAGGTGTCCCAAAAAGTACTGGCAAGAAATATTGCAGAGATAGAGCATTCCAGAGATACCCGAATCATCTCCATGTATGTTCCACGATTTATACTTAGTTGTTTCAGAGATATTAAATTGACAACCTCCTACTTCTATCGAATTCGGTTAAGAAGTATTAATTTATTTACCATTCAAATTCTGTCCAGTAGTAGAAGACAATCGTTGACTTGTAGTTGTAGACGGCAGCTCGTCTACATTGGTGGAAGTACCCAAATCTGTAATAATAATAAGGCACAGTTCAGTACATAAACATACTAGCGACCCGCCCTGCGCTTCACATATTCTACTTTTACCACGCATATTGATAACAAACACATTTCTGCATGTGTTTATCTCAGAAAAACCGTATTCACAGTTCACACAATAAATAGGTACGAGTTCAAGGTTAAAAAATTAATACGAGTCCCTGTCTCACACAAGTCGCAAAATAAACAAGTCCTTGACACTTCACATCACATGACTAAATAGCAAAATAACTAAAACACAAGACGTAAACACAAATTTAAGAAGTTTCAAAAATACAATTTAACGTCCGCGGCCATGACACATGACAGAAAAGTTTAGTGTGGCCTTACTTTTTTTTATATTTCTACCATATTTTAAATAGCTCTGAAACCATGTACTTTTTGTACTTTTGACGACTCATAATACAAATATTATTATTTTTCCTGTCGTACCTGTAAAATAAAATTGTTTTAAACATAGCAACCATATCTTTCTACTCCTTTATGTTGTTGGTACACAAGACACGGGTCTCTGCTAGTACATGGAGTTTTTAGGGTTCCGTAGTCAACTACCCTTATAGTTTCGCCATGTCCGTCTGTCCGTCCGTCCGCGGCTTAGCTCCGTGATCTATGCTAGAAAGCTGATATTTGGTATGAGTATGTAGTATCATGCCGACAAAGCGGTTAAATAAAAACAAAAGAAAAAAAATGTTTTCGGGTACCTAAAGACAAACACCTAAAGTGGGGGTGATTTTTTTTTTTCGTTTTAACAATAGTGTGTGGGGTGTCGTTGAATAGGTCTTTTAAAAATAATAGGGGTCACCAAACATTATTTTTAATAAAGTCAGCAGTTTTGTAAATATTCGCTACGAAAGTAAAACAAATACGGAACCCTATACTGAGCGTGGCCCAACATGCTCTTGGCCGGTTATTTTCTATGAAGTTTCATGAGACTGGTATCAAAGAGAATATAACACTAATTCCGTATCATTTGCGCCGTCGCGCCAAGAAACGAATATGAGTGTTGGGGCACTTCGCTGCGGAAACCCATACTTCGGCCAACTTCGCCTAGCCCAAACTCGGTCAACATCTTCTTTTCATTTCATTTCATTTCATTTCACAGATACCAATAATTCAAAAAAGGAGCGCGGATTCTTGACATCACAAAATTATTTTTATATTTGAATTTTCTCTCTCTATACGGAACAAAATAACCCTCTTCCGTAGGTTAGATCTTAGTTTATACTTTCGTTTCGTTTGTTCGTACTTATTAGAGGCGCGGCGAGTACATTTAATAATAAAATCATTTTATTTGCTACAGTAGTTTTTACCCTACTGCATTGCGTACAACACAAGCTTAGTGAATAATAAACACTATGTTTTAACCGTTTGAACACTTTGAACGCCATAGTCTGCTGTGCTCGACAAACACAGGTGTGCCATTGACGCCAGGATAACCACAGCTGACAATAAGAAACTTTTGCAACAACTTTATGTTTACCTTGCCCTTGGTAGTTATTAGTGTACATAGTGCAGGATGTCTGCTTTGTTGCCTGGCATTGGCATCTAAGGAATTAGATTCTGCCAGTCAAGCATATAGCCAGGGGGGAGTTTGCTCATAGTCATAATATAAGGAGATGGAAACGTGAGCGTAGCCAGCACGAAGTTTTTCAGCGTTTCATTGAACCCCTAAAATCGCTCCTTCATTGAAATAAAAAGCCAAAGCCTATCTGTAGGTTTTAATCCCATCAAAAACATAAATGTAAAATGAGAGCCAAGTTCAGTATCGCGTGCACTTCGCCGACAAAAGAATTGAGATCTGCAAGGGCGCCAAGTTCTTTGCCCTAAAATTTTTAGATACAAGGACATGCGACATACTCAATGCATTTATTTTACTTGGGGTGTAATTCAATATCAAGATTTGACTTGGCTAGTTTTCACAAACTAACTTGCGTACTTACCTTTACGAAAATAGGTTAATGATTTGATTGATTTTGATTTATAATATAAATTTATATTTTAAAACTAGCCAAGTCAAGTCTTGATATTGAATTACACCCCAAGTAAAATAAATGCATTGAGTATGTCGCATGTCCTTGTATCTAAAAATTTTAGGGCAAAGAACTTGGCGCCCTTGCAGATCTCAATTCTTTTGTCGGCGAAGTGCACGCGATACTGAACTTGGCTCTCATTTTACATTTATGTTTTTGATGGGATATCATTACTTTTTGTAAAGAAATTATTATGATGTGTATAAATTACTTAATTATTATTTGTTTATTAGTTCTGTGTGCTATTCTAGTACATCTTTTAAAAGTTTTGAACAAACAAAGAATTTTCCAAAACGGTTAGTACGTATTGGATTTTTATGTGCATGTACGTGTAAGTGTGTGCGTGTGAGTGTATATGCTAATCTGGTATATCTTTCAAACAAAAAAAGAATTTTCCAAATCGGTTTATAAATGACAGAGTTCTGAGGCAACAACCGTCAATAATAATAATAATAAAAAAAACATAAAAAAATCACTGTTTTCGATTTTTATATGTATACACACACAATTACTAAGCTGGATGCCAAATTTCACCTTTCTAGGTCACCTGGAAGTGGGTTAGGTTTTTGATTACTAGTCAGTCAGTCAGTCAGTCAGTCAGTCAGTCAGTCAGTGATAAAAATACCGTTTTTTGGACTTTAATATCTCAATAACTATTTAACCTATATTAATGAAATTTGGGGTTCTACTTGTTCTAAAGGATCTTAATACATAAGCCAAATTTCATTTTTTTATGTTAAATAGATTTGGAGTTATTGGGGGGTCAAAAGTGGCTCCAAACGGTTCGTGTAATATAACACACGGCTGCTGCTCGCCAGTTCCTGCGGTGAACTTGGCTGGACACGCTGCCGCGTGTCTAGATTAGCAAAAGCGACTAATGAATGACAATATGAATAAGAAAATAAAATAAAATGATGAAAATGAAACCACCAATGCTTTTTTTATGGTCATTCATATAACTATAGATGCCAAAATCATAGATAAGTATAACTGAAATAGATACTTAACTTGAAGTCCTTAGCGACGCGCGACGCAACTAGTTTAGCCATCTCGTTTTTTTCACTCCACCAAATGTTTAACCGACTTCAAAAAGAAAGAGGTCCTATGTCTTTTCTATACTTTAATTTCTGCATGTTTACCGATTTATTGTACACGGTTCAACCGATTTGGATAGTCCGAACTGTATCTATCCCACAATGATTCTCATGCGATCTTCAGCGATGTTGAACGTTCTGTTTTTGACTAAATTGAAAATTCTTATTTCTACGGGGTGCGCTTTACTCTGCTGGTAATCAGTAAACTATGTACAGTCGAGTTCATTTACATCTACACACTAACGAGAACAAAAATATCTAAAAACGACCCTATTGTCAGGTGCATAAAATCGTGTTCAGATATTTTTGTTCTCTATATGTAAATGAACTCGACTGTAATTCATTTACAAAATAGTCAGGTGTATAGTATTGAAACTTACCTGGTAAGTGTAGCGACGGTACGGCCAATCGAGTAAGACGCTTATTCGGAAATGTAAATATTTCCTCAAAGTGCCGATGACATACTTTTCGGTTCTGAAATATGAACCAGTCTTCTTCGCCCACAATGTCCCCTCCAATTCTCATAACCCATGTACGAAATCTTTCGAGTTCGTCAGGTTTACATAGATTAATCGGGTTGGGGAAAGTATGCATTGGGGTACCTGAAAAGTCGCAAATTCATTGACATTTTAGAAGTTTTGTATATAATACCCACCAGGTCTTATAGCCGTTCTAGACCTTCTGATCCGATCCTAATTATCGGATGTAATCGGATAATGTGTTGTGAGTGATCCTAACAATTACACTTCACATTATCCGATTTCATCCCTTAGGATCGGATCGGAAGATCTGGAACGGGTTTAAGTTACTTCATGCTGGCACTTCACATCGCTATACGGTGTTCGCGTTTTTATTCGGCTTTGTTCGCTATATAAGTAAGTTTGAATAACACGATTATACCGTCAACACGTTCTACATGAACAGCGAATATGCCGAACATTACCTATGATATAGAAAAAACCGACAAGCCGACGAGTGTTCGTTTATTAGCGTATTCGCGTCTTGTTCTTGAGAATAGGCAAATAAAGACGAATAGAGTCGATTCACATGGTCGTATTTTGTAAGAAATATGCGATAACAAGAGTCTACTTGAACTGTACAAGTTTAGTGAATACATTACTTAAACTTAACCTTCTGCTGTCACTTGACTTGTGTTTGAGTTTGACAATTGTATTATCTGTTCTAATGTACACATACATAAATATTTGTGTAATTGTGAAGTGTTATTATAAAAATAATACAGACAAATTAAAGAGCTCGTGCGACTTCTTATTTCATTCCCGTCACATCCCCACATACTTCAAGTTCCACACGCCACTACAGTCTGTTTGATATTTAACCAAACATTTGTCACATCACAGGAACCATATGGGACTCATAAACAAGGAATGACATAGGAGCGTTTTTCAAAAAAAGTGTACACGTGACGAACCGGAAAACGTTTTTTTTTATAACACCTATTTTAAATTTTCTTAGCTTATTCAATTCCCCATAAGTTATAGTGTATTATTTGAGAAAATGGCATTAAAATATAGAAAATATCGACATTTTAAACTCAGATTGTGGTGAAACTAGTTCCGGATAGTCACAAATATAAAATTCATTATAAATTGATTGTAGTATTTTTTGGACCAGTTTTAGTTTACACATTTAAAATAAAGACAATAAACTATTTAAAACGGGTTTAATTTATAGAATTAATGGAACAAGCAAGCTTTGAGGATAAAATAAAGGTCCAGTTCGTCACAATCGCCACCAAATGACTGCTAAAACATGTATTTTTTGCATTAAAATGCGACAAATCAAAGATTAATATTTTTTATTACATTAAGGAATATTCATTTAGTAATGTTAACGCTTAAATATGTGAATTGTTGCACTGCAGCAGCCAGAAATAATTATTTTCAACATCCCAAATCTTGGGACAGTAACTAAACGGAATCTCATGTGACTAACTGGAAAATGTAAGGAATAGTGTACATAGATTGAATATATTGAAATAAAATCACAAAAATATTATGTTATGAATCGTATTTATTGCAACGGAATCAAAATGGTATAATATATATTATTACTAGTTTATATATGTAATAATAAAACATGTATTAAACTAGTAATAATAAATATTTACCATGTATAATTATTATGTATTACATAAAAATCTTTCATGAGTAAATGACAATCTTAATATTGAAAGTTTTATTAGTGTTATTTATCTATTTTTATAGATTATTAATAATGTTTTATTAAAAATGTTTAAAATAAAACATACAATGTTACGATTACCTTTAGCAAGTAACAGCAACATGAACATTTCAAAATATAGAATAACAGTCTTAATTCTCATTAATAAAAAATTGGGCAAGTGCGAGTCCGACTCGCGCATGAAGGGTTCCGTACCATAATCTATAACAAGTTTGTTGTATGGGAGCCCCCCTTAAATATTTATTTTATTTATGTTTTAGTATTTGTTGTTCTAGCGGCAATAGAAATACATCATCTGTAAAAATTTCAGCTGCCTAGCTATCACCGTTCTTGAGATACAGCCTGGTGACAGACGGACGGACGGACAGCGAAGTTTCAGTATTAGGGTCCCGTTTTTACCCTTTGGGTACGGAACCTTAAAAACGGTTGTAATTAAAATACATCGAACGAACTTTATTTTAGGACATCGCTTAGAACGCTGTCTGCCTTTTGTTTTCTTGATAGACGAATATAAACCTTATTGCAATACGTTAAGGTTTATGGGTGTATACTTAAGGTTATATCGACATAAAACAATCACAATTTTTTTTCTTCATTTCTGACAACACTTTCAGCTGTCAAGTTAGTTCGCCTAATTAAAAACTCGACTGTAAGCGTGGCTCGACATGCTCCTAGCCGGTTTTTATAAATGTTTTAATTGTTATTTTGCATTTTAGTCATTTCTTCCGGAGATAACAAATAGTTTTATGAAAACCGCATCAAAATCGGTTCTGACAAATGCGAGATAATGGCGGATAAACATGCATGTATAACAAACATATGGGTCAAACAAAGTAACTCCTTTTTTAGAAGTCGGTTAAAACATCGGTCACATTTCGATTGTGTACTAAGCTTTATAGTTCCAATTCGTCACAAAATCGTTCCGGTAGTATATCACGTCACTAATCGGACGTGACGAATTCTACCTCGACAATTTAAAATCAAAATTTCAACGTGTTCTGAAACAATTCAATGTGTTTTTGGTTTAGTTTCGGATACTACGATAGTTTCTTCTATGTCTATTTATGTTTAAAAAGTTAATTATAATCTACTTACCGAAAAAACTGTTACTAACTCGTAATCCTATTTTTAGCGCACTGACACAGCGTCCACCTTTCGTCACCGTTTTCACGGAACTGACGTTATATTTGCAATGAAATCCGATGCCTATAGCATTAAAATGTTGCCAGGATTGAAAAATTAATGCTTTTTGGGGAATATCGATTGCAGAAGTATGTTAAAATCGCTTGTGACTATAACCGGAAGTTCCGGTCTGTCGGTTTCTTTGAACAGTGGAAAAATTAGTTTATCGGCATTATAAACCGTATTTGTTTATAAATAAAGCACACGACTAAAATCTAGACTCATCACTTTATCTGTGTGACCACATTCAATATTGATACAAATTTATTTCGAGTTTCTGCAAGCCTCTGAACATGACTGAGTCGACGTGGGACATACCCATTTTAGCACTTTTCATATCTTTATTTTGCAATAAATCTAGTAATAAATATAATATAATCGTTTTATAAATATAAAATGAATGCCCCACATCTACAGAATCAAATGATACCACTCATATACCCAAATACTAAAGGTAAAGTAAAAAAAAAAACACGTTGAACGTGTGGGACATTCAAATTTTGCCATGTACACTTTTTTTGAAAAACGCTCATAGTGGTTTTTCAAGTTTCTATAAAGGTTTTTCACTTTCTATTTGATAATATTGAGCTCATGTTATATTTTTTCTTATCACGGTGTTGAAGTGTTTAACGATAATAAATCATTACTCAAACAGTTACGTACTACGTCTTATTATTTTTTAAAGTTGTGTTGTGACTAAATCTTGCGTTTCGATTCATGTGCTATTTCTGTAAATTGGTAGAAATCGATTACATCGATACGTTTATAACCTAAATAAAGAACAATAAAACCGACTATTACTTTACATAGAAAGCTCCAGTGAGTCCGGCGGCTCGTAGCTCAAAAAAATACTGATTTACACAAAATAAACAAAAATATATTCAGGTTTGAAAAAAAGTTCGTCGATAAAATCGATTTGATCAACCATTCATAATCGTTAGGTTTGGCAAACAATATGTTTTGCTACATCACTACAAACATCAACAGAGAACTGTCAAATGTTTGTTTTAATATCAAACAAACTGTACCTATACTGCTTAACAGTATTTTGGTCGAATAAAACGCGAACACGAATAGCGATTACAGTCACTTATGGCTGAGCAAAATAAAAAAAATATAAAAACAAACTTACCTTCTCCTCGAATGGTTGGGCAGGACGGTACACAACATCGTTTGCGGGGCATTATGAAGTTCGTGGCGACGAAAACCAAAATGAATAACAATATTGAACTCGGACTGACAATTTACACATGTTCTTTACGATTAATATTTGACATACCGTTTTTTTTTAAGTGTTGCCAAAGCAACCACCGATTTTTATACTGATACTCGAAACACGGACACGACCGCGAGCCCTAACTTTTACTCATATTTAGTTTAGTTAGTCTCAGCTTTCTTTGCAATGAGGGATTCTATGCTTTTTTTTCCATACTGAGAAGCAACCAATTAAAAGTGTCAGGAAAATAATAAATATAAGTAAATAAACAATAAAGAAATATATTTATGCGTTCTACTACCCACGTTTTTTCATACAGCCACACTAGCCGAAATGTTATACAGCGCTATCTAGTGTATATTACGAGAACTTTGCATAATCTGTTGTGATTTTGGTGTAAATAAAGTAGAGGGTGCTTAAAAACAATTTGTAGGCTGACTAGACTACTGACATACCATACCATAGCCAAATTAAGGAAACTTTATTGTATTGCGGCACAACACTACTCGCGAAGTTGGCCGAGGTTGGGTGAGGCGAAGTTGGCCGAAGTATGGGATTCCGAAGGGAATTTCGCGAGTAGTGTGGCGGTAGGGTTAGTGTTGTTGCAAGTGTCGTCCTCGTTTTCTTAGATTGATTAGAAATGGACGACACTACAGTATTGCCACTTTTTAATTTGTCTTCTTCTACTCTTTTTCTTTTTGGTCAGACTGTGATTCTAAACGTCGCAAGCTAAACCCTTCATACTCGGGCTGATATGTGCCAGAATCAGAAAGTATAGTCGGCAATAAAAGCGTAACTCAATTATTGTTATAAAAACAAATGTATACTTGTTTTTTGTGATTGTTATATAAAGGTTATGAAACGATCAGTATTCAAATACACACCTGTTTACTAGCAACATGTGCAGGATTTTTTCCAAGTTGATCATCAGTTAATGGTGGCCGCAACAGATGTAACTTTGGAAAGGCATGTTTTTTGAGGCGATTGCCTTTCTTGTTAAAGTCTTTATAAATTCATAAAATGATCACCACAAAAATAAAACGTTCAGTACACAGCTTTTCTATTGGTATAGGTATGCACTAGATCCTCATTACCAATAATTTGCACCCATGATCTACACCTGCATATATAAAAATGTTCTATTATAATTAATATCCTGTTTATTTTATTTATAAATGATTATTTTCATGTTTGAGATAGATTACCTATTTTAGACTGATGAAACAATCAAGTACCTAGTCCTATAAATATGTGGAAGATTCACAGTTTTCCAGAACACCAGTGAAAATTTTCAACTGTCTGACTATCACGGTTCATGAGATACAGCCTGGTGACAGACGGACTCTTTTTAATAGGGTCCCGTTTCTTACCCTTTGGTTACAGAACCCTAAAAAGTGTGACCAACGAGGAACCAGAAAGAGCGTTGCATCTTGTTTCTTGTTAATATTCATTTCTCCTTTCAACATTTCAGTTTTTTTAATGTGTGTAAAATAGGACACCTAATTTTTAATTTTTATTATTTTTCGTTATAGCGGCAAAAGAAATACTTACCTACCCGTCACACTAATATTATAAAGGCGAAAGTTTGCGAGTGTGATTATGTGTATGTTAGTTACTTCTTCACGCTCAAACGGCTGGACCAATTTTGATAAATTTTAGTATGAAGGTAGCTGACACCCTGAATTAACACAGGCTACTTTTTATCCCGACAAAATGTAATGCAGTATTGCCACGTTTTAATTTCTACTCTTTTTGGTCGCACACTGTAAGATCCATCCCTCAAGGTTTAAGTGTTAAGTTAAAAAACAGAATAGTCCGTATTTTTTAATGAAATTCGATTTATGGTACAATCTCGTTTAAATTACATTATTTCAGACGCATTAACTATAGCGTTCACACTTCGATTGTTAACAGTGTATTGTATATTATAATACATACCTAAAATACATAATACATGTACCAAATGATGTTTAATTTACATAATGAATGGCATTTCCGAATTACTGATTTCAGATAAATTACTAGAAATTAAATTATTATTTTATACATAGGTAATAGTGACTGATAGAAATAACTGATAGTCCAGTTACATGGCTAGAACTGTAAAGCCAATCCTGGAATGATGAATGTAAAACCATTTTTTATTTATTATTTTACAGTCTGACCAAAAAGAGTAGAAATTAAAAAGTGGCAATACTAGTGTCCTCCCCGTTTTCTTAGATTGATTAGAAAGGGACTTTTTAATTTCTACTCTTTTTGGTTAGACTGTATAATTTTTTTCTGGCTCATCATTTCTGATGCATACGGCAGACATGTCCAGCCTAGTCCCACTTTAGGTTAGCGGTCTTGGCACCTACGTCTACAACGCGTATTTTGGAACGATGGCCCAGAATAATCACCGATTGGACACAGCAAGGTTACCGGAGCAGAGGCAGACCGAATGAAGGCGGGATGACTTGGATGCATTTAGTAACGAGTGGATAGCATGCAGCCAACAAAAACGAATGGCGCAAGAGGGGAGGCCTTTGCCCAGCAGAACTCTCAATAGATGTCCTGTCAAAAGTTTCCTTGATAAATTAACGTTCGATCTTGGTCCAGTCGGTCTCACCACAAGGAAGTTAAGTTTTTTATGTTTTATAGTTTTACATACACAATTCCACAAACTAGTTGTTGTATTTATACCAGAAGCGCTCATGGCAGTGTGACATTATCGTAATATCACGCGACAAATTAACATCTTTTTTTTGTATTAAGAAAGAGAAGAAATGGACACCTAGTCAAATGATAACTGATGTATCCTTCAGAGTTTTCCAAAATTGACAGATCACAGCTGTTTTATTTTTATCCCTTTGACCGCCAAAGACGGCAAATCACGTCATCGGAAATTCGTGCCACTGACGCCAACGACGTCTATTGACGTCAAAAATTTCAGTTGTCAAAAACATGCTAATTCAAACAACTATCTGTGTTTTTCAACGTCTGTTGATTTTGGAGCACTTTTTTTTTGGTTTGGCGTCAGTGGCACGGTGATTGCTTTGCCGCTCGGCGCTCAAAGGGTTATCAGAGAATATGGACACTTGACGACGCGATTGGCATAGTTTGTAGTGCACCTGCTTACTGGGCCAACGATTCTGGGTTCGAATCGTGATTCGTTCGTGTGATGAACTCGAATATTTGTTCCTGGGTCATGATATTATCTATATATGTATATTATGTTCATGTATGTCGTCGTCTAGATAGTATAAGCATTGATTCATTTGGAACTAGGTCGATTTGTTTAAGATAGTCCCTTATTTAAGAAAGAGGTGCTTTAGCGTTATTTATCGATAGATGAGGAGTACCATCATCAGTCAAACCTCACGTAAACTATTTATTAATCAACAAAAATACACGTGAATATTAAAACCAAATTAAGCGTTTTATTTGTGCCATGTCAATAGTTTTGTAAAAAATGAGTGGTTTGACACAAACTTCAAAAGGTAAGTGTAATTTAATCCTTTGGATTATTTTTGGCTTTTCATTTTATTTGAAGATGGCTCTTTATTTTATGAAAAAAAAAATAGAGAGGTCACTTTTATAGTTTTTCTATTATACTCCTTTGCATAAAGGTCTGCCAATTATGTAAGATTTTCTTATTGTTTATAGATTTAACGCTATAGATAAACAGATCATTATTATGCATGTGATTTGTTATTTTCAGAAAACATTTTTTTTGCCAGTTTCTCTTCTGTCCATTTTTCCCTACACTGATCAACTTAAGGCAGACACATACATTTGGAATTAAACCATGTTAATGCTATGTATACAATAAAAATTGCAGAATTAAGATTCCCGAAAATGTTTAATTATTATAATATAAACATTTTCTGGATCTAGGGATCCTACCGACCGAATTGAATGAGTGACACGAATGAGTGTCATTTTCATAGGAGTACATATTCCATAGACACATATGGCGTGCCACTGGCATGGTAGTACAAATTTTGTAGACACATATGGTGTGTCACTGGCATAGTAGTACAAATTCTGTAGACACATATGATGTGTCACTGGCATGGTAGTACAAATTCTGTAGACATATGGTGTGTCACTGGCATAGTATTACAAATTCTGTACACATATGTTGCGTCACTGGCATAGTAGGACAAATTCTGTAGACACATATGGCGTGTCACTGGCATAGTATTACAAATTCTGTACACACATATGTTGTGTCACTGGCATAGTAGGACAAATTCTGTAGACACATATGGCGTGTCACTGGCATAGTATTACAAATTCTGTAGACACATATGGCGTTTCACTGGCATGGTAGTACAAATTTTGTAGACACATATGGTGTGTCACTGGCATAGTAGTACAAATTCTGTAGACACATATGATGTGTCACTGGCATGGTATTACAAATTCTGTACACATATGTTGCGTCACTGGCATAGTAGGACAAATTCTGTAGACACATATGGCGTGTCACTGGTATAGTATTACAAATTCTGTACACACATATGTTGTGTCACTGGCATAGTAGTACAAATTCTGTACACACATGTTGTGTCACTGGCATAGTATTACAAATTCTGTACACACATATGTTGTGTCACTGGCATAGTAGGACAAATTCTGTAGACACATATGGCGTGTCACTGGCATAGTATTACAAATTCTGTACACACATATGTTGTGTCACTGGGATAGAAGTACAAATTCTGTAGACATATGGTGTGACACTGGCATAGTAGTACAAATTATTTGGACCCATTTGGTGTGTCACTGGCACGGTAGTACAAATTCTGTAGACACATATGGTGTGACACTGGCACAGGAGTACCTAAGCACTTCGAACACATATGTTGATACAAATGATCAAAAATTGAAACAAAGATCAAAGCACAAAGAAAAAATTCAATGCGTGTCCTAGCGCAAGAGACCGGAAATCAAACCCGGTACCTCTGGATAACCGGTCCAACGTGTTAACCTCACCACCACAATAACGCCAGATAACCTTTTGATTTTTTTCTTATGCTTTGTGTGTCGATCTTTGCATCGTTTATTTTAAAGGCTTTACACCTCAGCCTTAGGCTTATTATTAAAAAAATGAGTGTACATTAAAAATAATGAGACATTACATGTTTCAGAAATGTATACATATGTTTGTTGTTGCACTGGAGACGAAAATGTTAATACTAGTGTCAACTCGGTCTTGACTGATGTTTTTTGTAATATTTTACAGTTTTAAGATTTCCAAACGTATGTGTCCTTTTTAAGCCAGCCAATAATTTGTGTAATCCACAATCTAGCCACATTTTCAAGTAACCACAACATACGTAGATCGACACATATAATATAATATCAGTCAAAATTCTTATAATCGATAACAAAAACAATATTACAATAAAATTTACACCGCTTCGCGAAGCCATAAAGAAATCTAGAATATCATAATCAACGAAGTTGTATTTGTACATCTTGACATTAACTCTAGTCTATGGGCGATACAAAAAAAGTAGAATTGTGATGGCACTGCACAAACTTGGAATATTTATCTTCGGAATAGCCCTTCACAAAGGCTATCTAGATCGAAATTCGAATTTCGTATTGAGTCGTATCTCTTGTTCTGCAATTATATAGCACTAGCGGCACGGGTGCAATGATGATATATTATGCATGTATTATACATAATAAACATTTCTCTTGAATCACTCTATCTATTAAAAAAAACCGTATCAAAATCCGTTGCGTAGTTATAAAGATCTAAGCATACATAGGGACACACAGACAGTAGGAAGCGACTTTGTTTTATACTATCTAGTGATAGTGATAAACGCACAGTCCAACAAGAAAGTGTAGAAATTAAAAAGTGGCAATACTGTAGTGTCGTCCCGTTTTCTTAGATTGATTAGAAAGGGACGACAGTACAGTATTGCCACTTTAGAATTTTTCATAAGTTTAATGACGGAATAATTATATTAGGGATTTTAACATAGACAACGTTTATTTTTACTCTCCAATGGAAGAAATAACTGTCATCTATGATTGTTCGAGGCTCCCATGAGATTGGGGGTCGTATATGGTAAAACACGAAAGTATCAAGCGCCAAAAGTTTGTTTGCTGCGGCTTTCATTAACATCAAAAGAGTGATCCTTCTAATCTTTTCCTATTATCTAACATGTGGTTTGGAATAAGAATCTTCACCCATTTACTAGAGTTATAATCAAGTTTTCGTTGACCGATCTAGAAAACAATTCAGCCAAAACTACCGCACGGACAGTCAACAACAAAAGTATATCATCACATTCACATGGCACAAGATTTAATTATTTGAATAAATTGTTAACTATTAAGTTACTTAGATTAATATTTACAGTGTCTCAGTCTACTCTTGTTGATCACTGTACTTGCGGAATTAACTTATAAGTAATTATTTTCTATCTATGCAAGGTTGGCACGTCTTGGTAGGTCAAAAAGGAATCAAACTGCCGAATACTTACAAAAAAAATGGTTATTCATGAATGCTTTTTCTTTGTTCTGAAAAAATGAGCGATTTTTTTACAGTCCACATTCTAAGTAACGTATATTTTTTTTATAACTGAAATATGGCTTTTCTTACATGTTTTCCATATCTGCGCCATTTTGAAAAAAAAAAACTGAAAACAGATAAGACAAAAAAACGACTACGAAAGAATACGAGGCCAATCAGAAACAGAGACGCTACACTCGATCAGTCAAAAACGTTACTGCTCACATTGCGCATTTTTATTAATCACGATAATTGTGTCCTCGTTCTTTTATGGCATATATCATAAGCTATAATGAACTGCAATCATTTTATGTTTTTTTTTAGAACTACGTATATTTTAAACATAAGTAAGATAAGCCTTTGAATATTTTTTTTTTAATACATTTGCAGTTGAAACCTTTTTGATCCTTGACCACGATATCGAAAATCACAGAAGCATTAATACTGGCAACTTAACAATACGAAGTTTCACTGTATATAATGAAGAACATCATTCTTTTTGAAGTCGGTTGAAGTTGAAAATACAGTGACCTTTGAAGTTTCATTGGACTTTATTGCGTAGAAAACGTCAAAGCCACTTATTGATTATTACTTATTGGTGATTCAGGAGTCAAGAGCAGGAGTTATAGGGTTGATCAGGCGCACTGAGCAACTTTCACTATGGAATCAGTCACGAAATCGTGTTTTTTAAATAATTAACTGCTAGCTAATTTATCGCTAACTATCCGAAATGTATATACCTATACTGTCTTTTGTTTTGCGATTACGTGCTTGGACCAATAGTGAAAGTTGCCCCATAGTGTAATCACCCTATAACTGCTCGTGTCTCCTGAATCACCCTGTATATACAAGTATGTATAGTAGCCGGGACATGTAGATGAGTATCGTTTAAGACCGAGCATGGGCGAGGCCTAGTAATAAAACGAATAGCGCTAATCTCGTTCCCGCTCAAAGTGAGTTTTTTTAAAGCTTCATTAACAAGACTGTGGTAATAGTTACATAAGTAATTTTATCGTTCTCCACGTCCAATGAGACTTCATTAATATAGCATAGTGTGAAACGAAGTTTACAAATTTCACAACTGCCAATAAACCTAGAAAGCTTCTTAAATAATTATTTTTAGTATCACTTTATTAATATTTGCAAGATTTGAAATCTATAACTGTCTTGAGATTTTTTCATATTTAATTAGACCAGATGATTCGTCATGGTGACTAAGTCTCGGGCTGAATGGCTGTAGAAAAAAACTTGAGGAATGCTCCTTTTTTCATACAGTGGTGAATGTATATCAAAGGTTTTTCTAAGTTGGAGAGTTCGCATCGCATAACCCGTTTTTACCTGACTACGGCGAAGCAAGGAGGTATTTCACATAAATATAGTTATCATTATTGACTGTTCATCTCTTCGACGAAAACTGTGTCTCAGACCAACACATATTACACATATGAAAAAACGGTCCACAATTGGTGAACATACATATAAAAAAATACACACAGTGAAACATAGAACCTCCTTCTTTTCTTATAGTCGGTTAAAAAAGGGGCATTTCTTAAATTTATACCTACATCAAATAAAAGATATGATTCCAACTACAGCTGTCGTATTATTTGCTGCTTATTGTGATGTGAGTGAATTCAACGGCAGTTAAACCTTAGTATGGTTTTGCTCGTTGCATTATTATTAAATGTATTGTTTTTTTTACTGAATAAATTATTTCATTTCATTTCATTTACTGTGTAATAAATAAATGAAAAAAAAAAAAAAAATTAGGGTCTTGGAAGACAATGTGTATTACCATAAAAGTATCATATTTTGGCTTTTCTAATTTAGTTTATCATCAGTCCTTTTCATTCGAAACACAGTTATGCCTTAAGAAAATATTTTTTAACACGGGTAAATTAACACCACATTTTTTATTGCTATATAAAAAAATGCGCTCATACGTGGTTCACACCGGGACTCGAACCCGGTATCTTTGAATTACCAGTCCAATTACGGTATGACCGATATTTAATTTTTGTTTGTAGTGTTGATTATTGTATACTCGTAGATACAATGATCAACACTGCAAAGAAAAATAGCAATTATATAGCAATACCTGTCTGATATTTACTGACTGCGGTCAAGATCGGAATCATACCTTAATTCATTTTTAAATACACTCTTTTTACATGTGTAATATTTATTATTACATTATATCAATTTGTTAATATCATATAATATAAGAATTGATACAATTCGGACTCTGAGACGTTAGCTCCTCATAACGAATCATTCTGGTCTGAAAAAAAAGCAACAATTTCAATAAAATCTCGAAATGTTTTTGAAACTTGCAACAATCTGTTTCAATAAAATTATAACATAGTTTGACTAGAGACTACATTTTGTAGTTAATTTTTCGTAATTTAAACGCCCGGAAGGCGGTATTTAAATATTTAAAATTAGGATAATTATCCGTATAATCCTTTATTCTGTCAGTTTTACTGTTTAGTATTAAAATGATTGGAAATTGGAACGATACTATATATAAGTTTGAGCCCATGGTTTCTATTCGTTGAGTTAACATAACTCAATGTATGGGCTCACGCACTATATGTAGATTTACAACTAGGGAATCGTGCATACGGTTGTTATAGAAGCCAATATGGCTTGATAATGTGAGGTTTGAAATTTTTTAAAGGTTATTTCACGCACATAAATGCCGAGAAAAGCGGTTTACCTTTGTGTTACAGACAAACGTTTCATCGAATTTTCATTTCATAGAAATATTTCATCGAAAGCATTTTTTTCTGAACCCATATTTAGTTCAGAAAAAAATGCTATGTGTGTATAAACTTTTGTATTGGCTATTACC
Source organism: Apotomis capreana (assembly GCA_947623375.1). Lineage (NCBI taxonomy): Eukaryota > Metazoa > Arthropoda > Insecta > Lepidoptera > Tortricidae > Apotomis > Apotomis capreana. Next base: position 11,017,397 of record OX392522.1, on the reverse strand, counting down.
TATTATTGAAAAATAAATAAATACATACAAATTTTTATTATCACCCGCCACTATCCTTCAACATATAATGTTGAAATGTTTAATACATCATACACAACAAACAACCGTATGCACGGAATTCAACAGTGAAATACCGCCTCTTTCATATACAAATGTCGTTGACTCAAAAATTACTTACAATCTGAGATTTGTCATTTTGAGGCATCATCTTAACAATTGTACGATTTAAATGATATTCAACAGATTATTCATTTACGCATAGTATGAAAACCATGTTAAATATGAACTTCCATGGAGTATTCACACACGATTAACCTTTTGACCGCCCAGCTTTTTGACGGAAAATTGTGTCGCACACGCCAAGCTAGGTGCGACATTGTATAGCGGTAAATGACGTCGTGGCGTCTGGGGCACAGCTTTCCGCCGATGATTTGGTGTCTGGCGCTCAAAAGGCTAAGTAAATTGGACAATGGTAATGAAAGAGGCAATTATTCACCACGATCGCACTCACAGTTGCGCAGTACACTTAACAAATGGTCTTTTTCACAACTCTTGATTTTGCTCCCTCTGTAGGCTGGTATTAAATTCCCATTTTTAAGATTTAAATTGCAAACACAAGGATTACCTCGGATCTTATTTACGATCCTCGCTTTCGGCTCGTGCGTCATATATTGACAAATGAAGTTTGAATTATTGTGCAATAGTACTTCAGATATTGAAAATTCTATCTAAAAGGGGTCTGGGATATCTATGGCAAGGGTACTAATACAGGCATATTGCACAATATTTCAAAATATTACATAAATAGGCTGGAAGAAAATGCCTCATGGCAATAAGCCTGGCTTTAGGTACGATAGGTTTCGTTTGTGTAATAAAAATCGTATCGAGCCGGAAACATTACGTCACTCTAGGCCGTAAGTGGGATTTTCTGCCCGCGAGGGAGAAAACCTCACTTCCTGGCCAAGGCAAGACGTAAAACTTTGGACAAACCACGGGTGGTAAATAGTAAAGCCCCAGATCGCATATTTATGGTCCTCACCTTCGGTTCGGGTCACGAACTGCGATCTGGGACGTTCACGAATTCACCGCACTAGGTATGTAATGTACTATAATTTAATACCACAGTGCACAGTGGTGGTTTACAAGTCGCTGGCCCAATATTACAGGGTTCTATATTTAACTTTTGACGAGTTCAAAGAACATCGTCATAATGACACTAGTTGTTTAATCCATTTCTGAACTATATATTTAGCACTACGAAAAATGTGTTAACAACTTCTCCATGGAAAAATTATAAGATTACTAATATTTTACCCTAGAGAACTAAGTAAAGTTGGACGAAAATTGTAAAATCGTAAGCAGGCGTTAAGTGTTTTTTTATACTTTAACAATGGAAATCTATTCTGATTTTCAGTTCAAAAAAAAGATGAATGTTTACATTAAAATTTGTCCGCATCAAATATTTCAATTATTGTATGGTATTAAAGGTCCACATTTATCAAAAAGTGCTTTAAATTCTCCATACATTTTTACTATGGCGGCCGCGCGCCGATCTAAATACGCATTCCCCGCGCTCTATGGTTCAGTCGCTAACGCTCGGACCCCTCTTAAATGCATGATGATGTATATCTACACGTTACTGAAATGACACAAGTCAAAATCTGAATATTGCACATTAAGACTTTGTTAATATTGTCCCGAAATCTCGAACTGACGTGAATTTCATTGCTAATTACTTCATTTCAGATAAAAAATCAGTGTAATTGTATGCATTTCAGGGTTAACTACTCTGAAAATGTAACATAGAACCCTGTAATATTGGGCCAGCGGCAAAAAATCTGTATAAAATTGACTAAAGATAATGTAAATACCAGCCTACCAAGGGAGCCAGTTAGGATAATTTGGATCAGGACCTATAAAGCTATTCGCTTTAACATATGAAAGCGCTACTTTTGCATTCATACTAGAACCGGCCCTCTCCTCATTAAATTTACGGAATTAAGGTCAACTGGAAGAAATCCCTAATAGGGATAAGTTCGCATTTGTACATGTTTTATTTGTTATGAATGTATTTATAACCAGTTGTGTACAAAGTGTTCAAATACATATATTTACTTCGATTTGATGGTGTCTATTGGTAAGGTCTTATACCATATTACACGAGGCTACAAAATACTAGCGGAAGTCTCTGTAATATGAGAAGTTTAAAAGGGACATCTGCTTGTAATTTGAAATTTGCCCCTGAGCGTTCAATTGTAATAAAACAGCGTTTTTAGTATGACGCTAACCTAATAGGTACATTACGTACCTGGGGCGGTAAATTCGTGAATGTCAGATCGCAGTTGTTTGTGGCACAAGTATGCGATCTGGGGTTTTACGAATTACCGCCCGTAGTTTGTCTAAATTTTAGGTCTTGCCTTTGCCAGGAAGTGAGATTTTCTGCCAGCATAGCGGGCAGAAAATCAAAGTTACGGCCTAGTGTGACATAAATGTTATTATATTACCGAGTAACGAATTTACGAGTTTTGTTACAACTGAATGCTTTGGTCTATAAGCATATAAAGAGTTATTTGAATCAATGTCGAAATGTATACATTTTGGCACTTCATCTCGGAATAGACCTTATTCCAGTTTGGTTACAACCTTAAGGTGTGATTCCGTCATTGACCGCAGTTAATTCTCGACTTAAAACGAGGTAACTTCGACTTATGGGGAATTGGCTACTATTTAAAAATTAATAAAACTTATGGTTTAAAAATCAGTCATAGCGAGTATGACAAGTTCAGTATCCTTTAAATTGCGTCTTGAAATTGCATTGAATTATTTTTCTATCTAATAGTGTTTTTGCAAATACATTAGTCAATATAATAACAATATATGGCATTAGCAGTTTAAATTTCTATCTGCGGTCAATGTCGGAATCGTACCTTTATTTATGGCATTTGATTAATCAGTGTTTCAGAACATATAATCATAATAAATTTATCAGTTTAGACTGCCCATATTTAGTATACATAATATTATGAACACTTTTTTATGATTATTGGTTCACATGTTTTCTATAATAATGTGGTCTTCACTTATACACCATAAACAAAAACAATGACAACAGGGTCTTATAAGATCAATTTTGGCTGTTTCGGAAGACACGTTAAGTTCATATAGCATGTAATGCTATATGATTCTCTAACAAGGTTTGCTTCATTTAATTACAGAATTTCAAAATATACAATGGCTAAATGCAATTCTGGCGCAACTCACCCCTGTCTTAAAATAACTACAAAATCAAAATGGATATTGACTTATAAAGCTTGAGAACATTTATGTCCATTTTACATTTTTCTCGTTCATTTTATTAGCCTTTACGAGTTTTTTTTAAGTCCCCCACAAAATGGCGTCGATTTCGCATACCTTGCCATTAAAAATGGTAAATATAATACTATGCTGTAGTCGCCATGATTGCATTCAACCAACACGAGATCTGATAATCTCAGATTTTTTAATATTTTTTGTTAAATAAAAATAAATTCTTACCAAAGAGAGGAGAGGCCGGCCCCATCTCGCCACGCACACTAACGAAGCCGCTGAACACTGTACACTATCTACAGAAAGCCAAGCTCATATCCATAGAACATGAATAAAAAACGCAACTACACCTATGTGTAAAAGCTATAACGTTCAAATTCTACCGCAAAATTGTAAAAGTCTACATTTTAACCGTAGTATTAATTGGCCCATTTTTAGTTTGCAACTAACACTAACCTAACGTTTTGGCACAACTGTTTGGCACGTCACATCACTAAATGCTTGCTCGGTGCGGCGGCAGGTTGAACGTTAAAGTATCATTTGCGTAGTACTGCTCTAGGTCATCATCATCGGGCAGATAATACCCGAAGCTTTCGTTGGATATTTGGTCCGGATCCTGCTTCGGCATTTCAGCAAAATCCCAGTTTCTATCTACAGATTTTCTTCGCTTAGCAAACAGTATGGAGCCATCGAAAGCATACTCATCATCGAAGTGTAGCACCGCATCATCATAGAAGTAATTCTCCTGCTTACATGTGTTCCTCGCTATGTTCTTCAATAGTTTCTTCCGGGCATAACTAGATTTCTCCGAATCATAGTCATCGACTAGCGGATCGTTGCTCCGGTTGTCGGATTTCATATTCATAGAGTACAGCGAGGAGCTGTGTGGGCTAGTTTCGATTCGGGTGCTGACACTGTGCCTGTACGGATTCAAGTATTGTTCGTTGTTGTTGCAGCTCATCTCGTACATCATCATGCCTTTCCGGAGCTGGTCTCTCCGCTTGGCCACTATTTCCCTGAAGTCATCGGGTTCAAGTTGGAAGCTGTTGGTCTTCGCGTTCATGTATAAGTAGCCGGAGGCAGAGTTGAGTCGGAGAGACTGGGAGCGGTTCTTGGCTGAGGACTTCTCGATGTAGCGCGGCAAGTTGCCGAGTTCGCGGTAGTTTTTGGGCTTGATTTGCTTCATGTTGGTTGGCGGCACGGGGGACAACGGATCTCGGTACAGCAGTGACCTGGAAAATTTCAGGACATTATAAGTTGTGCAGAACCAACTATGAACCACGAAATCAGTAACATTTTTTCAATACGCTCACGTACCCTGTTTAAATTTACATTGGAACACTCGCTCACTAAAATTATGAAATTTGATTTATGACCGAATGTTCATTAAACCGAATACGATTTCACGTCAAACGATCATATTTGCTATGACTTAGGTTAGGTTAGGGTAATGTATGTGATATGTAAAAAAAAAATCTAATATTTTGAATGCATGACAAGACTTCAAAAGATGGTTTTATAGTATGTATATTGTTTACCCGACTACGCGGACGAAGTTGCGGGAACCTGAGTCTTTAATAAAAACACCTCTCTGCTGCATTTAATTTTAATGAGAGTTACTTTTACGTTACAGGCTACTTTTTCATTAAAGCTAAGCTATAAATAGTTTAGCGGCGTGGAGGAAAATATTACCAATAGCAAGCTATCAGAGGAAGCCGCTTAGATTAATATGTTACTTGGCTCTAGTCGGAAAGATACACCCGGAGTTTCCGGTGCACAAGTCACTTGAGGCTTAATGTTCGTACACGCAAAACCCTGGGTGAGGTAATAAAACATTACTCACTTGTTAGGTCCGAAGCAGTTGCAGGAACAGCTGCATACACTCGGCGGATACTCGTCGTCCACGTACAGGGGCATCATGGAGGTGTCTCCTGGAAGTTGTAAGTGATAACTTAGATTTAAACCTTAAGAGGCCTTATTCCTTTTAAAATGCTGATTGTTTTAGACATTTTTCTCTATTATCAAATATGTTTCTTAACATATTATTGATGTTCCTACCTAGAACAGGGCTATTGGGGTTTATTGATATATATTTGAAACCTATTGTTTAAATTTTTCATTGATAATTTTTGTTTCAAAAAGTACTCGAAATTGACAAGGTTCACGCGAAAAATTAGTTTTTTCAACTTATTTTCAATAAAAGCATGAAATAGCTATGTTACTACCGAGAACTCGGGGAAAAGTATTATTAACTTAAAAAAGTTGATTGAAATTATCAATATATTTGTCATAATACGAAAAAAAATAATTTTAAAAGGAATAAGGCCTCTTAAGCCTTCGTTTGTTATGTCAAAAATGTGGCAATTAAATAGAAGTTCAATTATATGTTTACATAGGATTTTAATAGTTTGTACTGATTAATGCTACGACATACCAAGGGTTAAATTCGCAAGTAAAAATAAATGGATGTTAGTCTTCAAAATCCTTCCAATAAATAAACTAAAAAAAAGAAAGGTTGTTCATAAATATCTATGTGCATTCCATCTATCTATCAGCCACAGTCGTCGACTGCTGAACATAGGCCTCCCCCATAGTACGCCACAAAGTGCGATCCCGCGCAGACCGCATCCATTGAGATCCCCGCCACCCTCATGAGGTCATCCGTCCATCTAGTCGGGGGTCTGCGCTTTCCTATACGTGGCCACTATAGGACTTTGCTATCCCAATGGCCATCCATTCTTCTTTATGGTCGACGAAACTTTTCTGCACATACGTAAACTGCTTGTCGATCCCAATAACTAGTAAAAATTCAGCCTCTCACTCCTGTAGCGTGGAGATATTTCAGCTAAGGGGTTTGTACTCCCACACACTAGTAGTGATACCTAACCAGTGATGAGGCTTTATGTTAGAATAGAATAGGATGATTTATTGTCATAAAGTGAGTGGTTACAATAACGTGTTACAAAAGTTTATGTCCGTCACAATCAGCCAGAGTTGGCGTACAATATTTTATTTTAGCTTCTATGCATGTACAAATGCTAAAATAAGTCTAAATAATCATTTATAATAAACGAATGACATCAGTTTCAATGTCATGCTAACCAATAGTAATACAATGTCAGAATATAATTATTATCAATTAATTAAGTACCTACTTATACAAAATAAACAAACACACAAAGAAACTAATATGTCAGAGGATTAAAAAAAACTTTGTTGTTGACTTTCTTGTCTTTGATGTTTGTAGTTGCATGTCTTGCAGTATCGCCGCCTAGCAGCTGATTGGGACAACTTTGTTTGGTACGCGTTGTACAATGTCTATTCAATACCTGTTCATATCATTTCGAGGCATCGGGAAGTTTAGTTTGTTAATTTTGGTATTTTCTATTCTATTTGTAGTTGAATTTTTCTATTGCTCGCGAGTAATTATTTTTTCATCACACTTGCTCGTAAACAAGGGTTTACATGCTAAAAAAGCGGGCGGTAAGTCGTAAATTACGCCCTACGGCGGTAAGTAATTTTAGTATTGCTTATTTTTATTAAAGCAGTAACGTCTGCTAACGTAAACTAAATGTTTACAAATGAAGCGAAAATTGAAAAATTTAATGATTCGGACAGGATTCGAACCTGCGTTTCCAACGGTTTTCCGGGCCAACACGGGCGTCCTCCCAATTGGACCACCGAATCAGATGTCAGAGCTATTGAATTTTTCAACCAGTTGCTTTGACATGCCTTAGGGTGGCATCGTAGCGCCATCTACCGTAAAGATTTAGTCTTTATCGTCGGCACCATCGTCTCAAATTTGTTGAGAATCGATAGTAACGATGTGCTACACCCGAATTACTTATTTTTATTAAAGCAGTAACGTCTGCTAACGTAAACTAAATGTTTACAAATGAAGCGAAAATTGATGTTCGTATCTTTATCGTAGATGTACTTTGTTCTATTTCCTCAAAAGTGTGATGAAAAACGTCGTACGTGACTCTGGTGGTAAAGGAATTCCAAACTCGTGTCATTAAAGCCCTCGCCTTCGGGCTTCTAGTAGACACTCGTTTATAATTCCTCGTTTACCACCCTTGGTTACGTAATGTACTTATTCTTTAGATTACCTTGCGCGTGCGCAGGCAGCCTCGTGCCGCGCGCCACGCCGCGCAGCACGTCCCCGTCCGCCGTGATCACGTCACCCTCCAGCCGCACCGCCACTTGCTGCGCCTGACCACAAACATTATTTATAAAAATAACTAGGTCGATGCAGAGTCAGCCACCGGCTAAGCTTGCACCATAGATTGGAGCGGAGTTTTTATTTTTTTTTTCGAAATTTTCTCTTCGTCACGACCCAGCGAAATTTAATTTGTGCATTTTAAAACAAAAATTTCTAAAATCGGTTGAGAACTCGCTGAGATCTGCGCATTGTTACAAAGTCCATTCGAGTCGATCCATGGGAGCTTCGCTCCAAAAATGTGGTATTACCACATAAAAAAAATATAGAATCGATAAAAAGATTCTATACAAATATTTAGAACAGCGCCATCTCTCTCGCAGTCTTCACACTTGCTGTAAAGCAATGGGGAATTGGGGATCGTGCGTGTAAAACGCACATCCTAGGGCATACCCTAGCCATAGCTAATGCGCAATAAGCATTTTCAAAAAAACATATATGACACAGAGGGCGCTCCAGTAGCGTAAAGGATTAAGGGATGAAAGATTTGGTGTGATTGACGTAGCGATCGAATAGCTCAGTTGGGAGAGCAATGCGCCGGAAAAGCAGAGGTCGCGGGTTCAAAAACCGCTTCGATTGTAGTAGATCGCATTCAATTTTTCTTTCTTATTTTACCTTTGTGTCATTATTTATAAAAAGAAAAATGTGGTATTACCACATAAAAAATATAGAATCGATAAAAAGATTCTATACAAATATTTACAAACATTATAGCTTTTAGAATAGAAAAAGAATAGAATAGAATGATAATTTATTTGTTAGCATACACAAAGTGGACAACAAATATAAGAAATAAAATAAAGTCGTTGTTGCGTATGCCACGAAAAGGTCACACCTCAGCATACATGCTGGCCCGGGAACCAGCGCTGGTCTTCCGGTGAAACCTACACACGGCTGCACTTTTAGTCTGAACGCAGCGTAAGCGCTTTCAACGCCAAGACAGTGACATTGACAAGCGACAGAGCTGTCAATGTCACTGCAGACCGTTAGCGGAGAAAGAGAAAAGAAAAGAATCTATGAATGCAATGCCGAAATGTGTACAGCTTATTAACGTTTAACAGAACATTATACAGCTTTTCATCTGCTACGTAACATTGCTCAGTACATTGTCACTGACACACAGTTAAATGAGGTTGAAATAGGTCGTGATTAATAATCGTGAATTAAAATATATAACCGAGTAGAACACAGGTGGAACATAACTAAAAATGTAATTAAAACCAGAGAGCCGATTTAAGAACAATATTAGACTACCAAAATCTCAAAGGGGCCCAAAGAACTTATGCAAACTTCGAAATTTTAATAGTTTATAGTTTACATGTAGATGAACATTTTAGGTGCATAGCGGCGATAAACAAAAGGCCCAACATAACAATAATTAAATTTATCGTTTATTTGCGCAGTCGGTAGGATCATTTAACTTGGTGCCACTAGCTGCAAATTAAATAAGACTCGACCAGATTTTTCGTCTTTAGAGTTCCTTATCCGAAGGGTAAAAAAACGGGAACCTATTACTAAGAGTCTGCGGTCTGGTCACCAGGCTGTATCTTATGAACCGTGATAGTTAGACAGTTGAAATTTTCACAGATTATGTATTTCTGTTTCCACTATAACAACATACACAGAATTAAAAAAATAAATACTATTATTTGCCCTTGGCCGGTTATTAACCGACCTCAAAAAAAGGAGGATTCTCAATTCGACTGTATGTTTTTTTTAATTTTTGTTACCTCAGAACTTTCGACCGAGTGAACCGATTTTGACGATCCTGCGTGGTCCCATTTAAATCTGGTCCAGTTCTGACAAAGCCATCCATGAGAAAATCATGTAAGTGTTATTGTAAGTTCCATTTCGCTCGTTGTAAAGGAAGCAATGCATGGACAGGACTCGATGGAGGCAAATCATTCACACCAAGTGTAAGTCATCCAGTGATGACCACTTATCTTCAGTCATGAGGGAGCGACAAGAGAAAGAGAGAGATAGAGAGAGAGAGAGAAAGGGATGGGGGGAGGAGGGAGAGAGAGAGAGAGAGAGAGAGAGAGAGAGAGATGTAGAGAGAAAAAGAGAGAGGGAGGGGGGGGGGAGCAATTCGTGACAATAGCTGCAAATTAACTAAACCTAAGCCAGATTTATCTCTTTTACCTGTTCCGCCTGAGCCTGGTCGCGTTTCTCGTCCTCGGTGTTCATGGTCACGAACCGCAGCACCAGCAGGTTGAGGCACGCGGCCACGATGGCCAGCCCGAACAGGATGAAGATGAGCGCGAACATCACGTACGAGGGCTTCCGTCAGGTCATCACCTACTCTCCATGATGACTCTCTCATGATGACAAGTTTTAAGTAAGGAATGCAATGGACAGGACTCGATGGAGGCAAATTACCACTTATCTTCAGTCATGAGGAAGCGACAAGAGGAAGAAAGAGAGACACAGGGAGAGAGAGAGAGAGAAGGAGGAAGAGAGAGAGATAGAGAGGAGGGAGAGAGAGAGAAAGAGGGAAGTGAAGGGGAGAGAGAGAGAGAGAGAGAGAGAGAGAGAGAGAATCTCGTACCACTAGCTGCAAATTAACTAAGACAACCAGATTTAACTTGTTTACCTGTTCTGCCTGAGCCTGGTCGCGTTTCTCGTCCTCTGTGTTCATGGTCACGAACCGCAGCACCAGCAGGTTGAGGCACGCGGCCACGATGGCCAGCCCGAACAGGATGAAGATGAGCGCGAACATCACGTACGAGGGCTTCCGTCAGGTCATCACCTACTCTCCATGATGACTCTCTCATGATGACAAGTTTTAAGTAAAGGAAGCAATGGACAGGACTCGATGGAGGCAAATTACCACTTATCTTCAGTCATGAGGGAGCGACAAGAGAAAGAGAGATGTAGATTGAAAGAGAGAGAGGTGGAGAGGGAGAGGAGAGAAGGGAGAGAGGGAGAGATAGAGAGAGAGAGAGAGAGAGAGAGAGAGAGAGAGAGAGAGGGAGGGAGAGAGAAGGAGAGATATTCGTGCCACTAGCTGTAAATTAACTAAGACTCAACCAGTTTCTTTTTTTACCTGTTCCGCCTGAGCCTGGTCACGTTTCTCGTCCTCTGTGTTCATGGTCACGAACCGCAGCACCAGCAGGTTGAGGCACGCGGCCACGATGGCCAGCCCGAACAGGATGAAGATGAGCGCGAACATCACGTACGAGGGCTTCCGTCAGGTAATCACCTACTCTCCATGATGACTCTCTCATGATGACAAGTTTTGAGTAAAGGAAGCAATGGACAGGACTCGATGGAGGCAAATGACCACTTATCTTCAGTCATGAGGGAGCGACAAGAGAAAGAGAGAGAGAAAGAAAGAGAGAAACAGGGGGAGAGAGAGAGAGAGAAGGAGGAGAGAGGGAGAGAGAAGGAGGGAGAGAGAGGAGGTAGAGAGAGAGAGAGAAGGAGGGAGAGAGGGAGAGAGAGGGGAGAGAGAGGGAGAGAGAGAGAGAGAGAGAGATACTGAGCCGGATTTATCTCTTTTACCTGTCCCGCCTGCGCCTGGTCGCGTTTCTTGTCCTCGGTGTTCATGGTCACAAACCGCAGCACCAGCAGGTTGAGGCACGCGGCCACGATGGCCAGCCCGAACAGGATGAAGATGAGCGCGAACATCACGTACGAGGGCTTCCGTCAGGTAATCACCTACTCTCCATGATGGCTCTCTCATGATGACAAGTTTTGAGTAAAGGAAGCAATGTACAGGACTCGATGGAAGCAAATGACCACTTATCTTCAGTCATGAGGAAGCGACGAGAGAGAGAGAGAGAAAGAAAGAGAGAAACAGGGAGAGAGAGAGAGAGAGAGAGAGAGGAAGGAGAGAGAGAGAGAGGGAGGAGAGAGAGAGAGAGAAGGAGGGAGAGAGAGAAGGAGGTATAGAAAATGAGGGAGAGAGAGAGGAGGGAGAGAGGGAGAGAGAGAGAGATACTGAGCCGGATTTATCTCTTTTACCTGTTCCGCCTGAGCCTGGTCGCGTTTCTCGTCCTCTGTGTTCATGGTCACGAACCGCAGCACCAGCAGGTTGAGGCACGCGGCCACGATGGCCAGCCCGAACAGGATGAAGATGAGCGCGAACATCACGTACGAGGGCTTCCGGTTGAGCGCGTTGTCTTTCTGCAGGGCCACCATGTCGCCGAAACCTGGGGGTAGTTTGACTAATTTTAGAGAAATGTCATTTATTTCAGGCAACTGTGGCCCATAGATACGTAAAACTAACATATCAAATACAAAATAATAGAAACATAAGTAACTAAACTAGGTCACATTTTTCAACAGGGACGTGTTACGCGTGTTCGAAGTGTCAGGTAGCCGTCCACGGAAACGCCGGAACGTGACACCCTTCGGCCAGTACTCTTCCTTTGTGAAGGTCGCAAGTTGGTCCGTCGGAACTCTCAGCACGAAGGAATTAAAACTCACGTCGTGGCTATTTCACCGCCATCCGTCACTTTTGCCGAATGAAGTCCCTGGCCAAGAATGAAACATAAAACGGGTTTACTACGTCGTAGACGTCGAATATAGCTCGACATGCTTCGAATCGGTACGCTATTCATCATCAGGAGAGCCGGCCACATGTCGAGCGATAATGGCGATGGAATTTGTCACTATTAAATACAAGCAGGCGTCTAAACCATTCATATTGAATAGTGACCTATGTCTACCTGCCCCACTCGATTATAATAAACTTTCTGTACATGATCCTTGTCCCCGAAGTGAAGTTAAGGCCCCGTTATATACATTGAGACAGTATGTAATGTACTATATAGCCGCCCGCTATGGTGAGCGAGCACAGCGTGGTGACCACGCATATCAGGTCCGCCTCCGATGCGTATGTAATGTACTACTTACCGATCGTGGTGAGCGTGATGAAGCAGTAGTACACGCTGTCGAAGTAACTCCAGCCCTCGAACTTGGAGAAGGCCGCGGCGCCGCCCGCTATGGTGAGCGAGGACAGCGTGGTGACCACGCATATCAGGTCCGCCTCCGATGCGTATGTAATGTACTACTTACCGATCGTGGTGAGCGTGATGAAGCAGTAGTACACGCTGTCGAAGTAACTCCAGCCCTCGAACTTGGAGAAGGCCGCGGCGCCGCCCGCTATGGTGAGCGAGGACAGCGTGGTGACCACGCATATCAGGTCCGCCTCCGATGCGTATGTAATGTACTACTTACCGATCGTGGTGAGCGTGATGAAGCAGTAGTACACGCTGTCGAAGTAACTCCAGCCCTCGAACTTGGAGAAGGCCGCGGCGCCGCCCGCTATGGTGAGCGAGGACAGCGTGGTGACCACGCATATCAGGTCCGCCTCCGATGCGTATGTAATGTACTACTTACCGATCGTGGTGAGCGTGATGAAGCAGTAGTACACGCTGTCGAAGTAACTCCAGCCCTCGAACTTGGAGAAGGCCGCGGCGCCGCCCGCTATGGTGAGCGAGGACAGCGTGGTGACCACGCATATCAGGTCCGCCTCCTGCGTATGTAATGTACTACTTACCGATCGTGGTGAGCGTGATGAAGCAGTAGTACACGCTGTCGAAGTAACTCCAGCCCTCGAACTTGGAGAAGGCCGCGGCGCCGCCCGCTATGGTGAGCGAGGACATCGTGGTGACCACGCATATCAGGTCCACCTCCGATGCGTATGTAATGTACTACTTACCGATCGTGGTGAGCGTGATGAAGCAGTAGTACACGCTGTCGAAGTAACTCCAGCCCTCGAACTTGGAGAAGGCCGCGGCGCCGCCCGCTATGGTGAGCGAGGACAGCGTGGTGACCACGCATATCAGGTCCGCCTCCGATGCGTATGTAATGTACTACTTACCGATCGTGGTGAGCGTGATGAAGCAGTAGTACACGCTGTCGAAGTAACTCCAGCCCTCGAACTTGGAGAAGGCCGCGGCGCCGCCCGCTATGGTGAGCGAGGACAGCGTGGTGACCACGCATATCAGGTCCGCCTCCGATGCGTATGTAATGTACTACTTACCGATCGTGGTGAGCGTGATGAAGCAGTAGTACACGCTGTCGAAGTAACTCCAGCCCTCGAACTTGGAGAAGGCCGCGGCGCCGCCCGCTATGGTGAGCGAGGACAGCGTGGTGACCACGCATATCAGGTCCACCTCCGATGCGTATGTAATGTACTACTTACCGATCGTGGTGAGCGTGATGAAGCAGTAGTACACGCTGTCGAAGTAACTCCAGCCCTCGAACTTGGAGAAGGCCGCGGCGCCGCCCGCTATGGTGAGCGAGGACAGCGTGGTGACCACGCATATCAGGTCCGCCTCCTGCGTATGTAATGTACTACTTACCGATCGTGGTGAGCGTGATGAAGCAGTAGTACACGCTGTCGAAGTAACTCCAGCCCTCGAACTTGGAGAAGGCCGCGGCGCCGCCCGCTATGGTGAGCGAGGACAGCGTGGTGACCACGCATATCAGGTCCACCTCCGATGCGCTGGTAGCCTTGCAGTTCAATGCGTGCTTCAGGGATTTTATTATGACGCTAGAATAAAAAGAATGACCAGTTACATTAATGTTGCATTCAAACATCATCATCCTCCTAGCCTTTGTCCCATTTTTTGAGAATGAATTCTCAATTGAGGTCGGCTACCTAAATCCCAAGATGTGGCGTAGGCACTAGTTTTTACGCAAGCGACTGCCATCTGACCTTCCAACCCAGAGGGGAAACTAGGCCTTATTGGGCTTAGGTGGTTTCCTCACGATGTTTTCCTTCACCGAAAAGCGAGTGGTAAATATCAAATGACATTCCGTACATAAGTTCCGAAAAACTCATTGGTACGGGCCGGGTTCGAACCCGCGACCTCCGGATTGAAAGTCGCATGCCCTAACCACTAGGCTACCACCGCTCTCACTAATGTTGCATTAAAAAAAAACTTAATTGTCTTAAAATTAATGTTGCATTAAAACGATTGGTAATAATTATGGAATGCTCCCGGTACTTATTTTGTATAGCGAGGCACGGGAAACGCGTTCCGGTACTGGATTTGTTAATGAAAAGAGTATCGGATCGGGTGCATACCCTACTTATAAGGTGAAAGTAGTAAAAGAGTTACATCGTAAGTATTTATTGTGGGAGTTAAATAAATGTCGTTCATATTTATTATTAGATACATAATATAGAATTCTCAATTGAAATTATAGTATTAAGCAGTTTAAGATTACACTCGTGAAATTGACAGGAACGGCCAGACATTTTTCGAACTCGTATGGAGCTCTTCATCAGAGCTGCCCGTACAGCGGCGCGGTAACTTCGTCACTGACGATTTCACGAGTGTGTATGTCGCCCATAAACTTCTGCAACACCAGAGGAGTTACATGTGCGCTGCCAGCCTTTCAGGTGGGAGTACGCTCTTTCCTTGAAGTTTTGAAGGTCGTATCGGTCCGGAAATACCGCAAGCGACAATTCATTCTTCAAAGCAGTACGAAATATCTAGAAAAACGCACAGTTGTGGACTGCCAAATCTAAGTGAGGATGATTTCACCTGCTGAGTCTGTTGACCTGTTCGCCGATGCTCTGGAACATGATGAGGCCCAGGGGTATGCCCACGATCGCGTAGAGCTTGCCATCCATATTCGCGAGACAACTAACCAATGTAACCGAAGGCCGAGCTTTCCCATAGCGCCTCACGTCTCGACCGTCACGGTTTTATGTTAATGCCATAGAGGGCAAACAAGCAAACGGATCGCCTGATGGAAAGCGATTACCGTTGCCAACACCACACGTTGCAACACCAGAGTCACAAGCGCGTTGTCGGCCTTTTAGCTGGGAGTACGCTCTTTTCTTGAAGGTTTAAAGGTCGTATCAGACGGAAGGACTATTCATTCCACAATGCAGTCGTGCGAGGCAGGAAATTTCTAGAAAAACGTTGTGGACTGCTAACTACCTAAGTGGTGAGGATGAAGTTACCTGCTGAGTCTGTTGACCCGTTCGCCGATGCTCTGGAACATGATGAGGCCCAGTGGGATGCCCACGATCGCGTAGAACATCGTGAACAGCTTGCCGCCCACCGTCGCAGGAGTCGAGTGCCCGTAGCCTTGTTAGTAAGTTAGTTGTTAGTAAATTTTATCACTAGGGTGCAGTTTTATTTTGACGTGACAACGTCTAATAAATTGATGAACGCCGGCCGCGCATACGAAAAAACATGACTCATTGTAGCAATGTTGACTTTGTAGCGCCGTGGAAGGGAAGGGGAACCACGTTACTGACACAAGCCTACGTCATCATGCTGTTCACAGATTCTCAAACTTTAAAATGTGGGAGAATTTTAACCAACGTTGAAAAATATTTAAGATTATTATTATTGTAGATTTCATTCCACTCCTTCTTTGTATACATACAAAATAGTGATAATTCAATAAAAATTATTCAATTTAATTCATTAAAGTATGCAATCATTTCATCAATGTTTTATTATGACGTTGTCACGCTAAACCATCGTCCGTAAACCGACTTTACAGACAACCAATTTTTTAAATGTTAGTTTAGAATTCAAAGCGAAAGGATATCATTTTATGAAAAAAAAAAACTGTCATTCTCTATTTGACACATTTTTTATTACACCTAAGCTTTGCTGATTAGATTGTTATTGTTAGTAATGTTAATAGTGTTAAGTGTCGTTATCGTTAATATATAAATTAACGTATCTCCTGCGCCATGTCGGGGGTAAATATATAAGACACTATAGAAGGGAGGAAACCACCACATTTTTTGTTGCTTTAATTTACAAAATAATTATTTTAATTACTTCAACTTTAAACACAAGCTGTTAAAACGATAAAAATACGCCGTTTTGTGCTCTCTGCGTGCGATTTTTATGACCTTTTCAGTCCAAAGACGGCAAATCACGTCAACGGAAAGCTGTGCCCCCGACGCCACAACGTCATTTGCCGCTATACAATGTCTATCTGTTGTCAGACACATTTTTCTGTCAATGAGCTGGGAGCTCAAGAGGTTAATATATGAACCCATAACTTACCAATAGTAGTAAGCACTGTTGTTGCGTAGTAGAAGGCGCCAGTGAACTTCCACTGCTGGCCGGCCTTGTGGGGCTCGGACTTCAAAACCACAGTCTCCATTACGCGAAAATCCTCTTCCGTTATGTTGTACTTTCGTATAATCATGCCTTCGATCGCTGCAAGGTTAGGTCGAGTTAATTTTCTATCCCTTTTCATTTAGACAGTGTGCGAAAGGGGCACACTGGCGGTTTGCGAGCGAGTTGAAAGCGAGGCGAGAGTGCAATGAGTTCGCAGCGAGTTCGCCGCGAGGTGTCATATCTATCCTATTACACCTAAAATCCTAGATTGATGTCATGATTTCAGGAAAATCTTATAGCGTGATGCAGGATCGTCATTTGTTTTGTATGGGCGCGCGCAGCGCCCAATACCAAGCTTGGCGCTATCTGTTTGCATAATTTCCTTTGTACTCGCATCACGCCGAAACGGCTGGACGAATTTTACTCCTTAAATGCATGAATTAAAAAAACACAACATTATAAAATATTATGTTATTTCAAATAAATGTTTCTAGTTTACAACCAGTAATTCGTTTTTTTATGTAAGCTGCATCTTACACCATGCATTTAAGGGTTAACTAATTTTGGTACAAGGATAGCTGGACATCCATAGATGGTTATAGAAAACTTTTTACCCGGTTACGGTTTAAAAAAAATACGCGTATGAAGTTGCAGGTTCTAGTTGTTATAAATACATAGGTGTGTATAGAAAACGTACCTTGTAAGACTTCGAATCTGTTTCTCTCCGTAGTAGACTCGAGCGCGTCGAAAACAGCCGCGCCTACTAGCAAATATGTGAACGTACACACAATCAACGAGAGAGTTCGAACATTTTGCTTCTTCATCACTCCAACGTCACCAAACCAGGGCACGGAGGCCGACCCAGCCCGACCGAGCTTAACCTTTAATATCTACTTCAACAATACCATCCGTCCACTAAGTAACCATTTTAAGTACGGTTATAATTCAAATTTGGAATACTTGATATGATATTTTTCGAATTTAGAATCGTCGTTTGTATTTCACGTTCGTCATTTTACTGGCTTAAAGAATTGACTGGTCGGAGCTGTGTGTATGTATATAGTGCTATTAGTAAATTGATCCCTGGGGAAGTCATCTTCTTGTTATTTTCATTATATGGTTTCTCTCTTGCCAGTTTCTTACAGCTATCCCATTATATGTACATTAGTATATCTTCACCTGAAAAGAAAGAAAAGGATGCTGAATGTTTTTACCGAAAATTATCAAACTACATTCTCCCCTTCGTTAATATCATATACATAAATGTAGTATAAAAAAAGTCGCTTTCTGCTGTCTGTCTGTCCCTATGTATTTAAGATCTTTAAAACTACGCAACGGTTTTAGGTGCGGTTTTTTTTTATATTAGATAGAGTATTCAAGAGGAAGGTTTATATGTATAATACATGCATAATTTATCAGCATTGCACCCGTGCGAAGCCGGGGCGGGTCGCTAGTAATTACTAGCATAGAGGCATTCTATCTTCGTCCTCCGGGTAGGCAAGCACTTGTGACTCCTCTGGTGTTGCAGGTGTTTATGGGCGACGGTAATCGCTTTCCATCAGGCGATACGTTTGCTCGTTTGCCCCCTATGACATTAACAAAAAAAAAAATAGTAAAAAAGATGCAATTTTTTAACACCATATTTGGATTTCCTAAGGGCCGAAACAAACGGACAGCATTTATACTGTAAGATTGCAGTTAAAGTGCAGTTATTCAGTTGTCGTAATTGCATGCAAACTGCAAAGCAACTGCGCTGTCCGCTTGCAGCCGGCATGCAGTCTTGCCCTTTGCAGTTGGACCGAATTTTGTACACTTTTGCAGTTAGGTACGCCATTTTGCAGCTGAGTTGCAGTTGAAATGCTGTTTATTTATTTATTCATTTATTTAATCTTTATTGCGCAAAAGAAAACTTATCGTTCAATGACGGACTTAATGCCATGAGGCATTCTCTACCAGTCAACCTTAGGGGAAAGAAGAAAAAATGGGCAAGTGCGAGTCCGACTCGCGCATGAAGGGTTCCGTACATATATATATATATATATATATACATATATATATACATAATCTATAACAAGTTTGTTGTATGGGAGCCCCCCTTAAATATTTATTTTATTTTATTTTTAGTATTTGTTGTTATGGCGGCAATAAAAATACATCATCTGTGAAAATTTCAACTGTCTAGCTATCACCGTTCTTGAGATACAGCCTGGTGACAGACGGACGGACGGACGGACGGACAGCGAAGTCTCAGTAATAGGGTCCCGTTTTTACCCTTTGGGTACGGAACCCTAAAAATTGTAGGCGGTGCAACTAAGTTACACAACTTACGCTGTTCGCCCGTTTCGGCCAACACTTTGACCACCGGGAACCCGCTACGTGGGCACTGTGCTCGTAGCAAGTTTTTGCTACGTACGCATTTCCCCATGTTATCGGCTACACGCGTTGCGCTACGAAATCCTTGGTTGCCAAAGTGTTAACAAAAGCGAGTTAAGTTTAACACAGGCCTATAAACCTAATCACTTCGATACCTGAATGTTTCCGCCATTATAGGATAATAAAATGAGTCCCTAGTAATTAGGAACGAGGTGTTCGAAGAGTCATTAAGGGGTAATTGTTGTAGCAGAACAAAAGATCGCGAATTAGATAACAGTCGGCAAAATTATATTTCCGAACTGAACTAATTCAAAAATAAAGAGGTTCAAGAGCTCTTAATTACATGTCAGATTCTAAGTTATATATGGAAAGAAACTTAGAGAGTTAGAAGGTCCGATTCACTGTGGAGGGCATAATACACAAATCGATCTATTCCAGTCCCACAGTAAGCTCTAGTAAGTAGGCTTGTGTTATGTGACTTATGTGCACTAGACGACGCGACCTACAGCGAAAACTATAAGAGATAGGGAAATCTGTTCTTAGGAACCATGGCTTCGATTTTAGATTTATTAAAATCTGCATTCAATTTTTTTTCGTATATCTCAGGCATAACCCGGAATCGAACCCAGTTAAAATTGGAGAGGAGAAAAAAAAATTAAGATGTCAGTCGGTCCTATTTTTTATTGGCAACAAATGTCTTTTATTTAAAAGATTTTTTTTCTTTATTTCACAACATATTGAACTTTTCTTATATTATTATAGTGTGTTGTGTATAAATACAACATCAGTGTGCGGCCCTTGTGTATTTGTGAACTGCCTGTATTTAAAAAATACTCTGTTTCATAAAACAAAACAATAATGCAATGAATTGCTGCTTTGAGGCAGTAATACACATACGTCGAGCAGGATCCAGAGGAGCAATAAATTTTTTAAGCTTTTACCTGAAGTAAAAGATCTCCTGACTTTGCCATAACACAACTGCCATCCTATGCTTAAAGCTAAACTAAAAAGTATGGAGTTGTATACAGAATAGCCTGGTTTTAGACATAGGATGGCACTTGCAACTTTATCCATGCTGGGTAATTTATTTGGAAGGAAGCCAAAATATCTTTGATAAGGGAAAATTGGCTAATTTAATTTTTTTAAACTGATTTAGTCTACAGCTATAAAATTACACATTTCATCATATGAATATTGAAAACTAGAGTAAAACTCTGGATCTGTACTTTTTTATATATAAGATATGCCATACTTTCATAAGACGATTTCATAACTTCAGTTGTCTGTACTGTACAATTTTGCAAACATGACCTGGCTAGTTCAGGTACAAATGTCATATAATATGATTGCAGGTAGAATTGAGTTTATAATGTTCTTTTATTCTTTATCAGATATCATTGACCATTATTCCACTGGTATCAGCAATCCATTTTTTTGAGTCTAACTCCAAATATAAACCTAAGACGGAACCAACATTGATGGACTAAAATAATATGACGTCACACCACACTTTTGTAAACTTGTAACGCATTGTGATGGCCAAACAATCACAGATACACCCTAAAAATGCAGCTTCTTACGAGTCTAGTCACATACATAAAGGGATCAAGTTCTTTAAGCTTTAAATGCATACAATTACACTAATTTTATTTCTGAAATGATGTAATTAGCAATGAAATCCACGTCAGCTTGAGATTTAACAATCATGACAAAGTCTTTATTGACGATATTCAGATTTTGACATGTCATTTCAGTAACGTATATACATCATCATGCATTTAAGGGTTAAACATTTGAAATACCTAAAATATGCTTGCACACACAACGGGTACAGTCAATGACAAACAAAGTAACCACTAAAAAAAACAATGCTTGGAATAGTCTTGTAACAATTTGAATGTGTCAAAGCAGTTGACTGTAAACCAACTTTATCTAGCAAAGACACTGTCTGCATATTATACTAGACTTTTTTAAATTGTTTTAAAAAGGGGTTCAACCAAGAAATACTTTAGTATCATATTTATAAATCTCTGATACTTAAACATTTATGCATAGGACAATAATGTGTATAATCCAGTAAGTAATGTAAAAACTAAAAGTAATTAGTTAGTTATATTAGTGAGTTAGTTGCACCGGCCACAATTTATCTGTTTTGCCTGATGGTTGACTGGTAGAGAATGCCCAATGACATTAAGTCCATCTTTTGTATGATCTGATTTTCATTTGTGCAATAAAGATTAAATAAATAAAGTGCCCAGACAACTTCAATGTCTTAATATAACTACCAACTATACACAGCATGACATTAACTATCTAAAACATATGACAACGTACTTAATGTCTATCAACTGCGCTAGTAAAATAACTAACTTTGGTATCAGTGTAGAAATTTACCTCTAAAGAAACAACAAAAGGACAAACTAAAGTAAGTAGTAAAATTTTGAAATTATGAGATTAACTATAAAATGAAACATGTGAATGCTGTTCAATTAAAATTAAAAATGACAGCCAAATTATCAAGATTTAACCCATTTCAAATTTATTTTGAAAAAGGAATCGAATTTATTTTTTTAATAAACTACAAATATTTCAAACAAAGAACTTACCATTCTGCAGTGGAAAAGGTCAAGGAAACTTTCGTTTGTTATCTGTCTTCCAATCTAGTATCGCGTACAGCATCTATAAATATTTAATTATCTGCAAAGCTGTATCCTAAAAATAACATCTTGCTACAGTCCGCATTCAGTTCCATGGCATAGGTCAACGCACACCTCACTAACTGGGTCAAATGTTATGACGACGATTTGCTAAGGCGATCACGACCGAAACACGTGCCGATTTCAAGCTCAGCTCACTTTTACCCATATTCAGCAAATTAAAAATGAAATCGGGTCAGATTTATTATTTTTTCCCCAGAAATCCTCTATGCGGTATTCTTGCTGTCACACCTGCCTGGTTTTCTTCTGTCAAACACACTTGCACTTTCGAATTTAATCATTGTGCGAAACTTAGTTAACTAGCTAAAAAACGTTTGCGACTACCATACTATAACAAATAATTGGATTTGTTTAAAATAAAAATAACGAAAATTTATTATTTTTGGCGAGTAGCCTCCTTGCACTTCCTTGATTGACTTGACTAGATGTTAGAGTTGCCAGCAAATAATATTCACCGGGACGACTGAAAGCCTGAAAGTCCTGAAAATTTATCGTAACTTCTCCGAACTTCAAAAAACAGTCTAAATAAGATGCTTATCACAAATATAGCACCACTATCTGTCATCAGAATGTAAATGTAATAATTATAGAGCGATTAATAATAAAATGGAAAATACAGGGAAAGCCTAAGGTTGCCATGTTCGGGAAACTTAACGTAAGTGCTGTCAACGCGTCGCTTAAGTTCCCAACTTAATTACAAGATGGCGCTAGGCACTCCTATGACGTCAAACTAATGCCGCTGAATTTAATTTTATTAATTTCCGTCCTGCTTGGGTCTGAGATGTTTGCCGACGTTATTTACTTAATTTACTCCTTACTTATTTGCCCGGTCTCGATGTTAGTTGCCTGATGGCTTATTTATGTTTTAATACGTCGGAACTCGCCCGGGACTGGACAAAGTTTCGTTTATTATTTACGAGTACTTGCCGCTTTGCGGATGAAAGTAAATAACGCATTGGAAGGAACGCCCTTAGTTACAAAGGATGCGTATTTTCACGCAGTTATTCCATGTGATTTATTAGAATGGGCTCTATTGTAGGTAATTGTTGGTTTGTTGCAATAAGATTATTCTATGTACTTACCAATCTATCTAAGTAGTTCTTGGTAAAAATAATTAAAGTTAATTTGTAATGTTTTTGTAATGGTTATTAATGAGATCCGCAGAAGAAATCGAAAATGATGAATTGCTAAACTTAGTCGCCAATGTCAACTGAGATACCTAGGCAAATTATTCGTAGAAATGATGGCCGATGGGGTATCTTCAAGGCAAGAGTGAATAGGATATTGCTTGATAAGCGAGTTACATCTTCGAGCCCCTAGTCACTTTTCATCAGGTAATTTTGTCTGCAAATTAATTTAATTTTCGCCGCTGCTTGTGAGTATTTCGATTTCTGTTTGTCTGTGTTAAGTTCGAAGAATACCTACTACGAGTTTTTTTACTAATTGACTACAGTAGTCTCACCAATCCGGGACTTCAATCTATGTAAGATGAGATTTTTTTACCTGTCCAACCAGGCCCCTATCTATGGAATGCCCAAGGCCCCCTGCATACTTTAAGACGGCGTTGTTAATAATGCCGGATTAGAGACTAAGTAGGTACCTACTGTAAGTACTAATCGCATATATTACTGGTTCAATTATTCTAGTTTTGAATCGAGCCTAACCTTGATTAACAAACTCAAAACGAAGGCTCTCATTGGACACAGCGAATCACTCCACCTTCCGCATTTGTTCGTTCAAAATCGGCACGTATTCGTAGCCAGTCGTAGAGGCACACTCACGGTCAATCGTCACGTCCTACGGACAATTGCATATAATTTTACATAAATTGCCAACAAAATTCAGTATTCAGGCGGCTTTTGCAAATATCAGAATAAAACCTTCTGTTGTGTTTCTGTGACACAATAAAGACCGCAGCGTGAATCTTGATACGCTAACTAGGTACGTAAGCGACTATTTATACGCTAGTAAAGCCGCAGGAATAACCTAGTTTAACTATAAATAACTGACCTCGACTGTGACCTCTTCGAATGCCACAGTTTCTTTGGGGTTATTCCGAAGTTCGAAATTCAAATTTCGTGCCGTGCCATCCCTCTCGATCTTGTGACAAACGATATTGAAATGAGCAGGACGGCACGATACGTAGTTTGAATTTCGAATATCGAAGTAACCGTGACACAAGAACCCAATAAAACTTTATTGGACACTAATCTCCTATTTAATCGCTTCGTGCCTGAAACTGAATGAAAACGTTCCCAGTGTCAGTCGTGCCAACATTCACGTTCACAGTGTTGCTAGCTTTGGAAGTTATTAAAGCGAAGATTTTTTTTTGACGACGCGCGGTTGTCCTAGTTTGTAGTGCAGCTGCCTACTGAGCCGGCTATCCTGGGTTCGATTCCCGGCCAGGGCAAATATTTGTGTGTGTGATGATCTCGAATATTTGTTCTTGGGTCATGGATGTTATCTATATATGTATTTATATTTGACAACGCGGTTGGCGCAGTGGTTAAGCAACTGCCTACTGAGCCGACGGTCCCGGGTTCGATTCCCGGCCAGGGCAAATATTTGTGTGTGTGATGAACTCGAATATTTGTTCTTGGGTCATGGATGTTATTTAATATATGTATTTATATTTGACGACGCGGTTGGCGCAGTGGTTAAGCAACTGCCTACTAACAAATCCCATATCACCTAGGGCCATCTAGAAACCATCAGTTCAGCCGTCGTCGTGTAAGAACAAACATATCCCAACGAGCTAATAAACTCTTCCTTTTTTAAGTCGGTTCATATTTACATAAAATCTATAAGTAAGTATTAAAGTAGATCCTCATAAATAGATGCGAAAAACAGGGCTACATAAAAAATAATTTGCTAAATAACGATGTAATTAAAGATATTCAGGGCATTTAATTTATGAACCTAATGTTTTGTAGTACAAGCAAGATTTTGATGAGGACCTCTAGATTTAATTTCCGATAAAAATAATAAAAATGTACTAAATTAAGGCCTATATAGTTTATCTGGCAACACTGCGCTTACCGGGCTGTGAAGCGAAAGCTGCAAGGGCCGCTTTCTCAAAGGGCTAGAGAACGGAACGTTGCCATAGACAAGTTTTACTTTTTAATGGAATTGGGTAAAATGCCGCGAGTTTCGTTTTTTTAGGCGCGGCCGTGACAATGGCCTTGTGATGATTTCATTTATTTATTTTTTGCGCTAGGGAAAACAACTTCAAATGAAAAGGAAATTAAATACTTACTATCAAATAGTATCTGTCAAGGGAATTTATTAGAACATTAAATGGAACTTGCTTGATTTAAGGAAGTGCCTAACTGAACGTCAAATATCACAGTAGATATTAATTCGGTATATTGTAGTGTTGAACCTGGGTGACGAACTGATATTTTTTTCGTAATAATAAGATTTTTGGAAATGGAGAGTACTATTCCTTGCACATGCAAGCTCGCTAACTTATTGAAACGTCAGGATCCAAAAAGAGCTAACATACTCGTACGCGATATAATCCAATTAGATGTTAAGATAAATAAAAAATCGAGAAGAATATTAAAAATAATCATATTAGTCTCTCCAGTGCACATTATGTCGATTCTCTGCTCCATCGTTTGCCACTTGCCGTTTTATTATTTTATTTGAAAATACACACTAGCCGAGACCGAAGTTTTCCTATAGACACAATTTAAGTAGGAAAATGTCAGCTATTAACAAATCTCGGCATCAGAATAAAACAGTACAGAAGGATCACTCTTTTGATCTTCATAAAAACCGCCTAATAACTGTATTTAGATGGTTGTTTGTGAACAATGCAAATCAGTTAGTCGTGGGGCGTAACGACGCGACCGAACGAGGCTGTCAAGGGCTACTCCGAAGATCGAAATTCCTAGCTTGTACCAATGTACCTATACTATGCCATCCCTCTCGATCTCGTGTCACAAACTATTTGAATGAGCGGGACGGCAGGATACGAAGTTCAAATTTCGAACATCGGAGTAACCGTTCAGGAACAAGATATTTGGCTTAGAAAAATCAGAGGATGGAGGTAACACTAAGGTGCGACGTCCCTCTTGTCTCGGCAAGATTTTGTATACAGCTGCCGGCAAACTTTTAGAGCATAACCTTGACTGCGCAGTAGCCGATTTACGTACAAATGTACATAGCTACGCAGATCCACCATTTTTGTTCTAAAAGTTTGCCGGCAACTATACCCGGGGGTACAGTTTATTAAACAGATAACGCATGATGCAATTCACATGGCGATTCGTGTGAAACAGTGTGGTGAAACCTGCAAACTGCAATTATTGCGCAGCGAGTGACCTGCATTACCTGCATTACCTACATTGTCATTGTGTAGCCATGTGTTGACGAACTTAGGTAATAGTTTACAGAAAAACATGTACCTACTTTACATAAAGCCACTTAAAATTTTTTAAGCACACTTAATCTACTAAACCGCATCAAAATCCGTTGCGTAGTTTTAAAGATCTTAAGCATACATAGGGACAGACAAACAGACAGGCAGCAGGAAGCGACTTTGTTTCACTTATACTATGTAGTGATAGTGAAGTATTGATATAAATAAAGGCTGGAACTGTACGGAACTTCAACGGAGATGCCTCGTGAGTGGGCTAGAAGAGACCTTCGGTTTGAGCCAGGGCCCCTACTGAATGAGTAGGTCATTGCATGTCCATCTAAGTCGCGGAACGTACTATATACGAGTATAAAAAACTAATTAAAAAGTTTAACCATCCCCGACACAATTACCTGGTCATCATGAGAACCCCCACTCAATGAATAATATAGAAATGCTACTAAAACTGAACATATTACAAAATTTGGAATCATCTGAGATTCTGTCACTTCTTCCAATTAATGCTGAATATCTTGGAAACTAACTTTGTCCTATTTCCATCAAACATAGCTACGAACGATCTCGACAGTCGACAGACAAATCTTTGGGCTAAAAAAACCGCACTCAAATTGGTTAATTCATTTGGGAGCTACGTTACGGTGCCACAGTGACACACAGATACACATGTTAACCTTATAACACCCATCTTTTTCATCGTGGGTAAATAAAAACAAACACCAGTATAGTCCTACTCCCATTTTTTAAGCGAATCCCATTAGCTTTGTACCCGATGAACAATACACATTATCTGTATTGTTAGCTGTGGCCACAACTGCCACTTCAAAATGTAAGGCGTTATAAGTGCAAATTACTTTTACAGTAAATTAGTCTTTAAATCGAACAAAATAAGGTTTACTCTTAAACAAAGAGAACACAGATGTTGGTCACTTCGTAAGTGAAAGAGCAGTGAAGCTCGTTTCGATGCTTATAAAGACAATGAAGTGACCAACATCTCTGTTCTCTTTGTTTAAGAGTAAACCTTATTTCGTTTGACTTAAAGACTAATTTAGTGTAAAAGTAGTTTGCACTTATAACGCCTTACATTTTGAAGTGGCAGTTGTGGCCACAGCTAACAATACAGATAATGTGTATTGTTCATCGGGTACAAAGCTAAGTGGATTCGCTCAACCAAAAGAATTATTTCTATACCCTTACCATGAGATAACGTGACCGTACTCGCGACAGCGTAAAGGATTTGTATGGAGAATAGTAGTGCCCCCAGCGGTTGCTTTGTAGAACTACAATCATCCTCCTAGCCTTTGTCCCATTTATTGAGAATGAATTCTCAAACGGGGTCGGCTACCTAAATCCCAAGATATGGCGTAGGCACTAGTTTTTACGCAAGCGACTGCCATCTGACCTTCCAACCCAGAGGGGAAACTAGGCCTTATTTGGGCTTAGGTGGTTTCCTCACGATGTTTTCCTTCACCGAAAAGCGAGTGGTAAATATCAAATGACATTCCGTACATAAGTCCCGAAAAACTCATTGGTACGGGCCGGGTTCGAACCCGCGACCTCCGGATTGAAAGTCGCATGCCCTAACCACTAGGCTACCACCGCTCTTTGTAGAACTACAATACTCCATAGAAATCGTTTACGCAGTGGCTAGCAAGAACGGTCCCTGTAAACTAGGGCTGCCAACCGTCCGGGTTTCTCCGGATTTGTCCTAGTTTGAAGACCGTCCGGGGGGTTTCAATAAGTGTCCGGGGAAAACCCGGACACTACGTGAATGAAAAATAAAGCGATTGATTTTTTAATTACATTATTTTGGGACACGTCCAGGGAAAAATTGCCATTTTCGCCAAATGTCCGGGTTTTGTAAGTCTGTCCGGGGTCGGCGAATTTAGAGATGGCACCCTACTGTGAACTCATGGTAAGGGTATAGTCATGCAGTGACTGGATTCGACGCCAGACCAAATATTAGGTACCTACTCATCGCGCTACGAAGAACACATATACACTGATTCACTGTAATATTGACCGTTGGTCGTCTATAGTATAGTTTCCAGTATAGTAATCGTAGAAAAACCCAGAGTATTTCATAGTAATGTTTAATTGAATGGGGGATGCGATGGATCTTGAATGCTCATAATTTAACAAAACAATAATTTAAATAAAACAAGCCTCCCTGACGTTTCGGTACCTTTACAGATACCGTTGTCAAACGTCAGGAAGTCTCAAATAATTAATATACGCGATATAATCCGTTTAAATTGTTTTATTTAAATGTGTGACAGTCGCGGAAACCGAAGAAAATAAAACAATGATTGTATGACAACCATGAACTTAAACGTACTTTTTCATGGTGAAAATGGCAAATTACTTATTGCCTCTACACATACAAATGTTAATCATGTATGTAGGCTATTGTGTATACTTAGAGTTTTTTTTTAGTGTTCTGTAGTAATGTTGAACTTTGATGGTCATTTCTGACTTCTAGAGCAGTCTAGATAGTCCCATATAGACATTTGATCCCAATAAAAAATACAACAGATAGATATCCTCAAAAAAAAATTGTCCGCAATAAAAAAAAATCCTATTTGCATCAGGTGCAAACTTGACCAATGAACAACTTAATGGGTTTGGGTCAGATATAGAAAGTAGTAACTCCTGCACCTCTAGGTAACCTGTCATAACTGTCATAAGCGACTATTTTTCGTGCGACATAATTACCCGTCTCTTTCTGTGCAGTAATGTGGGAGAGTGACGGATAACGCTATGTCCCGCGCAAGAGTCACGAAGCGTAGTTGTGCTAAACGGCCTGGGTAGGAAATTCCTACCCAGGCCGTTTAGCACAACTAGCCTACTAGGAATCGCTTCATCAGTACCTACGTTCTATTTGCCAACCGACTATAATTGAATCTATGAGCTTTTTACTTTTTGTATAACTAATATTCACTAATCATCTATCTGCCTTAATCACCTGTTAATTTTTGGGCGTGACTAACGGCTGAAACTATCCACTCCTGTAGAATAAACAAATTAAATTTACTTTAATGCTTACCTACTTTTTTCTTTTATCTGAAAATCAATAGCTAAAATAGCTATAACATTCTACATATACTAATATCGTACGGGAAATACACTTGTAAATTGATTGGTCATCAGGTCATTGGCCAAAAAGAAAGCTGTTAGTCACCAATAAGGTAAACAAATGTACCAGTACCGACATAACATTGCATAAACGTGACCCAGAACTTGAGAGAAAGGTTTGCGGTTACGCACACTACTGCATTGCATTCATACTCTATGGTGAGCTAAAGAGGAATGAAAATAATGCTGGCTTAATGGGATTAAGTCCCTTGCTTCGAATAAGGTTTAATAAAAAAAAACGTCAAAGAAAGTTTTTTTTTATACTTGAAAACCTGCCGGTTGTGCCAGTATTAGAGTTGACAGTTAGATTTTTAATTTCTGCAGCGCTTACTTTTTAATTCGAATTTGATTTTTAAAATAGTGTTGTTACGAAAAAAGCTTCAAAGCTATGTCTAAACACAACAGAACAGAACGTACCATGCCATTTTCTGGAAAATACACAATTTCTTTAGCAGTAACGTAAGATGCAGTTATTGCTCGACCGTCGTAGAAATTTCTAGTCTGCCCTTTCACCAATAAGAGAAGCAACGAGGTACTTAATGTTGTTTACTTTAAATACAAAGGTATTACTGTCACTGTGGACAGTACAAAGAATGGTTTGAAAGCATAGATATAGTATAGTAGTTATTTGAAAGGCATGCCAAAGTTACCTTTATTTGGCTGTTTAACACTTAGACCTGTTTTCTCACAGCCATAAAGAAGTTGGGCTGCGCTAATATCAAACCTAGCTAGGGCTTCAGTAGGAAACAATAAGTTTTCGTAGAATTAAGTTTAGTATGAAGCAAAAAGTTTTTAAGTACAATATAGCCTAGATTGAAAAAAAAATAAAATTATGATGTATTTTAGATTTATGTTTACTGTAAGGGTGCTTCACACTTGGTAACAGTTTATTAACCCGGTAAGGAAGCACGCTAACGATTTAAGTCATCTTGTCAACTTCGAAGAATAAACAGTGAAAAGCTCGAATGGCTGAAGGGTCTGCCCGTCTAGCAGAGCTGTTTCGCGACTTTTGTCGTGCGACTAAGCGTCACCCGTCACTATCTCACAGTACTGTACAGAAAGAGATAGATAATTTATCTCGTGCGAGAACTGTTGAACGTGCTGGTCAATGTTACTTGAATTAAAATTTTGACCCAAAAATAAATCTGTTTTTAGGTCATAATGTAGTTCCGAAATATCTAAAACTATCATCCTCACATTCATTCTTCTATCTAATTAAAACCAGCTTAATGTTAGACAGTCTAACTTAGACTAGACCATACTTCCTTATGTAAATAGAATAATTGCATCAATAAATTACCTTCACGAACTAACTTTTTTACTATACATCGATAGTTTTAATTACCTGTTCCGCTAAAGAACCGTCAAACTTATGTTTGTTCCCATTTTACCTAGTAAAACACCTTTCTTTACCCACACAGGTAAAGCTAAAGTATGACACTATCATACGCTGCCTACGTAAGTGTGCGTTTATATCTGTACGTCTTTTGTTTCTGTGTGCGAGTTCACGTATACAAAAATCTGTCAATGTGAGCGTAAAAGTATTACTTAGAGTTTGGAGTGGGGGTGTATGTATGTATGGTTGTGTGAGTGTTGCGTATACGCACGCAATGCCAATGGCAATTGCGGAAAATGTGTAAAAGTTAGTTGATATTACATGAGCGGAAAAAAGAAGGAAGTTGGTTGCTATGTAAGTGATATATTATGATACGCATTTTCCATACTATTGTTACGTGTAGGGAAATAGTTATGTTATAAGCTTAGTCTAATGTTTTGAGTGAATTCCAGCCAAGATAGATTTTTAGAAATTAGTGTAACGTACGTATGGTACGTACCATTACCTGCTTACTACAGTGACCTAATTTTCAATTATATGTCCAACTATCGGCGAGAACTTAAAATAGGTTCTTTAGAAAATGTGTGGTCCTCGCTTACGATTCTTATTTATCTTTTTCTTTTTGTTCGGTGTTCGTATTCAGATTGGCTAGTACCAAAAGCGACACGTCGTAGCCAGGTCGGTAATTAAATGGAGCTTTAGGATTTTTAATTTGTAATATTTCGGTTTTATCAATTATGATGCATTTACAGTACGATACACTTCAAAATGGATGGGAGAGTGCATTATATTTCCTGCCAGCTCTTCAAGGAATTTCTAGACCAATGATAACATTGGCTGAATGGGATCACGCCCTTTGCTCGAATAAGTTTAAACAAAAATGTTTTTTTATTTTTTATGTTTTCAAAAACCTGCCAGTATGTGTGTTTCGATTTGATCATCTGTGTTGATCATATTGGCGTATGACTTTCCTTACTTTTTAACAAAAAAAAACTCAGTTCTCCGTCCTTATAGGTACTGTGTTTATTTAATTTGAACTTAAAATCAGATATATTTTAACACAAAACACAGGCCATTTCTAGAAAATTCTTACACATTTTTTTAGCTGTAAGATAAGTTCTTGAATGATTGATTTGATTTTGTACCTTACTGTGGTCTCGTTTCGACTCCAAAAGGTATAATACTTTTAACAACATACACCTCTAAACTAAAATCTTCCATTACAATGACGTATATACCAAACCCACATGAAATGTGACTAATTTTATTCGAGCATACATTTTCCTTTACGATACTTGGAACACTACTGGAAGGATTCCAGTGTACCAGCATGGCTGATTGAAATGATTCCATTAACTAATTAATTGCTTACCTAAATCACATGTTTTCCTATTGAGGTTATTAAGGTTATACGCCAATGGCTGTAAGGGCTGGAACAGAATTCAATTTTATTTATTTATCTCCAACATATCTTTACAGCACACTTCCAAGACAGTCGTTATTACATTAAATAATCAAAAAGACCGCTTGTTGTTTCCCTTTAATTAGAATTTCTTGCGTTGTATTTGTCCTTTTATGTATGTTTTATGTGGTGTGTAATAAAGAGTATTTGTATCAAAAATAATAATGGACCAGCATATACTACTAAATGGGTGTGTCAAGATCGGCGACGCAGACGGGGCCAGCCCAGACGGAGATGGCGGGATGACTTGGACGTATTCCTCAGCAAATGGCCGAAAGAGGCATCAAACAGGGGCCTGTGAAAAAGGGAAAGGCATTTCTTTGCTCAGCAGTGCGACACACCCATAGGCTATAAAAAAACTATTTAAACAATTATTACATCAGTACAGTTACAATTAAAAATATACAATTCTATGTACTCACGGTTGACAAATTCGAAATTTGAGATCGACCTCTCTGCGAAAACACCCGGAATACATATGGATATTCAAACATATGGACATACGAAAGAATTTTGGGCCAAGCTGAAACTATAACGCTTCGCTCGCTCGGTTATATCAGATATATATCTATTGACTGTACAATCTTATTCTAACAAATATCTGCGTCAAGTATACTATCCCTTCGCCATTACCTTAGTTCGTTCGAAGATAAATTATCAAAGATCTCGTCCATAAACTTTAAGTATTCATAAAGATATGATACAATTTCTGTTACACGGTATTCACATAAGCAGCATAAGCTAGATAATAGGGGTATTAAGTTATTTCACCTATTACTGGCCGGATCTAGTAATAGAGCAGATATATCGTTTACTGCAGTGCGCAGTACTCGAATTAATAACAGTAAGGGAACATTTTACTGTAGATTCGTTGTTGAGTAAGGGCCTGACCACATCACCGCGGCACGGCGCCATAACCGTGAAACGGCGCGGCGCCGTGTATTTTTACGGTGTCAGCGTATATAAAACCACCGTTAAAATCCATGACGCCGCGCATTTTCACGGTGACGGCGCCGTGCCGTGGTGATGTGGCCAGGCCCTAAGCTCTAGTAGGCTTGTTTTAAGGACATTACACCACGATTATACATACTTACGTAGAAATAAAATAATAATTTTCTTTGGCATTAAGTCCGCCATTTGTACTGACTTGTTTTGTGCAAT
This sequence comes from Apotomis capreana, assembly GCA_947623375.1. Lineage (NCBI taxonomy): Eukaryota > Metazoa > Arthropoda > Insecta > Lepidoptera > Tortricidae > Apotomis > Apotomis capreana. The sequence continues at coordinate 10,984,251 of OX392522.1, read as the reverse complement.
AAAGTTTAAATAAATAAATAAAATTTTAACAAGAAAAAAACTGAAAAGCCAAAAATAGTCCGATCATGTACAGATTACATTTGAATCACCTTTTAAAGTCAGTGCCAAATCACTTCTTCTTTCGTGTCGAGTTCATCGCACAAATATTTGCTTGCCGGGATTCAAACTCAGGCTGTCGGCTCAGTAGGCAGCTGCACAACCACTGCATGGCTGCACCAACAGCGACGTCAAGGCGCACATCTTTACTTGTACCTTGTACCATAGGGGTCGTCCACATATTACGTCACGCAAAATGTCGACTTTTTGAACCCCTCCCCCCCCTATGTCACGCTTTTTTGCTATACCTTTAGCATGTACTGTCAAGGGCGTCGCCAGCCGATGGTCCAGAGGGGGGCAGGGCAAGTTGACATATATGCAGGGTAGGGAAAATGAATTGTTGTAAAGTCATGCTAGAGGATAGGAAGCTTCACCAAGCACGTTAATAATGTACTTGCGCCAAAGATGGCCCTGTTCCTAAGATAGCCCACTTGAAAATTTTATATAGTTATAAGGAAGTTTGAAGGAAATCAAATTTCCCCCCATGTTCGGTAAGTACCACAGTCTTAACTTATGACTATATATGGTACGGCTATCTTGGTGGATCTATAAGGATAGAAAGTGTATTTCGGCTTATAGTCATAAATGTCATTAAAAATGAGATGGAAACGCGAGCGCGAAAGTTTTGAGAGGACGGTGCAAAACGTAGTTAGTCGTAAATCGCGAGCGTAGCGAGCGCGAAAATTTTGGAGGGATACGGTTCATGAATGTGATGAAAACGCGAGCGTAGCGAGCGCGAAATTTTTTGAGAGGAAGGGCCAAAATAAAACCAGATGAAAGCGCGAGCACAGCGAGCGCGAAATTTTGAGAGGAAGAGACAAAACAAAACTAGATGAAAGCGCGAGCACAGCGAGCGCGAATTTTTTTAAGAGGAAGGGTCAAAACAAAACTAGATGAAAGCGCGAGCACAGCGAGCGCGAATTTTTTTAAGAGGAAGGGTCAAAACAAAACTAGATACGAGTATAAAGCGCGAGCGCAGCGAGCGCGAAATTTTTCGTAACCATAACATAAGTTGAAAGACAATAATTCAATACATTTTGATGCAAGTGCAGAATATCACGAAGCAACGGACCGAGAGATCTTGCATCGAGCCGAAGATCCGCTGGACGCGACGAGTAAAGACTTGAGGCTGCCCAGTAGACCTGGTCTACGTTTGTCGATTCAGTTTTGTTTTTTTTTTCAAAATGGCGTTAATATTGGGGCTGGAAACGTAAAATATACCAATTTTAGAACAAACTCAGGACTTCAGCTCAGCGCTACTTGAGTAGTTCTATTTTTTTTGTATAAATGTTATATTATATGGACAATTCTTCTTCTTCGGTACACTCTACATAGTCTCTACAAAGTGTCACCTGTCAATGAGACACGTCGCCACTCGTTTCGTAGAGTCACTTTTCATGACCTTTACTGACGGTAGCCGATACACTGACGATCTCATCAACGATCTCCCTCTAGCCCCCGACTGGACTTCTAGTCTCCTAATTACATCTATTTTGTGGAGGAGTTGGAATGGATTGGAATTATTACTTACTGAATTAATTTGAGTTTCGATGTGCAAGAATGATCCATCAGACAAGTCAAGTGACTGGGCATATTTTTGGATCTCTAGGGGGGGGCAGCTGCCCCCCCCTGCCCCCCCTTGGCGACGCCCATGTGTACTGTCACGTTTGGTATGACCCCCCCTCCCCCTTACGGTGTTCCCATACCTCTGAATTTTTCTCAATTTAACACAACTAGCACACAAGCGCTATAAGAAGCCGTATAGTAGCCGGATAAAGGATTTTGATAACTCCTTAGGCTCCTAAATAAACGCTATAATGGTTCTATATCCAGATATAGATCTCTTGTAGCGCCAATTAGGCCCCAAATTATACAGCTTATAGTTCTACAATAGCTCTACAGTGGTCGGATATGTATGTTATAATGGCTCTACAGAAGTGGTTTAAAAGGGATGATCAGCACTGTGAGATTTCGAGAAAGTGCTTGTAGCGCCGTAACGCCACCTTTACCTAAATTTGTACCGCTAATACCGCTATATTAAATCTCTGGGTTCTAAGTTAGTAATTTAGTAGGTCTACTGTGGGCAACACTAAATATATTTTCATAAAATCAAAGAAAGTGAAGTGCAGTGACAATTGAAGTAAAAGAAACGATACGAATGGGATCTGTGGATGATACAAGAACAAAGTTGGGCATTGGTTTTCTTCATCGTGCCGTTAAATATCCGTGCGAGTGCCAGTTTACTGTCAATGTATACGTATATTCTAGTCAAAATTTTCATGCGCCCTCGTAATATTCAGTTTTTAATGCATAAAACATATTTCTGCGTTGTTTACAAAATTGTGTTTTAACAAAAAGAAGACTTTAAAGGCTACAAACAGTTTTGTACGGTTTGATGTGTGAAAATTACTGACTTTAATCACATTAATAGTTACAAATTACGCATATATGCGATGTCCAAAACTTCATCATAACCTTAAAAAAACACATTTACTAAAAAAAAATCATGGCGTCTCAATCATGCAGCTTTCAGTGTTGGTTATATCTATTATGCAGGTTTGAGTCGTACAACGGCTGTAGTGCTTGCTGTTATAGACTTATAGGTTTAACAGTAGTGTTATAGGTGTGCTATTCAACTATTTAGGTGGCACAGCAGGTTTTTGCGATTAATATTAAGAACTTAAAGTTGTATAATGGTGTTCAAGGTATCCCTTTATAAGACTATTTTAGGGGTCCATTGTTGAATATTGAAAATGTTTGACTCAATTCAAGTATGAATTCAATGATAAAATTACCTGTTGACCGAGTGAGACACCACTCCAAATTGCGGAGTTAGTTATATACTCACTAAATTTTAAGACAAAACAGACTATAGTATGACTGAACTGAGAGCTCAGTTATTGGCAGTATAATGGCTCTACTATACGTCTGTAAACGGAATGAAAGCGCCAGTAAGGTTCTTTCCTCCACCTTGGGCTGCATAAAGCAACATATACCTAACGTTTTACAGCTTTACGTCACAATTGACAACATTTCATATTTATAACAGGTGGAAATTAATATAGAGATCGACAGGGCTTTATGTCGTGTACCTTAAAAAAAATCTTGGAATTTATTCTTCTGTATTTAAGGAAATATAAGAAAATACATCAAATAACTGCAATCTAAGACAATACGGGCTGAATAGGGTTGTTGTCTAAACCAAAGAGCGAAAACATAGATTTTTTTTTATTTGACGTTGACAGATGACAGATGCATACCGAGTTTTATTAAGTTTTTTTTTAATAAGAAAACCGACTAAAGTAACCGTTCCATTAAGTTCTGGTTTTGGTGTTGCCACATTTTAAAATGAGTATGTTTTTATAAATTAATAATAAAATAAATAATCATCTCAGAAAATAAATAAAAACAGAGATTACTTCATCTTTTTAAGCAGAATTCAGAAAAGTAATAAAATGATAGTCTTAAAAATATGAAATGTTGTCAATTCCGTGCTATAACTCTCTAATATAGCGCTTTTAGCTCTAATATAGAGCTATATTCCTCCGTTGTAGATACGTAGTTACAAGAGCGCTAATGGATTTTATTAAAACACTTAAGGTGCCATAAGAGTATTCTGTGACTCCCAAGCCTGTATAAAATACTTCCTATGGTTCTTTATACAACTGCAAGCCGTACAGTAGCCATATAATTCTCACAAATAGCGCTTCAGGCGCTATTCTAGCGCTACTTAACTCTGTTATAGATAAGTGTTACAAAAGCCGTACACAACTCCGTTTAAGAACCTCTGGCTTTCTAAAATGTCTCTGTCCGCTCTTAAGCGCCATTAAAGCGACTCATAACTCTCTTTAAACTCTTCTGCCTACTAAAGCACTCCTTTGCGTCTTATGGTGGCACTATGGTTTACATGAACTCCATAATACTTCTCATGGCTGTCTTGCTGCGGTACTGAATGCTCTTATACCACCATAAGCTATTTCATTGCTATTAATCGGCTACAGTACCACTTACTGTTAAAGGGTTTTCCAAAATGCTACTATACGTCTTAAGGAATATTGTACAGCACTTGAACGACTCCTATACAACTACCAGGCTGCACAATGGCTGTATAATTCGCTTGTGTGCTAGTTGGGAAATTATTATACATTTATATTTTCTTCGGTTTCCGCGACTGTCACACATTTAAATAAAACAATTTAAACGGATTATATCGCGTATATTAATTATTTGAGCCTCCCTGACGTTCAGTACCTTTACAGATACCGTTGTCAACCTTTGATATACGCGAATAATTAATATACGCGATATAATCCGTTTAAATTGTTTTATTTAAATTATACATTTACATCAATGGGAAAAAAATACGGTAACGTACCGCGCGTTAAATATAAATTTACGGGCCAGATTTTGGATGGATTAAAATAAATATTAAATAAATATCGGACAACCTCACACAGACCTAGTCGCAAATTAAGCTCTGGCAGCTTGTGTTATGCATGATTACTAAACGACGATATACATACTTTTATAGATACATATATAATAATATTATATTATACTCAAAAACATAGAAAATCTCCATGACCCCAGAAACACTTTTCGAGCACACATCACACAAATATTTTCCCTTGCTTATATATACAGTCTGAAAAAAAAGAGTAGAAATTAAAAAGTGGCAATACTGTAGTATCGTCCCCGGTTTCTTAGATTGATTAGAATTAAGGGACGATACTACAGTATTGCCACTTATTAGTTTCTTCTCTTTTTTTGTCAGACTGTATATCAGTCAAACGTCTAAATGAGGCCCAGAAACGGTAAAGGCTTTGTGCTAGAGGTAGCAGATAAAAGGCAATGAAGTATTGATTGTCCCAGTGGTATAGAAGTTGTCATACTGTTGGAAACGTCCACAGCAATGCGGACTGCAGTGAAAGCTGCATCGGTCTAGTGCAGCGCGTGCACACCGCACCTCTTGATACTTGCTTTATTTACCTCAGATTAGGAAAATTGGGGAAAAATAAAAAAAAACTGTACATAATTCGTCCACTTTTCTACTTGCTTAACCAATTGCTTTTCATTGCCATTTTGAACATAATTAGTTTTTTTAAATTATTTAAGTATTATTAAACACACCTTACCTACTACAGAGCTAATTTGGTATATTACAATAGGCTTTTATTGTAAATTTTTTGGAAGACTATTACATTTTTTTTCGATTTTCCTTGCTGAAAGTATCTACAAACTGTGGGTTATTCCTTTTTTCTTTACCATAGTTTAAAAAAAGTATTTTAAATTGTCAATTTGACACTTCGCAGGAAAATTGGCTGGCATAACTTGGTTAAGCGTCAATCATCGACAATTTTCCTATCGGGTTTCGCAGGCATAGCTCCCTTTTTGTATAACATTGATTTTTGTTTAATAAATTGCATGCATATTTGAGCTTATCAGGTCCAACCCAGGCCAAGACCACCGTCTCCATAAGCATGTGACTAGGTATGACAAAATGAGTATAAATAAAACTGGTAATTTGCGAATTAACAAGGATCAAACCCGTCCGATCCCCGTTAACATTTGATAGCTAACCGGAGATCAAAAAGTGGGGAAAGTTAGCCGTCTAACCGTTAGCCCTTCAGCATTACTGGGCCAGGCCATACCAGGCAGATTGGCATCTACGGCCCATAGGGATGTACCTATATAAGTAACTAGCGACCCGCCCCGGCCTCGCACGGGTGCAATGCTGATAAATTATGCATGTATTATACGTATAAACCTTCCTCTTGAATCACTCTATCTATTAAAAAAAACTCATCAAAATCTGTTGCGTAGTTTTAAAGATCTAAGCAATACATAGGGATAGATTTTTCCGGCGAGATCTGTTTACTCTGTTTTTTTAATTTTATACCATCTCATGTCTCAAGCAAATAAATTAAACTTCATTTCGTTTCATTTTATTATATCTCATTTCATCAGATAAAAGCGACTTTGTTTTTTACTATATTGTGATACTTACTCCCTTGGAGCCACTTCCTATTGAGCAATGTTTGAGCAGTATCACAAATTTATTGATGTGCCAAACTATGTGCATTTCATTAAAGGCGACAAAGTTAGCCGCCGTCTAACCGAGTCCCGTTAGCCCTTCAGCATTACTGGGCCAGGCCATACCAGGCAGATTGGCATCTACAGTTCATAGGGATGTACCTTTATTAGTAATACTTACTCTCTTAGAGCTACTGAGCTCTGGGAACTTAGAATGCAACATTCAACACCGAATAGCAGCTGCGTGGCTGAAATGGCGAGAAGTAACTGGTGTCACCTGCGACAAGAGAATGCCGGTCAAACTCAAAGGTCTCATATATAAGAGCATTATAAGACCTGTTCTTATGTATGGCAGCGAGACGTGGGCAACAACTCAGAGGCACGTGCATACCATCCAAGTTGCCGAAATGAAGATGCTGAGGTGGATGTGTGGCGTTACCAGACTGGATAAAATCCGCAACGAGTATGTGCGAGGAAGTCTGGGCGTACGCGACATCGCCGATAAGCTCCAGGAGAGTAGGCTGCGATGGTATAGTCACGTAAAAAGGCGACCATCTGACTACATAGGAAACTTGGCACTGCAACTTTCTATCCCTGGTCGAAGATCCAGAGGCAGACCTAAAACTAGGTGGGAGGATGTAGTGCTAAAGGATATGATAGAGTGTCAAGTATCCGACGACGACGTCGAGGACAGGGCGAAGTGGAAAAGCAAAGTAAGGAAAGCTGACCCCACCACCATATGGGATAATAGCTAGGAAGAGAGAGAGACTCTGTTAGAGCTACTATTGAGCAAATTGTCAGGCGATCTAAGAGTCGCGCTTGCATTACTCCGCCGTGTCCAACGATGTGGTGGGGTACGTCCGCCGGAAGACCGAGTTCTCGTTGAGAGTGCACCAGCTGCAGTCCCGCCACTACGTGCACTTCAGCTCGTTTGTGGTGCGCGTACCGCGGCCGCTGCAGGACACCATCGCAAGTGCACCCTCTGGCCGAAGGGTGTCGTGTCGAGGCAGTACCGGGGCAATCTGCCGTATTGTACACCTAATCAGACGCCGCAACGGAGCCACGCCGTGGTGTCGCCTATATCTAACTAGTTTTAAGTCATTATTTATACGTATGTAACGACTCACGGTTAGGGTCCGGTTACACTTGGTTTTCATTAGATTGGTTCATCCGCGTGAGTATTCGGGCGAGGAGACAAGGTTTGGTAGAAGTATCAGCCGATCCGTATACTTCACTTCCTATGATTGAACCAAACGCACCTGTAACATAAATTTATCTAGAGTATCAATGACGAATAAACTTGGATTCCCAACTTTTATAACGTTCTACCGCAACACGTGAGGCGCTAGCTCGACATGGAAGAACAGCTGCCCACCGACAGCTGTCAATCCCGTCGTATTTGGCCACAGAGTTCGGTATTACGTACTAAAGAGTTTGGTCATTCATAAATCAAGAGGCGATACTAGCGCCATCGAGCTAATTCTCTGATGCGCCGTCACGGCCAACCCTGACAGTCACACGCCCTCGTGTGATAAGACCTTTACAAAGAGTATCTAAAAAGAACGACATGATTTCAAACTAAGCAAGCTCGACCCTTCCTGACCAATATGTTGTCTGCGTCTAGCGTTGCCAAATAGTTGCCTGTCGCATTTTTCTTTATCTCGCAACATGTAAGCAATCTTTCGCTTCTAGGCAAATTCATAATTTCATTTTCTTGAAGCGCATACTATTCACTAACGTATCTAGCAAATGGCTCGATACCTACAATCCGCACCTGCACCCGTTCAATACCTATTCAAAGTGCAGACCCAAAACCCTCTTACCTCCATGCCATCCCATGTTTGAGTACCTAAGCTAAACGGCAGCACAGGAACTCCGAACTTCACAGTTCACAATAGCTCCCCTTCTGCAATGACATCTGTCAATTAGTATTGTATCCAATAGTTTGACATCCCATTTCAAGCATTTTTCGCTTTTACTAAAATGTAACATTCGCAGCATTCGCTATAACCAACTTATCAGGCTCACACTGCAGTAAAAGTCACAGCAATGGCGTGGACCGGGCGCCTAAAGCCCTTTCGACCGGCGTATCCTCAAATCATGGCGTGAACCGGGCGCGCTAGGCCCTTTGGATCAGCCTGCTCTTGCTTGTGGTGCGGCGTAGACCGGGCGCCTGTAGCCCATCCGACTAGCCACCTCCCACCTACACTTCCATAAAGCATAGACCGGGTACCTGCAGTCCCTTCTGACCAGCCTTCAGTACAAGGTCGTGATGCAGATCTAGCCGATAAACTCACGTCCACCAGTCATCATTCACCATTACAAACATCATTCACCATGTAAAAGCACTCTCTCTCTTTTCTGCCATCACAAGTAGCAACACCTACAAAGGATCCTTCCTACTTACTTCCATAACTGCTCATTAGAAGGCTAACAAGGATTCTCTATAACAATGATTTTAAAAGTGTAGATTTGTTAGATCGCTATTCTTTTTTTTTAAAAAGGAAGGTAAACTTATCGCTCTTTATTTTTGGAACCAGAAACTATTCAGAACTACTCACTCAGGGTGGTTCACTTGACACCGAGAATATCATTGTCGCTATTTTATCATTAACCGCCGTCTCGGCCTCCTGTTTATCTGTTAAGTAAGTAGTAACTCGAGCAAAACCTCAACACCATTTAACCAGCTTTAACCTTTTCACACTTTGTCAAATACAAAATCTGTCATTCACACGTCATCACATTGCAATGCGAATCGCGTCATTAAACTCTATGAGGCATATAGGTTGATATCGCTCTACACGCCTTGATGGATATTGGATATATCTGTTGTTGGCGTCCGAAGGGATAAGGGATAAAACTATCATCTCAATTGCTAGGCTCCACTCCACCGTTCAAAGCTGTGCACGATGCATATCATTTATATTTTTGATCATACAGTTACAGTTACAAAGTTATGTTAGTTTTCCGCGTAATGGAAACCATAATTGTTCAAAATAAATGGTGCCCAGGGTCTTATCATAACCCAAAGCTACATGATACATTAGAGTCCTAAATAGTCCTAATTAGGAATCGATACGACGTGGAGCAATGGGCAACCACGAATTTGTCTAATTAAATTTTACATTTCTGAATAGAATTTTACTACGTAAATCAAAGTATGCGTGAGCAATAGGTACCTTCAGGTAGTAGTGAGTTGTCTGTTTGCTGATTAGATTCTAAATTATACCGACTACCATGAAGCTCTACCAAATAAACAGCTTTTATACCGGGTGTTCGGCGTGCTGTCAGTTTTACGGATGTAGGGAACAGTTGCTTTCAAATTGAAGTGATTTTCACGACAAATAACTTAGCGTGCTACATTCTAGGGTTATACTAGGTACTCATTCAACTTAGAAGAAACACACCACCGATGAACTCGCGGAGGTAAATCAACTTTAGCTTCGAAAGCTATAATGACTTGCCGTCAGTGAAATGGTAAAATGCTGATCGTACTGTTTAATTATGACGTAAATACGTAATTCAAGAATACTTTGACCTATTGTAATGGTTTCCTGAATTTAAATCGCAACGATAGTGATGAAGAGGTGATCTATCCACCTGGTGTTTAGCATCATCTTCATCATTATCATCATTTCAGCCAATGCTAGGCAAATACTTTCCCGATATGGCCCCGCGATGCTCGCATACAACGAGTTCCTGTACCCTTTACAATATCGTCAGTCCAACCTGCAGGAAAACTTTTCCACGTGTCATCCTCCAGCACATGGTCACCGCTCGGGCACCTTTTCGTCCTAGTTGCTACCACCTAATGTTACTCCCACTAAGGCCACTGAATAATTACGTTATTTTTTTTTATGTTATACCTAGGTATAGGTCCTATACCTTCACCTTATAGCTTCAATCTCACAAGTTGGTTAGTGACGTTGAAGACGACAATGGAACATGCTTACCCAGATAGTGCTTATTCACTCTCACTTTTAAAATACTACATTTATAGGCTGCCTGTCCACAGAAATGATAACCGATAGTAGTGGTATTCTATACCAAATTGGAGTGTGAGGAGTGTACCACCTCTCCTTGAAAAGAATCACAAGCTGCTACCAAAAATGAACGTAATGACCTCACCAGATAATGTCGACCTCTCGTTTTACGATTCTTGTAGATTTGGACATCCTTGCACGTGACCGGTTCACTGGCTAGCTTCATCACATCATCGATGCAACTGGTACTGATGTGCCTAGGTTCCATTTTCGTTGGTCTTGTTATCTTGTAGTTGTCGTTGAAGCGTCTTCAGTCATAATGCTCTAAAATCTCGTCAAAACTACATGCAAAATCAGTTATCTGCGAATCAATGAAATTTTCTTAGATAATACACAATTTACACGGCAATAATCTCTACTTTCAGAAAGCTTAATAAAGTTCCACAGACGCATAGCTTCTCGCGCAGTCCCCTTACCTCCAACTTGAAACTCTAGAGTCTAGGACTTCGTCAAAGTAATTTGCATTATCAATATTACAATAAGATTGTTTAAGCCAAGTTTATTTTATTATATACCATGTTAAGCCTTATTAGTACTATTTGGCAGTGCGGCTCTTTAGAGCGTTCGTTAGGGCTGGTGACAACTCAGCACTTCTAGCACAACTCTAATAGGTACCTCTTGGTCGTGCGAAAAACATTAGCAAATCTCGTTCTTGACAATACCGTGCGAACAGGATAGGAGATGTTGAGGCACGCGACAAACGAAGACGCTGCAAGATGTGCTAGCCGGTAAGCTGTAAGCTTGGTTATAGACATGCGCAAAACTCAAATGAAAAGAATCGAGATAGTTATCACTCATTTCGTTTATAGTCATTGAGGTATTATTTATTATAGAGCCACAGACCCGAACAAAATTGTCGAAAAAAGTGGCACTGCTGTCATATTCAAGTAGATGCCAATAACGCTTATTTATAATTTACAACAACATAATTACTTCGTAAAAAATAACTCTTTACTCAAACGTTTAAGTGTCAAATTGGCTTACGTACTTATTACCACAAATATGTTTCGTGTAAATTAACTTTTTTAGCGTATTCTGACTCATGTCTCTTGTCAAACTTGGAACATGGCACGAATGTAGCAGATTTTAATAGTTTTACATACAAAATATTTTCATTATTATTTTATTTAGGTATTAAAATATATTTGTTGTTTGAACTAAATAAACTCGTTAATTGTTAATAACAAATTAAGTTACGTTTTTATTTAACAACTGCATAAAAGGGTCCCGACACTGCATAGAAGGGATCAGTAATAATGGCATTATGATTTCTCAACTCATCTTGTTCTAGTATGAGAAATGAGAGTAAGGCAAGTGCAAAATATTAACATTTTTAACCCTTTAAAGTTTGATGGCGTAGCGTGAAAGTCGGTGGCGTAGTATGCACGGCAGCACACATTGTCTTTAGGTGTTCTTGGCGTTCAAAGGTTTAAACTGACAGTGTCTAAACTCTGAGACAAAAAAAGACAATGACAACAGAGCAATTTTTTTATTAATTTATTAATGTAACCTGTAGGATCTGCCTGTAAAAGGCATATGCTCATAACACTGGCTCACTCGCCGCCGCACACATAGCAATGTCATGCGTCCACTCTCGCCCTCGGCTCGCGTGTAACTATACTACGATTTCTAATTTGAGACCAAAAAAACTACCACAAGGTTGCCACTACAATAAAATATTTTTACAATAGTAAATTCCTTTTGCTTTTTAGGGTTCCGTAGTCAACTAGGAACCCTTATAGTTTCACCATGTCCGTCTGTCCGTCCGTCCGTCCGTCCGTCCGCGGCTTAGCTCCGTGATCATTCGTACTAGACAGCTGAAATTTGGTATGAGTATGTGTATGTATAACGCCGACAGAACGGTAAAATAACCATTAAAAAAAAATTTTTTTTCGGGTACCTCTCGAACACCTAAAGTGGGGGTGATTTTTTTTTCTTTTTAACACTAGTGTGTGGGGTGTCGTTGAATAGATCTTGTAAAAATAATAGGGGTCTCCTAACATTATTTTTTGATAAAGTCAGCAGTTTTGTAAATATTCGCTCCGAAAACAAAAAAAATAGTGTCCCCCCCCTCTAACTTTTCAACCACGGGTCAAAAAAAAACGGAAAAATTCATGTAAATGAGGCCTTATAAGTACTTTCAATGAAAACTATATTGAACAAAATCGGTCGAGCCGTTTTTGAGTTATCGCCAAATATCATATTTTTTCTTTTAAAGGACGTAAGTTGACTTCCAGAAGGTATTAAGTGATTACAGTTTCTAGGGCGTTTACGACTTTTTTATAGAGCTTAAAATCTTTATTAACTTAAAACTTGGGCTCAAAACAGCAGTTTATTGTGAAGGATGAGCAACTACGGAACCCTACATTGAGCGTGGCCCGACATGCTCTTGGTCGGTTTTTTAAACACGCTAACATAATTTATTTATTGGTAACTTTAACTCTTTAATAAAAAAAATAGGATAATTATTTATTGCACTCCTTTATTAATTAATAAAATATAAAACTATAGCGACTCCTTAGATTTTTGTTCTGTGATGAGGTGCATTTTGTAGGGACAAAGTTAATAATTCTAATCTAAAATATGCTATGATTTTACATAGGATTCGTTAATTAATCAATAGAATCTGCGTAAAAAAGAATATTCCGACCTTTTTCTTCATTTTATAGCTGTTATTTCTGCAATTTTTCACTGAAAATTAAGTCATTTTGAGACCCGTCACGTGTCATGGTCTAAACGAGACTGATCGCCCAACTAATGCGATTTGTGATTTTGCATTAGTTGGGAGGGTGCCATTTTTTCCGTCGGATTGTGTGTCCATGTAATTAATACGTCAATGTTTATAGTGTATCTATAGACTCAAACTGCTCTACCATGTAGGTCGTTAAGAAAGTGTAGCATGAATACGAATGACGTAGATATTTGAAAAATAAGGTTACTTCGCGATCTACACATCTCTATTTGGCTATTCACTACAATATCGGTTACCTTGCACAAACACTACATCTGAACCAGCTTCACCTTGATCACACTTGATAAGATTTGTGTATGCAAGACTCGTAGGTGTATTATGTGTTGCCACAATCAACTGAGAGAGCCATGCTCCCATATTACCAAAAAAATATCGCATTTCCGCTATCCGTCCTCATGATGCCGATGGTGTTTCTACTTGTCCCCTCATGATCAAGCCCTCAGATCCCACTTCTGATAACGACTCACGGTTAGGGTCCGGTTACACTTGGTTTTCATTAGATTGGTTCATCCGCGTGAGTATTCGGGCGAGGAGACAAGGTTTGGTAGAAGTATCAGCCGATCCGTATACTTCACTTCCTATGATTGAACCAAACGCACCTGTAACATAAATTTATCTAGAGTATCAATGACGAATAAACTTGGATTCCCAACTTTTATAACGTTCTACCGCAACACGTGAGGCGCTAGCTCGACATGGAAGAACAGCTGCCCAACGACAGCTGTCAATCCCGTCGTATTTGGCCACAGAGTTCGGTATTACGTACTAAAGAGTTTGGTCATTCATAAATCAAGAGGCGATACTAGCGCCATCGAGCTAATTCTCTGATGCGCCGTCATATGTATAGATATCACAGATTTCATACTATGATATGAAAAAAAAAATTGTTACATTATACAGGCGAATGCTCGCGGTTAGGAAACAACCTAAGAGCAATAGAGAAGAGTTCTTTAACGATCTATAATAGTCAAGCTAATGAAATCTACGGTTTACTGTTACATTTAAAACAGTACTCTCACCATGTGGCAATAATGGTGACAAACTACAATATGAAAACGTAAAAAGATAAATTACAAACCACATCGGACTATCATTGCAATTTAAAATTACTCAGCATTACCCCACATATCGCATATACCCCGGTAACCGCGTCAACAAATAATTATCTTCGTTAATAGGCCGAATCGGTGCACAAAAGACCTAGAATACCAGCGCTGCCAACATTAACAATGTATCCCTAACGGTACTTCCAATCTGTGTAATATTACCGCAAAACTAGTGCAGCCAACACAATAAACGTAAAAAGAACAATGGCAACTGGCTTGATACGAAAAAAAGTTGGTGTTCCAAATTCAAATAATTTCCCACACGTAACGTTACGCGGGCGACCATTGAGTGCAGGCCGTTATACTCGCGGCAGTGACCTACATTACAGTTGTACATTTTCGCTGTGATCTTGCAACTGGTTTCAGAGCTAACCTTAATGTGAATATCTCGTATCTCGCTATCCATCGACGGCTTTGTCTTACTTTCTCTATACATTGAAGTTCATACGGCGCAATGTTTGCTGGTTTAGATAGGTTGTTCTGTGGAATAGAGTAGAAATGTTTAGAATGTAGTCGGAGGTTTGCCGCGCTTTCTGATTTTGCCGAGAAATTGTCCAAGCCATTTCAAAGTCACGTAGTTACTTATCGGCTATTACGTAGGATGCTTGGCTATTTATTATGTAGGTGCTATGAATCATAGGTGCTTGTAACAAATAGACCTTGGTGATATATCGCTGTAGTTTATATTGGTTGTAAACTTTGGAAAGTAGACGCTGAAACTGGATAGACAGCTGCCGCAAAATATTATGATATCGTGAAGTCAGAAAATGTATAAGTACCATAGGGTACTTGTTATTATTATAGAATAATAACAAAACGGGATTCGAAGTTTTGAACGTGATATTTCGTCCATGGTCTAGACATAGACACATAACTTGTTTTTTTCGAAATATACCGTTTTTTAGGGTTCCGTAGCCAAATGGCAAAAAACGGAACCCTTATAGATTCGTCATGTCTGTCTGTCCGTCTGTCCGTCTGTCCGTCTGTCCGTCTGTCTGTCCGTCCGTATGTCACAGCCATTTTTTTCCGAAACTATAAGAGCTATACTGTTGAAACTTGGTAGGTAGATGTATTGTGTAAACCGCATTAAGATTTTGATGCAAAAATAAAAAAATAATAATAATTATTGGGGGCTCCCCATACTTAGAACTGAAACTCAAAAAAAATTTTTTCATCAAACACATACGTGTGGGGTATCTATGGATAGGTCTTCAAAAATGATATCGAGGTTTCTAAAATATTTTTTTTCTAAACCGTATAGTTTGCGTGACAGACGCTTCCAAAGTGGAAAAAAGTTGGTCCCCCCCCCTCTAACTTCTAAAATAAGAAAATGAAAAATCTAAAAAAAACATATGATGTACATTACTATAAAAACTACCAACGAAAATTGTTTTGAACGAGATCTAGTAAGTAGTTTTTTTTTAATATTTTAATACCTAACTTTGCACCTAATTTATATGGGGCGCTATACATACCAGGTGCAAACTTAACTTAACCACTTAGGGATGGAAAGTGTTTGTACGGAACCCTCGGTGCGCGAGTCCGACTCGCACTTGGCCGGTTTTTTACGTTTGCAACCCCCGCCATTTTGATAAAAACCTAAAAGCTTAATCGGATAAAAAAAGCAGTACTTATCGAACCTACTCACAAATTTTCATGAGAATCTTTTGAGAAATGCGACTTCTAGGCGAGATCAGCCGCAAGCGTCCTTACATCCTAACATCCGGATATAGGTACGAAATAATTTTAGGCCAAACTGACTTTACGGTCAAAAATCTATATCTTGTTAACCCTATAAGGACTTATCGACTCATTATTGAAACTGAAACCATGTTTCACATAGTCAGTTAAATTGATTCTTTACGAAACCCCAAGTTGATTTTTTGTCCCAAATATTAAACACACAATACCAGTTAAATAACACCAATACCATCACAATACATCGACATAATACAGTTACACAGCTTTTGTATGTTGACTCATACATTGCGCGCAAAGTTATAACTACGATGATAACTCAAAAAGACTCGACTACATGTAAAGGTTATATGACGCGGTCGAGTTAAGTTTGCACCTGATATCTATGGAGCTGCATACAAACAAGGGGTATTCTTAGTTTATTCGGTTTCTAGGCATTTAATACTTTTTTTCTTTGGGATGCATACAAGATAACAACCCGACGTTATTCAGCCAAACCGTTACATGTATGTTTATTCGACCTATTTGAATTTTTATCGGCCAATTAGCATAGAGTTGGGCTTAATTGATGTTTTATGAGTCAATTGAGTACGAGATTGACTTGTAAAATAACGGGTTAAAATTTGTCAATTAACGTTAATGTGTGATTGGGCTATCCGCTGAAGTAAGTACCTAAAACGGTTCGTTCGGCTCGTTCGTAGCTAGTTACAAAGTTTGGTTACAAAAATGTGCAACAAAAACCTACTAAAAAGAAAAATAAATTCATGGCGGGCTTTCTGATTAAATAATCCCTTGTTTTGTTATTGGTTTTTATTGTTTAATTTTTGTTATTTTAAGGAATACATTTTAAAGATGCTCAGAAAAATATGTCTTTATTTAACTTGATAGTATTGACCTGCGTGAAGTAGGCCTGATTTTAAACTACAGTCTTGTATAAAAAGTACCTATCTTAGACATGTGGTATCGGTGACATACATGTGTCGCTACTTTCTTGCTGACTGTACTTGTTTCCCGCTTGCATCTGGAAAGTTCTCGAATCTCGATAGCCTTCCATGGAAGCGCGGAGTTTCTCCACTCACCGGTAGATGGCAGCACGATTCAAGAAATTGAAGAAAAGCTGAATATTTTCATGCGAAATTACAATTAGTGATTTGTTGCGAAACTAGCAACCCGCCCGGGCTTCGCACGGCTGCAATTCTGATACTAAATATACTATGCATGTTTTAAACATAATATAAACCTTCCTCTTGAATCATTTTATTTAATAACAAAAACCGCATCAAAATTCTTTGGGCAGTCTTAAAGATCTAAGCAAACATACATTTTTTTCTATGATCAAACGTGTTTCTTAAAATATTATCTATGTTACAACTTAGAACAGGGCCATTGCGATTTATTGTTCAAACTGTTTTTCATTGATAATTTTTGTTTCATACACTAGGTACTCGAAATTGCCAAAATTCACGCAGAAAACTATTTTTTTAAACTTATTTTCGACTACACGCAATGAAAGCATGCATCTAAAACTCAGAGAATAGTTATTTGTTATACAAGGGGGGAAAGTTGTATTTTACCCGCGAGTGTTTATTTGAAACACGAGCTAGCGAAAGGATCCTATGATTGACCACGAGCGAAGCGAGTGGTTCAAAATAGAATCCTGAGCGTAGCGAGTGTTTCAATACACGAGACGTAAAATAACTTTTCGCCCGTGTATAACACAAAACTTTTCACCTCACTACAGCGAGGAAAAAAGAATAAGGGTTTGTACTATATCTTTGAAAATATCTGCAATAATCAACCAATTTGCCATTTATTAAAACTAAGGTCTAATTAGCTTTCATGTAGGTATTTTAAACGGGATTTTTCAGAAAATAAGCTCATGTCAAATTTTACTTTAGCTGCGTTGAAACGTCAAAACTCTTTCTCCACATGTGGATAAAAAGCGATTTTCTCAATAGATATCAAACAAACAAACTGGGCTTTCCGAGCTAGTGAGGTGAAAAAATATTATTCACTTCAAAAGATTGGTTGAAATTATCGATATATTTGTCATAATATATATAAAAAAAAATAGGAATAATGCCTCTTGTCTACAATCAACAGTCTTCATCAAAATACAATTAAAAAGGTACCAAAAGTGTTGGACTTTAACCTAGGCAATCAACTATTCCAAACTTAATTAAATAATAGTTACTTTATCTACTATAGTCACCTACTTATTGGGTATCTAAATTAGATCATGATATAATAAAAATGCTTGCCCACACTCGCATATTCATAGCTGTATATCTACAAATAGATATTGAAATACGTAGAAACCCAGGGAATATTTTATTTCTAATTAAGGCGAATGCGAGATAATTACCCGTCTCTTTCTGTGCAGTAATGTGAGAGAGTGACGGGTAGCGCTATGTCGCGCGACAAGAGTCACGAAGCAAAGTTGTGCTAGACGGGCTGGTTTCATGTTTAATTCTTTCTCCTTGCAGGATGGTTCGCCTCTGGAACGGTCTTATTTATTTATTTAAACTTTATTGCACAAAACAAAAGTCAGTACAAATAGCAGTGCGTTGCCGGCTTTTCAGGTGGGAGTATGCTCTTTTCTTGAATAATTTTTCGTTTCATTAGCTTTAAACATATTACGAGTATTATGACTACTAATAGTGATGGTGATGGCCAAAAAACGCGATACGAAAAACGAAATGTGATCGAGACGTTTTGTCACGTCGGCAACATACACTAGTTTAGAACAAACCGGCCAAGTGCGAGTTGGACTCGCGCACCGAGGGTTCCGTTCAAACACTTGTTCCATCTTAACTGGCCGGGTTAAGTTAAATTTGCACCTGGAATATATGGCGCAAGATACAAATAAGGTGCTAAGTTAACGCAACCGAACCCACTTAAATATTTATTTCATTCTATTTTTTGTTATAGGGGCAACAAAAATATATCATCTGTGATAATTTCAACTGTCTATCAGCCTTGGAGTTAGGGATATCGCCGACAAGCTCCAAGAAAGTTGACTACGATGGTTTGGGCATGTCAAAAGAAGGACGTCTGAATACGTCGGTAACAGGGCACTTGACCTAACCTTGCCAGGTAGAATTCCGAGGGGAAGGCCTAGGCTTCGATGGCTCATTATTATAAGGAAGGACCTGAACAGTGCGGGTTAGACGAAGACCGGCTACTCGCTGAGGGTGTTCCAGTTGCATTCGCGCCACTACGTGCACTTCAGCTCGTTTGTAGTGCGCGTGCCGCGGCCGCTCCAGGACACCATCGCGTGTGCTGATTTCTGGCCGAAAGGTGTCGTGTTTCGTCGGTTCCGGGGCAACCTACCAAATCCAACACCCGAGATGTCGGAACAACGGGGCCACGCCGTTTCGCCGTCAAAATAAATATTGTTCGGTTCATGACGCATTGGTGTAAACTGTAATGTTATGTAACCTGTTTTTCAATAAATAAATAAATAAATAATAATAAGACGATGTCCAGGACCAGGATAGAGCAAAGTGGAAGCAAAAATGCAGGAAAGCAGACCCCGTCTCCGGGCGGGACGAACGCTAGGAGGATGATGATAATGATCACGGTTCATGAGATACAGCCTGGTGACAAACGGACAGACAGCGGAGCCTTATTAATAGAGTCCCGTTTTTTACCCTTTGAGTACGGAACCCTAAATAACACTATAGTTACACTAAATGCTCGTGAGCCATAGCCCCCCCATGTCGAACTTGACCGCAACTTTCATCGCAAGTGTCACGCGGCCCCGAATCGCGGCCCGATGCGCGCGCGCCGTCTCTCCGGTTACTTAAGAATCTTAAGATACGGGATAATGACATCAATATCAGATCGTTATTCTACACTTTAGAATAACATTTTTTAGGGTTCCGTACCCAAAGGGTAAAATGGGACCCTATTACTAAAACTCCGCAGTCCGTCCGTCTGTCACCAGGCTGTATCTCATGAACCGTGATAGTTAGACAGTTGAAGTTTTCACAGATGATGTATTTCTGTTATCACTATAACAACAAATACTAAAAAACAGAATAAAATAAATATTTAAGGGGGCTCCCATACATCAAACATAATCAGTTGCGTTAACTTTGTACCTCATTTGTAGCCGGCGCCATACATACCAGGTGCAAACTTAAGTCAACCCGGCCAGTTAAGACGGGAAGTGTGTACGGATTTACGGAACCCTCGGTGCGTAAGCCAGACTCGCACTCGCCCAGTTTTTAAATAAAAATAAACAACAACATTTATTCAAGTCCGTTAAAAATATCATGACCATAATTGTCTACACGTTTGGGCTTTACTTCAATTAATTTGTTAGTATTTCAAGCGGGTTCGCAAGGCATTTTTAGTGTTATAATGTACAATGAATTTCATAAAATTAATAAGATTTAGTTTGATAGCATTGATATAATATGGCAATACTGTAGTGTCGTCCCCGTTTTCTGATATTGATTAGAAAGGGAGGACACTACAGTATTGCTACTTTTTAATTTCTACTCTTTTTGGTCAGACTGTGTAACAGGGGCGGTAAATTCATGACTGTCCCAGATGTTGAGGTGTTGTGTCTTAAATATGCGATCTCGGGCTTTACGAATTACCGCCCGTGGTTTGTCTAAAGGTTTACGTCTTGTCTTGACAAGGAAATTTGATTTTCTTCTCTCTCGGAAAATTCCACTTTCGGCCTACGGTGACGAAAAAAAAAAAACCTTTAGGTTATAGATAACTTAAAGAATATTTGTACGAGTATGAATCGAATAGGTATCTAAAAATAAATAATCCATACTATATACTATAATATTATATACTATATACTATAATATTACAAATGCGAAAGTGTGTCTGTCTGTCTGTCTGTCTGTTACCTCTTCACGCTTCAACCGCTGAACCGACTTAGATGAAATTTGGTATGGAGATAGTTTGAGACCCGGGAAAGGACATAGGATACTTTTCATCCCGAAAAAATTTAGTGTTCCCGTGGGATGAGCGGGTAACACCGCGGGGCACAGCTAATAAGACATATTACGTAAATGGCAAGCGATATATTAAGTTATTATCACGTGCTCATATCAAATTAAAGGATTACATTAACCCTTTAATGCATAGTGTATGCTGCAGCATAAATAACAAAGAATGCAAGATTTATTTAAAAGTATTTAGGAGTATTTATAATGTTCAAATAAAATAAACTAATTTATAATGTTAAATATTGTATGCAAAAATTTATAAGGAAATTTAATCCAATTTATTGTTTCTTCGTCATACGTTGACGGTTGTAAAAAAAGAGTTACAGTTGTTTATTAACGAGAAACTGAAATTTTAAAAAAATACCGCCGTCTTTTATAACGGTCTCGCAAACTGTGGTTTTTGTATGAGTGTTTTGGCAGTCTTTTTGTTCAGTAGGTATATTTTTTTACTAAAATGTGTTTCTATATAATACATATTGTACGGATACTAAGTTTAGTAAGGAATGTCCCGTATTTATAAGCAATATTTGTACAATTGATTTATGTATGAAAAATTTATTTTTCACTATTAAAAACATTTATTTTTCACTATTTTTCATTTGAAATCTCTTTTTTATTAAGTAAGTATGCATTTAAGGGTTGAAGTAATTACGAATTGTGCGAAATAAATTATCTATGTATTATCTGTTATAACATCAGTGTCCGGTTTTTATTTATAGATATGATATACAGATAGACAGATATATCATGTTTTTTATCTTATAATCCGTATAGATAGCTGATACTGTAACATACCGATATCTTAATTATATTATTATAACAATGTAGGTAATGTATGTACATATATGTACATTGACGACGCGTTTGGCTCGGCTTGTAGACACCTGCCTACTGAGCCGGCGGTCCCGGGTTCGAATCCCGGCCGGGGCAAATATTTGTGTGATGAACTCGAATATTTGTGCTTGGGTATATTTATCTGTTATCTGTATAAGTACGTATATCGTCGTCTATTACCCATAACACAAGCCTTCTTGAGCTTAATTTGGGATTAGATCGATTTGTGTGAGGTTTAAAAAAAAAAAAAACAAAAAAAATATATATATGTTCTGCGAGGAAGCCCCAGCTCCTATAAAAAAAAGTGGTACACTACAGAAATAATAGAAATTTAAATTAATAAGCTACTTCTACTGTAAATATAATTTTCTTCAATTATACTGCCTATACATAGGTATATAGGACACGAGCGCACCCCTGCCAAGTCGAAAGAATTATCACCTCAGTTAGGTTTCCTTATCAGGTAGGATTATTTTAGGTGGAACTAAGCATAAAGGGGAAAAAATATAAATTTATGAAACATGTAATGTCTAATTTTTTTAATGTGGGTACACCACAATTTTTATTTCAACCATTAATACAAAGATCAAAGCTTAAAGAAAAATTGAAAAGGAGCTACCTGGTGGAAGAGACCGGGAATCGAACCCGGTACCTCTGGATTACCGGTCCAGCGCGTTAACCACTTCACTACCCTAGCTCCAGGTAGACCTGACAAATTTTTCCTTATACTTTGTGTATCGATCTTCGCATTGTTTATTTGAAAGGTTTTTACACCTTAGCGACCTCGGGGAAAGATATTTTCAACGTTTTTTTTTCCTTTTTTTAAGTCTGGTTTTTTTTTCTAGGAATGGGAGGGGTTATTTCTACTCATAAACAAAAATATAACATTTTTGTAAAATTGCATTCATTCCCAAACTTACCAACTTAAGAAGGTAGTAAATGATGAGATACTGTCAAATTATAGGGAGAGATGGAATAAAAAACATGCAGACTAAAAATGTATGAGATAGGCAAAAATTTTACCAATTCACAAGGAGAGGGAGGAACGAGAATTTAGTTTGTGTTTGTAATGCTATATGTAACAGCGTAATAGGCATAATAGGAATAAGTTTTGTGCATGTGCATTGCTTTTGTACGCCAATAGGCAAAACATAGTGATACATTAATGATATTTAATTACACCACTGTATTTATGCAGCCTTTACCTATGTTTCACAAATAAAAACACTTTGACTTTGACTTGACTTTGACTTTAACGGGAAGAAAATCATAACTCTCCTTTTACTTTAACTCAGTCGGATAAAATACATATAATGACGGCCGCACCTAAGTGTAGGTAGCTACTTTCAGTTGTAACTGCAACAAAAAAAATATTTCTAGTTGTTAAGACGTGATGCGGCTATAATATAATATTACGATGTAACCAAAATTCCGGCATTAAAAAAAAATCTGAAAAATATTCGTTTTATATACAATATATACGTTTTTTTAGACTTACTAAATAGTTTTCTAAAAAACTGACTACTACATGCATTTTTTTTGCACATTGCATTTATTTATTAATTTTCATAAAATAGGTATATTGTACAGACGTTTTATATTCGTATTTAAGAATAGAAAATATAAATAGATATAACAAATCTGTTTACAGTAAAGAAAGTTTTACCGCTACGGCGCCGGCGCGGCCGAAGAAAGTACACGGAAACGTTACACCACCGCGAAAAGAAATTCCACGTAATAAGGTTAGCTGTTATTCAATCGGTAGGTGGCAACCCTATTGCACCGTGTGACAGGGTAAAATATCCAGTCAACCTTAAGCGGATACCCTAATGTTAATAGATAAAAAAAATAAAAACCAAAAAGTATTTCAGTTTTTTTTGCTGGAAAAAAATATGTCTGGAACTTTACTCTCAAATAAAATAGCCGATCTGTGGTATGCGGTAACCCTGTTGTAGTCGGATAGATGACATTGCTATTATGTTTATCTAAAAAAACGTTTTGTTTTACTATAAACATAATAGCAATATTCGTCTGGGCTGGGTCTTCGCGATCAATGAAATATAACAAAAAAAAAACATTGTCGAATTGAGAGCCCTCCTCCTTTTTTTTTGAAGTCGGTTAAAAAGCCTGTCATAATGACGGGATTTTTTTTATAAAATTCAGTTGTTCCAAGAGGTTCTGTCTCATCTATCAGGACTGTGACATAAGAAAATGTGAAGAAAGGTAGACTCTACTCTAGGGGTACCCGAAAACCCTAGAAAAATACTTTCTATGGAATAAAATTTTCTTTGAAAACCCTAATAAAGACGCGGGTCTATTTAGCAACTGTAACCCAAATTGTATATTGCTCTCCAATTTTGTGTACACAAGGTGCACGTTTTCTTAGACATAAAAACAGTTTTCTAAAAAACTAAGGCTACAATTTCATATTGGCAAAAGGAACAAATAATAAAATGTAAGTATACGGGATCTCATGTCAGAGATCAGTTTAATAAGTACCTGCATAAAACCGGTACATACAGTGAATGTAATGTCTCGTTTTGTACAAACAAACATGGTGATGTCTTTAATAATGACCCAAATAAATAACGACTTCTTGTAATTTTTAAGTTTTGCTCATTTTAATTTCTTCGAATATGGCGCTGAGATTAATAGGTTAAAATTATATGAAAATGTGTTTCTCCTTAGTATGTGTGGTTTTGAATAAATTCAATATATTTCCATACTGCAAAAAAAAATAGAGGTATTTAAGATACATTTCATTGTGGTTGCAATATAACATGTAAGTACGTACACAATACTTATGGTAGTTATTATATATTGTGTTCAGCTACAACTGTGACGCCAATAGAAAGAAAAAGAAAGGTAAAACCGGACATCGATAGCCCTGCGTGCGCGCCGAACAATCGCGTTCTGCTTACGGGAAATCGCATTTTCCAGTGTCACGGCGAAACGCACTTATGCAACCCGCGATGCAACAAAACCACCGTTTCTAATATTACACACATGCATTTCAGCTTTCATCGGCATACTCTCAAGTAAAATGGCCGGTAAAAAATCTAGTGCTTTCTTTTTCAATGTCGGAGAGCGGGATAACGAACAAAAGACAAAGGAAAGAACGAGACAATG
This sequence comes from Apotomis capreana, assembly GCA_947623375.1. Taxonomy (NCBI): domain Eukaryota; kingdom Metazoa; phylum Arthropoda; class Insecta; order Lepidoptera; family Tortricidae; genus Apotomis; species Apotomis capreana. The sequence continues at coordinate 10,959,584 of OX392522.1, read as the reverse complement.
GTATATTATGTTATTGCGTGCAAACGTTAGCGACATTTGAATTTAGAAGCGCTCGTTTCCCGCCAAACGACTTTGACAGTTGGCGCGCATAGACACAAGAACGTTTGTTTTCCTGGCCAGTGCTGCGGGTTGGCGCGCAGCGATTCGCGTGCGGAGAAATGTGGGACAATCGAAAGCCTTTCTCCGGTTAGGTATTTTATTCCGTTAGTTTTTTTGTGGCAGCCATTACACTAATATGGCGGGTGGCATCATTTTTTCGCTTTGTCACGTTAGATCATTCTTGTTAGACGTTCGAAAGCTGTTCTGCTTCGGAATCGGAGTCGCATAACTGTACACCACTGGAGAGAAATGATGTAATTGTAATCGCTCATGTTCTGCTGGATTTTCTGCGGTTATTTTTTTATTGTGGCAATGAAATGCTTTTTCATGGTCATTTGGGCGGTGCGGTTTTTATACGTTAATGTTCTTTGCTTTAATCACTTTAAGTAGGAACTTCTTCAGTCTATAGGTATATTTTATTAATGCTCATATATATATATAATATATAAGCACATAAGTACGATACTTCCGAGTACCTTTCGTCACTAGGGATTCTTTACACATAAAATTATGTCCATTAGCTATTATGGTTCGTAGGTTATAGGATTTATCGAAATAAGATGGCATCGATATCTTTAGCACCTTCGTGTTTGTTAGAAACAGAGAGGCTACTGACTACTGACACATAATTTCCAGTAGTTAATAATTAAATGATTAGATTTAAATAAACGAGGAGGGTTAGCTTTTATGGATTAATTTATGGAGTTTCAACGGCAATGTGTACGTGCTTGGTTTAATAAGGCAGTATGTGTTAAATTTCATAATTTATCATCGTAAAACCCCGCTGAGAATTATATTGATTAGCCTATAAAAATGCCAGTGCTATGCGGCTTTGAATTTAACAGAATTAAGGCACATTAACGTATTTATAATTTGAAAGTGTTACTTTGGCCATCTATTTATTAATTAAATTAGTGTCTAACTAAATCAGCAGATTTATCGAAACAATGACACTGTAATTTATGAATAATTTTCTTTTTGTTACCAAGCTTAATATTTTCTATTTAGTAAAGAATAATACATAACCTAGGTAGAATTTATTTTCTGACTTATACGATGTTGTATAATAAACTGTCTGTACCCAAAGGGTAAAAACGGGACCGTATTACTGAGACTTCGCTGTCCGTCCGTCCGTCCGTCTGTCACCAGGCTGTATTTCAAGAACGGTGATCGCTAGACAGTTGAAATCTTCACAGATGATGTATTTCTATTGCCGCTATAACAACAAATACTAAAAATAAAATGAAATAAATATTTAAGGGGGCTCCCATACAACACATTTGTTATAGATTATGGTACGGAAACGGAACCCTTCATGCGCGAGTCGGACTCTCACTTGCCCAATTTTCAGAAGCCTGTAAATGCGGAATATAAATGGTGCGGAGAAAATATTCCGAACTTAGTTCAAATAATGTTATAGCTATCAAATCTAGTGTCAGAAGCGATTAGCATACTTAGAAACATCGTTGCAGCGGATGTCCCAGTTCTATCGCGTTTCCTGAAGCCTTTTTAATAAAATACGAAATCTCATGGTATAAGAACTCTCCGGCTAGTAAAACTTCTACGTCTCTGCTTAGTTGCCGCTTTATGGTAACAAATTACCTACTTAATTATAAGAAAAAGAATGTTGTATAAAAAATAATAATTATGAATTTATGCATTACGATTGTCGTGTTCTTTGACTAAGTTTTATTTTGTCGTGATAATTGATTTAAAACACTCACGGTTGTATGAGATTCATACAGGTAATAAGGCAAACGAGGTGTATTATGATACACCACTGGCAACACAAGCGGATTGACAGAACCAACCAATCAGCGATAATAATGAAATAATGAACTTTATTCTGCAAGTAGGCCACAAGGGCACTTTTACATGTCTGAGTCTACCGGCATTTCACAAGAGACCACTGTTGAGAAGAAACGCCCAAAGAAACTCAACAGTCAGACATTTTTTCATAAAGGATAAGTACTTAACTATTACAATGATATGAACTTAACTATACGTAGACGTATATAGATATGACGTCAAAAGTCTCACCTGTAATTTCGGAGTGACATACATTATTTTATTATGCCATGCGAAATCTAAATGGCGTGGAGAAAATATTCCAAACTTAGTATAGTTGAAATATTTGATCTTATAGCTATCAAATCAGCGAGGTATCAAAGACCAAAAGATACGCATTGTTTCCGACAGCGCTGCAGTCTTACGAGCTCTGGAGAATAAAACAATCAAATTCGGGCTCATACTAGAGTGTCACTCAGCATTGCAAACGATCGGTACGAATAATCGGATCACGTTGCAATGGATTAAAGGGCATAGTGGGTCTCTAGGTAACGACGCAGCCGACCAGCTGGCAAGGAGAGGGTCCGATCAATCGGCAATTGGCCCAGATCCTTTGCTCCCCTTGGCGTTTAATCAGCTGCGTACATGGCTTCGTCACAGAACACGATCACAACACGCCGATCAATGGGCAGAAACCAGTACATGCAGGCAGTCCCGGGAAACAGTCCCATACCCAGACACACGCCTGACAAAGCGCTTATTATCGCTAAGCAGGCCCGCCCTGCGAGTAGTAGTAGACACTATCACTGGACACTGCACACTTAACAAGCACTTATATGTTCTAGGCATGACCGATAGCCCCCTATGTAGGGGATGCCTGTCGGCCGAAGAAACAGCTACCCACGTGATCCTGGAATGCACCGCCGTAGCTAAGCAACGGGCTGAAATCCTCAAAGCACCGAGGTCACTTCGTGAAGCCTGTGGAGACACCAGGAGAATCCTGCGCTTCTGGACGGATCGCTAGACGTGATCGCTAGACAGTTGAAATCTTCACAGATGATGTATTTCTATTGCCGCTATAACAACAAATACTAAAAATAAAATGAAATAAATATTTAAGGAGGCTCCCATACAACACATTTGTTATAGATTATGGTACGGAAACGGAACCCTTCATGCGCGAGTCGGACTCTCACTTGCCCATTTTTTTTTTATTAAGAGGTAAGCATAATGTCATGTACTAATCACTGCAAGGTAATACATTTTTCGAACCGGTTTTCAGAAGCCTGTAAATGCGGAATATAAATGGTGCGGAGAAAATATTCCGAACTTAGTTCAAATAATGTTATAGCTATCAAATCTAGTGTCAGAAGCGATTAGCATACTTAGAAACATCGTTGCAGCGGATGTCCCAGTTCTATCGCGTTTCCTGAAGCCTTTTTAATAAAATACGAAATCTCATGGTATAAGAACTCTCCGGCTAGTAAAACTTCTACGTCTCTGCTTAGTTGCCGCTTTATGGTAACAAATTACCTACTTAATTATAAGAAAAAGAATGTTGTATAAAAAATAATAATTATGAATTTATGCATTACGATTGTCGTGTTCTTTGACTAAGTTTTATTTTGTCGTGATAATTGATTTAAAACACTCACGGTTGTATGAGATTCATACAGGTAATAAGGCAAACGAGGTGTATTATGATACACCACTGGCAACACAAGCGGATTGACAGAACCAACCAATCAGCGATAATAATGAAATAATGAACTTTATTCTGCAAGTAGGCCACAAGGGCACTTTTACATGTCTGAGTCTACCGGCATTTCACAAGAGACCACTGTTGAGAAGAAACGCCCAAAGAAACTCAACAGTCAGACATTTTTTCATAAAGGATAAGTACTTAACTATTACAATGATATGAACTTAACTATACGTGGACGTATATAGATATGACGTCAAAAGTCTCACCTGTAATTTCGGAGTGACATACATTATTTTATTATGCCATGCGAAATCTAAATGGCGTGGAGAAAATATTCCAAACTTAGTATAGTTGAAATATTTGATCTTATAGCTATCAAATCAGCGAGGTATCAAAGACCAAAAGATACGCATTGTTTCCGACAGCGCTGCAGTCTTACGAGCTCTGGAGAATAAAACAATCAAATTCGGGCTCATACTAGAGTGTCACTCAGCATTGCAAACGATCGGTACGAATAATCGGATCACGTTGCAATGGATTAAAGGGCATAGTGGGTCTCTAGGTAACGACGCAGCCGACCAGCTGGCAAGGAGAGGGTCCGATCAATCGGCAATTGGCCCAGATCCTTTGCTCCCCTTGGCGTTTAATCAGCTGCGTACATGGCTTCGTCACAGAACACGATCACAACACGCCGATCAATGGGCAGAAACCAGTACATGCAGGCAGTCCCGGGAAACAGTCCCATACCCAGACACACGCCTGACAAAGCGCTTATTATCGCTAAGCAGGCCCGCCCTGCGAGTAGTAGTAGACACTATCACTGGACACTGCACACTTAACAAGCACTTATATGTTCTAGGCATGACCGATAGCCCCCTATGTAGGGGATGCCTGTCGGCCGAAGAAACAGCTACCCACGTGATCCTGGAATGCACCGCCGTAGCTAAGCAACGGGCTGAAATCCTCAAAGCACCGAGGTCACTTCGTGAAGCCTGTGGAGACACCAGGAGAATCCTGCGCTTCTGGACGGAGTTAGGCTGGCTAGACTATTAGCTGGCAAACATGCACGCACAACGGCCCGAATATACACGGGCTAAGTGCGGAAAACGGAGCCCATAACCATAACCATAACCATAGTTATCAAATCTCGTGTCAGATCAGAAGCTATTAATATATGACACACGATGATTAGCCTGGATATGCTTGACAAACTATTGATTTTCGGGGCTGCAGAGAAAATGTTCCAAACCAGAGGTAAGTATTAAAATAGTTGAAATTATCTTATAGCTATCAAATCTCGTGTCAGAAGCTATTAGCATAGAAACATCGTTGCAGCGGATGTCCCAGTTCTGTCCCGTTACGGAGAAAGTGGCCGCCACGGCCGCTGCACTGACTATGTAAATTATGCAATTACTGCAGCCAGCTCTTTCTAATTTTCAGACGAATTGTGTCAACTCGTTGATATTGTACTGTGTCTGTTATAGATAGGCTTTTATGATTATTACTGGCTGAAAACTATTAAAATGGTAAATATTTTGAGGTTATGTCACTTTGACATTTGGAATGCTTCTATTTACTATTATAACTGGATAAACAATCCTAATCTAGAAAAATGAAAATTGGTCAAGATTGTTTATGGTACCTTTTTCTACGTCTAAGCGAAACGAAAAAAAAATATATACCGGAAACAACAAATATTTTTAAAGATCATCTATCTTCACTGATATTGTACCTAGGTACTTTCCGTCATGACTATGAATGGATGGTATATCTATGATAACAACTCATTGATATAGTTTTACGATCACCAATGATTGGATACAAATACAAATACAAATTCTTTATTGGTAACACCAAGTTACATGTCAACAATTTTAAGCATACCTAGGTAGGTACCATAGAGTATATTTGTATAATATGGTAGGTACTTACTTATTTTACAAATAACTAAATTAGCTTTAATCTAGAAACTGATCCAAGTTTATATAGCGTTTCTTATATTTCAATTTGAATAGACTTCAATAAACTAGTTAACCTATAAATAAATTAACGGAAAATAACAGTTAAATATCCACGAATATTTCCAGTGCATTTCTTTTCAATGATTTTGACGCAGGCAATCTGTTTGACGTCACACCGACCGACAGTTATTCGGTCTTGTTTTGAATAAAAGAAAGGTTCAAGAGTGGGTCAAACGACCAAAACGTTCTAGTATTATAAGCAATTTATCTTCACTATTTATATGGGATGGGTTTTTCACCTATCAGCCTCAAATAAATTGCTAAATAATGATTTTTGATATACAAAAAAATATATCAAAAGAAATTAATAATCGGTCAGAATTAACCCCATTCTTGCTTAGACTGAGAATCTTGTAAAAAAAATACAAATAGCTACCTACTTAATACATTGTTTTTAAGGTGGTTGCAGCGATGTCACTTTCATACAAATCGTTTGATCAATACACGCTTAGGCGGTTATGGCTTTAGGTTATTAAACATTCTTAAAAAAATCTTTAAGCTATCTTATATTCGCCAAGGAAATCAGTTTTGCTTTAAATCATACAATTACAATGTTATTAAAGCTTTAAAACCCGTTGAAATATTGTCCATATATGTATGTGTGCGTTGCTTTTACACACATACAAACGTAAGCGCACGTAAAGCTATTCATGAACAGTGCGTTCTGAAATATAATACTACTTAACTTATAATTTAGGATAATAAATTTAAATTTATGTTTCGATATGAATGCATAACAGTTTATTTTTAAATGATTTCAGCTTTCATTAAACATGATACAAATAATTGGAAACATTTGGTTTTTAAAGATACCTATTTTGTTTATTTGCTCATAACAATAAAGTGGAACAGATTTCGAACGCACTAAATCTTGTGAATGAAAATATAATGAATTGTGTCAATACTGTCAATTGTGGAAATTCGTATAAAAATGAATCATGTTTGGTTTGCATTTTTTTCGTTTCGTGAGTTTTTACTGTATGTAAAGTGTGAATAATGAAACGTGCATATAATAAACATGTGTACCTACTCAGGACATAGAGTGATCCCTAAACGATATTGCGATATCATGGGTCAGAAATTGCGGGGAAAGTATTGTGTTTGTTAACATTACAAATCGATGCGTCCTGCCGTGAAAAAGCCGTGCTATTTTCTTTTTAGGCGAAGACAAGCATGGCGTGATGACAACTGTAACCAACCACAAAAACTGAACGCAATCGCTCGCTTTGGGTGTTGAAAAAAATGTTCATAGTGGGTTCATATGGGTAGTTTTTTCTCTGACTGAATTGATACCAAGACCAACCCATGTTTTTCAATAGGTGTGGGAAACCAAATCCTTTTGGAATTATCGATTCAGTGACTAAGTTTCCTCCTTGAAGGATAATTGTAATACTTATTATTAAAATATTTATCGCTCTTTAGCGATAAGACCGCCTGTTGTTTACCTCTAATTGTAATTTCTTGCATTGTATTTCTCCTGTATATTTTATGAGGTGTGCAATAAAGAGTACTTGTATTTGTATTTGTAATAACACTAACACCCTGTAAGATAATCACATAATAGGTACTGCATACAGCGGTTTCCATCGCTGGCATTTTTGTGACGTAATAAATAATTTCTTTACAGATTCAAGGCCAGCTTAGAGCTTCATCAAAAGGGATTACTGCAAGATGATTTCCTTCATTGATTTATCATTTATCAACAAAAATAATGTCAATTAAAGTTCATACAGATGAAGGCTTCATCCAAGAAAAGCTGCAGAAACTTATAATTTTCTACAAAACATGCGTGTTGCCTAAAAAAATATTACAACGTATACCTGCCAACCACATATGTAAATATAAACCTTCGTTTTCAGGCAGCCGTACTAACCACTAAACAACACTAAACAGAAAGAAGCCTAGGAAAAATTGAAAACGGCGAAGATCTGGGGGTTAAAAAGAAAAATAATCCACCATTTCGAATTAAAGCGACGTCTACAACTCACACAAAGTATAATGTATTATAATAAAACCTACACGTAACAAAAATTGTTTTATTTTATTTAGTGGTTGGTGGTTCTAAAACCCTTATAATAACAATATATTGTCATATATTTTTATATGGCGCGAGCTAGCTCTGGATCGTGAAGCGTGGCGCAAACAACTGGTGCTGCGCTCAGTTAGTAGTAGTTCTAGTAGTTATATATTTTTAGACTGAACATTTTTACAATTAGACTCCATGGAACCATGATTTAGAGCAGCGAAAATCTCAACCGTAATCAGTACCTACTTATTCTTGATGTCGGGTTTTTGTATATCAGGTCAGAGTATAGCAAAAAGGGCCCGGTTTTTTCATTAAGTGATAAAAAACAGAGGTATATTTGTAATTTTTTTCCACCGTAAATTTCTTAGTTCCAGCACAGAATAGATAGCACAAGTAGTCCCAGGCTGCGTAGTAATTCTATGGCAACTTAGGACCGATCTAGTTCTTAAACGGGCAAGTTAATCAAACAATTGTAAATTATAAAAGATACTCATTTTTAATGTATTCTTTAGTTCTAATCAAAAAATTGGGCAAGTGCGAGTCCGACTCGCGCAGGGATGAAGGGTTATCCGTATCTATATATATATGTATATATAGGTATAACAAGTTTGTTGTATGGGAGCCCCCTTAAATATTTATTTTATTTCATTTTTAGTATTTGTTGTTATAGCGGCAATAGAAAAACATCATCTGTGAAAATTTCAAGTGTCTAGCTATCACCGTTCTTGAGATACAGTCTGGTGACAGACGGACGGACGGACAGCGAAATCTCACTAGTCTCAGTAATAGGGTCCCGTTTTTACCCTTTGGGTACGGAACCCTAAAAAGTAACAAAAATGAGAAAAATATTTTTCAACAAAATATGTGTCCTAAAATTGGGCCCTTTTTGCTATACCCCAATCAATCATTCAGAAAAACTTAGGACAAACTCAATAACATCGCAAATCAGAATCACAATGGGTATATCAGAACAGAAACCCAACAAAAATACTTATTTAAATTCACCACATACTTAAAAAATGTAGAACTGCCCAAGATTTGTAATTTCTTCGTATTATTTATTTTGACAATCCAGCCCGTCTAATACAACTAGGCTTCACGATTCTTGTCGCGCGATATAGCATCGTCCGTCAGTCTCCTACAGTACCGCAAAGAAAGAGATAGGTAATATTTTTCGCGCGAGAAAGAGTTGCGTGTCACAGTTGTGCTAGAGGTGCATCTTAACTTCATCATCAATATCAAATATCATGCCTGCTTATTTATTCTGCGCTTACTATCAAACTGACAGATGATACGCGACCCTTTAATGAATGAATCACCCGCACACACTCACAATTAGTGTCTATTAGTGTGAGTACTTGCTGATTTTTCACAAATTGCCAATACATGGGAGAATAAAACAATTAATGACGTGCTACTAATAGTATATGAATAAAAGACTAATACGCGGACTCGCCAACATACAAATTTCACTTCAAACTAAAGTAACATACGAAATAATACACAAAAACTACAAATCTTGCTTCCCAGCGCCATCTAGCGTGGAATGTCTAGTTTTGTTTCTTCTGCAACCACCTTAATGTAAGAATACTTTACACAATCTCCCTTGTATACCTATATTATTGACATATATGTATAAGATGTCACATAAAGACGTAAAGAGTATCGAATAAATATCAATGTTCACAAAACAAGCTTCATTTTGCATCATATTTCCATTCCATTTAATTTCCCAGCTGCGCGGGAAACGCTATCACAGCTCATTAAAACAAAATGGCCGGTGTAATATTAGTAAACACAAATAAAACCGTGTTTTATGACTCGCCGCGAAGTGGGACACACAATCGGTGAAAGTTCGGCGAAAGGGGACCACTGCAGGTCACAGTTACCGACATTACGTAGCGTGTGACACTTTCTTTAATTGAGATATTGACAGCCGAACGCCATTTTTGTCATAGTCATAGACAATACGCGGGAAAAGTGGAAGCGTATATGGGATTGCATTGTTTGTTTGTTTTTTGCTTTTTATTTGTTTAATTGATGCTTCGTTTCATTTTAACGCTGGTTTTATTATATTACGCTGTTTTTTTAGTTATTTTATTTCGATTTCTAAGTTTAGATTTTGATATATTTAGTTCCAAAGTATTTTGTAGCATCATAATTATGTGTCCGAAATGAATGTGCCGAATTGAATGATTACGTTTGATTACAGATAAAGCATAAAAGAAATGTAGAAAATGTTGGCAGTAATAATGAAAATGTATTTAGTCAATTATTGCTCGACATTTATGTCATCAAATGTCTTGTAACGGACATAATTTACCGTCAAAGCCGGCTTAACTGACTCTATTTGCATTAATTTTGCAAGGCTTGTCTACACCGCATGATTTATTTGCACAAACTGGAAATATATATTGTAAGCATTGTATTTCTAACTTTGTAGAAAATGTTGCTTTGATGATGAGAGAAATGGTTGCATTATCCGGCGCAATTTATGTACTTATCTAAATGAGATTTATATACTGAATATGAAATTAAAAATGGTACGAATAGGTACCTACTACATATTTTTTTGTGTTTAGATGAAAAACAAATGAAACATACGCGATGGCCGTAGAAGGCAAGACTGTATGTTACGCTGTTCTGACCATTTGGTGACGGTCGCCTGGAGAAAGGAGCGGAGCGGTGGTTGTATTTTACTCAAATGTAGACCATTTGAGTGCCTTGATATTAGTTTTCAAAAAAATATTTTTTCTGCTGTTAATATTTTTGATGTCTCAAAACCTCAAAGCCCTAATTAAAACCTAGGGATGCAAGTCTCATGGCAAGTGAAGAGGTGTGACCTCTGTCTACCTCTCAAGTAGCAAACAAGCTGCAGAAGCTAATTTAAGCTGAATAAAGGCTGTATAAGCGCTTCTGTAGCATTTTATGCTACTTGGGCTGTGACCAAAAAAATTGTGGATGTGTATTTTTTAATAGATGTATTCCTCATATTTTTTGAGATTAACTGGCTAACGTCTAGTATAGCCAGCGTTAGCAACTGCAGAACCGCTTCTCTTGGTTCCGTACACTTTCACAAATAGTTTTTGCTCATTATTGGAAATCTACTAATAGGCACGTAACTTGCGTCTGTCGATCTGTTACAACGGACACTTTAATGAGATGCAATTTTGCTTAAAGAGAGTTGGCTAATGTTAACGTAATGCGTGAAAATTTGTCGTAGCTATAAGGCTCCTTATCTGTTCATATAGTGGCCAGGAATGGCCAGAAACAGGGACCAGTGCTGCCCACTTCAAGTAAGACGCCACCAAGAGCACCAGCAAAGGCATCGGTCTCAAAAAAGCGTAAAGGCTCCTTGTGTTCAAAAATGCTGATTGTTTTAGACATTTTTCTCTATGATCAAACATGTTTCTTAACGTATTATCAATGTTACTACTTACAACAGGGCTATTACGATTTATTGGTGTATATTTGAAACCTACAGTTTTTAATTTTTCATTGGTAATTTTTGTTTCAATAACTCCTCGAAATAGACAAAATTCACGCGGAAAATTAGTTTTTCTTAACTTATTTTCGACTGCACGAAAAGAATTATTCACTTTAAAAAGTTGTTTGAAATTATCAATATATTTGTCAAAATATGAAAAAAAAATTGAAAGGATTAAGGCTTCTTAAACAATTTGTAAAGACGAGACTATAAAAAGAAGTTGTTAAAGTTTCAACTTTGAACGAGTGGTACGTACCAATAACTAGTTTTAGAATTTACTAGCGATGAAACGATAACTGGATAATTATACTATACTTACTTGCAGATAGGTTTATAAACTATCACCTTCTTAAACTATCACGGATAAGATCTTAAACAAGTTGCCAGTGTCCTTTTTACATGATAGCCCGCTTTAAGAAGCTAACAGTTTAATCTATAGATTATAAATAGACAATTTCACAATCTAAACGATCAAGTGTAGCTGATTGGGAGAACCTTTGGATTTTGAGCATAATCGCCCAACGTTAATATTAGTTCCATTATACACACACATCCACTAATTCAGGCTTTACCAAATGTAACGATATTCAGTTTATCAACTGAAACACCAAAATAGCGAAGAATTTAGGTTATCGCAGGCTAGTTTTCTGCATTACAACACGCTTTTTTTTGCGTGCACGGTTGATAGCACTATTTTTGCCAACCCAACTCTACTAGAAAGCCTAGAGGTCCCTTGATGTTGCCGATGACTTCTAGGAGTGACTTCGGTGGTTCGAGGTGTTGTGCCCGGTATTTGGCCAATCCGGGACATTCGAGAACTCTGCCTTCAGGCTCTGTAGAACGGACTGTCAGTAACACCTAGAGTAAATAAGTTTAGGAGCCTTTCCGCAGCTTGTGACTACGGATGCCCAAGACAGATCATGGTCTGGGAGTGCCCCCTAAACTAAATACACAGGCCACTGACGGCAGGACAATTACGGCCAACTAGATTTGAGACAAATGGCCAAAGTATCCTCTTTTGGCGACTGCCTGCCTACCTTAAATTTAATACTTCAAGCTGCAGATAATAGTTAGATAATTACACGATCTATGTTTACCGCCTTCTAAACCACAGACAAGATCTGAAACAATACATGCACGGACCGTTAGCATAGACTGCAGTTTCGAGGTCGCTTTCGCGCGTTTCACCGGCCGGCATCGCGGTCACCCCGTTTTGAAACAGTTTTGTCTATGGTGATAAGGCTGGGGCGAAAGAGGCGCGGATGCAACACAAATATTTTACTTTCATAAAGTGCGTAAGTGCGTAGTTTCGTAAAGGCGTGTTTGGTAAAGGTTGTCTGGAAGAGATCGCTCTTTAGCGATAAGAACGCCTGTTGTCTACCGTTATTAAAATGATTGTTTCTGTGTTTAATATGTAAACTTCTTTTGTGTGCAATAAAGCATTTTTTATTGTATTGTATTTGGTCTTGTTTTTTGTCTACAGGGCTTGGAGATACGTTCAAGTTATATGAATTACGTGTTTTTTCTTAAGAGAGCTTACTTTGGGTCTAGGTCGATTTGTGTGAGGTTCTTCGATATATATTTATCTGTTTCTTCTAGGAAGACAACACTGTGATAAAAAAAGGTTTATTTACAAAAATCTTACGTTTTGTGAAGAAAATATATAATATTTATGTATCGAAATTGCAAAGCACTTATGTATCGAGTGTAGAAAAAATTGCAGGTTTGCAGGTGCGCTCTATGATGTATTCGATGAGAAACAAACACGTTTCCAATTATTGTTAGTAACTAAGTACATACTCGTCTTACTTATCTACTCGATCATGTTCGATATGCTAACGTTTGTTCAATAAAAAAAGTCCCGAAAATTCACCCCTATAAAATAGTCCCAATCTCGGTGCTCGATTTGGCAGCCGTACATACCTGTTCGAATTTTAACTTGCTCTTACTTTCTTTTTCCACCACTAACAGTCTCAATGCACAACCGGGGTCTGTGGATTGATTTGACCTATGTGTTGGCCATATCACTAACACATGACTGATATGTAATGATTTTTACTATCCTAGCTGCAATGACTGACATTGACGAGTTGTCATAAACGTTGGAAACATCTATGTGTAAGAGTGAGAGTGAGTAACAAACATTGTTGGTCCCTTTCCTGTGAATTCCGTACGAGCAAGATGGGCAAAGCGGTGTCGTTGAAGTCACGGTAAGTTACGCTAGATTGACTGATGTCTATTTATTCATACTCATACTCATTTATTATTAATAAATGAGTATGAGTATGAGTATTTAGATAAATCGCTGCCGCGTTGGCCACATCGTTGCTGCAATCTGTGCTACTCGACAATGGGTAGTCACGGATGGCGTTTATGGTGTCTACTCGGTGTTCCATATTTGTGAGGCAAAGAGAGTTGACGATATGTACTACAAGGCTGCAATCACGGTTGTGTTAGGAACTATCTGCCATTTGATTAGTGACTACAAGATGCCAGCAAACTTCATCCGCGTGGAAGAAACAGAAATGTTAGTTGTAAGAATTTACAGATTAGAGACAATAATAGTCTGTCGATATACTTCACACAAATATATAGACCAAGTGGGTGCCTCAAGACGGACAGCGCAGACGGGGTCGACTTCGGAGATGGCGGGACGATCTGGAAGCGTTCCTTAACAATTGGAGAGAGAAAGCACCTGATCGGGACGTTTGGAAACCTTTGCCTGGCAGTGGGACAGTTTTATAGGATGTTTTTTTTTCATACATAGCCTCAATACTTACTTTAGTTAGGACGATTTATTTTGTTAAGACAATACTTTTAACAGTTTAAACTTTTTCTTTACTTTAGTCGGATAAATAGGATCCATCAACCATCTTTGGATGTCTAGCTATCCCTTTACTAAAATTGGTTAAAATCCGTCCAGCCGTTTTGGCGTAGGTAGTGAGCGGCTAAAGAAATGCTTGACAGCAACAAACTTAGTAAGATTTATCCTGAAATATATGGTAGAAATAAAAAAGCCACAACAAAATAAAATTAAATAGGCATAGCCCGATAATTTGCTTTTCGAGCTTCGGCACGTTTGTTTTTTTTTATGGTAAGTGCTCATTTCCTTATTGGCGAGGAGTATTATTTGGTAACTTTGACAGTTGAATTTCAACGATAAAAACAAAACGAAAACACAGTCCACAAAAAAACTATCATAATAAAGCTAAAATATCCACACCGATTCAAGAAAAACAATTTTCAACAGTTTATTCCTAAAGAAACGAAGGATTGAGTGGTATTCAGATACTTGTAATATTAAGAAGTCGTATACTACAACAAAATAAAAATCGGTCCATCTATAGCCAATCGGTCCATCTATATTATGCGCCCGCGTCAACTGGTCAATTTCACATGCCCGTCTGCAATACTCGACGCGTGTAACCCAGTCCCCCCATTCGCATAGACATCGCGATCGTTGCCCTCACTTTCACTTCGCTGTTCCTGTTGCGCGACAGGAAATGACAGGAAGTGCGTAGAAAAACACCGTGATTTTCTTATGACGTTCGCATAAGAATATCAGTGTTTGTTTAAACTAATTCTACTGTTTAGCGGTTTATAAATTTACTAGCGACGCGCACCGGCTTCGCACGGGTGCAATGCTGATAAATTATGCATGTATTATACATATGAACCTTCTTCTTGATTCACTCTATCTATTTAAAAAACCGCATCAAAATCCGTTGCGTGTTTTTAAAGATCTGAGCATAAATAGGGACAGACAGGTAGACAGACAGCGGCAAGGGGGCTATGTTTTATACTATGTAGTGATAATAATACTCTAGTGATAGCGTCACGACTCGCGCGAATAGCCTACACACCAGCACGCACCCATGCATCAGCTCCACCTTCTACTTTTCTTCAGGCAAGGCGACGGCCGTGCGTCTCGTCGCGCCACGATCAATCATGACACATTTTACACGTATTGTCAGGAACGGCCCCACATATTTCGAACTCGTTTGGAACTCTTTATTAGGGACAAAGTTATAATAATATAATAACGAAATAGTAGGAAAAAATATTGGGACATATTTTTCTCCAAAATATCCAAAACCTAAAAAATGTGGGGTGTTCGACAAAAAAATAAAATGGCCTACTAACACTAAGACATTCAAAGTCAGAATGTTCTTCGGACCACAGAGCTCATTCCTCGGCCAAATAGCTTGGCTATTCAGCGGGGAATGTAGTCGGCGTCATAGGTACCTTAGGGCCGTGATCTTGGGGACATCGGATTTAGTTATGTACTTTTTTTAGAATAGGTCAGGTTGGTTATTGTTGTTTTTGTTTTGTTTTTAAAAATAAAAAGAGATTCAGTCCGAAATGATTTGTGTTGTTGCCGAAAATATGATGCGTTCTATTTTTAAAAATGTAGTGTTCCTATTGCGAACTGCGTAGTAGTCGTTAATTCGAGTCTAGTTTGCATTGGTGTATCTAAGATATTTTTTCAGGCGGGGCTTGGCCATGGCCTATGAGTTGAAGTCATGAATTTCTATGGGTAAGCCAAAATGCTGGGGCACTAGACCATATTTTGGTGGGCACGGCACCCGGCCACCCTAAATACGCCTGCTAGTTTGTGTTTGTATTTCCATGTTTCCGATTGAGGCCCAGTGACGTTATGTGGACACATATAGGCGTGAGCCCGCCGTATTGTACGTTGAACCGTTGATTACGGTGTCAGCTCACGTGGGTGAAACGCCTGACGCAACGAGGGCCTTGAACTGAGGAAGGAAGTCATGCACTTTCGCCGGGGGAGGCCAAGTTTCCGTTGTCGTCAATTACGTATGTCAATTTCTTTTAGGCATCCATACAGTGTATCATCGACTGTAAAATTCTTAAATAGAATTGAAAAATAATTTTCTATTATCACATTTTTTTTGGTGGTCAAAATATTTATTGTCAGTTTCTATAGGGTCATGATCATGAAAAACAATAGAATCGTAACAGTTATTTTGTTTTGTATGATCATTAATGCGAGCGAGCAAATAGTCTTCGTTTCAGCTTGGCCAAAATTCGGATGATTCGATGTCCGATTTTTCAACCGATTCTCGTAAAATTTTGTGAACAGGTTTAATAATTATTACTTAGGTATATTTTTTTATCGCGCCAGTTTTTTTTTTAGATAAAGACGACGTAAAAAAAACAAATTTCAGCCTTTTAGAAACAAACTCGCGAGGTCTACCGTTCACAGAGCCACTAGTAGGTACTAATACCTAATATCCAGAAGTCATCTCTAAGGATACTGTCCCGATCGAAGCGGAGCGGAGCGGGGCGGAGTCAAAAGTGAAGCGGACCTGACAAGGGAAGGTACCCAACTGTCCGACTCCGATTTGATTCTTTTGATATATGTTATATAAACTAGTCTAAAATAGCAGACACGTATTTTTTTTAGCTGCCCAAATTCAACTTGTTAGGTTAGGACAAATTGACCTTCAAAGTACTGAAAATTGGTCAAACCCTCTTACTTCTGTAGAGAGGTGTTCAAGCAAATCGATAATTAATTACTGGTTTCACTATATGTTGGAGAACATGAAAAAATAATTTTCACGTGTTTTGTCATTTCACCTCAAACTCATATTTTATATAAAAAAAAAATCACTAACTCATAGGTATTTGAAAAAAAAAAATATTTTTTTTTAGGTGAAGAGTTAAAACACGTATCCATTCTTTTTTCATGTTCTCCAACATAAAGTGAAACCAGTAATTAATTATCAATTTGCTTGAACACATCTTTCTACAGAAGTTAGAGGGTTTGGACCAATTTTAAGTACTTTGAAGGACAATTTGTCCTAACAGGTTGAATTTGGGCAGCTAAAAAAAATACGTGTCTGCTATTTTAGACTACTCTATAACATATATCAAAATAAATAAAATCGGAGTCGGACACTTGGGTACCCTTCCTTGTGAGATAGAGATTTGAATTCAGGTGATTAGTCTATTCACGTCTGCACTAGTGGAGACTCACCCTAAAGGTTACTGTCTCTAAAACTCCATGAAATGCGGTTGTGCAACTTAGCCATGAAAAAGCGATGTTTTTCTCACTGTTACGTTCCTAGGCCATTATCTCATGTCTCATAACTTTGTGGTAATTCAAGTTATGTGACAATGACAGACAAGCTTCCTTCCTATCTTATATCAATTGCAAATAGTACCGGAATACAATTTTATCGTAGATCATAAAAGGCAGGAATGTAAAGGGTGGGCCCTGTAACAGGAGCAATAAATTGAAACATATAGATTGGTCCCTTGTAACTAAACAACATTTGTTAAGCAACTTCTGAAAATAACGTGTATTATATGACATTTTGTACAATAAAGTTTAGACTAAGAAGCAATGTATTGCGAAATGTCCGATATTAGTAGAGTGACAGCTATGTCAATGCTCAGGGAATGTCAACGTTGGACGACATACATTGAAAATACTATTTAATTATTTTGAAATAATAAAATTTTTAAAACTGACTTTTTTTTAAAGTCGCTGAACCAAATGTTGTTCAGTTTAACGAGTAAAATCTATGTTTTAATTTTTTGCTTATGTTACAGGGCCCACGTTGTATATTCATATTTGGCGTATGTGACCTTTTGGAATTGTTAGGCAAAGTTTACGGAAGTTGGTCAAGGTTGATAGCGTGTTATAATAAAAATAGGCAGAAATATTAAATAAGTATTATAAAGTGTTAATTATAAATGTTCTATCTAATCCATATTATATTATTATTCGTTATTTTCTTTAATAACGTACTTATAAGCTACTGATTTCAGCGATGTAGGATATAATGATTTCAGCGATGTATCGGATAATGATTTCTGCGATGTATCACATTTTTGCTATTCCAGCTGCTCTAAGAAACACTGACAAACCGTCATTAAAAGGTAAAGGTACGTATAAGGTGCTTCCAAATTAAGTGCCAATACTTAATAGAGTTGGTAGTAATCGCCTCTGTATTTATAATCAACATCATTGGCCCTTTGCATCTACAAAAGACGATTTAAATAGCGTCTAATGAAGTGCGGCACTTACGAAGATGGCTGGATAGCCCGATACAAGAGCGACAGCCACGACCGCATACCTACATAGATATCGCTAAAACAGTTATAATGGTGGTGATATTCCAGTTAGATGTCAAAATAAATATCAATTGTCGTTGACGTCCCAGATTATAATTCATATTTTTTTGTGTGAATCCACGTATTTCACCGCCATTTTAACGGACCTCATTATTTAAATTGCAATTAAAACACGAATTAGACAAAAAAGTGGCGAGTTCAAGGCCCTCGCGTTACGTAAGTCTTACTCTGCAGACTGGTGGTGATATTCATTAGAACAGTAGGTAGACATATAAGATCCTTATCTTTCCAATTTTCATGTATGGAGTGGAAAAATGGACCATATTAGCCCGAGAGCGACAAAGAATAGACGCATTCGAAATGTTGTGCTGGAAGCGAATGCTCAGGATACCCTGGACGGCCAAACGTACTAATGTGTCTATTCTCTCACAACTAAATATTAAAACACGGCTGTCCGCCATTTGTTTGCACCGTGTACTGTCATACTTTGGCCACATAATGCGAAGAGGAGACGAGAGCCTTGATAAACTGGTCGTGGTTGACATTGAAGGCGAGAGAGCCCGAGGCCGTTCACGACCCAGATGGTCTATTCAAGTCAAAAAAGCAACCTCCTCAAGCAAATTCCACCAGGCGGTGAGGGCAACGAGGCAAAACCTGTGATCACGATCCTCAGTAATGAGGGGGCTATTGAAGTGAGAGAGAAGATCCTTATTTATCTAGTGTCTTTTTAGGCAACCAGCGTCTTGCTGCAAACATGCTGGTAGGGACTAGAGATCGCAACATAACATTCGTCCAATGACGGTATTCGAAATTTCGATTTTTTTCTTTTGTGCAATAAAATTAAATAATTTTAATCCTTTGAGCCCTCATATTCGAATATAGCCAATTAGTTACGGTCAAGAACTTCAATTTAGGACGCATTTTAAACTTTGTCATTATCCGCAGAAGAATCAAGGTAACCGACATAGCTTACGGGACTGCACGGCTGAAGTCGCAATGGACAGGCAATGTGGCCCAGAGAATGGATGGCCGTTGGGGCAAAGTCCTAGAGTGGCGACCACGTATAGGAAAGCGCAGCGCGGGATACTGACTAGATGGACACGTGACCTCGTGAGGGTAGCGGGGAATCAATGGATGCGGTCTGCACCGGGTCGCACTTCGTGGCGAGCTATGGGTGAGGCCCATGTTCTGCAGTGAACGTCTGTGACTGATAGATAGAAAGAATTAAACTTTGCACCTATGCGACAAGGTTCAGTTAAACGGACGTACGCTATTTAATTCGTTTTAGGTAGTTTATTTTGAAAAGGGAATAGAAAAATAATATGCTGTTTCTCTTAGGTTAAAACTGCGTTTTAATACATAAATCTTTTTCTACTGATTAATGCTGGCATTTTATTAAATATTTTAGTAGATGTCAATAATTTCGGGCAAATTCTTATAGCTTGTAAAGTAGGGTTGGCAATTCGAATATTCGTGTTATTCGAATAGCTAATGGCATTTTCGACTGCATTCGAATAATATTTGTGGCGAATATTCGAATATTCTCATTGGCAACCCTACTACGGACTTCAAGCATTTAATTCCCCAATGTTACATGACTTCACAATCCATTAAACATCGTAAGGTTACCTGGCATTAGCGAGTCAGTTCCGATGTCAGTTCCTCGCGGTCGACGACCTGCGCGCACGCAGAAAGCTTACGTAACGCCAGGGCCTTGAACTCGCGACGTCATTGTCTATAATTCGTGGTTTAATTGCAATTTAAATATTGTCCCGTTAAAATGGCAGCGCAATAGATTCAAAGATGAAACAAAAAACTGTCTGTAACAGTCTGGGGGATAAATTTGACTATTCTAATGAATATCATGGATATCACCACCAGTATGCAGAGTAAGACTGACGTAACATCAGGGCCTTGGACTGGCGACGTCATTGTCGAATTCATGTTTTAATATGTCCACACGCCTACGCCTGTGTATATATTTTTTTGAGGATGTCAATCGATTATATTTTTTATTGGGACCAAATGTCTATATGGGACTACCTGCACTTAGACTGCTCTAAAAGTCAGAAATGACCGTCAAAGTTCAACATTCCTACTTGTTGAAGCTGTTCAGAATGAGCACTTCATTTTTCACCAATGAATTATGTAAATATTTCTATCCATTTTTGAGATACAGTTTGTTAAACATTAGAGTAACAATCTGCACATATCAACCCTAGTATCTTTTGAACATCGCTTAAAAAAGTTTAAGACAGGTGTCAATTTAAAATGGAAATAAAACCTTTGAATTAGTAGTTTTGGCACTGATATTAAAATGTTTTATTTTGATGACTTTTTTAGTTTTAAATCCAGCTTTACAATTATAATAGGTCGATTGTAGATCACTCAGATGACACTATCCGTCAGCCCAGTCTTTAAAAATGTTCCACGCTGTATATAAAGGGATATAGGTACATAAACATACATGTAGTGAGTACGGTCACGTTTACCATGGCAAGGGTACTGATGCTTCCTTCAGATGCTGACAGGACATCCTTAAGGTCAAGCACTCTGTTACGTCAGCTGACCGCTAAGACTGCAAACAGAGCGTTATGCAAAGAATCCGCCGGCGGTCGATCACCTCACAAGTCTCTCAACCCAGCGAAAGTTCCACCAAGGACGGGTATTCCGCACAGGTACGCGGTCCTCGCGTAACTGTTTAACATCAGGGCCGCATGCTTGTTTGTCACCATCGTAGTATAAAAAAACAGGTACAACCAGGGAGCGCATACCGGTATTCGACTCCATAAAAAAAATCGGTTTTCAATTTCGGTTTTTAGGGTTCCGTACCCAAAGGGTAAAAACGGGACCCTATTACTGAGACTTCGCTGTCCGTCCGTCCGTCCGTCCGTCTGTCACCAGGCTGTATCTCAACAACGGTGATTGCTAGACAGTTGAAATTTTCACAGATGAAGTATTTCCATTGCCGCTATAACAACAAGTACTAAAAATAAAATAAAATAAATATTTAAGGGGGGCTCCCATACAACAAACTGGTTATAGATTATATATATGTATAGGTACGGAACCCTTCATGCGCGAGTCGGGCTCGCACTTGTCCAATTTTTTCTATTTTAGTGGGCTAATTTGAATTCTAGTTTAGATTCTAGTCCGTAGCAGCTTGTTTGCAGCATAAGCTGATGAGGACGCGGTTGCCTCCGTGGTAGTACGACGCCCTTACCATAAGTTTACAGCGACAGTAGTCACTGTAGCAATTGTAGTTCTACAAAGTATTCTCCCTACAAATCGTTTACGCTGTCTCTAGTGAGTACGGTCACGTTAACTCATGGTAAGGGTGCTGATGCTTCCTTCAGACATTCGCTGTCAAGACATCCTTAAGGTCAAGCACTCTATTACGTCAGCTGACCGCTAAGACTGCAAATAAGAGCGTTATGCAAAGAATCCGGCGGTCGATCACCCCACAAGTCTCGCAACCCAGCGAAAGTCCCACCAAGGACGGTTATTCCGCACAGGTACGCGGTCCTGGTGTCGCAAGCGTCCATAGGCGGCGGTAACTGGTAATATCAGATGGGCCGCATGCTCGTTTGTGACCATCGAACAGATGGTTTACGTCCAGGTTTGGGCCTGATTCGTGAAGAACCTGTTTCCTTGAATCGCTTGATGGTCCGCGATATGAACCTTATATTGATATTTAAATGTTTTAGTTTCCTTAATATCTCGCACGGGCGAATTTGTTTCTTGTACAAATCGACAACGAGCTCACGTTTCGCGTCCATTGTTCAAAACAAAACAAAAACGAAAAAATCAAGATTAAGTCTAGAAATCAAAAAACTAATAAATTCTTTATTTAAAAACATATATACACGGTAAAAAAAGGTCCATTACGTTAGAAAAAAAATAAGATGTACGACTAGGACACTTAATGTGCCCAACCCTGTATTGTATTTTCATGCATCATAATCATAAGTAATTACCCTATTCTGATTTCCCGTTGAAACAATTGAGTTTCCTGGCCGTCACTACTTACATCAGCAAGGACTCATGAGACCTATAACTTGTAGTGCGTATACCGCATTATAGTTGCAGAATTGTAATGCCATTTAGCATCTAATGTGGTTTTCCATTAGCAAGATTGCCCATGCCGTCATGAGTTTCCCGAGGTGATTTGCATGTTGTTTTGCAACTGATTATTCAATGAGGTGATGTCAGTTGACAGCATAGTTAATTTACCATGAGAGATGCTGATCTTCCCATCTTTATATATAACACAACACATTGTCTCGTCGTCGTTGACAATGTATGACTATTTGACTAATACTGAATAAATGGATATGGATATGGATATCCAAGAGTGTCCGCTGAAAGGTGTCAAATTGGTGGCGCTAGTGTTGCAAGAGAGCTAGACTCATTTCTTGTTCCTGGCCCTGACAAATCAAATCAGGTACTTTGTTATGATAGAAATAGAACTATTATTTAAAGATGCTGCTCCTTCCAAACTCCATACATGAAAGTGTGGTGTCTCTTTATTTGGGCGGTTATGTCGTAATCGCCACGCTTGAAGAACAATTTAATACGAGTTTAAAATGTGGGACTGTGCCTGATACATTACTGTGAAAAACCGATTTCATGTTGATGTCTTGCGAACTTTCACAGGAAAACAAGACATAAGGGATACAACAAATAAAGGCAGAGGCAAACAACAAGCAGTCTTATCGCTAAATAGCGATCTCATCCAGTTTCTTCCAAAGTTTTAATAAGATGAAGCGTCTCCGTTTAAAAGTGCATATTTCCTTTCTTCTGTTTCTTTGTCTGATTTGTCCCCTTTTTATGTCTCACGAAAGTTTTATTAAGACGGACCATCTCTTCAAAAACCGTTGTCTACTTGTAATGCAGGGGGCGCATCACTTTCCTTCGTTTGCGCATGCGACGCCTGTTTGGAGAAACGCGCTTTCTGACCGGATCCGAGGTTTTGAGTTTAGACGAGTCAATGAACTTGGTGTAGGTTAGGCTCCAATGCAATACAATACCAGTACTCTTTATTGCACACCTATTAAAACATACAGGAGAAATACAATGCAAGAAATTACAATTAGAGGTAATCAGGCTTCGTATTGTCATCATATTCTCTTCTTCTTTCTTGTAGTTTCCATTTTAGTCTTACACTGGCGACCCGCCCCGGCTTCGCACGGGCGCAATGCTAAATTATGCATGTATAAACATATAAACTTTCCTCTTGAGTCAATCAATCTATTTAAAAACCGCTTCAAAATCCGTTGTGTAGTTTTAAAGATCTAAGCATACATAGGGACACACAGGCAGACAACAGAAAGTGACTTTGTTTTCGAATAATGCCTCTTAAGTATATTTAAGACCTGTACGAGTATATGTACCTACCATGTTTGAGCAAATAAATGACTGATTCTGATAAGATAAGATCACGATGTAGTTCTTTTTGTGAAACTTATATGCTGCAGAAGACCTTATACATCCGATGATAATGACTACCACAAACAGTCCAGGCCGTCTTAGCACAACGCTTCGAGACTCTTGCCGTGCGACATAGCATCGCCCGTCACTCTCACATATTAGAGCCAAGAAAGAGATAGGTAATATTTCTCGCGCGAGAATGAGTCGCGTGTCTATTGTATATTGCGCTATGATTGATTGGACGGTTCTGTCAATCCGTTTCTGTGTTGCCAGTGGTGTATCATAAATACTCCCCGATTCCCTTGTTACCTGTGTCAAAGTTAAGTAAGTATGCAACATCTCAGCTCAATCGGTTGACGATATCTAGATAATGCTTCAAAATTGAGTCCGAACAAACATACTTACATACATACATACATTGCAAGTTAAATAAAAGCTTTTTAGGGTTCCGTACCCAAAGGGTAAAAACGGGACCCTATTACTGAGACTTCGCTGTCCGTCCATTCATCCGTCCGTCCGTCCGTCCGTCTGTCACCAGGCTGTATCTCAAGAACGGTGATAGATAGACAGTTGAAATTTTCACAGAGGATGTATTTCTATTGCCGCTATAACAACAAATACTAAAAATAAAATAAAATAAATATTTAAGGGGGGCTCCCATACAACAAACTTACAGATACTTGTACGGAACCCTTCGTGCGCGAGTCCCACTCGCACTTGGCCGATATTTTTTTTATACCATGACAGTTGTGCTAGAGATGCAGAACACGTCGTATAAGTACACAGAGCCTGCGTCTGCGCAGTCTTCAAATTCGAGTTTAGAACAAGAAGTCAACGAACTCTGTGTAGGTTAGGTAGACGTTGCGCGAAACGGTTTTTTTGCGAATATTTTGCGTTTTTTGAATTGGAATTAGATTACTTAACGTTCGTTTGTGATAATCTTATATTATAAAACTTATTCCGTGATTATGCCGGTTCTGGAAATGTATTCGACTGTAGGTGGGTACATTAGGTTCTATACCCTTCTAACATTGTATATGAATTGTTTGGATAATGAATCCACGATATGAGACATGTTATTTTTTTTAGATACTCGAATTGAATATATATTATACTAGCATTAACCCGCGGCTTCGCTCGCGTGCCTAAGATATAATATACATCATCCTACGGGAACAATGCTCTTTTTTTCAGGATTAAAAGTATGCTATTTGTTAAGTTAGGGTAAAATCTGCAATCTGCATTTCCCTCATGCATATCCGTCCAGCCGTTTAAGCGTGAAGAAGTAACAAAACATACACAGACTTTTACTTTTCTAATATTACTGGGAAATACTTTTTATTTTATCATAACTCCACTTTATCAAATCAAACCGAAAACTCAAGCACTCAAATCAAGCGATCTCAGCTTTAACTGTACCAAATAAAGTTCACTTCAAAATTCATAACTCGAAGTGAAGCTAAGACACCGGGATATGTGTGCATTTTATTTGTATAAAGCTTTTATAATGTCCCGAGCCTCCGCTTATCGATTTGGGATATTCGAGATTGGTTTAATGATTCTAAGCCATGTTCTAACTTATGTCATGTTCTATTGTAAGATATTGAGGTTTTGTTCTCTTTGTTGATGAATAAAAAATGTATTATTCTGAGCCAGATAAACGTAATTCAGAATTCTGAAATGACTTATTATTGAAAAGCTTGAATGTATTTATTACGGATGCAGGAAGTTTCCCGATCATTACTCCTCCCGTCCCAACGCACCGCCCGCCTATAGGTACCGAATTACCGATTGACGACGATCGAGATGCCACCAAATACTATTTTTTAATGTATTAGGATAACGCTGGTCTCTATCCATACCTCAAAAGCAAAAAAGAACCCCGTTATAGGATCACGTGTAGCTGTCTTTCAGTCCGTCTGTTACAATCGATTTGCTGCAAAACTACTGGACCGATTAAATTGCAATTTGGCGCAAATGCTTTCAAGAAATTTCATGACCACAAATAAAATTTCAAAATCGGTGGCATTTTCGTAATTAACGTCCCAACAAACCATAAAAATTACACCCGTACTCATATTTAGTAATTTCAACCCCATCGCACCCCAACAGGCGACCCGACCCGATAAACCATAAAAGCATTACCAATGGATTTTCAGACTTTGTCACCACGGGGAGGTGGTAACTCACGTTGGATTTTAAAATCGTTGTGTTTTTCGTAATCGGCGACCTGATAAACCATAAAAATAGTACCCATGCTGATTTTCAGACTTTGTCACCACATTTCTCCCTTATAGGGGTTGAATTTTCAAAAACCTGAAACACGTGTTTACTCATTTATCGTTAGAAATACTCCTGTAAAGTTTCGAATAAAATAGTCTAACTAATCTTCTTTCCCCATACAAACTTTGGACCCCATTTCACCCCTTTAGGGCGTACATTTTGAAAAATCCTTTCTTAATGCACCCCTACACCTTATAAGGAACCTACGTGCCAAATTTGAACTCTCTAGAACCAGCGGTTTAGTATTTAGACATTTCAACCCCATTTCACCCCAACAGGGGAGATGGTAACTCAAGTCCGCCACGTTGGATTTTAAAATCGTTGCGGTTTTCGTAATCAGCGACCCGATAAACCATAAAAACAACACCCATGCTGATTTTCAGACTTTGTCACCACATTTTTCCCTTTTAGGGGTTGAATTTTCAAAAAACCTGAAACACCATGTTTACTCATTTATCGTTAGGAATACTCCTGTGAAGTTTCGAATAAAATAGTCTAACTAATCTTGTTTCCCCATACAAACTTTGGAACCCCATTTCACCCCTTTAGGGGGTGAGTTTTGAAAAATCCTTTCTTAGCGGATGCTTACGTCATAACATCTACTTGCATGTCAAATTTCAGCCCGATCCGTCCAGTGGTTTGGGCTGTGCGTTGATAGATCACTATGTCAGTCAGTCAGTCACCTTTGAGTTTTATATATATATATAGAAGAAGAAGAAGAAGAAGAAGAAGATAGAAGATAGAAGATGTCTAGTAGGTACCTTTTTCCCGATTTCCTAGGGTCATAGAACAGATTAAGCTAGCGAAAAGTGATAAGGAGAGCCGACCCAAACTAAAATGGGATAAGGCCGGATAAAGAAGAAGAGTAGGTACCTTTTTGAACGAGCAAGAGTGAGCGAAGCATCTTCGTTTCAGCTTGGTCCTTTCGTATGTCCGAATGTTTGGATGTCCAGATGCTTTCCGACTGTTCTCGCCTAGAGGTCGCATTTCTCAACCGATTCTCATGATATTTTGTAAGTTTGGTAAGTATATTATAATGAACTCGATTCAGATTTTCTATTTTTTTTTTAAATGGCGTAGTATATTATTTCTGCAATTTTGAAACAAACTCTCGAGGTGTACAGCTCACAGAGCTAGTATAACATGTTGTGGTCGGCTGGCGGCCGCCGCGACTGATCGGCTCTCCTGATGATGAATCGCGAACCGATTCGAAACATTTCGAGCGATGTTCGACTTATACGACGTAAGTAAACCCGTTTCGTAGATATTTTAATATTTCTGAGACTCTCGGTAGTTTTTTTTAATTCGGACAACATCACACATATGTATAGATCTAGTCCCAAATTAATCTTAAGAAGGCTTGTGTTATGGACACTAGACGACGATACACACACTTATAGCCTCTAGTTTTTTATTTATATAATTTGTTTGTGTTGACGATCCTTTTTAGGATTTTTTTTTATTTCTATAATGTTGTTTTTTATGTTTTTTTATTTTATTTTTAGTATAAGTTTATCAATAAATTGCTCTGCTCTCTGTAACTGACGATTCGAAAGTGCTTGTAGCTACTGGAATAAAGAATATTTTGACTTTGACTTTGACTTTTGACTATATAGATAAATACATACTTAAATACAAATAACATCCATGACCTAGGCACAATTATTCGAGTTCATCACACAAATATTTGCCCTTACCGGGATTCGAACCCAGGACCGCCGCAGGAGTTATCTATGTAAAATGTTGTAACTACTACTAACACTGGTAGTACAGTACGCACAGTATATATATACTGTGGCACAGTACAGGCAGTACAACGTCCGTGTTCCTTCCGAGGTTCAAGGCCCGCGCGTTACGTTGCCTCGCTTCCTACCGCACCCACTATTACACAAATAAAACACAGTAAGTATTGTAACTCTTCTATAGTACCTATTATCTAAATTCTAGTTTTGTATTGAAATTCTGTTTCGTACAGGAAGGGTCTTGATTACAGGAAAACATTTAATAGCGCGACGCAGGATCGTCTTTTGTTTATAAAAAAAAAGTTTTGTATAAGTAGTGTTGGTGATAGTTTATTTCTCCTCTCATAACGCTGAAACGCTTCGACGAATTCTAACCAATTTTGGTACAGGCATAGCTGGACAACCAGAGATGGTTCTAGGATACTTTTTACCTGTCGAGTTGCGGGTACCTGTTACGCGATTTACCTTGGAGAATGTACGACCTCTACTTGTCTGAAGTAGTACTCTTGACCCTGAGCTACCGCAACATTACCCACATCGCGTAAAATTATATAAGCATTATATTCCGCCAAAGCACCCTCTGTAACACTTTTTGATTTTCAAATATTAAGCGCACCATACGTCTAGGTTTACGTTCTTATGAGCACATAACGTTTATATGTCAAAAATATTAATAAATCTATCTATCTATAAGCCATGGCCGTCCGCTGCTGAACATAGGTCTCCCTATCACTCACCACAGGATATTCAGCGACTCCCCATAACTCTCATAAGTTCATCTGTTCCTTATAGTCGGAGGACATCCTACTATGACACTTTATTTACTTATTATTATTCAAATAAGTTACACAGCATAACAGTAAAAAAAAGCACTGTGAACTACACATTACATATTTAAACAAGACTTAAATCTAGTTAGATTTAGGCGACATAACGGCGTGGCTCTGTTGCGTCGTCGGATATGGCGTAGGATTCGGATTCGGAAAGATTGCCCCGGAACCGCCGAAACACGACTCCTTTCGGTCAGCAGTCTGCACTTTTTTGACATATAGGGAAGCTCGGTTGTGCAATCACGTATAGTATACGTATATGATAGATGAAAACGATAATCGAATTAGATGGACTGAATGTCAGCTATAGAGTAAGGCTATGTTCAGTAGTAGAAGTCTGTGTCTGATAAAAACAACTGGGTCTAAATTTTAGACCCAGTTGTGCTACTTGGGGACGATTATATGAGGTATATTTAACTGCAACCTAATTATAACTTGTATACTAGACGTGCAGTTACCCTAAATAGCTCGTATATCATATCTAATTAGATGCTTAAGTGAAATTTACCACCATGACTAAGTGCTATATAGGTGGCAAGAACCCTTATGCCACCAGTATAGAACCAAAAGGAGAAAAATTGCAGCCTATTTTTGGTGCTAAATAGAATCCATAAGAGATCTCACAATTACCTTAAGTGGTAATTAGAACTATGGGTGAAAGTTATGCGCAGTGAACGAATGAAAACATTTCAGTTCGGTCAATGAGTGATAAATGAGTCGCCAAAATTATCTTTGAGTGGCGAGGCAACTGTCAAATTGTGTTTTATTAAAAGTAATACGTGATCTGCCATATTCATTTTGGATTTATATGTATGTTTGATTCGGATTAAAACTTTACGTTATACAAGCATTGAAATAAGCACGAAATTCTTGCGAATTTTTTTTTACTGTGAAACTATAGTATGTTTTTTTTGTAAATTTCGACGCGCCCTTCATTTGATCAGGAATATTAAAAAAGAGAGTGCTAAATTAAATAAGGAATAGATACTGATAAGAAATAAAACTGTTAAAAACCTGACCTAATGATTGTAGGTTACGTACAATGTTAAAGTAACATCGTCACAACTATCAAAAGTCTGTGATTATGCGTGAGTGTGATAAAATTCTGGTTAAAATAATCAATTTTCATAGGCTTCCATTTGTAAACATGGCGAAACAAAAAAGATCGTACAGTGTTTATTTTCACTTATTTGTTCCTTATTTGGAACTATCAAGTCTAATAATCACTTATTTGTATCCTGCGAGTGGCAAAGCAGTGAATGATATTACCAATAGTAATTATTTGCTCTTTTGTAGACTATTAAACAAGCAAGACTATTAAATATATTTTGACAAGGTGCAAATAGGAACAATAATAGAACTTTTAGTTCGTTAGTGGTTTGAAATAAGTGAAAATAACTGCTTTTGGTTCCAAGAACCTCCTACTGAGACCTATTTATGCGTTGGAGTGGCAATAAGGTACTTCTTAGGCCTTAAAGTTGCAATATTTTTTGGTTCCAAAAGAGCCGTAAAATTATCCCTTTAGCCACTATTGGTGATATAATTCGCTATTGTACTAGTCATTTGGAACTTTTAGTTCCAAATAAGGGTATGTTCCCACTTATATGAAAAGTTGCTTATAAGTGATTTTAAGGCCTTATATAGCACTATTGCTTCTTATTGAGTGACAATTTGAACCTGCATGCTACTTTAAGTAGCAAAATCGACTTTATCCCACCATAAGTAATAAAGTAGAAACAAAATCGTTCCTATGCAACTACAAGTGATAGGATGAACTCATATACAGTTTTGAGTTGTGATTAAAGCTATAAGTTGTATCAAACACTGTTAAACCACTCATTTAGAACTTAAAGCTATAAGATAAGCTGCAAAATTCACTAATGTGCTGCTTGGGTCAATATACTGGTAATAAATTACTTGCGCTGTTTCCGCTGGTTACGTAAAGTTCTTTAACTTGCAACCGTGAGCGTAACTTATGTAAGGTGTGCGATGGAAACAGCGGCTGCTATTGAGGTTCAAGGTTCGGTTCTGGAGTTTATGATGGGAGTGTTTATCGCGAGATATTTTAACTCGTCACTGTGGTATGTTATGTAAGGCTGGTAATGGAATCAGCGGCTGCTACTGAGATTCTAGGTTCGATTCTGGAGTTTACGCTGGGAGTATTTATCGCGCGATATATGCAATTGTAAATGGCGATGGCAATGGAATCAGCTTCTGCAACTGAGGTTCAAGGTTCAAGGATCAGTTTTACAATTTATTTTTTATTTTTACTATTTTAGATATACATATAGTTAAATAATTAGAAAAATACACACGCACGTGTCAAAAATAAACATTCGAATACATTACACAAATATTTGCCCTTGCCGGGATTTGAAACCACGACCGCCAACTCAGTAGGCAGCAGCACTACCACAGAGCCACGCCACTCAATTCACATTTACGTTTCTTAGCAACGGTTTGTTACTGCGAAATTCTCACTTGATCAGTTATAGTAACTTACATGAAAAAGAGTAATTTTCACTTTGGAAACATGAATCACATGAATTATAAGTGAAAGTCTTCACTATGGGAACTTAAAAGCTGCCCATTGCTAATACTACCTCCTTTGGGCTATACAACTATAAAGAATAGTCGGAATATTTTTTTCTCAAACATGCAATGAAATATCGTCATAACACGCGTTATAACAGGCTTCGAAGTATCACGTTTCGGGCGGAACAACTCGAGAGAACCGTAAACGAATTTCATACAAAATCGAAGACAGGCCGGGAAGTATTTTTTTTAAACATGGCGTCTGTGTTCATGAACAGGGGAAACAGAATAGAATAGAATAAAAATTCGTTAACATACACAAAGTGGACAACAAATATTAGAAATAAAATAAAATGCGTTGTTGTGTATGCCACGAAAAGGTCACACCTCAGCATAAATGCTGGCCCGGGAACCAGCGCTGGTCTTCCGGTGAAACCTATCAAACCGAGCCTATGAAACAGCTGATTTTTATATTTTTTGAGTGGTGATTTTATTTTATTGCATATGTTTGAGAAAAGCACTATACATGCCGTAGCCATGAAAAGGGCGTGCTGGCTTCGTATCAATTATCCTATACGTTCTTATAACAACGATTTATAAATAACATTTAAAATTTAAAACCAACATATTACCCAATTTTGACATATACCTACTATTGTAATCATATTAATAATAAATTGACATTCAATATAGAATTGTGCCTCCTGTCTTAGTTATGTCCTTCATTATATTGTAAACAGCGAACAAAAAAAAATATATTGCATGCCTATTTTAGGTCGAACATAAACTTCCTGTATGTTATCAACACTGTTTTTGCAATTAATATCTTTATCTATCCAAATATCATAAACCCTCCATGATGCGTTCAAAAACCGCACATAATGACCAACATAAAAATAGACTAATTAGAACAAATTTCTTATCTGTAAAAATGTTATTATTGCCAAATAATAACATCGATTTCGATAATATTATTTCATTCAAATTTCGAACATCTGAAAAACAAAGAAATTTGATTTGACCTCTATTCTGATATCAGTCGAGATGACGTTTAGTTCGAAATGAATCGTCAATTTGCAATCAAATATGCTGATATGATATATGAAATTTGTTCTAACAAAACAGACAATTTTTATGGTGGTCATAATGTGCTGCTCCTGAATGCATCATAGAGGCTTATGATATGTGGGTAGATATAGTAGTGTATGTAACTGTACATAATTAGACATTAAAACACTCGCCTTCGACTCGTTTCATAAACCCACACTCGTGTTTAATCAGAATCAGAATCAGAAATTTCTTTATTGCCACAACTGATACTAATAATTACATACACATAATTTATACTTACAAAGAAACGGAAAAAAAGACAAAGAATGGTATACCTAACATAATAACAGTAAATATTACTTTACAATATATTTATTTATTATGTCTACGAGTAAGTATTTATGTAAGTATATCTGTATATTTTTATTTATGTATGTTTATTACCTTTGTCTTTTATGGTAGTCGTTCATTTAGTCCTTTAATTATTATGCTTCACCTACTAATTTCAAACATTAATTTTTCAACTACTCCGCTACCTAAAGGTTGTCTGGAAGAGATCGCTGTTTGGCGATAAGACCGCCTGTTGTTTACCTCTGCCTGTTATATGAATGTATCTCATGTTGTGTTGTATATTCCTTGATGTTGGAGGTGTGCAATAAAGAGTATTTGTATTTGTATAAAAAACGATTTCTTATAAAAGTATGAGGCAATGGGTCTCAGTCTCAGCGTGTGCTGGGCAAAAATATCCAGCGCTGGTTTTCAGACTGAGCCCTTTGATGGTGTCGGTTGCAAAACAACGAAAAATATAAATACTAAAAACATCAAGTTCAACTAAAACTAACAATAAACGATAAAAAAAAACACAAACAGAAAATTTTGCTTTTGGGACAAGACTACATGAACAAAATAGAATAAAAAAAAAAATGAACATATTTAATGTAAATTTATGAAATGAAATGAAATGAAATAATTTATTCAGTAAGTAGGCCACAGGGGCACTTTTACAAGTCAAATTGTGAATCTACCGGCATTTCGCAAGAGGAGACCGCTGCTGAGAAGAAAGCCGAAAGAAACTTAACAGTAAGTCATTTTTTCGTAAATAATACTTAAAACAATTACATGATACATTTGTAGTGTTATAACTAATTACACTGGTACACGTAAAGGAGATGTAAGATACTCCAAATCAATGTTAAGTAGGAACATTAAAATAAAATTTTAACGATAAAAAAATATTAAATATACCCAGAGATGTATAAAGTCTCTGGGTGTCACAACATGCAATAAAATAAAAAAACTTAATTAATTTAATTCCACAGAGATGTATAAGGTAAGTATAAAGTAAGTAAAAATTCCACAGAGATGTATGCAACATGTTTAATTTAACAACAATTTTAATTTAAACCATTAATACAAAGCCTTCATTATGTACAGTCACATAAACGACTATTATCGACGGTAAGCGCAGTGAAGTTGTGGAATGAGTTGCCTTTGTCCCTTAGGAAGTCTCCATCTGTTGCATCACTTAAGATTAACTTGAAGAAATTGTGGCTGTCCGATGACGTGTGAATTCATTGAATACTATATTTATTTACGCATTTATATGTATTATATGTAGATATATATATATGTATATATAATATATATCTTATAAATAGTACAAATATATGTGTATTATTACTTACTTAGTTTATGTACTTATTATAGTTTTATTAAGTATAATATAGATATCTTGGTTGTACGCAGTGTAGTTTGCCTATTTTCTTCGTATACCCATTCCTTCAATTGCTCAAAGGTTAACTGGAAGAGATCCCTAATAGGGATAAGTTCGTCTTTGTACATATTTCATTTGTTATCAATGTATTTATAACCAGTTGTTGTGTACAATAAAGCGTTTACATACATACATACATACATACTATTATCTTTATCGTACCCGGCAAGCACTTTTTTCCCGGCGTCTACAGTAATGTACTATTAATTTCGGATAATTACGAAATGGAACAGTTGGGTAATAAGTGTTATGCCGAAGGAAGTACCAAATTATTGTTATGCGGTAGATTGTATTTGTATTAAAATGTTACAGAAGAAAAACGTGAATGACGACGATGGAGAGCTGGTGATGACATCGCTGAGACTGCTTTGGTGACGTCAAATTTTTTCATCACGCCTACTGCCATGTGACTCCCCAAAACATGCTCAAGACTGTACACGTGAGGGCGTTGCGTCAAAGAAAAACTGCCCTAGCATAACTGGACCATTTTTTCTAAAGTTGTATACCGCATTTTTTTTTAATTTTCGATATTTTGCGTATTTTCTACTCAGAATCACGAGCTCTTCCGATCTAATTAGGAGAAAAAAACTGTCCCAAAATATTCATATTTTTTTTTGTTTTTCCATTCCGTTACCGCTGTAGTAGGTAGGTTATATGGTAACGGAATGGAACGAAAAAAAAAGTGTCTACTCATGTGGTATATTTTTTCTTAGTTCGTTCACTGTAGAAAAGTACACGTGAGGTCTCTTTATACCCCTCCAACAACGTGATCTATTGTGATTTTTTTCGTGACCGCCTAACCGTGTTTTCCCTAACTACTTAGTTTATCAGATAAATACTTGCTCTTGCCGGGTTTCGAACCTAGGACCGACAGCTACACAGTGCACTACCAATGCGCCAACTACGCCGTCAAAAATGTTTCACTGAAAATTTTGGATTGTATAAAACAAACCTAACCTAACGTGACCACAACTGTATGCGATCACCAGTAATAACAATAAGAGATGCAACGGATAGTTGTTGGGCCGGATATAATTATACCAGGTATTCGGACTGACCACTGGCCGAATATTCATTATTCGGCCGCCGAATATCGCCGAGCGTTCGCGCGGACACATTTCTAGGTTCGAAACGAGTTTTATCATGTCATTAAGGAATAACTTCGTTCAATAGTACACGAGCAGATAGTTTTTTACCCCAAAATCAAGCAAGTTTACTATCCGGTATCCGGCCGGATAGTGCGTTGCTTTTAAAATAAGAGCCGGATAGGCCGGATACCGGATAGTAACCGAATATTCGGTGCATCTCTAATAACATTAGCGATATATACCGGGTGGGCCCTGTAACAGGAGCAATAAATTAAAACATAGATTCGTCCCTTGAAACTAGACAACATTTGTTAAGCAACTTCTGAAAATAACGTGTATTAAATGACATTTGGAGAATAACGTTTAGACAAAGAATCAACGTATTGCGAAATGTCCGATATTAGTAGAGTGACAGCTTTGTTAATGCTCAGGGAATGTCAACGTTGGACGACATACATTGAAAACACTATAATAATTTGTTGAAATAATAAAATTTTTAAAACTGACTTATTTAAAGTTGCTGAACAAATGTTGTTCAGTTTAACGAGTAAAATCTATGTTTTTTAATTGTTCGCTTATGTTACAGGACCCACATTGTATAAAGCACCACACGAGCCGCTGCGCGCGGTTGCCGCCCTATTCGTTCCCGCGCACCGCTCGCCGCTAGGACCGATATGCAGTAATGGCTTCTTTACGGTAACTTTTCAAGAATGATGAAACATTTACAACATTAGGGGAAAAGCACCAGCATAACTTCTTATACAAAATAAACACGTGTTTCAAAATACCAAATTCACGGGATTACTTCCCAGAATTCGTTGCAAAATAAAATTATGTAGCTGGTATTATTAGATTTGGTTATGAGTTGTCAATGGTTAATGGTTGTATAAATTGGTCGACCAGTATTTCTTACATTGCAAGTTTACGTAAAAATAATTTGATAACAATTATTATTAGATTCACTGTTGAAAAGTTTTAAAAGTGCGAGTTTTGTACCTCCTACGTAATACGTTATGAAAAGGGATGATATTAAGTGGTAATGAACCGAATGGGATATTTTGGCACAATCAAGTATGCTTGCAATCAGTATCTAGTACCTAGATGAGATTGTAAAACGAATATTCGAGCTACTAACTGTCTCATCCCTAGTATATATATATATATGAAACTACTCATAAATTTGCGACTGATACTACTTATTTTTAGTTTTGAAGTGACATAATAGGCAAATTTTAAAAAAAATCATAAAAGGATGACCATAAATGTTTATAGTAATGGCAGTATAAAAACTATTAAAAAAAACAACTAGTAGTTACAAAAGGGCGATGAATACAATAAAATGTTATTATTTATGGTAAGTAATAACTTAAAAATATTTAGCATATAATGCAACTGGGATTTCCATTGTGGTTGTGTTTTCCTTCCATTACACCATGAGTACAGTAAGAGGTGTGTTACTTGCGTCATTATAATTAGGAAGAGCCTCTAAAAACATTATGCGTCATGGATTGTATGGAAGCCATTGTCAATGTCATTTTGCACGTGAATAGGTTTATTTACGACTTCTTTGGAGGGGTCATTATTTCTGGATAAATCTTAACAGCGCGATGCAAAATTTGTACGGGCGTTAGGCGCCAGATTTTAACCAATTTTGGTATAAGGACATCTCAAACATATGCAATGAAATAAAAAAATAAAGCACTCAAAAAAACATAATTTAGCAAACAGACGCCATGTTTAAAAATTACTTCCCGGCCTAGGCCTTCAATTTTGTATGAAATTCCCCTACAGTTCTCTCAAATTGTTCCGCCGGAAACGTGACACTTCGAAGCCTGTTTTAACGCACGTTATGACGATATTTCATTGCATGTTTGAAAAAAATATATTTTACCCGAATACGGTAAAGGAAATAAGTATTCGCGGAGAAATTTTCTAGTAATTGATAAGATTTCATGTTAAGCATTGATACAAAGATCAAATCTCAAAGAAAAATTGAAATGCGTAACCTGGCCTGGTGGAAGAGACCGGGAATCGAACCCGGTACCTCTGGATTGCCGGTCCAGCGCGTTAACCACTTCGCTACCCTTACGCCAAGAAACCTTTCGAATGTTTCCTTATGCTTCGTAAATATAAATGGTTAATATAAAAATTGTGGTGTACTCGTATACCCACATTAGAAAAATGAGACATTACACGTTTCATAAAATTATAAGATTTCATATTTTTAAGACTACAATTTTATTACTTTTCTGTATTCCGCTTAGAAAGAGGACGTAATCACTGTTTTTAATTTTTTCCCAAGATTGCTAATTATTTTATTATAAATTTATTAAAATTGACTCATTCTAAAATTTAGTAACTCCAAAACTATGACACAATGGAAAGGTTACTTTAGTCTGGTGATTAAAAAAAGAAAATGTCGTTGAGCTTGACATTATTGACATTATTATATGTACGTAAATGCTTATTTTTTTAATCGCGGATAGGTCTAAGGCTACATAAAATAACCAAAATCTATGACTACTATAGGCATGCATAGTAGTCATATTTTTTTTTTTAATATATTTTTTTCGCTTCAGGTTCAGTGGTCCAATAGGTAGGACGCCCGCGTTGGCCTGGAAATCCGATGGGCTCGAACCCGCCTGAACGATTAATATTTTTAATATTTCGCAACATTGTAAACATTTAACTAAACCTATCTATAAGGTACCGGGGAGTTTCAGGTTTTTTTTTTTTGAGGGAGTCGTAGGATTAAAAAGAATATTATAGAGATGATGTACATTATGAAAGCTACGACAAAGGCGGGTTATTTATACATTTTGTATTATAGGTACACTTAATACATCACCACGGCAGTCCGTGCTAAGCTTTGTATAACTTTTGTATGGAACAAACCAGCTTCCCCAAAAAGGTTTACGCAATCAAATCTAAACAAAAAACTTTTCAAGAAATGTCTACGCCTTTAAAGCCGAATATCTAATAATATATATTATATTATATAAATCTTTGAAAACATTGCAATAAGTTTCATTTCTTGCATCACGTGTTTTGTGTAATTTATTTCCGAACCGTTGAATGTACAGCCAAGTGCGAGTCGGCTTGATGATGTCACTGAGACGTCTGGTGGTGACGTCACAGTCATATAACGAAATGTCTCGCTGTATAAATTGGCTGTGTGCAAAGCCATGGTGCTGCTTTAAGTTCGTAATCGTAACAAGGGACTAATTCATAATGAAATCGTGAAGAAATGTCTAACTAATTATTTTTTATTAAAGCAGTAACGTCTGCTTGCGTAAACTAAATGTTAACATTGAAGCGAAAATTTGAAAAAATTAATGGTTCATGTAGGGTTCGAATCCACGTTTTCCGGGCTAGCACCTATAAGACCCCTGAACCGATGCGAGAGTCATTGAATTCTCAATCAGTTGCTTCATTTTTACATGCCTTAACCACTCAATTGCTTTTGGTAACTACGGCTACCTGTCACCGCTCTTATTTTATCATATAAATAGAGTTCAACTCAAAATTCGAAGCAATTGAGTGGTTAGGTGGCATCGTCTTGTAATGTCAACCTATTCGCTACTACAAACAAAACTCATACTCTACAAGCTCGCAACGCCCCGACACAGAGCCATTGCGCTATTAAACGAGTTCCTTGCACAAGTCCAGGATGCTGATATATTTGCAGACTCATGGCTGACACTTAAACGTAACATTATCATATTTGCAAACAATTGTAATAATAATTGCGTATAAGATGTTAAGGTTTGAAAGTCCAATTGTTATATACAACTGTAGTGTAATTTATAGTTATATTTTTAGTTAAGAATTTGTATTCCATATTATCTTGCGGGCATTTTGGCTTGACTGTAAGCCCGTAAGACATTTTTATAAATAAATAAATAAATGTTATGCTTAAGTTAACATGGATGTGACTCGGGATTTCTCGGGATTTTGGGAAATGGGTTATAGTTAACCAGAAAAATCCTTTCTTATCACAGTATTTTTTTCACTAAGTTATAGTTAATAATGAATAACTTCTGTCGAGGGTTAAGCTAAATACACAAAATGAAAATATTCGCTATCTACACGATGATTTTTAATCGGTGATAAGGTACAAACTTTTCTAACTCAGTAATTGATGGCGGTCACGTTGAAGTCGTTATTAAATAAAAAAAAATTGGGCAAGTGTGAGTCCGACTCGCGCATGTAGGGTTCCGTACCTATATATATATATTTATAATCTATAACAAGTTTGTCGTATGGGAGCCCTCCTTAATTATTTATTTTATTTTATTTTTAGTATTTGTTGTTATAGCGGCAATAGAAATACATCATCTGTGAAAATTTCAACTGTCTAGCTATCACCGTTCTTGAGATACAGCCTGGTGACAGACGGACGGACGGACGGACGGACAGAGAAGTCTCAGTAATAGGGTCCCGTTTTTACCCTTTGGGTACGGAACCCTAACAAACTTATTTTTCTATGATAATTTTTATTTTGAAACCTATTTTGTTTTAAATTCCTTGTCACCCTACTAGTTTGTATCTGTGAGCTTACAACCTCTTTAATAATTTAATGGCAATGACAATTTATGAATAATAATAACTTGTCATTGTCATTGTGATTACATAAACAAAGTCGTAGAAAATTTCGTAAAATTTCCCGCCAAAGCGATAGCACTTGACGTAGGTATCGTACTTCAATAATTTATGTAGGATGACCATGTATCTAGTGGTTATTAGTTTTAATTATGTTTTAGCTTTTGATTGCGTGAGACCTCGCCTATTAAGTTCTGGGGGCACGGTAGTGCCCCCGCCAAGACGAGCAAAAAAGAAGCGGGGCACTACCTACCTTTTCTCGAACCGTTTCGTCTAATTTTCAAACCCTCATAGCTTCGTCCCAGTTAACACCAGAGCGCCCAAACTCACAGGTTAAGATGCTGTTAGGAAACATATAAAATGTACTGAATTTAATTGCTCTAGCTTTTATATTTTAGGTTTTATTGGTAGCTAAAATACGCCGATTTTGCCACTCACTTATACACTGACGTATCAAAACCTCTGGGGTACTTCCCGATGACCTAGAAAGCTGAAATTTGGTATGTAAGCTAGGTTTAGTACACAAACAATAGAATAATTCTGAAACTTGCAACTTTTACCCCCCAACCCCTTAAACTAGGGGATGGAAGTTTGTATGAGACTTCTGCAAAAAAAAATAAAAAAAAAACCTAAAAATTAAAAACTACTTTACAAAAAGAAATGAGATCCCACCAAAAACATTTCATGTAAAATTAGCGGCCAAGACTCACATGCCCTTAACGTTTTTGCTATTATTACTACTTACTTACAGACGCTATGGCCCAAATAAATAAAAATAAACTAGGGCACCTTACAAAAATAAATGAGATCCCACCAAAAACATTTCATGTAAAATTGGTGGCCAAGACTCACATGCTCATAACGCTTTCGCTGTAAAAAAGTAATCAGATCCCTGGAAAAGCCAAGCCCCTAAGCCCTGAGTTTACTAATCCTACACCTTGGCTTCAAAGGTATGGCTTGGCCGTTTCATAAAGTACCGCAAGTAAATCTATTGGACTGTCCAGCCTATATGGTAAGAAATTAAGTTTATATATAAACTATCATGAAGACATAAACTTAACTTCTTGATATCGTATGGGCCAGTCCATTGGACTTATTTACGTTACTTTATGAAACGGCCAAGCCATACCTTTGAAGCCAAGGTGTAGGATTAGTAAACTCAGGGCTTAGGGGCTTGGCTTTTCCAGGGATCTGATTAATTTTTTACAGCGAAAACGTTATGAGCATGTGAGTCTTGGCCACCAATTTTACATGAAATGTTTTTGGTGGGATTTCATTTATTTTTGTAAGGTGCCCTAGTTTTTTTCATTTATTTGGGCCATAGCGTCTGTAAGTAAGTAGTAATAATAGCAAAAGCGTTAAGGGCATTGTGAGCCTTGGCCGCTAATTTTACATGAAATGTTTTTGGTGGGATTAATTTTAGCTGGATATTCATATTTTTCTACTCCTGATTACATAAAAAAAATCATCGAGTATAATAAGTAATTTATTTTACATGACAAAAACTTAAAAACCTAAAAATAACATGAAATTAAAACTACGTACTATGTTGTAGTCGTGTTTATATAACGATCTTGGACAAAGTCGTGCAAACATCCGAATTCTATTATAAGGACTCAGAAGCTTCAGTTCTTTGCTTGTATAATCAAGCTTTTAGAAACACATTTCAAGAAACAATTGAAGTCATAACAATATCTAATAATATACTTGCCTTGTACAGCTTTAAAAACGACAAAACATTTCAAAGCGAACAAGAAAGTTATTATAGCACATAATGCACGTGATATTTCCAAGCACACAAGAGGCTAAGAATTATGATGACGTCACTGGCACGCCAGTTCTGTTACGGCAACGTGAACTTGAAAGTTTGTGGCTTATTTACAGAACGGTTGACTATTGTGTCAGGTATAGCCTTACAAATGTCGGTCCAGCCTAGGGATGGCGCTACATACAGCTTTCATATGACAATAATGTGCATAAGGGTATCCTGCCTTTCCGCCGAACTATTTTTCGCCGAATCTTCACTTCGCAGAATTTGTATTCCTCTGTAGTCGTACATTTTTTCATAATTGTTGTAAATATCATCAGGTTAGGTTAGGTTTGTTTTATAACAATCCTAAATAGTTTACAGTTTCAGTGAAAAATGCTTTCTGCGAAATTATACTTCGGCGAAATAAATCATTGGACGAGAAATAGTTCGGCGAAAAGGCAGAGAACCGTGCATACGTCATAGGAGTATATTTGCATTATTAAACGTCAGTAGCGATTTGTCAAGGATTTGTCATTAACCAAATTCAAAACGTTGTTTACCGGAATGCTGATCAATCCTTCGTTCGTCTTGCGAAATAAATACTGAATCCTGTTATTTAGTCCTGTTTCATCGACTTTCAACGTCAGTTACCAAAAATTTGTCGTTGCCAGTAAAATAAATTAGTACCACTTAAAATCCGCAATATTGCGTAGGTTCAGATTCAGATTCAGATTCGTTTATTTGCATATAATACGTAATAAAAAGGTCTTACAATAATCGTTCTGGTAACAGTATTAGTCGACATACTCAACATGCAAATATTAAAATAGTAAAGCTAACAAGTCATTATTCAAATTAAATTATACAGCATTAATAATTACAATTATAAAATAGCATCTAGAAACATTAAAATTATCAAATAAACATAAGAAACGTCAAATCTCATATCAAAATATATAAAAACAGCAACAATAAATCAAATATAAAGCTAAAATAATAATATACATTAACAAATTTCACAAGTCAATAAATTTCCGATAATTATAATTTCATAATGATAAATTCAAAAACTCAGTCACAGTATAGAAACAGTGAGTGGCAAGCCATTTTTTCTTCAGGGAACGCGGGCGGTCGTCCGCTCGGACCCGTCAGCGTCATTCTAAAGCGCTCCCTGAAGTTAATACATATTGGTCGGTGCGGTGGCAATCCGCACCGACGGTCAGCGCGACACTAAAACCGGCCTTACGGATGTATGGTATGGTATTTTCTATAGGTCATATTTTAACGCGGGCTAGTTTTCCGCAAATCGACGTCTTACAATGCGCCTATTTTGCGCCTTTTTTTATTTATGGTATGTTCTGGGCTGTTAAGATTTTTCCAGAGATAATGACCACAATTTTCTTTTTCAATACAATTTTGGTATTTAATATTAGTATAGATAACTAAATCACAAAATATAAACTGACTGAAACTTGATCGACGCAAAAGCCGCCTGAGATCTGAACTCTCAGTTGCTTGTGTAAAATGTGACGAGAATAGTACATTACATACCTAGGGCGATGAATACATATATGTCAATGTCCCGATCGCAGGTGTTTGTGGCATAAATATGCGATATGGGGCTTTACTAATTACCGCCCGTGGTTTGTCTAAAGTTTTTACGTCTTGCCTTGGGCAGGATAAGTGACGTAAATTATTAAATTAGTTTGCTGATAACATTTACGTCTCTCGACGTACTGTGCGTGAAAATGTTAAACCCGGACTACCATTGTATTGGGCGAGGAACGAGCCAGCCCTACGATCACCGGAGGACTGCTAATAACTCAGTACCTACATATTATTTAAGAACTTGTGTAAGTTACGAAGGGCTATTTGCACAATAAGTTCATAACCGAATCTAATAATAATTATTTTCTCTTACACATAATTTTACGCAATCGAAAAGATTTTTACTTTGCAAAAGTTTCTTTTCACGTGTTTGTTAATATTTTTCAATCCTTAAATAATGCTCGAGGTTTCTTGGTAATATGAATGACGTCATAGTAATTTCAGGAAGGCAACGTCACGTTCACATAACGAACGTTTAGAACCTTTTCACACTTACACAGCTCTATTTAATAAGCTGAATAAGGACTGTATAAGGTCTTATGTAGAATGTGTTCTGCGTGGGCTGGCGTTTTGCGGGTGAGTTTAAAGCGAGGTGAATACGCAGCGAATACGTTGCGAATTCGCCGCGAGCCGCCATATTGTACACTCAGTGAATAGGTGCGGACAATGTTTTTGTTGTGGATGTCAATCGATTATACTTTTTATTGGGATCAAATGTCTATATGGGACTGACTACACTTAGACTGCTCTAAAAGTCAGAAATGACCGTCAAAGTTCAACATTCCTACAGAGCACTAAAACGCTCCATAC
Organism: Apotomis capreana; assembly: GCA_947623375.1. Lineage (NCBI taxonomy): Eukaryota > Metazoa > Arthropoda > Insecta > Lepidoptera > Tortricidae > Apotomis > Apotomis capreana. Next base: position 10,915,849 of record OX392522.1, on the reverse strand, counting down.
AGATATGGCCTGCCTACATATGACGTTTTCTGTGAGAAAATAAACTAGTAATTTGCCATTTTCACCGTGAAAAGTTGCGTTTAAGGACATTATTGTTTTGTTAAATTATGAGGATTATTCACATTTTTTTATACTTACTGAGTAAAATTAAAAATCAACCTTCATACAAGGAAGGAAGGAAAGTCTTTCATCATCTTAAAATCTTGTTCGGCTGTAGACGGATTGGTAGTTTCAGAAGATAAAAGTCGCCGTCCACAAACGTGACGTATCACGAGCCTAATTTAAGGCTCTCGACGTACTGTGCGTGAAAATGTTAAACCCTTGTAGTCCAATAAAACCACTCCCGGGCGCTCCCCGGACGCCCTCTAAACAAATCCGGGGAAACCCGGGCGGATGGCAACCCCACGTATAGCTGACCGCGTTACCTCGCTGGTAAGGCTACGTTTCCACCAGAGATATGCGAGGATGCGTAGCGAGGGATGTATTCTTGTTAATCAATGGAATAACTTCATTTATTTATTCTCGCTCAGCGCAACTGATTCTATTGGTTAACAAAAACACATCCCTCGCTCTCGCTACGCATCCTCGCACTGGTGGAATTATACCAATGTATTGGGCGAGGAACGAGCCAGCCCTACGATCGGAGGACTGCAAATAACTCAATACATATTATTTAAGAACTTTTGTGAGTTATGAAGGGCTATTTGCACATTAAGTTCATAACTGAATCTAATAATACCTAATTATTTTCTCTTACACATAATTTTACGCAATCGAAAAGTTTTTTACTTTGCAAAAGTTTCTTTTCACGTGTTTGTTAATATTTTCCAATCCTTAAGTAATGCTACCGAGGTTTGTTGGTAATATGAATGACGTCATAGTAATTTCAGGAAGGCAACGTCACGTTCACATAACGAACGTTTAGAACCTTTTCATACTTACACAGCTATAATAAGCTGAATAAGGGCTATATAAGCTCTTATGTAGCATGTGTTCTGCGTCGGCTGGCGTTTTGCGGGTGAGTTTGAAGCGAGGTGAATGCGCAGCGAATATGTTGCGAATTCGCCGCGAGGCGCCATATTGTACACTCAGTGAATAGGCGTGCGGATTTTTTTTGTTGAGAATGTTAATCGATTATATTTTTTATTGGGATCAAATGTCTACATGGGACTAACTACACTTAGACTGCTCTAAAAGTCAGAAATGACCGTCAAAGTTCAACATTCCTACAGAGCACTAAAACGCTCCATACAGATACGAGTATGGCCTGCCTACATATGACGTTTTCTGTGGATTGGGTACCAGTATTTGTATGGAGAAAATAAGTAATTTGCCATTATCGCCGTGAAAAAGTGCGTTTAGTACATTATTGTTTTGTTAAATTATGAGCATTCTAAAAAGAATTTCAAAATTTCTTTTGGGTTAAAAAAAGAAATCATAAAAATTTCGTACCTTTCAAAGGTACGGTGAGGTCACATATTTAAAAAAAAAAAATTTTTTTCTTTGTTTCATGAAATATTGAGCTAATTTTATTCATATAGGTAGCTACACTATGTTGTATAATTCAAAATCAGTCGCATCCCCTATTCGCTGTGCACTCGCCTCGCTGTGAACTCGCTGGCAAATCGCCAATATGATAACTGATACGTTTTTACTTTTTAGAGCCGAGCGGGTAACTCAACGTACCTTTGCGATATCTTCAATAGTTTTGGTTAGAAAATCAATGTTATGCAAAAAATAACAGATGGGAACGAAACGAAGTTGTGTTACATGACAATGCAACCTAAAACAAAAAAAAAACGTTTTCGAGTAGATAATCGAGGAACATACATATAAAAACAATCCGCTACGAACTGAGAACCTACTACCTATACAATTTATATGCTTAGCCCAACGGTTGACTGGTAGAGAATGCTCTATAGCATTAAGTTTGTCATTTGTATGATGTTCTTTTTTTTGTGCAATAAAGATTAAATAAATAAATAATTAAACCTGCTCTGTTTTATGACGTCGGTAAAAAATGGAATAGGATAATTGAATGGTATTAACCTAGTTACCACAAGGTTACGGGAGCAGAGGCAGACCGAAAAGAAGATGGCGGGATGACCTGGATGCATTTAGTTACGAGTGGAGGGAGCATGCAGCCAATAGAGACGAGTGGCGCAAGAGAGGGGAGGCCTTTGCCCAGCAGTGGGACACAAATATAGGCTAGGAAAAAAAAAAATATTAACCTAGTACCGTAAGGTCGGGTTACTTTAGCTTTAGCCCTGGGGGGTAACATTGTCCACCCATTTAAATCCATTTCAATAAATTAGAAAACTTTCAAAAACAGCACGAGCGATCACTCAAACGTGGATTCATCATAAGATGGAAGTTTTTCAGAATTTACTTTTTGAATAAAGTTGGTTTTAAGAGGTGAGCAATGTTACCCCCAGGGCTAAAGTAACCCAACCTTACGGTACTCATTGGGTTGGCTAGTAAGACGACATAAAACTGCAATTTTTTTCATACCATCAGTTTGCACATGGTAACTAAGCGTTTTCCAAAATATCCCGAATCCCTGTTTTTTACAGAGGTTGAAATTTGTGGCTTCATTCTTCTCTCAGAATCGATATCATTTTCAATGTGAAGAATAAAATTAATAAGTTCAAACGAGAACTCAAAAGTTGGCTTACATAGCAATGTTTTTACTCTGGAGATGAATATTTATGTCATGATCTTAAATTAATACCTATTTAATAAAAAAAAGAACATGAAAGTCTTTGATATATTTAGCGCTGTAATATATAAATTATATAAATTATATTGACCATTATGTTGCTTTTGAATGTGATATCTATTAATTAAGATTATTATTACTATTATTACCATGTACCTAACTTCATTAAAGCATAAGATTTATATTTTACGTGTTGTGTTAACAGCAAAACATGTGAAACTGATATTTATATTTTATAAGACCTATTATTGTTTACCCTATTTTTTTATGTAAAATAAATATTGATGGATTGATTAAAAAAAAAGTGTCCCAAAATATGTATGGAAATTTTAGTTTCTTCCACTACGTAACGCTCGTGACGTAACAAATTTAGGACACTTTTTTGGAAAACGCCGGACTATGGCGTCGGACACAAAGAGGTGCAAACTTAACATAACCGGGTTATGGCTAAGAATGTCATCTTACAAATTCAGAAACATTCAGTACTTTGTAATAAGTTAAAGTAAGTGGAATTTGTAATGATTACTTAATAAATGTTTTTAATGTTTTTAGGGTTCCGTACCCAAAGGGTAAAAACGGGACCCTATTACTGAGACTTCGCTGTCCGTCCGTCCGTCCGTCCGTCCGTCCGTCCGTCCGTCTGTCACCAGGCTGTATCTCAAGAACGGTGATAGCTAGACGCTTGAAATTTTCACAGATGATGTATTTCTATTGCCGCTATAACAACAAATACTAAAAATGAAATAAAATAAATATTTAAGGGGGGCTCCCATACAACAAACTTGTTATTCCTATATATACATATATATAGGTACGGAACCCTTCATGCGCGAGTCGGACTCGCACTTGCCCAATTTTTTAATTTATTTATACAAATCAACGTTTCGTTCTGGACTGTTTCTGCCTCCAAAACTTAATCAATCATAACACTATTTTGAAAACTGACTGGGAATAGTATCTTATTTGTTTTCTGTGTCGAACCGTTTCGACTTTTGCGCCAATTATTATAGAATTTGTGTACTAGGCGTCCGTTTGCGGCGGGATTTAGGATAATAACTGTTTTGCCCTATGGTTGACTGGTAGAGAATGCCATTTGGCATTAAGTCCGCCATTTGTACTGATTTTTGTTATGTGAAATACAGTTTAATTAAATATATAAATCAGCATTGCACCCGTGCGAAGCCGCGGGTCGCTGGTTATGGATGAAATCATAACCTGTTATCTAATTCATTGTTAGTCCGACCTTACCCGGCTGCGAAGAGAGGTGTACTGGACTTGTATCTAGGTCAGTCGGCCATCAGGACGAGGCTGGGTTATATAACACTTTATATAAGGTAAATGGAACGATCCGAAGGCAAATAGGTCGGTTATGTATTAGTGAGGTTGTGTTTGTGAAACTAGTTATCGGGAATTGCATCCGTATAATTACTTTTTACGTAACAAAAGAAATTAGACCCAAAGGGGGGGTCAAAAACTGTCCGGGAGAACCCTTTTTATGTGAATGAAAAATAAAGTGATTTTATTTTCAATAATATTATTTCCGGATACATCCAGGAAAAAATGCGTTTTACGACAAATGTCCGGCTTTTTTAAGGGTCTGTTACACTAGCGTTTTTGCTGGCGGTTTCCCGGCAGAGCGGGGACGCGGCGATTCGGGATTGGCGAGTTTAGAGACGGCAGCCCTACCTCTGTTTGTTTTTATTGTATCTCGCATGTTTTTGTTTATTCCCGTTTTTTTTTTCCCAAAAAAATGTGTACATAACTGCATGCAACTGAAACTAACTCGCCAAACTGCTAAGATAGTTTGTTGGCGAGATCGTGCTCATCTACATATCATCTATATATTTGAGGTGTGCCATAAAGATAACTTATATTTGTAGCCTTTTAGGAACAAAAAAACTCGCGCTATGTGGACTGATGATTGGTAAAGGTCGCCGGAAGGTCTCACTAGTCCACCAGTAGTGGATAGGTTAGGTTCGTTAGTTTTTTTCGAAATATGAATATCATCTAGCTACGGTAAGTGTGCCACTAGGATTGTATGAACTGATTCCACCTTCTCCATTGTGACATTGCAATACTCGACGCGGACTGGGATTCCACTCGTATGTTGTCGATATACCACTGATTCGTACGAAACGCGTAGCGTCTACTTTTCTTATCAGGACAGCAAAAGAGTGGGACTTACTTCCTGCGCTCATTTTCCCTCGAAAATATAACTTGGATCTCTTTAAATTCAGAGCGAATAGGCATTTTAGGCAAGCATGCTCCATCTTAGGCTTTATTGTCACTTTAAACATCAGATGCAATCGAGGTCGAATACTTGGCTATCTTAAATAAATAACAAACATTTGTTTATTTTATTTCATTTGCTTCCAGCGACCGTCACACGTTTAAATGCTTTAAATAAAACCATTTAATTGGATTATATCTGATGACCAATGCATCAGTCCACTTACAAATAGAATCATAAACATACACAAATACAAAAAGTATTTTTGATAAATTGCTTGATTGTTTTATACAGCGTGTATTTTTGATAGGTACAACCTCAAACTTTACATGTTCTTAGCATAGGCCCTAATGAATATGATTTTCTATAAATTAATTAAAATGTACGATATTTCTTTTCTTATAAAATAATGCATCGCGCAATGTAAGTATCTCGTTTTTATTCTCACTTAGTCATCTACTGTCAACAAAAATCAATGTACATCAAAAAGTATACACGATACATTGCTACTCGATTTTTCATAAATTTATTGATCTCTGGTAGTTAACACTAAATTGACAATTTGTTTAAATATCTGTTCATAGCACTAACATCTTCGTCTGGTAACAATTTGTGGCTATATCAACAATACACGTTGTATACAATGTGGGTCCTGTAACATAAGCAAAAAATTCAAATATTGATTTTACTCGTTAAACTGAACAACATTTGTTCAGCAACTTTAAAAAAAAGCCAGTTTTCAAAATTTTATTATTTCTTCTCTGCTCTTTGACTAAACTTTATTCTACAAAATGTCTAATACACGTTATTTTCAGAAGTAGCTTAACAAAATGTTGTTTAGTTTCAAGGGACGAATCTATGTTTTAATTTATTGCTCCTGATACAGGGACCACCCGGTATACGAGTATAAGACAAGTGGACATCTACCTAAGGATATTTAAAGGATACTTTTTATCCGACTACGGTAAAAGAAGAGTCATAACTTTTCCCCTCTGCGTATTAAATTTCAAGTGCCTTCTAATTAACATTCTATGTATGAGTCGTATGATCTCAAATCTACGAATATTTTTTCTTTCTCATGACGCTTACTTTCTCGATCGAGTGTGACTCACGGTCGATGACGTCATGAATAAACTCACTTCGATGACGCATTGGGAATCTGCTGAGTGAATATTCAGTACGGTCTAACAGCTCAGTTGGGAAACGTGGGGTCCCAGGTTCGAGTCCTACTTACATTGCAGTAGATCACGTTACATTTTTGTAAAAGCAAAAGTAAAAAGGAAAATGAAAACGTATAACTAACTGAGTATATAACTATTTTGACTCAGTGACCCAAACAGGATCTTAGCCAAGACGAGAGCACGCCACTTGTCCCGATCCTGCGCAGTTTCTCGCCAGTTTTCGTCTTGAAGCTTACGCAGATCCACTTCCACCACGTCTCCCCAGCGGTACCTGAGACGACCGGTCGCCCCAAGTATGCTCTTTTTGCCGCGCGATCCTCTTCCATTCTTTGTAGGTGTACGAGCCAACGAAGTCTATGGGACTTTGTCTCTGATAATGTTCGGCTCGGCCACCAGCTCCTCAATCTCGGAGTCAGTACGGATCCGCCACGTACCATCATTCCACTTAGTGGGCCCCAGGATCTTCCGACACTGCGTTCTGCTGCCAGGAGCTTTCTCCTTTAAGAAAACGTACTTATGATTATGACAAATTAACAATGTTTTATTTTGAAAAATAATACGAAATTACTTTATGCAATAACGTAACCTATATTTAGCGGAGATTTTCCATAGTAGTAGTTTATGTGACTGTACACAATGAAGGGTATTAAAAACAAGTGTGGGCTTATGAAACGAGCCGAAGGCAAGTTTCATAATAACATCACACGAGTATTTTAATGCCTAATTTAAATAGACATTTAAATAGTTTGCGTTCCTCCTATAAAGGTCATACATGTAGTTAGGAAATAGCTTCTTAGACTCAGTAGGTCGTAATCACAGGTCCCTCTGTTTATATTGTGCTTTAAAGCTTAAGCTTGCATGAAAACCCCGAACCGGAAGACGCAGCCTCACAATGTAGCGGCGACCTTCTCATCATTCATTGTTAAAACGAGACAAGTCCGAAGACGCCACCGGTTCAACGGCTGCGAAGGCACATCAACATCAAATAGGCATACCTCTTCTATACCACTACTTGTAAATTCATCCTTAGGACTTTAAGAACTAGATCCATATCTAAATAACCATGTATTGAATGTAAGATCCTTTGGATTGGTAGATTTAATGCAAGGACAAGGTCGCAGCGTCATCGCTCAGGAAAATTGCACAATCATTTATTTTTGGACTTTTTCTTATGGAAATGAGTGTAACAAGGAAGACTGGTTGTGTTTTGTTTCTTTGTTCATGTATGGATCGCACACATGTACTCGTAGCTATGTGTCTTTTCTGTGGACAATACGATAGCTGTCTCTGGTCCGGAAATCCGGACATCCGGACATACGAAATAATTTAGGTCAAGCCGGAACAGCCAGTTAAATAGGTACTTACCTATACTTATGGTTAATTATTATGTAGCAATAATTGTAAAATACGAAGGCTGTACGGCAATTCACCGATACCTGTGCCAATATATACTAAATCCGAGTCTACCAGTGTTCATTGTGTACATTGTCCAATGCAGTGTACCCACGTTAAGCAGAGCAATAGACGTGCTATCACGTTCGACGTGTAAACAGCTTAACCGACGCATTCAACGCTAATGGCACAGCAGCAGCATTTAAAAGATTATCAACTACACTCGGGTGCAAAGAAATCGAACCACCCTAACATTTTTAACATTTTTTCAATTTTTGTAAAAACTGTAAGGGTGACCATAACATATTATACACCATATGAATGTAAGCTTTTCCTCTATATATTACTTTTTGAAGGTATGCGGCCAATACTTTCAGATTTTAAGGGCTTAGAACGTTACCCCCCCTTAAAATGCGTACTGGAGTAAAACTTTTGCCTAATGGGAAAACTGTGGTTCTAAGGAAATCGAGGAGAAATTAAAACAGTTTTCAGCTTTTAAAAACAATTAATCTGCCATTTTGGCCATTACAAAATTTGCTTAAACACATGGTAGTCCCATAATTAATATTTTTAGATCGAAAATTCGTTTGCCTCAATGTCAGCTGACTCAAACCACAATTATATAGGTTATGTATTATTATAGCTACATTACATCAATAACACGAGGTTCTAAACCGGTATTTGGGGATTTTGACCATGCTGATTTTCACTTTCCTCATTTTTTTCCGCGACGATTTTGTACCTGCCTACTATCATTGATATACCGGGTGATCAATTCAAATGGGTCAGTACGGAGAAAACGAAGCATATGGCCCTTCGTTCGGTATAGTCTTTATATTAAATTGTTGGTTTAACATACTAGCGCCATCTAGACAAAAATAGGTGCAACAGATCGGTGTAACACGAATATGTATATGTAAATAGGTATACATTCTTTGAACAGGAAACATACTTCTTTATTTTGGATACATATGTTTGCTGAGTGAAATCCTCGCCCGGTTCGCTCACACCTTGAACCCGACGTGAGTTCAGACATCCTCGAGCTGCTCCGATCTTATTTAACTTCGGTAAAGATAATCTCATGAATATTTTATCTACACCCATATTATACATATCAAAGGTAAATTGTGAAAGAAAAATGTAATGTGATCCATTGCATGTAGGCGACTAGAACCTGCGACACTACGTTTCGGGCGTAGTGCTCTCCCAACTGAGCTATCACATCGTTACGTCAATTACACCAAATCTTTGATTGTCTAATTCTACAGTAAGGTATTAGATACGAATCATTCTTTTTTTTTAAAAAGGTCAAGAATCGCGTTTGAAAATGTGTTTATTTAATTACCTTGACGTCCATTGTCACGAGGGTTCTGCTTTCCCAGGTGATATACACGTTGATTTTTAATCGGTGATCAGGTACCATCTCAGTAATTGATGGCGGTCACGTTGAAGTTGTGATTACATAATGTTTATTTTGAAACCAATGTTGTCTTAAATTCCTTGTCACCCTACTAATCTGTATCCGTGAGCTTATAACCTCTTCAATAATTTAATGGAAATGACAATTTATGAGTAATAACTTTTCATTACATAAACAAAGTCGTAGAAAATCCAAAGTGATGGCACTTGACGTATTGTACTTTAATCATTTATGTAGGATGATCATGTATCTAGTGGTTATTAGTTTTAATTATGTTTTGACTTTTAATTAATTAATTAAACAGTGGGGTAATCGCGTGAGACCTCGCTTATTAAGTTTAATTTTAGCTGGATATTAATGTTTTTCTACTCCTGATCACGATTAAGAATCATCGTGTAGTCGCGTGACAATTGAAGTCGCAGCAAGAAGCCCTCCTTGTAGTCCACCCATGGCCCCGCTTATTTGGGTGTAGGATATTGGCCCCAGGGTCGGGGACCTGGTCTGCGTCACGGTTGCGTCACTGTCTGGCGGGTAAACAACACGACATGTGCTAATGGGCGCATGATTGAGCATTTTGGCATGCGCGATTCACTGCTGGACACAGGTCTCCTCAATCCTCCTCCACATGGGCCGTATAGCAGCGACCCGCATCCAGCGAGTCCCCGCCACTTTAACCCTTAATTTCGCAATGTACAGTCGCCATGAGATATATCGCAGCATATAAGGCGTTCATAAATATCTGAACACGACTCTTTTTCACTAGGCATTACAGTACATGTTCACATATTTATGAACGCCTTATATGCTGCGATATATCTCATGGCGACTGTACACCAGAATGTACAAAATCTTTGACCACCTTCATCTATTTTTTTTCGGTCGAGAATCGTTTGCTCTAGTCAACCTTAACGAGACTTGAACTATCGACATTAGTTTTTTTGTCAATTTAAGGGCTAACTAGGACGCCCGACCACCTTGCACTACACGGCGCTTGCCGGTACGTGGTCTCCACTCGAAAACCTTTCTGCCCCAACGGCCATCGGTTCTTCGAGCTACGTGCCCCGCCCATTGCCACTCATTACCGCAGCGATGTATTGGTCTTTACTGAGGACATACCGTAACTTGAGGTCTTTAATAGTACATTACTGCAGACGCCGTGAAAGAAGAGCTTGCCGGGTGAGTAGGTATACACGAATAGTGATACAAAGCCGGTAAGCCCTTTTTTACGGTTAAGGCATATAAAAAAATACACCATTAAAAAAAAAAAAAATCTGCTGTTTAGCCTGTTCATGAACACAGACGCCATGTTTGTATGAAATTATTTTACAGTTCTCTCGAGTATGAAGACATTTCATTGCATGTTTGAGAAAAATCTAATTTTCTAGCTGAGCTTTTTTATCATCTGCCTTCTATGTCTTTCTAATATAAGTCATATGAATCCAAAACCCAAGCTGTCAGTTAACAGTTGTATTGTCTATAAGAAATACCTACTACTATTATCATATGATTAAAATTTAGATACACGAATAATTGAAAGTTTCACCAAAAATACTGACTTGCGCACTAATTATGCACACTAAATAATGCGAATTCAATATACTATTTAAAGTAACAATTAAAACTAGAATATATGTATTATATATAAAAACTTAACTAAATCTAACTATAAATAAAAAACGGGCTCCAGATCGGTGCCGACCGGGAGGGTGCCCAAGAGGCTGGCCGCATTACCACACTGAATAGCCAGGGCTATTCTATGGCATAGATACACGAATTGAATTGAAAAACTTCGAAAATCTGAATCGACAAAATAAATCTACAGATATATTATAAAATTAGAACTTATTGAATGGCGATATTTGCCTCATTGCCTGACGTTTCGACGCGATTTTACGTGACATGAATTTTTTCATGAGAATCGGTTAAGAAATGCGATCCCTTAGGCGAGAACAGCCACTAAGTGTCTGAACTGAGAGGAGATTTTAAAAATCTGTATTAATTAAACCGCTTAAATTCGTTCCTGGTACGGAATGGAATTTATCAGTAGTGTGACGGCAAAAGAATCCCTCGGCAAGCCGGAGCATAATTGACTCACTTCTTTAAGAGCAAAGAGTGAAGGGTGCTCAAAAGCTCTAAAATGGGCAAGCCGGTAGGAATCAGGTTCTTTGACTCGTATGTATTAATACTTTTTCCACTTTTTCTAGGCATTTCTTAGATCTGTTTCACCTAACACTCACTTTACCCGTGAAGGCCGGGTCTTTGACTGTTACGCAATTAATGACGCCTCAAGTCTATGATTGCCTGGTAGCTAGAGGCCGGTATCACGTAAAAGTTCGTTCGCTTTTCGCGAATTTCCATAATTGAAGTAATTATTTAGGAAGTTATCGCATCTTAAGTACACCTTTAGCGATAAGACCGTCTGTTGTTCTATTGAATATTACGTGTAGTTTGTGTATGTCTGTTCAGGTGTGCAATGAAGAATCCTGTTCTATTCTATTCTTCTCTTTCAGCAACTTATAAACATAACATTACAAATCAGAAATACGTAGATTAAAATATATTGTAGGTCAATGAACTAAGTGGTACATCTTATTGGTATTGCTATTAGTATGTTTGTCGTGTTGTGATTTGAACTCTTCGGAATAAACAATTCATTCCCAGTCAATCGGGTCCATAATAGACGAAATTGGCAAGTTATTCAACTAGAAATTTCATTTTTTACGTTTCGTGTGGTTTCGTTGAATCTACATGTATGACTCATCATTAGTAGGGTGTGCTGTCTCTGGAAAATTAACCGGGAATGGCGGGAACTTCCGGAACCTTCTCAATTTATCAGAAAAAAATTCTCAGGATTGCACACCCTAAGAGTGTTCTATGAGATTTTCAATCGTTTGAATCTGTCTCGCCTAACACTCACCTTGCCCGTGAAGGCCGAGTCTTTGACTCCGTTACGCAACTCGTGAATCACGCCTCATGTCTATGCGCGCCTGGTAGCTAGAAGCCGGCCGCGAGAAAGTTCGTTAGCTTTTCGCGATTTGATTTTATTAATAAACACAGAATTTATCTTAAGTCAATTACATTTCATATTTTAAGACAATGCAAGGCAATGTTATTACTTATCTGTATTCCACTTAGAAAGAGGACGTAATCACTGTTAGGGTTCCGTAGCCAAATGGCAAAAAACGGAACCCTTATAGATTCGTCATGTCTGTCCGTCTGTCCGTCTGTCCGTCTGTATGTCACAGCCATTTTTTTCCGAAACTATAAGAGCTATACTGTTGAAACTTGGTAAGTAGATGTATTCTGTGAACCGCATTAAGGTTTTGATGCAAAAATAATAATAAATATTGGGGGCTTCCCATACTTAGAACTGAAACTCAAAATTTTTTTTTCATCAAACTCATACGTGTGGGGTATCTATGGATAGGTCTTCAAAAATGATATCGAGGTTTCTAAAATATTTTTTTTCTTAACCGAATAGTTTGCGTGACAGACGCTTCCAAAGTGGAAAAAAGTTGGTCCCCCCCCTCTAACTTCTAAAATAAGAAAATGAAAAATCTCAAAAAAACATATGATGTACATTACTATAAAAAATACCAACGAAAATTGTTTTGAATGAGATCTAGTAAGTAGTTTTTTTTTAATATTTTAATATCTAACTTTGCACCTAATTTATATGGGGCGCTGTACATACCAGGTGCAAACTTAACTTAACCACTTAGGGATGGAAAGTGTGTGTACGGAACCCTCGGTGCGCGAGTCCGACTCACACTTGGCCGGTTTTTAATTTTTATATTTTCCTAATCTTACTAATTATTTTAGTGTTAATTTATAAAAAAAATGTCATTCTAAAATGTCTCAACTCCAAAACAATGACACAATGGAAAGGTTACTTTAGTCTGGTGTTTAATTAAAAAAAAACGAATGACGTTGAGTTTGACATTGACAGCTTATTTTTTTTTCACGGATATGTTGAAGACCTCTATGCAGGTATAGATGTCGTAGATTTCTGTTATTTTGCGTATTTTCTTAAATTTATTTACATACAGAAAAATAAATTCAAATGTTTTTTTTGGGTAAAAACGATGAAAAGCTCTCGATCTCTATATAAATTTCCACGTATTAGAAATATGAAATGTTGTCAATTTAGACCTAGTTTAAGAAAATCTGAGTGACAGATATTTATTACACTGTTAATGATGATAATTTATCTAGTAGTGGTTGGTCATAATGTAATAGTCTTGAATACTAGACAGCAGCAGTCGGCAAAACGGTTAGTAGACAAGTGCATAATTATGCTGTCAAATGAAGTTAGGCCTTATCAAATTGCTTAACCCTTAAATGCATGAATTAAAAAAACACAACATTACAAAATATTATGTTATTTCAAATAAATGTTTCTAGTTTTCAACCAGTAATTCATTGTTGTTTATGTAAGCTGCATCTTACACCATGCATTTAATGGTGAAATACCTACAGAATAGATTGTGACATGTGCAAAGCATTTACGTACATACATTTGCAAAGCTCAATATGTCTTGAAAAAGAATATATTTTAAAAGGTCTTTCAATTGTGTACGCAAATATTAAGATACCTTTTTTAAGTCCAAAAGCTAAATTACTCATAATTCAAGAAAACAATAATTGTATGACAACCATGTACTTAAACGCTCATTTTCACGGTCTTAATGGCAAACTTTTCATGCATAGATTATATTGTTCGATTGTCGATTTTGGGGCCTTTGTTATTTGGAATTATGGTTAATGACCTTGAATCTGTGGTTCTAAATGCAAAATGTCTGCTCTATGCCGACGATTTGAAACTAATTTACGGAATAAAGCAAGTTGCCGATAGCAAAAATCTCCAAGAGGATATCGCAGCAGTGTTCCGGTGGAGTGTGGATAATAAGCTTCACTTCAATGGGTCTGAGTGTTGTGTGTGCACTTTCAGTCGCGCATGTGTTCCCATTTATGCACAATATATGCTTGGTTCGGAGCCAATTAATAGGGTCTCCTTTATTAAAGACCTAGGTGTTGTGTTCGATTCACGTATAACTTTCCACGATCACATTCGTGCTCTTGCTGCCGACGGTTTTCGTAGATTGGGTTTTGTTATGCGCAACGCCAGAGATTTTCACGACCCTGGGGCTATAAAGTTGCTGTTTAATGCTCTGGTGAGGAGTAAATTGGAGTCGTCTGCTGTAGTCTGGAGCCCTTGCGAATCTTCTTACAGCTTACTTCTGGAAAAAGTCCAGAAAACTTTTTTGAGATTTTTATACAAAAAAATGTATGGATATTATCCCTACTTATACCCTACTGTAGTATACCTAACCCTATGCCAGGCACAGTACAGCTGTGCATATAGGTCACTATGCAAGAACTTAGCTCGACAACACACCACCAGTCTCGGCTAGGGTCGGACAGTAACTAACCCCACTCCGTTGGTCTGACGTATGCGCACGAGATAAGGATAGCAACACTACATCCCTTTTTTATTTTTATTAAAATTAGATTAATTGGTGATCGTATAAATAATAATATGTTAATGTTTATCTATTTAAATAAAAAGGTTGTTTCACTCAAAACCCATAAAGTATTTAATCAGTCTTGTTTTATGTTATCTAGGCCGGTTAATAATTTAATTTGTGATCTCATTTGATTTAGAACTAGCTTTGCAATATAAACTTGCCGCGAACCTTGTTGACACAACAATATAGAGGATGCATCGAGGATACACAAAGGATACCGATACGAAGTCGCTTCAGCGTGCAATATGCTGTAGTCGCCGGTTAGTCTGTCGCAGCTTACCGGCCCCGTACGGGTTAGCGATAAGGAAAAGTTCTCCCACACCAATGTGGATAGGGAGGGAGTCACACTGGTGGAAAGGAAGAGCAAGGCGCGCTTGGTGCCCCGCAAGACTAAGTGGCACAGGCGAGCCGGTTAATTCAGTTCTTGGGATTGCGACACCGTGTCCAACCAGGACATGAAGGTGTACCACTTCAGACCTGTCACTACGTGCCATTCAGCTCGTTTGAGCTACGCGTGTCCCAGCCGCTACGGGCTGCTACTATCTGCCTAATCCTACGCCAGCCTGTCTAGCATAACCACGCCTCGCGGTTCCCGTCGCGTGACAGCGCTAGCCGTCATTCCCTCACACCACTGCACAGCTGTAAGAGATAGGCAAATATCTCGCGCGAGAAATAGTCGCACATGACAGCTATGCCAGAGGTCAAACAAAGCAGAGGAGCCACGCCATTATGTCGCTTAAGCCATTAAGGCGCTTATTGAATTAAATCTAACATGGTCTGTGATCTAACTAGTTTTAAGTTTGGTCTGCATGTAGTTTTGTAGTTCCAAAGCATGTAGGTTATATTACTGTAATATTGTGTAACTTATTTGAAAAATAAATGAATTATACAAAACAAGGGTTATACACTTCATTCTAGATTTTTTAAGAATTGTGACATGTAGCCTTATCTGGATAATTATTTCACAACAACCACTTTGTGAAGCGCTTAAGGACTATTGCTTGCTCTTTTCCCCCTTTTACCATCTTCAAAAAAAATTTTTTTTTTTGAAACTGAAACTGAAGTATATACCTATGTATTTATCATAGTATTGTTCATTTGTTAATTTTAATTTCTTGTTTAAGACATGTCTATAGCCGCATTCTTAACGAACCTGATGTGTATGATACGACTTCCACGATACAGGCTGTGCCTAGTGTGGAAGTCACTGTTGAATTATGTTAAATGTAGAAATGTTTCTTTTGGTAAAATAAAAATTATTCTATTCTATTCTAAGTAGCTAACTTGCTTTACACGTCATCATGTACTCTCGTTCAATATTCTCACTAAAGTCATCATTATAATTTGTCATGTCATTACGATAAATACCATTCAAAAGAATATGAGAATCCAAATAAATTTTTGAAATTGCAACTAAAGTCCAATTGAATTGAGATTTTGAAACCGCGTCTTTTCCTATTCGATCTAGATTTTAAATCACAGATAAACAAATTCCAATTTAATTGCGGCATTCATTTAGAATACCAGATCATTCTCAATATAAGGTTGATAAATAATTCCAGTTTAATGGAGCCATTCATTTGAAATACAGGACCATCATTGGCAATTTAATTAATGTTGTGAAACGATTCCTATTTACCTAATGAAGGCACTTATTTAAGATACTAAACTAAATTGCAAATCAAATTGAATTGAGGTTTTTAAACCGCCACATTTCTAATTGGATCAAGGTTTTAAATCAGTGATATACCAATACCAATTTAATTCCGGCATTTAGTTGTAATACCAGACCATTCTCAATTGAAGGTTGATAAACAATTTCTATCTGAGGGAGGCATTCGTTTGAAATTCCGGACTATTGTCAATTTACTTAATGTTTTCAAACGATTCGAACTTAATGGAGCTCTTATTCGAAATACTAAACTTTTGTCAATATAATGGAGGTTGTTAAACAATCCCACCTAATATAGGCATTAATTTTAAAATAAAACTTTTGTCAATTTAAAAATGATGTCAAACTATTACAGTTTTATCCAGGCATTCATTTGAAGTACCAAACTATTGTCAATTCAATTAAGGTAGTCAATCAATTCCAATTCACTGGAGGCTTTGAGACCTCGAGTATCCCAATTGAATGAGAGTCAAGAACACGTCATATGCTCATGTTACCGACCGGCCCTCTGATACCTCAGATATTCCAATTTAATAGAAGTCCTAAAACAACAGCCTTTTCCAATTGAATGAAAGCTTTAAAGCACAGTATATTTCAATTTAATCGACGCGTCGAAACCATCGATATTCAAGTCCAATTGAATTGAGAAAATTAATGGGAGTCTCAAAAGCACATACTCCAGTTTATGAACGCTTTGAGTTATTTAATATAAATTTAAAGGAAGGTTTAATACATATGGTATTTCAAATTTACCTTCCAGCACGAACGCGGCACTTTACATACCGCTTATAGTATATCTATGGTCTATCAAATTGACCTTCCATGCAATTGTATTTGCTTAGCCGTTAAGCCTTACTATCTTTCTTACGAATAGTTTGGTTCCCGCAGTCTACTAAATAGACGTTTCATAATGCCTTTCGCTTACTTTAAGAATCCGCTTAGCCTATCATATTGGCAATCCAGCGTGGTCTATCAAATTGACCTCTCATAAAGTCTTAGCCTATCATATTGGCAATCCGGCATGGTCTATCAAATTGACCTCATAACGCCTTAGCCTATCATATTGGCAATTCAGCGTGGTCTATCAATCTATTCCCTCGAGGTTAGACGAAATTATGTGCTGACTGGTGCTTGTTAAATCTTGCGAGGATGTTCTAACTGTCCAGAGCTGGTCAGTCAGGTTATCCGATTGTTCGTCCCTTCTAAATCGAGGTTCAATTTTCGTCCACGCTGCCGGCTACTGTTGGCTGCTCCTGAGGCGCGAACCATAGCGCGGAAAACTCTCCTCTAGTTCGAGCCATACGAGAACTTAATGCGCTTCTCGCATCAGCATCGGATTTGGACGTTTTTTTTTGGAAGTAGCTGGATAATTGTGTGTCGTGAATGTTTAAGGTACTGTAAGGCGATGGATGGATGTAATTTTTCAGTAATTGAATCTACCTAATATGTAACATGTTATGGTAAATTATTCTTGTAATTCACAGTGCATTAGTACTAACTATAAAGCTGTGTTATTATTTGAAATAAATAAATAAATCAAATTGACCCTTGACATAAAGCTATTAGTTTCCAGTAACAATACAGTCAGACTAGTCAGAGCTTATATCATATTGACTAATGACTTTGCACTTATGAGTATTCCATATCACTTTTAAACCCGTTTGGCCTATCAAATACTATACCTATATTAAACTATACCTTTCAAGACGTATCTGCTGTTATTTAATTACTGATTTTGTTATACCCAATTGACTACATGTGACATATGCACCTATACGTGTCATATGTACCTATTAATGCACAATCCTTAAGCTGGATGTTCATACTGTTTATCAACTATACAAGATACTCTAGATATAGATAATTATTCCAAAAAAAATACATTTTCAACATAAAGACAAATTAAGCTTATCACACTATAATATTTAACCCGTCAATATATTTTGGAATTCAGAACAATCAAGCCCACTCCATAGGAAAGTATTAAGTAGCGTATTCAAGTACGCACGCACAAATGAAAAGTCGTGTAAATTAAATAGACGCCTAAGCAGTCCAATCGTTTTCCCAATTTGTTCATAATTATTATATTGTGATCCGCCATCCACTGCGCCACTGCGCAGTCGAGGATTAGTAACACGACCCATTCGAGAATTACGCTAAACTACTAAATATTCATATTCCTCGAGTGCACAACTACTAATTAATATTCAAAATAATACACTTTGCCCGTTTTCTTATTTATTTAAGCAACTTTCCACCTAGTGGTGCATTGTGGGTAGGCCTCAGCCTCATGTCGTGGGTAGGCCTCAGCACGAACCCCGTGATTAATATACACTACCCAAAATAAAATTATCTTACATTTAGCAACCGAAAACTTGTGTTTTAATAGTTTTTTATTTTTTATTTTTACGTAACTGTTGTTAGGCATTTTTCCGTGATCTGATCAATGATGTGTTCATATTCATCTTTATAATTGCATTTATCGGCTTGTCGCAGCCGTACAAGGAATTTCTCGAACTTTTCATCCTGTTCCTGTTTCATCAAACGGAATACGTGGCGTTCATATACCGTACTTTGTTTGCAGGAGCAAAGTAATCATCGAATTTTGCTAAGGCTATCGCAAATACCTCTATGCCGACACCTGGCTCTGCGTCCGCTCTAGGGATATTGTAATATATTTCTTAGAGCTCAATTCCTCCGAAATTCAAGAGGCTTACTCTCTTCTTTTGGCTATCTGTGATAGCTGACACCTCCAAATATACATGGAGTGCTCGTTTCGAACGCTCCCATCTCAGACCGATTGAAGAGGTGTCGCCTTCGCAATGGATTTTTTCCAAAGTTATGGCTGCCATGGGTACTTTTGGGGCGTCCCGGAACCAATCAATCAAATGATTCAAGCGTAGCATTCATCTAACCGCTTGCTAAACAATTTAATGTTCGTACTGGCCCTTTAGCCATTAGTCGTTTTAACGACCGCTTAACTACTGCTATACCATGACCTTGGTCAATGTTAGGAGTGTTAAAGCAATATGTCAATTAAATGACACAACATATTTGATTTCAGTTGCTAGGTGTACAAGACCTTTGTCTTATTCATCAATTGAATGATCAGTATACCATAATGACTAGTAAACATTATATTTTTGCCAATTAAATGACCAGGTACAATATACTCTGCTTACAAAGTTTATTTACAACACCAATCATACAGTTTAACCACTCGTAAACACATATACCTACACGGACATTTCATCATACATATTACGTTCCCGTAAATAACTAAGTGAAATAAACATTAAACACTTCAATGTTTACTTTCATACATATTGACCCCGCAGCGCAAGGTATTATTATAATGTAGTTACTTAGTTACCTATTTATCAACCCCGTAAACAATTTATACTGCACCCGATCTAATGCCGTTAGAAGCAACCGAAGTCTATTTATAATTAATGATAATATTTCTGACAACTGAATTGTTTACTAAAGCTAGTTTACTTGAGTAATTTTGCTATCGCAAACTTTCAAATATATCTACCTACAAGCCGTTATTATAAATGACTATAAACTTGCGCTTCTAAGTCAGATCGTTATTTCATAACTAATATAACATTTTATCACACTTTATTATTATTATTATTTATTATATGTTTTCCAATGGTTTTAAACTGTACAATTGCATTAATTTTACGTTGTAGGCGCGAGTAGATGGGTACTTAGATACGTTGCGCTTATTAAACAATACCTCCTTATTGTGCCTAGGTAGGTACATAATTTTTATGGTTTACACATCTTTCATTATATACGAGTTGCGGTATCGACGCATTTCCGGTAAAAATATTAGACATTAATACCGTTAGTAAATATCGGACAAAAATAATATCTATAAGTAAGTAAAACTGCATGATTTGCCAGGAGTTATTTGCAAATGTGCAATAACCGTTATTTTTTAAACGAATGACCCATTACAAACTAAAACTTGTTTACGAGTCGATTCCTGTACTGGGATAGTTGAGCAGTGCACCGCTACCCACTAGGTAGATGTCTTTTGTTCCACAGTTATTAGTGAAACTATAACTTGGATAAATTAACTTCAATGACAATGTATCATATCACTATCGAGCTTGCCCTGTATTTATTATACATTTACTGTGCAAGTACACGTTAGACTGCTTTTGTCGTGTTCCCGCCTATTCTATTGTTTTTTTTTGAAGGCGTAATTAGATTTCTACTCACTTTTGTCCTCGTCGCCACTTGTATTATACCTAACCCTATGCCAGGCACAGTACAGCTGTGCATATAGGTCACTATGCAAGAACTTAGCTCGACAACACACCACCAGTCTCGGCTAGGGTCGGACAGTAACTAACCCCACTCCGTTGGTCTGACGTATGCGCACGAGATAAGGATAGCAACACTACACCTACTAAGTTTCTTCTCGGAAATCTAGGTTTCCATTCCCTTGAAGTGAGGCGCAATTTCAGTTTGCTTACCTTAGTCTGCCGTGTGCTGCGAGGAGAGTCAGATTGCCTAGAGTTGATAAATAATTTAGTTAGGTTGTATGTTCCGGATGTCCCTCGAATCACGCTTAGACCCCGTACGCGACCGTTGTTGGCTGTGCCAGCAGCTCGTACTGTGTCGCACAGGAACTCGCCGCACCTCCGGGCCTTGACGCTGCTCAATGCACTTCTGGTGTCAACACCGGAATGTGATCTGTTTGCGTGGCGATGGACGGCTGTGTGTACTGCGTGTTTGAGGTACTGTGAGTTGATGGATGACAGGACTACTAGTGTTCCTCTTTGATAAGTGTACATCTAGTTTCACAGTGTATTAGATTTAAGTCTGTAATGCTATGTAAATATATTTATAAATAAAATAAAAAAAAAAAAAAAAATTGTTACATTTGGGGGCGATGACGTTACAGCACGTTCGCCATTTGTATGGAGCGGTTTCAGCGCTCCGTAAGAATGTCGGACATTAACAGTATACCCCAACAGGGGGTTTTACAACCCACGCCATATTGCGGACTTTTAGTGGTACCTACTAATTTATTTTACTGGCAACGACAAATTATTGGCAACTGACGTTGAATGTCGGTGAATGTCACTGATTGAAATTACAAGCAATCTTTGCATAATAAATCCAAAACTATCCACAGCGATGAAAGTGTAGTTTTGTTCAATAAGATTCAGTATTTATTTCGCAAAAAGAAGAACGGCAGCATACCGGTAAACTATGTTTTGAATTTGGTTTATGACAAATTGCTATTGACGTTTAATAATGCAAATATATGATGTATGCCCATTATTGCTATATAAAAGCTGTGTGTAGCGCCACTATCCTTGGGCCGGTCTGACACATCACTTAGGGTATGATTTTTCACTATTCGAGTGTTTGAAATGTTTTAAGTCCTATATTTACATTTGATCACAAAAAAAATAAGATCGATTGACATATAACAAAATGTCTCCCTCTCTCATGTCATTGAACTCTGTTCGGCGATAGAATGTTTACATCACGCTGCCTAAAATTCGCAAACAATCTTATCGTATATTACGTATAGTTTATTTCTCACAGCGACATCATGGGACGAAAAATATGTCAACATGACGTGTCCACATGCTTGTTAATAACATCTTAACATAATAGGCATAGAGATTTTTTTTTGGGGTGTCAATTTTTTTTTCACACTCGTATGTACACGTATTTTTTTTGCCAATGAAATTTAAAGCCCATAGAGTTGTGCATTAACGTCCTAATTATTACAACTACTTTTTTGGAAAAGTTCGTACGATTGTGCTCTCTAAGGTATCAATATATGGGACTAACTATAATTAGACTACATATTAGTACATATTATTCATCAGTGATTAGACATCCTCTAAAAGTAAAAAATGACCATTAAACGTCGATATTTCTACGGAGCGCTAAAAACGTTCCATACAAATGGTCAATCAGTATAAAAATAAAATAAATGATTAGTAATTATTATAAGGATTTTGACAATGAATTCAATTTTACTTATGATTTTAAAAATTTACAAATGTCCGTACTATTAACCAGAAGGCATGCTTGATTTGAAATTTTAATGAATTTTCCAGCCAGCATCTTTGGCATTTTGCCGCAGGGGCCTTTTTTAGATTAAGTTTAGGATTAGGTAAGTTTAACTTTTTTGTTTTGTTTTTTTTAGGATTACCTTTACTATAATTATTTTAGTCACATGTGTTCTTTTCTTATTCTTATAAAATGAACATACAATTCACAAGCAAACACATACGTAGTTTGTTTTCGACACAGTTGAGCAAAGGGGAATTACCTTTACCCAAACGCAAAAACATGAATCAGATCTTTTTATTGTTGTAAATGACTTCGTAAAATTAGTTGTACACGTGTTTCCATCTACCATTTTCTATTTCTAACAAATCGAGAAAGCTTTGCGTCATGTACACCCTAGAAAATTATTTGTATGTAAAGGAATAAAAGAAAATACATAAAATAACCGAAAACTATGACAACTATGCCTGCATAGATTCTGTAATTGTAATCTTCCACCTATCCGCCAAAAAAACACCAGACTAAAGTAACCTATGCATTATGTCATAGTTTTGGAGTTACTACATTTTAGAGTGAGTAAATTTTATTAAATTAATAATGAAATAATTAGTAATCTCAGGGAAAATATAAACAGTGATTATACTGTTTATATTTTCCCTGAGATGACTAATTACTATTTATATTACTAACTAAGTCCTATTTCATACAGGAATGTAATAAAATTGTAGTATTCAAAATATGAAATGTTGTCGATTAAGGCTGTAGTCGAGAATAGCCGGAAATCTGGAAATCCGGACATCCGGACATATGAAAGATTATAGAGAGAGCTAAAATAGAGAACGCTTCGCTCACTCAACTAAGATACGCTACAACCCATATAGTCTTCAATAAAATTATCTATTTTATCAACTTCGTACGCATATTTTTTTTACACCGTAGACGGGTTAAAAGTATCCTATTACCATTTTTGTATGTCCAGTTACGAGGGGCAAACCGAAATGATCGGGAATTTAAAAAACTATGTGCACTATATACATAAATTATATTTTATTGTTTTTCGAAGTATTCTCCGTTACATTCAATGCACTTTTGCATTCTTTTAAACCAGTCATTAAAACAATAATTCCAGTTTGAAGTAGGCATTGCCAAAATGGCCGATTTATAGGCTTCCACAGCGGCTTCTGGGTTCTCAAACCGCTGACAGTAGTAGGGATTCGCCGATACTACGATACGGGGCGGACGGGCCTGACGGGCGGCATCCAGGGCGGATTTGGCGGACCACCAAACCTAAAAAAAAAAAAAAAAAAAAAAAAAAAAAAAAAAAAAAAAAAAAAAACAAATAGCCCCCTACTTAGAGCGTTTGGAATAGGTCCCAGGACGCTCAGACAGCTTTGTCAAGACTTACAGAACGCCCTACGCTAACAATGCAACACCTTCCCCGACCCATCGACCCTTTTCTATTGTCTACCCGAGCTCGGGTTTTATTGCCCTCTCGGACGCCGAGCTCACTTTTATTACGGTCTACTATTGTTTCCCTCTTTCGTATTTCTCTTTGGCTTCAACTGCCTACAACTTCCTTTGCAAACGGTATACATCTTTTAAGAACATTCTTTAGGTAAAGCTGGACAAATACCTAAACATCTCATACCTAAACTATCAGACTAGGTCCGCCACCTTGGTTCTTATTGGAATCGCTGTTTCAACCCAGCCTGTCTCACATCGTCTCTTTACTCCAAGGTTTCTTACTACGTGATGTGTGCTACGGTGTACGTATCACTAATCTAAGCTAACCTATGCTAGATCACAATTCTAACCTAACCTAACCTAAGCTACAGGACTACGCCCAGCTAACGCAGGATACGTTACTTGACTACTTAACTTCAGGTAGCCTTACTTCAAAGTATGTATTTTGTTACTCACTACATATGCTGCATTTCGAACGTTGTTCTATTTATATATTTTATCTTGTTCAACTTAACATTACTTCTAACTTAACTATCACCTAACTTCGAAAACTTAATTTTGAAGAACTGCTTTATTTACTTACCTACTTAAAACTAGCTACGAGCACAGTACAGTTGTTTTGGTCTTAAGAACGCTGTTCTAACCTAACCTAACCTTGCATAAATTTGACTACGTACTCAATGTTACTTTCATTTCTTTTTTGTAATAACCGACTTCAAAAAGGAGAAAGTTCTATGTAAAAATATTGCATGTAGCATAAGGATAATACGAATCTAATCTTACAATAGTAATGCGGTATTTTATACAGTAATAACTGCTTCAAAACTATACTAACTTATTTAAGCTGTAAGTTAAAAATACGAGTTCTATTTTTGCATATTTATTTATTTCGCCAAATATTATGTTCTTGAATAGATGCTTAAGAAAATACCTGAATAAACTTTGTAACTTGTACTAACGTGTATTTGTAGTGGGCTGAACTAAACTCGTTGATTTTTTAATTTGTTTGTTGGGTCCATATTGTTTGTAAAGATTTATGACAGGTTTCTTCTCCGAATCATCAAAAGATTCGAAAGTCTATTATAAATTTTATTACTGTTTGTTGGTGGCTGTTGGGCGCGGTACAAACTAGTCGAAACGTGATTTTAATAATTTGTGATTTTAACGGTAATCTATTGTCACATCCTTATAAAAGCCGATGGACAGTGACGATCTATAAGTATTCAGAACCGAGTCGTGCTTGTTACCAGAGCTCTCTCAGTGTACAGTGACATAGTGTTGAATCGTGCTACAGTGCTTATAAAAAATGGCAAATGTAAGTATGTACTATTTTTTATAAAATATGTATGTAGTATTTTTATGTACTATTTGTTTAACAGTGTTTTTTTTTTCTGTAACTTGTGTTCATCGTGTTACTTGTTAAGTGTGTTAATCGGATGTATAACTTATTGTTGAATATTGTTACAGTTCACGGAAAACACTTTCAAGAATTTTTATTACCCTGAACCTGAACATGATGATTCAGGGAGTGATGAAGAAGGCACACTCGGTTTTAAAGTGAAACAAGCCATAGCGAAGAAACGTCCTGCAAATAGTATCGAGAGTTTCTTTGAAAAACCGCAGAAAAAAGTGAAACCAGTGAAGAGATCTTCCAGTGTGTCGCAAAGTTCCCATACCGGTGTTGCTTACCTATCTTCGGGTAAAGACGATGCTGCGTATGCATCACACCTTATTAAAATAGAAATATACGATCTTGAAAAAGTTAGGAACATCGCACCAGAAGAGCACTGGAAGCACGCCGATGTGAGATTAAAATCTTACATCTCAACTGAGCAAGATCCACAGCTTGAGACTGTCCGTGATGTTATATACAACATGACGAAAGAAATAGCTTCGAAGGACACGTGCGTGAAATATTTTATAAACAATACGAAAAAGTAAACTAAGTGTTTGTGTAGTTTTAATACTAGGTTAAAACTGTATTTATTATATAAGACATTAGATAATATTTTATAACATACCCTTGTGTACTACTAGTATTATATATTTCTTACTGCTTAAACAACAACTTTTTGTTATTCAAAATTGTTAACTCGTTTTATAACCACATGTTGTAATTTGTTTTGTAGCCTAATCATATTGATCTATTTCCCTTTGCAAATGTATAAAACTCTCCACCCTTTAATATAAAATCACTAAGCTACGTTTGTTATTTTAAGGAAAAAATTTGTTGTAATGTAATCACTATTTTTAGGTAAATAAGGTTTAATTAAGGTATTATTTATAAATAAAAAAAATCAGTTTAGTATATATATATTGTTTTATTTCACAAAAATTGACTTAAACATATTTCTTAAAATTAAATCGTTACAAAGAGAATTTTCAGAAAACAAACTCAATAAATCGCTCATAGTTTTTCCTTGATACTTAAAATATAAATAAACTAAACAATATTCGCCACAAACTGAAGTAAAATGATTTTGAAGTGGTCTTTGGTTATAAAACCACCGTTTTGCATTTCTATTCAAAAATAACTTATGATAACCAGTAGGTTTCCGACCAAATGAGTCAAAGTATTCCCCTACACCTTTAGCATCAATATGCATTGCAACCCAATGGGAACCTGGTTTCGAATCAGGGTCCAAATTGCTTACAATAAAAACTGGACGAGCAACCCAAATAGGGATTCGGTTAGCAGCAAAAACATTTGATTTAAATCTAGGGTTAATTTTTTTCATACAATATTGAATTTCATTAGTATCCATAATAAATAAAATATGTATACATTCATCGATGATGTTACAAACACAGATTAAGAAGAAATGAGATTAATTGTTAATTTCACTGTATTTATATTTATTTTAACTGTTGTAATCTACAGATACATCACGATTTTTGTTTATTTCAATAACATTATCAAATTCAGCGTACACAATACAGTTAATAGTAGTGCTCAAGGCATTATCAAAACGAACTTCTATCCGAACACTTCCGTGTCTTACAAGGTTCCAGTGTGAGGTAGAACTGGCTGACAGGTCAGGCGTCAAATCGAAACATAACAAACAGTAACCTTCCCCGTAATCGGTTCTGCTTATTGCATTACCTTCATTGTGGAAGTGAATACCAGTCCCAGAAAATAGAGTATGATATGTTGATGCTATTAAACCAGAACTAAATGATGGTTGTAATGTTCTAGAAGGAATTTCATGACCATCTACAAATAAACTAAAAGAGTTCATATTATAATTTTGAAAATTGAAAGGGTTCAATGCAAAATTACCATTAAACGATGAATTTGATACAAAACCAATTATACATCTTTTAGGTACTTGTCCAAGAAATATGTTATCTAAAGTTTTACCCTGTATTCCTGACGGTATTGTAAGTACCTTTACTTCTGCTCTTGTGATAGGGTATTTTGCAGTTGTTGATGCTAGCACTTTCTGATGAGCTAACAAAACACTTGGACTGATTCTAGCTCTTCTTATTATGAGACTAGCGTCCATTATTTGTACCTTAAATTTCTTATCTTGGTGACAAATAAGATTAAACGATTCTTTTGATCGCACTAACTTAACACGCATTTCTACACCATTCACTAGAAACTTCTCTTGGTTAAACATATCACCATGTAAATGTCCAATCATTTCAACTTGTTTACTATCTGTAACAAATTCCATCCTTTTGTGAAATCCTTTGTTATTTGCGTCAACGGTGTCCATATAATGTGCTGTATCTTCATACCATAACCCACAAGTAAGGTGAGTTTTTTTAGCGGCTGGTCCATAGTTAAGTAGATTTTCCATGTAAGCACGGTAAGCATATGTGTTGTTTGGTGGCGAGATTAGTTTTTGATTTAAATATACGTCAAGTTGATTAAAAAGGGAGTGCAACCAATTATTAACGGGGGCAACTTGAGTATCAGGCTTTAACTTTGTACCATCCTGGTTTAATATTTTGGCGTTTATATGTAATAATGTATGTGATAAGTCAATGTAGTCATCACCTGAACCGGGGACTTGAAACTCAATAGGACCATCATCACTTAAAGATGAGATTGGTTTATAATGAACCCACTGTCCACTCTCAATACTTGTCTGTGTCGAAGGCAGGGCAAATATATCTAACTCAGATTTTGCACATTCACACGAATGATTGTGTAGGAATGACATGATTTACTTTGAAAATATATCGTCACTATATTTATTTCTCTTAGCTCCTCTTCGGCGCGATGCTTTCAAGGTAATGAGAGGTTCCCGTCTCTTAGTTGACATTTTATACCCAGATCCCGACATCAGAGAATCGATCTTTTCATCAGCTTTTCTTTTTAAGTTAGCACTAGCTTCTTTAAATCGAGACCTAACTGAACTATCTATAGGGCGTGAATTTACCATATCAGATAACAAACCAACCCCCGCATCTAACGCTTCTTTTCCAACAGTTTTAAAACCACTAGACAACAAAGGAATTACTGACCTAAACAGTCCCCCCAAAAAACTTCCAATCCCATGCCCTCGCTGAAACGGAACACCTTTATAGACAATTCCTATACCAGAACCAGCTTGATGGGTATAATAATGATCGTAGGGACAAGAGTGAGATGATCTTTTATAATTCATCTTAGCCGTTGAAAGTGTAGTTTCACGCAGGAAATTCCGAATTGAAATGGCACTCTTGCACCGGTAGTTGTTCTTATATCTATTTCCATAGTATCAAATTCTCTACGTAAAACAGGTACATAATGAGCGGGTGAGAAAATGTGTGTTTTATATGCTCCATAATGGAATTCTGTTGGATCTAATGGTATTATTCTAAGCAACGTAGTTATAACATCACCAACTACCTGTGGTTGTATGATGTCTGTATAAACAAATAATTGTGATGGTAAGCCCAAATACAAATTAACAGGATTTTTACCAAATGAAACTTGCCGTAAATTTGTTTTCGGTTTAAAACCTAACTGTAGACTTAGTATTGGGGTTGTTATAAGAGAAGTTATATCGTTATTAATTGTTGCTACCCCAACCATTTTGGTTAGATTATCATATCTAAACTTTACATTATTTTTCAGTTGTGGGTTGTCATTAAAAGCTTGAATAAAATGGTCAACGTTGTCATATGTAGTTGCTGGTATATGAGTTTTTATATCTACAATTTTGGCTATCTTGTCAGTGGGTGACACTACTTTCTTTTTTAAATAAATCATATTTTCATGATCTTGAACATTGTACATTGAACAAGGGTATTGAAATTCTACTAAGCCAACTACCCATTCTCCTTCCAACTTTATACTCCTGGGTAATTTGGTTAAGAAGTGTGCAGTCGTATTATCGGTATAGTAGTCCGAGGAACTGTTACTTAACAATGTAATATAAAAGCTGTTTTCACTCATATTTTTTTTAAGCTTGAAGCGAGTATCCAAGAATTAAATTTGTTAGGATAACCTCGCCACTTCACTAGTACTTCTTTTCTGGCACCAACCCCACGTGAGCGTATTATTTTATCAATTTTATAATCAATGGAGGGGAGATAAGTCACTTTTTGTAATTCCTTAGAATAAAATGTACCAACGATAGGCTCACCTTCTAAATCTCTTAACGTATACACAACTCGTGGAAAGCGGTTTATTATTGAATCAATTCTAAATATTTCGTCACTCCAATTAGTTTCGTAACCCTTTTGAAATATATGTTTATATTTAGTAATTCTAACATGATCACCAACATTTAGTTTTGTGATTTCCAAAGTAAGTTGTCTATCCTTTTTTCTGTTATACAAATTACACCAAACAGTCAAGATATTATCAAAATTTACATCGATAGGGCGCATTTTAATACTAGAATGATAACTGTGATTATAAGAATAAAGAAGTTCTTGCAAAATATCTATATATTTGTATGTATTCTTATGAGTAAAGTAACGCCACATTTTCATTTTAAGAGTTCTTTGAAACCTTTCTACTATACTTGCTTTAATGTCAGGATTGTTAGTAGTATAGTAGTTAATGTTTTTGCTCCTAAAGTAATCCCTTGCTGCCTTTGAAACAAATTCGGTGCCTTTATCAGATTGGATGTGACGAGGAGTAGAATTGGCTTCAGTAAATATGCTTTCAAAACAATTTATAACGGTTGTGGCATCTTTCTTTTTCATAGCTCTCGCAAAAGCATATTTACTGAACACATCAATAACACACAGAATATATTTGTATCCATCATTATATTGACTGTAAGTACCCATATCACTCAGATCAGCTTGCCAGAGTTCATTAAAGTTAGATAAGACGTATCTATTTCTTGTGAATCGCCTTTGAACCGGTTTATGCAGTGTGTACGTTTCTTGAGATTGTAACCAGTTCTTTACTTCGTCTTTGTTCATTCGTCCTTTCATTTGTTTACTTAATTTATTTAAACTACTGTAGCCTGCTGGATTAGATACATCGTAGTATATTGCATGAATGTCTAATAAGGGCTCCATCTTTCCCAATCTAGTTTCTTTTTGTTTGCCTTGAGCAGTACACTTGAAAGAGGTGTACTGGCGCTTGTGTCTTTAAATGACGATGACGATCGAGCACTTGATGGAGCAGATGATGCGTGAGGTTCACTCGATTGAGGTTTATTTATAAATTCTAGATTAGTAGGATTACCTATACAAGACGTAGGAACTTTTATATCTCTTAAAAATAAAGCAAACTCTTCCCATCCTGTTGGCTTAGGGCGTTTAAGAGATCTAACCGTATCGCTTACCAGATCGAGAATATTGCTGTTTGGAATAGTTCGATTGTTTATTACAACTTCACCATTTGTTTTCCACCATATTTTTGGTCTGCTTGACACAATACAAGTCAATAATGTTCTGGTTTTTTTCTCATATGATTTTGGTAAATTATCTATAATACGAGATGGACTGAATAGTACAGTTTCTGGATTTTTTGTATCAGACGGTGTAGCTGCAGTAACTGCAGAAACATCACCATCTGGTAGTGTTTTATTTGCAACTGATTCATAATTTTCATCCTCCTCCTTTTTGTTTACTTTTAAGTTTAAATCCTTACTTTCATCGTTGAGTTGATCAAACCCCTCCATCACTATTGGTATTTTAAATGGTTTTCGATCTGATTCAATAAAGTGCAAAAATCGTTGTAGTGCTTGAGAATATAATGCCCACTTTTCACGATCATTAATTTTACTCTTCAGGATTTTTTGCATCTCTCCGTCTAGGCGAGATGATACATTTTCGGGTTGGCTATCATTTCGTTTGAGTCTTTCAATAAAGTCTGGTTCAACTAACAACATTTTTTTTGTGTTTTCCATTTTATTTTATGTTACGGAGCTTACTAAGGCACTTAAAACTGCACCTAATATAATAGGTAGAAATGCACCTCCTTTTTGAATAATAACAGTTTTCCTCAATTTGTGTTTCCCTTTCGAAACTAGTTTTCGTAATGTGTCTTTATATTTGTTTAGTTTTGATTTATCTTTTGATTCCAGTG
Organism: Apotomis capreana; assembly: GCA_947623375.1. Classification (NCBI taxonomy): domain Eukaryota; kingdom Metazoa; phylum Arthropoda; class Insecta; order Lepidoptera; family Tortricidae; genus Apotomis; species Apotomis capreana. Next base: position 10,884,700 of record OX392522.1, on the reverse strand, counting down.
GTATTTTTCCTTTTAAAACGTTATAAATACACTCACAAATAATATTAATTTCTTCATCTTCACAAGATTTTAGCAACGCTGTGCGATACTTTGGTTTAAGTAACTGCAGTGCTTCAAGTAAATGTTTATATGTGTGTACTCTTGGATGCATTATTTGGAACTGATTAAAACGTGTTGATTCTTGTCGTATTTAAACCCTTTCTTGGGAACATATACGGTACAATGCCCATCAAAAGGAAATATTTTAGTTTTAAAACGACATATGTCATCGGTATTTTGCTTCAGATCAATCATAAGGTAACCATGAGCATCTTTAGTGGCATCTTTGTAGGCTTCATCTACAAATTTTGGGTTCTCCGGATAAACTTGTCGTGACAAGTAGCGAATTTGTGTTTTATCCCTCGGGTTTTTGAAGTATACAATATAGCTGGTATTCAATGAAATATCACGTTGTCCTTTGCCTTGATGAAATATGTTTTGAGTAATATAAAAAACACTTAAGTTTCTATGGTGACTTCCTTTTGTAAAAATATCAACGATTCGTCCATCCGATTCTCTCATCAAGTCATCAATTATGAGAAGCTTGGGCTTTTTTCCATCAAATAAAGAAAAATCTGGTATTCCTTGGCTATAATTTACATTTTCCAGATTGTACAAAGGTTGCATTTCATCATAACACCAAATAATTTCATCAAATTCAACATTACATACTTCTTTTGCATTGTTTAAAAAATTGGTAACAAACTGAGTTTTACCACACCCACTTGGACCCGCTACTATTGTAGTGAAAGGGTGGTTAAAATGAATCATTATAAATTTTTAAATATGTGTGTTCATATGTTAACGGATTGACTTCAAATGAGAAAATTTCTAGACCATAGCTTTTTAAATAAATTTGGTAAAAAAAAATGGGGTAACAAATAAAAAAAAAAAAAAACAAAAATTTTGCTAATTATTTTTTAATATTTATATTATTCTAGATAAATCACATAAAAATTTACAAAAACATATTTTTTGCCAATCATTTTATTGCCAAAACTTAAAAAATAAAAAAAAAAAAACATCCTAAAATACAATATTATGTACAAAAAATAAATATGAAAATTGAATGTTCCGTGTATTTTTTTTTTAAGAATTATGAGGTATTTTATAATGACCCCACGCAAGAGTATCCGAAGTGTTTTTCAATAAATATCGTTTTGTGTCGTTGTAAGATAATGATATTTTATTGACATTTTGCGTAAATAAAACATGCTTTATTGATCGGAATCGTAACATTTGAGCATGTTGTATATTTCTATCAAATAAACAACTTTTATAGTCGTTAAGGGTTAATTTCTTGGTAACACACTTGTTTATTCCTTTAGCTTTGGATATAATACCACTATTTTGAACATCTAAGGCATACATTTTTGATCTAAGACCAACAAACTCTTTCAAAATTTTGCCATTATTTTCGTCTTTAAAAAAACCTAACCTCTTTTTATTTAGTAATGGTAAACCATATGCATTGTTGGGTGGGTAATCAGATGTATCATAATACAAGTTCAGGTCAGATTTAATGTCCTCATAAAAGTTAGCAGTGTTTATTTCATATATTAAGCTATCAGTATCCGTGTAAAGGAGCTTGAGATTTTCCGTATATTTGTATTTCATATAATTGTAGTGGAATTCGTACATTAAAGTTTTCGATAGATCTAAAATGCAGAATCCAAGGTAAATTGGTTTGTTATAAAAGATTTTTGTTTTTTTCAATTGCACAGCAGCTAAATTCTCAGAAAATATTGATAAACTATGAAATTCAGGTTTAGATATTAAGGACTGTACCCCTTGGGATTTTCCGCGATTTTCCCAGTGACTTAATAATTTAACATTCACACGTTTCGTGACATTTTCCATTGTTTTACCAAAAACAGAATTATTCATAAGTTTAAAGAAATCTTTTTCAAAATCAGATGTCGCCAGCGAACGCATTCGGGTATTCAAATCTATGTAACTTTTTAACCAAGTAGATTGTTTGAACTTCAACACACGATGGATTTTCACTAAACGCAACCCATTTTTTAAACATTGTTTAAGATTTCTGTAATGTAATACATAATTATATTTATTGTTTAAATTGGGAATCAATTTTTTTTCTTTAGAATCACCTAGACATACATTTTCTGGACAGAACGGCAAATCTGAATGAGAGTCATGTAATTCCTTGGGGTACTCTAGATCAACTTCTAATATAAACCCATATTCAGCATCGTCTGAAACATTGAAATCGGTATCTTTATTTACCCATTCAAATTTGCCAGACGGAAGACATTGTGACATAGCCCACCCATAGAGATTATTTGCGTCTAAGTACATGAGAAAAGATGAAGGAATATTTGGATCATAGTCTTCCATAAATGTATTATTTGCTTTTGCATGTCTGTTGCTACATTGGGAAATCCCTCCTCGAATGTTTTTCGCTATAAAAGCTATTTTGTCGACATCTGTTAAAAGTTCTAAACTTATTTTGGTAGTCCTCAACATCGAATCAAAGGAAATTCCAGGCGCGGTATAATAATGGGCGGGATCTAAACCATATGTCTTAAGACACACATTTCTAAAATTTTCAAATATGTCAGTTAGTAATAAAACATCTGTTTTCAGATAAAGATTGGAATAATCCCCCATATTTTTGCATTGGAAATGAGACCAAATATCTTGAGCATGTAGGAAATCGTTTTCGGAAATGTGACTGTCAGTAAGAGAACTATAGAATTGATCCTGTGTAGGAAGCGAAGTTAATTTCAGTGAATCATACGAAGTCATGTACTCATATGGATAGACACCCTTCCGTATTAGACGTTTAAAGTCTTCTTCACGAGGAAAGTTCAATTTCAATTCGTAAAATTGGTCAGTAGTCAAGTTTTTAGCTAATTTATCCAAGCTACTCGACATAAATTTAAGAGAATCGACAAATCTCAATTTTACAACACGATTATTCACTTGTAAAGACTTAGAAAACGAAATATACTTTTCTTTATTTTGTGGGATTAGTTCTATGTCACCATCTTCAAGACCAAGTCCATGTACAATAAAATGACTATCGTAATTGCTCAAATTATGGAAAAATACAGGTACAAAATTGGGTGGTTTGTATTTTTCAGAACAAAATTTATGTGCAACGCCTTCGTAAAGTCCAGTATGATAATTATAAGAAACGGTTGAGTCATCATTCAAATTTCTATCACAAATATAACAAGCATGGCTTTGCATAATGTCTACCTTATTAGCATCTGTTAGAGGGAAAGAAGTTTTAGCAAACGCATTACTTTTACAAATAGTTTCTAAATCTTCTTTTATGACTTTCATAAATGTTTTTGCACAGTCTTCACCTGTATATGTTCTGTACACAGATAACTTGTCATTATAAGAACACTTAATATAGTAACCGAAGCTATAAACTTCATGTTTTTGAATATTGGTAGTAGAAGATGTACTGGGGTTGTTAGAACAGGATTGAATTGGATTTAAAAATGCCTCAAAATCAGCGTATACAACAAAAGGTACTCTTAATTGTCGTTCATAATTATTAAAAGTAACTTGATTCGATGGAACATATTCGTTAAACCAATTTCTTGTGTCTTCTTTTTCGGATGGTAAGTTTGTGCATACGTGGAAGCAGTCGTTTTTTTGATGTTGGTTTAGTCTCTCGTGTGATGTAAATTTAATTAAGCAACCATCGCAAATATGAACAGCATGTTGTGCATTTGACAATTGCTTAGACACTAACCTCGATAAATTTTTGATAAAACAATAATGTCCTTGGTTATCTTTAGTTATGTACAACAAGTTTAAGTGATTAGACTTTTTTAATTTAGTTAAATGTAGTGGGCCTATAACATCGTGTTTCTTGTTTTGAGAGTTGTACTCGAGACCAAATACATTAATGCTAATATCATTATTTTTTTCAAATTTATGGATATCTCCCAATTTAAATGGAAAAGTTAAATTTTCAAAGTTCAATTTATTCTTATGTAATATGTATGAACTGACCATATTTGAATGACTTTTGGGTTCGTATAAACCAGACAATACAGCCCATCGAAAACACTCATGGTCATTGTTTTTTACATTAATAACCGCTTTTTTATTCTTTATATCACGAGGTAATTCGATAAAAGAAGAGCCGCGTAATGGATTATATTTGTTAATATTGAGATCGATATGATTAAATGTTACTAAACTCCACCCACTATCTTTTCTTTCAAAGTTTGACAACCTTATCACAATTTCATTTACTAGGGACGTAAAAACAGCAGCTTTATCAGTGCTGATATCAACAATACTATTACTTAATTGGAAATCAAATGTATTATTTAATTGTTTGGTATCTTGTGTAAAATTTGCATTAAGAATAAAATTTACTTTTAAAGCGTGATGTTTGTTAAGTGAACGATCTAATAATGTAAAGATCTTATCCTTGTGTTTTTGTAAAATAGTTTCGGGATCAAGAGGTTGGTGATCCATTTCATTAAATAATATTCTGTAAGTAGCGACTCTGTTTTTGAATGCATTTTCAATTAATTGGACATTAACATATTCACTATCGGATCTCAACACATTATTTTTGTGAATATTACTATTTAAATGGTTACCAAAATATCTTTTTGACACGAACTTTTTACACACCGAACATTCAATTTCAGAATTATTTTTTGTACTTACATTGACATCGGATAATGGTTCTTCGCTTGAGAATGTAGACATATCACGACTGTTGGAAGGGTAGTTTCTCTTCACTGGTACTTCTGCACCCGTACTTGTAGCTGTCCTTTTTCTCCCCCGTCCTACTTGGTTAGATCTGTAATAGAAAAAGTGAAACGTTAGTATTTAATACAAGATTTAAAACTTCAAAACAATGATTAAATTATTATCATTATACTAACTTAAGTTTTTTCGACATTGCTGGCAATATGCCTGCATTGTTAAAACCCCATCAATGACATCTGATGACAAGTTATGCATCGACTTATTGATATGCCCATCACATGGTGTGTAATAGGGTATAATATCTTCATCTTCCAAAAGCGCCTGAGGTAATTGATTGTCAATATACCACAATCTTATGTTTCTATGAAATACTTTTAAAATGAATCCTTTGCTTAAAACTGCAATTTTGTCGTGGGTTAAACTAGTTCCCATATGAAAGTATCCAAGCACCATTTTTAAAACAGTATTTTGTACAATACACAGACACAGTACTAGCACAAACACAGTAACTGGAATAATGAATGATTTCTACACCAGAGACGTCGCTTATAAAGAACCTTCCAGGATCCCCACCCAACAGAGAACAATGAAACTGAGCCATAAAAAGGCAACAACTCAATGACACTGGTCAATGGTTTTGTACAAGTTTGAACAAGAATAAACTGTTTAAATTGCATGTCTAAATATACAAGTACAATATCAATAAACAATATAACAGGTTGGAACAAGAGTACTCACCCTTGACTATGTAGCTGGCTTAGTAATTCCCCGATCTCATACATTTCTTGATCACTTTCAATTTCTTCGCATAGCCTGACGAGCTCGGAATCGTAAACATCACAGCTTAAACAGTCCATCGTGAGATGTGTCTAAGAAAATAGTGATTACATTACAACAAATTTTTTCCTTAAAATAACAAACGTAGCTTAGTGATTTTATATTAAAGGGTGGAGAGTTTTATACATTTGCAAAGGGAAATAGATCAATATGATTAGGCTACAAAACAAATTACAACATGTGGTTATAAAACGAGTTAACAATTTTGAATAACAAAAAGTTGTTGTTTAAGCAGTAAGAAATATATAATACTAGTAGTACACAAGGGTATGTTATAAAATATTATCTAATGTCTTATATAATAAATACAGTTTTAACCTAGTATTAAAACTACACAAACACTTAGTTTACTTTTTCGTATTGTTTATAAAATATTTCACGCACGTGTCCTTCGAAGCTATTTCTTTCGTCATGTTGTATATAACATCACGGACAGTCTCAAGCTGTGGATCTTGCTCAGTTGAGATGTAAGATTTTAATCTCACATCGGCGTGCTTCCAGTGCTCTTCTGGTGCGATGTTCCTAACTTTTTCAAGATCGTATATTTCTATTTTAATAAGGTGTGATGCATACGCAGCATCGTCTTTACCCGAAGATAGGTAAGCAACACCGGTATGGGAACTTTGCGACACACTGGAAGATCTCTTCACTGGTTTCACTTTTTTCTGCGGTTTTTCAAAGAAACTCTCGATACTATTTGCAGGACGTTTCTTCGCTATGGCTTGTTTCACTTTAAAACCGAGTGTGCCTTCTTCATCACTCCCTGAATCATCATGTTCAGGTTCAGGGTAATAAAAATTCTTGAAAGTGTTTTCCGTGAACTGTAACAATATTCAACAATAAGTTATACATCCGATTAACACACTTAACAAGTAACACGATGAACACAAGTTACAGAAAAAAAAAACACTGTTAAACAAATAGTACATAAAAATACTACATACATATTTTATAAAAAATAGTACATACTTACATTTGCCATTTTTTATAAGCACTGTAGCACGATTCAACACTATGTCACTGTACACTGAGAGAGCTCTGGTAACAAGCACGACTCGGTTCTGAATACTTATAGATCGTCACTGTCCATCGGCTTTTATAAGGATGTGACAATAGATTACCGTTAAAATCACAAATTATTAAAATCACGTTTCGACTAGTTTGTACCGCGCCCAACAGCCACCAACAAACAGTAATAAAATTTATAATAGACTTTCGAATCTTTTGATGATTCGGAGAAGAAACCTGTCATAAATCTTTACAAACAATATGGACCCAACAAACAAATTAAAAAATCAACGAGTTTAGTTCAGCCCACTACAAATACACGTTAGTACAAGTTACAAAGTTTATTCAGGTATTTTCTTAAGCATCTATTCAAGAACATAATATTTGGCGAAATAAATAAATATGCAAAAATAGAACTCGTATTTTTAACTTACAGCTTAAATAAGTTAGTATAGTTTTGAAGCAGTTATTACTGTATAAAATACCGCATTACTATTGTAAGATTAGATTCGTATTATCCTTATGCTACATGCAATATTTTTACATAGAACTTTCTCCTTTTTGAAGTCGGTTATTACAAAAAAGAAATGAAAGTAACATTGAGTACGTAGTCAAATTTATGCAAGGTTAGGTTAGGTTAGAACAGCGTTCTTAAGACCAAAACAACTGTGCTGTGCTCGTAGCTGGTTTTAAGTAGGTAAGTATATAAAGCAGTTCTTCAAAATTAGTTTTTGAAGTTAAGTGATAGTTAAGTTAGAAGTAATGTTAAGTTGAACAAGATAAAATATATAAATAGAACAACGTTCCAAATGCAGCATATGTAGTGAGCAACAAGAGACATACTTTGAAGTAAGGCTACCTGAAGTTAAGTAGTCAAGTAACGTATCCTGCGTTAGCTGGGCGTAGTCCTGTAGCTTAGGTTAGGTTAGGTTAGAATTGTGATCTAGCATAGGTTAGCTTAGATTAGTGATACGTACACCGTAGCACATATCACGTAGTAAGAAACCTGGAGTAAAGACACGATGTGAGACAGGCTGCGTTGAAACAGCGATTCCAATAAGAACCAAGGTGACGGACCTAGTCTGATAGTTTAGGTATGAGATGTTTAGGTATTTGTCCAGCTTTACCTAAAGAATGTTCTTAAAAGATGTATACCGTTTGCAAAGGAAGTTGTAGACAGTTGTAGCCAAAGAGAAATATAAAAGAGGGAAACAATAGTAGACCGTAATAAAAGTGAGCTCGGCGTCCGAGAGGGCAATAAAACCCGAGCTCGGATAGACAATAGAAAAGGGTCGATGGGTCGGGGAAGGTGTTGCATTGTTAGCGTAGGGCGTTCTGTAAGTCTTGACAGAGCTGTCTGAGCGTCCTGGGACCTATTCCAAACGCTCTAAGTAGGGGGCTATTTGTTTTTTTTTTTTTTTTTTTTTTTTTTTTTTTTTTTTTTTTTTTTTTTTTTAGGTTTGGTGGTCCGCCAAATCCGCCCTGGATGCCGCCCGTCAGGCCCGTCCGCCCCGTATCGTAGTATCGGCGAATCCCTACTACTGTCAGCGGTTTGAGAACCCAGAAGCCGCTGTGGAAGCCTATAAATCGGCCATTTTGGCAATGCCTACTTCAAACTGGAATTATTGTTTTAATGACTGGTTTAAAAGAATGCAAAAGTGCATTGAATGTAACGGAGAATACTTCGAAAAACAATAAAATATAATTTATGTATATAGTGCACATAGTTTTTTAAATTCCCGATCATTTCGGTTTGCCCCTCGTAACTGGACATACAAAAATGGTAATAGGATACTTTTAACCCGTCTACGGTGTAAAAAAAATATGCGTACGAAGTTGATAAAATAGATAATTTTATTGAAGACTATATGGGTTGTAGCGTATCTTAGTTGAGTGAGCGAAGCGTTCTCTATTTTAGCTCTCTCTATAATCTTTCATATGTCCGGATGTCCGGATTTCCAGATTTGATGCCGCCCATCAGGCCCGTCCGCCCCGTATCGTAGTATCGGCGAATCCCTACTACTGCTGACCACGCAATAAATCTTTAATTCTAGGGAACGTAAAAAAATCATTTGGACTCAGGTCAGGGCTGTATGGAGGATGGGACATCAACTCAACGTTTTCGTCGTTCAAAAATTTAGTTGTTTTGTGGGCGGTGTGGGAGCTCGCATTGTCGTGGTGTAAGATGACGCGGCGTCTCGGGTTCCCTTGGCGAAGTTCGGCCAGCACCTCCGGCAAACAAACTGTGATATACCAATCAGCGGTAACGGTTCTTTGTTCTTCTAGAGGAATTGTGGCAACATGCCCCTTTTTTGAGACGAACGAAGCCACCATCTTCTTCGACACGCTTCGAGAACGCACAACTTTCGTTGGTTTGACCTCGTCATCGAAGACCCATACTGCCGACTGGTGCTTTCTTTCAGGCTCATAAGAATAAATCCAGGATTCGTCACCCGAGACCATATTATAAACGGCTTTTGACTTTCCTCCATTGTAGCATTTCAGAATAGATCGGCACCAATCAACACGAGCCGCCTTTTGCTCTTCAGACAAATTATGGGGTACCCATCGGGAAATCAATTTTCTGACACCCAATTCACCATGCAAAATAGTGTGAATTGCAGTCATTCCAATGCCTATGGTTGCCCGAATCTGCTCGTATGTCACATGTCTATCTTCTTTTAGTAGTTTTTCCACAGCCGCGATGTTTTCAGGCGAAACCGCCGTTTTCGGCCGACCTGATGAAGGTACGGTGCCAAGAGAGGCACGACCCCGTCGAAACTCAGCATACCACCGATATATTGTCGTCTGACTAGGTGCTTCAATGTCGTATATAGTAATAAGCTCATTGCGACATTCATCTGGAGATAAGCCACGACGAAAGTTATGGTAAATAATTGCACGAAAATTTTCACGCGTCAGCTCCATTTTGTTCATCGAGTTGTCAATTTAAAAATGGAATTAAAAAAATATATCGTTCTTTTTTTAAATTGTAAAAACGGCATCGTGATTGTAAGTCGCCAGTATGCATGTGACAAAAAAGGATTTAATGTAACTCAGTTTAAAGTACTCTATTCCCGATCATTTCGGTGTGCCCCTCGTATCCCTGTACCAAAATTGGCTAAAATCCGTCCAGCCGTTTCGGCGTGATGCGAGGACAAAGGAAATTAAGAAAACAGAAATGGCGCCAGGCTGTCATGGCGCGCTCATACAAAATAAATAACAATTCTGCATCACGCTATTAAGATTTTTCCTGAAATCACGAGGTCTCCAGAGGAAACTGATTTTTAATACGTGTCTTGAATTTAATAATAGTATAGATATAATAAATTGTTCTTCACCATGATTACCATAACCTACGACATCATTGTTATATTTACGCAGAAAATACTATAACAAAGAATATAACATGTTATCAAGTTTTATAAATTATCCGATAATGGCACGGCCACAATGGTTATATAAAGTATGTTTTTGTTCGGGTTCAACGACCGATGAACCTAAACAGAGGGGTGAATGACCTGTCATATCACTACGCAGTTGAGTTGGTCTGATAAGTTTAGCGTGGGTCCTAAGATTTGCATTGGGGTTTGACAATGGACTTGAAAAATACTTTTTACTTTCAGGCACTTCAGATTTTACTGATACGATTTGATTGGCACTTGTTTGAGTAAACTTGTTTTATCTCTGCAGATAAAAGCTACTGTGAATTATGCCCAGGTATGTAAAAAGATGTAATGTTAGCAAACAAATTGCCTGCGGTGGGAGACACCGCTCTTCCTTCAGGTAACATGAGGTATAAATAATCATGATAATGCTTTTGAAAAAAAAAACTACACAAGTATACTTTTAACCCATTAATTTCTTTAATTTCCTTTAAATTCTAAATTAATGTGCAATCTGACGTTAGAGGAAACCAAACAGGAAACTAAATAAAACAATAGAATGATTCTTGGAAAAACTACAATTATATTGCGTAATGGCTTTCATAATGCAAAAGTATGTCACTGTAAAATAAACCAACTAAAGACTTACCGTGATAGTTTGAAATAAATCTGTTTTAATCTTTATTATATCAAGAAGGTGAGCAATAAATCTAAACATTTATTTTCAGGCACTCGCAAAAATTAATACCTTAAAACTGACATAATTATCAAATACAAGCAATAATACATAGAATCTAATAACCTAAATTGATTTAATACACTCCCGTCACAAGTAGCTGGTTATCATGAGACCCTCATTCAATGAGTAATTTAGAAAATGCTATTAAAACTTAACTACAGAATTTGGAATTCTTAGCGTCAATATCGGCTGAGATCTTGTCACTTGTTCCAATTAAAGCTGATTATCTTGGAAACTACTGACTCTATTCCACCACATTTAGCTAAGAACCACCTCGATGGACAAGTCTTTCGATTAAAAAATACCGCACTCAAATTGGTCCATCAGTTTGGGAACTACGATGCCACAATCAGACAGACAGATAGACAGATACCCTCTTTTTTGGCGGGGGTATAACAAACCTAACCTAAAATCCTAATCACATGATATTTGCAAGAATTATGAAAAATGTATGACTGCAGAGGAATACAAAGTCTGCGAAACAATTTTTCGGCGAAAAAAAAATCATTTATTTCAGACCAATTTACGATCCATATTATTTTAGACTATTTTAAACCTTATCGTTACGTTAAGAAAGTATTTTATCTATACACTAGCATTAACCCGCGGCTTCGCTCGCGTGCCTATATAATATACATCATCCTACGGGAACAATGCTCTTTTTTCAGGATTAAAAGTAGGCTATTTGTTAAGTTAGGATATAATCTGCAATCTGCATTTCCCTCATGCATATCCGTCCAGCCGTTTTAGCGTGAAGAAGTAACAAAACATACACAGACTTTCGCTTTTCTAATATTACTGGGAAATACTTTTTATTTTATCATTTAACTCCACTTTATCAAATCAAACCGAAAACTCAAGCACTCAAATCAAGCGATCTCAGCTTTTACTGTACCAAATAAAGTTCAATTCAAAATTCATAACTCGAAGTGAAGCTAAGACACCGGGATATGTGTGCATTTTATTTGTATAAAGCTTTTATAATGTCCCGAGCCTTGGGATATTCGAGATTGGTTTAATGATTCTAAGCCATGTTCTAAGATACGTCATGTTCTATTGTAAGATATTGAGGTTCTCTTCGTTGATGAATGAAAAATGTATTATTCTGAGCTGAGATAAACGTAATTCAGAATTCTGAAATGACTTAACATAATTATTGAAAAGCTTTAATGTATTTATTACGGATGCAGGAAGTTTCCCGATCATTACTCCTCCCGTCCCAACGCGCCGCCCGCCTAGGTCCGATTGACGACGATCGAGATGCCACCAAATACATTTTTTTTAATCTATTAGGATAACGCGGGTCTCTATCCATACCTCAAAAGCAAAAAGGCGAGACGGTATTTCACGTCCATCACGTTTGTTTTTTTTAAATCGTTGTTGTTTTGGTAATCAGCGACCCGATAAACGATAGAAACATTACCCTTGTTGCTTTTCAGACTTTGTCACCATATTCTCCTCCTTTAGGGGTTGAATTCTCAAAAAACATGAAACACGTGCTTACTCATTTATCGTTAGAAATACTCCTGTGAAGTTTCGAATAAAATAGTCTAACTAATCTTGTTTCCCCATACAAACTTTGGACCCCCATTTCACCCCTTTAGGGGGTACATTTTGAAAAATCCTTTCTTAGTGCACCCCTACACCTTATAAGAAACCTACGTGCCAAATTTGAACTCTCTAGAACCAACGGTTTAGTATTTAGACATTTCAACCCCATTTCACCCCAACAGGGGAGATGGTAACTCACGTCCGCCACGTTGGATTTTAAAATCGTTGCTGTTTTCGTAATCAGCGACCCGATAAACCATAAAAACAATACCCTTGTTGATTTTCAGACTTTGTCACCATATTCTCCTCCTTTAGGGGTTGAATTCTCAAAAAACATGAAATACGTGCTTGCTCATTTATCGTTAGAAATACTCCTGTGAAGTTTCGAATAAAATAATCTAACTAATCTTGTTTCCCCATACAAACTTTGGACCCCCATTTCACCCCTTTAGGGGGTAAATTTTGAAAAATCCTTTCTTAGTGCACCCCTACACCTTATAAGAAACCTACGTGCCAAATTTGAACTCTCTAGAACCAGCGGTTTAGTATTTAGACATTTCAACCCCATTTCACCCCAACAGGGGAGATGGTAACTCACGTCCGCCACGTTGGATTTTAAAATCGTTGCTGTTTTCGTAATCAGCGACCCGATAAACCATAAAAACAATACCCTTGTTGATTTTCAGACTTTGTCACCATATTCTCCTCCTTTAGGGGTTGAATTCTCAAAAAACATGAAATACGTGCTTGCTCATTTATCGTTAGAAATACTCCTGTGAAGTTTCGAATAAAATAATCTAACTAATCTTGTTTCCCCATACAAACTTTGGACCCCCATTTCACCCCTTTAGGGGGTAAATTTTGAAAAATCCTTTCTTAGTGCACCCCTACACCTTATAAGAAACCTACGTGCCAAATTTGAACTCTCTAGAACCAGCGGTTTAGTATTTAGACATTTCAACCCCATTTCACCCCAACAGGGGAGATGGTAACTCACGTCCGCCACGTTGGATTTTAAAATCGTTGCTGTTTTCGTAATCAGCGACCCGATAAACCATAAAAACAATACCCATGCTAATTTTTAGACTTTGTCACCACATTTCTCCCTTTTAGGGGTTGAATTTTCAAAAAACCTGAAACACGTGTTTACTAATTTATTGTTAGGAATACTCCTGTGAAGTTTCGAATAAAATAGTCTAACTAATCTTGTTTCCCCATACAAACTTTGGAACCCCATTTCACCCCTTCAGGGGGTGAGTTTTAAAAAATCCTTTCTTAGCGGATGCCTACGTCTACCATCTACCTGCATGCCAAATTTCAGCCCGGTCCGTCCAGTGGTTTGGGCTGTGCGTTGATAGATCACTATGTCAGTCAGTCAGTCACCTTTGAGTTTTATATATATATATATATTATATATTATATATATTTATATATATATATTATATATATAGATATAAACGGAAAAGTCCTGAGTGACTGACTGACTGACTGACTGACTCACTCATCAACGTAGAGCCGAAACTACTGAACCTAGGAACTTCAAATTTGTAAAACAGATCAAGTATACAATGGAGGCAAGGAATAAGAAGGGATATTTCAAAATTCATCCCCTAAGGGGGTCAAATTGGGGTTGAAAGTTTGTATGAAAATCGTGTAATTTTTTAGTAAGAGATACAAAAGTTCGTGTACAGATTCTTCATCTAAAAAAAAGAAAACTAATTTCAGGATTTTGGAAAAGTCATCCTTTCAAGGGGTTAAATGGGAGGTGAAAGTTTGTATGAAGAACCTGGGATACTTTGAGTAAGAAAGATAATAATTCGTGTATAGGTTCTTCATTATGAAATAAGTAAACAACTTTCAGCATTTTTGGAAATTCATCCCCAACAGGGATTAAATGGAAAATAGAAGTTTGTGTGAGAAACGTAGTCTTTTTGATTAAGAAGTGCATCATCTTACGTGTAGAACCAAAACCTGAGATTGTAGATCAAAAACTGAGAATATGAAACGATTTTAGAAGTTCAACCCTCAATGGGGTAAAGTGGCAGCCGAAAGTTTGTATGAAGAGCTTGGGTTTCTTTGAGTAAGAGTAGTAATATTTCGTGTATAGGTTTTTCTATACAAAGTAAGAACACAACATTCAGCATTTTTGAAAATTCACCCCCGAAAGGGATTAAATGGAAAGTAAATCTTTATATGAGAAACGTGGCCTTTTTGAGTAAGGGGTACAAGGGGGGGGCTCTTCGTCTAAAACTAAGAATATTGATTTCAGCGGTTTTGAAAATTCAACCCCTAATGGGGTAAAGTGAAAGGTGAAAGTTTGTATGACGAGTTTGGGATTCCTTGAGTAACAATGGTAAAATTTCGTGTAAGATTTTTCAATACAAAGTAAGGAAACAATTTTCATCATTATTGGAAGTTCACTCCAAAAAGGGATTAAATGGAAAGTGAAACTTTGTATAAGAAGCGTGGCCTTTTTGAGTAAGGGGCGCAACGGGGGACACTTCGTTAAAAACTGAGAATACTAATTTCAGCGGTATTGAAAATTCAACCCCTAATGGGGTAAAGTGGAAGGTGAAAGTTTGTATTAAGTCTTTGGGGTTCCATGAGTGAGAATGGTAATATTTTGTTTACATGTTCTTCTATACACAATAACAAAACCACATTCAGCATTTTTGGAAATTCATTCCCCAAAGGAGTTAAATGGAAAGATGAATTTTGTATGATAAACGTGGCCTTTTATAAGTAAAGGGTGCATTATTTTTCGTGTAGACTCTTCATCTAAGACTGGGAAACCAGCATTCAGCGTTTTTGAAGATTCAACCCCTAATGGGGTAAAGTGGAAAGTGACAGTTTGTATGACGAGTTTGGGATTCCTTGAGTAAGAATGTTAATATTCCGTGTATAGGTTTTTCCATACAAAGTCAGGAAACAACTTTCACCATTTTTGGAAATTGACCCCCGAAAGGGATTAAATGGAAAGTGAAACTTTGTATAAGAAACGTGGCCTTTTTTGAGTAAGGGGTGCAGCGCCGACACTTCATCAAAAACTGAGAATATTGATTACAGCGTTTTTGAAAAATCAACCTATAATGGGATAAAGTGGGAGGTAAAAGTTTGTATTAAGTCTTTGGGGTTCCATGAGTGAGAATGGTAATATTTTGTTTACATGTTCTTCTATACACAATAACAAAACCACATTCAGCATTTTTGGAAATTCATTCCCCAAAGGAGTTAAATGGAAAGATGAATTTTGTATGATAAACGTGGCCTTTTATAAGTAAAGGGTGCATTATTTTTCGTGTAGATTCTTCATCTAAGACTGGGAAACCAGCATTCAGCGTTTTTGAAGATTCAACCCCTAATGGGGTAAAGTGGAAAGTGACAGTTTGTATGACGAATTTGGGATTCCTTGAGTAAGAATGTTAATATTCCGTGTATAGGTTTTTCCATACAAAGTCAGGAAACAACTTTCACCATTTTTGGAAATTGACCCCCGAAAGGGATTAAATGGAAAGTGAAACTTTGTATAAGAAACGTGGCCTTTTTTGAGTAAGGGTCGCAGCGCCGACACTTTATCAAAAACTGAGATATTGATTACAGCGTTTTTGAAAAATCAACCTATAATGGGATAAAGTGGGAGGTAAAAGTTTGTATGAACAGCTTGGGATTCTTTGAGCATGAATGGTAATATTTCGTATATACTTAGGTTATTCTATACAAAGTAAGAAAAAAAAACACTTTTTATATTCATCCCCTAAGCAGGTTAAATTGAAGGTGAGGAGAACATTAGCATTAATTCATGAATAAGAGGTATACTATACAGGTATTTTTATAGAGCATTCATTTAAAACTGAGAAAATAAACTAAAGCCTTTGCCTTTTTGTAGTAGATCGCATTCAATTTTTCGTTCTTAATTTACCTTTGTGTCATTATTTATAAAACTAAAGCCTCTTTGGAAATTCATTTCCAAAATAGGTTTAATGAGAGGCAAAAGTTAAGACAAGAAAAATGGGATTATTTGCATAAGACGGTTCATATTCCGTGTAGAGCCGCAAAAATACTACTTTCAACATTTTTGTGTAAGGGGGCAAGTTGAAAGTTTATGTGAGGAATATTTTCGTGTAACTCTGCATTCATTTTAGGAAATTAAAAGGTTGAATGCAAGGTGATTAGATGGTAAAACATTGAATGGAAAACGTGGGATCCTCTGACAAAAATTCATGTATTGGGCCTGCATTAATATGTAAAAAAAAGCATTTTTATTAACTGAGAATACGGATTTAAACGGTCTCCGAAATTCCTATCCTTAATTAAACGGAAACCCAAGGTTTGTATGGGAAATGTGTAAAAGCGCAATATATTTTTTGAGTAAGACTTGAGTAACAGCGCAAATTAATACTAAGAGAATAGGAGTGTTGGGTATCTTGCAACCACAACGCACCTACATTAGTTCCAAAATATTAGAGTCTCCGTTAGGTACTATACAAATTGTCAATAAAGTAGGACCATTCAAAGTTTTCGTTAGGTAGTACGAAGACATAAAAATTAACAACATCAAATTAATAACCGATGCATTATTTTTCTATGCTTTTATTGATGGCCCTTAGAGAGCTGTACTAAACTTCTGCAACATCACTTTTGTCTATGATTTCGTTCGGTTCACCGGAAAGTAAATTGTCCCATGTGTTATGCTACGGCGTGATTTAAATAGAAATACAGAAATCGACCATAATTATTAGTTGTATTCTTTTAACAAACAATAAGACGGTAGAAAGTTACACAGATCCGTTTCCAGACCTGTGCGAGCGAAGCCGCGGGCAAAAGCTAGTTCTAAAATAAAAGGTATCCAAAGAAAAGAACAGCAAATGTAAGATGATATAACATCGTGGTCGCGGAAACGTAAATAGCGAGTTGTGCGCTTTACTTGTTCCTGCCTATAGTCACTTCGACCCAGTACTTCATGAGTGAGTCTAGCCGTTCTGCTAATATCCCTAGCATACCTACTGTTGCTGCCGCGCACCTGGCCTACCAACGAAGCAATTGAAATGATAAATTCGATGAAATGGCTCCGGACTCTTACATAAGCTTAAACCGTTTTTTATATAGATTAAAGATGTTTCACGATAGTTTTAATAACATTGTTGAGGCTCGTATCCAGCCATACCTATTACGTGACTCCTTGCAAGTCATATTGGCATCATCCTGCGGAGGTCACCGCTGAACGTCGTCGCGTCGGTCATTGCCGTGCTGACGTGCGTTGTACAGTCAGCTGTGGGGAAATGTACCCCCTTGGCATACTTGGAGAGTTGCACGTTTGCAGACTGTACAAAGGTAACAATAATTATATGTATGGAAAAATTATTAAATTGCCATTTTGACCGTGAAAAATACATAGTAATTCGTTTAAGTACATAGTTGTCATACAATTATTGTTTTGTTATATTATGAGGATTCCGATAAATAAATCTAATATGGTTATGGACTTTAAAAAAACAATAAATTTGCGTACCTTTGAGGCTACATATTTCAAAATCCTTTTATTTTTTTGATTTCGTTTTTACATGACCGAAGTCTCCTCTGGTAGAGTATTAGTTCACTCCAGTGACCAGCACCAGGTTATTAACCTGGCGATGGTTACTGGGGTCGGCTGTATATGGCCGGTTATGGATCCGTCGGGCTGGCGTATTTTGAGAGACCAATACCCAGAAGACGAAATTATTTAGCTGATGATGTGATTCTGGTTTTTCTTTTGTTGGTGTGACTATTACGTGACTCCTTGGTTTTTATAATGACATCCTGTAGAGGTCACCGCAGAATGTCGTCGGTCATTGCCGTGCTAACGTCCAATACGTTGGGAACGATAACAAAGATATTAATTTATCGTGATTGAAAGATTATAGCGTTATTAAGGATCCACTTATAAAGATGGCATATACAAATAGGCATTTCTGAAACTAAGGTGTTTTTCATACGATGAGTTCTGTGACAAATTTGTTTTGTTTCCGAATTACGCATACCTACTACTTTCGCAATATATATTTTTTAATAATTATCATGGCAATATAATGAAAACTAAGTAAAAACTGTACTTATCGAAATATATAGCAAAATTATTTGTCTATGAATTACATTTAATTTAATGCGATACAAAAATATTTGATTTTTAAAGTGAAACTGTTTTTAAATCGATTTTGTAATCGAAGCTTGATTTCCGATTTTGATTAAAAGGTTTTTTTGTAACAGTACAGGCGAATGCTTACAGTGAGGACGATCATGGATTTTATGCTCTACATATAATAAAAATACAAAAACATTCATTTTCAGCAGGAAAGTATTAAATCAGTTGAATGAGTAAACATTGACCTTAATTTCAAACTATTGATACAAAGATCATTATCACAAAGAAAAAAATATTATAATTATCTTATCTTATCTTATCTTATCTTATCAATGGTTTAGTATAAAATTGTGGTGTGTACCCACATTAAAAATAACGAGACATTACATGTGTCATAAAATTGACCTTTATTTTTTTCAAATTATTCAGTTCGACGAGGAAACATGATGTCAACCAGTGAATTAACTTGCGGTTTTCCTGTACTATTTAATATTTGTTAATAAACATATCGACGTGTAAAAGGAAAAACATGATTAGACGTTGGGGCGCCTTCTTGAGTGACAAATATTTGTTCTACATTTAATAAGAAAGTGGCATTGGCAGTGGATACTTAAGTGGCAATGGGCGGGGCACATTGCTCGTGTCGTTGGGGCATAAAGGTTCTTGAGTGGCCACCGTGGACCGGAAGACGCAGCGTGGGTCCAGAACAAGGTGGGCCGACGATCTAGTTAGGATCTGGGGAAATTGGATGAGGGCGGCGCAAGACCGATCGTTGTGGAGAACTTTGGGAAGGCCTTTGTCCAGCAGTGGACGTCTATCGGCTGATATGATATGATGATGATGATGATTACTACGAAAAAGGAAGTAATTGTAAAAAATATATATTTCAGACATTTTTATTGCAGACTGTACTTTCTTTCCTCATTACCACACTCATTACCAATCAAATTAACCCAAACACGATGGGATTATATCTTGCTGTTTAAGAGTTCACACAGCCTTCCATCTTAATCATCAGATCAGCTCCAAGATACTACTTAAGATACTCACAAACAAACTTAGTCACAAGTGAAGCTTAGCAGAAACATCTGTCTGTTAGATTTTTTTTTTGTTGCTAATTCGAATAGCCCTTAGGCTGTTATCGTAAGTCGCTGTGTTGTGGTGGTAGGCTGGCCGCAGCATAAACCTCGGCACCACGTGTGTGAAGCTGTCGCGCGCGAGCGCTCGGAACAGCGGATGAGTACCTAGCTGAAGCAACTGGTCTCTTGTCATGTCAGTTTGTACATTTTAATCTAGCTGGGCTTTAAATTTTGCGGGATGCAAAGTGTGTGCTATCGCGGTGGGCACCCCCACCGGCGGAGGCGCCGTCTCTGTCTGTTAGATTTGATTATATTTGTAAAGTGTAAGAAATTTGCAATAGATGGCGTTAGGAGTGCCACGCTAGCTCTTGCTAAAAGTAATGTTGCAATGGCCAATTCATTATACAACTGGAATAAATACCTATATTGTTGTTCAGTTGATATTTAAAGAGAGATAGAGCACATAGCTAACGTATACTATAATATAGTGGCGTTAACATACTTCACTAGAAGTCGTAGACCCATAGTGTGTACTCGTAGCGTGTATCCGTGGTAGGAAAAAACTAGTTGCGTCATTTTTGTTATTCACAGAAAAACACCTGAAACGTTAAATAATATACTATTCCAAATTCAAAACAATCCACAGACCAGATGCGGTACAAAAACAGCAGACTTCTATTGTTTTACTCGCGTGACACTAATTTGCAATTGAACAACGCGGGGACGTAAAATATGAAAAAAAAAATTTTTTTTTGGTCACCTTTTTTTTTAATTATTAAATCGGGCATAGCCGCTTGTTTAAATTTTCCAGTTAGGTGCGATGTTTTGAATTGATTACTTTCATAGTAGGTATCAAATTTGTTGAACAATGTTTGAAACGTAATATACCAAATTCAGAACACGCCACAGACTAGGCGCGGTACAAAACAGTAGACTTCCATTGTTCTTCTCGCATGATAAAAATTTGGGGCGATGCGGGAATGCAAAAAAAAAAAGTTTTTGGGCCAGGTTTTTTTAAGTACCTGGAGGCGGTGCAGCTATGCATGTTTAAATTTTCCAGTTACGTTATTTTTAAATTGATTATTTTCATAGTAAGTGTCAAATAAAAAAGAAAAAATTTTAACAAAAAATAGAACCGACTTCAGTAAAACTAAAAAGCCAAAAATAACCCGTTCAAGTACAGATTACATTTGACTCACCCTTTGAAGTCGATCCCAAACCACTCAGTTATTATATTTATATATTATAGTTTACGTGAGGTTTGGCCCCGACTTCAAAGGGTGAGTCAAATGTAATCTGTACTTGAACGGGTTATTTTTGGCTTTTTAGTTTTACTGAAGTCGGTTCTATTTTTTGTTAAAAATTTTTTTTTTTGCTTTTTAGTGATTCATATAAAATACTTATGGCAGGTTGATCAGGGAGGTCTTGAAGGCATGCATCTCGTTTGAATTATCTCCTAACTCCTAACCGTTGAGGAGTTGTTACCTTCCATCATCAGCTCAGCATTGGAAGATGATGACTACCATATGCAAATACTTAAATAGTTTTATAAAATATATGAAAAATATTATAAGTGCCTATAAAATTTCAGGAATTCCTTCGATTTCTCATGGATCTCGTCATCTGATCTTCACCAAAATTTTATGGGACCAACCTTGAGATGTCTATTCATAAACCTAAAAAGAATTTTCCAAATCGACTCATAAATGACGGAGTTCTGAGGTAACAAACATTAAAAAAAAAAAAAAAAACATACAACTGAACTGAGAACCCCCTCCTTTTTTTGAAGTCGGTTAAAAAGTGAAACGTATTCCAAATTCAAAGCAAGCCACAGACCGACCAGACGCGCTACAAAACAGCAGACTGCCTTTGTTCTCCTCACGTGACATAAATGTGGGGCAACGCGGGGATGCCATCACTGAAATGAAAGATTGCTGCGTTTATGGTTGAAGTTTTGGACTTTTTTTATTTGTCGGGGAGTCTCGTGCGTTAATGAATAAGGCCTAATTTCGTGTGTTGGGGCTTACAATTGGATATTTCAGTTTTTTGGTTGGATAATGTTGTGACTATTTGGTTATTTTCAATTTATTGCTTAATAAATTACTGTGATAAAAAATTTTTGCGGTGTTTGTTCATCATTTTAGGTATATGTCACAGGAAACGTGTAAAAAATTGTTATGATCACTAGTTTTACAACGTTCGTAATTTTATATCTAATCTCTGATTCAGATATAATCACAGACTTATGCGTTTTATTTTTATTTTATTTTGAATATGTATACTGATTAATTGAATTCCCAATATTGTTTTCTTTTGTTCGGACCTAATACGTCTTAACCTCTAGGTATTCCCAAAGACAATGCAAATCATTTTCACATAATGACTCTACGATTTCCATAATAGATAGCACAACGCCCAGTTTAAACAGACACGCGCTTCCAAAAAGTTTGATCCCTTTAGGTTCTCTCATGTATGGGTAGGAGGCGGAAGGGGGGCTCAAGTGTTTTTGGTCGGCGGGTAAAGGCGCGAAATTGCGCAATAGTTCAATATCACCTAAAATTCGCCGGTCGTCGACCCAACGCACACATTCACAGGCGTCGCGACGATCCTATATATATTAGACGCACACACGTACCTGTGTACGGACTCGCTGAAATACAAATGAGTGCGCATGTGTGCGTTTCAGTTCGAAAATGGAATTATGATCTTTAATGAGGACGAACGGTTTTAATTCTCGAATTTATGGGCGGCGATTATGTTCTATTTGGAACAATGGATTGATGAGTGTTTATTGGATGTTGCCTGGAAAAATAACACTTTTTTAATTTATTTTTTAAATGTTATCAAATCATTCTTAAATAAGTGAGGACATGAATATGCATAACCATATTTCTGAACTTGCGTAAGCTCAGTTTTGTATCATATTGCATTTTACTGTCTGTTTTGTGTATATTTATTGTGTGAAGTGGAATTTATAGTGAACTGATTGATTTGTGTAAGATCATCATTAATCTGATATTTATTTATGGTGATTTCATTCCTAACATTTTTCAAAATAGTGAAAATGAAATAAGCATCCGGGTAGGCGAACCTTTGTAATTTTTCAATATTTTTTTTATTAAAAGGCATGAGGTGCACTTTTGAATGACACTCTTTTATTTATTTTTTACACACTATTTCATCAGTGCGAAGTGTGTAAAGGTGTTAAACATAATACATTTTACAAGACTTTACTTCTAAGGAGATGCAATTGAATATGGGATTTTGCTACTTATATGAAAATTGTTTTCTAGCAGGAGTAGGTAAATAAACTTATCAAATATAAGCAATCAATCATTAATAATAATGTTAAGAAGAAAATATGACGAATAACTTTCATATCAAAAAACAACAAAGCCAGTTACGTCATAGGTATTACATAATCTACGTTAAATATCCAATTTTAATTAATCATATTACCTAAAAAGCGAACTAATCCATTTTAAAGTATTATATCAGCTGGTGACAACCACAATTCACTAAGATTTCTGTCAGTGCTCTTCAAAACCTCGTATCTAGTTTGTAGGTTGATACTGAGATACGAGCTTTGATTTAAGTTGGTATTTGTTCATGTGTTTTAGTTATCAATAAACGATTATAATGATATTATCTAGAGATAAATTAATCATTGTGCAATAATGTGCGCTTAACTAAACCAGAATTGTATCAGATTTGATACATAATTCCATATGATTACGTTATTTGGGATTATATTAAATGACTAATTGTAATATATAATTAATTAATATCAGATTAAAAACGTAATGTCACCTTTTAGTAATTTTTAGGACCGTGTTTTTTTTTTCGGGAAATGGGTAGCTATGTCACTCCCTGACTCTTGTTCTATCTGTGTACAGTAGACTGAACAGCAAATAAATTGAAAATGGCAAAAAATACCTCATTTTACAAAGTTACTGGTGCCCATATAATATTAATCAAGATCTTAGTTTCAGAGTACATAAAATAATAATGAGTTATTTATTCTGTTGCGGCGTTAAAACAGGATTGATCAACAAATAGACTGCATTTATTTAAAGGTAACGTATCGAAATTAATCATTAAAAATTATACTTAGAGTGTGCTCATTGATGTTGCCTTTATTTTACAGTTCAAGTCTGAATTTTCCACAATTTTCATACCTTTTTGATGTAACCTAACTTTTAACGTTATAATCAAATAATCAAACAAATAATCCTACATACCCTAATAATCATACATATATATATTTTGTATTTACTTGTACTCTAGATCCTCTCTGTACCATCAGATTTTTAATTTGCACCCACTTCTAGTATCTCTGTTTGGCCCTATGGTTGACTGGTAGAGAATGCCATTTGGCATTAAATAAATAAATACCCATTAAATAACCCCTGTCGTCATCACAAAAAAAAACAAAAATCTTTATGGCTAGAACTTTGAACCCTACAATGTGGTAGCAATGATGCGTAGAATAGAAACCATTGCCCTCCAGCCCAGCCAACCAAACGAGACCCTCCCCACTCCTTACTTTCCCTCCCTCCGATCATCTTTTGAAGGAACTCAGCGGGGCGAGGGAGATCTTTGTAACTGGTCAATAAGAATTTTCCGTAGAGTTTTTCTGGCCCGAAAATATACGGTCATTGGCCCGCAAGGTCGGTTACAAGGTCGGCGGCCGACGGTGCGATGAACTGCGCGACCAAAACAATGTGGCGTGGCTTTGGGGTCCTTTAAGGTTGACTGGAGGAAGTTTCTTTTAGTTTTAAAAGTGTGTGGAAACAGGGTTAAGGCTAGTAACACTAATATTATAAAGGCCAAAGTTTGTGTGTTTATGTGTGTGTGTGTTGTTAACGCTCAAACGGTTGGAATAATTCTGATACATTTTGGTATGATAGTAGCTGACACCCTGGATTAACGCAAAGGCTATTTTTTATCCTGAAAAAATGGATGAGCGGGTCCCATCGCGCGGCACAGCTCTGCAATAGGACATGTATACATTACATGTATATGCATAGGCCTTTAGTAGGTATACAGAAAATAAAAAGTGTCGATTATGCTAGTTTCTAAAAGTTATCATAGGTAAACTATTTTCAATCACGTCACTGCTATTTCTTCCGTTCGAAATTAGCAATTGTTATTTATTAACAAACATAACTGACTAGTGAAAAAAAAACTCCCATATTTTGAGAGCAAAAGCATGAGTTGGTATGGATACGTAAGAATAAAAAAAATACATTTGCTAACAATTGTAGTTCCGCCAATTCTTCAGGGGGATCATTCATCACAAGTCAAATGTAATTGGTTTGTAAAATAAATGTAGCTTCTTCTTCTTCATCAAGTATTATTTTGACGAGGCAGACAGCGATGCTTAGTAAAGCCTGACCAGAAATATATGAGGATGCGCCATATTGCGGAATTTCACTGGAACTAATTTCTTACAATGGCAGTGATTTTATGATGGTTTTTCAACAATGTCAATGTCATTCGCGTTGGTTTCATTAAAAGACAAATATTTAAAATTATTCCAAGAAAATGACGAAAACCATTCACAGTCGTGAACGTAACATTATAAATAAAGTGTAAACATGTTTACTACACGAAAAACAGCCAGGAAAAGAGTGCATTCCATTAAATGATATTACGAGGTTAACGTCATGGAACTGACGGGTAGGTATTTAAACTAATGTCATTATAGTGGGTTGCGATTGGTTGCAAAATTGTTGCCATATAAATGTTATAAAATAGCGCACTCTTGTCAATCCTCATATATTTATGGTCAGGCTTTAATATGGTTCAGAGTGTGACATGTTCTTTACGATGATATACGTATTTACATATCTCGCATCGTGTTTATACACAAAACATCTTTCTATCAAAGCATTCTATCGTCTGACACTCTTCGTCATACGTCAAATGTAACACATTCCTTTTTTCTTCTATTCGAACATACATTAATCTACCAGCCCGTTCCTTATACTCAACCATTACCAAATCCACTTTAATCTAGCAAATTTATATATATTTTTTAATGTTTAATTTTCTTTTTCATATTTGTATCGTAGTGTTACGACCAAGACTGTTAAAGGGGGATGACTGAAAATCAGCGCTGGGCTGGTAGCCTAGCACATGCTGAGACTACCATTACCAAAAATTGTTTGTGTACTGTACCCACATTTGTCCCACACATCACTGTATTGTTAAAGAATTTGTGTTCATTTTGGTAATAAACAGTTATTTAATTCTATTAGTATGTATCAATACACGTATATCAATAGATGAAGCTTGAGTGCAGTGTAGAAGTAAGAGGTTGGATAGGCGACGAGGATTTGATACTAGGCTCTAAACTCTTTAGAGTCTAAAGATTACAGAATCAACATAGCAACGTAGCTTGCTTGTCCGTGGTCCACAAATTTTACCACGAGGAGTATGCTTTGGAACTGCACGAACTAATACAATTGTCGCCTTTTCACAATTGGGCAGAGCCGTTCTATGCACAAAAGCCGCTTTCAAAACAGTTTTGCTTACAACCGACGGCATGGCCCAACTGCTGCTATAGCTGCTACAGACAAAATATAACTTTAAGGTCAAGCGAGCTTGCGAGCTTTTGGCCTATACTAGTGTCTTTATTCGGTGTCTATACATAACTGGTGTTCTCCATATTTTCATACGGCTCAGTGACATGGACCCTGAAGGAAGCGGAGCGTGATCGAATTGATGCTTTCGAAATATTGCGCTGGAGAAGACTGCTGCGCATACCATGGACAGCACGCCGCACCGATCGATCTTAGCCCAACTCAAGATCCGTACTATAGACTGTCTACGACCTGTCTTCGCACGGTTCTAGAGAACTTTGGTCACATTGTCAGGAAAGACAGTGATAACCTGGAAAAACTGATGATCACTGGAAATGTCGAAGGCAAGCGAATCAGGAGCCCGACACGCTGGACAGACCAGATTCGCACAACCCTTGGCACTACTGAACACGATCTTCACACGGCTACTGATAGGAGCAGATGGCGGCACATCATTCGGGAGAGACTGTTCCGAGAAAATGACCACGACCCTCAGTAATGAGGCAACCGACGCAAGGAGAAGGATACATACCTATAATTTTCTTAAATGCATTATCTCTCAATGAATACCTAGTCATAAAAAAAACATGGCGTCTGTGTTCATGAACGAATAGCTGAATTATGTTTTTTCGAGTGGTGTATTTTTTTTAATCATTGCATAAGTTTAAGAAAAGCACTATACATGCGTTAGCCGTGAAAAGGGCTTGCCGGCTACGTATCACTATCCGGCCTCCGGTCGGCCGTCTATACCTACTCAGCCGGCAAGCCCTTATTTCCCGGCGTCTGCAGTCATGTACTATTGTATCTCGTGGCTATACTGAGGTGTAAATAGCGCACATATACTTATTTTTATTTCTCTCTGGGCATTGACTGTAGTCAAGCGAATTCTCTTTAAATAAAAAAAGCAACAGTAAATGGCAATATGTTTATGTTAACGTAAGAGCCCACTGAAGCTGTTTTTATTTAGAAGATCGAAGCCATGTTGTTGTTAGTTTCTTTATTTCTTTGTCAATGACCGCGGAATAAATTTGATGCCAAAAACATGGCCAATGTTTTCGCAATCGGTCTATTATTTTTGTGTTTTTATTGTATGCGCATTGTTTTTTGGTGTTTACCAACCTTGAGTATATCTATTGCGTCTTATTTTAGTATATCGATAGCAAAAAGATTAAATGTAATATGTAACATAAAGAAATTAAAAGATGTCTAGTATAGATAATGAACAAAAACAACCGTTAACTTTTTATGAAATTAGACGACGCAACTTCGTTTACGCGGGGAAGTCATAAACCATTTTTTTTAAATTATAAATGTGGTTTAATCTCACGTAAAATTGTCAGGAACGGCCCGACATGTTTCGAACTCATATGCTCTTCATCAGGGGCAGCTATCCGTGCAGCAACGCGACTCGCGGCCCACTCCAAGAATGAAGAGCTTCGAGTTCGAAACATGTCGGGCCGTTCCTGACAATTTTTAACGTGAGTCTAAGCCGTTTTTCTAATTATTGAAGATGTCTCTTTATAGTTTTAATAATATTACGATAAAAAATTAAGCTGCAACCATCTGTGATACACAGCTACCGGTGTTTCTTGAAATACTTATAGCCGTTTTGGTGCAGACACATGTTTTTTTTGGTGTACCCTTGTTTTGTCGACAAACTTTTCATCGAATATTATTTCATCGACAACGATTCATCGAAACTTCAGCACTAGTAATATTGTTTGGCGTTATTTTATTTCAACTACTATTTATTACTACGTAGAAATACTATTCAACGAATATTACTTAATCGCTGATTTGTTTCAAATTATCTTAATTGGCACAACTACAAAACATTGCAATTCATTTCTTCGACGTATTAGTTTAATACAATTTTATAATATGTCCTACTGCACATTTATACATTAACAAAAAAAACGGCCGAGTCTGCTCTGAAAGGTGAATCATTTAAAGTTTGAGAATAGGTTGAGGTGAATCAATTACCTTTCAGAGCAGATCCGACTCGGCCGGGTTAGGTTAGGTTAGTTTTTTTGTATATCCCTAAAAAATATTTTCCATTTTAGTTGTAGCGAGCTGGACCCGTACCTACATGCAAGTGAAATGATATTACGTGAAGTAAGTTTTATGTAATTTAAAAAGATTTTAAACGATAAATTATGAAACGTACTTCTATGAAATAATACATCTGTGTAATGAATCATCCGCCATATGAAAATCCGTGATATAAAAATACTCGTAATGAAATTTCGATGAAGTGAGTTGTCGATGAAATGAAAATACTTGAAACGTTATCTTTGAAGTAAAATTCGACGTAACGAGTGTCGGCGATTAAAGGGTAAACCGTTTTTTTTTGTATCATTGGAGGCGAACGAGTAATCAGATCGCCTGATGAAAAGCGATTACCGTCGCCCATAGACTGCAACACCAGAGGAGTCACAAGTGCGTTGCTGGCCTTTCAAGTGGGAAATGTGACTACTTACATACAAAAAATAAAATTGATGTGGTGGTCCTGCCCGTATAGCACACGCTTTGCGGCTTATGTCGCATAGCATCGCCAGTCACTCTCTCACAGTACTGCGAAGAAAGAGATAGGTGATATTTCTCGCGCGAGAGAGTCGCGTGTCAAAGTTGTGCTAGAGTTGCTGATCTCCATATATTTTATTACAGCCTATTTCGCGTATTTCTTTGAAAACTATCATTCAATAATAGACATTTCAGTTTTACAATTTTAAAAAAGTTCAGGTAATCCTCCTCCTCCTTGCGTCGTTTTCCTCATAGCTGAGGGTCGTGACCTCCCCTTTGCAACATTTTCTCTCGTACGACCTTCCTCCATCTGTTTCTGTCTGCGGAGGTGTGAAGGGCGCTGTGAACTGTGGAGTCCAGAGCGGAGCGGATCTGGTCGGACCAACGTATTGGGCTGCGTCCAAGAGGCCTTTTCCCATCTACTTTGCCGGTCACGATAAGCCGCTCTAGGTTGCCACCGGCTTTTCTTGCGATGTGTCCGAAGAATCCCAAGACTGCGGAGACACTAAGGTTCAGGTTCAGGTAATATTTTTATTTACACTTAACGAAAACCAATCTCACAAATGAAACTCTAAATCGCAGAAAACAAATAAACATGGCATCAGATAACTTTTGCGGCGCTATAAAAAAACCGAAGTCGACTCGAACTTGGCGGCCCTTTGAACTTTGAACCCCGGGGTCGTGCGTAAGGGTACCGAAGGGCAACATTCGGGGTCGAAAAACCCCAAAAGTATGTAAATAACGGGCACAAATGTAATGTTAATGGAGGGAGGTTTGAATTGTGTACAAATATTGCCATGCTTTTAAATTATCTTTTTATTCTGTTACTTCTACTCTAATTTCTGTAATAATAAAATTATTTATTAAATACGACCCGCCCCGGCTTCGCACGGGTGCAATGCTGATATATTATGCATGTATTATACATATAAACCTTCCTCTTGAATCACTCTATCTATTTAAAAAAAACCGCATCAAGAGCCGTTGTGTAGTTTTAAAGATCTAAGTATATATAGGGACAGACAGACAAACAGACAGACAACATGAAGCGACTTTGTTTTATACTATGTAGAGGAGTAGCGTAAAAAATAAAAATGTAACACAGTTTCAACACATTGGTGACAGTTGGCTGAATATATAAATATTATCAAGGGACATTCTAACACAAATCGACCCAATCCCAAACTAAGCAAAGCTTCTGCTATGGATACTAGATGACGATATAAATAATACATAAATACATATAAATAACATCCATGATTCGAGTTCATCACACAAATATTTCCACAATTATTGCACCAACTTCTAGTATCTCTGTTTGGCCCTATCGATGACTGGTAGAGAATGACCTTTGGCATTAAGTCCGCCAATTGTACTAACTTTTGTTTTATACAATAAATCTTGAGTAAATAAATATTTGTCCTGGCCGGGATTCGAACCCAGGACCGCTGGCTCAGTAGGCAGCTGCACAAAAAACTATGCGAACCGCGTCGTATGAGTTGCCACTATATTTTAATGGCCTAACATATCTCTTTATGAAGTCGGTTGATATACAGAAGTTGAGAAGATGGCCGCCCACACACTTTGTATGTAACTCCTCTTGTGTCAGTCCATGGCTGACAGTAATCGTTGACAATCAGGCAATTCGTCTTCTTTTTTTTTCCTCCCTGATTTTACAGTAGGCATGGTGCCTTCGCTTAATTCATCTTCGCTATGTTGAATAGTTCCCGGAACCTATTCCACGTCTTCTAACCTTAATTATTGGTAGAGGTACGGCGAAAAGGGAAAATTCCGAGAATTGCTTGCGTTGAGCGAAGACCATCATTTAACAATTCTAGCAAGGTTTAGTTTACCTTCCCAAGGGGTTGAATAATATTATTCAAACTATTATGAGACATCTTTAATAGTTATAAAAACGGTTTAAACTCACGTAAAAATCATTGTCAGGAACGGTCCGACATATTTTGGAACTCATATGGAACAGGTTTACTCTTATAAATATTGACACAATGGTAAATTATGAAAGAAAAATGTAATGTGATCCACTGCAATGTAAGCGGGACTCGAATCTGCGACCCTACGTTCCCAGCGTAGTGCTCTACCAACTGAGCTAGCACATCGTTACGTCAATCACACCAAATCTTTGATTCCATAATTCTTGACTCTTTATACTGTATAAAACAAAGTCGCTTCCTGTCTGTCTGTCCCTATGTATGCTGTATCTTTAAAACTACGCAACGGATTTTGATGCGTTTATGTTTTATATGTATATTACATGCATAATTTATCAGCATTGCACCCGTGCGAAGCCGGGGCGGGTCGCTTAAAATTAAAGTTGTCAAAATCCTGTTGCTATCCCACTCATACCTCAAACAAAGCCGCATATATTTTTTTTCATTTCATTTCGTTGCATGATGATGTATTGTCCTATTTGTACTCTATTCTATTTATTTTACAGTTTCCCGAGACTACTCAGACCTTAATTAGTGTACGGAGAAAAAGAACTAGTAAACAGTCCAGTTGGTTTCTTGATCGTTGAGTGAAAAGACCTACATTTTCAAGCATAATATTACTAAGATATATATGTATAATAATGGTAATCACTAACTTGCTAAATATATCTTCGGCGCAAGAGGACAACGGATGACATGATTTCTTTTGCATAAAAAATGTCACGTAGTGCTTTATAGGAATAGTGCTGCGTGGCTTTATTCCTTTACAAAAAAACATATTATTATGACAAATATATTAATAATTACAACCAACTTTTTGAACTCAATAATACTTTTCCCTAAGTTCTAAGGAAATGGCTATTTCATGCTTTAATTGCGTGCTTTCAGTTAAAAAAACAGCTTTCAGTCAAATTCGAGTAGTTTTTGAAGCAAAAATTATAATTATTTGAGCCTCCGTGACGTTTCGGTAGCTTTGAAAATGGTAAAACTGGAAAGCTACCGAAACGTCAGAGGCTCAAATAATTAATATACGCGACATGAACCGTTTAAATTGTTTTATCTAAATATATAAATATATCCATGATACCCTGAATGACTTCACTTTTACTCGACATCTGTATCGTCATTATCGGCCCATAAACGAAAGAAAACAATTCCAAGGCGGATATAAGTCGAGATATCGATAAATAGATAAAATGTAATGAATTGCTGACATAATGTAGGCGTACGTGGATGATTCAACAAAATTAAAAACCGGCCAAGTACGAGTCGGACTCGCGTACCGAGGGTTCCGTACAAACACTTATCCCATCTTAACTGGCCGGGTTAAGTTAAGTTTGCACCCAGTATGTATGGCGCCGGATACAAATGAGGTTCAAAGTTAACGCAACCGATCACGTTTGTTGTATGGGAGACCTATTAAATATTTATTTTATTCTGTTTTTTAGTATTCGTTGTTATAGTGGCAACAGAAATAAATCATCTGTGAAAATTTAAACTGTCTAACTATCACGGTTCATGAAATACAACCTGGTGACAGACAGACAGACGGACGGACGGACAACGGAGTATCAGTAATATTGTCTCGTTTTTTACCTTTTGGGTACGGAACCCTAAAAATCATTGTCGTAATCCGCTTAACGGATAATTATCAAGTTTATTTGCTGAATCACAACTTTTCTTTCAATAAATATACGATATGAGATTGATATTGATAAAATACTTAATATGATATTTGACTAAATATAGTGAAAAATTATTATGTAATTGAAACCACTAAACATAAATTCAAAAAAACTTGGAACGAAATAAACTACCACTAACTTTTAAACAGTTTACTATTTTTAATTGGACAAACTAAAAATACGTGTTTTGACTACTGATGTTGATGACGTCACAAGCCAGTATCTTCATAGAAACTTCATACTGACAGATCGTTTTGACATTTCATAAGGAGTAGCTGATTAGAGCTGACATAAATACCGTATTCATCTGTTAACAATAAAAAAATCTAAACTCATTAAGTAACAAATACCTACCTAAAACAAAACTCGTATCTCAGTATTAATGTACAAACTAAATACGAGGTTTTTAAGAGTAGTGACAGGAACTTTACTCAGATTTCGTTGTCACCAGACGATTTCAATTATTTTGCGCATTTGAGTAAAAGAAAATAAAGAAAACAGTAGGTACTAGTACTAAAATTTATTTCTAGCCTGTCTAATTTGGGATTGGAAATACAATTCAGTTGGCAATGGTGCAAATAACGTGTTAAACTCTTTTAGGGGCAGTGTACGCAAACCGTGCCGGTGTATGTTGTATGGAGGCGTGCCAGAGTAAAAATATGGGTTTGGTTTACTACACGGCTGATATTAAAATACGAAACGGGTTTGCTGACGTTGTAAGCATAGTTCGACGTGTTTCGAATCGGTTCGCGATTCATCATCAGGAGAGCCGATCTGTCGCGGCGACCAATCGAATATTGCGGGCCATCGCCCTGCATACGGCTGATGTTTTCACACTGTTTGACAGAAACGTTAGGCCAAGTCTTGTTTAACCACGCGGTAGGCGCAGTTCGTAGAACACCTGCCTACTGAGCCGGGAGTCCTGGGTTCGAATCCGGGCCAGGGCAAATATTTGTATGATGAATTCGATTGTTCCTGCATCTGAAAAAAATAGCCAGTGAATCCTACTGACATTTCAGTAAGCCTAACTGCAATAACAGTTAAGCTTACTGACATAACAGTAGGTAAGCCGAACTGCAACAACGGTCATGGATATAATAAATAATAAATAAATAAATATTAAGGGACAATCATACACAAATCGACCTAGTCCCAAACTAAGCAAAGCTTGTACTATGGGTACTAGACGACGATATACATAATATATAAATACATACATAGATAACATCCATGACCCAAGAACAAATATTTTGCACAAATATTTGCCCCGGCCGGGATTCGAACCCGGGACCGCCGACTCAGTAGGCAGGTGTCTACCAACCGAGCCAAACGCGTCGTCAAAAAGGATGTTATGTATATATGTATTTATATATTATGTATATCGTCGTCTAGTACCCATAGTACAAGATTTGCTTAGTTTGAGACTAGGTCGATTTTTGTAAGATTGTCCCTTAATAATTTTATTTTTTATTTTTTTTACTATTTGACCAATATTTATGTCTTGTATTTAATTCCGTAAAAAAAGCTAAGCAGTGAAAGATAAACGCTTGGTTTGTAGTGTTTGTACCAGTTTTTGAGTGACCATTAAATTATATTTTATTTCGATAGTCCTTGCTATGGCCTACGAACTGACTACGATGCCCAGTGATTTGTCCGTTGCATTACTACTATTGTAACACCTATAAACCTATCTACTAAATAAATACATCCTGGGAACGAGCACCAAATTGTAATATTTACGCGGAGGTACTTCAACTCTAGAGTTATCCTGAGTCACGGGACCACCAATCGTAATGTATGCTAAGCCTTAACTAAAGGTACAGGTCCTACGCCTCCTTCACCTTCGCCTCCAGACTCTACTCCTACAACGAACCCCTAGGAAACCCTTCAACGACTACCTAGCCTTCCAGAACCTACAACTAACCAAACCTAGATATGAAAGGATCTTTATACAGTTGAGCTGAACATTTCTTATAACTAATGGCCAAGGTGATCGGTAAAACCGTTGTGAACGTCTAGATTGGTCGGATCCTACGTTGTTGTAGTAACACAGTTTCTTTTAGGAGATGTAGCCGTGATGTGCCGCGAAATACCTCGTACCTGAATAGTGCAAAATTACTATGTATTTTGTTAAATTAACTAAATAAGTGTGTATTCTATTATTTATTTTGTGCAAGCTACTCCTATCCTACTGCTACCTCGGTTCTTTGTACTAATTAAATTCCTAACTTATATAGTCCCTAGGTATATCAAAATCAATATGGAATATTACAGATACTCTTATGAAAGTTGTTTAATTCTATATGAAGTATCGAATTCATTTAGACCACAGTCAGGTATAATCGAACTAGATTACCTTATGTAACAATAAAAGTCAATATGTGATTCTATCCAAATTTTATTAGAATTCTGGAATGAAAGATAATTTAGTTCTTAAAATTGCATGTTCTTACTCCAGAATGACTAGAAAACATATGTCTATGTACAATATGAAACTACACTTCATTACCAATCTATAAACAGGTGAAAGTTACAGGATCTATGAGATTTTATTATGAATTTAATTAATCTTAAGTTTTCATATTTGACAATATTAAATAAATTTTGTCATTACACCTTAATCTGAGAAGATGGTATACATCCCTTAAATAAACTATAGTAGAACAATCTGAAGTGGATTCTAGACCTAAGCAATAAATAGGAAGTTGTTTTAATCTTCACAATTAAAAACTAGTAAGACTAGATTATAGTAAAATGGAGAAGACATCTCAATGAGATTCCTCCTACAGGAAGGACGAATAAGAAGTTTTATTTAGCTAGAATTTCTGGAAAACTGAATATGTTTAATCGATATAGTTAAGGACTAGCATAGGCTAGTCTATAGTAGAATGAAGAAGGTAACTTTAAGGTGTATAAAAAAAAATATTTTTTTTTTTTTAGAAAATCGCCAACCCTTCTAAGTGTGTGAAGGAGTAATACTGTATGCCTTAGCTATCTATCCTATTTGGCAAAGCTAATTAAGACATACAGCACAGGGATGGACGGACCTTCACGCCTGGCTAATAACTGATCAAACCACTGTGGGATCTCATCACATCTATGCATGACGTCCTAGCCTACGGCAAAGTGTCAAGGATCCATCTTTTGGGGAAGCCTTTTGGCGCAGGCTTCTTAAGTTAACTACACAAGGCCTACGCTAGGTTAAGCTACCTGCCTAAACCTACAACTTGCTAAATATATGAAAAAGTTGAAAAGATTATGACGTATCCAAATGATGAAGTTATAATTAAAATTGTAAGAAGTCTAATACACTACTCTTCCCTAGTAGGTATGAACCCTTCTAATGAGTTCTAGAACTTGGTTTTCGTTTGACCATATTCATAAATGTAGTATACCCTTGAAATCATGAAGACTATTGTGCCGATCGGAGTATCTTTCAACTCTCGAATGACTGGTTCTGATAAAGGAAATTACTCTCAACCCTTGTGATATAAATTACTTTAGTTCTGAGATCTGTGATGTAAATACGAGAACGAATAACTTTCATTATTGCTATCCATAAGTCCCCGGCTTTTCTTTTAGCAATTTACACTTCAGATACTCCACATCCAGTCTTAGGAATGCTCTGTATTTCCATACTATACAACGATCCGCAATTTCCTTATCAAAATTATAACAAAGTTTAAACTATTTCTGTTCATTGAGAAAGCGAATATCTACTGCTAATTGACTCAACTTTACTTCAGTGATGCCATTCTATCACTTAAGCTATATCAAAGGTACATTGCTTCAAATCATAATCGGTAAATTTTAATTAATTATTTCTATAATTAATGTTGGTAAGTTAAAGGTGTTAAATATCTGGATGACCTAAATAACAGGTTCCCTATTCTCAATCTTTACAAACCGCTACAAGACTCTGTTTTTCCCCTACTGACATCCCAAGTCATAAACACTAGTAAAACAGTAGGTCAGCCTCTGCATCTACTATACCTGACGAGAATAAAATAATTTGAATAGATGTTATGTTAGTTAATGATGAATGGCCGATTGCTCGGAAGATAAAGAACCCCGTTTTAATATTTCTACTGGAGTGTACCTATCCCCATACCCCCGTTCCTTAGCTAGTACAAAGAACACTAGAGACCTGGGTCTCATATTTATATTTAAACGTGTATGGGCCTAGCTAAACTGAACTGTAAGTTCGGGTGATTAGCCCGAAGAAGTGACTATCATCGGTGTATTTGAGCCCCCCCCATGTGGCTGATGAGACGCCGGAAACATGGAGTAGCTCGCCCTAATATGTGTATATAAAGCAGACATATAAATATATAAGTATATGAGACCGAGCCTGGAGGTCCATTTGGCTTCGGCAAGCGCGGAAAGGCCCGCATGTCCATCACGTGTGGTCCTTGCTTTCACCAAACAAAACTATCCACCCTCGTAGGCTATTCACTGCACTTATATATGGCTAGTGTCCGAGCTGCCTAACTCGGATAAAACTAGAAGAGTCTGAAAGATATTCGTTTAACAGCCGCAAGGTTAAATATCTTTCACCTGGCAACCATGTACCAAAACACTATTTCTGGCATGTAATTAAGCTTAATAGCTTTCAAAAACAACAAAATCCCACAACATTTCAATAAATAATTATAGATCAGAAAAATAATGTAATCCCAACAGAAATTCCCCTTAGAATATATATTTAATATCTTATTGCCAGACAACAGTGTTACCCAGTCGATGATGCAAGAAAGAATGAATCCCATCCTACTAAGCCCTTGCCTATTTATACCCTAATCTCTAGTCATTCGCCGCTGTCGACCTACTCGACTGACCCGTTCCATTCGACTTCTCCATCTCACTCGACAGCGTCATCTGTCTCGCCCCACTCAACTGCTCCATCTCACTCATCAGGCTCGCCTGCCTCGTCCCACTCGGGACACTCGACACGTCACGTGACCTAGCCCCCGCCCTCTAAGCGTTGTATATGGGATTTTGATTCTTATTTAGTCTAAGTAAAGCTCAACTCCTCTGTTGTCAATTTGTGAATATCAACTTGCTATTTTCAAAGTGATAGTATGTTTAGTTATAAGAATGGTTTTACTTGCTTCCGCAAACATTCACACTGTTACTCTTATTTTGCATTTGTATTGCCTATATCTACTAAATGATAATTTTAGTATTAGCTTGATGACGTATGATGCTAATATGTCTTAAATTCGATGATGATAATGATGATATGAGTATCACGATGATGATATATGATTATTTGATGGCGGGCACATGACGTGAACATGTGAATCGCTACAACCGCCCCCCTGCGAAAGTTTGAAGTGGATTGACATCGTCAAATAACGTAGAACTTCGCATTCCCCTTATTAAATTGTAAAAACAATTAAAAAAATAATATGTATATATATATATATATATGACAATTATTCTTAAAGCAAATAACATTTTGTGATAATCTTGGATATTCTAAATCCGTTAGTATTCGTACCCTTAAGTGTGTGTGTGTTTAAACCAATACTTGGAAAGTCACACGTGTATTAAATCAGAATTCAAACCATAGAATAATATCATTGAATCGTGAATATATTTCTCCAAATCTTGACCATATCGTAAGAAGTGTTTGGTTGTGAGTCAAACAAGCCCTATTAGCTCGGTTTTGCCTAAACACCTCAAACTTGACCTGCCCATTGCTCAGCCTCATTTGCGAATTCACATTGTACGAATTCTTCGATGAATTGACAAAACTCTCCTCAGACAACATAGCAAGATCTTTGGTATAGATACTGAATATTCATTCTCACTTCAATTCAATAACTGATTCCGATTTCAAATTCTTCTCCAAAATCACATGTGACTCCCCTTATTGGCGCGTGTATCACATCAAGAATAAACAAGCCAATTTCAGCTCTATAATCATACAATTGTGTTTTTTTTTTCTTGTAAGACTATAGACTTACTAGTCGAATTGTGTAAAAATGTTTCATTTCAAAATTATACTGAAACAATATTATACCAGAAACTCTTACAAATATACCAATTTAGTTTTATCCTGGACAAAACTACCCACAATTCCTTTTCCTTTAAAAATATACAGTTGGCCTATCTATTCGTCGACATGGGTGTGTGTGAAACCTGCACGTTCCTGCCCGTGCTCGTAGAAGGTTAGCCCGTAGGCCCTGTAGAGTATTGTTTCGCACAAACTACCGCACATCGGTCTTAAATCGAAACTTCGATTTACTAAGCCTAACTTCTAAGTATGTGCAATCCAATTGATGTCTTTAGAAAATACTCCCGTTCGTACCTCTAAAGATAGTAAACCCCCCGTTTTCGGATCCGAATACTTTCGAACTTAGCTTGAATACATACAGGCAACATCCAACTCAAAAAGTCCACTCACTCTCCCTCTCATACATCGCACTACAGGCTCCTACATTCGTTTTTCCGCATCGACTTAGTCAGAAGAACATCACCCATTATGTATTCAAAATCCATACTACTTTACCTTCCTATAATATCCCAAGTTGCCCTTTACTTCTTACATCAATTCAAAATAAAGATTTTCTTTAATATAAATAATAAAATTGTCCATCCACTTCACTCATTTCGTATTTTTGTTATACTCTAATAAAACTCGTAATTATTTTATCCACCTGGTTCTATTCGCCTCTAACTACCCTTTTTTAAAATTATCGAATTACAACTTATTAAAGGAACTCAAAATATGTATTAATGGAAACGATCCATCACGCAAATGATTCGATGAAATATACTACTAGCGACCTCTAGTTAAAATTTCCTACAATCTCATTCGTTTCTTATACTGTTGCATTACTTTTACTGCGGTACAACGTATACTGTGACATCACTATTGCCTTTTAAAACAAATCGACTGTAATCGATACCTTAATCGATCTTATCTTAATATCCCTATTGAATATTAGATTTTGATAAATAAATTACGGAAATACTTGTACGTTGTCTAATTAAATAACATATAGGTAAATATATATTTAACTATTCTTTATATATGCTACGTAAATCTTACGAACTAGGTAAGTGAATCTACACCTTAATGATAGTCTGCTATTTATGTCATCGTATCCCTTTAACCTGGCAACACTGTCTTATGACATGTCAAATGTCAAAAAAAAAAATCATAACCTTAATGTATTCTACGCACTGGAAATTAAATTACTAACTGATGAATAATGAACAAGAAAATGAATTGTTATGAAGAAAACTGTGATAAAATGGTTCTATGATAATAAGGTAACTATTTTCTACGCTTGTTACTATGATCTGAGTAAAATATTGAGTAAAGAAAATTCGTGTTGTATGTTTACAATCAAAATTTGTTTTTGTTACAGAATCAAAACAGTTACGTTAACCTTCGCGCAACGGTTATAAGTTATATCTCAAAATTCATGCAATTACGGATAATTAAACAAGCAATGAAGTCGAACTCTGCGCCACCTGAAACAGACTAACAGAATGTAAGTTAACAAGAGTTTTAACTGTGTTTGTTTATAAAATAAGTCTTGAATCTTCTGTACGTCAATTTTTGCTCTTTTCTTGATTCTAATATCTTCTGTGTTCTATTTCCAGACTGCTCGTAAATCTTGACAACTTCTTCAGTACAAATTAATCTTCAAGCAAAAATAATGAGAAATGTCATGAACTTCTCACATCTACTGCTGCAACTTATTGAAACTTCTTTACAAGGTAATATTATTTATCTTACTCTATTATTGTTTTAATTCTGAAAAGCATAGTTGTTTAAAAATATCTTCATGCTAATTTTCATGGAAATGACTTCTATCAAAAACAGTAGGTACTTCTTCGGGGTCGAAATTTTATTTATTTCTTCCTGCTATTACTGCTGATTCTCTTCTTGTCTTCATCCTATTGTTTTCTCAAGTCTGTTTCCATCGCCTGATTACAATTTGCATTTCATTTGAAGTCGAGTAGTTTATTTATGAACTAAATTTATTTTCCTCAAACAACTGTTATAAATGTTTATATCTCAAAGTAAAGTATGTAAATGTACTGTATAACTTTCTACCTTTGTTTAGTAACAAACAATATTTAATATGACTTGTTTTAATAATTATTTATTTTACTTTCCAGATTTTTGGATTTCAACGGCAACCTCCACACAAAATCTACTATAAATCTAAAATGTGACCTGAGTATCATGACTAATGCATAATAAGACTTAACTGAGGATGTATATTTATTTACTTAAATATATAGGACTACTTATTGAACTGAATACCTTAATAAAATCTGATGATAACAATACAGACATATTTACTTCGCTTCAAAAACAGATTAAATATATGTCAATTGGTTTTCTTGTCTGGTTCTATGATCATACCCTTATACTACATGTGAACATATATGTAAGTCATTCTAATGATAATCTATAAGCCATACATGTGCCTTAATTATTTTAATAAAATTTCTTTCATTTCATTTGTTTCATTATGTGTTAAAAAAAAACCCAAAGGAGTCCGCCCCCCCACTTATGAAATCACTAACACTCCTACTTTCCTTCATAATTACTACATTTAATGTTTCTAACAAGTCTTATAATAAGTTAAAAGATGAATAACTTAATATTGTAGCTAGGGTCATGTTTATCAGATCTCATTGTGAAACATTTCCTACACTGAACTAAAGCCTATAAATAGATCTACGCCCCCCGAAATAATAAGTCCTTAGTATCCTCATAGTCTTAATTTCATAACAAATTTACAACACAGCTTGAACTAATAACTGACGTAAAAAAAAAATTCTTCACAACCTCATATTTCCTGTAGTCAAGAACAATGACATCTCTATTCTACCTCACTTAACTAATTTCCTGCAACAATCCGACTTTATATCTATATTAAAATAAAATTTATTTAAATAATCATCCCATCTCGATATCATAATCATTTACTAATAAGCGTAGATATAAGTGATAACAGATAACACCCTGTCACTTGTCAACTTGTCAAATCAACCTGCTCAGAAGGCGTTTTGTTCACTCAGCCTTGATTATATTTTTACTTTAAAAATGAATTACCTATTATTATTTTTCCCAATTATGTAAATAATGCATAAATAATATTAAATGTATCCCTAAATATCTAAATCTTATGTTATATTAATAATACGAACATATTGAGTAAAGTTGTCTACGTATCTGATTGAAACTAAAGTAAGTATATTATTACTTGATATTATTATTTTATGTAACGTAAATTATTATCTAAAACTTAAGTAAACCACCTATTTCATTATTAATCAGTGTTAAAATTAACTTTTTGTAAAGCGTTAATACAAGCGTAACGAATTTAATTTTATCTCAAATAGTCCACTATTGAACTATAGATAACACAATGAATGAACTGTCAAGGTGTCAAATGTCAATTACTGAGTAAAATATCTATCGAAAACAAAATCACGTTGTTCTAATATACATCTTTTGTTTCAGGTACTATTACTATGTGAAATAAGAAAAATATAGTGCGTTATATCAAGAAGCTACTCTATTCACTATAATTTGTGTATAAATATGCAACAAAATGTGTTTCGAGGCGACACGCACAAAACACCCATCACGGCTAATCTCCTTTCCACTCTCACGTCAGCAATTGTGCCCTTAAGGGCAGCTTGTTCAAGGCTCAAGTGTTCAAAGATCCCTTCAATAAAACTGCCAGTAGCGACTCCACTAAAATTCCATGGCGAAATAACGAAATGAAAGACAATTGTCGAACTACAAACGCAAGAAGACAGCAAGACATGAAACCTCACGATGAACAGCAATTGAACAAATCCTCGGTCAACGGCACCAATTGTAATGTATCTACGCCTATCTACTAAATAAATACATCCTGGGAACGAGCACCAAATTGTAATATTTACGCGGAGGTACTTCAACTCTAGAGTTATCCTGAGTCACGGGACCACCAATCGTAATGTATGCTAAGCCTTAACTAAAGGTACAGGTCCTACGCCTCCTTCACCTTCGCCTCCAGACTCTACTCCTACAACGAACCCCTAGGAAACCCTTCAACGACTACCTAGCCTTCCAGAACCTACAACTAACCAAACCTAGATATGAAAGGATCTTTATACAGTTGAGCTGAACATTTCTTATAACTAATGGCCAAGGTGATCGGTAAAACCGTTGTGAACGTCTAGATTGGTCGGATCCTACGTTGTTGTAGTAACACAGTTTCTTTTAGGAGATGTAGCCGTGATGTGCCGCGAAATACCTCGTACCTGAATAGTGCAAAATTACTATGTATTTTGTTAAATTAACTAAATAAGTGTGTATTCTATTATTTATTTTGTGCAAGCTACTCCTATCCTACTGCTACCTCGGTTCTTTGTACTAATTAAATTCCTAACTTATATAGTCCCTAGGTATATCAAAATCAATATGGAATATTACAGATACTCTTATGAAAGTTGTTTAATTCTATATGAAGTATCGAATTCATTTAGACCACAGTCAGGTATAATCGAACTAGATTACCTTATGTAACAATAAAAGTCAATATGTGATTCTATCCAAATTTTACTAGAATTCTGGAATGAAAGATAATTTAGTTCTTAAAATTGCATGTTCTTACTCCAGAATGACTAGAAAACATATGTCTATGTACAATATGAAACTACACTTCATTACCAATCTATAAACAGGTGAAAGTTACAGGATCTATGAGATTTTATTATGAATTTAATTAATCTTAAGTTTTCATATTTGACAATATTAAATAAATTTTGTCATTACACCTTAATCTGAGAAGATGGTATACATCCCTTAAATAAACTATAGTAGAACAATCTGAAGTGGATTCTAGACCTAAGCAATAAATAGGAAGTTGTTTTAATCTTCACAATTAAAAACTAGTAAGACTAGATTATAGTAAAATGGAGAAGACATCTCAATGAGATTCCTCCTACAGGAAGGACGAATAAGAAGTTTTATTTAGCTAGAATTTCTGGAAAACTGAATATGTTTAATCGATATAGTTAAGGACTAGCATAGGCTAGTCTATAGTAGAATGAAGAAGGTAACTTTAAGGTGTATAAAAAAAAATATTTTTTTTTTTTTAGAAAATCGCCAACCCTTCTAAGTGTGTGAAGGAGTAATACTGTATGCCTTAGCTATCTATCCTATTTGGCAAAGCTAATTAAGACATACAGCACAGGGATGGACGGACCTTCACGCCTGGCTAATAACTGATCAAACCACTGTGGGATCTCATCACATCTATGCATGACGTCCTAGCCTACGGCAAAGTGTCAAGGATCCATCTTTTGGGGAAGCCTTTTGGCGCAGGCTTCTTAAGTTAACTACACAAGGCCTACGCTAGGTTAAGCTACCTGCCTAAACCTACAACTTGCTAAATATATGAAAAAGTTGAAAAGATTATGACGTATCCAAATGATGAAGTTATAATTAAAATTGTAAGAAGTCTAATACACTACTCTTCCCTAGTAGGTATGAACCCTTCTAATGAGTTCTAGAACTTGGTTTTCGTTTGACCATATTCATAAATGTAGTATACCCTTGAAATCATGAAGACTATTGTGCCGATCGGAGTATCTTTCAACTCTCGAATGACTGGTTCTGATAAAGGAAATTACTCTCAACCCTTGTGATATAAATTACTTTAGTTCTGAGATCTGTGATGTAAATACGAGAACGAATAACTTTCATTATTGCTATCCATAAGTCCCCGGCTTTTCTTTTAGCAATTTACACTTCAGATACTCCACATCCAGTCTTAGGAATGCTCTGTATTTCCATACTATACAACGATCCGCAATTTCCTTATCAAAATTATAACAAAGTTTAAACTATTTCTGTTCATTGAGAAAGCGAATATCTACTGCTAATTGACTCAACTTTACTTCAGTGATGCCATTCTATCACTTAAGCTATATCAAAGGTACATTGCTTCAAATCATAATCGGTAAATTTTAATTAATTATTTCTATAATTAATGTTGGTAAGTTAAAGGTGTTAAATATCTGGATGACCTAAATAACAGGTTCCCTATTCTCAATCTTTACAAACCGCTACAAGACTCTGTTTTTCCCCTACTGACATCCCAAGTCATAAACACTAGTAAAACAGTAGGTCAGCCTCTGCATCTACTATACCTGACGAGAATAAAATAATTTGAATAGATGTTATGTTAGTTAATGATGAATGGCCGATTGCTCGGAAGATAAAGAACCCCGTTTTAATATTTCTACTGGAGTGTACCTATCCCCATACCCCCGTTCCTTAGCTAGTACAAAGAACACTAGAGACCTGGGTCTCATATTTATATTTAAACGTGTATGGGCCTAGCTAAACTGAACTGTAAGTTCGGGTGATTAGCCCGAAGAAGTGACTATCATCGGTGTATTTGAGCCCCCCCCATGTGGCTGATGAGACGCCGGAAACATGGAGTAGCTCGCCCTAATATGTGTATATAAAGCAGACATATAAATATATAAGTATATGAGACCGAGCCTGGAGGTCCATTTGGCTTCGGCAAGCGCGGAAAGGCCCGCATGTCCATCACGTGTGGTCCTTGCTTTCACCAAACAAAACTATCCACCCTCGTAGGCTATTCACTGCACTTATATATGGCTAGTGTCCGAGCTGCCTAACTCGGATAAAACTAGAAGAGTCTGAAAGATATTCGTTTAACAGCCGCAAGGTTAAATATCTTTCACCTGGCAACCATGTACC
This sequence comes from Apotomis capreana, assembly GCA_947623375.1. Classification (NCBI taxonomy): domain Eukaryota; kingdom Metazoa; phylum Arthropoda; class Insecta; order Lepidoptera; family Tortricidae; genus Apotomis; species Apotomis capreana. Next base: position 10,839,720 of record OX392522.1, on the reverse strand, counting down.
AAAACACTATTTCTGGCATGTAATTAAGCTTAATAGCTTTCAAAAACAACAAAATCCCACAACATTTCAATAAATAATTATAGATCAGAAAAATAATGTAATCCCAACAGAAATTCCCCTTAGAATATATATTTAATATCTTATTGCCAGACAACAGTGTTACCCAGTCGATGATGCAAGAAAGAATGAATCCCATCCTACTAAGCCCTTGCCTATTTATACCCTAATCTCTAGTCATTCGCCGCTGTCGACCTACTCGACTGACCCGTTCCATTCGACTTCTCCATCTCACTCGACAGCGTCATCTGTCTCGCCCCACTCAACTGCTCCATCTCACTCATCAGGCTCGCCTGCCTCGTCCCACTCGGGACACTCGACACGTCACGTGACCTAGCCCCCGCCCTCTAAGCGTTGTATATGGGATTTTGATTCTTATTTAGTCTAAGTAAAGCTCAACTCCTCTGTTGTCAATTTGTGAATATCAACTTGCTATTTTCAAAGTGATAGTATGTTTAGTTATAAGAATGGTTTTACTTGCTTCCGCAAACATTCACACTGTTACTCTTATTTTGCATTTGTATTGCCTATATCTACTAAATGATAATTTTAGTATTAGCTTGATGACGTATGATGCTAATATGTCTTAAATTCGATGATGATAATGATGATATGAGTATCACGATGATGATATATGATTATTTGATGGCGGGCACATGACGTGAACATGTGAATCGCTACACTATGTTGATATAACTATTAATATTAATTGTTATTTTTTTATATATAACGTAGAATCAGACATGTAAAAGAGCTCTTGTAGCCTACTTGCAGAATAAGGTTTTGAATTTGAATTTAAACAACAGATTATTCATTTTTACTAACATAAGTGTTAAGTTTAATTTGTTACTAATATTCTATGGATCAATTTGGTCTGAAATAAAAGCTTTTTATTTTTATTTTATTTTTCTTGATGGTCCTAAATAATAGTGGCTGATATTTGACTTTGAAACTTAATAAAAGTGCTTACAAATTCAACAGGAGTCTACACCCCCATGAACCCTCGCAGTAATTTATATCTTCCCACACAGTCACTTGATTCGCACATCCCACACATCGCGGTTCACGCTTGACGGGGTCAACGGCCCCGACTAACACACTTTTCTACGCAACTGAAGCTGAAACCGGCCAACGACCTTACGAGTTACGTACGGTGACGGACGGACATACAACAAATTAGCGGCTTGTTTGGTGGAATTTTCTGATTTGACTATTGTTCGGTTATTGTTATTGGGTTTATTAACCAATTTCAATATTGGATGACGTTCTCAATTCGTCCGGATGTTTGTAGGTTTCTATCATTATTTTGTGGAGCTAAATCTGTCTATCAGCCACAGACTTTCATATTAATAATTAATAAAAAAAGAAAGGAGCGTACTCCCACCTGAAAGGCCGGTAACGCACTTGTGTCTCCTCTGATGTAGCAGGTGTCTATGGGTGACGGTAATCGCTTTTCATCAGGCGATCCGTTTGCTCGTTTGCCCCTTATGACATTAAAAAAACACTTTCCAAAAAATATATGTAAAGATTTCCACGAGAAGAAATTGTATTTTCTACAACAACTGAATAAGATTGATATCAAAACACCGAAATCATCATTTCATTATATACCTACCTATTATAGATGAGGAGTTCCCATAATTCTTCATCGACCTCGATGTCAGATCTTCAACAAAATGTATGGCACCAACTTGGATCCAGACAAAAAATCCGGGGTTAGGAGATATAAAGCCTAATCTCAAACAAAAAAAATAATAATCGGTTCATAAATGACAGAGTTCTGAGGTAGCAAACATAAAAAAATACAACCGAATTAAGAACCTCCTCCTTTTTGAGGTCGGTTGAGGTAATACAAGTCTTAGAATAACAAAAAGCAAAAAAAAAATGTATAAACTACATTTACATTCCAAACTATTACTGGAACCATTTTCCGTTAATAAAAACAAAACAGCTGTCAGTTCAGAACGCTCCCACATTTGAAATTCGAACGTTATTTGCTTTTAAAAACGGCGGTTACTTAACGGGTGACGTCACGAGTTCCGCGCTTTCCTCGCTTCCGCCCGCTTTCCCAGGGTCACCGACCGCGCGCGGCGCGAATGTGCGTGGCAGTTGGCAGTCAATACAGCGAATGTGACGTTGGGAAATTAAGGTGACGATTTTCTTAGTGGATTATTTGTAATAACCCTCTAATTGTAATTTCCTGCGTTGTATTTCTCCTTTATGTTTTATAAGGTGTGCAATAAAGAGTGCTTGTATTGTATTGTATTGCAAGTAAGTATTATTTTATAAGTATTATTGATAGCATTACGGAAACTCATGTTAATTTAAGAAAAACGTGGGACGAATATAATTAATTAGTTGTGTTTTATATTATTTTTGACCCTATGAAACTAATTATCCTAATAATCCGCATTTAAATAAATGCACATTTGAATCTGTTAGTCTTTCGCACTAGCACATATATATATATCGTGATTGGTTTCAAATTCAAACAAGTCTATATTTTTAAAACATTAATCCTCTTTTCTAAGACGCTTCAAACGAACCTTGATTACAAAAGAACATCTAATTAATAAAAAAAATTGCACGAGACAAACATCCGAAAAGAAACGAACATCGCTAATTAAAAGCAAAGGAACCAATTTAGCGAATTGTCGATGGCACAAATTTGGCACAACATTGCAAACTTACGTTTGCATTTCTATATGACGCCACTGTCTTCGTATTACTTGAAATTTGTATCAGGATGTGTTAGTTCTGGACTTTGCCGCGGTAAGGATAAGGCGGTGAGGTCGTTGTAACTTTTTTAGGCTGTGCTTTGAACTCGTGATGTCACCCGCAATTTGGTGTAACGCTCAGTATGACGGTATTAAGTTTCATAAGTGTTATTTCATTTAATAAATCTGCTTTTGAAGCCATGTTTTGCGTCAAAAACATGAAAGTGCATAACAAAAATAAAAACAATTTAACACTTACACTTGACAATGACAGAAAAAGTAAAAAAAAGCCTCCTTCCCACTGTACATATGAAATTAAAAAAATATAGGAATTTCACTCGGAACTACTAGTTACGAACAAGTAAATTCATAGAGAGTAAATAACCTAAAATCAAGTTTTTTTTATATTTCATATTTTAGTATGAACACTTAATATCGAAACAATACAAGATCATATACATGTACAGTATAAATATTCTTAGTATTTACACAGTTAATATTAGGTCCCTTCGTCAGTTCAGAAAACGGTAACTAATTATTATATAAGAGTAAGACGTAATATAAAAACTTCATTTAATAAACAAATTTCTAGTTATATTGACAGGTATGTCAGACAAACTGATAGCTGATTTTAACTTATTAGGTACACGCTTTTCATACATTATTAAATATAGGGTCAGGCCCTTTGAGACCATGGACATAACATCACGCCAAAAACGTCGAGGTAATTAATAGCCCTTTGAGGCATTTGACATAGCATAACGCCCGGTACGTCGAGGTAATTAAATAAACACCTATTTGAACGTGATTAAGTCCCGTTTTGCTATAATAAAGCTGAAGGGTAACGCTCCTAATAATGTTTCTAAAAAGTGTTTGGTATGACCTGATATATTTCAAACTCATATAAAGTCACTTTTATCTGAAAATAAATACATTAGTTCAGAGCAATATATTTCACGTCGATAATATCAATATAGCCGTAATCACCGCATAAATTTGTATATACATAAGTCCTTATGTATACAGAGTGTAACCTACAATAATGTAATAAAACATAACTAGGCTAATAGAGGTGTTTCACCTTACGCGTGCTGAGTAACATTAAATTATATGTGATCTTATTTTTAGAATTCCAGTGTTTCTGACCCAGTAATTGGGTATATCCCATCAAAATTCGAAAACAAATTCCCATGCTTGACAGGTAGAGAATGCCTTATGGCATTAAGTCCGCTATTTGTACTTTTACTTGTGTATTGTGTGCAATAAAGTTTAAATATATAAATAAATAAAATTCGACGACGCGGTTGGAGCAGTTTTTAGAGAGCTGCTCACTGCGGCGATCCCGGGTTCGAATCCCGGTCAGGGCAAATATTTGAGTGATGAACTCGAATTCGTTCAATAAATACATACCATGACGACCGAACTATATATTTATCTCTATAAGTATGTATATCATTGTCTAGTACCCATAACACAAGCCTTAAGCTTAATTTGGGACTAGACCGATTTGTGAGGTTGTCTAATATTTATTTATTTATTTATTTATAAAAACACTAGTGATCCGCCCCGGCTTCGCACGGGTGCAATGCTGATAAATTACGCATATAAACCTTCCTCTTGAATCACTCTATCCATTAAAAAACCGCATCAAAATCCGTTGCGTAGTTTTAAAGATTTAAGCATACAAAGGGACATAGGGACAGAGAAAGCGACTTTGTTTTATACTATGTAGTGATAAATGTGAACAAATGCCAAGTTTGTAAACGGTATCGCTAATAAAACAAATGAGATATAACTGGAAACCATCTTTTAAAGCTGTTTAGGTTGCAGCTGAGCATTTCTCAAAAATTTTGCCCATAATTAAGACAGAAATTAAGGTCCAGTATAATTTTCCTATTTTGTTACCAATTATTCTAGTAATTTTATATCAACGGTTATGTTTGATAATTAAGGTTCTGTTATGCTTATACTTTTTTAATTATACATAATCTGATATCGATGTATTGGAAATCACAAAGAAAATTGGTAACAAAATAGGAAAATTATATTGGACCTTAATTTCTGTCTTAATTGTGGGCAACATTTTTGAGAAATGCTCAGCTTCCATTATTTGTTATGTTATTTGCGACTTAATAGAGTGACTTCTCAAAACAACGAAATGGTTCGTGTAATATACCGCAATAAACAATTAGGTTGTCCGATATTTTAAGACTTGTTATTAGAGAAAAAAACCACTGACAATTACATAACTAAACCTTAAGAAACTTAATGATCCAACTTGTTAATAAGTTATTTGTCAGAGTATTTTTTCATAGCTTCCGGAAAAAAATACAGTGCCAAATTCAAATAAAAAATAGAGACTAACTACAGAGGGTAAAAATGTATATGTATAATCAAACAGAGACCAGCACGTCTAGCGTAACTTTGACACGCGACTCATGTCGCGCGAGATAGTATCATCCGTCACTATCTCATAATCATAATACTGTACAGATAGAGACAGGTAGTATATCCCGCGCGAGAAAGAGTCGCGTGTCAAAGTTATGCTAGCCGTGCAGATATTGCAAACATCTATATAAAAAAATGGAGACTCGCTTTAATCTCCGATTATATTTTCTTGCATTAACAAATTGCTCGTCAAGGGAAACCAAATGAGCCTAAAACACGGTAGATTTACCTTGTGGTATTTACGAGTTCCTATGGGAAATTTTCATGCTTCTTGTCAGGGTCCCCTCCTATTACAGGCTAAGATGCCATATTTGTAACAGTACAACAAGAAAAACACCCGACCTACATTACTGGAAAATGATCATAGCAACATCAGTCGATGACCGCCAAATGTGCCACGTCGGGATTTGAACCCGGAACCTCGATCTAGGCCTCCTGTAACGTGTGTGCGCTAATAATTCGAGTGTTTGTATGAAAATAGATACAGTTCTAAAACGGTGCAATTGGTGTAAGATGACGTGGGTAAGACAGGTGATGGAAGTTTATTTGGAACTCTGTCGCATTAAAGCGTCTTGTCATTCAATGTTGAGTGACGGTGCCTTGTCATTGTGACAAAGTTCTACAATAGGCGTGTAGATTTTTAACAAACTGTATCTCGAAAATAGATAGAAATATTTACATAGTTCATTGGTGAAAAATGAAGTACTCAGTCTGAACAATTCCCTGTTTGCTTAAAAGTCCCTCGATCTGTTTCATACAGAATAAAATAAGAAATGTGGTATGACCACAAAAATGGGATCAACATTGTTTCTGTGCAAAATTGATTGCACTGTTCGTACCTATGTTACCAAGATATCTTTAAAACCTTATTTCTTTAAAAAAAAAAACGTATTATGACAATAATATTGATAATTTCAACTAATTTTTACACTAAAGTGAAAAAAATAGTAAAAACTAAAGTGAAATATTACTTTTCCTTGGGTTTTAGATAGTAACATAGCTATTTCATGCTTTTACTGCGTGTCGTCGAAAATAAGTTAATAAAATGAGTTTCTGCGTTAACTTTGTCAAATTCGAGTAGTTTTTGAAACAAAAACTATCAATGAAAAAACTCAACCTGTAGGTTTCAAATATATACCAATAAATCCCAATAGCTCTGTTCTAAGTAGTAACATTAATAATATGTTAAGAAACATCTTTGATCATAGAAAAAAAAATCTTAAACAATCAGCATTTTTGAACGGATGAGGAACCTTATTTAATATTTACCAACAAATATTCAAATCTGGTATCGATGCTGAGAAGCAATAAATAAATGAAAATAAAAACACTTCAACGTCAATTTGTAGTTGACATGGGTTTATATGTTCCCTCAACTTTTATGTGGGAGGAGGTCTATTTCAAGACGTAAAGGCTGATAATCTCGAAGATGTACCCACTGAACTGTATGGGACTTAGAAATAAGTCATCGCGGCGTTATTTGGGCTTATATTTAGAACTGTTGAATTATCGAAAAACGGGAAAAGTATCAAAAGCCATTCTCTTTTGTATTGCAGATATCACCAATTGGCAGAATAACAGCGTAGCAGTATGCATTGCAGCACTATGCATCGTCAGAGCCTTTTCTTTAACGCACACATTGCTGGACTCCTTGGAAACTAGTTCGGTGATGGAGACTAAAGTACTAGGTCCTACAACGTTGCCCAAGCTCTTTTCTAGCTAAAATGCTCCTAAATGAAGATATAAGCCAGAAGTTTGATACATTACCGAAAATTGCGATTTTTAATTTTTTTAAATGTGCATATATCTCTGTAACTATCTGTCCTAGAAACAAAATGTAAAATATAGTAAATTTAACTCTCTACAACATTGTCTAAGCTCTTTTCTAGCTAAAATGCTCCTAAACGAAGGTATAAGAGAAAATCTGCAGAAATTGACGGTTTTTTCAATATGGCGGCGGGCGCGGAGGAGGGGAATTGTGTATTTTGCATTTTAAACACTCACTAACAATCCTAGCCAACATATCAAAAATTCAAAACTATCGAACCGTTTGTAAGGTAAAACCCCTTTATTCACTTTAAACAACTTTACCTACTCCGCATACGATAATTAAAAGAACACTGTTATGCCAATGTCCTGTCTGTGTGTGTTTTATGGAGTAAACGGTTTATGAAAAAAAATACCTTCGGTGTCCATTTTGGTAAGATTCCTAGTAATAAAGATTAATTACTATCGATAAAGAAAATGCTCTGCGTTCCGCCAATTAGTGACGATTGCTCCATTGGTACTGTAGTGTGTAGACATCTTTATAAAGTGTCCCCGCCACCTGCCCGCTGCCGCCATTATTTTGAGAGACGTCAACGGGAGCGAGTAGGTCATGGGCCACAGTAAACTAGGTTAGGTTAGGTTGTTTTATTGAATCTCTTCCTGCCCTGAAACCCTGGACATCCCAGGTACAAATGATCGAAGGAAAGCAATGATAGGATAATGAGGTGATGTACTTACTAGTATATGCATAGAAATAGGCAACGAACATAGCTGCTGGGCGTATATTTAGACGGACTACTAGACCATTGAACCTGCGTAGGTTTGTTTAGATGCCAGATATGTGGGCTTGACTGATTGCCCGCGGATTAAATTGTTGGCTCGTACGTGGATTGGTTAAATCGTTCCAATACTTTACGTATTTATTTTAATTAGCCGGAAGTGGACCGTGTAAGCCGTACTGGTTCAAAACTCAGAAGGATGGGCTTAGTAAAAACACTTTAATAAAGATTTAGATGTCATATTTATTTAATTTGTGAAACATGTAATGTCCCACTATTTTGATGTGGTTTCACCATAATTTTAAATTGAATTTTATTAAGGGTGGTACGAACCCGGTATCTCTGTACCACTGGTATCATATTTTAATGTGGGTACACTACAAGTTTTATATAAAACCATTGATACAAAGATCAAAGAAAAATTTAAATTATTTAACTGGTGGAAGAGACCGGGTATCGAACCCGGTACCTCTGGTTTGCTGGTGCAGCGCGTTACCCTTTCCGCCACCCTAACTCCCGAGCAACCTTTTGAATTTTTTCTTATGCTTTGTGCGTCGATCTTTGCATTCTTTATTTGATAGGCTTTACACCTTAGCGATCATCTATTTTAACAATATTTGCAGAAATAGGAATGACGAAAAGAATACACCTTACAAATGCTAAATATTCACCCTGAAACGGGGACGCCTCGCTCGGTCAATTATATAGAGGGTTGTTCGTAGTTCCAACAGAACACAACTCAATTTAGAACTTTTCTAAACTAGGGCTATAAACTAAAGTTTCATGAACGTTCCAAGAGTTCAACGTGCCTATTTATTTCTATTCCAAAGAGGTGCTGATCTATTTCCAGACCGTGACATGTTACAATTGACTCAGTCACTGTTACGGAATACGTTCATTATTGACGTTTGACTAATGTTGTATTAATAGACATAAAAGTATAGATTGGTTTACGTCATTGAAAAATATACGCACTGAAAATACCATATTTTGCGGGGTTGGCTGTTTGCTATGGACGTCCTATGACCAATTGTGTGGGATTTTACAGACACAACTAATAGCATACAATAAAGAAAACTTAAGATTTTGTCCTAACATTATAAATAATAATAATAAACAAATATTAAGGGACAATCTTATACAAATCGACCTAGTCCCAAGCTAAGCAAAGCTTGTACTAGACGACGATATATAATAATACATAATAATAAATAAATATCGGACAACCCCACACAAATCGATCTAGTCCCAAATTAAGCTCAAGAAGGCTTGTGTTATGGGTACTAGACGACGATATATGTACTTATATAGATAAATAAATACTGAAATACATAGAACAACCATGACCCAAGCACAAATATTCGAGTTCATCACACAAATATATGGGTACTAAACGACGATATACATAATATATAAATACATACATAGATAACAAATATTCCGGGATTTGAATCCAGGACCGCTGTCTCAGTAGGCAGATGCACTACAACTGTGCCAACCGCGTCGTCGAATTACGATTCCTAGTCATTTTTCAAACTGGATTAACGATTCACACCACTAACACGAGAACCTTTTGTTACTACATATTATTATATTTAATACACAGATGATACTACAGATGTACATCTGCGACCGCGGCGTGTGCAACCCCGCCGAAACGTTAGATTATGAAGGTAAAAATGAAAATTCGACGAAATGAAGCATTCGGTGAAACGTTTGTCGACATTTCAAGGGTATCCGATACAGGTTACATGGTGGAACAGATCGAAGGACTTTTTAGCAAACAGGGAATTGTTCAGACTGAGTACTTCATTTTTCACCAATGAACTATGTAAATATAATATAGTCAACTAGGAACCCTTATAGTTTCGCCATGTCCGTCTGTCCGTCCGTCCGTCCGCGGCTTAGCTCCGTGATCATTAGTACTAGAAAGCTGAAATTTGGTATGAGTATGTGTATGTATAACGCCGACAGAACGGTAAAATAAAATTAACGAAAAAAATTTTTTTTCGGGTACCTCTCGAACACCTAAAGTGGGGGTGAATTTTTTTTTTCTTTTCAACACTGGTGTGTGGGGTGTCGTTGAATAGGTCTTATAAAAATAATAGGAGTCTTCTAACATTATTTTTTGATAAAGTCAGCAGTTTTGTAAATATTCGCTCCAAAAACAAAAAAAATAGTGTCCCCCCCCTCTAACTTTTCAACCACGGGTCAAAAAAAATTGGAAAAATTCATGTTAATGAGTACTTATAAGTACTTTCAATGAAAACTATATTGAACAAAATCGGTCGAGCCGTTTTTGAGTTATCGCAAAATTTCATATTTTTTCTAAGGTCGTAAGTTGACTTCCAGAAAGTATTAAGTGATTACAGTTTCTAGGGCGTTAACGACTTTTTTATAGAGCTTAAAATCTTTCTTAACGTAAACCTCGGGCTTAGAACAGCAGTTTATTGTGAAGGATGAGCAACTACGGAACCCTACACTGAGCGTGGCCCGACATGCTCTTGGACGGTTTTGTCGAGATACAGTTAGTAAAACATTACTATAAAAACCTGCACATATGCCCTAGCATCTTTTGAACATCGCTTACCTACTTAAGTTTAAGACAGGTGTCAATTTAAAATGTAAATAAAACCTTTGAATTACCAGGGTTGTCACGGATATTCAAATATTTTATTTTGATGATTTTTTTTTAGCTTTACAATTATAATAGGTCGATTGATGATCTACACTCAGATGACACTATCCTGTCAGCTCAGTGTTTATAAATGTTCCACCCTGTATACCTACATATCTTATCCTGATACAAGCGGAAACTGTAGGGAATGCCGAAGCCTGGCGGCGCCCGCGCCGAGCTATAAGCGACTGCGCGAAACAGCGCTCAAGGGCGCACAGTAGTGCCACGGAGTCGATCTTCATGTATGTAGTATTTGATGAGCAACAAAGAAGTATTTTAAAAGCAAGAAGTATTTATAATTAGAACACTACATTTTTCTAAATAAAAAAAAAGTTTATGTGTTCATCCATCCAGCCGATTGAGCGTGAAGAAGTAGCATACATACACATAAACAAACTCACAAACTTTCACCCTTCTAATATTAGTGTGATTTCAATAAATTTCGCTGTTCTAAGGGGTTTATCTGCCTAATATAATATAATCATCATCTGGGGGGGGGGAGATCGTTTAGAAGTACCAGCGCACATTAAGCCATATTACCTTTTTGATATCCTTTATGATGCGTTACGATAAAGCATGTCAGGGCGTTTACGGTGCGTCGACGTATTTTGAGCAGCGGTGTGGCTACTTAAAATAAATTGTAAGTTTACTGGTAAGCTAACATCTCACCGACTGCGCCATATAAAGTACTAGCACCTAGGTTATAAGCGACTAAACATAAGAACATAACCAGTGCTTTGCCAAAACTGTTTTATTACATTAGTCATAAGAAATAGCAACCACATAGGATTAACACAGTTTATTATAAAAACAGCATCGAAATTGTAGCGTCTCCACGCACGTCTCTGTTACCGGCGCCGGCGCAGCGTTACATAAAAGAAAGAGACTTAGGTCTGATTGCTACATAAAATAAATTGGAACTTTATGCGCAAGCTGACATCGCACCGACCGACGCCATATAAAGTACTAGGTTATTCTAAGGTACTAGGTTATAAGCGAGGACACCATAGAATAAATACACCTAGAGACCTTGAAAGTGAAGCCAGTTTAAGTGAAAACGTCTCTGTGTCACATAAAACCAAATCCTTCGCAAATCTGTTGTATGAAGACTTCTAGGCGTAATTATTCTAAGGAGGACACATATTAACACAACAATGCTTTGCCAAATTTGTTTTATTACATTATTCATAAGAACCAGCAACCACATAGGATTAGTTCACAGAGTTTAATTCACAGAGGATAACGAAATTGTGGCGTCTCCACGCACGTCTCTGTTACCGGCGCCGGCGCAGCGTCAAGGCCGGGCACTCTTTGTCGCGGACGATGCGCTCTTGTCAGCGGGCATTGCCAGGCTATGCGTTACGCGCATTGTGCGCAATTTTATGCGCAGGCTGAACACACAAAGTGCAATAAATGCTAATACAAACAGCAGCATGAAAATAGTGACGTGCATATTAAGCATCGTATTATGTTATGATAGAACAGGTTATTCATTAAGTTATGTTTATTTTATATTCGAAGCTTTTTAGTAGTGACGTCACAATTACACTAGATATGATATCTGTTTCAGTTTAAATAGAAATAACGCAACGTTACATAGAAATAAGTTATATTATATACTGTATATGTTTTATTCCAATGTTCCCAGCAATGGGTGGCTACGTTGTCGACGCCGCGTCACTACACTTTAATGATAGTCAATCTCAATAATTCGCCATGTTAAATAAAAATACAGAAGACAATCAAATTACTAGTGCTATATTATATATATAAAATAATATGATTTTCCTATAACTATAATTCCGGTCATGGTGGCGTTCTCTGGGGGAGGCCTATGTCCAGCAGTGGATGTCTTTTGGCTGATGATGATGATGATGATAACTATAATTCTCTGAAAGGGTTATTTTTAACTATATTTCAAGTTTTTACTAGTATATGAACCCTAACGTAATGGGTTATAAACGTGTCTGAAGAAAGGTCTATTAAGATACTTATCCAATTTTTCATGCTGACTGATCCATTATCATATATTTATAAATAATAAATAAATAAATATTAAGGGACAATCATACACAAATCGACCTAGTCCCAAACTAAGCGAAGCTTGTACTATGGGTACTAGACGACGATATACATAATATATAAATACATATATAATAACATCCATGACCCAAGAACAAATATTTTGCACAAATATTTGCCCCGGCCGGGATTCAAACCCGGGACCGCCGACTCAGTAGGCAGGTTTCTACAAACCGAGCCAAACGCGTCGTCAAATTTATTATTTAATTGTAGATAAGTACTAAATAACTTACATACTGGTGGCAACTGCGATATTTTTGTACGGACTGACTCTATATTCACAGATCACTGACATTTGCATTTAAGTGCGAATTCCTGGGTATCTGAGCCTGTTTGGTTTGTGATTAATTGATTATGGACGCTTCGTGGCTATTAATAAGGTAATGTAGGTACAATACAGTATCGGTAAAGGTACTTAGTTAAGGTAGCTGTGAATCAACATTATTCTCTTGACTTTGTCCTATTTATACGATACATACAAAAAAAATAGGATCGAGCGTTTTTATTCCATCTTTCTCTACCACACGTCATCTTTAATAACAATGGCTGTTTGTTTTGAGAAGGCTGAAATTTGTAATTTTTTAGTTTGTTACCACCATATCGCCACCATTAAAAAAAAAACTAAAAACTGAAACGACAAGAAGATTCCTTATACTTATCGAGCCTAATCACCAAATTTCATGACAATCGGTTGAGAGATGCGACCTGTACCCGAGAACAGCCAGAAATCTAGACATCCGAACAACTGAACATCCAAACATCGGGACATACCAAGTAATTTTTGGCCAAGCTGAAACGGAGACTTTTCGCTCGCTCCTTTCGCTCGGGCAATTAATATTTACTCAAAATCCGCTATAGAATCTTTCTGTCCCAACGGCTATCTTTCTAAGAGCAATGTGGCCCAGGTATACTTCCCGGGTAAAATTCGCCACCGATGTGCGAGATCCCGGGTAAAATTCGCCACCTCTGTGCGAGATATCTCTACTTTACGTCCAGTTTTACAAGTGCTTTGTATGTCCGTGATATAGTGATATAGCATAAACATCGCTTGGATGGCTAAATGTTACTGTCAGTCGAATTAAGCCTCAGTTCTTGTTATTTGTCGGTCAGTGTCTGTTTTAGGGTTCCGTACCCAAAGGGTAAAAACGGAACACAATTATTAAGCCTCCGCTGTCCGTGTACCTCATTTGCCGTGTTTTTGCCGTTTTTTTGATTCCGCTGTCTGTCTGTCTGTCTGTCTGCCTGTACGTCTGTACGTCTGTCACCAGGCTGTATCTGATAAACCGTGATAGCTAGACAGTTGAAATTTTCACAGATGATGTATTTCTGTCGCCACTTTAACAACATATAGAAAACAAAAAAGTGAAAAATCATTTAGCCACACGGAACCCTCGGTGCGCGAGTCCGACTCGCACTTGGCCGGTTTTTTTCCATAACTTATAGAACGAACACAGCGCGTGAGAACGCATTAATTCCGCGTTTAAAAATGCAACATGGCCGTTGCATCACGTAGTAACAATAAGTTGTGTGTTGTCGTGGTCAAGATTAATTGATTAATGGCGAGGAGTTCCGTATCTGTACTATTAATATAATAATTCCGTCTACTCGTATTATATCAATGGATGGATAGGGTAAGATGAAAAAAACTACATATTTCATCAAGTTAAGGCCGATACACGAGTGTCGAATACGCGGCGCAGTTTGTAGAGACCTGTCTACTGAGCCGGCGGTCCCGGGTTTGAATCCCAGCCAGGGCAAATATTTGCATGATGAACTCAAATATTTGTGCTTGCGTCATGGTTGTTCTATGTATGTAATAAGTATATATTTGTCTATAAGTAAGTAGGTATTATATTATATATACGATTGTCGTCTCGTACCCATAACACAAGCCTTCTTGAGCTTAATTTGTGACTAGACTGATTTGTGTGAGGTTGTCTGATATTTATTTATTTATATTTATACCAGTTTAAATCTTAAATCAATACAATGCAATGCCATCTTTTAATCTTTAAATGTTCAATATGAGTTGTGAATGTAAAATCGTTTTTAAAGCAGCTTTCATAAGTTAAAGTCAAGTATACCCACATGCACAGTTCAGGAAATTAAAACATCTACATACCTACATTTTCCTCTCTCGTCACAAATGTCGTAATGACCAAGGGTCAAAAAGGTATAAAATAACTTATAATAAATATCCCGAAGTTAGAAAAATAAGGGAAGGGTAATAAATTGACACCAAAAACTATTAAGCAATTGTGAAACTAACTAAGAATGTCTTTACTCTTAGAATGAGTCTAAATTCTAATATTTACAGATGTTTATTGCAATTTTGTTGTTACAATGACATAGTACTTAAAGGTATTTAAAGCTATAAAAGTACCAACTTGTTAAAATGCGATAAAAATCGAAATTGGTTTTGGTTCGATCCTGCAACCAACGCTAAACCTGGCAAATAAATAACATTGCCCTTACCATTTCTGAACGCGTCGTTAAAACTACAAAAGAGCGCCAAAAATAAACGTCAAAAAATTCAAGATGGCTGCGGCCTCTCCAGTCAGGAAGCGCCTGGTAATACCAACGAACTCTTCAATGTTACCCACTTCTGAGCTTCAGTTTTCAACGTAATTGTTAACCTTTAAGACATCCCGCCATATTGGATTTGTGTTTTGTTTTGTTTGGGAACTAGTTGCGCAAGGAATACTGGAATGTACGAGACAGTATCGACTTTTTATTGGATCTACTTAATAATTACGAGTTTATTTATATTGTAAAATAAGTGTACAACTTGTACAAGAATTCTACATACTATAGACAGGGATCGAAAGCTTGCCACTATATATGTCTCTTTAGCAATATACTCTACTGGAAGTAGCTGTAATGATATTTTCATCACACTTGCTCGTAAATCAAGGTTTTGCATGCTAGAAAATCGGGCGGTAAGTCATAAATAACGCCCTAGGGCGGTAAGTAATTTTTATCACACTTGCTCGTAAATATACCGGGCGGTAAGTCATATATTACGCCCTAGGGCGGTTTTGGTATTTGGTATATGTATTACTTTTGTTTTATTTCCTCCAAAGTGTGACGAAAAACGTCGTACGTGATTTGGTGGTAAAGGGTTTCGGGCTTCTAATAGACACTCGTTTGTAATTCCTTATTTACCACCCTTGTTACATAATGTACTATTACGCCACCCTAGGCCGTAAGTGGAATTTTCTGCTCGCTACGCCGGAAGAAAATCTCACTTTCTGGCCAAGGGCAAGACGAAAAACTGTACCACCACGAGCAGTAACTCGGTTCGGTCCACAAACAACTGCAATCTGGGACATTCACCGCCGGTATGTAATGTACAGTCACCAATTTGAATCCTAGGCCACTATAGAACCTTGTCACAATGACAATGATATGAGATCTCAAGCGGCTTTCATATTGGAGTTCACTGTGACAAGGTACGAAATGGCCTAGGAATAAAATTGGTTGACTGTACAATTAATTTCTCATTGAGTTACACTTTTTGATAGGTTTAAAATTCAAAATAGCGACTCATATGGCTAATGTGGAAATTACAGGCTGAGCTATTTCATTTAGCCATATGTCTATTGAAAAGTCAACTTGTTAATGTGACGTGACGACATATTGCTAAATTAGGGATATGTCGAAGCCCCGTCAGTTTAGGGCCAAGTAATGCCTTTGTAAATGTTAAAAGCTTTTCTTTATTGGCGATCTGGACAATCCGTAATTTGATGGTATAAAATTACTTTAGCGGAAGATAATGCCAATTCAAAACACATCAGTATTATACTTAACCAAGCACAAATACCTACATCATATATTATAATTAGACACAATTTTGTCTCATAATTTATTTCATTTTTATCACAAGTAATAACAAGCCAAGTTATTGATCCTACTCAACAAATAAACATACAAAGCTAAAAGTTTTTTATTGTCATTGTTTTAATGTTAGTTTACTGTCAGTTGTTTGTGAGGAAAATATTTGCTTGAATGTTGTTCGATAAATAATCTACCTACCTATGAATGGGCAATGGGCACAATAAAATATTCTGGTTTTCGCATTACATTGTATTACATACCTTGTTTTTATTAGGGTTCCGTACCCAAAGGGTGAAAAACGGGACCCTATTAGTAAGACTCCGCTGTGCGTCCGTCTGTCTGTCTGTATGTCCGTCTGTCACCAAGCTGTCATGAACCGTGATAGCTAGACAGTTGAAATTTTCACAGATGATGTATACTGTTGCCGCTATAACAACAAATACTAAAAACAGAATAAAGCAAGTATTTAGCCCCACGGCTCCCATACAACAATCGTGATCGGTTGCGTTAACTTTGCACCTCATTTGTATCATATAGGTATACCAGGTGCAAACTTAACTTAATCAACCAGTTAAGATGGGATAAGTAAGTGTTTGTACGGAACCCTCGGTGCGCGAGTCCGACTCGCACTTGGTCAGTTTTGTATTTGCTAGTTAAGATTCTTATGATATGGATTGGTATATCTCAGAGGAGTGGCGACCATGCATAGGAAAACGCAGCGTAGGACGGCCTCGTTAGGATTAGGGGAGTCGGTGGACGCATTCTGTGCAGGATCACAGTCTGTGGCGAACTATAGGGGAGGACTAACTTCAGCAGTGGACGTCCCATGGAAGAATGAAGGGAAGCGTTTATCTTTTGGCATACTCTAGGCAAAAAATAACCTATTCTGAGAGCAAAAGCTTGACTACACTGATATATATCATCATCATCGTCATATCAGCCGGGAAACATCCACTGCTGGACAAAGGTCTCCCCAAAAGTTCTCCACGATGATCGGTCTTGCGCCGCCTTCATCCAATTTCACACACTACAAAACTCCGACATTTTATTTGTCCGAATGCATCACTATTCCAAATTTTCATGATTCCGTAAACCATGTTCTGAAATATTTTGACTTTTTTGGGATAGCCATGTTGCACGCAGAGAGAGGAATAATTTAGAACGCCTGATGGTAACTAGTAAAATCGAAGGTAAAAGACCTAGAGACAGAAGTCCTAGAAGGTGGGCAGACCAGATACCTGAGGAGCTAGACATATATGTCAGTGCTGCAGTCCACCAAGCAACGGAACGTAACCGATGGAGACAACTAGTTGACGGAATCAGAAGGAGTCACGATCCTCAGCAGTGAGGGAACGAAGAGAGAGAGAGGGATAGCATAAAACATCCACAGCAAATATCATCGTTGGCGTGATAACTCTCGCGGAATTATGATGGATTCGGATAAATTGTACTTCGGAATTATTGGGTATTCCACTTGTTGGGGACCTTCTCACGCTACGTCTTCTGGTCCGCGGTAGACACTCAAGAACCTTTCTGCCCCATGCCATCGGTTCTACGAGCAATGTGCCCCACCCACTGCCACTTAAGTTTGGCGAATGTCTGAGCTATATATCCGAAATGTTCCACTTTATTTTTACTTTGTCTGCGTAATTTTTTTATACATAAGCGGCTCAAAAAAATCCCATAACTGTCTTTGGATGTCCAGTTATCATTGTACCAAAATTGAGATAAATATATGTCAGGAATTTTGACAAAAGTCGTTGATTTGAATCATGGAAATATAACAGAGAAAGCATGATAGGTATTTATGAGGAGTCAGTGGGGCTTAACAATCGTTCGTTTAGACGCGCCGGGGCTGCAGTTGAGGTTGCTTGGGGCAGACACGACAACTGTCTGAAAACGTAATTTTAATCCATCGATCTATCAGTCCACTGCTGAACATAAGCCTCTCTATAGCTTACCACAATGTGCGATCCTATACAGATCGCATCCATCGACTGCCTGCGATTTTAGTAGACCGTCCACGTAGTCGGGGGTCGTTCCATGCTGCGCTTTCCTATACGAGACGACCACTCCACAATTTTGCTGCCCCAACGGCCTCCATTCTTCTGGCTATATGACCCGCCCATTGCCACTTCAACCGTGCAATTTTTTGAGCTATGTCGGTAGTCGGTACTTTGGTTCTTCTGCGAATATCCTGATATAATAGCGTAAGTAATCCGAGTTTTAGACAATTTCTATTGTCTCTTACAGTTTAGCTTCTTAGTCAATAGTTGATTGAGATATTGCTTAATGCTCAGGGCCTGATGTAACGATTCAATATTTCAAATTTTACTTGAACCGATTGTTGTGGTCAGCTGAACGGGTAGCTCGTTTTTGGGTAAAACAGCACCAAATCCACATCATGTCCCGTCTGTTTAATTATTCTACATCTACATGCGCCGGATGACGCGTTAGTATATATAGTCCCAGGTTCATGGCCGACGCCATGTTGCATTCATCGCAGATAGCTGATGTTAAACAGTTGGCGATGCTATTGTCAAAACAACAAGCGTAGGCATGAACAGCCTCAACTCCCTACCCCATTGCGTTTGCCGCACCATTCTGCCTGAAGAGCTAATAGGCACAAACCGCCATGTTTAATGTCCTGTCCCATCTGTAGGGAATAATAGTAATGCATTGCCTTTATCAAAATTAATTTGATCTCATAGCTACAAATATCCCCAAGTCCCTATCCCATTGTGCATGCCACACCATTCTGCTGAAGTGTTCGTTGTCACAAACAGTCATGTTTATTATTCTGTTCTATCTATAATATTACTCTGGTCGCACAAGTCCAGTCTGTATCCCATCGCGTCCGTCCATCACACCATTCTACCTGAAGTACTCGTAGGTACAAACATCCCCAAGTCTATCTTGTCGCGTCTGTATCACTACTCTCCCTGCACCGGATGACGTATATTTAGCCGCAGGTTCACGGCCGACGCCATCTTGCATTCGCTGCAGATAGTCGTTTGTTTGATTTTATGCTTAACTGTTTTGCTGTTGAGACTTTAGTGCGCACGCGCCAAATACAGTTAACTCATGTTGCAGATATTTAAAACCTTTGTCACTTTATATGCATAGCATTGCATTGCAACTATGCTAACTAGAACTCGAGTCTACAAAATCGTTATTCTGTTTTCACATTGAAACTTATTACGAATTATCGACATTTCAGCAGGCACACTACATTTTACAAATATATTGCTAACTTTGCCTCTGAAGCTAGACAAAATAACATTCAAAAACATCCACTAGTCTACCTTTTCAAAAAAAGAAAACATATTTACTTACAATTTTAAATCCCTCTTTTACTTTCTTTTCCTTTACTTTTACTTACTTTATTTTAAAATAATATCAATGAATACATTATTGACACAATACTTAAATGAATACTATGGAAGTTATACATTAAAAGTACCTACTCCTTTTAAAATTGAGCCTAGCTAGAAGCAAAAATAGTTTTTTTTATTATCTCAAATTTGGCAGTTCTACATTAAAACACAGAAACACACCCAAATATAATTTTCAATTTAAAATACTCATCGCATAAAACAATCAACTTTTCCAACACTATCAGGCCACAGAACATAAGTCAAGTTTTCGAAAACCCAACAGAATTCAAATTTCACATAACTTCCATATCGTCATATCAGCTATACTATATGCCAATGCAGATCCAACTGTATGTACTTACCTAGATACTAAGTTTAATTTGCAAGGTTTTCGATAGTTGCATCTATAGGCAGAGAGTAAGGAGGTGAAATAGTCGAAGATATGTTTTATAAAAATCTGTATCAATAAATGTAGTTGTATTTGACGAAATGTGATAGAACCTATGAATTTACCGAATTAGGAGGTAACTTTATGAAACATATTATTTTTTAATGTGGGTAAGTACACCATATTTTTTTATATTATACCATTGATACAAAGATCAAAGCACAAAGAAAAAATGAAATGCAGAAGAGACCGGGAATAGAACCCGGTAACTCATTTCTCTATGATCCAAAATGTTTCTTAACATAATATTTATCTATGTTACTACTTAGAACAGGGCCATTGCGATATTTAATTAAAACCAAAAGTTTTCATTGATAATTTTATGTTTCAAAAACCTATCGAAATTGACAAAATTCACGCAGAAAACTGCATTTTTCAACTTATTTTGGACTGCACGGAATGATAGCATGAAATAGCTATGTTACTTTCTAGAACTCAAGGAAAAGGATTCACTTCAAAAAGTTGGTTGAAATTGTCAATTCATATGTTTTTTTTTTAAATGAATAAGAAGGCCTCTTAGCTCGACAGGTTCTGGCATGCATAGGGCACCGACCCAACAAGGCCGCTTCGCGATGCAGATGTCTTGATTGTGTTAAATATTACTTGTTGCATACAAATTTGAGCAGACTGGAGAGGCGACGCTACAAAACTTCACTTTGTTGAGTTTCCTTATGAACCTGCCGAGGTTTTCCCCGGGGGTTACGATATGCGTTTTTTATGTCATAGAGGGCAAACAAGCAATCGATTCGCCTGCTGGAATGCGATTACCGTCGCCCATATACACCTGAAAACACCATAGGAATCACAAGTGCGTTGCCAGCCTTTCAGATGGGAGTATACGCTCGCTCTCTCTTTTACGTTTGGTTCTTCAAGAGGGGATTCAATAGGTTGCTTAAGCGGTCGGCAAGACACGTGTGATACTCCTGGCGTCGCAAGCGTCCATAGGGCAGTAACTGCTTAACACCAGGCGGGCTGCATGCTTGTTTGTCACCAACGTAGTGTAAAAAAAGAGTTAATAATGAAATGAAGGCTGAGAAGGATAAAATTAACAAGCCTACGCTCTCTAGTGAGAGCGTAGGCACCGCCAATTGTGTTGATACGTCGATCGCTGTTCCGATTGTCTTTTCGGTGAAAGATTTCGACCAGTACCTTTAGCATAACTGTGGCATGTGACTTTGTCTCGCGCGAGATATATAACCTATGTCTTTCTGTGCAGTACTGTGCGAAAGCGATGGGTGACGCTAAGTCGCGCAAGAGTCGCGGAGCCAGCGAGGGCAAAAATCTACCCTCATCATCCCACATGTCAATTGTCGGGTCGCACACAACACTCACTACGTCACTTGCTAAGGTCTCGTCCACACTAACCACCGGCGTAGTATTCAGAACGATTCTCCAGACTGACACTGACCATCCACAATCTCCTTTAAAATTCGGATGACGACTAATTTATAACTCAATTTAACGTGGCTGGATTAAATGTCCATACACAGAAGGCAGTACTTCTGTCAAAGATTCTTCTTCTTCTCTCGCTTGTTGATGAGATGTTTGGAGGACAACCTCTTTGTATATATCTTTTGGCTGAGAGTGATAAGTGTTTCCTAAATTAAATGCTTTTAATATTTGAATGCAGTCTTTATTGTGTTACCGTGTTGCATAAAATTTTGAGCAGACTGAAGAGACGTTACAGGTTTATGCGTTGTTGAGTTTCCTTATGAAATTATAAAGTTAAGGCTGAGAAGGCCGAATCCTATGAGTTGGCGAGGTGACCGCCACGCGATTCCACGATTATTATTCTATCGGGCCACGGTCTCAACCAAGATTTTAAAGACTGAGAGATGACTAGATCAAAGGTCGGATTGTATTCTATTCTAGTCATATTCTGTCTTAAAAGTTCAACAATCACAATTCGATTTTAAAACTACCATCCAGTCTAACGGTTTTTCAAACTTTGTTCCATTGTCGGATGTAACTCTTAAAATAATGAGAGGATGCGCGCCGGATTTTATTCCATTTTCGAAAAGGGGTTCGTGTTTAAATTTAGAACGGCTGGCGCAACGGAAATCGCTTGAGAGTGAATCACACGTTCTGGAGAGTTCTATAGCTTATAAGGGCATGTTCCAGTAGAACAACAACGTTGCTTAAGTCGTTTTCTAGATGTACAGACCAGTCTGGTTGATATTTTATACAGTTTGGACACCTGTCGATTGTCTATGATATGGTAAATGGTAAGTGACAACAACTTATTATTGACGTTATTTTCCCTGCAGCTTCGCTCACGTAGCCAGGGTATTTGGCTTGTTTCGGTGCAAAATATCGCGGCAGGGCAAAGCTGCAAACCGATAGGTAATTCAATAAACACACATTGCATACATTACAAAGGACAAATACAATGAAACGTGGAAAGATTCAACAGCTCAAACGGAAGATCCGTTAGTTACTTTCGGAACGATGAAATTAATTTTATTTCTAAGTTTACCTTCCCCGAATGGCGGGTAATTCCGAAAATTACTGATATCTAATACACGGGGTAACATTTTTTGCGCTAGCAACACTTCTTACTGTAGAAGTGTATAGATTCGGAATTACCCCAGTAAACCCTACCCAATATACGCAATGCGCTATGCGCTATGTAGTAGCAAATATATTTCACAATAACCATGGACGCTGATAAGCAGCTGGCTTCTTAAGGAATAAAAACAGAGGAAGGGAGTTAGGGGAAATGAGGCCACTGAATCCAAAAGTTTTTTTCTACGTCGATGAAGATGGACCATCGATCTGGTTAGGATCGCGGGAAGCCATTGGTCTATATGGAGATCCCTGGGAAATCCCTTTGTCCAGCAGTGAACGTCTTTTGACTTATACGATGAAGATAATGATAATGATGAATGATGATGATGATGATGATGATGATGATGATGATGATGATGATGATAATGATGATGATGAAGTTGTGAGTCATATCATCGTCTTGTTATGCTAAAACGGTCAGACAGATATAGATTACTTTTTAAGATTATACCCCCCTTTCAGTAGGTACTATTAAAGTTGTGGTGGCCTTGTTATGGAATAAAACTCGGGGAAAACCCAATCAGATAAAAATACGACTCAACTGCGTAATTTCCAAACTGCGCACAATTTACTACGAAAATATATCGATCACGGCATGTACCTAAGTTCGCTGCTCTAGGGGTGACGCTCAAGGACTAAGTTGACGCAATGGCTAATACCAAATATGTTTACTGAAAAAGGCGCGAAAATTTATTTATTTAAACTCTATTGCATAAAAGAAAAACTTAACGTACAAAAGGCGGACTTAATGCCATGGGGAATTGGGCATTCTCTACCAATGCTGGTAGAGAATGCCCACCTTCGGGCAGAGCAGAAAAATTGTATTGTTTGCATCTAAACATCAAAATTACATATTATTAAAATATAATCATAATACATACATATACCGGGTGATCAATCCAAATGGGTCAGTAGGGAGAAAACGAAAACGATAAGAGATAGGGAAATCTGTTCTTAGGAACCATGGCTTCGATTTAAGATTTATTAAAAACTGCTAATGCAGTTTTGTATATCACATGCATAACCCGGAATCGAATCCGGTCGAAATTGAGTAGAGAAAAAAAATCAAGATGTCAATTGATCCTATTTTTTATTGAGAACAATTGTCTGTATGGGACTACATACATTTAGAATGCTCTTAGAATCAGAAAATGCTGTTAAAGAGTAACATTCCTTTAAGGCACGACTATTCACTTTTTTTTATCCAAAAGCAAATATGAAATTGATTCCAATATCCTCATAATTCAACAAAACAATAATTGTATGACACCTATGAACCTAAACGGAAATTATCATGGTCAAAATGGAAAAGTTATTTTTCCATACACAGCACGCATATTTGTATGGAGTGTTTCCAGCTTTAACAGCAATTTCTGACTCTTACAGCACTCTAAATGTATATTTAGTCTCATACAGACATTTGTTCCCAATAAAAAATAGGATCGATTGACATCTTAAATTATATTTTTTTTCTCTACTCAATTTCGACCGGGTTCGATTCCGGGTTATGCATGAGATATACGAAAAAAAGTTTAATGCAGTTTTTAATAAATCTATAATCGAAGGAAAAAATACGATTTACGACAAATGTCCGGCTTTTTTAAGTCTTTGTCCGGGTTCGGCGAATTTAGAGATGACAGCGCTATGCGCACTATCAAAGGAATTCTATCTATCAGACTTTAAATTCATAATGTTAGTTCCTGTCCCATTTCTGCCACGACTCTTCTCTTTCCACACAGACTCGAAAACTGCACAGACTCTAAAACTCTGCACAG
Source organism: Apotomis capreana (assembly GCA_947623375.1). NCBI lineage: Eukaryota > Metazoa > Arthropoda > Insecta > Lepidoptera > Tortricidae > Apotomis > Apotomis capreana. Next base: position 10,815,188 of record OX392522.1, on the reverse strand, counting down.
ACTCTAAAACTTTGCACAGATTCGAAAACTCTGCACAGACTCTAAAACTCTGCACAGACTCGAAAACTCTGCACAGACTCGAAAACTCTGCACAGACTCGAAAACTCTGCAAAGACTCGAAAACTGCACAGACTCGAAAACTCTGCACAGACTCGATAACTCTGCACAAACTCGAAAACTCTGCACAGACTCTAAAACTCTACACCTCTAGCACAACTGTGACACGCGACTCTTTCGTGCGAGCTGTATTACCTGTCTCTTTCTGTACAGTACTGTGTGAGAGTGATGGCTGACAATAAGTCGCGGGCAAGAATCGCGAAGTATATCGTACTAAACCGGTATGTATGAACTATCAAACAAAAAATGAATCATCAAAAACTATTCATTATTGGCGAAATGATGGTTCAACGGACTACTGAAAAACAAAAACATACAGCCGAATTGAGAATCTTCTCCTTTTATGAAGTTGGTTGAAAATGGCAATTATCGACAAAAAAGTCATACTTTAAGGACCTCTCTCTCTCTCTCTCTGTTTCTCTCTCTACTATAGATTGAATTCACCTTACACTGACCAATATTTACATCGAGTTCATCCAAGGGTATTCGTTCAAGGACCGGGGATCTTTGCCCGGTAATATTTACCAAGATTTATGATACCAACGGATTATAATTAACTGACACTTTTATCGCCCATTTAATTTGAGAAATAAATAGACTGTTGACTTTGAAGTCAAATTGGATTACTTAGCGTTTTCTACGCATATAAATTACACTATTTTTATGAAGGCGAATATTTTTCAGTGTCACATACAAACTATGTTTGTTACATCTTCACGTTCAAACGGTTGCCCAATTTTGACAAACTTGTGTATGGAGGTAGATCAATAATATCAATCAATATCATTTATTTTCAGGCAACTGTGGCCTATAGATAAATAGGTACCTTAAAACTTTGTTTTATCTTTTTAGGTTTAATTTTAATTTAACTGTATATTTATATTGCAATGTAATCACTAATAATTATATAAAATAAAGTGAATTTTTCATTTCTTCAAAAAGTTAGTTAAAGTTACCGATATTATACTTATATTTACCTTAAAACTAACATACGTATCAAATAACACAATAATATAAAATAATCATAAACACGTTAGTTCGACGACGTGCGACGTAGCTTCTGGGTGTCGGGTAACCGTCCGCGGAATCGCCGGAACACGACACCTTTCGGCCAGAATTCCTCCTGCAGGAAGGTCGACAGCTTGATAGTAGGCACCCTCACCAGAAATGAAGCGAAGTTCACATTGTGACGAGACTCTAACTGTTCGACCCTCAAGGCCCATAATACCCTGGATTAATACATAGGCTACTTTAAAAAGAAAGACGTGTTTCCATGGGATCTGCGGGTAACACCGCTGGGCGAAAAAGCTTCATACGAGTTTGAAACATGTCGGGCCGTTCCTGACAATTTCACGTGAGTGTAAACCGCTTAATACGATATTTAATAAAATCTCACAAAAGTTTTAATAAGATTATTAGATAACATCCATAACCCAGGAACAAATACGTATTCGAGTTCATCACACAAATATTTGTCTTTGCCGGGATTCAAACCCAGGACCGCCGGCTCAGTAGGCCGCTGCATTACAAACGGCGCCAACCACGTCGTCAAAAATAACGATAGCTACTAATTATAGGATATTGTGTAAGTGGCGTCTAATTTAGCGTCGAATCGCAATTATTACGACAGAATAGTCATTGTTGTCTAGTCCTGGCGGCCGGCCAATAACGCAATAGTTACTGGACCTAATTCAATGAAATTTGCGGTGCACTGTTTACGGTCATTTGGCTAAATAATAGACTTCGACCCAATGGGATTTTTTGTGTAGTTACCCCTTGTTGCACCTAATCAAAGGGTTGTTCCACCACCTCCATATATCGGATGATGGAAAAACTACTAGTAATACCACGTAATACACTCATATATTTAATGGTAACGACAATATATTGTATCGAACACCTCTGTATTATTTAGTTTGACTTTTGTTTACAAATAAAGCACTTTGAACTTTGTAACTCAGTTCGTCTATTTTTTTTCTTTACCGCAGACAGGTAAAAAGTATCCTATAACCATCTTTGGATATCCATGGTAAAAAATTGTCCAAAATGTTTAATCAGCGTCATCACAATGCTGAGCGATGACTCGGTTTTAGTGTCATTTTGTTGTATTTTGTTTTCTCTATTGTATATGTATATATTTTCCATGTAAGGGTTTCAGGTTTGGTTTACAATGGCTGATGATGGTATCTGGGCAGCGTAGACAGATCGACTGCTGTAGTTAGTCTTGCCTTCCTCCTATTCATTATCGGCGCCTTAAGAAATAGTGTGCCCTTCCCTGAAAAAATAAATAGCTCAACTAGTTTAACTACTTAAGAAATAGCCAAATTGTGCTTAGTAGTAACCAAAATTATGCTAATTTTACTTTACTTATTTTCTTTACTGGTAGTCCGTAGTGGTTAGTCCTCCGATTTATGTCACTAGCAGCAACATTTGGGCTACTGTCAACAAACCTTTTTTTTTCAATGTTGCTGCGTTCACAGTGGGGTCCGCGGGCTTTGTTCTCTTTTTGGGCTTCGATCTGGTGATATATGTAAATATGTATTGTTTTATATTAGATAGTGACCCACTACATTTCATTCCGTAGTTGACTACGTTTTCCAGAAGGCTGATTTCTTCACTGCTTGACCCAGAATAAAACGGCACACGAGTCGTAATAACAACTACAGATAAACTATCAACGCTTTTGATTATGTAAAATTACACACACCTTATCGTTTTTTGCTTATTTTTATCGCAAAAGTAGGTCAATGTGTTAAGGGTGTCTCTGTTTACTTGGATAACACTCGTGACCGAGTTTTTATCAATGTTTTGACTCTCAATGCTACAGAAATGTAATTATTTGGTGTGTACAGGCTGATATCTAGAATTCACGATATAATAATAGGTTAGTTGACTGCAATTAACAGAATAACACATTCTTTATCAATAACAACGCACTCTATATCAGGAGAACCTAACATATATTATTATGACAAAATTATAATGAAACATTGATGCAAAGATCACAGCTGAAAGAAAAATTGAAAAAAAAATTACCTGGTGGTAGAGACCGGGAGTCAAACGGTACCTCTGGATTGCCGGTCCAGTGCGTTAACCTTTTCGCCACCCTGACTCCAAAGCAACCTATCGAATTCTTCCTTATGCTTTGTGTGTCGATCTTTGCATTGTTCATTTGAAAGGCTTTAAACCTTAGTAACTTAAATCTATTCCACCAGGTAACTCATTTCACATTTTTCTTTAAGCTTTGATCTTTGTATTCATATATAAAATAAAAAAATAGACATTACATTACACTTAAATTTATAATTAAGGTGTACTCTGGCAATTCCGAAAGTCCGTTTATTCCGAAAATTACTGATATCTAATACTAGATACTAGCTATACACTTCTACAGTCAGAGAGTGTTGCTAGCGCAAAAAATGTTACCCCGTTTATTAGATATCAGTAATTTTCGGAAAAACCCGACTTTCGGAATTATCCAAGTACAAGGTATACTTGGATAATTCCGAAAGTCGGGTTATTAATGGATAATGGTTAGCATACATTATTTTCGCCAAGTGGCGCTTATTAAATTAACCATTTGTAGCCACGGGATAGTACTCCATGATTATTCTAGTACTCTGGACACGTGGTCAGATGGGAACGAAACAGCCAGTAGAACTTTATTCTAGTTGGCCACGTACTCGTAGATGAAAAACCGGCCAAGTGCGAGTCGCACTCGTGCACCGAGGGTTCCTTAAGTACTAACACTTCCCATCTTAACTTACCGGGCTAAGTTAAGTTTGCACCTGGTATAAATTAGCCCCACTTAAATATTTATTTAATTCCGTTTTTAGTATTTATTGTTGTAGTAGCAACAAAAATACAATATTATCTGTGAAAATTTCAATTACTAGATAATTCACGGTTTATGAGATACAGCCTGGTGCCAGACGGGGACAGACGGACGGACAGCGGAGTCTTAATACAACGCAAAAGTCCTCCGAAATATCTTTTATCTACGCACATATCATTAGTGCTCTAAAATGCGTTCAGAAACCGTAGGAAATGACCAGCATTACTACAACCAATTTTACTATGAGAACTTTCTTATCTGTGGTAGTAGGTAAAATTTGTACTGTAATGTTATAACGCTATCAATTTTTGTAAGGTTATGAGTTTAAATTTGGAACAGCTGTCAAAACTGAAGTAGGTCTCTATTCTAGTATCCATAGATATTAATATTGTTATCGATACGAAACGTCAATTCAGTATGTTTTTTTATAAAAACCGCACGACATTTGATCTCGAGTGACATGAGAATATGGATACATTCGTTTGTAGGTATATGATTTAGAAAAAAAAACATTCGTCTTGACGGAGGTCCGAATTGCCGCCATTATTGTGTCATTTGTTTGTTGGTTCTTTGCTGTGATAAGTTTATTGTAATTCACATTTTAGTTGAAAATATTGTTTCAATGTAAATGTAAATTACAACTATTACAATAAATAATCTGTTTATGTATTTGTTCAGAATTCAGATTTATTTCTTACTGCATTAGTATATGTCGTTTTTAGATATTTTACAGGTAGCACTAGTGCTGCTGGTCATTTCCTTATGGTTTCTGAACCCATCTTAGAGTACTTATGATATGTGTGTAGATAAAGTAGTGTATACAACTGTACATAATTAGGCCTTAAAACACTCGTGTGATCCTATTATGAAACTCGCTGACGCTCGTTTCATAAAACCACACTCGTGTTTTAATGCCTCTCATTATGTATCAGTTGCATAAACTACTATTATAAAACTTTTGTCAATATTTTTATTAGTAGGTACAATACTGATCAAAGCACAACTTACCAAGATGTTTTTTATTTATGTATATTAAATTTGCTATTATTACAATGGTATTATTGGCTTACAAGGAAAGGTACTCAACTGTCCGACTCCTATTTGATTAATTTTGAAATGACACAAAACACGTTCAGTACCTACTTTGAAGGACAATTTGTCCTAACAGGTTGAATTAGGGCAGCTAAAAAAAATTCGTGTCTGCTATTTTAGACTACTCTATAACATATATCAAAACAAATCAAATCGGAGTCGGACAGTTGGGTACCCTTCCTTGTTAGTACTTATGTCTTGGTAATGGGGTCCTTTTTTTACCCTTTGGGTACGGAATCTTAAAAAGGAGATGTGGAAGGTCACCGACGAGATGGAGCTTGGGAGTTCATGGTGATGTACTCATTTGTGTTGAATTACGACGTTGAGTTTTCCCGACTTGGCTAAAAGATTAGTCTCTTTCGTTTCACTATTGGCAGAGCAGGAGATATGTAATGATGTTCGCCATCTTGTCTGGTTAGTGGTAAATTCGTGCATCACATTACAACAGACTTTCTTTCTATGTTGTGCCTGATTAAAGCCATGTTCCTGTAGTATATAATCACATTTGTATGATATGTCAAGTATCATTCTATATCCTTTCGTTACCATAGCGATAGTACTTCATTCTGCCTGCAGCGAGCTTGCATTATTATAGAGTGCACTTTTTCACCTCTGCAGTTGCATCAACCGACTGCAAGTTCCTTAAACTCCAATGTAAACAGTGACCCAATGTTTGCAGGTAAACATGGCTGCAGGGCGTTGGACAGCGGCGCAAGGGCACCTGATCGCAGACATTCAACGAACACCGACCTTAGGAAGATTGTGGAAAAATGCGAGGATGAGTCAGTTTTTATTGCGTGTGAAGTGAAATGAAATATCAAACATAACCATTAATTCAGTTACTAATTCGAAGCAAAATTGTGGTATTTTGCTTTAGGTCTTATGAACAAGATAATAGTCTTTCAACGTGCTGATTACTTGATCAGTGCACGGTTCGGGTAGCAACGGGCAGGCCATGTAGCCTGTTGGGGCAGCGGTCCTAAAGTGGTGACCACGTGTAGGAAAGCGCAGCGTGGGTCAGCCCCCGAATAGATGGACGGATGACCTCGTGAGGGTAGCGGGGAATCAATGGATGCGGTCGGGATCGCACTTTGTGGCGAGTCATAGGGGAGGTCACGTCATGTCAGTAGTGGACGTCTGTGGCTGTGATAGATAGATAGTTAGTGCTAAGTATTGTAAGGGCTACGTATTTCCATGGTTTCTTTATGTAATCGAACCAGAAATTAAGAACTCGTAAAATAATGAACTGACATATTGAAAGCCGAAGGGAAAAAGGGACGCGGCGCGAAATCCCCGCGGCTCATGGGGTGTAAAGGTTTGCTAAATGAAAAAACACGAATCGAAAGACGCTGTGTAGAATACTGCCTACTCCTATAATAGTAATAGTTATTTTTGTCAATAACATTGAGGGCAGTTTAGATTCGTAAAAGCTTTGGCGATCTATAGGTACAGGTAGGTATACTTCTCTTGATCGTATCGTATAAACATACTAAAAATCTTCCTTGTCTTTATTTGAAACTAACTGCGCCGCGCGGTGTTACCCGTTCACCCCACGGGAACATTACATTTTTTCGGGATAATAAGTAGCCTTTGTGTTAATCCAGGGTGTCTAGCTGTCTTCATACCAAAATTTATCAATATTGGCCCAGCCGTTTGAGCGTCAAGAAATAACAAACATACACATAAAAACACAAACACACTCACAAATGTCGCCATTATAGTATTACGAGTAGTGTGATTAATTCGCCTATTTTGTATCTATCTTGATTGTTGTACGATAAAAATGCCCAAGGAAACGAATGTAACCTACTGTTCATGGGTTAAGTATCAAGTATCACGTGAAGATAAACAACATATTATTGAAATAAAAAATTATAAATTGAATTTACTTTTTATCTTCCACTCCTTGAACAACAATTGTATAGTATTGTGAAACGAGTTCTTTGTTGAAAAGATTGCAGACGGATTAGGTCAGTCTATATGCTAAGTCTACATAACATCATTGTATTGTCGCTCAAGGCGTAAGCTTATTTATTCTTTACTGGCAAGGACCTTTTTTATCTGCTTGTTGGATCTTCAGAATCCCTGATGACATTTACCAGTTGAGAGTAAGGACATTAACAGAATAAAATAGAATTTTTTATTTGCCAGAATACGTATGGTACAAGATGACACAGGATTGAATATCAGTATTCAGTCGAAGACACGACAAGCAAATCATTCGGATACTAATAATTTCACAATACAGAGCGTCAAATATACCCAATGCAAGAACTATGGACTTCGTCTATTGTGGGCTCTGATATAGCTAGCCAAGCCAAAATTGGTTTTAAACTCTCTTTTGCACGTGTGACAGTAGAGTTGGCCAGTGGAATTATACGTGTACGCGTAGGAGGGCTAAGTTAGGTCGTTCTTAGTACTACATACGTAGCTCACCATAAAGACTGAGGTGGTCCAATTAAACCCTCAGAAGATTCCGCAAACAATAGGCATTAAATACATTTGGAAATGGTATAAAAACGAATGCCTAATTGCTTAGTAAGACATACGGTAATAAAAATAGGCATTTATTAAACGGAATTACAAAACATCCATTTGTAACAAAGTACAAAGATAATGAAGCCGATAATGCGTAATGAATCCACCGCATCGCAAAAAGGGCGTAAAGTCCTTGAGTAACTGAATGTAGTTAAGACTGCACCGAGCGAAATGTGAAAAAATAGGCAGTTGCCGTTAAGTAGATTAACGTCAACACTAGTTGTTTAATCCATTTCTAAACTATACATTTAGCACTTCGAAAAATGTGTTAACAACTTGTCCGTGGAAAAGTTATAAGATTATTAATATTTTACCTTAAAGAACTAAGTAAAGTTGGACGAAAATTGTAAAATCGTAAACAGGCGTTAAGTGTTTTTTTATACTTTAACAATGGAAATCTCTGATTTTCAGTTCAAAAAAAGGATGAACGTTTACATTACAATTTGTCCGCATCAAATATTTCAATTATTGTTTGGTATTAAAGGTCCAGATTTATCAAAAAGTGCTTTATTCTCCATACATTTTTACTATAGCGGCCGCGCGCCGATTAAATACGCATACCCCGCGCTCTATGGTTCAGTCGCTAACGCTCCGCGCCCTCTTAAGCTTTTTTAGATTGGAGCGTCAGACGACTCCCGCGCTGTGAGCAAGGTCAGGATATCGGTAAATGATTGCAATAATTGTTTTGTTTGATTGAGTTATTGTTATTAGGCGTGATTGCGACGTTACGTTGTTATCAGGTTTATAAAATGTCTGTTTGTTTTTGCAACTGATATGCAAAGGCGGCGTTAAAATGTCGATGGCAATAAATGAGTTTTCTTTAAAAGAATGTCTTAATTCATCTGTTTTAGTACTCGTATGCTACATTTTTTCCATTGAGAAATTTAAGTTACACTAGAAAAGCGTTAAGCAAGAATGTGGTCGGGTAAAAAACAAGAGGAAGAGCATAGATGTATGGATTGTGTGAAAGATGATATGAATAAGAAGGAAGTAAGCGATGAGATGACGAGTAATAGGGAAGAATGGCGGAAGACAACATGCTGCGCCGACCCCAAATAAGTATGATAAGGGCAAGGGAATGATACTGTTCACCTTTTAAACCCTGAATATAAATTCACGTTTAAAAGTTAAGTACATCTAAACAAACGACTGGAAAATATTCACTCAACTCCGTGTTGTTATAGTTTGAATTTTAACGACAACGACAAAAACGTAAATTTTAAAGATCAAATTATAAATACCGTTGATGAAGTTAAGTTCCTGGGCATTACTCTTGACAAGTTCTGTAGCTGGAAGCCACAAATTGATAGTATATGCTCAAAACTAAATCGATTTGTTTTCGCTCTAAAGAGGTTAAGAAGCGTGGCAGGGGAGCCGACCGCCTTGACAGCCTACCATGGTTACGTCGCTTCCCTTCTTCGCTATGGCATTGTAATTTGGGGTAACTCGTCAGATATTCAGCAGGCATTTTTGGTTCAAAAAAGATGTGTCCGTGCGGTATGTGGTGTTGGTCCAATGGTCTCGTGTAGACCGTTATTTAAAAGGCTCAATATATTGACTTTAACGGGTATTTTTATATTTGAACATGCTAAATTTGTAAGAGGTAATCCAGAGATGTTTTCCAAACCAGTACAAAATCCAAGTTTACGTAGTAGAGATTTGTTTAAAGTTAAACGCACTGTTACAAAATCAGCATTGCATAGTAAAAATTGCTTTATAATGTCAGAAAAAATTTACAATAATCTTCCTTTAGAATTAAGAACATTGCCTTATAAATTATTTTTATATAAACTTCGATTATGGCTCATAGAAAAATGTTTTTATAATTTGAAAGAATATTTTGACACGTGATTCATAAATTTCATATTGACATATAAATTATATTCCTATATTAATTGAAAATCTGGTAATTGAATTTAATGATTATTATTACCGTGAAATACGCCAACTTTGCCTCCACAGGGAACTTTGCCCAAAACGCTACTTAAAAGAAGAAACGTTACTGTAGACAATTTCAACATGATTATGGCAACACTACTATTTTTAGTGGAAAATATATTACATCTGTGGTATCACTGGGAATCACATTTGCGTGCAACTTCATTCCGTAACGTGTTGGGACTAGTTGAATAAGGTGCGTGATTTGGCGGGCCAATTCTAGGTGAAGTTCTGGTGTATTTTTTACAGAATGGGGAAGCCTCAGGTGAATGTATCTTATTGCTTGTTATAAAATAAGAACTGTAGATCATTTTTATTGTAGTTTGTACTAAAAATACTTATTAAAACCGGAGTTATGATGGTGGGCAATGTTATCCAGTAACTTGCTAACCTATGAATGCCAACATTGCCCTGACTAAAAAAAGGGCTAGGGTTGTCACCTTGTCGTAATTTTACCTGACTGCGTAAATAAAGGAGGGTTATGTATTTAAGGTAAGGTAAATTATATTTCTATTAAGCCGTTGCACTTTTAGCAGTAGCTGCATGTCATGTCATGTCATGTCCATAAAACAAAAAAAAACATAGAATATTCAATAATGTCAATTTTTATTTAGATTATTCTAACGCGAAGTAACAAAATAACCGCCTAACTATTAGTATCCATTATTAAGCATACATTTTTCATTTTGATAATGGTTCTGGTAAAGATGGTTTACTCAAGCAAAAGTGACAACCCTGACAATTTCAAACTGCTTGATTCGGCTTGTACGGAGTAAAACAAAATACCTATGTAACATTGCCCACCCATATTGCACACGTGTTTGTACAGTTAAGACCAAGATATTTACGTGGAACGCCATTATTACCCCACATTTTATACTGATCCTTATCTTAACGTTGTAGGGGCTATAGTTACGAAAATAATCGATTTGGGCAATGTTTGCAAAAGTTTAGATAACTTTACCCGAGGTGAAAATTGGTAAAAAAGTTGGTTAAATGTAGATTTAAAAATTGTTTCTCGTAATAAACGAGTGCATATGAATACGATGGATGCGTTAGACAAAAAAAACTTTATCCCGTCATAGAAAAAAAGAAAGAAATTCGGGTTTTTACGAAAAAAGCGGGCAATGTTGGCATGTTTCACGGTATATTATCTTATCAATAAGTAATCTGTTAATGTAAAATTTTAAATTTGCATGCCATTGCTATGGTGAATTGTGTTGTTCTTTTGTAATATTTGTCATCCGCATGTACCATGATTCCAGCAAATAAAAGAACTTTGACTTTGACTTGACTTTGACACTAATTTCAATGGAGCACAGAAAAAGGAAGAAAAAATTGCCATACCAATATAGATACAGGAGATACACAAAAACCAGATTACATAATAGGTACATACACATAAATGATTCCGCGTGATATGAGCCAGAGCAAAAATGTAGCTATCCAAAATGACTAATTAATTTAGTAGTAAATTATCAATGAAAAATTCAAACTGTAGGTTTTTAATATATACCAATAAATCTCAATAGACCTGTTCTAAGTAGTAACATTGATAATATGGTAAGAAACATGTTTGATTATAAAGAAAAATGTCAAACAATCAGCATTTTTTAACGGATAAGGAGCCTACAGTATTGCCACTTTTTAATTTCTACTATTTTATGTCGTATCTTAGCACCGTGGTCATGAACACAAAATGGCGTCTTCAACTGTTGCCTCATTTTGTCATTTACCAGTCTCATCTCCTTGCTCCACTTTTTTTCTTTCGTAACTGAGATTATGTCTCGCAAACACTTTTATCTGTTTGTGGACATTAATAGGCGCGAAGATAAAGTATTCACTTATCTATGTTTATGTGTCACTTTTATGTAAATGTTCAGACGGTAATGCCAGTTTTTTTTATACATTCTGCGCTCCATCGCATGATAATGCTGAACTATAAATAACTTTTAACCAGTCTGGGTAATGAAAAATGGAACGAATGTTTTTATTTTAATAAAAAATACGTAATTGCATTGTTTGTCTCAAGCAAAGTTGTAAAATTAAAGATTATACACAACGCGTAGTATTTTATGAGATGTGTGACTAATATAAGATATCTAACTTAGCCGTGGTCGTTTTCTTTTTAAGTCCATTATATCAATTGCTCTTCAAAGCCAGAGTGTAGGTTTAAGGGGTAGGACGCCTCCTCTCCTACCCCTAAATGCTACACATTGACTTTGAACCTCAAAATATACTTGATTTTATCTAGATTTTACTATACCACTTTGTCGGTGTGATTTATTTCTATGTCCATGTAATTTACAGTTATTTGTATAACTTTTACTACTACTTACTTACTAACGTTCGTAAGGAACCAAAAAAAAGAAAAATCAAAGTTAAGTATATCTGGGAAATCGCTCTTAATGAAAATTGATCACCTTAGAACTGAAGTATTTTTTCTCGGTAACGTCCAATGACGCGTGAACTACGCAGTACAATTTGGCATTGGTTTCGCACCTTTTTAGGGTTCCGTACCCAACGGTAAAAACACGGGACCCTATTACTAAGACTCCACTGTCCGTCTAAGATCTGTCTGTCTGCCACTAGGCGGTATCTCATGAACCGTGATACCTAGCTAGACAGTTGAAATTTATTTCTGTTCCCGCTAGAACAACAAATACTAAAAACAGAATAAAAATATATTTTAGTGGGGCTCCCGTGCAACAACGTGATATTTTGCCGTTTTTTTATTTGATGGTACGGAACCCATCGTGCGCGAGTCCGACGCGCACTTGGTCGGTTTTTTTGAGTAGACGTTTCTCGGTATCGGGGTTCAGTAGTCGCTTTATGGGACCGACGCTTGTTTCGACGCGTTGGCTGTCAATTAAAAGTGTTTTAATACTATGTTGTCCTCGATTTGTACATACATAACTAAATACATTATACTCACACCTGTATGCATGTATATTAATTTTAAAACACAAGAATTTCACTATTGATACAAAGATATCAAAGCTCAAGGAAAAATTGAAATGAGTTACTGGGGGACGAGACCGGGGGAGTTGGAGTTCGGGTAGCGAAGTGGTTATCACACTGGACCGGCAATCCAGAGGTACCAGGTTCGATTCCCGGGTCGTCCCCCAGGTAACTCATTTGAATTTTTCTTTGAGCTTTTTATATCTTTATATCAATAGTTTACTATAAAAATTGTGTTGTGTACCCACATTAAAAAATGAGACATTACATGTTTCGTAAATTGACAAGAATTTCAACCGGGAGGAGTGCAGAATGAGATGAATGAATGATCAGCAAATGTGAATAAAGATGTGCCGTTATCGGGAAACGTTCTATAAAACGGCACATTTCCAAATGTAAATGGAAAATAAATTAAAACTATACATAATAAAACTTAATTCAAAAGAATCCCCCAGCACTGAGGCCGTCTGAGGCATCGTCCCCGGCACGCTCGCCGCGTTTCCCCTTTGAATGGCGAGGCTCAGTCTTTGAGCGAAAAAGGAGCCCGCTCTGATATTACCAGCGTGCCGTTTCCTGTAGGTTTCACCGGAAGACCAGCGCTGGTACCCGGGCCAGCATTTATGCTGAGGTGTGACCTTTTCGTTTTAGATATTTGTTGTCCACTTTGTGTATGTTAACGAATAAATTATCATTAATTCATTCACCAGATATTCCGATCAGTTTTTGTGAAATTTCTTTAGATTCTTTTTTGCATCTGACGACCACGAGCCAAATGTTTCAACCGCCAGTGCCGCCAATTCATTATTTTTATTTTTATTTTTTATTTTTATGTAAATTACTTACATAGCTGAAGCTACAGTTATCGTGAGTTTTGTATGTCGATCGAGTGGCAACACCAATGGGAAAACTGACCATAAAGGCCTGTGAAGTTCAAAATACTCGCGCGACAAGTAGATTTGCCGACTTGCTTATACAGCTTTTAATCAGCTTATAAGCTGTATAAGGGCTTAAAAAGCTTGTGTACTACTCGGTTGGTGCTGATGCCCGCCTCTTCAGTCCCTTCGAGACCATGAACCTAAAATCACGTTCAAAACGTGATAATAGTATTTTATGCAATCGTTGCACAATGAAGGTTCTTAAAGTCGAGTACCGCGTTTAGGTCACGAGGCTTGCCGAGTGGCCTAAGTAAGGTACGAGATTAATAATGTATGCAGTTATTCAGAGACGACAGATTCTACAGTTCATACACACTCATTTCGCTTCGCTTACATCTATGCAACTTTAAATATTTTGATGACGCGTTTGGCGCAGTTTGCAGAACACCTGCCTACTGAGCCGGCGGTCCCGGGTTCGAATCCCGGCCAGGATAAATATTTGTGTGAGAACTCGAATATTTGTGCTTGGGTCATGGATGTTCTATGTATTTAAGTATATATTTAATATCTATAGGTATACGTTATATCTATATCGTCGTCTAGTACCTATAACACAAGCCTTCTTGAGCTTAATTTGGCACTAGATCGATTTGTGTGAGTTTTTCCGATATTTATTTATTTAAATATACTCGTCGGTTGTACCATTAATTAGGAGTTCGTCTTTGTTCATTTGTACGATGTTTCATTTTAAATTAAAATCACTAAACAGTCGCGTTGAAGGGATTTATTTAGTAAAATGAAATAATTTATTTTTATCGGAGGCCAAGACTCACTTTGGGTCACTGAGCCATCGGAGTAAGTAAGTAGTAAGTATTCAGTTAGTAGGCCACAAGGGCACTTTTACAGTCAGATTGTGAATCTACCGGTATTTCCCAAGAGGAGACCGCTGTTGAGAAGAAAGCCGAAAGAAACTCTACAACAATCAATTACATTATTTTATGTTATAATTATAACTACTTACATCGGTACAGTGTGCAAATAATATATATATTTTTTATTTATACTTGGACAAAAATTGTCATATAACTTCAATATAATTAAATAAGAGTGTCCAGTTGCTTTATGAGACAAAAAAGCCAGAGTTACGTAACAATTCTATAGAATATGTCTTATTAAAGAGAACCCTCAATTTTTTCTCTATCGTAGTCGGATAAAGAATATGATTTAGTAATCATATTTTGATCCAGCTATCCCAGAACTTTGTATCAAAATGACATGAGAGACATAGGAAAAATTGATAAGAGATGGCGTTGTAATCAATAATCATACGTAACCAAAATAAAATATGCGTTGCGAAAATATAACTACATTAGTTTCATTTCTGAACCACCACCATCATCATCATCATCATCATCATCATCATCATAATCATCATAATAGCCGATAGACGTCAACTGCTGGACAAAGGTCTCCCCAATATTCTCCACACCTACCATGTAAAATAGTTTTTTCAATACATTTTTACATTTAGTGATGGAAAATAGTGTAGCTAATTTAAACTGAAGTTCCAAAACTGCTCTGCAATGAAGCTCGCAGGGCAAATAAAAGCTGTGCAAACGCATCCCCGGCGCAATGTTATAACTCTGGTTAAAGTAACCCGCCGTACGGTACCGGACCTGCCCCAACGCGCTGCGGTATTTCGAGCGGTACCGACAGCAGGATCTATAGATCCCGGATAGATCATTTGTTTAATTTGGCGACGCAAGTTTTTCAATGCCGCGATGATTTGTCATTATGTTGGTGGATTTAATCTTTTTAAACTTTTGTGACACATATTTAATCACTGTATTAAGAGCGGAGCGTCGGAGAATCAGTGACAAAGTTGCGGCACTGGTGTACGGGTAGCGGTCCCTGATGAAGAGCTCTGTATGAGTTCGAAACACGTCGGGTCGTTCCTGAGAATTTCACGTCGGTGGATTTGTTTGAGGGTTATGTTGTTATGATTTATGAAATAAGCATTCAGTAAGCGAGATATTTTTGTCAGTTATATTTTTACCAGATTAGAAAATCACATACTAACGTAAAGATACGTTATCAAGAGTGTTGTGGCAAGAATGGAATATTTTTAAATTTTTAGGCTTCATGTATGTGTGTATCTATTCTCTTCTTACCGTGTTGAGTAGTTATTATTATTATGTAGATGTACCTATTAACTGTTAATAGGATTCTTCTAAGGAATACACAATTATACCATTTTGTGTCTGTATCTACACTTACTAAAAGTAGTTTTATTAAAATATGTCATTCAAAATTGTTGCAATACCTACTGTTAGGGGAAAAGCAAACATTAGGTATAGTGCGTACTCTAATAAAATTCAGGTATGTTCGAAGACTGCCACAATATCAGTATCATCATTACGAAAACCTAAATATGAATGTTCGATAACCTACACGAAAGCTTTTATCCACTAACCATAATATTATCCATTAACATATATGCACTATACACATATAATATACATATTCGCTTTATCTGCTGACGCTACGAAGCATCCGCGCCATTGACTTTCTTGGTGCCATTAACCGAATAACCCATTGCACAAAGAACTGGCGCTTTTCAAGGTGAAAGCACACATAGTAATGCATACAACACAATCATAAGAACACGCAACACACACGCAACACACGCGCACGTCTGCCGTGTACGTACACGAGCATTCGATTCAAAATAAGAACTCAACAATATCCTTCTGCATTTATAAAACCAAAAGACATTCCATAATAAACTCTATGGCGTTGAATTATTGTTGTTACGCGTTGCGATGGTAGGAAAGGAAGTTTGCCGCGACGAAAAGGGTGCACTCACACAGATAAACGCAGACGGTGCATACTCTTGTAAGTTGCAGTCTGCACTCGTACATACGCAATGCATGAGCTTTTTTGCCATAAATCTTCCACTTAAATTCATAATTAAACTAGACAGTGTCTCTAAACATGTATGTCGTTAAATAGTTTAAGAAATACTTACGCTTTTGCGTTTAAATTGGTACAAATAATCGAATCTTTAAATAATGCATGCACACAGATAAACAGTTTCAGGAACTTTATGTTTACGTCGTACTAATATGTATGTGTGTGTGAACATCCTGTAAGGAAGGACAGAGTAGTGTGTTCGATTAAAATAAGGCGATGTTATAATATCTTTAATAATAATGTTGTTTTGAACAATGTATTGTAACTGGCCATCGTAATGTAAACGACTGTTTTATTGAATTCTCGATAAACAGTTTGCTTTTTTCCTTTGTTTATGTGGTATCTAAATGCGTATGCCGCTTACCTTGGCATAGGTAGGTATAATGTTATATGGCGTGATGATAATACATTTCACTGTTTATTAAGCTATTTGTTATTACCATTTACCTCTATGCTTTTGGTATATAACTTCAATACTAGTTTAAAAATACCTATTAAATTGTTGACCAAACTGACCAATCGTTGAAATTAATAGATTATCATTTGACATTATTTTTATTATTCAGATCAATTATGTGTTTTGTTTAGTTTATTTTCAACAGCTAAATAAAGTATTTTAGTATAATTGGCATATTTATGGCAAGTGACAACTGATTAAAACAGAACTTAAATCTAAACGAATGTGTACAATTATTTAATATTTATATTATTATTAATTCTCAAGACAGCTTATGACAACATTTCTTTACTTATTATTTTAGTTTTAGATTCCACTTTTAGGTGTTTATCTAATTTGTATTTAGCTTTCAGCGGTTTGTATATTTTGATTACATTTAGGCTAAGAACATAATTTAATTATGAAATGTGATATGCAATAAATGATTCTATTCTATTCTATATAACAGGAACTGTCAATACTTAGGTACCTACAGGAAAAAATGAACGGGAACAATAACTTTTTCTCAAACATGCAATGAAATATTGTCTTTACGTTCCTTATAATAGGCTCGGAAGTATCGCTTTTTGGGCGCAACAACTCGAGAGGACTGTAAAGAGATTTCATACTGTTTTTCAGGCCTAGGCCTGCAAAGTAACTTTTTTTTTGGTTTCAACAACAAGGTCATTCACACAGCTGGCTGGTTTGACAAAAAGCAGGTTTTGTTTTTAAAGGTTGGTTGTTAGACTAAAATGTCCTATTTGTCAATTAATAAAATGTTGTTCTTTGAAGTACATTTTTATTTCATTGTATGTTTGAGAAAAGCACTATACATGCCTCGTCGTGAAAACGGATTCCCGGCCTCGTATCACTATCCGGCCTCGCTCGCACGCTCGCTCGGCCGTATATACCTACTTGGCCGGAAATCCTCATTTTCCCGGCCTCTGATGTAATGTACTATTACATGCGTAATGTCATTTTAACTTGTTTTTATCAAAACCGCATAGCTGAAATAGTTGAAAGCTGATATTTTCCGTCCTACAAACATTCCAAGAATTGAGCAATCCGGGATATCCATTAACTACATTTATTTAATGGTTTTCCGTGTTTAAATAACATAGGTGTATGTCAGGGCCATGATATCTTCTGGGAACTTCTGGATGCGTTCCAAAATGGATGAAATAGTTATGAAATGGTGACTACTACTTTACAGTGAAATGCTGAAGTGTCGTCATTTCAGCTGAGTAATTTTGAACAAGGTTATGTCTTTGTCCGAAAACAAGGAAGGTTAATATGAAAAAAAATAAAAACAGAAAATTTAGCGTCATTCATAATTTTGGAACGAATGAAGTCACGTTTTTGAGGGATGTTATGTCATATTAAACAATTGTTGTCCGCTTGTAATAACAGTAAACCGACAGAATCAACAGTGAATCAAGTTTTACTTACGCGATCCAGATAAGAACCAAACTCGAATTTCAATCAGAACTTACGGACTGTACCTAAGAAAAGTGTTGTTATTTTACTAAACAAGACTTAGTGCTTATGATCACAGTGACGTTTTTGAATATAGGAACACCAGCTGACTTAAGATGGTCAAGTTTATCCCGCAATAAATAAATGACAAGGCATCTGTCACATTTCGACAGGAACCAGTGGCATGGCATGATACAAAAACTCAGAGCAAACTGGGGTAGATTTCGCTTACCTACTTTTTCTTTAGTATAGAGAATGCTACTCAATCATCTTTACCGTAGACAAACATATCCTACAACCATATCCAAAATATTTGTAAATATGCTTAAGATACGACAGTATCAGGTGATTATAGAATTTAGTAAGTGTAATAGACCAAAAAAAAATCGAGTATTATGTTACTAAAACTATCGAATCCAACTGTACTTATCCCAAGATTACAGCCGCAGACATAATTATGTTATGTATATTAGTTGAATGCCCAATGCATTCCTTCAAGGCAATACATTAAGCTCTTTTATTTGTTTGAATCGGTAATGAGATAAAATCAGCGATCTGACGAACTCAGGCGCAGTTGGATTAGAGCGCGTTTCCATTGCACAATGACGTCATACAAGGAATTTAAATAAAATGACAAGTGACAAACTTAGCAGCTTCAGATTCTAAGGAAATTAAATAATTAATAAGTTTCTGTCAAACAAAAAAACATTTTTGTGACAAGCTTGTACAAGTTTTGTTGAAAATCCAATTGCCCATTGAGACGATTCTAACGACCCTAAACTCGGTAGGATTGCTTAATCTTTTACAGAGTTTGTAGAGCCATCAGGCTACATCATCAGACCACGGTAACATAGTATTGTATTGTCATCATAGATAAGGGGCGCAAAATTATAAGAGGAGGAGGGGGAGGTAACCATTAGAAAATGCGCTTAGCATTTTAAACAAAGAAGTATACAGCGGGCGCCGTGAAGCGGACTGAGAAGGCATTATTTCATGTTATCCTCATAGGGATCCTATGGGTCAGTTGGAAGAGCAATGTTCCGTCACACATGGACTTCAGTGGATTCCATAATCTACTTTGTCGTTACACTCTTGGCAGAGTGGTGGTCGCTGTTATTCCTTGTGTGGCAAGCCTAACCAAACGGCGTCATTCTTCTCTCACAGCCGCGCGTCTGGTGCTCTCGTGCAGAGGACAATTTGTGGCCGATTTGATTTGGTCATGGTCAGTCCACCTCATGGGATTCCATAAGATTTAGCCTTATTTATATTTTGTATCTATATACAAATAGGTAGCCATAGTTAAGTAAATTAAATAATTTTATAGTGAAACATGTCGAATAGTTATGTCGCGCAACATCGTCGGAGGTATCGTATTCTCCGTATCGTATCGTAATCGTATAATGGAACTGTATTGCGTGCATTGGCTTTACATAAGAGTCGGTCGGTGCAAGGGCGGCCGGCCGTTGCTCTAAACGACAAACCTACGCGTTGCAGACACGGTTTAAATGTCACGCGACATCCTCATACTCATACTCATTTACATTATGACATTATCGCGTCCCACGGTTATGCTATACATATGTAGAGATGCATAGTATCGCGTTTAGCAAGTCGTGTCGTCTATCTTTCTATCTATCAGCCACAGACGTCCACTGCTGAACATAGGCCTCCGCCATAGCTCGCCACAAAGTGCGATCCCGTGCAGACCGCATCCATTGATTGATTCCCCGCTACCCTCACGAGGTCATCCGTCCATCTAGCCGGGGGCCGATCCACGCTGCGCTTTACGCACTCTAGGGTTTTGCTGCCCCAACGGCCGTCCATTTTCACCACAACCACCTATTCGCCGTGTCGTATAGTAATCGTATAATGGAACTGTATTGCGTGCATTGGCTTTACATAAGAGTCGGTCGGTGCAAGGGCGGCCGGCCGTTGCTCTAAACGCAGACCTACGCGCCGGCAGACGTGGCTTATCGTTGTTTACAATCTGGGTTAGGCTGCAAATTGTAACAGATAGTCTGAATATAATATCCGGGTATGTGAAAGATAAACATAATATTTGTCATAGCTTAATAGAAATACAAACGCATAGCTTAGTATAGAAGAAGTTGTCTAGTCGTTTGTCATCGAATTTTCATTTCATATAAATTTATTTCTTCGGAAACATTTTTTTTTTAACTTATAATAATAAGGAACGTCATCGCGAACAAAAACAAAAGGCGGAGCTGGTGCATATGCGCGCTGGTGTGTAGGTTACTAGCGTGGCTCGCGGCGCGAAGTGAACCTGTATTTTTTAGACATCATCAAACAAGTCGACCCAGTCCCAAATTAAGCTATAGTTGACTTATGAGTACAACATTAGTTCAGCAAGTTTAAAAAAAAGTCGGTTTCAGAATTTTATTATTTCAAACAAATTCAATGGAAGGTATTTTCATTTCACTGTACGTCGTCAAACATTGACATTTGACATAGCTGTCACTCTATTAATATCGGACATTTCGAAATACATTGCTTCTTTGTATAAACATTATTCTACATTTTTTTTTATACTTGTTATTTTATAAGTGGCTCAACAAATTTTGTTCAGTTTCAAGGGAAGAATCTGTTTTAATTTATTGCTCCTATTAAAGCCAACACCCAGTAACTATAAGTGTTTATGTACATCGTTGTCTAGTACTCATAACACGAGCCAACTATAGCTCATTTTTTATTAGCCTGTTCGAGTGTCCCACTGCTGGGCAAAGGCCCTTGATTTCCACGACTCCCAATCAAATGCCTCCTCCGGCCAGCCGCTGAGAAACGTGTCCAGGACGTCCCGCCATCTTTGCGCTGCGCTGCACGCTGCCCATCTTGTGGCACTACGTAGATCAAAATAAATATGGACTGAAATACACACAAACATCCATGACCCAGTTCATCACATTAAGAGGCCTTATTCCTTTTACAATGCTGATTGTTTTAGACATTTTTCTCTATGATCAAACATGTTTCTTAACATATTATTGATGTTACTACCTAGAACAGGGCTATTGGGATTTAATGGTGTATATTTGAAACCTATAGTTTGAACTTTTCATTGATAAGTTTTTTTTCAAAAACTACACGAAATTGACAAAATTCACGCGGAAAATTAGTTTTTTCAACTTATTTTAAACTGTACGCAATGAAAGCATGAAATAGCTATGTTACTACCTAGAACTTGGGGAAAAGTATTATTCACTTCAAAAAGTTGGTTGAAATAATCAATATATTTGTCATAATATGAAAAAAAAATTTTTTAAAGGAATAAGGCCTCTTAATTAGCTTGCCGGGATTCGAACCGTCGTCAGTAGGCCCCTGTACTACCGCGGTGGTAGAACAAGTCAGCTCTATACGGCACTAAGTCTGCCGAAGTATTTGCGACGACCATAAAAACAAAATGATTTGATTTCATGTGTTTATTGGGACTCATGATTCACGTGCCAAACCTCACAAACTGACCGTTATTACTATCGCTATAAGGTGCAAAACATTGCAAATTCAAACCGTAACATTGGGAGCATCTGTTGCGCTAAATCAAGTTCTGCGAAGAAAGTCTTAAGTGTCCATGGAAATTGAGGACGCTTAGTGCGTTTTCCGCAATTCCAGAATTGTTGACGAAATATGTTTTTTTAGTTGGTTGTTTATTTCTATGGTTTTGTTAGATGGAAAGACCGAAGCAAACTATCCTTGAAAGTAAACAAATAAAATAGACATGTGATGGAGTCACTCTTCACTGGCCTTGTACGAATAGGCTATAGTAGACCCATTTTTTAAATATATTTGAAATGGTTAATGATCTTACTACCTCTAAAAAAATGTATTGTATTTTTGTCAGAGCTAGAAAGCTATTTTTAATAGTTTTTTTATGAGCAGACGAAAACGCCGTCAGCAATTTTTGCCTGTTGCTTATCCTGTGGCGTAACGTAGATATCAAGTAAATAAACAGGACTATTCCGATGATCGAAATTCGACCGTCGTATAGTGCCGTCTCGCTCACTCAATACCTCAACTACTTAGATCAATTGACATGTGGCCACATTTATCAACCATAAACTGTGTTCCGTTCAACAACTTCACCTTCCATCTTTATTCGGCGCGCATCCAACGACCTACTCGTATTGCGCTGGTTTTACACTAACTACCAATAAACTACGGTTACCGGCTTTTGCTGATAAATATCGAAAAAATAAAACCTTTAGTATTTTACTAGTCATCATCATCATCATCATCCTCCTATGCTTTGTCCCATATCTTTGTAGAGAGTGAATTCTCAATCGGGGTCGGCTACCTAAATCCCAAGATGTGGCGTAGGCACTAGTTTTTACGCAAGCGACTGCCATGCCATCAGACCTTCCAACCCAAACGGGAAACTAGTATTTTACTAGTCATGATGAAATTTTTGAAAGACCATTAAATTATATCCTTTTTTCGATAGTCCCTGCTCACCCGGCTGTCTACAAGCTTATTAGACACTATTGACGCAGACTGTACTACAGTTTTAAATAAGTTAGGTATTGCGTCGTCGCGACAAAATGTTTATCTCTCCCCAAGTTCAGCGACCTTTGGACAAATAAGCCCATCCAACATATAATGTATGTTGTAATGTATGTATGACAGTGTGTCGTTATCGATGTTACCTTGTTGTGAACTCGCTTTAATATTATCCTGTTTCCTCGATTATCATTGCAATAATAGCACTTTATGCAACAGTTACGTGATCGGGTACAGTGTTGTCATACAATTTTGGCAAAATGGTAGAACAGGATGCAGAAATTAGATAGGTAGGTAAATAGGTAAAGAAAAAAAAAAAAAAGAGGACGCCGTGAACATACGCATAGGAAGCGTTGTTTGTCCCACCAAATCGGCGTGTCAATACCTCTGTAACTTTAAGTAGGTATAGGTATATAATTATAATGTGTACACGTAACACGTATCTGAAGGTAGCTCAGTTGACTATGACCTCACGTTCATAAAGATCTGGTGGATGACCCTTGTTTGTCGCCCAAAATTCTCGTGTACCTTTGTAAGTATAGGTATAGGTAAGTATATATTACTAGAGGACGCCCGCAACTTCGTACGCGTTTTTTGGTCCCGTAGCCGGGTAAAAAGTATCCTGTCCAGGAATGGGACTTTGTTTTAAATAAAAGTGACTTGCTCTTCAATGCAAATATGTATAATGTAAATTATATAGAATTACAATATTTGGACTACTAAGTACGTCCGTTCACATGAAGTAATGTAGGCAAGTGACGGCGGTGGGGCGCGGGCGTTGACCGATCAGCTGGGCTTGCCCCCCAGCCCCGCTCCTTCCCCGCGGTCGTCTGCGCGCATATGTGAAGCGTAGACATCCTCCGGCACGTTGAAAGCCATAGCTTTCAAGAAGTAGTTGAGGGCCTGGATGCGGCACCCTTGTCTTCGTCATCAGCATAGGACTCGGCTGTTGGCAACAGGCACATTTTATTTACGGCCCGTCGAATGATGCCCTTTGACGTGGTAACATCAGCGACTCTGGTCACTCCATCCGTTCCTGGGTATAAACGGCACACGCGTCCTAGCCGCCATTGTAGGGGCGGCAGATTGTCTTCTTTCAAGATGACGACGTCTCCGCAGGTAAGCTCCCTTTGTGAAGTTCGCCACTTGGTGCGCTGCTGCAACTCGGATACATATTCTTTGCTCCACCTCTCCCAGAAGTGCTGACGTAACTTCTCAACAAGCTCGTATCTGTTGGGTTTGGTAGTTGTCACGGGCAGCGTCGGGATGGACATCAATGGTTTCCCGATCAAGAAATGGCCTGGGGTCAGAGGACAGGGATCAGTGCAATTGGACGAGAGAGGAGTCAGTGGACGGGAGTTTAGGATTGCTTCTATCTGTATAAACAACGTCGCTAGCTCCTCAAACGTCAACGCAGCGTTACCGGCGATACGCTTTAAATGGTGTTTTGCTGATTTTATTCCAGCTTCAAAAATTCCTCCGAAATTCGGACTATAAGCTGGACTGAATACAAATTTGATTCCTTCGCTACTGGCTAGATCATAGACAGACTGACGACTGGATCTTAGTACTCTACCCAATTCATTGCTAGCACCTACAAAGTTACGCCCGTTATCACAGTAGATTTCATGAGGTTTACCTCTGCGTGCTATAAATCGTCGCAAGCATAAAATAAAGGCTTGAGTACTTAAGTCACTCACTAGCTCTAAATGCACTGCTTTAGTGCTTAGGCAAACAAATAAGCATAAATAGCATTTACTTATACGATTACCGCGACCTTTACGACTGCATATCATAAAGGGTCCCGCAAAGTCAACCCCACACGAATCGAAAGCAAAAGTAGCACTTGTGCGAGCTTCTGGTAGATGCCCCATTATTGGCTGCATAGTATCAGCACGAAGCCGAACACATATAACGCATTGCTTGACTATTCGACGTGCTAAACATCTACCGCCAATGGGCCAGTATTTATCTCTAATAGAAGCTAACAGTAACTGCTGACCGGCGTGGAATAATCGTACATGTTCATGAGACATTATCAATTTTGTTAATGGATGTTTAGAGTCTAACAACATGGGGTGTTTCTTATCGAAATTATATTTTGAGTTATTTAAACGACCTCCTACTCGCACCACTTTGTCTGAATCTCTAAACGGTGTTAATTGTAATAATTTACTTTTCTTTGGCAATTGTTTACCTTCTTCTAACAATTTCACTTCTAAAGGAAATGATTCCATCTGACTAAACTTGACCAGCAGTAATAATGCGTTATTCATCTCAACCACATCTAAAGGACCGGTAAGTTTTATTTTACTTTTATCACAGTTATTTAGGAAACGTAATACATACGCAAATATTCTATTTAATCTCACAAAACTTGAGTATCTTTTAAAATCGACGATAACATCATTCGAGGCAGAGATTAAAGAATGTACTTTAACTTCTGGTAATTGTTTAGCTACATATGAATGCTGAGGCCACTCGGACTGCTCCTTCTTCAAGAATGAAGGGCCTTCCCACCACAGGCTAGAAGATAGGAGATCCTGGGGATCAACGCCCCTAGATGCCAAATCAGCAGGGTTAATATTAGTTGGTACATGTCTAAATTGAAAATCACTGGTTATCTCATTTATCTCATTAACTCTGTTACACACAAACATTTTAAGGTTTCTCACATCTGTTTTTAACCAACCCAAAACAACTGTCGAATCGGTCCAAATAATTTTAGAATCTAGTTTAAACCGCAAGGACTCGATTACCTTTTTACATAGACGTGCTCCTAACAAAGCTCCTAATAATTCAGCCCTCGGAATAGTGGTAGGTTTTAAAGGCATAACCCTAGCCTTGGCACATAAAAGCCTTACTGTAACCTTCTCATCTTTGCTTATGGACCTTAAATACACGCACGCCGCGTAAGCATGCTGTGAGGCGTCAACAAAACAGTGCAATTCTGTCAAAACTGGAACTTCACAACGAGCATTTCTTCCAATTTTAATATCCGAGAGGTAGTGCAGGCTATTAATGAATTTGAGCCAAACGCATGCAAGATTTTGTGGGATTTGTTCCTCCCAATTGATTTTTGCAATCCACAGCTGCTGTAGGAAAATTTTTGCCTTGATGAGGCATGCACAAATTAAGCCCAATGGATCGTAAATTTTGCAAATAGTGGCGATCACCTCCCTTTTAGTAAGTAGCTGAGAAGGTTCAATATTTTTCGGGAAGTGTATGATGTCAGATTTAGGACAATACGTCAAACCTAATACACTAGACTCTTTAGTTAAATCCACTGAATTTGAGATTGTGTCATCATTTGAGAAAGCTTGTGCACAGTTGGTTCTAATCTTCCTTAAGGGAAAGCATGCAGAGTCTAAAATACTCTTTACATTTTTATATATATACTGCAGTTGCCATACGCTATCTGCTCCCGTATTTAAGTCGTCTATATAAAAATCCCATTTTATTATATTCGAAATAGTTTCGTCGCGACATTCATCTGCGAGCTGCTTTAAGCACCTAGTGCTCACAAAAGGCGCATAGGCCATTCCATATGTTATTGTATTTAACTGCAAAATCTTTAAGTTTCGATCACTGGGCTCCGTACTCGCAGATGAATCTCGCCATAGGATTAATTGGAGGTGACGTTGAGATGGATGCACGGCCGCTTGTCGGTACATTTTCTCAATGTCACCCAAAAGGACGAATCGATGAGCGCGAAAACGCAACAAAATAGAGAACAGATCACTCTGAACGACAGGGCCTACAGCCTGTATGTCATTTAGAGACTTTCCGCTTGAAGTCTTTGCCGACGCATCAAATACAACCCTTAATTTTGTTGTCTCACTCTTGTCTCGAATGACGCAATGATGCGGCAGGAAATTACCAAAATCTGGGCGATCTACTTCGCTCAGGTGACCTAAATCCCTATATTCATCGATAAATTTTGAATAAGATTCTTTTAATTCGGGATTCTTGTTTAACTTATTTTCTAAATTTAAAAATCTCTTCTTCGCTAAATAAAGTGACTCCCCGAGGTTTGTTTCAGGTTCTTTTAGAGGCATCTGAACACAAAATCTACCATCAGGTAACCGACTGGTAGTTTCAATAAAATAATCCTCACAAAACTGCTCCTCCATACTATAAGTTTTTGTTTCCGAAGGCAGTTGTTCAATTTCCCAAAATTTCCTAAGAGAATCTTCCAAATTTGAGAATTGATTGAAATAACAATAGACCTTTGATTTAGACTGACTAATAGCTACTGGGCCAGCGATTAACCATCCAAGCTGAGATTCTTGCAAAGTAGGCATATTGACTCCTAACTTTATTTGGTTTGTGCCAATAATATTCCAAAATACGTCAGCCCCTAAAAGAATATCAATAGAGGAGGGCTGAAAAAATGTGGGATCCGCTAGTTCAACCCCACTAGGAATACCTAACTGAGCAACGTCTATCTCGACACTCGGTAAAGTACCTGTAATAGTTGGCACTAATAAACAAGATATTTTGGTCTTAAATGCCGTTGTACACGATTTTATCGCAACATCACAACTCCCTGAAATGTTAGTTTTAATATTATTTAAGCCACAAACATTTAAAGTTTCACTCGACATCTTATCTAACCCTAATTTATTTCGCATGCATTCCGTTAAGAAACTCGATTGAGACCCAGTGTCCAGCAATGCGCGGGCGATAATACTCTGATTGTTAGATTCATTAATGATTTCTACTTGGGCCGTGCACAACAGCGTGTGAGTCATCGACAGCGCTGATAACGCAACAGGAGCGGGCGCGCCAGAGGTATCCGAGGTACTTGCCGCGCTGCACCCGGACTCGGACTCCACGCGCACATCATATTTATGCAACAGCGTGTTGTGTTTACCTTTGCATACTTGACAAGAACCTTTCAAACGACATTGGTAGGTATTATGACCAGTACGTAAACATTTAGTACAAAGTTTCAACCTAGTCGCTTCTTTCATCCTATCGTCAAACTTCATGTTTTTAAATTTTGTACACTCGTGCACCAAATGGCTTTGTTTACAAATAGAACATGAATGATTACGCACATTATGATCGGAGGCAGCAAAGAAAGACCGCACGGGCTTATTGTTATTATAAAATTGTGGCTTAACATGCTCTTGTTTATCAGACCTATTATAATGCGCGGTTTCTAATATATCTGCTCGGCTTCGCAGAAAAGAATGAAATTCCTCTAAAGTAGGTAATTCCTTCAAACTGTTTTTGTACTCTTCCCACTTTCGCCCCGTGATGGGATCCAGCTTGGCTGAGACAATGTAAATCAACAACACGTCCCAGTGCTTAGTAGGAAGACCTAGTGTGTGCAAAGATCTCAAGTTTTTAGAAATGTGATCCATTAAAAAACGCAACGCCTTAAACGATTCTTTTGTCATGTGATCGATACTTAATAACACCTTAAGATGGTTATTTATTAAAATGTTTTTGTTGTTGTATCGATCACATAAACATTGCCATGCATTTTTATAATTATCAGAGGTAAACTCAATCGATCTAATTACGATAGCGGCGCCACCCTCCAAACTAGATCTCAGGTAATGAAACTTATTAATAAGTGGTATAGATTCGTTATCATTCACGAGAGATTCGAAAGTATCCCTATACTCTAACCACTTCAAGTAGTTCCCATCAAACTTAGGTAAATCTATAGTAGGCAGCTTTATAGAATTCATGGAATGTGCACATTGCCCGGATACACTTTGATTAGAAATAGATTTTTTATCCAAGTTGGCATTTTCCATCAATTCTTGAGCCGTCGAAAGAAGAGAAAAGAACTGAGTTTCAATACTATCTCTCTCCGTTAACTGTTCCTCTTCGTTCGATGCAAGTACTTCTATATCAGACTGCAAGGAACTAAAATCTGTCAATAACTCCTGAAATTTGTCCACTCGCATAGATAACTCCCTAATCTGTACGCTTGTTACTTTCTCTGCGCCTACCTGACTTAAGACTCCCATATAGTCCTTAAATTTAGTTAATCTGCCCTTTATAGTACTACGTCTTTTAAGTAGATCTTTTAAATCCATGGCGCGATAAATAACAAAGCGGAATCAGAATGTAAACAAAGTAACTAGGCAATGAATTGAGTATACGTACGTAAGAATAGTTAAATATGTTGCACGATACCTTTGTTACCGCGAGATGTGATGACCTGATCCAGCAAGTAGGTACATACGTAAGCTGCGCCCGCCAACCTGGGCACACCGGCAGCGTCGGAATCAAATTCGACTCAAGTCCCCCAGCGCGCAAACAATTATAATTAACCTGAAATCACCGACAAATGATGGTAAGAAAGGATTCCAAAATATACTTTTTTATATTTTTTTATGTAGGTAGATATGAAACTAACGGAATCCCAATTTCTAGATTCTAGAACAATTTCTATTAAACACCAATGTAAAACTGGGAAATAGTCCGAATGTTTCTTAAAGACACTGCTTATACGTTTTATAATAAATATACGAAACAAGTTGAAACGATATTACGGTTCTTATGATATTTTATTCGTAATATTAACACTCATTAAAATTAACTAAGTATGGTGAAATTGAGCAATTATTGTAGGCTTACTAAATGCATTTATGCAGTACTGGCAGAAGAATAAAGCGCACAAGTGCTCGTAGTTAATTATGTTTATAAAAAAATCTAGAAATGCACCTAATTTACGCATGCGAAAGCTAAGCAGTGCAGCGTTTAAAGAAAACAAAAACACACTGATATCGCAATAGCCGAAGTTAAGTTAACCTTATTAATACTCGTAAGCTAGCAGTATTACGTACCTTAACGTTTTCGGAGCGGCAAAGTGTTTATACAGATAGATGGGGAAAAGCGAAAATTTGTAAAAAGGATACGGCCACTTCCCTCGGGAACAGCTTCTTGACTTTCAGCACTTCACAATCAGCTTCACATCAACCAGAGGGCGAAGAATAGCGTTCGTTGAAATCCAAGTTACTCGCTTTCCGTTGTAGATTCAAAATTTGAATTCGAGTAGCGGTTATCCGATGGTACTCGATGTCCAAGATTGCAAATTTCTTTATTTTCACGGTCGCCAAATGTCCAGGAATGGGACTTTGTTTTAAATAAAAGTGACTTGCTCTTCAATGCAAATATGTATAATGTAAATTATATAGAATTACAATATTTGGACTACTAAGTACGTCCGTTCACATGAAGTAATGTAGGCAAGTGACGGCGGTGGGGCGCGGGCGTTGACCGATCAGCTGGGCTTGCCCCCCAGCCCCGCTCCTTCACCGCGGTCGTCTGCGCGCATATGTGAAGCGTAGACATATCCTATAACCATCTTTGGATGTCCTATCCCTGTACCGTAATTGGTTAAAATCCGTCCAGCCGTTTCGGCGTGATGCGAGGACAATGAAAATTATGACCAACAGATGGCGCCAGGCTCGCGCCCATATACAAAACAAATGACGATCCTGCATCACGCTATCGAGATTTTTCCTGAAATCATGGCCGCTATCCATAGAAAATCGATCTTCAATACAAATTTAGAATTTTATAATAGTATAGATGTATCAGTTGACTATGACCTCACGTTCATAAAGATCTGGTGCATTACCCTTGTTTGTCCCCCCGAATCCTCGTGTCAATACCTGTAGGTGTCGGTTTATACGCGGAGACGGCGGGGTCACTGCCCCATCGATTGGAGGCTGGGCCTTGAATTGGCAGGCGCGGATTTGGGACCCTAAACCTTTTTTGTGAGTTAGGCATTTCTTTTTTTAAACACTGACGTTGAAAGCAGTAAATATGTGTACCTACTCGTGTGCACATGCACACATACATATATGTAGTATTTTAGCTTCCAAGCGGACGAACAATATATTTTTTACAGGTTAACAGCAAAATGGGCGTTTTCCGTATTAAATAGCCGCTCCGAGAATGTAAAATTTGATCAAATTTAAATTTTGATGTAGGACCTATTTTCATTGAAGTAAGGTAAACGCAGGTATTACCGACCCCCTTAAGGCAATTTCAAAATGAACCATCATTTTTAAGGATGCTGATTGCTCTCAGATTCACGTTTTTATTTTTTTACGTTTGTATTATGTGTAAATTCTATATTTTCTATGTTAAAGGCTACTGAATAAAGGTCTATACTGTATAAAATAATTTATATAACGACGAAGTCGATTGTTGCTAATACCGACTCACAAAAATGCCTGTGAAGCTATTAACGATTTTTATGCAGCTATCACCGATCGTAAAAATCTATATACGATCGGTAATAGCTTCTTACTGTTGCTACTACCGACCCCTATGGATCGCTAATACAATTTGTTAGTGCAAACATATAATTTATCAGCGACTCATAAAAAGTAGGTATTTTATATTAAGTTACACCTTCTGACTTTAAAACAGATTGTAATTAATTAATATAACATGAAATATGAACCCATGCACACAGTTTTAAACAAAAAACAATAATTTTTAATGTACCAATTCAAGAATCGACCTTCCAAAAATATGTCATTATTAGTTCAATTAACAACGTGATAAAAAAGAAAGTAGAGAACAATACGTATGTCGCTAATATATTTTTACAAAGAACCGATGTTTTTATTTAAATTGGGTTATTAAAGTACCTGTGTCATTGTCATATAATGACATAATAGAGAAAAAAACAAAACTCTATTCTGAGGCCATTACTGACTTATGGGTCGGTAATAAAATTTGTAAGTGCAAACATATGATGTATTAGCGACTCATAAAAAGTAGGTATTTATTATTAAGTTACACCTTCTGACTATAAATCAGATCGTAATGAATAAATATAACAAGAAATATGTACCCATGCATACAGTTTTAAACAAAAAACAAAGAAAGTGTCCGGTCACAAAGTAGGTGAGATATACAATAATCTATATACGATCGGTAATAGCTTCTTACTGTTGCTACTACCGACCCCTATGGATCGCTAATACAATTTGTTAGTACAAACATAAAATTTATCAGCGACTCATAAAAAGTAGGTATTTTTTATTAAGTCACACCTTCTGACTTTAAAACAGATTGTAATGAATTAATATAACATGAAATATGAACCCATGCACACAGTTTTAAACAAAAAACAATAATTTTTAATGTAACAATTCAAGAATCGACCTTCCAAAAATATGTCATTATTAGTTCAATTAACAACGTGATAAAAAAGAAAGTAGAGAACAATACGTATGTCGCTAATATATTTTTACAAAGAACCGATGTTTTTATTTAAATTGGGCTATTAAAATACCTGTGTTATTGTCATATAATGACATAATAGAGAAAAAAACAAAACTCTATTCTGAGGCCATTATCGACTATGGGTCGGTAATAAAATTTGTAAGTGCGAACATATGATGTATTAGCGACTCATAAAAATTAGGTATTTATTATTAAGTTACACCTTCTGACTATAAATCAGATCGTAATGAATAAATATAACACGAAATATGTACCCATGCATACAGTTTTAAACAAAAAACAAATATTTATAAATGTAACGATGCATGAGTCGACCTTCCAAAAATATGTCAATATTGGTTAAAATAAAAGCGTAATAAAAAAGAAAGTAGACAACAATACGTAGGTCGCTAATACATTTTGACAAAGAACAGATGTTTGAATTTCAATTGGTCTATTGAACTACCTGTGTTATTGTCATATAATAACACAATATAGAAAAAACCGAAACACTATGCTGAGGCCATTAACGACTTATGACTCGGCGATAGCTGCCACAACTAAAACTGATGAAGCTAAGACCGTCCTATTTTATTTTAAGGTTTTATCGTTTCAAATAGCTTTTTTTTCAATAAAATGTGGTATGAAATCCAGAACTGACACTCAACGGAACATATTTAATAACACAACAAAAAGTATAGCACTCACTTATTCGAATAAATCGCTTAAGTAGAAAAGTCACGTGCTTTACCTGATGGATTAAGGCCTAGTACGACGTGAACTTCACCCACGCTGTCTCCGCACAAACTGGGTTATTTTGTCTCTTTTTTGCACTTTCACACACACTATCGCTAAAGTAAATGATGGTCTAGGAACCAACGTGTGCGTAGCTTCAGCTATCTATATCTAGAATAGTACAGGAAGCGTAAAAATTGACTTTCAATTTATAGGTCGGTATTACCTGCAGATTTTCGATGGGTCGTTGATACCTGCGTTTACCTTAATTTATTTTTTATAAGTGATTCGAAATGATCTGGCAAGACAGGCGACATATAATGTATACGGAGAACGGAAATTAAATTATGTGTACCAACATCATGGAGAATATTATATTGAGAAGAAAGCCGAAAGAAACTCAACCGTAAGTCATGTTTTCGTAAATCATACTTAAAACAATCTATTACATTTATTTATACCTGCATACATTGGTACACGTAAATGAGATGTATATAGATTCTCTAAATGAATATTAAGAATCTAACTACATGTATACAACATTTATTAAAACTAGTAATTTTACCAGGGACGTATAAATAAAGTTTCTAGGCGTCTTGACCTGGAATAAGATACAATAAGCCTGTCATAAGTTTAAGGCCGTGCTAGAGAGTCCCATATGTATTATTTTTCTCTTCTCACGCCTAATCCACCCCTGTGTCATAGAAAAGGAAAGTTCATTACCGTCATGTCTGAAAGAAAACGAAGGCTCGGTGCATAACCCCAAAAAGTTTGCCGACCCGGTCGACACCCCTAGCTCATTAAGCAATGTCCTCTTTGAACTGCTTCAAGGCTTGCGTGAACCAGGATCTTGTTGCAAGTTTATGTAACCGGATCCCACTTAGTCGATGCTTGGCATCTAATAAACAAATTGTTTTCATGCTAATTTTTATTAAGGACTTGAATGCTTAATATCTGCTTATCCCTCGGGGGTTTAAGACAGACAGACAGACGGCGGAAGCTTCGCAATAGGGTCCCGTTTTCGCCCTTGGGGTACGGAACCTTAAAAGAATGTCACGAAGTTGCAAGCACATTTCAGGGCCTATCAATGTAAAAAATCTCTTGATAGACACACATTGCGATGACACCCCTAGCTCATTAAGCAATGTCCTCATTTGAACAGTTTCAAGGCTTGCAGATAGAAGAAGTTTGGCAATTCCTTCATCTGCCGAACTATTAAAGTATGGAACTCCTTGCCGGCTCATGTGTTTCCTCCTTCTTATAACTTGGGACCCTTCAAACGAAGCGTGAAGAAGCATCTCTCGGGCCAGCATGGCAGTGTCAACTGACTTGGCACCGTTGGTTTCTCGTCAGTTGCCATTGCGACTTGGGCTCCCCTTTTTGCTTACCATCAGGCGAAGTGGAGCCACTATGTTGTGCCGATATAAAAAAAAAAAAAAAAGATCTTGTTGCAAGTTTATGTAACGGGATCCCACCTAGTGGATCTTTGGCATCTATTTAATGAATAGTTTTCATGCTCATTCAGTCGAGACAGTAATTGCAAGTTTGGCAATTGTCTTAGTATTTACTAAAAAAAAATCTGGTAGAGCCTATATGTAATACATACACCAACTTTGCAACAACATAGTAAAACCATACGAATATGACAGATTTTTTTTAAAACGGCACTATCTCGCCTCACTCGCCTGATGGTAAGCAAAAAGGGGAGCCCAAGTCGCAATGGCAACTCAACGGTGCCATGTCAGTTGACACTACCATGTTGGCCCGAGAGATGCTTCTTCACGCTTCGTTTGAAGGGTTCCATGTTATAAGAAGGAGGAAACACATGAGCCGGCAAAGAGTTAAAATTTTAATAGTTCAGCAGATGAAGGAATTGCCAAACTACTTGGTGCGTGTGGGAATATTTTCCGCAGTGAAGCGAGCACACCGGCACACCGGCACTTGTAGTTCTATGACGGAAAGGGGAGGGTGGGATAAGAGAAAATACCTCTCCAGATTACTCGCTTTGGTATCTTATCGTGACTTTTCCATATATTTGACTTAGCCACGGTGAGCACTGCAGTCTGCATTGTTTAAGTTTGCCGATAGGCAAACGCAGACACTAATTTTGTATTATAATTACGTATAGTATACAATGTATACCTACTTAATCTCTTGAACAATGTATTTGTATGGTGAAGGCTCGGAGCATGTTCTCCTCTTTACGTGAAAGTCGCTGGACGGACTTGAATAATTTTTGGGTCAAGGGTACATGTAAGGAAGTGTTCATAGTAAAACGAAAAATTGTATGCTTTGAGCAGGATTTGAACTCATGTCTCCATGGTTTTCCGGGCCAGACTGGATACCAATTGTTCTATCAAAAGCCGCTAGCTTAAAACATCGAACCTTTTAAACAGTTGCTTCATTTCTTATCACGTCACGTCAACTCATGGTAAGGGTATGGACCTTTCAATGTAAAAAATCTTTCAATAGACACAAATTGCGATGACACCCAATAGCCCGGAGATCGTTACCCCGAGTTTGACGACCTTATCCCGGGTAACGGCCGGGGGCAATAAATTTGGTGCAATTACAGTGCATAGCTTTGACTGACTTCTGAGGGGTCCCGCGTTCGATGCCCGATGGGCCTTTGGGTTTATTAAACTTTGAGCAGAATCTAGAATTAGCAGACTACAGATGCCCAAAAACTGTGCTAACCATCAGGCGGTACATAATAGCAGATTTATGCAACAGTTACATAATGAGTGGTCTTAAAACGGGTATGTGCACGGAGAGAAATTACATGTTGGTTCAACCGAAAACCAACCGAAATTACACATCAAAATAGCGCCAATCAAGAATTAGGTTAACACAACAAATTTGAATTGGTTGCTTATACAAATAAAAATCCTAAGCTTTACAAATAAATTGGTTAATTCAACTGTTTTTTTGTAACAGTAACAATATTTTTTGGTAATGACAACGAATTCGCATTTGTTGCAACAAACAAGTTTTATTTAGTAAACTTCCTTACAAATCAAACTCAGTAGATTTAAACAAATTTCGCATTGGTTGTATTAACCATGATTTTGTAACTGATGTTGTTGGTAACTCATTGGTTACTATTACCAATACCAAGTAATAGGATGTACCAATGAATTTGTTGGATCTATCGAGGTGCTTCAGTAGAACCAATGAAATCTAGATGTTGGTCCTACTATAGAAATACTAATATTGATGTTTAGACTGACCAATAATGTCTGTTGAAGTAATGAAAGCCGTTGGTAGGGTATACTAAAGCATTTGTTGGATTTATCGAGGTGCTTCAGTAGAACCAATGAAATCTAGATGTTGGTCCTACTATAGAAATACTAATATTGATGTTTAGACTGACCAATAATGTCTGTTGAAGTAATGAAAGCCGTTGGTAGGGTATACTAAAGCATTTGTTGGATTTATCGAGGTGCTTCAGTAGAACCAATGAAATCTAGATGTTGGTCCTACTATAGAAATACTAATATTGATGTTTAGACTGACCAATAATGTCTGTTGAAGTAATGAAAGCCGTTGGTAGGGTATACTAAAGCATTTGTTGGATTTATCGAGGTGCTTCAGTAGAACCAATGAAATCTAGATGTTGGTCCTACTATAGAAATACTAATATTGATGTTTAGACTGACCAATAATGTCTGTTGAAGTAATGAAAGCCGTTGGTAGGGTATACTAAAGCATTTGTTGGATTTATCGAGGTGCTTCAGTAGAACCAATGAAATCTAGATGTTGGTCCTACTATAGAAATACTAATATTGATGTTTAGACTGACCAATAATGTCTGTTGAAGTAATGAAAGCCGTTGGTAGGGTATACTAAAGCATTTGTTGGATTTATCGAGGTGCTTCAGTAGAACCAATGAAATCTAGATGTTGGTCCTACTATAGAAATACTAATATTGATGTTTAGACTGACCAATAATGTCTGTTGAAGTAATGAAAGCCGTTGGTAGGGTATACTAAAGCATTTGTTGGATTTATCGAGGTGCTTCAGTAGAACCAATGAAATCTAGATGTTGGTCCTACTATAGAAATACTAGTATTGATGTTTAGACTGACCAATAATGTCTGTTGAAGTAATGAAAGCCGTTGGTAGGGTATACTAAAGCATTTGTTGGATTTATCGAGGTGCTTCAGTAGAACCAATGAAATCTAGATGTTGGTCCTACTATAGAAATACTAATATTGATGTTTAGACTGACCAATAATGTCTGTTGAAGTAATGAAAGCCGTTGGTAGGGTATACTAAAGCATTTGTTGGATTTATCGAGGTGCTTCAGTAGAACCAATGAAATCTAGATGTTGGTCCTACTATAGAAATACTAATATTGATGTTTAGACTGACCAATAATGTCTGTTGAAGTAATGAAAGCCGTTGGTAGGGTATACTAAAGCATTTGTTGGATTTATCGAGGTGCTTCAGTAGAACCAATGAAATCTAGATGTTGGTCCTACTATAGAAATACTAATATTGATGTTTAGACTGACCAATAATGTCTGTTGAAGTAATGAAAGCCGTTGGTAGGGTATACTAAAGCATTTGTTGGATTTATCGAGGTGCTTCAGTAGAACCAATGAAATCTAGATGTTGGTCCTACTATAGAAATACTAATATTGATGTTTAGACTGACCAATAATGTCTGTTGAAGTAATGAAAGCCGTTGGTAGGGTATACTAAAGCATTTGTTGGATTTATCGAGGTGCTTCAGTAGAACCAATGAAATCTAGATGTTGGTCCTACTATAGAAATACTAGTATTGATGTTTAGACTGACCAATAATGTCTGTTGAAGTAATGAAAGCCGTTGGTAGGGTATACTGAAGCATTTGTTGGATTTATCGTGGTGCTTCAGTAGAAACAATCAAATCTAGATGTTGGTTATATTTCAACAATACTGGTATTGATGTTTACAATAACCAATAATGTCTGTTGAAGTAATGAAAGCTATTGTAGGCTATACACTGAAGCAGTGGTTGCATTGATCATGGGGCTTCAGCTGATTGCTTGATAAAACACTTGGTAAATCCAAGAAATGATTCAATACATATACTCTACAAACAACTATCATTACTTCACCAAATTCTAAACATCAATACTAAGTATGTACTGTTAAAGTATAACCAACAGCTACATTTGATAAAACCCTACGAACAGCTCATAATATTAATACTTTCACAACACACAATATTATAGCTATAACAGACATTAACAAACTTTATTCATGATCTACATAGTTGTAAACTTATTCGTGACAATCCAACAAACGTTTTTTTTTTAATCTATGACTACCCAGTAACTGATTGATAAAATAATATGATAAAGATAAAATATTAATGGATAGTCAGAGATATTGTAATATTATATTAAAGAAAATAAAGTATGTCTTTGGAATATTTTTTTATTTCAGTTAAACTAAAATACAGAAACATTAATTAACATGTCAAAAAGACAACCTTACTTATCAAAAGAAAATTAACTAGTGTAGGTACTATCAAAGAGTATGATTGTAGATAATTGAGTTATACAGTATGTGTCATGCATAAATTATCGATGTCTACTTTGTTTTTTATTTATTATCATGGCTTTACAATATGGCCATAAGAATAAGAGATATTGATTCCCGATAACAAATTAAGAAATCGTATACAATGTTACATTGGTTTAAGAAAAATCAAAGAAATGGAGACAGTATATTCAGTATGTACAAACGAAGACACTGATAACTGTACGTGTACATCTTTAAACTAACAGAAACATAAGTAGAACGTGTTAAGGTCTATGGCTGTATAGTTAACTGTGTCTTTGTTTGTACCAAATTTAAAAGATTTTTTTATTTCAGTATTGACACTTTCACGACCAACAACCCGCCTGGTGGGCACTCATAAGTTTTACTAGGTTGCCGTCAGCTCGCCTGGCGAATTGTACTACAAAAGCGCCCACTTAGCGGGCTCTATCAGCGTCTGAGGTGGGGTCGCGCCCACCTAGCGGGCGCCGATGCCGATAGAGCCCGCCAGGTGGGCGCTTTTATAGTACAATCCGCCAGGCGAGCTAGCCGGCAGCTGCGTAACAATTACGAGCGCCCACCAGGCGGATTGTTGGTCGTGGAAGTGAAATATAAAACAATTCAATTGACATGTCAAAAAGGCAACCTTATTTATCGAAACAAAAAGTATGAACATGTGTTGTATCAAAGAGTATGATTGTAGATAATAGTTATACAATTATGTGTCGTGCATAAATTATCTATGTTTATATTGTTTTTAATTTTTTTAATCATGGCTTAACAATATGGCCCTAAGAATTGGAGATATTGATTCCCGATAACAAATTTAGAGATCGTATACAATTTTACATTGGTTTAAGAAAATACAAAGAAATGGAGACATTACATTCAGTATGTAGGTACCAAATATTAACGATTTTTTTATATTTCAGTATTGACACTTTCACGACCAATAACCCGCCTGGTGGGCGTTTGTAAGTTTTATAATTTAATTGTAAGTATGTAAATATATGACACTACCGCGTTCTATGCGTAAAAATCATCTTCAGTGTGTAATAACGATAGTAGAACTAAGTATATAACTGTATCAAAGAGTTCCTATTGAACATATTTTCGACTTTATTTATGTTGTATAATAGGCAGTGAGAATTTATCAGTATCGTGTGGAATCGTCAGCGCCAAAGAAATAGTTACAACACATTTTTATTTCACGTTGATTACCAATACTATTACGACTCTAAATAGGGACTACAACTACAAAGTACTTGAATTTTTCAGCACGAGACGGCTTAACTTCTTATAAAAAGGTAATTATAAAAGTCTGCAGTCACGTCAATCACGTCCTTACCTCTTCTTTTCTGAATTCGTAAAATCTCTTAAAGGTTAGTAGCACCTGTCCACACAATTGTGTAAGGAAACGAAGTTGTGAGCTTGGCAGATGTCAACCGTGGAAATGCCACGTTAAGTAATGAACGGGTCGATTGCGCAACCGAGAGAGTTTCGATAACATGAGGAGTTAATCTGTAACTTACATCTTAAGATACGTGCTGCCGTGCTAAGCTAAAAGGCGACCTTTTTGTATGGAGCTCCGTACCAAAAGGTCGCCTTTTACCTTAGCACGACAGCGTGTGTGGCCTGCATACTTAATAGATATCAAAAAAATTACAAATGCCCATGCAGCATAATTAGGTCCATTGCCTTCAGCTCGCCTGGCTGATTATACCAAAACAACGCCCACCTGGCGGGCTCTATCAGCGTCTGAGGTGGGGTCGCCCCCACCTAGCGGGCGCCGTTGCCGATAGAGCCCGCCAGGTGGGCGCTTTTATAGTACAGTCCGCCAGGCGAGCTAGCCGGCAGCTGCGTAACAATTAAGAGCGCCCACCAGGCGGGTTGTTGGTTGTGAAAGTGAAATATAAAACAATTCAATTAACTAACATGTCAAAAACTTGAACTTGTGTAGTATCAAGAGTATCATTGTAGATAATTGAGTTATACAGTATGTGTCATGCATAAATTATCTGTATACATTGTTTTTAATTTTTTTAAATCATGGCTTTACAATAATTATGGTATAACTTTACATTATTTTAAGAAGGCAGGTTGTAGTGATGTCAAAGGAATCGGAGGAGTGTGTATTTAAGTGTTTTTGAAAACTTTTAACATCGGTATCTGTCACAATTATTTTGATTACAATAATATGTAGAATCTGCTGATAAACTATGTATAACTTTCAAATGAAGTATAAGTCCTTTAGTAGTATCGAACTGACTGACACAATTAGAACAACGCCACATCGTGAAAAAGAATTGAAGATAATTAGATAAATTTAACATTCGTTTAAGAAAATACAAAGAAGTAATGGAGACAGTACATTCTGTATTAAGTACCTATATTAGTTAAAGAAAATTGTGCCGCTGATCACTCGGGGATTCCCAGCCTCGAGGGGATCGCGCCACTCCACGCTCGTCCACCAGACGTACGGGGCAGGGCTCTGCCGAGAGAGCTCGTGCCCCCCGACTGAGTCCCCTGGAACACCAGGTGCCCACAACGCCAAAAATTGGCCAACATGACCGCAAAGCCGCAGTCAACCGCAGTCACATGCGGGACCTGGTGAGAGACGATGTGTGGGGGAGAGCTGAGAAGGTTATGAAGAAAATTGATGACGATAAAGCTGAGGAACTTAGAAAGCAGCAGGAGGCCGCCGCGCTAGCCACGGAACCCTCTACCGACGGAGAGAACGGTTCTGTGGAGAACGGGGAAACCAAACACGAAGAAACATGTGACAATGCTAATCACCGAGATCAATCACCGAGACCTGAAATGGCAAGGGCTGGACGCCTTCATAGGGCAACTGGCTGGAGCCATGTTCCGCCGCGCTGATCACTCGGGGATTCCCAGCCTCGAGGGGATCGCGCCACTCCACGCTCGTCCACCAGACGTACGGGGCAGGGCTCTGCCAAGAGAGCTCGTGCCCCCCGACTGAGTCCCCTGGAACACCAGGTGCCCACAACGCCAAAGATTGGCCAACATGACCGCAAAGCCGCAGTCAACCGCAGTCACATGCGGGACCTGGTGAGAGACGATGTGTGGGGGAGAGCTGAGAAGGTTATGAAGAAAATTGATGACGATAAAGCTGAGGAACTTAGAAAGCAGCAGGAGGCCGCCGCGCTAGCCACGGAACCCTCTACCGACGGAGAGAACGGTTCTGTGGAGAACGGGGAAACCAAACACGAAGA
Source organism: Apotomis capreana (assembly GCA_947623375.1). Taxonomy (NCBI): domain Eukaryota; kingdom Metazoa; phylum Arthropoda; class Insecta; order Lepidoptera; family Tortricidae; genus Apotomis; species Apotomis capreana. The sequence goes on along the minus strand of OX392522.1, from coordinate 10,773,719 downwards.
AACATGTGACAATGCTAATCACCGAGATCAATCACCGAGACCTGAAATGGCAAGGGCTGGACGCCTTCATAGGGCAACTGGCTGGAGCCATGTTCCGCCGCGCTGATCACTCGGGGATTCCCAGCCTCGAGGGGATCGCGCCACTCCACGCTCGTCCACCAGACGTACGGGGCAGGGCTCTGCCGAGAGAGCTCGTGCCCCCCGACTGAGTCCCCTGGAACACCAGGTGCCCACAACGCCAAAGATTGGCCAACATGACCGCAAAGCCGCAGTCAACCGCAGTCACATGCGGGACCTGGTGAGAGACGATGTGTGGGGGAGAGCTGAGAAGGTTATGAAGAAAATTGATGACGATAAAGCTGAGGAACTTAGAAAGCAGCAGGAGGCCGCCGCGCTAGCCACGGAACCCTCTACCGACGGAGAGAACGGTTCTGTGGAGAACGGGGAAACCAAACACGAAGAAACATGTGACAATGCTAATCACCGAGATCAATCACCGAGACCTGAAATGGCAAGGGCTGGACGCCTTCATAGGGCAACTGGCTGGAGCCATGTTCCGCCGCGCTGATCACTCGGGGATTCCCAGCCTCGAGGGGATCGCGCCACTCCACGCTCGTCCACCAGACGTACGGGGCAGGGCTCTGCCGAGAGAGCTCGTGCCCCCCGACTGAGTCCCCTGGAACACCAGGTGCCCACAACGCCAAAGATTGGCCAACATGACCGCAAAGCCGCAGAAAGGCCAACGTGCAACTGAGCAAGATCGCCACCAGCCTCGCCTCCACCATCATCGTCTGCACTGTAGCTTGGTACAGGCAGCAAACGAACGATACACCGCCAGAAGGAAGAAGAGATATAAATAAATCGTCTCAGAATGAGACGTCCCGTTCGTAGTTGCGAACGGAGGAGATGCCGCCACAGAGGGCAAAGCCCTGTCATGGCTTCCCCACACTCCCACAGGGATGTGTGTGACGCAAGAGAATGAGATAAAAGTTGTCCTTTAATTTTGCCAAATTTTCAGCTAATTTTATTGAATTTTATACCGAAGATAAAGTAGTTACTCTTTATTTTATGTACTGTGCTGGATTTAGTGTTTAATTGGGATGTAAGATTTTTTACGACCTATGTTAATAAAGAAACCATTTCTGAGAATCCTATACCGTAATAAACAATTAGATTGGGACAATATTACACCAAATTTTTTGACTTTGACTTAACTAGTTCAGACAGCAAAACGGCAAGAACAAATTTAGTCCTTGTCATTTTGCTGCGTATACTAGTTAAGTCAATAGTTAAATTGAACTTATCGATTGGCAGACAGATAAAATTAATCTTATACTTTTTCCACAAAGTTTCAGATACATGTGATTTTGCACTGTGCCATCACGGAGTCACGGAGCTCAGAGTGTACCATTTTATTTTGGCATGTATTTTTTTTTATATTTATACCTATATCCAAGGTTCTCCCGACAAAACCTACATCCCGACAAATAAATAAATTGCTAAATGTAGTGAAGCTTTTATACTGCAAGTCGACGAAAGTTATGACATGTATATATACAATATGTTTATATTGTTTATTTTTTTTTATGGCTTAACAATATGGCCATAAGAATTGGAGATATTGATTGCCGATAACAAATTAAGAGATCGTCTACAATTTTACATTGGTTTAAGAAAATACAAAGAAATGGAGACATTACATTCAGTATGTACCAAAAATTAAAGTTTTTTTTTATATTTCAGTATTGACACTTTCATGACCAACAACCGCCTGGTAGGCGCTTGTAAGTTTTACTAGGTAGCCGTCAGCTCGCCTGTCTGATTGTACTAAAAAAGCGCCCACCTGGCGGGCTCTGTCGGTGACTGGGGTGGGGTTGCGCCCACTTAGCGGGCGTTGTCGGTTTCTGGGGTAGTTTTAATTTTTCTACCTGATCGTGAAAGTAAAACACGCTAGGTGGGCGCAACCACACCCCAGACGCCGATAGAGCCAGCCAGGTGGGCGCTTTTATAGTACAATCCACCAGGCGAGCTAGCCGGCAGCTGAGTATAAGTTACGAGCGTGCAGCATGCGGGTTGTTGGTCGTGAAAGTGTTAAAGTTAAATATAAACAATTTAATTAATATGTCAAAAAGAGAACCTTAGTTATCGAAAGAAAATTAACTTGTGTGCTGTCAAAGAGTATGATTGTAGATAATTGAGTTATACAGTATGTGTCATGCATAAATTATCTATGTCTACTTTGTTTTTTATTTATTATCATGGCTTTACAATATGGCCATAAGAATAAGAGATATTGATTCCCGATAACAAATTAAGAGATCGTATACAATTTTACATTGGTTTAAGAAAATACAAAGAAATGGAGACAACGTCAAGTACAGGTTCGATTGTCTAACTAACTATTTAAATATATCGTACCCTACAGTACGTATCACCATTTGCTAAAGTATGATAATTACATGGAAATATAATTATTTCACTTGCATCAAGCACTGTCCAATCGCGACCGATATCAGTCATATTTAACTGATAAGATCGAAGATGCTCATTAAACCCAAAACAAGTAATTTTTACACATAACAAAAGTATGTCATCAGATTTCGTATGAAGTATATACTTTAGAATGTAAAACTGATAGCCTATTGATGTTGCTGTGGTAATTATATTATTAGTAGCATACTTAATGCCATTGTATTCAACCCATTCCACTTTATTACCAAAAGAAATATTAGGTGGGATACATTTTAAAATGTCTGTCAAGTTTATTATATCATCAGAATTATCAATTTTTCCAATTTTGATTTTTGCCTTTAATTGTTCTCCACTTTGCATTCTACTAGCTGCGTTTAATTGATCTTTTACAATTAAAGTATAAGGTAAATTTTTTCTTGATGTAGTATTATTAGCGATACTTTTAAGTACTTTATGCTTTGCTTCGAAACGCATACACCACAAATTTCTGAGTGGACCCAAATTTCGCATCACATGTGGGTAGTGAATCATAAAATGGTGCTTCGGTTTCAAATTATCTTTAAATAATTTCACGTACTCAATATTGTGTTCCGATATCAATGACTCTAAATGACAAATCGAGTTTTCATTAACACTTCTATCTAAAACTGTTTCCACAATTTGGACAAGAATTAAAAGCAAATTCCAAACGACGTCATCATCAGGTATTAAATCTCCAATTACAAGGGGTAAGGAATAAATCAATGTCATCATTTCCGATGCACTTGTGTGTAACTTTTTATTCAACAAATATTCTCTTTTTATTATTCCAGGAATATTTTTGCGTGGTGAAAAATTAAACATTTGGATGCGATTATTAAGAGTGTTTAAATCGAAAAAAATTTCATGTTCAGTGTAATATAAGATTATATGGCACAGATCGTAATGGCACACTCCTTCAAAGATATCGTGCATAATATCTACACTCAAGTTTTCCACTACGTGAAACGTAGACAATGAGTTAAACACACATTCTTCACGAATACCAGTATTTCTTGGATCATTTAAACGGACGTCATTCTCATAATTTTCTCGAGTGCGCAATAATTGATGATTCTGTTTATATTCTGTTATCATATCACTTTTATGTCCCTTGCAAATCCTGCAATAATAATTACTAGAAAAAGATTTACTAAATCCTAAAGCAGTATTTAATCCAAGGTTGTCACCCAAGATTAAAGCCAGCTTAAAATATAATTTAACTGGACCATAAGGACCCTTAATGTCTAAACCTTTGTGTTCTAATAAATGTAACTCTTTCAAAAGTTCACGAAAGATAATCCCATTGCCAAATGACTTAACAGAAGTATAGTGAAGCATTGCAACAAATATATTGTCTAACATAGCGGAGTACTGAGGTGGAAGACAGGCTATTTGGCAATATGTAGCAGCAATCGATTGACGGCCAGCACGACTTCCTAATGCGTTTCCACATTCAAAGTCGTCAAAGTAAATGTGCAGCGGAATTATAATATTTGATTCCAAATTATTTTCGATTTTATCTTTCCAATAAGATGACTGAATAATATTAGACGTACATGAACTTGTATCAGATAGTAATTCCTGCATATATTCAGTTATAATGTTATACATGCCTGGCTTTTCAAAAAAACATTTAAAAACTTTTGCAAGCGGTAAAATAAGACCAGTTTTTTTCTTAGGAAGGATACACACTGTTGAATTTCTATGCAATATATTTAACGAATCATCAATTATGAACGTTCTCGGGAAAATATAATACCCCTTTTTATTCAAGTTCTTTACTAGATTATGTTCTGTTGATGTATTGCTAAAAGGATTCATGCATATCTCCGAAATTTCGTCTAAACCTGATTTTATGGATGCTTCATTTACATGAGGTAGAACTTGTTCTGATAAAATTCTCCCTATTGGTTTAGTAACGTGCTGTGTTACTTGTTCAAGAATATTATTAGCTGTTTTTCTATTCAAGTCGCTATGACCATATAACCAAGTGGCTAAATATTCCAAAGAACTGTCTAAATTTTCTCTGTAACTGTCGTTTATTGTTTTTAACTGTTTTAGTTTGGGGCTACTCAACGAAGTATTAAAGGGCTGAATGACGTCAGAGTCTACATTTACATTCCTGCAGGTTGCAGTGCAGTCAAAGGAATCGGAGGAATGTGTGTTTAAGTGTTTTCGAAAACTTTTAACATTGGTATAGTATCTGTCACAGCTATTTTGATTACAATAATATGTAGAATCTGTTGATAAACTATGTATAACTTTCAAATGAAGTATAAGTCCTTTAGTAGTATCGAACTGACTGACACAATTAGAACAACGCCACATCGTGCCAATTTCTAGTCACTCTTTTTACTCGTGCAAAGCTTTTATAAAAGTGGCCACTTGGCTGAATTTTTTATCGGATGGGAGTTGAATGTCGTAAAAATATTGCTGGATAAATATCCACAACTGTTCACATTCTTTTGGATAAGCGAGGTTTAAGACCATTATACACTTGAAACATATATCAAGAGCTTTGGTTAGACAATCGAACCTGTACTTGACGTTGTCCACCGCCACGTAAAATGCTTCGAAAGCTGCAGACGTACCTACACACACGATTATTGGTTGGCATGTAAGTCCCTTCCTGTTGTAGGATTTACGTCTGTTCTGCAAAGCTTCTTCAACATCCGCATAATTCTAAAAAAAAAAAAAAAAGTAAATGTATTTTATCTATTCATCACAATGCATGTGTAACTCATATCTGAAGAGTGAAATCCAAGAGGCTATGAGAGGGACAGACGGGTATAAACTAAAATATAGAAATTCAAGATAACTTACGTTTACTTGCAGTATAAAAGCTTCACTACATTCAGCAATTGACACCTTATTAAATTTATTTTTGTCGGGATGTAGAACCTTGGATGTAGGTTTAATTTTGTACGGCAACAAACAGCACAGTGCAAAATCACGTGTATCTGAAACAAGAAATCGTCGTTTGGAATTTGCTTTTAACCTATTGACCGCCAAGTGGTCTAGCAATTTACCTTGCCACTGACGCCAGAGTAAAAAAAAGATGTGCCCCAAAAATCAACAGGGATTGAAAAATACTTGTAGCGGTTAGAATTACAAAGTTTTTGATCATTGAAATTTGGACGGCTGTGGCCGACGTGGCGTCAGGGGCACGATTTTTTGTTGACGGCCACAGCCGACTGTGGCGCTCAAAAGGTTAAATCTTGTCCAAATTGTGGAAACAGTTTTAGATAGAAGTGTTAATGAAAACTCGATTTGTCATTTAGAGTCATTGATATCGGAACACAATATTGAGTACGTGAAATTATTTAAAGATAATTTGAAACCGAAGAATTTGATATCGGTCGCGATTGGACAGTGCTTGATGCAAGTGAAATAATTATATTTCCATGATTACTAACATTACCTATTTCACCTTAAGGCAGGTCCGACTTGGCTTAGGTTAGGTACGACGACGGCAGGCTGACTTAAATTTTTTATTTACGGCACTCAAGGACAGTGTCTCTGCAATACACAATTTATTATTAATATTTATTAGTTTTAGGATATACAAGCCATTTTGGTGAGTATTTAAATAGTAGCGAATATTTATTTAAGTACCATATCATATATTAATTGAATGCGTTAAGCGATAAACAAGTTACTTGTGTTTGGGATGAGTAGTAATATGTTTGGTATAACAAAAAATTTCACGGTCAACAGTTAGTTTTTTGCCTCAGCAAAAATTACTAAAATGGAAGTAATAATATAAAATATTGGTGACATCCATTTAACAATAATATAGATTATTTGGTCTTAAATTAACTTTAACGGTGTTCACATATTTTTATAGCATGTAAGAAAAAGAAATATTAGCTTTATTTATACAATAGTTTGTGATACACTATTTGGTAAGCATTCATACGTTTTGGCAAGTATTAAGAATTTATTGGAAGTAATTTATCAACATATTTGGTAGGCGTTTAAACACAAGCCATTATTTAATTGAGTAGATAGTTCAAATATCATGAGAATTTTAAGTGAAGGCATACTTTTTCTAAGATTGTAATGATGATTCCCGATGATTCTGCTGAAAGCTTACATTTAACCTTTTAACCTATATCTATAGCGGTCAAGAGCTGTCGCGCCATCAACTCCGGCGACTTCTATCTTATATATAGATGTAGGCACTTACAATGTAAAATCAACCTACGCGTAATAAAATGAAATAAAGCAAATATTTATATAAGTACTTCTTACTCTCATCGTCTTTTTTCAATAGTGCCTTCAATTCCGGTTTTAAGGAAACGTCATTTTCAAGCAGGATTGTAGCCTTTGTTTGGAAGTCGTCCCACTTTTCAAAAAGCTTTAAACCTCTTTCGGGATACAAATAGATAAAATCGATTTCAATCTGAAAGTAGGTTTATATATTGAATTAGTTAAAAATAATAACCTTTTGAACGCCAAGCGTTGAAACTATTTACCATGCCACTGAGGCCACAGCAAAAAGTTTAGTAACGGGCGTGGCGGTCGTCTTTGGCGTTCAATAGGTTAAAAAGAAAAAGTTTATATGATGTATGAGACAGACAGACAGACATACAGACAGACACAGACAGACAGACAGACAGACAGACAGACAGACAGACAGACAGACAGACAGACAGACAGACAGACAGACAGACAGACAGACAGACAGACAGACAGACAGACAGACAGACAGACAGACAGACAGACAGACAGACAGACAGACAGACAGACAGACAGACAGACAGACAGACAGACAGACAGACAGACAGACAGACAGACAGACAGACAGACAGACAGACAGACAGACAGACAGACAGACAGACAGACAGACAGACAGACAGACAGACAGACAGGTTCAAAAGGTTCATCTTGCCAAAGGCAACTTTCTGATCATCAACTGCGATCAGCAAAAGCGAACACCGCCCACTTACAGGGATTCAAAGTTCTAAAAAGTTATTCGGTGCCATACGCACAAGATACATTCAAAATAACGATAATACTTACTAGTCGGTGTCCATGGCTCGATTTCAGGCATGGCCATTCATTAAGCATTGTTGTTAACACAGCGTTACTATCATAAGTATTTTTTTTTCGATATTCACATGTTTTTTTCCATTTCTCTTCAACCAACGGCCAGGGGTCACGATTGACTTTTAGCCATTGTTCATCAGATCCTGAAAGAATTCAAAGAAAGGCTGTTTTATTCTCATAGTAAAATTCTCAATTTTGAGTAAAAACCGAAGTACTTTCTTTAAGAAAATCCTTAAGGTCCCCGTCTTATCCCACCTTAGGATTAGGTCCACCCTTTATACTTAAGTATATGAATTATCAATAAAAAGTAAATAAATAAAGCTGCAGAAGAGCATACCCTGCGATTCATTTGTGGTTTCAGTTTCACTGTCGGAACACTCAGCACAAGATTCAGAGCTAAATTTTCGCTTTTTAGGAAGCACTCCGGATGTCCTTAACACCCTCATCTGATTATAATATCGGTCCACAAGTTTTCCCTTAGCAGGCATGGTGTTTTTGTGACCTATAGTTCTACTCGGTACATAATAAGTTTCCTGGAATGGTAAAGTAAGTAAGTAAGTAAATTTATTATTATATTTTTATTTTGACGATCATGATGTGAATACTTATATTCTTGAATATTTAATGCAAATGTATACAGTTATTTTCACATGAAATAAATGAATCTAAATCTAGTAGGTATATAGTTAAAGCAAGCAGTTGATTTGACTGACTATAGTTTGAGGCTAGGGCATCTTTCCCCGGATAAATGGGAATACACCGGATATCTTAACAATGAGCTATCTACTTCTAAAACTAACTACTGAATTAAAAAACTAATATTTGTAAAAACCTTGCACTCTGTAGGACACAACCGCACAATTTCAGTAGCAATTGCTTCAAAATCAACTTTTGACATTTTCTTAAATGTTTTGAGATAGTACTCTACGATAGCATGAACTAAATTATTCCGTGAGCTAGGATCAATTTTTTTTTGTTTTATAGCTTGTAAAGCTTGTCGCCCCCGCATGTTATCTGCTAATACTTTTTGTAAGTTGAACTAAAACAAATACAAGAAAGGATACTTAATGTAAACAAATGGCATAACTACACACAGACTATAGGTAACCATGCAAACGTACATAACTTGTAAACATTTTCATCACAACTATTTCAATTAACTTTGTCATTTTTGACCAACTATCTCAATCGAACAAAAAAATTATTCTTGAAATTGGTCCAATACTCCGAGTAATCGGTGAAGATTCATAAAAAAATATCCCAATAAATTGAGAACCTACTCCTTTCTTTGAAGTCTGTTAGAAACATAGTCATATAGATAGATATAGATATACAAGTCAACATGTTACACACATTACATTCAAAAATTACAATATATGGTTAAATACCTTGCTCTGGTCGCTTTTGTCACTTGCAAATAGCTCACACGAAGACAGTGAGAGTGCATCAGTATCCAAGGAGTCAGTGTTCTATAATAAATACAAAGTAATATACATGGTGTCCCACGAATTTTCAACATGTCACACATGTGTGGACAGACATTCGAAAAAGTATAAGATAAATTTTATCCGTCTGCCAATCGATAAGTTCAATTCTCCTTAGTAAGTATTTTGTAGCGTACACTGGTAACTAGTACACGTCAAAGTCGAAAAATTAGGTGTAATATTGTCCCAATATAATTGTTAATTACGGAATAGGATTCCCAGAAATGGTTTCTATATTAACACAGTACATAAAATCATAAAATAAAGAGTATAAAAACTAAATCATTTTAAAGTTTGGTATATACTTACAGAATGTACTGTCTCCATTTCTTCCTTGTATTTTTTTAAACCAATATTAAATTTTATCCTATCTCTTAACTTGTTTTCAGGAATCAATATATCCAATTCTTGTTGCCTGATCCCCTCGAGACATGTAATGTCTATCTGGTGATCTAAAAGTTACAAGAAGTTGATTAGGTACTGAATGTGGTGGTATCTACCGGTTTATCAGTTACAACCGTTGTACCCGTTTTCCCGTAGGAATGAAGCATTTTCCCGCGGTAAAAAATAGCCTATGTTCATCAGGGATAATGTCGGCTTCTAATGGTAAAAGAATTTTTCAAATCGGTCCAGTAGTTTCGGAGCCTATTCAATACAAACAAACAAACAAACAAACAAACAAACAAACAAACAAATCATTCCTCTTTATAATATTAGTGCGAGTTCAAAGTGCGCTGACAGCATTAGCAGAAAACCACAACTCCGAAAGTCTGAGAGCCCTTCAAAATGGCTGACATTTTAACCAAAATATTTCGGTAAAATTTACTGAGAAATTTTGGTATCAGATTAATATTTAATATTAATCTGAAAAAGAAAGTTGAATTTACAAAACATGCATATTTTAGCGGAATCTACACGATTCAATTATTTTCAATCTAAAAAAAAGAGCTGATTTAAGCCGGGTTCGAAACGATTGCGCCATATTTTCATGGCTTCTCAACTTTTAACGTTTCCCTAAAAAAAGTGTGTCGTGTATTGTCGACATAATTCACTTAGCGTTGTTATTGTTCACAAAAACAAACTAACAAAATAAATATGTTTACCGCGACGAATGGAAAACGTATCTTAGAACTGTGATGATTTTTGCTAAATCTAGGGTAAAATTTGTTACATGAGGAGTGAGTGTTTGTGTATGGACCATTTTCAAATCAGATTGGTTTTTACGCGGGATTCAAAGAAAACATTGTAAAACGATGAGAAATTAGAGAATTAAGCACTGAAAGAGATTGTACTTATGAAAATAAATGAACATTATTGTATCCTGTTTCTAAATGAGTTTCGTTTTATCAAAGAACTATCAAACTATATGTTAGGTTACACTTTATACTATTATATATTGGTACTCACCGCGAAATATTTTGATGGTGTCTACGGACACCTCCCAACTCTCTAGTAATTCTTCCATTTTACGGACTCACTGACGCTAAAATATTTATAACTATAAATAAAATGGCACAATCAGAGCTCCGTGACTCCGTGATGACAATAATTAATGCCAGCGTGTGGCGCGTGCGCGTGCGACTGTCTGTGGGTATACTATACTAGGCGCCGCACCCCGCCCGCCACCCGCCTTCGGTTTGAGCCGAAACAGTGTTGCCAACGCATATCGCCAATTCGCCAATTCCGGATAGAATGTAATTTGAATTTAAAATATAATAAAAAGTACTTTTTAAAGGGAACAATTTAAACGCTCACCAAAATGGCTTTTATACCCCAAAACTAAGTTCCAAATAAAATGAATTGCTTCCATTTAAATTTAACTTACTCTATACAGTGCTCCCCAAATTAAATCATTTTGTATTCCAAAATCGATATACATTACACCAGAATAATTTTATGTTGAGTCAGAATATCTTTTTGCTTCCCAAAATGGATTTTTTGCTCACCAAATATTGTTTTCATAAAACATCAAAATTATTACCAAAAAATATCTTTTTGCTTCCCAAAATGGATGTTTTGCTCACCAAAATGGATGTTTTGCTCACCAAATATTGTTTTCATAAATTAGTGTTTCAGCTAGGTATCCATCTAATCCTGATCACCTTTCAGAGCAGATCCGACTCGGCCGGGTTAGGTTAGGTTAGTTTTTTTTTTTATATCCCTAAAAAACGCTCCATAATGTGCGGTAGTCATTATTAGCTATGCTATATCAATTTGAAATTTTCTCCATACAAATCGTTTTTTTTCGATATTTTCCGAATTTGACCGAATTTTCGGACAAGATTTCAGATTCATATTTTTGAGCTCCGAGAGCCCCCCGATACCGAGTTTTAGCCGCCTAGCACCAATTTAGAAATTTTGAATCGTTTTTTGTTCGATATTTTCCGAATTTGAACGAATTTTCGGACAAGATTTCAGATTCATATTTTTGAGCCCCGAGAGCCCCCCGATACCGAGTTTTAGCTGCCTAACACCAATTTGAAAATTTGAAAAAAAAAATGTTTTTTTTTCGATATTTTCCGAATTTGACCGAATTTTCGGACAAGATTTCAGATTCATATTTTTGAGCCCCGAGAGCCCCCCGATACCGAGTTTTAGCCGCCTAACACCAATTTGAAATTTTGAAAAAAAAAGTCGCCATCTTGAATTTTTTTTCCACATTAAGTGTCTAACAACCAACCTTTAAAAACAAAATCTGCTTTTTGTCAAACCAGCCAGCTGTGTGGATGACCTTGTTGTTGAAACCAAAAAAAAGTTACTTTGCAGGCCTAGGCCTGAAAAGCAGTATGAAATCCCTTTACAGTCTTCTCGAGTTGTTGCGCCCAAAAAGCGATACTTACCGAGCCTATTTTAAGGAACGTAAAGACATTTCATTGGATGTTTGAGAAAAAGCCATTTTGGTGAGCATTTAGTTTTTTGCCTCAGCAAAAATGACTAAAATGGAAGTAATAATATAAAATATTGGTGACATCCATTTAACAGTAATTTAGATTATTTGGTCTGAAATTAACTTTAATGGTGTTCATATATTTTTATAGGATGTAAGAAAAAGAATTATTAGCTTTATTTATAGAATAGTTTGGGATACACTATTTGGTGACCATTCATCCGTTTTGGTGAGCATTATTTAACAGTAATTTAGATTATTTGGTCTGAAATTAACTTTAATGGTGTTCATATATTTTTATAGGATGTAAGAAAAAGAATTATTAGCTTTATTTATAGAATAGTTTGGGATACACTATTTGGTGACCATTCATCCGTTTTGGTGAGCATTAAGAATTTATTGGTAGTAATTTATCAACATATTTGGTAGGCGTTTAATCATATTTGGTAGGCGTTCAAACACAAGCCTTAAAATTTCACGTTGACATGAAATTTATCTGTACCATAATTTTTAGAAACACTCGAATTTTGTATGTAAATCTGTATTAATGGCAACACTGATTGACGCGTCGCGTGTCGCGTCAGGTACAGCCGTCGCTCGGCTCGTGTCACGCGCGGAAGTTATAGGTACCAAAAATATTTGGTTCAGTTTACCAAAACTTAGTGGTAAGATGATGGTCAGAAATTCGTAGGTACTCTGTTAGCGATAGGCCTTCTGGTGCCATAATTTTCTGGAGCAACTTTCTAGTTAGTTAGTTTGTGTCTAGTCTTATAGAAGTAGGTACCTACCTACCTACTTAGGTAAAAGGATTAAGTACGTACTTACCTATATTTTTTAAGGTTCCTTCAGATCCCTTAAGTCGAACTATACTCATTAGGAATGTTCATAGGTACTTACATAATTTTCATTAGACGTGCGCGCCGGCGTGATCTATATATATAAATGCAAGTGTCCTGACTGACTGACTGACTGACTGACTGACTGACTGACTGACTCATCAACGCAGAGCCAAAACTACAAATGCTAGAGAGTTGAAATTTGCACAGTAGGTTGCATTTATAAAGTGTACAAGAGATAAGAAGCGATTTTGAAAAATTCAACCCCTAAGGGGGTTAAAAAGGGGATGAAAGGTTGTATGGGGTACAAGTTTTTTTTTAAGCTAGGAGTTTGAAACTTTGTAAAAAGGTATTTTATGAAAAAATAAGAAAACTAATTTCAGCGTTTTTGCAAATTCATCCCTTAAGGCGGTGAAAATGGGGTTGAAAGTTTGTATGGAGATCAAATATTTTTTTGAGCGCGGCACTTGAATCTTCGTGTAAAGGCATACTATTAAAATACAAGAAAAGTAATTTCAGCGTTTTCAAAAATTCATCCCCTAAAAGGGTTAAAAAGGGGTTGAAACTTTGAATCCATTACAAATTCTTTGAAACTTCTTATAAAGGCACATATAAGAATAACAAAGTAATGTTAATTTAACATTATAAAAAATTCAACTTCTAAGGGGGTTAAAAAGAGGATGAAAGTTTTTCTTGGGGTTCAAATTTAATTTTAAGCGTTTTTGAAAATTCATCCCCTAAGGTGGTAAAAAAGGGGTTGAAAGTTTGTATGGAGATCAAATATTTTTTTGAGCGTGGGACTTGAATCTTTGTGTAAAGGCAAACTATTAGAATACAAGAAAAGTAATTTCAGCGTTTTAGAAAATTCAACCCCTAAGGGGGTTAAAAAGAGGATGAAAGGTTGTATCGGGTATAAGTTTTTTTTTAAGTTAAGAATTAGAAACTGTAAAAAGGTATTTTATTAAAACATAAGAAAACTAATTTCAGCGTTTTTAAAAATTCATCCCCTAAGGCGGTGTAATAGTTGTAATTGAGATCAAACTTTTTTTTGAGCGCGGGACTTGAAACTTTGTATAAGGGCATATTATTAGAATACAAGAAAATTAATTTCAGCGTTTTTGACAATTCAGGTCTGAAGGTGGTGAAAAAGGGGTTGTTTAAGGGGTTCCTAGATGACACTAGCTGTACCTGATTTCATAATGATTCCGTGTAATTAGAGCAATTTAGCCGAAGAAAAAACTAAAAAGCGGCCAAGGGCGAGTGGGACTCGCCTACGGGTTTAGTACCATTACGTAAAAAATTGCAATAAAATCACGTAAATTGTTGTATGGGAGCCGCCCTTCAATATTTATTATTAAGTATTTATTATTTGTTGAATTACAGCAACCAACATCAAAATCGACTTGGCCTAAATCTCATACAACTTGCAAAAAAAGGAAAGTAATTTCAACATTGCTTCGATCTGAAAATAATAAAGATGTAAAATGTTCAAGATAAGATTCCACGCGGACGAAGTCGCGGGCAACACAGCTATGTTTGATATTTGCTTTATTTAACCTACCGTTACCTACCGTTTCGAGTTTCAATAATTAAAGCAGCCTGTAACATGTAGTTAGTTTTAATTTTAATTTCAAATATTAACTAGCCGGGCTAAATTGAGTTTGCACTTGGTATGTATTGCGCCGGATACAAATGAGGTGCTAGTTAACGCAACCGATTACGTTTGTTGTATGGGAGCCCCACTTAAATATTTATTTTATTCTGTTTTTAGTATTTGTGGTTAGGTATAGTATAGCGGCAATAGAAATACATCATCTGTGAAAATTTAAACTGTCCTATCAATCACGGCTTATGAGATACAGTCTGGTGATAGACAGACAGACGGACAGTGGAGTCTTGGTAATAGGGTACCGTTTTAGATACAATTAGAAATGGAATAGAAGCCATACATTTTTTTTCTCGAAAATCCAATGTTCAAGCTTAATAGAGCCTGAGTGATGTCAACAAGTGTTGATTTAACTTGCTTAGTGAACTTTGACAAACGTTATTTGGCAGGCGTTATGTCGCTCTCGAACAATAATTTAGAATGTGATCTATTCCTCATTGGTCATACGATGTTTGTACAAGAAGCATTGTCTCTTTCATTATACCAAATTATTTAAATATTAATATATAATTATTTACGCCCTAGTAACCGCTAAAGATACAACAGCCATAGCCCTAATTAGTAAGACTTATAGTTTGTTTATTTAAACTTTATTGCACAACACAAACATCAGTACAAATGGCGAACTTAATGCCTAATGGCATTCTCTACCAGTCAACCATAGGGCCACACATCAGAGATGAGATGAGAGATTTAATCATTGTTTATTTTTATCAAGGGGTGTTTGTAAAATCAATCAAGAAATCTACTAATCTAAACAAAGACCAATCCAACTGATATCAATTGTTGTTTCAACACTCCCAAGTTGGTTATTATCACACATACGCTCGGTTACTTTTGTAACAAAAATATTTGGTTCAGTTTACCAAAATTTAGTGGTAAGATGAGATGATGGTCAGAAATTCGTAGGTATTCTGTTAGCGATAGGCCTTCTGGTGCCATAATTTTCTGGAGCAACTTTCTAGTTAGTTTGTGTCTAGTCTTATAGAAGTAGGTGCCTACCTACCTACTTAGGTAAAAGGATTAAGTACGTACTTACCTATATTTTTTAAGGTTCCTTCAGATCCCTTAAGTCGAACTATACTTATTAGGAATGTTCATAGGTACTTACATAATTTTCATTAGACGTGCGCACCGGCGTGGTGTTTGATATTTGCTTTATTTAAGCAAAAATGAACTATTTTCTAGTTTTCAACTAACATTATAGGTACGCACTCGTGGCTCGTAGGTGAAAGATTCTCTGCACAGGGAAAGGATAACCCATTAGTCTCCTTCAAGTTTTCTGGCGTTTACCTACCGTTACCTATCGTTTCGAGTTTCAATAATTAAAGCAGCCTGTATTTAGTTAGTTTTAATTTTCATTTCAAATATTAACTAGCCGGGCTAAATTGAGTTTGCACTTGGTATGTATTGCGCCGGATACAAATGAGGTGCAAGTTAACGCAACCGATTACGTTTGTTGTATGGGTGCCCCACTTAAATATTTATTTTATTCTGTTTTTAGTATTTGTTGTTAGGTATAGTATAGCGGCAATAGAAATACATCATCTGTGAAAATTTTAACTGTCCTATAAATCACAGCTTATGAGATACAGTCTGGTGATAGACAGACAGACGGACAGTGGAATCTTGGTAATAGGGTACCGTTTTAGATACAATTAGAAATGGAATAGAAGCCATACATTTTTTCTCTCGAAAATCCAATGTTCAAGCTTAATAGAGCCTGAGTGATGTCAACAAGTGTTGATTTAACTTGCTTAGTGAACTTTGACAAACGTTATTTGGCAGGCGTTATGTCGCTCTCGAACAATAATTTAGAATGTGATCTATTCCTCATTGGTCATACGATGTTTGTACAAGAAGCATTGTCTCTTTCATTATGGACAGTGGTCTTACTATAGCAATACTAGTATTAATGTTTACAATAACCAATAATGTCTGTTGAAGTAATGAAAGCCGTTGGTAGGGTATACTAAAGCATTTGTTGGATTTATCGAGGTGCTTCAGTAGAACCAATGAAATTTAGATGTTGGTCTTACTATAGCAATACTAGTATTAAATAAATAAATAAATAAATAAATATTAAGGGACAATCATACACAAATCGACCTAGTCCCAAACTAAGCAAAGCTTGTACTATGGGTACTAGACGACGATATACATAATATATAAATACATATATAGATAACATCCATGACCCAAGAACAAATATTTTGCACAAATATTTGCCCCGGCCGGGATTCGAACCCGGGACCGCCGACTCAGTAGGCAGGTGTCTACCAACCGAGCCAAACGCGTCGTCAAAAAAGTATTGATGTTTACAATAACTAATAATGTCTGTTGAAGTAAAGAAAGCCGTTGGTAGGGTATACTAAAGCATTTGTTGGATTTATCGTGGTGCTTCAGTAGAACCCATGAAATTTAGATGTTGGTCTTACTATAGCAATACTAGTATTGATGTTTACAATAACCAATAATGTCTGTTGAAGTAATGAAAGCCGTTGGTAGGGTATACTAAAGCATTTGTTGGATTTATCGTGGTGCTTCAGTAGAACCAATGACATTTAGATGTTGGTCTTACTATAGAAATACTAGTATTGATGTTTACAATAACCAATAATGTCTGTTGAAGTAATGAAAGCCGTTGGTAGGGTATACTGAAGCATTTGTTGGATTTATCGAGGTGCTTCAGTAGAACCAATGAAATTTAGATGTTGGTCTTACTATAGCAATACTAGTATTGATGTTTACAATAACCAATAATGTCTGTTGAATTAAAGAAAGCCGTTGGTAGGGTATACTAAAGCATTTGTTGGATTTATCGAGGTGCTTCAGTAGAACCAATGAAATCTAGATGTTGGTCCTACTATAGCAATACTAGTATTGATGTTTAGAATGACCACTAATGTCTGTTGAAGTAATGAAAGCCGTTGGTAGGGTATACTAAAGCATTTGTTGGATTTATCGAGGTGCTTCAGTAGAACCAATGAAATCTAGATGTTGGTCCTACTATAGCAATACTAGTATTGATGTTTAGAATGACCACTAATGTCTGTTGAAGTAATGAAAGCCGTTGGTAGGGTATACTAAAGCATTTGTTGGATTTATCGAGGTGCTTCAGTAGAACCAATGAAATCTAGATGTTGGTCCTACTATAGCAATACTAGTATTGATGTTTAGAATAATTACTTTGCCTTTAGTCGCTTTTTCTACGAAAGTATCGCGATTACAATTACTGAATGCATTTAACAAATTTAAATTTGTAATTTCAACTAAATTATTATGTACTGGTTTCTGTCATGAACTCATTACACACAGACAGAATTTGAACAATCCGTCATTGTTATTTCAACACAGCGATTAATATCTATTTCAAGAAATTAGTTAATTTAAACATGAGTATTTTGTACTAAATACTATAACGGTCATTAATGTGAACCAATTCAGGAATCAGTAAAAATTTGGTTGTTTGTATTGAGTCGTAACTAAACTAATAAGTAATTTAAAATAAATTGTTGGTTGAATATACTGAACGCATTTAACAAATCACATTCAGTAATTTCAACCTAAACATTATGTACATATTCTGCCTAACAACTAAAGTAACGGTTAAATTTACAAACCCGAAATTTACCATGATGTTATTGTTACTACAACCAGCTTTTGCATTAATTTTAACTAAATGGGTTTAATAAAAATAACAAAGTCATATTTGTTACTTGGATCAATAAGGTTTAGTAGCTGTTTTGTAAAATTTATCAATATCTAGTTAATTTAACCGAAAAATAATCAACCGAGATCATTTTCGTAAAATCAACGTGTAGTGTTTTTTCCGTGTAGGTTTGTTTAGATTTAAATGTAAATTGTTCACATTTTAAGCGTTTATGAGTGAATAAACTGT